>JARZZO010000002.1:53088149-58088149 GCA_030544215.1 Zantedeschia hybrid cultivar | reverse complement strand
TCCTACAAGGTCTCGTAGATTGTCTCATGTTGCTCATTGTGCCTAAGGCTGCAAGTTTGGTTGAGTCATCCCAAGCCTGAACGAGGCCAACCTGATGGGTGGTTTGGGTTGAACTGATCGAACACAGGTTGGGGTTGGATTAGTGCTAAGGCGGCAATAACATGACTCCAGTTATTTCAAGTTGTGTAGGTGCTCATTGCTCAGGCAAGCTTGGGTCAACCCAAGCCTAACACTAATCCATATAAAAGATAACGTAGATGGCATGAATGTGCTTCATTTAGTTTTATATCTTTGCACAAGTTAGATTAAAATAAGCTTGTTGAGATGCTCTTGAGAGGTCTTGTACTTGTTTGTATCTTTGTTTTTAGCTTTTTTGTTTTTTTGCGAAGGTAGATAAATGTTGTCATTTATCTCCTTGAATATGGAATTTCATTGGTGAAAAAGAGGATTTCAGCGTGTGGGCTGTTAACCTGGCTCAAACTAACCCAATTGATGAAGGTGAAGGTCGGATTACATGGATTAGGTTGGTTGGGACATTATTGAACAGAATGGGTTAGGGCTGGGGAAGGTGTGTTGGGGTTAAAGTTTTGGCTTTCTTGGAATGGGTTGGGTGAGGGTTGACTGCTACCTGCCCTAACCCAACCCAATTTACAGCCCTCATCGTGCTAACATCATTGGTTCATGAAGTAAAGGTGACATTAATGACTCATAAAATGAAGATTGTTCTGAATGAATATTCATATAGTTTTTTGTGTGCAAAAATATCCCTTTAATTGCTCTTTTGTCTACCTTATTTGCAAATACCCCTAGGGTTAGTTGCCATTTGACACCATAGGGATGTACCTAGAATATGCCTTTAACAGTTGTCGTTAGTGAAACTATACACTAACATACCCATAACACCCTTAGACTACGAGAGAGAGAGAGAGAGAGAGAGAGAGAGAGAGAGAGAGAGAGAGAGAGAGAGAGAGAGAGAGAGAGAGAGACCAGGCCCCTCCCGTGCATGGCTGGCAATATTGGCTGTATCTATCAATATCCGCCAATACATTACTGGTATCAGGTCGAATCATACGGATACCGGATACCGATATAGGTCAATGCAAGTTATTTAAAAAATGGTATTGGACTGGTACTGGGCCGAAACTGGTTGATACCAGCCGATATTGATAGTGATACATAAAAGGTGTTGATACCAATTCCGGTACTACCATCCTTGCTCATGGGCTCTCTCCTGTGGTAGCTCCCTCCAATATACAGTATTGCTTCAGCTGCCTGCGCATCCTCCTCATTTTCCTTCCAACGAGAGACACTAAGAGTGCAAAAATGGTGGAAGTTAGTGCAGGTATTGGTGCACCTCCTCGAATACTGTGTTTTCTCATATGCGGTTGTTGGCACCACACGAAGCTGCACAGCAGAAGCGGAGATCCCATGCCAGGGTGGGTGGCACTCGTTCCCCATGCCGTTGTGTGGTTTGATCTGGATGTGTTTTCTTGTGAAGTGGATAAAGCAGCTGAAGGCCCCGTTGGAGGAGGTGGATTTGCAGATGGTTGACATCATCAAGCTGGAGAAGTCTGGGACTGGGAACCCCTTGGTGGTGGGTGTGCTGCCATTGAATGGGGAGGGGAACTCAATGTTGGCAATCTTGGAGAGGGAGGAAGAGGGGAAGGTGGCACTGGGGGTGGCAGGTCTTGGGAACTTGGGGGAACTGGGCTTGGAAGGTGGGATACCAAGAGCGAGGTTGGGATGAGGGGGTACTCAGAGGGAGGGTGGTGGGGTAGTAAAACTGAGGGTATTGTAGTCACATTGTCATGTGTAGTTAACATTTAACCATACTTGGTTAACTTCCTTTGGGTTTAGTTACAACATGTTATGACAAGGGCATTTTTGCAACTATTTTCACGAAGTGAGATTATTAATAGCAATAAAAAAAAGATATACAAAAATATAATTAAAAATTTAAGAGGGTGATTTTGTAAAAACCCTGTTATAGAAGTAGCACGATGCCTATTCCTTTCTAGACTTAACCGTTTAACATTGTATGCCCCCATGTCGGGGGCTCACCTATTATTTTGTCTGCCTGTATCTTTCATCATTCTAATAACCATCATTACAAATGCTTTTTTCCTTCCATGGTAACCTTTTCATGAGCATATGTTCCCTTTGTTGCATCATGGAGAAAAGTACAAGCCAGCTCGAGCAATGTTCTATGTTATCCTTACATTTTGATGCTTTAATTAGTGTAGAAACATCCCAAATAGACATCACTTGAATTCATTTATATCACCCATGGTATTCTTTCAATTCTTGTTCATAATAACTTCAATGCCCTATCGACTGTGCAAATTCAAAATTGTTTCAGACAATCTGATGTATTCCTTTGAAGCTTGGACTTGCTAAATATGTCCTTTTTGTATTGATTTTTTATGAATATTGTCAGTACCATTTTCAGATGTATCAGTAGAAAATGATGCACTAATCTTTTAACATGTTGATCCATATACTTTCCGTCAAGTGATTTTCTATGGTAATTCTTATGGCATACTTTTTTTTGCAGTCCCTTTGACTATGTCACTCATTCAATTCATTCAAATATGTTGATGTGCACAGGATTCTGAGGCTGAGAATCTGAACCTAGAGAAGCTTCAGCTTATTGATGAGAACAATGGGCTATGCAGACAAAATCAGAAGTTAGCTGAGGAAGCTTCCTATGCAAAAGAACTAGCTTCTTCAGCTGCTGTGGAGATTAAAAGTTTGGCTGAGGAGGTTACCAAACTTACACTACTAAATGCAAGACAAGCAAAGGAACTGTTGGCTGCGCAAGAAATGGCATATTATAAATCTGGCAACTTGCACTCTGGACATGGTGGTACCCGTCGACTTTCTGAAAGCAAGATTGACAGCAAGCTTGGCAGAAGAAGTCGATCAAGCAGTAGAAGTGGTGAGGTTCCCAGTGAAGTACATGATGATGTTGGTTACTGGAGTCTTGACTTGGATGAAATGAAGATAGAGTTGCTAGCAAGGAAGCAGCGAGAGGGTGCTCTGGAGACTGCTTTAGCTGAGAAGGAGATTGCTGAAGAGGAATACAAAAGAAAATATGATGAAGCAAAGAAAAGGGAAGCAGCTTTAGAAAATGAGTTAGCAAGCATGTGGGTACTTGTTGCTAAATTGAAGAAAGGGGCTTTAGGTGTTTCAGAGTTGAATCTTGATGAAAGGTCTAACCATTGTGTTGATCTTACAAGAGGCCTGAAAGAAAATAATAATGAGAATAAAGACACTGTCCTTAAAGAGATACCAGTAACAGGTGGAACAATAAAACACACTAACAGCCAGTTGAATCAAAATTCTGAGCTAGAGCCTCTGCTTGCTCGCCTGAAGGTAAAGTTGAAAATGTCTGTTTCCTAGATATGGGTAGCCTGTAATTTTCCAAATTCAATAATGTTTACCTTGTTTTTCTGTTATAACTTGCGGTGACGGTCAATTCCTTTTTGTTGTGTGCCTTGTTTCTGAAAGGCTTCTCCATTCTAGCTTCCTGGTTAAATGGACATCTATTTATTTTCTTTAATGGCTGTCCTCTAATGCAAACAGCTTAACAGGGTTTTGTTTTGCATGTTAATTTTGAATTCGTTTTGACCTCTACATGTTTTTCTTATTTTTCCTTTGTTGATTTATGCAATTGATTTTTTTAAATATTCAGTGATTCTGTTTCTGACGACATACATTTTGTTTATCAAGATCCTAGTGCATGTTCTTAGAGTCCTTTTTTTACAATATTGTGAATGCTGTTGATTTTGCGTCATAGGGTGAAACTAGCAGTCATCGCATGCTGACTAGATCAAGATAAAGATGAAAAATAGGAGAGAATGTATTGCATCTCACAGAGAGGGAAAACCTTCTCATGCAAATAATGGCACTTTCTTGACTAGAATTTCAGAATGGGAGATAACACTCTTTAAATATACTTACAGACCCTGGGAAGTCTTATGATCAAATTTTAATACACAGGTTCACTTCAATAACAGACACATTGATAATGCTGTTGTATGAGCGTCAGGATTTGAAATTTTGAATTATAGATTATTAGCGTGGAGTTTTTGCATGTCTGGTAGAACATATGAATATCTTAGCACAAATATAATTTGGTTCAATGCTTATCCCCTTCGTTAGTTAAA
This sequence comes from Zantedeschia hybrid cultivar, assembly GCA_030544215.1. Classification (NCBI taxonomy): domain Eukaryota; kingdom Viridiplantae; phylum Streptophyta; class Magnoliopsida; order Alismatales; family Araceae; genus Zantedeschia; species Zantedeschia hybrid cultivar. The sequence goes on along the minus strand of JARZZO010000002.1, from coordinate 58,083,980 downwards.
AACCCCTCTTCATGCTAGAATTACATATTCATAAGTAGGTTCCTCTTTCAGGCACGAATCCAAGAAATGAAGGAAAAAGAACCTGAGCCTCTGGGGGGAGATGCTAATTCTCATGTATGTAAGGTGTGCTTTGAGGCATCCACTGCTGCAGTACTCCTCCCATGTCGTCACTTTTGCTGTAAGCAATCTCATTTTCATCTTTTCATGGTACAAATATGCCGTAGTTGGTCGAGGAATCTCACCTCAGCTTTTGATTGTACTACCTCTATTTATTTAATAAAATTGGTGGTATAATCCATATTCTTTCAAAAAAAAAAAGGGTATAAATACGTTGTACTTTAATGGTCACTAATTGTTTGTCATCTTTTGCCTTTCATGTGCAGTGTGTAAACCTTGTTCCCTTGCTTGTTCTGAATGTCCTTTGTGTCGGACAAAGATTGTAGATAGAATTATTACTTTCACATGATGATAAGAGCTCCTTTCTGAGATAGGTAATCATCCCTGTGCATTTTTGTTCAGTTTAGTAATTATTACATGCAAATAAATGTTGCCATCACCTTAGCAGCATTTTTAGGTGTCTTTAATCCATAGCATGTTGTATTTTCAGATCAAGATACCGTCGGCAACTTCCGTTTCCCTGTAATTGGTAACAACGTGATTCTTTTATAGCTGTGCAAGGTACAGCCCCAAAGTTTTTATTCTTTTACTCAGAATGTGGAATACCTATGAAGTTTCCAGTGCGTGTGGTTCCTTGCCTCCTGCCTCAACAGTCATGTATAGGAAAAAGCCATCCAAAATATAATTGTCAATTGTTGAAAGCAATAGGGTGGGGAGTTGCTCACTTCCCTTAAGCCTATGTTTTGATTGCATTGGCTGTACTGCTACATGTTTTTAGCCTTGAAATTATACACATTTATTGAATTACCTCATCAATTTGTACAAAATGGTTTCTTGTTCAAATTACAATGCTTGTTAGTCTGCATTTTTGGGTTCCCCAAGTCAATTGTTAATGCTTGGTATAGCCCACGTGATCCTGCATAATTGGAACTGTGACATTCTTTCTTCACATGGGGTCCCAGTTTCATCTGTGGCTCAACATGTTCCTTTTCTCACTTCACTGTGCTGTACTTACAACATCACCTCTAATAGGTTACTCATTATCTTTCTGTTAAAACTTAGGAGAGCATTTCAGATGGGTTATTAATCATCTTCTGCAATTTGTTCTATGAATCCTCATTGCTGTACTGCACAATACTCCAGTACGGGACATGGCAGGAAAATAAGTGCATCATATGGTTTATGGGTCAATCCAAAAGTAACTCAAGTTATGATTGGGAATTGCTCTGTATTTCTTAACTGCGGGATGATATACATGAATAGCTTTTTTTAAAAAAACTTTTTAAAACTTTTTCATAGACCTTGGAGAAAATGGTCTATTTATGTGAATAATGCTGTTGGTGAAAACAGTTCTGTTGTACTGGATATGTACGGGTTAGTGTGTCTGCATTAATTTTAGATCTCTCCACCTACTAACTTGAGTTTTGCGTCACTGGTTTGGTTCAGTAGAGTGGCATCAGAATTGGTCTGCTAGAAAAATTTTCCTCCTCATTTGGTCTCAGTTGTTGAGAGCCCTGTTTGTATGACTTGACTTGAGTTCATCTTAAGGGAGGATAGAGAGGGGAAGGTGTAAATGAAAGTAGTTGAGTCTCTTATTAAGTTCATGTTTAGGGAGAAGAGAGGGTGTTGGTGAAAGTCAGTTGAGTCTTTTATCAAGTATTCACAAGCCACTCTGTCTAATTTAGGTTTTTGACTTGCATGCTTATTCTCTTGCTTTGAGTTGGTTTGATTCGTTAACAGTCCTATAGGATTGGTACTTGTAACAAATGCAAATACCTTTTGGTCTTGTTTGAATGCAGCTTAGGAAAATATGGATGCAGTTATCATAAATTTGTTTGTCTTAAACTTGTTTTCTGTCAAATTATGTTTGGTTGTTCTGCATAAACTTTATGATAAATCTCAGAGAGACTCCCGTGTAAACCCACTCTTAGTAGGTTTGTGGAAAATGCATTTATGGGGAAGTTGAGTTTATGGTAAACTCAAGTGATTTTGTGGTAAACTTATTTTTACCATCCAACCTAAGGTTATGGTGGAAAATGCATTTGCCATAAACACACGTGATTTATGACTTGCATCTAGAAAGGCCCTTTAAGATTGACTAGACTACATGCCATCAATGACTTATCAGTTTATAAATCTACCAGATTAGGTGCCAGATTATTGAGACCTTTTTGTGCAAAGCGGGGTATGTTACATCGGTAGGAAGTTTTCACATATTTATGATTCTCCATCGTTCTGTGCAAAACCTATTTGACTGCCAATGGTCTATCAAACAATGGACTTAGTTATTTAGACTCAAAGCTACTCTGCTACAAATATAGTGACTCATTCATTTCAATAATCATTTTGAGAATTGGAACTTTCATAGATAAAGAAGAATGCAATCAAACCTTCTGAATACCCTTCCTTTTTCCTATGTAGTAAGGAACAAATCACGACCAAGTTCAAAACAAATCATGCCTTCTATGGGTCCTAACATAATTTGTTATCTGTTTTGCAAGAATTTCTTTATAAAAATAGCAAGAATAGGGGTTTCAGAATCATAACAGTGGCAATTTTACCGCTTAAAGCTACAGTTTAAATCGTTTGAACCATTTTGGCTGCTTGGTCAACAACCATTCAACGATTTAATAGTTTGGAATTGTAATAGATTCGTCCTCTCCTTTGAGACATAGTCCTCAAGGTTAAAAATTGATCTACAAACTCATTGTAATCTATACATGCGGCTTCATTGGTAGTTTGATGTTTTCATTGTATTAGGAGTTTGGTTATTGTCAAATGTTCATCTAACACTGTCTAGAAGAGGAACTAAATAATGTTATAGAAATATAACTTTTGGAACAATTTAGTTCATCTAACAAATCATCCACGAGAGGAATTGGATGTTATTCTTGATTATTTGTTGGTCCAAGGTTCTATAATCCATACACACTCCCAGAACCATCTCTTTTCTGTACAAGGAGGATTGGTGTTGAAAAAGGACTACTACTAGGCCGTATCAATGAGTTAGCTAATAGCTCTTTGACTTGTTTTTCTATGATATCTTTACAAAATGGATCGTGGCTGTAAGGCGGAATAGAGATGGCCTTGGTTTCACCTATAAGTGGAATACAATGATCACACGGTCAGGTTAGTGGAAGACCCAAAAATGGAGGTGAATTTTTGTAGTAATTTTGCTAACTCAAGCGGATAAGAAGCTAAGGGTGCATCATTCCGTCTTGTACAGCTACATTATTGTCAAGGATCTTGAAAATTTTAAATCTTTTTCAAGTTTATTTCTTGAAAACTGTTGTGTTCGGTCATGTGAAAGAGCTTTAAAATGATAAGTGCGACCGGCACAAGATAATGTTATAGTCATATCCGAAATATTTAGTACTATATCAAGTGTTTTAAGCCTAGGAGCCCCCAAAATAGTGTGAACTCCATATAAGGGTAAGATGAGAAGATCTATTGTCATGGATAATCCATGTAGCTATAATGTGTTTGTTGGGCATATACCTTCAGAAGATAATTGGACATATCTATGTTTAATAGTCATTTGTATTTGGTAACCCCAATTTTTCAAAATGGAAAGGTCTAAAAAGCTATGAGTACTGTCATTATCTATGAGAACAATAACTTGAAGACCACCTATATTCCTCAGAACACGCATGGTTCCTAGTGAATCTAAATTTCTAATGGCTTAAGAAGAAACGGAAGGTGGAATCATGTTTAAAATAGATAGTCTTCTTTGTCATCCTCAGTAACTTCCTCTTGATGGAGTGGAACTCAACTTCTTTTCGATTAATTGAAGCAAAAATAATTTCTGCATTTTAGCAAATATGAGCCTGATGTCATTTTTCAGTACAATTATAACAGATCCCTTTTGTCGGACATTCTTGAAGCTGCTGGTTTGTCATTTCCTTGACCTGAAGAATGAGGGGTTTTGATAGTGTAGGACATAAGGGTGGTTGTGTGAGAGAAGGAAATTAAGATTTCCAGCATGCTAATACCTTGAATTATTGAATCTTGGTTATTTCTATGGCTTGTATAAGTATTCTGGGCATGAAAGATATGACCTTACAGGAAAGTTCATCATGCTATCCACTTAAAAAGGAATGCAAAAGATGTTATTAGAGTTTGACTATAGTGTAGTATCTATTCAAAGATAAATAAACATGCAACTAAACTAGAAACTCACTTTTTTGTATTTTTTCTTTTAAACCCTATATGCAAAAGGAAGATGGATTTATGATGTGTTGTGTGGTGAAAGATGTGACGAATATGATGAATGCAAATTATCTATCAAAGAAACCCCAAAAAAAAAAGAATGAAAGAGAATTAGAGAAAGAAGAAAAAGTTGGCCCCTCCAAAAGTCAACCTTGATTGAAGACACCCTTCAAGGAAGAACAAGGCCTCCGTGAGAGAAACGACTCCAAAGTTGTTGTTCATGCAAAGGACAGAGGGCTCTCTCCTTTCTTTGGTAGAACTCACAATGACCAATTGGCCAACCTCTTCCAAGCTCAAAAGCACATATGTACATATAGAAGCTTAATTCTTACAATAATTTAGCGAAAAATAGAATTCTTGGGCTTCAAGACATGCTAAGACAAGGAAACCACCAAAAACTCTCTCTACTCCGGATCAATCCATGGAAAAAAAGATTAGCATAAAAAAAAAATCACATTGAAAGTAAATAACTGAATTTGGCTCAGATTGGGCCTTTTGGGCTATGCAACTGAATCACGTCCAGTCGTGCGGACACTTTTTAGAAAGGTGTCCACCAACGAGGACGTCTTTTGGAGAGGCCAAATAGGAAATAAAAATTAAAGATAAATATGAAAAGTTTAAAAGACGTCTACAATTGTTGATGTGTTTCAAGTGAATAGTCATCCGTTCAAAAATTAAATAGTTAATCGACTGAGATTGAAATTCTAAATGGCGTCTGCCATAGCAAATGCCATTGAGATAGTTCAATAATCGATTATAAATTCGATCAAAAACCCAATTAGGGTTAGAAACTTAAATAACGTCCATCATAGAAGACGCAATTCAAAAGACTTAACTAAATTCAAGAAATAATAGGTAAAAATAATTCTAATGATTAAATTAAAGACCACTTTGGGACATTATAATGTGATATGAAATCGTCTCAATGTGAAGTCAAAATTAGTATGTCTATATGGGCGTCTTTTAGATGTCCTCCTTAAGTGCACGACAATGTCTCGGCCTTCAAGCTCTCACTAAGCTCCAATTGCCAGTTCATGGGTGCCACCCATGGGGGTTTTATAGAGGGAGTGAAAAATGAGAGATTTTTAGGATCAAAATCCCTATTTTTGGATTTGGACCAATAGGAGATGGTCAAAGGAGGATGTTTGATGTGCATGCGATGCACGTCGTTAAACGTTCACGGCAACCAACTTCAAATAACCGGGACTTACAATTAATTATAAATAATAAACGGTGAGAACCGAGTTGATCCACGGAAAACTAGGTTATTAATTTTGAAAACCTTGGATTTTGACTAAAAGAAATAGATTAGAAAACTTAGAATTATTTGATGCCAATGAAATTTTGAAGCGGCTAGTAAAAGAAATTAACTTTAAGATTTGAATGTTTACAAAAAACAACTAATTAATTCTAAAGGTTATTCACTAAACCACACTAATTATCTAACGAACTTAAGCACAACATGTAAATCTAACTAGATAAATTGAATTTAGGAAAGGAATGAAAATTACTACACATGAACGAAGGGAGGTTGGGAGAAAAGAGAACTAAATAAAACAAATTTACTCCACTACTATTCTTAAAATGTTTAATAGAAATAAACTAATGCACAAGCACTATAAATCTACTTAGAAAAGAAAGAAAGAAAGAACAAAAATAAATAAATAATTATATAATAATAATAATAATAATAATAATAATAATAATAATAATAATAATAATATAGCAGTGTAGTAGAGGCAGGAGGCCGGCAGTAAGCATGAGAAGGACTGGCGCAGTGAGCCAAGGCTGCAGGTGAGGGCGCAGGGGCTTAGGCACTGTGAGGAAGCTGGCGCAGAAGACCGAGCTATTGGAATGCTCCCTAGTGACGTGTGGTGTCTGGGCGCTGTAGGCATTGTGCACCCAGGCGTAGTGCGGGCGCGAGCTGGCATACGGCGGCCTTGGGCGGGATCCGAGCGGCCGGTGCTATGCGCTCGTACGGAGGTGCATGGCTGGAGTCGCCGCGTGTCGCAGCAACAGGTGGGTATGGAAGCTGGATTGCCGCGTGGTGCGCGCGGCTGTGCCCCAAAAGCATGGTCGACGATGTTCCCTGGTGCGAATCCGCTTTGTTTGGTGTGTGGCGCTGATAGGTCCCGACGCATGGTGCCAGGCGTGACAGAGAGAGGAGATAGGGAGGAGAGAGATAGAGGGAGAGGAAGCAGGAGAGAGAGAGAAAAAGATAGATGGAGAGAGACATAGATGCGTAGAAGAGAGAGAGAGAGCATAAAGCAGAGAGAGAGATAAAGGCATAGAGAGAGAATAAAGTGAGACAGAGAGGGTGCTGGAGAGAGGGAGCAAAAGTGAGAGAGAGCACATAGATCGGAGAGAGCAGAGCAATAAAGAGGGAAAGAGAGAGAAAGAGAGGGATGCGTGTGAGAGAGAGAGAACCTAGGGGGAGAGAGAAAAAGCAAGAGTGATAGAGGAAGGAAAGGAGGGTTTTTAAAGGAGAGAGAGAAATTTTCAAAAAAGAAAGAGGAGAGGGAGGCGACGGCTGCTCCAAGGCCTTTCTTGGGCAAAGGGTTAGGGCAACCCTTTTTGAATATTGTATGCCCGATTTGCCCTTGCTTAATTTATTTTTGCAAAATGATAGATGTTCCTGCTGAGATTTAAACATTGGTCCTCCCCACAAGTCTCAAGAGACTTAACCAACTATGCCACATCCTCTTCATGTCTTGTTCATACAAAAATAAATTTAAATTAGGATTCTGTAATGAACATTATTAAATTTATGCCGAAATAAAATTATTTATTCACTTGGCTTTGCCGAAAAACTGCACATGCATTATACTTAGTTTTTCATATGAAATGACGATGTTTTAACTCGGAATTCAACAAAATTGATATCGTTGGAATCAATATAAAATTATCTATCATTGCATTTACCCTTTTAATACTCAACAATATCAACTTATCAATGTTTGTGGTTGAACTGGTTGCATAGAGTTAGGGGGTGTTGGGGTAGTGGAGAGTAGTGGTCGTAGTGGGTAGAGAGCGTGGAGGCCTGCGGTTGACTAGGTTGGATGCAGTGGATGACAACCTCAGTTGCTGTCCGGGTTAACGGACGACGACTAAGTCTGCCGTTCACAGACAAGGACGCCAAGATAGGCTGCCGTGCAGAACACATTAGATTTTGGCTTAGAGTTGGGATTCTATGGGCTGCGGCTAAGAGTGCCCTTCATGATAAGGGATGGCAGGAAAGTATGTTGTCCGGCTCAATGTACGGTAGGCTGAGCAGCTGTCCAGGAAGATGGACGGCATCTAAGGTTGCCGTCTAGGAACATGGATGGTCGCACAGGTCATTGTGTAGAAGCTACTCTTACGCCGAGCAGAGTCCATTCAATAGGGCATGAATTAATGATAGCACTTGGGGGCTATACACATGAATTACATGTGGATGTCTGTACAAGACCACATGGGTGTCCAAAACTAGGTATCCATAAATGCCCCTCCGGAACGCCCGTTTTGCAATGGAGGGCCACAGAGTGATAAATGGGCTTTCAGAAAATAACCAGTTTTGGATATCCCACGCAGGATGAGTCCTTTTAGTGGATGATGAGTGAATCTCAATGAATGTTTGATCACAAGCTATTTAGGTTGCAAGGTTGATTAAGGGATAAAGAACACTACTAGATATCGCAAACTAGAGGACCCTTGGGCGATACACAACGAGGCCTCAACACACTAACGGATGCATGGCTATCTGGTCAGAGGGGATCTCAAACAAGAAGGTAAAAAAGATGTGACTTGAACTTACAGTCCATGGGACCCCTAGTGATACATTGCAAGACCTCAACGGAAGAACACACAATGGTCGTGTTGAGAGAATCTCAAGCACAGATAAAATGGAAGGAGATGAGTCTTGCCACTTAAGGTACTAACAATCAGACTTTCATTAGAAAGCATTCATCACTTAAAAAATGACAACAAATTGATGTGGTCAATACCTCGAGGAGGAGCTCATAATTATGCCTCTCTTACATGCAAAGGATGTGAAATCCTATTCTACATGATGCATTTTGAGTTTTAACAAGACCTTATCTAAATGCAAAATTGGATGAATTTATTGGCCAATAGAATAACTTAATGAGTATAGACTCCTCATTGTTTTATTTAGAGAGGAACTCAGATTCTATACGTCCGAAGTTATTAGCCTCCAGTGTTTATTGATTCTTGACCATTATTTCTTCCATCCTGCAGTTGCGTGAACGCACATTAGTTAAATTCAACAAAATAACAGGATATGTAAAAGAATTCAGCCATGAATGTCTGAGAAAATAGCCCATATTGCTGTCAAGCAAATATAGACAACGAGAGATATGGCCGTCTACAGATTGTAGACGACCAAGTCAAGCGTCCTCTAGGTTTGCTTGATGGTAGGCTTGGCTCCCGTCTACTATTCTGGATGGCGGATATGGCTGCCATTTAGGATAACAACTTCCTAGATTTTAGGAATTTTGTTATGCTTTTGATTTTAAACCTTGCAATGGCTCCAAAAGCGCGCATGAGAAGGTAGGTTTATTTCCTTGTTCCAGCCACATGCTACGCTCTCTTTTTCTTGTTTATTATCATGTTGATTTCTTTGTTATTCCCTTCTAAGCGATCCCTCATTTCCCAGGTCCGAGGCACACTCATAGATATGCATGGTTGGCCAACCTCATAAATGCAGTAATCCCTGCCATGCACGTTTATATGCGGAAATGGAGTTTGACGTGGGGGGTGGTGTTTGTGAAGCGCTTTGGCTCGGTGGTGTGAGTTGGGATTACATGGGAGTACTTCTAGAATTGTGGCATCCTGGGACACACACCTTTGTGTTCCTCGAGTTTGAGGTCTTCATCTTGGTTAAGGAAGTTGATTTTTTCTTCAGATGGGAAGATCTAGAGGTAGGCGGCTTGCTTGTGTAGGGAAGAAGTGTTTACAGAGGAGGTGCAAGACAAGCGGGAGGTGTGCAGGATGTATGACGGATATGCAATCCTAGTTGACCGTCTAGCCAGTTGGTTGATCAATAAGATCAAGACTAAGGAGGTGGAGGCAAATAGGTTGATGAGGGGGTTGTGTTTGACCAGAATTCTGTCCAGAGTAGGCCACCCCCTCTCTCTCCCTCCTCTCTACTCTGTGCACCTAGGCCGACGCCCGGACTCCTTCTACGCCGCTTCGATTTCCCATCTCCTAGGAATCTACCATCCGCATGTTGTGGGCACTGTCTCGACGTAGAAACACCGGCGAGCGAGCTAATGCTGACAATGGAGCTAAGACGATTCCGCAACAGGAGAATTACGTGGATACCGCTGGAGGCCGGACATCTACGCGGCTCGCGGCGCTGCTCCATCAGAATCGAGCAGTTGAGATTCGAATCTACGCAAGGTGATGCTTGATCATTGTTCTTATGTTTTTTGTTTTTCGAAATGGATCGAGGTCTTAGTTAGATTAAATTTATGTTTCCACTACTCCCACGATCCCGTCATGGAGATCCTTACAATGGTATTAAAGCAAGCATTTGTTTCAATCTCCAAAATTAATATTTCCATAAGATATTCCATTCTTAGATCGTTTTAATGTGTAGTTCATATTCATGAGATGAATCCGATGCGATTAGATCACATTTTTTCACATTAAAATGAGGATTTTATTGGGGGCTTATTCACACTTTTCATGAGATGAAGAACAAGCTTATCATTGACATTTTTTGGCGAGCCCAATAGTTCAGCGTGGTGTCCACCGACCCTAGAGAGTCCGAGCGGCACTGCAGGTCACCGCCAACATGGTTGCCGACGTCAAAGAGGACGGGCAAGCAACGGCCGTCCCTCCCTCCCTTCTTCTTCTTCCTTCTAAACGGATGGAAACTAGGGAAAGGGGGAATTTTTGGTGGCCCGCTGAGGCATAGGGCATTGTTGGTGAGCCCTGCCAATGCCGGGGCCATTGGCGCTGGCACCGTGAGGTTGTGGGAGTCCGGCCTACCGGGTTGGGGTTCCCTGCCGCCGAGGACTTCCTGTTAGACAGGGAGTCTCGGTGGGGGGAGGACCCCGTCGGGTGGCTAGGAAGCCCTAGCCCGCCTCAACGGGGTCCAGCCCCTGGTCGGACTGAGGCTTGAGCCAGGGCTCGTGGGCCCCAGCCAGGGGCTCTGGGCCAGGCGTCCAATAGGGCCCGAACCCACTGGCTGGGCCGAGCTCGACCTTGGCCCAAGCCCAGGCTCAGTTGGGCTGAGCCATGGCTCAGCTAGGGGTTGGGCCCATCCTACCCAATTAAAACCCCAAGGCCCAAAATTAAATTAAATTAAATTTTAATTTTAAATTCAAATTTGTTTTGAAATATAAAGTTTATTCATTTTTTTTAATGTGTCATTAATGATTTTGAATCATTATTAATTAACAAATGTTGTTAATTCATTTAGTGTTAATTATTAGTCTAAAGGTTAAATTAATAATTAACTCTAATTTTTTGATCTAAAAGTGACGTGAGACAAATATGGATCCAACTTTCACAAGCCAAAATCAATTTAGTAAATCAACCAACTACACGATTTATCGGCTCACATGGCGAGTTAATTTAGTTCACGTGGTGAACTCGTGATGATCAAACAACTAAACACGCTCGCATATTAGACCACTTAGAGAAAAATGGGCAAAGAGAAGTTTTGTCTCTACCTTAAGATTTGGGTGTACCCACAAGTAAGGGGTTAGATTTCGTGGGTTCTCACAAGTACTCTCTCTTACCCAACAACGATGCACACAAACTGAGTGGATTTGGTGTTTTCTCTTACGGCATACAGTGATGAAAGCAAATACTAGACAAACAAGCAGCTATATGAGGAGAAGGGACTGTCACGCACCCTACTAGTTTGTGAAAACTAGTCTCGGTCAGAGACGTGGTCGCACGTAGGTCGATGTATGCGTAGCGTCGCTGAAGATTTCTTACAGAGAGTATTACAACCAACACCAAACACCTCACGTAGGAGGGGTAGACTCAGGAAGGGGAATCACAGGGCAGAATTAAAGTAATAAATTGGGAAGGGGAGTTGAAAGGGCTTGCACTAAACTCCTAGAATCTATAAAGTTTTTATATAACTCATAGAAGCTGAAGAGTTTTTGTAACTCCCGAAAACTAAAAAGCCACCAGTTGTAACTTCAGAAGATGAAGGATCTTCTCATAACTATCGAAAGCTTAAGGGACCCTTCGGTCTCTCTAGAAATGCTTTAGAAATCTAAACCAAGTAGGGAAGCCGAGGATGTTGCTAGTGTTGTAATGGAGATGTCACTTCTTTCCATGCTTGGATCCTGTTAGAGAAGATGCCACATACTAGCTTTGAAGATGATGCAGCAGACCACGTGATCTATTGATGTCGATGTTGATGCCGATGCCGATCTACTCTTGCTACTGTCTCTAGATGTTCAGATCGATTTGAGAGAAAGATGGGGCGAAAAGGGATGGCCATGTGATGCATACTAAGAACAAGGGAGGGAGGAGAGGCACTGGAGGTGCTAAAAAATGGGGAAGCAGAATTGCGATCTGCTCATGGGAGAGATAGCTATGTAGCCTACAGGGTGAGTGTAACGACCCGCCACCCTATAACCGGGGATCCGGTTACTAAATGGGTACCGAATCATTAATTTGGAACCAAACCAGGATCTAGTAAGTCTGGGAAACAAATAATAAACTAAGCTAAACATTCACATCGCATTGAATTGAAGTGAAAGTGCAGGAAATCAAAATTATTACAATGCGACTCGATTACAGCAAATAATTACATACTCCAGCTGAAAGGAAATAATTAAACATACAGGCCAGAAAATAAATAACAACTACATCGGGGCATACCCCGGAACAACCGCCGAAGACGCACAACACCCAGCCGCACACGCCGCTCTAAGTCTGCTGGGAGTCCTCACCTGAAAACTGCAGGGGTGAGTCTCAAGAACAAGACTCAGTAGGGATCCTTCGATCCCCACTGCCCACACACACACCCACAAGTATAAAGTGCAGCTAACAGTAAGTAACAAGTGTAGTGGCAGGTACAATATCTAATTCTCTACGTGAGAACACTTGCAGTCGGAATATAATAATCATGCACATTCTAAGCTAACCGTCAGGAAGCCCACAACTGCCGTCTCGATAGAACTCGCCGACCGTACAAACCACGGTGGTAAAACCTCGACCCGCTGAGACCAAGCAGCAGCCCCTCGGATAGCACACTAGCTACTCCGGCCCGACAGGCTCAGGTGGCTACTCCTTCCCTCAGCACGAGTGACTCTCCGAATGTACCACGCCCACACCGGTACTAGCTGACCCCGGGGTTCACCAGGTGACCCTCTCTCACTAGGCGTCACCCCGCCCACGCCCCCACCGGCGCTGTGCTCACGCCCCCACCAGCACAGGGTGATAAAGTGCTACAATGTCACTCCAGGTCCACAGTAACTGAAAACCCAACACAGTGCGATCCGGTCACGTGAAAAGCCCGCGATCGCACTACACACACAGAACCATCCGATCATGAGGAATCCATCTCTATCGGGTGCACTGAAACATGTGCTAATCATCTATCTAGCAGTATGAACACGTTTTACTGGCATGCATTAGTGAGATTCTGTCTTGAATCGCGTCGACCGAGGTCGACGCCATTCAAGTTCCATGTACAGGTTTACATAAATCAATCTTCGGATTTTTGGCCTTAAAACGCGTCGACACCAGTAGTCGCCGTTTAAAAGGCGTCGACGTACCCAGACGCCATTCAACACGAAAATCCGGAATTCCCAGAGTTTTATTCTGGGATTTCTGTGGTTAAAACGCGTCATGGACTCCTGACGCCATTCAAAAATACGTCGGTTACCCATGACGCCATTTAGCCACAGAACCCCCCGACCAGGCCAAGTGCCTGTCAGCCGATTCCTGTCTAAAAGGCGTCGTGATGGCCCGACGCCCTTCAAAAAGGCGTCGTCCATGCACGACGTCTTTCAGCCCCAGGAACCAGGGACGCCCTAAACCCGAGGGCCCCCCTTTCCAACCCCAAATAACCCCAAAATATCCAAAAAAACGAAGGAGAAAGAGAGGTACACAATCCATAGGAAATCTCATTCATAGCAAATCCCCCCATATCATCAAAAGAACTCCTAAACATGCTCATTCTACCCCCAAAACCAAAAGATCCACAACAAGCATTAACGGGGAAAAACATGGTTTTAAACACAATGCCATGGGGAACGTCACCCTACCGGATACTCGAACGTCTCCGGGCTCCAAGCCGCCTATCCGTCTCGCCCCACGCCGCCGCCGGTACCGCCGTGGTCGTCCTAGCCCCACCGTGACGTCGGCTGCCGTCCGGAGAGCAGAACGCCGCAGTGGAAGTGGAGGTGGTAGAGGTAAGAACTAGGTAGGGGATGAAGTGGAGGGAGAGGCGAAATGGTGGAAGGAAAAGAGGGAGGAAGAGGTGGTTGCCGCCGGTCGCCGGAGGAGGAGGAGGAGAGTAGGAGAAAATGAGGGAAAGAAGGAGGGCTCTCGGGGTTAACCAGAAACTGGCTAAAACGCGTCGACCTCTACGGACGCCTATCAGGTGACATGACAGCCGCTCTGACAAGATTCTGAAACGCGTCGTCCTACACAGACGCCATTCAGACAACTTGTCAGAGCCGTACTCTGACACACCCAGAGTCGCAGTCTGAAAGGCGTCGACCCACATGGACGCCGTTCAGACGACCTGACAGGGCCGTACCCACGCGGCCCAAGGCCAACCCCGCGGCACCCACGTGGCAGCACCTGAAACGCGTCTGCCAAGGTGGATGCCGTTTAAAACGCGTCGCCAGGTCCTGACGCGATTCAACTCAGAATTCCAGCCCCTCACAAGTGTTAGAACAACAGGGTCCGACCCGAAAACCGGATCCGAAAGTCTGGGTCATTACAGTGAGAATGAGAGAGAAGGGGTAGAAGTCATGGGAGGGCGTGGCTGCTCTAGGAGATGGGGAAAGAAGGAGAGAGGGGCATGGGAGAAAAAGAAGGTGGGGGTTATGGGTTGGGAAGAAGACTTCTCACCTCCCCCTTAAGAGTTTCACACTCACACCATGGTTTCTCACCACAAGAATTTCAAAAATGAGATTTTCATTCATACTATGCCATTACAAGAGGGGTGAGCTCCTATTTATAGAGATCTCATAAAACACTGGACTCTTATGGCCTTTACACAAAACAAAAAAGATTCTCATATACTAGATGAATCTTGAAGACTAAAATGCCCATAGAAACATACTGGAATAGTAAAACTAACATAAACGGGGCACAAAGTGGACCTTAAGTGTTCTTCATAAACTAGAACAAAGCAAAAATGCAGAAATAACAAAACTAATAGTATCTATCATCTCCAAGCTATAGTATGGAGTTGGAATTGCCCTCACCAATCCTCCCGGGGTGCGGGAGACTCGACCTTGTCGAGTATGGGTCAACTCCACTCTGATAGTGCTCGAGCAAATCCTGGTCTATGCCCTGCAAATCTTCCCAATTGATCCATGAGTCTTCTGACTGAGGCCGATTTCTCCATCGAACAAGATAACGTTAATATGCCCGACTCCTCGTGGTGATTATCTGTTCATCTAGTATTCGCTCAATCTGCTAGTGTTGGGCTGGTGGTAATACTGGTGGACTCTCTGGGTTGGTGTCGCTCACAATAGGAGGGGATGGCTCAAACGGATCACTACGAATCATTGTTGGCTCCTTATAAGGCACCAGATCTGATACATTAAATGTTGAGCTAATCCCGTAATCCGAAGATAGATCAACAACATAGGCCTGCAATTTCTTCACAGTCCTCGAAGGGAAACATTCTGGCCTAACTCGTACCATCACGAGATCACCGTCCTGAAACTCATGAAATCATCTATTTGAATCGGCCAATCGCTTGTAGGTTTCATTACTGAGATTGATCCACTTGCTGATAAGTTCATGCAACTCCCTAACGTGTTGTGCAAAAGACTTTGTAGACACCGACACTCTAGCATGAGGAGGTAAAGGAATGAGATCAACTGGCTTTCTTGGTTGATGACCATACACGACCTTAAATGGACTCATCTTAATGGACCTATTGACAGACCCGTTGTATGCAAACTCAATGCGTCGTAAGAGAAGGTCCCAATTCCCTGCATGCTCCCCTACAAAGCATCTCAGAAGGTTTCCTAGACTTCTATTGGCCACTTCAGTTTGACCATCAGTCTGGAGATCGTACGCAGTGGAGAACTTAAGTAAAGTACCCATCAAGTGCCAAAGGATTTTCCAAAAATAACTAGTGAATCGGACATCCCTATCAGACACAATTGTTTTGGGTAAACCATGTCAGCAAACAACCTCATCAAAGAACAGACATGCCACTCAAGGGATGAAGTGGGCCATTTTGGAAAATTGGTCCACTACCACAAAGATAGAGTCATGCTTGCCAGTTGTCCTAAGTAATCCTAGTACAAAGTCCATGCTCGCATCTTGCCATGGACGGTTAGGAACAGGCAATGGGGTGTAGATACCAGTGTTTTGTTTGACTTGCTTGGCCTTGGCACATGTACGACATTAAGCAACCAGTTTTACCACATCTCGCTTGAGACATGGCCAATAAAACTGACTCTCCACAGCTTCTATGGTCTTGTTTTGACCAAAGTGGCCAGCCAATCCTCCTGCATGGATCTCCCAAATGAGAAAATCTCGCACTGAGATGCGAGGTACACACAAGCGTTGCCCTCTAAACAAATAACCCTCCTAGAGAAGGTACTCACTGTACTCAATAGGAGGGCCAGTAGTAAGGGCTGCATGAATCACACCAAAGTTCGGGCACTCTCTATACTCATCCTTAAGTCTCTCAAACTTGGTGACTTCCACTCTCGCAATGGAAAGTAAAGAGGCTCTTCTACTTAGTGCATTTGCGGTACGATTCTCCACTTCGGCCTTATGTTTTAAGACAAAGGTGTATGCTTGGAGGAATTCTACCCACCGCGCATGCCTAGAGTTCAATTTATTTTGTAAATTTAAGAAGTGCAAAGTCTTATGGTTAGAATATAGAACGAACTCTTTGGGAAGCAAGTAGTGCCTCCAATATCTAAGAGTCTGGACCATGGCATAAAATTCCTTATGATATGTGAAATACTTCAATTTTGCATCATTTAATTTTTCACTGAAAGCCACAGGGTGTCCCTCTTGGCTCAAGACTCCTCTTGTGCCTACCCATGAGGCATCACATGAAGGAGGTGGAGGACTGGGGCTAGCACCATTTTCTCTTTGATTTCCCTAAAGGCTCTAGAGGCAGCTTTGGTCTAAATAAAGGCATCTTTTCAAATGCAATCTGTGATAGGTGCTGTGATGGTGTTGAATCCTCTAATGAACCTATGGTAGAAGGTAGCCAGACCATATAAAATGTGAACATCATGAATGTTTTGTGGTTCTGGCCAATCTACAATGGCTTTGAAGTTTGAAGGGTCAACAGACACTCCCTCGTGTGACACAACAAACCCTAAGAATATCACCCTCCCGGTCATGAAGTTACACTTTTTAAGTTGGCAAACAAGCTTTCTCTCCTCAAGGTCTTACACACATGGCGAAGATGACTCAAATGATCTTCTTTGGTCCTGCTATAAATAAGGATGTCGTCAAAGTAGACGACCACAAAAGCTCCTAGGAATGACCTCAAGGCCTGAATCATCAATCTCATAAAAGCATTGGGGGCATTTGAAAGCCCAAACGGCATGACAAGCCACTCATATAGACCAGCCTTGGTTTTGAATGCAATTTTCCATTCATCCCCTAGACGAATTCAAACTTGATGGTGGCCACTTTTAAGATCAATTTAGGAAAAGATGGTGACACCAGCCATCATGTCTAGCATGTCATCTAGCCTAAGGATGGGAAATCTATATTTAACAGTGATTTTGTTGATGGCACGGCTGTCAACATACATCCGTCAGGTGCCATCTTTCTTGGGAGTAAGTAAAGCTGTTACATAGACTCTTGCTAATTCTCAAAAATCCTTTTCTAATAAGCTCTTCAATTTGCCGTCTCAATTCGGCATGTTCAATAGGATTCTGGTTGTAGTGTGGAAGATTTGACAAGGTATCCCCATGGACAAGATTAATAGCATGTTGTATATCCCGCATGGGAGGCAAATGGTCTAGGAGATCATTTGGAAAGAGATCCTGATATTCCTCTAAGATCAATCTCACTTCCTCTAGATGTTGGATGGGATTCTCCTCAGGTACTATACTCATAACTAAGGCACAAATTGGGGCTTCCTTGGCAATATCTTTTTCAAACTCGTGAACATTGATCAAGTTAAGACTCACTTCCTTCTTTGAAAGTTTCTTTTGCTCTTCTGGCTCTCTTTGATTGGCGGATGTGTCTAGGGAAGGCTTGGATGTCTTATTCTGTGGAACTGGGTCCTTAGTTTTAGAGGAGGAAGATGGGGATGGATTTAGTGAATCCTCCACTAAGACTAGCTCTTTTTTGTGGGTTTGGGTGGAGAAGGATGGAGCATGATCCTTTTTCCTTGATGTTCAAAAGAACAATAATTTGATTGCCCATATGAGGTAACATTGAAGTCATATATCCAAGGCATGCCTAATATGATGCTACCTACCTCCATGGATAGTACATTACACCAAATTTTTCCCTTGTAAGAATGGAACTTTAGGGGTACTAGGCAGCGGGTCCTAACAGGCGTCTCATCTTTCTTTGGCTATATTTGTCGCCAGCCATCGACGCCCCACATGAGACCCTCCTTCTATTGATGACTAAAATGAATGAAGCATTGACCCATTTAACTTTGTATGGATTAGGGTGTTCTTCTGGGACTAACCCAAGACGGGAGACAAATTCAGTAGAGATTGCATTGATACAACTTCCATGGTCAATGATGACCTTTCACACTTGGTCTCCTATCTTGATAAAAGTTTAGAAAATGGAGGTCCGATGCTAGTCATCCTCCTTAAATTAGGTAAGAATACATCTGACAACTCCTAGTCTAGCACCATTAGGAAGTTTAAAAATCTCATCAACCCTCATGTATCCCAAGACATCACTATGTTCTACAAACTCCTCAACAAAGATGGGTCTACTTCCTACACTTCTACCTCGTGTTGAGTAAGAGAAATTTATTCTTCCTCATTCTCATTGATTAAGAGACTTTGAAGTCCTTTATTGGGACATTGGCCAGCATAATGACCAAAACCTTGACATCTAAAGCACTGGACACATGAACTGGTATTTTGAGGAGATTCACTTGTGTAAACACCTTTACCCACCCTTATCCTCCCTCCTCACAACTGGGGTATTTGGAAATGTCCTTGTTGGAGTGGTGGGAGGACGTGGTGTGGTAGGAGTTTCAGTGGGTGGTGTAGGAGTAAAATTGACAGTAGGAGTCCTAACTAGGGTGGTGGGTTCAACACCTGACCTTTCTTGGAAAGACATGGAACGGCCAGTGGTACCACTTTATCTAGGGAAAGAAGGTCTTGGCTGCTGGGAATACTGAAATCTCTCTACACCGAGAGCAATTTGATGAGCACATTCAAGGGTGGTCACTTCGCACAAAAAGAGTTCGCACTAAATGCTCCCATGGAGTCTTGCCCTGAACCTAGACAAGGTCATAGTGGTATCCTCATTTACATTGCATCTAAGAATATATTCATTAAATTGAGCGATGTATTTAGACACAAGTTTTCCATCTTGTGACAATTTTGCCATTAATCCAACAACCTTTGTTGATAAGAAGTGGGCATATATTTCTCTCTCATTTTTCCAATCATCTCATCCCATGTTTCTATGGGTTCCTACCTTCTAGCTATGAGGAGACGCTCAACATTGAGCCAATAGATCTTTGCTTGGCCTTCAAGCTTTATTTTAGCTCAACGCACTTTGCGGGCATCATACATGATATACCATCAAAAGAGTGGTTCATTCCGACTTCCAAATCTAAGTAGACTGTGGGGTCCAAAGTCCCATAGCTAGGTGCTCCAATCCTTACCCTACGTAACATTTCTCATCTTGATCATAGTGATCACATGGGGCTTTTTCAGGAGGTGCACGGTTTCTGTTAGTTTTTAGGTGTCCTATAGACCAATTATGGGCCGTGTAGGCCCAATGTGTTGTACAATCTTGTTCAATATAATTAAGTGGTAATTAGAGTGTAAACTTGTAATTTGTGGATTGATTTGCGTTGTCCCCAGGATATGTGGTTGTAAAGTCAATTTTGAGATAGGATCTTGAATGTGAGTTTGACTGTATATGGACACATACCTTAAACTGTAACTGATTGGAGAGTAATCACTCTGGGACATTGATTACTTGTAAATCAGCACGCATTATGTGTAGATGACCAATCTCACGGTCATTGGTGCGGGGCACCATCACATATGTGTGGGTGTTCATCTTGAAAGGATGTTTACTGAACTAATCCATTGATGGATCTTCAAATACTTACCTAATGTCAACTGAAGATCCATCTGTCTCAGTAGTATCATTGATCTTTTGACCTGAAACATTAATGAGGTCTTGCGTGAGGACTGGTGTGGTTAAATGTTTGGTTAAGTGACTTTAACCATAAGTCATGAAACACCGAATTATTAGCCACATCGAAATATATGTGAAGACCATTAATGGTCAAGAGGAGATGTCTCACTGTTAGGTATATCACAGGCAATTAATGAGTCATGACATAGACGTTCCATTAAATCCCTGGTCAGGGTGGTATCAGTTCGTTTAGAATGAACGTGAAATTATTATGGAGGTCATGGTCAGACGACACGATCACTAGTGGTTTGATGAAACCATACCACACGATCGGATCAGACTCATAGAATGAGCGAGAGAGTATAGCCATACGATAACTGATCAGGTGCCAGACAGAGTGAAGATGAACCCGGCATCCTCTGGGATCACGCGAATTTGATTGATCTAACGTGACAAAAAAGGTCCGGAACAAATTAAACGATTATTGAGAATAACCGATTTAATTTACTTCTAATTAGATTAGAATTTAATAGATCTTTAAAGCAGAGTGATAATAGACCTAGAGGATCACACACAAATAAATCTTGCAAAATAGAATATTATTGTATGAAAAATATACTAAAGTATTAAATTCTTTTGGGAAAAGAATTTATAAATAGCTTAAAAGTATATATGCAATAATATCAAGGGCATATATATAATATATGTATTATTAGACTTATTTTATAAGCTAGTATTAATATATTAATATATAATATACTCTGGGTTTACTTTAACCGTGGTTACCTTTTTAGCCGAGGCGGTTAAAGACAAGATTGGCTGAGATGGCGGTTCAAGCTGCCGCCTTACGATTCTATAAATAACCCATGTTCTCCAACCCATAAGAAGGCTAATGAAAAAGCTTTCTACCCATTCAAAAGGTGGCCGTCAAGTTTCTGAAGAATTGGATTCTTCCTAGGAAGACTTGAGGTTGAGCTTGAGGGTTGTGCGGGTTTGGAGAAGTTGATCTCCGTTCCTGCAAGGGTCAGTATGGATTAAGCTCTAGAGGTTGGACGTCGGTGCGGCTCAAAGCTTCGAGGAGTTTGACATCGATTTTTACAGGATGACATATTGTGTGCAAGGTGATAAATCTCATGTGATTTATTTTAGACCATTTTTGTTGCATCAATCGGAGCCCGAACTAATTTGGGAAATCATTTTAATTTTGTTCTTCCGCTGCTGTGATTTCCCGGGGGTTACGATCGAACCCAACATGCATGTGGCCTTCCACCTGGTGGCCGTCCACAACAAGGTGTGGACGGCCAACTATGTGGCCTTCCACTTGGTGGAAGGCACTTGGCCTTGCCGTCCGCGTAATTTTAAATTGTTTTTAAAAAAATTGATTTTGTTGCCCAATTTTTCCATTGTTAGGCACATTGCTCTAACTCGCACTGCGCACTGCACTGGCACAGAAAAATTAAAATTTTATCTCAAAAATTAAGATAATAGTTGGATACGATTAGTTAAATTTGATTTTGATTAATCTGATAATTATCATGTAAATTTTGAGTTTAATTGAAGATTACATGTAAATTCAAACTTTCGAATTTTTAATTATCAGATAATTGTTAAATTCGAATTTTGAGAGGATTATCGTTAAAATTCAAATTTTGAATTTGTAAAATTATTAGATAATTTTCAAAAGATCAAATTATGAATTTTAATAAAAGATAATTGAAGACGATCATTTAATTAAATTTTAGTTTATTTAGTTTGATCATTGGATGAATTAACTAGATTATAATAGAGTTGTTCATGGTTATTTCTTTTGGAAATTTGATTCTAATCAATGTTTTGTATTATTGAAGGCTTAGAGAACGTGGAGAAGATCTTAGAGAATGTGAAAAAGATTTTAAAGGAAGAAGAAAATACGGATAGATAGCAAGGAAGCCACAAGGGAGCCGAGAGCCGATCTTTCTTCAAGAGGTAGGTGGATAACTCTATGCATGATCTATTTTGTATTGAAAACCTATATTATTTTTAAGAGGTTTCAAAAGATACTAAATTATTAAGAAGTTTGATCTATATGTCTACTTCATGATATTCAAGTTTCAGATTTTTATGATCTTTTTTACTATTTATTCCATGATTATTATCTCAGCCTATGTAATCTGTCCATTCAATATGTTATGTTTCCAATTATTATCACATGAGTTACAAATGTTTGTTCTCTTTGTTACTATGTTCAACTGAGCTACAATTTTGATAAAAACTTACTCTAGATGTTACCCTCATATCAAATAAATTTGATAATTTTCAGAGTTTTTTTGATATTTATTGCATAATATTTTTCACAGACTAATTAATCTGTCCTGACAATTTTGAAATCTTAACTTATGAATATTATATATTATTTTATTCATGTTCAAACAATATCAAATTTTGTAGAGACCTTTGTTATATTATATTTAACTTCTCTGTAAAGTTTAAGAATTTTGTGACTTCGTTTGTTATTCAGTTTACCCTCTGTTTTGATTTGCTGGAATTCTATTTATGTCGGATTCTCCGAATCAAAGTGAGAATCCAAAATCACATCAACGTAGTTCAGCAATTGATGAAACTTTTTCCACACTTTAAATATGACATTTTTGACATGTTCTCTAAGTTTGATAATTTTATATATATTTTTTATATTATTCGGCCTATTTGTTAATTTGTTAGCTCTGAAAATTAGTTTTGACAGACAAAAAATATGTTTGTTATTCCTAAACTTCTAAGAAAATTCTTTTGACTATCTTTTCTACCCATCAACCTATTTTGATCATCTTTACTTTGATTATCCATCTATATGACTATGTTGACGCTTTAAGTGATGATTTTGTATATAAAAATATATATTTTAACTCTTATATATAAGTATCACTTTGCCAAATTAATTTTCAGATCTATGATCATTATTAAATCTGTGAAAATATGTTTGCGCCATATTTATTTGATATATGTTTGGACATTGCCATCTTAAGGAGATTGGGACTCATTCCATAAGCGTCCGTGGATGAGTTCTGCCCGTGGGCAACGGAAAAATTCCGGTGATTGTATTTTATTTGCAGTTATTCGAGGTGGGACCAAAGGCTCCCCGGCTATGCATGTGCCATGATCTTAGCATACTTACCTATATACTCTGGTATCTGTTTGTTCGGCTCCTTATATGGTGGTTAGATGTATGTCTATTTGATGTGTTTGGATTTGATTCGTTTGGCACATAAATGTGAAACATAATTTGCTGTTTAGATCTATTTGATTCAGCTTATGATCTGCTCATTTTATTCTTCTGACATTTACGCTTAGTGATTTTGATCTCAACCTATTTGATTAAGAATCTATATTCATTCTGATTAGCTATTCTCACAATATAAACTCTGATTCGATAGGCTACCATGCCATGATAAATTTGATATACGTTCAGTTTGATATGTAATATGTTCTGATCATGGCTAGTAGATTTATTCAGTTAGATAAGAATCCGATCATGCCATATATGTTATATGTTAGTCGATCTATTCATACTATTAGAAAATATATTTGATTTGATAAGCTTATATCTGACTATGTTTTGTATCATGTTCTTATTTGAGATATATGTAGAACTATGTAAGATCATGTTTAGTATAATTGTATAATGTGATTTGTAAAATTTACCATATATTAAGTCATGTGGATTGTTTGAAGCCTACTGAGTGATTGTACTCATAAATCATATTAACATTTTCAGAGTTTGAGAAAGAGAACTTTGAATTTGAGGAGACTTCTGATTGAGGTATTTGACATCTTCAGGAGATTATTTAGATTGAAATTTACAGCTTTCTTAGATTTGATGTAGTAGGGATAATGAGAGGTTAATATATTTTCTTTATTTAGTGAGATTGAGAATTTATGTACAAATTAATGGATATTGTAATTTGTGAAGTTTTGATATTAGCTATATTTGGACACTTTGGATTAGCTGATGATTATGGCATTTACTTAAATCGCCTTGTGGTTGTTTAACTCTCATATCTGTTTGTTATAATAGAATTTGTTCTGAGACTACGCAGTCGGACTCCGATGTTAAAAAAAAAATGAACCAGATCCGGAGCGTAATAATATGGTATCAGAGCAATTATGAGAGTTTAAACATCTACAACCATTTGATCTTAAGCCATACTAATCAATATTGAAGGATATGACGACGTTTAAGATTAGTATGATCTTGGTTTTAAATTAGCAATTAAGGTAATGCCTAACTTTAAGTTATAGCTTGAAAATTTGGCGATATGTAATTGTGAATGACGTGTTTAGCCGGTTTCCAAAATTAGGCTAATATAAAGAGAATTCTTAGTGTGGCTGGAGATTAAGAGAATTAAATTTTATCCTTTTAAGGGAGAGAGCCAACTATAGGATACATAGGTGTCACATACTTATACATTTCTACTAGGTTTGTTAAACTATTGAAAATTAACCTATTCTTATTCCTGATTCTTTGATAATTAGTACTAAGGGATGCTTTGACCCCAACATATATTTTTACATTTAATTAACAATCTATTCATTTATATTCACTTGTGTTGCTCATGAACTAGAAAGAATCAGTTAACACATTCAAATGCTAATATAAGATAGTGCCTCTAAATTTTATAAGTGACTAATATTTAGTTCCATGACATGTGTTGGATTAGATGTCAATAATCCTAAATCTACTTTTAGGGTAAATAACTATAATTACACTATGCCATTGGTCGTTAGTACTTGTACGAGAAAATATAGAGACCACATTGGATATAAGTTTATTTGATAGTAGTACTACACTATAAATATATTTTCTTAATTTATTAAAATACTAAGAAGATACTTAGAGACGTGTATATAATCATTTCAAAGTGATCCATTAGGCCACCTATACGCATATACTTAAGTCCTTCTATGCTCTCCTTTAGTCCTTACTCTTAAATATAAATATAGATTACTTATAATTCTATAATGAGTAAATTTGCTAAGCATACATAATCTATAAATTAGTTAAGAGAGTAGACTTGTGAAGGGTATTTGGGAGTTAATCACATTATCCTGATTATGGATTAGATCTATCTTCTTAAAGTTCTCAGATTAGAAGCAAAACATCGATGACTTATGATTTCCATTAGATCTCTAAGATATTGTGATTGTTTGAAGTATAAATGAGTTTTTAACAATGTAATGTGATTTTAGGGCTCTTATGTATCTCAAGTTGAAAATACCCATAAAAATTAATTGACATACTCTTATGATACTCAAAGTACATTTAAGGAGTAATTATAAGTCATGATAAGGTTGTTATGATTATGATATGTATCATAACTATTTTGATACATACTCAACCATATGAGAGTTAGTTCGTCATCGATCTCTTTTCACCCTATACCTTTAGATATGTCAGGGTAAGTTTATCTATTGATTAATTAGCTTGATTAACAAAATCGGACCTCAAGTCCATAGACCACATTGTAGGTGCTGAAAATGCTCGTGTGATTAATGTGAAAAAGCTATGTTGTTTAGTGTAAACTAACCTATTAAAACAGCAACTAAAGTGCACTGATCGCCAGAAACTTTTAACTAAAAAGCTTCAAAAGAGAGTTTGATCGCTTACCTGTTTGATCGCTTCAAAAGCTTCATTGACCATCACCTTCTGTAGATATTCCATTAAAGCTTCTTGGTGACTCTTGGATCTTTTGATCAGTTCGAGTATAGTGATCCGTGCCGGTGTCCGATCCAGGTGTTTCAACAAGTCGTATTGAGTGCCTGGTGCACTCTCTTCATTATGGGCTTCCTCAGTTGGCTATGATGGGCCGTCTCTGACTGTGGACTGAGGGAAGACCTTGTTAAAAATCCTGCCACTCCGGAGCGCGTGTTCTTCAACCGTGGAGGATCCGGGTGACACCTTAAGTACCGCAGAGTTGGATGGTGCGGATGGCGTAGAGGGTTGGTAGGTAGGTGATGGCATAGGGTTAGGTGGTGATGGCGCGGTGCGGATTAG
This sequence comes from Zantedeschia hybrid cultivar, assembly GCA_030544215.1. NCBI lineage: Eukaryota > Viridiplantae > Streptophyta > Magnoliopsida > Alismatales > Araceae > Zantedeschia > Zantedeschia hybrid cultivar. The sequence continues at coordinate 58,058,131 of JARZZO010000002.1, read as the reverse complement.
AGGCCTAGATGGTTGGATGGTGGATGGGTAAGTGGTTGGTGAAGTGGGGAATGGTACGCGTAATAGCGGTCTAGATGGTAAGGGCATATCTGGGCAGGTGGTAGTGGTAGCGGGTGAAGTAGGAAATGGTATGCGTAATAGTGGCCTGGATGGTAGGAGGGGCGCGTTATTGGTTTGCGGGGGGTTATATGATGGAGGCGTAGTGGTGCGGGGAGTAATGGGTCTAAGGAAGGCGGGTAGCGGTAATGGGTTATTGGGCGTAGGCGAGTGATATGTGGGTGTGGGTATAGGGGTGATAGTGACGGGTTGTGGCCTTGGTATGTGGATGGTGCGGCGTGGTGGTCGCTCTGTGGTACTTTGAACGTGACCCGTTGAACAAAGAGAGGAAGAGTCCTCTACTCTCCACTGCTGCCCACGACCAGCCTCAGACTGGCTGTTCGTCAAAATGGGAGCAACCTGGTTTTGGTTCTGGTGCTCCGGGAGTGGATTCTGCACTATGCCCATGTTGGGTGGTGCTACTGCTTGTGCCGGTGGTCTTGCTTGCTGCTGCTGCTGCTGCGGTCTTCTTGCCTTCAGGGCTGTTATGTACTTTTTCATCTCCTCCCAATCTATGCCGCCCTGCTCGTTGAGATCATGAATATAATCTCTGAACTGAAAGCAGGTGTCAATAGTATGCCCAGGTTGCCTATGGAAGTAGCAATACCTAGACGTATCGGCATTTTGAGGCCAGACGGCCTTCTCCCTCGGCAAAACTAAGGCATTGGCTGCCATTAAAGCACTGAAGATATCTGCCAAGGATTCTGGGAGGGCCGGGTATTCTGCCCTTTTCGGGCCTGGAGGTCTCCTCTGCTGGTTGTAGTCACTAGGAGGAGGGACATTGTGGTACGCAGGCGGTGCACGCGGCTGGTACTGTGGTTGTTGCTGCTGATATGGCTGCTGAGGGGGCTGCTGGTACTGTTGTTGCCGTTGTGGCTGTTGTTGTAGCTGTTGCTGGTTTTGATTCGGCTGCTGGGGCCGCTGGTACTGCTGTTGGTAATGGGGGTTCTGCTGCTGCCTGTACCCTTGTTGGCTCGGTTGCGGTGGCCTCTGGTACTGCTGCTGGTTCCTCACAAACTGGGGCGAGTTATTGTTCATGGTACTGACTTGCTCATGAGAGAGCGTGCCCTCAGTAGTTGGACCTGTGCTAGGAGAATTCGGCACTGCAGGCTTCCGAGGTGGAGGCCTGTTGGGTCTGTGAGGATCAAAGACGCTAGAGAACGTAGCGTCTTTGAAGGCATTCTGGCAGTACCGTGCTCTTTCATAGAGCTCTGCCATATTAGTCAAATTGTTCAAGGAGAGGACTAGCTTGAACTGGGGCGTGGCGTTAGAAATTAGCATCTTCACTTGTTCAGATTCGGACAAGTGATCTTTCACCTTTTCAGCCAGGCCCCGCCACCTGTCAGCAAAACTGACAAACTCCTCATCCGGTTTCATTTTTTCTGCAATGAGGTCCGTGATAGACAAGGAGGGTGCAACTCTGTCCTGGTATTGTTGGATAAATTTGCGTGAAACGATACCGTAATCCTCTACTTCGGAGGGTTCCAAAGAAAAGAACCACTCGAGGGCTGGTCCCTCTAGAGATCTCCTGAACAAGAAGGCCAACGACCTCTTATCATTCTGCTAGAACGAGGATTCGTACATGAACTCCTTCAGATGCGTGAAGGGGTTACCAGTACTTTTATACTTTCGATACACTGGCATTTCAGAGGGTGGCAGATGGAATACTGGCAGGCTCGGTAAACTGATTTCTGGCACAGCTTTAACCCCCATCATCTTCTGGAGGTTGTTGAACTGTTCATCCATGCGCTCCATCTTGGCCAGCAACGTTTGCGTGGTCAGATCTGCCTGGGGAGGAGGAGGAGGAGGTGGAAGTACTTGATAGGCCTGCTGCCTAGAGTACGTGGGACAGGGAGGATAATAAGGAGGAGGTCCGGTAGAGCTTCCGCCATGCCCGAGGGCATTTTGATGAATAGGCGTTTGCGGTCTAGCCGGCTGCCTAGATGATGAAAGTTGTGGCCCAGTTGGCCGAGAAGCAATATGAAGGCCTTCCATGGCCTGATGGATATAAGGAGGAGGAGGAGGAGGTTGTTGAGAAACAACAGGGGGAGCCATAGGGTTCGGCTCAGCAGGCTGCATGGGTGCCTTCCCCTTCAAAATAGACTGGATCGCCTCGAACTGCTGAGGGTCCAGTCGGGAGGCAAGAACTCCCAGAGCATTGACGAGATCCATAGGATCAGAGGGTGAGGGATCATTCTGATTCATGTCCCCCTCTAGATCAGGATTAGGGATCGCATATTCATGCGGGGGAAGATCATGATATTGATCGTGTGGATGAAAGAGAGGAGTCCGGACATTCCCATCATGTCGATATGGAATGGGGGCAGAATTGCGGGAGGCATCAGCATCTCTCCCGTTCTCATAGTTGAGGTCTGAATCGCGAGGGGCATTAGCATCTCCCTCGTAGTTGATGATGGCGTCTTGGGCCATACTCAAGTCCCTGCCTGATCGCAGCAACATGATATTATATTCCCTTTTCAAAGATTTAATCAAACAAGTTGTACAGAGATTAATCAAACAAGTGGATGATTAACGTGATTTTAGGGTTCCTTGTTGAGTTATTTGAATTAGATTAAACCACAATTTCGCTCAGGGAAGGATCCTAGTTTCAGTTCAGTTTCCACCGTTATTATCTAGGATTCTCTCTCACAACGCTTTCGGAATCTAGCCGGGACTTCAATTGGTACAACCAGCCCGATGATCAAGGAGGAATACCTTGATTTTGGGGACTTATGGAGGTCTCAACGTCAACTTCTCTAGTCTGATCAAGGGACCAACCCAATCAGAGAGAGTTGCTGACGTCGAGAAATGAGTTCCTAAGAAGAGGAGGGTTTTCGCCTCAATGCGTATGCCCTGCGACCTGCATGGCCTCTAATGCTTAATAAAATAATGGGTAGCTAGCACTCAACCACAGAAATCTGGAAACTGAGAAATAATTAAAAAACTGTCTGAATCGCGTCGATTATGGTCGACGCTATTCAAAAACAGAACTTAATTCTTTCGCAGAAACAGATCTGAAAAATAATTAAGAAACTGTCTGAATCGCGTCGATGGTAGTCGACGCTATTCAACACAGAACTTAATTATTTCGCAGAAACAGATGCAAACAGCAGAGAAAGTCTGGAGACTAAAAGGCGTCTGGGTGTGCTGACGCGGTTTTGAAACGCGTCTCTGTTCCTGGACGCTTTTTAGTTCGCAGAAACAGATTTCCAGGAGGATTTTCTGGGTTGAATCCTCCTCAAACAGGATAAAAAGCAGTAAACAATCGACTCATGCAAAGATTTTTAGTTTCAGATTTTAAACATGATGATTTACTAACTAAACAACTAAGAAATCACTCAATCACACATCATTTTTATCACAAAAACAACTTTTTTTTTTGAACTAATCAAGGGGAGGCAAGATCTTGCCACTGGGGTGTGCACGTGGTGCACGAGGGAAATTAATTAAACTAAACACTCACCAATTGGTGAGGACGTGTCGAGAGACACAAATGGTGCACCGTGGGTGCCCGATATGATGACATCAAGAACAAAAGAAACTAAAAGACGGCGAGACCAAGTCCCACCGTGATCGCCAAAAGAGCTGTAGGTGCTGAAAATACTCGTGTGATTAATGTGAAAAAGCTATGTTGTTTAGTGTAAACTAACCTATTAAAACAGCAACTAAAGTGCAGTGATCGCCATAAACTTTTAACTAAAAAGCTTCCAAAGAGAGTTTGATCGCTTACCTGTTTGAACGCGGAAGAATGAGTCATTGGTTCCCCTCCTTCAGCCGGCTGAAGAAAGAGAGCCCTTTCTTTGTTCTTTTTGTTCTTGCTGTTGAGGTTGAGGATCGTCCAGAAGTTCTCCTGGCTTTGTGCTTGATTTCCCCCTTTTGATCTCTTGTTGTTGTTGTTGAGTGCAGCAGAGACAGAGAAAGAAAAACGAAATGAAGAAACACTGATGAGAATTCAAATGGAAGTAATATCAAAAATGACCATGATGTTAAATATACTTAAACAGCAACTCACTTGTTTAATGGCTTTGAAACCCCTTTAAAACAAATGGATTTTGAAAAATGGATGCTGTGGTGTGTGTTGCATGAAGTGAATATGAGAATGAAACTAATGAATATGTGAAATGAAATTCAAAAATGAAACACTTATGCCCAGTTGGAGCCTTGAAGGGATGAAGATCTTGAAGAGGGACGCCGTCTACTGGAAATGGCAGCGCTCCGGCGTTCTGACGTGGTTGCTCCGATCTTCAAATCGCTATAGCGCTATGGCTCAATTCAATTCTCTCTCTTCTTTTTTTTTTTTACTCTTTGATAGGCAAGGTATTTATAGGCATTTTCTGCGTTCGCGATTAACATAGAAAAATCTAGGATTTATCTATTTTAACCGACAGATAAACACTGATTAATTCATCTTTATCTGTAATTATCTAAAACGCGTCCACCTTGGCTGACGCCTTTCAGATTTAATTAAGATAAGGATAAATATCCGGGAAAACTTATCTTTATCTTTATTAGCTAAAACGCGTCTACATGTGCAGACGTCTTTTACACTAATTAAGATAAGGATAAACATCCGGAAGAGAAGTTGAAACAGCTTAGGAAACCTAAAACGCGTCGACCTTCACAGACGCCTTTTAGCTAATTAATCAATTGATTAAAATTCAAATTTAAACGTTAAAACAGGAATAAACTCTAAATCGCGTCCATACAGGTTGACGCGTTTTAGAATTTATGAATCGCGTCCACACAGGTTGACACGTTTTAGAAAGAATTCTGAATCGCGTCCACACAGGTTGACACGTTTTAGAAAGAATTCTGAATCGTGTCCACACAGGTTGACACGTTTTAGAAAGAATTCTGAATCGTGTCCACACAGGTTGACACATTTTAGAAAGAATTCTGAATCGTGTCCACACAGGTTGACACGTTTTAGAATTTCTGCATATTTTAACTGAAATTTGAGCTAAAATCAATTTAATTGATTAACTTAAACATGTCTGTTAAACCCGACACTTAAAAAGATTAATAAAAGTTAATCAATAATTAAATATCAGACAATTCTGAGGCATTATTATATGATATGAAATTTACTCGAAATGACGTCAAAATTAGCGTGTCTACACACATTAAATCAAAGGGTATCTTAATCACATTACAAATGCTCCACAAATATAGATATACCTATCGTTTGGATCTGTTCTTGATTGAGTAATCTCTTAATCTTATTCTATGGACTTAGAAATTTGTATCAATAATTTATTAATACAAAATTAGATTATTAGAATTTATCAAATTTCGAGGACAAAATTTTTTTAAGAGGGAGAAGATGTTATACTTCGCACTTTTACAGCTATTAATAAATTTAATTACTTTAAATTGGACAAATTAACTAATTATAAGAATCCATGACTGAGTTTAAGTAACTTAATTTAGTCCAATTAACCCAATTAGAAAAACCCAATAGCCCAATTATACTACTAAGAATAGTCCAATAATTTAGTTCAGATTCTAAGTTGATGCATTACACAGCAACATAGTAAAATAATGCTAACTTTTTTTCTGATTAAGCCATAATTGATATTATTGGAAAGAGAATAAAAATATCTATAATTTTTTAGAAGATTATTTTTATTAATTCATATGTTTTAGAGGTCAAAAATATCAAAGATCTGTTTTAGAAAGGGCTATCCATTGAGAAAAGTCCTAATCAGATTAGGATTTGAATGAGGAAACAAAAGATAGTATAATTAATGTTAACTACGACCTAAAAAGTTATGTATAACATATTTGACGTAGATTAGAAGTAAAACATAATAAATTTGAATATAATTAAGATTCTAATTAATGGCTAGAAAGTCATAATTGGAATCCTGCTTGGATTAGGATTCTGCACACATATTTATTTGACATAGTCTCGGTGTTGTACCCATAACTCCGTATATAAAATTTTACATTAAGTAAGATAACTCCCATTAGAACCATGACTCAAAATTATAGAAGTTTTATGAAGAACACATATTTAAAGTAAGTCGTTTCCTAATCGGAATCAGGACATCTTTAGACATGAAGGAAATATGTCAGACATCTGAGTTCGGAGTACTCAGGACAGCAGGTCAGTAAAATAGGCATATCGTTTTATATAGATGTCTAAAAATAGTGAGATTGATGGCATTGAAAATATAATAAAAAGTTATAAAACTTTAAAGAAAAGAGATTTTCTTAATTCGGACTTTTAAGGGGATGAATTGAAAGGTCTTCAGAAAAGGAAACTGCAGGCAGCGTGAGCAGAGTCCGATTTGCACTAAGAAGTGACTTTGACTTGGAGATTAAGTTATGAAAAAGTAGGAGTTCGACTCAAACGAAGAAAGGAGGTGTTAGTGGTTATATTAGGAGGGTAAATAAGCATAAATAGAGCCTTGATGTCATGCTCAAAGTTCTATTGCATGCAACTCTCTTCTAAAGGTAAGTTCATGTGGTGTTCTTGAGAGAATAAAGTTCTTTATGGTTATTTCTGTTGGGAATTTGATTCTAATTAATATTTTGTATTATTGGAGGCATAAAGAACGTGGAGAAGAGCTTAGATAATGTGAAAACGAGTTTAGAAGAAGAAGAAAACATGGATAGATAGCAAGGAAGAGATAGGGAAGCCAAGAGCCAATCTTTCTTCAAGAGATAGGTGGATAACTCTATGCATGATCTATTTTGTATTGAAAAATTATATTATTTTTAAGAGGTTTCAAATGCTAATAAATTAGTAAGAAGTTTGATCTATATGTCTACTTCATGATATTCAAGTTTCATATTTTTGTGATCTTTTTTACTATTTCTTCTATGATTATTATCTCAACTTATGTAGTCTGTCCATTTAATCTGTTATGTTTCAATTATGATCACATGAGTTACAGATGTTTGTTCGCTTTGTTTAGATGTCTACTTGAGTTAAAATTTTTATAGAAGCTTACTCTATATGTTACCCTCATGTCAAATAAATTTTATAATTTTCAGAGTTTGTTTGATATTTATTCCATAATATTCTTCGCAGACTATATAATATGTCCTGACAGTTTTAAATCATAACTTATGAATTTTATATCTCATTTGATTCATGTTCAAACAATACCAATTTTTTTAAAGACCATTGTTATATTACTCTTGACTTCTCTGTAAAGTTTGAGAATGACTTCGTTTGATATTCAGTTTACCCTCTGTTTTGATAAAATTCAAGTCGGATTCTCCGAATCAATGTAAGAATCCAACATCACATTAACCTAATCCATAAATTGATGAAAATTTGTCCACACTTTAAATATGACCTTTTTGACATGTTATTCAAGTTTTATAATTTTCTGAATTTGTTTGATATTATTCGGCCTATTTGTTAATTTGTTAGCTCTGAAAATTAGTTTTGACATCTGAAAAATATGTTTGTTAGTCCGAAAATTTTAAGAAACTTCCTTTGACTATATTTTATATCCATAAACCTATTTTTATCATATTTACTTTGATTATCTTTCTATATGACTATGTTGACCATTTAAGTGATTATTTTGTATATAAAAGTATGCATTTTAACTCTTATATGTAAGTATCACTTTGTCAAATTAATTTTCAGATCTATGATCATTATGAAATCTGTGAAAATATGTTTATGCCATATTTGTTTGATATAGGTTTGGACATTACCATCTTAAGGAGATTGGGGCTCGTTCCATAAACGTCCCTGGATGAGTTCTGCTTGTCGGCAACGGGAAAATTTCGGTGATTGTGTTTTGTTTGCAGTTATCCGAGGTGGGACCATAGACTCCCTGGCTATGCATGTGCCATGACCTTAGCATACTTGCCTATATGCTTAGCATACTTGCCTATATGCTCTGGTATTTGTTTGTTCGGCTCCTTATATGGTGGTTGGATGTATGTCTATTTGATATGTTTGGATTTGATTTGTTTGGCACATAAATGTGAAACATAATTTGCTGTTTAAATCCATTTGATTCAGCTTATGATTTGCTCAGTTTGTTCTTATGACATCTACGCTCAGTGATTTTGATCTTAGCCTATTTGATTTAGAATCTATATTCATTCTGATTAGCTATTCTCACAATATAAACTCTGATTTGATTATCTACTACGCTATAATAAATTTGATATACCTTCAGTTCGATATGTTCAGTTTGATATGTGATATGTTATGATCATGGCTAGTAGACTTATTCAGTTAGATAAGAATTCGATCATGCCATATATGTTATATGTTAGTCGATCTATTCATGATATTAGAAAACACATTTGATTTGATAAGCTTATATCTGGCCATATTTTGTATCATTTCTTATTTAAGATATATGTAGAACTGTGTAAGATCATGTTTAGTACAATTGTATAATGTAATTTGTAAAATTTACTATATGTTAAGTCATGTGGATTGTTTAAAGCCTACTGAGTGGTTGTACTCATAAATTCTATTAACATTTTCAGAGTCTAAGAAAGAGAACTTGAAATTTGAGGAGACTTCTGATTGAGGCATTTGACAACTTCAGGAAGTTATTTAGATTGAAATTTATAGCTTTCTTAGATTTGATGTAGTAGGGATAATGAGAGGTTAATGTATTTTCTTTATTTGGTGAGATTGAGAATTTATGTACAAATTAATGGATATTGTAATTTGTGAATTTTGATATTGGTTATATTTTGATACTTTGGATTAGTTGATGGTTATGACATTTACTTAAATTGCCTTGTAGTTGTTTAGCTCTTATATCCGTTTGTTATGAGAATACATAGTCAAACTCCAATGTTAAAAAAAAATGAACCGAAACCGGAGCGTAACAAGGGGTCCCGAGATAGGGCAGACAATAATATTAGAAAAATACTTTTCCGATATTATACGGACTCATCCAATCCAAGTGAGTTGACCGATTAGGATTTGACAGTTCACCATATCCTAAGTTGACTTGAGAGCATTGAGCGAATAAATGATTATATCCACGTGGTAACTGTCGACGGAGAGGTTCCTTGAGCGGGTTGCTGAACCCCATTGCCTTCTGGGTTCACGTAGTGTTGCTTGACACCCAACGTGAGTGAGGCCCAATCAATTATTGTGTGCGATATTAATTCAGATACTTTAATTAGTTAGTATGAGATATTAAATGAGTCAGTAAAGTGTTACTGGGATTAGTGGGCCATTAACCAGACTGGTACTTGGGCCTGGAGGGTCACACGCAAATAGATTCTCAATTCGGGACATTAAGTGAGTTTTTTATTAACTAGGGACTTTTTTGAAAAGTTTCGAACAGTTAATATAAAATATAGCTGAGAGATAACCCTGGGCCAAGCTCCAGAATTCTCTCCACTGCAGGCCACCCCTTCTCTCTCTCTCCTCTCTACTCTGTGTGCCCAGCCGGTGCCCAGACTTTGGTTCTTCTCCACTGCTTTGACTTCTGTTTCCTGAGAATCTACCGTCTGCACGCTGCGGGCACTATTGCGACGTAGAAACACCGGTAAGTGAGCTAACGCAGACGAGGGAGTGAGGACAATCCTGCAATAGGATAATTACGTAGATATCGCAGGAGGCTGGGCATCTGCACGGCTCGCGGCGTCGCTCCATCGCAACCGAGCAGTTGAGGATTCGAATCCGCGCAAGGTGATGGTTAATCACCGTTATTATGTTTTTTGTTCTTCAAACAAAATGGGATTGCTGTAAGATTAAATTTATGTTTTTGTTGTGCCCGCGATCCCATCGTGGAGATCCTTACAGAGACTACATGTGTAGGAGCGCTCTCACCTTCTTCAGGTTGGCCTCTATTCCCCAATGTGTGATCAGGAACTCAAGGAACTTTCCTGAGGTGACATCGAAGGCACCCTTCTCTAGGTTGAGTTTCATCTTGTATCAATGGAGTGTCCCGAACATCTCTTGTAGGTCAGCGCAGTGGTCGGCTGACACCAGGCTCTTCACGAGCATGTTGTTGATGTATGCTTCTATGTTCCTACTGAGCTATTGGGAAAACAGTTTGTTAAGTAACCTCTGATACGTCACCTCGGCGTTCTTAAGACTAAAAGACATGCAGTTGTAGCAAAAGGTCTCTATATCGGTGATGAAGGCAGTCCCTCGTCATCTGGGTGCATGGAGATCTGATGGTATCCTAAGTAGGCGTCTAGGAAGCTGAGCAGCTAGTGACCCGAGGTGGCATTGAAGAGCTGATCAATTCTTGGCAAGGGATAGCTATATTTGGGGCATGCCTTGTTCAGATCGGTGAAGTCCATGCACATGCGCCATTTTTCGCTTGCTTTTCTCACCAGGACGACATTCGTGATCCAGCTCGGATACGTCACCTCGCGAAGGAGCCCAAATGCCAAGCCCTTGACAATGTGATCGCAGACGACTTGCAATTGTTCGGGTTTGAAATGCCTTTTTCTGCTTCAATGGTCGAGCAGCAGGGTTAACACTGAGCCGATGTGTAACTGCAGAAGGATTGACTCCTGGCAGGTTTCCCTCTGCTTAGGCGAAGACGTCCGTGTTGTTGCTAAGGCACTCTAGGAGCCTTCAGCGGTCTTTAGCTCCGAGGAGAATGCTGATCTTCAGCCTTTTGCTGGGTGCCCTTTATTTCCACCTCGTCTAGGGGCTCGGCGGGCTCAGTCGAGGAGGAAGGTCGCTCTTCCTGTTCTCGACACATGAGGCACGTATCCATGGGTTGTTTAAACTTGAGGGCATTGACGTAACATCTCCACGCCTCGGCCTGACTACCACGAGCCTCCCTGACTCCTGAGCTGGTCAGAAACTTAAACTTCTGGTGATAAGTGGAGGGTACCCCTCTGTTCTGGCCAATGATACCCCGACCGAAGATGGCGTTATAGGCGGAAGGGGCCCTTACCACAACGAACAGTGCTCGGAGGGTCATGCACCTCGGAGGGAAGCCTAAGGTGATAGTAAGGGTGACTATGCCCTCAGGCCGTATGGGTTGTCTGGAGAAACCATAGAAGGGCTTATGAGATGGTCGAATAAGGTCGGGAGAGATTTCAAGCAGAGAAAAATAATCATAAAACAACACATTGGGGGCACACTCCAAAAGCATAAATCCTAGCATAGATTTCTAGTGGAAATTAAGATAAGGGAGGGGACGATCACCCTACCTAAGCCTTGAACTCCTCCCAACCCTACAAGGGCCCTTCACGCACTGCCACACCGCAGCCACCTCGCCTTCACCAACCTCTGTTGCCTTCTCCCTGTGGCCATCCACCACGCTCCTAGTGCCGTCAAAGTCACCCCGCCTGTGAGTGCTCAAATAGTGATGTGTGATTATCATGAAAATTTTGTTGATTTTGTGACAAATAAACCTATTAAAAAGCTATATGATCGCCAAAAACTTTTGACTAAAAAGTTTCAAAAGACAAAGATTGATCGCTTACCTATTTTAGACGTGGGAGATGTTGAAGTTCTTGATTCTCCTCCTTCAGCCGGCTGAAGAAAAAGAGCCCTTCTGACTTTGTTCTTACTTTGAATGCTTATTGGGCTTTGAGGATCGTCCATATTTTCTTATTGATTACTTCTTTTTGATCTTCTTTGTACCTTGCAAAAAGTAGAAAGAAAGAAAGAGGGAAAGAACAATAAGAACTCAAATAGTGGTAGTATCGATCCCAATAATAATTCTAATCATGCAACTCAACAAATGAACTCACTTGTTTGTGGTCTTTGAAACCCCTTAACACATGGATTGGAAAATAATGCTAGCGAGTGTGTGTAGCATGGAGTGATGTGATGAAATTATGAACTAATATGATGAAAATATGAAAATACTAATTAAGAAGAATTGAGTTGGATGGCCCCTGGAAAGTCTTGGTTCTTGAATGGATAAAGAAAGGACGAAGAGAGGACGAAACTTGCTTCAAGACTCCTGAAAGTAGTAGCAGCGCTTCGATCCTTCAGCGTTTGAACGTCGTCTCTCTTAACTTTCATTCAAAATCTTTCACTAACATATCAAAAATTATCACTCTAATAATCACTAACTTTTTAATGGCCATGGATTTGGGTATTTATAGGCTCAAGTTCACGCATCCGCAGTTACTTACAGATTAACATGAAAGAGTTTGGAGCCAATCCAATCAAGAAATAGATAAACACAGCCTAATTCATCATTATCTGTAATTAACTAAAACGCGTCGCCTATGGGAGATGTCTTTTAGCTTAATTAAGATAAGGGTAAACATTGGAAAGAAGAAACAGAATCAGTTCAGGAAATCTAAATGGCGTCGTGCATGGTAGACGTCTTTTAATTTATTAATAAATTAATTAAAAATCAGATTAAAAATCGAAATAAGAATAAACCGTAAAACGCGTCTGTACAGGTCGACGTCTTTTAGAATCTTTCATATTTGATTAAAAATCTGAGTTAAAATGAATTTCATTAATAAATTCAAATTATGTCTGTCTAACCCGATGTCATTTAGATAATTAATCCAGAAAAATAATAAAAATTAACTAATGATTAAATATCAGACTACTTTGAGGCATTATTATATGATATGAAATTTACTCAAAATGATGTCAAAATTAGCGTGTCTACATCGCCGTCGTACGCTTGTCGTCCCCACTACTGCCATTTTCACCCCTCTCATCGGCTAGTGCCGCCCTGCCCTCTTTGGCTCCGCCCCACTTACCGCTGCGAGCCCATCGCCGTGGCTACCAGAGGGAAGGAAAAGGAAGATAGGAAGGAAGAAGAGAGGAGGAGGAAGAGCTCAGTGGGGGAGGGGAGGGGAAAAATGTGGGAGAAGAGAAGGGAAAGAGAAGAAAAGGAGAAGGAGAGCAGGGCTCACCTTGACACGCATACCAGTCAGTTCCAAATCATGTGACCATCAACACGAATTAGAGGATCTAACAGGGTCCTGACAAGATTTGGACAAAAGTTTGTGCAACCTAAAATGCATCCGAACATGGTGATGCCTTTCACAAATCACGTCACATTGGCTTGACGCAAATAAGGCCCAACAGGCAGACTTAGAAAGACCTAATAAAGCTCGACCTAAATCCGATAATTGGATCTAAAAGCTCTGGGTACTACGTAATCGATTTGCATGTAACCAGTTAATAGATATGCTTTTGTTCAAGTTAATCAATTGAGCTTCATGTTGCTAATCAATTTGGTCTTTATTCTGTGAATCAATTATGTCTTTATCGTATTAATCAATCATGCTTTAGTTCAACTAATTGATTAGAACTATTAGTCGACTAGACTTGTTAATTGATTACTCTATGCATTAGTTCAAGCCCTTATGAAACTAATTGATTTGCATTTGTTCAATTAATCTATCTACCTTTAGTCAGCTAATCGAATTGCCTTCAGTTTGTTAACCGATTAGCCTTGTTCTGATGATCAAATAGACTTGTATTTGTTATTCGATTAGACATTGTATCTGTTAATCGATTTGACCTTGTATCTATTAAGCGATTAGACTTTTAGTAATTGACATATTAGTTGTTCTGATAATCGATTAGACTTTCTTTTGCTAATCGATTTGGCCCTTCTTTGAGAATTGATTAATCCTTGTGTTTCTAATCGATATGCCCTCAGTTCTGTTAGCCGATTATCTTTATCTGTTAATCGACTACTTGTTGCTCTATTAATTGACTAAGCACATTATGAGAAGCCTCTTTTGAACTTTGATCATATCTATAGCATTTGCTTCATTTATAATTATTTTTATTCTATTTTGACAGTGATGAACTATTTGATTATGACCTTGGTATGCAAGGATTTTGGCATGACTTTGTTAGTAAATTTCTCGATTTAAATATATTATTTGATTGATAATTTTCACAACTATGTTCAGTATGGTAAGAATTTCAATTATTATATGGATAGCTTGTGAAGATGGTGAAATCTATTGAGTTGTACTTATTAAAAACTACTTTGTTTTTAGATCTTGGAGGCTAGTGAGCTGCCTGAAGCTTAGGGAAGTGATTTGCTCATTTAGAGAGAAGTTTTCCAGCAAGAATTCAGGTGATTTGATTATGGAGAATTTGTTGGAAATTAGTTTCTGTAATAGGGCCTGTGAGAGATTTGTACTTTTTGATTTAGTTTGAGAGATTTGTACATTTGAAATTTGGGTCAATAATAATAATAATAATTACTTTGGTGGATTTTTTTTGGTATTGGCATAAATGTGAGTTGGATTTTAGTTTGGAACTATTGCAAAGCAAGTTTTGCTTCCACTTAAGTGTTAGTTTGGTTTTGTCATGTTGTATTGTTCCCATTATTACATTACACCTGGGTCCATAGTAGGCATAAAGTCCCAAATTGGTCTTCAAAGGGTGTAACAGAGACGTTGATTGACGGCCTTCGACCGTAACATGGGAGTGTGCATTTTCATTACTAGATATAGCATGGAATGGAGACATGGCTCTTTTGCTCACCTTCCCACGGACGGCGCCAATTCTGTAGAGGGACTTCCCTTATTGGAGAAAGCGGGGGGAAGGAGGGAGGATAATAGGAAGGCAAGAAGAATGAAAATGAATGGAGGCATTGGGCTGATGGGCTGGATTACCACTCTCTTAAACTTCCATTTCCCTCTCCATTTTCATGCAAAGAGAGGAGGAAGGATGTTAGAGGGGGGCCTCAAGCAAATTGAGGCGAACCTCCTCCTATGCCTAAGCCAAAATTATCTCTTCTAGGCATAGTAATCGTTTTGCTCTTTTGAGACATGCCTGGTTGCCATTTATTGGTTCTTTTAGCCAAAGAAACGAGGACATGTGTCATTGGCACGGGTGCCATGGGGAAGTTATAGACTTCCATCATGAAGAGAGACAATGTGAGGGGATTTCACAAGGTCCCAAGGAAACTTTCATCATGCTAGCAGGCCTAGTTAGTAGGTTCCATGGTCGATTTTGAGGTGACCCTCCCAAGTCACAGGGTGCCACGTGTTAGCTTCCCTCTGAGGTCCAGATTTGTTGGAATGTGGCCCATGAGCCTAATAGGCCTTTCTTAGGCCAAGCCCAAGACGGAAGCTAAATTAAAATAGTACAAATTAAAACAATATATATATATATATATATATATATATTGATAAATAGATAGAGAAGGTAAATTAAATAAAAAATAATATAAAAATATGATTTTTTAACACCACTTTTTGACACACCTAGATGGCAATCACACATTAGAACTGAATGTTATTTCCCCGTGCCTTTGACTGTCCTAACTTTTAACATGTAATTGTCAACTAGATGTGTCAAAAAGTGGTGCTAAGAAACAATGTTATTCTTTCATTTTCTAAATTAGACACAACTTCCCCCGTCAGACATTTGCCATTGCTAACTATGTCCAAAATTAAGTAGGGGTAGAATGCAATGAAGGGAGGGGATATTGCTAACGTGTAATTCTGCAATATTCTTTCAGAATTACCAGTCCTCATTTAATGTGAGATTAAGCAGACCACAGAATGGATGAAACGGAGCAATGGCTGATGAATGGGGACGGTGGTGGGAAAATGTTGCCAATGTTGGCCGCACAAGGCGGAAAGAGAAGGGGGAACTCCTTGTTGGGCCCTCTTGAATGAGTGCTTGGAATTCACTCATCAAACTTCCCTACTTCCTCCGGTGCCGGAAAATATGGGCACTCTCACCCTCCTCTGCGGCGAAGATAGGAGGCATCATGAGGTGGTCCCTCCTGTGTCTCCGCTCTCCCCGCCATAATCTGATACCTCATTGCGCATGACATAATAATAAGAAAGGCAAAGGTCATACATGCTCAGTCTAGACTGTATCACACCATTCGCCCCTGACCAGTCCTTTAAATTATTGAAACCTCAGTCAGTACAGAGAAGACCATTTACGTAAAAACTCCTCACGTGGACTTTTTTGATTTAGATGGAGGACTTTTAGATAAATTTGCGGGGCTTCCTCTCTGTAGTGATCGAGTTCCCCGTAGGATGTACTGACCAAGCCCAAACACCACGAACACCACGCTTCCACCACCCACATCTCCAGCCGCGCGTCAGGCGAGAGCATCTCCTCTTCCTCCCGCACCCTAGCAGTTCCCCTCTAATGTAAATGTGGCACAGTGCGCTCCGCCAATGGAGAGGCTCCATGGGCTCTTCTGTGACAGACAACTACATTGGGACTCCTCCACCTCATTTGAAAGGCCGCGCCACGGCCCAGGGAATCTCGTTTGGTCCCTCACTTCTTCCCTTGTTTCTTTCTAGTCATGTAGTGCAGCGGCCTTCTTTAACCCACGTTCTATGTGTTATTATCTATCCTTTTTTACGTGAACTGAACGCCCATCCCATAATATAGTATAGTGTTCATCCGACCCAAATTCGGTCAAAAAGAAGAGTAATCTCTGCAGCGGGATTCCAAATTAAAGGCCAGAAGAGAATGCAGCAGTTGCCCATTGGGGGACCTCTCCTCCTCTCCCTGACCTCCACCGCCTGCCTCAAAAGGCCAACTGGCGGCAGGCAGCCTGCCACGCAAACAATATGATATAAAATAATCCTGCGCCCTAGTCCACAACTCCAACACCCATGTGCAACTGGAAAACGCACCGTCGTTCCTCTTCTCTGGACCCCTTCCAACGCTCCAAAGACGCTGCGGAAACCCAAGCAGCCGCAGCTGCTACCACCGATCAGGAGTGTGGTACGACCCCACAACACTTGGAAGCTACTGCCCTGCAGCTACTAGTTATTCGTAGTTATCACCCCTCGCTCCTTCCCTCCCCCACAAATGCTCCCCTCGCTTCTTTGTCTCTTACTGGACTGCAGTGCCTAAATTGTTTCCTTCTCCCTTGTCCCTAGCCACTGCAGAGCGCAGACCGCTTTGCTTCCTTCCTTGTCTTTGCTTCTATGGCGGCTGCCGCGTCCACCAACACCGAACCCGAGAAGCGCCCCCACGCGCCGCCGTTGCCCTCCCCGTCTCAGCTACTGCTGTTCTTCTGCGTTTGCTGCTGCCTGCCGCTGCCCACGGGCGCTGCAGCCTGCCACCACGACGACTGGGCCGCCCTCCTCGGCTTCAAGGTCGCCATCACCGACGACCCCTCAGGCCTCCTCCGCTCATGGAACGCCTCCACCGACTGCTGCTCCGCCTGGGCCGGTGTCGCCTGCGACCCCGCCACCGGCCGCGTCGTCAACCTCACCCGCCCGGGCCTCTTCTCCGACGGAGAGGACTTCATCGCCGATACCTTCATGAGGGGTGCCATCTCCCCCACCCTCGCCGGCCTCTCCTCCCTCCGCCGGCTCGACCTCGGTGACCTCAAGCAGCTCTATGGCCCCATACCGCCCGAGCTCGGTCGGCTCTCCAGGCTTACCCACCTCTTCCTTGACTCCAATAACCTCTCCGGCCGCATCCCCCCTTCCCTTGGCCGCCTCTCCAGGCTCCAAAAGCTCTACCTCAGCTCCAACCGCCTCTCCGGCGCCATCCCGGCCTCTGTCGGCTCGCTGGTCTCCTTGTCCGAGCTGGGTCTCGCCAACAACCAGCTTTCTGGGGGGGTCCCCACGTCGATAGGGCGACTCAGGTGCCTCGCCAAGCTCGACTTGGGCGGGAACAACCTCTCCGGCCGCATCCCAGAGGGAATGGGCGCCCTCCGGGATCTCACCTACCTCGACCTGTCGGGGAACAGGATCGGGGGCCCCATCCCGGCCTCCATGGGCAATCTCTCCAACCTGGTGGTGCTCTACCTCAACCAGAACCGCCTCACAGGGAGCATCCCCGCCGCCATATCCGGCATGGCCTCCCTCCAGTTCTGCCGCCTGTCGGAGAACCGGCTTACCGGCTCCCTACCCGCCTCCATCGGGGAGCTCCGCAGCATCCAGCGGCTCATCCTGGAGAACAACCGCTTCTCTGGGCAGCTCCCCGCCGCCATGGGCCGCCTCGCCACACTCACCGAAGTCTACTTCGCCAACAACGGTTTCACGGGGTCGATTCCGGGCGCCTTCGGAGACCTGGAAAATTTGCAAACGCTCGACCTCTCCAGCAACCGCCTATCCGGGTCGCTGCCAGCGGTTCTCTCTCGGCTGACCCGCCTCCAGACACTGGACCTCTCCTACAACCCCCTGCGCCTGCGCGCCGTGCCCGGATGGGTGGCAGGTCTCAATCTCTTCAAGCTGATGCTGGCAGGGGCCGGCGTGGAGGGTCCCCTCCCCGCTTGGCTGGCGGCATCGTCCATTTCGGTGCTCGACCTGTCCAGCAACGCACTGACAGGGGCGATTCCGCCGTGGATCGGCAACATGACAGCGCTCTCTTTCCTCAACCTCTCAAACAACGCTCTAGGGTCGGGGATCCCAGCGGACTTCGCCAACCTCACCCTGCTTATGGACCTCGACCTGCACTCCAACGCTCTCTCCGGCCCCGTGGGCGCCATCTTCTCGAAGCGGACGCGCGACCCGCTCGGCCACTACGTCTCCATCGACCTGTCGGGGAACCGGCTCGCCGGCCCGCTCGGGGAGGACTCTGGGGCAATGCCGGCGATGGACTCGGTGGAAAGGCTGGTGCTGTCGCGGAATCCGCTGGGAGGCACGATTCCGCGGTGGTTGGGGAGGCTGGCGACGCTGAAGGTGCTGGAGCTGGCGGGGGACGGGCTGACGGGGGGCATACCGGAGGGGGTGCTCGACCTGGTGGCGCTACAGGAGCTCGACCTCTCGGAGAACCAGCTCAGCGGGAGGATCCCCAGCCACCGCGCGGGCATCCCCGCCGCGGCGTTCCAGGGCAACCCGGGATTGTGCGGATCGCCGCTCCCGCCCTGCGTGAAGCACGGCAGTAGCGGACGGGCGGGCGGGAGGGAGCCGCTCTTTTGAACACGCAATCGCGCGGACCCGTCTGATCAATGATGTGCGGTTTTTTTTTTTTATTTCTGTTTAAACCTTCCAAAAAACAAGATACATAGGGAGGAAAGTATGTTAAGTAGTTTTGTTCTGTAAAGAGAAACAAAAGAAGTCGTGTTCTAACATATCTAAAAGGGACATCTTTATTTAAATGGGACAAAGATCATATTTGTTTTAACATATTACTTAAAATATCTTCAATTATTTTACAAATGTATTTTTTTAATTCAAATCTATATAATATGACTTAATCTAAATTATACCCTAATGATTCTTTAATTACCTAAAAGGAAACTATACTAAAAAGTTGATGAGTCGAAATCTCGTTCACTACGATCATGACCTTCTGTCTTCAATCAGAGGATTGTTACTAGATAGTTCTTGCAAAACAGAACACCTGTACTAGAAAGCCTCGATGGGGATCCAATCCCTCTTCGAGTTTCTCTTGGAACTTTTGGCTTTGGGCCGCCCTTTGTGTGCTGTAACATTCAACAGGTTCATGGACCGGAGAAGAGAGGGATTAGCGGGGCGGCCCATAGGAGCTTTTGGGCCAAGCGAAATTCTCCTCCTTCACTTGCCCCCCTCGCTCTTTGCTACGTCTGCATGGCGGGGAGCAATGAAACACTTGAGGAGATGCCTCCTGACATGATGTCCTTTGACGATTGCCCTTCTTAATTTCCGAGTAGTGATTCCGGAAAGATTTGTGAACGGTCGCATTTGTTACGGTGATTAATAAGCTACGCTTCACCTTCCGTCCGAGGCTTTAAAACTCCAGGGGGAGCAAACAGGGAAGTTCACCCTTGGACATGGCATCATGGATTGCGCCAGGAATGTTGCTGATGACCGGAGTGCTATGGGCCCTTTGAATATAATGCTCGACCTCCCAGCCGATCTCTGGGCTACCTACCATTTCCCAGACGAGTACCATCTAATGGTGCCATCACCTAAAGGCAGCCTCTTCTTGGAGAGGCCTAGGATGTTCATGGTGTACGTAGGTATGTTTGAGGCAGACTTTTAGCTCCCAGTGCCACTCTTCATCGCCAAATTGCTGTAGTTCTTTGAGATCGCCCCTGCCCAGGTAATGCCAAACTCCTGGAGGATGATTTTTGGGTTAGCCATACTGATCCGAGATCTGTGTCACCTCGGTGCGACGGTCAACATGTTCCGTCACGTCTTCTACGTTCAGCACTGCTCTTCTCTGGGCACGAGCGGCTTCGTTTAGTTTGAGGCCAAGGACGTCATGCTGTTCGTGCTTGGCCTCAGGTCCTCCCATCAGTGGAAGGACTTCTTTTTCTGATTCGAAGGGGCCCCGCAAGGGGAGTAGCCCTTCCCTACGTCTTTCCGGGACCTCTCCGTACATCCTCATCTCGAGCGATTTTTGAGGAGCTTCCAGATGAGGACGAGCAAGTCCTTGCCAACCTCCAGTACGGCCCTCCTATAGCTATCGGGACGTAGCTCTTGGAGGAGGCTATGTAGTGCAGGGGCCTGTCTCCTCCGGCCTGACCGAGCTGCACAGAGCAAGACTCTGGTAAGGGTTCAAGTGGTCGGTCAATGACACGGCGGAGAAGGCGGCGACTATAGGCGAGTCCGTGCTAGTTGGTGTGGGAGATGCCCCCCTCTCATTTGTTGCTTTGTTTGTATTATCTTTTTTTTTTTTTTTTTTTGTAACCCCTCAGCATCTCCTGGTGCATCTATACTATACTAAAAAAGCATAGTTTCTAACTATGTTGATATGGCAGTATGAGATGCTGTCCTTTCTAAAACAATTATTAAACAATTCTTTAAAAAAATTATTAATGCTCATAACCATTAAGATTATTCCTTCCCTTTCTCACCCCTGCTCATTTCAAAACAATTCGTTAATGACCATTACTCTCACCCTATCTATTTTAAAACCATTTATTAATGGTCATAATTATCTCTCTTTCTCTTTCTCTCTCCCTCTCTCAAAAGATGAACTCTCTCTCTCATGGACGAAAGAAGAGGAGCGGGGGCCATGGCCCCCCCAAAATTAAGGAACTTCTTTAGTAATAAAAATATTATTTCTAATTATTTATATTATAATAAAATTATTATAAAATAAATTTAAATTTTAAAATTATATTAGTACTAAATATAAAATAATATTACTCCTAAATATTTTTCTTACTCTATTTTATTAAACTTATCTTATATATTTATTTGACTCATATGTTATGTACTCTTTTGTCGCATATTATTCATATTTATTATTTATCATGTTATTTTTTATATGTTAATAATTGACATATTATACAATATTTAATATTTATAGGCACATATAATATTTTTTAGTTATAACATTTTTAGTTATAACATGTGACATATTCATATTTTTAAGTATCTATATTTTATTAATAAAATAGAATTTTTTAACCCAACTGATGTGACACTCTCATATTCTTTTTTGTCAAAAGAATTATAAATAATTCTTAGGAGAAGTCATTAATGCACATAACCATTATGATTATTTCTTTCCTCTCATCCCCATTTATTTAAAAAAAAATCATTAATGATCATAACTATCACCACCATCCATTTCAAAACAACTCATTAATAGTTATAACTCTCTCTCTCTCTCTCTCTCTCTCTCTCTAATGGACGAATTCAGTGAAGCAGGAGGCCATATCCCCCTTAAAATTGAGGAACTTCGTTGATAATAAAAATAATATTTTTAAATTATTGATATTATAATAAAAATATTATAAATTAAATTAAAAAAATAAATTATATTAATATTAATTATAAAATAATAATATTATTAAGTATTTGTCTTACTCTATTTTATTTAACTCATATATTATATAGTTGTTGTCGTATATTATTTGTATCTATTATTTATTATGATTAATATTTAATATTTAATATTTATATTATGTTTAATAATTGCCATATCATATAATATTTAATATTTATAGTCACATATAATATTTTTTAGTTATAATATTTTTAGTTATAACATATAAAAAGTTCATATTTTTAAGTATATTAATATATACGATAAGCCACATAACAAATAAGACAACTTGAAACTCTAAAGTTTGAAATATATCTTCTGTATCTTTACTTGAAACCAACCTTCATCGACATAGCCTTCATGAATGATCTATTTTGAATAACAGTGTTGTAGACACGCTAATTTTGACATCATTTCGAGTAAATTTCATATCATATAATAATGCCTCATAATGGTTTGATATTTAATCATTGATTAATTTTTATTGATATTTTTGAGTGTCGGGTTTAACAGACATGTTTAAGTTAATCAATTAAATTGATTTTATCTCAAATTTCAGTTAAAATATGAAGAATTCTAAAACGTGTCAACCTGTGTGGACACGATTCAGAATTCTAAAACGTGTCAACCTGTGTGGACGCGATTCAGAAATTCTAAAACGCGTCAACCTGTGTGGACGCTATTTAGAGTTTATTCATGTTTTAGCGTTTAAATTTGAATTTTAATCAATTGATTAATTAACTAAAAGGCGTCTGTTAAGGTCGACGCGTTTTAGGTTTCCTAAGCTATTTTTAACTTCTCTTCTGGATGTTTATCCTTATCTTAATTAGTGTAAAAGACGTCTACACACGTAGACGCGTTTTAGCTAAAAAAAGATAAAGATAAGTTTTTCCGGATATTTATCCTTATCTTAATTAATCTGAAAGGCGTCATCAATAGTGGACGCGTTTTAGATAATTACAGATAAAGATGAATTAATCAGTATTTATTTGTCGGTTAAGGTAGATAAATCCTAGATTTTTCTATGTTAATCGCGAACGCAGAAAAAGCCTATAAATACCTTGCATATCAAATAGTTAAAAAAAAGAAGAAGAGAGAATTAAGTTGAGTTGAGCCATAGCGTTATAGCGAGTTGAAGATCGGAGCAATCACGTTGGAACGCCGGAGCGCTGCCATTTCCAGAAGTCGGCGTCCCTTCAAGATCTTCATCCTTTCAAGGCTTCAATCCAATTGGGCATAAGTGTTTCATTTTTGAATTTCATTCTATATATTCATCAATCTTTTCATTCTTCATAATCACTTCATGCAACACACACCACAACATCAATATTTCAAAACCCATTTGATTTAAGGGGTTTCAAAGCCATTTAAACAAGTGAGTTTGCTGTTTAAACATGCTTAAAATCATGATCAGTTTGGATATTACTTCTACTTAAGTTCTCATCATCAATATTTCTTTATTTTTCTGTTTCTCTGTCTCTGCTGCACTCAACAACAACAACAAGAGATTAAAAGGGGGAAATCAAGCACAAAGCTAGAAGGACTTCTGGACGATCCTCAACCTCAAACTCAGCAAGAACAAAAGAACAAAGAAATGGCTCTCTTTCTTCAGCCGGCTGAGGGAGGGGAACCAAGGACTCAATCTTCCGCGTTCAAACAGGTAGGCGATCATATCTCTTTTGAAACTTTTAAGTTAAAAGTTTCTGGCGATCACTGCACTTTAGTTGCTGTTTTTAATAGGTTAGTTTACACTAAACAACATAGCTTTTTCATATTAATCACACGAGCATTTTCAGCACCTACAGCTCTTTTGGCGATCACGGTGGGACTTGGTCTCGCCGTCTTTTAGTTTCTTTTTGTTCTTGCTATCATCATATCGGGCACTCACGGTGCACCATTTGTGTCTCTCGACACGTCCTCACCAATTGGTGAGTGTTTAGTTTAATTAATTTCCCTCGTGCACCACGTGCACACCCCAGTGGCAAGATCTTTCCCTCCCCTTGATTAGTTCAAAAAAAAAGCTGTTTTTGTGATAAAAATGATGTGTGATTGAGTGATTTCCTAGTTGTTTAGTTAGTAAATCATCCTGTTTAAAATCTGAAACTAAAAATCTTTGCATGAGTCGATTGTTTACTGCTTTTTACCTTGTTTGAGGAGGATTCGACCCAGAAAATCCTCCTGCAAAACTGTTTCTGCGAACTGAAAAGCGTCCAGGAGCACTGACGCGTTTCAAAACCGCGTCATCACACCCAGACGCCTTTCAGTCTTTAGACTTTCTCTGCTGTTTGCATCTGTTTCTGCGAAAAAATTAAGTTCTGTGTTGAATAGCGTCGACTACCATCGACGCGATTCAGACAGTTTCTTAATTATTTTTCAGATCTGTTTCTGCGAAAGAATTAAGTTCTGTTTTGAATAGCGTCGACTACCATCGACGCGATTCAGACAGTTTCTTAATTATTTCTCAGTTTCCAGATTTCTGTGGTTGAGTGCTAGCTACCCATTATTTATTAAGCATTAGAGGCCATCCAGGCCGCAGGGCATACGCATTGAGGCGAAAACCCTCCTCTTCTTAGGAACACATTACTCGACGTCAGCAACTCTCTCTGATTGGGTTGGTCCCTTGATCAGACTAGAGAAGTTGACGTTGAGACCTCCATAAGTCCCCAAAATCAAGGTATTCCTCCTTGATCATCGAGCTGGTTGTACCAATTGAAGTCCCGACTAGATTCCGAAAGCGTTGTGAGAGAAAACCCTAGAGAATAACGGTGGAAACTGAACTGAAACTAGGATCCTTCCCTGAGCGAAATTGTGGTTTAATCCAATTCAAATAACTCAACAAGGAATCCTAAAATCACGTTAAGCATCCACTTGTTTGATTAATCTCTGCACAACTTGTTTGATTAAATCTTTGAAAAGAGAATCTAATATCATGTTGCTGCGATCAGGCAGGGACTTGAGTATGGCTAAATACGCCATCATCAACTACGAGGGAGATGCTAATGCCCATCGCGATTCAGATTTCAACTATGAGAACGGGAGAGATGCTGATGCCTCCTGTAATTCTGTCCCCATTCCGGTTCGACATGATGGGAATGTCCGGACTCCTCTTTTTCATCCACAGGATCGATATTCTGATCTTCCCCCGCATGAATATGCGATCCCTAATCCTGATCTAGAGGGGGACATGAATCAGCATGATCCCTCATCCTCCGATCCTATGGATCTTGTCAACGCCCTGGGAGTTCTTGCCTCCCAACTGGACCCTCAGCAGTTCGAGGCGATCCAGTCTATTTTGAAGGGGAAGGCACCCATGCAGCCTGCTGAGCCGAACCCTATGGCTCCCCCTGTTGTTACTCAACAACCTCCTCCTCCTCCTCCTTATATCCATCAGGCCATGGAGGGCCTTTATATTGCTTCTCGGCCAACTGGGCCACAACTTTCATCATCTAGGCAGCCGGCTAGACCGCAAACGCCTATTTATCAAAATGCCATCGGGCATGGCGGAAGCTCTGCCGGACCTCCTCCTTATTATCCTCCCTGTCCAACGTACTCTAGGCAGCAGGCCTATCAAGTACTTCCACCTCCTCCTCCTCCCCAGACAGATCTGACCACGCAAGCGTTGCTGGCCAAGATGGAGCGCATAGATGAGCAGTTCAACAACCTCCAGAAGATGATGGGGGTTAAAGCTGTGCCAGAAATCAGTTTACCGAGCCTGCCAGTATTCCATCGGCCACCCTCTGAAATGCCAGTGTACCGGAAGTATAACGGTACTGGTAACCCCTTCACGCATCTGAAGGAGTTCATGTACGAATCCTCTTTCTGGCAGAATGATAAGAGGTCATTGGCCTTCTTGTTCAGGAGATCTCTAGAGGGACCAGCCCTCGAGTGGTTCTTTTCTCTGGAACCCTCCGAAGTAGAGGATTACGGTATCGTTTCACGCAAATTTATCCAACGATACCAGGACAGAGTTGCACCCTCCTTGTCTATCACGGACCTTATTACAGAAAAGATGAAACCGGATGAGGGGTTTGTCAGTTTTGCTGACAGGTGGCGGGGCCTGGCTGAAAAGGTGAAGGATCACTTGTCCGAATCTGAACAAGTGAAAATGTTAATTTCCAACGCCACGCCCCAGTTCAAGCTAGTCCTCTCCTTGAACAATTTGACTAACATGGCAAAGCTCTATGAAAGGGCACGGTACTGCCAGAATGCCTTCAAGGACGCTACGTTCTCTAGCGTCTTTGATCCTCACAGACCTAGCAGGCCTCCACCTCGGAAGCCTGCAGTGCCGAATTCTCCCAGCACAGGTCCGACTACTGAGGGCACGCTCTCTCAAGAGCAAGTCAGTACCATGAACAATAATTCGCCCCAGTTTGTGAGGAACCAGCAGCAGTACCAGAGGCCACCACAGCCGAACCAACAAGGGTATAGGCAGCAGCAGAACCCCCATTACCAACAGCAGTACCAGCGGCCCCAGCAGCCGAATCAGAACCAGCAACAGCCGCAACGGCAACAGCAATACCAGCCCCAACAAGCAGTATCAGCAGCAGCAACAGCCACAGTACCATCCGCGCGCACCGCCGGCGTACCACAATGTCCCTCCTCCTGGTGACTACAACCAGCAGAGGAGACCTCCAGGCCCGAAGAGGGCAGAATACCCGGCCCTCCCAGAATCCTTGGCAGATATCTTCAGTGCCTTAATGGCAGCCAATGCCTTAGTTTTGCCAAGGGAAAAGGCCGTCTGGCCTCAAAATGCCGATACGTCTAGGTATTGCTACTTCCACAGGCAACCTGGGCATACCATTGACACCTGCTTCCAGTTCAGAGATTATATTCATGATCTCAACGAGCAGGGCGACATAGACTGGGAGGAGATGAAAAAGTACATATCAGCCCTGAAGGCGAGGAGACCGCAGCAGCAGCAGTAGCAAGCAAGACCACCGGCACAAGCAGCAGCACCGCCCAACATGGGCATAGTGCAGAATCCACTCCCGGAGCACCAGAACCAAAACCAAGTTGCTCCCATTCTGACGAACAGCCAGTCTGAGGCTGGTCGTGGGTATTAGTGGAGAATAGAGGACTCTTCCTCTCTTTGTTCAACGGGTCACGTTCCAAGTACCGCAGAGCGACCACCACGCCGCACCATCCACATACCCAGACCACAACCCGTTACCATCACCCCTATACCGACACCCACATATCACTCGCCCACACCCAATAACCCATTACCCCTACCCACCTTCCTTAGACCCATTGCACCACGCACTCCTACGCCTCCATCATATAACCCCCCGCAAACCAATAACGCGCCCCTCCTACCATCTAGGCCACTATTACGCATACCATTTCCTACTTCACCCACTACCACTACCACCTACCCAGATATGCCTTTACCATCTAGTCCGCTATTACGCGTACCATTCCCCACTCCACCAACCACTTACTCATCCACCATCCAACCCTCTAGGCCTCTAATCCGCACCGCGCCATCATCACCTAACCCTACGCCATTACCTACCTACCAACCCTCTATGCCATCCGCACCATCCAACTCTGCGGTACTTAAGGTGTCACCCGGATCCTCCACGGTTGAGGAACATGCGCTCTGGAGTGGAAGGATTTTCAACAAGGTCTTTCCTCAGTCCACAGTCAGAGACGGCCCATCACAGCCAACTGAGGAAGCCCATAATGAAGAGAGTGCACCAGACACTCAATACGACTTGTTGAAACACCTGGATCGGACACCGGCACGGATCACTATACTTGAATTAATCAAAAGATCCAAGAGTCACCAAGAAGCTTTAATGGAATATCTGCAGAAGGTGATGGTCAATGAAGACGTGCCGGTAGAGAAGATTGCAGCACTACTAGTTCCTAAGGGGGATCAGCCCTCCATAACATTTCATACATCGGAACTAGCACCGCCAGCAGCCAGAAGCATGGCTCTGAGTATTACGGTCAACATCTGTAAGAAGGCCATGGATGCATGCCTGGTCGACACAGGGGCTTCGATCAATGTTTTACCTCCGAAGACCCTGGAGCTGTGCGGTGTGCCCAAAGAAAAATGGCTGCCCAGCCCCATCTCAGTGACAGCATATGACAATTCTACCCGTTCCCCTCTGGGAATGGTTTATTTAAAGGTGGAGCTGGGCCCTGTAAGTCATGCAGAGGTCGAATTTCACATTCTGGAAATCGACCCTTCCATAAATGCCATTTTAGGTCATCCTTATATTAAAACGCTTGAGGCGATTCCCTCTACGAATCATCAATGCCTCAAATTTCCTTACAAAGGACGAATTATTAAAGTAACGAGCATGCCGATCCTTGCTGCTGCTCATACCTTGAACATTAAATTTGCTGTTTTACCTGGCTGACAACCTTTTTTGTCGGTATTACATGTCTACCGTCCAATGGCTGATCCTCTAAAAGCCGCCACTATTTCTCCATACCCATTAGATGCTATCAAAGGGGGGAAGTGCATGAGTACCCCAGGATGGAGGATTATGATGAAGAACGGCTACGAGCCTGGGAAAGGTCTGGGCACACAATTGCAAGGCAGGACCACTCCTGTCAGAAATCATCGAGCGGCACCTGGAAGTGGTCTGGGCTATAGGCCAATAAAACTGAAACAAGATCCGGTTCAGCAAGCAGAGATCAAAGAAGGTCCGAAGATCTGGGAGGCAATGTCTATGCCACCTAAAGAAGGCCGAGATCCCCTAACATGGACCCTGTGTACGCACTTCGTGAAAGGGCCCATACTTAGCCACGACAATACGGTAGTCATTACTTCCTGTTTTGACTTCCATGATATATATGGGAGGGACTTGGCCAGACATTGCTCTGAACTACTCACGTACCAATCCTTGGAGGCTCTGCGGCCTATGAAAAGGAGGAAATTTCATGATCCTGAATGTGAATGGTACAGGTGGTTTGATCTGAGGGACCTTTATATTGCACTGAACAGACTATTCCTGGATCCTGCAGAACCTAAGTGGCCGCCGCAGATTGATGAGCTGATTGAAAGCCCAGGTGCCATATTTGACAAGCGGATACTGCTATCTGAAGAGACTGACGAAGGGGAGTCAGATGACCCCTATGAAGCTGGTTACACAACATATCTGCTCTGGAGGGGGACATATCCTTCACATGTCTTCATGCTCCATACTTTATTTCGTACACTGCTCTTGACCCCGACTTGGTCGCGGGTCATAATTGAAGATATTCCACGGGCTCCGCCCGTCATGATTACTCTGTCCCCTCGGGACATTATACCACAACCTCCTCTCGATCTAGAGAGGTTGTATAATCTGATTTGGGACATATTGCTATATGATCCCCCTAATGCTTTGGCCTTGGTGCCACTTCCTCTGTCTGATTCTCCTCCCATTTGTATTCATTCCTGCTTTATGTTTAATTCTTTCATTGTCCAAAAAAAAACGCCAATTTGGCAACAAATTCTTCCCAAATCCTCATTGAGCAAACATCTTACTTGTCCGATTGCATCCCGCCGCGCGGGTCCTTCGGTCAAGATTCTCTCCTAGATTTACTCTGTCCCTCCCCTCGGGAGGATTCTCTTGTATTTCCACTTGTATCCCAGGATTTTCATCCTGCTTCATCTTCGTTAGGTTATGATAGTGAATTTAGGCAGTCTAGTCAGGTTAGGAAGTCTAGGAAGCCTAAGGGTAGGCGAATTCCAGATAGATACCTCCAGGACTTAGCCGATAAGTGCTCTTCTTGCTCTTTAATCCCTCAGCTTTTAGAAAATCCAATTCAGATGTCAGAAGACTGCATAGACGATGAGTCAGTTAATGATGGGTATGGGGTATATGAATTAGTGCATGAAAAGGACCCCATTGTTGAAGAAGAAGATGACGAGGACGCGGCTGAGGCATATACCAGTGGAGTGAAGAGATTCGATGAACCCTCAGCTGCCGTAGAAGAGCCCACCAAAGAAATCAATTTAGGGACTGAAGACGAACCTAAGGTTGTCCTCGTCAGTAAAAATCTTTCTACAGAGGATGAGAAGGCAATGGTACAAGTACTAAAGGACTATAAGGACACTTTCGCCTGGAGTTATGAAGATATGCCGGGGTTAGACTCATCTTTGGTTGAACACAGATTGACATTAAAGGAAGGAGCTAACCCTGTCAAGCAAAAATTAAGGCGATTCCACCCACAAATGGCTTTAAAGATGAAGGAAGAGGTCGACAAATTACATAAAGCTAAATTTATTAAAGTTGTCCTCTATCCACAATGGGTGGCTAATATAGTCCCGGTTATGAAGAAGGACGGGAAGGTCAGAATTTGCATTGACTTCCGCGATCTGAACCGGGCGTGTCCTAAAGATGATTTTCCATTGCCTCATATTGATGTACTCATCGATAACACTGCTAGTTATGAGACTCTATCATTTATGGATGGATTTTCAGGATATAATCAGATTAAGCTGGCAGAAGAGGATCAAGAAAAAACATCATTCACTACACCTTGGGGAACATACTGTTATGTTGTCATGCCATTTGGATTAAAGAATGCTGGAGCCACTTATCAGAGGGCCATGATGGCAATATTCCATGACATGATGCATATAGATTTGGAAGTGTATGTGGATGACTTATTGGTTAAATCGAAAACAAAGGCTGAGCACGCCAAAGTTTTGGCAAGGGTATTAGAGAGATCGAGAGAATATCAGTTAAAGATGAACCCCAAGAAATGTGTATTCGGGGTATCTTCAGGAAAATTGCTTGGATTTATCGTCAGCAAACGGGGAATTGAGATCGATCCGAACAAGGCGAAGGCTATTAGAGAAATGCCACCTCCTAAAAACTTGAAGGAGTTAAGAGGATTAATCGGGAGGTTGCAATTTATTCGCCGTTTTGTCTCCCAGCACTCACAAAGGTGTAAGCCGTTTTACGAGCTTACCAAGCCGGGAGTTAAATTCGATTGGGACGATAAGTGTCAGGAGGCATTCGATGGATTAAAGAACTATTTAGCAAGTCCTCCTGTTTTGAGACCACCATCTCCAGGCAAACCATTGATACTTTATATTTCAGTCCTGGATGATGCAGTGGGGGCTGTTCTAGCACAAGAGGATGAAGAAGGAAAAGAGAGGGCAACCTACTATCTCTCTAAACTTCTCAACCCCGCTGAACAGAGATATACAGCGATGGAGAAAACATGTGCAACATTGGTTTGGGTTGTGCAGAAATTAAAGCATTATTTTCTGGCCCATGAAGTCTATCTCATCGCTAGGATGAATCCGATCAAATTCCTTCTGGAGAAATCTGTCCTTACTGATAGGTTAGTGCGATGGCAAAGCTTTCTATCTCAATTCGACATCACTTATATTCAGCAGAAAGCGATCAAGGGCTATGCCATAGCAGAACATCTCGCTCATCATCTCCTTCCTAGATTCGATCCAGTCCAATCAGAGTTTCCGGATGAGGAACTGATGTCCGTAAATCAAATCAGAGATGATATGTGGACTCTGCATTTTGACGGAGCTCTGAATTCTCATGGAAAAGGGATCGGTATTGTTCTGTTATCACCTGAGGGTATCACCATTCCACAAGCCTTTCAGCTTGACTTTCCAGTCACTAACAATATAACTGAATACGAGGCACTCCTTGCTGGCCTCGAGGCTGCTCATTTCCATGGTGCCACCAAACTCAGGATTGTGGGTGATAGCCAACTAATTCTTCGCCAAGTGCTGACCAAGTATCGAACTCTCGATCCCAAGCTCAAGCCTTATCAGGAGCTTACTTCTGCTTATTCAAAGCTTTTCACGAAATTGATCTTTGTCCATGTCCCTAGGAATCAAAACATCTTACCTGACGCTCTAGCTTCACTTGCATCTTCTCTTGATTTTCCAATCAACAAACAATCTGAATCAATCATAGTTCATAGGCGTCTTTCACCTGCCGTGAAAGATCCTTCATTCCTTAGAACTAAGGAGAAATTGCTGAAGAAAGTCAGGGACGGAGATATCATTGAAAAAAGAGAAATTATGTTGATGGAGCTGTTAGAAGAGATGGATGATGAACAGAAGCCATGGTATTATGAAATTGCAAAATATTGTGAAGATCAATCGTATCATGAGGAAGCTACAACTGAGGAGAAGAGAGCTATCAGAAGAGTTTCTCAACATACACCCTAGTTGGGGGAGCATTATATAAGAGAGGTTTTGATGGAGTTCTTCTGAGATGTCTAGACGAAGATGAGCTTTGGAAGGTTATGGAAGGAGCTCATAGTGGAGTTTGTGGTGGTCATGTCAATGGACAGATACTAGCAAAGAAGATCCTTAGACAAGGATTTTATTGGCCAACCATGGAAGAAGACTGCGTAGGATATGTTCGTAGGTGTGCTAAGTGTCAACTTCACGCCGACAAAATTCATTCTCCTGCATCTTCACTCCATCCTGTTTCTTCCCCATGGCCTTTCTCCATGTGGGCTTTCGACATCATTGGACCTCTTGGTAATCCAGATTCCGGCATCAAGCAAAAATCTTTCATTCTCACGGCAACAGAATACTTCACCAAGTGGGCAGAAGCTGAAGCGTACGTGGAGATCAAAGCATCAACCGTCTGCAAGTTCATCATGAAGAACATCATCACTCGATTCGGAATTCCATGCACCATCGTCACCGACAACGGACCGCAGTTCGTGTCACAAGAATTGAAGGACCTCTGTAACAGGTATAAAATTGCATTGCATCATTCGTCTCCTTATTATCCGCAAGGCAATGGCCAAGCAGAGGCAACAAATAAGACTTTGATAAAAATCATCAAAAAGACGTGCAAATCTAATAAATTTGCAGATTGGCCAGAAAAATTGGTTGAGGCTCTATGGGCCTACCGAACTTCAATCCGCACACCCACTAGGCAAACTCCTTATTCCTTAACATTTGGAATGGAGGCGGTAGTTCCATATGAGATCCTCATACTGTCATTAAGAGTACAATTGAATAAGGAATTTTCCATTGATGAACATCGTTCAGCACTCCTTGCTCAATTGGAACTTTTAGACGAGAAAAGATGGTCAGCTGCTAATCATGCAAAAGTTTATCAAAACAGACTAGCACGTTTTTATCAAAAGAAAGTCATTGAACGTAAGTTCAAAGTCGGTGAAATGGTTGTTAAAAGAATTTTTGTAAAACCTGGTGGTCCGCGTTCTAAGTTCCAACCCAACTGGGAAGGACCTTATGTTGTATCGCACGCTTTTCCTGGTAATGCTTATCGCCTTGTTAATGCAGAAGGAGAAGAGCTAAAACATCCCTGGAATGGTTTACATCTTAAGAAGTACTACCCTTAGGTTAAAGAGTCGATCAGTATGGTACAAAGACCAGTGGAATCAGAAAGTTTATAAACTCAAACTTCCTTATCAGTCTGGATAACTTAATTTCAAGCCCATTATTGCACACACTGACACGTTTGATTCGTAAGTAACAAAAGATGCCAAGTCCTAAAGAATATCGAAAGCTTGACCGAAAGTGTAAAGTACAAATCATTCTTTTTAAAGTAAAAATTCTATTTTAAACTCGGCCCATGATGTCGGAACGAGGCTTATAATAGACTACCAAGAATACCCGCCATCTTAGTAGGAGGCCGTCATAAAAAAAAGGGGGAGATCCGTCCCGAGAAGAAAAAAAAAAGCAAAGGCAAAAAGGCAAAAAGGCAAATGTCAAATTAAAAGGCCATTACATTACAAACGTTACATCAAGGCCATGAAATGAAATAAAAGGGAACGCAAGGTCGATAAATACCCCGGAAAGAAATGACCGAACCCCAACGGATACTAGGGTCGGAAAGGGACATCTTTTTAAGTCTCCGGAACCTTCTCATGGGCTTTCTAAACTTATTCATCTTTTCCTTTCTAAAGAGATGTACTTCAAACTTAAGGAATGACTTACATTGACTAAGGGTCAAATCATCAAATGGGATCACGAATGGAAACACAAATTCAAACACGATGGGTTTAAGTTAAGTTGTTAAAGAACAATTTGGAAATTAAGTTAATAAATGAATATGATCTTTTGATCTAAGTACCATGCTGATCTTTTAGTCAAAAAATAAAAAAAAATACATATGTCAAAATTCAAAAAAAATACATATGTCAAAAATAAAAAAAAAGATACATATATAAAAAAATAAAAAAAAATACATATGTTTCAAAAAATTCAAAAATACATATGTCAAAATTCAAAAAAAGGCATGAATATTTCAAAACAACAAAAATATTTCAATTAGCATCTGCTTGTTGCATTTAGTGTGTTTCATTCTTTTTATTTCAGCGAGCATCTGTTTGCTTGTATATTGCACTTTGCTTAAGTTTGATTATTCTCATTACCTTTGTTAATAAAGGCTATGCCCCTTGACCCTTCTATCAAGGATAGGATCAAGTAGTCGGTTACTTAACCAGGCAAGGGGCTAAGCCTAAACAGATACTTAACTTGTTTGTTCAAGTTGTATACAGGACACAAGGCATTGGTAAAGTTGGAATTCGAATAGAAGAACAGCCAGAAACCTGTTTCTGTGAGTGAAAGGCGTCGAGGAGCACTGACGCGTTTCAACGTTAAATAGCGTCTGCACGACATGACGCGTTTCAGCTCTTTCTGTTATTCACCCGAAATTCTATGTTTTGGATGTTTAAATTGAATATTTGTTTGGAATTACTAATGATTTTGATTGCATAAAATTCAAAGAAAACCTAAGTAAAGCTGGAAAATGTCAAGAAGATATCACTATGGGAATTTATGAAGTCCTGGCCGTGGCTAAAAACACGGTTATTTCTACCCTTGTACTCTTTTCATGTAATTATTTTGCATTCGCATTACTATATGATAAATATTTATTAGAGTATATCAAGGACATTGTATTTTGATGAAACTGGAATTTGAGTTACCCTACAACAAAAACAGTGATAATTCCAGAGAATTCTTAATCGCACGGATAGGCCGTTAGATTGTTAATTAGTGAGGACGATGGTTCCACTTTTGTGAAACGGTGCGTGGATAAATGAGCTTCGGCTTAGCACTGGATTACAAGAATTGGTGTCTTGACTCATTAATGACAGTTTAACAATATTATCCTTGATTAATTTATATTTTATTTGACTTTATATTTTTCTTTTAGCCCAGTATGCATCATGTAGGACTTTGAAATCATTGTGATAAGGATTAATTATTAATTAAGTTTCAGACCATTAATCCAATAATCTCAAACATGATCTGAAATATTCCATTCTGAATTGAGTATCTTGATTATCTTTAAGATTCGCTTGAAGATATCCTTAGAATTCTATCCTTGATTGGATTATTTATCCAATATTTCTTGTTTTCTTTTAAGATCCATCATGGCTGCAGCACGTCCACATTGGCTGGCAAACGCTCCCCATGATGAAACCTACAGTGTCTATGACCTGGGGTACTTCCCACTCCGAGGAGGTTGATCGACCTTATTTTATTTCCTTGTTTACCTCATCCAGACATGATTGATTCCATTGATCTCTTTGAGCTATCTTCATTGATAATTTTGAGAAAAATTTCAATCATGTGATGTTAAGAGCGTGTCTCATCACACCTTGGCATCACCTTTTCAGTACATTCCATTTCATTTCACTCCCTTGCAAAGAAGATGCCAAGGTGAGGCAGCTGTAGACACGCTAATTTTGACATCATTTCGAGTAAATTTCATATCATATAATAATGCCTCATAATGGTTTGATATTTAATCATTGATTAATTTTTATTGATATTTTTGAGTGTCGGGTTTAACAGACATATTTAAGTTAATCAATTAAATTGATTTTAGCTCAAATTTCAGTTAAAATATGCAGAATTCTAAAACGTGTCAACCTGTGTGGACACGATTCAGAATTCTAAAACGTGTCAACCTGTGTGGACGCGATTCAGAAATTCTAAAACGCGTCAACCTGTGTGGACGCGATTTAGAGTTTATTCCTGTTTTAGCGTTTAAATTTGAATTTTAATCAATTGATTAATTAACTAAAAGGCGTCTGTGAAGGTCCACGCGTTTTAGGTTTCTTAAGCTATTTTAACTTCTCTTCCGGATGTTTATCCTTATCTTAATTAGTGTAAAAGACGTCTACACACGTAGACACGTTTTAGCTAAAAAAAGATAAAGATAAGTTTTCCCGGATATTTATCCTTATCTTAATTAATCTGAAAGGCGTCATCAATAGTGGACGCGTTTTAGATAATTACAGATAAAGATGAATTAATCAGTATTTATCTGTCGGTTAAAGTAGATAAATCCTAGATTTTTCTATGTTAATCGCGAACGCAGAAAAAGTCTATAAATACCTTGCATATCAAAGAGTTAAAAAAAAGAAGAAGAGAGAATTAAGTTGAGTTGAGCCATAGCGTTATAGCGAGTTGAAGATCGGAGCAATCACGTCGGAACGCCGGAGCGCTGCCATTTCCAGAAGTCGGCGTCCCTTCAAGATCTTCATCCTTTCAAGGCTTCAATCCAATTGGGCATAAGTGTTTCATTTTTGAATTTCATTCTACATATTCATCAATCTTTTCATTCTTCATAATCACTTCATGCAACACACACCACAACATCAATATTTCAAAACCCATTTGATTTAAGGGGTTTCAAAGCCATTTAAACAAGTGAGTTTGCTGTTTAAACATGCTTAAAATCATGATCAGTTTGGATATTACTTCTACTTAAGTTCTCATCATCAATATTTCTTTATTTTTCTGTTTCTCTGTCTCTGCTGCACTCAACAACAACAACAAGAGATCAAAAGGGGGAAATCAAGCACAAAGCTAGAAGGACTTCTGGACGATCCTCAACCTCAAACTTAGCAAGAACAAAAGAACAAAGAAATGGCTCTCTTTCTTCAGCCGGCTGAAGGAGGGGAACCAAGGACTCAATCTTCCGCGTTCAAACAAGTAGGCGATCATATCTCTTTTGAAACTTTTAAGTTAAAAGTTTCTGGCGATCACTGCACTTTAGTTGCTGTTTTTAATAGGTTAGTTTACACTAAACAACATAGCTTTTTCATATTAATCACACGAGCATTTTCAGCACCTACAGGTGCTATTAAATTCTTTATTATGTGGAAGTATTATGGTCATTCAGTGTGCTCGAATGATATTTTACCTAATTTGTATGCTGTTATAGTTTCGTCGTAGTCCTTATATAAAATTATGTTTATACTTGATTATTTACTGTATGTTACTGTTTTTCTTTTTCTTTTTCTTTTTCTTTTTCAACACTATTTTGGATCTCTTAAGATCTCACTATTAAATTCACATAACTAGCAATGAGATCAAAATGTCTTCAGATTAGAGTCCTTAAAATTAAAAGTTTAATATTCCTCATGCAAAATTATCTTTATACTTAATTATTTGCTTAAAATTAAAATTTTATGAAAATAAATTTATTTAAATTAATATATATTTTTTATCTTAAAATTAAATTTATTATCTATTTTAAATAATTTCACATAAATACCGTGCATTACACGGGTTTGAAGCTAGTTAATAAAATAAACAACTTTTTTGTGAGGCTTTTTAGACACACCTTGGAGTATTTCTTTAGGGGATAATGGCCTTATGTTTAGTTGACTAGGGTTGGTCCACGGGTGTGTTGAACTATCGTTTTCTGTTTGATGGTCGGACTCAATGGCTCGAGATTGTATTGTTTTGTCGTCGGTCCCGTCTGACTAGTTCTGTATCATTTGCTAGCATTGTGGTTAGTCAAAGCTAGCCTAGGCATTTTCTCATTCTAGGTTGACTCCTTGTGCTTGTAGGGAAATTTTACTAATCGTAATACAGAAAAGGAGGCACGCATAGTACCTTCTGGCCCAGTGACTTATAAGGTTGCGACCCATACTTCCTGATGGGTTCCGTCGGTCTTCTACTTTTTGGACCGTCGCTTGTGACCTCCTGAGTAGGGCGGTCTTCTACTTTTTGGACCGTCACTTGTGACCTCCGGAGAGCGAGACTCTGGTGAGTTGTTAGAAGCTATCAAGAAAGAGGATACTTACAGGGCTTCCGATGTCCACAAGGACCCACCTTGCTTGTCGTCCTATGATGTGAGCTTCGATTATTAATACATCATTATGGGGAAGGGATATACCTTGGAGATCTTTGTCAGAGAAGTTTATCATCTGTTGGGTGCTAGGAGACCGTCTTTATCCTCTCGATTGAAATTTTGAGCTCTGGGGGTGTGGGCGTATTTTCTCTTACCACTACCTTCACAGGCACCCTTCCTGCTCAGATCTTACGGGTTGTATCTCTCCTGGTCGGTCCGTTGGCAATTTTCCTTGACCATGGCTTTTCATAATCGATTATCATAGATGGTGCCAAAAGTTGATAGACCAAAAATCTCGTCCCCCATGATCAAGACTTTCTATTTTCACTTAGAGGGACGTCGCCGGATGGTCCCTGCAAAATATAATACCATTAGCGGGCCCCCTACAGCTGTTTGGAGGAGCCCCTTCTGATGTCTAACTCAGAAGACTGGGGATTCTTAGGTAGTTTGGGTCCTAGAAAGCGTACCTTTTCCGGTTGGACGCATGATTCTTTATATAGCGATCAGACCTGTAAAAAAGGCTGATTCTGGTTAGGAAAGCCTTATATGAGGCAAATTATGACACTCAATTCCATCCACAAGTCCGCACGGTCAGGGACCTCAAGCTCCTAGTTCTAGTCAGAACAGGGGGTTTGGTCCAATTCGGAAAATCATGATGGGGATCCAATCCCTCTATGGATTTCTCCTAAAAATTCTGGTTTTAAGCCGCCCTTAGTGGGCCGTAGCATTTAGCAAGTTCATGGGCAGAAGAAGAGTGGGATTAGTGGACCGTCCCATGGGCACTTTTGGGCCAAGCGAAATTTTCCTCCTTAAAGAAAAAAAAAATCATTCGACTAAATACTTAAATTGAGAAGAGACCTTAAATTTTTATAATGAGTACAAGGACAATTATGTAAAATTGATACACAATAACATTACTTATGAATTTTATACAATGAATGAAATAAGTATAAATATGTATAATTATGGTCGTTACTATGAGATGGCCAATTTTTATAGTCAACAAAATATAAAACAATATATTTGTAAAATAACTGAGAGTATTTAAATAGTATGTTAAAAATATGACTTTTATTTCACATAAATATAAATTTTAAGGGAGAGCATCTTTTAAATATTTTAAATTTATAAATAACTTTATTAAATACTTAAAAACTTTTATGTTGTTTTCGATTAATTTTTTTTGTCTTTATTACTCAGAATGAGATAAGGTAGGATAAGAGGAGGTCCCGAATTGTTTTGTCGGGTCGATAGCTCCGGACTCGGGAGCTGGTCTTTTGTCTTAGCGCGGCAGCGGAGGAAACCGTCCACTCAACGCCTCCAAACCCAATTAGCTCCTCTCGTCGAAAGACCACAAATATATCTTATCCCAATTCCAAGTTAGTACGCATAAGGGCAATCTAATTAATTGAGCAATGTGGATGTGTCATTATCTCAATTATCAAGAAAGATGATTGGGTGACCGAATTGAAGTCAGTCAAAATTGTGATCATCTCGGGATAATTTGATCCCAGTATAATTTAATTCAGTTTAATTCACGTAATCTTGGAATATAAAAGATCAATGAATGCGACATTTGATGATACTATTTAACATTAAGTCACATAAACTAATCACGGGCATTTAGAGACAGATATCCATGTGATCACATATAAATCTTTTAAAATCTACCAAGTTTTCATTTACGCATATATGGACAGATATTCTTGTGATCACATAGAAATATTTTAGAGTCCATCAAGTATAAATTTAAAATCATGTAAAGTAGACATAGGGTTTTAAAAACTGATATGCTAAAAATCTGAGGTTCTCGTTGATGGTTTCGACTCCACATGTTACAAAAGTCCAAAAACTCGCTGTCAGCGTCCAGAGATATACATATTTTATCAACATTTAAATATATAAAAAATTGCTTTTGATCTTAGACAAATCATCCACAACATTCTATACCAATTAGAATAAGTAAAATATAAGTGGTGTAGAAAAAATAGAAGAGTAATATTTGGTGCACCGCAAGCGGACAACCGTCCGATCTAGGTTGATCGGACGGCTGCAGCAACAACAATATATTTTTTTAATTTTTTAATTTTTTGATTTTTTTTTAGGTCGGCGCCATGATTTACGATACGGCCGGGCGATCGGACAATTCAAAAAAATCTGAAAAAGGAAAAACTGAACTGTTCAATGGCTCCGATTTTTTTTTTTTCCATATTTTTTTAAGTTGTCTGATCGGTGATCGAATTGTATGGCATGATGAGACAGATTTTAAAAAAATAAGAAATAAGAAATACAAAAATTAGGCTGCATGCATTCTATGCAGCACGTATTACTCAAAATGAAACAAATGATCTCAATCTACATAGAATTAGGATCATTGATTCCCGCAGGTCAGAATGTGTATCTGACATTAGGGATGTCAACGGTAACTGATTGTTCGAATATCCGCACTCCAAGTTAGTTTAACATATGGTTTCTGGATAGTCGTTTTTATCTTCAATTAATTAATAGGTACAGAAATAAAAAATATTTTTAAATCTGCTTTCTTAATCGACATAAAAATGGATGGTCATATTTTGGAAACTGTTATCCGCTATTATGCGCAAATACATAAGTGCAATTGCAAATGTACGATAAAAAATGATTTTTTTATAGGGTATCCTCATGAATGAAGTTTACATACTTTTAAAAAATTAGAGTCAATGCATTATTGACCTTTTTTCCACTATAAAAAAGGAAAATAATGAATAGATGGTTCAAAGAGGAAAAAGTGATGGAGCAAGTTGCGAAGCCCCAGCATTTTCACCTTTTGCATTAGTGGAAAATTATAAACTAAATATGATGGTAACCAAAATTGGTCTCTCGATGTGAATAGTATTTGGTTTTTAATCTAAAGATTAATGATTAGACTTTATAGTCAATTATAGAAGAGCATTTTTGTCAGTTCAGATATTCTGGTGTTTGAAAACTTAGATAATTAGTTGTAGAGATCGTGCGTCTTGCAAGAAGGAATCTGAACTCCCAAAGGCCTCTCCTGTGGGGAGAGTTTGAGAAGGGTTTGAGGAAGAAAATTTACTATGAGGGGGCCTGATTTAGTCTGGCCTATATACTGGGTTGGCCGGCCCGTTAAGGAACACCATAATCCCCCATCAACGTCCAACGGATCCTTCTGGCCCACGTAACTAGGTTCCCACGAAAACCCTTTGAGTCCGAAGTAGACTCCGCCGTCCTGCGGATGCAAGGTGGATTCCTGCCGAAGGAAGTCCTTTCCAAATATCCTTTTGATCCGATGATAAGGGAAACCAGTGCCGGATAAAGAAACCATAATCTCATCCCATCTGGGGACGGGATCGGACTTACCCTATATGTCCTCCCTATGGACTCTCCGATGGCCTTGGGCCTTCCCTATAAAAGAGACTCCCCGGTAACCTCAGAAGGTATGCTCTAAACTCTGTACTATTCCATCATGGCTATTGCTCTTTCCGGGACTTAGGCATCGGAGGGAGTTTCCCCCGGATCAGAATCGGGGCCTCCTCTGACCTAACGTTTATCTTGTAGGAGCAGTAGGTATATCATTGTGATTTGGAGGAGTTCAACCGCTCGATTTAGATCAGACGAATATCTGACTCAACATTCTTTGGCGCTGTCTGTGGGAAACCAACAAAAAGTCATGGCGATAAGAAATAGTAACCGCTCTCAGCGCGCTCTCCCCATCGACCCTCCTGCCCTGCCAATCGATGTCCGGCCCGTTCCTCCACCGCCATCCCTTCCTGCCATCCCCCCACCTGCCTGCTCAAGCCCTGGCCGCTCAGGCCAGTGCGCCCTTGGCACCTAACAGAGCTCCCGACACAGTTGGACATCTGGTCCCACTAGAAGATCTCCAGCAAGGGGAGCTTCCGGTTGTGATAGCCTTACTGCAACGTTTGGAGGAGAGACTCGACCGTGTATACAATCCACAATAGGGGGTCCAGCCGGTCGCCCCTCCAGGATCCCAGGCTTCAAGGGAACTCAAAGGTCCCCGCACAGGAGATCTGCAATCCGAGAATCGTCAGTTAACCTACCAGGTGAGTAGAGGGTGGTCAGGTAAGAGCCGGCACCAACACCGGCGATCTTCGGCTTCCTCCAACAGCTCTACCTCGGCATCTTCGAAGCGCCGCGCTCACCGAGGCGAGGGAGAGATGCTTCCCGGGGGGGGGAGGGGGGGTCTTCAGGCCATTCCTCAAGTTCCTCTGCCTCTCGGGGACGACGTACTTCTTGGGATGTTCACCGTCGCTTCGGGCGTTCTTCTAGCAGAGATCGCGTGCGAAGGCTGGAGGAGCGTGTTGAGAGGTTACTCCGGCATGATCGGGGTGCCGGACTAGATGATGGAGAGGGTGCTTGGTCGTGCTTTACTAGACGTGTGCTGAAAGCACCACTGCCGCACTGCTTCAGGATACCATCACTGAAGAGATACGATGGCAACCGTGATCCTGATGACCATCTACACTCTTTCGAAAGCACCTTCGACCTGCTGGATGCACCCGATGCTATCCGGTTCCGTGCCTTCCCTACGACGTTGGAGGGACTTTCCCAGCGTTGGTTTGTGCAACTTAAGCCTGACTACATCAACAACTTCTTCAAGTTAAGAAGAGCCTTCAGGAGCAACTTTGCAGCTAGTCGGCGCACACCAGCTACAACTGTGAGGCTGTCTTCCATGAGGCAGGGGAGAGATGAAACCCTGCGCAAGTTCTGGACTTGCTTCTACGAGGTGGCCCTAAAAATCTCCAATATGGACATACCCAATGCTGCACAATATTTTGTTGCAGGAATCTAGAATCAACAGGTCCGCTTCGAGCTAAGCAAGCAGCTGCCGATAGACTTCTCGACCTGGTTTGAAGGATAAACCAGTGTATTAATAGTGAAGAACTCTTGTGGGGCTACCCCCAGTGGCCAGTCGAGTTTGGAGAAAGACGGAGGAACAAAGACCACGAACCGGCGAGAGGCCGGAAGCGATTCGATCGGAGTATCAAAGACCGACCCCAGAAGGGGCTGCGTCGGGAGAACCGAAAGGACCGACGCGACCACTCCCGCTACAGAAGAGAAGAGAACTATACCCCTCTTAACGTGCTGATAAACCGGATTCTCCGAGAGATCAAGGATGAAGGCTACTTTAAACGGCCGAGGAAGATTAAGCCCGCCCCAGGTGCAGAGCAATTTGGGAAATATTGCGCCTACAATCATGGGTATGTGCATTATACCTCAGAGTGTTATGATCTTAAGTGAGAAATCAAGAACCTCATAAAGAGAGGGCACCTGAAGACGTACGTCACCGATCTGAAGATCAACCAGCGGCGACAAGACCGATCCCCACCCACAGTCGAGCGCGCTCTGCCATCCCAAGCCAAACGTGTGATTCACATAATCAACGGAAGATCGGCTAGTGAAGGAGACAACAACAATAGGAGGTGCAACTATACCTCGGAGACTCAAAAAGTTGCTCGGGAAAGTCGCCTCGACCTCCAATCGGCCCTTGTCCAAGGAACCGATCACCTTTACCGAAGATGACCTAGAAGGGCTTGTGCTGCTTCACAACAACGCCTTGGTGATAGAGCCAAAGATTGCGGACTTTAAGGTAAAGAGAGTGTTTGTCGACAATGGCAGCTCTCTCAACATTATTTAATTGATTGTTTCAAACAGATAGATCCGGAGATGAGGAGGCTAAGGAGGGTTCAGACTCCAATATATGGCTTCAATGGCCAGCCTATTATGGCCGAGGGCGTCATCACCTTCCCTTTAATTTTGGGGACACCGCCGAGGTCCGTCACTCGCGAGATCGAGTTCACGGTGGTCGACATGCCGTCGGCATACAACGACATCCTAGGGAGGGAGTCCTTGAGGAAGTTCCTTGCTGTCCCCTCGTCCTTACATGAGAAGCTCAAATTCCTGACCCCTAACGGGTTTGGGGAAGAGTGCGGGAATCAAAACGTCTCCAGGCAGACGTACCTGGCTTCTACCAATGCTTAGTTGAAGAAGTCAGTTATGATCGTCAAAGAGAGAACGAAAGACTTGGAGAGGAATGCCCAACCTTCTAAAGAGCTGGCTACCATCAGGGTAAGATCGGCTGCAGACCAAGAGTTGAAGGCAGGGGCTATAGACACACTAAATTTGACCTCATATTGAGTAAATTTCATGTCATAATTATAATGTCCCGAAATAGTTTGATTTTTAATTATTAATTATTTTTTATTATTTTTTCTCGAAATTCGTTGATTGACGTCGACTATGGCCGACGCCATTTAGATTTCTAGTCGAAATCAATTCGGAATTAAATTCCTTAATCAACATAGATTTAACTAAATGACGTCGTCTATGAATGACGCCATTATGTTTCTTAAGACGTCTCGATTTCCGATTTAAATTTGAGTTAATTTTTTAATTATCTAAATGACGTCTTTCATGGACGACGCCGTTCAAATTTCGTATTTTTTTACCCTTTTCTTCCGAATTTTCTTTTCATTTTGGTTGCTTTAATTATCTGATTGACGTTGTTGATGGACGACGTGATTTAGAGGTTTTATGGTAAGCATGTTTCGGACGAGATTATTTAGTTTCCATGGTTGGAAAGGCTTCTAACTCTTGGAAGCTTATCATGGTAATCTGGAGGCCATAGGAGAGCC
The DNA here is from genome assembly GCA_030544215.1 of Zantedeschia hybrid cultivar. NCBI lineage: Eukaryota > Viridiplantae > Streptophyta > Magnoliopsida > Alismatales > Araceae > Zantedeschia > Zantedeschia hybrid cultivar. The sequence goes on along the minus strand of JARZZO010000002.1, from coordinate 58,013,765 downwards.
CTTTGAAGGCCAAGCTACTCTCAAATTGGCTCTTATATATATATACCCCTTTTAAGCCTTCAAAGAGGTTGACAATTGAGAGAATTGGAGCTCCCATCAAGGTGAAAGAAGGCCTCCTTCGTGAAGAACGTGGACAAGACTTGAAGAGCTTCTTCCTTCCTCTTCCTTCATCCATTGAAGCTTAGAAGAAACAAGGCTACGGAGGGGCCAACCATATTCTTCCCATTTTCTTTTTCTTTCTAATTTTCTAGTTTCCCTATAGTTTTCATCATAGTTTTTCACTGTTTTGATTAGTCTTTTTCAAATCATCACTTTATGTTTCACACACACACACCATATTCATATCAATCCACCTATGAGTTAGGGGTTTAAAGAACAACAAAAAAGTGAGTTGATTAGTTTAGCTGCATGCTTAATTTGATTTTTAGAATAAATACTACACCGTCACCATAATTCTAATCCATCTTTTTCTTTTGTTTGTTTGATTGTTTTGAAGGTTTTGAAGATTTGAAGAAAAGAAGAAAACCGATAAAAAAAGAGAGTAAAAACAAAAAGGATGCTCTTCTTCGACCGGCCGAGGAAAAGGAAACAAAAGGAAAAAACACAAATCTCCCAGATTGACATAGTAAGTAGCAATCAAATTCTTCTTTCGAGATTCTCAATCTCTGGCGATCACACATCTTAATTGTTTATCATGTTAACATTAGAAATTTAATGAAAATATGACACTTTGAGCACTCACAGCTTTTTGGCGATCACGGTGGGACTTGTTCTTGCCAATTATTTTTTGTTTTACTCTCTATTTTCCATTGGGCATCCTCGTATGCACTGTTTAGCACCCTCGTGTGCATCCCTTTGTGACACTCGGGCACGTTTGATGGTTTGGTTTAGTTTTCTTCCAACGTGCACCTTGTGCACACCTCTAGTGGCAAAATTTTGCCCTCCCTTGATTGCTTAGAAAGTTGTGTTGTGATGAGCATGATTACTTGATTTATTTATTTAATGTTTGGCATGATGTTTACGGGCCTTAAATCACATCGAGCCTAGACGACGCGTTTTAAACAACGTCGTCCAAGCCCAACGCCTTTTAGCCTGCTTGCCCTGCTGCCCGAGGCACTGTTGACAGGGGGTTTACTGTCTTGAATAACATCGATACCATGTGACGCGATTCAAGCAGCATCCTTTCCGGCCATCCTCCCCTCAGATCTTTGATCATATATGTTACTATAGTTACTATTTACTGCATTAGAGGCCACCCTGGCCACATGACATCCTCATTGGGAGTTCACTCCTCCTTTTTAGGAAACACTCTTCTCGGCACTCTTACCTCTCTCTGACTAGGGTTGGTCCCTAGTTAGACTAGAGTGGTTTGTGCCGGGACCTTAGTAAGTCCCCAAAAGTGAAGAATTCCTCTTTGCTCATCGGACTGGTTGTACCATTAAAGTACCAGGTAGTCATTGAATCGTTGTAAGTGGAGCCATAGAGAATAACGGCGTAAAATCCAAATTGAAACTAGGATCCTACCCGTCGAGCGAATTGGTCCTTAAAATCCATTCAAATCCAACAAGAAACTTTCAAACAATGTAAACATCCACTTGTCTGATAATTCTTTGTGCAAAACTGTTTGAATCATTTATTGATTAGGCATCATGATGTTACGTTCATATAGGATCGTCGGCATGGCAGCCTATGAGCACAATAACTTGTTTGAGTATGAGGGGGATGCTCATGCCCCTCAAAACTATGATCAATCTTATTATAAAGACGGGAGAGATGCTCATGTCCCTCGCAATCCTAATCAATTCCAAACTGGATACGAGGGAGATGCTTATGCCCCTCAAAGCCATATCCGTTTTCCCTATGACCAGTATAACCCCAATGCTGGTGATCATTCTCATGTTCATGTCGTAGGATCCGGTTCTAATCCTACTTTCGAAGAAGCTCAAGATCAAGCTGAGCCTTCATCCATACCCTCCCCAGATTTGGTTACCGTTCTAGGAACCCTCGCTACCCATGTGGATCCTTAACAACTTGAGGCAATCCAGTCCATATTAAAAGGGAAAACTCCTCTATGTTCCTCTGAACCAACCATTCCGGTTCCCCCTGTCTTTCATCAAGTTCCCACCCAGACCATGGAAGGCCTTCATATTTCTACTTCCCGGCAAATGGACCTCAACAATCTACCTCTCGATACCCAGTCAGACCGCATACTCCTACTCATAAAAATGCCTTCAGGCACAGTAGAAATGCTGCCAAATCACAGCGGTACTGTCCTCCTTGCCCCAGCTATTCTAGGAGACAGACATTCCAAGCACCCCCACCTCAGTCAACCGACCATGTTACTAAAGTTCTGTTCACTAAAATCAATCAAATGGATGAGCAGTTTAAAGATTTCAGAAGAATGATTAGTACAAAAGCTAATCCTGATATCTTTGTCCCGACCTTGCCGGTCTTCCACCTGTTTCCGTCTACGATGCCGATTTATAGAAGCTATAATGGCACGGGTAACCCGTTCATTCATTTGAAGGAATTTCTATATGAGTCCTCGTTTTGGCAAAACGACAAAATATCTTTGGCCTTCCTGTTCAGAAGATCGTTGGAGGGATCAACCCTCGAATGATTTTTCTCACTAGATCCTACTGATGCTGAGGACTTCGATACAGTTTCTAAGAAGTTCCTACGGAGATACAGAGATCGGGTTGCTCCATCCTTGTCCATTACAGATCTAGTAGCTGAGAAGATGAAGTCCGATGAAGATTTTGTAGCTTTCGCAGACAGATGGTGAGCCATGGCTGAGAAAGTAAAGGACCACATGTCCGAGTCAGAGCAGGTGAAAATGATGATAGCTAATGCCACACCACAATACAAGTTGATCTTGACCTTGAACAATTTGTCTAATATGGTTGACCTATATGAAAGGGCGTACTATGCCCAGAATGCCTTCAAGGATTCCACATTCTCTAGCGTATTTGATCCTCATAGACCCAACAAGCCTCCATCAAGGACGCTCAATGCTCCTAGTTCTTCCGCCATAGGTTCAACCACTGAAGGCACTATGTCCTATGAGCAGATCAGTACCATGAACAACAATCAAGCTCAGTTTATGAAAAATCAGCCACCATAGTACAATGGACAAAAACCACAGAACCAGCAGGGCTTCAGGCCACCACAACAGCCTCATCAGTTAGCTTACAATCAACCCCGACAACAGTCGGGTTACAATCCAGTTCCGCCACCCACTAATTATTCCCAGCAAAGGAAACCTCCAAGTCCTAGGAGAGCGTCATATCCACCATTGCTAGAGTCACTCTCTGACATTTTCCATGCCCTCATCGCAGTCAATGCTTTATCACTGCCAAAAGAAAGGACTATCTGGCCTCAGAACGCTGACACATCCTGTTATTGTGTATTCCACCATCAGCCTGGGCACACTGTGGACGTTTGTTTTCAATTATGGGATTACATTTATGATCTTAACGATCAAGGAGGGATCGACTGGGAGGAAATGCGGAAATATATCACCACCTTGAAAGCTAAGAGACCTCTCCAACAATAGCAACAACAGCAGCAGCAGATCCAAAGAGGACCAGTTCAGCAGGCGGCACCACCACCAAATATGGGTATATTCCAAAATCCGCTTCCGGAGCATCCAAAACAGATAGCCTCAATACTCACCAACAGTCAACTTGAGGCAAATAGGGGACACCAATGGAGGGTAAAGGAATCCTCATCCATATACTGCCCATCCACACTCAGGATACTGCCGTGCAACTGCCATGCCGCATCATCCGCATTCCTAGGCCTCCGCCAAACCCACTGATACCCACTCCATCACCTACCATGCTCAAACTCATATCCACTACCCCAAAGCCACCAAATAATCTACCACCCATTCATGAACATATCATGCCATCCAAACCATTGCTACGCATTCCCTTCCCCACATCATCTAGCCATAATACCCTACAACCCACTAAACCACTTATACGCATCCCGCAACCACCACCTACCATTCCAAATCCACCACTCATGCCATCCAAACCGCTCATTAACCCGACAGTTATCAAAGCATTACCCTCACCATTTACTGTTGAGCCGCAACCTCTAATGCTCCGGAGCGGCAAATTTTTTAATAAGGTGTTCCCCCAGTTTATTGTTCAAGATGGTCCATCACAGCCAGCTGAAGAGATACAGAATAAAGAGAGTGCACCAAGCACTCAGTATGACATGTTGAAACATCTAGACAAGACCTCAGCACACATCTCTGTATTGGAATTGATCAAGAGATCTAAGACTCACCAGGAGGCTTTAATGGAATATCTGCAGAAGGTCATGGTGAACGAGGATGTACCTGTAGAAAAGATCACCAATTGTTGGTGCCGCAAGGTGAACAACCATCAATATCCTTTCACTCTTTTGAACTGGCACCCCTGGTAGTGCGGGGTATGGCTCTGAACATCACGGTAAATATCTGCAAGAAAGTTGCGGATGCTTGTCTGGTACATACTGGAGCGTCCATAGACATGTTGCTGCCAAGGACTTTAGAACTATGTGGCGTGCCGAAGGAGAAGTGACTGTCATCACCTATATCTGTCACTGCCTACGACAACTCTACTCGATCCCCACTGGGTATGGTCTATCTTAGAATAGAACTAGGCCCTATCTGTCACCTAGAGGTCGAATTTCACATTCTGAAAATAGACACTTCACTCAAAGACATTCTTGGCTGCCCCTACATCAAACTTCTTGAGGCAATTCTATCAACTAACTATCAATGCCTCAAATTTCTACATAAGGGACGTATTGTCAAAGTGACCAGCATGCCAATCCTCTCTGCTACCCATTCTCTGAATGTCAATCCGATTCCCAATCCCTCATCTATTCAGAAACCAAGCTCTCTCTTCTGCAGACTTATCTTCCTTCAGTAGATCCGCTGAAGTCTACTCTATCCTAACCATATCTAGTCAGTGCAATGAAGCGGGGGAAGTACATGAGTACCCCAGGGTGGAACATTATGTTGAAGATTGAATACCAACTAGGAAAGGGTCGGGGCATACAGCTACAAGGGAGACTTAAGCCAATTAAAGATGACAGAATGGTACCTAGAAGCGGTCTGGGATACATACCATAAAAGGTGAGACACAAGATAGTGCAGCAAGAAGAAAACGAAGAAGGTCACAAGGTATGGAAGACCATGGTGACACCTTGTAAGGAAAATCAGGACCCGTTAACTTGGACGCTGTCCACTCATTTTGTCAAGAGGCTCGTAATTCAGCATGGGAATGACAACACAGTGGTGATCACCTCTCATTTTGATTTGCATTACTGAAGCCCGCCATCCATGCCACCGACTCTATAAAAGTGTCCCAAATCGGTGGCGAAGAGATATGGATGACTCCCATAATGGAATACCTCGAGAGCGGTCGACTGCCTGTCGACTGAACAAATGTCAGAAGGGTCCAGTATCAGGTGTGAGTGCTCAAAGTGTCATGCTTTCATTATCTTTCTAATGTTAACATAATAAACAATTAAGATGTGTGATCGCCAGAGATTGAGAATCTCGAAAGAAGAGTTTGATCGCTACTTACCTTGTCAATCTGAGAGATTTTATGGTTCTTTTTGTTTCCTCCTCGGCCGGCCAAAGAAGAAGAGCTTCTTTTCCTTTTTATACTCTTTTTGTAGTGGTTTTTTTCTTTTTTTCAAATCTTCAAAACTTTCAAAACAATCAAACAAACAAAGGAAAAAGATAGATTAGAGCTATGGTGATGGTGTAGTATCTATTCTAAAAGTCAAATTAAACATGCAACTAAACTAATGAACTTTTTGTTTTTTAAAAAAAAAACTCCTAACTCATAGGATGTTAACATGCATATGGTGTGTGTGAAATATGAAGTGATGATGATGAAAAAGAACTAATGAAAACGGTGAAAAACTATAATGAAAACTATAGATAAACTAAGCAAAATAAGAAGAATAAGAAAGGAAGAAAAAGATAGTTAGCTCCTCCATAGCCATGGTTCTTCAAAACTCCAAAGGATGAAGGAAGAAGGAGGGAGAGCTCCAAGTCTTGTCCACGTTCTTCACAAGAGAGGCCTTCTTTCATTTTGATGGGAGTTCTAATTCTCTCAATTGCCAACCTCTTTGAAGGCTCAAAGGGTATATGTATATATAAAGTGATTTGAAAGCAATTTGGCCTTCAAAGGACTCGCCCACAGCCTCTAGATTACCATGATAAGCTTCTAAGAGTTAGAACCATTATAACTATGAAAAATAGATAATCTCAGCCAAATCATGCTTACCATAAATTCTCTAAATCGCGTCGTTCACCACCGACGTCATTCAGTTAATTAGATGGGCTAAAATAGAAAGAAAATCTGAAAGGAATGCGTAAAAAATTAGGAAACTTAAATAGCGTCATCCATGAAAGACGTTATTTAGATAATTACGAAATAACTCAAATTTAAATCGTAAATCGAGACGGATTAAGAAACCTAAATGACATCAATTATGGGCGACGTCATTTAGTTAAATTTATCTTGATTAAGAAATTTAATTCCGAATTGATTTTAACTAGAAATCTAAATGGCGTCGACCATGGTCGACGACAATGAACGAATTTTGAAAAACATCAATAAAAATTAATTAATGATTAAAAATCATAACATTTTGGAGTATTATAATTGTGACATAAAACTTACTCAGTGTAAAGTAAAAAATTAGCGTGTCTAGAGTAGCCTCACCTTGGCATTGACTTTGCAAGGGAGTGAAGTGAAATGGAATGAACAGCGATGAATGAAATGGAATGGAATGAACTGAAAATGTGATGAGACACGCTCTCAACATCACATGATGAGAATTTTTCTCAAAATGATTAGTGAAGTAGCTCAAAGAAATCGATGGAATCAATCATGTCTGGATAAGATTGACAAAGGAAATAAAATAAGGACGATCAACCTCCACGAGGAGAAGTACCCTAGGTCATAGACCTTGCAGGTTTCACCAAGGAGATCGATTACCAGTCAATGTTGACGTACTTCAGTCATAATAGATCTTAAAAGGAAACAAAGAAATATGAGATAAAGATACAGGCAAGAAAGAATTCTAAAGATAGCTTCAAAAAATCTCAAACCTAATTGAGATACTCAATTCATAATGGAATATTTCATATCATATTGGGATTTATTTGAACAATGGTCTGAAATTTAATCAATAACCAATTATTACCACAATGATTTTAAAATCCTATATAATGCATGCTGGGGTAAAAAAAAAATTTAAAATGAAATAAAATATAAATTAATCAAAGATAATATTGCTAAATTGTTATTGATGAGTCGATACACTAGTGCTACAATTCAGAGCTAAGCTGAAGCTCGTTTGTCCATACACTATTTCACAAAAATAGAACCATCGTCCCTATCAATTGACAATCTAATGGCCTTTCTGTGCGATTAAAAATCTTCTGGAATTATCATTATTTTTTATAGAGGAAAACTCAAACTCTAATTTCATCAAAGCCACAAGGTCCTTGATATATCCTAATAAATATCTAACATATAATAATGATGATGCAAATCAAATACATGAGAGAATACAAGTGATAGAGATAATCGTCTTTAGTCACGGTGAGACTCAATGGGATTTTCATAGCATTTTTATTTTTCTTGAATTTTTCTTGCACTCAAAATTCGTTAGTAGCTTCATGTAGAGAATCAAATAGTAGTAAATTTGCATTTTCTAGAAAATAACAGAAACGCTTTAAATGGCGTCGGTCTGAGTCGACGTCATTTAAATGACGTCGTCTCGAGGCGACACCATTTAACTTATCGAAACTGAACTTTCTGACTCTACTACGAACACAGATTTCCTTCATCAAACACCCTCTTCTAATTCGGAAAGAGTACTCTAATCACACAAATCTCTCTATATAACCTTCCTCTTCTTAACTCAACCCATCACAACAAGCTTAGAAAGGGAAACGCTAGGGGATTCACTCACAACCTCAAGAGAAAAAGAAAAAGAAAGAGCAAGGAAGAAATCAATAAAAAGAAGAGATCAATCAACCGAGGAAGATGGCGAGCTTTGCAAATAATTCTTCATCAAATAAGAGAGTAAGGAAGATGATTGAAAGGCTTTCTGACATAGAAGGCTATCTTAATGGGCGAGATCCTAACTTAAAAGTAAGTTATTTTCTCTTTTTTTTTTTTTTTAATTTTCTTCTTTTCTTTTTCTTCTATATATCTTCTCCGTGTTCCAAATTCTTTTCAATATGATAAAACTATGCCAATTTTCTTTTCTTTTAAGGGATATCCTTTCTTCCCTGGTCCAAGAAGATTTTCTTCTCTTCCATGGATTCCAAAGTTAGTAGAGAAAATCAATCTTTCCATACAATCTTATATCTCAAAGTGGCATATCTAAGGCTTAGTTATTCATGCTAAGCATTACAAGAGTCTACGTATGGATTGGGCTGCTATAGATTGGACTGCTATGGGCGCTCTGATTGAACTGTGGCATCTTGAAACACACACTTTCCTCTTCACTTCCTTCGAAGCTACCATCTTTCTGGAAGAAGCTAAATTCTTATTGGGACTTCCAAAACTCAAAGCTAACAGTGATGAACATGATGTGACTAATACGTTAGTAATGAGGGATAAGATTACTTGTCATCAGTTCTTGGGAAAGATTATGGAAAGTTCAAAAGAAATCCAGAGCATTCTCACATAGAAAGGAATCAATCTGGCAAAGCTGAGAGAATGGACTTTGAAGAAGATGGAAAAGGCTATGGAAGAAGATACAGAGACCGTAATGATCGCGTTCACTGCATGTTTGGCTGGAGCTCTACTATTCCCTGCCCATGATAACATATTATTGGAAGATCAGCTTAGCGTGATTTGTGGAATATTAAGGGGAAAACAGATAAGCACAACAGTTCTAACTTATCTCTACAGTGGGTTCTCATCAGCTTCTATTGGTCAACCTCCTTATAATAGCATGCTACTCCTTACCCTATGCATCGATCTTCATTTTAAGTTTAACCATAATGAGGAAGAGGTTTCCAAGATGTCCTAGATATATCAGCGCAGTCCTATCTTTCACATTGCTAGTGCAGTAAAATTCAACAACAACATGATCAATCGAGTGCCCAACCTCAAAACTCGAGCTGACTGGCGTGCTTACTTCAAAACCATGCCGAAGACTAGCTTCCAATCTACACCACTCGCTATAAGGGAAAAGGCGGTTCGTATGCGCCGTTATGCTGGCACAAAGCTCTAACTGACTAGGGCGACCGAGTTTGCCTTGTATAATCTACATCGCTATCATCCTTAACTTGGTTTGCCTCGCTATGAATTCTCTGAGATATCTACTCTTTCTTTAATCAAGAAGTGAGCCTTAAGATCTGACGAAGATTTTGAGGTGACAGAAATCATTGCAATCTTGTGGAACATCGATTTCATCCGTTGTGTTAAACTTCCTCATGAAACGAATGTGGAGCTATGGAAAAATTATGTAAAAGAGCTTCAGAAAATCAAACATGAAAGCTCTCAGCTTCGACCCAAAGCTTGATGTACTTTTTAATTTTATTTTCATTGAAAAATTATTCCCTTAATGCAATGAAGATCTTTCCTTATTTTTGTGCAATTTTCGAGAATTTTTTCTTAAGTAAAATAGCTCATTTTCCTTAAAAATCAGAGTTTTGGACTCAATAATTCAAATCGCTTCCACTCAGAGTGACGCCTTTCAACTTAATTCAATTTTTAAAAGTTACTATTATTCCTTAAAAGAGCCTAAATCATCTCACCTATGGTCGACGCCTTTCAATTTATTCTCTTATTTTTCCAGAATTTTTGAGGCATTAAATGTTCTGAATCATGTTGCCCATGGTTGACGCTACTAATAATTTCAACCGTACTCCGATCAAATTCAACGCATTAATTTTCTGAATCACGTCGCCCATGATCAACGTCTTTCAATTATTTCTAGACTTTTCATAGTATAGCTATAACTGTCAAAGACGATAAGTCCTAAATAGCGTCACCCATGGTCGACGCTTTTCAATAATTTTCAAAATTCAAACAGTCGCCTTAGTTTGTCTGCCAGTAAATGGCGTCCCCTATGAACGATGCAATTTAAATTATTTTATGAAGCCTTGCGAGCCCGAACCCTTTCTCCTTCCTCATTCACCTCAATCCTTTCTCTCTCCTCACCTTCTCTTCCAGCTCTCCGGCGACTGTGGGAATTCTGGCATGCCTTCTCCTTCTCCTACGGCTTTCTCTCCATTCCAGCAAGCTCCTTCTTGTCTCCGGTCACCCTCTCTCATCTCACTCTTCTCTTTCATCCTTCCATTCACTCAAAAGCTCACTCTCAAACTCCCTCGCATTCGGTTCTCTTCTATCTCACTATCATCTATGGATCGCCTCGGACCGAGCGGGAAACGACAACAAATTGTTGCCATCTCGGCGATAGAGGTTGACGAGGAAGAAGGGATTCTTGAGGAAGTGGTAGATGAGGCGGCACAAGCTCTTGCAGAGGCAGCAGCTTTCATAGAAGCCGAGGACGCTCCACCCGCGGCTCTGACGGGTGCATGAGTGGCGGCATTGGCCGAGGAGGCCGGTCCTCCAATGGTGCACTCAAAAACTCTCTTTTTATAGCTCTTGGGGGGCTAGAAACCGAAAGAGGGAGACACCCACAGGTCAACGGACCTGTGGTTGAATGACGTCGAGACCAGGTGACGTCTTTCAAAAAGTGTCGACCATCCCCGATGCCATTCAGAGGAGTGATCATGGGCCCAAATTTGTTTTAAAAATTGATTTTAATTACCTTCTAAATGATTTATTTAATATTTTCTTGGACAATCGCAGGGTACCATGAGGGCGAGAATCTCTTGGGATTTAGTGATTGCAGCATATCGTGGTCTACCATATTTCTAGAAGGCACAACTGCGGTGGATGGGATTCGGGGAGATCCTAGACATCAAGCCCTTCTGGCTCGATTTAGTTCTACTCCAGGTGCTTAGGGAGCGGTGGGATCTAAAGAACTGAGCATTCCTTATGCCCTGAGGACATATGATCCCCACCTTAGAAGATGTAGCCAGGATCACTGGCCTCACGGTAAAGTGTCGAGCGCTAAGTGAGATTACTTACCCCGACTACCAAGAGATGGCAGAGAGTCTCCTGAGACTAGAGGTATCAGGAGTGTCTAGTAGAGAGTCTAGGAATCTATTCCGAGTAGATGTGGTAGATGACCTAGGTTTAGTTGACCTTAGGCAAAAGGTGGGAGAGTCTAGAGAGATGTTCGTAGATAGATTGTTTAGATCAGCATCTGGCACTTATTACTGGGATGAGAGTCAGATAGAGATTGTAGTTAGACAGCTCAGGATCTTCTTAGTCTTTTTCTTTGGTAGGTTGTTGTTCGGGACGAAAGGAGACCACATTCATTATCGGTTCCTGAGTCTCTTAGGAGTTCTAGATAGATTAGGAGACTATGCCTGGGGTGTGGCCCTTCTGGCCCACCTCTTTACTGATTTGTCCACGGTCGTGCCTGACCACGAGACCACTGTCAGTAGCTTTGCGCCGTTCCTCTAGGTAAGAATTAGTGAATTTCTATTGATTTCTTTAATGCTTATGCTATGATTAATGCATGCTTATAATGATTTCTAACCTATATGCTTGTATATGCAGATATGGAGTTATTACTACCTTCCTCTGGGCTGAGCGAAGCTGATCCATTCAGATGCCATCCCACTGGCCCACAGGTGGCGGCCAATTATCGACACGGCCCCTCAACATCATCAGCTGATGGCCCTTCGGCGTCAGTTCCTTGACTATCCGGAACTTCTGGTAAGTTTTATTTTAATTTAATTCTTGTTTAATTAAATGCAATTATTTATTATGAATGCAACTAACTTCTGCGAATGTAGGTGATCTGGCGCCCGTACCTTAGCATGGGCGAGGTGGGGCAGCCCTAGATGGAGGAGGGATGAGCATGATATGGACGCCAGATGTGGGTCCACTGCATGAATGAGATAGAGCTCCTACACCTATGGTTGGTGATGAGGACGCTAGGCCTCCATCAGGGATGGGTTGAGGAGGAGGTCCCGGAAGGCATCGGGAGAACGATGAGGGGGAAATAAGCCCGTACAGACTAGCAGGCGAAGTTCGCGGAGCAACACATAGATTGGGAGCGGCACGGCGTGCGCGTAGAGTCCCGTGTGGAGAGTAGCGAGGCCTACCTCCAGGAATATCGGATTTACTATACCGCCCACCTCCAGCAGCTCCGACCCCTTGACATGAGTATGATGAAATGCTTCTTGCATTTTTTAATTGTCTTATATATGTTTGTGAATGAATGAATGACTAATATGTAAATGTGATTGTGCAGGATGCGCGGGATACCACCATCATCACCCTCCGAGTCCGCCTCCAGGATGCAAAGGCTCAGCTAGAATAAGTCCATGTCGAGCTCAACACCTTCGTATGTATGCATGAATTATCTGATAATGTATGAATGCCTTCCATTTTATTAATTAAATTGTTTTGGTGCTTAACCACTGACAGTGTTCTTTCAGTGTGTCGCCTATACTCAGGCTGCCCAGCCTCCTTCTGACCCGACTGGCGCCTCATCTTCAGGTACATCACAGAAAGCAGCTCTCGCTTCCCTCCAAGAACAACTGGCTCGTGCCATCCACCATGTCTCTCAAGCAGAGGAGGATCACGCCTCCCGGGTAAATTCTTGACTTTGGCCTTTCTTTTCTTTCATAACTTGATTTCGATCTTGAATTGACTGTATCTTCCTTTGGCTAACAGGTTGCCGAGCTTCAAGAGGCTCTTTAGAGGGCTGAGGTAGAGCTCGAGCAGACCAAGAGTGCAACGGCCCGTGTCCCAGAGTTGGAGGAGAGGCTGGTGAGGCTCTCCACGGGCGACTTTCTCTCGAGCTCACATGTCTCCAAATGCGTATGGAGTTCACTACAGAGGAGAGGGACCGGGAGTGGGAGCGGTTCATGGCAGACATCCACACTCTGCGAGGCCAGTTGGCAGTAACGGAGCATGAGAGACGAAGTGTGGAGGAGCGGTACCAGCGAGCCCGCCAGCGAGCTCGCGAGAGCGGTCATGGAAGCATCTTCACCACGAGTCTCGCAGTGTCTTCTGCCAGGGCTGAGCCTAGTGGCATGGGACCACCTGCTCCTGCATTTCCACCTCTACAGTATATGGGTCCTTCCTCATTCTTAAGGTCCACTCGATGAGATCCACAGTCAAGAGATGTCCATAGGGAAGCTATACACTATTAGACTTCTGGAGTTTCTGCAGCTCATCAATAGTATCTGCCATGTGGCAAATGATATATGCAGGTATATTAACTTACATCTTCTTCAACATCCAGTAGAGAAGGTCTAAATCTTTCTGTGTAATAATAGAGAATGTAGTCCCCTCTACTCATTAATAGATGTGCAATGATCAAATGCAACATTCTTTTCTCTGCAGACAACTGGATAACATCTACAAAACCCTTCTTCAATACATATATGGGTCCAACTATTCCTCTAGCCTTAGTGACTATATCCTCACTAACATCTGACCCTAGCCCTTTAGCTTCACACCCAAAAAGCTATTTAAGTTATCCTAGGGTGATCTCTATTCTCTTTCCCGTCACACTGATGATGATAAATGTGGAGGTCTTCTCTACAATGTTGATGTAAAAAGTCTTTACCAAATCCTTATAATAAGGCTCACTGACTTCAAAAATCTGTTTTCACTTGTGCTCTGCCAGTAACATCTCTACTTTCCTAAGTCTTTTCTTGTTGAGCTCGGAAAATCCACCTCCTTGCAACTACAGAAATCCACTTTGGCTGCCAAAAAACTATGGTACTTAGCCTTTGAGAGAAAGTGGACTGCGGAGGCTGCTGGAGCAATTGGCTCAGTCCCAACAGCCGGAACAGATGCAGATGCAGACACACCCATTTTAGAAGGTCTAGGATTTTAGAAGAGCACAGAACGCAAATCCAAAAGAAAGTTTTGAGCAACTGGGTAAATTAAGGGGAAAGGTAGAGGAAATCAAAATAAATGAAAAAAGATTCTACCATTGAGAGAAACCGAACTGAAAGTTGAAGAATGAAAACATCTTCCTTTGCGAGGAAGCTTTAGAAGAAGGAAAGATTCAAGAGCGAGAAAGAGGACAGTGACCTTTCGGAAAGAGGGAAGACGAATGTCAAACCTCCCTATATATGGGGCTCGGTCAAAAGATAGTCTGTGACGTTTAAAATAAGAAAAATCGATTATCATTAAGGACATAATCGATAATAAGACAACAGTAATCAAAGTGAGGAGTAATCGATCTAGGATGAGAATCGATTATAGAGCAAACCATAATCAAAATGAACTGACAACGATAATCGATTAAAGAGAATTAAATCGATTGAATGAGTATATCGATCAATGAACATAGAAAGCAATAGATTAACTAACGAAATCGATTAGGGTGTAATCTCGATTAATCAAAATGAATTAATTAAGGAATACAAAAAATAATTGATTAATTGTGAAACGATTAAGCACAGATTCAATAACAAGGAGTTAACCAATTAAGGATTTTCCCTAATCGATTAAGTATCTTTAATATGAGAAGCAACTAAGGTAGCGATCTAGTCAGAAATGAATCAATTAACAAAGAAATTTTGATTGTAATTATAGAAGTGATCTATCTACTCATACCCTTTCATAAGTCTATCTAGATTTGATGATTTAAACTAATTAATACATTCACAAATTACACATACCTAATTCTCTTCTCATAGAAGTGAATATATTTTCAGGAACATGTTTTATAAATATATTAGCAAGTTGATGCAATATATCAACAAAATTCATTCCAATATTATCATTAGCTATATGGCCTTTAAAGTGATGTCTAATCTCAACGTGCTTGGTCCTGGAGTGCTTAATTGGATTCTTTGTCAGATTGATGCCACTGATGTTGTCACACATCATTGGACTTCCATCTCTCTTGAATCCAAAATCCTTTACTTGGTGTTGATCTACAACAATTGAGCATAGCAACTTCCAACTGCTACATATTCTACTTATGTTATTAACAATGGTACATAATTTTGCTTTTTAGAGGACCATGAAATCAAGCAACCTGCAAAAAATTGACAAGTACCACTGGTGCTCTTTCTATCTAACTTGCAATCAGCATAGTCAACATCAGAATATCCAAGTAAACTGAAATCACATCCTATAAGATACTAAAGACCCAACTCACTGGTATCAACCATATATGTAATGATTCTTTTAACACAAGTCAAATGAGATTATTTAGGATCTGCTTGAAACTTAACACACATGCAAACACTAAAGAATATATCTAGTCTACTGGCAGTTAAATAAAATAGAGAGCCTATCATATCTCTGTAGATCTTATGATCTACTCTTTTACCATGAGAACTGCGTCCAGTCTGGTGGAAGTGCTCATGGGAATCATCAAGACTTTAGCTTTGTTAAAATCATACTTCTTTAGTACGTCTTTTATGTACTTGACTTGACAGATATGAATTCATTTCCTTCATTTGCTTGACTTGTAGTCTAAGGAAGTAGCTCATTTCAAATCCTCCCATATCAACTTTTCAAATTTATTGCAAAGAGATTCATTAGTGGCTCTAAATATGATGTTATCTACACATATTTGAACTACTAGAATTTCTTGCTTACTATTTTGAATAAAAAGAGTGATATCTACTCTACCTCTAGTAAAATCATGATGAATGAGAAAGCACTTAGTCTTACATACCAAGTTCTAAGAGCTTGCTTCATATCATATAGTGCCTTATGCAATTTCAAAATATAGTTAGGAAAAATATGATCTTCAAAACTTGGAAGTTGTTCAACATAAATTTCCTCCTTTATAAAACCATTTAAAAATGCACTTCTAACATCTATTTGAAATAATTTTAAACTAAATACATATGCATATGCAAGTAGAATCCAAATTGCCTTTTTCTTGACTATAGCCTTAAACAGCCAGTCTAGCCTTGTTTCTACTAATCACACTAGACTCATCCATTTTATTTATAAACATCTATTTAGTGTCAATTACAAGATGATCTGATGATGTAGATACAAGAGACCAAACTTGATTTCTCTGGAACTGGTTCAGTTCCTCCTACATGGGTAAAATTCATGATTCATCTTTCAGTGCTTCATTGATTGTTTTTGGCTCAATATGAGAAACAAAAAAAGTATAGTTACAAGGACTAGTCTTACTCCTGCTTTGTACTCTTTATTCTGGATCTTCAAATATGTTCTGCTTGGGATGATCTTTGTGATATCTCCATTCTTTAGGTAGATCTTCATGTTGATCTACAGTTTGTTATAGTTCTTCCAGGTATAGATCTCTCTTCTCATTTTGATCTAGACCCAATTTGTCCATTTTCTTAATCAATTCACCTACATCATCATCATCACACTTTTCTCTTTCTTTTGAAGATAGATTAGTATCATCAAATAGAACATGAATAGTTTGTTCAACTAATAAAGTTCTTTTATTAAATATTCTATAACCATAAAGTTTAGAAATATACCTTATGAACAAACCTTTATCTGATTTGACATCAAGTTTTTCAAAGTTGTCTTTACTATTGTTAAGAATGTAGCACTTGCATCCAAATAGATTTAAGTGTCCAACCTTGGACTTCTTTCCCTTGTACAATTCATATTGGGTCTTCTTCAAGATTGGCATGATCATGACTCTAGTCATGATATAGTATGCTGTGTTTACTGCTTCTGCCTACAAGTATCTTGGCAAATTTACTTTAGACAACATTATTTTGTTCATATCCAACAAAGTTCTATTTTTTCTCTCTGTTACCCCATTCTACTGAGGAGTTCTTGGAGCTGCAAAATTATATTGAATTTCTTGTTCATCACAATATTTGGTGAACTCAACATTTTCAAACTCTACTTTATACTATAATGGTGGAAATGATACTGAATTTCTACTCCTTCTGTACCACTCTATTGAATTTTTGAAATGCCTCCAGTGTATCTAATTTGTGCTCCAAGAATATCACCCAGGTGAATCTTGAATAGTCACCTATCATGACAAATCCATGGTTCTTCCCACCTAGACTAGTTGTTCTCATTGGCCCAAACAGATCCATGAGTAGTAACTCTATTGGCTTGGAGGTTGTTACTATAATCTTAGATTGAAATGAGGTCTTGATTTGTCTCCCTTTTGCACATGCTATACAGATGCCTGAGGTCTTCAACTTCATTTTAGGCAATCCTTCGACTAAGTCATATTTAATCAATTTTTGAATCACTCCATAATTGGCATGTCCAAATCTTATGTGCCAAAGGTCTGCCTCTTCATATTTGTTAGCTGCTAGACAAATATCTTGATCTCTAAGTCTCTTAGGTACAGAACATACAAATTATTATCTCTGTATGTTTTGAAAACTACTTCATCATCCTTGGTTATTGTGCACTATTCAGCCTTAAAAGTTACTGTGTCCTCTTTCACACAGTTGGCTAATATTGATTAGATTATGCTTCAACCCTTCCACACATAGAACATCCTCAATGAGATTTATTGAATTGCTGCCCACTGTCCCACTACCCATAATTTTGCCTTTGCCATTATCTCCATAGGTGACTGTCCCTCCTTCAGCTTGTATCGACTTAACAAAGTCCAGTCACCTGTCATATATCTGGAGCACCCACTGTCTACGTACCATTTAGATGCTTCTAGGCTGCCCTACAAAATTTACTTAAGAATTTTAGGTACCCAAATAATTTTGGATCCTTTGAGGTTAGTGACTGATGCAGGTCCCTTGTGTACCCGAATCCACTTCC
Source organism: Zantedeschia hybrid cultivar (assembly GCA_030544215.1). NCBI lineage: Eukaryota > Viridiplantae > Streptophyta > Magnoliopsida > Alismatales > Araceae > Zantedeschia > Zantedeschia hybrid cultivar. Next base: position 57,995,922 of record JARZZO010000002.1, on the reverse strand, counting down.
TCCACTTACAAGTCTTGGAAGTGTGACCCAATCTATAGCAGTATGAGCAACATCTAAGCAGAAGCGCCTTTTTCCTTGAGTTTGTAAAGGTTGAAACTTTTACAAATCTAGGGAGAGGATACTTCTATGTAGGTTTTATATGTAAGGAGTTCCAAGGCTATACATAACTAAGTGTATCTTTTATGTTATCAGTCATAAGTCTTTTTAAGCAAAAGTGCAAAGATGTTTTATCCCTAGTTAATTTTTCAAGAGAAGATTTTAGATATTTATTTTCTTGTATTAACTCATTTTTATGACTTTTATCTTAATTAAAGATCATCTTCCTTTTTTTATCTTTGACAGTTCAACATTAAGTTCTCCTAATTTACTGTTGTGAGTTTTATTAATCTCACCAAGTGATTCATTTTCAGATTTTTAATCTATCATTATCCTGTGCTAAGTTGATGTTTTCAGATTTTAGGGAGGCACTCATAACACTTAATTTGTCATAGTCTATTTTAAGCATTTTGAGTTCCTTTGAAAGTATTTTAATTTTTTTATAAAGCTCATCAAAGGCCACTTCTAAGGATAGTTCCTCATCCGAGTCTGAATAAGATTCACAAGTTGAGTTAGAGACTACTTGCTCATCCTCAGAACGAGAATTTGTTGCCATAAGTGCCAAATTTGCAGTCTTTTCTTCTTCTGAGTTTGAGGAGGAGGATGTCTTTTTCATTATCCTAAGCTATTGCCATGGCTTCCTTTTGAATAACTTCTTAGGTTTTTTGGGGTAATCCTTTTTCTTGTATTTCTTCTTCTTAAGTTGAGGAAATTTAGTTCTCAAATGTCCTGATTGTTTGCATTCATAACAAGTAGGGTCCTGCTTTTTGTCTTTGTTGTATCCCTTCTTGATGTATCTATGGTTGGATTGTCCTTGAAACTTTTCTTCTTTAGTAACTACTACAGTCTTCGAAACAGTAGAGCCTCTTCATCACTAACGACTTCATTTTCTTCATTTGAGGTGCTTTCATCTGAGCTAGGAAGATTGTCCTTAGTGCTGTGGAGACCTTCCTTTTTTAGGTGCTCTCTCCTAACCTCTTCATGTTGATCTCATGGGCCATAAGGGATCGGATGAGTTTCTCAAGACTGAGACAATTGAGGTCATTAGCTTTCTCAATTGCTATCACCTTTGGAGTCCACTAGTTTGGGACAGACCTTAAGATCTTTCTAACTAAATCTCCACTACTATACTCTTTCCCGAGAGCCATTAGTCTATTTGTGATGTCTGTGAATCAGCTATACATTTGGGTGATGATCTCAGAAGACTCCATTTTGAATTTCTCATATTAAGTTACTAAGATGTCAATCCTAGTTTTCTTAACTTTGTCTGTGCCTTCAAACGTATGCTCCAACTTCTTTCACATCTCTTGTTGTTTTACAAGCTAAATCTTATCGAACTCTTTCTTGCCAAGTGCACAACATAGTATAATTTTTAGTCCTGCTGTTTAAAAAAATTAAACGTTTGCTATTGTTAGTCCATCTGTCTCTGGGAACGATGATGATGTAGTCACCATCCTCAAATACAATCCATAAATTAAGGTCAAGACCCTTAAAAAAATACTCCATTCTGCAATTCCAGTAAGAGTAATCTTCACCATCAAACAATGGAGAGCGGTTGAAAGAATGTCCTTCACTATAACCATTAGATATAGCCATATCTCAAATCATTAGATCTTTACAACGAGAGAAACCAACTCTGATACCACTTGTTGCCCGACTATGTATTATCCAGAGAGGGGTGGAGGGGGGGGGGGGGGGGGAGGGAGGAGGTGAATGGGTTACTAAAAACTAGCTAAAACAGTTTGCATAATTATAAAGCTAATCTGGACAGAAGGAGAAGGAACAATGAGCATAAATTTGTCCACTCTTCAGGCTATATATCCACTCTTCAAAAATTTGTCCGTTAGACTAGAGAAGAAAACGTTGGAGAGAAGCTTCCTACTGTGACTAATGTTTGAATCTTCAGTAAGAGAGAGAGTTCCTATTGACAGGAAAAAAATTCACAAGTAACCAGGTCCGTGCAGTCCAAGGATACTCAAGTATAACTTTAGACTAGTTGGTGAGATCTTTTGTCAGTAGCTTAAAATAGGAAGTTACACAAAAAAAGACAACTATACTTTTTCTGTCCTGTCTGTGAGCGTAGCATAATTTCGATAATAATATAACAATATAGAGGCATAGGAAATCTAAAAAAGTCTAAAGGATTATTAGTCAAAGCTATAAAAAATCTCTCTAGCTGAAAGATTAATATAAAAAGAAAAGCTAGAGGTAAGATTGAGAAAGAACATTAACATAGTAACCAACAAAAGATCTGCTATAGGTTTAGATAGTCATATCACAAGGAACAATAAAGTAATTATCCAACATACAAACATTTAGATCAGATCAGTAATTGCAAAAAACATACATCAATCAATTTAGTAACCACGACAATCGAAATCAAAATAGCTAGCCAAAATACTCATTAATTGATCTAAATAAGGCAGTTAATCGAAGCCGAAAGAATGAAGGTTAATCAATTTAAGAATAAAAATAATCAAAGTTCAATTAGAGTATCAAAATCGATTGATTTAAATATAGTAATCGATTAGTCATGAGATTATAATCGAAGTGGCAATCGGTCATAATAATCAATTAAACTTACAATAGTAATCGATTAATCATGAATCGATAATCAAAGTTTCAAACAGTAAGAGTAATCGATTAATCCGATATCAATAATCGAAGTACAAACTTAGTAATCAATTAGAATTCTATTCGATAATCGAAGTTAAAGACTTGAACACATAATCGATTCTCAACATATCGATAATTGAAGTGAAAACATAAACTGTAATCGATTAGTATAACAATGTTAATCAAAGTGGTAATCGATTGACATTATAACGATAATCGAAACAGGTGATCCATTAAAGTTATATCATTAATCGAATGAGTTATGTAATTGAAATGAAGAATGAATCGATTAGCTAAGTCGGAACACACAAATACACTTAATCAATTAGCGATAAGTATTTCATCAATTTTTTAGTTGAGTCTATAATCGATATGACCATAGATCTCCTAAATTCGACTAAGGCCAAAGTTAAGCATATAACAGTGATACTAACAATATATAAAACAATTAAATTAAGCTATTAAAGGAAGTGTAACTAATGCTTCTTGCTAACATTTTAATTGTTTATTATCACCAAAATATAGAAGTTAAATAAGTACATAATTTGCTCAACACTTATCCACTTACTGTCAAATTAACTAGCTATTATTGCTAACACGTTAGTCTAAAGCTGCTTGAAGTTAAGACACAATCGGGTTAACGCTAGACTCAACTAGAAACTGTTAAAACTCAACACGAAGCAACCAGTCATAATGGACAAATTCAAAATTCCCTAAAATTAGGACTTGGACTAACAACAGACACAGAAATGAATATACGAATACATTTAGCCAGAATTCTACTTCTTCGTCTTCTTGTTTTCAAGATTTGAGAGCGAAAGAGCTAGATTAAGAGAGAAGAACTTGAGAGCTTAAGCCTTCTACTTGTCTGCGCATTGAAAGGCTCTCGGCTATTTTTCAAAAAGATCATGTAAGGATTGAGGTTTCAGATCCGTTTATCGGGTCAATTTCGGAGTCAGATCCCTCGGTTTGGACCCTTGTGGGGTTGGGACTTGGGTTCAAGCTTGACGCAGTTCAAACGGCATCTGTTGAGGTGGACGTGTTTTAAGTTGTGCCACGTGGGTTGATTTTGGGCCGCGAGAGTACGGCTCCGGTCTTATCGTCTGAATGACGTCTTGCATGGACGACGCCATTTAGAGTACGACCCTAATTTGTCAGTGTACGGCCCAGACTTGTCGTCTGAATGACGTCAGGCCAGACGACGCGTTTTACCTAGTTTCAGTTTGACCCTGCGAACCCTCCCTCCTTTCCCTCATTCTCTCCTTTCTCTTCTCTCTCCTCTCTTCCCTCCGAACCTCCGACTCCCCTTTCCCCCTCTCCTTCCTTTCCTCTCCCCATTCCTCCTCTCCCTCCACTCCATCAACCTCCTAACTTCCTCCACTACCACCACCACTTCCTCCGCGGCGCATTTCTCTCCAGACGGCGGCCGATGTCCCGGTGGAGTAACGCCGTCCACGGCGGTACCGCCGACGGCATGTAGCATAGTGGTTTGGCGGCTTGGAGCTCGGAGGAGTTCAAGTAACCGGTAGGGTGACGATCCTCGCGACGTTTTATTTAAAAACCATGTTTTATCCCGCTTTGGAACATGTTTAGGGAATTTTTGGAGTGAAAATACTAATGTTATATATTGAAGAATTGTGGGCTTTTAATGAGGTTTTAGGTTCTCCTCCTCCTCCTCCTCTATTTTGTGTTGTTTTTTAGCAATTTGGGGGGGGGGGGGGGAATCCCACCCTGTGAATTGGGGGAAGACGGTGAGAGAATCTGTCTGTAAGGGTTAAATGGCGTCGGGGGACAACGACGCCTTTTAAAAAGGCGGCTTCCATCCATGACGCGATTTATCCCAGATGACAGACTCTGTCTCTAGATTGAATGACGTCCAGGAACAACGACGCCTTTTAAACGGCGACCCGTTTGAACGACGTGTTTTAGGCCATCTTCGAGGCCAATTTTCGCATGAACCAGTTTAGGGATCTTGAATGACGTCGGCCATGGGCGACGCAATTCAAGACAGAATCCCATTAAAACATACAATTAACATGTGTTTACATTGTTAGATAGTTTGGAGAAATGCATGTTTGAAAACATACTTAAGGACGATGATATCTACGTGATCGGATCGCACTGTGTTGCGTTTTATGCGATCGTGGACCTAGAGTGACAGTTGTTAGCACTTAGGCACCCTGTGTCGGTGTGGGAGTGACACGGCGCCGGTGTGGGAGTGGTGGGGTGACGCTTAGAGAGAGGGTCACCTGGTGTACCCTGGAGTATAGTTAGTACCGGTGTAGGAGTGGTACATTCGGAGTGTCACTCGTACTAGGGGAAGCAGAACCACCTTGAGCCAAGTCAGGCCGGAGTAGCCAGTGTGTTATCCGAGGGGTTGCTGTTTAGTCTCAGCGGGTCGGTATTTTCCGCGTTCGGCCGTGTGACTTGTGTTTAGCCGAGACGCTAGTTGTAGACTCCGTGGTAGAGTGGTTTCAGAATCATGCATGTTACTGTTATAAATGCGTATGTTTTATATCGAAATCTAAAAATTGTGTTACTGTTTTATTTAGTTAAATTGTCTATATTTGTGTATTACACTTGTGGGTGTGTGAGTGGGTGGTGGGGATTGAAGGATCCCTACTGAGTCTTTTTCGATGAGACTCATCCTCTGCGGTTTTCAGGTGAGGGTTCCAAGCAGACGTAGCAAGGAGAGTGTTGCCTTGGGTTGCGCGTCAGCAGTCGCTATTCTGGGGTATGCCCCGATGTAGTTGTTATTTTATTTTCTAATCTGTACGCTTAATTATTTCTTTTCCGTTGGAATATGTAATTAATTGCTAAGTCAAGTTGAATTGTAATAATTTTTAATTTCTACGCTTCCTTTATAATTCGATGTGACGTGGATGTTTTGCTTAGTTTATCATTTATTTCCTAGAATTATCGAGATCCTAGTTTGGCTCCAAATTAATGATTCAATACCCATTTAGTAATCGGATCCCCGATTATAGGGTGGCGGGTCGTTACAAATCAAGACTATTGTTTTATTGATATTTTCTCTAGTTCATTGTCTTGATCTATTATGTGTTCATCTGTGAACACTTGCCTTTTGGAAGGCACTCCCATTCTATTTATATTTTCTGAATTTGTGCACCTCTTCCAAGTTGTTGGAAGACAGGGCCTGCAATTGTGCAAGAGGACGTTTCCTCTTCATCTTGTTGAAGAAAGGACTGGCTGAGGTTGGGGGTTGTAAAATCAACAAGAGGTTTGTAACTTGTGTTTAGTAGAACTGTCAAGAGGTTGTTTGGGAACTATACGTAGGTCTAGAGTGACTGAACTAGTAAAAATCTCTATGTTTTTCTCGTCTGCTTGCTTCCTGGTTTCTGCCTCTTGCTGTGTATCAAATCATTCCCCCCCCCCCCGAGTTCTCCATAGCCCGATCAACAAATGGTATTAGATCATGTTCTCTCGTTGTAAAGATCTAAAGATATGAGAGAAATGACTATGTCCAGTGGTTATAGTGAAGGTCAGTCTGTCATTGCCCTCCACTATTCGAACGCGAGGACTACTCTTACTAGAAGTGCCGCATGGAGTACTTCATTAAGGCCCTCGATACGGACTTGCGATGTGTATTTAAAGACAGAGACTGTGCTATAATCATAACCAGAGAAAAATAGACATATAATAACAAGTATTTGGCTTCTTTGAATAACAGGGCAAAGAGTGTATTGTGTTGTGCATTTGGGAAGAAGGAATTCAATAGAGTTTTAGCTTGCAAAATAGTTCAAGAGATGTAGTAGAAGTTGGAACTCACCTACGAAGGGACTGACAAAATGAAGGAGACTAAAATGGATATCTTGGTCTTACAGTATAAGAGATTCAAGATAGAACCCTCAAAGACCATCACCCAGATGTACAACCGCTTCACTGACATCACTAATGAGTTGGCAACTCTTGGGAAGACTTACAGTACTAGAGATCATATTAGAAAAATCTTGAGATCTCTTTTTAGTCAATGGACTATCAAGGTCACCGCTATTAAGGAAGCTAATGACCTCAATAGTATGAGCCTTAAGAAGCTCATTGGGTCTCTTATGGCCCATGAGATAAACATGAAAAGACTTGGAAAGAGTAACTCCAAGAAGAAAGTCTCCACAACTTTGAAGACTAGTCTACCCCAGTATAGATGATGTTTCCTCAGATGAAGAAAGTGAGATTGACTGTGAAGAAGAAGCTCTTCTTTCTTAAAGACTGTAGAGAATCCTCCAGAAGAAGAAACTACAAAGTACTTCAGACTAGAAGTATTACAAGAAGAGGAGCAACAAGGACAAGAAGTAGGCACCGATCTACTATGAGTGCAGACAACCCAACCACATGAAAGTTAAGCGTCTACACCTGAAAAAGGAGTATAAGAAGAAAGAATACTCGAAAAAGTATAAGAAACGCTTCAAGAAGAAGGAAATGGCAACTGCATGGGACATTAGAAAAAGACACTTCAACTTCATCAAGTTCAAAGGAAAAAGAAGCTACAAACCTCGTACCCAAGGCAACTAACTCTCATTACAAAAATAAGTAGGTAAAATTTGACACTGCCTTTGAATCATGTTTAGATTCGGATGAGGAGCTTTCTTTAGAAGAAGTCTTTGATGAGCTTATAAAAAATTTAAAATCATTTCTAAGAAGCTCAAGTTACTTAAAATGAGCTATGAAAAATTGAGTACTTCGAATGTTTCTTTAAAATATGAGTACATAGAATTAGAGCAAGCTAATTCAAGATTAAAATATGAAAACCAACAACATAGTGACGCTAACATTAAGCTTCAAGAACTTCATACAAAACTCAAAGATAAATAAAGGATGATTGTTAATAAAGATAAAACACATAAAAATGAGCTAATAAAAAATAACCAATACTTTAAATCCTCTTTGAAAAGTTAACTAGGAGTGAAACATCTTTGTACTTTTACTTGAAAGGACTTAGGACTGATAATAGAAAAGATGAACTTAGTCATGTGCCATCTAAAACCTTTCCACAGATAAAGCCCCCAGAAAATCCTCTCCGTAGATTTGTAAAAGCCTCAACTTCAAAAAGGTCAAAAAAAAAAGGCTCCTTATATGGATTGCTTCTCGTACTGTTGAAGATTGGACACACATCTAAGACCTATAGGTAGAGGAAGTGGGTCTGGGTGCCTAAGGGATCTGCTTTAGCTACTAACTCTAAAGGATCCAAAAAAAATTAGGTACCAAAAACCATCAAGTGATTTTGTAGAGAAGCTTAGGAGCATCTAGATGGATAGTAGATGCTGCAGACATATGACAGGTAACTGGTCCCTATTTAAAACTCTACAAGCAGAAGGAGAGACAATTACCTATGGTGACAGTGAAAAAGATAGAGTGATGGGCAGTGGTACAATTAGCAATAAATCAGTAGATTTAATTGAAGATGTTATATGTGTTGATGGGCTAAAACACAACCTGATAAACATCAGTCAACTGTGCGACAAAGGTCACAAAGTCATCTTTCAGGCAGCAGAATGCACCATAACCAAAGATGATGAAGTGATCTTCAAGCCTCAGAGATAAGATCATGTATTACTACATCTACATGAGTTGAAGGAGTAGGATGTTTTGCCTTGTAGCCAATAGTTTTGAGGAAGTTGATCTTTCGCACAGAAAACTTTATGCCAATCATGGTGTGATTCAAAAGTTGATCAAGCATGACTTGATTTATAGATTGCTCAAGACAAAGCTGAAGACTTCTAGTATCTGTGCAGCATGTGCCAAAAGAAAGCAAACCAAGACCTCATTTCAGTCTAAACAATAGTGACAACTTCCTAACCTTTGGAATTACTTCACATGAATTTGTTTGAACTAATGAAGACAACTAGCCTAAGAGGCAAGAACTATAGGTATGTAATAGTTGATGACTACTAAGGTTCACTTGAGTTGCATTCTTAGAGCAAATCAAATGCCTTTGAAGTCTTTATAAGTTCAGCAAAATTGTGCAGAAGGAACAAAAGCTTAATATAATGACAATCAAGACAGATCATAGAGTAGAGTTTGAGAATGCTGAATTTTCTAGATTTTACAAGGAGCAAGGAATTTAGCACAATTTCTCAACACTTAATACTCCACAGCAAAATGATGTAGCAAACAGGAGGAACAAAACTCTATTGGACATAGCTCAGACCATGATTTCAAAGTATAACTTGTTTAGATACTTCTAAGCAAACACAATCAACACAACATGCTACATCATCAACAAAACTATGATCAAGCCAATTCTCAAGATGACCCGTTATGAGTTGTATAAATGTAAGAAGTCAAAGATCAACCACCTCAACCCATTCGGTTACAAATGTTACATCCTCAATATAGAAAGGACAATCTTGAAAAGCTTGATGCAAAATCAAATGAAGGTTTGTTCTTAACGTACATCTCTAAACCTCACAGTTGCAAAGTCTTCAAAAAAAAAACTTTGTTAGTAGAACAAATTGTACATTTTATTTGATGAAACTAATCTATCTTACAAAGGAAGAGAAATGTGTGATGATGATGATGCAGGAGAATTGCTTAAAAAGATGGACAATATAAATCTAGAACATGAAGAAAAAGAAGATCCATCCTTAGAAAATTTGCAGCTCATTGAAGAAACCTATGAAGATCTATGAAGGAGTAGAAGTACCATAAAGATCACTTGAAAGAAAATATATTAGGAGATCTATAATATAGAGTACAAACTAAAAGTAAGATTATTCCTTATGATTACATTACTTTTGTGTCTCAAATTAAGTCTAGGACAGTTAATGAAGCACTAACAGATGAATCTTAGGTTCTGGCCATATAAGAGGATCTAAATTAGTTCAAATTTCATTAGATCATCCAATAATTGTCACCAAATGAATATTTAGAAACAAAATAGATGAATCTAGTATGATAATTTAGAAAATAGTCAAATTGGTTGCTCAAGGCTAGTGCCAAAAGAAAGGTATAAATTATGATGAAACTTATGCCCCAATAGTTAGACTTGAGACAATTCAGATTTTACTTGCATATACATCTGCCATTGATTTAAAACTTTTTCAAATGGATGTTAAGAGTACATTCCTAAATGATTTTATTAAGGAAAAAGTTTATGTTGAACAACCTCCAAATTTTGAAGATCATACTTTTTCAAATCATATTTTCAAATTGCACAAGACACTATATAGTTGGAAACAAGCTCCCAAAACTTAGTATGAAAGACTTAAATACTTTTCTTATCCAATATGATTTTACTAGAGACAGTAAATAACACTTTCTTTATTCAGAACAGTAAACATAGGTCTTTAATTGTTTAGATTTATATAGATAATATTATTATATTTCGTACTACTAATAAATCTCTGCAAGAAATTTGAAAAGTTAATGCAAAGAGAATTTGAAATGAATATGATAAGATAGTTGAACTATTCCTTTGAATTATAAATCAAACAACTGAAAGAAGGGATTCATATCTGTCAAGCCAAATATACTAATGGCTTGAACATAAGCTAGATTCTAGTTAGGAGTATTGAACTTGTGTTTAATGCTTCCAAACTCCCTGCCATATGATTCACTGACTCGATGCTGGGGAGAAAACATAATGTTATAATGAGATCAATGGGATAGATTAACTTCCAAACAAAATGAACCATGGATAAGCTGCAAGGAAATAATTGACCGAATGTTTTTCTTCATTCTGACTAGGATTTTGCATTTTCTATTTGGACTATTAACTTTTCAACCCAAAAACTTAATTGAGGGTGCACTTTTAATCATCATATTTATTAGAAACTTAATGAAATGTGATTTCTTATTAGTGCTTTCTCTTGCAGGGGTGGTTAGGTTAGGTTCACATGAACTATGCTCACTGAAGGGTTCATCCATAATTAATGAGTCCTTGTAGAGCTAAAAGGTAATCAATTGAATTTTGCATTTCTAGGGGAACAAAAAATATAATGGTTGTTGAAAATTTCATCAGATTTTCTATTTCATGGTTGTTTCCCTTGAAGAGATTGGACGATTTCCTCTGTTCTTGATTCTATGCCTTTGAGATATTCAACTAGGACACGTTGTTGGTATGAACCTCCTTCCTGGGTAATTGATGAGACAATGAGATTCAAACAGGTCATCAATGAGTTTAAAGGGATAAAAAAGCCAAGATGGAGAAAAACATTACCGTCCGTATTAATGTTCTCTCGATCCTCTTTTTAGTAACAGCATAGAAATCTTCAGGTGAAATATCTCCTACTCCCACTGAGAGTCCCCCTATCAATAGCTTGTTCCAACTACCTTCAGGTGCTGCATTCAGAAAGCATTATAAATATGTATAAATAGATCATACAGATTTTGAAGCATCAGATGCTTAAGCATGCCCCTTGGCAGGATGGTTCGTAAATTAATTATCTCTGTGGATTTCTCCAAAGAATTGTCATCTGAAATCATATGAAAATAAAAGGCTGTTTTGCATTATGCCCCTGAACTATATGTTATTTTATATTATAACCTTGAATTCATCATATTCATTAGTATACTTCTAAAGTATATCTACAATGTCCCTCTCCCGTACTTGACTATGAGCTAGTGCTTTACTCAACGATGAAATGACAAGGATAATCCTAAAAAGAGAGAAAAAGGAAAGAAAGATAAACTTTCACTTTAAACATTTGAAATGGTAAAATCATACATATGTATAATCTATTTTTCTTAACAGTCTTAGAGAACATTCTTACTATATTCTCACAGCAATTGATCAGAGAGGTATGACTATAGGTTTATTAGAATTTCTAGGACATAGCAGCTAATATGATTTTTTTATGGTTTTGGGGGGTGGATAGCACTACATATGCATTTCAGGAGCATGAAGGAACACAGTCCAAAATAAAAATGGAAACAAGCAGACTACACTCAGAAGCTTTCAAATAGAAACACATGGGTTGAATCACTTTAAACATGAAGTCAGCCTAAGTTACTCGAGATTAGATTGGCTACCTACATTTTTTTTATATTATAGTCGAAGAGTTCTATTTACATGACCAAGACAAATTAGCCATGTAATTTTCCCTATCATTTTGATGACTAAAACAATTCAGAATTAATTAAGCTGATTATCTTGTACTTTTTGAAATATGAACAGGAACAAAAAATAACACTTACTACCATCATCTATGGGCATTAATTATGTTTGTCGAGCCATATCCTGCTGCAGTTCAGCATTTATCAATTTTACCAAATTGATAAACTGAATTTACAGTACTGTTGTGTATCTACACATTAAGCACATAACCATACAATGGTTACCAGAACTACGATGGTGGTTAACTTGCTCCTAGTCCATGTATGATGCACTCTTGTGTTGACTCCAATAAACAAGTATTGATAATTATGAATGTTTAGTAAAATAAATTCAGCATATCTTACATTGACAATTGGAATATGATGCTTTTCATCTACTATAACTCATATAATAATATTTATAAATTACACTTATATTCTAGTTGACCAATATTTATGAAAAAATTTGTCCTAATACATCAAAACAATCAGCATTTGCTAAGATATATGAAAAAGCTAGTTTGCTTCTCTTTTCCCTAAATGAAGTTTCATCAGGTAAAATCAACTATATCAAGGACAAGCTACAAGTTCAGTAGGGATTTGAGATGATATTTAAAGATATCAGCAGACTATCCGAGATTAGCTTGTACTTGTTTTAAGAATATGCCTCCATATTGGTTTTGATATGATTCTTTTTGCTCTTCATTATGCCATTTTCTGTTTAGAGTTCCACAAGGAAAATAATTTTAACCAAGTTTGGCATATTCTAGAACATGGCATTCGCAGATAATGATCTAGTACACATTGCAATGCAATGATAACATTCTCACAATGAGCAATGACGACTTTTATTAGTGTTGTACATGTGTATTGGGTCTTTAATACAGGTGAAGACAAAACATAGGGCATCCAATGGTCTCTGCAATCGGTAGTCACCTTCAATTGTGTAGTTGGGAGGCCATTGTGTATTGGAAGGCCACAATCCAATGGCCTCTTCAATTGGTGTATTGGGAGGCCATTGTGTAGTTGTGCCGCCACGATTCAATGGTCTCTGCAATTGGTAGTCAACTTCAACCACCATGGATCCTGCTCCAGCCACTGTCTATGCTGTCACCTCTAGCTATTCACTCTTTGGGTTCTCAGCTTTCCTCATCTTAACGATAACAGGCACTCACCACAGGTGAAGAGTCTGAATACAAAGTTGGTATGCAGATATGATACCTGTTAAGGTCAGATCCATAATTTAGGTGAAGGTGTAAATGGACCTCTTGCACAAGACAGGTTTTCCCCTAGAGAGGGGTTATGTGGTTTCTTTTTTCAGCCAGGTTCAATAAACCAATTTATCTGGTTCAATCCTCCTATTCCAAAGGTTCAAGTAAGATTTTTATTTTTATTTTTATAGCAAGATCACTCACCACATCAGCAGCAAAGGTTCTCCAGTTGCCATATCATTGCCACATCATTTGCTAACAGTGTCATGTCATAAGTCTATCTAGGGGTATTTTGATGTGCTGAATGCGTTGTCAGCCTGTTTGGCACTCTGTTGAATAGGTATAGAGGAGTGCATTATCATCTGGTGATCTGCTTCTAGGCTTGTCACATCATATTCCCATCCAAGGATTTTTCAGTATGATAATCTTATTGGTGCAGTGTTTTTTTTCTTTTTTCTTTTCCTTGGTACTTCCATTAAAAGCTTCATGGATCCTTCTTCCACTTTGACTCTGAGATATTGACGAGTTTATCTTTGCTTAGATGCTTACATTTTTGCAGCACCTATGATGACCTCTGCAGTCTGCACCCTGTAGTCTTAGCCGTATCATTTGGCAAGTCCAGCTATTCCCACTTCAATAGACGTCCATATTGCAGATAAGGTCAATAATAGGGCACATTATTGAAGAATTCTGATGGCACTCTCAGAGCTGGGATGTCCACTTGCTGTTATTGATCTATAGCCTTCACTACCTTCTGCAACGCCCTCTACTTTTCCTACTGCAACTCCAGATTTCACTCAGTTAATCATTCAATAGGCTAGGCACAACATTCAGCTTTAACAGGTTCAACAGGTGCTTCAATTGGATCAGGTTTGTAAAGTGGTTCCCTTTCTTATGCCTTGCTGCTTCCACCAGGGATCACTCCTGCCACATGAAATATAGGATACACCAATCCAGGTTGGGATAGCTCATTGAAATCTTATTTTGGTCAGTGAAAACTGATTCCCTGTAGAAAATAAATAAATAAAAAGGATCTAAGCCCGGTCAAAGTCGAGCCTAGATCAGACGCATCGACTGATTTGAGGAAGCCTGATTGTTTGTCTTGATTGAATATATCTAGCCCACTTTGTTGGGGGAAAGGGTGCTAAAAACATACTTTATGCCCTTTGCCACATATTACGGCTGCCAACAGTCTTTTTTTTTTGTGTAGTTGGGGGGGGTTTACCTAGGAGGGTGGTAAAGTGTTAGGAGGGTTATAATTGTATAAAAGCAACCCCATCTATATAACATATATTGTTTATTTTAGAATAAATATTTTTATTTCTATAAATGCTTTTACTTGTATAAATACTTTTATTTATAAATCATTTATTATTCATATATTTTCATTTATATAAATACTTTTTTTATTTTAAAGAAATATACTTTTTTTATTTTTGTAGCATGTCAGATTGGTTTCATTTGATCTGCTAGTTTGGCTGATCCAATTCACTTTGGATTAGGATCGAGCATACCAGATTTGGGTGCCCAATTCTAAACTCTAGGGTTTCTCACTACATGACAACTGATAGCTGCCTACTTGGGATCGCTGGCTTCTCACCACATGACAACTGATAGCTGCCTACTTGGGATCACTCTCACGTTCCCACTCGTAAGATTTACACTGTAAAGGCCCTTCTCTTTATATCTCTTATATAGCATTATCATTCCACTCATAAGATTCACTTATTCACTTGTCTTCAGCATTTCTTATATTTCTGAAACCTTCTTTATGTTCATCATCCTTCCTTAAGTGTGGCCATACAACTTTGCTCGCTACTTTATCTTGTTTTGTGTAGGATCTAGTGATCTACATATTGATGTCAGAGGATTGGGACCAATTGTAGAGTTGATAGATTGTATCACTTGGAGCATATGCATCTACCTCCTTCAGCCTTCCTTTCTTCTCCACTCACATGTATCATGTTGTTTTGTCTTGTTTGTTGTCGAGCTATGGCAATGGAGATGAGTACTTTTCTGAGCCTTAGTCTCAAATCCTTGTCTCTCTCAAACATTTCTGGTCCTAGGTCCTTTACCCCCATTTCTATTCATATTGTTCGTCGTTTGGTTAGACAAGTGTCAATTTGGCTCGTATGTACTGATATTTGTAGTTCATCTCTTTTGCCTTCATTGTCAGGATTTCATTTATTTACCTAGGCTTGCATGTCACCATTTTAAGATCCCTTGTATTTATTGTCAATTTGGTGCCATTGTTCATACACATTTTCACTGTCAAATCAGAAGTCATTTTGCAATGCTCGTGCTAAGAACTATATTTCATCTGAGATGTGTGATCTCCTTTCTGCCCATGACATTGTTCCACAACAAACCTATTCTGCGACTTTGAGTAAATGACCTCAATGAGAGGAAGCGCTGTTACATCATTAAGACCAATGCATTTCTCATCTTTGGCTCCATTGCTCGCTCATTTTGGACCAAAGATATGCTCACTTTTGTTAGTAGCTATGCCGTTCCCAGAGTGGGGTGCATGGGAGTTCCAAATAAAATTTTTAACCTTAGATAGATCATTGACTAATAATTTTGACTTGAAATGTAGATTTAGATCTTAATGCAAGTGAAAAACGAAAGAACGAAGATCAATCACACAGAAGACCCAGAGATTTTTATACTGGTATCTAGTACCTACCTAGGCTTTCACTACTTCTCGCAAGAAGTACACATGCTGGTTTTTGCTTAAGTGCCAAGTTCACCACAATGCTAGTTTTTAATCAAGTGATAGCACATCAACACTTGCCTGTAGGCAACACTTTCTGGGATCCTCAAATCTGAGCTGTCTTTAGATAGTTAAAACTCAGAAAAAAAAATCGGCAGAATAGGTGCCTTTTGACATGCTAATAGTGGAATAAATGAAGCACAATAAAGATGAAAGCACAACAGATTACCCTTGACTGTTGAGGAAGAGGAGGTTCAGTAATTACTATAGACTTTAATGTAGTGAAGACTCCTTTGATGGAGAGATCAACTTTGAAAATGAACTCAAATAAGAAGACTTGAACATCATGGAGCTCTTGCACATGGTTTTCTCTTTTTCTTTCGCACAACACTCAGATTTTTCTATCTGGATTCTTACTAATTTTGAAATACCTGGTTCATATTAGTAGGTTATTATAGGCCCATTAGCAACCTATTAGCAGCCTAAATAGGCCAGAGTAGGGCTAAGTGAGCTGTTCTTAAACCTGGCCGAGAGTGCTCATAGGTGTCAGGGACCCTTGATGCCTATAAGAGGGGGTTCTTAGTGGCGTCATATCGTCCTGACACTCTCATGAGTCCGAGATCTATGCGTACTGTCTTTCCTTGTTTAATGATTGTTTCCGTGTGGGATTCATCCTAGAGACTATAAATCAATTCCCTGAGTGCGTGAGAGAGTTTTCTACGTTCTAAACCCTAGTTTGGCCGTGAGGGAGAGATTGAGGGCATTCCTCGAGTAGAGAGGTGGCATTCTTCGTGTTCTTCGTGCGCGAAGAGCAAGGCGGCAGCGCTGCTGTGTTACAGAGAGTTAGAGGAGTGTGGTTGCCTTGTCTAGGCAGCCTGGATGCGTTGGTTTTGTGTTCTAGAGGCAAGTGATGACGAATCTCCATTGATTCATAGATATTTTTATATAAAGAAAACTCTATTTTCAACCTAATTTGCTATTATGATATTAGTATGATAAAAAGGATGCTTTGGTATGCTGTTTACGTGCTTAAGAAATCCCCATGCATGACCTCTTCTTCTTTCTCCCCGTGCTTTAAGAGAAACCCTAGGAATCCATACAAAAACTTTAATCTGCAGGGTTAATGACATCATAGGATCCTAACGCCTTTATGAATTGGCGTCAAGGAACCCTGACGTTTTCAAGTCTAACAATCATAAGATGTTTATGTCATGTTCTTCTTGATTTTAATGCATGAATTGATTTCTATTAGTATGATTAAGTACTGCTATAATATTATCTAATTGATGTGTGATATTTACCTTTATTACATAGCTATTTTCCTATGAAAACTACTTAATTTCACGCATGAATCCATGATGTATGAATGTAGTTTATTTTACGCATAGAAGATTTTGTTTAGTTCTAATTTTCACTAAGAAATTATCCATGATTAGCCTGTGGTTCAATGAAATATGTTTGGACTATCAGATAGGCGTCAAGATATCCTGACATTTTTAACACGGGGTGTCACATGTCCTTGACGCTTATTTGACTGTCATAAACCTAATGCTTGATATTTTGTGTATTGCACAACATATTTAACGTTGTTGCACTTGATATCATCATTGTCACAGAGTATATTGCATGCATATTTAAATATGTTCAAGATGATTAAGATGCTATGAACAATACCACCAAAGGAGGTTATGTGTCTAACCCACAATAGAGTCCTTGTGGGGGAAGACTAAGATAAGATGTAAAAGGGCTTAAGACAACGAGTCAAAATCCTAGAAGTGTGCTTGTTTGCAGGTACATCGACCCTAAGTGGGATATATCAATCTCCTGACTACGCAGCCGGAGATCTAGTGGACTTTGCCTTACCACTAGGTGATCATGATGAATAAGATGACTATGACTCCTAATGATGTGGTTGGATGCATGTCCCGTTATGAAGTGAAAAGATGATGAATGAATATAACGTATTGCTATAACTTATGATGCACGATTATGATCCATGTTTTAATGATTGATATTTCATTATATGCATACTTTGAAGTTAGATGTAGACCGATATGAAATCTATGCACATGTTGTTGACGTAGATGTTTTCAAATGGGCATGTTTAGGACTTAATATGCTTATATTTGACTACAACATGTTAAATGTTTAATTAGCATGTTTTTGTCTATGTTATAGTTATGCAAAACTATGAATTAATGGTTATTTTGAGCTTGTTGAGTTCTGTGTAATTCACCCTTGCATAATGGCATTCTTTTTCAATTGAGGGTGATCCTACTGAGGAGGTTGAGGTAGGAGAAGATCGAGAGGCTTGAGGCTTGAGTTGTGAAGCCAATTATCTAACAGTAGATATTATTTTATGCTTTGGTAGCAAGATGTATAATAGGACTTATTTTCAGCATATGAGATGTACTTTTCTAATTTATGGACGATAGAGATTTTGGATGGGTAGTTATTGTGTTATCTTTATTTCGGTAGATTGAATAGTGGATGTTCTTGTGGCAATGATGGTTGTGGCAATCATGATTATAGTCTCGTTCTTTTCATACTCTTTCTCTACGGTTTATAAGAGGATATTTGGGTCGTTCCCACTGTCGACGAACCGGACCAGCGGTTTGCTATAGGCCGGCAAGATCGAACGGGGCCGACGATTCGGGGCTCTACAAATTTCACTTGATTTGCTTGGTTTGCTCTATTCACCTCTTTGCACCTTTCCTGTTTGGGGACATCTTCCTTATATAGACATGTCTTGGAAGGTAGACATTATAAATCCATTTGATACAACTCAAAGAGCCATTAACTAGCTTCTTTCTAATGTTTATTGGAGGGAAAATCTATCCATTATATATGTGATCCAAGTTTCTTCGTGTGATCTAATCATTCATGGACTTTGTTAAGATTTTCATAACTATCCCATGCTTGCCATGTGTACTTTGTTCATTAGCATATGTTAGTCTATGATAAAAAAATTCACAGTAAATAGGTTTACCTTTTGTAGCTCTTCACAGCATGTTTAGTTTCTTTACGTGACAATTCTATTATTAGTTTGGCTGCATTGCTTCATGTAGGAAAGTGAAGAAGAGACAAGAAAGAGAGGAAGGACACCAGCAGCTTTGGAACCCCAAAATAGGGGATCTGTCACACACACAGACCATGGACCACTGGCAACTTTGGAACCCCAAAACAGGGGATCAGTTACACATACAGACCGTCCCTTTCAACTCTTTATTTATACCTTATTAGGGCAAATATAATCAACATACAAAGGTCTAAAATACCCCTAGGTGTGACTAGAACATATGTTAGTCACATGAATAATAGAAAAAATAGAAAAAAGACCAATAACTAAGAAAAATTACATAAAAGTCCATATTTCTGTCTACATCCCCTCAAGGTGAGTATATATATCAATCATGCACAACTTGAACAATATGAAGTTGAACTATTCACAAGTCAAACCCTTGGTGAAGACATCATAAAGTTGATCTGCAGATCGAATATAAGGTAAAAGAGTTCCCCATAATCAAGCTTCTCACGGATGAAATAACAATCAACTTCAATATGTTTGGTCTGATCATGTTGAATGGGATTGTTGGCAATATTAATGGCGGCTTTGTTGTCAGTATAATTTCATCGGAATATTAACCTAAACACCAAGGTCTTATAAGAAAAGTCTAAGCTACAATATCTCATAAAGACCATATACCATGGCTCTATACTCTGCTTCAGCACTTGATCGGATATGCATAGTTTATTTCTTACTAATGCCAAGCCACTAAATTTCTACCAAGGAAAGTGCAATAACCACTCATTGACTATATATCATCACCGAGAGCATGCCTAATCAGCATCATAAAGACCTTCACCATTCAAGGGTGAAGCCTTTGTATATAGCAGCCTTTTACCAAGACAAGACTTGACATAGCACAAGATGTGCTCCACAGTTTTCATATAAAGAACTTGAGGAGCATGCATAATTGACTCACAACACTGACTGTATAGGCAATATCAGGTGGGGTAAGTGACAATAGAGCAATCTCCCTATAACATTCCCTTGGTAGCATCTAACAAAAGCTCTCCTGTAGAGTCAGACAAACCATGATTGGCCTCAATAGGAGTGTGATCAGGTTTACAACCCAACTTCCCAGTCTCTTTCAACTAGTCCAAAGCATACTTCCATTGACAGATATAAATCCCATGTTGAGATTTGGCCACCTCAATGCCAAATAAATACTTTAACTTACCCAGATCTTTGATCTCGAACTCACTGACAAGGTTGGCCTTTAATTTGCTAATTTCTGCCTTTTGATCACCTATAATAATCATATCATCAACATAACCAAGAAGCAAATTAGCTGTCCATCAGCCCATTTGGTAAACAAAGTGTGATCAGAGTTGCCTTAAACATAACCAAATGACCTACGACTGTCCAAAAACCATCAAATCAAGCCCGAGGAGACTGTTTGAGGCCATATATAAACTTCTTCCTGCAAGTCACCATTAACTAATGCATTCTTTACATCCAACTGGTGAAGCTCCCAGCCAAACTGGACAGCAAGGGACAAAATGACCCATACAGATTTTGATTTTGCAATTGGAGCAAATGTCTCCAAATAATCAAGATCATATGTGTGTAAACCCCTTGGCTACTAATCTGGCCTTGTACCTCTGCATAGTACGATTAGAATTCTACTTTATGAGTAAGAACTAATCAAGCTCTTCCCCTTTGGCATATCTACCAACTCCCAAATCCCATTTTTATTGAGGGCATGCATTTGTTTGTTCATAGCAGCCACCCATTTGGGATCCTTCACAGCTGCATAGGAGTTAAGAACATGACATGAAGAGAGGGAGATAAGAAAGAATAATAGGAGTGGGAGAGACGAGAATAAGAAACAAAACTAGTAATTAAAAGACAAATATATGATCTTGTACCTTTCTAAACAGCAACAGGACATCAGCCTAGAATTTTTTTGGCAAATTGTGTTGTAGCAGAAGTGCTCAAGAGGTCTCCAATAAATGACATTTTTTTCTTTCAGCCACTCCATTTTGCTGTGGAGTGTAGGAGCAATATGACTCATGAATAAAATACCTTTATCCCCATAAACTTATTGAGAGACCACTCTAAGTATTCTCTAGCATTATCAGATATGAAAATTTTCACAGAAAGCTCAAACTGTCTTCAACCATCTTGCAGAAAACTTGGACAATCCGTAGAATCTCCTTGTGGGACCTCATTAGATAAATCCAACAACAATGAGAAAAGTAATCAATAAAACCTAATGAAGTATTGAAGGCTAGAGACATAAGGCATAAGGAAGAGGCTCCGAATATCAAAATGAACAAGTTGAAAAGGAATAGAACTTTTATTTATTAAATATTAGAAATTGGTTCCACAATGCTTTCGCAAGTTGATAGGTGTGGCATTGCAACGACTCAAGATTTATAGATTGAAAAAGATCTGGAAATAGAATTTTGAGAGACCTAAAAGATGAATAACCTAAACGACTATGCCACAACTACACTACCTTTATTCGCTAACTCATGTCACCATTAACATTAGACTGGAAGGCTGCACTCCCACCAGGCTCAAGATGATAGAGACCACCTGCATCACAACTATTCCCAATTGTCTACTTGGTTCACAAGTCCTGAAAAAAGAATGAATGGGAAAAAAAAGGTCATAGAACTGTAACACCTCAAAATCATTAAGAGGTTGAGTTTGAATTTGAAGAATGGTTGTGTTCTTAGATTTTTGATAGAGTATTGAAGGAAATTTTACATAGGATTAGTGAATTTTTGGCATAAGTAAGTTGTTAATAAATTTTACTAAATAAGCTTAATTTTGAAAAAAAGACATATTTGTAATCCTTAAACAATATAAATAAATTTATCTAAAATTTAAGGATAAAAGTGTGATTGATAATTTTGATAGGCTTTAAACTTAAATATTCTAAGATACTAAAAGTGCTTTCAAATAACCAGAAAGAGTTGATTTCCACTTACTTGGTGAATAAGTTATTAAATGAGGGTATAAATCTAATTATCAAAATTATAGGGTTAAAATATAATAAATATAGATTATAGGTAAAGGATAAGGATACAGATAAATACTATTGGTAAAGAGTAAAGATACTGGTCGAGGCAAACGGTCAAAACAAAGGACACTGGTAACGGTTAATAGCTAAATGATATTGATTAAAGGGTAATCCTTATCCATAAGAGACACTTGTCCCAAATCTAACTAATCCTTATGGCATTTGTCCTAAATCTAGAAAGGGAGACTTGTTCCCATCCTAAGCCTTGCTCACCACTATAAATAGAAGGGCTTTCCTACCATTCCACTCATTCTATACAATCCATAGGGGAGAGAGAGACGCAAAAGAAGAGAGTCTCTGTTCTGTGAGGACCCGTGCATCAAGAGAGAGTTTGTTGAGGGGTCTTTCAACACTAAGGGAGAGGATTGCTAGAAATCATGGGTTTCTTCTACAACATGCTTCATCAAATCGGTAGGCAAATGAATAATTCATCCATGGGTATTTTGTAGTTTTGTTTCTTTTTTATTTAAATAATATTTTCAAAGTATAAGAATTAATGTGGAGATTCATGATTTTGCTTCTCAAACTTTGGATCTTATGAAATTTTAATTCTTAATCTTTACTAAATCATTTATTCTTATAAAAAGATCTGATACTCATTCTCTTTCATTCATATTTTAAAAACATACCTTCCTATGATCTCTAAAAGCATGTTTGAAGAATTTTTTATAATTTTCTAAAACCAATTGTATCCTTATTCGACTTGAAGTTTGATTTCCTCTTTGATTTATGACTTATAACCTTATTCACAACTATGTTTCTCCTCTGATATGATATCTCCAACGACCTTTGCTATCTTCCTCTCGTGAATCTATGAATTATATGCTTTGTGGACATTGCCATCTTAAAGGGATTATATATCCTGATTCTAATAAAAGCATCCTATTGGATAGGGTATGAATGAAGACCCGAGGGCAACGGGATAAAATCCACAAAGCTAGACTACGGTCTAGTGTAGTGTGTGGGGTAGGTGGCCCCAGTTCCGCGGTAGCCGAGACCATGGCGTTGTTTGCCTAGGTGCCTAGTATATGCATGTATGGCCCCTTATCTTGTAGTTTGGATGCATATCCATATGAGTATGCCACCTATTAACAGTCTCCTTTGAAATCAAACTTAGTTCCTATATTTGATCCTTATCCAAGATTCATGTAAATAAATATTCACATCATCTTTGAATTTCATATGATCAGTAACGTTCTTTAAGCTTATGTCTTTCATTTCAAGTACAATCCTGATTTACATCATGTGAGTTATATGACGAATGATATATGGATCTTTAAATGAGTATGAAATCATCTGTAAGCTATGTCAGTCACAAGTCTGAACATTTTGCTAAGTTAGATTATGCTCATGTCCATATGATCATCTTATGAATTCCTATTAAAATCTGAAAATACCGTCATTAGGCATTTTTGAACTAGATCAGACTTTTACCATATGATATATGTAGGACATCATGGGTTATTTTGGATCATGTCATATTATCATCTGAAGTTTGCAAATTTATATTATATAGTCAGCCAAGTCTGTGGGTTACGATGTCTACTGAGTTTATACTCATTAAGTTATTAACCTATTTTTTTTCAGGAAAGTGAATAATGAGTTAGAATATCAGGCTTTGGATAAGTAATGTACTAAGACAAGAACTGTAATGTTAGAAGATGTAGATATGATGGAATAGGTATTAAGCAGTGTAAATTTGAGAATTGTGAGTATGTATGTTTTATAAAAGCTAGTAAGCATGTAGTAAACTTTTAAGGACTTGCTATGGCTATAAATTCGATTTTTTGTACAATGGTTGGCCTATTGGAACTTGGCCTTCTGGTTTTCTTTTACTCATATTCGTTATGTATGAATCTTTGTATCGTTTCTAGGATCCGCTAAAAATGGGTTAACATATGATCGCATGATCCCGAGGGATGTTACAAGAACAATTCAGAAACTCGGTAACCATACTTACCAAAAGAAGATTTGTTGGTAAAATAGGGACATGAAGAACAAATGACATGACAAGGCTACCATTTAATTTAATAGTACCCTTCCCTGCCACAGTGGCATGGGTACCATTGGCAATGGTAACCTTATCATGTTCAGAATTCAAGGAATAAGATGAAAAGTAAGTAGGAATATCCATCATAGGATCCATGGCCCCTAAATCAATAACCTATGGAATACAAGAAGAACTAGAGGTGATACTTAAGGCAACCTCCTAAGTACCTGAAAGTGGAAGATATAGAGAATGGCGGATGTTGGCAAAAGATAGCATAAAGACCTGAGAGGTAGAAAGACTACCGTCCAGAGAAGAGGGTTTTGGATTTTCAGCGGGCTAAGCCATGGAAACATTACCTTTTGCAGACTATCCACCTTTCGTAAACTTCAGTAACTTCTTGTTTAGATAAAGATCCCAACAATTATCTACATTGTGTTTGTTCTTACCACAGTGAGTGCAGTGTCTGAAGATTTGACTTTCTCCCTCCCTAAAGACTGACCACCTTTTCCAGACTTTACGATGGTGTTGACTAGCACTAAATATTCCCCAAAATTACAATAAACAGCAGACACGCTGCCACCATTCATGGCCTTGCAATGCCCCTCCTCATTTAGAATCTTATTGTATACTTGTTCTAAAGTAGGAAGAGGGTATGTGCTAAGTATTTGTCAATGTAGGGACTAATACTCAAAGTTTAGGCCAGCAAGAGATTTAAAGATGCGATTTTGTTGAAGATGTTGAAGATATTATCGCTGGTCATTCATGCTACTCCACTGGTACACAGAATAGTCAAGTTCTTCCAACACAGAATAATAGTCAAGTTCTTCCAACTTATTCTTTAGTAGACCAAAATATGTTGTGATACCCATGCTTCCTTGCTTCATATCTTGCACATCAGCAGTCACTTGATATATATGAAAGCCATCTTGAAGTTGTCCATACATCTGTTCAAGAAGCTCTTACATTGCTTAGGCAATAGGCATCATCATGTTTAGCTGCTGAATTTCTGGACTTACAGAATTTTAAATCTAGCCCATCACCAGATTGTTCTCCAAGTCCCATTTGGCATGGGAAGGATCATTGACATCAACTGCCTTGGCCTTCCCAATAATATATGTTGTCTTGCCACATCCTCCAAGAAATATCTGAACAGAAACGGACCAAAGCCTGAAGTTGGTCTCTGGTATCTTGGTGGTGGTCATCTGTAGAGATATACTTTTAGTCATTGTGATGCCCGATGGTTTCAACAACGGAGAGAAAACCTCTATGCATCCACCCTTGGTGTTGTACTAGCATTACTCGTAGACGAAGACATGGGCAGCGAGAGATAGCTTCTAAGCCAACTTCAGGATGAGAGAGACTCCCCTCAATGATCCACTGCCATTGGAGGATGAAGAAAGAGGCTGGAACAATCCATGCCCACAAGTCTTTGTTCTATCCGTACAAAGGAACCCTGAGACAGGGTGCCAGACAAAAGAAAAGAGGATGGTGATGGCTTCTAGGCCAACCGGGCAGAAAATAAGAAGGTGCGGAGGCTTTCTAGGGCAGCCGGAAGGTGAGGGAGACTCTCCTTGATGGTCCACAACCACTGGAAGGGGGAAGAGAGAGGCCGGACAGCCCAGCCAACATGCCCTTTTCCTGTCTGCACAAGAAAAAACCCTAGAAAAGGGTGCCGGACAGGGAAAGAAGAGGTGATGGATGACTTGTAAGCATGGAAGAGAGGGCCTTCGCTTCCTCCGCTGCTCCCTAACTCTGATACCATGTAGGAAAGTGAAGAAGAGAAAAGAGAGAAGAAGAAGGCGACCGGCAGCTTTGGACCCCCAAAATATGGATCAGTCACACACAGAGACCATCCCCTTCAACTCTTTATTCATACTCTATTAGGGCAAAGATAAACAACATACAAAGGTCTAAAATACCCCTACCTATGATTAGAACATTTATTAGTCAAATAACATAAAAAATAGAAAAAAGATTAATAACTAATAAAAATTGCATAAAAGTCCCTATTTCTGTCTACACTTCAAAAGACAAAGCTAATCTTCTGCTTAGAGATCAGTAGAACAGTAACCAATGCAAGAATATAGTCTTTTTTTTTGTCAGATACTCCTGGGAACTCATAAATACAATTTGATTTTGTGTAAAAATAATAAGAAAGGTGATGCTCAAAGGATATGCCTAGGATCACACACAAGGGATTTCTGTGTTTCAACTGAATCATTTGACGCAGTAAGGATCAGCAGATTTATGTCACTTGGAGTGAATCTGTTAAGTAAATTCTTCCGTAATATATTTTCGGCAGTGACAGATAACACTAATGTTCACAACTGTAGTAGTAGCACCTGTCATTGTGTTGCAACTGAAGGGCTGTAGTAGTTGAACAATAGACCGATACATAAAATAAATAAATAAATAAATGAATGATTGACTGATCAAGGGCTACTTGTGACTGTAGGACCAACTGGAGATAGGACTGAGGGCTAACAGTCAAAGAGTTGACTTATGATATTTGACTGATGGTTGACACAGACTTTGTCCGCTGGAATCGACTGATAATATTTTCCTTAGTTACATTTTGAGCTGATAGCATATGTTATTTATGTATGAGAATTTATGAGCTACAGACCAAAGTGTAATGGATCAATCTGGGGGTATTATTTTCTTTTAATAACCCATCTTTTGCCATAAGGCTTATACATATTTTGTCATTATTCTAAATTTTATGGCACATTGTTGGTCAAGGGTCTAACAACTCTCTATATCACTTTTTGTTCCTTTAGAATGTTTCGTTATTTAAGTGCCTAGATTCCTTTAGTCTTGATTACATTGACCTTTGTACCTTTGGTTTTACATGCATTGTGCTCCTTCCTCCCTATGAATGCACTAAGTTTTCCTTCTAGCATTGAACTGCATTCTCTTTGCATACAACTTTGAGCACAAAGATTATTGTTATGATCCTACAACTGTGATCTCTCATCATGTCAAATTCATTCGGAATGTGTCATATTACGTTTCTCTGTCCTTGAACCTCCCAAGTTTTTTTAAATGATCTTGATACTACTCCTGCTAGCACTCTTACTTCTCCACTTCCTACATAGCTATTCCCTCTTCACATGTTGTGCCTTGTTTATCTCCATTTGCTAAGTCCAGCTTCTCCTGACTAGTTGAACCTTCTCTTTCTCCTGCCGAGTTTAGTTCTACTCAGCCTATTAAGTCTAGCTCCCTTCCATTTGCTCACCCTTCTATTAAGTCTATGCTCATTGACCTTGTATCTTGATTAGCTCTTAATGAGGCTTGAATTAAGCATGCTTAAGCTTCCTTCGGCACTTTTTTGTCCGCTTCTATTCCTACTCTGCCTTATGCAAATTCGACTTAGTATTATTCTCTTTAGAACTAGCATCCGCCTAATCACTTTAGTTGTATTATGGCTAACTTCTACTCTCCAGAGTTTCATACCGTTCTCATAGATGTTGCATCCATAAGAAGCTCCAGGCCTATTGCCAAGCAATTGGATGCCCTAAGTGGCAACATGCTATATAAGGAGCTCCAAGCTCTTTAATGGAGTTAGACTTCAGATCTTGTTCTACTCCCAACTACCATTGCTCCTATCAACAAGTAGATCTACTAGATTAAGACCAAGTTGATGATTCTATCAAGCAATATAAGGAACAACTAGTAGCCCACGTGTTCAGTCAAGAGTATGGTATTGATTATATGAGAGCTTTGCCCTAGTGACCAAGATGACCTTAGTCGACATTCATTATCATTGTTGCTATTTGTTGTTAGCCTCTCTATCACCTTGATATGAAGAATGCCTTTCTTTACAGTGATCCTTCTAAGAATGGCTTTCTTTATGGTGATCTTTCTAAGAATGGCTTTCTTTACAGTGATCTTTCTAAGAATGGCTTTCTTTACAGTGATCTTTCTAAGAATCGCTTTCTTTACAGTGATCTTTCTAAGGCAAAGAAGGTGGAATCTGATTGGACCATTGAAGCGGCACGTCCTGATCCAATCTAGATCGGGATGGAATTGGCTGATTCAAAGGAAGAAAACCGATCGTTGGATCGACTTGATTTTTAATTTTAAAAATCAAGAAAGATAAATAAAAATCAAGCAAAACAGAAAATTAGGGAAAATCTGACTATTCAAACCAATATGCATATGTTTCAAACCAGTATTTGATTCTAGCATAGACTTTTTCTGAAAACAAAAGATTTTTGTAGAATATCTATAAATTAGTGAGTTATTTTTCAATGAAATCATCATCATAAGACTTATTGCAAAAATATGGGGTTAGCTTGATCTAATGAAGGACTCAAGGGTTTAATGATGTTTTCCAACTCACTGTTTGCCTGATGTCAATCCCAAGGTGGTACCAAGTACCTGAAAAGACAACTCTGGACGAAAGAGGGTCCGTCAGAAGTCCCACAAAGCTTGTTGGCAATAGAAAATAATATTGTTGGTTACGCAATTTAAGCCCACACAACTAGGGAAAAATCCCCAAAGCTCCCTAGATTTTGAAAGTAAGTCCACACAGGAAAAATAAAGTTTGATACATGCTCTTTTTTAGGCGTAAGCAAAAGAGTAAATTGAGCACAGTACCAAGCTTTTAATGTAATGCATTATCTAATCAGTTGGAACTTTACACTGCTATAATTTCGAAGTACCTTTTATTACAGATTCAAGGAAGCTTTCAGCTCTCAGTACTTCATTCCCTGAACCAGAAGAACATACTAAATCTACCAAATAGGCTAACTAGAATACAGAAATATAGCACTGTCTCTACCAAGGTAAGAAATGCAGGAGCCACGGACAAAGAAAATTAAACATGATGCGATTTATGACAATAATAAGAATTGCAACTAATCAAAAATATTGGAAACAAGGAACTCAATGTATTTGCATAACGTAAATTGTCATCTATGAACAATAGACTTGCTGACCAATATTGAATTATGCACCTTGAAACCACTAATAGCAAAGACACGACACATTACTCCATGCTGACTGATGTGACCACTCAATTGGCCTATGCCCAAAAATTTGGCATCCAGTGGTCATTTACTTTCTATTTATTGACACCACAGATATACAGGTTAGTATACCAAACATTGATCTGGAAATGGATCGCATTATGAGGCACTAAAATTACTGGCAATAAGTGATGTGGAGAATCTGATTCAGCCCATTAAAACAGCCCAAACGCTGGGATCAGCCCGACAATAGTAGCAGTAGAGGCCCACTGGCAGCATTCGGCCCGTTAGCGGTCCAACAGCCCTCGGCCCAACAGCAGCCCAGTGGTCCTCGGCCCATCAGCGGCCCAGCAGCCTTCGGCCCATCAGCGGCCCAGCGGCCCTCGGCCCAGTAGGCTTCAACCCACTAAGCGACATCCGTCCCAACAGCGCCCCCCCCCCCCTTCGGCCCAGTAGCCGTATCCGGCCCACTCCGGTGGGAGGGTTAGGCGCTATAGCGGTTTATCAGTAGACAAAACATAGTCCTATATCGGTTGCCACCACTAAGCAACTTCTATCCTCCGCTATAAATACACGGCTATTTATTACCAAAGGTATGTCTTCTGAACCAAGGACAACAGTCCAAAAGCATTAAAGCTGCTTCTTCTTCCTTAACTTCTGAATCGAATCTTCTTCAGAAGCTAACTTAGCCGTCGGAGGGGGTTCCTTTGGGCCGAAGCCCGGGACTCCTACTGACCGGTTCTTCTTCTTCTTCCTCATTCTACAGGGGCTTCGGCTTGAATCTTCGCCGACCTCTCCGAGTCGGTCTCGGCCGCCGATCTCGGGTTTTCTCCCCCCGGTCTCGACGCCTTTCGCAGGCTGGTCCGCCTCGGCCGAAGGAGTCTCGGCTTCGCTCCGAGCGAGCCTTCACCCGGGTACCTCTCGGCCTCGGATCCTCGGCCCCGTCTCCGCCCTCGTCTCGTCCCGGATCCCCGTCGGTCCTCTTCATAGATCCGATCCAATTTCGGGTTCCAGTCTCAGAATCCGACCATGGTAAGCTTTGGCAACATCAATAAGTTTCCCAATAGCTGATTTCAGAATGCACTGCTGAGCACAACAGGACACGTGATGGAGTTGATTACTCGAGAAATTTAGCAGGTGGTGTATTTGTTCTCCTCTGATAGACGTTGGGATTCACTGGACTGTAGTATACCAGCAAAACCTCCTCAGTTTAGCACCATCCAACGATCGACACCATTAGTAGTTTGACTACAACTAGTGCATGTGGCACATGATCACGATGTATCACGTTACCAATGAGAGGTACAGTTTTTTTAGCCCAAAGCATTTATTTTGATGTTGTAGAAGTCACAATTTGTCTAATTCTGAATATCTCATGCTGCACAAGGCTGTGTGAGAAAAAAAAAGTTAAATAATCAGTTTAATCTCAAATTCCATGCTTGGAACTTTTATTCTCCAAATAGCTTTGGGGCATACAATAGTTCGTCTGCCTAGAAAACAGATGACTGCAAATAAATGGAAGTAAGAAGCAAAAGGATGATTCTTAACTTGACATCCCAAGTATGCAACTTTCATGCAGTACTATGTAGCTCGTTTGTTCCTCCATCTTCCATTGCAGTATAAGTATAGGTGCATTTATGATGATTGGTCTAGAGAACTTGCACTTTTGTCATGAACAGGGCTGTCAATAGGGACTCACAACCTATTATCTTGAGCTGTAACTTGCACATGGTTCCAGCAAACTGGATTTTGATGCACAAATCACATTCCACAAGTAAATGGGGTAAGATTCTGATAACTCACTAATCCAATAAAAATTATTGCACAAGGACATCTATATGGGTGGTTACCATGCCTTGTTTTTTGCTGTTAAAACCAGGCACTGAGACCTGCCAGCAATGATTTTTTTTGTTCTGCAAACCTACAGTGAAAAAAAAAAGTAACTGATGGAAAAAGAATGCGAGGACTAAGTTGCTGAGGTTTACAGTGAATATAGACCCATGTTTATATTGTGAAAAGACCAGGCTAATCCTTGCTCCTACACACCAGTGCAGCCTATGATAGCACCAGTTGTACAAAGGCTAATTCTAGATTCTTCCAAAGAAGACCTATCCTTCTTAGTCCAAATTCAAGGTAAGTCTTGTTCTTCCAAAGGGGCAAGCCAAGATGTCTTACATTTTCCTTAAGATCCTCAGACTGTGTTTGGATGACTTTAGGCAACAACCTCCCGACTCCATCAACATGATGTAGTCCCTCATTGATTGCCCACCATGTGAAACAATAGGAGGTTAATTGGGACTCTTTACATCACCCCTTACTTGTCAAATGTACTGTCCTTTCATGATCATTAAAGAAAATAAAAACGACTGGCAGAAACATAAAATTACAGCTTCAGGTTGGTCCACAATGCAGTTGAATATATGAGTTATTCCCTTGATTTCTCATGGGTCTACTCCAATTATGGTGTTTAAGTGATCAATCAACCAAGAAGTCTGCATTCAGCCATCATGTCACAATCATGTCTAACTAATGCAACAGTCTTGGGAATTCCTTGTACAATCCTTGGGAATACCTCACAGAATCAAAGATTCTGTTTCCGAAATCCAACTGTTTCATATGCATTAACAACTGATGTCCACCATAGCTTAGCAGCCATCATAATCGACAACATACTTCTCCTTAAGTGAGAGATGTGAACAGCCTCAGCAGGATTCAGGTCCCGCACAGCTATGCCCAGGAGACAATTACTTCTAAGAATCTCTGCACAAAATGCCCATGTCAGCCAATTTCTACAGCCACTTCCATAACTTGTGAGCTTTTGAGACAAAACCATACAGGCTACACCCAAAGCGGATAATACCTCATAAGGGTTCGATCAGGTTGTTACACACATACACATACGCACACACGCACAAAAAAAGAAAGAGAGAGGGGGTGGGGGCTTTTGATTAGTACTTGTTATCAATTTTATACCACAATTTAATTTAATATCTAATGGTTGTGATGCAATTTGTATCACCTTTTTATGTATTGTATCTACACATATATGTGTAATTGTATGTTGGCAATGGATTAATAACTGAATAAATATTTTTCTTTGGAAATACTAGGAACATTGAAAAACTTGAAACTCCTAAGGAACTTGGTAATGCATTATTCAAGGTTCAAGGATTGGATTGGACCATACTGGATTGGCGGATTTAGCCATTTATTTCTGGTCAATCCAATCACATGCACAATCCATTGAGGGGATTGGGAAGGTCGGGGTGGATTGGTCCACATTGCCTCCCAAGACCTGACAACACCTGACTCCCTAGCTCCTAAATCCCCTAATCCCTTTGCAGCTCTTTCAAATCCTCATCCTCACATTTGACTCCCAGGACACGTACAAGGACTATCAGGACAGCCGAGCCGGATTCCCCGTAGGTGCTCGAGTAGGCCTGGAACACGGTGTCAATGCAAAGGCTTGCCCAAGGCAAACCCACAACATTAACAAGACAGAGCAACATCGGCAACCCCCTCTAATCGGGAATGTCACCGACGCATGGGCTTCAGAAGAGGACTAGAAGTTCAACATAAAGATGGGGATCTTTTCAGTCCCAGGTTTAAGGAAACCTCACTTCAGGGCTTGATAACCCTTCTTCCCATTCCGCAGGCATAGCACCTCCATCCCGAGGGACTTCTCCCTCCGGAACTTGGAGGACCAAATCATGCTCCGTGAAGCCGTAGGTAATGCAAACCCTCACCAAAATTACTACCGAGGTAAGGGACTGGGCGACTCGAGGGGAAGGGCATGCCATGGTTCTCAGTGGGAACCCCTCACCCCTTTTTAAATAAGAAGCACGTCCTCCCTTGATGGCAGTTTGGAACCACAGCCCGGAACAATTCGAAAAAAGTGGCTGAGATTTGTCGTACCGGACCGAACTAACTAGCGACAAGACAAAAGTTGAGGGTAGAAGAGACATATCCAGTATTAAGCCCGGAAGTGGCGCCTATGACTTCCCCATGGCTTTTACTAACCTCAAGTTGCCTTGCAGAAACTCAAAAATAGTCCTGCGATTCTCGGTCCATACTGTCACATGTACCTCTTACCCTGAAAAAGCCTCTTGAGGAGACAACGCTCACCTTAATAAAGGACCATTTACGCTCCTAATGTAGTCTGGTCCACTCAAACGGATAAAAGAAAGGTATATTGCACATCACGAAAAAAAAAAAAAAAACTCTTGGTATTTTGGAAACACGATTACATTTCAGAAGGCTGGCATATAAAAAGAGAGAAAAAAGGAGAAGAACAAAATTGGCACACCTTAGGCCGACTAGTCTGCAACGCCCGCACAAGCCAACTCCATAAATAACGACCCTTCCTTCCGCTGGGTGGTCGTCGATCTGCATACAACAATGCTCTTGAACTTCCTTCAAGAATCCAACCCTCCCCGATAGGCAACTCCATGGGCTCCTCCAACTCCCTGAGAGCATTCAGGGGATAATCCCCCCTGAGAAGCACGAAAGGAGACCGTCGTTGATAGGCTATGATTATGCAAACGAAGGCGAAAGAGGTGAACAAAGAAGAATGCTTACGAGGGGGAACAGGGCTAGACAAGTCTGATCGCTGCAACGCTTCCTCAGTAATTTACCGGCCGACTTGACAGGAAGACCGACTAAGATTAGGGCGAGGTGTATGCGTCTTCATACGGAAGCAAAGATATACCTTGCTTAAAGGGGGCACCGACGGAAATATCCTGAAAAGTGGTCGAGAAGGGCCACCTCCCCTGAGGCTGCTCCTCGACCTAGAAGAAGAAGTCCTTACACCATGTGTAGGAGAACCCATAGCCTAGCATTAACGGTGCCCTATCCATAGCTCGAATTGAACGAAGCCATGAGCGCCCAAAATCGCACACCTCCTAGCCCACAAGAGATGTCGGAACATGTCCACCGTAGCTCCTGGGTGGCCCATATCTCGAATTAATGTGGCCAAATTCAGGACCAGCCTCCAAGAGTTTAGCATCAGCTAGTCGGGAGTTATTTCAAAGTATCGCACTAGCTGTTCAACAAAGGCGGGCACCGACAACCTAAATCCTACCATAAACATGGCGGTATAAGCCATAAACAAGCACTGCCTTTTAGAAAAGATACGACCTCTAAATGACAGCACCACCAGTCGATACTCATTTAGAATACGGTAGGTTGCCCGGAGCTCAGTAAAGGATTCCACAGTAACCCATGATGGCCCCATGGTTCGACGATCCTCTTCCACTCTGGCAGCATAATCCATGTTTCTTACAAAATCCTAGGCCGCCCCGAGACAGGAGATGGAAGAAGGCAAAGATGGGACAAACACCTCTACCATCAGGCATAAAAAGCCACTAGGCAGCATTTGAACGTTACACATCATCCGTAATGGCTTGGAGAATCCCCCACACAACTTACTAGTCCTAAAAACCATGGATTGCGGAATCGGCCGATTCCGACTCGAATCGGCCGATTCGAGTCGGAATCGGCGGGTTCCGAGCCGAGTTGGGGGGGAAATTACTGTTCCCCCCACCGATTTTTTTTTTATATAAAAAAAACGGCAGAAATCGGCCCGAACCGGACCAGATCGGGTCCGGACCGGCCAGATCGGCCGGTCCGGACCCGATCTGGTCCGGTTCGGGCCGGTCCCGATCTCCCCCTTAAGGGGGGATCGGGAACCAGACGCCAGCAGCGTTTCTGCTGCTGGCGCCCGGCCCTTCCCCAGCCCCCAGCCCCTCC
Organism: Zantedeschia hybrid cultivar; assembly: GCA_030544215.1. Classification (NCBI taxonomy): domain Eukaryota; kingdom Viridiplantae; phylum Streptophyta; class Magnoliopsida; order Alismatales; family Araceae; genus Zantedeschia; species Zantedeschia hybrid cultivar. The sequence continues at coordinate 57,961,426 of JARZZO010000002.1, read as the reverse complement.
CCGGCTCGCCGCCGGCCCCCCCGCCGCCGCCGCTCGCCGCCGCCGCCGGCCCTCTCTCTCTCTCTCTCTCTTTTTCTCTCTCTTTTCTATTTTTTTTTGAGATATCGAGCAAAAGGAGGGGATTTTCATCCCGTCATCGTCGGCCGGCCGTCTGGGAGCCGCCGCCGCCGCCGCTGTGGTCGCCGTCGCCGCCGCCCTCGACGTCGGATTTTTTGTTCGCATTCCGATCCGAGTTTAGGTATATTTCGAATTAATTTTTTAAAATTCTAAAAAAATTAGAAATGATGTATGATTGTGTTTATTGTGTAGATCTCTTAATATTTAGGTTGAAAATTTTTTTAGCATGTTGATTAGACAAATTCTCAAAATTAGCCCTAATTAGGGGTTAAAAATTGGGGCTTTTGTATGATTAGTGTGATTAAGGTTCAATTGAGTGTGCCAACCACTCAATTGAACTTGTTAGGACATAAATGTGTATTTTTTTACATTAATTGCATGTTATTAGCGTTAATTAGTTAAAATTAACCCTAATTAGGGGTTAAAAATTGAGGCTTTTATATGATTAGCGTGATTAAGGTTCAATTGAGTGTGTCAACCACTCAATTGAACTTGTTAGGACATAAATGTGTTTTTTTTTGCATTAATTGCATGTTATTAGCGTTAATTAGTTAAAATTAACTCTAATTAGGGGTTAAAAATTGGGGCTTTTATATGATTAGCGTGATTAAGGTTCAATTGAGTGTGCCAACCACTCAATTGAACTTGTTAGGACATAAATGTATATTTTTTTGCATTAATTGCATGTTATTAGCGTTAATTAGTTAAAATTAACCCTAATTAGGAGTTAAAAATTGGGGCTTTTATATGATTAGCGTGATTAAGGTTCAATTGAGTGTGCCAACCACTCAATTGAACTTGTTAGGACATAAATGTGCATTTTTTTGTATTAATTGCCTATTATTAGCGTTAATTAGTTAAAATTAACCTTAATTAAGTGTTAAAAATTGGGGCTTTTGTATGATTAGTGTGATTAAGTTTCAATTGAGTCTGCCAACCACTCAATTGAACTTGTTAGAACCTGATTGCATTTTTGTGTTTTTATGTTATGCAGGAATATGGCAGAACAGGATGTGGAGCAACATGGTGTTGATCCTGGTTGGCAGCATTGCACACTAGTGGACAGTGTTAGGAGGACGGTCAAATGCAACTGGTGTGGAAAGGAGATGGGTGGTGGCATCTATCGCCTAAAAAATCATCTTGCTGGCATATCAGGAGATGTCAGTAGATGTGAGTCAGTCCCGCTGGCCTTGAAGAAGGAAATGAGGGCTTATATGATGGGTAAAAAGGCACACAAAGATTTATCATCTCAACAACACATAGATTTGCAAGATGAGATATCAGGGCACCAAAGACGAAAGGATTACAGTCTACCTGTTTAGTGCCCGATCAATTTAGATGATGATGATGTGGAGGAGGAGGATGAGGAGGATCCAGATGCAGAGTACACCAGAGCTGTTGGTGCCAGTTTGCGGACAAATAGAGAAGATGAGGACACCCCAGCTTTACCACCTCACTTGGCCAGCATGTACGAGGCAGAAAGACAAACCTACAGGCGTAGAAGAAGGCGATTGAGGAAAACAAGCCAAGTGCGGAGTGATGACTCCACTGATGATGATGATGATGATGATGGAGATGGTGATGGTGATGGCGCTGCTGCTGCTGGACTATCAGGAGGTTCTGCACTTGGGAGCAGTTACACATGATACGATGATTACTCCGCACCTCCGAGTCATTCTGAAGGAACTCAAGGTCAGAGACAAGGGCAACAAAGGGGATTTGAAGGCCAACAGAGACAGGCAGGATGTGATTGGCCACCATGGGAAGATGCACCTTCTTATCCGCCCATTTTTCATCCCTCTACACTGCCATATTTAGACATCAGCAGCACTACTGAAGGGTACTCTGGACCTCCACCTATACAGTACGACATTTTTGTCCCTCCAATACAATCAGGAGAAAGTTCAAGCCAACAAGCTTACACACTTAGAGGTATTCAAAGAGGATTCGAAGACCTCGCTAGTTCCTTGTTTGGCTATGGATATGCACCGGCAGATTATGGCCTGCCTGCTCAAACTTATGAACCGGATGATGAAGGATCACAAATGTGATCTTTCTAAGGTATTTTTCAACAACAATATCTTTTTTAATTAATGCACAACAAAAATTATTAGTTAGTTAGTTGTCTTTAATGTTTATTTTTTATGGATGTACATGAATTGCATTCGTTCTTATTGTACATCAATTGAATAATATGTATGTAATTTTTTCTGATTTTTTCCTTATTTTTTTCTAATTTTTTCTATTTTTTCTGATTTTTTTTTAAAAAAAAATCCGGCCGAGTCGGACCGGCCGGACTGAGTCTGGATCGGCCGACTCGGCCGATCCAGATCGGGTCGGGTCGGGATCGCCGGGTCCCGATTCCGGGTCCCGATTCCCGGTCCCGACCCGAGCCGGAATTCCTTGCTAAAAACTGATAGGCCGGTTGATGCGATCGATGGCCGTTACTCCTCGCCGTAAGAAACACGCCAAAAAATAGGAGGCAAGTGATGGATGAGAATTTCGCTTGACCCAAACAATATGTGGGCCGGCTCAGAAGCACGAGTCCAAACCGACAAACGCAGCCCCACCACCACCAAAGCCCAACTCCACTACGGGCCTCGATACAGGATCCGACCAGGAAGGTCCAAGACCGGGCTCAGGGAGCCTTACCACTAGGAGTATTCAGACCATTGCATCTGGCCTGCTCATGAGGCATCCGAATCCTCCCCCTAGCGAGATCCCTATATCAACTCGATCGAGGCTCCTCCTCGCAGGAGGATCCCGATTTTCTCAGCCCAATCCGATTGCGACCCAGAGCAGATCAGGACAAATCTAGAAACCTAACTGGATACTGAAGAGTGAAGAAGATGGAGAGAAGATGGGCTAGAAATCTTGTGCAATGGCTCTCTCTGTCTCATACAGAGAGGCCTGTCAACACAATAACCTTTTATATCATTAGGGCAAACTAGTTACAATGCTAAAGGACTAGTTTACCCCTGTTAGGAATAAAACCAGTAAAAAATCAGAAAAAACAGAGCACAACCAGTACTTAGATAAAAGGACTAAAACGCCCTAACTAATGCCCCTATTTTCACTACACTCCCCTTCAAGCTGAGCATGGATATTGAGTGTGCCCAACTTGTTGATTACATTTGAAAATTGATCCCGAGACAACCCTTTAGTAAGGACAACAGCAAGTTGTTGGCCGGTGTTGATGTATGGTAAACACAAATCTCCACTATCAAGCTTCTCTCGAATGAAATGTCTATCGATGTCAATGTTCTTAGTCCTGTCATGCTGAACTAGATTATCGACAATACTAATAGCTGCTTTATTGTTACAATAGAGTTTCATCGGGATCTTGACAGAGATGCCATTATCCTGAAGTAGTAATCGTATACGTAAGAGTTCAGCAACTGATTGTGCCATGGCTTTGTATTCTGCCGCTGCATTGGACCTAACACAAACAGACTGCTTTTTGCTCCTCCAAGTGACAAGGTTTCCTCCTAAAACATACAATATCCTGTAGTGGATCTTCTGTCATCTTGGGACCCGGCCCAATCAGCATCAGTGTACCCCTCGAACACAAGAGGCTTTCCACCAGAGAATAATAATCCCTTTCCTGAACTTGACTTTATATACCTCAAGATTCTATCCACTGCTCCAAGATGGGATGTCCTTGGAGTATGCATAAATTGACTTACCACATTGGCAGCATAAGCAATATATGGTCTTGTCAACGCCAAGTATAATAGCTTGCCAACAAGTCTCTGATAAGATCCCTTCTCGAATTCAAACAATGGTTCTCCATCTGCAAGGCTAAGTCTGTGGTTTGCCTCAATAGGAGTATCCGCAGCTTTGCATCCCAATTTTCCAGTTTCTTTCAGCAAGTTTAGTGCATTCTTGCATTGGCACACGTAGATTCCTCTAGAGGATCTAGCAACTTCAATACCAAGAAAGTATCTCAATTTTCCTAGATCCTTAATCTCGAATTCTTTTGTTAATTCTTCTTTAGGACAACAATCTCCTCTTCATTTTCACCCGTAATGATCATGTCATCCACATACACAATCAAAATAACAACCTTACCACCCGTTCTCCTGATGAATAAGGTGTGATCAGCATTACCTTGAGTGAAACCATATTTGATTATAGCAATTTTGAACCTTTCAAACCATGTCGGAGGTGATTGCTTCAAACCATACAATGCCTTCTTTAATCTGCACACTTTCCCTCCAGTGATAATGTCAGGGGGTGGCTGCATGTATATGATGTGGGACAGCAAGGGGGAAGACCGGATGTAGGAAGAAGAGAGGGGTTGGGGAAGAAGAAGCTAGGGCTTCACGCCCTCACACGGGTTCCCATCCCATCTCGGGAGAAAACGCCTCAGACGGCTGCTCTTTCATTTTAAAATCTTCTCCAATATTCTTCCCACGAGGAGATACAAGACAATATATAGACTCCTCAAAAGAAACCCTAATACTAAAGGACCAAAATAACCCTTATTCAAAGTAAAAAGACTCAAACAGAACTAAAACAAGAAAATACACTAATTGGGCCTCTAATGGGCCAAACAAAATACAAAATAAGCCTTGGGCTCTGTTCTCCACTTCTTGGATTCCCATCATTTGACACAGGACAGCAAGGGGGAAGACCGGATGAAGGAAGAAGAGAGGGGTTGGAGAAGAAGAAGCTAGGGCTTTACACCCTCACACGGGTCCCCATCCCATCTCGGGAGAAAACGCCTCAGACGGCTGCTCTTTCATTTCAAAATCTTCTCCAATATCCTTCCCACGAGGGGATACAAGACAATATATAGACTCCTCAAAAGAAACCCTAATACTAAAGGACCAAAATGACCCTTATTCAAAGTAAAAAGACTCAAACAGAACTAAAACAAGAAAATACACTAATTGGGCCTCTAATGGGCCAAACAAAATACAAAATAAGCCTTGGGCTTTGTTCTCCACTTCTTGGATTCCCATCATTCTGTGCTAGAATAAATATGCGGACGCTTGGGTCATCTGGAGGAATCTTCAAGCAAAGAATCATATCAACAATTACAAATTGATCTGCTGCACGTAAATCATAAAAGGCCTGCCATATCATGTCCACTAGAGACTGTAGCAAATCATACGGGCCATCATGTATGGTAGCTATTATCACACTCTCAGTAAGTGTTGGACGAGGCTTTGAATCAACAAAAAACATCATCAGCAATAAGATATAATCCTGTCTCAACAAATAATTCATGATCCCAGGAGATAATATGAACTGGTGCAGTATCAAGTATATCAGCACTAAACACATCATCAGAGATGCGATCCAATCTTGATCGTCTAAATAATGCGTGATCCCAATGGTCAACCATACCTCTGACATCAACTTCGAACACTGTATCAGTGATCATATGTAGGCCAAATGTAATGAATAAATCGTGATCCCAACTAGTAACAGGTGATGGTGCCACTTTATCGAAACAAGCTAAATACAGCTATTGAAGCTTCTCCCGATCTTGATAAGAGGTATTGAGAATACGAATGGATGCCTGGTATCCCTTGGGTCGTAGAAGATAGTCTCGCCCAGTGGGATCAATCACAACTTGCCGCTCGTCCATCCATTCTTTACCCAAACTGATATATGAACCATGTGGTATAATCTTGCACCATGCATCATCATAATATCTGACGCATCGGGAAGTGCTTTTGCTCTTTAAGAGACGGAAAAATGGCACATAGGCTCGGTCTCCGGAGACAATTATGTAGTCCGTATAGGAGATAGAATCCACAATAGATTGTGAAATAACATTGTCGAACGGAATTGCATCAAGAAACACCCTAACTTTCACGGAATTGGGTAGATTCACCTCAGAGCTAAAATCCATGGTGAGGAAACATACCTAGGATTCCGACTTGTAAGAACAAATCGATCCTACAAGAGCATATGGCGTGTAGAACAATGCACCGCAAGTTGAGGAAGCACTGGACGAGGTTCGCCTCGCTGCTAGGATGCCAGCGGTACGATCAACGCAAGAAACGGAGCTCAAATCATCTCTCGGTATACGTGCAAAAGTGGCACACAAAACGAGGCAGTCAAGACACTGGCTGTGGCGGAATCAGTGAACCAAGAGGCTGCCACGCAAACCAAGGCGGCTGAGCGAGCCTTGGGATGCGCAATCGGGGGTCCTCGGTATGCGTACAGAACTGACACGTAGAACGAGGCAAATCTGGGATACAACACAGTGGATCTGAATTGGCCTTGCTGGAACGAGACCAACGCCACTGACGGCTCTCAAATCGAGATCCGAAAGATTTCGAACGGCGAGTACTAGTGTCCTCGTAAAGCGTGCAAGTGCAGCACGCAAAACGAGACACTGCACTCAGATGGAATGTACAGCGAGGTCGGCCTCGCCGATACGATCCCAACGGCACAAGCGGCGCGCAAATCGGAGCACGGACGAACTCTGGGCGCTGGCGGTGCGATAAGAACTCCTAATGCACCTCCTGTGCACTGTAGCGGACCTGGGTGTGGGCCGAACCTGTGGGCTGGATCCGCTGGCGCACCTGGCTTAGACCACGTTGCCAAGGGGCTCGGATCTAACAAATCTGGTTCGGACCGTACCGGACCGGACCTAACTGGTGCGTAGGTTAATGGATCCTCCTGTGGGGTTCGGTTCGAGTCCGGGTCTAGTTCGACCCAGACGACCCGACACGATGCGGGGCTTCATCTTCGAACAGCTCTGAGCCCTAACAAAAACGAAGAACAGGCGGGGAGGGAGGCAGCAGCGGAGCGGACGGCGGCGATGGCGCGGCGGTGCGGGGCGGGGCGGCGACGGCGCCGGCTGCGGCGGGGTCCGACGATGGCAGCGGCGGCGCAGGTGCGCCGGCCCTCCTCTGCAGCCTTTTCTTCTTCTACTTTTCTTTCTGGACAAGCTGGGAGAGGGTGAGGATGATGGGGCCAGCGGGTTGGCGGGTGGCCGGTGACAGCGGCAGCGGCGCCGGCGAGTTGGGGCGGCGACGGTGATGGCGTTGGCAGCTACAGAATCTGACGACGACCCCGGTGACTGCGCCGGTGGGCTATTGCGGTGGCACTACAGGGTCGACCTGAGATGGTGGTGAACGTGAGGAAGGACAAGGGAGATGGGACGGCAGCCTGTGGGGAGTTGGGGTGACAGTCTAGGAGAGAAGGCAGTGGCAGCACGATGGGGGATCGGAGTGGGGCTATGATACTAAGTTGATGCGGGACAGCAAGGGGGAAGACCGGATGAAGGAAGAAGAGAGGGGTTGGGGAAGAAGAAGCTAGGACTTCACGCCCTCACACGGGTTCCCATCCCATCTCGGGAGAAAACGCCTCAGACGACTACTCTTTCATTTCAAAATCTTCTCCAATATCCTTCCTACAAAGGGATACAGGACAATATATAGATTCCTCAAAAGAAACCCGAATACTAAAGGACCAAAATGACCCCTTATTCAAAGTAAAAAGACTCAAACATAACTAAAACAAGACATACACTAATTGGGCATCTAATGGGCCAAACAAAATACAAAATAAGCCTTGGGCTCTGTTCTCCACTTCTTGGATTCCCATTAGCATACCTCCTTTGCCAGGTCACCATTCAAGAAGGCATTTTTACATTAAGTTGGTACAATTCCCAAGAAAAATAGGCTGTCAGAGATAAGAGTATTCTAACTAAGTTTAACTTGGCTACTGGTGCAAAAGTCTCTTGATAGTCAAGGCCATACGTCTAAGTGAACCTTTTTGCTACCAGTCTAGCCTTGAACCTTTCAACTGTCCCATCAACTCTGAACTTGGTAGTGTACACCCATTTAAATCCCACTAGCTTCTTTCCCTGAAGAAGGTCAACCAATTCCCAGGTATTATTCTGCTTAAGAGCATCCATTTCCTCTTTCATAGCTTTCACCCAACGATGATCCTTGCTGGCTTCTGCAAAGGTAAGAGGAGTGGAAGCAGTAGACAAGGCAACAATAAAACTCATATAAGAGGAGGACAACTTTAAGTAACAAAGGTATCGAGAAATAGGATATTTAGTGCACTCTCGTACACCTTTCCGGACAGCAATAGGTTTCTCAAGGTTATCCTGCAAGCAATCAGAAGGAACAGAAGGCCCAAGAGGCTGTTCGGGCTCAAAAACAGTATTACTTTCCTGGGTTGGTGGGTCAGCAGGAGGAGCCTCTATAACCTCTGTTCCAATAAGGGGTTGCTAGTTCTTATTCTTGCGAACATACTTCAATATCTTGTTCCCTCCAGTCATGGATTGCGGAATCAGCGGGTTTCGATCCGATTCGGGGGGGATTTCACTGTTCCCCCCCCACCGATTTGAAAAAAAAAAAAAAAAAACGGCCGAAATTGGCCCGAACCGGACCAGATCGGCCGGTCCGGACCCGATCTGGTCCAGTTCGGGCCGGTCCCGATCCCCCCCTTAAGGTTTAAGGGTTTAGGGTTTAGGGTTTAGGGTTTTAGGGTTTTAGGGTTTAGGGTTTAGGTTTTAGGGTTAAGGGTTAAGGGTTAAGGGTTAAGGGTTTAGGGTTTTAGGGTTTTAGGGTTAAGGGTTAAGGGTTTAAGGTTTAGGGTTTAGGGTTTAGGGTTTTAGGGTTTAGGGTTTAGGGTTTTAGGGTTTTAGGGTTTAGGGTTTAGGGTTTAGGGTTTAGGGTTTTAGGGTTTTAGGGTTTAGGGTTTTTTATGGATGTACATGAATTGCATTCATTCTTATTGTACATCAATTGAATAATATGTATGTAATTTTTTCTGATTTTATTTTTATTTTTTCCTGATTTTTTCCGATTTTTTTTAATTTTTTATTATTTTTTAATCTGGCCGAGTCGGACTGGCCAGACTTCATCTGGATCGGCCGACTCGGCCGATCCGATCCGGGTCGGATCGAGATCGACGGGTCCCGATTCGGGGACCCGATCCGATCCGGAATTCCTTGCCTCCAGTCACCATGATATCACCGTCATGTTGCTTCGTGGATGTGGCGAGACTTCAGAGGTGGCACCTCTGTTAGGAACAACAGTAGAGGATGGAACAACATGTGGAATATCATCAACAACAATAGGAGGGAAACTACAATGCTCCCGCTCAGACACATCCGGGGAAGAGGAATATGGAAGATGTTCAAAAAAAGTAACATCTTTGACAATATATTTCTTCTTAGCCTGGGGATCATAGCACTTGTATCCCTTTTGAGGAGAAGAGTACCCAAGAAAGATGGCCCTAATGGCTTTGGTATCCAGTTTGGAGGAGCCTGGAGCCAAGTTATGAACAAAACATAGACACCCAAACACTCGCAATGGCAGCGGAAAGGGTGAGTGTTGGAGCCGGAGAAGAGAATAGGGAGTCCTGAATTGAAGGACACGAGATGGCATTCGGTTGATGAGGTACGCAGCAGTGAGAATAGCCTCTGCCCAGTATTTTTTGGGAAGACCATGATTGAGTAGTGCCCGAACAGTCTCAAGTAGGTGTCTATTTTTTTCTCAAAGCTATCCCATTATGTTGGAGTGTATATGGGCATGAGGATTCATGAAAAATACCCTCATCCTCAAAGAACATATTCAAAGGTTTTTTGAAATACTCTTTTGCATTGTCTGATTGAAATACTTTTATTTTTTTCTCAAACTAATTTTCCACCATTTTTTCGAACACCTGAACCACTCGTGGCACTTCCTCCCTGGACTTCATTGGGTATACCCACGTGTAATATGTAAAGTCATCAATAAATGATATAAAATACCGACTGCCATCAAGAGAGGGAATGGAAGAGGGACCCCAGACATCAGAATGGACAAGCTCAAATGAAGTAAAACTTTTATTCAATGACTGAGGAAATTGGGTTCTACAATGTTTAGCAAAATGACATACTTGACAAGCAAGAGACTGTAGGTCAACCTTACTAAATAAGGAAGGAAACAACATGTTTAATGATTTGAAAGAAAGGTGTCCTAGACGGAGATGCCACAACTGGATCTCTTTTATTTTGTTCGACATAACATTAATACTACTAGACTGAAGGGCAGCCCCATGCTTGGACTGAAGTTGATAGAGGCCTCCCACTTCACACCCACTCCCAAGAGGTTGTCCCGTCTTCAGGTCCTGAAACACACAATGAGTGAGAAAAAAGGTCACTGAACAATTCAATGATTTCATCAAGCTACTAACAGAGAGTAGGTTAATAGGCAGTTTTAGAACATGAAGAGCTAAGGACAAGACAAGGTGATTATCTAGAGGGATGTTGCCCTTCCCAGTAATGGTGGCAAGAGTGCCATCAGCAATAGTCACCTTATCTTGTCCGAAGCACAAGCTGTAGGAAGTGAACAATGTAGAGTACCAGCCATATGATCAGTGGCTCTTGAGTCAATGATCCAGGAGTTCCCACCGGTGTGGGAGACAACACTGAGTGTTACCCCAAGAGTACCTGACTGGCTAGTAGAGGTGGAGGTGGACAACTAAGATAGGAACCGCTGGAGGTTAGCTATGTCAGAAGTGGACAGCCCTGCAAAACTCCCTGGAGTGGTGGCCGATGTGCTCCCATCACAGGCTGAAGTCATGAAGGACCCTGTAGGCTTGGCGGACACTGCATTTTCTTTGGCTTCCTGGTTCTGCTTGAACTTCAGAGGCTTCTCGTCTGGATGCAATTCCCAGCAAAAGTCTACAGAGTGATTCTCTCGCTTACAATGGGTACACTTCCTCCCTCCTTTCTTTAGGTCTTTTCGGGTGCCATCTCCTTTTCTACTACAATTTGTGCTGACAAGTGCAGAATGTTCTCCAGTGCTAATCCCACTTGTATCAGCTTGCATAGTCTTTCGCCTCCTCTCTTCTGTAATAACTTTCTTGTAACACTGCTCAAGTGAGGGGATCACTTCAAAATTGAGGATCTGAAACCTCAACCCTTCATATTCTGTATCCAAGCCATGTAGAAATTTCAGGACTCTTTGGTCCTATATGTGCTTCAGGTATTTCCTATAGTCTGCTACTGAGTCACAATCAGAGATAGCGTAAGTATCTTGCTCCTCCCACAGAGCCCTCAGGGTCATGTAGTATTCACACACACTCTTACTATCCTGTTTGGTTTCATGAATAGCAACCACAAGATCATACATGTTTACTGGGTTGGCCTTCTTGCAATACATCTCCTCCAGAATAAGCCACATCTGTCTTGCAGTAGACTTCTTGACAATATACTTCAGCTGTCCATCTGTCACAGAACTCAAGATACAGGTCCTCACAATGTTGTCCTGGTGCTCCCAATTGTCGTATTTCGGGTCATCCACTGAAAGTGAGGTTATTTTGTCATTTATGTAACCCACTTTTGCCCGAGCACTAACAAAAGTCTTAATCGTTACTATCCAGTCCAGGTAATTTGAATCATTCAACTTCACAAGGAGAAGTTGAAGATGAAAATTATCCCCCACGTTGTCCCCTTTGGAGGAGACTTTGTCGTCATTTCAGACATATTCTCGTTCTTAGGGACTTTTCAGAGGCACAACAAGTGTAGGTGCGGCTGCAAGAAGGTATGCACCCACCACAAGAAGAAATCTGCAGCAGCACTAAGGAAGGAACAAACCTTGCAATAGTCCAAACCAATTTTTTGTGTAGTGGGAGGAGGCTGTAGCAGTACAGATAATCCACCAAACAAAAACTGCAGCAACAAGGTGGGCACTCACAGAATCTGTGTAGAAACCAGCCATGAACAATCCCCAAACCAAGGGGAAGAGTGAGGAAGTGGCCCAAAGAAACCCTAGACAAGGGTGTGTTCAGCAGTCATGGTGGCTGGTTACCACCAATCGGCAGAGCAAGGGGACCGGTTGTCCCTGGGTACGTGACCGGTCACCAAAAAGGGACCCACCCTGTGTACCGGTCACACATTAAACCCTAAACAGGGTACCGATCACAAGAGTAGGCCTTGAGCAGGTTTTGGTGAAGGAAAACTTGGCTGCTCCTCTCCAAATCTGTACCACAGGATCCAGCCTTGATGAAGGAACCTTGAATGCTAGGAAGAAACCCTAGCCAAGGTGTGGTGAAGTGGAGAGGAAAGACCGGTCAGCCAAGGGTGCAGAAACAGGGGACCGCACTTCTCCTTCTCCTTCTTTCTCCCTAGAGCTCACCATGAAGAGTGAAGAAGATGGAGAGAAGATGGGCCATAAATCTTGTGCGGTGGCTCTCTCTATCTCACACAGAGAGGCCGGCCAACACAACAACCTTTTATATCATTAGGGCAAACTAGTTACAATGCTAAAGGACTAGTTTACCCCTGTTAGGAATAAAACCAGTAAAAAATCAGAAAAAACAGAGTACAATTGTACTTAGATAAAAGGACAAAAACGCCCTAACTAATGCCCCTATTTTCACTACAGATATGAATCCTACTCTTCAAAGTAACCCTTTCTAATCCCAAGAAAATCACGAGAACTTGGAGATTTGTCTCGGGTATGACCGTTCCAAAATAATCTCCTTCCAGTCACAATCTCTAAAGAAGGCTCGGCCAGGATCTACTCTTCCTGATCGGAATCGACTCGTAAGCCGCTCTAGAACTACTATATAAAGACCTATGGCTCAACCTTACCAAGTACGTTCTCCATCACCTAATTGGTCTTGTTTTTCTCCTAAATCCCCAGCTTCCTAACTTAAGCATCGGAGGGGGATCCCCCAAATCGTCGCCGGGGGCCCTTGACGGTGTTTCTTTCCTGCAGGTCTATTGTTCCCAGGCCTTCTGATACTTGGTGGAAGGCTTTGATCGTGGTGGACGAGATTTTGACCCAACAAGACCCATTCGCAGAAACACCATCAATTACCCTATTTGGAGAGATCTTCCTCAATGCAAATGTTCCATTGGATTGACTATCTTCTACCGGTGCTTCAGTTATTTTTTTCCGAATGAAAAGTGGACTGTACCATCAATTTTATTAAAACAATAAATAGAGGTAGTACAATCAGGCCAAGTTAGGTGAGGTACCTATATTGGAAAAATAAAAAAGAATAAGAACAACCTACTTAAATTCTTTCATCCAAGCCTCAGCAAAAATGCCAAGACTATGGAGACTCCAACTGTAAATAAAAGAAGTAACAAGTAATGCGATGTTCTCAAACATAAATTTTACTTCCCCTAAGGATGGAAACATTCCTCTCCTTCCATGTATTCCAATAGACAGCATGCGGCAAGATTTGAATGATTTTCCTGCGATTACTCTTGCCAAGTGTAGACTTCATCCTATGAAAGCACTTCCACATCCTGCATATTTTGGAATGGAGGATAAAACTTGAATAATTTGCCAATACTAATCCATATTTCTCTGTTGACTGGGCATGTGATAAATAAGTGGTCAACATCTTCCTTGTTAGACCAACATAAGGCAATGAGTATCGCTATCAGTGCAACATTTACTCCTGTGAACTTTGGTAATAATGCATTTCTTGTGTACCAGCCACATAAAACTTCTGACTTTCAGTGGCGACTTCACTTTCCATATGACCTAAAAATGCTTGAAGCTGTACAACTCCCTTACATTAATGTATAAAAGGACTTCACAGAAAACATACCACTGTTATCAGCCCAAAGAATTTGATCATGGCCATCCACATTAATTTGTACTTCTGACAGAGTATGCAACAGAAAAATGTAATCCACCTCTTCAGCCTTTTTAAGATTCCTCGTTAGCTGAATTTGTCACTGAAAAGTGCCATTGTGAAATGAATAGGCATCTTTAATGTGTATAAACTTATAAGAGGCCAATTGGAAAATCTTTGGATACTGGTCCTTAAGTGTGATATCACCAATCATCTTTCTAACCAGAACAAAGTAGTTTCACCATTGCCCACCTTGATTCAAATAAATTTATCAAATATACTTGCTGCTTTAAGTATATCTTTCCACACTGGTGCCAATTTGGTGACAATCTCTGAATGCAAATAAAATCTTGGAGATGATTTGTAATGTTTCAGCTTAATAATCCTCTTCCAAAGTGACTCTTCCTCTGATATTAATTCCAGATCCATTTGCCAAGCATTGCAATGTTAATCAGCTGTAAATCGTTCACTCCCAGACCTCCTTGCTGAGTAAACTGACACACATTTTCCCATTTAACTAGATGAATGCCTTCGGTTTCATTGTTGGTATTCTTCCACAGAAAACTACTCCTGATGCAGTCAATTTTCCTCCTTATTGAAGAAGGTAATAAGAACACTGATAAGTAATGTTGAGGAATAGCTGTCAATATTGAGTTTATCAACATAGTCCTTCCTTCCAAAGACAACTTTCTAGCTTTCCAGATGGAGAGTCTCTTTTGCATTTTGTGGATGAGAGGATTCCAAGCTGCCTGTTGAACCTTTCTGTAATGCAGTGGTTGGCCTAAATAAGTGATGGGCAGCTCCATCACTTTACACCCCAGAACTGCAGCATATGGTCGACACAAATCTTTCTAACATATTAATATCTATGATAGCACTTTTATCAAAGTTTATCATTAAAGCCTCAAATGTCTTCAATATGAACAATAAATTATTAATGTGGTCTAGATCACCCTCCAGGAAAATAAGTGTATCATCTGCAAATTGTAAATGGGAGATGCCTACTGGAATCCTTATGACTTGAGCAGCATGAATCCGGCCTGATAAGTCAGCTTTCTTACAAAATTAGGTAAATTTGCCATCAGGACAAAGAGAAGTGGTGACAGTAGATCTCCTTGCCTAAGACCCCTTGAACTAGAAAACTAACCATGAATCCCTCCATTCATAAGAATGAAGAATTTGGCTGTTGTAACACAATTCTTGATCACCTTCACCCACTTTTCAGGGAATTTGTGAATTACCATCTGATTCCATAAACATTTCCAGGCAACTCTATCGTAGGCCTTGTTAAAATCTAGTTTACATGCTAATCCCACTACTCTTCAAGAAGAAGATTGCTGCAAATGGACTAGTTGATACTTACAAGGCAAGGTCAGTGGACAAGGGGGATCATCAAAGATAAGGAGTTAACTATGACGAAACCATCTCGCCGGTTGCCATGATTAAGTCAATCAGAATTCTTCTTATAGCTACCTATTGTGATTATGAGATTTGACAAATAAATGTTAAAACAGTCTTTCTCAATGGGAATCTTGAGGAAGAAGAGTATATAATATAGCTTGAAGGTTTTACATCCAAAGAACATCCTAAAAAGGTCGGCGGGCTTTCAGAGATCCATTTATGGATTGAAGCAAGCTTCTCGAAATTGGAATCTAAGATTTGACAAGATAATCAAATCTTATGACTTCATAAGAATATCAATGAGTCATGTGTAAACAAGAAGGCTAATGGGAGCACGATAAGATTCCTACTGCTTTATGTTGATGACATCCTACTCATTGGGAATGATAGGGATACATTTCAGACCTTCAAATTTTCGGTAGGGACAGTAAGATTTAAGATATATCTTAAAGTAACATTTAACATATATCTTCAAATTTTCGGTAGGGATAGTAAGATTTAAGATATATCTTAAAGTAACATTTAAGATATATCTTAACATTTTCGGTAGGGATAGTATAAGGTAGGGATAAGGATCTGAAATATTATCATAGTTGTCTAAAAACTTCTCTATGAAGGATTTGGATGAAACATCTTATGTAGTGGGTATAAGGATCTATAGAGATAGGTCTAAGAGGATGTTGGAATTGATATAGATACGATTGTCAAAAGGTTTCGTATAAAATGTTTTAAAAGAGGTCTCATACCGATGAAATATGGAATTAATCTATCTAAGGAGATGTCCCATAAAACTCCTGAAGAAAAATCATACATCAAAAAGGGCACCCTATGCTTCAGCAATAGGATCCATCGATATATACTAGACCTGATGTGACGTATGATCTAAGTGTTATGACTAGATATCAGACAGATCCAAGAGAGCCTCATTGGAAAGCTATGAAATAGATCCTAAAGTACTTAAGAAGGACTAAGAATGTATTCTTGATATATCGAGGAGATGATTTGAAACTACGAGGTTATACTAACTCGTAGTCTGAGTTGAATGACAACAAATCAATGTCACGATTTGTCTTCACCTTCAATGAAGGGGCAGTGAGCTGGAAGAGTTCCAAGTAGGAAACCACTGTACTCGACGACAGAGACAAAGTACATAGTTGCTACTAAAGCTACCAAGGAAGTTGTATAGATGAAGAAGTTCATTACCAAACTAGGAGAGGCTCCCAATATCTCTGATCCAGTCCCATTGATGTGTAACAATAATGAGGCGATTACACAAGCAAAAGAGCTGAAGTCTCGTCAGAAGTCGAAACATATTCTGAGGTGCTTTTACCTGATTAAAGAGATCATTTCTAGAGGACATATCGTAGTTAAAAAGGTTCCATCTATAGATAACATGGTAGATGCACTTTGTCTTAGGCTATTTTTAAGCATCACCTAGGTTCAATGGGGATCAAATATGTAAGTGACTAGCTTTAGTCCAAGTGGGAGAATGTTAGATATAGGCGTCCTCAAAGCCAATCCTATGACACCTATGCATTCTCGTTCATTAATAAATAATAATTAATTCATTATGTTGATTGGCCTTTAACTCATTGCGCATAATAAAGTCCATGAAACTATATGACGAATATTAGATCATAATGAGATTGTGATAATGAAACTAATATTCCTAATCATAATTCCTAATTATTCCTAGTCATAGGATATTTAAAAGGACACCTTATATCCACACAGACTGGTATATTATGCCTACTTACTTGATGAGGGTGATTAGTCTCATAGTCACATGTGTTGAGACACTAGGTCAAGCACACAGGTGCTCATTGGAGAATACGTTCATTAAACCAATTTGACTATAAAACCTTAGATGGTAACTATATATAACTGTCAACTAAGATGTTTATTATCACAATAGCATAGTTGGTCCTTAGACTTAAGTTTTCAAAGGATATTTTGCTTAAGAATTGTTGGGCCTTGACTTTTGACTTAAAAGGTTTTTAACCATAAGGCCTTGGGCAATCAATAGCTCAGACTCAATGGAATACTTATGAAGGTAATTTGAAATCATATAAGATCATTCACTCTCAATATATGAATGAGAGAGAATACCCTATAGATAAGTACTCAGAAAAATCTCTGGCCAAAGTTCAGTAGTTTATCAGAAAAGTAGTTTTTTTATGGAACTATGAGTACAAGGTCTATATGATTTAGCATACAAGAGTTTGACAGTTTAACTATACTCTTAACTAAACAAAGAGTGTTGTATGAATGAAGGATTATATCAATGTAACATCTGTTGATAGAAAAGTTTCAGAGTGGGATTACTTATCCCTAATTTCTTCTAGGATCATACAGTGTTGCTTAGAGCCCAATATGATTAAAGAGTCCATAGTTAACAATCATAAGATAATTAGTAAAGTGATGATGTGATAACCAAGTTAATTAACATAAGTTATAAGATGATTAGTTAATCAACTTAAATGATTGAGTTAACCAACAAGCCTGTATGTAAGCTGTAGGGCTTAATGGGCTTGCAACCAGACTAACATCTAGGCATGGAGGGTCATACACATAATAGTTCTAAGCTATTGGGTGGACTTAATCAGTTATGGGATAACTAAAGGGTTTTTGTGAAAAACTCTAAACATGGTCTATATATCTAATTAAGATGGGAAACTTAAGGCGCCAGGCTAACCCTACTGGCCGTCCCCCCCCTCTCCCTTCCTCTCTCCTCTGGGCACCCCCTTCTATGGTGGCCGGCCCTCTCGTCTGAGGGAGAAGAAGAAGAAGAAGAAGAGAAGGTGTTCTTTTCGCTGAGACTTCTGGAGAGGATCCCGTCAGCGAAGAATTAGTGTGAGTATGCTAGAGGGTAAATGCTTGTATGCCTTGCTCTCCTTCTGCATGGAACTATGAATCTTGCGATTGTGCTATCACGAGAAGGTGAGAAATCACACCCATTTTTACAATTTTATTGTTGCATCCACATTAGTGTGATGGAGAGGAGATTTTTTATGTTATTTCTACTGTGTTCTTCTTCCTCCCCGATAATCCTTACACTTCCTTCAAGCTCCCAAAAACATTAATGACACTATTAAGCTCAATAACTGTAAAGAAATGCCATGTAGTCAACACCAGGCACACCATTTGCTCTTCTTGGTCCCAAGTTATAATTCCACTCCTCCCATCTAATATATGCATTGTTGAAATGACTGGGGTGCTGGTTAAGAGCTTGGTACCTGTTGACTACAATAGAAAAAAGATGATGGAACACCTATTGTCAGGAGCACCTATCTTCCAAGTTTGCTCAGATGGCTACCTTTGATGCAGAGCTTTACAGAGCTCCTCCTTGTAAAGATGTCCTTTAAGGATATTATGACTGACCAAGCAGTTTCCAAGTCACTAGAGATTGAAGACATGCTCCACCTTCTACCTGTGGTAGCCCAAACAGCCACCTCCAGAAAAGATGCTATCTTTCCATCTGCTTCTACGCATTCAGACCACTGAAGATGATGCTTTATAGACTTGCTATAGAAGAACAGATAACTGCCTGCCAGATGTTATTATCTCTACCCCGGTCATCTCCAGCGCTTTCTTCTGCACATGCTCTCTCTCCCTTCCTATTCCCTACTGACCCCCTCACCCATCCTCAATAAAACTGAAACTTAACAAAGGTTATAGGCATAAATCTAGAAGGAAGATGATGAGTCTTATTCCACATGCTATTTACTTTTATATCACCTGAAAGAAATGGCATGGTCTTTCAAGGTGGTATGAACGTCTTGAAGAAGTATGTAACTGAATGAGGAATTTTTAATCTCCTCAGCAGGTGCGTTATTGCGTTGTAGACCTCTTGGGTCTTGGATTCAGAAAGATAGGGAAAGACTGGAAAAGCTGATATGTGAAGACCTCTTGGGTTTCCATATGCTGTTTACTTTTATATCAGTTGGAAGAAATGACATGATCTTTCAAGGTGGTCTGTAAGTATTGAAATTGTACAACTGAATGAGGATTTCCTAATTTCCTCAGCAGGTGCACTGCCATGTAGAGTTGTAGATAACTGAATGAGGACTTCCTAATTTCCTCAGCCTCAGCAGGTGCATTGTCATGTATAGTTGTAGACCTCTCAAGTGTGGAGTCAGAAACATAGGTAAAAACTGGAAAAGCTGATATGTGAAGACCTCTTGACCTCTTGAGTCTGGAATCTTTCTGGAAGGCACTGACTGCTTTCTCCTTCTTCTTCTCCTCTCTCTCTCTCTCTCTCTCTCACACACACACACACACACACCACCAACAACAACACCACGCACGCACCCCTGGCCGCCACCCTTGCCCCCACCTAATAAGGAAAATCTTGTTCTCTTCTTCTTCTTCTTCTTCTCTCTCTATCTCTCACACGCACATGCTATTTGCTTATATCACTTGGAAGAAATGACATGGTCTTTCAAGGTGGTCTGCAAGTATTCAAGATGTATGTAACTGAATGAGGACTCTCTAATCTCCTCAGCAGGTGCATTGCCATGTAGAGTATTAGACCTCAAGTCTGGGGTCAGAAAGATAAGGAAAGACTGGAAAAGCTGATATGTGTAGACCTCTCGAGTCTGGAGTCTTTCTGGAAGGCTCTGAGTACTGTCTCTTCTTCTTCTTCTTATATGCACACACTCATGCTCTTTACATGTGCCTCATCTCACTTGTTGGATGCACCAGGTCTTTTGGTGTATTCAACCAATTCCTGCTGCCCCTTTCACCATTTCAATGAGACTGGAAGACAGAGGGGAAGAATGCGAAAGGTATAAAAGGGACTCACTGATGCCATCATCTGTATAGGACTGCATAATTGTCCATCTTACATAATCTATCATCTTCTTCCATCATCTAGCCATAAAAATAACTACTCTTACTTGTTGTTCCTTTCCATTCTTGTTTTTTCCTTCATTTTCAGTATTCTTACTGCATTCACTAAAGCACAACATGGTTTTGCATTGGTATGTGAGTTGTCTTGGACAAAGATGATTATGACTTATGAACTAGAGTCTACTGTTTTGAACGGACTTAAAAAATAATGAAGAAAAAGCTACATGAAATCTCTGAGTGCACCTAGGAAAATGCAGCCAAAACCACCCACACAGATGCTTAAGTACTTATCGACAGATGATTCCATAAGTGAAACCCTAATCAAGCATGTTCGTTATATGTAGGCCGGGAGTGTTCAAACATCATCCTGGCAGTTATCCCTGAAGTGCAACCCTTCTCATAGCCTAAGTAACCCAGATATATTTTTGTTGTCAACATTTAATTTAGGCATTAAATGAATGTACTTCATCTTCTTTGTCATCCTTGTGTAATGCTATTTCAAAGTTCTTTGCCATCTATATGTAATTCTAGCAGCATTGCATTTAGATGACAAAGAAGATGACATGATTGCTGTCTCCCCTTGATTCTAGATGATCTTCAGACTGCACCAAAATTCCATACGCACTGACAGGGACCTAGAGCTGCCTAGAAAGCTCAAAGAGATGGTAAGTGGGTCTTGTATCAGCCTACTCTCACCTGGTGTCTGTATCTGAATCTGAAAAATTTTGGCTCAATTCGGTCATGACAAGCCCCACCATACAATTGAAGATAGAGAGGTCCAATGCTGTTCCTACCCTGTTGGCTTTTAGCTTACAAACATACTTGTCAAATTTATAATAATTTAACATTTTAACTTTAAATTTCAAAAAAATAATAAAATTGATTACTTTTCCAGGCAAAGAAGATCCAGCATTAGGCTGCCTGGTCCTTCTGAAGAAGAATTTCATAGGTCAACCCCACTTCTTTAACCCATGCTTCTATGGTAAGTTTCTACAGAAAATTGCATAAGCCAGCTCTATCTGGATTTTAACAGTTGTCAATGGTTGGAAACATATGCTTGTGAAGCCCTTACAATAAAGGTTCAACTTGTCTCAGAAAGGTGATAAACAGGCAAATGATGTATAACTCATTCATAAACATGGTAAACCAAGTTAAGCTGCAACCAGGCTGATCCCTTCACCTTTTTTCGCATAGCTACGCTTTGATAGAGTTTTGGAAGCATAGATCTGCAAAACCTTTTGCAACATGGCCACCAATCCTGGTTTATCTCTCTCTTCTTTTGCCTGCAAGTGATTTAAAGAATGGAGATAAGACACAAAGGTTCACAGCTAAACTTCAAAAACAGACAGAAAGCCAGGTAACCTCTAATTTTTTGAACTTACACGAGGGACCAAATGCACAATTCCCATTAGTGAGTTTTAATGCTTATTGCTACGTGTACAATAGATTTTAGAATATGGTAACATGCAACTAATAAGAACAGCCATGATTGGTAAACGTTAAAGCTGACATTTAAAAAAATCATCATGTAGAAGACAAACAACACGATTTACACCTTCACAAGAGGGGTGGGAGGACCAATTGATGGATATTTTTCTGTAGGTACCTTTTGTCTATCAATGCACATCCTCTGTTCATTTTTTTTCTTGATTAATGTATTATAGTCATGGTTTGCCGTACCGGACCGACTCGGGCAACTCGTACTGTATCAAGACGAACCCGAGTCTGTACGATTTGGACATGCGACTCATACAAGTCGGCACAAGTTAACCCGACTTGTACCGGATCATGGGAGAACCGATTCGGTCCGACTCTTCAAGTTGGCAAACCCTGATTGTAGTACAATCAATCAACTTTAAAAAAAAAAAAAAAAAAAAAAAAAAAGAAAGAGGAAAAGCCACAGATGGAGTGTAGAACATGCCTCCACATAATTTCAGAGACTGATAGTACACCCAAGTTTCATTCAACAATAAGCTCAGAAAGATCAAACATTTGTTGAAGAAGTGGAGCTCGAATACATTTGGGCAGGCAGCATTAGTTAGACAGCAATTACTAAAAAAAGGTTGATGAACTTGAATGTAAAGCTGATTGTCAGTCACTATCCAATGAGGATTATCAAAAGCTCAAGACTTGCAAGACAGAGTATACAAAATCCTCATCTTGCTTAAATGTAAAGCTGATAGTACACCCTAGCTTCATTTCCTAACAGATATACAAAATCCTCATCCTGTTTGAGACCACTCCACTGTACAAATACTACTTACGTGGATCACAAAGCAGGCCTATTTTTCACTCTGATAGCAATGTTTGCGCAAAAATTCTACAACCTATTTTCAGCCCACTAGATTATTTTATCTTTGCAAACAACTGTGTTACTGCTTGTTATGAGAATGTCAGGATAGAAAACAAACTTATTGATCAACATATATATACATAACTTCTTAATGAATGAAAAACACCAGGAAAAATAAATTCTAGTCCAAAATGTCCTCAGAAACAAGCCTATAACTTTCTTGTGGAGGTAGTCATAATTCGATTAAATAAAACATAAAAAGTACAAATGCACATACTTATAAGAGAAAAGGTAATGAAAAAGTGCCTTGAAGAGGACAAGTATCCCACAACTCAATCACAAAAAAAATCCACAAAACAAAAATGGAAGGCTAGTGCGACAAGGTTCCTGCTTATGGTTAGCAGACTCAAACCTGACTCAGTGCAACTCATACAAGTTATTTTTATTTTTTTTGAAATAAGGTGAGGATGATGCCACCAATTTTATTAAAATTAAACAGAGGTAGCACAATCAAAGTGTGAGGTAAGATTCCTCAACCGAAAAAAGAAAACAAACGGAAAGCAACTCGTACAAGTTGTATCAGTTTTCCAGGGTTCCGAGCCGTGGACACCATTTGACCTGCCAAGTCAGCCTGACGCTTTTGTGGATCGACTTGACTTCATTCGATTCAAACTGACTCATATAATATGCATTTAGTTAGTTTGATACGTATTGAGTCATCATGTGAGCTTGTATTAGATGACCATGTTGACTTTGTATCAAAATTAATTTGTATGAGTTCTGTATATTTTCATGTCCCTGACTGATGAGTTTGTTGTATCTTTGATGTTCTTGTTGATTATTTATTCTAAATTTCAGTTTGTATTATAAGTAGTAACTTAAATTCACTTCATTCAATATGGTAGAATACAGCTAAATTGGGTTTTAAAGACATGGCATCATTAAAACACTTGTGTGACAAGGTTATTTTGTCATACATATTCATAAAATTGAAGAATCTGTAAAAACAGCTCCAATTTGATGAGAAATTGGTCTGAATCAGTCTCTGACTCATCCGAGTTGAGCCGAGTAGTACCATGACAGACTGATACAACTTGGGTCACAGAGAACCCAAGTCATACTAGTTGAGTCAGCCAACCTTGCTTCCACTAACATAAGAGATGGATATTATTTTAAACATCAATTTTAGAACAGTTTTATACATAGAATGCTTTTAAGAGAACCATGATACAATATCATTTGATTTATTCCTGGACATATGTGGAACTCTTATAGAAACAAAAAAGATTAGGACACAAATAACAAGTATACAAGGCAGAAGATTTTAAAAATAAATTGTTTAAAAGTTGTCAACAACAATGAAAAATCCTTCTCGCATGACTTTGGGAACTCCTTTTATGATTAAATTTGAAAGCAAGAGTGTACACCACTGCATGTACACAATCATGGACTTAAGTACTGGATGTATCAGACTAAGATTGGACAGAACTAATCTGAGTGAGGAGTGCTCAATCAATCCTAAAGAAAACAGAACAAAATTTATTATAAAATACATGCAGTGAACGTTGAGAAAAGGAAGAATCATTGGAATAGGGAGGAATCAGGTGGACAAAGATAGGATCAAAAGTCATATTTGGGTTGACAGTGACAAGAATCACAAAATTGGCTAGATTTGGATTATCCCTACTTGGTCTTACCCAAAACCAGATAGGCACATCTATCAGTAAAAATATGCAATAAATGTCTCTTGAGTTCTTTCACAAACTAGATGCTACTAACATAAAAAATCAAACACGAATTGAGAGAAACTAGAGACCAAAATACGCATCAAGAATCACCTGCCGCAACTGTGCATTCACTTCTGAAAGAAATCCTTCATCTAATTGCCCTTCTTTTTCTCTCCGCTCCAATTCCTGATAGATGACACAAGTAAAACAAAAATAAGCCAAAAATTCTGGTGTTTAAGGATGATGCTATTTCAATCTAATGCATCCCAGAGCAAGGTAAGTAGAAAGGATCAGAACCGGGAATCGCCCAGTCTCAATCAGATCCAGATTTCAAATCGGCTGATCAAGGGAAAAGGGCCGATCCTTGGATTGGCTTAATTTTTCAATTTAAAAAAAAATCTGAAAAATGAGGAAAAACCAAGAAAAGTTTGGAAAAATCATAAAAATTTAAAAAGAAACTAAAAAACTGAAAATGGCATACTAACAATCAAATCTAATGGAATTACGTTGATTTAGGTTGGAAGTGGTCAACTGAGGATTTGGGATTCAAGTCATAACTTGAATAAATGATCAAGCATGAGAAATCAAATACATACTACATTACTAGTTGGATAAATCAAAAAAATTTCAACGCCCAGGCAGTGGTTTAAACCCCAGTGTGTTCATATCAGCTAGATTGGGCCTGGATTGAGCGATCCAAGAAAGAGCAGCCCAGTTCATGGCTGATCCAAGCTGCTACTTCTCGACTCTGGATGATTTAGGCCCTTTTATTAAATTTTCTAATTCTCTTTGACCCCAGTGTGTTCATATCAGCTAGATTGGGCCTGGATTGAGCGATCCAAGAAAGAGCAGCCCAGTTCATGGCTGATCCAAGCTGATACTGCTCGACTCTGGATGATTTAGGCCCTTCTATTAAATTTTCTAATTCTCTTTGAGTGATTGCTTTTCCCCCATTAAATTGAATTGTCCATGGACGATTCCGATCAGGATTGGAATAGGCCGTTTGCGCAAACCATGTCCCAGAGGGTTAAACATATATGTGCTTGGTACATAAGTACATGCCTTATAGGATAGAAACATTGAGATTAACTTTTGAACATAGCTCTTCTTAGTGTGATGCCGCAATTTGCCTCAATAGCCAATTGTGGATTGGGTTGGTAACTTCGACAGCTGTCTTCCTGGGATTGCCTATAACTCACTCCCTCCATATTTGTGCTTACCTTCATGGTTATTTTATGGGTTCAACTGTGCCGTTCTACAGAATGGCTATCATTAACCTTGTCCAGGCACATGTTTTCCTCAATTCCTCTGACATCATCTTGCAATCAATCAAAGTTTATTCAATGAAGTAATCACACAGATTTTCAATATGAACTTGATTTCACTAAACAGTTCAATGAAGAACATCTGGTACATACATGGCTACATGGAGGAATGTAGAACATCTTTTATGCACATTCGTAGAGGAAGAACTGAACGAACCCCACTTGGTCCTATTAATGGTGAATAGGCAAAAGGTAGTCGAGATGGTATAGAGAGTAAACAGAACTCGGAGTCTCTAGGTTGCAGATGGATTGATAGAGTTCACTCCAAGGGTTTCTTCTAAGTGGCAGATGACTCTGGGAGCAATTGGCCATATTTCCTACCTTCCTTTTACCAACAAAAATATGTATAAATTAACAGGCTTATAAAAATGACAAAAACAATTCTGGAGGACTTTATAATGTCCTCCAGGACTTTTGAATGAGAATAAAGAAGGCTTCTTTATAAGCATGGGTAGAAAGATCATCCTAAGTATAAATCCACAAGAAGATGATAGACATACTACTATGATATATCTTTAACTTCTGAAATCCAAATGCAGACTTACTCTTTCCATCAGAGTCAGTGAATCAGGCTGTCTTGGAGGCCACAATATCTCTTCATCTTCATCAATGACTGGTTTTAGAATTGCCTTAAGAACGTCAGTTGTAGATTCTATTTTTTCCTGCAGAAGATAAGATGAGAACAGGTCTCACCCGCTTTACTATTGTTAGACTTCATGCTGAAAAGTCATGATCGGATGAACTGAAAAGACAGGTACATTAAAATATCCAATTTTGATGCTTCTCCTTCTTTCAGCTTCAGGGCAGGGAGAATCATTATTAGTTTGGAAATGCATAGATAGCTCAGATGGCCAAATTTAGAACCCAGAAATATTCTTTTTTTGACCAAAGAAGACTAAAGAGAGATGCTTATTATCACTAAAAAAATGCCTAAATTTCAGGAACAGATATCAAAATATACTATGTAAAGCAAATAGTATTAACTACTGAAATTTTGACAGAATAAAGATTAACAATAAGCAACCATCACATAAGTGCGGCGCATGCTTGAAATATTTATTTAGAAAAGTTGATTTGTACTAAAAGTGGAACTGCCAATCATGATTGTTCAATTAGGCAGGAAAAAAGAATGGAAGCTTGATAACTTGTAGTAGCATTGCCACAGAGAAAGCTGACCTCCAATCATCACTTTCAAGCATAGTGGTCAATCCCATCCCACCTCGGCCGGAATTAGCCAGGATGTCCCATCGCAGTGAGAAAATGGGATGGGATAGTTTCTTGCCTGTCCCAGTGACTGTCCTGGCCTATCCCAGTCAGAATTTCATATTTAACCTGAGATTTTCCAAACTCCTTAAGCTCTTTGAAAACTTATTTTGGGTGGTTCATTTGATGAATATGCACCTCCATAAACCCATAAACCACTATCATAAATGCTTTTTGTTGCATTAATTTTGTGTTATTTTTCATGTTTATGTGTTTATTTTCATATTATTTGTTGTATATATATGTTTTATATTTATTCAAATACGTACGGAAATTCTATTGGATGGGACACCAGAATTTTCCAGGACATTTGGACGTCCCGTACCAGTAGAAAAACAAGACATGGACTGGGATGGGATTGACAACTATGCTTTCAAGGACTAAACTGATTTACACAAATTTCATGCCAGTGGCGCTAATTTTTAACTTGACAATAGATAAAAACATTGAGTTGCAGAAGTCAATTTCAACAGATGAGGTTTGCTTTGTACGACATGAATCAATTTGCAGACTATGTTACAAGATCCTGAGGTAAGATCCTGAAAGAGGGTACATACTCTTTTGGTCATCTGAATGATTGAATCAGCATGTACTGAGCCTAAAATAACAATTCATCATTACAGTTCAAGAGGACATGCACCGCTGACATGCCTTGATTCGTAGACAGAATTTGATCACACAACTTTCAGTTATGTGTTGAGGTTATTGAAAGATACACAACAACTGAACATCTCTAAGTTCATAGATTGTTATTTCTAAATACTTTAAAATCTGCCATCTTCAACACATAAAGAAAATATGCGCTCTTGTATATGAGCTCTAGCATGTGAAAAAAAAATGAGGACAGTAAGTACAGAAGCTTTGACCCAATTTCATATTTAAGTCACAGTCACAATTTCAAAATCTTTGCTAATGTCTTACCTCACACTAAAATTTGTATTGTTCTCTAATTATTGGTGCAATGGTGTTGTAGGACTCATAAGCTTGCCTTACCATTGTGCTGATAAGTTTAGTGTGAGACCCCAGGTTTAGAGCTCCAAAATCTCCTGGGAACCTAACCTATAATCCCTTAAAATGTGGCCTTAAAACTCCTTAAGTTAGTTCATTTAAACCCCTAAATCCTAAATCTCCTAGAAGGGCATACCATTAAGTTCCGATGTGGGATGATTCTAACAAGATTCTAGTACATCTAGTCATTAAATGTACATCTGCAAGTGGAACAAAACCAGCTTATGATTTCACCATGTGTTTAATGCAAAACTAGCATGGGAATTCGAGTTGACTTGTGTTGGTCAATGTATTATCATAGTGCAAGGTGTGTAGCATATGGAACTACGAATAATAAACAAGGAGTTGAGTAAATGTGTCACTTGGGTGTTATTAAACCAAATATAAGGGTCCTACTTATTATATATGTACATAAGGTAACTAAGTTAAATCGGTTAGGGATTGTGGAATGATCATTTTATAACAATGAAATGACCGTTCTATCACTATGGAAAACCGTGAAACGACTGTTCTATGACTGGAAAACTATGAAATGACCATGATGTGACGTGACAGTGTTGTGATAAGACTGTATAGATATTTGCCTCTTTGTTTTTAGGTGGAGCGACACCCACACACTAGTTCTTTTCCCCCTTTTTAAGAATAGGACTTCCTTTGGGGTGGGGATTGGGCTGTAGCCCAAGTATGACCATGGAGGTGTGTCAGGAACTCAAGAAGCCTCTAAGATTGGGAGAAATAGGTCCAATCTGAACATTCCTGACTTAGGATAGTGACAGAGTCTTGTTTGTGTACATACGTGGTCGGTTTCAAGACCTCATGGTTTTGCAGACCATCAAGGCCGATTAGTCCTACACTCCTGCTCACTTGAACTTTCCATGACAGCCGACATCAGTTAGGGTGGATAGGCAAGGGCTTGGTTGAGCTCTACTCCACTGAAGCATATGACCATGACTAGTGCGTTGGCGACCTTGTCGTTTTTGGACTGAGTATGCTGGGTCATATACTTTCCCCGGTTCCGTTACTACCGTACCGTGGGCCTTACGCAATGGATTGGATCTTATAGATATCCCTTCAACACAACATAGGTCATCGAAAAGATCTCAGACGACTCACCAAAGCACGAAAGCCAGAATCTTTCAAAAAATGGATTCCTATTTGATTTGAAGAGTGCACAACCGTATGGATAAGCTCACACCAACCCGTTAATTTTTTCAAATCAAATCAAACAATATGACCACAAACGGATGACCCTTGTAGTAGTCATTCAGGGACAACCGAGTGCATAGAAAAATGAGAACCTAATTAGAGATGGGATTAAATGTGGTCACAAGGAACCCAAATGACTAGATAGTGACCTGATATAGTTAATCCTCCGCCTGCCTGTTTGATGTATGTAAAGAAAGTTAAGCCTCTTTGAATAATCCATTATGACCCTAAATAAATGAAGTATTTAATGTCTAGCTTAAGTGAAGTAGAGTCTTAAGTCAATTTTTGCAGTTTGCCTTAGTTTGGCATGTTGTTTTATGTGTACTATAACTTATTTTCTCACACTTTAGTTTAAATTATTGCAGTAGGGTAGAATTTTCTCCTTAAATTGCATATCTAGATTCCCTTATTAAATTGACTGCCTAGTATCAGGATTGTACTCTTTAGTTTCATGGTGAGTGACGATGGTCTAGGAGGATCCTATATAAGTTTGATGACTCACTACCATCCTTTCTTTTGTTTTGTTTTTGCTTTTATGGGTGGCAAGGTCGTTAGAGTTTGGATGAACCTCAGGATTATTAAATCTGCAAAACTTCAGAAGATTCAAGTTAACATTTCTTTGAGGTTATCTCTCTTATTTTGAGTAAATTTTGAATTATCATATTGGCTATGCACCTCTCTTTAACTACTCTTCACCTACCCATGTACTAAATTCCTCATACACACTTCGTTTCTTTTATTCCCTCTGCACTTAAACCAACACCATATGACCATGGTGATGGCTCCAATACAGCCTTCATGGCTGGGGTTGGGGTTGTCACACCCCACCCTAAGCTCTTCAAGAGAAGGGGTGTCTATAGATAAAGCTATGGCTGCTGCTACACAGCAAAGGAAGCTATCACAACAGGGACCAATCAGGTCCATTAGGCAGGATAAGAACTCTAGAGGAAGAAATGACTTCCAATGTGTGGAAACACTACCCCAGTTTCTCCACTGGAGATTTTTTTTTTTTGAAGGCAGCAAATGCCGCTTTCATTCATTGATAGTAAAAGAAGTTTACATAGACAGGAAAAGAAGAAAAAAGAACTCAATATATGTCCACTAAGATAGTAGACATAACATGCAACACAAGACCCTCTCAGCACAAAATAAAGCCCAAATAGAAGAATTTGTCTTCACAAACACCCTATCAGGTAAAGACAGATTTCCATCGTACAAGTTTAAAAATAATTATAGAGTCTGATTTTTTAACCCCATGTCTTCTAAATTCCATCTTGAAAATAGAAGATGCAGTTCCCAATAATCCCTGCTGGACACGAAAACTGGCTGTTAAACATCCTGGAGTTTCTCTCTCTCCATATGGCCCACAACATAGCAGGTAGCAAAGAATCCTACACTTTATATTCTTGCTGAACTGGACAAATCTGTTTCCAGGTAGAAAACAAAGTGCCAACCAACTGAAAGCAGCCTTGATTCCAACCTAAAATCTTGAAAAAGGCCTTCCAGATAACATCCACAATGCCACAGTTAATGAATAAATGATCCAATGTCTCAACGAAAATTCCACAGAATGAACAGAGTCTTTTATCTGGAGTCAAGAACCTAAGTTTATCACCCATAGGTAGTCTGCCCCAAGCCACTTTCCACAAAAAAATTCTGATCTTAATTGGGAGGGATTTATGCCAAACTTGAGAAGCCCAACTGACCTTGACTCCTCTTGAGGATAAAATCTTCACTGCAGATCTGACCGAAAATAAGCCTTTTGAGTCCCATCTCCAACACTTGATGTCTTTCCTCTCATTTAATCCAAGAAAACCTTGGAGTAACTGGTTTAGCTGAAAGAATTCCCTTTCTTCTTCTACAAGGAAATTTCTATAGAATCTAAAATCCCAAAACTTCCCTTGAGATGAAGAGATCTGCAACTCATTGATAAGTGCACTTTTATTGGCTGCAATAATGTATAGATTTGGAAATCTATCCTTGAAAGCTCTCTCCTCCTTCCAAGCATGTTCCCAAAATTTAACGGTTTGACCATTACCCACAACAATAGAAGTGGAGCAATTGTAGAAGTCCAAATTATATATAATATGCTTCCACACATTTGACACTGAACTTCTCATCTGAAAACTATTAATCCGTCCTTCATTGTGAAAAAGATATTTGCTTTGAATGATTCTAGCCCAAATGGAATGATCATCCCTCTCAACTCTCCACAACCATTTTATCAGAAAAGCTTGATTAATACTCCTGATTGAAACTAAACCTGCTCCCCCTTCCTCAGTGTTCCTGCAAACAAAATCTCATCTAATATGATGACCTCCTTTCACTTCTGGCTTCTTACCTTTCCAAAAGAAAGCTGCTTTAATTGCCTCCAACTTCTTGCACACAGTTTTAGGGATAGCAAAGATAGATAGAAAATAATTGGCCAAGGTAGAGAGCACTGTTTTGGATAAGATCCATCTCCCCCCTGCAGAAAGAAGGGAACCTTTCCACCCCTGAAGCTTAAGTTCAAATCTCTTGACCAGGCAATTCCAATGAGAGCATTTAAGATTCCTATCTTGAAGGGGAAGTCCGAGATATATAATAGGAAAAGAAACAGGTTGCATATTAATCAGATCAGAAATCTTTGTCTGTTTCTCCTCTAAAACATTAACTTCTACCATTTCACTTTTAGAGAAGTTAACTTTGAGCCCAGTAACAGCTTCAAGGACTTTCAGCAAAATCTTCAAATTGACAATCTTATCTATCATCATGGAAGAAAACATAATAGTATCGTCTGCATATTGAAGATGAGAAACCTCTTCTACCATTCTTCGAATCTTGATACCTTCAATAATATGATAGTCCTTGGCTCTATTCCACATGGAACTCATGACCTGACCCACCATAATAAATAGAAGTGGTAATAATGGATCACCTTGCCGCAAACCACGTGAGCTACCAAAGTAGCCATATGCAGCTCCATTAATTAAAGTGGAGAATTTTGTTGTCCCAATACAGCAAGCTATCCAGTCCATGCATTTTTTATTAAAGCCCATCAGCAGCATAACCCGAAACAAGCATTCCCAATTTATTCTATCAAAGGCCTTTT
The DNA here is from genome assembly GCA_030544215.1 of Zantedeschia hybrid cultivar. Lineage (NCBI taxonomy): Eukaryota > Viridiplantae > Streptophyta > Magnoliopsida > Alismatales > Araceae > Zantedeschia > Zantedeschia hybrid cultivar. Next base: position 57,929,578 of record JARZZO010000002.1, on the reverse strand, counting down.
CGAAATCAATCTTATAAACCATACATTCCTTTTTCCTACTCTTTTGATCATGAATACACTCGTGGGCTGCCATGAAATTGTCATCTGCCCTAAATAAAAGTTGCTTGATTTGAATCTATCATCTTCCCAATCACAAGTTTCAGTCTAGAAGCCAAAGCTTTGGTGATGATTTTGTAACTTCCATTTAGTAAACTAATAGGCCTAAAGTCACTTAAATCTTCTGCATTTTCTTTCTTAGTAATAAGCACTAAAAATGTTGAATTGAGACACTTTATCTTCCAAGGTCTATTTTCAAATTCTTCAACCGCTGTCATAATATCAGCCTTGATGACTTTCCAAACATGCTGGTAGAATCCCATTAAGAAACCATCTGGTCCCGGAGATTTATGAACATCCATGCTGAATACAGCTTCTTTAATTTCCATTTCGGAGAAAGGTCTAATAAGATTTTCAGCCTCCTGTTCTGAAATCTGGTTGAACAAATTACAATTAATCCATGGTCTCCATTCCTCTTCTTCTTTGAACAAATCCTCAAAGTATTTGCTGCAGCTGTCCCTTTGTCTTGATGGCTGGGGTTGGGGTTGTCACACCCCACCCTAAGCTCTTCAAGAGAAGGGGTGTCTATAGATAAAGCTATGGCTGCTGCCACACAGCAAAGGAAGCTATCACAACAGGGACCAATCAGGTCCATTAGGCAGGATAAGAACTCCGGAGGAAGAAATGACTTCCAATGTGTGGAAACACTACCCCAGTTTCTCCACTGGAGATGGGATCCTATAGCTATGTTTGGGGATTTACATGAAGTACCTTTAAAGGAAGTAACACCTGAGAGAAGTTGAAAATATTGCAATTAGAAGTTTGTCGTTCATGTATAGTTTGTCTCGCCATATCATTAGTATTTCTGTTGATTCTTGGATTAAGGCATTAAGCTAGTAATGCCTCTGTAGTTCTTCCGGATAGGAACCTCTCCTATGCTATCGATTGTACTTCTTCTCTTTATTTGAATAAAATTGATGATACAATCCATGTTCTTTTCAAAAAGAAAGAAAAAAAGAACTCCTGAGAGAAGTTCCTCCAAGGAAAAGGAATTCTCACTTTTTGAAGAGAAGTGGGTTTGGCATCAGAAAATGGCCCTCATGCCCATCACAATGTCTATGTTTGTCCCAAAAAATTAACACTAAAGAGAAACACAGATGGCAGTTCATTAATGCCACATTCCATGGAACCATAGCAGGCCATATGTCCATTGTTTGCCAGACTTCTTCATTTCTCAGTTGCAAGGACAAACCAAATCATCTTTCTTTTTATTTTGGCATCTGGTGGCAGCCAAAGGAAAGATTTTCTGTGATCCTACGGACAGCAACAGCAGGATATGGTGGTGCCCTTCGTACTATTCCACCCTCTGAGCATATAGTCATCATGGCGACTCAGCCTCCTGCCATCAGCATTGAGAGGGTGAAGGTGTTTTTGTGGGTGGGCAGAGGAAGCATGGTAAAGGAAAAGGGGGGAGGAAGCATGGGTGAAGGATGGTAGAGGAGGAGTTTTGTCATCCTAGAAGTAGGGCTGCAAATGAACCAAGACGCTCAACAAACAGCTCGTGAGACTATTCAGTAACGGCTCAGCTCATTTATTAAGCTAAATAAACAAACTTGAATGAAAAAATAAGCTCAGTTCATAAATGAGATCAAGTTGAATGCAAGCGAGCCTGGCTCCATTATGTTTGTGAACAAAATCATTCTACTCATGACTCAAATTAGATTTTTTTAGTGGATGGTACCACTGAATATTATAACAAAAAAAAAAGGATTTACAAGTATAGAGAAGTATGGCTCTCCACCTCACTCTACAAAAACACCAAGACGGTAAGTCATGTATATTCTTCCAAAAGAGCAAAAAAGGAAGAATTAGGGACCAGATCTTTACACCTGACCCTCATCCACTCTTTCACACTCTTATAGACAAAAGACACAACCTTATCCTAGGTGACTGACTTCCTTTTAAATATCCTCATGTTCCTCTCTGACCAAATAGCCCATAGAGTTGCCTGAACCACCAAACCATTTTATCCCCCTTATTAGGGAAATGACATGGCCAGGAGAGAGTCAAATCCTCCACCTGCTGCTGAAGCGGCCTCACTACTTGAAATTTCTGGAGCAAGGTGGCCCAAATCTCCATGGAATAGGGGCATTGAAAACATAAATGCCCAATCCCCTCATTCTCCTCCCCACACAGGCTGCACAGAGGTGAGATCTCACACCCAAATTGAATCAGTCTATCTGTCGTACGTAGCTTCCTGTTGAAAATCCTCCAAACCAAGATTTTCACCTTTAGGGGGAATGTGGGATCCCAAACATGACGAAAATATGGAAAACGAGTACCCCCACAGTATAGGCTGATTTGACAGAGAAGCTCCCCTGAGCTGACCACAACCACAACAAAAAATCTCCACGAGTCACATCCCGCCTGAACTCCTGAAGAGTTTCCAGAAGAGCTACAAAACCCATAATCTCTGCATCCCTGAGGTTCCTTCTGAATGGTAGATTCCAGATTCCTTCGCCAGTAGACCTATCGACCATATGCTCCACCAAAGCTTCAGGGTATGAAGTTATGCTAAACAAATTGGGAAAGACCTGTGAGAAAGGCACTGGACCGGCCCACCTGTCCCTCCAGAAGAGACAAGTCTTGCCATCTCCTAAAGTATAACGAATAGCCGCCATCAGCCGCCTCCATGATGCCTCTCCACACATGAGACATTGTTCTCACTATGAAGCTGAAAATCCCAGACTCTCCCCCAAGAATAATACTTATGGAGAATTACATCACGCCATAAACCAGATTGCCCCATGCCCAACTTCCAAAGCCATGTAGCCAAAAGAGCCAAATTGAAGTCTCTGATATATTTTATGCCCAGACCACCTTATGCTTACTCTTGTACACCCTTCCCTAACACATGTCATGAAAGCCCTTCTTGGGATTATCAGAGTCGCCACCCTAGAAGAACCTGCTCCGAATACTTTCCGGCTGCTTCGCCACTGTCTTGGAATTCTGAACAGAGAGAGATAGTAGATCGGCAAGCTGTCCAGTACTGCTTGACACAGGGGCATCCTCCCCCCATAAGACAATAATCGACCCTTCCATCCCACCAGTCAAGACTAGAACTTTTTAGCAACTGGATGCCAGTACCCACATTTAATTGTCGAGGGGGAAAGGGGCAACCCTAAATACATAACAGGAAAAGAGCCCTTCTGACAATGGCCACTCTTCTCAGAAGCACATCTGACACATTGATCCCCAAAACAGCACTTTTATGGAAGTTCACACTGAGCCCAGACACCTCATGCAGCAACTCCAACATCAATCTAATAATGTAAATCTGCTCCTCTCCTCCAGAACAGAATAAAATAGTATCATTTGCATACTAAAGGTGAGAGATGGTCCCATTCTGACTGCATGCCTGGAAGCCTGATATCGGCCCTACTACCTCAGCTCTCTCCCACATGCAACTCAGAATTTGAGTCACTAGAACAAACAATAAAGGAGACTGGATCCCCTTGTCTGAGCCCTCTCCCACTAACAAAGGACAGAGTCAGCTCCCCATTAACCAACACGGCAAAAGAGGCTGAAGACACACAAGCTCTGACCCATAAGATCCATTTTTCTCCAAAACCCATCTTGAAAAGAACATCAAATAGGCAAGACCAATTCACTGTATCATAGGCTTTCTCAAAATCAAGTTTAAGTGCAATACCTTTCTTCCTCTGGCTTTTGATGGAATGCAAACATTCTTGAGCACTAAGAAACCCGCATGTATCTGTCTTCCCCTGATAAAGGCAGTTTGATTTACACTAACAAGTCTGCCAATCACCCTCTCCAACTGTATAGCCAACATCTTAGCTATAATTTTATATATCTCATTGAGTAAACTAATAGGCCCGAAATCTATCACGGCATTAGCAACCTCCCTCCTGGGGATAAGAACAATGAAGGTCTTGTTGATCCCCCTAAGATGAGCCTTCCCCTCCTGAAATTCCAACACAGCCTGAAACAACAAAAGGTGAACAGTCTCCCAACAATGTTGGAAGAACAGTAAAGGGAAAATTGTCTGGGCCTGGTGCCTTATCCCCCCGCTAAAGCAAAAACTATAGACTTCAACTCCTCCAGGGTGAAAGGGACTAAAATCCCTTCCCTTTCCTCATCTATCAAAACTGCCTAAAAGCCTCCACTAAAGGAGGGTCTAGGCGTATCTTCCTCTAAAAACAGCTGAGATACAAAGCATAGATGTGAGCACAAACCTCCTCCCTGCTTGTGAAGAGCTGATCCCTTGATCTAAGAGTAGAAATCTAGTTCCTCCTTCTCCTTCCCGAAGCAATTCTATGGAAATAAGTTGGTTGATGTCACCTTCTTGAATCCACCCCTAGCTCTATGCTTCCAATACATCTCCTCTTTTGCTAGAAATTTATAGTACTGCTCGCTGAGTTGCTCTCTTCTTATACAGTCCCCCTCCTTAAGCAGTCCAACCTCCTCAAAGTTATCTAGAACTTGCAACTGTTCCAAAATGCTCTTCCTTTCAGCCTCTACTGCATTTTTCCTTTCTTCCCCCAAACTTTAAGTGCTTGTGCCACAACCATGAGATTGCTAACTAGAATAGCCATAGCTGAGCCATTGTCTGACTGAGAATTCCAGGCTTGTACCACAATCTCCAAAAAGCCCTTCTCTATAAACCAAGACTTTTCCATCCTGAATAACGGCCTTTGGCGAAAATGATGATTTGTATTCAACAAAACTGGCTTATGATCAGACACATGATGCTGCAAATATGAAGCTTTCAGATTAGGAAAATGGCCTTCCCACTCAGCTATCACCAGGAATCTGTCCAGTCTGAAGCATCTGAAATTGCACCTAAAATTAGACTAAGTATAAAAAGCATTGTATGTAACCACATCGATCAAGGCTGACAGATGGATGAACTGACTATAATCCTCCATAGGCCCCAAACTAAAGACCCCTTCAGCCCTCTCTGCCAGGGACACCACTGCATTAAAATCACCAACTAATAGTTACAGCATGTCAGCAAAAGAGTGCCAAGAGCCAAGCTCTTCCCACAACAACCCCTTCTCCTCCCTCCCATGGGGCCCATAAACTCCATTTAAATCCCAAACAAACCCATCCTCCACACAACTGAAAATAATGGAAATAGCAGACCTCCCTACCCTTCTGTCAATCTCCTGCACCACAAAGTCATTCCAACGAACCACTATACCTCTAGCCCGACCTACTGCAGGCATGGATGGCAATACCGGTACTGGTATTGGTGGGTACCGATACCCAAGGTTCAAAAACTCGGCTCGGATCGGCCGAGTCGGAACGGTTTTGGGCCATCCATGCCGATCCCAGGTTTCCTGGCCGAGTCCAAGACTCGGATCAGAGCCGGATCGGGCGATCCGAGGCAGGATCGGGCCGGGTCGGCTCGGATCGGCCCGACCCGGCCCCCAACGGCTAGTTTGACTAGCCGTTGGGGTCAACCTAGCCGTTGCTGGCCATTCCCAAACGGCTAGTTTGGGCCTTGGGGGTCTATTTAAACCCCCCAAGGCCCTCCTAAGGCTCCATAAATGCCCTTTGAGCCTCCTAACATTCTTGCTCTCAGTATGTAAGACATATGTTCATTCAGTATAATGTATGTTTGGAATAAATGTAAGTTCATAATCATATATGTAAGTTTATTCAAGGTTTTTTTGTCCAACAACATCTTATGTACTTCAAATCAATGTATTTCAACACAATTATGCATTAGACTTGTGTTTTATATTTTTTTCATATTTTTTCATATTTTTTTTTATTTTTTTATGCTATCCGAACCAGCCAAGCCTGACTCAGCCAGGATCAGGCTGACTCAGACCGGAATCGGCCAATTCTGATCCGATCGGTTTTGGACCGGCCGATCTGGGACCCGATCCTGGGTTTCTTAATCTTGCTGATACCGATACGTACCGGCTGGTGCCAGCCCAATATCGGCCGGTATCGGCCAATACCCTTTACAAGTATGGTACCGATGCCGGCCGACACCGGTACGTACTGGCCGGTGTACGTACTGGTATCGGCCGATACTGCTAACCATGACTACAGGTGAACCCACCCCTTTTGTTAATCTGGCTCCCCCTAAACCTCTCTAGAACTCCTCGCCCTCCTCTACAGACTTTGTCTCCTAAATACAAAGAATGTCCACCCTCAGCCTCCTGACAATATCCTTAATAGCCTCTCTTTTCTTCCTCCCTCCAATACCCCTGATGTTCTAAGAAACGATTTTCATTTAAAACTGACAATAGATTGCATCTCCCCCCTTCCACTCTCTTAATTCATCTCCCCCACCCCTTCCTTCTTACCCATCTTCTTACTTCTTATACCCCTAGCCACCCCTAACTGCCATCTTTCTGGAGCTTATAGAATACTAAGTGAATATCTCTCTCCATCCCTTCAAAGGACACCCCAATGACATCAACCACTTGCCTAGCCTGGGTTTCCACAACCCTCTCTACCTGTGCAATAATGTCCTTCACCTTTGACTTCCCTAAGTCCCCCTGAACGGAAGCAGAAACCTCCTTCTGTGATCCTTTCTTGGGATCCTCAAATCCTCCACTACTTCCTCCCTTACCATCCCCTACATCCTACAACATTTCCACTTCAGGTTCCAGCAGAGTACCTTTCAGCACCTCCCTACCTCCACGTGCCCAATGGCCACTGACTCTTCGTCAGGAAGCCCCAGTTCAACAACATCACTGGCAACCTACTCCATAGCTTCTAGATACTGAGTTAGGGCCTTTCCCCCCTTTAGAGCATCCGTCTCCAGCTCATTCTGGACCACTATGGTGCCTCCATAGAAAACGCCCTTGCCGGACCCACCTTCCCTATAGAAGCCCGACGGAAGGCATCACCAGGGGATGGAGGGGACGGAAGATCTGGTTGCTTCCTGTTGTCCCGGGAGACATTGACTAACCCTTGCGGAAGCATCAACAACTCAATACATGAACCAGAATCTTGAGGCCGCCCAATACTGCCAATGGTTGAACCTAAACTGGATCAGGTGCACACCCGACCACCGTGGTCGCCTCTCCTCTGTCTCCAGTACCTCCAGGTGTTGGGGAGGACCCCCTGAGGCACTGAGAAGGTTCCACTTCAAGTAGGAGCCGAGCAGGGGCTGGGTAAAGTATCGTTGCCACCAGAAGCTTCAAACTGTACGAAGCAGTGAGTATCGGGTGTGGAAGATGACGTCCGATGGGTTCAGATATAGTATCCTAGCCAGGTAAGTCATCGAGAAGGCCCGAAGACTCTACCTGGGTGATCAGAACCTGGCCCACTGCATCTCGTCCATCCGATCCTCCCCCGGATCCACTCGAATAAGTAGACAGGTAATTCAAATGAGATGCGTGAGGGCATCATCCCTTACCTCCCAACGAAACCCTAACACCTCAATATGTCTGCCACCGCCATCGCCTTCCCCGGCCGCTGCGTTCCTACGGAGCTTGATGACGGCCCTATGACCATCAACTGCTACTTCCAGTACACCTGGGATATCTGACCACTTCGTCGCCCTCACCCTAACCACCACCCTCAACATAGAGGCTCCCGAGATGACCATAATACCACACCGACAAGATCGGTGAAGCCCTCTAGTAGATCCCTGATCAGGGACTCTTCCATCAACATCAACAAAAATCCAACCAGGGTGATGTCAAGGACCAACACTTTGGGGCAAGGGTAGGTCGTCATATGGAAGTCCCATTCCTCAAGCCGGACTACCAATGCCTAAAGACCCAAGATATCGGCCATCTTCACCTCCTCCGACAACTCCTGCGACAACCCAACTACCAAGAAAAGCTTCGTCGCAACCCTTCTCACCACCCATCCATTCACCGCCCACATATCCTGCAATAAAGCTAAGATCTCCCTCTCGCTCCCCTCTCCCGCTATGACAGAGCATCGACAACACCTACAATAGCCCTCCTTCCGTCGAGCAAGGGTCTCAGATTGTTTGAGTGAGACTTGTGCGAAACTAGGTCCCGGTGGAGGAGGATCTAGGCCCCTCAAACCCTCGATACCCCTCTACTTTCTGCCCACCTCTCTCTGCACCACCTCCGCGAAGGAAGGCCTACGTCTCGAAGGGCAGACCATCCATCCATGGCCCCTCCCACCACACCAGGAACACTTTTCAGCAATGATTGAGCCCACTAGAGCTCCTCCCAGTGGTACCCGGTTAGCTCCCAAGGCAGGGGGAACCTAGCCGTAGGGGGTCTCTCACCGCTCTTGCTTTCCCACTCATCTCGCATGTGCTCATGACTCAAGTTAGTTAACGAGATATTTAACATTTTATATATTTTTATCAAATAATTTAACATTATGAGATGTCTAAATAAAATTTTAAAAAAAAATAGAAGGGTCAATCTTTAAAGAGTACATTGTGATGGTTAAACCTTAAAGAGTGGGATGGGAAAGATGGCGGGGATATTGGGGTTACTCATGCTAGCATTAGGTTAATTTTAAAGAGCACAATAAGAAGGACAAAGGGGAGTTGGGGTTGCTTACGGTAGCCTAAAAGAAGCACAATTAGTAAGATATTTAACATTTTACACAAATGTTTCTTAAGCAATTCAAGGTTATGAGATGCCATAAATAAAAATAAGAATTAAAAGGGTTAATGGTTAAAGAATGCATGTGAGGGTCGATTTTTAAATAGTAGGATTAGGGATACTGGGGTTGCGTTGCACACAAGGGCATTGGTTTGTTGAATCGGCCATAATAGTCCTACATTGAAAGATTTGAAGAATGAATGATCCGAAGAGTCTTCAACAGTTCGCCACTCTAGCTCTTTAGCATGCCTGCTTAGCTACCCTCAGGCAAGAGCCTTGGTGGTGTACACTGGTGTTGAAACATTTTTCTCAGAAGAAAAAAACGAAAAAAGAGGAGGAATAGAAAAGAAAAGAAGAAAGGGAGGAGCCACCAGGCACCCCCACCGGTGGGGGGTGCCACCACACCCCCCTCTCTCTCCTTTTCATCCGTATCTCCCCCTCTTCTCACTCTATAAATACCCCCATAGGGGGCTGCTACAGAAAGGAGAAGAAAAAGGATTTTTCTGACGGCATAGAGGCTCTGCTAGTGGAGAAAAAGCTCGTGGGTAGGCTCCATCCAAGACTCCAAAGCTTTGGGATTCACCGTGCGTGGCACATATTGGGCATGACCTTTGGTTAATCAGTAATCATGTTAATCTATTAAATGGTTCATTCATATTAGTTGAATGGCCAAAATCTCAATTAATTAATTATGTGATTCATTCCTATCGGTGGAATGGCCAATGTGTTTGTAGTTCATTCCTATTGGTAGAATGGCCAGTATGTTTGTGGTTCACTCTTATTAGTAGAGTGACCAATAATCACTTTTCTTGGTTCATTCCTATTGGTGGATTGGCCATGAAGTTTATGATTTACTCTTATTGGTAGAGTGACTAATAATCACTTTTCTTAGTTCTTTCCTATTGGTGGATTGGCCATGAAGTTTGTGGTTCACTCTTATTGGTAGAGTGACCAATAATCAATTATGTGGTTCTTTTCCTATTGGTGGATTGGTCATGAAGTTTGTGGTTCACTCTTATTGGTAGAGTGATTAAATTTTTAATGATTTATTCCTATTGATAGAATGATCAAAATTTATGTAACTTGATATGTACATAAAAGTGGACTTAAATAAAGCTTTGCATATGGTTGATGCATGTCTAATTTTGTTTGTTCAATGCAGGTCTAATTTTATTTATTTGATACATGCTCAATTTCATTTGTTTAAATGTTGAATGTGTTGACCAAGTGGGTTTCGGTTCATTCATATTGATTGAATGGCCAATAAAGTCATTGGTTCCTTTATATTGGTTGGAGGACCATTAAAACCTTAAGAGGATGGTCTTTTTTTTTTGTTTTTGAAGGTGACCAAAGGTCACATTTCATTAATTAAATAGAGAGGTTACACTATGACCAAAGTCAAAATACAATGTCATTACTCAGCTAACTCACTCTATCAAATAGTATTATCCAGAGGATAATTAAAAAAGCAAATAACAGAAAGAGCTTCTTGTAGTCCTGAACAGCAAGTAACAAAGAAGAGTCCTCCATGTTAAACAGTAGCCAAGCAGCTTTCGCCCAGTCATAAGTCCACATGACAATTCTTGTCAAGATATCAGCTATCCGGTTGAATGTTTGACTAAAGATTTCTTGAATTCCTTTCAATCCAGATGGACCAAAGCATGGCTGGCAAAAAAATGGACCAAGTCTTGTGCTCGGATGGGATTGGACATATCCCATTCCAATCTTAGAGAAGGCTTGATATATCCTAGAAGTCCACCCATTGAAAAGAGAGTAACAATGCAATAGTTTTCTACAAAACATTAATGACTCCACAATGCAAAAACAGATGCTCAGCATTCTCATTCATAATACCACAAAAAACACATTTTGAATTTTGGACATGGAGAATATACTTCAATTTGACCAAAGTAGGGAGTCTGCCCAATGCCATTTTCCAAAGAAAAATCTTAATTTTAGTGGGAAGAAAAGTAGACCACATAAAGTGATGCCAATTGACTCTCAATCCTCTGTCACTTAGAATTTTGGTGAGAGCATTGACAGAATAGACTCATTTACTATTCCAAACTCAATGTCTAGAGTCCTTCTGCAGATTATTAGGGTAAATCTGATGTATATAGTTGAGAATAAGCAATAGTTGATCCATTTCAATACCTACAGGCTCCCTTCTAAGAGTGATATTCCAGTGGCTGCCTTCTTCTAGTGATTAGATGTAATTAATTGTCCTCCCTTTGTCCTTTGCAATATATAGGTGCTGAAGTTTGACTGCAAATGGATTGTCCGTGCACCATCTGTCCTCCCAAAATCTGATCCAACTCCCATTGCCCACAGTAAATATGGTGGTTGTATTAACAAATTCTACAAGCTTATTGATATTCCTCCAAATGAGTGATATTGAGGACTGAGAAGAGGACTGAACAATCCATTTGGATGCTTGTGGGTAGTATTTATTTCTGATAATATTGACCCATAGAGCACTAGCATTGTCACCCATCCTCCATAACCATTTAGCCAACAAGGCTACATTGAAGACCGTGATGCTGGTCAGTCCACCTCCTCCCTGTGCTTTGCTAGTGCAGACTTTACCCCAAGCAACAAGATGAAGGCCCCCATTCTCTCTTCTCCCTCCTCCCCAAAAGAAAGAACTCCTTATCCTTTCAATAATTATTTCAACTGTTTTAGGAATTTTAAGAATGAAGAGGTGATAAGTGCTCAAGGAAGATAGGACAGATTTGGATAGAATCCATTTGCCTCAAGCAGACAGAAACTTTGCTTTCCAACCTTCACGGGCACGTGCAAACTTTTTGATAAAAGGATCTCATTCTCTAATTTTGTTGTGAACATTGGATAGTGGGAGGCCTAGATACTGGATAGGAAATTGAGATTTGTTTTCATTTCCAATCAGCAGCAATTTGTTTAATTCTATCAAGCCCAGTGTTGATGCCTACAATCTCTGATTTATCAAAGTTTATTGTTAATCCAGTGACAGCCTCCACCAACAGCAGAATTCTCTTGATGTTTGTTAGCATAGACTATTTTGTGGATGAGAAAATCAATGTATCATCTGCGAATTGAAGATGAGATAACTAAATACCATTTCTACTGGTAAAAAAAACCATCAGCTATCCTTGTGAAGCAGCATGATCCCAAAGAGAGCTCAGAACCTAGCTGACCATGATGAATATGACTGGAGAGATAGGGTCTCCCTGCCTTAACCCTTTAGAACTAGCAAAGAAGCAACTAGAATCACCATTGAGTAGTATAGAAAACCTAGCAATAGTAACACAGCTCATAACCCAATTGATCCACCTTTGTTTGAAACCCATAAGCAGAAAGATATTTTCAATACAACTCCAGCTCACTTTATCAAAGGTTTTCTCAAAATCTAATTTTAAGACAACACCTTGTTTGTTACTGCATTTCTATGAATGAATAGCTTTATGGGCTGCTAGGAAGTTATCAAGGATAAACCTTCCTTTCAAGAAAGCAGATTGATTGATGCTAATGACATTTTGCAAAGCCTTCTTAAGCTGATTTACCATGATCTTAGTGATAATTTTGTAGCACACATTTAACAGACTAATTGGTCTAAAATCAGCATGCTTCTCAGCACCCTCCTTCTTTGGGATAAGAACTATAAAGGTAGAATTGAAGCATTTGATAGAATACGATCTGTGCTGAAATTCCCTCAAAGCATTCATTAAATCTTCACTAATGACTTCCCAAAAGAATTGATAAAATCCCATTGAAAATCCATCAGGCCCCGACGACTTGTTGACATTCATGTTGAAAATAGCTTCCTTGACCTCTTCTTCAAGAAAATCAGCACATGAGTCTTCAGCTTGTGTATTGTCTATTTTCAGTAGAGTACCCTCCATCAAAGTAGGCCTCCAATGCTCATTTTCTGTGAAAATTTCCTGATGATAGGAAATGAAAGCATTTTTAATACCAATTTCTGATTCAATAATCTGATCATCAACCTTAATATGTTCTATCTTGAGAGATCTCTTCTTAGATCCTGCAACCGCATGAAAGAATCTTGTGTTATTATCCCCTTCTTTAAGCCAAAGTTCCTTAGCTTTTTGTCTCCATTTGACTTCCTCAAGATGAAGCCAATAATTAAATTTAGCCTTGAGAGAACCTAGTTCAAAAAATTCTTCGGTTGACAAAGTTTGAGAATCTGCCTTGGCTTCTAATTCGTCCAATTTGCTTAAAAGCAACCTCCTAGTCGCAGCTTTTGACTCCAACTTCTGATAGCTCCATGATTTTAAGTGGTTTCTAACCCATTTGAGTTTATTGGAGAATGTCTTACAAGCAGAATCATAAGTAGCGCTCTCCTTCCACTAGTTAGTGACCAAATCTTTAAACCCTTCTTGAGTCTGCCAGGCTAATTCATATCTGAAGATCATGTGCTTGCTATTGCCATCCAAAGGTTTAAGTAGTAAAGGAATATGATCTGAAACCGTTTTATTGAGCCCTATAATGGATGATAATGGAAAATGCTTGATACATTCTGTGGAAACCAGAACTCTATCAATCCTTGACTGAATATTATGATTCTGCATATTTGACATGTTTGACCAGGTAAATTTCCTATTAGGAAGCTTCAAGTCTATCAAGCCACTGTCATTAATCCAACAATTAAAATTATCCATATTAGCAGACCATTTCTGATTGTCTGATCTCTCCTAAGGGAACCTCACCACATTAAAGTCACCAAGAACACACCAACTGTCCGTAGACATAACTGGCAATCTATGTAATTCTTGCAAGAAATTATCCCCGTGTTGTTCTTTATTTAGGCCATAAACAGAGGTAAGAATCCATTTCTTGTTGCTATTAATTTTTTAAAACAAACTGACAGACTGAATATTCCTCTATCACATAAAAAACCATGAAATTTCCTACCATTCCACATAATAATATGTCCCCCACTGTTTCCCACTGCAGGGAAGAAAACTCATTCAGAGAAAGAGGATCCACTGATCCTAGAAATGCAATGAGCTTCCACATTTTCCATTTTGGTTTCTTGAAGACAAAAACAATCAACTTTATAGCTATGGATGCAATCTCTCACCGCCCTTTGTTTGGAGTCCGCATTCAATCCTCTAATATTCCAAGAACAGATATTCATTTCAAGAACAAATTCTTCCCTCCCACTTTTTTATCTCTTAGTCCATCAAATAATTCATTATTTTTGACATAAGAAATTTCCCTCTTGTCAATTTTCTTTCCTCCTCTATTTCCTTTGTTTTTGGATGAGTTGTGCAATGCATCAGCTCTTCTCAATTTCTTTATGAAGCTAATAACCATCTCCTCCCTTCCCAGAAATGATACTCCGATCTTTTTCCCAAACTGAACGATATTCTCAGCCCACAGCTTTACAATATATAAAGGTTCAGATGGAGGAGTAAAAGGGACAATGACTCTTGAATTACCTACCTCATCGGCAAGGATATCCAATCCTTTACTATCACAGTCCAAGCCAGGAGGAAGAGAGGAGTCAGTCAGAACATCCATGTCAACCTCTGAGCAGTTGACGATGGCGTCACTCAGCACTGCCGTTGATGAGCATTCTAAATTGAAAACGGCCTCAGGCGTTGTCTCAACTAGGTCAGTTGTCGGTGAAGATGGGAGTAGTTCCATTTCACCATGAAAGGAGACCTCAACAAACTTGTTCGGGCATCCGAGAGGTGTTACAGAGCTATCTTGATCCAGAGTAATAAGGAGAGGATCGTATCGGGCTTGGTCGGGCGAAGACAAAATACCCAGAGTTAAGAATAAGTTGGGCCCGATACCCAGGTCCAAAGACCCAAATGACTTACCCACTACAGGCATGGAAGGTAGGATCGGCCCGATCTGGATCGGCCAATTCGGATAGGGATCGGCTGGTGCCGATCCAACCGGAATCGGCCGATCATGGCCAATTTGGACCACTTTCGGCCGATTCCGGCCGATCCGAGGCCGATCAAGATCGGGATCGGTGGGTCCTGATCCGGCCGGCCGATCTGATCCAGAATTCCCTTGACGCTCATTAGGACCTGAAGAGATAGAGTTCGGTGCCCAATATTGTATGTCTTCATTACCCGAAATGAACTCCCCCGAACGGTTGAGCTCCGTGAACGAATCAGACGCCCAGTCTGATTTCGAGGAAATGCGCTGCTCAAAATTAAAACGGGTCTTCTTCACCACCATTGAGGCATCGAACGTCGCGCAATCACCATCAAAACTCTCAAGGTTCTTGAGAGAATCACCCATTCTAATCTTCCCATCATTAACAAGAGCCGGAAGAGAAGCATGCCTCGAGGATCTCACAGGAGCCTATTGTTCGACTCACTTTATTGTTAAGTGGGCGAGTCTGACTCGACACTCATCTCATGGAGGCCTTTCTAGATGTCTTCACCGGAGATGAAGTTGTCACCAGAGCCCCTGTTTTAGGACCATCGAGCTGAACAAGGTATCGAAGTTGTCTGTACGACTTGTAAGCAGAAGCAAGTTCAGCCCAAGTCCAGTCTTCTTTCTGAGCAGGACAGTGAGGCTCCTCTTCACGGCGAGAAAAGGAAGATGAAGATGGCTGCTCAAGAGAAATGGAAACCCAGAAACGGCGGCTACCTAGCCTAATTTTCAATTTAGCTAGAATGCAATCCAGCGAGTAAACCTCCACCAACAGCCTAGCATACAGGAGCATCTCCAGTCGAAGTGATCTTTCATCAATCTTTCGGAGGTTGCCGAAAGATTCGACCAAAGAATGGAATGTGGGAACATTGGAAGTCCTTCCACCCAACACATGCCCTTCTGCAATTGGCTTCGCCCCCTTCTCAATCTTCCACTATGAGAAGTCGAATGAAAACCCCCTAAAAGAGAACTACTTTAAAGAGAGAGCTGCATCTTTCCAACCCTGCAGCGAGGAATGGACAATGAATTCCTTTCCTGAGATTTCGCGAATTCTCCAAGAGAAGTTCCCTGGCCATGCATGGGACAGAGCATCCCAGATCAATTGCGGAAAGACACCAGACCCTCCCTAAAACTCCCAAGAGAGTGGAAGGAGATCATCAAACCCTCTTGCAGGAAATCATGGGCATTACGAACCTCGCTAGACCAGGGAATATCAACGGTGAATGCAGGTTCAGCATCTGGTTTCAGATTCTTCTTGGAGTAACAAGAATCACTCTTGTGACCCTACTGCCCACAGGTGATGCACCTCACCTTGCTAAGGCAATGGCCCAGTGACAACACCGAAGACATCTGATGAAAACATCCTTGCACACCGAAAGGTGGGGACTTCGCAATCGAGCTTTCGCCACCAGCTTCGGAGTAGCTCTCTCTCTTACCAACTATCTGCCATCCTTCCCCATCATCTTGGGAGAGGGGGATCAGGTCGCTGGTCTTCTCCCCAACCTTCCCCATCCTTCTCCCCTCCAAATGGCTGGAGAGAGACTTTGCATGAACGAGTTCTCGATTCTCTTGAACGGATTTAGTAGTAAGGACACAAACTTCAACTCATGGGAGGTCTACAGAGCACTCAGGAGCTGCCACCCCTTGCCTCTCGTGCCAACGAGATGCCGTTTCAAAGGTTCTCCATTAATCAGGATAATGAAGACTTTGGAGTAGAGATAGAAGGCCAACGAGAGATATTCTATTAAGTCGACGTACAATAGGATTCATGATAGAGGCTTCTGATATCCTTTAAAGAGGATAGTCTTAGTTATGTGGTGGTTATAATACACCATTAGCTAAGTCTGTTCCTTGTGAATGTCTAAAAAAGAGTAAAAGGAAAGAGAGGGTGCTGCTGTCCAGACCCATCTAATTTTAACGATTTCCTTAATGGTTTCTTAAGGATTTATAAAAGGGTGCTTAAAGGACACTATCAAATTCTCTAATGACCTCTAAAGGTTTTAATGGGGATTTTGTTTGAAAACATATTCTCTTAAAACTTTTTAAAGTTCATTCTCTACATGCCTTCATACGAGTCTAAAGTCCTCTAAATATCCTTTATAGTATCCTCTAAGATTTCTAAAGGGATTCTAAAAGATGGACATCAAACCCACAAAGTCCATGCAAGTGTCTAAAACAAAAAACTTGTTTCCTTTATGGTGTGTGTTGCAATGTTTAACTTTCTTGTTGTGCATTCTTATTTCAAGGGCTTTAATGGACGGTTAATTAAGGGTTGTCAATCAGTGATTGGCGTAATTAACACTAACTGAGGTCAGTGGGGAGAGGTCTAATGCATGGATCCACAATTGATCCAAACCCTAGACTCCCTGAGGACTAATTCTAAGTTCTCGAAGTCCGCATTTTAAAACAAAAAAGACTGTTCTCAAAAACCCCAAAATCCATAAATCTTTTTTTAAATCAAATTCCTTCGAATATAAAAAATCGAAGTCCATAATTGGCCTTGGTGGGCTGTCAGTTAATTTTAAAATTTTAAACAGTTTGTTTTTGACCTGCATTCAGTGGGCCCATTTGTTTGGGCTCATGAGCTCACGAGTAAGGTTCGAGCTTGTCAAGTATATAAATGACCCGAGTTTGACTGGCGTGTTTAGATATTTGGTCGAGTTTGAGCCAAGTTCAAGCTTAACGTGAGATGACTGCCAAGTTTGAACAAGGGAAAACTCGGCGCAACTAGACTTGTTTGCAATCCTATCTAGAAGAGGTGAGGGATAAAAAGGTCATTTGTTATACTACTTCTTTGGGAAAGAGGAGAAAATCAATATGGTAATAAGGAGAATTCAGATAATACGTAGAAAGTTGACTAGGTGGTTGGCCTGTGGTCAGGAAGGTCATTCATACTTTCATAGATCACTTGTGCTCAGGTTGGGAAGAGACAGCTGAACTCCATCACCAAAGTGGTGGGTGCTGCCACAGCTGTCGATAGGAAGGAAAAGCTTGAGAGTCTAGATGGTAAAGTCTCCTCCTAAAATATGAACCTTCATCCATAGTTTGGAAAGTAAGTTTGCTGACATCCATTCTAACTTGCTACATTCTCATCTATTAAAATAATATCGTCCATAGATAACATGCATCAAACATACCCTTATGTAAATGTTTCATTACTTCGTCTATAAACAAAGTAAAGAGGTATGGACTTATTTCTGACCCTCGATGTATCCCTGGTAACAGGAAACTCAGAAATTTCTTTGCTTTCACACTGGTTTAAAGCCCTTTCATAGACATCTTTAACCACATCAATATATCCTTTTTCAAGTTCCACTTGAAAAGCACCACCTCCAACAGAACCAAAATTTTGTTCTGCTCTCACGTTAAAAAGGTGGAGCAAACCACTCAAATAAATATTGAAAACTTACATGCCTAACAGTGGTAACTAAAAAGAAATCTTACATTGGTCTTGTGAACAAGACGGTCAACTATGCTCATAACAGATGCCGCCAATTCTTCATAGTCTTTCTGTGCAACACGAAACCACCAGTGTGAATACATTATGCATAAACCTATTAAGGCAACAAACAGTCAAAAAGCTTAAGACGTATGTTGCAAATACATGAGGAGTTCACGATGAAGCTGTTGGTAGATGGAAGGATGCTGCAGCTCATGGGTGCTTAGTAAGATTGAAAGGCGGATAGAAGGATGGTGGCATCTATGAAACATCCAAGATTACTTCTGCTACCTGGTATCCATGTCGAAGTAAAATCCTAGTAAAGCCATAGCCCAGTGATCTGGAAGATCTGCCAAATGACTAGGCACCAGAGCTGAAACTGCCAAGAAGATGCAGCAAATTGCAACGAGGGGCAGCCAAAAGAACAAATAGCAAGAGGTTGAATCAATGAAGATAGATATCCAACTGATCAGGAGGATCTGGTCCATTAGAGGAAATTCTGGGCAGAACATGTTTACATGGTGTTTATCAGGAGGTTTTGGTGTGGTATTGAGGTTGGAATGGTGGCAACTTTGAAGAATGGCATAAGTCACCACAAGAATAAAGAGGACGGCATGCATCAACTGCAAAGGTGACTTTATTCTGGTGGAAAGAGGGCATATAGAGAAAGTCGCAGTGGGCATGATGGAGTCTGCACACTGATGTATGGAACTTATCAGAGTTCTGATGCCCCTGTATGGACATTCAGATGATTAAGGAGACTGGGACTACACTATTACTGAAACAAATGAGGTTACTGCTGCAGACTGATGTTGTTCGTAAGGGATGCAGATGCATGGTGTTGACAGGTGAGGGGAGGCATAATCCCTCATCCAGAAAGGAAAAGAGGATGAGATCTTTATTGGAGTGTTATTCTTTATAGCAGCTAGGCGGAAGCACTCTGTTAGGTTAGGTTGCACAGATGAAGCAAAAGCTAGAGATAGGATGAGGAAGACAAAAATCCCAGCTAAAGTGAACCATTCAGCAAGGAAGAATAAAGATCAGCTGAATCATGGAAAAAAGTAATGGGCCCGGTGGAGTAATTGAGATGAGAGGGCGATAAATTGTGACCAGAGTTTGCTGATGGCTACAAACTAAATCCAAAGGCGGAGAGGCTAGTTTTGTGAGGAAGGTAGACTTACTGAAGTGCACCTTTTCAATGTCAGAAACAGATGAAGGAAGAGAACATGACTGCCAAAACTACAGTTTCCTACAATATCTCTGTATAGAGAGATGCATTTATATGGAGGGATCAGCAGTTCCATCCAACTGCATGAGCAGGATGGATGCAGAAGGGGTGATTGTGGCTAAAAGGTACTTGGTAAAAGATTTATGGATGTAGAAGGGGTGATTGTGGCTAAAAAGGTATTTGGTAAAAGATTTAACTTGTTGATAAGAAGTTAGTGAGATCAGAAGGGAAGAAGGATGAAGCCTGCTTGAGGGTGAACGTGAGTGCCTACTCCAACTAGTAGAATCTTTAATGGGAAACGCCTTCCTAACTATGGCTTAAGTATATGCCTAAGGAAAAACATCGACTTATGGATCTTGTCACCTAACCTTCTGGTGGCCATACTAGGGGGAACAATAAAACTCTTCCTTTGTGTGTGGTATGGACAGAAAAATATGTGGCTAAGGTTCATCACCTCTTATGAAGGAAGAAGTGAATACTCCCGAGCAGAACCTGTTCAAATTCAAACATGTATACAAGCCTTCTAAATGGACCAACCTTCTCCCCCAATGAGTATTCGTTCTCCCCTCAACCCACTATTGTCCTATATCTGTATGAGACATCAAAAATTTCATGCGCTGGTTCTAGAAAATCAATCAACAAATATAGCTCAAGAAGGGAGAGGATGATGTAACAGAACTCCTAGATCAGCCAAGCACAGGTAAGGCATCACTTATAACCTCATTGTCAGGACATTGTTCATTGTGCCATCATAAAAAGGATGACAGTGAACTTCCATGTTAGAAGCCCAATGGATCAATGGGTAATATAGATGAGATATTGGAGGGAATATATAAAAGGATAGTCGGACCTATCAGGTATGTTGTCAAAGAAAGGTCTGCTGGCTATCTGTAAGAGGTACATGTCAGGCATTAATAGGAATGTCAAAAGGTACTGGCTGCTACAATCATTTGCTAAGGAGCTTGGGTAAGACAAGAGGGAATTTCTCTGAAGGGCCAAGGCAAGAAGTATGCTCTCCCTGGGAATGAAGGTTCTTGGACAAAGATCCAAAGAGTATATGCCCTTAGAGATGGAAATAACCTAGGAAGAAAGGACCAGTTTGCACTGAGCTCAAATGGGATGCTGAAGTAGCATTTTTCTGTTGGGAGTATCCTCCAGTATTGGTTAGGCCTATGAGTTATTTTGCAGCACCAGTTTTGCCATTGAATACAAAAAATATGTCAAAGTAATGTTAGTGTATCATGGCTCCCCCCCTCCTGTTGAACATAACAATGTTAGATTTAATTCCAACTTAACTGGTGGAAGAATCCCATTTTTCATTCATGAAAAACAAGAAGTCTTCAAAATATTGAATAGAAAAAGGAAAACAGAGCAGAAAAAATCAGCCAAGTGAAAAACCATGCTTTATCATCATCTGATTTGCATGTGTCAGTTCTAGCTGCAAGACGAATCCAGAAACTCTCATCAAAAGCCAGGATGTTTTCCACGACGAGTTTATCAAACTGGATCAGAAAAAAGAAAACAAAAGGCAAGAATAAGTAGTGTAGTTCACAATGTAACTGAAATTGGCAATCATAGTTCTAACAACAGAAAGATATTCAGATCCAGATTAACATATACGATTTTCACATAATTTTAATCAACAATAAAGGCATGATTTCCTCTATCAGATACTCCATAAGAAGGGAGCAGACATCTCAAACTTTGCTCTCTCTTTTTTTTCCTTTTTTTGGAAACCCTGCATGGTTAATGTTATTAATATGAAAAACAGAGAGCACAATGTGCTAGTTTGCGGAAGCCTACAAGAAACATGGGCAATTGTTTGGGACCTGGCCTAGATCTCTCCTATCAGATTTTTATTTTCTTTATATGTTTTATCTGGAGAAATATAGGTCGGTTTTATTTATTTTGTTTCTTGGACTATGAGAGCTTAGGATTAGCCCTCAGGGAGTCCAGGACTTCGGATCGGGCGAAGATCCGAGTGTATGACCTCTCTCCACTGACTTCGGTCAGTGTTAATTACGTCGAGCAACCGCTCAACAACCTTTGAGTAACCGTCCATTGATGCCCATGTAACATACAACACTACTACTACACGCAGCACATATTATGAAGATATGTTTTAGGCTAAATCCTTGGCCTCGCCCAAGTTTAAGATGCGTTTATGATTGGTTAGGGGACTTTTAAAAAGTTTTGGATTGACTCTAAGTATTTTAGACCCATAAGGGTATTTTCATAATTATGCCATGTTGGAGGGCATAAGGGTATTATAGTCACTTTAGTGTGTAAGATGAGTTTTAATAATTTAAGGAAGGTTTCAAAACCTTAAGAGGTATTTTAGAGTTATTCTAAGTGTATTTGGATTATAGGCAAGGAATTCCGGATCGGATCGGGTCCCCGAATCGGGACCCGCCGATCCCGATCCGACCCGGATCGGATCGGCCGAGTCGGCCGATCCAGATGAAGTCTGGCCAGTCCGACTCGGCCAAATTAAAAAATAATAAAAAATTAAAAAAAAATCAGAAAAAATCAGGAAAAAATAAAAAAAAATCAGAAAAAATTACATACATATTATTCAATTGATGTACAATAAGAATGAATGCAATTCATGTACATCCATAAAAAACCCTAAACCCTAAAACCCTAAACCCTAAACCCTAAACCCTAAACCCTAAAACCTAAAACCTAAAACCCTAAACGCTAAACCCTAAACCCTAAACCCTTAACCCTTAACCCTTAACCCTTAACCCTTAACCCTTAACCCTTAAACCGTTAAACCCTTAAACCCTAAACCCTTAAACCCTAAAACCTAAACCCTTAACCCTTAACCCTTAACCCTAAAACCCTAAAACCTTAAACCCTAAACCCTAAACCCTAAACCCTAAAACCCTAAAACCCTAAAACCCTAAACCCTAAACCCCTAAACCCTTAAACCTTAAGGGGGGGATCGGGACCGGCCCGAACCGGACCAGATCGGGTCCGGACCGGCCGATCTGGCCGGTCCGGCCCCGATTTGGTTCGGTTCGGGCCGATTTCGGCCGTTTTTTTTTTTTTTTTTCAAATCGGTGGGGGGGGAACAGTGAAATCCCCCCCCGAATCGGATCGGAACCCGCCGATTCCGCAATCCATGATTGTAGGAGTATTTTGGTAATTTTAGGTTAATGTGGATTTTATGGATATTTATCATGTTTTAAGTGATTTGACATTTTTTATGATTTTTTCAGAATTTTTAATAATTTTTGGTATCTTAGGGGCATTTTAGTAATTTTGCTCATTTCTAGGGTTTTAAGGGCATTTATGATGTGCTGAGTGATTTTTACATTTTTTTAGGATTTTTCTGTGATTTTATATATTTTTATCATGAGAAGGGTATTTTGGTCATTTTTAAGGTTCTAGGGTTATTAAGATCATTTCTAGGGTTCTGGGGGTATTCAAGGTATGCTGGGAGGTTTTTATATTTTTTAGGATTTTTTTATGATTTTTACTGATTATAGGTTGAGGGCCATTTTAGTCATTTAGGATCAATTCCGTAATTGAATGAGTTATTAAAGGAGTATAATGATGTTTAAACATATTAAGTATATGTTATTTAAGTTATAGTTTATGAGAGTATGTTTATAATTTATTAATTAAGCTTTAGGTATGTTTTAGGACTTAGTTAGATTTAGGGGAGAGGCCAAAGATATTTATGTTATTAGGTATACAATTAATTAGGCATATGGTTGATTAATTATGGCTAATTACATGCATGCATAATTAATTAGATATGAGATTAAGCTTACACACACAAGAAACATACATATATACATTAAGTATGAAAGTAACATGGGCAATATTTTATTTCATTAAAAAATCGGCAAACTAACGGCTTATGTAATGCCGGATTTACAACAAAATTTTGGCACAAGTATCTACTCAAAATAACCTTAAAAGGGAACCCAAAGGAGACTGCTCCTCCTGGTGCGCACTAAACTTGTGCAGAGCACCAAGATCGCATCTTCAAAATGACAGAGTTTCTTCTTAGAAATTTTGGACCAAATGGGCATGACCTTTCATCTTCCCCTTCAGGGGTATTTATAGGCCTCAGGGGCCTTATCTGGTGGGGTTTGCCTCCGTAAAAAAATATTCGGTGGAGGATGCCACCGTAGAAGGATTTTGAGAGAGAGAGTGAGGGGAGCTAGAGAAAGGGGGGGAGGTCCGGTGGGGGGTTGCCACCGCTTTGGACCCCCCACCGGCCAAGGAGCCGGTGGGGTCCCCCCCCCCCTGATTGAGAAACCAGTTGGGGGGTTTTATGGGGCAAAGACCCCCTACCGGTGGGGGGGTCTAGCATCCTTCCTTCTTCCTTTCTTTATCGCCCCATTAAAGACCATCATTGGGCCTTTTTTTATTTTTTTTTCTTTCTCTTCCTTCTTCATCTCTTTTTTTTTTTTTTTTGTACCCTTCATAAAAAAAGGGGTTCAGCAGCAATACAACTAAGACAGTCTAAGATTAGGAAGGCCTAACTTCTGCAGACGCATGCATTCTTTGGCTTGTTGTGGCATACTTTCCAGGAAATCCAAAAGTGAATTAGTTTCAGTTTTGCAGGCATTGTTAACTAAGGCATCTGCAGTTTCGTTCCCTTCAGTAAATGAGAAAAAGTTGTGTGGATCCCTAGGAATAGTGAGGTTAGAGCCTGCAGCAGGTATGTAAGCTTCCATGGGCAGGCATATTCTCCTTTGATGACCTGAACAAAACCACCTGAGAACAAATTCAATAGCAATACTTCTGAAAGGACATGCCAGTACCTCAACCCATTCACCTAAGCTCTGGCTTCAGCTTCAACACGGCTGTGGAGCCCATAAACTATCCCTCTATGATCATGAAAAAAAGTGTACTTCTACCTATAGTTAGGGATGTAAATGGTACCCAAAATTCCATTTATCCGTCCGTTTCCAAAGCTTAAAGGTCATAAAAGGATGCAGGTTAAAGCATAAGGATAAGGATACTATCTATATCCAAATGATTTAAGATAAGGATAAGGATACACCTTTTTCCGAGTCTGATTATCCGAGTATCCGTCCGTTCTCTTTTGCTCATCTTATCTATTGATCATATCTTATTTAAAACTCTCATCTCTAAATGAAATCTCCAATCATGTACTTACATAATTACATGTCTTATTGTCCACACTATTCTTTTAACCCCTTCTCTCCCTCATTCACTAGTTTGCAAGGTTTATTCTGATAGATGTCACGTGATTTATAATTAAATTTATAAGAATTAATTAGAGAGAACTTAAATTTTGAAAGTAGAATTCCTTCTTTCCCTATAGACGTGACAAAAAATTAAGCTTATGTTCACACAATATTATCCGATAATCTAACCTTTTATGTATCTATTTCCGATAATTTCCGATACTTTTAAAGCATTAGGATACAAGAGGATAAGGATACACATTGCTTAAAGGTAAGGATAAGGATAGAGCCACTATTCGATCCGATATGTATCCTTTTACATCCCTACCTATAGTCTATGCATACGGAAGATCAAGCTCCTTAAACTTTCAACTCCTTATATTGAAGCTTCCAATTCCTATTCATGTCCAGCATTTGCACATGTCATAGCACTAGTTGTTGCCTGCTATTCAGAAAAATCAATATATGAAGACTTTGGCTGCTCTTCATGGGATTCGAATCCAGATAAAAAAATCCTTTTCTTTTTTAATCCTAATTGAACTTTCCATTTCTTTGTTAGATATTCACCTGCATTCCAATAACCATTGCCTTCAGTATTAATGTTTTGGGACCCACTTATTTTCTAGTTACAGCAAAAGATTTTAGGTCACGGGTTGTTGTGCTGTACTGAGCCCATGTCCTTTTTTTCTTTCGAAAGTGACGGAACTAAAATTTATTGCTAGGTAATTATAGATTTTGAAAGGACTGTGCATAAATAGTGAAAATACCTTATATAGAGATGTAATTCTGTCACAATTACATTCTTATATTTGGATGTAGATTGGAAGTTCTAGTTTTTGATATATGGATGAGGAAAGGAGCTGACTGGATTTGGCAATTGAAATATTCTTAACATGCCCTCTTTGCAGTATGGCATGTGGTGTAGGTTGTACATATAACATTGGATAGACAAAGTTTTGACAGTGGTTCCAAATAGCTCTTTTAACTTTAAGCTACATATCAAACAATTGTTGTCACCTAATATGAAAAAAGATCCAAGTATTTGTCAAAGTCTTGTAGAAGGTGCAGTCGCTGATCTCAGCTCTTATATGTCAACTTCCAGCCCAAGGTAAACACAAGAGAAGTGCCCTTCGGGAGTCCCATAAGGCCAGTTGGTGGCAATGTTTAAAAGATGCCTAGGTAGTTCAAGTTGGTAAACACCACCTATTGCCTAGGCATGCCTAAGTGGCAAGACAAGCACCTCACCACTCACAAAAATGATTGAGCAATTTTAGCAAAGTGCAGATGATATGTCAAATTTTAGGTGTTTAACTGAAATCTTTACATAGATAATAGGCCGTTGTTATGGGGCTTAATGGACCATTCACGGACTGTTGGTAGAATAGATAAGCAGGCCATCTAACAGGTTCCAGTGACAAGCCTCTAATAGACCCATATTGGTCTGACTAGGATTGGGCCCTTAATGGGCTAGATAAATTCAAAAATTGGCATCGATCGGCTGATCCAGATCAGTTTTGGGCTGACCATACCGATCCTGGTCCACCTTTCTGATTCCTGGGGTCAGATGGAATGGATCAGATTGGACTGGCTGATCCACCCAAGTATCAGTCAAGATCGTCCTGGATTAGACCAATCTAGCTCTAATGGCAAAGCCATTGAAGAATCAAACTACCCATTGGTACATTATGAATTACCAACAAATGTATGCTCATTACATGTCCTGGATGGATTGTCTGCAGCATGTGTGCCACACTTACAATGTAAACCAGAAATAAAAATTTCAACTTGTATTTACTTCAAATTCATGTTATTCATGAACAATTTGAGGTTGCTAATTTTAGCATGTGTTTTTATATTTTTTATATATCTTTCACATTCTCTTAAATTTTTTAGTACAAAAAATAGGCTGACCCTGGCTAATGGTGGGTTTGCCAGGAGAGGCCCAGATCAGGTTGGGATCAGCCAGTCCAATCAGTTTTTGATCAATTGATCTGGACTCCATTCCCGTGCTTTCCATCCTTGGGGCTGG
This sequence comes from Zantedeschia hybrid cultivar, assembly GCA_030544215.1. NCBI lineage: Eukaryota > Viridiplantae > Streptophyta > Magnoliopsida > Alismatales > Araceae > Zantedeschia > Zantedeschia hybrid cultivar. The sequence goes on along the minus strand of JARZZO010000002.1, from coordinate 57,903,192 downwards.
GTATTGGGTCCATAGGATCACTCCCCAAACCACATCCCCCTCTCCCTAAAGGGAACCCACCCTCCCCTTTCCATCCTTAGACATAGTGTGCAGACAGAGAGAGGGAGGCAGGCCTCTTCACCCAGCCGCTGACCTGGATTGCAAGAAGGCCCTTCTAGGGTTTGTGGAGAGATAGGTTGACGTCTACATTCTCCTGGTCTTCCATGCCTGTGTTGTTACTGCTTCCTCAGTCTCTTTTGGATTTCTGACTCCCTTTTGGGCTAGAGTTCCTTTTGAAGTCTAGCTGGGAAGGGGGGGAAGTCATGCCTATTTGCATGATAGTTTAGTTAAACCTGAAATTTTAGCACGAATTTAAAAGCATGTGCTTAGGTTTTATTATGGTTTTCATGGCTGCTAGCTAGGCTTGTTCACGTCTACAAAAGGGGCAGGGTTGCACTCAGTTCTTGTGCAGACAGTAACTATTTGGGGTTGGTTGGAGTCATCAGAAGGCATTTGTTAAGCCTGGAAATTTTTATAATTTGCAGTTCTTGATACCTAATGACCTTGGTAAGTTTCATCAATAACTGAACTTTACCACATACCCATTTTTATAGCATTCACATAAATGGTACATGGATTTGTGTATTAGGAGTTTAAAAAGGTCATTAATATGTGCTTGTTAGTCTAAAAGTAAAGGATCTTTTTAACCTGAAACCTTAACTATAATAACCCGCATGTGTGCTGATTCCAAATCGAGGTGTCAATTCAGATCTTGGACAAACAATTGTCATATTATTAATTATATATTACTGACTTGTGTGTGCATGTTTATGCATCCATACATGAAACTATGCATTTAAACTGTTGATTTGTGAAGTATGCCTCCTATTTAAGGACTCTTTTGACATGTAGGGTTAAAGGTATATAAACCTAAGGCAAGGGTGCATAACAGTTAGACTGGTACAGAAAAAAGAAAAAGAATGGTGTGCGACTCGAAGAAAAACAAGACAGAATAGAGAGAGGCATGTGTTATACATACATACGTACATACGTACGTACATACATACATACATACATACATGCATACATACATGCATATATACATACATACATATATATAATGTGTGTGCATAATAGAGGCATGCTACAGCGCGACCAAGGTAGTCGGTGCGACTCCATTGCACGAAGACAATTAACCACTACATCTTAATCTAACAGCAATAACTTTTTCAAAAAAAAGAAAGAAATAATGTAAAATCTTGTTGGGGCATAATTCAGGGAGGGGTAGAGGTGTGAAGAGGGAAGCAAGAGAGAGAAAAATAATAATAATAACAAAAAAACACAGCCATCTGATCTCATGATCAGATGGCAGGCTCTGCCCGGTCTGAACCATTCCGCATGGGCGGAGCCTCCATGCACTCCCCCGCAGAGCACACAGACATGTTCCGCCATATACGGGACTCTCCCATGTGTGGCAGAACCGGTTAGGTGGTTAGCTTTTTTTTGTTTTATTTTTTAATCTGCACGCCAAGGGTGATCTACTACAGTGTGACGGGGTCGCACCAACTACCCCCATTGCATTGTAGCATTCATGTGTGTGTGTGTGTCTCTCTCTCTCTCTCTCTCTCTCTCTCTATATATATATATATATATGTATATATGTATATATATGTATATATATATATATACATGTATATACATGTATATATATATATATATATATATATATATATATATATATATATATATATATATATATATATATACATGTATATACATGTATATATATATATACATATATATACATATATACATATATATATATAGAGAGAGAGAGATAAATAGATAGACAGATAGATATCCGGATCGGATCGGATCTCCTCAGATACGGTACGATACCGATCCGACTCGGACCGACTCGCACTAGCCAAGCCAATGAATTTGTTAAAAACAAATAAAAATAACAAGTTTAAATTATATTTTAGAGAAAGATACTCACATAAAAGTGTGATTTTATTTATCAAATGAGTAAAACTCAATAAAAAACAAGTCTTTATGTATGTATGACTATATTGAGATGGTACGATCCAGTCTGACTCCATCCGTGCCAATGGATCGGGTCGGCCCGATCCAGTACAATACGGCAAACCTTGATCTATATATATATGTTATCAAAGGCAATCGCCTCGCTCACCTAGGCAATGAAATAGGTTGAGGCGAGCCAAAACACCTCACCTCACCTCATGTTCACATCACTCACTTAGGCACTTTCCTATGGTGTCAATGCCAAATGTTTGTTTCTTTTTTAATTATATGGCGTTACTTTTTCTTATTCTTAATTATTCCAAAGTAGCTAATACTTCCTTTGGCTTCTAATATGCCTTTTTCTCTTACATGCTGCCACATTTTTTCTTATTTTTGATGATTCCTAAGACCATACACTACTTATATAAATAGTAGAAGATCTTATGACATTCCACATTGGACATTATCAATGCTTCTCAAAGTCAAGTCTTACGTATGATTATCTTGGATGTTTTCTTTATTTTCCTTATATTGTCATTCTTCCTTCGTGGTGATTTATGAGAGAACACGTGGCTACAAATGCCTAGGAAATCGCCTAGGCATTTAAGGCTGAGGTGAAACCCTAGTCACCTCGCTCACCTCTCTTATATATACATATATAGATATAGATATATATATATATATATAAGAGATGGTGAGGGGTTCCCATGTGGCCCGGCAACATAGTAGCCAGAACCATCTGATCTTTGAAAGGAACAAAAGGGTTGGGAATGGCATGCCGCATAAACATGGGCATCCCTTCACAGTCAGAGGCACCAGGCGCAAGCCCTCAGACAAATATGCATGTTTGCATGTTCTGCCAAGCTCCTGCCTCAGGTTTTCATTAAAACAGATTGAAGCTCTGATCTTGATCGGATGATTCTACCACTATGTGGCCAGGCTGCACAAGAACCCTCGGCTGCATATCAGCAATCCTCATATACGTACCCATGTGTATATATGTCCGTGGTTCATCTAGAGCTGTGTGCTTCTAGACTACAATAGTGGCAGTGTACAACCCCTTAAGACTGTGGGTCCTTTGGTCAGAGGCTTAAGGTTGTTGCCTGTTGCAACTGTTTTGATACCTACAGATGCCTTTTGCAACCATAGGGACTAGAGTCCAGGTTCTGAGATTTTACTAATATAATAATTGGTAGATCCTTCACTTATGTGTATACATAGTCAGGTCCTAGGACAACATAGTAATGGTGGACTGCATGACCCATCTAGTCCTTGTGCTTGCCTTGCCTTTTAAGTCAACCAGCACTCCTGATATGGTACACAAGAAGAGGCCAGGTTGAACTTATTAGCCAGGAGTAATATCTGCTGCAATGCCCCCCTAACTGCAATGGGGGCATTGCAGTGGGTAAACCAAAAAAAAGATGAAATTTGTTTAGGTCAGGCCGAGATGCCCTACCCATCCGTACAACACAATGCCTGATTGGACAATCTAAAAAAGTTTGAAAAATCAAAAACCGTTATTGGGCTTGGCCCATTAAGAGGATTTTTTAGGTTCAGTTTTTTATTTTTCAGATTTTTTTTGGATTGTCCAATCGGGCATTGCTCTGTACGGACAGGTAGGACATGTCGGGCCCGACCTTAAAAAAATTCAAAAAAAAATTGTTTACTCACTGCAATGCCCCCATATAGGAGTCATCTAGCTAACCACTTCCAAACCTTGGCACACACAAGGAGTCATCTAGCTAGCTACTTCCAAACCTTGGCACACACAAGGAGTCATCTAGCTAGCTACTTCCAAAGCATGAGTGCAAGTGAATTCACTACCAATCTTTTGTTTTTGCTTTGATGACAAGTTTTGGGTGTTGTCAATTGAGGCCAAGAGGTGATTTAGCATAGTAGTGATCAGCTTTCCTTAATTGTTCGTGTTACATTATGATTATTCTATTGTTTATAATCATTAAATGGTCTCCTAAACCAAGGTTCAAAAAATTGGATCAAATCACTTTTTGGCAGGTTGAACTGATCCTAGCCTGCTCTTCCATATCCATTGACCAGGATCTTTCATGGTCAGCCTGTCCGACCAAAGAGTAAGTAAGATTGGGCTGACCTAGGCTCCAATGGCTAGTTTGCCTAGTTGTTGGAGTTGCCATTGGTTGCTATTAAAAAACAGCCAGCAATGGCTAGTATGGGTCTTGGGGACTTTATATGAACCCACCAAGGACCCTCCTAATTGTCTAGTTGTTGGAGCCTCCGACTAACCATAGGTTACTATCAGAAAACAGCCGCAATAGCTAGAATGGGACTCAGGGACTTTATATGAAGCCCGCCGAGGTAAGACTGCCAAAAAGTGACTTGGGGTGCGTACATGCCAGCATGTGTGCACGCGCACACATCTCCATGCACTTCTATGTGTATGTCCATCAAGGACACTCCAAAATCATCCGTCTCTCGCTGTCATGCCCTGGCTCTGATTAACAACAAATTGACATAGATTAATGGGAATAGAGTGCAACAGGGGAAAAGAACCGCTCACTATGGGTACTGAGATTGCAGAATGCTGATCATTTTCACAAAGTTAAATAAGGTTCAAGATATATGCACATCCCATCATTTACAGAATTATACAAAGAGAATGCTACAGTGACCATTTATAAACATGCCAGGATTAAAATTTTATAAAGGTTGGACAAAACTGATTTTACATTGCTTTAAACCCACTTTCAAAAAATATATATTTTAGACCCATACATAAGTTCAAAACTTCTAACATCCATATGCCCATAAAAGTCCTTCCTTGGAGTCCCCTATGATTCCTTATCCCTTAGCTCAGTGCTAGTCGGTGATCGGCTCACTTGAAATGATAGTGCGGTCTCAAAATAAAGGAGACCCAGTAAGTAAGCCCAAACATATTTCATAGAGTATTGCCACATTAGAATAAAAGTTAAGAGTATCTAGCATATAACTAAGATAGAAGTTTGACAATTTTAAAGTTTGATAGTAAATGGCATAGATATGGGTTCATGCTAATTGAAAAGTTGTATGTGCAACTAAGTTGAATTTACAAGAGATCAAATAGATGTTGTGAACTTTAGGCACCAACGGTCAAGTGTATAGCCAGTAATCAAATATGCAGAAAAAAAATCAATTATCAGAGAGTTTGATGAAGGAATCAGGATATGGTGTACAAGCTAATAGATTCAAAACATCACCCACTGTATAGGTAACTAGAAGTTTTTTTTCCCTTTTTTTTAGAAGGTGACATGAAGTCACATTTCATTGAACAATGAGAGAAAAGTACAAAGAAGGCCCAAGAAGACAACACAACCTGGATGGGACATTCCCCCATCCAAGTCCCCAACTAAGCTCAATAGAAAATTACAACTATTCTGTTTTATCAAGAAAATAAAACAGAAAATAAAACAGAATTACAAATTGAAGAAAACATGAAGAAAACAGATCTCTCCACACACTGGCCTTGTCAAAAATTACATTGCACCCCTCTTTAAGAATATCAGCAGCTCTTCCCCACTATTCCACCCATCTAAATGTATTCTTCAATAATTCATTAGCACTAGAAAATTGGTCACTGAATTTCCTCCTATTTCTCTCACACCAGATGGTCCACATCAGAGCCGGACATATGAGAAACCACAATTGTTTAAGGTCTTTCAAAGGACATACAATAATCCACCAACTTAAAAGATCCAACACAGAAGAATGCTCCACCCAAATCAGTCCAAATAATCTGCAAAGAATCTTCCACTGAATAGAAATAATACCACAGCCACAAAATAAATGATTTTGGTCCTCCTCAAAGAGTGCACAGAAAACACATAAAGAACTCCCAAAGAGATGAAGCTTTTTAGCCCTCCTTCCCGTAAGAAGTCTGGACCAAGCCAATTTCCACAGAAACACCTTAATCTTATTTGGAAAATAGTTAGACCATACTAAGTCCTTCCACCAAATCCTACAGCCACCATCATTCAACAGCTGAACAATGGACTTCATCAAAAAAAGCCCATTATTAGTCCATCTCCAAACTCTCTTGTCATGCACCTCTCCACAAAGCCTAACTCCACTGATAAGATAAAACAGAGTTAAGAGTTCCTCTATCTCCACTTCAGTAAGGTCCCTTCTCAACCGCAAATTGATCTAACCTGCAGCACTATGGGATAATACCTCCTCAACCGAAGCCTCTTGATTATGAGTAATGTTGAATAAATTGCTGAAATGAGAAGAAAAGACCAAGGTGGAACACCATTTGTCTTTCCAAAATTTTGTATCACAACCATTACCAACTTGGATGTCAAAAGAGATGGCCATGAAATCAGCACTCTTTAGTATATTCTTCCATATGGGGGACAAGTTGTAACTGGTTGAAGGATAGAGGCTCCATTTATTCTCAGAATAAAAATAGAAGTCCTTGACAATAACAGCCCAGAGAGCATCCGAGCACTCCCCCCTTCTCCACAACCATTTAGCTAACAAGGCTTTATTAAATGTGGCAAGTCCACATAAGCCAATACCACCTTGTTCCTTACTTCTACATACATTTCTCCAATTAATCAAATGAAGTCCTCTGACTCCTCTCTTCTCCCTTTTCCCTCCAGATCAAAATAAAAAACTTCTAGCTGATTCAATAATCTTTTCCACAGTCCTCGAAATCTTGAAAATAGAAGCATAGTAGATAGCCAATGAAGAAAGAACATATTTGAATAGAATCAATCTCCCTCCACTTGAAAGGAAGTTACCTTTCCACCCTTCCAACCTATTCTCAAACTTCTTGATTAGGCCATCCCAATCCCTAACCCTAATAGCACCATCCGATAAGGGCAAACACAGATATTTGATAGGGAAATTATTGACTCAACACTCCAAAGAACTAGCCATTTCCTGTAGTCTATGTTGTGGCACATTCAACCCAACAATTTCAGATTTCTCAAAATTGATCCTCAGTCCAGTAATAACCTCCACCAAAATCAGCAGTCTTTTGATATTTTGAATATCCTCATTACTTCCGAGTGTAAACAGCAAAGTATCATCTGCAAACTGAAGGTGAGATAAGTGGATATTACTTCTACCAATTATGAACCCCTCAATCAGGCCCTGTTGAACTGCAGAATCCCAAAGAGAACCAAAATCTGACCAATAACCAAAAAAAGAAAAGGTGACATAGGATCTCCCTGCCTTATTCCTCTAGAACTGTTGAAGTAACCACACAGTTCTCTATTAACCAACACAGAGAATCTAAAGGAGGAGATATAGCTCATAACCCATCTTATCCATCTCACATTAAGTCCCATGAGTTCCATAGTTTTATGAAGACAATTCCAGTTGATTCTATCATAGGCCTTTTCAAAATCAAGCTTTAACTGAACACCTTGTTTGTTTCTAATCTTATAATGGTAGATTACCTCATAAGTTGTCATATAGTTATCCAGTATGAATCTTCCTTGCAAAAATGATGACTGGTTGATTCCAAAAAGCTTGTGAATAACCTTCTTATGTCGAGATGCCAAAATCTTGGTTATGATTTTATAACACCCGTTGAGTAAACTAATAGGACGAAAATCAGCCATTCTTTACGCACCTTCTGATTTCGAAATAAGGACAATATATGTAGAGTTGACAATTTTAATCCTATCCGGACTGTCATAGAATTCCTAGACAAGATTAACCAAGTCTTCTTTAATAGTATCCCAAAAAAATTGGTAAAACCCAAGAAAATCCATCAGGTCCCAGTGCTTTATTGGGATCCATACTGAATACTGCCACTTTAACTTCATCGTCCAAAAAAGGTTCACATAATTCTTCAACATCGGAAGCTTCTAACTTAGGGAGCAATCCATCTTGTAAAAGGGGTCTCAACGGATAGTCTTCTGAGAAAAGATTCTTATAAAAAGCAACAAACCTGCTTTTAATCTCATTGGGTTCTTCAATCACAGTCTCATTTTCTCTAATATGGTCAATAGACAAAAATATTTTCTTGGCACTAGCCACCGCATGGAAGAAATAAGTGTTTTTATTCCCTTCCTTTAACCAATGTTCCTTGGCTTTCTATCTCCATCGAATTTCCTCCTTCAACAGCTTATCATTATAAATTTTCTTAAACTCCTTCAATGAAAGCAATTCTTGAGTAGTTAAATCAATAGACTCACTTTTCAGCTCCAGATCTTCAATATTGATCTTCAATTTCTGCCTCTCTTATGTTTCCCTCCTAAATTTTTGTTTAGCCCATTGTCTCAAACATTTCCTTATCCATTTAAGTTTGCCATGAAAATTATGCATTGCAGAAACAACCACCGGAGCTTCTTGCCACCATTTACTTACCAACTCTTTAAAACTTTCTTTCCTTTGCCACTTCAGTTCATATCTGAAAATTCTGAAATTCTTTCTCTTGTCATCCATCATGAGTTGCAAAGGAATATGATCAGAAATAGACCTACTAAGTCCTTTAACATGTGACAAAGGAAATCTCCTGAACCATTCAGATGAAATCAAAATTCTATCAATCCAAGACTGTTTACTGACCTACTGAAGATTGGGCCAAGTAAATTTTCTATTTGGGATATCCAAATCCATAAGCCTGACATCCCTAATCCACATATTAAAGGATTCCATATCCTCACTCCATTTCTGCATACTAGACCTCTCCCAAGGGTACCTTACACAATTAAAATCCCCCAATATACACCAGGCACCAGGGAATAGAATGTGCAGCCTGTATAATTCTTGGAAAAGACTTTCCCTCTGCTGATCAATATGGGGGCCATACACAGATGTAATGACCCAGCTGTCATTGGTGGAACCTCTATTCTTGTAGTTGAAAGAAACCGAAATACTGAATGTACCCACATTACAGACCTTACCATCAAACTTATTCCCATTCCACAGTACCATATGCCCTCCTTTAACTCCATTTGCAGGAAAAACAGCAACCTCATTTAATAAAGACCCGCTCAATCTTGTTAAAGAGAAGTTATCTAAACTGATCATCTTGGTTTCCTGCAAGTAGATACAGTCTAAGTGAAGAGATTGCACCAAATCTTTCACAGCTCTAGCCTTGAAGTCCCCATTGAGCCCTCTGATATTCCATGAAATCAGGTTCATGATGAAACAGTATGCATCCCCAACTCCTTGATCTTCTTCCCTCTTAAACTATCCACAACTTCATTATTTTTGACAAAATTTGCTTCTCTCTTCCTGATCTTTATTCCTCCACCCGTACACTTTCTCTTAGTTGATAGTTGCAGAGCATCGTTCCTTCTCAATTTCTTTAGGAAACTTAAGACCATAACCTCCTTTCCTACAAAAGATACTCCAATTCGTTGTCCAAACTGGATTATTTCTTTTGTCCAAACCTCATCATCAACAAACTGTTTAACTGCTAGTGGCACAGCACTCGCTTCATAAGGTACCATCTGAGCACACAGTATTCACCCTGTCAATTCCCATTACCCACATCCTTATTCAAACCCTCCCCTACCATGATTTCTTGAATGCTAGGCGAATTAACTAGCACTCCTTCTTCCTGCAAAACCCCTACCAAACTATTACAGACCCAGCCATCCCCTGCCACTGGGTTGAAAAACTCCGACTGACCACCACTCTTCCCTGACTTCCCTTCCTCGGTCTACAGCAACCCTCGATCCTCCTGGCCATTCCCAATACAAGTAGCATTCCAAGCCTACACACGTAAAGGAGAAAACATCCCTCCGCTAAACGTTGACAGCTCCCTTCCGGTACTCTGTTTTCTGGAACGTGAATCATAACCAGGCTCGCGAGGAAGAAGATGACGGCTCAACACCGGCTCGACAACAAATAGCTAAACCGGACCTGAAAGAACCCCGTTCAAGGTTAAGTCAGGATCCGATACGTAGGGTCCTTAAGCATCGGATCCCCTACCAGTACCGTATCCACATAAGCCCATCCCTACACCTGTTCATCTTCTTCGCCCGAAGACTCCTCGCCAACACGCCCCTAAGAAGCTTTCACCATAACCACCTCGGGACTAACAGAGGGGGGTCTTCTCGATCCCTTTTTGGAGAAATTACCCACCCTAATAACATTTAACGGCTCCTCCCTGCGATGCGAAGGATCTAGGGTCGTCCCGAGAACCCCTTTTGCTCCATGGGGTCTAGGGACACCGCAACCTTGAAAGCCTCTACCTGTGCCTTCCTGGCTCTTCACCTCCTTCTGACTCGACTCAGGTGAGTTCGTCAAATTGGGGGTAATCTCCGACTCGGTACTAGACTTACACAGCACTAAAGGAGAGCAAAATTCTGGCACCCATGTTTCACCTCGTACCTCTCTATTCTGCCTATACCTTCTATACTTAGCCACCACATCAGCCCATGACCACTCTTGCTCCGCAGTTCTGGTGTTACCATCTTCTTCCACATCGATACGTACCCAAAATGCACCACCCCCCACCAATATTTTGATCTTCTCAGGGATATCCTCCATCTGCTCGATAAAGCTTTTAACCCGAGCAAAGGAAATGTTCTCCCCCCTGAGCCCCTTCCATTCACTTCTCTCAGCCTACCAAACTTGGAGTATATAGCTTGGAACGTATTGATGTTCCACAGATGCAAAGGCACCCCCTGAATTCTACACCACAGTTCAAAGCCCTCCTCCACCGGAGAGGTTCCAACATCCACCATCCATGGTGAAAAATGCACAACGACTCCCTTCTTCATCTCCACCCTTCTACTGGAGCAAGTAATACTCCTCTACGACTCTGAGTCTACACTAACTAAAAAAGAGCATTGATCCAATCTTCGAATACTCCATTTGCGCTCCTTCAGCCATCGTTTTTGCAGACAGTCCCTAACCTCCTCACAATCCATTGCTAACCCATTAATATTCTCCTGAAAGGTAGCCACAACACAATTTTCCAGGGCACGCTTAGTTGGTTCAACCTCTGGCGAATTTCCATCACCATGATAAACCTTCGGAGAGGATCTAATACCTAAACCAGCCGCCTGACAGGAAGTCAACTGCCTGTCGCCCACTACAGATTCCTTGAAGGAGGACCAAAGAGAAGGCCAGTAAATTCTTCTATGTCCAACTCCTTTGCAGTGGACGCACCAAACAGCATCTCTGCACACAGCAACATAATGACCTTTGCACGGACATCGGATACACACATCTCTACCTACTGGAAGTCCTGCCGAGGCCAAGTTCTCCCGTAGGGCAGAGCTACGAGCACCCTTCCCCTAAACAGAAAGCCAACCTCCCACCACACCAGGGGAAGGTCCGTCAGGGTTCCCTCCCCCACTCATACTGGAAGTCCTGTCGAGGCCAAGTTCTTCCATTAGGTAACTAGAAGTTATCGGTTACCAAGTAAAACAACACCCATAAATGAGAATAACAAAAGGGATACATTCATGTTTTTACTCCGATCATTCCTATACATGCATCCAACCACTAGCATGAGCTAACAGGAAAATAGGATATAGGACTTGACTCTAAGGACAATCAAACCTGAGCCATAGGCGTAGCGCTACCCCAAGGGTCGTCACTCCACCCTAATTAGGAATTTTCACCTACTTCCCATGAATTTCCACTACCATAACAGTATGACGAAGGAACCAGTGGGATGCTACCACCAGCCAACTAATACCCTTACATAACGGTTATGTCCAATTGGCATCTAGTAGTACTTAAGCGAAGTCATCAATGAGAAATGATATCCTTTTTACTGAACTCCTTTGAAATGATAACCAAGGTTCAAGTGTAATCTACATATCATAGAACAAAAAAATTCATTATCACTATTTAAATGACTTCCAGCACATTCAAAGATTTATGGAAACTTCGAAAGAACTATAAAAGAGGTTTATAATTTATGGTAATAAATAAAATTTAGCTAAATTCTAATAAAAAATAAAATCTAGACTATACCTACCTTTTACAAGAATCCCTCTAGAGTTGATTCCTTTTAAGAAGCTTGTAAAGAACTCCTTCAATCAGGAAATTATGCCACCTTCTATTTAGGTTCTATCCCTTTCTCCTCCCAATAGATGATCTTCTCCTCCTCCTCCTCCTCTCTCTCAATGAGAATATGATTTGCGTGGTGAAAGTTGCATATAGATGTGCCACCTACACCATACACTTGTCTAAACCACCAATTTAACTAATACAATCCTTGAGAACTCCATAATAATGAATCATAACACAAATTATGTCATTATCTCTAATCAACATGTTAATGTCAAAGCTTTAGTTACACAATCTATTTAGCAAATAGTTCTTGCATTTCATTAAAATCTTAAAATCGGACCAAAGATAGCACTCTACCCTCATTACAACACATCACGCCATAATGAGGTCATTTGAATGATTTGTTTTAGGCACAAGCAAGAGAAAATGATGGAGACTTAGACAATTTGGTATTATACTTAAGGTCATTGCATAGTTGTATCTTATTTGTCTACTTTTTTCACAATGTTTATTATTATCATTATTATTATGCATGAGCCTGAATCAATCCGAGTCAGATTGGGATTGAAACTCGAGGTAAGGTATGAGTAGATCGTCAGGGGGAAGAGCTGCAGGAGGTAGAGAACCAGAGACAAGTGCTTCGAAACGGGGCAGAGAGAGTACGTCTAGGGAGAGCATCGGGAGGGTCCGTGGACAACATCGGGGGAGAAGGATGTGGGGGAAAGAGGAGAGGGTAACAGCGAGGGGGAGAGCGACGGTGATGGAGATAGGGAGCATGGTGGAGCCATGGGAAAGGAGAGTGCGGGAAATAGAGGGAATCAGCAACTTTGTGAGGGTTTTGTAGATCTACAGGGTGTCACAAGAGAGAAGAAGAGATCTAGTGAAGATGGGGTGTTCAAAATGGTTGAGGGTAAGGTTGAAGGAGGCTGTAGTTTCCATACAGGTCGGCTTCAGAAGGCAGAGGATCGTTCAAGACCAGAAGCAGTTTCGAAGAAGGATCGAGTACATGCATATCGCACACAGAACACATCGTCGTCATCCTAAGGTCAGCGATGGAAACCCAGTGTTTACAGTAATCAATGTCTTAGGTGCCTTGGCGGAGGACATCATGCTGCTGTTTGCCGGAATGCGATCTTGTGCTGGCGTTGGAAGGCCATAGGTCACAGAAGCACGACATGTAAGTCCAACCCATCAATGTCTCAGCTACCAGGTTTCAAAAATGCCATGGTGAAAGCTCAATTGGAGATCAACAACGTGCAGACTTCATGCAATATACCATGTGTGATAGCTCCTTGGTCTCCATCATACGAAGCACATCTACAAAGGTTACACAAGTGTTCAGTGGCCCACATCCACAAAGGAAACACAAATCAGGAGGAACTGCACATAGCCATTCAGAAATGATAGCCAGTGGAGAAATCGTGCAGTATTGGTGTGGTTGATAATACAGGATTCCTCGTTTTCTTTGCTTCGACAGAAAACAGGTATCAAGCTCTCAACCAAGTGTTTTTCCATTTTAACAGTAATTCTATCAGATGGGCTGAGTGGGGTACATATTTGAGAGTTAAAAAATTGGGCGATAAGACAAGCATTTGGTGTGGCATTCATAGGGTTCCATTACAGGTATGAAGTGTGGAGATGTTCAACTCTTGTAGATGTTTTTGGGTTCTTGAAGGAAGTAGACAGAGAAACTTTGTCTTGGGATAACTTGGCTTTCACTTGTGTCCTAGTTTCTGTTGAGCAAATTTCTGATGTTTCGAAAGAAATAAAGTTGAGTTGGCAAGGATTCAATTTTGCTATTTCCATTGAAGTTGCGGTTCAGCAAGAGAATAATGAGGTGGACTGGACTTATGCAGAGGTAGTGCAAGCACATAAACATTACAGAGGTACAGAGCAGAGGACGATGGTTATTTTCACATCCAAAGATGCAACTCGGAAGTCAAAATCTTCTCACTCAGCAATGGATCAGTCACACGGATTTGATTTCATCCAATGTCAAATCTAATTCATCAGGTTCACATGGAGTTGAAGAATTTGACCATGAACCAGATGGTAAAATGTTATTAGAAAATGATACTGAGAGAGAAAAATATATGTATTCCGCTGATGCTGCATGGAGAGAAGCAATTCCCCAACTGGCATCACAAATTGTAGATGGTCTTTGTGATCATAAGTTACAGAAGAATGGAAGTCGTCCATTACAAGTTTACAAAAGAAAAAAGAAAGTTAATTTAAGGAAATCTGCTGCAGCTGATACAGGTCCAAAGGAGGCAGGAATATCGGATCTACGGCTCCAAGGATATGACGAGCTGGTGCCGGGACGATCTCCTAGTGCTGGGCACGGAAAAGTCTATGGCAAGATGATTTCTCAGGATGTTAATTTTGGAAGCAGAGAAAAATCTTCCTGCAGATCTCCCGCAGCAATTAGTGATAATGTATCCCGTGTATGTGGAGAATTCCACGAGGAAGAAATATCTTCACAAGATCTGCATGTAGTTATAGATAAGGTTAGCTCACAAGAGAAGCAGAATCTGAAGGTATCAAATGTAGAGGCAATTTCAAATTCAAAACTATTTTCTGATTGGAGAAATGCTGAAATAATTCAAAAAGCTTCCATTTTGAGGATACAAGTGTCACAAGGGCAAGCAGGGAAACTTCGTAAACTATTTGGGGATGCACAACATAAAGAAGACAATGTTAATACAAATGTAAAGGGAAAAAGAGATTTGCAGAATTTATTAGTGGATGCAGATGAAAGAAACAATGAAGGGGACGTTTCTCTGCGAGCGCAACGACGAGGATCAGCCAGGAGTTGAAAAAAGCTTGAAGGCAGTTGTTGTTAGTATTTGCACTTAGCAGCTTTTATTGTGGAGTTTGGTTATTAGTGTTAGTGCTTACTATTTTTTTGGTTGTATTTCTTTAGAAATTTATTGTAGTTTCATGATTGAGGTATCTCACCTCATCATGTGATTGTACTACCTCTGTTTATTTCTTAATAAAATTGGTGGTATAATCCACACTTTCTTTAGAAGAAAAGATTGGGATTGACCGATCTGGACAATTTGGCTAAACCAACCAATCTAGGGGTCAACCCTGATCCTTTCTTCCTAGTCCCAAATACCTATGGACTACAGAAGTGTCAGACTCCACAATGTCAAACACTGATATGACTGTGGCCGAAGTTGTAGGTCGCCAAAATGCATGCATCATAAAGGAAGAAAATTGTGTCCCTATTTTCACCTTCAAACATAGTAAATATAACACAGCCCAAAACTACATACTAAGATTAAGATCATTCTACCATAGTTCGGGGCTCATAAGTCATAAGGTGATGTAGGATGCTTATATTCCAAGAGTAAGAGGTGTTACTAATGTATAGCAGTTATATGTAACTTGGACTTACGTGTATTTACGAAAAAAATGTAAAAGATAATTGTCAAGTGCAAAGCACTTAAGTTGTTTAGTATGAATAGGGTACACGACTGTAGAAGAGGGATCAGGAAACCCATACAATATGATGATGCACTATTATTGAGTGCAATATGTTTCAGTCTGTCACAGCCCTAGCCAACAACAAACAAGAAGCAATGGATTGAGATTACTACCTATTGAAGAATATTGATAAGTCTTTAGCCCTACCCAATGGCCAAAAAACATATGCCTTCTAAGTGATACGTTCTTAAAGCCATATAGCTAACTATATGATGCAACGAACTGATTATAACAAACTTTTCAGAAAGGTTGTGGCTATAATTGTCTAGGTGGGTTGCTTAGGCACCTAATTGGATGCCCTTTAAAATAGTGGGTTGATGGCTAGGCAAACACTTTCCATTCTATTTAAACGAATTCAACTAGGAAGGAATTCTCGAAGATTCACTTATACATCAGAAAGAGTGGACGAGTGGAGTGGATAATTTTGATGCATAACATAGCAATCTTTTCCAAGAGAACAATCAGATGAAGGTGAATGGAAACTTTCTGGTCTAGGTACTTTAGTTGGGCAAAATTAGAGATTTCCAAGACCAATTCTAAAAAGCATAAGACAACCATCACATGGTGCTATTGACAATTTTATGAATCAAGTCTGTGAAAAAAAAAAAATCAAATTTAAATTGAGAAGGAAGTATTAGGGGAATTGTCTTAAAGCAAAAAAGGCAACCTCTGATAAAGTGATATTACAAATTTACAACATACTGGACCACAAACTTGGTCTACATAAATGACATGCAAATCATATCGAACCAAGGCAGTTAGCTAGAAACTTTTGGATAAGTGCTTAAAAGTGACATGGGTTATAGGTGTTTGGATCATGGTATACCAAATTGGCATGGATTGGATTAGATCAATTTGATCGGATGAATTTTTGACCGAACCAGTCCTATCTCGAATAAGCCGCAACCAATCCAATGTTAGATTGGCCCAGATCAGTGAGGATAGGCGAATTTGGGGCATGATCGGCCCTGAATCAGTTGATTCCAACTAGTCATTGGGCTCCAACAGTTAGTCAAACTAGCCATTGGAGACCCACTTGAGCATGTACTAGGACTCTAACAACTAGTTGGGGATTGGGGATGGTCTGGGGGCTACAAATAGCACATATTTGGCCATTCCCACCCCCATGTCAAGTCCTCCTCACTCCTCTCTCTTTAAGCAATCTCTTTCTCTCTTTAACTCTCACTTTCAATCTCCTCTTGTTCTCATTTGCTTTCTCAAGCATGATGTGTCAGAATCTCAAACATTCACTTTCTCTTATGTTGAGCTTTGGTGGACGGCTCTCTATGGCAATCAGATTGGCTCCAAGGAAGACATTCTAACTTCACTAAGGTACAAGAGTCTAAAAGAAAACATTGTCATGGCATCGTGTCACAATGAGGCATCAGAATGGCTTTGGTCTGATCCTTTCTTCCATGTTGTAGACTTGTAGGCCTTATGTACCATGGTGGTGTAGCTTTTCTTTTTGGTCTTTTCTCCCTTTGTGTCTTTGTGATACCATTGCAACATTTGGTATTTTTCTAAGTCACGGGGCGGGGGGGGGGGGGGGGGGGGTGTAACTAAGGATAAATATGGACATGTCAAAAAAAAAAAGCTAAATGCCATATATTTATACTCGAGGAATTATTTGTGTTTAATGATGACTGCATTGGATGCCAATATGTGTACATTTGGCATGTACTTTTTCACATGCACTTATGGCGTCGACACCAATCTGAGGCCAATTTTCAATCTTTTCTTCCATGGTTTGTGGTTTGTATGCACTGTTTTTTTTTTTTTTTTTTGCGGGGGGGGGGGGGGGGGAGAAAGAAAACAAAGCCACTAACATGTTAGGCAGGACTCTCCCCAACTTTTAGGGAGGGGTCCAAGCCTTTTGGTAACTTCTCCCAAGAAAAACTCCTCCGAAGCTGCTTTGTCATTGGGAAAGTTATCAGGGTGGAACCCTCTTGTGGGGCTATACCTTTTCCTCTCCACAAGATAACCATCAAGCAGTGATCCCCCAGGGCATCATTTTCCTCTCTGTTTCCTCTTCCCCTGCACTTGAGAATGGTGAGCCTCCTCACCAGTGTGGGAACAGTGAGGCCTTAAGAATCTTCCTTTCCATTTCCTTTTCAATGAAAGCAATTTTTGTTGCTATTCATATAGTTTTGTATACAGATGAACCTCCACCAAATATAAATCCATTTGGAAGTCCTGCCTGCTTATGGCTGTGAGGTTGAACAGGAAGAACCACCACCTCTCCATGTCCTCCCTGCATACCTTCGCAACCCGATCCTTCAGCTCCCATGTGTGTGCGCCATCTCCAAGAGTGCTGTGGCCAACCCAACTTGCTGCATGAGGAACAAGTGTGAGGATGGGAACTGGGAATTAACCACCAAGGAGAAACGAAAACTTTTCATTCTTTCAGTCTCTCAGCTTCACCAATGAAGTGACAAAAGAAAATCTTCGACGATCCAAATGGGTTTCCATACTTTTTAAAGATTATGACAGTTTTGCCAAACAAGTCAAACCTGATGTATACTGTTTTCAAAATTGAAACAAAATTTTAAACGAAAATAAAATTCAAAGATGAAAGTATCAGAAAAAAAAGGTGCTCGCAGATGCCCTATTAGCACATGATGGTATACTGTATCTTAAGGACTAGTTGAAAACTTTATCCTCGAACAAAGAACAGAATTGTTGTTATATGCTTCTACCAGGCATCTTTTGAGCTCCCTGCGGGGAAAGAAACACCAGAAATACAAGCTCCTCTAACATTTAGATAAAACTATCCTGTTAATGGAAAGCTGATCAATGGGTTTTTTTTTTTGGAAGGTGACATAAAGTCACATTTCATTGAAAATAAAAGAGGATACAAAGTAGGCCAAAGGCCGAATATCATGGCTGAAAGCCAACCCCGTAACCCTTAACAAAGAAAAGAGAGGCAGACCCTATGCTTCTAATTTACTAAGGAAATAAAGAAGAAGCTAACAGCAGTGCCTCAGGGAAATTAAGATCATAACAAGAAGTTTTTCCATGCAACAGCCCTGGAAGTAATATCTCCTTCTGTGACAAACCAGATATCAGTTGCTCTTCCCTATTCCTTCACCCAATTAATGGTTCTTTGAAGAATTATGGAGGGATTTCTGAACTCATGATTGAATCTTCTGTTGTTTCTTTCTAACCAAATGGACCACAACATGGCAGGAAGGAACAAGGACCACATCTTTCTGTTAGGCTGGTTAGTACATAAAGCTGACCATCCTTGCATAAATGAAGGGAATCAAGAGGTTCCACCCACTGAAAATTCAGAGCCTTGAAAATGACTTTCCACTGATAATTGATGATCCCACAATGACAGAAAAGATGATTATGATCTTCTTCAAATAGCTCACAGAAAACACATAATGAGTTGTTGAAATTGAAGATACTCTTCAGCTTTTGGGATGTAGGAAGCCTATTCAAAGCCACCTTCCATAGGAACAATCTGATTTTGATTGGGATGTACTTGGACCACACTAGGGATTTCTACCATACTCTAATACCACCATCTTGGATAATAGTGGTAAGAGTACTTGATGAAAAGGATCCTTTCCTACTCTAGGTCCAAATTCTTTTGTCTTTTTGACCCCTAATGAGATGAATTTCTGAAGTTTGATGAAGGATTCTAGATAACTCCCCTATTTCATATTTTGTTGGATTTCTTTGGAGGATAAGGTTCCATTGAACATCATTGTCTTGGGAGAGAACCTGAGCCACTGTAGCAATTTTATTATCAACAAGGTGGTAAATACTAGGATCCTGATCAATGAGGAGAACACTAGAGAGCCATTTATCATTCCAAAAGCTGATATTTTCTCCATTGCACAAATGAAACTGATAGCTTGAAGAATCAGATTTTGCAAGTGAACAATGTTCCTCCAAATGTGGGAGAAATTGTAGGATCTTGAAGGATTCAAATCCCATTTTGAACAATTGTGATAATATTTAGCCCTCACAATTTTAATCCAAAGATGGTCTTCATCTTCGCCCAGCCTCCACAACCATTTAGCAAGCAAGGCCTTATTGAAATGATATGTTGTAACCAGACCAGCCCCTCCTTGATTCTTGCTTCTGCAGACTTTATCCCAAGCTATAAGATGAAGGCCTTTCCCATCTCTTCTCTTTCCTCCTCCCCAGAAGAAGGATCTCCTCCTAACCTCTATCATTTTTTCCACAGTTCTTGGGGCTTTTAGAATGGAAAGATGATAGGTGGCAAGTGAGGAATGTAAGGACTGAGGTTTCGGGTTAAGTTTTCGGGTCGGTTTCGGACCGGATCCCCTGAGTCGGACCTTGAAGGGTCTGGAGAGTTTCTTCTGAATGACGTCTACACTACACGACGCCTTTCAAACGGCGTCTTGATAGGTGGACGCCATTTAAACGTTTTGCTGTTGTGCCACGTGGGCGGGTTGCGGGCCGCGAGAGTACGGCCCATGTCTCGTCGTCTGAACGGCGTCCATGATGGACGACGCGATTCAGACTGCCACCCTGTGATGTCAGTGTACGGTGCCTGACATGACAGTTGAACGGCGTCCGTGGTGGTCGACGCGTTTCAGACAGCTGTCAGTACGGCCCATCCTGTCATCTGATAGGCGTCCTTCTCGCTCGACGCGTTTTAGGCAGTTCTTGATTGACCCTGCGAGCCCTCCTTTCTTTCCCTCATTTCTCACCCTTCACTCTCTCTCCTCTCCCTCTCCGCCTCCTCCGATCCCACTTTTCCCCTTTCCCTTCCTCTTCTTCCTCTTCCACCACTCCAACGCCTCCCTACCTCTCACCTCTGCCACCACCACTTCCTTCGCGGCGTTCCATTCTCCGGACGGTGGCCGACGTCCCGGCAGAGTGGCGGCGTCCTCGAGGGTACCGGCGGCGGTCTGCGGTGCGGCGGTTCGGCGACACGGAGCCAGGAGGAGTTCAAGTATCCGATAGGGGGACGAACCTTGTATGTGTTGCTCGTATTTTCTTAGGCGTGTTGTGATGTATTTTGGGCTAGATTGAGCATGTTTAGGGGGTATTCTTGTGGGTATGGCCGTGTTCATGAATGTGGTTTTGTAGCATGTTTGTGTGGATCAACTTCTCTTCCTCCCCTTTTCCATTTTGGGGCTTCTTCGGGGTAATTGGGGTCAAGGGAGGAGCCCTCGGTTCGAACCAGGGAACCAGGTTTCTGGCGCTAAACGGCGTCGTGCCTGGTCGACGCCTTTCAGAAGGACGTCAGGGCAGTACGACGCCTTTTAGGGCAGAAACCTCCCTGTTCGAAGTCTCACGAGTTAGTGATTTCTGGCGCTAAATGACGTCACGGATGGACGACGCCTTTCAGAAGGACGTCGGGCCATCATGACGCCATTTAGGCAGGAAATCACCCCGACTGAGGGTCCGTCAGTTCGGGGATTCTGAGCCTAAAAGACGTCATGGGTGGGCGACGCAATTTGAATAAGCGTCGGGTAGCCATGACGCCTTTTAAGGCAGAAATCCCCTAAGTAATGTTTTCCTGAAATTCCTCGATTTCTTAGCTGAATGGCGTCGGAGGATGTCGACGCCTTTCAAAAGGCGACCACTGGTGTCGACGCCTTTTAGGCCAAAGTTCGTGGCCGGAGTTTTATGAACCAGCTTAGGGAGCTTGAATGGCGTCGGCCTCGGGCGACGCGATTCAAGACAGAATAACACTAATTCATGCCAATAAAATGTGTTCATACTGCTAGATATTCGGTTAGTGCATGCTTTAGTGTACTCGGATTCTTCGGGACCGGATGGCACTGCGTTGTGTGCCGTGCGATCGCGGGCTTTTCACGTGACCAGATCGTACTGTGCCGGGTTTTGGTGGTTTTGTGTTACTGTGGACCTGGAGTGACATTGTAGCGCTTTATCACCCTGTGCTGGTGGGGGCGTGAGCACAGCGCCGGTGGGGGCGTGGGCGGGGTGACGCCTAGTGAGAGAGGGTCACCTGGTGAACCCCGGGGTCAGCTAGTACCGGTGTTGGAGTGGTACATTCGGAGAGTCACTCATACTGAGGGAAGGAGTAACCACCTGAGCCAGTTGGGCCGGAGTAGCCAGCGTGCTGTCCGAGGGGTTACTGTTTGGTCTCAGCGGGTCGGTGTTTCCCACTTTCGGTTGTGTGGGCGGTGTTTCCTACTTACGGCTGTGTGGTTGGTGTATTTCCCCCTTTCGGAGGAGTGGTTGGCGTGTTTTGCCGAGACGTGAGTTGTAGGCTTCTTGATAGAATGATTTTAGAAATATGCATGTTACATTTCGAATGCATATGGTTCATATTGAGATTTTAGGAGTAGTATGCTACAGCTTTACTTGCCTTATTACCTGTACCTTTGTTACTGCACTTGTGGGTGTGTGTGGGGGAGGCAGGGGATCGGATGATCCCTACTTAGCCCAATTCTGGTGTGGCTCACTCCCTGCGTTTTCAGGTGTGGTCCTTGTGGCGTGTGACGGCGCGTGGCGTTCTCCTTGGTGTGCGGACCAGCAGCTATCTTAGTTTCCGGGGTATGCCCCGACGTTGTTGTACCTTATTTCTGCCTGTACTTAATTAATTTGTTGGACATGTAATTATTGTTGGACTGTGTACGAACATTATTATTTTACTTCCTGCGCACTGTACCCCTTGTAGTCCGTGTGAATGTTATATTTAATCTTGTTTAACGCTTACTCCTCCAAATGTGTGTATAAGATCCGGGTATGAACCTACAGTTAATGGGCCGACATCCATTTAGTGACCGGGTCTCCGGTCATAGGATGGCGGGTCGTTACAGTTGGTATCAGAGCTCAGTCTGGTCGAGTAAGTGGTAAATTGGGTTGGATATCGTAGTCCAACAATAAGTACGAGTCTGTACAGGCGATGGCTGCTGGTGTAGAGTGATAGGTTTTGACGTGTTTTTGTTGATTTTTTTGCGTTCTTGAGGTAGTGATGGCGTCGAGGAAGAGAGTTTCGTTGGCTCGTAGTACGAGATCAGACGATGGTAGTTCGGGGGCAGAAGGGCATAATGTGGATCGTTTCGTAGAGGCTATGATTGGAGCTATGGGTATATACCAGCAGGGAGACGGTAGCGAGGGATCCAATTCCCGAGGTGACCAGTTCACGGTATTAGAGCGGTTTTTGAGGTTGGAGACCCCTTCTTTCACAGGTCGACCAGTCCCAGACCAGGCAGCTCGTTGGATTAAGGAAGTGGAGAAGGCGTTTGACGTTTTTGAATGTGCTGAGAATAATAAGACCTTGTTGGCAACCTATTTGTTGAAGGATAATGCATACGAGTGGTGGGTTACCGTCAAGACAAGGATGTTTACAAATAGATCTTTGAGAGAGATCCCTTGGGAGGTATTTGTGAGAGAGTTCAGTAGACAGTACTTTCCGAGGCTCGTCCAGGAGGCCAAGGAAAGAGAATTTATGGAATTTGTGCAGAATGACATGTCAGTTCTAGATTATCATGCGAAGTTTGTGGCTCTTGGAAGATTCGTTCCACACTTATTTGAGCAGGAGAGATATAGAACCGAGAGATTTGTAGATGGACTCCGATATGATCTAAGGACAATGATGGCACCTTAGTGTTGTAGAGATCTGGCGTCAGCGGTTCGATGCGCGGCAGCGGTGGAGACTCAATTTCAGCAAATGGCAAAAGAGTTGGAGCGATCGGTACGGGGGAAGCAGCAAGGCAAGAGCAAATCAACGGTCTTTTCGTCAGGCGGTTCGAGTTCCTTTGAGTTCGGGTCCCAAGGGACGTCACGTGATGAAGATGAGGACGGTTCGGCCCAACAGATGCAGACTGAGGCTAGCAGGCAGCAGGGAAAGAGACATGATGCGGCAGATTATTGTCCCCGTTGTGGTAGGTATCACGGCAACCGGGTGTGTCCATTGGTCGCGGGTAGCTGTTTTGGCTGTGGCAGGAGGGGACATCTCGCGAGGAACTGTCCCCAGAAGAATAAGGCAAGTCAGGGGCCGAGTGGTCAGTAGGAGCCGGTACCTTATATAGTGTTGTGTGTTCTTTCTGTGGAGATTCGAGATGCGGAGATAGATGGACACTCTTATCTTGTCTTATAAGGTAGTAGTTGTGAACTCTTATGGCACTCTTTACGCATTTGGGTTGTGGTGGTGATTTGGTATTGTAATGTGTACTTTGTAAGGTTATTATATAATGATGTTGGTCTATCAATTTTGGTGGAATCATGGAACATATTTAATTTGGTATTGAGCTGTTTGACCGATTGTGTGTGGGGAGCCCCGTGTAAGGGTGTGATCGGTGAGGGCATTAGCAGGATTTTACCGATGGTTGGTCCATGGGTTTTCTTCGATAGCAACCCCCCCTTGTTGAGGTTGACTCGTAGGGGAGTTCGTCTCACGTGGACCGAGGAGTGTGAGCGGAGTTTCATTAAGTTGAAGACTCGCCTCACTTGGGCTCCAGTGTTGGTACTTCTATTAGGTTCCAGTGGATTTGTAGGGTATTCAGTTACATCACATCGAGGTTTGGGTGCGTTTCTGATGCAACTTGGTAAGATTGTGGCCTATAGGCAGTTGAAGAAGCTTGAGGAGAACTATCCATCTATGACTCAGAGTTGGCAGCCGTGGTGTTTGCACTATAGATCTAGAGGCATTGTTTGTGTGGGGATTATTTGAGCAGACTGTGGAATCTCCCTTTTGGATTCCACGTGAGGCTGATGGAGCCAGGTTGGCCAGCAGTGTACCATACAGTAATTAAGATTTAGAGGGCAGAAGCAGAGTTACCGCAGATTCTCCAGAGTTCAGAGGTGGAATTGTAGGGCAGTAGTACAGTCAGGATTGAGGTAAACTTTGTGATTTGACCGTGAAGGACGTGCGCAGGTGTCCCTTTTAAAGGCACACTATTCTAGATAAATGATGCTTCCCAGATCAAGTAAGACGTATCATTGTTAAGGTGGTCTAGTAGGAAGGAGGACAGAGTTGACTTTGTAATTGAATGCTTGAATTGTCGGCAGGTTAGGGTGGAATATCAGAGTGGCGCAGCGGTAGCGTGGTGGCAGTCCTTGCCGATCCCGGTGTGGAGACGGGAGCTTGCGACTTGAGGCATGTATTAGGATTGTATAATTCCCTGGTGGAGGGAGCGTGATCTGGATTACCATTGAGCAACTGACTACGTCAGCACACTTTCTGTCTATCAGGAAGGACTGGTCAGTCGGTAAGTTGGCTGAGTTGTTTGTGAGTCGGATCATCTCTTTCTGCTCGATGTGCCCTTATCCATCATGTCGGATCGGGCTTTGAGATTTACTTCTTAATTGTGGGAAGAGTCTTTGGAAGACTTTGAGTACGCGGTTAACCTTCAGCCCGGCCTATCATCCCAAGGCTGATGAGCGGTCAGAGGGGGGCCATTCGGATTTTAGAAGTTTTGCTCGTGGCATGTTGCCTAGACTGAGGAGGTTTTTGGGGGCAGCATTGGTTTCAGTGGGGCTATGTGTACCATAGCAGTTGCCACTCTAGCATTGGCATGGCGCCTTATGAGGTATTGTTTAGATGGCTGTGTCGATTCCTTGTGATTGTAGGTGCTGAAAATGCTCGTGTGATTAACATGAAAAAGCTATGTTGTTTAGTGTAAACTAACCTATTAAAAATAGCAACTAAAGTGCAGTGATCGCCAGAAACTTTTAACTTAAAAGTTTCAAAAGAGATATGATCGCCTACCTGTTTTGAACGCGGAAGATGTTGAGTCCTTGATTCCCCTCCTTCAGCCGGCTGAAGAAAGAGAGCCATTTCTTTGTTCTTTTGTTCTTGCTGTTGAATTTGAGGTTGAGGATCGTCCAGAAGTCCTTCTGGCTTGGTGCTTGATTTCCCCTTTTGATTGTTCTCTTGTTGTTGTTGAGTGCAGCAGAAATAGAAAACAGAAAATAAAGAAACAATGATGATGAGAACTTAAGTGGAAGCAATATCTAAACTTATCATGATTATAAACATACTTAAACAGCAAACTTACTTGTCTAAATGCTTTGAAAACCCCTTAAATCAAATAGATTTTGAAAGATTATGCTGTGGTGTGTGTTGCATGAAATGATTATGAAAAATGAAATTAATGAAGATGTAGAATGAATACAGAATTGAAACACTTATGCCCAATAGGTTTGAAGCCTTGAAAGGATGAAGATCTTGAAAGAGACGCCGACTTCTGGAAATGGCAGCGCTCCGGCGTTCCGACGTGGTTACTTCGATCTTCAACTCGCTATAATAACGCTCTGGCTCAACTCAACTCAATTCACTTTTTTTTTTAACTCTTTGATATGCAAGGTATTTATAGGCTTTTTCTGCGTTCGCGATTAACATCGAAAAATCTAGGATTTATCCATCTTAACCGACAGATAAACACTGATTAATTCATCTTTATCTGTAATTATCTAAAACGCGTCCACCTTGGCTGACGCCTTTCAGATTAATTAAGATAAGGATAAATATTCGGGAAAACTTATCTTTATCTTTATTAGCTAAAACGCGTCCACATGTGTAGACGTCTTTTACACTAATTAAGATAAGGATAAACATCCGGAAGAGAAGTTAAAATAGCTTAGGAAACCTAAAACGCGTCATCCTTCACAGACGCATTTTAGCTAATTAATAAATTGATTAAAATTCAAATTTAAACGTTAAAACATGAATAAACTCTAAATCGCGTCCACACAGGTTGACGCATTTTAGAATTCTGAATCGCGTCCACACAGGTTGATACGTTTTAGAATTCTGAATCGTGTCCACACAGGTTGACACGTTTTAGAATTCTACATATTTTAACTGAAATTTAAGATAAAATCAATTCAATTGATTAACTTAAACATGTATGTTAAACCCGACACTCAAAAATATCAATAAAAATTAATCAATGATTAAATATCAAACCATTATGAGGCATTATTATATGATATGAAATTTACTCGAAATGATGTCAAAATTAGCGTGTCTACACCGACGTCCTTCTGAAAGGCGTCGTCCATCCGTGACGTTATTTAGCGCCAGAAATCACTAACTCGTGAAATTCGAACAGGGAGGTTTCTGCCCTAAAAGGCGTCGTACTGCCCTGACGTCCTTCTGAAAGGCGTCGACCAGGCACGACGCCGTTTAGCGCCAGAAATATGGTTTCCTGGTTCGAACCGAGGGCTCCTCCCTTGACCCCAATTACCCCGAAGAAGCCCCAAAACGGAAAAGGGGAGGAAGAGAAGTTGATCCACACAAACATGCTACAAAACCACATTCACGAACACGGCCATACCCACAAGAATACCCCCTAAACATACTCAATCTAGCCCAAAATACATCACAACACGCCTAAGAAAACACGAGCAACACATACAAGGTTCGTCCCCCTACCGGATACTTGAACTCCTCCTGGCTCCGTGTCGCCGCACCGCAGACCGCCGCCGGTACCCTCGAGGACGCCGCCACTCTGCCGGGATGTCGGCCGCCGTCCGGAGAATGGAACGCCGCGAAGGAAGTGGTGGTGGCAGAGGTGAGAGGTAGGGAGGCGTTGGAGTGGTGGAAGAGGAAGAAGAGGAAGGGAAAGGGGAAAAGTGGGATCGGAGGAGGCGGAGAGGGAGAGGAGAGAGAGTGAAGGATGAGAAATGAGGGAAAGAAAGGAGGGCTCGCGGGGTCAATCAAGAACTGCCTAAAACGCGTCGAGCGAGAAGGACGCCTATCAGATGACAGGACGGGCCGTACTGACAGCTGTCTGAAACGCATCGACCACCACGGACGCCGTTCAGCTGTCATGTCAGGCACCGTACACTGACATCGCAGGGTGGCAGTCTGAATCGCGTCGTCCATCATGGACGCCGTTCAGACGACGAGACATGGGCCGTACTCTCGCGGCCCGCAACCCGCCCACGTGGCGCCCACGTGGCACAACAGCAAAACGTCTAAATGGCGTCCACCTATCAAGACGCCGTTTGAAAGGCGTCGTGTAGTGTAGACGTCATTCAGAAGAAACTCTCCATACCCTTCAAGGTCCGACTCAGGGGATCCGGTCCGAAACCGACCCGAAAACTTAACCCGAAACCTCAGTCCTTACATTCTCCCCCCCTTAAAAGAATTTCGTCCTCGAAATTGCAACTGCTCACACGATAATCACGGCTAACCAACATATGCCGGCAACACAGATCACCGCACTCATCCTCACCAATCACACACACAGGGCTCCACATAACTAGCCTGCTATAAGTAACGAGGGCAAAATGCCTCTACTGCCTACCCGCATGGGAACTTACCAGAAAAGGTAAGGAACTGCTTCTCAGCATCTCAATCACGCGCGCCCAGGTCTCCTCGCTCCCAGAGCGATACTGTCAACACACTCAACCCAAGGATATAACTCTGTTTCGGAGGACCTGTCACTAGTGATTCTCAAAACGCATTAGACACACTGGAAAGGACAAGTCCTCAGCGACTTCAAGTCCTGAAGATTCCAACACCTGGGGCGGATCCAGAACATTCCTCTGTAACGAAACACGAAACGCATCGTGTACACCCGCAAGATTGAACGGCAGGGCTGGCTGGCGATCTTCCCCAATTCGAGTAAGAACGGGAAGGGTCCAGCACGGCGCGGACCCAGCTTACCTTGCTTCTCAAATCTCCTTACACCCATGGAGGGCGAGACTTGGAAAAACATGAAGTCCCCAATTTCAAACTCAATCGGTCTCTCACCGATGATAGCACACTCTGGCAACCTAAGCACACCGTTATACCAATCCTGACCCTACTAACTGTCTCTTGCCAATATCAGACTAGATCACTGTAGACACGCTAATTTTGACGTCATTTCGAGTAAATTTCATATCATATAATAATGCCTCATAATGGTTTGATATTTAATCATTGATTAATTTTTATTGATATTTTTGAGTGTCGGGTTTAACAGACATGTTTAAGTTAATCAATTGAATTGATTTTATCTTAAATTTCAGTTAAAATATGCAGAATTCTAAAACGTGTCAACCTGTGTGCACGCGATTCAGAATTCTAAAACGTGTCAACCTGTGTGGACGCGATTCAGAATTCTAAAACGCGTCAACCTGTATGGACGCGATTCAGAATTCTAAAACGCGTCAACCTGTGTGGACGCGATTTAGAGTTTATTCATGTTTTAACGTTTAAATTTAAATTTTAATCAATTTATTAATTAGCTAAAAGGCGTCTGTGAAGGATGACGCGTTTTAAGTTTCTTAAGCTATTTTAACTTCTCTTCCGGATGTTTATCATTATCTTAATTAGTGTAAAAGACGTCTACACATGTATACGCGTTTTAGCTAATAAAGATAAAGATAAGTTTTTCCAGATATTTATCCTTATCTTAATTAATCTGAAAGGCGTCAGCCAAGGTGGACGCGTTTTAGATAATTACAGATAAAGATGAATTAATCAGTATTTATCTGTCGGTTAAGATAGATAAATCCTAGATTTTTCGATGTTAATCGCGAACGCAGAAAAAGCCTATAAATACCTTGCATATCAAAGAGTTAAAAAAAAAAAGTGAATTGAGTTGAGTTGAGCCAGAGCGTTATTATAGCGAGTTGAAGATCGAAGTAACCACGTCGGAACGCCGGAGCGCTGCCATTTCCAGAAGTCGGCGTCTATTTCAAGATCTTCATCCTTTCAAAACTTCAAACCCATTGGACATAAGTGTTTCAATTCTGCATTCATTCTACATCTTCATTAATTTCATTTTTCATAATCACTTCATGCAACACACACCACAGCATAATCTTTCAAAACCTATTTGATTTAAGGGGTTTTCAAAGCATTTAAACAAGTAAGTTTGCTGTTTAAGTATGTTTATAATCATGATAAGTTTAGATATTGCTTCCACTTAAGTTCTCATCATCATTGTTTCTTTATTTTCTGTTTTCTATTTCTGCTGCACTCAACAACAACAAGAGAACAATCAAAAGGGGAAATCAAGCACCAAGCCAGAAGGACTTCTGGACGATCCTCAACCTCAAATTCAACAGCAAGAACAAAAGAACAAAGAAATGGCTCTCTTTCTTCAGCCGGCTGAAGGAGGGGAATCAAGGACTCAACATCTTCCGCGTTCAAAACAGGTAGGCGATCATATCTCTTTTGAAACTTTTAAGTTAAAAGTTTCTGGCGATCACTGCACTTTAGTTGCTATTTTTAATAGGTTAGTTTACACTAAACAACATAGCTTTTTCATGTTAATCACACGAGCATTTTCAGCACCTACAGCTCTTTTGGCGATCACGGTGGGACCTGGTCTCGCCGTCTTTTAGTTTCTTTTTGTTCTTGCTATCATCTTATCGGACACCCACGGTGCACCATTTGTGTCTCTCGACACGTCCTCACCAATTGGTGAGTGTTTAGTTTAATTAATTTCCCTCGTGCACCACGTGCACACCCCAGTGGCAAGATCTTGCCATCCCCTTGATTAGTTCAAAAAAAGTTGTTTTTGTGATAAAAATGATGTGTGATTGAGTGATTTCCTAGTTGTTTAGTTAGTAAATCATCATGTTTAAAATCTGGAACTAAAAGAATTTGCATGAGTCGATTGTTTACTGCTTTTTACCTTGTTTGAGGAGGATTCAACCCAGAAAATCCTCCTGCAAAACTGTTTCTGCGAACTAAAAAGCGTCCAAGAGAACTGACGCGTTTCAAAACCGCGTCAGCGCACCTAGACGCCTTTTAGTCTTCAGACTTCCCCTGCTGTTTGCATCTGTTTCTGCGAAAAAATTAAGTTCTGTGTTGAACAGCGTCGACTACCATCGACGCGATTCAGACAGTTTCTTAGTTATTTTTCAGATCTGTTTCTGCGAAAGAATTAAGCTCTGTTTTGAATAGCGTCGACTATAATCGACGCGATTCAGACAGTTTCTTAATTATTTTTCAGTTTCCAGATTTCTGTGTTTTGAGTGCTAGCTACCCATTATTTTATTAAGCATTAGAGGTCATCCAGGCCGCAGGGCATACGCATTGAGGCGAATACCCTCCTCTTCTTAGGAACACATTACTCGACGTCAGCAACTCTCTCTGATTGGGTTGGTCCCTTGATCAGACTAGAGAAGTTGACGTTGAGACCACCATAAGTCTCCAAAATCAAGATATTCCTCCTTGATCATCGGGCTGGTTGTACCAATTGAAGTCCCGGCTAGATTCCGACAGCGTTGTGAGAGAGAACCCTAGAGAATAACGGTGGAAACTGAACTGAAACTAGGATCCTTCCCTGAGCGAAATTGTGGTTTAATCGAATTCAAATAACTCAACAAGGAATCCTAAAATCACGTTAAGCATCCACTTGTTTGATTAATCTCTGTACAACTTGTTTGATTAAATCTTTGAAAAGGGAATCTAATATCATGTTGCTGCGATCAGGCAGGGACTTGAGTATGGCTCAAGACGCCATCATCAACTACGAGGGAGATGCTAATGCCCCTCGCGATTCAGACTTCAACTATGAGAACGGGAGAGATGCTGATGCCTCCCGTAATTCTGTCCCCATTCCGGTTCGACATGATGGGAATGTCCGGACTCCTCTTTTTCATCCACAGGATCGATATTCTGATCTTCCCCCGCATGAATATGCGATCCCTAATCCTGATCTAGAGGGGGACATGAATCAGCATGATCCCTCATCCTCCGATCCTATGGATCTTGTCAACGCCCTGGGAGTTCTTGCCTCCCGACTGGACCCTCAGCAGTTCGAGGCGATCCAGTCTATTTTGAAGGGGAAGGCACCCATGCAGCCTGCTGAGCCGAACCCTATGGCTCCCCCCGTTGTTACTCAACAACCTCCTCCTCCTCCTCCTTATATCCATCAGGCCATGGAAGGCCTTCATATTGCTTCTCGGCCAACTGGGCCACAGCTTTCATCATCTAGGCAACCGGCTAGACCGCAAACGCCTATTTATCAAAATGCCCTCGGACATGGCAGAAGCTCTGCCGGACCTCCTCCTTATTGTCCTCCCTGTCCAACGTACTCTAGGCAGCAGGCCTATCAAGTACTTCCACCTCCTCCTCCTCCCCAGGCAGATCTGACCACGCAAGCGTTGCTGGCCAAGATGGAGCACATGGATGAGCAGTTCAACAACCTCCAGAAGATGATGGGGGTTAAAGCTGTGCCAGAGATCAGTCTACCGAGCCTGCCAGTATTCCATCTGCCACCCTCTGAAATGCCAGTCTATCGGAAGTACAACGGTACTGGTAACCCCTTCACACATCTGAAGGAGTTCATGTACGAATCATCTTTCTGGCAGAACGATAAAAGGTCATTGGCTTTCTTGTTCAGGAGATCTCTAGAGGGACCAGCCCTCGAGTGGTTCTTTTCTCTGGAACCCTCCGAAGTAGAGGATTACGGTATCGTTTCACGCAAATTTATCCAACAATACCAGGACAGAGTTGCACCCTCCTTGTCTATCACGCACCTCATTGCAGAAAAGATGAAACCAGATGAGGAGTTTGTCAGTTTTGCTGACAGGTGGCGGGGCCTGGCTGAAAAAGTGAAAGATCACTTGTTCGAATCTGAACAAGTGAAAATGTTAATTTCTAACGCCACGCCCCAGTTCAAGCTAGTCCTCTCCTTGAACAATTTGACTAACATGGCAGAGCTCTATGAAAGAGCACGGTACTGCCAGAATGCCTTCAAGGACGCTACGTTCTCTAGCGTCTTTGATCCTCACAGACCTAGCAGGCCTCCACCTCGAAAGCCCGCAGTGCCGAATTCTCCCAACACAAGTCCGACTACTGAGGGCACGCTCTCTCACGAGCAAGTGAGTACCATGAACAATAACTCGCCCCAGTTTGTGAGGAACCAGCAGTAGTACCAGAGGCCACCACAGCCGAGCCAACAGGGATACAGGCAGCAGCAGAACCCCCATTACCAACAACAGTACCAGCGGCCCCAGTAGCCGAATCAGAATCAGCAACAGCCGCAACGGCAACAGCAGTACCAGCAGCTCCAACAGCAGCAGTATCAGCAGCAGCAACAGCCACAATACCAGCCGCGCGCACCGCCGGCGTACCACAATGTCCCTCCTCCTGGTGACTACAGCCAGCAGAGAAGACCTCCAGTCCCGAAGAGGGCAGAATACCCGGCCCTCCCAAAATCCTTGGCGGATATCTTCAGTGCTTTAATGGCAGCTAATGCCTTAGTTTTGCCAAGGGAAAAGGCCGTCTGGCCTCAAAATGCCGATACGTCCAGGTATTGCTACTTCCACAGGCAACCTGGGCATACCATTGACACCTGCTTCCAGTTCAGAGATTATATTCATGATCTCAATGAGCAGGGCGGTATAGACTGGGAGGAGATGAAAAAGTACATATCAGCCCTGAAGGCGAGGAGACCGCAGCAGCAGCAGCAGCAAGCAAGACCACCGGCACAAGCAGCAGCACCACCCAACATGGGCATATTGCAGAATCCACTCCCGGAGCACCAGAACCAAAACCAAGTTGCTCCCATTCTGACGAACAGCCAGTCTGAGGCTGGTCGGGGGCAACAGTGGAGAATAGAGGACTATTCCTCTCTTTGTTCAACGGGTCACGTTCAAAGTACCGCAGAGCGACCACCACGCCGCACCATCCACATACCCAGACCACAACCCGTTACCATCACCCCTCTACCCACACCCACATATCACTCACCCGCACCTAATAACCCATTACCACTACCCACCTTCCTTAGACCCATTACGCCCCGCACTCCTACGCCTCCATCATATACCCACTCCCCCCCGCAAACCAATAACGCGCCCCTCCTACCATCCAGGCCACTATTATGCGTACCATTTCCTACTTCACCCACTACCACCACCACCTATTCAGATATCCCCTTACCATCTAGACCGCTATTACGCGTACCATTCCCCACTTCACCAACCACTTACCCATCCACCATCCAACCCTCTAGGCCTCTAATCCGCACCGCGCCATCACCACCTAACCCTACGCCATCACCTACCTACCAACCCTCTACGCCATCCGCACCATCCAACCCTGCGGTACTTAAAGTGTCACCCGGATCCTCCACGGTTGAGGAACACGCGCTCCGGAGCGGAAGGATTTTCAACAAGGTCTTTCTTCAGTCCACAGTCAGAGACGGCCCATCACAGCCGATTGAGGAAGCCCATAATGAAGAGAGTGCACCAGGAACTCAATATGACTTGTTGAAACACCTGGATCGGACACCGGCACGGATCACTATACTCGAACTAATCAAAAGATCTAAAAGTCACCAAGAAGCTTTAATGGAATATCTACAGAAGGTGATGGTCAATGAGGACGTACCGGTAAAGAAGATTGCAGCACTACTAGTTCCTCAGGGGGATCAGCCCTCCATAACATTTCATACATCGGAACTAGCACCGCCGGCAGCCAGAAGCATGGCTCTGAGCATCACGGTCAACATTTGTAAGAAGGCCGTGGATGCATGCATGGTCGACACAAGGGCTTCGATCAATGTTTTACCTCCGAAGACCCTGGAGCTATGCAGTGTGCCCAAAGAAAAATAGTTGCCCAGCCCCATCTCAGTGACAGCATATGACAATTCTACCCGTTCCCCTCTGGGGATGGTTTATTTGAAGGTGGAGCTGGGCCCCGTAAGTCATGCGGAGGTCGAATTTCACATCCTGAAAATCGACCCTTCCATAAATGCCATTTTAGGTCGTCCTTATATTAAAACTCTTGAGGCGATTCCCTCTACGAATCATCAATGCCTCAAATTCCCTTATAAAGGACGAATTATTAAAGTGACGAGCATGCCGATCCTTGCTGTTGCTCATACTTTGAACATTAAATCTGCTGTCTTACCTGGCCGACAACCTTTTCTGTCGGTATTACAGGTCTACCGTCTAGTGGTTGATCATCTAAAAGCCGTCACTATTTCTCCATACCCATTAGATGCTATCAAAAGGGGGAAGTGCATGAGTACCCCAGGATGGAGGATTATGATGAAGAACGGCTACGAGCCTAGAAGAGGTCTGGGCACACAGTTGCAAGGCAGGACCACTCCTGTCAGAAATCATCGAGCAGCACCTGGAAGTGGTCTGGGCTATAGGCCAATAAAACTGAAGCAAGATCTGGTTCATAAAGCAGAAATCGAAGAAGGCCCGAAGATCTGGGAGGCAATGTCTACACCACCCAAAGAAGGCCGAGATCCCCTAACATGGACCCTGTGTACGCACTTCGTGAAAGGGCCCATAGTTAGCCACGACAACACGGTGGTCATTACTTCCTGTTTTGACTTCCATGATATATATGTGAGGGACTTGGCCAGACATTGCTCTGAACTACTTACGTACCAATCCTTGGAGGCTCTGCGGCCTATGAAAAGGAGGAAATTTGATGATCCTGAATGTGAATGGTACAGGTGGTTCGATCTGAGGGACCTGTATATTGCACTGAACAGACTATTCCTAGATCCTGCAGAACCTAAGTGGCCGCCGCAGATTGATGAACTGATTGAAAGCCCTGGTGCCATATTTGACAAGCGGATACTGCTGTCTGAAGAGACTGACGAAGGGGAACCAGATGACCCCTATGAAGCTGGTTACACAACAGATCTGCTCTGGAGGGGGACATATCATTCACATGTCTTCATGCTCCATACTCTTTTTCGTACACTACTCTTGACCCCGACTTGGTCGCGGGTCATAATTGAAGATATTCCACGGGCTCCGCCCGTCATGATTACTCTGTCCCCTCGGGACATTATACCACAACCTCCTCTCGATCTAGAGAGGTTGTATAATATGATCTGGGACATATTACTATATGATCCCCCTAATCCTTTGGCCTTAGTGCCACTTCCTCTGTCTGATTCTCCTCCCATTTGTATTCATTCCTGCTTTATGTTTAATTCTTTCATTGTCAAAAAAAAAACGCCAATTTGGCAACAAATTCTTCCCAAATCCTCATCGAGGAAACATCTTACTTGTCCGATTGCACCCCGTCGGGCGGGTCCTTCAGTCAAGATTCTCTTCTAGATATACTCTGCCCCTCCCCTCGGGAGGATTCTCTTGTATTTCCACTTGTATCCCAGGATTTTCATCATACTTCGTCTTCGTTAGGTTATGATAGTAAAGTTAGGCAGTCTAATTTTAGTCAGATTAGTCAGGTTAGGAAGTCTAGGAAGCCTAAGGGTAGGCAAATTCCAGATACATACCTCCAGGACTTAGCTGATAAGTGCTCTTCTTGTTCTTTAATCCCTCAGCTTTTAGAAAATCCAATTCATATGCCAGAAGACTGCATGGATGATGAGTCCGTCAACGATGGGTACGGGGTATATGAATTAGTGTATGAAAAGGACCCCATTGTTGAAAATGAGGAAGATGACGAGGACGCGGCTGGGGCATATGCCAGTAGAGTAAAGAGATTTGATGAACCATCAGCTGCCGTAGAAGAGCCCACCAAAGAAATCAATTTAGGGACTGAAGACGAACCTATGGTTGTCCTCGTCAGTAAAAATCTTTCTACAGATAATGAAAAGGCGATAGTACAAGTACTAAAGGACTATAAGGACACTTTCGCCTGGAGTTATGAAGATATGCCAGGGTTAGACTCATCGTTAGTTGAACACAGGCTGACATTAAAGGAATGAGCTAACCCGATCAAGCAGAAATTAAGGCGATTCCACCCACAAATGGCTCTAAAGATGAAGGAAGAAGTCAACAAATTGCATAAAGCCAAATTTATTAGAGTTGTCCTATATCCACAATGGGTGGCTAACATAGTCCCGGTTATGAAGAAGGACGGGAAGGTCAGAATTTGCATTGACTTCCGCGATTTGAACCGGGCGTGTCCTAAAGATGATTTTCCATTGCCTCATATTGATGTACTCATCGATAATACTGCTGGCTATGAGACTTTATCGTTTATAGATGGATTTTCAGGATATAATCAGATTAAGCTGGCAGAAGAAGATCGAGAGAAAACGTCATTCACAACACCTTGGGGAACATACTGTTATGTCGTCATGCCATTTGGATTAAAGAATGCTGGAGCCACTTATCAAAGGGCCATGATAGCAATATTTCATGACATGATGCACATAGATCTGGAAGTGTATGTGGATGACTTATTAGTTAAATCTAAAACAAAGGTTGAGCACGCCAAAGTTTTGGCAAGGGTATTAGAGAGATCGAGAGAATATCAGTTAAAGATGAACCCCAAGAAATGTGTATTCGGGGTATCTTCAAGAAAATTGCTTAGATTCATTGTCAGTAAACGGAGAATTGAGATCGATCCTAACAAGGCGAAGGCTATTAGAGAAATGCCACCTCCTAAAAACTTGAAGGAGTTGAGAGGATTAATCGGGAGGTTACAATTTATTCGCCGTTTTGTCTCCCAGCATTCACAAAGGTGTAAGCCGTTTTACGAGCTTACCAAGCCAGGAGTCAAATTCGATTGGGACGATAAGTGTCATGAGGCATTCAATGGATTAAAGAACTATTTAGCAAGTCCTCCTGTTTTGAGACCACCATCTCCAGGCAGACCATTGATACTTTACATTTCAGTCCTGGATGATGCAGTGGGGGATGTCCTAGCACAAGAGGATGAAGAAGGAAAAGAGAGGGCAGCCTACTATCTCTCTAAACTTCTCAACCCCGCTGAACAGAGATATACAGCGATG
Organism: Zantedeschia hybrid cultivar; assembly: GCA_030544215.1. NCBI lineage: Eukaryota > Viridiplantae > Streptophyta > Magnoliopsida > Alismatales > Araceae > Zantedeschia > Zantedeschia hybrid cultivar. The sequence goes on along the minus strand of JARZZO010000002.1, from coordinate 57,866,161 downwards.
GAGAAAACATGTGCAGCATTGGTCTGGGTTGTGCAGAAATTGAAACATTATTTTCTGGCCTATGAAGTCCATCTCATCGCTAGGATGAATCCGATTAAATTCCTTCTGGAGAAATCTGTTCTTACTGATAGGTTAGCGCGATGGCAAAGCTTTCTATCTCAATTTGACATCATTTATATTCAGCAGAAAGCGATCAAGGGCTATGTCATAGCAGAACATCTCGCTCATCATCCCCTTCCTCGTTTTGATACAGTACGATCAGAGTTTCCGGATGAGGAACTGATGTCCGTAAATCAAATCAGAGATGATATGTGGACTCTGCATTTTGACGGAGCTCTGAATTCTCATGGAAAAGGGATTAGTATCGTTCTGTTATCACCTGAAGGTATCACCATTCCACAAGCCTTTCAGCTTGATTTTCCAGTCACAAACAATATAGCTGAATACGAGGCACTTCTTGCTGGCCTCGAGGCCGCTCATTTCCATGGTGCTACCAAACTCATGATTGTAGGTGATAGCCAACTGATTCTTCGCCAAGTGCTGACCAAGTATCGAACTCTCGATCCCAAGCTCAAGCCTTATCAGGAACTTACTTCTGCTTACTCAAAGCTTTTCACGAAATTGATCTTTGTCCATGTCCCTAGGAATCAAAACATCTTAGCTGACGCTCTAGCTTCACTTGCATCTTCTCTTGATTTTCCAATCAGCAAACAATCCGAATCAATCATAGTCCATAGGCGTCTTTCACCCGCCATGAAAGATCCTTCATTCCTTAGAACTAAGGAGAAATTGCTGAAGAAAGTCAGAGACGGAAATATCATTGAAAAAAGAGAAATCATGCTGATGGAGCTGTTAGAAGAGATGGATGATGAACAGAAGCCATGGTATTATGAAATTGCAAAATATTGTGAAGATCAATCGTATCCTGAGGAAGCTACAACTGAGGAGAAGAGAGCTATCAGGAGAGTTGCTTAACCATACACCCTAGTAGGGGGAGCATTGTACAAGAGAGGTTTTGATGGAGTTCTTCTGAGATGTCTAGACGAAGATGAGCTTTGGAAGGTTATGGAAGGAGCTCATAGTGGAGTTTGTGGTGGCCATGTCAATGGACAGATGCTAGCAAAGAAGATCCTTAGACAAGGATTTTATTGGCCAACCATGGAAGAATACTGTGTAGGATTTGTCCGTAGGTGTGCTAAGTGTCAACTTCACGCCGACAAAATTCATTCTCCTGCATCTTCACTCCATCTTGTTTCCTCCCCATGGCCTTTCTCGATGTGGGCTTTTGACATTATTGGACCTCTTGGTAACCCAGATTCCGGCATCAAGCAAAAAATTTTCATTCTCACGGCAACGGAATACTTCACCAAGTGGGCAGAAGCTGAAGCGTACGTGGAGATCAAAGCATCAACCGTCTGCAAGTTCATCATGAAGAACATCATCACTCGATTTGGAATTCCAAGCACCATCGTCACCGACAACGGACCGCAGTTCGTGTCACAGGAATTGAAGGACCTCTGTAACAGGTATAAAATTACATTGCATCATTCGTCTCCTTATTATCCGCAAGGCAATGGCCAAGCAAAGGCAACAAATAAGACTTTGATAAAAATCATCAAAAAGACGTGCAAATCTAATAAATTCGCAGATTGGCCAGAAAAATTGGTTGAGGCTCTATGGGCCTACCGAACTTCAATCCGCACGCCCACTGGGCAGACTCCTTATTCCTTAACATTTGGAATGGAGGCGGTAGTTCCATATGAGATCCTTATACCGTCATTAAGAGTACAATTGAATAAGGAATTTTCCATTGATGAACATCGTTCAGCACTCCTTGCTCAATTGGAACTTTTAGACGAGAAAAGATGGTCAGCTGCTAATCATGCAAAAGTTTATCAAAATAGACTAGCACGTTTTTATCAAAAGAAAGTTATTGAACGTAAGTTCAAAATTGATGAAATGGTCGTTAAAAGAATTTTTGTAAAACCTGGTGGTCCGCGTTCTAAGCTCCAACCCAACTGGGAAGGACCTTATGTTGTATCGCACGCTTTTCCTGGTAATGCTTATCGTCTTGTTACTGCAGAAGGAGAAGAGCTAAAACATCCCTGGAATTGCTTACATCTTAAGAAATACTACCCTTATGTTAAAGAGTCGATCAGTATGGTACAAAGACCAGTGGAATCAGAAAATTTATAAACTCAAATTTCCTTATCAGTCTGGATAACTTAATTTCAAGCCCATTACTGCACACACTAACACGTTTGATTCGTGAATAACAAGAGATGGCAAGTCCTAAAGAATATCGGAAGTTTGACCGAAAGTGTAAAGTACAAATCATTCTTTTTAAGCAAAAAATTCTGTTTTATACTTGGCCCATGATGTCGGAACGAGACTTAGAATAGACTACCGAGAATACCCGCCATCTTAGTAGGAGGCCGTCATAAAAAAAAGGGGGAGATCCGTCCCGAAGAAGCAAAAAGAAAGAAAAGAAAAAGCAAAAGGCAAAAGCCAAATGTCAAATCAAAAGGCCATTACATTACAAACGTTACATCAAGGCCATGAAATGAAATAAAAGGGAACGCAAGGTCGATAAATACCCCGAAAAGAAATGACCGAACCCTAACGGATATTATGGTAGGAAAGGAACATCTTTTTAAGTCTCCGGAACCTTCTCATGGGCTTTCTAAACTTATTCATCCTTTCTTTCTAAAGAGATGTACTCCAAGCTTAAGGAATGGCTTACATTGACTAAGAGTCAGATCATCAAATGGGATCACGAATGGAAACACAAATTCAAACACGATGGGTTTAAAGTTAAGTTGTTAAAGAACAATTTGGGAATTAAGTTAATAAATGAATATGATCTTTTGATCTAAGTACCATGCTGATCTTTTAGCCAAAAAAATACATATGTCAAAAATTCAAAAAAAAAAATACATACATCAAAATTCAAAAAAAAAAATACATAGATCAAAAATTCAAAAAAAAAATACATATGTCAAAATTAAAAAAATAAGGCATATATTTCAAAACCTAAACAAAAATGAATATTTCAAAACAACAAAAATATTTTATTCAGCATTTGCTTGTTGCACTTAGTATGCTTCATTCCTTTTATTTTTAGTGAGCATTTGTTTGCTTGCATGTTGCATTTTTGCTTAAGTCTGATTATTCTTATTACCTTTGTTAATAAAGGCTATGCCCCTTGACCCTTCTACCAATGATAGGATCAAGTAGTCGGTTACTTAACCAGGCAAGGGGCTAAGCCTAAATAGATACTTAACATGTTTGTTCAAGTCATATACAGGATACAAGGCATGAAAAGATTTGGAATCCGGTTTGGAATCAGTCAGAACATGTTTCTGCGAGCAAAAGGCGTCGAGAAACAGCGTCGCGTTTCAAGAAAATTCAAGAAAACCTGAGTAAAGCTGGAAATATCAAGAAGATCCCACTGTGGGAGTTCAAGAAGTCCTGACCGTGGCTAAAAAGACGGTTATTTCTACCCTTGTATTATTCCATCTAATTATGTTGCATTCGCGTTAATATATGTTAAATATTTATTAGAGTATATCAAAGACCTTGTGGTTTTGATGAAACTGGAATTTGAGTTCCCCTTCAACAAAAACAGAGATAATTCCAGAGGATTCTTAATCGCACGGATAGGCCGTTGGATTGTTAATTAGTGAGGACGATGGTTCCACTTTTGTGAAACGGTGCGTGGATAAACGAGCTTCGGCTTAGCACTGAATTACAAGGATTTGTATCTTGACTCATTAATGACAATTTAACAATATTATCCTTGATTAATTTATATTTTATTTGACTTTATATTTTTCTTTTAGCCCAGCATGCATCATGTAGGACTTTGAAATCATTGTAATAAGGATTAATTATTGATTAAGTTTCAGACCATTAATTAAACAATCTCAAACATGATATGAAATATTCCATTCTGAATTGAGTATCTTGATTATCTTTGAGGCTCGCTTGAAGATACCCTTGGAATTCTATCCTTTCTTGGATTCTTTATCTAATATTCTTGTTTTCTTTTTAAGATCCATTATGGCTGCAGCACGTCCACATTGGCTGGCAAACGCTCCCCATGATGAAACCTACAGTGTCTATGACCTGGGGTACTTCCCACTCCGAGGAGGTTGATCGACTTTATTTTATTTCCTTGTCTACCTCATCCAGACAGGATTAATTCCATTGATTTCCTTGAGCTATCTTCATCGATGATTTTGAGAAAAATTCCAATCATGTGATGTTAAGAGCGTGTCTCATCACACCTTGGCATCACCTTTTCAGTACATTCCATTTTATTTCACTCCCTTGCAAAGACGATGCCACGGTGAGGCAGCTGTAGACACGCTAATTTTGACGTCATTTCGAGTAAATTTCATATCATATAATAATGCCTCATAATGGTTTGATATTTAATCATTGATTAATTTTTATTGATATTTTTGAGTGTCGGGTTTAACATACATGTTTAAGTTAATCAATTGAATTGATTTTATCTCAAATTTCAGTTAAAATATGCAGAATTCTAAAACGTGTCAACCTGTGTGGACACGATTCAGAATTCTAAAACGTGTCAACCTGTGTGGACGCGATTCAGAATTCTAAAACGTGTCAACCCTGTGTGGACGCGATTTAAAGTTTATTCCTGTTTTAACGTTTAAATTTGAATTTTAATCAATTTATTAATTAGCTAAAAGGCGTCTGTGAAGGATGACGCGTTTTAGGTTTCCTAAGCTATTTTAACTTCTCTTCCGGATGTTTATCCTTATCTTAATTAGTGTAAAAGACGTCTACACATGTGGACGCGTTTTAGCTAATAAAGATAAAGATAAATTTTCCCGGATATTTATCCTTATCTTAATTAATCTGAAAGGCGTCAGCCAAGGTGGACGCGTTTTAGATAATTACAGATAAAGATGAATTAATCAGTGTTTATCTGTCGATTAAGATGGATAAATCCTAGATTTTTCGATGTTAATCGCGAACGCAGAAAAAGCCTATAAATACCTTGCATATCAAAGAGTTAAAAAAAAAAGTAAATTGAGTTGAGTTGAGCCAGAGCGTTATTATAGCGAGTTGAAGATCGAAGTAACCACGTCGGAACGCCGGAGCGCTGCCATTTCCAGAAGTCGGCGTCTCTTTCAAGATCTTCATCCTTTCAAGGCTTCAAACCCATTGGGCATAAGTGTTTCAATTCTGCATTCATTCTACATCTTCATTAATTTCATTTTTCATAATCACTTCATACAACACACACCACAGCATAATCTTTCAAAACCTATTTGATTTAAGGGGTTTTCAAAGCATTTAAACAAGTAAGTTTGTTGTTTAAGTATGTTTATAATCATGATCAGTTTAGATATTGCTTCCACTTAAGTTCTCATCATCATTGTTTCTTTATTTTCTGTTTTCTATTTCTGCTGCACTCAACAACAACAAGAGAACAATCAAAAGGGGAAATCAAGCACCAAGTCAGAAGGACTTCTGGACGATCCTCAACCTCAAATTCAACAGCAAGAACAAAAGAACAAAGAAAGGGCTCTCTTTCTTCAGCCGGCTGAAGGAGGGGAATCAAGGACTCAACATCTTCCGCGTTCAAAACAGGTAGGCGATCATATCTCTTTTGAAACTTTTAAGTTAAAAGTTTCTGGCGATCACTGCACTTTAGTTGCTATTTTTAATAGGTTAGTTTACACTAAACAACATAGCTTTTTCATGTTAATCACACGAGCATTTTCAGCACCTACAGTCGGGCCATCATGACGCCATTTAGGCAGGAAATCACCCCGACTGAGGGTCCGTCAGTTCGGGGATTCTGAGCCTAAAAGACGTCATGGGTGGGCGACGCAAATTGAATAAGCGTCGGGTAGCCATGACGTCTTTTAAGGCAGAAATCCCCTAAGTAATGTTTTCCTGAAATTCCTCGATTTCTTAGCTGAATGGCGTCGGAGGATGTCGACGCCTTTCAAAAGGCGACCACTGGTGTCGACGCCTTTTAGGCCAGAGTTCGTGGCCGGAGTTTTATGAACCAGCTTAGGGAGCTTAAATGGCGTCGGCCTCGGGCGACGCGATTCAAGACAGAATAACACTAATTCATGCCAGTAAAATGTGTTCATACTGCTAGATATTCGGTTAGTGCATGCTTTAGTGTACTCGGATTCTTCGGGACCGGATGGCACTGCGTTGTGTGCCGTGCGATCGCGGGCTTTTCACGTGACCGGATCGCACTGTGCCGGATTTTGGTGGTTTTGTGTTACTGTGGACCTGGAGTGACATTGTAGCGCTTTATCACCCTGTGCTGGTGGAGGCGTAAGCACAACGCCGGTGGGGGCGTGGGCGGGGTGACGCCTAGTGAGAGAGGGTCACTTGGTGAACCCCGGGGTCAGCTAGTACCGGTGTCGGAGTGGTACATTCGGAGAGTCACTCATGCTGAGGGAAGGAGTAACCACCTGAGCCAGTTGGGCCGGAGTAGCCAGCGTGCTGTCCGAGGGGTTACTGTTTGGTCTCAGCGGGTCGGTGTTTCCCACTTTCGGTTGTGTGGGCGGTGTTTCCTACTTGCGGCTGTGTGGTTGGTGTGTTTCCCCCTTTCGGAGGAGTGGTTGGCGTGTTTTGCCGAGACGTGAGTTGTAGGCTTCTTGATAGAATGATTTTAGAAATATGCATGTTACATTTCGAATGCATATGGTTCATATTGAGATTTTAGGAGTAGTATGCTACAGCTTTACTTGCCTTATTACCTGTACCTTTGTTACTGCACTTGTGGGTGTGTGTGTGGGAGGCAGGGGATCGGATGATCCCTACTTAGCCCAATTCTGGTGTGGCTCACTCCCTGCGTTTTCAGGTGTGGTCCTTGTGGCGTGTGACGGCGCGTGGCGTTCTCCTTGGTGTGCGGACCAGCAGCTATCTTAGTTTCCGGGGTATGCCCCGACGTTGTTGTACCTTATTTCTGCCTGTACTTAATTAATTTGTTGGACATGTAATTATTGTTGGACTGTGTACGAACATTATTATTTTACTTCATGCGCACTGTACCCCTTGTAGTCCGTGTGAATGTTATATTTAATCTTGTTTAACGCTTACTCCTCCAGATGTGTGTATAAGATCCGGGTGTGAACCTACAGTTAATGGGCCGACATCCATTTAGTGACCGGGTCTCCGGTCATAGGATGGCGGGTCGTTACAAGGAAAGAACTGATAGAAAGAGGACCCATCTTCCACCGTCTGAAAGGAATCTGGCTTTCCATCCTTTTAGCCTATGGTCAAACTTTTTAATCACCACATCCCAATCCCTTAAGCTTAAAGGACCACAGGATAGAGGGAGCCCCAAATATTTGATTGGAAAATGAGACACTCTGCAGTAATAATTCAGCCATGCAGTCTAACTTGACCTTCTCCAAATTGATTCCTACAATCTCAGATTTTTGGAAGTTGATGCTAAGCCCAGATATAGCTTTTGTCAAGACCAGTAGGATCTTCCGATTTCTCAACATACCAAAGTTTCCTGAAGAAAGCAGTAAGGTACCGTCTGCAAATTGAAGATGTGTGAGGTGAAGACCATTCTTACCAATGTTGAAACCTTCAATCAAACCTAAACCAGCTGCCTTATCCCAAAGTGAGCTCATGATCTGACCTATAACAAGGAACAAGAGAGGTGATATTGTGTAACACCCCACAAAAATTCAGGGATATGTATATAAATCCCTAAAAAGTATAAACATAAAAAGGTTTTAGTGTCAAAGATGATTTTATAGGGTCTTAAATGAAATTATACAAGACCCTAAAGGCACATTAAAACAATAAAAAGGACTCACTACCGATTACTTATGGAAGAAATGAGGGTATATGTATAATTAATAAAAGATCAAGGACTAAAATGTAAAATTGTTCATTAACAATTTAATAAGTTATTGGGCCTAAATAGACCCTGTTTTATAAGGTTAATGGACCCTTAAATAAGGGGTTTAATGGGCCCAAATATAGGCCTTAATGGGCAATGTTGAAAGGGCCTAAATAGGCCAAAATAAAAGGCCAAAAATGGGCTGAACCAGGGCCCATTGGGCCTGGCTCTAGTGGGCCAGCAGTGGCCCATGTGGGGCCACCGCCCCCAATAAGGGGGGCAGCCCCTCTCCACCGCCCTTCCCACTTTAAATAGAGGGGAAGGGGGCTGCCATGGGCGGCAGCAAGGGGAGGGGAAGGAGAGAGAGAGAGAGAGAGAGAGGAGGTTCGGGCGGCGGCTCCGGCGGCGGTTCGGCGGTGTTCCGGCGGCGGTCGGCGGCGATCTTCAGTTTAAAGTAGGGTGATACTCCATATTCATTATTTCTTGTATTTTAAATTAAACTATGGATGAAATTTTGGTTATTTAGTTAAATAAAAGAAAATGATGGATATTAAATATTTTATTATGAATATTAATTTCAAAAATTATTTTTAATTGTTAATGTCATTTTTTAATATTCATAAATAATTCATAAGTGTTATTTATTTAAAAAATAATTAGATTAATTATTAAATATTATTTGTGTTTATTAAATTTTGAAAATAAATGTAACTGTTTAAATTAAGTGGTGATTAGTGGTTTTGAAAATAAATATGGTTGTTTAAATGTTATTCATGGTGATTGATCAATTCTGAAATTAAATATAAATATTCAATGTTATTTTAAATTATTAATTCAGAAAATAAATGTAAGGATGAAGTTTATAATGAAGGTTTATAATAAGAAAGAAAGAAAGAATGGAAGAAAATTTTATAGTAAAGTTTTCAAGTGTAAATGGATACTTGATTCGCTCTCTAATAATGATATGGTGGAAGTTTTAATAATTATATGGTAGAGTAATTGAAAAGGAGAAGATTATATAAAGATCCGATGATCTGTGAGGATTATCATGATCCTAGAAAAATAACAACAGTTGAATTATGATTCAAATAAGACACTGGTGAATATGCATCATGCATAATTAAGGGCATGTTTATGTTGAATGCTTGAATCGAAGTGGTATGTGTCAAGGACCTTGCGGAATTTTATGTGTGACAAAAAAGAGTATTATTCACGAGAAGTTGACTTGCATCCCTCATGTACCATATGCATGTTTGCGCGTACTTTCGATGTTTCTCCTCGTGGTCCACATGTTGTTTTATTGGAATAAAAGGCTACAATGAAGAGTTCCCATCATAGAACATGAACGTGAATATTAGATGACACACTCTAGTGTCTGACTCTGAAATGATAAGACTTACAAAAGAAATGAAAAGAAGGCAAGAAAGTCTTATGTGACAATAAAGCTTCATGATGAAGCATGGATAAAAGAGATTTGGTGTTTAATCTAGTTATATAGTATCATAGACGCATGCATATGTATATATGAGTATATACGTACATTGTGTGATAACTTCATGGCTATGATGACTCCGACAACAAGGAGTAGAGATCATGAAAAGAAACGAGGCATGGAAGCCTCTGTGATGATGAAATGAAAAACGATTATGATGTTGAATGTGAAACTGAGTTATGGAATGACTTTTATGACCGATGGTTTCCCCGCGGATTTGATTTGTGTAAAAGAAAAGAAAAGAAGTAACATCATGGCTAGCGGGACGACGGCACACCTCCCGGGGATAAGGTGGCGACGAAAAGCTCCCTAACGATGTGTGGCGCCGAGGCACGAAGCATCCCACTGTGGAGACAGTCCTGAGTTCAGGTTCGGGACCTCGGCTGGGCAGAGGACGGAGTTCCTTCTTGGGTGCACTCATAGGCTGGGACGTGGACGCTGTAGTGAGGAAGTGTGGGTACACTATAGACCCGACTTAGCCCTGGTTTCCAACCTCCTCAGTAGGTATCCGGAGGCCTACTGAGTTGGGTAGGCTGAACAGTGGTAGGTGCGTGGGAGGAACGACCTACTCACTGTACGACTGTTAGTTCATGATTATCCCTGTCACTTCTAATGGAAAGATGAGTCGCTCTACGAACTTACGAATTATGAACGATCAATGAATTTTATGACTGATTGGGAAATCAGATGAATGAGTGACTCAGTGGATAAGTGACCATATATATGTTGAACGGAAGATATTTTCATATTATGTGCTATTATAGAATATCATTTAAAGAAAGATGTAGCAATTATAAATTTGTCAATTGTCATTTACACTGGATTTCCGATGTTTTACGTTACGTTGTGACATGAGCATTCATTGCATCACTTCATTATGGGTCGTGCAATTAGTAATGCATTTAGATGCATATAGATGCATACCTCATAGAAAGATTACAAGAAATATGGAAATAAGAAAGGATATCACTAGGGATGTAAATGATTCCTACTAAGAACTCAAATTCATGAGTTCTCACATTTGTTATTTAATATATAATTTTCAGAGACTCGTGGTAAAAGGGAAGATTGGAAGATAATTCCAGCAAGTAAAGGAGAAAAACATTTCCAGGAATGGCCAGTTTGTATAAAAATTATTGGGATATATTTTTTGTTTCATTACATTTATGTTATATGATGGACATGAATTGCCTGTTATTCTTTAAAACTGTATTTCTTATTATTTTGATTTTGCTCTTTTGCACCTACTGGAGATCCCTAAAGCGGGACGTTAAATATTGGATCTCCTTGTCTCAATCCCCTGGAGCTACTGAAAAAACCACATGGCAGACCATTGAACAAGATAGAGAACCTAAGGGTTGAGATACAACTCATGATCCTACTTATCCATTTTTGTTTGAAACCCATGAGGCCTAAGGCTTTGTGGATACAATTCCAGCTGACAGTATCAAAGGCCTTCTCGAAATCCGGCTTGATAACAGCACCTTCTTTCTTTATAATCTTTTGATATGTATAGCTTCAGTAGCTGCCAGAAAATTGTCTAGGATAAATCTGCCTTCAAGAAAAGCTGATTGATTTCTGTTAATAATTCCCCCCAAAGATGTCTTCAGTTTGTTGGCTAGGATTTTAGTAATGATCTTGTAACCATTTAATAGGCTGATAGGTCTGAAGTCAGTGACTTTTTCAGCACCTTCAATCTTGGGAATTAGAACAATATGAGTGGAATGAGACCCCTAATGCTTAAAGGTCTATCTTGGAATTCCTTCACCACACCCTTGAAATCAGCCTTGATAACATCCCAAAAAACTGGTAGAAGCCTAATGAAAAACCATTCGGGCCGGGGGATTATTCACATTCATGCTAAAAATAGCTTCTTTCACTTCTTTTTCAAAAATTGGCAAGCAAAGATCATCAGCCAGGTTATCATCTATCTTTGGGAGGATATTAGCTTGCAAATGAGGTCTCCGCAGGTGGTCTTCTTTGAATAAGTTCTTGTAAAAAGAGATGAAAGTGTCTTGAATATCCTTCTTGGAATCAATAAGGTTATTCACCTTAATATGGTCAATCTTTAAGGATCTCTTCTTAGAACTAGCCACCGAATGGAAAATTTTGGTATTTTTGTCACCCTCCTTGAGCCAATGTTCTTCTCTGAGGACCAATTAATTGTACTCTTTCCTAAGATTACTAAGAGACTGAGCTTCATCATCAGAGAGTTACTGGTTTTCAGCCTTAACTTCAAGTTCATCAATCTTATGCATGAGCTATTGTCAAATGGAATTAATATTACCATAAGTTTGAGAAGACCAAATCTGTATTTTAGCTCTAACCCATTTCAGCTTCTTGACAAAAGACTGGGAAGCAAAATCTGCACAGGCGCCTCTTTCCACCAATTACTGACCAAGTCTTTGAAGTGGTCATGTATGTGCCATTCCAATTCATATCTGAAAAGTCTTCGAGTATGCCTGTTATCTCCAGTGGACAGCAGGATGGGTATATGATCAGAAATTGTCCTATAAACACCCTTTAGATGAGATTGAGGAAATTAGAGAAGCCATTTAGGAGAGACAAGAACCCTATCAATTCTGGATTGGACATTGATACTAGCTGGTTGGAGGTTGGACCAGGTAAACCTTCTATTGGGAATTTCCAAGTTCATCATGCCACAATCTCTGATCCAAGAGCCAAAATTCTCCATATCACTAGTCCAATTTTGAATACTTGTCATTTCCCAGAGAAATCTGATACAGTTGAAGTCACCTAAGACACACCAAGCATCTTGGAATATGCTGAATAACCTGAACAATTCCTGGAAAAACTCCTCCCTAAGGTTTTGATTGTATGGCCCATACACTGATGTAATGCACACCTGAAATTTGTTGTCTACAGAGCATAAAAGAACTGAGATACTGAATTTACCAGAATCACATAGGGAGCCTTTCAATTTATTCCCTTTCCAAAGAATTAACTGCCCTCCACTAGTTCCTAAAGCCGGTACACAGAGCCAATCGGTCAAAACAGAACCTCCTAATTGCTTGATAATTGCATCATCAACTGAGCTCATCTTGGTTTCCTGTATACATATACAGTCCAGTTTGATATTCCTGCTGATGTCTCTAATGGCTCTCACCTTAGCCGCCCCATTAAGTCCTCTGATATTCTAGGTAAGAAAATTCATTGATGATTCATTTTCTTCCCCCCTTTCCTGTTTTGTCTGAGACAATCCAACACTTCATTTTTCTGTACAAAGTTAAGCTCCCTTTTCCCTATCTTCACACCACCCCCTTGGCCATTTTTCTTAGGTGATTGCTTAAGTTTATCATATCTTATCAATCTTTTGACAAAACTTTTAAACATTTCCTCTTTGCCTTCAAAAGAAACCCCAATGAGTTTTCCGAACTGGATGATATCTTCGGATCCGAAATCAGAAGCATCTGGCAGTAGGAAGGCTAATGGAGGTTCAGTGATTGGGATCAGCTCCCTACTGCAGCAGCCTTTCTTTAAATCCAATCGACTATCAGAGAGGCTATCATGCTTGTTGTTGATCAAAGGAGCAAGGTCTTTCCCAGCAGCCTTAATTATCAACACAGGTTCTGAAGAAGACACCGGCTCTGAAGATTCTGCATCACAGATAAACTTCCAGTCTTGTGGGACAACCGCAGACTTCTCTGGAATGACCATTGAGGAACAGTGATCCAATACGATAAGATCCGAAGAGGCTCGGGACTGTTGATCTTCCTCGCCCGAATCAGAATCTCCTGAAGCCGGCAGAGACATCCAATAGGGATGAAGTTTACCACCGTAGCGCAGATTACGATCATCCCAACCCACCACCTCTGCCTCGAGTGAAGCAGGGTCGCAGTTTCCCACCTTCTGTAACTGGAATCCATCGGGACTCTGAGAGAAGTTAAAGTCCTCTTCCCTTCCCAAGTCATGCGGAGTCAGGAGAGAATCTGGGGCACACGGAGCGTCAGCTGGGCAGCGAGTCACAGACTCATGAATCGGAAGCTCAATCACAGGGGGAATAGAATCAAGGTGGGAGGTCCCCTGTTTGTGGAACCAGACCTTGGACTCCTTGAGCTTTCTGTATGAAGAGGCCACCTTAACCCAGGTCCAATTGCAATGCTTGGATTCTGGGATATCAACACCTAGAGAAGACTGCTCTACCTTGAGGGAAATCCAGAAGTTCATACCGGCAACCCTTATTTTCAGCTTTTCTGGGATGGAATGGAGATGCTCCACCTCAACAAGGACTCTGGCGTACCGGAGATTTGAAAGGGTTAAGGTGTTGCTATCCACACCTCTAAGATGACCAAATATGTCAACAATGGCTTGGAATGACTCAACATTCCAAATGTGCAGTGGAATACCTTCCAACCTGCACCAGTAGCAAGGACCGTTGCTAACTGGGGCTGTTCCCACTTCTACTATCCATGGAGCACAGCTGATTTTGAAATCTCCCCTGGACAAAAAGATAGTCTCCTTCTTAGCAGAAGACCATTTCTCCCCTGCGGCGTGCACCAGAAAACAATTGCCTTGAAGGTCCTTGATGTTCCATGAGTGAGCTGACTTCCAAGTATCCTTCAACAGATGGAGGATACTAGAACTCAGAGAGTCTTGAGCAGGATTCCCAATGTAACCGCAAGAAATAATCTTCACCACCACACTATCCTGAAGTCTATTAAGAGACTCCTTCACCTCCTGAGACCAAGGGATAGGAACAACTTCACAGGGAAAGGCTCCGAGAGCAGGAAGACAAGAGATATTACTCTCTTACCTCCTGAAAGGAGGTCTACTAGGGGGAGAAGAGGAACCAGCTCCTATCTTCCTACAATGACAGCTCCTATGGCCTATACCCTTGCAGGAGAAACATCTAACAACTTCTCTGCAATCCTTTGCTCTGTGACCTCTCTGCAAGCATCTAAAGCATTCGTCAAAGCCCACCGGAAATTGAGATGGACTCTTCTTCTCCACAGGAAAAGAGGATCTTTTCCTCCCAAAAACTCTCTGCCATCCTTCCTCAAAATCGCCAGACTCATCTTCCCTCTCACCTCTCATCCTTGACTGAACCAACAATTTTAGCTGATCAATGGTTGCAAGACTGGGAAACACAAATGATTCAGATGTTTAGAAGTGTTAAACCATGGTACAAATTTGTAAACCAAATTCCCTAATTTTCTTGTTACAGTCCTCTACTTTACTACTAGCTTGTCAAAGTGTAAGTCGCAAGAGAATTACCCCTAACACACATAATTTATTCTCTTTTTGATGAACAGTGGCTTAGAAATCCACCTTCCCACAAAAATTGTGGATGTCGATCAGATTTGAATCAGGAGGAACTCTCAACTATTTTACTCAATTTTGACTGATTGGTTTTCTTGGCATACAAACATTCTAGCATAAGAGTTAAGCAAGAATAAAGTAGAGTAAAACAAACCCTTATTTCTTATACATCATGTGAACTTGCTCAATGTGCCGTAAAATAAAGTCACATTTCCACTTCAGGCCACTAACTTTTGTGCAGAGCCACTGGCACCATGATGACCATGTACATCAATAGAGACACATTAAATGGCACTTAAGGAGCTTGAACCTTTGCACTTACTTCCTTAGCACTTGAATCCCTCAGCATACCTATCAGTCGGTCAACTTCAACAGTCTTCTGAAATGATTTGTCAGCATCTTGATTGACTGCACAGACTGATGCTCTTCTGTTTACAGATCATTTTTCAATCAGAATCTCTAGGCATAAGGAAGTTTGTACGTTTCAACTCCATAATGGAGGATATACACAAGTAAAAACCAATGAAAATGAAAACGAAAAAAATGTTCTTGGATCCTAAAAAATTTCCATAGCAAGAAAAGAGAAATGTTGGAGGCATGTATCCCATGATGTCAACATATTATTTTTTTTGCCTTCCAAAAGGTGCACAGAGGAAACCATATTTATGAAACAGATGATTCTAGCAGCATGTTTATAGCATACACTACAGAAGAGGACATCACTACCGCGGTGGTAATGACAGCAGCAAACAAAAACTAAAAAAGAAGTATTTCTACTAGGAAGACAGATAAAAAAGAACAGTACAAAAAGGAGTCACAATTCATTTAAATAAGAGGAACAAAAAACAAGGTACAAGAGGATCCCTCCCAGGGCCAGAAACACAAACTCTGCAAGAAAGATAACAACACTCACAAGGAAAACAGGGAAAAAGGAACCTCAGTTCACTCATAGATAATCTCACTTGGTTTTATCAAGACAACAACCCAAAGAGGGAACTACACAAAACAGTCAAGAAACAAAAAGCAAGAAAGACAACAACACTCGCAAGGAAAACAGGGAAAAAAGGCCCTCAGTTCAATCATAGATAACTTCACTTGGTTTTATCAAGATAACCATACTTGGTTTTATCAGGACAACAAACCAAAGAGGAAACTACAGAAAGCAGTCAAGAAACAAAAGCTTCCAAAGTCGAGCCTTTAACAAAAGAGCAGGATAAATATTCGAAACAGCCCCACTGCTCTGCCCCAGTCCTCCACACATATGAAAGCTCTATTCAAGATATCAATGCACCGTTAAAACCTGCTGTAAACTTTCTCTCATTTCTTTCATACCATGCAGCCCATGATACAGCCAGGCAAAGTAGATCCCAAATTTCCTTCTGAGCTGAAGAGAGGAAATTATCATTCCATCACTTGAATAAATCCATCACCGTTCCATGTTCAACCCAAGTAATTCCCAAAGCTATGCTGAGGATTTTCCATTGCAAAGAAATAATCCTTAACCCAGAAAATAGATGATCTATGCTTTCCTTGTACAAACAACAGAAAAAACACTTAAAATACTGAACATGAAATATTCTTTTTATCCTACGACTCATTGGCAATCTATATATACCAAGATATCTTCCAAAGAAACAATCTGATTTTGATAGGTAATTTCTTGGACCAAACTAAATTCTTCCACCAAACTCTGCAGCCTCCAACATCTAGCAGTGCCATAAGGAATTTGATTGAAAAGATCTCATTTGAATTCCATCTCTAAAGTTGTAAAGTCCCTGCCAACCCGGTTCGGTTATGTCAAATTACTACGAACCAGCAGGCATGCCACAGTGGAAACAACACAAACATATCCTCGAATTCTAGAGCAAGCATTCACACATCCATGATTCAAATGAAGCAACCATCATTGCCACAAGATAATCCACTAAACAAAGAGTAAATCTGAAATAATAACTATAACAAAGTTTTTTTTTCCAGGATCTCTACAAGTCCAAATGAATTTATTACATCTTAAGAGTCTAACAAGCTTATTACATCAAAATTCCAAACTGAAAATAAACATAAGCCTACGTCTATCTAGCAAGTATTCGAACTCAAACTCTACACCTCCCGATGCTCTTCGAGCTCGGCCTCTACCTCAGCCTTAAGGTCAACCTCTCCTAAAAGTGTTATTTAGCAAGGGTGAGTTCCAACCAACTCAACAAGCTCATAATCCACAGTTTTGGATACATTTGTATAAATAAGAAAGACATTGTAAACGCTCATTCGTGCTGGAATAATAATATCCTATATACATGTTTTATGATCCTAAACATGTTCTTTATCATCTAGTTACGCTATGTGCATATGGATCTGGCATATTTTCATGATTCTTAGACATATGGCATGGTTCATAACATAATCATCATAGCACAGTTCATAATCACATTCACAACATGCACGCACAGCATCTTATCACTTAATTACTTGGGACATGCATCCAAACCACAACATGGCCTTATTTTTATTCTTGTTCTTCACCTAGTGGTAAGACAAAACCAACTAAGTCTTCAGCTGCACAGTCGAAGGACTCTCTCAAATCCCACCCAACGTCGATGTGTCCACAAGTAGGCACACTTCTAGGATTTTAGCCCATTACCCTCGGACTTCATACATCATTCATGGTCTTCCCCCACGAGGACACTTACGTGGGTTGGACAATTCTTATCCTCCCAAGGTGGCATTGTCCATCATCATCACATTTTATTACATGCATGCATATCATATGTGTGGCGTCATATGTAAGTGCATGAAGCATGGTACTTATGATGCAAATTAACGAGTTCAGTACGGTTTCTGTGTAAGAAGTTTGAAATGCATCAAGATCAAATGACACCTTCACAAAACGCATCCTAGAATACTGACATCTTTTAGCCTATTACACTAATTACGACCATATTTTTAATTCTATAAAAAATAATGATAATTTTCAAAAACATTAATCTTAATCTTCCTGAAATGCGTTAGGGAATCATGATGTATCTCACACTAATCACATAATTAAACAAGAAATTAACCAATTAATTAACAGGTTAATTAGGTCTAAAATTTTAACATGAAAAGATATGAAGTTGAAATGCGTCATGCCGACTGGACGCGACCTTAGAACACGTCCGTCCACTGGGTGTGACGTGTATTAACTCCGTTTAACAATTTTACAGATTATTGCGTGAATCAGAATAAACCAATGCTATTCATGTACTTGCGCAATCAACATCACTTTTAGACTTGCTATACATCTTAGTACATATAGCTTATAAGAAAATACCTTAAAAATATGTTTTATATATAAAATAACTATGAAAAATGGGTTAATCATCACTTGCCTTCACCAGGAACTAAGAAAATGGGTTATACATCTTCCAGTATGCACTCAACCATTTGGAGAGCTTCCCATGAAGTCCTCCACAAGTCACCCACAAGAACTCTAAATTTCTCACTAAAATACCCACAAACTCTTTCTTAACCTCTCTCAAGGGCAAAGGGATGCACTAAAGAGGCCTTGGGGTCGAAGAGCTCTATATATAGCTTGCAAGGGTCTAGTTCCATGCGGAAGAAAATTCTCTACGGAAGGAAACCATCGAATCACATTAAAACTGGGATACTATCTTGAGACGCGTCAGCCCGACAAGACGCCTTCTAAAGCTCTTAGTTAGGTTACGACCAGGCCAACTGATCCTTCAAAATGTATCAGCCATGGGTGACACCTCTCAGAGCCAACCCTGAGGTTCAACTCTAACCTGCACTAAGTCCCCTAATGGGCTGATCTAAGGCTACTAACAGACTACTAATTGGCCGGACACCACAAAAGTCTTCTATCATCTTGACTGGTTGACAAATGGACTTGATTGATGACATTGAAAACAGATATAAGTTCTTCCATTTCAATATGTGTGGGGTTTCTTTTCAGGAAACAATTCATTTGACCTCTACCACCATTAGATAGAATATGAGCCACTGAAATTTCCCTCTTGGCAAGTATTTGATACAAATTTCAGAACCAAATAGCCAAAGAAGTATCAGAATACCGTTTATCTTCCTAATAACTTAATCCACTTACCATTCCCCACTTGAAAGAAGTTGAAAGAGAAAATAGATCAGCAGTACTAAGCATGTTCTTACAAATGGGTGACAACCGAGAGTTACTAGTAGGTTAGAGACACCATCTGCTGGAATTTCTATAATAATTTTCCTTTACTATGCTCATCCACAAACAGTTAGTATCTCCCCCAAATCTCCATAGCCACTTTGCTAAAATTGCCTTATTAAAAGAATAAATCTTCTATAATCCAACTCCACCTTGTTCCTTCTACACACATTCTCCCATTTGATCAAGTGAAGACTTCTCTTTTCCCTCTTCCCTCCTAACCAAAAGAATGACCTGCTAGCTGCTTCAATATTTGGCTCAACAATCCTTGGGACATTGAAAATGGAAACATAATAATTAGGCGACGAGGAAAAGCACAGATTTGGACAACACCCATCTGCCTCCTGATGAGAGAAATGTAGCTATCCACCCTTCCGATCTGTTCAAACTTCTTGATAAGCACATCCCAATCCTTCATCTTATTGGATCATGTAGTTAAAGGCAGTCCCAAATACTTAATTGGGAAAGGGCTTTTTTTATATTAGTAAACTATAAACTTGCCTATTTTGAATAAGTCTTCGTATCTTGTGTATTTGTATGTTAATCCCTATATACTTAAGATTTTTGGCTTTAATCCCCACTGTCTACTTCCATCAACTTTTTCTAACCATAGTTAAATTATGAATTAAAATTAACTGCATGTCGAAAAGACTCTAATACCCCCAAATTAAGGTCTCCCTCCCACAAGATGGAGAAGACAAAGGGTAAGCCCTTCCCACCTCTACCCCGCAATCTGCATCTGTACCCCTGCCCGCACCGCCACCTAGGAGTGCCTTGCCGACTGCATCTCCATTGTCCTTGACTACCGCAATACCCCCTGCCGCAAGACCCCATTCCACCTCGCCATCCACCTCAACCGTTGCACCATTGCCTCCACTCTCACTGCCGCCGGCACCAAGGTCTCCCTCCAGGACGCTGCCAGCTAGACATATCATCCAAAAATACCTTGGACTGCCGACTGCTCCAGTGATAAGAATGCACCATTGCCAGGAGCACCGTTGCACCCACCAGTCCCCACATGCACAACCTCGATTAGCCAGCTCCATCACTGTGTGCACTTGAGCCAACCTCCCTCCACGAGAGAGTCCACAGTGCTACCCAGGCTCCCTGTGCACCCATCCTCTCCTCTGAACGCACAGCAATGCTGCAATGCCATACCTTCTTCCCACACAGCTGCCGCTGCATCACCCAGCTACCTCCCTCTGTGACACCCGTTGCCGCCTCTTCCAGCAAAACCAACCTGTCACACCCATCTCACACCCCGCTGGCATCACTCCAGATCTCCTTCATGCACTCCTTTGCCAGATCTCCTCTACCTTCACATGGACCCTTCTGGGAACTTGCTGCTGCATCTGCAATCGTTGTTGCCGGTGCCGCCTGGCCACCCTTAAATGCTCGGTGCTCATCTTCGTAGGCATTGTTGCTTTTTAAGATAGGAGTTCCCTCTAGGGCAAGGAATTCCGGATCGGATCGGGTCCCCGAATCGGGAC
Source organism: Zantedeschia hybrid cultivar (assembly GCA_030544215.1). Taxonomy (NCBI): domain Eukaryota; kingdom Viridiplantae; phylum Streptophyta; class Magnoliopsida; order Alismatales; family Araceae; genus Zantedeschia; species Zantedeschia hybrid cultivar. Next base: position 57,845,852 of record JARZZO010000002.1, on the reverse strand, counting down.
CCGCCGATCCCGATCCGACTCGGATCGGATCGGCCGAGTCGGCCGATCCAGATGAAGTCTGGCCAGTCCGACTCGGCCAGATTAAAAAATAATAAAAAATTAAAAAAAATCAGAAAAAATTACATACATATTATTCAATTGATGTATAATAAGAATGAATGCAATTCATGTACATCCATAAAAAACCCTAAACCCTAAAACCCTAAACCCTAAACCCTAAACCCCTAAAACCCTAAACCCCTAAAACCCTAAACCCTAAACCCTAAACCCTAAACCCTAAACCCTAAACCCTTAAAACCCTAAACCCTAAACCCTAAACCCTAAACCCTAAACCCTAAACCCTTAACCCTTAACCCTTAAACCCTTAAACCCATAAACCTAAACCCTAAACTCTAAACCCTAAACCCTAAACCCTAAAACCCTAAACCCTAAAACCCTAAAACCCTAAACCTTAAACCCCTAAACCCTTAAACCTTAAGGGGGGGATCGGGACCGGCCCGAACCGGACCAGATCGGGTCCGGACCGGCCGATCTGGCCGGTCCGGCCCCGATTTGGTCCGGTTCGGGCCGATTTCGGCCGTTTTTTTTTTTTTTTCAAATCGGTGGGGGGGAATAGTGAAACCCCCCCCCGAATCGGATCGGAACCCGCCGATTCCGATCCGAATCGGCCGATTCGGATCGGAATCGGCCGATTCCGCAATCCATGCTCTAGGGGGGAAGAGGTGGCAGCGGTGATGGATGTGTTGGTGAACCAAGTGAAGGCAATGCAGCGGTAGTGGAAGCTGCTCGCCACCAAAGGCCCCTGGGCACCTTCTCCATCAGGGTATATGAGAAAGGGCGAAACTTTACATAAAAATACCTTTTCACTGTATTTCCTAATGTCCAACATGGTTAGATAGATATTGGAGCATGTGCTCTAAATATTCTCATGTACCTGACTGATTTTGACCGGAGATACTTAATAATAATGTCCGTTATGTTATAGGGATCAATAGACAAATATACCAGATACAGGGACTTTTTTTTGAAATTAGTATGTTTTTGGAGATGGATATGCAAAAAACCCAATGGGAAACATGACAGCTCATGCTACTAGCAATTGCTATAAAGCCTTCTTAAGCCATATTAATCGCCACAATTTCAAATTTCTCAAAATTGATCTTGAGCTTTGTAATAGTTTCTACTAAAAGGAGCACTTTTTTCATGTCATGCACCACACTTTCCTAGCTTGAAGTGAATAGCTTATATTAAAAGCAGCATTTTTTCATGTTATGCACCACACTTCCTGGCTTGAAGTGAACAACAAGGTATCATCAGCAAATTGTGTGTCATTTCAGTTCTGTTTCTCCCAATGTAACCATCAAGAAGGACCGCATTAGCTGTATTATTCCATAATGAACTCAATACCTTCCCAACAAGGAGAAATATGACCTTTTTTTAATAAAGAAAGGGGGAGGAGAAGCCCCCCCACCGGCTGGGGAACCGGTGGGGGGTGCCCACCGGTTCCCCCCCCCCCCTCCTCTCTGATCTCTCTCTCAGTTGTGTTGCCAGTGGCACCCCCCACCTCAGAAATTGACGGTGGGTACCCCCACCATTTGGGACCCCATGGCCTATAAATTCCCCCCAAGGAGTAAGAAGAAGGAATGCCTCCTTGGCCCAAAAATTCCTAGAGGAAACTCTGCCCATTTGAAGACCAAATCCAATGCTCTTGCCAGGGTTTACTGCATTTTGAGGAGATTTTTCGTCTCGAAGGGCTCTCTTCCTAAAGGGAAGCTCTACCGAATTTATGTTCTAAAATCGTCGTTCTATAAGACGGGATTATGCCGAATGATGAATGAAATACCAATATTGTTCTTTGAGCATATATGTGTGTATGTTTGTTCATAATCTATTACTTAAATAACATTATGTTAGTATATTTTCACATACATAATTAATTTATTAATTAGGTTAATAACTATTAAAATGCATAAGTACATAATTAAATACTCTAAAATACCCTTGGCCTCACCCCACACATAATTAAACCTAAACTAATAATCAAAACTCAATAATGAAATATTGAGACATAAAATAATATATTTAAGTTAAAAAATGACTTAAATACCCCTCATACTTAATTAATTAATAAAATCTGTAAAAATTATTTAAAATCAGTAAAATCAATATAAAAATCATAAAAGTTCAGTAAAAATCAGTAAAACTCAGTAAAAAATTGGCAACCAAATATGAAAATTACATAAACCCAAAAATATGACTTAAATATCCTTCATATGCCCAATTAATTAATGAAAACCAGTAAAATTAATAAAGAAATAGTAAAATTCAGTAAAAAACCAATAAAAACAGAGAACCAAAACTGAAAACATATAAAATTTTCGAAATGACCAAAATGCCCCCCAGAACTTAACAAAATTACAAAAATACCCTCACCCATGATAAAAATCTGTAAAAATCACAAAAAATTCTTAAAAAATATCAAAACCTCTCATATGCCCAAAATACCTTCCAAACTTTAAAAAGACGGGTAAAATTATCAAAATACCCTCGATGTAATTAAATTAAGTGAAAATTCCAGAAAATACATTAAAAAAATATAAAAATAGACTTTAAGTCTAAAAATTCAATTTGGAGTAAAATTACCAAAATACCTTTACAACCCAAATACACTTAAAATCAAGGTTCAAAAACTCGGCTCGGATCGGCACGGATCGGCCGAGTCGGACAGGTTTTTGGCTGACCGTGCCGATCCCGGGTTTCCTGGCCGAGTCCAGGACTCGGATCGGCCGGTCCGAGCCGGATCGGGCGATCCGGGACCGGACCGGGCCGGGTCGGCTCGGATCGGCCCGACCCGGCCCCCAACGGCTAGTTTGACTAGCCGTTGGGGGTCAAACTAGCCGTTGCTGGCCGTTCCCAAACGGCCAGCAACGGCTAGTTTGGGCCTTGGGGGTCTATTTAAACCCCCCCAAGGCCCTCCTAAGGCTCTACAAATACCCTTTGAGCCTCCTAACATTCTTGCTCTCTCTCCCTCATAGAATTCTCTCTCCATCTCTCTCACGAGGTCACTTCTAGTCTACTACAAGCTCCGCGATCTCTCATCTTCTTGTGCTGTGAAGGAATGGCATCTCAAGGTGCTGCTGAGCGGTCATCTGGGAATCCTCCTAGTGCTGATCCTGCTTGGGGTCATTGCACGCCGGTGGACATGGGCCAAAGAAAGGTACAATGCAAATATTGCAACCGGGTTGTCTCTGGCGGGGTCTATCGATTCAAACAACATCTTGCTGGAATAAAAGGTGAAGTTGCAGCATGTGCTCGAGTTCCTTCTGAGGTTAGGATCCAATTTCGAACTTACATGAAGGAGAAGGAATCAAGCAAAGCAAGTACTGCCAGAAGAAGACAGGAAATTCGAGAGGAATTGACTGAACCAGCGCGAAGGTCTGATGCTGGAGTCCGGCTTGGTGGAAGTAATCAACCTATAAATGTTGATGATTTGGATACAAGTAAGTTTCTTATTTAACTTATTTTCATGTTCTTCACTTAACGTTTTCAGACAAATAGTTATAGTAGATTAATTTTTTTTCTTTTACATTTAAAGCTGAATTGCGACGTGCAATGGAAGCAAGCCGGCGGTCCTTTGCAGATGAGGACTTATTTCGGCACACTGGAAGATACGGAGGACAAGGAAGTGGCTCCACACCTTCTGCACAAGGGAGCACTAGTGCCGGCATGAGCACTAATGTATGCGAGGAGCTGCCTCAGGAGTTCACTAGAGCTGCAGATCCTAGAGTAGGTCCAATAGATCCCTTGCTCACCAAGAAGAGGGATAAACAACCTTCTATTAGTGCTGCATTTAAGAACTTAAAACTTTGTAAGGAGAAGATAGGGAGAGCTACATCTAGGTGGTTTTTCTATAACAGTATCCCTGCTAATGCGGCCAAAGGGCCATATTATGAGTCCATGATCGAGACCATACAAGAAGTTGGCAAAGGGGTTGAAGGACCTTCTCCATATGAGATATACAACAAGTACTTGGATATGGAAGTTGATGACATCCGAACATACATTAAATCATTTGAAAGGATCTGGGATGAGTATGGATGCACTTTAATGTGCGATGGATGGACAGGTACATAAATCTTATATTCAATTTCTTTTCTTATCTTCATTTTTTCTTTATCAGAATAGGTCTCTTTCTGATTTCTTATCACGTTTGGAATTTTACAGGGATAACAAGAAGAAGTATGATCAACTTCTTAATTTACTGTAAAGCTGGAACCGTATTTTGGAAGTCCATTGATGCATCTGGAAAGATAAAGAATGCCCAGTACCTGTGTGAATTAATGGATCAAATGGTGGAAGAAGTGGGCGAAAAAAGGATTGTCCAAGTGGTTACGGACAATGCAGCGGCGTTCAAGTTAGCTGGACAAATGTTGATGCAGAAGAGAGAACATTTATAATGGGTTCCCTGTTCTGCTCATTGTATTGACTTGATGTTGGAAGACATTTGCTCTGATCCGATGGTAGATGGAGTGGTCAAGAGTGGTCGATTTATCACCACATTCATCTACAACCACAACAACATTCTGGATATCATGCGCACACATACTCATGGAAGAGAGTTGCTTCATCCGGGAGCCACCAGGTTTGCATCTCAATATATCTCTCTAGATAGTTTAAGTCAACAAAAGAACAACTTGATTAGGATGGTGGCATCGGAAGATTGGGAGAATCACATATTGCGGCATGTACCAACTAAGGTCAGAGAGAAAGGTAAGAAAGTGGCTGATCTAATTCAGTCTAGACCCTTCTGGAGGGGGGTGCAAGCGGTGTTAAATGTTGTAGAACCGCTTGTCCGTGTCTTGCGATCTTGTGATGGAGAAAGAAGATCGGATATGGGTTTTTTATATGAAGCTATGGACAGAGCTAAGGAGCTCATTCAACTGAACAACCCAACAACCTTTGTGAAGTGGTGGGACATAATAGACAGACGTTGGGAACACACTTTACATCACGATCTTCATGCAGCTGGTAAGCTACTAACTTTCTATATGTATTATTTGTATACACATTTCTCTTAAGTAATAACTAACTTCGACTTATTTATTTAGGTTATTTTTTCAACCCTCAGTACATGTTCAGAACTGATGGGAAGAAGGATAGCTATGATAGTTGTTCGGAAGTGTTGATGGGGGCTAAGTCTGTTATTAAGCGTATGCTTGCAGATGAGGACAGAGCAATATTGGCATGCAAGCAAATGCATGATTAGAGAATGATGTTATACCACTTTGGGACAAGTACTGCTCAAAGAGCTGCCAAAATTCTGAGTCCAGGTTTGAAAATTATTAACTAGATGTTCTACTTAAATTTTAATTATAACTTGCACATTGTTGACATGGCCAATTTTCTATTTACAGCTGACTGGTGACTAGATCATGGAAAAACATATGGGTATGAAGATCTAGCCTATGTTGCAATTCGGGTCTTAAGTCAAACAACCTCTTCATCAGGCTGTGAGAGAAACTAGAGCACCTTTGGCTTGATTCACACCAAGCAAAGGAATAGATTGAAGTCGAGCCGTCTAGAGAAGCTCGTATTCTGTCATTATAACATGAGGTTGAAGCTAAAGAATCTGGAGCTCATAAGGAACCTTCAAAGGCAGGAGAAAGAGAGAATTTCCGGACAAGCCACAGAGACGACACATGCAGAAGAACCCATAAACTTGGATGAGCTGTTCGAGGAGCAACATCCACTAAATGCATGGGTTGATTCAAGCACCTCAAATGAGCCTGAATTCAACCCAAATGATCGGGAATGGACGGAAGGTGAGTTAGATAATGTTCCATTACTTACTGACTTTCAACCTCCTTCTCCAAAACGTCAGAAGAAGAGCAAAAAACAAGTACCAAGCAGAAGGAAGAGTGGTCATGGAATTCAAATTGCTGATCTGGAGACTATCGAGGAAGATGATGAAACGCCAGAACCAAGTGATGAGGTCCAATATCAAACCTCAAATGACTCGACATCAAAGACGAGCTCCGACAGTTCTGAGGATGGCGGAGATGCTACCAGTGCCCCAGCTCCAGCTCCACCAATTCAATTCACTGGAGAAGAAGAATTCACACATGCTACCCAAGATGAACATCATGGTAGCAGAGGAGGACGTGAAGAATCTTCCATTCAAACATTCAGCAGATCAAGGAAGAAGGACAAAGGTAAAGCTCCTCAGGAATATCAGGAGCAACTGTCAGATGCATCCTCATATAGTCAGCCTACTGGATATGTAGTTTACCCTCCTCAACATTCTGATACATCCGACTATTCAGGGGGTTGTCTAGAATATCCACAATTTTCAGTCATTTATACCAATACGGATGACTATAGCCGGTATGTGATGCAGTATGAACAATACTACCAGAGCTATATGTCATGGGCTGAGTATGTTAGCCATATGTTCATTCAGTATAATGTACGTTTGGAATAAATGTAAGATCATAATCATATATGTAAGTTTATTCAAGGTTTTTTTGTCCAACAACATCTTATGTACTTCAAATCAATGTATTTCAACACAATTATGCATTAGACTTGTGTTTTATATTTTTTCCACATTTTTTCATATTTTTTTCTATTTTTTTCTGCTATCCGAACCAGCCGAGCCTGACTCAGCCAGGATCGGCCGGGATCGGACTGACTCGGATCGGAATCGGCCGATCCGATCGGTTTTGGACCGGCCGATCCGAGCCCCGATCCCGGGTTTCTTAACCTTGCTTAAAATAACTCTAAAATGCCTCCTAAGGTTTTTTAACCTTCTTAAGCCATTAAAACTCACTTCACATCCTAAAGTGACCATAATGCCTCTATACCCTCTAACTTGGCATAATTACAAAAACACCCTTGTGGGTCTAAAATACTTGGAATCAATCCAGATAACTCGAAGTCAATCCAAAACCTTCTAAAAAATATCACAATCAATTATAAACACATCCTAAACTTGGGCGAGGCTAAAGACTTAGCTTAAAACATATCTTTATATGCATGTGTTGTCTGTAGTAGTAGTAGTGTTGCATGTTACAAGGGCATCAACGGACGGTTAATCAAGGGTTGTCGAGCGGTTGCTCGACGTAATTAACACTTATCGAAGTCAGTGGAGAGAGATCATATATTCGGATCTTCGCCTGATTCGAAGTCTCGGGACTCCCTGAGGGCTAATCCCAAGTTCTCATAGTCCAATAAATAAAATAAATAAAACCGACCTACATTTCTACAAATAAGCCAAACAAATAACAATAATAAAGAATCCGATAGGAGATATCTCGGTTAGGTCCAAACAGCAGCCCATCATCCATCCAATCCATTTGTCATCAAAGCCCATGCAGCCAAGAGTTTTGCTAATACATTGCCAACAAACTCTATCATAAGCTTTTTCAAAATCTAGTTTGGAGGCAACTCCTTTCCTGTTCCTGCCTTCCTGGATTTGTGATAATGAATTGCCTCATAAGCAGCCATGTATTTATCTAATATTAACCTCCCCTCCATGAAAGCTGACTGGTTCTGTCCAAGAAGTTTCACAGGAATTCTCTCGAGTCTGGTTGCCAACGCTTAAAGATTACTTTATAACGTCCATCCGAAAAATTAATAGGTATGTAATCAGTCACTCTACTATGAGTACCTTCTTTTTAGGGAATAAGGACTATATAAGTGGAGTTGAAGCATTTAATATTGTGGTCCTTCTTTATAAGTGGACTATATAAGGCAAACTGTTCAGAAGACCTAAGAAATATATGCAATACAAACTGCACATAAGTACTGGTGGAGGCTTTCTTTTTGAGAAAAATGTGTGGCATGCCACAAGGTAAAAGTTAATATAAGAATGGTTCGGATAAAAAAACCTTTCTACTCTCTGAGGTTGTATTGGAAATGCAAATTGAAAAATATGGGATAATCTCAAAGATAAGACATGGACAAGTACAAGAACCTGGTTACTAGCTTCTGCACCTAAATGGAAGTTTAATGATGATCATTGTATTTCTTCTACATTGTCTTGGTCCCACACAGATAATCTCAGGAGCCAATAATTATGCCAGAGCCCGCCATGCGTCGGGCAGGGGGCAATGCTATGCCTTGAGCAGGGGGCAATGCTATGCCTCGAACAGCGAGCAATTCCATGCCTCGAAATGGAGGCAAATCTATGCCTCGGACTAGAGGCAATCCAACGGAGGATGGGACCCTCCGTATGAAGAAAATGTAGGTAACCAAAGAGGAAGCCTGCAAAATTCGCCAGGCTAGGGTCACCCTAGTAGAACCAAGGAATTCTGGATCGGACAGGGTCCCCGAATCGGGACCCATCGATCCCGATCCAAATCGGGATCGGATCGGCCGAAATCGGCCTGGATCGGCCGGAATCGGCTGGGATTGGCCAGAATCGTCCGAATCGGGACCTGCCGATCCCAATCCGAATCGGCCGATCTGGATCGGGATCGGCCGATTCTGCATTCCATGAGTAGAACAACTGCCTCAACAGTTCATAGAGCCTAAGGGGCAGATAACAAACTAAGCTATCTGACCTCGCTCCCTGCAAGGTCAAAAGAGAAAACGTGCCTATAAGGCACATGAGCAAATCCGACAGCAGACATTTGTTTTCGAGTGATTTGGTGCATTTGTCCGATCGACTCAGAAGAAGAAGAAGAAGAGAACTGCCAGAATGATAAAGAATGGCATACGGGCTTATACATGCTGCACCTCCAGCACCACCAACCGGCAACCTTCCCAATCGGAAGACCCAAATGATATCGTCAATCTGGTGCAACGGGATGGGCCCATAACCCGTCAAATGGAGCAGGCTATGCATTTGCTGAATCGAGAGAGCCAAGTGACAGAGCCACCCCAAATTGGCAATAGCAATGCTGCTAGAGGAGCTGATGAAGGCGGGGCAAATGCCCTACGTATCGAGGCCGCTCTAGAACAACCCCAAGATTAAATACAGCCTCAAACCATAGAAGATGAGGCAAGAAAATCAACAACTCAGGGCCTTGCACTATTGCCTAATACAAAAGATGGAGGTGCAACAAAAGAAAGCTCAAGTCCCCCTAGTAAATGCACCACCTCCAAGGGCAGTACCTATGCCAACGGGAATAAGACCACAAGCTGCAGAAGTCAACTTCAACCCTGATGAGATACAAGAAGATCAAATTGTGGAGCCCAATCATAATGCTCAGCAATACGATGCTTTTGCGGATGATACTACAGCATTGCAGAAGCATCTTATCGAGCAAATTGTTGAAGTCAAAATGGCAGAACAAGACGACAGAATAGACACATTCGATTTATACAAAGTGTCGTTCTCAGTACGTCATATGTTCAAGAAGCTCCCGCCAGATCACAACAAGTGCCTCAAGTTCACCAAGTATGACGGGGAAGGCTCGGCCCAAGAGCATATTGCCCACTATATGAGTGACTTGGGAGAGCTGGCTACTAATGAAGCCCATCTCCTGAGGTTCTTTTCTACCTCCCTCACAGGCACTGCATTCCAATGGTATGCAGTTAAAGAACAACTCTATCAGCAGCTGGGAGGTGATGCAAAAAAAGTTCCTAGACCGCTTCAAGGTGTCGGAGCAAAAGGTCACCATCACTGAACTGGTGACGCTAAAGCAAGGAATGAACCCGCCACCGACTACATCAAAGGATAGCGAAACATCTGCATGAAATGCGACAATCCGCCGGCCCACGAGGATGCAGTGCGATTGTGCAAAAAGGACTTAAAGCCTGAAATAAGTGAAAAGCTGATTCGCGCAAATGTCAAGATCTTTGATCAACTAAATAATATTGTGACGAAGGTCGAAATATTCTTCGCATACCATCTAATCATTGCCTCCATTAGGGGGAAGTCCCAAAGAAGCAGACTATAGATACAGAAGAGGTCAATGCCGTAGACTTTGCCTCAGCTGTAGAGAACACAGGGGGAAAGAACAATGCAAATGCCTCGACACCCAATAGAAGGGGATCATATGCCACCCTCAATGAGAGGAGGAAAATGCCTTACTCTTTTATCAGAGATCATACAAGAAAGTTATTTGATGCATGTGTGCAGGCAAATCTCTTGACGCTACCTGAACCAAAAAGGCCAGCAGAAGTTGGTAAAATAGATGAACCCAACTATTGCATGTACCATTGCATGTTGGGACATGTAATAGAGGATTGTTATATTTGCAAAGGGAAAATTGAAATGTTCATCCGAGAAGGGGCCGTAGAGATAGGAAAATACCTGGTAGACCTGCCTCAGCCACATCGAATGCCCAAACAGACGTTTGCAGCAAATGTCGTCCACATAGGTGAAAACTCCTCAAAAGAAGAACTTGCAAATGAGAATAGGGATGCCCCTCCGGAGCAGGAAGTGATACCATCATACCCTCCAGCGACCTCCACTCTAGAGGGGCCCATTATGGTAGCACTAGAAGGGATTTAAGTGAATCTGAAACAAATCTCTCATCAACAATATAAACTCGCTCAGGTAATGGAAGGCCTTACGAGACAGTGGACAGAAGTCCTGACAATGGACAGAGTCAGTAGGCCCTTCTTCTTTGAGGAGCTAGGAGCAGAATGTAGCCGTCCCCTAAAGAAGAAGAGCAAACTTATCATAGACTTAAATGAAGCACCATAAGTCCAGTACCGAGAGGGAATGGTGCTCAAATAGAAAGGTTGTGAAAGTCACGACAATACTCCCGAGGCCACCTTTGCAGCTAGACAAGGTTCTCGGCGGAAAGAAGTTGCTGGTACAGAAACATGGATAAGCTTTAAAGACATTGAATCCCTGACAAAAAGGCTCAAGAGACAAGCAATTGTTCTGCCCAAGGCAAAAAGAGAAGAAGAAATGCATCGAACAGACGCACCCAACTACTGCCCATACCACCGCTTCATCACCCATCCAATTGAACGTTGCTTCATGTTCAAGGATGAAGTGGAAAAGCTGATTCAAGAAAGAAAGATAAATATGGGGAAGTACCTGGTGAATCCCCCACAGCCACATGCAATTACACAGTGAACGTAATTCACAGAACCTTTTTAGAGACAACAAAAAAAAAAAAAAAAAAAAGAAAAAGAAAAAACTCCACTTGAAGGAATGTACAGACTTCAACCTAAAGAAGTCCCTCGCTATCAATATAGAGGGATAACATTGGATAGGCCGCCCACTACTCGAACCAAAGCTACAATCAACACCATAGCAGCAATTGTAAAAAGCGTAGAAAGACATACCCTTGAACAACAACAGGGAGCTCTGAAGGAAGAAGCAAAAGGCAGTTCCTCTTAAAGAAAAGAACATAATACCATGGGTGAATACCAAATGTTGGTAGATATAATGGTCGAACAAACTATTAAAGTAACTTTCGACCGCAGCCAGCCAGAACGACAATGGACTAAGGTCCAACAGAAAAGGTCAACGCCGACCAAACTGCCAAAGGCAAAAGATAAAAAAAGCAAGACAATAGCCAGGAGTGCCCCACCTCCAAGGGTAAAACCTCAACCCCGCTTCATCAGAGAAGCGGCAAGGAGGAAGAAACAAGAAAAGAACAATAGGAAAAATGAAAAGAAAAAGTTGAAGAGATACGAGGTCTTGGCTAGTTCCTCAACTATGCCAAAGACAAAGTCACGCCTCTGCAAAGGCTTTAAAATATCGTTGATGAGCTGGAAGAATACCTACTAGGACAGCCAACAAAAGTGGATGCATTCCATGGGAAGAACTCAAAAGGCGAACTCAATAAAAGGCCTGGCTGCTATAGCTTCATAAGCATATGTAAGGGGCAAAAGAGGATTACCTCTCAGTCCTAGATGATGCCAGCATATTCTGGGGATAAGACCTAACACTCGAAAAACTCAAACGATAATTCCAGTTAATATCTTACAGTATGGTCTCGGTGCAACTCCAAGCTGGGGAGGATACCCTCGATGACAAGATCAGATGCATCTCACCTAAGTCCAAGGGAACCTAGCTTTTCCTCTACTAAATGGCCGTCATATGAAGTTGTACTACACTCCGACGTATGAGGTCTCCGAGCGTCAACAACAAAAGGAGGTCCCAGCGCCATAGGATCCAATGCGTTTGTGCAAAAAAAAAAAAAAAAAAAAACAAAGGTGGAGCTTAAAAACGAGGTGCCTCGACAGGCTTGATTGGTCCCACTCCTATGAGGGGCCAATTAAGGGCAAAAAAATCCAAAATCCGGCTGAGGTGAAAATCCAAAAGGGGACCTGATGCGGGACAGGAGAGGGGGTAGACCGGAAGTAGAGAGAAGAGAGGGGTTGGAGGAGAAGAAGGCTAGGGTTCCCGTCCCGTCTCGGGAGAAAACACGCAACGGCGGCTCTTCATTTCAAAATTCTTCTTCAATGCCTTCCCACGAGGGGATACAGGACAATATATAGACTCTTCAAAGAAACCCTAATGGGAAAATTACTAAACTACCCCTAGGACTCCGAAAATAACTAAAAAACATGGGAAAATTACATATATATTAAAAGACTCCAAATGGGCCCCTAATGGGCCAAATGAATTGCACATTGGACCTTGGACTCCATTCCAACTGCTCCTAGATCCCCATCATTCTCCCCTGGTTCAAAAATTCGTCCTCGAATTTTAAAATGAGTCAATATCCATGGAGGAATGACGGTAGCATGCTCGGAAAACAACACCGATAACCCATGAATCATCACGCACATGAATGCTCTAACCTGAGGAGAAAATTGTGCCTCGACGTCACTCCATATGTGATCAAAATCATGCAAACTGATAACATCTTTAACGACCTTCGGCTGATCGACTACATCTCCCAGTAGCGGTTCTGTCTTCGGCTCGTTCCCTTTAGTGGGGAAGAGGTCATTATCTGATATAGGCGTCACTGATTCAACCTCCCCCAAATATTCATCTTCTAGGGCTGGATCGGCCACATAGTGCACCTCCTTCATTTGATTTTCATGCTCCTCGCTCATCGTTAGGTCGGCCTCATAGATAACATCTTTTGGCTTGGTCAGCTTGGCAAGCATGGCAGAAATCTTCTGAAGTTCACTCCTCATCTGGGACTTCTCACGCTCCCAATCATTTGCTTGTTGAAACCTCTCTCGATCCTGGTAAGTGGCATTGAGAATAAGAAAGGGAGCCTGGTATTCCTCAGGTTGTATTAGACAATTTCGTCCAGTATGATCAATCACAACTTGCCGCTCGTCTATCCATTCTCTACCCAAACCGATATACGAGCCATTAGGTATAATCTTGCACCATGCATCATCATAATACCTGACGGCTCGGGAAGTACTGCTGCTCCTTAAGAGATGGAAAAATGGCACATAGACTCGATTTCCAGAGACCCTTACGTAGTCCGTGTGGGAGATAGAATCCACAATAGATTGTGAAATAACGTTGTCGAACGACGTTGCCTCAAGATACACCCGAGTTTTCACGGAATTGGGTAGCTCTACCTCAAAACTAAAATCCATGATGATAAAAGGTACCACTGGCCAAAGAAATGATGGACAAGGTCCGCCTCACTGCAAGGATGCCAACGATACGATCGGCACAAGAATCGGAGCTCAAATCATCATCCTCGATATACGTGTAAAAAGTGGCACGCAAAACGAGGTAAGCGGGCACTAGCTGCTGCAAAATCTGTACGCTGGGATGCTGGCACGCAAATCGAGGCAACTTGGGTTGGCCTCGGGATGCACGTTCCGAGTCCTCGGTATGCATGCACAAGTGGCACGCAAAACGAGGCAAATCTGGGAACAGCACACTGGATCTGAGTTGGCCTCGTCGAGACGGATCCGGCGGCGCGAACGGTGCACAAATCGGAGTCCAGAAAGACCTCGAACGGCACGCCCGAGTGTCCTCGTAAAGCGTGCAAGTGCGGCACGCAAAACGAGACGCTGCTGGCAGGCGGAACGTACAGCGAGGTCGGCCTCGCTGATACGAACCCAACAGCTTTGGCGGCTCGCAAATCGGAGCACAGACGAGTTCTCGGCGATGGCGGTGCGATAAGAACCCCTAGTGCACCTCCTGTGCACTGTAGCAAACCCAGGGTGGGGTCTGGCTCAAGCCTGACAGGGCTATAATTTGGAACTGCCGGACCCTGGCTAGAACCCAAGGTTAATTTGGCCCATTGAAGGCTAAGTGGCTCAGGTCAACCGCACTTGGCTCGGACCAGTTCGCAATAGGCTCGAACCACTGGACGTGGCTCGGACCACCTTGCTGTGACTCGATCCGAACCGGGTCAATCTCGGTTTGACCAGGCCTTTCTTCCTCCTCTCTTCTCTTCCCTCTTTCACGCGAACCAGGCGGCGCTGCAAGGGCCGGGGTTCCAGCGGGCGGGAGAGGCGGTGGCGATGGCGGGGCGGAGCGGCTCTGGTGGCCGGAGGCAACGTCGGCGACGGTAACGGGGCCCGACGGCGGCGGCTTCGGCGGAGGTGGAATGCTCGGGTGGCTCCGGCGGTGGCTAGTGCGAGCGGGAGCAGGGTTGCGGGCGTCGAAGCAGCAGGGAAAGGGAGCTCGTGGGGGAAAGCGGAGCTGGCGACAGGGTTCGCGGGGATCCCGTCTCGGCCTCGCGAGCGGCAGCTTCGCTTGCGGCAGGGTGGAGGAGCTCGCGGGGAGCCGTCTCCGGCGTGCTGCGAGTTCTAGCGGGATGCCGCTGGGAAGCCGCGAGGATGGGTCGGCCGCGTCAGGACCGTGCGGGGTTGAAGCCGGCGAAGGGGAGCCAACCCGGCGGGCTCGTCCTGGCGGGAGGCGGGGAGGGCCGACACATCCTGCGGGAGGCTCGACTCGGGTCTGTGAACCGCCGGGAAGGAAGCTCGTCGGGATGGGGTTGTTCCCCAGGACCTGCGGCGGCGGTGGGGAGGGAGCTCGCGGTTCCGAAGCCTGTGTGCTACAGGTTTGGGGGAAGGGACCTCCAGAACCTGCGTGTGACGACGGGAGCCCGCAGGGGAGGGGCCTCTGGGGCTTGCGGCAGCGGGGGAGAGCAGCCGCGAGGAGACCGTTCGGCCTGGGGTGCTGCGGAACGGAGCGTGCGAGCAGGCAGGCTCGTCTTGGCACCGATCGGACGGGCCCGACGCGCTCTGAGGCGAGGGTTCCGGCGCCGACCTCGTCGGGCTCACAGGGGAGCGACAGGGGCGGTGGGACTCGCGATAGACCGAGAGGTCGTGCGGACGGCTTCTGGGCGGCGGCTCCTTGCTGGGGAAGACGAATGCAGCGCAGAGAGAGAGAGGAGGAAGGTGAAGAAGAAGACAGTGATGATTGTGGTGCGGCAGCGCGATGGGAGAGGCGGCGACCACGGTGGCTCCGGGGGAGCCAGGCGACGGCGACAACGACCCCTAGGTAGGTCACTGCCCTCCGCTCCTCCTTCTTCTGCTGTGAACCGAACCAAAGTGGAGAGGGAGAAGGAAAGGGATGGAGATCGAGCAGCAGCTGCGTGGTTTCGGGGTGCAGAACTTGGATCGTGAGAACAATCCAAAAAACCTGGCTCTGATACCAAATTGATGCGGGACAGGAGAGGGGGTAGACCGGAAGTAGAGAGAAGAGAGGGGTTGGAGGAGAAGAAGGCTAGGGTTCCCGTCCCGTCTCGGGAGAAAACACGCAACGGCGGCTCTTCATTGCAAAATTCTTCTTCAATGCCTTCCCACGAGGGGATACAGGACAATATATAGACTCTTCAAAGAAACCATAATGGGAAAATTACTAAACTACCCCTAGGACTCCGAAAATAACTAAAAAACATGGGAAAATTACATATATATTAAAAGAATCCAAATGGGCCCCTAATGGGCCAAATGAACTGCACATTGGACCTTGGACTCCATTCCAGCTGCTCCTGGATCTCCATCAGGACCTCAGGCAAAAATGGGCAAACCATGTTGTGTGAAAACCTGCAAGGACGCACAGGTAAAAATAAGAAGGGGTTAGCTTCGGTGAAAACCCGTAGGGGGGGCCGATGTTAGTATAAATTAAAAAAAAATCACCATTATCCAACAACTCACCGGGGTATGGCTCAGCGAAGCCGTTCGTACCAAGTGTATTCAAAAATATATATATAGCCATACCCCGGTGGGGGAAGAACTCTCTCGGCCTGTCTCAGGCGGGGATTGAGTTTTCTCACATCCCTACCTAGAGAGGATATCAGAGTCGCCAATGACGAGAAAATCTTTGGTGTCACTTTACATTGGGTAAGTGGCACAGAAAATTATTCCATCAAAGGCTACAACCGAGGCGACGATGATGACGTCCTCCCGTCTCGGTAAAGAAGTGGGAATCTCGATTTCTCACTTGATAAGACTAAGAAGAGCAATTCACCTTCTCGGCTAAAATCATTGGTCCCACCGGAAAAATCTCTGTCAACAATTCATACTAAAACACCAAAATCTTTGCGCCCCTGGGAGGCGTTGTATCCCAAAATACTCCTCATATATCTTAGTCCCACTGGCGTCGCAATAGGCAAATATTTTGTCTGCCTGGGAGGCAGATATATCCTAATAGGTAAAATTACTTTGAGCCCCCGAGAGGCGTTGTATCCCAAAATTCAACCAAAATCCTTGAGCCTCCGGGAGGCGTCGTATACTAAAATTTCCCTTTTCGCCCCGATGAGGCGCTGTATTCAAAAATCTCCCCTTCTGTCTCGAGGAGGCGTTGTATCCTAAATTTTTCCACTCCGCCGCAAGGAGACATTATATCCTAAAATATATCTTTATGCCCCGAAGAGACATTATACCCTAAAATTACTCTGGCATGCACTAGTCCCACCAACATGCCGCGATGATTTGAAAATTTCTCTTTCCGCCTATGAGAGGCGTTGTTTCCCAAAATTTTGCCCGCCTGGGAGGAAGATATATCACAAAAGGCTAAAATTACTCTTTGCGCCCCCGGGGAGCGTTGTATCCTAAAAGTCAGTTAAAAATCATTGCGCCCCCGAGAGGCAAAGTATCCCAAAATCCTCGGTCTCCAAGAGCCGTAGTATCATAAAATTCACGGCTACCTAAAGCCCCGTTTTTTCAGAAACTCAAGAAATTCTTTAGCGGCTTACAAGGAGACCTCAATTCCCTACAGAAATTCTTTAGCGATTCTCAGGGAAGACTCAGTTCCCTACATAAATTCCTTAGTGGTTCTCAGGAAAAACTCAGTTCCCTACAGAAATTCTTTAACGATTCTCAGAGAAGACTCAGTTCCATACAGAAATTCCTTAATGGTCCTCAGGGAAAACTCAGTTCCCTACAGAAATTCTTTAGCGGTTCTCAGGGAAGACTCAGTTCCCTACAGAAATTCTTTAGCAATTCTTAGGGAAGACTCAGTTCCCCACAGAAATTCCTTAGCGGTTCTCAGGGAAGACTCAGTTCCCTACAGAAATTCCTTAGCGGTTCTCAGGGAAGCCTCAGTTCCCTACAAAAACTCCTTAGCGGTTCTTAGGGAAGCCTCAGTTCCCTACTAGAAAATTCCTTATCGGTTTCTAAGGAAGCCTCAATTCCCTACCAAAAAAATTTTCCTTATCGGCCTTCGGGAAGCCTCAATCCCCCACCTACCACCAAAAATGCGTTGACGGCTTTCAAGGGAGCCTCTATCGGCCCCGGGAGCCATGATATCCCATAATTCTTGTCCCTCAGGAGCTACCGCAAACGTAAATTCCATGACTGTTTGGAGCTTTTTTCCTCGAGCAGGCAAAAAACACATAAGTCCCACCAAAATTCCACCACTTAATCATTCCAACCCTCCTCAAGGAAGCTGTAATTCCCTCCAAACAGACAAAAAAAAAATGGGGCTTAAAAATGAGGTGCCCCGATGGACTTAATCGATCCCGCCCCCAAAAGGATCGATTAAGGGTAAAAAGGTCTCAAAGCGAGCTAAGGTGAAAACCCAAATGGGCACCTTAGGCAAAATCGGATAACCCCACTATGTGAAAACCTACAAGGGCGTACAGGCAAAAATAAGAGGGAGCTAATGCTGGCGAAAACCTGAAAAGGCGCTAGTATTAGGTTTTTAAAAAAAAACAAAAAAAACAAAAAAAGGTACATGCAACATATAACGAAGGGTTCATATCACTCAAGCTTAGCATTGATCTTCAGAAGAACATTTGTAATACACTGAAACAATGGCAGAACTCGAGACAAGCCTGCGGGGTAGCTCGAGTTCTTCGACAAAATGGGAGGCAATAAGAACTACAATAGAGAAATAGCATATCAACTCTGGTCCAAGGAAGAGTCATGTCCCACTAGAGACTACGATAAATCGTCTACCAGCAAATGGAAAACTTCAAGCCCTTGAAAAAATTCGGCTCTATCTTCGGAGTGCTAGTCGAAGCGATGATCGATGGCTGCTACAAAATGGGAGTTATCCCTCCAACAAAGCTTCAAGAATATATGCATGCAAGTGCAGAGCAGCAATCTAGGCGTCCGCGATACTAGAAAGGACAATATCCTTCTGATATTGGAGAGTGCAGGAGTCTCCGCAACCCAAACTGCATTGGTTGCCTCAATAGTTTCAATCTCGGCCCGCTTCGGCAAAAAGCTACTCAATAATTGGCGGGAATGAGATATCGTCCCCCTCCCCTCGTGTCCCACCATCGGAGGAACTCCCTTGTGGACCATGAGGACAAAGACAACAAGCTACGATAGATAGTGGAAATCAGCACTACAAAGCTGCAATAAAAGTCTCTAGATACAAAAGTCGACTAAGTCCTAATGAAGTCATAGGACAAAGTCAAATTGCTATGCACCAGATATTAGGCTAGTCCAGAACGTTTCGTGTGGAGTTCCTGGAAATGCCGAAAGATACCCCCAAAATAGAGCAAATGCCAGAAGAATCAAACAACTCGCCCGTGTATTCTTAAGGAGTCTCTATGTCATGAAGGCCAAGAGATCCTCCAGAATCCGAGTAAATGTCGAAAGGTTCGAGCGGCATCAACTCTCAGGGAACCTCCAAATCGTGAAAGCCAAGAGGATTCCCATAATCATAGAGGTTTGATGCTTTCAAATACACCCGAAGAGTCGAAAAGTTATGAAAATAAGACTTCCTGGACGTATCTTGAGATGTCTAAGTACCAAAATTGATGGTCATCGGGACCCAAAAAAGCTCGGATGGAGCATATGCATAACAAGTCGAAGCGACATGTCGCCTGGCATATACAAGACGACAATTCACTTCTCCCAATAGCCGCAAATAGACATGTCGCCTGGCATATACGAGACGACAATTCACTTCTCCCAATAGCCATAAATACATAAGGCAAGACACGTGAATTCATTAAAATAACACCAAGCATGCAAAATGAGGATTCTTGTAGCCAAATAGGGCACGGGACATGCACCGTCGTCTTCACCTCCGGCACATGTCCCATGGGGGGCATTTGTTGGGTCTTTTTTTAATAAAGAAGGGGGGAGAAGAAGCCCCCCCCACCGGTTATGGAACCGGTGAGGGGACCCCTACAGGTTCCCAAACCAGTGGGGGTCCAACTGGTAGCACCCCCCACTGATTGGGAACCGGTGGGGGGTGCCCACTGGTTTCCCCCCCTCCTCTCTAATCTCTCTCTCACTTGTGTTACCGGTCGCACCCCCCACCTCAGAAATTGAAAGTAGGTACCGCCACCGGTTTGGGCCCCCATGGCCTATAAATTCTCCCCAAGGGATAAGAAGAAGACATGCCTCCTTGGCCCAAAAATTCCTAAGGGAAACTTTGCCCATTTGAAGATCAAATCCGGTGCTATTGCCCAGGTTTGCTGCTTTTATAGGAGATTTTTCATCTCGGAGAACTCTCTTCCTAAGGGTTTTTTCCTAAAGGGAAGCTCTGCCGAATTTATGTTGTAAAATCGTCGTTCTATAAGACGGGATTATGCCAAAATGATGAATGAAATACCAATATTGTTCTTTGAGCATATATGTGTGCATGTGTGTTCATGACTATTACTTAAGTACCATTATGTTAGTATGTTTTTACATACATAATTAATTTATTAATTAGTTTAATAACTAATTAAAATGCATAAGTACATAATTAAATACTCTAAAATATCCTTGGCCTCACTCCATACATAACTAACCTAGACTAATAATCAAAACTCAATAATGAAATATTGAGACAAAAAATAATATACTTAAGTTAAAAAATGACTTAAAATCCCTCATGCTTAATTAATTAATAAAATCTATGAAAATTATTTAAAATCAGTAAAACCAATATAAAAATCATAAAAGTTCAGTAAAAATCAGTAAAACTCAGTAAAAAATTGGAAACCAAATCTGAAAATTACATAAACCCAAAAATATGACTTAAATATCCTTCATATACCCAATTAATTAATGAAAACCAGTAAAATTAATAAAGAAATAGTAAAAAATCAGTAAAAACATAGAACCAAATCCGAAAACATATAAAATTTTTGAAATGACCAAAATGCCCCCAGAACTTAACAAAATTACAAAAATACCCTCATCCATGATAAAAATCTGTAAAAATCACAGAAAATTCTGAAAAAATATCAAAACCTCTCCTATGTCCAAAATACCCTCCAAACTTTAAAAAGACGGGTAAAATTATCAAAATACCCTCAATGTAATTAAATTAAGTGAAAATTCCAGAAAAATACATTAAAAAAATATAAAAAATAGACTTTAAGTCTAAAAAATCAATTTGGAGTAAAATTACCAAAATACCTTTACAACCCAAATACACTTAAAATAACTCTAAAATGCCTCCTAAGGTTTTTTAACCTTCTTAAGCCATTAAAACTCGCTTCACATCCTAAAGTGACCATAATGCCTCTATACCCTCCAACTTGGCATAATTACAAAAACACCCTTGTGGGTCTAAAATACTTGGAATCAATCCAGATAACTCGGAGTCAATCCAAAACCTTCTAAAAAATATCCCAATCAATTATAAACACATCCTAAACTTGGGCGAGGCTAAAGACTTAGCTTAAAACATATCTTTATATGCATGTGTTGTCTGTAGTAGTAGTGTTGCATGTTACAAGGGCATCAACGGACGGTTAATCAAGGGTTGTCGAGCGGTTGCTCGACGTAATTAACACTTATCGAAGTCAGTGGAGAGAGATCATATATTCGGATCTTCGCCTGATTCGAAGTCTCGGGACTCCCTGAGGGCTAATCCCAAGCTCTCATAGTCCAATAAATAAAATAAATAAAACCGACCTACATTTCTACAAATAACAATAATAAAGAATCCGATAAGAGAGATCTAGGTTAGGTCCAAACAGCAGCCCATCATCCATCCAATCCATTTGTCATCAAAGCCCATGCAGCCAAGAGTTTTGCTAATACATTGCCAACAAACTCTATCATAAGCTTTTTCAAAATCTAGTTTGGAGGCAGCTCCTTTCCTGTTCCTGACTTCCTGGATTTGTGATAATGAATTGCCTCATAAGCAGCCATGTATTTATCTAATAATAACCTCCCCTCCATGAAAGCTGACTGGTTCTGTCCAAGAAGTTTCACAAGAATTCTCTTGAGTCTGGTTGCCAACGCTTAAAGATCACTTTATAACGTCCATCCGAAAAATTAATAGGTATGTAATCAATCACTCTACTATGAGTACCTTCCATGAGGACTATATAAGTGGAGTTGAAGCATTTAATACTACGGTCCTTCTTTATAAGTGGACTATATAAGGCAAACTGTTCAGAAGACCTAAGAAATATATGGAATACAAACTGCACTTAAGTATTGGTGGAGGCTTTCTTTTTGAGAAAAATGTGTGGCATGCCACAAGGTGAAAGTTAATATAAGAATGGTTCGGATAAAAAACCTTTCTACTCTCTAAGGTTGTATTTGGAAATGCAAATTGAAAAATATGGGATAATCTCAAAGATAAGACATGGATAAAGTACAAGAACCTGGTTCCTAGCTTCTGCACCCAAATGAAAGTTTAATGATGATCATTGTATTTCTTCTACATTGTCATGGTCCCACGCAGATGATGTGCCATGTGAAGAGACAATCTGTCACCTCCACTCTAATTTTTTCTGCAATCTATTGTAGGCTTTTTTTTTTTAGATAGTGGGAAATCAGCAGATTTTTCCATTGTTGATTTTGGACTTAACATTCTCAAAGTAATATGTTTGCTATTGATATTCAGTTGACATGTGACAACTATCAAGTGGAAAAAAAATACGAGTACAGAATTATAGGATCCCTCTTCTTACACAACAGTCTATTGCCATTACATATAAATAACTTTCTAGGATCAGGAAATGAGAGGTCCTGTTTCATTCAAGTCCTGTGTTAGATGTTGCATATATGGCAACAATGTTGATAAAGACAATAGTAGATGACCTTCAATCTATTAGGCCATTGTCATGACAGGTAGAAGAGCAATTTATTACTGTGCCAACCTGCAACATTTCTCTGAAAAATGTTGTTAAAAAGACATTTAACATATTTGATAAGAATATCACTTTCTCAATGCTCATAGGTAAAGACACCATTCTTGAAGAGATTAATCCAGCAAGCCAAAAGACAACTTATCACCTTTGTTTGCATCCTTATCTGCTAATTCATGTTTTTATTTATCTGAAAAGGCGAAAACTACCAAACTTCCTCATGTCCAAGAAGAGAACTGAAGTCAAGCTCACGACTGAAATGGTTACTTCACTGAGAGGGAGGAAAACCAAGCTAAAAATACACAAATTAACGGAAGCTCAATAGACCAACAAGGAATATATGCCAGCATATCTCTTACATCCCATGAAGTAGGCTACCTTGCTAATTTAAAGAAACTTCAGCAAACCATCAAACTGGTGACCAGAATATAAATATAGAACTTGTCTTCCTGGTGGAACTGATTCAATGAACCATAAAAATAAGATAAAAGAAGATGATAGTAAATAGCTTTTCTTTTGCAAGGGTAGAAATGACAGGTGGATGTGAGAAGTTACTTAGAAAAAAGTGAGAAAATAGAACATCAATGTTACAGGGTGACAGCAAAGAGGTTTAAGAAAGAGACAATTGAGATAGTTTGCACATATAAACGTAGGTGTAGCATTACTAAGGGTAAAAGTGTACAGGTGGAAAGATTCAGAATATGTGGCAAACCAAAGAAAACCATATCAAGAAGATTAGGAGAGGAGAACTGCCATGGCGCCACAGAGAATGAGTTAGAAAAGGGAACATCAGAAAAGAGAGTGAAACCCAAAGGATGTTCACATAAGAAAGAGAAAATTGAGATGGTTTGGGTGTGCAAATATAGATAAACCATAGCTCCAGTTACTAAAGGGTAAACCTGTATGTGTGGAGGGAGTCAGATACTCAGAGGAGGAACTAGATCAAAGAAAGTGGAGGTACAGGTGACTAGCACAGGAAAAATGCTATGATAACATGCTGTGCCACCACCATCTTTTAATACGTTGATATCATATAACCCTCTCATTTTCTAATTGCCAAGTTGAGAAATGACAACTGATTCAGCCATTTCCGTAATTTCATTGAAGCATATGGACACTTGGAACTTACAAGGGATGTGGCCCAATGGCCCCAATCACAGGTTGCAGAACAGAAGAATGCATGTGCTGTGCTAATGTAGCTTTCTGTTGCAATAGAGTATTCTGAATGAATTGGATGATGAGGAAACCACGAAAGGAGCAAAACTAGAATAGCTGATCCAAGAGCATATAGCATATTATTTCCTTTAAGAACTTACAGTCAAGTTATGTTTTTCTCCTTTTCTATACTTTGTGTTCACAGTTTGAACATGCTTTCTCAGCAACTTACTATGTCTTCATCCATGTGCATTATCTTGCATATGGCAAGAACTTCCTAAATATCACTACCATGGAATTTTCTGCTATCCTCAGTTTGTTTCTAAATAGAAACCATCATTCTTGGGATGAAAAAGGAGTTATACGGATCCACACATGCATGCCCACATACACACACAGCTTAATCAAAAATTGCACGCATACATTTCCAGAAAAAACATTTATCTATACACCTTCACCATGTGTTCACCATGTGAAAACCTTGTGGTTATACGCCCTGCAATCAACTGTCACCATAGTCAACTCAGATATGCCGAGATTTTTTTTTTTTTGGTCAGTTCATTCTTTAACTATTAGGCAATTGATGAACGAGAATACCGTTCCAAGTGTCAAAAGCCCATTGATCAAAATGGGGAAAACCAGGGCAAATTAGTCTTTTCCAATCAACGATAACAAAAAATTCACATTTTGGCTATGTTTGTGTCATGGAAGACAGGTAGGTTACAAAAAAGATCACATATAGGGTAAACGAGCGCATGCATTTTTAGAGAGGCTATAATTTTCACTTAATGATGATGTGCAGATGAGTGCACTTTTAGGAAGGCTAGATATGGATTTTCTAACCATAGAGCAGTGTATGTACAGAAAGTGATAGCACGCCATCTGCCAAATGCTCTTAAACAGTAGACTAATGGATTCGATCAGGTTCCAAGCCAATGTATTAATATTCAAATCCTCGCGTTTACACTGAATCCTAGCCCACCAATGGGCAAGGCAATGATTGATTGTTTGGCGTCCATTGCGGTCAGCCCATTGCCTTTCTTTCTTTCCAAACTTGAACCACCAATGTTTTCATTCTTTTTTCTTGAAGCATGTTACACACATGCTATCTTCAAAACAATTCCTCTTTACCTTTTCAGATGTCCTCACAATATCTTGTGAACAACTCCCTTAAATATCCCGAGTAACAATTTTTTGCATGTTAGACCCTTTCCTTTTTCTTTTTTTTAAGTGAAAATAATTAATTAAGAGAAAAAGAGAGCTTCAGGCAGATCTCTTTGAAGTTTTCTTTCTTTCTTTATTCTTGTTTTTTTCCCTGCAAGTCTTGGGGTTTAGGGTTCCACTATAAGATGCCATAGAAATGATATATCGGCTCTGAGCAGATAAGAATATTTCCCAAAAACTATTGTAGGTTGCACCACCAATTTTATATCATATACATAGAGGAATTCTAAGGACATATACACTCCAGCAATGAATGAAAGAGAATGTTCTATTAGAAATGGTATCAACATAAGTTTTGCTTCACCAGAAGGTCCAATGACTCTGATCATTGTGACCCCAAATGCTTCACTAAATAGCATGTGAAATGAAGAGAAGATTTTGATTTCTTGTACGCTTTCACAACTTGAACTGTTACCCATGGAAGCAGCCCCACATATCTTGTGTTGTGTGACTTGAAACTGTCCTAGAGATATTTAACATCATCAGCTCACTTCACAGCTCTTTCCCTGCTTTATAGTTTTGAAAAGAAAATCAATAGGAAGACAAGAGGGCATCTATGTGACAGACATTGATCAGGGAAGAGAAATATGCCGGTCATACAACACCGTTGCTAACTGATCACATTGAGTTCGGGAGACGTCAGACATAAGATGATATAAAACAGAATAGATACACCATCTATGAAGAGGTAAAACACCTGACTGAAAGTCAGAATCCTTTACCTAAATTTATTATCTGAATACATAAATTCTGGTCCAGCTTATTGGGCACCGCCTTGAGTCCATGGGAGCTTTATGAGTCGAGTATATGAATTCCTAGTTGATGACGACATGTTATGGTGGATGAAGGATGTTCTCTGACCTGCCAGATTCCAGTGACCCCTAAAAAGTAGGGAAGCATGCATTATTTTTATATTGCAGCTTGGATGAAGAATATTCTCTTACCTGCCAGATTCTGGGGACCTTCAAAAGGAAGGAAAGCCAGCCCTTTTTTCCCCCCTATTTGGGACAAGAGAAGAAACTTGGAAAAAGAAATGGCTAGGTTATGCAAAAATATCTTGATGACTGACAAAGGGCTCCTAAGGTGGACATGTGAGATGGCTAGCCAATACGCAAGGTGCTAGGCAGTTCTAGTCTGATTTAGCTATTATATTCGATTCAATAGTGTGATAATCCTTCAATGGGGTTTGAGTTGAATGAGGCAAGATAAATGTATGGATGATAGCATGGTATTATGTCGTCTCCAATATCCTTTAATCTGCTTATACAGGAGGACTTGTCAGTAGCCAGCCTCAACTCAACTTTATACGAATATGACATCGTATAGCGAAAAACAACGTCATAAATGTCCAAACCCAAGCGCAGAAATCTTGCATCATCTCTTTTGTGTTCAAATTCTTGGATGGAAGTTCCATGAATCTTTGAGATGTCTATTTGTCAAGCGGCAAAATTCTTGGATGAGGCAAGGCAAGCCAAGATAAAAGCAAGCGTTTAAAAACCGAGAGAAGATCCTCTCAGTACACATTTGGACCGGAGTCCAGCACTAATGAGAGGGGAGGGGGGCCAAATATTGCAAAAAAAAAATCCATGTGATCCCAAAATTTAGCAAATACCTGGACGCCCTCTCAGTACTACTGGACTTCGGTCCAAACGTGTACTAAGAAGATCTCTTCTCTTCCTCTAATATCTATCCCTTAAAAAAAAGAAAAATAAAAAACAGCAACGACAACAACAACAACAGCAACCCAACCAGTGGGCCAGTCCGATCCCTGTGTTTAGGGGGGATGCTCTTAAAAGCTTTGCAATGTTTAGGGAGTGGGACAGGGTGTTTTGCAATGTTTGGCCCCCGTCCCCCTCTCAGTACTGCTGGACTCCGGTCCAAACGTGTACTTAGAGGATCTCCTCCCTTAGAGGACCCCCCCCCCCAATCACACCCCAAAAGATAATAATAATAATGATAATAAAGAGCGCAACCATCGACACTAATAGCTCTCATGCTCTGATCTTGCACATTAGCACATTGAACAACGAGAATGATTCATAATTCACAAATAGGGGCACCTCTTCTTCCGGTTCGTTGAAAAGGGTGAGTGAAGAGGCCACGCGCTCCCCCGGCCTGCCATCCCCACGGCGTCACAGCACTTACTCCATCTACATAGTCTCCAATTCTGCGTACACAAAATCTACAAACGATCAAAATCACAGCACAGGAGCCCACATCACCTTTGTTTCTTCCGTCCTTTTTTGCTGTCTTTGCTGCTGCTGCCACAACAGAGTAGAAATGTCGGGGCACACACACACACAAAAAGAGAGAGAGAGAGAGAGAGAGAGAGAGAGAGAGAGAGAGAGAGCAACTGAGCGGGCAGTGGGCGGTGAAGGGCCGGCGACGGTAGGCAAGGCGAGCGTTGTTGCCATCATCGCGGAGTAGTCGGAAGAAGATAACGCGGGAGAGGAATTGGTGGAGTTGGAGTTGCCTTCCCTCCACCCGCGGGGGGAAACGCGATAGGATAGCGATGGCGGGAGGGCGTCGGTCTAATCTGATCATTAACATTGGTATTATCCTTTTCTCTTTATTCTTTAGCCTAATTTGTAAAAGTTATTGGAAGTTATTTATTCGGAATAACATATACTAGAATAAATAATGTTTAATTTGGATAGTTTTGTGAGATTCATTGGTTCATCGACGGAATAAGAAGGATAAACAATTCTTAAATTTATAGTTGAATTACTTATTCTCTTTATTTTAATATAAATAATTCTATCACAATATAAATCATTTCGTCTGTCAAATTAGAATTAATCTTATTCTAAGAATAAAAAAACTTATTCTTCTAATTCTGCAAACAAACTAGAGCACAAAAAAAGTGCATAAAATTGTCCTTATTCTTATTTACCCTTTTTTATCTTAGACTAAATATTTATATGTCATTTCAATTAAGAATTCGAAATAAGGAGGTCTATAAGGAGCACGGCACACAAATGCAGATCTCGTGAATTTATATAATAATTATCTTCTCCCTCTCATACACTGAGGAAGATGAAATTTAATCTCAAGAGCCCCCTCATAAGCGGTATTGAATCACATGCTTATTAATGCTTATCTTTCATAATTACGAGAAATGAACATTTAATACTACTTTGACAGGAGAATAGAAGAAGAATAAAGGGTCTTATTCTTAGAATAAGACTAATTCCCTAGATAAGGAGAATAAGTAATTTCACTTTAAATCTAAAAATTGTTTGTTCTGCATATTCTATCAGTGGGTCTCACACCACTATCAAAGTGAAACGTCCTTTAGTCTGAGATAAGTAATTCCGATATAAATAATTCTAAATAATTCATTTTGTTATCAAAGTGGCACTAAAGATTAATGGGGTGTTTGTTCGCATTATAATATGTTATATAATTTTGTTATAAAAAATTAATTAAAATAAAAAGTACCATGACTTTTAAATTATAAACTCCACACAATTATCATGTTTGGCAACCTCCCCCTCCTCGACCCCTCCTCTCCCGCGCCCCCGCCATCAAAACCCTCGTCTTCCCCTTCCCCGCCTCCCCCTTCCTCCCTGCTGGCACCGAGAACCTCCGGGACATCCCCTCTGGCAGCTCCAGCTCCGCCCCCATGTCCTATGCTCTTCCTGCCCTCCGTGACCCCATCCTCCGTTGGGCCTGTTCCCACCCGTCCCCTCCCGCCGCCCTCCTCTCGGACTTCTTCTTCGACTGGACCCAGTCCCTGGCCGACGACCTCAGCATCCCCCACTCCACCTTCTACTCCTCCGTGCCCTCCTCGCCTCCATCTTCGACGACCTCTGGCTGTTGCCAACACGACGAGCTTCGGGCCGCCCAAGCGGCCATCTCCTTCCCAGAGATCAAGGGCTCACCTTCCTTCCCCTATGGCCACCTCCCCTCGCTCTTCCTCCGCTGCAGGGAGGGCTCCCCAGAGTGGGAGTTCATGAAGGAGGCCAACGCCGCCAGCTGGGGGGCTGTCCTCAACACGTTTCGTGCCCTGGAGGGTGATCACCTTGACCACTTGGTGCATGAGTGCGGCCACCGTCGGGTCTAGGTCGTGGGCGTGACAAAAAATAAAAGAGGGCCTATCCTCTTTTTATTTTTATCTTGTTTTGTGAGTTAAAGTCTATATCAAAATATATTTGATAGTGTCTCCAAACACCTATTTTAATATATTTTTAATATAAAAATAAATATTTGTAAAAAAAATTGCATTATAGTGCAACCAAACACCCCATAAAGTATTAAATAATATCAATGTGAATGCGAACCTCCGATTGTGTTATTTCTAAAATGTAACTTCTTATAAGTTGTTTCAAACTAACTAGACTACATCAATTCTGCTTATCAAGCATGTGACACTTTGATACTGGAGGAAGGTTTAGACTTTGATAATGAGCTTTTATGGAAAAGTGAATTACTAATGAGAGTTAAGAGAGGGATGTGAGTTACTTATCATAAAACCTCTAAAGCTGTAAATGATCATTCCTTTAACCTTAAATAGATCGATAAACACTATTCAGCTATCAGCTATCTATCTAATTTCAATCCTTGGATTGGATGATCTCCAACGCCCCCGTATTCATTCCAACAAGTGGGGCCTATAAGGATTAGATGTCCTCAGTATCAGTTTAAGTGATATAGACAAATAACAATCTTGTTCATGAAATCACCATATTTACTCTCATTAGATGGTAGCACTGATATTTACATAGGCATCTTTCTTTCCTTTTTTTTAATCTAAAGAGAGCTAATGATGTATCTTGGTAAGATGATGGTTAATTTCAATTCGTTCATTTTCTCGTCTAGATCAAATGAGATCTTTCGATGATTCATATTATAGTCAATCCCACAATTTCCCTAATTAAGATCAACATAAATATTTGTTGTTATGCCCGATATTTTTTATTAAATTTATTCATAGGTTATTTAAGTTAACTAAGTCCATTAAATTCATTAGAGTTAAGTCACTAAGTTGAGATAACTAATGAATCTTAGACCCGTTCAAAGGCTCATGAAAAATATATGGATGATTCTTGAAAGAAAACTTGAAGGAGATAAACAGACCTTTATCTATGCAGGATTTTTGGATCTTAGATCATAGGGATCAAAAGGGTTTCCTCCCAAGAAGGGGGTCCGCCCTTAGAGATTTTCCATGGCCATGAACAAAAGAGCCATTTCAAGGCCAAAACATCAAAAAAGAGGGGAAAAGTCTCTATTCATGCACAAAGCAAAGAAAAGTATGCATTTTCTCTTTTAAAAATGGAATCGTAACATGGGGAGGGGATTTGTGTAATACTTGGTATTTTTCTAAACATAAATAATAATAAATAAATAAATAATAATAGTACTAACAATTAAAAAGACAAATGGAGTGTAATATCATTGTTTGAATAAGCCCATTAACTTAGTTTTATAGGTAGTTTAATACATTAAGTTAAAGAAATTTTCTAAGTTTAGGTACCCAGGATAGTAGGTTAGTATTTTAGTAATAACTCTTAGTGTATAACTTAGATTTTATTGTGGTTGATACTGTTGGAAAGACCTCGAAGATATCTATAACTTTGTTGAAGACCATTTTTGCAGATTCGCTCGTTTACTAGGTAGAAAAATTGAATAATGAGTTATGTAAAGTAGAGCTTCGGGAGAGGAGTATGATTTCGAATAAGATTCTCTATAATTCGTGAAAAGGCAGCTTAATCCTATCCAAAGATGGTTTGTAGAGGTTGTGTGGGATCATAAGTTGAGTGTTAAGTCTATATTTATGGAGTTGAGGCGTGGCTAACCCTAGCCGTTGTTCTCAATTGTGAAAGGTGAGTGTTTTATTTTGTTCTTAAAAAAAGATAAAAAGATGAAGGTTAGTAAAGCTAATAATTTCGTGATTACCTTGCCTTCTAAGAACATTGGAGGTCGAGGAAGAAGGCAAAAAAGTAGTATTTTTTGCTAGTAGTCGAGATCTCTTGGCGGATTTCGGGTTTTGGGGATTATAGCATAAGATGTATGTGATGATTTTTCAAAGTATGGATTAATTTGTATTAATATAAAAAGTAATATTTTGATTTCAAAAGTAGTTAAAAGAAAGTCTAACATCATGTTCTTTACGTTAATGATCCAAAATGTGAATTAGGTATTCAAATTCTTTGATAAAATCTTTTTTTTTTTTTTGTTCTACTTGGGAATCTCTATGGACGACAGTGTCATCTACCATCTACATCCTTTGAATGGCAGTTAAGACTATTTGGATCCAGGCGGGACGTGAAGAACGCAGCGGAATCGGACAAGAAAATCATCTCACCCAATTCCCACAGATCCGTTTCAAAACAAAAACAAAAAATCGAAAAACAGGTGTAAGCATATCATTGTGCGCGGATTCGAATCTGCGTCTAAATCGGTTCTATTGAGGCGATGCCGCTATCCGCACAAGCGTCCGGCCTCCAGCAGTGTCCACGCGATCCTCTGCGATGGTTCATCCTCGCTCCGTCATCCAGATCAGTATGCTTGCTGATGATCCTTCGCCGCAACGGTGTCCGGAACATGTGCATGAAGAATTCTTGACTCTTAGGAAGTGCACGCGGCGGAGACGGGAAGCACCCGGCGCGGCGCCCAAAGAAGGAGGAGAGAGAGAGGGGGTCTGCCAACTGGGGGAGCACCTAGAGCTTGGCCCAAGGTTTATACACGGCTTGTCTATATATTAAGTTAGCTCGACTTCTTACAAAAGTCTCCGAATTAATATAAAACCCACTAAAACATCACCGACTGAGAATCTATATGCGTGTGACCCTCTAGGCCCATTTACCAATCCGATTTTCAGCCCGTTAAGTCCAATAACACTTTATTGACTTATAGTAATTAATTAATATCTCATATTTAATTAATTATTTAACCGAATTAACATCTCATGTAAATTCAGCCGGACTTCCGATCAAGTTGGGTGCCAAGTAACACCGCATGATCCCAGAAGGTAATGGGGTTCAGCAACCCACTCATGGAACATGTCCGTCCATAGTTACCGCGTGGCTATAATCCTTCATTCGCACTATGCTCTTGAGTCAACCTAGTGTTGGGACCAACAAGAAAATATCCGCCCAAAGCCTGCTGATCCGATTCAGAACGAAAAACAAAAAACAAAAATTGGTCGTGATCTCATCACCTTGCGCAGATTAAAATCCGCGATCGTTTCGGTTCCGTCGAGGCTATGTAGCTAGCCACACAAGCGTCCGGCCTCCAGCGGTATCAACGCGATCCTTTACGGTGGTTCGTCCTCGATCCCTCATCCAAATCAGCTCGCTCGCTGAAGATCTGTTGCCGCAACATTGTCCGGATCGTCTAGACGGGAATTCCCGACGGGAAGTCTCTTAGTGCCTCAAACGGTGCGCCCAGATGAGGAGGAGAGAGAGAGGGGAACGGCCAGCCTTGAGAGCTTTTGCAGCTTGGCCCAGGGTTTCTCAACAGTGCGTATATATATTAAGTCAATGCGACTTTTCACAAAAGTCTCCGAGTTAATATAATTCTCATTTTAGTACCATCGATTAAGAATCAGTTTGCGTGTGACCCTCTAGGCCCATTAACCAGTCCGATTTTTAGCCCGCTAAGTCCAATAACATTTTATTGACTTATTATAATTAATTAATATCTAATATTTAATTAATTACTTAACCGAATTAACATCTCATGTAAGTTCGGCCGGACTTCCGATCAAATTGGGTGTCAAGCAACACCGCATGATCCCAAAAGGCAATTGGGTTCAGCAACCCACTCATGGAACCTGTCCATCCATAGTTACCACGTGGCTATAATCCCTCGTTCACACAATGCCTCGAGTTAACTTAGGGTATAGTCAACTATCAAACCCTAGATGGTCAACTCACTTGAATCAGACTCTGCTGTACAATATCCGAAAACACCTTTTCTGATATTGTGTCTGTTCTAGCCAGAGACTCCTACGGATCTATTCTAGAGCATTCTCTCTTCAATTATCTGAGAGCGAACGATCTTCTGTTGAACACACAATCACCTTCGAAGGTCTTCCGCTGGACCCGATTCTTGATTATTAGAAATCCCGTGAAAAGGGATTCGTAAGCCAAGGTCAAAGCCCAGAAGTCCACCGACAAAGTGTCTTTGGTGTCTCAAGTCCAAGGACCAATCATGCTACTGTGACGATGAATCAAGCCGGTTGACAGTAAGATAAATTACCATTCGACGATTCATGTCGGATCAGTTCAGTGAACTCATTCTCAATGAGCACCTACAAGTTTACCATTGTGTCTCCACACAAGTGACTAACGAGATCAGTCACCCTCATCATATGAGTTGGAATAACCTGTACTAGTCTTACCAGATGTTTGATGTCCTTCTCAAACATCCTACGACTAGGAACAATTCATAATATGTGTTTATAAGTCATCGGTCTCATTATTATGATCTTATTATAATCCGATGATTGTTACACATATTCATGGACTTTATTATGCGTAATACGCCAATCTACATAATGAAATATAAATGCCATTTAATAATGAACCAGATTATAAAATAGGTGCCGTATGATTGGCTATGAGGGCACCTATATCCATCACCTAAGACATGGTCAACTATCAAACCTAGATAGTCAACTCACTTAGATCAGATTCCACTGTACAATATCATATTGTGTCCGCTCTAACCAAAGACTCCTGCGGATCTATCTTACAGCATTCTCTCTTCAGTTACATGAGAGCGAATGATCCTATATTGAACACATAATCACTTTCTAAGGTCTTCCGCTGGACCCGATCCTTGACTATTAGAGATCTCATGAATAGGGATTCGTGAGCCAAGGTCAAAGCCCAGAAGTCCACTGACAAGATGTCTTTGGTGTCTCAAGTCCAAATATCAACTACGCCTCTGTGGCGATGAATCAAGCTGGCTGACAGTCAGGTATATTACCATCTGGCGATTCATGTCGGATTAGTTCAGTGAATTCATTCTTCAATGAGTACCTACAGGTTCACCATAGTGTCTCCACACAAGTGACTAATGAGATCAGTCACCTGTTGGGTTTGCTGTGTCGAGATCCGACCGAAAACGCAGCGGAAATAATTATTCGGGATTGGATCCGTCCCATATTGATCAACAAGATTAAACTGGAAAATCGTATTTACCTTGCGTGGATTCAAATCCGCGTTCATTCTCTGGTTCCGTCGGAGCAATGCCGCAAGTCGCGCAGGTGCCCGGCCTCTAGCGGTATCCACGTGATTCTCCTCGCGATGGATCGTCCTCGCCTCCTCGCTCGATGCCTTGTCTTTGAGGTATTCTTTACAATTCCTCTTCCAGTGCCCCTTCTGATGACAGTAGAAGCATTCACCCTTCTCAGCACTCTTGCCTTCGTCCTTTTTAACAACCTCCGGCTTCTTTTGATTCTTGCTTTTGCCTTTCCTAAAGGCTTGGACTGCTAGTCTTTTCCGACCGGTTTTACCAACCATAAGGGGGTTTCTCCTTCACAAGGTTCCCTTCTGCAGTCTTCAGCATATTCAGTAGTTTAGCCAATGTGGTCTGAATCTTGCTCATGTTAAAGTTAACAATGAACTAAGTATATGATTGTTGAAGTGAGGATAACACAAGGTCGGTATGCATCTCCTTGGGGAGTGGAACCCCAAGAGCATCCAACCATTCCACCCATTCAATCATCTTCAGCACATGATTATGTACTGAAGATCTCTGCCATCTGAGCCTTGAACATATTCTTGGATATCTCATATCTCTCGATCCTACTCTACTCACCGAATAGCTCCTTCAGATGAAGCATGATGGATATGTTGGGTTTCTCGGGTTTCTCCGGATCTCCCGCGCAGCGGAAATAAAAAAAAAAAAACGGAGATCCGTTCCCGTTTCGAAAAATCTAAAATTACGATAATCGGATTATCGGTTCTTACCGTCTGCGGATTCGAATCTGCAACCGTTCGGTTCCGTCGGTGCGACACCGCAAGCCGCGCAAGCACCCGACCTCTAGCGGAGTCCACGCGATCCTCCTCGTGACGGATATCCTCACGTTCCTCGTTCTTCGTAGCCCACGAAACCTCCGCCGGTCGCCGCAACGGGCGGACGATTTCCCGTCGAACGGGAGTCGAAGAAGCGGCGGAGCAGATCTGGATATGTCGGGGACACCAGAGAGAGAGAGAAACA
This sequence comes from Zantedeschia hybrid cultivar, assembly GCA_030544215.1. NCBI lineage: Eukaryota > Viridiplantae > Streptophyta > Magnoliopsida > Alismatales > Araceae > Zantedeschia > Zantedeschia hybrid cultivar. Next base: position 57,810,951 of record JARZZO010000002.1, on the reverse strand, counting down.
GAGGAGGGGCGGCTAGGGTTAGCAGCAGCTTGGCCTGCTCAGCCCGTTCGCTATGTTTTATACTAATTGCGCGATTTTTCATAATAACCCCCGGTTTATATAAAACCCACTTATTTATCCATCGCCTTGAGAATCATTTGCGTGTGACCCTCTAGGCCCAATTAGCAGTCCGGTTAATAGCCCAAGCCCAGTGACTCCTCACTGGCTTTATTAATCAATTAATAACTCTTTATTAATTAATTAATTAATCGAATTGATGTCGCACATCGAATTCGACTAGGCCTCCGATCACGTTGGGTGCCAAGCAACACCGCGTGAACCCGGAAGGTATCTGGGTTAAGCAACCCACTCTTGGAACCTTTCCGCCGACAGTTACCGCGTGGATATAATCCTTCATTCGTACAATGTTCTCGAGTCAACTCAGGATATGCCGTGCTGTCAAACCCTAACCAGTCGACTCACTTGGATTGGATGCCGCTGATGAATATCAGAAAACTCATTTCCCGATATTATCGTCCGCCCTGGCCAGAGACTTCCGCACATCCTTCCTAGAGCATTCTCTCTCTAAGTACTGAGAGCAAATGATTCCTTATTGACACACAATTTCCTTTGACGGTATTCCGCTGTACCCAATCCTTGGCTGATTAGAATCCCGTTGTTAGAGATTTGTAAACCAAAGTCAAAGCACAGAAGTCCACCGACAAGGTGTCTTTGGTGTCTCAGGTCCGATGACCATCCACGCAACTGCGACAATAGAATCAAGCTGATTGACAGTGAGGTACAATACCATCCAGCGATTCAGTAGGATCAGTTCAGTGAACTCATTCTCCAATGAGCACCTACAGATTCGCCTTAGTGTCTCCACACAAGTGACTTATGAGATCAGTCACCCTCATCATATGAGCAGGAGTAATCCGTACTAGTCTAACCGGATAAACGATGTCCTTCTCGGATATCCTCCGACTAGGAACGATTAAGAATATGTTTGTTTAAGTGATCAGTCTCATTAGTATGATCTCATCATAATCTGATCACTATCGTACATATTCACGGACTTCATTATAAGACGATAGTTAATGCGATTTACACATAATGAATATTATGCCATTATATTAATAAATGAACGATATTTACATAGTCAGATTGGCTTGTAGGCCACCTAAAACTAACAATCTCCCACTTGGACTAAAACCAATCACCTTTATACAGTAAGCCTATAGACTCTAGGTGACGCTCAAATACAATTTGAGCCAATGGCTTTGTTAGTGGATCTGCTATATTGTCGACAGATGGAACTCTTTCCACTACTACATCTCCTCTAGATATGATCTGTCTGATAAGATGAAAGCGCCTCAGAATATGCTTCGATTTCTGATGAGACTGTGGCTCTTTCGCTTGCGCAATCGATCCATTGTTGTCGCACAACACCGGAACTGGTTCAGAGATACTGGGAACTACGCCGAGGTCGGTGATGAATTTCTTCAACCACACTGCTTCTTTGGCGGCTTCAGCTGCATCAATGTACTCAGCTTCAGTCGTCGAATCTGTAGTGGTTACTTGCTTGGAACTCTTCCAGCACACTGCGCCTCCATTCAAAGTAAACACGAATCCATATGTAGACTTGCTATCATCTGGATCTGATTGGAAACTCGAGTCAGTAAAGCCTCGCAGTTTCAAGTCACCTCCTCCATAGACAAGAAACATATCCTTAGTTCTTCTCAAGTACTTAAGGATACATTTCACTGCCTTCCAGTGCTCTTCGCCTGGATCAGCCTGAAATCTGCTCGTAACACTTAGAGCAAATACTACATCAGGCCGTGTACATAGCATGACATACATGATAGATCCTGTGGCAGAGGCATAGGGTACTCTATCCATGAATGCCCTCTCATCAGCAGTATTAGGAGACAGCTCCTTTGATAGACTAATTCCATGTCTCATCGGTATGAGACCTCTCTTCGAATTTTCCATGCCAAACCTTTTGACTATGGTATCTATGTACAAGGATTGGGTCATTCCAAGCATCCTCTTTGATCTATCTCTATAGATCCATATTCCCAATACGTAGGATGCTTCTCCCAAATCCTTCATGGAAAAATTTCTCGACAACTAGATCTTTACTGATGACATCATATCTACATCATTCCCAATGAGTAGTATGTCATCTACGTAAAGAACTAAGAAGGTGACTACACTCCTACTGGTCTTCTTGTACGCACAAGGCTCATCTTCATTCTTAATGAAGTCATAAGACTTGACAGCCTCGTCAAATTTTATGTTCCAACTCCGGGAAGCTTGCTTCAGTCCATAAATGGACCTCTGCAGCTTGCACACTTTATCTGCAGATTCTTTGGATGTGAAACCTTCTGGTTGTATCATATACACCTCTTCCTCAAGGTTACCATTGAGGAAGGCAGTCTTCACATCCATCTGCCAGATTTCATAATCAAAATGTGCGGCAATGGCGAGTAGAACTCTGATCGACTTTATCATGGCAATTTGTGAGAAAGTCTCGTCATAGTCAATTCCTTGCCTTTGACAATATCCCTTTGTCACCAACCTTGCCTTATAAGTGTCGATCCATCCATCATCACTGATCTTTCTCTTAAAGATCCATTTGCAACCGATAGGTACAATACCCTCGGGCAAGATCCATGTACATGGACTAGATTTCTGAGTTCATGGCTTCTCGCCATTTCCCGGCTTCTGAGCCTTCTGTGGCTTCCTGGTAGGTTTTAGGATCATCATCCTCATTATATTCTACCTTAGACTCACCTTCAGCGATATGTCCCACATATCGTTCGGGTAGTCTAGGTAATCTACCAAATCTACGAGGCTCACCTGTGCGTACCTGAATAGATTCAGGAATTGATATCTCATTTGATGATAATGCAGCTGTTTGGAACCTCTTCTAGTGTTATTTTACTCTCACTGTCCTCCTGGAGACGGTATTCCTCTTCCAGGTAGACAGCTTTCCTGGCGACAAACACCTTTTGTTCACCAGGATGGTAAAAATAGTATCCAAACGTTTCCTTTGGATATCCCACAAACCTGCATTTATCAATTCGTGATTCCAGCTTGTCTGGATCATGCTTCTTTACATGAGCAGGACAAACCTAGACCTTAACATGTTTAAATTATGGTTTTCTGCCTTTCTATATCTCATATGGGGTAGAGGCCACAGACTTGCTGGGTACTCTGTTCAGTAGGTATACTGCTGACTCTAGAGCATACCCCCAGAGGGATACTGGTAATCTCGAAAAGCTCATCATAGATCGCACCATGTCCAACAAGGTGCGATTCCTCCTTTCCTATACATCATTCATCTGTGGTGTATATGGAGGGGTTAGCTTAGAAAGGATACAATTATTCTTCAAGAATTGTGTGAAATTAGTACTTAAGTATTCTCCTCCTCGATCTGATCGAAGAGCTTTAATACTCTTTTCTAACTGCTTTTCTACCTCATTTTTGAACTCCTTAAACTTCTCAAATGCTTCCGACTTGTACTTCATTAAGTACACATAGCCGAATCTTGAGAAGTCGTCGGTGAACGTGACGAAGTATGAGAAGCCACCTTTGGTTTGGGTGGACATGGTACCACATACATCTGAATGTATTAGTTCCAGAATGTCCTTGGCACGTTTTCCATGTCCTGTAAACGGAGATTTTTCCATCTTTCCCATAAGGCAGGATTTACATGTCGCAAACGATTCATAATCGAATGTAGTTAAGTAACCATGCTTGTGCAACTTTTGCAACCTACTTTCACCAATGTGCCAAAATCTACAATGTCATATGTAGGCTTGGTTTACACAATTCTTGCTCTTCTTAAGAGCATTATCAATTTGAAAATTTTAATAAGAGACGTCTAAAAGATATAGACCGTTGACCAAAGATGCCGAAGCTATTGATTTATTACCATAACAAATCGAACAACTTCTATTCTCAATAGTCAACCTATATCCTATCTTGTCCAAACAAGATACTGATATGATGTTCTTTATTATGCTAGGAACATAATAACAATCTTCTAATAGTAAGGCATCTCCTGATGGAAACCTGAGGTTTGTTGTCCCAACAGCAATCGCCGCAACTTTTGCGCCTTTTCCTAGCCTCAATTCCACATCACCTTGTCTCAGCTTGCGCTTATTTGTCAACATATGCACATCATGACAGATATGAGAAGCACATCCGGTATCCAATATCTAACATGTGGAATCTTTTACTGACAAGTTGATATCTATCATATAGATATCTGAAGCTTCAGATAGCTTCACCTTTCCATGAGCTTTATCGTTAAGGAACTCCTTGCAGTTCCTCTTCCAGCGACCATACTGCTTATAGTAGAAGCAGTCACCCTTTACTACTATTTTGCCTTTGTCCTTCGATCTTTTATCGTATGCGATCATCTCTGTCTCAGAGGCATCTCTGTCTGAGAGAGAGAGGTACGCATACCTCTATTTATTAATAATTAATAAATAACCATACATCTACGATCCATACAGTCCATTCATCACACGAATAATTAATAAGTGCATATCCATGACCACGGTGTGTTTTAAATATTCCACACATGATTCAGCGCATCATATGGCTAAAATAAAAGAGTTTTCAAAATATATAATTTTGGTTTTAAAAAAAGCTGGGATCCAATCAAAATTGGTATTTGAATTTCGAAAACACTTTTAATCAATTTAACATGCAATCAAATCTAATTTAAAAGCATCAAAACACACATCACATGTGCACACACTCCAAATTAATAATTCCATATTATTCCATACAAATTAGAACACTTCTAATAATCTAGCACTTAGATTAAACCCCATTAATAATATAACAATTAGACTATTAATGACTAATTTAAATTTAAATGATTTTGAATCATTATCAAAATATTAACAATTAGATTGATTAATTAAAGGTTAAATATTAATTTAATTGTTAAATTAACAATTAACCTTAATTTAACTAATTTAAATGTTAAATTAGTTATTTATAGTTATTAGTCTAATTGTTAGATTATTAACTATTATTTCATATAATTGTTCATTAAATATTTGAGTTAGTTGTTAATTTAATTGTTAAATTAATAATTAATTTAAATGACTAAGTTAAGTGTTAAATTAGTAGTCTTTAATTATTATTGTTAGTAAATTTTAAAACTATTTTGAATTTTAAAACTCATTTCGAATTTCAATTTTATATTAAATGGACATTGGGGTTTAAAATTAACCTGACCCAGCCATTAGGCCAGCAGGTTTGAGTCCCTGGCTTGGCCAGATTCGAGTCCTGGATCGGCCAGGCTCGAGCCATGGCCTAGCCAGGCTCCGGTCCTGGTCCAGCCATGCTCCGATCCGGGTCTGGTTCGAACCTACTCGACCCGACACCAAGCCACCCAGGCCGGCTTCCCCTTCCGGCAACAACCCGATACCCTTAACCCTAGAAGTTGCATGCGGCGGCGGGGAGGAGCAGCTGGGCTCCGGCGGCCGGGCCACCGGCGCCGCTCGGCCCCGTCGGTGGGCTCCCAGGCGCCAACAGGGCCACCGGAGAAGCTCAAATGGGTTGCTGGCCAAGCCCCCAAGAACTCCCCAAAATCTGATTTTCGGGGTTTAAAAAACCGAATTAGGGCTCGATTTTTTCAGCTCTTCAAGGCCACTCGGTGCCAGCTAAGATGCTTGGTGGAAAGTGGGGACTATCCCCTGGGGTTCCGGGCTCCATGCCCGCCATCCCAACTCTTGGGAAGCGTGTACGAAGTCGCCGAAAAGCTTCGGTTTATTATCTCATGAAGAACACCAAAAACCCCAAAATAAAATTCGAAAACATTCAAAAAAATAATCTAATTATTCATATAATAAGTGTTCATCACATAAACATGGATCCAACAACAAAATCGAACTAGTGCATAGAATAAGTCATGAAATATTAATTTCGGAGACCGAAACAGTACGAGAAACAGTGGAACCTGGCTATGATACCACTGTTGGGTTTCTCGGGTTTCTCCGGATCTCCCGCGCAGTGGAAATAAAATAAAAAAACGGAGATCCGTTCCCATTTTGAAAAATCTAAAATTACGATAATCGGATTATCGGTTCTTACCGTGTGCGGATTCGAATCCGCAACCGTTCGGTTTCGTCTGTGCGACACTGCAAGCCGCGCAAGCGCCCGGCCTCTAGCGGAGTCTACGCGATCCTCCTCGCGACAGATTTCCTCATGTTCCTCGTTCTTCGCAGCCCACGAAACCTTCATCGGTCGTCGCAATGATCGCCGCAACGTGCGCACGATTTCCCGTCGAACGGGTGTCGGAGAAGCGGCGGAGCAGATCCGGATATGTCTGGGACGCCAGAGAGAGAGAGAAACAGAGGAGGGGCGGCTAGGGTTAGTAGCAGCTTGGCCTGCTCAACCCGTTCGCTATGTTTTATACTAACCGCACGATTTTTCATAAAAACCCCCGATTTATATAAAATCCACCTATTTATTCATCGCCTTGAGAATCATTTGTGTGTGACCCTCTAGGCCCAATTACCAGTCTGGTTAATAGCCCAATAAGCCCAATGACTCCTCACTGGCTTTATTAATCAATTAATAACTCTTTATTAATTAATTAATCAATCGAATTGATGTCGCACATCTAATTCGACTGGGCCTCCGATCACGTTGGGTGCCAAGCAACACCGCGTGAACCCGGAAGGTATCGGGGTTAAGCAACCCACTCTTGGAAACTTTCCGCCGACAGCTACCGCGTGGATATAATCTTTCATTCGTACAATGCTCTCGAGTCAACTCAGGTATGGCGTGCTGTCAAATCCTAACCAGTCGACTCACTTGGATTGGATGCCGCTGATGAATATCGGAAAACTCATTTTTCCCGATATTATCGTCCGCCCTGGCTAGGGACTTCCGTGCATCCTTCTTAGAACATTCTCACTCTAAGTACCGAGAGCGAATGATTCCTTATTGACACACAATTCCCTTCGACGGTATTCCACTGTACCCAATCCTTGGCTCTTTAGAATCTCGTGGTTAGAGATTCGTAAACCAAGGTCAAAGCACAGAAGTCCACCAACAAGGTGTCCTTGGTGTCTCAGGTCCGAGGACCATCCACGCAACTGCGACAATAGAATCAAGGTGGTTGACAGTGAGGTGCAATACCATCCAGCGATTCAGTCGGATCAGTTCAGTGAACTCATTCTCCAATGAGCACCTACAGATTCGCCTTAGTGTTTCTACACAAGTGACTTATGAGATCAGTAACCCTCATCATATGAGTAGGAGTAATCCATACTAGTCTAACCGGATATACGATGTCCTTCTCGGATATCCTCCGACTATGAACGATTAAGAATATGTGTGTTTAAGTGATCAGTCTCATTAGTATGATCTCATCATAATCTGATCACTATCGTACATATTCACGGACTTCATTATGAGACGATAATTAATGCGATTTACACATAATGAATATTATGCCATTATATTAATAAATGAATGAGATTTACATAGTCAGGATCTAGCATCCATCTCTTCATTTTGCCTCTGCAACTCATTACTCATAGAGGCTAACATGTATCAATGGGCCATGGTGGAATCCTCTTTCCATTTCTCATATGTCAGCATGTCTTCCTCTGGTGCATCTAATGCTGGTTCAGTAGGAGGTTCATCATCCAAGACATAAGCAATTTACTCAGACTTGAGAACAATTTTCAGGTTCCTGAGCCAGTCTGAGTAATTTGGGCCTGTCAAACAATTGGCATCAAGTATGCCACGCAACGGGTTATGGTGAAACATTTTAGCCTACAGGAGATAATAGATTGCAATTAACAGACATTCAGTTTATTAAAAAATAAGACATGAACTTTGTTTATCTAGTTTTACTCCCACTAACTTTCGTCGGACTGTATAACCTTCATATATATACAGAACGGTAGACGCCAACTGTCTCCTAGTGGGTGTGAGTGCTTAAAATGGGTGTGTGATTATCATGAAAAATTATGTTGTTTAGGTGAAAAATAAAGCTATTAAAAAGGAAACTAGGTGATGTGATCACCATAAACTTTTGACTAAAAAGTTCCAAAAGAAGATTTGATCGCCTACCTGTTTAGATGTGGGAGATGTTGAGCTCTTGGTTCCCCTCCTTCAGCCGGCTGAAGAAAGAGAGCCCTTTCTATCCTTGTTCTTGCTTTGGTTATTATTGAGTTTTGAGGATCATCCAGATTCCTTGTTGTTCGCCGTTGATTCTCTCCCCTTTTTCTTCTTTTGTACCTTGCAAGAAATAGAAAGAAACAAAGAACAATGATGAGAACTTAGGAAGAAGTAGTATCCATTGCAGAGAAAATTTTAAACATGCAACTAGACAATTGAACTCACTTGTTGAGTGGTCTTTTAAACCCCTTTAACAAATAGGTTGGAAAATAATGCTAGTGTGTGTGTTGCATGGAGTGATGAAAAATGTGAGGCTAATGTGATAAAAATGTGAGAAATGTGCAGCAATTAATAGAAAGCTAAGCTGGATGGCCCCTGGGAAGCCTTTGTCTTGAGAAAATCTTGGACGGATGAAGAAAGGATGCCGACTCCTGGAAGCTGCAGCACCTCGGCGTTTGGACGTTGCCTTCAAAACTCCTTTGCTCCAATCACCAAAATAATTACTAATTATCACTCAACATCACTAACCGTCACTCGTTCAAGTGGCTGGGTATTTATAGACTTCTTTGCATCCGTGGATTTACATGAAGAAATCTTTGAGGTTTATCCAGCTTAACCAACAGATAAATACAGATTAATTCATCTTTATCTATAATTAGCTAAAATGCGTCGCCCATGAAAGACGCCTTTCAGACTGATTAAGATAAGGATAAACATCCGGGAAAAGTTTATCTTTATCTGTAATTATCTAAAACGCGTCGCCCACTAAAGACGTATTTTACACTAATTAAGATAAGGATAAACATCCGGAAAAGAGATAGAAACAACTTAGGAAACCTAAATGGCGTCGTGTTTGGCAGACGTCTTTTAGCTAATTAATCAATTAATTAAAATTCAAATTTAAACATCAAAATAGGAATAAACTCTAAATGACGTCTACAGGGGTCGACGTCTTTTAGACTTCTTCATATTTTAACTGAAATTTGAGTTAAAATTAATTTAATTGATTAACTTAAATTATGTCTGTTTGACTCGACACTATTTAGACAAAAAAAGATCAATAAAAATTAACCAATTATTAAATATCAGACCATTCTGAGGCATTATTATATGATATGAAATTTACTCAAAATGATGTCAAAATTAGCGTGTCTACAGCTGCCTCACTTTGGCATTGTCTTTGCAAGGGAGTGAAATGAAATGGAATGTACTGAAAAGGTGATGTCAAGGTGTGATGAGACACGCTCTTAACATCACATGTTTGAAATTTTTTCTCAAAATCATCAGTGAAGATAACTCAAGGAGATCAATGGAATCAATCATGTCTAGATGAGGTAGACAAGAAAATAAAATAAGGTCGATCAACCACCACGGAGTGGGAAGTATCCCAGGTCGTAGACATTGCAGGTTTCATCATGAGAAGCGTTTGCCAGCCAATGTGGATGTGCTGCGGCCATGATGGATCTTAAAAGAAAACAAGAAATATTGGATAAAGAATCCAAGAAATGATAGAATTCCAAGGATATCTTCAAGCGAACTTCAAAGCTAATCAAGATACTCAATTCAGAATGGAATATTTCATATCATGTTGGAATTATTTGATCAATAGTCTGAAACTTAATCAGTAATTAATTCTTATCACAGTGATATCAAAGTCCTACATGATGCATGCTGGGCTAAAGGAAGAATATAAAGTCAAATAAAATATAAATTAATCAAGGATAATATTGTTAAATTGTCATTAATGAGTCAAGACACCAATTCTTGTAATCCAGTGTTAAGCCGAAGCTCGTTTATTCACGCACCGTTTTACAAAAATGGAACCATCGTCCCCATTAATTAACAATCCAACGGCCTATCCGTGCGATTAAGAATTATATGGAATTATCACAATTTTTGTTGTAGGGGAACTCAAATTCCAATTTCATCAAAGCCACAAGGTCCTTAATATACTCTAATAAATATTTAACATATGAGATTATGCAAATTAATTACATGAAATAGTACAAGGGTTAGAGATAATCGTCTTTTTAGCCACGGTCAGGACTCATAAACTCTCATAGTGGGATCTTCTTGATATTTTCCAACTTTATTTGGGTTTTCCTGAATTTCCTGCACTCAAAAATCATTAATAACTTCAAGCAAGTGTTTAATTAAGCATCAAAATATGGAATTTCGGGTAAATGGCAGAAAGCTAAAACGCGTCGTGTCAAGCCGACGCCATTTAACCATTTAAAAATGCGTCCCTGTTCCACGACGCCTTTTAAGTCGCAGAAACAGGTTCTGGCTGTTCTCTACTCGGATTCCAACTCTTCCTATGCCTATCCCTTTTCCAATCCGAAAAGGTCTTCCTAGGATCGCAATTGCTTCGATATAAACATCATTAACTTGTTTCCAAGCAATCCTACCACAATCTAGATATCCAAGGTTGAGTTTTTCTTCAAGGTTCAAGGGATTTTCAAGGTTTTCAAGGTTTCAAGGCTTCAAGAAGGAAGAAAGTCGAAAATATGATGAGTTCTTCAAACAAAAGGATGAGGAGGTTGCTGGAGAAGCTCTCCGACGTGGAGAATCACCTTATTGGAAGAGATCCCAACCTCCAAGTAAGTTGAATTATGTTATTCAATCCTTCTTCTTCAATCTCTTTTTTTTTATATATATATTCTCCATGTTCTTCAAGTTCTTCAATTGATCATTTCTTTTATTTTTTTAGACATATCCCATGTTTCCCGGTCTAAGGAGATTCACCTCCCTCCTTTGGATTCGCAAGCTTGCCAAGAGTCCCAAACTTTCCATGCAAGCCTTCATCTCTAATTGGAATCTTCAAGGCTTGGTGGTGCATGCTAAGCACTACAAGAGCCCAAACGTGGATTGGGCGGCCATGGGTGCCTTGATCGAGCAGTGGCATCCTCAAACCCATACGTTTCGCTTCCCTCAGTTCGAGTGCACTATCCTTTTAGAGGATGCCGAGCTCCTGTTGGGTCTTCCAAAGATCAAAGATAAGATGGCTTTGACGAGAGAAAGGATCACCGGCCAACAACTGCTGACGTCAATTATGAAGGATCCCTCAGAGGCTAAAGGGTGCCTTACCAACAGAGGGATCAACCTTGCAAAGCTCGCTGAATGGACCTTGTATGAGATTGATGATCTGAGGGAGGATGAAGCTGAAGACGTGACGAAAGCTTTCGTCACGTGCCTTGCCGGGGCTTTGTTCTTTCCCGCGCAAGACAACATCCTGGAAGATGACCAAGGTAGCACGATCTGTGCGATCTTCGAGGGAAAATCCATTAGCACTGCGATCCTGGATTACCTTTATAGTGGGCTCTCTGCGGCGTCCACGGGTCGACCTCCTTACGGATGCATGCTGCTCTTCGCTTTGTGGGTCGAGCTACACTTCAAATTCGAGTCCGCACGAGGATGTCAGCAAGACCGTCTCAAATCTACTTGAACAGCCCGATCCACCACATCTCCAACATCGTGAAGTTCAATGAGCGGATGGTCAACAAAGTACCAAAGCTCAAGACCCGGGCCGACTGGAGGGAGTATCTGAGATGCATGTCGTCCAACGGGTTTGACCCTTCTCCACTTACACTCGTTGGAAAGCCCATTAGAGTACGCCGTGATGCGGGAGCGGAACTTAAGTTGATTGGGGCTACTGAGCTCGTGCTGTACAACCCCCATCGATGCTATCCCCAGCTCAGCCTGCCTTGCCAGGAATTCTCCGAGTTCTCCCATACATCTCTGATCAAGAGGCGAGTTTTGGAATCCGATGAAGACTACGAAGCCACATAACTTATTTCTACTTTGTGGAACATTGGCTTTAGTCATCGTGTAAAATCCTCTAAAAATATAGATAGAGGATTGAAATTTCCATACGTTCAAGCACTTCATGAACTTCTTCCTTAAATGTTCCCTTTTCTTTTTCTTTTCCTGATATAATAAAGGATTTTATTGAATAAAGAGTCATCCCTTTATGCCTTGAAATCTCCCCTTAACTTCCTGTGATATGTCCATGATTTTTTTTTCTTTAGTAAAAACCGGATTTTTCCTTGAAATTTCCATACTAAATCTAAAACGCGTCCACTCAGCAAGACGCCTTTCAAACATAATTCATTTTCCAAAATTTAGCCATTAATCATCAAGATCCTTAATTAAGCTTAAACTGCGTCTACTACCTAAGACGCTTTTCAACCCGCTCTCTTACTTTTTCCAGAATTCCGCCATCAATTCTGTGATTAATCCCCTGAAATGCGTCTTGATGTGTGGACGCCTTTAATAATCATGCCTTGTACGGTTCTGACCAGAATTGGCGGTAACTTCAAACGCGTCGCCCTGTGTGGACGCCTTTTACTCAATTTCAAACAGGTGGCCTTGCCGCCTCAATTTATGCACCTTAAAACGCGTTGCTGTACCCAGACGCGTTTTAGACTTTCTTAACAAAACCTGCGAAGGCCCCCTTTTCTTCCTCACTTTCCCAAAAACTCTCTCTCTCCGCTTTCTTCTCCGGCGACTGCCTCCATCTCCGGCGATCTCGCTCCTTTTCTCCCTCCCTCAACTCCATGGAACGCGGCGAAGGTTCCCGTAAGACTACGGCTTTAGCAAAGAGGCGACGAACGACGGCTCCCGTGGAAGAAGCTCACGAGGAAGTGTCGGCCGAACTCGCCGAGGTAGCGGCGTTCTTAGAGGAGGAGGAGGCTCCTCCGGCGCCTGTGGCCGTGGAAGAAGAAGGGGAGGGCGACCTCCACCTGGTGAGTTTTCTATGGTTTGAATGGAGTGAGAAAAGGAGGGAAGAAAAGGGGTTCTTCAAGAACCCAGAATCGGGCCTTGAAAGGCGTCCAGACCAGTTGACGCGTTTCAAACGGCGTCGGCCTGGTCTGACGCCTTTCAGGTGGAATTCCAAATTTTTTTATTCGACAGAAAATGTTTTCAAATCGCGTCAGGACACGTGGACGCCTTTCAATAGGTGTCCATGTGACTCGACGCTTTTTGATTCAGAAATATTTTATCTGCTTTAATGTTCATTAACTAATGCAATTCTTTGTTTTCATTTGCAGGGGACGATGAGGGCAAGAATTAGTTGGGACTTAGTCATAGGAGCATACAGAGGGCTCCCAGATTTCCAGAAGGCGCGCCTGCGCCGGATGGGATTTGGCGAGGTTTTGGGCATCGAGCCCTTTTGGCTCGATCTGGTCCTCCTGCAGGTGCTGCGGGAGAGGTGGCATGCGGAAAGCCGGGCTTTCCTAATGCCGTGGGGCCACATGGTCCCAACCCTAGAGGATGTGGCCAGGATCACTGGCCTCAAGGTAGAGGGCCGACTAGTAAGTGGGGTGACTTACCCCGATTACCGAGGATTGGCAGAGGCATTGCTAGGCATAGAGGTGTCTAGCCTAGGTAGAGAGTCCAGGATGGTCCCCCGGGTAGAGGTGGAGACCGCTTTAGGATTAGAGTAGCCCCGGCGTCGGTCGGATGAGACCCAGGAGGAGTTCAAGGATAGATTAGCAGAGTCATCCTCCCTTGTGTACTGCAGTGACCCGAGTCACGGGGAGGAGAATGATAGGCAGCTTATGGTCTTTTTGGTCTTTTTCTTTGGTCGGTTGCTCTTCGGTACGAAGGGCGACCATATTCATTGCAGGTTCTTGTATTTGTTAGATGATTTAGATAGTCTAGGGGAGTACGCATGGGGTGCGGCCCTTCTGGCCCACCTATTCGCAGACCTGTCCACGGTCACGCCTGACCGTGAGACTACCATCAATGGCTTTTCGCCGTTCCTCCAGGTATTAAATCGTCTTATTATTTGTTTATGATATGTAATGTGACATGATGTGATGATTTCTAACTTATATGTTCATGTATGCAGGTTTGGAGCTACTACTACTTCCCGCTCGGCCGAGCGAGGATAGTACGACCCGGTGCCGTCCCATTGGCCTGTCGTTGGCAGCCAATTGTGGACACAGCACCCCAGCACCACCAGCTGACGGCCCTCCGCCGTCAGTTCCTCGACTACCCCGAGTTGCTGGTGAGTTCTTAACTTGTTCAATTTTGTTCATTAAATGCAATCTTTTATTCATTAAATGCAAGTTATTTATATGAATGCATCTAACCTGTATGCAGGTGATCTGGCGCCCATACCTCGGTATGGGCGAAGAGGGTCAGCCGTGGGTAACGGCTGGCCAGAGGCGGTTCGGCAGGCAGATGTGGCTGCACTGCCTGAACGAGATCAAGCCCCTCCGCCTGTGGCTCGTGATGAGGACGCTGGGCCTCCACCAGGAGTGGATCGATGAGAAGGTCCCGGAGGGCGTCGGATGGAGCATGAGGGGGAAGCAAGCCCCCACCGATTGGCGTGCCAAGTTCCCGGAGCAGTACGAGGACTGGCACCGTCGTGGCGTCAGGGTCGAGTCCTGGGTGGAGAGTAGCGAGGCCTACCTCCAGCAGTACCGGGCCCACTACGCCGATCAGCTTCGGCTCCTCCGACCACTCGATGTAAGTATGATTTATGCGTCTTTTCATTTTATTATTATCTTTATCTTATATTTGTGAATGAATGAATGCATGTGCAGTATGCAGGACGCGCGAGATGCGGTCATCGTTGACCTCCGGGCCCGCCTACATGACGCGGAGGCCCAATTAGAGCAGGTCCAGAAGGAGCTGTTCGACCTGGTATGTATGAATGAATATGAATGAATGTTTTAGTTAATTAATTTGTTTTGACGATTAACCGCTGATGATTGTCTTTTGGTGTAGCGAGCCGTCTATACCCAGGCGGCTCCCCCTGTATATGGAGCAACATCATCCTCTTCTTCTGCCGCCCATGAGGCTGCTCTGGCTAACCTCCAAAGCCAGCTTGCGTCCGCCATCCACCGAGCTTCTCTTACGGAGGAGGATCGTGCCGTTCGAGTAAATTCTGATCCTTTGACTCCTGGATTTGATTTTTGATTGCTTGATTGCCTTGGATTAACAATGACTTCTCCTGCTCACGATCTCGAGGAGCAGGTGGCTCGCCTCTTTACCGGGGATCTTCCTCGGGAGCTTTCACACCTCCAGTCCCGACTGGAGTTCATCACCGAGGAGAGGGAGAGGGAGAGGGAGCGGCTAGAGCGGCAGAGTCTGGACTCGAAGATGACCTCCCTCCGAGTCCAGTTGGGCATTGCCGAGCACGAGCGCCAGAGCGTGGAGGAGAGGTACAGGCGTGCTCAGGAGCGCGGGCAGGCGAGCGCTTTCACAGCCAGCGTGGCCATCTCCTCTGGTCAGGCTGGTCCGAGTGCCATGGGTCCGCTGCCACCTAGAGCTCCACCGCCAGATGCCTAGGATGAGGGGGCAGGAGAGAGCCAGCCTTGAGGGCTTATGTACTTTCCTTTCTTTTGTGTATCATGTACAAACACTTTTTGACATATACATGAAATCTTTGCCTTCAGCTTGCGTTCCATGTGTTTGTCCTGTCTCCTGCATATTACTTAACAGACATGTTAAGTATCTATTTAGGCTTAGCCCCTTGCCTGACCAAGTGAATGGTCAATCAATCTCTTTCTTAGTGGAAGGGTTAAGGGGCATAGCCTTTATTAACAAAGGTATTCGAACTGTAAGCAAAATTCAACATACAAGCAGACAGATGCTCACTGAAAATAAAAGGAATGAAGCATATTAGATGCAATAAGCAAATGCTAATTGAAATATTTTTGTTTTTTTGAAATATTCATTTTTGTTTGGGTTTTGAAATATGTACTTTTTTTGAATTTTTTAAATATATGCCCCTTTTTTGGATTTTGGGGTATGCATTTTTTGGATTTTGAAATATGTATTTTTTTGGATTTTAAACTATGGTGTAAACTAAAAGACCAGCATGCTACTCAGATCAAAAGATCATATTCATTTATTAACTTAATTCCCTAAATTGTTCTTCAATAATTTAACTTAAACCCATTGTGTTTGAACTTGTGTTTACATTCATGATCCCATTTGATGATTCGATCCTTAGTCAATCTAGGCCGTTCCTTAAGTTTGGAGCACGCTTCTTTAGAAAGGAAGGAAGAATTAGTTTAAAAAGCCCATGAGAAGGTTCCAAAGACCCAAAAAGATGTTCCTTTCCTACTCTAATATCCGTTGGGGTTCGGTCATTTTCTTTTCGGGGTATTTATCGACCTTGCGTTCCCTTTCATTTTATTTCATGGCTTTGATGTAACGTTTGTAGTGTAATGGCCTTTTGATTTGACATTTGGCTTTTGCCTTTGCTTTGCATTTCTTTTCTTTTCTTTGGGACGGATCTCCCCCATTTTTTCATGACGGCCTCCTACTAAGATGGCGGTAATTCTTGGTAGTCTATTCTAAGCCTCGTTCTGACATCATGGACCGAGTGTAAAAACAGAATTTTGTTTGAAAAATAAATGATTTGTACTTTACACTTTCAGTCAAACTTTCGGTATTCCTTAGGACTTGACATCTGTTGTTACTCACGAATCAAACGTGTCAGTGTGTGCAGTAATGTGTTTGGAATTAAATTATCCAGACTGATAAGGGAATTTGAGTTTCTAAATTTTTTGATTCTACTGGTCTTTGTACCATGCTGATCGACTCTTTAACCTAAATGTAGTATTTCTTAAGATGCAAACTGTTCCAGGGGTGAGTTAGCTCTTCTCCTTCTGCATTAACCAGACGGTAAGCGTTACCAGGAAAAGCATGTGATACAACATAAGGTCCTTCCCAATTGGGTTGGAGCTTAGAGAGTGGACCACCAGGTTTTATAAAAATTCTTTTGACGACCATTTCACCAACTTTGAACTTACGTGCAATGACTTTCTTTTGATAAAAACGTGCTAATCTATTTTGGTAAACTCTTGCATGATTAGCGGCTGACCATCTTTTCTCGTCTAAGAGTTCCAATTGATCGAGGAGTGCTGAACGGTGTTCATCAATGGAAAATTCCTTATTCAATTGTACTCTTAATGACGGTATAAGGATCTCGTATGGAACTACCACCTCCATTCCGAATGTTAAGGAATAAAGAGTCTGCCCAGTGGGCGTGCGGATTGAAGTTCGGTAGGCCCATAGAGCCTCAACCAATTTTTCTGGCCAGTCTGTGAACTTGTTAGATTTGCACGTCTTTTTGATGATTTTTATCAAAGTCTTGTTAGTTGTTTCTGCTTGGCCATTGCCTTGCGGATAATAAGGAGATGAATGATGCAATGCAATTTTGTACATGTTGCAGAGGTCTCTCAATTCTTGTGACACGAACTGCAGTCCATTGTCGGTGACGATGGTGCTTAGAATTCCAAATATGGTGATGATGTTCGTCATGATGAACTGGCAGACGGTTGATGCTTTGACTTCTGTGTATGCTTCAGCTTCTGCCCACTTGGTGAAGTATTCCGTTGGCGTGAGGATGAAAGATTTTTGCTTGATGCCGGAATCGGAATTGCCAAGGGGTCCAATGATATCGAAAGCCCACATGGAGAAAGGCCATGGGGAGGAAACATGATGGAGTGAAGATGCAGGGGAATGAATTTTGTCGGCGTGAAGTTGACACTTAGCACACCTACGGACGTATCCTACACAGTTTTCTCCCATGGTTGGCCAATAAAATCCTTGTCTAAGGATTTTTTTTGCTAGCATATGTACATTGACATGGCCACCACAAACTCCAGTATGAGCTCCTTCCATAACCTTCCAAAGCTCATCTTCGTCTAGACATCTCAGAAGAACTCCATCAAAACCTCTTTTGTACAGTGCTCCCCCAACTAGGGTGTATCTTTGAGCAACTCTCCTGATAGCTCTTTTCTCCTTAGCTGTGGCTTCTTCAGGATATAATTGATCTTCACAATATTTGGCAATTTCATAGTACCATGGCTTCTGTTCATTATCCATCTCTTTTAACAACTCCATCAACATGATCTCTCTCTTTTCCACAATATCTCCGTCTCTGACCTTCTTTAGCAGCTTCTCCTTGGTTCTAAGAAATGAAGGGTCTTTCATGGCGAGTTAAAGACGCCTATGAACTATGATTTATTCGGATTGCCTGCTGATTGGAAAATCAAGAGAGGATGCAAGTGAGGCTAGAGCGTCAGCTAAGATGTTCTGATTCCTAGGGACATGGACAAAGACCAATTTCGTGAAAAGCTTTGAATAAGCAGAAGTAAGTTCTTGATAAGGCTTGAGTTTGGGATCAAGAGTTCGATACTTGGTTAGCACCTGGCGAAGAATCAGTTGGCTATCACCCACAATCATGAGTTTGGTGGCACCATGGAAATGAGCAGCCTCGAGTCCAACAAGGAGTGCCTCATATTCAGCTATATTGTTAGTGATTGGAAAGTCAAGCTGAAAGGCTTGTGGAATGGTGACGCCTTCAGGTGATAACAGAACAATGCCGATCCCCTTTTCATGGGAATTCAGAGCTCCGTCAAAATGCAGAGTCCACATATCATCTCTGATTTGGTCTACGGACATCAGTTCCTCATCCGGAAACTCCGATCAGACTGGATCAAAATGAGGAAGGGGGTGATGAGCGAGATGTTCTGCTATGGCATAGCCTTTGATCGCTTTCTGCTGAATGTAAGTGATATCGAATTGAGATAGAAAGCTTTGCCATCGCGCTAACCTGTCAGTAAGGACAGATTTCTCAAGAAGAAACTTGATTAGATTCATCCTAGCGATGAGATGGACTTCATAGGCTAGAAAATAATGCTTCAATTTCTGAACAACCCAGACCAATGCTGCACATATTTTCTCCATCACTGTATATCTCTGTTCAGCGGGGTTAAGAAGTTTAGAGAGATAGTAGGCTGCCCTCTCCTTTCCTTCTTCATCCTCTTGTGCTAGGACAGTCCCTACTGCATCATCCAGGACATAAATGTAAAGTATCAATGGTTTGCCTGGAGATGGTGGTCTCAAAACAGGAGGACTTGCCAAATACTTCTTAATCCATCGAATGCCTCCTGACACTTATCGTCCCAATAGAATTTGACTCCCGACTTGGTAAGCTCGTAAAACGGCTTACACCTTTGTGAGTGCTGGGAGACAAAGTGACGAATAAATTGCAACCTCCCGATTAATCCTCTTAACTCTTTCAAGTTCTTAGGAGGTGGCATCTCTCTGATAGCCTTCGCCTTGTTGGGATCGATCTCAATTCCCCGTTTGCTGACAATGAAACCAAGTAATTGTTAGTTTTAGGTGGCCTACAAGCCAATCTGACTATGTAAATCTCGTTCATTTAGGTGGCCTACAAGCCAATCTGACAATGAAACCAAGTAATTCCGGGTTCACGCGGTGTTGCTTGGCACCCAACGTGATCGGAGGCCCGGTCGAATTTGATGTGCGACAACAATTCGATTGATTAATTAATTAATAAAGGGTTATTAATTGATTAATAAAGCCAGTGCGGAGTCACTGAGCTTGTTGGGCCATTAACTGGACTGGTACTTGGGCCTAGAGGGTCACACGCAAATGATTCTCAAGGCGATGGATAAATAAGTGGATTTTATACAAACCGAGGGTTTTTATGAAAAATCGCGCGGTTATAAAACATAGCGAACGGGCTGAGCAGGCCAAGCTGCTGCTAACCCTAGCCGCCCCCCCTCAGTTTCTCTCTCTCTCTGGCGTCCAGACAGATCCAGATCTGCTCCGCCGCTTCTCCGAATCCCGTTCGACGGGAAATCGTCCGCGCGTTGCGGCGACCGGCGGAGGTCTCGTGGGCCGCGAAGAACGAGGAACGTGAGGATATCCGTCGTGGGGAGGATCGCCTGGACTTCGCTAGAGGCCGGGCACTTGCGTGGCTTGCGGTGTCGCATCGACGGAACCGAACGGTTGCGGATTCGAATCCGCACACGGTGAGAATCGATTATCCGACAATCGTTGTTTTAGTTCTTCGAAACGGGAAAACGGATCGCCAGGTTCCACTGTTTCTCGTCCCGTTTCGGTCTCCGATTTAATATTTCCATGAATTTATTCCATGCATGTATTCCGTTAATAAATGAATCCTAGTTCGTACGATGAACTAAAATAATATGATTATTTTAATTCTATTATTTTCGGAATTTTATTTGGACATTTTCGTGTTCTTCGTCGGACGAAGAACGACGGGTCTTTAGCGGCCTTGTTCGTGCAATCTCAAGTGTTGGGGATGTAAATCGGACCTTAGAACCTCCTGGAGAAAGTGTCCAGTCCTCGTTGGGCTCCTCAGCGGCGCCGGAGAGGCTGGAGGAAGGCAGCACCCTTCTCTTCTTCATCATCCTCTTCGGTTTTTGGTGAAAAACCAGATTTTTTGGGGCTCCAAATGGGGGTTCTTATGCCTCAACCGGTGCCCTTGCCGGCGCCGGGCCGTCGCCGGCGGCAAGGGGTCACCGGGCCGGAGCCTGCGGCGCCGGGGGGGGGGGGGGGGGGGCGGGCCGGCCTCCGGCGGCGCCCCATACGCCGCCGCCTAACTTGCAAACGCAGGTTAGGGTTTCTGTGAAGAAGAAGGGGGTTGAACCGTGTGGGGGGCCCAGTCCCGAGACGGTCGGACCGGCTTGGGCCGGGTCCAGGGCCTGGTCGAACCAGGCCCGCACCAGGCGCCCACTGTGGGTGCCTGGTCCGAGCCCTGGCTCGGCCAGGGCCCGAGCCCAATGAGATGGCCGAGCCATCTTCTGATTTTTTCCAAAATAACCATATTTAAACCCCAAATTTTCCTATTTAATAATATTAAAATCTGATTTTTAATTTAAAATTCAAAAATTGTTTTGATACTTAAATTTGTTCGTCAATTTTAATTAAGTGGGCCTTAATGATTTTGAATCATTATGTTAATTAAAGATTTTTTTATTATTAATTAGCAATTAGTTGTGGATTAATTGAGGTTAATATTAGTTTAATTGTTAAATTAATTATTGACCTTAATATATCTAATTTTAAGAGTTAACATTAGTGGTTAATAATTATTAATCTAATTGTAGATTATTAATTATTAATACATCTAATTGTTAATTATTAATTTGAGTTAGTTATTAATTTAATTGTTAAATTAATAATTAACTTAAATGACTGATTTAAATGTTAAATATGTAGTCCTTCTTTAATTATTGTTGTTATTAATTTAATAGTTAAATTAATAATAACTTTAATTATCTAATCTAAGAGTTAGATTAATTAATTATTAATCAGTTAATGTTAATTATTGGTTTAAGAGTTAAATTAACAATTAACATTAATTGGCTAATCTAAGTGTTTGATTAGTAGTTACTAATTAATTATGGTTGATTATTAATTTAAGGATTAGGGGGATCATACAGCAGTATGTCCCAAATTAAATCATACATCCTCCATAGATCGAGAGGAGGTGGTGGAATGAGGTCCCGTGGGGACAGAGTAATTATGACGGGCGGGGCCCGTGGAATGTCTTCAATGATGACCCGCGACCAAGTCGGCGTCAGGAGAAAAATGCGAAACAAGGTGTGAAGCATGAAAACATGAGAAGGATAAGTCCCCCTCCAGAGCAGATCCGTGGTGTAGCCAGCTTCATAGGGGTCATCTGTCTCCCCTTCATCAGTCTCTTCTGACAGCAGTATCCTCTTGTCGAAAATAGCACCAGGACCTTCGATCAGCTCATCGATCTGTGGCAGCCACTTTGGTTCTGCAGGATCGAGAAACAGCATGTTCAATGCGATGTAGAGATCTCTTAAATCGAACCACCTGTACCATTCACATTCAGGGTCTTGGAATTTCTTCCTCTTCATAGGCCGCAGAGCCTCCAAGGACTGGTACCTGAGCAGTTCTGAGCAATGTCTAGCCAAGTCTCTCCCATATATATCGTGGAGGTCAAAACATGAAGTAATGACCACCGTGTTGTCATGGCTTATTACGGGCCCCTTTACAAAATGTGTGTATAAGGTCCATGTTAGGGGGTCCCGACCTTCCTTGTGTGGTGTAGACATCGTCTCCCAGACTTTATGGCCACCTTCATTCTCTGCTTGCTGAACAATGTCCTGCTTCAGTTTTCTTGGCCTATAGCCCAGGCCGTTTCCAGGTATTCCTCGGTGGTCCTTGACGGGAGTGGTCCTGCCTTGTAACTGTGTACCCAGGCCTTTTCCAGGCTGATAACCATTCTTCATCATTATTCTCCATCCTGGGGTACTCATGCACTTCCCCCTCTTTATGGCATTTAATAGATAAGGAGTAATAGTGGCATTTTTCAGAGGATCAGCTACTGGATGGTAAACCTGTAATACCGACACAAAAGGTTGTCGGCCAGGTGAGGAAGTGGGTTTGACATTCAAAGAATGAGCAGCAACAAGGATCGGCATGCTCGTAACCTTAATGATTCGTCCTTTGAAGTGGAATTTGAGGCATTGAAGATTCGTGGAGGGAATCGCCTCGAGGGTTTTTATGTAAGGACGACCCAAAATGGCGTTTAAAGAAGGGTCGATTTCCAAAATGTGAAATTCAACATCGGCATGACTTACAGGGCCTAGCTCCACTTTCAAATAGACCATTCCCAGAGGGGAACGGGTGGAATTATCATAAGTTGTAACGGAGATAGGGCTAGGCAACCATTTTTCCTTGGGCACACCGCACAATTCCAGGGTCTTCGGAGGTAAAACATTGATCGAAGCCCCTGTGTCAACCATACATGCATCTACGGCCTTCTTACAGATGTTGACCGTAATACTCGGAGCCATACTCCTGGCTGCTGGCGGTGCTAGTTCCGATTTATGAAATGAAATAGAGGGCTGATCCCCCTGAGGAACTAATAGTGTTGCAATCTTCTCTACCGGCGCGTCCTCATTGAACATCACCTTCTGCAAATATTCCATCAGAGCTTCTTGGTGGGTCTTTGATCTTTTAATCAGTTCAGGCACGGAGATTTGTGTCGGTGTCCAGTCCAGATGTTTCAACAAATCATATTGAGTGCCTGGTGCACTCTCATCATTGTGTGCTTCCTCCGGCGGCTGTGATGGGCCGTCTCTAACTGTTGACTGAGGAAAGAGTTTGCTGAAAATCCTCCCACTCCGAAGCGCATGTTCCTTAGCCGTGGAAGGTCCGGGTGATACTTCGAGTACCGCAGGGTTGGATGGTGCGGATGGTGTGGAGTGTTGGTATGTGGGCGATGGCGTATGGTTAGTCGGTGGTGGCGTGGTGCGGATTAAAGGCCTAGACGGTTGGATGGTGGAAGGGTAAGTGGTTGGTGTGGATGAAGTGGGGAACAGCATGCGGAGTAGCGATTTAGAAGGTTGGATGGTATCTGGGTAAGCGGTAGTGGTAGCGGTTGAAGTAGGGAATGGTATGCGAAGTAGCGGTCTGGATGGCATAAGGGGTGCGTAGTTGGCTTGCGGGGGGTTATTTAATGGAGGCGTAGTGGTGTGGGGTGTAATGGGTTTGAGGAAAGTGGGCGGTGGTAATAGGTTAGTGGGCGCGGGTGAGTGATATGCGGGAGTTGGTATAGGGGTAATGGTAATGGGCTGTGGTCTGGGTATGTGGATGGTGCAGCGTGGTGGTTGTTCTGCGGTACTCGAAGTGTGATCCGTTGAATAAATAGAGGAAGAGTCCTCTATCCTCCACTGTTGCCCTCAGTTAGCCTCAGACCGGCTATTTGTCAGAATAGGGGCAACTTGGTTCTGATTTTGATACTCCAGATGCGGGTTCTGCACTATGCCCATGTTCGGTGGTGCCGCTGCTTGTGCCAGTGCTCTTGCTTGCTGCTGCTGCTGCTGCTGTGGTGGTCTTCTTGCCTTTAAGGCAGATATGTACTTTTTCATAACTTCCTAGTCAATGCCACCCTGCTCGTTGAGATCATGAATATAATCTCTGAATTGGAAGCAGGTGTCTATAGTATGTCCAGGTTGCCTGTGGAAATAGCAATACCTGGAAGTATCGGCATTTTGGGGCCAGATCGCCTTTTCTCTTGGCAGGACCAAGGCATTGGTTGCCATTAAAGCACTGAAAATGTCCGCCAAGGACTCTGGGAGGACTGGGTATTCTGCCCTCTTCGGGCCTGGAGGTCTTCTCTGTTGGTTGTAATCAGCAGGAGGAGGGACATTGTGATTCGCCGGCGGTGCGCGCGGCTGATACTGCTGCTGTTGCTGATACTGCTATTGTTGTGATGGCTGGTACTGTAACTGCAGTTGCGGCGGCTGCTGAGGCTGTTGTTGTTGTTGCTGGTTCGGCTGCTGGGGCCGCTGATACTGGGGCTACTGATATTGCGGATTCGGCTGCTGCCTGTAACCCTGCTGGTTTTGCTGCTGTGGCCGCTAGTACTGTTGTTGACTCCTCACAAACTGGGGCTGGTTATTGTTCATACTGCTAACCTGCTCATGAGAGAGCGTGCCCTCGGTAGTCGGACATGTGCTGGGGGAATTTGGCACTGCAGGCTTCCGAGGTGGAGGCCTGCTAGGTCTGTGAGGATCAAAGACGCTAGAGAACGTAGCGTCCTTAAAGGCATTCTGACAGTACCGCGCTCTTTCATAGAGCTCTGCCATGCTGGTCAGGTTGTTCAGGGAGAGGACTAGTTTGAACTGGGGCGTAGCATTGGAAATTAGCATCTTCACTTGCTCCGACTCAGACAAGTGATCTTTCACTTTCTCGGCCAAGCCCCTCCATCTGTCGTCAAAACTGACGAACTCCTCATCGGGCTTCATCTTCTCTGCTATCAGGTCCGTAATGGACAGGGAGGGGGCAACTCTGTCCTGGTATCGTTGAATGAATTTTCGGGAGACGATACCGTAGTCCTCTACTTCAGAGGGTTCTAAAGAAAAGAACCACTCGAGGGCTGGTCCCTCTAAAGATCTCCTGAACAGAAAAGACAACGACCTCTTGTCGTTTTGCCAGAAGGATGACTCGTACATGAACTCCTTAAAGTGAGTGAAGGGGTTACCAGTACCGTTGTACTTTCGGTACACTGGCATCTCAGAGGGTGGCAGGTGGAACACTGGCAGACTTGGTAAATTAATCTCTGGTGCAGCTTTGACCCCCATCATCTTCTGGAGGTTGTTGAATTGTTCATCCATGTGCTCCATCTTTGCCAGCAACGTTTGCGTTGTCGGATCAGCCTGGGGAGGAGGGGGAGGTGGAGGTACCTGATAGGCCTGTTGCCTAGAGTACATAGGGCAAGGAGGACAATAAAGTGGAGGTATGGCAGAGCTTCCGCCGTGCCCGAGGGCATTTTTATAAGCAGGCGTCAGCGGTCTGATCGGTTGCCTAGAAGAGGAAAGTTGCGGCCCAAATGGCCGAGAAGTTGAGACATGGAGGACTTCCATGGCCTGATGAATGAAGGGAGGATGATGATGAGGTTGTTGAGGGATGGCAGGGGGAGCCGCAGGGTTCGGCTCAGCAGACTGTATGGGAGTCTTCCCCTTCAAAATGGACTGGATCGCCTCGAATTGTTGAGGGTCCAGACGGGAGGCAAGAACTCCCAAAGCAATTACAAGATCTGAGAGAACAGAAGATGATGGATCATTCTAGTTCATGTCTCCCTCAAAGATAGGGTTAGGAACCGCATGCACATGCGGGGGAAGATCATAATATTGATCATGAGGGCAATGAAGAGGGGTTGGGACATTTCCCTCGTATCAAAACGGTAGTCGGAGTTACGAGGGGCATTAGCATCTCCCTCGTAGTGGACTATGGCGTCTGGGGCTATGCTCAGATCCCTACATGATCAAAGTAGCATGATGTTAGATTTTTTTTTTCAGAGATTGGCAAATAAGTTGTACAGAGATTAAGCAAACAAGTGGATGTTTAACGTGATTTTAGGATTCCTTGTTGGGTTATTTGGATTTAATTAGATCACAAATTCACTTAAGGGGTAGGATCCTAGTTTCAGTTCAATGTCCACCGTTATATTCTATGGCTTTCTCTCACAATGTTATGAAAATCTAACCAGGACTTCAATTGGTACAACCAGCCCGATGATCAAGGAGGAATACCTTGATTTTGGGGACTTACGGAGGTCTTTAACGCCAACTAATCTAGTCTGATCAAGGGACCGACCCAATCAGAGAGAGTTGAAGACGCCAAGAAGAGTGTTCCTAAGAAGAGGAGGGTGTTAGCCTCAGTGCGCATGACCTGCAGCCTGGATGGCCTCTAATGCTTAATACATAATGGGTAATAGCACACAGATCAAAGATATGAGAACTGAAGGAAAAATAAGAAACTGCCTGAATCGCGTCGCTGTTGGTTGACGCTATTCAAATATAGCCTTATTTTTTTCGCAGAAGCTCAGATAGCAGACAACAAAAAAATGAGACTGAAAGGCGTCTAGGTTGGGCGACGCAGTTTGAAATGCGTCGCTGCTCCTGGACACTTTTCAAGTCGCATATTCAGTTTTCAAGGAGAAATTTCTGGATCGATTCCCCCTCAAAACAGGATAAAAACGATAAATAATCAGCTCATGCAAATCTTTTTTGTTTCAAATTTTAACAGGATGATTTTATCAAATAAACAACTGAAATATCAATCAATCACACAATCTTCTATCACAAAAATAGCTTTTCAACTAATCAACGGGGAGGGCAAGATCTTGCCGCAGGGGTATGCACGTAGGAATATCAACTAAACTAAAAGCTCACCAATTGGTGAGGGCGTGTCGAGAGACACAGGTGGTACACTGTGGGTGCCCGATTGATAACAGGAAGAACAAAGAATTAAAAAGATGGCGAGACCAAGTCCTACCGTGATCGCCAAGAAAGCTGTGAGTGCTTAAAATGGGTGTGTGATTATCATGAAAAATTATGTTGTTTAGGTGAAAAATAAACCTATTAAAAAGGAAACTAGGTGATGTGATTGCCATAAACTTTTGACTAAAAAGTTCCAAAAGAAGATTTGATCGCCTACCTGTTTAGATGTGGGAGATGTTGAGCTCTTGGTTCCCCTCCTTCAGCCGGCTGAAGAAAGAGAGCCCTTTCTATCCTTGTTCTTGCTTTGGTTATTATTGAGTTTTGAGGATCATCCAGATTCCTTGTTGTTCGCCATTGATTCTCTCCCCTTTTTCTTCTTTTGTACCTTGCAAGAAATAGAAAGAAATAAAGAACAATGATGAGAACTTAGGAAGAAGTAGTATCCATTGCAGAGAAAATTTTAAACATGCAACTAGACAATTGAACTCACTTGTTGAGTGGTCTTTTAAACCCCTTTAACAAATAGGTTGGAAAATAATGCTAGTGTGTGTGTGTTGCATGGAGTGATGAAAAATGTGAGGCTAATGTGATAA
The DNA here is from genome assembly GCA_030544215.1 of Zantedeschia hybrid cultivar. NCBI lineage: Eukaryota > Viridiplantae > Streptophyta > Magnoliopsida > Alismatales > Araceae > Zantedeschia > Zantedeschia hybrid cultivar. The sequence continues at coordinate 57,783,650 of JARZZO010000002.1, read as the reverse complement.
AAATGTGAGAGATGTGCAGCAATTAATAGAAAGCTAAGCTGGATGGCCCTTGGGAAGCCTTGGTCTTGAGAAAATCTTGGACGGATGAAGAATGGATGTCGACTCCTGGAAGTTGCAGCACCTCGGCGTTTGGACGTCGCCTTCAAAACTCCTTTGCTCCAATCACCAAAATAATTACTAATTATCACTCAACATCACTAACTGTCACTCGTTCAAGAGGCTGGGTATTTATAGACTTCTTTGCATCCGTGGATTTACATGAAGAAATCTTTGAGGTTTATCCAGCTTAAGCAACAGATAAATACAGATTAATTCATCTTTATCTGTAATTAGCTAAAATGCGACTCCCATGAAAGACGCCTTTCAGACTGATTAAGATAAAGATAAACATCCGGGAAAAGTTTATCTTTATCTGTAATTAGCTAAAACGCGTCGCCCACTAAAGACGCATTTTACACTAATTAAGATAAGGATAAACATCCGGAAAAGAGATAGAAACAACTTAGGAAACCTAAATGGCGTCGTGTTTGGCAGACGTCTTTTAGCTAATTAATCAATTAATTAAAATTCAAATTTAAACATCAAAATAGGAATAAACTCTAAATGACGTCTACAGGGGTCGACGTCTTTTAGACTTCTTCATATTTTAACTGAAATTTGAGTTAAAATTAATTTAATTGATTAACTTAAATTATGTCTGTTTGACTCGACACTATTTAGACCCAAAAAGATCAATAAAAATTAACCAATGATTAAATATCAGACAATTCTGAGGCATTATTATATGATATGAAATTTACTCAAAATGATGTCAAAATTAGCGTGTCTATAGTGGGGATCAGAATCTCCAAGCATCACAGTATGACCTCGGGTAAACACATAGTATCATACCGCTATGTTAGAGCAATCTTCTCATAATAATTGCAACTCCTTGCAATATTCGATCATATTTCGGCTCCCAGGTTATTAATGGTCCCGGGTAAACACAATAAACCATTATCTCCGATCTAATGATAAGGCAAAATCTAAGTCTGACTTGAAATTTGAGTTAGTGTGACCTTATGGTTTCAAATCATCCTTTCCATTGGCCAGGAGTACACCCTTAGCACTTGTCAAGTGCATAGTGATGTGTTTCACTCCTTCTATCAAGGTTCTCTTGTATCCTTTATGGAACCTTTTCTTAAAAAAATAAATTTCATGTCTTAACAATTGAGACTTATTATGGAATTTATCATGTCATTTCTGGAGATGGTATTGCAGTGGATCCAGCCAAGATTGAGGCAGTGATGGACTGGGCAGACCAACGACAGTAACTGAGATCATTAGCTTCTTGGGGTTAGCAGGGTATATAGACGGTTTGTCCAGGATTTTTCTTTAATAGCGACCCCCTTGTCGAGGTTAGCTCGTAAGGGAGTTCGTTTTGTGTGGACCGAGGAGTGTGAGCGCAGCTTCACTGAGTTGAAGTCTTGTCTCACTTCGGCTCTAATCCTTGTGCTTCCATCTGGTTCTGGTGGATTCGTGGTTTACTCGGATGCATGTCGTCGAGGTTTGGGTGTGGTTCTGATGCAGCATGGTAAGGTTGTGACCTATGCTTCTAGATAGCTAAAGAGCATGAGGAGATCTATCCCACTCATGACTTAGAGTTGGCAGCTGTAGTATTTGCACTGAAGATCTGGCGGCACTATTTATATGGAGAGAAGTTTCAGGTTTTTACTGATCACAAGAGCCTGAAGTACGTATTCACGTAGAAGGATTTGAACTTGAGGCAGCGCAGGTGGATGGAGTTTATCAAGGATTATGATCTTGACCTTTCTTATCATCTAGGCAAGGCAAACGTGGTGGCGGACGCCTTGAGTCGAAAGACGGTTGTATCACATCTTATGATTCAAGAATGGAGGTTATATGATCAGGTTGTGAAATCTTCCTTTAGGATTCCTCAAGAGGCCGATAGAGCTGTGTTGGCCAGCTTGACTGTGAGGCCAACAATATACCATGCAGTGATCGAGGCTCAGAGGGCGGATGCAGAGCTACCGCAGATTCTCCAAATATCGGAGGTGGAGTTATGGGATGATGGCATAGTCAGATTTAGAGACAGACTCTATGTTCCAGCTGAGGAAGAGGTGCACATGAGTGTCTTAGATGAAGCGCACCGTTCTAGATATGCAATGCATCTCGGAACAACTAAGATGTATCATTGTTTGAGGAGGCGCTTTTGGTGGCCTGGTATGAAGAAGGACGTAGTTGATTATGTGTCAAGGTGCCTGACTTGTCAGCAGGTTAAGGCAGAGCACCAGAGACCATGAGGATTGTTACAGCTGTTACCGATTCTGAAGTGGAAATGGGAACACGTGACTATAGACTTTGTGATGGGATTGTCTGTGTCACCCGGTAGGAGAGACGCAATCTGGGTCATTGTTGATCGATTGACCAAGTCTACGCACTTTCTGGCTATTAGGAAGGACTGGTCAGTCGGTAAGTTGGCTAGGTTGTTTATGGACCGAATCATCTCTCTACATGAGGTGCCCTTATCCATCGTGTCAGACCGGGATCCAAGATTTATTTCTAGGTTCTGGAAGAGTTTTTAGAAGGCCTTAGGTATGCAGTTAGCCTTCATCTCGGCTTACCATCCTAAGACTGATGGACAGTCAAAGAGTACCATTATGACATTGGAGGATATGCTCAGCGCTTGTTGCCTAGATTGGGGAGGTTCTTGGGAACAATACTTGTCTACAGTGGAATTTGCTTACAACAACAATTATCATTCGAGTATCGGCATAGCGCCATTTGAGGCATTGTACAGGTGGCCGTATCGATCTCCTGTGAATTGGTCTGAGATTGGCGAGAGGCAGATAGCAGGGCCAGAGTTGGTATAGCAGTGTGCTGAGGTTGCCAGCGTAGTGCGGCAGAGGTTGACTACAGCTCAGAATCGGAAGAAGAGCTATGCAGATATCCGTAGGAGACCGCTTGAGTTCAAGGTTGGGGACCACGTGTTTATCTGAGTCTCACCCTCTAAGGGTGTGATGAGATTCGGGAAGCGAGGTAAGCTAAGTCCGCGATATATTGGGCCCTTTTCGATTCTTGCTCGAATTGGGGAAACGGCGTATCAGCTAGCCTTGCCACCCAGTTTTGCTGGAGTGCACGATGTGTTCTATGTTTCTTTCCTAAGGAAGTATGTTCAAGATCCATCTCATGTCTTAGACTTTTCGGAGTTGGAGGTCGCTGAGGACTTGTCCTTTCCGAAATTTCCAGTGAGTATTGAGGATCGTAAGGAGTAGGTCCTTCGGAACAAGGTTGTTCCTCTGGTTAAGGTGATTTGGCAGCATCGCTCCGGAGGCGAGGCGACCTGGGCACGTGAAGATGAGATGTGGGAGCAGTTTCCCTACCTTTTCTCGTAAGTTCTCCTTTTTACCTATGCAATCTTGTTATTGGTGCTAGTTTTGTTGCGGTAATTTCGGGGACGAAATTCTTTTAAGGGGGAGAGAATGTAAGGATTGAGGTTTCGGATCCGGTTATCTGGCTAGTTTCGGTGTCGGATCCCTTGGTTTGGGCCCTTATGGGGCTGGGGCATGGGTTATTTTTTCGCGTCGAGCTTGCTCGACGCGGTTTAAAAGGCGTCCGGTTGGGGGGATGCGTTTTTGAATGTACCACATGGGTTGGTTTTTGGCCGCGAGAGTATGACCCCGATTTTATCGTCTGAATGGTGTCTTGCATGGTCAACGCCATTCAGAGTACGGCCCTGATCTATCAGTGTACGACCCCATCTTGTCGTTTGATTGGCGTTGGTCTTGGATGACGCGTTTTGACGACTTTCAGTTGACGCTCCGATGCCCTCCCTCCTTTCCCTCATTCTCTCTACTTCTCTCTCTCTCCTCCTCCTTCTCTCCGAACCTTGATGCCCCCTTCCCCTTCTCCTTCCTTTCCTCTCCCCATTCCTCCTCTCCCCATTCCTCCTCTCCCTCTACTCCATTAACCCCCTAACTTTCACCACTACCATCACCATCTCCTCTATGGCGCATCTCTCTCTGGACGGCGGCCGACGTCCCGGTGGAGTGACGGCGTCCACAGCGGTACCAGCGGCGGCTTGTGGCGTGGCGGTTCGGCGGCTAGGAGTACAGAGGAGTACAAGTAACCTGTAGGGTGACAATCCTCGCAGTGTTTTGTTTAAAATCATGATTTTTCCCGCTTTGAAAGCATGAAATATGTGTGGGTGCTTCTGGGGTAGAAAACATGCTCTTAGGGATTTTTTATGAAAATAATTAGGCTTCTCCCTTACTTTCTCCATTTTTTTACGTTTTTTGTGCGATTTGGGGGAGAAATCCCACTTTGTAACACAGGGGAGGCCAGAAGGAGAACCTGTCTATGAGTGTTAAATGGCGTCTGGGGACAACGATGTCATTTTAAATGGCGGCTTCCACCCGAGACGCGATTTAGCCCAGATCAGGGGTTCTATCTTTGTCTTGAATAGCATCTGGGGACAGTGATGCCATTTTAAATTGCGGCTGTCAAGGGCGACTCGATTTAGGCCATATTCCGAGGCCAGTTTTCATATGAACCAGTTTAGGGGTCTTGAATGACGTCGGCCGCAGGCGACGCGATTCATGACAGAACCTCATTAATCCGTGCAATTAACATGTATTTACATTGTTAGATAGTTTGGTTAAATGCATGCTTAAAAACATACTCGAGGACGAGTATTTCTACGTGACTGGATCGCACTGTGTTATGTTTTGTGCGATCGTGGACCTAAAGTGACAGTTGTTAGTGCTTAGGCACCCTGTGTCGGTGTGGGAGTGACACGACGCCGGTGTGGGAGTGGTGGGGTGACGCCTAGAGAGAGGGTCACCTAGTGTACTCCGGGGTATAGCTAGTATCAGTGTAGGAGTGGTACATTCGGAGTGTCACTCGTGCTGGGGGAAGTAGAACCACCTAGAGCTAGACAGGCCGGAGTAGCCAGAGCGCTATCCGAGAGGTTGCTGTTTGGTCCTAGCGGGTTGATGTTTTTCATGTTCGGCCGCGTGGTTTGTGTGTTTAGCCGAGACGCTGGTTGTAGACTCCGTGGTGAGGTGGTTTCAGAGTTGTGCATGTTGCATTTACGAATGCATGTGTTTTATATCCGAATTTGGGAATCTTTGGGAGTTGTGTTTACTGCTTTATTTATTTAAATTGCCTATATTTGTGTTGTTGCACTTGTGGGTGCGTGAGTGGGTGGTGGGGATCGAGGGATCCATATTGAGTCCATTTCGATGAGACTCACCCTTGCGATTTTCAGGTGAGGGTTCCAGGCAAGCGTAGCGTGGAGGGTGTTGTCTCTAGTCACGCGCCAGTAGCCACTATTCCGAGGTATGCCCCGATGTAGTTGTTATTTTCCTTTTAGGCCTGTACGCGTAATTATTTCTTTTCAGTTGGAATATGTAATTATTTGCTGAGTCGAGTCGAATTGTAATAATTTTTAATTCATGCACTTCCTTTACAATTCGATGTGATGTGGAATGTTTAGATTACTTTATCATTTATTTCCCAGACTTATCGAGATCCTGGTTTGGCTCTAAATTTTAATGATTCGGTACCTATTTAGTAATCGGATCTCCGATTATAGGGTGACGGGTCGTTACAGTTGGTATTAGAGCATTTTCTTCAGTTTGCCATATAAGGTTTATGTAGTCCATCTGTACTAATCTTTATTCTGAAGATTTACTTGCTTCAAACAGGTACAGTACCCTCAAACAATGCTATCAAGTTTTGAACTTGATTGGTTTTATGGACTATGGCTTAGAATTCTTAATCTCTTGTAATCTCAAAGTTGTAATAATAAAGAGCATCCTCATAGATTTTGGATCATAATCTACATCTTTGAGCTCCTCTCATTCTGCTATCTCTAATATGTCAAACATATATTTCCAGCCATTGAGGGAATCAAAAAAATCTATTAAACTCTTCTATGTGTGTCATGAATGGTTTCAAATAACCAAAGATTATCTAATAATTTAGTGTTAATTTGTGGATTTGGAACACCTTTCAATTTTATCAGCTCCCACTGTCTTCTCTAAGAACATATTCCTCTTCATAGAAGATAACTTTTTAGACGATAAACATTCTATTATCGTCTAATAAATGTAATGTCCAAACACTTTGGACATCTCACAAATTCACACTACACTGTGTCCTTCTTGGATCCAACTGCTTTGGATCATGTCTTTTCCACAAGACTAGGACATTTCTTAATATTAATATTCTTAAAATCAAGTTTCCTTATAATTCACATCTCATATGAATTATTTTATCTCCATATCTTATGTAGACACGATGACTTATTTGGAACCATATGTAAAGCATGGGCATCTAATGTTCATATTCATATTCACAAGGATACAATGAATAAGCAAATCTTATTATGTATCGCACTATATCCAGTAAGGTGCAATTCCTCATTATATCATATTACTATAATGTACAATGAGAGATCAATCGAGAGAGGATACCATTATCTTATTAATGATTTGTGTGAATTTCATACTCAAGTATTAATTTCCTTAATGAAATCAAAGAATTCTAATACTCTTTTCAATTATTCACTTCATCTTGATTTATATTCTTTAATATCTTAAATACATTCGACTAGTACTTCAGCAAGTACACACAGCGGAATCTTTCCAAGAGGTAATTATTAAAGTAAGTCAATAGAAGTGATTATCTTTGGCCTTATGAAGATATTGAGCTATTTACATCAGTACGTATAAGCTCCAATAATTCTTTATTGTACAACCTAAGTGTACAATGCCATAAATCAGGATTCACACTATCCTTTTCTATAAGAGACTTGTGAACATTCATCACATGACATGTCACATCAAGAATTCATGGTGTATTGACTGGTTTAAAATCTATGATTCTCTTTCTTAAACCATATGGAACAACGTTTGTTCATTCTCAGTCAATGTTTTTCACTTTTACAATTCTTGATAATTAATAGAACTAAATAACAATTATTCAGTTTTATATAGTCTCATGAAGACATATAAAGATTTATTGTCTCACAGTAACGTCTGCAACTCTTGTACTAATGTTGAGTCTAACTCAACGTTTTCATACTCTCGATTACATTTTACTTGTCTAAGTCTGCATACGATTGCAGATCTGAGAATCATTTTCAATATCTCATACTGGAGACGTTGATTCTCTAATAGACAGGTAAAATTTGATAATAAGAATATCCAAAACTTCTTATAAGTTTTACATTCTTGTTACTATTTCCAATATCCTTATTGGTTGTAGTGGGAGAACTACTTTTTATCTCTTTTAGCTGACTTACCTTTATCCTTCTCAAATGTTGATTCAACCGTTTAATATCTTATCTCTTGTCTTTCATAAGGGAATACCATCAATACCTCTTCTCCTTGGTCTAACAAAATAAGAGATTACATGATATCCACTGCCTTTCTCAAAAGCATACCACGAGTACCTCTTCTCCTTGGTCTAGTCAAATAAGAGGTTACATGATATCTGATTTAGGATAGTAGCTATCGCTAGACTCTTAAGACATTCTTTAGGGTCCTGAATATGAGAAGTATATCGAAGGGATGGCATCCAGTATGCCAAATCTCGGATTAATAGATGACATTTTATGTAATAGAGGAAATGTAGAGATTTGAGCAGACAGTTCTTATAATTCAAATATGGTCTTTTATCTTGAATTATTTTTCACTATTTTTTAACGGACTATATAACCCTCATGTATACAGAACGAGATATTCCGACGGTCTCCTAGTAGGGATCATAATCTCTTAGACTCATAGCATGACCTCGGGTAAACATAAGTATCACATAGTGATCTAAAAGCAATCATCTCATGGTACTTGTAACTCCTGGCAATATTTGATTGTACTTCGGCTCCCAAGTCAATAATGGTCTTAGGTAAACATAATAAACTATTATTCATGGTCTAAGCTTTACCATCATTACGTGAAGAGATAAATTAAGATGCAGCTCCTCAGCAAATGCAATGATAGTTACACCGTTCCTCTATCCCATTCAAAAGGTATCAGTATGCCATAGTTCTTAGTTTCTTCATCAGATATTGACATATCTCGGGTAAACACAAGAAACTGTCATAACTAAATTGAATTGTAAAAACTATAATGATGGAGAGCCATGCGGTACATTTTCAATGACACGCGCTCCGACTTAGACTTTAAAATCGAGAGATTTTATTCAATTTTAAGTTAGTCTCATCCTAGGTAATAGTTTATAAATATATCACATATATTTCACTATAAATGTGGAAAGAAATATTTCATTTGTCCTATCCTTTATCGACATTTAGCTGTAATAGACAACATCCACTCCTGTTAGAGGAGTCCATATCTAGGATAAACAACATAGTTCAATCATTCTTTCAAACCCAGAATAATTAATCACTCACTGAAGCATAAAAACAAGCATCATTACCCAAATGATGTTGTTTTTCAGATAGAGGATTGACATCAGTATACAAAGTAAATATTATCAATGTCACGTCATATGAATTACTTTGCTAATGCACGAAAAAAAGAGCTTCTTCATAAGTCACAAGTCACAACGAGTAAACTTTGTTACAAGGATACACATGGATACCTGTCAACCAGGATTTCTCTAAAACCATCTTCTCTGAGCCTTTTTCCCTACTCATTTTCCATATAATAATGTGTGTTGGGGGGATCTACTATTAAATAATATGAGAAAACATTCATGACTAGTGTCCATCCTAGTAAATCTCAAGCATTTATAGAAAAAAATTTGTGACTAGTGTCCATCCTAGTAAATCTTGAGCATTTATAGAGGTTTTGCCCAAAGATTTAATATTGCAAGCAACATGAGAAAATTAAACAACAATCAGTGCTATAAATATCAAAGACATAAAGAAAATAAGTAAAGCATAATCATGATACAGCGTGAAACATACTGAGTGCAAGAGCAAGATGGATTCAGTAAAAGAGAAAGTATAGCATAAGGGGGAAGCAAGTTCAAAAAAAGAAAAAAAAAAGATTCACTCATAAGTAACTTATACATGTAAAAAACCCACCTGTGTCTGTGCACGAATATCAGCAACCTTGTGCCATTCATAATCAAAAACTAAAAGTAAGCATCGGCCATACATGTTCATTATGTTGTCATGGACAGCACGGTGATTAACTAGAGCCATACAATTAATCACTACAAAATATAACAATTATATTATTCTAAACATGCAAACACATAGGCTCTGGTGATCTCATCTCCTAATGCCTTCCTGGTTGCACTTGTAGATCATCCTTACCTCTCCTCAGCTAACGCGATCAATTACATATAAAAATAAATTTAAAACAAATTTTAAATACATATTATTTATAAGAGAAAACTTTATAGCCGAGTACAATAATGGAGGGAGATAGAATTACATCGGAATGAGAGAGAGAGAGAGGCTCGCTGGCCTCATTAATTGATAATTAATTAACCCATATCACATTCCATACATGATCCACAATAACCATATATCATCACATAATATGAAATCAATTAAGTGCATGTCCATGACCACCACAAATTTTAACCATCAACATATGATCAAACACATCACATGAAGGCTAAAATTTTGAAAAATAATTATTTTTGATTTTCTCAAAACCTGGGTACCAATCAAAATTAGATAATTTGAACTTTTCGAGAATCTAATTTTCTAACATGCACTTAAATCTAATTTAAAGTATTAAACACATCAACATGTGAAAACAAAGACTAAAATTAAAATTTTAAAAGATTACATGCTAAATTAAGAACACTTCTAAATTAATTAATCTAACACTTGGACTAATCTTAAATCACACTAACAACGTTTATTAATGTAAACTAATCTAAGATTTAGATAAAATTATAAATCCCTTAAATAACTCTTTATAAAGGAATTTATAATTTTAATTTTAATTCCTTAACAACTTTTTATTAAGAACCCCTTTATTAAATAATATTTCTCAACAACAATTGTTACGAAATATTTATTTAGAACAATTCTAAATAACAACAGTCTAACACTTAGACTTTAATCAACCTCTTCACAACTCTTATAAAAAGGTCCTTTTAAAATAGATTAAATCTTCAAAAACTTTTATTAAGAGATCCTTGAGAAATTTAACTAACTATCTCAATAACTATTATTAGGAGTTAATTAAAATATTTAATAACTTTTATTAAGGGTTTTTTTCTCAAGAAACAATTAACTCTTTTAATAACCTTTATTAAGAATTAATTAATCACTTAATAACTTTTATTAAGTGTCGCTCAATTAAAAGAATAATTTCATAACAATTATTGTTAAGAAATATATATTTAATCACCTAATTAAAAGAAAACTAACAACATTTGTTTATCAAATTTGTAAGATCGCATCTTAAAAACAACCCCCTTTAACTAAAAATTATAAATTTAAAGTTTAAAACATGTTTTAAACAAAATTTGTAAGGATTGAGGTTTCGGATCCGATTATCGGGTCGGTTTGTGGCGTCGGACCCCTTGGTTTGGGCCCTTGTAGGCTTGGGGCATGGAGTCTTTAGCATGTCGAGCTTGCGAGACGCAATTTTGAACAGTGTTGGCCTTGGGGGGACGCCATTTAAGAGCCAAGCGGGGGTGCCACGTGAGCGAGCATTGGGACGCGAGTGTACGACCCCAGTCTGATCGTCTGAAAGGCGTCTTGCATGACTGACGTCATTCAGAGGTCTGCTAGTGTATGGCCCTGTCTCGTCGTCTGAGTGGCGTCGTCTGGGAACGACGCAATTTAACGAAGTTTTGGTTGATGCTCCGAGTCCTCCCTCCTTTACCTCATTCCCTCCTTCACTCCCTCTCTCTTCGCTCCCCTTCGACTCCCTCCGAATCCCATTCCTTTTCCCTCCCCCCTTCTTCCTCTTCCACCACTCCGACTCCCCTCTATCTCCCACCACCATCTCCTCCGCGGCACTACACTCTCCGGACGGCGACCGACGTCCCGGTGGAGTAACGGCGTCCACGGCGTTACCGACGACAGCTTGTGGCGCGGTAGTTCGACAACAAGGAGCAATGAGGAGTTCAAGCTAAACTGGTAAGGGGACGATCCTTGCACATGATTTGGTTGTTTTATCCATGTTTTCCGCTTTGGAGCATGTTGTGTGCGTGGAGATTTTGGGTAGAACAAGCATGTTTGGGGGGGGGGGTGTTTTGATGAAAACAATCATTTTTATGAAATGCGGTTTGGTGTGAACTTTAATCGGTTATTTGGATGTTCTCCTACTTCCTCCATTTTCGGCATTTTTGGGTGTTTTGGGGAGGAGAAAGACCCTCGATTTTGGCTCGGTGGACGTCGATTTCAGGCATAAAATGGCATCGAGACCATGTTATGCCATTTTGAATGGAGTCGACCATGGTCGTCGCTATTTAACGGTCCATTTTTCTAGTTTCCGAGGCTAGCGCGGGATAAACAGCTGAATGACGTCGACCACAAGCGACGCCATTCAGGCCAGTATCCCTGGGTTCCAGAGTTGTGAGTAACTTAATATGTTTGGGAGTCTTGAATGACGTTGGCTATGGGCAACGCGATTCAAGACAGTTCCCCGTTAATTCCTGAAATTATCATGTGTGTATCTTGTTAGATAATGTGGTTAATTGCATTCTTGGAATCATACATTGGGGCGGAGATTCCAACATGACCAGATCGCACTGTATTGTGTTTTGTGCGACTGTGGACCAAGAGTGACAGTTGTTAGCTCTTAGTCACCCTACGTTGGTGGGGGGGGGGGGTGTGCTGGTGTAGGTGTGGCAGGGTGACGCCTAGTTGGAGAGGGCCACTTGGTGTACCCCGGGGTATAACTAGTACCGGTGTTGGAGTGGTACATTTGAAGTGTCACTCGCGGCTGCGAGGAGGCAAAACCACCTAGAGCTAGACAGGCCGGAGTAGCCAGCGCACTATCGAGGGGTTGCTGCTCCTTCCCAGCGGGTCGGTGTTTTTCCGTGTTCGACTGCGTGGTTTGTGTTTCTAGCCGAGACGTTGGTTGTGGACTTTGGTGTTGAGTTTGATTGCTTAAGTTACTTTGGAGTTGTGCATGTTGCATTTGCGAATGCATGTGTTTACTACTACTGGGAGTCGTCCCGTTTACTCTCGCCGTTGGTGGCGGTAGTTTTACTGCCTTTGTTTACAGTTTTCCTTTATATCTGCAGTTACGTGTTAGTGTTTTTGGGAGGTGGGGATCGGGTGATCCCTACTGAGCCCATTTATGTGTGGCTCACTCCCTAGTGTTTTAGGTGTGTACCTCTCGGCGAGCGTTAGCGTGTGACTTTCTTCCTGGTGTGTGGGCCAGTATCTATCTCAGTTCCGAGGTATGCCCCGATGTTGTTATACCTTTTTCCTTTACCTATACGTAATTTTTGTAGACCTTGTAATTATTGTTGGATTGTATACGGACATTGATATTGAGCGCCTTGTGCATTTGTACTTTTCTTGTGGTATGTGAGATTGTTTTATTTAGCCGTGTTTAACATTTACTTCTCCAAACGTGTTGTTGAGATCCAAGTGTAAACTCGAAGGTAATGGTCTGATACCCATTTAGTAATCGGGTCCCTGATTATAGGGTGCCGGGTCGTTACAAAATTCAATTTAAAATTTAAGTTAAATGGGTTGGGGTTCTTTCAATAAGGGGTTTAAGTAAAATGGGATAGTCTATTGGTTGGGCCTTGCGGCCTAGGCTCGGGCCTGCCCGGCTGAGCCAGGACCAGGGCACCTGGCTCGAACCTAGGTGCCACCTGGGTCCAGCCGCCCTCGCCCAGGTCGCGCCAAGCCCAGTGGCTCGGCCAGGGTCGGGCCTAGGCCCGATGCGCTTGGGCACTCGGCCTTGGCCTGGGTTCGGCCAGGCTTGATGCGCTAGGGGACGCAACCTATTCTGGCCCAGGCCCGAGCCCAGGCGCATCGCGCTTGGGTTTCCTAGCTGCCGCCCTGGGCGGCGCCCCTCCCCCCTGTTCACCCCGATGCCCTACTCTTTCAGAAGCCAGGGAAGGTAGGGTTTCCGACACCCCTGGCCATGCCGGATGGTGCCAATAGGGCCGGTCGGCACCGGCGGTGCGCCAGGGTCTGCAAGTGTTAATCTATCCCACTTCCTCCCCTCCCTTCTTCTTTCCAAACTTTGAAAAATAGAGATAGGGGAGGAAGAGCACCACGGTCCGCCGGCAACGATAGGGGTTCTTTGGGGACTGGCAGAGACCACAGGTCACACCGGCCTACACAATGGTGGTGGTCGATCACCGTCAAAGCCCCTTCCAGTCCTACAATGACCGGTTCTTCATCCCCATGAAGAACACTACAAAAAACCCCCAAAAATTTGATTTTGTCCACAGAAAAATTAAACATGATATTGTTCGATCATCTCATGAACAAATTTTGTGAGAGAAAAAGAATTCTGGCATGTAAATAATTCTAGAATGATAATTTCAGCACTCTGAAATGGATCAGAGTGGAACATGGCACTGATACCATTGTTGAGATCCGGGCGAGACACGAAGAACGCAGCGCAATCGGACAATAAAATCATCCCGCGCGATTCTCGCAGATCAGTTTCAAAACAAGAAAAATCGAAAAACAGGTGTGATCATATCACCATATGCGGATTTGAATATGAGTTCGAATCGGTTCCGTCGAGGCGATTCCACTAGCCATACAAGCGTTCAGCTTTCAGCGGTATCTACGCGATCCTCTGTGATGGTTCGTCCTCGCTCCCTCGTCTAGATCAGCACGCTCGCTGATGATTCTTCGCCACAACGGTGTCCGGAACACGCGGACGAAGAATTCTCGACTCTCGGGAAGTGCGCGTGGTGGAGACCGGAAGTACCCGGCGCCGCTGAAGGGGGCACCTAGAGAAGGAGGAGAGAGAGAAGTGGTCGGCCAACTGGGAGAGCACATGGAGCTTGGCACATGGTTTCTATACGGCCTACCTATATATTAAGTCGGCGTGACTTTTCACAAAAGTCCCCGAATTAATATAAAACCAACTAAAACACCACCGACTGAGAATCTATATGCGTGTGACCCTGTAGGCCCATCTACCAGTCCGATTTTCATCATGTTAAGTCCAATAACACTTTATTGACTTATAGTAATTAATTAATATATCATATTTAATTAATTACTTAATTGAATTAACATCTCATGTAAATTCGGCCGGACTTCTGATCAATTGTATGCCAAGCAACACCTCATGATTCCGGAAGGTAATGGGATTCGACAACCCACTCATGGAACCTGTTCGTCCACAGTTGCCGTGTGGCTATAATCTTTCATTCACACAATGCTCTCGAGTCAACTTAGGGCATGGTTAACTGTCAAACCTTAGATGGTCAACTCACTTGGATCATAATCCACTGTACAATATCAGAAAACACCTTTTCTGATATTATGTCCGCTCTAGCCAGAGACTTTTACAGATATATCTTACAACATTCTCTCTCCAGTTACCTGAGAGCAAATGATCTTATATTGAACACACAATCACTTTCGAAGGTCTTCCGCTGGGCCCGATCCTTGACTATTAGAGATCCCGTGGATAGGGATTCGTTAGCCAAGGTCAAAGCCCAGAAGTCCACCGATAAGATGCCTTTGGTGTCTCAAGTCCAAGGATCAATCACGCTACTGTGACGATGAATCAAGCCGGCTGACAGTCAGGTAAATTACCATCCGACGATTTATATCGGATCACTTCAGTGAACTCATTCCCCAATGAGCACGTACAAGTTCACCATAGTGTCTCCACACAAGTGACTAATGAGATCAGTCACGCTCATTATATGAGCAATAACCTGTATTAGTCTTACCGAGTGTTTGATGTCCTTCTCAAACATACTATGACTAGGAACAATTAAGAACGTGTGTTTAAAAGTCACTAGTCTCATTATTATGATCTCATCATAATCCGATGACTGTTGCAGACATTCAAGGACTTCATTATGCGTAATTATAAACACGCCAATCTTCATAATGAAATTAGTGTCATTTATCAGTGAACCAAATTATAATAGGTGCCTTATGAACTGCAGGAAAGTATGTTGTCGAGTTACGAATTCTAAGTGCTTATATTTTATTTATCTATAATCCAAATGATTTGAAATTTTAAGCACACGTCTGTATATATGAAATCTATTGGACTACAGAGTTTTACATTTTTTTAAAAAATATTTTTTATTTTATTATTATTTATTTTCTATATTAAATTTGACTCAAGCTTTAAACTCGTTATTTGAACTTTGAAACCACTCATTTGATCTCCGAATATAGTAAAATTTTGCAAGTGCTTTACTTATAGGCTAAATATCATATTTTACTAGTTTGGTGAATTTTTTATTCAGTTTACTATTAATTGACCTATTTATCGAATTTTCAACTCTGAAAAATAAATTTCGGTATGCAAAAAATATAATTTGTATACAATTTTTTTAAAAAAATTCTCAGAAATATTTTTAATTTATGGATAATCTATTGGAATCAGTTTTATATATATTGCATAGTAAAACATTGTGTTGACTTTAAAATGTCTTGTTTTAATGAAAAATGTATTATGTCTCATTTGTATATCATTGGCTATATGATTAATGTTAATTTCAAATTGTGATGGATTCTAATCTCTGTAAGACATGTGTCATCTTATTTAATATGTGTGATATGGAGAACACCATCTTAAAGGGTTTATGTGGCCCGATTTTAATGTAAGCATCCTTGTTGGATAAGATATTATGTGACCGAAGGACAATAGGTAAAATCTATGAAACTTACTTCAGTATGATATAGTGGTGGGATATGTGTGATCTCTGGTTCCGGTAGCTAAGACTTGGTACTATTGCCTAAGTACCCGGTATATGTATGTATGTGGCCCTTTATATTGTGGTTAGGATGCTTGTGTGTTTAATATGTAAAATATGATAATATTGGCACATAATAAGTTGATTTGGATATGCTTTTAGTTAATTAAGATTTGTTTAAAGTATGCATTTGAACACTGGTATAAGTAACTTGATTTCATACTGCTAGTCATCATTTTGTGCCATATGCAATGTGATATGTGCCTCCCTATGTGTTGGAGGAATTATATAATATGCTTATGGCTAGTAGTTTGATATCAGGTAAAGTAAGAAAGTTTGATATATGTGATAAGTATAATTTTTAAATTGAAATAATTAAATCTACATAAGAGAGATAAAAGAAAATAATGTAATAACCTAACTAAATTGAAAATAGGCCCTAAAAAATATAGGAAGATAAAAATAACAATAAAAGACTAAAGAGCAGGAGCAGCGGCCTGAACGGGGAGGCGCCCTCTGACGCAGTGGACAAAAAGGTAGCGAGCACAGAATGCCGAATAGCTGAAAGAGTGCCATGTGGACGCTCAGGTGCAGGTGTAGACATGCTAATCTTGACTTCATACTGAGTAAATTTCATATCACATTCATGATGTCCCGAAATGGTCTGATTTTTAATCATTGATTAATTTTTATTGATTTTCTCGAGAATTTTCTAATTAGCGTCGCTCGTGGCCGACGCCATTTAGATTTCTAGCCGAAATCAATTATGACTCAAATTCATAATCGATAAGGATTAAACTGAATAGGGTCGCCCATGGATGACGTGATTTAAGTTTCCTAATCTTTCCCAGTTGCCAATTTGACCCTTAGTTAATTTCCCATTTATCTAATTGGCGTCTCTCATGGTCGACGTGTTTTAAGTTTCCTAATTATCTTTTTTTTTTTCAGAATTATCTTTCTTATTTTGGCCCTTAAAAAGACGTCATGGTTGCCCGACGCGATTTTAAAAGACGTCGTCTTGGAACGACGCGATTCAGTGAATTAATGATAAGTGCTTTGGCAAGATAATGCAGTTTCCATGGTGGAAAGGGTTTCTAATTTGTGGTATTTGTCCATGGCAATTCGGAGGCCGTAGGAGAGCCTTTTGAGAGTCAAATTGCTCGAAACAACACTCTCTATATATGTCTAACCCCTTTGAGCCTTCAAGGAGGTTGGCTATGAGCTCCTATCAAGGTGAAAGAAGAGGCTTTTTGCAGAAAATGTGGGCATGCTTTGGATCTTCTTCCTCTTCTTCCAACCTCTTCCTTTGAAGCATAGAAGGATGATGGCTATGGAGGGGCCAATCTTCTTTTCTCTCCTTTCTTTTTCTTTCTAGTTTGCATTCATTATATAATAGTTTTTCACTGTTTTTCATAGTTCATTCATCACATATTATTTCACAAACTCACTACATTAAGATCAATCCCATTGCATAGGAGTTTAAAAGAGAACACAAAAAGTGAGTTTTCTTAGTTTAATTACATGTTTATTGTTTTTTTTAGAATAAATACTACACTACCATCAAAACTCTAATCAATTTCTTTTCTTTTGTTTCTTTGTCTTCTTTTGCAAGGATTTGAAAGAGCAAGGTGAAGAATAATACAAAAAGATAAAAAAAGAAGGCTCTTTTTCTTCGGCCGGCCGAAGAGGAGAAAATAAAAGACTCCACAAGAATCCCCTATTGGATAGGTAAGTAGCGATCACTTTTTTTCTTTTGAGATCCTCGATCTCTGGGGATTACGATCGTATTTTTCCATGTTTATTATATTAAGAATGAATGAAGATATGATATCACAATTAATTGAGGACTCATAGCTTTTTGACGATTACGGTGGGACATATTCTTGCCTTTTTTTTTTGTTTTTACTCTATTTTACACTTATCACCATCGTGTGCATCCTTGTTTGCCCCTCAAGTCAAATAATGGATTCAACCTTCTAGTAGAAAGGAATGGATTGGAATGGTTCCAATCCAAAACTCGATATTAAGGTGACGAGATAAACAAATGATATTTTTATTAGAACAATATGGATGAAAAAGGTTCATCCCTGAACTAGATGTAGTTCTAAAAGGTCTCTGATACCATCCTATCGTTGTAGGACAACAGTGGGAGCAATCAATTGTGTGATCGAGCCATGGTCTCTTCAGAAGTTGCAGAACATTCTGAAGCTCTTTCACAGGTTCAGAGACAAAGGATTAAAAGGAAATAACGTAATGAAAAATATTCCATCTATAGATAATTTAGCAGATCCCTGACCAAGTCTTAGTCACAGATCTTTTTGTGAGCATCACCTAGATTTGATGGAGATCAAATGCGAAAGTGATTGGCTTGAGTCCAAGTGGGAGATTGATGGATATAGGTGTCCTCTAAGCTAATCATAAGGCACCTATTTCAATTTGGTTTACTAATAAATGACATTAAATTCATTATGTAGATTGGTATATTTATAATTGCGCATAATGAAGTCCATGAATATGTGCAATAATCATCAGATTATGTTGAGATCATAATAATGAGACTGATGACTTATAAACACATATTCTTAATTGTTCCTAGTCGTAGGATGTTTGAGAAGGACATCAAACATCCGGTTAGACTAGTACAGGTTATTCCAGCTCATATGATGAGGGTGACTGATCTCGTTAGTTACTAGTGTGGAGACACAATGGTAAACCTGTAGGTGCTTATTGGGGAATGAGTTCACTGAACTGATCCGACATGAATCGTCGAATGGTATTTTACCTGACTGTCAATCGGCTTGATTCATCGTCACAGTGGCGTGGTTGATCCTTGGAGTTGAGACACCAAAGACACCTTGTTGGTGGACTTCTGGACTTTGACCTTGACCTACGAATCCCTATCCACGGGATCTCTAATAGTCAAGGATCGGGTCCAGCGGAAGACCTTCGAAGGTGGTTGTGTGTTCAATATAGGATCGTTCGCTCTCAGGTAACTGGAGAGAGAATGCTCTAGAAAAGATCCGCAGGAGTCTCTGGCCAGAGTAGAAACAATATCAGAAAAAGAGGTTTTCGGATATTGTACAGCGGAGTCTGATTCAAGTGAGTTGACAATCCAGGGTTTGACAGTTGACCATACCCTAGGTTAACTCGAGAGCATTGTGCGAACGAAGGATTATAGCCACGTGTTAACTATGGACGGACAGGTTCCATGAGTGGGTTGCTGAACCCCATTACCCTCCGGGATCATGCGGTGTTGCTTGGCACCCAACTTGATCGGAAGTCCGACCGAATTTACATGCGATGTTAATTCGGTTAAGTAATTAGTTAATATCTAGATATTAATTAATTACAATAAGTCAATAACTAGTTATTGGACTTAACGGGCTGAAAACCGGACTGGTAAATGGGCCTAGAGGGTCACACGCAATAAGATTCTCAGTCGGTGGTACATAAGTGGGATTTATATTAACTCGGGGACTTTTGTGAAAAGTCGTGCCGACTTAATATATATACGCACTGTTGAGAAACCCTGAGCCAAGCTCCAGGATTTTCCTTGCTAGCCGTCATCCCTTGTAAGGACTGAGGTTTCGGGTTAAGTTTTCGGGTCGGTTTCGGACCGGGTCCCCCGAGTCGGGCCTTGAGGGGTCTGGTGAGTTTCTTCTGAATGACGTCTACACTACACGACGCCTTTCAAACGGCGTCTTGATAGGTGGATGCCATTTAGACGTTTTGCTGTTATGCCACGTGGGCACCACGTGGGCGGGTTTTGGGCCGCGAGAGTATGGCCCCTGTCTCGTCGTCTGAACGACGTCGATGATGGACGACGCGATTCAGACTGCCACCCTGCGATGTCAGTGTACGGTGCCTGACATGTCAGCTGAACGGCGTCCGTGGTGGTCGACGCGTTTCAGACAGCTGTCAGTACGGCCCGTCTTGTCATTTGATAGGCGTCCTTCTCGCTCGACGCGTTTTAGGCAGTTCTTGATTGACCCCGCGAGCCCTCCTTTCTTTCCCTCATTTCTCACCCTTCACTCTCTCTCCTCTCCCTCTCCGCCTCCTCCGATCCCACTCTTCCCCTTTCCCTTCCTCTTCTTCCTCTTCCACCACTCCAACGCCTCCCTACCTCTCACCTCTGCCACCACCACTTCCTTCGCGGCATTCCATCCTCTGGACGGCGGCCGACGTCCCGGCGGAGTGGCGGCGTCCTCGAGGGTACCGGCGACGGTCTGCAGTGCGGCGGTTCGGCGACACGGAGCCAGGAGGAGTTCAAGTATCCGGTAGGGGGACGAACCTTGTATGTGTTGCTCGTATTTTCTTAGGCGTGTTGTGATGTATTTTGGGCTAGATTGAGCATGTTTAGGGGGTATTCTTGTGGGTATAGCCGTATTCATGAATGTGGTTTTGTAGCATGTTTGTGTGGATCAACTTCTCTTCCTCCCCTTTTCCATTTTGGGGCTTCTTCGGGGTAATTGGGGTCAAGGGAGGAGCCCTCGGTTCGAACCAGGGAACCAGGTTTTTGGCGCTAAACGGCGTCGTGCCTGGTCGACGCCTTTCAGATGGACGTCAGGGCAGTACGACGCCTTTTAGGGCAGAAACCTCCCTGTTCGAAGTCTCACGAGTTAGTGATTTCTGGCGCTAAATGACGTCACGGATGGACGACGCCTTTCAGAAGGACGTCGGGCCATCATGACGCCATTTAGGCAGGAAATCACCCCGACTGAGGGTCCGTCAGTTCGGGGATTCTGAGCCTAAAAGACGTCATGGGTGGGCGACGCAATTTGAATAAGCGTCGGGTAGCCATGACACATTTTAAGGCAGAAATCCCATGAGTAATGTTTTCCTGAAATTCCTGGATTTCTTAGCTGAATGGCGTCTGAGGATGTCGACGCCTTTTAAAAGGCGACCGCTGGTGTCGACGCCTTTTAGGCCAGATTTCCGTAGGCCTCTGTTTTATGAACCAGTTTAGGGAGCTTGAATGGCGTCGGTCTTGGGAGACGCGATTCAGGACAGAACAACACTAATTCATGCCAGTAAAATGTGTTCATACTGCTAGATATTTGGTTAGTGCATGCTTTAGTGTACTCGGATTCTTCGGGACCGGATGGCACTGCGTTGTGTGCCGTGCAATCGCGGGCTTTTCACGTGACCGGATCGTACTGTGCCGGGTTTTGGTGGTTTTGTGTTATTGTGGACCTGGAGTGACATTGTAGCGCTTTATCACCCTGTGCTGGTGGGGGCGTGAGCACAGCGCCGGTGGGGGCGTGGGCGGGGTGACGCCTAGTGAGAGAGGGTCACCTGGTGAACCCCGGGGTCAGCTAGTACCGGTGTCGGAGTGGTACATTCAGAGAGTCACTCATGCTGAGGGAAGGAGTAACCACCTGAGCCAGTTGGGCCGGAGTAGCCAGCGTGCTATCCGAGGGGTTACTGTTTGGTCTCAGCGGGTCGGTGTTTCCCACTTTCGGTTGTGTGGACGGTGTTTCCTACTTACGGCTGTGTGGTTGGTGTGTTTCCCACTTTCGGAGGAGTGGTTGGCGTGTTTTGCCGAGACGCGAGTTGTAGGCTTCTTGATAGAATGATTTTAGAAATATGAATGTTATATTTCGAATGCATATGGTTCATATTGAGATTTTAGGAGTAGTGTGCTACAACTTTACTTGCCTTATTACCTGTACCTTTGTTACTGCACTTGTGGGTGTGTGTGTGGGAGGCAGGGGATCGGATGATCCCTACTGAGCCCAATTTTGGTGTGGCTCACTCCCTGCGTTTTCAGGTGTGGTCCTTGTGGCGTGCGACGGCGCGTGGCGTTCTCCTTGGTGTGCGGACCAGCAGCTATCTTAGTTTCCGGGGTATGCCCCGACGTTGTTGTACCTTATTTCTGCCTGTACTTAATTAATTTGTTGGACATGTAATTATTGTTGGACTATGTACGGACATTATTATTTTACTTCCTGCGCACTGTACCCCTTGTAGTCCGTGTGAATGTTATATTTAATCTTGTTTAACGCTTACTCCTCCAGATGTGTGTATAAGATCCGGTTATGAACCTATAGTTAATGGGCCGACATCCATTTAGTGACTGGGTCTCCAGTCATAGGATGGCGGGTCGTTACATACCTCCCTTTCTCTCTCCTCCTCTGGGCGTCCTATTCGAGGCGCCGAGACAGTTTCCGTCTCTGCCGCGTGTGATTCCCGAAAGTCGGGAATTCCCGTCGGCGGGATTTCAGGAATCGTTGCGGCGACGGATCTTCAGCGAGCGAGCTGATACGGACGAGGGATCGAGCACGAAACACCGCGGAGGATCGCGTGGATACCGCTAGAGGCCGGACGCTTGTGCGGCTTGCGGCATCACCTCGACGGAACTGAAACGAAAGCGGATTCGAACCCGCGCACGGTAATCAGATTTCGATCCGTTTTTCGGTTTGAGTTTTTCGTTCCAAATCGGATCAGCGGGCATCGGGCGGGATAAATTTTGTTCGTCGTTTCCGCTGCGTTCTTCGCGTCCCGCCCGGATCCCAACAGTGGTATCAGAGCCAGGTTCCGCTCTGATCCGCTCCGGAACGATAAAATTAATGTTTTGAAATTATTTCCATGCTACGATTATTTTCTCTCGTGGAAATAGTTCATGGGATGAACATATAATAATTAGATTATTTTTCCACGGAGAAAATCCAAAATTTTAGGGGTTTTTCGTCGTGTTCTTCATGGAGATGAAGAACCGTATTTGTGGGCTTCGTAGAAGTATTTCATGGTGGTCGGACACCTCCATCCCCTCGCTGGTATGACCAGCTAACTCTCCCAGTTCCCCGATGTCCACTGTGGTCGTTGGCAACCGGCGATGGAGCCTCCCATCTCTCTATTTTCAAATGTTGAAAAAATCATAGGGAGGTTAACCGCATATTTGGGGGCATCTTCAAGGGACTCCCGCCGGCCAGGGCTTCGCCGGCCGGCCACCACCGGCGCCGGGGAGGAAGGGGCAACCCCCCCCGGCAACCTCCGGCCGTCCCTGCTACCGGCAGCGGCGGCGGCGGCGACGCCGTCCCAAGCCGCTGCAAAACCTGATAGCAGGTAAAAGGGGGGGGAAACCCTAACGGGCCGGCTGAGCGCTGGGTCGCGCCCCTGGACCGGCCGGTCCCATGCGCCTGGACCAAGCCGCCTAGGTGCGCGAGCTGGCTCAGCCAGGTTGCACCCTGGCTGGGTCCTGGCTGAGCCCAGGGCCATCCTGACCGAGCCCAGGGACCATTCTGGTCCGAGCCAGGCTAGGCCCTGGCTAGGCCCGAGCCAAGGCCCATGAGGCCCATCTGACCAAATCCTTTGAGCCCCATTTAACCCCTTTTAGCCCATTGAATCCCCATATTAATTGAAAAATGGAAATTTATTAATGTTCAAAATATGTTTTTGAACTTAAATTTTAATTTTCAGTTAATATAGGGAATTCTCTTAAAACTATTTAACAATTGTTGTTGAAAATTTTATATGAGATGTAAGCTTAAAATAATTAACACAGGTTGTTAATTTATTTTAAGTTATCAAAATAAAAGGTATTAACAAATGTTGTTAATATATTTTATTTAAGTGTTTAGAGGGCTTTAATATTTAAGATATGATCTTAAATTAATAGTTAACAAGTGTTGTTAAATAATTTTGTTTAAGATGTGATCTTAAACGTAATTAACAATTTTTGTTAAATTACTTTTAATTAAGTAATTTAAAAGGGTGTTTTTAAAAGATATGATCTTTAATGATTTTTATGATTAAGATGTGATCTTAATTTTATTAACAACTGTTGTTAATATTTTTAATATAAGTGATTAAGGGGATTAATTAAGATGAGATCTTAATTTGATTATTAACAAATGTTGTTACTTTTATTAATTAGGTGATTAGATTAATATTAATAATTTCTTAGCAATTGTTGTTAGGAAATTATTTTAATAATTTAGAGACACTTAATAATGGTTGTTAAGTGATTAATTAACTTTTATAATTGTTATAATTAAGTTAATTAGTTCTTGAGTAATAAACCTTATAAATGTTATTAAGGACTAATTAAATCTTAATAATAGTTATTAAGATGATTAATTAGTTTACTCAAGAATCTCTTAATTATTGTTTTATTGATCTAATCTACTTAAATTTGATCTTTTAATAAAAGTTATTAAAAGGATTAAATTAAGTCTAAGATGTTAGACTATTTTTTTAATTAGAAATATTCTAATTATTATTTCTTAATAATTGTTATTGAGAAACATTTTTAATTAAGGGGTTTTAACAAGGAGTTGTTAAGGGGTTAATAATTTGAGTTGGAAATTCCTTTATAAATGTTATTTAGGAATTTTTAATTCTATCTAAATGTTAGATTGTTTCGCATTAATAATTGTTATTAATGTGATTTAATATTAATCTAAGTGTTAGATTAATTAATTTAAAATTATTCTAAATTATGCATGGAATATTTTAGAATTTTAATTTTAGCTTTGTGTGCATATGTTGATGTGTTTAATGCTTTAAATTAGATTTACTGCACGTTAGAAAATAAGATGTTTGAAAATTCAAATTATCCAATTTTGATTGGTACCCAGGTTTTAAGAAAGCCAAAATTATCATATTTTCAAAATTTTAGCCTTCATGTGATGCGCTTTATCATGTGTGGATGGTTAAAATTTGTGGTGGTCATGGACATGCACTTAGTTAAATTTCATATCATGTGATGGTGTGTGATTTTGTGGATTGTTATGGGATGTGATGTACATTAATTAAGTGTTAATTAATGAGGCCTGCGTGTCTCCCTCTCTTTGTCATTCCATTGTAATTCTATCTCCCTCTGTCATTGTACTCGGCCATAAGGCTTTCTTTTACAATTAATTTGTATTTGAAAAATGTTTCAAATTCTATTTTATATTTGTAATTGATCGCGCCGACCGAGGAGAGGCGAGGATGATCCACAAATGCAACCAGGAAGGCAACATGAGATGAGATCACCAGTGGCTATGTGTTTGCATGTTTAGATTATATAAATGTTATATAGTTTTGGTGATTAATTGTTTGGCTCCAGTTAATCACCGTGCTGTCCATAACCACATAATGAACATGTATGGATGATGCATGCTTTTAGTTATTGATTATGAATCGATTGCTAATATCTAGGTATAGTTAAATATATTTGATATATTTATAAACTTTTACCTAGGATGAGACCAACTTAACATAAACAAAACCTTCAACATAAAGTCTAAGCCGGAGCGCGAGTCATTAAGAATGTACCGTGTGGCTCTCCATCAATATAGTTTTTAGAACTTGATTCAGTGATGACAGTTTCTACGTGTTTACCCAAGATCTGCCACCATCTGATGAAAGGACTATTAACTATGGCATTATGATGCCTTGAGATTGGAATAGAGGAACGGTGTAGCTATCCTCGCGTTTACCCGAGAGTTGCATTCTTACTCTACTCTGTCACGTATTGATGGTAAAGCTTAGACCATGTATAATGGTCTACTGTGTTTACCCGGGACCATTAAAGACTTGGGAGCCGAAATAAGATCGGATATTGCAAGGAGTTGCAATTACCATGAGATGGTTGCTCTAAGATAATGGTATGATACTATGTGTTTACCCGAGGTCATACTGTGATTCTTGGAGATTCTGATCCTCACTAGAAGACCGTCGGAGTCTTCCGTTCTGTATACCTGAAGGTTATACAGCCCGTCGAAAAATAGTGGGAAATAATTCAACATAAAAGACCATAATTGAATTATCAGAACTATCTGCTTAAATCACGTTATTTCCTTCGATTAACTAAAATGTCGTCTATTCGAGAAGTTGGCATATTAGATGCCAAGACTTCTCATATTCTGACTGACTAGAAAAACTCTAAAGAATGTCTTCAGGGCCAAGTGAAAGTCACTATCCTAATCAGATATCATGAATCATCTTACTTGGATAGACCAAGGTGAAGAGGTGCTCATGGTATGCCTTATTGAAAGGCAATGATAGTTATGAAATCTCTTATTTGGATAGACCAAGATGAAGAGATATTCATGATATGCCTTTGAGAAAGGCAAGTGGTAAGATTTTAAACGATCAAATCCACACCTGGAAAAGGATAAAAGAAAGTCAGCTGTGATAGAGAAGTAGCATTTCTCCAACTACAACCAATATAAGGATAATGGTAAAGGCAAAACGAATATGGAACTTGAAAGAAGTTTCATATATTCTTATTATCGACTTTTGCTTGTCTATTGGAGAATTAGCGTATCCAATATGAGATATTGAAAATGATTCTCAGGGCTGCGATAATGTGCAGACTTAGACAAGTAAAAGAGAATCGAGAAAATGTAAGTGTTGAGTTAGACTCAACTATTGTTCATGATATTCATAGATTACTGTCAGACAGTAAATCTTTGCATATCTATAGGAGTCAAATATGAAACTAAATAATTGTTATTTAGTTGCATAAGATATCAAGAGTTATAAAAGTGAATAACGTTGACTGAGAATGAACAATAGTTGTTCAAATCAGTCAATGCACTATAGATTCTTGAAGTGACATTTCATATGATGAATGTTCACAAGTCTCCTATAGAAATGAACTGTGTGAATCTTGATTATCTATGGTATTGTACACAGGGTTGTACAATAAGAAATTATTGATGTTGATGCATATGGATGTAAACAACTCAAAGGCCAAAGATAATCACTACTGTTTACTTACCTTATAGTTTACTCTTGGAATGATTCGACTGCATGTACTTACTGAAGTACAAGACGAATATATCTGAGAGATTAAGGTATAAGATCAATATGAAGTATTAGAATTTTTGATTTGATCAAATAAACTAATACTTAGGTATATGATTCACATAAATCATTAAGAGGATAATTGTATCCTCGCTCGATTGATCCTCATTGTGCATCATAGCAATATGATATAATGAGAAATTGCACCTTATTAAGATATGGTGCAATACATAATATGATTTGCCTAATTCTTATCCTTTTGAATATGAGTGTGAACATTAGATGTCCATACTTTTAAGATGGTTCCAAATAAGTCAGTGTGTGTCCATATAAGATATGGAAACCAAATAATTCATATGAGATGTAAATTATGAACACCTAATTTTTAAAGTCAGGTACTATCGTGATGTGAATTTGTGAATGTCTAAAGAGTTTGGACATTATAGTTATTGGCCAGACGATAATGAATTAATTGTCGTCCGGAAAGCTGTCTTCTGTGAAGAGGAATATGTCCTCAAAGAAGACAGTTGGAGCTGATAAACCTAGAAGATGTTATAGATTCACAAGCTAACATAAGATTATTAGATAATCCTTTGTTGTTTGCAACCACTCATGACACACATCAGAGAGCTTCATAGATTTTTGAGATTCTCTCAGTGACTAAAAAAATATGTTTGACGTATCTAATTTAGCAAGGTGAGAGGAGCTCGAAATAGATTATGATCTAAAATCTATGATAATGTTGCTCTCTGACATTACAACTTTGAGATTGATAAGTTTATTAGAATTCTACTTATCTATACTGCCAATCATCAGATGATGACAATTGGATGTTAAAAGCGCTATCTCAATGTGATTGAGGTAAAGATGTATATGATACACCTTTAAAGCTTTTAGAATGTCCAGGAAGCAAGTTATAATTTCAAAGATCATTTTGAATCAAACTGAAGCTTCCTAAGTTGTAATAAAAGTTTTGACTTAAATTGTCAAATATTATGTGATCATTAAGAATGATCACGGATTGTGTGTGTGTGTTCAGAAAGGACAGTGGGAGTACGGTCGCTTTAGTAATGCTTTATGATAATAACATCAAAGTCATTAAGAATGACTTCAGGATGTTATTATTAGTGAAAGCATTGTTTACCATGTTTTCCTCCATAATAAGTTTAGTTATAATATCCCACGTATTGGAAATACGAATATATTAAGATAGATTGATGGAGATATTATATTAACCTGTATGTCAAGATGTTTGACATAAATTTCATAACAAGTCTCAATTGTTGAGATATGGAATTTATCCCTTTAAAGAAAAGGTTCCTTAAAGGATACATGAGTGAATTACATCATTAAGCGCTTGAGAAGTGTTAAGGATGCATTCGTGTATATGGAGAGGATGATTTGAAACTATGAGATCACACTGACTCAAATTTCAAGTCAAATAATGGATTCAACCTTCTAGTAGAAAGGAATGGATTGGAATGGTTCCAATCTAAAACTCGATATTAAGGTGACGACATAAACAAATGATATTGTTATTAGAACGGTATGGATGAAAAAGGTTCATCCCTGAACTAGATGTAGTTCTAAAAGGTCTCTGATACCATCCTATCCTTGTAGGACAACAGTGGGAGTAATCAATTGTGTGATCGAGCCATGGTCTCTTCAGAAGTTGCAGAACATTCTGAGGCTCTTTCACAGGTTCAGAGACAAAGGATTAAAAGGAAATAACGTAATGGAAAATATTCAATCTATAGATAATTTAGCAGATCCCTGACCAAGTCTTAGTCACAGATCTTTTTGTGATCATCACCTAGACTTGATGGAGATCAAATGCGAAAGTGATTGGCTTGAGTCCAAGTGGGAGATTGATGGATATAGGTGTCCTCTAAGCCAATCATAAGGCACCTATTTCAATTTGGTTCACTAATAAATGGCATTAAATTCATTATGTAGATTGGCATATTTATAATTGCGCATAATGAAGTCCATGAATATGTGCAATAGTCATCAGATTATGATGAGATCATAATAATGAGACTGATGACTTATAAACACATATTCTTAATTGTTCCTAGTCGTAGGATGTTTGAGAAGGACATCAAACATCCGGTTAGACTAGTACAGGTTATTCCAGCTCATATGATGAGGGTGACTGATCTCGTTAGTTACTAGTGTGGAGACACAATGGTAAACCTGTAGGTGCTTATTGGGGAATGAGTTCACTGAACTGATCCGACATGAATCGCCGAATGGTAATTTACCTGACTGTCAATCGGCTTGATTCATCGTCACAATGGCGTGGTTGATCCTTGAACTTGAGACACCAAAGACACCTTGTTGGTGGACTTCTTGACTTTGACCTTGACCTACGAATCCCTATCCACGGGATCTCTAATAGTCAAGGATCGGGTCCAGCAGAAGACCTTCGAAGGTGATTGTGTGTTCAATATAGGATCGTTCGCTCTTAGATAACTGGAGAGAGAATGCTCTAGAAAAGATCCGCAGGAGTCTTTGGCCATAGTAGAAACAATATCAGAAAAAGAGGTTTTCGGATATTGTACAGCGGAGTCTGATTCAAGTGAGTTGACAATCCAGGGTTTGACAGTTGACCATACCCTAGGTTAACTCGAGAGCATTGTGCGAACGAAGGATTATAGCCACGTGTTAACTATGGACGGACAGGTTCCATGAGTGGGTTGCTGAACCCCATTACCCTCCGGGATCATGCGGTGTTGCTTGGCACCCAACTTGATCGGAAGTCCGACCGAATTTACATGCGATGTTAATTCGGTTAAGTAATTAGTTAATATCTAGATATTAATTAATTACAATAAGTCAATAACTAGTTATTGGACTTAACGGGCTGAAAACCGGACTGGTAAATGGGCCTAGAGGGTCACACGCAATAAGATTCTCAGTCGGTGGTACATAAGTGGGATTTATATTAACTCGGGGACTTTTGTGAAAAGTCGTGCCGACTTAATATATATACGCACTGTTGAGAAACCCTGGGCCAAGCTCCAGGATTTTCCTTGCTGGCCGTCATCCCTCCCTTTCTCTCTCCTCCTCTGGGCGTCATGTTCGAGGCGCCGAGACAGTTTCCGTCTCTGCCGCGTGTAATTCCCGAAAGTCGGGAATTCCCGTCGGCGGGATTTCAGCAATCGTTGCGGCGACGGATCTTCAGCGAGCGAGCTGATACGGACGAGGGATCGAGGACGAACCACCGCGGAGGATTGCGTGGATACCGCTAGAGGCCGGACGCTTGTGCGGCTTGCGGCATCACGTCGACGGAACCAAAACGGAAGCGGATTCAAATCCGCGCACGGTAATCAGATTTCGATCCGTTTTTCGGTTTGAGTTTTTCGTTCCGAATCGGATCAGCGGGTATCGGGCGGGATAAATTTTGTTCGTCGTTTCCGCTGCGTTCTTCGCGTCCCGCCCGGATCCCAACACCAGTTACTCTAGAAGGCAAGCATTTCATATCTCTCCACCATAATCAACTGATCCACTCACCCAAGTCCTTTTAACCAAGATGAATCAAATGGATGAGCAACACAGGGATCTGAAAGGAATGATCTATGCCAAAGCCGCACCATAAATTTCTGTACAAGCCTTACCAGTCTTCCATATGTTACCATCTGAGATGCCAGTTTACAGAAGATACAATGGCATGGGTAACCCTTTCATCCACCTGAAGGAGTTCTTATATGAGTCATCGTTCTGGCAAAATGACAAGAGGTCCCTGGATTTTCTATTCAGAAGATCATTGGAGGGATTAGCCTTCGAGTGATTCTTTTCACTAGACCCTGTCGATGCAGAAGACTTCGATACCGTGTCTAAGAAATTCCTACGGAGGTACAAAGACTGAGTCGCTCCATCATTGCCTATTATTGATCTGGCAGCTGAGAGAATGAAAGAAACCAGACGAGGATTTCATCACATTTGCAAATAGGTGGCGAGCAATGGCTAAAAAGGTGAAGGATCATATGTTTGAGTCATAGCAAGTCAAGATGATGATTTCCAATGCCACTCCTCAATACAAGCTGGTCCTTACTCTGAACAACCTTACAAACATGGCGGATCTGTATGAGAGGGTGCGTTATGCCCAGAATGCTTTCGAAGATTCTACTTTCTCTAGTATATTTGACCCCCACAGACCTAATAGGCCTTCACCTAGGAAGTCTAATGCACCTAGTTCCTCTAACACGGGTTCGACCACTGAGGGTACTATGTCTCATAAGCAGGTGAGCACGATGAATAACAACCGAACCTCATTTGTGAGAAATCAACCACCTCCATACAACAATCAGCGGCCTCAGAACCAATAAGGTTTCCAGCCTTTACACAACAATCTCCTCAGTCTACCTACAATCAACCTCGTCAACAGCCTGGTTACAACCAAGTTCCACCACCCACATAATACTCCCAACAGAGAAAATCTCCTAGTCCTAAGAGAACATCATACTCAGTACTCCCGGAGTCACTCTCCGATATCTTCAATGCCCTTATGGCAGCCAATGCTCTCTCACTGCCGAAGGAAAGGACCATATGGCCTCAAAATGCTGATACATCCCGTTACTGTGTGTTCCACAGACAGCCTGGGCACACTATGGACGTCTATTTCCAGTTTAGGGATTATATTCATGATCTTAATGATCAAGGAGGAATCGATTGGGATGAGTGCATAAATACATCACTGCTTTGAAAGCTAAGAGGCCTCTACAGCAGCAATAACAACAATCGCAACAACATATTCAAAGGGCACCTATCCAGCATGCGGCACTACAACCACCTAACATGGGAATTGTACATAATCCGTTACCAGAGCATTTGAATCAAATGGCCCCCATCCTCACCAATAGTCAATCTGAGGATGGAAAGTAGAGGAGTCCTCTTCTATATACTCCACTGGCCACACGCCTGATACTGCCACTCAACCACCTCGCACCATTATCCACATCCCTAGGCCTACACCAAAGCATACAACATCTGTTCCACCGCCACAACCCCTAAAACACAATCCTACCATATCCACCTCTACAACACCATCATTCTCCCCTAAACCCCTACTCATCATCCCAAGGCCATCACCGCCACCAAACCACCTTCCACCCATCCATGATTATATCATGCCATCAAAACCCTTACTACGCATCCCTTACCCCACATCATCTAGTCATGACAACCCCCAACCCACCAGACCACTCATACGCACTCCACAACCATCACCTGCCACTCAAACCCACCATCTCATACCATCCAAACCATTGATCATCAACCCGATGGTTGTCAAGGCCTCACAATAATCCTCTACTACTGAGCCACAACCACTGATGCTCCGGAGTGGCAGGATATTCAATAAGGTGTTCCCTCAATCTACTGTGCAAGAGGGTCCTTTACAGTCAAGAAGAGCCACAGAATGGAGAGAGTGCACCAGACACTCAATATGATTTGCAAAATCACCTGGACAAGACACCGCACGCATCTTCGTGCTAGAGCAGATTAAGAGATCCAAGACTCATCAGGAGGTGTTGATGGAGTATTTACAGAGAGTCATGGTAAATGAGGATGTGCCTGTAGAAAAGATCACCACAGTTCTAGTGCCGCAAAGTGATCAGGCGTCCATATCATTCTGCCATTCTGAATTAGCACCCTTGGCAGCACGAGGTATGGCCTTGGGCATCACAGTGAATATCTGTCGAAAATCCATTGACACATGCTTGGTAGACACAGGGGCTTCAATCAATGTGATGTCGCCGAGGACACTGGAATTGTGTGGTGTGCTGAAAGAGAAATGGTTATCTTATCCCATATCATTTACTGCCTATGATAATAACACCAGATCTCCGCTAGGCATGGTCTACCTCAAGGTAGAACTAGGCCTAGTTTGTCATTTAGAGGTCGAATTCCACATCCTGGAGATAGATCCCTCCCTTAAAGGCATCCTTGGTCACCCTTATATCAAACTTCTTGAGGCTGTTCCATCTACTAATCATCAATACCTCAAGTTTCCTTACAAAGGGCGTATTGTCAAAGTGACTAGCATGCCGATCCTTGCTGCTACTCATTCTTTTAAAGTCAATCCAGTTCCTATTCAAACATCTATCCAAAAATCGATTCTTTCTCTCTTAGAAACTTATCTTTCTTCAGTAGATCCGCTGAAATCTATCCTACTCTCACCATGCCCTATTAATGCAATGAAGCAGGGGAAGTTCATGAGTACCCCGGGGTGGAGTATTATGATGAAGATTATGTATCAACCTGGGAGAGGACTAGGAACACAACTACAAGGAAGGCTCAAGCCAATAAAAGGTGAAAGAATTGTGCCTGGAAGTTGGTTTGGGGTAAGCCCGGAGAAAGAAAGGCATGAGATTGTGCAGCAAGAAAAGAATGAAGGAGGGCATAAAGTATGGAAAACAATGGTAACCCCGTGTAAGGAAAATCGGGACCCTTTAACTTGGACGTTATATACCCATTTCACCAAAGGGCCCGTTATTCAGCATGGGAGTGACAATACAATGGTAGTCACTTCAGACTTTGATCTTCATGATATATATGGGAGGGACTTGGCTAGATATTGTGCACCACTACTCACCTATCAGTCCTTAGAGGCTCTGCGGCCTTTGAAAAGAAGGAAATTCCATGATTCAGAGTGTGAATGGTACAAATGGTTTGATATATGGGACCTTTACATTGCTCTGAACAGGCTCTTTTTACATCCGACAGAGCCCAGATGGCCTCCTTTGGTGGAAAATCTGATTGATGAACCTAGCTCTATATTTGATAAAAGGATACTACTTGATGGGGAGATTGATGAAGGGGAAATTGATGACCCCTATGAAGAAGGCCTAACTATGGACCACCTCTGGTTGGCTACTTATCCTACCCATGTCCTTGCTTTCCACACTCTATTTAGAACCCTTTTGCTGACCTTGACCTGGTCAAGGATATTCACTGAATATATTCCTCTGGCACCGCCCATCCTGATCACTCTGTCCCCGCGGGACTTCTTCCTTCGGACTCCTCTTAATCTTGAAGAGATTCGTGACATGATTCAGGACATCCTGCTGTATGATCCCCCAAATCCTTTGGTCATGGTGCCATTATCCTCTCTGTCTGCCTCTATTCCACCTACTCTTCAGATCTATTCTTGCTTTATTATTAATGAAAACTATTACAAAAAAAAGCGTCCAATTTTCAACCTCTTCTCAAGTCATCATTTAGGAGATTTCATATTTCTTGTCCGAGTGTACCCCGTCACACGGGTCACTGGGGCAAGATTCTCTGCTACATCTACTCTGCTCCTCCTCGTAGGAGATTTCACCTGTATTTCATCCTGTATCCCATGATTTTTATATTTCTTCATCCTCCTTAGGTCAAGATAGGGAGTCTAGTTTTAGGGAGTCTAGTGAAGATGGGTCCAGACAAGTTAGGAAGTCTAGGAAATCCAAGGGTAGATGAGTTCCAGACAGATACCTCCGAGAGTTAGCCTCTAAGTGCCTTTCTTGTTCTCTAATCCCTCAGCTTTTAGAAGACCCTATCCAGTTACTAGAAGATTGTGAGGTAGATGAATGCATCGACGATGGATATGGGGTGTATGAATTGCTGCATGAGAAATACCCCATGATCGAAGGTGAAGAAGAAGATGAGGACGCAGTTGAGGCATATGCAAGTGGAATGAAGAGATTCGATGAACCCCTAGCTGCTGTAGAAGAACCCACCAAGGAAATCAACCTAGGAACTGAAGATGAACCTAAGGTTGTCCTCATCAGTAAAAGTCTTTCTAAATCAGACGAAGAGGCTTTTGTTCAGGTCCCTATAGATTATAAGGACACTTTCGCTTGGAGTTATAAAGATATGCCGGGGTTAGACTCATCTTTGGTGGAACACATATTAAGTTTGAAACCTGGAGCTAATCTGGTCAAACAAAAATTGAGGCGATTCCACCTCCAAATGACTTTAAAGATGAAAGAGGAAGTTGACAAATTGCATAGCCAAATTTATTAGAGTTGTCCTCTATCCTCAATGGGTGGCGAACATAGTCCCAGTCATGAAGAAAGACGAAAAAGTTAGAATATGTATTGACTTCTGGGATTTGAACAGAGCGTGTCCTAAGGATGATTTTCCATTGCCTCACATTGATGTACTCATTAATAATACAACTGGAATTGGAACTCTATCATTCATAGATGGCTTCTCATGATATAATCAGATCCGTTTGGCAGAAGAAGATCAAGAAAATACATTGTTCACTACACCATGGGAAACATGTTGCTATGTGGTCATGCCATTTGGGTTAAAGGATGTTGAGACACCTACCAAAGGGTTATGATGGCGATATTTTATGACATGATGCATATCCATTTGAAAGTGTATGTGGATGATCTTCTAGTAAAATCTATAACTAAGGCCGATCACGCTAAGGTCTTGGCTAAGGTATTGGAGAGATCAAGAAAATATCAATTGAAAATGAATCCTAAAAGGTGTGTGTTTGGTGTTTCCTCAGGAAAGTTGTTAGGTTTCATCATGAGCAAACAGGGCATTGAAATCAATCTCAACAAAGCAAAAGCTATCATAGAAATGCCACCTCCCAAGAATTTGAAGGAATTATGAGGTTTGATCGGGAGGTTGCAATTTATCTGTCATTTTGTCTCCCAACATTCACAGAGATGTAGGCCGTTTTATAAGCTTACCATGCCGGGAGTCAAATTTGATTGGGATGATAAGTGTCAGGAGGCATTCAATGGACTGAAGAAATATTTGGCAAGTCCTCCTGCCTTGAGACCACATCTCCGGGCAAACATTTAATTCTGTACATCTCTGTCCAGGATGATTCGGTGGGGACTGTCCTAGTACAAAAATATGAAGAAGGAAAGGAGAGGGTAGCCTATTATCTCTCTAAAGTTCTCAACCTCGCAAAATAGAGATATATGGCAATGGAGAAGACTTGTGCCGCATTGGTGTGGGTAGTTCAAAAATTGAAGCATTACTTTCTAGCCTATGAAGCCCATCTCATCGCTAGGATGTGAAAAGTCCGTCCTTACAGACAGATTGGCACGATGGCAAAGCTTTCTTTCTTAATTTGATATCACCTATATTTGGCAGAAAGCGATTAAAGGCTATGCCATAGCAGAACATCTTGCTCATCACCCTCTTCCCCGATTTGATCAAGTTCGATCGGAATTTTCAGATGAGGAATTGATGTCCATAAACAAATTGACTCATGACATGCGGACTCTGCATTTTGTCGGAGCTCTGAACTCTCATGGTAAGGGTATTGGCATTGTTCTCCTATCACCTGAAGATGTCACCATTCCTCAGGCCTTTCAGCTTGCGTTTCCTGTTACCAATAATATAGTTGAGTATGAGACTCTCCTTGCCGGCCTCGAGGTCGCTCATCTTCATGGTGCCACTAAACTGCGAATTATAGGTGATGATAGTCAACTCATCCTTCACCAAGTGATCACCAAATATCGCCCTCTTAATCTTAAACTCAAGCCTTATCAAGAACTCACATCTGCTTATGCCAAGCTATTTATCAAATTGATCTTCATCCATATTCCTTGTAAGCAGAATATTCTAGCTGATGCTCTCACTTCTCTCGCATCTTCTCTGAATTTTCCACTCAGCAGACATTTCGAACCAATCATTGTCCACATGCGTCTCTCTCCTGCTGTAGAGGACCCTTCTTTTCTTAAGGTTAAGGAGAAACTGCTGAAGAAAGTTCGGGATGGAGATGTTGTGGAGAAGAGAGAAATCATATTGTTAGAATTGTAAGAAGAACTGGAAGATGAGGAGAAACTATGGTATATGAGATTGCCAAATATTGTGAAGATCAATCATACCCTGAAGAAGCCATTGTTGAGGAGAAAAGGGCTATCAGGAGAATTGCTTAAAGATATACCGTGGTTATCGGAGAGCTCTATAGAAGAGAATTTGATGGTGTTCTCTTAAGATGTTTAGATGAAGATGAGCTTTGGAAGATCATGAGAGGAGCTCATGTTGGAGTTTGTGGTGGCCATGTCAATGGACAGATGCTAGCAAAGAAGATCCTTAGATAAGGATATTATTGGCCAACCAAAGAAGAAGATTGTATAGGGTATGTCCGTAGGTGTGCCAAATGTCAACTTCACGCTGACAAAATTTATTCCCCTGCATCTTCACTCCATCCTCTGTCCTCCCAATGGCCTTTCTCCATATGGGCATTCGACATCATTGGTCCCCTTGGTGATCCTAACTCCTCGGTCAAATAGAAATCGTTTATACACATGGCAACATAGTACTTCACCAAATGGGCGGAAGCTGAAACCTATGTGAAATCAAAGCTTCAACCGTCTGCAAGTTCATCATAAAGAACATTACCAGGTTCGGGATTCCAAGTACCATCGTCATCGACATCGTCATCGACAAAGGATCTCAATTCATCGCATAGGAACTTACGGATCTCTGCAACATGTATAACATTGGATTGCATCATTCTTCTCCATACTATCCACAAGGCAATGGCCAAGCAGAAGCCACTAATAAAACCATAATCAAAATCATCAAGAAAACATGTGAATCTACCAAATATGCAGACTTGTCAGAAAAGCTGGTTGAGGCTCTATGGGCCTACAAAACTTCAAACTGCACTCCCACTGGGCAAACCCCATATGCCTTAACATTTGGAATGGAGGTGGTAGTTCCATACGAGATCCTCATCCTGTCACTAAGGGTACAATTGAACAAAGAGTTTTCTGTTGATGAGCATCGCTTTGCACTCCTTGCTCAGTTGGAACTCTTAGACAAGAAGACATGGGTAGCTGCTAATCGCAGTCGTGTGTATCAGAATAGGCTCACACGATTTTATCAAAAGAAGGTTATGAAAAAAAGTTCAAAGTTGGTGACAAGGTGGTTAAACGAATTTTTGTAAAATATGGTGGTCCTCGCTCTAAGCTCCTACCCAACTGGGAGGGTCCTTATGTTGTAGCAAATGCTTTTCCTGGTAATGCCTATAGGCTGGTTAATGCAGAAGGTCAGGAGTTGTCTCACCCTTAGAATGGTCTGTACCGTAAGAAGTATTGTCCTTAGGTTAACTGTGTCGAATTGGCATGGTGTAAGGATCAGTGGGGTCAGAAAGTTGAAGTCCGAAATTGTAACGACCCGCCACCCTATAATCGGGGATCCGATTACTAAATGGGTACCGAATCATTAGTTTGGAGCCAAACCAGGATCTAGATAAGTCTGGGAAATAAATAATAAACTAAGCTAAACATTCACATCGCATTGAATTAAAAAGGAAGTGCAAGAATTAAAAGTTATTACAATGCGACTCGACACAGCAAATAATTACATACTCAAACTGAAAAGAAATAATTAAGCGTACATGCCAGAAAATAAAATAACAACTACGTCGGGGCATACCCCGGAACAACAGCTGCTGACGTGCAACCCAAAGCAGTACTCTCCTGGCTAAGCCTGCCTGGAACCCTCACCTGAAAACCACAGGGGTGAGTCTCAACGAAAAGACTCAGTAGGGATCCTTCGATCCCCACCGCCTACTCACGCACCCACAAGTGCAGTAACACAGATACAGGTAGAATAAGCAAGTAACACAATTCTTGAATTCCGATATAAAACACATGTATTCGAGATGTAGCATGCACAACTCCGAAACCATTCTACCAGGGAGCCTACAACCAGCGTCTCGGCAAAACACGCTAACCACACAGCCGAATGCGGGAAATATCGACCCGCTGAGACCAAACAGTAACCCCTCGGATAGCACGTAGCTACTCCGGCCCAACTGGCTCTAGGTGGTTTCTACTTCCCCCAGCACGAGTGACACTCCACAGGTACCACTCCCACATCGGTACTAGCTAACCCCGGGGTACACCAGGTGACCCTCTCTCTAGGCGTCACCCCACCACTCCCACACTGGCGCTGTGTCCCTCCCACACCGACACAGGGTGGCAAGCGCTACAACTGTCACTCTATGTCCACAGTCGCACGAAACACAACACAGTGCGATCCGATCACGTAAAAATCCTCATCCTCGAGTACGATTTCAAACATGCAATTAACCAAACTATCTAACAGTGTGAAGATATGTTAATAGCATGAATTAATGTAATTCTGCCTTGAATCGCGTCGCCCAAGGCCGACGCCATTCAAGCCTCCTAAACTGGTTCATGTGAAATCTGGCCTCGGAAATGGCCTAAAACACGTCGCCCATGCAAGTCGCCTTTTGAAAGGTGTCGCTGTCCTTGGACGCCATTCAGTTCCAGAGATAGAGTCTGGTATTTGGGCTAAATCGCGTCGCGGGTGGAAGCTGCCTTTCTAAAAGGCGTTGCTATCCCCCGACGCCATTTAACCCTCACAGACAGGTTCCCCCTCCACCATCTCCCGGTCCACGGGGTGGGATTTCCTCCCCAAGATCGTGAAAAAATACGAAAAACATGGAGAATGGGGAGAAGAACCTAACTACCCATTTAAAACACCCAATTTCTCATTTCATGCATTTAGTATTTTCACCCCAAGAACACCCCTAAACGTGCTCCAAAGCGGGAAAACATGGTTTTTAAATGAAATACTACGGGAATCGTCACCCTACCGGTTACTTGAACTCCTCCAAGCTCCAAGCCGCCTACCCGCCTCGCCCCACGCTGCCGCCGGTACCGCCGTGGACGCCGTTACTCCACCGGGACGTCAGCCGCCGTCCGGAGAGAAAAACGCCGCGGAGGAGATGGTGGTGGTAGTGGTGGGAGTTAGGAGGTCGATGGAGTGGAGGGAGAGATGAAATGGTGGGAGGAAAAGGAAGGATGGAAAAAAGAGCCGTCGGCTCGCCGGAGGAAGAGAGGAGAGAGAAGAGGGAGGAGGAAATGAGGGAAAGGAAGGAGGGTTCGCGGGGTCAACAAGAAGCTAGGTAAAATGCATCGTGCACGCCCGACGTCTTTCATACGACAAGACCGGGCCGTACACTGACAAACCAGGGTCGTACTCTCAAAGGCGTCGTCCATCCAAGACGCCATTCATACGAGATGACCGGAGCCGTACTCTCGCGACCCAAGGCTAGCCCACGTGGTGCCCACGTGGCACAGCCTAAAACGCGTCTACATTGTTGGACGTCATTTAAACCGCGTCGAGCAGGCTCGACGCGAAACAGAACTGAGTCTCAGCCCCATCAGGGCCCGAACTAAAGGATCTGACCCCGAAAACTGACTCGATAACCGGATCTGAAAACCTCAATCCTTACAGAAATTCTCTCGTTAGTCTTTGATAGTCCAATTTAGGGGCATGTTACACATACACACGCTTGGTTTTGAATAACAAATGATGTGAAGCCCAAGGAATGCTGACAGCCTGACTGAGAGTGTAAGGTGCAACCTATTCTTTCTGTCTCGATTTACGATGTGGGAACGAGGTTTGGGATAGACTACTGAAAATACCGGCCATCATAGTAGGAGGCTGTCATAAAAAAAAGTGAAAAAATTCAAAAACCCGCCCTAAAAGCAAAAGAAAAAAGCCAAACTACAACAAAAAGGCTATAAAGTTAAATGTCAAATCGAAGGCCAAAAATCCAAATAAAAAGGGCCCAAGGTCAAAATAAAAAAAATTCCCACAAAGTGAAAATGATCGAACCCCAATAGACAATAGTGTAAAGGAAGAACATCTTCCTGGGTCTTTGGAACCCTCTCGTGAGCATTCTAGACCATTTTTTTCCCTTCTCCCTAACGGGTGTATCTTAGCTTAAGGAATGACCTAACTTGACTAAGGGTCAGATCATCGGATGGGATCATAAACACAAGCACAATAAAAGCTCTATGACTCTAGATTAGGTTATTAAAGAATAATTATGAAATTAAGATAACAAACGAGTAAGCTCTTTTGATCCAAGTACCATACTGGTCCTTAGGTTAAGTTTACCTTATGGCTTCGGGATTAGGTCAATGCAAGCAGTTTACCAACCGGTACGACGACGTTAATTCTAGGTTAGCATTACGCAGTTGACCATTAGGGTTCCAGGGTAATCCACTATATACTGTCTTGGTTGTGAGGAAAGCGACCTGGGTCGGGCAAATTATTTCCCGTTAGTAGATTTTTAGCTAGAACTTGTTGGTCAGATGTAGCTGGGAGCTAGAACGTGGCATGGCGGTCTGCCATCAGTATAAGTCATAGTTGAGCAAGGTCTAGACGAGGATCTTTAGTGGCTCAAATCAACCTTGATGTGTGCTTACGATGGTTGGAAAGTCATGGCTATTGTTGCAGTAGATTCCCTTCTGTCTACGCGTCTTTACTTGAAGCGGCTAGCCGGACTACAATATATATATTCAAAAAAAAAAAGATGGATATTTTAAAAAAATGCATATTTCAAAAATAAAAAAAAGAGATGGATATTTCAAAACATCAAAAAAAATGGATATTTAAAAATCACAATTTTTTTTGAATATAACGAAATTCCAAATTTGCATCTGTTTGTTACACATGTGTGTTGCATCTTTTATTTATAGTTAGCATTTGTGTGCTTGTATGTTGCATTTATCTTCCTTTAGTTTATTTTGCCTTCATTGAATGAGGGCTTTGCCCCTTGACCCTTTTATCAAGGATAGGTTCAAGGTAATTAGTCACTCACTGGGCAAGGGGCTAAGCCAGAACAGACACATTAATTTGTTGTTCAAGTCATTCGCAGGGGACAGGTACACAAGAAGTTGAAGTTGAAAAGAAATAGTCAAGGTTCACAAGAGTTGTATTCATTGAATATTCATTAAGGACCATCCACAGCAGAGTATCATACACATGTAAAGTGTAACGACCCGCCACCTTATAATCGGGGATCCGATTACTAAATGGGTACCGAATCATTAAAATTTGGAGCCAAACAAGGATCTCGATAAGTTTGGGAAATAAATGATAAACTAAGCTAAACATCCACATCACATTGAATTGTAAAGGAAGTGCAGGAATTAAAAATTATTACAATTCAACTTGACTCAGCAAATAATTACATATTCTAACTGAAAAGAAGTAATTAAGCGTACATGCCTGAAAAGAAATAACAACTACATCGGGACATATCTCGGAACGATGGCTGCTGGCGCGCAACTTGAGACAAAACCCTCCTCGCTACGCTTGCCTGGAACCCTCACCTGAAAACCGCAGGGGGTGAGTCTCATCGAAATAGACTCAGCAGGGATCCTTCGATCCCCACCACCCACTCACGCACCCACAAGTGCAACAACACGAATAAAGGGAATTTAAATAAATAAAACAGTAAATATAACTTTGAAACCACTCCACCACGGAGTCCACAACCAGCGTCTCAGCTAAAAGCGCTAACAACTGTCACTCTAGGTCCACGATCGTACAAACCACGTTCGATCACGCAGAAATCCTCGACTACGAAGAATAGTTTTAATCATGCATTTTAACCAAACTATCTGACAATGTAAACATGTATTAATTACATGGATTAATGAATTTCTGTCTTGAATCGCGTCGCCCGTGGCCGACGTCATTCAAGATTCCTAAACTGGTTCATGTAAAACTTGGCCTCAGAAGATGGCCTAAATTGCGTCGTGAAAAGTAGTCACCTTTTAAAACGCGTCGCTATCCCTAGTCGCCTAGTCACGACAGAAACAAAATCAGGTCTCGAGGTGATCCGAACTAAATCGCGTCGTGGGAAGCAGCCGCCATTCAAAATGGCGTCGCTGTCCCAAGACGCCATTGAGCGTTCGCTAACAAGCTTTCCCCAGCCTTCCGAGTACAAAAAGTGGAATTTCTTCCCGAAAATCCCCTAAACATGCTCCAAAGCAGGAAAATCGGAACGGAGATCTTCATCCTACCGGTTACTTGAACTCCTCCAAGCTTCAAGCCGCTGGACCGCCACACCACAAGCCGTCGCTGGTACCGCCGTGGACGCTGTTACTCCACCGGGACGTCGGCCGCCGTCAGGAGAGCAATATGCCGTGGAGGAAATGGTGGTGGTAATGGTGGATGTTGGGGGGGGGGGGGGGTTGATGGAGTGGAGGGAGAGGAAAGGAAGGAGAAGGGGTAGGGAGAGCGAAGAGATCGGAGAGAGAAGAAAATGAGAGAAATGAGGAAAAGGAGGGAGGGTTCGCGGGTTTAAACCGAATCTAGCTAAAACGCTTCACCCAATACCGACGCCATTCAAGTGACAAGACCAGGGCCGTACTCTCGCGACCCGAAATTGGCCCATGTGGTGTCCACGTGGCACCGACGTGGCACAGTCTAAAACGCGTCCCCCTAACAGGACGCCGTTTGAACCGCGTCTCGCAAGCTCGACACGATAAAGAACCTATGCCCCCAGCCCCACAAGGGCCCAAATCAAGGGGTCTGACACCGAAACTGACCTAATAACTGGATCCGAAACCTCAATCCTTACATTCATCCCCCCTAAAAGAATTTCGTCTCCGAAATTACCGCAACAAAACTAGTACCAATAATAAAATTGCA
Source organism: Zantedeschia hybrid cultivar (assembly GCA_030544215.1). Taxonomy (NCBI): domain Eukaryota; kingdom Viridiplantae; phylum Streptophyta; class Magnoliopsida; order Alismatales; family Araceae; genus Zantedeschia; species Zantedeschia hybrid cultivar. Next base: position 57,740,642 of record JARZZO010000002.1, on the reverse strand, counting down.
TAGGTAAAAAGGAGAACTTACGAGAAAAGGTAAGGAAACTGATCTCACATCTCATCCTCTCGCTCCCAGGTCGCCTCGCCTCTGGAGCGATGCAGCCAAATTACCTTAACCAGAGGAACAACCTTGTTCCGAAGGACCTGTTCTCTGCGATCCTTAATACCCACTGGGAATTCTGGAAAGGACAAGTCCTCAGTGACTTCCAACTCCGAAAAGTCCAAGGCATGAGATGGGTCCTGAACATACTTCCTCAGCAAAGAAACATGGAACACATCGTGCACTCCTGCAAGATTGGGCAGCAAGGTTAGCTGATACGCCGTTTCCCCAATTCGAGTAAGAATGAGAAAATACTCAATATATCGTGGACTCAGCTGACCTTGCTTCCTGAATCTCATTACACCCTTGGAGGGTGAGACTCGAAGAAACACGTGGTCCCCAACCTCGAATTCAAGCGGTCTCCTACAGATATCTGCATAGCTCTTCTGCCGGTTATGAGCTGTAGTCAACCTCTGCTGCACTACCCTGGCAACCTCAGCACACTGCTGTACCAACTCTAGCCCTGCTATCTACCTCTCGCCAACCTCAGACCAATTCACAAGAGATCGGCACGGCTGCCCGTACAATGCCTCATATTGTGCCATGCCGATACTAGAATGATAATTGTTGTTGTAAGCAAACTCCACTGTAGACAAGTGCTGGTCCCAAGAACCTCCCCAATCTAGGGAACAAGCCCTGAGCATATCCTCCAATGTCTGAATGGTCCTTTCTGACTGTCCATCGGTCTTAGGATGGTAAGCCGAGCTAAAGGCTAACTGCGTACCCAAGGCCTTCTGAAAACTCTTCCAGAACCTAGAAGTGAATCTCGGATCCTGATCTGACACGATGGACAAAGGCACCCCATGCAGAGAGATGATCCGGTCCACAAACAACTTAGCCAACTTACCGACTGACCAGTCCTTTCTAATAGCTAGAAAGTGCGCAGACTTGGTCAATCGATCAACAATGACCCAGATTGCATCCCTCCTGCCGGGTGACACGGGCAATCCCATCACAAAGTCCATAGTCACGTGCTCCCATTTCCACTCTAGGATTGGTAACGGCTGCAACAACCCTCCTGGTCTCTAGTGCTTTGCCTTAACTTGCTGACAAGTCAGGCACCTTGCCACATATTCAGCTACGTCCTTCTTCATACCAGGCCACCAAAAGTGCCTCCTTGAAAAATGACACATCTTAGTCGTTCTGGGATGCACTGCATATCTAGAACGGTGTGCCTCATCCAGGACACTCCTGCGCACCTCTTCCTCAGCTAGAACATAGAGTCTGCCTCTAAATCTGACTGTGCCATCACTCCACAACTCAACCTCTGGTATCTGGAGAATCTGTTGTAACTCTGCATCCTCCCTCTGAGCCTTAATCACTGCATGGTACACCACTGGCCTCACAGTCAAGCTGGCCAACACGGCTCTATCGGCCTCTCGAGGAATCCTAAAGGAAGATTCCACAACCTGCTCATATAATCTCCATTCCTGAATCATAAGATGTGATACGACCGTCTTCCGACTCAAGGCGTCTGCCACCACGTTCACTTTGCCCGGATGATAAGAAAGGTCGAGATCATAATCCTTGATAAACTCCATCTATTTGCGTTGCCTCAAATTTAGATCCCTCTGAGTGAAAACATACTTCAGGCTCTTGTGATCAGTGAAGACCTGAAACTTCTCCCCATTTAAGTAGTGCCGTCAGATCTTCAGAGCAAATACCACAGCTACCAACTCTAAGTCATGAGTGGGGTAGTTTTCCTCATGCTTCTTTAGCTGCCTAGAAGCATAGGCCACAACCTTACCATGCTGCATCAGAATTGCACCCAAACCTCGACGAGATGCATTAGAGTAAACCACAAATCCACCTGAACTTGATGGAAGCACCAGAACTGGGGCCGAAGTGAGACGAGCCTTCAATTCAGCGAAACTCTGCTCGCACTCTTCGTTCCACACAAAACGAACACCCTTACGAGTCAACCTCGATAAGGGGGTTGCTATTGAAGAAAAATCCTGGACAAACTGTCTGTAATACCCTACTAACCCCAGGAAACTCCTGATCTCAGTCACTGTTGTCAGTCTGCCCCAGTCCAACACTGCCTCAATCTTGGCTGGATCTACAGCAATGCCATCTCCAGAAATGACATGCCCCAGGAAGTGTACCTTACCTATCCAGAATTCACACTTGCTAAACTTGGCCTAGAGTTGGTGCTCTCTCAGAACCTGCAATACCACCTGAAGATGTGTGGAATGCTCTTCCTCAGAAGAAGAATATATCAAAATATCATCTACAAACACCACCACAAACTGATCCAGGTAGGACTTGAAGACTCGGTTCATTAAATCCATAAAAGCTGTCGGAGCATTGGTCAAGCCGAAAGGCATAACCAAAAACTCATAATGCCCATACCGAGTCCTAAAAGCCGTCTTACTCACATCAACCTCACGGATCCTCATATGGTAGTACCCTGATCTCAAGTCAATCTTCGAGAATACCTTGACAAACTGCAACTGATCCATCAAATCATCGATTCTTGGAAGTGGGTACTTGTTCTTTATAGTTACCTGGTTCAGCTATCTATAATCAATGCACAGCCTTAGAGAACCATCCTTCTTCCTAACAAATAGAACTGGAGCACCCCACGGAGAAGTACTAGGACGGATAAAACCCTTATCCAGCAATTCCTGCAACTGTGCTTTCAACTCAGCGAGTTTGGCTGGTGCCATCCGATACGGGGCCTTAGACAAGGGTGTCGGACCTGGTGCAAGCTTAATAGTGAACTCAACCTCCCGCTGAGGAGGAAGGCCAGGCAACTCCTCAGGAAACACATCAACAAAGTCACAGACTACAGGTATCTCCCAAAGACTAGAACCACTACTAACATCAGCTACAACTACCGAGGCAAGGAAAGCCTCACAGCCACCAACAAACAATCTCTGAGCCTTAAAGGCAGAAATAAGAATACTACGAGAAGAGAGCCTAATACCTTGGAAGTAGAAGGCTGGGATATCCGGAATAGAGAAACGCACCCTCTTCTTGTGGCAGTCCACCTCGGCAAAATAAACCTCCAACCAATCCATACCCAAGATGACATCAAAGTCACGAATGGCAAGCACAACTAGCTGGGCAGGTAACTCATGACCCTCAATGGTCAAGGGAACCTCACTCAAACAGTTATAAGACAACATAAAATCCCCAGAAGGAACCTCAACCATCAGTCCATCAGATAACTCATCAACGGGTACAGAAAGAATATCTACGAACTGCTCAGAAATAAAGGAGTGCGAAGCACCCGAATCAATCAACACATGTGCGGAGTTCCCAAGCACAGAAAGTGTACCTTACACCAAGTTGGACGCATGAGCCTCCTTCCTAGTGATAGCAAGAACTCTCCCCTAGGTCCTCGGCTTCTTCTGATCACCCGTTCCCTGCCCCTGACCATGCCCCTGGGGGCAATACCTCGCCAGATGGCCCTGCTGGCCACAAGTATAACATCTCCCAGAAAATGCAGGACATTGAGTCCCACCGTGAGTACCACCACAATGACGGCAAGCTGTCGGAAGCCTTTGAGTTGCCTCCTGCTGAGCACTGGACACGGATTGACTCTGTTGGCTCGGCTTGGGTCTACTACTACTGCTGCTGCCACCGCCTCGGAAGAACCTCCTGAATCTGGACCCGAGTGAAGAAGATCCCGATCCATACGAAGGATATGCTGTTGTTGTCTTCCCCTTGCTGTAAGTCGGCCCTTGAGTAACCAGTCCCCTCTCCCGAGTCGACTGATCGTGCTAGTCTAACCGGATATCCGATGTCCTTCTCGGATATCCTCCGACTAGGAATAATTAAGAATATGTGTGTTTAAGTGATCAGTCTCATTAGTATGATCTCATCATAATCTGATCACTATAGCACATATTCACGGAATTCATTATGAAAGGATAATTAATGTGATTTACACATAATTAATATTATGCCATTTTATTAATAATGAACGAGATTTACATAGTCAGATTGACTTGTAGGCCACCTAAAACTAACAATCTCCCACTTGGACTAAAGCCAATCACCTTTATACAATAAGCCTATAAACTCTAGGTGACGCTCAAACACAATTTGAGCCAACGGCTTTGTCAGTGGATCTGCTACATTGTCGACGGATGGAACTCTTTCCACTACTACATCTCCTCTGGATATGATCTCTCTGATAAGGTGAAAGTGGCTCAGAATATGTTTCGATTTCTGATGAGACTGCGGCTCTTTCGCTTGTGCAATTGCTCCATTGTTGTCGCACAACAGTGGAACAGGCTCAGAGATGCTGGGAACTACGCCGAGGTCGGTGATGAATTTCTTCAACCATACTGCTTCCTTGGCGGCTTCAGCTGCAGTGATGTACTCAGCTTCAGTCGTCGAATTTGTAGTGGTTACTTGCTTGGAACTCTTCCAGCACACTGCGCCTCCATTCAAAGTAAACACGAATCTAGATGTTGACTTGCTATCATCTGGATTTGACTGGAAACTCGAGTCAGTAAAGCCTCGTAGTTTCAAGTCACCTCCTCCATAGACAAGAAATATATCCTTAGTTCTTCTCAAGTACTTAAGGATACATTTCACTGCCTTCCAGTGCTTTTCGCCTGGATCAGCCTGAAATCTGCTCGTAACACTTAGAGCGAATGCAACATCAGGCCGTGTACATAGCCTGGCATACATGATAGATCCTATGGCAGAGGCATAGGGTATTGTATCCATGAATGCCCTCTCATCAGGAGTCTTAGGAGACTGCTCCTTTGAGAGACTAATTCTATGTCTGATCGGTATGAGACACTAGAGCATACCCCCAGAGGGACACTGGTAATCCTGAAAAGCTCATCATGGATCGCACCATGTCCAACAAGGTGCGATTCGTCCTTTATGACACACCATTCATCTGTGGTGTATATGGAGGGGTCAGCTGAAAAAGGATACCATTATCCTTTAAGAATTGTGTGAAATTAGTACTCAAGTATTCTCCTCCTCGATCTGATCGAAGAGCTTTAATACTCTTTCCTAACTGCTTCTCTACCTCATTTTTGAACTCCTTGAACTTCTCAAATGCTTCCGACTTGTACTTCATTAAGTACACAGCCGAATCTTGAGAAGTCATCGGTGAACGTGATGAAGTAAGAAAAGCCACCTTTGGCTTGGGTGGACATTGGACCACATACATCTGAATGTATTAGTTCCAAAATCTCCTTGGCACGTTCTCCATGTCGAATAAATGGAGATTTTGCCATCTTTCCCATAAGGCAGGATTCACATGTTGCAAACGATTCGTAATTGAATGCAGTTAAGTAACTATGCTTGTGCAACTTTTGCAACCTGCTTTCGCCAATGTGCCCAAGTCTACAATGCCACATGTAGGCATGGTTCACACAATTCTTGCTCTTCTTAAGAGCATTATCAATTTGAAGATTGTAATAAGAAATATCTAATAGATATAGACCGTTGACTAAAGATGCAGAGGCTATTGATTTATTACCATAATAAATCGAACAACTTCTATTCTCAATAGTCAACCTATATCCTATCTTGTCCAAACAAGATATTGATATGATGTTCTTTATTATGCTAGGAACATAATAACAATCCTCTAATAGTAAGGTGTCTCCCGATGGAAGCCTGAGGTTTGTTGTCCCAACAACAATCGCCGCAACTTTTGCGCCGTTTCCTAGCCTCAATTCCACCTCACCTTGTCTCAGCTTCCGCTTACTTGTCAGCATCTGCACATCATGGCAGATATGAGAAGCACATCCGATATCTAATACCCACGATGTGGAATCTCTAACTGATAAGTTGATATCTATCATATAGATATCTGAAGCTTCAGACAGCTTCACTCTTCCATAAGCTTTATCGTTAAGGAACTCCTTGCAGTTCCTCTTCCAGTGACCATACTGCTTATAGTAGAAACAGTCACCCTTTACTACTCTTTTGCCTTTGTCCTTCGATCTTTTATCGTTAGCTATCATCTCTGCTTTAGGGGCATCCAATGCTGATTCAGCAGGAGGATCAGCTCCAGGGACAAAGTTATTGTGCTCAGATCTGAAGACATTCTTCAAATTTCTGAACCAATCCGAGTAGATCAGGTAAGTCAAATGGGCATCAAGTATGCCACGGAGTGGGTTATTCGACGACATAATTCCCTACAGGAGATAAGTAAAATCTATTTAGCAGATGTTCAATTATTAAAATTTAAAACAAGACATGGTCTTTTGTTCAAGTTTAACTACCACTAATTTTCGACGGACTGTATAACCCTCAGTTATACAGAACGGGAGACGCCGACAGTCTCCTAGTGGGGATCAAAATCTCAATGACTTGCACTACAGCCTTGTGGATAGCCCAACAAACTGTAATACAATCAAAGAGCACCCAACTCATAGGACTTGCAACTCCTTGCAATATCTGATCATAGCTTCGGTCCCCAGAGATTTAATGGCCTTGAGGATAGCACAACAAACCACTAATTCTGGTCTAAGCTAACCATCATTACGCGACGAGCATAGATTTGCATGCAGCCCTTGTGGATAGCACAACAAAGCTACATGGTTCCTCTACTCCGATCTATAGGCATCTAATGCCATAGCCACAGTTTCTCCTCCCAATTAAGCAGGCCTTGTGGATAGCACAACAAACCTGCCTAAAGTGATTCGAATCCTATGACTACAACGATGGTGGACCACGCGGTAAGTTCTTAACTACTCACGTTACGACTTAGAGTTTATCTGAGGGTATTTTGATAACTTTTATCTTGGTCTCTCATAGGTGATAGTATATAAATATATCGTATATATTTACTAAATACTATAACCTGCTTTGATTCATAATCAAAAGAAAACAATGCATCTCATACATGTAATTAGTGTGGTCATGGATAGCACAATGGGTTTGACTGGAGCCAACAGTCAAACGCACACACAATCTAACACAACAATTATATTAGATGACCTGCAAACACATAGGCAAGAGATATTCATCTTTTCGCTTTCCTGGTTGCAGCTGTGGATCGTCCTCGCTCCTTCCTCGGTTGCCTCGATCATATTACAATATTTCTAGAATTACAAGTAAATTGAAGAAGGCCTTATGGCGAGTACAAGAGAGAGAGGGAGGTAGAAATACATCGGAGTATGAGAGAGAGAGGTGCGCAGACCTCTATTTATTAACAATTAATAAAAATCATACATCCACGATCCACACAATCCATCATTGAACAATAAATTAAGTGCATATCCATGACCACGGTGTGTTTTAAACATCCCACACATGATTCAGCGCATCACATGGCTAAAATAAAAGAGTTTTCAAAATAAATAATTTTGGCTTTCAAAAAGTTGGGATCCAATCAAAATTGATATTTGAATTTCGAAAACATTTTTAATTAACTTAACATGCAATCAAATCTAATTTAAAAGCATTAAACACACATCACATGTGCCACACTCCAAATTAATAATTTCAAATTATTCCATGCAAATTAGAACATTTCTAATAATCTAACACTTAGATTAAATTCCATTAATAATCTAACAATTAGACTATTTAAAGACTAATCTAACTCTTAGATTAATCCAACTAAGTTAATTAATAATTTAACACTTAAATTATTAATTAACTCTAATTATTAATTAACTACTAATCTAACTCTTAGATTAGTTAATTTAAAATCAATTATTAACTTAACACTTAAATTAATAATTAACTTTAATTAATTAATAATTACTAATCTAACTATTAGATTAGAAGATTAATGTTAATCATTAATTTAACCCTTAAATTAATAACTAACAATAATAATTAAAGACTACTAATTTAACACTTAAATTAGTCATTTAAGTCAATTATTAATTTAACAATTAAATTAACAACTAACTTAAATAATTAATTAACTATTAGTTGAAATAATAATTAGTAATCTAACTATTAGACTAATAATGATTAATTATTAATTTAACTATTAAATTAGTTTTATTAAGATTAATTATTAGTTTAACCATTAAACTAACAATTAACATTAATCAAATTAACAACTAAATGTTAATCAAAATTGATTCAAAAATCATTAATAAACCCATTTAAATAATATTGAATAATAATTTTAGTAATTCAAAAAAAATTGAATTTCCAAAATTTGAAATCAAATTTCAACCAAATTTTAAATGGGCAATATGGTGATTTAATGGGGTTAAAGGAGGAAATGGGCCCTGCCCATTTGGATTGCCTGGCTCGAGCCAGGGTCGAACCCTGGCTCGGCCTGGGCTCGAGCCAGGACTCTCCTGGCTGAGCCCGGTCCGCCCAGGACCCAGCCGGTCGGACTGGCCCCCCCCCGGACCGCCGTCCCCTACCCGAGCCCCTTTCCCTGCAAACCCTAATCCTGCACTATGCAGGTTTGTCCGGCGGTAGGGAAGGGAGTTGCAGGGGCCCCGGCGGCGGACGACCAACGCCGCCGATCCTGCCGGTGACTCCTCGGCACTGGCGGGATAGCCGGAGGACTCGCCGGCGGCGTCCAGAGACATCTTAATGTGCCCGAGCCCCTCCCCTTTTTGTTTTTCTGGTTTTTCTCAAAAACCAAATTAAGGAGAAGAAAAACCCCTTTGAGCAGATCTTTGTGCCCTGTCCGGCTCGGGCTTTGATGCCTATTGTGACCGACCTCAGCCCTAGATCCTACTAGGCAAGTCAGTCAACATCCTGGCCATCAAAAACCTCAAAACAGTGTCGGGATGAACCCCGTTCTTCATTGTATGAAGAACACGAAAAATTCTCAAAAAATCGATTTCCCCAGATCTAAATTAATCTTATTAACTGCATTCATCTTATGAATATTGATCCAGCAAATAAACCGAATACGTGCATGGAATAACTCAAGGAAAAATTAATTTAGAGATCGAAACGGGACGAGAAACAATGGAACCTGGCTCTGATACCACTGTTGGTATTTTCTCTGGTTTCTTCGGATCGCTCACGTAGCGGAAAAATAAAACAGCGATCCGTTTTCCCGTTTCGAAAAACTAAAAACAACGATTATCGGATAATCGATTCTCACCGTGTGCGGATTCGAATCCGCAACCGTTCGGTTCCATCGGTGCGACACCGCAAGCCGCGCAAGTGCCCAGCCTCTAGCGAAGTCCACGCGATCCTCCTCGCGACGGATATCCTCACGTTCCTCGTTCTTCCGGCCCACGAAACCTCCGCCGGTCGCCGCAACGACCGCCGCAGCGCGCGGACGATTTCCCGTCGAACGGGATTCGGAGAAGCGGCGGAGCAGATCTGGATATGTCTGGACGCCTGAGAGAGAGAGAAACTGAGGAGGGGCGGGTAGGGTTAGCAGCAGCTTGGCCTGCTCAGCCCGTTCGCTATGTTTTATACTAACCGCGCGGTTTTTCATAAAAACCCTCGGTTTATATGAAACCCACTTATTTATCCATCGCCTTGAGAATCATTTGCGTGTGACCCTCTAGGCCAAAGTACCAGTCCAGTTAATGGCCCAACAAGCCCAGTGACTCCTCACTAACTTTATTAATCAATTAATAACCCTTTATCAATTAATTAATCAATCAAATTGATGTCGCACATTAAATTCGACCGGGCCTCCGATCACGTTGGGTGCCAAGCAACACCGCATGAACCCGGAAGGTATTGGGGTTAAGTAACCCACTCTTGGAACCTTTCCGCCGACAGTTACCGCGTGGATATAATCTTTCATTCGTACAATGCTCTCGAGTCAACTCAGGGTATGGCGATATGTCAAACCCTAACCGGTCGACTCACTTGGATTGGATGCCGCTAATGAATATCGGAAAACTCCTTTCCCGATATTATCGTCCGCCCTGGCCAGGGACTTTCGCGCATCCTTCCCAGAGCATTCTCTCTCTAAGTACCGAGAGCGAATGATTCCTTATTGACACATAATTCCCTTCGACGGTATTCCGTTGTACCCAATCCTTGGCGTATTAGAATCCCGTGGCTAGAGATTCATAAACGAAGGTCAAAGCACATAAGTCCACCGACAAGGTGTCCTTGGTGTCTCAGGTCCGAGGACCATCCACGCAACTGCGACAATAGAATCAAGCTGGTTGACAGTGAGGTACAATACCATCCAGCGATTCAGCCGGATCAGTTCAGTGAACTCATTCTCCAATGAGCACCTACAGATTCGCCTTAGTGTCTCCAAACAAGTGACTTATGAGATCAGTCACCCTCATCATATGAGCAGGAGTAATCTGTACTAGTCTAACCGGATATCCGATGTCCTTCTCGGATATCCTCCGACTAGGAACAATTAAGAATGTGTGTTTAAGTGATCAGTCCCATTAGTATGATCTCATCATAATTTGATCACTATAGCACATATTCACGGACTTCATTATGAAACGATAATTAATGCGATTTACACATAATGAATATTATGCCATTTTATTAATAAATGAACGAGATTTACATAATCAGATTGGCTTGTAGGCCACCTAAAACTAACAGACATGCCTAGGGAAGTACTGTGCATATAACTCCTTCACAAATGTTTCCTATGGAATCTCCCTGAGATTCCTATCTGCATAGGACAAGATCTTCAAAGTAGTCCACCAGTCATAGGCATCATCCTTCAACATGAAGGTAGCCAACAGAGTCATCTCAACTGCCGCACAATCCATGGTATCGAAAGTCTTCTCCAACTCCTTCAGCCAATGAACGGCCTCATCAGGGTTGGGACAACCAGTAAAATGAGGCGGCTTCAGCTTCAGGAATTTCTCCAAAGTAGCTGAAGGCCCTCTCCGAGTGCTAGAACTCTCAGTAGGGTCTCAAGTCTGATATATGGTCATCGTGTCCATCATAGCCTCCATAAAATGCTCCATATTCGGCCTACCGGCCTCAGACCCACTAGGAACATCTCCCTGCTCCCTAATAACTGGCACTCTCTTCCTAGGGGCCATCTAATCGCCTACAACCACAAGAATAAAAAATTTCTAATTAGAACCCAAAACCTACACTACCGCCGTGCCTATATGGGATAATGCATTTATTTCCTGAAATTTCAGTATTTAACCTAGTTATTCATTTATTTGCCAGACCGAATGCTCTGATACTAATTGTAACGATCCGCCATCCTATAATCGGGGATCCGATTACTAAATGGGTATCGAATCATTAAAATTTGGAGCCAAACCAGGATCTCTATAAGTCTAGAAAATAAATTATAAACTAAACTAAACATCCACATCACATTGAATTGTAAAGGAAGTACATGAATTAAAAATTATTACAATTCAACTTGACTCAACAAATAATTACATATTCCAACTGAAAAGAAGTAATTAAGCGTACAGGCCTGAAAAGAAATAACAACTACATTAGGGCATACCCCGGAACGATGGCTGTTGGCGCGCAACCCAAGACAAAACCCTCCTCACTACGCTTGCCTAGAACCCTCACCTGAAAACCGTAGGGGGTGAGTCTCATCGAAATAGACTCAGTAGGGATCCTTCGATCCCCACCACCCACTCACGCACCCACAAGTGCAACAACACGAATAAAGGCAATTTAAATAAATAAAGCAGTAAACATAACTGTGAAACCACTCCACCACGGAGTCCACAACCAGCGTCTCGGCTAAACATACAAGTCACACGCCCGAACGCGGAAAACACTGACCCGCTGAGACCAAACAGCAACCCCTCGGATAGCGTTGGCTACTCCGGCCTGATCGGCTACCGGTGGTTCTGCTTCCCCCAGCACGAGTGACACTCCGAATGTACCACTCCCACACCGGTACTAGATATACCCCGGAATACTCCAGGTGACCCTCTCTCTAGGCGTCACTCCACCACTCCCACACCGGCGCCGTGTCACTCCCACACCGACACAAGGTGCCTAAGCACTAACAACTGTCACTCTAGGTCCACGATCGTACAAACCATGTCACAGTGCCATCCGATCACGTAGAAATCCTCGACTATGAAGTATGGTTTTAATCATGCATTTTAACCAAACTATATGACAATGTAAACATGTGTTAATTACATGGATTAATGAAGTTCTGTCTTGAATCGCGTCGCCCGTGGCCGACGTCATTCAAGATTCCTAAACTGGTTCATGTAAAACATGACCTCAGAAGATGGCCTAAATCACGTCGTGAAAAGTAGTCACCTTTTAAAAGGCATCCATGTCCCTAGTCGCCTAATCACGACAGAAATAGAATCATGTCTCGGGGTGATCCGAACTAAATCGCGTCGTGGGAGGCAGCCGCCATTCAAAATGGTGTCGCTGTTCCAAGACTCCATTTAGCGTTCGCTAACAGGTTTCCCCCTACCTTCCGAGTACAAAAAGTGGAATTTCTTCCCGAAAATCCCCTAAACATGCTCCAAAGTAGGAAAGTCGTGGTTTTAATCAAAACACAACGAAGATCGTCACCCTACCAGTTATTTGAACTCCTCCGAGCTTCAAGCCGCCGGACCGCCACGCCACAAGCCGCTGTCGGTACCGCCGTGGACGCCGTTACTCCACCGGGACGTCGGTCGCCGTCCGAAGAGCAACACACCGCGAAGGAAATTGTGGTGGTAGTAGTGGAAGTTAGGGGGGGTTTGATGGAGTGGAGGGAGAGGAAAGGAAGGAGAAGGGGTAGGAAGAGCGAAGAGATCGGAGAGAGGTAGGAGAGAGAAGAAAATGAGAGAAATGAGGGAAAGGAGGGAGGGTTCGCGGGTTTAAACCGAACCTAGCTAAAATGCGTCGTCCAATACCGATGTCATTCAAGTGACAAGACCAAGGCCGTACTCTCGTGGCCCGAAACTGGACCACGTGGCGTCCACGTGGCACCGACATGGCACACTATAAAATGTGTCCCCCTAACAGGACGCCGTTTGAACCGTGTCGAGCAAGCTCAACAAGATAAAGAACCTATGCCCCCATCCCCACAAGGGCCCAAATCAAGGGGTCCAACACCGAAACTGACCCAATAACTGGATCCGAAATCTCAATCCTTACATAAAGAAAGAAAAAAGTTCATCATTTTCGCAGATCAGGACCCAAAAGTACATCCTCAAAAATCCGACAGTATAACCGCAAGTATATAAGTGCATCATAAAGAGCAAACAATAACATCAGACAACAACATTGATAGTACCATCTTCAAGGCTGGCTATCCCTATGGCCCTCGTCCAGCTAGCTCTGCACTTCGTCATGCACATCTGGTCCTCGAACAGGCGGCACAGGTGGCCCCATGGTGCTCGGCTCGGCACAGGCAGAAGATACGACGAGAGTGGCAGTGAAGACACTACCATGATCTCCCTCGCGGGCTCATTGGTGGGCGCACTGATACCTCTCTTCCATGCTTTGCCGCTCGTGCTTCGCAATGCCCAACTGCACCCAGAGGGAGTTGTTCTCCATCATGATTCTCTCCCGCTCTCGGTCCCTATCCTCTGTAATAACCTCTAACCGTGTTTGGAGGCGTGTCAACTCTTGAGGGAGGTCGCCATTAGAAAGCCTCACCAGCCTCTCCTCTAACTCTCGGACCCGGGCGGCATCCACCTGCACTTGGGCCGCCGAGCTCCTCGCCTGCTCGACCTCTTCCTCGGCTCTGTGGAGAGCCTCTTGAAGCTCAGCAACCTGTCAATCAAGAAAAACAGATTCAGTTACAGTTCAAGTTCAAATTAGGGCATGCATGAAGAAACGAAAATACTGAAGTCAGAACTCAGTCGAGACGTACGGTCCTTTTCTGCCTGAGAGGCCTGGAGGATGGTGTTGGCCAGCTGCTCCTGCAGGGAGGCGTAGGCCACATCAGAGGAAGTACTAGAAGTGGAAGCGCCAACTGGATCGGTGGGAGGCTGGGCAGCCTGAGTGCAAGCGGCACGCTGAAACCAGGAGTCACCATCAGTGGTTAAGCACCAGAATACAATTAATAATTAGCAATAAAGCATTCATGCATAATTAGATAGGTCATGCATACATACCAGAATGGCAAGGTTGGTGTGGGCTTGATCGAGCTGCCGCTCTGCGTCTTGGAGGCGGGGCCGGAGATCGATAATAGTGGCATCCCTTGCATCCTGCATATTCGCATTTAGGTTAGACATTCACAAAGTCATATATGAAATAAATAATAATAATTAAAAGTGCAAGAAGCATATCATCATACTCACATCGAGAGGCCAGAGCTAATGAAGGTGGGCGGCATAATGGACCCAATATTGCTAGAGGTAAGCCTCACTGCTCTTCACGTGAGACTCCACGACCTCACCGCGCCGTTCCCAATCGGCATGTTGCTCTGTGAATTTGACGTGCCAATCGGTGCGGGCCTACGTCCCTCTCATGGTACACCCTATTCCCTCTGGGACCTCCTCCTCGATCCACTCCTGATGAAGACCCAAAGTCCTCATCATGAGGCGGAAATGCAGCAACTCGATCTCGTTCAGACAGTGGACCCACATCTGCCTGTCGTACCTCTCGCGCCCCGTTGTAACCCATGGCTGCCCTTCCTCATCCATGCCGAGGTATGGCCTCCAGATAACCTGCATGACATTCATATAGGTTAGTTGCATTCATAATAAATCAATTGCATTCAATTCAATTAAACAAGAATAAGACAATACAGTAAATAAGAGAACTTACTGGCAATTCTGGATAATCAAGGAATTGACGGCGCAGGGCCGTCAACTGATGGTGCAGTGTTGGCGTGTCGATAGTTGGCCACCACCTGCGGGCCAACGGTATCGCATCCGGGTAGACCTGCCTCGCCCGTCCCAGTGGAAGTAATAATAAGACCAAATATGCAAATAAAGCATTTAGGTTAGATCATCATGCATCATATTATCATGGCATATCATTTAAGGAAATGAAATAAAATGGAAATACACATACCTATAGAAATGGCGTAAAGTCGTTGATGGTGGTCTCACGGTCCAGTATAAGCGTAGATAAATCTGTGAAGAAGTGGGCCAGAAGGGCCACACCTTGGGCATACTCTCCCAATCTATCCAAATCCATCAAAATCCCCAAGAAATGACAATGAACCACATCGCCCTTGGTACCAAAGAAAAGCCTACCAAACAGGAAAACTAAGAACATCCTAAGGTCTCTGTCTATCCTCTCTCTATCCTCCTCATTCCAATAGTATGCAACCCCTGCTGTCCTAGCTAACCTATCCATGAACATCTCTCGGGACTCCCCCGCCTTCTGTCGTGGGTTCACCAGCCCCAATGCATCTATCACCATCCACCGTATCAAAGTCTTGGACTCCCTCCCGGGTGTGGCTACTAGTAATCCCAACAAGCTCTCTGTCAACTCCCTGTAGTTCGGGAAGGTGACACCACTAACCGTCCTACCCTCTACCCTCAACCCGGTAATCCTAGCTACATCTTCTAAGCTGGGGACCATGTGTCCCCATGACATAAAGAATGCTCGACTCTTTGCATTCCACCTTTCCCTCAGAACCTGGAGGAGCACTAAATCTAGCCCGAACGACACTATGTCTAGCAACTCTCCAAATCCCATCTATCTCAAGCGCGCCTTTTGAAAGTCCGGTAGACCCCAGTAGGCGTCTATCACTAGATCCCATGAGATCTTGGCTCTTATGGTGTCGTACAATTGTCCATGGAAATATTAGATTAGCCATTAGGAAGTCAAATAAAATCAATTTTTATAACCCTTTTAGGTCCTTGAACACTGCCCTAAATAGCGTCGGGGGTGGTCGACGCCTTTTGAATGGTGTCACCTGGTCCTAACGCCTTTCAAGCCAAAGTCCCTGGACATGTTGGCTTCCCCTTTTCTTCGTTTCCCATCCACTAAAAGCTATAAAAACCCAAGCTTTTCAGACTCACCATAGGGTGACCGGCTTCCTTAGCCGATGCCACTATCAGTTCGTCCGCTTGAGCCACAGGTTGTGCTTCTTCTTCTTCTTCCGTGAAGGTTGCCGCCGCCACCGCAAGCGCCGCTGCCTCGTCCATTGCTCCTTCTGCCAGAACCGGAGCTTCCCCTTCTTCTAGTTCTGCCACCGGGATGGCAGCAACCCTTTGCTGCTTCTGGCTAGGTCCACCACGATCCATAGAATGGGAGAGAGTAAGAGAGAACCAGGTGGAATTGAGAAGGAGAGCCGGACAGAAAGAGAGATTGAGATTGAGAGAGAATTAGAGGAAGGGGGATTGAGAAGGAGAGCCGTACGGAAAGAGAGATTGAGAGAGAATGAGAGGAAGGGGCATTAAGAGTGGGAGAGATGGCCGATGAGGAGTTGGCCAGAGTTAGAGGAGCTCGCTGGCATCGGAGACGATAGCTGGAGAGAGGTGAAGCTCGACGTCGCCGGAGAAGACGGAGGATGAAGAGAGAGAAGAGAGAAAGGCAAATGAGAAGGAGGAAGAAGGAGCTTGGGCTCGGACTGCAGAATTAAGTTAAAACATGTCAACCTCGGGGGACGCAATTCAGTGGCACATAAATTGAGGTACCGTTTGAAATTTTGAAATAATTGAAAGGCGTCGACCATGGACGATGCACTTTTGAAAATTACCGCCTTGGTTAGTCAAAGCCGTACCACAGAAAATTTTGAAAATGATGAACTACGTCAACCATGGGTGACGCATTTCATAGAATTAATGCATGGGAAATTGTGTAAAGTGGTTGAAATCATGATAGGCGTCGACCATGCCCGACGTGATCAGAGCATTAAATGCGTTGAAAATTGAGAAAATAGGAGAGAGAAAGTGAAGGGCATCGACCATAGTCGACTTGATTCAAAGCCATTTGATGAATAATTCTAGAATTTTGGAAATTGAATTTGGCTGAAAGGTGTTATCATGAGTGGACGCGATTTGAATTAATGAACTCGAAACATTGAATTTTGGAGAAAATGAGCTATTTTGATTAAGGAAAAATTCTGAAAAATTGCACAAATAATAATGAAGGATCTTCATTGCAATAAGGAAGGATTTTCTATTGAAAAGTACATCAAGTTTTGGACAGAAGCTAAGAGCTCTCAGGCCAAATTTTATGAAGCTCTTTTACATAATTTTTCCATAGCTCTCGATTTGCCTTATGAGGAAGTTTAACATAACGGGCGAAACCGATGTTCCAAAAGGTCGCAATAAGCTATGTAGCCTCGGAATCTTCATCAGTTCCCAAAGCCCACTTCTTGATTGGAGAAAGGCTGGAAATCTCTAGAAATTCATAATGCGGAATGCCCAGTTGAGGATGACAACAATGAGAATTATACAAGATGAACTCGATCGTCCTGATCAGTCTGAGCTCTGTGCCTGCACAACGGCGCACTCGAACCGCCTTTTCATGGAGAGCTAGTAGTGTAGATTCAAAATCGGTCCTCGGCATGGTCTTGAAGTAGTTGCACTAGTCTGCTCGAGTCTTGCGGTTGTGTACTTGATTGATCATGTTTTTGTTGAATTTCACTGCGCTGGCAATGTGAAAGATATGACTGCACTGATAAATCTTTGACATCTTAGGAATCGCTTCCTCATTGTGGTTGAATTTGAAGTGGATATCAATCCATAAGGCAAGGAGTATTATGCCATAAGGAGGTTGACCAATAGAAGCTAGTGAGAGCCCACTGTAGAGATAGGCTAGGATGTTGTACTTATCTGTTTTCCTCTGAATATCCCACAAATTGCATTGAGCTGCTCTTCTGATAATATGTTATCATCGGCAGAGAATAGTAGAGCTCTAACCAAACATGCAGTGAACGCAATTATCACGGTCTCTATATCTTCCTCTTTAATCTCTTCTATTTTCTTTAAAGTCCATTCTGCCAGCTTTGCAAGATTAATCCCTTTCTAAGTGAGGACGCTCTGGATCTTTTTTGGACTTTCCATAATCTTTTTCAAGAACTGATGGGAGGTGATTTTCTCCCTTATGAACAATATATTAGTCACGTTAGGTTCTTCATTGTTAGCCTTGGGTTTTGGAAGTTCCAAGAGTAACTCAACTTCTTCTAGAAGGATAGTAGCTTCGAAGGAAATGAAGAGGAAACTGTTTGTTTGAGGATACCATAATTCAATAAGTACGTCCATTGCAGCCCAATCCATTTGCACACTCTTATAGTGTTTAGTATGCACTACCAAACCCTGGATATGCCACTTTGAGGTGAAGGATTGCATAGAAAGAGAAATTTTCTCCACTGATTTTGGAATCCATGGGAGTGGAGTAAATCTTCTTGGACCTGGGAAGAAAGGATATCCCTTGAAAGAAAAGAGAATTGACATGGTCTTATCATATTAAAAGAAAAGAAATTGGAGTATGGAGAAAAGACGTAAAAAAAAAAAGAAGGAAATTGGATTGATAAGAGAGAAGCTTACCTTTAGATTTCGATTTCGCCCACTAAGATGGCCCTCTATATTAGAGAGACTTTCAATCGCCCTATTCACCCTCTTTCTTGATGAAGAATCATTTGCAAAGCTTTACATCTTTCTTCCTTGATTGCTTTATCTCTTACTTTCTTCTTTCCCTTCTCTTCCTTTTTCTTGAGCTTGTGAGGAATCCCTTAGCTTTGCACTCTTAAAAGTTTGATGTGTAGCAATTGAATCAAGAGGGGAGGTTATATAGAGAGGATTTGCATTGATTGAAGATCTATTTTCGAATTGAAAGATGGAGTTCAAGGGAGGAAAGCTATGTTCGGAGCGGAGTCAGAAAGAACATGTTTCGGTAACTTGAATCGCGTCGCCTCGACACGGCGTCATTTAAATGACGTTGACTCTGGACGGTGCCTTTTAGAGTTTATTTTACTTGCTATGAAAATTGAATATTTAATGATGTTCGTCTATCTGCATGATGTTGCTGATAAATTTTGAGTACAGGAAAATCCGAAAAAAGATATGATGATGGTATGTGATGATTATACATTCTTGAGCATTAACTGAATAAAATTATATATTACACTCATGATTTTATGTGAAAAACTATATGAAATGATAGATAATTTTGTGCTCTTTCCAACGACACCCATTTTGTTGAATTCCGAGTTTAAAACATCGTCATTTCATGTGAAAAACTGAGTGTAGCGCATTTGTGGGTTTTCGGTAAAGTCGGGATATATAATAATTTTATTTGAGTATAATTGTTATTTTGGTCATCACAAAATTCTAATTTTAACTTACTTTGTGTGAACATGATATAAAGAACATGTGGCGCAGTTGGTTGGACTACTTAGTACCCGTTGAAGTGACTCGAGTTCAAATCCTAGCAATAATGTTTATTTTTGTACACGAGATAAATGTAAAGACATTTTGATCAATAAGAAGGATGCCCTAACTTTTTCTCCAATAAAGCCACAAGGAGGAGCCGTCGCCTCCATCTCCCCCTTTCCTTTTTTTCTCTCTCCTTCCTTTTCTCTCATCTTTTTAAAAGATCTGAACCCTTCTTTATTTTCTATTCTTTTCTCCTCCTTCTTCTTCTTCCTTTTTTTTCTCCCTCTCTCTGCTACAGGACCCGTGGGTACTGTAACAACTACAGTATCGTGGTATTGTAGCAACCTCTCCCCCTCCCTCTTTAGCTTTCATTCTCTCTCTCTCTCTCTCTCTCTCTCTCTACATCTCTCTCAAACCAGTGGCTGCTGGGGGCTGAAGGTGGACTCGAGGCACTACAACTGACCACTGGAAGTAGTCCAGGGCGGCCAAGGATACGCACGAAGGGTTGCGACAGCTGCAAACACTAGTTTTCTCTCTTTATCTTTTCTCTCTCTAGTTTTTAAGTTGTCTATGTTACATAGTATTTAGAATATTTCTGCAATATTTGTCTTCTAAGAGTCATATTTGTTTTTCATTTTCAATGTCTCTGTAAAATATCATGAAGTTATGATTCCATTTGACAGTTGTTTGTTTGGAACAAGTAACATTTTCTCCATATTTTTCTTCTACAACTCTTTCTTTTTCTTCTGTTCACATCACTCAAATTTTGTATTCTTCTTTTATTTAATATTTTAGGAGTAGTCTTAGTTCAGTAGACAGTCTAATTATACTCATTTAATAGTGTTTATTTTGTGAGTTTGTAGTAAGTCCGACTAGTTTAATTGTTCTCTATCAAATTATCTTCCAATGTCTGAATAGTCCTTTCTGACCGTCCATCAGTTTCAGGATGGTAAGCTGAGCTAAAGGCTAACTGTGTACCCAAGGCCTTCTGAAAGCTCTTCCAGATCCTAGAAGTGAATCTTGGATCCCGATTTGATACGATGGACAAAGGTATCCCATACAGAGAGATGATCTGGTCCACAAACAACTTAGCCAACTTACCGACTAACTAGTCCTTTCTAATAGCTAGAAAGTGTGCAGACTTGGTCAATCGATTAACAACGACCCAGATTGCATCCCTCCTGCCGGGTGACACGGGCAATCCCATCACAAAGTCCATAGTCACGTGCTCCAATTTCCACTCTGGGATCCATAACGGCTGTAACAACCCTCCTAGTCTCTGGTGCTCTGCCTTAACTTGCTGACAAGTTAGGTACCTTGCCACATATTCAGCTACGTCCTTCTTCATATCAGGCCACCAAAAATGCCTCATCAAACATTGATACATCTTAGTCGTTCCGGAATGCACTGTATATCTAGAACGGTGTGCCTCATGCAGGACACTCCTGCGCACCTCTTCCTTAGCTGGAATATAGAGTTTGCCTCTAAATCTGACCGTGTCATCATTCCACAACTCAACCTCAGGTATCTGGAGAATCTGTGGTAACTCTACATCTGCCCTCTGAGCTTCAATCACTGCATGGTACACTGTTGGCCTCACAATGAAGCTGGACAACACGGCTCTATTGGCCTCTCGAGGAATCCTAAAGAAAGATTCCACAACCTGCTCATATAATCTCCATTCCTAAATCATAAGATGTGATACGACTGTCTTCCGACTCAAGGCGTCTGCCACCACGTTCACCTTGCCCGGATGATAAGAAAGGTCGAGATCATAATCCTTGATAAACTCCATCTATCTGCGTTGCCTCAAATTTAGATCCCTCTGAGTGAAAACATACTTCAAGCTCTTGTGATCAGTGAAGACCTGAAACTTCTCCCCATATAAGTAGTGCCGCCCGATCTTCAGAGCAAATACTACAGTTGCCAATTCTAAGTCATGAGTGGGGTAGTTTTCCTCATGCTTCTTCAGCTACCGAGAAGCATAGGCCATAACCTTATCATGCTGCATCAGAACCGCACCCAAACCTCGATGAGATGCATCGGAGTAAACCACAAATCCACCTGAACCTGATGGAAGCACCAGAACTGGAACCGAAGTGAGACGAGCCTTAAACTCAGTAAAGCTCTGCTCACACTCCTCGGTCGACAGAAAACGAACTCCCTTACGAGTCAACCTTGACAATGGGGTTGCTATCGAAGAGTGGCGGCCTTTAAAGGATCAGCCACAGGACGGTAGATCTGTAATACTGATAGAAAAGGTTGTCGGCCAGGTGGAGGAGTTGGCTTGATATTTAAGGAATGAACAGCAGCAAGGATTGGCATGCTCGTAACTTTATTGACTCGTCCTTTGTAGGGAAATTTGAGGCACTGATGATTCGTAGAGGGAATCGCCTTAAAGGTTTTAATATAAAGACGGCCCAAAATAGCCTTCAAGGAAGGATCAATTTCTAAGATGTGAAATTTGACCTAGGCATGACATACAGGGCCTAACTTTACTTTTAAATAGACTATTCCCAGAGGGGAACGGGTGGAGTTATCATATGCTGTAACAGAAATGGGGTTAGGCGGCCATTTTTCCTTGGGTAGACCACATAGTTCAAGGGACTTCGGAGGCAGGACATTAATTGAAGCCCCCGTGTCAACTAGGCATGTGTCTATGGCCTTTTTGCAAATATTGACCGTAATACTCAGAGCCATGCTCCTGGCTGCTAGTGGTGCTAGTTCCAAAGCATGAAATAAGATAGAGGGTTGATCCCCGTGCGGAACTAGTAATGCGGTGATCTTCTTCACCGGCAGGTCTTCGTTGACCATCACTTTTTGTAGGTATTCCATCAAAGCTTCCTGATGGGTCTTCGAACTCTTGATCAAATCAAGCATAGAGATTCGTACTGGTGTTCTATCCAGTTGCTTTAGCAGGTTATATTGAGTGCTTGGTGCACTCTCATCGTTATGCGCTTCCTTTGGCGGCTATGATGGGTCGTTTCTAACTGTAGATTGAGGAAAGACCTTATTGAAGATCCTCCTACTCCGGAGTGCATGTTCTTCACTAGTGGAAGGGCCAGGTGATAACTTGAGCACCGCGGGGTTGGTAGATGGCGTAGATGGTGTGGATGGTTGGTATACGGGTGATGGCGTGGGGTTAGTTGATGATGGCATGGTGCGAATGAGGGGTTTAGAGGGTTGAATAGTGGTGTGGTAAGTGGTTGGCGTAGTTGGAGTGGGGAATGGTATGCGGAGTAATAGTTTGGATGGTTGTATGGTGTTTGGGTAGACGATGGTGGTAGTAGATGATGTGGGGAATGGTACGCGGAGCAATGGTTTGGATGGCATGAGGGGTGCGTAATTAGCTTGCGGTAGGTTGTTTGATGGAGGTGTGGTGGCGTGGGGGGTAATGGGTTTAAGGAAAGTGGGTGGTGGTGATGGGTTAATGGGCGTGGGTAAACGGTATGCAGGCGTTGGTACTGGTGTGATGGTAACGGGTTGTGGTTTAAGTACGTGGAGGGTGCGGTGTGGTGGTTGCTCAGTGGTGCTCGGAGTGTGACCATTGAATAAATAGAGGAAGAGTCCTTTTGTAAGGAGTCGCCTAGAACGCAGCGGGGAATAAAATCGATTTCTATGTATCGGTTGCTGGGATCGTAAAACGGACAATAAAATTAAACGCGGGAAGAACGGTTCTTCACCTTTGCGGGGTGTCGAATCTCCCGTTGATGATTCTGACTCGGTAATCGTGCACGCGCACGATCTCTAGAGGTATCCACACGAGCTCCCGCTGTAGACGCGTTTTCCTCCTCGACTTGAGTGCTCTGACCAGATCTCAAATCCACCATGCACGGAAAGAGAAAGATCTACTCCAAGAGAGAGAAGAAGAGAGAGAGAGGAGATAGAGAATCTTGGGGTGTGAAATTCGTCCAACCTCTTTTACCCCTTCCCTTGGCCTCGTTATATAAGAAATAAGGATAAGCACAAGGATTAATCCTCATGATTATCCAAGAGTTTGGCCTTGGATAAATCTCCATTAAATATTCATGTTTATCCTGCGGCTTTTCAAAAAAACCCAGATAAGCATGAAATTTAATGTCTCTCACCGTCTGACGAGAACTCTTATGTGTGTGACCCTCTAAGCCCATATATCAGTCCGGTTTCAGGCCCATTAAACTTAGAACTAATTATAGAGTTTAATATTTATTAATTAACATTTAAACATCATATGTTAAATGATTAATTTAATAAACAAGTGGTTTATCATCTGATGATTAATTCACTTGGCCTTCTGATCATGAACGGTACCAAACACTACCTCATGATCCCAGAAGATATAAGGGATACTGTTCCCTTTATTTGAACCTTTCCGTCTGCAGATACCGCACAGATAAAATCCTTCACTCATCCAATGTCCCAATAACGCAAGGGTATGGTTTTATAGTCAAACACTCTATCGCATTATTTAGATGGATTCCAGTACTCAGTTAATTTCTAGAAAGACATCTCTTTCATTTGACCCTGGCCAGGGATTTCTGTGTACACATCCATAGGACATTCTCTCTCCAGTCTTATACCAAGAGTGAGTGATCCCTTGTTGTTCACTCAATTACCTTCGCAAGCTTTCTACTGTATCTGAGAGACCGACTATCGTGGGCTTAATGGTTAAAGTCCACAAGTCAGAGAATCAAGACACAATGATCTACAAACAAGGTATCATTGGTGACTCAGGTCAAAGGACCAACTGTGCTACTGCAACGATTGAATTCTCTGGTTGACTAATAGGTATAATTACTATCCAGGAATTCTTATTTGGGTCTGTTCAGTGAACTCATTCTCTAATGAGCACCCACAAGTTTGTCTTAGTGTCACCACACGAGTGAATGTGAGATCATTCACCCTCATCACATGAGCATACATAACTTGTGTCGATCTTATCGGATATTTAATGTCCTTCTCAAATATCCTATGATCGAGAACTGTTTAAGACAAGTGACTGAGGATATTGATCTCACTATCATGATCTCATCATGATTCAATATCCTATACATTTGTCTATGGACCTTCATTACGATAGTTAATTTGCAAGAACTATAAATGAAGAAATAATTGCCTTTATTAATAATCTGAACTAGAATGTACAATGATTGGCTTTGAGGCCACCCAATTCTATCATTCTCCCACATGGACTATAGCCAATCACCCATATATCTAAGTCCCATAGACTTAAGGTGACGTTCTAAATTGTTTTGAGACAATGGCTTAGTCAAGGGATCTGCTACATTATCTTTAGATGAGACTTTCTCAACTACTATATCTCCTCGGGTGATAATCTCATGAATAAGATGAAATCGTCTCAGAATGTGCTTTGACTTCTGATGTGATCTTGGCTCCTTTGCTTGAGCTATTGCCCCATTGTTGTCACACAATAATGGAACAGGATTTGAAATGCTTGGAACTACTCCAAGTGCTGAGATGAACTTCTTCATCCAAATCGCCTCCTTGGCCGCTTCAGCTGCAACAATGTATTCTGCTTCGGTCGTCGAATCTGCAGTTGTTTCTTGTTTGGAACTTTTCCAACTTACTGCACCTCCATTTAACATGAACACAAATCCAGACATGGATTTGCTATCATCCATATCCGACTGGAAACTCGAGTCAGTAAACCCTCGAAGTTCCAAGTCGTTTCCTCCATAGACGAGAAATAGATCCTTAGTCCTTCTTAAGTATCTAAGGATACATTTCATCGCCTTCTAGTGTTCTTCACCTGGATCAGCCTGATATCTACTAGTGACACTTAGTGGGAGTGCCACATCAAGCCTAGTACATAGCATTGCATACATGATAAATCCTAATGCCTAGGCATAAGGAACTCTATCCATGTATGCTATCTCTTCAGGTGTCTTAGGAGACATTCCTTTTGAGAGATAAATTCCATGCCTCATTGGAACGAGACATCTCTTGGAATTTTTCATGCCAAACCTTTTGACTATAATATCTATGTACATAGATTGGGATAAGCCAAGCATCCTTTTGGACCTATCTCTATAGATCCTTATTCCCAGAATATAGGATGCTTCTCCCAAATTTTTCATGGAGAAGTTTTTGGATAACCAAGTCTTTACTGATGACAACATTCCTACGTCATTTCCAATGAGTAGAATGTCATCAACGTAAAGTACCAGAAAGGTAACTGCGCTCCCACTAGTCTTTTTGTATATACAAGGTTCATCTTCATTCTTAATGAAGTCATAAGATTTGATTGCTTCATCAAATCTTAAGTTCCAAGTTCGGGATGCCTGCTTTAATCCATAAATGGATCTTTGCAGCTTGCATACCTTGCTTGAATGCTCCTTGGAAGTGAATCCTTCAGGTTGTATCATATACACCTCTTCTTGAAGGTTCCCGTTAAGGAATGTTGTTTTCACATCCATTTGCCATATTTCATAATCATAGAATGCGGCGATGGCAAGAAGTATTCTGATTGACTTAATCATGGCAACTGGAGAAAATGTTTCGTCATAGTCAATGCCTTGCCTTTGACGATATCCTTTTGCTACCAGCCTTGCCTTGTATGTGTCAATCTGTCCATCTGCCCCGATCTTTCTTTTAAAGATCAATTTACTGCCAATAGGTACTATACCTTCTGGCAGATTAACCAAGTTCCAAACTTGGTTGGCATACATGGACTGAATCTCTGAATTCATTGCCTCTTGCCATTTCTCTGATTCTTGACTATTCATGGCTTCTTGGTAGGTTTGAGGATCATCATCCTCATTTAAGTGCACTTTTGGCTTGCCATCATTGATATGTCCAACATATCTTTCAGGCTGCTTAGGCACTCTACCTGATCTGCGAACCTTTTGTGTATCATCTTGAACAAGTTCTTGAGTCAATGGTTCAGTAGATGAACTAGTGTTGATTTGTGAGCCTAGAATTTCTTCCAGTTCTATCTTGCTCCCACTGTCTTCTTTTGAAAGATATTCTTTCTCTAAGAAGACAACTCTTTTTGCGACAAACACCCTTTGATCGTTGGGATGATAGAAATAATATCCAAAAGTCTCTTTTGGATATCCCACAAATCTACATTTCTCTGTCCTGGAATCCAGTTTGTCTGGATCATGTCTTTTGACATGTGCAGGACAACTCCAGACTCTAACATGCTTAAAGTCTGGTTTCTTTCCTTTACATATCTCATATGGAGTGGAAGATACTGACTTACTGGGAACTTTGTTCAACATATATGCAACAGTCAACAGTGCATATCCCTATAAAGAGATTGGAAGTTTAGCATAACTCATCATTGATCGTACCATATCTAATAGAGTACGATTTCTCCTTTCCGATACTCCATTTAATTGTGGGGTATAGGGAGCAGTCCACTGAGACAAAATACCATTATTCTGAAGATATTGTGTGAATTATGTACTTAAGTATTCACCCCCTTGATCTGATCGAAGAGTTTTGATACTCTTTTCAGTCTGGTTCTCAACTTCATTTTTAAACTCTTTAAATTTCTTAAAGACTTTTGACTTATATTTCATTAAATATATGTAGCCATATCTTGAGAAATCATCTGTAAATGAAACGAAGTATGAGTAACCACCCATAGTATGAGTGGACATTGGACCACATACATCACTATGTATTAGTTCCAATAAGTCCTTAGCTCTTTCTCCATGTCCTGAAAATGGAGCTTTGGTCATTTTCCCCATGAGACAAGCTTCACAAGTTGCAAATGATTCATAATCAAATGGATCAAGATATCCATTCTTTTGCAACATAATGATCTTGTTCTCATTTATATGACCGAGCCTACAATGCCATAGGTATGATTTATTCACATCCTTATCTATTCGTTCAAGAGATTTATTTACTAGACAAACATCATATGAAATATCAAGTAAATATAATCCATTCATTAAATATCCAGAAGCAAACAATTTGTTTCCTTGATAAATGGAACAACCTTTATTCTCAAGTTTCATAGAATATCCTTGTTTATCTA
Organism: Zantedeschia hybrid cultivar; assembly: GCA_030544215.1. NCBI lineage: Eukaryota > Viridiplantae > Streptophyta > Magnoliopsida > Alismatales > Araceae > Zantedeschia > Zantedeschia hybrid cultivar. The sequence goes on along the minus strand of JARZZO010000002.1, from coordinate 57,713,480 downwards.
AACATGAAATAGATATGATATTCCTAATAATGGTCGGAACATAATAACAATCTATTAGTTTCAATGAGTCTCCTGACGGCATCTGAAGTCTTGCTGTCCCCACAGCTAACGCAACAACTTTTGCTCCATTCCCAAGTCTCAGATCCACGTCTCCGCGGTTCAATCTTCTTTTACTTGTTAGCACCTGCAAGTTATTGCAGATATGAGAAACACATCCAGTATCTAATACCCAAGATGTTGATTCTCTATAAGACAAGTTAAGATCGATCATGAGTATACCTGAAGCTTCACCAAGCTTCTCCTTTGCTTTTTATGCTAGATAAATCTTGCAGTTTCTCTTCCAGTGACCTTTTTTATGGCAGTGGAAATATTGACATTTATCATTGACTTTAGCTTTGTCCTTTTGAACCGCCGGTTTGCTTTTCACTAGCTTCTTAGGCTTACGTTTCTTAAAGGTATGTCCAGCTTTTCTTTTCTTATTGGTCTTACCAACAAGCATTACATGTGGCTTATCTTTCTGGATAGTGCCTTCTGCTGTCTTCAACATGTTGAGCAGCTCAGCCAGTGTAACTTCAATTTTGTTCATATTAAAGTTGATAATGAATTGTGAAAATGAATCTGGAAGGGACTGTAGGATTAAGTCAATGCTTAGGTCATTGTTCATAACAAAGCCAAGCACTGCAAGCCTCTCAATCCATTCTATCATCTTGAGCACATGAGTTTGCACAGATGTGCCCTCGCTCATTCTGGTCCTGAACAATTTCTTAGATATCTCATATCTTTCTGTTCTGGATTGTTCACCAAACAACTCTTGTAGGTGATTCAGAATGGACTTAGGTTCCATGTTATCATGCTGTCGTTGTAGTTCATTGTTCATTGAACCAAGCATATAACACTGGACTTTGACAGAGTCCTCCTTCCAATTTTCAAACATCATTAATTCATCCTCGTTAGCATTTTCACCGGGTTGTACTGGATCTGGTTGATCCAGGACATAGGCTAGCTTGTCACACCTGAGGACAATCTTCAGGTTGCGTAACCAGTCAATGTAATTAGGTCCCGTGAGTTTGTTTGCATCAAGTATGCAACGAAGGGGGTTAGGTGACGACATAGCGACCTACAAGGAAATATAAAAATAAGCAGATAGTTCTTAAAATCAAATTTAGGACTTTTAATCTAGATTTAGGCTCCCACTATTTTTCGGCGATCTGTATGACCCTCTAATATACAGAACGGGAGATTCCGGTGATCTCCTAGTGGGGATCAGAATCCTTCGGGCATCATGCATGTGATCTTGTGGTAACACAATGATCGTTTCGAATTGTGTGTCGTTAAACACATGAAAACGTTCAATCTAAATTTATCTGGCTCACTCAAATCAAAATTTGGAAATTTAATAGTGATGAGTCTGAGTCGATCCACAGGGAATTAAGATTCTAATTTTTGAAAACTTTGGACTTTAGTTAATCTAAAAATAAGTGGGAATTTAATGAAACAAATTACTTACTTAAACTCGAATTAAACTAACTAATGTTACCTAAAATTATAATCATTTAAATTAAACAAATCTTTTTCTTGCTTTTCTTTTCAGAAAGTAAACACAAACATATATGGAAATAAATTAATCACAACTAAAATTTATGACAAAGATATCAAAATTTAACTACGTGTAAAACATGAATTAACTAAAAATTATAAATTTATGCTTCACCATCATTAAACTTAAATAATCAAACATAAATAACTAACTAATCCTACTCAATCAAGTTAATACTACACTAATTGAGGAGAGGAAAGAACAGAATAACAACAATAATATGTGGGGCTTTGTGGAAACTGCCGGCTCAATAGACCGGGCTGGGGAAGGATGGCGCAATGGACCACTGCTTCAGGTTGTTGGCTGCTTGGTTGCCGCTTGGTGGTTCCTGTGTGTAGAAAGGAAAACAGTTGCTGGCATGTGGTTGCTGGGCAGGAGGTGCTTGGCTCAGTTGGGACAGCACATGGAGGAGATGCTGCCAGCAGCTTGACGTGGATCTTGCTAGTTTCAGGTTGCTGCGTGGGAGAGCTGGAGGTTGGAGTCTTCTACGTGGCTACTGGAGGAAGCTCAGCTGGTGCGTGGCTGGTTAGGGAAGCTGCTGTGTGCGTGCTGCAGGAGAAAGAAGCTTGCAGTTGGCTGGTGGTAGCTGCAGCACGTGGATGGAGCTGCAGGGCTGCTGTGTGGAGGGTTGATGCTGCACGTTGTTGCTGGGACTTGCTGCTGGCACGCAGACAATGGGACTGTTGGAGGAAAGCTTCACCAGCATGCACGTGGGCGAGTAAGAGGCTGGCTTCACCGTGGACAGCTGCTGGAAGTTCGGTGGAAGGGCAGCAGGATGCTGGCTGGGCGCTTCCCGGCACGTGGAGGAGGGCTTCACCAAGTGTTGGAGAGCTTGACAGCATGCGCATGGGAGCTTGGAAGCTTCAACTTGCAGGAGAGACTGCTGGTTGGTGCTGCTGCTTGACGCATGGAGGAGGGTTCACCACATGCAGGAGGATGCTTGCCGTGGAGCTTGACGCCGCTTGGAGTGCTGCCGCGAGGATGCTGCACGCACTGCTGCGAGGATGCTGGACGAGCAGGGAAGAGAGAAGGGAGACCGAGAAAGAGAGAATAGAGAGAGAGAAAGATAACCCAGAGAAAACAGAGAAGGAGGACGAGAGAGAAGACGGGAGAGAAAGAGAGAAAACGTGAAAGAGAGTTGGAGAGGGAGAGGGTTGCGGGAAGGAGAATTGAAAGGAAGGGTTACGGAGGGGAAGGAGAGTTCGGAATATATGGGAGAGAAGAAGAGAGAGAGAGAGAACGTGTGGGAGTGTTTTTGGAAAGGGAGAAATTGGAAAATAAAACGGAAATAGGAAGAGAGAGTCTAAATTGGGGAAGGAGAGGAAAAGGAAGTTGGAGAAGAATTAGGAGTCAAATTTCCCTATTTAGTTGAAATCCGCACACTGGACTACTCCCAAATTTCCGGAAACTCCTCCAGCTGCACTGCATCCTCGGCATGTCCTGTTCACATCAAATAAATATAATTTAGCGCATTATCATAAAAATATCATCATATTTATTCATTTCATCTCGGTTTTGTCGAAAAACCGCAAATGCGCTACACTCCTTTGATCACATGAAATGACGATGTTTTTAAGTCAGAATTTGATGAAATTGGTACCGTTGGACTTGTTACACAATTATCTATCATTTCATGCTATTTTGCAGATAAAACATGAGTATGATGCATATAGTTGCCCTTAAGTGACCAATTTAACACTTTATCACACCCCCCAACATACTCATTGCTAGTCCCTTAGCAATGCAAATAAGGAAAAGTTAGGACAAACAATGAATTATCATGCTTCATTTGTAGTATCTTTCACAATCAATTTAAGTGGTAGCCGTTTGGTTGAGCTACAAAGTTTTCATATCCCACAATATTTTGATTCAGACAGGTGATTGTGCATGAAATTTGACACACTTAGAACTCGTTTCCGACCTTTCTGGTATATTCTTGCCTTTACTCCCCTTTAGATAAGACTACCTGGGGAGGAGAAGAGAATACGAGATTTCCCGATCAGTCAGTGAGGACCGTTTTTCAGTTTCCGTCCCAACTCAGCACTTTTCACGACTTGGTCATATTTTTGGTTCGATGGACTTTTTAGCGCGGCGTTTCTTTATTGTATTTTTGCTTTTGAGAGTGCGTACTTTTTGCCACTCTCTTTGAATTGCCTGAGGGGAGGTGCGTACTTTTTGCCACCTACCTTCCTTTAGCTCTTTTATCGCCTTCTTTTGCTTTTAATGTTTACAGCTGTCCATTTTAAATGACCGCCTCTTTTAGAGTGCTGAGTGGGACAGTCCCCTATTACGGATTCTACACATTCCTTTCGTTCAACCCAAAAGAAAAATTAGAATAAGTAGTCTTATCCTTGAGGTTAATTCCAGCAATTCTATACTTTTAAGATCTTCCATTTATTCTAAGTTGCCGTGTGTGTGTGAAAATCATCCCGCCGTGGATTTTTGTAAAGTGGAATATTTGAACTTTAAAGGCTCTTTAACCGATGTAACTAACAGAAAACTGATTTTTTTAAGATTTACTTAATGAAACATGATTTTCATGCAATTTTCCTAGGATGTGAAAAGAAGTTTTTTAAAAAATTTGACCATTTTTCAGTGAAAGATATCAGTTTTCTTCAAAAGATTTTTAATAAATGCATATGATTGTCCCACCCCCCAACTTGATTGACATTGTCCTCAATGGCATAAAAGATATGAAAAACATGCAGCCAGAAGAGAATTGGTGAAGGAGCGAAACAACCTGTAATGACGAGGCGGCGACATACCCACGGCGATTGCTGCTTAGGGACCTAAAAGGAAAGAAATACAAAAGCTGAAATAAAATATTGGGTTGCCTCCCAACAAGCGCTAAGTTTATCGTCTTCAGCCAGACGGAAGTTCAGTTAGTGTGGATCACTCAGTTCTATGGATTCAGGTGGTTCATTTTGAAGATTTTCAATGAATGGTTTCAACCGTTGACCATTAACAGTAAAAGTGTTCTTACTTTTAGGGTTCAGAATTTTAACGGCTCCATGATCGAAGGCTTTAACAACCACGAAGGGTCCATCCCATCTGGATTTCAGTTTTCCAGGAAATAGGCGAAGCCTAGAATTAAATAGCCAAACTTTCTGATTTGGAAGAAATGATTTTCTGACAATATGTTTATCATGAAAAGCTTTGGTTTTGGCTTTATAGATCTTTGAATTTTCATAGGCCTCATCACGCAACTCTTCCAGCTCACTCAGTTGTAAGGTTCGGTGGGAACCAGCTTGGGCTAGGTCCAGATTGACTTGTTTAATGGCCCAATAAGCCCTATGTTCTAATTCCACTGGAAGGTGGCACGCTTTTCCAAAAACCAGGCGATAAGGAGACATGCCAATAGGAGTTTTGTAAGCGGTCTGATAGGCCCATAAAGCATCATCCAATCTTTCAGACCAATCTTTTCTATCGGGCCTAATGGACTTTTGCCGAATATTCTTGATCTCCCTATTAGAAACTTCCACTTGGCCACTGGTTTGGGGGTGATAAGGGGTAGCTACTTTGTGATTAATCCCATATTTTTTAAGCAAAGCCCGAAATTGCTAATTCGTGAAATGCGTTCCCCCATCACTAATGATAGCTTTAGGCCACCCGAACCGAGAAAAGATATTCCTTTGAACGAATTTAATGACCACTTTATGATCATTGGTTCGGGTGGCTACCGCTTCAATCCATTTTGAGACATAATCCACCGCTACCAGAATATATGTATGTCCAAAAGAGGGTGGAAAAGGTCCCATAAAGTCAATTCCCCAGACATCAAAGACTTCAACCACCAAGATTGGGTTGAGTGGCATCATATCCCTTTTCGCCATATTTCCTACGGCCTGACATCGGAGGCAAGTTTTGCTAAATTGATGGGCGTCTTTGAAAAGTGTGGGCCAGTAAAAACCACTTTGTAAGACTTTGGCTGCAGTTTTCTTTCCTGAGAAGTGGCCCCCACACGCCAGATTATGACAGAAATTAAGAACACTCTGTTGTTCTTCTTCAGGGACACATCGCCTAATGATTTGATCAGGACAAAATTTGAATAATTCAGGATCCTCCCAGAAATAAAATTTTTCCTGAGAAAAGAATTTGTCCTTTTCACTTTTAGTCCATCCTTCCGGAAGCTGATTAGTCACCTTGTAATTGACAATATGAGCATACCATGGTGCAACAGTGTGAGAAATTGTCAGTAGATGCTCATCAGGAAAGGAATCAGTGATTGGTGTACTGTCAGAGATCGGAATTCGGGATAGGTGGTAAGCTACCACATTCTCAGAACCCTTCTTATCCCGAATTTCCAAATCAAATTCCTGGAGGAGTAAGATCCATCTAATAAGCCTAGGCTTTGCATCCTTCTTGGTCAACAAATATTTCAGAGCCGAGTGATCAGAATAGATTATGACTTTTGCCCCTAAAAGATAAGATCTGAATTTTTCTGGGGCAAAAACCACAGCTAACAATTCCTTTTCTGTGGTGGTATAATTCATTTGAGCATCGACAAGGGTGCGGCTTGCATAATATATCACCACGGGACACTTGTTGATTCTTTGTCCCAAAACTGCACCGATAGCATAATCAGAGGCATCGCACATGATTTCGAAGGGTAAAGACCAATCTGGAGATTGAAGAATCGGGGCTTTGGTCAAAGATTCCTTCAAAGAATTAAATGCCTTGATGCAAGATTCATCCATTTGGAAAGGGACATCCTTAGCTAAGAGAAGAGTTAGGGGCCGGGCAATTTGAGAGAAATTGTGGATAAACCGGCGATAGAAACCGGCATGGCCAAGGAATGAACGGATCTGTCTGACTGAAGTAGGAGGAGGAAGATTGGATATGAGATCGATCTTAGCTTTATCTACTTCTATCCCCCTTTTTGACACAATATGGCCTAGGACAATGCCCTCTCGAACCATGAAATGGCTCTTTTCCCAGCTAAGAATCAGATTGGTGTCTATGCAACTTGCTAGCACATTTTTAAGATTTTCTAAGCAATTTTCAAAAGAGTCCCCGAAGATTGAGAAATCATCCATGAAAACTTCGAGGAATTCTCCCACCATATCGGAGAAGATGGCCATCATGCACCGTTGAAATGTGGCTGGTGCGTTGCATAATCCGAATGGCATTCTCTTAAAAGCAAACGTGCCATAAGGGCACGTGAAGGTGATCTTTTCTTGATCTTCCGGGTAAATAGCCACTTGATTGTACCCGGAGTACCCATCTAAGAAGCAGAAGTACTTCTGGCCCGATAACTTTTCCAGAATCTGGTCCATGAATGGGAGTGGAAAGTGGTCCTTCTTAGTCATGAGATTCAACTTTCTGTAATCAATACACACTCTCCATCCCGTGGTGAGCCTAGTGGGTACCTCTTCTCCATGATCATTCTTGATAACTGTTAATCCAGATTTCTTGGGTACCACCTGAGTTGGGCTGACCCATTTACTGTCTGATATTGGGTAGATAATACCCGCATCCAGCCATTTCACAACTTCCTTCTTCACCACTTCTTTCATATTGGGGTTAAGCCGCCTTTGCATCTCCCGACTGGGCTTAGAATTCTCTTCCATATAGATGTGATGCATGCAAATGGACGGACTTATTCCTTTCAAATCGGCCACCGACCATCCAATAGCACCTTTGTGGTCTTTGAGGACCTCGGTTAATTGGGCCTCCTGCGGCGATGTGAGATTTGCCGCAATGATGACCGGGAGAGTTTGGTCCGGACCCAAAAAGATATACTTGAGAGACTCCGGTAATGGTTTGAGTTCAAGCTCAGGAGGGTCCTCTAAAGATGGCAAGGCGGGTTCAGACTGCAAGGCTGGTAAAGGTTCAACCTTGGGCCAAGATGTTAATGGGCCAGGGGAGTCCTTTAAAGTATTGGCTTCCTCCAAAAGGTCATATGTGGACATCTCATTTTCTTCAACCAGATTATCCACGATATCAATAGTATGACATTCTTTTTCATGATCTGGATATTGAGACGCTTTGAAGACATTAATCTGGACTTTTTGACCCCCAAATGAAATGTCCATTATGCCAGTTTCACAATTTATATTAGCTTTGGCAGTGGCTAAGAATGGACGACCTAAGATGATCGGGGTGTGAATGAGTTCCTCAGGTAATGCCATATCTAGAATAAGAAAATCCACGGGAAAATAACAATCATGAACCTTTACGATAACATCCTCAATTAATCCCCGTAGAGTTTTCACAGACCTATCAGCCAACTGCAAGATGATAGGTTTGGGCTTTAATTCTCCAATATCAAATTTTTCATAAATGGTTGTTGGCAATAGATTTACACTCGCACCTAGATCCAATAAAGCTCTATCAAATGTAACTCCAGCTAAGTCACATGAAATTAGAGGTGCTCCAGGATCCTTTAACTTCTTGGGTAAATGATTCATCACAATTGCACTAACATCCTCAGAAAGCCGAACCTTTTCGGGTGCCATTCTAGATTCTCTTCGTGGAGTACATAATTCCTTGAGAAACTTAGCATAAGCTGGCACATGCTTGATGGCATCGAGGAGTGGAATATTAATTTGGACTTGTTTGAACAAATCCAACAACTCCTCATTCTGGGCCAGTTTCTTCCTAATATTGGGCTTAGCTAACAAGACATTAGGAAATGGCACCCTAGGTTTATAAGAACTTGGGCCTTCATCAATCTTCCCTTTTCCTTTCAGATCCTCCTCCAACTTCTCTATGATGGATTCATCTTCACTCTCACTTTCAATTTCCTGAGGCCCATCAGTGGAACCTTTAGCTAATTCTCCATCTGCATGTGGTTTTTCTAAACTTCTCCCACTCCTAAGGGCTGAAATGGCTTTAGCATTCTCAAATTGCGGCCCTTTAGATTGTGGTACCGGGCCAGGCTGAGGTAAAAGGCCCGATTGCTGTGGAAAACCCGGAGGTTGATTCCTTGGATTGGCAACGGGTTGACTAGGAAGTTGGCCTACTTCTCTTCTCATCGCGGCCTCAGCTAGTTGGCCCATTTGACTTTCCAACTTAGCAATGGATTGTTGCTGGGTCAAAATCAGTTGTTGGAGTTGAGTGAATTTATCATCAAAGTTGGGCTGAGGAGGTTGCTGGTAAGTGGGTGGAGGATGGTATTGGGTTGGTTGTCCTGATTGGAATGAGTGGTAGTGGGCCGGTTGACCTGATTGATATTGGGCCGGTTGACCTGATTGATACTGGGCCGGTTGAGAAAACTGGGTTTGAGGTCCCCTAGCCTGAACATTTCCATAGAAATTAGATTGTTGTTGGAATGAGTTCTGTGGCTTTTGGGCTTGATGCATAGGAGGATGGGACATTGGTAATGGGGCCTGCTGATTCTTCCAAGAGAAATTAGGATGATTTCTCTAGCCAGAATTGTAAGTATTTGAGAATGGGTCATTATTGGGCCTGGAGAATCATTGGGCAGCCTGAACTTGTTCTTGAATGAATGGTGGAAGTTGGGCCGCAGTTGGGCATTCATTCACTTGATGGGTTGGACTTGCGCATAAGGCACAAATATCATGATTGGCAGTAGATGGGCCTTCATATGGACTAGATTGTGTTGGGTAAGTAGGCTCTTGCTTGTTTAAGGCCAAGAGTTGGTCTAGTTTCTGGGCCAAGACGTCTACCTTGTCCAACTTCTGATTAATCAGATTTATGTCCATTCTGGATTCGGGCTCTCCGCGGGCCTTAAGTTCATACATTCCAGTCCGTTTAGATGGCCCGACAGACCTTTCATAAGATGATAATGAGGCATGATTGTTGGAATTTTCACTTAACATCTCAAACATATCATAGGCCTCATCTTCATTTTTCATCATAAATGCCCCTTCATTTTTCATCATCTGTCTTAACTGTTCAGACAATCCTTCATAGAATGCTTGGACAATTTGCCATTTTGAAAGCCCATGATGAGGGCATTTTCTAAGCAATTCTTTCAGTCTTTCCCAAGATTCATGGATCAATTCCCCGGGAGTTTGGGTAAAACTGGTGATGGCCCGTCTCATAGTATTGGTCCGCCCTATGGGATAGAACTTCTTGAGAAATTCCTTCTGCATTTCTTCCCATGTCCTAATGGGCCTTCCTATGGTTCCCAACCAATATTTAGCCTTGTCCTTTAATGAAAAGGGAAATAAGGTCAATTTAAGGCCATCATCGGTGAAATTCTGAATTTTCACCGTGGAACAAATTTCTAGAAATTCATCCAGATGCTTATAAGGATCTTCATTAGTATTCCCATAAAAGGATGGGAGCATCTGAATGGTGCTAGATTTGATTTCATATTGATTGGCTGGATTCTGAGGAAGATGAATACAAGATGAAGGTTGATATCGATTTGGAATGAAATAGTCCTTCATTTGCTTTGGTGGGTCTTGATTATCAGCCATTGGATCTTGTGGTGGATTTCTTTGATGTATGATTCTTTCTATTTCAGCAAGTGGTCCTAGAAGGTTAGGATTTTGAGATCTCCTACCTTGCATGCACTAGGACTTATGGAGAGAGGATTTTGTTTTCTATTTCTTGTTTTTTTTTTTAAATGCAATCAATGTTGACAAACAAATTATCCTAATGATCTAATGTTAACCTAGACTCTCTATGTGAATTTTCTTACAAGGTGAATGGAGTCCACCTCGAGTCACAACCACAATCAGTCAACGGCCAGGTAAGAGGTGGGGTAGTGGGAGGCTCCCCCTACTTTCGTAGGGACCTAATTAGAGAACCACTTTCCCGCTTAGACGTTTGCCTTTTTACCTCTAGCCTAGACATCGTTTCCAAAAATAGAGGCAACTTGAGATTTAAACCACTCACGGTGTAAACCCTAGATTCTCTTTCGACTTGCTTTTAGTTGGATTAGGAAATGCCAATGCAAGGAAGGTGATTTGTGGGCTAAGGAAGGGTGATCAAATCCCTACCTTATGTGGTTAAAGTTGCTGCCCTTAGAGTCTTTTTGAATGCAATACAAGGCAACAAATCAATGCAAAGTGTGTTGATGCAATCATGAATGACTTGCTAAAAATTGAAACACGTACCTTTCCCCCGCAATCTTCAACAATTTATGTAAATAACTGTGAAAGGAAACTAACTCATACTTTCCTAGGATGATGAATGCCTAGCATGGAAAGTTTCTAATCTTGGCAATGAAGGTTTTTAAATTTGGATGTTCCTCTTTTTGTTTCTTTTTTTAGTTAATGGAAACCTATCTAAACTAGAAACTACAAAAAAGGAAACTAACTAAAGTAAGGAAATTGAAACATAGAAAGTTGGAACACACTGACCATGATTTCGCTTTCCTTTTTTTTTTTTTTTTTTTTTTCAATTTACCTGCAAAAATAAGAAAAATAAGGTTAGTTAGAGACTAATTACACTAAATCCAAGATAATCAAAATTAAAAATCTAACTCCCCGGCAACGGCGCCAAAAATTGATCGTTTCGAATTGTGTGTCGTTAAACACATGAAAACGTTCAATCTAAATTTATCCGGCTCACTCAAATCAAAATTTGGAAATTTAATAGTGATGAGTCCGAGTCGATCCACAGGGAATTAAGATTCTAATTTTTGAAAACTTTGGACTTTAGTTAATCTAAAAATAAGTGGGAATTTAATGAAACTAATTACTTACTTAAACTCGAATTAAACTAACGAATGTTACCTAAAATTATAATCATTTAAATTAAACAAATATTTTTCTTGCTTTTCTTTTCAGAAAGTAAACACAAACATATATGGAAATAAATTAATCACAACTAAAATTTATGACAAAGATATCAAAATTTAACTACGTGTAAAACATGAATTAACTAAAAATTATAAATTTATGCTTCACCATCATTAAACTTAAATAATCAAACATAAATAACTAACTAATCCTACTCAATCATGTTAATACTACACTAATTGAATTTAGCGCATTATCATAAAAATATCATCATATTTATTCATTTCATCTCGATTTTGTCGAAAAACCGCAAATGCGCTACACTCCTTTGATCACATGAAATGACGATGTTTTTAAGTCAGAATTTGATGAAATTGGTACCGTTGGACTTGTTACACAATTATCTATCATTTCATGCTATTTTGCAGATAAAACATGAGTATGATGCATATGGTTGCCCTTAAGTGACCAATTTAACACTTTATCACACAACAAATCACATCAAGTCCCTTAGGCAGTCAACTCTTGACAATTGCAACATTTGCAATATTCGATCAATTTAACCCATGAATCAGAATGACCTTGTGGTAGCACAATAAATCAAATGATTCAGTTTAAGTTTGTCCATCATTACTCAGATAACATGAATTCATAGTACAATCCTTGTGGTAGCACAACAAAACTACACTATTTGTCCATTTATCTTAATGACATCACATGTCGTAGACCTAGGTTAATTTCTAAATCAAATAGACCTTGTGGTAGCACAACAAATCCATTTGAGATAAGAATTATCCTTAGATCTATAATGATGGTGGGTTACGTGGATTATTCTGAATATCTCACGTTTACAACTTAAATTTTTAAAAGAGGGGTTTTTGAGTTGATTTATAAAAATCGTGCTATCAATAGTATTTCAATTTGAAGTATCATAATACTTAATAGAAAAATATATATGATAGCATAGTCTACAAATATCACATATATGCAGAAAAATAAATAGGGATGATCATGGACTGCTTAAGCTACTATAGACTCATCGGAGCCAAACGATGATCCATAATAGAATCCTAATGTGAAAACAGCAACACCGGTTCCATTTGATGCGAGTCCTTCCTCCAGAGCTGTCTTCAGAAGATCCCGTCCTCTAAGTTTAATCATTAACATTTAAATATGAAATTTAGGACTCGCAGGTCCATAAATGTACATTTAAACAATAAGAAACCTTGATCTTATCAAGGGGAGTACAATCTTATAGGTAGGTAGAAAGTACACTTGAATTAAGAGAGAGGAGGACACGCAGGTCCTATTTAAAATACCAAATGAAATATGCATCGCATTCATTCACATCAATCATCACATGATAATACAAAGTCCATGATCATCCCACGATAAAACACATCACATGCATCATAATTATCACATAATTAATGTTGGTATTAAATTTTATAAATATAAAATTATAATACCAATAAATTTTCGAAATAACATTTATTTCAATATTATCAATAATATTCAAAACATTATTGACTAATGAAATAACTAAACCATCCAGTTAATCTAAATACTAATTCAAACATTTTGAACAGTTAAATAAAATCAAGTTATGCATAAAATGAGTTTAAAACAATTTTAAACTTAATTGATTTAATAGGGAAGTTAATTATCTAAAATAATTTTAAATAATTAACCAATACCCTATTATCAATAAAACCCTTTAAATGAATTAACAGTCATTAAACAGTTTAATAATATGTTAATAATAATAAGAATAATTAATAACAGTTATTAATCATCCCTATACTTTTTCTATTTTAAACAATTTAAAAATGGGCTAAAAAGGGTTTAAAATGGGCTAAAAAGGGGTAAAAATGGGTTAACGGGTCTGTGGGAGGGTTGCCGGGTCCGGACCCGGTCCGGATCCGGCGCGGGTCAGCGGGTCCGGGCGGGCCGGCCCGCTGGCCCACGCGCCGGTCGCCCCCGCCGCCCGATTAGGGTTTCTAGCGGGGGCGCCGCCTGGTTCGCCCCCCCGACCGGCGGGGCAGGTCGCCGCCGGCCCGGCCGATGGGCGGCGGGGCTCCGGCCGGCTTCCACGGCGCCGGTGGACGTCGTCGACGGCGTCGAACGTTGCCGGAGGCGCCCCGGACTTCCCCTATTTGGCATGCATGTGATCTCATCGCATGCCCTGGTTCTTCGTGGGCAAGCCAGTGCGGGGAAGGCCATGGCCGGCCATGGCGGAGCCGGGGCGGCGTTGGACGGCACCGTGGACGTCAACGGTGGTCGCTGGAGGCGTTCCAGACGTCACCGAACGTCCCGATCAAACCATGATAATTCGATTATCCTTATCTACATGGCCGATCGATCCTGGAGTTGAGCCCACGTGACTGCCGGGCATCACCAGACGACGCTGGTGCTCCTAACGGATGATAGAAGGCCAGGGACATTCCCTGGAGCATCCGTTCAGTACGCTGCCATTACAAAACCCAGGCTATTCTACCCTATTGTATTTCTCAGCCGATAATAATAGTTCATACCAGCAATACGAATTCATCTCTCCTTACCACCATGAATCATCAGAGAAGACTAGGACAATCCTAGATCTAATTTGAGGTGCAGTTGGAGGGTTTGTATCATAAGAGAAAATTAAATAATAATCGGCCTTGATCTTACAGACGAACCCAAAATTGCCCTATTTAATTCTGGGATCATATCCCAATAAGTTTTAGACTTTCTAAAAACGCGGGAACGATTCCCAGATTGTTAAAATAATTTTTTTTAGCCCATGAACATGTACAATACAGGTTCTTCACGCATAACGAGAAATTATCACACAAAACGATGCCGTTTTACGATCGAACCAGCAACCTGGCTTTGATACCACTGTAAGGAATCGCCTAGAACGCAGCGGGGAATAAAATCGATTCCTATGTATCGGTTGCTGGGATCGTAAAACGGACAATAAAATTAAACGCGGGAAGAACGGTTCTTCACCTTTGCGGGGTGTCGAATCTCCCGTTGATGATTCTGACTCGGTAATCGCGCATGCGCACGATCTCTAGAGGTATCCACACGAGCTCCCACTGCAGACGCGTTTTCCTCCTCGACTTGAGTGCTCTGACCAGATATCAAATCCACCATGCGCGGAAAGAGAAAGATCTACTCCAAGAGAGAGAAGAAGAGAGAGAGAGGAGATAGAGAATCTTGGGGTGTGAAATTCGTCCAACCTCTTTTACCCCTCCCCTTGGCCTCCTTATATAAGAAATAAGGATAAGCACAAGGATTAATCCTCATGATTATCCAAGAGTTTGGCCTTGGATAAATCTCCATTAAATATTCATGTTTATCCTGCGGCTTTTCATAAAAACCCAGATAAGCATGAAATTTAATGTCTCTCACCGTCTAACGAGAACTCTTATGTGTGTGACCCTCTAGGCCCATATATCAGTCCGGTTTCAGGCCCATTAAACTTAGAACTAATTCTAGAGTTTAATATTTATTAATTAACATTTAAACATCATATGTTAAATGATTAATTTAATAAACAAGTGGTTTATCATCTGATGATTAATTCACTTGGCCTTCTGATCATGAACGGTACCAAACACTACCTCATGATCCCAGAAGATATAAGGGATACTGTTCCCTTTATTTGAACCTTTCCGTCTGCAGATACCGCACAGATAAAATCCTTCACTCATCCAATGTCCCAATAACGCAAAGGTATGGTTGTATAGTCAAACACTCTATCGCATTATTTAGATGGATTCCAGTACTCAGTTAATTTCTAGAAAGACATCTCTTTCATTTGACCCTGGCCAGGGATTTCTGTGTACACATCCATAGGACATTCTCTCTCCAGTCTTATACCAAGAGTGAGTGATCCCTTGTTGTTCACTCAATTACCTTCGCAAGCTTTCTACTGTATCTGAGAGACCGACTATCGTGGGCTTAATGGTTAAAGTCCACAAGTCAGAGAATCAAGACACAATGATCTACAAACAAGGTATCATTGGTGACTCAGGTCAAAGGACCAACTGTGCTACTGCAACGATTGAATTCCCTGGTTGACTAATAGGTATAATTACTATCCAGGAATTCTTATTTGGGTCTGTTCAGTGAACTCATTCTCTAATGAGCACCCACAAGTTTGTCTTAATGTCACCACACGAGTGAATGTGAGATCATTCACCCTCATCACATGAGCATACATAACTTGTGTCGATCTTATCGGATATTTAATGTCCTTCTCAAATATCCTATGATCGAGAACTGTTTAAGACAAGTGACTGAGGATATTGATCTCACTATCATGATCTCATCATGATTCAATATCCTATACATTTGTCTATGGACCTTCATTACGATAGTTAATTTGCAAGAACTATAAATGAACAAATAATTGCCTTTATTACTAATCTGAACTATAATGTACAATGATTAGCTTTGAGGCCACCCAATTCTATCACCTTTATCTTCCACTATTGCCCTCGATTAGCCTCAGACTGGCTATTTGTTAAAATGGGGGTGGCTTGATTCTGGTGCTGGCGTTCCGGAAGTGGATTCTGCATTATACCCATGTTCGGGGGTGCTGCTGCTTGTGCCGACGCTCTTGGTTGTTGCTGGGGCCTTCTCGCCTTCAAGGCAGATATATACTTCCTCATTTCTTCCCAATCAATGCCTCCCTACTCGTTGAGATCATGGATATAATCTCAAAATTGGAAGCAGGCATCTATTGTGTGTCCAGGGTGCCTATGGAAGTAACAATACCTGGAAGTGTCGGCATTTTGTGGCCAAACTATTTTTTCTCTTGGCAAAACCAAGGCATTGGCTGCCATTAAAGCATTGAATATATCTGAAGGATTCTGGAAGGACTGGATATTCTGCCCTTTTCGAGCCTGGAGGCTTCCTCTGTTGGTTATAATCGGTAGGAGGAGGTACATTATGGTATGCCGGCGGTGCGCGCGGTTGGTACTGTTGTTGTTGTGGGGGCTGGTACTGTAACTGCCGTTGTGGCTGCTGCTATGGCTGCTGTGGCCGCTGGTACTGTGGCTGTTGATATTGTGGATTTGGCTGCTGGGGTTGTTGATACTGTGGCTGTTGTTGTCTGTAACCCTGCTAGTTCGGTGGTCTTTGGCCTGCGAACTGTGATGGTGGCTGGCTCCATACGAACTGGGGCTGATTGTTGTTCATGGTGCTAATCTGCTCATAAGAGAGCGTGTCCTCAGTTGTTGGACCCGTGCTAGGAGAATTTGGCACGGCTGGCTTCCGAGGTGGAGGCCTGCTAGGTCACTGAGGATCAAAGACACTAGAGAACGTAGCATCCTTGAAAGTGTTTTGACAGTAACGCACCCTTTCATAGAGCTCTGCCATGCTGGTCAAGTTGTTCTGGACGAGGACTAGCTTAAACTGAGGTGTAGCATTGGAAATCAACATCTTTACTTGCTCGGACACAGACAAATGATCTTTAACTTTTTCTACCATGCCCCTCCATCTATCAGCAAAACTGACGAATTCCTTATCGGGCTTCATTTTTTCTGTTATCAGGTCAGTAATGGACAGAGAGGGTGCAACTCTATCTTGGTATCGTTGAATGAATTTTCGTGATACGATACCATAGTCCTCTACTTCGGATGGCTCTAAGGAAAAGAACCATTCGAAGGTTGGTCCTTCCAACGACTTCTTGAACAAAAATGCCAACGACCTCTTGTCGTTCTGCCAAAAAGATGACTCGTACATGAACTCCTTCAAGTGGGTGAAGGGGTTACCAGTACCATTGTATTTTCGATACACTGGCATTTCGGAAGGCGGCAAATGGAACATGGGCAGACTTGGCAAGTTAATCTTAGGTGTAGCTTTAACTCCCATCATTTTCTGAAAATTATTGAACTGCTCATCCATACGCTCCATCTTCGCGAGAAGAGCTTGAGTTGTCGGATCGACTGGAGGAGGGGGAGGTGGGGGTACATGATAGGCCTATTGCCTAGAATATGTGGGGCAAGGGGGACAATAGGGTTGAGGTCCGGCAGTGCTTCCGCCATGCCCGAGGGCATTTTGATAAGTTGGCGTAGGCGGTCTAGCCAGTTGCCTCGAGGAGGACAGTTGTGGCCCAGCTGGCCGAGAAGTTAAAACTTGAAGGCCTTTTATGGCCTAATGAATGAATGCAGTATGCTGAGGGGGAGGTTGAGGAATGGCAGGGGAGACCACAGGATTCAGTCCAGTAGACAGTACGGGAGTCTTCCCCTTCAAAATGGATTGGATTGCCTCAAGTTGTTGAGGATCCAGATGGGAGGCCAGAACTCCCAGAGCGTTGACTAGATCAGATGGATTGGAAGATGAGGGCTCATTCGGGTTCATGGCCCCCTCAAAGATGGGATTAGAAACCGCATGCACGTGCGGAGGAAGATCAGCACCATAATTGTGTTGATCATGGACAAAAGAAGGAGGGATACGAAGGTTTCCCTCATGGTAAGATGGATAAGAATGAGGATCATGGGGGGCATTAGCATCTCCCCCATTTTCATAGTGATAATTAGATTCAAGAGGGGCATTAGCATCCCCCTCATAGTTGACCATAGCTCTCGAAGCCATGGTCAAATCCCTACCTGATTGAAGTAACATGGTATTAGATTTTTTTTTTTTCAACAAAGATTTGCAGACAAGTTGTACATAGATTAAGCAAACAAGTGGATGTTTAACGTTATTTTAGGATTCCTTATTTGATTCTTTGGATTCAATTAATCACAAATTCACTCAAGCGGTAGGATCCTAGTTTCAGTTCAATTTTCACCGTTATACTCCATGGCTTTCTCTCACAACGTTATGAAGAATCTATCCAGGACTTTGATTGGTACAACCAGCCCGATGAACAAGGAGGAATACCTTGATTTTGGGGACTTACGGAGGTCTTTAATGCCAACTACTCTAGTATGATCGACGGATCGACCCAATAAGAGAGAGGTGAAGACGTCAAGAAAGGTGTTCCTATGAGAAAAGGGGGGTGTTAGCCCCAGTGCGTATGACATGTGGCCGGGATGACTTCTAATGCTTAATATGTAATGTGTAGTAGCAAGCAAATCAGAAATCTGAGAACTGAAGAACAAAACAAGAAACTGCCTGAATCGTGTCGTTGTTCCTCGACGCTATTCAAAATAGAACCTTATTTTTCTCACAGAAGCTCAGGCAGCAGATAGGAGAGAATTTGGCCTGAAAGGCGTCGTGTTAAGGCGACGCGGTATGAAACGCGTCGCTGTTCCTGGATGCTTTCCAGGTCGCAGAATCAACAATTTAGAAGGAATATATGGATCAATTCCTCCTCAAACTAGCAGGATAAAATAGTAAATAATCGGCTCATGCGAATCTTATTTATTTCAATTTTTTAAAAGGATGATTTATCATGTAAACAACAAAAACATTCAATCAATCACACATGTTTCTTATCACAATCACAACTCTTCAATCAATCAAACGGGAAGGGCAAGATCTTGCCGCAAGGGTGTGCACGTGGTGCACGTGGGAATAACAACTGAACTAAAAACTCACCGATCAGTGAGGGCATGTCGAGAGACACAAGTGGTGCACCGTGAGTGCCCGATTGACAATAAGCAAGAACAAAGATTAAAAGATGGCGAGACCAAGTTCCACCGTAATCGCCAAAAAGCTGTAAGTGCTCAAATTAGGGATGTGTGATTATCATGAAAATTTTTGTTGTTTAAATGACAAATAATCCTATTAAAAACTAAGTGAATGTGATCGCCATAAACTTTTGACTAAAGAGTTCCAAAAGACAGAGATTGATCGCTTACTTGTTTCAGAATTGGGAGATATTGGAGTCCTTGATTCACCTCCTTCAGCCGGCTGAAGGAAAAATAGCCCTTCTGACTTTGTTCTTGCTTTGAATATTTATGGGGCTTTGTAGATTGTCCAGATTTCCTTGTTGTTGATTCTCTCCTCTTGATTTTCTTTTGTACCTTGCAAAAAAATGGAAAGGAAGAGGGAAGAAAAATAAGAACTCAAATAGATGTAGTATCTATTCTAGTAATAATCCTAATCATGCAACTTAAACAAATGAACTCATTTGTTTGTGGTCTTTGAAACCCCTTAAAACATGGATTGAAAATTATATGCTAGTGAGTGTGTGTTGCATGAAGTGATGTGATGAAATTATGATGCTAATATGATGAAATTATGATGCTAATATGCTGAAAATATGAAAATATGAACAAGATGTGCAGAAATTGATTAAGAACTAAGTTGTATGGCCCCTGGAAAGCCTTGGTTCTTGAATGGATCTTGAAAGGACGAAGAAAGAATGAAGAGAGGACGAAGCTTGCTTCAGGACTCCTGGAAGTAGTAGCAGCGCCTCGATCCTTCAGCGTTCGGACGACGTCTTTCTAAAAAATTCTTAACTTTTTTCTTCTTCATAAGCTTATGTATTTATAGACTTAAGTTCACGCGTCTGCGGTTACTTAAAGATTAACATGAAGGAATTTTAAGCCAATCCAACAAAGAAACAGATAAATACAACATAATTCATCATTATCTGTAATTAACTAAAACGCGTCGCCCATGGGAGACGTCTTTTAGCTTAATTAAGATAATGATAAACATTAGGAAGAAGAAACAGAAATATATTAGGAAACCTAAATGACGTCGTGCATAGTAAACGTCTTTTAGCTTATTAATAAATTAATTAAAAAATCAGATTAAAAATCAAAATAAGAATATAACCTAAATGGTGTCTTTACAAGTAGACGTCTTTTATAATCTTTCATATTTGATTAAAAATCTGAGTTAAAATGAATTTATTTAATAAACTTAAAAATATGTCCGTCTAACCGATGTCATTTAGACAATTAATCCAGAAAGATTAATAAAAATTAACTAATGATTAAATATCAGACCATTTTGAGGCATTATTATATGACATGAAATTTACTCAAAATGATGTCAAAATTAGCGTGTCTATAGAATTCTCATCTGGTAATACCCTGATCTCAAGTCAATCTTCGAGAATACCTTGGCAGACTGTAATTGATCCATCAAATCATCGATTCTCGGAAGTGGGTACTTGTTCTTTATAGTTACCTGGTTCAGCTGTCTATAATTAATGCACAGTCTTAGAGAACCATCCTTCTTCCTAACAAACAAAATTAGAGTACCCTACGGAGAAGTACTGGGACGGATAAAACCCTTATCCAGCAATTCCTGCAACTGTGCTTTCAACTCAGTGAGTTTGGCTGGTGCCATCCGATACGGAGCCTTAGACAAGGGTGTCGTACCTGGTGCAAGCTTAATAGTGAACTCAACCTCCCGCTGAGGAGGAAGGCCAGGCAACTCCTCAGGAAACACATCAACAAAGTCACAGACTACAGGTATCTCCCAAAGACTAGAACCACTACTAACATCAGCTACAACTACCGAGGCAAGGAAAGCCTCACAGCCACCAACAAGCAATCTCTGAGCCTTAAAGGCAGAAATAAGAATACTACGAGAAGAGAGCCTAATACCTTGGAAGTAGAAGGCCGGGATATCCGGAATAGAGAAACGCACCCTCTTCTTGTGGCAGTCCACCTCGGCATAATAAGCCTCCAACCAGTCCATACCCAAGATGACATCAAAGTCACGAATGGCAAGTACA
Source organism: Zantedeschia hybrid cultivar (assembly GCA_030544215.1). NCBI lineage: Eukaryota > Viridiplantae > Streptophyta > Magnoliopsida > Alismatales > Araceae > Zantedeschia > Zantedeschia hybrid cultivar. The sequence continues at coordinate 57,692,587 of JARZZO010000002.1, read as the reverse complement.
ACTAGCTGGGCAGGTAACTCATGACCCTCAATGGTCAAGGGAACCTCACTCAAACAGTTATAAGACAACATGAAATCCTCAGAAGGAACCTCAACCATCACTCCATCAGATAACTCATCAATAGGTGCAGAAAGAATATCTACGAACTGCTCAGAAATAAAGGAATGCGAAGCACCCGAATCAATCAACACATGCGCAGAGTTCCCAAGAACAGAAAGTGTACCTTCCACCAAGTTGGACGCACAAGCCTCTTTCCTGGTGATAGCAAGAACTCTCCCCTGGGTCCTCGGCTTCTTCTAATCACCTGGTCCCTGCTCGTGACCATGCCCCTGCGGGCAAAACCTCGCCAAATGGCCATGCTGGCCACAAGTATAACACCTCCCAGAAAAAGCAGGACACTGAGTCCCACCATAAGTACCACCACAATGTCGACAAGCTGTCGGAAGCCTTTGAGCTGCCTCCTGCTGAGCACTGGACACCGACTGACTTTGTTGGCTCGGCTTGGGTTTGCTACTACCGTTGCTGCCACTGCTGTCGCCACCGCCTCGGAAGAACCTCCTGAATCTGGACCCGAGTGAAGAAGATCCTGATCCAGACGAAGGAGTTGTTGTTGCTGTCTTCCCCTTGCCGTAAGTCAGCCCTTGAGTAACCAGTCCCCTCTCCCAAGCCGACTGATCGTGATGTGCCTCGACTGTCGCGGCACACATAACTGCTGACGCCAAGTCTGTACAACAGTGGGACGCCACAAAACTCCTCAAGTTGTACCTCAGTCCATCCACAAACCTCTCAGTCCGACGCCCTTCATCTTCTGAAATAAAGGGGACGAACCTCCCAAGCGAAACAAATTTCATCTGGTATTCGACCACTGTCATGCTCCCTTGGGTCAACTCCATAAATTCCATCTCCTTGGCCTTCTAGACATGCCTAAGGAAGTATTGTGCATAGAATTCCTTCACAAATGTATCCTATGGAATCTCCCTGAGATTCCTATCTGCATAAGACAAGCTCTTCAAAGTAGTCCACCAGTCATAGGCATCATCCTTCAACATGAAGGTAGCCAACGGAGTCCTCTCAACTGCCGCACAATCCATGGTATCGAAAGTCTTCTCTAACTCCTTCAGCCAATTAACGACCTCATCAGGGTTGGGACAACAGGTAAAAAGAGGCAGCTTCAGCTTCAGGAATCTCACCAAACCAGTTGAAGGCCCTCCCCGAGCACTAGAACTCTCACTAGGGTCTCTAGTTTGATATCTGGTCATCGTGTCCATCATAGCCTCCATAAAACACTCCATATTTGGCCTACCGGCCTCAGACCCACTAGGAACATCTCCCTGCTCCCTAATAACAGGCACTCTCTTCCTAGGAGCCATCTAATCGCCTATAGTCATAAGAATAAAAAATTTCTAATTAGAATCCAAAACCCACACTACCGTCGTGCCTGTACGGGATAATGTATTTATTTGCTGAAATTTCGGTATTTAACCTAGTTATTCATTTATTTGCCAGACCGAATGCTCTGATACCAATTGTAACGACCCGCCACCCTATAATTGGGGATCCGATTACTAAATGGGTACCGAATCATTAAAATTTGGAGCCAAACTAGGATCTCGATAAGTCTGGGAAATAAATGATAAACTAAGCTAAACATCCACATCACATTGAATTGTAAAGGAAGTGCAGGAATTAAAAATTATTACAATTCAATTTGACTCAGCAAATAATTACATATTCCAACTAAAAAGAAGTAATTAAGCGTATAGGCCTGAAAAGAAATAACAACTTACGTCGGGGCATACCCCGGAACGATGGTTGCTGGCGCGCAACCTGAGACAAAACCCTCCTTGCTACGCCTGTCTAGAACCCTCACCTGAAAACCGCGGGAGGTGAGTCTCATCGAAATAGACTCAGTAGGGATCCTTCGATCCCCACCACCCACTCACGCACCCACAAGTGTAACAACATGAATAAAGGTAATTTAAATAAATAAAGCAGTAAACATAACTTTGAAACCACTCCACCACAAAGCCCACAACCAACGTCTCGGCTAAACACGCAAACCACGCAGCTGAACGTAGAAAACACCGACCCTCTGAGACCAAACAACAACCCCTCGGATAGCACGCTGGCTACTCCGGCCTGACCTGGCTCAAGGTGGTTCTACTTCCCCCAGCACGAGTGACACTCCGAATGTACCAGTCCCACACCGGTACTAGCTATACCCCGGGGTACACCAGGTGACCCTTTCCCTAAGCGTCACCTCACCACTCCCACACCGGCGCTGTGTCACTTCCACACCGACACAGGGTGCCTAAGCGCTAACAATTCTCACTCTAGGTCCACGATCGCACAAAATGCAACACGGTGCGATCCGATCATGTAGAAATCATCGTCCTCGAGTATGTTTTCAAATATGTATTTATCCAAACTATCTAACAATATAAACACATGTTAATTGCATGCTTTAATGAGATTCTGTCTTGAATCGCGTCGCCCAAAGTCGACGTCATTCAAGACCCCTAAACTAGTTCATGCAAAAACTGGCCTCGGAAGATTGCCTAAAACGCGTCGTGCAAGGTGTCACCTTTTAAAAGGCGTCGCTGTCCCTAGTCGCCTAATCACGACAGAAACAGAGTCAGGCCTCGGGGTGATCCAAACTTAAATCGCGTCATGGGAGGCAGCCGCCATTTAAAGAGGCGTCGTTGTCCCAAGACGCCATTTAATGTTCTCTAACAGGTTTCCCCTAGCTTTCCGAGTATAAAAAGTGGAATTTCATCCCGAAAATCTCCTAAACATGCTCCAAAGCAGGAAAAACATGGTTTTTAATCAAAATACAACAAAGATCGTCACCCTACCGGTTACTTGAACTCCTCCGAGCTTCAAGCCGCCGGACCGCCATGCCACAAACCGCCGCCGGTACCATCGTGGACGTCGTTACTCCACCGGGACGTTGGCCGCCATCCGGAGGGCAATACGTCGCGGAGGAAATGGTGGTGGTAGTGGTGGAAATCAGGGAAGGGGTTTGATGGAGTGGAGGGAGAGGAATGGAAGGAGAAGGGGGAAGGGAGAGCGAAGGGTTCGGAGAGAAAAGAAAATGAGAGAAATAAGGGAAAGGAGGGAGGGTTCGTGGGTTTAAACCAAACCTAGCTAAAACGCGTCACCCAACACCGACGCCATTCAAGTGACAAGACCAGGGCCGTACTCTCGCGGCCCGAAACTGGCCTACGTGGCGCCTACGTGGCACCGACGTAGCACACTCTAAAACGCGTCTTCCTAACAAGACACCGTTTGAAACGCGTCGAGCACGCTCGACGCGATAAAGAACCAATGCTCCCAGCCCCACAAGGGCCCAAATCAAGGGGTCCGGCACCGAAACTGATCCAATAACTGAATCTGAAACTTCAATCCTTACATTAAATTTTATCTCACATTTATAATGCTCCGAAATGGTCAGATTTTTAATCAATGATTAATTTTTATTGATTTTCTCAAAAAAATTCTCATTAGTGTCGCTCGTGGCCGACGCTATTTAAATTTCTAGCCAAAATCAATTCAGACTCAAATTTCTTAATTGATAAAGATTAAACTGAATGGCGTTGCTCATGGATGACGTGATTTAAGTTTTCTAATCCTTCCCGGTTGTCAATTTGACTCTTAGTTAATTTTTTATTTATCTAATTAACATCTCTCATGGTCGACGTGTTTTAAATTTCTTAATTATCTTTCCTTTTTTCTGGAATTATCTTTCTTATTTTGGCCCCTCAAAAGACGTCATGGTAGGCCGACGCGATTTTAAAAGACATCGTCTTGGAACGACGCGATTCAATGAATTAATGATAAGTGCGCTTTGGCCAAGATTATGCGGTTTCCATGGTGGAAATGGTTTCTAATTTATTGTATCTATCCATGGCAATTCATAGGCCGTGGGAGAGCCTTTTGAGAGTCAAATTGCTCCAAACAACACTCTATATATGTATAACCCCTTTGAGCCTTCAAGGCGGTTGGCTATGAGCTCCCATCAAGGTGAAAGAAGAGGTTTCTTGTAGAAACGGTAGGCAAGCTTTGGAACTTCTTCCTCTTCTTCCAACTTCTTCCTTTGAAGCATAGAAGGATGATGGCTATGGAGGGGCCAACCTTCTCTTCTCCCCTTTCTTTTCTTCTAGTTTGCATTGATTAGATAATTGTTTTTCATAGTTCATTCATCACGTATTGTTTCACACACTCATTACATTCAAATCAATCCCATTGCATAGGGATTTAAAAGAGAACAAAAAAAGTGAGTTTTCTTAGTTTAGTTACATGTTTATCGTTCTTTTTAGAATAGATAATACTACACTACCATAAATGTAAGGATTGAGGTTTTCGGATCCGGTTTTCGGGGTCGGACCCTGTAGTTCAGGCCCTGATGGGGCTGAGACTCTGTTCTGTTTAGGGTTTAGGGTTTAGATTGTGCCACGTGGGTGCCACGTGGGCTGGCTTTGGACCGCGAGAGTACGGCCCCGTCGTGTTATCTGAATGGCGTCCGCGATGGACGACGCCTTTCAGACTGCGACCCTGGGTTGTCAGTGTACGGCGCCAGTCTTGTCGTTTGAACGGCGTCTTGGATGGACGACGCGTTTTAGAGTTCTGTCCGAGCGGCCCGTCATGTCGACTGATAGGCGTCCGTACAGCTCGACGCGTTTTAGACAGTTTCTGGTTACCCCGCGAACCCTCCTCCCTTTCCCTCATTTCTTCCTTCTCTCTCTCTCTCCTCCCTTCCTCCGGCGATTCCAGCGACGCCTCCTTCCCCTCCCTCTTTTCCTCCCACCATTTCATCTCTCCCTCCACTCCATCGACCTCCTAGCTCCCACCACCACCTCCTCCGCGGCGTTTTCTCTCCGGACGGCGGCCGACGTCCCGGTGGAGTAACGACGACCTCGGCGGTACCGGCGGCGGCGTGGGGCGAGACAGGTGCGGCTTGGAGCTTGGAGGAGTTCAAGTAACCGGTAGGATGACGATTTCCGTAGTGTTTCATTTTAAAACCATGCTCTCCCGCTTGAAGCATGCTACGGATCTATGGTTTTTGGGTAGAATGAGCATGTTAGGGGCTTTTTCTTGATGGGAATGGGAGTTTCTATGAATATGGATTTGAGGATTCCTTGTGATGGTTTAGTTTGTCCCTCTTCCCCCTCTGTTTTGTGTGATTTTGGAGATCTTGGGGATCAAAGGGGACCCTCGGGTTGAACTGCAGAACCGGGTTCCTGGCGCTAAAAGACGTCGTACCTGGACGATGCCATTTAGAATGGCAACGGGCCAGTACGACGCCTTTTAGGCAGAAATCTTCCTGTTTGAGGTTCTGTCAGTCTGGGGTTTCTGGCGTTAAATGACGTCGTATCTGGACGATGCCATTTAGAATGGCGATGGGCCAGTACGACGCCATTTAGGCAGAAATCACCCTGATTAAGGATTCTGCAAGTTTCAGATTCTGGTGTGAATGGCGTCTGAGGACAGCGACGCCTTTTGAATAGGCGACTTCCCAGGACGACGCGTTTTATGCCAGGTTATGTGGTCAAGTTTCTATGAACCAATTTAAGAGACTTGAATGGCGTCGGTCTTGGGCGACGCGATTCAAGACAGAATCACATTAATTCATGCCATTAAAACATGTTACACTGATAGACAGTTGTTTAGTTGATTTAATGTATGCTTTAAATTACACTCTATGGTGATGGGTTTCTTGTAACCGGATCGTACACGTAGTGTTGCATGCGACCGTGGACTCCTTACTGTGCTGTGTTTTGAGCTACTGTGGACCTAGAGTGACAGTTGTAGCGCTTTATCACCCTGTGCTGGTGTGGGTGGAGCACAACGCCGGTGTGGGTGTGGCGGGGTGATGCCTAGTGAGAGAGGGTCACCTGGTGAACCCCGGGGTTAGCTAGTACCGGTGTGGGTGTGGTACCTTTGGAGTGTCACTCGTGCTGAGGGAAGGAGTAACCACCTGAGCCAGTTGGGCCGGAGTAGCTAGAGTGCTATCCGATGGGTTACTGTTTGGTCTAAACGGGTCGGTGTTTTCCCCACCTTCGTTTGTGTGGTTGGCGTGTTCTACCGATACGTTGGTTGTGGATTCCTGGTAGACTGGTTTCAGAAATATGCATGTTAAATATATTTCGAATGCGTGTGATTCATATCGAGATTTAGGAGTAGTAATTACTGCTTTACTTATTCACTAGACTTTTAGCTGTATTTTACACTTGTGGGTGTGTGAGTGGGCAGTGGGGATCGAAGGATCCCTACTGAGTCTTTTCGTTGAGACTCACCCCTGCGGTTTTCAGGTGAGGACTCCAGGCAGACTTAGCGAGGGGTGTGCTGCTGTGTGTCGCGCACCATCAGTTGTTGTTCCGGGGTATGCCCCGACGTAGTTGTTCTCTTTATTTCTGGCCTGTATGCTTAATTATTTATTTTCTATTGGAGTATGTAATTATTTGCTGTATCGAGTCGCACTGTAATAACTTTTAATTCCTGCATTTTCCTTTCAATTCAATGCGATGTGAATGTTTAGCTTAGTTTATTATTTATTTCCCATACTTACTTAGATCATGGTTTGGTTCCAAATTAATGATTCGGTACCCATTTAGTAATCGGATCCCCGATTATAGGGTGGCGGGTCGTTACAGTTGGTATCAGAGCATTCGGTCTGGCAAATAAATGAATAACTAGGTTAAATGTCGTGAGTCCGGCAAATAATTACATTATCCCGTACAGGCACGGCGGTAGTATAGGTTTTAGGATTCTAACTAGAACTTTTCGATTTTGTGTTTGTAGGCGATTAGATGGCTCTTAGGAAGAGGATGCCGGTTATTAGAGAGCGGGGAGATGTCCCTAGTGGATCTGAGGCCGGTAGGCCGAGTGTAGAGCAGTTCATGGAGGCTATGATGGACACGATGGCTAGATATCAGACCCGAGACCCTAGTGAGAGTTCCAGTGTTCGGGGAGGGTCTACAGCTACACTAGAGAGATTCCTGAAGTTGAGGCCACCTCATCTCACCGGTCGTCCCGACCCTGATGAGGCCGTTCATTGGTTGAGGGAGATGGAGAAGACTTTTGATACTATGGATTGTGCAGCAGTTGAGAGGACTCCGTTGGCTACCTTCATGTTGAAGGATAGCGTCTATGATTGGTGGACCACTTTGAAGAGTTTGTCATATGAGGATAGGAGTCTCAGGGAGATTCATGGGAGACTTTTGTGAAGGAATTCAATGCGCAGTATTTCCCTAGGCATGTCCAGAGGGCCAAGAAAAGGGAATTTATGGAGCTGACTCAGGGGAGTATGACAGTACTCGAGTACCAGGCGAAGTTTGTTTCGCTTGGGAGGTTTGTGCCTTTCATTTCAGGGGACGAGGAGCGTCGTACTGAGAGGTTTGTGGATGGACTGAGGCTCAGTCTGAGGAACTTTGTGGCATCTCACTGTTGCACAGATTTGGCATGAACGGTTAGGTGTGCAGCAGCAGTGGAGGCACAGCAGAATCAGTCAGCCCAGGAGAGAGGACTGACTGCTCAGGGACCAGCTCGTGGCAGGGGTAAGGTAGCGGCAGCAGCCCCTTCGTCCGGATCGGGATCGTCGTCACTCGGCTCCAGATTCAGGAGATTTTTTCGAGGCGGTGGCAATAGTAGTGGCAACAGCGGTAGCAGCAGACCCAGGCAGGGTCAGCAGAGCCAATCGGTGTCCAGTGCCCAGCAGGAGTCTGCTCAGAGACTTCCAGCAGTTTGTCAGCATTGCGGTGGTACTCATGGTTGGGACTCAGTGTCCTGCTTTTCCTAGGAGGTGTTTCACTTGCGGCCAGCAGGGTCATTTGGCGAGGCATTGCCCGCAAGGGCATGGTCAGGGGCAGGGTTTAGGTGATCAGAAGAAGCCGATGACCCAGGGGAGAGTTCTAGCTATCACCAGGAAGGAGGCTCGTGCGTCCAACTTGGTGGAAGGTACACTTTCTGTCCTTGGGAACTCTGCACATGTGTTGATTGATTCGGGTGCTTCGCATTCTTTCATTTCTGAACAGTTCATAGATGTTCTTTCTGCACCCGTTGATGAGCTATCTGAAGGATTGATAGTAGAGGTTCCTTCTGGGGATTTCATGTTATCTTATAATTGTTTGAGGGATGTTCCCTTTGTTAGTTTAGGTGGCCTACAAGCCAATCTAACAATGTAAATCTCATTCATTATTAATAAAATGGCATAATATTCATTATGTGTAAATCGTGTTAATTATCGTTTCATAATGAAGTCCGTGAATATGTGCTATGGTGATCAGATTATGATGAGATCATACTAATGAGACTGATCACTTAAACACACATATTCTTAATCGTTCCTAGTCGGAGGATATCCGAGAAGGACATCGGATATCCGGTTAGACTAGTACAGATTACTCCTGCTCATATGATGAGGATGACTGGTCTCATAAGTCATTTGTGTGGAGACACTAAGGCGAATCTGTAAGTGCTCATTGGAGAATGAGTTCACTGAACTGATCCGACTGAATTGCTGGATGGTATTGTACCTCACTGTCAACCAGCTTGATTCTATTGTCGCAGTTGCGTGGATGGTCCTCGGACCTGAGACACCAAGGACACATTGGCGGTGGACTTCTGTACTTTGACCTTGGTCTACGAATCTCTAGCCACGGGATTCTAATACGCTAAGGATTGGGTGCAGCGGAATACCGTCGAAGGGAATTGTGTGTCAATAAGGAATCATTCGCTCTCGGTACTTAGAGAGAGAATGCTCTAGGAAGGATGCGCGAAAGTCCCTGGCCAGGGCGGACGATAATATCGGGAAAAGAGTTTTCCGATATTCATCAGCGGCATCCAATCCAAGTGAGTCGACCGGTTAGGGTTTGACAGCTCGCCATACCCTGAGTTGACTCGAGAGCATTGTACGAATGAAGGATTATATTCACGCGGTAACTGTCGACGGAAAGGTTCCAAGAGTGGGTTACTTAACCCCAAATACCTTCCGGGTTCACGCGGTGTTGCTTGGCACCCAACGTGATCGGAGGCCCGGTCGAATTTGATGTGCGACATCAATTCGATTGATTAATTGATTAATAAAGGGTTATTAATTAATTAATAAAGCCAGTGAGGAGTCACTGGGCTTACTGGGCCATTAACTGGACTGGTACTTGGGTCTAGAGGGTCACACGCAAATGATTCTCAAGGCGATGGATAAATAAGTGGGTTTTATACAAACCGGGGGTTTTTGTGAAAAACCGCGCGGTTAGTATAAAACATAGCGAACGGGCTGAGCAGGCCAAGCTGCTGCTAACCCTAGCCGCCCCTCCTCGTTTTCTGTCTTCCTCTGGAGTCCAGGCAGATCCAGATCTGCCCCGCCGCTTCTCTGAATCCCGTTCGACGGGAAATCGTCCGCGCACTGCGGCGATCATTGCGGCGACCAGCGGAGGCTTCGCGGGCTGCGAAGAACGACGAACTCGAGGATATCCATCGCGGGGAGGATCGCGTGGACTTCGCTAGAGGCCGGGCGCTTGCGCGGCTTGCGGTGTCACACCGACGGAACCGAACGGCTGCGGATTCGAATCCGCACACGGTGAGAACTTCGATAATATGATTATCGTATTTTAGTTCTTCGAAACGGGAAACGGATCGCTGTAAAATTTTTGTTTTCCGTTGCGTGAGCGATCCGGAGAAACCGAGAAAACCCAACACCCTTGACCATTGAGGGCCATGAGTTACCTGCCCAGTTGGTTGTGCTTGCCATTCGTGATTTTGATGTCATCCTGGGCATGGACTGGTTGGAGACTTATTATGCTGAGGTGGACTGCCACAGGAAGAGGGTGCGATTCTCTATTCCGGACATCCCGACCTTCTACTTCCAAGGTGTTAGGCTCTCTTCTCGAGGTATTCTTATTTCTGCCTTTAAGGCTCAGAGGTTGCTTGTTGGTGGTTGTGAGGCCTTTCTTGCCTCTGTTGTTGTATATGATGTTGGTGGTAGTCCCAGTCCTTGGGAGGTGCCTGTAGTGTGTGACTTTGTAGATGTGTTTCCTGAGGAGTTACCTGGCCTTCCTCCTCAACGAGAGGTTGAGTTTACCATTGAGCTTGCACCGGGTACGACGCTCTTGTCTAAGGCCCCGTATCGGATGGCACCAGCCGAACTCGCTGAGTTGAAGGCGCAGTTGCAGGAATTGCTGGATAAGGGTTTCATTCATCCCAGTACTTCTCCGTGGGGCGCTCCAGTTCTCTTTGTCAGGAAGAAGGATGGTTCCCTGAGGTTTAGGCAACTGAACCATGTGACGATAAAGAATAAGTACCCACTTCCAAGGATCGATGATTTGATGGATCAGCTGCAGTCTGCAAAGGTGTTTTCTAAGATTGACTTGAGATATGGATATTATCATATGAGGATCCGTGAGGTCGATATTAGTAAGACGGCTTTTAGCATTCGGTATGGACATTATGAGTTTTTGGTTATGCCTTTTGGCTTGACCAATGCTCCGGCGGCTTTTATGGATCTGATGAACCGAGTCTTCAGGGCCTATCTGGATCAGTTTGTGGTAGTATTTGTAGATGATATTTTAATATATTCTTCTTCTGAGGAAGAGCACGCCACTCATCTTTGGGTGGTGTTGCAGGTCCTGAGAGAGCACCAACTCTATCCCAAGTTTAGCAAGTGTGAATTCTGGCTAGACAAGGTACACTTCCTTGGGCATGTCATTTCTGGCGAGGGCATCGCAGTGGATCCAGCCAAGATCGAGGCAGTGATGGATTGGAGTAGGCCAACTTCAGTGACTAAGATCAGGAGCTTCTTGGGGTTAGCAGGTTATTACAGGCAGTTTGTTCAGGGGTTTTCTTCGGTAGCAGCCCCCTTGTCGAGGTTGACTCGAAAGGGAGTTCGTTTTGTGTGGACCAAGGAGTGTGAGCGGAGTTTCATTAAGTTAAAGACTCGCCTCACTTCGGCCCCAGTGTCGGTGCTTCCATCAGGTTCTGGTGGGTTTGTGGTTTATTCAGATGCGTCTCGTTGAGGTTTGGGTGCAGTTCTAATGCAGCATGGCAGGGTCGTGGCCTATGCTTCTAGACAGCTGAAGAAGTATGAGGAAAACTATCTCACCCATGATTTGGAATTGGCAGCTGTGGTATTTGCACTGAAGATCTGGAGACATTATTTGTATGGAGAGAAATTTCAGGTTTTTACTGATTACAAGAGCCTGAAGTATGTGTTCACATAGAGGGATCTGAATTTGAGGCAGCGTAGGTGGATGGAATTCATCAAGGATTATGACCTCGACCTTTCTTATCATCCGGGCAAGGCGAATGTGGTGGCAGACGCCTTGAGTCGGAAGACGGTCGTGTCATACCTTATGATTCGAGAATGGAGATTATTTGAGAAGGTTGTGGAATCTTCCTTTCGAGTTCCATGTGAGGATGATAGAGCCGTGTTGGCCAGCTTGACTGTGAGACCAGCAGTGTACCATGCTGTGATTGAGGCTCAGAGGGCAGATATAGAGTTACCATAGATTCTCCAGAGACCAGAGGTGGAGTTGTGGGATGACGGTACAGTCAGGTTTAGAGGCAAACTCTATGTTCCGGCCGAAGAGGACGTGCGCAGGAGTGTCCTTGATGAGGCGCACCGTTCTAGATATGCAGTGCATCCCGGGACAACTAAGATGTATCATTGTTTGAGGAGGCACGTTTGGTGGCCTGGTATGAAGAAAGATGTGGCTGAGTATGTGGCTAGGTGCATGACTTGTCAGCAGGTTAAAGCCGAACATCAGAGGCCAGGAGGGTTGTTGCAGCCCTTGCCGATTCCGGAATGGAAATGGGAGCACGTGACTATGGACTTTGTGATGGGATTACCTGTATCCCCTGGCAGGAGAGACGCAATCTGGGTTATTGTTGATTGGCTGACCAAGTCGGCACACTTCCTAGCTATTAGGAAGGACTGGTCAGTCGGCAAGTTGGCTAAGTTGTTTGTAGATCGGATCATCTCTCTGCACGGGGTGCCTTTATCCATCGTATCAGACCGGGATCCGAGGTTTACTTCCAGGTTTTGGAAGAGTTTTCAGAAGGCCTTGGGCACGCAGTTGGCCTTCAGTTCGGCCTATCATCCCGAGATTGATGGACAATCGGAGAGGACCATTCAGACTATGGAGGATATGCTCAGGGCATGTTGCTTAGACTGGGGAGGTTCTTGGGAGCAACATTTGCCTACTGTGGAGTTTGCCTATAACAACAGTTATCATTCTAGTATCGGCATGGCGCCTTACGAGGCTTTGTACGGGCGACCGTGTCGATCTCCTGTGTGTTGGTCCGAGATTGGTGAGAGGCAGATAGCAGGGCCAGAGTTAGTACAACAGTGTACTGAGGTTTCCAGGATAGTACGGCAGAGACTTATCGCAGCTCAGAGCAGGCAGAAGAGTTATGCTGATATCCGAAGGAGACCGCTTGAGTTTGAGATTGGAGACCACGTGTTTCTCCGAGTCTCACCCTCCAAGGGTGTGATGAGATTCGGGAAGTGAGGCAAGCTGAGTCCGCGATATATTGGGCATTTTCCCATTCTTACTCGAATTGGGGAAACCGCGTATTAGCTGGCCTTGCCGCCTAGTCTTGCAGGGGTGCACGATGTGTTCCATGTTTCTTTGCTGAGGAGATATGTTCAGGATCCATCCCATGTTTTAGATTTTTCAGAGTTGGAGATCGCTGAGGACTTGTCCTTTCCAGAGTTTCCAGTTCGTATTGAGGATCGCAGGGAACAGGTCCTTCGGAACAAGGTTGTGCCTTTGGTTAAGGTGATTTGGCAGTACCTCTCCGGGGGCGAGGCAACCTGGGAGCGTGAGGACGAGATGCGGGAGCAGTTTCCTTACCTTTTCTCGTAAGTCCCTTTGTGAGCTTGTATCTCTATGTTTTGACCTCGTTAATTCTAGCAGGCAATTTCGGGGGAGAAATTCTTTTAAGGGGGGAGAATGTAAGGACTGAGGTTTTCGGATCTGGTTTTCGGGGTCGGACCCTGTAGTTCAGGCCCTGATGGGGCTGAGACTCTGTTCTGTTTCGCGTCGAGCGGGCTCGACGCGGTTTAAACGGCGTCCAGCATTGCAGACGCATTTTAGATTGTGCCACGTGGGTGCCACGTTGGCTGGCTTTGGACCGCGAGAGTACGGCCCCGTCGTGTCATCTAAATGGCGTCCGCAATGGACGACGCCTTTCAGACTGTGACCCTGGGTTGTCAGTGTACGGCGCCAGTCTTGTCGTCTGAACGACGTCTTGGATGGACGACGCGTTTCATAGTTCTGTCAGAGCGGCCCGTCATGTCGACTGATAAGCGTCCGTACAGCTCGACGCGTTTTAGACAGTTTCTGGTTACCCCGCGTACCCTCCTCCCTTTCCCTCATTTCTTCCTTCTCTCTCTCTCTCCTCCCTTCCTCCGGCGATTCCAGCGACGCCTCCTTCCCCTCCCTCTTTTCCTCCCACCATTTCATCTCTCCCTCCACTCCATCGACCTCCTAGCTCCCACCACTACCACCACCACCTCCTCCGCGGCGTTTTCTCTCCGGACGGCGGCCGACGTCCCGGTGGAGTAACGACGACCTCGGCGGTACCGGCGGCGGCGTGGGGCGAGATAGGTGGGCGGCTTGGAGCTTGGAGGACTTCAAGTAACCGGTAGGGTGACGATTTCCGTAGTGTTTCATTTTAAAACCATGCTCTCCTGCTTGAAGCATGCTACGGATCTATGGTTTTTGGGTAGAATGAGCATGTTATGGGCTTTTTCTTGATGGGAATGAGAGTTTCTATGTATATGGATTTGAGGATTCCTTGTGATGGTTTAGTTTGTCCCTCTTCCCCCTCTGTTTTGTGTGATTTTGGGGCTCTTGGGGATCAAAGGGGACCCTCGGGTTGAACTGCAGAATCGGGTTCCTGGCGCTAAAAGACGTCGTACCTGGACGACGCCATTTAGAATGGCGACGGGCTAGTACGACGCCTTTTAGGCAGAAATCTTCATGTTTGAGGTTCTGTCAGTCTGGGGTTTCTGGCGTTAAATGACGTCGTACCTGGACGACACCATTTAGAATGGCGACGGGCCAGTACGACGCCATTTAGGCATAAATCACCCTGATTAAGGATTCTTCAAGTTTCAGATTCTGGTGTGAATGGCGTCTGAGGACAGCGACGCCTTTTGAAAAGGCGGCTTCCCAGGACGACGCGTTTTACGCCAGGTTATGTGGTCAAGTTTCTGTGAACTAGTTTAAGAGACTTGAATGGCGTCGGCCTTGGGCGACGCGATTCAAGACAGAATCACATTAATTCATGCCATTAAAACATGTTACACTGATAGACAGTTGTTTATTTGATTAAATGTATGCTTTAAATTACACTCTATGGTGATGGGTTTCTTGTAACCGGATCGTACACGTGGTGTTGCATACGACCGTGGACTCTTTACTGTGCTGTGTTTTGAGCTACTGTGGACCTAGAGTGACAGTTGTAGCGCTTTATCACCCTGTGCTGGTGTGGGTGGAGCACAATGCCGATGTGGGTGTGGCGGGGTGACGCCTAGTGAGAGAGGGTCACCTGGTGAACCCCGGGGTTAGCTAGTATCGGTGTGGGTGTGGTACCTTTGGAGTGTCACTCGTGCTGAGGGAAGGAGTAACCACCTGAGCCAGTTGGGCCGGAGTAGCTAGAGTGCTATCCGAGGGGTTACTGTTTGGTCTCAGCGGGTCGGTGTTTTCCCCACCTTCGTTTGTGTGGTTGGCGTGTTTTACCGAGACGTTGGTTGTGGATTCCTAGTAGACTGGTTTCAGAAATATGCATGTTAAATATATTTCGAATGCATGTTGTAAGGACTGAGGTTTCGGATCCGGTTATCGGGTCAGTTTTAGGGTCGGACTCTGTAGTTCGGGCCCTAACGGGGCTGGGACCCTGTTCTGTTTCGCGTCGAGCCAGGCTCGACGTGGTTTAAAAGGCGTCCGACGTGGCAGACGCGTTTTAGATTGTGCCACGTGGATGCCACGTGGGCTGGCCTTGGGTTGCGAGTGTACGGGCCGGTCGTGTCGTCTGAACGGCGTCCATGATGGGCGACGCGTTTCAGACTGCGACCCTGCGGTGTTAGAGTACGGTGCCGGTCTTGTCGTCTGAATGGCATCAGTTTTGGGCGACGCGTTTCAGACTTCTGTCAGAACGACCTGTCATGTCATCTGATAGGCGTCCGTACATCTCGACGCGTTTTACCTAGTTCCTGGTTACCCCGCGAGCCCTCCTTCCTTTCCCTCATTCTCACCCTCACACTCTCTCTCCCCTCACCCTCTCCGCCCTCCGACTCTCCCCACTCTTCCCCTTCCCTTTCCCCTTCTTCCTCTTCCACCTCTCACCACTGCCACCACCACTTTCTTCGCGGCGTTCCATTCTCCGGACGGCGGCCGACGTCCCGATGGAGTGGCGGCGTCTTCGGAGTACCGGCGGCGGTTTGCGGTGCGACGGTTTGGCGGCTGAGCCAGAAGGAGTTCAAGAATCGGTAGGGTGACGATTCCCTCAGTGTTTCATTTTAAAACCATGTTCTACCACTTTGAAGCATGCAACGGGTCTATGGTTCTTGGGTAGAATAAGCATGTTTATGAACTTTTCTTGATGAGGATGAGGGTTTCTGTGAATGTGGTTTAGTAATGATTAGCTTTCTCCTCTTCCTCTTCCGTTTGGTATGATTTTGGGGCATTTGGGGGTGATAAAGGGAGCCTTCGGGCAGGAGACAGGACCTGGTTTCTGTCGCTAAAAGACGTCGTGCATGGACGACGCCTTTTAGAAGGGCGTCGGGCCATCATGATGCCTTTTAGGCAGAAATCCCCCGATTAAGGTTTTCTGCTAATTCCGGATTCTGGTGTGAATGGCGTCTGAGGACACCGACGCGTTTTTAAAAGGCGGCTAACTGTGACGACGCCTTTTTAGGCCATATTCTGAGGCCGAGAATTCATGAACCAGTTTAGGAGACTTGAATGGCGTCGTCCTTGGTCGACGCGATTCAAGCCAGAACCACACTAATCCATGTCAGTAAAATGTGTTTACACTGCTAGATAGTCGGTTAAATGCATGCATTTAGTACACTCGATGACGATGGACTCTTCATGACCGGATGGTACTACGTTGTGTGTCATGTGACCGCGGACTTCTCACGTGACCGGATCGCACCGTGCCGTGTTTTGTGTTACTGTGGACCTAGAGTGACAGTTGTAGCGTTTGACACCCTGTGTCGGTGCGATGGGACACAGCGCTGACGGGAGCAGTGGCGGGGTGACCCCTAGTGAGAGAGGGTCACCTGGTGAACCCCGGAGTTAGCTAGCTTGTACCGGTGTCGGAGGGGTACCTTTGGAGTGTCACTCGTGCTGGGGGAAGGAGTTACCACCTGAGCCAGTTGGGCCGGAGTAGCCAGCGTGCTATCCGAGGGGTTACTGTTTGGTCATAGCGGGTCGGTGTTTGCTGGGGGAAGGAGTAACCGCCGAGGTAGCCAGCGTGCTCTCCGAGGGGTTACTGTTTGGTCTCAACGGGTCGTTGTTTCCCACTTTCGGAGACATAGTTGACGCGTTTTGCTGAGACGTGAGTTGTAGGCTCCTTGGTAGAATGATTTCTGTGATATGCATGTTATATTCCGAACGCATGTGGTTTATATCGAGAATTAAGGGTAATGTGTTGCAGCTTTACTTATCTTGTTTACTTGTATCTTGGTAATTGCACTTGTGGGTGTGTGTGTGGGCAGTGGGGATCGAAGGATCCCCACTGAGTCTTTTCGTTGAGACTCACCCCTACGGTTTTCAGGTGAGGACTCCAGGCAGACTTAGCGAGGGGTGTGCTGCTCCGTGTCGCGCGCCGTCAGTCGTTGTTCCGGGGTATGCCCCGACGTAGTTGTTCTTTTTATTTCTAGCCTGTATGTTTAATTATTTCTCTTCTGTTGGGGTATGTAATTATTTGCTGTATCGAGTCGCATTGTAATAACTTTTAATTTCTGCATTTTCCTTTCAATTCAATGCGATGTGAATGTTTAGCTTAGTTTATTATTTATTTCCCAGACTTACTTAGATCCTAGTTTGGTTCCAAATTAATGATTCGGTACCTATTTAGTAATCGGATCCCCGATTATAGGGTGGCGGGTCGTTACACATGTGATTCATATCGAGATTTAGGAGTAGTAATTACTGCTTTACTTATTCACTAGACTTTTAGCTGTATTTTACACTTGTGGGTGTGTGAGTGGGCAGTGGGGATCGAAGGATCCCTACTGAGTCTTTTCGTTGAGACTCACCCCTGCGGTTTTCAGGTGAGGACTCCATGCAGACTTAGCGAGGGGTGTGCTGCTGTGTGTCGCGCGCCGTCAGTTGTTGTTCCGGGGTATGCCCCGACGTAGTTGTTCTCTTTATTTCTGGCATGTATGCTTAATTATTTCTTTTCTGTTGGAGTGTGTAATTATTTGTTGTATCGAGTCGCATTGTAATAACTTTTAATTCCTGCATTTTCCTTTCAATTCAATGCGATGTGAATGTTTAGCTTAGTTTATTATTTATTTCCCAGACTTACTTAGATCCTGGTTTGGTTTCAAATTAATGATTCGGTACTCATTTAGTAATCGGATCCCCGATTATAGGGTGGCGGGTCGTTACAATAAAAGCTCTAATCAATTTCTTTCTCTTGTTTCTTTGTCTTCTTTTGCAAAGATTTGAAAGAACGAGGTGAAGAATAACACAAAAAGAGAGTAAAATAAAAAAGAAGGCTCTTCTTCTTCGGCCGGCTGAAGAGGGGGAAATAGAAGACTCCACAAGAATCCCCTATTGGGACTGGTAAGTAGCGATCACTTTTTTTCTTTTGAGATTTTCGATCTCTGGAGATCACGATCATGTTTTTCCATGTTTATTTTGTTAATAATGAATGATGATATGATATCACAATGAATTGAGCACCCACAGCAGGTAGGCAGGATGGCTGCGATGCTAGTCTCATACTGCAGCAGGAGCATGGGTGAGCGACGGCACCTAGAGGGTTGTTGCGTGGGGGAGGCCGACGTATGGCCTCGGGTAAGTAGGAACGCCTGCCCTGGAGGGCACGAGCGATGATGGATGCCCGCATGTAGGCAGGCAGGGCACCGCGTGGCGCTGGCGATGGCAGGCCCGACGGCTGGCAATGGCGGGGTGACGCGTGGAGGCTGCTGGCGTTGGCAGGGCAACATGTAGAGGCGGCTGGAGTTGGGTAGGTTGCTCCTTTGTCCGTGTTCGGCCGGGATGGAGAGAGAGTGGTAGTGAAAGGAAGAGAGAGATATATACAGGGAGAGAGAGAGAGTAGAGAGATGGGCGGAGAGAGAGAGAAGAAAGAGAGAAAGTTTAAAAGAGAGAGAGAGAGAGAGCGCAGAGCAGAGCAGAATGGAGCAAAAGGAGAAAGAATAAGAGAGGTTCTAGAGTGTGAAAGAGAGAGTGCGGCTGAGGGAGGGAGAAAGAGAGAGAGAGAGAGTTTTTTAAAAAATAAGAGAACAGAGAGTGTGTGAAAGAGAAAAAGCCTTAAGATTTATACGCCCATAGGGGAGAGTTTAAAATTCGAATTTGGCTCCTAAAATGGAATTTTAAACTTAAATGCATCATCCCTTAATTAAAGGAACCTCCTCTAAGATAAGTCCTTCCTCTCTCTCTTAGTTGGCGTGTAGGTGCCACTTGAAGAGAAAGCATAAAAAATAAATTATTGTATTTACCAAGATTCGAACCCTAGTCACTTTAATAGAGTTCAAGTGGTCTAACCACTATGCCATCCGCTCGTTCATGTCCTATATCCATATAAAATAAAAATTAAATCTCTGCAACAAATAGTTGTGATTCTACACCGACATAAATTATCCAGATGTGTATCAAGCCCTCGACAATTATGAAGGGTCCTTGTTGATTATAGAATTCCCACAAATCCATTGGCACTCAATTAATCATATGTAATGACGAAATTTTTAACTCCAAATTTTACAAAATTGGTATCTTTGAAAGGATCATTGAATTATCTATCATTTCATATGATTTGTACATAAAATCACAAGTGAAATGTATAAATTCCATCTATTTATCACCTAAAAATATGTAATTATCATTGACCACGAGGATTAGGTGTTCTTGGAGCTTATTCGATTCAAGATTTGTTGTACTAGTTAAGTCTTTTCATTTTAGTAGATTAATGTAGTAGGAAATATTTGAGTATGTTATGTAATTATGAGATCCTAGGGAGTTGGGAGAGATTGATGATGTTATTCAGAGATTGTTGTTTATTATGAGACTTTTTGTTGATTGGGTTGACTTATTATTATTTAGATTTTACAATGGATGACTATTTGTTATTGCCTTGTAGACTATATTTTCTCATTTCTGTTATGTATGCGCTATGTTACGTACCTATACTGTCTCTAAATTCCATTGGAAGTCAATCATGATTGGATACAGGGTTCGGGGGTGTTGTACATTTTTTAGAGAAAAAATGCACTTGATCTTGATTTTTTTGATTTTAGATTTAGATTTGTTATTTGTGCGCTATACCTGACTCAATCAGATGATTGCGTAGTTCTTCGACCCAATCCCGCTACCCATAAATGGAATAACGTTAATTACATTCTTCTAAGCGGAAAACCCTTGATTAATCGTCGGAAGAATAGAATAACACCATTTGAAATGATATAAGAAAGATATACAAGATTGCATTCGCAAAGTGAATGAATTTCAGTTTTTATTTGAAAAGAAAACTCATTTTTTAGTTTAGAGTTGAGTCTGCACAAGACTTGATTTATTAATTTTTATTGGTGGATGATGATTAGAAACATTTTTAGTATTTTTGGATTGATTTATGGGGATGCATTGAAGATTTGTTGAATTTTTTAAATTCGGAAGTGAACATGAAGTTGAGTCTGCGCAGACTCATTTGTTGCCAATGAGAATGCTTGTCTTTATTATTTTGATTTTTTATTTGTAAGAGGAATGAAGATCTTTTTATGGCATTTTGATTGAAGTGGATGACATTTTTTATCAAGGAAGTCTAATAAACATTTCTTATTGTGTTTTTTCAGTTTTGAAGTGAAGAGATTTTAGATTTGATTTGGAAGGTATGGAAAAGTATTTTTTATGTTTTCTTATTTGATTTGAGTGAAAGATGCTTCAAATACTCATACTTTTTATGTTTTGAATTTGTAGGTTTTTAGAGAATGAGCAAGGTTGAAGTGAGGCTTCTTTTAGGTATTTTTTATGTTTTGTAAAATGGCAAATTTGAGTTTTATTTGATTTTTTATATAGAAAGTATTTTATTCTTATATTATGATTTTTTATTTAATTTTAAAGGAATTAAGGTTGAGAAGATTGGATTTTACCAATTAGGGGTTGAGTCTGCGCAGGGTAGCGCAGACTCACCTGTTACAAGTTTATTTTTTAGTTTTTTAGGTAATTTTTAGGGAAAAGTTATAATTTTTTGTTTTATGTTTTGATTTATGGAAAATATATGTTTTATTATTAAGAGTTTGATTTGATTTGATGGAATTGTAATAGCCAAAATACAAGATTTTAGGAATTTAAGGTTGAGTCTGCGCTATAGAGCGCAGACTCATTGTTTATCAAAGTGTTTAGTATTTTTTGTGAAAGGAGTTTTAAGCTTTTATTTAGGTTTTTGACTTATATAAAATATAAAGTTTTTATGTAAATTTTTAGATTTAATTTGGATGAAAATTAAGGTCAAAAAGACCAAATTTGGGATTTGAGGGTTGAGTCTGCGCTGGGTAGCGCAAACTCATTTGTCACCAAAGTGTTTTTAGTTATTTTTTGCATTTTTTCAAGAACAACTTGGTGTTTTTATTTGATATTCTGATAGATAAGAATAAACTTGATTTTTAGAGGGTTTTAGATCATCTTTTGGTGCTCGAGAAGTTACTTTTTTATTTTTTGTGAATTTCAGGGCTGAGTCTGCACTAGGATGCGCAGAATCAAGTCTGAACTGTGGATTTTTTGTGTGTGAGTTATTTTATTGGATTTTTGGTGGGATAACTTGATTTATGTTTTGTTTGATGATTATGTACAGATTTGGAGCTGCGGACATGATTTGGGGGCCAAGAGACGAGGTTTTGGCCTTGGGATTGATGCACAAACTCAAGTTCAAAGAGGATTTTGAGCAAGATTCTTAAAAAGATGGAACCTCCTAAGGTTGAGGGGAATTCCAAGAGTTTCAAAGAGCTGGGAGGGGAGTTTCAAATATCAAGGAGACAAGAAAAATGGGTTTGAGTCTGCGCAAAGGGTGCGCAGACTCAGCTGAACTTGTGATTTTGGTTTTTTTTGAAGGGATTTGGATCTTTTTTGTAAATGGATGTTTATTTAAATGATATGGAGTATTTGATATATGATTGTGAGTAATTTGATTTATTGTTTAGTTGATTTTTTCATTTGAAATGAGCTTATGAAAGATGTACAGACTCAACTTAAGTTTGAAATTTTAAAATAGAAGATGGCTATCTTAAACCCTTTTTTGAATGAATTAACTTTAATTATTTGAGTTATTTGAACCATAAATGAGTCTATCAGCCCATGCAAGGACTCTTTTGACAGTTTTGAGTTGAGTCTGCGCAAGGGTGCGCAGACTCAGAACAGTGGCGTAGACTCAAGTCTGAAATTTGATTTTTGAATTTCCTGCACAGTTCAAGCTGCAATTAAATCTACTAAGGGGTTAGTTTCAACCATTAAAGCTAGAATATGAAATCCGGAGTGGAGAGAAACAGATTGTACCCCATTCCCAATTGAATTTCCATGGTTATAGGTGCGCAGACTCAAAATCTGAGCTTGATTTCAGGTTTATATCTCTTTCAACTTGAAGTGATCCAAGAATCACCATAAATTTGGGGAGGATAACACTGAGAAATCTCAGAAGTTGAGTATGGCTACATGAGGCCTTTTTAAAGAGTGGTTATTGTATAGATTTCTTCAAATGACATGATTTCTTCATGTTTATCTCATTCTTCTTGGGTCACTTTATAAAGCATTGAAAATGCTCAATATAGTGATTCCAAGTTGAATTTCAACCTTTTATTAGGAAAACCCAATGAAAATGTTTAAGATTTTCATGAAGGGTCATAGCATGAAGGGACCCGAAGGACCAACTCCCTTAAAGGGATATATAATGGCTAATGGACCATAGGGATGGCTATAAAGGAGGGCGTGCCGAGCATCCAAACACTCACCCAATGGGTGCCCTTAATGCCTTCAAGATGTAAGAAAAACCTACAAGGGGTAATCCAAAGTATCTCTACATTTGGGGAGCAAGGAACTCCACCAATTTTCCTAGAGGATCACATGTAGCCATGAACCATGGAGGTGGCTATAAAGGGGGGCGTGCCGAGCATCCAACCACTCACCTAAAGGGTGTCCTTAATACCTTCAAAATGAAAGGGTTATCCACAGGGAATCACTCATTCCATTTCTACATTTGGGGAGCAAGGAACTCCACCAACTCATTGGGACTTCGGGACACATCATTTAAATGAACCCATAAAAATGGGAACACAAGAATGATGTTTTTTGTATGAGGGCCCTTGATAGGTTACCCAACATGAGATTGATGGCACCCTTAGACCGGGACATCCTTGAAAAACATCGGAAAACATTTAAAAGCTTAAAATATGTGGCAAAACTTCGGTTTGAAACATTAAGGGTTTCATAACCCAAAGTCCAATCCATTTAGGACCTTCATTGGGCTTCAAAGAGACAGCCCTAGGTCCAAGGAACATTTGGACAGCTTTGGGGAGGATCAAAGAATCACCTCAAGTCCAAAAACCCACTTGGAAGAGGCGAAGACTCAAAACCTGCAACTGGCGCTGAGTCTGCGCAGGGAGGCACAAACTCAACACTGTAGCACCTGCAAACCCCAGACTCAGGTTGAAACCTGGATTTTCGGTAAAAAATGGGTTTAAAACTAACTCAAATGATGGAAAATAAAGTATAAAAGGTACAATGCCTAAAATATTTATTTAAAATATATTTTAGATGCATTTCTTTAGGAAAATATCATGAAAACTTGAATATGAACATAAGAGAAATTTAGGTATATTTTTATTTTTTCCATGGATCTCTCCTTCTTTGCTCCATGTTAGAGGGTTTCTACCCAAAGAAGCTCATCCTCAACTAGTGAAGGAACCTCCTTGAGAACCTCTAGGGCCTAAACCCTTAGCCATTAAAGGAAAAAATCCAAACAAAACTCATTCGGTTCCAACATGAAAACAGAAACTTAGATCTTAATATATATGGAACTTAGGAGATTTATCTTGATTTTTGGCCTTGGGGGAACATCATCCATGAAGGGGATGTGCTCCTAAGGGTCATGGAAGGTCAAGCCACCTTGAAAAACCCCAAAACCAAAGACAAATAAATGGAAAATCAATTTTCAGGAAATCTGGACAACAAAACACATTTCGGGTCATATCTCCATATTTAGGGGATTCTAAGGTTTGAGGATACCATTTTTATTAACTAGAAAGGCCCCTCTACCATCCCCATACGAAAAACACATGCCTTATGAAGGAAAAAATAACATAAAAGCAAGATAACCAGCAGATTCACAAAGCAGACTCAGAAAATCTGAACATTGCATTTCATTACTTTCAATCACCATGGATGAACATTAAGGGGGAGATAGAAGTTTCTATGAACATCAAAATGAAGGAAAACATTATAAGAAAGCAAGGAGACAGAAATAGACCCCTTCTTCACCCCCACTCTACCTTGGAGAGGGGATGAGAAAGGAGAGTGGCTCTTGAAGCCTACAATCTTACTCTCTTCTTCTCTAGCACTCTTCCTTTCTTTTTTTTTCTTCTTCTCTAACTCTTTTTTCTCTCTTAGGATGCAAGAAATGGAGGGGAAGGAGGTGAGAGACGTGCTTCTCCAAGCTCTCTCACTTTTCTTCTTCTCTTTTCTCTTTTTTGGGATTTTTGTCTCTAACTTTTTCTTGTAGAAGATGGGGGTTCTTTTATAGATAAAGTTGGATTACTTTTGGGGAGTAGATTATGCATCAATTAGCCTTGGATTAGGGATAAGAAACTCCTCTTGAGAGCCCTCCAATGAGATCACAACACTTGGAGAATCATGATTGGTTTCTCCTTTTGCTTTTCACCTACCCTCTTCTAGAAGAATCTTGAGGGGGGGACCACTTGCTTTTCTTCTTATCCTCTTTTGGATAGATTTGACCATGGGCCAAAGGGATAAGAATAGGCCATGGAGGGACCATTTGGGCCCTTTTGAAGGCTGCCACGAAATTGGACTTTGGCCTTCACTTTTTGGCCCAAATTGGCCCTATTGGGCTTCTTTTGCTTGAGATAATGGGCCTAGGCCTGCCCCCTTGGATTTCTTCATCATTTGGGCTAAAAGTAACTCCTTTTTGACTTCTTTGGCCTTGAAAGAATGGGCATGACAGCTGTCCATTATCTTTCTTCACTTGGGCCTTCTTTTGAAAAATTGCTTGGACTTCCTTTGCTTGAGATAATGGGTCCGGTTGCACCATTAGATTTCTTCATCATTTGGGCCCTAGAGTGACCCCTTTTTTATTCTTTTGGCTTGCAAAATTGGGCTTAGCTGTTGCCCTCTTAAATCTTCTTCATTTGAGCCTTCTTGGGCAATTTTTGCACAATTGCTTAGACCTCCTTTGCTTGGGATAATGGGCCCGGTTGTGCCATTGAATTGCTTCACCATTTGGGCCCTAGAGTGGCCCCTTTTTTTATTTATTTGACTTGTAAAATAGACATGACTGTTGTCCATTAATTCTTCTTCACTTGAGCTTTCTTTGAAAAAATTGCTTAGACCTTTCTTGCTTGAATTAATGGGCTCGGTTCTTCCTTTTAATTCTCTTTGATTTGGGCCTTCTTTGTTGATCTTTAGGCTCTTCTTCTTGTTTAATTTTTTGGTGACAACATGGGGCTTTACAAAACATGATCTGAGAGTTTTGAGTTCCACATCATCTGATCTGTTAAGCCAGGAGAGTGAATTGACATATTTGGGATCTTACGTTGAGTATAAGTGATTTGAAAACTAGGTTTTGATTGGAGATAGAGATAGAAGTGCTGAGTAGTTGAATTTAAGAGGTTATCGAGATATTTTAGATTTTCAAAATATGTCTAAGTGTGGTCATTCTGCTACAGTTCTCCTGTTTAGCCCCCATCTTCTGAGGATACTAATGTGTAGGGCGGTTCTTCTGCAACCTAGGGCCAAGGTATAGTCAAGGCACCGCCGGTCAATATGGACTTCGGTGGATTCATGCAGACTTTTCAGGAGCTTGTGCAGGCTTTGGAGACTCAAACTCATGCTCAACCTCATGGGCCTAAGGCAACTCCTATGATGGAACAGTTCAACAAGTTGCATCCTCATTCCTTTAAGGAGGAGAGTCAATGTAGATTATTGTTGAGCTTTGGTTAGATATTCTTTTATAGCTGTTAGTTTTGCTAAATCATTTAAGAGTACACTGATAGTTGCTACACATCTATTGATAGTTACTACAACTTCTGGAGAGGAGATGCACACTATACATCTAATATCTTCTGTTGTTGTTCACCTTGGGGATAGAGATAGAGTGGCTGAGTTGTTTGTGATAGAGATGGTAGACTTCGATGTTATTTTGAGTATAGACTGGATAGACAAGTATTTTGCTTTGTTAGACTATCATCATAAGAAGTTGATGCTTCGAGAGTCTGGTGAGAAGGAGTTTGTTTATCGTTGCCCTAGACATCGATCAAGCTGTATCACAGTTTCTTCACTTAAGGCTGAGAAGTTGTTGAGGATGGATTGTCATAGGTATCTAGCTAGTGTAGTTTTCCATCATGTTCGCCAGTTTGATATATTTTTTAATTTTTTACTATTAATTGACGTATTTAATGAATTTTCAATACTGAAAAATAGGCTTTAGTATGTGAAAAATATGATTTGTATTCCAAAAATTCTAGAAAAGTTTAAATAATTATTTTCATGTATATATAACCTATTGGAATCATATTTACCTCAAAGTTTACAGTAGAACGTAATGTTGCCTTTAAAATACTTTGTTTTCATGAAAAAGTTATTATTTTGTATATGTATTTCATTGACTATATGATTAATATCAATTTCAGATTATGATGAATCCTAAACTCTTTAAGACATGTGCCATATGATTTAATATGTGTGACATGGACAGTGCCACCTTAAGAGGTTTATGAGGCTCGATTCCAATATAAGCATCCTTATTAGATATAGTATTATGTGACCCAAAGATAATTGGTAAAATCTATGAGACCTATTTCAGTATGGTGTAGTGGTATATGTATGTTCTCCGGTTCTGTAGTAGCCGAGACTTGGTACTGTTACCTAAGTACCTGGTATATGTATGTGTTTGACCCCTTATGTTGTGGTTAGGATGCTTGTCTGTTTAATATGTGAGATATGATAATTTTGACACATAATGAGTTGATTTGGATATGTTTTAAGTTCATTAAGATTTATTTTAAGTATGTATTTGAACACTGGAATAAGTAACTTGATTTCGTACTTCTAGTCATTATTTTGAGCCATATGCGATGTGATATCTGTCTCCCTATGTGTTGGAAGAATTATGTGATATACTTATGGCTATTAGTTTGACATCAAGTAAAGTAAGAAAATTTGATATATGTGATAAGTATTACGAATTAGCATATTTGTTTCAAATAATTAAAAATACATCTGATTTGATATAAGATATATGATATCTTGTTTTGTATCATCCTCTTATTTGATCTATATGTAGCATTGTGAATTACTCATGATATGAATTAGTTATCATGTGGATTTCAACTATTATATGTTTAGCTTGTGGAGGAGATGATGCCTATTGAGTTTTGTACTCAGTAAGTTTGTTAAATAATTTTTTATGGGAGGTGGCCAAAGAGTTGGACTTTGATTCTGACCACGAAGATTTGTTGTGATAGTTGAGTATTTTCATTTTAGTAGATTGACGTAGTAAGAAGTATTTGAGTCTATTATGTAATTATGAGATCCTAGAGAGTTGAGCGATATTGATTATGCTATTCAGAGACAGTTATTTATTATGAGACTTTTTGTAGATTGTGTTAGCTTATTATTATTTAGATTTTTGTGATAGATGGTTATTTGTTATTGCTTTGTAGACTCTATTATCTCATTTTTGTTATATATGCACTGTGTTTCGTACCTGTATAGTCTCTGAATTCTGTCGAAAGTCGGTTATGATTGGACACGGGGTTCATAGGTGTTACATAGAGAATAAGAGTAAGAGGAAGACTTGAAATACTAGGGAGCTTCTCTCTCAATGGTTCTCACGTTTCCCTCCCAGACTTTGGCCAAAATTTACCTTCAACTCTCCTGTTTGTAGCCTCAAAGGGAGGCCCAAAACCATTAGACTCAAGCGGGGAAGATTCCATAGGTTATATACTTTTTGATATTGTAAAGTAATCCGTAATAATTGAAATCCTAGCCTAGGATTAGTTCTCATGTTGTATTGACTAGTATCGCATCACATGATGTCACTTGGATAAAGAAAAACCCTGCAAAAAGTTCTTTTGGAGAGTCAACTTTGTAGTAGGTAAAAAAGTGATGGCGATGTGTTGATTAAGAGGAGAAAAAATAGGCTTCCAAAAATTACATTAGTACCCCTTAAAAAGACGAAGGATCTATACTATCACGGGAGAAAAATAGCCATGCCAGTCTTTTAGTTATAAAGTCACCCATGTGACTGTCCTTGTTCTGATACGGACAAGAACATATTAATATGTCCACTCACCTGGATACTTAAATCCTTCTAGTCAACCAGAGGCCAAACTAGACGACCAATTCCCTATGCAGGCTAAAACAGACCTTGAGAACACCTACTGACTCTGGTCGACCAATGCCTAGTTGGTTGACCAATCAAGTAGACTAAAAAAAATTGAGCCTGAATATTGGTCAACCAATGGTCAATTGGTTGACTGAACAAGCTAATCAGTGAAAATTGAGTACTGATTTTGGACAACCAATCTGGTGTTGGTCGACTGTTACTGTGCCTATTTGGGGTTTGGCCGTTGATCTTAATTTGATTTTGGGCATCTTTTTTAGCATCATTTTAATCCTAAGAAATGAAATTGGCAGACCAAAAATCTTGTAACATCCATATCCATTTAAAGATAATATTTGACAATATATCTCTTGTGAAATTAAAATAAACATTAGCTCATCATTCTACTTAGCAATAGCACGCACGCACGCGCACACGCACGCACGCACGCACGCACGCACACATACACACAACACACAAATACAAATGTCACTTTTTAAATCCAAGTAAGAGGAGTACAAGTTAAATTAAAATCGTACATTGGCATTCCAGCCATCATATCTTACATAAAACTTTTGAGTTACAGTACAACAGCTGCCTTGCAAACACAAATGTCACTTTTTAAATCCAAGTAAGAGGAGTACAAGTTCGAGATAATTAAAAGTGTAGACAGCTCTCGTGAAGTTGAGCTTGCTTTCAGTCCAAGGAGGATACCTAAATGTAAATTCTAAGAGTAGACTTCTTCTCATGACCGCCTTCTCATGGCTAAAGGTATCAAAAGAGTATTTCCCATGGTACCTTCCAAAGCCACTTTGACCAACACCACCAAAGGGGAGTGTATCGCAAGCAAACTGCAAACAATAATTAGAAGAAATGAAAATTTTTGCAGGTAAAAGTTGATATAAAATAATGAATTTTAGGTGAACAATTCACCTAAGGCTGACTTGAGTTAAATCTAGCTACCTGTGGATGGGTCTAATACTGTCATCATCATTTCTATTTGTATTCTTGGTGTACATATATGTAATTGGACTACTATATACGGGAGGTTAAAATGCTAACCTATATATAATTAGATAAACTTGTGAGATTTATAAATTAACGGATTAATTCTAGAGTTACAACTCGTATCCTCCAAATTTTAACTGAATACTATACTTATCGAATACGTCCTCATAGTAATCTACATGAAACATTTATATATGCCAAATCTGTCATTGCCGTGGCGATTTTGAAAGATTATGTGTTAGAAGGGAATGCAGGATTAATATATATACAAGAAAACATGGTATCTTTAAAATTTAGAATGTAAGTATGAATTCTCTGAAGTTAATCTTAAATCAAAAGGATCCGAAGTGGGTGACCTAACTCTAAGAGAAGAGATCCTCTCCATATATCTTTAGACTGGAGTTCAGCGTTACTGAGAAGAGGAGGGCTCAGATATTTGTCAAATTTGAGATCACATAAAATTTTTTTTGGCAATGTTTGACCTCCTCTCCCTCTCAATACTACTCTACTCCAATCTAAAGATGTACCGAAAAGATCTCCTCTCTAACTCTAAATGCCATTAAGGACTACTATGTACCTGAATGAGTGTGTCGTTAAATGTGACGCTCCCTGAGGATGTTTCCTCTACGACTTGTCGCTTAAGCACTTCATTGTTGGTGAAGACGTATATAGCAAGTGGCCTTGGCCTCTCCCTCACAAAAGCAATACTCTCTTCAATATTCTTCAACTGTATCAAAAGAGAAACAGTGAAAATTAGATCAAGGAGTCGTAAATGGTAATAATGTTCTATAAAACCCTTCATATATAGGTCGCGCAACCAAAAGAGGTTCTTACTGTGATTATGGGAAGTAGTGGACCAAATATTTCTTCGGTCATTATTTCCGCATCGAGTGGGGGATCTAGCAAGATGGTTGGCTCAAATTTTCTACACATATAATTACACAATTTTAATCAGATTTTGTCAAGGGTAAAACATTTTCCTACTTGATTTTTGAATAATTAGGATAAAAGGGAAAAAGGCAGAAAGGTGTACGCCATATCTTTAACTTACAGTGTTTCGGTGTCACAGGAACCACCATGAACAATGGAGGAAGCAACAGATGGATCTGCTAAGAGCTTTCTGAGTCTCATGAAATGTTGCTTGTTGACAACTCTTGAGATGTCGCTGGGGTCTTTAAAGAACCTTTTGATTTCGCTCTTTAGCAAATCAACCTAGGGAAAACCAAGTATCAATGAACATAAAGGACTACCAGTATATATATATATATATATATATATATATATATATATATAACCAGATTCAGAAGAGAGATTTCAAGAAATGATGGATCTATTCACTCTATCAATAACCGTGTCGGATCTGGTGTATTATAGGGGATTTGACTTTTCTATTGATTCCTACGGATTAGATAAAAAAAGAATAATTGAATAGGACTAGAGATGAATCGAAAAAGAAATCTTTATTGGTTCTACCTCCTCTTTTTTATGAAGAGAATGAATCTTTTTATCCAAAGATCAGAAAAAAATCAGTCCAAATCTACTTCGAGAATTATTTGAAGGATCCAAAATTCAAAATAGTAATATTTACTAGCAACAATATAATGGAGGCAGTCTACAAATATAAAAGATTGATCCGAAATATGATTCAAATCTAATATAGCACTTATGGGTACATAAGAAATGTATTGAACCAATTCTTTTAATGAATAGATCCGATCGGAACTACGAATATGAAATTTAAAAGGATCATATAGAAAATGATACTCTGAATCATATAACTATAATGAAATATATGATCAACCAACATTTATCGAATTTGAAACATATTTTATATATATATATATATATATGAGAACGGAAGAGGCAAAGGTGGGAATAATAGCTACAAGTGTTATTTTGCTGTTCTACCAGAGTTGGAGCAAATTTCTCCTCCACAAGTAGATAGTCAACTCCTATACAAACTTGTCCACAGCAAGGCCCCCACTTTCCACAGGCTATTCGCTTCGCAGTCACCTACACACAATACCCAGAAAAATTAATCTGTTAAATTGTAGGACAAATCATAAAATTAATTGTAATTTGGGAAAGCCCATGAGAGAATCTGTTACGCAACAGACCATAAAATCTTAATTCGAGCAAGCTTTAATGGGGAAAAGAGCGAGTTTCGCTTTTGCCAATGATATAATAAGAGAAAACCATTGTAGAATAAATGATTTTTCCTTTTTTACTCGAATAAGAAGAGTATTTTTCCTAATGTGGTCTGAATTTTTAAGTGAGACCAATTAATGACGATTTTTTTTTTTTTAATCATGGTGGCACAGTGATTAAAGTCAAGGAAACACCAATTTAAAGAATTGGATTCGAATCCTTTGATAAGCATAAAGATTTTTAACACAAGTTATGTCCAAAAGACAAGAATTTCACGAGATAAAGTCTGCCCGTCCAAACAACCGGGTGAGGGACGAACCCACGACCTCCCCCTCTCAGGAGGAGAAACATGGCTATTGTGCTACTCGTGCAGGACAATTTTAATGACGAATTAAAACATTCAAACGGGTATACATGAGATATTGTGGCATAGCGAGTGTCATAGACATCTGAGACTGATCCTTTTGAAAAGATGATTAAACTAAGAAAGGTTGAAATATCTTTAAAGTTGTGATAAGTTTAATGCACAGTAAAATATATGAAAAAAATAACAATAATAATTCACCAGCTCAGCTGTGTCTTTCGCCAGTCGATGGTCTTGAAGAGTACTTTACTCCAAACCAATTAAACACCTAAATCTGTTGCGCCGGCAGGGCATTTTACCTTCTGATTTCGTGCACCAGTGATGGTGTCGACGATGACGGGGCACTTCCCTCCGAGCTCCAGAACGACCGGCGTCAGATGCTTCGCCGCGGCGGTCATCACGATGCGCCCCACGCGTGGGCTCCCTGCACGTACGGCCACTTTGGATCACATCCACACCACACCAAGTCTCTACATTAACTTTATCTAAAGCGCGGAAAGTAAATAGTTATTGATGGTAGTCAAAAAGCATAGAAAAGAGGGATATTTGAACATTTACAAAAGGGTTTCAAGGAAAAAATCTTTTTTTTTTCTTTGTGAATTATTTTCTCAGACTCCCAGTCATCAATAAATATAGTTGTGTTGGGGGCAGGGAGATTTTAAGAGTAACACTTGTCGCAATGTCTCTACGTGCTACACGCAGAGATATTGTAGTGAGTAAGTGTTTTTTTTTAAAAAAAATTAATTTTAAATATTCTAATTATTCATAAAATTTAATATCCAATCGGACGACTTAAAAAAGTTTAAAAAATAAAAAATCGAAACATTACAGTAAATATTACTCAGATTTTAATTAGGCTTTACCTGTGAAGAATATCTTGTCCCATCTGTGCTCCAGAAGATGCTCGCCCACTTGTGCGTCTCCCAGGAAGACCTTGACGGCGTTGTTGTCCAGGTACTTGGGGATGGTGTCCGCCAGGAACTGGGCAGAGGCAGGGGCGAGCTCCGACGGCTTCAGCGCCACCGCGTTCCCGGCGGAGATGGCTCCGAGCACCGGCTCCAGCGCCAGCACTGCATTTGCAACACCTCCGCTGTCACCACTATTTATGCAGTGCTTGGTGCGGCCTTTGATTGGAACTTGGAAGCATTTTTGGATTTCCACATTTATTAGAGATTAATTATTAAGGATGTATTTTTTATTAAATTTTTAGTTGAAAGTTATTTTTGATTTTTTTTTAATATATAAATTACTCAGGACATGTTCAGGGAGAGTGCTCACCAACTTCAGATAAGTGGCATGGACCCACTCCACCTTAACAAGTCCAAAGTTGATTTTATTAAACTATTTACCAGTTTAAAAATAAAATCTTCATATAGTAGCATCAAGTGGATATTGTTCCTCTTGTCAATGAGGTCAGAAACTTGTTACGTTAGATGAAATATCTTAATATGTACATTAAAAGGAATATTATAATATTTTCGCAGCATAAAATTTTAATAATATAATAAGAAAATAAGAATACTTTGACACTTTAAAATTTTAACAAAGATACTTTAAAGTGAATACGAAAATAGTGTAAAGTGGATTTCCTTTCTTGTAACGTTTTACGCACGTAAAATAAAGGGCAGGGGATTATTTTAAAATAATAAGTAAAATTAATTTTCAATTAATAAAAAAACTATTACCAGTTTTAAAGTAAAATCTTCATATATTAGCATCAAACAGAGATTGTTCCTCTTCTCATTGAGGTCAGAAACTTGCTATGTTAGATGAAATGCTTTAATATGGTAAATTAAAATGAATACTATAACACTTTAACAGCATAATATTTTTACAATATAATAAGAAAACAAGAATACTTTGACACTTTTAAAATTTTAATAGTAGGATACTTTAAAGTGAACACAAAAACACTTTAAAGTGGATTTCCTTGTAATTTTTTCTGGACATAAACTAAAGGGCAGGAGACGTTGAGTAAGATGGAGAAAAAAGTAAGTGAGGCCAGGTAAAGAAGGTTCTAACAGATGAGAGAAAATAAAGGTTAGGTCCTATTAGAGGGTCCCAATTAATAACCCGAAATTAAATATTTAATGTTTATAATTTGGTGACAAGGAAGAATCATATATTATTGATTGATTAAAAATTCAAAATAACTTACATTTTAATATTTTAAAGTGAACACTTCTTTTTCACTTTGTGTAGAAACATTTTGCTTTAAATAGGATACATATTACTTTAACATAATAAGCTACTATTTTAGAATAATAACTTTATTTTTAAAGTAAAATGTTAATAACTTTAAAGCAAATGTTATCAATTTTAAAATATCAAGTAAAATTAATTTTCAATTAATAAATAAAACATTACCAGTTTTAAAGTAAAATCCTCATATAGTAGAATTAGGTGGAGATTGTTCCTCTTCTCATTGAGGTCAGAAACTTGTTATGTTAGATGAAATACCTTAATATGGTAAATAAAAATGAATACTATAATACTTTAACAACATAATATTTTTACAATATAATTGAAAACAAGAATATTTTGACAATTTAAAATTTTAACACTAAGATACTTTAAAGTCAACACCAAAACACTTTAAAGTGGATTTCCCTCCTTGTAACGCTTTTTGCACATAAAATAAAGGACAGGGGATGTTGAGTAAGATGGAGAAAAAAAATAAGTGGGTCCAGGTAAACAAGGTTCTGACAAATGAGAGAAAATAAAGGTCAGGCCCTATCCCAATTAATAACCCGAACTTAAATAGTTAATGTTTTTAATTTGGTTACAAGGAAGAATCATATATTATTCGCTGATTAAAAGTTCAAAATAGCTTACATTTTAATATTTTAAAGTGAGCACTTCCTCTTCACATTGTGAAGAAACATTTTGCTTTAAATAGTATACATATTACTTTAAAATAGTAAGCTACTATTTTAAAACAATAACTTTAATTTTTAAAGTAAAATGTTAATAATTTTAAAATAAATGTTATAAAATTTAAAATAATAAGTAAAATTAATCTTCAATTAATAAATAAATTATTACCAGTTTTAAAGTAAAATCTTCATATATTAGCATCAAACAGAGATTGTTCCTCTTCTCATTGAGGTCAGAAACTTGTTATGTTAGATGAAATACCTTAAAATGGTAAATTAAAATGAATACTATAACACTTTAACAGCATAATACTTTTACAATATAATAAGAAAACAAGAGTACCTTGACACTTTAAAATTTAACAGTAAGATACTTTAAAGTGAACGCGAAAATAGTTTAAAGTGGATTTCCTTCCTTTAACATTTTGTGGATATAAAATAAAGGGCAGGAGATGTTGGGTAAGGTGGAGAAAAAAGTAAGTGGGGCCAGGTAAAGAAGCTTCTGACAGATGAGAGAGAATAAAGGTATGTTCCTATCAGACGGTCCCAATTAATAACCCAAAATTAAATAGTCAATATTTTTAAATTGGTGACAAGGAAGAATCATATATTATTGGTTGATTAAAAATTCAAAATAACTTACATTTTAAAATTTTAAAGTGAACACTTATTGTTCGCATTGTGTGGAACACTTCTTTTTCACGTGCATTGTGTAGAAACATTTTGCTTTAAATAGTATACATATTACAAAAATAATAAGCAACTATTTTTAAATAATAACTTTCATTTTTAAAGTAAAATAATAATAACTTTAAAGTAAATGTTATCAATTTTAAAATAATAAGTAAAATTAATGTTCAATTAATAAATAAATTACTACCAGTTTTAAGGTAAAATCTTCGTATAGGAGAATCGGGTGGAGATTGTTCCTCTTCTCATTGAGGTCACAAATTTGTTATGTTAGATGAAATACCTTAATATGGTAAATTAAAATGAATACTACAATACTTTAACAACATAATATTTTTACAATATAATAGAAAACAAGAATACTTTGACACTTTAAAATTTTAACACTAAGATACTTTAAAGTGAACACCAAAACACTTTAATGGTATACATATTACTTTAAAATAATAAGCTACTATTTTAAAACAATAACTTTAATTTTTAAAATAAGATATTAATAAATCTAAAATAAATGTTATAAATTTTAAAATAATAAGTAAAATTAATCTTCCAATAATAAATAAACTATTACCAATTTTAGATTAATTAATACATAAACTATTACCAATTTTAAAGTAAAATCTTCACATAGTAGCATCAAATAGATATTGTTCCTCTTCTCATTAAGTCAGAAACTTTTTATGTTATATGAAATACCTTAATATGGTAAATTAAAATGAATACTATAACACTTTAATAGCATAATATTTTTACAATATAATAAGAAAACAAGAATACTTTGACCCTTTTAAAATTTTAACAGTAAGATACTTTAAAGTGATTCAAACATAGTTTAAAGTGGATTTCCTTCCTTGTAACATTTTGTGTACATAAAATAAAAGGCAGGAGATGTTGGGTAAGATGGAGAAAACAGTCAGTGGGGCCAGGTAAAGAAAGTTATTACAAATGAGAGAAAATAAAGGTTAGGTCCTATTAGAGGGGTCCCAATTAATAACCCGAAATTATATAGTTAATATTTTTAATTTGGTTACAAGAAAAAATCATATATTATTGGCTTATTAAAAATTCAAATAACATTTTAATATTTTAAAGCGAACACTCCTTCTTCACGGTGTGTAGTAACATTTTGCTTTAAATAGTATATATATTAGTTTAAAATAATAAGCCACTATTTTAAATAAATTTAAATTAAATGTTTTAAATTTTAAAATAATAAGTAAAATTAATTTTCAATTAATAAATAAACTATTACCAGTTTTAAAATAAAATCTTCGTATAGTAGCATCAAGTGGAGATTGTTCCTCTTCTCATTGAGGTCAAAAACTTGTTATTTTAAATGAAATACCTTAATATGGCAAATTGAAATGAATAGTATAATACTTTAACGGCATTATATTTTTACAATATAATAAGAAAACAAGAATAGTTTGACACTTTCAAATTTTAACACTAATTAGATACTTTAAAGTGAACACGAAAACACTTTAAAGTGAATTTCCTTTCTTGTAACATTTTGCGTACATAAAATAAAGGACAGGGATTGATGAGCAAGATGAAGAAAAAAAAAAGTGGGGCCAGGTACACAAGGTTCTGACATATGAGAGAAAATAAAGGTTAGGTCCTATCAGAGGGTCCCGATTAATAACTCGAAATTAAATAGTTAATATTTTTAATTTGGTTACAAGGAAGAATCATATATTGTTGGCTGATTAAAAATTCAAGATAACTTCAATCTAAATCAAATCAAAATGTTTTGCTTGATCTGATTTGAAAAATCTTTGATTTAATTTTCAAAATATAGTTTAGTTTGGCTGGAGTTTATGAAGACTAATGCTCACAAAGTGAGACCAAATCAAGCCACAAAGGCCTCCAGTGCCAGGATCAGCTCACAATCATTCGGACTTGTGAAGACCTCATCGCATGTCAAGGGCGTGCCGTCTGGAACAACACGACGTGATCAATTTGGTGAAGCAGGAAGAGATACTGTCTGGGCTTAACTATACACTAGGCTACCAGCTACTACATATCCTTCAACTAACTAGATCGAGATGATTTGGAATAAATAAATAAATATATATATATATATATATATATATATATATTGGGGTGAAACTAACTGGGAAAAATGTTGATTAGACTAGAAACAAGTGATGGGACCTCAAAAAAAGTTCAAGAAAATCGATACATAGGAGAGAAACTAGCCTGGAAAAACGTTGATTGGGCTACAAATAAAGACGGGTTGGGATTTCAAGAAAAGCTCCAGCAGATAAATAGATGTGGTTGCTGTACCAGAAACCATTCATACCAGAGTTGACATTTTTTACGATCCTCAATTCTTCATATGATTATGATACAAAAGCAACAGAAGATGCCAGTAGTGTAATATAATATTATAATATATCCAACGTTACCCAATCATTTAGGCCTATCCATTACCTATAGGGAAGTTCCAAGAGGCGAAGACCAACACCAACCCGAGCGGCTCTGGGACGACTTGGCCGGTCGTTGGAAAGGCGACGAGTGGCACGCTGGCCTGCCCAGATCAGTTCAAATCAAACCAAACTAAACTGAACCGACGGCTGGAGGAACAAGAAGAGGAGGAGGAGGAGGACTCACGCTCTTGGGCGCCATCCAGCTCTTGAGTCCGCCCAGCGCATAGTTGATGGATTTGACCAGAAACCCCACCTGCAGCCAATTCCCAAACGCCAACTCTTAGAAAACATCCGCACCGTGTTTTGCTGTGTTGTGTTGTGCACAAAACGCCTACTATTACCAATCTAGCCTAAGCTAATTCATTCGTTTCCTGTTGATGAGTCTCATAGTAGTCACCCTCCTCCTCTGTTTGGGGGTGGAGTTGTTTCTGGTCTGGAGATTAAAAGAGCACGAGAGAGCGCCTACAGAGTACAGAGTACAGAGGAGGAGAAGAGCACTTCACCTCGTCTCGGTAGGCCTCCACGCGGTGCTTGCCCAGGTCCTTGTGGAGGACGGCGTAGATAGCCTCCTCCTCGTCCTGGACGAGCGCCAGCAGCGCCTTGAGCTGGGATCTCCTCCACTGTTCGCTCCTCGTCCTCCCGCTCTGGAAGGCTTCCCTCATCTCCTCTACCCTCTGCTCCAACCCCGCCATCGCTTCCTCCTCCTCTACTTGGATCCTCTCTGCTCTGGCTAGCTATATGCACATCTCTAAAAGAGGCTCGTTAATTCTGTATCCTCTTCCCGTACATGCTACCGCTCACCAGATCAGCGTGTGGTCTAATGAATGAAGCCTCGCCTCTGTTCTGTTTTAGCATATAATAATAAATCGGCAGGTCGGGCGTTGCACCTATTTATTAGATATAAATTAAAAATAAACCCCCAAAATGGGGTCGTTGCACCGATTTGTTATTATTATTATTTAATACTCTCATCACTGTCGCCCCCGTAACCTCCCTCCTCACATTCACACCGACTTGAGTGGAGTCCCGGCCAGTAGAGATGATCACCCACGCACCCAATAGACGGAGAGACGGATGGATGGATGGATGGATGGCCTCCCGCTACCCTTCTTTTTGGGGCATTTACTCCCCTCAACGGCTGGCTGGTCGGGCGGTGCCACCTATACATGTAACACTGCATCTCATTATTTTGAAAATGAAATTTTAACTATTCAAAATCATTTTACACAATATTCTAATATTTTATATTTGCCAAATAAAAAAGTTTGAGATTGAAAATCTTTTAATTTGAGAAAAAGTAAAGTTATTCGAAAAAATTAACTTGGCTAACTAGCTAATACTTTTATTATTATTTTACTATGTTAAAAGGAAAAATTTCGTCCAATGCCAAAGTCACTGAATGGGCATAAACAATGACTTTGTAATTAAATAAAGTTTATACGGTGTTTGATTGCATTATAATGATACTTTTTATTGTAAAAATAATGAAAATCTATAAAAATGAGTGTTTGGTGGTCTTGATCAAAATATATTTTGATAGAGTCCTGACACACTAAAAGGTGATAAACAAGAAAAGAGGGTGAGCGCTCTTTTATTTTCTGTTACGCTGCTGGGGCCTGTCCTTTCGTTCGTGACCCTCGCCCCCTTTGCTTCCTCCCATCTTCCCCTCTATCTCTCTCTCTCTCTCTGCTTCTTTCCCCCACCAGTAGCAGTAGCTGCTATAGTGGATATCTGGCTAGCTCATCTCTATAACACCAGTTGCCGTCGAAGATCCACCCAGCTCCTCCTATCTCTTTATCTCCATCCAGCGAAGCTACAGCTATCATCAAGAGCAACAGTTATTACGGCATTCTGCAGGGTACATGTGTGGGAATCACGAAGAGGAATGACTTGTTGGGCTTGCTATGCTAGTGTGTAAACCTTACCAGCACCCATATGCCCAACGCAAAAGAGCACTTTTGCCATGTTTGGATGCAAAGAAGCACTTTCGCCATGTTTGGCAGGTACACTTAGAGTCCCTCCAACATCATTTTCCATTTTTGCATATCAACTGTTCGAGGAAATGTCTTCTAGAAATACTATCCTGTGTTCGTGCCTAATATTCTAGATTATCTGTCCTGCAGAATAAGGAGAATAGTTGTCGCTCGTCTTTGATGGAGGAATATGTTGTATTATCTAATTTAAAAACATTACCAAATAGGTCCTCACAATTTTTTACAATTTTAATGTTTTTGTCAAACATGATAATTAGGTATGTTTATTTTTAAAAATTATCATGAATTTTATCTTCTTATATTTTTTTATCATAAAAAATTATAGTGTAATCAAATGGCCTTTTTTTTTTTTTTCTTGAAGGGGCCCAAAAGTCGATTATATACAGCTATTTACAAGCGACCGGGATTCTAATTGGGAACCCGAGATAATCCTCCAAAGTTGGAGATAATTCGGGCTCGGTCGATGGATCCGCCTAATTAGGCGACAGTTTCAGGTCCGTCTAATTTCTGGAAAAGTAATTCCGCAGACCAGAGGATAAATATCTCAACAACACCAGAGAACTGCATGGCTGGGAGTTTTTAGGCTCAACCAGAATCGAACTTGAGACCTCCATTTCGCAAGGGAAGTGGGTGAAGGGCAGCTGGTTCAACCAAACGGCCCATTAACCGCATGGACATTGAAACAGCATGATATGCGAAGACGCCCACAAGTCACGAAGGGTGAATGCTAAGGCTAACCACCCGCCCATTACAGCGTCACGTGCGACCACTGGGCGGTCCCTCCGCCGGCGACGCCAGTACG
Organism: Zantedeschia hybrid cultivar; assembly: GCA_030544215.1. Lineage (NCBI taxonomy): Eukaryota > Viridiplantae > Streptophyta > Magnoliopsida > Alismatales > Araceae > Zantedeschia > Zantedeschia hybrid cultivar. Next base: position 57,652,478 of record JARZZO010000002.1, on the reverse strand, counting down.
TCGTGGCTGCTACGGGAGCCATTTGATCCTTACATTCGACAGAAGGATTGGACCCACGGTCGTCGTTGTGGTCCAAACAAAAAATGATTTGGCGTTTTGTAAATAACTTCCTAATGAATCTCATGTTTACAAATCCCCGTATGATGTATATATGCCAAAAAAATACTTACCCAATTCATTGTATATGCAAAGAATCCCCTGTGATCAAATAAAAAATTTCTTATAAAATGAAATTGTGTAAAAAAAATCTTCTAGATGGTCGGTGTATAGGTAGTGAAAATCTTATGGTTAAGTTCACTGTCGTTCATGTACATAGACTTATATATTAATTTGAACTCATCCCATCTACATTGGTTGTGGATGTAATTAGTTTCGACGCAAATTTGGAGTTCCAGTGAGAAGAAGAATCCAAAACATTCTGTATATATACAAAGTATATATATATTTTTTCTAGTAATACCCCTATAGATCTTTTTTAGATTCCTTTTGGTGTAAGGTCATTTATTTTGAAATATGCGTATATTTGTGCCCGAATCTGCATAGTTAAAGCCTTGACTGGACCCATCAAATCTTTGAGAAATTCTTGCTGCAACGGGGCCCTCCAATAGCCGTTCGATCAGTTTTGATCAAACAGTTGCAGTTGTTATTGCTATTTTTTATTTTTATTTTTTAAAAAAATTCAGGAGGTGGGCTCAACCTTAAGGGAGGCGTCCGTATTATCCAATCTTTGATCGGATGGTCTCAAAAAATAATTTTTTTCTTAGAGTTATCCCCATCCCTTGAGTTTTTATAAAAAATAAAAAAATAACACTTGCTATTGCGGCTGTCCGATCAAAGCTGATCGGATGGCAACAATGCCCTCGTTTCCACCAAACATTTCTTCCAATCTTTTGGGCCCAGGCCCATTTAATTTTATTGTAGGTTAATAGCAAGAAATGAGGACATTTTTATAAAATCTATTTTAAAAACTCTGGGCATATGTGAACCGGGGAAAGGTTACATATACGACAACATAATGAATCTTATTTGTTTTGCACTATTTTTTATTCATTTTGATTATGATCAAGGGTTGTTAAGTTTGCTGAAATTATTAGAAACTTTTTTTTTCTATTAATAAAGTTCATAATTGGCTCAGTCAAGGTAAACAGCTGGAGTGTCCATCTTGGACAAATGAAAGAACAACTCGTGTAGTCCCCGGCCAACTGGAAGAGCTCCCCGACTCCCACCTCCTATAGACTAGAAAGAGGCGTAATGTTATATCGTGTATTTTCAGATCATTAGAATAATTTGATTAACTTAGTTAAGCCCATTAGGATAATTAGAATAGCACAATTAACTTAGTTGGTTTAGACTAGGTAGCCTATGTATTAGGAATAAAATACTATATATTTTTAAAATTACAAGACAGCAAGCTAATAAAATGGCGTTAACGTTTTGTAGAAAACTTGGATTGAGACATGGTTGATACCATTCGAAAGAGTATTTGAAGATTTAAATCTTTGTGAAAGACTATTTTTCCTAATACAGACGTTTAGAGTGTATAAATTCAACCTTTAGATATGGAAAGTGGGGAATGCGCAAAAAGAGTTCGATTCTAACCCGTATTCTAGTTGTTCATTGAGGGAAAGGATGATCTACAGTGACTCCGACCCAAAGGAGGATGGGGGAGGTTGTTTAGTGTTATAATTTGGAATAGAAATTATTTATATGGGTGTAGATTTATACATTAATCTTAGTGGCTACACAAACACAAGAAAGGTGAGTTTTTGTTCATGTTCTTGAGAAAAAAATAAAGAGAGGGTTTGATCTCGTGGAGGACTAATGCCTCATGCTTGTTGTGCCTTGTAGCAGGTCAAGAGGATGTGGGAGAAAGCTTGGAACTTGAGTATTCGTGGGGATTTGAAAGATTCTAAGAGAACTCGAGATTGAGTGTTCTTGCTCAAGAGGTAGATGATGATTACCCTTTATATGAATGTTTTTTATAAAAAAATGACATATTTTGAATGATTTCAATGCTGAAACAGTTTTAAGAATATCTTAAGTTTGATTTGAAACACTTGGTTTGAAGAGGAATCTCAAAAACCTAAGATATCCCGCAGAATCCCAGGGAAAATGGTAAAATCTGCATTCTACTTCTGTCCAAACTGGATGGCCAAACCAGGTCGATGGCCGCCCAGTACAGTAGCTGGCCAAGGATTTGGCCGCCCAGTTTGCTGGATGTTGTTTTTCCTGTTTCTCGCTTCTAGATGCCGCTCTCGACCGCTTGAAGTTCGATTGATGTGAAATTTGTGGAGACCTTCAGTACCAGGATTTCAACATGTCTGTAAAATTTTATGATTTTTAATTTTATTTAATATTTATTTTAATATTAAATTCCGTTCAAATTAAAGAGACTTCATTTAGAACTTCCATAAAAGTTTAAATTTGTATCAAATGAACTTAGATTTTGATGAAACTTTGTAAAAACCTTTCTTAAGACTTTTTAATCATGTGTGTAAAGTTTGGTTAATTTCTGAATACGTTTGATATCTATTCTTGAAATTAATGAATTTTCTACCATGAAAATTACTTTTACATGCCGAAAAAAATATTAAACTTATTCCAAAAGTTCTGTAAAATTTTCAGTAATGTTTAAAATATATTTTGAGAATTAGAACCTGGTTTATGTGAAAAATCACAATAGTACCCTGATTTGCCTTATAGGGCATGATTTCAACTAATATGACTTGTTTATCTTCTTAGATATGATTATCATTATTCCTTATTGAAATTTCAGAGAAATATGGTAATTAGTTCACTGCGTGATATGTGCTATGATGTGCCATGTTAAGGAGATTGTAGGGTCCGATTCTAATATAAGTGTCTTGATTCGATAAGACATTATGAACCTGAGGGTAATGACAAAACCCATGAAACTAACTTCGATATATGGCATAGTAGTGGGATATATGTGATGCCCATTTTATAGTAGCCAAGACTTGGTACTATTACCTAAGTATCTGGTATATGTATGTATGACCTCTTATGTTGTGATTAAGATGTAAGTGCATTTTGCATATGTGAGATGAGATAATTTGGCACATGATATGTAAGATTTAACTTGATTTGAAATCGTGTTTAATCTGTAAGTTTAATTTTGTAAGTTGTGCTTACTTGATCTAAGCTATGTATGCTATCATATTTGATCTTGTATATTAGAAAATAGTTTGGTTCAATATGATATATGTGATCCTATTTTGTATTACTTGTGCTATATGTAGAAGAGTAATACTTGTTGCACCGTTTGCGGTGCAGGGCAATTGCAACAACAATAATATCTTTTTATTTTTAAATTTTTTTAGGTTGGTCCCATTATGTCCGACACCTTTTGTACAAGTCGATCCCCCATCGGATGACCCTAAAAAATCTGAAAAATAAAAAATCAAGCTATTCATTGATCTCGATTTTTGATTTTTCAGATTTTTTGGATCGTCCGATGGGGGATCAGCCTGTACGGACGTGTCGGCCATGATTGGGGCCGACCTAAAAAAACTTTAAAAAATAAAAAATAAAAAAATTGAGCTGCACCCCGTGCGATGCAGCAAGTATTACTCATCTGTAGAATGGTTTAAATTTGTCATGTCAGGATTATATATCATTTAAATTTCAACTATTATATGCTTAGCTTGTAGTGGATATGATGCCTACTGAGTTTTATACTCATTAAGTTGCTAACAAAATTTTCAGGAGAGGTAGTTACTAAAGTAGATTTTGATTTGGATTGTGGGGAGTAGGTAATCATTGAGCTTGTATTATTTAGAATCTTAGTTTCTAGTAATTTAAGTCTTTCATTTAGTAGAATTGATGTAATAGGGAGTTTTAAGTCGTTAACATAATTTGAGAGATGTTTGGTAATTAGAGAGTTAGTTGTTGATTGTTTCAGAGAATTTGTCTATTGTCAAGCATTGTTATAGTGGACATTTGTTATGGCTATATTATTTGATTAATTACATGATAGATGGCTTTAAGTTTATTGCATTGTGAATTCTTGTATTCTCATATCCGTTATGTATATGCTATGGATCTCTCTGTATTGTCCCTGAATTCCACTGAAAGTTAGATAAGACCAAATTGGAGTTCGGGGCATTCTAGGATATGGTATCAGAGCAATATTGAAAGTTTCGAATTCCACACCATCGGATCTATTAAGACATAACAGTAGAATGATAAACTTATAGTAGTAGGCTAAGTGTAAGGCATAGGATAGTGTAGGTTTTGATTTAAGATAGAATTAGAAGTGGTGATTGTCATATTTAAGAGTTTATTTGGGGTATTTTGGATTCTCAGGTTATGGCAAGGTGAGGTCGTCCTACTAACATCTCGACTGTATAGCTTGCGTTTTTTGAGGGCACCTCTGTGCTAGGAGGTTCTTTTGTATCCTAGGGCCAAGATGTGGTCAATGCATTTGTTATATCTTGGAACTCAAATCCATTAATTTGTTAATGAGCTAAGGTTAATTAAGTCCAATTAGATTCAAATAAGTCTAATTAAGTTAATTAATAGGTTAAAATAATTTAAATATTTTTAATACTTATTTAATTATATAATAATAAGTGTAGAATGTGCAATTCATTAGTTAAGTCAAAATAAGCCCAATAAATCCATTAGTGACCCAATTAGGTAACTTGTTGATTTTCAACACTTAGTCAAATTTTCGAGTCCGAAAACTGTGAGAAAGTACTATTTTGCGAATTCAATAAATTCGCGTCCAAAACTCTAAAAATGATATGACATATATAATTGGAAATAAAATATAACAGACTATAACTTTGTCAAAAGGAAAAAAAGTTAATTTCGACGTTTAATGGGTCGAATTGGAGGGGGTTTATAGGAGGAAACCCATTCTGCGCGAAAATCTGGATTCCTAGTTTGAATCGGAATGCTTTAGTTTGTTGGTTAAGGAAGCTAAGGTTTGAGTTCGACTTAGAAACTTTGGAAGCTTAATTTGAGTAGTATTATAAAGTCAAAATAATATATATTAGGTTTTGGGGTCGTGCATAAGGCCTCTTCCACGTAGCTCTGAGATAAGAGGTAAAAGAATGGTATTCTTCGTGAGAAAGATAAGTTTTTTTATTTAATTATCTTTGGAAATTGATTCTAATAGATGGATTATTATCCTTTAAGATTTAGAGGTCGTGGGAGATGCCTTTGATCACATGAAAACCGAGATTGGAGTGCTAGAAGCTAGTTAAAAGATTAGAGGGGAGTGTTTTTCGTATTCTTGAGGTAGGTGATGATAATCTATTAAATAATATTTTATATTAATATAAAAACTTTGTTTTGATTTTCAAAAGTGGTCAAACATGATTTATGGAACAATATTATATACATTTATGATCTCAATTTTTATCTTGTTTCATCAATTTTTGATCAAATTCACGAAAGATGTAAGTTCAGAAAATCCCTATAAAACGCGTTGCAATGACTCGACATGATTTAAAAACACGTCCAAAAAGCATCTACTGTCCCCGACGTGATTCTTACTTAAAGATGAATGGGTCATAAGCCTATGGTTACGGTTATGAACACCTTTGGCTACGGTTATTAGGATCTTTTGCTACAGTTTTCAGAACCTGTAACCAATTTTCAGTTTGAACTTAAATTGACCATAACTTCTTTGTTCTTTAGCCGATTGACTAAAATTTTGAGCACACTTTGATTTTGAATTATTATATCTTATTATAAAATCTTATAAATCTTAGATTTTATTTTACTATTATTCTGTTATTTATTTGATTGACCTAATTTGACTTAAGTTCTTTATATATCATTTGATACTCTAGATCATTCGTTTGATATCTGAATTATATGAAACTTTGTCCATATGTTGTTTTTGACTTCTTGTACATTTTCAACAAGTTTGATAATTTTCTGAATCTGTTTGTTATTTTAGATCTTATTTGTTTATTTTTTGTCTCTAAAAATTAATTTTATTGGCCGAAAATTATAATTCTTTGTCCGAAAAATTTAAAAAACATTCAGTAGCATATTCTTCTTTCCATAAACCTATTTGTATCAACTAAACTCTGATTTTCTGTATATATGACCTATTTATTCTTAAATGACTATTTTGTATGTAAAAGAAGCATATTTTTTATTCATATGTATATATATCATTTTGTTTATTAAATTTTCAGTTTCATAATATGTTTGATTCATTTGATTGTACCATATTTGTTTGATATATGTTTAGACATTACTATCTTAAGGAGATTTGAGCTCAATCCATAAATGTCCGTGGATGAGTTCCGCCCGTGGACAACGGAAAAATCCTAGTGATCGTGTTTTGTTTGCAGTAATCTGAGGTGGGACAATAGACTCCCCCAGCTATGTATATGTCAAGACCTTAGCGTACTTGTCTATATGTTCTGGTATTTGTTTGTTCGGCTCCTTATATGGTGGTTGGATACATGTCTAGTTGATATATTTGGATTTGATTTGTTCGACACATAATTATGAAACATAACTTGCTGTTAAAATTTATTTGATTCAACTTATAATATGCTCAGTTCGTTCTTTTGACATCTATGCTCAATTATTTTGATCTTAGTTTTTTTGATTAAGAATCTATGTTCGTTTTGATTAGTTGTTCTAACAATATAAACTTTGATTTGATAAGCTACCATGTCATGACAAATTTGCTATATGTTCAGTTCGATATGATCAATTTGATATGTGATATGTTCTGATCATGGCTAGTAGACTTATTCAGTTAAATAAAAATGTAATCATGCCATATATGCTATATGTTAGTCGATTTATTTATGATATTAAAAAACACATTTGATTTAATAAGTTTATATCTGACCATGTCTTGTATCATGATCGTATTTGAGCTATATGTAGAACTATAAATCATATGTTATTTGATATCATCACTTTTCAATTATTATATTGTTAGCATTTGGTAGGTTTGATTTGTCTACTGGGTGGTTGTACTCATAAATCCTACTCACATTTTCAGAGACTGAAGAGGAAGGGTTAGCTGAGGAAGAGGGCTTTGCTTAAAGAATTTGATTCAGACTCATTTGGAGATTATCTAAGATTAGATTTGTTGTTTTATTAGATTTGATGTAGTAGGAAATTGAGAGAGTATATATACTTTTATATTTCTTTAGTGAGTTGAGAGATTTTATTTTCACTGCATATTTGATGAAATCTGAGGATTCTGGTTATGACAATATAATAGAATATTTAGATTTAATGATGGTAAATGGCATGTTGGCTGTTTAGTTATTTGTCTTTCATCATTCATCTTCGATTTGTATGTTATTTGGTTCCGTAGTTACGTAGTTTGAATCCGAAATGAGTCTGAATGACTGAATAAGATCATAGACGTAACAATGTGGTATCAGAGCATATGAGTCATAAAAGAACATTAATCATTACTATTTGATCATAAGCCATACCAATTGATTTTGAGAGTTTGGATAGAATAGTTTAGGTAGGTTTAAACTCTACAATATAAGGATAAAATTAGGCTCTATTGGATTTTCATGATATAGTTAGGATAGTTGGGTATGCATTTATAGATTGTACACTTAGTTGGTTCTAATAATTAGACTTAGAGGATTGGCCTCGTCCTTTTAAGTGGGAGAGCCATCTAAAGAAGGGATTATATGCCACCCATAGGTTTGCTAAGTCATAGAGATTTGATCTATTATTATCACATCCTTGACTGACTATAGAATTATGATAGATATATGTTTATAAAAACTTACATCATTGACATGACAAATTTCGATGTCATACTGGATATGAACTTAATGGAAAAACATGATGCCTTGTTGAATGGTTGTAGGAAAATGGTTATGTTCCAAAGACCTTTCCTAAAGGAATTCTATGTTTAATATCTAAGGCATAAGCTAGGTAAGATGTTTGTCTATGCAAGGAAGGGCAAGAGGTTCATTAGAAAGCTGTGAGACATTTTTAGCTAGTGTGGTGATTGATAATAACACGGCCAACACAATGCAGGATATTGAGGTGAGTCAGGACTTTCCTGATGTGTTCCCTGATGATCTACCTGCTTTGGCACCATCACAGGAGATCGATTTCACCATTGATCTTATGCTAGAGACATCACCTATTTCGGAAGCACGATACCGAATGGCTCCTATTGAGTTTGCAGAGTTGAAGAAGCAGCTGCAGGAACTTCTGTATAAAGGCTTCATACGTCCAAGTGTGTCACCATCGGGGTGCACCAGTGCTATTCGTCCAGAAGAAGGATGGGTCAATGCGGTTATGCATTAATTATCACAAGATCAATCAAGTCATCATTAAGAACAAGTATCTTTTGCTAAGGATCGAAGACTTGTTTGATCAGTTGCAATCAATCAACGTCTTCTCCAAGATTGATCTTCGATTTGATTACTATCAGTTGCGGATCAAGGATGAAGATATTTCGAAAACGGCTTTCCACATTAGGTATGGTCATTGTGGTGAGTTTTATTGATGATGTGCTAATTTACTCTCCGAGTGAGGAAGCACATACGGAGTATTTGAAGATTGTGTTGAAGATTATCAGTTCTCATCAATTATACGCCAAATTCAGCAAATGTGAGTTTTGGCTCGAGCAGGTCAAATTTTTGAGGCATTTTATTTCTAAAGATGGAGTTTCTATAGATCCGGCAAAGGTGGAAATTGTTCTGAAATGGGAAGCTCCGAAGACTGCTGCTGAAATAAGGAGTTTCCATGGTTTGGCTGGATATTACAGGAGGTTTATAGAACGATTTTCTACCTTAACTGCTCCAATGACCAAGCTGACATGTAAGGGTGCAAAATTTGTTTGATCTACAGAATGCGAGCAAAGTTTTTAAGAATTGAAGAGAAAACTGACTACTGCTTCGATACTCACTTTCCCAAATGGGATTGATGATTTTGTTGTATACATTGATGCTTTACGCAAGGGTCTTGGATATGTGTTTATGCAACATGGCAAGGTTATAGCATATGCATCGAGATAATTGAAAGACCATGAACAAAATTACCTTACTCATGATTTGGAGATGGTCGCTGTGGTGCATGCTTTGAGGATTTGGCGGCATTATTTTTATAGAGCGCAGTTTGAGATATTCATTGATCACAAAATCCTGAAGTATATCTTTTCACAGAAAGATCTTAATTTAAGACATAGGCGCTGGATGGATTTCTTAGAGGATTATGACTTCACCTTGAACTATCACCCAAGTAAGGCAAATGTGGTAGCTGATGCGTTGAGCAGAAAGTTTATGATTCTACAGTTGCACTCAAAGTGGAAAGATATAGAAGTTGCTATTGAAGCCACATGTCAGGTACATGGTGAGAGGTCGTATCTGATGCAGCTAACTGTTCAGTCTACTCTTATTGATCGAACTATCTAGGCTCATAAGAAGGATCAGGCTGTTCTTCCTATGGAAGGTAAGCATGATGCGGTAAAATATACAGATGGAGGCATTCGGCATAGCAATAGGTTATGTGTGTCGAATGGTGATAAGCTAAGGAAAGAATTACTAGCTGAAGCTCATAAATCAAAATTTTCTATACATCTAGGAAGTACAAAGATGCCGAGATTTGAAGAAGAATTTCTGGTGGTCAGGGATGAAAAAAGACATTCTAGATTTTGTTTCTACATGTTTGACATGTCAGCAAGTGAAGGCTGAACATCATAGACCTGCTGGTCCATTGTAGTCAATGGAAATATCTCAATGGAATTGGGAGCAGATCACTATGAACTTCATTATTGGCTTGCCTAAGACAAGGAAGAAGCATGATAATATGGGTGATTGTGGATCGGTTAACTAAGTCTGCTCATTTTTTGGCTATTCACAAGACCTAGTCATTAGAGCAGTTGACTAGATTGTATATTAATGAGATAGTCCGATTGCATGGTGTGCTAGTTTCTATCATATCAGACAGGGATTCTAGATTCACTACTCGATTTTGGAAGAGTCTACAAGAAGCATTAGGCATACAACTGCTGAAGTTTAGCTCAACTTTTCATCCTCAGACCGATGGTCAGTCTGAGAGGGCTATACAAACACTCGAGGACATATTGAGAGTATGCAGCCTAGAGTGGCAGGGTAGCTGGGATGATCAGTTGCCTCTAATTGAGTTTGCATATAATAACAGTTATCATTCTAGCATTGGGATGATTCCATGTGAGGCACTCTATGGCAGACTATGTAGATCACCTGTTTGTTGATCTAAAGTTGGTGAAAGAAGCTTGATTGAACCGCGAATTGTATAAGATTGTTCTGAGAATATCAGGAAGCAGCTGCTCACTGCTCAGAGCCGACAGAAGAGTTATGCATACAATAAAAGGCGAGAGCTGGTATTTGAAGTGAGAGATCATGTGTTTCTGAAAGTGTCTCCTACTATGAGTTTGATGCAGTTTGGCAAAAAGAGCAAATTGAGTCCAAGATTCATTAGACTGTTTGAGATTTTACGGCGAGTTGGCGAGGTGGCATAAAAGTTGGCATTGCCACCTGCATTGGCCAATGCACATCCAATGTTTCATGTCTCTATGCTCATAAAGTACCTGTCAGATCTATCTCACGTGATCGAGTATGAGCCGCTAGATGTATAACAGGACCTATCCTATGAAGAAAAGTCAATTTACATATTGGATCATAAAGAACAAATACTCTAGACCAAGGTGATTCTTCTGGTAAAGGTTTTATAACGGAACTATTCTACGGAGGAAGCTACCTCAGAGACAAAGGAAGATATGAAGAAGTATCTAGATTTATTTAGTAAAATATACTAATTTCGATGATGAAATTTTTTTAAGGGGGAGAGGATTTTATATTCTGGATCTTAAATCCAGTAATTTGTTAATGTGCCAAGATTAATTAAGTCCAATTAGATTTGAATAAGTCTAATTAAGTCAATTAATGGGCTAAAATGATTAAACCTATTTCATATTTATTTAATAGTATAATAATAAGTTTAGAATGGTCAAGTCATTAGTTAAGTCAAAACAAGCCTAATAAACCATTAGTGACCCAATTAAGAAATTAGTTGGTTTCCTACACTGTCAAATTTTCGGATTTGAAAACTATGAGAAAGTACTATTTTGCGAATGCAATAACCCCGCGCACAAAACTCCAAAAATGATATGATATTATATGGTTGTAAAGAGGATATAAAAGAGTATAACTTTGTCAAAATGACCAAAGGTTAATTTCGACGTTTAATGGATCGAAACTAAGGTGATTAATGGAAGGAAACCTATTCTGCTTGAAAACCTGTGCTCCTAATTTGAATCGGAACGCTTTAGTTTATTGGTTAAGGAAGCTATGGTTTGAGTTCGACTTAGCAACTTTGGAGGCTTAATTTATGTAGTATTAGGAAGTCAAAAGAATATATATGAGTCATTGGGTCGTGCACTTGTGCATAAGGCCTCTTCCACGCAACTCTAAGATAAGAGGTAAAAACATCGTGTTCTTCATGAAAAAGAGAAGTGTTATGATTTAATTCTCTTTGAAAATTGATTCTAATGAATGGATTGTTGTTATTTGAAGTTTATAGGTCGTGGGAGAAGCCTTAGTTCACAATAAAATCGAGATTGGAGTGCTAGAAAGTGATTGAAAGGCATTAGAGATGAGTGTTCTTCATATTTTTGAGGTAGGTGATAATAACTCATTAAATGATATTTTGTATCAATATAAAAATTTTATTTTGATTTTCAAAAGTTGTCAAACATGGTTTCTGGAATAAAATTATATGGATCTATGATCTCAATTTTCATCTTGTTTCATTAATTTTTGATCAAATTCACGAAATATGTAAGATCATAAAATCCCTGTTAAAAAGCGAAGCCGCCACCGGATGTGATTTAAAAACGCGTCCACTGTCTCCGACGTGATTCTTACTTAAAAATGAAGAGGTCATAAGCCTATGGTTACCGTTATGAGCACCTTTGGCTACGATTATTAGGGTCTTTTGCCACAGTTTTTAGAACTTGTGATCAATTTTTATCATGAGCTTAAATTGACTATAACTCCTTTGTTATTTGGACGATTGACTTGAAATTTTGAACACACTTTGATTTGACTTGTTATACTTGCTGGTAAAAGCTCATAAATTTTAGATTTTATTTGTCATTATTCTGTTATTTGTTCGATTGACCCAATTTGACTTAAGTTCTGTATATGTCATTTGATGCTCTAAATCATTCATTTGATATCTGAATTATATTAAATTTTGTCAATATGATTATTTTGACCTTTTTGACAAGTTTGATAATTTTCTGAATCTTTTTACTATTTTCAGCCTTATTTGTTTATTTTTCATCTCTGAAAATTAGTTTTATTGGGCAAAAATTATAATTCTTTATCTGAAAAATCTGAGAAAATTTCAGTAGCATATTCTTTTATCCAACAACCTATTTGTATCAACTGCGCTTTGGTTTTCTGTATATATAACCTATTTGACTCTTAAATGACTAATTTTGTGTCTAAAAGAAGCATATTTTAACTTGTATATATATGTATCATTTTGTCTATTAAATTTTTAGATCCATAATATATTTGAAATATGTGAAAATATGATTGTTCCATATTTGTTTGATATATGTTTGGACATTGCCATTTTAAAAAGATTGGAACTCAGTTCATAATTGTTTGTGGATGAGTTATGCCCGTGGGCAACGGAAAAATCCTGGTCATCGTGTTTTGTTTGTAGTCATCCGAGGTGGAACAATAGACTCCTCAGCTATATATATGTCAAGACCTTAGCATACTTGCCTATATGCTCTTGTATTTATTTGTTGTGCTCCTTATATGGTGGTTGGATGCATATCTAGTTGATATATTTGAATTTGATTTATTCGACATATAATTATGAAACATAACTTGTTGTTTAGATCTATTTGATTCAACTTATAATCTGCTCAGTTTGTTCTTTTTACATCTGTGCTCAATTATTTTAATTTCAGTTTATTTGATTAAGAATCCATGTTCATTTTGATTAGTTGTTCTAACAATATGAACTCTGATTTGATAAGCTACCATGCCATGACAAATTTGTTATATGTTTAGTTCGATATGCTAAGTTTGTTATATGATATGTTCTGGTCATGACTAGTCGACTTATTCAGTTATATAAGAATCTGATCATACCATATATGCTATATGCTAGTCGATCTATTTATGCTATTAGAAAACATATTTGATTTAAAAAGCTTATATCTGATTATATTGTTAGTATTTGGTAGGTTTGATTTGCCTATTGAGTGGTTGTACTCATAAATCCTACTAACATTTTCAGAGACTGATGAGAAAGAGTTAGTCGAAGAAGAGAGCTTTGCTTAAAGAATTCGATTTAGACTCATTTGAGGTTATTTAGGATTAGATTTATTGTTTTATTAGATTTGATGTAGTGGAGAATTGAGAGAGTATATATACTTTTATATTTCTTTAGTGAGTTGAGAGATTTTATTTTCATTGCATATTTAATAAAATTTGAGGATCCTGCTTATGGCAAAATAATGGAATATTTAGATTTAATGATGGTAAATGACATGTTGATTGCTTGGTTATTTGTCTCTCATCATTCATCTTCGATTTATATATTATTTGGTTCTATAGTTACATAGCTCGATCGGAAGTAAGTCTGAATGACTGAACATGATCAGGGGCGTAACAACATTGCTAGTCAATATGGACTATAGTGGATTCATGTATACTTTTCAAGGGCTTGTACAAGCGCTTCAGAGTTAGTCTCAACCTTATAGGCCTAAGGCGACCCTTATGATGGAGTAATTCACCAAGTTCTATCCTCCTTTTTACAAGGGGGAGAGTCTATGATGCCCGCCAACTTGGTTTAGTTGTGCCAACTTACTTCCAACAACGGCCACGTCACAACGGGAATAACCCAAACATCCACGAAAATCAAGAGTAGGCATACAAATATCCATAATATAAATGAAACAAGTATTATATCTACAAGAATATCCACTTAATAGAAATAAATGCTGTAAATAATAATAATAATAATACTTATCTAAGATCTCTACATGCCCAAGTGAAATATTACATCTCAAAGTATGAATTAAATTAACTTATTACATCAATTCTAGAATTAAAAATAAGTATAATATACATTTATCTAGCAAGTCTGAACTCAAGCTCTAAGCCTCACACTCCTTCTCAAGCTCAACCTCTACCCCAGCCTCTCCTGAAAGTATTAATTGACAAGATTAAGTCCCAACCGACTTAGCAAGCTCATAATCTACAAAATTCACAATTTTTCCCATACTTTATATAATAAAGAAAAGGCATGATAAACAATTAATCATAATGAATATTTGTATTATATACATGAATGCTTACGTTCCTAAATACATTCTTTATCATCTAGTCATCATAGGTGCAACTAAACATGCATAATCATTGAACATAGTCTTAAACATGAATCCTAAACATGTATCTTTTAATAATAATATGGGTTAACTTATCATGATCATGCATAACATTATCTTAACACTTCATAGCATAGTGAAAGCAACCATAACATAACATAGAGGCGTCATAATATCATCATCATCTTTACCTAGTGGTAAGGCAAGACCCATTAACTCTTCGGTTGCACGGTTAGGAGACGTTCTCAGATCCCATCTAAATAGCATGCAAGCATACTTCCAAGATTTAAGATGTTGCCCTCAGACTCATATATAATCTTATAGTCGTTAACCAAATAGATATAAGAATATAGAGATGGCCCCCACATGATCAAGAAGTGGCTCTATTAATCGGGCTATGAAGAATCTAGGGGGGGTTGAATGTGTTTAAATGCAGATAAATGAAAACTAATCGCAGAAGCAAACTGAAATGTGTAGGAGGAGGAAGAACAGGGAATCAATCACACACAAAATACATAGATTGATACTGCTTCGATCTATCTAGACCTACATGTAGTCCCTACACACTTTGGGAGTTCTACTGATCACAAGGTACAAACCCATTGCGGGTTAACTATAGTCACCAATCACAATTGGTGTGAGTGCTCAAGATGTGCTATTGAAACTGAATTAAAATATTGTGAAAAAACATTCAAATCATGATCACCAGATAATGAAATTTTCAAAGGAAAGAGATAATAAAGTGATCGTGTGTGTACCTTTGATTTCCGGGATGATTGTAAATCCTCAACTTCTTCCTCCTCGGCCAACTAAGTAAGAAGAGTCTCTATTCTTTTTCGTTTCTTCACTCTCTTTTTGATGATGAAGCTCTATCCACTCCTTATGGTCCTTGTAAAAAAAAAAGACAAACAATATAAATATAAAATAAAGATTAGAGCTTGATTATAATATTGTATCTACTCTAAATGAGAAGTAAACATGCAACTAATGCTAAAAACTCACTTTTTTTGGTCTTTTCTTTTAAACCTCTATATGCAAAGGGAAGGTGGATTATGGAATGATGTGATGTGTGTGATGGGTGATGGGTATCATATGATGAATGCAAACTGTAATATGAAAGCAAATCAAAAGAACAAGAAAAAGGAAAGAAGAAGAAGTTGGCCTCTCCAAAGCCACCATTGGTTGAAGGCACCCTTTAAGGATGAAGAAGGCTTCTTGGAGAGAAGGAAGACCACCAAAAATCGTTGATTTTCGTGTACGGGGGAGAGGGCTCTCTTTTCGCTTTGGTGGAACTTACAATGTTCAATTGACCAACCTCTTTGAAACTTCAAAACACATACACACACATATATATAGCTTCATTTCCCACAATACTTCAATGAAAAATAGAGTTCTTGGACTCCAAGACACTCCAAGGCAAGGAAACTATTCAAAACTCT
Source organism: Zantedeschia hybrid cultivar (assembly GCA_030544215.1). Classification (NCBI taxonomy): domain Eukaryota; kingdom Viridiplantae; phylum Streptophyta; class Magnoliopsida; order Alismatales; family Araceae; genus Zantedeschia; species Zantedeschia hybrid cultivar. The sequence continues at coordinate 57,636,659 of JARZZO010000002.1, read as the reverse complement.
CCTTTACTTCTGATTAATCTATGGAAAGAAGGATTAGAATGAAAGGAAATCTTATTGGAGAGAAATAGTTTATTTTGGCTTGGATTGGGTCTTCTGGACTACGCAACTGAATCACAACCAGTCACGCAGACACCTTTTAGAAAAGTGTCCTCCGACCAGGATGTCTTTTAGTGGGGCCAATTAGAAAATTAAAATCTAAAAGAAATATGGAAAGTTAAGTGGCGTCTACCATAGTGTACGTGTTTCAAGTAAATAGTAATCCGTTTAAGAATCAAGTAGTTACTCAATTGGGATTAAAATTCTAAATAACGTCTGCCACGGTGGATGCGATTTAGATAATTGATAATTGATTAAAAATGTGATTAAAAAATCAATTAAGATTAGAAATTTAAATGGCATCCAATATGGAAGACGTGATTCAAAAGACTTAACTAAATTCAAAGAATGATAGGGAAAAATCACTCAAATGATTAAATTAAATATCACTTTCGAGCATCATAATATGATATGAACTTTACTCATGCGAAGTCTAAATTAACGTGTTTACAGTTGCCCGCCTTGGCATCTATTTTGCAAGAGAATGAAAAGGAATAGAATGAAATGGCGGTGAACGGCATAAAGTGGAATAGACGTAAAAGGGGATGCTAAGATGTGATGAGACGTGCTCAACATCACATGATAGGAATCTTTCCAAAACAACCCATGAAGCAACTCAAAGGAATCAATAAAATCAATCTTTTTTGGATGAGATAAACAAAGGGAATGAAAATAAAATAGATCAACCTCTACGGAAAAAGTACCCTTGGTCTCAAACCTACATGTTTCACCATTGGAGAGCGATTACCAGCTAAGGTGGACATGGTACAACCATGGTGGATCCTAAAGAAAATAAAAGAATATGGAGATAAAGATTCGAACAAGAGGGAATTCCATAGACATCTCCAAGAAACATCAAAGAGAGCTGAGTACTCAATTCAGAATGGAATATTTTATATCACGTTGAGACTTATTAGAATAAATGGTCTTTAAAATAATCATCAGACTGATTCTTACCATAATGATTTCAAAATCCTACATGAATGCATGTTAGGCTAAAAGAAAAATTAAAATAAAAAAATATAAATTAATCAATGATAATATTACTAAATTGTCATTGTTGAGTCAAGGCATCAGTCTTGCAATTCAGTGCTAAGTCGAAGCTTGTTTGAATACGCACTGCTTTACAAAAATGGAACCATCATCTTCGTCAATTAACAATTTAACGGCCTATCCGTACGACTAAGACTCCTCTGGATTCATCATTGTTTTTGTTAAAAGAGAACTTAAATTCTAATTTCATCAAAACCAAAAGGTACTTGATATAATCTAATACCTAATAATATATAATAATACACATCAAATACATGAATGAATACAGGCTTGTGATAGTGAACATATAATCGTGAGTGTCAATGATCACAGTGGGACTTGGAAATATGGCAATGTAAAGGACACCGTCATTTTCATTCTTTTGCACTAAAAAACTGTCAGCAAATATCAAATAGAAAATAAATAATAATTATTCAATGATTTCCATCAAGATTCTAAATCGCGTCTTTGTTGGTGGTGGATGCCTTTCAAATCACGTCTAGTCGGGTGAACGCGATTTAAGCTCCTGAAACATGCTGCTTTAAATTCATCTCCAATGCGGCTTATAACCCTTGATAGCACCCTTCCTCTTCAAGAAAGGACATGGAACCTTAACTCTGGCCCCCCAAACTTTATAAATACTCTCCTATGTTCCTCCTTTTTGGCCAAAACACGTACAATTCACAAGCTCAAGAGAGTGAAATTACGAGAAAAGAGGAATTTCCAGAAGAAGACACAATGGAGGGCCAAGCAAAAAGATGAAGCTTGATGATTGCATGGTAATCAAAAGGATGAATGAGATAGAAATACACTTAAGCTCATGGTACCCAAATCTTCTCTTTTTCACCAATTCCAAGAAAATCTTCCCTTTCCTTTATTTTCTTTTCCTTTATCTTCCCTTCTCTAACCATGATGAGAGACATCATCATTCTTTTCCTCTTTTTCTTTTCTTTTCAAAGGATTACCTTCTCTTCCCCGGGCCAAGAAGATTTTCCAAACTATGGATCTCTAAGCTTGTTGAAAACATCCCCCTCACAGTTCGCACCCTCATTTCCAAGTGGCACATGGAAGGACTTGTGATTCATGCTAAGCCCTATGAGAGAGTGTGGATAGATTGGGCTTGCATGGGATCTATCATAGAAATATAGCATCCACAAACTCAGACTTTCGTCTTATCCACCTTTGGGGCTACCATTCTTCTTGAAGAAACTGAGTTGTTGTTGTGCTTAAGGAAAACCGAGAAAGGAGCCGAAGAAAACATCATGCTCATGCAACATCCAATATCTTGTCAAGAATTCTTGGGAAGCATCGTGGATGATTAGAGTACTATTATGGACATGATGACTCAGCGTGGCATTCATTTGCAGAAATTAGCGAATTGGCTCATCCAAGCTCTTCGAAACTTGAGAAAGATGAAGAATATGAAGACTGAACAAAGGGATTTGCTATTTGCTTGGCAGGAGCATTACTGTTCCCATTCCAAAATAATGTACTAGAAGATGATCAATTGAGTGCAATTTGAGAGATTTGGAAAAGCAAAAGGATTGTTCCAAAAGTGTTAGCTTATCTCCACAGCGAACTCACATCAGCCTCTACTGGATGCCCTCGATATAGCAGCATGCTACTCTTAGCATTGTTGATTGATCTTCATTTCAAATTCCACTACTGTGGAGACGCTCCAAGCATGTCCAAGATCCTGAAGAAGAGTCCCATTTACAACATTGCCAATGTTGTGGGCTTCAATGACACCATGGTCAACTGAATGTCCAAGGTCAAGACTCGCTCAACGCTTCAAAGTCATGGCAAGGAACCTCTTCACTTTCGTGCCATCCACTCTTCTGACCAGATATCTCTAAGTGAGGTTCTCTTATGGTGTAGATCTTCGCCTCATCACTTTTGAAATTATCCTTTACAATGCACACAGTGCCCACTCTCAGATTGGTATGCCCCATTATGAATTTCACGAGCTCTTACATCTCCCACCCATCAAGAAGAGGATTTCAGGAACAACTCAAGATTTGGCAGAAGTGAAGAGTGTTGCAGCATTGTGGAAGACGAGCATTCCAAGGAGGGTTGCTTTGCACGAAGAGGAGAATAAAGAATTATGTAAGATTTATGTAAAACAACTTAGGAAACTTAGGCCTATATTTTCCAAAAACTGAATTCATGTATTTTGAATGAAATTATCATTTTCAAATGTTCAACATCATTCTTTCATATTTATGATCTTTCTCAAAAAAATTTCTCAATTAAATCAGCTCAAAATCCCTAATTTTTGTTGTATATGTGAAACTGACCTGAATCACATCCATCACAGCCAACGCCATTTAGCAAAATTAATTTTCCAAGAATTTTGATTATTAATTGCGCCCACCATGGTAGATGCTATATATATTTACTAGAAAAATCGGGTTAAATCTTCATACACCAACTCTCTGAAATGCGCCTGTGAGTCTGGACGCCTTTTTGAAACATTCATGATTTTACTCGTATAGAAAGTACACTACTCCTATGGATCGTATCCGCCATGGTGGATGTCGTTCACACAAATTCATAATTATCTTTCACATCAAATCTCCACTTTTTCAAATCACGTCCACCATGGCAGACGTCTTTTATGTATTTAAATGATCCTCAAACTTTGCGCTAGTTGAAACGCGTCCGTCATGGTGGACGCGATTCAACTTACATTAACTCTCGCACGAACTGCCTTCTTCTTCCTCTTTCTTTGTCATTACTCCTTTCCTTTCTTTCTTCCTTCTCCGGCAACCGACTCTCCGATAGCCCTCCTCTCTCTCAAACTTCTCTCTCACTCTTACTCCCCTCATCTCAACTCTCAACCTTCTCAAATATGCTCTCCCAATCTCCTTCTCCCTCCTTCTCAATCTCTCTCCTTATGGAATGTGGCGACCCAAGATCGGGGAAGCGGGTGCAGATCGAAGCACCTCTGGTTGTCAACGTAGACGAGGAGGAGCTAGAGATGAATGAGGAGGAGGTGGTAGTGGCGGCAACGGCGATGATGGAAGAAGAAGAAGTGCTCGAGGGGAAAGGAGGCGTACCGGCATCATCGACGCCAGTAGAGGCACACCTGAAAGCCTTAGTATGGTGAGGCTCCACATCTCAATCCCATCTATGTTTTGGTGAAGTTTGGGAGAATAAAGATAGGCTGGGGAGGCCCTTGGGTCGCCCTAGCTACCCTTGCTGAATTACGTTTGAACCACAGGACACGATTTGAAATGCGTCCACCATGGCGGATGTGATTCAACAAGCCAACTAGAACCCATTTTAAAATGATTTTTAAATTACTTTAATGCATTATGGACTAATCCAAGTCTCTTGAATGTGCATAGGGTTTCATGGAGACCCAGATCTCTTGGGAGTTGGTTGTTGTGGTGTACCGAGGACTACCAGAGTTCTAGTAGGCAAGGATGAGGGTGATGGGATTCGGAGAGGTACTGAGCATCAAGCAATTCTGGTTCAATCTCATTGCTAATTCAGGCGCTCTGGAAGAGGTGGCATGCTTCGAGCTAGGCATTCATCATGCCCTGGGGTCACATGATCCCCAGTTTGGAGGGCGTTGCACGGGTTACCAGGTTGTGTGTAGAGGGGCTAACAGTGAGCGAGATGACCTACCTAGACTACCGTGAGCTAGCAGTACGACTGCTAGGGCTAGAGATGGCATGTTTTGATAGGGGATGCAAATCAGTAGCCGGGGTAGATATGATGGACATGCTAGGACTCCATATGCTAGGCAGAGGGTAGGAGAGTCGCACAAGGGATTTGTGGCTAAGATGGTGAGATCAGCTGGAGCCACCTACTATTGGGATGAGGAGAAGAACGAAGAAGTTGACATGGACCTACGACTCTTCCTATTCTTCATGATCGGGAGATTATTGTTTGGAACGATGGGGGATACGATCCACTATAGGTTCTTGGAGTTACTGATAGATCTGGAGCACGTGGGGGATTACACAGGAGGAGTAGCACTGCTGTCCCATTTGATATCAGATCTGTCTGCTGTGGTCCCGGATTGGGAAATGACAGTTAGTGGCTTCGCACCATTTCTACAGGTGTGTATGCAGTTTTTTATCTCATTTTCTCCTGTTTATTTCTTGCGATGCATATCATGAGCCTAACTACATGCTTCTAAAGCAGGTATGGAGCTATTATTATTTCCCTCTGGGCGAGTGAGATAGATAGCACCAGATGCTATTCCACTAGCGAGATGGTGGCATCCTATTGTGGATAGAACACCGCGGCATCACTAGATCACAACCCTCTGCCGACAATTCCTTGATTATTCCTAGCTCCTAGTAAGCATGCTATGCAATGCCATTTTCTTAATGCAATTTCTATTATCTAACGTAATGCATGTAATGCAGGTCATCTGGAGACCTTACTTGGGGATGCCCGACCAGCCCTAGATAGCTGTAGGGCGCCCCCGATTTGGTCGAGAAATGTGGATGCATTGTCTCAATGAGATTGAGCCAATTTGCCTGTGTCTGGCTATGAGGACCTTGGCATTATTGCAGGAGTGAATCAACCCGTCCTAAGGCTCAGTTTGTTTGCAGAATAACTTAAACCAGAATAAGGAGGAAGAGATTTCTTAAACCAGAATAAGAGGTATTTTAGTTTGATAAGTAGTTGGTATTCCACCCAGAATAAGTAGAATTGCATTGCGCTATTCCAAGTGATTTGGTAGGAATAAGTAGAATAAAGAAGAGAATAAAGAGTGGAATAAAGAGTTTAAAATACTCATGTTATTCCGCTTAACTCCTGGTATAACCCATAGCACCCTGGGTTAAGCACTTCCCTCCACCAAAGTGGGTTAAAAGGTTTTAGGAGAATAAAATATCCTATTCAGGACTTATTCCACAAACAAAGTGAGGCTAAGAGAATAGGGTGGAAAATAAAGGGTAAGCAGGCCCGAACTAATTGGCGGATGAAGTTCGCTACCCAGTATGAAGACTGGGTGTAGCGAGGTAGGAAGGTGGAGTCCCGAGCGACAAATCGCAAGGCATACCTACAACAATATTGGGTCCACTATGCTGAGCCGCTCCATCAGTTACGGCCTCTAATGTAAGTATGAAACGCTCATGAATACTTATGCACTATTTTACTTAGTGAATGTAACCCTAACTAAATGATGTATGCAGGATGCGAGGGATGCTACCATCATCGCCCTGCTGGCCTGACTGAGAGATATAGCGAGGCAGTTGGCACAAACTCGGACAGAGTTGGAGGATTTGGTGTGCATGCACGCGACTCTACACTGCATGTCCTATAGATCGTGTGTTTTCACTACTAACCATCGCTTAATCACTTGTAGCATACAACACACACCAGGGCCACCCAGGGAACAACAGGGGCTTCCAGTTCTAGTGCCCCTCCATCATCAGAGGTCATCTCCTTGTAGAGCCAGCTAACGGGTGCCATCATGAGGGATTCTCAAGCAGAAGAGGAGCATGCTACTGCTGTAACTTCATGCATTCAATCTATTCAATTCATCAATTCAATTTCAATCAAATTCATGCAAGCATACACATTAGCAAATAATTTTATTTCCACTGATCACGAGAACATCCTTATACATGTGGCATATATCATAGAAGCCCTCTGCAAGGCCGAGGCAGAGATGGAAGCCATGAGAGCAGACGTTGGATGCACTCGAGACAAGGCAAGGCTTATGAATGAGGAGATCCTGCGGAGTTCCGCTCGGGTGCGTGAGCTGGAGGAGGAGCTGGAGTGTCGTCCTACCGGCCAGCCTTCCCAGGACATATTGAGGCTCCAGCTAGCGCTGGAGATGGAGCGGAGGGAGCATGCCCATAAGAGGGAGGAGTGCAAGACAGAGAGGAAGGCTTTCGAGGGATAGATCATGTCCCTCAGGGTAGACCTGGCAATGGCCGAGCGGGAGACCCAGAGGTTCAAGGAGAGTTATCAGAGAGCTCGAGAGTAGGCCCAGTGGATCGGACAGATTGGGGTTTTCTCTATGGGCACAAGCGTGATCGCGACTTTCTTCGAGGGTGCGAGGAATGTAGGAGCCAAAGGCAGGGGACCTACTTCACAGGTGTCCATGGGACCACCTCAGCCACCACAACAGGGGGATGGAGATGACAGGGATGAGGCCGAGAGTCGAGGTGATAGTTGATGGGATATGTTTTGATGTTGCTTTTGATCATGATCATCCATTATGTGATGGATGACATGATGGATATGTATTTTATCCTGATGACTCATGATGGATTTGTGATCTGATCGTGTGATGATGTATATGTCTGAACTTGATGTATGACGTTATGCTTTTTTTGTGATAAGCTTGCCATGTGAACCATTTGACGTGACATATGTGATATATGTACTTCATGCCTTATCCCTTGAATACTTGCTCCCTGTGGACATGCTTGAACAAACTATTAGTTTATCTGTTCTGGCTTAACCCTTTTCTCAATAAGTAAACAACTACCTTGACCCTATCTTTGATAAACGGGTCAAGGGGCTTAGCCTTTATTCAACGAAGGCTAAAAATGATAAAAGGAACATAGAAATGCGACATGCTAGTAGGCAAATGCAAACAAGAAATAAAGTATGAAAGATGTAAAAATGCAGCATGCAGATGCAAATATTTTTTATGAATTTTGAAGTATTCAATTTTTTTTAAAATTTTGAAATATGTAATTTTTTCTTTTAAAACATTTAATTTTTTTAATTATGAAATATGCAATTTTTTTAGAATTTTGAAATATTCAATTATTTTGAGATTTCGAAATATGTAATTTGTTTTAGATTTTGAAATATGATCCTTTAATCCTAAACACCGGCATGGTACATAGATCAAAAGAAACTTATTCGTTCAAAGTCTTAATTTTCTCCTCATTCTCCAATAGCGTAATTTAAAAATGACGTGCTTGTTAGGAGCCCACTTGTTGATCCCATCAAGTAGTTGGACCCTTAGTCGGCTTCCATCATTCCTTAAGCTTGGGATATACCCTAAGGGAGAAGAAAGGGTCTATAAAGCTCACGTGAGGATTTGGTAGACCTGGGAAGATGTCCCTCTCCTACCCCATTGCCTATTGGGGTTCGATTATTTTTGCTTTGATGGGGTTTTTCTACATTCGTACTCCAAAATGCATGAAAATAAATCACAAACAGATTAAGACCGACCTGGGGGTGGTTTGTTTTTAAACCCCTTTTTGGGAAGGTTCGAAATAGGCTGGATAAAATGCATGCATGTGTGCAAATGTGAAAAAAAATCTAATCTAAATGATGAGATGATTCTATATAATGTAAAATAATAGTAAAAGAAAAGCAAAAAAAAGAAGAGGAAGAGAGAAATCTGTGAATGATCAACGCCGGGAGAGAAAATTATTCAAGCCGCGGGCGTGTTCCTCCTTCTCCAAGGCTCCTCCGAGATGAACGTGAATGAAAGGGCGTGGCGGCAGCCTTGGGGTGTGGTCAAAGTTCTCCTCCTCTGCTATGGTTTCCTCTAGAGTGTTTTTTTTGTAGAGGTTCTTAAAAATTGACGAAATTAGGCTAGATAATCTCAAGAAAATGGTAAAACTCATGGTAAATGGGGTAAAAACATTGGAAAAATCCTCTATAAACTTTCTATAGTCATCCCTTCGTGGCTGGAGGCCGCAACGGGTAAGCATGAGTTGTTTAGAGGTGGTTTGGATCGAGACAAAAATACCCATGTGAAGAATAAACCATTTCCAGATAAACACTTATAAAATGTCCAACCAACTGGACGCCTATCTCAGCGGGTGTCCAACCATTGAGACATGTACCCTCAAATAAACTAAAACCTTAATTTTTTTTGAAAATGGATAAAAACGTCCAGACCCCTGGATGCCTAACTAATCAAAATGTCCAACAGGCAAGATGTTTTAATCCTCATAACCAAAAATCCATGAAAATCTACGATCATCTCAGAAATAACAATCGAAGCGAGGCATTAACATTAGAAACATGAGAAATGTACCCAAAATGATGTCAAAAGTGTGTGTATACACCCGAATGTCCCCAAGAATCTGCAGAAGTAAATGTACCTTGGTCAACTAAGTATCGTGAAATATTATATGGCATCTTTCCTTCCAAATCTTTCCAATTGCAACTCTGAAGGAATTGAAAGTAAGAATGGTAGCAGGTCCAATATACTTGAAAGAATTTAAGATGGCAGTAGCTTCTAAAAGGAGAGTATCCCTTGGATTTCTAGAAAAACCCCATCTGTTGAGCAATTGAGTCCAAATCCATCTAGTGCATTCACATGAGAAGAACAGATGATCTATATCTTCACTATTTTTGCAGCATAGAATGCATACATGAGGGCCCATGATTCCATATTTACTCAAGGCATCTTGTGTAGGGATTCTGCCTAAAATAGCATGACATGTGACAAGGGAATATCTCTGTAACGACCCGCCACCCTATAATCGGGGATCCGATTACTAAATGGGTACCGAATCATTAATTTGGAACCAAACCAAGATCTAAGTAAGTCTGAGAAATAAATGATAAACTAAGCTAAACATTCACATCGCATTGAATTGAAAGGAAAATACAGAAATTAAAAGTTATTACAATGCGACTCGATACAGCAAATAATTACATACTCCAACATAAGAGAATTAATTAAACATACATGCCAGAAATAAAATAACAACTACATCGGTGCATACCCCGGAACAACAGCCGTCGGCGCTCAACACACAGCCGCACACTCCTCGCTAGGTCTGCTGGGAGTCCTCACCTGAAAACCGCAGGGGTGAGTCTCAAAGACAAGACTCAGTAGGGATCCTTCGATCCCCACTGCCCACGCACACACCCACAAGTGAAGAATATAGCTGATGGTAAAGTAACAAGCACAGTGGTAATTACTATTCCTAGATCTCAATGCGAATCACATGCAATCGAAATGTATTAAACATGCATAATTCTAAACCAGACGACTAGGGGACCCACAACCGCCGTCTCGATAGAACACGCCAACCACACAAACAACAGTGGGGAAAACATCGACCCGCTGAGACCAAGCAGTAACCCCTCGGATAGCACTCTAGCTACTCCGGCCCAACTGGCTCAGGTGGTTACTCCTTCCCTCAGCATGAGTGACTCTCCGAAAGTACCACACCCACACCGGTACTAGCTGACCCCGGGGTTCACCAGGTGACCCTCTCTCACTAGGCGTCACCCTGCCCACGCCCCCACCGGCGCTGTGCTCCACCCACACCAGCACAGGGTGATAAAGCGCTACAACTGTCACCCCAGGTCCACAGTAACACAAAACCCGGCACAGTACGATCCGGTCACGTGAAAAGCCCGCGATCGCACGACACACAGCGCAGTGCCATCCGGTCATGAAGAATCCATCATTATCGAGTGTACTAAATCATGCATTAACCAACTATCTAGCAGTATGAACACATTTTACTGGCATGAATTAGTGTAGTTATGTCTTGAATCGCGTCGCCCAAGGCCGACGCCATTCAAGCTCCCTGTACTGGTTCATAAAACACCGGCCTCAGAATCTGGCCTAAAAGGCGCCGACACCAGCGGTCGCCTTTTGAAAGGCGTCAACATCCTCAGACGCCATTTAGCACAGAAATCCAGGATTTGCAGAAAACATTAACTAGGGGATTTCTGCCTAAAAAGGCGTCATAGTTACCCGACGCTTTTACGAATCGCGTCGCCCACCCATCACGTCTTTTAGTCCCAGAATCCCTGAACCGACAGAATCTCAGTAAAGCAGTTCCTGTCTAAAAGGCGTCATGACGGCCCGACGCCCTTCAAAAAGGCGTCGTCCATGCACGACGTCTTTCAACCCAGGAACCAGATCTGTCATGAGCCCGAGGGCTCCCCTTTCCAACCCCAAAATCACCCAAAACAGAGGAGAAAGAGGGGCGAATCCAACCATCAGGAAACCACATTCATAGAAATCCCCCATATCATCAAGAAGAGCTCCTAAACATGCTTGTTCTACCCCTCAAAACCATAGATCTAAAACATGCTTTAAGAGGGAGAATCATGGTTTGAACATAGAACACGATGGGAATCGTCACCCTACCGGTTACTTGAACTCCTCCAAGCTTCAAGCCGTCCACCCGTCTCGCCCCACGCCGCCGCCGGTACCGCCGTGGTCGTCCTTACTCCACCGTGACGTCGGCCGTCGTCCGGAGAGTAAAACGCCGCACTGGAAGTGGAGGTGGTAGTGGTGGGAGCTAGGTAGGGGATGGAGTGGAGGGAAAGATGGAATGGTGGGAGGAAGAGAGGGAAGAGAAGGGACTGCCTCCGGAATCGCCGGAAGGGGAGGAGAGAAAGAGAGAAGGAAGAAAATGAGGGAAAGAAGGAGGGCTCGCGGGGTTAACCAGAGACTGGCTAAAACGCGTCGACATGGACGGACGCCTATCAGGTGACGTAACGGCCGCTCTGACAGGACTCTGAAACGCGTCGTTCTATACAGACGCCGTTCAGGGGACATGTCAAGGCCATACTTTGACAATCCCAGAGTCGCAGTCTGAAAGGCGTCGTTCCATGCGGACGCCGTTCAGACGACACGACAAGGCCGTACTCTCGCGGCCCAAAGCCAGCCCACGTGGCACCCACGTGGCAGAACCTAAAACGCGTCTGCAACGGTGGACGCCGTTTAAACCGCGTCGAGCCCAGCTCGACGCGAAACATCGCAAAGTCTCTGCCCCACTGGAGCCTGAACTACAGGGTCCGACCCCGAGAACCGGATCCGAAAGCCTCAGTCCTTACAATCTCTGACATGTAGGCCTTTTCCACACCAAATCCTTCCAAAATACTTTTGGGTAATGAGTGCGCCTTTGCTCCCAAATAGATTTATGAGAGATATGTCCAACATCATGCTTCAAAATAAGTTGACCTTGGCCTCCCATGAAAAATACGAATATTTTTAATGGCATCTCATAAATCAAACATATGAGGAGAAGTTGTAGGGGGTAATTTCCATGATCCATTCTCAATGAATGCTGCCACCTTGTCTTCATGATACATACCAAGAACATATCTAACATAATCACGATATTTCTGATGGATGGGTTGATTCCCTACCCATGGATCATTTCGTAAATAGAAAGCCTAACAATCCCCTATTTGGAAAGAAATATGCTCTAGCAGCCATCCTTCCATTAAGGATACTCTTCCAAGCACTAGAATGGTAAGGTTTAGATTGGAGCTCCCATATTGACTTGGAATCAAGGTACTTAGCATATACCCAATCTATCTAGTAGTTATCCTATCTACTAACAATATTCCACAGTTGCATGGCAAGGCATGCATCATTCCATTCATGTAATCTTCTAAGGCTTAGACCACCTTCACCTTTAGGTCTGCATAAACGCTCCCATTTAATCAGACGTAAAGGCTTGTAAATTCCAGAACCATGCCAATATAAATTCCATAGAAGTTTTTCAACTTCCTCAATAAAACATGCCGGTAGAAGAAAGGCCACAAACCAATAAAGAGAATATGAATTCAGCATAGATCTTATTAACTCCAACCTACCAGCCTTGGACAAGAATCTTGTGTGCCACGATGCAATACGATTCTTGATTTTGTTAATAATAGGTTGACAATAACTCTTCTTGATATAGTAGACAACAATGGCATGCTTGGATAAGTGACTGGAAGCTTCCCTTATTTCACTTCAAGAACATTCACAAAGGCTTGTCTATACTTGATCTTGGCTCCAATAAAGAGCTTATTTTTTGAAGCATTCAACTTCAATCTAAATATAGAGTGGAAATCATGCAAAAACTCAGTGATATGTCTCGCAAAGGGTAGATGAGGCTTAATAAATAGCATCAAATCATCATCAAAAATCAAATGTGACATATTTGTATCTTTATATAAAGGTGCATGTGTAAGGCTCATATTCATCCTTGCATTAATGAGAGAAGTGAACCCTTCCATAGCAATGCAAAGAAGATAGGGAGATAGACGATCACCATGTCTTATACCATTCCCACTATTGAAGAATCTAATAGGAGATTCAATAAAAAGAAGTGAGAAAATAGGAGTGTCAATGCAAAGAGAAATCCACTGTAACCAAACATCTGGGAATCCCATTTTTTCCATCATATAGAGAATATATGGCCTATGGATTTAATCAAAAGCTTTCTTCAGACCCACCTTCATAGTAAAGGACTTAAACAGGGTAGAGGAACAGTATAGCCTTGTTGTACTATCTACAAAGGCTACATTCAAATCTATGCTCGTTAATTAATAACGATACAACTTAAACTAGACTTTAATAGTTTGTTGTGATATCCACAAGGCTATTTTGGAGGTTGAAATATGATCATATATTACAAGGAGTTGCAAGTGCGAACAGTTGATTACTTTCTAATCATAATGTGATTTGTTGTGCCATCCACAAGATCACATTATATGTTAGTAAGATTTTGATCTCTACTAAGAGACCGTTAGCATCTCCCATTCTGTATATCTGAGGCTTATACTGTCTATCGAAAATTAGTGGGAGTTAATCTTGATTAAAGACCTAATGTTGGTTTAGTTATTAAGAACATCTACTAATTCAGTAACATTCCTTTATAGGCTAAGATGTTATTGAACAACCCACTTTATGACATATTGGATGCCAATAAGGAGATAGGCCCAAACTACTCAGATTGGCTCATAAACATAAAGATTGTCCTTAGGTCTAAGTAGATTACCTATGTACTTGAGAAATAGGCTTCGCCTGAAGCACCCCTTGATGCACTTGAAGGGGAAATGATTGCATATGAGAAGTAGAAAGAGGATTTCACTGTAACCTAATTCTATATGCTTGCCTCCATAAGTAATGAGTTGCAAAAGCAACATGAGAAGATGGATGTTAAATCCATCATGCTTCATCTAAAGGAGTGAGTAGAAGAGCAGGACCAAAACATATGAGATATCCAAGAACTTTTTCAGGGCTCGCATGGCAGAGAGTTCTTCAGTAAAAACCCATTTACTAAAATGATAGAGTGGATTGAGAGGCTTGATGTACTTGGCTTTGCACTTGACAAAGACTTGAGCATTAACCTCATCCTTCAGTCACCAGCCTCACTCATATCTTCAGTTCATAGTTAATCTGGTCATGAACAAGATTCAAGTAAGCTTGGCTAAGTTGCTTAACATGCTCAAGACTATTGAGGGCAACCTTCAGAAGGAGAAGCTCGTGGTTCTCATGGTTGGTAGGAACAACAAGAAGAGAGAGCAGTCCAGGCCTTTAAGAAAGGCAGAGCAGACAAGCAGAGTAAAGGTAAGCCAACACAAAAGAAGGACAAGGGCAAAGGAGTAGAGAAGGGCGAGTGTTTCTCTAATGACCCAGTCATGAGCCGGACAGGGGGGGAAGGCTATCCATAGTAAAGGACTATTGGTAGGAAAGGGCCACCATGGTGTGGAACTACCAATATGACTAGGGGCTAGAGGATGAATGAACTGAATTAGTCCTGTATCGAAATAGTAAAGCTTATTGGGCTATATGAGGTGCCTTTTGGGGACAAAACTATATAGGTATGGCCCAAGGTGGACAATACCTCATAGGGGTTGGATCAAGTTATTATAGAATGGTATCAGAGCAACACTCATATATTATGATACAAACAAGTTTGGAGATGAACCACGCGGAAGATGGTGGGCCTGTAATAACCCAGTCACTAGCCGGGCAAGAGGAAGGCTACCCATAGGAAAGGGCTACCTGCAAGTAAAGTGGTATGGAGCTGCCACGATGAGGAGCCACCATGGTGTAGAGCTACCACTGCAACTGGGAGTTGGGGCGGGAATGAACCGAATTAGTCATGTATCGAAAAACGGGAAAAGGTTACTGGGCTATATATGAAGGGACCATATCCATAACTCGTAAGGCGTGTTTTAGGGATAAATTAAAGAGAAACTACACAGAGTACCTTATAGAGAAAGTTCAAGAGAAAGCCAATAAGAAGCTTACTAAAGCTTCAGGTATCTATATCATAGGCCTTCATTTGTCCATTAGAGATTCTACATCTTGGGTATTATATACTTTATTTGTCCATTACAGATTCTACATCTTAGGTATTAGATACTTTATTTGTCCATTAGAGATTCTACATCTTGGGTATTAGATATTGGATATGCTTATCATGTTTGCAACGATGTGCAGGTGCTGACAAATAAAATGAAGCAGAGCAAGGGAAAGATGGATTTGAGGGTTGGAAATTGTGTAAAGGTTGCAGTTCTTGCTGTTGGGATAATCGACCTCAAGCTACCTTTTGAAGATAGGATTAGACTAGTAGACTGCTATTATGCTCCTAGCATAATCAAAAATATGATTTATGTTTCTAATTTAGACAAATCATAATACAAATTAACTATTGAGAAGAATTATTGTTCTAGTTATTTTGTAACTAAACTCATTGCTTCTATATTTTGGTTAATAGGTTGTATATGTTAAATGTTTGTTATGATGTTCTGCACCTTAACAGATCTCCTAAAAGGAGAAAGAATGGTATGAATCCAGCCTACTTATGACATTGTAGGATTGGATATATTGATGAAAACAGGCTTCAAAAGTTGGATATGTACAATTTGTGAAACCTACTTAATAGGTAAATTGACTAAATCTCTATTTACTGGACATGAAGAGAGGGTAAAAGATATTATGGAACTAATACATTCTAATGTATATTGTCCAATGTCTATCTAAGATAAAGGTGGCTTCTCTTACTTCATTATATTCTTAATGACTTCTCATTTATTGTTGACTTTTCAAGATTCTCTTATATATACTTAATGAAGTATAAGTAAGAAGCATTTGAGAAATTCAAAAAATTTAAGAATGAAGTAAAGAAGCAAATCAGAAAGAGTATGAAAACTCTTCGTTCAAATTGAAGAGGTGAATACTTGAGATCGGAATTTACACAATTCTTAAAGGATAATGATATCCTTTTACAGTGGACTCTTCCTTATACATATAAGATGAATGATGCATATGAAAGGAGGTATCGCACCCTATTGGATATGTTGCATTCAATAATGAGCTTTTCAAAATTATCAGTGTTTTTGTGGGGATATGCACTAGAGTCAGCTACATGTCTATTGAATAGAGTTCCTAATAAGCCCGTGTCTACAACTCCATATGAGATATGGAAGGGTAGAAAACACCGAGTTTGGTAGTGTTAAAGTCTGGAGTTGTCATGCCCATATAAAGAGACATAATCTAGACAAGTTTGAGTCAAGAACTGAATGGTGAAGGTTTGTGGGATACCCAAAAGAGACTTTTGGGTACTAGTTTTACCATCCTAACAAACAAAATGTGTTCTTATCAGAAGAGTTAACTTCCTAAAAGAAGCATACTTACTTTAGGAGGATAGTGGGAGTAAAATAAATATAGAAGAGGTTCTAAATCCACAAAATGTACAAGGCCTATCTGATGAGCCATCGCTTACGGAACCTATTCAGAAACACACACATGAATCACATAGGTCAGCTAGGATCCTCAGACAACCTGAAAGATATGTGGGAGATATCAATAAAGGTATGTCAAGTGAACCTCACAGTGAAGATGATGATCCTAAAAGCCTACCAACAAGTTATTGAGAACCCAGAAGCCAAAAAATGGTGAGAAGCCATGAATTTTGAAATTTAGTCCATGTACACCAACCAAGTTTGAAACTTAAAGGATTTCTCAGAAGGTATTGTACCTATTGGCTATAAATAAATCTTTGAGAGAAAGATCGGTATAGATAGATGAATTGACACTTATAAGTAGTGCTAAAGAGATATCATCAAAGGCAAATAATTAACTATAATGAGACTTTTGCATTAGATAAAGTCAATTAGAATTCTTCTCGCCATTGCTATACACTATGACTATGAAATCTAGTAGATAGATGTGAAGACTTCCTTCCTCATTGAAAATCTTGAGGAAGAAGTATATATAATATAGCCTGAGGGTTTCACATCCAAAGGGCATCCAGATAAAGTGTGCAAGTTTCATAGATCCATCTGTAGATTAAAGCAAGCTTCTCAAAACTAGAATATAAGATTTAATGAAAAAATTAAATCTTATGACTTCATTAAGAATGAAGATGAGTCATGTGTGAACAAGAAGACCAGTGGGAGTGCAGTTACTTTTCTCGTACTTTACGTTGATGACATCCTACTCATTGAGAATGATGCAGCGATGTTGTCATCAGTCAAAGTATGACTCTCAAAGAACTTCTCTATAAAAGATTTGAGAGAAACATCCTACATATTGTGGATACAGATCTATAAAGATAGATCCAAGATGATACTAAGCTTGACCCAATCCATGTATAGACACCGTTGTCAAAGGTATGGTATGAAAATTTTCAAGAGAGGTCTCATTCCGATGAGACTTTGAATCATCTTCTCCAAGGAGCAGCCTTTTAAGACTTCTGAAGAGAGAGTACATGACTAGAGTGCCCTATGCATCAGTGATAGGGTCTATCATGCATGCCAAGCTATGTACCAAGCTTGATGTGGCGTATGCTCTAAGTATTAGGAGTAGGTATCAGGCAGATCTAGGTGATCCGCACTAAAAGGCCATGAAATATATCTTTAGGTACTTAAAAAGGAGGAAGGAAATGTTTATGGTCTATGGAGCCTGAAGCTGCAAGGGTATACTAACTCGAGCTTCTAGTCCAATCTAGATGATAGGAAGTCTACTTCTAGATTTGTATTTATATTAAATGAAGGAGTAGTAAGCTAGAAGAGTTCCAAACAGGAAACCACTCTCGATTCGACTATAGAAGCTTAGTACATTATTGTAGCTGAAGCCACCAAAGAAGTTGTCTAGATGAAGAAATCCATCATTGACCTTGGGGCTGTATCAAGTATCTTTGATCTAGTCTGGTTGATGTATGACAACAATGGAGCTATTGCACAAACGAAAGAGCTGTAGTATCATCAGAAGTTGAAGCACATTATGAGGCCCTTTTACCTAATGAGGGAGATTATATCTAGAGTAGATGTCATGATGGAACGAGTTCCTTTAACTGACAACATAGCAGATCCACTGACAAAGCTTCTGACTCAAATTGTGTGCGAGCATCACTAGAGTCTATAGGTATATGGCAGAAGGTGATTGGCTTTAGTCCAAGTGGGAGATTGTTAGTTATGTATGTCTGTCAAGCCAATCACATAACTATTGTACAATCTTGTTCTCTTAATAATAATAAATGCTTCATATTTATTATGCGTATTCCCATATAACATTTCATATTGAAGTTCATGAATACATACAATGGATGTTAAATCATGATGAAATCATAATAATAGGATTAGTATCCTACAAACAAATATTCTTAATTATTCCTAATAAGAAGATATTTGAGAAGTACATCAAATCTCCGGTAAGACTAGTATAGGTTACTCCTGCTCATAAGATGAGTGTGACTAGTCTCATAGTCACTTGAGACCCTAAGGCGAATATGTAGGTGCTCATTGGTGAATGAGTTCACTGAACTGATCCAACATGAATCACTAGATGGTAAATTACCTAACTGTCAACTAGTTTGATTCATCGTTACAGTGGTGTAGTTGGTTCTTTGACCTGAGACACTACAGATACCTTGTCAGTAGACTTTTGGGTTTTGACCTTAGCTTATAGATTTCTAATCATGAGATCTTAATTAGTTCAGTGATCGGATCAAGCAGAATATCCTCGAAGGTGATTGTATGGTCAATACCTCATTCATGTAGACACGCTAATTTTGACATCATATTGAGTAAATTTCATATCATATAATGATGTCCCAAAATGGTCTGATTTTTAATCAATAATTAATTTTTATTAATTTTTTGCATTAGTTGTCTAAATGAAGTCGCTCTTGGTGGGCGCCATTTAGGTTTCCTAATTCATTTCGATTTCTAATTTGATTTTTAATTAATTTCCTAATTAACTAAAACACGTCTTGGTTACACGACACCATTTAGGTTTCCTATTTCTTTCGGTTTCTTCTTTCTGGATTATCATTAGCTTTAATTTAGCTAAAAGACGTCTCCCTCGGGCGACGCGATTTAGTTAATTACAGATAATGATGATTTGACCAAGATTATCTTGTTTTCTTGGTTGGATTGGCTTCAAACTCTTTCAAGTTGATCCATAAGTGGCCGCGGAGGCAAGTGAGAGGCGTCTAACACTAGTTCTATATAAACCCAAGTCCTTGATCATTAGAAGAGGTTGATTTTTGAAAAGAGTTCAAAAAGTTTAAGAAAAGATTCAGAAAAAGATTCGAAGAGGCTTAAGCATTGAAGGATCGGAACGCTGCATGACGGTTTCCAAGAGCACTTGAAGGAGAAAACATAGTCAACTCTTCATCCTTCCAGATCAAACAAGACCCAAGACTTCAAAGGGGCCATCTAATCTTCCTTCTTCTTTACTGTTCTTGCATACTTTCATATTTATACAATCATACTTGCCACTTCATGCTCTTCACACACTCACTCACATAATCATCTTTTTCAATCCCATACGTGTTATAGGGGCTTAAACAAACATCAAACAAGTGAGTTCCTCGTTCTGATTGCATAATTAATAATCTTGTTAGAATAAATGCTATCCTTGTTTAGTTCTAATTAGCTTTTCTCCTCCTTTTTATCTCATTCTTTGTAAGGTACAAAGGAGCATCAAAGGATCAAAGTGGAGATCAGGAAAAGAAGAAATTTTGGAGCAAAAAGGACGATCTCCAAATCAAGCAAGAACAAGAGCAAAAAGGGCTATCTTTCTTCAGCCGGCTGAAGAGAGGGAATCAAGAACATCCATATCTCCCCCGTTTCAAACAGGTAAACGATCAAACATTTCTTTTGAAACTTTTTAGTCAAAAGTTTCTGGCGATCACATGTTAGTTTTTAATTATTTTATTGTCATTAAACAACACCATTTTCATGATAATCACACACTCAAATTGAGCACTTACAATTTATTCTCGATAATTAGAGAGAGAATGCTCTAGGGAATGATGCCCAGGATTCCCAGACCAAGGTAGGATGGCATATCAGCGAACGTGTTTTCTGATAGTGCTTTGCGACATCTAACCCGAGTGAACTAATTAGGGTTTGACAATTGACCATACCTTAAGTTCACTTGAGAGCATTAATACTAGTGAGGGATTATAGTCACGTGGTAACTGATAACGGAACGATTCTATGAGCGGGTTGTTGAATCCCATCGACTTCTATGATCATGCGGTGTTACTTGGCACCCAACTTGATTGGAAGTTAATGTGTTATTAAATGTCGTTGTTAAAGCACAAAACCACCAAGCTTAAATTTTGATTCTCAATAAAAATAGAGACATAACACTTGGTTGAGATTGGGTTGAATCTTCAGGGAGATAGATTTTATATTTGAAATTATTGAATTTTGATTAAAAAATCTTAATGAAATAGAGATTTGGATTGAGGAGATTAAAATTAAAAGTTTGAATGAATTAATCTACCCAAAAATAAAAACAAACTAATTAATAAAAGACATTCATTGTCGAATTGATATTTGAAATTACTACTACAATGCGATAAATGAATTAATTAAAACTAACCTAAGCATGCAAATATAATAGAGTCAAAAAAAAATTAACTGCACTTATGAATGAAAAAGAGAGAGAGATGAGAGGAAGCAAGCAATATTTAAAAATCCAATAATGTTTAAACTAGATTAAGAAAAGAGTACATCAACATTTAGGAAAAAAATAAAAATAAAATAAAAAACATAGTGATGAACCCTAATATCTTTAAAACAAATTAAATCAACTGAATAAAATAACAAACCCTAAACTAATCATATGGTAAACTAAAATAGCAGAGAGAAAAGGAGACAGCAGTAGGCGGCTGGCTATGGTGGAATGCGCCAAGCGACAGGGTAAAGTTAGGCTTCTTTGAAGATGGTGCAGTAGAATAGGGTGCACGGCAACAGCAGCAGGGGGCACAGCAGCAGAGCTGGGCGCATTGGAACAGGAAGTGGTGCATACGGGCGTACGGGAGGGCATGTAGGTGAGCGTCAGATGGTGTTGATCGGGATGGAGAGGGATGGCACGTTAGTGCACCACGTGGCAGGCAGCCAGGGGGGAAGCGCCTGTTGTTTGGCGCGTGGCGGCGGCACTGTACAAGCTGGTTTGTGGAGGCGTCGCATGGAGCTTAGCCGAGTTCGCCTAAGGCACAGGCTACGATGCCCCAGGTTGTGAACGACTCTAGCACGCCACGTGTCCCTATATGGCCTCGGGCAGGCTGTACGCTTGGCAGCATTCGGTCAAGAGTGAGAGAGAAAGGGGAGAGACATAGACAGGGAGAGGAAAGAAAGAGAAAGGGAGAGAGAGCGAAGCGATGAGAGAGAGAAAGTGAGGAAGGGAGAGAGAGAGAAAAAGAGACCGAGAATAGAGAGAGAAAAATAAAACAGAGAGAGATGAGAGGAAGAGAAAGAAGGAGAGAAAGAGAGAGTGCGGTAGGGGAGAGAGAAAGAGAGGGAGAGAGAGTTAAAAAAAATAAAGAGTAGAGAGATGGAGTGCGTCTAAACACCCAGAGATTTATAGGCCCAGAGGAGAGATTTGAAATTCAAAAATTGGCTACCAAAATAAGAATTTCAAATTTAAAATAATCTCCCCTTAATTAGAAGAACCTCCTCCAAGATAAAGGGGTTTTGAAATTTGAAACAGAGGGATAATTTCTCTCTCATTAGAACTGTTTTTTAGATTCTCTCCTTCCTATTCTCTCTCTTAGTTGGCATGTGGGTCCCATTTGAAGAGGAGTTGCAACAAAATAATCATTATTTTTACTAGGATTCGAACCCTGATCACTTCAATAGAATTCAAGTGGTCTAACCACTATGTCATTTGCTCGTTCATGTCATACATCTACATAAAATAAAAATTAAATCGGTACAACAAATAATTGTGATTTTTCACTGACATAAATTGTTTGAATGTCCATCAGGCCCTTGATAATTACAAAAATCGCTTGTTGGTAATGAAATTCCCACAAATTCATTGACACTCAATTAATCACATGAAATGACAATATTTTGATTCCAAATTTTACAAAATTGGTATCTTTGAAAGGATATTTGAATTATCTATCATTCCATGTAATTAATAACATCATAAGTGTAATGTGCGAATTCTATCTATTTATTACCTAAAAATATGTAATTATCAGAAGTCAGATTGATTATCATGAGATGATAGATCTATTAAATAATTATTTGATATAAGATATTAAATAAATTATTAATAAGCCAGTAAAGGGTTACTGGACTTATTGGGCTGAAAACTGAACTAACAGTTGGGCCTAGAGGGTCATACACACAAAGATTCTCGGTTGATAGTCATTAAGTGAGATTTATATTAGTATAGGGACTTTTATGAAAAGTAACCTTTAATTAATATAAATATTAGTCAGGAGGGAACCCTAGGGCAAGCTCCAAGATTTCCAATCTCTCTCTACCCCCCCCCTTTCTTAGCCGCCCCCGTCTGATAGGGGTGCCCCTTCTCTCTCCTCCCTCGCCTAGACTTCTGCTCGCCGAAGTCTCCACCTGCATGCTGCAGTCATCATCGCAGAAGAGAAAGATCGGCGATCATGCTGAACCAATTGAGGGATTGAGGACGAACCATCAATCAAAGAATCGCGGGGATACTACTAGAGGTCGGGCGCCTGTACAACTATCAACATCGTTCCTCCTAAACTGGTTGAACGCAGATCCAATTCCACGCAAGGTGATATTCAAATCACTGTATTTATCTATTTTTGTTGTATAATCATTTTATTATATTTCGCTTGTTCTCTCCATCCTATCCTTACAACATGAATAGGTTGATTGTCGATAAATCATAAAGGTACAATTTCCAAAATTCAAAGATCGTATAGATGCTAGGCATCTTACTTTGAAAACCTTTGACCATAATATGATTTTTACTACGAAATATCTCTTGCTTAGAATTATCATCATCCACTTCTTCAAAGGCTGAAACTTAAGATTCTTAAAGATCTTTCTCAACTTCTAGCCCTTCACCAACAATTGTAAGATCTCCTAAAAGACACATAAATGTTCAGGCTCTCCCCATGCACAGAAAACTCACTCTCTCAAAATAAACCCTACACTTACTACCATGAAATGCCGGCCACAATGCATGTTAGTATGCACTAAAGGGATCTTCTTTATACTACTAAAGTTCTAGTCCGAACCTTAGACAACTCCTTCTAACTCTGATTGATTTATAAAAGCTACCAACCTAGATTTAACGGGACTCAACTTCTAAATTCACAAAGGATAGCCATGAATAAAGCTATCTCCGAAAAGGAGACCAGTTCCTTAGAAATTGGAAAACAATCCAAGCAAATCCATTGTCGAACTGACTCTTGATCCTCCCTTGAGTCGTGCAGGCAGATTCCTTTTCTGGCAAATAATTGATCGATGCCCTAATAGTTGGCACAAGGCTACTTAACCAATAACTATGAACTAAGACACGATATCAGGGGAGTTGATGTAATACACGGTATTTATCTAAAACATAAATAATAATAAATAAATAAACAATAATAGTAATCATAAATAAAAGGTCAGACAGATTGTAATATGGTTAATTTAGTAAGCCCATTAACCTAGATTCATAAGTAGTATAACCCATTAGCTTAGAGAAATTTTATGGATTCAGATACCCAGGACAACAAGTCATTATTTAGTGATAACTCTCATGATATAATTTAGATTTTGGCGTGGTTGGTACCATTGGAAAGAGCTCGAAGAGCTATACAACTTTGTAGAAGACCATTTTCACTTATTTGTTCATTTGCAAAACTGAAAGTTCAGTTCAAGAAGGTAGAGTTGCGGAAGAGGAGTCCGATTTGGAATCAGATTATCTCTAATTCGTAGAAGGGCAGATTAATCCGATCCAAAGATGGTTTGTAGAGATTGTTTTGGATCAAAAGTTGAGTGCTAATTCTATATATACGAGATTGGTGACACGGTTAAACGTAACCGTCATTCTACATTGTAAAAGGGAGTTGTTAATTTCAGACTATTATGAATTTTAATTTATGTAAGACGTGTCCCATCTAATTTAAGATATGTGATATAGATAATGCCATCTGCAGGGGATTATGTGGCCCGATTCCAATGTCAGTGTCCTTGTTGGATAGAGTATTATGTGACTCAAGGGCAATGGATAAAATCCATGAAGCCTACTTCAATATGGTGTAGTGGTAGGATATGTGTAATCTCCGATTTCACAGTATCCAAGACTGGTACTATTGCCTAAGTATCCAATATATATATGTGTGGCCCCTTATGTTGTGGTTAGGATGCTTGTTTGATTAAGATATGAAATTGTGATATTTGGCACATATATGTAAATCATTTGAATTTATTTTAAGACATTATAAATCTATTTTATGATGTGAAATTTTTAAAAATCTGAATTTTAAAATATGTAACTTGATTACATGTTACTAATTATATTTTGAGCCATATTTTATGTGATATTTGCCTCCCTATGTGTCGGAGGAATTACGTGATATATTTATGGATAGTAGTTTATTTCAAGTAAAGTAAGAAAGTTTGACATATGTGATAAGTATTATGAATTAGTATGTTTGTTTCATATTATTAGAAAATGCTTTCGATTTGATATGAGATATATGTGAGATCTTGTTTTGTATCATTCTCTTATTTAATCTATATGTAGCATTCTGAATTGTTTATGATATAATATGATTATCATGTGAATTTCAATTATTATATGTTTAGCCTGTAGAGGGGATGATGCCTACTGAGTTTTGTATTCAGTAAGTTTGTTGAATAATTTTTCAGGAGAGGTAGCTAGAGAGTTGGACTTTGATTCTGACCATGAGGCGTAGGAGTTATTTGGAGCCTTTGGATTTGAGGCTAATTGTGATATATGAGTCTTTTCATTTTCGTACATTGATGTAGTAGGAATAATTGACTCTATTATGTAATTTGTGAGATCCTTGGGAGTTGAGAGTGGTTGATCATGTTATGTTGAAACAGTTATGTTTATTATGAGACTTTTGTAGATTGTGTTAGCTTATTATTATTTAGAATTTGTGATGAATGGCTATTTGTTTTGCCTTATAGACTCATATTCTCTCATTTTCGTTATATATATGCTATGTTCTATATCTGTCCCACCTCTGAATTCCACCGAAAGTCGGTTATGACTGGACATGGGGTTCGGGACGTTACACTTGAATTGATTTGGAAAGACAAGTCAGTCGATAAGTCGGTCGAAAGGTCTGGCAATTGATTAGGACTTACTTAACTGATAAGGATTACTAAATCTAAATCACTTAGTCGATTACTCAATCCATTATAATTCTCTCAGCCCATTCAATGACCTAAGCTACTCACTTTATAATTTTTAAACTATTAGGCCTCTAAATGGGTTTAAAGATCTAGGTCACTATGTTGGCATCCCGAACATGAGTAGGAAAATACTTCTTCCATAATTATGTCAAAAATCTATCTAATAAATAAGTCTCTCACGGTTAGCAAAAGTATTCCTCTTAACTAAGTTGTAATAGAATATAGCGTTATTTGCTAATAAGAATGTTGCCGACTTCACCTTACTTTCCGGAGCATATCCATTTGTCTCAAATATCTTCTCCCTTTGTAATAACCAATTATCTGTAATCTCTAGCTTGCTCTCCCCCTTAAAAGGTGGTGGTCTTAATTTTGAAAACTTGTGGATAATAGAAGCCCCGGATGCTCTCTCTTGAGTCAGCAATGCAACTTGGGTATGCATGGTTTGAACTAATCCCTGAAAAATCTGCGTAGAGTTACCGAACTCCCTTAAAGTCATAGCTCCAGCATCAGTATGAACTGTTGGTTTCTCTTATTTCTCCGGATCGCTCACGCAGCGGAATAAAAAATTAAAATGGCGATCCGTTTTCCATTTTGAAAATACTAAAACCGGATTATCAAATAATCGGTTCTTACCGTGTGCGGATTCGAATCCGCAACCGATCGGTTCCGTCGGTATGACACCGCAAGCCGCGCGAGCGCCCGGCCTCAAGCGGAGTCCACGCGATCCTCCTTACGACATAAATCCTCACGTTCCTTGTTCTTCGCAGCCCACGAAACCTCCGTGGTTCGTCGTAACGATCACAGCATCGCGCGGACGATTTCCCGTCGAACGAGAGTTCGAGAAGCGGCAGAGCGAATCTGGGGATCCGGACTCGTCTGGGGTGCCAGAGAGAGAGAGGAAGAGAGGAGGGGGTGGCTAGGGTTAGCAGCAGCTTGGCCTGCTCAGCCCGTTCGCTATATTTTATACTAACCGCGTGGTTTTTCATAAAACCCCCGGTTAATATAAAACCCACTTATTTATCCATTGCCTTGAGAATCATTTGTGTGTGACCCTCTAGGCCCAATAACCAGTCCGGTTAATGGCCTAATAAGCCCAGTGACTCCTCACTGGCCTGATTAATCAATTAATAATTCATATTAATTAATTAATCAATCGAATTAATGTCGCACATCGAATTCGATCGGGCCTCCGATCACGTTGGGTGCCAAGCAACCCCGCGTGAACCCGGAAAGTATCGGGGTTAAGTAACCCACTCTTGGAACCTTTCTGCCGACAATTATCGCGTAGATATATAATCCTTCATTCGTACAATGCTCTCGAGTCAACTTAGGGTATGGTGTACTGTCAAACCCTAACCAATCGACTCACTTGGATCGGATGCTATTGTATAATATCGGAAAACTCTTTTCCCGATATTATTGTCCGCCCTGGCCAGGGACTTTCGCGCATCCTTCCTAGAGCATTCTCTCTCTAAGTACCGAGAGCGAATGATTCCGTATTGACACTCAATTCCCTTCGGCGGTGTTCCGTTGTACCCGATCCTTGGCTGTTTAGAATCCCGTAGTTAGAAATTCATAAACCAAGGTCAAAGCACAGAAGTCCACCGACAAGGTGTCCTTGATGTCACAGGTCCGAGGACCATCCACGCAACTGCGATAATAGAATCAAGCTGGTTGGCAGTGAGGTACAATACCATCCAGCAATTTAGTTGGATCAGTTCAGTGAACTCATTCTCTAATGAGCACCTACATATTCGCCTTAGTGTCTCCACACAAGTGACTGTGAGATCAATCACCCTCATCATACGAGCAAGAGTAATATGTACTAGTTTAACTGGATATCCGATGTCCTTCTCGGATATCCTCCGACTAGGAACTATTAAGAATATGCGTGTTTAAGTGATCAGTCTCATTATTATGATCTCATCATAATCTGATCACTATCGCACACATTCACGGACTTCATTCTGAGACGATAATAACACGTATTAGACATAATGAAATAATGTCATTATATTAATAAATGAACGAGATTTATATAGTCAGATTGGCTTGTAGGCCACCTAAGACTAACAATCTCCCACTTGGATTAAAGCCAATCACCTTTATATAGTAAGCCTATAGACTCTACGTGACGCTCAAATACAATTTGAGACAACGGTTTTGTCAGTGGATCTGCTACATTGTCGACTGATGGAACTCTTTCCACCACTATATCTCCTCTAGATATAATCTCTCTGATGAGATGAAAGCGCCTCAGAATATACTTCGATTTCTGATGAGACCGCAACTCTTTCGCTTGTGCAATGGCTCCATTGTTGTCGCACAACTACGGAACAAGTTCATAGATGCTGGGAACTACGCCTAGGTCGGTGATGAATTTCTTCAACCGCACTGCTTCCTTGGCGGCTTCAGCTGCACCGATGTACTTAGCTTCAGTCGTCGAATCTGCAGTGGTTGCTTGCTTGGAACTCTTCCAGCACACTGCGCCTCCGTTCAAAGTAAACACAAATCCAGATGTAGACTTGCTATCATCTGGATCTGACTGGAAACTCGAGTCAGTAAAGCCTCGAGGTTTCAAGTCATATCCTCCATAGATCAGAAACATATCCTTAGTTCTTCTTAAGTACTTAAGGATACATTTCACTGCCTTCCAATGCTCTTCGCCTGGATCAGCTTGAAATCTGCTCGCAACACTTAGAGCATATGCTACATCAGGCCGTGTACATAGCATGGCATACATGATAGATCATATGGCAGAGGCATAGGATACTCTATCCATTAATGCCTTTTTATTAGGAGTCTTAAGAAACTGCTCCTTTGAGATTAATTCTATGTCTCATCGGTAAGAGACTTCTCTTGGAATTTTTCATGTCAAACATTTTAACTATGGTATCTATGTACAAGGATCGGGTCATTCCAAGCATCCTCTTTGATCTATCTCTATAGATCCGTACTCCCCATACGTAGGATGCTTCTCCCAAATCCTTCATGGAGAAGTTTTTCGACAGCCAGATTTTTACCGATGATATCATAGCTACATCATTCCCAATTAGTAGTATGTCGTCTACGTAAAGAACTAAGAAAGTGATTGCACTTCCTCTTGTCTTCTTGTACACACAAGGCTCATCTTCATTCTTAATGAAGTCATAAGACTTGACAGCCTCGTCAAATCTTATGTTCCAACTCCGGGAAGCTTGCTTCAGTCCATAAATAGACCTTTGAAGCTTACACACTTTTTCTGGAAATTCTTTGGATGTGAAACCTTCTGGTTGTATCATATACACCTCTTCCTCAAGGTTACCGTTAAGAAAGACAGTCTTCACATCCAACTTGTTGAGGTTCCGTCCATCAACACCGATCTTTCTTTTAAAGATCCACTTGCACCTGATGGGTACAATACCCTCGGACAAGTCTTCCAAGTTCCAAACTTGGCTGGTGTACATGGACTGGATTTTTGAGTTCATGGCTTCTCACCATTTCTCGGCTTCTGGGCCTTCTTTAGCCTCCTGGTAGGATTTAGGATCATCATCCTCATTATATTCTACCTTAGACTCTCCTTTAGCGATATATCCCACATATCGTTCGTGTAGTTTAGGTATTCTACCAGATCTACGAGGCTCATCTATGTATACCTGAATAGATTCAGGAACTGATATCTCATCTGATGATCATGCAACTATTTGGGGATCTGGAACCTCTTCCAATACTATTTTACTCATACTGTCCTCTTGGAGAAGGTATTCCTCTTCTAGGAAGACAGCTTTCCTGGCGACAAACACCTTTTGTTCATCAGGATGGTAAAAGTAGTATCCAAAGATTTCCTTTGGATATCCCACAAACCTGGATTTATAAGTTAGTTATTCCATCTTGTCTGGATCATGCCTCTTTATATGAGCATGACAACCCCAGACTTTAACATGTTTAAATTCTGGTTTCCTGCCTTTCCATATCTCATATGAAGTAGAGGCCACAGACTTGCTGGGTACTATGTTCAGTATGTATGCTGCTGACTCTAGAGCATACCCCTAAAGGGACACTGGTAATTCCGAAAAGCTTATCATGGATCGTACCATGTCCAATAAGGTGCGATTCCTGCTTTCTTATACACCATTCATCTGTGGTGTATATGGAGGGGTCAGCTGAGAAAGGATATCATTATCCTTTAAGAATTGTGTGAAATTAATACTTAAGTATTCTCCTCCCCGATCTGATCGAAGAACTTTAATACTCTTTTCTGACTGCTTCTCTACCTCATTCTTGAACTCCTTGAACTTCTCAAATGCTTCCGATTTGTACTTCATTAAGTACACATAGCAGAATCTTGAGAAGTCGTCGGTGAACGTGATGAAGTACGTGAAGCCACCTTTGGCTTGGGTGGACATGGGACCAAATACATCCGAATGTATTAGTTCCAAAATGTCCTTGGCACGTTCTTCATGTCTTGTAAATGGAGATTTTATTATCTTTCCCATAAGGCATGACTCATATGTCGCAAACGATTCATAATCGAATGCATTCAAATATCCATGTTTGTACAATTTTTGCAACCTGCTTTCACCAATATGTCCAAGTCTACAATGCCACATGTAGGTTTGATTTACACAATTCTTGCTCTTCTTAATAACATTATCAATAAGAAACATCTAAAAGATATAGTTATTGATTTATTACCATAATAAATCGAACAACTTCTATTCTCAATAGACAACCTATATCATATCTTGTCCAAACAAGATATTGATATGATGTTCTATATTATGCTAGGAACATAATGACAATCTTCCAATGATAAGGCATCTCCCAATGGAAGCCTGAGGTTTGCTGTCCCGACAGCAACCGCCGCAACTTTTGCGCCGTTTCCTAGTCTCAGTTCTACCTCGCCTTTTTTCAGCTTGCGCTTACTTGTCAGCATCTGCATATCATGGCAGTTATGAGAAGCACATCCAGTATCCAATACCCAAGATGTGGAATCTCTAACTGATAAGTTGATATCTATTATATAGATATCTGAAGCTTCTGATGGCTTCACTTTTCCATGAGCTTTATCGCTGAGGAACTCATTGCAGTTACTCTTCTAATAACCATTCTGCTTACAGTAGAAGCAGTCACCTTTTACTATTCCTTTGCCTTTGTCCTTCGACCTTTTATCGTACACGATCATCTCTGCCTCAGGGGCATCCAATGCCAGTTCAGCAGGAGGATCAGCTCCAAGGATATAGGCAATGTGCTCAGATCTAAAGACACTCTTCAGGTTTCTGAGCCAAATCGAGTAGTTCGGGATGCCATGGAGTGGGTTATTCGACGGCATAATTCCCTACAGGAGATAAAATCTATTTTAGCAGATGTTCAGTTATTAAATATAAAACAAGATATGGTCTTTTATTCAAGTTTTAACTCCCACTAATTTTCGACAGACTGTATAACCCTCAACTATACAGAATGAGAGACGCCGACTGTTTCCTAGTGGGCATCAAAATCTCAATGACTTGCTGTACAACCTTGTGGATAGTACAAGAAAGCTATAAAACAATCAAAGAGTACCTATCTCATGAGACTTGCAACTCCTTGTAATATCCGATCATAGGCCTCGTGGATAGCACAACAAACTACTAATTCTGGTCTAAGCTAACCATCGTTACAAGACGAGCATAGATTTGCATGCAGCCCTTGTGGATAGCACAACAAAGCTACATGGTTCTTCTACCCCGATCAATAGGCATCTAATGCCATAGCCATAGTCTCTCCTTACAATTAAACATGCCTTGTGGATAGCACAACAAACCTGCCTAAAGTAATTCAAATCCTATGACTATAACGATGGTGGACCACGCGGTAAGTTCTTAACTACTCACGTTACGACTTAGAATTAAGACGAGGGTATTTTAATAACTTTTATCATGGTCTCTCCTAGGTGATAGTATACAAATATATCGTATATATTTACTAATACTATACATGTTTTGATTTATAATCAAAAGAAAACAATGCATCTCATACATGTCGTTAGTATGGTCATGGATAGCACAATAGGTTTCACTGGAGCCAACAGTCAAACACACATACAATCTAACATAACATTTACATCAGATAATTCTGCAAATGCATAGGCAAGAGATCTCCATCACATCGTCTTTCTAGTTGCATCTGTGGATTGTCCTCGCTCCTTCCTCGGTTGCCTCGATCATATTACAATAAATTCATAATTTACATATAAATAGAAGAAGGCCTTATGGTGAGTACAAGAAAGAGGGAGATAGAATTACATCGGAGTATGAGAGAGGGAGAGGTACGCAGACCTCTATTTATTAACAATTAATAAATATCCATAATTCAAATATCCACGATTCACATAATCCGTTCATCACATGAATAATTCAAAAGTGTATATCCATGACTATAGTGTGTTTTAAACTATTCCACACATGATAAGTGCATCACATGGCTTAAACAAAAGAGTTTTTTCAAAATAAATAATTTTGGCTTTCAAAAAGCTGGATCCAATCAAAATTGACTTTTGAATTTTTGAAAACTCTTTTAATAACTTAAGCATGCAATTAAATCAAGTTTAAAAGCATAAAACACACATCACATGTGCACACACTCCAAATTAATAATTCCAGATTATTTTATGCAAATTAGAACATTTCTAATTATTAAACAATTTAACATTTAGATTAAACAATATTAATAACTTAACAATTAAACTATCAATAATAAATTACTAATCTAACTCTTAGATTAGTCCACTAAAGTTAATTATTAATTTAACATTTAAATTATTAATCAACTCTAATAAGTTATTAATTACTAATCAAACTCTTAGACTAGTTAATTAATGTTAATCATTAATTTAACTTTTCAACTAACAATTAACACTAATTATTTATTAATTACTAATCTAACTCTTATATTAGTACATTAATATTAATTACTAATTTAACTCTTAAACTTAATAATTAACATCAATTAATTAATAACTTCTAATTAAACCACTATTTTAGTTAATTAAATTTAATTATCAATTTAATACTTAAATTAACAATTAACTCCAATTAACTATTGGGTTCTCGGGTTTCTCCGGATCTTCCGCGCAGCGGAAATAAAAATAAAACACAGATCCGAATCCCGTTTCAAAAAATACTAAAACTTCGATAATCGGATTATTAAATCTCACCGTGTGCGGATTCGAATCCGCAACCATTCGGTTCCATCAGTGCGACACCGCAAGCCGCGCAAGCGCCCGGCCTCTAGCGGAGTCCACGCGATCCTCCTCGCGGTAGATATCCTCACGTTCCTCGTTCTTCGCAGCCACGAGACCTCCGCCGATCGCTGCAACGTTCGCCGCAACGCGCGGACGATTTCCCGTCGACAAGGAGTCGGAGAAGCGGCGGAGCAGATCTAGGGATCCGGATATGTCTGGGATGCCAGAGAGAGAGAGAAACAGAGGAGGGAGCGGCTAGGGTTAGCAGCAGCTTGGCCTGCTCAGCCTACTCACTACATTTTATACTAACCGCGCAGTTTTTCATAAAAATCTCCGATTTGTATAAAACCCACTTATTTATCCATCACCTTGAAAATCATTTACGTGTGACCCTCTAGGCCCAAGTACCAGTCCAGTTAATAGCCCAATAAGCCCAGTAACTCCTTACTGGCTTTATTAATCAATTAATAACTCTTTATTAATTAATTAATCAATCGAATTGATGTCGCACATCGAATTCGACTGGGCCTCCGATCACGTTGGGTGCCAAGCAACACCGCGTGAACACGGAAGGTATCGGGGTTAAGTAACCCACTCTTGAAACTTTTCAGTTAACAGTTACCGCGTGGATATAATCCTTCATTCGTATAATGCTCTCGAGTCAACTCAGGATATGGCGTGCTGTCAAACCCTAACCGGTCGACTCACTTAGATTGGATGCTGCTGATGAATATCGGAAAACTCCTTTCCCGATATTATCGTCCGACCTGGCCAGGGACTTCCGCGGATCCTTCCTAGAGCATTCTCTCTCTAAATACCGAGAGCGAATGATTCTTTATTGACACACAATTCCCTTCGACGGTTTTCCGTTGTACCAAATCCTTGGCTATTTAGAATCCCGTGGTTAGAGACTCGTAAACCAAGGTCAAAGCACAGAAGTCCACCGACAAGGTGTCCTTGGTGTCTCAGGTCCGAGGACCATCCACGCAACTGCGACAATAGAATCAAGCTAGTTGACAGTGAGGTACAATACCATCCATCGATTCAATCGGATCAGTTCAGTGAACTCATTCTCCAATGAGCACCTACATATTCGCCTTAGTGTTTCCACACAAGTGACTTATGAGATCAGTCACCCTCATCATATGAGCAGGAGTAATCTGTACTAGTCTAACCGGATATCCGATGTCCTTATCGGATATCCTTCGACTAGGAACGATTAAGAATATGTGTGTTTAAGTGATCAGTCTCATTAGCATGATCTCATCATAAGCTGATCACTATCGCATATATTCACAGACTTCATTATGAGACGATAATTAATACTATTTACACACAATGAATATTATGCCATTATATTAATAAATATGAACGAGATTTACATAGTCAGATTGACTTGTAGGCCACCTAAAACTAACAATCTTCCACTTGGACTAAAGCCAATCACCTTTATATAGTAAGACTATAGACACTAGGTGACGCTCAAACACAATTTGAGCCAACGGTTTTGTCAGTGGATCTGCTATATTATCGACGGATGAAACTCTTTCCACTACTACATCTCCTCTGGATATGATCTCTCTGATAAGTTGAAAGCGCCTCAGAATATCTTTCGATTTCTGATGAGACCACGGCTCTTTCACTTGTGCAATAGTCCCATTGTTGTCGCACAACAGTCGAATATGATCAAAGATGCCGGGAACTATGTCAAGGTCGGTGATGAACTTCTTCAACCACACAACTTCCTTAAAAGCTTCAGCTGCAGCGATGTGCTCAGCTTCAGTCGTCGAATCTGCAGTGGTTGCTGGCTTGGAACTCTTCCAGCACACTGCGCCTCCGTTCAAAGTAAATATGAATCCAGATGTAGACTTGCTATCATCTGGATCTGATTGGAAACTCGAGTCAGTAAAGCCTCGCAGTTTGAAGTCACCTCCTCTATAGACAAGAAACATATTCTTAGTTCTTCACAAGTACTTAAGGATACATTTCACTGCCTTCCAGTGCTCTTCGCTTGGATCAGCCTGAAATCTGCTCATAACACTTAGAGCGTATGCAATATCAGGCCATGTACATAGCATGGCATACATGATAGATCCTATGGTAGAGGCATAGGGTACTCTATCCATGAATGTCCTCTCATCAGGAATCTTAGGAGACTGCTCCTTTGATAGATTAATTCCATGTCTCATCGGTATGAGACCTCTCTTGGAATTTTCCATGTCAAACCTTTTGACTATGGTATCTATATACAAGGATTAGATCATTCCAAGCATCATCTTTGATCTATCTCTATAGATCCGTATTCCCAATACGTAGGATGCTTCTTCCAAATCCTTTATGTAGAAGTTTTTTGACAGCCAGATCTTTACTGATGACATCATAGCTACATCATTCCCAATGAGTAATATGTCATCTACGTAAAGAACTAAGAAGGTGACTACGCTCCCACTGGTCTTCTTGTACACACAAGGCGTATCTTCATTCTTAATGAAGTCATAAGACTTGACAGCCTCGTCAAATCTTATGTTCCGGCTCTGGGAAGCTTGCTTCAATCTATAAATGGACCTATGAAGTTTGCACACTTTATCTAGAGATTATTTAGATGTGAAACCTTCTGGTTGTATCATATACACCTTTTCCTCAAGGTTATCGTTGAGGAAGGCAGTCTTCACATCTATCTGCTAGATCTCGTAATCGTAGTGTGCAGCTATGGCGAGTAGAACTCTGATCGACTTTATCATGGCAACCGGTGAGAAAGTCTCGTCACAGTCAATTCTTTGTCTTTGATGATATCCCTTTGCCACCAACCTTACCTTATAAGTATCGATCCGTCCATCAACACCGATCTTTCTCTTAAAGATCCACTTGCATCCGATGGGTATAATGCCTTCGGGAAAGTCCTCCAAGTTTCAAACTTGGTTTGTGTACATGGATTGGATTTCTGAGTTCATGGCTTCTCGCCATTTTCCGGCTTCTGGGCCTTCTATGGCCTCCTGGTAGGATTTAGGATCAACATCCTCATTATATTCAACCTTAGACTCACCTTCAGCGATATGTCCTACATATCGTTCGGGTAGTCTAGGTAA
Organism: Zantedeschia hybrid cultivar; assembly: GCA_030544215.1. Classification (NCBI taxonomy): domain Eukaryota; kingdom Viridiplantae; phylum Streptophyta; class Magnoliopsida; order Alismatales; family Araceae; genus Zantedeschia; species Zantedeschia hybrid cultivar. The sequence goes on along the minus strand of JARZZO010000002.1, from coordinate 57,600,926 downwards.
TCTACCAGATCTACGAGGCTCATCTGTGTGTACCTGAACAGATTCAGGAACTGATATCTCATCTGATGATAATGTAGCTGTTTGGAGATCTGGAACTTCTTCCAGTACTATTTTACTCCCAATGTCCTCCTGGAGAAGGTATTCCTCTTCCAGGAATACAGCTTTCCTGGCGACAAATACTTTTTGCTCACCAGGATGGTAAAAATAGTATCCAAAGGTTTCCTTTGGATATCCCACAAACTTGCATTTATCAGTTCATGATTCTAGCTTGTCTGGATCATGTCTCTTTACATGAGCAGGACAACCCCAGACTTTAACATGTTTAAATTCTAGTTTCCTGCCTTTCTATATCTCATATGGAGTAGAGGCCACAGACTTGCTGGGTACTCTGTTCAGTAGGTATGCTGCTGACTCTAGAGCATACCCCCAGAGGGACACTGGTAATCTCGAGAAGCTCATCATGGATCGCACCATGTCCAACAAGGTGCGATTCCTCCTTTCTGATATACCATTCATCTGTGGTGTATATGGAGGGGTTAGCTGAAAAAGGATACCATTATCCTTTAAGAATTTGGTGAAATTAGTACTCAAGTATTCTCCTCGATTTGATCGAAAAGTTTTAATACTCTTTCATAATTTCTTCTCTACCTCATTCTTGAATTCCTTGAACTTCTCAAATGCTTCCGACCTGTACTTCATTATGTACACATAGTCGAATCTTGAGAAGTCGTCGGTGAACGTGATGAAATATGAGAAGCTACCTTTGGCTTTGGTGGACATAGGACCACATACATCCGAATGTATTAGTTCTAAAATGTCCTTGGCACGTTCTCCATGTCCAGTAAATGGAGATTTTGCCATTTTTCCCATAAGGCAGGATTCACATGTCACAAACGATTCATAATCGAATGCTGTTAAATAACCATGTCGGTGCAACTTTTGCAGTCAACTTTCACCAATATGACTAAGTCTACAATGCCACATGTAGGCTTGGTTCACACAATTCTTGCTCTTCTTAAGAGCATTATCGATGTGAAGATTATAATTAGAAACATCTAAGATATGTAGACCGTTGACTAAAGATGCTGAAGCTATCGATTTATTACCGTAATAAATCGAACAACTTCTATTCTCAATAGTCAACCTATATCATATCTTGTCCAAACAAGATACTGATATGATGTTCTTTATTATGCTAGGAACATAATAACAATCTTCTAATAGTAAGGCGTCTCCTGATGGAAGCTTGAGGTATGCTGTTCCAACAGCAATCGCCGCAACTTTTGCCGTTTCCTAGCCTCAATTCCACCTCGCCTTGTCTCAGCTTGCGCTTACTTATCAGCATCTGCGCATCATGACAGATATAAGAAGCACATCCGGTATCCAATACCCAAGATGTGGAATTTATAACTGACAAGTTGATATCTATCATATAGATATCTGAAGCTTCAGATAGCTTCACCTTTCCATGAGCTTTATCGTTAAGGAACTCCTTGCAGTTCCTCTTCCAGTGACCATTCTGCTTACAGTAGAAGCAGTCACCCTTTACTACTCTTTTGCCTTTGTCCTTCTATCTTTTTTCATATGCGATCATCTCTGTCTCAGAGGCATCGAATGCTAATTTAGCAGGAGGATCAGCATCAAGGGTGTAGACAATCTGCTCAGATCTGAAAACATTCTTCAAGTGTCTGAGCCAATCTGAGTAGATCAGGTAAGTCAAAAGGGCATCAAGTATGCCGCGGAGTGGGTTATTCGACGACATAATTTCCTACAAGAGATAAGTAAAATCTATTTAGCAGATGTTCAATTATTAAAAATAAAACAAGACATGGTCTTTTGTTCAAGTTTTAACTCCTACTAATTTTCGATGGACTGTATAACCCTCGGTTATATAGAACGGGAGACGCTGACAGTCTCCTAGTGGGGATCAGAATCTCAATGACTTACAGTACAGCCTTGTGGATAGCACAATAAACTGTAATACAATCAAAGAGCACCCAACTCATGGGACTTGCAACTCCCCTTACAATATCTGATCATAGCTTCGGTCCCCAGAGATTTAATGGCCTTGTGGATAGCACAACAAACCACTAATTCTGGTCTAAGCTAACCATCGTTATGCGACAAGCATAGATTTACATGCAGCCCTTGTGGATAGCACAACAAAGCTATATGGTTCTTCTACCCCGATCATATAGGCATCTAATGCCATAACCACAGTTTCTCCTCCCAATTAAACAGGCCTTGTCGATAGCACAACAAACCTGCCTAAAGTGATTCGAATCCTATGACTATAACGATGGTGGACCACGCGGTAAGTTCTTAACTACTTGCGTTATGGCTTAGAGTTTAGATGAGGATATTTAGATAACTTTTGTCTTGGTCTCTCCTAGGTGATAGTATATAAACATATCTTATATATTTACTAAATACTATACCTTCTTTGATTCACAATCAAACATTAAAAACAATGCATCACATACATGTCTAGTGTGGTCATGGATAGCACAGTAGGTTTGACTGGAGCCAACAGTCAAATGCACACACAATTCTAATATAACATTTACATTAGAGATTCAGCAAACACACAGGCAAAGGATTTGCATCACATCGCCTTCCTGGTTGCATATGTGGATCATCCTCGCTCCTTCTTCGGTTGCCTCGATCATATTACAATAAATTCTATAATTATATGTAAATAGAAGAGGGCCTTATGGCGAGTACAAGAGAGAGGGAGGTAGAAGTACATCGGAGTTCGAGAAAGAGAAAGGTACACAGACCTCTATTTATTAACAATTAATAAATATCTATAATTCAAACATCCACGATCCACACACATCATTCATCACATGAATAATAAAAATAAGTGCATATCCATGACCACGGTGTGTTTTATACAATCCACACAAGATATAGCGCATCACATGGCTAAAATAAAAGAGTTTTCAAAATAAATAACTTTAGCTTTCAGAAAACATTGGTTTCAATCAAAATTGGCATTAGAATTTCGAAAACCTTTTTAATATCTTAAACATGCAACTAAATCAAATTTAAAAGCATTAAAACACACATCACATGTGCACACACTCCAAATTAATAATTCCATATCATTCCATGCAAATTAGAACACTTCTAATAATTAAATAATCTAACTATTAATAATTAATTACTAATCTAACTCTTAGATTAGTCCATTAAAATTAATCATTAATTTAACACTTAAATTAATAATCATCTTAAATTAGTTATTAATTACTACTCTAACAATTAGACTAGTTAATTAATAAATGTTAATCACTAACTTAGCTATTAAACTAATAATTAACACTAATGAATAGTTAACCACTAATCTAACTCTTAGATTAGTAGATAAATATTAATTTAACTTTTAAATCAATAATTAATAACATCTAATTAAACCATTAGATTACTTAATCAAAATTAATTATCAATTTAACACTTAAATTAATAATTAATTTCAATTAACTAATAATAAATAATTTAATTAGTCTATTAGAATTAATTATTAATTTAACTTTTAAATTAATAACTTATTCAAATCAATAACAACAATTTGTTAATAATGATTCCAAAAACCCATTAATAACCCAATTCAATAATATTAAAAAAAATTAATTTTCAAAACAATTTTGAAATATAAATTTAAAATCTAATCGAATATTAATTGGGTCAAAATGGCTTAAAAAGGTATCAAGGGGTTTTAATTAAATGGGTTTTAAAAGGCTAGGGGCTCAACCTAGTAGCTGAGCCAAGGCTCGGCCTGGTTCAGCCTGGGGTTCGAACCAGGGTCGCACCCTGGCTTGTGGCTAGGCCCTGCCTGGCCTAACCTAGCCAAGCCAGGAGCTGGCCCCGGCCCAGCCGGTTAGACCGGCTCGGGACCGGCCGGTTCAGCCTCCATCTTCCCCACACAGAAGTCCCCTTCCCCGAAACCCTAACTACTGGTTGCAGTAGGAGCTAGGCGGCGGGGCTTGCTGGAGGGAGGTCACCGGTGGCCGGCCCGACGTCGCCCGGCCCTGCTGGCGACATCCCCGGGGCCTGCTGGCCCACCGGCACCGGCGAGGGCCCTCACAAGCGGCTGTGAAAGACCCTAAAACACCCCTAAAATCTGGTTTTTCATGTTTTATTTTCAAAACCATGGGAAGAATAGCCGCCCAACTCCGGCCACCACCTGAGGGTTCTCCGGCACTATGCACTGACCCGGTGGGGAGCAAATACATCAAGAAGGAGGAGCAGGGATCCAGACCACCTCCCCAACATTTGGGGTAGCGCGAATGAAGCCTCCACAAATCCAAATTCTTTGTCCGATGAAGAACAAAATTAAACCCCACTAACAATTCAAAATTTTGCAGAATAAAATTAATTAAAATTTATTCTTTTAATCTATGTTCATCGCATGAACACGAATCCAGTAATAAGATCGAACAAGTGCATGGAATAATACATGGAAATATTAAATCGGAGACCGAAACGGGACGAGAAACAGTGGAACTTGGCTCTGATACCACTGTTGGGTTATAGGGTTTCTCCGGATCTCCCGCGCAGCGGAAATAAAAATAAAACGGAGATCCGATTCCCCTTTCAAAAAATAATAAAACTTCAATAATCGGATTATCGAATCTCACCGTCTGCGGATTCGAATCCGCAACCGTTCGGTTCTGTCGGTGCGACACCACAAGCCATGCAAGCGCCCGACCTCTAGTGGAGTCCACGTGATTCTCCTCGCGACGGATATCCTCACATTCCTCGTTCTTCGCAACCACGAGACCTCCGCCGATCGCCGCAATGTTCGCCGCAATGCGCGGACGATTTCCTGTCGAACGGGAGTCGGAGAAGCGGCGGAGCAGATCCGGGGATCCCGATATGTCTGGGACGCCAGAGAGAGAGAAACAGAGGAGGGGGCGGCTAGGGTTAGCAGCAACTTGGCCTGCTCAGCCTGTTCGCTACATTTTATACTAACCGTGCGGTTTTTCATAAAAACCTCCGGTTTGTATAAAACCCACTTATTTATCCATCGCCTTGAGAATCATTTGCGTGTGACTCTCTAAGCCCAAGTACCAGTCCGATTAATAGCCCAATAAGTCTAGTAACTCCTTACTGGCTTTATTAATCAATTAATAACTCTTTATTGATTAATTAATCAATCGAATTGATGTCGCACATCGAATTCAACCGGGCCTCCGATCACATTGGGTGCCAAGCAACACCGCGTGAACCCGAAAGGTATCGGGGTTAAGTAACCCACTCTTGGAACCTTTCCGCCGACAGTTACTGCGTATATATAATCCTTCATTCGTATAATGCTCTTGAGTCAACTCAGGGTATGACCGTGCTGTCAAACCCTAACCGGTCGACTCACTTAGATTGGATGCCGCTGATGAATATCGAAAAACTCTTTTCCCGATATTATCGTCCGCCCTGGCCAGGGACTTCCGCGCATCCTTCCTAGGGCATTCTCTCTCTAAGTACCGAGAGCGAATGATTCCTTATTGACACACAATTCCTTTCGACGGTATTCCACTGTACCAAATCCTTGGCTGTGTAGAATCTCGTGGTTAGAGACTCGTAAACCAAAGTCAAAGCACATAAGTCCACTAACAAGGTGTCCTTGGTGTCTCAGGTCCGAGGACCATCCACGCAACTGCGACAATAGAATCAAGCTGGTTGACAGTGAGGTACAATACCATCCAGCGATTCAGTCGGATCAGTTCAGTGAACTCATTCTCCAATGAGCACCTACAGATTCGCCTTAGTGTCTCCACACAAGTGACTTATGAGATCAGTCACCCTCATCATATGAGCAGGAGTAATATGTACTAATCTAACCGGATATCCGATGTCCTCGGATATCCTTCGACTAGGAACGATTAAGAATATGTATGTGTTTAAGTGATCAGTCTCATTAGTATGATCTCATCATAATCTGATCACTATCGCATATATTCACGGACTTTATTATGAGACGATAATTAATACGATTTACACACAATGAATATTACGCCATTATATTAATAAATATGAACGAGATTTACATAGTCAGATTGGCTTGTAGGCCACCTAAGACTAACATTAACGAATAGTTACTAATTTAACACATAATTAGTCAATTAAAATTAATTATTAATTTAACACTTAAATTAATAATTAACCTTAATCAATTAACAACACTTTGTTAATTTAAATGATTCCATATTTATTTTACCCTAATAAATAAAATTGAATAATAATTTAAATTAGCAAAACAATTTTGAATTTAAATTTAATATCCAATTGCATTTAAATTGGGTTAATAGGGTAAGGGATTTAAATGGGGAATGAAAGAAATGGGCTTAGCCCAATAAACTGAGCCACGGGTCGGCCTGGTTCGAACCAGGTTCGAACCCTGGCTCATGGCTAGGCCCAGCTTGGCCTAGCTCGGCCAAGCCAGTAGCCCAGCCCGGCCAAGCCGGTCAAACCGGCTCGGGACCGGCCGGCCCCTCTCCTTTCTTCCCCAAAACCAGAAAACCCTAACCCCTATTGTTGCAGGTTGAAGGTGGAGGAGGCCGGTAGTAGGTCTGAACGGCGCCGCCCGGCGGCAGCCTCCCGATGCCGGCGGGCTTCCCGGCGCCAACTGACTTCCCTCAGAAGCCCAAAAAGCTCCATGGCCGACCCTTTAAACATCCCTTATTTCCTGGTTTTTGTTGAAAAACGAAAAAGAGGAAGAAGAAAGGAGTTCTCCTCCAATCTAGCCAGCTTCATCGAATTTCTCCAGCAGCGACCTTGTTGTCCGGTGGTGACCGACGACCCTGCAAGCAGGATCTAGGTGCCGGCCCTATCCCTAACACTTAAGATACCCGAATATCGCCGTTCTTCGTCTTACGAAGAACACCAAACCCCCAAATAAAAAATCCAATTTTCCAGAATCAATTAATCTAATTAATTTCGTTCATCATATGAAACTTGATCCTGTAATTAATGTAATGTATAGTATGGAGTATAACATGGAAAAATTAATCTGGAGATCGAAACGGGATGAGAAACAGTGGAACTTGACTCTGATACCACTATTGGTTTCTCTTATTTCTCTGGATCGCTCACGCAGCGGAATATAAAATTAAAACGGCAATCTGTTTCCCGTTTCGAAAATACTATGACCGAATTATCAAATAATCGGTTCTTACCATGTGCGGATTCGAATCCGCAACCGATCGGTTCTGTCGGTGTGACACTGCAAGCCGCGCAAGCGCCCGGCCTTTAGCGGAGTCCACGCGATCCTCCTCGCGACGGAAATCCTCACGTTCCTTGTTCTTCGCAGCCCACGAAGCCTCCGTGGTTCGTCATAACGATCGCTACATCGCGCGGACGATTTCCTGTCGAACGGGAGTCAGAGAAGCGGCAGAGTAGATCCAGGGATCCGGACTCGTCTGGGGCGCCAGAGAGAGAGAGGAAGAGAGGAGGAGGCGGCTAGGGTTAGCAGCAGCTTGGCCTGCTCAGCCCGTTTGCTATATTTTATACTAACCGCGCGATTTTTCATAAAAACCCCAGGTTAATATAAAACCCACTTATTTATCTATCGCCTTGAGAATCATTTGCGTGTGACCCTCTAGGCCCAATAACCAGTCCGGTTAATGGCCCAATAAGCCCAATGACTCCTCACTGGCCTGATTAATTAATTAATAATTTATATTAATTAATTAATCTATCGAATTAATGTCGCACATCGAATTCGATCGGGCCTCCGATCACGTTGGGTGCCAAGCAACACCGCATGAACCCAGAAGGTATCGGGGTTAAGTAACCTACTATTGGAACCTTTCTGCCGACAGTTATCGCGTAGATATATAATCCTTCATTCGTATAATGCTCTCGAGTCAACTTAGGGTATGGTGTACTGTCAAACCCTAACCAATCGACTCACTTGGATCGGATGCTATTGTATAATATCGGAAAACTCTTTTTCCGATATTATTGTCTGCCCTGGCCAGGGACTTTCGTGCATCCTTCCTAGAGCATTATCTCTCTAAGTACCGAGAGCGAATGATTCCTTATTGACACTCAATTCCCTTCGACGGTATTCCGTTGTACCCGATCCTTGGCTGTTTAGAATCCCGTAGTTAGAGATTCATAAACCAAGGTCAAAGCATAGAAGTCCACCGACAAGGTGTCCTTGGTGTCTCAGGTCCGATGACCATCCACGCAACTGCGACAATAGAATCAAGCTGGTTGACAGCGAGGTACAATACCATCCAGAAATTCAGTTGGATCAGTTCAGTGAACTCATTCTCTAATGAGCACCTACAGATTCGCCTTAGTGTCTCTACACAAGTGACTATGAAATCAGTCACCCTCATTATATGAGCAAGAGTAATATGTACTAGTTTAACCGGATATCCGATGTCCTTCTCGGATATCCTCCGACTAGGAACTATTAAGAATATGCGTGTTTAAGTGATCTGTCTCATTATTATGATCTCATCATAATCTGATCACTATTGCACACATTCACGGACTTCATTATAAGACAATAATAACACGTATTAGACATAATGAAATAATGCCATTATATTAATAAATGAACGATATCTACATAGTCAGATTGGCTTGTAGGCCACCTAAGACTAACATGAACAACCTCAGCCCCTTCTAAACCTGAACCTCCATGGGCAAGGGTCTCCTCAATAGTAAAAGCCCAATTAGACATACCCTAAAAAGCAAAAGGATATAATTAGGCTCTAAGTTCTAAATTCAATCTACCCTTTACTAGCTACCCTCATACTAAAGTCAGTTGGTTATGGTATATAAATCAAATGGCAAAGATTAGAAATCCTCCACAATTGGACTATAATTCCAAGTATTGTCATGCCCCTAATCTAGTTCAATTTTTCTACTTACTTCGGAATCAAGCCACGCAACAATAGGAACAAACCAACAGATTAATCGGATCTTTTGGGGAAAACATAACCAACGGGCAGAAGAAATAGCCATTTACCCAGTGGCGGATCTAGCGTTAACCCAGTGGGGTCTTGGGACCCTACTGGATTTCCCAAGCCCACTGACCCAGTTCAATGTAGTCTAGCTCGAGACCCTACTGACCCAATCCAAGACCCCATATAGCTTGGCCCAAGACCCTACTGACCTAACCATACTTATGACTTAATGTCCGAGTGACCCCACTGGACAAAATTTCTGCGTCCGCCACTGCATTTACCATCAATAAAATCCAAACTATTATATCAAATGTCAATGCCAAAATCTTCCAATTACATAAACAATTCCAAACGAGTCAAACTCTCACTAAACTAGAAAATTATATTCACTCTCATAAGCCCTACTACATGATTCTACTGAAAGCTGGATTTAAACTCTGACTAATCTAACTAAACACCTTAAGCAACATAGCCTTCTAATCCCAGTTTGAATTAAGCAGCTTCCAAATTCTCCTCCTCCTCAGCCTCAGAATCTGAGATGGTTAGTTTGTTTATTAGTACAAGTACTCAACAGGCATTAATACCCATTACAAGATAAAAAGAGTAATTGAAAATTGCACATGATATCTAATCATACTGAAGAGCTAATAATTCTACCACGTAATTACATCTAAAGGAAACGATAACAAAGCATGGTCATAATATATACCAATCAGATATATTTTGTACTTAATCAAACAGATCTAATAGCATAGTAGCTAACACACATAAGTAGATTTACAAATAATCTTGACTAGATTGAAACAAATAGTGCTAGCCAAATCCAAAAAACTGACCAGATAATTCTCCAAATCTTGAGGACAATTCATGACAAAATCCTAACTAGCAACTTACCAAATTATAAGTTCCTACCTCAAATTCTTAGAAATAAAACCAGAGTTACATCTGACATATCAAAGTTCAAAGAGTCCAAATTCCAGGTCTTGCAAATAATCGAAATAAGGTAGTATATTGACTAATAGGCAAGTTAATAAATTAGACAATAAATAATCGATAGAGACGGTTATGTGGCAGACTTATCGACTATCGGGTCAATTAACCGATTACCAGAACAGAACGAATAGCAAAAACCCAACAAGGTTAATTGATAAGAATTGATCGATAGTCAAAAGACTTAATCAGTATCAAAAGATATAACTGATTATCGAACAACTAAAGAACATAAAAGCACATAATTGATTCTCAAAGGTCAACCAATTTATACGAAACAATATAATCGATCCTCCATCAGTTAATCAAACAAAGTCTAAAACCTCTTTTAAGGGTCCAAGCCTATAAACAATCAATATCCTGATAATCTTAATCAATTATCCTGATAACTTCCAAAAAAGTGATTGAGTATCAGAACTAAGATTTAGATTTCTAATGAAACTTGGGAAGAAAACTCGAAACATAATCAAGAACTGATCAGATAATCAAAGTATTAAGGATTCCAAATTTTCAAATAGCTATGAACTGATCTAACACATGACTAGGATCAAAGGATAACAGATTCTCAATTCTAAGCATATTCTTAACAAGTTCAAAGGTTATAACAGATTCTTAAATTTACACATCATCGTGTCAAATCATAACATATGGAACAGATATCAAACTTCAAACGGACATACATCCAACCACAAAGCACTTACATGGATATCGAAACACCTAGGGCGCAAAAATGCTAAGGTCTTGGTTAACTATGTAGAATTGGTGAGTCTCTAGTCCCACTCATGTCGTACACAAAATTTCGGCAAAGAATTCAACCTATTGCCCATAGGTTCTGACCTACCATATGAATGCTCATAATGTTGATCCAAACTCTCCTAAGGTGGCACTGTCTGAGCACAAAAACTTACAAATAATTGGCACATATCTTACAGTGAGTTTATAGATGAACAGATTCTTCAGTTTCAATTACTATTATTATTGTTGTTAACACATATAAGTGCATGCACGTAAGAAATAAAAGATCAGAATATTGAGAGTATTATTAGTTTACAAATTAGCAAATATCATAATAAGATATGAACAGAAAGCAATAGACAGATTGATCAGAATAGTTTGTGACAGGCTAATCATAGAGATGCAGATTTCGGGATTCAAGATTTGATAGTTATCAAATTTGTAGCTTGGAAAACATGAAAACAATTTAGCTTTTTTATAGAAAATATCTCTTGCTTAAGGCAATCATCACCTACCTCTCCAAAGGCCGATGCCTAAGATTTTTGAAGATCCTTCTCAACTTCTAGCCCTTCTTCGGCAACCGCAAGATCTTTTGAAAGACACAATGATGCTTAAACTCTCTCCATGCATAGAGGACTCTCTCTCTCTCTAACTCAAAAATAAATCTAGCACTTACCGAAAAGAATTCTCTACAGCTTCTAGGGTTAACACTCTCTAAAGGAATCTATTTACACTGCTAAAGTCATAGTTCAAGCCCTAACCAACCTCTTCTAACTTGACTAGTTTGAATAGGATTCAATTTCTAAAATCACAAAGAATAGCCATGAGCAAAGTTGTCTTGGGAACAAAAATCAAACCCTCAAAATCCGAAAACAAATCCAAGCAAATCCACCTTTGATCCAACTCTAGATCCTCTCTCAAGTCTCAGAGGCAAGTTATAAATTTAGCAAATAATCAATATCTTAGCCCTAATAATTGACAGGAGGCTACCTAATCGACAATGGTGAACTAATCGATAAAACAACACATGGTCGATATTAGGGGACTTAGTTTATTAGGAAAGACAAGTTAATCGATGGGTCAGTCGGAAGGTCAAATAATAAGTTGGGACTTACTTAATTGATACTCCTAATATATAATCGATATGGAAAACATATAACTAATACAAGAAATATTGAAGAACTTAATCGATTACTCAATCTATTCTAGTTCTCTCAGCCTATTCAATGATATACGTTACTATGCTTATAATTTCTAAATTATTAGGCCTCATAAACAGTTTTAGCAATCTAGGACAGTACAGGAAGATTATGTAAGAAACCTACATTTGGGGCTACTATTACTTATCCATCTATGACTCGATAGTTCGCAAGCAAATTTCCTCACATCCCCTACCTACAGATGAATCTATTCCGCGAACATCTTCTACTCTCATGCAAAATTGACACGATGGACTATCCATTGTGCTATCCCTAGCCTATCTACAATAAGGTCTTGGGGGTGACTGTGCAACGTTCGTTTGTAAGTTTATCTATTGCGCCAACCAACTAGACATCAATGGCATGCCACTCTAATAGGTACTATCTTGAATATGAATGAAAGACCTCCATTGTTCATCTTCATGTTCATGTCGTGAATTAAACTCTCACTACTCCACTACAAGAAGATATAGGCCCATTTCATGCATCATTGGCTACTAAAATTATCAAATTGCACAATGGGGCTAGTGGAGGACCATGACACAAAGACGAGGAAGGTCGACGACAACAACCTATGTTTTTAAGATGAGGAGAGCAATTTGTAAAATTAGTGATCCGCTGATGCACGATTCAATTTGTAAATTTGCATTCATAGTAGGCATGCATTCAAATGTACTATTCTCATTTTACTTGTTCTAACATTAGCTAACATCCCTCTAATCACCTGATATCATTACATCACCAAGCAATAATGTGATAACATTAAGCAATAACATGATAACATTATTTCTAGTGTAATCACCAAGTGAATGGATATGGTAACAATGTGAAGATATAATGATGACATAAAGTGATTAGTATGCACATGAAATAAGCATAAGCATGGTCAAGATGACACCCACTAACAAAATTCCCTACATAAGGTAACTGGGTCTCCTACACATGTTCAATACTTATGCATTAATAAAAATTAGGACATGAGATGGCTTATGGATGGCAGCAAAATAGTATCCTGATGTATCAAATGTTCATATTCATTTGGTATATTGGTGATCAATCCATGTTGGTAGGGCTGTAAGTCATGCCAAATTACTTGAGACATGACCTTGCCGTGTGTTGAAGAACTTGAAGTATGGTATAATTAAATCCCATACCCATTTTATCCCAGATGGTATAGTCTCATTAATTTCTAAGAAAAAGCATGGTTAAGACCTTGTTCACCGACCGGTGTGATGTGAGGCACAATATCCCCCCAGTCCTCCCCTAGTCTCTTGGAGCTTTGGAGAGCTATTCACCGACCGATACAATCGAGAGTTGTGAAGACTCTTCTCTTGGGGGAACTCTCCCCTAGTCTTTCTATATTGATTTCATGGGCCATGAGGAACCCAATGAGCTTCTTAAGTGACATGTTACTGAGATCATGGGCTTCCTCAATAGCTGTCACTTTTGGCGTCCATTGACTAGGCAGAGACATTAAAATTTTTCGACTAAGGTTTCTAGATTTGTACACCTTTCCAAGAGCCATTAACCCATTTGTAATGTCAGTAAATCTTGAATACATTTGGGTGATGGTCTCTCCTGGTTCCATCTTGAACTTTTCATATTGTGTAACCATGATATATATCTTGGCCTTCTTGACTTTATTCGTGCCTTCATAGGTCAACTGACGCGTCTGCCACATTTCTTTGGTGGTCTTACATGCAGAGATTCGGTTGAACTCCTTTTCTAGGGCACAATGGAGGATGTTTTTAGTCCTGTTATTCAAAGACATCAAATGTTTATCATTATTTGTCTATTTATCTCTAAGCACAGTTATGGTGTAATCGCCATCTTCAAACAGTCTCCAAAGGTCAAGGTTAACTCCCTTAAGGAAATATTCCATACAACATTTTTAGTAAGAGTAGTCTTCTCCTTCAAACAATGGAGGATAGTTAATAGATTGACCTTCAGCATAATTGTTCGTCTTATCCATTACTCTCTTGACTATTAGGTAAAATGAATGAGAGGCCGGGCTCTGATGTCACTTGTTGCCTAAGGCTAGACTAACCCAGATAAGGGGTAAATGAGTAAATAAAAAATCTAAGACTAAAAACTTAAATGTGGAAGCTTAAATGTGCACAAAATAAGAGAGAAGAATGAATCAATCACACAAAATAACTACATACATAATTTATACTGGTTTGGTCTATCCAGACCTACATTCAGTCCCCAGACAACCTCTTAGGATTTTCATTCCACAAGGAACTTACACTTAATTGGTCAAACAACACACAAGGGACTGACCCCTTGCTGGTCCCACAACACCACAAAGTACTGACCCCTTGCCGGCCTTACAACACCACAAGGTACTGACCCCTTGCTAGTCTTACAACACCCAGTCTCAGCTGATCTTCCCTTTAATCCACTAAAGGGAAACAACCACCTGTCTGCGAATAGGTCTACTCTTCGACATATACAAAAAGGAACAATCAATGAGCTGAAATAAGTGAGAGTGAATGTTCTTCAACAACCAAGCGTTCTTCTCAAAGAACACTACACAAATCAAGACAATAAATAAAGAAACAATAAAGAGCACTGGTCTTAATCAGAGAAAGATCTTCAAGAGCTTGATGTAGAGAATGAAACAGGGTTGTTGACCACTTCACAAAAGGCTATTTGCAGGCGTTTAGGCGCAGCTCTCTTTCGAAATAACTTGAGCTCAGTGGAATGGATCTTTTAATGCTTGGTGCTCGAATCTCTTACTTCTCTCTGGTGAAGATCTTCTATTTATACAGGTCTTCAAAAGTTCTACCCATTAGACTGATGAAAAAAAAAGATGTGCAGAATTTTCGCTTGAGTCTAAAATTTAAATTTCCCAGAGAAATTTGACCTTGGAAACTTCCTCGGGTGTAGAGCTTGCCTCTTATCAGCATCATGCATAGATACTTTAAACACAAAAGGAAATTGGCTTTTTCTTTGCCTTGTGTTAGTTGTTTAGTAGAAGTCTATGAAAGAATAATTGATAAAACTAAATAGCTATTTAGCTCTGACAGTCAAAGATAATAAAGGTCTGTCAATCAGAGATTCAACATAATTAAGAATAGCACATTAGGGTAGCAATAAAATGGTACACAATCTGTCATCCAAAGATATAGCAGAGGTCTCAGTCAAAAAAGGTATTCATAAAATACATACTCCGAGTACTGGCTAACTAATTTCAAATTTTATTGGAAACCGTAACACATTTAGCAAGTATAATCGATGATGTAATCATTGTAAGTCATTCACTAATCAAAGTAAGAGCCAAATGTACTGCAATCCGAAGAGATATAACGTAAATCGGTAAGGCGTTAATTGATGTAACACTTAGGTGCAAAATGATTGCTATTAGTTGACTTAATCGAAGTGATCCTTCTAGCACTAATTGAATCAACACTTAAAGCGTTAATCGATTCGAGTCTTAAGATGTTAATCGAAGAGTCAATCGATATATAACTCGAGTCAGTAATCAAAGCATTAATCGATATGAAACTTACAATGATAATCAATAGAGTCAATCGATTGAAGACTTAAAGCAGTAATTGAAGAGCTAATCGATATAAGACATAAAGTGCAACCGATATCCGACTTACATTAGTAATCGACTTGCCACTTCAAACATTAATCGATGTAGAGGTGTTAATCGAAGAAATGTTCAAAATATTAATCGATAGAACACTTAGCGATTTTCTCATAGAACAGAATTGATTAAACTTGAATACAATTAGCGATAAAAAACAACACATTTCTAAAGTTTTGTTCTCACCAAAACATGAGAAATAATATAAATCCACAAATTACTTGACAATCTCTCCCTTTTCGGTGATGACAAAATTTAAAAGAATATCAGTTCAAAGCAAATATAGAATCAACATTCAAAATTGAAACATAAAGATAAATTATTGCTAGAGATAAGTGCTTAATGTATCAGAACTGAAAGATAAGACTTGATAATTCAGGACTTAAAATTATACAGAAATTATTCATGCTAACTAATTTCATGCTAATTTCTCCCCCTTTCTAATGTAAATGTATAATGAATGAAATTTTTAAAATGAGTTTGAATAACTTATTTCTCTAAATGAATGTTGGATAGCTTTATTTCTCCCCCTTTTTGTGATTCACACAAAAAAGGTAACACACACAGATTAGAGAATCAATGAAGGAGATACATAAATCTTGTAGAAAGCAATAAGAATTATAGGATTCCATATCTTGAGGTACGGAGTGTTGTGGGATAAAGAAATTGGATTTCAAGAAGTGTAGGAAAAGATACCCATCAATTAGTGAAGAGCAAGATCATTTATATAGGAAGTGCAATAAGAGTCCACTGCACACAATTTTGCTAGAACATAACATGATCTTTATTTAATAAAATATACATGATTACAAACGAGTTGCTCCATTGAGGGTGTACAACCAAGCAAAATAACACAAAAAAATATATAAAGTACAACATAGTTTGGTGTTCAAAATGAATTAGGTGAAAAGAAGTTCAACACCAGTGATGTTGATTCTTTCTCTTGAACCTTGACTCTCCCTCACTCTATGGCTCTTCCCCTGGTGGGCTTTCGGCTTGCATTTTATGAAATGTAGCTTCAACAGGTGCTACAATGTTTGCTGTTGTTTCGGAGAGGAAAGTTTTTCACTGAACAGTGACCGACCACAACGTGTAAGTGCAACACTCACTTGGGGAAGGTGAGACTTCCATTCTCATGATACTAATATTGGATTGCGTGATATATAGAAAGAATATGAATAATCATATTAAATTAATAAACATTTTTGTACTTATTTTTGTTCATTAATTCGTTCACGTTGGCAAAAGTACCCTAAGGGAGTACATTAAAGAAATATGAATAACAATGCCCCATATAGATAAGTTCCTAAACTATAGGCAAAAGCCTATCGTTACCAGGGGATATATAACCATATATGGTTGGGGTTTGGTGGCTCTCGCCGCTAAATTTATTATCATACAATCACAGGTGTAGAGACCAAGGGGTTTTTTGTTTTAATGTAAAACTTTATAACTCACCAGTTTCAAAATCACTAGTTTCAAAAGAAGTGAAATTTTCTTGTTTTAGAATCATGAAATGTTTGTTTGGTTGTTTGTAAAATAAAACAAGAGGGATGTTTCAATCTTCTTGTTTTGGTTTACAGTGGGCCTTTGTTGTAAACCAAAACAAGGGAATTGGGCTGTCAAGTGGGTAGACAAGGCCCAGACAGGTTTTTACTTTACAATATTTTACATCATTCCAAACAAATGAAAACACTGTAAAATGAAACAATTGTTTCAAATTACGCTATTTACACTAAAACAAACAACCCTCAAGTGTGCTTTTTTCCCTGATTGTAAAAAATAGGTAATCACGACGCCTTTTTTCCCCTCTCAGGACTCAATCATGAGGAGATCATCCCACTTGGAAAGTTACCATCTTAACCCGCTTTCATATCAGAAAACATGTAAAGTGTGAGGTATTTTTGAAATTTCAACACTCAAAAGGGGTTAGCAGAGATGATTCCCTCACTTTTCTAATTTTTTTGGATGATGGGTGATGAGGGGAAATTGGAGGTTGGTGTGTCTAATTGCCTAAGTTAAAAAAAATGAGAATCTCACACCATTTCACTAGTTCGTTTTCCTTAAACATTTTTTTTCTTTTGTGATTTCTACACAATTAGGTCCCCTTAAATCCCCCCAATAAGGTTAGCAAATGTAGAGGAGATCAGTGGAGCTCTTTGGGCACTTTAGAGAGAGAGATAGAGAGAGAGAAAGAGAGATTCTCACTTGATTCAATTGATTCACATGGATCACTTAATTGGTCTTCATTGATTCACATGCATCATTCCTTATATAGGCCAGTCTTGTTGAAGATAGTCGTTTAGGATCCATTAGACATAAGCTTGGCCATTCTCCCTAATGTTCAAATCTGTCACACCCTCGAATCCCAGGTCAGGTCACCAGCCTATTGTGGAGCTAGGATACATGTGGTAGTCGAAACAACCCAACGAACAGAACAAATATTGTGGAGAACACATAACGAAAGGCTTAAAGGAACAGCCATGCCGGTAATGGAATCTAGAACCTACATTGTTAATACCAGAAATCCTCCAATTACATAGCCAAATCCAGAAAGAACAAAGCTCAAACTCTCAGCCTAAACCAAAAATTGCATCAAGCTCTAAGAAACCTACTATGGATTCTATTAAATTTAAAACTGAAATGACTAAAAACTAAGCTAACACCCGAAGCATAGTAGCAGAACTATTCCTAGTAAAAGCCAACATCTACTAAGTTTTCCAAGAGCCTCTTTTTCCGAGAAATCTAAAAATATTAGTATATTTAACGAGCACAAGTACTCAGCAGGCTTCAGAACCATTACAAGCTAAAAATACAATAGCTAAAATAGTAGACAATATTTATCTCTGAAGAATATACAATTCTAAACATATATCTACTGTCCAAGGAATAACTTACAAAGTATGATCATAATTTCAGAATAATAAAAAACATTCTCAGATGCTTAGAAACTGACAGAATAGATATGCAGAAATATTTCTAGAATTTCGTATAACTAATTTAGGTCAGAAAATAATCGATTCCAAAGAATATGTCACATAATTGAATTTCCAAGGTATGAGATAGAAAAATGATTTTAGCATAAAAAGATTAATAATCAAGTAATTAATCGGAATATAATTTATTAACAAAGATCAGATAATCGATCTCAGAAATAGACTTAATCGCAGCCAAAGAAAAGAATACATAAAGTTAAAAGGACATAAATGATTATCAAAGGTTAGTAAATCGATTTCAAATTCAAGGTATAATTGAAGTCAAATTAGGCATATAATCAATACAGAACAAAGGCGTAATCAATTATCAGAAAGAAAGGTAATCGAAATCTGAAATAGAGGCCTAATCAATTACCGAACAAAGGCATAATTGATAAGTAGACTGAAGGTAATTGATTGTCAGAACAACAGCTAATCAATAGCAAGGCATATAATCGATGACTCAACATATAACTTAATTAATAGATTAAGCATGTAATTGTTAGCAGAATTGAATGTAATTGATAGGATTATAACATGTAATCGAAGACTTAACTGAACATATAATCAATAGGTTAAACATGTAATCGATAACCAGGTCATATAATTGATTTCAGAACAAAGACATAACTAATATCAAAGGATGATTTTCTGAACTGATAACTCAATCTATCTTTCTTCAGTTAATCGATTGGGGTTTACAACCTCCTAAGTAGTGTCAAACAGTGTGAAGCCCCAGTCCGCAAACAAGAATATGAAATTATTATATATTAGTCTCTATGCAGTATTGACCTGCATTATACCTTATCTAATAAGGGCCCACGAAGTTTTCTGTTGGATTAATAAATGTCTAGGGGTTAGACGCCTAACTCAGAAAACGTCCATCCGACGTAACGTTTATCTAACTAAACAAATTAACTTTATTTTTGAATTAACAGGGAAAAACATTTAGTCGACTGGACATTTAACTAGATAGGCGTCCACCTGACTAGATGCATTTCTATCTCAGAACAGAAACCCTAGTGTGCGGACAGAATACCATTGTCGCCAGCAGAGGCCAGCCTTGGGTAGGTTGCCGCTACCAACCAGAGCTGTTGTTGCCCCTCAGTATCCCTTTAAGGAATTCGAAGCCCCGTTTAACCTGAAATATCAACACAAAACTAAGAACATGTATAAAACTAAACATAATAATCTGAGAAGAACATAAATGGGTCAGATCGGAACCTGGCTCTGATACCACTATAAGGATCGCACGGGGAGATATAGATTAAAATCAAGATATGATTATCCAACAAAATATAAAACAATCCCCGAGCGTCATGATCTGTCTCTGAGAACAAAACTAATGAAGAACGATTCTTCTACTTGTGCATAATCGGATCTGCATTTGCTTAGTTCTGGAGGAGCAATGCCGCCAGTTGCATAGGTGCCCAGCCTTCCAAGATTTTAGATAAGATTGGAGCTGTCGCATATAAGTTGGCATTACCACCTACATTATCTAGTGCTCATCCAATGTTCTATGTAGCAATGCTCAAGAAGTATGTGCAAGATTTATCTCATGTGAATGAATATGAGCTTTTGGATGTTCAACAAGATTTGACATATGAAGAAAGCCTATCAAAATCTTGGATCACAAGGAATAAGTGTTGAGGACTAAGGTTATTCCCTTAGTGAAAGTTTTGTGGAGAAATTGCTCTATGGAAGAAGCTACATGTAAATTTGAAGAAGAGATGAAGAAGAAACATCCTCATTTGTTTGGTGAGTTAGTACTTTAAATTTCAAGGATGAAATTTCTTTAAGGGGAAAGGATGTTATGTCCGGCTAAATAAGTATTTAGAATTAGTATGAATTTTAAACAACAGTTAACTTAAATGGTAATTTGGCCATGCTATTATTCAGAGAACGATGGAGTTCGGTTAGTAATTTGGGCTAGTGGTCAGTTAGAAAGTTATTTTGTCTGTATTAGCCAAGTTGTTGCAATTGATTAGTAGTGGGCTGAGCTGGCAGATTTGGGTGGTTATGGGAGATCAGTTAGTTGCATCAGTCAACATGCCAGGCTGTAAAGTAACCAGATTGGTTAGAAATTAACCTGTGATTTATAGAATTTGGGGTATGGTTGGACATCTAACTAGCTTAGGAATTAATTCAAGTTTATAACAGGGTTGGAATTTGATTTTGGAGGGAACACAAAAATATATGGTCAAGTTTTCGGCGTGCTTTAGGAATTTGAGACCTATAAATAGACCCCTAGAGCCATTAGAAACCCATTTTGGCTAGGCATTTCTTGGAGGGCTATGTTTATGGGCAGAGTGGAGCAGGAGAGCTTGGTGAGGCTTCAAGTTCTTAGAGATCTTCGATTTTAGGTAGCTGGATTTTCCTAAATAAGAGTAATTTGTATAAAATCTATGACTATTTTGATGTTTTCAAAATGTTCTAAAGATCTACTTTTATTTCTGACTTTCATTTGGATCTGCATACGAACAATCTCTATTTCGCAATCTGACTCAGTGCTAGATTTGTTCTAAAGAATTTGTTCTTGAGATCGGTTGTGATCGTCTAATTTGTTTGGAGTTAGAATTTGACCCTCTGATACTGACATATAAATATACTTCTATTCTGGAACTAGAACCCAAATATGATTACTCAGTTCTATCAGAGTTTGATACTCTGTGCTTCAGTTATTTCAGAAATTCAGTTTAATTCAACCTTATTTAGTTCAGATTCGATTTCCTTTTGCCCCATTGGCTTGGGTTACCAATTTGTATTAAGTTCTGGAATTCAAATTCAGTCTTATTTGTTTTGTTGGCATGAGACACAATTTCTGCTCAGATATTTACTCTTTGATTCAGAACATATTTTGTTCACATTCAGAAATCTGTGCAAAATATGTGAACATATGATGTAGACATTGCTATTGTGTATGCATGTGTTTGATGTAGCATGTGGGCAGCATGTGGAAAAAATCTCGAATCCAGTTATACCTGGAATGAGGGTGGGACTATAGACTGCCTAGTTATGCGCATGAACTAAGACCATAGCACTGTACGTATTGCCTAGGTGCTGGGTATGCATAGTCAGTAAGTTTGATATGAAGGCAATGAGCATGTTTGATAATTCTGAAATTTTTTATAAGATATGATATGTTATGTTTGATATGTTTTGGCATAGATATTTGACAATACTGAGTTCTACTTGTTATTGATCCATGGGATCCTTTGAAAACTTTGATATGTCTATCAGATCAAGACTGGCCCATTTTAGTTTGTTATGCTTCAGTTCAGACTTTGAAATCCTGAGAATTTGGTTCCATTTGGCCATCTCAATTAAATTCTAAACTATTTATCAGTTTAGGTTCAATGCAGTTCAGTTTAACCTGATTCAGTTCAATTTGGTATGTTCCAGTTCAATTTAATTTGATTCAGTTTCAGTAGCGAATGATGCAGTTCAGTTTAGATCATATCAATTCTTTTCAATTCAGTTCAATTGATTAGTTCATATCCAATGGATTAATTCAGTCCATTTTGATTATTTCAATTCATTTGATTTAATTTAGTCCAGATTAATTCAGCTCATAAGGTTCAGTTATTGCACTTCAATTACTATTGTTTAATTCACTTTTTAATTCAGTCTTATTCTGAGAATTTTTGTTCAAGTGATCTATAATTCACTATGGCATTTGATCAAATTTTAACCACCTAGAAGCTCAAGAATGAGCTGTTAATCAAAGAGAAATTGGCTATACATCGATTAAGTCCAGTTTTGTAAGTTAATCGATCATACATTTTGTTCTACTAATTGATTAAGCCTTTACACTGTTAATAGATTACCATTTGAAAAGATAATCAATTTGGTATCAAATAAGTGATTCGTTTCATTCTATTAATCGATAAGCCTTAATCAGCTAAATTGATTAGGGCTCATACTACCTAATCAATTTGTCATATGATCAATTAATCGATTAGGCCTTTGTTCTGCTAATCGATTATGCCTTTGTTCTGCTCATTGATTAGGTCTTTGTTCTGCTATTAGAACATATCCTTAGTAATCGATATGCTTTTTGTTCTGTTAATCGATTAGGCTCTTGTGCTCAACTAATCAATTTACTTATTATTCAGATGATCGATTAGGCTTTCAATTAATATTCTAATTGGAGTTACATTCTGAGATCGATTATGTGATCTTTTGATATCGATTATGTTTAGAACTCAACATCGAATTACTAGACTTGTAGTAATCGATTTGACTCTTTTGACTTCAATTAATATCTTCTGAATTCGATTAAGCTTATTTCTGAACTCGATTATTTGACCTATGATAATTGATTAGTGTTGTCTGCCTAGGATTTAGTTAGTGATTACATGTTTAATTTTATTTGGTTGTTTGACTATCTGATAAATTTTCAATTAATCATGTTTAGTTTTAATTTCCCTTGCAGTTAATATATATTTATTATAGCTTATTCCTCGATTAAGATATTATATGTCATTTCAATTATTATATGCTTAGCTTGGTAAGTTTTTGAAGCCTACTGAGTTGTACTCATAAATCCTTGCTTATGTTTTTAGACCTTAAAGGCCAGTGAGTTGCCTGAAGCTTAGCACAGTGGTTTACTATTAAAAGAGAGAAGAGGTTTTTGCTTTCACTCAGGTGAGTTGACTATAAAGTTCTATTGAAGAATAGTTTCTAGAACATGCTTGAGAGAGAACTTGTACTTTGGAGGATCTTATGTGCATTTGGAACTCTGGTTTTGTAATAATGACTTTGGAGGATTTTTGGCATTGGCATATATGTGAGTTGGATTCGACTTTGGCATCGCTACATATTTAGTTTTGCTTTCGCTTATTAATTTGTTCTGCTATGATTTGTTGGGTTGTTCCTACTGTCACATGCACCTGGCTCCATAGTAAGCCAATGATGTGAACTGGTGCTCAAGGGTGTGGGAGCTAGTGGGAGCTAGTGGTAGCAGAGCATTGAGTTACTCAATTAGTTGGGATTGTGGTGGAATTCTACTAGTGCCATTTGATTTCATTGTCATGCTAATTGATCTTAGTATGTGGGTAGACTAGCTAAGAGTAGTTACTCCTAGAGATTGTTTAAGAAGTCTAGTAGAATTCCTTTGGTCTTTTAGATTACGGCTAAGAGAGGTAGACCTCCCCAGGAAATGAATCATGCTGTTGAAGAGCCTAGAGTATAAGGCTCAACACCTGTTTCTCCATTTTTAGTAGAAGAAAGAAGGTTTAATCTAAGAAACTTGGAAGTTTTCTACAGACTTTTTAAGGGATGGTATAAGCTATGTAAGTCCAGGCTGTGGAACAGCACAGAAAAGAACTTTTGGGGCTTTTACTATAGATAAATTTAAGAAGTTGGGACCCCCATTCTTTAAAGGGGAGAGCAGGCCAGAGGTAGTAGAGAATTGGCTTATGAAGATGGAGAAGTTCTCTGATGTCCTTGGTTGTTCAACATAGAGTAAAGTAAGATTGGCTACATTTATGTTCACTGAGAGGGCAGAATTTTGGTGGGACTCCATGAAGAGGAATGTATTTGTTGGCCAAGAGGGGAATATTTCTTGGGAAAGCTTTTGGAGGAGTTTAAGAAGAAATGTGTTTCCTCACATCTAAAAGATGCTAAAGTTCTGGAATTTCTGAATTTGACTTAGGGAGCTATGTCAGTAGCTGAGTATGAAGCTAAATTTGTAGAGCTGGAATGT
Source organism: Zantedeschia hybrid cultivar (assembly GCA_030544215.1). NCBI lineage: Eukaryota > Viridiplantae > Streptophyta > Magnoliopsida > Alismatales > Araceae > Zantedeschia > Zantedeschia hybrid cultivar. The sequence goes on along the minus strand of JARZZO010000002.1, from coordinate 57,576,798 downwards.
TATGCACCTCAATTCTTTGTTAATGAAGAAGAAAGGGTGAAGAAATTTGTGAATGATTGTAGGGAGCAATCATAGCAATGGTAGCTCCCTTTAGGTTGTAGACAATGGCTGAAACATTAGAGATTGCTTGTGTAGTGGAGAGGGAGAAAAGCATTTTCGTTAATGTGTATAGAAATGGGAACATGAGGAAGCCCTTTACACCATCACAAAGGAAGAATGATGATAAAAGAAAGAGAGTTATTCAAGTTGCTGCAAAAGGAGTGGAGAATTCCCTGTGTTTCCAATGTGTAAGGAGGCATCTTGGAAAAGAATATTGGAGGGCTAACAGTAAGTGTTTTGGTTATCAAGAGACTGGTCATATGCTCAAGGATTATCTAAAGAAGAAGATTAACTAGGTTGTTATAGACCATGTGAAGGGAAAAGCCCAAGTATATGCACTCACAAAGGAGGCTGCTGAAACTTCAGATAATGTACTAACTAGTACCATTCTAATCTCTGGATTATTGGCTAGAGCTTTGGTTGATTATGGTGCTACACATTCTTTTGTTGCTACCGGATTTGTTGAGCTTTTAAGTTGATGTTTAATTTAGAATACTAACATTTAATTGTTACAATTGTTACTGGAGAAGTGGTGGTCACAAACATTGCACTTGCTGATTTAGTAGTTAAAATTGGAATTAGATGCATGCCTAGAGTTCTTTATGTAATTCAGCTAGCAGATTTTGATGTTATTCTACGCATGGACTGGTTTGAAAGATGTTGTGTTGTATTGGATTGTTTTAGGAAAAAGATGATATTCCAAATGCCTGGTGAGGAAGAATTCTATTTTTAGTGTCCTAAGTAGAACTCTAGGAAAGTTTTGGTTTCAGCTTTAAGGGTTAGGAAATAGATTAATCAAGGCTGCGATTAGGGTTGTAAACGGGTTGGATATGGATACAGAAATAGATGTTTCCGTTTTGTGTTTCCGATAGGAAAAACATGTTTCCATTTCTAATTCTGATAAGATTGGAAAGTATACTTTCCTTTTTCGATTTGTTTCCAATGCCGATATCGAAAATAGATATTGTTTCCAATAATTATCGAAAATTGCTAATTTGTTGATTTGTTTGTTTGAAATACATATAATGAAGTCCAAAACTAATAGGTCCTAATACATTTGATATTGTAAACTAAAAGGCAATTGTATCCCATTGGATCAAGAAACAAAAAAGGAAAAAAAAAAAAAAACAAAGGCCTTATATGCTAGGTACTACACCAGGGGCAACTATCAAAAGCTCCCCAAATCTCTGAGCAAAAAATTGGAACTAAGGTGAAAGAACCAAATTCTGATGTATAATTATAGGAATATGTAATAATAATATGCTTTGTTACTTTGTAAACAGAATCGGCAGCATGCATTACTTCTCTGGAAGAGAAGTTATAGAAGGACGCCATTATACGTTTGCACGTCGTCTTGCCATCACATGATGTCTGCTAGGAATTCCACATGGGTCTTGAACGAGCAGAAATTGATGACATTTGAGAAGAAAAACCATAAAAAAATGATGCAAAACCATACAATTTCAGGGTACATCGTGGGATTACCACATTTTCAGGGAAATAAGAGAGTAGAATGAAATCAAGACTAGGGGAAGGTAGAGGAAGAGAGGTACAAAATGTAAATAAATAAGACACAATGGTAGTCACTATGAGAGGGGATGTTGAAGGGGATCACCGGCGACAAGTGGGGACCAGCAACAACAACAGCAGGAGAAGCGAAGGGATAGCACAGTTTTAGTATAGCAGCTTTGCCACCTCGCTCACAGCAGCCCACCTCACTCACAATAGCCTCTTGGCCATGATGACGGATGGGAGATGGGGAGGGACCTGACGACCTCAATGGCTCAATGGTGGAGAGAAGATGGGGGGGGGGGGGGGAACTTGGCATAGGGATTGGTCGAGGGGGGTTGGGGAGCATTAGGGGCTATGCACGGCATATTGGCTGGCTTTAGGGTTTGCACCTTCTCACCTTTAAATCCCTCTCCTCAATTCTTTGATCAAAATTGATCAACGGTCAATATTAATTGGAATTGGAATAAAAAATTAGATACATAAATAGGTGTTTCCATTTCCTATTCTGATAAGCTATCGGAAATATCAAAATCGGTTATTTTTTATCGAAATCGAATTGAAAAATTGGATGATTGGGTTTCCATTTATAGCCCTAGCTGTAAAGCTTATATGGCCAATATGGTACTGATAGAATTTGGTGGCCTCATAGCCAATCATTGTACGTTCTAGTTCAAAATATTAATAAAGGCAATCATTTCATTATATATTGTTCTCGCAACTTAACTATCGTAATGAAGGTCCGTAGACAAATATATAGGATATTGAATCATGATAAGATCATGATAGTGAGATCAATATTTTTAGTCACTTGTCTTAAATAGTTCTCGATCATAGGATATTTGAATTAGACATTAAATATCTGATAAGATCGACACATGTTATTTTTGCTCGTGCGATGAGGGTGAATGATCTCACATTCACTCATGTGGTGACACTAAGACAAACTTGTGGGTGCTCATTAGAGAATGAGTTCACTGAATAGATCCAAATTAGAATTCCTAGATGGTCATTATACCTAATAGTCAACCAGAGAATTCAATCGTTGCAGTAGCGCAGTTGGTCCTTTGACCTGAGTCACCAATGATACTTTATTTGTAAACCATTGTGACTTGATTATCTGGCTTGTAGACTTTAACTATTAAGTCCACGATAGTCAGTCTCTCAGACATAGCGGAAAGCTTGCGAAGGTAATTGAGTGAACAACAAGGGATCACTCACTCTTGGTATATGATTAGAGAGAGAATATCCTATGGATGTGTACACAGAAATCCCTGGCCATGGTCAACTGAAAGAGATGTCTTTCTAGAAGTTAACTGAATACTGGAATCCATCTAAATAATACAATAAAGTGTTTGACTATAAAACCATACCTTGCATTATTAGGACATTGGATGAGTGAATGATTTTATCTGTGTGGTATCTGCAGACATAAAGGTTCAAATAAAGGGAACATCATCCCTTATATCTTCTGGGATCATGAGGTAGCGTTTGGTGCCGTTCATGGTCAGAAGGTCTAGTAGATTAATCATCGGACGATAAACCACTTATTTATTGAATTAATTATTTAACATATGATGATTAAATAATAATTAATAAATACTAAACTTCAGAATTAGTTCTAAGTTTAGTGGGCCTGAAACCAGACTAATATATGGGGCTTAGAGGATCACACACATAAGAGTTCTTGTAAGACGGTGAGAGATGTTAAATATTATATTTATCTGGGTTTTTGTGAAAAGCCACAGGATAAACATGAATATTTAAATGGAGAATTATCCAAGGCCAAACTCTTGGATAATCATGAGAATTAATCATTGGCCTTATCTATAATTGTTATAAAAGAAGGCCAAGGGGTGGGTGGTGGAGGATACGTACACTACACCTTTTGGAGTTTTCTCTCTCCTCTCCCTCTCTCTGTCTCTCTTTCTTGAAGAAGGATAGATCTCTCTCTCTCTCTCTCTCCTGCTCCTTGACTGCATGGTGGATTTGAGATTGGGTCGAAGTACTCAAACCAAAGAGGAAATTGCGTTTGCGTCGGGCGCTCGTGTGGATACCTCTGGAGATCGTGCGCTTGCGCGATTACCGAAACAGTTCAATCCACAGGAGATTCGAAATCCCGCAAAGGTGAAGAACAATTCTTCCCGTTAATTTTAAATGTCCGTTTTACGATCCCTGCAACCTGATACTTTGAATCATTTTTATTTCCGCTGCGTTCTGACGATACTTAACATGTACTGAGTAGTGAATCTAAAGGTTCAGTTTTAGAAAAAAAAAGTTGTCAGAGAATTTTCAGATGTATTTCTTGAGGATTTATCAGGTTTACCTCCAATTAGAGATATTGATTTTACCATAGAATTGATATCGAGTTATGCACCTATATCTAAGGCACCATATAGAATGACCCCTACTGAGCTAGTTGAACTGAAGAAACAATTGTAGGAGCTATTAGACAAAGGATTTATCAAGCCTAGTGTGTCACCATAGGGTGCACCAGCTTTGTTTATAAGAAAGAAGGATGGATCAATGAGGTTATGTATTGATTACATGCAATTGAATTGGGTCACAGTGAAGAACAAGTATCTTTTGCCAAGAATTGATGATTTGTTTGATCAGTTAAGTGGAGTAAGAGTGTTTTTTAAGATTGATCTAAGGATGGAAATGTGTCCAAGACAACTTTTAGAACAAGATATGGACACTATCAATTCTTAGTTATACCCTTTGGTTTGACTAATGCATCAGTTGCTTTTATGGATTTGATGAACAGAGTTTCCAAATCTTATTTGGATCAATTTGTGATTGTATTCATTGATGATGTGCTGGTCTATTCACCCAGTGAAGAAGATCACAAAGAACATTTGAGAGTTATTTTGGAGAACTTGAGGATTCATAAACTACATGCTAAGTTCAGTAAGTGTGAATTTTGGTTGAAGGAAGTCAAGTTTTTTTATCATCTCATCTCGGGTAATGGTGTATCTGTGGATCCTACCAAGGTAGAAGCTATTTTGAAATGAGAAGCACCTAAGTCAGTGGCTGAAATCAGGAGTTTTTTGGGCTTGGTTGGTTATTGTAGAAGGTTTATTGAAGAATTTTATATTTTGGATGTCCTTATGACAAAATTGACTAAGAGTGAGGTTTGTGTGGACTGCTGACCGTAAGCAGAGTTTTCAAGAGCTAAACAGGAGGTTGACCTATGCACCTATGCTAGTTTTACATAGTGGATTGGAAGATTTTGTAGTATACACTGATGCTTCAAGGAAATGATTAGGCTGTGTACTTATGCAATATGAGAAAGTAATAGCTTATGCTTCTAGACAGCTAAAGAACATGAACAGAACTATCGTACTCATGACTTAAAGATGGTTGTAGTGGTTCATACTCTAAAAATATGGAGACATTACTTGTATGGAGATCAATTTATAGTGTTTACAGATCATAAGAATCTGACATATATTTTTTCTCAAAAAGACTTAAATCTAATGCAAAGGGGATGGGTGGAATTTTAAAGGATTATGGCATTGCCTTGAGTTATTACCTAGGAAAAGCTAATGTTGTACCAAATGCATTGAACAGGAAAGTGAGGTCATTGTAGATCAGTTCGGATTGGAAATCTTTGGAAGTTTAGTGAAAGCAAGGCCACAAGAGTAAAACAATAAGTCCTATTTGATGAGGTTAAATATGCAACCAATTATTATTAAGAGGATTATTGAAGCTCAAAGCAATGATCAGTCAGTTGCATATTTGCTAATTAAGTTAAGTTTTGTGCAGGGTACTGATATGGAGATTAAATTTAATGGCAGGTTATGTTTACCTGATCTGGAGAAGGTTAAGGAGGATTCGTTGTTCAAAGCACATAAGTCTAAGTTCTCTATTCATTCAGGCAGCACTAAGATGCGAAAGGATCTAAAGCAGAATTTTTGGTGGCCAGGAATAAAGAAAAATATTGTTGAATTTGTTTCTTAAGTGTTTGATTTGTCAACAGGTTAAAGTTGAACATCAAAGACCTACTAGATCTCTGCGATTATTGGAGATTCCTTATGGAAATGGGAGCATATTACCAGAGATTTTATTGTTGGTTTGCCTGTAGACACGTTAATTTTTACATCATATTGAGTAAATTTCATGTCACAATAATAATGCCCCAGAATGGTCTGATGTTTAATCATTAATTAATTTTATCGTAATTTGTTGAATCACGTCGCGTATACAAGACGCCATTTAGATTCTTAGCAGAAATCAATTCGGAATTGAAAATTAAAAATTTAAGAGGATTTGATTGAATAGCGTCTCCTTTACACAACACCGATTGAGTCCTAATCCGCCTAGGTTTACTATTTCTAATTCTGGTTAATTTTCTAATTTATCTAAACCACGTCGCGTGTACACAATGCCTTTTATATTTTCTAATTATTTTCGGTTTTCTTTCTGGATTTATTTCTATTTTGGCCGCATTAATGAACTAAAAGGCGTCCCCATTGAGCGACGCGTTTTAAGAGTTTCCTGATAAGCAAGATTTGGCCGAGATAATCATGTTCCAGAGGTTGGAAGGGTTTCCAATTCCCATTATGATCGTCCAGAGCAAGTCCGAGCTGCGGAAGAGTCCTTTTGAAGGCCAAATACCCAAAAGTCACTTCTTATAAATACATATGGACATTGACTTTTGAAAGAGGTTGGTTTTTAGAAGATTCGAAGCTCTACAAGGTGTTTGAAGGTCCTCAAGGGAGAAAAATGTGGATAACAAGAAGGAGTTCTTGTTCCTTCATCTTCTTCCACCATTGAAGCTCAAGAAGATCAAGGCTTTCAAGGGGCCAAACCAACCGATCTTTTCTCTAGTTTCTTTTTCATATAGTCTTTTTCATTGCATTAACTCATCACACACACTCACTTCATGATTTCCAAACCTACACTCCTTAAGGGGGTTTAAAAGAATACAAAAAGTGAGTTCTTTTAGTTTAGTTGCATGTTTAGATTCTTAATTAGAATAGATATTACACAATTTTAGTTCTAATCATAGTTTTATTATTTATTTGATTTTTTTTTTATAAGGTACAAAAGAAGAGCAAGAGTAAAGAAAGAGAATGTTCTTTTCTTTCGGCCGGCCTGAAGAGAAGAACAAAAGAACCTCATATTCTCCCTATTTGCAAGGTTAGTAAGCGATCACCTTTCCTTTGAAACCCTCAGTTTCTGGCGATCACAATTCTTTTCATATTGTTAATCATAGTGAACACATGATAACATGATGAACACACTCTTTTTTAACACTACAGGTTTTTGGCGATCACGGTGGGACTTGTCTTACCGTTTCTCTCTTTTTACTCTTGTTAATTCCATTGGGCACCCTCGGTGCACCGCTTGTGTCCCTCGGACACGTTTGATAGTTTGTTGGTCGGTTATTTGACTTTTATCCCCACGTGCACCTCATGCACATCCCCTCGTGGCAAAAGTTTTCCCTCCCTTGATTGCCTTGAGAAGTGGTATTAGAAAGTGTGTTTGTTCAGATTGATATCCATGTGTTGCATGATTGGTCTATATGTTCAAATTGCCGTCGCATGAATAGTTGATTTCTTAGTCATCTTGTTTTGAAGAGTGGATTGCCCCTGATCTTGCTTCTTATTTGCTGCTTTTGGGACTTAAAGCGCGTCTGTACAGGGAGACGTGTTTCATTAAGCGCGTCGCCCTCTCAAAACGCGATTTAATGCCCTCTTTATCTCTCTTGCTGCCCGAGCCTCTGTGAACAGGAGGGATTACTGTTTTGAATAGTGTCAGTGAACAGCGACGCGATTTAAGCTCTCATCCCTGTTGGTCATTAGCACTCGGATCATTGATCTTCTTGCTACCTATATTTTACTTATTCTACATCAGAGGCCATCCAGGCCACAGGTCATTTGCATCGGGGCTCACCCCGCTCCTCTAGGAACACCTCTCTTAGCATCCTCACCTCTCTCTGACTGGGTCGGTCCCTCAGTCAGACTAGGGTGGTTGGTGTTAAGACCTCCGTAAGTCCCCAAAAGCAAGGAATTCCTCTTTGTTCATCGGGTCGATTGTACCATTTGAAGTCCCGGGTAGTTGTTCATACCGTTGTAAATGAAGCCGTAGAGCATAACGGCGGAAATTGAATTGAAACTAGGATCATACCCATTGAGAGGATTTGAATATAAAAATTCAATTAACCTAACAAGTAACTCTCAAAACAACGTAAGCATCTACTTGGTTGTTAATCTGTGCAAACTTGATTGAAATAATTGTCATATCAATACAATGATGCTACGTTCAGGTAGAATTGTCGGCATGGTTGTCTTTGAACAAGAAGATCTGGTCGAGTACGAGGGAGATGCCTATGCCCCTCAAGTTCATGGTACATCCTATTCTGAAGATGAAAGGGACGCCTATATCTCTGACTATCACGATCAATTCCAAACCGTTCACGAGGGAGATGCTCATGCCCCTCAGTATCATGATGATTCGATGTACGGTCAATAACACCCGGATTTGGACAATCATTCACGTATTCACGTCATCTCTAATCCTACTGTTGAAAGCGCCCAAGACCAGGCTGGGCCCTCTGCCGATCATCCTTCTGATTTTGCTACTCTCATAGGAGCTTTGTCTAATCATGTAGATCCTCGTCAATTTGACGCCATTCAATCAATCTTAAAAGGGAAAGCTCCTCTGCATCCTTCCGAGCCAAGCCCTGTGGTTCACCCCGCTGCTTATCAAGCTCCTACTCAGGCCATGGAAGGCCTCCGTATTTCCACTCCATGGCACCAAAGCCCTCAACAGTCTGGTTCATGGCATCCTGTCAAGCCATAAACCTCAATCTATCAGAATGCCTTTGGGCACGGTGGGAACGCCGCTAGTTCACAACCTCACTGTCCCCGCATCCCTGCTTATTCGCGGAGGCAGTCTTTTCAACAACCACCACCTCCACCAGCAGATTCTACTATCCAACGCCTACTTAACAAGTTGTCCCAAATGGACGAGCGGTTCATGAATCTTGAAAAGAATATGGACAGCAAGACCGCTTTTGAACTCTCTGTTCCTGATTTGCCAGTATTCCATCTCTTACCCTCTGAAATGCCGATTTACAGAAAGTACAACGGCACAGGCAATCCTTTCCTTCACATCAAAGAATTTCTGTATGAATCATCATTCTGATAGCATGATAAAAAAGCATTGGCATTCCTCTTCAGAAGGTCGTTGGAAGGATCGGCCTTGGAGTGGTTCTTCTCTTTAGACCCAAGTGAGGTAGAGAACTTCGACATAGTGTCAAAGAGGTTTCTACAAAGGTACAAAGACAAGGTGGCACCTACCTTGTCCATCACTGACTTATTCAATGAAAAGATGAAGCCGGACGAACACTTCATAGTGTTCGCCGATAGGTGGCGAGGGATGGCTGAAAAAATAAGAGACCATTTGTCCGAACAAGAATTGGTAAAGATGATGGTTGCCAATGCCACTCCATAGTACAAGCTTGTACTGACCCTGGATAACTTAACTACCATGGCAGATCTATATGAGAGAGCACGTTATACTCAGAATGCGTTCAAAGACTCCACCTTTGCTAGTGTCTTCGATCCTCATTGACCCAATAGACCTCCACCCCGGAAGTCTATTATCCCCAATTCTTCTATGGGTCCAACTACTGAGGGTACATTGTCCCATGAACAGGTTAGTACAATGAACAATAATCAGTACCAGTTTATGAAAAATCAGCAGCAATATCAGTCACCCAGGCTTCAAACCAGTAGGGTTATAGGCCTCCTACTCAGCAACTTCAGTCGGCACCGCAGCATCCTCATCAGCAAGTATACAATCAACCTCGGCAGCCGCCGAATTACACTCATGTTCCTCCTCCTAATGACTATACACAGCAGAGGAAACCTCCTGGTCCCAGAAGGTCGGTATACTCCCAATTACCATAATCCCTCACAGATATATTCAATGCCCTCATGGCGGCCAACACCTTAGTATTGTCGAAGGAAAGGCCCGTTTGGCCATCAAATGTCGACATGTCCTGTTACTGCGTGTTCTATCGTCAACCGGGACACACAGTGGATGCCTGCTTTCACTTTCGAGATTATAATCATGACCTCAATGATTAAGGAGGGATTGATTAGGAAGACATGAAAAAGTACATAGCCGCCTTGAAGGCGAAAAGACCACAGCAGCAACAACAACAGCCACATCTACCACAGCAACAACAGCCGGTTCAAAGGGCCCCGGTACAATAAGCAGCACCACAGAATATGGGCATAGTGCAAAACCCGTTACCAGAACATCGAAACCAAATCGCCTCCATTCTAACAAATAGCCAGTCTGAGGCTAATAGAGGGCAACAATGGGAAGTGGAGGATACATCCTCTATCTATTCAGCAAGTCATATATCAAGCACTGCCGAGCAACTGCCTCGCCGCATTATCCGCATACATAAACCACAACCTATCGCCATTAAACCCATTCCACCCTCCATCACCACATCCTCACCAAGCAACCCTCCGTAAACCAACTATACACCCCTCATGCCATCCAAACTATTACTCTGTATGCCGTTCCCTACATCACCTACAATAACCACTCACCCCAATACCCTACAACCCTCCAAACCACTCATCCGCACAGTACTTCCACCAAATAACCCATCACCGTCACTTGCTCAACCCCAACGCTCCAAACCACTCATCCGAGTTCTCTTACCTCCACCAACATCCCCTCACCAAGCCATTATGCCTTCCAAACCACTCCTTAACAAGGCAGTACTCAAGATAACGCCTGGAGCTTCCGCTATTGAAGAACATATGCTCCGAAGCGGCTGAATATTCAACAAAGTGTTCCCTCAATCTACAGTGTGAGATGGCCCGTCACAATCAATAGAAGAAGTCCAGAATGAAGAGAGTATACCTGGTACCCATTATGACTTATTGAAACAATTGGATAGAACACCGACACACAGTTCCATATTAGAGCTGATCCAGAGATCTAAGGTCCATCAAGAAGTCCTAATGGAATACCTACAACGAGTGATGGTCAGCGAAGATGTGCCAGTGGAAAAGATCACCGCATTGTTGGTACCCTAGGGGGATCAGCCCTCTATATCTTTCCATACTTCTAAACTGGCACCGCTAGCAGCAAGGAGCATGGCATTAAGTATAATTATCAATATATGTAAAAAAGTTGCGGATACATATTTAGTAGACACCGGTGCATCTATTAATGTGTTGCCACCGAGAACCCTGGAGCTCTGTGGGGTCCCGAAAGAAAAATGGATGCCCTCTCCCATTTCTGTTACTGCCTATGATAACTCTACCCGTTCCCCTCTAGGGATAGTCTATTTGAAGGTAGAGTTAGGTCATGCTTGCCATGCTGAAGTCGAATTTCATATTCTTGAAATCGACCCTTCACTGAAAGGCATACTTGGTCGTCCTTACATCAAGTCACTTGAGGCGATTCCATCAACGAACCATCAATGCCTCAAGTTCCCCCGCAAAGGACGTATCATTAAAGTTACTAGCATGCCTATCTTTGCTGCAACCCACTCACTAAATGTGAATCCCAACCCAGCCCCTCAAAGGCCAGTCATCTCCTTATGCCAAACCCACACCCTTTTGGCAGATCCTTTTGAGCCTACTGTACTTACATCTTATCCGATCAATGTTGTAAAGCGGAAGAAGTTCATGAATACTCCAGGCTGGAACATCATGCTGAAAGTGGGATATCAACCTGGAAAGGATCTGGGTACCTGACTGTAAGGAAGAATTAAACCGGTGATAGATGAGAGAAGAGCACCTGGCAGCGACCTAAGTTACAGGCCAGAGAAGGTTAGGCATAGTATTGTGGAATAACAAGAAGGTGAAGATGGTCAGAAAATATGGAAAACCATGGTTACCCCCTGCAAAGAGAATCGGGATCTCTTGACTTGGACCTTGTCTACTCATTTTTGTTAAAGGGCCCAATATTCAACATGACCACAACAACACAGTAGTGATCACCTCTCATTTTGATCTGCATGACGTATATGGGAAGGACCTGGCTAGACATAGTTCTCCACTGCTAACATACCAGTCTCTAGAGGCTCTGCGGCCAATGAAAAAGAGGAAGACTCAAGATCTGAAATGTGAATGGTACCACTGGTTTGACATATGGGACTTGTATATTGCACTGAACAGGTTATTCTTGAACCCATTAGAACCAAAGTGACCGCCACTGATAGACAAACTAATCAAAAGGCCCGGGGCCATCTTTGACAAAAGGATTTTGCTGGCAGAAGAAATAGATGAAGGGGAGCCAGATGACCCCTATGAAGCTGGTTATACCACTGATCTCCTATGGAGGGGAACCTATCCCTCTCATGTTTTCACACTCCATACTTTGTTCCGCACTCTGCTCCTAACCCCGAATTGGTCACGGGTTATTACTGAAGACATTCCACGGACTCCACCCATCACTATTACTATATCCCCTCAAGATCTCATCCCTCGGATTCCCCTTAATCTTGAGGGGATTTATAATCTGATCTGGGACATACTACTGTATGATCCCCCTAATCCTTGGGCATTGGTGCCTGTACCTCCATCATTTCCTTCTCCCCCTATCCACATCCATTCTTGCTATATGTTAAACTCAAATAATTCACACAAAAAAAAACGCCAATTTGGCAACTTCTTCCTCCCAAATCCTCGTCGAGGAAACATCCTACTTGTCCGACTGTACCCCGTCTCATGGATCAGTCGGGCAAGATTCCCTTCTAGATCTGCTCTACCCCTCCCCGCGGGAGGATTCACCTGTATTCTCCCTTGTATCCCTTGATTTTTATCCTTCTTCGTCCTCATAGGTCAGGATAGGGAGTTTAGTGAAGTTAGGGAGTCTAGTTCTGGGCAGGTCAATCAGGTCAGGAAGCTTAGGAAGTCTAAGGGTAGACGAGTCCCAGATAGATACCACCAGGAGTTAGCTTTAAGATGCCTTTCTTGCTCTCAGATCCCTCAACTATTAGAAGGTCCAATCCAGATGCCAGAAGAATGTGGAGCTGATGAGTTAGTCGATGATGGATACGGGGTATATGAGCTGTTACATGAGAAAGACCCCATTAATGAAGAAGGAAAGACGACGAGGACGCAGCTGAGGCATATGCCAGTGGAGTGAAGAGATTTGATGAGCCCTCAGCTGCTGTAGAAGAGCCTACCAAAAGAGATTAATCTAGGAACCGAAGATGAATCTAAGGTTGTCCTCGTTAGCAAGAATCTGTCTGAAGTAGATGAAGAGGCAGTGGTCCGAATTCTCAAAGATTATAAGGACACCTTCGCCTGGAGTTATGAGGATATGCCGGGGCTAGACTCATCACTAGTGGAACATAAATTAACCTTGAAAGAGGGAGCTAGCCCAGTAAAACAAAAGTTAAGGTGATTCCACCCTCAAATGGCTTTGAAAATGAAAGAAGAGATCGATAAACTGCATAAAGCCAAATTTATTAGAGTTGTCCTCTATCCGCAATAGGTGGCTAATATAGTCCTGGTTATGAAAAAGGATGGGAAGGTGAGAATCTGTATTGACTTCTGAGATTTGAACCGGGCTTGTCCTAAAGACGATTTCCCACTGCCCCACATAGATGTACTCATTGATAACACTGCTGGCTATGAAACTTTGTCATTTATGGATGGGTTCTCGGGGTATAATCAGATTAAGTTGGCAGAAGAGGATCAAGAGAAAACATCATTCACCACATCTTGGGGAACTTACTGCTATGTCGTTATGCCATTTGGATTGAAAAATACTGGAGCCACTTATCAGAGAGCCATGATGGCAATATTCCATGACATGATGCACATTAACTTAGAGGTGTATGTGGATGATCTATTAGTGAAATCTAAGACGAAAGCGGAGCATGCTGAAGTTTTGGCAAAAGTTCTGGAGAGGTCGAGAGAATATCAGTTGAAGATGAACCCCAAAAAATGTGTATTCGGGGTATCCTCAGGGAAGTTACTTTGATTCATTGTCAGTAAGCGGGGCATTGAGATCGATCCCAACAAGGCCAAAGCTATCAGAGAGATGCCGCCTCCCAAGAATTTGAAGGAATTAAGAAGATTAATCGGGCGGTTGCAATTTACCCGCCGATTTGTCTCCCAACACTCGCAAAGGTGTAAGTCGTTCTACGAGCTTACTAAACCGAGAGTCAAGTTCGATTGGGATGATAAGTGTCATGAGGCATTTGATGGATTGAAGAATTATTTAGCAAGCCCTCCTGTTCTGAGACCTCTATCTCTGGACAAACCTTTAATTCTATATATTTCTATCTTGGATGATGCAGTGGGGGCGGTCCTGGCATAAGAGGATGAAGAAGGAAAGGAGAAGGCAGCCTATTATCTCTCAAAACTTCTCAACCCTGCCGAACAGAGGTATAGAGCAATGGAGAAAACGTGTGCAACACTTGTGTGGGTGGTCCAGAAGTTTATTTCTTGGCCCATGAAGTTCATCTCATCGCTAGGATGAATCCCATTAAGTTTTTTCTTAAGAAATCCGTCCTCACTAATAGGTTGGCACGATGGCAGAGCTTTCTTTCCCAGTTCGATATCACTTACATTCAGCAGAAAGCGATTAAAGGCTATGCCATAGCAGAACATCTTGCTCATCACCCTCTCCCTCGATTCGATCCAATCCGATTAGAGTTTCCAGATGAGGAACTGATGTCCATAAACAAAATCAATGATGATATGTGGACTCTGCATTTTGACAGAGTTCTGAACTCTCACGATAAGGGTATCGGCATTGTTCTCCTATCACCTGAAGGTGTCACCATTCCACAAGCCTTTCAACTTGACTTCTATGTCACTAACAACATAGCTGAGTATGAGGCTCTCCTTGCCGGCCTCGAGGCCGCTCATCTCCATGGTGCCACCAAATTGAGAATTGTGGGTGATAGTCAATTAATTCTTCGCCAAGTGCTTACCAAATATCGCACTCTTGATCCTAAACTCAAGCCCTATCAGGAACTCACTTCAACTTATGCCAAGCTTTTCACCAAACTGATCTTTGTCCATGTTCCTCGGAATTAGAATATTCTAGCTGACGCTTTGGCTTCTCTCGCATCTTCCCTAAATTTCCCGATCAGCAGGCAATCTGAGTCCATTATTGTCCATAGGCGTCTTTCTCTTGCCGTGAAAGACCTTTCTTTCCTTAAAGTTAAAGAGAGGTTGCTGAAGAAGGTTAAAGATGGGGATATTGTGGAAAAGAGAGAAATTCTGCTGCTAGACTGGCAACAAGAAATGGAAGACGAGGATAAACCATGGTATTATGAGATTGCCAAGTACTGTTAAGATCAGTCATACCCTGAAGAAGCCACTACTAAGGAGAAGAGAGCTATCAGGAGAGTTGCTCAGAGGTACACCTTAGTTGGAGGAACTTTATACAAACGTGGATTTGATGGTGTTCTCTTAAGATGTCTGTATGAAGATGAGCTTTGGAAAATCATGGAGGGAGCTCATGTTGGAGTTTGTGGTGGCCATGTTAACGGACAGATGCTATCAAAGAAAATCCTTGGACAGGGATATTATTGGTCAACTATGGAAAAAGATTGTGTAGGATATGTCTGCAGGTGTGCTAAGTGTTAGCTTCATGCCGATAAGATCTACTCCCCCGCATTTTCACTCCATCCTGTTTCATCCCCATGGCATTTCTCCATGTGGGCTTTCAACATCATTGGTCCCCTTGGTAATCCTGATTCTGCCACCAAGCAAAAATCTTTCATCCTCACGACAACAGAATATTTCAACAAGTGGGCGGAAGCCGAAGCATACACGGAGGTCAAAGCATCAACGGTTCGCAAGTTCCTCATGAGGAATATCATCACCAGATTTGGAATCCCAAGCACCATCGTCACCGACAATGGACCACAGTTCATATCACAAGAGCTGAAGGACCTCTGCAACAGGTATAAAATTGCATTGCATCATTCATCTTCTTATTATCCACAAGGCAATGGCCAAGCAGAAGCAACTAATAAAACCCTGATAAAAATCATCAAGAAAACATGTAAGTCTAATAAGTTCTCGGACTGGCCAGAGAAATTAGTTGAGGCTCTATAGTCATACCGAACTTCAATCCGCACTCCCACTGGGTAAACTCCTTATTCCCTAACATTTGGAATGGAGGCGGTAGTTCCATATGAAGTCCTCATCCCATCATTAAAGTACAATTGAGTAAGGAATTTTTCATTGATGAGTATCGCTCCGCACTCCTTGCTCAACTGGAACTCTTAGATGAGAAAAGATGGTCGGCCGCCAATCATGCAAGAGTATATCAGAACAGATTAGCATTTTTTTACCAAAAGAAGGTCATTGAACGAAAGTTTAAAGTTGGTGAGATGGTTGTGAAAAGAATTTTTGTAAAACCTGGTGGTCCACGTTCTAAGTTCCAACCCAACTGGGAAGGACCGTACGTCATATCGCATGATTTTTCTGGTAACGCTTATCGCTTAGTCAATGTAGAAGGGCAAGAGTTAACTCACCCCTGGAATAGTCTGTATCTTAAAAAATACTACCCTTAGTGTAATCGATCAGCATGGTACAAGGATCAGTAGAATTGAAAAATTCGAAAACTCAAATTCCCATATTAATCTTTGGTAATCTAATCCAAACGTATTATTGCACACAAACACGTTTGATTTGTGAATAACAAAAGATGTGAAGCCCGAGGAACACCGAAAGCTTGACTAATAGTGGAAAAGTACAACTCATTCTTTTCAAAACAAAACTTCTGTTTTTACTCTCGGCCCGCGACGATGGAACAAGGCTTAGAATAGACTACTGACAATACTCGCCATCCTAGTAGGAGGCCGTCATAAAAAAAAGGGAGAGATCCACCCCGCAAAAGCAAAACCAAAAGTCAAACCAAATCAAAAGGCCACTCAATATTGTGAATGTTATTACAAAAGGCCACAAAATCAAATGAAAAGGGAGCGCAAGGTCGTTAAATATCTCGTAAAAATAAGAATGACCGAACCCCAACAGATAATAGGATAAAGAAAGGATATCTTTCTGAGCCTCCAGAACCTTCTCGCGGGCTTTCTAAATCAATTCTTCCTTTCATTCTAATGAGGCATGCTCCAAGCTTGAGGAATAGCCAAGGTTGACTAAGGGTCGGACCATCGAATGAGATCACGATTCTAAACATAATTCAAGCACGATAAGTCTGGATTAGGTCATTAAAAATTGATGTGGGAATTAAGTTGACGAATGGATACGCTCTTTTGATCCAAGTTCCATGTTGATCTTTAGTTTACTCATTTAATGTCATATTTCAAAATCCGAAAAAAAATTGAATATTTCAAAACAAAAAAAATGAATATTTCAAAACCCAAAAAAGTGAATATTTCAAAACCCAAAAAAATTGAATATTTCAAAACCCCAAAAAAATGAATATTTCAAAACCAAAATATTGAATATTTCAAAACCAAAAAATTGAATATGGCAAAACTTCGAAAATTGGATATTTCTAAATATGCAATTGCGAAACAAAAATATTTCAATTAGCATTTGTTTGTCGCATCATGTGCGTGTTGCATCCTTTTACTTTCAGTGAGCATTTGCATGCTTGTATGTTGCATTTTACTTCTTTTTAATTATCTTTATTCACCTTTGTTAAATAAAGGCTTCACCCCTTAACCCTTCTACCAAGGATAGGATCAAGTAACTGGCTACTTAACTGGGCAAGGGGCTAAGCCTGAATAGACATTTAATTTGTTCGTTTAAGCCATGTGCAGGAATGAAAAGGAAGGACAGCGGAAAATAGTACTAAGGCAACTCAAAGTATGAAGAAAGCCCTTTCATATATCACAAAGAGTTTGTACAACATGAAAGTCCATCCACAGGACTCTAAAACGAAAGAAAATACATGATGGTAGCCCTCACGACTGACTCTCCCCTGCACCCTCGTCCAACTGGCTCTGCGCCTCATCCTGGACGTCTGGTCCTCGAGCTGGCGGCGGTGGTGGTCCCATGACGCTTGGCCCTGCTTGGCCAGAGGATATTGCAATGTTGGCGGTGAAATCACTCGCCTGTCCTCGCTCCAACGCCCGCTGGCGCGCACGCTAGTAGCGAGCCTCGATGCTCTGGTGCTCGTGCTCTGCTACCGATAGTCATCCCTGGAGACTCTCCAACCGGCACTGGTCGTGATCCCTCTCCTCCGCCAAGACCTCCAGCCGAACCTGGAGACCTGCAAGCTCACGAGGGAGGTCTCCCATGGAGAGTCTGGCCAACTGCTCCTCCAGCTCTGCTACTCGGGCTACTGAGCTACGGGCCTACGCCAGCTCCGCATCCCGCTCCTCGAGAGCCACACAGAGCTCTTGGACCTGCAACAGAAGACATCATCAACTAAGTGATCGAGCATGCAAAAAACATCATGCGAGAAGCAAGTTGAAGGCTTACCCGAGCAGCAGCATCCTCCTTAGCCTGGGTGGCTCGGCGGATGGCAGAGGCTAGCTGACTCTGCAGATCAGCTATGGCGGCCTCATGGGTAGTTGAAGAGAAGGAAGGACCGGCAGCAGCAGAAGGTGAAGGGGTCGCCGCGTAGGTATAAGCGGCACGCTGTAACAAAAGGGGGACCATCGTCAGTGTACAAGTGTCAAAATAATTTAATAATAAAATAGAACATTCATGTCATTCATGCACAACACTTACCAGCTCATCTAACTCCTTCTGGACCCGCTCTAACTGGGCCTCGGCATCTTGGAGGTGGCCGCGGAGTGTGATAATGGTAGCATCCCGAGCATCCTGCATAACATGTCATGCATTTACAAATATAAGTAAGATAATTAATAAAAAGAAAGAAGCATTCATAAGCATGCATATCATAATACTCACATCGAGAGGTCGGAGAAGCTGGAGGTGGGCCGCTTAGTGGGCATGGTAGCGCTGCAGGTAAGCGTCGCTGCTCACCACCTGCGACTCCACCGGGACCCCGTATCGGTGCCAGTCATCCTGCTGATCTGGGAATTTGGCACTCCAATCCGTACGGGCCTGCTTCCCCCGCATTGATCTCCCGATCCCCTCTGAGATCTCCTCCTCCACCCACTCCTGATGCAGACCCAATGTCCGCATCACCAGCCTCAGGCGCAGGAGGGCGATTTCATTCATGCAATGCAGCCATACCTGGTGCCTGAACCTGCCTCGCTCGTGCTCCACCCACGGTTGTCTGGCATCGTCCATACACATATTGACGCCAGATAACCTGCATTCATATAGGTTAATCGCATTACATTTCAATAATCAAATATGCAAATTAAACCGATAATAAGTTAACAGCACTTTAACAAAACAATTAATTAATTAATCAGTTCAACGATCAGATAACTAAACATAAAGGAAATTTAAAACTTACCAACAACTTTGGGTAGTCAAGAAATTGACAGCGGAGGGCCGTCAACTAGTGATGCTGCGGCGTCGTGTCCACTACCGGACGCCAGCGCCGGGCAAGGGGACCGTTGCCGATCGTACAGATGGCCTCATACGGCCCAGAGGAAAATAAAAATATGTCCACACCTGCATAAAAGAACATGTAGTTAGGGTCACGCGCATCGCATGATAAGCATTTAATGAAATGAACAAATATAAAATGAACTAACTACCTGAAGAAACGGCACGAAGCCGCTGATGGTGGTCTCCCGATCAGGTGTGACGGTGGAGAGGTCAGTAAAGAGATGGGCCAGAAGGGCCGCACCCCATGCGTACTCACCTAAGCGGTCAAGATCTACCAAGAGACTTAGGAAATGGCACTGGATGTAGTCGCCCTTCGTCCCGAAGAGAAGCCTACCAAAGAAGAATACTAAAAACCTCCTAAGGTCCCTATCAGCAGCTACCCTATCGCTAGGGTCCTGACAGTATACTGCGCTAGCCGCCCTGGCCAGTCTGGATCTCAACTCAGCCCGAGACTCGTCGGGCTGCTGCCTAGGCTCCTCTAGTCCTAGGGATCTCTCCACAGCTGCCCTGAGGAGGGTCCGAGACTCCCGGCCCTCCAATCCCATGCACTCTAGGCCCAGTAACTACTGAGCGAACCCATGATAGTCGGGTACGTGATCCCGCTCACCGCCCGACCTTCTACCCAAAGGTCGGTGATCCTGCACACGTCCTCGAGGTTCGGGACCATGTGTCCCCAGGGCATCAGAAATGCCCTGCTCTCGGCATGCCACCTCTCTCTAAGGACCTAAAGCAATACCAGGTCAATCCAGAAGGGTTCTATCTCTAGTATTTCCCTAAACCCCACTCCACCAGTCTCGCCTTTTGGAATTCCGGGAGACCCAAGTAGGCAGCCACCACTAGGTCCCAGGAGATCCTGGTCCTCATTGTCCCCTGCAATTGTCAAACTCACCATCAGGGCATTAATTATCATTTTTTGGAATAATTCACACTATTTTTTAATCGCATCTGGGTATAGGGACGCATTTCAAACGGCGTCCCTGTCTCCAGACGCCTTTCGGCCACAGGTTCAAGAACCCGCAGTCGAGTCCCCCTCTTCTCTCCAAAATTGAATTCTAACATATAAAAAGAGTGTTCCAAGGCTTACCAAATGAGGGCCTGCCTCTTCGGCCAGTGTCGCCGCTTCCTCACCCGCTTGAGCGGCCGGACGGGCTTCCTCGGCCTCCATGAAGGTCGTCGTCTCTATGAGCGCCGATTCCTCGGTCGCGGGAATTCCTCCTCGCCCACCTCCACCACTTCAACGGCGGTGACTCGCCGCCGCTTGCCACCCACGTCGCTAGGTCCTCCTTACTCCATAGGACCGTAAGGAAGAGAGGGAGCTCGAGGGAGTGAAAGAGGAAGCTTGAGAGTGAACAAAAGAGAGGGTAGAGAGGAAGATGGACGGGGGGGTGGTCACCAGAGTCAGAGGAAATGGCCGTAGCCGGAGACGAAGGCCGAGAATCACCGGAGGAGCTGTCGTTCGTCGGAGCATAGAGGAGAGAGAAAAGTGAAGGAGAGAATGAGGAAGAAAGGGGCTCGGGCTTGCGAGCTCCTGGTTGAATTCTTTAAATCGCGTCTTGGGACAGCGACGCTATTTAGGGGCATATAAACTGAGGCGGCAAAAGGAATTTTTGAAATAAGTGAAACGCGTCTCGGTAGAGCGACACCTTTTGGATTTTACCGCTTCTTCTGCTCAGGGCCATACCACGGAGAGGTTGAAAGAATTGCTATTCGCATCTTGTCAGGACGACGCCATTTAGTGGATAAATTGCTGGAGATCTCTGGAAAATAGGAGAGAGAAAACAGAAAGGCGCCCTGATGACTAGATGCGATTCAGGGTTCTTCAAGGATAAATTTTTAAATTTGAAAATTGATTCAAATTAAAAAAATGTCTCTCTGAGTCGACGCGATTTGAATTAACTGAACCCGAGAGTTCATATTTTGACGAAAAATCGCAGTCTCATTCAAGGAAAAATTACAGGAAGACTGTAAAGCATTAAAGGAGGATTTCTACTATATTAAGGATTGATTTCTTCATTGAAATAAAATAAAAAAATACATCAAATTGGAAGAAAAGCGAGAGCTTTCAAGGTCGGACTTTCTTGAGCTCCTTTACATATGATTTCCACAGTTTCTTATTGGCTTATGAGGAGTTTTCACACAACGGGTGAATCCGATGTTCCAAAGAGTTGCAATAAGTTCGGTCGCCTCGAAGTCTTCATCAGTTCCTAACGCCCGCTTCTTGATTGGAGAAAGAGAAGATATTTCTGAAAATTCATAGCAAGGCATGCCAAGCTGAGGATGACACCGATGGGGATTATAAAGGACGAACTCGGTCGCCCCGATCAGTCGGAGCTTTGTGCCAGCACCACAACGCACTCGAACTGTCTTTTCCATGAGAGCAAGTGGCGTGGATTTGAATCTAGTTCTGGGCATACTCTTGAAATAAGTGCGCCAGTCAGCTCGAGTCTTGAGTTTGGGCACTCGATTAGTCATGTTATCATTGAATTTCACAATGTTGGCGATATGGAAGATAGGACTACACTGATACGCCTGAGATATCCTTGGAACTTTCTCCTCATTATGGTTAAATTTGAAGTGGAATTCCACCCACAGAGCCAAGAGTAGCATGCTGCTATAAGGAGGTTGGCCCGTAGAAGCTGTAGAGAGCTCACTGTAGAGGTAGGCTAGAACCGCTGTGCTAATCTGCTTCCCTTCGAAAATCCCATTGATTGCGCTGATTTGATCATCTTCTAGAACATTGTCTTGGGCAGGGAATAGTAGTGCTCCAGCTAAGCACGTAGTGAACGCCTTCATCACGTTCTTTGTATCTTCATCCTTGAAATCTTCTATCTTCTTCAAAGTCCATTCAGCTAATTTAGCAAGATTGATCTCTTTCTTGGTAAGACAGCCTTGAATTTCTTTTGGGTTCTTCGTAATCTTCTCTAATAATTGTTGACCCGTGATTCTTTCCCTCATGAATATCATCTCACTCAAATCAGGATCATCATTGTTGACTTTGAGCTTGGGAATGCCCAATAAGAGTTCGGCTTCTTCTAAGAGTATGGTGGCTTCGAATGTGGCAAAGAGGAAAGTATGAGTTTGTGGATGCCATAGTTCGATCAAAGCACCCATTGCAGCCCAATCCATATTTGTGCTCTTGTAATGCTTGGTATGGACTATCAATCCTTGGATATGCCACTTGGATATATAAGATTGCATGGAGAGATTGATCTTGTTAACTAGCTTTTGGACCCATGAAAGTGAAGAAAATCTTCTTGGACCGGGGAAGAAAGGATAGCCCTAGATAGAGAATTGGAATATGGAGAGCATGTAGAAAGTTGCATAGAAAGAATTGATTAGAGGAGAGAATAGCTTACTTGTAAGTTAGGATCTCGCCCACTTAGATGAACTTTCACCTCAGAAAGCTTTCAATCGCCTTTCTCGTCTTCTTGTTTGAATGTAGAAAGTTGCATAGAAAGAATTGATTAGAGGAGAGAATAGCTTACTTGTAAGTTAGGATCTCGCCCACTTAGATGAACTTTCACCTCAGAAAGCTTTTCAATCGCCTTTCTCGTCCTCTTGTTTGAAGAATCTTGTGTAGAATCCATCCTCCTTGAATTGATTTTCTTGACTCCTTCTTGTTCTTCACCTCTTTTCCTTGAGTCTTGAGAAGAAATCTCTATCTTTCCCTCTTGAGTGCTTGTTGTAATGCTTTGATGTGAATGAGGGATTTATAGAGTGATTTGCGAAATTGGAAGCCCCTTTCCGAATTAGAGGAGGAATATGCATTAAGGCAAGCAGAGTTCGGATTGGAGTTAGAAAGGAGAGGAGTTTATGTAAGTTAAATGGCATCTTGACGGGGCGACGTCATTTAAATGACGTATGTGAACAACGACACGTTTTAAACAAGTTTTATGAATTTCTGTTACTCTGTTGACAAATCCATGATTCCATGATGTATAATTTACTTGAAGTTACTGAAGAAATGCTGAGTGCAGGAAATACCAAGAGGTGAAAATAAAGCTGACAATTCTACTAAAGTCCCACTATGGGAGTTCATGAGTCCCAGCCGTGACTAAAAAGATGGTTATCTCTACCCTGTACTCTTTTATGTAATTGATTGGCATTCACATTATTATATGATAAATATTTATTAGATACATTAAGGACCTTGTGATTTTGATGAAACTGGAATTTGAGTTCTCCTTTAACAAAGACAATGATAATTCCAGATGATTCTTAATCACACGGATAGGCCGTTAGATTGTTAATTAATGGGGACGATGGTTCCACTATTGTAAAATGGTGCGTGGATAAATGAGCTTCGGCTTAGCACTGAATTACAAGAATCGGTATCTTGACTCATTAATGATGATTTAACAATATTATCCTTGATTAATTTGTATTTTATTTTATTTTATATTTTTATTTTAGCCCAACATGCATCATGTAGGACTTTGATATAATTATAATAAAGATTAATTCCTGATTAAATTTCAGACCATTGATCCAATAAATCCCAACGTGATATGAAATATTCCATTCTGAATTTAATATCTTGATTATCTTTGAAGTTCGCTTGAAGATATCCTTTGAGTTCTATCCTTTTTTGGATTTCTCACCCAACATTTCTTGTTTCCTCTTAAGATCCGTCATGATTGCAGCACTTCCATATTGGCTGGTAACCGCTCTTCATGATGAAACCTGCAAGGTTTGTGACCTAGGATACTTTCCAATCACAGAAGTTGATCGACCTTTTGTTTCTTTTGTTTCATTCATCCAGATAAGATCGATTCCATTGATCTCTTCAAGTTATTCTCACTGATTGTTTTGAGAAAGATTCACATCATATGATGTTAAGAGCGTGTCACATCACACCTTGACATCACCTTTTAAGTACATTTCACTCCCTTGCGAAGTCAATGCCAAGGTGGGGCAGTTGTAGACACGCTAATTTTTATATCATATTGAGTAAATTTCATGTCACAATAATAATGTCCCAGAATAGTCTGATGTTTAGTCATGAATTAATTTTTATTGATTTTTTTCGTAATTTATTGAATCACATCGCGTATACAAGACGCCATTTAGATACTTAGCAGAAATCAATTCGGAATTGAAAATTGTAAATTTAAGAGGATTTAATTGAATAGCGTCTCTTTTACACGACGCCATTTGAATACTAATCCGCCTATGTTTACTATTTCTAATTCTAGTTAATTTCCTAATTTATCTAAACCACGTCGCGTGTACACGACGCTTTTTATATTTCCTAATTATTTCGATTTTCCTTTCCGGATTTATTTCTATTTTGGCCGCATTAATGAACTAAAAGGCGTCCCCATTGAGCGACGCATTTTAAGAGTTTCCTAATTGTGGGCGCCCAGAACGTCCCCCGCCGCTGCTGCGGGCTTCGGGCGAGGGCTTCTCCGTTCGTCTTAGCACTGCGGCGATTTGGAAGGGTTATGAATCAAAGTGTGTGATCGCCAGGAGCATTACCTCACGGTCCCTGTGCTCCGCAGGATGGTGAGAGTGATCGCGTTCTGATGGAGCGGGAGACGACGGATTCCTCTTCTTTTCCTCCGGCCGTCCAGAGGAGGAGAGCTCGGCAGTCTACAAGCAGAAATGCGATAAGGGTCCCTGAAAGGAAAAGACAAGACAAAAGAAGAAGATAACCCGATTATGACTGTGATATGTAGAATCTATTCATGCAAATACAGAAATAAACTAAAATTGAAAGGGGACGCACCGGATGGGTGTTTAGGGAGGGAAGGTGACCATATGTTATGGCCACCCACCTCCCATTTTTTTTGTTTGAAACCTCTAGAGGGTAAAAGGTGCTAGGTCGTCCTAACATGCATGCACGCAGATGGGGGTGCTCGTGTGTGATAATAGTGAAAAGTAAAGTGATGTGTTAAAATAAAAGGAGTAAAAAGGAGGAGATGATGCTACGGAGTGGATGAAGAGTGGGAATGCAATGGAATGGAAATGAGAAAAATAAGGAGAGAGTTAAGAGAACAAGCCCGATTGGAATGCGGAAGATGCCTCCGGTTTGCCGACTGCCAAGACTTTTTCCCACTTGAAGTTCTTCCGGAAGCTCTCCAACTCCTTGCCAACTTAACCTCCCTCTCTAACCTCTCTTGCCTCTCTAACCTTTCTAACCCCCCTTCTCGAAGGGACATAGAGGGTTTAAATAGGTGAAGGGAAAATAGGAAGAAATTGGAGTCTAAATCCCCATAAATCATCAAAGAACCAATGGGAAGCGGTCAAGAGTCGGAGGTTGTGCGCGGGGCAGTCGCCGGAGTGGGGAATGATCGGAGTAGTGGGGGTGAGGGTGGCGAGTGGAGGAGATCGTGGGAAGACGAGGTCAAGATGGAAGTTAACGGAGTGGACGGCCAACCATCTAGCCTTCCAATCCTGTGGAAGGCCAGGTAGCTGGCCTTCCACGAAGAGGTGGAAGGCGGCCCGGTTGGCCTTCGAAGGGTGGTGGAAGGCGGACATGTTGGCCTTCCACGAAAAGGTGGCTAAAGTCGAGATTTGTTAATGGGCCTAGTTATTAGTGGGCTGAAGGATGAGATGGCTAAGATGAGGGTTTGGTGGTGATGGGCTAATGATGGATGGGGTTCATGACCGAAAGGGGGGTCTAAAATCGGTGTCTACAAATGCCCCTCCGGGACACCTGTTTTGCAGTGGAGTGGAGCGGAATGATAAATAGGTGTTTCAGAAACCGAACCTGATTTTGGACAGCCCGGAGAAGGGATGAGCTATATCCAAAGATGGTATGAGAGCGTGGCAAATGCATGAGAGCTGGTTATTCGAATTGCAAGGGTGATTAAGAAGGGGAACAATGTTCAAACTAGAGAATCACAATCCGTGGGACCCTCGGGTGCTGGAACCGCGAGGCCTTGGCGCACCAGGATGCAACAATCTGGCCCAAGGGGATCTCAAGCATGAAAGATGGAGTGTGACTTGAAAAGGTCTCGACACAACGGGCGCACGGTGGCCTGGCGCATTATGTGATCGCCAAGTGAGAGGATCTCAAGCACACGAATTGGAAAGGTCTTGCAATTCAAAGTGCTAACAAACGAACAATTGTCTGACTCACAGATCAACAATGGGTTAAGCAGAGTGATGAATTATGGTCATTGCCCCCAGGGCGAGGATGGATGCTTATGCAGATACATGCTGGTTTAAAAAATGGAAAACAAATTCCTAATGCAAACAGGAGGGATTTGTTGGCTAATCGAATAACTTGGGGAATATAGACTCCTCATTGTTTTGTTTAGAGAGGAACTCAGAGTCTATATGCACAAAGTTATTAGCCTCATGTATCTTTGATCCTACTTGCTTCGGATTTCCTGCAGCTGCAATAGCACACATTAGCAAAGTTCATATATCCAATGATCACATCATTTAAGTATTTAAACTGCAAAAGGATGAGAAGCAGATAGTTAGTTTCGAGTCGAAGCCGATATGGAAGATATGGCTATTCTAATGGTAGAATGCCAATCCGATATGGCTTCGACTCGATTTTCAGGAATAACCATTAATTTGTTGATGTTAAGCAAAGTGGTCTTCTGAACTTGGGGGTGAAGTTACCTCCTCAAAGTAGAAAGGGGAGAAGGGCAATATGCCTTTTCGTGGGTGAGCCTTTTCTAAAATGGTGGAAGGCTAGCTAGCATGCCTTGTACGAAAAGCTGGAAGGCCAAGGGATGTGCCGTTTATGAAAGGATGGAAGGCCAAGGGATATGTCGTCCATGAAAAGGTGGAAGGGATATGCATGCCCTCCGTCTTTTATGGAACATGGAAAGTTTGTAGTTTATCCTGTGTCCTTAAAAGGGGAGATTTGTTTCGAGGCTTCATTCGAGAACTCAAACTTTCTGTGGGGAAAATGACCTCGCCTTCTGCTCATGCGACTGCTAGGGAACCTCAGGTTCTATCTGATGTTGAAGGCCATCTCAGCAACCTACTGTCCCATGGACAGGTATGCTCAAATTTTATGCCGTTTACCTTGACTTTCTCCTCTCTCTTTTGACCTTTGATTGTCCTGCAGCCTATTCCTAAATTCCCTGATGCCCGGCATACTCGCAAGTATGCATGGCTTGCGGCCCTGATGGACGTGATTATCCTGGATATGAGGGTGTATATGCGTCGGTGGAATCTGACCCGATCCATTGTGTTCGCGAAGTGGTTCACCTCCATTCACTGGCATTGTAAGGGGCTGGGTGCACTGCTCGAACTGTGGCATCCGGAGACGCATATGTTCGTGTTTCGAGAGTTTGAGGCGACAGTGCTGGTGGAGGCGGTAGAGATCTTTTATGGCTGGGAGGGTCTAGCCACCGGCAATCCCTCGGCTTTGCCTACATGGGAGGTAATCTTTGCTGATATAGTGCAAGACAAACGGGAGGTATGCCGCATGACTGACAAGCGAGGCATCCTTGTTGATCGCCTTGCGCATTGGTTGATCCGAGAGATTAAACGCAAGACGGTCGAATCTGAGAGACTGATGCGAGGCTTATGCCTAGTCCTTGGGGGAGTCTTGTGGTTTCCAACTTCAGGCTCTGTGCTAGAAAGAGAGTATGTGGGTGTGCTGAGCTTGTTGTGGAAAGGTCATTCTCTTGCCCCGATAATTCTGTCACATCTATGTGGAGGGCTTAGCCACATGAGCATGGGGCGATCTGTAAGGGGGAGCTTATTCACTCTGCAGTTGTGGATGGAGATGCACTTTAGTTTTTTATTTTTATGAGAAAGTGACCTCCACCTCCCGGATATTTCAGCACATTGCGTGGTATCTTGCACACTTGCTTCTTGGTCCCGAAGATCAAATCAGATGTCTCACAGCTCATCTCAAGACGAGAGATGACTGGCGTGATTATCTGAACTTTCTTGGTTCCGCCGCCCGTCCGTACGGACGGCGGAGGGCCCCGCCGCCCATCCGTACGGACGGCGAGCAGGCCCGCCGTCCGTCAGGGTGGGCGGCCGGCTGCCCCGCTCACACACAATTTTTTTTTTTTGTATATTCTTGCCCCTAACTTTAATCTTGTTGGGAATTGCAAGGCCCACAGAGAGTCCGGGGTAGAGTTTCTTGGGAGTTGGTCTGGGCCTGGTACCATGCGCTGCCCGATCGGCTCCTTTTCCAGGTGGATGCATTTGGGTTCGGGCCATTGTTTCGGATCCGACCATTCATGGTTGATGCACCCTTCTTGGTGGCTCTGCGAGAGCGCTGGGATGACAGATGTAGGGCCTTCATTATGCCCTGGGGACACATGCTGCCTACGTTGGGGGACGTCTCCTTTTTGACAGGCTTGCCGGTCATTGGTGATCCAGTAGTGGGTCCTGAGCTCAGGGATTACAGGCAGTTGTCAAATCGACTCCTGGGTGAGGGGTACTATCAGGTTCAAGGAGCACTATCTCACATACCCCTCGGGCACTTTGCTCGGTCTGTGGGATTGAGTCGGGTACGGCGGATGCCGAGCGAGACCCTTGAGGCTTTTGCTGAGAGAGTGGAGGCTTTGCTGGATTTGGATGGCTGCTCAGACGATGAGAATTTACGGATCTTCCTCCTATTCTTCTTCGGAAGGCTGCTATTTGCTACAACTTCAGACAAGGTTAACTTGAAGTATTTGCCGTTGTTGGAGGACCTCCAAGCAACGAAGAAGATGGCATGGGGAGCTGCGATGCTGGGTCACCTCTTTTCTCACCTGGTGAGCTATCGCCAGGGGTCCGAAAATTTGGGCGGATTCACGCCTTTTCTTCAGGTAATCCTTCTTGGTTGTTAATCCCTGTCCTTCCTCACTTATGCTGATGGATATTGACTGTGTTGTCCCATGTAGATCTGGGGTTATACCCGCTTTCCCATCGGCCGTGGGGCCGTCTCTGCAGATCATGAGGGATGGACTCCACTTATGGCGCAGTGGGAAGTGATTCGGGATTATCGTCCCGTGATGTACCGCGTGGAGGACATCCGTGCCCAGCTCGACACATTTCCTCCTCACATGGTGAGTAATTCGAGATATATGTGCATCTCGACCAATGATTAAGTCCGACCTTTTACTTCATTCAGGTGGTGTGGATGCCATATGCAGAGGAGGACCTTGCTGATCATCCATGGGTGTCTCAGAGTCTCTCCCAATTCCGTCGGGAAGTGCCCTTGCTATGTGTGAACATCTGTGACGGCCTCTTTGTTCGGATGGCCTTCCGCACGTGGGGATGGCATCAGCCTTTACTTGCCTTTCCGACCTATCCTGATATGAACTGCGGTCGTCGCCGATCTTCTGCAATTGGTCAGGACTGGCGAGTGGTAAGGCGAGCTGAGATTGAAGTATGGTACCGCACTGGGGATGCCCTGCAGGAGGATAAATTCCTGCGAGATAGTTACACATGCTTGGGGGATTATGCCCGATGGTATGCGGACCGCATGTTTCTGGATGCGCGGCGGGTGCGTCAATCTTCAATCCATTTCACCCAATCTTTTCTCACTGACTGATCTTGGTGGTATTCCTGCAACAGATGCCCGAAACTGAAGCTGTGCAGATTCTAAAGACTCAGAATGAGATTCTGGTTCTGTAGATGAGTGACCTGCTTCACCACATTGGAGAATTGGTGAGAAGTTTGATTTCTAGTTTCGGGTGTAAAGTTGTCCTTTTATTTTGTGAAACTCTTGTGATGCAGAGAGAAACGCTAGCCCGTCACGAGCTGCGGGGAGATCCTGGTGCGGGCTCATCATCTCAGGGGCTAGCTGCCCCTATTGATTGGGAGGCGAGGTTGCAGGATGCCCTCCGTCGTGCGGAGGCCCGGGAGGCGGACTTGGCACAGCAGGTGAGGCTTGTTCCGCTCTTGTGTCATTCCGATTGAGCTTGCTTAACCCTAAGTTCCTTTGCAGCGCCAGGAGGTGGAGATCGCTTTAGCCAGGGCGCAAGAACTGGAGAGCCTCAATCAGCAGTTGAGAGATCAGGTCTTAGAGGAGCGGACTGCTCGGGCCAGGGCAAGAGAAGGATCCCACCCCGACGTGTACTGGGAGGGCAAGATAGCCGGCTTGCGGGAGGAGCTGACGAGGTCGCAGACAGAGGTGAGGGAGCTTGATTTCAAGTACCGGACCCTGTGGGACCGAGTGATGAAGAAGGGGAGAGAACGAGCCACGAGATCTAGCGCACATAGTCCAGGAGCTCATCCCCCTATTCTTACCCCATCGGCGGGCCAGGCACCTGCTGGGAGCTCTATCTTTAGAGACCTCGACTCCCTTCTTGCTGAGGACGCGTAGAGAGCACTGCGACCTGCTGGCTCATCGGGGTCTATGCGACCGGGATCAGGTCATCGCCGTGCTCGGGAGGATGACGCTGAGAGTCAGATGAGGCACTCCTCTCGAGATAGGAGGGAGGATGAGGCGGAGGGAAGGAAGAGGGATTGAGAGCTGATATAGGGGTATGCCCCTGCATCGTGATGTATGAACATTATGTTATGCTTGCATATTTCACTATTTGTATCTGGGCACTTCATGTTTTGCTTTTTGTTCATACATGTTCTTCCTGCATGCACAACATTAGGGGAAACAGTTAGTAGTATCTGTTTTCGGCCCCTTGCCCAAAAGAGCAACTACCTTTTCCCTAGCCTTCGCATAGGGTCAAGGGGCCGTGTCCTATTAATCAGACAAAAGAAGAGTATTGAAATTAATGTGACAAGAAAATATGCAAATGCTAGCGGATATTAACAAGTGGGGTGTGTGATGAACGAAAGCATGTTTTTTTGACTCCGACGACCTAGTGACTGCCCAAACTTAGCCTGATTGAATGATGGAAGGGAAATGATTACTTAACTTCCCAGGTATCCTAAGCACACATCTAGATTGATTTGGGCCTCTAGACTCCTCAAACTAACCTTGACCGGTTAAGACTCACACTGATGACAATACCGTCATGCCATGCTTAGGCTCCCAGTTGCTTCCGACCACCAAGTTTGCCCAAAAAGTTTTCGAGGTAAATGATTTGTCCGACCCGAATCTCTTTCCTCACAATCTAGAAGATATAAGATGGAACACCTTGGAACCCTAACGGTCAACTGCGCGACGCTGACCCAGAATCAGACGTCGTCGCACCTATTGGTGACGCGCATGCATTGACCTAAGCCCGAAGTCTTTGAGAGTGCTCATTGAGATTATGGTTAAGGAATTGGTTCACCAGAAACACTAACATTACTCTTCACCCATTTTGGACTCCTGTGATCATGCGAGCATATGATAATTTTTGAAAAATGAACCATTTTAAAATGATGTTCGGTCTTTAGATAGCTATCTCGTGCTAAACCTTGGGGAGGGGGGGGGGGAAAAGTGAAGAAGTTTTGCAGATAAACCTCACAGGAGGATCGACAAAACCATTAAAAGGGCGAGCTATGACAAAACGGACCCCTTTTGACCTCCTAGATGCCCCTATTTTGACTTTTCAGGCCTTTGGTGGATTTCTTGGCCAGGCACGGTCACGACCAGGCTTTTTTGTATGATTGCTTGAACCCCCTTTTTTGTGTATTTTCTTTTCCTTTCTTGATATTTTCGGGGTTATTTGATATTCCGCCTGCGGGGACACGGCCCTCTTCACGTGCTCTGGTCCTTTACATTTCATTTTTGGGCCTATTTGAGAGGTTACATCTATCGGGTTGTTGAGGAACCGCAGTTTGCTGAGCTCGACTGTTTAAGGGTGTCGACTGTCCTGATCGGTCGAGAGACGAAGAGCAAAGGTTGCAGTTGACAGTGTACTAAAGACTTCGAACTCATTTTAAGAAGGTTCTCTTTGAAAAACGTGTAGATGTGTGCATCTCATGATGATCATAGGGATCTGTATGAAAGTAAAGTAGACACGTCTAAGGTTCTGGTGGACCAAAATCTTAGCCAAACCTTAATGTTAACCCAATCTATCATGCAACTAGACCTAGACAGGGGATTATGTGGCAGTCACTAGACAGCTGGATTTTGTGTCTTTTCTAATATTTTTGTTGCTTTTTGGAATATTTCATTTTTTTGGATTTTGAAAATTTTGATTTTTTTGTGTTTTTATGGGAAAAACTTCTTCAAATACACCCCATTCCAAGGGTGTGGTAATTCTTCTCCTTTTTCATTGATTAGGCGGTATGCATTACCCGAGTATGCCTCTTTGATTACAAATAGACCTTCCCAATTTTCTTGCAACTTGCTCCTGGGACCATGAATTTTGATCATTTTTCTCTTGAGTATCATTTCCCCAATTTTGAATTTTCTTTCGAGAACCTTCTTTGCATAGAATCTTGCAATTCTATTTTTGTAGACTTGAGCATGGTTTGCCGCCATTATCCTTTTTTCATCTAATAGTTCCAGTTGGGAAAACATGGCCTTACGACGTTCGACGTCGCTAATTCCATTATCCAACTGCACTCTTAGAGAAGGAAGGAGAATCTCATATGGAAGTACTGCATCTGTTCCGAATGTCAGTGCATAACGTGTTTGTCCGGTGGGGGTTCGGACAGAAGTGCGATATGCCCAAAGAGCTTCAACTAAGCGATCCAACCAGTCTGAATAATTGTGAGATCTGCAAGTTCTTTTGATGATTCGAATGAGAGTCTTATTGGTGGCTTCGGCTTGACCATTTCCTTGTGGATAGTAAGGCGAAGAGTGGTGCAAATTAATGCCATACTTACTGCACATGTCCTAGAGCTCCTGGGAGATGAATTGTGGTCCATTGTCGGTGATGAGATCGCACGGTGTCCCGAACCTGGCGAGAATGTTGCGCTTGATGAACTTCACCACCATGGATGCTTTGATTTCCACAAACGTTTCCGCTTCAGCCCATTTAGTGAAATACTCAGTGGCAGTCAAGATAAATGATTTCCTTTTTATTTTGCCTAATCGATCCTCCAGAGGTCCTATAACGTCGAATGCCCACATGGCGAAAGGCCAAGAGGAAACGATGGATTTGAGAGATGATGAAGGTGCATGAATCTTGTTAGCATGTAGCTGACATTTCAAGCACCTCTGAACAAATATGGAACAATCAGCCTCCATTGAAGGCCAATAATAGGACATGAGGAGCTTCTGAGTTAAGGCACGACTATTAATATGACCACCACAATCGCTTGCATGAGCTGCTTCCATGACATGATGGATTTCGGCATCATCTAAACACCGAAGGAGCACCCCACTGAAGGATCTTCTGAAAAGGAGTCCGCCTAAGATAAGGTAGCGTTGAGACGCACGGCGGATAGCCTTGCGGTCAGAAGTTGTGGCATAAGATGGGAATGATCCATCGCGAAGGTAGTTCATGATATCAAAATACCACGGATTCCCATCATCCCAATCGGGGGTGGGTTCTTCCGTGATAGCTGAGACATGCTCTGATGAGGAAGGAATTGTTGGAACCAGGGGTCCTGGAAGGAGGGTGAATCTTGCTTGTGTAGAGTGATGGTGGCTGAACTTTTGGTGATGGGAATTTCTAGTGCTGAAGACAGGGAGGCCAGGGCATCTGCTAGGATGTTCTAAGACCTAGGCACATGTACGTAGGTAATCCTTCTGAAATGCTTGGTTAGCGACCTCACTAACTCCTGATATGGCTTCAATTTTGGATCCCGGGTTTAATACTTGCCCACGGTTTGGCGGAGGATTAATTGAGAATCTTCAATTATCCTCAATTCCAGGACTTTGAGGAACAACGCCAATTTTAAGCCAGTTAGGAGAGTCTCATATTCAGCGACGTTGTTGGTTACTGAGAAGGAGAGTTGGCAAGCGTGCGGAATACTTACCCCTTCCGGAGATACGAGGACTACTCCTATCCTACTGCCTTGAGAATTAAGCGCCCCGTCGAAGTAAAGGACCCAGGATGGGGTGTCATCCACTATTAGACCCAACTCCTCATCTGGGAATTCATCGTGGGCGGGCGAAAATGTAGGCAGCGGATGGTGAACTAGGTGCTCAGCTATTGTTTGCCCCTTTACAGCCTTCTGATTAACATAGGTAATGTCAAATTGGTTCAAGAAGGTCTGCCATCGCACCAACCTATCTGTTACAACTGGCCGCTCTAGCAAATATCTTATCGGGTCCATTCTTGCTAGGAGTTTGACCTCGTGGCGAGGAAGTAGTGCTTCAATTTTCTGCACTACCCAGATGACGGCCGCACATGTCCTTTCCATGGCGGTGTATCGCTTTTCAACATCGTTGAAGAGCTTGGAGAGATAGTACACTGTTCTTTCTTTCTTCTCGTCGTCAAGTTCGGCCAATACTGCTCCAGCCGATTCTTCAATGGTGGAGACATATAGCAATAAAGGCCGCCCCGGGATAGGAGCCATAAGGACTGGTGGATTGAAGAGATAGCTCTTCAATTCGTCAAAGGCCTTTTGACACTTATCACTCCAAATAAACTTTGCCCCTCCTTTCAATAAATCATAAAAGGGTTTACATCTCACGGAATGTTGAGATATGAACCGTCTGATGAATTGCAAACGGCCGATGAGACCCTTTATATCCCTGACATTTTTAGGAGGGGGCATTTCCACTATCGCCTTCACTTTGTCCGAATCGACCTCAATCCCTCTTCTGCTCACCATAAACCCTAGCAATTTACCAGAAGAAACACCGAACACGCACTTTTCTGGGTTCAATTCCAGTTGGTGTTCTCTTGACCTATGCATTACAGCCCTAAGAACTTGAGCATGTCCCTCCCTGGTTTTAGACTTCACTAAGATATCATCCACATAAACCTCCATGTCGATGTGAATCATGTCATGAAAGATCGCCATCATTGCCCTCTGGTAGGTGGCTCCAGCATTCTTAAGCCCAAATGGCATGACCATGTAGCAATAAGTTCCACATGGGGTTATGAAAGATGTTTTCTCTTGGTCTTCTTCAACTAGTCGGATTTGATTATATCCCGAAAAACCATCCATAAAGGACAACATTTCAAATCCAACCGTGTTATCGACCAGCAAGTCTATATGAGGTAGTGGGAAATCATCCTTTGGACAGGCTTGATTGAGATTGCGAAAATCTATGCAAACCCTAACCTTTCCGTCCTTTTTTGCCACGGAGACGATATTAGCTACCCACTTAGGATAGAGCACTACCCGAATGAACTTGGCCTTGTGTAATTTGTCAACCTCTTCTTTTACTTTAAGTGCTAATTCCGGTTGTAGCCGTCTCAACTTTTGTTTCACGGGTTTAGCGTCAGGCTTTAAGATTAACCGATGTTCCACCAATTCTTTGTTTAATCCGGGCATATCCTCATATGACCAAGCAAACCCGTCATGATGTTCCCGGAGTACGGCTATTATGGACCCTTCTTCTTCCGAACTCAATCGGACGCTAATTAGCACCATCTTCGGATCCTCCTCTGTTCCAAGGTTGACTTCTTTAGTGGGTTCGTCGATGGCTGACGAAGGTTCATCAAACCGTCTCGTCCCATTGACAAGAGGTTCGGCCAAGTCATCATCCTCTTCTCCTTTGCTAAGCTCAAATACTCCCAGACCATCATTGCAAGATTCGTCTTTCTCAAGCTCCAATGGCTCAGAGATGACCCCTATCTGAAGAAACTTGTCCATTTTGTTCGAAACTTTACACCTATTTGCTAACTCCTGAACTAAGAACAAAGAAACTTGCTTAGCCCTACAATCCCTAGACAGGGAGGAGGCTATCCTAATTCCTAAACTACTATGTACATGATCCGGAGAATGGGTTAGTTTTGTCCCGGATGGGACAAGGGTAGATCCTTAAGACAAAGATTCAACGATGGCGGGGTTGCCCCACCATGTAAGCTCCTTGAAAGTGACTTCACCCCCTTCAGGATGAGAATTGGACTTTTTTTTTCGCGACCAAACGCCTCTAACATGAAACATTCAAAAGAAGAGGCGTCGACCGGAGCTAAGAGCATCGGGATAGAAGGTGGGTGGAACAAGAAAGGAATGAACGTAGCAGGGGCTGGTTCATCCTTGACCAAGAAGAGCCCTATCGGTGGGCTGTTTGATTCGTGAAACAAAGACGATATGTCAAAATCTTCTTCATTTTCCTCTCGACTATCCTCATTCTCTTCTTGCACTCCCTCTTCTATCCTGGGCAACTCTTGCTTCTTTCTTACAAAGTGATTCATGAGGGACCATTTCTTTGTTCCTTTTGGTAGTTCAGTAGACTTGTAACCCAGGCCACATCCTCCAATGACAGGGTTCTCTAAGATGGGGTCACGAATGCCTTGTTCTTCTCTTCCTAACTCGGAACCTGAGCTATACCCCATCTTACTCATGAGCTGCCAACCTATGTCGAACCTAGGCCTGAGATGAGAATTGACTGATGAAAGGACGGGCTCTTTACCTTTCTTGGAAGTTATCATGGATGGAATCTATTCTGCTGTTACTGAGTCCAGTGATTCAATATAGGGAGTGCTTTTGACCTTCACAATCTTTCCGTTATACGGGAACTTATAGGACTGGTGGTTGGTGGATGGGACTCCCAAGGTTTGGTCCATCCAAGGTCTCCCTAAAATAACATTGTAGATTGGCTTAACATCCAGGATGTAGAATTCTGAAATCATGGCTACCGGGCCGATTTCCAGTTGCAGGAAGATCTTTCCATCTGCTGGTCTTTAGGAATTGTCATAAGCCGAGACCATCATGGAGGTGAACTCAATCTTCTCCGGATCTATCCCTATCCTTTTGAGGGTCTTGAGGGGACAGACATTGATGGAGGCTCCGGTATCCAGTAAAATGGAGTCTACTGAATGACCATTGAGAGTGGCGGTTAAGCACAAAGGAAGGGATTGGCACTCGGGGGGAGCCAGATCCTTTTCTGGAAAGGATATCATGGGGGTTTGAATGACTGAGAGGATGGCATTAGTGACTCCTCCGCTATGAAGATCTTCATTGATCGTGATTTGCTGTAGGAAATTAAACAGCGTCTCCCTGTGTGTGGAAGATTTCCGGATTAGCTCAAGGATAGAGATCTTAGCAGGAGTCTTCTCTAAATGCTGGAGGATATCATACTCAGACTGGGCATTCCCCGCAGTAGGGATTGAGTTACCCTGGGAGTCCAGGGGTTGGCTCGGAGGAATGATGCAATTCCTGAGCGTTACTCCCACCGAGATTGGATCTGCTTCCTCCGTTGGTGACCTTATGGGATTGAGGCAGGTCATTGACCCCTGATTCTTGGTTGGGCAGAAGATGGATAGGGTGGGTCCCTCGGTTGTGATCGGAGGGATCTGAATGAGGGTGACTGGCTTGAGGGTTGCTGGTTGCTCTTTGGGTCGGATTAGGACCAAAGGCTTGTCTTGGGAGATCGTAGAGACTTCTAAAGTAACTCCTTTAGTCTCAAGTGACCAGGTGGGATCTTGATGTTTTATCCCAGACCCTTCATACTCCCATTATTGTTCTCTACGGACTATTACGGGCTCCAAGTCTTTGATCAAAGTGTTGACCTTTCCTTGAGAACTAGAGGAATCTTGAACTACTTGATGAGAAGGTAACGGGTCTTTCACAATTCCTAGTTCATTCTTAGCCTTCAAAGCATCAATAGCCTTTCTCATGTCCTCCCAGTTTATCCGACCTTCATCATTCAAGTCATACACCCAATCCCTAACAGTGAAGCAATTGTAGATCGTGTGTCCTGGGACCCTGTGGTAGGGGCAATACCTTGACGTGTCCGTACTGCGCAGAACACCTTCTCTTTGAGGTGGGAGTTGGATGGCATTACAAGCTAGCAAGGCATAAAAAATGTCTGCCAATGATTCTGGCAGAGGCGGATATGATGCTCACTTAGCCATAGGACGACTGTAATTACTCGGGGGAGGAACAGCTGAATATTGTTTCTGATTGGGCTGAGTGTCGGACTTAGGATGGGAATTGGGAGCCCTGGTTGACTGTGCTAGCATACTGACCTGTTCATTGATGGTGACTCCTTCTGTGGTAGGAGTCGGTGTGGCTTTCTTGTTCCTATTTCTGTTCTCAAAGAACGAAGGCATAGTGGAGTCTCAGATTTGAGACTGAACTACCCTAGCTCGATTATACAGCTGAACGAATGTTTGGAGTTCGCTAAGCATGAGAATAGCTCGAAGCTGAGGGGTAGCGTTGTTAACGAGCATAGTGACCGCTTGGGCTTCAGGGATGACAACCTCTGCTCTAGAAGCCATAGCTCTCCACCTATCAGCAAAGTGAGTGAAGTCTTCATCGGACTTCATTTTTTCCATTACAAGGTCAAACAAGGTAGGGGGCAAGGCTGCCATGTGGTTGAAGTGGGTAATGAATCTTTCAGAGACCATATCAAAGTTGATTAGGTCAGTGGCTAGTAGAGAAGAAAACCATCTCAAGGGCTCTCCTTCGAGAGACTTCTGAAAAAGGTGGACAAGGAGGACTCTATTGAAGAGCCACTGGTGGGAATCCATGAGAAACCCAGATAAGTGATGGTGTGGGTCAGTAGTACCATCGTACTTCCTGTACTTAGGTATTTTGAATCCTGGTGGAAAGTAGGCCGGAGGGAGCTTACAGTAGCTCAAAAGGGAATGAGGTTGCCTGAGGCTGAGATTTTCGGCCATGAGTTGCCGCACACAAGTCTCAACCTCATTCTTATAGATGAATTCCTCCTGCTTGGGAGGTGTGACTTGGTTGATGAGATTAGATGGGATTGTTTGAGCTGGCATTGTTTGATTAGCCTGGGGTCGGCTAGAAGATCCTTGGAATTGAGTTTTCCGAGTGGCATCCTGAATTTTGCCACGGGAGACCAACTGGATGAGTTGATCGGGGGTATAACGTGATAACACAACAATAAGTTCCGGATCTTCTCCAGGATTTTGAAATGTTCTACTTGAAATTACTAGCTCATCTTCTCCCAGCGAGGTAAAAGATTCATCAGAATCTTTCCTCGGAAGTCCTTCTCTAGATGTTTGGAGCATACCTATGAAGATTTGTTGTAGATCTTCTTCAATCTCGAACAGAGGGTTGTGTATAACATTGTTACCAAGCTCATCCATGTCATCATACACAGTGTTAACATACATTCGGTTCATCATGAAAAGCAAATCCTAAACGATTTTATATTTCACTTGAGAGGTTAACAGTGTATTATTAGTGTTGGTTTCTAACAAATCAAGTTTAAACCCTTAACGACCCTGGACTTTTCTTTCAAAACTTGTTCCACCAAAGTTTAGTTAGGTGTCTTAAATTTTGGAATAATTCTCTCAGTAACACCTATGGGTGGATGATTGTGAATGGAAAGGCTCAATTAATTCCTCACACAAACCCGGGATTCCTATCGGGTGGTTTCAGGTACAACCTTCTTGGCGGCCAAGTGGGAATCCCTGGCTCGTGGAGACTCACGGAGGTTCCCAACATAATAAGACTAGTCACACCCGAGTGGGAATCCTCAGGTGGAGAGTCAAATACTGTGGGAGAGGTGACTAGAGGTGTGATGCCGGCTCTTCCTTAAAAACCCCGCAGATAATACCCCAAAAAACCCAGAAACTTAACTGTAGACACGCTATTTTTGACATCATTTCGAATAAATTTCATATCATATAATAATGCCTCAGAATGGTCTGATATTTGTTCATTGATTAATTTTTATTGATCTTTTTAAGTGTCGGGTTTAACAGACATGTTTAAGTTAATTAATTAAATTGATTTTAACTCAAATTTCAGTTAAAATATAAAAATGCTTAAAATACGTCTACCTATGTGGACGCCATTTAGACTTTATTCTTATTTTTAACGTTTAAATTTGAATTTTAGTCAGTTGATTAATTAGCTAAAAGGCGTCTGTGAGTCTTGACGCGTTTCCTAGGCTATTTCTACTTCTCTTCCGGATGTTTATCCTTATCTTAATTAGTGTAAAAGACATCTTCACATGTAGACGCGTTTTAGCTAATAAAGATAAAGATAAGTTTTACCGGATGTTTATCCTTATCTTAATTAATCTGTAAGGCGTCAGCCAATGTGGACGCTTTTTAGATAATTACAGATAAAGATGAATTAATTTGTATTTATCTGTTGGTTAAGATGGATAAATCTTAAGATTTTTTCCATGTTAATCACGAACGCAAAAGAAGTCTATAAATACCTTGCATCAATGTTGAGTTAAAAAAAAAAAGGTGAATGCTGAAAAGAGTTCGTGATTGAAGCAAAGCAACAACGTCGGAACGCCGAAACGCTGTCATTTCCAGGAGTCGGCGTCCATTCAAGATTCTTCATCCAATTCAAAGATTCAACTATTGGGCATAAGTCTTTTATTTCTGCATCTGCATTTCATTTAGTTCCACATTCTTCATCATCACTTCATGCAACACACAACACCTGCAATCTTTTCAAAACCTATTTGATTAAGGGGTTTCAAAGCCATTAAATAAGTAAGTTTGCTGTTTAATTGCATGTTTAAGACCATGATTAGAATAGATATTATTGTTTCTTAAGTTCTCATCATCGTTTCTTCGTTTCCATTTTTATTTTTGCTGCACGGAACAAGGGAGAATCAAGATAGCAAAATCAAGTCACAAGGATTTCTGGAAGATCCTCAACCTCAATAGCAAGAACAAAAGCAAGAAAGGGCTCTCTTTCTTCAGCCGGCTGAGGAAAGGGAATCAAGAGCTCAATATCTTCCGCATTCAAACAGGTAGGCGATCATACCTTCTTTTGGAACTTTTTAGTTAAAAGTTTCTGGCGATCACTGCACTTAGTTTCTGTTTTTAATAGGTTTATTTTGCAACTAAATAACCTAGATTTTTCATGATAATCACACTAGCATTTTAAGCACTCACAGTTTTTTTGGCGATCACGGTGGGACTTGGTCTCGCCATCTTTTAGTTTTTTGTTCTTGCTATCATCAATCGGGCACCCACGGTGCACCACTTGTGTCTTTCGACACGTCCTCACCAATTGGTGAGTGTTTTAGTTTAGTTAATTTTCCACGTGCACCACGTGCACACCCCAGTGGCAAGATCTTGCCCTCCCCTTGATTAGTTTAAAAAGTTGTTTTTGTGATGAAAATGATGTGTGATTTATTGATTTTCTAGTTGTTTAGTTAGTAAATCATCATGTTAAAATCTGGAACTAAAAAAAATCTTGCATGACCTGATTATTTACTGCTTTTATCCTGTTTGAAGAGGAATCAACCCAGAAATTCCTCCTGCAAAACTGTTTCTGCGACTTGAAAAGCGTCTAGGAGCTCTGACGCGTTTCAAACTGCGTCAACATATCCAGACGCCTTTCAGTCTTCATTCTCTGCTGTCTACAATCTGAGTTTCTGCGAAAAAATTAAGATTTTGTTTGAATAGCGTCGACTACACTCGACGCAATTAAGACAGTTTTTAATTTTTCTCCAGTTCTCAGATTTTTGTGACTTGATTGCTAATTACCCATTATTATTAAGCATTAGAGGCCATCCAGGCCATAGGTCATACGCATTGAGGCGAATACCCTCATCTTCTTAGAAACACACTACTTGACGTCAGCAACTCTCTCTGATTGGGTTGGTCCCTTGATCAGACTAGAGAAGTTGACGTTGAGACCTCCATAAGTCCCCAAAATCAAGGTATTCCTCCTTGATCATCGGGCTGGTTGTACCAGTTGAAGTCCCGGTTAGATTCCATAAAAACGTTGTGAGAGAAAGCCCTAGAAAATAACGGTGGATATTGAACTGAAACTAGGATCCTATCCTTGAGCGAATTTGTGGTTTAATCAAATCCAATTAACTCAACAAGGAATCTTAAAATCATGTTAAGCATCCACTTGTTTGATTAATCTCCGTGCAACTTGTTTGTCAAATCTTTGAAAAAAAAAAAGAATCTAACATCATGCTGTTGCGATCAGGCAGAGACTTAAGTATGGCTCAAGACGCCATCATCAACTACGAGGGAGATGCTAATGCCCCTCGCGATTCGGACTACAACTATGAGAGCGGGAGAGATGTTGATGCCTCCCGTAATTCCGTCCTCATTCTATATCGACAAGATGGGAATGTCCGGACACCTCTCTTTCATCCCCATGATCGATATCCTGATCTTCCCCCGCATGAATATGCGGTTCCTAATTCCAATCTTGAGGGGGACATGAATCAGAATGATCCCTCATCCTCCGATCCTTCGGATCTCGTCAACGCTTTGGGAGTTCTTGCCTCCCGTCTGGACCCTCAGCAGTTCAAGGCGATCCAGTCTATCCTGAAGGTGAAGGCACCCATACAG
This sequence comes from Zantedeschia hybrid cultivar, assembly GCA_030544215.1. Lineage (NCBI taxonomy): Eukaryota > Viridiplantae > Streptophyta > Magnoliopsida > Alismatales > Araceae > Zantedeschia > Zantedeschia hybrid cultivar. The sequence goes on along the minus strand of JARZZO010000002.1, from coordinate 57,534,590 downwards.
CCTGCTGAGCCGAATCCTGTGGCTCCCCCTGTTGTCCCTCAACAACCTCCTCTTCATCCTCCTTACATCCATCAGGCCATGGAAGGCCTCCATGTTACTTCTCAGCCAACTGGGCCACAACTTTCATCCTCTAGGCAACCGGCTAGACCGCAAACGCCTGCTTATCAAAATGCCCTCGGACATGGCGGAAGCTCTGCCGAACCTCCCCTTTATTGTCCCCCCTGTCCAACGTACTCTAGGCAGCAGGCCTATCAAGTACTTCCACCTCCTCCTCCTCCCCAGGCAGATCTGACCACGCAAGCGTTGCTGGCCAAGATAGAGAGCATGGATGAACAATTCAATAACCTCCAGAAGATGATGGGGGTTAAAGCTGCACCAGAGATCAATTTGCCGAGCTTGCCAGTGTTCCACCTGCCACCCTCTGAGATGCCAATGTACCGGAAGTACAACGGTACTGGTAACCCCTTCACACACCTGAAGGAGTTCATGTACGAATCATCTTTCTGGCAGAACAACAAGAGGTCGTTGGCCTTTTTGTTCAGGAGATCTCTAGAGGGACCAGCCCTCGAGTGGTTCTTTTCCCTGGAACCCTCCGAAGTAGAGGACTACGGTATCGTCTCTCGAAAATTCATTCAACGATACCAAGACAGAGTTGCACCCTCCTTGTCCATCACTGACTTAATAGCAGAAAAGATGAAACATGATGAAGAATTTGTCAGTTTTACCAACAGGTGGTGGGGCTTGGCCGAGAAGGTGAAAGATCACTTGTCCGAGTCGGAGCAAGTGAAGATGTTGATTTCCAATGTCACGCCTCTCCCTGAACAATCTGACCAGCATGGCAGAGCTCTATGAAAGAGCACGGTACTGCCAGAATGCCTTCAAGGACGCTACGTTCTCTAGCGTCTTTGATCCTCACAGACCTAGCAGGCCTCCACCTCGGAAGCCTGCAGTGCCAAACTCTCCCAGCACAGGTCCGACTATTGAGGGCACGCTCTCTCATGAGCAAGTCAGTAGTATGAACAACAATTCGCCCCAGTTCGTGATGAGCCAGCAACAGTACCAGAGGCCATTGCAGCCGAACCAGCAGGGGTACAGGCAGCAGCAGAACCCCCATTATCAGCAACAGTATCAGCGGCCCCAGCAGCCGAACCAGAACCAGCAACAGCAACAGCTACAGCAGCCGCCGCAATGGCAACAGCAGTACCAGCAGCCCCAACAGCAGCAATATCAGCAACAACAACAGTATCAGCCGTGCGCACCGCCGGCATACCATAATGTTCCTCCTCCTGGTGACTACAACCAGCAGAGAAGACCTCTAGGCCCGAAAAGGGCAGAATACCCGGCCCTCCTAGAATCCTTGGCAGATATCTTCAGTGCTCTAATGGCAGCTAATGCCTTAGTTTTGCCGAGGGAAAAGGCCGTCTGGCCTCAAAATGCCGACACGTCCAGGTATTGCTATTTCCATAGGCAACCTGGGCACACCATCGACACCTGCTTCCAGTTCAGAGATTACATTTATGATCTCAATGAGCAAGGCGGCATAGACTGGGAGGAGATGAAAAAGTATATATCAGTCCTGAAGGCGAGAAGACCACAGCAGCAGCAGCAAGCCAGACCACCAGCACAAGCAGCACCTCCACCAAACATGGGCATAGTGCAGAACCCACTCCCGGAGCATCAGAACCAAAACCAAGTTGCTCCTATTCTGACGAACAGCCAGTCTGAGGCTGGTCGTGGGCAACAGTGGAGAATAGAGGACTCTTCCTCTCTTTATTCAACGGGTCACGTTCAGAGTACCGCAGAAAGATCACCACGCCGCACCATCCACATACCTAGACCACAACCCATTACCATCACCCCTCTATCACCCAATAACCCATTACCACTACCCGCGTTTCTTAAGCCCATTACGCCCCACACACCTACGCCTCCACCATACACCCCCCTGCAAACCAATTACGCGCCCATCCTACCATCTAGGCCATTACTCCGCGTACCATTCCCTACTTCGCCCGCTACCACTACTACCTACCCAGATACCCCCTCACCATCCAGACCGCTATTACGCGTGCCATTCCCCACTTCACCAACCACTTACCCATCCACCATCCAACCATCTAGGCCTTTAATCCGCACCGCACCATCACCACCTAACCCTACGCCATCACCTACATACCAACCCTCTACATCATCTGCACCATCCAACCCTGCGGTACTCAAGGTGTCACCCGGATCCTCCACGGTTGAGGAACATGCGCTCTGAAGTAGAAGGATTTTCAACAAAGTCTTTCCTCAGTCCACAGTTAGAGACAGCCCATCACAGCCGACTGAGGAAGCCCATAATGAAGAGAGTGCACCAGGCACTCAATATGATTTGTTGAAACATCTGGACAGAACACCGGCACGGATCACCGTACTTGAACTGATCAAAAGGTCGAAGAGTCATCAAGAAGCCCTCATGGAATATTTGCAGAAGGTGATGGTCAACGAGGACGTGCCGGTGGAAAAAATTACAGCACTACTAGTTCCTCAGGGGGATCAGCCCTCCATTACATTTCATACATCGGAACTAGCACTGCCAGCAGCCAGAAGCATGGCTCTGAGCATCACGGTCAATATCTGCAAGAAGGCCGTGGATGCATGCCTGGTAGATACAGGGGCTTCAATCAACGTCTTACCTCCGAAGACCCTAGAGCTGTGCGGTTTGCCCAAGGAGAAATGGTTGCCTAGCCCCATCTCTGTTACAGCATATGACAACTCTACCCGTTCCCCTCTGGGAATGGTTTATTTGAAGGTGGAGCTAGGTCCTGTAAGTCATGCAGAGGTCGAATTTCACATTCTGGAAATCGATCATTCTATAAATGCCATTTTGGGTCGTCCTTACATTAAAACTCTTGAGGCGATTCCCTCCACGAATCACCAATGCCTCAAATTCCCTTTCAAAGGACAAATTATTAAAGTGACGAGCATGCCAATCCTTGCTGCTGCTCATACCTTGAATATTAAATCTACTGCTTTACCTGGCCAATAACATTTTCTGTCGGTGTTACAGGTCTATCATCCAGTGACTGATCCTTTGAAAGCCGCCACCATTTCTCCTTACTCGTTAGATGCCATAAAAAGGGGGAAGTGCATAAGTACCCCAGGATGGAGAATAATGATGAAGAACGGCTATCAGCCTGGAAGAGGTCTGGGCACACAGCTGCAAGGCAGGACCACTCCTGTTAAAGATCACCGAACAGCACCTGGAAGCGGTCTGGGCTATAGGCCAAGGAAATTGAAACAAGACAGGGTTCAGCAAGGGGATGGTCAGGAAATCTTGGAGACAATGTCTACACCACCCAAGGAAGGTCGAGATCCCTTAACATGGACCTTGTACACTCATTTCATAAAAGGGCCCATACTTAGCCATGACAACACGGTGGTCATTACTTCATGTTTTGACCTCCATGATATATATGGGAGGGATTTGGCCAGACATTGCTCAAAACTACTCACGTACCAATCCTTGGAGGCTCTGCGGCCTATGAAGAGGAGGAAATTCCATGACCCTGAATGCGAATGGTATAGATGGTTTGATCTGAGGGACCTCTACATAGCACTGAACAGACTATTTCTAGATCCTGCAGAACCCAAATGGCCACCGCAGATTGACGAGCTGATTGAAGGTCCAGGTGCTATCTTTGATAAGCGGATATTGTTGTCTGAAGAGACCGATGAAGGGGAGCCAGATGACCCCTATGAAGCTAGTTATACTACAGATCTGCTCTAGAGGGGGACATATCCTTCTCATGTCTTCATGCTCCATACTCTATTTCGCACACTGCTCCTGACCCCGACTTGGTCGCAGGTCATTACTGAGGATATCCCACGGGCTCCGCCCATTATTATCACTCTGTCCCCTCGGGACCTCATTCCATCACCTCCTCTCGATCTAGAGAGGATGTATGATTTGATCTGGGACATATTGCTATATGATCCCCCTAATCCTTTGGCCTTGGTGCCACTTCCTCCGTCTAATTCTCCTTCTATTTGTATACATTCCTGTTTTATGTTTAATTCCTCTGATATCCAAAAAAAAAAACCGCCAATTTTACAACAAATTCTTCTCAGATCCTTATCGAGAAAACCTCTTACTTGTCTGATCACACTCCATTGCGCGGGTCCTTCGGTCAAGATTCTCTCTTAGATCTACTCTGCCCCTCCCCTCGGGAGGATTCTCCTGTATTTCCACTTGTATCCCAGGATTTCTATCCTGCTTCATCTTCTTAGGTTATAATAGGGAGTTTAGTGAAGTTAGGCAGTCTAGTTTTAGGCAGGTTAGTCAAGTTAGGAAGTCTAGGAAGCCTAAGGGTAGGCGAATTCCAGATAGATACCTCCAGGACTTAGCTGATAAATGCTTTTCTTGCTCTTTAATCCCTCAGTTTTTAGAAAATCCAATTCAGATGCCAGAAGATTGTATGGACGATGAGTCAGTCAATGATGGGTATGGGATGTATGAATTAGTACATGAAAAAGACCCCATTATTGAAGATGAAGAAGATGACGAGGACGCGGCTGAGGCATATACCAGTGGAATGAAGAGATTCGATGAACCCTCAGCTGCCGTAGAAGAGCCCACCAAAGAAATCAATTTAGGGACTGAAGACGAACCTAAGGTTGTCCTCGTCAGCAAAAATCTTTCTACAGATGATGAGAAGGCAATGGTACAAGTACTTAAGGACTATAGGGACACTTTCGCCTGGAGTTATGAAGATATGCCGGGGTTAGACTCATCTTTAATTGAACACAGGTTAACATTAAAGGAAGGAGCTAGCCCCGTCAAGCAGAAATTAAGGCGATTCCACCCACAAATGGCTCTAAAGATGAAAGAAGAGGTCGACAAATTGCACCGGGCGTGTCCTAAAGATGATTTTCCATTGCCTCATATTGATGTACTCATTGATAATACCGCTGGCTATGAAACATTATCGTTTATGGACGGATTTTCAGGATACAATCAGATTAAGCTGGCAGAAGAAGATCAAGAAAAAACATCATTCACTACACCATGGGGAACATACTGTTATGTCGTCATGCCATTTGGATTGAAGAATGCTGGAGCCACTTATCAAAGGGCTATGATGGCAATATTTCATGACATGATGCACATAGATTTGGAAGTGTATGTGGATGATTTATTGGTTAAATCTAAGACAAAGGCTGAGCACGCCAAGGTTTTGGTAAGGGTGTAAGGACTGAGGTTTCGGGTTCAGTATTCGGGTCTGTTCGGGCCGGATCCCCTGGATTGGACCCTGAGGAGGGACTTGAGATTTCTGACTGAATGACGTCAGCACTGCTCGACGCCTTTCAGAAAGGCGTCAGGTTGTGTGGACGCCATTTAGGTCTGATGGTTGTTGTGCCACGTGTGCGCCACGTGGGCGGGTTTCGGGCCGCGAGGGTACGGCCCCGGTCACATCGTCTGAACGGCATCCATGTTGGTCGACGCGATTCAGACTGTGACCTCTGCGATGTCAGGGTACGGCGCCAGAGCGTTGTCAGTACGGCCTGTCCTGTCGTCTGAACGGCGTCCGTAGAGGGTGACGCGTTTCAGACCGTTGTCAGTACGGCCGTCCTGTCAGACTGATAGGCGTCTGCCTCGATCGACGCGTTTTAGCTGAATTCAGATTGACCCCGCGAGCCTCCCCTTCTTTCTCTCATTTTCGCCTTCACTCTCTCTCTCCTCGCCCTCTCCGCCCTCTCCGACTCTCTTTTCCCCTTCCCTTCCTCTTCTTCCTCTTCCAACCACTCCATAGCCTCCTTACCTCTCACCTCTACCTCCACCACCTCCTTCGCGGCGTTCCATTCTCCGGACGGCGGCCGACGTCCCGGCGGAGTGGCGGCATCCTCGAGGGTACCGGCAGCGGTCTGCGGTGCGGCGGGTTGGCGGCACGGAGCTTGGTGGAGTTCAAGAACCGGTAGGGGGACGAACCTTGCTTGTGTTGCTCGTGTTTTCCTTGGCGTGTCATGACGTGTTTGGGCTAGATTGAGCATGTGTAGGGGGTTTCCTTGTGGGATTGGCTGTGCTTGTGATCGTGGATTCGTAGCATGCTTGTGGTAGTTGAATTCCTCTTCCTCCCCTTCTTGTTTTGGGGCTTTTCGGAGTGTTTGGGGTTAAGGGAGAAACCCTCGGTTCGAACCAGGGAACCAGGTTTCTGGCGCTAAACGGCGTCGTGCCTGGTCGACGCCTTTCAGAAGGGCGTCAGGGCAGTACGACGCCTTTTAGGGCAGAAACCTCCCTGTTCGAGGTTCCGCGAGATAGGGGTTCTGGCGTTAATTGACGTCATGGATGGACGACGCCTTTCAGAAGGACGTCGGGCCATCATGACGCCATTTAGGCAGGAAATCACCCCGATTAAGGGTATGTAAAATCTGGAATTTCGGTGTGAATGGCATCTGTGGACCTGGACGCGTTTTAAATAGGCGACTCCCTATGACGACGCGTTTCAAGGAATAATCTAGCTTTAATGAACATGTCTGAGGGGCTTGAATGGCGTCGACCTCGGTCGACGCGATTCAAGAACAGAACTGTATGGATCCTGGTTTTATCATGTGCTTCATTGTGGAACGATTCAAATGCATGCTTTACGTTGTACACTGAGACTGAGGACTTCTGCGTGAATGGAATTACATCATGTTATATGTGTGTGTGCTTATGCGATTGCGGATTGGAATAACTGTGGTTTACGTTTGTCACCATAGACCGATGGGGACAGGGTCATGGTGTCTGTGAGGCATTGTGCCGTACCGGTGGGAGGAGTGGTACATGTTGTGTTTTACCTTAGGCTGAAGGAAGCAGAACCACCTTGAGCCCGTCGGGCCGGAGTAGCTGGTGCGCTATCCGAGGGGTTGCTGCTTGGCCTCAGCGGGTCGGGGTTTCCCTGTTTGTTGTGACAGCTTCGGTGCGTTTCTTGCTGTGGAGCTGGTTGTGGTACTGTTGGAGTTGTTTTACCCCTATAGCCACTGGGCCTGATGTGACCTTTGATCAAGGTTATGAGTGGTACCCTTAGCTCTTTGGTCTGACGCAGCCCGGGAGGTTAGGGTTGTGGGTAGTTCCTGTAGCTTCGGCTTGACGGGGGTTCGCCGGTCCCCAGGGCCCTCCTGAAGCGCTGAGGCCTAGCGTGGAGGCAATCCGGACGGTAGGACAGTAGTCTAGACTGCTTGTGTGCACACGTAGCTGGCAGTGGCAGTATACTGGTTCCAGCTAGTCCTAGTTTGACTCACTGCCTCACCCTACAGTGCCCCGGAACACTGTAGGGGTGGACAGGCGTGAGCAGTGGTGGTAGTGTTGGGAGGCGACGTTTGACTTCGGTCGACAGTGTGGTTCAGTCGCTTCGTGGACTCTGGCTGTGAGACGTGACTCTGTGTTGGGTTCTTCGGGTTGCTTAGAATGGTTCTTGCTACACTGCTTATCGTACGTTTCATATCAGATTAGGGGTGATATGTTTACTGCTTTACTTAATTGCCATATATTCCTGTTGTTGCACTTGTGGGTGTGTGAGTGGGAGGCAGGGGATCGGATGATCCCTACTGAGCCCAATTCTGGTGTGGCTCACTCCCTGCGGTTTCAGGTGTGGACCTCGTGGCGAGCGGAAGCGTGGTGTCTTCTTGGTGTGCGGACCAGCAGCTGTCTTAGTTCCGGGGTATGCCCCGATGTTGTTGTACTTCCTTCTGCCTGTACTTATTTAATTATTGGACTGTATACGGACATTGTTATTTTCCTTCCTGCGCACTTGCTTACCTTTGTAGTCCGTTAGATTGTTATATTTAGCCTTGTTTAGCACTTACTCCTCCAGATGTGTTGTGTGAGATCTGGGTGTGAACCCGCAGTTAATGGGCCGACATCCATTTAGTGACCAGGTCTCCGGTCATAGGATGGCGGGTCGTTACAGATGGTATCAGAGCTCTATCTGGTCGAGTATGTGGTAAACTAGGTTAGATATTATAGTCCAACAATAAGTACGGGTCTGTACAGGCGATGGCTGCTGGTATAGATTGATAGGTTTTGACGTGTTTTGGTTCGATTTGCGTGTTGTGGGGCAGCGATGGCGTCGTAGAGGAGAGTTCCGTTGGCTCGTGATTCGAGAGCAGATGGTGGTGGTTCGAGGGCAGAAGGTCATAATGTGGATCGTTTTATGGAAGCTATGATTGGGGCTATGTCTAGATATCAGCAGGGAGATGGAAGTGAGGGGTCTAGTTCCCGAGGTGGCCAATCCATGGTAGTGGAGCGGTTCTTGAAGCTGAAACCCCCTTCTTTCTCGGGTCAACCTGTTCCAGATGCGGCAGCTCAGTGGGTTAAGGAAGTGGAGAAGGTGTTTGACGTTCTAGAATGTGCTGAGAGTGACAAGACCTTGTTGGCAACCTACTTGCTGAAGGGCGATGCTTATGATTGGTGGGTTACCATCAAGGGGTTGATGTTTCCAGATAGGCCTTTGAGAGAGATTCCTTGGGAAGGCTTCGTGAGAGAGTTTAGTGGACAGTACTTTCCGAGGCACGTTCGTAGGGCCAAGGAAAGGGAATTTATGGAATTGGTGCAGGATGATATGTCAGTTCTAGAGTATCAGATGAAATTTGTAGCTCTGGGAAGATTCGCTCCACACATATCTGAGCGTGAGGATCTTAGGACGGAGAAATTTGTGGATGGACTTCGGCATGGTCTGAGGGAATTTGTGGCGGCCCATTGTTGTGAAGATTTGGCGTCAGTAGTTCAGTGCGCGGCAGCAGTGGAGATGCAGTTCCAACACGCGGCAAAGGAATCGAAGCATTCAGCACAGGGGAAGCAGCATAGCAGGGATAGATCAGCGGTCTTTTCGTCAGGTGGTCCGAGTTCCTTTGAGGTTGAGTTCCAGGAGGTACCTTGTGACGAGGATGAGGATGGTTCGGTTCAGCAGATGCAGACAGAGGTCAGCTGGCAACAGGAAGCGAGGCGGGACACTACGGATCGTTGTCCCCGTTGTGGCAGGTTTCATGGTAATCGGATATGTCCTTTGATCACCGGTAGCTGTTTTGGCTGTGGCAGGAGGGGACATCTCGCGAGGAACTGTCCCCAGAAGAATAAGGCAGGTCAGGAGCCGAGTGGTCAATAGGTGTTCGAGACGTTGAGTGGTGTTAGATTCGAGATATCATACTAGAGGAACACTTTTGTCTTGTCTTATTAAGAGGTGGTTGTGAACTCTTGTGGCACTTTTATATATTTGAGTTTGGTGGAGAATCAGTTTTGTAAGATGTGCCTTGCTAGTGTGCGGTTATTTTAATTTTTTCAGCTTTTGTCAGAATCGAGAATCCCGGTTAGCTTAGTGTGAATGTGATTGGCTATGTATGTGGAGCCTTGTGTGTGTGATTGGTGAGAATGATTGTTGTGATCGGTGTGCCAGCACGTGATGGTTAGCCGAGTTTTGCGTTGAGCGGTTGTAAATTTCGAGGACGAAATTCTTTTAAGGGGGGATTTGTAAGGACTGAGGTTTCGGGTTCAGTATTCGGGTCGGGTTCGGGCCGGATCCCCTGGTTTGGACCCTGAGGAGGGTCTTGAGATTTCTGACTGAATGGCGTCAGCACTGCTCGACGCCTTTCAGAAAGGCGTCAGGTTGTGTGGACGCCATTTAGGTCTGATGGTTGTTGTGCCACGTGTGCGCCACGTGGGCGGGTTTCGGGCCGCGAGGGTACGGCCCCGGTCACATCGTCTGAACGGCGTCCATGTTGGTCGACGCGATTCAGACTGTTACCTCTGCGATGTCAGGGTACGGCGCCAGAGCGTTGTCAGTACGGCCTGTCCTGTCGTCTGAACGGCGTCCGTGGAGGGTGACGCGTTTCAGACCGCTGTCAGTACGGCCGTCCTATCAGACTGATAGGCATCTGCCTCGATCGACGCATTTTAGCTGAATTCAGATTGACCCCGCGAGCCTCCCCTTCTTTCTCTCATTTTCGCCTTCACTCTCTCTCTCCTCGCCCTCGCCGCCCTCTCCGACTCTTTTCCCCTTCCCTTCCTCTTCTTCCTCTTCCAACCACTCCATAGCCTCCTTACCTCTCACCTCTACCTCCACCACCTCCTTCGCGGCGTTCCATTCTCCGGACGGCGGCCGACGTCCCGGCGGAGTGGCGGCGTCCTCGAGGGTACCGACGGCGGTCTGCGGTGCGGAGGGTTGGCGGCACGGAGCTTGGTGGAGTTCAAGAACCAGTAGGGGGACGAACCTTACTTGTGTTGCTCGTGTTTTTCTTGGCGTGTCATGATGTGTTTGGGCTAGATTGAGCATGTGTAGGGGGTTTCCTTGTGGGATTGGCTGTGCTTGTGATCGTGGATTCGTAGCATGCTTGTGGTAGTTGAATTCCTCTTCCTCCCCTTCTTGTTTTGGGGCTTTTCGGAGTGTTTGGGGTTAAGGGAGAAACTCTCGGTTCGAACCAGGGAACCAGGTTTCTGGCACTAAACGGCGTCGTGCCTGGTCGACGCCTTTCAGAAGGGCGTCAGGGCAGTACGACGCCTTTTAGGGCAGAAACCTCCCTGTTCGAGGTTCCGCGAGATAGGGGTTCTGGCGTTAATTGACGTCATAGATGGACGACGCCTTTCAGAAGGACGTCGGGCCATCATGACGCCATTTAGGCAGGAAATCACCCCGATTAAGGGTATGTAAAATCTGGAATTTCGGTGTGAATGGCGTCTGTGGACCTGGACGCGTTTTAAATAGGCGACTCCCTATGACGATGCGTTTCAAGGAATAATCTGGCTTTAATGAACATGTCTGAGGGGCTTGAATGGCGTCGACCTCGGTCGACGCGATTCAAGAACAGAACTGTATGGATCCTGGTTTTATCATGTGTTTCATTGTGGAACGATTCAAATGCATGCTTTACGTTGTACACTGAGACTGAGGACTTCTGCGTGAATGGAATTACATCATGTTATATGTATGTGTGTGCTTATGCGATTGCGGATTGGAATAACTGTGGTTTACGTTTGTCACCATGGACCGATGGGGACAGGGTCATGGTATCTGTGAGGCATTGTGCCGTACCGGTGGGAGGAGTGGTACATGTTGTGTTTTACCTTAGGCTGAGGGAAGCAGAACCACCTTGAGCCCGTCGGGCCGGAGTAGCTGGTGCGCTATCCGAGGGGTTGCTGCTTGGCCTCAGCGGGTCGGGGTTTCCCTGTTTGTTGTGACAGCTTCCGGCGCGTTTCTTGCTGTGGAGCTGGTTGTGGTACTGTTGGAGTTGTTTTACCCCTGTAGCCACTGGGCCTGATGTGACCTTTGATCAAGGTTACGAGTGGTACCCTTAGCCCTTTGGCCTGACGCAGCCCGGGAGGTTAGGGTTGTGGGTAGTTCCTGTAGCTTCGGCTTGACGGGGGTTCGCCGGTCCCCAGGGCCCTCCTGAAGCGCTGAGGCCTAGCGTGGAGGCAATCCGGACGGTAGGACAGTAGTCTAGACTGCTTGTGTGCACACGTAGCTGGCAGTGGCAGTACACTGGTTCCAGCTAGTCCTAGTTTGACTCACTGCCTCACCCTACAGTGCCCCGAAACACTGTAGGGGTGGACAGGCGTGAGCAGTAGTGGTAGTGTTGGGAGGCGACGTTTGACTTCGGTCGACAGTGTGGTTCAGTCGCTTCGTGGACTTTGGCTGTGAGACGTGACTCTGTGTTGGGTTTTTCGGGTTGCTTAGAATGGTTCTTGCTACACTGCTTATCGTACGTTTCATATCAGATTAGGGGTGCTATGTTTACTGCTTTACTTAATTGCCATATATTCCTGTTGTTGCACTTGTGGGTGTGTGAGTGGGAGACAGGGGATCGGATGATCCCTACTGAGCCCAATTCTGGTGTGGCTCACTCCCTGCGGTTTCAGGTGTGGACCTCGTGGCGAGCGGAAGCGTGGTGTCTTCTTGGTGTGCGGACCAGCAGCTGTCTTAGTTCCGGGGTATGCCCCGATGTTGTTGTACTTCCTTCTGCCTGTACTTATTTAATTGTTGGACTGTATACGGACATTGTTATTTTCCTTCCTGCGCACTTGCTTACCTTTGTAGTCCGTGAGATTGTTATATTTAGCCTTGTTTAGCACTTACTCCTCCAGATGTGTTGTGTGAGATCCGGGTGTGAACCCGCAGTTAATGGGCCGACATCCATTTAGTGACCGGGTCTCCGGTCATAGGATGGCGGGTCGTTACAAAGGGTATTTGAGAGATCGAGAGAGTATCAGTTAAAGATGAACCCCAAGAAATGTGTATTCGGGGTATCTTCAGGAAAATTACTTGGATTCATCGTCAGCAAACGGGGAATTGAGATCGATCCCAACAAGGCAAAGGCTGTCAGAGAAATGTCACCTCCCAAAAACTTGAAAGAGTTAAGAGGATTAATCGGGAGGTTGCAATTTATTCGCCGTTTTGTCTCCCAGCACTCACAAAGGTGTAAGCCGTTTTACGAGCTTACCAAGCCGAGAGTCAAATTCGATTGGGACGATAAGTGTCAGGAGGCATTTGATGGATTGAAGAATTATTTGGCAAGTCCTCCTGTTTTGAGACCACCATCTCTAGGCAAACTATTGATACTTTACATTTCTGTCCTGGATGATGCAGTGGGGGCTGTCCTAGCACAAGAGGATGAAGAAGGAAAAGAGAGGGCAGCCTACTATCTCTCTAAACTTCTCAACCCCGCTGAACAGAGATATACAGCGATGGAGAAAACATGTGCAGCATTGGTCTGGGTTGTGCAGAAATTAAAGCACTATTTTCTGGCCCACGAAGTCCATCTCATCGCTAGGATGAATCCGATCAAATTCCTTCTGGAGAAATATGTTCTTACTGATAGGTTAGCGCGATGGCAAAGCTTTCTATCTCAATTCGATATCATTTATATTCAGCAGAAAGCGATCAAGGGCTATGCCATAGCAGAACATCTTACTCATCATCCCCTTCCTCGATTTGATCCAGTGCGATCAGAGTTTCCGGATGAGGAACTGATGTCCGTAAATCAAATCAGAGATGATATGTGGACTCTGCATTTTGACGGAGCTCTGAATTCTCATGGAAAGGGGATCGGTATCGTTCTGCTATCACCTGAAGGTGTCACCATTCCCCAAGCCTTTCAGCTTGATTTTCCAGTCACCAACAATATAGTTGAATACTAGGCACTCCTTGCTGGCCTCGAGGCTGCTCATTTCCATGGTGCCACTAAACTCAGGATTGTGGGTGATAGCCAACTAATTATTCGCCAAGTGCTGACCAAGTATCGAACTCTTGATCCCAAGCTCAAGCCTTATCAAGAGCTTACTTCTGCATATTCAAAGCTTTTCACGAAATTGATCTTTGTCCATGTCCCTAGGAATCAAAACATCTTAGCTGACGCTCTAGCTTCACTTGCATCTTCTCTTAATTTTCCAGTCAGCAAGCAATCCGAATCAATCATAGTTCATAGGCGTCTTTCACCTGCCGTGAAAGACCCTTCATTCCTTAGAACTAAGGAGAAGTTGCTGAAGAAAGTCAGAGATGGAAGTATTGTAGAAAAGAGAGAAATCATGTTGATAGAGCTGTTAGAAGAGATGGATGATGAATAGAAGCCATGGTATTATGAAATCGCCAAATATTGTGAAGATCAATCATATCCTGAGGAAGCTACAACTGAGGAGAAGAGAGCTATCAGGAGAGTTGCTCAAAGATACACCTTAGTTGGAGGAGCACTGTACAAGAGAGGTTTTGATGGAGTTCTTCTGAGATGTCTAGACGAAGATGAGCTTTGGAAGGTTATGGAAGGAGCTCATAGTGGAGTTTGTGGTAGCCATGTCAATGGACAGATGCTAGCAAAGAAGATCCTTAGACAAGGGTTTTATTGGCCAACCATGGAAGAAGACTGTGTAGGATATGTTCGTAGGTGTGCTAAGTGTCAACTTCACGCCGACAAAATTCATTCTCCTGCATCTTCACTCCATCCTGTTTCTTCCCCATGGCCTTTCTCCATGTGGGCTTTCGACATCATTGGACCCCTTGGTAACCTAGATTCCAGCATCAAGCAAAAATCTTTCATTCTCACGGCAACGGAATACTTCACCAAGTGGGCAGAAGCTGAAGCGTACACGGAAGTCAATGCATCAACCGTCTGCAAGTTCATCATGAAGAACATCATCACCCGATTTGGAATTCCAAGCACCATCGTCACCGACAACGGACCGCAGTTCGTGTCGCAAGAATTGAAGGACCTCTGCAACAGGTATAAAATTGCATTGCATCATTCATCTCCTTATTACCCGCAAGGCAATGGACAAGCAGAGGCAACTAATAAGACTTTGATAAAAATCATCAAGAAGACGTGTAAATCTAACAAATTCGCAGACTGGCCAGAAAAATTGGTTGAGGCTCTATGGGCCAACCGAACTTCAATCTGCACGCCTACTGGGCAAACTCCTTATTCCTTAACATTTGGAATGGAGGCGGTAGTTCCATATGAGATCCTCATACCGTCATTAAGAGTACAATTGAATAAGGAATTCTCCATTGATGAACATCGTTCAGCACTCCTTGCTCAACTGGAACTCTTAGATGAGAAAAGATGGTGAGCCGCTAATCATGCAAAAGTTTATCAAAACAGACTAGCACGTTTTTATCAAAAGAAAGTCATTGAACGTAAGTTCAAAGTCGGTGAAATGATGGTCAAAAGGATTTTTGTAAAACCTAGTGGTCCGCGTTCTAAGCTCCAACCCAACTGGGAAGGACCTTATGTTGTATCTCACGCTTTTCCTGGTAATGCTTACCGTCTTGTTAATGCAGAAGGAGAAGAGCTAACTCATCCTTGGAATGGTTTACATCTTAGGAAATACTACCCTTAGGTTAAAGAGTCGATCAGCATGGTACAAAGACCAGTGGAATCAGAAAATTTATAAACTCAAATTTCTTTATTAGTCTGAATAATTTAACTCCAAACATATCATTACTACACACACTGACACGTTTGATTCGTGAGTAACAAGAGATGCCAAGTCCTAAAGGATATCAAAAGCTTGACTAAAAGTGTAAAGTAGAAATCATTCGTTTTTAAAGCAAATTCTGTTTTACACTCGGCCCATGATGTCGGAACGAGGCTTAGAATAGACTACCAAGAATACCCGCCATCTTAGTAGGAGGCCGTCATAAAAAAATGGGGGAGATCCGTTCCAAAAAAAAAAGAAAACAAAAGAATACAAAAGCAAAAGGCAAAATCCAAATCAAAAGGCCATTACACTACAAACGTTACATCAAGGCCATGAAATGAAACAAAAGGGAACGCAAGGTCGATAAATACCCCGGAAAGAAAATGACCGAACCCCAACGGATATCAGGGTAAGAAATGAACATCTCTTTAGGTCTCCGGAACCTTCTCATGGGCTTCCTAAACTTATTCTTCTTTTCCTTCTAAAGAGGTGTACTCCAAACTTAAGGAATGGCTTAGATTGACTATGGGTCAAATCATCAAATGGGATCACGAATGGAAACACAAATTCAAACACGATGGGTTTAAGTTAAATTGCTAAAGAACAATTTGGAAATTAAGTTAATAAATGAATATGATCTTTTTATCTGAGTACCATGCTGATCTTTTATGTCAAAAATCAAAAAAAAAAAATACATATGTCAAAAATAAATAAAAATTACTTATGTCAAAAATAAAAAAAAATACATATGTCAAAAATCCAAAAAAATATATATGTCAAAATCCAAAAAAGCATATATTTCAAAACCCAAACAAAAATGAATATTTCAAAACAACAAAAATATTTCATTTAGCATTTGCTTATTACACTTGGTATGTCTCATTCCTTTTATTTTCAGTGAGCATCTGTCTGCTTGCATGTTACATTTTGCTTAAGTTTGTTTATAATTCAATCACCTTCGTTAATAAAGGCTATGCCCCTTGACTCTTCTACTAAGGATATGATCAAGTAGTCGGTTACTTAACCAGGCAAGGGGCTAAGCCTGAATAGATGCTTAACCTATTTGTTCAAGTCATATACAGGACACAAGGCATGAAGAGAGTTGGAATACGGATTGAAGACAGCCAGAACCTGTTTCTGCGATTGAAAGGCATCGTTGAACAGCGACGTGTTTTGGTTCATGTTAATGGCGTCAGCGCGACACGACGCGTTTCAGAAATTCAAAGAAATGATTGCAAAGCTGGAAAATTTCAAGAAGATCCCACTATGGAGTTCAAGAAGTCCTGACCGTGGCTAAAAAGACGGTTATCTCTACCCTTGTATTATTTCATATAATTATTTCATTTGCATCAGCATTACTATATGCTAAGTTTTTATTAGAGTATGTCAAGGACCTTGTGGTTTTGATGAAACTGGAATTTGAGTTCCCCTATAACAAAAACAGTGATAATTCCAGAGAATTCTTAATCGTACGGATGGGCCGTTAGATTGTTAATTAGTGAGGATGATGGTTCCACTTTTGTGAAACGGTGCGTGGATAAACGAGCTTCGGCTTAGCACTGAATTACAAGAATTGGTGTCTTGACTCATTAATGACAATTTAACAATATTATCCTTGACTAATTTATATTTTATTTGACTTTATATTTTTCTTTTAGCCCAGCATGCATCATATAGGACTTTGAAATCATTGTAATAAGAATTAATTATTGATTAAGTTTCAGACTATTAATCAAATAACTCAAACATTATATGAAATATTCCATTCTGAATTGAGTATCTTAATTATCTTTGAGGTTCGCTTGAAGATATCCTTGGAATGCTATCCTTTCTTGGATTCTTTACCCGATATTTCTTGTTTTCTTTTAAGATCCATCATGGTTGTAGCACGTCCACAGTGGCTGGCAAACGCTCCCCATGATGAAACCTACAGTGTCTACGACCTGGGGTACTTCCCACTCCGAGGAGGTTGATCGACCTTATTTTATTTCCTTGTCTACCTCATCCAGATAGGATTGATTTCATTGATTTCCTTGAACTATCTTCCTTGATAATTTTGAGAAAAATTCTAATCATATGATGTTAAGAGCATGTCTCATCACACCTTGGCATCACCTTTTCAGTACATTCTATTTCATTTCACTCCCTTGCAAAGATGATGCCAAGGTGAGGCAGCTGTAGACACGATATTTTTGACATCATTTCGAATAAATTTCATATCATATAATAATGCCTCAAAATGGTCTGATATTTGTTCATTGATTAATTTTTATTGATCTTTTTAAGTGTCGGGTTTAACAGACATGTTTAAGTTAATTAATTAAATTGATTTTAACTCAAATTTCAGTTAAAATATGAAAAAGCTTAAAATACGTCTACCTATGTGGACGCCATTTAGACTTTATTCTTATTTTTAACGTTTAAATTTGAATTTTAATCAGTTGATTAATTAGCTAAAAGGCGTCTGTGAGTCTTGACGCGTTTCCTAGGCTATTTCTACTTATCTTCCAGATGTTTATCCTTATCTTAATTAGTGTAAAAGACGTCTTCACATGTAGACGCGTTTTAGCTAATAAAGATAAAGATAAGTTTTACCGGATGTTTATCATTATCTTAATTAATCTGAAAGGCGTCAACCAATGTGGACGCTTTTTAGATAATTACAGATAGAGATGAATTAATCTGTATTTATATGTTGGTTAAGATGGATAAATCTTAAGATTTTTTCCATGTTAATCACGAACGCAGAAGAAGTCTATAAATACCTTGCATCAATGTTGAGTTAAAAAAAAAAAAAGGTGAATGCTGAAAAGAGTTTGTGATTGAAGCAAAGCAACAACGTCGGAACGCCGAAGCGCTGCCATTTCCAGGAGTCGGCGTCCATTCAAGATTCTTCATCCAATTCAAAGATTCAACTATTGGGCATAAGTCTTTTATTTCTGCATCTGCATTTCATTTAGTTCTACATTCTTCATCATCACTTCATACAACACACAACACCTGCATTCTTTTCAAAACCTATTTGATTAAGGGGTTTCAAAGTCATTAAACAAGTAAGTTTGCTGTTTAATTGCATGTTTAAGACCATGATTAGAATAGATACTATTGTTTCTTAAGTTCTCATCATCATTTCTTCGTTTCCATTTTTATTTTTGCTGCACGGAGCAAGGGAGAATCAAGATAGCAAAATCAAGTCACAAGGATTTCTGGAAGATCCTCAACCTCAACCTCAATAGCAAGAACAAAAGCAAGAAAAGGCTCTCTTTCTTCAGCTGGCTGAGGAAGGGGAATCAAGAGCTCAATATCTTCCGCATTCAAACAGGTAGACGATCATACCTTCTTTTGGAACTTTTTAGTTAAAAGTTTCTGGTGATCACTGCACTTAGTTTCTGTTTTTAATAGGTTTATTTTGCAACTAAATAACCTAGATTTTTTATGATAATCACACTAGCATTTTAAGCACTCACATTAACAACCAACGGCTAGAACATACAACGAATCAACAAAGCAGGCAGCAACAGCATACATGAACAGCTAACAGGATAGCTATCAAAGTAGAGAGGACGGCCAGGGGCTTGGCCGTCAAAGGCAGAGGACGGCCAGAGGCTTGGCCATCAAAGGCAGAGAACGGCCAAGCGGTTGGCCGTCAAATAGAGGATGACGGCCAAGGGGCCCGCCGTCCAATGGAGTGGATGGCCTGTAAGTTGGCCGTCCAAAAGAGAGGACGGCCAGGGTATTGGCCATCCAGGGGCGTCGACGGCCAGGCAAGTGGCCGCCCAAGTGTTGGACGGCCAACTACTTGGCCGTTTGGCAGCTTGAACGGCCTAACAATAGGTCGTCCGAATCAAAATAAAATATATCAGGGTCTTACCTTCTTACCTTTGATCGCGATGCGTGCAGCGGGCTATAGATGTCCCACCGTGATCGCCAGAGGGCTGTCGGCGTCCGAAACGTCCCCCGCCGCTGCTGCGGGCTTCGGGCGAGGGCTTCTCCGTTCGTCTTAGCACTACGGCGATTTGGAAGGGTTAGGAATCAAAGTGTGTGATCGCCAGGAGCATTACCTCACGGTCCCTGTGCTCCGCAGGATGGTGAGAGTGATCGCGTTCTGATGGAGCGGGAGACGACGGATTCCTCTTCTCTTCCTCTGGCCGGCCAGAGGAGGAGAGCTCGGCAGTCTGCACGCAGAAATGCGGTAAGGGTCCCTGAAAGGAAAAGACAAGACAAAAGAAGAAGATAACCTGATTAGGACTGTGATATGTAGAATCTATTCATGTAAATACAGAAATAAACTAAAATTGAAAGGGGACGCACTGGATGGGAGTTTAGGGAGGGAAAGTGACCATATGTTATGGCCACCCACCTCCCGTTTTTTTTGTTTGAAACCTCTGGAGGGTAAAAGGTGTTAGGTCGTCCTAACATGCATGCACGCAGATGGGGGTGCTCGTGTGTGATAATAGTGAAAAGTAAAGTGATGTGTTAAAAGAAAAGGAGTAAAAAGGAGGTGATGCTGCTACGGAGTGGATGAAGAGTGGGAATGCAATGGAATGGAAAGGAGAAAAATAAGGAGAGAGTTAAGAGAACAAGCCCGATTGGAATGTGGAAGATCCCTCCAGTTTGTCGACTGCCAAGACTTTTTCCCGCTTGAAGTTCTTCCGGAAGCTCTCCAACTCCTTGCCAACTTAACCTCCCTCTCTAACCTCTCTTGCCTCTCTAACCTTTCTAACCCCCCTTCTCGAAGGGACATAGAGGGTTTAAATAGGTGAAGGGAAAATAGGAAGAAATTGGAGTCCAAATCCCCGTAAATCATCAAAGAACCAATGGGAAGCGGTCAAGAGTCGGAGGTTGTGCGCGGGGCAGTCGCCGGAGTGGGGAATGATCGGAGTAGTGGGGGTGAGGGTGGCGAGTGGAGGAGATCGTGGGAAGATGAGGTCAAGATGGAAGTTAGGAGAGTGGACGGCCAACCATCTGACCTTCCAATCCCGTGGAAGGCCAGGTAGCTGGCCTTCCACGAAGAGGTGGAAGGTGGCCCGGTTGGCCTTCGAAGGGTGGTGGAAGGTAAGGGGTGGAGTTCGAAGGGTGGTGGAAGGCAAGCTGGTTGGCCTTCAAAGGGTGGTGGAAGGCAAGGGGTGGCCTTCGAGGGATGGTGGAAGGCGGACAAGTTGGCCTTCGAAGGATGGTGGAAGGCGGACAGGTTGGCCTTCGAAGGGTGGTGGAAGGCGGACAGGTTGGCCTTCCACGAAAAGGTGGCTAAAGTTGAGATTTGTTAATGGGCCTAGTTATTAGTGGGCTGAAGGATGAGATGGCTAAGATGAGGGGTTTGGTGGTGATGGGCTAATGATGGATGGGGTTCGTGACCGAAAGGGGGGTCCAAAATCGGTGTCTACACTGATAAGCAAGATTTGGCCGAGATAATCTTGTTCCAGAGGTTAGAAGGATTTCCAATTCCCATTATGATCGTCCAGAGCAAGTCCGAGCTGCGGAAGAGTCCTTTTGAAGGCCAAATACCCAAAAGTCACTTCTTATAAATACATATGGACATTGACTTTTGAAAGAGGTTGGTTTTTAGAAGATTCGAAGCTCTACAAGGTGTTTGAAGGTCCTCAAGGGAGAAAAATGTGGATAACAAGAAGGAGTTCTTGTTCCTTCATCTTCTTCCACCATTGAAGCTCAAGAAGATCAAGGCTTTCAAGGGGCCAAACCAACTGATCTTTTCTCTAGTTTCTTCTAGTTTCTTTTTCATATAGTCTTTTTCATTGCATCAACTCATCGCACACACTCACTTCTTGATTTCCAAACCTACACTCCTTAAGGGGGTTTAAAAGAATACAAAAAGTGAGTTCTTTTAGTTTAGTTGCATGTTTAGATTCTTAATTAGAATAGATATTACACTATTTTAGTTCTAATCATAGTTTTATTGTTTATTTAATTTTTTTTGTGCAAGGTACAAAAGAAAAGCAAGAGTAAAGAAAGAGAAGGCTCTTTTCTTTCAGCCGGCCGGAAGAGAAGAACAAAAAAACCTCATATTCTCCCGATTTGCAAGGTCAGTAAGTGATCACCTTTTTGAAACCCTCGGTTTCTGGTGATCACAATTCTTTTCATATTGCTAATCATAGTGAACACGTGATAACATGATGAACACACACTCTTTTTTAGTACTACATTGCCCTGGACAAAGAAAGGGTATGAAATGATTTGGGTAATTGTGGATAGATTGACTAAATCAACTCACTTTTTATCCATCAAGAAAACTAAAATTTTAGAAGCATTGGTTAGACTATATATTGAAGAAATTGTAAAATTACATGGCATACTAGTATCAGTTATTTCATATGGAGATGTCAAATTTGTGGCTAGACCTTGGAAGAGGTTACAAGAAGTTTTGGGGACTCAATTGAAGCTTAGCTCTGCATTTCATCCCCAAACAGATGGACAATCTGAGAGTTCCATAAAGACATTATATGACATGCTCAAAACTTGCAATTGAGAATGGAAAGGAAGTCGAGATGAGCAGTTGCAATTGGTGGAATTTGCATATATTACATGCTAGCATTAGAATGGCACTATGAAGCTCTCTATTGAAGACCTTGCAGATCATCGGTGTGTTGGGCAAAAGTTGGAGAAAAGAGTTTGATAGGCCCATAAATAGTTAAGGAATGTACAAAGAAGATTGAATTTATCAAAAAAAAGTTGTTAGCGGTACAAAGTAGGCAAAGGAGTAATCTAGACAGCAATAGAAGATAATTGAATTTTGAAGTTAGAGACTGTGTATTCTTGAAAGTATCACCTATGAAAGGAGTTACGAGGTTTAGCAAGAAAGACAAGTTTAAGTCTAAGACTTATGGGCCCTCTCGAGATTTTAGATAAGATTGGAGTTGTCACATATAAGATGGCATTATCACCTGCATTATCAAGTGTTCATCTAGTGTTCCATATAGCACTGCTCAAGAAATATGTGTAAGATTCATCTCATGTTCTTGAATATGAGTCTTGGATGCTCAACTAGATTTGACATATGAAGAACAACATGTGAAAATCTTGGATCTTGTAAGAACAAGTGTTGAGGACTAAGGTGATTCTTTTGCTAAAAGTTTTATGGAGAAATTGCTCTATAGAAGAAGCTACATAAGAATCTGAAGAACATAATGAAGAAGAAATATCCTCATTTGTTAGATGAGTTAGTACTTTAAATTTCATGCACGAAATTTCTTTAAGAGGGAGAGGATGTTATACCCTATAAATAAGTTTTTAGAATTAGTATGAATTTTAGACAACAATTAACTTAAGTGGTAATTTGGGCATGTAATTAATCAGAGAACAATGGAGTTTGGTTAGCCATTTGGCTAATGGTCAGCCTATGATTTGGTGGACACTTCTATTTATTTTATAGAGCCGTGTCGGACACTCGAACACGACACGACACTTGCACACCCGTGTCCAATTCTCTGCTTCAAGATTTCAAAGTAAATACTAGATATCTCTTAGAATACTTAGTATATCTTCTTAGAATATTTGTCTATATGATAAAATTTGATATATTTGAGTTATATCTTTTATATTTTAGATAAATTTCAATAATTATATTTTATTGTATATATGTGTAACTACGTATTCTTGTATATATATTTGTATATTCTCCGTGTCCTCGTGTCCTAATTTTAAGATATTGTTGTGTTCGACGCACGTGTCCGTGTCGACAGTTAACACTCGTGTTCGTGTCCCATAGATCATAGTGGCCAGCCAGTTAGTTATTTTGTCTGTATTAGCCAAGTTGTTGCAATTGGTTAATAGTAGGTTGAGCTGGCAGATTTGGGCGGTTATGGGAGATCAGTTAGTTACATAAGTCAACATGCAAAGCTATAAAGTAACCAGGTTGGTTAGAAATTAAGTTGTCATTAAGAGAATTTGGGGTCAAGTTGGGCATCTAACTAACTTAGTGATGGATATAGGTGTCCTCTAAGCCAATCATAAGACACCTATTTCAATCTGGTTCACTAATAAATGGCATTAAATTCATTATGTAGATTGGCATGTTTATAATTGCGCATAATGAAGTCCATGAATATGTGCAATAGTCATCAGATTATGATGAGATCATAATAATGAGACTGATGACTTATAAATACATATTCTCAACTGTTCCTAGTCGTAGGATGTTTGAGAAGGACATCAAACATCCGGTTAGACTAGTACAGGTTATTCCAGCTGATATGATGATAGTGACTGATCTCGTTAGTTACTAGTGTGGAGACACAATGGTAAACCTGTAGGTGCTCATTGGAGAATGAGTTCACTAAACTGATCTGACATGAATCGCCGAATGGTAATTTACCTGACTGTCAATCGGCTTGATTCATCGTCACAGTAGCGTGGTTGATCCTTGGACTTAGACACCGAAGACACCTTGTCGGTGGACTTCTGGACTTTGACCTTGACCTACGAATCCCTATCCACGGGATCTCAAATAGTCAAGGATCGGGTCCAGTGGAAGACCTTCGAAGGTGATTGTGTGTTCAATAAAGAATCATTCGCTCTCAGGTAACTGGAGAGAGAATGCTCTAGAGTAGATCCGTAGGAGTCTCTGGCCAGAGCAGAAACAATATCAGGAAAACTGGTTTTCGGATATTGTAAAGCGGAGTCTGATTCAAGTGAGTTGACAATCTAGGGTTTGACAGTTGACCATACCCTAGGTTAACTTG
The DNA here is from genome assembly GCA_030544215.1 of Zantedeschia hybrid cultivar. Taxonomy (NCBI): domain Eukaryota; kingdom Viridiplantae; phylum Streptophyta; class Magnoliopsida; order Alismatales; family Araceae; genus Zantedeschia; species Zantedeschia hybrid cultivar. The sequence goes on along the minus strand of JARZZO010000002.1, from coordinate 57,510,974 downwards.
AGAGCATTGTGCGAACGAAGGATTATAGCAACGTGGTAACTATGGACGGACAGGTTTCATGAGTGGGTTGCTGAACTCCATTACCTTCCGGGATCATGCGGTGTTGCTTGGCATCCAACTTGATCGGAAGTCCGACTGAATTTACATGCGATGATAATTCGGTTAAGTAATTAGTTAATATCTAGATATTAATTAATTACAATAAGTCAATAACTAGTTATTGGACTTAACGGGCTGAAAACCGGACTGGTAAATGGGCGTAGAGGGTCACACGCAATAAGATTCTCAGTCGGTGGTACATAAGTGGGATTTATATTAACTCGAGGACTTTTGTGAAAAGTCACGCTGACTTAATATATATACACGCTGTTGAGAAACCCTGGGCCAAGCGCCAGGATTTCCCTTGCTGGCCGTCATCCCCCCCTTTCTCTCTCCTCCTTTGGGCGTCCCATTCGGGGCGCCAGAACAGCTTCCGTCTCCGCCGCGTGTGATTCCCGAAAGTCGGGAATTCCCGTCGGCGGGATTTCCACAATCGTTGCGGCGACGGATCTTCAGCGAGCGAGCTGAAACGGACGAGGGATCGAGGACGAACCACCGCGGAGGATCGCGTGGATACCGCTGGAGGCTGGACACTTGTGCGGCTTGCGGCATCGCCTCGACGGAACCGAAACGGAAGCGGATTCGAATCCGCGCACGGTAATTAGATTTCGATCCGTTTTTCGATTTGCGTTTTTCGTTCCGAATCGGATCAGCAGGCATCGGGCGGGTTTAATTTTGTTCTTCGTTTCCGCTGCGTTCTTCGCGTCCCGCCCGAATCCCAACACTTAGGAATTAATTGAAGTCCATAACCTAGAGCTATTAGAAACCCATTTTGGCTGGGCATTTCTTAGAGGGCTGCATTTGTGGGTAGCGAGGAGCTGGAGAGCTTGTTGAGGGTTCGAGTTCTTGGAGATCTTTGGTTTTATATTTTCTTAAACAAGAGTACTTTGTATAAATCCATGACTATTTTGATATTTTCAAAATGTTCTAAAGATCTAATTTTACTTCTCACTTTGATTTAAATCTACATGCAATCAATCTCTATTCTACAATTTGATTTAGTGCTAGATATGTTCTAGAGTTTTGAATTTGTTCTTGAGATCGGTTGTGATCATCTGATTTATTTGGAATGAAATTTGACCCTCTTATACTAACATACGTAAATATACTTCTATTCTGGAACTGGAACTTGAATTTGATTACTCAGTTCTATTAGAGTTTGATACTCTGTCCTTTAGTTATTTCAGAAATTCAACTTGATTCATCCTTATTTAGTTCATATTCTATTTCCTTTTGCCCCATCGGCTTGGGATTACCGGTTTGTATTCAGTTCTGAAATCCAAATTCCATTTTATTTGTTTTATTGGCTTGAGACCCAATTTCTGCTCAGATACTTGCTATCTTTGATTGAGAACATGTTTCGTTCACATTCAGAAATCTGTGCAAAATAAGTGAAGCTATGATGCAAACATTGCCATTGTGCATGCATATATGTTTGAAGTAGCTTGTGGGAAACATGTGGAAAAAATCCTAAATCTAGTTATATCTGGAATGAGGGTGGGACTAGAGACTCCCCAGTTATGCACATGAACTAAGATCACAACACGGTCTAGGTATTGGGTATTTGTAGTCAGTAAGTTTGATATGAGGGCAATGAGTATGTCTGTTAATTCTGAAAATTTTGATATGAACTAATATGTTATGTTTGATATGTTTTGGCATAGATATTTGACAGTCCTGAGTTCTATTTGTTATTGATCCATGGGATCATTTAAAAACTTTAATATGCCTATCAGATCAAGACTGGCCCATTTTAGTTTGTTATGCGTCAGTTCAGATTCTAAAATCTTAAGAATTTGGTTCCATTTGGCCATCTCAGTTAAATTCTAAAATATTTATCAATTTAGGCTCAATTCAGTTCAATTTACCTGATTCAATTCAGTTTTATATGTCCCAGTTCAGTTTAATTTGATTCAATTTCAGCATTGAATGATGCAATTCAGTTCAGATCATGTCAATTCTTTTCAATTCAATTCAATTGATTAGTTCAGATCCAATGGAGTAATTCAATCCATTTTTATTATTTTAGTTCATTTGATTCAATTCAATCCAGAATAATTTAGCCCATGAGGTTCAATTATTGCAGTTCAATTGCTAATGTTTGATTCATTTTTTAATTCAGTCTTATTCTAACAATTTTTATTTAACTGATCCGTAATTCACTGATGCCATTTAATTAGATATTAATTACTTAGAAGCTCATAAATGAGTTGTAAAAATCTAAGAGAAATCGGCTAGACAATCGATTAAGTTCAGTTTCATAAGTTAATCGATCAGACATTTTGTTCTACTAATTGACCAAGTCTCTACACTGTTAATCGATTCCCTTTTGAACAAATAATCGATGTGGTATCAGATGAGTTATTGGTTTCGTTCTATTAATCGATAAGCCCTTGATTAGATAAATCGATTACCCTTTGTTCAGTTAATCGATTAGGACTCTTCCTACCTAATCGTCTTGCCATATGATCAATTAATTGATTAAGCCTTTGTTCTACTAATCAATTGGGCATTTGTTCTTTAATCAATTTGGGCTTTGTTATGCTCATCGATTAGGCCCTTGATAATCGAATAGACCCTTAGTAATAGATATGCTTTTTATTTTGTTAATTGATTAGGCTCTTGTGCTCAGCTAATCTGTTTACTTATTGTTCAGATAATCGATTAGGCTTTCGATTAATATTCTAATTGGAGTTACATTCTGAGATCAATTATGTGATCTTATGATATTGATTATGTTTAGAATTCAGTATCAATTACTAGACATATAGTAATTGATTTGACACTTTTGACTGCAATTAACGTCTTCTAAATTTGATTAAGCTTATTTATGAACTCAATTATCTAACCTATAATAATTGATTAGTATTGTATGCCGAGGATTTAGTTCGCAGTTACCTATTTAATTTTATCTGGTTGCTTAACTATTTGATTAATCTGCACTTAATCATGTTTAGTTATAATTTCCCTTGTAGTTAATATATATCTATTCCAGCTCATTCGCCGATTAAGATATTATCTATCATTTCAATTATTATATGTTTAGCTTGATAAGGTTTTGAAGCCTACTGAGTTGTACTCATAAATCATTACTTATACTTTTAGACCTTGAAGGCCAGTGAGTTGCCTAAAGCTCAGGGCAATGGTTTACTCTTAAAAGAGAGAAAAGGTTTATGCTTTCACTCAGGTTATTTGACTTTTGGGTTCTGTTGAAGAATAGTTTTGGTAATAGGCTTGCGTGAGAAATTATACTTTTTGGTTTACCTTGAGGGATCTTATGTACATTTGGAACTTTGATTTTGTGACGTTGGCATATATGTGAGTTGGATTCGACTATGGCACATCTATAGATTTAGTTTTGCTTCCGTTTATTAATTAGTTTTGTTATGATTTGTTGGGTTGTTCCCACTGTCACATGCACCTGGCTGCATAGTAGGCCAGTGACATGAACTTGTGATCAGGGGCGTGACATGCCTGGTCCCTTGTCCTTCTTCTCGTTACAGGTGCCTACAGCATGCAGACGGTGTCTCCTGTGAGGCAAAAATCAAGGCGAATGAGCAGACCCAAGGGGGCACCCCTTACCAAGGGGATCGGCCAGAGGAGAGAGAGAGAGGAGGGGGACAACCAGGCTCTAAGTAAATCCTGGAACTTGGCCCAGGGTTTCTCTCTAGCGCATACTTATATTAATTCCCTCATAAAAGTCCATGAATTAATATAAATTCTCACTTAATATCCATTGACCGAGAACCTTATAAATGCGACCCTCTAGGCACTAGTGTTAGTCCAATTTTGAGCCCAATAAGTCCAATAACCTTTTATTGACTTAAAGTAATTTATTTAATATCCCGTATAAATGAATACTTAATCGATTTATCATCTCATGATAATCGATCAGGATTCTAATTATGTTAGGTGCCAAATAACACTGCATGATCTCAGAAGGCACTGGGATTCAGCAACCCACTCAAGGAACCTTTCTGTCATCAGTTACCATATAATTATAGTCCTTCATTTGTTAATACTCTCAAGTGAACATAGGGCATCGTTAACTGTCAAACCCTAATAAGCTCAATTACTTGGATTAGATGCCTCAAAGCCTCATCGAAAAACACATTTTCTGATATGATGTCCTACCATAGCCAGAGACTCATGGGCATCACTCCCTATAGTATTCTCTCTCTAATTACAAAGAGTGAATGATCCCATATTAACTACGCAATCACCTTCGAAAATATTCCTATTTAAGATCCTATAGTTAGAGATTTATAAGCTAAAGTCACAACCCAGAAGTTCATCGGCAAGGTGTCTTTGGTGTCTCAGGTCATAAGACTAACCATGGTAGTGTGACGATGAATCAACCAACTGACAGTTAGGTAAATTACCATCTAGTGATTCATGTCGGATCAGTTCAGTGAACTCATTTTCCAATGATCACCTACAAGTTTGCCTTAATGTCTCCACACAAGTTACTAGACAAGTCACCTTCATCTTATAAATATGAGTAACCTATACTAGTCTCACAGGATATGTGATGTGCTTCTCAATTATCCTCCAACTTAGAACATGTGTTTAAAGAATATTAATTTCATTGTTATGATCTCATCATAATTTAATATTTATTACATATATTCATGGACTTCAATATGAACCGATATATTGAATTGTACATAATGAATATAATGCCTTTCTTATTATTAAAAGAATAAGATCATATAAAAAGTTATGGGATCGACTTGATGGACATACATAACTAACAGCCACTTTGTCCAACAATTAGGCTTATCTTGAAAAGCAGTTGGTCGGATTGATGACTCCACTACTCAGCAGGCTTCAAACCATCCACATGGCTTAACAAATAGTAAGTTTTGCAAATCACATTCTACAATTATATTAAACATGATCTTAGATAGTTCTACATATAGCTTAAATAAAAATATGATGCAAAACATTGTTAGATATAAACTTATCAAATCAAATATATTTTCTAATAATATGAGTAGATCAACTAACATATAGCATATATGGCATGATCGACAACATATCAGACATATCAAATTCTACAAGCCATGATTATAATGTATCACATATCGAACAGAACATATCAAATTGTCAGGATGCTACATATCGCCGTCCCCTAAGCACATTCCATATCAAATAACAAATATCAGGGCATAGTAGCTTATCAAATCATATTCATATTATGGATCATAGGATTATGACAGATTCATATGATTCTAAAGAAATAGTTAATCAGGATGATCAAAAGATTCAAATGACTAAGCTGAATTCAAATGAATATATAGAGAAAAGATTTCATATCTACGTGTCAATCAAATCAATAAAATTATATCATAACGAAATCACTACATAAGGAGATGAACAAACGAATACCAAAGCATTTAGGCAAATATGCAAAGGTCTAAGTCTTGCACAGAATCGGAGAGTCAAAGTCCCACCACAACCGTACAAATGGAAAATAGGTTTCAAGAGGTGGCTCCCGCTCAGCGTAGCACTTTGTTCCATGTGGCACTTTGTACCTACCCCTAGTTGGGATTTTACCCTTACCCTTAGGTTTCAAACACTAAATGCCCTATCTAATACGGATGCTTATAATGGAATCGGATCTTATAATATCCTTAACATATTAATGTCCAAACATGGTCATACAAATATGGCACAATCATATAACAGAGAGAAAATGATAAGCATAGATCTAAAAATTTAATTAACAAAGTACTACGTACAAGTATAATTTAGAATATAAATTTTATATACAAAATAGTCACTTACAAAGTCAACATAGTCATATAAATAAAAAATTAGAATAAAGCTAATGCCAACAAGTTATTGGACAGAAATACAAGCTTAAGGATTATCTCATAATTTTCAAAATAAAAAACAAATATTTGGCTATTCAAACTAATTTTTAGAATTAAAAACATCAATAATAGGCCGAATATTATCAAATAGATTCAAAAAACTTGGTGAACATGTCGAATAAGTTATATGTAAAGTGTGAGCAAAGTTTTATCAATTTTTGGACTGGTTTCATATGATGTTTTACTCCCGCTTTGATTCCAAAAATCCAACTTAAATAGAATTTCATCAACATAAAATAAATTGCAAAATAAATAGAAAATGGGGTCAGAAAATTCTCAAACTTTACAGAGAAGTTAATGACAATATAACAAAAGTGTTCACAAAATTTGGCATTATTTTGACATGAACCGAGTCAGAGAAAAGATCCACAAGTTAGGGTTTCAAAACTGCCATAACAGATTATATAATATGAGAAGAAAATTACGGAATAAATATCAAACGAATTTATAACATTATAAAATTTATTGGTAATAAATATAACATGTTAAATAGAGTTTTATCAAAATTTTAAGTCAATAGGAGATCAGACAAATGAGAGCGAGTATCTATAAATCAGGAGGTGATCACAGTTAAAAATAAAACAAATTAAATGAACATATTGCATATACTGAGATAATAATCACGGGATAAATAACAAAGAAGATCATAAAAATATGAAACTTGATTATCAATAAGTAGACATATAGATCAAACTTCTTACTATTTTATTAACTTTGAATTTTTTTAAAAATAATATAATTTTTAATGCAAAATAGATCATGCTTAGAGTTATCTCTCTATCACTTGATTCTAAAAGAAATAATCATGTATCAACTATATTCTCTCAAAAACACCACATAAACTTATCCTTAGAAGAGAGCTTTATATAAGAGAGCTTATGTATAACCCAAAGGCTCTATTTATACTTATTTTCCTTCTTAATACAATCACTTACACCATCTTTCTTTTCTGGAGTCGAACTCCAACTCCTCATGACTTAATCTCTATGTCAAAGTCACTTCTTAGTACAAATCGTACTCTTTTCACGCAACCTGCAGTTTTCTTTTCTGAAACTTTTAAATTCGACCTCTTAAACGTCTGAATTAGGAAAAACTCTCTTGTACAAAATTTTAGAACTTTTTGTTATATTTCTAATGCCACTAATATCACTATTTTTGGATGCTTATATAAAAGGTCATCCCTATTTTACTAACATGTTGTCCTAAGTACTCTGAAGCCATAAATCTGGTAGATTTCCTTTCCATCCGAAGATGTCCTGATTCCAAAGAGTAAATGACTTATTTTAAATATATGTTCTTCATAAAACTTCTATAATTTTGACTTATCATTCTAATGGAAGTCACCTTACTTAATTTGGAAATTTATATACAAAGTTATACTTAAAACATCAGAACTGTGTCAAGTGTATCTGTGTACATAATCTTAGTTCAACTAAGATTTCAATTATGACTTTCTACCTACTAATTAGAAATTTTAATCATATTCAAATTTACTGTGTTCTACTTCAAATCTAACTAAAATACCTCTTATAATACTTTTTAGGTCATAATTAACTTTAATTACACTTAAATTTAATTATACCTTCTCTTGTTTCCGAATATGAATCCTAGTTCTACTAGGACTTGTTTTCTATTGGTAGGCCTTTCTAAAATTGATTATTAATATTTTTGACCTGTAAACCGTTTGAATGAGTAAAAATTATCTTCTACAAAGTTATAGATCTTTTCCGATTCTTTATAATGATATCAATCATACCTTAATCCGAATTCTCTACAGAAAGTTATAATTATTTTAACATGTTGTTGTCTAATACATCAAACCCAAAATTTTAACTAAATTAGTGAGGTATTCTTAGTAGTATCATTGAACTAATAGACTTTTATAATTGGATTCATTGGACTAAATCAAGTTACTTAAACTCACTAATAGACTATCATAATTAGTTAAATAGTCTAACTTAAGTTATATTAACGGATTGTAAAAAAACAACGCATAACATCCTCTCCTCCTCAAACAAATTTCGTCCTCAAAATTTGAGAGATTCTAACAATCTATCTTTGTACTAATAAATTACTTATATTGATTTCTAAGGCCATAGAATAAGATTAAAAGATTACTTAATCAAAATCTGATCACCATGATAAATAGATCTATATTTGAGGAGTATTTGTAATCATATTAATATATACCTTTGATTTAATATGTCTATAGACTGGAGATCCGATCTAGTTAATCAACCTAATTAATCTACAGATAAACTTATCCTTATATAGCTAAGGGCATAGGGTGAAAAGCGGTTGATGACTAACTAACTCTTGTATGGTTGAATATGTACTAAAATAGTTAGGATACAAATCATGATCATAACAATCTCATCGTGTCTTATAATTACTCCTAAAAGTACTTAAAATATCATAAGAGTTTGTCAATTAACTCTTATGGGTATTTTTAACTTGAGATATATAAGAGTCATAACATCACAGTGTGCTACTAAATAATCATCTATACTTTAAAAAATTATAATATTTTAGAGATCTAATGGAAATTATGAAGCATTGATATTCTGCTTTAAATCTAGGTGCTTTAAGAAAATGGATCTAATCTCTAATCAGGATAATGTGCTTAACTCCCAAGTATCCTTCATAGGTCCACTCTCTAACTAATTTATACATTATGTATCCTTAGCAAACTTACTCATCATGGAACTTGAAGTAATCTGCATTTATATTCAAGGGTAAGGCCTGAAGGATAGCATGGAAGGATTTAAGTATATGCCTATTGGTAGTCTAATAGATCACTTTAAAATGATTATGTACATGTCTATAAGTATATTCTTAGTATTTTTACAAATTAAGAGAAAACATCTACAGTGTAGCACCATTATGAAATAAACTTATATTCGATGTAGTCTCTATACATTCTCGTAGAAGTACTAACGTTCAAAGGATCAGTGGTCATAATATGATTCTAGTTATTCACCGCAGAAGTAGATTTAAGATCATCGACATCCAATCAAACATATGTCATGAAATTAGATATATGTCACTTACAAAATTTAAGTGCACTAACTTATCCTAACATTTAAAGTATTAATATTTTCTTTCTAATTTATTAGCAATATAAATGAATGTGGATAAATGGATAATGTTAATTAAATCTACGAATGTATATAGGGGACAAAGCACCCCTTAGTATTAATTATTAACGAATCATAAAGAAAAATAGGTAAATTTCTAATGACTTAACAAACCTAGAGAAAAGATATTAGTAGGTGGCACACATGCATCCTATAGTTGGCTCTCCCCCTTAAAAAAAATGAAACTTAATACTCTTAATCCCCATCTATGCCAAGAATTCTCTTATATAAGTCTACCTGTGGGAACCAACTAAATACGTCATTTATAATCACATATCCCTAAATCTCTAAGCCATAACTTAAAACTAGACATTACCTTAATTACTAATCTAAACCCAAAACTACACTAATCATAAACCTCACCATATCCTTTAAGATCAATTGGTATGTCTTGAGATAAGATGGATGTGGATGTTTAAACTCTCATAAATGCTCTGATACTATATTGTCATACTACAGATTCGATTCATTTTTTTTTCAACTCAGAGGTTGACTGCGTATTCTCAAAAAAAATCCCATTATAACAAATAGATATGAGAGTTAAACAACTACAAGGTGATTAAACAAATGTCATAACCATCAATTAATCCAAAATATCAAAAACATAACCAATACTAAAGTCCATAATTATAATATTCATCAATGAGTATCTAAATTATCAATATCTCCAAATAAAAAAACTTACATCAATCTCTCATCATTCCCTTCTATATCAAACTACTATATTGATGATCCAAAAGCTCTTTTGAAAATTTAACATGCATGATTCCCCACCTAGGCAAATCTTGAATCGGCTTCTCTTGAAAAATAGTTGGTCATATTTATGAATCCACCACTCAGTAAGCTCCAAACCATTCACGTGATTTAATATATAGTAATTTTTACAAATCCATTATATAATTATACTAAACAAGATCTTACACATTTCTACATAGAGCTAAAATAAGAACATGATACAAAATATAGTCATATATAAACTTATCAAATCAAATACGTTTTCTAATAGCATGAATAGATCAACTAACATATAGTATATACGGCATGATCGAACTCATATCAGACATATCAAATTCTACTAGTCATGATCAGAACGTATCACATATCGAACAGAATATATCAAATTGTCAGGGCATTATGTATCGTTGTCCCCTGAGCACATCTCATATCAAATAGCACATATCAAGGTGTAGTAGATTATCAAATCATATTCATATTATGGATCATAGGATCATGATAGATTCATATGATTCTAAGGAAATAATTAATCAGGATGATCAAATGATTCAAATGACTAAGCATAATTCAAATAAATATATAGAATAAAGATTTCATATTTATGTACCAATCAAACAAATCAAATCATATCATAATGGGCATGCACCCAAACTACTATATAAGGAGCTGAACAAATGAATACCAAAGTATCTAGGCAAATGATGCAAAGGTCTTAGTCCTACGCAAAACTAGAGAATCTAAGTCCAGCACACCCATACAAATCGTAAATAGGTTTCAAGAGGTAGCCCCCATGAATCAAGAGGTGGCTCCCGCTCAGCATAGCACTTTGTTCCATGTGGCACTATGCATCTTCCGCCGAGCTGAAATTTTACCCGTTACCCTCTGGTTTCACATAGAAAATACTATATCCAATACAGATACTTATAATGGAATCGGGTCCTACAATCTCCTTAGCATGGCAATGTTCAAACATGGTCACACAAATATGGCACAATCATATAATACATAAAATATGATCAACATAGATCTGAAAATTCAATTAACAAAGTGAATATAACTTAAAATATATACTTTTATATACAAAAATAGTCACTTAAAGAGTCAACATGGTCATATAAATAGAAAATCAGAATAAAACTAATGCCAACATATTACTGGACAGAAATATAAGCTTGAGGAATTATCTCAAAATTTTTGGAATAACAAACACATTTTTCGGCTGTTAAGACTAATTTTTAGAATTAAAAAAATTAACAAATAGGCCGAATATTATCAAATAGATTCAAAAAATTGTCAATATTGGCGAACAAGTCAAATAGGTCATATGTAAAGTGTGAAAAAGGTTTAATCAATTTATGGATTGGTTTCATATGATTTTTGGCTCCCGCTTCGATTCTAAAAATCTAATTTAAATAGAATTTCAACTTAAAATAGAGTGCAATATAAATAGCAAATGGGGACGAAAAATTCTCAAACTCTATAGAAACGTCAATGACAATATAACAAAAGTCTCACAAAATTTGGTATGATTTGGACGTGAATCGAGTGACATAAAAGAACTACAAGTTAGAATTTCAAACTGCTAAGACAGATTATATAATCTGAAAAGAAAATTACAGAATAAATAACAAACGAATTCAAAAATTATAAAAATATTTAGACATAGAGAAAATATATAAAATAAACTTTTATCAAAATTTTAAGTCATAGGACATCAGACAAAGGAGAACAAATATCCATAACACAATTGATCACAGTTGGAAATAAAACAGATTGAATGGACACATTGTATATGCTGAGATAATAATCATAAAATAAATAGTAAAGAAGATCATAAAAATGTAAAACTTGATGAACATAAAATAGACATATAGATCATACAAATTTATTAGTTTTTGGAAATCTTTAAAAATAATATACTTTTTAATACAAGATAGATCATACTTAGAGTTGTCCACCTACCTTTTGAGAAAAGATCGGTTCTCAGTTCTCCTATGGCTTCCTTACTATCTAAGCTCTTCTAAGCTCCTTTTCACACTCTCTAAACTCTTTTCCACGTTCTCCAAGCCTCCAAGAACACAGCATTTGGCATTTGTGCGTTTTGGGCTCAGCATGTTAAAGGGTGTTAGCCCAATTAAAATTTAATGGGCTCCCTCATCCTAACAGGTTTCGGCCGTTTTTAGGTATTTAATTAATAGATTTAGGACTATTAAACGGATTGGATAGCAAGGTAAATTATTTGGGCCAACTTAGGAAATGGGCTCAAGTTCGGCATGAATTCGGCTCGAGCTCGATTTATTTTGCTCGAGCACGAGCTCAAGCTGGGCCTTGGGCACAAATTGAGGCTCGAGGTCGGCTCGAGCTCGAATTTTTTTTACCAAGCCGAGCTCGAGCTGTGTCAAGCTTGAGCTCGGCTTGACTCATTGCAAGCCCTAGTCTTCATATAACTTCCAGAATTTTGATTTATCTTTCTAATGAATGTTGTTTTACTTAATTTGGAATTTTACACACAAAGTTATGCTTAAAACACCAAGACTGTGTCAAGTAAATCGGTATAAAGAATCCTAGTTCAAATAAGATTCTAATTATGACTGTCTACCCACTAATCAGAAATATTAATCATACTCAAATTTATTATGTTCTACTTCTAATCCAACTCAAATACCTCTTATAATACTTTTTAGATCATGGTTAACTTTAATTATACTTTCTCTTATTTCCTAATTTGAATCTTAATTCTATTAGGACTTGTTTCCTATTAGTAGCTCTTTCTAAAACTAATTATTGATATTTTTGACCTTCGAAATATTTAAATTAGTAAAAATTATCTTGTACAAAGTTTTCATGTTCCTTCCGATGATACCAATCGTGCCTTAATCTGAATTCTCTGTAGAAAGTTAACATTATTTTACTATATTGTTGAAATCCACTAAATGCTAATAATATAATAGTTGAAAAAAGATGATAACTAACTAAATATGATTCACAGTTCTATATATATCTAAAATAAGAATATGATATAAAATATGGTCATATATAAGTTTATCACATCAAATGTGTTTTCTAATAGCACGAATAGATCAACTAACATATATCAAATTTGGCATGATTGAACTCATCAGACATATCTAAATTCTGTTAGCCATGATCATGACGTATCACATATCGAACAGAATATATCAAATTATCAAATTGTCAGGATGTTACGTATTAGCGTCCCCTGAGTACATCTCATAGAAAATAGCAAATATTATAACGTAGTAGCTTATCAAATCATATCCATATCATGGATCATACGGTTAAGACATATTCATATGATTACAAAGAAATAGCTAAGCAAGATGATCAAAGTATTTAAACGACTAAACTAAATTTAAATGAACATATCAATCAAAGATTTTAGATTTATGTGCTAATCAAATCACATCATATGAACATGCACCCAAGCCACAACATAAGGAGCCAAACAAAATAAATATCAAAGCATCTAGGCCAATGATGCAGAGGCTTTGGTTATTATGCAGAACTGGAGAGCCTAAGTCTCACCCAAGCTCAAACCATCAAGATGTTACGTATCACCGTCCTCTGATTTACCCAGTCGGAAATGAGGATTTTACCCGTTTTCCCTCGGGTTCAAACAAATATCCTATCTAATATAAATGCTTATAATAGAATCAGGCAAAATAACTCTTCAAAATAGCAATGTCTAAACAAAGTAAAATAATTATGGCACAATCAGATTAACATAAATCAAATGATGCAAAGTATGAACATATATCTGGAATTTGAATTATCAAAGTGCTATATATAATTAGAAGTCAAAATACATGCTTTTACATACAAAATAACCACTTAAAGAGCCAACATAGTTATATAGATGAGAAATCTGAACAAAACTAATACTAACATATTACTGGATAGAAGAATATGCTATTGAATTTTTTGCTAATAAAACTAATTTTCAGGGTAGAAAAATAAGACCAAAATAAGCAAACATATTTCAAAAATTACCAAACTTGGTGGACATATCAAATTGATCAAGTTAAACATGTGGACAAAGTTTCAAACAAATCCAACATCATTTGAATGATTTAGAGCATTGGCTTGCATATGAATAACTTGAGTGAAATTTGGACAATAGAATAAATATCAAAATAATTACAAATAATTTTTTAAAAATTATAATTTATTTCAAAAAATTAGAAGTCATAAAAATTAAGCTATGGTCAAAATTTCAGGACATTTGACTAAGAAACGAAGAAGTTATGGCTAAAATAAGTTGGAACATATTTCCAAACTGTCAGTACATTAAGCAGTCTAAATTACATCCATGCAAGCCGATGCCTTTTAAATTGCGTCATCCGTGGATGATGCCATTTAGACTCAAAATTGAGTTGAAAGAAGGTTCGGATCTCTAGGGTTGAAAGACGTCGAGTCTAGGTGACGTCTTTTGAAAGGCATCCATTAAGATCGACGTCTTTTAGATAGAAATTCCAAAGCTATAATATTTCGAAGAATTCACATGAAATTGAGGGACCAAAGTGGGAACTAATATCATAGACTTATGAGTAATACTTGCTGCAATGCATGGCACAGCAGCCGTCCGATCGGCCCCGATCGGACGGCTGGTGTGCATGCCCGATCGGACGGTTGCTGTATAGCCCGTCTAATTTAAGGGGAGCCGGTTGGGGGGGGCGTTTTTCAAATTTTTTTATTCTCTTGTCGCATTTTTTTATTTTTTTGAAGCGTCTGATTAAAAATCCGATGATACATCCGGGTTGCTCAGGTCGGCACTGACCCAATTGTATACTTGTTTTTCAAAAAAAAACATTTTGCACGTAAATTGAGATTTGTGTCCTTTTTTTTTTGAAAAAAATATATGCAGTCGGGTTGGGGCCGACCTGAGTAACCCGGATGTACTTTCGGATTTTTTATTGTACATTCCAAAAAAATTAAAAAAACTCGACAAGAAAATTAAAAAAAATTAAAAATGCCCCCCAATCGGCTCCCCTTAAATTAGACGAGTTGTTATGCCATGCATTGCAATCCACGTTTGCAATGCATGGCATTTCAGCAAGTATTACTCTAGATTTATAGATTAAGGTTTCAAGAATTGTGTTTGACAACTTTAAAAAATCGAAAAGAAATTTTTGTATTAATACAAAATAAACACTTAATGAATATCATCACCTACCTTTAGCGGAAAAACAACCAATCTCTCTTTCTCCAAGCCAATCCTTAATCTCTAGCCATGAATATCTTTTATTCTAAAGCCTTTCCCACATCTCATAATCACCTAAAAACACAATTCATCCATTAGAATTAACTTTTAAAAGATTAAACTAAAAATTCTTCTAATTCTTGATGACCACCATGTTATTTACCTTAGAATTTAGGCTGCGTGCAATAGTGCTTATGTACGACCTCAATGTTTTATTTATAGTTCCTTCCCTTTCTAATACTATCAAAATTAAGTCTCCCCTTCCTTGCAGGGTCAAACTCTAACAAATGGAGTCTTAATCAACAAGTAAACTGAGTCTGTTTTCAACTAGGAACCCATATTTGCGCACATAGTAGGTGTCCTTAACGAAAACCCCTTGAATTCGACCCCATTAACGATTGAATTAGCTAAAAGTCTTTTAGACAAAGTCATAGTCTTTTGTGTCTTATTCTCAACCATACGTACTATGTGAATTTTGAAATTTTGTGCGCGAAGTTATCACATGTCCAATATACTACTGTCACACAGTTTACAGGACCTGAAATTTGACTGTGTTGAAAATCAATTATTAGATCTTATTGGGCTTAACTAATGACTTGTCTATTCTAAACTCATTATTATAGTATTACATAAATATTAGACATGTTTAAATCATTTTAGTATAATTAGACTTATTTAGATCTAATTGGGCCTAATTAAACATGGCCTATTAACATAGTAATGGACTAAAAGTTCTAGGATACAACATTCTCTCCCTCTTAAAGAAATTTCGTCCTCAAAATTTACATAATCAATACTTACCAAATAAGAAGGAATATTTCTTCTTTATGTCTTCTTCCGTCTGTAAGGCTGCTTCCTCTGCAGAATAATGTTGCCATAGAACCTTCACCAGAGGAATCACCTTTATACGCACCAATTGTTCTTTGCTGTCTAAAATGCAAATCAGCTTCTCATCATAAGATAAATCTGATTGCACGTCCAGTGGTTCATATTCAATCACATGAGATAGATTTGAGATGTACTTCCTGAGCATAGACACATAGAACACTGGATATACATTGGCCAACGCAAGTGGTAAAGCCAACTTGTCAGCCACTTCACCAACTCATTGTAGGATCTTGAATGGCCCAATAAATATCGAACTAAGCTTTCCTTTCTTTTTGAAATACATCACACCCTTTGTAGGAGACATTTTTGAAAACACAGGATGTCCCACATCAAATATCAGCTCTCATCTTCTATCATCTTCAGTGAGTAGTGAGCAGCTGCTTTTTGATGATGTCAATCTTCTCAGAGCAATCTTAGACAATTTGTGGTCCAAATAGACCCCTCTTACAAACCTCCGACTAGTAGACAGGCGATCTGCACAGCTTGCCATAAAGTGTCTCATACGGTGCCATCCGAATGTTAGAATGGTAACTATTATTATATGCAAACTCAATGAATAGCAACTGATCATCCCAATTGTCCTGCCACTCCAAGCTACATGCTCTCAACATGTCTTTGAGCATTTGTATAGTCCTCTCAGACTGACCATCAGTCTAGGGATGGAAGACCTAACTAAACTTTAGTTGTGTGTCCAATGCCTCTTATAGACTCTTCCATAATCGTGTAGTGAATCTAGAATCTCTACCTAAAATAATGAAAACTGGCACACCATGTAGTCGAACAATCTCATCTATGTACAATCTAGTCAACTCCTCCAATGACTAGGTCTTGTAAACAGGCAGAAAATGAGCAGACTTAGTTAATCAATCCACAATCATCTAAATCATATCATGCTTCTTCCCTGTTTTAGGTAGATTTATGATAAAGTCCATAATGATATGTTCCCATTTCCATTGAAGTATTTCTATTGATTGTAGTGGACATACGGGTCTTTAATGCTCAGATTTCACCTACTGACATGTCAGGCATCTAGCGATAAACTTGGCAATATCCTTCTTCGTGCATGTCCACCAAAAATTCTTCTTCAAGTCGCGATACATCTTTGTGTTGCCTGGATGTATATAAAACTGCAACTTATAAGCTTCAGCCATCAGCTCCTTCCTGAGCTCTTCATTATTCGGCACACATAACCACTCACTGAGTCAAATACCTCCATTTGTACCTTTCACCATATCATGCTTGCCCTCTATAGCAAGAATAGTCTGATCCTTTTCCTGAGCCTAAATAATATGATCAATCAAAGTAGACCGAATAGTCAATTGCATAAGATACGACCTCTCACCATGTACTTGAGGTGTACCTTCAATGACATCCTTCATGACTTTCCAATCAAAATGCAATTGTAAAGCCATAAGCCTCCTACTTAAAGCATCAGCTACTACATTTGCGTTTCCTGGGTGATAGTTCAAAGTGAAATCATGGTCCTTTAGAAACTCCACCTAGCGCCTCTGCCTCAAATTCAGATCCTTCTGTGAAAATACGTATTTTAGGCTCTTGTGGTTAGTGAATACCTTAAACTGAGCTCCGTAGGGGTAATGTCGCCATATCCTTGAAGCATATATACAGCGGCCATCTTCAAATAATGAGTGGGATAATTCTACTCATGGTCTTTCAGTTGTCACGATCCATAAACCACAACTTTGCCAAGTTGCATAAGTATGCATCCGAGTCCCTTCCGTGATGCATTAGTACACCATAACACCATCGATCCCATCCGGTAAGGTGAGTATCGGAGCAGTAGTCAACCAGCTCTTCAATTCCTAGAAACTATGTTCACACTCCTCTGACCAAATAAATTTAACACCCTTGTGTGTCAACTTGGTCATTGGAGTAGCCAGAGTAGAAAACCCTTCAATGAATCTCCTATAGTATCCAACCAAGCCAAGAAAACTCTTAATTTTAACAGCAGTCTTAGGAGTTTTCCACTTCATGCTTTTCTATAAAGTCCACGCCTAATATGATATCAAAGTGTACGATATCAATAACAATAGGATCATGCAAACATATCTTGGTCTGCTATGCGAACATGAAGGCTAGACACCATAAGTGTGAAAATCAAAGTCTCACTAGTAAATATGGTGATAGTTAGAGGGGGTACCTCCAAAACCATGACACTCTCTAGGGAATCAACAAAACTAGTTGAAACAAAAGAATCTATGGCACCTGGATCAAACATAACTCGAGCATAGGTGCCTTTTGTTAGTCTTAGGTGGCCTACAAGCCAATCTGACTATGTAAATCTCGTTCATTTATTAATAAAATGGCTTTATTTCATTATGTGTAATTCGTATTGTTATCATCTCATAATGAAGTCCATGAATATGTGCGATAGTGATCAGATTATGATGAGATCATACTAATGAGACTGATCACTTAAACACACACATTCTTAATAATTCTTAGTCGGAGGATATCCGAGAAGGACATCGGATATCCGGTTACACTAGTACAGATTACTCATGCTCATACAATGAGGGTGACTAATTTCATAGTCACTTTTGTGGAGACACTAAGGCGAATCTGTAGGTGCTGATTAGAGAATGAGTTCACTGAATTGATCCGACTGAATCGTTGGATGGTATAGTACCTCACTGTCAACCAGTTTGATTCTATTGTCGTAGTTGCATGGATGGTCCTCAGACCTGAGACACCAAGGACACATTGTTGGTGGACTTCTGTGCTTTGACTTTGGTTTATGAATATCTATTTACAGGATTCTAAATAGCCAAGGATCGGGTACAACGGAATACCATCGAAGGGAATTGAGTGTCAATAAGGAATCATTCGCTTTCGGTACTTAGAGAGAGAATGTTCTAGGAAGGATGCGCAGGATTCTCTAGCCAAGGCAGACGATAATATCGGGAAAGGCATTTTCCGATATTATATGACAGCATCCGATCCAAGTGAGTCGACCGATTAGGATTTGACGGTAAACCATACCCTGAGTTGACTCGAGAGCATTATACGAATGGGTACCGAATCATTAATTTGGAACCAAACCAGGATCTAAGTAAGTCTGGGAAATAAATGATAAACTAAGCTAAACATTCACATCGCATTGAATTGAAAGGAAAATGCAGAAATTAAAAGTTATTACAATGCGACTTGATACAGTAAATAATTACATACTCCAACATAAGAGAATTAATTAAACATACAGGCCAGAAATAAAATAACAACTACATCGGGGCATACCCCGGAACAACAGCCGTCGGCGCTCAACACACAGCCGAACACTCCTCGCTAGGTCTGCCGGGAGTCCTCACCTGAAAACCGCAGGGATGAGTCTCAAAGACAAGACTCAGTAGGGATCCTTCGATCCCCACTGCCCACGCACACACCCACAAGTGAAGAATACAGCTGATGGTAAAGTAACAAGCACAGTGGTAATTACTATTCCTAGATCTCAATGCGAATCACATGCAATCGAAATGTATTAAACATGCATAATTCTAAACCAGACGACTAGGGAACCCACAACCGCCGTCTCGATAGAACACGCCAACCACACAAACAACAGTGGGGAAAACATCGACCCGCTGAGACCAAGCAGTAACCCCTCGGATAGCACTCTAGCTACTCCGGCCCAACCGGCTCAGGTGGTTACTCCGTCCCTCAGCATGAGTGACACTCCGAAAGTACCACACCCACACCGGTACTAGCTGACCCCGGGGTTCACCAGGTGACCCTCTCTCACTAGGCGTCACCCCGCCCACGCCCCCACCGGCGTTGTGCTCCACCCACACCAGCACAGGGTGATAAAGCGCTACAACTGTCACTCCAGGTCCACAGTAACACAAAACCCGGCACAGTACGATCCGGTCACGTGAAAAGCCCGCAATCGCACGACACACAATGCAGTGCCATCCGGTCATGAAGAATCCATCAATATCGAGTGCACTAAAGCATGCATTAACCAACTATCTAGCAGTATGAACACATTTTACTGGCCTGAATTTGTGTAGTTCTGTCTTGAATCGCGTCGCCCAAGGCCGACGCCATTCAAGCTCCCTGTACTGGTTCATAAAACACCGGCCTCAGAATCTGGCCTAAAAGGCGTCGACACAAGCGGTCGCCTTTTGAAAGGCGTCAACATCCTCAGACGTCATTAAGCACAGAAATCCAGGATTTGCAGAAAACATTAATCAGGGGATTTCTGTCTTAAAAGGCGTCATGGTGACCCGACGCTATTACGAATCGCGTCGCCCACCCATGACGTCTTTTAGTCCCAGAATTCCCAAACTGACAGAGCCTTAGTAAGACGATTCCTGCCTAAAATGCGTCATGATGGCCCGACGCGCTTCAAAAAGGCATCGTCCATGCACGACGTCTTTCAACGCCAGGAACCAGGTCTGTCATGAGCCCGAGGGCTCCCCTTTTCATCCCCAAAAACCCCAAAATCACCCGAAACGGAGGAGAAAGAGAGGCAAACCAAAACATCATGAATCCATATTCATAGAAATCCCCCATTTCAACAAGAAGAGCTCCTAAACACGCTTGTTCTATCCCCAAAACCATAGATCTAAAATATGCTTCAAGAGGGAGAATCATGGTTTGAACATAGAACACTATGGGATTCGTCACCCTACGCTGCCGCCGGTACCGCCGTGGTCGTCCTTACTCCACCGTGACGTCGGCCGCCAACCGGAGAGTAAAACGCCGCAGTGGAAGTGGAGGTGGTAGTGGTGGGAGCTAGGTAGGGGATGGAGTAGAGGGAAAAATGGAATGGTGGGAGGAAGAGAGGGAGGAGAAGGGGCTGCCGTCGGGATCGTCGGAAGGGAGGAGAGAAAGAGAGGAGGAAGAAAATGAGGGAAAGAAGGAGGGCTCGCGGGGTTAACTAGAGACTTGCTAAAACGCGTCGACATGGACGGACGCCTATCAGGTGACTTGACGGCCGCTCTGATAGGACTCTGAAACGCGTCGTTCTACACAGATGCCGTTCAGGGGACATGTCAGGGCCGTACTCTGACAATCCCAGAGTCGCAGTCTGAAAGGCGTCATCCCATGCTGACGTCGTTCAGACGACACGACAGGGCCGTACTCTCGCGGCCCAAAGCCAGCCCACGTGGCACCCACATGGCAGAACCTAAAACGCGTCTGCAACGGCGGATGCCGTTTAAACCGCGTCTCGCGGGCTCGACGCGAAACATCACAGAGTCTCTGCCCCACTGGAGCCTGAACTACAGGATCCGACCCCGAAAATCGGATCCGAAAGCCTCAGTCCTTACAGCAGGTTTGTAGGATATCCAAAGGAAATCTTTGGATACTATTTTTATCATCCTGGTAAACAAAGGTGTTTGTCGTAAGGAAAGCTATCTTCCTAGAAGAGGAATACCTTCTCTAGGAGGACAGTGGGAGTAAAATAGTACTAGAAGAGGTTCCAGATACCCAAATAGTTGCATTATCATCAGATGAGATATTAGTTACTGAATTTGTTCAGGTACACATTAATGAGTCTTGTAGATCTGGTAGATTACCTAGACTACTCGAACGATATCTGGGACATATCGTTGAAGGTGAGTCTAAGGTGGAATATAATGAGGATCATGATCCAAAAACCTACCAAGAGGCCATAGAAATCCCAGAAGCGGGAAAATGGCGAGAAGCCATAAACTCCGAAATCCAGTCCATGTACACCAACCAAGTTTGGAATTTGGAGGACTTGCTTGAGGGTATTGTACCCATTGGATGCAAATGGATCTTTAAGAGAAAGATCGGTACTGATAGACAAATCGGCACTTATAAGGCAAGGTTGGTGGTAAAGGGATATCGTCAAAGGCAAAGAATTGACTATGACGAGACTTTCTCACCAGTTGCCATGATAAAGTCGATCAAAGTTCTACTCGCCATAGCTGCACACCATGATTATGAGATCTAGCAGATGGATGTGAAAACTGCCTTCCTCAATGGTAACCTTGAGGAAGATGTGTGTATGATACAACTAGAAGGTTTCGCATCCAAAGAATCTCCAGATAGAGTGTGCAAACTTCAGAGGTCCATTTATGGACTGAAGCAAACTTTCCGGAGCTGGAACATAAGATTTGACGAGACTGTCAAGTCTTATGACTTTATCAAGGATGAAGATGACCCTTGTGTGTATAAGAAGACCAGTGGGAATGCAGTCACCTTCTTAGTTCTTTACGTAAATGACATACTACTCATTGGGGATGATGTAGCTATGATGTCATCGGTGAAGATCTGGCTGTCAAAAAACTTCTCCATGAAGGATTTAGGAGAAGCATCCTACGTATTAGGAATACGGATCTATAGAGATAGATCAAGGAGGATGTTCGAAATGACCCAATCCATGTACATAGATACTATAATCAAAAGGCTTGGTATGAAAAATTCCAAGAGAGGTCTCATACCGATGAGACATGGAATTAATCTCTCAAATGAGCAATCTCCTAAGTCTCCTAATGAGAGGGCATTCATGGATAGAGTACCCTATGCCTCTATCATAGGATCTATCATGTATGCCATGCTATGTACACGGCCTAATGTCGCATATGCTCTAAGTGTTACAAGCAACTTTCAGGCTGATCCAGGCGAAGAGCATTAGAAGGCAGTGAAATGTATCTTTAAATACTTAAGAAGAACTAAGGATATATTTCTTGTCTATGGAAAAGGTGACTTGAAACTGCGAGGCTTTACTGACTCGAGTTTCCAGTCAGATCCAGATGATAGCAAGCCTACATTTGGATTTGTGTTTACATTAAACGGAGGCACAGTGTGCTGGAAGAGTTTCAAGTAAGAAACTACTGCAGATTCAACGACCGAAACTGAGTACATCGCTGCAGTTGAAGCCGCCAAGGAAGCAGTGTGGTTGAAGAAATTCATCACCAACCTCGGCGTAGTTCCCAATATCTTTGAACATGTTCTGTTGTTGTGCGACAACAATGAAGCCATTGCACAAGCGAAAGAGCCGCGTTCTCATCAGAAATCAAAGCATATTCTGAGGCGTGTTCACCTCATCAGAGAAATCATTTCCAGAGGAGATGTAGTGATGGAAAGAGTTCCATCCGCTGATAATGTAACAGATCCACTGACAAAGCCACTGGCTCAAACTGTGTTTGACGTCACCTAGAGTCTATAGGTTTAGTGCATAAAGGTGATTGATTTTAGTCCAAGTGGGAGATTGTTAGTCATAGGTGACCTATAAGCCAATCTGACTATGTAAATTTCGTTCATTTATTAATAAAATGACTTTATTTCATAATATGTAATTCATATTGTTATCTCATAATGAAGTCCGTGAATATGTGCTATAGTGATCAGATTATGATGAGATCATACTAATGAGATTGATCACTTAAACACACATATTCTTAATAATTCCTAGTCGGAGGAAATCCGAGAAGGACATCGGATATCCAGTTAAACTAGTATAGATTACTCATGCTTATACGATGAGGGTGACTGATCTCATAGGCATTTGTGTGGAGACACTAAGGCGAATCTGTAGGTGCTGATCAGAGAATGAGTTCACTGAACTGATCCGACTGAATCGCTGGATGGTATAGTACCTCACTGTCAACCAGCTTGATTCTATTGTCGTAGTTGCGTGGATGGTCCTCGGACTTGAGACACCAAGGACACATTGTTGGTGGATTTTTGTGCTTTGACTTTGTTTTATGAATCTCTATTTACAAGATTCTAAATAGCCAAGGATCGGTTACAGTGGAATACCATCGAAGGGAATTGAGTGTTAATAAGGAATCATTCGCTTTCGGTACTTAGAAAGAGAATGTTCTGGGAAGGATGCGCAGGAGTCCCTAGCCAAGGCAGACGATAATATCGGGAAAGGCATTTTCCGATATTATACAGCAACATCCGATCCAAGTGAGTTGACCGATTAGGGTTTGACGGTAAACCATATCCTGAGTTGAGTCGAGAGCATTGTACAAATGAAGGATTATATGCACGCGGTAACAGTCGATGGGAAGGTTCTAATAGTAGGTTGCTTAACCTCAATACCTTTCGGGTTCATGCGGTGTTGCTTGGCACCCAACGTGATCGGAGGCCCGACCGATTTTAATGTGCGACATTGATTCAGTTGATTAATTAATTAATGTGTTATTAATTGATTAATTGAGTCAGTGAGGAGTCACTGGGCTTAATGCGCCATTAACCAGACTGGTAATTGGGCCTAGAGGGTCATACGGAAATGATTCTCAAGGAGGTGGATTAAAAGTGAGTTTTATGTTAAACCAGGGGTTTTTATGAAAAACTACGCGGTCAATATAAAATGTAGCGAACCGGATGAGTAGGCCAAGCTGTTGCTCAACCCTGGCTACCCCCTCCTCTCTCCCTCTCTCTGGCACCCCAGACTGGCCCTCTGCTGTGGGTCTGCTCCGCCATCTTCTTCAACTCCCATCCGACGGGAATTCGACCGTGCATTGCGGCGGTCGTTGCGGCGAACAGTAAATCACTCGTAGGCTACGAGGAACGAGGAACGAGAGGACATCCACCGCGAGGAGGATCGCGTGAACTTCACTAGAGGTCGGGCGTTTGCGTGGCTAGCGGTGTCACACTGACGGAGCCATTTAGTCGCGGATTCGAATCCGCGCACGGTAAGAAACGATTATCCGATAATTGATTTTAATATTCGAAACGGGATACAGATCGCTGGTTGTTTTTTTTTTTAATTTCCGCTGCGTGAGCGATTCGGAGAAACGCGAGAAACCAACACCTTTAGCTAAGATAGTACATGTAGCCCTATTGTTATTGTTGTTGTCATCTGCCTTAGCCTACTCATTGGTCAGGGCTAGACTCGTGCCTTCCCTTTCATAGGCACTCCAGGTGCAAAGTTGCCCTTAGGCATTAGGCAATCACGCATCATGTCCTAGCTTCTCCGCAGCTGAAGCATTTGCTAGTTCTACATCAGCATTCCTTGCCAAGATGCACACGCCCACACTGAGCACAAGTAGTAAGCTCTAACTTCTTTGTAGCATTCACAGCGGTCAGGATGAATTTATGCTTCTTATCAAATCCTTTGCAATGAGGTGGTGCATTTGTCCTTTTTTCATCCTATGACTTCTTTTCCTCCAGAAAGGAATTATGCCCTTGCTCAAGAATGTAAGCGGTCTCCAAAGCTTCATGCATAGTCTAGGTGTAGACACGCAAATTTTGACCTCATATTGAGTAAATATCATGTCATAATAACAATGCTCCAAAATGGTCTGACCTTTGATCATTAATTAATTTTTATTAATTTTTCTCGGAATTTATTGAATAACGTCGCCCCAAGCCAATGCCATTTAGATTTCTAGTAGAAATCAGTTCGGAATTAACTTTCAAAATTTATATAAATTTAACTTAATAGCGTCGCCCTTGGACGACACTATTTAGGTCCTAATCCGTCTAGATTTACAATTTCTAATTCGAATTAATTTCCTAATTATCTAAAGCACGTCGTTGATGGACGACGCAATTTAAGTTTTCCTAATCTTTTTCGGTTTCACTTTCCGGATGTATTTCTATTTTGGCCGCATTAATTAGCTAAATAGCATCTCATCGGGGTGATGCGATTTAAGAGTTTCCTGATAAATATGATTTGGCCGAGATAATCCGACTATAGAGGTTGGGAAAGTTGCAAACTCCTCCATGCTCATCCAAGGCAAGTCCGATTGTGTGGGAGAGCCCTTTTGAAGGTTAAACAACCCTAATTGAAACTTCTATACATATATGTACATTGACCTTTGAAGAAGGTTGGCAATTGAAGAATTTGAAGTTCATAGCAAGGCTTTCGGAGGCTCTCAAGGAGGAGAACGTGGACAGCAAGGAAGAGCTTCTTCTTCATCCTTCTCTTCCTCCATTGAAGCTTTTGAAGACCAAGGCTTTAAAGGGGCCAATCAACCAACCATCCCACATGTTTTCTTTCTAGTTTTTCATAAATTCTTCACTGTTTTCTTCATAGTTTCATCACATCACTTCATGTTAACACACACCCACATCATTCTTTCCATACCCATGTTCATGTTAGGGGTTTGAAGAACCATAAAAAGTGAGTTATTTTAGTTGAGTTGCATGCTTAATTTGTTTGATAGAATAGTTACTACACTACCCCATAGCTCTAACCATATTCTTTCTTCTCTTTGTTTAATTTTCTTTTGCAAGGTTTAAAAGGAGAAAAGCGTGAAGAAAGGAGAAAACAAGTCAAGAAATCCACAACAAAAGCAAGAGCAAATAAGAAGAAAGCTCTTTCTCTTTGGCCGGCCAAAGAGAATGAACAAAAAGAATTCCAATCTCCCAAAGTTTGAATGGTAAGCGATCATCTTTTATCATTGAAACCCTCGATTTCTGGCAATCACGATTTTTATAGTTTGTTTATTATCCATATGAACATAAGAATCATAATTTTCACATACCACAATTGAGCACTCACAGCTTTTTAGCGATCACGATGGGACTTTGTCTTGCCTTCTTGTTACTTTTCTCTTGTTTTTTATCATTGGGCACCCTCGGTGCACTGTTTGTGTCCCTCGGGCACGTTTTCACCAATTGGTGATTGGTTACCTTATCCCCACGTATACCACGTGCACACCCTTTGTGGCAAGATCTTGTCCTCCCTTGATTTGCTGGAAGTTGTGAGTTTTATAAGAAGTGTGTGTTTGAGTAATTTCATGTTTGTTTGCATAATAATCAACCTATTAAAATCGAGTTTCGCATGATCAATCGACAGTTGTTTACTTTGATAACTTGAGAGGGGATTGCCCTTATTTTTACTATCCTTGGGTGTTTTCGGGCTCCAAATAGTGTATGAGCCTGTCGACGCGATTCAAAACGCGTCGGTACATCCAGGTGCCATTTAGCCTCTTTTACATGTCTCGGCTGCTGCCTAAGTTTCCGTGAACAAAAGAGCTTACTGCCTTTAATAGCGTCTTTGAACAGCAACGCGATTCAAGCGGTTTTCTCTCTTGGTCATTACTCCTCAGATCCTTGATCTCCTTGTTACCTATATTTACTTTATACTACATTAGAGGCCATCCAGGTCACAGGTCATTTGCATTGGGGCTCACCCCCCTTCTTTTAGGAACACCCTTCTTAGCACTCTCACCTCTCTCTAACTCGGTCGGTCCCTCGGTCAGACTAGAGTGGTTTGTCTTAAGACCTCCATAAGTCCCAAAAAATAAGGAATTCCTCCTTATTCATCGGGCCGGTTGTACCTTTTGAAGTCCCGGATAGTCATTCATACTGTTGTGAGCGAAGCTATAGAGTATAACGGCGGAAATTGAACTGAAACTAGGATCCTACCCATTGAGGGAATTGGTGCCTAAAATCCAAATAATTCAATAAGGAATCCTAAAATAGCGTAATCATTAACTTGGTTGTTAATTCCTGTGCAACTTGTTTGGATATTATCTAATAAAATTGAACACCATGATGTTACGTTCAGGTAGGACCGTCGGCATGGTTGCCTTCGAACAAGAAGATGTGTTTGAGTACGAGGGAGATGTCAATGCCCCTCATAATTATGATTACCATTCTGCGAATGGGGGAGATGCTAATGCCCCCCATGATTCCAACTTCTTTCACACTGAGTATGAGGGAAGTACCTATATCCCTCATCAGGCACATTTTACTCATGACCAGTATGATCCTAGTACCAATCATCCCCATGTGCATGTGATTTCTAATCCCACTTATGAGGAGGCTCAAGACCAAGCTGAGCCTTTGTCTACTAATTCTCCAGATCTAGTCACTGTCTTGAGAGCTCTGGCTACCCACGTGGATCCTCAACAGCTTGAGGCCATCTAGTCTATTCTTAAGGGGAAGACGCCTTTACGTTCTGCCGAACCAAACCCCGTGGTTCACCATGTTCCTCCTACTCATCAGATTCCATCTGTTCATCAAGCCATGGAAGGCCTTCATGTCTCTACTCCCCGGCCACCTGGGCCACAACTGTAACGACCTGCCACCCTATAATCGGGGATCCGATTACTAAATGGGTACCGAATCATTAAATTTAGAGCCAAACCAGGATCTCGATAAGTCTGAGAAATAAATGATAAACTAAGCTAAACATTTACATTACATCGAATTGTAAAGGAAGTGCAGAAATTAAAAATTATTACAATTCGGCTTGACTCAACAATTAATTACATACTCCAACATAAAAGAAATAATTAAGCGTACAGGCCAGAAAAGGAAATAACAACTGTATTAGGACATATCCCAGAACAACGGCTGCTGGCGCGCAACCCAAGGCAACACTCTCCTCGCTACGCCTGCCTAGAACCCTCACCTGAAAACCGCAGCGAGTGAGTCTCATCGAAAAAGACTCAGTAGGGATCCTTCGATACCCACCACCTACACACACACACCTACAAGTGCAATACACAAATATAGGCAATTTAACTAAATGAAGCAGTTACACAATTCCTAGATTTCGATATAAAACACAGGCATTTATAACAGTAACATGCACGATTCTAAAACCACACTACCACGGAGTCCACAACTAGCGTCTCGGCTAAACACACAAGTCATACGGCCGAACGCGGAAAACACCGACCCACTGAGACCAAACAACAACCCCTCGGATAGCGCGCTGGCTACTCCGTCCTGACAGGCTAAAGGTGGTTCTGCTTCCCCCGGCACGAGTGACACTCCGAATGTACCACTCCCACACCGGTACTAGCTATACCCCGGGGTACACTAGGTGACCCTCTCTCTAGGCGTCACCCCACCACTCCCACACCGGCGCCGTGTCACTCCCACACCGACACAGGGTGTCTAAACGCTAACAACTGTCACTCTAGGTCCACGATCGCACAAAACGCAACACAGTGCGATCCAATCACGTAGAAATCATCGTCCTCAAGTATGATCTCAAACATGCAATTAACCAAACTACCTATCAATGGAAAGACATGTTAATTGCAGGAATTAATGAATTATGCCTTAAATCGCGTCGCACAAGGCCAACGTCATTCAAGACTCCTAAATTGGTTCATGTCAAAATGGGCTTCGGAATATGGCCTAAATCGCGTCGTGCAATGTAGTCACCTTTTAAAAGGCGTCGCTGTTCCTAGTCGCCTATTAACAACAGAAACAGAATCACGGCTCAGGGTGAACCGGGCTAAATCGCGTCGTTGGGGGCAGACGCCATTCAAAAAGGCGTCGCTGTCCCAAGACGCCATTTAGCGTTCGCTAACATGTTCCCCTGCTGGCCTTCCCTGAGTTAAAAAAAATGGGATTTTTTCCCAAATCACATAAAAACATAACACAAACGTAGAGGAGGAGGAAAATCGAAATACCCATTAAAAGCCCTTCATTCCTCATTTACAAGGTTAACATTTTCGCCCCAAAGATCTCCCAAACATGCTCCAAAAGCAGGAAAAAAACATAGTTTTAAACAAAATACAACGGGGATCGTCACCCTACCGGTTATTCGAACTCCTCCGAGCTCCAAGCCGCCGAACCGCCACGCCACACGCCGCCGTTGGTACTACCGTAGACGCCGTTACTCCACCGGGACGTCGGCCGCCGTCCGGAGAGAAATGCGTCGCGGAAGAAGTGGTGGTGGTAGTGGAGGAAGTTAGGAGGTTGATGGAGTGGAGGGAGAGGAGGAATGGGGAGAGGAAAGGAAGGGGAGGGGGAAAGGAGTCGCCAGAAGCCGGAGAGAAGAAAGGAGAGAGAGAGAGAGGAAAGGAGAGAATGAGAGAAAGGAGGAAGTGTTCGCGGGGTCAAACTGAAACTAGGTAAAACGCGTCGTCCAATCCCGACGTCATTCAGACGACAAGTCCGGGCCGTACACTGACATGCCAGGGCCGTACTCTGAATGGCGTCGAACATGCAAGACGTCATTCAGACGATAAGACCGTGGACGCACTCTCGCGGCCCAAAGCCAACCCACGTGGTGCCCACGTAGCACAGCCTAAAACGCGTCCACATCGCCGGACGCCGTTTGAACCGCGTCGAGCAAGCTCGACGCGAAAAGGAACCCACGCCCCAACCACACAAGGGCCCAAATCAAGGGATCCGACCCCGAAACTGACCCGGTAACCGGATCTGAAACCTCAATCCTTACAACAACAATCCTCCTCAAGATACCTGGCTAGACCACATACGCCTACTTATCAGAATGCCTTCGGGCATATTGGGAATACTGCCAGATCTTAGCCATATTATCCTCCTTGCCCCAGTTATTCTTGGAGGCAAGTTTTTCATGCTCAACCACCTCCTTCTCCACCAGTTGATCTAGTAACTCAGGCACTCTTTACTAAGATGAATCAAATCGACGAATAGTTTAAGAGCTTCTAGAAAATGATGGATATCAAGGCTGTACCTGAGATTTCTCTCTCCAATTTGCCAGTATTTCATCTACCTCCCTCTGAGATGCCTGTGTACAGGAAATGCAATGGCTCTGGCAATCCCTTCACTCATTTGAAAGAGTTCATGTATGAGTCATCATTCTGGCAGAGTGACAAAAGGTCGTTGGCTTTCTTCTTCAGAAGATCGCCAGAGGGACCAGCCCTCGAGTGGTTCTTTTCCTTAGACTCATCCTATGTTGAGGATTTTTACACTGTGTCAAGGAAATTCCTCCAACGATACATGGATAGGGTAGCACCATCATTGTCCATAACTGATCTGGTATCTGAGAAAATGAAGTATGATGAAGACTTCATAACATTTGCTGATAGATGGAGGGCCATGGCAGAAAAGATCAAAGATCACTTATTTGAGTCTAAGCAAGAAAGATGATGATTGCCAATGCAACCCCTCAATACAAGTTGGTCCTTACGTTGAATAATCTGACCAACATGGCAGATTTATATGAGAGGGCTCGATACGCCCAAAATGCATTTAAGGACTCCACCTTTTCTAGTGTCTTCGATCCACACAGACCTAGCAAACCTCTACCTCGGAAGCCTGTCATGCCAAACTCTTCCAACATGGGTCTAACGACTGAGGGCACACTCTCCCATGAACAGATAAGCACAGTGAATAATAATCAGTCTCAGTTCATGAGAAAACAACAACCACAATACACTGGACAAAGACCACCAAATCAGCAGGGCTTTAGGCCACCTCAACAGCAGTATTAGCCATCTTTTAACCAACTTCGTTAACCAGCAACGTACAATAATGTGCCACCTCCAAATGATTACAATCAACAGAGAAAACCTCTAGGCCCGAAGAGGGCATCATATCCCCCACTCCCAGAGTCCCTGTTAGATATATTCAATGCCCTCATGGCTGTGAATTCATTGGAATTACCCAACGAAAAGACCGTCTGTCCACCAAATGCAGATGCCTCCCGCTACTGTGTCTTTCATAGACAACCTGGGCATACTGTGGATGCTTGTTTCCAATTCCGGGACTACATCCACGATTTAAATGATCAAGGGGGCATAGATTGGGAGGAAAGAAGGAAGTTCATAGCCGCCCTGAAGGCGAGAAGGCCATAACAGTAACGGCAACAACAGCCGATCCAGAGAGCACCAGTTCAACAGGCAGCACCACAAAATATGGGCATAGTACAGAACCCGCTGCCAGAGCATCATAACCATATTGCCCCAATTCTTACCAATAGCCAGTCAGAGGCTAACAAAGGGCAACTGTGGAAAGTAGAGGAATCTTCCTCTATTTACTCAATAGGTCATAGTCAAAGTATTGCCGAGCAACCGCCTCGCCATATCATCTGCATACCTAAGCCACAACCCATCACCATTACACCCGCACCAACACCCGCCTTCCTCAAACCTACCACACAACCTCAACCACGCAACCCTCCACAACTCAACCATGAACCTATCATGCCATCAAAACCGCTGCTTCGCATTCCATTCCCCACATCACCATCAAACCATTACCCCAATACCATACAACCATTCAAACCTCTTATCCGAATAGTACCACCACCAATAATGAGCAACCCTCCACCGCCCACTTATGAACCCATCGCACCATCCAAATCCCTCATAAACCTGGCAGTACTCAAGGCGTCGCCTGCGTCATCTATCATTGAGCTCCAGACCGGTCGCATTTTCAATAAAGTTTTTCCTCAGTCCACAACACGAGACGGCCCATCACAGCCGACTGAAGAAGTTCAAAATGAAGAGAGTGCACCTGGCACTCAGTATGATTTGTTGAAACAATTAGATAGGACACCAGTACGCGTCTCTATATTGGAGCTAATCAAAAGATCCAAGATCCATCAGGAAGCCCTGATGGAGTATTTACAAAAAGTCATGGTCAATGAAGACATGCCGGTAGAAAAGATTACTACTCTATTAGTTCCTCAAGGGGATCAGCCCTCATATCCTTCCACTCTTCTGAGTTAGCATCCTTGGCATCAAGGGGCATGGCCTAGAGCATTACAGTCAACATCAACAAGAGAGTTGTAGATGCATGTCTGGTAGATACAGGGGTTTCTATCAATATGTTGCCACCGAGAACTGTGGAACTCTGCGGCATTCCAAAAGAGAAATGGTTACCTTCCCCCATCTCTGTTACTGCCTATGATAACTCTACCCATTCCCCTCTAAGCATGATATATTTGAAGGTGGAGTTGGGCCCCGTCTACCACGCTGAGGTTGAATTCCACATTCTTGAAATCGATCCTTTACTGAAAGGCATACTCGGTTGTCCTTACATCAAACTGCTCAAGGCAATTCCCTCAACAAACCATCAATGCCTCAAGTTCCCTTATAAAGGACGCGTTATCAAGGTCACTAGTATGCCTATTCTTGCTGCAACACATTCGTTGAACGTGAATCCAATTCCCATTCCTTCACCCGTTCAATAGCCAGTTTTCTCTGTGTTACAAACATACCTTCCTTTGGCAGATCCATTGAAAACCATCATACCCTTATCCTATCCGATTGACACTCTGAAACAGGGGAAGTCCATGAGTACCCCAGGCTGGAACATCATAATGAAGATCGAATATCAACCAGGAAAGGGTCTGGACACTCAGCTGCAAGGAAAAATTAAGCCAGTAAAAGAGAACATAAGGATATCTGGTAACGGTTTGGGCTATAGGCCGGAGAAGGTAAGGCATAGTATTATTGAACAGCAAGAAAGCGAAGATGGTCAGAAGATATGGAAGACAGTGGTGACACCCTATAAGGAAAATCGGGACCCCCTGACTTAGACTTTGTCTACCCATTTTGTAAAGGGGCCCGTAATTCATCATGACCATGACAACACAATGGTGATAACCTCCTATTTTGACCTGCATGACATATATGGGAGGGATCTGGCCAGACACTGCTCAAAGTTGCTGACATACAAATCCTTGGAGGCTCTACGGTCGAAGAAAAGGAGAAGGATTCAAGATCTGGAGTCTGAGTAGTACAAGTGGTTTGATACCTGGGACCTGTACATAGCATTGAACAGGCTATTCTTGCATTCGTCTGAACTACAGTGGCCACCACTCATTGATGAGCTGATAGAAGGGCCTAGCACCATTTTTTATAAAAGGATTCTGCTAAGTGAAGAGACTGATAGAGGGGAGCCATATGACCCCTATGACACTGGTTTAACAACATATCATCTCTGGAGGGCTAATTACCCCTCACATGTTTTCACCCTCCACACCCTATTCCGTATTCCACTCCTGACCCCGACTTGGTTGAGGGCCATCACTGAAGATATACCTCGGGCTCCTCCGATCATCATCACCCTGTCTCCTCGAGATCTTCTTCCTTGGATTCCTCTCGATCTGGAGAGGATCCATGATCTGATCTGGGACATATTATTATATGATCCCCCTAATCACCTGGCAATGGTGCCGTTTTCTCCATCACATCCCCCTCCTTTTCAAATTCATTCTTGTTTCATGTTTGATACACAAATTCCCAAAAGAAACGCCAATTTGGCAACTTCTTCCTCATGAATCCTCGTTGAGGAAACATCCTACTATCTGTCCGAATGTACTCCATCGCGTGGGTCGCTCGAGTAGGATTCTCTTCTAGATATACTCTGCCCCTCCTCTCGGGAGGATTCTCCTGCATTTCCTCATGTATCCAATGATTTTCATCCTTCTTCGTCCTCTTTAGGTCAGTTTAGGGGGTCTAGTGTTAGAGAGTCTAGTGAAGTTAGTCATATTAGGAAGTCTAGGAAGTCTAAGGGTAAGAGAATTCCAAATCGATACCTCCAGGAGATAGCTTCTAGGTGCTTTCCATTCTCTCAAATCCCTCAGTTGTTAGAGAATCCAATCCAGTTGTTAGAAGAGTCTGAGGTAGATGAGTTGGTCGATGATGGGTATAGGGTGTATGAATTGGTACATGAGAAGGACCCCATCGTCGAAGAAGAAGAAGATTAAGATGCAACTAAGGCATACGCGAGTGGAGTGAAAAGATTTGATGAACCCTCAGCAGCTGTAGAAGAGCTAACAAAGGAAATCAATCTAGGAACCGAAGAAGAACCTAAGATTGTCCTCATTAGTCAAAGTCTTTCCAGATCAGATAAAGAGGCATTGGTTCGAGTTCTTAGCGAGTACAAGGACACTTTCGCCTGGAGCTATGAAGATATGCCAGGGTTAGATTCTTCTCTAGTGGAGCATCGATTAACATTGAAATCTGGAGCAAGCCCGGTCAAACAGAAGTTAAGGCATTTCCACCCATAGATAGCTTTGAAGATGAAGGAAGAGGTCGATAAATTACATAAAGCTAAATTCATTAGAGTTGTCCTCTATCCACAATGGGTGGCTAACATAGTCCCGGTTATAAAGAAGAATAGAAAAGTCAAGATCTATATTGACTTCCGAGATCTGAACCGAGCATGTCCTAAAGATGATTTCCCACTGCCTCACATAGACGTATTGATTGACAATACAGCTAGATTTGAGACTCTATCATTCATGGATGGCTTTTCAGGATACAATCAGATTAGGTTGACAGAAGACAATCAATAGAAGACGTTATTCACTACACCATGGGGCACATATTGTTATGTTGTCATGCCATTTGGGTTGAAGAATGCTGGAGCCACCTATCAAAGGACTATGATGGCTATATTCCATGATATGATGCATATAAATTTAGAAGTGTATGTAGATGACTTACTGGTGAAGTTTAAGACTAAAGTTGAGCGTGCTGAAATTCTGGCAAAGGTTTTGTAAAGATCAAGGGAACATCAATTGAAGATGAACCCAAAGAAGTACATATTTGGTGTCTCATTGGGAAAGTTGTTAGGGTTCATTGTCAGCAAACGGGGCATTGAGATCGATCCCAACAAGACTAAAGCTATCATTGAAATGCCACCTCCCAGAAACTTGAAAGAGTTGAGATGATTAATTGGGAGGTTGCAGTTTATTCGCCGCTTTGTCTCCCAGTACTCACAAAGGTGTAAGCCGTTCTACAAGCTTACTAAGTCGGGAGTCAAATTCGATTGGGACGAAAAGTGCTAGGAGGTATTTGATGGGTTAAAGACATACTTGGCGAGCCCTCCTATGTTGAGACCACCATCTCCGAGCAAGCATTTAATTATATATATTTATGTCCTGGATGATTCGGTGGGGGCTGTCCTAGCACAAGGGGATGAAGAAGGAAAGGAAAGGGCAGCCTATTATCTCTCTAAACTTCCCAACTCCACTAAACATAGGTATACGGCGATCGAGAAAACATGTGCTGCATTGGTTTGGGTAGTTCAGAAGCTGAAGCATTATTTCCTGGCCCATGAAGTCCATCTCATCGCTAGGATGAATCCAATCAAGTTCCTCATCGAGAAATCTGTCCTTACAGATCGATTAGCACGTTAGCAGAGCTTTCTATCTCAGTTTCATATCAGCTACATTCAGCAAAAAGTAATCAAAGACTATGTCATAGTAGAACATCTTGCTCATCATCCTCTACCCATATTTGATCCGGTCTGATCGGATTTTTCGGATGAGGAACTAATGTCCATAAATAAAATCAAAGATAACATGTGGACTCTACATTTTGACGGAGCTCTGAACTCTCATGGTAAGGGTATCGGCATTGTTCTCCTATTACCTGAAGGTGTCACCATTCCACAAGCCTTTCAGCTTGCTTTTCATGTTACTAATAACATAATTGAATATGAGGCTCTTCTTGCCGGCCTCGAGGCCGCTTATCTCCACGGTGCCACCAAATTGAGGATTGTAGGTGATTGTCAATTAATTCTTCGCCAAATGCTTACCAAATATCGCACCCTTGATCCCAAACTCAAGCCATATCAGGAACTCACTTCAACTTATGCTAAGCTCTTCACCAAACTGATCTTTGTCCATGTTCCTCGGAATCAGAACATCTTAGCTGACGCATTAGCTTCTCTCGCATCATCTCTAAATTTCCCAATTAGCAAACAATCCGAATCAATCATCATTCATAGGCGTCTCTCTCCTGCTGTAAAGGACCCTTCCTTTCTTAGGATTAAAGAGAAATTGCTGAAGAAGGTCAAAGATTGAGATATTATAGAGAAGCGAGAAATCATGTTGTTGAAGCTTCAAGAAGAGATAGAAGATGAAGAGAAACCATGGTATTACGAGATTTCCAAATATTGTGAAGATCAGTCCTAACCTGAAGATGTCACAACTGAAGAGAAGAGGGCTATCAGGAGAATTGCTTAGAGATACACCCTGGTTGGAGGCGAGTTATATAGACGTGGATTTGATGGTGTTCTTCTGAGATGCTTAGACGAAAATGAGCTTTGGAAAATCATGTAAAGAGCTCATGTTGTAGTTTGTGGTAGCTATGTTAATGGACATATGTTATCGAAGAAAATCCATAAACAAGGATATTATTGGCCGACCATAGAAGAAGATTGTGTAGAGTTTGTCCGTAGGTGAGCTAAGTGTCAACTTCATGTCGACAAGATCCATTCCCCTGCATCTTCACTCCATCCTGTTTCCTCTCCATAGCCTTTCTCCATGTGGGATTTCAACATCATTGGACCTCTCAGTGATCCCAATTCCGGCATTAAGCAGAAATTCTTCATTCTCATTGCAATGGAGTACTTCACCAAGTGGGCAGAAGCTGAAGCTTATACGAAAGTCAAAGCATCAATAGTCTGCAAGTTTATCATGAACAATATCATCACAAGGTTTGGGATTCCAAGCATCATCATCACCGACAATGGACCGCAGTTCATCTCACAAGAGCTGAAGGACCTCTGCAACAGGTATAAAATTACATTGCATCATTCGTCTCTTTATTATTCGCAAGGCAATGGCCAAGCAGAGGCAACTAATAAGAGCTTGATAAAAATCAACAAGAAAACGTGTAAATCTAACCAATACACAGACTGGCCAGAGAAATTTATTGAGACTCTATAGGCATACCGAACTTCAAACCGCACACCCACTGGGCATACTCCATATTCCTTAACATTTGGAATGGAGGTGGTAGTTCCATACGAAATCCTCATCCCGTCTAAGAGTACAATTGAATAAGGAGTTTTCCATTGACGAGCATCGCTCTGCACTCCTCCCTCAATTGGAACTTTTAGATGAAAAAAGATGGTCAGCGGCTAATCATTCACGAGTATATCAAAATAGATTAGCACATTTTTATCAAAAGAAGGTCATTGAATTTAAATTCAAAGTTGGTGAAATGGTGGTCAAAAGAATTTTAATAAAACTTGGTGGTCCACATTCTAAACTCCAACCCAATTGGGAAGGACCCTATGTTATCTCGAGTGTTTTTCCTGGTAACGCCTACAAACTAGTTAATGCAGAAGGTCAAGAACTATCTCATCCCTGAAATGGTTTGTATCTTAAGAAATATTACCCTTAGATTAGGTGTGTTGATCGGCGTGGTGCTAAGACTAGTGGAGTCAGAAAATTTGAAGTCCCAAATTCCCATGTTAGTCTTCAATAGTCTAATTCAGGTGCATTATACACACACAAACACGCTTGGTCCTCGAGTAACAAGAGATGTGAAGTCCAAGAAAAATTGACAGCTTGACCGAGAGTGTAAAAGTACAACCATTCTGGCTTTATTACTCCTTTTTATATTCAGCTCGCGATGTCGGAATGAGGCTCAGGATAGATTACTAAAAATACATGTTGTCTTAGTAGGAGGCTGTCATAAAAAAAAAAAGGGAAAAATAAAAGATCCGCCCCAAAAAGAAAAGCAAAAGAAAAAGGCAAAAGCCAAATCAAGTACAAAAGGCCACAAATGTCAAATCAAAAGGCCACAAATATCCAAATGAAACGGAGCACAAGGTCAAAAATACCCCGCAAAGTGGAAATGACCGAACCCCAACGGACAATAGGATAGAGGATGGACATCTTCCTAGGTCTCTCGAACTCTCTCGAGAGCTTTCTAGACCATTTCTTCCTTTCTCTCTAAGGGACGTACTCCAAGCTTAAAGAATAGCCTAAGTCGACTGAGGGTTGGATCATCAAATGGGATCGATGATATAAGCACAATAAAAACACAATGAACCCAGATTAAGTTATTCAAGAATGATTAGAGAATTAAGATGACGAATAAGTAAACTCTTTTGATCCATGTACCATGCTGGTCTTTAGGAATAAGTGAATATTTGAAAATTACAAAAAAAACGAATATTTGAAAATTACAAAAAAAAAAAAAAATTTAAAAATTACAAAAAAATAGATATTTGAAAATTACAAAAAATATATATATTTGAAAAATACAAAAAAAAGATATTTGAAAATTACAAAAAATGGATATTTCAAAACTCAAAAAAATGGATATTTCAAAATAACAAAAAGAAATGGATATTTGAATATGTTTGAAATTTCAACTAGCATTTGCATACTTGTATGTTGCATTTTACCATTTATTTCCCATTTAGTTCAGTTATTTCGCCTTCATTGAATAAAGGCTTTGACCTTTCTACCAAGGATAGGATCAAGTAGCCAGTTACTTAACCGGGCAAGGGATTAAGCCAAAACAGACATACTAATTTGTTTGTTCAAGTTGTTTACAGGGCATAGGAATTCAAGGAAAAATCCAAAAAAGAAAAAAGTCCCACTGTGGGAGTTTCACTAAGTCCCAACCGTGACTAAAAAGACGATTATCTCTATCCCCTGTATTCATTCTTGTAATTGATTTGCATAAGCATTATTATATGATAAATACTTATTAGAGTATACCAAGGACCTTGTGGTTTTGATGAAACGGGAATTTGAGTTCCCCTCTAACAAAAATAGTGATAATTCCAGAGAATTATTAATCACACGGATAGGCCGTTAGATTATCGATTGACGGGGACAATGGTTCTGCTTTTGTGAGACGATGCATGGAGAAACAGGCTTCGACCTAGCACTAGATTGCAGGACTGGTGTCTTGACTTATCAATGACAACTTAATAATATTATCCTTGATTAATTTATATTTTATTTCATTTTAGCCCAACATACATCTGTAGGACTTTGAAATTATTGTGATAAAAATTAGTTATTGATTAAATTTCATACCATTGTTCTAATAAATCTCAACGTGATATGAAATATTCCATTCTGAATCGATCTCTTTATTATCTTTGAAGTCTTCTTGAAGATATCTATGGATTTCTATCCTTGCTTCGATTCTTTATCTCCATATATTTCTTGTTTCCTTTTAAGATCCATCATGGTTGCAGCACGTCCATATTGGCTGGTATCCGCTCTCCATGATGAAACCTGTAAGGGTTATGACCAAGGGTACTTTCCAATCGTGGAGGTTGATCGACCTTATTTTATTT
This sequence comes from Zantedeschia hybrid cultivar, assembly GCA_030544215.1. Classification (NCBI taxonomy): domain Eukaryota; kingdom Viridiplantae; phylum Streptophyta; class Magnoliopsida; order Alismatales; family Araceae; genus Zantedeschia; species Zantedeschia hybrid cultivar. The sequence goes on along the minus strand of JARZZO010000002.1, from coordinate 57,471,324 downwards.
CCTTTGTCTACCTCATCCAGATAGGATTGATTCCATTAATCTCTTTGAGTTACCTTCATTGATCATTCTGGGAAAGATTCTCATCATATAATGTTGAGAGCGTGTCTCATCACACTTTGGCATCACCTTTTCAATACATTACATTCCATTTCACTCCCTTGCAAAGTCAATTCCAAGGTAGGGCAGCTGTAGACACACTAATTTTGACCTCTTATTGAGTAAATTTCATGTCAAAATAACAATGCCCCAAAATGGTCTGACCTTTGATCATTAATTAATTTTTATTAATTTTTCTCAAAATTTATTGAATAACGTCGCCCTAGGCCGACACCATTAGATTTCTAGCATAAATCAGTTCGGAATTAATTTTCTAAATTTAGATAGATTTAACTAAATAGTATCGCCCTTGGATGATGCCATTTAGGTCCTAATCCGCCTAGATTTACGATTTCTAGTTCGAATTAATTTTCAAATTATCTAAAGCACGTCGCTAATGGACAACGCGGTTTAAGTTTCCTAATCTTTTTCGGTTTCCCTTTCCGGATGTATTTCTATTTTGTCCGTATTAATTAGCTAAATGGCGTCTCGTCAGGGCGACGCAATTTAAGAGTTTCCTGATAAACATGATTTGGCCGAGATAATCCGATTACAGAAGTTGGGAAGGTTGCAAACTCCTCCATGCTCATCCAAGGCAAGTCCGACTGCATGGGAGAGTCCTTTTGAAGGTTAAACAACCCTAATTGAAGCTTCTATATATACGTATGTACATTGACCTTTGAAGAAGGTTGGCAATTGAAGAATTTGGAGTTCATAGCAACGCTTTCGAAGGCTCTCAAGGAGGAGAACGTGAACAGTAAGGAAGAGCTTCTTCTTCATCCTTCTCTTCCTCCATTGAAGCTTTTAAAGACCAAGACTTTGAAGGGATCAATCAACCAACCATCCCACATGTTTTCTTTCTAGTTTTTCATTGATTCTTCACTGTTTTCTTCATAGTTTCATTACATCACTTCATGTTAACACACACCCACATCATTCTTTCCATACCCATGTTCATGTTAGGGGTTTGAAGAACCATAAAAAGTGAGTTATTTTAGTTGAGTTGCATGCTTACTTCGTTTGATAGAATAGTTACTACACTACCCCATAGTTCTAACCATATTCTTTCTTCTCTTTGTTTAACTTTATTTTGCAAGGTTTGAAAGGACATAAACTTGGAGAAAGGAGGAAACAAGTCAATAAATCCACAACAAAAACAAGAGCGAATAAGAAGAAAGCCCTTTCTCTTTGGCCGACCAAAGAGAAGGAACAAAAAGAATTCCAATCTCCCAAAGTTTGAAAGGTAAGTGATCATCTTTTATCATTGAAACCCTCGATTTCTGGCGATCATGATCTTTATAGTTTGTTTATTATCCATATGAACATGAGATTCATGATTTTCACACAGAGCACTCACACTAGGGTCGAAATAGAGCCACCTAGACTTGGATGGCCCCCAAAGCCCATGTACAAACTACTTCACCCGCTCCACTTCTTTAGGAAACAAAGGTGGGACAAAGCGCTCCAACTCTATGAATTTGCCTTCATATGCGGCCACAGACAAGTTACCCTGCGTAAGGCCAAGAAACTCTTGCACCTTGGCGTCTTGAACATGCGAGGGAAAATACTTCTTCCTGAGCTCTACTAAAAATTAAATCCATAAAATGGACCCCACATAATCAGCAAAAATAGTCTTCTTGGCTGATCTCCACCAGAAGTCAGCAAGGCCCTCAAGTATAAAGGTGACCATACTTTCTTCGGCACAATTAATACTCTTAAAGATCTTCTCAATTTGTAACAGCCAGTCCTCAGCAACTTCGGACTTGATCTCACCCTTAAAAGGAGGAGGCCTACCTTCTTGAACCTCTACATGTTGGTAGCCCCAGATGTCTTACCCGAGCGCTGGCGTGTTGCCTACGCCAACATAGTCTAGCCATGCCCCCAAAGGTCTACGAAAAGGTGCCAAATTCCCTATGAGACATAGCCATGTGTGCAGCATGCACAACCCCTTATCCAAGAGTCTGGGTCTCATCACAGGTTGAGCCTCCCTGGGCAGTAGACTTTGCAATGCTAGAAAGTCGGATGATAGGAGACCTATTCTAAACCCCAATTCTTACAATAGCCATCACCTGAAATTCCTATGCAAACAAAAGACAATTAGATTATGTTTAGATTTTAGGCAATCCTTAAACTTCAAGGAATCAAATTATATCCAATATATCCTACCTACACTTCTAGATCGATTGATATGACTTATGATCAGATGGTAACGGTTAATGTTCTCTCATGATTTATATATTTTGCTACCACATTGTTACGCCACTGATCTCATTCAGTCATTTGGACTCACTTCGAATTCAAGCTTTATAACTCCGGAACCAAGTAACATACAAATCGAACATAAATGATGAGACACAATAACCTAAGCAATAAACATGCCATTTATCATCCAAATATCTAAATAAAGTTTTTATTTGCCAATACCACAGTTCCATAAAATGTATCCTCAAAACCAGGATCCTCATAGTACACCCAATACCTAATGGAATCTCTCAACTCGCTGAATAAATGAAAAAGTATATATTTCTCTCAACCCTATAACATTAGTCTACTAAAATAAAAAATTAAATCTAAACCTAGATAACTTGCTCAAAAGTATAAGTTCAATAATCTCAGGGCAAATCTTCTCAAGTCCTAGCTCTCCTTCCTCGAACTCTGAAAATTAGTAATAGGATTTATGAGTACAACCACTCAATAGGCAATAAAATCCACCAAATGCTAACAATATATATATATATATATATATATATAAAATAAGAACATGATACAAAATAGGGTCAGATATAAGCTTATCAAATCAAATGTATTTTCTAATTGGATACATTAACTACATAAAGCATATTTGGCATGATCGAACCCATATCACGCATATCCAAATTCTACCGGTCATGATCAGAATGCATTACGTACCAAATAAAATATATTAAATTCTCAAATTGTTAAGACGTTATGTATTACCGTCCTCTGAGCACATCTCATAGAAAATAACAAATATCATAGCATAGTAGCTTATCAAATATTCATATCATGGATCATAGGGTTAAGACAAATTCATATGATCCCAAAGAAATAACTAATTAGGATGATCAAAGTATTCAGATGACTACGCTGAATTTAAATGAACATATCAGAGCAAACATTTTAGATTTATGTGCCAATCAAACATATCAAATTACATCATAACATGTATGCACCCAAACCACAACATAAGGAGCCAAACAAAACAAATACCAAAGCATCTAGGCAAATGATGCAGAGGTCGTAATTACTGCACAATAATTGGAGAATCTAAATCCCACCCCACTCCAAACTACTAGGATGTTACGTATTGCCGTCCCCTAGCTGAGCGGCTGAAAATCAGGATTCCACTAGTTTGCCCTCTGGTTCAAACAAATATCCTATCCAATATGAATCGGGTCAAATATCTCCTTAAGATGGCAATGTCTAAATAAAGTCAAATAATTATGGAACACTCAAATTATCAACGATCAAATGATGCGAAGGATGAACATCCATATGTAATTTGAATTATCAAAGTGCTACATATAATTAGAAGTCAAAGTACAAGCTTTTACATACAAAATTACCACTTAAGGAACCAATATGGTCATATAGATAGGAAATCTAAACAAAACTAATACTAACAAGTTACTGGATAAAAGCTTATGCTACTAAACTTTTTTCATATTTTTCGGACAAGGAATTATATTTTTTAACCAATAAAACTAATTTTCAGAGCTGAAAAATCAACAAATAAGACCAAAAAAATAAAAAGATTCATAAAATTGTCAAACTTCGTGGACATGTCAAATATATCAAATAAAATATATAGACAAAGTTTCAAGCAAATTGGATATCATTTGAGCGATTTAGAGCATTAGGTTGCATATGAAGAACTTGAGTAGAATTTAGATAATAGAATAAAATAGCAGAATAATCATAAATAAATTTTTCAGAATTATAAAATTTTTCAGTCACTTAGATGTCATCAAAACAAAGCTATGGTCAAAATTTCAGGTCATTTAGCAAAGAAACGAAGGAGTTATGGATAAAACAAGTTGGATCAGATTTCCGAACTATCAATAGCTTAAGCAATCTAAATCGCATTCACGCAGGTTGACACCTATTAAATCGTGTCGCCTATGGCCGATGCCATTTATATTCAAAATTAAGTTGAAATAAGGTTCGGATCACTAGGGTTGAAATGCGTCGAGCCGATGCGACGTCTTTTCAAAGGCGTCCACTAAGGTCGATGTCTTTTAGATAGAAATTCCGAAAGTGTAATATTTCGAAGAATTCACATAGAATTGAAGAACCAAAGTGGGAACTAAGATCAAGGACTTATAGACTAATGTTTCAAGAATTATGTTTGACCACTTTTAAAAATTAAAACGTAATACAAAATAAACACTTAATAAATAGCATCACCTACCTTTGGAAGAAGAACAACCAATCTCTCTTGTGCGGCTCGCGGAGGGCGGATACCGCTAGAGGCAGGATGCTTGCGCGGCTCGCGGCATCGCCTTGACGGAATCGAGACGGAAACGGACTTGAATATGCACACAGTAATCAGATTACGACCCAGTTTTTTGGTTTTAGATTTTCGTTCCGAATCGGATCAGCGGGCAATGGGCGGGATAATTTTGCTCATCGTTTCCGCTGCGTTCTTCGCGTCCCGCCAGGATCCCAACAGTGGTATCAGAACCAGGTTGCCGCTCTGATCTGCTCTGGAACGATAAAATTAACGTTCTAAAATTTAATTTCACGCTTAATTTGTTTTTCTATCATATAAATAGTTCATGGGATGAACTTGTAATAATTAGATTATTTTTCTATGGAGAAAATCCGAATTTAAGGGGTATTTCATATGGTTCTTCATGGAGATGAAGAACAATGTTTAATGGTTTGGTTAGGGGTTTATTGGTGATGGAAGGTCACCGGGAGGCATACTGGCATGACCAACTGCTCCTCCCCATTGCCGGAATTTTTTTATTGGATACCGGCAGTTGGTGGTGGAGCTTTCTTTTTCCATTTTTCAAATGATGAAAGATGGAACGGGGACCTTCAAATGCTTAAAAACTCACTAAACCGCCATTTTTGGGGGCTTCCGACGGCAGGAGGATCACCGGCCGGAGACTGCCGGCGTCGGGGACGTTGGGGGGGCCACCATCCTTGAGGTTTCCGGCTGCCATGGCCGCTGGCGGCGACAGCGGCGCCGCCCCTAAACAAGAAACCCTAAAGGGGTCCTGCGTCTGGGCGAATATGGCGCTGGAGCGCCGAACCGGCCGGGCCCGAGCCGGTGCGACCGGGCCTTGGGCTGCACCCAGGGCGCACCTAAGCTCGCTCGGCCAGCCCGAGCCCTAGTCCAGACCAAGTTGGGTCCTAGCCGAGCCAGCAGCTGGGCTGGCCCCCTCTTGTTGGGCCATGTTATCCCTTTATTCCCAACCCATTAATCCCTAATTCTAATACCCCCCTCAATCCATAAGTATTGATAATAGGATTAGTTAATTGAGATTTTGTTTTAAAATGTTTTAAAACTAAGATTTCAATTAACAAAATATTAAAATGTTATCTTAAAATTATTTTAAGATTAATGTTTAATATCTCCACGTTTAAGAAACAAGATAATCCTATATAATTGAGATTAAGTTTTAAAATTGTTTTAAAACTAAAATTTAATTATCAAGATATTAATTGAGGTATTGTCTTAAAATAGTTTTAAGACTAATATTCAGTTAACAAATTTTAGATATTAATTAAGGCATCATTTTAAAATTGTTTTAAGACTTATGCTTAATTAAATCTCATTTTTCCATTGAGGTTCAAATTAAAGATATTGATCTTTATTAATATTAAAAATTGTTGTTATATCATTATTTATTGATCTAATTGTTAGATTAATAAATTATGATATTTTAATAATTTAAATATTAGTCTAAATGTTAGATTAATAATAATTCTTTATCAAGGGTTGTTGAAGAAGTGATTGTGTCTCAAGAACCATTAACAAGAGTTGTAATGGCATTTGTTAGGTTATTATTAATATCCTGGTAATTTTCTTAACAATGGATTGTTAAGAGAGATTTTATATTTGGGGATATCTTAAAAAGAGTTGTTAAAACTATTTTAATTAGTTTAATTGTTAGACTAGTATAATTTGGAATTGTTCTGATTAATATTTCTTAATAAATGTTATTGAGAAATATCATTTAATAAAAGGGGCTTATTAACATAGAGTTGTTAATGAATTATATTAGAATTAGAAATTCTTTTATAAGAGTTACCAAGGAATTTTTAATTCTATATTGCATAATTTCACAATAATAATTGTTATTAATGTGATTTAAAATTAATCTAAGTGTTAGATTAATTAATTTAGAATTTTTCTAAATTTTGCATGGAATATTTTGGAATTTTAATTTTAGTTTTGTTTGCACATGTTGATGTGTTTGATGCTTTAAATTAGATTTATTGCATGTTAGAAAATAAGATTTTCAAAAATTCAAATTTATCCAATTTTGATTGGAACCCAGTTTTTTAGAAAATCAAAATTATTATTTTTCAAGATTTTAGCATTTCTGTGATGTGTTTTATTACGAGTAGATGGTTAAAATTTGAAGTGGTCATAGACATGCACTTAGTTAATTTCATATCATGTGATGGTGTGTGATTTTGTAGATTGTTATGGAATGAGTTATGGGTTAACTAAATGTTAATTAATGAGGCCCGGGTGCCCCCCTCTCTCTCTCTCGTTCCATTGTAATTCTATCTCCCCACATCACTGTAATCGGCCATAAGGCTTTCTCTTATAATTTATTTGTATTTAAAATTATTTCAAAATAAATATTATTTGTAATTGATCGCGTCGGTCGAGGAGAAGCGAAGATGATCCACAAGTGCAACTAGGAAGGCAATAGGAGATGAAATCACCAGTGCCTGTAAGTTTGTATATTTTTTTTAATATAATTGTTATATTGTTATGGTGATTAATTGTTTGGCTTCAGTTAATCACCGTGCTATCAATGACCACATAATGAACATGTATGGTTGATGCATGCCTCTTAGTTTTTTTATTATGAATCAATTGTTATTATCTAGGTATAGTTAAATATATTCGATATATTTATAAACTATCACATAGGATGAGACCAACGTAAAATAAACAAAACCTTCAACATAAAGTCTAAGTCAGAGCGCGAGTCATTGAGAATGCACCGCGTGGCTCTCCATCAATATAGTTCTTAGAACTTGATTTAGTGATGGCAGTTTCTATGTTTACCCGAGATTTGCCACCATCAGATAAAAAGACTATTAACTATGGCATTATGATGCCTTGAAATTAGAATAGAGGAACGGTGTAGCTATCCTCGCGTTTACCTGGGAGCTACATTTTTACTCTATTCTGTCACGTATTTATGGTAAATCTTAGACCAGGGATAATGGTCTACTGTGTTTACTCGGGATCATTAAAGACCTAGGAGACGAAATAAGATCGGATATTGCAAGGAGTTGCAATTACCATGAGATGGTTGCTCTAAGATAATGGTATGATACTATGTGTTTATCCGAGGTCATACTATGATTCTTGGAGATTCTGATCCTCACTAGGAGACCGTCGGAGTCTCTCGTTCTGCATACTTGAAGGTTATAGTCCGTCGAAAAATAGTGGGAAATAATTCAAAAATAAAAGACCATAATTGAATTATAAGAACTATCTGCTTAAATCACGTTATTTCCTTCGTTCACTAAAATGTCGTCTATTCAAGATTTTGGCATATTGGATGCCAACACTTCTCATGTTCAGATTGACTAGAAAAACTCTGAAGAATGTCTTCAGGGATAAGTGAAAGTTACTATCCTAATCAGATATCATGAATCCTCTTACTTGGATAGACCAAGGTAAAGAGGTACTCATGGGATGTCTTTCTGAAAGGCAATGATTGTCATGAAATCTCTTATTTAGATAGACCAAGATGAAGAGATATTTATGATGTGCCCTTGAGGAAGGTAAGTGGTAAGATTTTAAACGGTCAAACCCACACTTGAAAAGGATGAAGGCAAGTCAGCTGGAAGAGAGAGGCAGCAATTCTCCCACTGCAACCAATATAAGAATATTGGCAAAACGAATATGAAACTTGAAAGAACTTTCAGATATTCTTATTATCAACTTTTGCACGTCTATTGGAGAATTAGCGTATCCAATATGAGATATTGGAAATGACTCTCAGATCTACGATAGTATACAAACTTAGACAAGTAAAAGGGAATCGAGAAAATATATGTGTTGAGTTAGACTCAACTATCGTTCATGATATTCATACGTTACTGTCAGACAGTAAATCTTTGTATGTCTATATGAGTCAAATATGAAACTGAATAATTGTTATTTAGTTGCATAAGATATCAAGAATTATAAAAGTGAATAACGTTGACTGAGAAGGAACAATAGTTGTTCAAATCAGTCAATGTACTATAGATTCTTGATGTGACATTTCATGTGATGAATGTTCATAAGTTTCCTATAGAAATGAACTGTGTGAATATTGATTATCTATAGTATTGTACACAGGGATGTACAATAAGAAATTATTGGTGCTAATACATACTGATGTAAACAGCTCAATATCCTATTAAAGCCAAAGATAATTACTCCCATTGACTTATCTTATAGTTTACTCTTGGAATGATTCGGCTGTATGTACTTAATGAAGTACAAGTCGAATGCATCTGAGAGATTAAGGTATAAGATCAATATGATGTATTAGAATTCTTTGATTTGATTAAAAAAATTAATACTCAAGTATATAATTCACACAAATCATTAAAAGGATAATTGTATCCTCGCTCGATAGATCCTCATTGTACATCATAGTAATATGGTAGATTGAGAAATTGCACCTTATTAAGATATTGTGCTATAATAAGATTTGTCCAATTCTTATATCTTTTTGAACATGAGTATGAACATTAGATGTCCATACCTTACAGATGGTTCCAAATATGTCAGTGTTTATCCATATAAAATATGAAAACCAAATAATTCATATAAGATGTGAATTATGAACAAACCTGATTTTAAAGTCAAGTTATACCGTGGTGTGAATTTGTGAAATGTCTAAAGAGTTTGGACATTATATTTATTAGCCAGACGATAATGAAATAATTATCGTCCTGAAAACTGTCTTCTCTGAAGAGGAATATGTCCTCAAAGAAGACAGTCGGAGCTGATAAAACTAGAAGATGTTCTAGATCCACAAGTTAACATAAGATTATTAGATAATCTTTAGTTGTTTGGAACCACACATAACACACATGAGAGAAGCTTAAAGATATATAGATTATGATCTAAAATCTATGATGATGCTCTCTGTAATTACAACCTTGTGATTGGCAAGTAGTTAAGAATTTTAAGCAATAGTCCATTACTACTTTTGAGTTCAGAACTTGATAATATTGTTAGAAGGTATTGTACCTAAAGCAAGCTTCAGAATGAAGATTTGCATGAATGAACTACTTAAAACTTATGTGGTAAACTGAAAAAAATAGGCAATGTCAAAGTGTTGACTTAGACAAGTTTTTCTAAGTGGTTACCATTAATAAGTTTATTAGAATTCTACTTGTCAATATTGCCTATCATATGATGAGACAATGACAGCTAGATATGAAAAGCTTTCTCTCAATATGATTGAGGTAAAAATGTATATGATATACTTTTAAAACTTTTAGAATATCCAAGAAGCAAGTTATGATTTTAAAGATCATTTTGAATCAAACTGAAGCTTCCTAAGTTGTAATAAAAGTTTTTGAGTTAATGGTTAAATACTACGTGATCATTAAGAATGATCATGGATTGTGTGTGTTCAAAAAGGACAGTGGAAGTACGGTCGCTTTAGTAATGCTTTGTGATAATAACATCAAAGTCATTGAGAATGACATCAAGATGTTACTATCAGTTAAAGTATTGTTAACTATGTTTTCCTCCATAATATGTTTAGTTATAATATCCTACGTATTGGAAATGCAAATCTATTAAGATAGATCGGTAGGGATATTATATTGACCTATATGTGAAGATGTTTGGCATAAATTTCGTAATAAGTCTCAATTGTTGAGATATGAAATTTATTCTTTTACGGAAAAAGTTCCTTAAAGGATACAAGAGTGAAACGCATCATTAAGCACTTGAGAAGTGCTAAGGATGCACTCATATATATGGAGAGGATGATTTGAAACTATGAGGTCACACTGACTCAAATTTCAAGTCAAATAATAGATTTAACTTTCTAATAGAAAGGAATGGATTGGAAGGGTTCCAATCCAGAACTCGATATTAAGGTGATAACATAAACAAGTGATACTGTTAGAACAATATGGATGAAAAAGTTCAACCCTGAACTAGATGTAGTTCTAAAAGGTCTCTGATAAAATCTCGTTATTGTAGGACAACAGTGGAAGCGATCAATTGTATGATCGAGCCATGTTCTCTTCAGAAGTTGCAGAACATTCTGAGGCTCTGTTACAAGTTCAAAGACAAAGGATTAAGAGGAAATAACGTAATGGAAAATATTCCATCTTTAGACAATTTAACATATCCCTGACCAAGTCTTAGTCACAAACTTTATGTGACCATCACCTAGATTTGATGGAGATCAAATGCGAAGGTGATTGGCTTGAGTCCAAGTGGGAGATTGATGAATATAGGTGTCATCTAAGCTAATCATAAGGCACCTATTTCAATCTAGTTCACTAATAAATAGCATTAAATTCATTATGTAGATTGGCATATTTGTAATTGCGCATAATGAAGTCCATGAATGTGTGCAATAGTCATTGGATTATAATGAGATCTTAATAATGAGACTAATGACTTATAAATACATATTCTTAATTGTTCCTAGTCGTAGGATGTTTGAGAAGGACATCAAACATCCGGTTAGACTAGTACAGGTTATTCCAGCTCATATGATGAGGGTGACTGATCTCGTTAGTTACTTGTGTGGAGACACAATGGTGAACCTGTAGGTGCTCATTGGGAACGAGTTCACTGAACTGATCCGATATGAATCGCCAAATGGTATTTTACCTGACTGTCAATCGGCTTGATTCATCGTCACAGTGGCGTGGTTGATCCTTGGACTTGACACACCAAAGACACCTTGTCGATGGACTTCTGAACTTTGACCTTGACCTACGAATCTCTATCCATGGGATCTCTAATAGTCAAGGATCGGGTCCAGCGGAAAACCTTTGAAGGTGATTGTGAGTTCAATATAGGATCGTTCGCTCTCAGGTAACTGGAGAGAAAATGCTCTAGAATAGATCTGCAGGAGTCTCTGGCCAGAGCATAAACAATATCAGAAAAGATGTTTTCCGATATTGTACAGCAGAGTATGATTCAAGTGAGTTGACCATCTAGGATTTGACAGTTGACCATACCCTAAGTTAACTCGAGAGCATTGTGCGAACAAAGGATTATAGCCACGCGGTAACTGTGGACGGACAGGTTTCATGAGTGGGTTGCTGAACTCCATTACCTTCCGGGATCATGCGGTGTTGCTTGGCACCCAACTTCATCGGAAGTCCGACCGAATTTACATAAGATGTTAATTCGATTAAGTAATTAGTTAATATATAGATATTAATTAATTACAATAAGTCAATAACTAGTTATTGGACTTAACGGGCTGGAAATCGGACTGGTTAATAGGCCTAGAGGGTTACACGCAATAAGATTCTCAGTCGGTGTTACTTAAGTGGGATTTATATTAACTCGGGGACTTTTGTGAAAAGTCGCGCTAACGTAATATATATACGCGCTGTTGTGAAACCCTGGGCCAAGCTCCATGATTTCCCCATGCTGATCGTCCCCCCCCCCTTTCTCTCTCCTACTCCTCTGGGCGCCCCGTTTGAGGTGCCGAGACAATCTCCGTCTCCACCGCGCATGATTCCCGAAAATCGGGAATTCCCGTCCGCGGGTTTCCGGACATCTTTGTGGCGACGGATCTTCAGCGAACGAGTTGATACGGACGAGGGAGCGAGGACAAACCACCGTGGAGGATCGCGTGGATACCGCTGGAGGTCAGACGCTTATGCGGCTCGCGGCATCACCTCGACGGGACCAAGACGGAAGCAGATTCGAATCCGCGCACGGTAATCAGATTACAACCCGGTTTTTCAGTTTTAGTTTTCGTTCCGAATCGGATCAGCAGGCATCGGGCGGGATAATTTTGTTTGTCGTTTCCGCTGCGTTCTTCGCGTCCCGCCAGGATCCCAACAACTTCCATAAGAGATGATGATGTGATCTATAGATGAGTTAGGATGAATGGTTCATGGTAAATAGATTAGTGGGATTTACTTTACTAAACCTCTCTATTATGACTATATTGTGATGATTTTCTCACAAGTCATTTCGGTGAACCTCCATGGGCACAGGATCCCTACCAAGTTCTCTTTTCAAGACTCTGCTCCTTCATGGGTGTAGGTGACAATGCAAAATCATATCTTTGTAGGTGGAGCATATGATATATTGGAGTTGGAGTCGATATAATTTCTATATTGAGAATTACAATATGGACATGTGCCTTGTAAACATTTATACATATATAATGCAATTTATTCTTTTGTAATTGATTATTCATCATACTGAATTGTCTTTTTGGGACAGTGAATAAATGATGTAGATAATTCATTGTTGTTAATGTACCTTGTTTTTGTAATAACCTTAATATGTACTTATTATCCCCAGATATTAGTCTATAATCAGATTGTGAATCAGTAACAATCTGACATAGAGGCATTAAATTGGGTTCAGTTGTATCCTTGATCCCAGAGCGTTACACCAAACGACGTGCTTGAGGCTAGGTCTTGATTTGTCTCACCGACAAAAAGTTGAAGGCTAGACCTTGATATAACTCATCTCCAAAAGCCGATGGTGGGTCATCGATATGACTCATCACCAAACTGGAGATGTTGGTGAGGCACGAATAACCTTATTATCGTCTTTAGGAAATTGGTGGCATGGATCCTTCTGATCCTTACCACTCAAAATTTTACAGCATTGGTCCTTTTGACCTCATCATCCTCTGAAATAACAAGGCACGGGTCCTTCCAACCTTCCAATGCCTTCAAGAAATAAAGACCTTGATAATTTTTTATCATGATCCTTTCTTTACAATAAAATTATTCCTATTTTGCTTCTTTCTAGACCTTTATCCAAAAACCACAAAATGTTTGCTTCATTTCCATCAATAAAGAGAGTGAGTAGTGATAATTATACATTCTTAGGCATTAATTGATTGAAATTATGCATTACACTCATGATTTTCTGTGCAAAACTGTACAGAATGATAGATAATTTTGTGCCCTTTCCAACGATACCAATTTTTCTGAAATTCGAGTTAAAAACAATGTCATTTCATGTGAAAAACTGAGTATAGTGCATTTGTAGTCTTACGGTAAAGCCGAAGATATTTAAATAATTTTATTTGGGCATAATTAATATTTTTTTTACTGTAGGGACTCAATTTGATATTTTTGTGTGAACATGACATAACAAAATTGGGGCTCAATTGGTTGGATCACTTGGTCGTCATTGGAGCGGCCAGAGTTCGAATCTCGGGAAGTACAATTAATTATTTTTACAGGCAAGACAAGCGCAGGGGCAAAATAGAAATTCTACCACTTCCAAGGTTGCCCTAGTGGTTGCCCCATCCCTAAGAAACTCACAAAGCAGCCGTTGGCCCCCCTACTCTTTCTCTTTTCTCTCACTCTCTCTCTTTCTTTTTCCTTTCTCCCCTCTCTTAAAAACTCCCAAAACTGCAACCTTCTTCTTCTTTTGATTCTCCTCGCTCTTTCTCACCCGAACCCTCTGTCTACTCTCTCTTCATAGATCCTCTCTCTATTTATTCTTTCTCTTTTTTTCTCTCCCTCTTTATTTCTCTCTATCGGTTCTTCTTCTCCTCTCTCTGTCTCTCTCTCCCCGCACCGAACCTCTCTCTTCCTCTTTATTTTCTTCTCTCCTCTCCTCTCTCTAGTTTTTCCTCTCACCGAAACCCTTTCTCTCTTCCTCTCTCTCTTTCTCTCTCCCTACGCTCACTATCTCTCTCCCTCTCCCTATCTCTCTCCTATCTTCACCCCCGCCCAACCCGCGGCACAAGGGGCGAAGTCAGCGCCACGCGGCACGAAGGAGGGGTTCGCGCGAGCGAACCTCATCGCTCTAGCCATTGGGCAGGAAGCCCGCACCACTATGGCATGCTACGCGCCTGTCGCTCACCCCACGCCACCATCCAGCCCCCAGTGGCCCCCTCCCAGCGATGCTAGCACGACTGGCTGTACGCACCCCGCCCCACGCCAGCCACGCAGCCCGTTTGGGCACCTGTCGGCCAGCCTGACACCCGGGCGCACCACGCCCCACCTCACCCTACGCGCGCATCCCCTACTGCTCCTGCCACGTGCCCGACCCAGGGTCCTCCCATGCCCAGTTGTCCACCGCACAGCACACTGTGCCCCCTCTAGCTGCCTAGGCGCACTGCGCCAGCCCCTGCTGCTTCATCCAATCGTGCCACTGTTGCTTGGTTTTTTTTCTTCATTTAGTATTTTATTTTCTCATAGTATAAATTAATGTTCTCAGTTTATTTTATTTCAATGCATTATTTAGTAGTGTTCTTCTCTGACAAGATTGTGTTTTGGTCAGATTAATTTAAAGTTGCATTGAATCGTTGCTATGTTTAGCCTCCCACTTAATCTCCCTCTCTCTTCTCTAAGTGTGATTGTATTAAAGTTAATTAGTTAGATTTGTGTTTTAGTTAGTTTAGTCAATTAATTTGTTGTGCTAATTAGATGTTATAGTTGTACAGTGAATTTTTTATTTTCAATGTCTCTGTAAAATTTCATATTGTTATGATAATGAATGAAAGTAGCTCCTTTGTTCTACAACTTTTATTTTCTCTTCTGTTGACACTACTCAAATATTATATTCTACTTTTAATTAGTGTTTTAGAGGTAGTCTTAGTTCAGTAAATGGTCTGATTATGCTCGTTTAGGGGTGATCCTTTTGTGAGTTCATAGTAAGTCCGATTAACTTTAATTCTTAACAAATCAAATCATCATGCTTCCTCTTCTTTATTCTCTATTTTTCTTCTAAAAACTCAAAGTTTTCAACTTTAAAAGTCTATTTCCCTGTGGATTTGACCCAATATCACCACTTGCTATTTTTCAAATAATTATATGTGGAAATTGGAATTTTAATATTGATGTTCGAATATGCTTAACGACACATAATTTCGAACGATCAATTTTTGGCGCCGTTGCCAGAGAATTAGATTCTTAATTTTGATAATTTTGGGTCCATTTGTGTATATCCATACTCACATTTATTCTCTTCTTTTACAGGTACTTTGAAAATTAAAAAGAAAAGGAAGGAGAAAAGGAAATTTGGTGAGTTTATTCCAACTTATCAACCATTTTCTTTTTATTTTTAGATTTTAGAAATGTAATAGAACTCATTAAATAAATAAAAAATTCATAAAAACAAAAATAAAAAAAATGCATTTCAAGATTAGAAACCAAACTATCATGTTTTAGGACATGCATCATTTAGGAATGCATTAGTTTTAAATTTTTGTCATTTGATTCATGTTGAAGAGTGCGGGAGGCAAGGTAAGTCTTTCTAAATTGTGCAAATAACATGTTCATGCATTGTCATTTCATTATTGCACAAAACAAACTTGATTGAATTGTGGTGAGCATCTCATTGCTAAAATAACTTAAGGGCATCTTCATAACAAGATAAGGTGGGGATTTCATCACCCTTCCTTGGCCCACAAACCACCAACACTTCAGTTTGCATTTCCCAAACCTAAAAAAATCAAATAGCAATTGCACCTAGGGTTCACACTATGATTGGATTGAGCTTTGAATTCACTTCTACTTTGGACAACGGTGTCTAGGCTAGATGTTACAAAGGCAAATGCCTAAGTGGACAAGTGGTTATTTAATTAGGTCCCTACGAAAGTAGGGGGAGCCTCCCACTATCCCACCTCTTACATGGCCAATTGATCGATTGTAGGAGTGATTCATAGTGAATTCTAACCATTTTGTGAGAAATCTCATTCTTAAGTCTAGGGTACACTTAGGTCATTAGGAATTTGTTGTTAACTTGTTTATCTTTGCATAAATAAACATAAAAATATATAAAAATAAAAATAACAAAAATAACCATTCTCATCTCATCTTGATCTAGTGTATGCTAGGTAGAAGATCTCAAAAGTCATATATTATCAAACCCATTCAAGAAATTGAGAGATACCTACATCACTAAACCAATATTCAACATCAAATGGCTGGAAATAATCAACGAATGCCTAAACAAATGAAGGAATACTTCATTCCTCAAGACTATAATTCTTCATCTTGTATCCAATTACCTAATGTCCATGCTAGCCATTATGGGAATACCAATGAAGATCCATATAAACATTTGGATGAATTCTTTGAGATTTGTTCAACCGTGAAAATTCAAGATTTCACGGAAGATGCCCTTCGACTTACCCTATTCCCTTTCTCACTTAAGGACAAAGCCAAATATTGGCTTGGAACGATAGGGAAGCCCATTAGAACTTGGCCTGAAATGCAACAAGAGTTCTTGAAGAAATTCTATCCTATAGGAAGAACCAATACCATGAGACGAGCCATAACCAGGTTTTCACAATTACCTGGCGAACAGATCCATGAGTCGTGGGAAAGGCTGAAGGAATTGCTTAGGAAATGTCCACATCATGGACTATCTAGATGACAAATTGTGTAGGCATTTTATGAAGGTTTGGATGCACAATATAGGCAAATGGTGGATGCATCTTGTGGAGGAGTATTCATGAGTAAAAGTGAGGAAGAAGCATATGATCTGTTTGAAATACTAAGTGAAAATTCAATAAATCATGCCTCACTTTCATCATATGAAAGATCTGTGGGAACATCCAAACGGACTGAATCTATGAAATAAGAAATAGAGGAGAATTTGAACCTAAGATGGATATCAATGCCTTGGCCCAAAAGTTGGATAAGGTCGACCTTATGGCCCAACAAATGAGCAAAATAGATCTTATGGCCCAAAAGCTAGACCAAGTCCTAGCTTCAAATAATCAAGGATCTAATATCTATGCACAATCAAGACCATACTCAGAACCTTCTCCATCTTATCAAGAAGCTTATAGTCTTTGTGCTAGCCCAACTCACCATGTCAGTGAGTGTCCTACGGCGGCCCAATTGCCGTCGTTCATCCAAGAACAAGTCCAAGTAGCCCAAGGTTATTCAAAGCCCAATCATGATCCATATTCTATCACCTACAACCCTGGCTGGAAGAATCATCCAAATTTTTCATGAAAATCTCAACAAGCCCAAGCTCCAAACCCACAAGCACAAAATATTCAGAATAGGGCCCATCAACAAAATTACTACCCAAATCAATCTTTCAATAAAGCCAACCTATCCAGTCCCAAGCTCAAACTCCTTATTTTCAGCCCAATAACAATCAGAATATGTTCTCTCAACCTCCATATCAAATCCAAGAACATCAACCATCAAATCAAAATGATGACAAATTCAATATGCTGCAATAATTACTCATAAATCAACAACAACAACAGCAACAATTGCAACAATTGGTCATCTCTCAACAATAATCCATTTCGAAATTAAAAGCCCAATTGGGTCAAATGGTTGATACAACCATGAGGAGGGAAGTGGGCCCATTACCAAGTCAACCCATTGCAAACCCGCGACACTATCCTCCGGGTTTCCAACATCAACCAATCCTACCTAATCCTCAAGCCCAACCTCAAATGGGCTCAAATCCACCAAGAGGCCCACAGTTAGAAAATGCGAAAGCAATTTTGGCCTTAAAAAATGGTAAAGTCTTGTCGGATCCTTACCCAAATCAAGGATCTAGTCAGCCCAATCCTGAACAGAATGAAGAATAAGATGAAGATGAGAATGAACAACCCAATATCAGCCAAGGAAAAAGAAAAATGGAGGAATGTCCTGAGAATTATAAACCAAAAATCCCTTTTCCACAAGCTTTAGAGAATGACAAAGATAAAAGAAAGCATCAAATTCAAACAAAAAATGAACAGTTAATGGACTTATTTAAACAAGTCCACATTAACATACCATTGGTTGATGCAATCCAACATGTGCCGGCCTATGCCAAATTTTTAAAAGAACTTTGTACTCATAAGAGAGACCCCAAAACAAATCCTAAGAAGGTCTTTTTGTCTGAAGAAGTGAGTGCCATTTTGCTTAACCAATTGCCCAAAACGATAAAAGATCATGGGGCTCCACTTATCTCTTGTGTTATTGAAGGAATCACATTTGACAAGGCACTTCTTGATCTTGGGGCTAGTGTAAACCTTTTGCCCACTTCTGCCAATGAACAACTGGATATTGGAGAACTGAAGGCCACTCCTATTATTCTCCAACTGGCAGATCGATCAATTAAAGTGCCACGAGGACTCATTGAGGATGTAATTGTCCAAATCGAACATTGCTACTTCTCCGTGGACTTCATTATCTTGGATATGGCCCCATCCTCAGATTTGAATCACACTCCAATCATTCTAGGACGTCCATTCTTAGCCACAGCAAAGGCAAATGTCAATTGTGCAATAGGTAAGATGGGCATATCTTTTGGGGACCGGCAGATTGGGATCAATATTTTTCCAGCTCCTAAGTACTTGGATCAGAATGAGGATTGTTATACAGTGCATGCCATAGATAATATGGTAGATGATAGTCCAGATTTAGAACATTTCCTCATTCCCATAGAAGAGAATTTGGAGTTTGAATAGTCTTTATCCTACACGAAGGACATTGATTCACTTCACAATTTGCCTCACTCGCTTAGTCCTTGACCTATCATTGAACCTGTACCAAAGTTGCACCCTAGGCCAACACTGCCATCTCCTATATCTCCTCCTGAATTTGAGCACAATTACTTACAACCTGATCGCATGCACGACATTCATATGGTGAGACATGCTAAGTCGAGAGGAGAATTACACATGAACCAAGGTCTAAGTGAAGTAAGTATGAATGAGGTAGTCAAATGGTCAAATCAAACAAATCATCACTTCATGAGTAGGAAAAGTATGGCTCTAAAAATATCTGAGCATGGCACACAAAATGATACCAACAAATCAATTGATCCGGGTTGATAAGAACTCACATGCGTCTGGCTGAAGACGTTCAACTTAGCGCTTATTGGAAGGCAACTCAATCTTCTCACTTTTATTCTGATTATTCTCCTTTTTTTTTCTTTCTTTTTAGAAAACTCAGAAAATCCACCTTGGAGAACAGAGAGAAGTCTCGTCACACCTCAGGTTATATCTCTCCTCATCATGAATTCCATATTAAATAATTTTTGTGCATTTCTATACCATTGAGGACAATGTCAGTCAAGTTGGAGGGAGGAGAATCATGATGAATATTGAACAATCTTTTAAATGAACATTTTTTGAAAAATTTCATCATTTTTACACAAATTTTTTTCACTTTCACACCCCAACAGAAATTCTTATCTATCATAATTCATTTGGGGAATCTTGATCAAAATTGAGTGACAAAGTTGAGTAAAAGTTTGAATTAACCCCTCTCTCCACAAAGAGTCACGACGGGATGATTTTCACACACACACACGGTAACTTGGAAAGAGTGGAAGATCTTGAAAGTATAGAGTTGCTGGAGTTGACCCGAAGTGTAGAATTACCCATTCTGTTTTTATTTTTAGGTCAAACGAACGGAAACTTAGGATTCGTAATAGGAGATCAAACCACTTAACACTTTAAGGAAGCGGTCACTTCGAAAAAGGACAATCAGAAGCGTGAAAATCAAATAAATATACTTCGAAAGAGTCAAAGGAAGGACGATGGCAAAAAGTACGCACCTCCCCTCAGACAAAAATAAAGAGGGTGGCAAAAAGTACGCACTCTCAATGCACAAAACAATCGCGCTAAAGTCCTTTACAACAAAATAAGACCAAATCCTAAAAAGTTTTAAGTCAGGGCGAAAATCGAAAGGCGTTCCTAGCCAACTAATCCGGAGATATCTTTTTTTGTTCTCTCCTCTGGGTAATTCTACTCCAAGGGTCAGTGAAGACAACGATATATCAAACATGATAGAAATGAACTTCAAGCACCTCAAACAATATGCACAATCACTTACCCTGATTCCAAGTATAATGGGCGGGAGAACGAAAACTTGAATTCAAATTACCTACCATTTGCAATAGATATCCTTTAAAATGAAGTGTGATTCTTTTTACTAATCATGATAGTCCTAATTTTTCAAATGATTGTATTGCTAAAGGACTAGCAATGATTAAGTTGGGGGATGTGATAAGTTCACAATTTTACATAAATAATAGATAAAACTTACACACTTTGTTATCAATTTAATGAACAAAATCACATGGAATGATAGATAAATCAATTATGCTTTCAAACATATCAATTCTGTAAAATTCGAATTTCAAATATCATCACTCCATAGATTGAATAAGGATAGCAATTTAATTCTCAAATAAAACTTTCTCGACAATCATTTAATATGTATTTGGATGATTTATTGATTTCCGCATGAACTTAACTATTATTTTATGCACATGCAAGACATGAACAAGCAGATGGCATAGTGATTGGACTACCTGGACTTCAAAGAAGTGACCAGGGTTCGAATCTTGGAAGGAACAAGATGGTATTTCTTTTTGTCTTAAAAAGGGAACCACAACCCAACTAAGAGAGAGAAGAGAGAATTTCGGAATTCAAATTTCAAAAATAGTATTATTTTTATTTGAATTTTAAATTTTCAAAATCTCGAAAATAACATTTATTCTTCAATTCAAAATTCAAAATTTGAAATATCCCTCTCTAAATTTAAATTTCAAATGTATATTCATGGAAAATCCTCTAATCAAGGGGGAGCTTAATACGAGCAATTAAGGGCCCATTTATTAGAGGATTTGAAATTCAAAATTTGGATTAAGAATTCTCTTCTATAAAACCAAGAGAGAAAGGAGGAGGGAATCTTGAAATTTAAAAAGAAAGATATTTATTTCGAAATTCAAAATTGTCTTTATGGACTTAAAAGAAGATCTACTAATCAAGGGAGAGCTTAATAACCTATTTATTACCGTATTTTAAATTCAAAATTTTAATTAAGAATTCTCTTCTATAAAACCATGGGAGAGGAGAGGAAAAAGGAAGCTTGTTTTTTAAATTCTCTCTCTCAATTCGGAGATTTTTCAGAACTTTTGAAATTTTTTAAACTCTCTCACCCCTTCCACCAAATAGCTCTCTCTCTCTCAATTTCTCTCTCACTTTCTCCCTCTCTTTGCTACAGTACCCGCGGGTACTGTAACAGCCTCTCTCTCTCTCTCTCTCTCTCTCTCTCTCTCTCTCTACATCTCTCTCAAACCAGCGGCTATTAGTACAAGAGGTGGACTCGAAGTACTGCAACTGACCATTGGAAGGAGTCCAAGGCTACCAAAGATCCGCGCGAACGGCTACGACGGCTGCAAACATCAGTTTTCTCTCTCCATTGTCTCTCTCTCTAGTTTTTGAGTTCTACATGTTACAATGTATTTCGAATACTTTCTGTAAAAGTTTTCTTATGAAAGCTATGTTAATTTTTGATTTTCAATGTCTCTATAAAATTTTATATTGTTATGATAATGAATGACAGTAGCTCATTTGAACAAAGTTATCTTTCTTCCATCTTTTTGTTCTACAACTTTTATTTTTTCTTCTGTTGACACTACTCACATTTTATATTATACTTTTAATTAGTATTTTATAGGTAGTCTTAGTTCAATAGATAGTCTGATTATGCTCTTTTAGGGGTACTCCTTTTGTGAGTTCATAGTAAATCCGGTTAATTTTAATTCTTAACAAATCAAATCATCATGCTCCCTCTTCTTTCTTCTCTATTTTTTCTCTAAAAACTCAAAGTTTTCAACTTTAAAAGTCTATTTCCCTGTGGATTCGACCCAATCTCACCACTTGCTATTTTTCAAATAATTATATGTGGAAATTGGAATGTTAAGATTGATGTTCGAATATGCTTAACGACACATAATTACGAGCGATCAACCTACAAATTGGTTTTTTAAGCTCCAAAGAAACTTGAAGGATGATGAAATGGACGAGTATACTTCTTTAATGAATCACTTATATGCAGTTGATATTAATCTTTCTCTTTCAGTTACGTTCCTAATCCAGTTCAGTCATTCAGACTCACTTTGGATTCAAGTCACGTAACTACGGAACCAAATAACATACAAATTGAAGATGAATGATGAGAGACAATAACTAAGCAATAAACATGCTATTTATCATCATTAAATCTAAATATCCCATTATATTGTCATAACTAGGATCCTCAAATTTCATCAAACATGCAGCGGAAATAAAATCTCTCAACTCATTAAAGAAATATAAAAGTACATATACTCTCTCAAGTTCCTACTACACCAAATCTAAAAAAATAGTAAATCTAATCCTAGATAACCTCCAAATGAGTCTGAATCCAATTCCTTAAACAAAGTCTTGTCCCTCAACTAACTCTTCTTCCTCAGTCTTTGAAAATGTTAGTAGGATTTATGAGTACAACCACTCAGTAGGCAAATCAAATCCAGCAAATGCTAACAATATAATAATTGAAAAGAGATAATATCAAATATACATATGATTCACAATTTTATATATAACTCAAATAAGATCATGATAAAAATATGGTCAAATATAAAGTACCAATCACATGTGTTTTCTAATAACAAGAACAAATTGAACTAATATATAACATATAAAGTATGATCAGATTCTGATTTAACCGAACAAGTCTACTAGCTATGATCAAAATATATCACATATCAAACTGAATATATCGAACTGAACATATAGCAAATTTGTCATGGCATGGTAGCTTATCGAATCAAAGTTCATATTGTCAGAACAACTAATCAGAATGAATATGAATTCTTAATTAAATAAGCTGAGATCAAAATAACTGAGCATAGATATCAAAAGAGCAAACTGAGTAGATTGTAGCTAAATCAAATGTATCTAAACAACAAATTATATTTCATAATTATGTGTCAAATAAATCAAATCCAAACGTATCAAATGGACATGCATCTAACCATCATATAAGGAGCCGAATAAACAAATATCAAAACATATAGGCAAGTATGCTAAGATCATGGCACATGCATAGCCGAGGAGTCTATGGTCCAACCTCAGGTAACTGCAAACAAAACACAATCATTGTGATTTTCTCGTCCCCCACGGGCAGAACTCATCTACGGTCGCTTATGGAATGAGCCCCAATCTTCTTAAGATGGTAATATCTAAACATATCTCAAATAAGTATGGCATAAATATATTTTCACAGATTTCATAATGATTATAGATCTGAAAATTAATTTGGCAAAATGATACTTACATATAAGAGTTAAAATGTGTACTTTTATATACAAAATAATCACTTAAAGAGTCAATATGGTCATATAGATGGATAATCAGAGTAAAGATAATCAAAATAGGGTTCTAGACAGAAGCGTATACTATTGAAATTTTCTCAAATTTTTTAGACCAAGAATTATAATTTCCGACTAATAAAACTAATTTTCATAGACGAAAAATAGACAAATAAGGCCGAAAATAGCAAACAGATTCAGAAAATTATCAAACTTTGTAAACATGTTAAAGAGGTTAAATGAATCATAAGTAAAAAGTTTCATATAATTTATACAGCAAACAAATGATTTAGAGCATCAAATGACATATAAATAACTTAAATCAAATTGGGCCAATCGAATAAACAACATAATAATAGACAAATAAAATCTAAAACTTATGGGATTTTACCAAAAGGTATAATAGGTCGAAATCAAAGCGTGTTCAAAATTTCAAGTCAATCGGCTAAGAAACAAAGGACTTATGATCAATTTAAGTCCAAGTTAAAAATTTGTCACAATTTTTGAAAATCGTAGGTATAGGTGTTAAAAAACGTAGCTATGGGTCATGAATTTTCAGAATATAGGATTTTACGAATTTAATCAAAAATTCATGGACCAAAGTGGAATATAAAGTCATGGATTGATAGATTATAGTTTTAGAAAGTATGTTTGACCACTTTTGAAAATCAAAACAAAGTTTCATATTACTACAAAATATCATTCAATGGTTACACGAATAACACTCCCATCTACTACTTTTCAAATACCTTCTAGCACTCCAAGCTCGATTTTCTTGTTATCTAAGGCTTCTCCCACGACCTCTAAACTTTAAAGAACAACAATCCATCCATTAGAATCAATTTCCAAAAAGAATTAAATCAAAATATTTCTCTTTCTCATGAAGAACACCATGCTCTTGCCTTATGTACGACTCCAAGACCTCATATATACTATTTTGGCTTCCCAATACTACTCAAATTAAGCCCTCAAAGTTTTCAAGTCGAAGTCAAACCGTAGCTTCCTTAATCAATAAGCTAAAGTGTCATGATTCAAATTAGGAACCCAGATTTTCATGCAGAATGAGTTTCCTCCCATAAATCCCCTCTGATTCAACCCCTTAAACGTCGAAATTAGTTTTTAGTCCTTTTGACAAAGTTGCAGTCTTTTATATCTTCTTTCTAACCATATATGCTATGTCATTTATGATCTTTTGAGGCGAAGTTATTGAGCTCGCAAAATAGCGCTTTATCACAGTTTCCAGATCCAAAAATTGACCAAGTGTTGGAAACTAAATAGTTTCTTAATTTGGTCACTAATGGATTTATTGGACTTATTTTGACTTAACTGATGGCTTACCCATTCTAAATATATTATCATATTATTAAATAAATATTAAACATATTTAAATAATTTTAACCCATTAATTGATTTAATTAGATTTATTTAAATCTTATTAGGCTTAATTAACCTTGACCATAAATTAATGGGCTTGAGATCTAGGATATAACACTTTCTGATCAAGTCCCTCGGGGTTAAAAAAAAAAAAAGGATACTTTTTTGTAAGTCTTACTATTCTATTCTTGATGATAATTTGCCAAAGTATTAAAAATTGATGGGGTGTGAAAAATTAAGTCACCTACTAAAGTGAGGGCTTTTATGTGGACTTTTCAGAAGAGAGTCATTAATAAAATGTTCCACAACAGATGGGCTCATGATAACTATATGTTATGTCCTCTTTGTGGTATACATAATGAAGATGTGGAGTATCTGATGATCACCTGTCCTCTTTTTCAGTTTGTCTAAAGATCATTTGGAAAATTATTACTTTTTCAAGTCCCATTCAAGAGTATTATGGATATGTGGAAGTTTTTCAAGAAACTGCTGGCCTCTAAACGTCAACAACATCTCAAGGATATTCTAGGAATTCTTCCACACGCCATTTGCTGTGGTATTTGGCATGAAAGAAATGATGTTGTTTTCAGGGGAAGTAAAATTTATGCCGACAACATTTCTCTTAAAGCTTTATCTTTCATGTATCATTGGTCATGTTAGTGTAGGTTTATTTGTTCAGTCCTGGGAACATATTTTAAGGCTTCATGATTTATTTGTTTTTTTTTATAGGAATCTTTCCTATCCTTTTGATTGTACTCCCTCTATTTATTTTTAATAAAATTGACAATATAGTTCATTTATTCTAAAAAAAAGTCTCCCATAGAAATATATCAACAATTTGTATAGGAGACCTATAAAAAGAAAGCAAAAGTACAGGACACATTCATAAGACCCTCAAAAAGTTTGGCAAGGGAAGGGAGGCCATATCCTATGTGCTTTGAATTGAACCCTTGGGTGCCTTATTGCTTAACCCCCATTCTTTGGTGATAACAAAATGCATAGACAAAGTAATCAGTCTTTGTTTGAGTAGTTTGAATAGTTTATCGAGTACCTTGTTTAGATTCACTATGTTAAACAAGTCTCATTTTCACATTGTTCTGGGACAGTCGATTTTCAGGAGCTAACTATTTTTTGACTTATGTTAATCGATTAACTTGCAAAGTAATCGATTAGCTTAGCTAAAGTTACAGCTAGTGCTTTAGTGTCTTAAATCGATTAACTTGTTAGAACTTTGATTAAATTGCCCAACTTAATCAAGTAACATGGCAAATGCACTTAACCCATTAATTTAGCAATTACTCAGGGATCTTTCCTTTTGTTATATGATTAACTTGTTCGATTAACCTGCTGTTTCTTTTGGTTATATGAGCTTCTTAATCGATTAGCTTGTTATTGTATGTGTTTTTATTGGCTTAATTAATTAACTCACTTAGCAATTAACCTAAGCATTCTGCCTACTGATTTCTTAATCATGTTAGCATGCGATTAACTTTCTTTACTCTTTTATCATTTGATCGATTGAGTTTGCGATTAACTTGCGCTTATGTGGTTATATTGCTATATCATGCTTTCTTTGGAGTACATCTATATGACTTCAATTGATTTCTCTTAGACCATTACTGTTCAAATCTCTAACATATCATAGAATCATGTCTCCACTGTGTTTGTTGTCATTTTATGCATATCTCTGCTACTCACCTAACCTCTGAACCAAGGACGGATTGGATTCTATACTTAAATATACAGTAGGTAAAGTAGTAGATCTTGAGAGACTCGTCTAGAAAATTCTCAGTGACCAAGATGGAAGGTTCTATGATAATTTGGGATGTAGTTCGGACAGGCTGGGCTGGGTTATATGATAATTTAGGTCTAACCCAAATTCAAAATAGTCCAACTCAAGTTCAGCCTAGCTCAAAGTCATCCCAAATTTAACCAAAATTTAGCCCAAATTTAGCCCCAATCAATAATGAGTGGATTGGGTTGGGTTGGGCTGGGTTGGCCCTATTTATAGATAGTTTGTTAGAAGTGTTTTACTTTCCGTACAAATTAATGTATAAGTCAATGGATCAATTGGGCCAGCCCATTTTCAGCCCAAGAGACTTAACTAATATCAATCTAAATTTAACCTAACCCAGTTTACATAATTTGGATCAACCCAATTTACTATAATATGGGCTAGATTGGGCTGGGCAATGGGCTGGCCTGCCCGATTGACTCCCTTAATGAAAATAAAGCCAAATTCTCTAATTCCTATCCACTCCAGAAAGACTCATCAAAGTAACATTAGGCTCAAGGAGGTTCACACTAGACTCAAATGATATGTACTATTTAAATGGAAGCTGATGTGTCTAACAGAGCAATTTGAACAAGAGTCTATATAATGAAGCATGTCATGAACAAGAGACCTCTTTAGCATACAAGAACTCTCGAGTCCCCAAATTCCCTTATAGACGAGAATTAAAAAGAATAGGAAGAAAGCTCCAAAGCTAGCATTCATTTCCAAAGCACTTAGAACTACATATTCTTCTTTATCCTTTGTTGTGCTTACTGAAGAAGTTTTCAGGCCTTCCACAACAATCAAGATATGTTTCTCTACTTAAATTTTCTATCTTAATTTGTTTCTAGGTTTCATTGTATAGATTGTAGCCTTTTGAGAGGCTTCCCATGTAACCTAAGATATTCTCTATTGTTTCTCCTTTTGGTTGTTGAAGGGGAAGATGCACTTAGTACTTGGTTGCTTCAGAAGGGAAGTGTGCATGTGTAACAAGTGGTTGTTGGACAAGTAGGAGGTTAGTATCCTATGTCCCCTCTGGTTTGAGAGGAAGACTAGTTGAAGCTAGGTTTGGTTGTTTTAGTTCCATACTAGTGATATCTCAAAAGAGTTGCCATGAAGTTTGGATAGGTCTTGGATTGAACCAGTATGAAATATCTTGCGCCTTGTCTCTTTGTATGATTGTTCCTTTTCTTCTTCTCCACTTCTTTATGTTTGTTGCCATTAACTTTCTACTAGTATGTATTTAATTTTTTAGAACCCATTCATCCCCCTTTGGGTTAAGCCATAGCATAGGCAACATTTCGTTCATTCGGCAAACTTCTTCTCTTCATCTCTCAATTGCTCCAAGACTTTTGAAATACAAGTGAATTGTCCTTCATTAAAGGAAAGTTCATCTTGTTACTGTTGGTGAACTTCTTAATTCAGCAAGCCTAAAAGAGGCTCTCTCTAGCTCCTCTTGCAGATGCCGCACTTTGTTGCTCCATTGCCACTTCCCGCTCTTAGAGAACTGCCAATTATGCACTCTATTTTAAGATTTAGGAAGATAATGATGTAGACACCCAATTTTGGACCATTCTATTTGCTCTTCATTTTAGTTGATGAGTTTTTATTTTTTAGTCTATTTTTATTAGCCTTTGTGAGCCTTTTTTTCTCTTTTCAATGTTGTGTTAGAAGGCTAAATCGATAGCCATCTGATGCAATAGATAGCCAAAGTGGCCCACCTTTGATGCTTCTGTTACAAAACTTATCCTTTCTGCGATGGGCGCCCATTCAATGGTCCTTTGACTCATTCTCCCACCATTCCCATTGCCTGGAAGTTGAGAAGAGGTTCAGATACGATGTGTCCATCAACCATCCTCCAATATTCGATAGGTTTGACTACCTCATATACGATGAGTCCATTGTGTCCATCTTATTACAATAAATATGGAGAGAAGGATTTTTAGTGAAATGATAAAACTTGTTTATCATGTTTAGATGTCACATATTCAAGATGAGAAATAATCTCTTTGTAAATAGTAAAAATAAAATTTGGTTTTTTTATGTTGACTTGGGTGGATCTTGAGATTCAAAGTTTACCCCTAGACTAATGCTCACTACAAAGCCCCCTTCCCCCCTCCCCGCTGCAATGGGGACATTGTAGTGGGTAAAAAAAAAAATTAATTTCTTTTTTAGGCAGGCCCGCACATGCCCTACACAGTTGTATAACCTGAATTCTTATTCGACAATCCAAAACATTCTAAAAACTAAAAAATTGAACCTCAGTGAACAATAGAAAAATGTCCTTAATGGGCTGAGCCCAATAAAGATTTTTTTATTTTTAGAACTTTTTTTGAATCATCAAATCAGAAATCATGACCATGTAGGGCATGTGGGGGCCGACATAAAAAAACTTCAAATTTTTTTTTAAAGTTTTTTGCACATAAACCATCTTGAAAAGTGAATTGGCAAAAAAATAATTCTCAAAAACATATTAGCACACTTATCACTACTTTTAGCGAAATGTTGCAAAATTGCCATATAGAAGTTAACCGCGATTACATTTTTGCAACATCTTCATTAAAAGTAATGATATGTGTGGTAATAGAGATGACATTTTTGCAACATTTCGTTAAAAGTAATGATATATGTACTAATATGGTTTTAAGAATAATTTTTTTACCAATTCACTTTTAGAGATGGTTTATATGTAAAAAAAAAAAGAAAAAACATTTTCTTCCTAGTCCAGTGCAATGTCCCATTGCAGCAGGGGCGTTACAGACCTCTATTTCAAACACTCAATAGGAGATCCGACTAAAGTTCCTTCGCATCTATCAATACCGCCGGTGCCCTAGGCCGTTTCGGAGGTTTGGACATCCCCAACTGGAAAGCCACACGAGACCTGCGACAGTGAGACCTTAATAGGGTTCAAGAGGGGGGATTCGTTCCTTCCGTGCCACCGACCGGCGCCTTCAATCTTGTTTCATCTCATCTGCATCTTGTTTATTGTTCGTGTGGACACTCCAGCGACGTCGGCTGGGGCAGGTGGACGGACGGGGATTCGAGCTTCTTGCTGAGTCGAGTAAAACCACCAAGCAGCAGCAGCAGATCAGACTCAGAGGAGCACAGGCGATTTTCCCAACTGAGCAGCACATGGCAGCACCCGATAGCCTGTTTCTTGTTCTTCTTCTTCTTGTTATCGTCTGATCAGAGAACTCTAGAGGAGGGTTACTTGCTTTTTTTTGTGTTTGTTTTTTTTTTCCCGCTTTGTCACCTCCCTTTCTTTTCTAGAAAAATTATTAATTAAGGACACGCGGCAAAATTTGCCTGCCGGTCAGCAAGATATTTTTAAGAGAGAAGAGACGAAGAAGACGTGACAGAAGAAGACGTGACAGCAAGCATCACTGCGGGTGTTGTAGAGGAAGGAAGGAAGAACAACAATGGCGGAGAATGCGGAGGCAGCAAAGAAGCAAGTTCCTGTCCGGTGCCAGAGAATTGGATGCGATGCCACGTTCACGGAGGATAACAATCCTGAGGGTTCTTGTCAATATCACCCATCTGTAAGTTTGATTCTGGTCTCTGGTCATTCTCAATTTGTTCTTGCCCACTTCTCTACTACTTACTACTAGTGATGTTGCCAGTTTGGTGGTCCTCACGTCTATGTTTTGCACCGTTTGTCTATAGTATATAATTTTTTTGGACCGTTAGTATATTTTATTTTCCCTCCGCTAGTCATGAAAGCAAAGCATACTCTCCTTGTGAGATGATAGTTGTAACTAGTTGGTCTTTCACTTTCATTAGGCTGGTGAACTTGAAAGGTGAATGATCAGGACTCGCCTGCAGCTACCTTGTGTCACGTTGTTGATAGGAACAGAGTTCATCTCTTGTTATCGTAATTCTCCATGATGCTTTTTGGGGGGAGGGGCGAGTCTGGTATAGGTAACATACCTACAAATAAGAGACCCCCTAAACATGCATATGTGTATGTGTGTATGGCATACACATGCATGCATTAAAAGAAGCTAGGGTTCTCTTTATACCCTATGCATGCATATGAAAGAAATGATGAATGAGCTAGGGTTTCATGTCCTATATGTGTGTACGCATGACCGTGCAAAAAAAAAAGTGTATATATATATATATATATATATATATATATATATATATATATATATATATATATATATATTCAGGCGGCAGCTACAGCAGAGGAAGGATAGGGCAGCAACAACTGCAACAACAGCAACAACTGCAGCAAACAGGGACTGCGGTCTGCTGTTCTGGGCCCTGCGCCTAGGAAAAAGAGAGAAGAGAGAGAGGTAGTGGGATGAGAGAGAGAACATAAAAAAGGAGAGAGAGAGGGCAGCGGAATGAGAGAAAGAGCAGAAAAGAGACAGAGATGGGTGCGGTTGAGAAAAGAGACCCACCGATGGGTCTCCCCCCCCCCCCCACCCAAAAAAAAAAAAACAAACAAACAACAACCGGTGGCACCAAGCGGTGGGGGGGGGGGGTGCCACCAGCCCCTCCCCTTCTTCCTTCTCTCTCTCTCTCTCTCTATGTGTGTGTGTGCATGGCACCGGTGGGGGGTGCCACCGGCCACTCCCCCACCACCGGTGGCCTCCTTGGAGGCCTATAAAAGGTCCTAATGGCCATTTGCTGACAGAAGCACACACGCATGGATGCGACGGGGCAGAAAAGAAGAAGAAGGAGCCTTACCAACCCTTGAAGACCTCTTGCGAAGGATTTTTTGTGTGGAATAAAAAAAAGAGACAAAAAAGAACTTGTCAATTTAAATATTGTAACTTTCTTAATAAGATTAAGGGTTCATTTTTGTTAGTGAAACGGCCTTATTTTCGTGGTTTACTCTTATTGGTAGAGTAGCCATGTATGTCTTGGTGCATTTTTTTATTGAAATGACCTTGATGTTATTAGTTTTGATCTTATTGGTAGAGCGACCAAATAATTCATAGGTCATTTCTCCCATTAGAATGACCAAAATTATGTAACACGAGCCATTAATGAAAGGATATTGTGTTATTGATGTTCTACTTAAGAGTTTCGGTCATGTTATGTGGTTCATTCATATTGGTTGAACAGCCGAATTAAAGGACGATTCGTCCATATTTGTTAGAGGACCGTTAAGGATTGTCCTTAAGTATGTGGCGGCCTTTATACCCCATTAACTGAATTTATTCCTTATGTTTGTCTCCCCTAAAAAGAATCTAAAAAGTGGGGAGATGTTGTCCAAGTGCCGTTTTGGTAATCTCAATGGTTTTTAAGGGGTGCTTAAAGGATATTGTTTAAGTTCCTTGATATCCTTTAAGGGGTCTTAATGGGGATTTTGTCTAAAGACATATTCTCTTAGTGCCACTTGAAGGCCATAGGTTTTCATGTCCTCGTGTGAATCTAAAATCCTTTAAGTATTTTTTAAGGTTTCTAAAGGATTCTCAAATAAAGAAATCATTGAAATAATAACTTCCATGCACATCTCATAAAAGTAAATGGTTTATTACCAAAAATATGATGTCATGTCTAATTCTTCTTTTGTTCTTGTCGTTTTAATAGGTTCTAATGGACGATTAATCAAGGGTTAATTAGTGATTGGCGTAATCAATACTAACTGAGGTCAGTGGGGAGCATGGAATTCCGGGTCGGATCGGGTCTCCGAATCGGGACCTGGCGATCTCGATCCGACCCGGATCGGATCGGCCGAGTCAGCCGATCCAGATGAAGTCTGGTCGGTCCGACTCGGCTGGATTAAAAAAAAAAATCAGAAAAATCAGAAAAAATCAGAACAAATCAGGAAAAAATCAGAAAAATTTGTATACATATGATTCAATGAATGTACAATAAAAATGAACGCAATTCATGTACATCCATAAAAATATATACATTAAAGACAACTAAGGGTCTGATGTCTGGAAGAGTGATGTTGTTTCCTTTGAAAAAGCAAGTGGACAAGTGTCCCAAGGGCCGGACAGTTGGAACAAATCGAAGGGGTTTGACAGCGACTTTGCAAAAGCATGGAATTCCACATCTGTGTCAACCAAAGGAGCAATGTCTAATGAGGATCAAGCTTGGACTCCAAAGACTGATTCCAATAAAGCTGACAAGCCTGGTTGTTGAGGCAATCGCAGTGGTTCATTTCAGCAGAGAGATGCTCGGAGTCAAGAAAAGCCTCATGGTAGAGCACATAGTTCTGGCGAGGGAAGTGGCTGGGAGAGATCTAATGGGGGGAGTGCAGAGAATGACGGATGGTAGCCATTCATAGCATGGCAATGTACATCAGCTTCTTGTTTCTGTTTTGATGGTTCTGTATCTATTGTGGTTGCTGGTTATTCTCTTTTTGTCTTATATACCGATGATCATCTGTGTATATTTTCCTTCCAAAGTCTGAAGCCAGTAGCAACCTTTTTTTTGGACGGAGCCTATTTTGGATCTTTCCAGATAAAAGGCAACAAGGTTTAATCACTTCGTTTGTCCCTAGCCTATTCTACTTGAGATTTTCCAAGCTATAGCTTGTTTTGGGGGTCAAGTTGCCGGCGGCGGCAAGTGGTGGCGGTGGTGGCCGGGGGAGGGGGAGGGGCTGGGGGAAGGCCAGCAGCAGCAGAAACGTTGCTGCGGCTGGCTGGATCGGCCCCCTTAAGGGGGGGATCCGAATCACGCCCGAATCAGGCCAAATCGGACCTGGATGAACAGTGAAATCCCCCCCGAATCAGATTGGAACCCGCCGATTCCGCAATCCATGGTGGGGAGAGGTCAAATGTATGGATCCACACTTGATCCAAAACCTTAGACTCTGATGCGGGACAGCAGGGGGGGGTAGATCGGAAGTAGGAGGAAGAGAGGGGTTGGAGGAGAAGAAGACTAGGGTTCCCGTCCCGTCTCGGGAGAAAACACGCAGCGGCGGCTCTTCATTTCAAAAATTCTTCTTCATTGCTTTCCCACAAGGGGATACAGGACAATATATAGACTCCTTAAAGAAACCCTAATAGGAAAATTACTAAACTACCCATAGGACTCCGAAAATAGCTAAAAAAATATGGGAAAATTACAGATAAAATAAAAGACTCCAAATGGACCCCTAATAGGCCAAATAAACTGCATATTGGATCTTTGACTCCATTCCAGCCGTTCCTGGATCCCCATCAGACTCCCTGAGGACTAATTCCAAGTTCTCAAAGTCTACACTGTAAGATAGAAGGAACCCTTTTTTTTTTTTTCAAAAATCCCAAAAATCTTCTTTTTTAAGTATCCTTTCGAAAATGAAGTCTCAGAAATGGCACATCCGGTGGGACATCTCCTTCCTTTCATCTCTCCATCCAATAAAGTCCTCATCATGACATCACTAGTGCTGCCCTATTTTATGCAGGTGCGAGAAATTCGAAATTCAAATGACCGCAAAAGTTACCTACGGCCCGCTTGTGATCGCTACCCATGCTTAGTGTGGGTATCTCACAACACCTACTTGCTTTGGGGACTTCCCTGCTACGATCGGGTCTCTATATTTTCTGGGAGTCATCCCAGCACCGAAGCCAAACTCGGAGACAAAGAAGCGGCTCACATCCTGCGCCAGGGAGAATACCACTGAAGGTAGACCCAAGTGGGTCCTCATTGTAAACACCATCCAGTTCTCACCGACTTCCTCTTCCAACAGGAGGCAAAAGAAGAAGATCCATGTTGCAAGCCCGTCCAATACGGAAATACCATCCTTATAGGCAATCTTCGCATCCGCTTGGATGGCGAGGAGCATATAATTCCCAAGATCCACCACATCTCAACGGTGCCCACTCATAACCATTTCGGGATACTGTCGAAGGTCTGTCAGGAGAAGGGAGTCTTCAAAAAGAAAAGCCACAAGGTCCCTGTTCAGCAAGGACAAATATATCAAAAGAAGTCAGCTGCACCCCTTCCTAAGGTTAAATAGGTGAAAGATAAGAACCTCCAATTGAAAAAGATGTGGGTGACCAAGGAGGAAGTCAGAAATCTGCTAGGCTAGGATTGCCCTAGCCAAGCAGCAGCCTCAAAAGCTTGAAGAGCCAGTGAGGCGCATTGTTATTGAAGACGTCCGACCTCGGTCCCCACGGGTTCAGAAGAGGAAAGGGGCCTACAAGGCCAAGAAGCAGTCACAACCTACCTAACAGAGGACTTCGATCTTCGAAAGACTGAGGGAACTTCCCCCGCAAACACAGAAGTGGAGAAGGGTCACACAAGTAACCGCAAATGGCATTCGGGTGTACACTTGTTATGCCTCTAGTACCAGTAATAGGCAAGCCTCATTGCCTGAAGACCCAGCTGAGATTGCCAATTTGGCTCAGCGAGATGGTCCCCTAACGCGGCAAATGGAACAAGCATGGCAGTGGTTGAATTAAAGAAATGCGGGGATAGGCTAACAACCCCAGAATGGCGGTGCCACCGCTGCAGAAGGCGAAGGTGAAGAGAAGTTAAATACCTATGAGCCGAGTCGCAACCAGGAGAAAGTGAATCAAGCCCAGCCTTAGACGGCAGAAGAAATGATACAAGAAAAGCAACAACTCAGGGCCCTACTGCTGGGCCTCATACATAAATTGGAAGAACATCAAAGAATTATGCATATGAATGGGCCTCCCCTAAGGGCCGTTCCTATCTCGCCAATGATAAGGCCTCAAGCCTCGAGGGTCAATTTCACTCCCGATGAAGTGTTAGAAAATCGGAGAGAGGAGTCAATTATAATGCCCAACAGTCTCATGCCTCCGCGGAAGATGTCGCGATGTTGCAGAAGCATTTAACTGAACAGATTGTAGAAGCTAAAATTGCTAAACATGGCGATGGAATAAGTACCTTCGACTTGTACAAGGTGCCATTCCTGATTCAT
Organism: Zantedeschia hybrid cultivar; assembly: GCA_030544215.1. NCBI lineage: Eukaryota > Viridiplantae > Streptophyta > Magnoliopsida > Alismatales > Araceae > Zantedeschia > Zantedeschia hybrid cultivar. Next base: position 57,435,723 of record JARZZO010000002.1, on the reverse strand, counting down.
CGTCTATTCAAGAAGCTTACCCCTAGTCACACTAAACGTCCTAAATTCACAAGATATGATGGAGAAGGTTCTGCCCAGGAGCATATCGCCCATTATATGAGCGATTTGGGGGAACTGGCCACCGAAGAAGTATACTTATTGAGGTTCTTCTCAATCTCCTTGACAAGCACAACATTCCAATGGTATGCTAAATTAAAGTCCAATTCTATTAGTAATTGTGAGGAAATGCAGAGAATTTTTTTTGATCGCTTCAAGATGTCGGAACGGAAGGTTGCTATCACTGAGTTGGTGGCACTGAAGCAGGGCAAGAATGAGTCCGCCATCGACTACATTAAGAAGTGCTAAAATTTCAATATGAAATGTGATAACCCTCCGGTACATGAAGATGCAGTAAAGCTCTACAAGAGGGGTTTGAAACTGGAGATCAATGAGAAGCTGATTGGGGTAAATGTCAGAAACTTTGATCAGTTGAATAACATTGTGTTGGAAAATTGAAATGTTCTTTGCAGATAATCCGACAATAATGTTCAATAAGGTGAAGGCTCCCAGAGAGCGGATCTCTAATGTGAAAGAAGTTGATGTATCGACATTGCCTCAACAGTAGAAAAGGCAGGGGCAAGGCCAATGCAAACGCCTCCACATCCAATGCTAAGGGAGGTGGCAAGATGTCGTTGCTATCTCTTAATGAAAAGATGAAGAAACCATACTCCTTCATCAGGGAGCATACCAAAAAGTTGTTTGACACTTGCATTCGGGCGAATCTATTGGTTCTCCCGGAACCGAAGAGGCCGACATAAGTAGAAAGGACGAGTGATCCCAATTATTGCCTATACCACCGCATGTTGGGACATGTAGTAGAAGATTGCTATCTCTGAAAGGACAAAATTAAGAAACTCATCCTAGAAGGAGCCATAGAAATGGGGAAGTACCTTGTGAATCCACCTCAACTGCATCAGAAGCCAAGGGAGACGTTTACAGTAGGGAATCTTGCTTATTGTTTATCACTCCCTAGATGGATGGCCAAATTGAAGTGGTCAATAGGAGCCTAGGAATCTTCCTCATCGCTTGGTCTCGAGGAGTACACTAGGTGATGCAAGAGACAATGCATGGCTTATGGAGTTCCTTTTATTTGCTTTTATTAGGCCTATTAATGGCCCATTATGTCTTTTTATTTTCTAGGAGTTATAAGAGAAGTCCTAGAGTCAGATGGAATCTCTAGGGTAAGGAGTTACCATCTACTCTATATATATGTATCTTGTTCCAGAAATAAAGAGGATGATGGAAAGAAGAAAAGAAAATACCTGTGAGTGCGAATAGGCCTCTGCGAGAGAGACTTCACCCCCTAGCTCTGGTGCGACGCCGGAGCCTGTCCGTCGGTGCGACGCCGATCGGTACCCCCCTCCCTGTCCCCGGTGCGACGCCGGGGAATTTCCCCATCCTCTGGCGTGAGGCCGAGGATCCCTATCCCATTCCCCCCCTCTTTCCCTTTGTCCCGCATCAGTTTTGGTATCAGAGCATACCTCGATCCCCCTCTATGCCGCCGTGCCATCGTCGTCGTCGCCGGATCCCACCACCGCCGCTGCCCCGTGCCTCCCGCCATTGCCAGCACTGCCCCGCGCCCCGCCCCGCTACTGCTGGATCAGCATCCCCACGCCTCCCACTGTCGTCGGAGCCAACGCCACCGGCAACCGCCAGCCCCGTCACTGCAACCGCCTACCCCCGCTGCTGCAGTCGCTTGCCCCCACAGCTGCTGCCACGGCCCCATTGCCACTGCGGCCAGCCGCGACCTCCTTGGCCACCACTACTGCCAGCCCTAGCCGCCGTTGCCATCGGTTCCCACGGCCGCTGCAACCCGCGACAGATCTCCCCGAAGCCGCTGCCATCTTCACCTTCACCAACTGCCACCGTGATTGTAGACGGAGCCCGCTGCCGCCATCACCGGCGTCGACGTCGCCGTTGGCCGCCGGCCCCGCCGTCACCTTGTTTTGGAAAAAAAATCTATAATCCACATCATCTTTTGGAAAAAAAACTACTAAGATTCTTTTCTTTATACTAAGCATTAAATTCCAAGAAGAAAACACATCATGGAAACTCAATATTTTTGAAAAGGTTTCAGCTTTAATCCCTATTGTAGAATCTTTAAACTAATACACCTCATATCATTAGCGGGTTTGCTAGTCTTAGAGATCTATTCATGGGTCATCATGCTTTTCTTTATAGATGGGCTTTATTATAATAAAAATAATAGGGATTCTTAGGGAATCAGCTTCCTACAGCTGCATGTATGTTTGCTAGACATATGAATGAGTACATGATTTCATTAACATAATATGCTACCAGCATGTGTTCTTCTAAGGGCAGTCTTGTTCTTTTCAGGATAAAGTTTAACACATGTTCCCTTTTATTTCAGCACAACTCTTGGAATTAGATACCAATTTTACGATTCCTATGTGCACCTTAGCACATCTTGTGCTTAGAGAAAACTTCATTTTTATTAGGAATATGAGATCTTCCTCAAAATAGAAATCTAGCTATATGAAAGCATGGATACATGCCATAAAATTCAAATCAATTTCTTAGCATCATGACAATATAAGATCTCTCATTCAATGATAATAATCACTTTATCATGACTACAACATGTAACTAGCCACAAAGATCATATTTTAGCATATGATTCATGGAAAGAATTTGTTAATCCCTACAGTTGGAATCAATATCCATAATCTTTGAGGAAATGCTCACCTTGGTCTTTAACAATCTTTTCCTTTTGGAGGTTTTCTGCTAAGCATCTTGCTTCTTGTAATGATAGTGTTGGTTCTTTAACTTTAACTAATATTATACTAGAGTATGACTGTACTATTCAAATATGTTAAGAATAGTTTCAACCTCAATATCCAAAGTGCAATGTTTACATGGGCATAAGACGGTGTGGCTTCTCTGGCATTGTCACCATTGACAATACTCTTCTTCTTGATTGTATTACTTTGATACCTTGAAGTGAAGGTCTTAGGTTAATGTTGTTCACAATAGTCAACCCTAATGTGGTAATCTTTTTTTTTTCTTTTTTGAAGGTGACTAAAAGTCACAATTCATTGATAATCACAAAAATTACAAGATAAACCCGCAAGGCTACAAAGCCCTCAAAAAGAAGGGACCTAAAACACCCTCCCCACATTAGAAGAAAATACACAAATAAAGATTACTGTACCAAGATGGTAAAGTAACAAAAACCTTCCAAAGACATAAGGTTGATTGTAGGGATCAGATGATGAAGTTTTTCCACTGGATAATATCTGAAAACACCTTAATGTTGCTGTTGATAGTGATACCCACAGGGTCGCCCCAGTCTTTAACTAAATTGATGGCTCTTCTGAGAGTGTCTTCCTTAAATTTTCTGTAGTTTTTCTCTCTCCAAATAGCCCACATCATAGCTGGTAGAAACAGTAACCATACTTGCTTTTCTGAAGGTGCTGTGCTCAAATCCGGCCATGTCCTCGTCAAATCTAGGACATTCCTTGGTTGAAACCATACCACTTTGGCTGATGAGCATAAAATCTGCCATCAAATGTTTACAATTCCATAATTACAGAAGAGGTGATCAAGATCTTCCTTGAAGGTCCCACAGAATATGCATTTACAACTCTATATGAAAAATATTCTTGACTCTGTTGCTAGTAGGAAGTCTCCCAATTGTCACTTTCCAAAGGAACAATTTAATTTTGTTTGGTAAAAGCTTTGACCAAACAATTCCTTTCCACCAAATTCTGCATCCTCCATCAGAGATGATTCTTACAAGAGGATTAACTACGAACCTTCCATGCTTTCCTCACAACCAAGTTCTGCTGTCTTCCTGATTAGATAACCCACTGACTTCATTGACAACTGTTAACAGTCTGGTTAATTCATCAAATTCCACATCTGTAGGCTGTCTTCTCAGATTAATATTCCAGTGGACCAAATCTTGGGGAGCATAAGTCTGTGCAACTGATTTCCTTTTGTCCATTGCTATGTGATACAAGTTGGAGAATTTTGAAGCAAATGCACTGTCTGTGCACCATCTATCCTCCCAGAAGCTGATAGATTCACCATTACCCAATTGAAGGTTTATTCCAAGGGCTACAAGATCCACAGTGTTGACAATGTTCCTCCAAAGAGCTGACAGATTGTGTGTCCTGGATGGAACAAGTGTCCATCTATTAGAAGAAGGATAGTAGTTTTCTTTGATAACCTTCACCCAAAGTGAATCCCTATCCTCCTCAAATCTCCAAAGCTATTTGGCTAAGAGAGCCTGATTGAAGATTCCCAATTTAACAAGTCCAACCACAACCAACCCCCCCCCCCCCCAAACTTTGTTCCAGCTGATTAATGAAGACCCTTAATTTCTCTTTTCCCTTCACTCCAAACAAAGGAACTTTCTCCTGGCTTCAATGATTTTTTCAACTTCTTTGGAGTTTTGAAGATTGAGAGGTGGTAGGTAGCAAGGGAGGACAAGACAGTCTTAGAAAGAGTCCACCTACCTCCAGCTGAGAGTAGTTTAGCTTCCCAACCTTCTAGTTTGTGATCAAATTTCTTAATGATACCATCCCATTCTCTCACCTTAACCTGACCATCAGTTAGTGGTAACCCCAGGTATTTGATAGGAAATTGAACCCGCTTGCAATGCAATATATCTGCAATACATTTAAGTCTGTCTTCTTCCATATGAACACCAACCATCTTCTGATTTTTTAAAATTGATCCTGAGGCCAGTTATAGCTTCAATTAGAATCATCAAAATCTTGATGTTGTAAATCATTCTATCTTGGTCAGCTGAGAATAACAAGGTGTCATCTGCAAATTGCAAATGAGTTAGTTGAAGACCATTTCTTCCTATATAGAACCATCCACCAAACCCTTGAGCTGCTCTTTCCCATAAGGAGGACAAGCTCTGACCCACAATTAGGAAAAGAAGAGGTGAAATGGGGTCACCTTGCCGTAAACCTCTGGAGCTATCGAAGTACCTACAAGGCTCCCCATTAACCAAGATGGAGAGTCGAGGAGTTGATATGCAATTCAAAATCCTTTTTTTTTTTGAAATAAAGTTGTGGATTGTACCACTAGTTTTATTGAAGCATAAAATGAGGAAGTACAATCGATAGGATTGGTGAGATGCCTCTCCAAAAAAAGAAGAAATAAAGATTACAGAGCAAAATTATTGATCTCCCTCCTCCAGCTATCTAAAGAAATGTGTAACAGAAATCTACTCGAATAAAACAACAAATGGATAGCTATAAGACATGTTTTCTAGTGTAAGGTTTACTTCCCTGGAAAATAGCTTCATTGTGCTCCTTCCAAATACTCCAACACATAGCGTGAGGGATGATGGGTAAAATTTTTCTTCTTGTTGGAGAAGTGGACTGCGTCCTTATCATCTTGAATTGAAAGCACATCTGTCTAACACTGACGAAATTAAGATTGAAGGATGCTATTCAGCTAACAATGCTCCAGACTTGTCTGCTGAAAAGACAATGTATAAATAGATGTTTGACATCTTCCGCACCTTGATCACATAGAGAACATGTTGAGTCTGCATTGGGAACCCATTTGGTTCTAAACACCTATGTTATTCTTCTTCTTTCAACCATCAGCCACATAAATGCCCTGACCTTCAGCAGAGCTTTAACTTTCCAGATCTGTCCGAACCTATGATAAGGTTCACTTCTACCTTCAATGAATTGATATAAGGACTTGACAGTGAAAGTTCCACCTTCTTTGAGCCAAAAAACTTGATCTCTTTTGTTGATATTCACAGTAATCCCATTCGCAAATTGAAGGAGATTAAGTATTCTTCAATTTTCTCTTCTTTCAACTCTCTTCTAAAGATGATCATCCACTGCAGCTGGGAATTATCAAATCTGAAACAATCTTTAACAGTGGGCCATTGGTCTGATGCAAGCCGATAAATGAGAGGATATTTGTCTAGAAACACCTGATCTCCAGCCCATCTGTCCTTCCAGAAATACACATGTTCACCATTCCCTACTTTGTACATAATTCCTTTCTCCACAAAACCGGCTGCTTTGATTATACCTCTCCATAACGGACAGATGAATGAAGTGTTGGAGGAATGTGAATAGAATCTTCTTCTCTCTTCATAATGCTTTTGAATTATGATCCTTTTCCATAAAAAGGTCTTCTTCAGAAATAAGTTCCCAAACCCATCTACCGATCGAAGTAAGATTCGTAGAGGATAGATTTCTGACTCCTAATCCTCCATTTTTTAGACGTTTGCGAACCTTCTCCCAATTGACTAGATGAACACATCTTCTCCTTTCTTGTGTTCCTCCCCAAGGAAATTGCCTTCTGATTTTGTCAATTTTATTTCTCTCTCCTTTCTTGTGTTCCTCCCCAAGGAAATTGCCTTCTGATTTTGTCAATTTTATTTCTCACTCCTTGAGGCATGATAAAAACTGATTGTTGTGGGATTGAACTCAATACTGAGTTTAACAATACCATCCTGCCTCCAAAAGACAGCTGCCTTGCCTTCCAAGCTGAGAGCTTCCTCTGCATTTTCACAATTAAAAGTTCCCAATCAGCCAGTCTGATTTGGTTATAATGAAGAGGGAGACCTAAATAAGTTATTGGCAATTTTTCTATCTTACAGCCCAGAATCTCTGCACATTCTTTAATATCATATTTCGCCATGTTAATACCAATCAGTGAACTTTTTTCAAAATTGATTTTGAGACCAGATATGCTTTCCGTAACAGTCAAAATGAAGAACAATTCTTTCATTTGATCAGAGCCTTCTTCCAAGAATAATGTATCGTCAGCATATTGCAAGTGTGATATACTGTCCAAAGTTTTTGCCAAATTAACTGCTCTAATCCATCCTTGATTTTCAGCCACAGCACATAATTTACTCAACAAATTTGCAACAATAACAAATAACAGCGCAGACATCAGATCTCCTTGTCTTAATCCCCCTTGAACTTGAGAAAAAACCATAAACATTTCCATTGATAATCACAGAAATTTTAGCAGTAGTGAGACAATTAACTAGGATTTTAATGACTGGATCTGGAAAATTCTGATTCTTCATGATGTTCACAGACATTGCCAGGATACCCTATCATATGCTTTGTTGAAATCAATTTTGCATGCAACTCCGTTCTGCTCGCTATGTAGCAGCTCATGAGCAATTTAAAAGCATGCTTTAGTACGACCCTGAATAAAAGCTGATTGTTGGGTTCGATACTGCCCCCCAGACAATAACTAAGTCTAGTAGCAAGAACTTTTGCTACTATTTTATAAGACCCATTGAGAAGACTGATGGGTCAAAAGTCTTTCAATTCTACTGCCTCACTCTTCTTAGGTAAAAGAACTAAGAAGGTATTGTTCAGAAATTCGCACCCTCTCCCTTGTTGCAAACAAGCCTTACCAGTGTTGAATAAATCGGTTCTGACCAGTTCCCAAAATTTCTGGTAGAAGAAAATTGGGATACCGTCAGGCCCTGGAGCCTTGTCGCTTCCCAAACTGAAGACAGCTAGCTTGATATTCTCTTCTGTCACTTCAGATAACAAGAAGTCTACCTTTTCTGCAGAAATCTTAATAGGATTAGGATCTGTCCACTGTGGGTACCATCTTTCCTCAGATTTAAACAAACAACTGTAAAAATTGATGACTTCCTCAGCAATTTATTTTTCTCCCTCTATCCATGAATCATTGCACTTAATCATAGTGATGTGATTCTTTCTTCTCCTACCATTTGCAATCTTATGGAAAAAAAGCAGTATTCATATCTCCTTCTTGAAGCCATAGAACCCGTGATTTCTGCCTCCATCTGATTTCTTCTTTTATCCATTCCTGACGCTGAGACTTCAAAAGGGGACAGCTTGACCTTGTCTTCAACAGACGACAAATTATCTTCTTTTTGTTTCTCTAACTGCTGCATTTCTTCCTGTATGGTATTGATCTTCTCAAATCTGTCCTTCCTCCACTTTTTTGCCCACTCTCTGATCTCTTGTTTCAACTTCTTTAATTTAAGAGCTAACTTCTTTGCTGGTGCAGAGTTGCCTTGAACTGAATCCCATGTCCTTTCTACCAGTGTATTAAATTCTTCATCAAGTAACCACAAGTTCTCCAATCTGAAAAGCTTTTTAACAATTTTTTCTGTAAAACATTCAATAAGCAGGGTGTTATGATCTGAAATCGATCTTGGCTGAGCTGTAGCTGTAGCTGTAGCTGTAGCTGAAGGAAATAGATTCTCCCATGAACTGTCTATCAGGACTCTGTCCAGTTTAGACATTGTAGGTTGATCCCTGTTGTTGCTCCAGGTAAATTGCATGTTGTTAATTTCTAGCTCAAACAAACCTCTTTCATCAATCCAGTCATTAAATTCCTTCATACCAATTGAATTGTTCGCTCCTGTTTCTGTCTGTGATCTTTCTTATTTCATTAAAATCACCAATGATACACCATGTATCCTGACAATCTGACGATTCCTTCCATAAAGCTCTGCTGATAGTAGTGACAAAGACCATATACACCAGATAACATCCAGCTCTCATCAGAATCAATGAATTGCAACCCAACAGTCACTGAAAGCAATTCAAAATCAATCCCCATAAGTTGTAGTCTTATTGATACAATACCAGCTTACCCTGTTGAAAGCCTTTTCAAAATCCAATTTAAGAACCACTCCTTCCTTTTTGTTCAACTTTCGGTTGTGAATAACTTCATAAGCAGTCAGCTATGCAGTATAAATTTTCCTTCCATAAAAGCAGCCTGATTCTTTCCAACAACGTTCCCAAGAACCTTCTTTAATCTTGTTGCCAGCACTTTAGTTATGATTTTATAGTTTCCATGCAAAAGACTAATGGGCCTGACGTCTGCTACTTTCTTAGCTCCTTCACACTTGGGAATGAGTACAATATAAGTAGAGTTAAACTCTTTTATGGCTGCAGGTCTGTTCTGGAATTCTTTAACCAGTCCCATTAAATCCTCTTTAATGAGATCCCAAAAGTGTTGACAGAAGCCTAATGAGAAGCCATCTGGTCCAGGTGACTAGTTAGGGCACATGCTGAAAACAGATTCCTTTACTTCCTCCTCCACAATGGGTCTGCATAACCTATCAGCCTCTGAAGCATCTATTTGAGGAAGAATCCCCTCCTCCAGATTTGGCCTCCAGGGATTTTCTTCCTTAAACATATTTTTATAGTAAGAAATAAAAGCCTCTTGAATGTCCTCTTTGCTCTATAAGACTCTATCATCATCTAGCACATGGTCAATATGCAAGGTTCTCTTCCTATCACTGGCCACAGCATGAAAAAAATCTTGCATTCTTATCACCCTCTCAACCAATGCTTTTTTTGCTCTTTGCTTCCATCAAATTTCATCTCTAAGTAAACCTAGATTGTACTCTTCTCTATATTTGTTTTGCTCAGAATTTTCATCAGCTGATAAAATCTGTGGATCCATTTTGGTTTCAAGGTCATCAATTCTTTGAAGACGTTGCTGCCTGAATTCTGCTGCCTTACCAAAGTTGTGAGAGGTCCACTGTTTGATATAAGTTCTGATCCATTTTAGCTTTATAGAAAAAAATTTGCAAGCCGACTCATGATTATCTGCAGGAGCCTCTCTCCACCACCTAGTAACTAATTCCTTAAAACCTTCATGGGAGCCATGCCAATTCATACCTGAAAATTCTTGGCCTCTTCTTTTTATCTCCTATATACAACTGAATAGGGATATGATCTGAGATAGTTCTGCTTAAGCCTTTAAATTGAGATAGGGAAACATATGAAACCAAGCAGTGGGCACAGGCACTCTGTCAATTCTAGATTGGATGTTGTTCTCTTGTAACTTGGACCAGGTGAACCTGCTGTTAGGGATTACTAAGTCTATCAATTTAGTATCCTGAATCCATTGTGCCAAAGTATACGTATCCCTACTGCATTTTCTGAGCCTGGTCTTTCCCATGGAAACCTCACACAGTTAAAGTCTCCCAAAATGCACCATCCATCATGAAATAAGCTGCGCAATCTGTTAAGTTCTTGAAAGAAATCTCTCCTTAGCTGGTGATTGTTCGGCCCATAAACAGATGTGGTAACCCATTGTTTGCTGTTGCACTTGCTAACAAAATTAATTGAAATGCTGAATTGATAAAAACTTGAGTGAAGAAATTAATCCATCTGTCTCGGGATCATTGCCTTTGGTGTATGGGAAAAGGGCATCGAGCAAGGGATTGCCGTAATGCTATGGTATGTAGGAAGTGTTCAGGGGTGGGGCATAGGAGTTTTCATTGCAAGCAGCATAGTAAGAAGGTATCAATCCCTGTTCTGGAAGAAGCCGAGAAGAATTGGAAAGGTACGGTAGTTGAAGTTCCATGGTTTCAGGGCTTCAAAAGAAATTGGGAGTTGTGCTGTCAAAGTCTGGTGGGTCAAGCTGTGGAAGGCAAAATTGATGGAGAAGTCTTACGAAGAAAATTGGAACTTTTGTTTCTTGGGGAAGGGGGGGGGGGTGGAAACTTGGTTTCTTTGATGAGGAATGGTGTTTTTTAATGTGTGCTTCCCATGAGGTTTACCGCAGAGTAATGGATATGCAGAGTGTTAATCTTGAAGGTTTCAAAGTTGTTTGGCATTCGTGGAAGATAGAAGATGCTACAAAGAATGCAGACAGGGGATCGATGATGTTGTGTTGACTTGGAGGTATTCCACTTCCTCTCTGGGATGTGGAAGTGTTCAAGGAAATTCCCTCTTCCTTTGGTCAATTAAGAAGAGTGGACAGAGAAACAAGTTCTTGGCAGAATCTGAGGGAAGCTAGAATAGAAGTTGAAGTGGAACAGGGGAGCTACATTTTGAGTTCGTGAAATTAAGGTGGGGTGAGAAGTTGTTCTGGGTTTCAGTGGAAGTTGAGCAGAAAAGGAGGCACAGATGGAGGATCGGCGTTGGACGTATAAAGAAGTTGTAGCTGCCTACTCAAAATACAGGAAGGTGAGAGATGGAGGAGCTGTAGCAGGCGAACGGGGGTTGAAGATGACGGTTCAGTGCACTAATGCTGAACCAGGTCTTGATGGTGAACCAGGCTGTTCGATTGATTCAGTTAATCCGGTTATCAAGTCGGATCCAGTTCAACATATTGGTTCACATGGCTCAAAGGGTCCTGTAACTTTGGGCGAACCATGTGTCCAAGTTCAATGGGTCAAAACAGCTCACAAGCCTGATGGGTCCTGGAGGGTTTTCGTGTAAATGACACCCTAGTCATCTCCTTCGCTCAAAGGGTGGTAGAAGGTGTTCGAAGGGAGCTGGCGAGGGTGGGGAGATCCAGGGTTACAAAATGGGGAAGAGTAAGGAGTTGGTGACGGGAGTGGATGCAGGCCAGAAGATTGCGGCGATGATCGCAACGGCAGAAGATGGTGGACCGACGTGCGAGGAAAGGAGGTTTGATGGCTAGCACTCGTTTCCCTCAATGGAGCGGGCACTCGGAGGCTGGATGGGAAGGAATCTCCAACACCTCGCGGGGATCATCGTGCATTCCAGGTATGCCTTTATTTTTGCCACAAAATCTCCCTAGTTTCCTGCCTCCTCTACCACCTTCCCCAAAGCAAGCAACAGCTACAGAGGCAGTTCGACAAGACTTCTAGCGTGGGTCATGGGCATCAATGTCAAAAGACTGTTATTAATGAATGGTCAGATATTCAAATCAAAGAAAAGGCAGAGGCTTTGGGGTTAAATGTGCAAAATAAGGTAGGCCAATATAGAAGACTTTGGAGGGCTTCTTCGGATGGTGAACAAATATATGATCCAAAGAACAAGGGTTCACAGGAGCTCCAAAATATGTTGGAAGATACTGGAGGTAATGTTCCACAAGCAAAGCAGAAAAGGGTTCCTAACGCTTCGCAATGAAGATAGTAGCTCGGGATGTGAGAGGTCTGAATGCTAGCAAAAAGCAAATGGCAGTGAAGGAATTTGTGAAAAGGTGCAATGTAGAGGTCTTATGTCTGGTGGAGACGAAAATGGATTCCTTTGATCAGAATTTTCTTATTGCCATCACTGGTTATAATAAGCCTGATCAGGTGCTCAGAAGAGCAGAGGGCAGTTCGGGAGGTATCTTATTAGTATGGAACACTCAGTTGTGGAAAGGTAGATTGTTGAACTTGGGAGATATTTCAGTTACAGTTCTTTTCAGTCCGGCCACCAAAGGTTCAGAGTGGATCTGTTCAGGTATTTATAGTCTGAATAGTTATATTGACCGAAGGACACTGTTTGAAGATTTGGCAAGATGTAAACAACGATTTATCTTCCCCTGGTGCATTATGGGAGACTTTAATGAGGTTCGAACTCCATCTGAACGAAATAGGAGAGGCAGAGTGACTAGAGGGATGAAGGAGTTTAACCAGTGAATTAATAACTTGTGTTTGTGAGAGTGGCCTTTTACGAAGCCAACAATTCTATGGAGTAATTCCAGAGAAGTACCTTCAATGCCCAGGATTGATAGAGCTTTTGTCGATGATGCATGGGAGTAGGTTTTTCCTTTGTCTAAACTGATTGGGAAAGCTAGAACAGTTTGTGATCATTCTGCTTTGCTAATCGATAGCTGTCAATCTACTACGGTTTTGAAACCTTTTCAGTTAGAGAAAATATGGGTTCACAATGAGGATTCAAAGCATTAGTCAAGGAAGTGTGGCAGAAGAATGGGCAATTGAAAGATGGAATGCGAGGACTGGCAAGCTGAGATTGTTGAAGAAAAATATTAAAACATGGGCAGTCAATTGGAGGAATCAAAGGTTTAAAGCTAAACAGGATATTCTTGAGGAGATCAGAATTTTAGAAAATCTGGAGGAGCAAAGAAATCTGTCACAGCAAGAGAAATCAAAACTCACAGCATTAAAAGATCAAATTCACAGAATGGAGCACAGAGGAGGAAGTGAAATGGAGGCAGAGATCTAGAGTGCAATGGCTGAAGGAAGGGTATAATAATACTAGATTTTTCCATATGATTGCCAACGGCTGGAATGGGAGAAATTATATTTCTGCTCTCAAGATTGCAGACAGATGGGTGGAGGATGAGAATGTGATAAAAAATGACATAATTCTGTTCTACAAATCATTGTTTGCAGCAGAAAGTATATGGTATTCTCGTATTCTCAATGGCATGATTCAACCATTCCCAAGCTTAGTCAATCGGATTGTTCAGTGTTGACACACGTATCTTAGGTGAAGAAATCAAACAAGCAGTATTCTGGTTAGGCAGTGACAAGGCACCTGGACCTGACGGGTTTCCGTTGTTCTTCTATCAGAATTTTTGGAGCGAGGTGAAAATGGATGTCACGGCTGTCCGAAACTGGTATTCTAGAGCTAAAGGAGGAGAATTTGTAAATCAGATATTGATAGTACTCTTCCAAAGAAATCTGAGGTTATAGAGCTGAAAGATTTTCGTCCTATTAGTCTTCTAAATGGGTTGTATAAAATCTTTACTAAGATTTTAGCCAATAACTGGGGAAAGTCATTGGGAAGTTGAGTGAGGTAAATCAACAAGCATTTGTGCCAGGGAGGAAATTGTTTCATGCTTTTATCATTGCGCATGAGGTGTTATTCTCAATGAAGCAAAGCAAAAAAGAAGGGCTGCTCATCAAGTTGGATAGCAATAAGGTGTATGATGGAGTGTCCTGGAGATGCTTATGGGATGTGTTATCAATGCAGAATTTTCCTTCAGAATGGATTCAAATTTTGAAAGATTGTCTATCAACTGCGGTTTTCTCTATTTTGTTCAATGGGGAGGTAACTAGATATTTTAGGAGCACTAGAGGATTGAGGCACGAAGATCCTTTATCTCCTTATTTGTTTATTTTGGTGGCCAGTATTCTTAGCAGACTCTGCAAGAAAGCAGAAGCAGAAGGGTGGTTACAGGGGTGAAAGATCGTCAGAAGTTTGGAAAGTATATCCCACATGCAAGACGTGGATGATACACTTATCTCTCTTGAAGGAGGTGCTGAGGATATGAAGAATTTAGTGTTTGTATTGAAATTTTTTGAATACATCTCAGGTTTAAAGATTAATTTTGATGAGCTCTATTCTGGGTATTAATATGGAGGACACAACAGGTAATGAGTGTGCTATGATGACGGGTTGTAACATAGACACTTTTCCAATTGTCTATTTGGAACTCCCATTGCATTATAAAAGCCTAAGAAAGGTGGACTGGGATCCTCTTGTCCTGACGGTGCAAAGGGATCCTCTTGTCCTGAGGGTGCAAAAGAAACTTTCTAAGTGGAAGCAAAGAACCTTAGCTTAGGAGGAAGGATTGTTTTATTGAACTATGTCTTATCAGCTGTTCCGGTGCACTATCTTTCAATTTTTCGGATGCCTAAAACGGTTGTTAAACAACTTGATCAGATTAGAAGGAAGTTTTTTGTGGGGTGGTACTCAATCTGATTCATGGCATATCCCTTTAGTGAGATGGAACAAGGTTTGTGCACTGGTTAAGAAGGGTGGTTTAGGTGTAAAAAACTTGTCATCTACGAATTTTGCACTGTTGGGAAAATGGCTGTGGGAACTTATGAATCATGAGGATTTGTTATGGAAAAGAATTATGAAGGCAAAGTATTATAGAGGTGCAGGTAAATTTAATATCCAAGCAGCAAATAAATCTTATTTTTCTCCTATTTGGAGGGGGATAATGCAAGCTGAGAAATGGATTTCAAGAGGCATGAAGATCAAAGTTGGGAATGGAAATTATACTTTGTTCTGGTATGATAAATGCCTCGGAAACTTTAGTCTGAGAACCAAGTTGGCAGCTGTCTTCTTCCTAGCAGTGCATTAAAGGCCTATGTTTCAGAATCCTATTATATACATGGGGACATCACTCACTGGAACATCGTACTCAGATCCCCGGTTTGTTTGCGGAATAGGTTATTCGGAATTATTTACTCGGAATAGCGTATACTAGAATAAGAGGTGTTTAAGTTTGATAGTTCTGTGGGGTCCACTGGCAGAATAGAAATAATAAACAATTCTTAGGTCTAGGGTGGAATTGCTTATTCTCCTTATTCTGGTATAAGCAATTTTGACGCGGTATAAGCTATTCCGCCTATCAAACTAGAATTAGCCTTGTTCTAAGAATAAGATCCTTTATTCTGCTCTATTCTCCTATCAAACAGGCGCAGAAGGAATCTGAAAGATGCTGAACTGGGAATTTTGGAGCTTTTACAATGTCTATCTGATATCAAAATTGAAACAAATGAGAATGATTCTGTGCAATGGATCAGCAGCAATGGTTTCTTTTTGAAATCTCTATATGAGATGATTGAAGGGAATCTTCTTTTTGAAATTTCACAGTAGATATTCAAAAACCTGGAAAGTGTAAGTCTCCATTCAAAGTGAGAGCTTTTATGTGGTTGTTGTCTTAGAAGAGACTTGTCACAAAAGTCTTCAGAAGAAAATGGTCTTCAGATTCTGATCTTCTTTGCCCTCCCTGTATGAAATCTGAAGAGACAGCAGATCATCTATTTACTTACTGTGAAATTTGCAAAGATGTCGGGAAGATTGTGACTTCGGTTATGAAATTTCATTGCAACTTTGACTCTATTGAGGGAATGTGGATGGTTTTCAGAAAGTATCGGCAGATAGGGAGATCTAATTCTTAGGCTAAAATCATTCTTCTAATCCCCAATGCTGTGTGTTGGAGCATATGGAAACAAAGGAATGACCATATATTGAGAGGGACTAGAATCTATGTCGAGAATATGTGTTTCCAGGCGGCAGCCTATGTATATCATTGGATCAGGTTCATTCTGGGTATCTCGGTGCAGGATTGGGCTAAGGCAATTCGTCTTTTGTAAGGAGTTTCAATTTTCCTTTTTATGATGTAGTTTCAGCTTTTGTTTGAAAGTAAGGAACCTGTACCTTCTATCTTGGTTGTTACCTCAATTTATTTATTTTAATATAATTGGTGGTACTACCACAATTTCTTTTAAAAAAGGTTAGGAGATGGGAAGTGGATTAAATAGGTGGTTAAGATCCTGGCCACCACCCACTCTCTTTATATTACTCATCTATTATATTTGTATTATAATTCTATATTAATTCATTTCTTATGATATAATTAGTTAGACCTCCATAGGTAAATAATATTTATTAATCTAATAACAAATGTTAGGTTATTTTGTTAATGGATTTCTTAAAGTTTCTAGTCCCTCTAATCTACTTAACTTAGAAAAAACTCCCTACAACCTGTGTTTCGTAAGAGCTCCCAGTAATCTCACTTTAATTGGAAGAGACATTTTTTTCGGGGAGTTCTTTTCTAAAATATCCCAAAATTTCGGGGACTTTTTTTTTTTCAGGGATTTTTTTCCAAAATATTCCAAAAATATTCAGGGACTTACTTTTTTCTGGGAGTTCTTTTTCCAAAATAGTCCAAAATATTCAGGGACTTTTTTCTTTTCAGAGATTTTTTTTTAAAATATTCCTAAAATATTCAGGGACTTTTTTGGAACTTTCTGAGATGTTTTCCAAATCAAAGTGAGATTACAGGGAGCTCTTACTAAACACAAAGGTTTTGGGGAGTTTTTGCTAAATTAAGTAGATCAGAAGGACTAAAACCTGAAAAACTCTATCTTAATTATGTTCTAAACTCTCAAAGATTTATTTCAGCCTTTTCTAATATTACCAATTAATTGTCGCTAACTAAATACTAAAGACTTCACTTTTCAAATTAGTTTGCAGATTTTATCGTGTAACGTTTTGATAATATTTGAGGGATCTACTCTTAATCCAAGGTTCGCATGAGTCATGCCAATGAGTTTGTTAAAAGGTAATCAGTTTAAGCCACATTTTAGAGTCGTACCCTATTAGTTGATATAAAAAGTGTAATTTTACTTACCAAATGGGAAAAACTCAATTTAAAACAACCCATTATGGATGTATCGGTCGGCACGATCAGGTCCAACTCAGTGCATGCCAACAGATCAGACTCGCCCTGATACGAGCAGACTCATATGAGTCGGCACGATCCATTAACAATAAGGCAAACCATGCTCTTATCCTAATTCAGATGGTTAATGGTGTCTTAACCTATTTTGTGTGATGTTGTTGATTTAACATAAATTATTATGTTATCTACCAATTATAATAAGTTGTTAACTATTTAATTTGGATACAATTATCTCACATGCTAAACTTAAATCAATGTTTTTTTATTCCATGTTTATCTTGAGTTCATTTAATTTACGCCTAATTTACTTTTATAACATCTGTGATTCATTTATTTGATTTTTGTTAAACATCAACTTCCCTTACAAAAACCCTACCTTTTTTATTAGTTTGTGTTTATTTTAATTAATAACCTTCATCCTCACCCTAAGCCACCTCATAAATGGAAAAAACCTTGTGAACTAATTAACTAATCATAAATTTTCTCAAATGAGGTTTATCAACCAACTACATGTTTTCCTTTTTCTTTTTAAAAGATCACTTTCCTTAATTAGGTTATTAAATTTGGGGTGTTACACTGAGGCACTGTGTTGTTTTGATATACAATACTGTATGACATCTTATGTATATGATACATAAGGATATGATATTTTATGATGACTTACAATATTCTATGGCAGACCAAAATGGTCCTTGAGTGATAGCAATGTTGCCTTCAGTTTGCTGCCCTTTTCTTAACAATCATATACCAGATCGTTATTTATTCTACAACTGCACACTCTTTCTCTCCTGTTTTATTATGTCCATATCCCCCTCCCTTATTTGTTGCACTAACAAGGGCTAAATGTTCTCCAACCCCTGGGCCAATAGAAGAACCAACATTAGTGTTCATAGCCTTTCTCCTCCCTTCTTCTGTTAGGCTTTGTAATATACTTGTTCTAGTGGAGGAATAGAGTCAAAACTTAGGATCTCATAATCTGGGTTAAGCCTAGAACTTAAAGATCTTGTTATTATCATTTTTGAACATATCTGAAGTGCTGCTTCTGATCTTCCACACAAGCCCAGTCGTCAATGGAATTACACTCAAGCTCCTCCTGCTTGCTCTTCAAAGCGCTAAAATAACTGGTGATTGGCATGCTGCCTTGGTTCAGTCCATGAATCTCTTGAGTTGAGTTGATTTATGTGCATAAATGCTACTTGTGACCAAGCATCTCCTTCAGCAGTTTCCACATCTCCTGTACTGTCATCTTCTTAAGGTTGTGTTTGTTTACCATTTTTAGTTGCTTTGGCAATGTGCCAAACTAGTAGCAGAGTGATTTTCCCACTACCGTTTTTTAGGATTCCCCACAAAATCTGAAAAGAGGATGGATGTTGTATGTAAGAGTGATACATTTCCCACTTTCAAAAGTTTAGCTTTTGGGAGAATCCAAAATCCTGATGTGATTGGGTTCCATTTGTTTACACTACTCTCTCTTTTAGCTTCTCCCACAATCAAGGACCTTGAAATCTCAACCAATAGTGTAAAAACACGCACCCTAAGAATCGTTTGTTGCATTGTTAATCACAAAATTGATTATGCAAGACATGACTATATTGTTTTCCAAGAACCATGATTCGTATTTTGGGTCTTCAAGTACCAGAGCCTTGACTTTCCCATTGATATAGCCAATGTTTCCATGCCCAACAATGTGCATTTATGCTGTGGTTTAACCAAATAATGAAGTTCCTTACATGGAGCCTGATAAGCATGATCTGAAGGGACAACTTTTTACTTCCCAAGAGTGCAGTAGGTCTTCTGAGGGATGATGAAACCCTACTCATCGAAGAGGATGACATTTTTCCAAGATTTAAGGGTGCCTGACAAAAGGACTGTAGGCATAGCATGAAGTTAGTAAAAGATAAAAAGAAACACTCCTCACTAGAACAGACCAAATAGGATCTGTCCACCAACCTCTGACAGATATAGCCTCCTAGCACTGGTTGGGTACAACCAGTCTCACAAAATAGTCTGCTTCCCCCAAAACAGGGTGGCATAGGAATCTTGAAAGTGATGCTAGTTTGAATGGCTAGACCAATTGTGCTGACTGGGAATCAAGGGAGATACTTCTTTCCTTGTGGTGTTGTTGTCAGCCTTAAATTCCAGGTTATTGGCTTCTTATGTTTGGCATTCAAACTCATCATTTGACCTCTCTAGATTCCAAGAACAGAGCCAGAATTTCTCTCAGTTGTTGGACAAAGTCTTTTTCCTTGTTTTTCACCGAGATTGCTTTGGTTCCATGAAGAGAACTGTAGAATATGTGTGTTCATGGGTAGATTGACAGCCTTGACTACTGTAAAAGATTCATCTCTCTCTCTCTCTCTCTCTGTGGGCCAGCCAAGATACTAGGACTGCAGGTGGAAAAATTAACATAATATGCCTATCTAGCCATGCAAAAAAGGAAAACAACTAAAATACTCTTCATGGAAATTCAACTATTTCATACGCTTTCCATGCTTCAATTGTTGACATATGAGTTAAAACAAATCAGTGTATGCTGGTTTGTTAGACCTTTGAAGAACTTTAGATTAGTAATTTTTTGTTGGACGTAGAAAATAAAAATGCCTTTGGACCTGGATTATGATTTCATTGTAAACACATCTTCCAGAATCACAGAATTGTTTATGATAAAATCAGTCACAGTCACATTGCATAAAAAATTCCCTGGTAACACTAACCACAACTTTCTATGATATCTCAAAGGAATTTTGGGATTTTGTTTTACTTCAGAAGCTTTCATGGTTTCACAGTGGTTGTCTTTCTATTTTCTTCTTGTAGCATATACAATTTGGTTCATACAAATGCGTACACTAATCTTTCATTCCTTTTATACATGTGCTGCCTATTCATTCTGGTTGGCATCTCCATGCACTTCAGGGGGTAAGTATTTAAGTCATTTATTCAGTTCTTAAGCAATAGTTTTATACTGATACAATTCCAAAATAATCTCCAGCCTATTTTTCATGATGGTATGAAAGAGTGGAGTTGCTGCAAGCAAAGAAGTCATGACTTCAGCTTATTTTTAGAAATCCCTGGGTAAGCTGTTTCATGACTTTCAAAAAACTGTTTCATGTATGCAATGACGGTGTAAGTTCCACATGTTGACTTTGCTACTAGTCTTGATCATAGTTGTCAAGGTGCTCGCCTAGGCGGCACCTAGGCGGAAAGGCGCTTTTTCACAGCTCATGCGCCAATGTGCCTTATTGATCCTTGAAAAGGCGACCCAAGGCGCCACCTAGGCAGACCCAAGGCGTGCCATATCCTTAATTTTTATAAAATTGACCCCTCCATATATATATATATATATGTGTGTGTGTGTGTGTGTGTGTGTGTGTGTGTGTGTTTATTGACATTAACATGAAAACTATATATATAATAGTTTTCATGTTAATGTCATTATTATTCTCTCTCACTAAAATTTTCATGCTAATGTTTGTATCATATTAAGTAGAATGTTAGTGTTAGAGCTATTTTCTTGTCATTTTAAGCAGCTTATTAGTGGTATTTCCTTGTAATGTTAGTGTCATGTCAATGCCATAATAGGGTTATTTTCTTACACATTTCATTTTAATGTTGATATTTCTCTCTCTAATTTATTGTTAATGTCAAGATTACGTTGTGTGCGTGTGTAATTTTCATGTTAACATCAATGTTAGTCTCATATTAGTGCTATTTTCTTGTAATATTAGTGTCAATATTAACGTCATGTCAATGTCATAAATTGTGCTATTTTCTTACAAGTTTCATCTTAATGTCAATACTAGTGTCATACTAAGTATGCTATTAGGAAGTGTATGCCTAGGCGACGCCTAGGCGGGTGCCTAAGCGCTTAGGCGCTTGGGGAGCCCAAAACGCCTTGGGTCGCCTTACCGCCTTGACAACTATGGTCTTGATGATACCATATTGGATTGGTTCTCTTTCTCTTCTTCTAGTCGGGGATATTATGTTTATTCTCTAGTCATTTTTGTCTTCAAAATAATATTTAAAAGCCTGCAGAAGAAAATAAATTTAAAATGTTTCTAGGAGAAAGTTCAAAACAAAGTGGAGATCAGAAATGTTAGCAAGTACAACAAATGCACCTCTGATTGTATTTCTCTGTTCTGTCTAATGTATACTTTATGATTCTAGCTTAAAAGGAGATAACTGATAGGTCTTTCTAATAGATTTCTCCTTGTCATACTTAGTACTGTCTCATGTAGAAATGCTCAATAGAAAGTTGGTTTAAAAGCTTGACAACAAGCTCATAGGGTGGAAAGGGAGACTCTTATTTTATTGGGTCATTTGGTGTTGTGTAAAGCAATTATGGCCAGTGCACCATTTATTCAAGATGGCTTGACATAGCATAGTTGTTAAGGCGTCTGCTTAGGCGCCACCTAGGGACTGGTTAGGCAAAAAGGCTGTTTTTTTTTTCAAGGTCTAGGTGGTTGAACGCCTTCTTGTTCCTTGAAAAGGTGGGTATAGGCACCACTTAGGAGCACCTAGCCTAGCATGCTTCGGCAATGCCTATGTTAGTGCATGAGCTGATCAAACTGGATCCATTATAGGGATGGCAATACCGGTACCGGTACCCATATTGGTGGGTACCGGTACCGGTACGTACCGGCCGGTACCGGCCGAGTATCGGCCAGTATCGGCTGATACCCTTTACATGTATCGGGTACCGGTATCGGCCGGTACTACCATCCATTGGGACCCAGCCCTAACATAAGTAGCATTGTGGAGATGATTGGGTAGTAGTTCTTGATATTCCTTCATCTTGTTTTCTTCATCATTTCATGTCCCTCATCATCTTTTGCCTAATCCCTCCTCAACAAACGTATCTCAGTGTGAGCGACGAGGCACTCCTATATGTATGATAAGCGTCTTCTCTTGTTACAATGGCACAATGAGGCATCACGCTCCACTTGCCAATGTTCACGAACTTGGAACTCCCCGTAGCCATTAGTGTCCTCTCAAATGACCCCCCTCAATGAGCCAAATGACAAAGTGCAGTCCTTCTGGCTAGTGTGACAAATAAAAGAGGTTGAGTCCCTCTCTTCGTCATCTCACACTTTCTGGATTTCCCAGATCTCTGTCCTCTCTTCTTTCTCTTTAAGTGTTTATCCCTGATTGTAAGTGGCTCTACTCCTAATCACCCGACTGTGAAGGTGCCACCCAAGTGCTGCATAGGCAGGTGCCTAAGCACTTAGGCGCTCGGGGACCCCAAGTATGGATTGGCCTTGGGTCACCTTATTCCTTTGACAACTACGGATATATGTTGGGGAAGAGTCTGTCAAAGTAAGAGAGGGGAGGGCATGCATGTGGAAACTAGAGGATTACAACCTTGCAGGTGGCTATGAAAATTGGATTTCAAACAATGGGGACCTCGGGAAGACACATTCGATCAAAAGTATTGCAGGAAAAGCAGAGTCCGGGACAATATGCCTGGCACCTACCCCAACATCTCAATCATTTGAGGGATATCATCCAAGTGAAGGATGCAGTTTGTTCTGGTATCACTCTTTGGATAATGGGTGTAAGATCAACTTCTGGATGGATATATGTGGCAGTGGTGTATCAGTAGAGATACTTCCATCTCTCCTTAGTATCCCCGGGACCCTAAAGGAAGAAGGGGGGTAGGATGTGTTATATATATAGAACGGATCAAATGATCCCCGGGCTCATCTAACTTAGATGAGCCCCCATCGAAATCCTCTTCTCTTCATGTTTAGAAAAATAATAAAAATCATCAATAATTTTTAAATATTCAAATAGGCCCTTTAAGGTTGTTCCTATCCCTGGAGCTTTAATTTTCACCATCCAATCTTGACGATCAATCCTAGCCGTCCGATCGGATAGGTATAAAGAATCAACGTAAATGTTGAAAAAATAGACAAAAATAGGAAATTCATTAGATTAGTCCTTAGGGTTTATTCCATCACTTGGTGTTTTAGTTTTGATCTCCAAACAACGATGCATTTGATTGGACGGCTACGGTTAAGTTTTTCGATCCGATGATGAAAATTAAATCTCAAGGTGTCAAAACCAACATAGATGGGGGGTATTTGAATATTTTAGAATTTTGATGATTTTTATTTATTTTTTAAAGGTGGGAAAGTGGGAGTTTCAAGGGGGCGGGCTCATTATAGCTGGCCCCATATATATGTATGTATGTATCACATCCTTCTTGGATGTGGATGAGGGGGAGGCTTGGTGCAATAGTAAGGTCTCTCCAATCTCTGTTGTGACCTGGAGGTTGTGGGTTCAAAAGTGGAAACTACTTTGCGAAAAATGAGGATATATATACATATATACATAATTGCATATACATGTACATATACATAGACACATACATATACATCTATATATCAGTTTGAACGCACAATCCAAATCCATCCCATCCCCATGTTAAAAAAAACACCATACATTTTTAAATATTCAATTATCCCTCCTAGGGTTATTACCATCCCTTGAAGTTTAGTTTTCACTATCCGATCATATCCAAATTGATTGTAGCCATCCAATCGAGTGCAAACAAATTGGTGATGAATATTAAACCCACAAGGGATTCGACAACCATAAATAAACTCCCAAGGGATGGAAACAACCTTAAGAGGGGTAATTGAATATTTAAGAATTTATGATGAATTTTATTTATTTTTTAATATGGGGAAGGGGGTTGAAATAGTGTGTGGGGTCAAATTGAAAACACTCTTTGGTTTCTTGCATGTGGATGAGGGGGAGCCTTGGTAGGTCTCTCCACTGCGACCTGGAGGTTGTGGGTTCAAAAGCAAAACTATTTTCCAAAAAATGAGGGTAAAGCTGTGTACAGTTGACCCTACCTAGAACCTGTGGTGGCATAAGCCCGTGTGTGTGTGTGTGTGTGCGCGCGCGTGCGCGCACGACACGTGCAGGTCATTGGTCCTCTTGAGACCAGAGTGGGTGATGACCGACCTGGTTCCCCAACTCATTAAACCTGTCAGATCAGAGGTAAGATCATAAACGGTTTTACTCATCACCTGCCACATCCTGTGCCAGTCCAGCAGCAGCCAGCCCTGTCAACAGCACAAATTCATTCCGTCCAGGTGTTCCACCCTGCCGACGGATCCTATTTATCTTTGATCTTACCTCCGGTCACTTCAGATAGACCTATCCAGCTTATTACTCCTGCCATATCCATATCCAAATACAAATTATTTATATTCATGTAGTTCTTATAAAAAGGGGATACCATGTTTTAATGACTTTTGTTCGTGAAGACTTCATCTAGACGTCCGAGGCCTTATTATTTGGTCACTTTCTACTGAATCATCTAAGAGAGCCTTTTTATATTGGTATTTGTTTGTTACAAATATGAATATTATACTTCTGGCCCAATGATATTTGTTACATTATGGATCTTTTATTTGAACAAATATGAATAATTATATTTGTTTGAACAAATATGATTATTTGTATTTGTATATGTGAATTTTTGTTTTGTAATAAAGTATGAAAAGAAATATGGATCTGTATATATCCAGTCTGTATCCACTTTGTTTAGATCCCTACTGTGGAGCATCTGTTTTGGATTGTCCCTTACCATAGACAATTTGGAAGATAGTCCATCAGAAAGCTCAGCTAGAGGGGGAGCCTTGGTGCACAATAGTAAGATTTGCTCCATTGTGGTCTGGAGGTCGCATGTTCAAATCTGGAAACAGTCTCCTTGCAGAAAGTAAGGGTAGCTGGGCTGTCCTTTTCATCAGAAGTCTCAGCTACATTACAGAGACTGTGGAAACATGCATAATTTACTTATAAGATGGAATAGGAGGTTGGGGAAACAAAGGGGATCAGTGTGTGTGGTGGCTGATTTTGCATGCTACAGCACAGGAGATAATAGGATCTTTCACAGCAGGAGCGGGTACCATGACCATATGGTGAGCTTTATTTGTGGCAGGGTGATAGAATGAGACATGGCCAGGATTCCACAAGGAAGCACAGTCCTGGTTTACTCTGTAATATAGGAGGCAGTGGGGTTCACACCTTTTGTGTGTATGGAGGGTGTTTTTGGTGTTTTCTGTGGGTTGAATGTTTTTAGATCTTAGATGACTACACTTGAATATTTCCTTTTTTTCTTTAATTAATATGCAATAGCATCCGCTTCAATATCTCATAGTCCATTGACCTCTAGGTCAGTTAACTGTCTTTGTATGGTGGACCAGGTTGGCAACCTGGGCGCAGACCTATCATACTGTTTTCTTACCATTTCATTCCATGGCTGACATCAGTCTCAAAGCTCCAAGACATGAAGATTGACTGGCATAACTTCGGACATTGTATTCACTTCATACAAGAATGGTTTTTTAGAAGATTTGGGCACAAGATCTCAGAATCTGCAATTCTGTCAAAAATTGTTCAATGGAGAACTGTCTTTTTTTAGGGTTCTGATGTATGTTGTAATGGGGTCTATTTTCTGGGAAGGGAAGTTTTTGTGATTCCTGGGTCTCTTGTAATGTCTACTGTCTTGGTAGACTATTTCAATGTCTCCTTCTCTTCTACCCTTGTAATCTCCTCCTGTTAACTTCAATGAATGAATGCGGCTTTTGCTGCCTTCCAAAAAAAAAAAAACATGACCCTCAATCTTCTTATCCATATAACCAAAATAGGCTTGCTACTGACTTCCTCATAGAAGTTGCCACATTAATTAATAGTGTGTAATTGGAATGGGAGACAAAATGTCTATAAATATCTTGGAAATAAATGAATGACGAGCAACTGGATCAATTAATATTCTTTCCCAAGAGTGAAGGATTGGTAGGATACCCTCTACCATGGTGGAGGTCCGTGCTTCTGCTTTCGTAAGAGCATATACACATGCTTGAGTTTTCTACCTGTTTGCATTTTGCTCTGCCTTTCTGCCTGTTTGCATTTTGCTCTGCCTTGTTGCTGTGGGCACTCACAGGCAGTGCGGCCTTGTTGATTGCAAATAAAATGCTTTCCTGTGGCAAAGTGGCACTCATTTCCCCCATGAATTGTTTCAGAATAACTATAGTTGTGGGCTGCTCTGCTGGACACCTGGCTGGCTTCCTCCATTAAATTATTTCAGGAACCTTTTCCAAGTGATATCTTTAAGTGGCACTCCTTGAAACAGAATGTTTCCCAGAAGTCACCACCAATCATTGGCATTGTCCTTAATAAATATGTGACTTGAGCTGTCTCCCTGTTCTGGCGATCCAGATGCTATCTGGGAATTTGGCCGGCCAATAAAGCTGGGAGGCATTCTTTTTGTCCAGAATCTTCAGATATATATTCCAAAAAACCAAAGAGTGCAGGTGTTAGCAACCAAAAGATGTGGCATGTCAATAAATGGATCCCTAATCTAATCTCTGCCATTGAAAGACCAAGGAACAATCAAGTCAAGAACAATGTAACAAAATCCAGCATTAAATAGCCCATCATTTACCAGCATCGTCTTTGGTGCTTTAGTGACCAAATCTTTATTAGCTAGTGTGGGAGGATGAAGTCAAAATGACTCGATTTACTAGGGTTGAAAAGCAAATAATCAACATGGCAGCGACTATTCTCCAACATAAAAAACCAAACAAGAAAAAGAAACACAACTTTTGGTCATCATACTTGTACCCTGTCATTCCTCACTTATTTGAGGATAAAATCACCATTTAATGGGTGTTCAGTGGAATAAAAATAAGTTGATCAAGGTTTGCAATACAAAACAGACAAAAGACTTTTCAAACATATGAGACTGATGGCGAAATGATCATGGACCTACTTTATGCCATATTAGATGGTAGAACATGATTTATTTAGATCTCCCTCTACTGATAGTTGCATGGCACTTTTTGCATTGATATAGATGCGCGACAGGTAAACATACTTTGGAGAAGCCAGTTACCAAAGTGAACCCAAGTTCCCAGAAGGCAACTCCAACTGGCGCTGTGAATAAACAGACAGAGACCAGCGGCAATAAACAAAATGATGGCACTTGTTCTAGGTGTCGACAGGGCTACTTCTGCTCGGATCATGGTATGCCATTACCATGCAAATGAACTGTATTTCGATTTTATGCAACAACAAAAGGCAATTATTTTCATGTACTTGCAATGCTTCATCAGGCTCGCAACCCAGACCTTCAAAGCTGGTAGCACCTCCGGTTACAGCCGAAAAACATGACTCCCCGGCTCCTAAAAAGAAAGTTGATCTGAACGAGCCCAAGACATGCAGAAATAAAGGATGTGGCAAGACCTTCAAGGAGAAAGATAACCATGAAACTGCGTGCGAGTACCATCCAGGACCACCCATTTTTCATGACAGGAAAAGAGGGGTAGGTCCGGGGGTACATGTCTGGTTAAATAATAGGTTTTCATCTGATGGACAACCACTCATTCTACTACTGCTTACTGTTCCTTTGTCTTGATGCCCTTGCAGTGGAAATGCTGTGATGTCTATGTCAATGAATTCGATGAGTTCATGAGTATAGCTCCGTGCGCAAAGGGATGGCACAATGCAGATGCGGCATGATCATTATTAACATCGGCCTGTGATTAATCGGATGAAGAGTGACGACAAGGGCGAACTACTTAATGAGAACACTTTTATAACTTACCTTTTACTGAGATTGCCTGCCGAGGATGGGAAACATTGTTAGCTACCTAGTATGAGAATGTTTATGGATGTGACTATATCTGATTACTGATGCGGGGATAACTGACAGCTTTTAATTAAAATAAGGTTGCGTTGATCTATGGACGGTGGAATTTTATTTCAATAAAGCTTTGAAACGCTGTAGAATTTACATTTTTCTGGCCAGACCTGGCTTTATTGAAACGCTTTGAAGCTTTTGTACTGCCAGTTGAGAGGAAAGGGAAACGTGGATTTATTGAGGACAAACCTGGCTAAGTTATAGGTCAAATTTGAAATGATCAGATAATAATAATTATGTCCCTGCGTGTTGTGTTGTACGCAGGAGTAAATAAATAAAAAAAGTTATTTTTTTTAGGTCGGTTTCAAGATGTCTTAATCGTCCGTACAGTGTAATATCTGATCGGATGACCTCAAAAAATTTAAAAAAATTAAAAATCAAACTTCGATGAACAGTGAAAATGTGTATTTTTTACTATTCATCGGAGCTCGATTTTTTGTTTTTCAATTTTTTTTTATGTCGTCCGATCGGACATTGCATTTTATGGACGATTAAGGTACTTTGGAGCTAACCTAGAAAAAAAATTGAAAAAAAAAATTTATTTACCCACTGTAATGCCTTGCGTACAACAAGTATTATTCAAAAATAAAAGGAGGAGGAGCAGATGATAGAGGTAGAAAAAGGGGGGAGGTGGGGATAAGGGAGAGGAGATGAGACAAGTTGAAGAAGGCGGGACTCAAGGAGGAGGAGATGAGACAGGTGAAGGAAGGCAGTAGTCGGAGCGTGACCGGGAACTTGCTGAGTTGCGATGGTAACCAGCTGCATTGGGTGAGAGAAGGGATTGTTAAGTAAAAGAAAAAGTTTGGACAACTGGCGGATTTTTATTGGTTACTGCTAGACTTTTGGGTCCAATTCTGCGTTGAGAAGAACCGAATTCTGTGACACCTTGGATCCAACAGACTCTCGTTGATTGAAGTTAAAACTCATTGACAAAACTTGTAATAAACTTTGCTTGAAAGAAAATAGAAGAAATAATAAACAAGTAAATGATAAGAAACTAAATGATGACATAATCATCATGTCAACATGTTCAATGGCTCGGTTCATACATACGCAAGGCCATGAATAAAGGTATAAGTGAAATAATAGTGAAAGAATACATACCATATAGAGGCATATATCCTAGAGCCACGTAGCTATGATGCATACCAAAAGTCCGCCATGGTGCCATGCACGCTCATCCTCAAAGACTCACATAAAACTGGTGCCCCCATGCAAACTTTGGTTTAATAAGGATCATATTTACTCCCTTACTCTTTGTTGGAGCGACTATATAATAATCTTACATCTGTTAATTTCAGTTGTGGTTAGTGCTTATGATTTTGGGCCCCTTCAAACTCAACACCCGAGTTTTGTGGTTTATAAGACTCATTTGGGCGACTACCTAACGTGTAATATGAATATCAAGCATTCCTGTCAAGCTTCTATATAAATAAAAAGCAATGCACTAAAAGTAATTAGACCTATAAAAAAATCAATCAAAATAATAAAATAATTATGTGAACAAGCAAGTTATAGTTGCTTTTTAGGGTCCGCTTCGAGTATTTATGATTTATCTTTAATAATATTCACTCCAGGGAAATCCTAAGGTGACAAGGGCTTGCTTCTGGTTATCTACCTCTCCCTTGTTTACTTGGGGGTTACTATTCCAAGACTTTTTGGGTTGGTTTATTCTGTGGATGTGGTATTCTAGATTTCTTATTTCCGGATCTCTTATTATTATAATAAGAATAATTCACTTTAGATGGAATAAGTAGTTCAACGGAATAAATAATTTCTATCTTTTAGGTGAAATGATTTATTTCACTTATTCAAAGAATAACGCGTCCGTGCCCAGAACAAATAATAACTCCTCCGGACTCCTAAACCGAATAAGTGGAATAACATAGAATAACACATCAAAACAAACCTACCCTTTTAGTACAACTTGTCCCGCAGCCGATCGGGTGATCTGCAGTTCACTTGGATTTTTGGAGGCCTCGAGGTTAGCACTTCCAATCAGCATGGCAGGCATGCCCCCAATCGAGAGTCATACTAGTTAAGAGAGGGTGTTCCTATCAATTCGGCCTACTTTTATAGTGCAAACTTATATGATCTGAGTGGATTGCTTAATCTTAATGTTCTATAGAATCATGAGGTGTTGCTTGGTGCCTATCATAATTAGAAGTCTAATCAACTTATTTATGCAATAATTAGATTTATTGATTTAATTATTTAATATGTGATATTAAATAATTAATTAAATCAATAAGATGTTATTGAATTTAGTGGACTTGAAATTAGACCAGCATATAAGCGTAGAAGGTCATACACACAAGATTCTCGATTGATGGAAATCAAGTTAAGTTTTATAAAAGTTTAAGATTTTTAAGAAAAATTTCCAACTAGCATAAATATGAGCTAGAGAGAAATTTTAGGCCATGCTCAAAGGTTTCTCTAGAGCTTGGCCACCCCCTCTGTTGGCCAACCCCCAAGGAAGGGGGCATCCCCTCTCTCTCTTTGATGGCATCGCCCGCACTTGTAAAGAAGAAAAGAACTCAAGATCAGTCGGATCTCTCTGGAGAAGTGATGATGATCCATCAACTGAAGAATTGCATAGACATCACTAAAGACCGGACATCTATATGGTTGGCGACACAATTCAATCAGAACCCTCCTATGACATTCATCCGATTATGCGCAAAGTGAAAACTCAAAATGATGAGGCAGAATCCGATTCGGCCCATTGAAACAAGCTCAAATCCCTTTCAGCCCAACAGCAGCAGTACCAGGCCCTCCGGGAGCCTCCGGCCCATCAGCGGCCCAGCAGCCTTCGGCCCATAAGCGGCACCATCGCTCCCGGCCCAACAGGCTTCAGCCCGTCAGCGGCCCACCAGCCTACGGCTCGGGAACAGCGCGGCAGCCCAAGGCCCAACAGGCTTCGGCCCATCAGCGGCCCAACCCCCTTCGGCCCGGTAGCCGAATCCGGCCCACTCCGGTGGCGGATCAGGCACTATGGCGGTTTATCAGTAAGCCCTCATTTAGTCCTATATCGGCTGCCACCGTTAACCATCCGCTATCCTTTGCTATAAATACACCGCTATTTATTGTCCAAAGGATGCTTCATCAAGCCTCCGAGACCCTTAAAGACTACGGTCCAAAAAGCATTAAAGCTACTCTTTTTGCCTTCTGAATCGAATCTTCTTCAGGAGCTAACTTGACCGTCGGAGGGGGTTCCCCAGGGCTGAGGCCCGGGACTCCTGCTGATCGGTTTTCTTCTTCTTCCCCTCCTGCAGGAGCTCGGTTCGAATCATCGCCGACCTTCCCGAGTCGGTCTCGGCCGCCGACCTCGGACTCCTCTCCATGGTCTCGACGCCGCGCGCCGGCCGCCCTGCGACTGAGGAGACTCGGTCTCGCGCCGCCCCTTCGTCCGCCGAAGGATCTTCGGCCCCGACTTCCCGGAGTGAGCCAGCCTTCGGACTCCCGGCTTCGCCTCTGCGTCCTTCGTCTTCCGGATCCCCCGTCGGGCCCCCGAACACCGATCCGACCCAGCACCGGATCCCTCTCTTCGGATTCCGGCTTCGGAATCCGGTCGTGATAGCTTCGGCTACATCACAAAACTTATTGATTTTGTTTATTGGAAATAGATCAAGGGAACCCTACGAAATCTTTTATTCCGTTACATTCTTAGATTAAAAAAAATTTATTTCTTGATTCTTGTGTGATCCTTATGGGTCACTTTGCTAGTGTAATGACTTATTCAGGAGAGTTATTCTAGGATTGCTTATGTTAAAATAAGAGCCATTTTGATTTGATACATTTTTTATCTTATACTGAAATAAAGGGAACAAACTAAAATTTTCTTATTTGGCAGACCAAGCCACCTTATTCCGGCCTTATTATGTTATCAACGTGAAGCATAAGAATAGGATATGTGGTTAGAGTAATATTTGTGCATTGAGTGCAGCAAGATGACATTGGTCCACATGGGTTGGATAACTTTTTATTTGGGTGGACTAGATAAGTATTAAATGCGGGTATAAGTTCTAGATATGATAAATATTTTGTGGGCACGACACATGAAATATTTGTTATACTTGAAAAATATTTATCATCTTCACGTATTTGTGTACAGATTTTTTAGTGTGACAAATACTTTGTAGACATGACAAATATTTCGTGAATATGACAAATAATAGTTATTATGCCTACAAAATATTTATTATGCTTAAAAATATTTTTCATTTCCACATATACGTGTACGAATTTATAGACGTGATAAATCTTTTTTAGACATGACAAATACTTCGTGAGCATGACATACTTACGAAATATTTGTTATATCCACATGTATTTGTTATATTTAAAATTATGTACTCACATTTAATACTTATCTGATCCATTCAAATAAAAAATTATGTAACTCATGTGTAACTAACTAAACATTACTCTCATGCCGTCTACGGAGATGGAATCACGAACTTGGATGTCGGACGCCGTCATGGGTATAAAGTCGAAGATGGGTATGCGAGCCCCTGTTGGATTGTAGAGATGAATTTGGAGACGGGGATGCTGGGTGCCTTCAATGGCGATCACCACGATGGAGTTGCAGTCATTGCAGGTGAAAGTGATCTCTCTCTTAAGGGTTGTTTGTTTTAGCGTAAAATAACGTAATTTAAAATAATTATTTTATTCTACAGTGTTTTTAGTTGTTTGACATGATGTAAAATAATGTAAAGTAAAATTCTATCTGAATCTTATATGCTCACTTGACAGTTCAATTCCTTTGTTTTGATTTACCGTGGGTCTTTACTGTAAACCAAAATTAGAAGATTGAAACATCCATCTTATTTTATTTTACAAACCATCAAACAAATATTATCTGATTCTAAAACAAAAAATTTTCATTTGTTTTAAAACCGATGATTTACAAAATTTTATATTAAAACAAACAACCCCTTAAGGTTTATAATTGACCGTCCAAGTGGTCTCCACGGACCACAGCATATTTTGGGCATATTTCTTAGCAGTTGATGATTTTGTGACCGTAGGAATATAACCGCAACGTACTGTGACATTTAGGAAGATATTTTTTTAATGAAAATTTGAGGTATAAATAAGGCTACAGTAGTTTCTAAGGGTATGAATGCAAATTTTCCTAAAAACTATCACAAAAATCACCAACTCTCTACCGTCCGATGGCGGGGACCCTAATCGGGATGGCGAGACCCTAAACGGGTAGTTCGTTAAATACTTTATACTTATACTTCAAGTACTTTGAATTTTCAAACTAAATTCCCACCGAACAAAAAGATAGAAAAATATTTATTTTTTTGACACTAATCATTTTATTCATGTATAACATAAAAATATTTAATACTTTCTGTTTAGTACAATATATTATTAACTTAAAATAAGAGTTTTACTACTTAAATATCATAGAACATAAGGTTATGTAATAAAAAATTTACTTTTTCATTGACAATAACTCATGATTTGATCAATAACTATTTATTATATGATTATAATTTTTATTTTTATTTTTATGAAATCCTGATAACAGATTTTATGAATATCTTGTCAGATGGTTTTTTAATCTTTTAATTATTTGATTGAATTTAAACCAAATTATATCGGAACGCATTTTTGGCCCCTACAGTACTTAACTAAACTACGAACGGGACGAAGTACGGATAGCGGAGGGAAGCTGCGGGAGACCTCCGATGCTTCACAGTCAAGCACGCTGATCGTGCACATCGACGCGCACCTGTTCTCATCAGGACCCCATTACTTTTGAAGAGTTCCTTTTTATACGAATAGCTTTAGTAACCAAATTAAAATTACATAAAAATAACATAAAAATTAACAATATATTGAATACTACTATTAAAAAATAAAATATCATGGTTATTCTTAGCGTATATATATGACTGAATCTTGTCATTGTACGAGGGACATTCAGGACACTAAAAAAGGGAGTTGATATTTTTACTCTTTAAAACAGTATTTATGATATTATATTTTTGAGAGATTTTTTTTGCATTTTTAAGGGGGTTATTAATGTAAGAGAATATCTTGGCACACTGTCTGAAAGTGTTTTTATTTAATTTTTTTTGAGACCCTCATGATAGGTTGAGGCCTTTCAAAAAAAAATTTAAAAATTTATTTTGCATAAAAACACTGTCAGACGACGTAATACCGCATCAACATATTCTCGTTAATGTAGAAGGCCCTTGTCATTACATCGCCGAGCGAGGCGAACGTGAGAAGGCGCGGCACACGTCAGCGAACAAGCGTGACGGGTGGGTCGTGGAAGGCCACCAGGGTTTCCTCTCGCGGCCCTCCCACCACCCCGTCCTCTTCCTTCCTTCGCCCTAGGCTAGGCTAAGCGCCGGGAAGGGAAGGATCTGGAGATCGGCACGCAGAGGAAGGGCGTCCGCCTCACCTTAGATAGAAATAGCAGCCGCCCTTGTCCTCCTCTTCTTCTCTTCCGGACGAGCGGGCGGGTGGGGAAGGGAAGGAGGGGAGGTGGACATGGCAGGGCGCGGGGGGTGCTGCTGCCCGCCCATGGATCTGATGCGGTCGGAGCCCATGCAGCTGGTGCAGCTCATCATCCCCATCGAGTCCGCCCACCTCACCCTCTCCTACCTTGGCGACCTCGGCCTCCTCCAGTTCAAGGACGTAAGATCCTTCCCCGCCCCCCAATCTCATCGTACCCCACCTCCCCTTCTAGGATGGCTTCATTTGCAAGTGTGGTTTTTGGATAATTGGCTGTGATTTTTGGCTCCTTATTTTCTGCTGCTGTTGTTGCCGGGTTGATTTCCCGAAAGATTTATTGTTATATGTTTTCATGCCCTCTCACATTAGTCTGTCATTTTTTGTGTAATTTTATTTTTCTCGACTGTTTGAGGGTTTGAACTGATGGAGTTAGTGCCGATTGTGATTCCTGGACAAGGGAGGGTTTGGCTTCTTCCGCGTCGATGCAGTGTGAGAATGTGAGGGAAGGCAGTGTTGAGACATTTTAAAATTGAATGTGTTGAGCAGTTAACGGCTGTTTTGAGAAGAAACCATGACCGTACTACTGGTAGGCTAGAACTGAGAGTAAATAGTGGCGATGTATATCTCTGACAAGGGATGTGGGTTCCAACGCTGAGTTTTCCCCCCTTTTTTGGGCCTCCTCTCATCTTGCGGGTGGCTCCATGTATTGCGCTCCAGTCTAATGTTAGGTTCAGATCAGACACAACTAACAATATAACGCTCATTATTCGTTATTAACCCTTCAGACTTCTGTCATACTCATGGTTCTCTTCTTAGCGATTTAATGAGCAAAAAGGTTCAGTAGGAATCTTCGTGGCATCAATAAGAAAAAACTAGTTGCTAGCATGATGATTCTCAATCAATTGTTAAAGGACGTTCATTCATTTGTATGAACTGACAGTTGAATATCAAATCATAGTCCAATATCTGATATAGAGATATATATTTTTTTTTTCCTGAAAGTGAATATGTGATATAGAGATTAGTGAAACAATATCAAGCACAATATGTATTTCATGTGCAAAATGTACTGCTATCACTTTAAGAGAGTTCTGGATATTTTTAGCAGTTTGTTTTAGTTTTTAGTCCTTCTAATTACTTAATTTAACAAGACATCCCTATAACCTCTGTAGATTGGGAGGATCACTTGCCCCACGTACAGGGCATGTGCCTTCCTAGACCTTCATCTGACCATAGGCCTATCTTGCTCAAGGCTAGTCAGAATGGCTCAAGAATGAAGAAGCTTTTCAGATTAGAGAAGTATTGGTTAAAGGAGGATGGTTCTATGGATATTGTTATTTGAGTGTGGAATGAAGGAAGCATGGAAGGGTCTGTCATGGCTTCCCTCATTAGAAGACTGAAGGCCTTGGCCTTGGCTAGGACTCTTGCTATTTGGGGTGCTAATAGGACCCTACCTGGCAAAGCAACCAAGGAGAGGATTCTGGATCAGCTGAATGGACTGGATGCTTTAGAAGAAGCTGGCTTATTGGATGATGAAGACAGAGCTATGAGGAACACGTTGAAAATTGGGTATGAAGACCTCCTTATCAAGGAGGAGATCTATTGGAGGCAAAGATCAAGGGATAGGTGGGTCAAGGAAGGGGATAGGAACACAACCTATTTCCAAAAACAACTTTCATGAAGGTGGAGGCTGAACTTTATTTGAAATTTGAGGGATGGAGACTAGTTGTTTTCTCATATTGATGATGTCAGGAGCCATGCTACCACCTTCTATTCCAAGCTCTTCTTAGAGGAGGATGTTTGGAGGTCCACTTTTTCTGATGACACCTTTTCTGAAGAGGAGATTTGACATGCTGTTTTCTCTCTTGCCGGTGATAAGGTTCCTGGTCCCGATGGATTCCCTATGTTTCTCTTCCAACATTTTGGGATATTGTCAAGGATATCCTTTCCAAGGTTGTTGTCAAGTTTCAGGAGGGAAGAGTCCACCTGGGAGGTGTTAATCAGACCTTCTTGGTACTCATCCCTAAGAAGGTTGGTGCTGATTGTTTGTCGGATTTCAGACCCATTAGTCTGCTTAATGGGATCTATAAGATTTTTACCAAGTCCTTGACCATTAGACTTGAGAAGGTGGTTTCTCCCAATCAGGGGGATTTTCTCAAAGGGAGGCGTACCCAAGAGAATTTCTTAGTAGTCATGAGTGCATTCATGCAATGAAGGTGCAAAGGAAGGGAATTGAAGCTGGATTTTGAATAGGCCTATGACAGGGTCAACTGGGATGGCCTCCTGAAAATACTAAGCAAGATGGTAAGTGGGTGGCTTGGGTCAAGGCTTGCATTACTTTTGCTTGATTTGCAATGTTGATTAATGGGACTCCTAATCAGTGGTAGGGGGCTCCGTCAAGGGGACCCTCTTTCACCCCTACTGTTTGTTCTTGTTGCTTAGTTATTGAGTAGGATGTGGGAAAGGGCTGTGGCAGTTGGTCTGATATCTGGGTTTAGATTGTCAACACAAGGTAGGGAGGTTACTCATTTACAGTATGCTAATGGCACCATCCTTTTCTTCTCAAAAGTAGAGGGCTTATTTTGGAATGGTTGGATGAACTCAGAATTCTGAACTCAGAATAATGGGGAACAAAATGCTCTAGGTTATAACTTTAACGCCATGAATTGTCACTAAAACTACTTTTTAACATGATATGAATTCATCAGGACATCTATAGCAAAAAGTTTACGAATCTCCCCTATCTGTGGCAGTTGGTCTGATATCTGGGTTTAGATTGTCAACACAAGGTAGGGAGGTTACTCATTTACAGTATGCTAATAGCACCATCCTTTTCTTCTCAAAAGTAGAGGGCTTATTTTGGAATGGTTGGATGAACTCAGAATTCTGAACTCAGAATAATGGGGAACAAAATGCTCTAGGTCATAACTTTAACGCCATGAATTGTCACTAAAATTACTTTTTAACATGATATGAAATCATCAGGACATCTATAGCAAAAAGTTTACGAATCTCCCCTATCTCTAAGCGCATAAACTATCACTAACTTTGGTAATAGAAAAGAAAAAGTAAAAAAGACATTTAGAGCACAAAGGGATGGTCAAATTGTTTCCACAACTATTCCAGATTGCATGAAGTGTTATGAATATCATGATTATGTAGATTAAAGAATTGGGGAGTCTTCTATACTATGAAGAGAAAGGAGGACGACCATTTTGAAAATCATGGTTGTATAAAATAAAGAACCAAGAGGAACATCTTCAATATGAAGAGAAACTTTCCAATCCTATTAACAATTGCTGCTTGGTAGATTATTCATGTAAGACCACAAGATAAAATTCTTTCTTATCAAAAGGTCACACAT
Source organism: Zantedeschia hybrid cultivar (assembly GCA_030544215.1). Classification (NCBI taxonomy): domain Eukaryota; kingdom Viridiplantae; phylum Streptophyta; class Magnoliopsida; order Alismatales; family Araceae; genus Zantedeschia; species Zantedeschia hybrid cultivar. The sequence continues at coordinate 57,398,254 of JARZZO010000002.1, read as the reverse complement.
ATGTTATGGTAGCATAAGAAGCATTCCAGTATTTCAGCACGTAGTGTCAGATGTTGCTATCACATGCACTCATGAAATAATGAATTATTAAAATAATGAAATAAATTTAGGATGTCATTGGCAAAGGTTATTAACATGACCACCTTCCAAAAAAAAAAGGTGACTGACATGACAAACTTTGTGAGTAGCTTTTGAGGATGAGTATGGGGACAATAAATAATTAGACATCATTTATGACATTTAAATCATGATTAAACATAATTGAACCACAGGGATAACAACATGTCTTTAAGAGTTCACATTTTCTCTAGACAAATGGATTTTGTGGAAAGTTCTATCGTACTTCCTCACATGGTGGTTGCATGTCTGGTATTCATGTTTTGCTTAACTGCACATTGACTAGATTATAAGTAGTGTATTGGTGCCCTGTATGGGAGGGCACGTGGTAGGGCATGACATTAGTTCATGGTTTAGTTACTTTATCATCTTTTATTTTTTATATCTATTTTTATGCACTCATCCATTCATCATTGCCAAACAAGTGGTATCCTGTTTTTCTATTTATTTTTAGATATTATTGACTAATGTTTCATTTAGTTTTGTGCTAGCTAAATGTGTGTAGATCATATTAAGTTTTTTATACTCTAAACTAGGATGTGATTCATACAAGTATTATTGGTTTTAAGATTCAAGATTTAGGATAAATTTTATTTTAAGTTTGTTGTTGCCAGAGTTGTGTCAATTAGGAATTTGGCTTTTGCCAATGTTCATTTTATGATACGACATATCTGTTTTGTGACCTTGTCATGCCTTCTTTTATCATTTTCTTCGAATTTATTGGTTTTTATGTGTTATGTCTTTCAGCTTAATGCAGATAAGAGCCCGTTCCAACGAACATATGCTAACCAGGTAACTAGTTGGCTTCTCACCTTCTCTACTAGTTTGTGGAATACACTTAACCATTACTTGTTATTGCATAAGAGATCTTTTAATGTTCTTTTTCCTCACATTCTGTATTCATTATTGACAGTTGCATGTTAAGATTTAATGTTTACTATTCTAAGAAAACAAGGAGCAAAAAGGAGTTTGGGGGATCATGATTAATAGTATAAGTGGAGCAGAGATGGTGCCATGTGTCTGCACAACTACCCCACTCCAGCGCTCAGCAATCCTGGCTGGGAAGTGGGAGAGGGTTCAGGCGACTGGAGTGGTTGGTAGACTACCTCGGTTTCCCACACTAAGGGCCCTTCTTCTTCCCTGCATCCAGAGGGACCATCTCCAAAGAAGTTGCAGGAGTCTGATAAGTGTGGGAAGGAGGGCAATTTACAATGAGATTGCACAGTGAAAAAGGGGTGGGGTACAGATGCAAAAGTTCTGATCTTTCCAGAACTGTTATTTCACAGAAGATCCTTTTTTTTAAAGAAGGTGAACTGTACCACCAATCTTATTAAAAATAAATTGAGATACAATCAATAGGGTGGAGAAGAGGTTCCTCCATCCCTCACAAAATAAAATCAACTAAAAATCAGACGCTTAAAAAGATTACCCCAATACGACACCAAAAAATAATAAATGAAAGACTCTCAAACAAACATTCTCAATATAAGATTTAGTCCCTCTGAAGATGTGATCGTTCCTCTCCTTCCAAATACTCCAACGAACAGCACGAGGAATCATCATGAAAAACTTCCACTTGTCTCCTTCCCAATCTTCCTTCGTGTTCTTTGGCATTGGACCATCATTTCCTCAATGGAATTAAAAGCAAAGTTGAAACCAGTTATATCACCAATTGTTCTCCAGACTTCCTTGCTGAAAGCACATTGAGTGAACAAATGATCTGCATCCTCATCAGCAACAGCACAAAGATGACAATTTGTGGCATCTATGCAATTCCATTTTCTTCATTATACATTTGTGGTGATTCTTTTTTCAAAGAAAAGCCAAATAAATGCACGAACTTTGAGAGGACTCTTAACCTTCCAGACTTCTTGATTTCTTGGAGAAAATTGTTGATTGGTGTCCTTCCATGACTTGAGTTTTTTTTGAAAGTGGACAGTGCCACCGTAAGTGTATAAAATGGTGAAAAATAAAAATGTACATGTAAGAAACAAAAGCTCTCCAACCTCACTCTACAAAACACCAAGATGGTGACTTAAAGTCTAACAAAAAAGGAGGACGAAACAAAAAAAAATCTTGACACCAAACCCTCATCCAATCCCTTACATGTCTAGCAACAAAAGATACCAAAGTACCCTGAGAAGAAGCCTGCCTATTAAAAATTCTTTTGTTTCTCTATGTCCAAATCGCCCAAGTTGTGGCGTGGAGAATCATCCACCACAAGATCTGGTCTCCCTTGAGAGGGAACCATGAATGCCATAGTATGATCAAATCCTCCACCCGGTCCTGCAGAGTTTTGATGATGTGCAGCTTATCAAACATAGCTTGCCAAACCTCTATAGAGTATGAGCATCTAACAAAAAGCTGATCAAGCCCTTCATCCAAGCTACATGTAGGCGGGACATCACATCCAAACCGGATCAATTGATCGGAAGTGGGAAACTTTCCATTCAAAGTTCTCCAAACCAAAATCTTCACTTTCAGAAGAGACTTTGGGGCCCAAATATATCAGAAGAAGGCGGTTACGAGTATCGCTGTCCAGAATCAAAGAGTAGGTTGACTTGACATAAAAGGAACTTCGCCCTCTCCAAGACCAAACCAAGGAATCTGGACGAGCAATATCCAACCTGAGTGGCTGTAGACAATGCATAAGGTTTGTGAAATCAAGGATCTCCTTGTCCTAAGATTCCTTCCGAAATTAGGGGTCCAAGTCCCACCATAGTCTGAGCTTTCAAACATTTGCACCACTAATGCCTCCTGGTGAGTAGCAATATCAAGCAGTTTGGGAAAAGCATGACACAGAGGAGTCGTCCCACACCATTTATCCTTCCAAAACAAGCAAGCTCTCCCATCCCTTAGATCAACACGGGCTGCGACAAGAATAACATTAGCAGCCTCTAGTATCACTTTCCTCACACGGGAGACCTTGTAGTCTGCCTGCAAATAATATCCCACACTCTACTCCGAAAGTAGTACTTTTCTGTAATGTCATGCAACCATAGACCACCAGAATTAGCTGAGCCCAACTTCCATAACCACTTGGACAAAAGAACTAGATTAAAGGCCCTAATGCCCTTAATGCCAAGACCGCCATTAAGTTTGCTCCTACACACCCGGCTCCAGCATATATCTTGGAATCCTCCCCTAGAAGACTCAAAAGACACCTTCCTAAAAAATCTGCTTCGAATGCCTTCAAGCTGCCTAGCAATAGTCTTGGGAATCCTGAAAATGAAGAGGAAGTAAATCGGAAGACTATCAAGGACCGACTGACATAGGGTCAATATACCACCAAAAGATAACAAACGACCCTTCCATCCCACCAGCTGAGATTGGAACCTATGAATAATAGGCTGCCAGTCTTTTCAGTGGATAGAACCGGGCGAAAAAGGCAAACCCAAATAGGACACACGGAAAGTCCCAATATGACAACCAAGGATAGCAGTAGCTCATCTCAAAACTGAGTCTTTCAAGTTAATACCAAAGATAGCGCTCTTCTGAAAATTCACCCTCAAACATGTGACTTCATCCAGCAACTCAAGAATTAGTCTAGTGACAAAGACTTGTTCCTCTCCTCTAGAAATGAAATGATGGTGTCATCCGCATACTGCAGCTGAGAGATGGATCTGCTGGATGAGCTAACTCTAAACCCAGAGATAAGCCCCGCTTCTTAGCATGAAGACATTCCTGGGCCACTAAGAAATCTTCATGAATCTGCTTACCTTTAATAAAGGCACTTTGATTAGCACTCACCAACCTGTCAATGACCCTCTCTAGTTGGCAAGTCAACATCTTGGAGAGAATCTTATACACTCCATTTAGCAAACTGATAGGCTTGAAATCCGCCAAAGACTCTGCACCCGCTCTCTTAGGTATAAGAACTAAGAAAGTCTTGTTGATCCTTCAAAGATGGGATGGGCCTTCCCTCCCTGAAATTCCAACATTGCCTGCAAAAGAAGGGGTGGATAATGCCCCAACAATGTTGGAAGAACAACAAGGGAAAACCATTAGGCCTGGAGCCCTATCGCTTGCCAAGGAGAAAACAACAGACTTCAACTCCTCAACTGAAAATGGTGCAGAAAGAGCCTCCCTTTCCTCCAAGGAAATCTGAGGCAGAAGATCCTCTATGAAAGAAGGCCTAGAAACGTCCTCCTCAAAGAACAGGCGGGCATAGAAAGAAGAAATGTGTCTAGTTATAGCATCCCTCTGAGAGAAGGCCTGCTCCCCATCTCTAAGTCCCCGAAACAATCCTATGAAAGTATGTTGTATTCCTATCCCCTTTCTTGATCCATCTATCCCTAGATCTCTGTTTCCAATAGGACTCCTCTTTAAGCAAAATAGCTGACAACTCTTTATTGAGTTTGACTCTCCTCAATCTATCATCCTCTCCATCAAGCTAGCTTCTTCAAGTGCATCTAGCCCACATAGCTGATCAAGGATATCCTGCTTTTCTCCCACGATAGCACCTTACTTCCCATTCCCCCACAATGTAAAAGCACGAGCCAAGTTCCTAAGGTTGTTCACCACAACAACCATTGTTGAACGCTGCTCCACATCAGATCTCCAAACCTAGGAAACAATATCTAGAAAACCTTCCTCCTGGATCCAAAACTTTCCCGTCCGAAATAGAGGCCTACAGTAGAAACAATGGTTGGAGTCCAAAACAATAAGCTTATGGTCAGATACTGGCCACTGCAAATAAGATGCCCGCAAGTGAGGAAAGTGCTCTTCCTACTCCACTGAGACCAGAAATCTATCCAGCCTGGAACAAATGGGGTGCTCCCTGAGATTGGACTAGGTGAAGAAGGCATTATCTGTACCTGATGGATAAAATGAACAAAATCCTCCATCGGTCCCATATTAGAGGTTCTTTCCCATCTCTCCTCCTGAGCTAACTGCATTGAAGTCTCCGGCCACACACCTAGGTCTACCAGAAAGAGCATACCAGTTACAAAGGTCCTCCCACAACACCCTCTTTTCCTCTCTGCTTTGGGGGTCATATACTCTAGTTAAATCCCATAGAAAATCATTCTCCAAACACTTGAAGGAGATAGAGATGGCATCTTTATCTGCTCTCCTGCCCACTTCCTCCACCACATATTCATTCCACATAACCAAAATACTTCTAGAAGCACCGACAGTAGGGGATACCACCCCTTTGGACAGCAATCCACCTCCGATGTCCCTCCAAACCTCATCACCATCTTCAGTCAATTTAGTTTCCTGAGAATGTCAATGCGAAGTCTCCTAATCATCTCTCGTAGCACTGCCCTCTATTCCTTCTCCTAATCCACCTCTTTTCCTCCCCCCCCCCCCCCCCCCCCCCACACACACACACACACACACACACTCCAGCTGCCACCTTCTTTGAAGTCTATAGAAGACCAAATGTATGTCCTTTTCAATACCTTCAAAAGTGACCCCAATGGCTGCAGCCACTTCTTTTGCCTGCGCTTCCACCATCTTTTCTACACCTGTAATAATATCCTTGACTTCCCCTTTGTAAAGATCCCTATGCAGACATATCCCAACCTTGCTAGGGGCATCTCCAAACAAGGAACCCCCACCTTAGATTCATCTCCACCTCCCCCCACATGCTTCCCCAATAGATCACCTTCCACAGCCACCAAGTCCAGATTCTATTCAGAAACACCTGCAGTTAGAGGCATCCGACCACAACTTGGGGACCCCTCCCTGTTAAGGGCCTCAAGCACGTCCGGAACCGAGCCGTGAGAAGCCTAGCCTGTGCTATTACTAGTAATGATGCACTCTGCAATTACCTCGGCCCTACTGGGTTTCTCCTTCGAATGCCATGGGAGAAGGACCACTTCTTGTAGAGGGGGTGATGGCACTTGTAACAGCCGCCGTAGCTCCTCTTCATTATCCAGAGGCTGGACCATCTCAAGTTCCAGAGACTCTTCAACAGCTATGGAAGATCCTGTCTGCCCTTGGAGGTGCCACTGTGCTTCCTGGACCTCGAGAGAAGTCATTGCATCTGGAGATACATGGGAGGTGCCAGAGCTCCGCTACAGTCAGCCATGGCAATCGGGTGGAAACGAAGGCGAGAATTGGGTCTCGAAATGGCCCCTTTGAAAGTAGCTGGAGGGGGTAAGTCATGGGCACAGCAGTTGGGTAAAGTTCGGGTTAACCCGCTAGCTCCAATTGGTTTCGGGACGGAAGATCCGCCCGGTTCAGCGGCGGGCGGAGTGGGCTTCCCCAAACTTTTAGCGGGCTGATTAAAATTTGAACTGGTCAACCCCACCCCGCCATGACTCCCCTGCCATCCGCTGTCATCTTCAATCTCCAAACAGGGCCCCCAAAACCCTAATTCCTGTGAACTCGGTGGCGGCGACGCAAAACCTAGCACATGAATTGACATCGGAAAGAGGCGATCCCCCACCAGAATAAGAATTCCTGCTGGGATATCCTTCCTGCTACAACCCTAAGCATCCCTGTGACCGACGACACGCCTCTTCTGCAGCGGCACTCAAGCTCCCTTCTTCCCAAGATCCAACATCACGCATTACCAGTTGCAAAGCCTCCGCATCACACAGGCCCATAGGGATCCCACTCAGTCTAACTAGAGACCTAGAGGAACTAGGCTCAGGATAGGTGCCAAATTCGGGCTGCCAGGGGCACACTTGGACTGCACAACCTTTCCCTGCAATGGCTCCCAACCTACCCAGGGTGCTGGCCACACTCTCAAGGGTAGCAGTAACCAAGAAGTACTCCCCTAGGTCCAAGGCCTCCCAACCCTCCAAGCATCCACATGCCTTACTAACCACGGCTCTGTCCTGTACTGAATCCGTCTTCCCCACCACAGGAATAACGCGAATGTAGCGCTTCAAGCGTGACAGGCGCGGCTCGAGGATCTCTGGATCCAATCTAGACCAAAGGAGTCGAGGCTCCTTGTCTACTGCAGGATGTGTAGGTGGCGGCCTTCCGCTCCCAGCCACAACCTCTGCAAAAGAACGCTGTCCCTGTCTGCAAGCTCCCCTGACATGGTCTGGCTCTCCGCATGCCAAGCACCTCACTGGAGCGACACACTCCCTGGCTAGATGTCCTGTAAGGAGAAACCGGAAACAGATGCCAAACTTGGAACCATGTGCCTTGATACGGTTATCGGCCGGGGACAGTTCGGGAGACGGCCATCGGTGCCTAGAGGGATCGATTCACCCCCAGAGGCGACCGGGGGGGGGGGGATCCTACCATTCATTCCTTCCATGACTTGATAGAAAGATTTAACTGTAAACACTCCATTGGTTCTAGACCACATCACTTTGTCAGGTTGACTGATATGTAAAATGACTTCATCTAGAAAGGCGAACAAGGGTAAGAATTCTGTTTCTTCCCCTTCCTTCAAACCTCTTCTTGTCTGAATACACCAATCAATATTCCCCGTCTGAAGTATAACATTGTAGGACTGTGCACCCTTTATCTTGTGCTAGAGCATAGACAGCAGAAAATTTATTCTTCAAACGGAGATTTCCAGCCCATTTATCATACCAAAAGTAAGTTGTCCCCATTTCTAATTTTGACAAAGGATATTATCATCCATCATTTATATACTGAGAGTATCCCATTCCAAAAAGGACTGATGTATCAGTTATTCCTCAATGGAAGATAAAGCTTAATAAAAGAAGTATAGTGCTCATCCTGTAAGATTTGTTTCCACAAAGAATGACATTTCAGAAATTAGACTCTACAACCATTTACCAATGAAAGCCTTATTCATCAGACTTAGATCATGAACAGCCAAACCTCCATTTTTGCAAGACAAACAAACTTTCTCCCACTTGATTAAAGGGATGCCTTTCTTGTCTCCCTTGTTGCCTTCCCACAAGAATTTTCTATGAATTCTGTCAATCTTCTTTCTAACACTTTGTGGAGCTTAAAAATAGAAAGAAAGTGAAGAGGAATAGCAGACAAAACAGGGTTCAACAAAGTAATTCTTCCTCCCATGGATAAATTTGTTGATTCTTTATATCAGTGGTACCCACTCTGAAGCTCTTAGCTGTCTACAATGAAGAGTTAAGCCTAAGTAATAGATAGGGAGTGTGTCAACTTTGCAACCAACTATTGCTGCAAATTCTTGAAGCTCATTGCTATCCATGGCAGAACCAATCAGCCACTCTTATTAACGTTTATCTTCAAACCTGAACATGCTTCAAGATTCTTCAAGAAAAACATCATTTCTATGACGTTATCCTTGCCCCCTTCCATGAATCAGTGTGTCATCAGCCTATTGCAAATGAGACTACCCAGTGGAAGCTTTGAAAATTTGCATTACTTTTATCCATCCTTGACCAACTGTAACATTGCACATTCTGCTAAGCATATTAGCTAAATAGCAAAAAGCAAAGGTGACAAAGGGTCACCTTGCCTCAGCCCCCTCAAAGATGCAAGGAACGCATATGTAGAACCATTGATGATGATGGAAAAGTTTGCTGTACTCACACACTGCTTAAGCAAAGAAATCCAAACTTCTGGGAAATCATGCCTATCAAGAATGTTCCATAAACATTTCCTCAATCATAAACCTTCTTAAAATCCAATTTACAAGCAAATCCTTTCTTCTTTCCTCTTTGGATAGAAAATAAAGCTTCATGTGCCATTAAAAAAGCTTCATGCAATCTTCGGCCAGGGACAAAATTGGCTCATGGATGGCAGTACCGGCCGATACCGGTACGTACCGGCCGGTACGTACCGGTATCGGCCGGCACCGGTACCGTGGGTACCAACCGGTACCGGGCCGGTACCGGCCGGTACCAGACTGGTTTTGGGCCGGTACCGACCGGTACCGGGCCGATACCGGCCGGTACCGGACCGGTACGTACCGGTACCGGTACCCACCGATACCGGTACCGGTACCGGTACTGCCATCCTTGAATTGGCTTGATTTTCTTCAATCAAAACTGACAGCACCTTCCTCATCCTTGGAGCCATAATTTTTGTGATAATTTTGTAAGACCCATTAAGAAAACTACTGGGCCTAAAATCCTTCGCTCCACAGGATCATTTTTCTTTGGAAGAAGTACTAAAAATGTCTGATGTATTTTTTTTTGAACGTGGGTGGTACCACTTGTATTATAAAAGAAAATAAATTACATGTTCAAGTAAGAATGGTAAACAAACGTAAATCTCCCCTATACAAAACACCGAGAAGGTATGGCCCTCAATCACCTCTCCCCCAAAAGACAAAACAAAGAGGAGTTGCTCGTGTTCACTCTACAGTTAAGTTCAGCCCACCTTTTAACCTTCTCACAAACAAAAGAGAAAATCCTTTGAGGCGAAGTCGCTTCCTGCCTAAATATCTGGCTATTTCGTTCCATCCAAATCGCCCAGATAGTCACATGAAGAATGAGCCACCAAAGAATCCGATCCTTCTTCAGCACCCAATGTCTCCTCCATGATCCGAGGAGTCCAACTGTGGTAAATCCTGAGCAATCCACCTGAAAGAGGTTGCCAATGAGTAGACACACCTCCTTAGCAAAAGAACATGAGGTCATAAGGTGGTCCAATGACTCATCTACCTCACCACACATACAACAGCTCGTCTCCAGATTAGGCATAAATCTAGCCAGCCTGTCACGAGTGGGAAGCCTATTAAGGGAAGCTCTCCACACCAATAATTGAACCTTCGGAGGACTTTTGATCTGCCAAACCGAAGAATAAAAGGGATATTTGCAGCCCCCTTCAGAGATAACAGAATAAGTAGACTTCACTGAGTGCTTCCCTTCTCTGTCCCATTTCCAAACCCATCGATCTTCCTTATCAAGATCAATATGAATACAATGTAACCATTGAAGAAGCACCACCAGGTTTTCCTGTTCCTCTTCTCTTAGATGTCTCCTAAAAAGAGGAGTCCAAATAGTTTGTTCTCTATTCCTCTTGGCGAACTGATAAACCCTGGCTCTCTGCTGTGAAGAGATGTCAAAAAGCTGAGGAAAAATGTCCCGAAGAGGCTGGGTAGCAGACCAAGCATCCTCCCAGAGAAGGGCGTTCCTGCCATCACCAATCTCGATGAAAGACCCGGCCCTAAACACATCTGCACTGGATAGAATACCTCTCCACACAGGGGAGGCATTATACATAGTTGGTAATAGAAAGTCCTACTGTCTGGAATTAGCATGGTACTTCTGGCCAATCACCTGGAGCCATAAACCCTGTCCATTCTATGCCTGCTTCCATGCTTTCTATACCTCTTCCTGTCTGAAAAAAATGTTGAATTGCATTTACTACCTATGATTTAATAACATCCCAGAATTTTTGATAAAAAAAGCATTGGCAAACCATTAAGGCCTGGCGCCTTATCCCCTCCCAAGCTGAAAATAGCCTCTTCCACCTCCTTTGCAGCATTAAATATTCCAATCTGGTCTTCAGACAAATGTAGAACCTGTGGGTCAGCCCATTTAGGATGCCATCTACTTTCAGCTTTGAATAATGAGGAATAAAATTTAACAGATTCTTAAGCAATCAATCTTTCATCTGACACCCATTCATTTCCAATTTTCATTAAAGAAATATGCTTCTTTCTTCTTCTTCCATTTGCAACTTTATGAAAAAAAGATGTGTTGTTATCTCCCTCCTGCAGCCACTGAACTCTGGATTTTTGCTTCCTTCGAATTTCTTCCTCCCGTAACCAGTCAGCAAACTGAATTTTAAGCATAGCCAATTCTTTCTGCTGCTGTTCTGAAAGTGAATTATTCTCCAAAATAGCTTCAAATTTTTTAATTCTCTCAAGAATATCTGTCTTGTGTTTGTGTCTTTCAAATCTCCATTTAGCTGCCCAATCTTTGATCTCATTTTTAAGCCTTTTAAGTTATTTTAATCTTACATCATCTGTCAGAAATGAATCTTCTAAAATCTTCACTCTCTATTCACACCTTTTCAAACCAAAAAGGTTGAATATTTCTCTTCTTATCTTGACATTTGACTACCAATGAGCTGTGATCAGAAATGGTTCTAGGTTGTGCCAATAGATTAGCCAACGGGAATATTGAATCCCATTGATTATCTATAAACACTCTATCAATCCTAGAAGCCGAAGGACCAGGAGTTTGGAGGGTTGTGGCTGGTGGACACCTCATTAGGATTTCTGGAGCTTCTTGAGGTAGAAGACGAAGGTAGAGGTGGCTACATGGTGGTTGGCTCAGCAGGATCTCATTTGAATTCCAATTTGATGGACCAGTCAGGGCCTGCAGTACACTATTAGGCTCAAACCCACAGCAGCTTGATGGAAGCAGGCTGATGCATTTGGCGGCGAGACCTGGACTTTGGGCCCTGTAACTTATCCAATGCAAGGCCTTTCTGTCACGTCAGACTGTTTAGTGGATCTGAGATGACCATGATCCCATTTGAGTTCCAATTTGATGGACTAGTGGGGGAGGTGGTGCAGTAACCTATGGGGCTCAACCCACAGCAGCCTGTCGGAGGCAGGTTTTGATGATTTCCCCGGGGGGGGGGGGGTGGCGCGCTTGTAAGTCACCTGATACAAGGCTTTTCTGTCATGTCAGACTGGTTAGTGGATCCAACAGGGTCAAACCTTTTTTTCCTCTCCTTTCTGATGACTACTGTGCTTCCACCAGTAAGAGGAAGCATGGATCATGCCTGCGGCAGCAATAGATTTCTGCATTCGGGGGCTGGAGTGGCTGAGAGTCTAGGTGGGACAGCCAATGGGCTTGCACAGCAAAAGTCTATCTGGCTCAACATCATTCTTGTGAGAGGGGGGGGAGGGGAGGTGACTTCTCGGCCAATCTGATGATATCTTCCCCCCAAATCTTGATGGCGGTGATGCATCCACCTTGGTACTTGTCTTGGTGGCTGAGCAGAGTTTAGCTCTGATAATTCTTGTTTTTCTTTATTTGGGGTCCATGCCTGTAGCACAGTTGCAGATGCCAAAGGTGTCTGAGCCCAGCAAGGGGTGTTGCGGCAGCCATGGCGGGATGTCCCTGCACTGTCTTCTGGCGGAGGAGGTTTCATTTATGGAACTCATGATTTCAGGCAACAGAGCATGGGATGAGAAAGTTTACCTTCAGATTATGCTCCAATCCACCCTGAGCTGGGAAGTTGTGCTGTGGCTCTACTGGCTCAGTCTTCTTTTCTTATAAGATGCTGGGATGTAATCCACCTGTGGAGGGGAGAGGACATGCTGGAGGCAGACATTTGGCGATGAACTTGCTGGATGCTGGCAGGGACTTGCAGGAGGTGGGGTGAGGAGAGTGCACAGGTTGTTGCATGGTTGGCAGTACCGGCTGGGTATCGGCCGGTACCGGACCGGTACTGGGCCGGTATTGGTACCCACCGATACCGGTAGCGGTACCAGTACCGGTACTGCCATCCTTGGGTTGTTGGGGCTGATGTGCAGGTGGAGGGTGGTGTTTTGAGTCATGAAATGAGTAAATGAATTCTTCTAGTGGTAGAGAGAATGATGGAGGAGCAAGTAAGGAAACTAGCTGACAAGAAGTCTCTTTTGTGAGGCAGAGAAAGATGTAGGGGGTGGGGGGGAAGGTGATCTTTGAGGAAGTGGGGTGCTAGTAGTAATGTATAGAGCTGGGCTAGAGAGAGAGAGTGCTGAGGACAATCCTGTTCTATTATTGGCATTGCCCTTGGAATGTGAGGAATACTTATGGGAGTCATTGTGGTGCTAAAATGAGTATGCTGTTTTGGAAAGTAGAAGGCATGCTCTCTCATACTTTTTTGGTGTGTGGAGGATAACTCGTGCATGCTTTCTCAGCATTTATGGCCTACAATCCAGGGAAAAGAGTAAGGAGTCAGGGGAGTACTTATTTACTACAATGAGTAGTCAAACTGACTATGGTGTGTTGGGGAGTATCCCAATGGAGTTGCTTAGAGAGGAAGAAGCAATTCAGCAGCATGTGGTGGCATTCTACTATAGATTGTTCATGGAAGAGGATCGCGAGTGGCCAACAACCTCTGATGACCTACTCCCTTGGCTTTTTGAGGACAGGGGAAGGGAGTTTTCCAAACCCTTTTCTAAAGATGATGTGGGGATTTGTGTTTGCTGTGGCGGATGATAAAGCTATGGGTCTAGATGGTGCATCCACCTTGCTTTTCCAACACTGTTGGAGGTGATAAAATTTGATATCATGGAGGCAGTGTCTTCTAGGAAGAGAAGGCCCACCTAAAAGGCCATAATAAGACTATGCTGGTCTTGATTTCCAAGGAGGAAACTGACGGAATTCAGGATTATTGGTCCATTAATTTTTTGAATGGGATCTATAAGACTATTATGAAAATGCTTGCAGTAATGATAGAAAGAGTGATTGATAGATTGATCAGCAGCAAATTATGGTGTTTTCATTAACGGAAGACTGACTGATTCAGGAGAACTTCTTTTCTTAGCGGTTCATGGATATGCCATGAGATATCAATAGAGGTGATCACTGCTTATAAGGTCGGATTTTGAAAAGGCCTATGATTGTGTTAGGTGAGACTGCTTGTTCCAAATGATGAACACAATGGGGTTTGGAGATGGGTGGATTGGTTAGATTAGGTCTTGTATTACTTCGGCCAGGTTTTCTATACTGGTTAGTGAAGTGTCATTTGCTTATTTACATAGTAATAGAGGCTTCCAACATAGGGATCTGATGTCACCTCTTCTTTTTGTCTTGGTGGCTTATTTAATGAGTAAAATGTTGTTATGAGCTGAGTCTTTTGGAATCATCGAAGGCTTCCATATGCATTTTCGGGACATGCATATTTCTATCCATAATATACATATGACACTATTCTAATTGTTATTCAGGTTAAGTAACAACTTTATGTGATCAATAACATAATGTGATCAATCTTATGCTGGAGATATTAGAGGAGATGAGTGAGCTGATCGTGAACTTCACAAAAAGCTGGATAATGTGACTGAACATGCTGCCTAGGGGTGTAAAATGGCTGGATCCCGGTATGATCCTACCCAAATTCAATTAAGATTCGAATCCGCAACCTCGGAAGTCAGATCTAAAACCGAATCCAGATCTATGTTTGCCAGATGTGGATACTGAATTCCGTGTTCGGATCACCCACATATCCACATTTCGTCGGAGAGGGGGGTGGCAATGCCAAAGCTGCTCCCCTGCTCCCAAGGCAGCATTCTACGGTAAACCACTCTGGGAGCCCAAGGGGCAGAGCGGCATCACCTCTGCTTGTCCTCTGCCGTTGGCCATTGTGGTTCCAGTACAGTCAGGAGAACAACCATTTGCTGGTGTCCTCTTCATCTCCTCCGCTTGTCTGCTGTGGGGCCACCGCCATTCTGGCACCACCAAGAGAACAATAGAGCAGCCATACCCCAATGTCTTCTTCGTCTCCTACGCTTGTGCACTATGACGGCGACCGCTGTTCCGACACCACCAGAGGAGCAACCATTTGTCCATCTGGATTCTGGAACATGCTAGGTCCCCGGAGGAAGCTTTGCTCTTAGCCATCCCCCTTCCTGTGACACCAGTCACCAGAAGCATTTGGATCTGTCGTATTGATCATTGATCTAGATCGAGATTGAAATTGTGTGTGTGTCTGAGACAGAGAGAGAGAGTGAGAGAAACACAGCAATGAGAGCTTGCTGGGAATCCGACTGCACAACATGGCGGCGAGAGTTCGTCTGTTGCTGGGCATCTGAGTGGGGAAGAGTGGTGACCAGCGGCAGAACAGTGGTGACCGGCAAAACAGAGAGAGAGGTGGAGAAGAGTGATTGGGGAATGGTTGGTTAAAGGTGTATATTAGAACAGGTTCCTTGCGGTGGTGAATACGGAGTTCTGACGGAGGTCCAAGTGTGATATATGGGTATTGGAGGGGTCCACATTAAAGAATCTGGGTTTATGATGATGGTCCGCATCCAACGGAAATGAATCTGGTTCCAGTGAAATTTGGTTCCTCTGACCCGATGTGCAGTCCTAATGCTGTCCAGGGCTCATGCAATACTAGCAGTGATTATGAGGTATGAGATAAAAGAGTTTTCTATAAACTATTTGTGGACCTCTTTCATTGTAGGCCCTCTTTAGTGTGTTGACTATAGGGAAAACCAGCACAGGCTAGAGGAAGGTTTGAACTTTGAGGTAGTGAGTGGGAGGAAAAATGGGTATCACTTCAAGCGAAAGACAGATGAAATTCTCACAATTTAAGGCACAAGGTCAAAGTAAGTGTTGATTTACACAAATTTTTTTAGATGTAAAAAGGATGATCATGGTTATCTGCATAAAGCTTTTTGTACAACTTCTTATCCCCAAGTCTTTATATTTGCATTTCATTAATATGTTATGATTTGTTATTCACCTGTCATTGCCCTATCAGCCGCCTAGCAACCTGTGCTTGTGGCTTGATCGGATTTTGGTGTGGTCCGGTGCAAAAATGGTAGTTTTGTGTATCAAGTGATATACGAGTTGCTTAGTAGTGCTTCATCATTCATGTTTGATGTCACTCCTTGGCAAAAATAGCTTATTGGTAGAGCATAGCCTTCTAAGGTTGAGGTTGGGGGTTGAAGCCCCTTCTCCTAGATTTGTTGTTCAGTGGTGATGAGTGGAGTAGGCAGCAACTTCGAGTACATAAGCACTGTCAAGTCTCTACACAGCAAGCAAAGAGCTGACTACTGCTCCAGTAGTACTTGCATGTTGGGGTGGGGTGCATGCTTTGTAGTGCACATTACAGCTTTGAAGCCTACGCGTGCTGGGTGGATGCTATCGCATTAAGTGTAGAGTGTTGAACTATATTGATGTGTGTTGAACCATTTTTTTTTTTTTTCAAACACATGTAAATACATGCCTGCATGCAAAATAAAAGAAAGAAGACTAGGGTTATGGACCTAGTTTTTGCATGAAAAGAATATGCAACATGCATGAGATACAAGGATGAAAGAGGGAGCACAAAAAAAACCCTGAACCAACCAGCAGCAGATCAAGCCTCCAACAGCAGCAATCTTCAACAAACACCAACAGCAGCAGCAGGGAAGCAGCAGCAGCAATGGAGGCAGCCAGCAGCAGCAGCAGCAGAGCAGCGCATGGAGGGCTGGCCGGCCCTAACCTCCTCCCAGTCGGCCCCCTGTTTTAAAGAAATAGGGAGAGAAGGGATAAAGATGAAAATGGGGAGAGAAAAAAGGATAGAGATAAATACAAAAAAAAAAGGGGGAATAGAAAAGATTAGAGATAAATACAAAAAAAAATCATCTTTATCCACTTTCCTATCCAGCCCCATCTCTATCCTCTCTCCCTTCTCTCCTACTGTAGCGCGGATACTGTAGCTACAGTACAGCGCTACAGTATCCGGCTCCCACTTCTCCCATCTTTATCCATTGTCCGGCCTTATCTGCCCCCTCCACCGGTGGCCATTAAAGGCCTATAAATATGCCCCCAGACGTAGCAAAGAAGTCCCGCTCCTGCCGCTCCCAATTCCAGCCTCCTAGCTGCAAGAAAAAGAAGAAAAGGAGCTTGTGATTTTTTAAGGCTTGTATTATTTTGGGGAAGAAATTTAGGAGGGCTTTTTTTAAATTTATGTGATTCATATGATTTGCATGTCTAAATAAATTAAATTGGTTCTTCCATAATGTTTGGTTGGCTATTAATTTGTTAATCAATCAAGATGAATTAAATTGGTTCTTCCATAATGTTTGGTTGGCCATTAATTTGCTAATTAAATAAATTAAATTGGTTCTTCCATAATGTTTGGTTGGCCATTTATTAATCAATCAAAATAACTTAATTGGTTCTTCCATACAGTTTGGTTGGCCACTAATCAATTTAAACATAAATAAAAAATTTCGGTTCATTCTCATCGATGGGATGACCAAAGGTTGGGTTCATTTTTAATAAAATGACCAAAAGATTATAAGATTCTCTCTTACTAGTAGAGCGGCCATATAATCTGAGGATTATTTCATTAAAAATGAACTACATGTTTTATAAATTAACTATTTTATTTCAATAAAAAATCTGGTTCATTCTCATCGATGAGATGACCAAAGTTTCATCTAAAAAAAAAAAAGATAGAACGTGGTTCATTTTAAATAAAATGACCATAAGATTATAGGGTTCTTCCATACTGGTTGGTCGGCCATATGATCTGAGGATTATTTTGTTAAAAATGGACTCCATTACACAATGTTTTTTTTAACTAACTAAAAAAATTGGTTCTTCCATATTGGTTGGATGACTAAGGTTTTTTTTCAAAATAAAATCAGGTTCATTCATACTGGTTGAATGGCCTAAGTTTAGTGGTTCTATCCTATTGTTGGACTGCCATTTGATTTATGGTTCACTTTTATCGGTTGAGTGACCAAAGATTATAATTATTGGTACATCCCTATCGATAAGATAATCAGTGATTTTTATGGTTCTGTCCTAATTGGTGGACATGCTACGAAGTTATGGTTAACCTCTTTATAGAAGGACTAAATAAGAATACTTCTTTGTTCATTCTTATCGATGGGGTATTCATCAATTAAAGTGGTTCTTTCTTATTGACATGATTGGCCATTAAGTTAAGGTTTATTCATATTAGTTAGATGACTTATAAAAAAAAATGTATAAAAAAAATGAGGTTCATTCATACTGGTTGAATGGCCTAAGTTTAGTAGTTCTATCATATTGTTGGATTGTCCACTTTATTAATGGTTTACTCTTATTGGTAGAGTGACCAAAGGTTATAATTATTGGTTCATCCCTATCGATAGGGTAACCAGTGATTTTTATGGTTCTATCTTAATTGGTGGACAGGCTACGAAGTCGTGGTTAACCTATCCATAGAGGGACTAATAAAGATAATTCTTTGTTCATTCTTATTGATGGGGTAACCATCAATTCAAGTGGTTCTTTCCTAATAATAGATTGACCTTTAAACTTTGGCTCATTCATATTGGTTGAATGGCCTAAAAAAATGGTGGCTCCTTCAAATTAATCGAAGGACCAATAACAAATATCTTGAACATGTGGTAGACCCCAAGTCCCATTTAAAAAAAAAAATCCTTTAAGTATCCTTTAAAGGATATTTCAAAAAATGACGTGCATGCCTGTAATTAATCTTACTTATTCCTGCTTTCTTTAAGCCTTAATTAGATGGTTAATCAAGGATTACCAATCATTGATTGGTGTAATTAACACCGACCGAGGTCAGTAGGGAGAGGTCAAGAACATGGATCCACAGTTGATCCAGAAGTAATTTAAATTTTAAGGATTAATCCTAAAAGTCTATCTAAAAGAAAAGAGAACATACTTTTTTTTAAAACTTAAAATTCTCTTTTCAAAGCAAAATTTCCACAAAGATTTTTAAATCCTCAAAAAAAAAATTCAAAATCAAATCCAAAGAAGGATGAGGATTTTTCAGAAAGGAAGTCTCACAATGTGTTACCCTATGCCCTGTCTGAGGGGCACACCCAGCCTACTGTAGGAACAATCTCATTATTCACCAGCCTAGTGTTGGATGTATTGCAGAGTAAAACAATCTCATTTTATACCCCAGTTAATCTGTCTAATACTTTCTAAGTGATTCTCCTATTGGTACATCAAAATATGCTTGCAGATCTAATATTTATGTGAATTCTCCAGTCTAAGGTTCCTGCCACTCCAATGTTTGCAGACATTCTGACATGCAAGAGCTAAGGCAGTTTCATTGAGTTAAATGAGCTTCAATCTATCTTACTTGAGAACTCTTAAGGACGTTAGAGAGATCTCTGAAGACTTGTTTAGCTTAAAGAAAAAGTCTTATCGGTTTGAGTGTCTTTTGTTGCAACACAAATGTGGAGCATATAGTAGATTTATTCTGAATACACGGGATAGTGCATTTGGACTAGTCTTGCCCTAAATCAAGTAAAGAAAGTCATGGCATTTGGCTGTTTTGACCAACATATTGAGAACTCAGAAAAGTTTCCTACTAACAAGTAACAACGATCAAGTGCTGTGCCTATAAGTTGTCCCCCCCCCCCCCCCCAACCCCACCCCACCCCACCACCACCACCAAAAAAAAAAAAAAAGAAAAAAAAACAAAAGTAACCTGCAAAAGTCCAGTTTCCATAGTCTGGATTATTTTTCTTCTAAGGTGGGATGCTATCATGATTTCCTTTTCCTATTGTATCCATACTACTTACCTTGTCAACAGTCGAAATAATTGTAAGTTTTCTTTTCCTATTGTATCCATACTACTTACCTTCTCAACAGTCCATGCTAATACGATATGGTAAAACAAGTTGGCATGTCTGCGTCTCAAAATATCTTCGTGTTCTTTAATACTTATGTCTTTGCAATCTGAGTCTTGCTTTTTGCAGATTAAAAGATGTGGAGAAATGGCACGCAAGCTACGGTTTTTTAGGGAGCAAATGTCTAAGGCAGGCATTTTTCCCTCAGTTATGCCTGTGACAGCTCGAATTGATCTTGATGACTTGGAGGTATGGCACTGTGTAGGTGATTCTGTTGTGTGTGTATAGATATATTGGCATTTGTTAACATTAGCACTCATCATATAGGTGAAACTTGGAGAACTTGAAGCGGAGCTGGTAGAAGTTAATGCAAACAGTGAGAAGTTGCAGCGGACTTTCAATGAGCTGCTAGAATATAAGCTTGTTCTTCAGAAGGTGTAGTCCAACACCCGCCCCCCCCCCGCCCCCCCCCAAATAATATAGATATGTTCGTAAGAAGTCAAGGTCTTTGTCGCAACTGAAGCATTGTCATTTATCTGGATGAGAGCATGTACTACCTTGTAACAATGTTTTTCTCGGTGTTATTTATTTTCCAGTTTTTGAATGAGTACTGGCTATTAGGGTAAAGTATATGTCTAACTAGCAACAAAAAGTAGCCAATTTCATGCTGTTCATAAATTTTCTTAGTTGTGATGCCATATCTGCAGTTTGTTGATGCTTATGAGTTAGTTTGGCTGTTACCATTCTTCTTTTGTTCAATGCATGCTTATTGTATTGTCAAAACTTTTGTGTACAAATATGGGCATTTCATTTGGAATTGTGTCAGGCGTAGTGTAGTTTGGGAAATGCTTGTTGTCTGAGTAGTTCCAATTCTTGCTTGCAGTTGCATGAGATCTTCAGGTTCGGCTGGGAGTTCATGGTTAAGGTTGATGATGATTTTTTTAGTGTTATAGTTTGACTCATTGTGGTGTCTAATGTTTTTTTGGAAGGTGACCAAGGTCGCAATTCATTAATGATAAAATAGGGCGTACAATGTAAGTCACAGACATGTCTCACCCATTGAATCCGATGAGTAGTTAAACCCCCCTACAAGAAGCCCACAAAATGCTAATTACTTTTTAATCAGAGGGTAAAAAGTAAAGCAAGGAAAACAGAAAATTACAAAACTTAGACAATCTCATAGGAAGTGAGTCTTCCATTTCCCTGCCTCAGAAAGCAACACAGATTTCTCCACTGTCGTGATAAGACCAACAGCTTTCCCCCAATCAACCGCCCATTTAATAGCTCTGTTAAGTATATCAGAAATTCTGTTGAATTGTTGACTAATCTTCGGGAATTCTTTTCGAGCCAGATAGTCCACTGCAATGCTGGTAGGATCAGAGTCCAAATCTCCATCTCTGATGGATACGGCCAAAGACTCTTCCATTCTTCAAGTAGGCACACAATACTCTGAAAATTCCACCATTGGAAGTGAAATAGTTTACCCATGGTTCTCCATAGTACATCAACTATACCACAATGAACAAATAAATGGTCCACTTCTTTCTTCATGATACCACAAAAAATGCATCTTGTGTATTGGATATGGAGGATAGATTTTAACTTGTTCATTGTAGGTATTCTTCCCAAAGCCACCTTCCAAAGAAAAATTCTTATCTTGGTTGGAAGGAGTTTAGACCAAACAATACGGTTCCAAGATACTCTCAGACCACCATCTTGCATAATTTTAGATAGAACACTTACAGAGAAGGAACCCTTGCTGTTCCATACCCAGCTTCTAGAATCCTCTTGGTGAGTATGCATGTCGATGGGGTGAATAATTTCCAGAACATTAAACAACTGATCCATTTCAATTCCGGTCGGATTCCTTCTAAGCACTATATTCCATCGGCTACCAGACTCTTGTGAGAAAACTTGACTGATAGACTTTCCTTTGTCTTCTGCAATAGTGTACAAGGAATTAAATTGGACTGCAAAAGGGGTTTTAGTGCACCATCTGTCCTCCCAAAACTTGATTAAGTTTCCATTATCCACTGAAAATTTGATGGCCGGTTCCACAATATCAACCAGATTGCTAATATTCTTCCATAAAGGGGACAAAGAGGTATTCAAAGTTGGCTTCAAGGTCCATTTTGTGCAATTAGGATAATACTTATCCCTAATGATGTGAATCCATATTGAATGATCTGCTTCCCCCATCCTCCATAACCATTTTGCCAAAAGAGCCTTGTTGAAAACGTCTATGCTGGTCAGTCCCACTCCTCCCTGTTCTTTGCTTCTGCAGACTTGTTCCCAAGCTACTAAGTGAAGGCCTCCCTTGTCTCTTTTTCCACCTTCCCAAAAGAAACATTGATTCAATGATTCTCACAACAGTTCTTGGAGCTTTAAGAATGGACAGATGATAGGTTGCCAATGAAGATAAAACAGTTTTTGAAAGAATCCACTTACCACCAGCAAAATGAATTTTGCTTTCCATCCTTCCAAAGCCTGAGAAAACTTCTTGATAAGAGCATCCCACTCTCTCTCCCTGCTTTGCATATTGGAAAGTGACAGACCCAAGTACTTATTTGGAAAGCTACCTTCGTTGCAATTCCATCCAGCTGCTATTTCCTTAATTCTGTCCTGTCGAAGTTTAATTCCAACTGCCTCTGATTTGTCATAATTGATGGTAAGACCTATGATTGCCTCAACTATCAGCAAGATTCTCTTGGTATTGAAAAGTTTATGCTCCTCTCCTGAAGAGAACAAAAGTGTATCATCTGCAAATTGTAGATGAGAAAGCTGTAACCCATTTCTTCCAACGCAAAACCCATCAACCAGTCCAATGAAAGCTGCTCTTTCCCAAATAGAACTCAAAATTTGGCTGACCATAATGAATATGAGGGGCAATATTGGATCCCCTTGCCTCAAACCTCTCGTGCTTTCAAAATATCCACATGGTTCCCCGTTCAACAAGATAGAGAATCTGGAGGAGGATATACAATTCATAATCTAGTTAACCCACTTCCCTTTAAAGCCCATAAGAAGAAAAGTCTTTTGAATGCAACTCCAACTGACCTTTGTTAAAAGCTTTTTCAAAGTCAGTTTAAAAAGGATGTCTTTCTTCCTGCTGATCTTTTGAGAGTGCATAGCTTCACGGGCTGCAAGAAAGTTATCTAGAATGAACCTATCTTTCAGAAAAGCTGATTGGTTGTTGCTAATGACATTCACCAACACCTTCCTCAACCGATTTGCCAAGATCTTAGTGACAATTTAGTAACACCCATTCAATAGGCTGATTGGTCTAAAATCTGAAACATTCTCAGCTCCCTCTTTCTTTGGGATAAGGACAATAAAGGTAGAATTAAATGCTCTTATGCTTTTGGGTCTCCTTTGAAATTCTTCTCTAGCATTCAACAGATCTTCCTTTATTACCTCCCAAAAAATCTGGTAGAACCCCATGGAGAATCCATCTGGACCTGGAGATTTATTGGCATCCATTCCAAAAACAGCCTTTTTCACCTCTTCTTCAAGAATTGGAGAACATAAGTCCTCTGCTTGTGATTCTTCAATCTTTGGAATAACACCTTCCAAGTCCCAACTGAGGTCTCCATTGCTCTTTTTCAGAAAAGAGATCTTTATAATAAGAAATAAAGGCATTTTTAAAGTCCTCTTCCGATTCAATAGACTGGTTGTTGATATTTAAATGCTCAATTTTGACTGATCTCTTTTTAGAGCCTGCAACAGCATGAAAGAATCTTGTGTTGTTATCCCCCTCTTTAAGCCACAGCTCCCTAGCCCTTTGTCTCCACTTGTTTTCCTCTTTAAGCAACCACATATTATAGTCTTTCTTGAATCTGTCCAATTCCTGTCTCCCCTCATTTGCTAGGGATTGAGAATCTGCTTTCCTCTTTAGATCTTCTATTTTGTTGAGCATCTGTTTTCTAGTGACTGAATAACCTCCAGCGGTCTGCGAACTCCCATCTCTTTAGGCATTGTCTAACCCACTTGAGTTTCATTGAAAATGTCTGACAAGCAAAACCTGTACTCGGTCCTTCCCTCCACCAGCTAGAGACCATCCCCTTGAAACCCTCCTCAAGTTGCCAAGATAGTTCATGCCTGAATATCCTTCGTTTTCTCTTCATGAGAATTGGAATATGATCAGAAGTTGTTCTGTTAAGCCCTTTAATAGAAGAAAGAGGAAGGGTTTTATCCATTGCGTAGACACCATCACTCTATCAATCCTTGATTGAATAGGATGTTCTTGCATATTAGACCAGGTGAACTTCCTATTAGGAAGTTCCAAATCAGTCAGAGCACAATCTGTAATCCACTGTCCATACTTTTCCATGTCTTTGTTCCACTACTGATCACCTGATCTTTCCCAGGGGAATCTAATCAAATTAAAATCTCTCAATATACACCAACTGTTCTTGAACAATGTTGCAAATCTGTAGAGTTCCTCAAAAAATTCCTCCTCCTCTTGTGGATTGTTGGGCCCATAAACAAATCTAACAGTCCATGCTTCATCTATTGATTTAGACGAGAATGTAACTGAAAGGCTAAATTTGCCCACATCACATAGGTATCCCTGGAACTTCCTGCCATTCCACATAATTAGCTGCCCTCCACTAGAACCCACAGCTGGAATAAAGACCTCTTCTGAAAAAATAGCACCACTGAGTGCGCTGATGAACTTCTCTTCAATGATATCCATTTTAGTTTCTTGAATACAGAGGCAATCTACCTTGCAAGCTTTGATACAATCTCCAACTGCCCTTTGCTTAAACTCTCCATTTAAACCTCTAACATTCCACGTGCAAATGTTCATTTGGACAACAATTCACCCTCCGCCCCCCCCCCCCCCCCCCCCCCCCCCCCCCCCCCCCCCCGACTTCTTATCTCTCAGGCTATCAAGAATTTCGTTATTCTGTTCAAATGAAATCTCCCTCTTTCCTATTTTCATTCCACCTTTCCTACCCCTGATCTTGGAAGAATTTTTCAAAGCCTCTACTCTTTTTAACTTTTTGATGAAACGATACACCAATCTTTCTTCCAAACTGAACTATATCATCTGTCCATTGTTCCTGCAGCTCAACTGGGATAATAGAGAGTGGTCTGGAGTCCCTCAGAAAAGGAACAATTGTTGTGCTAACACAATGTTCCGACTTCACAAGGGACGTAAAAGCACCCTCGTCTGAGGACCCTTGCCCATCATCTTCATGTAAAGGAAGTTCCAGAAATGATAATTCCATAGAGCCATATCGGACCAGGCCGACTGGGTTTCGGGGCAGCGCCCGGGCCAAACACCTAACCATATTGGGTAACCCACCCAACATGGAGGGGCGGGGGGGACAGTCGATCATTGGCATTTATTGAAATCCAATTTGAAAGAAAAACCCTTTTTCTTTCTTTTCTTAATAGAAAATAACACCTCATAAGAAAATGCATCTTGTAATCTGCGTCCTGGAATAAAACCTGACCGATACTCTTCCACTAACAAAGGTAAACCTTTCTTCTTCCTGTGAGCCATCAGTTTTGTAAGTATTTTGTACGACCCATTGAGAAGACTGATGGGTCAAAAATCTTTAAGATCTACTGCTTCATTATTTTTAGGGAGAAGAACCAAATAAGTCTGATTTACGTTCTCAATTCCTCTGCCTGTTTCAAAGAAATGCTTTACTGTGTTCACAACATCTAATTTGATTACTTCCCAAAATTTCTGGTAGAAAAAAATAGGAAAACCATCAGGTCCCGACGTTTTATCCCCTCCCAGAGTGAAGACTGCATCTTTCACTTTTCTTCTGTTTTTTTTTTTTTTTGGAAGGCGGATGGTCACTTTTCCTCTGTTACATTAGAAGTAAATATAAGCTTGTTTTCAGCAGACAAAGGCACAGCTTCTGGATCTTCCCATTTTGGTTACCATCTTTTCTCCACTTGAAACAGAGAAGAGTAGAACTTTATCATCTCCTCAGCTATCTTGTTCTTCTAAGCAAGGTTAAGAAACCCGGGATCGGGGCTCGGATCGGCCGGTCCAAAACCGATCGGATCGGCCGATTCCGATCCGAGTCAGTCCGATCCCGGCCGATCCTGGCTGAGTCAGGCTCGGCTGGTTCGGATAGCAGAAAAAAATAGAAAAAAATATGAAAAAATGTGGAAAAAATATAAAACACAAGTCTAATGCATAATTGTGTTGAAATACATTGATTTGAAGTACATAAGATGTTGTTGGACAAAAAAACCTTGAATAAACTTACATATATGATTATGAACTTACATTTATTCCAAACGTACATTATACTGAATGAACATATGGCTAACATACTCAGCCCATGACATATAGCTCTGGTAGTATTGTTCATACTGCATCACATACCGGCTATAGTCATCCGTATTGGTATAAATGACTGAAAATTGTGGATATTCTAGACAACCCCCTGAATAGTCGGATGTATCAGAATGTTGAGGAGGGTAAACTACATATCCAGTAGGCTGACTATATGAGGATGCATCTGATAGTTGCTCCTGATATTCCTGAGGAGCTTTACCTTTGTCCTTCCTCCTTGATCTGCTGAATGTTTGAATGGAAGATTCTTCACGTCCTCCTCTGCTACCATGATGTTCATCTTGGGTAGCATGTGTGAATTCTTCTTCTCCAGTGAATTGAATTGGTGGAGCTGGAGCTGGGGCACTGGTAGCATCTCCGCCATCCTCAGAACTGTCGGAGCTCGTCTTTGATGTCGAGTCATTTGAGGTTTGATATTGGACCTCATCACTTGGTTCTGGCGTTTCATCATCTTCCTCGATAGTCTCCAGATCAACAATTTGAATTCCATGACCACTCTTCCTTCTGCTTGGTACTTGTTTTTTGCTCTTCTTCTGACGTTTTGGAGAAGGAGGTTGAAAATCAGTAAGTAATGGAACATTATCTAACTCACCTTCCGCCCATTCCCGATCATTTGGGTTGAATTCAGGCTCATTTGAGGTGCTTGAATCAACCCATGCATTTAGTGGATGTTGCTCCTCGAACAGCTCATCCAAGTCTATGGGTTCTTCTGCATGTGTCGTCTCTGTGGCTTGTCCGGAAATTCTCTCTTTCTCCTGCCTTTGAAGGTTCCTTATGAGCTCCAGATTCTTTAGCTTCAACCTCATGTTATAATGACAGAATACGAGCTTCTCTAGACGGCTCGACTTCAATCTATTCCTTTGCTTGGTGTGAATCAAGCCAAATGTGCTCCAGTTTCTCTCACAGCCTGATGAAGAGGTTGTTTGACTTAAGACCCGAATTGCAACATAGGCTAGATCTTCATACCCATATGTTTTTCCATGATCTAGCCACCAGTCAGCTGTAAATAGAAAATTGGCCATGTCAACAATGTGCAAGTTATAATTAAAATTTAACTAGAATATCTAGTTAATAAATTTCAAACCTGGACTCAAAATTTTGGCAGCTCTTTGAGCAGTACTTGTCCCAAAGTGGTATAACATCATTCTGTAATCATGCATTTGCTTGCATGCCAATATTGCTCTGTCCTCATCTGCAAGCATACGCTTAATAACAGACTTAGCCCCCATCAACACTTCCGAACAACTATCATAGCTATCCTTCTTCCCATCAGTTCTGAACATGTACTGAGGGTTGAAAAAATAACCTAAATAAATAAGTCGAAGTTAGTTATTACTTAAGAGAAATGTGTATACAAATAATACATATAGAAAGTTAGTAGCTTACCAGCTGCATGAAGATCGTGATGTAAAGTGTGTTCCCAACGTCTGTCTATTATGTCCCACCACTTCACAAAGGTTGTTGGGTTGTTCAGTTGAATGAGCTCCTTAGCTCTGTCCATAGCTTCATATAAAAAATCCATATCCGATCTTCTTTCTCCATCACAAGATCGCAAGACACGGACAAGCGGTTCTACAACATTTAACACCGCTTGCACCCCCCTCCAGAAGGGTCTAGACTGAATTAGATCAGCCACTTTCTTACCTTTCTCTCTGACCTTAGTTGGTACATGCCGCAATATGTGATTCTCCCAATCTTCCGATGCCACCATCCTAATCAAGTTGTTCTTTTGTTGACTTAAACTATCTAGAGAGATATATTGAGATGCAAACCTGGTGGCTCCCGGACGAAGCAACTCTCTTCCATGAGTATGTGTGCGCATGATATCCAGAATGTTGTTG
The DNA here is from genome assembly GCA_030544215.1 of Zantedeschia hybrid cultivar. Lineage (NCBI taxonomy): Eukaryota > Viridiplantae > Streptophyta > Magnoliopsida > Alismatales > Araceae > Zantedeschia > Zantedeschia hybrid cultivar. The sequence continues at coordinate 57,370,842 of JARZZO010000002.1, read as the reverse complement.
TGGTTGTAGATGAATGTGGTGATAAATCGACCACTCCATCTACCATCGGATCAGAGCAAATGTCTTCCAACATCAAGTCAATACAATGAGCAGAACAGGGAACCCAGTATAAATGTTCTCTCTTCTGCATCAACATTTGTCCAGCTAACTTGAACGCCGCTGCATTGTCCGTAACCACTTGGACAATCCTTTTTTCGCCCACTTCTTCCACCATTTGATCTATTAATTCACACAGGTACTGGACATTCTTTATCTTTCCAGATGCATCAATGGACTTCCAAAATACGGTTCCAGCTTTACAGTAAATTAAGAAGTTGATCATACTTCTTCTTGTTATCCCTGTAAAATTCCAAACGTGATAAGAAATCAGAAAGAGACCTATTCTGATTAAGAAAAAATGAAGATAAGATAAGAAACTGAATATAAGATTTATGTACATGTCCATCCATCGCACATTAAAGTGCATCCATACTCATCTCAGATCCTTTCAAATGATTTAATGTATGTTCGGATGTCATCAACTTCCATATCCAAGTACTTGTTGTATATCTCATATGGAGAAGGTCCTTCAACCCCTTTGCCAACTTCTTGTATGGTCTCGATCATGGACTCATAATATGGCCCCTTGGCCGCATTAGCAGGGATACTGTTATAGAAAAACCACCTAGATGTAGCTCTCCCTATCTTCTCCTTACAAAGTTTTAAGTTCTTGAATGCAGCACTAATAGAAGGTTGTTTATCCCTCTTCTTGGTGAGCAAGGGATCTATTGGACCTACTATAGGATCTGCAGCTCTAGTGAACTCCTGAGGCAGCTCCTCGCATACATTAGTGCTCATGCCGGCACTAGTGCTCCCTTGTGCAGAAGGTGTGGAGCCACTTCCTTACCCTCCGTATCTTCCAGTGTGCCGAAATAAGTCCTCATCTGCAAAGGACCGCCGGCTTGCTTCCATTGCACGTCGCAATTCAGCTTTAAATGTAAAAGAAAAAAAATTAATCTACTATAACTATTTGTCTGAAAACGTTAAGTGAAGAACATGAAAATAAGTTAAATAAGAAACTTACTTGTATCCCAATCATCAACATTTATAGGTTGATTACTTCCACCAAGCCGGACTCCAGCATCAGACCTTCGCGCTGGTTCAGTCAATTCCTCTCGAATTTCCTGTCTTCTTCTGGCAGTACTTGCTTTGCTTGATTCCTTCTCCTTCATGTAAGTTCGAAATTGGATCCTAACCTCTGAAGGAACTCGAGCACATGCTGCAACTTCACCTTTTATTCCAGCAAGATGTTGTTTGAATCGGTAGACCCCGCCAGAGACAACCCGGTTGCAATATTTGCATTGTACCTTTCTTTGGCCCATGTCCACCGGCGTGCAATGACCCCAAGCAGGATCAGCACTAGGAGGATTCCCAGATGACCGCTCAGCAGCACCTTGAGATGCCATTCCTTCACAGCACAAGAAGATGAGAGATCGCGGAGCTTGTAGTAGACTAGAAGTGACCTCGTGGGAGAGATGGAGAGAGAATTCTATGAGGGAGAGAGAGCAAGAATGTTAGGAGGCTCAAAGGGCATTTGTGGAGCCTTAGGAGGGCCTTGGGGGGGGGTTTAAATAGACCCCCAAGGCCCAAACTAGCCGTTGCTGGCCGTTTGGGAACGGCCAGCAACGGCTAGTTTGACCCCCAACGGCTAGTCAAACTAGCCGTTGGGGGCCGGGTCGGGCCGATCCGAGCCGGCCCGGCCCGATCCGGTCCAGGATCGCCCGATCCGGCTCGGACCGGCCGATCCGAGTCCTGGACTCGGCCAGGAAACCCGGGATCGGCACGGTCGGCCAAAAACCTGTCCGACTCGGCCGATCCGTGCCGATCCGAGCCGAGTTTTTGAACCTTGCTTCTAAGTAACCCATTCCTTCCCTTTCTTAATGGCAGAAATATATCTTCTTCTCCTCTTCCCATTTGCACTTTTATGGAAAAAAGAGGAATATTATCTCCTTGCAGCCATTGAATTCTAGATTTTTGTTTCCACCTAATCTCTTCCTATTCCATTCCAGAAATTGGAGTCTAAGCAAAGCCAGCTCCTTTTGCTGATGCTCTATAAGCAAACCACTTTATTGTAATTTTTCAAGTTTCTGAATCTTCTCTAAAAGATCTGTACTGTTCTTGTGTCTTTCTTTTCTCCATGCATTTGCCCAAATTTTGATCTCCTCTTTAACTTTTTTGAGTTTCATTGCAAGATGTTTGACCCCTACATATATAGAGTATTGATATTTGCCCACTTGTCACACACTAAATTGCAGAAATCTTCACAAACCAACCACATCTTTTCTAACTGAAAATGATGGATGCATAGCTGGCCTGAAAAGCAATTCGCAACTAAAGCACTGCGATATGATATTGTTCTTGGTTGTGCATTGACTGTAGATAAAGGAAAAATACCTGTTCCAACCTTTGTTTGTTTACATTTCAGTCCTTTATTTATTTGTGGTCCTAAGAACAAGTTAACCCCCTGAACTTTTAACTTCTTTACTATTAAACCCTATATTTTATGAAATTTTATAAATACCCATGTTTTAATAGAAATGCCTTATAACTAAAGCCAGGTCCTTAAATTCTCCCCTCATGAAAATTTCATCCTCGAAATTTCATGCTTCAGGATACTCATCCTAAAATGCAGTGCACTAAGTAATAGTCTTGTTTGCCATTGCTTACCCTTCCTATTTGCTGTGCACCAAGTAATAGTCTTAATTGTCAAAGCTCTTCGTTTTGCACCGGCCACTGCATGAAGAAATGCTGTATTCTTGTCTCCTTCTATAAGCCATTTCTCCTTAGCCCTTTTCTTCCACTTAATCTCTTCCCTCAATGCCCATTCACTATACTGTTTCTTGTAATTCTTGAGATTTTGATAATCTTCAGGACATAAAGTCTGCCAATCAGCTTCACTTTCAAGAGCATCAATTTTTTGCAACAATTGCTGTCTGCATATGGCTGCCTGCCCAAATGTTTGAGAGCTCTACCTTTTTAAACAATTTCTGACCTTTCTGAGTTTATTATAAAATGTAACACCTGCATAGTCAATTGCAGTACTTGAACAGCCTCTGTTTTGAACCACCATCACCAGTCAGGAGGAGTGGGATGTTATCTGACACTGTTCTGTTCATACCTTTAGGATGAGACAATGGGAAGTGCTCCAACCAGTTTGTAGATACTAGGACTCGATCAATCCTTGATTCAATAGAATTATGCTGTAGGTTAGACCAGGTATACATCCTGTTAGGAATTTTTAAGTCTACCAATTGACATTATCTGATCCATGGCCCAACAGCTCCATTTCCTTGCTCCAGTTTTGATTACCTGACCTTTCCCAAGGATATCTGACACAATTAAAATCACCTAAGACACACCATCCCTCATGAAAAAATATTGAACAATGTACTAAGTTGAAAAATTCAGTCCTCTGCCTGGTTATGTGGGCCATAGTTCTGATGCAATCACACCTTGTAGGTTGCTATCTTTAACTGAAAATCTGATAAAAATACTGTGCTCCCCTATATCACAAAGTGTACCTTGTGATCTGTTACCATTCCACATGGTAATCTGTCCACCACTTGATCCTTTTGCTGGAATAAATGCCCAATTTGTCATCCTAGCCCTTCCTATCCTTCTGAGCAGTTGCTTATCCACAGAACTAACCTTAATTTCTTGCAAACAGACAGTCCAAACTTGAGGAGTAGGGTTGCTTGCCTCCGTATACATTTACTTTACCAAAAAAAGAAAAAAAAACTGATCTTACACTTGGTTACCATGTTTCTTGTCCACCTTGCTTCCTAATAAGGACAAAGGGTCACTACTTTTGGACTTAAATAGTTCTCTGTACTTGTTCATAGTTTCTTTAAGCTCTAATGCCACTCCACTTTTATCTTATATGCCTAAACTGGCTGCATAATTTTCCATTTCCTTCTCCATTTAATACTTCAAAGTATACTTGACTACAAACCTTCATTTCTGTGCGTGGATTGCCCACCGTTATCTATTGCAATGGTAGAGGATTGTTGTCAATTTCCCTTCATCTAGATAGCTAACAAAGTTTTCTAGCCTTAGAGATTCCTCTTCTCCTAAGTACTTTGTCATTACAACAGGTAAATTTCTGATTGTGTAAATTCAGTACCATTAAACCATTCTTCTCATACCACTGATTGAATTGTTTCATTCCTCTTGTTATATTACTTCTTCTGCTTCACTCATGGGGATATCTAATTTCATTAAAATTCCCCACTACATACACACCAAGGTAACTTAAACTTATCTAGGCATATATTCAGTTCTTCCCACAACTGTAGCTGGTCTTTGCTATTACATGGAGCATAAACAACCGATAACATCCATCTGCTGCTGCATTTATCATCTACTAATGTGACTGCAACTGAGTATTCACCAATCTCCAACATCTGACCACACCAAATATCTGACCAGCAAGCAACTAAAATACCTCCAGCAAGGTCCATAGCTCTTCTAAAGACAAAGTCAACTTCAGACAAGCCTCTGTTATCCTCTTAACTAAGTCATCATCATAGCAGAAGCCATTTGCAATACTTTTTATTTATTCTTTTTTTTTTGGAGCCATCTAATGGGAATATAGAGTAAACAATGGGCTAAGTACTTAATAACATACAGATATAGCGATTACCCGTGTCTGTCTGCACTAGCAGGCCACAAAATTGTAGGGATTTGCTAATTTTTTCCTCTTCATTTTGGTGCAAGTGTGGTTCGTGCTCAATAACAAATCTGATGTATTAAGAAATGCTCTTTCATTCCATTTCTTTTCCTCTAATCCTTACAGTGCTTCTTTTCTACTAATCTGTTTGTTGTTTTGATGGCAATTTATTGTTGGAGAATGCTTTGACCACTGTAGAATTCTTATATTCTTTTACTTTTTGGTAGTTCACTACTGTTGTCCTCTGAATTCTCTTTCACATTTATTGCTGCACTCAGCGACATGGGGGTGGATATTGTGTTCGATTTAAATGGGGCACCAATTAAAAGTGGGAAAACTTACTGGTTGCTTGTTTAAATCGAGGTCTAACTAGCCCCATGTAGTCACCAGTAGGAAATGAGCCCGAAGGTAAAACTGCGGGGATGAATCCAAAATTGACTACTATAAAATAAAAGATATAACAAGAAATTCACAACAGTCAAAGTGTTATTTGACAACAAACTTTGATCAAAGCAGGCAGATTCGGAAAAAGAGAAACACTGTAAGGATTAGAGAAAAATCAAATCTATTAAATCAATAGTCTGTAACATATCTGATTTTCTATTCAAATATTAACAACACTTCTACCAAAGTACTTAAAGTTGAAGTTATAAATGAAATAGTTTAGAAGTAAACAAAAAGTTTTTTAAGAAACCAAACCTTTGACAGAGTAAAGATGAGTGAGCAATACATGGATGACCGAGCAGCAGTAGGAATAAGACAACACAATAGCAGCAGCACTGGCAAGTAGCGTGCAGCAGCACCAGCAGGCAGGATGGAGTGACATCGGCATAGACCAGACTAGCAACAGCCCTACAGCATTCTTGGGAGCAGAGAGAACTGAGCGGGTCGGAGAGGGAAGAATGTGGGTATGTAACATGAGTCAGACAGCTTCCAGTTTGATGAATTTTGGCTTCTGAGAAAGATTTTCTTTTTTAATGGAAGGCGGATGGTACCACTTGTATTATAAAATTGAAAGAAGTGAAACATGTACAAGTAAGAGGAAAAGCAACAAAATTCCCTCATATACAAAACACCAAGATGGTGCACCCCAAAAGACAAAAACCCCCATTTACAATACACCCCAAAAAATGCACCCCATGGTTACCTCTCCTCCAAAGGACAAAACAAGGAGGAGTTACCAGAGTTCAAATTACATGAGAATTGAACCCACCCTTTGACCTTATCACATATAAAAGAGAAAGTCCTTTACTGCACAGCGGCTTCCCTCCTGAAAATCCTACTATTCCACTCCATCCAAAGTACCCAGATAGTCACATGGGGGATCAGCCACCATAGGAACTGGTCCTGCTTCAAAGCCCATTGTCTCCCCCAGTAACTAAGAAGGGCATCAACAGATACAAAGCCCGAGCAGTCCACATGAAGAAGGTCCCCAATGAGCTGCCACACATCCACTGCAAAAGATCATGCTGTGAAGAGATGGTCCAAGGATTGCTCCTCGCCACAAAGACAACAAGTTGTCCGAAGGTCTGCAAGGAACCAAGCCAGCCTCTCACATGTTGGAAGCCTGTTGATGGAGTCTCTCCAAACCAGAAATAGCACCTTAGGCGGACTTTTGAACCCCCCCCCCTCCCCGTTTCAATGGTTGGCAACAGCTAGGCCACCTTTTTCCAAAGGCTAGAAAGTAGAAAATGAGCCATTGGGAATGGATTGGGTTTCACCCAGGCTAATCCTTTCTGGAATCAGCTTTGCTTGATACAGCTGATCACAGCAGGTTGGTTGGAGGGACGTTGGTTGGTTTGGCAGGCCAAAATCGGATCTGGATTGGCAGATTGCAATCAATTTGATCCAATCCAATATCTCAATCCCTGCTTATTATTATACACGGAAGAACCTTTCCATACTGGATGATACAAATTTGATAATCCAATTTAGCTCAAATTTCCTGAAAACTTTTTGTCATACTTAATTCTGTACTGGATATGAACCCATACCATCATGGATGACATAGTTATTAATTCATTTTGGAAAAGGGACAGAATATGAACCTATACCATTGCATAACTATTAATTCATATTCTGAAAATGTCCCTTCATAAATTTGCATTGTGATTTTGGTAGGCTAGTGTAACTGCGGTTCATCCATGGATTCATTTTCCCTTACTGTTTTCAGGCTGCTGAGTTCTTTCACTCTGCTCAAAGCGATGCTACAGCTCAGCAGAGAGAAATTGAAGTACGCAATATTGGTGATGGATCCATAGACAGTCCTTTATTATTGGAGCAAGTATGCCGTCGAGGAACCTCTTAATTAACATTTTTGGTCCTCTTATGTGATTAATTTTGCCAGTAACACTAAAGTTGCCTTTTTCAGGAAATGTCAACTGATCCATCGAAGCAAGTTAAGCTTGGGTTTATTAGTGGCCTCGTACCAAAAGAAAAATCAATGGCTTTCGAGCGGATTCTATTCCGTGCTACTAGGGGCAACATGTTTCTCAAACAAGCAGAGGTTGAAGATCCTGTCACTGATCCAGTTTCCGGTGAGAAGGTTAGTCTTATGCTGCAATCTAATTTCTGAAAGATGTTTAAGGGAAAAATCCAATCAACTAATGATTAAGCATAATTTTTGGTCTAACTTCATTGTGTTTTAAAGAATTTCCTTCTTTAAAGCAGTAATAAGGTGGAACTCTCTAGTTCTATTCATAATTTGCCGATTCTGTATGACTCAGTACAACTCATACGACCTGTATTGGTTTTTGGGGTTCCAATCAGTCCTCAGAACCTTCTTTGACAACATACCCTCCGTACAATTCCCACACCATGAAGGCATGATGTCAACTATCCACCCAAACACTTTATTAATAATTCATGGAGTAACTGTTCACTGTCAAACTAAGTCTTCGATGAAAACTGAGTTACCAGGATCCATTTGCCTTCTATCACAGCTTGCTATCTGCATGAAAGTGCATTGACATTAATCCTGATGTGTCTCATTGTATGGAGCTCCCATGGGATCATGTTTGAGTATTATGAGTTGTTCAAACATTTTACTATGCGGATGTACTTTTATAGAACTTAATTTGACAGATGTGGTTCTGTTTTGTTAGTGTTATGCCGACCTAAATATGCTGAATGTTAGAGAAAGATGAACTCACGACTCGTAAACATGCTTAATAGTTCTGCTGCAATTTTCAGATTTACTAAATTTATTTCCTTTTATTGGTTGATATCATTATTCTTTAGGGAATACAATTTTTTTCCTTCTTTATGTCACCTATGTTCTTCTTACCCTTTTTTTCTACTTAATTTCTAGGGGTGGTAATTGTCTCAAAGTTAATCATGAGGCTTTTGAAGTAACTCTTTTTTATGATTATCATTATGTGATAGTTGTTCAGCTGATCTTTCTTCATCATACTACAGGTTTTAAAAAATATATTCATTGTATTTTATTCCGGAGAGAGAGCAAAGGCCAAAATTCTCAAGATATGTGAAGCTTTTGGAGCAAATCGCTATCCATTCACGGAGGACCTAGGCAAACAAAGGCAGATAATTGAGGAGGTTGTGTTGCGTGTTCTATTTCTTTGTAGCATGAGAACAGTGTGGAAATTTTTTTCCCCTACATTTGGTAACTAAGGATTTGCTAAACACAAGTTGCATTCAATGATCGGAAGTTCTTTGTTTTTTTATTGGTATTTGTTGTATTCATTTTTATTAAGTTTTCCCTTTTATTGTATATGTGATGACACTACCTTCAGATATCTATTTATTGTGCATTGAGAGTTGCAAATCTTGATGATTATGAATATCACATACATACCGGATTATGTTGTCCTTTTCTATAGAATGATATAGGAGAATCCTTTTGCATGTTCCCTGCATTTTCATGGCACAGGGTCTCACCTCTATTTTACTTACATTTTATCAAGTCTCTAATTGTTTGCAGTGCTTGTCTATTCCAGCAAATTGATTCATTATTATTTTTCTTGCAATTATTGCTTAATCTCTGGTAATGCATATCATATTCTATTTAATTGGGTCTTTTAAACAATCCGTAGGAAATTTCTGCTTCCAGTTGTTGTGTCAATCTTGGGCATCTTTTCAGTTCAATGGTCAGACATCTTGCTGTTTACACACTTCTTCCTCAATGATCAGGCTGACAAATAAACAGCCAAGTCTTCAGTTGTGTGGCGAAGAATACGGGAGAGTGGTTAGATTTTGATTCTGGGTGGTTCTTCTGCAGATATTAACATTTTCCTAGAGAGATTAGGGGATAAGTGGAAATGGCACATAGGGGCAATCACAATGCGTATTCACTGCCCTCATATACTATTATGTCTTCTTTGAGCGGCATGGTTATGCACCGACTCCATTATTGTTGTTTTGTTTGAGCGGCATGGTTGTTGCAGCTATATTACTCACTTTTTTCCTGTTTTGTTCAAAATTTATGCCAATGACCTTATAAAATTTATATGTAGGTGCTCTGTTTGTCTATCATGTTACATAGAGGTCCATAAACCATATTCTATTGAAAAGTGGAAAGAGGTGCAATTTACTGAATACAAAGGAGACAAGCATACAGCTACAAGGAATGTGGAAAAGATTGAGTTCCAATTTCCAACTATTCATAATAGATTATCGGTTAGCCCAGATATCACCAGATCTCTCGTCTTCGAAACGGAATAAGTCGCTGAGGTCCAAGAGACCCAAGCACCTATGTAGTCAGAGGCGAGAGGCGAGTGAGGCAATCAACGCCTTAGCCTCAAATGCCTAGGCGATCGCCTAGGCGTTTGAGGCAATGTGTTTCTCCCATACACCACCGTGAAGGAAGAAAATGACAATATGAGGAAACTAAATAAAAAATCCAAGATAATCATATATAAAACCTTGAGAAACGCTGATCATGACCAACATTGAATCATCAATTTGAATAAAGCACTCATATATATAGTGCATGGTCTTAGGAATCATCAAAAATAAGAAAACAATGTAGCAACATGTAAGGAAAAAAAATGTGGCAGCATGTAAGAGAAAAAATGTATTGGACATTGTTAAAAGAGGCATTCACTTTGGAATAATTAAAAGTAAGAAAAGTAGTACCACATAATTAAAAAAGAAACAAACATTTGACATAGACTTTATAGGCAAGTGCCTAGGTGAGTGAGGCGAACATGAGGCAAGGCGAGGCACTCTTGGCTCGCCTCAACCTTTTTCATTGCCTAGGCGAGCGAGGCGATCGCCTTTGATAACATAGCCAAGCACAAGACCTCTTGCCCTGCACGGCACCCACGTGCCGAACCCATGACCTAGCTTCCTTGTGGGATTTCCATGGACCTGCTGCCCTGTGGGTGGCTCTTTCTTGTCTAACTCTCTTTTCATGGCAACAAGAACATATTATTATCCTAGCTTTCCAGTATTGGCTGATGTCCTATCAAAGCCATCTATTCTCTTGCAATATAACGCTCAAGACATAGCATGAAAAGATGTACAGAGAGGATATCCAAATTCAGTCCCATTCTGGATAAAACCATGACAAGGAAGCCCGATTCTTACACCAGCTTTCAAGTGCTGGCTGATACGCTATTGAAAGGCATCTGAGACATGCATGAAAGATAAGATACATGACCCAATCTCTGGGGAGCATGCAGTTTCAATCCCATTATGACAGTAGCACTGTAATTGTCTTTGCATTAAACAGCAAGACAAACAAAGGACTACTTTCACACTACACAGCCATTTGAATAGAAACTCAGAAACAAGCACAGCATAGTTTCTCTTCCCATCAAGGTAACATCTAGTCAAAATATCAATGAGAATTTAAGATAAGCCAGAACCATGAGCAGTAGGAATTCCTCTTCCTCACTTCAAATGTAGAATGTGTTCCGAGTATCAATCAGAATTAAACCCTAGCCGACACACATAGAACTTCACCTATGTGCGACATTATGTACACTTCTTGCAAAATCTGAAGGTTGTCCAAGGAACATCTGACTCCTCATCAACGTGGAACAGGATCTTGTATTTATGAGAAGTCCAAGAATAGGATAGAATTGGGTGAGAAAAAGATTTAGAGATATGGGCACAGGGGTGATCCATGACCTATGTATATTAGGGGAGATTCAAGCTCCAATTGTAGTGACCCAGTTACTAGCCGGGTAGGAGGAAAGGGCTACATGTAGGAGAGGGCTACTCATGGGACGGCGATACGTGGCGTCATGGTGTGTAGCTATCCTTGTGTAGAACCACCGTTATGTCTGGGGACTGAGGTGTGAATGATCCAGATTAGTCCAATGTCAGAAAATGAAAAAAAGTTGTTGCACCATATATGTGGGATTTGGGTCCATAACTTGTGAGGCGCTTTTTGGAAACAAAACTGTGCGGACTTGACCCAAAATAGAGAATACCTCACAAGGGTTGGATTGATTCATTATAGAATGGTATCAAAGTGGTCCCCGTGCATTACGATGTTGGCTGATTTGGGGACAAACCATGTGGAAGTTGGTGGCTTATAGTGACCCAATCACGAGTCGGGTAGGAGGAAAAGGGCTACATGTGGGACGGTGATACGAAACGCCACGGTGTGGAGCTACCACTATATCTGAGGGTTGAGGCGGGAATGATTTGGATTAATCCAACATCAGAAAACGGAAAAAGTTGATGGGCCATATATGTGAGACTTGGATCCATAACTTACAAGCGCCTTTTGGGGACAAAACCGTGTGGGCTTGGTCCAAAACGGAATCCTACCCTTGGGATTGTAATGTGCATCTGACGTGAATGTTTTTTTTTTTTTTTAATATCCAAGAGTAAACCCACTATGCCCAGGATTGAAACCCGAATCACCGGTAGCCTGAGCCATGGGCACCGCACTGGCCTCGACGCCTCGGAAACGAAACTATGTGTAGCCAAACCTCTCTTGGGCCTTGCGTAACCCCCACGGCTGTACAAAGTCTGATTGGTCGAAACAGCCGTGAACATGCGGCATGCAGGCAAAGCGGGAGTCCATGGATGGGATCGAACTCAAGACCTCTTTGTTGCAAAAGAAGTATGGTTCCACGGACGGCATCTGATGTCAATGTTGAGTTTAGAGCATGGTTTGCCGTATCATATCGGATCGGGCCGACTCGTACGAGTCGACTCGTATCTGGACGAGTCTGAGTCGCTGGGACGGCTCGAGTTGTCAATTTGCATTCGACCTGAGCCGACTCAATGCGACTCAGTCCAACTCGTGCCAACTCGTATGTGACTCGTGCCGACTCAATGGAACTCTTATGTGACTCGTAATGACTCGTGCGATACACTGTGATCCTGTACGGGTCGCTATGATCTGGTTCAAGCGTACTCAATGTGACTTGTATCTTATTAATTATACTTGTTTTTTAATTTGATAAGTAATTAGACTTTTTTTCTCTAATTGGTAAACAATTTGACTTTTTTCTCTAATTTAATAGGTGATTTACACTTCTATATTGATAAGTAATAGGGTAGATTTCTCGTAAGTTTGACTTAAATTCATTGTCATTAATAAACCACCGGAGTTAAAAGTTTATTTATATCATAATTATTCATGAAATTAAGGAATCTGAAAAAATAAAAATAAGCATGGATCGGCTTGACTCATACGAGTCAGTTCGAGTCGGCCCGAGTCGGATCGGTATCGTATCTAGGAAGATAAGATCCGATACGGATCAGCGATACGGCGAACCTTGGTTTAGAGTATAGGTCATTGGGGAGTGTGAGCCCACAATCTAAGCCAAATGAGAGACTCTGTACATATATTCATAAAAAAGTTTAAGCTAAGCATTCTTTTGAAATTCGAAGTAGAAGCACTAAATGACATTCTTAATCATCATCTGTGGTTGCATTTACACTCATGCCATGTACATGTCATTGTATAGTTCTTGGGGCAAACATCTCTCTCTCTCTCTCAAGAAAAGGGGGGGGGGTGTTCAGAGAACCTCATGGTTTAATCTTCATGATTTACGAGAGCGATGAATTATGATAACAAGCAGTCATCTAACTTCCTGTAAACAGCACACTATTTATATAAAAATAGGGGTTGGTTTTCTGTAGATTTTTATGCTTGCCAAGCCTGGTACAAGTTGTTTTGCATGTATGTATGTCATTTCCTTCTTTGAAGCTCTGGAACACATTATCAAGGAAGGCGAAATCAGATCGGAACATGGAATCGGCAGGTCCCAATCTGATCCAAAACAGGGTTCGATTGGCTGAATTGGCTGGTCCAAAGGAAGAAAGCTGATTGTTGGATTGGCTCGGCTTTTTAATTCTTTTAAAAAATTAAGCAAAATCGGAAAAACAAAAAAAAGGGGAAAAATCCAGCCATACAGGGTTGGATTGGGCAAGATCGGCCCAGAATCAGCCAATCCTAGCTGGTTCAGCCCAATTATAGGCCGATTTTGCTTGACTTTTCCTATTTGCATGGATTAAAATGGCTTTTAGAATTTTGCATCTTTCTTTTCCAGTTTGTTCATTTGGTTCGCAGTCAAATGGCATAGCAATGTGCAAAAATGCATGATTTGCACATACAACATCAGATTGCATTATTTCATCGTTATTATGGATTAAAATGGCTTATAGAATTTCACATCTTTCTTTTCTAGTTTATTCATTTGGTTTGCAGTCAAATGGCAAAGCAACATGCAGAAATGCATGATTTGCATATACGACATTAAATTGCATTATAGTCATGTTGAGCATTTCTTATATAACTTTTGACTCAATGCACTTTATGATTTCCAGGTTCAAGGGAGGATATCAGAGCTAAAGACTACAATAGATATTGGCTTACTGCACCGAGATAACTTGTTAAAAAATATTGCCCACCAATTTGAGCAGTGGAATCTCATGGTTTGTTCCTTTTTTTGGAGGATTTATTCAAAGAGACGGAGCTTTCATTTACAGCCTTTTCAATGCTGTATTCACATTCTTTTTCTAGATTAAAAATAAAGGGAATTCTGTAGTGACAAAATCCTTTCTCTTTCAATCATTCAGGTGAAGAAGGAGAAATCAGTGTACCACACTCTGAACATGCTTAGCCTTGATGTGACAAAAAAATGCCTAGTTGCTGAGGGCTGGGGTCCTGTATTTGCAACTTCCCAGGTTTTACTTTCTATGCATGTCTTTGACTTTGAACTGCAGCTTTTCTGTCCGATAGTGAAACCTCTTGTCACATTGATAAACATCGGTTTTTGTTCTACAGATCCAAGATGCACTACAACGTGCAACACTGGACAGCAACTCCCAAGTTGGATCTATTTTCCAAGTTTTGCATACCAGGGAATTGCCACCTACATATTTTCGGACAAATAAATTCACTTCAGCTTTCCAAGAGATTGTTGATGCCTATGGGTGAGTTTGAGTTACTTGACCAATTGTATATGTGCTGCATACCATCTGTCTTGCAACAATAGTCCTCTTCCTCCTTGCTGTGTCCCAAATTGTTTTCCTCTATTCGAGGTTCACTTTATCATCTTGACAATTGTGGAAATCAAAGATTCAGATGAGAAAGGCAACAAGTAATTGTACGTTCTTGAATTACTTTTTTTTCCAAAGAGGATGTCCTTGTGTGATGGAGGGATATTTTTTGGGGGGGTCACAGAAGCTTTGCTTTTTATTTGCACAAGCTTCTTTTTATATAACTGAAGGCTATACTCTGAAAAACAGGAATGCAGGGCCAGAAGGATATGGAAGAGATAAGGCCTCAAGGATGTGCGTTGCAGAGAAGGTAGCGAGAGGAAGGTTTTGAGAGAGGGTGAAAGATGGCATGTTGTTTGGGGAAGGAGTGTTTGCAAGGATCCTCCAGCTTGGCAAGAGATCGAGCGGTTCACTGTCTTAGGTGCAGAGGAATAGGACATAGGAGGTGGGCATGTCTTGCTAACTCCATACCACAGAAGAAGTTGGAGACAAAGAAGCAGAAGGCTGGAGTACAGGTGGAGTAGAAAATGATCAATCTGAGTAACAGAGTAGTACTACCTGGTGCTATTGAGGTTCGTTGGTGGAGGAGAAAATGATCAATCTGCGTAACAGAGTAGTACTACCTGGTGCTATTGAGGTTCCTTGGTGTCTGGAAGTTGGTAACACTAAGGGGGTTCTGGAGGAGAGTTTGGTGGTCTCTGTTGCCATATTTGCAGGGGTGCCCAGACCGAGAGAGCCTCTGAGGGAAGCTTTGCTTTCTTTGCAGAAGAATTGCTGGCCAGGGGAGAAATATTGGTGGACTTGTGATTTTGGTAGCCATTCCTTATTGGTTAAAGCCGGCTCAACCAACTGGAGGTCTCAGGCTTGTTCCATGGGGTCGAGGCAAACAGAGAGCCTTTCTCTGTTCTTCTCCCCGTGGAAGGTTGAAGATGGTACCATTCCTGCTTGGGAGAGTGTCACTAGGTGGTGCAGACTTGAGGGTGTTCCATTCCATCTGTAGAATATGACTACCTTCCAAGTTATTATATCCTCTTTTGGCATTCTAAGGAGGGTGGATAGAACTACTTTGAATGGGGAGAATCTGGTGTTTGCTCGAGTTCTAGTTGAAGTCAAACGCTTCGAAGAATTTCCAGACAAAGTGAAGATTTTAGTAGGGGGCAAAGCATTTTTTTATTCTTATTAGAGGAAGCTGAATGTAAAGACTCACACATAGAAGTGAAGACTATCTTTATAAGTAATGAAGTTTAGGGTTTGTTTGTCAATTCTCTTAGAACTTTTCACTTTACAAGCTTTAAGAGACTCTTGAATGGGTTAATTTTATGCTCTAGAGTAGAAAACATGTTTGCTTAGGTTTGACTAATCCTGACAACTCCTATTTTAGTTGGTGTTGTCAGTAGGATGGGGAACTCCTTGGAGAAGTACTATATAGATTAAACTTATTTTACCGGACTTTGGATTTTTAACACATAGGATGTTGGAATTAACTTGAGATTTTTATATTAACTAAAAAGGACCATTTTGTGTCTTAACTATATATGGATGTTTTAGTGGAATCACTAAAAACATGATTTTTGTTCTTGGAAGGAAGAACTGACTTTTTATATGTTGGAGATGTAGTTTTTCTATTCTTTTTTTTTTGAATTCAAATGAAGGGTACTTCCCTTATTTACATGTAATATCCTCAAGTAAATGAAACTAAATAAATATAAGCCATTTACTTAAACGATGTTCAGGCACTGTACCCTGTCAACCAGAAAACTTATCCACCTGTCCGGAAAACTCCGCCACTTGTCCTCCTGCACCGCCACACTCCCCACCGCCTCTGCCACCACCCTACACCACTGCTTTATCCTTTCCCTTATCTTCTTTGTTCGCCGCCTCTTTTATCATCCTATTCCTCTTCCTCTTCCACCGCTCATATCTCCTATAAATAGGAGGCTGTTCTCTTAAGTTTTCACTTGACTAGTAGTGTTAAGCGTGACAGGAAGGGAAGAGAGAGAGAGAGAGAGAAGAAGGTAAAATGCAAGCTCCAAGAGGGGGCAGCAGCTTGTGTTGGCTTGTGGCGACGACTTGAGAGCATGGAAATGAAATTAATCATGTTACCATGATCATAGTTAAGTCTTACATCAATTAGTAAAGTTTCTCATGATGATACATGATAATATGAAATGGTAAATATACTAATGATTTATCTACAAAAGTAATAATTCTAAACCATGATTACGAATTATGACTATATATATACGAACCACAAGTTATGAACCACAATTATTAATTATGATAATGAACCAGTTGATGAACAATGAACTTATGATTTTGAGTACGATAAATGATCATGAATAAAAGTTGTGATGATGTTTTCTAATTACAAAAGAAAGAGTAATATCACTATATTGGCAAGACGGGCCCATTAGATCTATCCTTTGGGGATACAGAGACATCGGGTCTACCTCTTACGATATGTGCATCATCCCTTTTCTTTACGAGGTCTTGTCCAGCCTCGGGACATACTAACTAAACAGTGGAAGGAAAACCATTTGAGTGCACTTGTGACTGAGATTTGGACTATGCAGTTTGAGACTACATTCCCAGTTCAGCCTATGACCTACCTCACCCAATAAGAATAGCCGAAAACCCTTTGGGGCAGACAGGTAGAAGTTGAGATACCAAGCCAGTGGGCTATCGATTTGCTTAGCTACTATACGACTGCTGATGTGTGATTATCCTGTTACTTGATGACATAAGAGTGAGCTAATATGACACTTAGACTTGACTAAACACAAACCTGTGAATGTGAATTATGACTCATTTTTAATATTGACTTTGTGTTTCTATTTGGTTACTAGTATCATATGTATAACATTATTAAAGAGAAATAGAAAAGAAAAATGTCTGTAGAATAGGTGATGAAGATGTTTAATTCATTTATATGTCATATTCTTATGTTAATTTCTTTCCGAATATTTTTATCCAGCATATAGCTATATAGCTTGTGCATGAGTAATATTAGCATGATTAGTAAATCAATAGAGAAGCTATCATGAATTGTATTATATGACTATTACAAATGCCATTTTAATAAGTAGTAATGAAAATATAAGGGAAGCAGTAGGGAGTAAATGATCCCTATTGAGTTCTCGCTTAAGACTCAAAAGCTGTTTAAAACATTTTTACAGGGGAAAGTTCCTAACCAAGGTTGAATTGCGATTCCAGCTTCACCAGTTGCAGAGTACTAGTAGTCAGTGTGGCTTTAGTTTAGCTTAGCGTGCTTTGAGTCTTTTGTTTGTGGCTATGTAATAATGTACTTGTGTACTCCTTGTTAGTATATCCAAGGACATGTTTGTAGAAATAATAATATCTTTGGTCTACACTAGCAAAGGATTGCATCTTGTTGCCTGGGAAAGGGTCTGCACAAGCAAAGCATAGGGAGGTGTTGGTCTGACCAGCATTAGGGTTATCAATAAAGCATTGATTGCTAAATGGCTTTGCAGAATGGGTAAAAATGGCAATGCTTCATGGGTCAAAATCCTAAAAAACAAATACTACCCTCAAGCATCCAAATGAACTATTCAGCGCTCCTATCAATTTTCTTTTTCACCCATATGGAGGAACATCAACAAGCTTGTAGATCTTGTCAACACAGCCACCACATTCACTATGGGAGATGGGAACTGGATCAGATTTTGGGAGGACAGATGGTGCACGGACACTCCTCTTGCAGTTAAATTTCAGCAGTTGTATTGTATTGCAGAGGATAAAGGGAAGTCAATGAATGTCATCTATGCTCCAGAGGAAAGCAGTCACTGGAATATTAATCTCAGAAGGGAGCCTATGGGCATTGAAATGGATCAACTTTTGCTTGTTCTAAGCTATATAAATCAGTTTTTTCCCAATAAACTGCAGAAGGACTCTAGAAGTTGGGTTTGGAATTCTAAAAGGACATTTTCTGTTAATACTCTCACCAAAATTCTTAGTGACAGAGGATTGAGAGTCCACTGGCATCATACTGTATGGTCCACCCATCTTCCTACTAAAATTAGAGTTTTCCTTTGGAAAATGGCATTGGACAGACTTCCAACTATGGACAGACTGAAATTCATCCTCCATGTTAAAACTCCTTATTGTGTTTTCTGTGGAATCCTGAAGGAGAATGTCAAGCATTTATTTATGCATTGTGGGGTCATTAATGTCCTATGGAGATCCATTGGATTATTACTCTCTCTTCAATGGAAGGACTTCCACGATTTACCAAGCCTCCTCCAAGAATGGAATGGGATTTGCCCAATCCTATCCGACCTCAAGATTTGGTCTATTCTTTTGCCAGCCACACTGTGCTCTATTTGGTTGGAAAGAAATTCAAGAATTTTCAGTCAATCATTCAATCGGATCGATCACATCTTAGCTACAACTGTCAGGTGGACTCTTATTTGGGCAAAAGCTACTGGGCTCCTCTTCAACATGGAAGATTCTTCATTGCTCCTTGCTGTTTTGAAGTTCAAGAAGTTTTTCTTGTAATTGTTTTCATTTTTTTCCTCTGGATAATTCCTGCTGTTTGATTTGAGTTTGTGATTCACTTCGGTCAATGGAGATTGTTTGACTTCGGTCAATATGTAACCATGTAACCTTTCTTTTTATCAATGAAATGTGACCTTTCGTCACCTTCAAAAAAAATAATATCTTTGGTCTATGACTTCCTTTGTTATACTTATTTGTACCTTGTGTGTACTTTTGTGCCATCGACCCAAAATGATCTTGGTTATGACGAACCCTTGGTTCGGGTGATGAATCTATCCATGTGAGAATTTGAGTCCATAAATCCACAAGGGTAGGACCGTTACACTGAACGTCCAATTGATCAGCCTGATCAGCAGCAATGGTCGTGGGCGGAGGTTGTTTCCGAGTATAAGAAGTACAGGTCCCTTAGAGATGTTTGCCATGAAATAGGGGCGCTGGAGAACTGTTGTTCGGGGAAGCAGGTAGCGAACTATGGAATCGCTGGGTCCAAAGAGCTTCTGAGTCAAATTGCTGCCAGGGACGGTGACTCAGGCGAGGACTAGGGAGCAGGGCTTGAGCGGGTAGTTGATTTGTCCTTCAACAGGGTCAAGAAAGGGAAGTGAGAAAGGCTTGTTGGGAGCTGCTCTGTTTGTATCTCAGGGCAGCACCGGATCCAGTTTCTTCAACAGGTTCGATGGAGATGTCGCTCTCTTCGAAGCCACTGGCAGGGATGCATTCTCATAGTCCCGAGGTTCTTCTCAGGAGATTGCTGGTAGTAAGGCAGGTTCGATGAGATCAGGTCGAGGAGATGAACAGTCTCGGGTATGTGACCTGGACTGTTTTAACCCAAACCCGTATCCATTATCTTTGACGGGTTGTAACTTATTGCTGAACCGGGGGTTGGTCGTGAACCACTTGGAAGCTTCAACCGCTCGACTGAGCCATTGTCTTCCTTCTCAAGATGGTCCGATCTCCACAAGAGGTCAGGGGGAGGCATTAAAATCAGGAAGAGGGAGATAAGGTTTCTAAAGACTAATGAATTCTTTGATAGTTTAAGAGGGAAAAAAAGGAAAGATGGTGGTGGATTATTCTGTATCCCAATGAAACTTATGTCATGGAATATAAGTGACCTCAAGATGAGGGCTGTCAAAGACTATAATACATCATTGCACTTAGATTGTGTCTGTCTTCAGGAAACCAAGATGAAGGACATGCATGATAAAATTCTGAGGAGACTGGGGGGTTCAGCAGCTGATGGACTGAAAGGGGGACAGTTGATACTGTGGAATCAGAGTAAATTTAAAGGATCGGTCATTGATGTTAGGACTTTTAGCATCTCAGTGTGTTTCTTCAGTAGCTGTTTGAGATCTACTTGGGTTATTTCTTCAGTATATGGACCTCATACTGATCAACAGAGGGAGCTTTTCTTCCTATAATTAAATAGACTACAAGCTATGTTTTCCAAGGCTTGGTGTATTGCAATCAATTGATCAATTAGAAGTTAGCAGTGAACTTAATCCTAGAATGAAGATGAGTCAAATCTGAAGAAATATAAAAAAGTGTACAATGATTTACTTGTAGAGGAGGAGATAAAACGGAAGCAATGAGCTAAAGAACTTTGGTTGAAAGGAGGAGACAAAAATACTGCTTTCTTTCATGCTGTGGCAAGTGCTAAGAGGAGATCTTTGAAGATTAATCATTTGAGGGAGAATGATCAGATTATTGACAATAAGGAGATCATTATCAGGTTTATCAACTTCTGTGAGAGTCTCTTTAAGGTGAGCTGTGATTGGCGATCACATTTGGAAGATGGTATGCTCTCGAAGTTGAATGCTTGCTGAGGCCGAGGCTGTATGTCTGCCCTTCCAAGAACAGGAAATTAACGATGCAGTCTTCAGCATGAACCACATAAATCACTAGGTCCTGATGGCTTCTCCTTAGGCTTTTATCAGTTTTTTGGGACTTGATTAAAGAAGATCTGATGAAGGTGATGCAGGAATTTCAAGCCTTCTTATGTTAGGTGTTTCAATTCCACTTGCATGGTTCGTATTCCAAAAAAGGAAGGTGCTGAAAGAGTGTTTGAGTCTAGACCCATTAGTTTGTTAAATGGGTGCTATGAAATCATCGCCGAAGTGCTGGCTTCTTGACTGAAGAAGGTTCGTAAGTATCTTGTTGAAAAGAAGCAATCGGCGTTTATGAAAGGGAGATTTATATTGGATAATTATATGGCAGCCTATGAAGCAACTCATTATCAAAAGAACAGAAATAAGAAAGGGGTCCTTTTGAAGCTTAATTTTGAAAAAGCTTATGATAGAGTAAGTTGGCTTGCATTTGAGGTTATGGGGTTTAGCCAAAAATGGATTGGGTGGATTATGAGTTGCATTTCTTCTCCTGGATTCTCTATTCTTTTTAATGGAGAGCCTTGTAGATACTTTAGTAGCACCAGAGGACTAAGACAGGGGGATCCCATCTCTCCTTTTATCTTCTTACTTGTTGGGCAGATTTTGAGTTCTCTGTGGGACAAAACTACTGAGTTGGGGTTTGTTGATGGTTTCTGCATTGGTAGGAATAACTTTCAGCTTACGCATCTCCAAGTTGCTGATGACACTCTTTTCTTCACTTTCGGGAGAGAGGAAGTGATTCCCAATATTAGGAAATTGCTCCTTGTAGTGGAATTAATTACTAGTCTCAAGATCAATTTTGATAAGTGGTTGGCATCAATGTGCCATATTCTACCTTGGTGGACATTGCGAGCACATGGATTGCTCCCCCTCTCAATTTCCGATTAAGTATCTAGGTTTGCATTTGACTGATGGTGCAATAAAAGTAAGGGACTGGGATGCTTTAGTCAGGAAATTTGAAAATAGATTAGAAGTGTGGAAAGGGAAGCTTGTCTCAGCAGGAGGTAGATAGATTCTTTTGAAAGCAATTCTCTACTTCTTGGCGGTCTATTATGTTTCAATTTTCAAGATTTCAAAGACTGTGGCGAGAGTTATAGAAGCTGCAAGATGTTCCTTCTTTTGGTCAGGGCGGATGAGAGAAAAAATGCACTTCATTTGATTAAATGGGATAATGTGTGTAGAAGCAAGGAGCAAAGGGGGTTGGTCTCACAAAACTTGAGACTTTTAACAAGCCATTGCTGGCAAAGTGGTTGTGGAGGCTTGGGGAGGAACAGGAATCTTTGTGGGTATTGATTGTTAAGGATAAGTACTTACTTCATTCTAGTAGATGGGGTCTTCATCCTACTAGAGCTTATAACCTGTCACCTATTTGGAAGCAGCAGTGGATATACTATAATTTCCTGTGCAATCCAACTTGGAAATGGCCATCAGATTCAATTTTGGAAAGGTAAGTGGTGCTCTGATTCATCATTGGCAATTCAGTTCAGAAATTTGTTTCACTTAGTGTTCAATATGGCAGATTCAGTGGCTCAAGTTCTGTCAAGTCATAGGAATGGATACTGTAACATTCTTTTAAGAAGGAATCCAATTGAAGTGGAACATGGAGAAGTTATCTCCTTGTTGAATATTGTTAATCATATCCATTCAGCTAATAATCATCAAGACAGAAGAGTGTGCATGTGGAACAGCAGCGGGAACTTCTCAGTGAGCTCTCTGGTGCAGTTATTAGATGATGGAGGCTGTAGAATGTGGTGGAAGGAGATGGTTTGGTTTAGTCTGCTGCCAAACAAAATCAGAATTTTTCTATGGAAACTTGTTTGGAATAGATTGCCCACCAGTCAGAGAATTAAAAAGCTATTCAGTATTCAGAACTCAGGTTGTATATTCTGTGCTATCTATGAAGAAGACCAAAATCATATTTTTTATGCATGTGGAATTGTTTCTACACCATGGGATATTCTATGCAGATCAGTGGGTATCAAGTGGGTGGAGCATTCTTCTGTTATGGGATTATTACAGTGGTGGAAGCTTGCATGTTCTCAAACAACTCAGAAAGAAATGTGGTCCCTGTTAGGTGCTGCTATTCTGTGGGCCATTTGGTCTGAAAGAAATGAGAGGAGGTTTACTTAAGATTTTGGCACTGTGTTTGATATCTTGAGAAGAGCCATCTTCTGGACGGAAGAATGAGGAAGGGCAGTGGGGATTTCTCAAGACATCAGACATGCTATTCTGAACAGGGCATCATATTGGAAGAATTATGTAGTGCGATTTTATAATCCATTTTATTAGCTTGATAAAACAGTTATCCTGTATTGATATTATCCTTTTTTGGTCTGTAAGTGATTATGCTGTCTAAGTATCCAAGGCTTTTGCCTTGATGTGTTTGTGGCCTTTTTGGCTGCTTGTGAGATGATTGTGTCCCTTATTTAGGAAGTTGGGGTAGAGCAAAAGAAACTTTGGGATGTATAACCTACCAAAAGAAGGTTGAGAGAATGAATAGTTAATTGAGTAGTATAGTTAATATTATTGGTAACGTGGTAGTGAACTGTCTCACTATTGGTAGCTAGTGGTGGTGGTTTACTCAGAGATTTGTTCGCCTGATGGGATTCGGATCGGTTTGAGCAGACACCCAGTTGGTCCGACTTAATCGCGGTCATCCGTTTCCCTCGGAGCAGCTTGATCTAGCGCACCCGGGCTAGTGGATAAGTCATGTTAGTTTCTTTCGTTAGAGGAGCCCGACAATATTCATCATCTTGAACCGAGAGGACCGAGGATTTCTCTTTTGCGGCAGCCTCTCCTCGATAGGTCCGTTTCCTTCGGCGCCCGGTGCTGCGCTGCCTCCAGTTGACATCCCGGAGCTGCTGAGGCCGGCCTCCGAGAAGTTTGGGGCTCTGTCTGGAGCATCGAAGCCAGGGAAATCCTCTGGAGGTCGTCAGGATTTCCTGGGGGCCAGTCGCTCCTTGTGGCTCTCCCCGGTGGCCCTGCTGTGCCGGCCAATGTTCGAGGGAGCTCCAATCCAGTTCGACTGTTGTCCCACTCCGGTGGAGCTCCCTTGAGCTGTCCTGCTTCATCTCTGAAGGGAGGAGGGCCGCTCAATACCCTGCTTCCCCCTGTAGCCGGCGGTGGGGTGGGGATGGCTTGCTCTGCTCTGGCGGCCGTTTCTGCGGCCTCATCCTCCACTCTCCAATGCTCCGGAAGGAGTCCCGGTAGCAGGCTTGATGGGAGGGAATGAGGAGGGGACCGGAGGGTCTCTGATGCAGAAGTCGAGGCTGGTGCAGTCTGGCGATGCTGAAGGTGTATGCTTGGTTGAAGGACATTTGCAGCAATCCCCACAGGTGCAATTCCCACAGGTGAAGAGTCTGTCAGAGGCTGTGGCTACTCCTGGGGAGATTATTCAGCAGATAGAGGTTGAAGGGGAAGATATCACAGTCTTCAGCAGTACGGGGCAGTCAGAGGATGGAGTACTGCAATTTGACAATGACTTATCCTTGGTGTTGTGTTCTCTTAAGGCCTAGAATGATGGGATAGAAGGACTGGAGGTGCTTGCAGGGAGAGCAAGCTGGGGAAAGAGGAGGTGAAGGAGCTGTTAAGCAAGGTGAGCCAGATTACAGAAGAGAGGGCTAAGGAGGTGGCAGAAAAGGTGGGAGTTTCTTTTGAAAGGCTGAAGAAGGATGTGAGACAGATTTTCCTGAAAATTCAAAGGCGGTGGCAGTTGGGTTTGGCCAGGATGGCTAAAGAGGAAAGAACTTCCTTATTTGATAAGGGGAGGATGGTTGAGGGATGGAGAAAGGAGGGGAAGGGGGTAGGGGAAGATGGGTCTGACATAAATGTCCCAAATGCGGATCATATCATGGAATGTTAGGGGTCTGTGCGGGAAGGAGAAGAGGAGGGTAGTGAAGGAGGTGGTGAGGAGATGCGGGCCAGATGTGTTGTGCCTTCAGGAAACTAAGGCTGAAGGGGATGGTGAGCTAATCATGAGAGAAATTGGGGGCAAGAGGTTGTCTAAAGGGGTGGCATCACCGGCAGTAGGTAATGCAGGTGGCATTATGGTGTTATGGAATGAGTTTGTGGTGACTGAGGTAGATGGGCGGAGACACATTGGTCCTTCTTCGGTGTCACTCACATTTCGTTGTTTGTGTGATGATTTCCTTTGGATTTTTATAGGAGTTTTAGGGTCCACAGTGAATTGCCGACAAGAAGACACTTTGGGAGGAGCTTATTGCTATGCAGAGGCAAGAAAGGAGACCATGGTGTGTTTGTGGGGACTTTAATGCCATCAAAGCCATAGAGGAAAGCAGTGGGAGGTCTCATTCTTTGTCAGAGCTGGAGGACTTCAGAGACTTCCTTGCAGAGGCCGCCTTAGTTGATGTGGAGACAGCTAACTCTTCCTTCACTTGGTCCAATCTAAGGAAGAATCCAATCTCTCTCCAAATTGGATTGGTTTCTTGTATTTGTAAACTGGGAGGATCATTTCCCCCTCTTGCAGGCTGAATGTCTAATGAGGACTGTGCCTGATCATAAGCCTACCTTGCTGAGATCTTACGTCACACCACATAGAAGACGCATGTTCAGATTGGAAAGTTATTGGTTGAGAGGAAGACTTTAATGAGGTGGTATTGTCCAGCTGGCAGGAGGATACTCGGGCTCCAAATGCTACAGACATGTTTGTTATTAAGCTGAGGAGATTATCATTTTCTCTTACTAATTGGGGAGCATCCAAGACGCTACCAGGGAAAGCAGCCAAGGACAGATTAGTGGATCACTTAGCGGCGTTGGAGTCTCTTGTGGAAGTAGGCTTGTTGGATGCAGAGGATAAAGCTTATAGAGATAGACTTAGAGCTAACTATAAGGAAATTTTGCCAAGGGAAGACATCTTTTGGAAACAAAGGTAAAGGGAGAGATGGATTAAGGAAGGGGACAAAAACACAACCTACTTTCAACGGGTGGCCTCAGGAAAGAGAAGGATGAACCATATTAGATGTCTCAGGGATGGGAACCAGTCTGTATCGGGTGAGTATGGATTGAGACGGCATGTTCTGGATTTCTATTCTAAGCTGTTCACGGAGGATACTTTCACTCTTATACCCAAGAATCTAGGAGTTGATTGTCTGACTGATAACAGGCCGATAACCATGTTGAATGGTGTTTATAAGATTATTACAAAGGCATTGGCACTTAGACTTGAGCCAGTGGTTAGCAAGGTGATTAGTGAGACCCAGGGTGGTTTTCTGAAAGGAAAGCTTATTCAGGAAAATTTTCTGGTGGCCTATGAGGTCCTTCACTATTTGACGACAAGACATAGGGGTGGTTTTGTGTTGAAGCTTGACTTTAAGAAGGCTTGTGATAGAGTCAGCTGGAACTGTTTGCTTGAGATTCTCACTCGTATGGGTTTTGGTGATAAATGGACTTGATGGATCAAGGGATGTATCTCCTCAGCTTCTTTTGCAGTACTTGTTAATGGACAACACATCTTCTTTTCAACACATATCACCTTTGCTTTTTATTCTGGTGGCTCAGATTTTGAGTAGAGTATGGAGTAGAGTTGAGGCAGTAGGACTTACAGTGGGCTTCCGACTTCTAGAGGGGGTATGACAGTTTCACATTTGCAATATGCTGATAACACGATAATGTTTGTTCCAGATGAGGAGGGTCAATTGCTGGTGGCTTGATTTGTGCTGGAGCTGGTAGCTAAGGTGACTGGTTTGACGGTTAATTTTGGTAAAAGGCAACTTTATGCGCTCAACGTTGGAGAACCAGAATTTAGAAGAGCTACTCTTTTGTTGGGT
The DNA here is from genome assembly GCA_030544215.1 of Zantedeschia hybrid cultivar. Classification (NCBI taxonomy): domain Eukaryota; kingdom Viridiplantae; phylum Streptophyta; class Magnoliopsida; order Alismatales; family Araceae; genus Zantedeschia; species Zantedeschia hybrid cultivar. The sequence continues at coordinate 57,344,524 of JARZZO010000002.1, read as the reverse complement.
TGTTAGAGAGGGGAGTTTCCTATCTCATACTTAGGAATGCCACTTACTGTTGGGGCTCTCAGATGCAGAGATTGGGATAAGGTGTTTTAGAGGTTTGATAGCTGGCTTGTTGGATGGAAGGGGAGATTGTTGTCCTTTGGTGGGAGGCTCACTTTATGTAGCTTGGTGCTGGAGACTCTTCCTGTCTATTATCTCTTCACTTTCAGGGTCTCGACCTTGGTAACAAAGAAAATGGATTCTATTAGAGCAAAATTTCTTTGGCATGGTGCAGGTGATCCTAAGAGGGGCGGTTATCAGGTCTCCTGGAAACAAATCTGCAGATCTAAAGAAAATGGAGGTGTTGACCTTAAGGATATCAGGTTATGAAATTTCACTTTTCTCTCTAAGTGGTTATGGAAGTTGTCTCAGAAGGAGACGTCTTTGTGGCTCCAAGTGATTGCGTAGAAGTATTATGCTCATTCTAGTCATTGGGATGTTTTATTACATACCCTCCATAATGGCTCTCCATTATGGAAAGGTATGCTCTCCACTGCAGATGTGTTCTTGGCAGGGTTGGCTATAGAAGTTGGTAGTGGTAGGAACACGCGTTTCTAGGATGACCCATGGTGGTCCTCTCAGCCTCTTAGGGTTGTCTTACTGCAGCTGTTCGACATTTCTCTGCAGCAGTCTGCCAAGGTTTTCCAGGTGGCCGAGGGGAGTGGAGATTACACTACGTGGTCCCCATTATTTAGAAGACATTTGAAAGAAGAGGACATGAAGGACTTGATGGTTCTCCTCAATTGGATTCAGCTGATCCACATCCTTCCAGATAGGGCAGATAGATGCATATGTAGTTGGGATAGAGAAGGTAGACACTCTGTCAAGTCAACCTACTTGGTAATCTCTGATGGGGGCTACAATTTCTCCCTTTGCTTGCCGGTTTGGAAGGTTAGAAGCCTGCTGAAGGTTCAATTTTTGATATGCAGAGCCTCTCTTAATAGGCTTCCCACCAGAGATAGGCTGGCCAAGTTCTTGTCGGATTTGGGAATGGGGTGTTGCATGTGTGGCGAGCAGGATGAGTCAGTGGATCACATTTTGACATCTTGCTATTTTGCTAGGGAGGTATGGCAGCTCCTTGGCGATCTCTTCCATGTAGACTATATGGGTTTTGCTTCAGTGGAAAGCCTCCTTGTATCTTGCGGGCGATCCTGGATTATGAAGAAGGATCATATGGTGTGGTGGCTCAATGCAACCATTTGGGCTATTTGGATGGAACAAAATAGCCGGATTTTTAGGCGTGAAGCTGCGACCCCTCAGAGGATCTTTTCTTTTGTTTGTAAGAAAATTATAGAGTGGGCTGAATTTTCTTATAATGTGAACGCGGGTAACTCCTCTTTGTTTGGTATACACCTTCTTGGTGTTTTGTACAGGGGGGAATTTTGCTTTGTTTCCTCTCATACTTGTACATGTATTCTTGTTTTCTCTTTATAATACAAGTGGTACCACGCACATTCAAAAAAGGAAAAAAAAACTTGTCTTTGCATTTTCTCATGCTTGTGATATATCTTCTAGGTTGGAGACTCAAGCATTAGCACTTCTTGATGGATTAAGATATTGCCAAAATATGCATTTCTTTGGATTTGAGGTTGAATATGACTCCTCCACTTTGTTTAACGTGGTGAATGGTTCTTTTGCTTGTCCATGGAGACTTTAGATGATAGTACAGTATATTGTGGATTTGTTGACATTTCTTCAGAGCTCTATTCGATATGTCTTTAGAGAGGCCAATCACTCAACTGATAGATTGGCTAATCATGCTTGTACTTTTTCTTGCTTTTCTCTATGGCATGATTGGGCTAGCCTTCCCCATTCTATAAGGGGGGCATTCAAGTTAGATAAAATTGGCTGCCCCTCACTCGGGCATTAGCCCTCTCAGACTCTTGTTGGCCATTGGCTATCTATTTGTCTATATTCATGATTAATAAAATGCGGCAAGTGTAGCTCTCTGCTACACCTGACCTTTATAAAAAAAGGAACCGTCTCACATTGATTGGGATAGAAAGAGTAATACATTGAATATAATATTGGACATACTCCACATGCTTTCTTGAGGTTTTGAGTTATAGCCTAATAATATAGCATGGCAACCTATGTAGTCATAGGCGAGAGGTGACTGAGGCGACCAGGGGGTCATCGCCTAGGCGTTTGAGGCGACATTTAAAAAAAAAAAATTATAATTTACTTATTATACAAAATGTCAAAAACACAAATATAATCATACATAATGACATATTCATTCACTTAAATTATCAAATATAACAAAATAATTTCAAATCAAACTAATTGAAATAAATTTTAATCATTCAAAGATGCAATCAACAAATTCATAGACATTTTGCTACTAATTAAATCCACCATAATGAAAATTTATCAACGAAATGCTAAGCAAACACAATATAATTGTGCAAATGTAAGATAAATAAGTGAGGTAAACAGAGAGTGAGGGTCGAGCAGACATACAGAGTGAGGCAGACAAAGAGAGTAAGGAGACTGAGAGTCTGAGAGTGAGGGTCGGGTAGACAGAGAGAGTGAGGAGACTGACAGTCTGAGAGTGAGAGAGATAGACAGACAGAGCCCGAGAGATTGAGGGAGACAGAGAGACTGAGAGAGTGAGGCAGATAGAGAGAGTGTGCGTGAGACAGAGTGCGTGAGAGAGTAAGAGTGTGTGTGAGACAGTGTGCGTGAGAGAGAGAGTAAGAGTGAGACAGTGTGCGTAAGAGAGAGAGAGAGTGAGACAGAGAGAGAGCAAGAGAGAGTGAGAGTGAGACAGAGAGAGAGCAAGAGAGAGTGAGAGTGGACAGAGAGAGAATGAGAGTGAGACAGAGAGAGCAAGAGAGAGGCGGAGAGAGTGATACAGAGAGAGAGAGAGAGAGAGAGAGAGAGAGATTGAGACAGAGTGTGCGTGAGAGAGAGAGAGAGAGAGGCGGAGAGTGTGAGACAGAGTGTGCGTGAGGCTGAGAGAGGGCTTACCTGCCGCCGCCGCCGCCGGAGAAGTCGTCGGAGAAGTAGCCCGCTGCCGCCGGAGATGCTTCCCGCCACTAGGGTTTCCATCGTCGCCGGAGAAGTCCGCTGCGCTCGGGAGAAGGGTCTCGGGACGAAAAGGTTAAGGCAATCTGTGAAGGTTGTGGAGGGAGGAGGGTTAATACGGCAGGCCGATACCGCCGGAGATGCTTCCCGCCGCTAGAGCTTCCGTCGTCGCTGGAGAAGTCTGCTGCGCTCGGGGGAAGGGTCTCAGGACGAAAATGTTAGGGCAATCTGTGAAGGTCGTGGAGGGAGGAGGGTTAATAAGGTGGGCCGATACCTATTGGGCCGATTTAAGCCCGAAACGAACCGGACAGTTTGGGTTTTGTGGGCCGGTGGGCTTTTTTTCTAACATGGGCTCGCTGAGGCGCCGAAGGCGGACGAGGCGCGCCTAGGCAAACGCCTGGGCGAACGAGGCGGTTCCCGCGATCGCCTAGGCGAAAAGTGGGAACGCGAGGCGCCATACCAGCGCCTCGCCTCGCCTCGTCGCCTAGGCGTTCGCCTCAGGCGCCTTTGATAACACAGATGGCAACAATGCTCATAGTCATACTTCTAGTTCATATACCCATGTCTGTCATTGTTTGCATGTCAGAGCCTACATTGATTAGTCCAATTGGCTGGGGACAAAAAAGTCATTGTAACTATTCCACTCGCTTGTGGTTTCGCGTTGGGTGGCCCAATTATTTAATGTGTCTCGTAGTTGCTAGTGAAAATTTTCCCAACCTATATTTGTAAGTCGATCTTTGTTTCAAAGAATATGTTTATTTTTTCTCCTGCTTTGTTCTTTTAAATCCTCTTGCATTCATTGTTGCAATTGAATTGCACTTGCATCTTCTTGAAACTTGTCTAGTTATGTTATATACCATCTTTAATCTTTCATAGCACTAATAACTATGTTATCAAAGGTAATCGCCTTACTCGCCTAGACGATGTTGAGGAAATCCAAAATGCCTCGCCTCGCCTCATGTTCACCTCACTCATCTAGGCACTTGCCTATGATGTTTATGTGATATGCTTGTTTCCTTTTCATTTATGTGGTATTATTTTTTCTTATTCTTTTGTTCCACAATGGCTAATGTGTCCAATACCCTATTTTCTCTTACATGCTGTCACTTTTTTTTTTAATTTTTGATGATTCGTGGGACTATCTACTACTGATATGAGTAGTGGATAGTTGTAGTACATTATATGTTGGGCATGATCAGTGCTTCTTAGAGTCTTACATACGATTATCTTAGATTTTCTTTAAGTTCCCTTCTAGTGTCATTTTCTTCCTTCGTAATGATTTATGAGAGAGCACATCACCTCAAATGCCTAGGCGATTGCCTAGCATGGATGGCAGTATCGGCCGATACCGGTACGTACCGGCCAGTACGTACCGGTATCGGCCGGCACTGGTACCGTGGGTACCGGCCGGTACCGGACTGGTTTTCGGCTGGTACCGACCGGTACCAGGCCGATACCGGCCGGTACCGGTACCCACCGATACCGGTACCGGTACTGCCATCCTTGTTGCCTAGGCATTTGAGGCTGAGGCGAACCCCTGGTTTCCTCTTGCCTCTAACTACATAGACTAATAGGCACTACAAAATAACAAAGATTCTAGGTGAACAATTATGAAGACAGAGGGACTTATCACCCGGTAACCATAGATAGCACAATGATATATGGTTCGGTTTATGTCCTAAAGTGTTCATCATGGCCACTTTTATGGCCAGGTCTAGGATGTTATTTTGCTGTAAATTCTGCAAACCTTTTTGGCGGGAATGCAAAAACAACTCAGGACAAGGTAGGAAGAATCGGGGATCAGGCATAGATCTGTTGGGTCCAGGTTGATTTTGTCCGCTCTGGTCCGGTCCCCTATTTGTTTTTTAATTGGCTAGAAAAAATTCATTCCCATCTGGCTGATCTGGACCAATCCCATCCCAGAATGGTGTATCAGGAATTGGGATCAGACCGGTTCGGGTCAAAATTGATTGGATCGGCCAATCTGATCTGATACATGCCGACCCTGCATGCCTTGGCTCAGGAAAGTGTAGACACTGTCCTATAGCTAAACAAGTTTAGCTAAAGAGTTGAGAAAAGTTTGGTGCATGGGAGTTGCTTTCATCTCAGAAAATGATAAAATGTATGGAAATGAAAGTGGAGCATGGTATGGAAATTTCTATGAAAACTAAAGCTGGAGCATAGTATGTTTCCTTTGGAGAAATCATACACTACTTAACATGGAGATTCAGAAGAAGGGTATGGTTCTTTAAACACAGCACATACTTTGCATCTCTTGATAACCTCTTCCACAACTGTCCTCTTATACTTCCCACAAATTTCCTCACATTTAAAGGGACAGTTCTCATAGTAGCCCAAGTTTGTCCCCTAGACCATAGGACTTCTCTTTGCATTCCTGGCCATGCACAAATGCCACTCATTTTTTTACTTTTGAGAACATCTCCACCTACTTGTTAAACCCAGCAAAAGAAGCTCTCACCTTCTCAGACAACTCTCTTACTTGCTCCTTGGTCATCTTCTCTACTTCTTCTATGATTTCTTTATTGTCACACCACAAGCCTCCTAAGCTCCTAAAACCTCCATCCCACCTGCTACATGATCGGCATTATCTTGTTCCTCAGTCTCAATCTCTCCAGCCAACTCTATACCCTTCTCTGCCAAATATTTCTCATCTTCTACCTCCACAGGACACTTCATACCTGGATTAATCCCCTGCACCTGTGGGGAAATTGAGCCGACAAACACCTGAGCACTGCAAGGGCAGGAGGAAGAAGCCTACAGGGTGCCCACATGCTGAAGGCAAGAGGGTGCTGGGTTTGTGGAAGAAAGACTCTGCTGTCGATCATTCCATTGCCTCCAAGCATCAGGCTTGGCAAGCACCCCTGAGAGAGCCGTTAGTCAACTCCCCAAGATGGTGGTTCGGTTGTAGAATGTCTAGCCCTAAAGCAGGTCAGGTGCCTGATGCCATCCGAGCTCCTCCAATGAGAGATGCTCAGCATTTCCCCTTTTTCTGCTGGTAGAGCCCAGTGACCTGGTCACCCTCAAGCCTTCCCCCCCCCCCCTTCCTCCTCCTCCTCGAAGGGTTTCCCTGTGCCACAGATCCTTGGAGAGCTCTTGCAGGAGCAGTCAGCTGCCTGTTCCTGCAATTCTAACCTGCTCTGCTCACAATAGCCAGAAATCCACAATTGGGGGCTGACTAGGATGGTTTCTCCTTCCGTGGGCACTATAAGGCTCTAAGCAGCAATCAGGTAAGGATGATGGGTTCTGTTGGACCTTAAATTGGTCTTGCAGACCTAAACTGATTCCCGATTACTATTTGGTGACGCATGGTTAGACAGTTGAGAAAGCCCAACCCATCACCTGTTCTAGATGGCCACTGGGCAGCTCTTGGAAGAAGCCATCTCAAGCCATAAGGTGGGACACATTGAGTGGAGAGTTCCAGCCCACTAACTCCCTTATCCAGGTCCTCCACCCATTGGCTCAATTCATTCAAATTTGAGTGAATGTCCATGGCCCTCTCTAGGATGGCTCCTCCTTTCCCAGGCACGGTAAGGCTTAAGCAGTATTCCAGCAGAGACGATGAGTTCTGTCGGACCTAAAGATAGGTCTCAAAGAATCAATATGATCTCTGATCTTGCTTTCCGGTAAGTCACGGTGGACAGTCGAGAAAACCCAGCCCACCATGTGTCCAAGCTGGCCGGGCCTAAGAAGAAGCCCATGCCGAGCAGTAAAGTGGGACAGTCAAGATTCTAGCTCGTTCATTCCCTTATCCAGGTCCTCCGCTTATCAGCCTGGTTCATTCAAATTTGAATGAACTGACGTAGGCCCTGCCAGGATGGCTCCTCCTCCTACAGGCACTGTAAGGCTGTAAGAAGCAATCAGGCAAGGACGATGGGTTCGTCTCTCAAAATTGATACAATCCCCATTCGTGCTATTGGGTAAGTGACCAGGTAGATGATTGAATAAGGCCGGCCCATCAACATGAGAAGTAGCCTACCAGAGGTGTAAGGTGGGCTGCAGTGAGTGGGGTGTTCCAGCCCATTAATTCCTTTATCCAGGCCCCTGTCCCATGCTTGTCCAGCTTAGACCTCCAAGACTACTGGAATATCCTTAGAGTGGAAGAACAAATGAGGACCTCCATCTAGAGAAGCTTGCATGTTCAAACAAATTGAAAGTCATAATCATCCAGCACCCCATAGCTGCTGACCGGTTGCCTTAAGCCTTATCTAAAGCAGACTACAGAGAGGCAGGCGCACCCACCACCAATACTCAACCTCCGGACTACCCATGCAAGGACTAGTTACTAAGGTGTGGAGGGGGTGCCACCATTCCCACCGCCACCTTCACCTCAGCTTCGTCAATGGTCTCTCTCACCACAAAAAACCCTTCCTTGGGGACTTGCAGTGTCTTTAGCATTCATTCTTGTAAAGTTGTTCTCACTTAAAATGAGGAATGAACCTACTTAAATCTCTTTTGTAACCGTTCTGAGAAAACTACCTTCCCTCATATTCGAAAGGCATTCCCTTGGAAAGGTATTTTGAGAATGATATCCAGATGATATTCTCATTCTAAGCATAGGGAATGGAGAATGCCTTTTTTTTCTTCTTTGGAATGTGATGGAGAATGCCTTATTAATTCTTAAAATTAGAAATGAGGAGGAACTTCTGAGAATGTATGAGAAAGACAGACTTGATGGATCTTCCAATCTAAATTTCGGCCTCCCCCTTAACCAGGATCCTCTTTGCCTTGGTTGCATTGGCACCTTCTTCCACCAGCACCACCCACAGACAATGGCCTAGTCACTGGCTTTTTTCCTCCACAAAGCTAGAGGGAATGTTGGCACCTCCAAAGCAAATGCCGCAGGTATAACATCTTCCCTCTGAAAGAACTAAACTTCTTGAGAGGTCACCTCTGCGTAGGACTGCCTCCCCTGTTGCTATTGCTTCCCAAGTCCTAGAGTCAGAGCACTCCCAGTAGCTTTGTCCCTCCTTCCCATCATAAACACCTCACTGGATATAAGCATGAATTTGAAGGTACCCTCTTATTGGAATTTGAGTGTGCCGGTGTTCAAGAAGCCAGGGAACTACACTTTGGCATTACGGACACCAGAATCCATGTAGTTATCCTGCAGCATGTGACAGGCACTGGGGAAGTCCCGGCATCAGTGCAAACTGCTGAGCATCTGTTCAAGCGAGATGCTTGGCCACCCTTTGCTCCATTGTAAACCTTAGCTGAGAGATGTACTTAGTGCTACACTGGTAAAATTGTTTTCCATTACCTACATTTTTTGGAGGCCAATTTATCATTTTTGTTTCTCTCTTAGTTTCCCCACTTTTATTTCCGAATTTTGGCAGCTAGGCTTTTGGGTAGAAAGAAACTGTACATCTATGCATCACTTGCTATGACATCTTTCTCTACTAATGAACTGTCATATAAAGGACTGTGTTAGTCTGCATGTTCTTGAATAGTAGTTCCTCTGGTGACTTTAGGTCTCGATGCGACATTGTTTTGTCTTGGTTCCTTTCGAACATGCAGGTAGATCCTGTCTCCTTGTTTAAAACTTCAAGAGGGCAAGGTAATAAAAAATAGGAAAAAACTGATGTTTGTCAAGCTCTTTGAGGTACTTGAATATTTCCCAATTATTCTGGTGCATTTACTGTTGCTTCTGTGAACATAGAAAACTTTATAGAAGGGATTGAGATGCTTATTAATTATTGCACTTGCTGAAACACCAGCATAGTTATAATCAATTTATAATTCCTTATATTTGGAAAGAGATCCTAGGGGAGGTGTGACTAAAAAATAATGGCTCTAGAATCTAGAACCTAGGAACGAGTGAACACAGATTAGAAAAAGATCCCTCCCCCCTCTCTCTCTCTATATATATGTATGTATATATATAATAACAATAGTCTGTGTGTGTGTCATTCAATCTGGTAGTATTCTTACTACTGAATGATGATGTGTATGATGGGCAGGATGTCTAATTGAAGAGTCAGTGAGCAGGTTATCCAAAATGGAAGTGCAATATTTGGACTTTATCATTTTTTTATTCTTCGTGACAGCTGCACTTTTCTTTCTTTGTCAGCTAATTCTACATTACTGTAATTGCAGGGTGGCCAAGTATCAAGAGGCAAATCCTGCTGTATACACAATCGTTACATTTCCCTTTCTGTTTGCAGTCATGTTTGGTGATTGGGGACATGGCATATGCTTGTTACTCACAACATTGTACTTCATAATTAGGGAAAAGAAACTTTCTGGTCAGGTTAGCAACTCTTATTGTTGATGTATTATGTGGACATACTTGTTGCATTGTGAAAGTATGATTGCCTTCCAGGTCTGTGGTCGAATCTTCAGTTTTCTCCAGGGTGATATTGGCCATTAGATTTTAATTGAGGCTGTTCAGTCCTTATTTACTGTTTATTTTCCCTTGTGGCAGTTGCTGACATCGGTTTGGAACAATTTAATCTCCATCGTGTTACTTCACTGCACCTTCATGGGGGCAGCAGCACTTGTTGCAGTATGGGTTAAAATGTGCTCATCAGCTCAAGAATTTCCACATTTACAAGATAAACTCCTGCCAATAATATGACGTTGGACCGCAGTGGTTTCAACCTAATCCAGTGACTTTTATTCTGGATTCAAGTTTATGAGTACAAATCTAACGATCCAATCCAACGCTTGCGAGGTATTGATCGCTTTGGGTCAAGCCGCATGATTTTGTCTCCAAAAGGCGCCTCACAAGCTATGGATCCAAATTTCACATATATGGCCCAACAATTTTTTCTGTTTTTTGATGTTGGACTAAATTGGATTATTCCCGCCTTAGCCCCCATATATAGTTTTGGCTACAGACCGTGGTAGCTTCATACTATGGCATTACGTATCGCCGTCTTATGGGTAGCCCTCTCCTACGGATAGCCTTTTCCTCCTATTTGGCTCGTGATTGAGTCACTTCAGGTCCACCAGTTTCTGCATAGTTCGTCCGCAACCAGCCAACATCGTAATACATGGGGTCCCACTTTGATACCATTCTATAACAATCTGATCCAACCCTTGTGAGGTGTTGTCCACGTTAGACCAAGTCCATATAGTTTCGTCTCTAAAAGGCTTCTTACAAGTTATGGATTCAAATCCTACATATATGGTCCAACAACTATTTCCGTTTTTCAATCTTAAACTAATCTAGATCATTTCCGCCTCAGCCCTCAGACATAGTGGTAGCTCCACACCGTGGTAATTCCCACACCGTGGCTTTACATATCGCCGTCCTACGGGTTGCCCTTTATTCTTACCCAGCTCGTGACTAGGTCACTACAACAATGTTATCAAGTATGAGAAATGTGTGCTGGTTGATCTCATCTGCTAAGGTATCTCAATTTACTTCAGTCAAATGCAAGTTTTGGGCAGGAGGGGCACAATTATAATTAATTGAAGACCACTTAGCAGGAGGTGAAATCCCAATCAATTTGTCTCAGGGGCGTGGATCCTACACCTCTATTCCTTTTTATCTTACGTCATACTATATCATATTTCTAAGGAACCCATATAGTAGATGAGAAAGGAGGACATCATAGGGTGCTATAAACAGCTTTTAGAAGCAAGAAATGGGAAAGGGGAGTGACAGCAGGAATAAGAAGGGTGAGGGGACTTTAGATATTTATTGGCCTACAACTCAACTTTTTTTTTAGAATACAAGGGGGAAGAGTGAGCACAACCATTCTTGGAAGCTGACTGAATGCCAAACCGAGAGTGCTAAAACATACGAACTCTTATTAGCAAGAGCACAACCATTCTTGGAAGCTGACTGAATGCCAAACCGAGGGTACTGAAACATACAAATCATCGTCAAAGGTCAGAAATGGAACTCTTATTTTGGACAAGTTTTCTGACACATTTTTAAGATTTTTTTTAAAGTCTTATAGTGTTTATTGTGGTAACATTTATGAACTTGGCACAAAACAGGAGAAAATGCTTAGCCTTCCTAGGTTTGACTACTAGACTAAAGTGGCTGGACAGGATGCATGTAGTGAATCCCAAATAAATGGGATGAGGCTTTGATGATGATGATGATGATGATGATGGTCCAATTGATCAAGTACATGTAAAGCGGGCTAAAGTGCATTCAAACATATACAGGTGCTTCTGTTTCCTTTTTAGGGCAAAGTTGGTAACTCTACTGCCCTTGAATTTTGGGGATAACCCTAGAGTAGATACTAAATAGTTGGAATAAAGGCTGGTGCTGCCAAATGAAATTTTGGTGTCATCATTACAGATTTTGAAGCATTTAAGGCTCCTTGGGTAGTGTGCAGATGATGTGGCACTTTCTTGTTGACTCTGACCTGATGTTTGATTGTCTTCAGATTTTCCCACAATCTACTTTTTTCCAGATTGTAGAAGAATCTGTGGATTTGTTCTCTCAAGTGTTTTTTTTTTAAAACTATTGGTTACCCAATGTGCCCTTAGAAGTGGAAACTGAATTTCCATTTCCCTTTTCATGCACATCAGAGCTAGCAGGTTGCGTGTAATGTGTTGTGGAAGACAAGATTGGAACTTATTACTGGAAATGTTTGATTGAAGACTTGAAGGTTGGAAGGCAGAAGGCCAAAATTCTATCAGCTTTGGTGGGTGCTCTTGAAATCTGTCATATCCAGCTTGGCAACTTATTACCTCTCTTTGTTCAAGATTCCCGGGACTGTTGATGGGAGAATTAGAGTCTATAAGAGGCAATTTCTCTTTGAAGAGCTCAAATAATGGAAACAAAGGCATTCATTCATTAAGATAAGATAGTCTGCAGGAGGAAAGGAACTGTAGGTATACTCAAGCTATACAACTCCCCCAGCTAATTGGCTCTGGAGATCGAGAGATGATGAAGGAACACTGTTGATCCAAATTCTAAAAGAGAAATATTGCAGAGGTTGTAGCAAATGGAATATCCTACCTCCCAATACATCTGCACATTATATTCTGAAATCATTAAGTGATTTACCCTTTTTGAATTGAAGAGTGGAGAGGTTCTGGGAGGACTGTTGGTGCTCAACACAGCCTTTCTCAATTATATTCAGTCAGTTATCTGAGCTGTCTTAACACAAAAGAGAAAGAAGTATCACATCTTTTTTCGAGAGAGAGAGACAATGGAGGGAGCTGGAATGTAGAAGAGACCTAATACAAGCAGAACTAAGAATTTATGGTTTCATGGATGCTAGACAAGGCGGCAGATTTCCACTGGGGCAGACAAGGCGGCAGGTTTCCACTGAGGCAGCAGAAAAAGGATTTGGAAATGGACATATATGGTAGGATTCTCAGTTAGATCTTTCATCAAAATGTACGAGGATTGAGGCTGCAGGATCTGGTGGAAATGCCTGATCTAGTCAAAGCTGCTACCAGTCAAAATTATGATCTTGTAGAAGATTGCAGTGGGAAGGTTACTAATGGATAATTGGGTAAAGAGATCAATTCTATAATCATGGTCAGATGCTTCTTTTCTGCAATCTGCATTTAAGTCGCTGGAGAACCTGTTTGTTGGCGACGAAACAGTCATTGAGAAGTCGGTTTGTTTATGATTGTCTACAGCTGAATTGGCAGGTACCAAGAGGTGTCCTGGAGCTAATGGCAAAATGGACGGACGTGCCTGGTAACAGTTGAGAAAGATTGGTGGACCATTCTACTGCCAGCTATCCTGTGGGGTTTTTGGAGAGAGTAATGGTAGGCTCTTCAAGGGTGGATTTCACAGCATATTTGAGGTTTACAGAAGCATAATAAGAGCTGCTCAGGATTAGGCCACTGCAGCATTGGCAGTAAACCCAGATGACCTGTTTTGCTGTCAAAACTCAGATGACAGAGGAAATTCATTATCTGAAAACTGCAGTTGAGATAGGGTTTCGTTGCTGTTCTAACATAACCTGTGTATGTGTGCACAAGGTTATGTTATCCTTAGTTTAAGTCCAGGATCTCTAAACTGGACCCCAAGGCCATAAAAGGGATATTCATGAGCCATTCTCCTACACGAAGGGGTACAAATGCCTAGACCTAGCAACTGGTAAGAAATGTGTTATTAGGATGCTACCTTCCCTGGTGTGTGAGGATCCTCTGTGGCATTCACCCTTCATCACCTCCTTGGGGCCCATTTCAAGTGGTCTTTGTTTGAGTCCCTTCACCTCTGTCCCTGATGTGCCAAGTGGTCATCAGCTCAAGAAATTGCCACAGAGGATTCGACTTGAGACTAGAAAGTGGTTGATCACTTGTGAAGAGGACCCTCCTATGGATTACCATTTTCAAGAGGACGCCAACTTTTTATGTCAAAGTTCAAAGTCTTCCTCTATACCCTACCCTTTCTCAGTGGTTTTCTCCATGTTCCTTGGGAGTCGAGGCAGAGCTTGACTTAACTGTTGTTAGAAAAGGAATTAGAGGATGCACTAGGCATCCCATCTTCATTTGTGTTTGTTATTCCTGTCTTTTCTTCTCATACTATTCCTTCTTGACTGCACTCTCCTCTTCAACTCTTCCCACATATTTTTCAGAGGTTGTGAAAGGTTTGCAGTGGGCGAATACAATGAAAGACATGAGAACTCACAAGAAATTAGCACTTCTAAAAAGACATGAAAGAAATGCTATTCTTTCCTTTAATGTTGCATGTGTTATGCATGTTCGGAGCTAGATTATCTGCCCTCCCATGACAGTTCATTATGCAGCACTTCACGTTATTTTTTGGTCCGAGGAACATTGACTTACTTTTTAGACTTTTCTTTCTCCATTCTTTTGATACTTTGGGCATTTATTGGCATTGATGGGCTGGTGGAGCTAATTTTTGTTGCACAACAATTGGCTTATATTTCACGCGCAACTCTCTTCATTATGTGACATAGTAGAAAATATGATGTCGTTTTCTGTTCCAATGCTAAGGAGAATATCATGTCATGCCTGTTAAAACTCATGGAATGTTTGGCTTCACTGCCAGTTATATGACAGTCTCTTCACCCGTCCATTTAGTTGCCATAACCAGAATGCTATTCATATGCAATTAAGTCTTATACACATATCAACCACATCGATGTTCATTTTGATGCCCTCCAGACAACTTTCTAGCTGCTTGTATGATTGCATCTCGAGCCTTCCCTCCGAAACTGAATGCATGCATGTACAACCCCCACCCCCCACACAAAAAAAAAAGGAAAGAAATCTTAAGCATGTTGCTGTTGACTTTCATGTCCTGCGGACAACTTTCTAGCTGGCTGTATCTCTCCATTATTGATGTTGACTTTCATGTCCTCTGGACAACCCTCTCTCTCTCTCTCTCACACACACACACACACATACACAGATGTTGACTTCCATGTCCTCTGCTCAACTTTCATTGCTTTCTGGCAACCTCTGATTGTCAGACAATCAGACAGCACAACATAAGCTGAATGCAGTATGTCTCTCTATGCCATGTGATCTCTATGCCAAGCTGAATGCAGTATGTCTCTTCTATATTCTGAAAATGGACATGGTTTTTACGATAGAACACAGTCATATTCAGAGAATTCCTACAGATGTTTCCATATTCAGGTGTGGAATTTGTGTTCAGGCCTTTGGAAACGTGTAGAACTGACGCACTTGAGCAGGATTTGGGAGTGTAAAGGAAGTCCTAACCAACTTCTACTCCTTGGAGAATGACTTCCTTAAAGAAGATGTGTTTGTCACCCTTACTATTTATAACTTCTCCTCCCTGTAGCAGGAGAAAACCCACTCTATGTAGAAGGAGAACATCTCTCCTTCTGTGGGACGTATTTTTCTCCTCCACAGAGAAGGAAAAATGTTTTAGAAAGGGCATCAGTACCCCCTTTTTCCTAAAATAACTATTTCATGAGCTGGCCAACATCATTCCCCACATTTGCCCCTCTCAGCCTCTCATTATCTCTGTCATGAGTAGGTTACCTGTTCTTTTCTTCTTCTTAAACTTGTCCAACAAGCGCCGCTTCCCCCCCCCCCCCCCCCGACACAACTATCATTGGAATTGGACCCTTCATTTTTTTGAGACGTTATTATTAAACTTTTTTATTTAAGTAAAATCATGTTATAGTCCTAATTGATAGGATTAGGATCATTATTAGCCGGCTTATACATGTTATGGACTAGTAAGGCTGCAGTTCGGGGTTGTTTTACTGGGAAGTTTATAAATGATTATCATGTAAACTATGACTTAATTATTGATTAACATTATACACTACTTTTAGCATTCATGAATATTGTTGATAGTATTTTTTAAAAAAATTCTGTCTATATTGATGAATATATTATATGGTCATTTGCTTTTAGATTACTAGAATAATATCATTTTGGTCATAATTTTTTTACAAAATGCTTTTGCCAACTGTCTTTTTTATGTTTCCAAAACTTCTTTCAACTTCACTGGAAAGAAAGCACTTCTATTTGAACCTTCAGCCTGAAATACCTCAGTGCAGCATTAGCATGATATCATGAATGTCAGTTTCAGTGCTTTTTTCTTAATTCATATCCTTGAAATGGTTGAAATCTGAACTCATTTTTATTTCATTTAACAGAAGCTTGGAGACATAACGGAAATGACTTTCGGTGGCCGCTATGTAATTATGATGATGGGATTATTCTCAATTTACACAGGATTGGTCTATAATGAATTTTTTTCAGTTCCATTTGAGCTTTTTGGTAAATCTGCATATGGGTGCCGTGATAGTTCCTGCAGGTATCAGATATATTCATGAATTTTCAGATGTTATTCATGATTTTTGCCATAAATACTTGTCTTTCATATAATTGTGGCTTGTTTCACATTGGTTTTCTGTTTTAGGGATGCGTACACAGAAGGCTTGATTAAAGTACGGGGTACCTATCCATTTGGTGTGGATCCTTCATGGCATGGTAGCCGAAGTGAATTACCATTCCTCAACTCTCTTAAGATGAAGATGTCGATTCTTCTTGGGGTGGCGCAAATGAACCTTGGTATTGTGTTGAGCTATTTCAATGCCAAATTCTTTGCAAATAACGTAAACATCTGGTACGTTGACTTTTTGAACTGTATGTAAGCATGGCTGTGCATTTGTACCATTGAAATGTCTGAAGCTGTCATCTTTTAAAGCAGATCTATTTTCTGACATTGCATAAACTGCCATCCAGTCTTGAGGGTGGTGGAATGATGATCTCTTACAGTGGAGTATATGAAGTTATAAGTATTTTATTTGATCTTTTAGTAAATTTTAGGAGACTATTATTACCTTAAGAAAATGAGCCCTTTCGACTCCTATATACCTTAAAGGCTTCGTTTGATAATACTTATGTTTGATGTCTAAAATCTGTTATTCACATCTCATCTCTTAACATATTATAAAAAGGACTAAAAATAATTAAAAGATATGCTAAAATTGCTTGTTTGACGGACCCACTTAATTAACATCTAAATGCCACTTTTATCGTTGGCAAATGGTCGAACAGGTGGTGTGCACCTTTTCTGGCCAACGATGGAGCTGGGGACGGCATTGTATTTGATACTCTCTTAAGAACTTAAAAGGTAGAAGGAAGCTTAAATCCTGACACGGTGATGCAGGTAGGCAGAAAGGAGTTGCCTTTGCCTTGCAGGCAGCAAAAGGATGGCACGGTGAACAAATCTAATCAGGGTGGATAAGCCTGCAGAGAACAAGAGGGGCTACCAGCAATGTTGGGGAGGAATTTGAGCATGGTAGCTACAGATAGGAATATAAGCATGGTGGGGCAAACAAGGCATGATTCAAAAAACCAAGAGCATACATGTACGATCATTACCGGATCCAAATCTGAGAGCTTCATCGAGAGAAGGTATCACCCTCCCACCATAGTCGACGAAGGAGGAGCAGAGTTGGGCACGGAGAAGGTAACGACAGTGGTGCCATGGAGACGATCTGGTGGATGACGGAGGTGATCTCGGAGGAGATTGCCTGCAGAAAGTTTGGCACGGTGGTAGAGGGAGTTTTGAGGAAATGACAGATGGAGTCCATCTGCCGCCTGAGGAGGATTAGGTTGGATGGGAAACGAAGGAGTTTCAGACATAATTGTTTCATTAAGACTTGAGATAAGTGATTTTATCAAACTGTCTGAAAATGGACATACCTGACCGCTTCAGACATAAGATGCCTAATAAGTGTTATCAAACACCACCTAAGAAGTACGGGAATTTTCATAATTTTCCTAGTTGGAATTATAACATCTCTTTTCCAATTTATCAGTGTTGGAAACCGTTCCATGGAAAGATGTTTTCTAATCACGTAGATCTTGGTGCCAGAAAACATCTCATTATTTTCTTCACAATTTGGTTAATCTCATTCATGATACTCAAACACCCATGCTTTTGAATTATGTCAGCAGCAGGTAGGGAATGGACTTTTTCTGGGACTAGAATTAATTTTGAAGTGGTGCTTTAAAAAGAGGGATCACATATAATTTGGGGCAATGCAGTCTGCTGAATAAAAAGGGATGGAAACTAGAGGGGAGAAAAAGGAGATCTGCATGTATGCAGCAGCAGAAACATGGAGAAGCAAGAGGAGCTTGAGACACAGGGCTCTCGAACCCTCCGAGAGTTCCTGTGCAACAAAAAAGACAGGAAGAAAGTGAAAACAGCAAAGAAGATAGTAATAGGAGAAAACAGAAAAAAGCAGTTACACACACATGTACATATATATGAGGAGTGCTACAGTGCGGTTCGATCAGATGGCATGCGGCATTATGTATGCCGCACTGTAGCACTCCTGTATGTATGTATGTTTGTATCTTGATCGGCGACCTTTAGAAATTGGTAAACATATGATGATATTCATTGTGATGCATTTGATATGATAGTACCCATATGCTAATCATGATGATGATGCTTATGCAAACATGATCATGAATCATGATGATAATTTTCATGTGATGATGATGATGATGATGATAACACCATAATAATGATGATGATTGTGTGATCATGATGATATATGATCACATGATGATCTAAGGATAATGATCATGATGATGACCATACTATGGTAATCATTTAATGATGATGATAACGTAACATTGCAGGTCATGATCATATTCACATGATGATGTCCGTCATGATGGCCACTACTTCTTAGATCCATAAGGATCTAAATTGGTTTCATAAGAGAATGGATCCTTAATGGTCTACTAACAGGTCCATAATGGATCTTAGTCATTGGCGTCTCCCATGGATACTTATTGGTTCTGGCCCAAGTGCACTAAAAAAAATGTGTCCTAATGGATCCTTAGTGTGTTTCTTAAACCCGTATCTTTTGTTAACATTAACCATTAACTGTTAAAGTCAGATCCTTCAGTAGACCACCAATTTTTCACTAAAATCCACCACCCTCTTTGCACCTTTGGACTTGGGCAGTCGTCTATGGCCAGCTAAACCATGGACCCAAATTCCTGTTATTTGCATCCGTCCCAAAATGACCACATTACCCTTGACCTTCCATTTAACTTAATTTAAGTATCCTAAATCTTAATCACCTAACTCCCACAGTTCAATAACTTAACCAAAATTTTGACATAAACCTAATCTCCACAACTATGGAACTTAATGACCCTTAATTGGAATAAATAAAGATATAATTATGTTTTAGCCCTTGAAAAAGTGTTTTTACAGAAAACCTCTCTAATCCAACTATTTATTTATAAGCCCTCACAACCCCACTTGAATTGGTGCAAGGCCCAGAATGTTGCAAAAAAGCCCCTAAGAGTGTTACAAAAAAGTCCCTCAAAAGGGTTTTTTTGTAAGAAAGTTGAGATTGTGGACGCTTACTCATAAATAGTAGATTAGAAGGAGTTATTGTAATATAAAAAGTTTTGGAGGGTTGGAATCAAAAGCCTTCTTAAAAATACCCTAAAATCATAAAAAAGTCACTACAATAACCTAAATGTCTAAAACACTTCATAGATCCCTAACAATCTCTAAAGTTACCAAAATACCCCTTAACCTCTAAAGTCACCTATGATCACAGAAAATCTCAAAAAAAAAAAAAAAACTAAAATTCGGTTGAACTGACCAAAAAGGTCTCTAGACCCTAAAGAATGTTCAAAATTACCAAAATGCCCTTTAAACCTTAGAAATCACCTAAAATTATGAAAAGAACCTTAATAATTTAAAATCATCTAAAATGTCTAAAATACTCTGAAACCTTAAGCTTTCCTAACAATGCTAAAATGTCCCAGGAGTACTAAAACGGTCAAAGTTTATCTAAAAGCCTGTTCAACGGCTTCAAAGCTTCCCCAATCAATCAATGCACATTCCAAAAGCTAAAAATTACCAAGAGCCCCCAAACTTTGATGCCTTTATAATTACCAAAATACCCTTCCTGGAGAGACATAATTTACTTCAAAACTTCTCAAAATGCTCCCCACTGGAACCCATTTATCCATGGCATAATTTTTGGACTTGGATCCAAATTGTGCTTCTGTAATCATACTTGCATGTTTATGTGGTTTGCTTTATGCCAGGTTTGGTTAGAGCATCAAATTTAATATAATATTAATTTCAATATTAATATTTTTAGAATGTAGAATATCCAACATTGAATATTCAATATCAAAATTGATATAATACACGTTTTTAGGTGTTTCGATGAACTTGTATCAACATCAAAATGATAATAAGGTGTGCATGGATGTCATTAATATCAATCCTAATTTAACATATTTACATAAATCCTGATAAAAAATTTCTCACCCCTGTCCCACTGATCTATCAAAAAAGACAGTAGAAAAGTGGAAAACCTATAACCAAAACACGGAGGTTTGGACGCTGTCACTGCCACTGAAATACGGTATATATAATACAGGTAAATCTGGAACAAGATCCCATGCTCAACCCAACCACCAGCATGCCCAGATTGATATTTCGGACTGGACACTTGAATGAGGGAACTTTGAGAGGCAAACGAGGTGCTTGTTTCTTTTTTTTTCTTTTTTTTTTTTCTTTTTTTTTGGGGGGGGGGGGGGTGCTGGTGCTGAGGTTGTGTTGGAAGGAGAGGTCCAGGACTCGGGGTATCAAGTGAGGCAGCAATATCAACGATTATGAGACTTTTTCCTCAACAAATACTAATATCGATAGAGGTGCACTGACAGTTAACTAAAAGTACTATCACTATCAGTTTTAAAACTACTTCTAATATGTTGAGTTATACAACAAACAAACACCCCATTAAGAACCTGGGCAACAGTAGTGGCAGTTAACCAAGGGTTTTCGTCCACTGGGGTGCACCAACTGAGGTTAGTGTCGATAATCCAGTCTTCAAAACCATAATTGCCGATCCAATTGGGCAAAACATGAACCAGATACCCAACACCATCCAACTTCCAGATTTTTAAAAGTTTTATTCAAAAAAAAATGTTTCAACCAAAGACATAATCACCAAAAAACTAGCATCATCATAGTTGATTTTGGTGCATTCATCTCCTTTTTGGTGGCATTGAAACTCAAGAAGGTGCCCTTTTATGGATTGATAATCTGACAGGCTCTATCATTGGAATTCCATTTTAGGAACATATTATTGTCATTTCAGGATTAACAGGCATGTCCAAAAACTGGATTAGTTTCAATTCTCCTGTTTCCTGGAAGTCTAGATTGTCTGTTGTTGTTGCCATGGGGCCCATGTGATTGTTGAGCTTTTTTCCTTTTTGAAGAACTAAAAAAGCAGTGAGTGTCCTCTAAAGACACAAAAATGGTTTTTACTTAATAAACGGTCAAGCTTCATGAGATTAGCATGAATAAGAAATTTAAATTATTTTCATGAAAGAAA
Source organism: Zantedeschia hybrid cultivar (assembly GCA_030544215.1). NCBI lineage: Eukaryota > Viridiplantae > Streptophyta > Magnoliopsida > Alismatales > Araceae > Zantedeschia > Zantedeschia hybrid cultivar. The sequence continues at coordinate 57,323,666 of JARZZO010000002.1, read as the reverse complement.
AAGATCAGCAGTTAGCTGTAAATTGGTTGGTGTCTTGGTTTCTTTTTTATCAAATCCCAGCCTGATGTCCATAGCAAATGCCACACCCAGAGCGTCGATTGCGAAATTTAGTTGGCTTCATATAATATCATGTTTTGATTTGTGCAAACAGACCATAATGGTCAGCATCACGTGAGGTATCTAACATCAAATTTATCTCAATCACTCTATGTACTTGGGCAAGGCCTTGGTGGATGCTTCTATCCTAAGCTGACGACCTTGTGAAAATGTGTTGTAGTTAGTTTCTTCTATGACCTAAAAACTTGAGATGGAAGTCGGAGGGTTCACTAAGAGGAAGAATCAGAAGTAAGCTTGAAGGTGGTTTGAGAATAGTAGTTTTTCCTGGCAAGCATCAGTTTCAGGCGTGACATTTCTCGACTGTTCAAGTTGGTCCTAGAGACAAGGTTGCCCCCCTCAACTTGCCTCAATGCTTCGCAATTATTCAGTTCCCAGTTTTATCTGTTGTCATTTTTCGCAAATTTCCTCTTCATTCCTATAGCAGTGGTTACAACTGTTTAACGAGGTCTCACTGTGAAGAGGAAAAGGAAGAGTCAAAAGAAAAGGGGAGCATTGCACCATGATAGAGAGACATCTATATTACTGGGTAAAATTTGCGGGGAGAAGAGAGGGATTCTAGGGGTTTAACAGTGGTAGACACCACTAAATCATCTCAGGCTCAACCTAAAGGTAGGAGGGTCACTGCCAAGCCGGACATTTCCCTATGCAACAGGGTTTCCGAAGTACAGGGGAAGGGAAATCGCTCTGAATAGGAGAGAACTGGGGAGGTGAAGGCCATTGATCAGGATCTCTCTGGTGAGAAGTCTATCCTGAGTTTGACTCGGTGTTGTTGCGAGCTCCGGGGTTCAGACTCGGTGTACCAGGAGAGATACTAGGGAGATCTGTCTTGAAGAAGATTTGCGGCAGTCTATTTTGGGGGCCGCTCGTGCTATTGAAGAATCTTGGTTAATGTGTATGGCGGGCAGTCTTCTCGAGGATGTGGCGATGCTTGAGGCAAGGGTGGCGATGATTTGCTCCTCCACATGGAGGAAGGAAGCTCTCATTGGAGGAGGAGGCCGACAGGAAAGGCGTCACTGTCGGGCTGGGAAGATGAACATGCTTGGGCCAGTTCGGTCCTAGCGGGTATGCTTTCGGGTCGCTCAGGAGAGATCGTAGTGGGTAAGTCAGACGGACCTCCATCCAGGGTCGTATCGGGTAAGTCAGACGGGCCTCAATCAAGGGTCGTATCGAGTAAGTCGCACCCGATTATGACCCGATTGGACCCTTCTTCCTCACCTGATACGCTCGTTTCTGATTCGCTGGTTGGCGGTTTTAGCCGGTGTCTCCGAGGATTGCAGCACGGTCTACTCTCCTCCCATCCATCTTCGCTTCGGTTGGAAGCTCCCTAGTCGGAAAGGAGGGAGCGGTCTGGTGTATTGGCTCTTCTTCGCGGCTTTCTCCGGCCGATATTGCGGGTTGCAGAGGATCAGTGGCTGGTCAGAGGAGTTCTATTTCAGGGACCCTAGAAAACTTGATAGAAGACTCGGAGCAGGAACAACACAAGAATAAAGGGCTGGTACTGACAGTTTTTGGCCAAGATACTATGCCGGGACATTAAGAAACTCTGAATAAGGTCCTGGCAGATGGAAATACAGTTTTAGTGGTTGGAACAGTTCCCTCAGATGATTCTTTTCCCCTCGCAGTCTTAAATCCTGGGGAGAACTTGGAGTGGTCTGATGATACTATTAAAATAATCGGGGGTTTGGTTGGTATCTCTTTCTCTGGTAAAGAGGATGTGGTTAGGAAATTCCTGCGGAAGATCCGAAGAGATCTGAACCTCTGTATTAGATCGAGTAGAAGAGGCAATAGCAGTGGAGCGAAGATAGGCAACAGGGAATTGACTTTCCTTCAAAACAATGTGCAGCTTGAAGGTCTTAGGCCTAGAAAAGGCAGTGAGAAGGGTAAGAATTCTCATTATTCATGAACATTGTTAGTTGGAATGTTAGAGGCCTGAATGGAAATGTGAAAGGCAGGGAAGTTAGAACAATGATACAATTTAACAAGGTACAGATTATGTGTTTGCAAGAAACAAAGGGAGCAGAAAAAGATGTAGAACTTATTAAAAGAATAGGAGGTAACAAACTTATAGGATGGGCATCAAAATCAACTAATGGTCTGCGTGGGGGAATTCTAATATTATGGGATGAGAATGTAAGTCAGTGGTGCAATTCTAGAGTGAGTAATTATTGTATCTCCATTGATTTCAAGTTGAAAAGTAACAATATTTTTTGGACATTCCCAGGTGTGTATGGGCCTCAGGATATGCAAGCTAAAATGCGTTTTTTTGGTGAATTAAGAGACTTGCAACATACAAGTGCAGAGGCATGGTGTGTGGGAGGGGACTTTAATGCTGTTAGATTCCCAAGAGAAAGAGAAAATCAACTGGCTTGGACTTCTGAAATGGATGCCTTTGGAGATTGGGTGAATATTTGCATTCTTATTGAAGTGGATTTCACAACAGTGACATATATTTGGTCTAATGTCAGGACCAAGTAAAAAATTGATATAATTTTCATTACTCTTCAGTGGCAGCAGAAATTTAACTCTTTTTCTCTGAAAGGGTTACGTAGAGTTCTCTTGGATCATACTCTTTTATTACTTTCTGTTGGAAAGAATAGGAGTAGAGACATATTATTTAGACTTGAATTGGCCTGCCTGAAACATGAAGACTTTTTTTTTTATCTTGTCTCTATATGGTGGAAGGAAGCCCCTCTCCATTTAAATGCTTGTTATAATCTGGCTTCTAAACTTAAATGGTTGAAACAGAAACTGAACAAATGGAGTGAAAAAAATTTCGAAGCAGCAGTTAGGATCTGGAAAGAATTGCTCAAAGAGATTGAAGGTTTTCAAGCCAAATATGACCAAGATTTGTTATCTAGAGAGGAAATCCAACAATGCGACTTTAAAAAACAACAATATCTTGATTGGTCCTTAATGGAAGAAATCAGTGGAAGCAGAGAGCTAAGGAACTGTAGTTATAGGAGGGAGACAAAAATACTTCATATTTCCATGCGATGGCCAGTGGTAAAAAGAGGAGAATCTTGATAGAGTCCTTGAAGCTTGACAATCATATATTATCTGAGGAACAAGAGAAGGGAGCAGCTGTAGTAAATTTCTTTGAGAAGTTGTTTAAAGAAGAGGAGGTGTGGAGACCTTGGATCAGCTCTAACATGTTCAAGCAGATCTCAGATCAGGAAGCGAACAATCTTATTAGACCTTTTTCTGAGGAAGAAATTAAGGCTGCAGTTTTTAGTATGGATGTTCATAAATCTCTAGGACCGGATGGGTTCTCAATTGGGTTCTACCAACATTTCTGGGAAGTTATTAAGGGAGATATTATGGCAGCTGTAAGAGAATTTGAAAGGAGGCCCTGGAAGATTAAATATCTTAATTCTACATTCATAGTCCTTATTCCTAAGAAGGACAGTGCAGAAGGGTTTGGGGATTTTAAGCCTATTAGTTTACTTAATAGTAGTTACAAGATCATCACAAAAGTTTTGGCAACTAGACTCAAGCTAGTGATCAACAGTGTGGTCGACTCCAATCAAGCAGCTTTCATTCAGGGCCGTTTCATTCTTGATAATTTTTTGGTTGCATATGAATGTATTCATGATCAGAAGAGTAGAAAAAAGGAGGTTGTGTGTAAGATTGATTTTGAAAAGGCTTTTGACAGAATAAACTGGAATTGTTTGTTAAGAGTTATGTAACTGATGGGGTTTAAAAAGAAATGGACACAATGGATAGCAAGTGCATTGGGATAACGAAATTCTCCATTTTAATCAATGGAGTCCCATTTGGCTACTTTTGTAGCTCGAGAGGACTTAGGCAAGGTGATCCCCTTTCACCTCTTCTCTTCATTATAGTGGGACAAGTTATGAGTACCACGTGGAATAAAGCAAGAGATTGTCACATTATTGAGGGTATCAAAGTTAGAAGGATGGATGAGGAGGTTACTCACCTTCAATATGCTGAGGACACGATTATATTTTCATCTACAAAGGAAGAGAATATGATTAATTTGAAGATTTTGCTGAAGATTCTTGAAGTGGTGACTGGACTTAAAATCAATTTCTCAAAAAGTGAAATGGTGGGTATTAATGTTCCAGAAGATAAGATGGCTGGTTTGTCAAATCTGATCAATGTGCAGTCAGTTACCTTCCCTATTACATATTTGGGATTATCTCTTTCTGACAGGAAGTTAAATAATTGTGATTGGAACCCCTTGATTAGGAAATTTGAGAGTAAACTTCAAGGCTGGAAAGGAACCCTTCTTTCAGCAGGAAGAAGATGGGTTTTGTCCAAATCAGTGCTCTCTAGTTTGGCTATTTATTATTTATCCATTTTTAAAGTGCCTAAGATGGTGTGTAAGAAATTGGAGTCTATAAGAGCAGCTTTCTTTTGGAAAGGTAAACACCCAGAAGTAAAAAGGTGGGCATCACATTCGATGGAAATTTGTGTGCAGGAGTACAGAGGAAGGGGGAGCAGGTTTAACACCAATTCAAAACTTCAATAAAGCTCTTTTGGTAAAATGGATGTGGAGGCTTGAAAGGAAAGTTCAGTCCATATGGGCTAGAATTATTAGAAGTAAATATTTTTCTCATAATGATCTATGGATTAGTAGCTTTCAGCTCATTGGCTCTGTTTCAAATGTTTGGAAGAATATACTACATAACTTGGATCTTTACAATTGCTCTACTTACATAAATGTGGGTAATGGCCGAACTGCAAAATTCTAGGAAGATGTTTGGAAGGAGGGAAGGACTTTAAAAGACAGATTTCCAAATCTATACAGCATTTTAATGGATAAGAATTCTACTATCAGTGATGTCCGAACTTACCTCAAGGATTTGTCTGGGACTTCAGTTTGCAAATATTTTCTCTATGAAGAAGAGGAGTTCCTTCAACTCAATATGCTGCTTCAAGACTTCCGAGAAATGAATGAGAGGGAAGATGTCAAAAGTTGGAGATGGGATCCAGGAAGAAAGTTTTCTATCAATTCTACAACCAAAGTTCTGAACTCATGAGGGGTTAAGGTCAGCTGGGATTCTCAGGTGTGGAATAAATCTCTTCCCATCAAGATTAGGATTTTTTTGTGAAAAATAGCATGGGGCAGGTTACCTACGGGGGACAAGCTCAGGTTCTTAACTCTAAACAAAAGAATATGTTCATTTTGTGGGATGTTTGAAGAAACCGTGGACCATCTTTTTATTAATTGTGGTATAGTGGATGTAATCTGGAAGACTTTTTTCATAATCTTAGGCAGTCCTCCAAGCTGTTCCAATTCGGTAGAAAGCCTTATGGCAAACTGGAATCAGATGTGTCACTACCAGCAGGATTTATGTTTGTGGGAATTCCTTCTGTCAGCAATGCTATGGGCCATTTGGAGAGAGTGGAACCTGAGAATTTTCAGCAACCAGTTCTCTTGCCCAGCAGGGATTATTGGAAACTGTATTTACTTCATACAAGAATGGTTCATTAGAAGATTTGGGCATAAGTTTTCAGAATCTGCAACTCTTCCAAAAATTGTCCAGTGGAAAATTGTCTTTCTTTGAGGGTTTTGATGTGAGTTGTAATGTGTTCTCTTTTTTGGGAAAGGGGTTTTATGTGGTTCCTGTGATTCTTACAATGTCTACTGTCGTGGTAGACAATTATTATGTTTCCCTTTCCCTTTCTTCTACCCTTGTACTCTTTTTCTGATAATTTCAATGAATTAATGTGGCTTTTTGCTGCCTTAAAAAAAAAAGACAGTTGGGTGCCAATTCTACACTTATTTTCTGGAGTAAAACATTTGGTGTCACTTATTTTTATGTCTATCATGCGAACTAAGATTTTAGCTTGGTACCCACACTTGAATTTGGGTCAGAGGATGTACGAGGACATCATGTGACTTTTAAGCTCATTAACCTGCGCTGAACTGTGTTGTGAGTTAACTGACTAATGGCCAACTTTGAAATTTCTGGACAACTCTTCACATGATGCTAAAGGAATGTTCCGTTTGTCTATGAAGGTACACGAGCATGCCTTGTCCTTTTCAGTCAAGGAAAATGGATCACACAGTTTAAAAAAAACGTATGTTTAGTGAAACAGAGTCTTTTTTTATGCTTGAATGAATGTTGATTAAAAAAATGAGTCAAATACCATGATATTTGGACAGTGTCCTGTGTATATTTGGATGATAATGCTGTCCAAGTATGTGAATGATTGTATTTTATGTACCATACTTACCCAGTTAAAAAGGACTGTGTGGCCGAGTGTTGGTTGTTCTGTTCTCTATCATATCATCACGTGTGTTGTCATGGATTATGTACAGCATATTACTTGGCCAATGCATGTGAATGATGCTATGTAGGTACTCGGCCCATGCATGTGAATGATGTAGGTACCACAGCTTTCTGGTCTAAATAGAGTGGTTACCTTGTGAACCTCTCGAGTTTGTTTCTTGTCTTAACCAAGTCTCACTTTTGATCACTCATTTAGGTGTCCGACCAGAGGGTTTATAATTTGTAAGTTGTGCTTGCACGTGGCGTACTACAATCAAATATATCACTTTCCTCTGTTGCTTTGCTGCTCAGAGCTACTTAGGGGGAAGCTTTATTTTGTCAAAATTCATGCTTCATTTTTTTTACATGTACTCGAAGATACTCTTTATCATCCTACTATGAAGATCAACTGATATGTGTGTGGATTATATACTGTAGGTACCAGTTTGTTCCACAGCTGATATTTCTGAACAGCTTATTTGGTTATCTTTCACTTCTTGTCATTGTGAAATGGTGCACTGGTTCAAAGGCTGATCTTTATCATGTAATGATATATATGTTTCTGAGCCCCACAGATGATCTTGGTGAAAATCAGCTTTTTGCCGGCCAGAAGACACTTCAGGTTTCTTTTATGCATGTCGTGTGGACTTATGTTACAACTACTATTATGTCATAATCCTCATTGCATCTTGGCATGTCAACAGCTTGTTTTACTTCTGCTGGCCCTCGTATCTGTCCCATGGATGTTATTTCCCAAGCCTTTCCTATTGAAAAAGCAACACCAGGAAGTATGCTACTATCCGAACTTTATGCTTTGTTTGATCTTCTGTAAGGAACTTTTGATTTTCTGAATATCTGAAGGAACGCTCGTCATTTTCAGAGGCACCAAGGTCAGTCTTATGCGTTGCTTCATGCCTCTGATATTGATTCGCTCGAGATAGAAGCTGATCATGGTTCACATGGTCATGAGGAGTTTGAATTCAGTGAGGTTTTTGTTCACCAACTCATTCATACGATAGAGTTTGTCCTTGGAGCTGTCTCCAATACTGCTTCGTATCTCCGACTGTGGGCTCTAAGGTAGTGTAAATCTGTGCACTGTTTTGTATAATATTTGTTGCCTTAAATTATGGTTATCTTGAAGTTGTCATCGTTGAAGGTTTGCTGCACCCCTTTGGAATCATACTGCAGGATGGTTCCCTCTATTGTTCCACATACATGAACTTTGATTTGATGTTCGGACCTTATATAATGTTTCCCTTGTTTTGAGTATTGAGAATTGATGATTTGGTGTACAATGTTTGCTGTTTTTTATTTATGCAATTTATAAGAGAAGACGGGTTTTTGCATACTAGTGTATGTTCATCTAGGCTATTCTTCTACTGCACTGCGCATGTTCATGTGCATTTCAGAATGTTTGAAGAAAACCTTCTGTTCTAGCTAACCAATTTGCTCTGATGGCAGTTTGATTATCTGATTTTGGACATTATCTTCATTTCCAACTTTTAAGGTATCCTCTATTAACAAATTTACTTTGTTTGCTCAGCCTTGCTCACTCAGAATTATCCAGTGTATTCTACGAGAAAGTTCTACTTCTTGCTTGGGGGTAAGCTTCATTGTTGACAATCTCTTTTGTCAGTTATCTGGGTTAATGTGCAAATGGAAATTAATGATACTGATTTGCAATTCTCAGGTATAACAACATCATTATTCTCATAATTGGTGGCATTGTGTTTATCTGTGCGACGGTTGGGGTGTTGCTTGTCATGGAAACATTGAGTGCATTCCTACATGCCTTGCGGCTTCACTGGGTGGAATTTCAGAACAAATTTTATGAGGGTGATGGATACAAGTTTGCCCCATTTTCATTTGCATTAGCAGCAGAAGAGGAGGATTAATTCCAGACTCGATGGATGATTAGCTGTCTGTGCGAGTTCCTAGGGAATCTGGAATGAGAGTGACGAAAGGCCTTGCACACGAAAGAGTTGTTCATCAACATGCCTTTCCATCCTTATCAAGGGAATAAGGAATAGCCATTAGTCATTATATGATGGGAGTGCCCATAGTCCACGTAGTATATTATTTGCCAACAGGTATTGGACTGTATTTATGGTTCTTCATTCTTAGACAGCAGTTCTTTTTGCAAAATAATAAACTGTTGCTGATGAGCGCATGTACTGTGTTACTATGTAATGATTTGTACGTGGATAACAATAAGAGCTGTTATAATCTGCAGAGCATTCTCCGAGTTTGCTGCTGTTTCTTTTGACAACCTTTTTGTTTTTGTGGGTGTGAAAGATACACTTTGGGGGTGTGATGGAAACGCTTCTAAGATATACTCGTGAACCCATCCCCTAACATCGCTTCAAGCCCCCACTGCTCTGCATAGAACTTGTGTTTCGTAAGGCAAACTGATCCACGAGATTCAGGCCGTCTCTGGTTAGTTCCTTTATTTGGTGCCTTTTGGGCAGTTTTTTTTTTACTTTTTTTTAATCACATAAAGAAAGCTTATTATGATTGGAATCTTGTTGACATGGGTTGCATTGTTCAGAGTCTGGATTCCACACCTCAGAATTACCATAAAAAGTTTTAGGTTGGGTTAGCAAAAAAAGACTGGCAGTACGTCCATCAGTTGCATCAATCATAGGACTCTCAGGCACCCGACTCTCCCTTCAAACAGAATCACCATTTGAACCGCCATTTCTCTGAATAGGCTTGTCGAATTGATCCGTTTGAAAGGGAAGATGTAGCATGCAGGTTGCCGCTGTATGTTTTAGTTTTCAAGTGTATTTTTGCCATTTGAAAGGGACTGCCAAGTGTAAAGTTAGCATGGTCTGGAGGGTAAATAAATAAGAAGATAATAAAGGTATATAAAGCACATTTGTATCTTGGGTTCCAGATAAAAGTAAGCGGATGATCCAGTTGGTCGCGACAGCGGAGTCGCCTAAGTATGCCTTCCTGTAGCGTTCCCTCGCCCATGCCTCCATCCTCGTGCTCGATGCCGAGTGGAATCCTGCTTCCCACTGCTGGGGATGCTGGCAGCAGTGGAGAGGCTGCTTCCGCGCCAACTTCCTCCTGGTTGTTCCCAGGATGACCTTTCTGCAGATCGCCTGCCGAGAGGTGCCCAATCCGGTAGGAGGCGACCACCCGGGCCGCGGGTGTTCTTGGTGGACCTGCTCTCGCTGTCCTCCCTGTCGTTCCCAGGGTGACCCTCTTGCAAATCGCCTGCTGAGAGGCGTCCGATCCGGTGGGGGAGGCGGCCAGCAACCACCTGCATGTGCCCTTTCACCATCTCCTCCTTCCTCACTCCCTCCCTCCCCATGGCTGGGTCCAGCACCTCCATCCCCCTCCCCGCCTCTACCGCCGCCCGCGCCCACGCCACCATCCCCACTTCCTTTTTCCCCTCCCCCGGCATTGGCAAGTTGGGTTGCCGCCCCCGTCGCACCTCCAGCATCAGCACTTTGAAGTTGTACACATCTGCCTTTGCCAGCCTGAAGTCGCCGTCGAGGAGCATGTTGCTGGCCAGGGCCGAGGGCGTCAGCCGTCAAGGGTGCTGGACGTTAACAGAAGACAGAATATTCCATTGTAATAAACGTCTGTGAGCCATAGGGACTTTTTAATAAACATTTAAAGATTGTGGGGGCTTATATATAAATAGTGATATTAGAGAGGCTTATTCGTAATATTAAAAGATTATAGGGGCTTATTATAAGAAAACCCAAATTTTAATTCAAACTTTGGTCTGCGTCATCTGACTCGAACTCCTCATAAACCTATTCAGGCCTTAGCCCAAGCGTTAAAGCAACTTCGGTCGCCATCCTCTCGCATTTAACACATGTCGACACCTTTGTGCTACATCGTTTTTGCGACGGGCCACCACAAAGGCCGGGGGTAGTCATCAACAGCAACAATATTTTTAGGCTTTTGCTAACAGCTATCAACATGTGTATCATACATTATCCGTGATAGATAGATACATGGTGGGTTCCAACAGCTCAAAATCCCTGAGCACGGTTTGGAAAGTAAAAATTGCTAGGTGCTTGTTTCAAACTTTAGTGTTCTTAAATGAAATACCACTTCAGTATTGTAGTGGAACCATCTTCAGATTACATGTTTAGAGTCTTTAAATAGTTCACTTGGATTAATTCTATAGTAAAATTTACTTCACTTGGATTCTATAGTAAACTTCTAGTTCACTTGGTTACATAGAAAATTATAATGCAATCCCCAATACCCCAGTGCTCTATCAGAGCTCTTCACCATGTCACTATAGGGCGTTGTCTATTTGTTTGTATCATATACTAACAATCAAGACTTTCGAACTCCCTCATTTGTGAAGGCACCTTGTGTTCTTTTTTCCATTAGCCTTATCATTTACCTCATTCGTTAACCACTTAGCCCAATTTTGAGAAAAAAAGTTTCATTACACCACCTGCATAGGTTTGTTTGGATTCTAAAACAAGGCACAATTTTGTGTTTTTACAATGGTCTTCCCTCGGTTCTTACAGTAACCTTCTAAAAAGCGTATATAGCTCCTACACTACCGAGATGACTACTTTGCTCTTTTTTTAAAAAAATTGTTCATTGTGTGTATAGTATAAGGTTCGTACACTAGAGACCATAACCTCTATGGGCTTTCAAATGGGACATCTTGTCTTCACATGAAAAAGGCTTAAGACGTTTGATGCTAGGACCTTTGCCTATTGAAGACTATCTTAAATAAAGATATCTAATAGTAACTTTACTTCCGATGGTTTCTTTCTTATATTCATATCAGTTTGGCATTATACTAGAACTATTGCCACGGTCGGCTGATCTGAGTAGAAATTTATGGGGAACCTACTAATACAGTAAACATGTGCCAACTCCATTTTTGAAAACCCTGGTTAAGATGTAAAATTTACAATGATTAAGTCCTTGGTCCACTGTCAGACCCTTATAAATCTAACTTTGGAAAGTCAGAAACTTATATTAAATAGGTAATTAATACATCTGATATGATGCACAACTTTTCTCTCATTCTCAACTCTCTTTCCTTCAGTCATTTTTCTTCTCATCTTTTCTCTAGTTTCCAGATTTAAACCACCTGATTTGTCCTGTCCAAAGTTGACTCCACTCTGACTTCATAACATTCTGTCAGAGATGAGCATTCCTTATTGAAGTGAATTGGTTAAAATTTAATTGACTCCTACAGGTTGGCATTCTAGCAGCTCTTTTCTATGTTGCATTGTGCTTTGGCACTTAGTATATTGCTTATGCATGGTTGGCAGTACCGGCCGATACCGGTACGTACCAGCCAGCACCGGTACCTATGATTTAAAAGGTATCGGCCGATATTGGGCCGGTACCGGTACAGGTACTGCCATCCATATGCTTATGCACTCTTTTTCAAATGAATGTTAGTACTTTGAGACGTTAAATCTTGTAGAACAGTCATTTAATAAAGGTTTCATCGAAGAGATTCTTGTATCTAAAATCCAATAAAATGTACTATTTTACCAATGAAAAGTCTTTAGAGAGAAGAAATGGTTACTTTATTCCACCCTATGAAGGACTAACAGTATAATAATCCTTGTTGATGACCTAACGCCATAAACGATCTCAATCTAATATGAAAAGTCCCAATTGAGTTGAAAGCTTTAACCCTATGTAAGAGCTCAATGCATTTGCCTTAACACATTGCAACATGCTGTAAATCCAAAGCAGCTGCAGACCAAGTCATGCACATTTCATTTTATCTTATGTTATTTAAAGTGCACCTTGAAGGCAGATAGTCCAGGCTTGCACGGTGTTATATAGCAGTAACCCTTCATATGAGCCACATCTGAATGAGTAGTTATGAAACAACCAATCTAATTGGCTTCAAATACAAGATCCAACTTAAAATTTTCCCTCTATTAGATGTCAGAATTTCATGTATTTAATTCTTTTGGGAGGTATATGTAAAAGATTTTATACTCAATATACACGATTTTAATAGTGTTTTATTTTGAAGGATGGGGCCGCTGCCTAAAGCAAAATGCAGGACACTTTTATTCATCTTTCCCTTGTAATGAATAAAGCTTGATGCAAGAGGAACAAGGTGATGTTCGGCTTAAGGCTACAACTTTAGGTGGGTCAACTCAAATCCAAGCGAGCCAACCGGATGGTTGAGTCAACTGACCAAGTTACGATTGAATTAGGCTAGGATTGGGAGGTCTTTTAACCCGACTTTGGATATATTAGATTAGATTGGATATATGTGATAACTGAATTACTAGAATATGTTTCATTTGATTTTATATCATTTTACAAAATTTAAATTTACAATATGAAAGATGTTCTAAAGTAGTAGCCATAAGATTATGTTTGTATCTTTTCTTATTGCTTGGTTAAGGTAAATAGATAAATTCATTTGTACCTTCCTACATAGAATTTTGGTACTACGAAAGAAAGAAAAGTGTCAAGTGTAGACTATGAAGGATATAACCTGACTCAATCCGACCAAACCCGATAAAGGTTGATTATATGAGTTGAATTGGATTTGGGCAATTATTTGATAGATTGAAGTAGGATTGAGTAAGTTGGGTTGGAGGTTGGATTGGGTTGAATTAGAGTTGAGGGGTTAGCCATAGACTGTCCCCCACCCTGGTCAGTTTTCCATAGGATACTACATGTCAAGGCCTTAACATTAGATCATGAATCGAGTTTCTATGATGGTAAAATAATAATAAACGGCAAGCTAATAAGATCTAACCGGATAGATCAGTACTGCACAAAGTACAATAGGACATCACATCATGGCAATTTGATCATGTGATATGCACTTGCCTTATAATTGTGAGAATTTGCGTAAGGCAACCTTCAAAATTTTCTTTCCAGTCGTGCCAAAAAACAGGTAGCATATATAAACGGCTGGTCACATCAGATTCTTGTGTCTGAGAATCTATTCCATGCGAGATCTACATACAAGCACCATGTCCAGGATAGGTGCCATTGGGCAGCATACTACCACAATTAAGTTTTGTTCACCTAAATTCTGGCCAGACCACTTGCTATGCTTTGATTGAAAAGTCATATCAAGATCTTATTTGATATGTAATATAGCACTTAGCTCAATTTTGATGAAGCGGCACTGCAAATCCATTTCATTGGCATGTCCCTGTGTTTTTTAAGGGCATAACAACCGATGGAAACATTTCCAAGTGCACAACACTTAACAGTAAGGACTCCATCAGAGAGCATGCGTACAGTGAGAGAGAGACAAAGATCCGAGGTAGTTAATATATGTACTACAGAAACCCTCAGAATGCACAAGTCTATGTCATCTCCCCAAGACCTGCAAGTTCTGGGCATGCTGTTCGCGCCCTTTTCCTACTGCAGTAAATTCACAGCCAAGGAAAATGATCATTTGATAAATACCAGCAGACCACCAATTCAGCAGTAAAAGATTATTCACCACCAGTTCGCAAAAGATCACTTTGCTCAGTTCACTGCCTGCTAAGATGTGTGCAAACAGACTAGGGCAAATTAAGATAATTATGTGGATTTTTCCAAATAAAGTGGCATACAGGCATATATATGACTTGCAGACTTTTCTAATGAAGAGGTTTGTTTGAGTAAATACACAGCAGCAATACAAGCATCACACTTTATATACAAAGATAGAAGAAAGTTTAATCAGTGCCCTGTGGCAATGGCAGACACTGTAGACACCATGGAGTCAACTCCGCAAACATTACGGCCCCTGCAGATCTTGTAGTAACCTTTCTCTCCCCAACTTTCGCCCCAAGAGTTCTTTATGATCCAGTATGGCTTATCCTTCAAACGTATCGGTGCATAACCAGCTGAACCATAGCCAACAAGAAGTACACCATGGTCCAGGTGTTTCCCACAGATGTATGGGCAAGAAACCCCACCAATGTAGGTCTGCATGAAAACGGCATTGATGCCAACTGCACAGAGAGGAGAAAAGCAGGGGGAAAAGGGTTAATTATCTTAACAGTGTAACTGGAATTTAGAGCACAAATGTTCAGAAACACACTAACTTAGTAAAGTGTTAAGCTGCCGATCGAGGGGATTTTATTCACCATTTGAATGTGCCTACTTGGAAAGATCATTATTGTGTCTAAATGCCAGTACCCTGGATGCATGTTACGGCCGGAAGTATCAAAGCCAAGGGGTAAGAGAATCTATCTTCATTTGTTATCTGGTGCAGCCTCTAAGAGGATATGCCCACTTCATAAGCACACAGACATGGGAAAACTGACACTCCATTTGCATCTTTCCACTGAAACTACTTTGACAAGCAGCTGCTCAAATGCTAAAACTTCATTTATTTTGCACGTATATATGTTTCCCTTATCTCTTTAAACATAACATAAAACTCACAGATCACCTATCTTGAAAGGCACACATGCCAATTTCAGCACTAGCTAAGCAGTTGTACATCAGGCATATCATCATATAAGTGAATCGATCTACTAGTTGGCGGAGGAGCAGGCAAAGCAAACTCTTTTATGTTGAGTCCATCGGAGGAAATATTTCTAAACCAGGAGAAATAAACACTTGCTGCACTGCCCCCATGGGCATGGCATTGCAGTACACTACAACCCCAAATGTGTCAAAGGCATGCCGCACGCACACCATCCAATTTATCGATCGGATGGCAGTCGTATTGAATGCAATGATGCCCAGGAGACATTGCAGCAAATATTTCTTTCTGCCTAATAACAAGGTAAGTTGAGACTAATATAAAAGAATAAGATGATTGTGAGGTGTTAAGGCCAGGAAACTTTGAAACAGAGGCCAAGAGTATTGCAGAGATTCGTTCAATGGATGGATTGCCTACTTGCGAGAGGGCCGTGTTTAACGAGGTTAGCGGCAATCTGGCTCTCATCAATGGAGACAACAGTGAAGTTAGAGACAGAAGCGGCGATCCTGCTCTTGTCGAACTTGCACTCGCCATGATCCGCTCCGGTGTAAGGATAGTCCTGCTCCCGCTCCAGCCCTCCGGCCTTGATCAAGTACTGGAAGGCGGTGGTCATCAATCCACCCTCGCATCCAGAATCACAGGCGCCGGGCTCCGACGGGTCACACTGTGGATCAAAGCAATCACACACAACCAATCCATGAAACAGGTAAGAAAAGGTAGCTATCTATGCTCCCTATTCATATGATAAGCAAAGGATAAGATCATGCCAAACCAAAAAAAAAAAAAATCCCATGAAACAAGATAAATAAGTAATTAGAATGGATTAACAAAGATGATGATGATGATTAATATTATTATTATAAGTAGTACCTCGTGGTCACAATCTACGAGCTGCTGCTCGCTGAGGCTCTCGAGCTTGCCTGTCGCTAGGAAGTGCGCCCCTTCCAGAGCCCCCGCCGCGCTGAACGACCAGCATGATCCGCAGGTGCCCTTTTTATTTATTTGTTTACATATATTACGTGCACAAGCCAAAAATAATAAAACAAAAACAAAACAGTGGAAAATTAGACCCAAAAAAAAAAACAAATATATGTAAATAAAGCAGATCGGCCGGCCAAATAATAACATATCCTCCTCCACCGACCTGGTTCTTGACAGGGGAGACGGCGCCGTGGTCCCTCCAGTCGAAGTCTTCCGGCAGGCCGTCGGTGGGGAGGATCGGCGCCTCGTGCGCCCCCTTGGAGAACGTGGGGGGCCGCCCGCGGTGGAGGCCGAGGTAGCCCCGCTCGAACTCTTCCGGGGTGAGGTCGGAGAACTGGGTGACCCCGTGGACGGCGGTGGGGTCGAGCAGCTGGTGGCGGCGCGCCCGGCGGAGGTTGGTCTTGAACACGGATAAGCGGTAGGCGTGCTCCGCCGGGGTGGCGTAGGACTTGCCGAAGGTCCTCAGGAAGCTGGCGAAGTGGCCCTCCGCGTTCAGCAGCGCCTCATCTGCATCGGCCGCGGCGGCGGCGTCGGCGTCGGAGACCACCTGGCGGATCAGCAGCGCGTCGTCGCCATCGCTCCGGGGGATCGAGTAGCCGTCAACGAGCCGGGAGGACGTCCAGACGAGGAGGAGGAGAAGGGAGAGGGAGGGCAGAAGAAGGCGATCCATGGATTGGGGTGGAGGGTTCACAGGCAGACGCGTAGAGAGAGAGAGAGAGAGAGAGAGAGAGAGAGAGAGATCTACTAACCAGACCAGACCCCTCCCCCTTTCTCGCTTCTTCTTCTTCTCCTCTGCTCTGCTATCCGTCTTCCATAAATAAATAATAAATAGACAAATGCGGATGGAGGAGTAGGTCGCCCGCAACCACTCGTGATCTGACACGTGATCTGCCGCTCTTTCCATAGGCTCCCCTCAGGTCCTGGTCGGTACACGTTCCGTTCCATTTCAACATCCAAGGGAGCCCCGTTCGACGTCATAATGCAAAACTTAAGGGATAAGCATACGGTTTGGAGCATAAATAATTATCTTTTGTATATATACTCTTGACTTTCAACTTTCATGTATAACATTAACATCTTAAAAAAGATTACAGTTGTACCTTTCTGTTGATATGTCATGTGAACCCCTAATTGACTATGTCAAGGAGATCTCATATATTCTGATGGAAATAAAGATACATATGTATATATAAACACATTTTTGGTAACTTTAGATGTACACGTGCAAAAAATACATATTTTTTTGGTATATTATGTTGGAGTTTATAATATTTTGACAGAAAAGGTATAGCAATAAGCTTTTTGAAGTTGTCAAAGATAATATATGAGAGTCAAGAATAATACATGTAAAGGGTTTAAACTACAACGTCCACGTCCAGCCAGTGAAATTAGACCCAAGTAGTGTTTCCTTCCTGGAAGGACATAACAAAGGCCATTAGGAGGCCCCAAAGTTTATCGGAGAACTACTGATGCCCAAGCTAGCTGGAGCTAGAGAAGGAAAGGTAAGATGCGTAATAAGCTTTGAGTGAGCTAGTTATGACCTATCTGGTAAAGTAGGAGGGTCGTGGCTTTTATAAGATCCCTCTAGCTGGGCAAGAGCAAACATGTACCATGCGGAAGGGGGGCACATATTACCTGATCCAGCACCACAGGAGCATCATGCAAGACCTTCGAGGCTTAGTGATGTCAAATCTAGTGTTAGTGGGGTGTAATCCCCAACCTGGGAGACAGTCCCCATATCGATGATGACAGATTGACCGAATTGATGGATATAGGTGTCCTCTAAGTCAATCATAAAGCACTTATTTCAATCTGATTCACTAATAAATGACATTAAATTCATTATGTAGATTGGCATATTTATAATTGCGCATAATGAAGTCTATGAATACGTGCAATAGTCGTCAAATTATGATGAGATCATAATAATGAGACTAATGACTTATAAACACATATTCTCAATTGTTCCTAGTCGTAAGATGTTTGAGAAGGACATTAAACATCCGGTTAGACTAGTACATGTTATTCCAACTCATATGATGAGGGTGACTGATCTCGTTAGTTACTTGTGTGGAGACACAATGGTAAACCTGTAGGTACTCATTGGGGAATAAGTTCACTAAACTGATCCGATATGAATCGCCGAATGGTAATTTACCTGACTATCAATCGGCTTGATCCATCGTCACAGTGGTGTGGTTGATCTTTGGACTTGAGACACATTGTCGGTGGACTTCTGGACTTTGACCTTGACCTACGAATCCTTATCCACGGGATCTCTAATAGTCAAGGATCGGGTTCAGCGGAAGACTTTCGAAGGTGATTGTGTGTTCGATAAAGGATCGTTCACTCTCAGGTAACTGGAGAGAGAATGCTCTAGAATAGATCTGCAGGAGCCTCTGGCCAGAGCAAAAATAATATCAGAAAAGAGGTTTTCGGATATTGTGCAGCGGAGTCTGATTCAAGTGAGTTGACCATATAGGGTTTGACAGTTGACCATACCCTAGATTAACTCGAGAGCATTGTGCGAACGAAGGATTATAGCCACGCGGTAACTGTGGACGGACAGGTTCCATAAGAGGGTTGCTGAACCCCATTACCTTCCGGGATCATGCGGTGTTGCTTGGCACCCAACTTGATCGGAAGTCCGACCGAATTTACATGCAATGTTAATTCAGCTAAGTAATTAGTTAATATCTAGATATTAATTAATTACAATAAATCAATAACTAGTTATTAGACTTAACGGGCTAAAAATCGAACTGGTAAATGGGCCTAGAGGGTCACACGCAATAAGATTCTCAATCGGTGGTACATAAGTGAGATTTATATTAACTCGGGGACTTTTGTGAAAAGTCGCGCCGACTTAATATATATACGCGCTGTTGAGAAACCCTGGGCCAAGCTCCAGGGGTTTCCCCATGCTGGCCGTCATCCCCCCTTTCTCTCTCCTCCTCTGGGCACCCCGTTTGAGGTGCCGGAACAGTCTTCGTCTTCGCCACGCACCATTCCCGAAAGTCGGGAATTCCCGTCCGCGGGTTTCCGAACATTGTTGTGGCGACGGATCTTCAGCGAGCGAGCTGATACGGACAAGGGAACGAGGACGAACCACCGCGGAGGATCGCGTAGATACTGCTGAAGGCCGGACGCTTGTGCGGCTCGTGGCATCGCCTCAACGGAACCGAGACGGAAGCGGATTCGAATCCGCGCACGATAATCATATTACAACCCGGTTTTTTGTTTTAGTTTTTCATTCCGAATCGGATTAGCGGGCATCGGGTGAGATATTTTGTTCGTCATTTCCGCTGCGTTCTTCGGGTCCCGCCCAGATCCCAACAGTGGTATCAGAGCCAGGTTCCGCTCTGATCCGTTTCGTAACGCTAAAATTAATATTCTATAATTAATTCCATGCATTAATTTAAATTTTCTCATGCAGAATTTGTCCATAAGATGAACAATTATATTCAGACTATTTTCTGTGAAGAAAAATTGAATTATTGGGGTTTTATCGTGTTGTTCTTGATGGAGATGAAGAACAGGGAAGAACAGGCTTTCTAGGGCATGGTAAGGGTTCAATAGTGATCGGAAACCATCGTTGAGTATGCTGAAGCCGATGGCCGGCGGGGCTACTTCCCTTAATTTTATTTTCAAATGTTGGAAATAAGGTAAATAAAGGGAATATGGCCGGCTAGATCTCCCCTTTAGGCCCCTGGAGCATCTCCGGCACAGGCCGACTCTGCAAGAACCGTACGGTACCACCAAGGGTGGGAGTCGCCAGTATATCTCCTCCTGCGTTTTCGTTTTGTGCCAGGCTTCGGGTGCAAAATCAATCCTCACCTCGGCATGTGAGGGGCCATGAAGCAGCACCGGCCTTACCGAAAGGCTTACAGGCCCCATCTCCAGTGTTGGAAAGGGGCGTTGCACTGCCTGTACCCGCCGCCGGCGTTGAGGAAGACGGCTAGGGTTCTTCCCTGGCCGCATGCCCAGGCGCACAAGGGGCCGAACCCGAGCTTCCTGTCCCGATCTGACCGGAGCTCCGCCGCCGTCGGGCTCGCCGGCCCCGTCAGGGGCGGCTGGGAGGGCCGGCGGCGCCGACCTGGTCCACCCCCCCCACCCTTGCCGGCGTCGGGCATAGTGAAGGGAGACAACCGGTGGCGGCTAGGGCTGAGCCCTAGCCGCAGGGACCCCATGCGGGTCTGTCCCGGGTCGGCCGGCCTGGGCGGTCCAGGCCGGACCTAAGCCGGGCCAGACCCACTGTGGGCAGGCTTGGCTCGAGGCCCAAGCGCCTGGGCCGGCCCAGGCCAGTCTGGCCCGAGCCAGCCATCCCATTTTTTCCCATTAACCCCTTTTATAAATGAATCCCACCCCATTTAACTTAAATATTGAAATTAATTTCTGTTTAAAATATGTTTTAAACATATATTTATATTTTTGTTAATAAGGGGTTGTTTTAAGATATGATCTTAAAATTAAAGGGGATTTAAATTTAAGATGTTATCTTAAGGGTAATTAACAAATGTTGTTACTTATCTAAAAGGAGATCTTAATTAATTATTAACAATTGTTGTTATTATTAATTAAGATAATAATTTTAATTCACATTAACAAGTGTTGTTAATTTGTATTTAAGATGCGATCTTAAAATCAATTAACATATGTTGTTAATTATTTAAGTGATTAGATCAACATTATGTTTTTTAAAATTAATTAACAAATGTTGTTAATTTTATTTTAATTAACTAATAAGACATTAATAATTTCTTAGCAATTGTTGTTAGGAAATTGTTTTAATAATTTAGAGACACTTAATAATAGTTGTTAAGTGATTAATTAACTAATTATAATAGTTATAATTAAGTTAATTAGTTCTTGAGTAATAAACCTTAATAAATGTTATTATGGACTGATTAAGTCTTAATAATAGTTATTAAGATGATTAATTAGTTTACTCATGTATCTCTTAATTATTGTTTAGTTGATCTAATCTACTTAAATTTGATTCTTTATCAAAGTTATTAAAATGATTAAATTAAGTCTAAAATGTTAGACTTTTTTATTAGAATTATTCTAATCATTTTTTCTTAATAATTGTTATTGAGAAATATGCTTTAAAAAAAAGGGGTTTATTAACAAGGAGTTGTTAAGGGATTAATAATTGAGTTGGAAATCCTTTTATAAGTGTTATTTAGGAATTTTTAATTATGTCTAAATGTTAAATTGTTTCGCATTAATAATTGTTATTAATGTGATTTAAAATTAATCTAAGTGTTAGGTTAATTAATTTAGAATTGTTCTAAATTATGCATAGAATATTTTAGAATTTTAATTTTAGCTTTGTATGCACATGTTGATGTGTTTAATGCTTTAAATTAGATTTAAATGCATGTTAGAAAATATGATTTTCGAAAATCCTAATTATCTAATTTTGATTGGTACCTAGGTTTTAAGAAAATCAAAATTATTATATTTTCAAAATTTTAGCCTTAATGTGATGTGCTTTATCATGTATGGTTTGTTAAAATTTGCAGTGGTCATAGACATGCACTTTAATTATTTCATATCATGTGATGGTATGTCATTTGTGTGGATTATCATGGAATGTGTTATATGGGTTAATTAATTGTTAATTAATAAGGCCCGCGTGCCTCCCTCTCTCTCACCTATTCCATTGTAATTCTATCTCCCTACATCATTGTACTCGGCCTTAAGGCTTTATCTTACAATTTATTTGTATTTGAAATTGTTTCAAAATAAATATTATTTATATTTGATCGCGCCGGCCGAGGAGAAGCGAGGATGATCCACAAATGCACCAGGAAGGCGACAAGAGATGAGATCACCAGTGGCTAAGTGTTTGCATGTTTAGATTATATAAATGTTATATAGTTTTGGTGATTAATTGTTTGGCTCCAGTTAATCACCGTGCTGTCCATGACCACATAATGAACATGTATGGTTGATGCATGCCTTTTAGTTTTTGATTTTGAATCAATTGTTATTATCTAGGTATAGTTAAATATATACGATATATTTATAAACTATTACCTAAGATGAGACCAACTTAATATAAACAAAACCTTCAACATAAAGTCTAAGCCGGAGTGCGAGTCATTGAGAATGTATCGCGTGGCTCTCCATCAATATAGTTCTTAGTGTTGGGATTTCTCGGTTTCTCCGGATCGCTCACGCAGCGGAAAATAAAATTTTTACAGCGATCCATTTCCCGTTTCGAAGAACTAAAATACGATAATCGGATTATCGAAGTTCTCACCGTGTGCGGATTCGAATCCGCAGCCGTTCGGTTCCGTCGGTGTGACACCGCAAGCCGCGCAAGCGCCCGGCCCCTAGCGAAGTCCACGCGATCCTCCCCGCGACGGATATCCTCGAGTTCGTCGTTCTTCGCAGCCCGCAAAGCCTCCGCTGGTCGCCGCAATGATCGCCGCAGTGCGCGGACGATTTCCCGTCGAACGGGATTCGGATAAACGGCGGGACAGATCTGGATCTGCCTGGACTCCAGAGGAAGACAGAAACTGAGGAGGGGCGGCTAGGGTTAGCAGCAGTTTGGCCTGCTCAGCCCGTTCGCTATGTTTTATACTAACCGCGCGGTTTTTCACAAAAACCCCCGGTTTGTATAAAACCCACTTATTTATCCATCGCCTTGAGAATCATTTGCGTGTGACCTTCTAGGCCCAAGTACCAGTCCAGTTAATGGCCCAGTAAGCCCAGTGACTCCTCACTGGCTTTATTAATTAATTAATAACCCTTTATTAATCAATTAATCAATCGAATTGATGTCGCATATCAAATTCGACCGGGCCTCCGATCACGTTGGGTGCCAAGCAACACCGCGTGAACCCGGAAGGTATTTGGGGTTAAGTAACCCACTCTTGGAACCTTTCCGTCGACAGTTACCGCGTGAATATAATCCTTCATTCGTACAATGCTCTCGAGTCAACTCAGGGTATGGCGAGCTGTCAAACCCTAACCGGTCGACTCACTTGGATTGGATGCCGCTGATAAATATCGGAAAACTCCTTTCTCGATATTATCGTCCGCCCTGGCCAGGGACTTTCGCGCATCCTTCCTAAAGCATTCTCTCTCTAAGTACCAAGAGCGAATGATTCCTTATTGACACACAATTCCCTTCGACGGTATTCCGCTGCACCCAATCCTTGGCGTATTAGAATCCCGTGGCTAGAGATTCGTAGACCAAGGTCAAAGTACAGAAGTCCACCGCCAAGGTGTCCTTGATGTCTCAGGTCCGAGGACCATCCACGCAACTGCGACAATAGAATCAAGCTGGTTGACAGTGAGGTACAATACCATCCAGCGATTCAGTCGGATTAGTTCAGTGAACTCATTCTCCAATGAGCACCTACAGATTCGCCTTAGTGTCTCCACACAAGTGACTTATGAGATCAGTCACCCTCATCATATGAGCAGGAGTAATCTGTACTAGTCTAACCGGATATCCGATGTCCTTCTCGGATATCCTCCGGGACTTTCGATAAGTATAAGGCACGGTTGGTTGCTAAGGGATTTTTCAATACTTATTGCATGGATTATAAGGATACTTTTAGTGGCCAAGATGAACTCATATTCGTGCTCTTCTCTATTGTGCGGGAAGGAAATTACAAGAATTGGATGTGAAGAATACTTGACTTCATGGAGATCTTGAGGAAGAGGTGTATATGGAGATTCCTCCAGGTTTCACTTCCCGAAGGGAAGGTGTGTAAACTAAGACAAGCTATTTTCTTTCTTTATGGATTGAAGCAATCACTTAGAGCTATGCTCAAGTTTTGAAACAAAGAGTCATGCAAACCACATGATGTTCTTCAAGCAGGTAGTACGGAAGACTATATGTCATTCCCAGCCTACTCTATTTCTATGCCGAAAGACCTAGAAAGAGCATTTCGTGTTGCAGCCGGGTAGAATACGATATCCTTTCGTCACTGCTGAATCGAACTAACTGCCAACAAGAGCAATAACATCGCTTATTCATTCAACGACAACAGATGCCGATGAACTAGCTGCCTCGAGGCCTCTTCAACTCATGGGACTGAAGTGCCCCCCACGTCAGGTAGCCCAGCTTCACCACCTGCACTGAGTAGTCCGGTAACATCTCCTCCGTCTCTCTCCTCAGGTAACACCATTCCACCGCCGCGTTCGCGCCTCTTCACCACCGACTGACACATTCATTCACCGCTGTTGCTGACTACCGGGATGTAACCGCCGCGTTCGCGCCTCTTCACCACCGACTGACACATTCATTCACCGCTGTTGCTGACTACCGGGATGTAACCGGTAACATCTCCTCCGTCTCTCTCCTCAGGTAACACCATTCCACCGCCGCGTTCGCGCCTCTTCACCACCGACTGACACATTCATTCACCGCTGTTGCTGGTAGTATGAATTGTTCCGAACTGCATAAAAGCTTATGTCTTCATATAATATAGGAAGAACCTCCCACTCTCCTAGCCGCTTAGAGAAAACACTGTGGGAAGTCTGCTTTGCTGCTCTTCAAGTTAGAGAAGGATCTTAGACCATCCGGTGACCGGCTTCGCGAGACCATTTCGTCTGGAAAGCTGAATGTATTCTCATCTTTGCTTAAACTGAAAGGTGAAGAAAAATTCCGATGGGAAGAACAACACCAAGAAGCTTTTGATGCAATCAAGAACGATTAAGAATATGTGTGTTTAAGTGATCAGTCTCATTAGTATGATCTCATCATAATCTGATCACCATAGCACATATTCACGGATTTCATTATGAAACCATAATTTAACGCGATTTACACATAATGAATATTATGCCGTTTTATTAATAATGAACGAGATTTACATTGTTAGATTGGCTTGTAGGCCACCTAAACTAACAATCTCCCACTTGGACTAAAGCCAATCACCTTTATACAATAAGCCCATAGACTCTAGGTGACGCTCAAACACAATTTGAGCCAACGGCTTTGTCAGTGGATCTGCTACATTGTCGACGGATGGAACTCTTTCGACTACTACATCTCCTCTGGATATGATCTCTCTGATAAGGTGAAAGCGCCTCAGAATATGCTTCGATTTCTGATGAGACCGTGGCTCTTTCGCTTGCGCAATCGTTCCATTGTTGTCGCACAACAGTGGAACAGGCTCAGAGATGCTGGGAACTACGCCGAGGTCGGTGATGAATTTCTTCAACCACACTGTTTCCTTGGCGGCTTCAGCTGCAGCGATGTACTCAGCTTCAGTCATTGAATCTGCAGTGGTTACTTGCTTGGAACTCTTCCAGCACACTGCCCCACCGTTCAATGTAAACACGAATCTAGATGTTGACTTGCTATCATCTGGATCTGACTGGAAACTCGAGTCAGTAAAGCCTCGCAGTTTCAAGTCACCTCCTCCATAGACAAGAAACATATCCTTAGTTCTTCTCAAGTACTTAAGGATACATTTCACTGCCTTCCAGTGCTCTTCGCCTGGATCAGCCTGAAATCTGCTCGTAACACTTAGAGCAAATGCAACATCAGGTCGTGTACATAGCATGGCATACATGATAGATCCTATAGTAGAGGCATAGGGTATTCTATCCATGAATGCCCTCTCATCAGGAGTCTTAGGAGACTGCTCCTTTGAGAGACTAATTCCATGGCTCATCGGTATGAGACCTCTCTTGGAATTTTCCATGCCAAACCTTTTGACTATGGTATCTATGTACAAGGATTGGGTCATTCCAAGCATCCTCTTTGATCTATCTCTATAGATCCGTATTCCCAATACGTAGGATGCTTCTCCCAAATCCTTCATGGAGAAGTTTTTCGACAGCCAGACCTTTACTGATGACATCATAGCTACATCATTCCCAATGAGTAGTATGTCATCTACGTAAAGAACTAGAAAAGTGACTGCACTCCCACTGGTCTTCTTGTACACACAAGGCTCATCTTCATTCTTAATGAAGTCATAAGACTTGACAGCCTCGTCAAATCTTATGTTCCAGCTCCGGGAAGCTTGCTTCAGTCCATAAATGGACCTCTGAAGCTTGCACACTTTATCTGGAGATTCTTTGGATGTGAAACCTTCTGGTTGTATCATATACACATCTTCCTCAAGGTTACCATTGAGGAAGGCGGTCTTTACATCCATCTGCCAGATTTCATAATCATAATGTGCAGCAATGGCGAGCAGAACTCTGATCGACTTTATCATGGCAACTGGTAAGAAAGTCTCGTCATAGTCAATTCATTGCCTTTGACGATATCCCTTTGCTACCAACCTTGCCTTATAAGTGTCGATCCGTCCATCAGCACCGATCTTTCTCTTAAAGATCCACTTGCAACCGATGGGTACAATACCCTCGGGCAAGTCCTCCAAGTTCCAAACTTGGTTGGTGTACATGGACTGGATTTCTGAGTTCATGGCTTCTCGCCATTTCCCTGCTTCTGGGCCTTCTATGGCCTCCTGGTAGGTTTTAGGATCATCATCCTCATTATATTGTACCTTAGACTCACCTTCAGCGATATGTCCCACATATCGTTCGGGTAGTCTAGGTACTCTACCAGATCTACGAGGCTCATCTGTGTGTACCTGAACAGATTCAGGAACTGATATCTCATCTGATGATAATATAGCTGTTTGGGGATCTGGAACCTCTTCCAGTACTATTTTACTCCCACTGTTCTCCTGGATAAGGTATTCCTCTTCCAGAAAGACAGCTTTCATGGCGACAAACACCTTTTGTTCATCAGGATGGTAAAAATAGTATCCAAAGGTTTCCTTTGGATATCCCACAAACCTACATCTATCAGTTCGCGATTCCAGCTTGTCTGGATCATGCCTCTTTACATAAGCAGGACAACCCCAGACTTTAACATGTTTAAATTCTGGTTTCCTGCCTTTCCATATCTCATATGGAGTAGAGGCCACAGACTTGCTGGGTACTCTGTTCAGTAGGTATGTTGCTGACTCTAGAGCATACCCCCAGAGGGACACTGGTAATCCCGAAAAGCTCATCATGGATCGCACCATGTCCAACAAGGTGCGATTCCTCCTTTCTGATACACCATTCATCTGTGGTGTATATGGAGGGGTCAGCTGAGAAAGGATATCATTATCCTTTAAGAATTGTGTGAAATTAGTACTCAAGTATTCTCCTCCTCGATCTGATCGAAGAGCTTTAATACTCTTTCCTAACTGCTTCTCCACCTCATTCTTGAACTCCTTGAACTTCTCAAATGCTTCCGACTTGTACTTCATTAAGTACACGTAGCCGAATCTTAAGAAGTCATCGGTGAACGTGATGAAGTAAGAAAAGCCACCTTTGGCTTGGTTGGACATGGGACCACATACATCCGAATGTATTAGTTCCAAAATGTCCTTGGCACGTTCTCCATGTCCACTAAATGGAGATTTTGCCATCTTTCCCATAAGGCAGGATTCGCATGTTGCAAACGATTCATAATCGAATGCTATTAAGTAACCATGCTTGTGCAACTTTTGCAATCTGCTTTCGCCAATGTGCCCAAGTCTACAATGCCATATGTAGGCCTGGTTCACACAATTCTTGCTCTTCTTAAGAGCATTATCAATCTGAAGATTGTAATGAGAAACATCTAATAGATATAGACCGTTGACTAAAGATGCCGAAGCTATTGATTTATTACCATAATAAATCGAACAACTTCTATTCTCAATTGTCAACCTATATCCTATCTTGTCCAAACAAGATATTGATATGATGTTCTTTATTATGCTAGGAACATAATGACAATCTTCCAATAGTAAGGTGTCTCCCGATGGAAGCCTGAGGTTTGCCGTCCCAATAGCAATCGCCGCAACTTTTGCGCCGTTTCCTAGCCTCAATTCCACCTCACCTTGTCTCAGCTTGCGCTTACTTGTCAGCATCTGCACATCATGGCAGATATGAGAGGCACATCCGGTATCCAATACCCAAGATGTGGAATCTCTAACTGACAAGTTGATATCTATCATATAGATATCTGAAGCTTCAAACAGCTTCACTCTTCCATGAGCTCTATCGTTAAGGAACTCCTTGCAGTTCCTCTTCCAGTGACCATACTGCTTATAGTAGAAGCAGTCACCCTTCACTACTCTTTCGCCTTTGTCCTTCGATCTTTTATCGTTAGCTATCATCTCTGCTTCATGGGCATCTAATGCCGATTCAGCAAGAGGATCAGCTCCAGGGACAAAGTTATTGCGTTCAGATATGAAGACATTCTTCAGGCTTCTGAACCAATCTGAGTAGATCATGTAAGTCAAAACGGCATCAAGTATGCCACGGAGTGAGTTATTCGACGACATAATTCCCTACAGGAGATAAGTAAAATCTATTTAGCAGATGTTCAATTATTAAAGTTTAAAACAAGACATGGTCTTTTGTTCAAGTTTAACTCCCACTAATTTTCGACGAACTGTATAACCCTCAGTTATACAGAACGAGAGACGCCGACACTCTCCTAGTGGGGATCAGAATCTCAATGACTTGCACTACAGCCTTGTGGATAGCACAACAAACTGTAATACAATCAGAGAGCACCCAACTCATGGGACTTGCAACTCCTTGCAATATCTGATCACAGCTTCGGTCCCTAGAGATTTAATGACCTTGTGGATAGCACAACAAACCACTAATTCTGGTCTAAGCTAACCATCATTACGCGACGAGCATAGATTTGCATGCAGCCCTTGTGGATAGCACAACAAAGCTACATGGTTCCTCTACCCCGATCTATAGGCATCTAATGCCATAGCCACAGTTTCTCCTCCCAATTAAGCAGGCCTTGTGGATAGCACAACAAACCTGCCTAAAGTGATTCGAATCCTATGACTATAACAATGGTGGACCACGCGGTAAGTTCTTAACTACTCGCGTTCCGGCTTAGAGTTTATCTGAGGGTATTTAGATAACTTTTATTTTGGTCTCTCCTAGGTGATAGTATATAGATATATCGTATATATTTACTAAATACTATAACCTGCTTTGATTCATAATCAAAAGATAAACAATGCATCACATACATGTCATTAGTGTGGTCATGGATAGCACAGTGGGTTTGACTGGAGCCAACAGTCAAACGCACACACATTCTAATCATAACATTTACATTAGATATCCTGCAATCACATAGGCAAGAGATCTCCATCTTTTCGCCTTCCTGGTTGCAGCTGTGGATCGTCCTCGCTCCTTCCTCGGTTGCCTCCATCATATTACATTAATTCTAGAATTAACAAGTAAATTGTAGAAGGTCCTATGACGAGTACAAGAGAGAGAGGGAGGTAGAAAAACATCGAAGTATGAGAGAGAGAGGTGCGCAGACCTCTATTTATTAACAATTAATAAACATCATACATCCACGATCCACACAAACCATTCATCTCATGAACAATAAATTAAGTGCATATCCATGACCACGGTGTGTTTTAGACATCCACACAAGATTCAGCGCATCACATGGCTAAAACAAATGAGTTTTCAAAATAAATAAGTTTTGGCTTTCTAAAAACTGGGATCCAATCAAAATTGGCATTTGAATTTCGAAAACTCATTTTATTAACTTATCATGCAATTAAATCTAAATTTAAAAGCATTAAACACACATCACATGCGTACACACTCCGAATTAATAATTCCAGATTATTCCATGCCAATTAGAACAATTCTAATAATCTAACACTTAGATTAAACCCCATTCATAGTCTAACAATTAGACTATTAAAAACTAATCTAACTCTTAGATTAATTCAACAAAATTAATTAACAATTTAACACTTAAATTATTAATTAACTCTAATTATTATTTAACTACTAATCTAACTCTTAGATTAGTTAATTAATGTTAATTAGCAATTTAACATTTAAATTATTAATCAACACTAATTCTTTAATAATATTCATCTAACACTTAGATAAGTTAATTTAAAATTAATCATTAATCTTAACACTTAAAATCAACAATTAACTCTAATTAACTAATAAGTACTAATTTAACATTTAAATTAGCTAATTTAAAGTTAACTATTAATTTAACACTTAAATTAATAACTAACTTTAATCAATTAACAACGATTGTTAATAATAATGATTCAAAATCATTAAAGCCCAATTTAATAAAACTGAATAATAATTAAAATTTTCAAAACAGATTTTGAATTAAATTAAAATCTAATTCTATTTTCATTAAATGGGCCGACAAAGAATAAAGGGGTTTAATATGATTCAAAATCATAAAAGAGTTAATTAAATAAAATTGGACAATAATTCAAAATTTTCAACAATTTTAAAATTTAAATTAAGTCCATTTTTAATTTAATTAACAGGGCAAAAGGGATTAATTATGGGGTTTGGGTTTGAAAGAAAAAGGGCCCAGCCCTTAAAACCCCACTGGCTCGGGCCCTGTAGGCCTGGGTCCGAACCAGGTGCGCCTGGGCCCGAGGCAGGCGCACCTGGCTCGTGCCAGCCTCAGGCCCGGTCCAACCGGGACCTGACCGGCCGGCCCAACCGCGAACCGGTCGTCTTCTTCCCTGCACAACCCGACGGCCCCTTAACCAGAAAACCCTAGAAACCCTAGGCGACGGCAGGGCTCCACGGCGCCGCCCAGCGGCCACCCAGCGTCGCCCGGCCCCCGGCCGGCGATGGCCCAGCGCCGGTGATGCCGCCGGTGAGGCCAAATAAAGGATCGGTTGGCCTCCTAAAACACCCCAAATTTCTGGTTTTCTGTGTTAACCGTGAACATGGAGAAGAAGAGGGTTCCCTCCGGCCAACTCCTTGCTGCCCGATGGCGGCCACCCAGCGTCACCCGGCCCCCGGCCGGCGATGGCCCAGCGCCGGTGATGCCGCCGGTGAGGCCAAATAAAGGATTGGTTGGCCTCCTAAAACACCCCAAATTTCTGGTTTTCTGTGTTAACCGTGAACATGGAGAAGAAGAGGGTTCCCTCTGGCCAACTCCTTGCTGCCCGATGGTTCCCAGCAACCCCGTGGATCATCCAGGGTATTGGCCATGCCTCTCCAACATTTGGGGATGCATATCCGAAGCCCAAACCGCCGCCGTTCTTCGTCAAACGAAGAACACCATAAACCCCAATAAAATTCCGAAAAATTGCAGAATCATAATCTAATAATTAGTGTTCATCTCATGAACACAGATCCAGCAAAAATTGACTTTTTAACGCATGGAATAAATCAAGAAAAATTAATTCGGAGATAGAAACGGGACGAGAAATAGTGGAACCTGGCTCTGATACCACTGTTGGGTTTGATCGGTTTCTCCGGATCGCTCACGCAGCGGAAAATAAAATTTTTACAGCGATCCGTTTCCCGTTTCGAAGAACTAAAATACGATAATCGGATTATCGAAGTTCTCACCGTGTGCGGATTCGAATCCGCAGCCGTTCCATTCCGTCGGTGTGACACTGCAAGCCGCGCAAGCGCCCGGCCTCTAGCGAAGTCCACGCGATCCTCCCCGCGACGGATATCCTCGAGTTCGTCGTTCTTCGCAGCCCGCGAAGCCTCCGCTGGTCGCCGCAATGATCGCCGCAGTGCGCGGACGATTTCCCGTCGAACGGGATTCGGAGAAACGGCGGGACAGATCTGGATCTGCCAGGACTCCAGAGGAAGACAGAAACTGAGGAGGGGCGGCTAGGGTTAGCAGCAGCTTGGCCTGCTCAGCCCGTTCGCTATGTTTTATACTAACCGCGCGGTTTTTCACAAAAACCCCTGGTTTGTATAAAACCCACTTATTTATCCATCGCCTTGAGAATCATTTGCGTGTGACCCTCTAGGCCCAAGTACCAGTCCAGTTAATGGCCCAGTAAGCCCAGTGACTCCTCACTGGCTTTATTAATTAATTAATAACCCTTTATTAATCAATTAATCAATCGAATTGATGTCGCATATCAAATTCGACCGGGCCTCCGATCACGTTGGGTGCCAAGCAACACCGCGTGAACCCGGAAGGTATTTGGGGTTAAGTAACCCACTCTTGGAACCTTTCCGTCGACAGTTACCGCGTGGATATAATCCTTCATTCGTACAATGCTCTCGAGTCAACTCAGGGTATGGCGAGCTGTCAAACCCTAACCGGTCGACTCACTTGGATTGGATGCCGCTGATAAATATCGGAAAACTCCTTTCTCGATATTATCGTCCGCCCTGGCCACGGACTTTCGCGCATCCTTCCTAGAGCATTCTCTCTCTAAGTACCAAAAGTGAATGATTCCTTATTGACACACAATTCCC
Organism: Zantedeschia hybrid cultivar; assembly: GCA_030544215.1. Classification (NCBI taxonomy): domain Eukaryota; kingdom Viridiplantae; phylum Streptophyta; class Magnoliopsida; order Alismatales; family Araceae; genus Zantedeschia; species Zantedeschia hybrid cultivar. The sequence goes on along the minus strand of JARZZO010000002.1, from coordinate 57,291,674 downwards.
TTCGACGGTATTCCGCTGCACCCAATCCTTGGCGTATTAGAATCCCGTGGCTAAAGATTCGTAGACCAAGGTCAAAGTACAGAAGTCCACCGCCAAGGTGTCCTTGATGTCTCAGGTCCGAGGACCATCCACGCAACTGCGACAATAGAATCAAGCTGGTTGACAGTGAGGTACAATACCATCCAGCGATTCAGTCGGATCAGTTCAGTGAACTCATTCTCCAATGAGCACCTACAGATTCGCCTTAGTGTCTCCACACAAGTGACTTATGAGATCAGTCACCCTCATCATATGAGCAGGAGTAATCTGTACTAGTCTAACCGGATATCCGATGTCCTTCTCGAATATCCTCCGACTATGAACGATTAAGAATATGTGTGTTTAAGTGATCAGTCTCATTAGTATGATCTCATCATAATCTGATCACCATAGCACATATTCACGGACTTCATTATGAAACGATAATTTAACGCGATTTACACATAATGAATATTATGCCGTTTTATTAATAATGAACGAGATTTACATTGTTAGATTGGCTTGTAGGCCACCTAAACTAACACTTAGAACTTGATTTAGTAATGGCAGTTTCTATGTGTTTACCCGAGATCTGCCACCATCTGATGAAAGTACTATAAACTATGGCATCTTGATGCCTTGAGATTGGAATAGAGGAACGGTGTACCTATCCTCGCGTTTACCCGGGTGCTGCATTCTTACTCTACTCTGTCACATATTGATGGTAAAGCTTAGACCATGTATAATGGTCTACTGTGTTTACCCGGGACCATTAAAGACCTGAGAGCCGAAATAAGATCAAATATTGCAAGGAGTTGTAATTACCGTGAGATGGTTGCTCTGAGATAATGGTATGATACTATGTGTTTACCCGAGGTCATACTGTGATTCTTGGAGATTCTGATCCTCACTAGGAGACCGTCGGAGTCTTCCGTTCTGTATACCTGAAGGTTATATAGTCCGTCGAAGAATAGTGGGAAATAAGTCAAGATAAAAAGACCATAATTGAACTATAAGAACTATCTGCTTAAATCACGTTATTTCTTTCGTTCACTAAAATGTCGTCTATTCGAGATGTTGGCATGTTGGATGCCAATACTTCTCATACTCAGACTGACTAGAAAACTCTAAAGAATGTCTTTAAGGGTGAGTAAAAGTCATTATCCTAATCAGGTATCATGAATCCTTTTACTTAGATAGACCAAGGTGAAGAGGTACTCATAGTATGCCTTTTTAAAAGGCAATCATTGTCATGAAATCTCTTATTTGGATAGACCAAGATGAAGAGATATTTATGATGTGCCTTTGAGAAAGGCAAGTGGTAAGATTTTAAACGATCGAACCTACACCTAAAAAGATGTAGGAAGGTCAGCTAAGATAGAGAAGTAGCAGTTCTCCCACTGTAACTAATATAAGAATACTGGTAAAGACAAAACAAATATGAAACTTTAAAGAAGTTTTGGATATTCTTATTAATTACCTTTTACATATCTATTAGAGAATTAGCATCTCCAATATGAGATATTGGAAATGGTTCTCAGAGCTGCGATGGTATGCAGACTTAGACAAGTAAAAGGAAATCGAAAAAAATGCAAGTGTTAAGTTAGACTCAACAATTGTTCATGATATTCATAGGTTACTGTTAAACAGTAAATCTTTGTATATCTATAGGAGTCAAATATGAAACTGAATAATTGTTATTTAGTTGCATAAGATATCAAGAATTATAAAAGTGAAAAACTTTGACTGAGAAAGAATAATAGTTGTTCGAATCAGTCAATGCACTATAGATTATTGATGTGACATTTCATGTGATGAATGTTAACGAGTCTTCTATAGAAATGAACTGTGTAAATCCTGATTATCTATGGTATTGTACACAGGGTTGTACAATAAGAAATTATTGATGTTGATACATACTAATGTAAACAGCTCAAAGGCCAAAGATGATCACTCATATTGACTTACCTTATAGTTTACCCTTGGATTGATTCGACTGTATGTACTTATTGAAGTACAAGACGAATACATCTGAAAGATTAAGGTATAAGATCAATATGAAGTATTAGAATTTTTTATTTGATCAAAGAAACTAATACTTCAGTATATGATTCACATAAATCATTAAGGCTCACTTTGTTTGCAGAATAACTTAAACCAGAATAAGGTTCTGGGGATTTCTTAACCCAGAATAAGAGGTATTTTGATTTGGTAAATTGTTGGTATTCCACCCATAATAAGTAGAATTGCACTGCGCTATTCCAACTGATTTGGTAAGAATAAGTAGAATAAAGAAGAGAATAAAGAGTGGAATAAAGAATTCAAAATACCCATGTTATTCCGCTTAACCCCTGGTATAACCCATAGCACCCTGGGTTAAGCACTCCCCTCCACCAAAGTGGGTTAAAAGGTTTTAGGAGAATAAAATATCCTATTTAGGACTTATTCCACAAACAAAGTGAGGCTAAGAGGATAATTGCATCTTCGATCGATTGATCCTCACTGTATATCATAGTAATATGATAGAATGAGGAATTGCACCTTATTAAGATATGGTACAATAAATATAATAAGATTTGCCTAATTATTATCCTTGTGAACATGAGTATGAACATTAGATGTCCATACGCTACAGATGGTTCCAAATAAGTCAGTGTGTGTCCATATAGGATATGGAAACCAAATAATTCATATGAGATGTGAATTATGAACAAACCTGATTTTAAAGTCAAGTTATACCGTGATGTGAATTTGTAAAATATCTGAAGAGTTTGGACATTACATTTATTGGCCAAGCGATAATTATCGTCCTAAAAGTTGTCTTCTATGAAGAGGAATATGTCCTCAGAGAAGACAGTGGGAGCTGATAAAACTGGAAGATGTTCTAGATTCACAAGTTAACATAAGATTATAAGATAATCTTTAGTTGCTTGGAACCACTCATAACACACATCAGAGAGTTTTATAGATTTTTGAGATTCTCTCAGTGACTAGAAGGATATGTTTGACATATCTGATTTAACAAGATGAGAGAGGAGCTCAAAAATAGATTATGATCTAAAATCTATGATAATGGTGCTCTCTGTCATTACAACTTTGAGATTGATAAGTTTATTAGAATTCTACTTGTCAGTACTGCCTATCATTATAATGAGATAATGACATATCGACATTAAAAGCGTTCTCTCAATATGATTGAGGTAAAGATGTATATGATATACCTTTAAAGCGTTTAGAATGTCCAGGAAGCAAGTTATGATTTCAAATATTATTTTGAATCAAAATGAAGCTTCCTAAGTTGTAATAAAAGTTTTGACTTAATAGTCAAATACTACATGATCATTAAGAATGATCACAGATTGTGTGTGTGTTCAAAAGGGACAGTGGGAGTATGGTCGCTTTAATAATGCTTTGTGATAATAAACATCAAAGTCATTGAGAATGGCATCATGATGTTATTATCAGTAAAAGCATTATTAACTATGTTTTCCTCCATAATAAGTTTAGTTATAATATCCCACGTATTAGAAAAACGAATCTATTAAGATAGATCGGTGGGGATATTATATTGACATGTATATCAAAATGTTTGGCATAAATTTCATAATAAGTCTCAATTGTTGAAACATAGAATTTATTCCTTTAGAGAAAAAGTTCTTTAAATGATACATGAGTGAAATGCATCATTAAGCACTTGAGAAGTGCCAAGGGTGCACTCACGTATATAGAGAGGATGATTTGAAATTATGAGTTCACACTGACTCAAATTTCAAGTCAAATAATAAATTTAACCTTCTAAGAGAAAGGAATGGATTTGAAGGGTTCCAATCCAAAACTCGATATTAAGGTAACGACATAAATAAATGATACTGTTATTATAACAGTATGGATGGACAAGTTCATCCCTGAACTAGAAGTAGTTCTAAAAGGTCTCTGATAAAATCCCGTTGTTGTAGGACAACAGTGGGAGCGATCAATTGTGTGATCGAGCCATGGTCTCTTCAGAAGTTGTAGAACATTCTGAGGCTCCTTCACGGGTTCAAAGTGTAACGACCCGCACCCTATGATCGAAAACCCAATCACTAAATGGGTGTCGAATCATTATCCACGGTCTCACACTCGGATCTCATACACACGTCTGGAGGAGTAAGCGTTAAACAAGGCTAAATATAACAATCACACGGACTTCAAGGAAATTACAAGTGCGCAGTAAGGAAATTAGTAATGTCCGTACACAGTCTAACAATAATTACATGGTTCAAAGAATTAAATAAGTACAGGCAGAAGCAAAGTACAACAACATCGGGGCATACCCCGGAACTGAGATCACTGTTGGTCCGCACACCAAGGAGAACACCACGCCTCCACTCTCCAAGAGGTCCACACCTAAAACCGCGGGGAGTAAGCCACACCAGAATTGGGTTCAGTAAGGATCATCTGATCCCCCGCCTCCCACTCACACACCCACAAGTGTAATAATACAGATACAAGTAAAGCAGTAATTACTACTCCTAAATCTCGATATAAACCACATGCATTCGAAATGTGACATGCATAACTCTAGAATCATTCTATCAAGGAGTCTACAACCAGCGTCGCAGCAAAGCACGCCAACCACACAACCGAAAGTGAGAAACACCGACCAACAACCGAAAGTGGGAAACACCGACCCGCTGAGACCAAACAGTAACCCCTCAGATAGCACGCTGGCTATTCCGGCCCAACTGGCTCAGGTGGTTACTCCTTCCCCCAGCACGAGTGGCACTCCACAGGTACCACTCCTACACCGGTACTAGCTAACCCCGAGGTTCACCAGGTGACCCTCTCTCACTAGGTGTCACCCCGCCATTGCTCCCACCGGCCCTGTGTCCCACCCACACCGACACAAGGTGTCAAGCGCTACAACTGTCACTCTAGGTCCACAGTCGCACAAAACACAGCACAGTGCGATCCGGTCACATAAGAAGTCCACGGTCGCACGAAATACAGCACAGTGCGATCCGGTCACATAGAATCCATCATCATTGAGTACAATTTAAAGCATGCATTAACTGAACTATCTAACAGTGTAAACACATATTAATAGCATAAATTAATGTGGTTCTGTCTTCAATCGCGTCGCCCAAGGCCGACGCCATTCAAGCCTCATAAACTGGTTCATGTGAATACTTGGTCTCAGAACATAGCCTAAAAGGCGTCGCCGCAGGTAGCCGCCTTTTGAAAGGCGTCGCTGTCCCCGGACGCTATTCACCACGGAAATCTATTCTAACAGAGACCGCTTCTGAGACATTTCTGCCTAAATGGCATCGTACTAGTCCGTCGCCATTCTGAATGGCGTCGTCCTAGCGCGACGTCATTTAGCGCCAGAAACCTGGTTTCTGCAGCTCAACCCGAGGGTCCCCTTTAACCCCAAATTCACCCCAAAAACACCCAAGAGGGGAAAAACGAAAAGGGAAACCAAACCACCACATGAAACCCACAAGTCCTCATTCATAGAAATGGTCATTTCCACCAAGAAACCCCCTTAACATACTCATTCTACCAAAAATCCCCATACACGCATCATGATTTACACGGAAAACACGGATGAAACAACTATAATACATGCAAGGTTCGTCCCCCTACCGTTTTTTTGAACTCCTCCTGGCTCTGTGCCGCCGAACCGCCGCACCGCAGACCGCCGCCGGTACCTCCGAAGACGCCGTCACTCCGCCGGGACGTCGGCCGCCGTCCGGAGAATGAAGCCCCGCGAAGGAAGTGGTGGTGGTAGTGGTGAGAGGTAGAGAGGTAATGGAGTGGTGGAAGAGGAAGAAAAGGAAGGGAAGGGAAAAGAGGAATCGGAGGGGGCGGAGAGAGGGAAGAGAGAGAATGAGAGGAAGAGAATGAGAGAAAGGAGGGAAGGTTCGCGGGGTCAATCTAAAACAGGGTAAAACGTGTCGTGCAAAACAGACGCCTAGCAGATGACAGGACGGGCCGTACTCTGACAGAGTCTAAAATGCGTCACCCAACAAAGACGCCGTTCAGACGACGAGACCGGCGCTGTACACTGACAACCTAGGGTCCCGCTCTGAATGGCGTCGTCCAACAAGGACGCCGTTCAGACGATACGACATGGGCCGTACTCTTGCGGCCCGAAGCCCGCCCACGTGGCGTCCACGTGGCACAACAGCAACCTAGCTAAATGGCGTCCACCCAGCAAGACGCCGTTTGAAATGCGTCGTAACCCCTAGACGTCATTTAGAAGGTACTCCCCAGACCCATCAGGATCCAACCCAGGGGATCCGACCCGAAAATTGAACCCGAAATCTCAATCCTTACACAAAGACAAAAGATTAAGAGGAAATAACGTAATGGAAAATATTCTATCATAGATAATTTAGTAGATCCCTGACCAAGTCTTAGTCACAGACTTTTTGTGAGCATCACCTAGATTTGATGGAGACCAAATGCGAAGGTGATTGGCTTGAGTCCAAGTGGGAGATTGATGAATATAGGTGTCCTCTAAGCCAATCATAAGGCACCTATTTCAATCTGGTTCACTAATAAATGGCATTAAATTTATTATGTAGATTGGCATATTTATAATTACGCATAGTGAAGTCCATGAATATGTGCAATAGTCGTCAAATTATGATGAGATCATAATAATGAGACTGATGACTTATAAACACATATTCTCAATTGTTCATAGTCGTAGGATGTTTGAGAAGGACATCAAACATCCGGTTAGACTAGTACAGGTTATTCCAGCTCATATGATGAGGGTGACTGATCTCGTTAGTTACTCGTGTGGAGACACAATGGTAAACCTGTAGGTGCACATTGAGAAATGAGTTCACTGAACTGTTCCGACATGAATCGTCGAATGGTAATTTACCTGACTGTCAATCAGCTTGATCCATCGTCACAATGGCGTGGTTGATCCTTAGACTTGAGACACCAAAGACACCTTGTCGGTGGACTTCTGGACTTTGACCTTGACCTACGAATCCTTATCCACGGGATCTCTAATAGTCAAGGATCGGGTCCAGCGGAAGACCTTCGAAGGTGATTGTGTGTTCAATAAAGGATCGTTCGCTCTCAGGTAACTAGAGAGAGAATGCTCTAGAATAGATCCGCAGGAGTCTCTGGCCAGAGCAGAAACAATATCAGAAAAGAGGTTTTCAGATATTGTACAACGGAATCTGATTCAAGTGACTTGACCATCTAGGGTTTGACAGTTGACCATACCTTAGGTTAACTCGAGAGCATTGTGCGAACGAAGTATTATAGCCACGCGGTAACTGTGGACGGACAGTTTCCATAAAAGGGTTGTTAAATCCCATTACCTTCCGGGATCATGCGGTGTTGCTTGGCACCCAACTTGATCGGAAGTCTGACCGAATTTACATGTGATGTTAATTCAGCTAAGTAATTAGTTAATATCTAGATATTAATTAATTACAATAAGTCAATAACTAGTTATTGGACTTAACGGGCTGAAAACCGGACTGGTAAATGGACCTAGAGGGTCATACGTAATAAGATTCTCAGTCGGTGGTACATAAGTGGGATTTATATTAACTCGGGGACTTTTGTGAAAAGTCGCGCCGACTTAATATATATACGTGCTGTTGAGAAACCCTGGGCCAAGCTCTAGGGGTTTCCCCATGCTGGCCGTCATCCCCCCCTTTCTCTCTCCTCCTCTGGGCGCCCCGTTCGAGATGCCGGAACAGTCTTCGTCTCCGCTGCACACGATTCCCGAAAGTCGGGAATTCCCGTTCGCGGGTTTCCGAACATCGTTGTGGTGACAGATCATCAGCGAGTGAGCTGATACGGACGAGGGAACAAGGACGAACCACCGCGGAGGATCGCGTGGATACCGCTGGAGGCCGAACGCTTATGCGGCTCGCGGCATCGCCTCGACGGAACCGAGATGGAAGCGGATTCGAATCCGCGCACGGTAATCAAATTACAACTCGATTTTTGGTTTTAGTTTTTCGTTCCGAATCAAATCAGCGGGTATCGGGCGGGATATTTTGTTCGTCATTTGCGCTGCGTTCTTTGGGTCCCGCCTGGATCCTAACAAGAATCATATCTCATGATCATGGATCTCATGATGGAGCTTTTCGTATTGCAGCACCTTGCGTCTGGCAGATGTGTGACTTGTGGTTTTAACACATGTAAAGGCATGTTAGTGAGCATGTAGATGCCAAGATTTGTCGAGGACCTTCTGGTCCTCAATTCCTAGTGGTTGGAAAATATGGGGCATGCCCCTAGTCCTTGTGGGTGCTTGGTTGGTTATCTGACTCTCCAGGTCCTCGAGTAGTCAGGGAAGTCTCGTAGACCCCTATGCTTCTTGAAGACGCCAGCTATCACAGGCTATGCGGCCTATTGGTCAGGGCCACAAGGGAGTGCGTGTGTCTATTGCGCACCTATAAAGTGGTCAGTCTCTAGGCTCCCGATGATTTGTATGGCCTTTTTCCTAGGGTGGGGGGAGCGGTGCGTTGCAATTTCTATGGCTCATGAGCCTTCATTTGGGCCTTATGGGCCACGTTGACCTTGGGGCCTGGAACACCTCTTGGGCTTTAGGTTGGGCCGTTACTGGGCCACCGGCATCTCCCCCCATTCTCCCCCTACTCTTTAGGACTCAGATTTCTCTAGAGTGATTAAGAGTAAGTAGGCTCCTAGTTGTTTGTATCGACCTTTTGTTCACCACATGCTTTTAGTTGGATATTTGTGCCGTTGTTCATGGCATCCCTTTGCCCTTTGGTCGCTATGTGCCTCTTGATAGCTCTACCTCCTGAGGCACCTTCTTTTAATACCACGCACTTAGCAAGATGACTTTTTCAAGTTTTTTCCTATGGTTAGGGATCTATTAGTCGAGGTGAAAGTCTAGAAGTCCGCCAACAAGGTATCTTTAGTACCTCAGGTCCAAGGACCATCCACACAACTATGACGCTGGATCAAGTTGGTTAACAGTTAGGTAAATTACCATCCAACGATCCAAGTCAGATCAGTTCAGTGAACAAATTTGCCAATACGCACCTATAGGTTCAACATAGTGTCTCAACACAAGTGACTATGAGACTAATCATCCTCATCACATGAGCTGGAGTAATATGTGAGAGTCTCACTGGATATCTGATGTCCTTTTTAGATATCCTCCAACTAAGAACAATTAAGAATGTGTGTTTATAAGTTGTCAGTCTCATTATTATAATCTCAGAATAATCTGACAACTATTGCACACACTCACAGACTTCCCTATGACACGAATAATAAGAATAACAACGTTATTTATACATTTATTGTCATTAAATTAATAATTGAATAATATTTTATCTGATTGGCTTGTAGGCCATGCATAATACTGACAAATGCCGTCTCTTTTAGGAGTCAGTCTAGGCTGTGTGGAGGTCACTTTTAGGTGACATCCCCCTTCCAGCCCCGGAAACAAACTTCCAAATTTTGTTATGTAGCTGAAAGCAGAAGGCTAAAACCTTAGGTCATACTGCAGCTTGACCTTGCTTGGTGTCTTTATCCTTGCTACTTTCAAGGCTAACAATCATCTACCATTTGCCCATCATTCATCACAACTCGTTGGCTCGAGTTGGCATAGGGCACTCTCTTCTACTGAAAGCACTCCTTGAGCATTGCTCTAGTGCTTTCAACCGCTATCATCACCCGATGTGCCCCTCCAATGATGAGGTGGATCTCGACGCCGGTCGGCCGGTTATCGATAGGCTCCCTACCACACTTGTCTTCGTCTTAAAGCTAGCTATTTACTGTATCAACAACATATTGTCGAATGTGACCGTGGTTGATGGGAGCCTGGATTAATACTTGAAGTTGTTGGCTGTTGCCAAGCTTGCAATTGTGGTCCTAGTGGTACTTACAATACTTGCGAATGTTCCTCTTTCATACTTTGACTTCATAGGAGGGGGTCGTCATAAGTAAGGCTTCCCTTTGATCTCACAGAGGATCTAGTATAGTGGGACTAACAACAGCATATAGTTTTCCTGAGGATACGGAGGTCACCTCACATCCTTGTTCGGACACTGGGACTTTTTATGGTCATTTCAGGGCGAGCGTTCCGAGGACCTCTTCTGATCATCAGTGTCCCGTTGGTACGATTTGTCCATGGTGATACCACTGCCTTGCAATTAACATGATAGTAAGTGAGAGTGATGAGCTCGGGCAAGGAGGTGATCGGCTGCATCATGATCAACCTTTTGAAGAAATAGTTGTGGGCTTCGAAGGCTAGAGCCTCCACGACTGTCGAGATTTCTAGGTATGGGACCTGGATTGCTTCACGATGGAAGTGGCCTGATGTAGTCCCTGAGGGATTCCTACAATTTCAAGAAGAGGGTTTTGAGATTAGAGATGGTGTTGACCTTTCGGTTCCCACTGAAGAAATGCTCCATGAACTTCTCATCTAGTTAGTGGAAGGAGGTTATAGAGCTTGGGGTGAACATCTAGTACCACTAGTGGGCGGTCTCTATCAAGTGGTCAAGAATGCCCGACACTTGATGACATCTAAGAAGCCATGGAGATGACATCCTCAAATTTGTGGAGATAGGCGTCTTCGTCCAAGAGCCTATCGTACTTGGCAAATGTAAGGAACATATGCTTTTAGGGTATGTGGATAGCCTGAATTTATATGTACAGTGGAGAGTCATTATTTTCTATATGAACGGTCTCACCACGCCTTTAGTCCTTGCGAAGGAGGTCCTCAAAGTGCCATTCACATTCCTCCATACAATGCTTGCGCTAGACGAGCCTCCTATCTACCCCCTTTTGGTTTTCTTGCTCCACCTCTGGTGTAAGGGTGGAGCTATGGTAGCCTAGTAAAAGTGGGGTGATTGCCCCCTTGGTTTATGGGGCCTCCCACTACATAGAGTCTGCTTCTAAATCTGACTGTGCCATCATTCCACAAGTCCACCTCTGATATCTGAAGAATCTGCAGTAGCTCTGCATCCGCCCTCTGAGGCTCGATCACTGCATGGTACACTGCTGGCCTCACAGTCAAGCTCGCCAACACGGCTTTATCAGCCTCTTGAGGAATCCTAAAGGAAGATTCAACAACCTGTTCATATAATCTTCATTCCTGAATCACAAGATGTGATACGACCGTCTTCCAACTCAAGGTGTCCGCCACCACGTTCGCCTTCCCCGGATGATAAGAAAAGTCGAGATCATAATCCTTAATAAACTCCATCCACCTGCCCTGCCTCAAATTCAGATCCTTCTGCGTAAATACATACTTCAGACTCTTGTGATCAGTAAAAACCTAAAACTTCTCCCCATATAAGTAGTGCTGCCAGATCTTCAGTGCAAATACCACAACCGCCAACTCCAAGTCATGAGTAGGGTAGTTTTCCTCATGCTTCTTCAGCTGCCTAGAAGCATAGGCCACAACCTTACCATGCTGCATCAGAACCGCACCCAAACCTCGACGAGATGCATCGGAGTAAACCACGAATCCACCAGAGCCAAACGGAAGCACTAGAATTGGAGCCGAAGTGAGACGAGTCTTCAACTCAGTGAAGCTCCACTCACACTCCTCGGTCCACACAAAGCGAACTCCCTTACGAGCCAACCTCGACAAGGGGGTCGCTATTGAACAAAAATCATGAACAAACTGTATGTAACCCTGCTAACCCCATGAAGCTCATGATCTCAGTTACTGTCGTCGGTCTCCCCCAGTCTATCACTGCCTCAATCTTGGCTGGATCTATGATAATGCTATCTCCAGAAATGACATGTCCCAGAAAGTGCACCTTATCTAGCCAGAATTCACACTTGCTAAACTTGGCATAGAATTGGTGCTCTCTCAGAACCTGCAACACCACCTGAAGATGCATGGCATGTTCTTCTTCAGAAGAAGAATATACCAAAATATCATCTACAAACACCACCACAAACTGATCCAAGTAGGCCCTGAAGACTCGGTTCATCAAATCCATAAAAGCTGCCGGAGCATTAGTCAAGTCGAAAGGCATAACCAAAAACTCATAATGTCCGTACCGAGTCCAAAAAGCCGTCTTACTCACATCTGCCTCACGGATTCTCATTTGGTAATACCCTGACCTTAAGTCAATCTTCGAAAATACCTTGGCATACTGCAACTGATCTATCAGATCATCAATTCTCAAAAGTTGGTACTTATTCTTTACTGTTACCTGATTCAGCTGTCTATAATCAATACACAGCCTCAGAGAACCATCCTTCTTCCTAACAAACATAACTGGAGCACCCCACAGAGAAGTACTGGGACGGATAAAACCCTTATCTAGCAATTATTACAACTGCGCCTTCAACTCAGCGAGTTCAACTGGAGCCATCCGATACGGGGCTTTAGACAAGGGCGTCGCTCCTAGTGCAAGCTCAATGGTAAACTCAACCTACCGCTGAGGAGGAAGGCCAGGCAACTCCTCAGGAAATACATCAACAAAGTTACATACTACAGGCACATCCCAAGGACTGGAACCACTACTAACACCAGCTACAATTACCGAGGCAAGGAAAGCCTCACAGCCACCAACAAGTAACTTCTGGGCTTTAAAAGCAGAAATAAGAATACTACGAGAAGAGAGCCTAATACCTTGGAAGTAGAAGGTCGGGATGCCCATGATGGAAAAACGCACCCTCTTCCTATGGCAGTCCACCTCGGCATAATAAGCCTCCAACCAGCCTATGCCCAAGATGACATCAAAGTCACGAATGGCAAGCACAACTAACTGGACAGGCAACTGATGACCCTCAATGGTCAAGGGAACCTCACTCATACAATTATACGTCAGCATGAAATCCCCAGAAGGAACCTCAACCGTCAGTCCATCAAATAACTCATCAATGGGTGTAGAAAGAATATCTACGAACTGCTCAAAAATAAAGGAGTGCGAAGCACCCGAATCAATCAACACATGCGCGGAGTTCCCAAGGACAGAAAGTGTACCTTCCACCAAGTTGGATGCACGAGCCTCCTTCCTGGTGACAGCGAGAACTCTCCCCTAGGTCTTCGCCTTCTTCTAATCTCCCGGTCCCTGCCCCTGACCATGCCCCTGCGAGTAATACCTCGCCAAATGGCCATGCTGGCCACAAGTATAACACCTTCCAGAAAATGCGGGATACTGAGTCCCACCGTGAGTACCACCACAATGACGACAAGCTGTTGGAAGTCTCTGAGCTGCCTCTTGTTAGGTGCTGGACACCGACTGACTTTGCTGAGTCTGCATGGATCTGCTACTACCACTGCTACCGCCACCGCCTCGAAAGAACCTCTTGAATCTGGAGCAGAGTGAAGACGATCCTGATCCAAATGAAGGAGCTACTGCTGCTGTCTTTCCCTTGCCATAAGTCGGCCCATGAGTAACCAGTCCCATCTCCCGAGCCGACTGATCGTGCTGTGCTTCTACTAATGCGGCACACTTAACTGCCGACACCAAGTCCGTACAACAGTGGGACGCCACAAAACTCTTCAAGTTGGACCTCAGTCCGTCCACGAACCTCTCAACTCGACGCTCTTCATCTCTTGAAATGAATGGTACAAATCTCCCAAGCGAAACAAATTTCATCTGGTACTCGAGCATTGTCATGCTCTTCTGGGTCAATTCCATAAATTCCCTCTCCTTGACCTTCTGGACATACCTAGGGAAGTATTGCCCGTTGAACTCCTTCACAAATGTTTCGCATGGAATCTCCCTGAGATTCCTATCCGCATAAGACAAGCTCTTCAAAGTCGTCCACCAATCATAGGCATCATCCTTCAACATAAACGTAGCCAGCGGAGTCCTCTTAACTGCTGCACAGTCCATAGTATCGAAAGTCTTCTCTAACTCCTTTAGCCAATGAACGGCCTCATCAGGGTTGGGACGACCGGTAAAATGAGGCAGCTTCAGCTTCAGGAATCTCTCCAGAGCAGCTGAAGGCCCTCCCCGACTACTAGAACTCTCACTAGAGTCTCGAGTCTGATATCTAGTCATCGTATCCATCATAGCCTCCATAAGACGTTCCATATTCGGCCTACCGGCCTCAGACCCGCTAGGAACATCTCCCTGCTCCCGAATAACTGGTACTCTCTTCCTAGGAGCCATCTAATCGCCTACAGTCACAAGAATCGAAAATTTCTAATTAGAACCCAAAACCTACACTACTGTCGTGCATGTACAGGATAATGTAATTATTTGCCAAAATTACAATATTTAACCTAGTTATTCATCTATTTGTCAGACTGAATGCTTCGATTACTAAATGGGTACCGAATCATTAAAATTTGGAGTTAAACCAGGATCTCGATAAGTCTGGGAAATAAATGATAAACTAAGATAAACATTCCACATCACATCGAATCGTAAAGGAAATGCATGAATTAAAAATTATTACAATTCGACTCGACTTAGCAAATAATTACATATTCCAACTGAAAAGAAATAATTAAGCGTACATGTTTGAAATGAAAATAACAACTACATTGGGGCATACCCCGGAATAGTGGCTACTGGCGCGCAACCTGAGATAACACCCTCCACGCTACGCCTGCCTAGAACCCTCACCTGAAGACCGCAGGGGAGAGTCTCATTGAAATGGACTCAGTAGGGATCCCTTGATCCCCACCACCCACTTACGCACCCACAAATGAAACAACACAAATATAGGCAATTAAAATAAATAAAGCAATAGACACAATTCCCAAAGATTCCCAAAGTCCACAACCAGACGGCTAAACACACAAACCACGCGGGCGAACGCGGAAAACACCGACCCGCTGACACCAAATAGCAATCCCTCGGATAGCGTGCTGGCTACTCCGACATGTCTAGCTCTAGGTGGTTCTGGTTCCCCCAGTACGAGTGACACTCCAAATGTACCACTCCTACACTGGTACTAGCTATACCCCGGGGTACACCAGGTGACCCTCTCTCTAGGCGTCATCCCACCACTCCCATACCAGCGCCGTGTCACTCCCACACCGACACAGGGTGCCTAAGCGTTAACAACTGTCACTCTAGGTCCATAGTCGTACAAAACACAACACAGTGCGATCCGATCACGTGGAAATCCTCATCCTCGAAGTACGTTTTCAAACATGCATTTAACCAAACTATCTAACAATGTAAACACATGTTAATTGTATGAATTAATGAGGTTTTGTCTTGAATCACGTAGCCCATGGCCGACGTCATTCAAGACTCCTAAACTGGTTTACACAGAAACTAGCCTCGGAAGATGGCCTAAATCACGTCGCTCTTGGCAGCCGCCATTTAAAATGGCGTCGCTGTCCCCAGACGCCATTCAATACAGAGACAAAATCCCCTGAACTGGCCTTAGAACAAGCTGGGCTAAATCGTGTCTTGGGTGGCAGCCGTCATTTAAAATGGCGTCGCTGTCCCCGGACGCCATTTAGCACCCGCAAACAGGTTCCCCTCCGGCCTCTCCCGAGTCACAAAGTGGGATTTCTCCCCCAAATCACACAAAACATGCTTTCTACTCCATAATCATCCACACATATTGCATGCTTCAAAGCGAAAAAATCATGGTTTTAACAAAACACCGCGAGGATCGTTGATAGCCAATGATTATGTCGTTAAAATCCCAAGCTAACAATCATATTTTAATCGGCTCATATAAACTAATTTTAGCAATAGCAATGGTGAGTCCGAGTCGATCCACAGGGAGTTAAATTTTTAACTTTGAAAACGTTGGAAGTAATTATCTAAAAAGATGAAAACATGAATGATTAGTTAATTCTCTACTTAAAGCAGCAATTCGGTTAACTAAGCTACCTAAAGAAACAAAACCAAATTATTTAAGGTAATTTTCATAAACTAAATGCAACCTCATATGAAAAATCTAAATTAACACACACTACTGTTTGAATCTTGCAAAATTAAGGGAGTGTTAATAATCATCTAAAAGCCATGAACATTGTTGCAAAATTCTTGAAATAAGTAACAAAAAGTGATAATCACGAAACCTACTTAATTAATCCAAACAGCAGGAATAAGAAAAGTAACAAACAAAAGCAACAGAAAATACTGCAACGTCCTAACAATGACCACCAGGGCTTCTGTGCGTAGGGAGCTGGCAATAGGGGTGCGGTGGTGCGTTGGACCGGCGAGGGGTACGTGGCAGGCGAGGAGTTGCGGGCGGGAACTCGGCGCTGCAGGCGAGGCGTTGACGGGGTGCGGGCGCTGCAGGCGAGGCGTGGCGGCGCGAGGCAAGCGGTTGACGCGTGTCCCGCTGGCGGCCGAGGCGCGAATTCGCGCAGGGCACGAGCGACGATGCCCGGCCCAGCGAAGCATGCGGTGCTGCCGCATGGTGAGGGAGGCGGCGGCTCACGTACCCCCCTCGGGGTTGCTTCCTCGTCCAGCTGCAGAGGAGAGAGAAAGAGAGGCCGGGATTATGAGAGAAGAAGAAAAAGTAAGAGAGAGAGGGGGACCGGACAGAGACAGAGAGGAAAAGGTGGAGAGAGAGAGAGAGAGAAAGGAGAAAAGAGGAGAGAGAGGGAGACTGCGGGACAGAGAGAAAGAGGCAGAGAAGGAGATAAAGTAAGCGAGAGAGAGAGAGCGGCTGAGGAGAGAAAAGGACAAAGAGAGAGAGAGGAAAAGTAAGGGAGAGACAGAGACTACGGCTGAAGAGAGAGGGAAACAGAGAGAAAGAATACCCCAGAGAGAGAAGAGGGGGGTCCTTTTAAAGAAAAGAGAAGGAAGGTTTTTTTAAAATAAAGAAAGTAGGGGAAAGGAAAGCGGCTGGTCTCTTAAATTAGGGTTTCTTGGGTAAAAGGTTAGGGTAACCCTAATATGACCAGTTTGCCCCTACGTCTTTTATTTTTCCAAAAAGATGGATGATTCTGCTGAGATTTGAACCCCAGACCTCCCACAAGCCCGCAGAGACTTAACCATTACACCACAACTTCTCTCATGCCCTGTTCACATAAAATAAATTCAAGTTAGCATATTTTCATAAAAGTCATTACATTTATTTACTTATTTCATCTCGGTTTTGTCGAAAAACCGCAAACGCGTTATACTCCATTGATCACATGAAATGACGATGTTTTTAAGTCGAAATTTGACGAAATTGATACTGTTGGAATTGGTACGAAATTATCTATCATTTCATGTTATTTTACAGATGAAAACCTGAGTATGATGCGTATGATTGCCCTTAAATGATCAATTTAACAATTTATCAATCGTCACCCTACCGGTTACTTGAACTCTTTCGAATTCCAAGCCGTAGAACCGCCACACCATAAGCCGCCGCCGGTACCACCGTGGACGCCGTCACTTCACCGGGACGTTGGCCGCCGTCCGAAGAGAAATGCGCCGCGGAGGAGATGGTGGTGGTAGTGGTGGAAGTTAGGAGGTTGATGAAGTAGAGGGAGAGGAGGAATGGGGAGAGGAAAGGAAGGAGAAGGGGGAAGGAGGAGCGAATGGATCGGAGAGAGGGAGGAGAGAGAAGAGAATGAGAGAAATGAGGGAAGAGAAGGAGGGCTTCGAAGTGTCAACCGAAACTTCGCTAAAACGCGTCGTCGAAGACCGACATCAATCAGACGACACTGACAAATCTCTAAATGGCATCGACCATACAAGACGCCATTTAGACGATAAGACCGGGGCCATACTCTCGCGGCCCAAAACCAGCCCACGTGGCACATTCTAAAAAGTGTCCCCCTAACCCGACGCCGTTTGAACCGCGTCGAGCATGCCCCAGCCTCACAAGGGTCCAAACTAAGGGATCCGACACCAAAATCGACCCGATAACCGGATCCAAAACCTCAATCCTTACACGAGTAGTGCCTCGATTCACACGAGAGTATAGGCAGAAGAGAGAGAAAGGGGGTGCCCTCTCCAAGAGGGCCAGCCAGAGAAGGAAGAGAGGAGGGGGACGGCCAGGCTACTGGGAAACCCTAGAGTTTGGCCCAGGGTTCCCTCCTGTCATATATTTATATTAATTCCCAATGACTTTTCATAAAAGAATTAATATTCCAGGGTTTGACAGTCAACCATGTCCTAAATTGACTAGAGAGCATTGTACGAATGAAGGATTATAACCATGTGATGATCATCGATGGAAAAGTTCCTTAAGCAGATTGTTGAACCTCATTACCTTCCGGATTGTTTGGCACCCAATTTAGTTAGAAGTCCAGCCGAATTTATATGAAATGTTAATTCGATTAAGTAATTAATTGAGTATGTAATATTGATTAATTACTCTAAGCCAATAAGGTGTTACTAGACTTAATGGATCGAAAATCGAATTGGTACTTAGACTTAGAGAGTCACACGCATAAAGATTCTTGGTCGAAAGTATTTAGGTTGATTTTATATTAATTCGGAGACTTTTGTGAAAAGTCACCCAACTAATATAAATATGCGCTATGTGGAACCCTTGGGCCAAGTTCCAGGGTTCTGCCCAGACCCGTCTTCTCTCTCTCTCTCTTTGAGTTGTGCATCCCGAAGGGGGCCCCCCTGTCACTCTGCTCCACACATCCACTTCCCAACTATCAGAAGCCATGCCTATGTGCCACGAGCATCCCCGCGGAAAGGAGACTACCGCTTTTATGCCACATCTAACGCAAAGAGACGAAGACGAGTCTTCAACGGAGATCACATGAATACCGTTGGAGGCCGGGCGCTTATGCGGCTTGCGGCATTGCCTCGATGGAACTGTTCGGTTGCGAATCCGATTCTGCACAAGGTGATGTATGATCATCACTTTGTGGTTATTTTATCCGAAACAGATTGGGAACAGATGAGATCGAATTTTAATTTCTAGTTTTTACTGCGTTCTTCGTAGTCCCGCCTCGATCCTTACAATTTTTCCCCGGGGGGCCATTGTGATCTCTATGGTCATGAGCCTTTATTTGGACCTTGTGGGCCACATTAACCTCAAGGGCCTGGAACACCTCCTGGGCTTCAGGTTGGGCTGCTACTAGGCCATCAGCATCTCTCCCCATTCGATAGATAAATATGATGATTTGTATGAATATATACAAAATTCTCTTAAGGATATTATTCACAGATGATTCCGTATGCATCCCTAGGTTCTTATGTCTTCTAATATATATCCCCAAGTTTCTAGGCATTAACCGGGGGATACGTTAGACAGACATATTCATTATATCATTCATTATATGTGAGGTATACAGTTAGATGAGGAAAGTTTAGTCTTTCTTCCCTCTTAACGCCTCCCAAGTTAAGTTATTCTAATGGCAGTTGATTGTAGGAGAATACATGGTGCAATGCAATCCAATATGAGGGTATATAAGATAAGAAAGAATATGAGCATATATAAGTAACTATCCCTATTATTTATATCCAAATTATTCTTTTCTTGCTCATCTCAGTTGTGGTTAACATCGATCATATTCTTATAACTCTCATTTTTCACATGTTTATACAAAAATCCCATCGTGTAACCCTGTTATTGCATCCTCGTTAACTTGTTTATGAAGTTTGTTTTCAAATTTCACATATTCAATAAACAAAAACTCACTCTTCCAATTATCCACTTGAAAAGAAGTTTATGCCTTGCAAGTGTGAGAATTTTATTTTAGAAACAAAAAATATGTGCTAGGAAATTTGCAGTCACCTATAAGACTATCCAATATTTATTTGAGAAATGCTATACGAACGGAAAATGTTTCCCATTTTTTTTACTCGGCTAACGTGGGTCCACCGGACAGGTTCCCATCGTATATTCACTTCCCGATAATTTTGCAAATAAGTCCTCAACGTATGTTCTTCTACCAAGGAGGTAAAAAAACTGGGTAACATTTCTCGTCACAATAGCATTGCTCAATTTATTTAACCTTTATATATCAATTAATTCCCGATGAGTTCGAAAGATAAAAAGCACGTGAATACAAGGATAAGAATAAGAAAGATATATATATATATATATATATATATATATATACCCTCTTTCTCTCTTCTCTCTCTTATTGACGGGTGAAGAATAAAGATAAAACTAACCACTATTGATTGGTCCGCTAATTATCCTCTTAGGTCTTTATAATTAGCTGTAAGATGTGGCGTGGCGTCATACGTGACTGGCGTTGAGGTGAGGGGCACGTGAGTGAGCCACTCTTTGAGGCCAAGCAACGTTGCTTCGCGGCAAATGACCAAGCGTAAAACGCAATCATTGCCGCGCGCTCTCTCTCTCTCCGGCTGTGTGTTGTCGCATGTGCCGAGTCCACGATGCGCCGTCAGCCGTGGCATCTTATTTAGGTCTTCCGAGTGAACTGAAGCGAAGAGAAGATACTTCAATTGTTTTGCGTGCAGCCATAGACGAGAGCTGCGTGAGAATATTCCCCCGTCCCAGTTGTAGGGTAGGGACGTTCTCTCCTTTTATTTTTGGATGTTTACTTTCTAGTCCTTATGATCTTTTAATATGGGATTTTACAAGTTTCACATTTCTTTAAAAATCTCGTTCCTTAAAAAATTCTTTAGAAGGGACTTTTTAGGGAGGGTTGAGTGATATTTTTTTGGGGACGTTTTACTCCTCTTAAGATAATTGTAGAGACTAGTAAGAAATATAAATATTACAAAAGTTTGTAAAGTACATTGAAAATTATACGGACTGATAAATAAATAATTTTATTTATTTATTTTTGCATATACACTATTCGGAGACTTGTGTACGAACCCTCAGTTGAATCTTGCCAATGGAAATGTTCCTGTGAAATTTTAGCATTTTGGAAGCATGATTCAATTCTTCACTGGTTAAACCAATTTACTTTAATCCTCCTTTGAATCGTTTGATAGCCTGTTCTTTTATTATGGTGTAAGCAGTTGCCAATTGTTTCTACCGGAATAAGAGTTGTTTTATTTTCAAAAGTATTTGTTCTCTCTATCCAAAATAGATTATGTTATGATAAAAAACGTCATCGACGTTTATGCTAAGGGAAATAAGTAATTCTAACACTTTTGTCTGAATTACTTATTTTCTCTTATTCTAATATATATAAATCATTTTCACCAAGCACAAGAACTCGGCACATTAAAGTGGAATAAAAAGAATATGGGGGAGAAGTTATCCTATTACGCCCTTATTCTCCAATCAAACCAGACAAGGAGTCGTTTGTTTTGAAGTAAAATGGTGGAATCTAAAAAAACATTTTGTTTGGTTTGTTGTAAAACATATAAAATAAAATTCTATGTGGGCCTGGTTTGTCCAGTTGGCAGCCCATTTCCTCATTTTGGTTTTCAGAAATGACCTATTGTAAACTAAAATAAGAATATTTAAATGCATTCTCTTATTTTGTTCTATATAAATAGTCAAACAAACACTCTCTGATTTTAAAATCATAAAATTTCATCGATTTTAAAACCGGTCAATTATAGAGTTTTGCATTAAAACAAATAATGCCTACGTAGGGAAGTGTTTCCGCACTCCAGTGGAAGCTTTGCCTTCTTCATATGATTTATCTAAATTTGGAAGGATCACTACAGGGAACAATAATCTCTCCACCGACCACACCACTTGCAAGAAACACTTGTCCACAGATGTTATATACCCCAGGCCAACAATTGGTAACGTACATGCACAATTACATGGATGGCTAACACGCAAATGAGAAGAGACCCCTCAGTACAATCAAATGGGATGCTTCTGTGTTTCAAATGGAAGCATGACATAAAAATAAGCGAAGACAAAATTTTAAGTACCAAGAGAATTCCACTATTCATAGTATTATATCAAAACACATCATAATAGTGTTACGCCCTAAACCGGGTTCAAGATTTTTTTCTTTTCTTACTTGGACTCCGACTGCACAATATCGAGACAAATCTCATCATAACAAATAGATATAAGAGATAAATAAGCACAAGATAATCGAAATAAATGTCGTTACCATCACATAATCCAAATAAGCAATAAAATATCAGAGTTCACAAATAGTAACATGTGTCAAATAGTATCTAACTCTTAACCTCACTAGTTTAAAAAAAAATGCATCAAATCTCTCATTTTTACAACAACAACTTGATTGAAATATAAATTACCATGAGATCCTCCTAATAGCACCTTGACAAAGAACTAATCATTTTTCTAATAAAGTCTGAAGTCTTGCTCTATTTGGAGTCCAAAACTAGTTATTCTAAAAAATAGTTAACAATGTTTTTTAGTATAAAATTCAGTACGTATCATACCTACCACATACTAAACATATAATAAGAGTTCAAAATTGAACTATATCTAAGTATATATCATAGAGAATTAGACAGTTCTATGTATAGTGAAAGTAAACCAATGATATAAAACATAGCTACATATAGTGTCACACCCCTGAACACCAACTTGGGTCACAGGCCTATTATAGAGTAATAAGTACGTAACAGTGCGAACAACTCAACTAAATAGAACATAATATTATGCGAAACACATAATCAAAAACTTAAGGAACAGACATGCCATAACAAAATTCAAATTGAAGTACCATAAACCAAAATCCTCAAACTATAATAATGACAAAAGTTCCGAATGTGCAAAAAATCTCTTAAAGTTAAACCCAAAAATTACATCAGATTTCTCACAGCTGAAAGTATATATACGTTCTAAAATAAATTGAAATTGAACTATACAATTAACTCAGATAACCACCTGAAAATTTTTAACAATACAACTCACTGCCATAGTCCAAAAATACCTTACATTCAAGCCTCTTCAACTGTAAAGTCTAAAAATAAAGTTAGTTTTAAATGAACACAACTCAGCAGGCTTCAAAACTTACACAAGCTAAACATATAATAATCAAAATTCTGACAATACTAAATATAGATGAGGAAATTGTCAACCAAATATATAATTAAATCAATAGATTTATTAACAAAGTCAGGCCAAAATTCATGATTACCAAAGTCATGATTAGATAGTTTATCACTATCAGGACTGGGCAAAAATAGCTGTAGAAAAGATAAATTCCGCTGATATAATCTAGTTCCACGTAAAGCTCATCAAAACATAATATTGTGGGAACAGTCTAGCTAAATAGAATATAATATTATAGGAAACACATAATCAAAAGCTTAAAGAACAACTATGTTATAACAAAATCCAAACTGAAGTACCATAAACCAAAATCCTCAAACTATTATACTGACAAAAGTTTTGAATGAGCAGAAACTCTCAAAGCTAAACCCAAAAATTACATCAGAGTTCTCACAGTTGAAAGCTTATATAGGTTCTAAATAAATTGAAACTGAACTACACAATTATTTCAGATAACCACTTGAAAATTTCCAACATTAAAGCTCACTGCCATAGTCCAAAAATAACTCTAATTTAAGCCTCTCCAGTCCCAAAGTCTAAACATAAAGTTAATTTTTAATGAGTACAAACTCAGCAGGCTTCAAAACTTACACAGGCTAAATATATAATAATCGAAATCATGACAACACTAAGCATAACTGAGGAAATTGTCAACCAAATATATAATTAAATCAATAGATTTATTGACAAAGTCGGGCCAAAACCCATGAGTACCAAAGTCATGATCAGATAAGTTTACCACTGTTAGAACTAAGCAAAAATAACTACAGAAAAGATAAGTTCCGCTGATATAATCAAGTTCCACGTAAAACTTATCTGAGCAAAATACTGTGAGAACAGTCCAACTAAACAGAACATAATATTGTGGGAAACACATAATCAAAAACTTAAGGAATAGCCATGCCATAACAAAATCCAAACTGAAGTACCATAAATTAAAATCCTCAAACTATTATAATGACAAAAGTTCTAAATGTGTAGAAAATCTCTCAAAGTTAAACTCAAAAATTACATCAAAGTTCTCACAGCTGAAAGTATATACAACTTCTAAATAAACTGAAACTAAACTATACATCTATCTCATATAACCACCTGAAAATTTCTAATAGTACAGCTCACTGCCACAGTCCAAAAATACCTCAGATTCAAGCATCCGCAACCACAAAGTCTAAAAATAAAGTTAGTTTTTAATGAGTACAACTCAACAAGCTTCAAAACTTACACAAACTAAACATATAATAATCAAAATTCTAACAACACTAAGCATAGCTAAGGAAATTGTCAACCAAATATATAATTAAATAAATAGATTTATTAACAAAGTCAGGCCAAAATCCATGAGTACTAAAGTCATGATCAGATAGTTTACCACTGTCAAAATTGAGCAAAAATAGCTATGGAAAAGATAAATTCCACTGATATAATCAAGTTCTACGTAAAAGTCATCAGAACATAATATTGTGGGAACAGTCCAACTAAATAGAATATAATATTATGAGAAACACATAATCAAAAAATTAAGGAACAACCATGCCATAACAAAATCCAAACTAAAGTACCATAAACCAAAATCCTCAAACTATTATAATGACAAAAGTCATAAATGTGCATAAAATCTCTTATAGCTAAACTCAAAAATTACATCAGAGTTCTCACAGCGGAAATCCTACACAGGTTCTAAATAAACTAAAACTAAACTATACAATTATCTCAGATAACGGCCTGAAAATTTTCAACATAACAGCTTACTGCCATTGTCCAAAAGTTTCTCAGATTCAAGCCTCTTCAACCTCAAAGTCTAAAAACAAAGTTAGTTTTTAATGAGTACAACGTAGTAGGCTTCAAAACTTACACAAGCTAAATATATAATAATTGAAATTATGACAATACTAAGCATAACTAAGGAAATGAACTATATAATTAAATCAATAGATTTATCAACAAAGTCAAGACAAAATCTATGAGTACTAAAGTCATGATGAGATAGTTTACCACTGTTAGAACTGAGCAAAAAATAGCTACAAAACATATAAATTCCACTGATATAATCAAGTTTCATGTGAAGCTCATCAAAACATTATATTGTAGGAACAGCCTAGCTAAACAGAACAGAATATTGTGGAAAACACAAAATCACAAATTTAAGGAGTAGCCATGCCATAACAAAATCTAAATTAAAGTACCATAAACCAAAATCCTCAAACTAATATAATGACAAAGCTTCCAAATGTGTAGAAGATCTCTCAAAGCTAAACCCAAAAATTATATCAAAGTTCTCATAGTTGAACGCCTATACAGGTTCTAAATAACTGAAATTGAACTATACAATTATCTCAGATAACCACCTAAAAATTATCACCAACACAGCTCCTTGCCATAGTCCAAAAATGTCTCAGATTCAAGCCTCTTCAGACCCAAAGTCTAAAAACAAAGTTAATTTTTAATGAATACAACTCAACAGACTTCAAAACTTACATTGCTAAATATATAATAATCAAAATTCTAACAATACTACGCATAACCGAGGAAATTGTCAACCAAATATATAATTAAATCAATATATTTATTAACAAAGTTAGGCCAAAATCCTTGAGTAGCAAAGTCATGATCATATAGTTTACCACTATTAGAACTGAGCAAAAATAAGTACAAAAAGATAATTTCCACTGATATAATCAAGTTCCATGTAAATCTCATCAAAATAGGCCACTTCGATTAACATAGCAAAGGATATCAATTAGTAGACTATAGGTAGTTGATTAACAAAACAAAAGCTAACTAATTAGCAAGAGTATAGGGCATATTGAGTATAAGTACAAGACATCATCGATAATCAGAACAAGCGGGTAATCAATTAATTGAGCAAAGCCTAATCGATTAACAATTGAAAGGGTAATCGATTATTAGATTAAAGGCAAGTCGCTTAGCTGAACGAAGGACTAATCGATTAATCGAGCAAAAGCAAATTGATTAATAGACTGAAGAAGTAATCGATTAATAGAACAAAGGCAAATCGATTAACTACATGAATGCCAATTCAATTAATTGATTAAAGGGGTATAAGCAAAGCAAGGCCTAAACGGTTGACAGTCTAAAGGAAAATCGGTTAACTGAACATATGAGCATATTGATTAGCTAAACAAAGAGGAAATCAATTAACAGTTAAAAATCTAACCAATTAACTAACTTAAGGCAAATCGATTAGTTGAGCAAGGAGTAATTGATTAACTGAGTAAAGGCATTATTGATTAACTCGCTAAAGGCAAATCGATTAGATGTAATAAGGGTTATTGATTAGCAGAACAAGCCTGATCGATTAACAGGACAAAAGGTAATTCGATTAAATGAATGGAAGGCTTAGCAAAACTTAATCGATTATAAAGTTGATTAATCCGAAGTTACATAATATCAATGAACTATAATTGTTCTAAATAGCATAAATTCAAGGGAATATCTAGATTAAACTGGAACAAATGATAATAATTGAACTGAATTAATTGAATCACAAGAGCTGAATAATACTGAAATAAATCAATTATTTAGAAATAAATCATTAAGCCAAATTGTGGTATCAACTGTTATGAAATTTAATCAGTTGAACTGGGTTAATTTTGACTGAACTGGAATAATCAAATTACGTTGACTTAATCCAACTGAACTCGATTATTTCGAATTGAACTGAATTGACAAATCTGAGTAAAATATCAACTAAGCTAAACAGAAATGATCAAATGAACTAACATTCAAAACTGAATGGAATAAACAATTGAATTGAAATATCAAACTTAATTGAAAGAATAAACTGAATTGATTTAGTCCTCATTCCGCAACACATCAATTCTCAAAGGATCCTTATGGATCATCAAATAGAACAAACACTTAGGATTGACACATATTTGTACCAAAATCAAACTTATCAAACATATCAAGACATAATAGACAAAGATTCCAACTCTCTCCTAAGGCCAAACAAACAAACACCCAACACATGGCCCTAGTGCTAAGTCTTGGCATCTGTAGCACCAGGAAGTCTCATTGTGCCACCTCAGAAAAACTAACTCACATGCTCATTGCACGCAAGGCAATCTGGGATTTATCAACCTGTTGCCAGTAGGCCCGGCCAAACATACAGATGCTTATGTCAAATGACCCATACACTCCTTAGAGAGAGCACTGTCTGATTCTTATTTATCACCTACATGCACAAATTTCCAAGATTTCAACAAACAGAGTATTGGAATTCAAAGAACAAAGGCTTCAAACTTGAAGAACAAAACCGAGATTACAAGGAAAAGTGAGACTAATCAAAGTTGGTGGCTCAGCTCCGCTTAAACAGAAGAAAATTAGCAAAGAAACACAGAGAATTGATCTGAATTGAATTCTTGACAAGAATTTAAAAACAAAGCAAAATTTCGAAGAAAATTGATGATCATATTGTGTTCTGATTTAAATATAGTGATGAAATTACATATAATCTATTTAAGAATCATTCCAGATCCAAAACATATCAGATTCAACAAAAAGTCCTCAGATTAGAGGAAAATTTAAGAAGAACATATCACATTTGAATACATTCGAAGACCCAAGCATTAGAGACAAATTTCTGAACAATCAGAGTAGATAGATCTCTAGAACATTTCAAAATCTTCAAACAAATTCTAATACTCTACAAACTAATCTTAATATTAATATTAATTTAAGTACTAACTTAGCAAGGCATGACATCCTCTTACCCTTAAAGAGATTTTGTCCTTGAAATTTAGAGTACCAACTTACCAAATAAATGAGGATATTTCTTCTTCATCTCTTCTTCAGATTCCTAAGTTGCTTCTTTAGTAGAGCAATTCCTCCAAAGACCTTTTAATAAAAGAATTACTTTAGTTCTCATCACTTGTTCCTTGTGATCTAAGATCTTCACAGGTTGTTCTTCATATGTCAGATATGATTGGACTTCTAGAGCTTCATACTCAATCACATGAGATTGATCTTAAGCATATCTCTTGAGCGCATAGATACATGAAACATTGGATATACACTAGATAGTGTTGGTGGCAATGCTAGGTTATAAGCAATAGCTCCGACCTTCTCTAAAATTTTAAATGGACTAATAAATCTAAGACTTAAGTTGCCTTGCTTGCTAATCTCATAACTCCCTTCATAGGTAATACTTTAAGGAATACATGATCTCGAATGGAAAAGCTCAACTCTCTTCTTCTACTATATGCATAGCTCTTTTGTCTACTTTGGACTATAAGCAATCTCTTCTTGATGAATTCAATCTTCTCTGAACATTCTTGTACAATCTGAGAGCTTAACAAACTCATTTCTCTAACTTCTGCCTAGCCCACTGATGTCTGTTACATTGATTCTTCTTATTACATATTCATATGTTAGCATGAGATAATATTAGAAAACATGACCATCTATAAATCACTATAAGATATGTGCTATTTGTTTGTGAAATTTGTGTTTGTACAATGCCATCTAATGAGAGTTTGGGCAAAGCCTGTGAGCATCCATAGGGTGGACTAGAACCTATGGGCAACATGTGGAATTCTTGGCTGGGATTTTATATATAGCTTAGGTGGGACATGAGACTCCCGGCTTATGTGTAGTTAACCAAGACCTTAACGCTTTTGCCTAGATGCTCTGCTATTTGTGTACATGTTCCTTATGTTGTAGTTGGATGGATGACTATTAGATATTTGTTTGATATGATTTTATTTGGTACAAAGAAAGTAAGATTTATAATATATTTTTGATCTTTTTAATTAGTTGAAAGGTCAGTTATTTAATTAACTAATCAATCCTTACATATGTCCATAATTTTTATCACAAGTTATGTATATAAATGATCAGCTTAAACCTAGAATATTCACAGAAAATATGCCAAACCATAGCGGTCTCATTGAAGGAAAATTCACTCCAAAATGGAAATGATAGTTGCAGAAGTCCAAATGAATTGAGATTTTTAGGGTACACTTTATTTGAGACCCTAAGAATAATGCAATTATAATCAAGTCATTTGAAGTTACAGAGAACTCATACCAAAGGGGCTGGCTCCTCCCTTAAGTTAATGATCAAGGGGTTAATTTATGGGTCCAATTTGGTTGAAATAGCTCGGAATTTGGCTGAACAACTTCATTTTACTTCTATTTTCAAATGGCCTTTGAATGATTGTGATTGAATATTTACATAAAGATTTACAAGGCTTGGTCCCTATGTATTGTACACTTAAAAAAATCAAGTGGAAAGTGTTCTTCAGTTGAATTATCTCCAAATTGGACCAAACTTATGAATTTCACACAACTTTTAGAGCCTTATATAATACCATTAGAATCATGTCAACCAAATCACTAGAGAATGAGATCCCTAAGGGTTGGCCCCTATTAACTTTTTGACCTTTTGGTCAGTTTGGCCAATCAAACTCGGTCAAATTTTGTTCAAATTTGTAAATTTACTCTAAAATACTTCCTTGAGATAATCCAAGTGAAATTTTGAAGTTTTGAAATCTAAGGATAGGGAATGCTGAGGGTTGGCACCCCGTGTCGTTGATTTTCAATAGCTTACAAATCTTCATAATGGTAAAAATTGTAATTTCTCTCATGCTTCGAGTGGAGAAACTTTACATTTGCCCCCATGGAATTGCTTTAATTATTGAGATTCGTGGCATCTACCTTGGGCACCCCTTTGTAGACACCGATTTTGGACTCCCCTTTTGGTTATGAACCTCATCCATCATTAGCCCATCACCACCAAACCCACCACCTTAGCCATCTCATCCTTCAGCCCACTAAATAATCAGGCCCATTAACAAATCTCGACTTTAGCCACCTTTTCGTGGAAGGCCAACCCATCCGCCTTCCGCCATCCTTCGAAGGCCAACCTGTCCGCCTTCCACCGCCCTTCGAAGGCCACCCCTTGCCTTCCACCATCCTTCGAAGGCCAACCTGTCCGCCTTCCACCGTCCTTCGAAGGCCAACCTGTCCGCCTTCCACCGCCCTTCGAAGGCCACCCCTTGCCTTCCACCACCCTTCGAAGGCCACTCCTTGCCTTCCACTACCCTTCGAAGGTCAATCGGGGCGCCTTCCACCTCTTCGTGGAAGGCCAGCTACCTGGCCTTCCACGGAATTGGAAGGCAAGTTGGTTGGCCGCCCACTCCCTTAACTCCCACTTTGACCTCGTCCTCCCACGATCTCCTCTACTCGCCACCCTCACCTCCACTACTCCGATCATTCCCCACTCCGGCGACTGCTGCGCGCACCACCTCCGACTCTTGACCACTTCCCATTGGCTCTATGATGATTTATGGGGATTTAGACCCTTATTTTCTCCTATTTTCCCTTCACCTATTTAAACCCCCTATGTCCCCTCGAGAAGGGGGGGTTGGCAAGTGGGTTGGTTTTGAGGTTAGAGGGGGAGTTGAGCGGGCAAGGAGTCAGAGAGCTTCAGGAAGAACTTCAAGCGAGAGAAAGCGTCGGCAGTCGACAAGCCGGAGGGACCTTTCGCATTCCAAATGGGCTTGTTCTCTTAACTCTCTCCTTATTTTTCTCCTTTCCATTGCATTGCATTCCCGCTCTCTATCTACTCCGTAACATCATCATCTCCTCTTACTATTTTCTTTTTACTACATTACTTTTACTTTTCACTATTACCACACACGAGCACCCCATCTGCATGCATGCATCTTTAGATGACTTAGCACCCCTTACCTCCAGAGGTTTCAAACAAAAAATGGGAGGTGGGTGGCCATAACATATGGTCACCTTCCTTCCCCAAACACCTATCCGGTGCGTCCCCTTTCAATTTTAGCTCGTTTATTTGTTTGCATGAATGGATCTTACATGCCGCAGTTCTAATTGGGCTATTTCTTTTCTTTGTTTGTCTTTTCTTTTTAGGGACTCTTACCACATTCTGTGCGCAGACTACTGAGCTCTCCCCCTTCGGTCGGCCGGAGGCAGAGAAGAGGAACCCACTATCCCCGCTCCATCAGAACACGATCATTCTCACCATCCTGTGGAGCACAGGGACCGTAAGGTAATGCTCCTGGGGATCACATATTCTAATTCTTAATCCTTCCAAATCGCCGCAGTGCTAAGATGAACGGAGAAGCCCTCGCCCGAAGCCCACAGCAGTGACGGGGGACGTTTCGGACGCCTACACCCTTGGGGCCATTATAAAAGGAGGATTTCTAAATAAATAAAAAGAGAACTTGGAGAGAAAGGAAGAAAAAGAAGAGAGAGATCCCTTAAGCCCCTCTTGGGATTAAGGGGTTCAAGGACTTTACCAATGGGAAGAAGAGAGAAAAAGAGAAAGAGATGAGAGGAAAGAAAAAGAAAAAGGGAGTTTTCTTGCTCTTACACCCTTTGCAAAGGAGTGAGTTGAGTGCTTTGGGAGGCCTCCCTCCACTATCTTATGTAGTTCTCAAAATTCATAGTGGAAAGAAGGTTGGTTGTTCATTCTCATCTAAATCTCTCTCTTTCTTCTTTATTTTGCATAGTAGACTAGTCCCCACCCCTTTTACTTTGGTTTTGACCGCTATTGTTGTCTCCAAGTTTGGGGAAATAATAGAAATCATGGGAAAAGAGTAAGGAAGTTAGTCTTTATAGGTCTTACACCTACATAAAAAAACACAAACTTGGTGTCAACCCTAAGAGGGTTTTGCTATCTTCTGCATTTTCCCTTTTATTTATGCAGAAATTCCTTTGCCTATATTTATTTTATGTCAAATATTCCACCCCCACGTTTAATTTATGCAATATTCCTTTTCCCATGTTAATTTTATGTCAAATTTGCATCCCTCAAATTTAATTTCTACAATATTTCCTTTCCCCCTATTTATTTTTATGTCAAATCTCCATTCCCCATGTTTAATCTTTGCAACACCCCCTTCCCCAAGTTACTGTATGTAGAAATCCCATCTCCATCATTACTTTATGCACTTTATTTCATGCAATGTCCCTTCGCCATGATGTGCTTGAAGGAGAAAATGGGTGATTTCTACATTTTAAAGAATGCTCAGGGCTTTTCCCCTCTTCGCTTTTTTGTTGGCCTTTAAAATGATTTCTTCTTCATGCGAGATGGTCTTTTGATTATAGAAAATATATAGGTCTGACCCCTTCATGGGGGATAGAATCCTTTAATCTTTATGATCTATATCATTAAGTCTCAAGTTTATTTTGACTCAAGTTTAGAGAATCATTTTTATGTCTTTGTAAGCCCTTGAATTGGTGAAATATCCATAAAGCGAAGAGTCGCTTTATGGAGACGATTGAACTATTAGTTATGCATGTCTGTCAAGTCAGTCACATGACTTATACAATCTTGTTCTATTATTAATAATAATAGATATATTATATTCATTATGTGTAATATGATATAACATTTCATAATGAAGTCAATTGATATGTGCAATAGATGTTAAATTATGATGAAATCATAATAATGAGATTAACAGTTTATAAATACATCTTCTTAATTATTCTTAGTGGGAAGATATTTGAGAAGCACATCAGATATTCGGTGAGACTAGTATATGTTATTTCTGCTCATATGATGAGGGTGATTAGTCTAATAATTACTTGTGTAGAAATACTAAGACGAATCCGTAAACACTTACTGATAAATGATTTACTGAACTGATTCAACATGAATCACTAGATCATAATTTTACCTAATTGTCAACCAGTTTGATTCATCGTCACAGTGACATGGTTAATCTTTTGGTCTGAGACACTAATGACATATCATCAGTAGACTTCTGAAATTTAACTTTGGCTTAAAGATCTCTAACTATGAGATCTTAATCAGTTAAGTGATTAGATCCAGTGAAAATATCTTCGAAGGTGATTTTGTGGTAAATAATAAAGGATAATTCATTTGTCATAGTTAGAGAGAGAACGCTACAGAGAATGATGTTTGGGAATCCCTAGTCAGGACAGGATAACATATTATTTTTTTTTTCCATAAAATTTTGTGACATCTGATCTAAGGGAGTGAATTAATTATGATTTATAACATTCAATCATATCTTAATTCACTCGAGGGAGAATCGGATACAGTGACATTAACTTCGGAAGCCCTACCTACTCGGGGGCGGCCCGTCGAGAACTCGGTTCGGTCAGAGAGTGGTGGATTCAATAGGCCCAGAAACCGGACTTGTCCGGCTTCGCGGGTTTTGGGAGGGTTTTGAAGTCGGTGGCGCTCGCAAGCCTGTCGCAAGTTGCACGGGCGGCGGCCACGATTACGGCGAGCGCGGGGCGAGCGAGCGAGCGGAGAGGGGATTTGCTGTGGTGGTATGAGTGGACATTGAACCGAAGGTCACCTCGGCGGGAGTTGTGGCTTGGCGTGCCCTCCGCCACCTTGTTGTGCCCACACCACCCCGCCCCACCCCACCGCACCGCCACAGATAAGAAAGATCAGATCAGATGGGTTTCCAAGAAGAGTACGCCTTCCCTTCATGTTCTCTTCACTTTTATATATATATACATCTTGTAGAGTAGAGTAGAGTAGATTGGTCTGGCGGGTGGGGATGACGCTAATGTCAAATTTTGTTTCTGGCTTTGGGCTTGTG
Organism: Zantedeschia hybrid cultivar; assembly: GCA_030544215.1. Taxonomy (NCBI): domain Eukaryota; kingdom Viridiplantae; phylum Streptophyta; class Magnoliopsida; order Alismatales; family Araceae; genus Zantedeschia; species Zantedeschia hybrid cultivar. The sequence continues at coordinate 57,258,319 of JARZZO010000002.1, read as the reverse complement.
GTCTTTTGTGTTGTATAACTACTATTTCACCAAAAAATGGGTACATACAGGGCCGATGTCACCATGAAATCGCTTGCTGCCCCCGTGAAAACTGCTGTGGACAAATTCCACCTTCTCCCTGCCTTTTTGAAGGTACGCACGCTGTCTGTTATTCCGTTCTCATAACCTATTGTTTTTTTTTTTTTTTTTTTTTGCTTTCTTTCCTTTCTTGGGATTACGGGGCGACAAAGGGCATGGAATTGTGCATGTTGGGATGGCGGGATGGGATCCGCGTTGCGTCGCTGACCCAAATTATTTGTTGGGATTTGGTGGATTGACCAGTGTTTTTTGTAGGTGAGGGGCCTGGTGAAGCAGCACATAGATTCTTTCAACTACTTCGTCAACTGCGACATCAAGAAGATAATGAAAGCCAATGACCTTATTGCGTGCCCTTATGAACCAAGCCTGTTTCTGAGGCAATATTTCCAGTGCTCCCTCTCATCCTCCCTCAATTAAAAAGATGAAAAAAAAGTCATTTTTTAATCATGGTTTTAATCTCTCTTCTGTTACCTTTTAATGTCACAGGTACACCAACATCTACATTGATAAGCCCTCTATTGAGCTTGACTTCACAACAGAGATTCTCACACCCCATCAGTGCCGCCTCTCGGACTTCACGTAAGCCCTTGAATTTGACTCCTAATAATGTGATTGCTAAGTTTCATTTTTTAAACCCTTTTCTTTTGGCCCACATTTGTGCCTCTTGTTAGTAGCTAGACTGTGCCAATGGCTTGAATATGACAAGTCTCAATCAGGAAAGAAAAGCAAGGTTAAGAAACCCGGGATCGGGCCGGTCCAAAATCGCTCGAATCGGCCGAGTCCGATCTGAGTCAACCCGATCCTGGCCGATCCTAGCTGAGTCAGGCTCGGCTGGTTCGAGTAGCAGAAAAAAATTAAAACAAATATGAAAAAATATAAAACACAAGTCTAATATATAATTGTGTTGAAATACATTGATTTGAAGTACATAAGATGTTGTTGGATAAAAAAATCTTGAATAAACTTACATATATGATTATGAACTTACATTTATTCCAAACGTATATTATACTGAATGAACATATGGCTTACATACTCAGACCATGACATATAACTCTGGTAGTATTGTTTATATTGCATCACATATCAGCTATAGTCATCCGTATTGGTATAAATGACTGATAATTGTGGATATTCTAGACAACCTCCTGAATAGTCGGATGTATCAGAATGTTGAGGAGGGTAAACTACATATCCAGTAGGATGACTATACCCTTCGTATAGAGAATATGATGATGCATCTGATAGTTGCTCCTGATATTCTCTCTTCTTCCTAAGTTCTTCTTTGACTTCTGCACACTGAGGAGTTTTACCTTTGTCCTTCCTCCTTGATCTAGTGAATGTTTGAATGGGAGATTCTTCCCGTCCTGTTCTGCTATCATGATGTTCATCTTGAGTAGCATGCGTATATTCTTGTTCTCTAGTGAATTGAATTGGTGAAGGTGGGACTAGGGCACTGGTAGCATCTCCGCCATCCTCAGAACTGTCAGAACTCGTCTTTGATGTCGAGTCATTTGAAGTTTGATATTGTACCTAACCACTTGGTTATGGCGTTTCATCCTCTTCCTCGATAGTCTCCAGATCAACAATCTCAATTCCAGTATCACTCTTCCTTTTACTTGGTGCTTGTTTTTTGCTATTCTTCTGACGTTTTGAAGGAGGAGGTTGAAAATCAGTAAGTAGTGGAACGTTATCTAACTCACCTTCCGCCCATTCTTGATCAGTTGTGTTGAATTCAGGCTCATTTGAGGTGCTTGCATCAACTCATGCATTTAGTGGATGTTGTTCCTCGAACAACTCATCCAAGTCTATGGGTTCTTCTGCATGTGTTGTCTCCGTGACTTGTCCGAAAATTCTCTCATTCTCGTGTCTTTGAACGTTCCTCATGAGCTCGAGATTTTTTAACTTCAACCTCATATTATAATGACAGAATACTTGCTTCTCTAGACGGCTCGGCTTCAATCTATTCCTTTGCTTGGTGTGAATCAAGCCAAATGTGCTCCAATTTCTCTTACAACCTGATGAAGAGGTTGTTTGACTTAAGACCCGAATTGCTACATAGGCTAGCTCTTCATACCCATATGCTTTTCCATGATCTAGCCACCAGTCAGCTGTAAATAGAAAATTGGCCATGTCAACAATGTGCAAGGTATAATTAAAAATTAAGTAGAACATCTGGTTAATAATTTCAAATCTGGAATCAAAATTTTTGCAGCTCTTTAAACAGTACTTGTCCCAAAGTGGTATAACATCATTCTGTAATCATGCATTTGTTTGCATGCCATTATTACTTTGTCCTCATCTGCAAACATACGCTTAATAACAGACTTAACTCCCATCAACACTTCTGAGTAAGTATCATAGTTATCTTTCTTCCTATTGATTCTAAACATGTACTGAGGGTTGAAAAAATAACCTAAGCGCCATTTTGATTGGAGAATATGAGAAGAATAAGAGAGAATAAGGGAAGAATAAGCTTAATTTAGTTTTGACAAGCGGAATGACTTATACCGGTGCAGAATAATCTATTCGGAGAATAAGGAGAATAAGCCATCCCACCCTAGACCCAAGAATTGCTTATTCTTCTTATTTCGTCAGCGGGCTCTACGAGACTATCAAACCGAAACACCCCTTATTCTAGTATACGTTATTTTGTCTGTGGACCCCACGTAATAACTTATTCTCCAAACAAAGTGAGGCTAAATAAATAAGTAGAAGTTAGTTATAACTTATGAGAAACATGTATACAAAATAATACATATATAAAGTTAGTAGCTTACCAGCTGCATGAAGATCGTGATGTAAAGTGTGTTCCCAACGTCTGTCTATTATGTCCCACCACTTCACAAAAGTTGTTGGATTGTTAAGTTGAATGAGCTCCTTAGCTCTGTCTATAGCCTCATATAAATATTCCATATCCGATCTTCTTTCTCCATCACAAGATCGCAAGACACGGACAAACGGTTCTACAATATTTAACACCGCTTGCATCCCCCTTCAGAAGGGCCTAGACTGAATTAGATCAGCCACTTTCTTAGCTTTCTCTTTGACCTTAGTTGGTACATGCCGCAATATGTGATTCTCCAATATTCTGATGCCACTATCTTAATCAAGTTGTTCTTTTGTTGACTTAAACTATCTAGAGAGATATATTGAGATGCAAATCTGGTGGCTCCCGGACGAAGCAACTCTCTTCTATGAGTATGTGTGCGCATGATATCCAGAATGTTGTTGTGGTTGTAGATGAATATAATGATAAATCGACCACTCTTGACCACTCCATCCACCATCGGATCAGAGCAAATGTCTTCCAACATCAAGTCAATACAATGAGCAGAACATGGAGCCTAATATAGATGTTGTCTCTTTTACATCAACATTTTTCCAGCTAACTTGAACGCCGCTGCATTATCTGTAACTACTTGGACAATCCTTTTTTCGCCCATTTCTTCCACCATTTGATCCATTAATTCATATAGGTACTGGACATTCTTTATCTTTCTAGATGCATCAATAGACTTCTAAAATACGGTTCCGGCTTTACAGTAAATTAAGAAGTTGATCATACTTCTTCTTGTTATCCCTGTAAAGATCCATACGTGGTAAGAAATCAGAAAGGGACCCATTCGTATTAAGAAAAAAATTGAAAATAAGATAAAAAAATGAAGATAAGATTGATGTACCTGTCCATCCATCGCTCATTAAAGTGCATCCATACTCATCCTATATCTTTTCAAATGATGTAATATATGTTCAGATGTCGCCAACTTCCAAATCCAAGTACTTGTTGTATATCTCATATGGGGAAGGCCCCTCAACCCCTTTGCCAACTTCTTATATGGTCTCGATTATGGACTCATAATATGGCCTCTTGGCAGTATTAGCAGGGATACTGTTATAGAAAAACCACCTAAATGTAGCTCTCCCTATCTTCTCCTTACAAAGCTTTAAGTTCTTGAATGCAGCACTGATAGAAGGTTGTTTATTCCTCTTCTTGGTGAGGAAGGGATCTATTGGACCTACTCTAGGATCTCCAACTGTAGTGAACTCCAGAGGCAGCTCCTCGCATGCATTAGTGCTCATACCGGCGCTAATGCTCCCTTGTCCAGAAGGTGTGGAGTCACTTCCTTATCTTCTATATCTTCCAGTGTGCCGAAATAAGTCCTCATCTGCAAAGGACCGTCAGCTTGCTTCCATTGCACGTCTCAATTCAACTTTAAATGTAAAAGAAAAAAATTTAATCTACTATAACTTTTTGTCTGAAAACGTTAAATGAAGAACATGAAAATAAGTTAAATAAGAAACTTACTTGTATCCTAATGATCAACATTTATAAGTTGATTACTTTCACCAAGCCGGACTCTAGCATCAGACCTTCGCGCTGGTTCAGACAACTCATCTTGAATTTCCTGTCTTCTTCTGGCAATACTTGCTTTACTTGATTCTTTGTCCTTCATATAAGTTCGAAATTGGATTCTAACCTCTGAAGGAACTCGAGCACAAGCTGCTACTTCACCTTTTATTCCAACAAGATGTTATTTGAATCGGTAGACCCCGCCAGAGACGACCCGGTTGCAATATTTGTATTGTGCCTTTCTCTGGCCCATGTCCACCGGTGTGCAATGACTCCAAGCAGGATCAGCACTAGGAGGATTCCTAGAGGACCGCTCAGCAGCACCTTGAGATGCCATTTCTTCACAGCACAAGAAGAGGAGAGATCGCGGAGCTTGTAGTAGTGACCTCGTGGGAGAGAACGAGAGATAATTTTATGATCGAGAGAGTGGGAGAGAGAGCAAGAATGTTAGGAGACTCAAAGGGCATTTGTGGGGCCTTAGGAGGGCCTTGGGGGGGTTTAAATAGACCCCCAAGGCCCAAACTAGCCGTTGCTGGCTGTTTGGGAACGACCAACAACGGCTACTTTGACCCCCAACGGCTAGTCAGCCGTTGGGGGCCGGGTCGGGCCGATCTGAGCCGACTCGGCCGGATCTTGCCTTGGATCGACCGATCCGAGTCCTGGACTCAGCTAGGAAACCCGGGATCAACACGGATGGCCCAAAACCGTTCCAACTCGGGCGATCCGTGCCAATCTGAGCCGGGTTTTTGAACCTTGAAGAAAAGAACGTGTAATTCTTGTTGGTAGCCATACTGGCTGAGGTGGAGGAGGCTTTAGGTTTTTAAGAGAAATACTGAAATCACCACAGTCGGTGCAGTTGGCCAGCTAACTCTTCGTCATTGCTCCCTCCTGGGGAACATACCTAAATTGGGTTATTGTCTTGGGGCCTCCTTTGTATACCAGATCGTTTAGCTGCTACAATCATATTGCCAACATAAATTTGTTTAATGCAAAAAAAAAAAGTCAATCTTTGCAATCTGGATTAATATTGTTGGAAAAAGTGGCACCATTGTCTTCCTGATTACAACTTGGTCAAAGCCATTTATTTAGGGGGATCCCTTTCATCTGCGAAGACTAGAAGGCATTCTTGTGACCATGTGAATTGTGGACCAGTATGAGTTGTACGATGTCTTAGATATTATTATTACTAACTGATTTCCATTGTTGCTGTTTAATAGGATTTCTGGTACGTCTTCATAATTTCCGTCACTTTTCTAATGTCTTCTCTTTTTATCTTATGTACATTGTCTGAGACAATGCTACTAAATGCTATTCCATGTCATGCCATTGTGAATGTCTATAGATATTTTGTGCAAAATAGCCATATCCTGATCCATGTTTTTACCGTTTGATGAAATAACTTGAAGGTACGCTGCTCCGATTAGGGTTGACATTGAGTACACAAAAGGGAATCAAGTACCAAAGACACTAGAGCAAAAGGTATTTGGAGAATCTGGCATATGATTTCCTGAAAACCTTTGCAAACATTATTTACATGTTTTCCGTTGCAGAAAGGTGTTGTAATAGGAAGAATGCCAATCATGCTGCGGAGTTGTCGCTGCGTGTTAAACGGCAAGGATGAAGCGGAACTCGCCAGACTTGGTTTGTTGTTGCCTGTATTTTTCAGTCTTAAATCCTCCTCTTGTTTTCCTTTTTGCTTTCAGAGAAGGTTTAAACTGCCGCTATTGTATAAATATGTACAATATATCAGCTTAGTAAGTAAGCATAAGAACATGACTTTACCGTAAGTAAATCTTGACCAGTAGCATCTAGGGAAGTAGTTCGTAAAGAATATATTTCCAAGGCATGATGGAGGTACAAGGTTTATTGTCTGGTTTGAACGTGATTCTTTTCCTTTCTTTTGGATCTAGGAGTTGGATGTCATTCTTTATCTCACAGGTAACCTCCAATTGTCTAGTGCTAAAAAAGGCTTCCAGAACATGTTATTCCAAGCACAGGATATGCAGTTGGATCTGGAAAACTCAGACCCAAATCTGAGGATGAGACAAGCTCATTTTCTTGGTCTTACTTCTGATCCATTTACCAGAAGTCCAGGTTTCATCAGACTTGGTTCTAGTCCGGCGGGTGTCGACAGTTCTGAACCTACCTTCAATACTCCAAATAATTCTTTTTTCTGTGTTAAAATCATTTCCAAACTGAGTAGTGAAGTGCTGCTTTCAAGCAAACTACAGTTGGGAGAAATTCAATCCGACAGGTTATTTCTACAAGAAGCAATACAATAAAATGTTTTGAGATTGAGCTCTGTCAGTATCAAATTCTTTGTGAAATCTTTTGTTACACAACAACATCATCTTTTATTCCCTAGTGTCAGGTGTTTAAAGAGTCGGCTAGAAATACGGGATAGTGATCTAACCAGGTATTCTATAATTACACTTTATATAGCTGCTGGATAAGTTACTTATATTAGGTAATGTGCCTTCCCCGTCAGAACATGTTCACAATAATTTTCCTTCAAACAGGAAGTGAATTATTGAGCTGCTAACATGTACTGCAGCACATGTACTTGAGCAAGACTTTTGTTGCCTCACATGTACTGCTGTGTACATTATTTGTCTGAGAAAGAAGATTACTGTGTTTTTAATCACGAGGAGAAAAATGTTCATGTATGCAGGTCCATGTTTGGATTGTTTAGTGCTGGAATTTTTGTCAGAAATGCAATTATAGTCAATAATATAGTTTATGAATTTAGTGAAGCATAGCCATTTATACTTCAATGCTTGGAGAAAAATGCCATTAAGAATTCACATTCCATCGTCCTCACCTCAGGGTTCGTAAGGAATTAATTTATTAAGAAAATTTCTCAGGACTAATGCATACTCCAACTAAGAGATTTGATGGACCTATAGTTTCCATCAACACATCCTTGAATATTAAGCATGGACCTAAAGATCAACATTCACTTTAGTTTAAATGTGCTACAAAGTAGATCGAAAGGTACTTACTGGTTTTGCATCTAGCATTTTGGTTTCTGATCATCTCAATTGCACACAGGCATCTACCTTTGTCTTCTAGATATTAACATGCTCTCATAGAGTGCCCATGTCAAAAAGGCATCATAAAAATGCAAAGATGGTCTTCCTTCCTGGACAAGAGATTCATAACTTTCCAAATCTCACAAGGTTTTACAATTGAAATGCTGGTTGTGAAGTAAGAAATTTATGTAGATTGTATACAAGTTTTCAGGATATAAATGCAATTAATGGAAATAGAAGGTATTTAGTGCAGTTTTCTAAAATAGAATAAGGATTTAAGGCAACTGAGAAAACGATAAAGGTGGTATAAATGCAATTTCAAGAAGTTGAAAGTGCATGAATCCATTTTCTGAAAATCAGAGGAATAAATGCAAAGATCATGTTTCGACCCCACTTTCATGGAGAATCTTAAAGTTTTGATTCTATGAAGATGAATCCATTATTTGGATTAAAGTTCGTCTGCATGTACATCATGTGCAAGGTCATATCCCATTTGTTATTAAAGAGAGAAGAGAAGAATGGGTTGCAGGCGCTTAGATCTGAAGTTTGCTCGATATTGGGACGATCCGACCATTGGATTTGAATTTCGGTCAATATTGGAAGGATCTGACCGTTGGGTTTGAAATCCGGTCACGATCGTGAAGATTAGACTGTTGAATTATAAGATCAGGTCAGGATCATGGAGATCGGACCATCATATCTGAAATTCGGTCGATATTGGAATGATCCGACCATTGGATTTGAAGTTCGGTCGATATCGGGACGATCCGACCGTTAGATCTGAAGTTCGGTCAATATTGGAACAATTCGACCGTTGGATTTAAAGTTCGGTCGATATTGGGACGATCCGACGGTTAGATCTAAAGTTCAGTCGATATCGGAACAATCCGATCGTTGGGTTTGAAGTTCGGTCGATATCGAGAAGATCTGACCGTTAGATCTGAAGTTCAGTCGATATTAGGACGATCTGACCGTTGGACCTGAAGTTCGATTGATAACGGAATGATCCGATCATTATATCTGAAGTTTGATCGATATCGGGACGATTCGACCATTGGATTTGAATTTTGATCAATATTGGGATGATCAGACCGTTGAATTTGAATTTCAGTCACGATTGTGAAGATCAGACCGTTAGATTATAAAATCGGGTCACGATCATGGAGATCGGATCGTTAGATCTGAAATTCGGTCAACATCGGAACGGTCTGACCGTTGGATTTGAAGTTCGGTTGATATGGGGACGATCCGACCATTAGATCTGAAGTTCGGTCAATATCGGAACGATCTGACCGTTGAATTTAAAGTTTGGTCGATGTCGGGATGATCCGACCATTAGATCTGAAGTTTGGTTGATATCGGCACGATCCGACCGTTAGATTTGAAGTTTGGTCGATATCAGAACGATCTGACCGTTGGATTTGAAGTTCAGTCGGTATCGAGACGATCTGACTGTTAGATTTGAATTTCAGTCGATACCGAGATGATCTGACTGTTGGATTTGAGCTTAGATCAGAGACATATGATATAGTCGCCCGATCGATGTAGTTAGATTCAGGTTATACTAGACCCTATCATGATCGACCTTCTTAAGTCATTTGATCAATGGGTTAGGCTGTGAGTGGACTTAATCAATGTGATTACTTATGTAACCCCATATGGTTAACTATATTCATAAAATTTCAAATTCATTGATTAAATGACTTAATAACATATGTTAATTACATGTTAATAGATTTTATGTCACCTTAACATAAACGTATATGTTTATGTCCCAGAAATAAGTTACATGTTAATCACATTAACATAAACATATGCCTTAATCACACATATCTTAATGACATATGTTAATGGACTTTATGTTACATAACGTAAACATGACATATGATTTAATAACATATGTCTCAATGACATATGTTAGTGTTAAGAATATATGTCAATTAATTAACGTGTTAATAGACTTTGTGTCACATTAACATAACTAATGGCTGTGATTAAATTCTGACCATTAATCATTAAGACATATTCCTAAATTTAGGACATGTGTGTGTCTTACAATATCCTAACACTTGACAAAAAAGAGGAGGAGTGGGGTCTAAGCCTACCACTCTTTACACAAGGAGTCTTCAAGACCTTGATTTCTCCGTCCTTCCCAAATGAGCCTCCTAGGGGGATATTTATAGTCTCACTAGGAAGCAGTTAGAAGCCTAGGGGTGGAAGTTATACCCATTTCTCATGCACAAAATTCAAATGGGGTGTCATACCCTCACTGGGTGGGAGTTAAAAAAAAAATTATGCGCGGGAATTATCCCACATTTAAGAGCCTTTGACCAAGTCGTAACCTCCACCCTAACCGGGTGGAAGTTGATTTCTTCTCATGCACACAAGTGCACACCTCCATTGGGCTGCAAGTTACCGTGGAGAGTTATCCTCATAGGGCTCAAGTTATTACCCTCTCCGGGCTGTAATTTACTATGGAGAATTACCCTTATCGGGTGGAAGTTACCATAAGGGGGAGAGCACCCGGTGAGGGTGAAGAATCTTACTTAAATAGTTTTCTTTTCTCTCGCCCTTTTAAAAGAATAAAACATGTCTTTATTTTTCTCGTTTTTTTTTTTTTTAAGGTTTCCAACTATCCTAGAATAATGGGAGGAGGAGGAGGAGGGCGCCGGCCCTATCCACCCTCATTGGGTGGGATTTCTCCACCCGATAAGGGTGGGCAGTCCACCCTGCAGGTGGACTCATGCCACCCTCACCGGGTGGGCGAGCTTTTCCCACCCGATGAGGGTGGGAAGTCCACCTTCGGGTGGACTCTTCCCACTGCAGGTGGGAAGAATACCCACCCTTACGAGGTGGACTTTTCCTACCCGGTGAGGGTGAGAAGTCCACCTCCCCCCCCATCCTCATCTTCTTTTTTTTTTTTTTTTTTTTTAAAGGAAAATCTGCTGCTGCCGCTGCATGCTGTCTCTGCTCCTATTGCCGTTGGTGATTCTGTTTCTACTGCTGCCTCTTATTTTTTGGTTTCAACAACTACTTATACTTTACTCTTTTTTTCAACGGATCAATCAACTCTCTATGTTCCCATTCAATGTCAGCATGAGACTTAGATTGCTTCTCTACCATAATCTTATAGAAAAGCATGAATGCAAATTAAGTAATTAAGATAAAAATCAGACGTCAATTCAAATGTAAAATTAAATGCACATGAATGTGCAATCATGCATCAGTTGATGCAATTGACTGATTTACATGTTTAATTAAGATTTAATCGCATCAGTTAATGAAAAGTCTCAATTTTTAAATCCTAATTTAGGTAAAAATTGAGAACTCTATCCTAAATGTAAAATTAAATGCACATAAATGTGCATGCATGCATCAATTGATGCAATTGACTGATTTATATATTTAATTGAGGTTTAATTGCATCAATTATTAAAATGATCCAATTTTTACATCCTAATTTAGGTAAAAATTGGAGATTTCATCTTAAATGTAAAATTAAATGCACATGAATGTGCATGCATGCATCAATTGATGCAACTGATTAATCACATGTTTAATAATGGTTTACTTACATCAATTAATGAAAAGTCTCAATTATAAACCCTAATTTAGGTAAAAATTAAAAATTAGGGATTTCCTCCTAAATGTAAAATTAAATGCACGTGAATGTGCAACATGCATCAATTGATTGATTTACACGTTTAATTACATAAAGTAATGAAAAATCTCAATTTTCAAACTCTGATTTAGGTGAAAATTGGGGATTTTACCTATTCTTTTCAATTTCATGTGTATAGATCTTCAATCATGTATTCACTACATTAATGAATTATTTAAAACACAAATCTATCAATTTTAATTTTAATTTTAAAATAAAAATAATATTTTTTTAACCTTGATGTGGAGAAGGATGGAACTTGAAGAACTTCATTTCAAACCACTCTACAAAGCTTTTTCCTCCTCCTCTTCTTCCTTCTTCTTCCCTTAAGCTTCCACCTTTGAAGAGAATCTTTCATTTCCTTTTCTCTGTAGAGAAACCTTTATTTTTCCTCCTTTCAAGAAGCAAAATGAACATCTCAACAGATTCCGGCTGGTGGCGGCGGGGGGTGTGGCTGGGCAGTGGGCTGGTGGCAGGGCTGCTCCCCTTATCTCCTTAGGCTCACTTTGTTTGTGGAATAGGGCCATAATAGCTGGTATAAAGGCCCTATTCTGATTTGGTTGAGGGTATGCCTAATTCCTCCAATTCCTCCAACTCCCCAAACCTACCTGGAATATCTAATTCCCCTAATTCTCTCAATTTTACCTTTTATTTCACTCCTTATTCCACTTATTCCTACCAAATCACTTGGAATAGCGCAGTGTAATTCTCCTTATTCTGGGTGGAATACCAACAATTTACCAAATCAAAATACCTCTTATTCTGGTTTAAGAAATCCCCAGAACCTTATTCTGGTTTAAGTTATTCTGCAAACAAAGTGAGCCTTAGTTTTTGCTGTGAATACATAGCAGACAACAGGGAGAAAGCCTTTCGCCCGATTCCAGCTCGATACAGGACCGATACGGTCGATTTGGCCGATTCTGACTACTTATTTATTTATTTTTTGGACATTTAACCCCTTAAATCGGATCGCCAGGATTGGACGATTCTGCATTCCATGTTCCGCTAGCACTAGCTGCACTATCACTTCTACCATTTCCTTGTGTGCCAATGCTTTTGCTTTTATGTTGTGCCTCATTAGTTGCCAATGACTCGATGCTTTCCTCCCTAGCTGTTCTAAAATCATGATCCTCATCATCATCGTCATCTAGATCAAGCTCTATAGGCCGTGCATTAGTATGTTAGTGGATGATTATGCCTGATTTTGCTCTCTCATGTTGTTCTCCCGAGAGGCCCAATATCTCCTCCAACAACTCTTCTGCATGCTCTTTCGTGAACTCTTTCAACAACCTCTTTCTTGTTAAGAGAGCCCTCATCTTATTCTCTGTCTCTCTAAGGCATGATTCACATGCTTTTGCATTGCCTTTCACCCATCCCAGATGTTGTTTCAATTAGTAAACACTTCCATTCATCTCATTTCCACACCAATTACACTTGACCCTTTTCTTCCTAAGATTAACAAGAACACAATGTTGCCACCTAATATCTTCTTAATCAGCCATCCTCGGTCCTCCTATAATAAACAATAAGAATTTCATAAAATATGAAGTTAAACATAATTTAATGTTGAAAGAAGAATACAAAGTGTAGCATACAATCAAAGCTTCAATTGTGTGCAAGCATACTTAGTTGCATGCAAGGAAGCCCAAATGAGCTTCAATTAGATTAAGTTATATGTAATATGAAAGCCCCAACTTTAGAACCCTAATTAAGGTCAAATTTGGGGCTTTTCGCTTAATTGCATGCAATCAAGTTTAAATTGTGTGCAAGCACACTTTATTGCATTCAAGGAAGCCTAATCAAACTTTAATTATGCTCAATTATATGTAATTATATAAAAGTCCTAAATTAGAATCTTAATTAGGCTCAAATGTGGGGCTTTTTGCTAACTGCATGTAATCAAGCTTTACTTGTATGCACACTTATCTAATTGAACTTCAATTAGGCTCAATTATATACAATTTCAAAATGTCCGCTGCTTACTTGTTTGAACCGGGAGGTGCTTGTACCGGTTCGCATTGGCTGTTTTTCATGTCCGGGTCAAGGGATGGTTCAGGTATTGGTTTAAGGATCCGTAACTTACCCGTATTTGCTATGGACCCTGGAATGTTCGTAGGACCTGGTGCTTGTCTTCTTTGCTGCCCGAACGCCATGTGTTCGACGGGCTCCTGCGGTGATCTCGGGGAGCTCGGAGTTCCTCCCCTATGGAAGCCCTTGTCTCCTCTTCGTCTCCACGAGGTGCCACAAGGGCCTTCACCTATACGGACCTTGAGGGGATGCATCTCCTTGCCACCAGCTGAGGGCTTTGCAGTAGAGACGTGGGAGGTCTGTCACGGTGCCCTTGATCAGGGGAGGCACCTAGATAGGGAGGAATCCTCTCCGAGGAAGACCAATGGCAGAGATGGCATGGACCAGCTTCCAGTCATCCCATGCCAGAGTCGATCACCGCCAGCAGATGGGAGTTCAAGTCCTTTGACGGAGAACCTTCTATTGAATGCTGAGACGAACCAGGAGGGGGCTGAGATGATCCAGGAGGTTTTAGGATCCTCACCAGAAGTCATCAAAGACATTGTCTTCGCCTGTGGCTGCGGGGGTTTCTGGTGATCCTGTAATGGAGGTGGGGGCTGAGGTTGCTTTGGCTTGTCAGAGGGAGGGTCATGATGGGGAGAAGAAAGAGGTTAAGGAATTGCCCCTGAAGATGGAAAAATTTACAGCGGACAAGGCGAGGGAGGTTGCATAGACGGTCGGGGTGTCCTTCGAAGGGGTGGAGAAAGACATTAAAGCAACATTTTACAAAATCCAAAACAGATGACATCTCAGCTTAGCCAGGGGTGCTAGAGGAGGAAAATCTGTTTTGAGAAAAGATGTTAGGGAGGGAAGAGCTGAGGGGGAAGTTGTGGTTTGGAGGAGGGGAGGGAGAGGGAAATGTTGTTTCTCAATGCTAATGGTGACGTGGAGTGTTAGGGGACTAGGGGGGAGGGACAAAAGGGTGGTGGGGAGGGAGTTCATTACGAGATGGAGGTCAATATTATGTGGATAGATATGACCTCAAATATTAGAGAAGCAGCTTGGAAAGTGTTTGGAGAGTCCAAAGGACATGGCCCACATGCGAAGAAGAGGTGGTGATGGAATGATGATGTACAAAAGCCGGTGAAGAGTAAAAGAGAATGGTATAAAAGATTGTCGAAGTGTGATAATAATGAGACTTATGAACAATACAAGATAGCAAAAAAGGAAGCAAAAAATGCCGTTAATCGGGTAAGAGCTCAGGTCTTTGAAAAGATATATGAGAAACTTGGAACCAAGGAAGGGGAAAAATATATTTATAGGTTGGCAAGGATGAGAGAGAGATGTCGGGATCTTAACTAAGTTAGGTGCATCAAGGATAGAGAAGGAAAGGTTTTGGTGAGGACATCAGAGAAAGATAGATAAGCTACTTTGACAATCCTTTTAATGATAGTCATAGTGAAAACTTAACGGTTATAAGATGTACAATAGAACATAATGTGAATTATACTAGGAGGATTGAAGAGGATGAAAGTAGATAAAGTTTGTGACCCCGATGGAATTTCTATTGAAGTGTGGAAATGTTTGAAAGATGTAGGCGTGGAATGGTTAACTGACTATTTAACAAGATCTTAGTCTTTCAGAGAATACCAGATGAATGGAGGAAGAGCACGTTTGTACCTATTTTAAAAAACAAAGGAGACATCTAGAGTTGCTCAAGCTATAAATGAATTAAGCTTATGAGTTATACTATAAAGTTGTAGGAGAGAGTTGTGGAACATCGTTTACGTTGTGATACAAGTATCTTAGCCAACTAATTCGGCTTTATGTCAGGTCGATCAACCAAAGAAGCCATCTTCCTCATTAGGAGCTTGATGGAGAAATCTAGAGAGATGAAGAAAGATCTGTACATGGGGTTTATCGATTTGGAGAAGGCCTATGATAAAGTTCCAAGAGATGTCTTGTGGTGGGGATTGGAGCGCAAGAAGGTATCTATTAGGTACATACAAGTGTTAAAGGACATGTATAAAGGAGAAACTACTAGTGCCCACACGGTTGAAGGCGAAACAAGAGATTTTCCTATTTCAGTTAGATTGCACCAGTTATCAACAATAAGTCTTTACCTTTTCGCATTAGTTATGGATGATTTAACAAACGATATACAAGAGTACATTCCGTGGTGTATGATGTTTGCAGATGATATTGTGTTGATAGATGAGATGCAAGAGAGAGTTAATAGAAAGATGGAGCTGTGGAGGAGCACCTTAGAGTCTAAGGGTTTTAGGTTAAGTAGAACTAAGACATAACTCATGTATTGTAAGTTTAGTGAAGGTTGGAAGGGCGAAATGGTGGGAGTTAACTTAAGATGGGATGGCAATACCCCAAAGCATCTATTTCAAATATCTTGGTTCGATCTTCCAAGAAGATAGAGGGTGTGAGGAGGATGTTAGCCATATGATTAAAGCATGATGGGTGAAGTGGAGATTTGTCACGAGAGTCTTGTGTGACCGCAAGATCCCAATAAAGTTAAAAGGAAAATTCTACCATATGGCGATAAGACTTGCAATGTTGTATGATAGTGAGTGTTGGACGATGAAGGGACAACATGTCTCCGAGATGAGTGTTGTCGAGACGAGAATGTTAAGGTGGATGTACGGGCATACTAGGCTAGATAAATTTTTTAATGAGTGTATTAGGGAAAAGGTGGGAGTGGTAGCAATTGAGGATAAATTGAGAGAAGGGAGATTGAGATGGTTTGGGCATGTTAGGCGTAGACCTAGGGAGGCTCCAGTTAGAAAAGTGGAACATATTAGGATAGAGGAAGAGAAGAGAGGAAGGGGTAGACATAGATTAACTTGGAGGAGGATAGTTCAATATGATTTGGAGGCTTTAAACCTTTCAGAAGAGGTAGCCCAAAATTATTTAGACTGGAGACAAAGAATCCATGTACTCAACCTCAATTAATTTGGGATTAAGGCTTAGTTGAGTTGAGTTGAGTATATTTTATCAAAATGATATAATATATTTGTAAAATAATTGAATCATCGAATAATATCCTCTATTAATTATTAAATACTTAATTTGCCCATCCCAAGACTAAATCCTTGAACGCCCCTATGGAACAGGAACTAGGTAGGATCAATGAAGTTTTCGAATTGGATTGTTTCAAGAATTTGTCTGCATTTGTGCCACACTTATTTTATTAAGTATCTGAAATTGTAGCTTAATACTTCGACTTCTAGAGCAGGTTGTTTAGGCAACTTTGACTTGGAAGAGTTCTGTTCAATGCAGCTGTTTGCCCAACTTGTATGGCTGCCACACTTTCTAATTAGCAACTTGCTATTGTTTTTAACATCTTGTACATTCTGAGTTTTATACATATATTGGAGAATTACCTAGGTTTTGAATTAATTACGTTGATCTTCTTTTCTAGGTGAGTGCCCTCTTGACCCTGGAGGATATTTTATTGTGAAGGGAACTGAGAAGGTGATGTTATGAGTTTCATCTTAAAGAACTTAAAGAACTGTATCACCTGTTTGTCAACTTTCTTTTGGTATTGAAATATTATGGCATAGTTTTTTCTTTTCAAAAGGAAGGTGGACTGTACCACAAATGTTATTTCAAAATAGATGAAGGCAGTACAGTCAAAACAGGTTAGGAGAGGTTCCTAACCTCAGAAATATTCCAAACAGACAGGGCCTTATTCCAATCATCACTAGAAAGCCCTAAAATATGCCTAGACCAATTTTTTCGAAGGAAAATGTTGTATGTACCACCAATTTTATTAAATAAAGAGAGGTAGTACATCCAAGCATCGATGGTAGGAGAGATTCCTAATCTTCAATAAATCTAATGACTACATTATTGCAAAGAGATATAAAAAACCAAAATCTTACAGAACATGCCTAGACCAATTATAAATCAGAGAAAGAGATCTAAAAGGAATGTTTTCAACGTATGGTGTACTTCCCTGAAAATGTGTATCATTCCTCCTCCTCCATGAACTCCAACAAATGGCATGTGGAATTAGCCCAAGCATTTGACTTCTATATTTTGTTCTTTGTTTATGCTTCCCTCTTCTTATGTGCGGCCACATACCATGAATATTCTGAAATGTAATTGGGAATGAGAACGGAAAAGCAGCCACATGAAAGCCTTAACTTTGAGTGAAGACTTACCTTCCGAACTTCATTGATTTTGTCATAATTTGGACCATAAGTATCCAATAATTTGTCGAAAGATTTCACTGAGAAGATGCCATTATTCTTACCTCGGACAACTCTATCCTTAGATTCAGCTTTAGGATTCACATTACACAACATATCCCTCAAAGCAAAGTATTCATCTTCTTCCTCTTCTTTAAGTGCTCTTCTGGTCTGAACATACCCAAAAGTCATCTTGAGACGGACAACAATTATTGACCATGCACCATTTATCAGTTGCAATGTTATAAATTGCAGGAAACTTGTCCTTCAAACAATAATCCCCCACCTATTTATGTTTCCAGAAATAAGTATGAGCACCGTTACCAATTTTAATGTCTACCCATTTTACTAAAAAGCTGCCTGATGTAAGAACACCTTTCCAAACTGGGGACAACCAAGAATGATTTCGTCTCTAGATAAGATCTGTGATGTTTTGGATAATGCTTGTGCATCATAATTCTCTTCCATAAGGTATCCTCCCCACACATCAATTCCCATAGCCACTTACCAAGTAATGCCAAATTCATCAATTCCAAATTTTTAACGCCCAGCCCACCTTTCTCAACTGGTCTGCAGACATTTCCTGATCTTACTAATGGTATACCACAGTTATCAGATCTCTTCTTCCATAAGAAATTCCTTCTAATTCTGTCAATCTTCAGTCTAACAGACTTGGACATTAATGAGATATTTATGTAATGAATGGGGATAGTAGACAAAACTGAACTTAATAAAAGTGATCTTGCCACCCAGAGACAAATACTTTGCTTTCCAAGATGCCAGTCTTTTGTATGTTTTATGATAAGCAGATTCCAATCGGCTGTTCTTATATTCCTGTAATGCAGTGGTAACCCAAAATATGTGATAGGCAAAGTATCAATTTTACAGCCCTCAAAGCAGCACAACTGTTTCTGTGTCTATGCTTATTCCTAGTAAAGAACTTTTTGAGGCCTGTGCAAGCTTCTAAACTTCTAAGAATAAATAATAAAACTCTTTAACTGCTCCAATCCTCCTTTAATAAACAGAAGTGTATCATCTGCATATTGAAGATGTGTTAATGCAACTGGTGCTTTGAAAATCTGAATACCTTGTGCCCAAAATTGATCCTCAGCCTTCTTAATCATAGTACTCAACATGTTACCCATTAAAACAAGCAAAAAGGGGGATAAAGGATCTCCCTGTCTAAGACCTGTGGAAGATTTGAAAAAACCAAAGATTTTTATGCATTTTACTTATATCAGGATTCTTAGCCCTAGATATCTACTTGCATTCATGGTTTGCTGTATCGTATTGGATTGTGCCGATTCGTATGAGTCGAGTTATATCTGGACGAGTCCGATCCTCTAGCACGTACCGAGTCGGACCGGATCGTGTCGACTCCTATGTGTATTATGGGTTGTTTTAAATTGAGTTTTTCTCATTTGATAACTGATAATTAAAATTACACTTTTTATATCAATTAATATAGTACATTTATCTAAAATATGGCTAAAACACACAACTTTTAACAAATTCATTGGCTTGCCTCGTGCGAGTGGGACCAAGTTGGTCCGAATCAGATCAGATGCGACTCGTATATGGAAAGATACGATCCGATACAGATCCCGAGTTGGCGAACCTTATTTGCATTAGGATTCCTAGTCCTAGGTAGTCCTACTTAGATTAGGATACGGTTATACATAGACTATTGCTTAGATTAGGATTGTAGATAGTAGTTCTACTTAGACCATTGCTTCCATTAGGATTGTAATTATTAGTTCTACTTAGACCACTGCATGTGTCCTGTGTCCTGTTACTAGTTATATTATGAAATATCTTGTACATATGTGTCTTGTTCTCACTTGTATTAGGAGGTTTTTTTTTTTTTTAATCTCCACTTGTATTGGGAATTGTCCTCCACAGCTTTATATATTCTAAACCAAGGTTAGCCGTATCGTATCGGATCGTGCCAGATCGTACGAGTCGACTCGGATATGGGTGGACTTGATGCGCTGGCACGGTCGGCTTGCCCGAGTCGCTTTGAACCGCCATCGGCTTGCATCGACTCAGCTTGTATCGTGCCGGATAGCACCGTCTCGCAAAGAACCGGTGCAATCCGGCCCGATACAAGTCGAGTCGCTTAGATCCGGCCCGATATGGTCCGAGACTCTGCGATCCGATACGATGCGGGGCTTAAAACCCCTAAAACTGTCCGCAACATTTATGTTAGGACAGAAACGCACCAGACACAAGAGCCGCACCCTTCCAAACCCTTCCCCCCTCTTCTTGCTTCTGTTTCTCTTGGTGTTTTTAGGAGATCCAAGCGTTTTTGGAGGTTTGTAGTTGATGTTGTTGGAAAGGAAAGGGGTTTTCTATCTCTTTTGAACGTTTTCATCCAGTTTCAAGAAGGTAAGCATCTAAATCCTAAGTTTTTTTTTCCATCTTCTTTTCTTGTTCTTTGATGTTGTTTAGGGTATTGAGAGATGAAGAAGAGGTAGATCTATTGTCTCTTTGCAAATTTGACATGAAAAAATCTAGATTTGTTCAAATTTGAGGTAGATTTTTATTAAATAACAAACAAAATAGAGAAAAAATAAAAATAAATAAATAAATGATATATTTATGTGATGATGGGCATAGATCTATGAGTTTTACATGTTTGCTTAAAATTTCATTCAAAATGTTAAGTTATGAAGATTAATGTATTAATGTGATAAAATATGAAATAAAATTTAAAATATAAATTAATTTATAAATTATCTACTCTATATTCTAAAAGTAAAAAAAATGATTAGATTTAGATCTATGTTTTAACTTGTATGTTTTAAGTATAAAAATTTAGTTTGAAATCTTATTTTTAAGTAATTAAATTAGTTAATGGTATTATATATTATTACTTAATAATGTTTAAATGTGATACTTGTATATAAATTTTGGACATGCCCACAACTCATATTTATGTTTTTTTCATACACTTTAAGTTATGCTTTGATAGATATGTTCAGTTAATATTTGTAATTTATGTAATTTCTTAACTATATATTAATGATTTATTTATTTTCGTAATATAATATTTAATATTTATTTAATACACTTTAAGTTATGCTTTTATACTATTCTTACTTGTTATTTACATATTTAATGTATTTGTTTGTTCTTATTTCTCTTTTCTTTGTTGTCATTAGATGGCCGCCCCACCCCCTCGTCGAGAGTCCGGAGACATCGGATGGTAGCGTGTTGGATGACAATAAGCACAAGTTCAAGTGCAATTGCTGTTAGTTTATAGGACAAGGCGGCGGTGTTTCTCAATTGAAGAAGCACCTTGCAGGAGGAAAAACTGTTGGGTATAATGAAGTGGTTGGTTGTAAAAATGTTCCTGCGGAAGTCAGGACGCAAATGGCTCAACACTTGAAAAGTTTGAAGGTTGTGTGCTTAAAGAAGGTTGCAGACAAAGAAAGGGAAGAACACATAATCTATATAGTTGCAGGTGGAGGGGATAATGATGAAGAAGGAGGTTGGACTGAGTCTGATGGTGATGATGATGTTAAGGAGGTACATGGACGTGAGCCTCCTTCTCCACGTACTCGGTGAGTGTTGGAGCTCAACAGGGTGTTGGTGGATCATCAGGTGCTGGTGAGAGTTCTTCTAGGGGGCATGCTCAACCTAGGAGGAGTATATCATCTTATTTTACTACTGGACCAGCACGTACAACTCGGCCTCAGAAGCACAAATCAAGCACTCTTGTTGAAGAGGTTGACCCTTATATGTTTTCTAGGGAGCATGGGAAACAGACGAGGGTTTATGATAGCTACAATAAGAAGAGTGGTCCAAGATATATATTGGGAAGGGCTATGGCAAAATTTTGGCATCATGCAAGCATCTCGTTCAATGCAACAAACAACCCTTACTATTCTAGTATGATCCATGAAGCACAAGCTCAAGGGTTACATATTAAACCCCTCACTCCAAAAGAACTGGCAGGAAAATATCTTGATGATGAGGTAAAGGAGATCAAGCAGTACATTGGTTCTTTCAAGAAAAAAGTGGGAGAAATATGGGGTTACCCTGATGTGTGATGGCTGGTAAGGGATCACCAAGAGCAGTCGTATTAATTTTCTTGTCTATTGCGACAGACAAGTGTTTTATCATAAGTCTGTGGATGCATCAAATATGATACACAATCATGAATACATTATGCACTTGATGGATAGTGTCGTGGAGAAAATTGGCGAGAAGTACATTATCCAAGTGGTGACAGATAATGGCTCTGTGTACAAGAAGGCAGGAGAGGAACTAATGCTTTGCAAACCTCATTTGTTCTGGACCTCATATGCAGTCCACTGTGTAGATTTTATGCTGAAAGAAATTGGATAGCTGGATCATGTCAAGAAGAATGTTGCCAAAACACAGAAGATTACACGATACATCTATAACCATTCTTATGTATTGAGATTGATGAGGGATCATACACATGGTGAGTTGTTAAGGCCTGCAATCACAAGATTTGCCACCAACTTCATTGCCTTGTAGAGTATGTTGAAACATGAAGTAGGCTTGAAGCAAATGTTTAGAAGTGACAAATGGATGCACTCCACATTTGCTAGGACAAACGAGGGAAAGAAGATTGAAAGCTTGATGAACAACAATGATTTCTGGATTAAGATAAAGCTTATTGTACAGCTTATTGAGCCATTATATGAGGTCTTGTGCTGTGTGGACGGAGATCGGACACCAACCTTAGGGTTAGTGTATGTCAAATTAGAGGCTACAAAGAGGAAGATGCTTACAATCTCAAGAAAATATGCAGACGAATTATTGAAGATTGTAGAAAGGAGGTAGGAATTCTAAATGGGCAGAGAGTTACATATGGTAGGTGAACAATTTACATTTCATGACTTTTGGTGATAATTTTAACTTTTATAATGATACTTGATGGGTGATTTTCTTTTATTACAACGTATTATCTCCATCCGGCATTTCAGTACGTTCATTCGTTGGCGTACAATGATGACTTGATTGCAGCTGTGACAGTGGTGGTCAACCGACTTGTGGGTGATCTGACTGCAGCAGTAGATGCAATTAATGAATTAGGATGACCAATCTATTATTCTATCATTTCTTTGCGTCTGTTATGCAAAGGTCATAATAATATTGTTAATTATGCAGATAAAAATATTTCAAGAGGCTGTAGGGACATTTGCAGAGCCATCAACTATAGTTGGCCGTGAGAGATTTGATGTGGCATATCAACAATACTCAATAGAGTTTCATCAGAGATATAGCTCCTGTATGACTTGGAGCCAATATTAGGACTATATGGCATCCAACTATCAGGTTCAGTTACTAGGAGATGTTCCGACGGGGACTTATAACTATGCCATGCATTCACAATATTCATATTGGGGCCATTATTGGTATTTCATTCTTTACTTTTGCTGTGATGTTAAACCCTTAAGTCTTAATGTGTTTGTCTCATTTTAATAATTTAATATGCTTTAATAGTTCAAAATTTCAAAGAAGATCATGTTCTTAAATTATTCTTTCAATTCTTTTTTTGCAAATGTGATGTGAGCGACGTCATCCAGTATGGGACCACGGGTACATAGTCCCAAGAGATCGACGGATCCATTGTCTTTACTGTGGACATCTTGTTAGCGGGATCCATCGTTTCTCGGAGCATCTTGCAGGGATACACAGAGATAGCATCTCATGTCCTTCAGTCCCTTGTAATGTCTGTATATAGTTCCAGCAGTTTCTGAGGCAGGATGAGTCATCATCTAGCAGAGGACGTACACACTCGACAGCCAGGCCGCTTACATCGTCGACTCGTCCGTCATCATCTATGTATACTGGAGGATCTAAAGCAGAGATTATGGATGCTGTGAGAGCATTTTTTTTTAGAGTTTCATGTTCCATCTACTACTGTTCACACACCATCATTTATTCAGATGGTTAGATGTATTCAGAGACAGCCACATATCCCACCTCCTACTCAGATTGAGTTAGACTTTGGTGGAGAGGATGATGGATCTTTTACTTCTTTTGATGATTTTGATGAGGATGATTGAGTGATTTTATGACTCATGTACTGCTGGTACTACATATGTCATATTGTCATATATACTATCATGTCTGAAAAATTTATGAGTTTTCAGTGTTGATGCTTAAAATTTTATGTTTCATCATTCTATAAGATTTGGTGTGGCACTTTCTTTTGCAAATTGATATTTCTTATATTCAATTCTTCTCAATTAGTATGCTAGGGACCTATAATATCTTTTTTACATAATTATTGTTAAATGTGACTCATAATCATTTACCGTAATAAAAACATCTAGTAGAATTTTAAAAAATGTATATTTGTGTCAATAAACTGAAGATTTCTCTTCAAAAAAAACAAAAAAAAAACTGAACCAGCCTGAACACGCCTGAATTGGACCGACTCATACGAGTCGGCCCGAGTCGCCCGAGCCGGATTGTATCCAACACGTATATACAAGAACCCGATCCGATCCGGATCCGCGATACGGCGAACCTTCTAAACTATTGTGTTATTTTTACTCTGGTATTAGGAGGGCTTTTATTTCCACTTGTATTGGGTTTTTTTTATCTCCACTTGTATTGGGAATTGTCCTGCACAACTTTATATATTCTAAACTATTGTGTTATTTTTACACTGGTATTAGGAGGGCTTTTATTTCCACTTGTATTGGGAATTGTCCTGCGCACCTTTATATGCTTTGGAGTATTGTGTTAATGTTTAATAGAAAAGCTTTCATAATTTTTCCTACTATGTTCTTTATTAGGACTAAATTTTCTCTTAGCCACCTCTTGCTTTCTCCAAGCTATGTCAATATTGTCAATGACTTTTGTCCATTATGTGCTTCCAATGATTTGCTGATGTGTGTCCACATCCTTGATTGAAAAATATCACATTATGGAAGCATTGTACTAATCTTTACCATATTTTGACAAGCTACTGTGTGGTTTCCAACAAATGCACATATAAGCTTTTGACAAATTCCTTTTAGTTATTGAAAATTTCAATGTACCTCCTATAAGCTCCACTTTAACTTGTTACCTTAAAGTTCTAAACATTGCCTTTTTGATACTTTTTTTTTGAAAAGTGGATGGTCCCATAATTGTATTAATAATTAAAAAAAGGGAGACATACAAATAAAGAAGCATTTTGCTTACAAGTTACAAAAGCCCCAAGAACCAAAAACACAAAGGTGGTGTAAGAAAACTCTACAACAACTTACTCCCCAGCAAGACAAAAAGATGGGAGGTTTAAGCTACCCCTTTACAATAATTCACTTCCCAACAAGACAAAAAGATGGGAGGGAGAAGCCACCCCTTTATGAAATGTCAAAGCTCATTATCTTACCCTAGAACAAATGAAGTTCGCCACCCTCTCAGGCACTACAGCTTCCATCTTGAAAATTTTCTTGTTCTCTCACTCCATAGGACCCAAATAGTTGCTTGATGAATCATCCACCAAACATGATGATGCTCTTTAGGGAAATAGAATCCCAAGAGAGGATAAGGTCCGCCACTAACTTTGCTTGTGTATAAGCTTTCTCCCTACCTTGCCAAGAACAAGCTGCCGCACCTTTGTAGAGACAGAGCACTCGGAAAATAGATGATCTATAGATTCTTCATCGTCACCACATAATGGACAAATGGTATATAAGCTAGCCATAAAGCGAGCCAGCCTATTACGTGTAGGGAGACGCCCATGACTTACTCTCCACAAGAGCACCTTCACCTTCAAAGGAGACTTGGGCTTCCATACATGCCGCAAGAAAGGGTATCTGGTTCCACCATCAGCAATAACCTGATACGTAGACCGTACCAAGAAGGTCCCCTTAAGATACCACGTCCAAACCCACCTATCTTGGTGGGTGGAAATAGAGAAGTCCTATAATAAGCTGAAGAACTGTCCTAGATCTTCTATCTCGAGATCTCTAAACTGTCTCCTAAAGGTAGGGGCCCATACTCCATTGGGATCCTACACCATGGTATGCTGAATTGGCCGATTCCAATCCGGATCGATTGATCCATATCGGAATTGATGCCTAACGATCCGATCTCAAGGTGGAAATCTGATCCTCCCATGAAAATAGTAGAAAATTAAAAATTTAAACTAAAAAAAGTCTGAATCGGCCCTAAATCAGCCTGAGTTGTCCTAAAATTGGTCATATCGGCCTGGATTGGGCCGATGCAAGCCTATCCAAGCCGATCTAGGCCAGTGTGGCCTATGTCAGCCCGATCCAAGTCAATGTGGCCTATGAGCTAGGGTTTTTAATTCAATGTTATGCCATTGAATTTGATTATTAGTGTGTGGTATTCATTTTTTCTTATTTTTTCTTGATTTTTCTATCTTGTTTCTATTTTTATTTTTTAAAGTAAAATTCAAGTCGATCCAAAGATTGACTTTTTCCCAATGGATCGGCTGATTCTACTGATCCGGTCTCGATCCGGATCAGATCGACATTGAGTGATTCCTGGTCCCGATCCGATTCTACATACCTTGTCCTACACCTTTGTAGCCAGTGCCATAGGCTATGAAGCAATGCTATAAAGCCCAGGGAACTTGTCATATAAGGTTGCATCTTTGCACCATTTGTCCACCAGAACATACAATTTTGACCATCTCCAAGAGCTGTTCGAACACCTGCTTGAAGGACATCAAGACACTGCGCAATACCCTTCCACACTTGAGATAAGTTGTGGGGTGAGGCGGGCCTAAAGTCCCACCTCTTGGCTGTCTGGTAGTAGAGATGTCGGACCACATCCACTCATACCTCTGTCTTAGATGTGCCAAGCTTCTGGAGCCACTTAGTGAGGGGAGCAATGTTGACTTCATGTAGGCTCTTGATACCCAACCCACCATTTTCCATGAAATATCATGTTCGCCTCAAGTAGAATTACCATTCCCTTTCCAAAAGAAGTGGCACTGAATAAAATCCATCTTCTTGAGAACTCCTTGTGGAGCCCTAGATATGGAGAGGTCATAGATAGATAGACTATCCATGATGGAGTTGCACAACACCGCTCTTCCTTTATAGGAGAGAAGTCTACCTTTCCACCCTACTAATCTCCTCTTAAACCTATGTATAATCCTGTGCCAATCTCTAATCCGCAAAGCCCTAGGATGGGGGCAAGCCCAAATAAGTGTTGGAGAAGTCACCTCTTTGATAGATGAGGATGAGAGCAACCCTCTAGAGAGCTCGATCCTCCATGTTGACTAATGAGTTGGCTCTTGTGGAACCGCAAGCTAGACACCCCATCAAGCCATTCTAGTATCAATCTAGCAACAAATGGTTGATCCTCATCTTTAGAAAAGAAGAGAATGGTATCATCCGCATACTGAAGATGGGTGATCTGCCTACTATGAGGAGCAAGCCTGACATTGAGAGAAGTCCTGTAGTCTGCTCGTACCTACATTCTACTCAAAGGTGGGCCTCTAACACAAACAAGAGAGGAGACAAAGGATCACCTTGCCGAAGGCCCCTACCACTATAGAAGAAAGGGGTAGGCTCCCCATTAGTCATGATAGCAAAAGAAGCTGAAGATAAACATGCCCTAATCCACCTTAGCCATCCATCGCCAAAACCCATTTTATTCATCACCTGAAATAGGCAATTCCAATTGACTCTATCATAAGCCTTCCCAAAGTCCAATTTAAGCAACACACCATTCGTTTTTTCAACTTTCATAGCATGAATGCACTTGTCAGCCACTAGAAAGTTCTCTTGAACTGTCTCCACCTGATGAATGCTCCTTGATTCTAGGAAATGACTTTGTCCACCACCTTCTCCAGCTTGCAAGCTAGCACCTTAGTGAGGATCTTGTATACCCCATTCAGAAGGCTAGTAGGCCCAAAATATGCAAGACAATCAGCCTCCTTCTTAGGGATACGTACAATGAAAGTCTTATTGAGTCCACCCAATTGAGCATTGCCTTCTTGGAACTCTAAAAAAGCCTCACAGATGAGGTCCTTAACCACCTCCCAACAATGCTAGGAAAAGAACATAAGAAAACCATCAGGGCCTAGCCTTGTCTCCAGCCAAAGCAAAAATGGCCCGCCTAATCAACTTTATAGTGAAAGAGGCAGAAATATCTCTCCTCTCTTTCTCTCGAAGATGGGGGAGCAAACTATCATCAATAGAGGGCCTCCAAGTATCCTCCTTTGAACAAAGACTTGAATAGAAGCTCTGAGCATGTCGCCTGATGTCCTTCGATTTAGTGATAAGTCTATCTCCCATTCAGAGATATCGAATGAGATTGAGTCTCCGTATGCCTGAAGCCATTTACTGGAAGCAAGGATTGTTCCTATCCCCTCCTTGAATCCACGTATCCCTGGACCTTTGCTTCCAGTACATCTCTTCCTTGTCGAGAATCTATTCATCGTCTGCTTTTAGTTTGTTCCTTAGGAGCCTATCTGCTTCATCCATCAAACCTGCCTCTTCTAGAGGATCTAACCAATTCAATTTATTAAGTATTATGCTCTTGGCTATCTTGCCAGGAAGAGACTTGCTAGCACCCCAAACAGAAAAGGAACGAGTTAGGTCCCTAAGCTTAAGATCAAGGTGACCATAGCCGAGGAACCTAACACATCTTCATTCCACACCTTAACCATTGTACCCATAAAGTCGTGTTCCAAGAGCCAATACTTCTCTAGCCTAAACAATTTCCTTGCTCTGATACCTCTGGAGTTGGTTTTAAGGAGGACTGGTTTATGTTTCGACATGGGTCGAGATATAGACACATAGGTGGCAAATAGAGAGGTGGTCTTCCCAATCCACAAAAACTAGGAACCTATCCAACCTGGAACAACAAGGAGACTCCATGAAGTTGGACCTCATGTACAGAGTATTCGGTGTATGAATATCAATGAGAGCAGCCTAAAAAATGAACTCCTCAATATCCTCCATCGCTTCCACAGAGGTAGTAGGATCAGACCGCTCTGCCCAAGGAGCTATAGCATTAAAGTCTCCAGATAAACACCATGACTTCCTCAAGTGATGTTGGAAGGCTAGCAACTCCGCCCACAATGCTTGTTTCTCCCCTTTGCCTGCAGTCTATAAACTCCTGAAAAGTCCCAAATGAAGCCATCCATCACATTTCTAAAGGTGAGGGAGACTGCAAATCTCCCCACTTGCCTGCCTTCATCCACCTCCTCTACCACATACTCATTCTAGAGAATCATAATGCCTCTAGAATTTCCCACTACCAGAGAGTGCACCCTTATAGTAAGTCTTCTCCCCTCAATCTCCTTCAAAACATCATCACCTTCATCCCCACCCTTGGTCTTTTGGATGTATAACACATCAATTTTACACCTCTACACCATCTCCCTTAAAGTGGTCCTCTTTTCCTTCCTATCAATTCCCCTTACATTCCAGGTGACTATGTTCATTGGATAGAAGAATGAACTTCCTCATCCCATCCCCCTCTACCTCTGTTAACCGCTTCTCTCCTTTATTGGTCTTGCCTCCCCCTTAGCCAACTTCCTGCTCCTAGGATCCCTAGCCAATGTTGAGAGGTGTCTTTTGAGGGGGTAAGGATATTCGGCTGGCATATCATAAAATTCTGAATCGATGGCAATGTTGTCCAAATCACTTGGCATTTGGATCCCCAAACCCTGGCTATGAGAATAATGCTTGATGTTTATGATTGTGGTGATGATGATTGGCTGATAGCTATTTTGGAGTTACACAGTGTTAGGTCCTATATTATTTATTTGATTTTTCATCTTGAGCCTCTTGAATATGATTCGTTCTACTGTCACAGTGATTAAAAGCTATGATTTCTTTAGGTGATTCTGATACAAGAACAACTTTCGAAGAATCGTATAATTATTGACACTGACAGTAAGGGGCGGTAAGTGCTTCTTTACAGAAATTCAATTTAATATTCATTGATTGCAGTATCCTTTTCATCAAGCCATTCTTCTGTTTGTCACCATTTTTGAGTTTGCTCTTCATCACATCTTGTAGCCGCATCTTATAATTGTTGTCAGTATTTCAGATAGGACAAACTTACTTCAATTTTATGCACATATAACCAGAGTCTATACTATCATTTCTAAGTAGGATGCGTCCAAAAGATTGTTGTTCAGAAGCCAATCCTAAAGTCAAGGATCATATGATACATGGAAATATTAAAAAAGCTCAACAGTTATATAAGAGAGGAAAATAAATTTTAAAATGACAGAGGAAAGGTATATTTGAACAAACATTTCAACATGTACAATGTACAAAATCATGTGTATAGTTTATTGGCCTGCTCCAAGGATTGAAGACAGAAGGGAATGGAAGAAGTATGAGAGGAGGAGGAAGAGGGTGTAAAAAGAGAAAAGTCCACTAGTATAATTGAGAGTACACAGGATAAGAATATATTGAGGATTTTGTAGATGATGATATGAAGTCTTGGGAAATATAATTCAAAGAGTAATACTTGGATTACTTGCTGCACTGCATGCGGTGCAGCTCATGGGTGCAGCCCCATTTTTTTTTTTTTTTTTTTAAAGTCGGTTCCATCATCGACATGTCTGTATAACTCGATCTTTGATTAGACGATACAGGAAAATTTGAAAAATAAAAAACTGAACCCCCTTTTATTGGGCTCGGCCCATTAAAGATGTTTTTTCATTGTTCATTGGGGTTCAGGTTTTATATTTTAGATTTTTTTTTTGTACTGTCCGATTGGAGATTGGGTTATATGGACATGTCGGGCATGATGGGCCTGACCTTAAAAAAATTTCAAAAAATACAACATTTTTAAAATGGGGCTGCACCGCATATTACTCTAATCCTAAACCTCAGACAAATCTTCCTACTGAGCTCCGAAGTCCAAACTCCTCCTGCTTTGAGAGTGGGTATCCTTTTAGGTCACTTTGTTTGTGGAATAGGGCCGGAATAACTGGTGTAAAGACCCTATTCTGATTTGATTGAGGGTATGCCTAATTCCTTCAATTCCCCCAACTCCCCAAACTCTACCTGGAATATCTAATCCCCCAATTCTCTCAATTTTACCTTTTATTTCACTTATTATTCCACTTATTCCTACCAAATCACTTGGAATAACGCAGTGTAATTCTCCTTATTCTGGGTGGAATACCAACAATTTACCAAATCAAAATACCTCTTATTCTGGTTTAAGAAATCTCCAGAATCTTATTCTGGTTTAAGTTATTCTGCAAACAAAGTCACACTTAGATGTCTGCTTTGTGAGGAGGTCGGTCATGATAGTTGAAACTGTAAGAGAGGTAAATTCAAGGAGGTGTAACTAGTGATTATAATAAACAAGGTGCTTAGATTGTTGTACGTATAGTATATTTTGTGTATAGGTCTTGTACGTGTTCTGTTAAGTTCTGGTGACTTATTGTACTGGCGGATGCCGTATTTTTTGTGGGAGGTGTCTGCCATAGTGGCAGGGCTCCATTCATAGAAATTAGAAAGAACACCCACACCCAGGTTTGAGACCCGGGTGCCCCTAAAACCCACACCAATACCAACTGAGCTAAGGTCAGCCAGTTAGGGGATGCCTTGTTGACTCTTGTATATATTCTAGGTGATTGCCCTCATCAATAAGACAGTATTCCTCCTGTTCTACGCTTCCCCACATGATATCAGAGCCAGGTTGCCCCCTGTGGCTGTCATTGGTTGCCTGGCGCACGTCATCCCCTTTAGTTTCTACTTCTGACTTCTTTAGTTGAACTCCAGGTTGTTGCTTGTTGGTTATTAATCATCAGTCATAGGCAGTCATTGGCAAACCTTTGTCCTTCTGAGTCCTGCCCCTCGTTGACCTTCCTCACATTGGCATGATTCTTGGTCGCCACCGCTTCGTTGTTGTCCTTGTTACCATCCAACGACGCAACATTTGTAGCTATTGGAGATAATGTTAACATGGTTCTCCTTAGGATTGCCATCATCCAACATCATTGCTATTGGTGTTGTTGCTTTATCTCACCACCATAGCCAAACCGTTGGTGTTGCCTGTCTGCAACATCTTCTTCATTGGGTGATGGTGTTTGTTGTCGCGGCTGCCTCGTTATTGTTGTTGCTGCCATCCACAATGGTGTCCATCAACGGAGACCACCACCCTGCTGCAGCAACTAGAGCAACTCGGGCAACTCGACCTTCCTATTGCTGCAGCCTCTATTCCTGCTGAAGCTTCCTATTGCTGAAGTTTGTCTTGTCTTCATACGAATCTTAACTATTAATAATAATAATTTGTAATGTATTAGGCAGACTCATAGAGTCATATCAGCTAATTCAGGGTTAGCGAATTTGGAAACTGAGTTGACTTTTTCACGAGTCCAAATGAATCAGGAAACCATGCAACTCCAACACTATAACACTTGACCATATCTCAACTGTATCATGCTGTCGTGTACTCGTGTCCTTTTGAATTATACAAAAGTGTCTTTAATTTCATGTAATCCACTTCTAAGAAAGCATGTTTATTTTTTTTCGATATGGCTAAAATTTCATGTATCCAGTTCTAACTGACATCTTTTTCTTGTGATTAGTGTGACCGCATCTGTTACCAGCAGCACTCATGAAACAAAAAGCAAGACAGTCTTCTTCATGGAAAAAGAGAAGATATATCTTCAGCTGAATCAATTTAATAAACCGGTACTGAAAGCAATAAATTGTCTATTAATCCTTTCAATAGCAGATACAGTTAGAGGAGTGTAGGAACATTCTTTGGAAATGAAGTTGAGCATATGCAAGTACCAAGTAAATTTTTGTACTTAAAAAGTGAGCTGCTCCTGTTTTTTTTCTTCTGTATCCCATCTCATTTGCATAATTTTTTTTTTGTCACCATAAGGAATCACCGGTCACCTGTCTTTGTTTTCTAAATCTGCACATACCCTAGACCATAAATACTGTTTCTCTCTTTCCCTTGTCTCATGCTATCCCGGTTTCTTCCTGGGATCTCGTCCACCAACAAAAAGTTCAGTTGTTATATGACTAAATAGAAACTCACTTGCAAGTTGCAACATGATGATGCGTGATTATTCAATGAGTCCATTACTTACAATGCCACAGGTTTTTTGAGCTTAAATTTTTATGTCAAGGGCGAATAGATTACTAATATTAAAATAATTAGGGTGAATGTTAAACCTGGCATATCCAAACCTGCCTTGTGAGAGGGTGAAGGGGGCCCCTAAAAAAAAGAGTGCTGAAGCTGCAATGAGTGAGCGAGGGAGTGAGGGAGGAAATGATGGGCACGGTGACAGTCATCCTTGCATTATCCATGATGGGATGGACATCAGTGGTTCATCCTATGAAGGGGTGGTCAATAAATATGTTGTGCGCATTTCTCCCATGTTTCATCAGGATGGGCACGTTCTTACCAGGATGAGTTTGGATTCCAGTGTCTCGTAAATGGGTTCGCAGATTGACAACGTATAAGACTATTAAAAAGGGTCTGGACATGTTAGTGCATCATGAAAGTTGCAATGGGTGTTCGTCTGTGGCTACGGGATGCTACAATAACAAGGCATCAACACCCTTGGCAGCCTCAACCAAATAGTAATCTTTGTCTTAAACGCCTATGCAAAGGGCACCAAGCATCTTCATGTTGGAATGCTCTGGTTTGTTTGAGGTGTCAGGTTGTTGGACACCGTACTTCATCTTGTAGTATTGCCCACCCTCAAATCTTTCTGTGGATACCCCAGCTCCTTCAAAAGAGCAGATTGGTAATAGATACGGTCCGTTTAAGCAGGAAACAATTTAGTGGATGCTCCGTGGTTTCCACAATATGAGAAGAACTAGAATCACTCGGACATAGTCTTGTGGGTTATCTTCGGAGTGGGTTTCTGGACGGGCAGCTGTTAAAGGCCCTGCATCGATCATGGCAAACAGAAAAGGAATGGAGGATAGGAATTCTTGATGATGGATGTTGCATTGCATTCTTTGGGGATGAGAACATCAAGTGTCATGCTTTGCGACAATGTTTTTTTCAGTTTGATAATACTGTGGTTAGGTGGCAGAGTGGGATGATGGAATGTGTCACAACAACAGCAGTAGGCTTGTCTGTTTGGTCATTAATGGTATACCATTAAAAATATGCGGTGTAGAGATTTTCCACAGCATTATTACTTTGTTTGGAGTGCTCAAAGAAGTCGATAAACATTATTTTGGGTTAACCTGGAATTTACTCATCGATCACATTTCAAATATTCCATGGGCAACAACTTTATGATAGTGTAATTCTTATTTTTTTTATGCGAGGAATCCATTGAGCTTGACAAATCGTTCTTTAATAGCAACATGGATTGGACATATGTTGAAGTTGTCCAGGCTTACAAGAAATATAAACCGAATCAGGGCAATTTTGTGCATGTGAAGAGGAAGTAGACGAGAGAGAATACTATCATGACTCATGTCAATTCAGGCAAGTTTACAGAGGAGAAGCCCATAGTAAGCATTATGTAAGGACCACACTGGAAAACAACAATATAAGATTAAACAAAGAATGCAGCAGAATAAATGATCCCACGGGGTTCCTTTGATCCATTTTTGATAAAATAGAAGCAGGAAGAATATTCTTCACCTTGCATGGAGTCAAATCTGCAATTGAAACTAGGTTCCTTTGGCGCGATGTTGCCAGCCACACAGATGGCTGACCTCCAACAATATTCATGTGATTTCTTCAATTGAGGGATCGTCCTCACTTCTCCAGAAGGATCATGCTGATCCCGAGTTCTCCTCCTCTTCGTGAATGCCTGCAGCATGTAGGTGGTGCCTCCGGCGATGTGAGAGTAGAAGCATGAGAGAGAGAGAGAGAGAGAGAGAGAGAGAGGAAGGGGCCGCCCCCTACTGTACGAGACGGTCAGAGAGGGGTGGCCAGACTTAGAGAAATTATTTATGCTACTTTTGATGGTTTTTGACAAAAATCTTTAAACTTATATAAATTTCATTTTAATCCCATCGACTTAGAACCTTTTACTTGTGACGCCATAGGCCCAGATGCTAGTTTGGTTGCGAGCCTACTAAATCCAATAACACCATATTGATTTGATTAATTATTTAATATCACATATTAAATAATTGATTTATCTATTTATCATCTCATTGTTAAATTGATTGGACTTCCGATTATGGTAGGTACCAAACAATACCTCATCATCCCAAATAGCATTGGGGTTAAGCAACCTACTTAGGAACTTTCCCGTCATCAGTTACTGTCTGGTTATAGTCCTTCATTCAATGCACTCAAGTGAACATAAGGTATGGTTTTACTGTCAAACTCTAATCATGTTACCTCATGTGGATTAGATATCATCTATAGGCATTATCAAAAAACTCATTTTTAAATATTTAGTCTAGCCTTGGCTAGGGACTTTCCTAGTATCATTCTATAGGGCATTATCTCTCTAAATACCAATGATTCCTTATTGACCACAAAATCACCTTCAATGATGTCCTACTGAGTCTGAATACTTGACTGTTCAAGATCCCATGGTTAAAGATGCTTAAGACAAGATCAAAATACGGGAGGCTATAAAAAATGTTCTTTGGTATCTCAGATCTAAGGACCAACCGTGCCACTGTTACTGTGAATTCCTTGGTTGATAATTAAATATTATGACCATCTGGGGATTTATAGTTAGGTCAGTTCATAAACTCATTCACCAATGAGCACCTACATGCAAGATTCGTTGTATCGTTGATGTGTACCGGATCGTACCTTCCTGGAAATGGTACGATACCGATCCGACTCCGTTCGACTTGCATGAGTCGCTCGAGTCAAGACAATGAATTTGTTAAAAGTAACGAGTTTAAACCGCATTTTAGAGAAATATAGCCTACTAATTGATATAGAAACTGTAAGTTTACTTATCATCAAAATTGAAAACTCAATTTAAAACAATCTATGATGCATGTATGAGTCAGCACGATCCAGTCAGACTCGGTGTGTACCCATAGATCGGACTCGCCCAGATACGAGTTGACTCGTATGAGTTGGCACGATCTGATATGATATGGCAAAACATGTCTACATGTTCACCGTAGTGTCTTTACACAAGTGACTATGAGACCAGTCACCCTCATCTTATGAGCAGGAGTGACCTGTACTAGTCTCACTAGATATTTGATGTTCTTCTCAAATATCCTCCGATTATAAATAGTTAAGCATATATGTTTAAAGAAGATTGATCTCATTATCACGATCTCATCATGATTCAATCTTCATTGAATATACTCACCGACTTAATTATGAAACAATAAAGAGTGAATTACACATGATGAATATTCTGCCTCATTAATTAATGAGAACAAGAATGTACAAAATAATCATGAGATTGGGTTGACGGACACCCGTAATTAACATATTGATCCTTCTAATGGTCCTTCAGAGGTTAAGCCAGAGTCCTTAATGCACATTGACATAGTCTCAAGTTGTTTCAGCGTCACCCGTAATTAACATATTGATTCTTCTGATGGTCCTTCAGAGGTTAAGCTAGAGTCCTTAGTGCACATTGGCATAGTCTCAAGTTGTTTCAGCTCTTGGATCATGCAGTGCCTGTGCAACCAGCAGCCACGGGGCAGCCTGTGCGTTCCCTGCAAGCAAGCAAGCACAAGCATGCTCATAAGCAACCCACAAGAGAGGCATGAGACTTAGCCAAAAGGGCCACAGGTCATTGCATTACTTTGAAGGAATTTTGAAAGGACCATGGACGACGGGGAATGCACTTGGGCCAAAATGGACGTCAAGCTAGGTCTATGCACAAAGGCCCCACTTGATGGTACCGAGCTCTTCAACCCATACGAGTCCATAGGAAGGTCCCCTCTCTCCTCCATGCCTGGACATAAAATGTCCCTTATAGAGGGCCATTTTTAGGTGAGATCAAGGGGCCATTTTCAGGGGAGGTTAGAAAAGTCTGTACACAAGAACAAAAAGAAGAACAAGGAGGGGAATTGACCGTGGCAGTTTGAACAGTGCTAGACATAACGGTCGTAACAACATGGACTGGGACATTTCTGTTGGGAACATCAAAGCTCTTTCGGAGGACAAATACAAGAGGGATTCTTACGTCCTCTCTGCATATAAGGCATGGAAAGTTGAACAACCTGCTCTCAAATTGTTGAAGGGATTTGCGAATCTCCTTGCCTTAGATCACACTGTGCTCCTCTATGTGTATAGTAGATCTTGGCATGTGACTAGGGAGCCTGAAGGAGCCAATATGGGTCGGCAGGAGGAAGGCACAGTCCAAGGGATCTGTTCTGGAGAAAATGCCAATAGTCTGAAAAGAGTGCCGGATTCATAGGGAGCCATCTTCTTCTAATAAGATCCTTCTTTAGAAATGGAATCTTCTGCTCACCCCGAGCTGTGCAAAGACAGATTGCCGCAAAATCTTCTGTAGGTATAACAGATGGACCCCTGCTGTCTAGTGGGATTTCAAAAGGGGAAAAAAATCAAATCCTCCCCTCTTTTGCTGCTCCTGTGCTGGGCTGTAAAAAGAAGAATGAAAATCCAAAAGAAGCGAAGAGCAACAAATCTTTAAGGAATGCATATTTTTTGTCCCATTGAAACAATGAAGAGTTAGTTCAACCTGCAACAGCTTTGGGCATGCAAGTGAGCTGAAATCAGGCAGGGACAATTAAGGAAGCTGTGGAATGCCGAATGATATGCAAGTGGAACCCGATTCTATCAACAAGAATGGGAAAGGACCATATACTACGTCCTCTTTGTGTAGAACCACATTCAAGCTAAGGTTAAATCTATTAAGTAAAGTGGAGGTTGATGGTATAGTGGGTATTTTCTTTCTTTACAGATTGCTTTCAAAGTTTGGATGATGTGTGGTAGTAGGCAAGGAATTCCGGCTCGGGTCGGGACCGAGAATCGGGACCCGGCGATCCCGACCCGACCCGACCCGATCTGGATCGGCCGAGTCGGCCGATCCAGACTCAGTCCGGCCGGTCCGACTCGGCCGGATTTTTTTTTTTTAAAAAAATCAGAAAAAATAGAAAAAATTACAAAAAAATAAGGAAAAAATCATAAAAAATTAAAAAAAATCAGAAAAAATTACATACATATTATTCAATTGATGTACAATAAGAATGAATGCAATTCATATACATCCATAAAAAATAAACATTAAAGACAACTAACTAACTAATAATTTTTGTTGTGCATTAATTAAAAAAGATATTGTTGTTGAAAAATACCTTAGAAAGATCACATTTGTGATCCTTCATCATCCGGTTCATAAGTTTGAGCAGGCGGGCTATAATCTGCCGACATGTATGGTGCATATCCATAGCCAAACAAGGAACTAGCGAGGTCTTCGAATCCTCTTTGAATACCTCTAGGTGTGTAAGCTTGTTGGCTTGAACTTTCTCCTGATTGTATTGGAGGGACAAAAATGCCGTACTGTATAGGTGGAGGTCCAGAGTACCCTTCAGTAGTGCTGCTGATGTCTGAATATGGCAGTGTAGGGGGATGAGAAATGGGCGGATAAGAAGGTGCATCTTCCCATGGTGGCCAATCACATCCTGCCTGTCTCTGTTGGCCTTCAAATCCCCTTTGTTGTCCTTGTCTCTGACCTTGAGTTCCTTCAGAATGACTCGGAGGTGCGGAGTAATCATTGTATCCTGTGTAACTGCTTCCAAGTGCAGAACCTCCTGATAGTCCAGCAGTAGCAGCGCCATCACCATCATCATCTCCATCATCATCATCATCATCATCATCATCAGTGGAGTCATCACTCCGCACTTGGCTTGTTTTCTTCAATCGCCTTCTTCTACACCTATAGGTTTGTCTTTCTGCCTCGTACATGCTGGCCAAGTGAGGTGGTAAAGCTGGGGTGTCCTCAGGTGTCTCTCCAGTCTGCTGAACTGTCCCTTCTTCTCCTTTTGATGGGTCCACTCGTTGTTTAGACTTTCCTTTTGATTGTTTTCTCTTTTTGCTGCTCGATGACTGCAATGAAGGTCCCGCTGGCTCTTTCTCCTTTCTTCTTTGTGGATCCACCTGAGTAGCTAATCTCCTGAGTGCTGGCTGAGAGGCAGAAGTTCTAGCAGTGTCTTCTAGTGTGGCTGACTTTCGGCGCCTCTGGAGAACTAGTGCACCTCCTTCTTGTGTCGTCTGAAATTCAGGATCTCGAGCAACTACTGCATCTAATTCACCTTCTGCCCAACTCCGATCCTGAGGATCAAACTCAGGCTGTGCATCTCTGGCTGCTCTGCTCTCCACCCAAGAATGCAGTGGGTGTTCTTCATCTAACAGTTCATCAATATCAATCTGATGTACAGGCTCATCAACTGGTCTGCCAGCAAACTCCATGAATCTCTGTCTTTCAAGCCTCTGTCTTTCTTGAATCTGCCTGATTTTTAGACGCATGTTGTAGTGACAGTACACCAACTTCTCCAGCCTAGAAACCCCCAATATGTTACGAACCTTCGTGTGAATGAGACTGAATGTACTCCAGTTTCTTTCACATTGACTGGAAGAAGTGGTTTGACTGAGTACTCGCACTGCAACATACGCCAAAGGATTTGTGGCAGCTTGTCTGTAATTAATCTGGATCCACCATTCAGCTGTTCAAAAAAAAAAAGAAGGCGACGATATCAATAATCATAAATGCCAATCATTAAATTTAATATTTGACTATTTATTATGTAATTCACCTGGAGTTGTCCTCGTTACTGCAGCCCTGACGTCATCATCTCCATAAATGCCAATCTTCAATTTAAATCTCTCCATCTACAAAATAAATATAAATAACATAAGTTAATGATAGACGCATGCATTTTTATAAACTCCTACTTTGTACGTTACCTCTGCTAAGGCATATATCCTTTCATTCGTATTCCTTGATATTCTAGTAATCACGTTAGTTGTGCCTCGAAGGACCTCTCCGTCATTATGCACGCTCTCACTATACTGATACCTTGGGTTGAAAAAATATCCTGCATATAAATTGAATATTAATTAGTTATAAAATTAAATGTGAACAAAATTAATAACATAAAATCAACTTAAATAGATGAAGAATTAACTAGCAGCATGAAGATCATGATGAAGAGTTGACTCCCATCTATTATCGATGATCCTCCACCATTTGTCATGAGAAGTAAGAAGGCTTTTGCTCAATTGCTCCTTTGCTCTATCCATGGCCTCATACAAATATCCCATGTCATTTTTGTCATCTCCATCAACTAACCTCAGAACACGTACCAGAGACTGAACCACTTCCAGATAGCGAGAAACCTTATCCCAAAAACTTCTCTCCCCAACTAGCGATTGCACTGCCAATACAACTTCTCTAGCATCGGCTCTCAGAGTGGACTAACTGGGCCAACTGATGCTTGTATTTACTCAGGCTCTCTAAAGAAATGAAGTTGGATGCAAATCTAGTAGGACCAGCACGAAGAAGATCCCGTCCACCTGTATGTTCTCTCATCATATGTAAGATCCTGTTGTGACTATAAATAAATCCCGTGATCATCTGAGCATGTTGTACCACCTCAGCAACAAAAGGATCTCTACCTATGTCCTCCATCATCAAGTTAATAGAATGTGCTGCACAAGGCACCCAGTACAAATGGTGTCTCTTCTGCATCAACAAATTACCGGTTGCTTTATAGCTTGCTTCGTTGTCAGTGACTATCTGCACAACATTTTCTTCACCAATTTCCTCTACCACGTCATCCATTAGCCTGTACAAATAATTAGCATTCTTTATTCTGTTTGAGACATCCACAGACTTTAAAAAAAATAGTGCCCTCGCTGCAATACACAAGGAAATTAATCATGGATCTTCTTGTGGTCCCTGTCCAACCATCACACATGATGGTACAACCACGCTCCCTCCACACATTTTTGAAGTTGTCGACCCATACCTTCAAGTCATTATATTCTTCTTCAAGCCCAACATCATAAATGTAGCGAGCTGTGGGGGCCTTTACACCAGGTCCAGCATCTGCAATTGCATCCACTATCGTCTGAAAATATGGACTATATGCGGCATGTGCTGGCACACCTGCATGTAAAAACCATTTCACAATTCCTTTCAAGGCATTTTTGGCTGATGCCTTGACTCCTTTTAATGCTTGTTTGATTCCAGGCTGTCTGGCTGACCTTGATCTGTACAAAAATTGGTCCATAGGACCGCGTGCCACATCTGATGTCCGTCCATAATTCAATATAGAACTAGCAGTCCTGCGACCAGAAGAACCCCTAGGAACGAATCTCCCAGGTTGAGAAGCAGTAGGCACTGATCCACCTGATGATCCTATGCCTCTTCGCCGGTCCTCATATTCTCTATTTGTCCGCAAACTGGCATGAACAGCTCTGGTGTACTCTGCATCAGGGTCATCTAGATCCTCCTCATCCTCCTCCTCCTCCTCATCATCATCTAAATTGATCGGGCGCTGAACAGGTAGACTGTAATCCCTTCGTCTTTGGCGCCCTGATATCCCATCTTGCAAATCCATGTGTTGTTGAGATGATAAATCTTTGTGTGCCTTTTTACCCATCATATAAGCCCTCATTTCCTTCTTCAAGTCCAGCGGGACTGACTCACATCTACTGACATCTCCTGATATGCCAGCAAGATGATTTTTTAGGCGATAGATGCCACCACCCATCTCCTTTCCACACCAGTTGCATTTGACCCTCCTCCTAACACTGTCCACTAGTGTGCAATGCTGCCAACCAGGATCAGCACCATGTTGCTTCACATCCTGTTCTGCCATATTCGTGCACAACATAAAAACACAAAAATGCAATCAGGTTCTAACAAGTTCAATTGAGTGGTTGGCAGACTCAATTGAACCTTAATCACACTAATCATACAAAACTCCCAATTTTTAACACTTAATTAAGGTTAATTTTAACTAATTAACGCTAATAACAGGCAATTAATGCAAAAAATTGCACATTTATGTCCTAACAAGTTCAATTGAGTGGTTGACACACTCAATTGAACCTTAATCACGCTAATCATATAAAAGCCCCAATTTTTAACCCCTAATTAGGGTTAATTTTAACTAATTAACGCTAAGAACATGCAATTAATGCAAAAAAATGCACATTTATGTCCTAACAAGTTCAATTGAGTGGTTGACACACTCAATTGAATCTTAATTATACTAATCATACAAAAGCCCTAATTTTTAACCCCTAATTAGGGCTAATTTTAACTAATTAACGCTAATAACATGCAATTAATGCAAAAAAATACACATTTATGTCCTAACAAGTTCAATTGAGTGGTTGGCACACTCAATTGAACCTTAATTGCACTAATCATACAAAAGCCCCAATTTTTAACCCCTAATTAGGACTAATTTTGAGAATTTTGTCTAATTAACATGCAATTAATGCAAAAAAATGCACATTTATGTCCTAACAAGTTCAATTGAGTGGTTGACACACTCAATTGAACCTTAATTACACTATTCATACAAAAGCCCCAATTTTTAACCCCTAATTAGGGCTAATTTTGAGAATTTTGTCTAATCAACATGTTAATTTTTTTTTCAACCTAAATATTAAGATCTACACAATAAACACAATCATACATCATTTCTAATTTTTTTAGAATTTTAAAAAATTAATTCGAAATATACCTAAACTCGGATCGGAATGCGAACAAAAAATCCGACGTCGTGGGCGGCGGTGACGGCGACCACAGCGGCGGCGGCGGCTCCCGGCCGGCCGGCCGACGATGACGGGATGAAAATCCCCTCCTTTTGCTCGATATCTCAAAAAAAAATAGAAAAGAGAGAGAAAAAGAGAGAAAGAGAGAGAGGGCCGGCGGCGGCGGGGCGGCGGCGGACGGCCGGCGGCGACGTGGGGGCCGACGGCGAGCCGGGGAGGGGCTGGGGAGTGGGGAAGGGCCGGGCGCCAGCAGTAGAAACGCTACTGGCATCTGGTTCCCGATCCCCCCTTAAGGGGGAGATCGGGACTGGCCCGAACCGGACCAGATCGGGTCCGGTTCAGGCCGATTTCTGTCGTTTTTTTTAAAAAAAAAAAAATCTGTGGGGGGAACAGTAATTTCCCCCCCAACTC
Organism: Zantedeschia hybrid cultivar; assembly: GCA_030544215.1. Classification (NCBI taxonomy): domain Eukaryota; kingdom Viridiplantae; phylum Streptophyta; class Magnoliopsida; order Alismatales; family Araceae; genus Zantedeschia; species Zantedeschia hybrid cultivar. Next base: position 57,215,962 of record JARZZO010000002.1, on the reverse strand, counting down.
GGCTCGGAACCCGCTGATTCCGATTCGAGTCGGCCGATTCGAATCGGAATCGGCAGATTCCGCAATCCATGGCAGTAGGAGTCATGATGTTTTTGTAGTGGCAGGAGAGGAACCTCTCCTTCTCCCTTTAATTGTACTTCCTCTGTTTATTTTCATAATAAAATTGGTGTTACAGTTTCACCTTCTTTCGGGAAAAAAAGAAAGTATGTTTAACCTGGCACAAGGTCTGTATTTCTTGCTTTTAGCATCCTAGGGGTCTTAAAAGGAGACGGGTTACTGATCTCTGACCGTTGCTACATAAGTCATAATGCATATGCTACATATCTCCAAAATGAATTCTGATTACACGTGGTTATGACTACATGTCTTCAAAAACCAAAATACATGTAACTAGATAACAGTTTTAAATGTTTATTTCGCTGACTATATATCCACACTTATCTCATAGTATCCTGCTGTATGTAACTCCTTTTTAGAATTTTGTAAAGGTGATTGTATGTGCACAGTGCACACTTATTTCAGAGTATCCTAGCTTGCCTACTATGCAGTGAGAAGATGACAACTCATTGTTGGTCATAGATTCCTGTTATGGTGGTTGTGAAAAAACTTGACAACTCGTTGTTGGCCTTAGATTCCTGTCATGGTGATTATGAAGGCTATGGGATTGGAGAGTGATCAAGAAATTGTACAAATGGTTGGAAGAGATCCACAATATGCTTCACTGCTCCTGCCATCCTTACAGGTAATTGCATTGTCAATGATTTTGGATTATGGCTCATTGTTATTTTGCCTTGGGATTTTGCAAGAGTTATCTAATAATAGTAGTAGGTACTTTTGGATAGGGTTGCTTCTTTTGTAGGGCAGAGAGTGGTTGAGTGGGCCTCTTTTTTGTGTAAAAAGCATACTTGTAAATCCTCTTTTTTTGCTATTGAAAGATTGAGATGCATAATGTCTAGATGATTTTGTATAGGTGGCGGCTTGGGGAGGTCTTTCTTTTTTAACTTCTATACTTGTACTCTTTTTCCTAATTTGATGAAATTGTGGTACCATCCACTTAAAAAAAATGTAGTAGGTACACCTCCAGCCACTAACATTTCATTAATTGTCTTTTCATTATTGATTGGTAGTTATGTGTCCTTGTTGTAATTGTATTGTTGGTCATGTGAATATTGTGTGCGTCTATTGTCCAACATCTTTATTCATCATATTTTGAGATGAGAAATGTGTGGCTAAATGGAAATTTATTAGTTAATATCATGGAAGGCAAACGCGGGGATCGGACTCGGATGGGTCTGAGTTTGGACCAATCGGATCGGCCGATCCGATCCGGTTCCCCATTTTCTTAAAAAAGGTTAAAAAATTCATAAAAATATGAAAAAATAAAAAAATAATAAAACTCGTAAGTTTTTCAAAGTTAATAATATATATGACATATGTAGTACATGAGTAATGAAACTCAATCATCCTCATCAAAGAAAGAAAAGACCTATCATCCTCTCCACCAAAATCTAACTCAATTTGGGCAGGAGGTGAGATATGTGGTTGTTTCTGAATACATCTAACCATCTGAACAAATGATGGGTGTGCACAACAATGCATGAAATATGGAACTATAAAAAGAATGCTCACACATCATCGACTATCTCCATCCTAGAGCCTCCTGTTGACGTAGATGAAGATTGACGAGTCGGGAACGTAGGTGACTTAGCTGTCGTCTATTTGCGTATCGTGCTAGATGATCCTTCGTCTTGACATAGAAACCTCTGGCCTAGTGAGTTTAGAATATTCCATAGATTAAAGAGGGCAATGAGGTTTGAAAGAAAGAATTAGGAGATCTAGATAATAGATTGCTTTCTTGGATATGATTTGGATTTTTAAATCGATAGAGTTTTACTTCATGTTTCTCATCCGTAATGGAGCAGTGTTGTGTCTTGTTGAAGTTGGGTTTATATAGCTGTAAAATCTGGAGATTTGTCTGATGTCTATTTTCTTTATAAGCTCATGCTGGTGGGTTCTTTGAGAAACCATGTGTAGTCACAATCTTATAAAACCTATTAACTTAGAGGTTGTTTCTCTTCCATGTCTGGAGATCTTCTTCACTACATGCGCTCCTTTTCTGTTTTGCATATTTCTCTATCTATCCTCCAGGACAAACATGATATATGGTTCTTGGCTCATGGACCAAAGCCTCAGTCTCTAGATCAGCTGTTAGGGCTTGGGGTTTGCAGAGGCCCTTCAATTAATCTGATTAGAGTGAAGATTCTGTATTGTGGCCACAAAGGAAAGAAAGCTGAGACTTAATATTTTACGGCGAAGGCAAAGTTGGAGATGCATTCAATGCACAACTAATAATGGTAGCCCACTTTTTCTGGGCTTCAAAGTTTTCTTTTGCCTTTTTCCTGTTGTCCTTTTTGTTGTTTGTTGAGATATTTCATCTTATCCTTTGATTGTACCATCTCTGTTTATTGATTAATAAAATTGGTGTTGTAATCTGCATTTTCTTCTTCTTCTTCTTCTTAAAAAAAAAAACAGCCAGATAATATATTTAACCATCCAGTCTGTTTAATCTCAAATTATTTTTAATGTGGGAGATACATAATAAGTTTTTGACAAAGTTAAATTCGAAGACAAAAAGTTTTCAACCATTCCTTCAACTGAGAATTTGCATGTGTCACATCCATGAACCGCAGACTGTGTGGGTGGCTCCATTTTCACAGTGGTTCTGCTTCACACCTGAGGTTTCATGTTTGAGACCACCTGGGCACCCAATGCTCCAAACAATGGAAAGCTTCCATTGCTTGGGAGCTTCCTAAACACCCATGGCCTTCATCTGCTCCAATTTTGGTAGTTGATGTGGTTTTTAGAAGCTCAATCTTATACACTTAAGCCATGTTGCCATTACTTATGGGAAGGAGTAGCCTTGTCTCCTGTCAAAGTGTGAGGGGAGTTTTCTCCCACTCTTCTGAATTCCTTTGGAAAGAACTCCATGAGCCATATTGCAAATTGATAGGCCTTCTTTAAATTGTATCATACTGCTGGTTCATTATTGTGCGTCCCAATGCAGCCATGAAGGTAAAATTTTTTAGGTTCTGGACCAGTGAAGCAACAAGGTAGGGAGGCATTGGTGGGGAGCATTCACAAATTGGAGTCTGAATTTGATGGAACATTAAGGAGCTAAGGCTTGATTTCCAGAGGCCCGTGGATACCATATCAGTCCTTGTTAGCCGCTTTACTCTTATATGTAAATCTAACTTATTCTCAGTTTTCTGCATGAATCTATATATCTATGTACATTTATCTATTCAGATGGTTCATGGTTGGCTTATGATGTTGCATAGAAGTAAATCTACCAACTATGTTTAGAAGTGGGGACAACGAGCCTGAAGATGCACAGAAGAAAAGTTTTATTCTACAATTTCAGTGATTATGTGATCTCGACCTCGGGCCTCGGCCTTACCAACCTCTGACTGAGCCAGGGGCCGTCACCTATGGTGTTCCCTTTGGTTTAGGTGATTACAAGATATATTTCAGAAGAATACATAACACAAAACGTACACAAAATAAAATGGGCACTGCAGAGGTGCAGGCCAGGAACAAACTCACAACTGAACACCAATCAGAGGTGAACCAAAGTCTCAACTTTCATTTAATACATCACCATTTACATTGTCTTATGTTTCTCATTGAAATGAAGGCACTACAACTCGCCTCCTTCATGTACACCCCAGGAGCCCTGATTCCTGAGATCCATACTCTCTTTTTCCTCCTCTCCCTCTCCCTTGTTTGATCCGAGTTCTCTCTCTTTCTCTTTCACTCTCTTCTGACTTCTGAGTGAGTTGGAGGGAGAGGGAGTCCAGACCAACTACCTTCTTATGTAGTACTACTATGAATGTGGCAAGCGTAAATACCATGGGATGGGAGAAGATTGTTTTGGCAATACCTAATGGGTTGATGTGCTGGTTTTGGCAAAGCAGTTGGGGTGTGAGCCCCATTAGGATGATGTGCCAGCCCAAACTTAGCTTAACTTAGATGAGGACTCCCATATCCAAGCTTAGCTTAGACATAGCTCTGTGTTTTTCTGCCTGTGGAAGCAACGTCAAACCAACGTACTTAACAATCATTAGCTCTTCGTGAAAAAGGAGGTGGTCCAACTTAGCCTTCTTGTGTGACTAACTTGTTATGATTTCACTCTGGTCTGGTTATTAGCACCTTCTTGTATGTCACTTGCTTAAGATATTACATTACTCTTAAATCTGATAAAGATACTACAAAATCAAATTCCTTATAGAATGAAGCTGCATTTTGGCACTTAATATGGTGAAAAAATTGTGCTGTTATGGTCGAGTTCAACGGCTTCAGCCACACTTTTTGTTTGATAGAAGGTTGCAATAGTACATTGTGACTCCAAGATTAGGATAGGCCTTGGGAAACTAAAGGATGATTAGTGCGAGGATAATCATTTTAGTAGGTGTTTTGGGTGTGGAAAATGAATTCTGGCGATATTGCGAAGAGGAAGGGCGCAATGGATCACGTTGTCTTAGGTGATCTTCTTCCATTTTTAATCCAGCTAAGTGGTTGTGAGCATAAAATGCTGGGGACAGATTGGTTATGCTATTCCATCGAATATGTCACATCTTTAATGAATACATACTTTGATGTAATATGTTAGCTGCCTTTTCCCTAGGTGACTATACACCTTGCATATTCATTTCCCTTTCATTTCAATTTTAATTACATTGCATTTCTTTGAAGACATTGTTGAAATGCTGCTTTGGCTCATTCATGCATGCTTTCCCCGACCAGGGGCGTAGCCAGGATTTTGAGTTGGGGGGGGGCAACTAATTTTTTTATTAATGCTATTATTGACATTTTGATCCTACCAGGCTAGCACATATTTTGTGTAAGTTTACTATGACAATAAATTAAAAAATGAAAGAACAATAAAAATAATAGTAAAAAGTCAAAAAATTCTTGAAATGTGATGACAAATTAGTATTATGCTTAAATCATTAGAAAAAGGTTATATGAGTTGTGCCGTTCAACTAAAGATAAATAAAATAAAATAAACTAAATTATTTAAAGAAATATTACCTAAAAATGATCTTCAAAATGCAATCCTTGTTAATCCGTTGGTATTGATCTTATTAGCAGTAAGAAGCTATTTCTATCGTCAGGTGTCGAGGCTGTTCAAATCTAAGAGAAGAAAGAATGAAAAAAAGATAAATTTTATTTATTCTAAAAATGAATTAAACATAAGAACTTGATGAAGAAATTAAAAAAATTATACCTAAATAGATTATGCCAAGCAATCCCTAAATTCTGATTTGGTATGGATGTTATAAGTTCGTCAACACCTTCATTATGAGGATGCAAGCATATCTTGGCTGTAAAAATTCAAAAAGAAAAAGAAAAAGAGAGGGCCTGAAAATGAGGTGCCTTGACGAACTTAAGTGATTCTGCAAAGAAAAAAAATGGAATCAATTAAGGGCAAAAAGATCATAAGAATCCAATTGAGGTGAAAACATGAAAGGGCGCCTCAGGCAAAAATAGATAATCCTGTTGTGCAAAAACCTGTAAGGGTGTACAGACAAAAGTAAGAAGAGACTAGCTCCGGCAAAAACATGCAAGGGCACATAAGTTAGTTGAGCAGAAAAAAAAAGAGAAGAAGAGAGAGTCGAAACACCACTGGACTAAAGTCCTTCGTCACATCGGGAAGTGACTCGATAAAGCTCAAAATCCAATGGCTACTTGGAGGATCCATCCCCTTAAAAATCTAAAGTCTATGGCTATTTGGAGCCTTTATGTCTTGAAGACCTCAAAGGCCATGGCTGCCTGAAGCCTTTATCCCCTTAAAGAACATAAAGTCCGTGGCTACATGGAGTCTTTGTCCTTTTGAAAAACCTAAAATTCATGGTTATCTGGACCTTTTATCTCTTTGACAAAATCCAAAATTCATGGCTACCTGGAGTCTTTATCTCCTTGAAAAAAATCAAAATTCATAGCTATATGGAGCCTTTACCCCCTCGAAGATCCAAATTTCATCCCTACTTAGAGCCTTTACCTCCTTGAAGATCTAAAGTTCATAGCTACTTGGAGTCTTTATCCACTTGAAAAATAAAGTACATAGTTACATGGTGCCTTTACCCCCTCGAAGATCCATAGTTTATGGCTACTTTGAGCCTTTATTCCCTTGAAGATTTAAAGTCGATGGCTACCTGGAGTTTTTATCCTTCGGAAAACTAAAAGTCCATAGCTATCGAGAGCCTTTATCCCCTTGAAAATCCAAAATTCATGGCTACCTAAAGCCTTTACCCCTTTGAAGATTTCTTGGAGCCTTTATCCCCTTGAAAACCCAAACCTTTATCCCACCTTTACCCCCTCGAAGATCCATAGTTTATGGCTACTTTGAGCCTTTATTCCCTTGAAGATTTAAAGTCGATGGCTACCTGGAGTTTTTATCCTTCGGAAAACTCAAAGTCCATAGCTATCGAGAGCCTTTATCCCCTTGAAAATCCAAAATTCATGGCTACCTAAAGCCTTTACCCCTTTGAAGATTTCTTGGAGCCTTTATCCCCTTGAAAACCCAAACCTTTATCCCATTGAAGAACCCGAAGTCCATAGCTACATGGAGTCTTTATCCCCTTGAAAAAAATCAAAATCCATAGCTGTCTGGAGCCTTTATCCCCTTACAAAACTCAGAGTTCGTGGCCATCCGAATCATGAAAGCCAAAATCCAAAAGAAAATCAAACCCTCCTTTTATCGGATAAGCTTTACCACTTGGCCCTGAAGGAAGCCCTAATTTCCTACCAACAAAAAAATGTGTGTTGCTTCTCAAAAAAGGAAAAAGAAAAAAGAGGGAGCTTAAAAACGAGATGCTCCGACGGACTTGACTAGTTTTTCCCTCAATAAGATCCTTTAAGGGTAAAAAGATCTTAAAAAAAAATATGACAGGTGAAAATCCGAAATGATGTCTCAGACAAAAATGAGAAACCTTGTTGTGTGAAAAACTCCCAAGGGCGCATAGGCAAATGGAAGAAGGGACTAGCTTTGGCGCAAAGCTGTAAGGGCGTTAAAGCTAGTTGAAAAAAAAAAAAAGTCTTTGGCCCCTAGTAGCCATGGTATCTTTGAAGTCTTTGGCCTATATGAGCCGTTGTATCCTTGAAGTTTTTGGCCGCTAGGAGCCATTGTATCATTGAAGTTTTTGGCCGCTGGGAGCCTTTGTATCCTTGATGCTTAAAAGTTCTCAGTCCCTAGGTGCCTTTGTATCTTTGAAAACTAAAAAAATCTTTGGCCCATGGCAATCCGTTGTATTCTTGAAGTTCTTGGCCCTTAGGTGCTGTTGTATCCTTGAAAATTCAAAAGTCCTAGTCCCAGCGAAGTCTTTGTTCCCCCGAAAACCCAAAAAACTTTACGACTATTAGGAGCCTCTGTATCCTTAGAGAGCCCACAAGTTCTTGGCCTTCAAATATCCAAAGCCTTCCAAAAACTCTACCGAATCATAGGGAAGCTATAGTTTCCTACCGAACTAAAAGAAACAAAAAAAAAAGGAAAAAAAGAAGGGACTTAAAAACAAGGTGCCCTGACGGAGTTAAGTGGTTCTTTCCCTTAAAATAGAACCAACTAAGGGTTTAAACGGCTGAGATGAAAATCCGAGAGGGCACCTCAGGGAAAAATAGGTAACTCTGTTATATGAAAATCCAAAAGGGCGTGCATTCAAAAGTAAGAGGGGGTAACTACGGCGAAAACCTACGAGGGCATTAAAGTTAGTTGCAAAAAAAAAAAGAGAGGATTGTACCACCGTAAAAGGAAATGTGTCGACATGCCCCAAGGTAGTCTTTTGGGATGTCCGTGTTCAGTCTACAAAGAAAATAAAACAGGCGAAGCTCTTGGAGAGCGCATGAAAATCCAAAAGGGTGTGCATTAAAGTGGTGCACAAAGTTCTTTCTCCTTAGTGAGAGCGCAAAGACAAAAATCGAGCGAACGGGGTTCAACATCTCTCTTCCTTAAAGATATCAATTTTGGCTCATAGAAATGCTACCTTAATAACAAAGGTCTGATGATCTCTTAGCCAAGTCAATTACTATGAAGAAAGATGATCATGCACAATATAAAAAAAGAAGAAGACAAATTAAGGAAAAGATAGGCTAACCAGAGGATACGGTCTTGGTTAACATAGAAATAGGTGTCCCATGTTCATCAGGGACTTCAGAAGGAGAAGATATAGCACTATGTTAGTGAAGTCATTAAATTGTGGCGGGGGGTATCGCCCTCTCAGAAGTGTGTGCCCCAACTTTTCTATCAGCCTAAAAAAAGGGGACAATGGCACTGTGCTATATAGAGCCCGCAGAGACAATAAGGGTAAATCTATAGCCTCTCCATGGTCTATGCCATGCTCCTGTCTATGGGCACCACTAAGAAAGGCTCCTGCCTCAACTATGGCGCAAAGGAAGAAAGCATTTTACATATAAAAAGAAAGCAAGAATTAAGAGTAGTTCATCTGAAAGAGTTTGAAATGCGAAGAGATAAAATAAAGGCCCTTGGATCGTGGCGAAATTACAAAGTTCGGCTTGATACAGTTAAAGTTCTGGTCAGTTAGGGCCACTTTCACAATGTACCTTAAAAAGCCATAAGGGGGTTATGCATACCCAAAAGTTTTGAAATATGAGTAAAGGTCGGGAAATGACAAAGGATGACATTGCACAACATTCAAGTCACGTCTGTCTTGAAGGCCACGTGAGCCAGACTATTTCGGACACTCTTTCGAATGTGCAGAAAGTCGAAGAAGAGTGTTTGGTGCTCCGAAGATTTCAAATGTCGTCGAATGGCGTGAAGTAAAGTGAGTCAATGTAGTTTGAGACTTATAAAGGTTATTCCAAATGTTCCAATCATATTGCTTCGGCATGAGTCAAAACCTTGGCCACTTCAAGGCGCTCTTCCTAGTGTGTGCCTGAAAAAGCCGAAATATGGTTGTTTACATCTTAAAACCCTGAAGCCGGGCAAGTGTTGAAAGATAAAATATATTGCCCAAACATTCTGAAGGAGGCATCTCAGTAATGGATAACGGAAAGGCCCCAAAGTATCAGGTCATGTCAGGTGCTGTGGGAAATATCTAAGAAGCTAGGTAGGAACTCTGAAGTTTCAAATGGCACATGCCAGGATTCGCTAAAGAAGTTTAGTAGGATCCGGCTCGAAAGCTACAAATGTGGGTCTAGTTGGACGCGCCTTTGGTTCACCAGAACACTTGGAGTAGAGCTATGCACAACCTAAAAGATGACGAAACTCTAGTGGGTTGACATCATAAAGATTGGTTTACTCCGAAAGGTCCAAGAAGGTTCGGGCAGATTGCAACATTTTCAAGGTGTCCTAATGTTGAAGCTAGGGTTTATGAGCCCTAAGTCAAAGAAGGAAAAAATCCCAAGATTAGAGATAATGCAAACCAATCGCACGTGATGAAACCAACAAAAGCGTGTGAAGCAAATCAAACACGGGACACATGCCCTCATCTTTGCCTCGGACACCTGTCCCGTAGGGGGCATTTGTTTAACATTTTTTTATCTACCCCCCACCGGTTTGGGCATAAAGACAAAAAAAGAAAGAAAAAAGGGTGAAGAAAAAAGAAGTGACCCTCCTACGGTTCCATTAAAACCCACACCTATGGGAGGTTTTCTTTATTTAATTATAAAGAGAGAATAAACAAAGGAGAGAAGAAAGAAAAGAAAAAAAGAAGAGAGGGGGTATCCACCCCCTACCGGTTATTCCCCACCGGTGGGGGGTCCCAAGCAAAAAAAGAAGAAAGAAGAGAAAAAGGAAGGGAGAGAGAGGGTACCGGTGAGGGGTACCCACCTGTCAAGCACCCCCCCCCCCCCCCCCCCCAAACACACACACACACTGGTGGCTCCATTGGTTGGGGGGGGGGGGTTGGCACTGCACCCCTCACTTTCTCTCTCCCCCCCCCTCTCTTTCTCTCTTCCCAATTAAATTTCAAAACAAAATGGTGGGAAGACCACCAGTGCCTTACCTACTCCTCCCCCCACCCACACCCATCGATGGCCTTTTCCAGTTCCACTATAAATACCCCTCAAAGGGGGCTGATGCAGTACGAAGAAAGAGCACAAAAAGAGGCTTCAGAGAAGTTCAAAGTGCTGTCTTTTTATCCTTCAAGTAAGAAGACAAAGATAGTTTTTTTTAGACTTTAGGAGGGGATTCATTCCTATTGGTAAAATGAGCCTTATGTTTGGATTCACTTATATGGTTCGAGTTATCCTCTATGTATTGGCTCATATTCTTTGGGTCATGCATGATTATTATCTTGATTAAGTGGTGATTGGGTGCCACTAATCAAGTCAAATCATGATGTGCTTTGCAATCCATGAATTTAATGAATTGACTATGCACCATCATGTGGATTTGTGCTCATACTTGTCCAATCAAATCAATCCTGTAATGGATCCTTAGCGGGTCTTTGGTTTCATAATAAACCCTAAGTGCATCTTAAAAGATAAATGGCATGTCATGTCTTAAAAGATACCTAACGGCCTCCACCATTATCACAGAGCTTTAATGGATCTCTTAATATCCTTTAAGACCAGAGGATGCTTAAAGGTCATCCACAAAAGGACACTTATTGGATTTAAGAGTCCTCAATAATTCTTAAGTGGGCCTACTAATATCCTTTTAAGTCTTTTAAGCATCCTTTCTAAAAGGGAATGCTATAGGCACATCACCCCGATGTGCATTCTTTTAAGTATTCTTTAAGGATTGTAAAGGAATGCCGCACGCTTATCATCCAAATGCGCATCCTTCTAGGTATCCTTTATTGATTTTTGGCATGTTACCCAATGATGTAACCTTTAAGTTTCCTTTAATGATACCACAAGGAGTTTAATGCTAATATGCATCCGCTAAGGATGAAAATGGCTTGTTTCAAAAGTTATTTCACATGCGACATGTTAGTGCATGATTTTTCAAAGGACATCACCAACCGGTTAATCAAAGGTTGTCAATCATTGATTGGCGTAATTAACACTGATCGAGGTCAGTAAGAGAGGTCGAATTGATGGATCCATTTACCTGATCCAAAACATTAGACTCTTTGAGGACTAATCCTAAATCTTGTTTTCTTGGGGTTGCAATTAGAGAGGAAAAGAAGCAGGAACAAACGTCTAGTTGTACTTAGGGAGGAAAAGAAACAACCTTGGCATTGGTTGTAATTAAGCAATGTATTGTAATTAGGGAGGAAATGAGGTAGCTTTGGGTAGAAACGAAGTAACCCTTGGCAGCATTGTAGAATTAGAACACTACTAGGAAACTAACTACACTTTTATTTCCATTTTAAACCTGCCATATTCTAGGTAAGGTTCTTAACGTAACATTTAATTAAAGTAGGGGTGGAGGAGGCCTTGAGAAAAGGTCAAACGATGGCACATGTATGACCATGGGACTAACCATATAAAAATGGGAATGAGCCACTAAAAAATAAAGATCTTTTTTTTTTTTTTTGGGGGGGGGGGTGTTTTGGCCCCCTTCTGCGTCTATGTGGCTCCGCCACTGCTGTATGACACTTTAGATACAAAATCCTTTGCTATTATGTGACGGCACCAGCCCTAGCCATGAAGGCCATGCTAGAGCCATCACTACGGTCATACGGTGTCGCTTTGGGTGGCCTGCAAAGCCAAACTGCAAAAATGGATGTGCTAAGGAAACAAAAGAAAGGAAGCGTATACCAGGAATTTCATACATCAGGAGGTGAAAAATAATTAAAGAGAGGTGCACAGCCAATATCATAATTTAAAATTACCCAAATACTCAAAGAAATGTTGACTTGAATCTTCCGAAGTTCCGTAGATTTAATTACCTTGAGGTTCGTCCAAACTCTAACAACCCTGCCACCTACGAAAGTAGAAATAAAACAAAAGAAAGGGTGGCAGTGAGTCCTCAAACTCATATAGGATCCTCCAGACCACCGTCATTCACCACGAAATGAAGAGTGCAATACTGATACTAGGTGGGCAATTTAATAAGGGAATCTAGCCATGCAACTTAATGAGCAAATTCTACTCTATTGCAATAATTTAAACTAAAGTGCGAGAAAATAAGTTACAACACACTTAAGACAACATGCTAAAACAAGGTAAGATGCAAAAACTAACTTAAGACTCCAGTTCACTTAGATTGGACATTAAATATTTAATTTATTTACAATCATAATGGATTCTTCGAAGAGGCTTAAATTTCCTTATATACATCACATAGGCAGGCAGAGGATTAACTAGATCAGGTCACTAGACAAGTCTTGTTCTCAATATGGAGCGGAGTGGAGTGGGGCAAGGTGGAGAGCAGAGCGGAGTGGAGCAGAGTGGGAGGAGGGTGGAAGAGGTAGGATTGGGAGATGGTGGAGCAGGGAAGAAGATTCAGAAGGAGAGGTTCCTGGGGAGGTGTTTCCGATGCCTGGAGAATGATCATTAGGTAGGAGAATACCGTAATGCTCTAGTTTGTTGGAAATGTTGGGGTGTGGGTCATAGGAGTTTCTCGTATGATGAAGCTTCCGTCAACGAGAGATGCTAAATGAGTTTTACAGGGGAAAGGGAGGGCTTGGTTAGGGGAATTTATCTTGGAAAGGAGTATGTCGTAAGGAGATGAGGTCGAGAGGGTCTTGTGTGGTGGTACCTTGGTTTCTAGATTACAGTTGTAACTAGAATATCTGTAAAACAAGTTTGGTGGGGAAGGCTTTGAATAATCTTTACCATGAAGATCTTGTATTAATTCTATAGAAGAGATGGTTGAGGGTGAAGATATGGAGGCTTTGTAGAGTTGATGAGCAGCAAGTTCCCTTGTGTTGTCCTTTTGAAGAAGTGTAGAAGAAACTGTTTGTTTGGAACCTAACTTAGCTGTCTCTCCTATCGGATTATTTAAAAAAAATTCTGTCATTTTTTGGTCATTTTGTTTTTATCTGGAGAAATATAAGTCGGTTTTATGTATTTTATTTTTAGACTATGAGAGCTTGGGATTAGCCCTCAGGGAGTCCGGGACTTCGGATCATGCAAAGATCCGAGTATATGACTTCTCTCCACTGACCTCGATCAGTGTTAATTACGTCAAGTAACCGTTCGACAACCCTTGATTAACATGTAACACTACTACTACAGGCAACACATGCATATGAAGATATGCTTTAGGTTAAGCTTTTGGCCTCACCCAAGTTTAGGATGGGTTTATAATTGATTGAGAGACTTTTTAAAAAGTTTTGGATTGACTCCGAGTTATCAAGATTGATTCCAAGTATTTTGGACCCACAAGGGTATTTTTGTAATTATGCCAAGTTGGAGGGTATAGGGGTATTACAGTCACTTTAAGTTTTTTAGCATTTTAGGGAAACTTGAAAACCCTTAGGATGTATTTTAGGATCATTTTAGACATATTTAAGTTATAGGGGTATTTTGGTAATTCTATTTTAAATCGGATTTATTAGACTTAGAGTCTATTTTTATATTTTTCTGAGATTTTTATTTATTTTTTATCATATTGAGGGTATTTTGATAATTTTACCCATCTTATTAAGGTTTGGAGGGTATTTTGGGCATAGGAGAGGTTTTGATATTTTTTAAGAATTTTCTGTGATTTTTACAGATTTTTATCATGAGTGAGGGTATTTTTGTAATTTCATTAAGTTCTAGGGGGCATTTTGGTCATTTCGAAAATTTTATATGTTTTCAGATTTGGTTCTCTGTTTTTACTGATTTTTTTTATTAATTTTACTGATTTTTATTAATTAATTGGATATATGAAGGATATTTAAGTCATATTTTTGGGTTTATGTAATTTTCAGATTTGGTTTCTTGATTTTTATTGAGTATTACTGGTTTTTACAGAAATTTTTTGATTTTTATATTCATTTGACTGATTTTAAATAATTTTTGCAGATTTTATTAATTAATTAAGCATGGAAGGGTATTTAAGTCATTTTTTAACTTAAGTATATTATTTTAGGTTTCAATGTTTCATTATTGAGTTTTGATTATGAGTCTAGGATTAGTTATGTATGAGGTGAGGCCAATGATATTTTAGAATATTTAATTATATATTTTATATATTTTAATTAGTTATTAAACTAATTAATTATATATGTGAAAATATAATAACATAGTGTTACTTAAGTAATAGATTCATGAACACACATGCATACATATATGCTCAAAGAACAAATATTGGCATTTCATTCATTATTTCGACATAATCCCGTCTTATAAAACGACAATTTTATAATATAAATTCGGCAGAGCTTCCCCTTAGGAATAAACTTTAAGAAGAGAGCCCTCCGAGACGAAAAATATCCTCCAAACCCAGCAAACCCGGGCAAGAGCACCGGATTTGGTCTTCAAATGGGCAGAGTTTCCCCTTGGAAATTTTGGGCCAAATGGGCACGGAGTTCTTTTTACCCCTTGGGGGGTATTTATAGGCCATGGGGGCCTCAACCTGTGGGGGTACCCACCGTGGGACTTTGAGGTGAGGGGTGCCACCAAAGGATCTTGAGGCGGGGGGTACCCACCGGAATCCAAGTGAGAGAGATTAGAGAGGAGGGGGGGGGGACCTGGTGGGCACCCCCACTGGTTCCCAACCGGTGGGGGGGGGTCCCCCACCGGTTTGGGCAACCGGTGGGGGGGGGGGGGCTTCCCCCTTCCCCCCCTTTTCTTTAAAAAGGGTTCAACACTGTTAACAGAAGAAAAGATTGAATGGCCAAGGAATTGCATTCAATCGAAACCTTGGTCTCCGGAGAATGGAACTCAGATAGTTGGTCGTGTCTCTCAGTGATGGTGCAGATTGAAGGGACCCTTGGCACTATGGGATCAAGAGGTCTTTAGGGCAGCTACTGCAGCATTTGGAAGAATCAAGATGGTGGACAGGGCAACAATGGCCTCGAGATTGTTGGAATTTGCGGGAATCCTGTTAGTTGTGGAATAGGATGCCGAAATTCCAACAGGCTTGAGATTATGATGGGGAGAAGAAGTGTGTTGGATCCAGGTGGAGTTGGAGGTGGATTGGGTTACTGAGAAAAAATGATCAACCTTGGAGCTCCAAGGAGGTAGTCATGGCATATAAGTAGTACACAAAAGCTACGGGTTCTATTGTAGAGGATGCTAGGAAGAAGACGACCGAGTTGATCGCTAACTTAGTTGACTCAGTACCGAATAAACTCATTGAAATCAACCCAGATCTCGTATCGGAGGGTTCGGACCGGTCGGGGAAGTATGCTGGTAATGTGGACTTGAACCTAATGAGCTAATAGGAAGAGACAACTTTGCCCCTAATGTTAAAAATATGGGTCCATCGGAGGATGTGTTAAATAGGGAGAAAGTGGTCATTGCGGCGGATGTTATGTGGTGGAAGGCTATCAAAACCCTAGCTTCCCAGATTGTGGAAGGGGTGCGGCTGGTAGATGCAAAGAAGCGTAAGTAGCGGCGAAGACTACCCTCGTATACAAATGACGACGAAAGGAGGAAGGGGAGGCCTTGGACTCACAACGACTTCTCGAGGTGTTAAGAGGGGAGAATTTTTTGGAAAATGAATTTCGTGAAGACGAAGGCGACAATGGGATTCGAGGGAGGAAGGTATCCAGCTCAACTAGGACGAGACATCCAAATGTACGCCCGACCTTGCAAATTTGCCGGGTAATAGGTGTGCAAATACAAATCCGAGCAGGGTCCCCTCCAATCATGGTTGGCAGTATCGGCCGATACCGGTACGTACTGGTATCGGCCGGCACCGGTACCACTCCTGTAGAGGGTATCAGCCGATACCGGCCAATACTGGGCCGGTACCGGCCAGTACGTACCGCTACCGGTACCCACCGATACCGGTACTGGTACTGCCATCCATGCCTCCAATATCCCGTTCTCCTCTCCCATTTTCTCGGATCATCATCGACAATCCGGTGCAGTCGTAGTGCTTATCCATAGAAAGATACATTGAGATGCCAAACACTAAAATCAGAAAAGAAGGATCTTTTCTGGAAAATTGGGATGATCAAGAAATTTTGGAGAAATCAAAGGGATTGGGGCTGCAGTTACAAGGGAAAGTGGGTCAATTGACTCAATTCCATAAACTATGGAGATGGAATGGTGAGGAACAAATGAAGACAAAGAAAGGTCAAAGGGAGCTGAAAAATCTCTTGAAGGATTCAACATTGCTAAGTCCATTTCATCACTCCCTTGCCCAAACTTTAATCCTTTCTATCAATAATTTTAGCTTCCAAAAATAGAAAGGCGATATTGCTTTTTTTTGTTGTGAGTCAAGCAGTGACTCAAACTAGGGGCGATAAGGTAATTGCTGATGAAGAGGTTCGGCAAGAGGCGTTTAAAACCCTAGTTTCTAATGCTATTGAAGGGGTTCGAGCTACGTGCGGGACAAAGGAGGAAGGGGAGCAGAAGCAGAGCCGATCTACAGACGAGGAAATGTGATTGCCGCGGATTCTCTGTCTTCGAGTCTTCCTCCTGCCAAATGGGGAAGGGAGTTGCTTGTTGAGGAAGGGGAAGATGCCGTTGGCAAGCAAGATCTGGAGCTTGGCATGGATGACGAGCAATCCTTGCAGTCATTGCTGCCAGGTAAGGAAGTTGTTCATTTGCCCCCTAATAAGTCCCTGATTCCTCTGCCACTTTCTCCTTCGGCGGCGGATATGGCGGCTCGTCATCGGCGAGTGATGAACAAAGATGGAAATGGGGACTTACCCCAGCCTGCGGTGAATGATGAGGAGATATCTAATAGTGATTTCTTGCATGATTGGGGGAATGAAGTCATTTGGGAGAAAGCGCAATTTTGGGTGTTAGGTTAGAAGGGAAGATAGGTCACTTTAGGAAAGTTTGTTCTGAAAATTTGGGGACAGTGCAGAAAAAAGACAAAGGGAAGCAGCAGATTCGAAGAGATGAAGGTGGGGTTCAATCTTCTGTCAAGTCTCAGAATCTTCAGAGGGAATCTTCTGTAGCATCATGAATGTGGGTTCGTGGAATGTTAGAAGCCTGCATGATCAGTGATCGATTTCTAGGTTTCGTCGTAAACCTAATTGGTTACTTCCAATTACGTAAATCAATAGTTCAAACTGCACTCAAAGGTAGGGCATTTCCCATTGATATAGGAACTTTTGTACCAGAAACAATGGTATCTCCAATTATAGCTTCTCTGGCATGTAAAATATATCTCTTCTCACCATCTCTTTAGTGTATGAGACAAATGTATGCATTTCGATTAGGGTCATATTCTATGGTTACGATTCTACCATATAAAGCATGAGGCTGTTAGAAATTTAGTGAAAAGAAGATATGTTGGTATTATTTGCTTATAGGAGACCAAATATGATATGTTTACATTGGAGATTGTGAAGAATATCGCAGGGTTCCGTGATGCCGACTTTGTATTCAGGCTGAAGGTTCTGCGGGTGGGATTTTGTGGCCTGGGACGTGGAGAGGTGGTCGGTCAATTGTTGACTATTGGTGAATTTTCTGTGACTGTCAAAATTTAAAGTGTAAAGGGTGATCACTGGTGGATGCTCTCTGGTATATGGTCCACATTCTATTCAGCGAAGACAAATTTTGTGGAAGAAATTGACCGAGTGCAGGTTGAAATTTTCTTTGCCATGGTGTGTACTAGGAGACTAATGAAGTAAGAAGACCTGAGGAGAGGAATCGTGGGGGTCATTTGACTACTATCATGAAACAATTTAATTCATGGGTAGATGAATGTGGGTTGATTAAAATTGCAGACCCTGGAATCTGTTTCACCTGGAGTAATGGGAGAGCGACCCCTTCCATGTCCAGATTGGATAGAATATTTGCGGACACATCCTGGGAGAATTTGTTTCCATTGGCAGCTGTGGCAGTTCAACCTAGAGATGTTTCTGATCATAATGCTCTAGTGTTATCTTGTCTATGATAATACTAAAACAGTTTAGATTTGAAAAAATGTGGCTTCAAGATGACAGTTTCAAGGAGACTGTTAAGAATTTCTGGGTGGACAGTGGATGTCAGGAAGTTAGTAAAGTTAAATTGGTAGCCGTTAAACTCAGACAGTTGAAGAAAAATGATTAAGAGGGGGAATAGAGCATGGAGGGAGCAGAGGAATAAAAGATTTAATGAGATTCAAGACAAACTGAAACGACTGGAATTAGTGGAAGAGAATGATGGATTATCTGATCAGCAAATTCAAGCAAGGGCTTTATTGAAAGATCAGTTATGTGATTGGCTGCATGAAGAGGAGATCAGATGGAGGCAATGTTCAAGGGTGCAGTGGTTATTAGAGGGTGATTTGAATACTTATTTTTTCCACAAGGTAGAAGGAGAAGGAAACAGGTTACTTTACTGAAAAAGGTGATGGTTGGATTGAGGATAAAAAGGAAATAGCCATGGAGATGATTAAATTTTATGAAGACCTGTTTTCTGATGATGCCGGATGGTTTCCTACTTGGGCTGATGATGATGCTATTCGGTTAGAACACCAGGATAGGGATTTTCTCATGCAGCAGATTACAGAAGATGAGGTTCATGAAGCAACCTTCCAATTAGGGGGTGTGAAAGCACCAGGGCCAGATGGTTTCCCAATTCTTTTTTATCAGCATTTTTGGGACTCAGTGAAGATGGATCTGATGGCAGCTGTTCAAGAATGCTTCAAGGTAAAGGTTGTGAAGTCTTCAACTAGACATTCTTAGTTCTTAATCCTAAGAAAGAAGAAAATTTAGACTTTAGAGTTGAAGGATTTCCGTCCTATTAGTTTACTAAATGGACCTTATAAGATTTTCACAAAGGTCCTCGCTAATAGGATGCGAAGGATTCTGGGTAGAATTGTGGAGGATAACCAGTCAACTTTCCTGCAAGGCAGAAAGTTGAAGCATAATTTTCTCTTGGCTCACGAGTTATTTTTCTCCATGAAGAAGAGTGGGATTCTAAGCCTAGCATGTAAAGTAGACTTTAATAAGGCGTATGATAGAGTTTCTTGGACTTGTCTTTGGACGATTCTAAAGATTCATGGGTTTCCAGATATATGGATTGCTGTTCTGAAAAATTGTGTGACGTCAGCATCTTTTTCTTTGATTATTAATGGAGAGGTGCATGGTTTCTTCAGAAGTTCTCGTGGTTTGAGGCAAGGAGATCCAATATCTCTTTTATTATTTGTTTGTGTTGCAAATATGTTGAGCGGAATGTGCAGTAAAGCTGAGGAGAATGGGCTAATTAGAGGGATAAGGGTGCTTCATACTTTGACTCCTATAACTCATTTACAGTTCGCAGATGATACTCTCTTACAAGGTTCGCCGACTCGTGGATCCGGATTGGATCGGGTTTGGCTAGATATGAGTCGGATCCGATCCGGGACTGACTTGGGCCGACTCGCACGAGTCGGATTGATTCAAGCCAATGCAGGCTAGTTTTTTTTGACAAATCTCTCATTTTTTTGAATATTTTCCTAATTATAAATATCATACTTCATGTCTATCGTTATTGTGAATGATTATAAGTCATATTTAGGAAAAATACTCTAATTTAATGGATTTAAATTTGTAACAAAGTTAGTCTAGGATACTAATTGAGAGGAATTTAGTCTAAGAATCTCAATTTGCAAAAGAAAGTGGTATACCACATCTCATATAAAGTTAGAAACATCAAATCTCAATTAACAAAACAAAATAGTACACCTAAACTAAAGAGAGTAGATCACACTTTATCGAGTCGGATCGCACCGACTCGAGTCGAACCGTAATTGTCTCGCACCGGATCACAGTGACGACTCGTGTTTGTATCGTGCGATCCGGCACGAGTCAGTCCGATACGATGCGAGACGGCTCGATCCGAAAGCGTCCTAGCCCGACTCGTACTATCCGCCTGCGCCAGCTACTCGGGATTGTCCAGATACGAGTCGACTCGTACGAGTTGGCCCGATCCGATACAATACAACAAACCTTGCTCTCTTATTTATTGAAGGAGAGTTGGAGCAAGTGAAGAACTTGAAATAGCAAGTGAAGAACTTGAAATTCTTATTGAAAACACTGGAAGCTTGTTTCGGGTTGAGAATCAGCTTTGAGAAAAGGTCACTTATTCCTTTCAATATGAAGGAAGAGGAATTTCTTCATTGTGTGAGTATTATGGGTTGTAATGAGACAATGGGCTAAGCAGAAATTCGAGAGGGAAACAGAAGAGAGGCAGAAATTGAAGTTTAACATAGAGGAGCTGGAGCTGAAAAGTGAGGCCTTTGATTTATCCACTCAAGAATTGCATTCTTTGAAGGAATTTAAGAAGACTTACAATGATGAGCTGTTGAAGGAGGAAATTCGTTGGAGACAGAGAGCTAAGGAACATTGGTTAAAGGAAGGGGATAAGAATACTTCTTTTTTCCATGCCGTGGCTAGTGCTAAGAAAAGATTCTTGTCTATTGACCATATTAGAGAAAATGGGACTGTGATTGAAGATCCTAATGAGATTAAGAGCAGTTTTGTTGCTTTTTATAAGAATATTTTCTCAGAAGATTACTTGTTGAGACCCCATCTTCAAACTGAGTTACTCCCTAAGAAGCTGAAGAGTTGTGTGTACCTTTTTTGGAGGAAGAAGTTAAAGTGGCAGTGTTTAGCATGGATCCTAATAAAGCCCCAGGATCCGATGGGTTTTCCCTTGGGTTTTACCAATTTTTTTGGGATACTATTAAAGAAGATATGGTTAATCTTGTTCAAGAATTTTATGACAGTTCGGAAAGGATAAAAATTGTTAACTCTACATACATTGTCCTTATACCGAAAGAAGAAGGTGCTGAAAGAATGACTGAATTCCGTCCTATTAGCCTTCTTAACGGGTGTTATAAAATCATAACCAAGATTTTGGCTTCCAGGCTCAAGAAAGTGATTCACAAGTTAGTAGGTATCAATCAGTCAGCATTTATGCAAGGAAGATTTATACTAGATAACTTTATGGCAGCCTATGAAGCAATCTACCACTACAAGAATAGAAAAAAGCAAGGGGTTTTGTTAAAGCTAGATTTTGAGAAAGCCTAGGACACAATCAATTTAAATTGTCTTAAAAAATCTATGGAACTCATGGGTTTTAATGAAAGATGGATAAGATGGGTGATGAGCTGTATTTGTTCCTTTAGATTTTCTGTGTTGATAAATAGAGAGCCGTGTGGTTATTTCAACAGCTCTAGAGGACTTAGACAAGGTGATCCTATGTCACCTCTTCTTTTTTTGCTGATTGCTCAGATTTTGAGTTCTCTTTGGGATAGCACAGCTCAACAGGGTTTGATTGAGGGATTTGGAATTGGTAGAAGCAATATTCATCTCTCTCATTTTCAGTTTGCAGATGATACTTTGTTGTTTACAGTTGGAAGTAATGAGGATATTCGGAATATCAAAAGTTTGCTGGTGTTGGTGGAAGTTATCACTGGACTAAGAATCAATTTTGAGAAGTCAGAAATTGTTGGATTGAATGTGCCACAGCCAAGACTACAGGAAATTGCAAGTTATTTGAAGTGCAGAGTTGGTAACTTTCCCATCAAATACCTGGGTCTGCCCCTATCGAATGGTGCAATTAGGGTAAGGGATTGGGATGGCCTAATCAAGAAATTTGAGAGTAGGTTGGAAGGGTGGAAAGGTAGCTTTCTTTCAGGAGGAGGGAGATTGATTTTATCCAAAACGGTTCTCTCTTCATTGGCTACTTATTATGCTTCTATTTTTAAGATCCCAAGGACGGTTGAAAATATAATTGAATCAGCTAGAAGTTCTTTTTTTTGGTCTGGAGGAAAAAGGGAGAAGAGAGGACTTCATTTGATTAATTGGAGAAATGTGTGTAAGAGCAAAGAGTAAGGTGGTATTGGTCTCAGTGGAATCGCCATCTTTAATAAAGCCTTGTTAGCTAAATGGCTGTGGAGAAGGGGGGATTGTTCGGGTACTCTCTGGGTTGTTATTGTAAACGATTTGTACTTTTATGTTGAGAATAAATGGAGTCTCTACCCTTCAACCAGCTACAACTTGTCTCCCATTTGGAAGAATATAGTTAAGAGTGCTGGTTTCATGGCCATTTCCTTTGATATCCATGTGGGTAATGGTTGTGATACAAGATTTTGGACTGATAGATGGTGTTCTAGTCTGATTCTGTCTTCTCAATTTAGCAATCTGTTCAACATAACTCATAATAAAGAGGCTTCGGTTGAGGAAGTTTTACCTTATAATGCTGCAGGACAGATTAATTTGATGATGAGAAGGGATCTTACGGAAGTGGAAACAGAGGAACTTTTATCTTTGTTTAATCTTATCAGTGAAGTGAGGATTTCTGGACAGGTGCTTGATCAGAGAGTTTGGAGGTGGACTAATAATGGGCTGTTTTCGGTTAAGTCCATTGTTCGGATGTTAAATGATGGTGGCTGCAGGATTTGGTGGAAGGATTTAATTTGGTCCAATTATCTTCCAAACAAGATTAAGGTGTTTTTGTGGAAGCTTGCTTGGTCCAGAATTCTTACGGGAAAGAGGGCCAAGAAGTTTCATTTCTCCGGGAGTTCTTTATGTGTTTTTTGTGCTGTCTTTGAGGAGGACCAAAAGCATTTATTTTGTGGCTGTGGCATTATTATTACTCAATGGAAGACTCTCTGCAGATTGTTTGGACTGAACTGGGTGGAGCAGTCTTTGGTGTTGGATCTTCTAAACTGGTGGACTGCTGTCTGTCCATTTACAGACCTTAAACAAGTGTGGTTTCTCATCTGTTCGGCTCTGATGTGGTCAATTTGGTGTGAGAGAAATGGGAGAAAATTCAGTGACCAATTTAGTAGTGTTAATGAACTACTGAAGAGTTTGTTTAGATGGGTGGAAGAATGGGGAAGAGCTGCTGATATTCTAAATGGGAAGTGCGATGTTATTTTTGAGAAGACCAGACTGTGGAGAGGATTGATTCTTTGATGTTGCCTTTACCTTGTATTTCTGTTTTATTTCTTTGATAAAACAGAATATATGTAAATTTTGTTGAGCTGAGATGGGGACTTGGATGGGGGAATGTCCCATTCAGGTTGTGTAGCCTTCTTGGGTTTTCTCCATGTAATGTTCTCTTACTAATTAATGAATTGTGACTTTATGTCACCTTCCCAAAAAAAAAAGAGAGGGATTACCTATACGGTATTTAGGTTTACCTCTTCACTGCAGGAACCTCAGATTTTCTGACTGGGATTTGGTTGTTTTGAAGCTATAGAGAAAGCTGGCTATGTGGAAATCTAGAAATCTTTTATTGGGGGACAGAATCACACTGTTAAATTCAGTTCTATGAACGATCCCTTTTCATTTGCTCTCGGTCTTCATTGTTCCACAGAAGGTGCTTCATAAACTAGATTAGGTGAGAAGACGGTTTCTTTGGGGCTGCACTAATTCAAATGGTAAAGGAATCCCTCTGGTTAAATGGGAGAAGGTGTGTCTTTCAAAGGATAAGGGAGGGTTAGGGGTTAAAAATTTGAGATTGAAGAGAATGCATTTCCTCTGTGGATTAGATGATAAGTTATTC
Organism: Zantedeschia hybrid cultivar; assembly: GCA_030544215.1. Taxonomy (NCBI): domain Eukaryota; kingdom Viridiplantae; phylum Streptophyta; class Magnoliopsida; order Alismatales; family Araceae; genus Zantedeschia; species Zantedeschia hybrid cultivar. The sequence goes on along the minus strand of JARZZO010000002.1, from coordinate 57,192,457 downwards.
ACTGAAGGAACATGGTGAGTCAAGGTGAGAGAAAGAGCGGGAGCTAGTGAGCAAGGACGAGGAAGAAGATGGAGAGTGGCAGCTGGTCCAGAGGAGGGGTAAGAAGCTGAGGAGCTCTAAGCATATCCATGGCGGAAAGAGGTCATCTTCCTCCTTCCCCATGGGTAGAGACTCCTGTAGTAGGTGCTTGGGTAGGGGCCATTGGGCCAGGGACTATAGGGAGAGGGTCTGCTGTGTTTGGTGTAAGAACTTTGGCCACCGTAGCTCATCCTGTGTTAGTGGCCTACCCAAACCCTCTGTCCCTGTTCTAGTTTCGCCTAAACATTTGTAGGGAAGGATTGAGATCCCCTGGTTTTCACCTGTTGCAGGGGCTCCGGTTTGGATGGAGGACTGCATGGTTATATCCATTTGGGTTCTGCAACCTGCTAAGCTTCGGCCGTTGGATGCTTACCAGGGAGTTCTGAGTTCTCTTCAACTTCACTGGGCAGAGGTTAAGGACTGGTGGATTCGTGAGATTGATCATGGCTCTTTCCTTGTGAAGGGTCCTTCCCTGGATTGGAAGAACCAGGTAGTTAAACTTCTAAGGGGTTGTAGAAGGAATTTGCTATTCAAGTGTTCGCCATGGCCAGTCTCTGTCTCATCTAATCCGGCTCCCTAAGGTATCAAGGTGTGACTCTCGATGTTTGGGATTCCGCTCCATGTGTGGAATTGTTATACTTTCCAGGCCATCATATCTCGATTTGCTGTTTTATGGGGCATTGATGCAAAGCCGTTGATGGCACGATGATGCTGTATGCTCGTGTCTGTGTGGAGGTCAGCTCGTTGGAGGATATTCCGGAGAGAGTCACTGTCCACCTTGTGACTACTAGGTTCGGTTGGTAAAGGAGGAGTCCTCGACATCTACTCATGAGAAGACTGCTACCCAGGACTGGACTTGGGCAGAGGTCGTCTTTGAGTTTAGAAAGCGGAAGGGCCACCAGCAGTGCTCAATTCCTCTGGCAGCTTCTCAGGTGGGTCGTTCTGAGTCAAACGAGTTGTCAGTGACTCAAGATGGAGGCTGACCGGAGACTTTCTCTGCTATTGCAGTAGGTTCCATTTCTCAGAATGCCTCGCCAAGATCCAGAGGCCTTTCATGCTTCATGTCCTGGGAAGCATGCAACTCCAGAGAATCTTTGTGATGTTGCTCTTTATGATGCAGAGATAGCGGGATGGATTTCGGCTGGTCCCGAGGAGGTTGCAGATGTGAATTGTCGAAGCCTGCCGGGTCGGGTGGAGAAGATCCATAGTACCGGGTCAAGATCTCGAATCCGGACCTGTTTGTTTGGGTTCGAAGCATTTCAGAGCCTAGCTTAAAACCCAGCCATCCGGTTCTTCCTTCTTCCACGAACCGGTTGGCTCCTGTTATTGACCCTTATGACAGGGGGTTCGTGAATCAGTTCGCCAAGCCAAGGTCAGTTTTTGAAGATGGGATCACTGTTCATCTTCCTCCTCGGGCTACTGGTCCGGTGCAACAGCAAGATCTGTTTAGTGGGGAACTAGATGGCATCCATGTGCAGGGGGATCAGGGATGACATCGCTGGGGCACATATAGTAAGTGTGGAGGACCCCCAGGATCAGGAGAAGCAGGACAAGGAGGTGTTGGACTGGGATCGTGTTGGCCCGGAGGTAGTCTGCACTATCAACAGGCCTACGAACTGTGAAGCCCTTTGCAGCGGGGGACTCATCACACAGGAAGCTGGAGATTCTCGAGAGACCTTCCTCTTCATCGACTGGAGCTCTGGAGGTTTCCACTGAGGTTCTGGAGGAAGAAGCACTGGATCCTCTGCTGTTCGGAAAGGAGGCGAAACCTTTACAGGTAGTTCTTATGGAGGAGTGGCTCCGCTGTTGTACCATTTGCTTCTCCTCCTCCTCCTAAGAACTACTCGGCTTCGTTGGATGATTGGACTGAGGATATCCTCGCATTTGGCAAGAAGATTGGGGTATCTTTTCATGGGATAGAAGACACAGTCATTAGTTTTATTAAAGGGCTGCGTAGAACAGATATTTTGCAGAATTCTCTGAAGAGGAAAGGTGAAGGAGGGGGAGTGAAGAATGGCAAGAGGGAAATCAACTTCATTAATAAAAATGAAGTTGTTGACTCTCTAAGGCCCAAGAAGCAGGGGGGTATCAAACTGTTGAAATGAACATATGTTCCTGGAACATTAGAGGCTTTGATGGGGGAATGAAACAAAGGGCTGTGTGGGACTGTGTCAGGAACCCCAAGTTGAATTGTGTTTGTTTGCAAGAAACCAAAATGGGTAGTGTGGATGGGTATTTAATCAAACAAGTGGGAGGATCAATTCTTACAGATTGGGCTTGTCTCCCTGCAACTGGTAGTGGAGGTCAGCTAATCTTGTGGTAAGGTAATAAGTTTACAGGATTCATTTGTGATCAGCAAGCAAGGGAAGATTTTTGGCAAGAATTATATGGACTTTCTCGGTTGTTTCAAGATGCTCGATGGGTGCTTGGAGACTTTAACTGTGTTAGATAGCCCTGGGAGAGATCTGGTAATCAAAATTGGAACAAAGATATGGAAAGCTTTGGCTTGTGGATATCCAGTTGTGGGCTGATTGATCTTGAAATTCCTAATAGAATGTTTACGTGGTCCAATTTACAACATAATGGTGTTCAGTCCAAGATTGATAGCATATTCATATCTATGAATTGGAGTATGTTGTTTCCTCTTTCAGCTGTCAAAGGATTGAACAGGACTACTTCACTATCCCACTGCTGTTAAGGACTAGAGAGGATAGAAGTAAGCATAGGTTGTTCAGGTATGAGCTGGTGTGGCAGACACATGAGGACTTAAAGGTTCTTGTATCGAACTGGTGGCAAGAGGTGGACTCTTCAGAGCAGGTAGCTTTGACTTTTTCTAAGAAACTTAAAAGGGTGAGATAGGGTATTTTGAGGTGGAGTGTGCAGACTTCCGGAGCAGCCTCATTAATTACGCAGCAACTCCTTCAAAAAATAGATGTACTGGAGGAGAGAGCTGATTTACTTGATCTATCTGCTGAAGAACATAATGAGCTGGTGAATCTGGAGGAGTGCAACAAATGGTTGCTGAGAGATGAAATAAAATGGAAACAAAGAGCTAAGAAAATGTGGTTAAAAGAGGGGGATAAGAATACCAGGTTTTTTCATGCAGTGGCTAGCACTAGGAGGCGATCCTTGAAGATTGAACATGTGAAAGTAGACAATCAGGATCTTGACTCAAAGGAAGACATTAAGAATTCTTTTATCTCATTTTATGAGGGTTTGTTAAGGAGAATGAATGGTGGAGACCTCATCTTCAAGTTGGTGTATTGCCCAAAATTGAAGAAGCTCAGGCTGTTGAGTTGTGCAGTCCTTTCTCAGAAGAAGTCAAAGAGGCTGTCTTTAGCATGGAGGCTAATAAATCGCCAGGACCAGACGGATTTTCTATGGGTTTTTATTAGTTTTTCTGGGATTCTATTAAAGGTGAGCTCATGAAGGTGGTGGGAGAGTTTTAAGAAAGACCTCTGAGTATCAAAAGATTTAACTCCACCTTTATTGCACTCATTCCTAAGTGGGAAGGGGCAGAAGCTGTTTCAGATTATAGGCCAATTAGTCTTCTGAATGGTTGTTATAAAATTATCACTAACGTGATGTCCAACAGATTAAGGAAAGTGCTTATGGGGGTAATAAGTAGAAACCACTCTGCATTTCTAAAAGAAAGATACATCTTGGATAATTTTGTGGCAGCACATGAAGCTATATTTGCACATAAAAGTTACAAAAAAGGAGGAGTGTTAGTGAAGTTGGACTTTGAAAAAGCCTATGATACTGTGAGTTGGATGTGTATTCAAAGGACCTTTGGAGCTATGGGGTTTAAGCAAAAATGTATAGATGGATCATGAGCTGCATTTCAACAGCAAAATTTTCTATATTGTTGAATGGATAACCATGTAGGTAGCAGTTCAAGGGGGTTGAGGCAAGGTGATCTTGTATCACCACGTCTTTTCATTATGGTGGGTCAGATCATGAGTACGTTATGGGATAGAGCTGCCTCTCAAGGTCTAGTGGATGGATTTTCAATATATAGAAATGATTTCTTGTTGTCACACTTAACAGTTTGCAGATGGCACATTGCTGTTCTCATCTGGAAATGAGGACAAGATATGCAATTATTGGTCCTTACTGAGGCTATAACAGGGCTGTCAATCAATTTTGGGAAGTCAGAGGTGGTTGGTATTAACTTGAGCCAAGGAAGATTGCAAGAAATAGCCAACAATTTCTCTTGCAAATTATCCAAGTTTCCAATAAACTACTTGGGCCTTCCTCTTTCAGATGTTCAATGTAAAGTAAGAGATTGGGATGATCTCATCAAGAGATTTGAACAGCGGTTTGAGGGATGGAAGACAAGATTTTTATCAGCTGGAGGTAGATGGGTTCTCTCGAAGTCAGTCCTCTCTTCATTGGCCAACTATCAACTGTCAATGTTCAAGATACTAAAGAAGGTTGATGAAATGATTGAGTCCAAAAGGAGTCTTTTCTTTTGGGAAGGAGGGAAAAGAGATAAAAGAGCTCTCCATCTAGTGGCTTGGGACAGAGTTTGCAGAAGTAAAGAACAAGGAGGGGTCGGCTTGGTTAGAAGTAGCCTATTTAACCAAGCTATGTCAACAAAGTGGATTTGGAGAATGGGAGAGGAAGAGGAAGCTTTGTGGGTGAAGAACATTAGGAGAAGATATTATCCTAATGCATCTAGATGGACCATTCATTCATCCTCATTTCCTAACATGTCACCAGTCTGGAGGAATGTTCATAAAATGATTGAGATTATCAGCCCTGCCATCTCTTATCAAATTGGTAATGGCTATATGATCAGATTCTGGGAAGATAAATGGGTCACAGGGCTCCCTTTAGCGCTGAAATTTCAACATATTTACCAAGTTGCAGTGGATAAGGGTAAATCTGTAGCTCAAGTATACTCATATGAACAGAATAGCCACTGGAATCTCAGGTTCAGAAGAAATCTTACAGCTCTGGAGAGTCATCAATTGGTGGTAGTCTACAATATAATAGAAGGAACAACCCTTCATAGGGACTGTGAAGATCAAAGGTTATGTGTGTGGAATTCTAAAGGTATATTTTCGGTAAATTCACTTAGAAAAGCTATCAGTGATGGGGGTATCAGAGTTTCCTGGAAGCATATTTTCTGGTCTAAACTCCTGCCTAATAAGATCAACATATTCCTTTGGAAGATGGCTCTGGGTAGACTTCCTGCTATGGACACAATCAAATCTTTTGTGCAAAACCATAAATCCACCTGTATATTTTGTGGAATATTTGAAGCGGATATGGATCATCTTTTCCGTCTGTGGGGAATCACTACTGCCCTGTGGAACTGCTTATGCAAGATCCTGAATATTGCATGGAAGGAACCTCAAAATGTTATGGAATTCATGGAGTGGTGGGAATCTAGCTGTCCTGTCTCCTATGATAAAAACCTGTGGTCAATCATCCTACCTGCTTTCCTGTGGACTGTGGAATGAGAGGAACTCCAGAAGATTCAATGAAGTTTTTAACAATATTTATGCAATGATGAAAAGAGCAGTTAAATGGGTCAGAGTGGGGTAGAGCAGCTGGGATTGGTCCACAGATGGACTGTTCTTTACTTAATTCTTTGCTACAGTAGGGCATAAGGTGTTCCTGTGATGGTATAATTGTATTTTCTGCTGTTTGTTTTGATCTCAAACTTATTTTATCTCCTTGATTAGATAAGTTTTAAGATTATTTTTGGGCTGGGTATCTTGTTTTGCTTTTAAGGGGTTGCTGGGTTGCGAGACCTTCAGGTCTCAACTTTTCTGTACTACTTTTATTTCTTAATGAATTAGTGGCCTATAGGTCACTTATAAAATAAATAAATTAGATTGATGAATTTGGCACTTGGAAAATGGGTTTGGGAAATGTTTTCTGCTGATCAGCTATTATGGAAGAGAATCTTTTCTCCATTTCTCCATTATGGAAGGGGATATTGAAAGTCGAAAGCTTGATGCATAAACACACTAGAGTGAAGGTGGGATCTGGTGAGAATACAGATTTTTGGTCAGATCTGTGGGTGAATGGGAACTCACTTAAGGTGGGATTTCCTAATATTTACAGGATTGCTGTTTCCAAGGATGCTAAGGTAAAGGATTGTTACTTTGTTCATGCTGTGCACTGGAATGTTCTGCTAAGAAGGAACCTCAAAGACAGTGAAATTCAGGAATATGATCAGCTGATGGAGGTGCTTGCCCAAGTTCGGGTGTATGTTGATAGTTCAGACACATTTATCTGGGACTCTTCTAAAAAGGAAGGATTCTCGGTTAAATCTTTCTACAAGTTGTTGGAAGAGAAAGGTACGAAGTATGAGAAATTTGAAGAGGTTTGGAGGGTCAAGTCCCCATTGAAGGTGAGAGCATTTATGTGGCTGTATTTCAGAGAAGAATCATGATGAAGTTGTATAGAAAGAAATGGAATGTTGCGGCAGATACCATATGTTCTTTCTGTGAGATGATGATGAAGATACTGAGCATTTACTTATTCTTTGTCCTATCAGCCAATCTGTCTGGAAGTTATTCGGAAATGTTCAACTGTTACATCAATATTACTTCATTAGAATCTGTTTGGAGAAGCTTTCACTTCATTTCCAATGGTCAATCGAAGAGTACGAGAACCAGAATTCTTCGGCTGCTACCCCATGCTATAGATGTTGGAGTTTGTGGCATGAGAGGAATGATTTAATTTTCAGAGGAGCCAAATTGTATGTGGAAAACATATGTGAAAGAGCTCTAAATCTTTTTTTTTTGGTGTAAACACTAGTTGAAAGTGTCCTCAGAGGAGTGGAGGAGAGCGGCTGCTGGAATGTAGTTTTTTAGTCTTTCTTTGAGGTGATAGGAACCTCTCCTATCCCATCATGATTGTACTTCCTCTATCTATCTTTGAATAAAATTGGTGCTACAATCCACATTTATTTCAAAAAGGGGAGTGGTGAAATGAGAGAGTTCAGAAAGTTCAGAGATGGAAAGATCAATTGATGTGTTTGGATCATATAGAATAAATCAGATGTCTGACTGAAGAAGAGCAGAAACAAAGATTGCAGATCAAATTCTTGTATGCAGAATGGCTTAATGAAGAAGAAGCCAGATGGAGACAGAAATCAAGAGTAACAGGAAGGAGATCTAATGCAATTTTTTTCCATTGTATAGCTAATGGGAGAAGAAGAAGAAAGCACATATCTATGCTTAGGAAAGGAGATAGTTGGATTGAGGATCCCAAGGAGATAGCTACAGAGGTCGTTCGGTTCTATTCTATTATGTTTAAGGCTGAGAGTAGATGGTTTCCCGAGTGGAGTGATTCAAGCATCAGTACACTCACAGATGAAGATCAGCAGATTTTGACAAAAAACATTTCAAAAGCTGAAGTGACTGAAGCTGTGTTCAGTTTAGGCTCCGATAAAGCACCCAGAATTGATGCCTTTCCCATATTTTTTTAACCATAAATGTTGGGATGTCTTGAAAAATGATGTAGTCTCAGCAATTCAAGACTGTTTTAATAAAGGAGTGGATATGTGCAATTCTTAATCAGACATTATTGGTGCTTCTGCCTAAGAAAGATGAAGCTGTGGAATAAAAAGGCCAGTTAGTCTTCTTAACTGTTATAAGATCTTTGTGAAGGTCTTAGTTAATATAATAACAAAGGTGATTGGTAAACTGGTAGAAGAAAATCAGTCAGCAGTCATACATGTGAGGCAACTGAAGGATAATTTTCTTTTAGCACATGAGCTCTTGTTTTGAATAAGGAAGAAAAGGAATATGGGGGTAGTGTGTAAATTGGACTTCAATGAGGCATATGATCGAGTGTTGTGGAAATGTTTGTGGCACATCATTAATATACAGAATTTTCCTGAGCTTGGATAATGGTGATGAAGAAACTGTATAGAAGCTGCTAGATTCTATTCATTATCAATGGTGGAGTGTATGGGTATTTCTCTACTTCCAGAGACTCAAACAAGGGGACCCATTTTCCCTATTATTGTTTGTCCTAGTTGCCAATCTTCTAAGCAGGTTCTGTAAGCAAGCAGAGGAACAAGGATGGTTACATGGTGCTCAAGTCATGAGAGTGCCAATTGGCATTTCTCCTGCAATTTGCAGATGATACACTAATTTTTCTGGAAGGTGGTGTGGAGGAACTGAGAAATCTTTTGTTTATATTTGAAAACATTTGAGGCTTGCTGAGGATTGTTGATCAATTTTGATAAAAGTGTTATCATTGGTATGAACATGCAGACTGAGTTATGTGAGCAATATGCTGATCTGCCTATTATGTATTTAGGCTTACCATTGCATTACAAAAAGCTTCCTCTATATGCTTGGGATACTTTGGTTCAGAAGACACAAAGGAGGTTATCTGTCTGGAAAGCTAAAAGTTTATCCTTGTGGGGGGGGGGAGAATTACATTATTAAATTCAGTTCTGTCTGCTACACCACAGCACTTTATATCCATTTCCTGATGCCGTCCTCAATTCGGCGTCAGTTAGATGTAATCAGAAGAAGATTCTTGTAGGGTAGCACAAACAAGGATAGTAAATGTATTCATTTAGTCAAGTGGGAGAAAGTGTGCTGTTCAAAGATTAAAGGAGGAATGGGTGTGAAAGACTTAAAATTGATGAATGTTGCCTTGTTAGGTAAATGGATTTGGGAGTTGATTTCAGAGGAGGAAGCATTGTGGAAGAAAATTATATTGCTGAAGCATTATCAGCAGTCACCTACCTTTTTCTTCAGCCGGAAAATCTGAGTTGGGTGTCACTTATTTAGTGAGATATTCTGAAAGCTACAAATGTTTTCCAGAGGTATATTACAGTCAAGGTAGGCAATGGAATGAATACTATGTTCTGGTTGGAGAAATGGATAGGAAATGTAACACTCAAGGAGAAATTTCCAAAAATGTTTCAATTGGCCTGTAAGAATGAAAGTCTTATCACTGAACTCTATTCTGTGGAGAATGGAATTGTGCATTGGTCAGTATTATTGAGGTGGGGCCTCAAACATAATGAGGAGGTGCAGTATTTGAATTTGCTTCAATTATTGTCAGAAGTGCAAGTCAGTTTAGATGATAAAGATAAGATAATGCAAGTCAGTTTAGATGATAAAGATAAGATAATCTGACAGCTAATAAAGGAGTGTTCTCTGTCCAATCCTTTTATAAGTTTCTGGAAGGGAATCAGCCATCAGTTAGACATTTTGAAGACATTGAAGATTAAATCACCATGCAAATTTCAAAGCTTCATGTGCCTGGTGTTTAAAAGGTGAATCATCACTAAAATGTACCGAACCAAGTGGTGCATAACAAATGATACAGATTGTATTCTTTGTGGAGCTCATACACTTGTTTATCACATGCCAGATAAGCAAAGAGATCTGGACAATATTTGGCAGGTTATTGAAAATATATGTTCCATTCAATAACATGAAGGAGATGTGGGATCATTTCAATCAGTTGAAGCACAAGCTACCTAAGTGTACCAGAATAAAAAATTTGCAAATCCTGCCGCATGCGATATGCTGGGGTATATGGAAGGAAATGAGTACTCACATTTTCAAGGGAAGTAAAATTTATATTGAGAATATTGTTATGTTGCTAACTTCATTCTTGTATAATTGGAGTCGTAATATCATGGGTGTCTGTGGAGGATTGGATGAGAGTTTAATCTGTTTTGAGATGCTTTCATTTTCTTTTTGTTTGTTTCTAAGATAGGAACCTCTCCTATCTTAGTTGATTGTACTGTTTCTCTTTATTCTTAATAAAATTAGTGGTGCAATCTGAAATTATTCAAAAAAAAGAAAAAGAAAAGAATGGGTCACTATTTGATCATCTGGGTTCCTTTTGACCACATTTAATCCCATCTCTAATTGGGTTCTCATTTTTCTACAACAGTCGGTTGTCCCTAAAATGAGTGCTACAAGGGTCATCCTTTTGTAGTCATTTTGTTTGATTTGATCTGAAAATGACCCAGCCTAATCAATCTAGATGCAACAGAGTCACCAAAGCACTAGTTACTGTTATATGCCTTAGAGGAGAAAGTTCAACTAGGTCCTTTCCTGTTCGCCCTAATTGACATTGATCATCATGGAAGGTGAGGCAAGTAGGACTAGTCAGCCCTGACGGTCTGAGAACCGTGAGGCTATGTAGTCTAAGGCGTGAGGCAAGCGAGGCGATCAGGAGGTTGCCTCAGCCTCAAACGCCTAGGCAATGGCCTAGGCATTTGAGGCGGCATTTTTTAAATATATATAAATAATTCAGATATTTATGTAAAATGCCAAAAACACATAAAATCATACAAAATAACATATTCATTCACTCAAATATAACCAAATAATTTTAAATCAAGCCGATTAAAATAAATTTAACCAATCAAAGATGTAATCAATAAATTCATGAAGAATTTGCTACTAATTAAATCCACCATAATGAAAATTTTGCTTCCAACATAAGAGAGATATAAGAGTGACATAGTGAGTGAGAGAGAGGGTTTCTGCCCTTGTTGCAGTTCACCGAGTGAGAGAGAGAGAGAGGCAAAGAGAGAGAGGGAGGGACAGAGAGAGAGGTAGAGGTAGAGTGTGTGTGTAAAGAGAGAGAAGGCTTCGGCCCCCTTCAATCTTCACAGAGAGAGAGATCGGAGAGGGCATCAACCCTCTTCACACATATACACCTTGAGAGCGAGAGAGAGAGAGAGGTAGGCAGAGAGTCATAGAGTGAGAGAGAGAGAGGGCATCGACCCTCTTCACACCTACACACCCATAGAGAGAGTGTGTAAGATAGGGAGGGAGAGTGAGAGAGGCCGAGAGTGTGGCCGAAGCCCTCTTTACAAGGGGGAGACAGAGACAAAGACTATAAGAGAGAGAGAGAGAGAGAGAGAGAGAGAGAGAGAGAGAGAGAGAGAGAGAGAGATAATAGAGCATGAGAGAGATAGAGAGGGGGGATAGAAGGACAGAGAGAGGGCTTCGGCCCTCTACACACACGTGAGAGAGACAGAGTGTGAGAGAGAGGTAGAGAGAGGGATAGACAAGAGATAGAGAGTGAGAATGAGAGCAAAAGAGAGAGATAGAGACCGGAGAGGAGAGGGTACTTACCTCGTGTCGGTGAGTTGTCGGATGAGCCGCTGGAGACGAGTGCTGTCAGAGAATTTTCTCGCCGCAGCTGGAGAAGATGTTGGCTTCCATTGCTGCTAGGAGAGACCACAAAGGGATTGGGTTGGGGTGGAGGCCGCGGTGTCTAGGGTTTGTCCTCTTCGTTTGGGCTCGAGATTTGGTTGGGGGTATGGGTTTACAATGGTCAATTTTAATGGGCCGATTCTATCTTTGGGCCGGTTTAAAGGCATGGGGCTTGTGTTTAGTGGATCAGCCAATCCATCTTAATGGCTGGGCTTCGTTTAAGGCGCTTGGGGTGCTGAAAGCGAGAAAGGCGTGCTTAGGCGAGTGAGGCATTTCTCGCGATCGCCTAGGTGAAAAATGAGAATGTGAGGTGGCATACCAGTGCCTCGCCTCGCCTCGCCTCGTCGTGCCTCTAATAACATAGCGTGAAGTCCAAAAATCGATCACATGTACATACAACCAAGATTGTCTCGCAGTCTTAAGTCGTGGATGTCGAGATTATACCTATATCTCCCGATCTTAGAGGCTGCTCGAGGTCCTAACATATCTCCATGGTCATACTTGGGCTACAATCCCTGACAGCCACTCTGAAGAGGATCCTGATCTTAAAAAGGGGAAAAAGAACTAGTGTGAGGGCATCATTTCAGCTAAAAATAAAGAGGCAATCATCTATATGGTCTTATTACAACACAATCATGTCACCTTACGGTCATTTTACAGTTATAGAAACTTGTTTCATGATTTTCCATGGTTATACGACGGTCGCTTCGTGGTCTTCTACGGTCATAGAACAATCATTTCACGGTCTTTACCTCTTCTCAATTTAACTTAGCTACCATATGTACATATATAATAGGGATTTTTACACATAAGTCCCTGTAATCTTCGTTAATTCTAGATATTGTAATCTTGATAATCCTAAATATGTCCTTAAAATCATCTTTGGTTCTAAAAAAAGTCTCTATCGTTACTTTCTTAATAGCAACACGTCGGAAACTTAACTATAGTTGACCCAAACTAGACATAAAAATTTACTCAATTGTCATCAGCTTTTAATGAAAAAAAGAAAAAAGAACAAAAGAGTAAACGGCGGTGAGAAGCTCCCTTCACCTCCGGTAATGACACCGCATGCCTTGCCGCCTTCCATTCCAATCTCACTGCCCTTTCCTTCCCCTCCACCCTTGTCTCGTCCTACTTCGAACCCTCCTGTTGCATGATCTTCCCCACCACTTGTGCCGGCATCCAGACAAGATGAGGGAAGGTTCAGGTGCTGCAGCACTGAGCATTTGCCTGCTGCGGGGATTGGACTGCCAATGCCACTATCAGCTACGTAGAGCTTGTGGAGGCCGGCATTAGAGGAGAAGACCCACTCGAGGGCCGCCCCACCGGAGAGGCAGTTGAGGGAGAGGTCGAGAACCTCTAGGCCTAGTCAGACGCCATCTCCAGTGTTGGAGAGGGATAACCCCATGGAGTTCCCTGAGAGGTTTAAGCTCTTCAAAGAGGTGCAATCAACGGTCAAGGTTAGGATCTCCACTACAGAGCCCCGAAGACCATTCCCGAAGAGGTCGAGCTTGACCAGGTACGCCCCGCAGCGGAAACCCGTGGCCAGTTCGAGGTCCTTAGTAAGGTTGGCCCACTTCAGCGAGAGGCTCTTTAAGTACTCGAGAGCAAGCAGTGAGGAGGCGACGACATCGAAGTCGGCGTCCAAGGGGAGGTCCTCGAGGCGGACAACGGCGACCCAGGAGGCCTTATAGGAGACGTTGAGGAAGGTGATGCAAGGGTCGCCGCTAGGCTGCCAAGAGGGGAGGACATGTTCGCGGAGGTGGAGGGACCTCTCTAAGGAGAGTAGCTAGTGTAGGTCCCCCTGGGCGGCGCTGCTATTGGATGCAGAGCATAGTAGCAGGAGGAAGAGGAAGAAGAGGAGAGAAGAGATGGAAGAAGGGGATGCCATGAAGGCTTTTGGTCTTCTCTCTCGCCATAGTCGTTGTCTTCTGCTATGTCTCCTTCTCTGCCATTAGAGAGAGAGAGAGAGCGAGCGAGAGAGAGAGGTGGCGGCGGTGGTGGAGGAGAGAGAGAGAGATGGTGGTGGTGGCGCAATGGTGGTGTGTGTGACAGAGAGAAAGATGGTGGTGGCGGAGAGAGAGAGAGAGAGAGGTGGTGGCGGCGCGATGGTGGTGAGAGAGAGATAGTGATGGTGGTGGTGGCGCAATGGTGGTGCGAGAGAGAGAAAGAAAGATGGTGGTGGTGGTACGATGGTGGAGAGAGAGAGGTGATGGCGGTGGTGGAGAGGGGGGGGGAGGGGGTAGAGGAGAGAGATATGGTGGTGGTGGCGTGATGGTGTATGTGTGTGTGTGTGTATGAGAGAGAGAGAGAGAGAGAGAGAGAGAGAGAGAGAGAGAGAGAGAGAGAGAGAGAGAGAGAGTGATGGTGGTGGCGGTGCGGTGTTGGAGAGAGAGTAGAGAGATGGTAGTGGTGGCGCTTTGGTGGTGAGAGAGAGAGAGATAGATGGCGGCAGCGGTGCGATGGTGGAGAGAGAGAGATGGTGGTGGCACGATGGTGGTGAGAGAGAAGATAAGACAAAGGGAGGGCAATTGTGACATTTTTTTTTTATGTAGAAAGAATATTCTAAGAATAATGCTCCGTCATCTTTTTTTTCAAACAGTCCTTTACCACATGCCCATATTTTAGAATGGTAGAAAATTATAGGGACATTTAGGAATATCAAGATTATAGGGACATACCTAGAATTAAAGAAGATTGCAGGGACTTATGTGTAAAAATCCCTTTGTAATAGCTAAGAAGTAGGGCCCTTATATTTGGTTTAAAACACCCAAGCGACACCTTTACTCGGCTCCTCATTTATAATCTATAATTGCACATGCTATCACACCTTGCACCATAATAATACATTGAACAACACAAGTTGACTCGAGTTCCCATTGTAGTTTTGCATTAAACACATGATGAAATCATAAGGTGGTTTTATTCTGCTTGTAGATAGGCGTTTAATGAATAGATGTACTATAACCCTAAACTAGATGAGAGTTAGGTTTTAATGATAACCAATCAATTAAGGGAACCTTAGTGTTTATATGATGTGGAAATGTTATAGATTCCTATTTTTTAGTTTCTGCTATTGAGTTCAAATCGAAGATCTAAATGGGCAACATGACAATCATATTATGCACTCATCCAGCGCTTGGTTTTGCAGGTTCATGAACACTAAGCTCAGTATGGAACATACCTAAATAAGCCTTTACAATCATGCATCTAGATATATGAATCAATTGGTTCAGTTTCAATCGTGATCATGAATCATAGATCGCCTTACAACGTTAATGAAAATGGTTCACATGCACAGTATATATGCTATATTAATCACTAAACGAGATCTGGTTATGAGTTTAGGATTGCACTAGACTGTGAGAAAACAGACCCTTTCCTACATTTACCGCCTACCATTAAGATAAGTACAATTGACTACTCAAGTCCTAGCAAATTCATGGATTACATTGTGCCATAAAGCATGGTTAAACATGGGAAACATGACTTTAAACATCTTTGCAGATTATTACCTATGAGGTTGTTTAGAAACCAACTCGATCCTGGAATGAATCCATTCTTAGCAGTGTTCATTAGTCAAATAAGATTTCAGCAGCATCTCCCTTATATAGGAGTGCAAATCCCAATTGAAGGTGTGTGAAAAATATACAAAAAGAAAAGCACGAATCGAAGGGCACATGGGGAATGAAGGGGTACGTAGGTGTTCACGGGTCGGTTTGGTTTGGTTTATAAATAGTTTTTTTTCTTCTTCCAAACCAAATCAAACCCCATGGATGACAAAAACCGAACAGAACAACTTCGGTTTAATTTAGTTTGGTTTGGTTTAAACCAGCCAGACACTTGATGCCACACCAGCTTGAGCTTGGGTGCAGTTCACCAGCTGGGGTTAATTCTTTATAGATTTTATGATCTGACCGCTTTTTGTTTTCCCCGATACCAGACTAAAGAGAGTCCAAATGCTCTCAGGTGCTAGATTAACAAGCAGATTCTTCTTCTCTATTGAAGGCTTGGAGCCATCCTCTCCTTTACTAAGCTCACATCTCGCTTCTCCCCTCTCTGTTGTGTGCGTGCCCTGGGATTCACTGCCAGCATTGATGATCACTGCCTTGACGGAGCACCTGGACATCTTCATCCCCCTCCTTGCCAACTCATCTCGGTGTCGCCTAGCAGCAGAACAACCCCATTGACCTCGTCCCCCAAGAGAACTGCAATACCCAACATGTCCTTGATGCCCTCCCCCTAGTGTCCCAGGCGGATCCCTCGTCCTCACCCAGGCCTTCTATGTCGGCTGCAGCAACGTTCTCCTCAAGTGCCTCGCAGCCACACAAACATCATCCCCGCCTACTCAGATCACTATGTCTGCCCCAATCACAACAGCAGATGTAGCAGTAAAAGTGTGCACTGATGTGGGTTTCCGTTGTTTTGCTATGATTGCCATCTGTTCTGCTAAGCGAGAATGGAGCCAACCTTGCAGGGTAGCTGGGTGTGTTTGGCAACGATAGGAAGCAACAATAGTCCAGCATCGGGAAGCCAAGAAAAGCGTCCTTCGAAGGATCAATTAATGTTCTTTAACAACCATTTGTGGCCCTAATCACTCCTTCATCCAGTGGACTGGAGACTCTGGGCCTTGGCAAAGCAGATGTGAGTAAAAAACCAATGGCTGTGTTAAAAAGGCTAAGCAATTCGGGTTAAATGGTTAAGTTTGGTTTTTGAGGTTTGAGCTTGGGGGAAACTGAACCAAACAAAAATGCATCGCAAACAGAACCAAACAGAAATTTTGGTTTGGTTTGTTTTGTTTTTTCGGTTTAAACTGAATAGTGAACACCTCTAGGGGTAGGTCTCCTACCTCCAAAGGTAGCCCACAGTGCTTCTCGAGCTCGATCCAAAGTCCATGTGAACAATGCTTCTTGCAGTTTTCTCCCTGTGCGAAGTTTGGAAGAGGAACGAGTTTTCCAATTTTTGGGATTGTTCACATTTTCTGAATATTTTCCAGACCTCTCTCTCTCTCTAGGATTTTCTCTCTCTAGAAAAACCCTCCGGAGACTTTATCACTCTTCCGCTCATCTTCCTTCCCCTCTCCTCTGTCTCTCTTTACCCTTCCCTCTCTTTCTGCTGCTCTGCAGCTGATAAGAATGAGAGGAGGGTGCTGCTATCCACCTTCCTATAAAGGCGGTTAGGTTCGGTTCAGCCAAAAGGAGACTGAACTGCCTCCCTTAGCTGGACCAAAGGCTGTTCCACACAGGTTCTATTGGACCCTGGCCCAATGGAACAATGGTTGTCCATGAGCACAAGTCCAAAATCCACTTTAACCCATTAACCTTGGCCCAGAAACAGCCCAATTTTTCAGCCCATTTCAGGCCCAATAATGTAGGTTCAAGGAGGTTGCACAATTGAAATAAAACCCTATATTTAGTATTTAGTAGAATTAATCCCTCTAACTTTACAAGTTGCGTAGCTACTTTTAGGTAATTGATGATGTGCCCTTCTCATATTTTACATAATTTAGATTACACCCAATACTTTCAAATAATTATTTTTAATCCTTCAGCTTTTAAATCGTACATATACTTCAGGAATTTAATGGTATGCCCTTCTAGGACATTTAAGAGTTTACTGCTACCATATGAGTTGAAGGATATTAGCTTTTCTGAATTATTGCTGTGGTTATAATCTTTCTGGTGTAGTAACCTAAGTTCTTATTTCAGTTGCATACTGTTACTCGCAATTATAATTTTCTATTGTTATGGACCTCTTATTTTGTATCTCAGGAATGTGGTGCTGCAAGGATTTACACCCAGAAGCAGGCCCTGGATTTCCTTGAAGCTAAGGTATTACCTTTGTATTGACTGAAATTTTTATGTATATAAGTGCAGAATTTACTTAATGTCATTAGATAGAGATTTAACATTCTGATCTTGTATTGTACTGAGTTAACATCTGCCATTTTCCTTTCTCCATTAAGATTCAGTGTGTGGCAGCCATTTTTTACGTTGTTTTTAATAGGTACTTATCATTTAGTTTCATGATTTTAATGTCATCATTGTGAATTAAAAGATTTTCCAATTTGTGATGTGTCGTTCTTTTGTTATGCATTGACTTTTTAATTGTTTCTTGATTTTGGGGTGACATTGTGTGGGAATGATATTTGTAAAAAATATAAAAAGAGTTTTTTATATTTTACTATGAATTTTCCGTTTGATTCGCGGCTCATGAATGATAAGTTAGGTGTTGAATTAAGCGTGTGGATTCGTATTTGGACCCCTCTCCATCGAGTTTGGTTGAACACCAGTCAAGTCACTGGACACCTTTGATTAACCCCTTATACATGATACTGAAATTAGCTATACAATAAATAATGTTCGTGTAAAATTGAAAAATGGCATACTATATAGATAATGAACATAATGAGATAAATGAACTTAACTTTCATTAATCTGGAATGCTACATATTATACAGATGTCCGGATGACCAAAAGGGCATTACAATATGACAAAACTCTGATTATAATAATCGGATTATTACATCATGATTGCATATGTAATTGATACAACCAATGTTACAGATTTGTGCTCACGGTTATAGATTTCATATTCAGATCATCGATCATGCAAGGATAGTCTCGATCTACGTAATCATACCGTAAAACTTACATCTATGATCATGATCAGTGTGATCGGATCATCAGATTTGTATTAACGGTTGTGTCAATGCGATTAGACCTTAAAATTTGAGTGCATGGTTGAGATCACTAAGATTAGAACATCAATTTTAAGTCCGCAATCGAGATCACTAAGATCAAATCATTGGATTTAAGCTTATGGTCGGGATGATTGAGATAAGACGAGATAAGACAGTTGGATTGGAGTTTATGGTCAAGATCATTAAGATCAAACCATTGGATTGAAGTCCACGGTTGATATCATTAAGATCAGACTGTTGGATTAGAGCTTATGGTCGAGATTACTAAGATCAGACCGTTGGATTGAAGTCCACGGTTAAAATCAATGAGATCGGACCGTTTGATTTAGGTTCACAGTTAAGATCAGAAAGATCAGATCGTTCAATTGAAGTTTATGGTTGAGATGAAAAAGAGCATACCGTTAAATTGAAGTTTGCGGTTGAGATAAAAAGATTAGACCGTCATATTTAGGATTCGGTCAATATCACAACGATTCAACTATTCAGTTTGAGTTTCGGTCGACATCGCCAAGATCCGACTATTATATTATGAGATCAGGTTGAGATCGCAAAGATCCAACCATTGGATTTGAGTTTCAGTAGATATCAAGATGATCCAACTGTTCGATTTGAAGTTTGACCGTTATAGGGACGATTTGCCCGTTGGATTTGAAATTCGGTTGATATCACGATGATCCGACCGTTGAATCTAGACCTCGGTTGAGATCGTGTCGATCTGACCGTTGGATTTTAAGATCGGGTCAAGATCTGGAAGATCTGACCATTAGGTTTGAACTTTGATCGAGATCATGATGATTTGACCATTGGATTAAAACATCAGGTCAAGATCTGGAAGATTCGACTGTTGGGTCTAAATTTGATCGTGATGATCCAACTGTTGGATTATAAGATCGGGTTGAGATATGAAAGATCCGACCGTTAGATCTGAACTTCGGTCGAGATCATGATGATCCGACTGTTAGATTATAAGATTGAGTCAAGATCTGACCGTTAGATTTGAACTTTAGTTGATATCGAAACAATTTGACCGTTGGATTGGAAGTTTGGTCAATGTTGGTACAATCTGACGGATGGATCTGGAGTTCAGTCGATATCGGGATGATCTGACCATTAAATCTGAAGTTCGGTCGATATCGGGTTGATCCGACCGTTGAATTTGAAATCCGGTCACGATCGTATAGATTGGACCGTTGGATTATATGATTGGGTTACGATCATGTAGATCGGACCATCAAATCTGAAATTCGGTCGATATCAGAACGATCCGACCGTTAGATCTGGATTTCGATTGATATCGGAACGATCTGATCGTTGGATTTGAAGTTCGGTTAATAACGGGACGATCCGACTGTTAGATCTGAAGCTTGGTTGATATCGGAACGATATAACCGTTAGATTTGATGTTCGGTTGATATCGGGACGATCCAACCGTTAGATTTGAAGTTCGGTTTATATCGGGACGATCCAACTGTTAGATTTGAAGTTCGATTGAGATCAGAATGATCTGACTGTTGTTGAAAGTTCGGTCGATATTGAGAAGATCCGACCGTTAGATCTGAAGTTCGGTTGATATCGGGATGATCTGACCATTGGATCTAAAGTTTGGTCGATATCATGACGATCGACTGTTGGATATGAAGTTCGATGGATATCGGGACGATCCGCCCATTAAATTTGAATTTCGTTCAATATTGGGATGATTTGACCGTTGGATTTGAAATCCGGTCGATATCAAGACGATCCGACCGTTAGATCTGAAGTTTTGTCTATATTGGAACGATCCGATTGTTGAATTTGAAGTTTGGTCGATATCGGGAAGATCCTACCCTTAGATCTGAAGTTCGGTCGATATTGGAATGATATGACCATTGGATTTGAAGTTCTATCGATATTGGGACGATCCTACCGTAGATTTGAATTTTGGTCGATATCGGGAGGGTCAGATCATTGGATTTGAGATTAGATCAGAAACATCTGATATGGTCGCCCGATGGATGTAGTTAGATTTGGGTTAATAGTATACCCTTTCATGATCGACCTAGTTAAGTCTTTTAATCAATGGGTCAGGTTGTGAGTGGACTTAATCAATGTGATTAGGTCATTTAATCAGTGAATTTGATGTTTTATGAATATTGTTAATCATATGTGGTTAATACATAAGACATATGATTTCATAACATATGACTTAATAACATGTGTTAATTACATGTTAATGGATTTTATGGGACCTTAACATAAACGTGACATGATTTAATAACATATGTCATATGTTTATGTCGCATTAATAAGTTACATGTTAATGGACTTTATGTCAGATTAACATAAACATAACATATGATTTAACAACATATGTCGTAATCACACATATCCTAATGGCATATGTTAATGGACTTTATGTTACATAACGTAAACGTGACATGATTTAATAACAGATGTCTTAATCATGTGTCTCAGTAACATGTGTTAGTGGAGACCATATATGTTTTAATAACATATGTCAATTAATTAACATGTTAATAGACTTTGTGTCACATTAATATAACTAATGGACATGATTAAATCATGACCATTAATCATTAGGACATATTCCTAAGTGTAGGACATGTCTATATGTGTAGGTTAATGTCCTAATGCTTAGATAAAAAAAAGGAGTGGGGTCTAAGCCTACCACTCTTTACACAAGGGGTCTTCAAGACCTTAACCCTTGTCTCTGTCCTTTCTAAATGAGCCCCTTAGGGGGGTACTTATAGTCTCGCTAGGAAGTGGTTAGAAGCCTAAGGGTCCACCTTCATTGGGTGGAAGTTATGTCCCTTTCCTGCGCACAAAATTTAAATGGGGGTCATACCCTCACCGGATAGAAGTTGAAAAAAATCATATGCGGGAATTATCCCACATTTAAGAACCCTTGACCAAGTCGTAACCTCCACCGTCACCGGGTAGATGTTGGTTTCTTCTCGTGCATACAAGTGCACACCTCCACCTGGCTGCAAGTTACCGCGGAGAACTACCCTCACCGGGCTCAAGTTATTACCCTTTCGGGCTGTAATTTACCATGGAGAAGTACCCTCACTGGGTGGAAGTTACCATAAAGGGGAGAGCACCCGGTAAGGGTGAAGAATCTTACTTAAAGTAAGATTCTTTTCTCTCGCCTTTTTAAAATAATAAAATATGTCCTTATTTTTCTCTTTATTTTTTTTAGGTTCTCAACTATCCTAGGATAGTGGGAGGAGGAGGAGGAGGGCGCAGGCCGCATCCCACCCTCACCGGGTGGGATTTCTCCACCCGCTGAGGGTGGGCTGTCCACCCGCAGGTGGACTCATGCCACCCTCACCGATGGGATTTTCCCACCCGGCGAGGGTGGGAAGTCCACCTGCAGGTGGACTTCTCCCCCTTTCCTCATCATATTTTTTTTTCCCCCTTTTTAAAAGCAAAATCTGCTGCTGCCGCTGCTTGCTGCCCCTGCTCCTATTGCCGTTGGTGCTTCTGTTTCTGCTGCTGCCTCTTATTTTTTTGGTTTCAACACATTGCTACCGGGATTTCAGAGTTCTTATTTTCTGTGTTGAAGAATTTTGTTTCCCATATCACTGTATCTCCTCTAAATCAGTCAAGCCATAAGCTGTTTTTTCGTCATTAGTTGATTCATGATGTTTGGTGTGTTTACAAAAGGCTTGGCTGCTTCATGCATATTGGATCGTTGTGTGGATTAAATCAGGTGATGGAGATTGAATTGCATGCTTGCTGGTGTAAATGCATTTGTCTTATTGAGGAATGATCATGGAGCACATTTGATATTTGAAGTCATTTAATATTTTTATTTTAGTGTATAATGCCACAGATAGATCTGTTATTTGATTTTTTTTGAGCAGCTGGTAATTATTTAATGGTGATGATTGGAAAAAGTATGTGTTTTCCCTTGAGAAAGTTGAAATTCAAAGTAGGCTTGGAGTCATTTTAGTGACAGAGTTAGGAATGCCGATTTGGAAAAAGTGTATGTATACTAGGATATAAATAGTGTTACTGGAATCATAATTTGAGGAAGGAAAGCCTGTGTAATAATCTCCATTTCTTCTTCATGGCAACATGAAGTTTCATGAAGCAAACTGGAATAGAAAATTTATGTCCCTTTCAGAGGATGCGGAGCTATCTACCTCTCTACTCTTCTCCATCCATTTTTTTACCCATCTTCTCATGCTTTTACCTTCTTTCTCCTCCTAAATTGCTAACCAACTTGACTCTGGTCTCTTTCTCAAAAATTTATGTCACTGTTTGCCTTCTGCATGTGCTATCATGAGGTGAACAGGAATAGAATATTTCTCTTGGTTTCTGTTGTAAAGAACAGGGGTAGTATTGTCTTTATGCTCTTGTTATACGTCAACTTGTGTCTCCTTTTATTTTCTTTTATTTTGTCTTGGCAGGTCCTTTCTTATAAGGGCAAATATGTAAAATCTTAGTTGTATATAAATAACAATGGTTTCTAGGGCTGTGTGTGATGCACAACACAACAGACCCTCTTTTCCTCATTTGCCGCCGCCTCTTCCTCTTCCTCTCTCTCACCTTCAGTGGATTCAACATGGTATCAAAGCATCATGGTGGGACCTAGGTTTTTTTGTCAGCATCTGCCAGGCCCTCTAGGTCTTCCTTCTCTCCTCCGGCAGCACATCTCTCTTAAGGAAAGGAGCAACACCCTTCTCTCTTGTTTTCCTAGTGACCGGTTCGCCCAGGACCTCTATGTGCAACATCGGCCTCTCCTCTTTGCCTTGTTTGGGTGACTGTACCTCTCTTCTCTCTCTCCTGGAGCATCCAGCCTTCTCCATCCTACTCCTCTTTGTGACCGGTGGGTCATTTTTTATCATCTGGTCTGCCTCTTATTTTTTTGTGATCAGCTGCTGCTGCAGTCCTTGGTACATGCTCCCTTGAGGCTGCCGGTTGGTCTCGTGTCTTATTTTGGGTCGAGGGGAGTCTTCCTATTGAGTATCTACTTGATTTCTCACACAACCAACATGGCGGATGCATCAGAAGCTTTGTTTGGGGTTCCTCCTACTTCCAATGGCTTCTCTTGGTCTGTCCAACCTCTTTTTCTAGTGATCGGTACAGGAGGAAATCATTTTCAGATTACATCTGAAAAATTGACTCAGCAAAGTTATGCCTCGTGGGCTGTTGCAATTGAGCTCTATGTTCAAGGGCACGACAAACTTGATGTACTCCATGGCACAAGATAGAAACTTGAGGAGACTAGCCCTAATTTTCGTACATGGCGGCGTGACAATGTTTAGTTCATAACATGGTTGCTCAACTCGGTAAGCTCTAGCATCAAACCAGTGATTCTTCACCAAAAGACCGTGTTTGATATGTGGAAGACCCTAGAACAAATGTATGGACGCAAACATGATATGTTATGCACCTATCAATTGAGTAGTCAGATTTTCAAATTAGAACATGGCACTATGTCAGTTACAAATTACTTTGCTGCTTTAAAAGGATTGTGAGATGAGTTTGTGTGAGGCTCCCTTTTTTATTTTAAAAAAATCCTTTTGATTTGAAAATTTTTTGTCGGATTTGAAATTCCTTATAGAAATTTTGATTTGAAAAGAGAAATTTGAGTTTTGAAAATATGTTCTCTTTTCTTTTAGGTAGACTTTTAGGATTAGTCCTTAAAGTCTAAATGACTTCTGGATCGATTGTGGATCCGCGTTCTTGACCTCTCTGCACTGACTTTGGTCAACGTTAATTACACCAATCAATGATTGGTAACCTTTGATTAACCATGTAATAAAGCTTGAAAGAAAACAGAAAACAAGAAGAGTTGAATACAGCATACAAGTCAATTTTTTTTTTGTTCTTTTCAGTGAAGAGGAGTCTATAGATATCCTTTAAAGAATACTTATAGGATCTTTAAGTTATCACAAAGGGGTGAGTATCTTGAGGAAGATTCCTTGGCATTATTCTTTAAGTATCTTTTAAAAGGATGGAAGATTATTTGGACAGCATGTGCCCTTATTTGAGATCTTTTGAAAAGATATAGACTACTTAAATGATATCCTTAATTGATGAAGGATGAAAGCCGCCACATAATTAGGAATATTCTTTAATAGTCTTTTAACCAATATGAAGGAACCATAACATTATTTTAGGTCATTTAACCGGTATAAATGAACAAGAACTTAATGGTCAGTCCATCAGTCGAAATGAACTAATTTAATTAATGATTACCTCATCGATATAAAATGAACCAAGATTTATTCTTATTGGTCCACCTATGAATAGAATAATCATGACTTCGTAGCCTGGCCCTCAATTAGGACATAACCATAAAAGTCACTGATTATCCTTATTGATAGGGTTAAATCAATAATTATAATTTTTGGTCACTCCACCAATAAGAACGAACTATTAACCAAGTGGGCAATCCGACAATACGATAGAACCACTAAATTTAGGCCATTCAACCAATATGAATGAATCTAATTTTTTTACTTATAACTTATTTTTTTGAAAAGAAAGACCTTGGTCATTCAACTGATATGGAAGAGTCAATTAATTTTCTGATTTTTAATTAATTAATTAACAAATGGTCAACCAGATGATATGGAAGAGCCAATTAATTTAATTAGTTGAATTAATTAGTCAATTAACATATTATTAGTCTACCAAGTAATATGGAAGAACCTATTTAATTTAATTGGTTGAATGAATTGGTTGATTAACAAATTTGTTAATTTAATTAGTTGATTGATTAACAAATTAACAAATTTTTGGTCAACCAAACATTATGGAAGAACCAAATTAATTTAATTAGTTGAATTAACTAGTCATTTAACAGGTTTGTTAATTTAATTAGTTGATTGATTAACGATTTAACTTAATTGGTTAAATTAATTGGTTAATTAACATATTTGTTAATTTAATTAGTTGATTGGTTAACAATTTAACTTCATTAGTTAAATTAATTGGTTAATTAACAGATTTATTAACTTAATTAGTTGATTGGTTAACCATTTAACTTAATTAGTTAATTAACAGATTTGTTAATTTAATTAGTTGATTGATTAACAATTTAACTTAATTGGTTAAATTAATTGATTAATAACTTTGTTAATTTAATTAGTTGATTGATTAACAATTTAACTTAATAGGTTTAATTGATTGATTAATAACTTTGTTAATTTAATTGATTGATTAGCCACTTAATTTAATTGGTTAAGTTAATTGATTGATTAACAATTTAATTTAATTAGTTTAGTTAATTTAATTGATTGACAGATTATTGGCCAACCAAACATTATGGAAGAACTATGTTAATTATTTGATTTTTTTAAATTTAACTTTCTCCTTTTTTTTACATTAATATGGCGAACCAACCAGTATGGAAGAACCATGTTATTATTATTATTATTATTTTTAACTTTCTCTTTTTTAGATTAATATGGCGAACCAACCAGTATGGAAGAACCATGTTATTATTATTATTATTATTTTTAACTTCTCTTTTTTAGATTAATATGGCCAACCAACCAGTATGGAAGAACCATGTTATTATTTTATTTTTTATTTAACTTCTCTTTTTTTAGATTAATATGGCCAACCAACCTGT
This sequence comes from Zantedeschia hybrid cultivar, assembly GCA_030544215.1. NCBI lineage: Eukaryota > Viridiplantae > Streptophyta > Magnoliopsida > Alismatales > Araceae > Zantedeschia > Zantedeschia hybrid cultivar. The sequence goes on along the minus strand of JARZZO010000002.1, from coordinate 57,166,914 downwards.
ATGGAAGAGCCATGTTATTTAATTTATTATTTTCTGTTTTTTCATTTAAGTTAAGTTAATTTATTGAATGGCCAACCAACCAATATGGAAGAACCATATTATTTAATTTTTATTTTTTTTATTTTTTTATTTAAGTTAAGTTAATTGATTGAATGGCCAACCAACCAATATAGAAGAACCGTGTTATTTAGTTTTTTATTTCCTATTTTTCTATTTAAGTTAAATTAATTTATTGAATGGCCAACTAACTAATATGGAAGAACTATTTAATTTATCTTATTTTTTTTATTTAACTTCTCTTTTTTTTAGATTAATATGTTCAACCAACCAATGTGGAAGAACCATGTTATTAATTATATTATTTTTATTTTTTAAATTATTGAATTAAAAAACGTAGCCAACCAACCAATATGGAAGAACAACATTAAAAAATATTTCTATTTCTCTTTTTTAATTAATTAATAAAAACGTGGCCAACCAACCGATATGGAAGAACCACATTTATTAATTATTTAGTTTCTATTTTTTTTAAATTATTTATTTATTAATTGGTGGCCACCCAACAGATGTGGAAGAACCACATTTATTATTTGTTTTCTATTTCTAACATATTGAGAATATCAAATCTAATGGCCATTCAACATGGTATCAAAGCATTATGGTGGGACCTAGGTTTTTTTGTCAGCATCTGCCAGGCCCTTTAGGTCTTCCTTCTCTCCTCCGGCAGCACATCTCTCTTAAGGAAAGGAGCAACACCCTTCTCTCTTGTTTTCCTAGTGACCGGTTCGCCCAGGACCTCTATGTGCAACATCGGCCTCTCCTCTTTGCCTTGTTTGGGTGACTGTACCTCTCTTCTCTCTCTCCTGGAGCATCCAACCTTCTCCATCCTACTCCTCTTTGTGACCGGTGGGTCATTTTTTATCATCTGGTCCGCCTCTTATTTTTTTGTGATCAGCTGCTGCTGCAGTCCTTGGTACATGCTCCCTTGAGGCTGCCGGTTGGTCTCGTGTCTTATTTTAGGTCGAGGGGAGTCTTCCTATTGAGTATCTACTTGATTTCTCACACAACCAACATGGCGGATGCATCAGAAGCTTCGTTTGGGGTTCCTCCTACTTCCAATGGCTTCTCTTGGTCTGTCCAACCTCTTTTTCTAGTGATCGGTACAGGAGGAAATCATTTTCAGATTACATCTGAAAAATTGACTCAGCGAAGTTATGCCTCCTGGGCTGTTGCAATCGAGCTCTATGTTCAAGGGCACGACAAACTTGATGTACTCCATGGCACAAGATAGAAACTTGAGGAGACTAGCCCTAATTTCCGTACATGGCGGCATGACAATGTTTAGTTCATAACATGGTTGCTCAACTCGGTAAGCTCTAGCATCAAACCAGTGATTCTTCACCAAAAGACCGTGTTTGATATGTGGAAGACCCTAGAACAAATGTATGGACGCAAACATGATATGTTATGCACCTATCAATTGAGTAGTCAGATTTTCAAATTAGAACATGGCACTATGTCAGTTACAAACTACTTTGCTGCTTTAAAAGGATTGTGAGATGAGTTTGTGTGAGGCTCCCTTTTTTATTTTAAAAAAATCCTTTTGATTTGAAAATTTTTTGTCGGATTTGAAATTCCTTATAGAAATTTTGATTTGAAAAGAGAAATTTGAGTTTTGAAAATATGTTCTCTTTTCTTTTAGGTAGACTTTTAGGATTAGTCCTTAAAGTCTAAATGACTTCTGGATCGATTGTGGATCCGCGTTCTTGACCTCTCTGCACTGACTTTGGTCAACGTTAATTACACCAATTAATGATTGGTAACCTTTGATTAACCATCTAATAAAGCTTGAAAGAAAACAGAAAACAAGAAGAGTTGAATACAACATACAAGTCAATTTTTTTTTTGTTCTTTTCAGTGAAGAGGAGTCTATAGATATCCTTTAAAGAATACTTATAGGATCTTTAAGTTATCACAAAGGGGTGAGTATCTTGAGGAAGATTCCTTGGCATTATCCTTTAAGTATCTTTTAAAAGGATGGAAGATTATTTGGACAACATGTCCTCTTATTTGAGATCTTTTGAAAAGACATAGACTACTTAAATGATATCCTTAATTGATGAGGTATGAAAGCCGCTACATAATTAGGAATATTCTTTAATAGTCTTTCAACCAATATGAAGGAACCGTAACATTATTTTAGGTCATTTAACCGGTATAAATGAACAAGAATTTAATGGTCAGTCCATCAGTAGAAAAGAACTACTTTAATTAATGATTACCTCATCGATATAAAATGAACAAAGATTTATTCTTATTGGTACACCGATAAATAGAATAATCATGACTTCATAGCCTGGTCCTCAATTAGGACAGAACCATAAAAGTCACTGATTATCCCTATTGATAGTGTTGAATCAATAATTATAACTTTTGGTCACTTCACCAATAAGAGTGAACTGTTAACCAAGTGGGCAATCCGATAATAGGATAGAATTACTAAATTTAGGCCATTCAACCAATATAAATGAATCTAATTTTTTTACTTATAACTTATTTTTTTGAAAAGAAAGACCTTGATCATTCAACTAATATGGAAGAGTCAATTAATTTTCTGATTTTTAATTAATTAATTAACAAATGGTCAACCAGATGATATGGAAGAGCCAATTAATTTAATTAGTTGAATTAATTAGTCAATTAACATATTATTAGTCTACCAAGTAATATGGAAGAACCAAATTAATTTAATTGGTTGAATGAATTGGTTGATTAACAAATTTGTTAATTTAATTGGTTGATTGATTAACAAATTAACAAATTTTTGGTCAACCAAACATTATGGAAGAACCAAATTAATTTAATTAGTTGAATTAACTAGTTATTTAACAGGTTTGTTAATTTAATTAGTTGATTGATTAACGATTTAACTTAATTGGTTAATTAACATATTTGTTAATTTAATTAGTTGATTGGTTAACAATTTAACTTCATTGGTTAAATTAATTGGTTAATTAACAGATTTATTAATTTAATTAGTTGATTGGTTAACAATTTAACTTAATTGGTTAAATTAATTGGTTAATTAATAGATTTGTTAATTTAATTAGTTGATTGATTAACAATTTAACTTAATTGGTTAAATTAATTGATTAATAACTTTGTTAATTTAATTAGTTGATTGATTAACAATTTAACTTAATAGGTTAAATTAATTGATTAGCAACTTAATTTAATTGGTTAAGTTAATTGATTGATTAACAATTTAATTTAATTAGTTTAGTTAATTTAATTGATTGACAGATTATTGGCCAACCAAACATTATGGAAGAACTATGTTAATTATTTGATTTTTTTTAATTTAACTTTCTCCTTTTCTTTTACATTAATATGGCGAACCAACCAGTATGGAAGAACCATGTTATTATTATTATTATTTTTTTTAACTTTTTCTTTTTTAGATTAATATGGCGAACCAACCAGTATGGAAGAACCATGTTATTATTATTATTATTTTTTTTAACTTCTCTTTTTTAGATTAATATGGCCAACCAACCAGTATGGAAGAACCATGTTATTATTTTATTTTTTATTTAACTTCTCTTTTTTTAGATTAATATGGCCAACCAACCTATATGGAAGAGTCATGTTATCTAATTTATTATTTTCTGTTTTTTCATTTAAGTTAAGTTAATTTATTGAATGGCCAACCAACCAATATGGAAGAACCATATTATTTAATTTTTATTTTTTTATTTTTTTATTTAAGTTAAGTCAATTTATTGAATAGCTAACCAACCAATATAGAAGAACCGTGTTATTTAATTTTTTATTTCCTATTTTTCTATTTAAGTTAAATTATTTTATTGAATGACCAACTAACTAATATGGAAGAACTATTTAATTTATCTGATTTTTTTTATTTAACTTCTCTTTTTTTTAGATTAATATGGTCAACCAACCAATGTGGAAGAACCATGTTATTAATTATGTTATTTTTATTTTTTAAATTATTGAATTAAAAAACGTAGCCAACCAACCAATATGGAAGAACAACATTAAAAAATATTTCTGTTTTCCTTTTTTAATTAATTAATAAAAACGTGGCCAACCAACCGATATGGAAGAACCACATTTATTAATTATTTAGTTTCTGTTTTTTTTAAATTATTTATATATTAATTGGTGGCCACCCAACCGATGTGGAAGAACCACATTTATTATTTGTTTTCTATTTCTAACATAATGAGAATATCAAATCTAATGGCCATTCAACGTGGTATCAAAGCATCATGGTGGGACCTAGGTTTTTTTGTCAGCATCTACCAGGCCCTCTAGGTCTTCCTTCTCTCCTCCGGCAGCACATCTCTCTTAAGGAAAGGAGCAACACCCTTCTCTCTTGTTTTCCTAGTGACCGGTTCGCCCAGGACCTCTATATGCAACATCGACCTCTCCTCTTTGCCTTGTTTGGGTGACTGTACCTCTCTTCGCTCTCTCATGGAGCATCCAACCTTCTCCATCCTAGTCCTCTTTGTGACCGGTTGGTCATTTTTTATCATCTGGTCCGCCTCTTATTTTTTTTGTGATCAGCTGCTACTGCAGTCCTTGGTACATGCTCCCTTGAGGCTGCCGGTTGGTCTCGTGTCTTATTTTGGGTCGAGGGGAGTCTTCCTATTGAGTACCCGCGTTACAATAGGATAAGGATGAAGAGAGAGACATGGAGATGGGGAGAGATAAGGATGGAGGGAGAGAGAGAGGGGGATAGAGATGGGATGGAGAAGGAGACCTGGCGGTCGGTCTCTCCTCTTTCTTGTTTTTTTTTTTTTTTAAATTTTCGTAATTATCCCTGGCCTGTCTCTCTGCTCTCCTTTTTTGTTTTTATCCCTTCCCTTTCATCCCTATCTTTTCTCTCTCTCAATCGTTTAAAAGGAGGACCGACAGGGGGACCTTTGGAGGCCGGGCCAAAGCTGCGGTTTTTTTCCTCCCTGGGCTGCAGTCTGCTTTTTGGTGCTAGCCGGTTGGTGATGCTGTTGTTGCAGCTTTGAGGTATGACCATCTTCTTCTTCTTTTTTTTTGGTTCAACAATTCCCCCCTACGGTAGGCATGCTAGAGACGGTGTTGTAGGCATGTCTCATGTGCATCTTCTTCGCTTGATTTTGCATTGCATTGATTGGATGTGTGCATGTGCACTCCTTTATTCCCGATTGAACTTAAAATTCCTTTGTTCGTCTGGAATTGACTTTGATATCTTGTTTGATTTGGGAATTTTTATTGGTGACTTCTGATGACTCCTTGAGCTTGATGAAGATCCAATCTTGCTTTGGGTTTGGAATCACTGGCTTAATGCCTTTCCGGATTCACAACCTGAGTAGACTTCTGAGAGTGAGAATCTGAGCCTTGCTGCTTTGGGGACTCAGTTCTCTCTGATTTGGTTTATAGGGTTTAAATATCCACTTTGAGACTTTAGGGTTTGAATACCTTACCTTTGCATCTTTTTAGGACCTCAAGTCCCAACTTTGCCTATCCTTCAGGTTTGAAATGTCTTCATATTGATTTTCTTTTGTCATATTCTTGTGCTTCTTGTGTCTTGCATTTGACTTGTCTGCTTTCTTTGTCTTAGTGTATGTAGCTTCCCTTTCCGCCCTCTGATTAGATGGCGGCCATTGGAAACTTCCCTGCTGTGGGGTGAGCTGAGGCTATGGGAAAGGTTGGTCCTGAGTAGCCCTTATCTGACTTTGGCTTTACTTGGGTGGCACGAGGTCGAATTTGAGGACCTCTTTCCAAAAGGTATTACTTTACCATCTCGAGAGGCACAACCTCCAACCGGTGGAACTATTGTTGTTTGTAGGGATGGCTGTTTGACTTTCTTCACTATTGAGTTGCTTTTATGACTTTATGTCTTCTTCCTCTTCAGTTGTAAATATTCTCGAGGAGTCACCTCTTCAGGCTTCTTCCCGTCGTCCATTGCAACAGAGGATATTAGATCCGACGGGGAATGTTCGGCAAACAGCCCAATATGACCTCGGGGTTTGGGATTGGGGAGCTTTTGAGTTCGACCTGATGGACATCCCACTTTTTAATCAAATAGGGTAAGAGTTTTTGTCAGGAGGTTCCGACCCTGGTATAGTCTCTCCTCTTCTTTCCCTTCATTATTTTATGCTCCCTAGTATTTGCTTCTGATAACTTCTCTTCTGGTACAGGGTTGACTGCCGAAGACTTGGACCGGCTGGCTTCTATACCATTGCTTGAGGCGATGAATCCTGTAGAAAATTCCATTGCTCCCGACTCCTTCGGGACTTTTGCCTGCAATGCTCCTCTGGTAGGACCAGAGGCTTCACTTTTGGGGGTTATTTATTTGGAAATAGCCCTTTCGGAGGCTACTATATTAGACTGCACTCTTTTGGGTAACAACTTTCTTTTTCCTTCATGGCTTTTGTTTTCTTTCTCTTTTGCCTTTGCTGAGACGGCTTTGACTATCATGCAACTATTATTCCTGCTACTGCTCATTCCGCAGTAGCCTCGGACGATGCCGATCGGGCTTCTTCCACATCAGTTGAGGTTTCAACCCCCGACATGTCACTGGTTATGGTGGTCTATCAACCTTCTTTCGAGTCTTTAGTCTATGGTAAAGCCATCTTCTTTTCTTGCCTCGCCTTATTTCATTTTGCGACTGGATTTTGTCTTGACTTTTTGCTTTCTTTATGACAAACTCTGCCTCTCCCACTCATTTAGGAGACACCGTCATACTTTTAGATACGGAATCTGATTCCTGGCTGGCCATGGATTTTGAGGCTAGCAGCCGTGCATTGGTTCCGTGGTGACCGACTCTTGCAGTAGTCTCTCCTACTGTTTCTCTTTCGGCTGTCTCGGAGGACTCCATCCGGACAGTACTGTTATCTTATTCTGACACAACTTCTAGCTCCGTCAAGTTCTGTCTTGAGAGGACTATCTCTCGTTATCCTTCAGAGGGTTCTACTGGCACTGTTCTTTTGTCTCCTTCGTCTGAGACCGTTGAAAATCCTCAGACTCCTAGTTCAGTTCCATGTTAGTTTTCTTTTTTGTACATGCTTCTGTTGCTTTCTTCTTTGGCTATCTTATGAGGCCTTCATTTATTCTGTAACAGTGCCAGTTGATGATGCTCTTGCAGCCTTCGAGACCAAGGTGGCCGTTTCGAGGACTGAAGTGGCTGCGTCAAAAAGACTCAGAGAGAGAGCTGCTGAGGAGCCTGCCAGTTTGCGGTGTCAGCAGAATGCTGTTCTTTTACTATTAGAGGAGCAAACGTCTCATCTCGCCGCTTTGCATCATCACGTGAGGCAAGTTAAGAAATCCCTAGAGGAGGGCTCTCCTCTCATTGCGGCTGTAGACATTTGCCTTGTTGAGGTTCGTAGGGAAAGGGCGGTGCATCTTCACAAGCTAGGACTTCTTCACCGGACCGAAGACCCTCCCTAGCCACCTATTCTAGATTGAGCTACTTGTCTGACCCCCTTTTTTTTTTTGGAGTTATTCTGAGGGCTTGTCTCGGATATCATCATTCCTTTCGGCCACCCCGAGGGCTTGTCTCGGGCACCTTATGATTCTTCAGTACATCCCATGTTTTTGATAGGATGAATTCTTTGCTATATGTTGTAAAAATAGCCTTTGTGATGAACTTTTCCGATAGGACGGAAGATTTGAGTTTTTGAGGGGATGAAGGTTCCAAGTAGCCATGAACCTTGAATTTGCAAGGAGATAAAGGCTCCAAGTAACCATAGGTTTGTGATTAGAAATTTCAAGGGGATAAAGGCTCCAAGTAGCTATAAACCTTAGGATTTCATGAGAGTAAAGTTGTAGTTTGTAAGGGGATAAAGGCTCCAAGCAGCCATGTGTTTAGGTTTTCAAGGAGATAAAGGCTCCAAGTAGCCATAGAATTTTGATATTTTCAAAGAGATAAAGGCTCCAAGTAGCCATGAACTTTGGGATTTCATAGGAGTAAGGGCTCCAAGTAGCCATGAGATTTGAGTTTTCAAGGGGATAAAGGCTCCAAGCAACCATGGATTTTGGATTTTTTATAGGAGTAAAGGCTCAAAGTAGCCATGGGTTTAGGGATTTCAAGGGGATAAATGCTCCAAGTAGCCATGGGATTAGGGTTTTCAAGGGGATAAAGGCTCCGAGTAGTCATGGAATTAGGGTTTTCAAGGGGATAAAGGCTTCAAGTAGCCATGGGATTTGAGTTTTCAAGGGGATAAAGGCTCCGAGTAGCCATGGGATTTGGTATTTTGGTGGAAGTTCCCCTGGTGGGACATGGTATTTTGGGTTTTAGAATATAACGGCTCCTTGGGCCGGCAACTTTGGATTTTGGGATACAATGGCTCCTTGGGCCGGAAACTTGGGGTAATTTGGATTTCTTGTTTTGCTTGATGGGACAAGTAACCTTATAATGGAAGAATCTTTGAACCTATCCAAGGTGAAGATTATATTTTCCTACTTCCTTTACCGAGTCGGGAGGACATCGTCATTATCGTCTCGTCGTAGCCCTTTATCGAATGTCACCCCACCTTTGTGGAATGATTTAAGGGTTTTCTCGTCATTGACGATTCTGATATCCTCCCTAAGTAGGGATGTGGGAAAACTCGACCCTCACCAATAGTAGGCGAGGAGAATTCTCCCCCCATCAGAGTACTTTTGCGACTTTTTTTTTTTACTAACCATAACGCCCTCACAGGTTTTCGCCAAGGCTAGCTCCTTCTTATTTTTGCTTATGCGCCCTTGCGGGTTTTTACACAATAGGGTTTCCCATTTTTGCTTGAGGCGCCCTTGCGGATTTTCACTTCAACCGGGTTTAAGACCTTTTTGCCCTTAATTGGCTTCTTTTTTGGTAAGAAGACCAATCAAGTCTGTCGGAGTACCTTGTTTTTAAGTTCCTTTTTTTTTTCCAAGATTTCTTTGGCTGTGTATTTTCAGATAGCTCATATTTTGGGACATAATACAATTTCATGTGGCACTCGTTCAATGGGGGAAATGCCACATTACCTTTTTCATCAACTAATTTATAGGCACCGCCTTCATATACTTTGTTGACTATGAAGGGCCCTATCTAATTTGGCTTGAACTTGTTGTTCGGACGAGCTGCCATCACGTCCTTTTGCTTGACCATGACAATGTCGCCTTTTTTGAATATCCTTTCCTTTACCAATTTGTCAAAAGCTCTAGGTATTTGGGCCTGATAGACTTGTAGGCGTTTGTAAGCCACCAATCTTTTGCCTTCGAGGTCTGCCAACTCCTCGTAGCGTCTTTGTGCTTCATTTAGGTTGCTTTCTTGCCATTCATAATGCAAAGCCACCCGATAGGAAGCCAATTTAATTTCAATTGGAACTATTTCCTCTGCTCTATACATTAAGGAATACGGCGAGCAGTCTGTAGGGGTCTTGTAAATTGTGCGGTAGGCCCATAGTGCCTCATGCATCTTTTCCAACTTCATTTTTGTCCTTCGCTGATCTTTACTAGTAGTTTGCACAACATTTTGTTGAAGGCTTCAGCTATGCCATTAGCTTGAGGATAGTAGATTGAAGATGCATTCCAGTCGATATAGAATTTTGCCGCCATCTTATAAATTGTTTGGTTCTTGAAGGGGGTACCATTGTCCGAACTGATTCGGCTGGACGTCCCGAACCTGTATATGATATTCTGTCGGACAAAACGTAACACTAGTTCACCAGTGACTTCTTTCAGCGGAACGGCTTCTGCCTAACGCGTGAAGTATTCTGTAGCGGCCAGGATATATTTACACCATCTTGATGAAGGTAGGAGTGGGCCTACCACATCTATTCCCTAATAGGCAAAAGGCCATGTAGAGGCTATGAGATGTAACTGTTTGGAGGCCTTCTGGGAATTGGCCCAAAGGTTTGGCACTAGGGGCAACTTTTGGTCATCTTCTAGCAGTCTGTATACATTGTTGGCTAGAAAAATCCCTTGATTTTGTTGTTGATCTTCATTTTTAGTCCGGACGCATGCGCTTCGTAAATCCCAGAATGAACTTCTTTCATTATCTTCTGCGCCTCCTTTGGTGAAAGACACCTTAAGAGGACCACATTTTTGTTATCGGGGACCAGCCGATATAAGGCTACGTCAATCACCCTGTAGGACACTGCCCGACGTAATAGTCGTACCCTTTCAACTTTGTCATCTAGAAGCCATCCTTCCTTAACTTTGATGATGGGAACCCGTCAGTCGTCTTCTACTACTGCGTTTTCTTCAAGTGTGTAGACTTCGAACACTGTTAGGTCATCTTCTTCATTTAGGGAGCTCGGGTAGAGTCTCCTATCTTTTACAAGAATTTCAGTCTCGCCTGTTGGTGGCAGCTTCAGAGTGGAGGCTAATTTAGCGAGGGCATCGACTTGAGCATTTTGCCTCCTTTTGACATGTTCTATTTAGAAGGTGTAACACCTTTCGCTTAGCCTTATAGTAGCAGCATGGTAGGCTATTAATTCTGTCTTTCTGACTTCAAAGATTCCGAGGACCTGTCTGATGACAAAGAGGTTGTCTCCGTATACTTGGATGCACCGAATACCAATTTCCAGGGAGACTTCTATCCCTACTATCAGAGCTTCATATTCTGCTTCGTTGTTTGTCAATGCTTCCATGAGTGCACACGAATGGTGTAGCACCCCGCCTTCAGGAGTAATAAGGACAAGCCTTGCCTCAACTTGAGTTGTTGATGTGCCATCATGCTTTGTTACAGTTCTTGACGCCCCGTTAAAATACAACTACCATGTCTTGATTTCTGCTTGCTGTACTTTCCTTACCTCTTCTGCCGGCAATATTTCTTCATCTGACAATTCCTTGCTCAGAGGAGAGTTCTCGGGGATGGGATGAGTAGTCAAGAATTCGGCCATGCCTTACCCTTTTATTGCCTTTTGAGGCACAAATGTAATGTCAAATTCCATGAGGAACAAGGCCCATTTCCCTAGTCCTCCAGACGGTGCGGGCTGCTTGAGGAGGAATTTCAGCGGATCATATTGCGATATCAATTGAACTTTGTGTGCCAGGAGATAGTGCCTCAGCTTCTTTACGGTGAATACTAGGGCCAAACACATTTTCTCTATGGGAGAGTATCGGTGTTCGGGACCCACCAGCATTCTGCTTAAGTAGTATAGCGATTGTTCTTCCTGCCTTCATTTTCTTGGGCGAGTAATGCCCCTAGGGTTGCGTCCATAGTCACAATGTACAAGATTAGAGATTTACCGTGTACTGGTGCCCCCAGTACGGGCGGATTGAGGAGATAATCCTTGATTTTGTCTAGGGCTTGTTGACATTCTTCATCTCATATGAAAGGTACCCCCTTCTTTGTCAGCTTTGAGAAGGGTCGACATCTTCCTGACAAGTTGGAGATGAATCTCCTGATGTAGGCTAGCCTGCCTTGTAAAGATTTGAGCTCTGGCAGATTCTTAGGGGGAGGCAACTCCCGGATGGCTTTGATTTTGACGGGATTAATTTCTATTCCCCAGTATCTGACCACAAATTCAAGGAATTTGCCACTGGACATGCCAAAGGCGCACTTTAAGGGATTCATCTTCAACTGATATTACCGAAGCCTTTCGAACACCTTTCGGAGATTGGCCAGATGGTCTTCTTTTCTTTCTGATTTTACGACTAGGTTATCAACATAGCATTCGACCAGGTCATGTAGCATTTCATCAAATATCTTTGTCATGGCCCTCTGATAGGTGGCACCAGCATTCTTGAGCTCAAAGGGCATTCGTTTGTAGTTGAATATACCCTTAGGGGTTCGGAAGGCTGTAAAATTCTTGTTTTTGACGGCCATCCTGATTTGATTGTATCCTGAAAACCCATCCATGAAGGACAATACTTCAAAGCCTGTGGTGACATCTACCATTGTTTCAGTAATGGGTAGTGGGAAGTCATCCTTGAGGCATGCCTTGTTCAAGTCTTGGAAGTCGATGCAGATTCGGACTTGACCATTCTTCTTTATTGGCACATTATTGGCCAGCCATATTGGATAGATGCATTCTTCAGTGAAATCAACTTCTCGCATCTTGTCAACTTCTACATTTACTTTTACCACCAATTCTGGGCGCATTCGCCTTTGGGATTGCTTTATTGGCTTGACATCATGTAGGATGGCCAGTTGATGTTCTGCCACTGAAGGATCTACGCCAGACATTTCTTTGTAGTTCCAGGCAAAACAGTCCTTGTGCTTCAGGAGCACTTCTGTATATGTTCGCTTTTCTTCTTCGCTCAATAGAGCACTGAGGAAGATTGGGCGTGGATCTTCTAGTTTGCCCAGATTTTCTTTCAGTTCATCAACTGTGGCTTGTTCACCATCTTCCATTTCCCGTGGAGCCGGTTGAAAATCTACGAAGTCTTCTTCTTCGTCAGTGTCGGCTACATACACTTCGTGCCATACTGACTCTTCTTCTATAGAACTAGACCCTGCTGGGGAGTCTAGTTGTATAGGCTTCCCTTATGGGCTATCAACCTTTGCTTTTGAGGTCTGCCCTTCTGTTTCAGCTAATGATAGACTTATCATGTTGACTGCATAGTGGTCGGATGGCCTACGACGTCGACCGTACCCTAAGCCCCTTTGGTCTTGTTTGGAGAAGGGAGGTTGATCTCTTACTTCAACTGGATGCCAGAGTTATTGAAAGAACTTGTTTCTGACTAGACTTTGCTTATCTGGATTTTTCTGATGTTGGTACATCTTCTTAATGTATTGGGGCATATCTTCTAATTATGAGATTTCTTCCTTGGCTTCCTGTTGAGACGTTTTTATCCCAAAATCATCCTTTGGGAGATTTTCAGGCACCAAGTCTCCCTTGTAGATGACAATTCGCCGATTGTCTGTGTGGGACAATGAAGGTCTTAAGCTCCTCTATCGTATGTACTTCTCTTTGATAGGCTAGCTTCATTAAATTGGGTGTCATGCAAACGCTTGCTTCCACCCCTTCGCTGATGAAGTTCGTTTCTAGCTTGATGATGGGCTTCCCGTACTTAGTGAGGGTCTTCGCCTTTCATCTGAACTTCTCAGCTTTAGCTTCATTTATGATTATGCCCCCTTCTTCATCAGAAGACTCCTTCATCACCTGTTTTCCCTTGCTACGAGCTCCACCGGTTGTCAGGTCCGTATCCTTGTCAAAATATAATCGCGCATCTGTATGATGGCAATCATAGGCTTTGAACGGCTCCCGATCTGCAAAGATTCGTGTTGCTTTTCGTCTTTAGTGTACTTGATGCATTGATGTAGGGTAGAGGGAACAACCCAATTCTTGTGTAGCCATGGCCTCCCTAGGAGTGCCTTGAAAGATGTATTGGAGTCGACGATGAGGAATGACACTTGGGTCACCCAACCATCTAAAGTCAACTCAACATCAACTCTTCCTATAGCTTCTTCCGAATTCTGGTTGAAACCTGAGATAGTGACTCCTTGTACCTTCTTCAAATAGGGCATTAGGTACAGTGCCTGGTAGGCTTTGAATGATATGATATTGATGGCAGATTCCGAATCTATCAAGATTCGATCTATTTCTCGCCCGTTGATTTGGCCTTTTATGTATAATGGCCTATTATGGCAGGAAGAGGTTAGTAACATATCTTCATCAGTGAAGGTCATTGTGGCCTCGTACACCATGTACAATTCCGTCTGGACTTCAACCATGTGAACTTCATAGGCCTCTGGGTCTTGCAAGACAGTGATGAGGGCTTCCCTCAGTTCTTTGCTTAGGGAGATGGCTTCCCATATGCTGAGGCCTGCAGGCATTCTCTTCATTGTTTGCAGAATCTTCCGATCTGCTATTGCACGGGCTTTTTCGACTGATGGCAGTATCTCGACTGCATTTTTCAGAGTCTTGCTCAAGGCTTTATGCTGTCTTGACTCTTCTGGGGCTTTCGGCCAGAAACTCCTTTTCCTGAGAGTCAACTCTTAGGCCTTTATCGAACAAGTCAGTCAAGGCTTCTATGTCTTTCGCGGCGTTAGGCGGTGCCGAAGGACCTGCTTCATCAGGATTGCTGTGGCACTTTCCTCTTCTTTAGGACTTTCTAAAGGACTAGCTGCTTCTTCTGATGAGGGGTAAAAGTAAACATTCCCCTTCACTTCTGGTTCAGGGACTGGCTTTGGGACTTCTTCCCCGAAGTGGATCACTTTGTCTTCGCTTATAGCATTCTTGCCTTTGTCGTGCCTACCATTCCGGTTTCGGCCTTGACCTCTTCCTCGACTTCGTGAGTTATTTCTTCTCTGGTATGTCGCTAGAGGTCTTCTGGATTTAGGTGAAACACACCTAATTTCATCATCTGCAGGGCCACTTGCGGCTTGAAATTGCACCGAGGCCATATTGCAGGAGCATGTCTGGAACTGCTTTTCTAGCTTTTCCTTAGTCACTTCTCCCTCCCAGAAGGCAGCAACTTCTTCGTCATCATGGAGAGCTTCTTTCTCTGTGTTCTTCATATGTTGCTGGAGCTGTATCAGCCAATGTCTTAGACGAGATTTCTTCTCCATTTCTTTGCAGGGTATGTACTCATCTAGTGGCACCCTTTTCACCAGACGACCTGGAACATATTCCTCAAATTTAACGATGATCTTCTGAAGTTTCTGCAGAGGTGTCATCTCTGACTTTGACATATCTGCAACATTGGCTTGCTCTTCTTTCTTTCTGAGCTTTCTTCTTTCATTCTTCTTTCTATTATGTTCTTGCTTTTTCTTTCTAGCCGCCTCTTTGATGAGACGGGACTGAGTTAGCATCTTTGGTGGAGGAGGCATATGAACAGGGGCCTTCTTCTTTTCCCTCTTCATCACGGGAGACTACTTTTTCTTCTTCTTCTGGACTGCAGTCCATTCTTTTTCTGGCTGGTTGCGTTCGAAGGTGGCCTTAATTGCTTGCTCTACAATCTTGTTTGGCAACATATGGTATTCTCCAAATACCATTCTTTGACCATTGTTGGAAGAGCTTGCCTTTGTTGCAGTTGACATCTTCCCGTTGCCTTCGGTCTTTACATATAACACATTTGTTGTGTATGTATTGACACTTCGGCTGTGAGGACGTGGAGGATTCACAAAATATTTGTCCATATCTATCCTACCACTTTGAATTAGTTTTTCCACTTCATCTTTGAAGGCAATGCATTGCTTAATGGAGTGATCTCCGGAGCGGTGATATGGGCAATATCGGGGTATATTATCTTCAAAATTTTCTTCTTGTCTTCTAGGCTTAGGCAAAGTCATCACTTCACGCTTCATGCACAATTTGAATAGCTCCCAG
The DNA here is from genome assembly GCA_030544215.1 of Zantedeschia hybrid cultivar. Lineage (NCBI taxonomy): Eukaryota > Viridiplantae > Streptophyta > Magnoliopsida > Alismatales > Araceae > Zantedeschia > Zantedeschia hybrid cultivar. The sequence goes on along the minus strand of JARZZO010000002.1, from coordinate 57,151,666 downwards.
GTCTTTTTCTCTGGAAATGAATATTTCCTCTTGAGGGAGGTATTATTGTTTATTCTTATCCCCTGTTCTTCTTCGCTTATGGCTTGCCTCTTTCATCGGCTTTCTTCAACCATAGGGATGTCTCTGGGCTCGCCCTTGCAATGACTGCATCTTCTCACAGGGAATGCTGGCTTCTTGCACTGGATTTTTGGCTTCTTATTCAGGTCAATGACCTGTTTGCCCTTTTTGCATTGCTGCATGGATCTTAATCCTTCAGTTGAAACGGACCGACGGTACCTCTTTTTTGTCAAGACTTCAATCAACTGCTCCAAGAGTTCCTCTACCTTGCGGGTCAGGTTCATTTGTTGTTGAAACAATTCTACCAAATTATCTTGGATTTCTTCCAATGTTTTTTTGATAGAATCTTCTGGAGGAAGTGTTGCCGGTGTATATATTGGCGTTGCTAGGGTAGAGTCTGGTATGGCCTCTCGCTCCTGAGAGGAATCCATATATTCTTCTGGCTCCTCCCAGGATGAGTCTTCATTTATATGGATTGCATTTACCGCGAAGGCTTGTCTCGGCTTTTGATGTGGTAGGGGTGGACTCACCAGATACTTCCCCATTTCTATTGCACCTTCTTGGATGAATTTCTCAATCTCATCTTTGCAGAGGTACAATCTTCCACCACATGCCCTAACATGCGATGATACGAGCAGTAATTTGGCTCGTTTGTCTTCCCGACTTCCACTGGCCTTTTCGGCTCTGAAAGTGCTAGTAGATTGTCCCGAACAGAAGTGTCGGACAACTTTCTGGTATGCTCCCTAGTGAAGGAGTACGGTTTTTTCATCCTTTGACTGAGGGATAGAGATGACACTCTGCCCCCAGCCTTGGTATTTGACGTGGATGCATTTGTACCAGGTCTGTCCCCATTCTTTTCTACTGTCAAAGCAAAGTCGACAGCATTCACTTCTTTGGCGTTGTAAGCTCGTTCCTTGGGAGCCTTCCCTTTGTTGAAGCTCACGGTTGAGTTGTCGACGAAAAACATTTCGATCTCCGACACTATATTATTTAACTGGTTGAAGTTCCTGATGTTCGCCCCAATCAGCTTTTCATTGATTTCTGGTTTAAGGTTCCTTTTGCAGAGTTCACCACATCTTCATGTACTGGCAGATTGTCGCACTTCACGCTAGTGTTCCGCTTTTTCTTGATGTAGTCAATGGCGGATTCGCTTTTACCTTGTTTTAGCGTCACCAGTTTTGTGATGGTCACTTTCTGTTCTGAAACCTTAAATCGGTCCAGAAACTTCTTCTGCATTTCTTCCGAATTGCTGATAGAATTGGGCTTCAACTTGGCATACCATTAGAATGTTGTGCCTGTTAGGGAGGTCGAGAAGAACGTCAGTAGGTACGCTTCTTCTATGGCTAGTTCTCCCAGGTCGCTCATGTATTGGGCGATATGCTTCTGTACTGATCCCTCTCCGTCATATCTTGTGAATTTGAGACGTTTCACATGACTAGGAGGTAGCTTCTTGAACATGTGGTGAACAGGGAAAGGTACCTTGTATAAGTCGAAGGTATTTATCCCATCACCTTGCTCGGCCATTTTGGCTTCCACTATCTGCTCAATCAGGTGTTTCTGGGACACCGCCACATCTTCTGTAGAAACGTGGGATTGCTAAGTATTGTGGTTTGGTTCCTCACACCGGTTTCCCACAGCTTCCTCTGGGGCGAAGTTAACACCCAGAGCCTGAGGCCTAATCATAGTTGGCATGGGGATTGTCCTTGAAGGAAGCCCATTCATCTGCATTGTTCTTTGCTGGTCTTCTATTTTTTGCATAAAATCCAGCATGAGGGTTTTGAGTTGCTGATTTTCCAGCCTCATTTCTTCCATGGTCAAGGGCTGGCTCGGATTGACCTATTTTGGACCCGGATCTGCTTCGTGGGCATTTAACCTGTCTTCATCTTCGCCTTCTGTGGCAGCAGCTCCATCTTCTTGAGGTTGTGGATTGGTTTCCATGTTCCTCTAGTTGAGCCATTGCCTGACTTGTTCTACTTGTCCTGTCAAAGGCCCATCCCGTTGTGTTATGTTAGCAATCTCAATAGGGTCTTCCGGCAACAGATTTAGTCTGTTGCTTGTGCTTGAGACATAGCAGTTATATACCCGAATGCCGTCTTTTGTCACTTGCGTGACTCTTCTTTTCTTAGGAATTTGTGGAGGCGGCGCCCCGAGTCTTGAGAAGACGGAAGTCCTCTGTTGATTTTGTTGTTGTTGTTGTTGTTGTCTTTTGGCCTTATAGGCCCCTTTTCTCTTTTGGCCTCGTGAGGAACGAGGTCGGAAGTCTTCTTTCATGATTTGCCTCACTAGCTCATTGAACATTTAAGGAGTTTGCCTAACCAGGGTAGTCCTAGCTCGGCGGATCTTCAAGGCTTCCTCTTTGGTCACCCAGATTTGTTTAAGTTGAAGATTCCTGTCTTCCACAATATTGCTTATTCCTAAAGGCATGCTTGCCTTATCTTGGTATCTTTGCTCCAGCTGATCCAGAGCTCTTGTTGGTATTTTTTGTCCCCATTGATTGGGAGTTCTTGGCTTCTTAGTCTTTTTCTTGAAGGCTGCCCTATCCTGGCAGACCTTAGGAAGTACGCCAAATCGGTTGTATACGGGAATCGACGGAACATAGCGAATTCTTGGCATTATTGGCTCCTTGCCATCTAGATGGATGCGGAGATTGCCGACCAGGATTGTCTTTCCCGTTATGGACGGGCTTGCAATCTTTTCCTTCTTTAGCCTCCTGTTGGAAGAGGAAGCTGGCTTGATGTGGACGGTATTGACGGCATAGACCCGTCCGACTCTACCATTGTTGTTCTTCCTTTGGGCGCGGGAGGCACGCTTTACTTTTGTCACCGGAGCGGGCTCTGGTGCAACAACTACCCCAAGGAAGTAGGGGGATCCCACCATGGCTAGGACATCGCCGAAGCATGTCGGTATAGTTAAGTACCCACATTGTGCATGGGTAGCAATCACCAATAGACCGTACATGACTTTAGCGACCATTGAGTTTGAATCTTCTTGCACCTGCATTAAACAGAGAAAGTTAGGCTTGTCCTTATAGGTGCCTTATTGCATAGAGAGATGAAGAGAAGGAGAGGTCCCACCGGACGTGCCAAATCTGTGAGACTCCCTTTTGATTTTAAAAGAAATCCTTTTGATTTGAAAAATCTTTGTCGGATTTGAAAATCTTTATGGAAATTTTGATTTGAAAAGAGAAATTTGAGTTTTGAAAATATGTTCTCTTTTATTTAGGTAGACTTTTAGGATTAGTCCTTAAAGTCTAAATGACTTCTGGATCGATTGTGGATCCACGTTCTTGACCTCTCTGCACTTGCCTTGGTCAGTGTTAATTACACCAATCAATGATTGGTAACTCTTGATTAACCATTGAATAAAGTTTGAAAGAAAATAGAAAACAAGCAGAGTTGAATATAATATACAAGTCATTTTTTTTTTGTTCTTTTCAGTGAAGAGGAGTCTATAGATATCCTTTAAAGAATACTTAAATGATCTTTAAGTTATCACAAAGGGGTGAGTATCTTGAGGAAGATTCCTTAGTATTATCCTTTAAGTATCTTTTAAAAGGATGGAGGATTATTTGGGCATCATGTCCTCACATTTGAGATCTTTTGAAAAGATATAGACTGCATAAAGGATATCCTTAATTGATGAGGCATGAAGGCCGCCATATAATTAGGAATATTTTTTAATAGTCTTTCAACTAATATGAAGGAACCACAACATTATTTTAGGTCATTTGACCGGTATAAATGAACTAGAACTTAATAGTCAGTCCATCAGTAGAAAAGAACCACTTTAATTAATGATTACCTCATCGATATAAAATGAACAAATATTTATTCTTATTGGTCCACCTATGAATAGGATAATCACGATTTCGTAGTCTGGCCCCCAATTAGGACAGAACCATAAAAGTCACTGATTATCTCCATTGATAGGGATGAATAAATAATTATAACTTTTGGTCACTCTACTATTAACCAAGTGGGCAATCCGACAATACGATAGAACCATTAAATTTAGGCCATTCAACCAATATGAATGAACTTGATTTTTTTACTTATAACTTTTTTTTTTGAAAAGAAAGACCTTGGTCATTCAACTGATATAGAAGAGCCAATTAATTTTCTAATTTTTAATTGATTAATTAACAAGGTCAACTAGATGATAATTGGTTGAATGAATTGGTTAATTGGCAAATTTGTTAATTTAATTGGTTGATTGATTAACAAATTAACAAATTTTTGGTCAACCAAACATTATGAAAGAACCAAATTAAGTTAATTATTAACTAGTTAGTTAACAAGTTTGTTAATTTAATTAGTTGATTGATTAATGATTTAACTTAACTGGTTAAATTAATTGATTAATTAATAGATTTGTTAATTTAATTAGTTGATTGGTTAACAATTTAACTTAATTGGTTAAATTAATTGGTTAATTAACAGATTTGTTACTTTAGTTAGTTGATTGATTAACAATTTAATTTAATTAGTTAAATTAATTGATTAATAACTTTGTTAATTTAATTAGTTGATTGATTAACAATTTAACTTAATAGGTTAAATTAATTGATTAATAACTTTGTTAATTTAATTGATTGATTAACAACTTAATTTAATTGGTTAAGTTAATTGATTTATTTAACAGTATTGATTGATTAACAACTTAATTTAATTAGTTATGTTAATTTAATTGATTGACATATTATTGGCCAACCAAACATTGTGGAAGAACTATGTTAATTATCTGATTTTTTTTATTTAACTTTCTCCTTTTCTTTTTAGATTAATATGGCCAACCAACCAGTATGGAAGAACGAAGTTATTATTTTATTTTTATTTGACTTCTCTTTTTTAGATTAATATTGCGAATCAACCAGTATGGAAGAACCATGTTATTATTTTATTTTTTATTTAACTTCTCTTGTTTTAGATTAATATGGCCAACAAACTAGTATGGAAGAACCATGTTATTTAATTTATTATTTTTTGTTTTTTTATTTAAGTTAAGTTAATTTATTGGATGGCCAACCAACTAATATAGAAGCATCATGTTATTTAATTTATTATTTTCTATTTTTTTATTTAAGTTAAGTTAATTTATTGAATGGCCAACTAATCAATATGGAAGAAGCATGTTATTTAATTTATTATTTATTATTTTTTTATTTAAGTTAAGTTAATTTATTGAATGGTTAACCGACCAATGTAGAAGAACCGTTTAATTTATTTGATTTTTTTATTTAAGTTCTTTTTTTTTAGATTAATTTGGCCAACCAACCAATATGGAAGAACCATGTTATTGATTATATTATTTCTATTTTTTAAATTACTAAATTAAAAAACGTAGCCAACCAACCAATATGGAAGAACTACATTAAAAATTATTTCTGTTTTTCTTTTTTAATTTATTAAAAAAAACGTGGCCAACCAACCGATATGGAAGAACCACATTTATTAATTATTTAGTTTCTATTTTTTTAAAATTAATTATTTATTAATTGGTGGCCACCCAACTGATATGGAAGAACCACATTTATTATTTGTTTTCTGTTTCTAACATAAATGAGAATATCAAATCTAATGGCCATTCAAATAATATGAATGGACCATATTTATCTAATATAGGGGAAGATATAAAAACATAAAATTGAAATTTAAACTTTCATTCCCCTTTTTTTACATGAAAAATAAAATTACAAGACTTCAAAAAGTCGGCAGGGCCCTGTCTTCTTTTTTTTTGCTGCAGGACTTGTGCAGATTTGGGGGGGGGATTTGAGCTCTCCATGGAGGCCTATTTATAGGCTTCAAGGAGGGGCCGACTACTGTAACTACAGTACCCGCGCTACAGTCGGATATGGATGAAGAGAGAGAGATGGAGATGGAGATGGAGATGGGGAGAGATAAGGATGGAGGGAGAGAGGGAGAGGAGGATAGAGATGGGGATGGAGAAGGAGACCGGCTGGTCGGTCTCTCCTCCTTCTCTCTTTTTCTTTTAATTTTTTTTTCGTAATTAACCCTGGCCTCTCTCTCTGCTCCCTTTTTTTTTTGTTTATCCCTTCCCTTTCATCCCTATCTCTTCTCTCTCTCAATCCTTTAAAAGGAGGACCAACAGGGGGGCCTTTGGAGGCTGGGCAGACCTGCGGTTTCTTCCTTCCTAGGCTGCGGTCTGCTCCTTGGTGCTGGCCGGCTGTTGGTGATGCTGTTGTTGCAGCTTTGAGGTATGGCCATCTTCTTCTTCTTCTTTTTTTTTTTTTTGGTTCAACAGTTTGATTACTACAGGATGGAAGAATGGACGTCTAGTGATGATCATCAATGGTATTTGAAGCTTCTTGAGAAGGATAGGATCATAAAATTCTTGGATGGACTGAACATAGAGTTTGAAAGCTTAAACAGTCAGATTCTCAGCCTAGATCCCACTCCCTCCTTGGAACAAGTTTTCTACAAAGTTCTAAGTGAGGAAGGATGGAAATAAACTATGGGCAACAAAGGTGTACTCGCTGAAAGCACTCCTATTGGAGAAGTTTTAGCTCTTGTTTGCACTGAAAATAAGTCAAAGTCTGGTGGAACCAAGGCCAGGGGGGATAAATTTTGTCGGCACTGCAAACAAACTAATCATGACACAAATTTTTGTTGGGAGAAGTATCCAGAGAAAAAAAAACCCAGAAAAGTTCAAACTTGCTGAAAAGAAACTAGAAGGCCATGGTAATGTTGCTGCTAAGATTCCTACAAAAGAGGGAACTACTGCTGCTACTGTATCACATTCTGTTGGGATGGCCTTTGCTGACATTCCACACCTTCAGCGGTTACTCTCGCAGCCTCAAGCCACATTATCCACTTCCATTACTCGTCTAATGCTCAAGCCCACACTGGTACCCTAGGTAGGTCATTGTGTATTACCACTCTTGACTCAAACGGCTCTTGGGTCATTGACTCTGGAGCCACTAATCATATGACCAATGCTGCCACCTCCTTTGTTTCCTACTCCTTGTCGTCAGGGCAAGATAAAGTGACCATTGCTGATGGAAGTAAAGCCACTGTAGCTGGCAAAGGTTCCATAAAATTGATTGATCACTTTACCTTGTCCTCTGCTCTTCATGTGCCTTCCATTTCTATTAATTTACTGTATGTTAGCAGCATTACAAAACAACAACATTGTTCTGTAACCTTTTTTTCCTAATCATTGTGTTTTCAGGATCTAGAGACTAAGATAATGATTGGGACTGCCCATGAAGTAGGATGTCTTTATTACTTTGAGCCTAAAGTGACTATTGCCATGAAGTCTGCAGCTCGAAGTTTGGAGAAGAGAACTCAAGAAATTTATTTGTGGCATTCTCATTTAGGGCATTTGTCTTTTGGGTCATTAAGAGTCTTGTTTCCTTATTTGTTTGTTTCTGTTTCTTTTGAGTCTCTTCAATGTGAAGTTTGTCAGCTGTCTAGACATTGTAAAACTCAATTTTGAGATTCAATAAATAAGAGCTCTTCTCCATTTGATCTTGTTCATTTTGATATATGGGCCCTTTCTCCATTGTCTTCCTTGGATGGCTATCGATACTTCATTAGCTTTATTGATGGCTACTCTCATTGTACGTGGATCTAATTAATGAAAGCTAGAGATGAAGTTCTACGGATGGTTGAAACTTACTGTAAGATGATTAAGACCCAGTTCCACAAAAGTTTGAAAAGTTTTCGGTTTGATAACGCCCATGAATACTTTGCTAAATCATTGAATACCTTTCTTGAAAATGCAGGGATAATCCATGAATCTTCATGGACCTATACGCTACAACAGAATGGGGTGGCTGAAAGAAAAAATTGCCACCTTCTTGAGACCACCCGTACTCTTTTATTCCAATGTTATCTTCCTAAGATTGCCGTAATGACAACAAATTATGTTATAAATCGAATGCCATCCAAGGTTCTTGGAGCTAAGTGTCCTCTCTCCATTCTTTGTCCTGGTGATCCCTTGTTTTATCTTGTACCTCGAGTGTTTGGATGCCTCTATTTTGTTCATATCTCGGGCCGAACACCTCTAAGCTTGATCCTAGGGCAATTCGAGGAGTTTTCCTTGGCTACTCCACATTTTAAAAGGGGTACAAGTGTTTTGATCCTCTTACTCGAAAACGATATGTGTTGAAAGATGTTACCTTTTTTGAGTCCAAGTCTTATTATCCTTCCCAGTCTCGTCCTCAGGGGGAGAATAATAGTCCTTACTCTTGCCCTCTTGATAATATGTCACTTGTTGTTCCCTCGCTTGCCCTATTAGATGCCACAGATAAGATTTTTGACAACAATCTGCAGCCTTTGCATCCTTTCAAGGAAATGATCACTTAGAGGTGAAGAAGACAAGAACATGGACATTCTACTAATCGGTTGGCCCAGTCTGAAGCTCCGGTCTTAGACTCTATGGAGAAGACAACCTGATGCGGGACAGCTAACATACTTACTAGCAGTGGTAGGAATCAGCAACAAGCATTAAATTATTAAATAGATGCAATATAATCGCACAATTGTTATAACTACGCCAGCAACAGAAGTAGCTGAGTAACCGTCCCTCTCGTGATGAGGAACCGTAGGAATGTTTGGTAGTTGAGGAACTACCATAAGTTTAGGAATTAAATTCATCCAAAGTCCTGTCGGAATCTGGGATCGGTGTAACGCACTCACAGCCAACAGTGATGACGAATCACGGGCTAGGTCCTATCTCACGATTCGCCGACAAATAAGAGTAAATACGTGATAAGCAAATCGTAGTGAGAGGGCTAGCACTATCTCCATACTGGTGCATGGGAGAAGATCACCCAGTTCTCGTGTTCCATCCTCCAAATATAATAAAATAATGGCCTACTCCTCGCAGGGAGGTAAAAGGCTACAATAAACACAATAAAATAATCCGGGGTGATAATCACATCAGTTGACGGGTCACCGGCTGCGTATACGTTGTTGGAAGAGTGCCTCGGGAAGCGTACTGCAAAATTAGCGCATCTGGATGTTGGCATGCAAATCAAGGTGACTGACGCGAAATGGAAAGACAGAGATTCTTGAAAGATAGAGATTCATGGAGTTTTCTGGTAGACCAGTTGATGAGCCTATACATCAGATTGATATTGATGAACTGCTGGATAAAGAACACCCATTACATTCTTGGGTGGAGAGCAGAGCAGCCAGAGATGCTTAGCCTGAGTTTGATCCTCAGGATCAGAGTTGGGTAAGTGGTGAACTAGATGGAGTAGTTGCTCGAGATCTTGAATTTCAGGCAACAGACGAAGAAGGTGCACCTGTTCTTTAGAGGTATCGAAAGTCAGCTACACTATCAAATACTGCTAGAACTTATGCCTCTCAGCTAGCACTCAAGAGATCAGCTACTCAGGTGGATCAACATAGAAGAAAGGATAATAAGCTAGCGAGACATTCATTGCAGTCATCTAGCTGCAAAAAGAAAAAACAATTAAAAGGAAAGTTTAAACAACGAGTGGACTTATCGGAAGAAGAATAAGGGGGAGACACAACTAGAGTTCAGCAGACTGGAGACACTTGAGGACGCTCTAGCTTTACCACCTCACTTGGGCAGCATGTACGAGGCAGAGAGACAAACCTTCAGGCGTAGAAGAAGGCGACTGACGAAAACAAGCCAAGTGGGGAGTGATGACTCCACTCAGGATGATGATGATGATGGTGATGGTGCTGCTGCTGCTGCTGGACTATCAGGAGGTTCTAGACTTGGGAACAGTTACTCAGGATACGAAAATTACTCCGCATCTTCGAGTCATTCTGAAGGAACTCAAGGCCAAAGACAAGGACAACAAGAGGAATTTGAAGGCCAAAATAGACATGCAGGATATGATTGGCCCCCATGGGAATATACATTTTCTTATCCGGCAATTTTTCATCCCCTTGCATTGCCGTATTTAGACATCAGCAGTACTATTGAGGGGTACTCTGGTCCTCCACCTATTTAGTATGGCATTTATGTTCCTCTAGCACAATCAAGAAAAAGTTCAAGCTAGCAAGCTTGCACACCTCGAGGTATTCAAAAGGAATTCGAAGACCTTGCTAGCTCATTGTTTGGCTATGGATACGGCAGATTATGGCCCGCCACCTCAAACTTATGAGCCCGATGATGTAGGATCACAAATGTGATCTTTCTAAGGTATTTTTTATTAATTTCATGTAAAATATTTCATAATGTCTTTTTTAACTAATGCACAACAATAATTATTAGCGAGTTATTTGTCTTTAATGTTTATTTTTTATAGATGTGCATGAATTGCATTCATTTTTATTGTATATGCATTGAATAAAATGTATACAATTTTTTTTTCTTCTGATTTTTCTGATTTTTTATTATTTTTTTATTGGGCCGATCCGGACCCGCTAGTCTTCATCAGGATCAACCTATCTAGATCGTATCCGATTGGGATCGGCGAGTCCCAATCTTGGAACCCGATCCGGCCCGGAATTCTTTGACTTGGAGGGATTTAGAGAGTTCTATAAAGTTAGCTTTTCTTTGTTTGATAGTGATGGTGATGAATGAGTGATATTTATATCTTTCTACTTCGTCAAGTGTTTCAAAAATATTGTTTTGATGTTCAAGATGAATTTTACAATTTTTTTAATTTTCCAAACTTTTGGAATTTTTCTAGTAAGAGCTCGTTGAATTGCGATTGACCGACCTGATCAATCTTGGGGCATCTGACGGTTGGGATGATCCTGATCCCTTCTTGCCTAGAATCCCCTTTTTTTCTTGTACAGTCACTGCTGTCTATGGTTGCTTCCCACTGCTACAGCAGTATATGCTGGGTCCAATTTCAGCCTTTTCCTCTCCCTACTTCTCGCATCTCCTCAGCGTAATGAAAGCTCCACCACTATCGTTGACACTATTGTTGGATGCATAGAATCAATATATGAAAAAACTCTTGCGTGTTACTTCATCAGTTACACACGTAGGTACAGGGTTTTTGGGCCTTCGACCAAGAAGTACTTTCAATAAAGCTTTTGTAATAACTAGATATGAGATGATGGTTCAAAGCATCAGACACTTTAAGGTAGTCCGAAGGGTCAAGTCTCCTCAGGTCATAGTTTTTATGTGGCTGAAGTTTGACAGAGATCTAAGTGCTGTAGATGCTGCTCGCTGTGCCATGGGGTGGAGCATTTCTCTTTGAATTATGGGTATGTTAACATGGTTGAGATTACTCAATACGTGGTCGGGAATGACTCAATGATATGCCACCTAGTTAGAACTAGCTAGCTGGGCTGCTGGACACATTTGAATGAAGGTGAGTTTGTCCTGTTTGGATAGTTCTCAGCTGCTGGTCCTGACCGATTTTGTCCACATTCTTGCCATAATTTGCAGGAACGGCCGATTCTGATATGATTTGGCTGATCTTGATCAGAATTGGCAATCGCCGTTGTGATTTCAAGGGAGAAATCCAACCCTGTTGTAATTTGAAAAAAGAAAGGGAAAGAATAGAGATCAACTTGAACCAACCAGGATCAGTCTGAGATTGGCTGATCCTTGGTGAGACTCTGAGCCAATTCCTATTCTGATGCGAACGGTATCGAGCCTGGCCGATCCCAAGTGTTGATCTGATTCCACAATCCTTGATTCTTGCTGGTTTCATCAAATTACTGTTGGTTCTTAATCTTTTGCTTTCAAATCTTGATTGGAATCCACATTGCAGTTTGAATGTTATAAGGAGCATCCCTCCTTGAGTCCCTGCAGCTGTGCAGCAGTCACTTGTAGGCCAAGGAGCAGGACCAGTAACTGGCTTTGCCATGGGGAAGGGATGCTCCTTACAAAATTCAAACTTGAATGTGGATTCCAATGTAGCAAAATATTAAATAATAGTTGTTTCTTTTGTTTTTTTGAAGGTCAATAATGTATGATGTTATATCAACTCTCATGGATTCTACTACTACATGTGGATAGTAACTGGTAATCTGATACATTTTATCTTAGAAAGTGGACAAGGAGTACATATTCTCTACGTGGGCAATAACTCTTATAATGTGTGTTCTTGCCTTCTCATGCTGATTTGTCTTAGAAATTGTCTTCTCTTGTCAATTTGACTTTATTTAAGATCATGTCCGTATTTTCCATGACTTTGTAAGCATGTTTATAATTATTCCTGAAACCAATTCTGAACTTTTGCTTCAGGTTGGCAATCCTAGTTCACAAAATGCCGCGAGGAAGAAGGTTATTTTCACTTCCACCTTTATCTTCATTCCATGTGCATGTGTTTGCAAGCTTATGTAATATTGTAAACATGATATGCCTATAATCCCAGGATGAAACTGGAGCTTCCATTCCTTTTAAATTCCCCTGTACTCAGTAGATTCCTATTTTGCTTTCTCTTACATTTATTTTGTATGTGTTCTCATTATGTTACCCCTTTCTTGTCTATCTAGGGAGATAGGGCTAAGAGTATTCTTCTTGATGTGTTTCTTGCTCATGTACCAGTGAGTCTTATTTTCGAACTCTTTCTCATTCTTTTGATATATATCTTTTGTTTTTTTCTGACCTAGTGTCCTGTACTACACATTTGCAGGTTACAAAGGATAATTTTCGCCCAAAATGTATATATACTGCTGTAATGTTGAGACGCATGATGGATGCTATATTGAATGCAGACACTTTTGATGACAGGGTAGGTTTATTTTTTCAGTGTGTTTTTGCTTTTACTCCCTTTTGAATTTATTGTCTGTTTCTTTTCTTATTTACGCCATCATACCTGTCTTTGCTAATGTTGTTGGGGAATTTGTGGAATTTGTGTATTAATTTGATGTTGGTGGCATGTATCTTGAACTTAACTCACAATGTCTCTACGTGGTATGGTCTAATATGATTTTGTGATTTTTTTTTCAGGATTATGTAGGTAACAAGCGCTTGGAGCTGTCAGGGCAGCTCGTGTCATTGCTTTTTGAGGTGATATTTTATGTGTGATCTACGCCCCCCCTCCCAACTCATTAAAAGGAATTGCAAACTAAAAATTATGTTTCCAGGACTTATTTAAGTCAACAAATTATGCTGCTTTGGAGACTATGAATAAAGTATACAATAAGACATCTCGTTCGAGCCCATTGGATTTTTCCCAGGTGTGTATTTGGATGGTTTCCTTGCACTTCCTTTTCATCATATCATTTTTCCAGTGTCATTCCTGTAATGGCCAACAGTGTGCAAGCATGTAATCCTTAATCTAGGTGTTTGAGAGGAATATATATTTTTTTGAAAGTGGATGGCACCACAATTTCATTAGTGACAAAAAATGGGCGTAAAAATATGATCTGTAAAGCTCCCAAACAAATGCCTTTATGCAAAACATACATGAAAGATTCCTGATACCAAGACAGTATTAGACTATCTGTCTCCCCAGGCTGCCCAACAGTGCAACACTTCGATTATTCCCCTTCCCCAAAAGAAAGCCTACTCTAGAATCCTATCCAAAATGAGCCAGACGACCTTATCCTCAGAGCTACTAGACCTATTAACAATTCTATTGTTTCTTTCTACCTGTGGAGCGCTGTGGATGGCACATAAAACTAACGACCAAATCTTCGTGTCCCCTTTGACCGTCCATCCCCTCACTGAGCAGCTCCACTGTAGCAGGCAGATTCCAGCTGGTCTCGTTTTGGGTGGTCAGTTTTCCATGCTGATTGGGAGGAGCAATGAGGAATATGTCATCTATTTTTTTTTCCTCTGCGAGTCACACAATGGACAGGTTTCTGAAACATCTTCTGGGTATTATGCCAGTTGATCTTGTGTGGGAAATCTATCCTACGTGACTCTTCAAATGGAGATCTTCACCTTTTCGAGGCGAACCAAGGTTCACCCTAAGCAACTTTCTCTGAAAAGATGCCATTGGTATCATGCCTCTGCCTCCACCTTCACTTGTTTGTAGAAAGTTGCTCTATAAAGGTCTTCTCCAATAGGCTTGGATGTCTGCCAACTGTGCAAATCTCCTCACTAGCAAGAATCTCCTGAACTATTAAACCAGCAACTAGAGCCTCAAGATCTGAGGCTATTGGGAATAGGGAAAGCCCTAAGCTAGGCTCTTGTCACTATACCACTTGTCTTGCCATAAGTCTTTGACCATGTCCCAAAGCTATTGGAGGAGGAGCTAGACTATAATGGTCCCTATTTTTATGCAGATCTCTGGTATAACCCTAAAATAATGTGATAAGCTGCTAGCAAATAAAATTAAGGAGTAAGCATAGGGCTGTAAACGGGTAGGATACGGATACAGAAACAGGTGTTTCCGTTTTCCGATTCCGATAAGGATAGCCTGTTTCCGTTTCCGATTCCGATAAGATCGGAAAGTGCATTATCCGTTTCCGTTTCCGATAAAATCGGAAAGTCTATTTTCCGTTTCCGATTTGTTTCCGATTCTGATATCGGAATCGGATATTATTTCCGATAATTTTCGAAAATTACTGATTTCCTGATTTATTTGTTTAAAACATATAAAATGAAACCTAAATATAACCAATACATCTTAGTATATTAAATAATGATTAATTATATTAGATAATGATTAATAAGATTAAAACAATCCTAAAGTTAATATTATTCATAATAATAAATTTAACAACAATCGGAATCGGAAATCGGAAAGTGGATACGGAAACAGGAGTTTCTGTTTCCGATTCCGATAGCTTATCGTAAATATCCGATTCCGATAGCTATCGGACGGATATTTTTTATCGGAAACGGATATTTTTTTTCGGTAACGGATCGGAAAATCGGGTTTCCGTTGACAACCCTAAGTAAGCATGTTCATTATACAACATCATAAATAGAATAAATGAGTTCATGTTCTCAAGGAACTTACAAGACTGGTCATTTGAAATCGGTCAACTATTTTTGTCTTTGTCAACTTCAAAACCTAAAAATGTTTAAAGGAAAAGCGTGTGCACCAATGAAGAGAGTGGAGTGAATAGGGTATACCACTTTACCCACATGCATCATTTTATTGTAACGGAAATGTACACGTGTATCCATGATCATATCTAGTGCTGAACAAGAGGAAAAGGACACAAAAAATAGTTAATTTTTTTTTTGTCAGAGGATAGGAAACATTGGAACATTATTAAAACAATCGTAGATTGTGTTTTCAATCCATCCTTGAATCTTTGTTCAATATCTTTTGGTCTTGGTTCTCTTGGGTTCTTTATCTTTGGCTTTCTTAGAACGGTTTGAAATACCATATACATATGCATATATAGGGATGCTATACTGCAGACCATGGTCCTGACTGCACGGAGTTTAAACTCCTTAATTTGTGTTCAGAATTGAATCGAAGGGATGGGAACAACCCTAGGGGTAATTGATTTTTTAAATTTTTTTACACCATCTGGTCATGAAAATCAAAGGTTCCACTTGGTTGGACGGCTCTGGTTAAATTTCATGATCGGACAATCAATATTAAGCCCCAAGAGATGGAAACAACACTGGGGCGGTCATTGAATATTTAAAATTTAAAATTTTGTGATGTTTTTTTTTTTTTTTTAACATGGGGATGGGGTGGAACCGCATGGCCGGATATTAGCATCTTTCTTTGTCTTTATATATATATATATATATATATATATATATATATATAGACAAGCATACATGGGACAAACAAATACATATACATGTTACTGAGGTCATGGTTTGTCGTATCGTACTGGATCGTACCAACTTGTATGAGTCGACTCGTATCTAGGCGAGTTCGATCTTTTGGCACGCACCGAGTTGGATCGGATCGTGTTGACTCATACATGTATAATGGGTTGTCTTAAATTGATTTTTTTTCCGCATTTGATAAGTAAAATTACACTTTTTACATCAATTAATAGGGTACATATCTCTAAAATATGGCTAAAACTCATTACTTTTAAGTTTTAACAAATTCATTGACTTGACTCGTGCGAGTCAGACTGAGTCGGATCGGATCCAACTCGTATATGGGATACAATTTGATACGGATCTCCAAGTTGGCAAACCTTGACGAAGGTATCTATCTTTATCTTTGATCATGTTGCTTCTTTATGCTTCATGTTGTTTGTTCCACGAGGTCATCTTAATCATTCTTTAGTGATTATTTCCTTCACTTTTGTAGTATGGTTCAACATTTAGAAAATAAGTATACCACAGGACATCTTATCTTATCCAGTTCTTGGCCATCTTGAATCTTATAGTAGTATGTGGCTATCTTAGGTCTTATACACATTCGATTATTAGCCACCTTAGGTCTTCATAACTAGCTCTTTGGCCGTCTTGAATCTCATGTATAACCACCAGTTCATAGCTGTCTTGAATCTATATAACTGACTCTTAGGTTATCTTAAATGGTTGTCTCTGTGATTATAGTGGTCCATTCTGAACTTAAGAAGTAACAAGGATAACCAACCACTAGTAGGCTTAAAGTTGCTGAGTAGACAGCACACTAATTTGGTCTCTCAGCTTCTGCCTATCTACTTAGGGAGTCTCCAGCCGCTCCTGTGGGAAAGGCAGGATGTTGGCTGAACTGAAACACACTGTCTGATGGCCTCATCCCAGTCTCAGTCATGAGTGTGCTCAAGATCTGATTATTGCCTAAGTTGGTGTGTCTCGACTGGGGACTTGTAGACCCCATATGATCCATGTCCTGAATATGAAATGCATCTTTAAAAAGTAATGACCTATGTCCCTTATCCCCTAGAGACAGATCTTTAAGGGCCCTTTTCCATAGATGAAATGTTTCATGTCACTCACGTAATGGAAAATATCTCGAGAAACTCAAGATGCAATGTCATGTAATCATAAAATCATATTCAGTCTTACCCCTAAATAAGAGTCTTTAATTATCACAATGATACTCATAATCCTATGCATCATACTCTTTAATTGTTCATAGATGTAGTCATGGTCTTATATTCTTATCAAGGGTATCATGTAGTCATGGCAATCATAAACAACTACATCCGGTAGTCATGACTCTTGAGTGCAGTTATCATCCTTAACATTTCATTATAACCTTTGGGGTAAACGTAGTAATACTATTCTAATCATAACTATTGGTTGATGATTCTTAGTCTTATATAATCATAATCTTAAACTCTTGGTTAATGTGACTTTCCGTTTTCTTTCCTAATAATGAAAGATGACTTTGATCTTCTTTCATCCTAGGCATGGTTTCTAAGCATGTTTAGAGATTATCCGATAATGCACTAATTATGCATGGTATGCATACCTTCATTGTTGTTGCTATAATTGGTAGCATGGTGGTTGTCACTAATATCATGAGTGTTTTTTAGATTTCCCGTAGTATAAGTAATTGAGAAACTATTGATCACATGGTAGATTTTAGTGGTGGAAACTGAAACAATGCAGAAACATGCTTGCAAAATTTTAATTAAATTTTGATTGCTTCCCCCCCTTATTTAGTCAAATACCCCACCCCGCTATTAATACACCTTTTTTTTTTGGAAGGCGGCAAAGTCACATTTCATTAATGAAAAAGAAACTACAAAGAAGGCCATTGGCCATACAACAAGGCAGAGCACCAACCCCACAACAAACAAAAAGAGAGGCAGACCCTAAGACTTCTATTTTATTAAGAAGATAAAATAGAAGCTAACGAAGAAGCCTCAAAGGAAAACAAGGAAGTCAAAGCATAAAGTCTTTCCAATTACAAGCCGTTGAGATAAGATCTCCCTCTGATGCATCCCAGATGACAACGGCTCTTCCCCTATCCTTCACCTAGTTGATAGTTCTTCGGAGAATATTAGAAGGATTACTGAACTCCTGGTTGAATCTTCTATTGTTCCTTTCCAACCAAACTGCCCACATCATAGCTGGAAGAAACAGAGACCATACCTTACTTTGTGTCTTATTAGGACAAATATCTGACCAGGTTTGCAAGAGATGTAGGGAATCTATAGGTTCCACCCACTGAATCTTCAAAGCCTTGCAGAGAGTCCTCCATTGATAATTGATAATCCCACAGTGGCAGAAAAGATCGTTATGATCTTCTTCAAAAAGGCCACAGAAAACACACATGGTAGTGCTAATGTTAAATATTCTCCTCAGTCTTTGTGAAGTGAGAAGCCTATTCATTGCCACCTTCCAAAGGAGAACTCTGATTTTGATAGAGATATATTTGGACCACACTAAGGATTTCCACCACACTAGTGTCACCATCTTGGATAATATGGATAAGAATATTGGATGAAAAGGATCCTTTGGTATTCCAACTCTACATTCTTTTGTCCTCCTGATCTCTGTTTAGTTGAATTTCTGATATAAGTGTGAGAATTCTGAGCAACTCCTCCAATTCAGTTTCTGTTGGGTTTCTTCTGAGGATGAGATTCAATTGAGGGTCATTATCATGAGAGAGAACTTGTGCAACTGAAGCATGTTTGTCTTCTATAAGCTGATATAGATTAGGAGCCTGTTCAATGAAAGGAACATTTGAGAGCCATGAATCTTTCCAGAGGTTAATATGTTCACCATTACCTATTTGAAAACTGACTGCTGGGAGAACCAAAACCTGCATCTGAGCAATATTTCTCCATATGTGAGACATGTTATAGGTCCTTGAAGGATTCAAATCTCATCTAGAGGTATTGTGATAGTACTTCTCCCTTACTATTCTTACCTAGAGATGGTCAACTTCTTCCCCCAATCTCCACAACCATTTAGCTAGCATAGCCTCGTTGAAATGATCAATTTTAACCAGACCAGTCCCTTCTTGGTCCTTACTTCTTTAGACTTTATCCCAAGCAATGAGATGAAGACCTTTCCCATCTCTCTTCTATCCCCCCCAGAAAAAGGAACTCCTCCTTGCCTCTATCATTCTTTCCACATATCTTGGGACTTTAAAAATGGAGAGATGATAAGAAGCTAATGAGGAGAGGACTGATAATGAGAGTATCCATCTTCCACCATCTGAGAGAAATCTTGCTTTCCATTCATCTAGCTTTTGATCAATTTGTTTAATCACCACATCCCAATCCCTTAGACTAATAGGACCACATGATAGTGGAAAGCCCAAATACTTGATTGGAAAATGAGATGCTTTGCAGTTTAAAATCTCAGCCATGCAATCCAGCCTATCCTTGTCCATATTGATCCCTACTATTTCAAATTTCTAGAAATTAATACTAAGACCAGTAATAGCTTATGTCAAGAGCAGCAAGATCTTCAAATTCCTCAACATACCCATCTGGCTGGAAAACAACAATGTGTCATCTGCAAATTATAAATGAGAGAGTTTAAAACCATTGCTACCAATGTTGAACTTGAACCCATCTATCAGTCCTTGATCAGCTGCCTTGTCCCAAGGAGAACTCATAATCTGACCTATGACAAGAAACAAAAGGGGTGAGATTGGGTCACCTTGTCTCAATACCCTTCAGCTATTATAGTAACCACAAGGTTGGCCATTCAACAAAATGAAAAACCTTGGGGTTACGGTACAACTCATAATCCAGATAATCCACCTTTGTTTAAAGCCCATAAGACCCAAGGATTTGTGAATACACTGTCAACTAACTGTATCAAATGCTTCCTCTAAGTCAAGTTTAATGACAATTCCTTCCTTCTTGATAATCCTTTGATTATGGATGGCTTCATTGGCTGCCAGAAAATTATCTAAAATGTATCTTCCTTCTAGAAAAGTTGATTTATTCCTATTAATAACATTCACTAGTGCTGTCTTCATTCTGTTGGCTAAGATCTTTGTGATAATCTTGTAACAACTATTCAAAAGACTAATCGGTCTGAATTCAGAAACTTTTTTCTGCACCTTCTAACTTTGGAATAAGTACAATATGGGTAGAGTTGAATCCCCCTATACATAGAGGTCTGTCTTGAACTTCCTTGATAACTTCTCAAAAAAATTGGTAAAAGCCTAAGGAAAATCTGTCCAGACTAGGAGATTTATTCACATTCATGCTGAAAATAACTTGTTTCACTTCTTCTTCAAGGATTGGCAAACAGAGGTCCTCGGCTAGACTTTCATCAAACTTAGGGAGGATATTTCCATGCATATGAGGCCTCTACAAATGGTCTTCTTTGAATAAGTTCTTATAATAAGATATGAAAGTGTCTTGGATATCCTTCTTGGATTCAATTAAGAGGTCATCCACCTTAACTTGCTCAATATTTAAGATCTCTTCTTAGAACTAGCCACTGTATGAAAAAAATTGGTATTCTTATCACCCTCTTTCAGCCAATGCTCTTTAGCCCTTTGTTTCTATTTAATTTCTTCCCTGAGGACCAACTCATTATACTCATTCTTATATCGATTCATCCTCTGATTGATTCTGTTCTTCTGCCTTCATTTCAAGATCATCAATATTCTGCATTAGCTGTTAATGAATGACACTGATCTTTCCAAAGGTTTGTGAAGTCCATTTCTTGATTTTAGCTCTAACCCATTTGAGCTTTCTGACAAAAGTCAAGCAAGCAAATTCTACAGATGGAGCCTCTTTCCACCAATTGCTGACTAGATCTTTAAATTCTTCATGTCTGTACCATTTTAATTCATACCTGAATAGTCTTTGTGCTTTCTCCTTTTCCCCAGTAGATACCAAAATAGGAATGTGATCAGAAACAGTCCTACTAAATCCTTTTAACTGAGTCAAAGGAAAATTAAGAAGCCATTTAGATGAGACTAGAACCCTATCAATTGTGGGTTGTACACTGGCTTGTTGAAGGTTGGACTAGGTGAATCTTCTATTAGGAATGTCCAAGTCCATCATGCCACAATCCGTTATCCAAGTACCAAAATCCTCCATATCATGAGTCCATTTTTTAGGTCCTGTCCTCTCCCAAGGGTATTTGATACAGTTGAAGTCATCGAGAACACACCATCCATCTCGAAAAGTGTTGTAGAGCCTATATAATTCCTAGAAGAACTCCCCCCTAAGCTGATGATTGTATGGTCCATACACTAAAGTAATGATCCCCTGATCTCTGTTGTCTATGGAGTAGAATTTAATTGAGATGTTGAATTTCCCACTGTCACACAATGAACCTTTCATTTTATTCTCATTCAATAAAATAATCTGTCCCCCACTTGATCCTATAGCTGGAACACAACCATTTTGTCAAAATCAAACCTCCTATTTTCTTAACAATAGCATCATCAACAGATCCCATCTTAGTTTCCTGAATACGAATGTAGTCCAGTTTGAGAGTCCTAATAGTATCTCTTATGGCTCTCAATTTAGCCTCCCCATTAAGCCCTCTGATGTTCCAAGTCAGAATATTCATTAATGGAGCAGTTTCTTCCCCCCCTTCCTGTTGTCTCTAAGGCAGTCCAACACTTCATTCTTCTGTACAAAATTCAGCTCCCTTTTACCGATCTTCACTCCACCCCCCTAACCACTTTTTTTAGGAGAATTCTTTAGCTTATCATATCGAATCAGTTTTTTAACAAAACTTCTGATCATGTCTTCTTTGCCTTTGTAAGATACACCGATAAGTCTTCCAAACTAAATGATCTCATCTGCCCCAATCTCAGTAGCTTCTGGCGGTACTACAGCTAGAGGATTTGTAATAATTGGAACCATAGCCCTGCTGCAACAAGCTTCCTTTGGCTCAAACTGAGCTTCATAAATGGAACATTGCCTCCTATCCTTCAAACATACTTGATCCTTCCTCACACCCTTCTTCAGCAACACACTCGGTAGAGTAAGGTCTGTGTATACACGATCCTCCTTAGCTTCGCACCGATCCTCCCACCTTTGAGAATCTTCTGCTAGCATCTCTCGATTGAGCAGTAAATACTCCGGATCCTGAAGATCTCGCCGCAAAATACGGTGACCAAAAAACTCAAAACTAGAGTCAGATGGAGGGAGTTCACCTGATGGGGGTTCGGAGAAGACTTCCAACTCTCTGGACCAATACGTAGAAGGTTCGGGTTGGGAAGAGGGATCCACGGCCCAGATATCACGTCGATCTAATGAACCGACAGTGACCCGTGACTTACCCGATAAGGGTAAATCACCTGAACCACTGCACCCGTTCGACTCACCCGATATGAGGAGACCCGCCTCCGCACAGTAGACACCAGACTGTTCGACTTCTTCGCCCGAAATCAAATCTCCTTTAGCCGGCATCGAAGACTAATGGGATTGTAGGAACTAGCTTCGAGGGCATTTATCTCAGCCCTCCAACCCCACCACCACTGCCTCAAGCATAGCTGGTCAAAAACTCCCGCCCACCACAGCATGCCCTCAGAATTCCTCAAACTAACAATACTGTCATTAATACCGGCACCGCACCAAGTCTGAAGGGAGTTAAGACCTCTGTTGTCAAGGCGCCCGCCTAGGCGTCGCCTAGGCGCCAAGGCGCTTTCACAAGCACCAAGGCGCTTTCACAAGCACCAAGGCGCCTTTCCAACATGTGAAAAGGCGCCCAAGGCGCCAAGGCGCCTGCCTAGGCGCCCAGATTTCTGAAATATGGGGTTTTTGCCCCTCTTTTTTTTTATATATACATATATGTATATATATACACATATAATTATATAAATACATACTAATACATATATATAGACATATTACATACATATATTTAGTTTTATATATACAAACATGCATATATATGTATATGTATACATCTAAATATATGTATCATGTATGTAAAATGTGTATATATATATATGTATATATTATATAGTTAGACATTTACACATATTACATACATACATTTATATATAGATATATATGTATGTATGTATATATATGTGTGTAAATCTAAATGTATATATATATATATTCATATACATATTAAATACATACATTTAGATATATTTGTGTATATATATGTATGTATATTATATATATATATATATCTTAAATTAAAATATTATATGCATATATATATATATATATACAAATATGTATATATATATATACATCTATATACATATACATATTACATACATACATTTAGATATATTTGTGTATATATGTGTATGTATATATTATATAGTTAGACATATACACATATTACATACATACATTTATATGTAGATATATATGTATGTATGTATATATATGTGTGTAAATCTAAATGTATATATATATATATATATATATATATATATGTGTGTGTGTGTATCTAAATGTATGTATGTAATATGTGTGTAAATCTAAATGTGTATATATATATAAATGTATGTATGTAATATGTGTGTACATATATATATTATATATATGTATATATATATCCTAAATTAAAATATTATATTATGAAGTTGACGCCTAGGCGACGCCTAGGCGGGCGCTTAGGCGGTCCAGAACCCCGAGTACGCCTTGGTCGCCTTACCGCCTTGACAACTATGGTCAAGACCACTCGGAGCAAACGAAGAATGGCGAGTCACAGACTTGTGACTCAGAAGCTCCTTCACGTCCTGTGGTGGACTCCTCAAAAGAGTTACAGAGGACTTAGCACCATACTAGGTGGTCCCTTGTTTTTGTTGCCACACCTTCTACTCTCTATGCTTTCTGTAACAAGAAGCCACCTCCGCCCAAGTCAAGTTGCATTGCTGAGATGCCAGATTCTCAACTACTTGAGTATCAACGAGAGGCTGCTCCACCTTGATAGAAACCTGGAAGCTCTTGCTAGAGACCTTGATCGTCAACTTCTCCAAAATGGACTGAATGTGCTCCACCTCGACTAGCACTCTAGTAGACTGGAGCTTCGACAAGAGAAGGGTGTTTCTATCCACAGATTTAAGAGTGCCAAACCTTTCTACAATGCTTTGGAAGGTCTCAACATTCCAAATACACAGCGGGATACCTTCTAATCTACATCAGAAACAGGGACCACTCCTAGCTGGAACAGTACCCACATTCACTGTCCATGGGGCACAGCTGATCTTGAGGTCACCTTTCGACAAAATTTCTGCCTCCTCCTCATCAAGAGACCATTTCTCCCCTGAAGCACAAACCAGAAAATTATTTCCTTGGAGTTCCTTAATAGTCCATGAATGCGCAACTTTCCATTTGCTTTTCAACATCTGAAGAATACTTGAGCTCAGGGATTCATGGACAAACATATCTTCATTGCCGCAAGATATAGTCTTCACCACCAAACACTCCTACAAAAATTCTAAAGACTCTTTCACTGCCTGAGACCAAGGGATAGAGACGATACCACTGAGGGAGGCTCCTTGCACAGGGTAGCAAAGAAGACTACCATCGTCCTCCCTGGAAAGAGAAGACCTTCTAGGAGGAGGATTGAAACTGACTCCCTTCTTCCTACAGTGATAACTTCGATGGCCTACACCCCTACAGGAGAAACACCTAACGTTCTCTCTGCAATCCTTAGCTCTATGACCTTTCTGCAGGCACCTGATGCACTCATCAAACTCCACCGGAAATGGCGATGAGCTCTTCTTCTCTACAGAACGAGAGAGATTTCTCCTTCTGTTGACCAACTGCCATCCTTTATCGCCCACCCCAGACTCTGTTCTCCACTCCACTCTGACTCTCACCTCATATCCGCTCCATCCCTACTAACCACTCAGTGAAGTACAATTTTATTAGTACACCTTCATTATATATGATGCCAAAACAGGAACACATGCTATTAGACCGATAGTCATTTTACAAGACTTTAATCCTAACTCTAAACTTAAATGAGAGCTTGTCTAAGAAGCTAAAGAAGAACTATCTAAATATTAAAAACCTAAAGGATGAGCAGATTATATTATCCTACCTAAAAAAGAGGGCTACTGCTGTGCTGCCAGTGTGCCATTGACCGTTATTGAGTCGCCATCAAGCCACGATCGAGCTGCCGTCCAACTGCCTCCAAGCTGTTACCAGACAGTCCTGTAAACGCAGCTGGATCATCATCAAGCTGCCACGCTTCACCCTTGCTTCCTTCTTCCTCATCTTCTTCTCTTCTTCTTCTTCCTCTCTTCCCTCTCTCTTTCACCTTACCCTTCCTAGGATGGTAGGAAGGGGGGGAGGGTAACCCCCTATTTATGGGGGTTTGGGGAGGTGGAGTGAGAGGGATGGGACCCAATAACAAGGCCACTAAGAGCCTATTAGAAGGTCCATTACGGGCCCATTCTGTGGGCCTTATTAACTGTCCACTTTGGGCTGCTATATGAGTGTGATGATGGCCCATTTAAGACCTATATTCTATGGCCCAATTCTGGGCATTGAGCTGCTTATTGAAAATAACCACATCTTGTTTTATTCATTTACCTTTTTTTTGAAAGAGGATGTTACAACAATTGTATTAAATAAAACAAGAGGGGATGTGCATGTGTAGCCATGAATCACTTGCAAAACAAAAGTCCACCTATACAAAGAAACCCAAACACTAAGATGTATCATGATCCCTCCCTCAACAAAGCAGAAAGGGGAGAGTTGTTAGTCATCCCTTTACAAAAGCAATAGCCCACTTTCTCACTTCGACACAAATAAACCTCACAACAGATTCCAGTATTAGGGCTTCATACCTAAAGATTCTTCTATTCCTTTCACACTAGATTGCCCAAATGGTCGCATGAAGGATCATCCACCAAATCTGGCCATCTTCTTTAGGGAGGCATTGACTTCTCCACGAAAAGGGCAGAAATTCCAAATGGTCCCCCAACTGAATCTATTTTCCTAACTTCCTCAGGAGCAATTGCCAAACATCCCTAATGAAACTCTAGACAACAGTGACTAAAACATCCGTAACCTCAATAAATGCTAAAAATTGTGCAATAAATATAATGAAAATGGAAAGAACCACAAATGGGCCGCTAGTGGGCCAAATACATGCTCGAACAAATCCCTGTCAATTGTAATACATCTCAAGCATCACATAAGCCATCGCCAAGCCAAATCGACGCCTGCATTGCTGCTGATGGCAGTAGACATAAGTTGGGTCAAACCTGGTCCGCGCCCGGGTGTCCTCACCACATTTCGTACGTGTGAGGCATATCTGTGACACTTTGTCCTTTCATCATTTCCCTACTTGTCTAGTTTGTGCTATGTTCTTATTTTCTTTCTAGTCAGCTAATGTTGCAATATGTGGAAAAACTGTACTAACATTTTTCCTACTATTCAAGTTTGTGCTATGTTGTTCATTTTTTTTATCTTTATTTATTTGTAATTTCCATCTTAATATTATATAAAAATTGATCGATTTAGCCCTAGTAACCTATTCAGTTCGTAATTCTATGATAGAGATCCACTACTGTCAAACAAGGTACAGGACGACCAACTGCTTAACTGTTTCTTCTTTTCACTCATTTTGGATACTGTTGCTTTTGTACCTTTTGCACCTCCTTTTATTTCCTCGTTGGCACATTCTTTTGTTATAACCTTTCTGTAAATTTCTTTATATGTTTTGCATTAATCTCTGCCTGATAAAAGTTGAATTTGTTGCGATGGGCATTGATAGTTTATAAGAAAGGATCTGATCACAAATGGGTTAGAGAAAGCCATGTCTACCGGTAACTGGGATTTAAAGAGGTTCAGGATGCATAGGAAAGGTGTTTCACAGGTTCTACTCTTCAACACTTTCCTATTTCACATCTGTTTCTAAGAGAAAAGTTTTTTTTCTAAAAGTACAACTTCCAGGTTCTTTCACGACTTTCATTTATTGCTGCTTTGGGCCATATGACAAGGATCTCACCACAATTTGAAAAAACTAGAAAAGTTAGTGGACCTAGGGCATTGCAACCAAGCCAGGTGATGCTATTTAACTCTATGCCATGCTTAGACTTATTTCCTCTGAATCTAATGTAGTTGGGCCCTTTTCTTATGTCGCATAGTTTATTTTTCCTTTTCCCAAAGCAGTGGGGAATGCTTTGCCCTTGTGACACTCCTGAAGGTGAAGCTTGTGGATTAACAAAAAACCTGGCATTGATGACCCATGTCACGACAGATGAAGAAGAGAGTCCACTAATTTCTCTGGTCTGTTTTTGTTGCTGAACAAGGAACTTCCTTTTATGTACAATTTAGTGTCCTATCCTTCATCTTTGAGAAGGCTTATCAGTGATTCTGGTTTCTATTAACTGATTAACATGCTAAGAAAGTCCTGACCCCTGAAGTTGCACATTTCAATTTGATGTTTTCAAGTGTTTTTCTTTCCTTTGTGATTGCTGGCAAAAAAATAGATCTTATTTAAATTTGGAATAGTGTTTTTCTTTGAAAGTCATTGTATAGTGGAATTTGAGGTCATACATTGACTACTTGCTGCTAAAGAAGGCTATGCGCAAATATTCTCTCCTTCTGAATGAAAGCTTAGGCTGGTAATGCACATTGATAGTTCTGGTTATGATTGCTTCATATGAGAAATCTAGCGGATCTCTTCCAAGAATTCCATGCATCAAGTGGTGTGGGAAGAAACAGACATTGTCAAAGTAGAAAGAGTCCAACGGTATAAGGGGCTTGGGACAGCTTCTACTCACGAAATTGGATGTGGGAGCAGATGGCTAGCATCATTAGAAGAGTAGCAACAAGGTTTCTGGTACTTCAGGCATTTTAAAATGTGGCTGCCTGGGTGCCTAGGCTGCCTGCCTAAGACTGGAGAGGTTGGCCACCTCAAGGTGTACTGCCTTGGTCTTTTCTCAAAAGCGTTGTATAATTGGTCTTTTGCGTCATATTTACTTACCTGGCCTGAAAATATATTGCAAAACATGAACCTGTACTTCTAGATGTTAAGGCTAAAAAAACTTCACAAGGACATTAGGATTGTTCACTCAATACCAAACATGAGTTGTTTCACATGCTTCCTGGTTAGGGTTATTGCAAGAAAAGAACTGCATTAATTTTATGTCAATAAACCAAAAAAAGCATAAGAAATAATGATGTTGTATTCGATCATTATTCCTCTTTCTAGTATCTTTTACTCTGTCAAAACTTCTCTTTTATGATAAAAATCAAGATATCAATTATGCGAATGGTAGTCAAACATTTTTGGTATTTAGGATTTGTTATGCAAAGTAATGGAGAGGCCTATTAAGATGCAAATAATGTGATTACATTTGAGTGGAGCAAGTGGAGTCACCTTCTAATATCCAATGTGACAGGACCAGGAGAGTACCCTTGAAGTTTAAGGGCCACTTCTATTAGGCGGTGATAAAGCCCACTGTGCTTTACAGGGGTGAAAGTTGTGCAGAAAAAAGGCCTTGCTATATAAAATGATTGTTATACAGATGATGATTTCAAACTGGAATTGGAGGACATTAGAAAATAATATTAAAATGACATTTCAGGGTGGTGTTAGGATGGTGCGAATTGACTTGAAGATATGGGAGGCTTGGCTGAGATACATACCAATCAGGTTTGGGAACAGCTTCATCGTGGAAGGATATGCAACAAGCAGAAAACCAAATGAAAGATGGTTAGAAGTTACTAACGCTGAACTCGAGGACCGTCTGAATCGATTCCAACAAGCAGGCATGTGAGACTTGGTTTTTTGAAATCAATCTTTTCTTTTGAAATGTACTTAAAAGATTTAATTTTCAAAAGAGTCCTTTTCCTTTGTTTTAAGTGTAGACTTTGAGAACTTAGGATTAGCTCTTAGGGAGTTTAGGGTTTTGGATCAAGCGAATGGATCCATGAATTTGACCTCTCCCCACTGACCTCGACCAATGTTAATTACGCTCATGGATGGCAGTACCGGCCGATACCGGTACGTACCGGTATCGGCCGGTACCGGTACCCGATACATGTAAAGGGTATCGGCTGATACTGGCAAATACTGGGCCGGTACCGGCCGGTACGTACCGGTACCGGTACCCACCGATACGGGTACCGGTACCGGTACTGCCATCCCTGATTACTCTAGTTACCGATTGGCAACCCTTGATTAACTGTCCTTTGATGCCCTTGAAATAAAAGGCACGACAAGAAATCTAGACATTGCACTACACGCAATAAAGGAAACAAGTTTTGTTTTGGACATTTGCATATACTTTGTGGGTTCGGTGTCCATCTTTTAGAATCCCTTTAGGAATCTTAAATGATACTATAAAGGATATTTAAAGGACTTTAGACTCGCTTGAAGGCATGTGAGCTAAAAAGTTTAAGAGAATATGTTCTCGAGCAAAATTCTCGTTAAAACCCTTAGAGGTCATTAGAGAATTTGACAGTGTCCTTTAAGTATCCTTTTGGAAATTCTTGAGAAATCATTAAGATTAGATAGATTTGGGCAACATCCTCTCTTTCCTTTTTCTCTTTTTTAGGAACTTGCAAGGAAAAGACTTAGCTAAGGGGGTATAATGACCACCACATAACTAAGAGTATCCTTTTAAAACTTAATGGTCCTTCAACCAATATGAAGGAACTAATAGCTTTACTGGCCATTCAACTAATATGAATGGAAACCAACTTATCTTAAGTTAAACACATTTTCACTTGGTCAGCACATCCACCATTTAAACAAATGAAATCGAACTTGCACCAAATGAATGAAATTGGACATGCATCAACCCAATGAAATTAGGCATGCATCAACTACATGCAACTTGATTTAAGTTCACTTTGTGCATACACCAAGTTACATCAATTTTGATCATTGCACTAATAAGAATGAATCATTAAAGATTTGGTCACCCTACTAATTAAGAGTGAATCAAAAAACTTCATGGCCATCCCATAGATAGGGATGAACCATAAAATGATTTTGGTCACTTTATTAATGAGAGTGAACCACAAATTTAATGGTCATTCCACCAATAAGAATGAACCAAGAATTTAATGGCCATTCCACCAATAGGAATGAATCAAGAAAAGAACTTCGGTCACTCTACCAATAAGAGTGAACCACATATTTATTGGCCATTCCGCCAATAGGAATGAACCACTTAATTGATTAATTGAAATTTTGGCTATTCAACCAATATGAATGAACTATTGAATTGATTAACACGATTACAATTGATACAAATTAACGATGGTCATTTCCAATATATGCCACGCATGGCGAATCTTCGAGGTATGAACTGCGCTTTGACGGCTTGAATCTACATCAAAAATAGCGACAACACTTCGTAAGATCTCTCAAAAAACCTCCCACAGGTCAGGTGTTGGCGAGTACATCTGCCTAGACGTCTAAGAAGGGGGATGAAAAAGGTCATTACCGGCGGCTCTCAGTCGGGGCCGCCAGAGCCTCGCCCCAGATATGAGGTAGTCATTCGCGCGGATCCCAAATCAAGGCAGAGCCGGTGGTTCGAGCGAAAGGTCCACCGTTCGTCGGCCGTGGGCACGACCTCTATAGTGCCCCCTTTCGGGCCCGCAGCAAGGACTATGGGAAAAGAGCGAGATGCGAAGGACCAAGAGGGGGAAGGGGATCCTCAGTTGCGAGCGGCGGCGCTAAAGGGGGAGATGAGGAGGAGGCATCCCTGGCTAGTGGTAGCGACGCCGAGGGGGACGAGTCAGGGGCCTTCGTAGTGGGAGCCGACGAAAGCGAGGATGGAGAGGGAAGATGAAGAGGAGGAGATCACCTTGCTTATGCGGCATCGCCTAAGGAAAGGGTTGTGCTCTTCGATCCGGCCGCCAGGGGTAGACGAAGGTGGCACATATGGTGGTGACAGTTTCGCAACTCTTCATGACGGGGCTGGCTCTAGCTTGGCCAGCGAACCTTACGACCTTTGTTTCAGCAGTAACAGACGAGGCTTCGGGGGGCATATCCAGCTCCTTAATTAGGGCGGCTCTCTAATCGGGGCCATGAAACATCCTCTAGCAGAGGTGGACACAACAGTGCTAGTGGTGGCGACAATGTGGGGGTTGTTGCGGGCTTTACTAGGGAACGGCCCCATCAAAGGTCTCATCTCCCTTGGGGAGAAATGGGAGCATGCCGAGTTGGAGGATTCTTCTCCTGTGAAGCGTCGCCATCGGGAGGTGCCTCGCTTTTCCTTCGTCATTCCGCTTGAATGGGTGGTAGCAATGATATCGTCATCGGAAACCTCTCCAGCGCATGAAGGATCGCCACAGCCTGCAGCGAGGTGCTAGGCGGCATCGGCCTGGATGGCGGCGGGGGGCGTTCATACCATAGTTGTCAATCCCGTCTCGTCCCAGCCTATCCCGGTCGACACGTCCCGTCCCAGTAAGAAAACGAGACGGGACAGTTTTTGGTCTGTCTCAGTACCTGTCCCGGCCCATCCTGGTCTATCCTGGCCCGTCTCGGCCTGTCCCAGCCTTTCCCAACCAGAATTTGTATTTTTACATGAGATTTTCCTAAGTAAGCTCCTTGTAAACTTATTTTGGGGAATTCATTTGGGAATATATTCGTCTATAAACCTATAAATATGTCATCAATGCTTCTATTGCATTAATTTTGTGTTATTTATATGGTTATTTGTTTATTTTTATATTACTTATTGTGTACGTATGTCTCATATTTGTTGGCATATGGATGGAAAAAATTCTAGGACGGGGCATCAAAATTGTCTGAGACACCGGGATGTCCCATCCCAGTAGAAAAATGGGACAGGGATCGGGATGGGATTGACAACTATTGTTCGGACGTTCAGTTCTCTTGGACAGACCTGCCATGGAAGGGTAAGGCCGGGTGTCGCGGGAAAGCCGGCGGCGGCAACAACGAGAGAGCAGGGTTGCCGCAAAGCGGTAGCGTCGGGGAAACATTCCTTGAGTGGGCTAACGCAGTCAGCTTCGTAGGCCGGCGTTCCCGTAGTCAGGCCCTAGGATATCCAGGCCATCAGGGGCGCTCTCCAATCCGCCTTGATGGGGGCAATCCAGGCCTGATTGCAGCGGAGAATTGCCCGCGGCAAGCAATTAGAGGCCGAAACTTCGTCCGGGAACCTCCGCTCGATCCTTGGTCTTGGCAAGGGATTAGAAGCTGCGGGACATCCCGCAGTTACTAGGGCAGATCCGGTTGGCCTTGAGGGAGGGATGCTCAAATTGATCCTTCAGGGGATCGGCGATGATAGCTCGGCCGCCAATGGCGATGTGGCCCTCGATATCCTTAGGCAACTTTGCTTTTCGTCCGATGACTGGGTGCTACGGGAGATGACTGCTACTATCCTAAGGGATGTGGCCTCTGCCATGCTGCGAATGGGCCTCTGCGCCACTTTCCTCTCGAACCGTTAGCGTTTGGAGTCTAGATTGGCATCGTCTGTACTTGCGCGACTTCGCGAGCTGAGTGGAGAGCGTTGGTCAAACGTAGTAGAGGTGGAGAGGCTTCGGCAAGAGTTGAGGACCTATAGGGGATGAGCCACGACGATGGAGAAGGAATTAGAGGCCATCCGTGCAGAGAGGATGGCTGAGCGGGAGGTGATTCGTCAGGAGGGTGCGGGCACTTACCGAACATCCGAAGAGTTTTGGCGAGCTTTGTTAGCCTATAATGCTGAGGCCGAGAAGCCGATATAGGACGCTAGCTGGGATGACAAATATCTTGCCGGCTTTTCAGATGCAAAGGTGTGTTTCCATCCGACTGGGGCTTCGTCCTTTTTAGGGGTGGGCCTGTCTTTTCAACCTCTAGAGGGTTGACTTGTTGGCGAAACATCTCAGGGCCTTAGTGGGCTATTCTATGTATTTTTGAGGAAAATTTGGACTTAGTTGCGGCTTAGTCTGCTGTAATCTCCTCTTTTCGTCCATTTTTTAATCAAAGGATGCTCTTTGCAACATTAAGTATTTTGTGTTAATCATGTTTTGGGGTTTCTTTACGTGTCCCCCCTTCCTTTAAATCAAAATAGGTTAAGTTTGTTTTTGACAACTTAGGCTCGACGTGTAATCATGGTTGGTCTTTGAGTGGGGCTTAAGCAGGGGTATCGCCAATTGATTTTAGGCCATATGAGGGTGGGGAGTCCCTTCCTTATGAGGATCGGCTTGGCAGGAGTATCGCCGATCGTGTTTAGTCCAATTTGAGGGTGGAGAACCCCTTCCATGTGAGACGTGGTTCGACAGGGGTAACACCGATCGAGTTTAGTCCCATCTTAGGGTGAGGAGCCCCTTCCTTATGAGACAAGGCTCCGCAGGGGTATCATCGATTGAGTTTGGTCCTATATGAGGATAAGGAGCTCCTTCCCTGCGAGGCGAAGCTCGGTAGGGGTATCGCCGATTGCGTTTAGTCCTATCTGAGGGTAGAGAGCTCCTTCCCTGCGAGACGAGGCTCGACAGGGGTATCGACGATTGAGTTTAATCCCATCTTAGGTGGGGAACCCTTTCCCTATGAGATTAGATCGGCAGGGATATTGTCGATCAAGTTTAGTCCCAGCTAAGGGTGGGGAACTCCTTTCCTGCGAGACGAGGCTCGGTAAGCATATCGCCGATCGAGTTTAGTCCCATTTAGGGTGGAGAGCCCCTTTTCTGCGAGATGAGGCTCGATAAGGATATTGTCGATCGAGTTTAGTCTCATTTAAGGGAGGGGAGTCTCTTTCCTGCGAGACGAGGCTCGACAGGGGTATCGTAGATCGAGTTTAATCCCATCTGAAGGTGAGGTGTCCCTTCTTTGCGAGACGAGGCTCGACATGTGTATCACCGATCGAGTTTAGTCTCATTTGAGGGTAAGGATCCCCTTCTTTGCGAGGCGAGACTCAGTAAGGGTATCGCAGATCGAGTTTAGTCCCATCTGAGGGTGGAGAGCCCCTTCCTTGCGAGATGAGGTTCGAAATCGCCGATCGAGTTTATTCCCATCTGAGGGTAGGGAGCCCCTTCCCTGCGAGATGAGGCTCGACATGTAATTTCGTCTGGCACGTTTAAAAGCGAAAACGTGCTTTCGAACATCGAACATTTGAAGTCGATCATCTGGGTTTTTTGTGTCGTCACAAGTCTTTAAGGTAGGCATACGGAACCATGGGGGAAGAGGTTCTTCCCGCACTCGCCTAGTAAAACAAGAATTCCGGCCTCTTGTGTCTCCTAGGACAGACTTTTGATCACGGCGGAGTAGCTTCTCTACTCGTTCTTCTAGCTTCCACACCCTCCATTCTCCCAAGGATCGATGGCGGGAGTGGCGGCTAGACTTACCATGCTTGTTCTGAGGTGAGTCTGTCGAACCCAAAGAAGAGGAGTCTCGACTGGGGGACTTCTGTGAGGAAGTGCTGCTGTAGGCGGAAGCATCGTTCTACGGTTGGCGTTGTGAACCTCTGGTCTGGGGTGCGACAAGACTTCTCGCCTGGCCATGTGATCCCCAAACCGAGGGCCGTTCTTGAACTGATCGCTCGTACGATCGACTACGCTCCCCTTCTGGCATGGGGTCGTGGTGTAAAGACTATCTCTCTGCGGGGTCCATAGGGCTGCCTGATGGGGGTGGTTGCAAAGGTTGTATTGGGAAACTTCCCACGGGACTTACTGTCCAACCGCACCTCCTGCGCTGCGCGTTTCTTGCGCTGTGCGTCTCCTTCGAGGCAGTCCATCTTGGACTCCAACCGATGGATAAGGTCGACCAAGTATTGTAGGTCGGGGCTTTGGGCCGCCTGGCATAATTCCTCGGGGCGGTTTGGATCACCATTGGAAGGTCTCGACAGAAGGAGGGCATCAACGGCCGGAGGAGGTTAAGGTGGGAGAGAAAGGTTTACCCTATCACTTACGGTTTCCTTTTGTCAAGATGCCCTTTTATGATCGCTTCTGGCCATGGCTTCCTGAACCGTTTCTTATAGATGGCGCCAAAAGATGATGGGCCGAAATTTTGTCCAGTACAATCATAGCTTTCTATCTTTAATCAGAGGGATGCCACCCGATGGTCCTCGCAAAATAGAGCACCATCAGAGGGCCCTCGGCAGTGGTTCGGAGAGCTCCCTCTGATGCCTAAGTCAGAAGGCTGGAGATTCTCAGAGAAAGATCAGGTAGCTTGAGCTCTAAAAGCATACCTTTACCGGTTGGGTGCATAGTCCTTTATATAACGGGGACAAAAGAGGCCCATGAAAGAAGGCGAGATTCATAAAGATCCCTCGTGTTGATTGCAAGTTGAAAGGGGCTATTCCGAGTTAGACAGGTCTGGGACGGATTCCTGGGTTTGTACTAATCCGGTCGGGGGTAGAGGGTACTTTCCCGTTGGATGGGGTCCTTAATTGAGTAAGTTTTCAACTTAGGTCCTCTCCCTTCTTGGAAAGGTAAGAGTGTCCCGATGTAGGATGAGTCTTGCCTAAGGCAGGGATATTGGTCCAGTTGGATTGGCTTAAACACTTTGTCTGTGAATAGATTCATACCCCCGATCCGTGTACCGTCTTTGTCTGGATAAGGCTTCTGCGGATGGGGGCCGGGCCTTCCTCAAGTAACTGGGCAGCCCATAGGCCATCTGGGTTGACCGAAATTTTCCTCTTTTAGACATAAATCAACAATCATTCAATCCATGATTGACCACGGGTGTTGCTTTGTAAAAGAGAAGAAGAATTGCACAGGGTACATGTGGCAACATGCGCATGTACACGTGTTATGCTACCAGCTCCAACAATCAATACACAAGTTTGGCTAATGATCCTCAAGAAATTGCCATCATTACACAACATGATGAGGCGATGACTAATCTAGTGGAACAAGCGACCCGTTGGTTGGGCCGAAGGAACACAAATGCTGACCTGCCTCCTAGAGATGATGCCAATATTGTGAATGCCCGAAATGAAGCGCAAATTGAAGAACAACTTCAAAGTCTACCTTATGCACAGATCATGGAGGAAATGCGGCTAGAAAATCAACAACTTAAAGTCTTACTTTTAAACTTTATCCGAAAATGGTAGTAGTAGCAGGGGAAACCACATGCACCTTCAGCAAATTCGCTTCCACCTAGAGCACCTGCTAGCAATAATCTTCCAGTAGCCGCAGCAGTTAGGCAACAAGTTGCTGAAATGAACTTCGCTCTTGAAAATCTCTATAAGACTGGGGGTAAGGGGGCAACCCACAATGCCAGAAATTCTTATGCATTTGTCAAAGGGGCTGCAACATCACAAAGACACATAATAGAGCAACTTGTTGAAGCCAAAATGTCTGAGTATGATGAAGGTGCAATCACCTTCGATCTATACAAAGTCCCATTCCCCGTTCGCCATATATTTAAGAAGCTCCTTACAAATTATATAAAGCCCCCCAAATTCATCAAGTTCAACGGGGAAGGCTTTGCTCAGGAGTATATTGCTCATTATATGAGTAGTCTGGGAGAATTGGCAACTGATGAGTCATATCTCTTAAAATACTTCTCGACGTTATTAACAAGGATTGCATTCCAGTGGTATGCAAAATTGAAGCCAAATTCTATTGCAAATTGAGATGAAATGCAAAGGAAGTTTCTCGAGCGCTGCAAGATATCAAAGCGAAAAGTCACTCTTGCAGATTTAGTTACAATTAAACGAACCAAAAATGTGTATGTAATGGACTATGCCAAAAGGTGGCGTGACCTCAGCATGAGGAGCGACAATCCACCAGCCTATGATGTTGTGAGGCTATGTAAAGTGGGTCTAAAATCAGAAAAAGGAGAAGTTGATCGGCGCAAATGTCAAAACATTCGATCGGGTAAACAATATTGTGTCAGAAATTGAGTTGTTCTTTGTTGACAACCCAAGCCTAATACATAAGAGTGCAAAAGCCTTGAAGGACTGGACTTCCAGTTATGAAGAAGACAACATAGTTGACTTTATGTCAATTATGAAAGAAGCAGGGGAGCAAGAAGAACATTGATGCCCCAACCTCCAATAAAAGAAGAATTAGAAGATCATTACCCTCTTGGGGGGGCATATAAACGATTACTCCTCAGAGTCAAAGAAGGCATTGCATGGGCTTCCAAAGAAATGCTTGGCTTAAACTCTCTAGTCAGGGACCTTAAATTGATCGTCCTACTTGAGGTCAAGCCTGTAAAACAACCACAAAGGTGAATGCAAAAGGAAATGTGTCCAGAATCAGACATGCCAGTATAGCACCAACCAAAAGAAGAAGGAAAAAATTGTGTCCACCTTATCATTATGCCAAGGACCTAAATATGGCTTGCTCAAGAGGCAACTTCACAATGTCAATTACAAAAAAACATT
This sequence comes from Zantedeschia hybrid cultivar, assembly GCA_030544215.1. Taxonomy (NCBI): domain Eukaryota; kingdom Viridiplantae; phylum Streptophyta; class Magnoliopsida; order Alismatales; family Araceae; genus Zantedeschia; species Zantedeschia hybrid cultivar. Next base: position 57,114,717 of record JARZZO010000002.1, on the reverse strand, counting down.
AATGGATGTCACCAGAAGCTTTGAGTCGTTATCCTGCATGGGTACGTCATCAGGCGATACTTAAACAAGGGTGGCTATCAAACGCCAAAGCTATTCAGCCTTTCAAACTCATGAAGCTGAAAATGATCCATATGAGTTCAAACGTGAGGAGTTTCTTCCCTCACAAAAATCTCACAAGACCCAAGGCTATTCAAGACAAGCTCGTCTACATCAAGAGACTCATCTCAAGCTTGTTAAGGAGCTACTAGCCTCTTTGCCAACTTGACAAGGAAAGGAGCTCCTTTAAATGAAATCGAAAATGTCAAGTGCTCTTAATGAAATGAAGGAATGTTTGCCTAGCCTTCTAATGGTTGGGGCAGCCAACAAAGACGAGCCATCAACTATACATAGTGCAACATTTAAATGCTTCCCGGGGGGGCATTGCCGACACAAGTAACAAGTTGTCTCATCGAGAAGAATGGGGAAATGGACCCTACTTCTCATAAAGTTTGGGATCACCAAGGCATGGTGGGATTTGTGATAGGTTCATCTAGTTCTTGAAGAACTCTCCTTGGAAAATTAGAAGAAACCCTGCTCAAGCAAGAAATGCTCAAGAACTGTCAAGTATGCTTTGACGATAAATTAAAGATGATCATAATACTAGATAGTGCATCTACAAAGTGAGTTGGGTAGGCTTCGTCCTTGTAGTGCCAGATGACACCTCAAAAATGGATGTTTAATACATCTAAGTCCATGAAGATTCACTCTTGGTCATGCGACAAACTCTTGGGGACTTCAAATTCAAAGGTCAGATGCTACATCTCCAAAGCAGACTATGTCAAAGAAGTCCAAAATGCTCAAGCTAGTGCCTTGGTCAAATTGGTGTCAGCATTAGTGTTATCTCCTACAGGGGAGGCGGAAATCATTATGAAGAAGAGAAAAGTATTTCTAGCACCATTGATTGTGAAAATGGCCTTGCAGCATTTGCAATCAATGCGCTAGAAGGCAGCGAAATAGAAGAAGATGATGGGCGCATTCCATTCATCAAAACGGAGAATAGATGGCTTCCCAATGATAAAGTGGAACAGCTCCAACCATCGCACAAGGTAGCGTTCTATAGGAAGATTGATGGTGTCCTATATTGGCTAGTCCTTGAAGATAGGAATTCGGTTCTCCTGCAGTGTCCCTCGCCTAAAGAGGTCTAAAAAAATAGTGAAAGAGATTCATTCTGGAATATGTGAAGCTGACCAGTCTAGCCTAAAAATGAAGATTAACATTAAAGTACAAGGCTTCTTTTTGCCTATAATTTTTGTTGATTGCAAAAAATCCGCAAGGATGTGGAAGTTAGTTAAGGAAAAAAGGAGAGAGTCAGTGCACCACTGGACTGAAGTCCTTCGTCCCACCGGGAAGTGACACTCGACAAACCTCATACCTGGAGCCTTCATCCCCTGAAAAGTCAAAAGTCCATGGCTGCCTTGAGCTTTTATCCCCTGAGAAACCCAAATTCTCTGGTTGCCTGAAGCCTTTATCGTGTTGAAAAACCTAAAGTCCATGGGTACCTTGAGGCTGGACCTTTATCTCCTTGAAAAATCTAAAATTCATGGCTACCTGGAGCTTTTATCCCCTTGAAAAAAATCAAAAATTCATGGTTACTTAGAGCTTTTATCTCCTTGAAAAAATAAAATTCATGGTTACGTAGAGCCTTTACTCCCTTAAAGACTAAAGTTCATGGTTACCTAGAGCCTTTATCCTATCGAAGATCTAAAGTTCATGGCTATTTGGAGCCTTTACCTCCTTGAAGATCCAAAGTTCATGGCTACCTGGAGCATTTACCCCTCGAAGATCATAGTTCGTAGTTACCTGGAGCCTTTACCCCCTCTAAGATTCAAAGTTCATGGCTAACTGGAGCCTTTACCCCATCGAAGATCCAAAGTATATGGTTATCTGGAGCCTTTATCTCTTGAAAAATTCAAAGTTCATGATTAGCTGGAGCCTTTATCCCCTTGAATATCTAAAATTCATTGCTACTTAGAGCCTTTACACCCTTGAAGATCTAAAATGTTGATGGCTATATAGAGCCTTTATCCTCTTGAAAAACTTAAAATCCATGGCTACTTGGAGCCTCTATCTCATTAAAGAATCCGAAGTCCATAACTACCTGGAGCTTTTATCCCGTTGAAAAAAATCAAAACCTTTGGCTGCCTGGAGCCTTTATCCCCTTGCAAAACTGAAAGTCCATGGCCATCCGGAGTCATGTAAGGCTTCTAAAACCCAAAAAGAAAATCAAACCCTCCCTTTATTGGAAAATCTTTACCGCTTGGCCCTCAGGGAAGCCTTAATTCCCTACCGACCAAAAAATGTGTATTGCTTCTCACAAAAATAAAAAGAAAAAAAAGATAGAGAGAGCTTAAAAACGAGGTGCTCCGACGGACTTGACTGGTTCTTCCCTCAAGAAGATCCGTTAAGGGTAAAAAGGTCTTAAAAAAAAATCCAACGTAGGTGAAAACCTCAAAAGGGTGCCTCAGGCAAAAATGTAAACCTTGTGTAAAAAACTCGCAAGGACACACATGCAAAAGTAAGAAGGGAGTAGCTTTGGCGAAAACCCACAAGGGCATTAAAGCTAGTTGAAAAAAAAAAAAAATCCTCGGCCCTGGGAGCCATGGTATCCTTTAAGCCTTTGGCCCCTAGGAGCCGTTGTATCCTTGAAGTTTTTGGCCTCTAGGACCCATTGTATTCTTGAAGTCTTTGGCCGTTGGGAGCCTATATATCCTTGAAGCCCAAAAGTGCTTGGTCCTCGGGAGCTTTTGTATATTTGAAACCTAAAAAAATCCTTGACCCTGGCGAAGCCATTGTATCCTTGAAGTTCTTGGGCCCTAAGGACTGTTGTACCCTTGAAAATTTAAAAGTCCTAGTCCCATTGGAGTCTTTGTACCCTCGAAAATGCAACCTGCGAGGGTGTTGAAGAAAAAAAGAAGAAAAGAGAGGAGGTTGTACAACTACAAAAGAAAATGTGTCAGACATGTCCGAAGATAGTCTCTTCGGATGGCCATGTTTAGTCGACAAAGAAAACAAAACAGGTGAAGCTCCTAGCACTCGTCCTCACATGCATTAAAGTGGTGCACAAAGTTCTCTCGCCTTAGTGAAAGTACAAAGACAGAAATCGAGTAGATCGGGTTCAACATCTCTCTTCCTTGAAGATATCAATTTTGGCTCATAGAATTGCTACCTCGATAGCAAAGGTCACTGATGAGCTCTCAGACAAGTCAATTACTAAGAAGAAAGATGATTAAGCTCAATATAAAGAAAGAAGAAGACAAATTAAGGAATAAATGGGCTAATCAGAGGCAATGGTCTCAGGCAACACAGAAATAGGTGTCCCATGTTCATTAGCGACTTTAGGAGAAGAAGATATAACACTGTGTTTGTGAAGTCTTAAATTGGAGGGGGGGTATCGCTCTCTCAGAAGTATGTGCCCCAAATTCTTTATCAGCCTCAGAAAAAAGGGGATGATAGCATTGTGCTAAATAGAGTCCGCAGAGACAGTAAGGCTAATCTATAGCCTTTCCATGGTCTATGCCATGCTCCTGTCCATAGGCACCACCAGGAAAGGCTTCTGCCTCAACTACGGCGCAAAGGAAGAAAGAAGCATGTTAGATATAAAAAGAAAGCAAGAATTAAGAGCAATGCGTCTGAAAGAGTTTGAAATGCGAAGAGACAAAATAAAGGCCCGCAAATCGTGGTGAAATTACAAAGTTCGGCTCGATATAGTCAAAGTTCCTGTTAGTTAGGGCCACTTTCACAACGTACCTTAAAAAGCCAAAAGGGGGTTATTCATATCCAAAAGTTTTGAAATATGAGTAAATGTCGGGAAATGACAAAGGACCGACATTGCACAACATTCACAAGCTACGTCTGCCTTGAAGGCCGTGCGAGTCGGGCTATTCTGGATACTCTTTCGAATGTGTGGAAAGTTGAAGAGGAGTGTTTAGTGCTCCGAAGATTTCAAATGTCGTCGAATGGCGAGAAGTAAAGTTAGTCAATGCAGTTTGAGACTCACAAAGGTTATTCCAAGTCGTACCACCTCGACATGAGTCAAAACCTTGGCCACTTCAGTATGCTCTGTCTAGCGTGCTTGAAAAAGTCGAAATGGGGTTGTTCAGACCTTAAAAACTTGAAGTCGGGCAAGTGTTGAAAGCTAAAATACATTGCCCAAACATTCTCAAGGAGGCCCATCAGTAATGGATGACGGAAAGGCCTTAATGTAACAGGTTATGTCGGGTGCTGTTGGAAATATGCAAGAAGCCAGGGAGGATCTCTGAAGTTTCAAATGGCACAAGCTAGGATTCGCTAAAGAAGTTTAGTAGGGTCCGGCTCGAAAACTACAAATGTGGGTCTGGTTGGACGCCTTTGGTTCACCAGAGCACTTGGAGTAGGGCTATGTAGAGCCCCAAAGAAGATGAAACTCCAGTGGCTTGACATCATAAAGATTGGTTTACTCCGAAAGGTCCAAGAAGGTTTGGGCATATCGCAACATTTTCGAGGTGTCCTAATGTCAAGTAAGGGTTTGTGAGCCCTAAGTCAAAGAAGCAAAAAATCCCAAGATCAGAGATAATGCAAGCCAATCGCATGCGATGAAGCCAACAAAAGCGTGTGAAGCAAATCAAACATGGGACACATGCCTTCGTCTCCGCCTTTGACACATGTCTCACGGGGCATTTGTTTAGCAATTTTTATCTACCCCCACCGGTTTGGGTGTAAAAGCAAAAAAGAAAGAAGAAATGGTGAAGAAAAAAAAGGAAGTGACCCCCCACCGGTTCCATTTAAACCCCCACCGGTGCGGAGTTTTCTTTATTTAATTAGAAAGAGAGAATAAAAAAGGAGAGAATAATTAAAAAAAAAAGAATGGGGGTACTAGTGGGGGGTACCCACCCCCCACCAGTTACTCCCCACCAGTGGAAGCAAAAAAAAAAGAAAAGAAGAAAAAAGAAAAAGGAAGGGAGAGAGAGGGTACCAGTGGGGGGTACCCCATTGGTCAAACCCCCCTCTCTCTCTCCAATTAAATTTAAAACAAAATGGTGGAAACGCCACCGATGGGGTGCCACCGGTGCCATACCCCTCAAAGGGGGCTGCTGCAGCATGAAGAAAGAGCACAAAAATAGGTCTAGAGAAGATCGAAGTGCTGTCGTTTCATCCTTTAAGGCAAGAAGATAGAGAGGTTTTTTTTTTATGACTTTAGGAGGGGATTCGTTCCTATTGGTGGAATGATCCTTATATTTGAATTCACTCATACGGTTTGAGTGATCCTCTATGTATTGGCTTATATTCATTTGCTCATGCATGAATGATATCTTGATTAAGTGGTGACCATGTGCCACTAATCAAGTCAAATCACTATGTACTTCGCAATCCATGAACTTAATGAATTGACTATGCACCATCATGTGGATTTGTGCTCATACTTGTCCAATCAAATCAATCCTTTAATGGATCCTTAGTGGGTCTTTGGTTTCATAATAAACCGTAAGTGCATCTTAAAAGATAAATGTCATGGCATGTCTAAAAGGATATCTAAGAGACTCTACCATTATTACGGACCCTTAATGGATCTCTTAATATCCTGTAAGACCAGAGGATGCTTAAAGGTCATCCATTGAAGGATACTTACTGGATTTAAGGGTCCTCAATAATTCCTTAAAGGGGTCTACTAATATCCTTTAAGTCCTTTAAGCATCCTTTCTAAAAGGGAATGCTATAGGCACATCACCCTCATGTGCATCCTTTTAAGTATCCTTTAACAATTGTAAATGAATGCCATACGCTTATCATCCAAATGCACATCCTTTTATGTATCCTTTAAGGATTTTTGGCATGTTACCCAAGCATGAACCTTTAAGTATCCTTTAATGTACGACAGGTTAGTGCTTGATTTGCAAAGGATATCACCACGCGGTTAATCAGGGGTTGTCAATTATTGATTAGCGTAATTAACACTAATTGAAGTTAGTGGGGAGAGGTCGAATTGATGGATCCATTCACCTGATCTAAAACATTTGACTCCTTGAGGACAAATCCTAAGTCCTCAAAGTCTAACCAAAATAAAACAAATAAGGAAACAAACCCACAGCCTCCTAGAGACAGCTCCGAAGTGCATGTGCAAGGCTTACATTTCTTCCTTGCTTTGTGCATTATCCTCACTTGAAGGGAGACTGTTTTCTTTTCTTTTGTTTTCTTTTTCTGTGGTTATCTCTCTCAACTAAGACTCTTCTGCAGTGTAAAGGCCTTCAGAGACAGCTCCGAAGTGCATGTGCAATTCTTACATTTCTTCCTTGCTTTGCACATTATCCTCACTTGAAGGGAGACTGTTTTATATTTTTTGGGATTTTTCTGTATTTTTCTATGTTTTTCTGGGGATCTCTCTCTCAACTAAGGCTCTTCTGCAGTGTAAAGGCCTCCCAGAGACAGCTCCGAAGTGCGTGTGCAAGGCTTACATATCCTCCTTGCTTTGCACATTATCCTCACTTGAAGGGAGACTGTTTTCTATTTTTTTGCGATTTTTCTGTATTTTTCTATATTTTCTGGGGTTCTCTCTGTCGGCTAAGATTCTTCTGCAGATGAAATTATTTTCATTGTTGAGAATGTGCAGCGCTTATATGATAAGTTAGAACAGTGAAGGGACACATTGGAATTTAAGGTTTTAGGGTTAGTTGAACCAAGTAAGAATATATGAAATGTAATCTCAGTAATTTGTATGTAGACTAAGAGGATTTACTGGTGATCAATGGTCAAGCTATTCCTAAGTTTTCGATATTGAGGATGTGATACATAGGATTCATGCAGGTTGGGTGAAGTTGAAAGTGCATCAGCACAGCAGTCCTTTGTGAGCAACAGGTCTAGTTATGTCCACCATCAGCTAAGTTTAGAGCTGTTTAGAAAGTGTACAATTGGCCAATTAGAGCACATGCCCTACATCACCATGGCTCTATTCTTGTGGTGGATACATTGACGATCTTGAGAAGCATATATTAGTATTGCTTACTATCTCATTTTCGGTGAACCAAGAAGCTTTTGCATGCCTCAATGTCCAAGTGGGATATTTGTTATAAGAAATTCTACTTAGAAGTTCTAATGGTTATTTTATATGATCACAGATGGATGATAGGTTAGCAACCTTTCTCCCCATTCCTCTGTGTATGATAGTGATCCCAAAATCTTTAACGATATGTTCTTTTGTGTACAGACTAGTACATTGAGATGTTCATACGGATCATATTGCTACTTTTTTCACCTCCATAAGTTGTGTGTAAAAGGCAAGTAGTAGATTGGTCCACTAAGTTGAAAATGCTCTCAACCTTTGTTTTTTTTTTTTCCCCGTGAAAGAAGGGTGCACTGTACCATCAATTTTATTGCGTAATAAATAGAGGCAGTACAGTCAAAACGGGTTAGGAGAGATTCCTAACATCAAAAAATAAATCAAAATACAGACAGGGCCTCATTCCACTGATAACCTAAAATATGCCTAGACCAATTATAAATCATAAAAGGAGCTCTACAACAAATGTTCTCAAGATATTATTATTTTTAACTACAAAATACAAATGACTAGTATCGGGGTATCCCAGACTATTTTATCGGTACCCACCAATACTGATACATATCGGTTGATACTGCCAAGCATGTCCATAAGCTCCAGCAAATAGCATGTGGAATAAGTCTAAGGATTTGACTTCTATGATTTTTTCCTTCTTGATGCTTTAGTCTTCGTATATGCAGCCACAACTTTAACAGCTCATTAGTGCTTCACTTCAAAGTTGTCAATCCCGTCCTGCTCTACGTCCCATTTGTCCGTGACAATTTGGATCCCTGTTATGGGATTTTTCACATGGATATTTCAACAAATATGAAACATATATAAAGAGTGCAGTTGAGTGTCGCGAGGCCCCTACAATTGTGGGATTTAGAAACGGTTGATTATATGCACCTTTCCCCCTATTATTTTAGAGGGCTATTTAAGATTTTGAACGTGTGACCTCTAGGTCGCAGTGGGGCAGTCTTACTGTTGCACCATGACCTCTAGGTCACAATGGGGCAGTCTTACTGTTGCACCAAGGATGGTCAAGATGGGGCGGGACATTTACTAGGACAGAGTATAAATTGTCTCATCCCATTTTCTCACTTGGATGAAATTGGTCGGGAGAGGATGGGATCAACAACTATGGTTGTTGTTCCTCTGTTTGCCTTCGTGGATGCAAAATACATACACATGCATAAACCCTTTGTGCTTCTTCGTTCTATGTCTGTTCCAAACTTTGCTATAGATATTGATATTAACTTTTAATATAGAAGACTAAAATTTGTTGTTAAATTTAAGTCGATCATCACTGTTAATGGCAATGGTAGGCAGGGAGGGAGGGACTTTGTATTTTGTTTTTCTTCGTGTGGGGGGGGGGGTGAGAGCGAGCAGTCACTTTAATGGCAATGACATTGGTACATGGTGGTGCATGCATCAGCCTCCTCATCCTCATGAGCAGATAACAATGGACAAGCAGGTCAAGTATGCTATGATGGTTATGATCTTTAGGCATTGTGCAGGTAAAGCAGACTGCTGTTCGGAAGGTCCTGGAACATATCTCACAGGACAGAGTATGCTATGATGGTTATGCCTTTTTGGGCATTGTGCAGATGGACTGCTGAGTTCCAAAGTAAGGTTACATTGCTTGGGAAAGTTACTCACGAGCTTGTGCAGCATTATCGAAAATCTGACAAGTTCCAACAGGAAGAAGCTGCATCTGTATTACCTTGGTACTCTTTTTTGGGGGACTCAGAATAGCCTGCCCACAGAGATTGATAGAAGGCAAAGTAAAGAAGATAATGCAAAACCATTGCCGCAATCAACCTTTTAAGAGAGGTACGAATATCCTGCAGCAATCCATAGCATGTGGAGCAGGCTCAGCACTTTAGAAGCTGTCTTTGATTGAAGCAAATCTGACAGCTTCAAACATGGTTGGCAGTACCGGCCGGTATGTACCGGTATCGGCCGGCACCGGTACCGGTACGGGGTCAAATGCCCGATACCATATTTAAGATAAAAAAATATAAAAAAAATACTGTACCAGTTCGGTACTGGTCCGGTACCGGCCGGTACGCCCAAAATCGGACCGGTACCGAACTGGTACATGTGAAACACCCCCTTAAAAGGGGTGTTTCACTTTCCCCTCTCACAGAAACAGATTTGTGAGAGGGGCTCCTGCGGTTTTGAGAGGGGAAGGAGGAGAAGGTGCCACCGCCGCCGCTGCAGCCCGCTGCCGAAGTGGTTTTGGCCCTTTTGGGCGGAAGAAAAAAAGAAATAGAAGAAGGTATGATATATATTTTAAATCTATAGGTTAAAAATTAGGGCTTTTTCAGAAGGATCTACGGGTTATTATCCATACTAGTATACTCACTTATGTTTTTCATGGGTAAAGATCGTTTGATTTTATTAACATTTATTATTTGTAAATGTTTAGTACATTAGCATAATATTTTTCATGTTTAATATGTATCAAAATAGTCATTTAGTATGTGTTATGTGTACTTCTTTGTCTTAATCTACCTTTGTCACACTCAACACATATCTAATTAATTTTTTACATTTTTTCTTGATTTTTTCTGAATTTTCTCTGATTTTTTCTAAAATTTTCTAGTCATTTTATACCGGTACCGGTATCGGTGGGTAATACAAGTACCTGAAATTCAGCCTTTATCCCAGAGTAGAGTAGTTTGTGATAGCAAATGTGGATGACTTGAATGGTAAATTAAAGAATGTGCCTTGGGGGATACTGCACAGGTACTGGGGAAGTTGTTCCTTCCCTTTTTTTTTTAATTTAGGGGGGGTGGGTGGGTTAGTCGATGCCTCAACATGATACCCTGCTAGCAGGACTAGTAGCTGCCTCCACCCAGAAACACCTTTGATTCCTGTGCAGTTTTACCACTTCAGGTATATTCATGCCCCCTCAATGTTGACAGCAATTGCCAACGACAAAATGTTCTTATCCACTGCAACCAAACAACCAAAAGCAGGAACAATACAGTTAAACACCTCAACATCCCACAATGGGAGTTGGATGCCTTCCATCCGACGCCATTCCCCTTGTCTGCATCTGCTGTGCGGCTGTGCCCAATTCCAGCCTCCAATGCGACCAGTCAACAGAAGAATCTCTGATGTAATCCAAAGAACACAACCTCGACTTCCCAACACCTGGCCACAGTCTCACCAAAAACCTCTGCAATTCTGCAACATCATGCTACCAGGACCAAAAGAGCCCAAGTGACTCTTGTTAAGAATATCCAAGTTTGCCTGGAACCTAGGAAGCCAAGGGGGTTCAACATCTGGCAACTTCTTCCATTCTCCACTGTAACAACCTTCACTTCCAATTACCTTGTTGGTAACACCATCTTCTGGAAAATCAGTGCTCAACTTTGGATACCTCCATGCACATGAAAAACTTTGTATGTCCCAGAGCTCCTACATCTTCGACAGGTCAATTGTTGTATCTCTGCTGCTATATTCTCCTTCTCATTAATGGGGAACCCTGTGGAAAGTTTTTTTGGGAGTTCTATAGGTCTTAGACAGGGTGATCCCTTGTCTCTATTATTCCTCCTCATGGGTCAAGTTTTCAGTTCAATCTGGATGAGAGCCATCTACCTAGGGTTGATCAACGGTGTTCTTGTTGGAAGAACGACACTTTTATATCCCATCTGCAGTTCGCTGATGACACATTGATCTTTTCTTCAGTGAACTTATCTTGTGTAAAGAATATCAAAATCCTTCTCAAGATAATTGGAGACATCTCAGGTATGAAAATCAATTTATCCAAGAGTGAGCTTTCAGGTTTCTGTGAATGTGAAAGGATCAGATCTGCTATGCAAAACATCTTTCATTGCAGTTGGAAATATTTTCCAATAAAATACCTGGGCCTCTTCTTATCTGATGGGCTTATCAAACTTTCAGATTGGAATGTTATTATCAAGAATTTTGACAACAGAGTTTCAGGATGGAAGTCTAGCCTTTTATCTGATGGTGGTAGATGGATCTTATCCAAAATGGTTTTATCCTTACGGCGCATCTGTCCATCTTTAAGATGCCAAGAACTATTGTTAAGAAAATTGAGTCCATAAGGCGCATCTTCTTCTGGAAAGGGAGGAACATGAACTAGAGAATCTTCAACCCTATTAGCTGGAAAAAGGTTTTGCAGATCTAAGGAAGAGGATGGTGTTGGTCTAGTCCCATTGACTGTATGAATTCTGCTCTTCTTAGTAAATGGTTATGGTTCTTAGGCAATGATGATAAGCCCCTCCAGAAACAAATTGTTATTAACAAAAATTTCCTTAACAGCTGTCCTTGGAATCCTTCAAATCTTATCCCCATCAACAGAAGGAGGACTTCTTCGATTTGGAAGGCCATCCTTAATTGTCAGGATGTTATCAATGCTGCCACTGCTTTCACTCTTGACAATGGGAGGCGTTTGAAATTCTGGACTGGTCCTTGGCTCCACGGTTTACACTGGCTTCCCACTTCTCTAAGGTCTTCTCCTTATTGGCTGCACAAGGAATCTATGTCTCTGATATTGCACAAGGCCCTATCATCAATGGATGGAATCTAAGCTTCAGAAGAAACTTAAAGGATGATGAATTCTCAGAATTCATACATCTGTGCAACAGTCTCCAATCTGTCCACATCTCCAACCTCGAAGAAGATAAAAGAAGTTGGAGATGGGAATCTAGTGGACAATTCTCCATTGAATCTGTCACTAAGGTCCTGAACTATGGAGGCCAGGAAGCTCCATGGGCTAAATTCATCTGGAAGGAGTGGCCATCTAAAATCAGAATATTCATGTGGAAACTGATACAGAATATATTGCCCACCCTGACCCGTGCCAAGAGATTTAACCCTTCCATTAAGGACAAATGCTTCTTCTGTGGTATGTTCCCCAAAACAGTTGATCACTTATTCTGGAATTGTGGCATCATCTCAACTGTCTGGAATACTATATTTCTCTGCCTTGGCTTAAGGAGACCTCAAGATACTTTTCTCTTTGATCTGGTTTCTCCTTGGGAGGTCTAGTACAAGGCTTCGTCGGACAAAGTCACCTGGACCATGCTTCTGGGAGGATTCTTTGGGCCATTTGGAAGGAATGAAACTCAAGATGTTTTCAGCATGCCTTCTGCTCACCTTTCACATTATTCATTACTCCATTATGCTCACATACAACTGGAGATTGCGCTATCATTCAATCCTTCCTGAAAAGTCTGCTGTGTTGTCTTCTTTGTTAACTTGGAGAACCCTTACTGTTTGATAGGGCCTCCAAGGTCTTCTCTTACTCTGCTGAAGTGTATTTTCTTTATGCTTGCTGGATCCTCCGGCCAGCTGGGATCTTGTCTGCTACTATCTTAGTAGCCATCTTTTTGTAACTGCCTTATCATTTTAATATAATCTGTGGCCTCGGCCACCTTCCAAAAAAAAAAAAAAAATCTTCGACAGACAACTGTATTCCGACAACCTCTTGCTACATGTCCAATCTCCAAGTACCTAAAACACCATGATTCATTTGTCCTCGCGCGAGGAGGAGACTGCATCTCCTCAAGAAACTCGTATATACCCTGTTTTGCCATCTCTCCCCCTGCATCCTTAGGAGGAGCCCAGACTCTATCTGGCAAACTACCGCCATCCAGGCTTCTAGCTGCCTGCCCGCAAAGAACAAAGAAGTATTGCAGAATCACATCTCTTGACAGTGCTAATGTCCTCTGATCTCTGGTTCTCCACCCCCTTAGGATACCTCTTGTTCTCCCATGTTCAAGCCTCTCTCCTTTGTTCACCGTTCCATAAGTTCCGTTGCTTCCCCTTTGCTCCATCTCCAATCATGAGATATTAAACTAATTATAAAAAAAAAGCTAAAATAAGTTCTGAATTGAACCTACTATCAACCATCATCATCATCATCATCAAAGCTTTATCCTATCTATTTGGGGTCGGCTACATGAATCCTATCCCGCCATCTCAATCTATCAAATGCCAAACTTGAGGTAACACGTAGCAATGTCATGTCCTTTCTAACAACATCTAACCATCTTATTTTAAGTCTTCCTTGATGTCTTCTACTATCCTTCATTCTAATTCTATTATACCTCTTAACTGGTGCTAAACTTGGACGACAATGTACATGACAAAACCGCCGCAACTTATTCTCCTTAAGCTTAACGTCAATAGGTGTTACATCTAAAACCTTACGTATGTATTCATTCTTAATTTTATCTTTTCTAGTCTTACCACACATCCACCTTAACATCATCATCTTATCAACAGAACTTTTGCACGTGATCCTTTCTCGCAGCTCAACACTTGGAACCATATAACATAGTAGGTCTTACAGCTGTCCAATAAAACTTATCTTTGAGTTTTAAGGGGACTCGTCAATCACAAAGGACTTCAGATGCACTTCTCCACTTCAACCAACCTGCCTTGACTCTACGAGTGACATCTTCTTGGATCTCTCCATTATCTAGAATAATAGATCCTAAATATCGAAAGTTGCTACCTTTAGGAATAACTTGACCTTCGACAGTGACTAAATTTATTTGATCAACATTTTTATTGCTGAAATTATATTTCATGTATTTTATCTTAGCTCGACTAATCCTAAAACCTTTGGATTTCAAAGTAGACCTCCATTGTTCTAATTTATCATTCAAATTCTTAATATCCTTATCAATCAGAATAATATCATCTGCAAATAATATACACTAAGGGATGTCATTATGTAAGTGTTTAGTAACTTCATCCATAACTAAAGTAAAGAGATAAGGATTTAAAGCTGACTTTTGATGTAGTCTAATAATAATAGGGAACTTAGACGTCTCTCCGACAATAGACCTTACGCTAGTATAACCCCTCTCATACATCTCTCTAATTACATGGATATAACCTTTTGATACTCCTTTCTTCTCTAAAGTCTACTAAATCAGCTTCTAGGTACACGATCATAAACTTTCTCTAAATCAATGAAAATCATGTATGAATCTTTTCTCATCTCTTTATATTTCTCTTTCAATTGTCTCAACAAAAAAATAACTTCTGTAGTAGATCTACTAGGCATGAATCCAAATTGATTTTCTGAAACACTAGTAACACTCTTGAGATGCTTCTCTACTACTCTCTTCTAAAGTTTCATAGTATGGCTCATAAGTTTAATTCCACGATAATTGTAATTTTAAATATCCCCTTTATTTTTAAAGAAGGGAACCACAATACTTTTTCTTCAATCATCGGGCATTCTCCTTTCTTTTAAAATCTTATTGAAAAGTCCAGTTAGTCACTTAATACCTATATTACCTATACTTTTAAGAGCATTTTCAACTTCTAGAGATCTAATCTGTCGAATGTAATGAGAATTAATTTGTCCACTGGATTCATTAGTTTCTTCACAAGGGTAGTGTTTGAAAAAAATTTATCACCTCATTTATATTAGGGTTTTACCCTAAGCAAACATATGTGTACTAGGGTTTGTGCATACATGCATGCAAGAAGATGAGAAACTAAGGTTTATGGACCCCATCCTATGCATGCATACGAAAAAGAAATATAACGTGCATGGCATGTGTATATCTACGGCTCCATGTCCTATGTATGTATGTATAACCTCATAAAAAAAGAAAAAAGAAGGGAAGGAATACATGGGAATTACCTTGGCCTTAGCGGATGGAAAAGAAGTCCGCAACAAAACAACAACCACAACAACATTGCAGCAAGTAGGGGATGGCTGTCCCTGTTCTGGGCACTACGACCAAGAAGAAAAAATAGAAAAAAAGGAGAACGAGGGGGTTGTGGAGTGAGAGAAACAAAAAAGAGAGAGGGCAAGAAGAAAATAGGAAAAGGAAAGAGAGGGAGGTTGTGGCTAGAGAGAGGAGAACCAGAAGAGAGAGATAGAGAGAGAGGCAGCGGTGAGGAGAGAAGGCCACTGCTGGCCTACCCCCCCACTGGTCCCTTTATTGACCCCTACCGGTGGTGGTGGGGTGAAAAAAGGAAAACAAAGAAAAATGAAAAGAAAAAAGAAGAAAGAAGAACAAAAAGAGACAAAAAAAGGAAGGGGGGAGGGCACCGGTGGTGGGGTGCCACCGGTTCCCCCCACCCCTCTCCATCTCTATCCTCTCTCTCTCTATCAATCTTTATCCTCTCTCTCTATCTCTCCTATATCTCTCCATCTCTGTCCCAACCGCACCCCCCTTCTTTTTCTGTTGTGGCACTGGTGGGGTGCCACCGGTCACCCCCCCCCCCCCCCCCCCCCCTACTGCACCCCACCAGTGGCCATTATAGGCCTATATATAGGTCCCGTTCAAGGCCAAAAAGGCACACACAGAAGCTTAGAAGAAAAAAAGGAGAAGAACCCTTTTTTTTTGTAATATTGTTAATGAAAACACTAAGGGGTTTATTTCTATTGGTAGCCCTTCTTTCTTGTATGGTTTACTCTTATTGGTAGAGTAACTATGTGTTTATTGGTTCATTCTTAATAGAATGGCCATGTTGTTATTGGTTTGCTCTTATTGGTAGAGCGGCCATATAACACATGGATCATTTTATTAAGGTGACCGAAGTTATGTAATGTGGACCAATTAACGGAAAGATAGTTTTATTGCATCATTTCATTAAATCCTTGTGGTTCGCTCATATTGGTTCAACGGCCAAATTACTAACGGTTCCTTCATATCGGTTGGAGGACCATTATAGAATATCATCAAGTTTGGGGTGGCCTTCATGCCCCATTATTTGAGGATATCATTTATGTTCTTATGTCGTCCTAAGTGAACCTAAGAAGGGGGGATGTACTGTCCAAAAAAAATTCCATATCCTTTAAAAGGATACTTAAAGGATATCTCTAATTATTTCATTTTCTTTAAAGGGTTCTAATGAAGATTATGTCCAAAATACCTATCTTCTTAGCACATTTAAAGACTATAAGTCCTCGCCTCTTCATGTGAACTCAAAAATTCCTCAAGTATTCTTTAAGGACCCTTGTAGGATCCTCAAGTAAAAAGAATCTATCTTTCATGCATGGCATCAAAACAATTTATTTGTTTTATTCTTCTTGTCTTAACGGACCTTAATGGACAGTGAATCAAGGGTTGTCAATAAATGATTGACATAATTAATACTGATCGAGGTCAATGGGGAGAGGTCAAGCACATGGATCTACACTTGATCTAAAATCTTAGACTTGAGGACTAACCCCAAGTTCTCAAAGTCTACATTAAAAAGGAAAGAAGATTATGTTTTCAAAACTCCTCTTTTCTCTTTTTAAACTATTAAAAAGAAAATCTCTTTTTAAACCAAATTCTTTTTCAAAATAAAGATGAAGTCTCACAGGTAGCCTTTGAATTGATTCTCATTTAACAACTTCTCAAAATAATCACTCTGTCTCTCTTTAATCTCACAATCCTTTACTAGAACACTACCATCTTCGCTCTTAATACATCTAATATGATTAAGATCTTTATTTCTTTTGTCTCTTAGTTTTGCAAGTCTAAAGATATCTTTTTCTTCTTCTCGTGTTTTCAACTTATGATATAGTTCCTCAAAAGCCTTAAAACTTAGCTTCACTAATTATTTTCTTAGTGTTTGTTCTTGCAATTTTGTAATCTTTTAATGTTTGATCATTTTTACTCATTTGCCATTCTTTCAACCACACTCAGAAATACAAACTGGCTCTGGATTCTAATTTCTTTATTTTTTTTGTCTTTACTGTAGACATTGTTTAATTTTTTATTAATATTTCTATCAATTATTGTGTACAGACCTAGAACCAGCAGGATCAGCCTAAACTGGCTGGTTCTGATCCTGGAGCTGGAACCAGAACTGGAGCAACCCTGGCTGATTCCAGTTTTTAAATCAATTTTTTAAGCCATGATTGCAGGCTTACTGTGTTCTTATAACTCTTAAGTACGATGTGCATAAATCTTTTGCATGATCTTCAATTGATTTGTAATTGGCCAAGTTTCAGAGTTTTCCCCCTCAGGATAATGCCAAAAAAAAAATATATCCTAAATTTAATTTATCTTTAGTCTTTACCAATGACTTTACCATATTTTATTCATTGTCCTTATATCTGAAATTCCTTTTGTTATAATTGTTGATGATATTCTCCATGAATCTTTCCTGCAGTGCTATAGTCTTGGAGTTGAAGATTTAGCATTATTGTCAGGAGAAGAACTCCATGCGTCTAACTCATTTTTGGTAATTTTCAATGGACTTATTCTTGGGAAGCACAGATTGCCGCAGGTATATAGTGTCTTGATAACACTCAAGTCAATCAGTTGTATCTACTTGGTTCATGCTTCTGATTATGTGTGCTACTTGTTATGTTTTTAGCATTTTGCTAATGCTATGAGGAAACTGCGGAGGTGTGGTAAAATTGGGGAATTCGTCAGTATTTTTGTGAATGAAAAGCAGGTGAGATCATTTGAAAAGTTTGTTCTCTTTATTAAATTTTGTTTCACATTGGTCATAAGATGATCCTGTATCGTGTGTCTAAAATCACTGCACAAATTTCTACCAGTGTGTTGTTCAGGAGTTGTTAGGATAAAGGCCAATAAGAAAACTTTCAAATGTCTTGGCATTGTTTTTCATTTCAGGAAGCTACATTATGCTGGTGTAAGACATTATCTTATAATGCAGCACAGTCAAATTTTGGACATGGAAATCTTTGTGAACTTTGAAATATATTTTGCATGGAGAGACATTCTTTTATCTGCAATTCTCCTCTCCCATTGGAGTAGTTCGGATTACATATCAGAGGTTAGCCTGCATTTTGTCTCTCGCACTGGAGCAGACAGAAATTGAGAGATCGAGCCACTAGACGTTTTTCTCTACTGCTCTAAGACTATTAGTGGATTTTTATCTGTATTACTTAAAACGGTAGAATAAACTACTATTTATTCATGCAAGCGACTGTCTATGATAGGGTGAATATAAGATCCATTTTACTATAGGAACAGCTACAAGTGGGATAAGAATTAAAGTTCTGTGGTTCCATGTTTTGTCCTATGCTTATAAGAAACATATGACCTATAAGGAAAAAAAGGATTGTGAAAGTGAAACAAAGATACGGACTCTGATGACTGGGCCTAATGAAGATCAAGACAAAGACTTAACACCAACTAAAGAAGAACGCTTTGGATGACAAAGTATGAAGCAATTGGATATGTACATAATAGAATGATAAGCCGCACCTAAGGGAGGCCACTAGTAAGACTATTAATGACTTTGAATGTTAAAGAATTAACAACTTCGATAAGCTGCACCACATGGTTGAGCACCCAGTGCAGGTGGGCAAATTTCCCACCTGTCCAGTGTGAATTTGGCACGGGTGCCATCGCCTTCTCATGTTCTCTCAGCTGTTGATTTTTATCTTATGGTTTAAAATGGTACTTCACCCACACACACACACACACTCACATGTGGACACAGAGGCAGTTTCTTCCCATGGCTTTGGGTGACGGATGGGGCATGGTGGTCACCCTGCAGGTATGCTGAAGTGTCTGGCAAGGCATAGCTTCAGCCTTCATGATGACACTAGGGTCGAGATGTGGGCATCAGGTGCCTGAGTTTGGTGGTGGGAATGGCTGTTGGGTATCTGGAATGGGCATTTGGGGTGCGCATCGTATGATGGAAGGTGAGTGAGAGTTGTCTCTTGTGGGAGATGAGCATGATGGCCATCAGCATCAGGAGTGGAACTCACATGAGACGGGAGTCACCACAGAGGTTTTCAGTCACATTGGATTCACTTCCAGCAGGATCATCTGGCCTCCTTTCCCATATTTTCTGCCTCATCTGGACTGTCAGATCTATAATATTCAATGTTTTCGTTTCAAAGGCACACACACATATGCCACCTGCTACGAAAACACCTTGTTTTAATTTCTTCTCTAATCTGAACTGTTAAATATTCTCAATTCCTAAAAAATTATTTGTAAAGAAAAGAATAAATGCATCTGATACTTATGTCCTGAGCATCAAAGATATATAGAATGGATGGTCCTGATAGTGTTATACTCAGTACTATCTAATGTAGTGATGCATTAGATGTCATAACAACATGATTTTTTGTGTATAATCTTCACAACATATAAAAGGTTACAATTAAAATAAACTATTTTTTATTTCGTTCTTATATATGTACGTATGTACATACACCAATATATGTGTGTGTATGCATATGTATGCATGTATGCTGTTTAGCTTTCTTTGAGTATGATCATACTTTGCAGGATGACATACTCTTCCCCGAGGGAAATCTTGCATAACCTGTCAATTCTCATTGATAGTAATCAGTATCTTGTTTGTACATTGCAGTTTTGGACAACCAAACTTACACAAGGTAGATGGAACTTTTTGTTCCATCACTGCGACAATCTGTTACAGTGAATCTCCCAAGCCAATCTGTACTTCTTTTAGTTGTTTTTTCATCGCAACGCAACACTCTAAAACATCATTCAGGACAAACAACCACCACTAGATTGTTCATTGTTGAGTCTCACGGAATGTTGATTATCTTAACCAAATATTTTGCAGCGGTGTGTTTACATTGCTTCAGATGGGGGGCGTGTTTGTCGGCCACTTGTGATTGCTGATAAAGGCATATCAAGGGTCAAGGAACACCACATGAAAGAATTGATGGTTTGTATATTAGATAAAAATCCCAGTTGTTTTAACAATGTATCATTTATGTCATTTTACTCCCTCTGAATCCAGGATGGAGTGCGAACTTTTGATGACTTTTTGCGCGACGGATTAATTGAATATTTGGACGTCAACGAAGAAAATAATGCACTGGTTAATTGATATACATCAGCTTTCTTTTCTTACCAGCTTATTATTTCTTTAATAAACGTTTCCTTTTGTTTTTTTTCTTAAATAAGTTGATTATTTTTCTTCTTTTGACAATAGATTGCGTTGTATGAGGGAGAGGCTGACCCTGACACGACACATATTGAGATAGAGCCTTTTACTATTTTGGGTGTCTGTGCTGGTTTAATTCCTTATCCTCATCATAATCAATCTCCACGTAATACTTACCAGGTTTTGCCAGCTTCAGTTGAATCATTTGCCACTTACTTTTGTTTTTTGTTTTATCTGTTTTTGACCTTTACTTGTTTTTGTAGTGTGCTATGGGGAAACAAGCTATGGGTAATATCGCCTATAACGAGGCAAGTGGATCGTCTCTTTGATATCTTATAAATTCTTTTTGAAAAGTGAGAAAAATAAAAGAGAACATAAGATCGTATCATATTTCTTGAGGTCATTTGCTTTGATTTGTTGAAGTCATTTTCTTTTGGGGGAAAATTTCCCAAATTTTTCCTTGAACTTGGTTGTAGAGACGTGTATAAGGCCAGATTGAGTTTTCCTCCTGCTGGCCCAATGACAGACTGACAGTTCTGTTTCTATTGCTTTGAAATTCATGGATAAGTTTTCTCTTCCCCTTTTGCAGCTTTCACGGATGGACACATTACTTTACCTGCTAGTGTATCCTCAGCGTCCTTTGTTGACAACTAAATCCATCGAACTGGTCTGTGCATTTTCCTTATGATGTATTTGGCTTACAGCCATCACGCTTAGTATTCTGATGGTGTCAATTCAGGTTGGATTTGATAAGCTTGGAGCAGGGCAGAATGCAACTGTCGCTGTAATGAGCTATAGTGGCTACGACATTGAAGATGCTATAGTCATGAATAAATCCTCCCTGGATCGAGGGTTTGGTCGTTGTATTGTACTGAAGAAGTAACTCTATGTTGTTTAAAGACTTATATTGCTTTTTGTTGCGTATGCATTTCAGTGATATCTATTCTTTGTATCGCACTCTGCTCCGTCATGGTCATCACTGTCAGTCTCTTTGTTCACTTTCTGGAACAGGTATTCTGTTGTTACAGAGAAATATGATAGAATAGTCAAACCTCAAATGATTTCTTCAAAGAATGGATATGTTGTGGACTCAAAGATGCAGGTAGCTTCTCAGCATGCTTTATCATTGGTGAAGCTTTACATATTGCACAACCATTTCATGCCTTCCACATGGCTAAGCATTTGCAACTTATATCTGCCTATGATGTTTCCCATAGACAATGTCAATATAAGAGAAAAATGCATGGCATGGTTTGTTCAGATTCTGTTTCAATGCTGTTACTAGCATCAGGGAAGCTTCTTAAATCCTGAAACTTTTATGTTCTATAAGAATGCTACGATGGTTGAATCATGTCTATTTCTCTGTCATATGCGTCAACAAGTTAAATTGCCTGGTTATTAACTCGATTTAAGGTCCATTATGTGTTTTCCCTTGGATTAATTTCATCCATTTTCTTGAGGCTTACATTTCTGTGGGTGGACTCTCTAGCAACTGACACACTTCACTGCTGTTTGATTGCTTTGTTCCTTCAATTCAAGATCTTTTGGTGCATTAAAATTGAGGTCGCCATGATCTGATCAAGCAACTGAGTTGGGCATGCTTGATGCGGATCCAGATAGGATCAGCCAGACCAGCAGATCCAAAGGAAAAAAAAAAAAAAAAGAATAATAGGATCCGGTGTGGTGTAGATTTTGGATCATTAATATGGATCATTAATCCCATATTCATCTTTCATAGGTCATCATGTCCATGCATAGTCGTAGTTGTCACAACCCAATCATGAATCCTTAACCAATATTTTGCGCTAGTGTTAGGGCATTCTCCGGAAGCGACGTGTTACATCGGCCTCCGGGTGTAATGAGAAATGAGCAAGGGGTTGCTAGGGCGTTCCCTAGAAGCGACGTGCCGCAATGGCGTTCGATTGCAGCGTCAAATAGGCAAGGATTCTCGTGCATTGGACTAACACGAGTAAAAAAGTTAATCCATAAGAATAAAAATAAAATTCTTTTAGCTACATGAAACATTGGAACTTTAACCAGTAAAAGCTTAGAATTAGTTAAACTTATGAGAGATAGGAGGATCAACATAGCTTGTTTACAGGAAATTAGATGGAAGGGTTCGAAAGCTAAACAAATTGAAGATTTCAAACTTTGGTATATAGGCAAGCGTAATAATAGAAATAGTGTAGCTATTATCATAGATAAAGAGTTAAAAGACAAAGTTGTAGAAGTTAGACAGGAGGGGGATAGACTCTTACTAGATTAAACTTGTAATAGGCGAAGAAGTTTTAATTATAATTAGTGCTTATGCACCTCAAGTAGGATCAGAAGATAATATTAAGAAAAATTTAGGGAGGATTTTGATAATATAATTCAAGATATCCCTAATGGTGAAAGAACTTTTGTTGGGGGTGATTTAAGTGGCCATGTAGGTAAAGATAATAGTGGTTATGAGAGGGTCCATAGAGGCTTTGGTTTTGGTGATAGAAATGGCATGGGTGGTACCATTCTTGACTTTGCTATTGCATATGATGAAACCTTCAAAGATTACAAAATTGCAAAAGTAAATATTAAGAAAATAGCTAGTGAAGCTAGGTTAAAGGCTTTGAGGAATTGCATCTTAAGTTGGGAACCAAAGAGGGTGAAAAAGATATATATAAACTTTTTAAACTAAGAGACAAAAAGAATAAGGATTTTAATCATATTAGATGTATTAAGAGCGAGAATGGTAGGGATTTAGTAAATGATTGCAAGATGAAGGAGAGATGGAGTACTTATTTTGAGAAACTATTAAATGGGGGTCAATCCAAAGGGTATCCTGTGGAGAAACCAATGAGTCTAGTGGACAAATTAATTATCATTATATTCTACATATTAGAGTGATGCTCTAAAAATGATGAGAGTGGGTAAGGCTCTTGGGCCAGATGGGATACCTATCAAAATTTGGAAAAGTGTAGGAAGTATAGGTATTAAGTGGCTAACTGAACTTTTCAAGATGATTTTAAAAGAGAGGAGGATGCCGAATGATTGGAGAAGAAGTATTGTGGTTCCCTTCTTTAAAAATAAAGGATATATTCAAAATTATAATTAAACTTATGAGTCATACTATGAAACTTTGGGAGAGAGTAGTAGACGAGCGTCTCAGGCGTGTTACTAATGTTTCAGAAAATTAATTTAGGTTCATGCCTCACAGATCTACTACATAAGCTATTTTCCTATTGAGACAATGTACCATTGAGGAAGGTTATGTATGCTCTTTAATGTCAATGGTTCTCCATCTACAGTGGTAGCTACAATGTGGGATTTGGGCGGTTGGCTCCTTAGGTTTAGAAGGAACCTTTAGGATGAGGAGTTCCTTCAGCTGGTGGATCTTTTGCACTCTATCCAAGGGTTCACCGTTGTTTAGAAGCAAGAAGACTCCTTAGAATGGAGATGGGAAGCCAATAGGAGATATTTAGTCAAGTCAGCATACAATCAGATTCATGATGGCGGTCCACAGTATCCTTTTGTCTGGCATATTAGAAGTCCTTTGAAGGTTCAACTTCTTCTTTGGAGAATCACTCAAGGGAGAAACCCTACTTGTGATGTTTTGGCAGCATAAATAGATGGGATGCAGGTCACTTGCTTACTCTATGTCGTAGCTGATGAGACTTTAGACCATCTTTTCCTTCTCTGTCCATTCTCCATGGAGGTTTGGAAGCTGGTTCTTCACAAGATCCACTATATTCACAACCTGCCTACATTGGTACATGCCTTGTTACAAGGATGGGAGTGGAGATCGAGTTCTAAAGAGGACGGCAAGATCTAGTAGCTTATCCTTCGTGCTACATTGTGGTCAGTTTGGGGAGCACATAATGCCAAGATATTTAAGAAGGAATCCAAAACTGCGGATAGGCTAGCCTCTTCATTTGTGATGTTCTGAATGAGTGGGGGATGCTTTTATGCAATGTTAATCCATCATAATCTTCTTTTTTGTTCCTTTTTTTTTTTTTTTTTTGGGGGGGGGGGGGGGGGAGAGGTTGAGTACATCTTCTTGGTATGACTTTTGTGCATGGGATTCTTTTATGAGCTTCCACTCTCTCACACTTGTAAACTCCCCTTTTTCTTTAATACGATTATGGTACTATCCACTTCTCAAGTGTTAATCGTGGACTACATGATGCCATTCTTATTGTTAACATGAAACATTCATAAGATGAATCAATATGCCATGCTTTAGTTGATGTAGTGAATGATGGAGTCTAGCAGGAAGTTAAGAGGAAGGGGGGAGAGAGGAGTGTTGTTGTGAATGATAGAGAAGGCTGGCAGGATGTTAGGACGAAGGGTGGTAGAGAGGCAGTAGGGATGAAGGGTAAGGTGTGCTCTTTGTTCCCAGTGGGAGAGAATGAGTGCATCAGATGCTTCTTATAGAAAGGTCACTGGGCGAAGGAATGTAGGGATGTTGTAAGGTGTCTTCTTTGTAGAGGAGCGGCCCGAGCGGGGCATAGGGGTGTCAATTGAAAGTAGAAGAAGCCCTAAGGTAAAGAGAAGTTGGAAAAAATTGTCACAGGATTGACATCCCCGGTTCATCACAGGTGAGAAGGACCCAGTTTCCACTACTTGGCGATCTGGCGGTGTAAGTCTTGTCCTACTGAGAGGAAGATGTTGTTGAGGGGGTCATCCATGTTCAGATGGTGCTCAAGAATCTACAGGGTATATGGCCGGGGAATCATTCTTGGAAAATCAGGGGAGAGGTTTCGTACTTAGCGCTTCCATGTGGGTTGGAGAGAAGCTGCCCTTGCTAGGAAAACTTTGGACAAGGAGTAATCCAAGTTGAAATTTTCTCCTTGGGTGGAAGAGTGTGGAACAAAGTTTGTTGTCAAAGGTTCCTGCTTTCAGTGTCGCTGGAGGGCCTTCCTCTCCATGTGTAGAATGTAGAAACGTTTCGGTGTATTGCCAATAGGTTTGGCATTCTCAAAGGAGTTGGTGTCAGGACCCTCTAGATGGGCATGCTTTTGTATGCGAGGATTTTACTAGAGGCAGATTCTTATCAGAGGTTACAAATGAACATGAAAGATGGAGAGGGAGGTTGGTGGTTTTGGGTCTCAATCTTTGTAGAGTCTCCATCTTCCTTCTCAGCAGCTCAGTGAATTTGTAAGGTAGGTGACTGGATGGGTGCCATAGTTGTCAAGGCGGTAAGGCGACCAAGGTGTGCTTGGGGTTCTGGACCGCCTAAGCACTTAGGCACCTGCCTAGGCATCAACTTCATAATATAATATTTTAATATTATATATATATATATATATATATATATATATATATATATATATATCTAAATGTATGTTTGTAATATGTATATATATGTATATATATATACATATACATATATATGTATGTTTGTATATATAAATCTAAATATATGTATATAATATGTATATGTATGTATTAGTATGTATTTACATAACTATATCTATATATGTGTGTGTGTATATATATACATATATGTATATATACCATGGTTTGCCGTATCGTACCGGATCGGCTGACTCGTACGAGTTGACTTGTGTCTAGGCCGACCCGATCCTCTGATACGCACCGAGTCGGACCGGATCGTGCCGACTCATACATGCTTAATGGAATGTTTTAAGTTGAGTTTTTCCTATTTGATAAGTATAATTATATTTTTATATCAATTAATATAATACATTTCTCTAAAATGTGACTTAAACTTATTAATTTTGACAAACAATTCATTGATTTTACCAAACTCATTGGCTGGACTTGTTGACTCGTGCGAGTCTGACCGAGTCGGTGCGAGTCGGATCGGTATCGTACCGTATTTGGGAAGATACGATCTAATACGGATCCGCGATATGGCGAACCTTAATATATACAAAGAGAGAGGGGCAGGGACCGAGGGTTTCAGCAATGTGGGCGCCTTGGGCGCCTTTTCACCTGTTGGAAAGGCCGCCCAGCGCCTTGCTGCTGGAAAAGTGCCTGGGTGCCTAGGCGGGCTCTTTGACAACACTGATGGGTGCGGAGGTTACTGGAGCATTCAAGTCTTACAGGACAGCTCGAGCTGAAGTCTATACAAGGGATGAAGGGAAGGATTCAGAATGTCTTCGTGCTGAGTGTTGCGTTGTTTATGCCGTCTATAGGTGGTGGGAAGCAGATGAGATCTTTCCTCCTGCTGAATTTCCAGTTTCTGATTGGTACTCAAGGTCAATAGGGGGAGAGAAGAGAACAGGTTGGGAAGATGTACAGTTCCGAGTCTTGAAGTGGCTCATTCCAAGGTCCAGTGATGGAAGCTTAATATTTTACGTCACTCAACTCCAATCCTTCGGGTCCTAAAGCCTTATAAGATATACATTGTGGGGCTCATCCTATTGAGTCGTTACCCATAAATGGCCTGCTGGACTCTGTCATTACCCGTTATATCTCTGATGTGGTCTTTGAAGCCCTGTCAGATGTTTACTGTTCTGCTCATTTCAACTTTGCTTTTAAGGCCTGCTGAGTGGGAGAGAGGGAGGGAGAAGATGATGGATCACTTCATGCAGAATCTTTGAGAAGACAACCTCTAGAGAAGATAACACATTTGTAGAAAGTAGCTGTCCCCATAGTGATCATAGTGAGCATCGAGGCCGATAAGAAAAACTTTTGTTGACTCAACATGCTTCAGGTGAACAACTTGATCATCAGTGCAGTTCCATTTATATTGCATATACGAATCAAGTTCTATATATATGTATGTATGTATGTATGTATGTCAATCTAAATGTATGTATGTATGTATTTATATATATATGTATATATGTATGTAAATCTAAAATGTATGTATGTATGTGTATATATATGTAAATCTAAATGTATGTATGTAATATGTGTACACATAATTACATACATATACATGTATGTAATATGTGTACACATAATTACATACATATACATGTATGTATAAATGTATGTATGTAATAATGTGTGTACACACACACACACACATATATATATATATATGTGTGTGTGTGTATGTGTATGTATGTATACATGATACATGATACATATATTTTAGATGTATACATATACATATATATGTATATATGTATGTAATATGTATATATATACATGTATTAGTATGTATTTATATAATTATATAATATATATATATATATATATATATATATATATATGTGTGTGTGTGTGTGTGTGTGTGTGTGTGTGTATACAAAGAGAGAGGGGCAAGGGACCTTGGGTTTCAGCAATGTGGGCGCCTTGGGCACCTTTGGGCTGTTAGAAAGGCGGCCTAGCGCCTTGCTGCTGGGAAACCACCTGGGCACCTAGGCGATGCCTAGGCAGTGCGTTGACAACTATGCCGTCAATTGATAAGTCTGAGCAATGTTACTCTACTGTCTATATAATTGTTCTAACAAAGACTACATCTCGTAAGTTGTAGATGCATACATAATTAGATGTTGAATGCCAGGACTAATAGAGTTAATAATCCATCTCATGACAAGACTGTTATCAACATCCCAAGACGCCTGCTTAGGATCCATGAGAGGGGAGCAGCAACGGAACAATCAATATAACCTAGCTTTCCTTTGCCACCAAGAAAAATACAAGTCGGGATAGCCCAGAGACGATACTTTGAAGCATTCAATATAACCGTGGTCATCTGAAGGGAATAATGATCATGTTTCTCAGGATGAAGAGATGAAATCACAAGAGAAATTAAAGCTTCAAAGCCCACTGGGGCCCACTGGGGTAGAAATTGAATCTGAGATGGTAGACATCATGAGAGATATATCAATCACAATGAGTACCAAGACAGCAAGAATTGCACACAGGTGTCAGAGACTCCCGAACATTAAGAGATAGAGGCGCACCCAAGAGAGGGTTCCCAGAAGCCTGGAAACCAACCAAACAGCAACTGCCTCCTTTGGAGGGCAGACCGAGTTGGGGGAAACCATCGCAGGGTGATTCTAGAGAGAGGAAAAGGGGTGCGATGGAGCTTCAGGCTGATCCCCTGTTCTGAACAGGGGATCGCAGTACTATTAATGCTCAGGGACGATGCATTGGATGCCGGAAACCCATAGGAACCATGTCGTGGTATCGCTTTGATACCATAATGAAGATTTAGAAGAAGAAAAAGCAAGAAAATGAAGAGAAGATAACGTTATGAGAAGGGATGAGCACAGCCGTGCGTAACCTGCGGCTCCTCTTCCCTCCTCTTTTATTTCATTAGGGCAGTCATTAGAGACATCACAAGACTAAAATAACCCTCATAACAGGGGCAAATAGAAAATAACTACCCTAAAGACTTTTAACACAATAAACAAATAGATAAGGACCAAAATGCCCTCTCATCCTTGACTGTGACTATAAGAGGGATTAACTTTAATGTCTCTCGACCATGTGATTGATCCAGAGTTGTTACTGCTTGTGCATCTCTTAACATTATTCACTTTGTGGTCTGTACCTCTGTATCACCATCAATTTTTCTTCACATTCACCATATCTACATATTGATCAAGAAAACCTTTTAACCTGAAACACAGTACATATGTTTTTAATAACATATCGACATATGTTGGCATTCCCAATTTGATTTAATGTGCTTTTCCATCAGTTTTGAATACTTAGGCCATCAATTTTGCTAAATGCTTATTTTTCTCATATATGGTCAGATATTTGAACTTCGTTCTTTGGCTCATAAGTCTAGCATTCTGCACAAAGCTAGATTAGAGGTGTGCATGAAGGTGTTCTTATCTGTTAGTGTTATGATGGAAAAGGATGCATTTCATTGATTTGTCTCATGCATGATTCACAATCTGACATCTGATTGAAAGATCACTCCTTTCTGACAGAATATTTTGCTTGCTCCATGGTCTAGCTGTCTGCAGAGTTTACCAACATGGTGTTTTACTGTTTTCTTTCCAGATACTGGATGTTGATGGAATTGCTGCTCCGGGTGAAATAATACGAAGCCATGATATCTTTGTCAATAAACATAGCCCTAAAATTATTAGGGATCAAACTAAGCCTGGAGATTTGCGGGAAACGTGGGTTTATGGTAGTTTTATCTGGTTTAATTTTCACTAGGGACCAATCTTGTAACATGAGTCTAATTTGTTTCAATAAACAGTGATTATAAGCCTACACCTGTAACATACAAAGGCCCAGAGGGAGAGACAACCGTTGTTGATCGTGTGGTGCTCTCATCAGATATGAATGACAGATTATGCATTAAGTTTCTTGTTCGTCATGTCCGTAGACCTGAGGTAAGTGCTAGTTGCAATCTCCACTTTATATGAGCATTTGTAGCTCTAACCTTTGTCATGCACACAGGTCGGCGACAAATTTAGCAGCCGACATGGGCAGAAAGGGGTTTGTGGGACTATAGTCCAGCAGGAGGATTTTCCTTTCTCTGAACGTGGAATATGCCCTGATTTAATCATGAACCCACATGGATATCCAAGGTAAATAATGTACAAATATGAATCCTCCAAATATGAAACTCATGCAGATTTAGGGTATTAACTTGAAGCCCTGTTTAGACAATCTTTTTCTTTTTTTATGTTTTTTATTTGAAATTTAGAGAGAGTAGAGAGAAGAGAGACAGAAGAAGAATGAAGCCATCAGCTTGGAGAGAACATAGGTGTTCTGCGCATTACTGCTTCAGTGGAGGAAGAAGGGAAGAAAAGTGAAAGAAAAAGAAAAAGGAAAGGGGAGAGAGAGATGCATGTGGGACTGCGAACTGTACTTGAGGGTGCATTTGGGGGAGAGAGAAAGAGCAAGAGGATGTATGTGGGCCCACATCCTTACAAGGGGGGGAGAGCAATAGAGGGAAGAGAGGGAGGGTCTCGTGCAGATACATTACCTAGAAAAAGGAACAAGAAAAAAAGGGAAGTCAGGAAGGTGTAAGCTATGTTATCAAAGGCGTTTGCCTCGCTTGCTTACGCGATGAAGTAGGTTCAGGCGAGCCAAAAATGCCTCGCCTCACCTCTCTCACCTAGGCACTTGCTATGATGTCTATATGTCTAATGCTTGTTTCTTTTCTAATTATGTGGTACCGCTTTTTCGAATTCTTAATTATTCCAGGCCTTAGGGTGGTACCCTTTTTCTCTTACATGTTGCAATATTTTTTCTTATTTTTGATAAATTCTAAGACCATCCATTACTTATATGAGTGCTTTATACAAAATGGTCATTACAAATTGAACATGATTAGTGTTTCTCAAAGTATTACATATCATTATCTTGAATGTTTTTTTATTTCCTTTGTATTGTCATTCTCTTCCTTCATGCTGCTTTATGAGAGAGTCGATCACCTCAAATGCCTAGGTGATCACCTAGGTATTTGAGGCTAAGGTGAACCCCTAGTTGCCCCACTTGCCTCTTGCCTCTTGCCTCTGACTACATAGGGCGTAAGAGGATCACCTAGGCATTTGAGGCTAAGGTGAACCCCTAGTTGCCCCACTTGCCTCTTGCCTCTAACTACATAGGGCGTAAGAGCCTAAGAGGGGAGTTGGGGCACTATAGACTCCTATTAGTGGGAGTAAAAAGAAAAGAAGAAAAATAAATGAAGAGAAAGAAGTGTTGACCCTCAGACCCTACAAGCGGAAAGGAAAAGTAAGAGAACAAGTGGGCCCACAAGTGCTACTCGGTGGGTAGAAAAAATAGAAGAAAAAATAAGTAAAAGAAAGAAAGTGAAAGCAGTGAGGCTTGCATCCTGCTATTAGTGAGAAGAAAAAGAAAAGAAAATAAAAGAAAAAGGGATAGGAGGGTAAGAGTGGAGACCGTAACCTCCATATGGGTGAGAAGAAAAGGACAAAGAAAAAGGAGGCTGGCCTTCTTTATTAATTAATACCCTCAACCCTCCTTTGGATGCACAAGCAGACAATTGAATGGAGACAGACAAAGAAAAGAACATAAGACTAATCATCTATTCAATGCAAGAGTGCAAGGACTTAAAATGCTTATCTTCTTTTATTTTCTGATTGTTATTTGGGAACTTAATGAGATATCTTTTGCTCCATTATGGTCTTGTTTCTTATCATGGATGTTTAATGGATCCTTATCAAGTAAGGTAGAATTGGATTGGGACTAGGAATCGCCTCAAGGAAGGTGGAATTCAATCGTGACTGGGAATCACCTAGTCTCGATCTGATTCGATTGAGATCGGATTTGGTAGAATCGTCCGATGCAAGGAAAAAAGGTTGATCCTTAGATCAGCCTGAATTTTTTAATTGAAAAAAAATCTGAAAATGCGAAAAATCAGGAAATTTGGAAGGACTAAAAAAAGAAAAAATGGCATGCTAATAGACTTGCATTGGTTTGGGTTGGTAGTGGTCAATTGGGGATTTAGGATTAAACATATAACTTAAATAAACATTCAAATTTTAATGACACAATAACATACAATAGACTAACGTCAAATAATCCCTCCAACATGAGAAACCCAATACATATGGATAAATGATAAAAGTTCAAGATATGGGCAGGTGGTTTTGAGTTCTTATTGGTCGGATCAAGCCTGTATGGGACGATCCGGGCTGGATCGGCCAGATTCGTGGTCAATCTAGTCCTGTTCAGCCTGATTTTGGCGAATTCGAAGCCAATTCTGGACCTTATTTTTTTGAATTTAATTTAAGGATCGGCTTTCCCCCAATAAAATCGGATACACAATTGTTTCCAATGGCCGATTCTGTGAAACATGATCCTCATTGGATCCAAATTAAGTCTATTAACAATATTGGTCCTTTATGGATCCTTTTATCCTTTATGGATCCTTTTTAAGTCCATGATCTTTAGTGGACATCTGCAATGTCTCATCCTTTAATGTCCTTTAGCAAATGTTGCCAAGTCCACAAAGTTTAACCTTGTTTTGTGTCCCTCCATAAGCCTCTTAAGATACTAAGTGTCATTATGCTTCTATAAGTTAACCAAAATAACAAGAGTAAAAAACTTCCCAAACCCTAAGAATCATTCAAAGTCATGCCCTTCGAACCTTTAAAAACATAAAAAATGAACAAATTACCCTCCAAACTATAGAAAGCACCCCACACAGTTGAAAATACCCGCCAAACCATAGCAGTTATCCAAAATCAAAAAAATGCCCTCTAAACCTAGAAATCATTCATAATTACCAAGATGCCCTTCAGAAACCTAGCAATCACCAACACACCCTTCAAAACCGTAGCAACCATCCAAATCACCAAAACGCCCCCTGAAACCTTAAAAAGATTAAAAAATCTCTGAAATGCTCCAGAAACCTTAAAAACCACCTTAAATCATCAGCGTGCCTTCCAAACCCTAAAATCCACCCAAAAAGCTTCAAAATACTCTCTAAAACATAAAAATCACTAACATGTCCCCAACTCTAAAATTCACCCTACAAAAAAGTACTTTTCGAACTATAAAATTCATTGAATGACCAAAATGTACCCCAACCCTAGAAATTACTAAGGTTTATAAAATCTCCTCCGAATGCTAAAATGTCTTTAAATCACCAAAATACCCTTCAAATCCTAAAAGGTCGCCTACAATTGCCAAAATACCCTTAACACTAAAATCTCTCAACCAATATACACCTATATTTCAAAACATGCACAACCACATGAAAAAAATCATCAAAACACCTTACTGAATGGCAGTTTGTCATTGTAAAACTTCGGGGCATCCAAAATTCATGGTGTTAGGTCTGTACTTATTCTGACATGCATTTTTAATCTATCATTGAGTGGCAGTTTGTCAAGGGGTTTTGTCTATCAAGACGTGTAATTGACACCCATTGAGCTGCTGAGGACAGTGTGGAGAATCAAGTTAAGGAATCTAGAAACTTAATCCAATTGGATGACAGTGGGGAGGATCAAGTTAAGGAACCTAGAAACTCAATCCAATTGGATGCTATACAGACTTAGCCATTAAATAGCACCAAACCCCTATAAATCCAAAAAAATTAAACAAAAAAGCTAAAAGCAAAAGAAACCCTCTATCATGCCCTTTATAAAAGGGCAACTTCTAAGTGGCAAAACATGATTTAAGGACTATGGCTTCACTTTTCCACTGCAGCAAGCAACGTATTCTCCTGAGTTTGGGTTGGTCTACAAATGTAGACTATTCTTCACTTGATTAGCCACTACGACAACTAGCTTTATGATCATTTGGTGTCTCTTGATAATGACTATTTTAGCCTTACAGGTTGCATATATTTATTATTTCTTTCAAGATTTTTTTGGTGCTTTGCTAGTGTTGACAGTCGTTTTTAATCCGACCGATTTGTTTCGGATTTTTTATTTGGTTATTCGTTGGGTAGACAGGATTTATGATTGACTCGCCTATAGAAAAGGAATTGTACGGGTTTTGGTAGACCCTTCCTGTCAATCAGGAGACTTACGGTGATTACATCCTACTGCGATAGGAAAACCCTTTGGTTTCTTTTCCCAAAATTGGCTTTCTAGATGACCTCTTACAGTGTAAAAGTCTCGCTTGCTTTGTTCTATTCGCTCACATATTATTCACGGGAGAGTCGACCTTCTCCTTTCTCTTTTTATTATGGTTCCTTTTCATGTTATCGCTAACACTGTTCATGGGTACTATTCACGGGTACTGTTTATGGGTACTATTCACGGATACTATTCATGGATATTGTTCACGAGTACTATTCATAGGTACTATTTATGGGTGGCCCTACTAAGCGTCGGGTTGGTTCTTCTATTATCACTTGATAGCTCGTTGTTACGCATAGAGGTGGCAACAGGTTAACGAGACTTTGATTTTCTCTTGACGGCACGCCGTTCCGCATGGGGGCAGCAACAAGCCCACAAGACTTTTGCATCACTCGACGACACGTCGTTGTGCATGAAGGCGGAAACAGGGCGACGAGGCTTCAATCATTACTCGACAGTTCGCCGTTACGTATGAAGGCGGTGACGGACTGATGAGCCTTCAGTATCACTCGACGACACACAATTGCGCATGGAGGTGGCAACGGGGGGACGAGGCTTCAATCATTACTCGATAGCTCGCCGTTACGCATGGAGGCAGCGACAGGCTAACGAGCCTTCAACATCACTCGATGACACAACGTTGCACACGGAGGTGGCAACAGGGCGATGAGGCTTCAACATCACTCGACGACACACCATTGCGCACGGAGGTGGTAACGGGGCGACGAGGCTTCGACGATTAGAACTGAATTAGGCGATTCATTGACACTATTGCGGCATGGTTCCGGGTCACGCCGCCACGACTTGGCAGCATAGCTAATGATTATAACCACACCGCCAAGGCACGGTGGCATGGTTAAGAATCATGCCGCCTAGACTTGGCGGCGTGGTTTTTACCTTGGGAATGAGAGACGAGAATTCTTCTCTTATTCCTTACGAACTTACAACTCCACAACTTTCAACCACTCAACCCTTATACAAAGCAAGGGGGGAGGGGGTATTTATAGATCTTTTGTCCAATAGGAGGCCGCCAAGTGGCAGCTTCTGATTGGTCCTTGGAGGCGGGCCATGCCTAGGTGGCGAAGCTCCATTGGTCAATGCCTTCTTTCATGTGATTGGTCTATTTGGCGACGACGAGGCGATGACGTGGCGGTGATGACGAAGTGGTGACGATTTGCGTGGCGCTACTTTATTGGACCATGTAGACATGTGCGGGGCCCATATGGGTCCCAAAAACAATATTTTTTTATGTATGTCATAACTTGGGGGAATGCCTCCATGCAACCCCTTCACGGGGATCTGCCGCCCACAAGGGGCGGTAGGGGTAGAGCTTTAGGCTCTGCCGCCCCCTGTGGGCGGCATGCCTTTTTAGCCCGCCACTAGGCAGCAGTGAATGGGGGTATTTTTTGGTCCTAAATTTTCTGATTTTGGGGATTTTTGGGGGGTTTTTTATTCCTTTTTTATTTTGAGGGGATTTAGGTTCTGTTCTCGCAATAGTGCACTGTTCATACCCCTTGTACTGTAGCACTGTTGTAGCACCATTGTAGCTTTTTTTTTTTTTTTGGTAGTTATCTCTCTGTAAGAAATTTGATGTCCACAATGTACCCCCCACGAGCCATTTGCTAAGAGCGGAAGCAGAGGGAAGTGGCTCGTGCATTTGATATCTCGCCCTCAAACTTGAGTATAATTACGATACTGCCATCGGGGAGTTCTATAAATATGGCAGGAGGGGGTTGTTCACTATGGTTTGCTTAAACTCTGCTAGGTTGCCGTTTGCATCTTCTTCGTTGAGTGGCTTTGTGAACTTGATGCTTCCCAGGCGCAGTGGCTTGTGGCTATGCCGCCAAGTGGTGGAGGTGGAGTTTGAAGTCACGCCGCCGAGGCTTGGCGGGCGGAGCTTAAAGTTATGTTGCCAAGTCTTAGAAACAAGTTTGATGCGATGTTGCCAAGGCTTAGAGGCGGAGGCTTAATGTCGTGCCGCGAAGTGCCGAGGGCAGAACTTTAAGCCATGCCGCCAAGTGTTAGAGGCGAGCTTGACGTTATGCTGCCGAGGCTTGGTGGCGGAGCTTGAAGCTATGCTGCCAAATGTCAGAGGCGAAGACCTGACGTCACCCCGCTAAGTATTAGAGGCAGAACTTGAAGCCATGCCGCCAAGTGTTAGAGGCGAGCTTGACATTATGTCATCAAGTCTTGGAGACGAGCCTGATGCAATGTCGCCAAGGCTTGGAGGCGAGGCTTGATGCCGTACTGCCAAGTGTCGGGGCGAGCTTGGTGCTTTGTTGCCCGAACTTGGAGGCGTAGATTGTGCCGTCAAGTCTTGGAGACGAGCTTGATGCGATGCACCAAGGCTTGGAGGCGGATGCTTGATGCCGTGCCGCCAAGTGCCGGGACGAGCTTGATGCTTTGTAGCCCAAACTTGGAGGCGTAGATCGTGCCGTCAGGTCTTGGATACGCGTTTGATGCGATGTCGCGAAGGCTTGGGGGCGGAGGCTTGATGCCATGCCGCCAAGTGCCGGGATGAACTTGATGCTTTGTTGCCCGAACTTGGAGGCCTAGATTGTGCTATCAAGTCTTGGAGACGAGCTTGATGCGATGTCGCCAAGGCTTAGAGGCAGAGGCTTGATGTCGTGCCGCCAAGTGCCTGGATGAGCTTGATGCTTTGTTGCTCGAACCTGGAGGCGTAGATTGTGTATATAATGTTGTGGATTTTCGAACTTTGAAATCATGATCTGATAGTTCGTTTGTTAATGCAGGTTTCTCTTCTTCACTTTCTCTTTCTTGTCATCATGTCTCATTCTCGAGCTTTTGATTCCGATGAAGTGGGGGCCTCGCGTGCACGTTAGCGACCTTCAGTTGCCTATCATGAATGTAGGAAGGGAAAATCTGCCAGCCGACAACTTAATGCAGGAGAAGCTAGGAGGGTTGATAGAAGTTTTTCTCCTTTGAATCTTAGACGAAGGATACAATGTAAAGTGCATTGGCTCAGGGTCTCTTTGCCACCCTCTATGGCTTAACCGATTACGTCGGAGGAGATGGAGCATCTGAACTTGGGATATACTTCTGTAGCTCGAAGTGGGTCGGAATTGCCTCCGGAACATGAAGGTCATCTTGAGAGGGAATATATAAAATATTCCACTGAGCAATATATTTATGCTCCTACAAAGAAGTATCCTGGTTATTATCTAGTGGACCTATTCTTGCTATTCGAAATTGCCCATTTTGATGGTATTGGTTCTCGGCGACGACCTGTCTCTGCCGCCGAACGCCGGGACTTAGAGAGATATGTCTTAAAGAATCGGGACAGTTTGAGGGGATTAGTGGCATATACTATCCCTGCTTTTGATATTTTCGATTCTCGTCTGGATATCCTACCGCCGGCTGAAACACAAATTCCTTTGGAATTTGATAGGTGGTATTCTTTTGGAGCCTTGACTCCTACGAAATAGGGGAATGTTGGTGGGTTGGAATTATTACATCACTCTCAGAATGGTCTCTTTCTGATGCTTTTAGGCGATGACAATATTTTGGATCTATTTGACTCTATATGCTATTTGAGAGACATCATATTAGAGCAGAGGCCAAGCTGCTACGGTCCTCTAGCCATAAAGTATGCTCATACGCCTTGTATCGGGGTGACTGAATGGTTAGAACGGGGTCTAGAGAGACATTAAGCATTATTGTGTCATGTGAATATTTACGACGCTGTGAAGGCTGCTAGATATGCTTACCCATGTTATTCAGGTTTAAGTGAAGCTTTGATAGAGTGATATAACTCGCGCTGGAACACTTTTATGACAGCTGAATGAAAAACCAGTATAGACCCATTTTTGGGTTTTTGCTGGGGTAACTTCCCATTCTTTTTGCATGTGCGCCCTTTCAGGTTTTCACACAGCGGGGGTCCCTAATTTTGCCCGAACCGCCCTTTCGGGTTTTCACTTCGGCCGAGTTTTAGACTTTTTTACCCTTAGCCTTTCGACTGAGTCCGTCGGGGCACCTCAATTTTAAGCCCCAACTCTCCTTTTTTCTCTCTCTCTCTCTCTCTCTCTCTCTCTTTTTCTTTTGGGAGACGGAGAAGTAAAATTTGAAGCCTTACGGGTTTAGGATCCCACAAAAGGGGGTTTTGAAAGTGTGAGTTATGGGGTGGATTGTGGTTCTTTAGGGCTATGAATCATAGTATGGGATGACAGTCGAGTGTTTTATAGGGTTGCGTGCATCAAGGCTGCAGAAGGCCATGGATATGAACGGTATGGAGTGGATTTGGGGCTTTATAAAGTTTTGTTTTGGATATGGAGTGTATTAGGGGCTCCACAAAGCCATGATGTGGGTAGCGGATTAGGGGCTGCGCAAGGCCATGATTTTGGGTAGTGAATTAGGATTAGGGGCTTCACAAGGCTATGATTTTGGGTAGTGGATTAGGCGCTCCACGAGGCCATTGTTTTGGGTAGTGGATTAGGGGCTCCATTAGACCATGATTTTAGGTAGTGGATTAGGGGATCTACGAGGCCATGATTTTGGGTAGTGGATTAGGGGCTCCACGAGGCCATGATTTTGAGTTGTAGATTAGGGGCTCCACAAGGCCATGATTTTAGGTAGTGGATTAGGGGCTTCACGAGGCTATGATTTTGGGTAGTGGATTAGGGGCTCCACAAGGCCATGATTTTAGGTAGTAGATTAGGGGCTCCACAAGGCCATGATTTTGGGTAGTGGAATAGGGGCTCCACGAGGCCATAATTTTGGGTAGCGGATTAGGGGCTCCACGAGGCCATGATTTTGGGTAGTGGATTAGGGGATCCACAAAGCCATGATTTTGGGTAGTGGATTAGGGGCTCCACGAGGCCATGATTTTGGGTGGTGGATGAGTGGCTCCACAAGGCCATGATTTTGGGCCGTGGATTAGGAGCTCTACAAGACCATTATACGGCTTTAATTGATGTGTTGAGAGGATACTCATCCTTCGCTTTTACCATAGTGATCTTCGATTGACATGTTTATGAATACATCCGACTCAGTTACAGCCAATCCTGGGAATTCGGCAACTTGACTTTGACTCATAAAAGTTGTGGAGAGCACAAGTATTTTGCCATCCCTTTACACAAGAAGAGGGGATTTCATCGCCAAAACTACCACTTATACATTACCAAGTGCTTTATTTGGATTTTGATGCAGACATAGAATAGTCGTCCCTCTTATTGTTCGTAAATTTCTCCTTCTTCAGACAAAGTTTCCATGAATTCAGCTTGAGGGGCATAAAAATGCTTCATATATCTCCCATTTAGGGGAGGGAATGCCACCTTACCTTCATGGTCTAACACAATATATGCGCCTCCTTCATATACTTTATGAACCACATAAGGTCCGAGCCTATTTGCGTAAAATTTGCTTTTTGGTTTGGAAGCCATAGCGTTCTTTTGTTTAACCATGACTAGGTGACCCCTTTTTAATGTCCTTTCTTTGACTAATTTGTGATATGTGCGAGCCATATGCGCTTGATAAAGACAGACTTTGGTAGGCGTGTAAACAATCGCCTTCCAAGTTAGCCAATTATTCTAATCGTCTTAGTACAAAAGCATCTTGTTGTGACGCGAGTTCATAATGTACCGCTACTCGGTAAGATGAGAGCTCAATTTCAATCGGGATGACTGCTTCCGCCCCATATACTAAAGAGAATGGGGAACATCCTGTAGGAGTTTTATATACCACACGATATGCCCCGAGTGCTTCATGCATTTTTTTCGTCCCACTTTCTTTTGTTTCCTTCAACTATCTTGACAAGTAGTTTGCATAATGTGTTATTGAAGGCTTCTGCTAGGCCATTAGCTTGGGGATAATATATAGTGGAAGCCCTCCAATCAATATGAAAATTTTCAACCAATTTGTATATGGTTTTATTTTGAATGGCGTGCCATTATCAGAGATGATTTGGTGTGGCACCCCAAATCTGTAAATAATATTTTGTCTGACAAAGCGGGTGACCACTTCTGTAGTAACTTCCTTCAAAGGCTGGACTTTTGCCTATCTAGAAAAATAATATGTCGCTGCTAGTATGTATTTGCAGCCCAGGGAGGATGGCAGCAGGGGCCCCACGATATCCATCCCCCATCTAGCAAAAGGTCAGGTTGCCGTACTAGGGTGCAAGGGGTTTGGGGCTTTCCTTAGTATAGGGCCAAAAGCCTGGCATTGAGGACAAGATTTTGCATAATTCTGGCAATCTTGAAACATTTTGCATAATTCTGGCAATCTCGAAACATAGTTGGCTAATAATAGCCCATAGTCTTAATGCGCATGCTCATTCTAGGTCCGGACTGATGAGCTCCGCAAAGACCGTCATGCACTTCTTTCATTACTTTTCGTGCTTCTTTTGTTGATAGACATATGAGATAAATCATTTTGTCTTTTTCTGTGGAAATCCGATATAAGACATCATTTACCAGTCTATAAGAAGCGTGCCTAGCCATATGTTGAACATGCTCAGGTTTATTGTCTAGTGCCTGTCCTGTCTTAAAACATATCTAAGAGAGGTCGATGCCAATCTTCTTTTTTTTTTTTTTTTTGGAGAAACGCCAATCTTCTTCTACTCGATCATTGGCACAGTCAATAATATTGATTTCATATGTAGTCATACAAGTTTCTGAGTCCAAAGTCTTTGCTAATAACTTTCTATCTATAATTGGAATATTTTCTTGACCTGATGAAGGCAAGGCCAATGCTGCAGCTAGTTTTGCCAGGGCATCAGCCTGTGAATTTCGCCACGAACTATGTGACTTAGCTCACAGTGAGAAAGCATATCCATTAGGCGGATGCCCACATCATACTATAGTACCAACTCGGTTTTCCATATTTCATAGATTCCTTTGATTTGATATATCACTAGTAGAGAGGGTATGCCATTTGCATTTTTCGTTATTCTAAAGGCACCATCAAAGTACAACCTCCATTGTTTGACCTCGATCTGATTGACCTCCTGAACGGGTAGCATTTCCTCATCTGGAAGTTCTGTATTTAAAGGGAAGTCTTCTGGAATAGGATGTGCCGCCAGAAAATCAGCTATAGCCTGGCCCTTCACAGCCTTTTGAGAGAGATATGTGATATCAAATTCCATTAATAAAAGTACCCATTTGCCAAGCCTTCCAGATAATACTGGTTGGCGTAGGAGATATTTTAAGGGATCTGCTCGTGAAATGAATTGGAT
Organism: Zantedeschia hybrid cultivar; assembly: GCA_030544215.1. Lineage (NCBI taxonomy): Eukaryota > Viridiplantae > Streptophyta > Magnoliopsida > Alismatales > Araceae > Zantedeschia > Zantedeschia hybrid cultivar. The sequence continues at coordinate 57,074,198 of JARZZO010000002.1, read as the reverse complement.
TTTATGAGATAGTAGATCGTGGCGAAGTTTTTTAGCTGCGAATACTAATGTCACGCATATTTTTTCCATCAGGGCATATCGATGTTCTGGGCCAACTAGCATTTTGTTGAGATAATATAGCGGTTTTTCCCTTCCATTATCATTCACTTGTATGAGCATTGCCTCCAGTGAAGCATCTTGGGCAGTGATATAGAGGATCAGAGGCCTTCCTTTAGCAGGCGCCCCCAAAACAGGAGGATTAAGGATATATTCTTTGATTTTATCGAAGGCATTCTAGCACTGCTCGTCCCAATGAAAAGGGACGCCTTTTTTCATCAATCTTGAGAACGGTTGGCATCTTCCAGCAATATTAGAAATAAACCTCCTGATATACGCAAGCTTACCTTGCAGTGATTTTAGTTCTGTTATATTTTTTGGGGGAGGCATTTCTCGGATTGCCTTGATCTTTCTCTGGGTCGATTTTTATCCCTCTGTATCTGACAATGAAACCGAGAAATTTTCTGCTGGTGACCCCAAAGGTACATTTTAATGGATTCATCTTCAATCTGTATTGACGAAGTCTGTCAAAGACTTTACGTAAATCAGTTAAATGGTCCTCCTTTTTAGTTTTGACAACTAGATCATCAGTATAGCATTCTACTTCATGATGAAGCATTTCATCAAATATTTTCGTCATAGTGTGTTGGTATGTCACACTGGTATTTTTCAGCCCGAAGGGCATTCTTCTGTAATGGAAGATTCTCTTTGGTGATTTGAATGCAGTATGGATTTTATTTTTTTCGGCCATGCGAATTTGATTGTAGCCAAATGACCCATCCATAAAAGATAAGGCCTCATGTCCCGAGGTTATATCAACCATAGTTTCTGTGATTGGGACTGGAAAGTCGTCCTTCGGACAAGCTTTGTTAAGGTCCCGATAATCAATACATATGTGTATCTACCCATTCTTCTTTTTAACGGGCATAATACTGGCCAACCAGGTCGGGTAGAGGCATTCTTCGATGAAATTCACATCGAGAAGTTTATCAACCTCGGTATTGACTTTTACTTGTAATTCAAGGCACATGCATCGTTGGAATTGCTTAATAGGCCTTACATCTGGCAAGATGGACAACTGATGTTCAGCCATGGACAGGTCTAAGCCGGGCTTTTCCTTGTATGTCCAGGCGAAACAATCTTTATATTCGCTTAACAACTCTTTGTATGCGGCCCTATCTTCGTCGGGCATTAAGGCACTAATGAAAACTAGCCTTGGCTCTGTTTCTAAGCCTAAGTTTATTTCCAGGAGGTCGTCAACAGTAGCTTGACCTCCTTCTTCAAATTCTTTCGGGGCCGGTTCTAGCTCTTCAAAGTCTTTTTCTTCATCGGAAGTGATCTCACACACTTCTAGCCATTCTAAGTCTTGCTCAACTTTGAGTTGACATTTTCCTTGGGGCTGGTGGGGATCCGTCTGAAGGAATGATGATTCTTCTTTATGACGGATGAAGCTTCAAAAGATGGATTGGTGGGCGGGACTAGGCGTTCGGCCTCTTGTCCATGTATTAATGGAGTGGAAATATTTTCTTCTGATTCATCACCAGAACTATCAAATTGAATTTTGGTATGACTTATGTTTTCCATGTAGCCAACTGTGTTAACGGCAAACTGAGTAGAGGGCTCCCTGCTTCGTTCATATCCCAATCCCCTTTTGTCATTGGGCGTATAACGGGCATTTTTCGGATACCATAGATCTTGAAAGAGTTGAGCTGTCTGAGAAGTTTGAGTATGGGGCATCTGCAAATTGTCGAACATTCTCCTAACGTTGCTGGACATGCCTGGCAACTCTTAGATTATTAATGGGGACTGATTTTGTTGTGCCAGATCATCAGGATCTTCAAGACGTCTCGCCGGTGTAGATATCCCTTTGTGGAAAATAGTGTGAGTCCCATCCCTCCGACAATAAATGTGTTGAGTTCTTTCATAGTATCTACCTCTCTTTGAGGGGATATATACATGTATTCCACCGGAAGTGTCGTGGTAGAAGAAGAGCAAGATCCTTCTTTAACTTTCTGCCTTTGGATTTGTCTGTAGTTTCCACCAGAACTAGAGGAGGGCGTGCTATCATTTCCCTGAATCGCTTTGTTGATAATAATGTCATGTTGCTTTTGAATAAATATTTTTATAGTCTTCTTTTCTTTGCCCTGCTATTCGTAGAGGACTCATCTTGAGGTATATAAGTGTCAGGTTCCAAGTAGAGTTTTACATATGCGAGATAACATTCTTGTAGGGTGAACGACTCTTTGTCTGCGAAGAGACGATATTCCTTGCCGTTCAAAGCATACGTCAGGCTTTGGTGTAGAGTGGAAGGCACTACCCAATTCTCATGAATCTATGGTCTTCCCAGTAAGGCCTTATAGGATGTGCGTGCGTCGATAATGTAGAAGGCGACCATAGTCACAAAATCATGAATAGCAAATTCAATATGCACAACTTGCATAGGCTCCTCGATGTCTTGATTGAACTTAGATATCGTTATTCCATATGCCTTGCTCATATAGGGCAGAGGCTGAAGAATTTGGAATGTCTTATAAGGCAAGATATTTAAGGTTGAGCCTGCGTCCACGAGGATCCTGTTGACTAACGTCCCGTGAAGCACCCCTTTCATATAAAGAGGATGATTATGAGAAACCCCAGGTAATAACATGTCCTCATAGGTAAATGAGATATCAGCTGCATAGGCTTCATATACCTTTCTTCGTAGATCGACCAGATGAGCGTCATAAGATTCGGGGTTCATGAGAGCCATGATTAAAGCATCCCTAAGTCCTTTATTTAATAGTAGAGCATCCCAAATGCTAAGAGTGGATGATCTTATGATCTGCCGGCGTATAGGTAGGCTCGGACTGTTTTTTTGGATCAATTGAGGTGACGTCTTCTTCAAATAACCCTTTTAGATCTTCCTTTTCCAGTTCATCCTGTGGAGAGTATGTTGTTTTATGGATGGACTGGCTTCTATCTTTGGGGCGATTGGCAGTAATTCATCTTCACTTGACGAATCATCAAAGAAATACATGGTCCCCTTTATTTCATGTGGGGGGACAGGCTTGCTCTCTTCTCCGCAAAAGCGGATAACCTTCTCTTCTGGGATATTTTTTCCTTTATTGCAGACTTGGCCATGGCCTTTTCCGCAGCTGTTGTTGTCCGGGGCGAGCTTTCTTCTTTGATAGGTAAGTACTTCTCGCCCCTGTTTGGAAGGGTTGACTTCCGTTCTTTTGCCATCCGGCGCCTTCTTTGAAGATGATATAACATTGCACGCGAACATATTGAGCACTTTGTCAAAGGCTTCTGAAAGGGGAGCCACCTCCCAGAATGGCTCCTCATATTCAGGAGGGTCTTGCCAATATTTATTACTGGCATCGGAACGGTATAGTTCTTCTTCTACCAAGGATGGCAGTACCGGTACCGGTATCGGTGGGTATCGGTACCGGTACGTACCGGTACGGTACCGGCCGGTATCGGCCCGGTACCGGCCCAATCCCAGTCCAGTACCGACCGGTACTGGTCGGTACCCAGGGTACCGGTGCCGGCCAATACCGGTACGTACCGGCCGGTACTGCCAACCATGTCCTCTACTTGTATGCCAGCGAACCACTCATCAACACACTGCAGGGACTCCAGTTGTTTCCATGGCATATATTGATACATAGTGAGAGGCTTCGGGCAAAGAGGAGGCCTATATTCGTCCAAGTTGTCGATGACTCTTTGTAATCTTTGTTGTGGCGTTTCTGTAGCTTCTGGAGTGCTTACATGTTCCTTGTGCCTCCTTCTTTCAGTCCTTCTTTTATTTCTTTTTTATTTCTTTTGAAAAGTACCTCTGCCAACTTGTGCGAATTGACTCTTTGTCGGAGCTTTTTAGGGGCACACACACAGCCTCTTGGAATGAGACTTTGCATCTCTAATTTCACAAGGTCGAGAAGGGCGCACATATTTATTATAGGACCTGGAATGCTTCTTGTAATGCATTTCAACCTAGGGGTTTTTAGCCTATCCAACTACTTCCTCGGAGATTGTTTTGACTATTTGCATACATCGTTCTACCATTATTGGCGGCAATTGTTGATATGGGAGTAGTTCTTGATAGGCCTGTATGACATTAGCGGTAAGATTTTGCCCCAGCTTGGACATGAGGTTGAGGTGGATCAACCCGGCTCTTTCCCAGATTGATAATGCCCTTCTGTATGAAGTATTCGACTATATCTTTGAAGGGGAAGTAGTTCGATTACATGCCCTAACATTCGATGATACAGGCAGTAGTTAGGCTTGTCCTTTTTGTTTACTTCATCTGCTCTCTTGGGTTCTGGCAATTTGACAAGATCTTCTATACATCGATCAAATATCCTTGGAGTCATATTTCTTGGGAAGGAATAGGGTTTTTGAAGCTTTTGGGACAAACTTTTGCCTGGTTGCTTGCCGCTTTGTTTGCGGGGTGTTTTTGGTGGATCAAAAGGGATTACTTCTTTCCCCTTCCCTACATCTGGGACTATATTAAGAGCTTTGACCTCCTTGGCTTGTTGGCTTCCACTACCACCCTTCTTTTCAGGGAGTTTGGATTTGGCCAATAAATTCAGATTTTCTGTGAAGAACATTTCTACTTCTGCAATCGCATTATTAAGGTGCTTAAAAGTTTTAACATTCAAACCAATTAATTTTTCACTAATTTCGGTCCGAATGTTCCTTTTGCGAATTCTGACAGCTTCTTCTTGATTAGGCTGATTTTCGCACCTCATGCTGAGATCACGCCATCTTTTTATAAACTCCACGGTAGGCTCGCCTCGGTTTTGTCGTGCGGAGAAAAGTTCTATCAACGGAACCTTCCTTTCCACAAACTTTTCTTGCAGATCCTGCCAGTTTGCAATAGAGCCAGGCTTGAGGCGAGAATACCATTGAAAAGCCACATCTGTGACGGATGGGGCGAAGTATCGAAGCATATATGACTCATCTGCAGCCAATTCTCCCATAATTGTGTAATAATATACCAAATGTTGGCGAGGCGATTCTTTCCCATCATATGTCTGCAATTTGGGAATCTTAGCATCTGGGGGAAGCCACTTGGACAGGTGATGAATTGGATATGGCACTTGGTACTGGTTGAAGATTGTCGGTGTTTCGCCTCCAAGCTAGGCGAGTTTAGCCTCCACGACCTATTCAATCAAGTCCTTTTATGGTGCCATAGTGCCTCCTGCTGAGGATGATGCCGGTGGATTTGCCTGAATTTGACTTGGCGTTGGCGCATGCATGTGCCGGTTGCGCCATTGGGGGATTGAGGGCGGCTGTTGTCTCAGGCTGTTGCGGTTGCAAAGTTGAAATAGCAAGCATGGATGGGGCAACTGGAGGAGCTAACACCGCCCCCAGCCAGTTCTGCATCATAGCTTGGATCATTGAATGAAGATAGGTGACCTCATCCTCAAGAGCTTGTATGGATGTTTGTGGATCATCTTGATGGGTGCTGTCTCTGACTCCCCTGATGATGCTAATTTCTTCTTTTGGTTCTTGCAGAGGTTCCATAGGTTGTTGTGATTTCATCTAGACTTGTTCCAGTGGCGGAACAACCTCTCCTCCAGTGTCTAAGGTTCTTTGCATGAGTCGAATTCAGCCTAAGATGGTTGTGGCTTCTTCTGGATTCCTTGGTAAACTTGGCGTGTTTACTCCAGTGGAATTTCTGGCGAAAATCTTGAACACATTTTCCATTATTCGAACAATCCTCCTTTTCTTTAGGGTGGACGAGTCGGAGGAGTAAGATGCTCCCATATCCTAGAGGATGAATGTTCTAAGCTTGATAGAGTCTTAAAAGACTCTTTATGGGAAGAGTATTGAGTGTTGTACCCTGCTTCTTTGTAAGAACCTTTTCTTTTTAAATCCTTTGGTGGTGGTGCTACCTGAACTGGGGCGGCTGGTTGAGAAGAACTTGCCTGATTTTGTTTTAGATGGTGAGCTTCTTCTTTTGTCACCAATACTTGCTTCACTTGTTTTGCATGTGGGGTGGCCTTCTGGTATCGACCAGACTGTTTTAGACTTTCATTGTCTTGATTCTTCTTTTCCTTCCACACAAAATGGGATTTTCTATGAGAATTATGATGTTGAACCTTTGGCTCTTCCTGAGGTAATTTTGCTAACACATTGAACCTGTTGCGAATGGGGACATTGAATATCACAGGTTCCCTGGGAACAGTAGTGCGGCTTCCGTCGAGATGGACTCGCAAGTCACCGACTAGCACAGTACGGCGTAACGTCAAACGACGTCGTAATCATATAGTGGATGATTCTTGAGTCTCCGTACTAATCATATTGACGGCCAAGTATTGGATGAGAACATCCTTCCCTCTTTGTAGAAATGATTGTTTGGGAGAGCTTAACTGTTTATGTGATATAAACATTCTTGTCAAATGATCATGGATACTTATATGTGCACCGCACGAGCTATTACTGACTTTAGTTGAGTGAATAATGGCCTGAGGTTTGGTTGCAACTAAACCTTTAGGATTGTTAGTACTAGTTATCGCATGAATGTTGGAGATCACGATAGCCGGCAATGAAGGTGGTATAACACCAAGAAAGAAAGGATAGCCAACCACAGGCAGAAAGTCACCAAAGCTGATTGGCGTACTGAGGTAGCCGAACCTCAAATGATTTTCGACCACTAGTGGTTCGGAAGTTACTTGAGCTTGGCCGACTGCCATTGAGCGAGTGGAGAACGAGACGAGGACACACTGCAAGTACAACAATCCAATGTAAGCCATCAAGAGTGCCATATAATGGAAAAAGAAGATGAAAGGGGGAAAGGTCCTCAGTGGAGTCGCCATTTGTTGACAGTCATTTTTAATCCGACCGATTTGTTTCGGATTTTTTATTTTGGTTGTTCGTTGGGTAGATAAGGTTTATGAGCGACTCGCCCATAGAAAAGGAATTGTACGGATTCGGGTGGACCCTTCCTGTCAATCGGGAGACTAACGGTGATTACATCCTGCTGCGACAGGAAAACCCTTTGATTTCTTTTCCCAAAATTGGCTTTCTAGATGGCCTCTTACAGTGTAAAAGTCTCGCTTGCTTTGCTCTATTTGCTCACATATTATTCACGGGGGAGTCGACCTTCTTCTCCTTTCTCTTTTTATCATGGTTCCTTTTCATGGTATCGTTAACACTGTTCATGGGTACTATTCACAGGTATTGTTCATGGGTACTGTTCATGGGTAATGTTCACGGGTACTATTCATGGGCGGCCCCTGCTAAGCGCCGGGTTGGTTCTTCGATTATCACTCGACAGCTCGTCGTTACGCATAGAGGTGGCGACGGGCTAACGAGACTTTGATTATCACTTGATGGCACGCCGTTGCGCATGGGGGAAGCAACGAGGCGACAAGACTTCGGCATCACTTGACGACATGCTGTTGTGCATGAAGGCGACAATAGGGCGACGAGGGTTCAATCATTACTCAACAGCTCTCCATTGCACATGGAGGCGGCGACGGACTGACAAGCCTTTAACATCACTCGACAACACACCGTTGCACACGGAGGTGGCAACAGGGCAACGAGGCTTCAATCATTACTCGACAGCTCGCCGTTGCGTATGGAGGCGGCGATGAGCTGACGAGCCTTCAGTATCACTCGACGACACATCGTTGTGCACGGAGGTGGCAACGGGGCGACGAGGCTTCAATCATTACTGGACAACTCGCCATTGTGCATGGAGGCAGCGACGGGCTGACGAGCCTTCGGCATCACTCGACGATACAACATTGCGCACAGAGGTGGTAACGAGACGATGAGACTTCAACATCACTTGACGACACACAGTTGCGCACGGAGGTGGCAACAGGGCGACAAGGCTTCGACGATTAGAACTTAATTAGGCGATTCATCGGCACTAGGCGGCATGGTTCCGAATCACGCCGCCACGACTTGGCGGCATGGACCTGGTGGCGTGGTTTTTACCTTGGGAATGAGAGATGAGAACTCTTCTCTTATTCTTCACGAACTTACAACTCCACAACTTTCAACCACTTCAACCCTTATACAAGGCAAGGGGGGTGGGGGTATTTATAGAATTTTCGTCCAATAGGAGGCCGCCAAGTGGCAGCTTCTGATTGGTCCTTGGAGGCGGGCCATGCCCAGGTGGCGAAGCTCCATTGGTCCATGCCTTCTTTCATGTGATTGGTCTATTTGGCAACGACGAGGCGATGACGTGGCGGTGACGATCTGCGTGGCACTGCTTTATTGGACCAGGTAGACATGTGCGGGGCCTACATGGGTCCAAAAAAAAAAAAAAATTATATATGTCGCAGCCTGGGGGCATGCCTCCATGAGCGGGCTGTGTGCTCGGGGGGCAGCAACCCCTTCACGGGGCTCTGCCGCTCACAAGGGGCGGTAGAGGTAGAGCTTTGGGCTCTGCCGCCCCCTGTGGGCGGCAGGACCCAATTCTTTGGGTCTGCCGCCCACTATGGGCAGCATGCCTTTTTAGCCCGCCATTGGGCAGCAGTGAATGGGGGTATTTTTTGGGGTTTTTTGGTCCCTAAATTTTCTGATTTTGGGTTTTTTTTATTATTTCCTTTTGATTTTGAGGGGATTTGGGTGTTGTTCCCGTGACAGTGCACTGTTCATACCCCTTTTACTGTAGCAACACTGTAGCATTTTTTGGGGGGGGTAGTTATCTCTGTAAGAAATTTGCTGTCAACAGCTACCTAGTAATTTTTCTCTTTCAAATAAAGGATGGTTACCATTTCTTCTCTCTGGTGTTTCTACTCATTATTTATGTGGATAAGTAAGATGTAGAATTGCAAAAAGATTGAGCCTTCTAGGCAGAATTTTTCCTTTAAGAGGTTTGGATTTGTAGATCTCTTAAGCTTCATCATGAAATTGAAGTTTACTTGGCTTTGTGTCCATTTCGAAAACCACTCCCCTATTCCTTCCATTGATTTCAATTGTCTTTAGAAAATGAGTGAGAATTTTAGTCAAACAAATCAGTTCATTTCATTCTGTTCTATATCTAATCTGGATGCATTTCTCTTCACTGCTTGCCTTGGGGAGAATGTTCAAGTCACCTATCATCTTAGCTATGTTCATTCTTGTACGCTTATGTGAATCAACAGCATCATTTTGCTATTTCATGTGTAAGCACAGCAAGTGCAATTATAAAGAAAGAAATTCTTTTGTTAGTGTAAAAATCCTGGATTTATCTTTAGCCCTGTTTCGTAGAATAGTTTTTCTATGGCAATCTCAATTCTGGTCTTTAAGGCCGCATTGGAGTCATCACCACAGACATGACAGTTTAGAGGCCTGCAGAAGCTGTGAAGTAAGACAAAGGCATAATTGAGCAAATAAGAAAGCATGGACTAGGAAATTAAATGCCATAATAAACAAGATATTTCATTCCGCTATTAGAGGATATAGTTTACAAGAGAGTACATAGTCATTCTCCATCGACAATCACGTATCCCAGAATTTAACAGGAACATATATTAAAAGGGCCATGCACAAGTGCCAACTGCTTAAGGTACAAGTAAGACTCCCACTGGTCCTAGTTCATCTTGTGACACCCAGTCCACTTGGTCCTCTCCATCTTCTGCAGCCTTGCTGCCCACAATACCAGAAAAACAAGAAAACAAAAGTGCTAGCGAGCCACTGATTGATGTAGCATTCATCCATATTACTACCACTACCATTGATTATGAGGGTTAGAATAGGCAATAAATAAATAAACCAAACTAATCTTTGTGTAGCAAATAACTAAACATCATTTATAAAAAGACATAGTTTGTCTGCAACTAACTAAAGCAGGCAGCAAGTCCTGACATGAACAGCAGTAAGGTCTAATCTACAGGTGACAGACCGGACTTGTTATGCTGACTAGTACTGCATGGAACGAGGCTAAAACACCTAACTCAATTTCATATACAACAAAGAGAAGGCAAAAGGATACTTAGGCACCGGTGATTATGATTTGGATTCATTTTGACCACTTCCAGTCCCACCAAAGACTAGATTCTTTATTTTCCATGCAGCCGGTTGATCTCAGAACTTGGTTTATTTAATTCTTGTATTTGGATCTTTTATCTATCTTAAAAGTAGCCACGGCTAAATGTAACCCAGAAGCAACAAGGTTCTGGGTTAGAAACCATAAAAACTATATGCACATTAAAGCTTTAACAACATTAACACATAATGTCATGAGTAAACATGACTGATTTTTATTAAGAGGGTTATGTGGGAACGATGTAAATATAAAAAATATAGGAATTATATTTTTTTTTTTGAAATTTTGTTTGATTCTGACTCTTTATCAAACATGACAAAAATAAAGAGCCAAGTTAAGCTTCGGACTTGCTATTGAGTCTCTATTTCAATTTTGAATCAAGCATATGGATTTCATGCTTCGACCCCTCCATCAACCTCGCTTGATGTCAATTACACCAGTGAAATCACTAGACACTTTTGATTAACCTCTTATTAGTGGTACTATAAGTCTATGACTAATCATGTAATAAATGTAGTTCATGCAAATGTGCTGATGATCAAAACATGTGTTATAGTTGCAAATATGTTGAGTAAACTGTGTTGTTGCTGAAGAACCGGGATGGATTAAAATCAGCATTTCACACATGCAATATGCTGATGATACCTTAGTGTTCTTGGATGGTAAAGAGCAGATGAGAAATTTGCTATGTATTTTAACTGTTCTAGAAAGTATATTTGGGCTCAAAATCAATTTTGATAAAAATTCTCTAATTGGCATCAGTACGGATTACGGAAGAACATGAGACAACTGAATGTGCAGAAATTCTGGGTAGAAAAGTTACCATTAATTTATTTGGGACTCCCTCTTCACTACAAACAAACTAGACAGGTAGATTGGGAGCCATCGATTATGAGAATGCAGAGAAAACTGTCAATTTGGAAGGCCAGGCAGCTATCTTTGGGAGGCGGAATGATCGTCGTAAACTCAGCGTTAAGCTCAACCCCACAATATTTTCTGTCAGGGTAGGGAGTAAAAGTAGATAGAATCCGAAGGCATTTTCTATTGGGGGGGGGGGTGCGGGGGAATGAAAATTCTAGAAGTTTTCATTAGCCAATTGGGAAAAGGTTTGCAGACCTTTAAAGAATGGAGGTTTAGGAGTCAGAAATTTGTCCTCCATGAGTAGTGCTTTGATTGGCAGATGTTTGTAGGATATTATTTCTGAAGAAAAAGCCCTCTGGAAAAGGATTATCGTTGAAATATCATTATAATGCAAGGAGAAGATTCTGTTTGCATACCTCTAACATTGCATTCATGTCTCCTTTATGGAAAGGAATACTCAGGACAGCAGAGTTTGCGGAAAAAGGACTTAAGTATGAAGTCTGCATTGGTGAAGATATATTGTTTTGGAAAGATAAATGGTGGGATCCCAATTGCTATAACAGAAATACCCTCTCATTCTTCAGTTAGCACCAGATCCAAAGGCCACAGTCAAGGGTTTTTACAGAATTGAAAAGACACAGATGCAGTGGATGATATTCTTAAGGAGAGAGTTGAAAGATGAACTAGATGAATGTTTGACTCTTCTGCAATTTCTGATGAAATAACAGTGAATACCAATAAAAGTGAACAAGTCTTTTGGCTCAAAGAGGGAGGCAAATTCTCTGTCAAGTCTTTATACAAGTGCATTGAAGGTAGAAGGGAGCCTTATCACAAGTTTGGACAGATTTGGAAAGTTAAATCTCCTCTCAAAGTCGGGCTTTTGTGCGGTTGATGGTTGAAAAAAGGATCATAACAAAGGTTTATATAACCAAGTTGGCACCCAATGCAGATACAAATTGTTCTTTTTGTGGTCAAGGTGCTGAAGATGCAGATCACCTCTTTACCCACTTTCACTTTAGCAGAGAAGTATGTAGCATTGTATGCAAACTAGTATCCGGCAGTCTCAATTTTGACAACAGTAGACAGTTGTGCAATCAATTCAAGAAGCACAAGATGTAGTCCACTAATCCAACGAGAGGAAAAATATTATCAATCATTCCCCATGCTGTCTGCTGGAGTATCTGCAAGGAATGCAATGACTCTATATTTCGGGGAAGTAAACCTTCTACATAGAGCGCTTGTCTTAGAGCTATTCATCTTCTATATGATTGGAGAATATTTTGCTTCACATTCCTTTAGTAAGCTAGAGAAGGGAATTCAATAGATTTACTCTATAATTTTTTAATCCTTTTGATTCTTAGGAGAGGCACATCGCCAATCCGATTGGCTGTACCTCCTTTATTTATGCATTAATAAAATTGGTGGTACAGTCCACTGCTTTATTTCAAAAAGAAAAAACTGAAGTTTATGCAAAATTGATAAACATAAATAACACACAAGATTAACCATAATCAAAATGAAATGGTATTCATTGATTATGAACATTACAAATTACGATGATGCTAGCATAATGTAGCAGTCACATGTAACCAAAATTTTGATTGCGATTGGATTGTTACATAAATGTTTACGTATGTAATTGCTACAACTAGTGCGATTGATTTGTAATCACGGATCGCAGGGGCTCGAGCCCGTATCGTGCGATCTGGAACGAGTTGGACCCAATACGGCTCGAGTCGGTGCAATCTGGAGACAGTCCAATCCAGATCGTCCTATCCGAGCGTGCCAATGGATCGGGTCAGCCAAGATATGAGTCAACTTGTACGAGTCAACCCAATCCGGTACGATACGGCAAACCTTGGATCGGTTTCCCCTTTGAGATCGGATCACTGGGTGCCGATTCCAATCCGAATCGGCCGATTCTGCATACCGTGCATGTTAGGATTTCAATGGAAGAGGAAAGGTTAAATATTTACTAAAATCTGCTGGTACTTAGACATGACACCCCTTCACACAAAAATCCATAGTTCGTGTACTAATAAAACCTTATGTCTACTGTAATTGTCTAAAGTTGCAGATATTTCTCATCAATGGATAGGCATATAAGGCCGTACCCTAATTTAGAACTGTTACCAAAATCATGTAGTAGGAAATGTGATTAACCTGCATAAAAACAGCATGTGAGCTCTAAAAGATGGAACTCATGGAAGTCCTCATGTTCACTACTTCAAGCATAAAATGCTATGATCTCCAATTCATAAGCAAGCACATCCCACCTAGGTGTAGATTTCTATACCTAAAAACATAGAGTGATGCTTCCTGAATACAAGGAAAGTTTTGGGCATTATGTGGAGCAAGAAAGGTGCAAAGATGAAAACAAAATGAGAAGAAGAGTGCTCAGCTCAAAACCAGAAATAGGAAACATCTCTTCTACATCCAATAGATGTACCCTCTTCCCCAAGGTTTCATTGGCTAGCTGAGTAGAGAATCGGTACAAATCCCTTGAAGCAACCAAATAGGAGAGACCAGAAAGATTTTGCCTTTGCAAAATTCCACTCCTTTTTCCTTTCTTATACCCTCTCCCTCTTTTCCGTCAGTAATACTAGATGAAAGGATTCCTTATTTTTTAAGGACAGCTAAAAGCCACTTTCACTGGAATTGAAAACCGAAGAGTAGGTACATAACAAAAGAAAAAGGAAGTGGTGAAAAAAGTCTACTAAGGCGTAGATCCAAAAGAGAAAACAAAGTAAGTCCCCAGCCCCAAAACAACACAAGCTTAAATTACATGATAAAAGACTTCCAAGCTCACAACTTCTCAATAGTGACAGAGTCTGAAGCAAAATCCCCTTCACAATTGAAGTTCCATTCTTGGAGGAAGTGGATGAAACCATTGATAATCTCTTCCGGGTCTGAGAATAAAGTCCATACAAATTCTCTGATTCCTCTCTTTCAAGGTTGCCCAAAACATAGCTGGAAGAACCATTCTCCATAATCGCAGTTATTGCCTTTCCGTACATAATCTGTCCCAACCTTTAATAAGATCAATAACATCATCCACCTTGTGCCAAGGGATGTGGAGCACTTGAAAATCTTCCATGTCCTGTCAATAATCCCACACTGAAGGAAGTATGATCCCTGCTCACTAGAAATGTTCCACAGATGTACGCCTGACTGCAGTCAGTTTCTTATTCCATTTGGAGTTGTCAATGTAGATAATCTCCCCCATGCCATCTTCCACATGAAAATTCTAATCCTGATAGGCAAGCTTTTGTTCCAAGTCTGTTTCTTCCCCTACCAAAATCTACCATCTTGAGCCCCCGGTTGTAAAACAATCTGTTGAAGCAACGCAAAAAGATCTGTGAACTCCTGGACTTCATCCTTCTGCGAGTTTTGAACTTAATATCCTAAAAGCCACCCTGTCCATTGTAATTCCTCACCTCGCTGACCATCTCATGTGAAGAGACTGCAGTATCGTAAAGTCTGGGAGATCTAAGTCTCAAAACTCTGCCATTCAGCCACTTACCTTTCCTAAAATTAGTATGCTGCCCATTACCCAACTTGTTTTAACAAACAATGGAAGAAATCCTAGTTAGAGGTGATATGTTTCCAAATAGGGGACAAAAAACTTATAGAAGAAGCTTCTACATACCACTTCCTGGATAATCTTTCCTTCTGATAGTTCTTGCCCATAAGGATTCATCATCTCCCTCAATTCCCCACAACCATTTTGTCAATAAGGCCCTATTAAAGGATTGGATTAGCATTAACCCCACACCTACTCCTCCTTGCCTTTATAAACATAATTCCAACCAATGTTGTGTTATCCCCCTCTCCTATGAATAATTCCAACCAATGTTGTGTTATCCCCCTCTCCTATGAACCTGTAATGTTGTGCCATCCCCTCTCCTGAGAACCTCTTCCCTTCCAGAAAAATGCAGCTCTAAACTCTGATGGACTCCAATTTTTGGCAAACCAGATGGGCAAAAAGTGAATCGGCAAACTAGAAAGGACGACGTTGGAGAGAACCCATCTACCCCCAGCTGATAGGATCTTACCCGTCTAGCTTTCCAATCTGCATTAAACTTTTTAATTAGAGATTTCCACCCACTGCATCTTATGGCTCCACCAGGAAGAGGCAGACCCAAGTATTTGATAGGAAAGGAAAGTTGCCCTCAAAATGTGAGCAATCATAGCCTTTTTTTCTACTTCCAAAAAGAAAGGCCAATAAGTTCTCTTTTAGAAAAGTTAATTTTCAAGCTATAACAGCTTCAAGAAGTTTGAGAATGATCTTCATATTGGTAATCTTTTGCTCATCTGCTGTAGAAAAAAGAACTATATCATCTGCATAGTGTAAATGAGTCACTTCCTCTTTAAATCGTGTCACCCTAGAGCCTTCAATAAGCGCACTAGCCTTAGCAGCTTAGCCTTCTTCCACATCATACTAAGGACCTGTCCAAGGAGGAATAAAGAGGAGATAGCACGTCTCCTTGTCTTAACCCCCTTGAACTCCCAAAGAAACCACAAGGAATACCATTAATCAGAACAGGAAATTTGGCTGTCTCAATACAATTTCTAATCCAAAAAAAAAAAAAAAAATATTTCCTTAAGCCCATCGGAAGCATAACTCTATAAAGGCATTCCCAAATAACTCTATCATAAGCCTTTTCGAAATCAATTCCCAATTAACTCTATCACAAGCCTTTTCAAAATAATCTTAAAGACCACACATTCTTTTCTCTGAATTTTCTACTCATGTATGCATTCATATGCTGCCAGGAAGTTATCTAGAATGTCAAGTTAATTAATTGGCCTATAATCCTTAATATCGTCTGCATTATCTTTCTTGGGGACTTTGAATGTTGAGTTAAAGTGCTTGACTCTCCATGGACTGTTCTCAAATTCTTTCAGCGGCCATGACATCCTTCTTAACAATGTCCCCTGAATGTTGATAAAATCCCTTTGAAAAACCATCCGGGCCTGGCAATCTTATTAGCATCCATGCTTAAAACTGCACCTTCAATTTCTTCCTCTGTAAATGGGTTGAAGTGACTAATCTATCTGCTTCTTCAACAGAAATGCTTGAGCATCAGTTATTGAGTACCTGAGGTCTCCAACCTTCCTCTTCCTTAAACAAGTTCTCATAAAACTTAACCACAGCTGAGGAAAGTGCATTGTTATCTTGAATGATGGTATCACCTATCGTGGAGAAATAATATTGATTTTTCTCTTCTTCCCACTAGACATAGCATGAAAAAGGGCTATATTTTTTTGTCCCCTTCTCTATTTGTCTCCACTTGATTTCTTCCCTCAATGCCGATTCATTGTACTCTCTTTTCACTTCCTTCCACTGGCCTATTTTCTCGTGTAGTGCTGTCTTGATCATTCTTCATCTCACATTCTTCAATCTGTGTAATAAATCCTGTCTCACCTGAGCTGCTGCTCCAAAAGTTTGCACACTCCATTCCTTCATCTTCCCTCGAATCCATTCAAGCTTTGAAGCAAGGGAGTAGCATGCATATTTATGTTGCAAACCGTGATCCCGCTGTTTGACCATTCTCTGAAACTATCATGTCTAAACAAGTAACTCAAATCTGAATAGTTTGTCCTTGTCTGAATGTGTTGCTAAAAGCAACAGAATGTGGTCGAGAGAACCCTAGGAAGACCCTTGACATAAAATCTGCCGAAGGTTTGCTGCCATTCACACTTAACTAAAAATCTGTCAAGTCTTAGCTTTGCTTTCCTATTTGACCAAGTGAATGCAAGGGATGTCAGTTCCACCTCAATAAGTTCTGCAGAGGATATCCAACCCCCAAAAAGATCCATTTCAAGGGGGATCCATTCTGGTTGGATCTTTCTAGAAGGAATCTGGCAGCATTAAAATCTTCCCTTACACACCAAGCTCCCAAACTTCTGGATTGATTATCTATAAGTTCTTGAAAAAAAAAAAAAAAATTCAGCCATCTTGAGAGGCCCATATGCACCTGTAAAGGTCCAGGAGTGACCTTTGCCCTTGAGTTTGAAATGCCTTTGTGTTTGAAATCAGCAGAGATGGAGAAGTATCACAATGTACTGTTATTCCTTCAAAGATGTCTTGATTCCATAGAAGAAGAATTCCACCAGCTGGCTTGGAAACCTATCCTCAATGCTTCTGGACTCCCAGGTTCAGGACAAATCAGTGGGAAAATCTTGCATCTTGGTTTTCTCAATATAGAGAACATCAATTTTGTATCTCTGGATCATGGTCCCAATCAAGCCCTTAATATTCCAAGTGCCAACCTTAACATAAATGTTGCTGTTTATCCCTCCCTGCCCCTCTTCTGTGCCTGAGACTTTCAAGTTGGATGTTAGTCTAGACATAGCTTAACTCCCTAAATCCTATCTTTATGCCTTCACCACTACCTCTTTTGATAAAGTTAGAGATAAATTAAGGTCTCTTTTGACTTTCCTGAGAAACTTCCTTACAATATGTTCTTTACCAAATAAGGAAATGCCGACCAGTGATCCCACTTGCCTAATCATGTCATCCGACCAATCTCCATGCTCCTCTCCCTTAAACATAGCCAATGGCAAGCAGTCAATAATCACCTCTGAATTCACCTGTACCTCAGGCCCCTACAAGACATGCCCTTTTCCCTACTAGCCTTATCTTCTAGAGAAAAAGGAGGAGGAGGGGGGGAAGGAGAGAGTGCAGAGATGGATGAGGCTAAGGACAGAGAGGGAACCTAGTAGACGTGCATCTGAGCTGAAGGAGACCCTTGTACATGCTCAATGCCTCCCTGCATCGAAGCAACCGCTGAGACCGAAGTCAAATCAGAAACCTTCATCGACAAGAAGGGTCTCCTCCCTTGAATCCACCTATCATCCCCTGCTAGGGGACCAAAGCTGCAGTTTGTAAACAAATAAAAATTGGTGTCCCTGAAGACACTCCCCAGGAAGGATTTGGCCCCCCACAAGGAGAAGCCTTCTCCCAAATCACCTGCTTGAGTAGAGGAAGGCTCTGCAACTGGAGGCAAAGCTATCTGAAGACACATGGCAAACAGGTGCTTTGACTGGCATAAAAGAGAAGCCAGTCCACAACCCCTAAAATAGTAGGCAAGAGCAGCTGAACCCCATCACTTTAGCAAGAACGACTGACTTGAAATTCATAAATCATCTAGGTCAGATGTATCTGGCACACTGCCTCTGAACACCTTGGCATTGTGCATCTTCTTTGCCCAAAAAGCACATAAAACATTCCTCTGCCAGCTCACCTTTCCCAACACAGCGCCATCCTTACATTTCCTAGCACATGCTTCCTCTGCCAATTCCCAAGGAGTCTCGATCCCCATAGCTCTCTGCCTATGCTTGGATCATCTATTCTCAATCTGCAGATCATGTATAATACGATTTCCTTGTCCCAAGGTCAATCCATTTCTGTGAGTGGCCCTAGGTCTGAAAGAACATACACCTTGACTCGACCGAGCTTCTTGAGTCGTGGCCAAAAGACTCAAGTAACTCATTTGACACCTTTTTTTGATATGATTGTCCCCTGTTCTCACCTGATGATTGCTATCTCTATATTTCCCGTACACGGTGACCAGCTCTGCTCATGACCAATATTGATCACAAAGTTGAAGACCACCTTGAATCAATGATGAGGAGGTGGCTTGCTTCATTCTAACTTGGACCTAGAAAGAATGCCCTCCCATTTGAATCTTCACCTGACCAAGGATACAGCCTACACCACCCACTTCATCCTGGCTAGAGCATACTCTATCATTAACCCATCCAAAGGGCACAGATCCACCCTCTTAATAATCCAAAAGGACTTCACGATAGAGAAGAAGGTCTCCATATTCCACAGATGAAGAGGAATTCCAATAAGTTGGCGCCACGTCACCACCTCGGTAGCAGTCAGGAAAATGGCCAATCTTGGTTTCCAATCTGAAACCTCCAATAGAAGACCGCCTTTTTGAACATCTCCCAAAGATAGGCAAGCCTCTTTCCATCCTGAAATGGATCAAGAACTTATTTAAACCATGAGAGTATAGAGCTCCCTCAAGAGCCAATACTTCTCTTTTAGCCAAGAGCTCTGGAGCTCTTCCGGACTCCCCTTTTTGAGTCACCGTAACACCAGAACCACACTGGGAGCAAACAGCATACAGTCTTATAAATGGAGTAAAGCTTCACTCACGTGCAAAGACCAGGGTATGTCGGCCACCTTAACAGGGTCGCCGGAAGGTTCTTCTCCAACTCTAGGAGTAACAAGGCTCTCCTACAAAGCATCATTGCACGTCCGAGCCAACCCCCCCCCCCCCCCCCACAAACCCCCCACCTCCCAAAAAAAGAAAAAAAAGAGAAAATCTTCTACCTTTGCAACAAAGTCCTGGAGACAGAAGACCTCACCTTCTCTTTACAAACTCAACTCCAATGACCCACTGCCGTACAAATGAAGCATCTAACAGCCTTTCTACACCCCGCTGAAAAACCCTTCGCCAAACATCTAAAGCAAGAGTCTTGACCTATAGGAAGAGGCAAGGATTTAATCTCTACTCCAGTGGACCGCCTTGCTCCAAAACCCCACCTCTGCCTCTGCAGCTGGCCCCTTTTTTTTGTTTGGGGGGGGGGGACTGGCCACTCACCTCCTTTTATGAGGTGGGAGGCGGTCCATCCTTGAGGCGGAACCACCCTCCTAAATTGGTGGCCTACTAGGCATGTTCCTTAGGTGGGTCAAATACTCCTTAGGCCATTACATTAAGGCCCAACAAAACAAGCTCACCAAGGGTTAATGCCAGATTTCTGAAAATTTTCAATTAAACTCATAAAAAAAACATCTCACCTTTTTAACTTAGGATTTAGGGTTTTTAACAAATAACCCCCTAATGAATAGTGTATATGATGTGAGTAATATATATATATAAAAACCTGCATTATACACATAGAAATGACCCCCTGGACTTTCTTTTTATTCTAAATTTACCCTGATTTGTCAGGATGAGTTATGGCAAGTAGGGGGTTCCCTATGTATTACCATGGGTATTTTGGGTTTTGCATATACACTTTTTATGCTTTGTATATGAGATTCTTTAGTGGGTATTTGCTAAAAACTCTAAACTTTATTATATTTGTGTTTATTATTTTAGGGATTTTATTGGCATCCCTTCCTAAAACTAAGGGGTATTACATTTTGTGACTACATTCTTCCTATTCTTATTTTCTTTTGTTTTAGTAGACTGCATTCTCATTCATCATATGTATTGTATTGGTCTTGAATGGACGTACATTCTCATTCATCGTATATATTGTACTGGTCTTGAATGGATGCTTCTTTTGTGATCAACAGCCGAATGACTATAGGAAAGATGATTGAACTTCTTGGTGGCAAAGCAGGAGTTTCAAGTGGAAGATTTCATTATGGCAGTGCGTTTGGTGAACCTAGTGGCCATGCTGATAGAGTTGAAGCCATAAGGTACAGTTATTTTGTCTGGTTTCTGTAATGTCGACTTGTGCTTACCTTTTTCTGGTGTATGACAGTGAAACTCTGGTGAAGCATGGATTTAGTTATAGTGGGAAGGACTTCATTTATTCAGGTATATGTGATGTTTCTTGTGTTTATTTTCCGTTCCACATTCCGACATACAAGATATTTGCTTGCATTTGCCTTTATCCAGTTATTCATACCATCTGTGTGTCAGTCCACATATTTTGTGAGTTTAACTTTTAAGAGAAGAACCTCTAGTGAGGTCTTTTCTATTGTTCATGATCACTGCCATGTATATGTCTTTGTAAATTAGAATACATAAAAAAACATATTCTGTATGATATATGCATTCATAGAAGTCTAGTATTAGTATCTAGAAAGTTATCGGATTAAAATTATGTGCAGTTAATAGTTAATATAGCTGTAATATCCTAAAGAAGTAGTGATGTGTTTAGAAATATTTGTGCATATCAAGTTTGCTAATGTTTTCTAATGCAGCTGCATCTGAATCAATTCTTTCTTGTTATACATATAACTTCTTATAAGTTTCATTCTTACTTACCTCATAACCTAATATATACCGAGTTATGCATATTGTATTATGTTTTCAGTTCTGTATGAGGCATTCCTTGTGATGCATCTACTCTTCACAACTCTTTGTGAAATTTTCTTAACTCCAGACAATGGATTTTTCAGGCATAACTGGATATCCTCTCCAAGCGTACATTTTCATGGGGCCAATTTACTATCAGAAGTTGAAACACATGGTAAATATTGTTAGTTTTATGTAATGCTGTAAGAAAATTTCATAATAAATGAAGCTTTTTTGTGTGAATGAACTGTGATCTATTGTCTGTGAAGGACCTTCCTGAATTTGCTTTTTAGGCTGCTAGGCCCATTGCATCTTTTCTTTGACATGGGATTAGAAACATTTTTAGATAGAAAAGAAAATTGGAAAATCTAGCATTGCAAAAAATGTGATTGGCTAGATGTATGTTTCTTTTGTAATGGTTCATGAAATTCCTTGTCAACATCATGATATAGATTCTCCTTGGTGATGATAGATTGCAAAAATAGGGGCATGCTGGTCACAGCTTCTGGTCATTTTTGTATGGAAAGTTTGGCTGTCGTCATCCCAAAGAACTGCTAGTAATTCATGGTTTCATTTTGTAGGAAGT
The DNA here is from genome assembly GCA_030544215.1 of Zantedeschia hybrid cultivar. NCBI lineage: Eukaryota > Viridiplantae > Streptophyta > Magnoliopsida > Alismatales > Araceae > Zantedeschia > Zantedeschia hybrid cultivar. Next base: position 57,052,690 of record JARZZO010000002.1, on the reverse strand, counting down.
AATTGAGTTTTGCAAGATCAGCCAATTCCAATCTGGATTGGCATATCCGAATCCAAATAACCTGGCCAATCAAATTCAGCGGGAACCCGATAACCTCTTGAAAATGAAAAGAGAACTTGGGCCAAATTGTCCCACAATCAGGGCCAAATCAGCTAGGATAGGCAGATCCTGCTCGATCTAGCCATGGATTGGGATCCCAATATAGGAAGTAAGATCCCACCCCCAACCCATTAGCCACCTTCAACCCCCTTTTAAATGTTATTGTGACATTTTTTTTTTCCTTGTTTTTTCAGATTTTCTTGGATTTTTTGTTCTTTCTAATATTCTTAAACTTTTTAAATTAAAAACCAGCCGATTCAATGATTTACTTTCTTTCTTTTGATCGGCCAATTTGGCCAACCCAATCCCAAGCATGATCAGATCGGAATGCGCCAATACAATGTCTTAATTTGTTTCACCTTCCTTACTTAGAAGGCCACACAGTTTATCCCCAGCAGGTGCTTCAGATGTTGTGGATTTGAGCCCTCCATATAAAGTCCAGTAGCCTATTCCTACTTTCGATTATGGAATTAATCTGGTTCATTCTTGCTCTTGCACCAGTGGTGGCTCCACTTTGGCGTCTCCAATGCTGTTTTTTCACATGGTTACATATATCTGAACCATAGTAGTGAGGCAGAAAGCATCCAAAAGGCATAATAATAATGTATTCCCGCCACATTTGGGAGGAACCTCTCTCTCTTTTTCCTGCTTTTGGCTGGTTGGGGTTGGGGGGAGGAGTCAAAATAGTCCACCTTGAATACAATTCATTGTCCATCCTCATTAAAACCACTGAAAACATTAAGTAGAATGTAGCATATTCATCATGGTGAAGTCCTGCCACATCAATGCATTTGATGTAGGTTTTGGATGGCTAATCTAAGTGAAATTTTGTTGTTGGCTGTCAACCGATGCCAACTTCCTATTTATTGTCTCATAAACTTTTCTAAACATCAATAAGCAAGCAGAAAAGCTCTATACTCTGGAAGATGTCACAATCTCAGTTATGTTTAGTTGTGGCAAAAATGAAATAATGTAAAGTTAATTCTATGTTGATACACAGACTGATAAAAGTGACCTTATGATAGAAAGAACCTTTAAGCACAAGGACATGCGATGGGAATATAATCTGTTTTAAACCAAATAAAGCATGCTGAGTTTGTTGAGCAATCAGAGTAATTTCAAAAGCATTAATGTTGTACTTGCTTGCAAACTCTTGTAACTACAGTAAATATCTAATCTGAAGTGAACAATGGTTGCATGATTTTGACATTTCTGCATGATTTCTTAACTACTACTTTCATCTTGTCAGGTGTTGGATAAGATGCATGCTCGAGCTAGAGGACCTCGTGTAACACTAACTAGACAACCAACTGAAGGAAGAAGTCGTGATGGAGGTATATTTTTTCCAAAAGTTATTGTTTAACATGATAGGAATGTGGGTCTTGTTGTCTTCACGAAGTAAACATTTTTAAGAGTTCTATCATATGTGGCCATCATCAGGACTACGTCTAGGAGAAATGGAGAGAGACTGTTTGATAGCTTATGGGGCTAGTATGTTGATTTATGAGCGCCTAATGTTGTCCAGTGATCCATATCAAGTTCAGGTACCAATGTTTTTTTTTTTTCCCTTTCAAGTGGTTTCTCGTGATTTTTATTGCATATGAACTCTATTACTTATCAAAATTTTGATACAATTAAGTGTGTGCCACATTCATAGTTTAATACCCCAAGTGGTGGGCAGGCTATGGCGCTATAGGCTCTTTAGCAGAGACAATCTTGGATCTTGTTCCAATTCTGGCGGGCATCAACATGTAGCTTCTGATTAGGAATTATATGGCACCAGGAGCTATATGTTGATGCAACGATAACTATCCATACAACAATACCTTGTTTAATTATGGCATCATTTAGGTTCTTATTCTACCAATTGAAGTGTCACCTTATTATGCAGTCCACAGGACTGTCTTTCAAACAGTTGAAAACATATCGTTAACCCGCTTACTAACTTCTAGTAGCACGTACACTAAACAAATGGTTAAACTGAATTCAACGAAGTTGACATGCATGAAATCCAAACCAGACATCACAGAGATATAGATCATTCTGCCATAGAATTACTAGCCTGGAATTTATTTGATAAAGTGCTCAAATGGGTCCTACCAACAGCTTTTAGGTTATGGACTGATAAAGGTTTTGGTCATTGTCCACAAGCTGAAAATTGCATATGTAGAATGCAATAGCTTCTTAAGTATTTGCTTGTAGTAATACCAGGAGTGTTTTCAGGAGAGAAATGTCAGGAGTGCGGAGAGGGGAGAGTGAGAGAGGAGAGAGTAGAATTCCTGGAGGATCTGGTTCTGGAAGGGAGTGGGGTTGGATTCCTGTCCAGGTGAAGGATGCCCGCAGAGTGGTCCCTCGGAAAAAGGCTTCGGCTGGACTTCCAGTAGGCAGGGATGAGTGTATCCTCTGCCTATGCAAGGGACACCATGCGGCAAGCTGCAGAGATGCGGTTCGGTGTCTCCATTGTAGAGGAGTTGGACATATAAGAAGCAATTGTCCTACCCTTCGCCCCTCTACCAGGAAACCAGTGGAGGTTGACAGACTGTTGACAACCGGGAAGGTTGTTAACCCAGGTGATCGTTCCGATACCAGGATTCTTCCTGGAGTTCTGGAGATACCATGGTCACCGAAGGTTAGGCCAGCAAAATCCTATTTGGATCAATCTGTTGTGGCCTCTTTCCAGGAGGATCTTCTTCGGCAAGAAGTCGACTGTGAGGAGGTGAGGGTAAGTCTGCACACTCTTTGGCCGGAGGTGCGCAATTGGTGTATCTGAAGACTGGGTCAGTGCTCTTTCCTTGTTTATGCTGACTTAGAGTCGTGGAGGAGCTGGCATGCTCCAAGGGTCGAGTAGAGACTAAGGAGGGTGCTGTTGTGCAATTCTCACCTTGGAAGATAGATGTTGGGACTACTCCGATGGAGGATGAAATCAAAGTATGGTGCAGATTGCGGGAGATACTTCTTCATCTGTAGAACATGACTTCTTTCCAAGCCATCTTCTCCAGGTTTGGCAGACTGAGAGAAGTGGATGGGAAAGGGATCAGGGGTGTTAATATTTCAGCTGTACGGGTTAAAATAGCCATTGATAAGATGGGGGATATTCCTGAGAAGCTGAAGATTTCAGTAGGGGGTGGTGCCTTTTGGGTTTCTATCAGTGTGGAAGAAGCAGGTGAGGCTTCATCTACTGAGCAAGATTGGTCGTGGGCTGAGGTCGTAGCTGCGTACACGAAATTCAGGAAGAACAGAGGAGATGGACCTGAACCAGGAGCACCGGAAGTGTCCAATCTACCAGCACAGGGTGATACTGGTTCTGAGTCAGGACAGGTTTGCAGTCTTTCGAACTCGATTGAACTGAGTCGTATGAAGGCAAACAAGCAGGAAGGGGAACACGCTAGCAGAGGCACTAAAGATTTTGGGTTTCTGAGGCTGCATGGAGGGAAAGGGCTTCTTGGGACGTTCCTAGAGTCTTCGAAGGGCAGGAAAGAGCAACCTTCGGGTGTTGGGAATGGTTATTGCTCCATTAAAGGAGTGGTGGAGGCAATGCCGGTGGGTCCCGAGACGATTTTGGAGGTTGGCGTTTAGGGGTATGATGGAGAGAGGTTATCAGGCGAGGGAGACAAACAATAGTGGGTTCTGGATACGGAGGATCCGGTTTCAGGCGGGGATCCAATGCTATGGGACCCCGTCGTTTCGGATCATGACTTATCCACGAACCGGGTTTTTATGGAGCCGGTTCAGCTGTTAGGGGTCCTCTCAGGTCCAGTTCACGTGCCTGACGACGAATCGCTCATGAACTGTTGTCTTCTTCATCGTGGGACTGGTTCTGGCTTGTGTTCCGGAAAACAGAGTTCCGGTAGGGACCTTTCAGTGCTCAGTGGAGGATTATCTTCCTTGTTTAATGCTCAGGTTTTTAATCACCATAACTCTGGGAATAGTGAGAAGGATAGAGGGATGCTTTGGGCTGTGGATGGAAGTTCGGGGATGAATAGTAGCCAGCAGTTTCTTCGTAGCGAGGATACTGTGGTTGGAGGGGCCTGTGATAGTATGGAAGAGCTCTTGTAGAATGAGGACATGTTTTTTAATACGGTTGGTTCTCAAGATGACTTGACAGGGATTGGTTTGTATCAGGCTGTGGAGGAGGAATTTGAACACAGTGATAATCAGTGTGCTCAGATTATCCCTTATGAAGATTGTGTTGCACCGTTGGCTGTGAAACAGGTTCTTCATGAGGAGGCATGGACAAAGGAAATCATACAGTTCGGACAGCGAATAGGAGTATCTTTTTGGGGCAAAGAGGAGATGGTTTTGAGATTCCTCAAGAAGCTGAAAAGAAACAATGCTCTGCAACAATCAGCTAGGAGAAAGGGTACGGGAGGAGGTATCAAGATAGGGAAGAGAGAAGCAGCTTTGTGAAAAATAATGTCCTTGTTGACAGTCTTAGAGGTAAGAAGATAAAGGAGGGGGGTTTACACATTGCTACATCATGAATCTGATTTCATGGAATGTCAGGGGGATTAATGGGGACTTCAAGGTTAGAGTTGTGAAAGATCTTGTTATATCTCTTCATCTAGATTGTATCTGTTTGCAAGAGACCAAGATGACCAGTTTCGATAACTTTTCTTTATCAAGATTGGGTGGGCCTTTACTAGACAAGGTTGCAGTTCTTCCGGCTGATGGATTTAAAGGAGGGCAGTTGATAATGTGGAATGGGAATAAGTTTGATGGCAATGTGTGTGATGTGGGTAGATTCAGTATTTCGGTTGCTTTTAATTGGAAGTGCAGAAGTTCAACCAGTAACAGTTGGATTATTTCATCAGTGTATCTTTCCCTCTCTACACTGAGTTCAGTCTAAATCTGCACTTATCGCAAAGCAGGGGGGCAGGCATTGAGTGTTGTCTAAAAAGTTTCAGGTGTTGGTTGTGGTTCCATTATGGAGATTCGCACTGACCGACATGCTTGTCGATGCGTTCAGGCAGTTGCTTTCTTCGAAGATCCCCAAAAATCGGAGGTAACGGATAGAGAACAGATGAAAAGAAAATGGATTCGTCTATAAAATAAAATTACCATAGGACGAACGTGCGATACTTTTTATTATGTGAAAGTTTCCTTCACTCATACATACATGTATATATGACTAACGGGTGAAAATAATTAGATCTCCTAAGATTTCTCAGGATAAGATCTAAAAGAGAGGACTCTAACAAGAGAGAAGGGGGTGGGACTCCATTTTTAACTAAGAGGCACAAAAATTTGCTCAGGTAGATGGCATCAGAGTTAAGCTAGGTCATTGATTTTGAACATGCATGAAGACCCCCATCAGAGCTACATCTAAGTATGTAAAAAATTGTCCATCCTTCAACAGAAATTTGCGGTCACTATCCGACCGGTGTGGTCGCACACTCTGCAGGGACGTCGTAGGTCTTGAATTTGTGTGCACTGTCCAATCTGCTAATCAGATAGGGGTTGCATGGACCACGTGGCACATTAGTATTTTTTTCACTTTTGTTTTTGTTTTTTAGAAATTGGTGAAAGTACCAGCATTATTAAAATGGCAAATTAAATGTGGAAGTGATAAAAGAGGGAAATTAAGGGTGGACATTTCCAGATTATCCCTGATTTGTGCTGAAGAGACAGTTTAGCCAAACCATGGGCTACCCTTCACAAGTCCTCTTGGGGACAGAAGAGACAGAGATCAAGCTGTTAGAAAGTAGCACTGCAGGCTTGATACCGTGGGTGGCTGGGCATCGCCTTCAATGGTGACAGCAGCGAGTAGATTAACAGACTTTAAAACCGCATGGAAAGTTGTTGCTTCACACACTGTTCAGCAGAGGGAAATGTTCTTCCAAGAACTTTATAGGTTGCACTCTCTTTTTGTTGGGGCTTGGTGCATTGTGGGGGACTTTAATTGTGTAAGGTTTCCTTGGGAAAGGTCTAGTGTGCAGAAGTGGAGCAAGGAGATGGTTAGCCTTAATCAGTGGATTAGGGAGGTCAAGCTTATGGATTTGGATATACCTAATAGAAAATTTACTTGGTCTAACCTTCAGCAGGTTAGTAAACAGTCAAGGCTTGATAGAATATTGATCTCCACTGAATGGTTCAACAGTTTCCCTATGACACAAAGGATTAAGTCCTTTGCAACTCATGAAGGAGGACAAGAGAAAGAAAATCAGAATCTTCATATATGAATTGAAATAGCAGAGGGAAGAAGGATTCAAAGAAATGATTAATAATGGTGGCTGGAAACTCCATGGGCTGATTCAGCACTACACAATTTTCAGGTTAAAATGAAGAGGATCAGGAAAGGGTTGAAACAATGGGCTAAACAGAAATATGGGAGGGCAACAAAGGAGAGGCAGTCATTGTTGGAACTGAAAAGTGAGAATATGGATTTATCTTCTCATAAATTGCATTCACTAAAGGAGTTGAAGAAGATGTTGAATGAAGAGCTGTTGAAGGAGGAAATTAGATGGAGACAGAGAGCTAAGGAACATTGGTTAAAGGAAGGTGATAAAAATATCTCTTTTTTCCATGTGGTGGCTAGTGCTAAAAAGAATTTTTTGTCCATTGATCATATTAGAGATAATGAGGTTGTGATTGAAGAACCTAATGAGATTAAGAGAATGTTTATTGATTTTTTTCAGAATCTTTTCTTGGAAAATTTTTCCTTGAGACCTCATCTGGAAGATGGTTTGCTTCCTAAGTTAGATGCCTCAGAAGTTGAAGAACTGTCTGCACCTTTTTCAGAGAATGAAGTTAAAGATGTAGTCTTTAGTATGGATCCCAATAAAGCTCCGGGGCCCAATTGGATGTCCATAGGGTTCTATTAATTTTTTGGGGATACCATTAAAGAAGATCTACTTAATCTTGTCCAAGAATTCTATGATAGCCCGGAAAAGATTAAAGTCTTCAACTCAACTTTTGTTGTCCTTATTCCGAAATCAGAAGGTGTTGAAAGAATGAGTGATTTTTGTCCAATTAGTTTGCTTAATGGGTGTTATAAAATCATAACCAAAATTTTGACAACCCGACTCAAAAAAGTTATTCATAAGATTATGGGGAGCAACCAATCTGCTTTTTTGTAAGGGGGATTCATCTTGGATAACTATATGGCAACATATAAAGCAATCCATCATTATAAGAATAGAAAAAAGAAAGATGTTATCTTAAAGCTTGATTTTGAGAAGGCCTGTGATAGAATCAGCTGGAGTTGTCTTCACAATACTATGGAGCTTATGGGTTTTAATGGGAGATGGATCAGGTGGGTGATGAGCTATATTTCCTCATCTACGTTCTCTATTTTGGTTAATGGAGAGTCGTGTGGTTACTTTAAGAGTTCTAGAGGATTAAGGTAGGGAGACCCTATGTCTCCACTTCTTTTCTTATTAATTGGTCAGATTTTGAGTTCTCTTTGGGACAGTATAGCTCAACAGGGTTTGATTGAGGGGTTCTGTATTGGTAGAAGCAATATTCAATTATCTCACCTTCAGTTTGCGGATGATACTTTATTGTTTACTTCTGGAAGCAATGTGAACATCCAGAATATTAAAAGGCTGCTGATCCTGTTGGAAGTTATGACTCGGTTGAGAATTAACTATGAAAAATCAGAAGTTGGGGTAAATGTGGCACAGGACAGATTACAGGATATTGCAAATTCTTTTCAGTGCAGAGTCAATTCTTTTCTTATCAAATATCTTGGCTTGCCCTTATCGGATGGTGTTATCAAGGTTAGGGATTTGGATGATCTAATTAAGAAATTTGAAGATCAGTTGGAAGGATGGAAAGATAGATTTCTTTCAGGAGGGGGGAGACTAATTATGTCCAAATCAGTCCTCTCTTCATTGGCCATTTACTATGCTTCTATCTTCAAGATTCTAAGGACTATGGAGAAGATTATTGAATCAGTCAGAAGTTTTTTTTCTGGCCAAGAGGAAAAAGGGGAAAGAGAGGTCTTCATTTGATCAACTGGAAAAATGTGTGCAAAAGTAAGGAACAAGGTGGTATTGGCCTATGTGGAGTTGTCACTTTCAATAAAGCTTTGCTAATGAAATGGTTGTGGAGAAATGGGGAGTGTTCGGATGCCCTTTGGACTATCATTATCAAGGAATTATATTATCTATGCTGATAACAAATGGAGTCTATATCCTTCTACCACTTACCATTTGTCTCCCATTTGGACGAATATAGTGAAGAATGTTGATTTTATGGCTATCTCTGTTGAAATCTAGGTTGGTAATGGCTATGACACACTATTTTGGAAAGATAAATGGTGCTCCAGGCTAGTCTTTTCCTCTCAATTCAGTAATATATTTAATATCACTCAGTATCAGGAGGCTTCGGTGGCAGAAGTATTGTCTTATAATGGTTCAGGTCATAGAAATTTGCAGTTGAGAAGGGATCTTACTGAAGTGGAAATAGAGGAAATTTCGACTCTACTCAATCTCACTAGCATAGTTAGAATTTGTGCTAAGAATTATGATAAGAGAGTTTGGAGATGGAATACCAGTGAATAGTTTTCGGTTAAGTCTATTTTTCAGATATTGAATGATGGTGGATGTAGGGTTTGGTGGAAGGATTTAGTTTGGTCTAACTATCTTCCTAATAAGATTAAGGTGTTTCTATAGAAGCTTGCTTAGTCTAGAATCCTCACGGGAAGGAGAGCTAAGAAGCTCCATATCTCAGGAAATTATTCATGTGTCTTATGTGCAATCTTTGAGGAAGACCAAAAGCATCTTTTTTTGGGTTGTGGCATTATTATAATTCTGTGGAAGACTCTTTGCAGATTATTTGGAATTATTTGGGTGGATTAGTCTTTTGTTATGGATCTTTTAAGCTGGTGGGCTAGGTCTGTCCTTTTCCAGGACAGAAACATTTGTGGTTCATCATCTGTCCGGCTATGATGTGGACAATTTGGTGTTTGAGAAACAGAAGGAAGTTCAGTGACCAATATAGCAGTGTTATTGAATTATTGAAGAGTACCTTTAAATGGGTGGAGGAGTGGGAAAAAGCTGCTTATATCCTTAATGAGGGAAATTCTGTTATTTTGCAGAAGGCCACCCTGCGGAGGGCTCTGTTTAGTTGATGGTCTTCACATTGTAATTCTGTTTTATTCTCTTGATAAAACAGAACATTTGTAATTCTATTTTGGACTAGATTAAGACTTGGTTGGGGGTATGTCCCACCTAGGTTGATTTTTGTTTTTGGGCCTTCTTTGTACTACATTCTTCTTTTCATCAATAGAACAGTGACTTTTAGTCACCTTCTAAAAAAAAACATGACTCATCCAAAACTAAAGCTGAAAATTACATATCTAGTATCCAATGTGAAGCACTACAACATGACTCATCTAAAATTAACTGACATTTTAAATTGAGCATCTATGAGATTTATGTAGTCAGAAGAGTAAATTTTAAACTCTACTGCTGTAGCCAGAGGAAACAGCATAAAAGCGGCTGATTCTTCACATACATGGGACCACTTACATGGTTTAAATCACAAGACAGTCTTAGGATGCCACAAACCCTACAAGGTCCATACCCAAGGCCCAGGAACATGGTAGAACAAGGGAATTGTAAGAAGATAACAGAAAGACAGCATAGTATTGCCCAAACTCAAGCAAGCTGTAACAGGGCCCTCGAAAGGTTGGCCTAGACCTTTCTCACAACCCAAACCAGCTATTGAAGTTGGTGGAGGAGAGCAATGTCTGTTGCTTCCAGCCTTGAGGATGTCATTCCCAACTTCCTTGCTGTGCCACGAGATCTGCTTCTCCTTGTTCTCTTTCCTTGACTTTAGAGTTTTAGGTGTGGGAGGAGGATAGAAAGGGAAATTACCCTTCTTACTCTCTCGCAAGATCTCTCTCTCTCTCTCTCTCTCTCTCTCTCTCTCTCTTTTGTTTCTTCCTTTCCCTTTCTCTCCGTTGTGTCTCTTTCCCACCCTTTGTCTCTCCATTCCTCACTCCCAAGTACTGCCCAGCCTAGACAGAGGGAAAGTGTAGTCCTGCCCTTCTGATGTTTAAGGAGGGATGGGAGGCATCTCCCCTCTTACATGGGTGTGTCCTGTCAACCACCATAGGACCTGACCAATTACCTGCCCACTTTATCTCTCTTCTTTATTCTTCGTCCACTTATAATACAGCAGTCCTTTGGCTGTGACATGGGCTCCATGAGTGTGCCAGCGGCACATCATCCAGTGGGTCAAACTAAGGCCCACTAGACAAACACTGATTGCACGGCAGCCTGATCGTCACTGGTCAACTGCAATGCAACACCTCATCAATCATTATCCCTTAACCCCTCTACTAAGTGAGAATTAGGCTTATTTAATATAATTAAAAGGATATTTAAGTTGGCGTCCATTCACATAACCTCTAAAAAACCTATAATTAAGTTAAGGCTAGCAAGTTGTCAAAAACTACTCAATTAGTTTCTGGTACTGGTAACACAATTAAAGGCTAAGATTAGAATGTGGAATATGACACCAAGTCAACCAGAGGTGTTTTAACTTATTTTATATCCTTTGGATGTTTTGCCTTTCTGTTGTAAACAAATATGCCAATACTGAATCGCTAATGATGCTTGAATTTTTTTGTTATTTGTATCTACTATGCAAGTAGTATATTCATGTATAGAAAGTCTGATTATTTTTCCATCTCTCAGGTTTGCAGGACCTGTGGCCTCTTGGGCTACTATAACTATAAGCTGAAGACTGCCGTTTGTTCAATGTGCAAGAATGGAGACAATGTTTCTACTATGAAACTACCATATGCTTGCAAACTTTTGTTTCAGGTAAACTATGCCCAACAAATGTTGTACTTTTTCCACATGCCTTGCACGTATAACTGTCGTGCATTTTTTTTCATGCTGCTATATAATGCTGCAGCAGATCTACTTGTCAATACTAGTTCAATGCTGTGTGCCAGTTAATGCATAGTTTACTGATGTGGACATGCCCGGTCTTACACAGCAAGTGTGGTGATATATTTACCTGGTAATTATATTGATTTGTAGATCTGGGATCTCGCTGTTGTTTTCACAAGGTTCATTAAAATCAGACTTGCTTTTTGAGTAGATGCTTTTTCACCTTGTATGTTAGACTAGACATAGCCATCTAAACCCTCTAAATGGAAGCCTCCCTTTTTTTTGTTTTTTAGTGGGTATTCAGATTTCAGTCGAGCATTATTAAATGGAGTAATGCTTGCTGCACACAGGGACATTGCAGGAGGTTCCCTAACCGTCAATACAGTGCAATGCCCAATCGGACGACCCAAAAAACAAAAACAAAAAAAATTTGTTTACCCACCGGAATTCCCCCATTGCAGTTGGTGTGTGTGTGTGGGGGGGGGGGGGTGGCACCAGCAAGTATTACTCTATTAAGTGTCAGGCCAGGCATTAATCCATGATAGCATTCCCACCAATTGTGTATTGCTATATGTGCATTTAACTCATGTTCATGTCCTTTACTTTCCTCCCCAGGAATTGCAATCAATGAATGTTGTTCCCCGTCTGAAACTAACAGAAGCATAATCAAAGTGGGTGTAACAACTGTTCGATGTAAAGTTTCAGAAACATGGGAGATCTTGGACGACAGATATGCCTGTATATGCTGCTATACCTAATACCGAAGTGGCCGTGAATTTGTTTTGGCTAGCAGTCCCAACTCCCGAATTGCACTGCAGACAATCAAAGTGGAACACCTGAATGGATGGGAGAATTGCTCGTCAAAGATGATGTGATTTTCATCTTCATGTCTCAAGAATTTGCTCATGCTGGCAATTGCGGCAAGAAAGGTTATGTAATTTGAGGAGTGAACATGTATTATACTATAGATAAGATTGAACATAAATAGGATGGCAGTGTTTGGTGAAGAATGTGTATAAATTAGTGAAGCATGCGTATAAATGAAGTTGTATATCAGTGATGAAAATATCTTCTTGCCCTTGCCTGATTAAGGGATAAATGGAGAATTTCTTCTTTGTCAATTTTAATTTTGGGGAATGAACATTCTAAAACAGCAGCATACTTATTTTCTTTTTGTGCAAAAGAAGATCTCTCATCTTTACCAAAATCAGCCTGTCCAGGTTTTGGATGTTACAGTTTTGCATGTTCTTACTGGATGTCAACCAGGCCCGGCCAGGGCCTGGTTGGTTTGGCCTGCATTTTTCAGGGCATGAGCCATAAAGCATCGATACAAGTGTCGACGTTGCCGATTCCAGCTCAGCTCGTTGGTGCTGCTCTGAGATTTGTGAGTGTTTAACCAAATGGGAAATGTAGCCAGAAGAACGTTTTCTAAGCAGCTGAAATCTGCCGAGGCCTTTGCTACCTGCCTTCCTCTCACCCTACCCCCAACGTCTTCCCTTAATCTCTCCTGTCTCCCACCTTCTCTTCCTCTCCAGGTTCTTGTCAAGCAGCACGGTGGATTAACTGTCAGTTCAGTGTGGTGTATGATGATGGACTGCATCGCAGTGACACACTGGTGGAGATGGAACGGATGATGAATGTGTGGCCTTGATATTGCCGAATGGTGGCAGCAAGCAACACAACTCTTGCCTTGTACATCCCCAGTGAAACATAACTGATTAAAAGGTCTTTTAAGAAAATAAATTTACAAGTAAATGCAAATAACATTTGTCATTTGGTACTTATTAAGACGTTTTCAGTTGCTGGGAAAAAGGGTATTCCATCTCATCCCAACGATGTCACAAATTAAGAGTTTTCCGGATCACTCAGATTACTGAACAGGTCATTATACTACAATTTTTGGAAAAAGTTCTTCAGACAACCTATTTTACATAAAACCAAGTGAACCCTTAACAGCAGTTGTCACATCCTTAAAACACCATTTTAGGTCACATACCCATTTTGGAGTCAGAAGCATGTGACAGTGAGAACAGTCCAGTTAAAACATAACATAATATTATGGGAAACATATAATCAAAAATTTAAGGAACAGTCATGTCATAACAAAATCCACATTCAAAATTCTTACATGCTATAAATTTCAGATGTATAGAAAATCTCTCAAAGTTAAACCCAAAAAGTACATCGGAGTCCTCACTGTTGAGAGCTCATATATTTTCTAAGTAAAATTGAAATTAGACTATACAAATTATTTCAAATAATCACCTGAAAATCTCAAACAGTATAGCTCACTGCCTCAGAGTCAAGCCTCTTTAGCCAATAGGTCTAAAAACATAAATTATTTTTAATGAGTATAACTCAACAGGCTTCAAAACCTACGCAAGTTAAACATATATAATTGAAATTCTAACAATGTTGAACATAGTTGAGAAAATTTTTAATTAAATAATATATTTAAACTAAGAAATTTACTAACAAACTCATGCCAAAATCCCTGCATACTAAGGTCTTGATCAAATAGTTCATCATTGTCAGAACATGGTAAAAATAATCATAAATGAAATATAATCAAGGTCCAAAAGGGGCTTCTTAGAATAGGCTTAATTGATTACTAGAGTAAAGAAAATCGATTAACATATCAAAGGTAATCGATTAACAGACTATAGGTAGTTGATTAACAAAACAAAGGAACAAATTTACTAACCAAATAGAGGAAAATCGATTAACAGACGGAAAGGATAATCGATTAACAGTTCAATGGGAAATTGATTAACAGAGAAAGGCATATCAATTAACTGAACAAAGACTTAATCAATTAGCTAAACAAAAGTAAATCGATTAGCAGAACAAGACCTAATGGATTAACCAAGTCAAGATAAATCGATTAATAGAACAGAAAAAAATCGATTAGCAGAACAAGGCCCAATAGATTAATTAAATTGAAAAAAAAATTGATTAGCAAAACAAGGCTTAATCGATTAACTGAACAAAAGTAAATTGATTAACAGAATAAGACCTAATCGATTAACTGAACAAAAGTAAATCGATTAATCGTATAAAGGCTTAATCGATTAACATAACAAAATTAGTCATAGTTGATTATATAGCTGATTTCTCTTCAATTAACTACTCATTTTTGAGTTTCTAAGTGATTAAAATATAATCAAATGATATCAATGAATTATGAATAATTTAACTAAAAATTCTCAGTATAAAAATTGAATTAAAGTAGATCAAATAATAGCAATTGATTTGAATTGACTAAATCACACAAACTGCATAATATTTGTAATAGATCAATTATTCAGAATTTACTTAATGAGCTGGATTAGGACATCAAATTGATCTGAAATTTTATTCAAACTGAATTGGGTTAATTAGAGTGAACTGAAATGATCAAATTGAACTAAAATAATACAACTGAAGTAGGTTTAAATCAGATGGAACTGAATGGACTGATCTGAGCAAAATATTATCTGAATTGGAATATTAATCTAAACAGAAATGAACAAATGAACTAAGAACCACCTAATTTGAATTAAATAACTGAATTTAAACATCCAACTGAACCAAGATTTCAAACTGAATTGAATAACAACTGAATTAAAATGTCAAACTTAATTGAATGAACAAACTGAACTGATTCAATCCTAATTCACAAACATATCAAAATTTCCAAAGGATCTTCATGGATCATTAGACAAAACAAAATATTAAGACTATCGGATACTGCGCCAAAAATCAAATTAATCAAACATATCAAATTTTCATGGACATGCATATCAATCTCTCTTCTAAGGCCAAAGAACATATAGCCTATACTTGGCTCGAGTACTAAGTATTGGCGTCTACAGCAACGGGGAGTCTTATTGTCCCACATCAGAAATACCAAGTCACATGCACAATGTACATAAGGCAATCTAGGATTTATCAACCTATTACTAGCAAACCCGGCCAAACATATAGATACTTATATAGAATGGCCCAAACACTCCTTAGAGAGAGCATTGTCTGAGTCTAAATTTTCACATATATGCATAGATTTTAGGAATTTCAACAAACGGAGCCATAGATTTCAAGAACAAGGCCATAAACTTATAATCCAAATATATTTAATAAAGAAGGCATAGAACTGAATGAACTAATAGGTCTCTTCAATTCAAACAGAAGAAGATTATCATGAAATCATAATAATGTGAATTATGTTTCTAAGAAAGCAAAATTAAAGAATATAGTATGAATAGTGATGTGATCTAAATTTCTGAGAACTAAAGAACAGAACATGAATTTGAAGAAGAACTGATGAGCATATCAAATTACACTTCAAAACCATTGATATACTTACACAAATACATATATGAAGCATTTTGGATCCATAACAGATCAATTCTACAGATAAATCCTCGGATCAGTGAAAAATTTTAGAAGAATAGATCAAATTTTAATGAAGTCAAAATTTCCATGTATTAGAGATGAATTCTAGAACAATTAGAACATATGGATCTTGAGAACAGTTCAAAATCTTCAAAATAATTCTAGTTTTCTACAAATTAAACTTGTTTCAAAAGATCCACCTACCTAATTCACAGCTGAATCTCCAAATTCACCAAGGTCCTCCTAAAGCTAGGCTCTCCTTCCTAGTGGACACAACTCTCATAAAAATCTCAGCTGGGATTCTAATGGTGCTAAGGATCTATTTATAGGCCTCTAAAATATTTAAAGGCATGCCCAAAACCTAATCCCTTTCTCCTACCAAAACTCTATCCCTTTCTCTCACCAAATAAGATCCCAAATAGCTCTTTAATTCTAATTCCAAATTAGCCACTTAATTTCGCTGCAACATTTCACTCAAATGTTCAGTTTTCTAACTAACCTCTCCTACTAGGATAACGGCCTGACAAGGACACCTACGATCCTAACTAATGAATCTGCCAGCTCAGCCCATTTCTAATCGATTGCAATAATGGCTAAAAGACAAAATAACTAACTAACTGTCCAAAGGCCATGCTGCCAATTCGAATTCTAATATCCTTAATTATACAAATGGTCCAATTAATCACTTAATTAAATTTTTGATTTAGTATTAATATTCATTTTAAGTACTAATTTAGTAGGTCATAACATCACATGCATACCAGTTGGTCCCTCTATTAGCTTTAGATCCCCAACGAAATCCTCTTTAGGCCAAGCCAAAATTGGGCTCAACAATAGCACAAACCGGACCAAGATCTTTTAGCGTTCAAGGAGGTATGGGCGAAGTTTTAAGGAGTATTACTTACTATAGGGATCTCCATGACGGGATCACGGACGTAGCGACAAAAAAATAATATTAATCTACAATGATTTCAGTCCGTTTCGAAGAAAAGGGGTAATCAACCATCACCTTACGAGGATTTGAATTCTCAACTGATCGCCAATGGAGTAATGCCGCTAGTCGCATAGATCCCCGGCCTCTAGTGGTATCCACACGATCCTCCTCACGACGGATCTCTCTCAGTTCCTCACTCGCAGTAGCACTCGCAGATGTCGCCGGTCTCCGTAATGATCTTCGTGGCATGCGGACAATTTCTCGACGATCAGGAGTCAGAGACGAAGGCTAGATGGAGCACCGAAGGGGGTGCCCCTCTTGGCGCCAAAGAGAGAGAGAAGAGAGAGAGGGGGACGGCTAGGGCTGCTTTGTACATGGCTAGGGCAGCCCTATCCTCCCAAGATTTTTCACAAAAACCCTCAACTTAATATAAATTCGATTTTCGATCCATCGCACGAGAATCTTTTGCATGTGACCCTCTAGGCCTAAATACCAATCTAGTTAATGGCCCACTAAGCGTAGTAACTCTTTACTGATTCAATTAATTAAGTAATATCATATATTAACTAATTAATTAACCGAATTAATGTCGTACATGTAATTCGACCGAGCCTCTGATTATGTTGGGTGCCTAGCAGCACCGCATGAATCCGAAAGGTATTGGGGTTAAGCAACCCACTCATGGAAACTTTTCATCGACAGTTACTACATAGATATAATCATTCACTCGCATAATGCTCTTGAGTCAAACTCAGGGTATGGTATATTGTCAAACCCTAACCGGTCGACTCATTTGGATTGGATATTACCGTGTAATATCTGAAAACTCATTTCCCGATATTATTATCAGCCCTGGTCAGGGACTCCGGTGTATCCTTCTTAGAGCATTCTTTCTCTGAATACCGAGAGCGAATGATCCCTTGTTGAATACTCAATTCCCTTCATCGGTATTCTGTTGTACCTGATTCTTGGCTATTTGGAATCCCGTATTTAGAGATCCGTAAACTAAGGTCAAAGCACTGAAGTCCACCGACAAGGTGTCCTTAGTGTCTTAGGTCCGAGGACCATCCACGCAACTGTGACAATTAAATCAAGTTAGTTGACAGTTAAGTACACTACCATCCAACAATTCAGTCGGAGCAGTACAGTGAACTTATTCTCTAATTGGTACCTATAGATTTGCCTTAGTATCTCCACATAAGTGACTATGAGATCAGTCACCCTCATCACATGAACAAGAGTAATCTATATTACTCTAACTGGATGTCTGAT
Source organism: Zantedeschia hybrid cultivar (assembly GCA_030544215.1). NCBI lineage: Eukaryota > Viridiplantae > Streptophyta > Magnoliopsida > Alismatales > Araceae > Zantedeschia > Zantedeschia hybrid cultivar. The sequence goes on along the minus strand of JARZZO010000002.1, from coordinate 57,035,164 downwards.
GTCCTTCTCAGACATCTTTCGACTAGGAATAATTAATAATATGTTTGTATAAGCGATCAGTCTCATTAGTATGATCTCATCATAATCTGATCACTATTGCACATATTTACATACTTCATTATGAAATGATAAGAATGAAAATTACACATAATAAAATAATATCATTTTATTGATAGAATTGGGTGGCCTCGAAGCCAATCATTGTACATTCTAGTTCGAAATATTAATAAAGGCAATCATTCATTATATATAGTTCTCGTAAATTAATTATCGTAATGAAGGTCCGTAGACAAATGTATAGGATATTGAATCATAATGATATCATGATAGTGAGATCAATATTCTTAGTCACTTGTCTTAAATAGTTCTTGATCATAGGATATTTGATTTGGATGTTAAATATCCGATAAAATCGACACAGGTTATTTATGCTCATGCGATGAGGGTGAATGATCTCACATTCACTCGTGTGGTGACACTAAGACAAACTTGTGGGTGCTCATTAGATAATGAGTTCATTGAACATAACCGAATTAGCATTTCCAAATGGTCATTATATCTAATAGTCAACTAGATAATTCAATCGTTGCAATAGCACAGTTAGCCTTTTGACCTAAGTCACCAATGATACCTTGCTTGTAAACCATTGTGACTTGATTCTCTAGCTTGTGTATTTTAACCATTAAGTCCATGATAGTCAATCTCTTAGACACAGCGGAAAGCTTACGAAGGTAATAGAGTGAACAGCAGGGGATCACTCACTCTTGGTATACCACTGGAGAGAGAATGTCCTATAGATGTGTACACAGAAATCCCTAGCTATGGTCAACTAAAAGAGATGTCTTTCTAAAAGTTAACTGAGTATTGGAATCCATCTAAATAATGCGATAAAGGGTTTAACTATGAAACCATACCCTTGCGTTATTGGGACATTGGATGAGTGAAGGATTTTATCTGTGCAGTATCTGTAGACAGAAAGGTTCAAATAGAGGGAACAGTATCCCTTATATCTTCTGGGATCATTGTAGGCGCCGGAAATGACCCCGTGCTCAACTGGTGAGCGGAGACCGACCTCCGTGGCTACGAACCCAGAATAAAGAACAAATGACTTGATGAACTAAAACACCAAGAACTAAAATGGTGATCGCCACGGTATTTTACCTCGACCCAGAAGGACTACCTTAATCGCGAATGACACTCCAAGACCTCCATGCGCAGCAGAATTTGTAGTCCATACTCCCTTCTCCTCGGCCGGCCAAGAAGACAGGGCCTCACGCTTTGATTTCCTGCAAATTAATCATGAATTAAAACACCCATTAGACTCTTAATTAGCATAGCATCCGTTCATTAAGCAAAAGAGATATATCAATTAGAGGTGAGCTTACCGAATATGTGAGTGAGAAGGATGAGTGACCAAGTGTTATGGCCACCCACCTTCCCGTTTTTTTGGTGTTTTGGATCAAAACAAACCCCTTAGCAAGGATCTAAGGTACCTAATCATGAGTGCATGTGTGTGCAAATGGAATCTAAACAAAGACAAAATCCTAAACTTATGCATGCATGTATGGTACTATGAAGAGAACGATAAAAATGATAAATGAGAGAAGAGAGTAGGGTTCCCTTTTCGACGTTGAAGAGAGCGTCGCATCGGCATAAAATTGACAGCACATTCTTCCTTTTTAGAGCTTCCAAGACTCCATAGTTGTTTCCTTCCCACGAGCTCCAGAGAAGAGGTCTAATGTTAGACTTTGAAATCACTCTTTTATCTCTCTTTTGATGTAAAATGGTACTCTCACCCTAGTGAACCTCCTTGGCCTCGTTCTCAAGGTAAAGGAGAGCTTAAATAGGCAAGGGAGGTCGAGTTAAAACCCTAGGAAGCCCCCATTTCGTGGGCCAATGGATGAGGATAAAGAAGATCGGATAGAGATCTCTTCAACAAAATCTAAGCCAAAACCAATCAAAAGTTGACACCTAAGCCCTAAATCATCTTCATCTTAATCCACTAGGGTGAGAAAATGCGGAAGATATGGTCAAAAATTCGAGAGAAAGGCGTTAAAAAGGATTAAGATAATCACGTAAAACCAACCAATCAGACGGCCAAAGAAGTGGCTGTCTGAAGGATCAGACAGCCTGGAATCTGGCCATCTGAACCCAGAAGGCCAGGAAGGTGGCTGTCTGAACTCAGAAGGCCAGCAAACTGGCCGTCTGAACTCAGAAGGCCAGGAAGGTGGCCGTCTGAACTCAGAAGGCCAGTAAACTAGCCGTCTGAACTCAGAAGGCCAGCAAGGTGGCCGTCTGAACTCAAAAGGCCAGCAAACTAGCCGTCTGAACTCAGAAGGCCAGGAAGGTGGCCGTCTAAACTCAGAAGGCCAGCAAACTGGCCGTCTGAACTCAGAAGGTAAGCAAACTGGCCAGAAGGCCAGCAAACTGGCCGTCTGAACTCAGAAGGCCAGGAAGGTGGCCGTCTGAAGGATGTTTAGACGGCCATCTTTCTGGCCGTCTGAATGTTCAGACAGCCAGCTATCTGGCCATCTGAACTTCAGACGGCCACTAGTCTGGTCGTTTGAAGGATCAGACGGCCAGCACTCTAGCCACCTGATGGACTTGACAAAACCTTTTTTTAAAAATGAATATTTTTGAAATCCAAATGCAAAAAATGAAAAAAAGTTTTGAAATCATACACCCTTCTTTCTTTCTTTTTTTTTTTTGAAAAATTAACGTTTTGTGACAACACTTTTATAACAAAAAGAAATTAAATTTTAAGGAGTCCAAATGACAAAAGATCAACACGAAGATCCGTTAACATAATAAAGCTCAAATCGGTCTATGGAATGGGCCAAAAATAGGTGTCTACAATCATGAGGTAGTGTTTGGTGTCGTTCATGGTTAGAAGGTCAAGTGGATTAATCATCGGATGATAAACCACTTATTTATTGAATTACTTATTTAACATATGATGTTTAAATAATAATTAATAAATATTAAACTTTAGAATTAGTTCTAAGTTTAGTGGGCCTAAAACCAGACTGATATATGGGCCTAGAGGGTCACACACATAAGAGTTCTCATAAGACGGTGAGAGATGTTAAATATTATATTTATCTAAATTTTTGTGAAAAGCCGCAAGATAAATATGAATATTTAAATGGAGAATTATCCAAGGCCAAGCTCTTGGATAATCATGAGAATTAATCCTTAACCTTATCTATAATTATTATAAAAGGAGGCCAAGGGGAGGGGTCGTGAAGAAGTTGCATACGTACACTACACCTTTGGAGTTTTCTCTCTCCTCTCTCTCTCTCTCTCTCTCTCTCTCTCTCTCTCGTGAAGAAAAATAGATCCCTCTCTCTTCTTAACTGTATGGTGGATTTGAGATCGGGTCGAAGTATTGAAGCCGAGGAGGAAATCGTGTCTGCGTCGGGAGCTCGTGTAGATACCTCTGGAAATCATGCGCGTGTGCGATTACCGAAACGGTTCAATCCACGGGAGATTCAAAACCCCGCAAAGGTGAAGAATGGATCTTCCCATTTATTTAGTCCATTTTTCGATCCCAGCAACCCGATACTTGGAATCGTTTTATATTTCCGTTGCGTTCTGACGATTCATTACAGTGGTATCAAAGCCAGGTTGCTGGTTCGATCGGAAAACGACATCGTTTATTGTGTTGTTTTCTCATTATGCGTGAAGAACGTGTATTGTAAATATGATCCCGGATCTCAAAAGGGTATTTTTTTTTTCTGTTTTTCTAAATAAAGGATTAACATGCAGGTAGAACAAACCTTGACAAAATACATCTAACAGCACGGTTTATAGAGATCCAAGACTGTCCTCGATACTTTGTTGCGGTATAGAGTTTAGTTGAGGAGAAGAGGTTCTGTGGTACTGATCATGCCGGCAGGGATACTATTTTATTTTTATTTTTTAAAACCATGGGCTTGGATAGCATCTATGTAAAACTATATATTTGGAAGCCGTAGGGATAGTCCCTGGCTTCACTCTGGCGTCTGGTATGACCAGACTCGTGTCCGGTGATGACCGGGGTATTTCCCAAATCGAGTGGCCACCGGTCATCCCGTTTTTCTTTTCTGAAAACATGCGGACAAAGCTGCGTTTCAAACCAGCCATGCAAGCAGGTTGCACGTGCATGCAGGGATTGGGGACGTCCGGCGACGTCCACCGGCGTGGCCGGCAATGACCGTCGGCGTCAACGGTGCCGTTCGGCGCCGCCTCGGCCCCGCCAAGGCCGACCATGGTCCTCCCCGCGCTGCCGCGCCTGTGCAAACCAGACAGCTCCCCTCGAAACCCTAACGAGCGACGAGGGTGAGCGGCACGTGGGCACCGGATCGGCCCGCCCGGACAGTGATCGCCAGAAACTTTTAACTAAAAAGCTTCAAAAGAGATTTGATCGCCTACCTGTTTGAACGCGGAAGAATGAGTCATTGGTTCCCCTCCTTCAGCCGGCTGAAGAAAGAGAGCCCTTTCTTGTTCTTTTGTTCTTGCTGTTGAATGTTGAGGATCGTCCAGAAGTTCTTCTGGCTTTGTGCTTGATTTCCCCTTTTGATCTCTTGTTGTTGTTGTTGAGTGCAGCAGAGACAATGAAACAGAAAAATAAAGAAGAAACACTGATGAGAATTTTAAGTAGAAGTAATATCAAAGCTAACCATGATTATAAACATGCTTAAACAGCAACTCACTTGTTTAAATGGCTTTGAAATCCCTTTAAAACAAATGGGTTTTGGAAAATTAATGATGTGGTGTGTGTTGCATGAGGTGAATATGAGAATGAAACTAATGAATATGTAAAATGGAATTCAAAAATGAAAAACTTATGCCCAGTTGGAGCCTTGAAAGGATGAAGATCTTGAAGGGGGACGCCGTCTTCTGGAAATGGCAGCGCTCTGGCGTTCCGACGTGGTTGCTCCGATCTTCAATTCGCTATAACGCTATGGCTCAACTCAATTCAATTCTCTTTTTTTTTTTAACTCTTGAGATGCAAGGTATTTATAGGCATTTTCTGCGTTCGCGATTAACATAGAAAAATCTAGGATTTATCTACCTTAATCGACAGATAATTACTGATTAATTCATCTTCATCTGTAATTATCTAAAACGTGTCCACATAGGCTGACACCTTTCAGATTAATTAAGATAAGGATAAATATCCGGGAAAACTTATCTTTATCTTTATTAGCTAAAACGCGTCCACCTGGGTAGACGTCTTTTACCCTAATTAAGATAAGGATAAACATCCGGAAGAGAAGTTAAAATAGCTTAGGAAACCTAAAACGCGTCTATTCTTACAGACGCCTTTTAGCTAATAAATCAATTAATTAAAATTCAAATTTAAACGTTAAAATAGGAATAAACTCTAAATAGCGTCTACATGGGTCGACGCCTTTTAGGATTCTTCATATTTTAACTAAAATTTGAGCTAAAATCAATTCAATTGATTAACTTAAAACATGTCTGTTTGACCCGACACTCAAAAGATCAATCAATGATTAATTATCAGACCATTATGAGGCATTATTATATGATATGAAATTTACTCAAAATGACGTCAAAATTAGCGTGTCTACAGCTGCCTCACCTTGGCATCGTCTTTGCAAGGGAGTGAAATGAAATGGAATGTACTGAAAAGGTGATGCCAAGGTGTGATGAGACATGCTCTTAACATCACATGATTGGAATTTTTCTCAAAATCATCAATGAGGATAGCTCAAGGAAATCAATAGAATTAATCCTGTCTGGATGAAGTAGACAAGGAAATAAAATAAAGTTGATCAACCTCCTCGGAGTGGGAAGTACCTCAGGTCATAGACACTGTAGGTTTCATCATGGGGAGCGTTTGCCAGCCAATGTGGACGTGCTACAGCCATAATGGATCTTAAAAAAAAAAAAAAAACAAGAATATTGGATAAAGAATCCAAGAAAGGATAGAATTCCAAGGATATCTTCAAGCGAACCTCAAAGATAATCAAGATACTCAATTCATAATGGAATATTTCATATCATGTTTTGAAATTGTTTTGATTAATGGTCTGAAACTTAATCAATAATTAATCATCATCACAATGATTTCAAAGTCCTACATGATGCATGTTGGGCTAAAAGAAAAATATAAAGTCAAATAAAATATAAATTAATCAAGGATAGTATTGTTAAATTGCCATTAATGAGTCAAGATACCAATTCTTGTAATTCAGTGCTAAGCCGAAGCTCGTTTATCCACGCACCGTTTCACAAAAGTGGAACCGTCGTCCTCACTAATTAACAATCCAACGGCCTATCCGTGCGATTAAGAATCCTCTGGAATTATCACTGTTTTTGTTGTAGGGGAACTCAAATTCCAGTTTCATAAAAAACACAAGGTCCTTGATATGCTCTAATAAATATTTAACATATAGTAATGCGAATGATTTACATGGAATAATACAGGGGTAGAAATAACCGTCTTTTTAGCCACGGTCAGGACTTCTTGACTCCCACAGTGGGATCTTCTTGATATTTCCAGCTTTACTCAGGTTTTCTTGAATTTCAGAAACAGGTTTCTGGCTGTTCTTTATTCGGATTCCAACTCTATCAGTGCCTTGTGTCCTGTATACAACTTGAACAAACATGTTAAGTATCTGTTTAGGCTTAGCCCCTTGCCTGGTTAAGTAACCGACTACTTGATCCTATCCTTGATAGAAGGGTCAAGGGGCATAGCCTTTATTAACAAAGGTAATGAGAATAATCAAACTTAAGCAAAATGCAACATACAAGCAAACAGATGCTCACTGAAAATAAAAGGAATGAAACACACCAAATGCAACAAGCAGATGCTAACTGAAATATTTTTGTTGTTTTGAAATATTCATTTTTTGTTTGGGGTTTTGAAATATATGCCTTTTTTTTTTAATTTTGACATATGTATTTTTTTTGAATTTTTGAACACATGTATTTTTTTGGCTTTTTGACATATGTATTTTTTTTTGTTTTTGACATATGTATATTTTTGGATTTTTGACTTATGTATTTTTTTTTGTTTTTGACATATGTAAATTTTTTTGGATTTTTGACTTATGTATTTTTTTTTGGATTTTTGACTTATGTATTTTTTTTGGATTTTTGACTAAAAAATCAGCATGGTACTTGGATCAAAAGATCATATTCATTTATTAACTTCATTTCCAAATTATTCTTTAACAACTTAACTTAAACCCATCGTGTTTGGACTTGTGTTTCCATTCGTGATTCCATTTGATGATTTGACCCTTAGTCAATCTAAGCCATTCCTTAAGTTTGTAGTACATCTCTTTAGAAAGAAAAGATGAATAAGTTTAGAAAGCCCATGAGAAGGTTCTGGAGACTTAAAAAGATGTTCCTTTCCTACCCTAATATCCGTTGGGGTTCGGTCATTTTCTTTCCGGGGTATTTATCGACCTTGCGTTCCCTTTTGTTTCATTTCATGGCCTTGACGTAACGTTTGTAATGTAATGGCCCTTTTTTATTTGACATTTGGCTTTTTGCCTTGCTTTTTCTTTTCTTTCTTTTCTTCTTCGGGACGGATCTCCCCCTTTTTTTATGACGGCCTCCTACTAAGATGGCGGGTATTCTTGGTAATCTATTCTAAGCCTCGTTCCGACATCATGGGCCGAGTTTAAAACAGAATTTTTTGCTTTGAAAACGAATGATTTGTACTTTACACTTTTGGTCAAGCTTTCGATATCCTTTAGGACTTGTCATCTCTTGTTACTCACGAATCAAACGTATCAGTGTGTGCAGTAATGGGCTTGAAGTTAAATTATCCAGACTGATAAGGAAATTTGAGTTTATAAATTTTCTGATTCCACTGGTCTTTGTACCATACTAATCGACTCTTTAACCTAAGGGTAGTATTTCTTAAGATATAAACCATTCCAGGGATGTTTTAACTCTTCTCCTTCTGCATTAACAAGACGATAAGCATTACCAGGAAAAGCGTGCGATACAACATAAGGTCCTTCCCAGTTGGGCTGGAGCTTAGAACGCGGACCACCAGGTTTTATAAAAATTCTTTTAACAACCATTTCACCGACTTTGAACTTACGTTCAATGACTTTCTTTTGGTAAAAACGTGCTAGTCTGTTTTGATAAACTTTTGCATGATTAGCAGCTGACCATCTTTTCTCGTCTAAAAGTTCCAACTGAGCAAGGAGTGCTGAACGATGTTCATCAATGGAAAATTCCTTATTCAATTGTACTCTTAATGACGGTATGAGGATTTCATATGGAACTACCGCCTCCATACCAAATGTTAAGGAATAAGGAGTTTGCCCAGTAGGTGTGCGGATTGAAGTTCGGTAGGCCCATAGAGCCTCAACCAATTTTTCTGGACAATCTGCGAATTTATTAGATTTACACGTCTTTTTGGTGATTTTTATCAAAGTCTTATTTGTTGCCTCTGTTTGGCCATTGCCTTGCGGATAATAAGGAGATGAATGATGCAATGCAATTTTATACCTGTTACAGAGATCCTTCAATTCTTGTGACACGAACTGCGGTCCATTGTCGGTGACGATGGTGCTTGGAACTCCAAATCGAGTGATGATGTTCTTCATGATGAACTTGCAGACGGTTGATGCTTTGATCTCCACGTACGCTTCAGCTTCTGCCCACTTGGTGAAGTATTCCGTTGCCGTGAGAATGAAAGATTTTTGCTTGATGCCGGAATCTGGATTACCAAGAGGTCCAATGATGTCGAAAGCCCACATGGAGAAAGGCCATGGGGAAGAAACAGGATGGAGTGAAGATGCAGGAGAATGAATTTTGTCAGCGTGAAGTTGACACTTAGCACACCTACGAACAAATCCTACACAGTCTTCTTCCATGGTTGGCCAATAAAATCCTTGTCTAAGGATCTTCTTTGCTAGCATCTGTCCATTGACATGACCACCACAAACTCCACTATGAGCTCCTTCCATAACCTTCCAAAGCTCATCTTCGTCTAGACATCTCAGAAGAACTCCATCAAAACCTCTCTTATACAATGCTCCCCCAACTAGGGTGTATCGTTGAGCAACTCTCCTGATAGCTCTCTTCTCCTCAGTTGTAGCTTCCTCAGGATACGATTGATCTTCACAATATTTTGCAATTTCATAATACCACGGCTTCTGTTCATCATCCATCTCTTCTAACAGCTCCATCAACATGATTTCTCTTTTCTCAATGATATCTCCGTCTCTGACTTTCTTCAGCAACTTCTCCTTAGTTCTAAGGAATGAAGGATCTTTCACGGCGGGTGAAAGACGCCTATGAACTATGATTGATTCGGATTGTTTGCTGATTGGAAAATCAAGAGAAGATGCAAGTGAAGCTAAAGCGTCAGCTAAGATGTTTTGATTCCTAGGGACATGGACAAAGATCAATTTTGTGAAAAGCTTTGAGTAAGCAGAAGTAAGTTCTTGATAAGGCTTGAGCTTGGGATCGAGAGTTCGATACTTGGTCAGCACTTGGCGAAGAATCAACTGGCTATCACCTACGATCCTGAGTTTGGTTGCACCATGGAAATGAGCAGCCTCGAGACCAGCAAGAAGTGCCTCGTATTCAACTATATTGTTTGTAACTGGAAAATCGAGCTGAAAGGCTTGTGGAATGGTGATACCTTCAGGTGATAACAGAACAATACCAATCCCTTTTCCATGAGAATTCAGAGCTCCGTCAAAATGCAGAGTCCACATATCATCTCTGATTTGATTTACGGACATCAGTTCCTCATCCGGAAACTCTGATCGTACTGGATCAAAACGAGGAAGGGGATGATGGGCGAGATGTTCTGCTATGGCATAGCCCTTGATCGCTTTCTGCTGAATATAAGTGATGTCGAATTGAGATAGAAAGCTTTGCCATCGTGCTAACCTATCAGTAAGAACATATTTCTCCAGGAGGAATTTGATCGGATTCATCCTAGCGATGAGATGGACTTCATGGGCCAGAAAATAATGCTTCAATTTCTGCACAACCCAAACCAATGCTGCACATGTTTTCTCCATCGCCGTATATCTCTGTTCAGCGGGGTTGAGAAGTTTAGAGAGATAATAGGCTGCCCTCTCTCTTCCTTCTTCATCTTCTTGTGCTAGGACAGCCCCCACTGCATCACCCAGGACTGAAATGTAAAGTATCAATGGTTTGCCTGGAGATGGTGGTCTCAGAAACAGGAGGACTTGCTAAATAGTTCTTTAATCCATCGAATGCCTCCTGACACTTATCGTCCCAATAAAATTTGACTCCCGGCTTGGTAAGCTCGTAAAACGGCTTACACCTTTGTGAGTGCTGGGAGACAAAACGGCGAATAAATTGTAACCTCCCGATTAATCCTCTCAACTCTTTCAAGTTTTTAGGAGGTGGCATTTCTCTAATAGCCTTCGCCTTGTTAGGATCGATCTCAATTCCCCGTTTGCTGACGATAAATCCAAGCAATTTCCCTGAAGATACCCCGAATACACATTTCTTGGGGTTCATCTTTAACTGATATTCTCTCGACCTCTCTAATACCCTTGCCAAAACTTTGGCATGCTCAGCCTTTGTTTTCGATTTAACTAATAAGTCATCCACATACACTTCCAGATCTATGTGCATCATGTCATGAAATATTGCCATCATAGCCCTTTGATAAGTGGCTCCAGCATTCTTTAATCCAAATGGCATGACAACATAACAATATGTTCCCCAAGGTGTAGTGAATGACGTTTTCTCTTGATCTTCTTTTGCCAGCTTAATCTGATTATATCCTGAAAATCCATCCATAAATGATAACGTCTCATAGCCAGCAGTGTTATCGATGAGTACATCAATATGAGGCAATGGAAAATCATCTTTAGGACACGCCCGGTTCAGATCGCGGAAGTCAATGCAAATTCTGACCTTCCCGTCCTTCTTCATAACCGGGACTATATTAGCCACCCATTGTGGATAAAGGACAACTCTAATAAATTTAGCTTTATGCAACTTATCGACCTCTCCCTTCATCTTTAGAGCCATTTGTGGGTGGAATCGCCTTAATTTCTACTTGACCGGGCTAGCTCCTTCCTTTAACGTTAATCTGTGTTCAACTAAAGACGAGTCTAACCCCGGCATATCTTCATAACTCCAGACGAAAGTGTCCTTATAGTCCTTAAGTACTTGTACCATTGCCTTCTCATCATCTGTAGAAAGATTTTTACTGACGAGGACAACCTTAGGTTCGTCTTCAGTCCCTAAATTAATTTCTTTGGTGGGCTCTTCTACGGCAGCTGAGGGTTCATCAAATCTCTTTACTCCACTGGCATATGCCTCAGCCGCGTCCTCGTCATCTTCCTCAATGGGGTCCTTTTCATGTACTAATTCATATACCCCGTACCCATCATTGACGGACTCATCATCCATACAATCTTCTGGCATCTGAATTGGATTTTCTAAAAACTGAGGGATCAGAGAGCAAGAAGAACACTTATTAGCTAAATCCTGGAGGTATCTCTCTGGAATTTGCCTACCCTTAGGCTTTCTAGACTTCCTAACCTGACTAATCTGACTAAAACTAGACTGCCTAACTTCACTATCATAACCTAACGAAGACGAAGCAGGATGAAAATCCTGAGATACAAGTGGGAATACAAGAGAATCCTCCCGAGGGGAGGGGCAGAGTAGATCTAAGAGAGAATCTTGACCGAAGGACCCGCGCGGCGGGGTGCAATCGAACAAGTAAGATGTTTCCTCAATGAGGATTTGGGAAGAATTTGTTGCCGAATTGGCGTTTTTTTTTGGACAATGAAAGAATTAAACGTAAAGCAAGAATGAATACTAATGGGAGGAGAATCAGACGGAGGAAGAGGCACCAAGGCCAAAGGATTAGGGGGATCATATAGTAATATGTCCCAGATCAAATTATACAACCTCTCTAGATCGAGAGGAGGTTGTGGTATAATGTCCCGAGGGGACAGAGTAATCATGACGGGCGGAGCCCGTGGAATATCTTCAATTATGACCCGCGACCAAGTCGGGGTTAAGAGCAGTGTACGAAATAAGGTATGGAGCATGAAGACATGTGAAGGATATGTCCCCCTCCAGAGCAGATCTGTTGTGTAACTAGCTTCATAGGGGTCATCTGGTTCCCCTTCATCGGTTTCTTCAGATAGCAGTATCCGCTTGTCAAATATGGCACCAGGGCTTTCAATCAGTTCATCAATCTGCGGCGGCCACTTAGGTTCTGCAGGATCCAGAAATAGTCTGTTCAGTGCAATATACAGGTCTCTGAGGTCGAACCACCTGTACCATTCACATTCGGGATCATGAAATTTCCTCCTTTTCATAGGCCGCAGAGCCTCCAAGGATTGGTACGTAAGCAGTTCAGAGCAATGTCTGGCCAAGTCCCTCCCATATATATCATGGAAGTCAAAACATGAAGTAATGACCACCGTGTAGTCGTGGCTAAATATGGGCCCTTTTACAAAGTGCGTACACAGGGTCCATGTTAGGGGATCTCGGCCTTCTTTGGGTGGTGTAGACATTGCCTCCCAGATCTTCGGACCTTCTTTGATCTCTGCTTGTTTCAGTTTTATTGGCCTATAGCCCAGACCACTTCCAGGTGCTGCTCGATGATTTCTGACAGGAGTGGTCCTGCCTTGCAACTGTGTGCCCAGACCTTTTCCAGGCTCGTAGCCGTTCTTCATCATAATCCTCCATCATGGGGTACTCATGCACTTCCCCCTCTTGATAGCATCTAATGGATATGGAGAAATAGTGGCGGCTTTTAGAGGATTAGCCACTGGGCGGTAGACCTGTAATATCGACAGAAAAGGTTGTCGGCCAGGTAAGACAGCAGATTTAATGTTCAAGGTATGAGCAGCAGCAAGGATCGGCATGCTCGTTACTTTAATTATTCGTCCTTTGTAAGGAAATTTGAGGCATTGATGATTCGTAGAGGGAATCGCCTCGAGAGTTTTAATATAAGGACGACCTAAAATGGCATTTATGGAAGGGTCGATTTCCAAGATGTGAAATTCGACCTCCGCATGACTTACAGGGCCCAGCTCCACCTTTAAATAAACCATTCCCAGAGGGGAACGGGTAGAATTGTCATATGCTGTCACTGAGATGGGGCTAGGCAGCCATTTCTCTTTGGGCACACCGCACAGCTCCAGGGTCTTCGGGGGTAAGACATTGATCGAAGCTCCTGTATCGACCAGGCATGCATCCACGGCCTTCTTACAGATGTTGACCGTAATACTCAGAGCCATGCTTCTGGCTGCTGGCGGTGCTAGTTCCGATGTATGAAATGTTATGGAGGGCTGATCCCCCTGAGGAACTAGTAGTGCTGCAATCTTCTCTACCGGCACGTCTTCATTGACCATCACCTTCTGCAGATATTCCATTAAAGCTTCTTGGTGACTCTTGGATCTTTTGATTAGTTCGAGTATAGTGATCCGTGCCGGTGTCCGATCCAGGTGTTTCAACAAGTCATATTGAGTGCCTGGTGCACTCTCTTCATTATGGGCTTCCTCAGTCGGCTGTGATGGGCCGTCTCTGACTGTGGACTGAGGAAAGACCTTGTTGAAAATCCTTCCGCTCCGGAGCGCGTGTTCCTCAACCGTGGAGGATCCGGGTGACACTTTAAGTACCGCAGGGTTGGACGGTGCGGATGGCGTAGGGTTAGGTGGTGACGGCGCGGTGCGGATTAGAGGCCTAGAGGGTTGGATGGTGGATGTGTAAGTGGTTGGCGAAGTGGGGAATGGTACACGTAATAGCGGTCTAGATGGTAAGGGCATATCTGGATAGGTGGTGGTGGTAGTGGGTGAAGTAGGAAATGGTACGCGTAATAATGGCCTAGATGGTAAGAGGGGCGCGTTATTGGTTTGCGGGGGGTTATATGATGGAGGCGTAGGAGTGCGGGGTGTAATGGGTCTTAGGAAGGTGGGGAGTGGTAATGGGTTATTGGGCGTGGGTGAGTGATATGTGGGTGTGGGTATAGGGGTGATAGTAACGGGTTGTGGCCTTGGTATGTGGATGGTGCGGCGTGGTGGTCGCTCTGCGGTACTTTGAACGTGACCCGTTGAACAAAGAGAGGAAGAGTCCTCTACTCTCCACTGCTGCCCACGACCAGCCTCAGACTGGCTGTTCGTCAAAATGGGAGCAACCTGGTTTTGGTTCTGGTGCTCCGGGAGTGGATTCTGCACTATGCCCATGTTGGGTGGTGCTACTGCTTGTGCCGGTGGTCTTGCTTGCTGCTGCTGCTGCTGCGGTCTCCTCGCCTTCAGGGCTGTTATGTACTTTTTCATTTCCTCCCAGTCTATGCCGCCCTGCTCATTGAGATCATGAATATAATCTCTGAACTGAAAGCAGGTGTCAATGGTATGCCCAGGTTGCCTGTGGAAGTAGCAATACCTAGACGTATCGGCATTTTGAGGCCAGACGGCCTTCTCCCTCGGCAAAACTAGGGCATTGGCTGCCATTAAAGCGCTGAAGATATCCGCCAAGGATTCTGGGAGGGCCAGGTACTCTGCCCTTTTCGGGCCTGGAGGTCTCCTTTGTTGGTTGTAGTCACCAGGAGGAGGGACATTGTGGTACGCCGGCGGTGCGCGCGGCTGGTACTGTGGCTGTTGCTGTTGCTGCTGATGTGGCTGCTGATACTGCTGTTGCCGTTGCGGCTGTTGCTGGTTCTGATTCGGCTGCTGGGGCCGCTGGTACTGCTGTTGGTAATGGGGGTTCTGCTGTTGCCTGTACCCTTGTTGGTTCAGCTGTGGTGGCCTCTGGTACTGCTGCTGATTCCTCACGAACTGGGGCGAATTATTGTTCATGGTACTGACTTGCTCGTGAGAGAGCGTGCCCTCAGTAGTCGGACCTGTGCTGGGAGAATTCGGCACTGCAGGCTTCCGAGGTGGAGGCCTGTTAGGTCTGTGAGGATCAAAAACGCTAGAGAACGTAGCGTCCTTGAAGGCATTCTGGCAGTACCGTGCTCTTTCATAGAGCTCTGCCATGTTAGTTAAATTGTTCAAGGAGAGGACTAGCTTGAACTGGGGCGTGGCGTTAGAAATTAGCATCTTCACTTGTTCAGATTCGGACAAGTGATCCTTCACCTTTTCAGCCAGGCCCCGCCACCTGTCAGCAAAACTGACAAACTCCTCGTCCGGTTTCATCTTTTCTGCAATGAGGTCCGTGATAGACAAGGAGGGTGCAACTCTGTCCTGGTATCGTTGGATAAATTTGCGTGAAACGATACCGTAATCCTCTACTTCGGAGGGTTCCAAAGAAAAGAACCACTCGAGGGCTGGTCCCTCTAGAGATCTCCTGAACAAGAAAGCCAACGACCTCTTGTCGTTCTGCCAGAAAGAGGATTCGTACATGAACTCCTTCAGGTGTGTGAAGGGGTTACCAGTACCGTTATACTTTCGATACACTGGCATTTCAGAGGGTGGCAGATGGAATACTGGCAGGCTCGGTAAATTGATTTCTGGCACAGCTTTAACCCCCATCATCTTCTGGAGATTGTTGAACTGTTCATCCATACGCTCCATCTTGGCCAGCAACGCTTGCGTGGTCAGATCTGCCTGGGGAGGAGGAGGAGGTGGAAGTACCTGATAGGCCTGCTGCCTAGAGTATGTTGGACAAGGAGGATAATAAGGATGAGGTCCGGCAGAGCTTCCGCCATGCCTAAGGGCATTTTGATAAATAGGCGTTTGCGGTCTAGCCGGTTGCCTGGATGATGAAAGTTGTGGCCCAGTTGACCGAGAAGCAATATGAAGGCCTTCCATGGCCTGATGGATATAAGGAGGAGGAGGAGGAGGTTGTTGAGTAACAACGGGGGGAGCCATAGGGTTCGGCTCAGCAGGCTGCATGGGTGCCTTCCCCTTCAAAATAGACTGGATCGCCTCGAACTGCTGAGGGTCCAGTCGGGAGGCAAGAACTCCCAGGGCATTGACAAGATCCATAGGATCGGAGGATGAGGGATCATGCTGATTCATGTCCCCCTCTAGATCAGGATTAGGGATCGCATATTCATGCGGAGGAAGATCATGATATTGATCGTGTGGATGAAAAAGAGGAGTTCGGACATTCCCGTCATGTCGAACTGGAATGGGGACAGAATTACGGGAGGCATCAGCATCTCTCCCGTTCTCATAATTGAAGTCTGAATCGCGAGGGGCATTAGCATCTCCCTCGTAGTTGATGATGGCGTCTTGGGCCATACTTAAGTCTCTGCCTGATCGCAGCAACATGATATTAGATTCCCTTTTCAAAGATTTAATCAAACAAGTTGTACAGAGATTAATCAAACAAGTGGATGCTTAACGTGATTTTAGGGTTCCTTGTTGAGTTATTTGAATTAGATTAAACCACAATTTCGCTCAGGGAAGGATCCTAGTTTCAGTTCAGTTTCCACCGTTATTCTCTAGGGTTCTCTCTCACAACGCTTTCGGAATCTAGCCGGGACTTCAATTGGTACAACCAGCCCGATGATCAAGGAGGAGTACCTTGATTTTGGGGACTTATGGAGGTCTCAACGTCAACTTCTCTAGTCTGATCAAGGGACCAACCCAATCAGAGAGAGTTGCTGACGTCGAGTAATGTGTTCCTAAGAAGAGGAGGGTTTTCGCCTCAATGCGTATGCCCTACGACCTGGATGGCCTCTAATGCTTAATAAAATAATGGGTAGCTAGCACTCAAAACACAGAAATCTGGAAACTGAAAAATAATTAAGAAACTGTCTGAATCGCGTCGATGATAGTCGACGCTATTCAAAACAGAACTTAATTCTTTCGCAGAAACAGATCTGAAAAATAACTAAAAACTGTCTGAATCGCGTCGATGGTAGTCGACGCTATTCAACACAGAACTTAATTATTTCGCAGAAACAGATGCAAACAGCAGAGAAAGCCTGGAGGCTAAAAGGCGTCCGGGGGTGCTGACGCGGTTTTGAAACGCGTCAACGTTCCTGAACGCTTTTTAGTTCGCAGAAACAGATTTCCAAGAGGATTTTCTGAGTCGAATCCTCCTCAAACAGGGTAAAATGCAGTAAACAATCGACTCATGCAAAGATTTTTAGTTTCAGATTTTAAACAGGATGATTTACTAACTAAACAACTAGGAAATCACTCAATCACACATCATTTTTATCACAAAAACAGCTTTTTTGAACTAATCAAGGGAAGGCAAGATCTTGCCACTGGGGTGTGCACGTGGTGCACGAGGGAAATTAGTTAAACTAAACACTCACCAATTGGTGAGGACGTGTCGAAAGACACAAATGGTGCACCGTGGGTGCCCGATATGATGATAGCAAGAACAAAAAGAAACTAAAAGACGGCGAGACCAAATCCCACCGTGATCGCCAAAAGAGCTGTAGGTGCTGAAAATGCTCGTGTGATTAATATGAAAAACTATGTTGTTTAGTGTAAACTAACCTATTAAAAACAGCAACTAAAGTGCAGTGATCGCCAGAAACTTTTAACTAAAAAGCTTCAAAAGAGATTTGATCGCCTACCTGTTTGAACGCGGAAGAATGAGTCCTTGGTTCCCCTCCTTCAGCCGGCTGAAGAAAGAGAGCCCTTTCTTGTTCTTTTGTTCTTGCTGTTGAATGTTGAGGATCGTCCAGAAGTTCTTCTGGCTTTGTGCTTGATTTCCCCTTTTGATCTCTTGTTATTGTTGTTGAGTGCAGCAGAGACAAAGAAACAGAAAAATAAAGAAGAAACACTGATGAGAATTTTAAGTAGAAGTAATATCAAATCTAACCATGATTATAAACATGCTTAAACAGCAACTCACTTGTTTAAATGGCTTTGAAACCCCTTTAAAACAAATGGGTTTTGGAAAATTAATGATGTGGTGTGTGTTGCATGAGGTGAATATGAGAATGAAACTAATGAATATGTAAAATGGAATTCAAAAATGAAAAACTTATGCCCAGTTGGAGCCTTGAAAGGATGAAGATCTTGAAGGGGGACGCCGTCTTCTGGAAATGGCAGCGCTCTGGCGTTCCGACGTGGTTGCTCCGATCTTCAATTCGCTATAACGCTATGGCTCAACTCAATTCAATTCTCTTTTTTTTTTTTAACTCTTGAGATGCAAGGTATTTATAGGCATTTTCTGCGTTCGCGATTAACATAGAAAAATCTAGGATTTATCTACCTTAATCGACAGATAATTACTGATTAATTCATCTTCATCTGTAATTATCTAAAACGCGTCCACATAGGCTGACGCCTTTCAGATTAATTAAGATAAGGATAAATATCCGGGAAAACTTATCTTTATCTTTATTAGCTAAAACGCGTCCACCTGGGTAGACGTCTTTTACCCTAATTAAGATAAGGATAAACATCCGGAAGAGAAGTTAAAATAGCTTAGGAAACCTAAAACGCGTCTATTCTTACAGACGCCTTTTAGCTAATAAATCAATTAATTAAAATTCAAATTTAAACGTTAAAATAGGAATAAACTCTAAATAGCGTCTACATGGGTCGACGCCTTTTAGGATTCTTCATATTTTAACTAAAATTTGAGCTAAAATCAATTCAATTGATTAACTTAAAACATGTTTGTTTGACCCGACACTCAAAAGATCAATCAATGATTAATTATCAGACCATTATGAGGCATTATTATATGATATGAAATTTACTCAAAATGACGTCAAAATTAGCGTGTCTACATTCATCCCCGAAGCGGTTTCTGTGAGAATAGAGTTCTGGTTTGAATGGCGTCCAGGGACAGCGACGCCTTTCAAACGGCGGCTTCTCAGGACGACGCGTTTTAGGCTAACTTCCGAGACCAGTTTTCACATAAACCAATTTAGAGATCTTGAATGACGTCGGCCTTGGGCGACACGATTCAAGACAAAACCTCATTAAATGCATGTTTGAAATCGTACATCGAAGCCGAGGATTTATGTGTAATCAGAATCACATTGTGTGTACATGTGTTTATGCGATTGTGGTTTGCGTTTGACACCTTGTGTCGGTGTGGGAGGGACGCAGTGTCTAGGTGGCATTGTTGTCGTACCGGTGTGGAAGGGGTACATGTTAGTGTTTCACTTATGGCTGGGGGAAGTAGAACCACCTTGAGCCGGTCAGGCCGGAGTAGCCAACGCACTATCCGAGGGGTTGCTGTTTGGTCCCAGCGGGTCGGTATTTTTCTAATTTGTCGTGGTAGTTTCCGGCGTATTTCTTACTGTGGAGCCAGGTGTGGTGCTGCTGGAGTTTACCCTTTCGTCACTAGGCCTGATGTAACCTAAGATATCGAGGTTACGAGTGGTACCCTTTGCCCTTTGGCCTGATGTGACCCGGGAGGTTAGGGTTACAGGTAGTCCCTATAGCTTCGGCTTGAGGGGCGTTTCGCCGATCCCCAGGGCCCTCTTGAAGCGCCTAGGCCTGGTGTTGAGGGAAGTTCGGTCGATAGGACAGTGGTCTAGACTACTTGTGTGCACACGTAATTGGGAAGTAGTGGTTCACTAGTCCCAGTTAGTCCTAGTTTGACTCACTGCCTCACCCTACGGTGTCCGGAACATCGTAAGGGTGGACAGGCGTGGGTGTTGGTGGTGTTGTGAGGCGACGTTTGTATACGGTCGACAGTGTGGTTTAAGTGTTTAGCCAGATCTTTGGTTACGAACTGTGGTGTTGAGTTGGGTTACTTGAATTGCTTAGAATTGTGCCTGTTGCATTACGGATGCATATGTCTCATATTGAAATTTAGGAACTGTGTTTACTGCTTTAATTAAATTGCCTTCATTTCTGTATTGCTGCACTTGTGTGTGTGTGTGGGAGGTGGGGATCGGATGATCCCTACTGAGCTCAATTCTGATGTGGCTCACTCCCTGCGGTTTCAGGTGTAGACTTCTTGGTGAGTGGCGGCGTGTGGTGTTCTCCTTGGTGTGCGGGCAAGCAACTATCTCAGTTCCGGGGTATGCCGCGATGTCGTTGTACTTTGTTTCTGCCTGTACTTATTTAATTCTTTGGACCATGTAATTATTGTTGGACTGTGTATGGACATTATTAATGTACTTCATGTGCACTTGTACTTTTCTTGAAGTCCGTAAAATTGTTATATTTAGCTTTGTTTAACGCTTACTTCTCCAAACGTGTCGTATGAGATCCGGGTGTGAACCAGTAGATAATGATCTGATACCCATTTAGTAATCGGGTTTCCAATTATAGGGTAGCGGGTCGTTACAGTTTGTGTCCTGGATCAACTTGATCCAAAACAGCCTGGTGAAAATGCCAATGAAGATGAACTGATGATTTATGAAAAGTAGAAGGAGGACTCTATTAAAGTCCAATGTTATATGTTGGGTTCTATGTCTAATGAACTACAAAGACAGCATGATAATATGGAAGCTAAGGCCATTATGAATCACCTACAAGAGTTGTTTGGTGAACAATCCAGAACAAAAAGATATGAGATATCAAAGAAACTGTTCAGGACTAGAATGACTGATGACACATCTATACAAACACATGTGCTTAAAATGATAGAGTGGATAGAAAGGCTTGTGGTACTTGACTTTGTTATGAACAATGACTTAAGCATCGATTTAATCCTTCAATTCTTACCTGATTCTTTTTTACAGTTTATCATTAACTTCAATATGAATAAAATTAAGGTTACATTGGCTGAGCTACTCAACATGTTGAAGACAGCTGAAGGGACTATCAAGAAGGATAAGCCACATGTATGCTTGTTGGTAAGACCAATAAGAAAAGGAAAGTTGGACAGACCTTTAAGAAAGGAAAGTCCAAAAAGCTAGTGAAATGCAAGCCAACTGTTCAAAATGACAAAGCAAAAGTCAATGATAAAAGTCAGTGTTTCCATTGCCATAAAGAAAGACACTGGAAAAGAAACTGTAAGATTTATCTAGCAGAAAAAGCAAAGGAGAAGCTTGGTGAAGCTTCAAGTATACTCATGATTGATATTAACTTATCTTATAGAGAATCTACATCTTGGGTATTAGATACTAGATGTGTTTCTCATATTTGCAATAACTTGCAGGTGCTAACAAGTAAAAGAAAGATTAAATCGCAGAGACGTGGAGCTGAGACTTGAAAATGGAGCAAAGGTTACTGCAATAGCTGTGGGGACAGCAAGACTCAAGATGCCATCAGGAGACATATTGGAACTTAAAGATTGTTATTATGTTCTAACTATTATAAGGAATATCATTTCCATTTCTTGTTTAGATAGAGAAAGATATTCAATGAAACTAGAGAATAATGGTTGTTCTATTTATCTAAGAAACAAATTGTTTGCTTCTGAATATTTATTAAATAGTTTGTATTTACTTGATATTGCATATGATGTATGTCTAATAAATAAGTCTTTTAAACGAATAGATGAAGATGTGAATAAATCATACATATGGCATTATAGGCTCGGTCATATAAATGATAATAGGATCATTAAGTTGCAAAAGAATGGATATCTTGATCCATTTGATTATGAATCATTTGCAACTTGTGAAATTTGTCTCATGGGAGAAATGACTAAAGCTCTATTTTCTAGACATGAAGAAAGAGCTAAGGAATTATTGGAACTAATACATAGTAATGTATGTGGTCCAATGTCTACTCATGCTATGGGTGGTTACTCATACTTCGTTTCAATTACAGATGATTTCTCAAGATACGACTGCATATATTTAATGAAATATAAGTCAGAAGTCTTTGAAAAATTTAAAGAATTTAAAAATGAAGTTGAGAACCAAATTAGAAAGAGTATCGAGACTCTTCGATCTGATCGAGGGCGTGAATACTTAAGTATAGAATTCACGCAATATCTAAAGAATAAAGGTATTCTGTCTAATGGACTCCTCCCTATCCACCATAGTTAAATGGTGTATCGGAAATGAGAAATCTTACTCTATTAGATATGGTACGATGAATGATGAGTTATGCTAAACTTCCAATTTCTTTATAGGGATATGCACTACTGTCTGCTGCATATCTGTTGAATAAGATTCCTAGTAAGTCAGTTTCTTCTACTCCATATGAGATATGGAAAGGGAAGAAGCCAGATTTTAAGCATGTTAGAATCTAGGGTTGCCCTGCATTTGTCAAAAGACATGATCCAGATAAACTGGATTCTATGACAGAAAAATGCAAGTTTGTGGGATGTCCAAAAGAGACTTTTGGATATTATTTCTATCGACCCAGCGATCAAAAGGTATTTGTCGCAAAAAGAGCTGTCTTCTTAGAGAAGGAATATCTTTTAAAAGAAGACAGTGGGGGCAAGATAGAACTGGAAGAAATTTTATATTCACAAATCAATGATGACTCATCTAATGAGCCATTGACTTAAGAACATGTTCAAAACAATATACAAGAAATTCGTAGATCTGGTAGAGTGCCTAAGCAGCCTGAAAGATATGTTAGACATATCGATGACGGCAAGCCAATAGTGCACATAAATGAGGATGATGATCCTCAAACCTACTAAGAGGCCATGAATAGTCAAGAATTAAAGAAATTGCAAGAGGCAATTAATTCAGAAATTCAGTCTATGTATGCCAACCAAGTTTGGAACTTGGTTAATCTGTCAGAAGGTATAGTACCTATTGGCAGTAAATAGATCTTTAAAAGAAAGATCGGGGCAGATGGACGGATTGACACTTACAAGGCAAGGCTGGTTGCGAAAGGGTATCGTCAAAAACAAGGAATTGACTATGACGAAACTTTTTCCCCAGTTGCCATGATTAAGTTAATCAGAATACTTCTTACCATTGCTGCATTATATGATTATGAAATATGGCAAATAGATGTGAAAACAACATTCCTTAACGGCAACCTTCAGGAAGAGGTGTATATGATACAACATGAAAGATTCACTTCCAAAGAGCATCCAAGTAAAATATGCAGGTTGTAAAGATCCATTTATGGATTAAGCAAGCATCCCAAACTTGGAACTTAAGATTTGATGAAGTAATTAAATCTTATGACTTTATTAAGAATGAAGATAAACCTTGTGTATATAAAAAGACCAGTGGGAGTGCAGTTACCTTTTTAGTGCTTTACGTTGATGACATTCTACTCATTGGGAATGATGTAGGAATGTTGTCATCAGTAAAGATATGGTTATCTAAGAACTTCTCTATGAAGGATTTGGGAGAGGCATCCTATATTCTGGGAATTAGGATCTATAGAGATAGATCCAAGAGGATGCTCGGATTATCCCAATCTATGTACATAGACACCATAGTCAAAAAGTTTTGCATGCAAAATTCCAAGAGAGCTCTCATTTCGATGAGACATGGAATTTATCTCTCTAAAGGAATGTCTCCCAAGACACCTGAAGTGAAAGCATATATGGATAGAGTTCCTTATGCTACAGCAATAAGATATCATGTATACAATGTTATGTACTAGCCCTGATGTGGTACATCTATTAAGTGTCACTAGTAGATATCAAGCTAATCCAAATGAGGAACACTGGAAGGCGGTGAAATGTATCCTTAGATATTTGAGAAGGACTAAGGATCTATTTCTCGTCTATGGAGGAAACAACTTGGAACTTCGAGGGTTTACTGACTCGAGCTTCCAGTCGGATATGGATGACAACAAATCCATGTCTGGATTTGTGTTCATGTTAAATGGAGGTGCAGTGAGTTGGAAAAGTTCCAAATAAGAAACAAATGCAGATTCGACGACCAAAACAGAATACATTGTTGCAGTTGAAGCGGCTAAGGAGGCGGTTTGGATGAAAAAGTTCATCTCTGCACTTGGAGTAGTCCTAAGCATTTCAGATCATATTCCATTATTGTGTGACAACAATGGGGCAATAGCTCAAGCAAAGGAGCCAAGATCGCATCAGAAGTCAAAGCACATTCTGAGACGATTTCATCTAATTCATGAGATTATCGCCTAAGGAGAAATAGTGGTTGAGAAAGTCTCATCCGAAGATAGTAGCAGATCCCTTGACTAAGCCATTGTCTCAAATAAATTTAGAACGTCATCTTAAGTCTATGAGACTTATACATATGGGTGATTGGCTTTAATCCAAGTAGGAGAATGATAGAATTGGGTGGCCTCAAAGCCAATCATTGTACATTCTAGTTCGAAATATTAATAAAGGCAATCATTCATTATATATAGTTCTCGTAAATTAACTATCGTAATGAAGGTCCGTAGACAAATGTATAGGATATTGAATCATGATGAGATCATGATAGTGAAATCAATATTCTCAGTCACTTGTTTTAAACAGTTCTCGATCATAGGATATTTGATTTGGACGTTAAATATCCAATAAGATCAACACAGGTTATTTCTGCTCATGCGATGAGGGTGAATAATTTCACATTCACTCGTGTAGTGACACTAAGACAAACTTGTGGGTGCTCATTAGAGAATGAGTTCACTGAATAGATCCGAATTAGAATTCCTGGATGGTCATTATATCTAATAGTCAACCAGGGAATTCAATCGTTGCAGTAGCACAGTTGGTCCTTTGACCTAAGTCACCAATGATACCTTGCTTGTAAACCATTGCGACTTGATTCTCTGGCTTGTGGACCTTAACCATTAAGTTCATGATAGTCAGTCTCTTAGACACAGCGGAAAGCTTGCGAAGGTAATTGAGTGAACAACAAGGGATCACTCACTTTTGGTATACCACTGGGGAGAGAATGTCCTATGGATGTGTATACAGAAATCCCTGGCCATAGTCAACTGAAAGCGATGTCTTTCTAGAAGTTAACTGAGTACTGGAATCCATCTAAATAATGCGATAAAGGGTTTGACTATGAAATCATACCCTTGCGTTATTGGGACATTGGATGAGTGAAGGATTTTATATGTACGCTATCTGCAGACGTAAAGGTTCAAATAAAGGGAACATTATCCCTTATATCTTCTAGGATCATGAGGTAGTGTTCGGTGTTGTTCATGGTCAGAAGGTCAAGTGGATTAATCATCGGATGATAAATCACTTATTTATTGAATTAATTATTTAACATATGATGTTTAAATAATAATTAATAAATACTAAACTTTAGAATTAGTTCTAAGTTTAGTGGGCCTAAAACCAGACTGATATATGGGCCTAGAGGGTCACACACATAAGAGTTCTCGTAAGACGGTGAGAGATGTTAAATATTATATTTATTTGGGTTTTTGTGAAATGCCATAGGATAAACATGAATATTTAAATAGAGACTTATCCAAGGCCAAGCTCTTGGATAATCATGAGAATTAATCCTTGGTCTTATCTATAATTGTTATAAAAGGAGGCCAAGAGGAGGGGTGGTGAAGAAGTTGCATACGTACACTACACCTTTGGAGTTTTCTCTCTCCTTTGTCTCTCTCTCTTAAAGAAAGATAGATCCTTCTCTCTTCTCAACTGCATGATGGATTTGAGATCGGGTCGAAGTACTGAAGCCGAGGAGAAAATCGCGTCTGCGTCGGGAGCTCGTGTGGATACCTCTAGAGATCGTGCGCGTGCGCGATTACCGAAATGGTTCAATCCACGGGAGATTCGAAACCCCGCAAAGGTGAAGAACGATTCTTCCCGTTTATTTAGTCTGTTTTTCGATCCCAATAACCCGATACTTGGAATTTCTTTATATTTCTGCTGTGTTCTAACGATTCCTTACATTTATTAATAAATGAACAAGATTATACATTATCTGATTGGCTTCTAGGCGGATGGAACTCTTTCCACCACTACATCTCCTCTGGCAATTATCTCTCTGATAACATGAAAGCGCCTCAAAATATGTTTCAATTTCTAATGAGATGGTGGATCTTTTGCTTGATCAATCACCCCATTGTTGTCACACAACAATGGGATAGGATCAGAGATATGAGGAACTACGCCGAAGTCGTTAATGAACTTCTTCAACTACATTGCTTCTTTGACGACTTCAGCTGCAGTGATGTACTCAACCTCTATCATCGAATCTGCAACAGTTTCCTGCTTAGAAATCTTCCAGCACACTGCGCCTCCGTTCAAAGTGAATACAAAACCAGATGTGGACTTACTATCATCTAGATCTGACTGAAAACTCGAGTCAATAAAGCCTTGCAGTCTCAAGTCACCTCCTATAAGAAACATATCATTAGTTATTCTCAAGTACTTAAGGATACATTTCACTGCCTTCCATTGCTCTTCACCTAGATCAGTTTGAAATCTACTTGTAACACTTATAGCATATGCAATATCAGGCCTCGTACATAGCATGGCATACATGATATATCCTATAGCAGAGGCATAGGGTACACTAACCATAAATGTCCTCTCCTTAGGAGTCTTTTGAGATTGCTCCTTTAAGAGATAAATTCCATGTCTCATCGATGTGAGACCTCTCTTAAAATTTTCTATGCCAAACCTTTTAACAATGGCATCTATGTATATAGATTGGGTCATCACGAGCATCCTCTTTGATTATCTCTATAGATCTATATTTCCAATACCTAGGATGCTTCTCCCAAATCCTTTATGAAGAAGTTTTTTGATAGCCAAACCTTTATCGGTGACGACATAAATACATCACTCCCATGAGTAAAATGTCATCCATGTAAAGGACTAAGAAAGTGACTGCACTCTCACTGGTCTTCTTGTATACACAAGGCTTATCTTCATTCTTAATGAAGTCATAAGACTTAACAGCCTCGTCAAATCTTATGTTCCAACTTCGGAAAGCCTGAATAAACCTCTGAAGCTTGGACACTTTGTCTAGAAACTCCTTGAATGTGAAACCTTCTGGTTGTATCATATACACATCTTCCTCAAGATTACCATTGAGGAAGATAGTCTTCACATCCATCTGCTATATTTCATAATCATAGTATGCTACTATAGTGAGAAGAACTCTAATCGACTTTATCATGACAAGTAGTGAGAAAGTCTCGTTATAGTCAATTTCTTATCTTTGACGATATCCCTTTGCCACCAACCTTGCCTTATAAGTGTCGATCCATCCATCTGCACCGATCTTTTTCTTAAAGATCCACTTGCACCCAATGGGTACGATACCCTCGGGCAAGTCCTCCAAGTTCCAAACTTAGTTGGTGTACATGGACTGGATTTCAGAGTTCATGACTTCTTGCCACTTCCCGGCTTTTGGGCCTTCATTGGCCTCTTGGTAAGTTTTAGGATCATCATCCTTATTGTATTCCACTTGAAACTCACCTTCAGCGATATATCCCACATATCTTTCAGGTTGTTTAGGTACTCCACCAGATCTAGGATGCTCATCTGTGTGTACCTGATCAGGTTGAGGACTTATAGATCATCTAATGAAGTTGTAGCTATTTGAGGATCTGGAACCTCTTCCAGTACTATTTTACTCCCATTGTCCTCTTGGAGAAGATATTCCTCTTCCAAGAAGATAACTTTCCTGGCCACAAATACCTTTTGTTCGCCAGGATAGTAAAAACAGTATCTAAACGTCTCCTTTGGATAGCCCACAAGCCTACATCTATCAGTTCTAGATTCCAACTTGTCTGGATCATGCCTCTTTACACGAGCAGGACAATCTTAGACTTTAACATGTGTAAATTCTAGTTTTGTGCCCCTTCTATATCTCATATAGAGTAGACGTCACAGACTTGTTGGGTACTATGTAGGTATGCAGTTGACTCTAGTGCATACCCTCAGAGGGACACTGGTAAACCTAAAAAGCTCATCATAGATTGGACCGTGTCTAACAAGGTGCAATTCTGCCTTTCTGATACACTGTTCATCTATGGTGTATATGGAGGGGTTAGCTGAGAAATGATACCATTATCCTTTAAGAATTGTGTGAAATTAGTACTCAAGTATTCTCGTCCCCGATCCTATTGAAGAGCTTTAATCGTCTTTCTTGTCTACTTATCAACTTTATTCTTGAACTCCTTAAACTTCTCAAATGCTTCCAACTTGTACTTTATTAACTACACGTAGCTGAATCTCAAGAAGTCGTCAGTTAATGTAATGAAGTAAGAGAAGCTACCTTTGGCTTGAGTGGACATAAGATCACATACATCCAAATGTATTAATTTCAAAATGTCATTGGCATGCTCTCCATGTCAAGTAAATAGAGACTTTATCATCTTTTCCATAAGGTAGGACTCACATGTTGCAAACGATTCATATTAATGTGGAGACTATAATAAGAAACATCCAAGATATATAAACCATTGACTAAACATACAGAAGTAATTAATTTATTACCATAATAAATAGAACAACATTTGTTCTTAATAGTCAATCGATATCTAATCATATCCAAACAAGAAACAAAATTAATGTTCTTTATTATGCTAGGTACATAATAACAGTCATCCAATTTTAAGACGTCTCCAAATGGAAGCTTAAAGTTTGATGTCCCTACAGCGATTGCCATAACCTTTGCGCCGTTCCCTAGCCTCATATCCACCTTGCCTTTATTCCGCTTGCGTTTACTTGTCAGCACCTGCACATCATGGCAGACATGAGAAGTACATCTGGTATCTAATACCCAAGATGTAGAATCTCTAACAGACAAGCTTATATCTACCATATAGATACCTAAAGCTTCTGGTTGCTTTACCTTTCCTTGAGCTTTATCCTTGAGATACTCCTTGCAGTTCCTCTTCAAGTGGCCCTTATGCTTGCAGTAGAGGCAGTCACCATTTTCTACTCATTTGCCATTGTCCTTTGGCACAGGCTTTAACTTGTTCTGCTTCTTCCACTTACCTTTCTTAAAGGTAGTTGCTGCCTTCCTCTTCTTATTGGTCTTACCAACAAAGAGGATATTGGGCTTTTCCTTCACAAGGTTGCCCACTACAGTTTTTAGCAAATTGAGAAGCTCAGCCAAGAATGCATGTATCTTGTTCATGTTGAAATTAACAATGAACGATGCATATGATGCAGGGAGTGAGGCAAGGATAAAGTCAATATGCATCTCTTTGGGTAAAAAACCTCAATAGCTTCCAACCTCTCAATCCACTCAATCATCTTCAGCACATGGGTATGCACTGAAGATCCCTCTGCCATCTGAGTTTTAAACATGGACTTAGATATCTCATATCTCTCCACCTTGGTTTGCTCCTCAACTAGCTCCTGTAAATGGACCAAGATGGCCTTGGCATCCATGTTCTCATGATGCCTCTACAACTCATTGATGATAGAGGCAAGCATATAACATTGTGTCAAAGTGGAGTCCCCTTTTACTTCTCATATGCGATCATCTTTGCCTCTAGAGCATTCCATGCCGGTTTAGCAGGAGGATCATCTTCAAGGATGTAGGTAGTTTGCTCAGACCTGAGGACAATCTTCAAGTTTCTTAGCCAATCCGAGTAGTTTGGACATATCCAACGATTGGCATCAAGTATGCCACAGAGTGGATTATCTACCAACATTTTTGTCTACAAGAGATAAATAACAATTAATTAGCAGATATTCAATTATTAAAATTTATAGTAAGATATGTCTTTTAATCAAGTTTTACTCCCACTAATTTTTGACGGACTGTATAACCCTGGTATGTACAGAACGAGAGACGTCGACGATTTCTTAGTAGGGATTAAAATCTCAATGACTTGTAGTACAGCCTTGTGAATAGCACAACAAACTGTGATACAATCAAAGAGCACCCACCTCATGGGACTTTCAACTCCTTACAATATCTAATCATAATTTTAGTCCCTACAGGTTTAATGGCCTTGTGAATAACACAACAAGCTATTAATTCTGGTCTAAGCATTACCATTATTACGAGATGGGCATAGATTTGCATACAGCCCTTGTGGATAGCACAACAAGGTATATGATTCCTCTGACCCGATCAAAAGGCATCTCATACCATAGTCAGAGTCTCTCCTTACAAATAAATAGGCCTTGTAGATAGCACAACAAACCTACCTAAGGTAATTTGAGTCATCTACCTAAAACGATAGAGGACCACGCGGTAAGTTCTCAACTACTCACATTACGGCTTAGGATTTGGCAAGAGTTTAGATAACTTTTATTTTGGTCTCTCCTAAGTGATAATATATAAACATATCGTATATATTTACTATATACTATGCCTCTTTTGATTTATAATAAAATAAACAATGTATCACATACATGTTTGATGTGGTCATGGATAGCATAGTAGTTTGAATGGAGTCAAACACACACACAAACCAATATAACACTTATATCAGATAACTTGCAAACAAATAGACAATAAGATTTCCATCGAATGGCCTTCTTAGTTGCTGTAGTGGATCATCCTCGCTCCTTTCTCGGTTGCCTCGATCAAATTACATAAAATTCAAAACTTACATGTACAATTTGAAGAAGGCCTTATAGCGAGTACAAAATAGAGGGAAATAGAAGAACATCGAAGTATGAGAGAGGGAGAGGTGCACAAATCTCTATTTATTAATAATTAATAAATTAACCATACATCCAACCATGATCCACAACCATATATCATCACATGAAGTATATTTACAAGTGCACATCCATGACTCTAGTATCTTTTATTCATTTTATATATGAAAGAACACATCACATGGCTAAATAAAAGAGTTTAAAAAATAAATTATTTTTTTACTTTCATAAAACTAGGTTCCAATCACAATTAGTAATTTTGATTTTCGAACACTCATTTTATTATTTTGAGCATGCAATTAAATCTCATTTAAAAGCATTAAACACACATCTCATATGCACACACTCCAAATTAATAATTTTCAAAACATTTCATGTCAATTAGAATACTTCTAATAATTTAAAAATAAACCTAACATTTAGATTAATAAATAATTAATAATATAACAATTATATTTTTAAAAATCAACTGCTAATCTAACTCTTAGATTAGATAATTAGAATTAGTTACCCTTAAACTAATGATTAACACTAATTAAATTAACAACATTTGTTAATTAAAATGATGCAAAATCATTAATGACCCAATTAAATGAAATTTGAATAAATTTTATAATTCAAAATAGTTTTTGAAATTTAAAATTAAAAAACTAAATTTAATTAAATGTGGGCCTAACATTCATTGGGCCTGGACTGGCTCAGCCCCTGGCTGAACCAGGGCTCAAGCCAGTTGAGCCCTGGGCTCGAGCCAGGGTCAAGCTCAGCCTAGCCCCTAGGTTCGAGCCTGCGAGCCCATCAGATGGGCCCCTAGCTTGAGCCCGAGTTGGGGCGGCTAGCTCGAGCCATAGGGTTCGACTCCCTCCCCATTGAGGCGAGCTAGGGAAAACCCTAGCTTCCCGAGGGGGTCGAGTGTCTCCCCTCAGGCGGCAACAAGGAGCTCAACCTGATGGGGAGTCCGAGCTCAACCAGGTCAGCAGTGACCGATGGGGTCCCTAGTCACACCAGGACCACCGACCACCTCCCCATCTCATAGGGATCGCATTAACACTGTCGTGAAGACATGTTCTTCATCCAAAGAAGAACATGAAAAACCCCAAAATAAAAATCTGATTTTCTGTAGAATAAAAATAATTTAATTATCTTTGTTCATCGTATGAACATAGTTCTAATAGAAAAATCAAATTAACGCATAGAATATTACATGGAAAAATTAATTTCGGAGATTGAAAGGATGAGAAACAATAAAATCTGGCTCTGATACCACTGTAAGGATCTCCATAACGGGATCGCAGACGCAGTAGACACATCTCTCAGAAAATTCTCAGTTGGGATTCTAACGATGCTAAGGGTCTATCCATAGGTCTCTAAAATATCTACAGGCATGCCTAAAACCTGATCCCTTTCTCCTACCAAAACTAGATCCCTTTCTCCCCCCAAAACTAGATCCCAAATAGCTCTTTAATTCTAATTCCAATTGGCCACTTAATTCTGCTACAACATTTCACTCAAATGTTCACTTTTCTAACTAACCTCTCCCACTAGGAAAACAGGTTGACAAGGACACCTACGATCCTAACTAATAAATCTGCCAGTTCAGTCATTTCTAATTGATTGCAATAATGGCTAAAAGACAAAATAACTAACTAAATGTCTAAAGGCCATGCTGCCAATTTGAATTCTAACACCCTTAATTATACAAATGGCCCAATTAATCACTTAATTAAATTTTTTATTTAGTATTAATATTAATTTTAAGTACTAATTTAGTAGGGCATAACATCACCTACATATTTCACCATCTAGTTGGTCCCTCTATCAGCTTTGGATCCCTAACAAAATCCTCTTTAGGCCAAGCCAAAACTGGGCTCAACAATAGCACAGGTCGGACCAAGAGCTTTTAGGGTCCAGAGAGGTATGGGCGAAGTTTCAAAGAGTATTACTTATTGTAAGGATCTCCATGACTGGATCGCGGATGCAACATAAACAAAATAAAAATAATCTACAGCGATCTCGCACTTTATCGAAGAACCCAAACACAAAAGTAGTAATCAGCCATCTCACCTTGCATGGATTCGAGTCTATAATTGATCAGTTCTGATGGAGTGATGCCGCCAGCTGCGCAGATCCCTGGACACCAATAGTATCCACGCAATCCTCCTCGCGATGGATCTCCCCTAGTTCCTCGCTTACAGCAGCGCTCACAGATGTTGTCGGTCTCTACAATGATCTCCATGGCATGCAGATGATTTCTTGACGATCAGGAGTCGGAGACGAAGGCTGGACAGAGCATTGAAGGGGACGCCCCTCTTGGTGCCAAAGAGAGAGAGGAGAGAGAGGGGGAGGGGGGACGGCAAGGGCTGCTATATGCATGGCCATGGCAGCCCTTTCAATAGATATATATATTAAGTCCTCCTGAGATTTTTCACGAAAACCCACAACTTAATATAAATCTGATTTTTGACTCGTCGCACAAGAATCTTTTGCATGTGACCCTCTAGGCCTAAGTACCAGTCCAGTTGATAGCTACCAACCCTAGTAACTCTTTACTAACTTAATTAATTAATATCACATATTAACTAGTTAATTAACTAAATTAATGTCGCACATGTAATTCAACTGGGCCTCCGATCACGTTGGGTGCCAAGCAACACCGCGTGAACCTAGAAGGTATTGGGGTTGAGCAACCCGCTCCTGGAACCTTTCAATCGATAGTTACTGTGTTGATATAATTCTTCATTCGCATAATGCTCTCGAGTCAACTCAGGGTATCATATACTGTCAAATGCTAATCGGTCATTTTTTCTCAAAATACCGATGTAGACACGCTAATTTTGACATCATTTTGAGTAAATTTCATGTCATATAATAATGTCTCAGAATGGTCTAATATTTAATCATTAGTTAATTTTTATTAATCTGTTTCTGAATTAATTATCTAAATAGTATCGGGTCAGACAAACATAATTTAAGCTAATTAATTAAATTGATTTTAACTCAAATTTTAATCAAATATGAAAAAGTCTAAAAGACGTCGACATGTGTAGACGCCGTTTAGAGTTTATTCATATTTTGATATTTTAATTTGAATTTTAATTAATTGATTAATTAGCTAAAAGACGTCTGCCAGGCACGACGCCATTTAGGTTTCCTAAGCTAATTCTATCTCTTTTTCCATATGTTTATCCTTATCTTAATTAGTCTAAAAGACGTCTCCCATGGACGACGCGTTTTAGATAACTACAGATAATGATGAATTAATTTGTGTTTATCTTTTTGTTAGTTGGATAAACTTCAAACTCTTTCATGTTAATCTTTAAATAACCGCGGATGTAAAGCCTATAAATACCCAACCCCTTGGTCATTGAAAAGAGAGTGATGATAGCGATAATTGAGTGAAAAGTGATCCAAGAAGAAGACGACGTCCAAACGCTGAAGGATCGCTGCTACTTCCTGGAGTCTGCATCCTTTCTTCACCCGTTCTTTGCCCTTTCAAGAACTTTCAAAACCAAGGCTTTCCAGAGGCCCTCCAACTCAGTTCTTAATTATTCATCATCATATTAATTCAAAATCTCATTCATCACATCACTCCATGCAACACACACGCACTAGCATTATTTTCCAATCCATGTTTTAAGGGGTTTACAAAGACCACAAACAAGTGAGTTCATTTGTTTAGTTGCATGATTAGAATTTCTACTGGAATAGATACTATATCTATTTGAGTTCTTATTATTTTTCCCTCTCTCTTTCTTTTCACTTTCTTGCAAGGTACAAAAGGAGATAAAGAGGAGAGAATCAACAACAAGAAAAAAGAATCTGGATGATCCTCAAAGTCCGATAAGCAGTCAAAGCAAGAACAAAGTAAAAAGGGCTCTCTTTCTTCAGCCGGCTGAAGGAGGGGAATCAAGGACTCAACATCTCCCAATTCCAAAATAGGTAGGGGATCAATCTTTTCTTTTAGAACTTTTTAGTTAAAAGTTTCTGGCGATCACATTCACTTAGTTTCTTTTTAATAAGTTTATTTGTCACATAAACAATATAATTTTTATGATAATCACACACCTAATTTGAGCACTCACAGCTTTTTGGCGATCACGGTGGGACTTGGTCTCACCAGCTTTTAATCTTTGTTCTTGCTTTTATCAATCGGACACCTACGGTGCATCACCTGTGTCTCTCGACACGCCCTCACCGATCGGTGAGTTTTTAGTTTAGTTCTTATTCCCACGTGCACCACGTGCACACCCTTGCGGCAAGATCTTGCCCTCCCCGTTTGATTGATTGAAGAGTTCTTTTTGTGATAAGAAGCATGTGTGATTGATTAAAAGTTTTGTTGTTTACATGATAAATAATCCTGTTAAAAGAAAATTGAAATAAAAAGAATCGCATGAGTCGATTATTTACTGCTTTCATCCTGTCTGTTTGAGGATGAATCGATCCAGAAATTCCTCTTTAATTGTTGATTCTGCGACTTGAAAAGCGTCCAGGACCAGCGACGCGTTTCATACCGCGTCGTCCAACCCAGACGCCTTTCAGGCAAAATTCTCTGTTGTCTGCTACCTGAGATTCTACGAGAAAAATAAGGTTATGTTTGAATAGCGTCGACCAACAGCGACGCGTTTCAGGTAGTTTCTTCTTTTTTTCTTCAATACTTAGATTTCTGATCTGCTTGCTACTACACATTACGTAATAAGCATTAGAGGCCATCCAGGCCACAGGTCATACGCACTGGGGCTAACACCCCCCTCTTCTCTTAGGAACACCCTTCTTGACGTCTTTACCTCTCTCTGATTGGGTCAGTCCCTCGATCAGACTAGAGTGGTTGGCGTTAAAGACCTCCGTAAGTCCCCAAAATCAAGGTATTCCTCCTTGTTCATCGGGCTGGTTGTACCAATCAAAGTCCTGGTTAGATTTTCATAACGTTGTGAGAGAAAGCCATAGAGTATAACGGTGGAAATTGAACTGAAACTAGGATCCTGCCCTTTGAGTGAATTTATGATTAATTGAATCCAAATAACCCAACAAGGAATCCTGAAATAACGTTAAACATCTACTTGTTTTCTTAATCTCTGTGCAACTTGTCTGCAAATCTTTGAAAAAAATATAATATCATGCTACTTCGATCAGGTAGGAATTTGAGCATGGCTCCATATGCCCTAGTCAACTACGAGGGAGATGCTAATCCCCCTCTTGAGTCTGATTACCACTTTAAAAGCGGGGGAGATGCTGATGCCCCCCGTAATCCCCATTCTTGTCCAGTTCGATACGAGGGAAACCAACAAACCCCTCTTCCTTGTGCTCATGATCAATATTCTGATCTTCCTCCGCAGGTGCATGCGATTCCTAATTCTATTTTCGAGGGGAGAATGAACCCGAATGATCCCTCATCCTCTGATCCCTAGGATCTAGTGAACGCTTTGGAAGTTCTTGCCTCCCGTCTGGATCCTCGATAATTCGAGGCAATCCAGTCTATTTTGAAGGGGAAGACGCCCATGCAGTCTGCCGAGCCGAACCCTGCGGCTCCCCCTATCATTCCTCAACCTCCTCCTCATCATACTTTCTTCATTCCCCAGGCCATGGAAGGCCATCAAGTCTCAACCTCTCGGCCAGCTGGGCCACAACTTTCTTCTTCGAGGTAACCGGTCAGGCCGCTGATGCCTACTTACCAAAATGCCCTCGGGCATGGCAGAAGCTCTGCCGGACCACAGCTCTATTGTCCCCCATGCCCTACACACTTTAGGCAACAGGCCTATCATGTACCTCCACCTCCCCCTCCTCCCCAGGTTGATCCAACAACACAAGCTCTACTTGCAAAGATGGAGCGTATGGACGAATAGTTCAACAACCTTCAGAAGATGATAGGAGTTAAAGCTACACCTGAGATTAACCTGCCAAGTCTGCCTGTGTTCCATTTGCCACCCTCTGAGATGCCGGTATACCGAAAATACAACGGTACTGGTAACCCCTTCACTCATTTGAAGGAGTTTATGTATGAGTCATCTTTCTGGTAGAACGACAAGAAGTTATTGGCGTTTTTGTTCAGGAAATCTCTGGAGAGACCAGCCCTCGAATGGTTCTTTTCTTTAGAACCTGCTGAAGTAGAGGACTATAGTATCGTATCACGAAAGTTTATTCAACGATACCAGGATAGAGTTGCCCCCTCTCTGCCATTACTGATTTGATAGCAGAAAAAATGAAGCCCGACGAGGAATTCGTCAGTTTTGCTGATAGATGGAGAGGCATGGCAGAAAAAGTGAAAGATCATTTGTCTGAGTCAGAGCAAGTAAAAATGTTAATCTCTAATGCTACTCCTCAGCTTAGGTTAGTCCTCGCCCTAAACAATTTGACCAGCATGGCAGAGCTCTATGAAAGAGCACGTTATTGTCAGAATGCTTTCAAGGATGCTACATTCTCTAGTGTCTTTGATCCTCACCGACCTAGCAGGCCTCCACCTCGGAAGCCTGCAGTGACAAATTCCCCTATTACAGGTCCAACCACTGAGGGCACGCTCTCCCATGAGCAGGTTAGTAGCATGAACAACTACCAGTCCCAATTTGTGAGGAATCAGCAACCACAGTACCAGCGGCCGTAGCAGCCAAACCAGCAAGATTACAGACAGCAGCAGCCGAACCCACAGTATCAGCAGCCTCAGTACCAACGGTCTCAACAGCCGAACCAGCAACCACAATAGCAGCCACAGCAGCAGCCACAACGGCAATTACAATATCAGCCCCCACAACAACAACAGTACCAGCCACGCGCACCGCCGGCATACCACAATGTGCTTCCTCCTGCTGATTATAACCAACAGAGAAAACCTCCAGGCCCGAAGAGGGCAAAATATCCAGTTCTTCCAGAATCCTTATCAGATATCTTCAGTGCTTTAATGGCAGCCAATGCTTTGGTTTTGCTAAGAGACAAAACTGTTTGGCCCCAAAATGCCGACACTTCCAGGTATTATTATTTCCACAGACAACCTGGACACACCATAGATACATGCTTCCAATTCCGAGATTATATTCATGATCTCAACGAGCAGGGAGGCATTGATTGGGAAGAGATGAAGAAGTACATATCCGCCTTGAAGGCGAGAAGACCACAACAACAACAACAGTAGCAGCAACAACCAAGAGTGCCGGCGCAGGCAGCGGCGCCGCCAAACATGAGTATAGTGTAAAACCTACTTCCGGAGCACCAAAACCAGAATCAAGTTGCCCCCATTTTAACAAATAGCCGGTCTGAGGCTAATCGAGGGCAACAGTGGAAGATAGAGGACTCTTCCTCTATTTATTCAACATGTCACACTTCTCGCACCGCAGAACAACCACCACGTTGCACCATCCACATACCTAGACCACAACCCGTTACCATCACACCTATACCAACACCCGCATATCACTCACCCGCACCCCTTAACCCATCACCACCGCCTACTTTCCTTAAACCCATTACCCCCCACGCCACTACGCCTCTATTAAACAACCCTCCGCAAGCTAATTACTCACCTCTCATGCCATCCAAACCACTACTCCGCGTACCATTCCCTATATCACCTACTACCACTACCACTTACCCAAATCCCATACAACCATCTAAACCTCTACTCCGCATGCCATTCCCCACTTCATCCGCACCAACCAATTACCCCTCCACTATCCAACCATCTAAGCCTCTCATCCATACCATGCCACCATCAAGTAACCCTATGCCATCACCCACCTACCAACCCTCCACACCATCCACTAACCCTGTGGTGCTCAAGTTATCACCCGGCCCTTCCACAACTGAAGAACATGCACTCCGGAGTGGGAGGATCTTCAATAAGGTCTTTCCTCAATCAACAATCAGAGACGGCCCATCACAGCCGCCGGAAGAAGCACATAATGATGAGAGTGCACCAGGCACTCAATATGACCTGTTGAAACATCTTGACAGAACACCGACACAAATCTCTGTACTTGAATTGATAAAGAGATCGAAGACCCATAAGGAAGCTCTGATGGAGTATCTACAAAAAGTGATGGTCAACGAAGACGTGCCGGTAGAGAAGATCGCCGCACTACTAGTTCCTCAGGGAGATTAGCCCTCTATCTCATTTCATGCCTCGGAACTAGCACCACCAGCAGCCAGGAGCATGGCTCTAAGTATTACGGTCAATATCTACAAGAAGGCCATAGATGCATGTCTAGTCGACACAGGGGCTTCAATTAATATCCTGCCTCCAAAGACCCTTGAATTGTGTGGTGTACCCAAGGAAAAATGGCTGCCTAGCCCTATCTCTGTTACAGCTTATGATAACTCCGCCCGTTCCCCTCTGGGAATGGTTTATTTAAAAGTAGAGTTAGGCCCAGTATGTCATGCCGAGGTCGAATTTCACATTTTGGAAATCGATCCTTCCTTGAATGTTATATTTGGTCGTCCTTATATGAAAACCCTCGAGGCAATTCCCTCTACGAATCATTAGTGCCTCAAATTTCCCTACAAAGGATGAATCATTAAAGTTACAAGTATGCCGATCCTTGCTGCTGCTCACTCCTTGAATATCAAGCCAACTTCTTCACATGGCCGACAACCTTTTCTGTCGGTATTACAGGTCTACCATCCGATGGTTGATCCTTTAAAGGCCGCCACTCTTACTCCTTATCCACTGAATGTCATAAAGCGGGGGAAGTGCATGAGTACCCCTGGATGGAAAATAATGATGAAGAGTGGTTATCAGCCGGGAAAGGGCCTGGGCACACAATTACAAGGCAGAACCACGCCCATCAAGGACAACCGAAGGACACCTGGAAATGGCCTGGGCTATAGGCCAAGAAAAGTGAGGCACGATATTACTCAGCAGGAAGAAAATGAAGACGGCCAGAACATATGGGAGACAATGTCTACACCATGCAAAGAAGGTCAGGACCCCTTAACATGGACCTTAAGGTTGTACTTGAGTGCAATAGATTGTAGGCACCTGGGCTAATGTGAAGCTTTTTGAACAATAGAAGATCTCTATGTCTCTCTAAGAAATTCAAACATTAGACACAATGGGAAGCTAGTCTCCAACGGATCTCGTCTTCTAGTCTAACGTGCATATTTTGAAGACTTGTAATATAACCTGCACTTCTAACTTGAGACACACACAAGAGAGCACCGAAAAAAATTAAAGAAGAACACACAATCGGAAAAACAAAGAGCTCCAGTGATAAAAGAAGGCATTCAAGCTAACCTTAAAGGCCCTCTACACACCTGAGAGATCATCTGAGAAAAAGAACTCTTCCATAGCTCAGAATCAACTTGTGCACACCAAAGATGTAGGGGATTGTTTGAAGATTAAGGTCTGCTTACATTGCTTCTTTCTAGTTTGATTTCTTGATCTTAGTTTTGTTCATATGTGAACACTTGTCTTCTTTAAGACACCTCTAAAACCCTTTTTATATTCCATTGTTGTTTCCTCTTCCTAGTAGTTAGAAGAAAGGGCATGTTGCATACAGGAAGTTCTTACCTCTTCACTATGTTAAAGAGAGGACCAATAGTTGCTAGGGGTTCTGTTAGACCAGCAAGGGGTTTGTACCTTGTGGTTGCTATAACCTGCAAGGAGTTTGTACCTTGTATAGTAAAACTCCCAAGAGGTTTCTTTGGGACTAAACGTTTGTCTAGATAGACAGAACCAGTATAAATCTATTTGTTCATTGTGTGTTTGCTCCTTGTTCCTTCTCTATTCTATCTAGTTAGTTATTTAATTCTACAATTTAGTTTAGCTAATTTATTTTTTCTTTAGACCCATTCACCTCCACCCCCCACCCCCCCCCGTTTGGGTTAAACATAGTTGGGCAACAGTTATAGGCTCGGAGGGTGACTAAGGGACATGCATTTACTGACGCGCTAGTGTCGAGGAGCATGGAGTCTATAAACGCCTCATTCCCAACCCAAATGGTCAGCATTCTATCCTCTTTTGGTGCTAACTCCACCTCAGTGAATGAAATCAAGGGGTTGCTTCCAATCAAAGCCAAAGCTGAGGCAACCTTCTCAGCGAGCAAGTCCTCACTTACAACCATCTTTTGTAGAAACCTCA
Organism: Zantedeschia hybrid cultivar; assembly: GCA_030544215.1. Classification (NCBI taxonomy): domain Eukaryota; kingdom Viridiplantae; phylum Streptophyta; class Magnoliopsida; order Alismatales; family Araceae; genus Zantedeschia; species Zantedeschia hybrid cultivar. The sequence goes on along the minus strand of JARZZO010000002.1, from coordinate 56,994,843 downwards.
TCAGTGCTTCCTAGTGAGCAAGAGATCTCTTGATCAACTCCAACACACTGATCTTAGGTAGGATTTTATCCAAATGTTGCAACAAATTGTATTCAGTTATAGGCGCATGCTCGGTTTCCCCCTCGGCACGCTCAGGTTGGGTGGAGGAGGTGGTAGGTTGTTGGTTTTGTTGGTAATAAACTCAGTGGAACATGCGACCATTGTGGAGGGCCAAGTTCTGTGGTTGGGATGATGCAGCTATTTGGATGGTAGGTGAAGGTGTAGGTGGGGAAGGCTGAGCAACTAGTAATCATTTGATGAATGAGGCTTGTAATGGAAGGATGGCTAGCATAGCAAGTTAGGCTAGCGACGTGGTGTGGAGGAAAGTGGTTTGTGGTGGAGGAGGATGTAGACACGCTAATTTTGACCTTATATTAAGCAAATTTCATGTCACAATTATAATGCCCCAAAATAGTCTGATGTTTAAACATTACTTAATTTTTATTATTTTTTCTTGAATGTTGTTGATTAGCGTCGCCCATGGACGTCGCTATTTAGATTCCTAGTAGAAATCAGTTCGGAATTAAATTTCTAAATTCAGATAGATTTAACTGAATAGTGTCGCCTTAGTGAGACGCCATTTAAGTCCTAATCCATCTGGATTTTCGATTTATAATTCGAATTAATTTCCTAATTATCTAAAGCACGTCACCCCTGAGAGACGCGATTTAGGTTTCCTAATGTATTCCGGTTTCCTTTTAGAATTTCTTTTCTATTTTGACCGCTTTAATTAGTCAAATGGCGTCCCGTCTGAGCGACGCGATTTGAGAGTTTCCTGATAAACATGATTTGGCCGAGATAATCCGGTTTCCGAAGTTGGCAAGGTTGCTAACTCCTCCATGCTCATCCAAGATAAGTCTGACTACGGGAGAGAGTCCTTTTGAAGCCCAAAACACCCATAAACCACCCTCTATATATACAATACCATTTGAACCTTTGAAAAAAGGTTGGCCATTGAAGAATTTGAAGCTAAAGGCAAGGTGTTTGAAGGCTCTAGAGGAGAATAATGTGGACAACAAGAGAAAATTCTTCCTTCTTCATTCTCTTCATCCTTTGAAGCATATTGAAGACTATGGCTATAGAGGGGCCAACCAATAAACTTTCCCTTTGATTTCTTTACTTGATTTCATTGATTCCTATAGTTTTTATTCATTGTTTTCATATAGTTTTTCATCACATCACTTCATAATTCACACACCCACATCATATTTTTCAAACCCATGTTCATGATAGGAGTTGAAAAGAAACATAGAAGTGAGTAATTTTAGTTGAGTTGCATATTTAGATCAATCTTTAGAATAGTTACTACACTTTCATAGGTCTAATCCGTTTTTCTTTCTTTTCTTTGTTTGATCTTTTGCAAGGTTTGAAGAAGAAGAGAGGCTTTGAAGAAAAGAACCACACGAAAAGAACACAAAAGTAAAAACAAGAACGAAAAGGGCTCTCTTTCTTTGGCCGGCCAAAGAGAGGGAATCAAGGACTCAATCTCTCAAGTCTGAAAAGGTAAGCGATCAATCTCTCTTTTGAAACTTAATAGTTTTTGGCGATCACGTTTTATTTAATTTTAATAGTTTTATTCATCATATAAATAACATGAAATTCATGAATATCACACACACAATTTGAGCACCTATAGAGGGCCTAAGGCTGAGGGTAAGCTTTTTAGGAAAGGGGGTGCAAGTAACATGACGGTAGGGGTTCCAACTTGATAGTGGGTAAAGGCCATCACTCGAGGTTCATTGTAGCAACATTGTTGATGTTGTTCAGGGTGTTGAACTTGACGATAGACTATCATATTAGCTTGGGTTGGTGGTTGAAGTGGCGGAGCCTACGCTGGTTAAGGCTGTTGTTGTGGATGCTGAGGTAATGGGTTTTGGACAATCCCTATGTTCCTGTTCTAAGCCAGATTCCTATGGAACTAATGTACTATCTCAACTCTGTCCAATCTATATGCCCCTGCTCATGAAGGTCATATACCAACTTGTTGATCTCAAAGCAATTCTCCAGAGTGTGGCCCAACTGTCGAGGGAACATACAATATTATGTCCTATCAGCATTGGGATTCTAGGCTAGTTTCTCTTCAGGCAACTGGAGGGATTTGGTGGTCATGAGAGCATTAAAGACACCTCCCAGAGACTCAAGTAAAGATGGGTAACTAGCTCTCTTGGAACCCATGGGTGGCCTGCGTGGAACATAATTGGCTAAGGGAGGCACATTGTTGTAACGCTGGAGTTGTTGTGGCAATGGTTCTTGTGGTTGTTGTTGAGGGTATGGGCTTACTGTGGGAAAGATGGGTGAACTCGGGCTTGTTGTTGGTATTGTTACAGAAAAGGAGGCGTTGTGTTGCCCTTAATAAGCTGGGTAGGGTTCATGAATGCCTGGATTTGTTCATCATTCATAACTCCTTCAATGGTGGAAACCGGGTTCTTCCTAAAATTCTTCCCCTTTGGTGGATCAAACAATGAGAAAAAATAGGATTCTTTCATATGGTGTTGAATAAAGCTCACCTTATTGTAAAGCCTCTAAAGTTGAGACGTTATTCATGGCCAAAACACTCCTGAACTGAGGAGGAGCATTTGAGATAATCAATTTAACCTACTTAGACTCCGACACCATGTCTCTCACCTTCTTTGCCGAACTTTTCCACCTATCAGCGAACTGTATAAAATCTTCCTCCGACTTCATCTTCTCAGCCACCAAGTCAGTGAATGACAAAATGGGACCCACTTTGTCCATGTACTCTTGTAAAAACCTCCTCTTGATCCCCTCAAACTCCTCTGGTTTCTTAGGGGATAAAGAATAAAACCAATCCAAAGTAGGGCCATTCAAAAAGTGGCGAAAAAGGTAGGTCAGCACCTGGTTATCTTGTTGATAGGCTAAAGATTCGTACATGAAGTCTTTCAAATGAGTGAAAGGATTGTCAGTCCCATTATACCGATGATAATTAGGCAAACCTGAAGGTGATACATGAATGATGGGTAGTGCTAGGTATGTAACATCAGGGATAAAGTGTTGGTATCGTGTATAGCCTATAAACCAATCATATATTATACTATCTTGTTAAATTATTTTAATTATAATGGCATTATATTTATTATGTGTAAATCGCTTTTTATTCGACCATTTCGTAATGAAATCCATGAATTTGTGTATTAGTTGTCAAATCATGATGAGATCATAATAATGAGATTAACAACTTACAAACACATGTTCATAAGTGTTCATAATCGTAGGATATTTGAAAAGGATATCATGTATTTGGTAAGACTAATAGAGGTTACGCCTGCTCATTTGATGAGGGTGACTGGCCTCACAATCACTCGTGTGGAGACACCAAACAGAACCTATAGGTTATCACTGGTGAATGAGTTCACTTAACTAATCAGACTAGAATCGCTCGATGGTAATTTGCATGATTGTCAGCCAGCTTGATTCAATCTCACAATTGCGTGGCTGGTCTTTGGACCTGAGACACCAAAGATATCCTGTCAGTGAACTTTTTGGGCTTTGACATTGTCTGATGCATCTCTAACCATGGGGTCCTAATCAGTCAAGTAATCAGGTCTAGCGAAATATGTTCGAAGGTGTTTGAGTGTTTAAACACGGGATCATTCACTCTTGGTAATTAAAGAGAGAATACTCTAGATAAGATGCTCAGAATCCCCTGGTCAAGGCAGATACTATATCAGAAAAGGAGTTTTTTGATATCGTATGCCAGTATCTAATCTAAGTAAGTTGTCAAGTTAGGGTTTGACAGTTGACCATACCTTAGGTTGACTCGAGAGCATTGTGCAAATAGAGGATTATAGCTTCGCTGTAATTAATGATGGAAAGGTTCCTTGAGTGAGTTGCTAAACTCTAATGTCTTTCAGGATCATACAATGCTGCTTAGCACCCAACTTCATCGAAAGCCTGTTCGATTATTATGAGATGATAAGTCGATTAAGTAATTATCTAATATGAGATATTAAATAAATTACTTTTAAGTCAATAAGGGGTTACTGGGCTTATTGAGCTAAAAATTGTGACTGGCACTTTGGCCTAGAGGGTCGCACACACAAGATTCTCAATCGATGGATATTAAGTGAGAATTTATTTTAACTCAGAGACGTTTGTAAAAAGTTGACAGAGATTAATAAAAATACACGTCAGAGAGGAACCATGGGTCAAGCTCCAGGATTTCCCTAGACATGGTTGTCACCCTCCTCTCTCTCTCCTGGTCATCCCCCTTAGTGAAGGTCTCTCCTGGACATTGATGGGCACAGTACCCGATGCCTCTGCCATAGGATCTATTATGCATACCATGCTATGTACAAGGCCTAATATAGCATATGCTCTAAGTGTTATAAGCAGATATCATGTTATGCTCTCGAATTTCGGCACCTTTTTTTATTCTGAACTCCGGATGCGTAATATCGAGATAAATCACATCATAACAAACAGATATGAGAGATAAACAAACCAAACGACAATTTAAATAAATGTTATTATCATCACATAGATTAAATAAATAGCCAAATACCAATATCCACAATTAATAACATTCATCAAATAGCTTCTAAATCTCCAACTCACTAAAAAAGGAAAATTACATCAATTCCCTCATAAATAGTCCTAATACATCAACTACTAAATTGGAAAGCAAATTTCTAATTAACTAAGCTAACCAAAAGTACTTCCAAAGGGTCCAACAAGCTTGACTTCCCACCTACTTCGATCCTAATTTGATTCTTCCTAAAAAATGTGCGGTCGGATTTATGAGTCCACTACTCAGCAAGCTTCAAACTATCTACATGACTTAATATATAGTAACTTTTACAAATCACATTATATAATTACACTAAGTATGATGATCAGATCAAATTTTATATATAGTACAACAAAGAAATGATACGAAGCATATCATATTGGTCAAATATCATCATACGACCATTTTCTAAGACAAAATAATCGGATCTAAATAAGATGATCATAAGGTCAAATCAAGATGTTCAAATAGAAAATTTTATATTTCATATCATTGTTCTCTAGTCAGTGCATTTATCGAACAAATAACTTATAATCCATAAGAAATTCACATAGCACATATCAAATTATCACATGACTAGCAACATGTTAATTATATCTTCATGATTCAAGTTCTCATGTCATAGATCATAGCAGAGTCATAAGATCATGAATGAAAGACTAATTAGAATAGAGCATGATTATCGAATTAAGAGAATGAAGGGTAATCAATAAACTAACCAAAAGATGACATATATAGCTAATCAAGTAAGAACATGGCTGATAAAATAAGCGATTTAGATAGTATATAAGCATAGGAGATTAAATCAAATTTCATATCATGAGTTAAATCGGATGATTACATTAGAAGACATACTAATTATTATATTTTCACTTAAACATATACGACATGCATCCAACCACATTATAAGGAGCAACCTACACAAATACTGATGCAGCTATAGAAGCAGCATAAAGGTCTTAGCTACTGCGTAGAACCGCAGATACTCCATCAGTTTACCGATTGCCCGTGGGTTCTGACCCACCCTACCCCGTGAATGCTTATAGAGTCTACCCAAAACTCTCCGAAGGTGGCACTATCCGTACATATATATTTTATATACTTAGATCACACATACCTTAAAAAGATCAAAGATGCAAATCCATAGGAGTTTAATGATGAAACTTAGTCAAACAGATTTAACATTCTTTATTCACTCAGAGTCATGTTTAGTACCATAATAAAGTGTATTATGATCCAGAAGTGTAAATCAAGTTAAATTTGGTTAAACATGGTCAAAATATATTTCTGAAGATATGAGTAATTTTCTAAAATTTTCAAAATTAATCTCATAATTTTTTGGCATATATATCAAATTTCAAGACATAGAATATCAAGAATAATCAATATAAATATCAAATAGATTTAGAAAATAATCACACCTGGGGAATAGGCTCATAGGATCACACTAAAAGTTTTGGCAAAGTTTTATGATTTTCTTAATTGATTTGAAATGATGTTGGAATCCCACATTAATTCTGGAAAGTCAACTTTAATCTAATTTCAGCAATTTAAAATAGAGGTCAAAATAAATAGCAAACGGGGTCAGAAAATTTTAAACCTTTAAAAATCCAACAAGAATAATATAATAAAGGTCTTCACGAAATTTGACATAATTTGAACATGAACCGAGTGAGATAGAAGATCCATAATTTGATATTTCAAAACTGTCTGGACAGATTGTATAGTCCAAGAAAATAGTTATGGAATAAATAGAAAAAGAACTCAAAAAATTATAAACTTTATTGGACATTAATGTAACATCCAAAATAAGCTTTTTGTCAAACTTTTAGTGCAATTAGACATCATACCAAGAAGAACAAACATCTGTAACTCAAGTGATCATAGTTGGAAACGAAACAAATTATATGGACAAATTGTATATGCTAAGAAAATGATCAGAGAATAAATAGTAAATAAGATTATAAAAATATGAAACTTGATAGTAATGAAGTAGACATATGGATAAAGCTTTTTACCAATTAATTAACTTTTTAAAATTGTTAAAATAATATAAGTTCTAATACAAAATAGATCAAGCTTAAGGTGATCCACCTATCTCTTGAAGAAAGATCGATTCTTGGTTCCTCTATGGCTTCATTGCTATCTATTTATGCCTTCATCCTCTTCTAAGCTCTTTTTTACATTTTCTAAGATCTTTTTCCCTTCTTTAAGACTCCAATAACACAAAGTACTTATTAGAATCAAATTCATAAAAGAATCAACTAAGAAACAGCCTACTTTTCTCTAAATAACAATATGTTTTTACATTAAACTTGAAGCTGCATGCAAGAGAACTTATGCACGACCCCAAGGCTCTGTTGATTTTTACTTCTCTTCTAATACAACGACTAACACCTCCTTTCTTTCTAGAGTCGAACACCAACCCCGCATAACTTAATCTCTAAGTTAAAATGCCTTCCTTGTACAAGTAGAACTCAACTCCCGCAGTCCTTTGTTTCGTAATTTGAAGACCTTTAAATTCGACCTCTTAAATGTCGAAATTAGGAAAAACCTATCTTATACAAAGTTTTATAACCTTTTAGTATCTTTTCAATGCCACCAATCTCACTACTTTTTGGCATTTTTTACAAAAACTTATCTCTATTTTACAAACCAATTACCCAGAAAATCTGGTAGATTCTATTTCCATCCAAAAAATGTCCTGATTTCGACAAGTAAATAGCTTATTTCAAAGATATGATAAAATTGTAAATCATCTTTCTAATGGGAGTTGTCTTACCTAATTTGGTATTATAGATAAAAAGTTATGCTTAAAATACAAAGACTGTGTCAAGTAAATCTGTGTGCAGAATCCTAGTTCGAGTAGGAATCCAATTTTGACTTTCTACCCACTAATTGGATTCCTATTCATACTCAAATTTATTGTGTTCTACTTCTAACCTAACTCAAATATGTCTTACATAACTTTATAGGTCGTGGTTAACTTTAATTATACTTTCCATTGTTTCCAAATGCAAATCCTAGTCCGAGTAGCACTTGTTTTCTATAGGTAGCCATTTCTAAAACTGATCATTAATATTTTTGATCTTTAAAATATCTGAATTAGCAAAAATCTTCTTCAATATTATAGACCTTTTCATCTTCTTTCCAATGGACCAACCATGACTCAATCCGATTTTTTTACAGAATGTTATCATCATTTTATTATGTTGTTGTCTAGTACATCTAAATTCAGATTTTTAACTAAGTTAGTGGGCAATTTTACTTTATTTAAATGGACTAATAGACCCTTCCTAATGAATTAATTAGAGTAAATGAAACTATTTAAACTCCTTAATGGAGTCTAAATGGATTAATTAGATTAAACTAAAATTACTATTGTATTGTAAGGTTGTAAGGCATAACATATCAGACAGATCCAGGTGATGCATACCATAAGACAATAAAATGTATCCATAAGTACTTGAAAATGAGACTAAGGATATATTTCTAGTCTATGGAGGAGGTGATTGAAGCTGGAGGTGTTCACTATTTGGGTTTAACCGAAAAACCAAACCGAACCGAATCGAATTTTCGGTTCGGTTCGGTTTGAAATGAAATTCGGTTTGGTTCGGTTTCAAAGTCTTCTAAACCGAGGAAACCGAACCGAATCAAATAATCCGAATTATATAATATTTATAATCTTTTAATCTCATAAATATCTTATATATAATGTACAATACTAAAAGTTTCAAATTTTCCAATTATTTGGTTAGCAAACCCCATCGAAAAACTTAGGCTATGGTTGCAGTGGTGTGTGAGAGGGTGTGATCATGTAAAATTTATAGGCTTCTTGGGATTGTTCTTTAGTCAGGTTCCTGGTAGTTTCACGGATCACCGCCCGACCTCCCCAACATGTGAGGTGGGAGGCTTCTGCCGCGGTGTCGCCTCAGGGCTCCGGCCCGACCCTTGAAGTGACGATAGCGAGTCTGGTAAGGCACGCGAGTATATTCATCCGGACGTAGAGAGGCGGTCCAAGCAGAGCGGTGACCGGCCAATCTCGACCGCTTCTGACCCCATTATGTATCCTCATTCCCCAGGGCCAGGTTACGAAAATGTGCACATAGCAGGGGCCGACCCTAATGAGCTGCGCTGGCATTGGAGGGAAAGGAAGCAGGATGTTGGCGCCATCCTGGCAGGGTCGGAAGTGGACCCTCGAGGAGCATAAGGTTCCCCCGAGTCTCGATTTCCTCTGGCACAGGTATTCCGGGGGAGAACCGCCTTCCCCGACAAGGGGGTGAGTGGCCCAGACGAAGCGGGCTCCCACGCTTCAGGGGATTCGGTACTCGCGATGGAGTCGAGCAGGGAAGGAGGGAGCTACGAAAGGGTCTCTAACGTCTGTAGTGGCGATGGAGGGAGCGCTAGTGAGGGTGCTGAGGAGAGTGCTGGAGAGGGTGCCGGAGAGAGCGCCGGAGAGGGCGGAAGTGGCGGCAGAGAGAGCGCCGAGGAGGGCACTAGAGAGAGCGCCGAGGGGGCGGAAACGGCGGCAGCGAAAACTTCCCCAAAAGCGATCGTTCGTTCCCCGTCGGGGGAGGAAGTGGAGCTGCCGGGGCCGCGACCGCTTAAGAGGCTTCATCGTGGCATTCTTCAAGCAGGTACGTCATCCCGCCCAGCATTTGCTTACTGGTTCGGTGAGATTCTCCCTTTACTTTATGATGAAGTCTCTTTTATCCTACTTTCTGGAGTAGTGATGGGCGAGGATCTCGCGGTTAGGTCGATCGGACTCTTGGCGACGGGGTCCGGGGAATCGCCAAGTGTTGGTGAGGGAATGGTGGATGTTACCGTGAGACCGGCGGACGTCGTCGAGGGCTCGATGGACGCCGAGGGACCGGTATCGTGCGCGATTGAGCCATCGATTCTTCCTCTTGGTGAGCCAGCAGCGGAGGAGGTTGAAGCTCGGGATCTGGAAATGACCCCGAGGGACTCAGCGAGCCCTCGAGTCATGGCGGACTCCCGACCATCTCCTTCGACTGTGGAATACAAAGGGGATCCTCTCTCCGTGGTCGCCACGGTTGAGGTCTTGGCGCCATATTTATGCCTAGAGCAGCTCCGACACCTCCGAGTGCCCAAATCGGTCCAGTCGGTATCTAGTTGGGATTAAGGAATGATTCCGGATATCTGATGAGTATGGTTTGCGAGTGCCTGCGGCAGCGGACCGTCTGTACTGTGGGACCTCCAACTCATTCATGGCGACTGAAGCCATGTTTGAGGCCGAGTTTCGCCTGCCAATCTCTCCTTTTGTTGTGGACCTGTTACGACTCTTTTATGTTGCGCCTTCCTAGGTCCTGCCGAACTCCTGGTGTCTGGCCATTGCCTTTATCGCCCAGGTGCATGCTTTCGAGCATGCTGGGCCTCTGGTCGACATGTTCTGCCATCTCTTCTACGTCCGCCGCTGCCCGATTCCTGGCGCCCGCGGCTTCCTCCAGTTCTGGAGCGGCGGCGACCACTACCTTTTCATTGTCTCCTCCAATTTTCCTCCGCAAGGCTGGAAGGATGCCTTTTCTGGGTCAACAGTCTGGCCGGCGAGGAGTGGGCATTTCCGACAGTGTGGCGGGATCTTGCTGAAGACCCCATCCTGACGGGTTCCGGGATGGGCTCTCTAAGGCTGGCGCTATATTGGTGCCAGATCTCTGGGAGCAAGGTCCTCATGAAGTGGACCTCCTGGTATCCGACGCCATGTTGCAAGTGACCAGGCTCTCTCCTTCCGCGTGTCTTCCCTGCCAACCACCACTTACTATTAGGGGAGGCCATGGCAGAGAGTGAGGGAGAGGTGGCCGGCATGTAGGCAGGCAGGGGAGGGGGAGGTAGAGGTTGATGGCAACTACGACCTACTCGACGGTGCTGCGAACCTCCGCCCTAGCGAACCTCATTTGCTCCTTGTGGTCATTGGCGTTGTTCGTTTGCATCAGTCGTGCCTGAGTTTTCTTCTGAGGTGTTGTTGTAGTGAAGGGGTGGCTTGGCTATGGAGCCTTTTTTGAACGCTTGTATTTTTGTTTGATTTTGGGAATATAATATGAACTTTGTAATCTCAATTTTGTGAACTAAACATACCAGTTTTTGTGTTATAATCACTCCCCTTCTCCCCCCAATTGGGTAGGCAAAACTGGTGCTCACCGATTTAGGCTAAGTCGATGTGTTTGTTCACTGTTTAATCTTGCCTTTTCGTCGTGGCTCGGACCTTTAAGGTATTTGAACGAATTTAATCCCTTCTTTGGGTGGTGAGCCCTTTCTCTGTGGTTCGGACCGATAGAGGTATTCCGACGAGTTTTATCTCTTCTTTGGGTGGGGAGCCCTTTCCCTGTGGTTCGGACATACAGAGGTATTTCGACGAGTTTTATCCCTTCTTTGGATGGGGAGCCCTTTCTCTGTATTTCAAACTGACGAAGGTATTCCAACGAGTTTTATCCCTTCTTTGGGTGGAGAGCCCTTTCTCTGTGGTTCGGACCGACAGAGGTATTCCGACGAGTTTTACCCTTCTTGTGGTGGGGAGCCTTTTCTGTGGTTCGGATCGACAAAGGTATTCAGTTGAAGAATTACGCCACACCTTGGTCGACTGGTGCTAGATGATTGACAAAAAGTGTGAGGAAAAATAACTATTTATTAATGAATCACAATCATGTCAATAATTATCTAACTGAAAAAAGGGCGTAGATATTCTGCGTTCCACTTATTCTCTATTAGATGATTGTTCAGACGAGCAAGCCTGTATGCTCCATTCCTATAAGTTTTTTGGATCTTGTATGGCCCTTCCCAGTTGGGTGATAGCTTTCTTCCCGGTTCGAGTGGTCGAGATGCTTGCATGCTTCATAGAACTAAGTACCCATGGTGGAAAACTCTCGGTCGCACTTTGGAGTTGTACCATCGTGCGACCGTTCACTGGTAGCTGATTGCCCGGACCCGAGCTGCTTCTCTTGCTTCTTCGATGAGGTCGAGGTTCTCTCTTAGCTAATGGTTGTTAATGGCTTCATCAAGTTCTCCCGACCTGGTGGCCGGCAAGCCTATCTCTAGAGGGATTAGAGCGTTAGAACCATAGGGCAGATGGTATGGGGTTTCCCTTGTAGCTGTTCTTGTCGTGGTTCGGAAAGACCACAAGATTTTGGGGAGTGCTTCCAGCCAATTCCCACCTTTAAGAAGGTGTGTCTTGATACCCTTCATGATAGTCCTATTGGCATTTTTCACGAGTCCATTGGCTTGTGGTGGGATACTGAGGAAAACCTGTGTCATATGCTAAAATCCTTACATTGGTCGGTAGACCAATGACTGGTGAATTGTTGACCGTTGTCCGTCACCGGCACCTTTGGGATGTCGAACCTGTAAATAACATTATATAAAAAGAATTTTCATTCCATATCATCCTTTATATTAGCCAGAGGCTGAGCTTTTGCCCATTTGGTGAAGTAGTCGATGGCGACTACTACAAATTGCCGTTGGTTGGTAGTTTTGGGAAATGGTTCTAGGGTGTTGACTCCCCACATGGCGAACGGACAAGGATCGGCAATACTTTGTAACTCGTTTGCTGGCAGCCTGGGGAGAGGGACATTGATTTGGCAGTCGAGACACTTTCTGGTGTATTCAGTACAATCTTGCGCAATGGTCGGCCACTAGTATCCGTGGCAAAGGAGGGTGCGCGCTAAAACGCGCGGCCCGACGTGGCTGCCGCATATCCCTTCATGGACCTTCGTAATCGCTTTGGAGGCTTCGTTTGGAGTAGGCAACGAAGGAGGGGATTGGTTACATATCTTCGGTAGAGATTGTCCTCGATCATTGTGAACTTGGGTGCTTGGTATTTGACCCTTCTTGCATTTGCTCGGTCTGCAGGTGGACGGCCACTTTTGAGGTATTCAACTATGGGAGTCATCCACGTATCTTCTCGGCCCACTTGGGACACCTCCATAGAGTCAGGAGGGTGAATGGCGGGCTTCAGTAGTTCTTCAACAAAGACTAATCACCCGATCGTTTGGGAAGAGGAGGGCAGCTTGGCCAACTCGTCCGCTCTCTAGTTCTGCTCCTTTGGTATATGAAGGATCTCAAATACTTCGAGTGTCGAGACCATCCAAAGGATCATGTCCTTATACTTCTTCATAGAAGGTTCCTTGGCTTTATACTCCCCTTTGACTTGCTTAACTAGCAGTAGGGAATTTGAGTATGCCGGAATTTGGGTTGCTCCCAACTGTTTGGCCATTCGAATCCCTGAGATAAGGGCTTCATATTCTGCCTCATTATTCGTGGTTGGGAAGTGAAATTTCGACGAGAACTAGAGGCCATCTACTTCCCGAGAACTAGGACGGACCAAGATCAGGTCGGGCCTACGGCCTGTGGCCCAGGCCGATCCGTCTGTAAAAATCTGCCATATGGGCCCTTCGCCGCGTTCACCACTCAATTCTTTTGCCGGGAGCGTGCACTCGGCAACAAAGTCAGCAAGAGCTTGCGCCTTGATAGTCGTCTGGGGTTGATAAGTGATCTCAAACTCTGACAATTTGATTGCAAATTTGATCATTCGGCAGGAAGCATCCGGTCGCTACAGTAGTTGCCGAAGCGGCCTATCGGTGACGACCTCTATTGGATGAGCTTGGCAGTAAGGGCGTAGCTTCCTTGCGGCCGTCACCAAGGCAAGGACCATTCTTTCCACCGCTTGATATTGAGCTTCTGGCACTTAGAGGACCCGACTGACATAGTAGATGGGCCTCTGTGTTCCTCCGTTTTCCCTGATAAGAACATAGGTAACTGTGGAGGGGGTTACAGATAGGTAGATCAGTAGTTGTTCACCTGTGAGTGGCTTGGAAAGTACTGGGGATTGTCTCAGATACTCCTTGATCTCTTTGAAAGCCGCCTGGCACTCTGGTGACCAAGCGATGTGGCCATGCTTGGCGAGCTCCTTCACCCTTAGTAATTTGAAAAAGGGGAAGCAACGCTTGGCTACCCTTGAGAGAAACCTACTCAGTGCCACCAGCCTTCCTGTTAGCCTCTGGACGTCATTGAGGCGGGTCGGAGGATGCATAGAGAGGATGGCCGATATTTTGTCGGGGTTGGTCTCAATCCCTCGTTGGGTCACTATAAAGCCAAGAAACTTCCTTGTTGTGACCCTGAAGGCGCACTTGGTAGGGTTCAACTTCATATAGTATCTTCTTAGTGTGTCAATGGTTTCTGCAAGGTCTTCCAGGTGATCGGCGGCCTTAGTGGATTTCACCAGCATGACATCTACATGTACCTCCATGTTCCGATCGATTAATCGATCAAACATTTGGTTCACCAACCTCTGGTAGGTCGCACCAACATTTTTTAATCCGAATGGCATTCGGGTGTAGCAATATAATCCTGCCTCTGTGATGAAGGTAGTATGCTCTTCGTCAGGCTTGTTCATCTATATCTAGTGATACCCTAAGAAAACGTTGAAGAAGCTCAGATGCTCATGGCCAGCAATGGCGTCGATCAGTTGATCTACGTTTGGCAAGGGAAAGCAATCTTTGGGAGTGGCTTTATTGAGGTTGGTAAAGTCAACGCACATGCGCCACTTCCTGTTAGCTTTCTTTACCAATACAACGTTGGTGACCTAGACGGGGTAATGGACGTATCTGATCACGCATGTTTCCAGGAGTAGGTTGATTTGCTCCTTGAGAACCTCTTGCCGATTGGTGGCAAGCCGCCTCTTCCTCTGCTGTACAGGAGGATGGCCCGGATTTAAATTCAGAGAGTGTACAACAACCTCCGGGGGGACCCCTGGCAGAGGAGTACCTTCCCACGCGAAAACATCTAAGTTCCCTGATAGGAGCTTTTGATATTGTATCCTCTGCTGCTCGGGTAGGGAGGCCCCACCTTGAGCTCTTGGTCCACAGCTAGACCCACCTTGATGGTGACCAATTCTTCTGAGGGTTGTGCATTTCTTGCCGGATCTTCCTTTACTTCTCTGACAATCATCACTGGCTTCTTGAGTTGAGCGTTGGTAGAAGCCAGGTAAGTTTGTCTGGGATTCCCTCGCTCTTCATTGACCCTGTCAAGTGTCGAAAATTTAAGCTTTTGGTGTAAAGACGAGGGAACGACGAGAAATTTACCCAAAGACTCCTTCCCTAGATTCCGTTGTATGCTGAAGGTACGTTGACCACCATGAACTCGATCTCCCGAGTTATGGCCGTCGACGGCATCCCCAGTGTCAAGGGAAAAGTGATCACGCCTTTCACCATAACGGGCTGACCGCTGAAGCCGTATATTGGAGTCTGAATCCTCCCCAGCCCCTTCTTGTTTGGATCTATCTGCTTAAAACAATCAAGGAAGATAATATCGAGAGAGCTGCCATTGTCGACAAACGCTCTCTTTACTTTGAAGTCCGCGATCTTCGGTTCTATCACCAGGGCATCATTGTGGGGCAGCACCAGTCCCTCCAGATTGGCTCTCGAGTCAATGGCCCGTGGGAAGTGGAGGCTACTTCCCGAGCTGCCCTTTGGGTCTCAA
This sequence comes from Zantedeschia hybrid cultivar, assembly GCA_030544215.1. Classification (NCBI taxonomy): domain Eukaryota; kingdom Viridiplantae; phylum Streptophyta; class Magnoliopsida; order Alismatales; family Araceae; genus Zantedeschia; species Zantedeschia hybrid cultivar. Next base: position 56,979,788 of record JARZZO010000002.1, on the reverse strand, counting down.
AGGCGTAGCTCCGTCTTCTTTTGTTGCTATCCTACTGCTGGCCAACCCTCCGTAGATGACATGGATAACTCGTTCGGCCTAGGATGGTCGGGCGCGCTCGGCTGTAGGGGGAGTTTGGTCACGACGTGGTCGGTCGGGCTCCGGGTTGATAACGTACCTTTTCATGTGACCTCTCTTTATGAGATTTTGAATTTCTCTCTTGAGATCATAACATTATGAGGTGTAGTGCCCATATTCGCGATGGTAGGCACAGAATTTCCCGGACCGTTCCGCCTCTGGGGTGGGCTTGATTTTCTTCGGCCATCTAAGGTAGCCTTCATTCTTGATTTCTTGGATAATTCGGTCGATTGGCATGTTGAGGGTGGTGTAATTTTCTTCTCTTCAGATCCTGGGGCGTTCCTATCGATCATCTCGATTATTGAGCCGTGGACCCTTCGAGGGTTGGTCTTCAGCGCTCCTATCGAACCTCTAGCTAGCTTCCGACTTCTGTTGCCTCGACCTCCATTGGACTCGGTTGGTCGCTGAGCAGGGGACGCTCGTAAGAGCTCTTCACTATTAATGCATTGATTTACTCTCCAGACTTGGTCGGGAAGATCAATGGGTAATTGCTTGCTCAGCTCGAAGCGAACTTGTTGATCCTGAATTCCGACAATAAAGTATTGCGCGACATTCGGTACATCTAGGTTGGGAATCTTGAGGACAACCTCATGAAAACGGGTCCAGAACTTGCGTAGGGTGTCGTCCCTCCCTTGCCTCATAGAAGACAATGTTGCTGTTGTGGCCAGCATGCATCGACTTGCCACGAAGTTGCTTCTAAAGGCTCTTCTTAGCTCATAAAACCTACCAATGGAGTCAGGCTTCAGTTGTACGAACCATCGCCGGGCAAGTCCTTCAAGGGTTGTAGGGAAGGCGTGGCACTGAATGGCGTCAGGTGCAGCTAGCAAGTCGAAAGTGCTCTCGAAGGACTGCAAGTGGTCATCAGGATCGCGAGTGCCATCGTACCTTTTCTGTGATGGCACCTTAAAGCGATGCGGGAGTGGTGCCTTTTAGCACACGTCGGGTGAAGCACGATCGGGCGCTGTCTCTGTCGTCGATTCCGGCGTCTTGGTCATTCCAGAGTAGCCGCTGCACCCGTTCCTCCAGCCTTCGCATGCGGTGATTGTTGGGGTGTCACTTGGAGTAAAGGAGACCCCCTTGAGGGCCTCTCCGGTCTCGGGAAGTAGTGGTCCTTGAGGATCAATCCTAGGAATACCCTTGGGATATGCCTCTTCCCCATTCGTGACAGGTGTGATGCCTTGAAGACGTCGAGGTAGAACTGTTGGAGGAGGCGGAAGATCGACGGCATTGCTGCCTGTCTCTTTATGATCTCCGCCGAGACCTTCCCCGACTCATTTGTCGAGTCAGCTGGTTGAAGACCTTATTGTGGATTGGTCGGCTCGAGGCCTCCTGCCCGTGGCCTTCCACCCGATCAAGTCTTTCTTCTAGACGCCACAACAATGCAATTACAGTAAGGAGTTCCTCCTGTTGGAGGTCTGCTGGCGGGGCCAAATGCCTTATTGTCTCAGGGCATTCGTCAGGGGTCATGGGCATGTTGACTTGCGGAACCGGAGCTTGGGCCGGTGGAGGGACGGCGAGGGGTGCTGTTGGCGGGTGAACAGGTTGAACATCGGCCGGTGGGGCAGGAAGATCAATCGGAACACCACATTGTGAGCAGTTGTTGTTTCTTCTTGGCATGACCTTTCGTTTGTTTCCCACATACGGCGCCAAAAATGTTGAGTCACAAAGTTGTCCGATCTTGATCGCATGGTTAGGATCTTCCTCCACCACTGAGGCCTTTGCTCCACCTCCTACAAGATAGACACTAGGTCAGAGGAGACCCCGGTTCTGATCCCGGGGAGTCCCCTCCGATGCCTAAGTCAGGATTGAGTATAGCTAATGGTTGTAGGGAGTTTAGGGATTGTTCTTAGCGTACCTTCTGAGGTTACCAGAAGGTCCTTCTTGTAGGAAAGGTTGGAGAGTCTGAAGGCAAGGCGTAATGGGGTAAGCCCAATCCTGATCCCTGGGTGGACGGGATTCCGAGGATTCCGGCCTCCTCATTTAGTACGGGTTTCCTCCATTAGAGGATCGGAGCTGTATTAGGGAAGGACTTTCCTAAAAGGGGGGTGGATCGCCCCGATCCCCCCGTAGTCCGAACAAACTACGGGCGGCAAAACGGTAACGCCCGGGGGGGGGGAGTGGATTCCAGGGGTGTCTTGGGCGCCTCCTAATGGGCCAGCCCACTTGGTGAATGGGCCGAACCGAAATAGGCCCTTACAAGCCCAAATTGGAAGTGATTAGCTCTAGCAAAGTATGGGATTTTGAGTGACCTTAATGAACAAGAATGGTCTGGATTCATTAGAGTGTTATTGGGCTCATTTTAATGGGCTCTGGATGGCACAATCGGTAGTATATGAGACTTGGATACAAATTCGACTGGGTGGAGGGTCTAATTGCAAATTTGGTAGATTATATATATATTTATATATATACACACTTACCGCTCTCTTATTCTTCCTTCAATGTTGGGGAAGGGATCCTTGGGTTGCATGGCAGCCATGGGGGTGGAGGAGGCTCACTTGAATGCTATCTTGGTGTTTGAGGGCTTCCTTGGTGACTCTCGGTGTAGATCAAGAGAGGCAATTGAAGGAGGATAACCATGGGAGCAAGGAGCTCGTAGATCTTCACTAGCATTCTCTTCCTCTACCTCTCTCTTAGATGATCCTAAAATGTAGAGGGCCCTATGGGTTTGGAAGAGGTCTAGTTTGTAAAGTGATGTCCTTGACTTGTGCTTGGGATTTCCCATGCACATTCTTGTTTTGGAAGTTTTTAAAGCATGCATGGGTCTAATTGTGCTTAATATTGTGATTCTTTCAACACTATTATACATTAGCAATGAGGATGGGCTTTAGATTGAGATTTCATAGGAATTGCATGCATGTTTGTGCTTAGTTTGGAAACATATTTCTATGCTTAATTGTCATGCTTGATTTGATCAATGTAGTGATTGAAGTGACATGCATATTTTCATAGTTAGAGTTATATATATCTAGTTTCTTCAGTTGAAATTTCATGGCAATTAGTCTTGGTTTGAGTAGGATCCAACCCCATCTTCATAGGTGTGCGGCTCTCTCCAAAAATATGACAGTTAATTAGTAGTTTAATCACCACGGTTTGTGTTGTAATCCAAGTGACTTGATTTTTAGATATGTTAAAGCTTACTAAGTTAAATTTCATACAAAAAGAGGACCTCGATTTGGATGTGTATATTGTGAAGTCATCTAATTGAAATATCAATTACTCGAAATCATGTAATCAAAATACTAATTAGCTAGCAGAATACATGTAATTGAAGTTACTGTAACAAAGATGCAATGGAACTTACTGTAACAAACATGTAATTAAAGTTACTATAGTGAACATATAATTGAAGTTACAGTAGCAAGCATGTAATTGAAGTATCAATTAGTATAACACATGTAATGGAAGTTATTATAGTAAACTCGTAATTGAAGTATCAATTGGCAAAACACCTGTAATCGAAGTTACTGTAGCAAACATATAATTTAAGTATCATTTAACAGACCGAAACCATGTAATTGAAAATATCAATTAGCAGAACAAGTGTAATCGAAGTTACTGTAGCAAACATGTAATCGAGATTAATGTATCAAAAATGTAATTGAAATATCAATTAGTATTCCACATGTAATTGAAATTCTTGTAGTAAACATGTAATCGAAATTACTGTAGCAAACAGGCAATCGAAGTTAGTGTAACAATAAGTTATTAATTACATAAACACCTGTAATTGGTTCTTGCCAGAATTAAATTATTTGTTTCTACTACTTTAAGGGTGGTCCATAAGGGACACCTGGACTTCTAGTGGATAGTCTATGACTATGTTAAGAGTTTGGATAGTTCTATAGTGGGTTTTAGCTGAGTTTAGGTGGAAATATGTCTCATTCTTTCCACTAAAAATCTAGAAAATTTGAGATAGGGAGAGAGAAGTGGAGGAAGAAGGTATAGGAAGAGGATTCTTGGACTTGGGTACTTTCGGACAGCAAGAAATACTTGAAGTTAGCTCTGTTTTCTCCTATCCAAGGCAACTGTATGATGAACCAATCTCATGTTAATTGTAATTTAAATTGTTTTAAGTTTTATTTTGATATTCGAAAGGTAACTTTTGTCATTCATGAGTATGAAAATATTGTTAAAAGGTGTTTTAGTTGTATATCTGGATTAGCATAGAATTCATCATGATTATAATTCTAATTATGATGTCATTTTTCTATTAAGTATTTATTTATGATTTTGAGTTGTTTAATAGTTATAAATATATTTTAAACTGTGAATATGTTTTGAATTAAAATAAGCATAACTGTGCTATTATGTGTGAAAGTGCTTATAATTCTAAGCATGCATGTGCCACCTTAAGGGGTACATTCCAAATCCTCAATAAATATCCAATGTGGTAAACATGATCCGAGGACGACGACCAAATTACGATTGGGTGGATGGTGGGGTATTAATCTCAGATTCTGCGCAGTATCGCGATGGATGCACGGTCTCGTCTAGGTACTCAATCACGATGTAGAGCTAAGAAATTGTTTTAGTTGCGTATAATTTGTTTGTACAATAAGGGTGCATATGTATAAATCTGACCTGCTAAAAATGAATCTATTATGCATGAATATAGCCTGTTGATATGTAAATTGAATATTAGTGATTTTGCCTACAACTGCAGATCAATATGAACGGTTCCCTCCTACAAGTGCATATAAGTATGAATGGTTGTGTGCATGTCATTTATAAGAATGAGCAAGTCATTTGTAAGATTAAAATATAAGAAAGAATCTGAATTGCATAATTCATGAAATGTGCATACAATTATAAGATGTATTATATGGATGAAATGATCCTTGTTTACTCTTTAAGCAAGGTTATAAGTATGATATTGATTGTAGATCATGCCATGTTTAGACATATCATATGCCTTTTATGATTTTAATTGTAGATCATGAAATATTCAGATTTATCATATGCTTTGTCAATTTTATTATAAATGTAAGCATGTTTTTGGTTTTGATGCCTGTTGAGTTGTAAACTCATACTCCCAATTATAAATCTTATTCAGGAGATTGTCCATTAGGAAATCTAGAGTGGAGTTAAGGCTGAGATTTTTAGTGAATTTGGGACATAAAGATTATAGTGTGCTAGAACAGGGGTTCCATTGTGTAAACTCTCAATTTATGATGTAATTTGTGAAACTTTTAGTTGTTAACTCCAAGACTAAAGTTTAGGTATTTGTTCATGTAAGGACTGAGGTTTCGGATCCAGGTATCAGGTCGATTTCTATGTCGGATCCCTCTGGTTTTGGGCCCTTATGGGGTTGGTGCATGGGCTTTTTATCGCGTTGAGCTGGCGAGGTGCGCTTTTGATGGGTGTAGGCCTTAGGGGACGCAATTTAGAAGCCATTATAGGTGTGTCACATGGGAGGGCATTGGGAGGCGTGTGTACGACGCCGGTCTTGTCGTCTTGCATGGTCGACACGATTGAGACAACTGTCAGTGTACGTCCCCTGTCCTGTCACCTGAACCGCGTCGTCTAGGGATGGTGCGATTCAATTTGGTCGGGCTTGACGCCCCGAGCCCTCCCTCCTTTCTCATTCTCTCTTTCTCACTCTCTCTTTTCCCTCTCTTTGATTCCCTTCCCCCTTCCCCCTTCCCTTCCTCTTCCCCTTCTTCCTCTTCCACCACTCTAGTACCCCCTACCTCTCACCACCACCACCACCATCTCCTCTACGGCACTTTGCTCTCTGGACGGTGGCCGACATCTCGGTGGGATGACGGCGTCCATAGAGGTACTGGCGACGGCTTGCTGCGTAGCGGATTGGTGGCGAGGAGCTAGGAGGAGTTCAAGTAACCAGTAGGGTAATGGTCCTCACATGTAGTTCGATTGCTTTAAACCATGATTTACCGCTTTGAAGCATGCTAGGGAAATGTGGGGGGAACTTTGGGCATAGAATGAGCATTTTCTAGGGGGATTTGGATTCAAATGGATGTTTTTGAAAATGAAAATAACATGTTATTGCGTTCATAGATTTCCCCTTTTCTCCATTTTGTATTTTCGTGCATTTTTGGGGAGAAGGGTCCCGTGTTGTGGCTCGGTGGAGATCAGAGGGAAGTTCAATTTCGGGTGCAAATGGCATCCACTCAGGCTAATGCTATTTGAGATAGGCGTCGACCTGAGTCGACGCGATTTGTGGCCCATGTGTCCCCGATTCCCGAGGCCCAGGTGGGATAGAGACCTGAATGATGTCAGCCATGGGCGACGTAATTCAGGCCAGTATCTCCGGGTCCCAGTGCCTGAGAGTGAGGAAACTAGTGGTAAGACCATTGAATGACGTCGGCCATGGGCGACGCGATTCAAGCTAAAGGCCCTTAAATTCCTGCATTTAGCATGTATGACTATTATGCAAAACGTCAATTAGATTCTGTATATTGTTAGACAACTCTGTTAGATGCATGCTTGAAATCATACATTGGGGGTGGGGATTTTCATGTGATCGAAATCGCGTTGTGTTGTGTTTACACGATCGTAGACCTAGAGTGATAGTTGTTAGTGTTTGACACCCTATGTCGATGTGGGAGTGATGCAGCGTCGGTGTGGGAGTGACAAGGTGACAGCTAGTAGGTGATGGTCATCTGGTGTACTCCGGGGTAATAGCTAGTACCGGTGTGGGAGTGGTACACTTCGGAGTGTCACTCGTGGCTGGGAGGAGACAGAACAACCTGGAGCTAGACATGCCGGAGTAGCCATCGTGCTATTCGAGGGGTTGCTGTTCCGTCCCAATGGGTCAGTGTTTTTTTGGGTTGGCTTGACAGTTTATATATATGTCCTTGTTGTGTTGCAATTGTGTGTCCGTGTGTGGGAAGTGGGGATCGAGGGATCCATTCTGGTGTGACTAACTCCCTGTGGTTTCAGGTGAAGGTTCTTGGCATATAGTGGTTGTGGGCTTTCGTCTCGAGTTGCGCGCCAGCAGCCACTATTCTGAGGTATGTCCCGATGTAGCTGTACTTTCATTTTCAAGTCTGTACGCATAATTATTACTTTTCAGTTGAATTATGTAATTATTTGCTGAATCGAGTTGGACTGTAATAATTTTTAATTCCTATACATTTTTTATAGTTCGACGCTATGTGGAATGTTTAGCTTAGTTTATCATTTATTTCGCAGACTTGTTTGAGATCCTGGTTTAGCTCCTGATTTTAATGATTCGGTACCCATTTAATAATCGGATCTCCGATTATAGGGTGGTGGATCATTACAGTTGGTATCAGAGCACTCGGTCTAGCAAATACTTGAATAACTAAGTTAAATATCGTATTTCAGCAAATGAATACATTATCTCGTACAGGCACGACGATAGTTTAGATTTTGGGTTCTAATTAGAGGTTTTCAATTCTTGTGATTGTAGGCGATTAGATGACTCCTAGAAAGAGGGTACCCGTTATTTATGATCAAGGAGAGATTTCTACTGGGTTTAAGGCCGGTAGACATAATGGAGCATTTAGTAGAGGCGATGATGGAGACTATGACTAGGTATCAGGCCCGAGATCCTATTGAGAGTTCGAGTACTCGGGGAGGGTCTTCGGCTGCTTTGGAGAGGTTCCTAAAGCTGAGGTCGCCTCATTTCACTGGTCGTCCTGATCTTGATGAGGCAGCTCATTGGTTGAAGGAAATTGAGAAGACGTTCGATAACTTGGACTGTGCGTAACTGAGAAGGCCCCGTTATCCACCTTTATGTTAAAGGATGACGCTTATGACTGGTGAACCACCTTGAAGAATATGACTTATGCAGATAAGAATCTCAGCGAGATTCCATGGGAGATGTTTATGAAGGAATTTAACGGACAATATTTCCCAGGCATATCTAGAAAGCCAAGGAGAAGGAGTTTATGGAGTTGACCCTAGGGAGCATGAGAGTTCTCGAATATCAGATAAAGTTTGTCTCTTTGGGGAGGTTTGTGCCCTTCATTTCAGAAGATGAGAAGCGTCGGACCGAAAGGTTTGTTGACGGGTTGAGGTTCGACTTGAGGAGCTTGGTGGCGTCCCACTATTTTTCAGACTTAGCTTCAGCAGTGAAGTGTGCAACAGTAGTAGAGGCGCAGCACGACTAGATGGCACGGGAGAGGGGATTGGCAACTCAGGGACTTAATCAGACCTAATTGGCATCCATAATCCACTCTTTCAAGCCCAATAACACTTTTATGGGTCCATTTCTAATCTTGTTAATTGAGGCCAGAGTTAAATCCACTAAGAGATAAAACTAGACCCAAAACTTGTTAAATCATATTTAACCTATCTTATTAGGCATAAATTACACACAATCATTATAAAAGTCATTTAATTTAAATCAAAATAGATTAGTTAATTTAAGCGGTTCATTTGCGGTCAAACTCAGTTGAAGTCGGTAAATCTGTTCAGAAATTATGAATCAGAGGGTCAGAGTGTTACCCCATTTCCCCCTCCAAGTAAATTTCATCCTTGAAATTTCTTCTCCTATTATAAACTCATAATCTAACCATTACTCACAAGTTCGAACAAGTATGTATCCTTGTTAAGAAAATAGCCATAAATCGATTCAAAATATCACATTGGCATACTATCCATCTCATTTTCTATTCTTGAAATGGCAATGCAACATATATCAAAGAATGTCTCTCCCTTCAAAGTCCTTCTAAATTATAAGGTGTTGTTGGCAAAAGCCTCCTAGCTCAAGTCATCACTGGCATAATCATACCTGAAGGATCACCCTAAACTATGTAGACATGCACTTTTGACATCATTGAGAGTACATTTTTCATATTTTTAATGCTAATACCTCACTTTGATGGTTATTTTCGGGATTTTTACTAATTTTGATAAATTTCTGACTTGAAAGATTAAAACATCTAGGGTATTGGATGTTTTATTCATCGAGCATCCAGGGGATTGGACATTTTTATCCATTTTCTCAGAATTGAAATTTTCTCAAATTTTAAGGTTGCGCGTCTCAGAGGGCGAACGTCTGCCGAGATAGGCATCTAGTCGGCTTGACATTTTATTAGAGTTTATTTGAAAATAGGGTATTTTTTCTGCGGATTAGATTTGTGGGTGGTTTATTCTTATCCAAAGTGTCTTTGAACACTTCATCTTATCTCTTGAAGTCTCTAGCCTTTGGTGGATAATTATGAGGGTGTTTTGGACACATTTAATAACCATTTTTCGCAATTATCTCGATTTTCTATGGATTTATCTTCTAATTTCAGAAATTTAGAGTGTGACTTCTATAAATAACTCACAGGTGGGAACCCTAATTAAGGGATCTCATCATTACACGCCAAGACTACAAGAGTTTCATATGCATCATGTCCACATATCGTTTGGGCCTTGGAGGAGGAGGAAGGCGACCTCTCTCGTGGAGTTCTTCATCCTCTCGGCCAGTTCTTCATGGAGACCTCACTTCAATTCTTTCCCTTTTCTCTGTTTTGCTTTATTTAGCATCATTGCATCATTTAGATCAGGTTTCTTTCTACATTTGCACACATTGCATGCACGCCACCATAATACAGGGGTTAAAAACACGAAAACACCTTAGGTCCATTCAATGCACAATTGTGGTTTGCTTTACATAATTGGACACTGATATTACATTGCCAAGTTCTAATGTTCTTTCATTTGGTTTCTTGTTTGTGCATTTTGTAGGGGAAGATTGAATGGGACAAAAGAAAGCTTTTCATTGTTGGCTGGCTGATAACGAGGAAAGCGGACTTCAATCTCTTGTGTAAAGGAGGTAATTTTAATTTTTCAAGTTGATTGAGTTGTAGAAATTCATTTCTATATTTTGATTGATTTGACGGCGATCACAATCTTAACTCATGACATGCATGTCTTAAATTGTGGTTTCATGGAGACTCATTTTCATGTCTATACTTTTGTGGTGATCACGATGGGACTCTTACCGCTGATCTTTTCCTGAAATCTCTTCCTCTTTCATGTTATTTGATCATGCAAATCTTCATCACCCTGCTTTGATTGAATTTTCTTGCTTGAATTGATGATTATAGGGTATTTAGTCTGTGTGCGGTTTAGATTTTGAGGTTTTTGTCTCAGAGTGAAAAATGTCCAGTCGATTGGGCGCATCTATAATTACACGTCTAGACATCTATACTTTTATTTAGTTAAATGTCCAACCACTTGGATGCCTATCCCTGTGAGGCAGAGCTTCCTCCTAGTCCGAACCTTGGTGGTTTTTTTGATATTCTTAGTTTGCATCTCATATAGTTTGCATCCTAGGAGTAGGCCTATTCGATTAGGAATCCCTCCTTTAGGCTGTGTAACCCTTAGTCGGGCAATTCACCTAGCTTGCTTGATTGGAAGCACTAGTCGGAAGGGCTCTCGAGTGCATGCATAAGACCCACATAATCGTCGAGTTTTCCATCAGCTAGGGGATTGTTAGTCACAGCCAAGTACATTATGAGTGTATGTTGGCATAACCCAAAGAAAGCCCGAAAACCTAAGGAAGCCTGAGTGAACACACAAAAATCCATCTTAAAGCATGAACAAGTGAAAGTGGAAACTGAAGAAGATTGTTGACGTAATCATCAAAACTAGCTTGAGACCATCTCTGCACACTTGTTTGATAAGGACATAAGTTGTCTGCTAAGGTTCTGATTGGTGAATTTTCTTACTTGTTTTCCTTGAATCAAGGGAGGACATAATTGAAAATTGCTACAAACCTAATTCAAAGAAAAGACGCCACTCTATCAAAATGCAATTCAATAATCTCTTCTTTGAACAACTTGATCAACTGGAACCATCTACTCGTCGTTCCTATTTGTCCTACATGGCAAAATTCAACAATCCAATCCTACATGGCAAATTTCAGGAATCCACTTTTCCTCACCCTTGGTTTTGGATTCAGATGAACTCCCCAAGTCGTTGTTGAATCAAGCTCTCCTGCTAATTGCCCAAGGAGGCAAGACGGGGAAGCCTCTGCTTCAGTTCCACCTCCTGTTCAAACTGTTCAATCCATTGATTATTAGACTACTTTGAACGTAGCCCATCCTAGTCTCACTGTATAACAGATCATGGACATTCATGTTGAGTAATTTTTGTTTTTCATATTTTTCATGTTTTGATGGTAACACACTATGAATATGTCAGGACTTTATTTTTATGAGAATGAAAGAAATCTCCTTGTTCCATTAGTTAGTTGCTGACATATTCCATCATAGGTCATGTAAGCTTTGTGACTTAGTTTTTTTAAGAGTTCCTTAACTCTTACGATTAAAGAGCTAACTAGAATTTTGATTAAACTTCAGGACTTCAAGTAACTTAAGGAGAGCTCAGCACTAATTGAAACACTGCTCTCTAAGTTAATCAAATCAATTTCTGCGAAAATCATTTGGTTTTATCTCTGTTCTATCGATTAGGTGACTAAGTATCACTTTAATTATGTTGACTTAGTCACTTCATTTAAAGAACTAAAAGTTGCTTATCAATTAGTTTTAAGCTTTCTGTCGATTAACGTTACTTAGTTGCATTTTGATTACTGTTACGTTATTCACCTCGAGTCGAGTCTAAGTCTAACTTCGATTAATATTTAAGAGACCATTTTGATTACCTTTATAACATTAATCAAAACTCAACTTAGAGTTGCAATTTGTGCTCTAATCGAAACAACGTTTTAAGTTTCATGTCGATTAGCATTCTAAGATATCTTTTGATTACTGATATAATGCTAATCGAAGTTTTGCTTTTGGGCTTAACTTCGAGTAACGCTATAAGTTTCACTTCGATTAACAATGTATTTTGTTCTATTCAAACTTAAGTATCTCTTAGATTACTAATCATAAATCTCATTATGATCACTGAACGAATTGGGAATTGGATTAGTGGGATACTTCACTCTAGTTTGCTGCGTATCCCGTTTAATGCTTTTAGACATCGCTTTGATTACTGAGAGCCACCTGTATATTGATTAACGATCGGTTTGTGAGTTAGACTAATGCTCACTCACTGACTCTGGTTAGTGGCCAACTTCTCATTTCGATTAGCAATCGTCTGTGACTTAAGCTTTTGATTTAGATGACAGATTGTCATTTCGATTAATATGTTATTTCGGCAAGTAATTACTTTACTATGTTCAATTTGACTTAGCTGGTACTCTCAGGGTATATTTTTTGGGTATTTTTTGCCTGAGATCTCTACCATATCTTTATCTGACATATTTGTTAGCCTGTTCAATGCAACGATGTACTATTATAGACTTCTGTTATCAACTGACGCAATGGCAAGAAAAGCAAATTTGCTTTTCAGTGTTTGTGCTTTATGCAAGACTGAATTGACAACATAAGATCTGTATCTGAAGAAGCTTCTTTACATTAATCAAGCTACCTCGAGTCTGACAAAGCAGAAGTCCAGTCAATCCTCTCTCCAGCTTCTATCTGAGAAATTTGAACGTTAGACAAAGGCGGGAAAATGTCATCATCAAGGCCCAACTAGTCTAACGGACTGACTTTAAAGAAGCTGTATATATAGAAGCCCTTAACTAGAGAAAGAATAAAGGCGAAAAAGGAATTACTCAGCGTTACACACATTCAAATCTTCACAAGTTCAAAATTGCCTAGCTTGCTAAGAGAGATAGAGTTTGAAGATCTCAAGAGTCGTGCTTCATCATTCCTATAATAAGTTTTTGAAGATCCACTTCAGATCAAGACCTGTGCTGCAAATTTTGTTCATTTACTGTCTTGATTTGTGCTTCTGTGATATATTATATATCAGCCTATCAAGAGGTACTTTATGTATTAGTTTTACATTGCAGGTGTTGTTATTCGTCTTCCTGGCTATGGAAAAGAAGACATGCCTAGTGCGCAGGGTGTGTTGTTCTCTTTTGTTGAAAGGGAAGACATGCCTGATGTGCAGGGTGTGTTGTTCTCCTTTGTTGAAAGGTAAGACCTGCCTGGTGTGTAGGGTATGTTGTTCCCCTTTGTTGAAAGGGAATACCTGTCCGGCATGAAGGATGTTGTTGATAACCGACAAGCGATTTGTACCTTGTGGAGTTGAAATCCCAAGAGGTTGCTTGGGAACTGGATGTAGGTATGGAAAACCGAACCAGTACAAATCTCTATGTTCATTGTGTATTTGCTCTATGTCTCTCCCACCTTTTGTTCAATTTGTTTTTTATTCCGTAATTTACTCAAGTTAACCTTTATTTAATTTTTTAAATAACCCATTCACCCCCCTCTAGATTAGTCTAGTCCTGGGCTACAATTCAATCCATCCTAAAGGGGAAGAAACCCATGGCTGACCCTCCAATCCAACTGGAATATTAGTTAATCACCATCCCATAGCTCAATATGTTCCTTTAGTCTTGATCGCTCAACCTGACCAGAATCTAGCTCATTTTCCCATACAGGCACCCTTTAATTTGACCCTGATTTGCACCATACCGCAAGTCAGCCCACACTTGATTCCCCTTGTAGCTCCATACAATCCACAACCCAAGAACTTCTTTCCCATTTATATTGTGCCTCCTAAAGAAAGCTCTTACTTAACACTTGCTTCCTCCAATTACGATATGCACCATCATTTTACTCAGATGGAGTAGCAAGTTAAGAAGCTCATTGATGCTAAATCCTCTCCCTTCTTGATTAAAGGATTGCATAGGGAGAACGAACAAGAAATTTCAGAATGATTATACAACTGAAATTAAAACTTCCTAGTGATATCTCGATCTATTTCTAAGAACTAGAAGGAGGGAGGAATGATTCTTCACCTTGCGCAGAGGCGAATCCGTGATTGAAGTCTGATTCCATCTGAGCGATGCCGCTAGCCGCGTAGGTGCCTGGCCTCCAGCAGTATGCACGCGGTTCTCCTGTTAATGGATCGTCCTCACTTCGTCTTTACAGGGATCCACATGATCCCTTGCCCTTCTTCTCTTCACTAGTGGCCGCGGCATGCGAGCGGTGCCTTGATCCACGTAAGAGCTGAGGTGGAAGAGAGGGAGTGGTAGGGGCGCCCTTCTCCAAAGGGCCGACCATGAGAGAGAGAGAGAGAGAGAGAGAGAGAGAGAGAGAGAGAGGAGGGGGACGACCAAGTCTGGGGAAACCCTAGAGCTTGGCCTAGGGTTCTGCTCTGACGTATATTTACATTAACCTTCGGTGACTTTTTACAAAAGTCTTTAAGTTAGCATAAATTCCCACTTAATATCCATCAACCGAGAACCTTGTGTGTGTGTGACCCTTTAGGCTCAAGTGCCAGTCTAGTTTTCAGTGCAATAAGCTCAATAACCCCTTACCGACTTTAAGTTACTCATTTAATATCTCATATTAAATAATTACTTAATTGGTCTATCATCTCATGATAATCGACCTGGCTTCTGATCAAGTTGCGTGGCAAGCAATACGGCATGATCTTAGAAGACATTGGGGTTCAGCAACCTGCTCACGGAACCTTTCAGTCTTCAGTTATCACGTGGTTATAATCCTTTATTCATATGCTCTCTAGTCAACGTAGGGCATGGTCAACTGTCGGACACTAACCGGTCACCTCACTTGGATTAGATGTTGTCATACAATATCAGAAAACTCCTTTTCCGATATAGTGTCTTTCCTGTCTAGAGACTCCCATGCATCTTACCTAGAGTATTTTCTTTCCAATTCTGGACAAGGTCAAAGCCTAGAAGTCCACCGACAAAATATCTTTGGTGTCTCAAGTCTAAGGTCCAACTACGCAATTGTGGCATTGAATCAAGCTGGTTAACCATAAAGTAAATTATCATCCAATGATTCAAGTCGGATCAGTTCAGTAAACTCATTGACCAATGAGCACCTACATGTTCTCTTTAGTGTCTCCACATGAATGACTATAAGACCAGTCATCCTCATTAAATGAGCAGGAGCAATCTGTACTAGTCTCATTGGATATTTGATGTCCTTCTCAAATATCCTCTGACTAGGAACACTTAGTAATATATGTTTATGAATTTTCAATCTCATTATTATAATCTCATCGTAATTTGACAACTACTTCACACAGTCATGAAATTCATTACGAAATGATTGAATAAAAAATGATTTACACATAATGAATATAACGACATTATAATTAAAATAATTGAACAAAATAGTATAATGTACATGATTGGCTTATAGGCCATACATAATACCAACAAACTCCCACTTGGACTAAAATTAATCACTTCTATGCTGTATCCCCATACACTCTAAGTGATGCCTAAACACAACCTGAGATAGAGGCTTTGTCAGTAGATTTGTTATGTAGTGGGTTGTGGAACTCTTTCCACTATGACATCTCCTTAGTGATGATCTCTCTGATCAAGTGAAAATGCCTCAGAATGTATTTGGACTTTTGATGAGACTGTAGCTCTTTCGCTTGTGCTATCGCCCCATTGTTATCACACAGCAACATGACGGGATCAGAGATGCTCGACGCGACACCAAGGTCGGTGATGAACTTCTCCATCTAGACTACTTCCTTGGCGACTTCAGTTGCCGCAATGTACACAACTTATGTCATCGAATCTGCAGTAGTTTCCTACTTGGAACTCTTATAACTCACTGCATTGCCATGCAGTGTGAAAACAAATATGGAAGTAGACTTGCTATCATCTGGATTAGATTGGAAACTCAAGTCAGTGTACCCTCGTAGCTTCAGCCAGGGGTATTCACAGGTCGATTTGGTTTGGTTTAGAAGGAAAAGTCTTCAAACTAAACCATACCAAACCAAACCAAACCAAACCGCATAGGTCTCAGAAACCAAACCTAACCGAACCGAATAAATTCGGTTTATTTCATTTTGGGTTCGGTTTGAACCGCTTGATACAACATATATGGCTATCACCAAGACACAAGCCTTTCCTTGTTCATTGGGCCTACGGCAGACCCACACCAAGTCATGGTAACGAACCAACCCATAATAGCCTAAGGAACGTGGTAACAAGGGTGTGAAGGACACATAATAAGATTTTTCAGGCGCTGCTTTTCCTACCTCTCCGATAGGACTAAACTATCCCCAGTCGGCCAGTTCACCTCCAAACCTGCATCCTACAATGGTTATCAGATGCCTTTTCTTAAGTTTGGAGTACGCCTCTTTAGAAGGAAAAGAAGAATAAGTTTAGAAAGCCCATGAGAAGGTTCCGGAGACCTAAAAAGATGTTCCTTTCCTACCCTAATATCCGTTGGGGTTCGGTCATTTTCTTTCCGGGATATTTATCGATCTTGCGTTCCCTTTTGTTTCATTTCATGGCCTTGATATAACGTTTGTAGTGTAATGGCCTTTTGATTTGACATTTAGATTTTACCCTTTGCTTTTGCTTTTCTATTCTTTTCTTTGGGACGGATCTCCCCCATTTTTTTTATAACGGCCTCCTACTAAGATGGCGGGTATTCTTGGTAGTCTATTCTAAGCCTCGTTCCGACATCATGGGCCGAGTGTAAAACAGAATTTTGCTTTAAAACGAATGATTTGTACTTTACACTTTTAGTCAAGCTTTCGGTATTCCTTAGGACTTGGCATCTCTTATTACTCACGAATCAAACGTGTCAGTATGTGTAGTAATGTATTTGAAGTTAAATTATCCAGACTGATAAGGAAATTTGAGTTTATAAATTTTATGATTCCACTGGTCTTTGTACCATGCTGATCGACTCTTTAACCTAAGGGTAGTATTTCTTAAGATGTAAACCATTCCAGGGATGAGTTAGCTCTTCTCCTTCTGCATTGACAAGACGGTAAGCATTACCAGGAAAAGCGTACGATACAACATAAGGTCCTTCCCAGTTGGGTTGGAGCTTAGAACGCGGACCACCAGGTTTTACAAAAATCCTTTTGACGACCATTTCACCGACTTTGAACTTACGTTCAATGACTTTCTTTTGATAAAAACGTGCTAGTCTATTTTGATAAACTTTCGCATGATTAGCAGCTGACCATCTTTTCTCGTCTAAGAGTTCCAATTTAGCAAGGAGTGCTGAACGATGTTCATCAATAGAAAATTTCTTATTCAATTGTACTCTTAATGACGGTATAAGGATCTCGTATGGAACTACCGCCTCCATTCCAAATGTTAAGGAATAAGGAGTTTGCCCAGTGGGCGTGCGGATTGAAGTTCGGTAGGCCCATAGAGCCTCAACTAATTTTTCTGGCCAGTCTGCAAATTTGTTAGATTTCCACGTCTTTTTGATGATTTTTATCAAAGTCTTATTTGTTGCCTCTGCTTGGCCATTGCCTTGCGGATAATAAGGAGATGAATGATGCAATGCAATTCTGTACCTGTTGCAGAGGTCCTTCAGTTCTTGTGACACGAACTGCGGTCCGTTGTCGGTGACGATGGTGCTTGGAATTCCAAATCGGGTGATGATGTTCTTCATGATGAACTTGCAGACGATTGATGCTTTGATCTCCACGTACGCTTCAGCTTCTGCCCACTTGGTGAAGTATTCCGTTGCCGTGAGAATGAAAGATTTTTGCTTGATGCTGGAATATGGATTACCAAGGGGTCCAATGATGTCGAAAGCCCACATGGAGAAAGGCCATGGGGAAGAAACAGGATGGAGTGAAGATGCAGGAGAATGAATTTTGTCGGCGTGAAGTTGACACTTAGCACACCTACGGACATATCCTACACAATCTTCTTCCATGGTTGGCCAATAGAATCCTTGTCTGAGGATCTTCTTTGCTAGCATCTGTCCTTTGACATGGCCACCACAAACTCCACTATGAGCTCCTTCCATAACCTTCCAAAGCTCATCTTCGTCTAAACATTTCAGAAGAACTCCATCAAAACCTCTCTTGTACAATGCTCCTCCAATTAGGGTGTATCGTTGAGCAACTCTCTTGATAGCTCTCTTCTCCTCAGTTGTAGCTTCCTCAAGATACGATTGATCTTCACAATATTTGGCAATTTCATAATACCATGGCTTCTGTTCATCATCCATCTCTTCTAACAGCTCTATCAACATGATTTCTCTCTTTTCAATGATATCTCCGTCTCTGACTTTCTTCAGCAACTTCTCCTTAGTTTTAAGAAATGAAGGGTCTTTCACGGCGGGTGAAAGACGCCTATGAACTATGATTGATTCAGATTGCCTGCTGATTGGAAAATCAAGAGAAGATGCCAATGAAGCTAGAGCGTCAGCTAAGATGTTCTGATTCCTAGGGACATGGACAAAGATCAATTTCGTGAAAAGCTTTGAATAGGCAGAAATAAGTTCTTGATAAGGCTTGAGCTTGGGATCAAGAGTTCGATACTTGGTCAGCATTTGGCGAAGAATCAGTTGGCTATCATCCACAATCCTGAGTTTAGTGGCACCATGAAAATGTGCAGCCTCGAGGCCAGAAAGGAGTGCCTCGTATTCAGCTATATTGTTAGTAACTGGAAAGTCGAGCTGAAAGGCTTGTGGAATGGTGACACCTTCAGGTGATAACAGAACAATACCGATCTCCTTTCCATGAGAATTCAGAGCTCCGTCAAAATGTAGAGTCCACATATCATCTCTGATTTGATTTACGGACATCAGTTCCTCATCCGGAAACTCTGATCGCACTGGATCAAATCGAGGAAGGGGACGATGAGCGAGATGTTCCGCTATGGCATAGCCCTTGATCGCTTTCTGCTGAATGTAAATGATATCGAATTGAGATAGAAAGCTTTGTCATCGCGCTAACCTATCAGTAAGAACAGATTTTTCCCGAATGAATTTGATCGGATTCATTCTAGCGATGAGATGGACTTCATGGGCCAGAAAATAATGCTTCAATTTCTGCACAACCCAGACCAATGCTACACATGTTTTCTCCATCGTTGTATATCTCTGTTCAGCGGGGTTGAGAAGTTTGGAGAGATAGTAGGTTGCCCTCTCTTTTCCTTCTTCATCCTCTTGTGCTAGGACAGCCCCCACTGCATCGTCTAGGACTGAAATGAAAAGTATCAATGGTTTGCCTGGAGATGGTGGTCTCAAAACATGGGAACTTGCTAAATATTTCTTTAATAGATCGAATGCCTCCTGACACTTATCGTCCCAATCGAATTTGACTCCCGGCTTGGTAAGCTCGTAAAACGGCTTACACCTTTGCGAATGCTGGGAGACAAAACGGCGAATAAATTGTAACCTCCCGATTAATCCTCTCAACTCCTTCAAGTTTTTGGGAGGTGGCATTTCTCTGATAGCCTTCGCCTTGTTGGGATCTGTAAGGACTGAGGTTTCGGGTTAAGTTTTCGGGTCGGTTTCGGACCGGGTCCCCCGAGTCGGGCCTTGAGGGGTCTGGAGAGTTTCTTCTGAATGACGTCTACACTACACGACGCCTTTCAAACGGCGTCTTGATAGGTGGACGACATTTATACGTTTTGCTGTTATGCCACGTGGGCGCCACGTGGGCGGGTTTCGGGCCGCGAGAGTACGGCCCCTGTCTCGTCGTCTGAATGGCGTCCATGATGGACGACGCGATTCAGACTGCCACCCTGCGATGTCAGTGTACAATGCCTGACATGTCAGCTGAACGGCGTCCGTGGTGGTCGACGCGTTTCAGACAGCTGTCAGTACGGCCCGTCCTGTCATCTGATAGGCGTCCTTCTCGCTCGACGCGTTTTAGGCAGTTCTTGATTGACCCCGCGAGCCCTCCTTTCTTTCCCTCATTTCTCACCCTTCACTCTCTCTCCTCTCCCTCTCCGCCTCCTCCGATCCCACTCTTCCCCTTTCCCTTCCTCTTCTTCCTCTTCCACCACTCCAACGCCTCCCTACCTCTCACCTCTGCCACCACCACTTCCTTCGCGGCGTTCCATCCTCCGGACGGCGGCCGACGTCCCGGCGGAGTTGCGGCGTCCTCGAGGGTACCGGCGGCGGTCTGCGGTGCGGCGGTTCGGCGACACGGAGCCAGGAGGAGTTCAAGTATCCGGTAGGGGGACGAACCTTGTATGTGTTGCTCGTGTTTTCTTAGGCGTATTGTGATGTATTTTGGGCTAGATTGAGCATGTTTAGGGGGTATTCTTGTGGTTATGGCCGTGTTTGTTAATGTGGTTTTGTAGCATGTTTGTGTGGATCAACTTCTCTTCCTCCCCCTTTCCGTTTTGGTGCTTCTTCGGGGTATTTGGGGTTAAGGGAGAAACCCTCGGTTCGAACCAAGGAACCAGGTTTCTTGCGCTAAACGGCGTCGTGCCTGGTCGACGCCTTTCAGAAGGACGTTAGGGCAGTACGACGCCTTTTAGGGCAGAAACCTCCCTGTTCGAGGCCTCACGAGTTAGTGATTTCTGGCGCTAAATGACGTCATGGATGGACGACGCCTTTCAGAAGGACGTCGGGCCATCATGACGCCATTTAGGCAGGAAATCACCCCGACTGAGGGTCCGTCAGCTCGGGATTCTGGGACTAAAAGACGTCATGGGTGGGCGACGCGATTTGAATGGCGTCTGGTAACTATGACGCCTTTTAAGGCAGAAATCCCCTGTGTAATGTTTTCCTGAAATTCCTGGATTTCTTAGCTGAATGGCGTCGGAGGATGTCGACGCCTTTCAAAAGGCGAGCGCTGGTGTCGACGCCTTTTAGGCCAGATTTCCGTAGGCCTCTGTTTTATAAACCAGTTAAGGGAGCTTGAATGGCGTCGGCCTTGGGCGACGCGATTCAGGACAGAACAACACTAATTCATGCCAGTAAAATGTGTTCATACTGCTAGATATTTGGTTAATGCATGCTTTAGTGTACTCGGATTCTTCGGGACCGGATGGCACTGCGTTGTGTGCCGTGCGATCGCTGGCTTTTCACGTGACCGGATCGTACTGTGCCGGGTTTTGGTGGTTTTGTGTTACTGTGGACCTGGAGTGACATTGTAGCGCTTTATCACCCTGTGCTGGTGGGGGCGTGAGCACAGCGCCGGTGGGGGCGTGGGCGGGGTAACGCCTAGTGAGAGAGGGACACCTGGTGAACCCCGGGGTCAGCTAGTACCAGTGTCGGAGTGGTACATTCGGAGAGTCACTCATGCTGAGAGAAGGAGTAACCACCTGAGCCAGTTGGGCCGGAGTAGCCAGCGTGCTATCCGAGGGGTTACTGTTTGGTCTCAGCGGGTCGGTGTTTCCCACTTTCGGTTGTGTGGACGGTGTTTCCTACTTACGGCTGTTTGGTTGGTGTGTTTCCCACTTTCGGAGGAGTGGTTGGCGTGTTTTGCCGAGACGCGAGTTGTAGGCTTCTTGATAGAATGATTTTAGAAATATGCATGTTACATTTCGAATGCATATGGTTCATATTGAGATTTTAGGAGTAGTGTGCTACAGCTTTACTTGTCTTATTACCTGTACCTTTGTTACTGCACTTGTGGGTGTGTGTGTGGGAGGCAGGGGATCGGATGATCCCTACTGAGCCCAATTCTGGTGTGGCTCACTCCCTGCGTTTTCAGGTGTGGTCCTTGTGGCGTGCGACGGCGCGTGGCGTTCTCCTTAGTGTGCGGACCAGCAGCTATCTTAGTTTCCGGAGTATGCCCCGACGTTGTTGTACCTTATTTCTGCATGTACTTAATTAATTTGTTGGACATGTAATTATTGTTGGACTGTGTACGGACATTATTATTTTACTTCCTGCGCACTGTACCCCTTGTAGTCCGTGTGAATGTTATACTTAATCTTGTTTAACGCTTACTCCTCCAGATGTGTGTATAAGATCCGGTTATGCACCTACAGTTAATGGGCCGACATCCATTTAGTGACCGGGTCTCCAGTCATAGGATGGCGGGTCGTTACAGTTGGTATCACAGCTTAGTCTGGTCGAGTAAGTGGTAAACTGGGTTAGATATCGTAGTCCAACAATAAGTACGAGTCTGTACAGGCGATGGCTGCTGGTGTAGAGTGATAGGTTTTGACGTGTTTTTGTTGATTTTTTTTGCGTTCGTGAGGTAGTGATGGCGCCGAGGAAGAGAGTTTCGTTGGCTCCTAGTACGAGATCAGACGATGGTAGTTCGGGGGCAGAAGGGCATAATGTGGATCGTTTCGTGGAAGCTATGATTGGAGCTATGGGTAGATACCAGCAGGGAGACGGTAGCGAGGGATCCAATTCCCGAGGTGACCAGTTCACGGTATTAGAGCGGTTTTTGAGGTTGGAGACCCCTTCTTTCACAGGTCGACCAGTCCCAGACCAGGCAGCTCGTTGGATTAAGGAAGTGGAGAAGGCGTTTGACGTTCTTGAATGTGCTGAGAATGATAAGACCTTGTTGGCAACCTATTTGTTGAAGGATAATGCATACGAGTGGTGGGTTACCGTCAAGACAAGGATGTTTACAAATAGATCCTTGAGAGAGATCCCTTGGGAGGTATTTGTGAGAGAGTTCAGTAGACAGTACTTTCCGAGGCTCGTCCAGGAGGCCAAGGAAAGAGAATTTATGGAATTGGTGCAGAATGACATGTCAGTTCTAGATTATCATGCGAAGTTTGTGGCTCTTGAAGGATTCGTTCCACACTTATTTGAGCAGGAAAGATATAGAACCGAGAGATTTGTAGATGGACTCCGATATGATCTAAGGACAATGGTGGCACCTCAGTGTTGTAGAGATCTGGCGTCAGCGGTTCGATGCGCGGCAGCGGTGGAGACTCAATTTCAGCAAATGGCAAAGGAGTTGGAGCGATCGGTACGAGGGAAGCAGCAAGGCAAGAGCAAATCAACGGTTCTTTCGTCAGGCGGTTCGAGTTCCTTTGAGTTTGGGTCCCAAGGGACGTCACGTGATGAAGATGAGGACGGTTCGGCCCAACAGATGCAAACTGAGGCTAGCAGGCAGCAGGGAAAGAGACATGTTGCGGCAGATTATTGTCCCCGTTGTGGTAGGTATCACGGCAACCGGGTGTGTCCATTGGTCGCGGGTAGCTGTTTTGGTTGTGGCAGGAGGGGACATCTCGCGAGGAACTGTCCCCAGAAGAATAAGGCAAGTCAGGGGCCGAGTGGTCAGTAGGAGCCGGTACCTTATATAGTGTTGTGTGTTCTTTCTGTGGAGATTCGAGATGCGGAGATAGATGGACACTCTTATCTTGTCTTATGAGGTAGTAGTTGTGAACTCTTATGGCACTCTTTATGTGTTTTGGGTTGTGGTGGTGATTTGGTATTGTAATGTGTACTTTGTAAGGTTATTATATAATGATGTTGGTCTATCAATGTTGGTGGAATCATGGAACATATTTAATTTGGTATTGAGCTGTTTGACCAATTGTGTGTGGGGAGCCCCGTGTAAGAGTGTGATCGGTGAGGGCGTTAGCAGGATTTTTACCGATGGTTGGCCCAGGGGTTTTCTTTGATAGCAACCCCCTTTGTTGAGGTTGACTCGTAGGGGAGTTCGTCTCACGTGGACCGAGGAGTATGAGCGGAGTTTCATTAAGTTAAAGACTTGCCTCACTTGGGCTCCAATGTTGGTACTTCTACTAGGTTCCGGTGGATTTGTGGGGTATTCAGTTACATCACATCGAGGTTTGGGTGCGTTTCTGATGCAACTTGGTAAGATTGTGGCCTATAGGCAGTTGAAGAAGCTTGAGGAGAGCTATCCATCTATGACTCAGAGTTGGCAGCTGTGGTGTTTGTACTATAGATCTAGAGGCTTTGTTTGTATAGCGGTATTTGAGCAGACTGTGGAACCACCCTTTTGGATTCCACGTGTGGCGGATGGAGCCAGGTTGGCAAGCAGTAGTACAGTCAGGTTAGAGGTAGACTTTGTGATTTGACCGTGAAGGACGTGCACATGTGTCCCTTTTGAAGGCACACTGTTCTAGATAAATGATGCTTCCCAGATCAAGTAAGACGTATCATTGTTAAAGTGGTCTAGTAGGAAGGAGGACAGAGTTGATTTTGTAATTGGATGCTTGAATTGTCGGCAGGTTAGGGTGGAATATCAGAGTGGCGCAGCGGTAGCGTGGTGGCAGTCCTTGCCGATCCCGGTGTGGAGACGGGAGCTTGCGACTTGAGGCGTGTATTAGGATTGTTTTATTCCCTGGTGGAAGGAGCGTGATCTGGATTACCATTAAGCAACTGACTACGTCAGCACACTTCCTGGCTGTCAGGGAGGACTGGTCAGTCGGTAAGATGGCTGAGTTGTTTATGAGTCGAATCATCTCTTTCTGCTCGATGTGCCCTTATCCATCATGTCGGATCGGGTTTTGAGATTTACTTCTTAATTGTGGGAAGAGTCTTTGGAAGACTTTGAGTACGCGGTTAACCTTCAGCCTGGCCTATCATTCCGAGGATGATGGGCGGTCAGAGGGGGGCCATTCGGATTTCAGAAGTTTTGCTCGTGGCATGTTGCCTAGACTGAGGAGGTTTTTGGGAGCAGCATTGGTTTCAGTGGGGTTATGTGTACCATAGCAGTTGCCACTCTAGCATTGGCAAGGCGCCTTATGAGGTATTGTTTAGATGACTGTGTCGATTCTTTGCGATCTAGTCTGAGATTGGCAAGAGACAGTTAGTAGGGTTCAGCGATGTGGTTAGGTTGCCAGAGTTGTGCTATCATCAGTGAGAGACCGATTGAGTTTGAAATCGGGGACTTCGTGTTTTTCCAAGTCTCGCCCTCCATGGGTGTAAGGAGATTTGAGAAGCAAGGTAAGCCGGGTCCGCGCCGTGCTGGGCCTCTTCCCGTTCTTGCTCAAATCGGGGAAGATCGCTAGCCAGCCTTGCCGTTCAATCTTGCGGGAGTACACGATGCGTTTCGTGTTTCGTTGCAGAGGAATGTTCTGGGTCCGCCCCAGGTGTTGGAATCTTCAGGACTTGAAGTCGCCGAGGACTTGTCCTTTCCAGTGTGTCTAAATGCGTTTTGAGAATCACTAGTGGCAGGTCCTCCGAAACAAAGTTGTATCCTTGGGTTGAGTGTGTTGACAGTATCGCTCCGGGAGCGGGGCGACCTAGGGGCGCGTGATAGAGATGCTGGGAAGCAGTTCCTTACCTTTTCTGGTAAGTTTCCATACGAATAGGCAGTAGAGGCATTTCGCCCTCGTTACTTATAGCAGGCTAGTTATGTGGAGCCCTGTGTGTGTAATTGGTGAGAATGATTGTTGTGATCTGTGTTACCGGCATTTGTTAGTTAGCCGTGATTATCGTGTGAGTAGTTGCAATTTCGAGGACGAAATTCTTTTAAGGGGGGGAGAATGTAAGGACTGAGGTTTCGGGTTAAGTTTTCGGGTCGGTTTCGGACCGGGTCCCCCGAGTCGGGCCTTGAGGGGTCTGGAGAGTTTCTTCTGAATGACGTCTACACTACACGACGCCTTTCAAACGGCGTCTTGATAGGTGGACGCCATTTAGACGTTTTGCTGTTATGCCACGTGGGCGCCACGTGGGCGGGTTTCGGGCCGCGAGAGTACGGCCCCTGTCTCGTCGTCTGAACGGCGTCCATGATGGACGACGCGATTCAGACTGCCACCCTGCGATGTCAGTGTACGGTGCCTGACATGTCAGCTGAACGGCGTCCGTGGTGGTCGACGCGTTTCAGACAGCTGTCAGTACGGCCCGTACTGTCATCTGATAGGCGTCCTTCTCGCTCGACGCGTTTTAGGCAGTTCTTGATTGACCCCGCGAGCCCTCCTTTCTTTCCCTCATTTCTCACCCTTCACTCTCTCTCCTCTCCCTCTCCGCCTCCTCCGATCCCACTCTTCCCCTTTCCCTTCCTCTTCTTCCTCTTCCACCACTCCAACGCCTCCCTACCTCTCACCTCTACCACCACCACTTCCTTCGCGGCGTTCCATCCTCCGGACGGCGGCCGACGTCCCGGCGGAGTTGCGGCGTCCTCGAGGGTACCGGCGGCGGTCTGCGGTGCGGCGGTTCGGCGACACGGAGCCAGGAGGAGTTCAAGTATCCGGTAGGGGGACGAACCTTGTATGTGTTGCTCGTGTTTTCTTAGGCGTATTGTGATGTATTTTGGGCTAGATTGAGCATGTTTAGGGGGAATTCTTGTGGTTATGGCCGTGTTTGTTAATGTGGTTTTGTAGCATGTTTGTGTGGATCAACTTCTCTTCCTCCCCCTTTCCATTTTGGTGCTTCTTCGGGGTATTTGGGGTTAAGGGAGAAACCCTCGGTTCGAACCAGGGAACCAGGTTTCTGGCGCTAAACGGCGTCGTGCCTGGTCGACGCCTTTCAGAAGGACGTCAGGGCAGTACGACGCCTTTTAGGGCAGAAACCTCCCTGTTCGAGGCCTCACGAGTTAGTGATTTCTGGCGCTAAATGACGTCATGGATGGACGACGCCTTTCAGAAGAACGTCGGGCCATCATGACGCCATTTAGGCAGGAAATCACTCCGACTGAGGGTCCGTCAGCTCGGGATTCTGGGACTAAAAGACGTCATGGGTGGGCAACGCGATTTGAATGGCGTCTGGTAACCATGACGCCTTTTAAGGCAGAAATCCCCTGTGTAATGTTTTCCTGAAATTCCTGGATTTCTTAGCTGAATGGCGTCGGAGGATGTCGACGCCTTTCAAAAGGCGAGCGCTGGTGTCGACGCCTTTTAGGCCAGATTTCCGTAGGCCTCTGTTTTATAAACCAGTTAAGGGAGCTTGAATGGCGTCGGCCTTGGGCGACGCGATTCAGGACAGAACAACACTAATTCATGCCAGTAAAATGTGTTCATACTGCTAGATATTTGGTTAATGCATGCTTTAGTGTACTCGGATTCTTCGGGACCGGATGGCACTGCGTTGTGTGCCGTGCGATCGCTGGCTTTTCACGTGACCGGATCGTACTGTGCCGGGTTTTGGTGGTTTTGTGTTACTGTGGACCTGGAGTGACATTGTAGCGCTTTATCACCCTGTGCTGGTGGGGGCGTGAGCACAGCGCCGGTGGGGGCGTGGGCGGGGTGACGCCTAGTGAGAGAGGGACACCTGGTGAACCCCGGGGTCAGCTAGTACCAGTGTCGGAGTGGTACATTCGGAGAGTCACTCATGCTGAGAGAAGGAGTAACCACCTGAGCCAGTTGGGCCGGAGTAGCCAGCGTGCTATCCGAGGGGTTACTGTTTGGTCTCAGCGGGTCGGTGTTTCCCACTTTCGGTTGTGTGAACGGTGTTTCCTACTTACGGCTGTTTGGTTGGTGTGTTTCCCACTTTCGGAGGAGTGGTTGGCGTGTTTTGCCGAGACGCGAGTTGTAGGCTTCTTGATAGAATGATTTTAGAAATATGCATGTTACATTTCGAATGCATATGGTTCATATTGAGATTTTAGGAGTAGTGTGCTACAGCTTTACTTGCCTTATTACCTGTACCTTTGTTACTGCACTTGTGGGTGTGTGTGTGGGAGGCAGGGGATCGGATGATCCCTACTGAGCCCAATTCTGGTATGGCTCACTCCCTGCGTTTTCAGGTGTGGTCCTTGTGGCGTGCGACGGCGCGTGGCGTTCTCCTTAGTGTGCGGACCAGCAGCTATCTTAGTTTCCGGAGTATGCCCTGACGTTGTTGTACCTTATTTCTGCATGTACTTAATTAATTTGTTGGACATGTAATTATTGTTGGACCGTGTACGGACATTATTATTTTACTTCATGCGCACTGTACCCCTTGTAGTCCGTGTGAATGTTATACTTAATCTTGTTTAACGCTTACTCCTCCAGATGTGTGTATAAGATCCGGTTATGCACCTACAGTTAATGGGCCGACATCCATTTAGTGACCGGGTCTCCAGTCATAGGATGGCGGGTCGTTACTGGATCGATCTCAATTCCCCGTTTGTTGACAATGAATCCAAGTAATTTCCCTGAACATACCCCGAATACACATTTCTTGGGGTTCATCTTTAACTGATACTCTCTCGATCTCTCTAATACCCTTGCCAAAACTTTGTCATGCACAGCCTTTGTCTTAGATTTAACCAATAAATCAACCACATACACTTCCAGATCTATGTGCATCATCTCATGAAATATTGCCATCATAGCCCTCTGATAAGTGGCTCCAGCATTCTTTAATCCAAATGGCATGACAACATAGCAGTATGTTCCCCAAGGTGTAGTGAATGACGTTTTCTCTTGATCTTCTTCTGCCAGCTTAATCTGATTGTATCTTGAAAATCCGTCCATGAACGATAAAGTTTCATAGCCAGCAGTATTATCAATGAGTACGTCAATATGAGGTAATGGAAAATTATCTTTAGGACACGCCCGGTTCAGATCACGGAAGTCAATGCAAATTCTGACATTCCCATCTTTCTTCATAACCGGGACTATGTTGGCCACCCATTGTGGATAAAGGACAACTCTAATGAATTTGGCTTTATGTAATTTGTCGACCTCTTCCTTCATCTTTAGAGCCATTTGTGAGTGGAATCGCCTTAATCTCTGCTTGACCGGGCTAGCTCCTTCCTTTAATGTCAACCTGTGTTCAACTAAGGACGAGTCTAACCCCGGCATATCTTCATAACTCCAGGCGAAAGTGTCCTTATAGTCCTTAAGTACTTGTACCATTGCCTTCTCATCCTCTGTAGAAAGATTTTTGCTGACGAGGACAACCTTAGGTTCGTCTTCAGTCCCTAAATTGATTTCTTTGGTGGGCTCTTCTACGGCAGCTGAGGGTTCATCGAATCTCTTCACTCCACTGGCATATGCCTCAGCTGCGTCCTCGTCATCTTCCTCATCTTTAATAATGGGGTCCTTTTCATGTACTAACTCATACACCCCATACCCATCATTGACTGACTCATCGTCCATACAGTCTTCTGGCATCTGAATTGGATTTTCTAAAAACTGAGGGATCAAAGAGCAAGAAAAACATTTATCAGCTAAGTCCTGGAGGTATCTATTTGGAATTCGCCTACCCTTAGACTTCCTAACCTGACTAACCTGCCTAAAACTAGACTGCCTAACTTCACTAAACTCCCTATTATAACCTAATGAAGATGAAGCAGGATGGAAATCCTGGGATACAAGTGGAAATACAGGAGAATCCTCCGGAGGGGAGGGGCAGAGTAGATCTAGGAGAGAATCTTGGCCGAAAAACCCGTGCAATGGGGTGTGATCAGACAAGTAAGAAGTTTCCTCAATGAGGATCTGGGAAGAATTTGTTGCCAAATTGGCGTTTTTTTTTTTGACAATAGAGGAGTTAAGCATAAAACATGAATGAATATGAATAGAAGGGGAATTAGATGGAGGAAGTGGCACCAAGGCCAAGGGATTAGGGGGATCATACAGCAGTATGTCCCAGATTAAGTCATACATCCTCTCTAGATCGAGGGGAGGTGATGGAATGAGGTCTCGAGGGGACAGAGTAATCATAACGGGCGGGGCCCGTGGAATGTCTTCAATGATGACCCGCGACCAAGTCGGGGTCAGGAGCAATGTGCGAAACAAGGTGTGGAGCATGAAAACATGAGAAGGATATGTCCCCCTCCAGAGCAGATCTGTGGTGTAGCCAGCTTCATAGGGGTCATCTGGCTCCCCTTCATCGGTCTCTTCTGACAGCAATATCCGTTTGTCAAAGATAGCACCGGGACTTTCGATCAGCTCATCGATTTGCGGCGGCCACTTGGGTTCTGCAGGATCTAGAAACAGTCTGTTCAGTGCAATGTAGAGGTCTCTTAGATCGAACCACCTGTACCATTCACATTCAGGATCTTGGAATTTTCTCCTTTTCATACGCCGCAGAGTCTCCAAGGACTGGTACGTGAGTAGTTCTGAGCAATGTCTAACCAAGTCCCTCCCATATATATCGTGGAGGTCAAAACACGAAGTGATGACCACCGTGTTGTCACGGCTAATTACGGGCCCATTTACAAAATGTGTATACAAGGTCCATGTTAGGGGATCCCGGCCTTCCTTGTGCGGTGTAGACATCGTCTCCCAGACTCTCTGGCCATCTTCATTCTCTGCTTGCTGAACAATGTCTTGTTTCAGTTTTTTTTTGGCCTATAGCCCAGGCCGCTTCCAGGTGCTCCTCGATGATCTTTAACAGGAGTGGTCCTGCCTTGTAATCGTGTGCCCAGGCCTCTTCCAGGCTGATAACCATTCTTCATCATTATTCTCCATCCTGGGGTACTCATGCACTTCCCCCTTTTTATGGCATTTAACGGGTAAGGAGACATAATGGCAGTTTTCAGAGGATCAGCTATTGGATGGTAAACCTGTAATACCGACAGAAAAGGTTGTCGGCCAGGTAAAGATGTAGGTTTGATATTCAAAGAATGAGCAGCAGCAAGGATCGGCATGCTCGTAACTTTAATGATTCGTCCTTTAAAGGGAAATTTGAGGCATTGGTGATTCATGGAGGGAATCGCCTCAATAGTTTTTATGTAAGGACGACCCAAGATGGCATTCAAAGAAGGATCAATTTCCAGGATGTGAAATTCGACCTCAGCATGACTTACAGGGCCTAGCTCCACTTTCAAATAAACCATTCCCAGAGGGGAACGGGTGGAGTTATCATATGCTGTCACAGAGATGGGGCTAGGCAGACATTTTTCCTTAGGCACGCCGCACAGCTCCAGGGTCTTCGGAGGTAAAACCTTGATTGAAGCCCTTGTGTCAACCAGGCATGCATTCACGGCCTTCTTGCAGTTGTTGACCCTGATGCTCAGAGGCATGCTTCTGGCTGCTGGTGGTGCTAGTTCCGATGTATGAAATGTAATGGAGGGTTGATCCCCCTGATGAACTAATAGTGCTGCAATCTTATCCGCCGGCACGTCCTCGTTGACCACCACCTTTTGCAAATATTCCATCAAAGCTTCTTGGTGACTCTTCGATCTTTTGATCAGTTCAAGCACGGAGATCCGTGCCGGTGTTCGGTCCAGATGTTTCAACAAATCATACTGAGTGCCTGGTGCACTCTCTTCATTGTGTGTTTCCTCTGTCGGCTGTGACGGGCCGTCTCTAACTGTTGACTGAGGAAATACTTTGTTGAAAATTCTTCCACTCCGGAGCGCATGTTCCTCAACCGTGGAAGATCCGGGTGACACTTTGAGTACCGCAGAGTTGGGTGGTGTAGATGATGTGGGGGATTGGTATGTAGGTGATGGCGTGGGGTTAGGTGGTGGTGGCGCGGTGCGGATTAAAGGCCTAGATGGTTGGATGGTGGATGGGTACATGATTGGTGTGGATGAAGTGGGGAATGGTACGCGTAATAGCGGTCTGGAAGGTTGGATGGTGTCTGGGTAGGTGGTAGTGGTAGCGGGTGAAGTAGGAAATGGTACGCGTAGTAGCGGTCTGGATGGTAAGAGAGGTGTATAATTGGTTTGCGGTAGATTATATGGTGGAGGCGTAGGAGTGTGGGGCGTAATGGGCTTGAGGAAAACGGGTGGTGGTAATGGGTTATTGGGTGCGGGTGAGTGATACGCGGGTGTCAGTAGAGGGGTAATGGTAATGGGCTGTGGTCTGGGTATGTGGATGGTACGGCGTGGTGGTCGTTATGCGGTACTCGGAATATGACCCGTTGAATAAAGAGAGGAAGAGTCCTCTATTCTCCACTGTTGCCCACGGACAGCCTCAGACTGGCTGTTTGTCAGAATAGGGGCAACTTGGTTTTGGTTTTGGTGCTCCGAGAGTGGGTTCTGCACTATGCCCATGTTTGGTGGTGGTGCTGCTTGTGCTGGTGGTCTTGCTTGCTGCTGCTGCTGCTGTGGTCTTCTTGCCTTCAGGGCTGATATGTACTTTTTCATTTCTTCCCAATCTATGCCGCCCTGCTCGTTGAGATCATGAATATAATCTCTAAATTGGAAGCATGTGTCAATAGGATGCCCAGGTTGCCTATGGAAATAGCAATACCTAGACATGTCGGCATTCTGAGGCCAAACTGCCTTTTCTCTTGGCAAGACTAAGGCATTAGCTGCCATTAGGGCACTGAAAATGTCTGCCAAAGATTCTGGGAAGACTGGGTATTCTGCCCTCTTAGGGCCTAGAGGTCTTCTCTGCTGATTGTAGTCAGCAGGAGGAGGGACATTATGATATGCCGGCGGTGCGCGCAGCTGATACTGCTGTTGCTGCTGGTACTGCTGTTGTTGTGGCTGCTGGTACTGCAATTGCCGTTGCGGCGGTTGCTGTGGCTGTTGCTGTTGCTGTTGCTGGTTCAACTACTGGGGCCGCTGATATTGGGGCTGCTGATACTGAGGGTTCGGCTGCTGCCAATACCCCTGCTGGTTCGGCTGCGATGGCCTCTGGTACTGCTGTTGACTCCTCACGAACTAGGGCGAATTGTTGTTCATGCTGCTGACTTGCTCATGAGAGAGCGCGCCCTCAGTAGTTGGACCTGTGCTGGGAGCATTTGGCAGTGCAGGCTTCCGAGGTGGAGGTCTGCTAGGTCTGTGAGGATCAAAGACGCTAGAGAATGTAGCGTCCTTGAAGGCGTTTCGACAGTACCGTGCTCTTTCATAGAGCTCTGCCATGCTGGTCAGATTGTTCAGGGAGAGGACTAGTTTGAACTGGGGCGTGGCATTGGAAATCAGCATCTTCACTTGCTCTGACTCGGACAAGTGATCTTTCACTTTCTCGGCCAAGCCTTGCCATCTGTCGGCAAAACTGACGAACTCTTCATCGGATTTCATCTTTTCTGCTATTAGGTCAGTGATGGACAGGGAGGGGGCAACTCTGTCCTGGTATCGTTGAATGAATTTTCAGGAAACAATACCATAGTCCTCTACTTCGGAGGGTTCCAAAGAAAAGAACCACTCGAGGGCCGGTCCCTCTAAAGATCTCCTGAACAAAAAGGCCAACGACCTCTTGTCGTTTTGCCAGAAGGATGATTCGTACATGAACTCCTTCAAGTGGGTGAAGGGGTTACCAGTACCGTTGTACTTCCGGTACACTGGCATTTCGGAGGGTGGTAGGTGGAACACTGGCAGGCTCGGTAAATTGATCTCCGGTGCAACTTTGACCCCCATCATCTTCTGGAGGTTGTTGAATTGTTCGTCCATGCGCTCCATCTTCGCTAGCAACGCTTGCGTTGTCAGATCTGCCTAGGGAGGAGGAGGAGGTGGAGGTACTTAATAGGCCTGTTGCCTAGAGAACGTCGGACAAGGAGGACAGTAAAGAGGAGGTCCGGCAGAGCTTCCGTCATGCCCGAGGGCATTTTGATAAGCAGGCGTTAGTGGTCTAGCCGGTTGCCTAGAAGATGAAAGTTGCGGCCCAGCTGGCCGAGAAGTGATATGGAGGCCTTCCATGGCCTGATAAATGTAAGGAGGATGAATAGGAGGTTGCTGAGGGATGGCAGGGGGAGCCACAGGGTTCGGCTCGGCAGGCTGCGTGGGTGCCTTCCCCTTTAGAATGGACTGGATCG
Organism: Zantedeschia hybrid cultivar; assembly: GCA_030544215.1. Classification (NCBI taxonomy): domain Eukaryota; kingdom Viridiplantae; phylum Streptophyta; class Magnoliopsida; order Alismatales; family Araceae; genus Zantedeschia; species Zantedeschia hybrid cultivar. The sequence continues at coordinate 56,946,495 of JARZZO010000002.1, read as the reverse complement.
CCTCGAACTGCTGAGGGTCCAGACGGGAAGCAAGAACTCCCAAAGCGTTGACAAGATCCGAAGGATCAGAGGACGAGGGATCATTCTGATTCATGTCTCCCTCGAAAATGGGATTGGGAATCGCATACTCATGCGAGGGAGGATTAGGATATTGATCGTGGGGATGAAAGAGAGGGGTCCGGACATTCCCATCTTGTCGAAACGGAATGGGGACAGAATTACGGGAGGCATCAGCATCTCTCCCGCTCTCATATTTGTAATCAGAATCGCGAGGGGCATTAGCATCTCCCTCGTAGTTGATAATGGCATCTGGAGCCATACTCAAATCCCTGCCCGATCGGAGCAGCATGATGTTAGATTCTTTTTCAAGGATTGACAAACAAGTTGTACAGAGATTTAAACAAATAAGTGGATGTTTAGCGTGATTTTAAGATTCCTTGTTGAGTTATTTGGATTTAATTAAACCACAAATTCGCTCAAGGAACGGGATCCTAGTTTCATTTCAAAATCCACCGTTATGCTCTATGGCTTTCTCTCACAACGTTTATGGAATCTAACCGGGACTTCAATTGGTACAACCAGCCCGATGATCAAGGAGGAGTACCTTGATTTTGGGGACTTACGGAGGTCTCAACGCCAACTTCTCTAGTCTGATCAAGGGACCAACCCAATCAGAGAGAGTTGATGACGTCAAGTGTAGTGTTCCTAAGAAAAGGAGGGTATTAGCCTCAATGCGTATGACCTGTAGCCTAGATGGCCTCTAATGCTTAACACATAATGGGTAATTAGCACACAGATCACAAAAATCTGAGGACTGAAGAAGAAATAAGAAACTGCCTGAATCGCGTCAATAGTGGTCGACGCCTTTCAAACAGAGCCTTAATTTTTCGCAGAAGCTCAGATTGCAGACAGCAGAGAAATGAGACTGAAAGGCGTCTGGGTTGGGCGACGCAGTTTGAAATGCATCGTTGTTCCTGGACGCTTTTCAAGTCGCAGAAGCAGTTTTCCAGGAGGAATTTCTGGGTTGATTCCTCCTTAAACAGGGTAAAAACAATAAATAATCAGCTCATGCAAGATTTTTTTAGTTTCAGGTTTTAACAGGATGATTTTATCAACTAAACAACTAAGATATCAATCAATCACACAGCATTTCATCACAAAAACAGCTTTTTAACAAATCAACGGGGAGGGCAAGATCTTGCCACTGGGGTGTGCACGTGGTGCACGTAGGAAATTAACTAAACTAAAAACACTCACCAATTGGTGAGGACGTGTCGAGAGACACAAGTGGTGCACCATGGGTGCCCGATTGATAACAGCAAGAACAAAAGAACTAAAAGATGGCGAGACCTAGTCCTACCGTGATCGCCAAAAAAGTTGTGAGTGCTTAAAATGAGTGTGTGATTATCATGGAAAATCTATGTTGTTTAGGTGTAAAATAAAACCTATTAAAAAGAAACTAAGTGAAGTGATCGCCAGAAACTTTTGACTTAAAAGTTCCAAAAGAAGATTTGATCGCCTACCTATTTGAACATGGGAGATGTTGAACTCTTGATTCCCCCTCTTCAGCCGACTGAAGAAAGAGAGCCCTTCCTTTTCTTTGTTCTTGCTGTTGAGGTTGAGGATCGTCCAGAGTCTTTGTGATTTGCTTGTTTTCCTCCCCTTTTGATTCTTCTTTGCAGCTTGCAAGAAATAGAAAGAAGAATGGAGAAACAGTGAGAATTTAAGCAGAGGAAGTATCCATTCTAAACAGAGTTTTAAACATGCAACTAAACATAGAACTCACTTGTTGGGATGGTCTTTGAAACCCCTTTAAATTGGTTTTGAAAATGATTCTAGTGTTGTGTGTGTTGTATGGAGTGATGTGATGAAGAATGTAGAATTAATGAAATGAATATGAAAAAGTGCAGAAATGAATTGAAAAAAACTTATGCCGAATGGATGAAGCCTTGAATTGGATGAAGATTGGACGAAGAACGGACGCCGACTTCTGGAAACAGCAGCACTTCGGCGTTTGGACGCCGTTGCTTCGATCTTCAATTACTAACTAATCACTCATTAACTCAACTCAACTTTTTTCAACCATTCAAGATGCAAGGTATTTATAGACTTCTTCTGCGTCCGCGGATTTACATGGAAAAAGTTGGGATTTATCCATCTTAACCAACAGATAAATACATACTAATTCATCTTTATCTGTAGTTATCTAAAACGCGTCAGCAATGAAAGACGCATTTCAGATTCATTAGGATAAAGATAAACATCCGAGAAAACTTATCTTTATCTGTATTAGTATATGAATAGACGTCTTTTACACTAATTAAGATAAGGATAAACATCCGGAAGAGAAGTAGAAATAACTTAGGAAACCTAAAACGCGTCGTGCCTTACAGACGCCTTTTAGCTAATTAATCAATTGATAATAATTCAAATTTAAACGTTAAAATAAGAATAAACTCTAAATGGCGTCCACACATGTTGACGTCTTTTAGGCTTCTTCATATTTTAACTGAAATTTGAGTTAAAATCAATTTAATTGATTAACTTAAACATGTCTGTTCGACCCGACACTCAAAAGATCAATAAAAATTAATCAATGATTAAATATTAGACCATTCTGAGGCATTATTATATGATATGAAATTTACTCGAAATGATGTCGAAATTAGCGTGTCTACATACCCTTCTTAGGTCTTCAGAATCCTGAAGGTGTGACAAAGAAGTAAGGCCAATTAAGTACATCAATATCCCACGTCATGAAGTCCAGCCCCCAATTAAGGTGTGCACACAAGTGATCTCCCCCACTACCCTTGGTCAGACAATCATAGTAAACTAGGTCCAGACATCTAGACCCAAATGAAAGGCTAAGCCAGACCTTGATTAACCTAATCAAAAAGGCCAAAACCCCTATCTCCATCCCCCAGGGGATAGAATCAAAAGGATAGTAAGTAGTCATTCTAGTCAAATCACAAGAATATGAGCCAACCATATATGAAATAATCACATGACCAAATCATGATATAAGAACATAGATTCATAAGTGTTAAATAGCTCAAATAGTTTCAATTAGATTAATTGTAAATACCATGTATGAATCCAAAATCAAAATGCATTTAGCGATGGTCAAAATACGCCAAAACAGTGTGTTTCCCTCAGTTTGGGTCCAAACGGTTGACCGGACTAGTAAAACGTGATGGTTAGTCTATGAAGAAGCCAGAGGGGAGATGAATGAGTTTAAAAGTCAAAATTAAATCTAATCGCAGAAGCTAAGTTAGTTGCAAAGAAAGAGGGGGATACAAGGAAGATAATCATATAGGAACACAAGCATTTATATTGGTTCGGTCTATCCAGACCTACATCCAGTCCCCATGCACCCTCTTGGGAGTTCCACTAACACAAGGTGTCAACCGCTTGCAGGTCCAATACAACCACCAGACACAGCTGGTCTTCCCTTTCATCTAGAAGGGGAACAAAACCACCTACCAACCTTCACTTCTTCTCTTCACAGTAGGAAGAGGAAAGCAATAAAACTAATTTAATACAAGTAGGTTCATAACATAATGTAAAATAGTAAAGCACAATCAAGACTTAGAGTGGAGAGAATAAAGTTGTAGGTCTTTATCTAATCGCAATGAAGCCTGAGAGCCTTGAATGTTGTAATTGAATGCTTCAACTCTTAGACTATCTTCAGCTTGCTCACGGGAAGAATAGAAGCCATTTTTCGCAGCGAGTTCTCTCTCAGAGTATTTATGAATGACTCTCGATTTTCAATTTCTTGGCCAGCTATCTAAGATGTCTTATGTTGAATAATTTATGGATTTATATCAATATTTTTTTCATAACATAACTTTAGAAATATCAGTACAAATGATCAAACTTTAGTTGTTTATTATCGCAAACTGTATTCAAGTTTAATCGCTTCAGTTCTATGAGAAAATCGCTAAGTGTTCTATCGATTAATATTTTGAACGCTTCTTCAATTAATACCTCCATATCGATTAACATTTTAAGTGGCATTTCGATTACCACTGTTAGTCGAGTATCAATTGCAACTCAAGTCTTATATTAGTTGACTCTTCGATTAGCACTTGTAGACACATATCCATTAACATTTTAAGCGTTGATTCGATTAGCGCCGGAAGAATCACTTCGATTAACGTTTCCAAAACTACTCTGATCATCATTTTATCTTGGCCATCGATTAATATCTTATGTGTTACTTCGGTTAACTCCGCAAACAGAGATTGATTTGCGCTTAAGTATTACATCGATTAATGCCTTATCACGTTATATCACTTCCGTTATGTCTTTGATTAACGTTACATCGATTCAATCGATTAACAATCATTTTAGTTAATGATCGCAACATTATTAATCGATTACGAGACTGATGATGGATTACGACATTGTTAATCGATTATGAAGTGGAAAATCAATTACGACATTGTTAATCGGCTACAAGGCCGAAGATGGATTACGACATTGTTAACCGATTACACAGACTAGACCATAATCAGAAAGACAATGAGTTGTTTAATAGATTAGAAGGAATCAATTAATCGCTTAGACAAAGAACCAATAATTGGAGCTCTTAATAAGAAAGCAAATCGATTAAAGATTTCAACTTCGGATATAATTGATGAAAGGAATAACTAGTTAATAAACATAAAATCGATGGTGGAGATAATCAATAGAGCTAATTGAACATCTACTAGTGTTTAACTGAACACCTCTTAGTCGATTAGCTAGCAATTAACAGAGCAACTCTTAATCGATTAGCTAGCAATTAACATAGTGACTCTTAATCGATTGGTTAGCAATCAACAGAGCAACTCTTAATCGATTAGCTAGCGGTTAACAGTATGAATGAAAGATGTTTGCTAATTGATTACGAGTCTCGATAGTTCTAAAGATAAATCACGGTTAATTGATTACGAAAGCGAGTTAATCGATTTCTTAATACTCCTTTAATCGGAAGGATAAAGTAGTTCCCTGAAAAATGACTAAGTCCCAAACTAACCACTTAGCATATAATCGATTAATCATATGGCTTGTCTCAGGTAAAGAAGTTATTACTAGAAAATATTTAAATAAACTTTCAAAAAGAATTATCATCAAAATATAATTAAGAAAATTTTCAGAGTATGTTTAACAAAACATGGGGATTATCAAAGATGTAAAAAAGAGCTCAACAAAACGGTCAACCATTTGGCCCAAACAAAGGCTAAACATAAGCTTTAAACAAAATGATCGATCGTTTTAGTCAAAACGGTCGACCGTTTCTCTCAATACAACAAACTGAAAAAAACTATTAGTAGACTGCACAGAGAACTATTTGAGAATAGGAACATCCAAATTTAGATCCTTTTTTTTTGTATGAAAATTGACTCAGTAAGCTATAACATATCCAAAAACCAAATTAATTGGAGTACTACACAAACTATGGTGATTAAAACACTAACTAATTATCCTATTTTCGGAGACAGCTGCTCACCTATGAAGATGGGGATGGATCTCACTCAAACCAACGCCAATTGCTATGAAATTTTAATTGAAGAAGCTAGACATATGAAACTCTAAATCTGAAAATATGCATGTGATTCCATTCACTACATTGATCAAACCAAACATGGCAATCAAGCATAGAAATCTATTTTCAGACCGAGCACAAACATCCATACAATCCCTATGCAATCTCAATCTAAAATCCATCTTTATTTCCAATTTAGAATACGGATGAAAGGATCATTATATTAAGCACCAATTAGGCCCATCCATACATAAACAAACCTCCAAAACCAATATGCACACACGGAATCCCAAACACAAGTCAAAGACATCACCCTACCTTAAAGTAGAGCTCCTCCAAACCCATAGGGCCTTCTACCCTTTAGGATAATCTAAAAGAGAGGTAAAGGAAAAGAATGTTGGTGAAGATCCACGAGCTCCTTGCTCTCATGGTCATCCTCCTTCAATTGCCCTTCTTGATCTCCACCAAGAGTCTTCAAGGAAGCCCCCAAATACCAAGATAGCGTTCAAGTGAGCCTCCTCTACCCCCATGGCTACCATGCAACCTAGAGATCCCTTCCCCAAGTTGGGAGGAAGAATAAGAGAGCTCGAGAGGGAGAGAGGTAAGAATGGTTCATGCTCCCACTCACGTATATATATACCCCACCAAATTTGCAATTAAACCCTCCAACTAGTCAAATTAGCACCCAAGTCTCATATGCTACCGATTGGGCCATCCAAAATCCATTATAATGAGCCCAATAACACTTTAATGAATCCAAACCATTCTTATTCACTAAGGCCACGAAAAACCCCATATTACTAGAGTTGATCACTGCCAATTTGGGCTAAACCCACTAAAAGACAAGATAACACATAGAAGTCCAATAAGCCTTATTAGGCCCAACAAATTGCAGATAATTCGCATGTCAAACAATATACGGCCTATTTAACTAACATAAATTCAATTAGATAAACTTAATTCGATACATCATTGGCTCAAATCATTTCCAAATCGGGCGGTTGAACCAAAAATCATAGATCGGAGGGTCGAGGTATTACACAATACCTACATACCCTAAATTAAAACCACACATTACCCTCATCCTCAGGAAATCAAGAATACCCAATCAAATGGTATGGCCAATACCACAGGCTGGATATCACTTGGTACTATGAATAATTGGGAGTCACACAATTGGAAACATATCTTTGATAATATATGAACAAACATATTCTATATAATTTATTAACCATATCACAAATTATGAAGCTAAAACACATCACAATTTAGGAAAATAGAACATACATACTATATATTGATACATGGATATATACATATATAGTCAAAGAGTGTTAAAATTCATAACTAGTCATTACTAAGTTTACATCCGAGTCTCTCATGTTTATATAAAATTGGCATCCTCCTACTAAGGACTTCCAAATTCCTACAAGATATCAAACAAACTATCTCAATTAAGATTCCTATTGAAGTGTACTTTTAGCTACCTCAACATAGTCCTGAGCATCTTTCGCTATCAGGGTATAGGCTCTTGCCTACACCCTATACTGTGGTAGTTGTGGTTGTTGCCTTTGTTGTTGTTGTTGCTATTGTTTCTTAGTGCACTCTCTGGCCTTATGCTCCTTCTGCCCACAACTAAAACATCTCTTAATAGCAAACCAACATTTAGGGCCTCTATGAATCATTCCATATTGTTGACAAACAGATGCCTTCCCCTTTCTTGCTGATTGGTCAACCTCTAAAGATGATATCTTCTTCTTCTTGCCTTTCCTATGCACAACAGATGGATTATGTCTCTTTCTCTGACTCTTCTTATTTACCCTTAAGTAAAATTCCAGTGGTCCTATTCTGTTGCATATGTCCTAGGGCTTACAATTGGGTTTGAATCTCAACCTATGCCTGAGCCTATAGTTGCATGGTCTGCATAAGTCCTTAGATCGACTACACCAACCCTCTAAGATCAACTGATACTACAACTTGGGCATTCACCACCCTTGAGTTAGATCCCTTAGCAGCCCCAACAAAAGTACCATCCAAAAGTGTATTCTTCTCTTGGGAAGGGCTCACAACATCTCTCTTACCTCCAGCCATAACATGCAAATGAGAGCTAGCCAAAATTAATAAAATTTATAAAACTAGCTCTCAAGATACCCAATCAAAATTCGATTTCTTATGGTATTGTTTCTATAATTAGGATGGTTACAGAACCCCCAAGTAGCACAACCAAAGCTCTAATACCAAATATTGTGACACCCCCTTCTAAGCAATGCCACCTCAAATCACACTGTTGTGGTCTTGGAAAGTCTGCAACACATATTTACCAAACCATTCACACAACATACACAATTTCAGAATAACCATGTCAAATCTATTAGTGAAAATTTGTTAACTATATGAACACTTACCCAAACTTCAGTCTTGGAGTTTAAAAATAATTTTTTTATAAATTACGTCATAAATTGCGATTTTACACAATAGAACCCATGTTCTACTAGCATAGCAAAATCTCTATGTCCCAAATTCCCCAAAAATTGTAACCTTCACTCTAGATTTCATGTTGGACACTCTCCTGAAAAAGGTTTATAACTAGGTGTATGAGCTTACAGCTCCGTAGGCATTAGAACCAAGAACATGCTTACACATAATAAAATTGCCAAAGTGTATACAATTCTGAATATTCCATGATCTACAATTAACATCGTAAAAGCATACGATATCTCTAAACATGGCATGATCTGCAATCGGTATTATACTTATAACCATGCTTAAAGAGTAAACAAGAATCATTCCATCCATATAACACATCTTATAACTGCATGCACATTTCATGAATTATGCTAATCTTACGAATGACTTGCTCATTCTTATAAATGACTCGCACCTAACAAGGGATGAAAATGAAAAAGGATAACTTGAAATATCCATCTTTATCCATAGCTTATAGGACACATGAGGATATAAATTTAAAGATAAGGATAAGAAAATTATCCTTATCTTTTTTATTTAGGATAAGAAAAGATTACAACTGATTCTGTATCATGTAACCCGATTATCCGTCTTTTTATATTTTATATTATAATATTATAATATAATGGATGTATAGAAACATATTTTTTATATTTCATATTATAACATTACTTCATGAGAACGAAGCAGACAAGGAGAGATGGGAGGCTCTCTCAGGGTAGTTGGTGGTTGATGCTATTGGGGATGGAGTACAGGTTAAGGATATCTAGAGAGATCTTTATGCGGTCTGGGCTCCACTTGTGTGTGGACTGTGTGGCGCCTGGGAGGCAGAGGCTTGCTTATCAGATTCCCTAATCAAGCTATTACTGAGGAAATTCTCAGTGCGGGTTCTATCTTCATCAGTGGAAGGGATCTAACAGTGAGGAGATGGGTTCCCTTGGTTGGCTTCAAGGTGGTGAAGTCACTGTAGTTGGTGTGGTTAATTTGCAAGGGTATCCCACTGCACTTATGGAGGAAGGAGGTAATACTTGAGGTGGGAAAGGCAGTGGGCTTCGTGATTAAGTGGATGAAAGAGCGCTCAAGGATACCCATGGCATTAGGGCCAGGGTGTTGGTCGCGGTGGAGGAGGGGGTTTTCCCAGTCAGAACTTCGTTGAAGCACCAGGGGTTTGTTTTCTAAGTATTGGTTAAGGAGGAGGAAAGTGAGAGGGAGGGCCTGCTCCTAGGGGCATCTTGGGCCGATCGAGTGAGGTCTGGAGGGGCGGCGGCGGTGTTTGCCCAGGGTGCGTTAACTCTAAAAAAGGTGCCTGATCACGGGAGGAAGACGACAGTTCAACCCAAGGTGAACCGGGTTGGGACGGTGAAGCGGACAATGACAAATCAAAATGTCGGACGGGTGGTGCAGAATATTCAAAATTCAAAGATGGCGGTCAGTTGGTGACATGAAGCCTTCCAGAGGAGCAAAGTGCAGACGGAGGCGAGGAGCTTGAAGGCAGAGATCCAGCGTTGGTGGCTCGAGTGATGACAGGCGCTGGTCAGCTCACGTCTACTCTAGGTGAGTTTTCGATGGCAGAATGTTCGATTGTCGATATGTATCCGTTTCCGTTAAATTTTAAGGATAAGGATAAAGATCTAGGTATGTAAGGATAAAGATAAGGTCAAATATATACTTTTATTATAAAGATAAGGATAAGAATATAACTATTATCCTTACTGTTAAGTAACCTTTTTCATCCATACAAACCACTCATATTTTTGTACTCATATTGATTTGCACTTGTAGGCAAAACCATTTATATTTAATTCACATATCAACATATCACATTCATGCATAATCGATTCATTTCAGTAGGTCAGATCACATATATAACCTTATTGTACATACAATCTATATTCAACTAGCATAATTTCTTAACTCTACATGTCTTCGGACATATATTCACCAACAACATAATAAGTCGTAACTTGAGCACCTATATAAGAGAGTGCATCCATCGAGATATGGCGCAGAATCTGGGACTAATACCCCATCATCCACCAAATTGTCATTTGACTTCGGATTTTTTTTCCTTTTCCGTCGTCCTTGATTCGTATTTACTACACTAGATACTTACTGTGGATTTGGTTTGTCCTCCTTAAGGTGGTACTGTCTATACATGCTTATAATTATAAGTACTTTCTTACATAATAGCATTGTTCTGCATGGCTCAGTTCAAAACGGATTCACAGTTTAAAATAGATTTATAACTATTAAACAGTTCAAAATCATATATAAATACTTAATAAAAAAATGACATCATAATTATAATTATAATCACGATGGTTCAGTGCTAACCCATGCATATAACTAAGATATCTTTTAACAGTATATTTTTTACACTCATGACTGGCAAAGCTTACTTTTTGAATACCAAAATAAAATAAGATAATTTAAATAACAATTAATATAAGATTTGTTCATCATACACCTGCCTTGGATAGAAGAAAATACAGCTAACTTCAAGTATTTCCTACTGTTTGGAAGTGCCTAAGCCCAAGAATCTTCTTTTTGCGCCTTCTTCCTCTATTTTTCTCTTTCTATCTCTAATTTTGTAGATTTTCTTTGGAAAGAATGAGATATTTTTTATTACCTAAATTCAGTTAAAACCCACTATAGAGTTGTCGATACTCTTAAAACAGTTATAGACCACCTACTAGAAGTACATATGTCTCTCATGAGTCACTAGGGCTGGAAATGAGCCAAGCCGCTCGGGCTCGGCTCAATTTCAGCTCGGTTCGGCTCGACTCAAAATGTCAAACGAGCCGAGCTCAAGCTTAAGTCAAAGCTCGAATAGCTTAACGAGCTAAGCTCAAGCTTATTGTAGCTCGGCTCGTGAGCTCGTGAGCCGGCTCGAAATATTTAACATGTTTTTTTTTAATTTTTCCAAATTAGGTCAAAGTGACATTCCATCCGTGTCCCGCGTTTGGGTCTTTGGGGTTTTGACCCCGCCAGGCCGCCACCCAGTGACTCTCCTCCCTCCTTTCTTCTCTGCACGCAGGCCTGCTAAGGCAGTGGCCAGTGGGCACTGCGATCGTCGTCGGCAGGCCCGGCACCATCTCCTCCTCCTCTTCTGTGTCCGTGGCTGCTGGCCACCATCTTCTCCTCCTCCTTTGTGTATACGGCCACTGATACCAAGCCTCCTGTCGCCGAACGTCGGCCATCTCCTCCTCCTCCGCGTCTACAGCCCGCCGGCACCCAGCTGCTCACCGATCGGCCACTGGCGATCGCTGGCGCCATCTCCTCCTCCTCCGTTTTTGTAGCCACCGACACCCAGCCCCCCGTCGAGGATCGTCGGCTCCATTATCGTTGGTCTCGCCTTTGCGTCTATGGCCCGCTAGCACCCAGCTGCTCACCGATTGGCCATTGCCGATCGCCGGCGCCATCTCCTCCGTTTCTGTAGCCGTCGGCACCCGCCTGTGGCCTTGTTCTCGCCATCGCCCACTGGCCCGATCTCCCTTTTTCTGGTGAGTGCTGGTGCGCACTGCAGCCCTAATTTTGCCCCTGCTTGATCTTTCCCAAATGTCTCTAATGTAGTGCCGATCTTTCCCAAATGTCTCTGATCCAGTGGATTAGGTGCTCGTCGGCCTGCATTCTTCCAGAATTGCTGCTGTGCGGGTGCTCGGTCCCATCTCTAGTGCCGCTCAGCCTGCCCTACATCTTGGGTATTATTTGTAACTTTTTTCATGGGTGAACAAGCTTCTATTTTAATTTTTATATCTGCATAAATCTTTGAATGATGATATCTATAGTTGCATATTTTTTCAGATTAAGCAATGTAGAATATAAATTAATAGATTCTTAATTAACAAATGCAGGGATTTAAGCAATGTCGTATGCATTTTTCTGATTAAGCAACGGAATATATTTGTATATAGATATTTTCCATGGTGATATCTTGATATGCCTTTAATATGTAGAAGTGTATTTTAAAATGATCTTGTTACAGATATATTTGACAGGAATGTCTTCATCTTCTGCTCCTATGGCATCTATAGAGAATTCAGTCTCTAGTCCATTTATAGTAGCACATCATGATTCATCCTCGCCGCATGTAACAGCAAATGAGGTTGCTCCCACTCCTGATGCTACTACTACAGAGGAAAATTAGGGTACTGAAGAAACTCAGAATGAGGAAGATGGAGCTACCATCCGTTGTGCCAAAAGACAAAAAAAATCGCCTATTTGGTTGGAGTTCAAAGAACGTTGTCTTCCAGATGGCTCGAAGAAGGCTCATTGTGTTCATTGCAAAAAGATGTTTACTATTTGTAAATCCGGTGCGACATCACATATGGGAAGACATTTGGAAGCATGTGCTAGTAGAAAAATACTTTTGAAGAAGCAAAAGGCTCTCAATTTTCAACCGGTGAACTCTAATGTTGATGAGAAGATGGTTGGCCCTCCTCTTTTAGAGCTCGGGGGAAAATATGATCATGCTAGAATGAGAGAAGCAGTTGCTCATTGGGTTCTTATGCACGAGCATCCATTCATTATAGTAGAAGCGGTGGGTTTTAATTTCATGATGAAAATGTCAAATATGCATTTTGAGAAGATATCCCGTAAGACAATCAAGAATGATTGTGTGGCTGTATATGAGGCAAAAAAGAAGAAGTTGAAGGCTTTGTTGAAGACTATAAGCAAGATTAGTTTGACCATTAATCTTTGGAAGTCACAAAATCAAAAAATTGAATATATGGTTATTACTGGACACTTTATTGATAGTAATTGGAAGTTACATAAACGAGTTTTGAGCTTTGTGCATATTCCTCCTCCTCATCGTGGGATTGACATAGCTGATGCAATTTACAAGTGCTTGAAAGATTGGGGAATTGAGAATGAAGTTTTTACAGTCTCTGTTGATAATGCTGCTTACAATGATGTTTGTTTGAGGGTTTTCAAAGAGAACTTTTCAAGAACTAGGAAACTACTTTGTGGTGGAAAGTTATTCCATGTGCGATGTTGTGCTCACATCCTTAATTTGCTAGTTCAAGATGGCCTTGGTGAAATTAAGGATATTATTGACAATGTGCGTGAAAGTGTGAAATATGTTAATCAATCTGAAGCAAGACTTCGCATATTTTCTGAGATTGTGCAGCAATTACAGCTTGGATCAAGAAAGTTGATAATTGATTGCCCTACTCGTTGGAACTCAACGTATGATATGTTGTCGGCAGCATTAAAGTTTAGGGATGTATTTCCAAGATTCAAAGAAAGTGAACCAAATTATGATTACTTACCGAGTTTGGATGAATGGGAGAAAGCTGAGAAAGTATGTGAAATCTTAGAAGTTTTTAGTGCAGTCACTAACATCATTTCTGGAAGTGACTATCCTACTTTTAACTTATATCTTAGTGAGATCTATAGGGTGAAAGAAGTTTTGAATCTTCATTCAATGGATGAAAATGACTTCATTTGTGCAATGATAAGTAAGATGAAAGGAAAATTTGACAAGTATTAGGGTGAATGTAACTTGTTAATGGCAGTAGCTTCTGCTTTAGATCCAAGGTGTAAACTAAGGCTGGTTGAGATGTGTTTTCCAGAGATCTATCCTGAAGGTGAAGCTAGAAGAAAGATACAAGTAGTTCGTGAGGCCTTATATGAACTTTATAGTGAATATGTTGCCATTTGTAATGCTGACAATAGTGAGCAACTCTCTACTACAGGAGCTAATTCTTCAGGTGCTTCCACAGGTTCTAGGTCTCAAACATCATCCACATCAGGTTGGTTAAAGCTCATGAACTATGTCAAACAAGTTGAGATAGTGAATTCACCAAAATCAGAGTTAGATATTTATCTTGAGGAGGGTGTGTATATTTGTGAGGAAAGCTCACATTGTGATTTCAATATCTTGGAGTGGTGGAAAGTGAACAACTTGAAATATAGAATTTTATCCAAAATGGCAGCAGAGATTCTTGCAATTCCTATATCTACAGTGGCCTCAGAATCTACATTTAGTGTTGGTGGTAGAGTAATTGATGCTTATCGTGCTTCTTTAGCTTCAGAGATTGTTCAGGTATTGATTTGTGGAGGGGATTGGGTTCGTGTACTTCATGGTGTCAAGAAAAACTAACAGGTATATGAGAATATGATGATTGTTGATCTAATGTGTTGCTTGTGAATGTCTTAGTTTAATTTTTATATGCTTTTGTTCAATGTTTGCAGGCGGAGAAGAAGCCAGTGGAGATTTTCTTGCCAGTTCCATGATTATCTCAACCTTTTTCTATCAAGGTAACTTTGATATTTGATATTTCATGGATCCTTTCATTTGAGTTATTATGAATTTGCTGATTTTTCTTTCTTTCTTTCTTTTTGTTTAGGTACTTGCAAGTTGCAATTGGGAAGCAAAGGAGACTTATTTTTCAAATCAACTTCAAGTAGTTGTTATGGAGACTTGTTACAAGTCTTTATCTTTGTTATGAATGTTTATGACAAGAAAAAAACAATAGACTTGTTATTGACTAATTGAGTTTTAGTTTCTATGTTGGAGATTGACATGAAGTTGTTTGGCTTGTTTGAGTTCCTATGCTTTCTTTTTCCTTTTTCTTTCTTTTGTTTGATATTCAGGTTTGTATGCAGAGTGTTTTGAATTAAAGTTAGATATGGAAGAAAAATTTCACATAATAGGTTTCTTTTCCCTGGCAAGTTTAGTGCCTTTGTTGCATACTTAGACATAATTTAAGTTGTTTTTATTTGATATTCAGGTTTGATATTGAAACAATATTATTCATAGTAAGTTTCTTTTCTCCTTGTAATTTTTGTATATTTAAATTTTCATCTATGTAGTTAGTATCATCACAAAAGGTCTATATTCATGTTTAATTGAGTTCAAAATCTGCCTATTAAGGTTCTTGTTCATTTTTTATTATGCATTTAATTGTCTTCCTTGGGATTTTAATTGAATTGATTAGTTTTCATTTTATATGTCTTGATAGAGTATTATTACACAAGTTTGAATAAGAATACTAAAAAATCCTCATTTTTCATCAAACGACTAAAATTAAATCGCACATGTCCAGATTTCAGTAGTTCGAGCTCGAGCCGAACCGAACTCGAGCCTGGCGAAAACAGGTCGAGCCGAGCTCGAGCCCAGATTTAGAGCTCGAACCGAGCTCGAGCCAAACTCCATTGACCCGAGCCGAGCCCGAGCCATCCAAAGCTCGGCTCGGCTCGGCTCATTGCCAGCCCTATGAGTCACCCTTAAAGTAGCAGAAACAAATAATTTAATTCTAGTAAGAATCAATTACAGGTGTTCACATAATTGATAACTTACTACTACAATAACTTCGATTACCTATTTGCTATAATAATTTCGATTACATGTTTGCTGTAGTAACTTCGATCACATGTGTTCTACTATTTGATACTTTAATTATATATTTGCTAAAGTAACTTCGATCACATATTTACTACAGTAGCTTTGATTACATATTTGCTACAGTAACTTCGATTACATGTGTTCTGTTAATTTATATTTTAATTATATATTTGTTACATTAACTTCGATTACATGATTGTTGTAGTAACTTCGATTATATATTTGCTACAGTAATTTTGATTGCATGTGTTATGTTAATTGATACTCAATTACATATTTACTACAGTAACTTCGATTATATATTTGCTACAGTAACTACGATTACATATGTTCTGTTAATTGATACTTTTAAATACATGGTTTCAATATGCTCATTGATACTTTAATTACATGTTTGCTATAGTAACTTCGATTAAGTGTTTATTACAATAACTTCGATTATATGTGTTCTGATAATTGATACTTCAATTACATATATGCTACAGTAACTTCGATTACATGTTTGCTACCGTAATTCTATTACATGTGTTTTGCTAATTGATATTTCAATTACATGTTTACTACAGTAATTTCAATTACATGTGTGTTGTTAATTGATACTTCAATTACATGTTTGTTATAATAACTTCAATTACATATGTTATAACTAATTGATATTTCAATGACATAGTTTCGGATAATGGATATTTCAATTAGATGACTTCGGGTAATTGATTAATTGATCTTTTTATTAATTAATTAAATTAACTAAATAACTTATATCAATTAACCTAACTCTTCTCAACTTATTTAACCAACTTCTCGATACTTATTATTTATTTATTATTTTCTTCGTCTTTTCTTTCTTCCTCTCTCTTCTTCTTTTTCTTCTTTATTATTAAAACTTAAAAAGACTTTCTACGATTTGAGATATTACACATGAGCCCTCTTTTTGCTTGTTTGATCAATTATTTGGGACTTAGTCAATTCTTGAGTTCTCTTTTTTTGAGAACCTGTTATACTTCTAATGAATTATTTGTCCATCTAAACTGACTAAGACTTAATTTATTCAGTTAAATTAGACTAATATAACCTCTTCTAAACCTTCACGATCAATTCTAGATTGTCGAAGAAAGATTTTTGATTCTCTAGCTAGAGAGGAGAAACAGAGTCTATATATATATGTAAATGTGTATATATATATATACACAAACATATACATATGAAATGGTTATAGTCTGTTGCTATGCTGGCAGTAGACTGAACCAAAGCAGGCAAAATCTCCCTATCCCTTATTAAAAAATAAAATAAAATTTACTATTAATTTTTAAATATTCAAATAACATCTTAGGGTTGTTTCCATCTCTTGGGGTTTAAATTTCACCATCCGATCGTGAAATGCAATTGTAGTTGTCCGATGGGATGTGCACAATTTTTTTAAAAAAAAGTAATTATGAAAAAATAATAAAAGATTTGTCCGGTTAGCCCTTAAGGTTTCTCCCATCTCTTGGGATTTAATTTTAAACACTAATTAGGAGATTAAAACCCCAAATATAAGGTACATTACCAGTGGACAGCGTATGGTAACCGTCCATATATATACACGTATATAAAGAATGTTGCTATGTGATTAGCTATAGTGTGTGCAATTTGACCACACCCACTATTTTCGACCTCTTATTAATATTAAAAAATAATAAAAAATTTAATAACATTTTAAATGTTAAAATACCCTATTTAGGTCGTTTCTATTCTTTGGGACTTTATTTTCACCGTTCGATTATCTTGAAACTCAAACTCAATTGTAGCCATCCATGGTTACGTGCAAATTTAACTTTCAAAAAAATATGAAAAAATAATAAAAAAATAAAAGAATTGATCGAATTATCCTTAAGCTTATTCTCATCTTTTAAGATTTTAGTATTCATCACCAATTTGCTTACACTCTATTGGACGGCTTCAATCAATTTATATATGATTGGATAGTGAAAATTAAACTTCAAGGGATGAAAATTATCTACGGGATAATTAAAATTTAAAATTTTACGATGAATTTTATTTTTTTCAAGATGTGGATGAAACTGAAACGACGGTGCGGTTTATCTTCACGGATGCGAAAATTACATCTCAGCACTGTTCTATATCTAAAAGTCGCATATTAGATGATACTATATACGATACTCTTTAGACCATCCATTTTGTACAGTGTTGATGCACAAACAATAATCATTGGATGGACATGATTTTTACTTCATGGATAACTTTTCAGTAGTTGACAAGATTTAATTGTTTGAATTAAAAAATAGTATTTATTTAAAATATTTTTAAAATAAATAATACCATTCTTATTTTGCCACAGGTATAATGGATCCTCTCTGCCTGCATATATAAAAGGATGGAACTAAAATGCCATACAGGTGCAAAATCCCCACTACGAGTTAATTGGTTACACGGAAACCCTGGATGAAATATGTCGGGTACAATTGAGTCCTCTCCATGGCATCCGAGAGATAGGGCGGAGACCATTTTCGGGGACTAGTACCACAAATGGTAGGTAGATTGTGTTTTCAATTTTCTAGTAAATACTGCTTGGTTGACGTAGTAATTTTCTAGTAAATGCTACTTTTTTTTTCTCAGTAAAATATATATTCATTCAACCATAGAAACCTACATAGCAAAGACTTCTACAGCTCCCCGACTCTGATTCACATGAAACAAATAAAAGAATTGATATTGTAGTGATTTAAACCTCCAAAGAAGTTTAACTAGGGCGTGCTGGACAAGGCAACAAACGAAGGGCTTCATCTTTGCATGGAAGTGATCGGCTCCTTCACATAGTGATGGGCTTCGATTAGCATCTGATTGCTTAAATGGTTGGACATGGACCTTGAAGAACACATTCCCTTTCCAAGATATGGTGATTGCACGCAAATAACGGAGGTCTTGAAATGCCGAAGAAGAACTTCAACAAGCTATACTGTAGGGTAAGAACAAGCAATTGACGCCATCTACGAGATACGACATACCAGTCGTGATAAGCAATCGAACAGTTGAGCAAACTGAACAGGGGATAGATAATGAAAGCAAAGAAGTTGCAACTGAGTTCTAAAGGGGTAAGAACTGAACAATATAAGTGGAGCAAATGTAAAGAAGGCTTTGAGATCAAAAGCTAGGTTGAACAAGAAAAAGAGTAGATAGCTAAATCAAACTAAGAGGAACTAAGCTCTGTCTAGAGACAGAGAACCATAAGTAAGAAGTCCAAGACTTACTTGACAAAACCTCTCAACAAGGATGAACCTCTAAGTTGAGAGAAACATTTCCTCCCGCACAAGGGAGCAGTGAGGGACAGCAGCACAAGGGAAAAATGGATGGGGCGATTGGTGATGGAGGAGGAGGAGAAAGAGGAAGGAGAGGGAGATGGGGGTGGGGGGGAGCCCTACATCGAGAAACTCCCTCCACCTGTGGGAAAGACAACTTGCCGACGCTCTTCTGCCTTTGTTAGTAGTAAATACTACTTGGTTGAGGTAGTTTTCCTCCCGATGATGCTTTGCACGGCCAACAAAATCGACCTTGAAATTGTAGGCTAGCTAGAGTGGGTCGCTCAGCTCACAGTTAGCTCGAGTCCCAACCCAACTTTCCTCGTAGTGGTGGTGGCCCTTCTCCCAGCCACCGCCTCCGTTCCACTCCACCCGGCCCAACTTGCTCCGACGCTCCTCCTTTGTATCAGGTGGGTTTTCCATTCCAATTACAGTTTTAGATAAAAAGAAAAAAATAATGTTTGTTGTAGTGCATGTAGTAGTGCAAGACAGTCCCATCCAATAAATTGGACAGTAGCGCAATGAACTCGTTCTATTTTTTAATTTTTTGTCAGATTTTTAAATTTTTTTAAAACGTTCGATCAAAATTTTGATGATATACTCAAAAAGCTCTAGTTGACTCTAAGTCGACCATTATATATTTTTAAAAATCTTTTGGCATGTATCTCGATTTACGTATAAATAGTTTTTTTTTTTAAATATACAGTTGACTCTAAATTGACTCGAATTTTTTGAGTTTTGTCGAATTTTTAATTAGATATTTTAAAAAATTTAAAAAATAAAAAAGAAACTAAAGTCACTGGACTGCCGTCCGATCCGTGCACTGTACAAAGTTCAACAAGCATTATTACTCTAGAAAGGGAAGAAAGAGCCTCCAATCGACTCTCTCTCCCCTTTCGTTCGCGAGTCCATTCGTTCTCCCCCAGCCCGGGCCATTCTTCTCTCTGCACCCGCAAGAAAAAGGTGTCGAAAGAAAATTTGATAAATTGTTGGGCCCTGCTTCTGCGGCCGGCGGCAAGAGAGAGGGGATGAGGAAGCGGGACTTGGGGATTCTACTCCTATGCGCCTTCGCCGTCTTCTTCTCGCTCCAGGTGAGCTGGGGTTTATCCCCTCTCTCTCTCTCCCCCTCTGTCCCATAACTTGCTGACCGACGATGCCGATCCTGCTTGCCTCCTCCGAAGCGAAGGGGATCCGTTTTCTATGGGGTTTTGTCGTCACCCTTCTCGTTTTCTATACGTTGTGTTCCGGCTTGTGCACCGTGCTCCAGCCGCCATCCCTTTCTCAACATGGGATCCTGCACCGTGCTCCAGCCGCCCCTTTTATCTGTGTTTTTGGTGTTTGGTGTTGGTGCGATCAATCCCGGAGTTTGGCTCGTCTGTGTTCTTTTCTTCTTCTTCTTTAATTTTTGCGGATCTACTTTACATTTTGCGGCCCCGTCCACATGAGGCTGGAAAACCAGTGGCGGTTTGCCCACGGCTAATACCCATGGATGGATGGGTGGAGAGGCCAGTGTAATATGGCTTGTATGCACGAGAACCCTTTTCTGCTCTGGGAGATTTTGGTATTTCCTTGCACCCAGGGCTTTGTATAGCTGCCCTTGATGTTGATGTTGTGGTGCCCCTCGTTTATGCCTCAGAATGTGAAACAAGTATGCTTTCAAGAGCATCGCTTTGAAAAAGTGCTTTTTTGGCCGACTTCTTGCTTGCAGTATCTGAGAGTGGTTCCGTCTGGATACACTTTCCTGTATTTTCATAGTTTTGTTTCATATGTTCCTTGGCACATGGTCTTCCTGGTATTATGTGTGCACCTTTGAGTTTGTTCTGCTTTGTATCTCCCAGCATGAAGGTGATTTTTCGTTCAAGGAGGCTTGGTTCCACCTCTCTGATGATTACCCAATCAAATATGAAGCTGAGCGCCTTCCTCCACCTATTGTAGCTGATCTAAATGGGGATGGGAAGAGTGAAGTTCTCATCGCTACACATGATGCCAAAATTCAGGTAATGTCCCCCCTTAAGGAGGAGATTATTCGCATGTCCTTTTTTGATTAATAGAGCTAGGAAGAGCAGAATCTTGTGCCAAAGATCCTTCAGGTAAGCATGTGCTTTTCAAGTTATGTTTTTGGTAGTTGGCCTGATGAAACTCTATGACAGTCCACATGTTAGTTTCCTTTTTCAGTTCATCACTTGAGGAGGGATATACGATCAACATAGCACTAGCAGGATTCCCAACAAAAAATTCAGAACACTTAAAAAGCACCCATGTCACCTGGATGACTTTTTAATTTTTAAGGAACAAGTGTCTAAGTGGTGAATTTAATGCATTAAATTTTTTTCTGATTTTTCTGTCCACGAGCTCATGTCGGATTTCATGTATTGCATGCAGATTTCTTCTACCATGTGTACCCTGTATCTGAAATGTTCACGTGCTAATTTGTTTGCTAAAAGTGTAGTTGTGGAGTTAAATGGCTTTCATTTTATAATTTTGGTACCAACCACAGATTGATCTTTTACATATTCTAGGCCAATGCACATATCCACGAACCAATGTAAATTCATGATGGATCATGACATTGAGAAGACTAGGCTACCATGACATCTATATTTTTTCACCCCTTTTTTATTCTGTACGGGTGAAAGCATAATCATGAGAAAGAAGGTAGGTGGATATCAGGATTGCCTAGGCTAACATGGAAGGGCCAAAAAGAAAAACAGAAATATGAAATGGAGAACAAGAACCAAGTGTCTAGTTCACGCTCTTAATAAATACCTGAAATAAACATGGATGGTGAGATCTGGTTTCCTTTCATCCACATCTACCCATATGTCTTCAATTTTTCACTCTATATTATATTGCGTGGTATTCCTCTGTCCAAGATGGAAGTAACTTTCCATTGTGTTTTTTTTTTTTCAATTGAGGTTTGGTTGGTTGGACTAGGCGTGGTGATTACCTTTTTATCTTGTAGCTCATATAGTGTAATTTGACTTTATGATCAGTTATAACACAATGGTGATATGTGATCAGTAGATCAAGACATCAAGTTAAAAGATAATAGATGATCAATAAGTCAAGACATCAAGTTAACAAACTAATATTATACTTTAGGATTGCTGTCCATTTACATGTTAAATTCAATTACCTTCATGACTATTCTTTTTTCTCTTAAGTTAATTGAATATGAAGCCAAAATAGAAGGTGGCAAAAAATGCATCAGTCGGTTGTGTGTTGCAGCCTGAAATAATTCTTATCCTTTATGGCCTTGTGGTGATGTTGTTAAATTGAGAAGGCATCTATATGTTTTTTCCCAGTGCTTTTTCAATGTTCGCCTCTCTGCTTTTGGTTCCTTAGATAAATGCTTTATACTTTACCATCTGAATGCATTTACATTTGTTTCTTGGATGGAAGGCACATGAATTCGTCCATCATTGTCATATGTTTTCCTTCAATGGATGATCAGCTGCCGTAATTTTCTAGGAAAAGGAGAGATGGCAAGATCTATCTTATTAGCATAGAGGCTTCCTTTAGGCTGAATACTGGAGAAAACCATATAGCTTCTTGGCCACCCTTAGAGTGGGCAGTGAAAAAAGAAGAAACCACTTGCTGTTTCCATGCAGTACTCATTATCAACTGTTTAGTAATTTAACACTATCAGATAGGTTATAAAATATCTCTCCTTAAAGATTTCCTTTCCTTTAAGTATCTGCCAAAACCGAAACATATGGGTGGATTAAGCTTACAGTTCTACTAAGAAGATATTTAACATGCATAATCTTGCTTTGGAATGCAATGTATCTTCAGACAACCTAGATTAGCTAAAGGAATGGACCTTCTAGTGTATAGGGATGTCGACTAGGTTCCCTCAAACATGGATTGCTGTCTCCTGAGGTCTCTTTGAGATTGGTCTCTCCAGGTTTCAAGATAGTTTCTTTTCTCTGGGAGATGGGAATCTCTGAGATCTTGCCAAGATCCCTTCTCTTTGGTCTTCTAAGGTGAAGCTAAAAAGTGAGATGGCAACCATTCTCTCATGCCTTTGTATGTATCGGGCCTATTTAAATTTGTATTTCTGTTTGCATGCATGTATGTTTGTATGTGTGCTTACAGATATGCATGCATGTATTTATGCATGTACATACACAACTGTGTGTATGCCTATAAGTATGAGAAAAGACAAAAGCGGGATATTAGAATGAATTTTCAGATATGATGAGTTTACATATTAAAAAGGAGGCAACATTTGATGTGTTTATGTGGCTAGAGAACAACCACAATGTGGAAAACATCAAAACAACAGAATAGGGAAACAATGTGAAGATTGTCCTTTAATTGGGGATCAGTTTATGAGGAAAATAAAATTTTAAAAATGGTCATTTGCAATTGTTTTTCAGCCCATTTTTTTCTTCTTTTGATTCTCTATGAGATTGTTCCTGTGGACTTTTCCATGGTAGAGCTGTGAGTGGAGCATATTAAACCCCATCTTTGTAAAATCACAGAATGTGCGATTCTGGCAAGTTCTGTCAACATGTCAAATGGTCACACTGGTAGTGGAGTTAATCATTTTGGAAAGGCGCTATCCAAGGTGTGGGGAAAGTCAACTTGGCAAGCCAGGTTTTCATGCAGCTGTTCATGCTTCTACAGTTCTTGGTGCTGTATCATCCTGGCCTTTGGACTTGGCCAATCATCCTACAGGATGGAGTCTACTTGACGAATTTATACTTAAGATATAATAATGTTATTAATTAAACAGGTACAAGTTTCCGAATTTCCACCTTGTGTCTATTCCCCTTCTGCTATCTTTTATGTGCTTAAACAGGAGTTATCCAATAGGTTTACTACACAACCAGAATACACAGGAGGAAAGTTCACACTAGTCGATGCTTTCCTGTTCTTCTGAGTTCCTATGTTCAGATCCTTTCAGATTGACCAAGTCCTAAGTGGTAATGAACATTCTTGAATAGGAATGATAGGTTCTCTCTTGAAGACGGTTATTCATTATTCACTGCCCTAAGGGAGCTACCAATAGTAATCATTCTTTTCCTTTTCTGCCTACCACCATTTTTGCTGATTGTATGGGTTTTTGCTAAGTTTCAAGGTGACTTAAAACAAAAAGTCAGATGGTTGGCATGCTGCAGGTAGCTGTAATCAAACGGCTGAAAAGTGGCACTTTCATACTGTTAAGCTGTAGTGTAGATTATTTTAAGGTCTATACTTATTAGTGTTCTTAAATTAATATCTTCTTCATTAACTAATTATAGACCATGTTCATGAATTCCTTAGGTTTTGGATCCCCATGCTCGACGTGTTGATGAGGGTTTTAGTGAAGCACGTCTGTTGGCAGAGGTGTCTCTCCTGCCTGACAAAATCCGCATTTCATCTGGGAGGCGTCCGGTAGCTATGGCTACGGGTGTGGTTGATCGTACTTACAAAGATGGAGAAATAAAAAAGCAGGTGCTGGTTGTTGTTACGTCAGGCTGGTCAGTTATGTGTTTTGATCATAATCTCAAAAAGCTTTGGGAAAATAATTTGCAGGTTTGCGAGCATTTTCCTTCCTTTTTTTAGTTGTTAGTGATATTACACTATTTTGCTGCAGAGAAGCTATTTTTCTTGAGAATAGATTATGTATAGGCTTTGATAAAAAACTTGTTTTCATTGTGTGTTTATATTCCTGGTGTTACATAGGAGGATTTTCCACATGGTGCTCACCACAGAGAGGTAGCAATTTCTATTAGCAACTATACACTGAAGCATGGAGATGCAGGATTGGTTATCATCGGGGGGAGGATGGAAATGCAACATCATGTATGTGAGATGATTGTCTTTATATGGTTACAGCTTATTGTTTTATGTATTCCATTTGTCTGTCATTATTCAATCTGATTGATATTCACCATCCATTATCGCTGGACATGTATTTAAACCTACCTCATTCTCTAAAGTAGAGGTTAATGCATATTTTCATTGTATTTCACATTACTAGATTCTCCATGCTACTTTGTGGGAAATATGAAGAGAGGAGTGTTAGGGTTTTTGGGAGGAAAGCAAATCCCAAGAGGGTAATCTCCTCCATTCGTGATGGGATATGGGAATGGGTATGCAATGTAAATGATTTATGGTTGTCCATTTTGGTTGCTTTGGAGTGATGGAGAGACGCAACATCTTGGTGTGATTTTGTATATTGCTTCTTTCCTTTCATCTTAGTAAATATGTGGTACCATCCACTACCCCCCCCCCCCCCCCCCCTCCACCCCCACCCCCACCACCACAAAAGGGAAAAAAAAAGGATAAATGCTTTTGTTACCCCTAAAACCTCCATGTTATTGTTAACATAGGATGTAAATTTATAAGTTTTGGGGTTTTCTCAGAATTAATGAGATGGAATGTTATTTTAGTTTGATGCAATTTTGTAGAGAAAAGAAAGGAGATATTCCACTGATTCAATTGATAGCGAAGGGAGGTGATACACCTAAGATTCCCAAAGATTTTTCAAGGAAAATTCTTTCAATTTCGTATTTTCTATTGTCTATTGACAATAATTGTCTAGGTTTAGGGCCCAAGTTGTTTGGAGCAACCACTGCCTTCACTCATGTTGTTTTATCCATCCATGGTCATGTTCAGGGCCCAAGTTGTTTCCAAGTATGTAGCACTTTTTTTTTCATTGATGTGAGTCCTGAATGAGTTGGTGTCAAGTTCCTGCACTGCAGTGGTGACATGGGAATTACGGGTGTAAACCAGGTTGGGTGTATACAGATCCATCCTGCTCATATTCATATTTTGTGGATATGAATCATCTCGTATGCATGGACTGAGGACATTCAGATGCTCCTAGTAACCTTGTTTGACTTGTGGAGCCCAATCAGCCATCCAACTTTTGGTATTTGATACCCCTAGTGGATGCCCTCAAGCTTGCAATTTCCTGAGTTTACCTTGAGGAACCTCACTGTGCAGTGCAAAACCCACCTGCCACCCGTCACCTCAGCATCCTCAAGTGACTGAGTGAGCACTGTTTGGAGCAACCACTGCCTTCACTCATGTTGCCACCACTCCTGTTCTAGTTGGCATCCTCCCTCTGTCAGCTCCGCATACGACTGACACCAGCTCCACTACAGTCGCTGCCAGCCCGCTCTAGTTGCTGCTGCTGTATGCCACTGCCACCGCAGTGCCGCCTGCCCTCCCCCTCCCCTGCCTCTGCCTTCCCCTCCTCCCTCCTCCTTCAACTCAGAAGCCCCCCAGTAGTCTGATCTTTGCTGCCAAATGTCCCCTGGGTAGCCATCACCCACTTTTCTGTGCCTTCCCACCACCATCGCTGCCTTGGCCATCGACTTCTACACCACTGTGATTGATGTTGCCAAGTTGCTGGCCCTGGAGGCAGCGTCTTTGGTAGAGATGGCAGATGCGGAGGGGAGATCGAGCTCCCTAAGGGCTGACCTCATCTTATCCGGATCTATGGGATCCAATTGCCCATGTATGTATCCAACAAAATATAAATAAAAACACCTCCAGTTGTAATTGATATAATATGAATGCAGTCCTAATGGGAGTTTAGGCTGGAGAGTTGCCTGCTGCCCATCAAAGATTTAATCAGACCATTTGGTGGAGAAAGTTTGTCTGGCAAAAAAAGAGCAAGCCAAATGTTCGCTCTCTACCATTTTCCCGTACAGTAAAACAATCTGGATGAAATGACGGTACACAAGTTTGAGATGCACATTGCTAATTGTTTCTGATATTATAAGCCAGGAGACAAGTTCATAGAGGCCCTGTGTTTCTGGAAGGATCTCTCTGAGCCATTGTTTCCAAGATTCCTTTAAAGAGGTAGTGGGTTTATGCATATAAACTTTGATGGGCCAAAATCTCGTCTGCGTTGATCAGGGCCCTTCGTCTCCAATCAGAGGGGTGTTGCTCTGCAGTCCTTGCAAAAGAGAACAATGTTAGAGGGTCTCCGGCAGCAGTCCGAGGGATCTCCCTCCGATGCTTAAGTCAGAAGGCTGGGGATGCCGAGAGAAAGTCAAGGTAGCTTGGGCTCTAGGAAGCATACATGTACCGATTGGACTAAAGGTCCTTATATAACAGTCCATAGGCAGTTGTCGGTCCTGTTAGAGGTCGATTCTGATCAGGAAGGCAGGGTTTTGAAAGGTATGCTAGTCAAGTCCTAAACGGGAAAGACTTGTGTTGCAGGGGAAATCCCTATCTGGCGGGCTCCTGGTTACCTCTCTTGGTAAGCTCTTAGTTGTGATTAGATATGTAACCGAGGAAATTGGAATCTTGGGCGGAGTTGTCATGTTCTGGGAGTCCAGTCTGTACTGGATCTGAAAGTAGAAGAGACATCCGTTACGTCGATCCAAATCCCTCCTCGGAAGACCGTGGGATTCCTTTGTGGATAGATCCATTCTCGGAGAGATAGGGACAATTTCTCTGCTGCAACACAGTCTGAGTTAAACCAGGATTCCCAGTGGGTGAGTCCATCCCTTTGGAATCCGACCATGCTTAGATTCTTGTTCTGAAGGAGGGAATGAAGAGGGCTTCTAGATAGATCCTGACCCTTCTCGGTATCGGGCCAGTTTGGGCCCCTACTTTTGGAAATTGGTCTTGTCATATTGGGCCGACCCTCCTGGAATTGGGCTTGCTGAAATCTTCCTCCTTCACTTACCCCCCATTCTTCGGTGCGCATGCGGACCGAGGAGTGGTTGAAGTTCTTTGAGGGGATGCCTTCTGATAGCCAATCCAACCCCGAAGGGTTAATCAATTTGGTCCTGAAAGGAAATTGTCACAACTTGTCCTGCTTTTAGAGGAGGCAACATTGTCGCACCGGCCGTTCCTCTGGTTCCCATGCTGCCTCCCAAGCCTCAGCATGTGCTGGATGTTGCTATTGTAGTGCTTGGTCGTGAATTCATTTGCTTAGATGATTAGAAGAAGATAGAAAATAGGGAGCTCAGGAGCAATTTCCAATCGGGATCATCGCTGCCACTGCCTGGGTATGAAGTGGTCGAGAGCAAGGTTAAGAAACCCGGGATCGGGTCCTGGATCGGCCGGTCCAAAATCGATCGGATCGGCCGATTCCGATCCGAGTCAGCCCGATCCTGGCCGATCCTGGCTGAGTCAGGCTCGGCTGGTTCGGATAGCAGACAAAAAATAGAAAAAAATATGAAAAAATGTGAAAAAATATAAAACATAAGTCTAATGCATAATTGTATTGAAATACATTGATTTGAAGTACATAAGATGTTGTTGGACAAAAAAACCTTGAATAAACTTACATATATGATTATGAACTTACATTTATTCCAAACATACATTATACTGAATGAACATATGGCTTACATACTCAGTCCATGACATATAGCTCTGGTAGTATTGTTCATATTGCATCACATACCGGCTATAGTCATCCGTATTGGTATAAATGACTGACAATTGTGGATATTCTAGACAACCTCCTAAATAGTCGGATGTATCAGAATGTTGAGGAGGGTAAACTACATATTCAGTAGGCTGACTATACCCTTCGTATGGAGAATATGATGATGCATCTGATAGTTGCTCCTGATATTCTCTCTCCCTCCTAAGTTCTTCTTTGGCCTCTGCACACTGAGGAGCTTTACCTTTGTCCTTTCGCCTTGATCTGCTGAATGTTTGAATGGAAGATTCTTCACGTCATGTTCTGCTACCATGATGTTCATTTTGGGTAGCATGTGTGTATTCTTCTTCTCCAGTGAATTGAATCGGTGGAGGTGGGGCTGGGGCACTGGTAGCATCTCCGCCATCCTCAGAACTGTCGGAGCTCGTCTTTGATGTCGAGTCATTTAAGGTTTGATATTGGACCTCATCACTTGGTTCTGGCGTTTCATCCTCTTCCTCGATAGTCTCCAGATCAGCAATCTGAATTCCAGTACCACTCTTCCTTTTGCTTGTTGCTTGTTTTTTGCTCTTCTTCTGACGTTTTGGAGGAGGAGGTTGAAAATCAGTAAGTAATGGAACATTATCTAACTCACCTTCCGCCCATTCCCGATCATTTGGGTTTGAATTCAGGCTCATTTAAGGTGCTTGCATCAACCCATGCATTTAGTAGATGTTGCTCCTCGAACAGTTCATCCAAGTCTATGGGTTCTTTTGCATGTGTCGTCTCCGTAGCTTGTCCGGAATTTCTCTCTTTTTCCTGCCTTTGAAGGTTCCTTATGAGCTCCAGATTTTTTAGCTTCAACCTCATGTTATAATGACAGAATACTAGTTTCTCTAGACGGCTCGATTTCAATCTATTCTTTTACTTGGTGTGAATCAAGCCAAATGTGCTCCAGTTTCTCTCACAACCTGATGAAGAGGTTGTTTGACTTAAGACCCGAATTGCGACATAGGCTAGATCTTTATACCCATATGCTTTTCCATGATCTAGCCACCAGTCAGTTGTAAATAGAAAATTGGCCATGTCAACAATGTGCAAGCTATAATTAAAAATTAAGTAGAACATTTAGTTAATAATTTTCAAACCTGGATTCAAAATTTTGGCAGCTCTTTGAGCAGTACTTGTCCCAAAGTGGTATAACATCATTCTGTAATCATGCATTTGCTTGCATGCCATTATTGCTCTGTCCTCATTTGCAAGCATGCGCTTAATAACAGACTTAGCCCCCATCAATACTTCCGAGCAACTATTATAGTTATCCTTCTTCCCATCAGTTCTAAACATGTACTGAAGGTTGAAAAAATAACCTAAATAAATAAGTCGAAGTTAGTTATTACTTAAGAGAAATGTGTATACAAATAATACATATAGAAAGTTAGTAGCTTACCAGCTGCATGAAGATCGTGATGTAAAGTGTGTTCCCAACGTCTGTCTATTATGTCCCACCACTTCACATAGGTTGTTGGATTGTTAAGTTGAATGAGCTCCTTAGCTCTGTCCATAACTTCATATAAATATCCCATATCCGATCTTCTTTCTCCATCACAAGAGCGCAAGACACGGACAAGCGGTTCTACAAT
The DNA here is from genome assembly GCA_030544215.1 of Zantedeschia hybrid cultivar. NCBI lineage: Eukaryota > Viridiplantae > Streptophyta > Magnoliopsida > Alismatales > Araceae > Zantedeschia > Zantedeschia hybrid cultivar. Next base: position 56,916,884 of record JARZZO010000002.1, on the reverse strand, counting down.
ATTTAACACCGCTTGCACCTCCCTCCAGAAGGGTCTAGACTGAATTAGATCAGCCACTTTCTTACCTTTCTCTCTGACCTTAGTTGGTACATGCCGCAATATGTGATTCTCCCAATCTTCCGATGCCACCATCCTAATCAAGTTGTTCTTTTGTTGACTTAAACTATCTAGAGAGATATATTGAGATGCAAACCTGGTGGCTCCCGGACGAAGCAACTCTCTTCCATGAGTATGTGTGCGCATGATATCCAGAATGTTGTTGTGGTTGTAGATGAATGTGGTGATAAATCGACCACTCTTGACCACTCCATCTACCATCGGATCAGAGCAAATGTCTTCCAACATCAAGTCAATACAATGAGCAGAACAAGGAACCCAATATAGATGTTCTCTCTTCTGCATCAACATTTATCCAGCTAACTTGAACGCCGCTGCATTGTCCGTAACCACTTGGACAATCCTTTTTTCGCCCACTTCTTCTACCATTTGATCCATTAATTCATATAGGTACTGGGCATTCTTTATTTTTCCAAATGCATTAATAGACTTTCAAAATACGGTTCCGGCTTTGCAGTAAATTAAGAAGTTGATCATACTTCTTCTTGTTATCCCTGTAAAGTTCCAAACGTGATAAGAAATCAGAAAGAGACCCATTCTGATTAAGAAAAAATGAAGATAATATAAGAAATTGAAGATAAGATTTATGTACCTGTCCATCCATCGCACGTTAAAGTGCATCCATACTCATCCCAAATCTTTTCAAATGATTTAATGTATGTTCGGATGTCATCAACTTCCATATCCAAGTACTTGTTGTATATCTCATATGGGGAAGGTCCTTCAACCCCTTTGCTAACTTCTTGTATGGTCTCGATCATGGACTCATAATATGGCCCATTGGCAGCATTAGCAGAGATACTGTTATAGAAAAACCACCTAGATGTAGCTCTCCCTATCTTCTCCTTACAAAGTTTTAAGTTCTTGAATGCAGCACTAATAGAAGGTTGTTTATCCTTCTTCTTGGTGAGGAAGGGATCTATTGGACCTACTCTAGGATTTCCAGCTCTAGTGAACTCCTGAGGCAGCTCCTCGCATACATTAGTGCTTATGCCGGCGCTAGTGCTCTCTTGTGCAGAAGGTGTGGAGTCACTTCCTTATCCTCCATATCTTCCAGTTTGCCGAAATAAGTCCTCATCTGCAAAGGACCGCCGGCTTGCTTCCATTGCACGTCGCAATTCAGCTTTAAATGTAAAAGAAAACAATTTAATCTATAACTATTTGTCTGAAAACGTTAAATGAAGAACATGAAAATAAGTTAAATAAGAAACTTACTTGTATCCCAATCATCAACATTTATAGGTTGATTATTTCCACCAAGCCGGACTCCAGCATCAGACCTTCGCGCTGGTTCAGACAATTCCTCTCGAATTTCCTGTCTTCTTCTGGCAGTACTTGTTTTGCTTGATTCCTTCTCTTTCATATAAGTTCGAAATTGGATCCTAACCTCTGAAGGAACTCTAGCACATGCTGCAACTTCACCTTTTATTCCAGCAAGATGTTGTTTGAATCGGTAGACCCCGCTAGAGACGATCCGGTTGTAATATTTGCATTGTACCTTTCTCTGGCCCATGTCCACCGGTGTGCAATGACCTCAAGCAGGATCATCATTAGGAGGATTCCCAGATGACCGCTCAGCAGCACCTTGAGATGCCATTCCTTTACAGCACAAGAAGATGAGAGTTCGCGGAGCTTGTAGTAGACTAGAAGTGACCTCGTGGGAGAGATGGAGAGAGAATTCTATGATTGAGAGAGTGGGAGAGAGAGCAAGAATGTTAGGAGGCTCAAAGGAAATTTGTGGAGCCTTAGGAGGGCCTTAGGGGGTTTAAATAGACCCCTAAGGCCCAAACTAGCCGTTGCTGGCTGTTTGGGAACAGCCAGCAACGGCTAGGTTGACCCCCAACGGCTAGTCAAACTAGCCGTTGGGGGCTGGGTCGGGCCGATCCGAGCCGACCCGGCCCGATCCGGTCTCAGATCGCCCGATCCGGCTCGGATCGGACGATCCGAGTCCTGGACTCGGCCAGGTTACTCGGGATCGGCATGGACGGCCCAAAACCGGTCCGACTCGGCCGATCCGTGCCGATCCGAGCCGAGTTTTTGAACCTTGGTCGAGAGAGCGGATCTCAAGGTGGGATAGAGCCAGTGGTTCTAATGGGAACGACGCGAGGAGGTGGTAGTTTGCTTCGGGATCTTGATGGCCAACGATCTTCAGGATTTTGATGGCCAAGGAAGTCTTCTCGATGCCCCCAACATAGTTAGAGGTGACTAGTGGGAGCTTAGGGTCGTCCTCGATTTGGTACCTATGTCAAGGGCAGGGACATCGTATGTGATGTTGTGGCGATGACTATTGAGGTGGAACGACCCATTGCTGCTGTAGTCGTCAAAGGAGGACCTCTGACAGCTCCTGTCATGGTAGAGAGTGCTTGACCTTTCTCGGTCTTGGGCCAGTTCGGGCCCCTGTTTCTGGGAATTGGTTGTCATATTGGGGCGACCCTTTTGGAATTGGGCTTGCCGAAATCTTCCTTCTTCAAACTTAATACAACTTCAAGCTACCAGAGTTATCCCTTATTTACTTTTCTAATGTTACCCTCATATGGTTACCATCTAGTCCAACCTAAAATGGTAAAAGCCTAAACTAGTAAAGTATGAAGTGGTGTTTCCGTCATGTATGAGTGCCAGTATCTACCTTTCCTTGTCACCTGAAAGTCTGACCGCCTGCTGGGGGGGGGGGGGGGGGGCATAGCCTTTGACCAGCTGCACTGTTGAAATTGACCAGTTTTGATCAGACTGGAACTTCAACTGGTTGCGACCAGTCCATATTAAAAACTCACTTTTTAATTACTTGTTACATGACCCTAGAGAAAGTGGATTTGTTGTGATGCCCAACAGCTTCCTTGCAGGATGTGGTTTCCTGTGGTTTATAAAGACTGCACTATAAGTGGTGGGTTCATCTGAGAACTGCTGATGAAAACTCATTTAACTCTAAAATATCTTAAAATTGTCAAACCTATGCACAAATGAATCTCCACTTTCAAACTCTGAAACTAGTTCTCCCTTCCAAGATAGTTGTGTTTATGTGTATAATCAATCATAACAAATGATGGTGATGACAACGATGATTCCATGCCAAAATTAGTGAGATCTTGGTTCAGAGTGGATACCCTTTCTCATTATAACATAATATTTTCAAAGAAGATAGTGCCTTTTTATTTAATAAGTTTCAGCCCAAAATTGGGGTATAAGCTGTGCGTTGTTTATATTGAATTGGTAACACCATGTCCACAAAGAATGTGGTTAAAAGATTCTCATCTGGCTTTTCAGCATAGCCAATGTTAGAATTTGTTTGGAGCTGGAAGGTAGAGAAAGAGACAATGTCGGTGTGCCATGAAGATAGCGAAGATGATTCTGAAGAGGGTAGCCGTCATCATCTTGTAGGTGCTGATCTAGTTCCATATGAATGGCAGCAGTGTGAGTATAAGTGAGCTAGGCAAGCACGAGTCAAAATATTGGCAAGCTACTGGTGCTGTGAAAGTAAATAGCCGGAAGAGGAACATGCGACCCTAATGCTGAGGAAGTATTGAAGAGGCTGCGATCCTTCATTTTAAAAGTGGCTGTGCATATGAGTGTTCAGATGAGAATTGAGGGTACCATCATCACCAGTGACATGGCCATTAGGTGTGGACAGTGGAATCAACCAACATGGCTGGATCAAAAGTACTATTCTGCTAGCCATGCGCAGTGATACCAAATTGGAAGTAACCATACCAGACATGAGGGGCCTGTTTGGGACCATAAATAGCATGATGAAGAACTGGGGGAAACGAGCCAGGAGGAGGCTGTGTAGAGATGGTGATTGATTAGCCACAGGAAAGGCCTCTCTCTGTTCCCCTCTGTTCCCCCCACCCCACACACAAGTCCCCTCCACAGCAGGAGGCTGCATGCATCTCTTCCTGACCCTTCCTCCCTCTAGCTGGGGGCTACATGTAGCTTCTCCCCCTCTCTCTTTCTTCTCCCCCTCTGCAGAATCTACACACTGCAGCAAGGGGTTTTATGCAGCCTGTATTATTTCCTTCCTCCCCCATTCTCTCGTCCACACCCCACCCCAAATTCTCTCTTTCTTCCCTCTCCTTCTCTCTGCATGCAGCACGCCCCCTTCTTAGGTTATCCCTCCCCTTCTTAGGACTTCCTCTCCTATCTAATATGCCTCATTTGACTCTCTCTCCTGTTTTATCCCCCTCCCCTTCTTAGGACTCTCTCCTGTCTAATCTCTTCCCATCCACTTCTCCCTTTTTCTTCCCTCCATACCAGCTCCAACTAGAAAGGGTGCCTGGTGCTCCGTTCTTTCTTTTAATGTTTTAAAACAGGGTATTTGTATCTTTCCAAATAAGGGAATTTTTTTTATATATACCCCTGTAAAATATTTTGTGTGTGTATGTGTATATACACACACACACACACACACACACATACCCCCAGCTCCCAGATATTGTTATAAATACCCTTGACATCCTCAGAAAGGTTGTAGTTACACCCTTCCCATCAAAATGCCTTGAGCTCTAATGGTGTATGCTAAATGATTCAGATATGTTTATGTATATACACCTATATTCACCAAAATTTGTACGTATACCCCTGTATTTATTAGAATCTACAGAGTATATTCAGTTGGATTTCACAGCATTTTGATAGAAGGCTATAATTGCAACCTTTCTGATCAGGGGTATCTATAACATTGTGTGGAAGTTAGGGGTATATATACAAATATACTAGTTTACAGGGGTATATATACAAAAAGCCTGTTAAATATCACTGTTTCTTTTAACAGTAGTTTGGAGAATATTCTCAGCATATTTTTACCATGAGAATGGCTACCAAGCAGATTGTACCTAATGGCAAACACTAGAACATTAAATGTTGCGGAAATGAAACAATTCTCAGAATTAATGTGCTTTCTGTATGAAGTTAACATAGACCCACAGAGACATGATAAGATTGTTTGGAAAGTGAATAATGGGGTTTTCTCTATCAAATCACTTTATTCATTGATTGAAGGGAATGTATCTATTTCTCCTTCGTTCAAGGACATCTGGAAGGTAAAGTCACCACTGAAGATTAGAGGATTAATTCATAATACAGGGATTTATAGTTCTTTGTTTATAGGGATTTGGAAGTCAAAAGTGTCCTCCTTTAAATTTTAAGAAATGATGTAGTTAGCTGAGAACTGATAATAAGGAGAAGATCAATGATCTGCCTAGTTATAAACTTAATTGTGTTAGAAAGTAAAGAGGGCAACTTGGTGCTTAAATATAAAGTTTCGTATTTCATTTCAACTTCTCTGAGCTTAGTCTTGTATTTGGACAATGTGGCAGGAACATATGTGAAAATTAAATTTGGTCTTTTTGGCACGTGTCTGCTGAGTCTTTGTTAGCTTGTATATTAATTTGAAGAGTTTTATCACTTATTTCATCATTATTGTTTTTGATTTTATTTAATATATGACTGGTTCATTTATTGATGGAGACAAGCCAATATTAGGATACTAGTTTCAGTAATCAAATAAACTGAAGTAGAAGAAAAGTGATGAGATGTTTGTGTGGGGCCTTGATACATTCCTAGAGCAAAAATGTCTTTCTATGTGATAGTGATCTAGGCATGCGTTAGAAAATCTTCTGTGTGCAACTTATTTCACTTGATAGCCTGAAAAATAATTTTGTTGCTATATCATATATTTCTTGTCTGATCTTTTATTTGTTTCTTATGGACATAGTTAAAGCAACCAAGATGATCAAGGTGGTGGCTTACCACCATGCCATCTTGCTGCTTAGGTGCCTAGGAGAAGCCTAGTCTAATATAATTCCATGTTATATATATATTTATAATATCTTTTCAGAAAAGTAAAATTTTATCTTGAAATTATTTGGCTTAGAGCTCTAGCTTTGCTCTTTAATTGTTGCAGACACATTTTAGGGTTTTTTTTTTTAGAAGGTGTAGAAGGTGACTGAAAGTCACTATTCTATTGATGAAAAGAAGAATGTAGTACAAAGAAAACCCAAAAACACAAATCAACCTGGTGGGACATACCCCGAACCAAGTTTTAATCTAGACTCAACAAAAAAGTTACAGAAGTTCTATTTTATCAAGAGAATAAAACAAAATTACAATGTGTAAACCAATCAACTAAACAGAGCCCTCCACAAACTGACCTTCTGCAAAATAACAGAATTTCCCTCATTAAGGATATCAGCAGCTCTTCCCCACTCTTCCACCCATTTAAGGGTACTCTTTAATAGTTCAATAACATTGCTAAATTGGTCACTGAACTTCCTTCTGTTTCTCTCACACCAAATTGTCCACATTAAAGCCGGATAGATGGTGAACCACAAATGTTTCTGATATGGAAAAGGACAGACCTTAGACCACCAACTTAAAAGATCCATAACAGAAGAGTGATCCACTCAAATAATTCCAAATAATCTGCACAGAGTCTTCCACAGAGTTATAATAATGCCACAGCACCAAAAAAGATGCTTTTGGTCTTCCTCAAAGATTGCACAGAAGACACATGAATAATTCCCTGAGATATAGAGCATCTTGGCCCTCTTTCCTATAAGAATTCTAGACCAAGCAACCTTCCAAAGAAACACCTTAATGTTATTAGGAAGATAGTTAGACCAAACTAAATCCTTCCATCAAACCTTACAACCACCATCATTCAAAATCTAAATAATAGACTTAGTCGAAAATTGCCATTTCCAAACTCTCTTATCATGATTCTCAGCACAAATTCTAACTCTGCTAGTAAAATTGAGCAGGGTCAAAATTTCCTCTACTTCCACTTCAGTAAGATCTCTTCTTAGCTGCAAATTTTTATGACCTAAACCATTATAAGACAAAACCTCTGCCACCAAAGCCTCCTGATACTGAGTGATATTAAATATATTGCTGAATTGAGATGAAAAGACCAGACCTGAGCACCATTTATCTTTCCATAATAGTGTATCACAATCATTACCAGCCTGAATGTCAAAAGAGATAGCCATAAAATCAGCATTCTTCACTATATTCTTTCAAATGGGAGACAAATTGTAAGTGGTAGAAGGATATAGACTCCATTTGCTATCAGCATAGTAGTATAGGTCCTTGATTATGACAGCCCAAAGTGCATTTGAACACTCCACCCTTCTCCACAACCATTTCATTAACAAAGCTTTATTGAAAGTGGCAACTCCACATAGGCCAATGCCACCTTGCTCCTTACTTTTGCACACATTTTTCCAGTTGATTAAATGAAGACATCTCTTCCCCCTTTTTCCTTCTGACCAAAAAAAAGAACTTGTGGCTGATTCAATAATCTTCTCTACAGTCCTTGGAATCTTGAATATAGAAGCATAGTAAATGGCCAATGAAGAGAGGACATATTTGGACAGAATTTAGTAACTGGCTATTCTTAATTCTTCCCCTCAAATTTCATGTGATTTTAACATAACGGGTCCACAAATTTAAATTTTAAAAGTGGGTCTCTCATAATCGAGAGTGATGAGAAGGAGGAGAACAGGAGCTGCAGTGATGGCCTCCATGGGTGGAGCCACTCCTGCCACCAGTGCTAATCGCACCCCTCTGGGACATGGTCGGCAGTATTGGCCGATACCGATACGTATCGGTATCGGTCGGGACCGGTACCCATACCTCCTGAATCGGACGATATTGGTCTTTGTAGTTAAAAAAACAATAGAATATTTTTTATTGGCAGGTACCGCCTGACACGATCGATACTGATATTGATATGTATCGGTATCAGTACCCACTGGTACCGGTACCGATACCGAGATTGCCATCCTTGCCATGGGAGGAGTCCGTCAGCCTTCCCTTCCTACTCGCCTCTGCTGTCCTACAAAGGCCTTGGCCACCTAGCGCAGATCTGTGCCTCCAAGAGGGCTAGAACTTGCGCAGAGGTGGTCTCCGGCATTTCGGATCTCACCTCAAAATGCGCGTAAAGGGGGAGGAGTGGTTGCTGTCTACATCCAAGCATTGGATCTCCTCATGGTGAGAAGGCTTGAGTTGGCTAGGTGCTGTAAGGGCCTAGTGATCGATGGAGTAGGCTCTGCTGGCAGAATTCGTAAAGTCCTCACAGATAGATGGCCAAGAGAGGGTCGGGTTGTGATAACGGTCTTGAGGAACCTATTCCTCATCATTTGCCTGTATGTGGAGATGGCAGGAGTAGTCGCCGCACGCGGGGTGGGGGGGGGTTGTTTGGTTCCTTAGCTGGAAGCAACTCACCTCAGAGTTTCCCCTTGGGATGTGTAGGCCGGCACTTATCCTAATGCTCAGATGGTGGAGGTAGTCATCTGCCTTATTGGGGTACTGCTGCTGCTGATGGAAGAAGCCCCAATCAGAGAGCTTTTTTGCAGCTTCGCAGGCATTGTGGAGCTCCTGCCGTGGCTGCCTAGCACTAGCCCCTCCTTTAGCTTGTTGTCAAAGTGAGGGTCTCCTCCCCCTCTGTCGTCCCTGCTGTGTTGGAAGCGACAGTCAACAACTTCCATGCCGTTATCAAGGTTGTCCACAATGGCAGACACAACGTGGCACATGAACCTCCGGGCTAGGGCAACCCACAAGGGTGTGGTTAGAGGTAGAAGACGCATGTGCGGGTCATGTGCAGGGAGCTTGGGGTTCATTTTTTGAACCGCCTGCACACTTTCACCCTTTCCCTGAGCTGTCTCTATGCTTTGGGTCAGTTTAAGTCTTGTGGCAGGTGAACCGATGGCGGTGGACGATTCCTACCAAGTTAAATCATCAGGCTGACTTGATGACTTACCCGGTTTTATCTTACCCGCGATGGGACCCGAACAGGAGCATCTTCCCTATCTGACTCCCCTGGACCTGTTGTGGCCGCTCTATATCAGGGCACAACTCTTCGACTTCCCTGGACCTGCTATGGCTGCTCTGCATCTTCCGTACCATGGTCACCCCGGATGGTGGTTGCTTAGCCCCCCTATTTACAAGTGCTTCCGTCAGCAGCTCCAGCCTCTCCTCTCGGACTTCCTCCCTTAAGGATTTCCACGGACACCTCACGGATGGACATGAAGGACCTGGAAGTACTTGATGGGCACTGTCCTCCTCGTATGCCCTATTGACTTCTTGTCAGACTATTGTTGGCGCAGGAAGATAGGGTCCTGGGGACCTTAGAGGTAATAGCTACCCTGCAAACCACCGGAGAGGAGGAATCGATGATTAATGTCGGTTGGAACCCCCGGCTAGGGTCTGTAGGACAACATATCATCTTGCTCTGTTAGTAGCTAGATGATATCTCCACTAGGGAGCCTGCTTTGGTAGTCAGTGCTGTGGGTGGTGAGACTGTGGGGGATCAGGTCCCTTCTACCTATGAGGAACCATAGGAGGCGTTTCATGTTCAAGGAGGGGATAGAGATGGTCTTGAGGGAGTAGGGGAGGGAGATATGGATTAAGGGCGGGGGGGGGGGGGGAAGGAGGAGGTCAAGGAGCTCTTAGCTAAGGTGGAAAAATTGGCGAAAAGCCAAGCAAGGGAGGTAGTTGAGAAGATGGGAGTGTCCTTTGAGGGAGTGGAGAAAGATATACAAGGAGCTTATCACAAAATCCTCAATAGGTGTGTACTGAGAATAAAGATAGGAGAGTTTGGAGATGGAATTCTAATGGCCAGTTTTTGGTTAAGTCTATTGTTCAGATTTTGAATGATGGAGGATGCAGGGTTTGGTGGAAGGATTTAGTGTGGTCTAGATGGAGGATGCAGGGTTTAGATGGGAGTGTCCTTTGAGGGAGTGGAGAAAGATATACAAGGAGCCTATCACAAAATCCTCAATAGGTGTGTACTGAGAATAAAGATAGGAGAGTTTGGAGATGGAATTCTAATGGCCAGTTTTCGATTAAGTCTATTGTTCAGATTTTGAATGATGGAGGATGCAGGGTTTGGTGGAAGGATTTAGTGTGGTCTAATAACCTTCCTAATAAGATTAAAGTGTTTCTTTGGAAGGTGGCTTGGTCTAGAATTTTTACAGGAAAGAGGGCCAAGATGCTCCACATTTCAGGAAATCATTTCTGTGTTTACTGTGCAATCTTTGAGGAGGACCAAGAACATTTGTTTCTGGACTGTGGTATTGTTATTATTCTGTGGAAGATTATATGTAGATTATTTGGTATTATTTGGGTGGATCATCCTTCAGTTATGGATCTTTTAAGTTGGTGGTCTTGGGTCTGTCCTTTTCCAGATCAGAAGCATTTCTGGTTTATCATTTGTCTGGCTTTGCTATGGACTATTTGGTGTGAGAGAAACATGAGGAAGTTCAATGATCAATAGCAGTGCTATTGAATTACTGAAGATTACTTTTAATTGGGTGGATGAGTGGGGAAGAGCAACAAATATTCTTAACGAGGGGCACTCTGATATTTTGCAGAAGGCTCGGCAGTGGAGGAATCTGTTGTGTTGAGAAATCACTTTTTGTAAATCTGTTTTATTTTCTTGATAAAACAGATCCTATGTAACATATCCTTTGTAACTTATTCTTGTGTTTTGTTTAAGACTTGGTTGGGGGCATGTCCTACCAAGTTGACCTGTGCTTTTGGGTCTCCTTTGTACTACAATTTTCTTGTCATCAATAGAATTGTGACTTTCTGTCACCTTCTAAAAATAAAATCCTCAATAGGTGGCAACTGTTGCATGCCTGTTGTCTTATGTAACGATCCAATTACTAACTAACCCAACAACTATATTAGTTGGTAGACTTCCCAGGAAGGCCACTCATCCTGGATCTTCTCCCAGCCCAGCACGCTTAACTTCGGAGTCTTTCTAACTCGAGCTCCGAATAATGGCTAGCTGGTGTTGTTGATAGTCAATTGATTTAGTCTATTTAACATATTCTTATACAGGGTATTATAATCTACCCCCCTTAAAAGTCTAACGTTCTCGTTAACGTTCTCGTCAGGACCATATTATACATAGCCCACAACCAATGTACCAGGCATGTAGGATTGTAGATGTGATCCCCACAGGCTCAAGAGGTGGCTCCCACCATGCGGCTTCACATTCTAGGGTAGCCCTTTTATGGTGTAGCACTTTGCCCTGTGTGGCACTTAGCTCCCATACTTTTGGCTGTTTCGTAGCTCTCATACCATTTGTAACGATCCAATCAGCTAATTGGCCCAACAATTGTGCAAGTTGGTAGGCTTCCCAGGAAGGTCACTCATCTTGGGACTTCTCCCAACTGAGCACGTTTAACTTCGGAGTTCTTTCCAACTCGAGCTCTGAAAAATGGCTAACCGGTGTTGTTGGTAGTCTACTGATTGTTGTTGGTAGTCTACTGATTTAGTCTACTAAAAATCAGTAGATTACCAACAACACTGGTTAGCCATTTTTTGGAGCTCGAGTTGAAAAGAATTCCGAAGTTAAACGTGCTCGGTTGGGAGAAGTCCTAAGATGGGTGACCTTTCTGGTAAGCCTACCAACTAGCACAATTATTCGGCCAGCTAGTTGATTGGGTCATTACATCTTCCACGTCCTATATCTGATCACAAACCTATCTTGCTCCAGACTAACATTAGTGGTGTTAGAAGGCCGCAACAGTTCAAGCTAGAGAAATTTTGGCTTAGGGAGGAGGGATTCATGGACATTGTCTCTAGCATGTGGAATGTAAGGTAGATAGAACTCTTTTGCTATGGCTTCCTTGGTGTAGAGACTCTAGGGTTTGGCCCAAGCTCTGTTAGTGTGGTGGGTTGAAAGGTCACTACCTAGTGAGAGTTTCAAAGACAACATTCTTGATCAGTTGGTTGCTTTAAATGCTTCGGAGGAGGCAGGTCTTATGAATGAACATGAAAGGACTCAGAGGGATAAGCTCAAAGTTGAGTATGCAGAGATCCTAATTAAGGAGGAAATGCACTGGAAATAGAGATCTCCTGGTAGGTAGGTTAAAGGAAGGGAACATGAAGGCTGCATACTTCCAGAGCATGGCCTCGGGGAGGCAAAGAACCAACCTCATCAGTTTGCTTACTGATGGGAACCTTTCTTATTCTGATTATGAGGCTATTAGGAGTCGTATTTAGATTTTATTGTTCGTTGTTTTCAGAGGAGGACTTCCTCGGACCCACTATATCTAAGGACCTCCTCCCCCACCTGACTGAGGAGGAGAGGAGGGCTCTCTTTGCCCCCTTCTCGTAGGACAAAGTTATGTCAACGGTCTTCTCCCTTGGGGTAGATAAAGCCGCAGGACCTGATGGATTCCTTATATTCTTCTTTTAGTGATCTTGGACCATTATCAAGGACAATATCTGCAAGGTGGTCTAGGAATTTTAGCAAGTAAGGGCACACTTGGATGCTATCAACTAGACTTTTTCGGTTCTCATCCCATAGAAGCAGGGATCTGATAATCTGAGGGACTATAACCTATTAGCTTGTTAAATGGTGTGTACAAGATTATTTCCAAACTATTGGTGATCATGTTTGAGAAAATGGTGGACAGATTGATCTACCAAGGAGCCTTCATTAAAGGCAGGTAGATCCAAGAGAACTTGCTGGTGGTCCATGTGTGTATCTATGCTGCGAAGACTTAAAAAAAGAAGGGTCTGGTGCTCAAACTGGACTTTGAGAAGGCTTATGACAGGGTCAATTAGGAATGCCTCTTTCAAGTGCTATGTAAGATGGGCTTTGGTGAGAAATGGGTGAGATGGATTAGGATGTGTGTATCTTCAACCAAATTTGTGATTCTCCTTAATGGCACACCAAATCCATTCTTCTATAGTGGGAGGGGTCTTCGTTATGCGGACCCCTTCTTTCTTCTTCTCTTTGTGTTGCGTCCCCATATTCCTAGCAAGATGTGGGAGTGGGCGAAAGCAATTTCCTTGATCTCAGGATTCAGAGTTTCTTCCTAGACGAGGCAAATCACCTATCTACAATATGCAGACGACACTATACTCTTCTTCCTAGGGGGAGCAGCAACTTTTTTTCTGTCAGGCTTATATTGGAGTGGTTGGATGAAGTGTCAGGCTCGAGGGTTAACTTTCACAAGAGTTAGCTCATCGGTATCAACATGAATGCATGGGCTGTTTGGAGGGCAGCTCTACTCTTGGGATGCCAGCTTAGGGAATTTCCAATTATATACCTGGGTCTACATCTGACGCTGGGTAACATCAGGAGAAGGGATTGGCAGAAGGTGATCTAATGCTTTGAGGGCAGGCTAGCAGGATGGAATGAGAGACTTCTGTCCTATGGAGGGAGATTGATGCTCTATAACTCAAGTTTGGATAGCTTCCCCATGTACGTTTTATCTATCTTCAGAATTCCTAAAGGAGTGATCAAGAAGCTTGACTCTATCAGTAGCTGCTTCTTGTGGAGAGGGAGTGGGGACTACAAGCAAGGTGGTCACGGCACTTGTTATTAGGGCAAGGTTTGTAACAGCTGATCGAACAAGTGATTTGGGTATTAAGAATTTGAATGAGGTCAATTTAGCTCTCCTTAGTGGCTGTAGAAGCTGGGTACAGAGGAAGCGAACCTTGAGGTGGATACCATCCATTAGCTATATTAATGTAGAGCTAGGGATGTGGGATGTGTATCCTACTTCCATTGCAACTTTTCATTGATATGGAAAGACATCCTATCCTGCTCTGATGTGTTACGAGCTGGTACACTATGCACCTTGGGTAATGGCCAGGCTTGGCTCTTTTGGAGGGACAAGTGGTGCAACGAGGTGCCTCTTTGTGATAGATTTTCAAGCCTCGTTGCTATTTCTTCTCAGCATGACACAGTTATAGCACATGCTTTTGACTTCATCCAGACAAGAGGAGGTTGGGCGCCCTTGTTTAGAAGATAGCTTAAGGATGATGAGGTAGTGGAGTTCGAACGGCTCATTGCTTTGCTTCAAAACTACTCACCCATACGGTCGGTCAAAGATAGGTGGAAGTGGAGATGGAAGCTCATGGGATTCTCAGTTAGATCTACTCACCAGCTTATATCTGATGGAGGGTTTCCATACCAGTTTGCTCCTATCGTTTGGGGACCCAAATCCCCTTTGAAGGTTAGGGTGCTGATCTAGAGGGTGAGCCATAGTCACCTTCTCACTAGAGATAGGCTGGCGAGATTTTTGGAAGGACTGGAGACTTTCTGCCCTTTGTGTGCTGACCAAGATGACTCTTTGGATCATATTTTCATTGGATGCACTTATTACTGAGAGTAGGCAGCTGATATTGAGGAAAGTGGGTAAAAGGTTCAGTTTGCGGGACACTATTCCTATCTTGGGGCAGTTCCCGCATCCCCAAAGAAGATCCTCAGATTTGGTGGATGATCCTTTATGCTATTATTTGGGCATTGTGGGACGAAAGAAACATAATGATCTTTAGAAAAGGAGCCCTCATCCCATAACGTGTTGTGAGTTTTGTTTGTGTCACAGTGCGAGAGTGGGCACTAGCATTTTGCAAATGGAACATTGTAAACTCCACCCTATTTTTGTCGCTACAAACAGTAAATTGCACCCTTTTGGTGCTTTCATTTTTGTATAGGGAGATAGGGAGTCTCTTATAAAGTTTGATGGCTATACTTGTAAATCCCTCTTTTTTATTTAATACAATTGTGGTACCGTCCACTTTCAAAAAATCACTGGGTCTCTCTACTATTTGTTTCATTGTGCTTTTGTCCCTCGGAATCAAGAATGAATGAAAAGTTACTCCATCCAACTGAAAGGATGACCATCAATAACAACAATAATGAAAGAAAATGGAAAAATAGTTTTCTTTTCCTCTTCCCCTCTTCAACTTCATTGCAGAAGTCAAAATATTTTTGGAAATGGATGGTACCACAAATTTCATGAAGTGAGAAAAAGGAAGTATACAAGTGCAACCTCTCTTGGGGCTAGGCACTCCAAAAATAGACTTGCTAGCACCTTTTAGGGGTGGATGAGTGTACCATGCTAGACTCATTCAAGGGGTTTAGTTCTTCCATTACTAATAGTCATTTATGCCAATCTAGCAGTCGACTCCCATGTGCTTTCCCATCTTCATTTCCACTTATAGGCTGTGAAATCTAGGTGTGTTCCATGTAACAAACCCAGTGAGCCCAACTCCTCTATATCCTCTTCTCAAAATCCCCTTTGAAAGGAGGGCCAGAGGTCCACCAAGTCTACATAAAGGACCTTGGCTAACATACGTTTGGAATCTGCAACGAAGGAAGAGATGGAATGAAATCTGCTAGGCATCTATCACTGCACCACCTACTTGCCAAAACCTAGTTCTCTGTACATAACAAATTCTGCTCTGATGAATATCTCACCCATATGAAGAATCTTCCCCCAAATATGTGACATGTTAATTATGTAGGCTGCAAGTCCCAAACTTTGCTTCTTTTATAGCACCTCTGTCTTATCACTTCTGACCACGTACCCCTCTCTTCAGTCCCCAGCTTCCACAACTGTTTATATGGCAAGGCCATGTTAAAATTCTAGATATTTCTGATTCTTACCCTTCCATTCTCCTCACTCTTTGCTCATATACATCATACTAGTCCGTACACTTTTTTCCACTCCCATGTGGAAACAATATATTGTGAATGGGGAACTAACTTCCTTGCTACGAACTTTGGTATCCTGAACAAAGAGTTGTACTAACAGACCTTAAAGCTATTAGGCCTGAATAGGCAGTGGATGGATCGACTTTGGGCTTTCCATACTTCGCACTTAACATCACAAGGCAAATCTCCAAAATATCCTTGAATAGTAAATGAATTGAAAGGAAACCATTGAGAAAAGGTGTGAACTCATTCTTCTCAAGGTGGCCAAGGCTCCAAACAATGCACTAATACATGCCAAGATGTGCCAAAATTCATTCTTTCTTAGGTGCCTTGGTCACCTTGCATGTCGGTAATGCCTTGTTACCTGGATGATGTTGCGAAAACTAATACTAATATAATCTCTATCTGGTGGAATCTGTATGTCTTAAAGATTTTTCTGCAGTTCATCTTTTTTTAAAAAAAAATAGGGCAGCAAGTTTTTTCTGTCACGTCTGAACCTTTTCCAGTGTATTAAGGGTTATTTGTTTGATAAATTGATTCAGATGTCCATTGATTCATTTGAGGAAGCAATTATGGGTATGGCGGATAAAGGTGCCGAGCAACATCGACGAAGTGCTAGTGAGAAAGAGGTGAATATACTTTGTATTTAGTTCACATTAGATCATTGTAGCATTTGCAATTCTTTAAACTTTTTACTTATATGGAGCTGTTGCACAACATGGGAATAAAATCTCATTAGGTTGTAGGATTCTAAATTTGTTTTCTTTGATAACTATATCGATCTACTTGTTAGCAATGGTGAGTATTACTGGACCAAACCACCAACCCAAAACTCTAGTTAATTGGTGGAGAGGCCCAAAAATAATATAGACATGGAGTGGCTAGTGAATACCTGGTATGGGATTAAACGGCTTTCACCGACCCCGCCTTTATGACAAAACTGAGTAAAGTCATATGACAAACAGTGCTCCCCAGAACAGCAAGGCTAAACAAAGGGAACCGAATGAACAAGTGGCTTTGACATCATGCTATTGTGCTGAACTGCCAACCCAAAACTTCATAGTGGGTGGAGATGCCTAGAACTAGTATAGATAATGATTGGCCTGTGAACATCCCTAGTACAAAACGGCTTTTGCCAGCAGTGAGCTGAGGAATTTATATACACCTCATCAAGTTCCGCTTTTTCAAAATTCATTTTGCAGAACACTTGATGGTCAGTAACCTTATTAGGAAAGTGATGCACTCTCTGTTCATTGCATATAGTTTGTTTTAGTCGCAATTCTATTGCACTCTGGATCCAGTTTTTAGGTTCACTAAAGCTGATACGATATATTCTTTTTTCGCATGTTCAATTTCGTTCTTGTTCTTGTTCTTTGTCATCTGAGTCTTCACTTTGGTAGTTTGTAACTATCAGATATGATTGTTTGCTTACAACATTTTTGCCTGTCCTTTTGATGTGTATTTAATGCATCTGCAGTATTGAGATTCACTAAGATATGGGCCCTTTTCTGCATATAGTTTTATACTTGCTTTGATTTGAAACTCTGTAGTGGGATGGAATGGAGACCGGGCATTTGGAAACTCCACCAGATTTTCATCTGTTGTCAAGTTACACTCATAAATTAGAAGGTAGAAAAACTGTGCGTGTTTAGGTAACTCTCAGCCTGTGCTGTACTAGTTGGTCAAGCTAAAATGTGATCCAATTGTCATTCATTTATTCTGGCCTCATGATGGATGAACAGAAGCCAAGACCCTTTAGGAAAGTGATAAATTTGTTGCACATTTGAGCTCTTTCCCTCATTTCTCAAGGTGGTTCCACTGAAGCAAAGCTTGGAAGTGAATCACAGGAATAGTTTTATTCTACACAAATCAGAAGGCGGTAGCCACATGATACTCTGTCATGTATCTGCAGAATAACTTTCACAAAATGATTTGAATGTCATTGAAGCATGACTAAATTTTGTGAACTTATGTTGGTCATACTCATTTCAGAAATGGAGCTATTTAAAGTTGCATGCCATACTACCATCCTTGTCTGGGTGGTTGTAAGTCATATGAAAAATATGAGTGTCTGTGTCAACTGGGATCATAACATGAATTATTATGTATCTTATGTACGACATGCACGTCACTATGTTGATGACTCTGTATGGTATTGCATTACTCTCTTCTCTTAACTATGTCGCCGGTAGGATAAGAAACTCTTAAGGGTCCTTGTATGAAAGCACCATGGTTTTGGGCATATGCAAATAACTGGAGGTTCTGTAATAGGTGCCTTCTGGGTTGTTCTTCAAGTCACGTGAAGCAGGAAGATCTTATATTTGCTCTGCAAAAGTATTGGCCGGAGGTGAAAAATGGATGGTTGACTTATGTCGATGACAACCAGGTAATGTTATGGTGCCGATCTGAAAGTGCACAGAGAGTTAATGTCCGTGGGAAAGACTGAATGTTTGGGTTTTAGCATTTATTCGAAGGCTTGTTCTCCAGCGGCAGGAACTCAGAAGATTGGTAAAATGTCTCATAGGTGGTGTAGATTGAAGAGTATTCCTTGGCATCTGTGGGATGTGGTGGTCTTTAAGAAAATCATTGCTTCTTTCGGATGGATTAAGAGGGTGGAAGACTGTAGCATGGAAATCCTTGGTGTTTGCTCGAGTTCTTGTTGCTGTGGAACAGGGGGTTGTAATCCCAACATGGGTGATGCTTCGTTCGGGAGATGAGATCTTTTGGATCAATATGGAGCTGGAATCGTCGCTCGATGATTCGTAGATGGGTACCGATTGGACATACAGGATGGTGGCCATGGCATATACAGCTTACAAGGTGGCTAGGGTTTCTGGCGAAATGGATGCATCGAGGAAGATGACCGAGTTGACTTGTGCAGGGGAAGAGTTAAATCAGTTTACTTAGCCGGGTCATCCTGAACCGGGATCCCTAAGTCAGCAGCAGGAAGCTTCAGCTCATGTCGAAGAACCAGGCGAGCTGAATCCATTGAACCGGTCTTTGGGTTGGGTCTGGTCCATGTGGAGGCTAAGGATATAAACGGGAAGGTCCTAATTGCCACTGGGGAGGATGAACCGGATAATGGAGTAGACCCTTCCAAAAGGGGTAAATGTCTTTTGTCCAGTGCAAGTGTGGGGAGATGCCCTATCTATAATGGTGTTGGAATTGGTGAAAGGCGTTTGGTGCAAATTGAGGAAAGGTAGAAGGAAAGAAATCCGTCTCCGGCGGGGAGGAGGACAATGGAGGAAAGTAGTTGTTCTGACTCCTTTGGCTTCAGAGATGGTGGCGATGAAGGGGGAGAGTTGGAGGAAATCTTCAGCTCAACGTATGAAGACGCGGGTATGTTTCTAGAACTTGAACCCCCGCTGCCTTCATTCTGTCTTCCTCTGTCCTCTTCTCCTACCGCGAACATCACCGATGACTCACAACAGCAAGGAGGGCTCGAGCTAGTCCCATTTAATGCCAGCAATCAGAAGTACAAAAGAAGGAAAGAAAAATCGGGAGAGGGGAAGGAATCTTTTTTGGAAAATTGGGATAAGAATGAATTGGAAGGTAACACTTTGGGTATTGGTCTTCAAATCCAAGGCAAAATTGGGCAGTTCTAGAAACTATGTGATGGAAAATGGAAAGATGGGTGCTTTAGGTGATACCGTGGCTAGAGAGAAGGGGAAGAGGAAATTGAAAAGTTTACTGAAGGATTATAAAGTTTTCAATGCTGGTGGAAATACAGAAGTCCAAAGGGATCATTCCTGTTCTCAATGATTGTTTTGTCGTGGAATTTAAGGGGCTTGATGATGGTGGAAAACAGCGAGCTGTTAGAGAGACAATGAGAAGGAAGTCTGTAGACACTGTATGTTTTCAGGAGACAAAGATGGATAAGATTGATCTCAGTTTCATCAAAAGTGTCACAACTGTCGGGGAACCTGATTTTGTTTTCGGAAGAGCTTCAGGCCAATCAGGATGGATCATCATTGCGTGGAATAAATTGAAATGGGAAGGTCATCTGTTAGAAATTGGTGAACACTTGGTGACAGTCAAATTGAGTGTTAGCCAAACAAAAAACTACATGGATGCTTTCAGGAATATATGGACTGCATCAGATTCAAGGCCAACGGGAATTGTGGAAAGATCATGTCAACATAAATTTGATTTACCGTGATGTGTCATTGGGGATTTTAATTAAGTAAGATAGCCTTCAGAGAGAAGCAGGAAGATATTTCAACAGGGGCATGCAGTTATTTAATGATTGGATTGAGGAGTGTGCATTAACGGGGCTTCCTATTCCTAATGTTCGGTATACATGGTCTAATGGTAGGCAGACACCATCCATGTTGAAATTGGACAGAGACCTACTTAATGATCGATGGGAAAACATGTTTCCTTTGGCAAGGGTGTCGGTACAGCCTCGACGCTTCTCAGATCATAATGCCATTCTTCTGAATTGTCAAAGGAAGAAGAGTAAGAAGAAGCCTTTCCGCCTGGCGGTGCAGCCAAAATAAGAATTTTTTTTAAGGCCCCCAAGATGTCTTACATGCCCATATAATCCAATTTTCGATTGGACATCCCAAAAAAAGATGATTTTTTTTTAGTGTTCATTGGAGCTCGGTTGTTTAATTTCATCTTTTTATGGGATGTCCGATCTAAAATCAGATTATATGGGCATGTAGGGCATCTTGGGGGCCTTCAAAAAAATTATTAAAGTTTTTTTGAATTCTGGCTGCACTGCCAGGCGGTGTAATAACGCCTGGCAGTGCAGCAAGTTATTCTCTTATAGCCGGTTTGATAGGAGAATAAGAGCAGAATAAGGGGTGTTATTCCTAAAATAAGGTTAATTGTAGTTTGATTGACGGAATAGTTTATACTGCGTTAGAATTACTTATACTAGAACAAAGAGAATAAGCGATTCGACCCTAGACCCAAGAATTGAAATTCTTCCTATTCTGCTAGTGGGTCCCACAAAACCATCAAAGCTAAATACCCATTATTCTAGTATACACTATTCTGGATAAGTAATTCCAGATAACCTATTCTGCAAACAAATAGGGACTTAATTTTTATGCGGATCTTTTTTCTGCTGAACAAAGATGGTTTCCGCCCTGGAGTGACCCTGATGGTATTACATTGTCGATGGTGGAGCAGTCTCTGATAGAAGAAATTACAAGATAACCGATGAGAACCACTTCAAAGCAGCTGAAGCTCCCCCCCCCTGCATGATGAAATATTAAAGAATCCTCCACTGCCGAACTCAAACCAGCAGCTTTCCCCAGTCAAACACCCAGTCACCCATCCAATTGCTCTATTGAAGAGATCAGAGGCCCGGCTGAAGTTCTCAGTAAATCTTCTAGAATTCCTTTCAGCCAAATTCCCCACAGCATAGCTGGTAAAGTCAAGGACCATATCTTAAATTCTGAGGTATAGGGACAGATATCACCCCAATCTTGAATCAACTGCATCACATTGTGGTACTGCTTCCACTGGAACTGAAACATTTATCCTATGGTTTTCCACTGCACATTTATAATGCCACAATGAAGAAATAAATGGTTAGCATCTTCCTCCATAACTCCTAAGAAAATATACTTAGAGTGCTGAATTTGAAGGATAGCTTTTAATCTGTCCATAGTAGGCAATCTTCCGAGTGCCATCTTGCACATGAAGATTCTAATTTTGGTTGGAAGGAGCTTGGACCACACTATATGTCTCCAAGGGACTCTCAACCCTCTGTGCTGAATGATTTTAGTGAGTGCGCTGACTGAAGAATGATGGTGTGTGGAAGGTGAAGTCACTACTTAAAATGAAGGCATTTATTTGGCTTTTGTATGAGTAGAGGATTATTACTAAAGTTTATAAACGCAAATGGTGTCCTAATGATGATACTTTGTGTTCATTATGTGGATCATCTGTTAGTTTGTTGCAAACTGAGTCAAGCAGTTTGGAACATTTTTGGGAGTATGTTGAAATTCAAGCCTAATTTCCAATCTGTTTTGGAGATGTGGACTTTTTTCAAGCAACTGAGGACGAAAACACATCAACGGGAATTGAGAAGCATTCTTGGTATTCTTCCTCGTGCAATCTGCAAGAGCAAATGTAGAGAGAGGAATGATGTGCTATTCCGGGGAAGTAAAATTTATGTTGAAAATATTTCAATCATTGGGATTTCAGCTGATTCTTGGATGAAGGCATTTAATTAGTATATGCCTTTTTTAGTTGTTACTTTCTATTTCTTTATTGGATAGGAACCTCTCCTATCCTATTGATTGTACTTCCTCTCTTTATTTTCGATAAACTTGGTGGTACAATCCATGTTATTCTTGAAAAAAAAAAACATCTCTCAGTGCTATTGTCTCATGCATGTCTCCAAAGTTTCAAACATGGTTTCTGATTCCAGCTTACGTAGACTTGTGCCTGAATAGTTCTTGCTTGATCAAATTGTGTGGATGGGTACCTTGGCACTGTAGGTTACGTGTTCCCTACTTATAATTTACATGCCATTGCTTATCTTCTGGGAGATTGTTGTCTAATGCAAAGCAAACAAATCCCAAAGCGTGTGAAAATGGTATCCTCTGTGGTTTTATAAAGTCAAGTTCTGCTCTTGAAAATTGTCTTCCTGTTTAAGAGGAGATTTGTTAAACATCTGGGACCTCAAAATTTTTGCAACAGTTCCACATTGCTTTGTGTCCTATTAGACCATCCTTCGTGGAGTGGCCATCCTGCCAAATTGTCCAAATAAATTTCAGAGCAAGTCTGCTGGACATTTTAGCCCATCTTTTTGTCTATGATTGCACTTGCTTTTTTAGACATAATAAGAACATATGTTATAGAAGTCCTTCATGCGCAGGCACATGGAAACTCAGGTGTTGGGGATCTACGCCATTTTGCGTTGTATGCATTTGCTGGTCGAAGTGGCACCCTGCGTTGGAGTAAGAAAAATGAGGTACATTTCTCTTCTTGGTCATGTTAATGCAAGGATATATGGTATTTTGATGCCATGTGTAGTTAGGTCAACATTGAGGAGCATGGTTTCAGGGATGTTTAACTATTAATTTTCTTGGTTTTCAACTTAGAGAACATAATCTGGCATGTACCTCCCCCTTCTTGGATGAGGAACCATGCCCAACTTCGTCAAGGTCCAGGTAGACCCTTGAAGCCTGCATTGTTTCACTAGGTCGGAATATTCAGAAGAAGGCCTTAACATACACCCTTCTTGTACATTATAGTGTGGTTTCAAACCTACATAAACGAGGAGCAAATCATTGACCAAGGTTCTCTGTCCCATGCTGCCGGTCCATGAAATCTAATGTATCTAGGTGTTCAAAGCTAAATGCCTGTTCACATATGGTCAAGTTGTCCGGACTGTTCTGTCACACGGGATGTTGAGGTGCTGGCTTAGTTTACATTTTAAGGTCTTCATTGATGCTTTTTACTCAACTATTTGATAAATCTAAAATCATATTCATTTACATTCATAATATATATTTTATTTTATACACTATAATATTACAGATATACAAGTTCTAAAGTCCAATCCTCTATCTCATTAAACAAAGATAAATGATTGTTTTCAATGCTTGTTAGGTCAATTATGTAATCTGTCAGAGGTCTCTATATCATTAAAACAAAGACAAATGATTATTTTCAATGCACTCTAGGTCAATTATGTAATCTGTCAACCTCTTATTTTTTCTTGATTTTTGTTCTTGTGGGTTGGAGGAACCTCTCCTCCTCCCCTTTGATTGTGGCTCCTCTTTTTGTTCTCCATAAAATTGGCGTTACACTTCACCTTCTTTAAAAAAAAAAAGAAAGTAATCTTTCATTGTTTATCAATACCCACAGAAGTAGGAAGTAGCCTAAGTAGAATACCAAGAGTTTGTGGAAGATAGTATAGCATAAACAAAACTATTTTGATTGGAGCTTCATTAGGCATATATTCTTTATTTGCTGCCCACTTCTTACAAAATTTGTTGTCCAAAAGGGCAGTTGTATTTCATAGTAGATGTTCACTCATTTTTCTTCCTTTTTCCGAAATTTTCAGAATATCCAGGCTCAGCCATCAGATGCATCACAATTAATTCCTCAACATAATTATAAACTTGATGCTCATGCATTGAATGCTCGGCACCCGGGAGAGGTATTTGGCTAATATTTTTAGATGTGAAACTGAAGTTTTGGTGCTTACACAGCTAGTCATCGTTGTTTTTGTGCGAGCAAAGTATGATGTCTTAGCTATGTATGATTGTTTTTCCCAGAAGGTGGATGTTTCTGCAATTTCATTAATTGAAAATAATAAAGTGGGGTATACGAGTACATATAGTTAAAGGCAAGAGGCGAGCTCAGAGAGGAAGAGATATAGGACTTGGGTTAACGTTGTTCTTGAAAGACTTCTTGATCAATGCCTCTTCTCCGGATGCTTGGTTATGGACTTGGGATGCAAATGGGACTTTTTCTGTCAGATCGGCTTATCAGGTTACCGCAGATGGGGTGTTTGAAGACTCCCTTTTTCCATCATATTTGGACCCCTAAGTGTAACCCCCCGAGGATCTCTAATGGCAGACTTCCTACTTCAGACAGGCTGATTTGTTTTGGGTGTGATGTGCCTTCCTTGTGCTCCTTATGCGGGGAAGAGTATGAGTCTTTGGACCATCTCTTTGTTGGATGCAACGTTGCTATGGAAGTTTGGCGGGTCATTATTTCCAACTTTCAATTTTGCTATAGAAGTTTGGCAGGTCATTATTTCCAAGTTGCATTAACCTTGCAATAGGTGAGCATTGCGAACTCCCTCATTCAGCATTGGCCTCTTCTTTTGGCCCCAACGGTTGATCGCATCATTTGGTGGCTGATTCTTCATGCCACACTTTGAGCCATTTTGGGGGGGGGGAGAGAAATAGGCAGATCTTCAAGAATGAAGCTTTAAATTTGGATACAGTGGCTGTGTTTCTGTGTGATAGGGTAAGGGAATGGGTGCAAATTTTTTTGTACAGTGCTTATTGATATTTCCTTTTTTTTTTAAACTTTTTAATTGTTAGTCTGAGTGGGGCACCATCCAGTTTTTCTGTCTTCATCTCCCTTTTGTGTAGGGGGCCTTTTGAGAACAACAACATATGCTTTTTGTACACCTTCTATTTTATAAATACAATTGAGTGGTACCATCTACTTTGAAAAAAGAAGAAGAAAAGGCCAGAGGTGAGCAAGGTGACTTGGATTCACCTAGCCTCAAATGCCTAGGCCAGTGTTCGACGATACTTTCTCCAAAACATCATCAAAATATAGCAAATGAATTAACATTTGATGGTTTGGCATAAAATTCTTTGGAGGAGTACTTCAATCGAATAAGGTTGAAATCAATTAATGTATATAGAAAGTGTAAGAGAGTATGTGAAGTACTAGTCTGGCACTCTAAGAAATGGGCATCGTGTCTGCGCTCTCTCCCTTTAAAAGTATAGCCCACTCTACTGCTGTCAAAATGGGGCCAGACCTGTTATTGACCCATTTAGACCCAGTAATCATAGGTCTGGTTATACCCATTTACCCGATAAAAGATTGTTAAACTATCTTAGATGTAATTAGCATGGTGTTTGGGACCTAACCTAGCATGTCTCTCCTATTCGGATTATTTTAGAAAAAAATCCATATCATTTTTGTTTATATCTGGAGAAATATAGGTCGGTTTTATGTATTTTATTTATTGGACTATGAGAGCTTGGGATTAGTCCTCAGGGAGTCCGGGACTTCGGATCAGGCGAAGATCCGAGTATATGACCTCTCTCCACTGACCTCGGTCAGTGTTAATTACGTCGAGCAACTACTCGACAACCCTTGATTAACCGTCCGTATGATGCCCTTATAACATGCAACACTACTACTACAGGCAGCACATGCATATGAAGATATATTTTAGGTTAAACTCTTGGCCTCACCCAAGTTTAGGATGGGTTTATATGATTTTGGATTGATTCCAAGCTATCTGGATTAATTCCAAGTATATTGGATTGACTCCAAGTATTTTGGATTGATTCCAAGTATTTTAGACCCATAAGGGTATTTTTGTAATTATGCCAAGTTGGAGGGTATAGGGAGATTTTGATATTTTCAAGAATTTTCTGTGATTTTTACAGATTTTTATCATGTTTGAGGGTATTTTTGTAATTTGTATTAAGTTTGAGGGACTTTTTAGTCATTTCAGAATTTTATATGTTTTCAGATTTGGTTCTCTGTTTTTTACTGATTTTTTACTGAATTTTACTGATTTTTTATTAATTTTGCTGATTTTTATTAATTAATTAGATATATGAAGGATATTTAAGTCATATTTTTTGGTTTATGTAATTTCCGGATTTAGTTTTCTGATTTTTACTGAGTATTACTGATTTTTACAGAATTTTTCTGATTTTTATATTCATTTTACTGATTTTAAATAATTTTCGCAGATTTTTATTAATTAATTAAGTATGGAAGTATTTAAGTCATTTTTAACTTAAGTATATTATTTTATGAGTCTAAGTTTCATTATTGAGTTTTAATTATGAGTCTAGATTTAATTATGTATGGGATGAGGTCAAGGATATTTTAGAATATTTAATTATATACTTATGCATTTAATTAGTTATTAAACTAATTAATAATTTAATTATGTATGTAAAAATATAATAACATGATGTTACTTAAATAACAGATTTATGAACACACATGCACACACATATGCTTAAAGAACAAATAGTGACATTCATTCATTATTTCGGCATAATCCCGTTTTATAAAACGACGATTTTACAATATAAATTCGGCAGAGCTTCCCCTTAGGAATAAACCTTAGGAAGAGAGTCCTCCGAGAAAATATCTCCTCCAAACGCAGCAAATCCGGTAAGAGTACCGGATTTGGTCTTCAAATGGGCAGAGTTTCCCCTAGGAATTTTTGGGCCAAATGGGCATGGGCCTTCTTCTTACCCCTTAGGGGGTATTTATAGGCTTCAAAGCCTTAATCGGTGGGGGTACCCACCGGAATGCTTGAGGTGGGGGGTACCCACCGGTTCCATCATCTCTCCTCCCCTCTTCTTTTTATATTTTTTCTGGCCAATGGGTGGAAAGAGAGGTGAGAGAGAGAGCATGCCAAAAGAGAGAAAGGGGGGGGGGGTTCGGTGGGCACCCCCACCGGTTCCAACCGGTGGAGGGGGTGCCACCGGATGGACCGTCTCCCCACCGGTTTTGGGAAACCGGTGGGGGGGGTTCCCCTCCCCCTTTCTTCTTTCTTTTCCTGCTTTTTTTTAGGCTCATTAATGAGCTTGGGTTGCAGATTTGGGGTGTGGGCTAATGTGAAAAGGGTTTAGACCCATTAAATTCAGGTTTTGGCCCCATGTGAAAGGGGTTTAGGATGGGTATTTAATGGGGTTCACATGGAATTCTTAACCCATGTGTGAATGGGGTTAAGACTCCTATTAACTTCCCTTCATCCTAATTAATCCCCCCCCCCCCCCCCCCCCCCCCCCCCCCCCCTTTTTCTTTGAATTTTAAAATGGGAAAGAAGGGAGGGAAACGTCCTCCCCCCACACCGATTTCCCTCTTGGAACCGGTGGGGGGAGGGGGCTTCCCCCCCTCTCCCTTTTGCTTTAAAAGGGTTCCAACAAATGCCCCCCACGGGACATGTGCCGGAGGTGAAGACGACGGTGCATGCCCCGTGCCCCATTCGGCTACAAGAATCATCATTTTGCATGCTTGAGGAGTTCTCAAATGCGCCATGCCGGTATTGTCTTGATGAGCTCCCGTGTCTCGCCTTATGTATTCGCGGCTATTGGGGGGGGGGGGGGGAAGCCAAGCACTGTTTCGTATACGCCAGGTGATGCTTCGCTTCGGCTTGCTATGCATATGCTCCATCTGATCTTATCTGGGTCCCGATGACCCTCAATTTTGGTACTTAGGGGGGGGCGGGGCTCGGTGGGCACCCCCACCGGTTCCAACCGGTGGAGGGGGTGCCACCGGATGGACCCCCCACCGGTTGGGAACCGGTGGGGGGTCTCCCCACCGGTTTTGGGAAACCGGTGGGGGGGGGGGTTCCCCTCCCCCTTTCTTCTTTCTTTTCCTGCTTTTTTTTAGGCTCATTAATGAGCTTGGATTGCAGATTTGGGGTGTGGGCTAATGTGAAAAGGGTTTAGACCCATTAAATTCAGGTTTTGGCCCCATGTGAAAGGGGTTTAGGATGGATATTTAATGGGGTTCACATGGAATTCTTAACCCATGTGTGAATGGGGTTAAGACTCCTATTAACTCCCCTTCATCCTAATTAATCCCCCCCCCTTTTCTTTGAATTTTAAAATGGGAAAGAAGGGAGGGAAACCTCCTCCCCCCCCACCGATTTCCCTCTTGGAACCGGTGGGGGGGGGGGGCTTCCCCCCCTCTCCCTTTTGCTTTAAAAGGGTTCCAACAAATGCCCCCCACGGGACATGTGCCGGAGGTGAAGACGACGGTGCATGCCCCGTGCCCCATTCGGCTACAAGAATCATCATTTTGCATGCTTGAGGAGTTCTCAAATGCGGCATGCCGGTATTGTCTTGATGAGCTCCCGTGTCTCGCCTTATGTATTCGCGGCTATTGGAGGGGGGGAAGCCAAGCACTGTTTCGTATACGCCAGGTGATGCTTCGCTTCGGCTTGCTATGCATATGCTCCATCTGATCTTATCTGGGTCCCGATGACCCTCAATTTTGGTACTTATACACCTCAAAATACGTCCGAGAAGTCTTGTTTTCATAACTTTTTCGACTTTCCGGATGTATTTTGGAAGTGTTTAACCTCTCTGATTATGGAAATCCTCTTGGCCTTCATGACTTGGAGGTTCTCCGAGAGTTGATGCCGTTCGAATCTTTCGACGTTTACTTGGATTCTGGGGAAATCTCTTGGCCTTTACGACATGGAGACTCCTTAAGAATATACAGGCGAGTCGTTTAATTCTTCCGGCATTTGCTCTATCTTGGGGTATCAATACCTTATATTGGCATTTCCAGGAGCTCCGCACGAAGCGTTATGGACTGGCCTAATATCTGGTTCATAGCAATTTGACTTTGTCCTATGACTTTATTAGGACTTGGTCAATCAATTTTTTTTGTTTTTCGAGACTTTTATTGCAGCTCTCTGGCGCTGACTTCATCTCTCTATCTTCTTGTAGCTTGCTGTCTTTGTCTTCATGGCCTTCATGGGAGTTCCTCCTATGGCAAGGCATGGGGAGGACGACTTCCCATTCTTGCTAATTGTTGAGTAACTCTCCGTCAAAGCGAGCCGAGACTGAAACTATTGAGGCAGGCTATGCAATTCGGGTTGCGGAGACTCCTATGCTCCAATATCAGAAGGATATTGTCCTTTCTGGTACCGCGGACGCCCATATTGCCGCTCTGCGTCTGCGTGCATATGTTCTTGAAGCTTCGCTGGAGGGATAACTCCCATTTTGTGGCGGCCATTGAACATCGCTTCGACTGATATTTCGGAGATGGAGCCGAATTTCTTTAAAAGGATTGAAGTTTTCCATTTGCTGAAGAACTCGAACTACCCCGCATGTTCATCTCGAACTCCGACATTGCTCCAGTGTATCACAAATATTCTCCTGAAGATAAATGCTAAGTTTGAGTGGTACGGACTCTTTATTATATGTCGCATGTATTATCTCTTTCTTTCTTTCTTTCTTTTTTTTTTTTTTTATAACTAATACTAGCGCCTTTCCAGGTTTTCGCCAGCATTAGCCTCCTCTTATTTTTGCTTGTGCGCCCTTGCGGGTTTTCACACAGTGGGGTTATCCGATTTTGCTTAAGGTGCCCTTTTGGGTTTTCACCTTAGCTGGATATAAGACCTTTTTACCTTTAACCGATCCATTTGAGGACGAGATCGATTAAGTCCGTCGGAGCACCTCATTTTTAAGCTCTTTTTTTTTGTTTTTGTTTTTTTTGTCGGTAGGGAATTACAGCTTCCTTGAGAACCGCTAAGGAAATCATTGTAGGGAACTGAGGCTTCCCTGAGAACTGCTAAGAAATATCCGTAGGGAACTGAGGCTTCCCTGAGAACCGATAAGAAATTTTATGTAGGGAACTGAGTCTTCCCTGAGAACCGATAAGGAATATATGTAGGGAACTGAGGCCTCCCTGTGAACTGCTAAGAAATATCTGTAGGGAACTGAGTCTTCCCTGAGAATCGATAAGGAATATTATGTAGGGAACTGAGGCCTCCTTGTGAGCCGATAAGAAATTATATGTAGGGAATTGAGTCTTCCCTAAGAACCGATAATGAGTTTTATGTAGGGAACTGAGGCCTCCCTGTGAGCCGATAAGAAATTATATGTAAGGAATTGAGTCTTCCCTAAGAACCGATAATGAATTTTATGTAGGGAACTGAGTCTTCCTTGAGAACCGATAAGGAATATATGTAGGGAACTGAGGCCTCCCTGTGAGCCGATAAGAAATTATATGTAGGGAATTGAGTCTTCCCTGAGAACCGATAATGAATTTTATGTAGGGAACTGAGTCTTCCTTGAGAACCGATAAGGAATATATGTAGGGAACTGAGGCCTCTTTGTGAGCCGATAAGAAATTATATGTAGGGAATTGAGTCTTCCCTGAGAACCGATAATGAATTTTATGTAGGGAACTGAGTCTTCCCTGAGAACCGATAAGGAATATATGTAGGGAACTGAGGCCTCCCTGTGAGCCGATAAGAAATTATATGTAGGGAATTGAGTCTTCCCTGAGAACCGATGAGAAATTTTATGTAGGGAACTGAGTCTTCCCTGAGAACCGATAAGGAATATATGTAGGGAACTGAGGCCTCCCTGTGAGCCGATAAGAAATTATATGTAGGGAATTGAGTCTTCCCTGAGAACCGATAATGAATTTTATGTAGGGAATTGAGTTTTCTCTGAGAACCGATAAGGAATATATGTAGGGAACTGAGGCCTCCTTGTCAGCCGATAAGAAATTATATGTAGGGAATTGAGTCTTCCCTGAGAACCGATAATGAATTTTATGTAGGGAACTGAATCTTCTCTGAGAACCGATAAGGAATATATGTAGGGAACTGAGGCCTCCCTGTGAGCCGATAAGAAATTATATGTAGGGAATTGAGTCTTCCCTGAGAACCGATAAGAAATTTTATGTAGGGAACTGAGTCTTCCCTAAGAACCGATAAGGAATTTTATGTAGGGAATTGAGGCCTCCCTGAGCACCGCTATATATAGTTTTCGAGAAACGAGGGCTCTAGGTAGCCGTGGATTTGGGATATAACGGCTCCCGAAGACCGAATATTTTGAGACACAATGCCTCCCGGAGGCGAATTCCGGGGTTTAATGCCTCTCGTAGGCGAAATATGAATTTCAGGATTTAAAGCCTCCTGCAGGCGAAATATGAATTCCGGGATTTAATGCCTCCTGTAAGCGAATTCCGGAGTTTAACGCCTCCCGTAGGCGAATATGAATTCCGAGATTCAAAGCCTTCCGTAGGCGAAATATGAATTCTAGGATTTAAAGCCTCCCGTAGGCGAATTCCGGCGTTTAACGCCTCCCGTAGGCGAATATGAATTCCGAGATTCAAAGCCTCTCGTAGGCGAAATATGAACTCCGAGATTCAAAGCCTCCCGTAGGCGAAATATGAACTCCGAGATTCAAAGCCTCCCGTAGGCGAAATATGAATTCTGAGATTCAAAGCCTCCCGTAGGCGAAATATGAATTCCAGGATTTAAAGCCTCCTGTAGGCGACTTCCGGAGTTTAATGCCTCCCGTAGGCGAATATGAATTTCGAGATTCAAAGCCTCCCGTAGGCGAAATAGGAATTCCAGGATTTAAAGCCTCCCGTAGGCGAATTCCGGAGTTAAATGCCTCCCGTAGGCGAATATGAATTCCGAGATTCAAAGCCTCCCGTAGGAGAAATATGAACTCCGAGATTCAAAGCCTCCCGTAAGCGAAATATGAATTCCGAGATTCAAAGCCTCCCGTAGGCGAAATATGAATTCCGAGATTCAAAGCCTCCCGTAGGCGAAATATGAATTCCGAGATTCAAAGCCTCCCGTTGGCGAAATATGAATTCCAGGATTCAAAGCCTCCTGTAGGCGAAATATTAATTCCAGGATTTAAAGCCTCCTGTAGGCGAATTCCGGAGTTTAACGCCTCCCGTAGGCGAATATGAATTCCGTGATTCAAAGCCTCCCGTAGGCGAAATAGGAATTCCAGGATTTAAAGCCTCCCGTAGGCGAATTCCGGAGTTTAATGCTTCCCGTAGGCGAAATATGAATTCCGAGATTCAAAGCCTCCCGTAGGCGAAATATGAACTCCGAGATTCAAAGCCTCCCGTAAGCGAAATATGAATTCCGAGATTCAAAGCCTCCCGTGGGCGAAATATGAACTCCGAGATTCAAAGCCTCCCGTAGGCAAAATATGAACTCCGAGATTTAAAGCCTCCCGTAGGCGAAATATGAATTCTAGGATTCAAAGCCTCCTGTAGGCGAAATATGAATTCCAGGATTTAAAGCCTCCTGTAGGCGAATTCTGGAGTTTAACGCCTCCCGTAGGCGAATATGAATTCCGAGATTTAAAGCCTCCCGTAGGCGAAATAGGAATTTCAGGATTTAAAGCCTCCTGTAGGCGAATTCCGGAGTTTAATGCCTCCCGTAGGCGAATATGAATTCCGAGATTCAAAGCCTCCCGTAGGCGAAATAGGAATTCCAAGATTTAAAGCCTCCCGTAGGCGAATTCCGGAGTTTAATGCCTCCCGTAGGCGAATATGAATTCCGAGATTCAAAGCCTCCCGTAGGCGAAATATGAACTCCGAGATTCAAAGCCTCCCGTAAGCGAAATATGAATTCCGAGATTCGAAGCCTCCCGTAGGCAAAATGTGAACTCCGAGATTCAAAGCCTCCCGTAGGCGAAATATGAACTCCGAGATTCAAAGCCTCCCGTAGGCGAAATATGAATTCCATGATTCAAAGCCTCCTGTAGGCGAATATGAATTTCCAGGATATAAAGCCTCCTGTAGGCGACTATGAATTTTTAGGATATAAAGCCTCCTGTAGGCGAATATGAATTTCCAGGATATAAAGCCTCATGTAGGGCGAATATGAATTTCCAGGATATAAAGCCTCCTGTAGGCGAATATGAATTTCAACCTATCACGGCACACCATTGAGACTGGTGTATACCAGGGGCAATTTTAGAATATAATGTGTCCTCGGGGCGAATTCGACCCCTTACGGCAAGCCGATGGGACTATAATATATGGGCACGCCGATGGGACTATGATTAATGGGGAAAATTTTGGGATATAACGTTCCCAAGGACGCGAGTAATTTTTTCGTATTGCCTCCTAGGGGTGAATAGGAAAGTTTTAAGATACATTGCCTCCTCGGGGCGATAAGGAAATTTTCAACCCTTCGCGGCATGCCAGTGGGACTGGAGTATGTCAAGGGAAAATTCAGGATATAATGCCTCCTCGGAGCGGTAGTGAGAAATTTCAGGATACAACGCCTCCTCGGGGCAAAGGAAATTTTCAACCCTTTTATGGCATGCCAGTGGGACTAGTTTATGCCAAGGAAAAATTCAGGATACAACGCCTCTTCTGGGCGGAAAAATGAGATTTCAAGATACAACGCCTCTTCGGGGCGGTAATTGGAGATTTTTCAGGATATTTCTGACAGAATTTTTCCTTTTGAGGTGAATCTCCCCTAATCATATGACATCCTTCAAGAATATGTCTATGTATTTACATTTGGTATGGCAGGAATAGGGATTACTCTCTCATGCTGCATCGAGAAGAAGAGCAAGTTTTTTTCCACTTCCTTATCGAGTCGGGAGGACATCGTCATCGTCGCCTCGGTCGCAGCCCTTGATGGGTCATTATTGTACCACTAGTGTGATATCAAGGGTTTATTCGTCATTGACGACTCTGATATCCTCCCTGGGTAAGGATGTGGGAAAACTTGATCTCTGCCTTCAGCAGGCCGAAAGAGTCTTCCCCCGCTGGAGAATAAATATGTGGCTTTATGAGCCTATGCGCTCGCGCACGAGCATTATTGACTTTTCTTGGCGCAAATGGCTTTTGTGTGTTATCCCTTGACGGGTTGCCGGATGATGATGCTTTTTTTTTTTTTTTTTTTAAATAAATAAATACTAACGTCGGTGCCCTTACGAGTTTTCACCGAAGTTAGCCCCTTTTATTTTTGTCTGTGCGTCCTAGCGGGTTTTCACACAGCAGGGTTCACCCATTTTTGCCTGAAGCGCCCTTTCGGGTTTTCACCTCAACTGGGTTTTAGACTTTTTTGCCTTTAATTGGCCCCTCACAGGAGCGGGACCAATCAAGTCTGTCGGGGCACCTCATTTTTATACCCCACACTTTTTTTTTTTTTTTTGCTCATGGTTATGCGAATTACACTCAATGTGTAATCGTATGTGGCTGTGGGGGATTCACCAGGTATTTCCCCATATTTATCTTTCCTTCTTGAATCAGTTTTTCTACTTCATCTTTGAACATAAAGCAACGTTCAATTGGATGGGTGATGAAGCGGTGGTATGGGCAGTAATTGGGTGCATCTACCCGATGTATTTCTTCTTCCCTTTTTGGCTTGGGCAGAATAATTGCTTTTCTGCTCATACATAACTCGAAGAGTTCTTTGGTCTTTTCCTTTGGAAAGGAGTATGGTCTCTTGAGCCTTTTTGCAAGGGATTCAACATCTTTAAAACTTATCCCTGTTTCTGCACCAGCAACTTGCTTCTCGGGAACTTTGCCTAGCTGCAAAGGTGGCCTCGAGAGTATTGTCGTGACTTTCACAACCTTTGCATTTGAGCACCATTCCCTCTCGGTACTGGGCTTATGGTGGTTCATTTAAGTCTATGATAAGTTTGCCTTTATTCTTTAGAGGACGGCTGCATTTTGGTCCTGGCTCCTCAAAGGAGAAGGGCCTATTGATTCTGTCCATTGTCTTGCAAGACCTTCCATTACTTGAGTGAGTTCATACTGCTGATGAGAGATTTGTCCTATACTCACTTGAATCCCCTCCAGTGCCTGCCATAATGGACCCCTCGAGAGTGGAAACTGCTGGAGTATATGATGGATTTATCTTCTGCTCCAATGAGATTTGCTGGTGAGAGAGTTGTATCAGACTCATCTGAATCTTCTCTAGTGTTGTCATGATAGACGCTTCTGGAGTGGAAGTCGCTGGAGCATATGATGGTATTGCCTCCTGCTCCGGCGAAACTTGCTGATGGGAGAGCTGTGACATATTCATCTGAATCTCCTCCAGTGCCGCCACGATAGACCTTTCTAGAGTGGAAGTCGCTGGAGCGTATGATGGTATTGCCTCATGCTCTGGAGGGGCATCTATATTCTTATTTGTAGGCTCTTCTTCTGAGGAGTTTTCATCCATATGGACGACATTTGCTGCAAATGTTTGTCTGGGCATTCGATGTGGCTGAGGCGGGTCTACCAGGTATTTTCCCATCTCCACGGCCCCTTCTCGGATAAGCATTTCAATTTCCCCTTTGCAGATATAACAATCTTCTATTACGTGTCCCAACATACGATGGTACATGCAATAGTTGGGTTCATCTATTTTACCAACTTCTGCTGGCCTTTTTGGTTCGGGTAGCATCAAGAGATTGGCTCGTATGCAGACATTAAACAACTCTCTTGTATGCTCCCTGATGAAAGAGTAAGACATTTTCCTTCTCTCATTAAGGGTGGCATATGATCCCCTTCTATTGGATGTTGAGGCATTTGCATTGCTCTTGCCCCCTGTATTTTCTACAGCTGAGGTGAAGTCTATGGCATTGACCTCTTCTGTATCCATATTTTGCTTCTTTGGGACTTTCCCCCTAATGGGGGCAATAGTTGGATGGTCTGCGAAGAATATTTCGACCTCCGTCAAAATGTTATTTAGTTGATCAAAGTTCTTGACATTTGCGCCAATCAACTTTTCACTTATTTCAGGCTTTAAGCCCCTTTTGCACAATCGTACCGCATCCTCGTGGGTCGGCGGATTGTCGCATTTCATGCAGAGGTTCCGCCATTTTTTGATATAGTCGGTGGCGGATTCATTCCTGCCTTGTTTTAGTGTCACCAATTCAGTGATGGTGACCTTTCGTTCCGACACCTTGAAACGGTCGATGAACTTTTTCTGCATTTCCTCCCAACTGTTGATAGGGTTAGGCTTCAACTTTGCATACCATTGGAATGCAATGCCCGTGAGAGAGGTAGAAAAGAACCTCAGAAGATAGGCCTCATCAGTAGCCAGCTCTCCCAAGTCACTCATATAGTGGGCAATATGCTCCTGGGCCGAACCTTCCCCGTCATACCTGATGAATTTGGGACACTTATTGTGATCCGGCGGGAGCTTCTTGAACATATGACGTACCGGAAATGGCACTTTGTATAAGTCGAATGTGTCTATTCCGTCGTCTTGTTCTACTATTTTGGCTTCAACAATTTGCTCAATAAGATGCTTCTGCAATGCCGTAGCATGGGATTGCTGAGCATTATGATTGGGCTCCACAACCTGATCTTCTTGTATCTCATCAGGGTTGAAGTTAACATCTGTAGCTTGCGGTCTTATCACTGTTGGCATATGCACTGTCCTTGGAGGTGGTGCATTTACTGGGGGGACTTGAGCTACCCTTTGCTGCTCCTCCATCTTTTGTATTAGGTCATAGAGCAAGGCCCTGAGTTGTTGATTTTCTTGCCTCATCTCCTCTATAGTCTGAGGTTGTATTTGATCTTGAGGTTGTTCTGGAGTGGCTTCAATATCTGAAGTATTTGCCCCGTCTTCATCAGCTCCTCCAACAGCATTGATACTGCCAATTTGGGGTGGCTCTGCCCCCTGGCTTCCTCGATTCAGCGAGCGCATAGCCTGCTCCATTTGACGGGTTATGGGCCCGACCCGTTGCATCAGATTGATGATATCATTTGGGTCTTTCGGCTGGGAAGGTTATCGGTTGGTGATATTGGAGGTGTAGCATGTGTAGACCCGTATACTATTCTCTGTCCTTCTGGCAGTTTTCTTCTTTTTGTGAGTCGATCGGACCAATGTGCCCAACCGCTCGAGGACAGATGTCTGTTGCCAGACTTGTTCCTGCGCCTTATAGGCACTTTTTATCTTTTGACCTTGTAAAGAACGAGGCCAGGTAGTTGAGCTGGTTATCTGCCCCTCAGACTCTACGAGCTGTTGAGGCTGTTGTTCTGCTAGAGTATCCCTAGCCTGGCGAATTTTGCGGGCTTCCTTTTTGGTTACCCACATTTCCTTTATGCGGAGGCTCCTATCCTCCGATGGATTGCCCCCAGCCCGAGGCATAAATTTGCCCCCATTCCGAGGCATGGAGTTGCCCCCTGCTCGAGGGGTGGCATTGCCCCCTGCTCGAGACATGACAGGCTCTGGTATAATTATTGGCTCCCGACAAGCAGTGCCCTTTGGAGTCCTTTTCTTCTTTTCGAACGTTTCCCCATCTTGGCAAACCTTCAATAGAACCCGGAACCGATTCTGGACAGGAACTGTCGGGATATGATGGATCTTAGGAATGATGGGTTGCCCACCATCCAGACGAATATGCAGGTTCCCCACTAATATAGTTTTCCCCGTCCTGGACGGGCTTGCGGTTAGAACCTTCCGCTTTTGCCTCCCGTTGGACGAGGAGGCCGGAGAGATGCTAATGGTATTCACGGCAAGCACTCGCCCATATCGATTGCCGTTGTTGCATGTTCTGGCGTGAGAAGCGCACCTCTTCTTCTTTTCCGGAGCAAGCTCCGGTGCCGGAACGACCCCCAGAAAGCATGGAGATCCTATCACTGCGGGGAAGTCCCCAAAGCATGTTGGTGTGGTCAGATATCCACACCGTGCGTGGGTTGCCACCACAAGTGGGCCATACGTGACCCTTGCCGCCATCGTCGTCTTTTAAGCAGAAACTCGGTCACCTGCATAAGACATGACAAAGTTAGTAGTAGAGTTGTGATGAGGACATCACCGGACGGAGAGATGAAGGGAAAGAGAGGTCCCACCGGGCGTGTCATCTGTTTGGGACCTAACCTAGCATGTCTCTCCTATTCGGATTATTTTAGAAAAAAATCCATATCATTTTTGTTTATATCTGGAGAAATATAGGTCGGTTTTATGTATTTTATTTATTGGACTATGAGAGCTTGGGATTAGCCCTCGGGGAGTCCGGGACTTCGGATCAGGCGAAGATCCGAGTTTATGACCTCTCTCCACTGACCTCGGTCAGTGTTAATTACGTCGAGCAACTACTCGACAACCCTTGATTAACCGTCCGTATGATGCCCTTATAACATGCAACACTACTACTACAGGCAGCACATGCATATGAAGATATATTTTAGGTTAAACTCTTGGCCTCACCCAAGTTTAGGATGGGTTTATATGATTTTGGATTGATTCCAAGCTATCTGGATTAATTCCAAGTATATTGGATTGACTCCAAGTATTTTGGATTGATTCCAAGTATTTTAGACCCATAAGGGTATTTTTGTAATTATGCCAAGTTGGAGGGTATAAGGAGATTTTGATATTTTCAAGAATTTTCTGTGATTTTTACAGATTTTTATCATGTTTGAGGATATTTTTGTAATTTGTATTAAGTTTTAGGGACTTTTTAGTCATTTCAGAATTTTATATGTTTTCAGATTTGGTTCTCTGTTTTTTACTGATTTTTTACTGAATTTTACTGATTTTTTATTAATTTTTCTGATTTTTATTAATTAGTTAGATATATGAAGGATATTTAAGTCATATTTTTGGGTTTATGTAATTTCCGGATTTAGTTTTCTGATTTTTACTGAGTATTACTGATTTTTACAGAATTTTTCTGATTTTTATATTCATTTTACTGATTTTAAATAATTTTCGCAGATTTTTATTAATTAATTAAGTATGGAAGTATTTAAGTCATTTTTAACTTAAGTATATTATTTTATGAGTCTAAGTTTCATTATTGAATTTTAATTATGAGTCTAGATTTAATTATGTATGGGATGAGGTCAAGGATATTTTAGAATATTTAATTATATACTTATGCATTTAATTAGTTATTAAACTAATTAATAATTTAATTATGTATGTAAAAATATAATAACATGATGTTACTTAAATAACAGATTTATGAATACACATGCACACACATATGCTTAAAGAACAAATAGTGACATTCATTCATTATTTCGGCATAATCCCGTTTTATAAAATGGCGATTTTACAATATAAATTCGGTAGAGCTTCTCCTTAGGAATAAGCCTTAGGAAGAGAGTCCTCCGAGAAAATATCTCCTCCAAACGCAGCAAATCCGGCAAGAGTACCGGATTTGGTCTTCAAATGGGCAGAGTTTCCCCTAGGAATTTTTGGGCCAAATGGGCATGGACCTTCTTCTTACCCCTTAGGGGGTATTTATAGGCTTCAAAGCCTTAACCGGTGGGGGTACCCACCGGAATGCTTGAGGTGGGGGGCACCCACCGGTTCCATCATCTCTCCTCTCCTCTTCTTTTTATATTTTTTCTGGCCAATGGGTGGAAAGAGAGGTGAGAGAGAGAGCATGCCAAAAGAGAGAAAGGGGGGGGGGGGGGGGGGGGCTCGGTGGGCACCCGCACCGGTTCCAACCGGTGGAGGGGGTGCCACCGGATGGACCCCCCACCGGTTTCGGGAAACCGGTGGTGGGGGGGGGGGTTCCCCTCCCCCTTTCTTCTTTCTTTTCCTGCTTTTTTTTAGGCTCATTAATGAGCTTGGGTTGCAGATTTGGGATGTGGGCCAATGTGAAAAGAGTTTAGACTCATTAAATTCAGGTTTTGCCCCCATGTGAAAGGGGTTTAGGATGGGTATTTAATGGGGTTCACATGGAATTCTTAACCCATGTGTGAATGGGGTTAAGACTCCTATTAACTCCCGTTCATCCTAATTAATCCCTCCCCCCCCCCCCCCCCCCCTTTTCTTTGAATTTTAAAATGGGAAAGAAGGGAGGGAAACCTCCTCCCCCCCACCGGTTTCCCTCTTGGAACCGGTGGGGGGGGGGGCTTCCCCCCCTCTCCCTTTTGCTTTAAAAGGGTTCCAACACATGGTTGTCAAGGCATCCAAAGCGATCAAGGCGGTGGCCTACCGCCTAATTGTTGAGGCGGCAAGGTGAGGCGCCTGGGCGAAGCCTAGTTTATAGAACCTAGTATGTTTCAAGAGAATTACTATCCACATTTTCCGCCATATAAAATCTATTATTTGTATACAGTGGTGTCATTCACAATATTCAACATATATTTATGGTGTTAAAAAAAAAAATAGAATAAATCACAAATATTAACAAATGAATAAGGAAAAACCAATGAACTTGAAGTATGTCAATCAAGATTAAAACATCAACCTAACTTGAAATTTACTGGTTAAGTAATCATGCCATATAAAAAAAAGAAAGACATAAGATATATTTAAATAAACAATAAGCAAATCAACATACAAAACATAGTGACTTCTTTAGAGGAGGAAAATAAAGGAAACGAAACCTTGGCAGAAGAATCATGCATAAAGTGATAAGTTTGAACATCTATTTCCGGACAATTATATGAAAACATCCTTCAACCTCTTTTAATGATTAAAATAGACCTAAAAGAAGGTAAGTTGTTTCTGCGACAAGGTGGGCTGGGTGGGCGTTACGTGGGCTTGGCACCCTTGGGCAACCTATGCGAGTGCCTTAATGGGCTTCCCGCCTAGGTGCTAGGTTGCCTTGGGCACAAGGGAGCGCCTTGTCCCCTAGGCGTCGCCTTGAAAACAATGGTAACTACATTTAAATTTCTATCATTCTGGGCCTACTGTCAGGCACAGTTACCAACCATATGAGAGTAAGAGGGTAAAAAGTTATTTAGGCTTATTTGAAACTTAACATCAAGGAATGAGAGGTATTCCTGAAGCCCAACCTGATTATCCGTTAACCTGCTAACATTCTTGGTCTGATATGGGTCTAGTCTAACTATTTTGGGTCTGGGTCTACACAGACCCAGCCCTGCCTGAGGTACTAGCCCTGTTGAAAATCTTATTATTCTTTCCTGAAAGTAGCACAAAGTATGATATGCAGAATCAACTACTGTCCTCACCCCATCCCCTATTGCCATTCTTTACCATCTGATGATGAGCAGCTCCAGGTCAGCTGCTGTGTACCATCAGATCGATGATAGCATGTGATTTCAAATAGATGAGTGAAAGAGTACTTTACAAAAAAAGATGGTACATGGTTTTTGTCTTTGTCACAAACTGGGTAGGCAGCTCGAGTCCCTTCATGAAATGGGCTAATTGGTCACAACTTAGGGAGAGGCTTCTTTGCAGCACCATCCTGATGAAGAACTTCACCTTTAGTGGTGATCGCAACTGTCATGCAGAACTTATCAATGGGGATCAGGTTCTCCCATTAGCAATACGCCAGTAAGCTGATCACACTGTGAATTCACCCATGCTATCCCACTTCCATCTCTGCTTATCGTATTGTTTGGTCCCTTAGTCTTCCATCATTACTGAAAGGAACTTAGATGATCTATCTCCCAATCCCAAAGGTCCTCCAAAGTAAAGGGGCCAAACAACGACCATGCCATTGAGCTTCATATATAGCTCGGATGCCATGACTTTTGGATCCATTGCAATATACAGGAGTTAGGGAAGTCTTCTGCTAAGCACCTGTCCGGCTGTTCCCACATCACCTGTCTTACTAGATGCTAGTTAAGAATTCCTCGCCCTTGGTGGATAATGATATTGAAAATGTAGGATGTAGGTCCCAAATTCTGCTCCTTCTATAATACTTAATACTTATGTCTACACTTATTTGGGCGATTTAAAGGCTTCACTACTCTGTGGTTAGTCCATGTCTGCCTCTATACCCATATCTTATCCAAATTATCTACAAGTGCTGGCATTTGACTTAGAACACTTGGTGCTCCTCTGAAGTAAATTGAAGATGGTGACCTGTGGGCCTTGCGTATAAGCTTAAGCACTTTGATGATCCCCATTCTCTTTGCCCTTTCCTATATCCTGCATATAACCTAGGTGATTTGGATGAGTAAATTATGAATAGAGTCCCCTGACAGACTTCTTTCACCAAGGGGTCCTGTTCTTCAAAACTGCGAACCTGGAAGCAAGGTTTGCAGAACCAGGACTGGAATTGGAACTGGTCAGGGCCAGTTACGGTTCAAAACTGGCCAAATCCGGCAAGAACAGGATGGAACTGGCCAAAACCAGCTGGTTCAAACCAGATTGGAAACTGCCGGTTTCGATCCAGTTCTGCCGGTCCCGGTTTGAACCGGCCGGTTCTGCAAACCATGTCTGGAAGTGGCACATGATTTTTTCCAGTTCTCCATCTTTTATCAAAGCTCATCACTCCTAGAACCCAAAATAGACAATCCCACGTAACTCTGACCTTTGCCCTCTCAAAGTCTAGCTTGATCACCAACCCCTTATTGTATCAGTATTCATTGCTTGGATGTATTCCATGTACTGCTAGAAAGGTATGTTGAATTTGCTTTCATTTGTATGTGCTGAAGGCGTCTTGAATTTGCTTGCCATTGTATGGACTTTGTTCTAACAAACTTTTTTTTTTTTTTTTTTTGTAAGTGCGTAGTACCACATACATTTTAAATGAAAAGAGATCATATACAAAAGAGGAGATAGAGAAATAAGAATTTCCCTATACGAAAGCATCTACATGGTGCAGCTGTCAACTCACGAACAAGACAAAAAAAATCCTCACCCACTCCTTCACATGGCGACAAACAAAAGAAAAGACATGCTCTGGGGAGTTGGCCTCCCTCCTAAAGATCCTGTTCCACTTCATCCAGAGGGGGTCCAAATAGTTGCATGGAGGATCAGCTGCCAAACAATGCAGTCTCCTTTTTAAGGAGTAATGATTTAGTGATGTACTACTAAAGTTGTTTCCTATTTCTAGCATTTATTTTGGAATGTTGTTTCCCAGTTCTTGCTTCATTTCCTGCTTTTATTTCCCAATTTGTCAACATTGGGTCTACTATATCCTCTACAAAGCCTGCTGTTGCTGTTGGATCTTTAGAAGCTACTATTGCATCTAAACAAGGATCCTCAAGCTTTGATGTATCTCTCTCGCTCCCTCCAGATTCCCTTTTGTGGGTTAGAGACTCCAAGTGGGAGTGCCGACCTTGTTGTAGACTTGTAATCCTTTTGCTATTGGCACCTGGGTTGACAAGGAGGTGAAATTTCCTTCCTCTAGAAGATCAGCAGTATCCACCAGATTGTATGTAGCCAATGGTGTCAGCCATTGCTGGTATGTGCCATGGGCTTGATGGCTTTCATAGAGTTAAGGGCGTTACTACTTGGACTAGTACTGATTACTGCAAGAACACAGGAGATTGGGTGAGGAAGGCAGAGCATCGGCTGCACAAACAGGCCATAATGATATTTGGGTGCACAAACAGGCCATAATGATAGTCTTACTTACCTGATTTCCCCTGGGCCCTGTGAGCAGAATTGGGTTAGAAAGAGGCTGAAATCTGTATTGGTCAGCCCATAGATGGCCTGCATGGGTTTTCCACACCCAAGGCTGGGCTTGTCTTCTATTTTTTTAGAAGGTGACAGAAGTCACTTATCATTGAGAAATATGAGGATAGTACAAGAAGGCCTGAGAAGGCCACACACCTGGATGAGACATTCCTCCATCCAAGTCCCCAAATTGCTAAAAATAAAAATATACATATTCTGTTTTACTATGAGAATAAAGGTAAACCAGAATTACAGAAGAAAGAAGACATGAATAGAAGAGATTTATCCACAAACGGGACTTATCCAAAATACCATTACTCCCTTCTTTGAGAATACCAACAGCTCTTCCCCACTCTTCCACCCATTTGAAAGTACTCTTTAAAAATTCATTCGCACTAAAATTTGATCACTGAATTTCCTCCTGTTTCTCTCTCACCAGATGGTCCACATAAGAGCCGGACAGATAAGAAACCAGATATGCTTAAGATCTTTAAAAGGACAGACAGAATTCCACCAGGTTAGAAGTTCCAATAGAGAAGAATGCT
Source organism: Zantedeschia hybrid cultivar (assembly GCA_030544215.1). Classification (NCBI taxonomy): domain Eukaryota; kingdom Viridiplantae; phylum Streptophyta; class Magnoliopsida; order Alismatales; family Araceae; genus Zantedeschia; species Zantedeschia hybrid cultivar. The sequence continues at coordinate 56,873,284 of JARZZO010000002.1, read as the reverse complement.
CCACCCAAGTCAATCCATATAATCTGCAGATCCTCTTCCATTGTACAGAAATAATACCATAGTCACAAAATAAGTGTTTTTGATCCTCCTCGAAGAGTGCACATAAAACACATAAAGAACTTCCAGAGAGGAAGCTTCTTAGCCCTCTTTCCCATAAGAAGTCTTGCCCAAGCCACTTTCCACAAAAAGACTTTAATCTTGTTTGGAAGATAGTTAGACCACACAAGGTCCTTCCACCAAACCCTACAACCACTATCATTGAGCAACTGTACCATGGACTTGACCGTAAAAATCCCTTTGTTATTCCATCTCCAAACTCTCTTATCATGCTCCTCTCCATAAAGCCTGACTTCACTAATAAGAGCAAGCATAGATAATAGTTCCTCTGTTTCCACTTTTGTGAGATCCCTTCTCAACTGTAAATTAATATAACCTGCAGCACTATGGGACATTACTTCCTCAACCGAAGCATCTTGATAAAGAGTAAGATTGAATAAGTTGCTGAAATGAGAAGAAATGATCATTGAGGAATACCATTTGTCCTTCCAGAAACTTGTCTCACAACCATTACCAACTTGGATATGACTGAAATGGCCATTAAATCCGCACTCTTAAGAATATTCTTCCATATGGGGGACAAGTTATAGGTGGTTGAAGGGTAGAAACTCCATTCATTGTCAGAATAAAAATAGAGATCCTTAACTATAACAGCCCAAAGGGCATCCGAACACACCCCCGTTCTCCACAACCACTTAGCTAATAAAGCTCTATTGAAGATGGCGACTCCACAAAGGCCAATACCACCTTGATCCTTACTCTTGCACACATTCTTCCAATTAATCAAATGAAGACCTCTCTTCTCCCTTTTCCCTCCAGACCAAAAAAAGGAACTTCTAGCTGATTCAATCATCTTTTCCACAGACCTAGGAATCTTGAAAATAGAACCATAATGTAAAGCCAATGAAGAAAGAACTGATTTAGAAAGAATCAAATGCCCTCCACTTGAAAGAAAGTTACCTTTCCACCCTTCCAATCTATTCTCAAACATCTTGATAAGACCATCCCAGTGCCTCACCCTAATAGCACCATCCGATAAGGGTAGACCCAGATATTTAATAGGAAAAATACTAATTCTGCACTTCAAAAAGGTAGCAATTTCCTGTAATTTATGCTGTGGCATATTCAACCCTACAATTTCAGATTTCTCATAATTAATCCTCAGTCCGGTAATAACCTCCACCAAAATCAGCATCTTTGGATGTTCTGAGTATCCTTATTACTTCCAGATGTGAATAACAAAGTGTCATATGCAAACTGAACGTGAGATAGGTGAATATTGCTTCTACCAATTGTAAAACCCTCAATTAGGCCCTGTTGAACTGCAAAGTACCAAAGAGAACTCAAAATCTGACCAATCATCAAGAAAAGAAGAGGTGACATAGGATCTCTCTGCCTAATTCCCTTGGAATTGTTGAAATAACCACACGGCTCTTTATTAATCAACACTGAGAATCTAGAAGAGGAGATACAACTCAAAACCCATTTGATCCATCTAGCATTAAAACCCATAAGCTCCATAGTGTTGTGAAGGCAATTCTAGTTGATTCTATCATAGGCCTTCTCAAAGTCAAGTTTTAACAGAACACCTTGCTTATTTCTAAATTTGTAATGATGGATTGTTTCATAAACTGCCATATAATTATTCAAAATGAATCTACCTTGCAAAAAAGCTGACTGGTTAATACCAACCAGTTTATCGATAACCCTCTTGAGCCGAGATGCCAAGATCTTGGTTATAATTTTATAGCACCCATTGAGCAAGCTGATAGGCCGGAAATCTGACATAAATTCAGCACCTTATGATTCCGGAATTAGCACAATAAATGTAGAATTAACAGCTTTAATCTTTTCCGGCCTATCATAGAACTCTTGGACAAGATTTACCAAATCTTCCTTAATAGTATCCCAAAAAAACTGATAAAACCCAAGGGAAAACCCATTGGGTCCCGGAGCTTTATTGGGATCCATGCTGAAAACAGCCCCTTTAACTTCCTCCTCCAGAAAAGGTTCACACAATTCTTCAGCATCAGAAACTTCTAGCTTAGGAAGCAATTCATCCTGTAAGTGAGGTCTCAATGGAAAATCTTCAGAGAAAAGATTCTTAAAAATTGCTATAAACGGTCTTAATTTCATTGGGGTCTTCAATCACATCATCATTATCTCTAATATGGTCAATAGACAAAAATCTTTTCTTGGCACTTGCCACTGCATGGAAAAAAGAAGTGTTTATCCCCTTCCTTTAACCAGTGTTCCTTGGCTGTCTGCCTCCACCAAATTTCCTCTTTCAACAGCTCCTCATTATAAATCTTCTTGAACTCCTGCAGTGAATGCAATTCTTGAATTGTTAAATCAACAGACTCACTCTTCAACTCTAGATTTTTAATTTTGCTTTTCAAAATCTGCCTCTCCTTTGATTCCTTCCCAAATTTCTGTACAGCCCATTGTCTCATACATTTCTTGATCCATTTAAGTTTGCCCTGAAAATTATGCATTGCAGAATCAACCACCGGTGCCTCTTACCACCATTTAGTAACCATATCTTTAAATCCTACCTCCTTTTGCCATTTTAGTTCATATCTAAAAATTCTGAGCTTCTTTTTCTTATCATCCCTCAAGAGTTGCAAGGGAATATGATCGGAATAGACCTGCAAAGTACTTTAACCCGTGACAATGGAAATCTCCTGAACCACTCTGTTGATATCAAAATTCTATCAATCCTAGACTGTTTATTGATCTGCTGAAGATTGAACCAAGTAAATTTTCTGTTAGGGATTTCCAAATCCAAAAGTCTGACCTCCCTAATCTATAGATTAAAGATTTCCATTTCCTTGGACCATTTCTGCCTGCCAGACCTTTCCCAAGGATACCTTACACAGTTAAAATCCCCCAGTATGCACCAGGCACCAGAAAATAAAGTGTGTATCCTGTATAGTTCTTGGAAATTTTTTTTCCCTCTACTGATTAGTATGAGGGCCATACACAGAAGTAATGACCCAGCTGTCATTGGAAGAACCTTTATTCTTATAAGTGAAAGAAACCAAAATAGAAAATGGACCCAAATCACATATCTGCCCATCAAAAATATTCCCATTCCACAGAACCATCTGACCTCTTTTAACTCCTTCTGCAGGCAAAACAACAATCTTATTTAAAAAAGACCCGCCCAATCTAATCAAAGAGAACTTGTCTAAGCTATTCTTCTTAGTTTCCTGCAAACAGATGCAGTCCAAGTGAAGAGAGTGTACCAATTCTTTCACAGCTCTAGCCTTGAAATCCCCATTGAGCCATCAGATATTCCATGAGAACAGATTCATGAAGAACCAGAATGCACCCCCAGCTCCTTTGTCTCCTTCCCTCTAAGACTGTCCACCACTTCATTATTTTTGACAAAATTTGCTTCTCTTTCCAATCTTAATTCCTCCACCCGTTCCCTTCCTCTTAGCGGAGGTTTACAGCGCATCATTCCTTCTTTATTTCTTAAGGAAGCTTAAAACCACCCCTCCCTTCTTTCAAAAGATACTCTAACTCTTTGCCCAAATTGGATAATTTCTTTTGTCCATACCTCTTCATCGACAAACAGTTTAACTGCTAACAGCACATCATTCCCTTCATAAGGAAGCATCTGAGCACACGGTACTTCACCTTGTAACATCCCATCATACACATCCTTATACACCCTTTCCCCTAGCATACCTTCTTGAGAGCCAGACGAGTAATCAAACCCTTCTTTTTCCTGCACAATTCCTTCCAAAGAATCACTGACCCAGCTATCACCTGCTATGCTAACCGGCTGTCCACCATACTTCTCAGACATCCCTGCCTCAGTCCACACCACCCCTCAACCCTCCTGACCATGCCCAATACTTGAAGCATTCCAGGCCTGCATGTGACTGGGATAAAGACTCCCTCCACTGTACATAGACAGCTCCAGTCTGGTACTCTGTTTTCCGAAACCTGAGACGACGTCAATGTGGCGAGGAGTAAGACGACGGTTGAAAGCTGGTTCCACAAATGAAGACTGGACCGGACCTGAAGGACCTTGGTTCAAGGTTAAGTTAGGATCCGATACGAAAGGGTCCTTAAGTAACGGATCCCCTTCCAATATCGGATCCACATCAACCCTTCCTGGCGTCTATTCATCTTCTTTGCCCGAAGCCTCGACAACAATGTTACCCTGCAGAGCATTAACCAACAGCACCTCGGGACCATCAGAGACGGGCTTCTCCAAACCTTGTACAGAGAAGTTACCCACCCCAATAATATCTAACGACTCTCCCCTACACTGCACATGATCTGGGATTGACCCAAGAATCGCTTTCCCCCCTTGTGGTCTATGAAGACCACCGCCTAGAAATCCTCCACCTGTGTCTTCCTGACTCCTCACCTCCTTCTGACTCAGTTCCATTGGGTTCCTTCAATTGGGAATAGACTTTGACTCGTTACCGGAGTCTCCCGGCACACGAGAAGAACCCATTTCCGGCACCCCTCTTTCACGACGAACCTCTCTGTTCAGCTTGTAGCTTCTATACCCAGACACCACATCAGCCCATGTCCATTCTTGCTCTGCAATATTGGCGCAACCTCCTTTTCCACTTCAATGCGTACCCAATAAACAACACCCCCTACTAAAATTCTGATTTTCTCAGGGATAACCTCCATCTGCTCAACAGAGACTTTAACACGAGCGAATGAGATGTTCTCCCCCCTGAGTCCCTTCCCATCCACTTCTCTCAGCCTCCCAAACCTGGAACATATTGCTTGGAATGAGTTAATGTTCCATAGATGAAGGGGAACCCCATGAATTCTACACCACAACTCAGGGCCTTCCTCTGCCGGATAGGTACCAACATCCATCCTCCATGGTGAGAAAAGCACAGCACCACCCTTCTTCATCTCTACCCTGCCTCTGGAACAGGCAAGACTTTTCCATGACTCCGATTCAGCACATACCAGGAACGAGCAATGATCCAATCTTCGAACGCTCCATATACACTCATGTGGCCAAATGTTCTGCAAACTGCACCTAACTTCCTCACAGTCCCCTACACATCCCTTGAGATTCCCCCGAAAAGGAACCACAACACAATTCTCCATGGCGCGCTTAGCTGGTTCAACCTTCGGCGACCAAGGGATCTCCACCACAGTAGGATAAATCTTAGGGAAAGTTTTGAGACTTGAACTAGGCTTCTAACAGGAAATCAAATGCCTATCAACCACCACTGGATCCCTGATGGAGGACCTAAGAGAAGGACAATGCAATCTTCTATGTCCCACTCCATGGCAGTGGAGGCACTGGACAACATCTCTGCACACAACAGCATGATGTCCCTTACACAGACACCGAATGCACACGTCTCTGCCCACAGGGAATCCTGCCGCATCCAATCCGAAGGGCAGGATCTCGAGCATCCTTCCTCAATACAGAAAGCCTTCCTCCCATTCCTCCAGGAGAAGAATCTCCGGGGTTCCCTCCCCCGGGGTTCCCTCTCCCACTCGCACCTCTCTGCTCAGCGCTCATGTGGTTAGAGTAGTTAAAAGATGGCTGGGCTTGTCTTGTTGTGGACCAGCTTGACTACTTGTGTGGTTCTGGGGGTGCAAATCTGCCCTTTGGGAGTGGATTTCCTCCGATGATTTGGAATGAATGCTAATTCTTGGGTTTTGCTCGGATTTGTGGGGATGGGCAGGAATAAGAAAAATGAAGAGAAGAAAGAGGCAGGGAAGAAGAGGAAAGAAATGGAAAAGAGACGTACCTCGAGATGGCAGTGGTGGCAGCATGCAGGCCTGGAGATGGCGAGGACGATGACACGAGGGGTGGTGAAGGCAAGGATGGCAGTACCGGTACCGGTACTACCAGTACAGGCTTAAAAGGGTTCAAAAAAATAAGAAAAAAGGGAAAAAATCAGAAAAAATCTAAAAAAATAAAATAAAAATCAGAAAAAAAATCAGAAAAAATATAAACAATTAATTAGCTATGTGTTGAGTGTGACAAAGGTGGGTTAAGACAAAGAAGTACACGTAACACATACTAAATGACTATTTTTATACAGATTAAACATGAAAAAGATTATGCTAATATACTAAACATTTACAAATAATAAATGTTAACGAAATCAAACAATCCTTATCTATGAAAAATATGAGTGAGTATACTAATATGGATAGTAACCCGTAGATCCTTATGATTCATCATCTGGTTGCCGTTGCTGGTATCCATAATAAGGTTGCATATGTTCCCTATATTCACCATAACTAAACAATGATGCAGCCAAGTCGTGCATCCCTCTTTGAATCCCTCTTGGAGTATACGCTTGTTGACTTGATGAAATTCTAGAATCATAATGCAAAGAAGCAGCATGAGGATAAGAAGAAGATCCTGACCCATAACTGTTACTGGGTGGATGGAATTGAAAGCCTTCATACTCTACTCGATCTCTCTAGCTATACATGCCTGCTTCTTGTTGGCCACCTCAATAACCTGACTGCTATCCATACTGACTTTGTGAATCATAATCTCTTTGACTTTCATTTTGTCCTCTTCTTGTGTCAATATGGAAGGAGAAAGAAGGTGTATACACTCCGCCCCCAGTAGTAGCACCTGCAGCTGCACCAGCATCATCACTAGGAGACTGTGTCCCATCATCATCATCATCATCTTGATCATAATCAACAACTAACTTCCTATTGACATTATTTGATTTTTTCTTTTGTGATGCCTGTTTTTGCTGGCTTTCTTTTCTTTTTAGATCTTTTTGCAAGTTCAACTGATTCAATAATCATTTTCCTCGTAGTGTATGTCTCACATAAATTTGCTTCATCTCATCAATCGCAGGATCGTCTCTGGCAGCCAGATTAGCCCTCTCAAGTATAGATGTACTCCTTCTCAAGAATGATGGTGGCCCAACCATTCTAGGAGTGACTGGCCTACTATCTGATTCTGAGAGTCTAGCAGGCTTAAGCTCAGTATCAAGTGCAAATAAAGGTACATGCTCAGTCTGACTCTGATGCTCATGTGAGGTGTATTTTCTTTTTGTCTTTTTGAGGTTCTTAATTCTGGATCTCTAGCAACAACTCTATCAAGTATGCCCTCTGCCCATTCTGTATCATCGGGATCAAAAACTGGTTGATCGACAGTTGCTCGTATCTCAACTCAAGTCTGCAAGGGATTATCATCATCAAATAACTCTTCAACATCAATTTGGCCAACAACATCTTCTGCGTGCCCTGCAGCTCGTTTCTCTCTCAATTGTTGTCTCAACCGGATGTTTTTGATCATCAATCTCATATTATAATGGTAGTATATCAATTTGTCTAATCGTTCAGTCTTTAACCGGTTACGAATTTTTGAGTGTATAAGGCTAAATGTGCTCCAGTTTCTTTCACATTGGCTTGCCGATGTCGTCTGACTCAAAACTCTCACTGCAACGGAAGCCAATGGATTATAACACCTATCTCTGTTGTACACCATTATCCACCACTCAGCTGTGCCATCAGTAAAAAAAACAAAAAAATTAATCAATGTATGTTCGAGTTTCTTATGCACATATGACAACAATGCAATCACTAAGTATATCTGGGCTCACTTTCTCTATGGCAATTTGCATAGAGTCATCATTATATGTCTCCAGCCTTAGCCTATAAGCCTCAATCTACAAAGATGAAATTAACAATTAATATAATTCATGGACTCTTCAAAATACAAGTAATTAGATAAATTTTAAGTCAATTCTTCATATATGAGATAAATACCTGTCTCTCTGCCTCAATTCTATCTTTTATTGTCCTCGACAAGCGTGCAATCACATTTAGTGTGCCTTGGATCACCTCTCCATCAATGTGCACTTGACGACTGTACATTACTCAATAACTTAAAAAATAACATGTGTTTAGGTGGATAATTAATAAATAACAATTTAATAAATAATCCCCCATGTAACAGTATAAGATTTTACTTACCAGCTGCATGCAAGTCGTGGTGTAATGTGCTTTCCCATCTGAGATCAATAAGGTCCCACCACTTCATATAAGTGTTGGGAAATGCGTTCTTGATGTGCACCTTAGCAATGCCAATTGCCTCGTACAAATATTTCATGTAATTCTTATCATTTTCATCCACCAATTTTAAGACATGTACGAGCGGTTCCACCAACTTCATATAAGTTTGCACATGGCTCCAAAATTTTTTGTTCTGTATGATTTTTCGCACTTCCAAATGTTCAGATTTAGATTCATTGGAGGTAGTCCGCATATACTCTAAGATCTCCTTATTAAACATAAACCCCTTGATCTCATTTCTGAATTCGTGCAAAGATTCTAAAGAAATAAAATTAGATGAAAATGTTGTAGGCCCCGTACGGATGAGATCTCGGCCCCCATATGCTTTGTCTCTGAACATGTTCAAGATCTTAGGATGACCATAAATGAATTGGGTAAATTCTTTGTGCTCTCTTTACCGTCTTGCTGACAGTAGGGTCTTTACCTATGTTTTCAAGTATCTAGTCCAGATTATGCGCTGCACATGGGACCCAATAAAGATGTTTGCACTTGTCCATTAACTTCTTCCCTGCAGCTTTATAACTTGGTTCATTATCGGTGACCACCTGAACAACATTTTCCTCTCCAATTTCCTGCACCATCTGATCAATCAAATCAAATAAATATTTGACGTTCTTCGAATAGTTTGATGCATCAACAGATTTTATAAAAACTGTCCATTCAGTACAATAAACAAGAAAATTAATCATGGACTTTTTCGTGGTACCAGTACAGCCATCGCACATAATTGTGCATCCTCTCTCTTTCCATACTGCCTTAAAACTTTAAACCCACTGTTGAAGTTCCTCATATTCTCCATCAAACCCACGTCCATATATGTCTCGACGTGTGGGGGTTTTGAACCTACGACCATGATATGCTATTGCGTCAATCATAGGTTGAAAATAAGGAGACTGAGCAGCATGTGAGAGAACACCTGCATGCAAAAATCATTTGCATATGTTTTTAAAAGCATGTCCTGTCGCTTCAGCTGACTTTTTTACTCCTCTCATTTTTTGCTTGATTTTTAGCTGAGTAGAAGTCTGTCTTCTAAAAAGATAATTGTCCATAGGACCTACTTGGCCTCTAGCTTGAGTTGTGCCTCTTGTTGATGGTCCATCACCTCTCCTTCGGGCTTCGTCTTCTTCTTGATGTCACAAACTCTCTCTTCTAGCTGCAGCCATCTCAGGATCTTCATCATCATTATCATCATCATCATCACTAGAGTTCACAATTTGCTCAGCCCTTTGCCTCTCACGTATAGAAATGCCACTGGCCTCAGTATACATCCCTTTGCCTTTTGTATTATGTCTACCAGAAATCTCGTCTTGGAGTTCAACCTCTTTTTCATTCTTTTGCTCTTTTTGTGTTTTTCGACCACGCAACAATTCACGCATATCGTTGGCGACTTGTCGGAAACAGACAGTACACCTTATCATATGTCCTGTCTTCCCTGTTAAATATTTTTTTTCTCGAGTGATTCCACCATCCATCTCTTTGCCACAATATTTGCATTTCACTCTCCTCTTTGCAGTATTAACTAAGGTGATATGGGCTCACCCTGAGTCCTGCTCTTGTTGTTCAACCATGATCCTACAACAAGAAAAAAAAAGTAGAAACAAATATAAGAACATTTGACATTATGCTCCTACTTTAAAACATGCAATGAAGCTTAATTAGGCTTCAATTGAGGTTTAATTTAAGTTACTAGACAAAAGTCTCAATTTTTAACTGCTAATTAGGGTCAAAATTGGGGATTTTTCCTAATTAACTGTCGATCAACGCAATTCACAGCACACTCTTACTTTAAAACATGCAATGAAGCTTAATTAGGCTTCAATTGAGGTTTAATTTAAGTTACTAGACAAAAGTCACAATTTTTAACTGCTAATTAGGGTCAAAATTGGGGATTTTTCTTAATTAACTGTCGATCAACGCAATTCACAGCACACTCCTACTTTAAAACATGTAATGAAGCTTAATTAGACTTCAATTGAGGTTTAATTTAAGTTATTAGACAAAAGTCCCAATTTTTAACTATTAATTAGGGTCAAAATTGGGGATTTTTCCTAATTAACCGTCGATCAACGCAATTCACAGCACACTCCTACTTCAAAACATGCAATTAAGCTTAATTAGGCTTCAATTGAGGTTTAATTTAAGTAATTAGACAAGTCCCAATTTTTAACCACTAATTAGAGTTAAAATGGGGGATTTTTCCTAATTAACCGTCGATCAATGCAATTCACAGCATACTCCTACTTTAAAACATGTAATGAAGTTTAATTAGACTTCAATTGATGTTTAATTTAAGTAATTAGGCAAAAGTCCCAATTTTTAATCGCTAATTAGGGTAAAAATTGGAGATTTTTCATAATTAACCGTCGATTAACGTAATTCACAGCACACTCCTATTTTAAAATATGCAATGAAGTTTAATTAGGTTTCAATTGATGTTTAATTTAAGTAATTAGACAAAAGTCTCAATTTTTAACCGCTAATTAGGGTCAAAATTAGGGGTTGTCTATTTTACTAAGAAAATGAACATAAACAATCTAAGAATTACTTACCAACTAAAAAATAAACACTACATTTAAAATATATATCATATCTTATTTTTTTCCTTCACCCTTATTTTTTTCTTTCACCCAAAACGGTGAAAACGACTCCCGCAAAAGGTGAAAACGTCTCCGACGGCTAGCGGCGGCGGCGGCTCCTTCCCCTCCTTCCTCTCCTTGCCAAGAACTAACTTCCTCTCTTACAGATCTGTTTTTGTAAGGGGTGTTTCACGGGCGTACAGGGCCGGTACCGGCCGGTAGGCGCGAAACCGGACGGGTACCGGTCCGATACAATGTTTATTATTATTTATTTATTGATTTATTTATTTATATGGTACCGGCCCTCAATGGGTGTACCGGTACCGGTCCCGGTACGTACCGGCCGGTACGTACTGGTACCGGCCGAAACTGCCATCCATGGGTGGAGGTAGCAACATGCTTGAATCAGGGGCCAGCATTCTCTATGGTGGTATGGATGAAGGATGGCAACAGTGACAAAATAGAGCAGGAGATGCTGCGCAGCAGCCAAGTGGGAGCTTCCGTTTCCCTGACAATTGTGTTAGGCTTGAGAGGGAAAGTTAAAAAGCGGGGAAATTATAAAATGCCCCCCATATTTAAAGAGTATTATTTTTCATCTTTAATATTGTGTAGATACCCTTAATGCCTTGCACTAGTACCTTAAGTTTAATTTTTACTGACTTTGTAGGTTCGAAACACATCAGTGTGTTATAAACTCCTAAACAATTACGCGACTTCCCCTGGACTAAAAATCACTTATAAAATAGCTATATAAGCGTTCAAACAATATTTATAAAAGGGATAATTAGGTGTCGGTCCAAAATCTTGAGTCTAATTAATTTCTGGTCCATTGACCAGAATTATTTACTTCCAGTTCAATGACTGTTTATGAATAAACTTTCAGCCCTTTCTTTCATACCCTACCGTTTCTGCTACGAGAAACCCTAGAATCTCTAAATGCCTTCACTCGCAAACCTCAGGATCCCCTTTCCCATCACGTGCGAATTCCTGCTGTCAGAGAAGCAAAAGGGGCATTGTGTGTCAGTGAAGCACTGGGCAGCGCATGAAGACGGAGGTGTTGTTAGTGTACACGTTGGTGAAGGCGTCATGCTGCTGCGCGGGGGTTGTGGGCTGCGGTCAAGACATGGTCGAGGTTGCAGGCAAGCTGTGTGCTTGATGGTGAGGTGGAGATGAGAGCTGGGTGGCCAGCCAGGTTAGGGATGATAACGGGGATCTGCAGTTGCTAGGCTTCTCTACGAAAATGGTGGAGGGCTGCTGGGGAGCCAACAGATGAAGGAGACAAGCGCTGACTGCCTGGAGTGTGGAGGGCTTGGAGGACAACCAGGCTTTCTTCCAAGGAGGAAGAATAAGATGGGATCATGCACCTTTGGGCAATGTGTTCTACATTAAGATCTGAAAAATTGGCTGATTAGCTTTTGGATGGTCTCATTGACACCTTTGTGCAATGTGTTCTGCCTAGTATGTATAAAGGAAGAGAGATGCACCAGAGTTTAAAAGCTTGCTTGCACTCCATCATGCTTTTTAGATGAATGTTAGCATAACCCCTGTTATCAGATGGACCAAGGTTCCTCACTGAGCAAGGGGATGGTATTCTGGTCTTTCTAGTTGTTACAACTTATTTAACAGTTTGTAAAAAGTAAGGGTCACTTTGGGGATTTTACCAGGCTCAATAACAGACTTTGACAATTCTGTCAGTTTTTGGACCAGAATTTAAACTATTTTTCATCCATGGCCCGAGAATCTCTGAGCAATGAGACGTGGACTGGAAATTAAAAGCACAAGTAGACCGATGATCAATTTCCCATTTTATAAAATCTTCAAACATAAAAAATTAAAAACTATAAAAATTCTAAAAACTCCTAAAACATTCTTCTCTTTGAATAGTAATAGTGTTGTAAACTATGATCTATTAGTGAAGGTAATTGCTACAAGTTGTTTATTTTTCGTTTTCATAATTTTCGTACAAGTATAGATCGCTAAATCATTCCCTCAATGCTTCTAAAATAGGGAACACTAAAAACCTCTCAATCTCTCGAATTGAACCAGTTTCTGTTCCTGCTCTGTGCTACTAAGGTTCGAAGAGGTCAGCATTGGTGTACATATGTGGTGGTTTAGCGCCCTGGGAATAATCTGGTCTGAACCCAATTCAAAATTTGAATTGTGGGATGATGTGTGAGACCCTGCCAACTCTTCCTTTGCTGCCTTGAATGCACTGCCAACCACCCAATCACATGGTCCCTCCTCATCTCCCCCTTCATCCTCTTCATTGTGGACCGCGCCCCTAACCTATAGGCGGCATCGTTAGTGTGGGATGATGTGCCTCCGTGTGGATTATGCCCCTAACCTATGGGCCAGCATTGTTATGGTAGAGCAATCACTGCATGCTGCTCTGCTCCACTGAAAATATTCTTTCCTCCAGATGGACCTCCAGAACCCCTGGCATCTCTAAGATACTGTTCATCTAACTGCCAATTGATGCCAATCAACAATGCATGTCACCTAGTTAGAGACAATCCCTTCATTCTAGGTGCATTGCCTCCCCTTTTTGGCTTCATCCCATCGTCTACACTCCATTAGCTTTTTCTTACTCGACACAGGTTTTATCAACCTGCCTATTTCAAGTGGCTCCTCCACGCCTTGTTACAATACTTCCTAGATGACTTCCCTGGCTGTGGAGCACGCACTGGACAGCTCCCCGGTATCCTCTGAAGAGGTCCCTTTCCCAGGCATCAGTGGCATCAGTTCCTTTGCTGAGGGAGGAAAGCCCCTGGAATTCATGGTTTGCAAGATCGGCCAACTCTGATCCGATTCGTCTGATTAAGATCAGGATCACCCAGTGTGATCCATTTTCAAGGAGGAAATCTGATCCATCCTCTAATGTAAAAAGAAAAGATGGGACAAAATAATGATCGATGTGAATTGGCTAGAATTAGTCTAGAATCAGCCAATTGTGAGCCGATTCTAAGCTAATTTTGATTCCGACTGGATGACGTCAAGCCCAGCCAATCCCAAGAGCTGATCTGATTCTGCCATCCTTGCTGGAATCACCCCTGAGATCTTGCTATGAGGAGATCTTTGTCCATTGTCCAACTCCACTTACTCTACTTTGCTGTCTTCTTCTTTCCTCCCCCCTGTTTTACCTGCTTTGTGAGGATAAAAAGGATCATGCTTTGATGAACTGGCTTATGCTCTCAATGGATGTAAGGCCTTATGTTGATTGGCCTTCTCAGCTTCAACGTCTAAGCACTAGTGTTGCATATTGTTGTTCTCCATGATTTTCCATTTCACAGGTTGCACATATTGCTATTCTCGTTAATTTTCCATTTCACAAGTTGCACATGTATTTTCCCTTTACCATTAAATCAGTTTACTTACTTCAGTGTAGGCAGGATGAAAACTCTGATTGTCAACTGTCTGATGTAGCATTCTCCTTGAAATTTCTTATATTTGCAGTTTGAGTGTCGAGAATTCAGGGAATCAGTCCTTGGAGTCATGCCGCATCATTGGGTAACCAAGAAATCTTATTTATGAGGCTTATATGAAGAAATCTTTTATTAACAGGGCACCTATGTATGTTCAGGATAGGAGAGAGGACACATTTCTTCAGCTGGCACACTTCAGAAGGCACAAGCGGAAGGTGTTGAAGAAGGCCACTGGTAAAAGTACAACAAACCTCTTTCATGTGCCTGTGGAAACCCATGCTCCAGGGAAGGACTCGTCTAATAAGATTGCAAATGTAATTGGGAAAGCTGCAAAGTATGCCAACTCTGCAAAAACTAAAAAGGTGTGCCCTGACATGACATTTTGTGTATTTATTAAAGAATATTTCTGCTGATTTCATCAGGTTCATATTGTACAATTGATGCATTTAAGAAATGAATAGTTGAACATATATTTTTATTATGATTGGCTTTTGATTGTGCCATAAAACTCGTTTCCCTGCATGTTGTTTCCAAATTTCTTCTTCTTTTTTAAGCGTGAAGCATAAAGCAAGTACATAAGTAGATAAGCTCATTGACTTGACTGTTCTCAGAATATATGTACCTGTGGCAGCTGTGTTTCCAATAATAAACCCAATAAAAATAGCTTGTGAAAAACAATCATTGTTGGCATCATTTATTTAGAAAGTTTTCATGTTTTAAAAGAGGGAAAAAGAATGGTTCCCATCATAAATTGAATGTCAGCCAGAATCAGGGGAAGAACTGTAAACGTTGGGCTGGATAGTTATTTGATGGACAATGTAGAAGCCTTGACTCATACCCAGACCATAGGCATATTATTGCAGGAGATGATTTACAATTTGGCATAAATAGAAGTGTTCTTTGTAAAAGACAGAACACATGTATGTTATATGCGTAAATGTGTATATTACTGGGAAAGTGTACCTAAAAGTCAAGCAGTATGACTTTGGATGTGTAGCTCCAATCCCTGGTCTACATGATCAGCTGATTCAGATCAGGATCAAACTTAGGTGATCTGATTTGAAATGAGAGACAACTGATTCTCCATTTAATGTGAAAAGTGGAAAAAGTGCAACTGGCTTGAATCAATCTGATTCAGCCTGAATCAGCGCATTCTGGGATGATTCTTTATTGACCAAGACCAAATCTGTAGTGGTCCGCCCGAACTAGCATTTGCTTGCTTGGCGAAAAGAAAGGACAGAGAGTAAGAAAGAAAGAAACCAACTGCTACTTCAGCCTTTGGCATCCACTGCCACCATTGCCACTGCTGTCACTGTCCGCAGCTACTGTGCCTCTTCTTTTCTTTCCCATCCGGATCATCCTGCTGGCTAGTGTTGGCTGGCAGATCTCCATACTAGAGCAGGTGAAGGGATCATAGGTAAAAAGAAGGAATAAGTGAAAGAAAGCCCTCATTTATATCCTTATTATATACTTTTCTTCATAAAATTACTTGGGTTTATCCTTTTCTACTTATGAAAATGTCTGCTTTCATAATCTTCTCACTCCCCTCTCCAACTTCTGACAATAAAAAAGTGCAGACTTGGAGCCGAGAATGGAAAGGCGTAGCACTCGTAGGAGAGCTCCTGCGATGGCAGCCACCCCAGCTTCCAGCTCCAATAGGGTTCCCCTCGGGAGGGGCCTGGCAAGCTCTCTGTCTTCTCGCTCTTGCTGGTCTTGCGGAGGATCAGGCCGCTTGTGGAGAGGATGCCCTAGGCCGGGGGGGAGAGATCCTATGCTGATGTGCTACTCAACGGTCTGGAAGGTCGATTGCCTAGGCCCGCTTGAGCCAAGGAGTGGGTCCCGAAAGTGTTGCGGTGGCTATTAGGAATGGTGAACTCCTTTCAAGAAGGAAGATGGAGATGAAGAAGGTTTGCAAGTGCCAGGTGATAGATGGGGAGGGGACGACAGAAGACCTCATATGCCTAGCCTCAAGTAGGTGGCCATGAGATGGGTGGGAGCTAGAAGGGTCTCTTCCAAGATCTTTATGATTTCTTGCCCTTTAGTGAAGATTGCGGAAGAGTTGGTGGTCGCCGGAGTGATTGCTGGCAGGAGTTTGGTGGTCTGAGCATCCCCGTGGGAGACTTATACGGCGACGTATCCCGACCCCCGTTTGATGGAGGTTGAACTGAAGCTAGTAGGGGTTCCCCTAATCCTTATGGAGGAGTCTGATTTGCGACCTCATTGCTGAGTTTGTGGACCTGGAGGCTCTTATCTCGTGGACACCAGAGACAGAGTCTTTGCTTGGGGGTGGTGGTCAAAGCTCTCGTTTCCGCTTGGGGGGATATTCCGTAGGTTGTTGCTGCTGACTTCAATGGTGGGCATGCGGTGATCAAGGTCCACCTGCGGAGCTGGAAGGCGGTGGCGGAAGAGCGAACCAGTTAGGGTTAGTGGAAGGGCCTGTCGGGAGGTGGAAGAAGATAGGGTTGCACAAGCGGCTCACGTGAGACTGGGCAGGAGTTTAAATTTCGAAGCGACCGCGCAATTCCCTAAGCTGGCTGCTTGTACCTTTATGCAGCAGACCGGGTCAGGGGAGAGAAGCTTCGGACCGGTTCGCCTTTGCACGGTTTAAGATAAGTCATCGGGTGAACCTGATAACTTACCCGATGGGATGATCCCGTCTTCCTTGCCTGAAGGCTGCGACTGATGCTTCACGCCGTGCAGTCGCTGAAGAAGCTTAAAGATCCTCTTTGAACACCTTGCTCCGTATGGTTTGCACCAGCCAACAGTCAGAGATCACTGATCTCCTCCGTCGACAGCTCCTTGCCTGTCTCCCGGAGTTCGCGGTGCTGGAGGCTCCTTGGATAGGTCTTGTCCTCCTCTAGATAATCGGCGGCTGGTTGTCTTGCCTCCAGAGACGCGGGCTACTCAAGACGGTACAGGACTGGGAGTCCTCAGGCTTCCCTGCCAGGGGCCTGTGGGTCCTTGTGAGCAGGGGCTGGGGGGAGGATGGTCGATGGATGCTGAAGGGGGATCTTCTGTTATGGCAACTAAAGTAGGGGGAAGGGCATCTTCGAGGACCCAGGGGGAAGGGGTGCAGGCAATAGGGGAAGCAGTTCAGGTCTGTCAGGTCATAGCTCTGATAAGGAGTTTTGAGGAGGAGGGGGATGGAGGGGCAGACTGGAGTAATGAAGAAGAGAGAGGTGAACTGGGAGAGATTTTGGGTTGTTTGGGGCAGGTCTCTTCACAGGACCAGGCTGTTGAAACAGGGGATTCTGTGAGGGGCAGGATACCCTGCGGGGAGGAAGGGGAGATTTCAGAAATGCATTCAAAGGAAAAGGAAAGGAGGGAGGGAGTGTGGACACTGGACAAGGTAGAGGTGAAAGACTTGCTGGCTAAGGTAGAGTCTTTCATGAACGGTCAAGCTAAGGATGTGGCTGAGAAAATAGGCATCTGCTTCGTGGGGATCATGGATGGCAGTACCGGTACCAGTGCCGGTCGGTACCGGTACCGGTACCGGCCGTACTGGCTGGTACAGGTGTAAAAGGGCCCAAAAAAAATCAGAAAAAAGAAAAAATCAGAAAAAATAAAAAAAATTAGAAAAAATGTAAACAATTAATTAGATATGTGTTGAGTGTGACAAAGGTAGGTTAAGACAAAGAAGTACACGTAACACATACTAAATGACTATTTTCATACAGATTAAACATGAAAAATATTATGTCAAATCGCTAATGTACTAAACATTTACAAATAATAAATATTAATGAAATCAAATGTCCTCACCTATGAAAAACATAAGTGAGTATATTAATATGGATAATAACCCGTAGATCTTTCTGATTCATCCTCTTGTTGCTGTTATTGGTATATATAATAAGGTTGCGTAAGTTCCCTATATTCACCATAATTAAACAATGATGTAGCCAAGTCGTGCATCCCTCTTTGAATCCCTCTTGGAGTATACGCTTGTTGACTTGATAAAATTCCAGAATCAGGATGCAAAGAAACAGTTTGAGGATAAGAAGACCCTGATCCATAACTGCTACTGAGTGGATGGAATTGAAAGCCTTCATACTTTACTCGATCTCCCCAACTATACATGTCTGCTTCTTGTTGGCCACCTCCATAACCTGACTGTTATCCATACTGACCGTGTGAATTATAATCTCCTTGACTTTCATGCTGTCCTCTTCCAATGTCAATATGTAAGGAGAAAGAAGGTGCATACATTCCGCCCCTGGTAGTAGTACCTGCAGCTGCACCAGCATCATCACTAGGAGACTGTGTCCCATCATCATCATCATCTTGATCATAATCAACAACTAACTTCCTATTGACATTACTTGATTTTTTCTTTTGTGATGCTTGTTTTTGCTGGCTTTCTTTTCTTTTTAGATCTTTTTGCAAGTTCAATTGATTCAATAATCATTTTCCTTGTAGTGTATGTCTCACATAAATTTGCTTCATCTCATCAATCACATGGTCGTCTTTGGCAGTCAGATTAGCCCTCTCAAGTATAGATGTACTCCTTCTCAAGAATGATGGTGGCCCAACCATTCTAGGAGTGATTGGCCTGCTATCTGATTCTGAGTGTCTAGCAGGCCCAAGCTCAGTATCAGATGCAAATAAAAGTACATGTTCAGTCTGACTCTGATGCTCATGTGAAGGAGGAGGTGAATTTTCTTTTTGCCTTTTGATGTTCTTAATTCTGGATCTTTAGCAACAACTCCATCTAGTATGTCCTCTGTCCATTCTGTATCATCAGGATAAAAAGTTGGCTCATCGACAGTTGTTTGTATTTCAACTTTAGTCTGCAAGGGATTATCATCATCACATAAGTCTTCCATGTCAATTTGGCGAACAACATCTTCTGCCTGCCCTGTAGCTCGTTTCTTCCTCAATTGTTGTCTCAACCAGATGTTTTTGATCCTCAATCTCATATTGTAATGACAGTACACCAATTTGTCCAATCGTTCAACCTTTAACCGGTTATGTTTTTGAGTGTATAAGGCTGAACGTGCTCCAATTTCTTTCACATTGGTTTGCCGATGTCGTCTGACTCAAAACCCTCACTGCAACAGAAGCCAAAGGATTATAACACTTGTCTCTGTTGTACACCATTATCCACCACGCAGCTGTGCCATCAGTAAAAAACAAAAAAATGAACCAATGTATGTTCTTCTTTCTTATGCACATATGACAAAAATGTAATCACTAAGTATACTTGGGCTTACTTTCTCTACGGCAATTTGCACATGGTTTTCATTATATGTCTCCAGCCTTAGCCTATAAGTCTCCATCTACAAAGATAGAATTAACAATTAATATAATTTATGGATTCTTGAAAATACAAGTAATTGAATATATCTTGAAGTCAATTCTTCATATATGAGATAAACACCTGTCTCTCTGCCTTAATTCTATCTTTTATTGTCCTCGACAAGCGTGCGATCACATTTAGTGTGCCTTGGATCACCTCTCCATCAATGTGCACTTGACGACTGTACATTACTCGATGACTTAAAAAATAACATGCGTTTAGGTGGATAATTAATAAATAACAATTTAATAAATAATCCCTTATGTAACAGTATAAGACTTTACTTACCAGCTGCATGCAAGTCGTAGTGTAATGTGCTTTCCCATTTGAGATCAATAAGGTCCCACTACTTCATATAAGTGTTGGGAAACGCGTTCTTGATGTGCACCTTAGCAATGCCAATTGTCTCGTACAAATATTTCATGTAATTCTTATCATTTTCATCCACCAATTTTAAGACATGTACGAGCGGTTCCACCAACTTCATATAAGTTTGCACATGGCTCCAAAATTTTTTGTTCTGTATGATTTTTCGCACTTCCAAATGTTCAGATTTAGATTCATTGGAGTGGTCCGTATATACTCCAATAACTCCTTATTAAACATAAACCCCTTGATCTCATTTCTGAATTTGTGCAAAGATTCTAAAGAAATAAAATTAGATGAAAATGTTGTAGGCCCCGTACGGATGAGATCTCGGCCCCCATATGCTTTGTCTCTGAACATGTTCAAGATCTTAGGATGACCATAAATGAATTGGGTAAATTCTTTGTGCTCTCTTTACCGTCTTGCTGACAGTAGGGTCTTTACCTATGTTTTCAAGTATCTAGTCCAGATTATGCGCTGCACATGGGACCCAATAAAGATGTTTGCGCTTGTCCATTAACTTCTTCCCTGCAGCTTTATAACTTGGTTCATTATCGGTGACCACCTGAACAACATTTTCCTTTCCAATTTCCTGCACCATCTGATCAATCAAATCAAATAAATATTTGACGTTCTTCGAATAGTTTGATGCATCAACAGATTTTATAAAAACTGTCCATTCAGTACAATAAACAAAAAAATTAATCATGGACTTTTTCGTGGTACCAGTACATCCATCGCACATAATTGTGCATCCTCTCTCCTTCCATACTGCCTTAAAACTTTAAACCCACTGTTGAAGTTCCTCATATTCTCCATCAAACCCGCGTCCATATATGTCTCGACGTGTGGGGGTTTTGAACCTACGACCATGATATGCTATTGCGTCAATCATAGGTTGAAAATAAGGAGACTGAGCAGCATGTGAGAGAACACCTGCATGCAAAAATCATTTGCATATGTTTTTAAAAGCATGTCCTGTCGCTTCAGCTGACTTTTTTACTCCTCTCATTTTTTGCTTGATTTTTAGCTGAGTAGAAGTCTGTCTTCTAAAAAGATAATTGTCCATAGGACCTACTTGGCCTCTAGCTTGAGTTGTGCCTCTTGTTGATGGTCCATCACCTCTCCTTCGGGCTTCGTCTTCTTCTTGATGTCACAAACTCTCTCTTCTAGCTGCAGCCATCTCATGATCTTCATCATCATCATCATCATCACTAGAGTCTACAATTTGTTCAGCCTTTTGTCTCTCACGTATAGAAATGCCACTGGCCTCAGTATACATCCCTTTGCCTTTTGTATTATGTCTACCTGAAATCTCGTCTTGGAGTTCAACCTCTTTTTCATTCTTTTGCTCTTTTTGTGCTTTTCGACTACGCAACAATTCACGCATCTCGTTGGCGACTTGTCGGGAACAGACAGTACACCTTATCACATGTCCTGTCTTTCCTGTTAAATATTTTTTCCCTCGAGTGATTCCACCATCCATCTCTTTGCCACAATATTTGTATTTCACTCTCCTCTTTGCAGTATTAACTAAGGTGATATGGGTTCACCCTGAGTCCTGCTCTTGTTGTTCAACCATGATCCTACAACAAGAAAAAAAAAAGTAGAAACAAATATAAGTACATTTAGCATTATGGGGGTTATCTATTTTACTAAGAAAATGAACGTAAACAATCTAATAATTAGTTAACAACTAAAAAATAATCACTAGATTTAAAATATATATCATATCTTATTTTTTTCTTCCACCCAAAACGGTCAAAACGTCTCCAGCAACGGGCGGCGGCGACTGCGACGGCTCCTCCTTCCCCTCCTTTGCTTCCCCTCCAAAAACGAGCCTCCCCTCTCACAGATCTATTTCTGTCAGGGGAAAGTGAAACAGGTACCGATTCGGTATCGGCCCGGTACAATTTTTTTTTTTTTTTAATTGGTACCGGCCATTTCATGCTAAACCAGTACCGGTGCCAGTCGATACCGGTACGTACCGGCTGGTACGTATCGGTACTGGCCAGTACTGCCATCCATGGAGGGGATTGACAAGGATATTCATTTAGTGGTGCACAAATCCATAATCGATGGCAACTTTGTATGGCAAGAGGGGCCAAGGGTGGAAGGTATGTAAGAAAGGAAGGTAAGAGGGTTGAGGTGGAGGAGGAGGAGGGGAAGGGAGGTGTGGTGACTTCTTTTGCTCAATGAAGATTTTGTCTTAGAATGTGAGGGGGATTGGGGGGAGGGAGAAACGGCCGGCTGTTAGGGAGATGGTTAGGAGATGTAGGGTGGACATACTTTGTATTCAGGAGACTAAATCAGAAGAGGGGGAGATCAGGCATGGAGAGAAGTGGGTGGATCTAGGCTCACCAAGGGGGTTGTTTCGCCGGCTGTTGGGAAAGTCGGGAGGCATTATGATTCTTTGGAATGAATATGCCTGCAGAAGAAGGGTGTGATCCTTGAGCTTGATTTTGAGAAAGCTTATGATAGGGTCAACTGGGGTTGCCTCATGAGAATTTTCATAGGGATGGGTTTTGTTGAGGATTGGGTCTGCTGGATCAAAGACTGCATTACTTCTGCCAGTTATGCTGTTCTGGTCGATTGTGAGCCTACTTCTTTCTTCTACAGTGACAGAGGTCTGCAACAGGGTGACCCCATGTCTCCTCTGTTATTTGTTCTGGTAGCAAAAGTGTTCAGTATAATGTACAGGAAGGCAAAGGAGGAGTCCTCATTTCAGGATTACTGGCCTGTCCAGATGGGAGGCAGATTACTTACCTTTAGTATGCAGATGACGCTATTCTTTTATTATCAGGGGACAAGGATCAACGATTGCATGCTAGACTCATGCTGGAGCTATTTGAAGAAATTAGTGGCCTTAGGGTTAACTATTTGAAGAGACAGGTTATTGGTATGAAGATGGAAGATAGGGAGTTGAGGAGGGCAACAATCATTTTGGGGTGCCAGATGGGATCTCTGCCGATCACCTATTTGGAGACTCCCACTATCCCCTTCCTCCATTAGATGTACAGATTGGCAGCCAGTGGTACACAAATTTCACTCGCACTTGAGAGCGTGGAAAGGTAGACTTCTTTCCTATGGAGGGAGATTGGTTTTGTGCAAGGCAGTGTTGGACAGTCTTCCTATATATTTTTTTATCCATGTTTAGGATTCCAAAGACAGTTGCTAAGCAGTTGGAGGCCATCTGTAGCAGTTTTTTTTGGAAGGGTAATCAAGAAGATGTTAGGAAGGGAGACTCTGAAGTGTGTTGGAAAAGAGTTCGTAGGAGTATGGAGAATGGGAGGCTGGGGATTAAGAACATTCAAGATTTCAATCTTGCTTTGCTATCCAAATGGTTGTGGAAGTTGGGGTCCATTATGCCTGGGATGTGGGTGCAGGTGGTCAAAGACAAGTATTACTCTTCTTCTAGGGTTTGGGATTTGAATCCTTGAGAGTTTTGTACAACGTGTCACATGCTCGGAGAGGCATCCTGTAGGCGACAGATATTGTTTTGACTGCAGTGTACGTGTCTATGGGTGACGGTCAGCTTTGCCTCTTTTAGTTAGATAAGTGGTGTGCTTCAGCTCCACTTGCTAGCAAATTCCATAGATTGTTTTCTATTGCCTCCTCTCTAGAGGAGACTGTAGCGTAGGTTAGAGATCACAATGGAAGTTGGGCACCCTGCTCTAGGCGTAGCCTAAGAGATGGGGAAATGCTGGACTTCTTGGAACTGATGTCCCTGCTGATTGACCCTTCTGTGCAAGACGCTTGTAAGTGGGGATGGTCGGCTTCAGGGACCTTTTCTGTCTGGTCAGTTTATCACATGATTTTCAATGGAGGTACTAGGTTCACTCACTTCCATCAGATTTGGGATCCAATCTCTCTTCTGAAGGTGAAGGTTCTCATGTGGAGGATATCCATTGGAAGACTATCGACTTGTGATAGGCTCATCAGGTATGGCTGTGAGCTGTCCCCGGTGTGCTCTATGTGTCGAGAGGAGCATGAACACATTAGATCATCTTTTCATGGGCTGCAACTTTGTGCGAGAAGTATGGGCCACTCTGCTTTCAACGATTTTTATTTATAGGCCAACAGTGGACCAATGTGGATTCCTTATTTAGGTGGTGGTCATCGATAAAGATCTCGAAGGAAAACCACCTGGTGTGGTGGTTGGTCCTACATGCTATGTTGTGGGTCATCTGGTTGGAAAGAAACGAATGGATTTTCAAGAGAGGCTTCAGTGTCGGATAGGATTGTTCTTTTTGTTTGTCATACTGTAAGGGAGTGGGCTTTGATGTTGGGTTCTGTGGACTCAGATAAGGCTTCCTTTTGACTCTTTTGAGGGGGTTGATTCTTCACACCATCTTGGTGTTTTGTAACAAGGGTTTTTGCGAGCATATTCTCTATACTTGTACATTCTGTTTTAGTTATAATACAATTGTGGTACCATCCACTTTCAAAAAAAAAAAAAATGGAAAATGTCTGCTTTCATTTTTTTTAAAAGGATTTGTTTCTTTCTTTTGGATTGGCCAATTCAGCTGATATGATCTTGAACCCGATAAGATTGGGGACCGGCTGATCCATAGTCTTGATCCGATTTTGCTTTCCTTTCTCCAATCCATATGAGGGTGAATAAGTTGATGTGGTCCGAATCCATACCAGATCAGGACCCACCATGGAATTCTGGACCAGGTCAGGGATCCGGATCGGACCCGGCGATCCCGATCCGATCCGGATTGTATCAGCCGGGATCCCATGACTGAGAACCGGCCGGAATAGGCCGAAATCGGCCGGTTCTCAGTGAACTGCAGGGGGAACGGCCTGTTCCCCCTATAACCAGATCGCCCATGGCCAATCCCTGGGATCGGTCGATTTTACATTCCATGGGACCCACATATCCCTGCTCTTGATCCAATTATGCCTTCCTTGCTCCAATCCAATTATTAGGGTGGACTTGCTCTATTCAGCATTAATTCCTTTTGTCAAAACTAAACAAATGTTTTAGTACACTTGTTGTCCCTAACAAGGTCTTTTTCCATCTCATGTTACTCGAGGATCCGACTTTATTTTTATAAATTTGTACCTTTGAAGCGTTTCCCAAACCAGACTAAGGAAAATAGGAATGAAAAGGATAACAAAAAGAAGCGTAGGCACAATTGACACTGTAGTAAAGGGTAGTTTAGCCTTTGTGTGGGTTATTATAATTTTTGGTCTTTGTGTGTATTTGTAAGGGTATTCATATGTTATTAGGGACGAGGTATTTTAGTCCCTTGCAATTTTGTAACCTTATGCACATCTATTAATGAAAAGTGAGGGTCGACTGTGTGGGTTGTTGCTGCCGCACCCTTCTCCCTCTGTCCGCTTAATCCTCCTCCTTCCCCTCCTCTTCTTGCTTTTCTACATGGTATTAGAGGTAGAGAGGAGCCCTGGTGGAGTGGAGGAGGACCGAACCTCCCCTGCTCTGCAAGAGAAGTGGTTGGATAGCATCCCCTTGGTGTCCGGTGCATGGAATTCTGGGTCGGGTCCCAGGATTGGGACCCCCTGATCCCGATCCGATCCGAGCAAGATTGGCCGATCCTGATGAAGACGGGCCGGTGATCGACCCTATTTAAAAAATAATTAAAATGAATAAAAATTCAAGAAAAAAATACACAAAAATCTATAGCATAAAACCTGCACTAGTTAACTTAACTCTAATTAATGTGAACTTGAAACTTAAAGTGAACACGAGGAAAGAAACTAATTACATGATTTAAACGTAATCTAAAACATCTAATTAACACTTAGAAGCTGCCATTAAAACACATCTACCTAATTATTGAAATAAAGAAAGAGAGAGATTGAGAAGAAAATTAAACAACGGACAACTTCACTATTATTCTTAGACAAAGCCTGCATGGTTTTGTCTCCAAAAGATGCTTCACAAGTTATTGACCACAATCGTTCATATATGGACCATCTACTTTTTTCATTTTTTGTTATGGGATTAATATGGTTCATTTTCACCTCAACCTCTAGACATAGTGGCGGCTCCATTCCGACTTACTCTGCAGGTATCCCTTTCCTATCGTATAATCATTTCCTCCTACTTGGACTATGATTGGGTCACTATAGGTCCATTAGCTTCTGCGTGGTTCATCTCCGAACTGGTCAACATCATATTGCATGGGTCTTGCTTTAATACTATTTTGCAACAATCCGATCGAACCCTTGTGAGGTATTGTCCTTTTTGGGTCAAGTCTACATAGTTTGTCCCTTAAATGTGCCTAACAAGCTATGGGTCTAAATCCTTCATACATGGCCGAGCAACTATTTTTGTTTTTAGATATGAGATAATCTGGTTCATTCCCGTTTCAGTCCCTAGACATAGTGGTGGCTTCACACCGTGGTGGCTCTACTTTGACTTACTTTGCAGGTAGTCCTTTTCTCCTATTCGACTTGTGACTGGGTCCTTATATATATCTATATATCTATATATATATATATATATATATATATATATATATATATATATATATATATATATATATAGAGAGAGAGAGAGAGAGAGAGAGAGAGAGAGAGAGGCAGTAGCGGTCTCGCATCCATGTAGATTTTTAAATCACAATGGAGCAAGTTTACCTTTGCACCAATTCTCCCCTTCATGGAAATGGAAGAATAACTCAGAATAAAGATAACATAAACATACTTGTGTATGTATGTCCTCTTTTTTGGGTTCCAGAAATGACAATACAAGCAATGCATACCTTTTTTTCTCTTTTGTAACTCAAGTCTGTTCGCCTCTCTGCAGTCTTCCTTCTGTCTGACATTCTTTTCTGTTTCTCTTCTGTCTGATATTTTCTTTGATGCCAGCTATGGCTATTAGCATTCTGGTGTCTATCAAAATTACAATCAAAAGTACCGGTGTAAGGCAGATAACAATTATTTCATTTTTAAAGCACAGGTGACATGATCTTTTAGGGGAGTGGTTGCTATGATGTCACTAATAAATAAAACATCCAAGTAACATGATCAAATACGCCTCCCCCTTACAAAATCCTGCCACATATTCTAGAAGACTTTACACTCCATACAGAACACAGATGAAATACGCACATCCCAATGGAAAGTGGAACCTGCTCAGAATATGATATGCCTCTTTTCAACCAACATGACATTATATATTGATATGCTTTTATTTATTCTGTCCATCAATGCTATTCTTTTTGGAATCTAAGACTGTAGAAGCAAGATGATTTAGGTTTTAGCTCCATTTTTAAGTTAAATTTACAAATGGAGCATGCAATCCCTTTCCTCACTACTCATTAGTGTAAAGGAACATGTACATAATTGCTGAGTGACTTACCGATTGTGGTGAACCCTTATGCAATTTGTTTGCAGTTTAGTTAATCTACATACAATTTCTCTGTCTCGTTCCTTAGCTTCCATAACTTGCTTAATTATGATTCCAGAGGCTGCCATATCATCCCACTATAACAAATCATACTCAGCTTTGGTGGGTACCAAATGTAGTTGTTGCACATGAGAAAGAAGGGATTGAGGCTGTTCATTTAGCCTCTGGCCGGACAATATGCAAGGTATGACAATTCTGGTTGAGTTGCTCTTAGAAAAATAATTTTTGTGGGAGAATGGACTCTATAATTCTTTCTTGATTCAGGCTTTTCTAGTTTGCATGAGTCTTCTTTCTTCTCATTTTATTTTTGAAATTTTATATGGACTTATTGACTTACTGCTTTGCTATTTTATAAGTGCTTTGCTATTTGTACTTTGTTTCCTACTATAGCAATTGAACAATGACATTTCTATTAAGTCTTCTGCAGTCCTCTTTGTCCCCTCTTTGTCAATTGAATAAGTGGGTAGACTAGTTTTATCTGGCCTTTGGTCCTCAAAAAGCTATTTATCATATAGAATATTTAGGGTTGAGAATGACCTGTCAAAGGGATGATTAGCCAGGTGATTTCTGTTTGAGACAAGGTTCGTCGACTCGTGGATCTGGATCAGATCGGGTTCGGCCATATTTGAGTCGGATTCGATCCGACTTGGACCGACTTGGGCTGACTCGCATGAGTCGGGCCGATTTAAGCCAATGCAGGCTAGTTTTTTTTGAGAAATCTCAGTTTTTTTGAATAGTTATCTAAATATAAACATCATATTTCATGTCTATCGTTACCATGAATGATTATAAGTCACGATTAAGAAAAATACTAGAATCTAATAGATTTAAATTTGTAAAAAATTTAGCCTAGGATACTAACTGAGAGGAATTTAGTTTAGGGATCTCAATTTGCAAAAGAAAGTGGTATACCACATCTCATAGAAAGTTAGAAACGTCAAATCTCAATTAAGAAAACAAAGTAGTACACCTAGACTAAAGAGAGTGGATCACACCATATCGAGTCGGATTGCACCGACTCAAGCCGAATCGTGATTGGCTCGCACCGGATCACAGTGACTCGTGTTTGTATTGTGCGGTTGTTGGAACCTTTTTTAAAAAAAAAAGAGCAAAAGGGAGAAGGGGGGAAGCCTCCCCCCCCACCGGTTGGGGACCCCCCACCGGTTCCAAGAGGGAAACCGGTGGGGGGGGAGGAGGATTCCCTCCCTTCTCTCCCATTTTAAAATTCAAAGAATAGGGGGGGGGATTAATTAGGATAAAGGGGGAGTTAATGGGAACCTTAACCCCATTCACACATGGGTTAAGAATCCCATGTGAACCCCATTTAATACTCAGCCTAAAACCCCATTTCACATGGAGCCAAATCTGGATTTAAGGGGTTTAAACCCTTTTCACATTGGCCCATCCCCCAAATCTGCCACCAAGCTCATTAATGAGCCCCAAAAACAGAAAAAAGAAAAGAAGAAGTGGGGAGGGGAACCCCCCACCGGTTTCCCAAAACCGGTGGAGAGACCCCCCCACCGGTTCCAAAACCGGTGGGGGGTCCATCCGGTGGCACCCCCTCCACCGGTTGGAACCGGTGGGGGTGCCAACCGGTCCCCCCTTCCCTCTCTCTCCCTTTCTCTCCTTTGCATGCTCTCCCTCTCATCTCTCTCTCCACCCATTGGCCAAAAAAATATATAAAAAAAAGAAGAGGGGAGGAGAGATGATGGAACCGGTGGGTACCCCCCACCTCAAGCATTCCGGTGGGTACCCCCACCGGTTAAGGCTTTGAAGCCTATAAATACCCCCCAAGGGGTAAGAAGAAGCCCCATGCCCATTTGGCCCAAAATTTCCTAAGGGAAACCCTGCCAGTTTGAAGACCAAATCCGGTGCTCTTGCCCGGGTTTGCTGCGATTTGGAGGCGATATTTTCTTGGAGGGCTCTCTTCCTAAGGTTTATTCCTAAGGAGAAGCTCTGCCAAATTTATGTTGTAAAATCACCGTCCTATAAGACGGGATTATGCCGAAATAATGAATGAAATGCCCATGTTGTTCTTTGAGCATATGTGTGTGCATGTGTGTTCATGGATCTACTATTTAAGTAACACTATGTTACTATATTTTCATATGTAAAATAATTAGTTTTATAACTAATTAAAATACATAAAACATATAATTAAATATTTTAAAATATTATTGGCCTCATTCCATACATAACTAATCTTAGACTCATAATTAAAACTTAATAATGAAACATTGAGACATAAAATAATATACTTAAGTTAAAAATGACTTAAATACTCCACATACTTAATTAATTAATAAAATCTGCGAAAATTATCTAAAATTAATAAAATAAATATAAAAATCAGAAAAATTCTGTGAAAATCAGTAATACTCAGTAAAAAATCAGAAAATAAAATCTGGAAATTACATAAATCCAAAATATAACTTAAATATCCTTCAAATACCTAATTAATTAATAAAAATCAATAAAATTAATAAAAAAAATCAGTAAAATTCAGTAAAAACCAGTAAAAAACAGAGAACCAAATCTGAAAATATATAAAATTCTGAAATGACTAAAATGCCCCTAGAGCTTAATACAAATTACAAAAATACCCTCATACATGTTAAAAATCTGTAAAAATCACAGAAAATTCTTAAAAATATCAAAATCTCTCATATGTCCAAAATACCCTCCAAACCTTAATAAGATGGGTAAAATCACCAAAATACCCTCAATATGATAAAAATAAATAAAAATCTCATAAAAAATATAAAAATAGACTTTAAGTCTAAAAATCCAATTTGGGCAAAATTACCAAAATACCCTTACAATCGAAACACACTTGAAATAACTCTAAATCACCTCCTAAGGTTTTGAAACCTTCCTAAATCATTAAAACTCATTTCATACACTTAAATAACCATAATCTCCCTATACCCTCCAACTTGGCATAATTACAAAAATACCCTTATGGGTCTAAAATACTCGGAATCAATCCAGAATACTTGGAGTCAATCCAACATACTTGGAATTAATCCAGATAGCTTGGAATCAATCCAAAGTCATATAAACACATCTTAAACTTGGGTGAGGCCAAGAGTTTAACCTAAAATATATCTTCATATGCATGCGCTGCCTATAGTAGTAGTTTTGCATGATTAAGGGCATCATACGGACGGTTAATCAAGGGTTGCCGAGCAGTCGCTCAGCGTAATTAACACTGACCGAGGTCAGTGGAGATAGGTCATATACTCGAATCTTCGCTTGATTCGAAGTCCCGGATTCCCTGAGGGCTAATCCCAAGCTCTCATAGTCCGATAAAATATAAAACCGACCTATAATTCTCTAGATAAACAAAAAAAAATGGATTTTCGAATAATCCGACATAGGAGAGATGCGTCTAGGTCAGGTTCCAAACAGATGGCACGCCCGGTGGGACCTCTCTTTCCCTTCATCTCTCCGTCCGGTGATGCCCTCACCACAACTCTACTACTAAGTTTGTCATGTCTTATGCAGGTGACTGACTTTCTGCTTAAAAGACGACGATGGCGGCAAGGGTCACGTATGGCCCACTTGTGGTGGCGACCCACGTACGGTGTGGATATCTGACTACACCAACATGCTTCGGGGACTTCCCCGCAGTGATAGGATCTCCATACTTTTTGGGGGTCGTTCCGGCACCGGAGCTTGCTCCGGAAAAGAAGAAGAAGAGGTGCGCTTCTCGCGCCAGAATATGCAACAACGGCAGCCGATATGGGCGAGTGCTTGCCGTGAATACCATCAGCATCTCTCCAGCCTCCTCGTCCAACGGAGGGCAAAAGCGGAAGGTTCTAACCGCAGGTCCGTCTAGGACGGGGAAAACTATATTGGTGGGGAACCTGCATATTCGTCTGGATGGCGGACAATCCATCATTCCTAAGATCCATCATATCCCGACAGTTCCTGTCCAGAATCGGTTCGGGATTCTATTGAAAGTTTGCCAAGATGGGGCAACGTTCGAAAAGAAGAAAAGGACTCCAAAGGACACTGCTTGTCAGGAGCCAATAATCATACCAGAGCTTGTCATGTCTCGAGCGAGGGGCAACTCCATGCCTCGGAATGGGGGCAACTCTATGCCTCGGAATGGGGGCAAATTTATGCCTCGGGTTGGGGGCAATCCATTGGAGGATAGGAGCCTCCGTATAAAGGAAATGTGGGTAACCAAAAAAGAAGCCCGCAAAATTCGCCAAGCTAGGGACAGCCTAGCAGAACAACAGCCTCAACAGCTCGTAGAGTCTGAGGGGCAGATAACCAGCTCAACTACCTGGCCTCGTTCTTTACAAGGTCAAAGGATAAAAAGTGCCTATAAGGCACATGAACAAGTCTGGCAACAAACATCTGTCCTTGAGCGGTTGGGCGCATTGGTCCGATCGACTCACAAAAAGAAGAGAACTGCCAGAAGGACAGAGAATAGTATACGGGTCTACACATGCTACACCTCTAATATCACCAACCGGCAGCCTTCCCAGCCGGAAGACCCAAATGATATCATCAATCTGATGCAACGGGTCGGGCCCATAACCCGTCAAATGGAGCAGGCTATGCGCTTGCTGAATCGAGGAAATCAGGGGGCAGAGCCACCCCAAATTGGCAGTAGCAATGCTGCTGGAGGAGCTGATGAAGACGGAGCAAATGCTTCAGATATTGAAGCCGCTCCAGAACAACCTCAAGATCAAATACAACCTCAGACTATAGAGGAGATGATGCAAGAAAATCAACAACTCAAAGCTTTACTCTATGGCCTAATGCAAAAGATGGAGGAACAACAAAGGGTAGCTCAAGTCCCCCTAGTAAATGTACCACCTCCAAGGGCAGTGCCTATGCCAGCGGTGATAAGACCGCAAGCTGCAGATGTCAACTTCAACCCTGATGAGATACAAGAAGATCAGGTTGTGGAGCCCAATCATAATGCTCAGCAATCCCATGCTCCTGCAGATGATGCTACGGCATTGCAGAAGCATCTTATTGAGCAAATTGTTGAAGCCAAAATAGCAGAACAGGACGACGGAATAGGCACATTTGACTTATACAAAGTGCCATTTCCGGTACGTCATATGTTCAAGAAGCTCCCGCCAGATCACAATAAGTGTCCCAAATTCATCAGGTATGACGGGGAAGGCTCGGCCCAAGAACATATTGCCCACTATATGAGTGACTTGGGAGAGTTGGCTACTGATGAGGCCTATCTTCTGAGGTTCTTCTCTACCTCTCTCACGGGCATTGCATTTCAATGGTATGCAAAGTTGAAGCCTGACTCTATCAACAGTTGGGAGGAAATGCAGAAAAAGTTCATCGACCGTTTCAAGGTGTCGGAACGAAAGGTCACCATCACTGAATTGGTAACACTAAAGCAAGGCAGGAATGAATCTGCCACCGATTATATCAAAAAATGGCGTAACCTCTGCATGAAATGCGACAATCCGCCGACCCACGAGGATGCGGTACGATTGTGCAAGAGGGGCTTAAAGCCTGAAATAAGTGAAAAGTTGATTGGCGCAAATGTCAAGAACTTTGATCAACTAAATAACATTTTGACGGAGGTCGAAATATTCTTCGCAGACCATCCAACTATTGCCCCCATTAGGGGGAAAGTCCCAAAGAAGCAAAATATGGATACAGAAGAGGCCAATGCTATAGACTTCGCCTTAGCTGTAGAAATTACAGGGGGCAAGAACAATGTAAATTCCTCAACATCTAATAGAAGGGGATCATATGCCACCCTTAATGAGAGAAGGAAAATGGCTTACTCTTTCATAAGGGAGGATACAAGAGAGTTGTTTAATGTCTGCATGCGGGCCAATCTCTTGATGCTACCCGAACCAAAAAGACCAGCAGAAGTTGGTAAAATAGATGAACCCAACTATTGCATGTACCATCGTATGTTGGGACATGTAATAGAAGATTGTTATATCTGCAAAGGGGAAATTGAAATGCTTATCCGAGAAGGGGTCGTGGAGATGGGGAAATACCTGGTAGACCCGCCTCAACCACATCGAATGCCCAGACAAACATTTACAGCAAATGTCGTCCATATGGATGAAAACTCCTCAGAAGAAGAGCCTACAAATAAGAATATAGATGCCCCTCCAGAGCAGGAGGCAATACCATCATACGCTCCAACGACTTCCACTCCAGAAAGGTCTATCATGGCGGCACTGGAGGAGATTCAGATGAATATGTCACAGCTCTCCCATCAGCAAGTTTCGCTAGAACAGGAGGCAATACCATCATATGTTCCAGCAACTTCCACTCCAGAAGTGTCTATCATGACAACATTAGAGAAGATTTAGATGAGTCTGATACAACTCTCTCACCAGCAAATCTCACTGGAGCAGAAGATAACTCCATCATATACTCCAATAATTTCCACTCTCGAGGGGTCCATCATGGCAGCACTGGAGGGGATTCAAGTGAGTCTGGGACAAATCTCTCATCAGCAGTATGAACTCACTCAAGTAATGGAAGGTCTTGCAAGACAATGGACAGAAGTCATGTCAATGGACAGAATCAATAGGCCTTTCTCCTTTGAGGAACCAGGACCAAAATGCAGTCGTCCTCTAAAGAGTAAGGGCAAACTTATCATAGACTTAAACGAAGCACCAGAAGCCCAGTACCGAGAGGGAGTGGTGCTCAAATGCAAAGGTTGTGAAAGTCACGACAATACTCTCGAGGCCACCTTTGCAGCTAGGCAAAGCTCTCGGGGAAAACAAGTTGCTGGTGCAGAAATAGGGATAAGTTTTAAAGATACTGAATCCTTGGCAAAAAAGCTCAAGAAACCATACTCATTTCCAATGGAAAAGACCAAAGAACTCTTCGAGTTATGTATGAGCAGAAAAGCAATTATTCTGCCCAAACCAAAAAGGGAAGAAGAAATACATCGGGTAGATGCACCCAATTACTGCCCATACCACCGCTTCATCACCCATCCAATTGAACGTTGCTTTATGTTCAAAGATGAAGTAGAAAAGCTTATTCAAGAAGGAAAGATAAATATGGGGAAATACCTGGTAAATCCCCCACAGCCACATACGATTACACATTGAGTGTAATTCGCAGATCCATGAGCAAAAAAAAAAAAAAAAAAAAAAGTGTGGGGCTTAAAAATGAGGTGCCCCAACAGACTTGATTGGTCCCGCTCCTGTGAGGGGCCAATTAAGGGCAAAAAAGTCTAAAAAACCCAGCTGAAGTGAAAACCCGAAAGGGCGCTTCAGGCAAAAATGGGTGAACCCTGCTGTGTGAAAACCCGCAAGGGCGCACAGGCAAAAATAAAAGGGGCTAGCTTCGGTGAAAACTCGTAAGAGCGCCGATGTTAGTATTATATATTAAAAAAAAAAAAAAAAATCATCCTGCAACCCGTCGGGGGACAACGCGCAAAAGTTATTTACGCCAAGAAAATCCAATAATGTTCGTGCGCGAATACATAGGCTCATAAAGCCGCATATTTGTTCCCCGGCGGGGGGAGAACTCTCTCGGCCTGCTGAGGGCAGAGATCGAGTTTTCTCACATCCTTACCCAGGGAGGATATCAGAGTCGCCAATGACGAATAAACCCTTGGTACCACACTGGTGGTACAATAATGTCCCATCAAGGGCTACGACCGAGGCGATGATGACGATGACCTCCCGATCCGGTAAGAAAGTGGGAAAACTCGCTCTTCTGATCGATACAGCCTGAGGAGATGATCCCCGTTCCTGTTATACCCAAGGCAAATACACAGGCATATTCTTGAAAGATGTCACATAATTGTGGGTGATTCACCTCGAAAGAAAATATTTGCCGTCAAGAATATCATGCAATGCGGAATTCACAATTCGCCCGCGGAAGGCGTTAAACTCCGGCATTCGCCCGCGGAAGGCATTAAACTCCGGCATTCGCTCGCGGAAGGCGTTAAACTCCGGCATTCGCCCGCGGAAGGCGTTAAACTCCGGCATTCGCCCGCGGAAGGCGTTAAACTCTGGCATTCGCCCGCGGAAGGCATTAAACTCCGGCATTCGCCCGCGGAAGGCGTTAAACTCCGGCATTCGCCCGCGGAAGGCGTTAAACTCCGGCATTCGCCCGCGGAAGGCGTTAAACTCCGGAATCTGCCCCGGGGAGGCATTATACCCTGAAGATTTCCATATTCGCCCTGAGAAGACAATATATCCTAAATCCTCCCCTTGGCTTAAACTAGTCCCACCGGCATGCCATAAAGGGGTTGAAAAATTCCTTTGCCCCAGGGAGGCATTGTATCCTAAAGTCTTCCCTGAGCATACGCCAGTCCCGCTGGCTTGCCATAAAAGGGTTGAAAATTTTCCTATCGCCCCGAGGAGGCAATGTATCCTGAATCTTCCCTGGGCATACATTAGTCCCATCGGCATACCCATATGCTATAGTCCCATCGGCGTGCTGAAGGCGGTCGAATTCGCCCCAAAGGGATATTATACCCTAAAATTGCCCCTAGTATACGCTGGTCCCACCCGTGTGCCTTGGTGGCCTGGAAATTCATATTTCGCCTACGGGAGGCGTTAAACTCCGGAATTCGCCTACAGGAGGCCTTATATCCTGGAAATTCATATTCGCCTACATGAGGCTTTATATCCTGGAAATTCATATTCGTCTATAGGAGGCTTTATATCCTGGAAATGCATATTCGCTTACAGGAGGCTTTATATCCTGGAAATTCATAATTCATATTCGCCTACAGGAGGCTCTATATCCTGGAAATTCATATTCGCCTACAGGAGGCTTTATATCCTGGAAACTCATATTCGCCTACATGAGGCTTTATATCTTGGAAATTCATATTCGTCTACAGGAGGCTTTGAATCCTAGAATTCATATTTCGCCTACGGGAGGCATTGAATCTCGGAGTTCATATTCGCCTACGGGAGGCTTTGAATCTCGGAGTTCATATTTCGCCTACGGGAGGCTTTAAATCCTAGAATTCATATTTCGCCTACGGGAGGCTTTGAATCTCGGAGTTCATATTTCGCCTACGGGAGGCTTTGAATCTCGGAATTCATATTCGCCTACGGGAGGCTTTGAATCTCGGAGTTCATATTCGCCTACGGGAGGCTTTGAATCTCGAAGTTCATATTTCGCCTACGGGAGGCTTTGAATCTCGGAATTCATATTTCGCCTACGGGAGGCTTTGAATCTCGGAGTTCATATTTCGCCTACGAGAGGCTTTGAATCTCGGAATTCATATTCGCCTACGGGAGGCGTTAAACTCCGGAATTCGCCTACGGGAGGCTTTAAATCCTAGAGTTCATATTTCGCCTGCAGGAGGCTTTGAATCCTGAAGTTCATATTTTGCCTACGGGAGGCATTAAAGCCCGGAATTCGCCTCTGGGGGGCATTGTGTCTCAAAATATTTGGTCTTCGGGAGCCGTTGTATCCCAAATCCACGGCTACCTAGAGCCCCCGTTTCTCGAAAACTACATATACTTTCTTATCGGCTCACAGGGAGGCCTCAGTTCCCTACATAAATTCCTTATCGGTTCTCAGGGAAGACTCAATTCCCTACATATAAAATTCATTATCGGTTCTCAGGGAAGACTCAATTCCCTACATATAATTCCTTATCGGTTCTCAGGGAAGACTCAATTCCCTACATATAATTCCTTATCGGTTCTCAGGGAAGACTCAATTCCCTACATATAAAATTCATTATCGGTTCTCAGGGAAGACTCAATTCCCTACATATACTTTCTTATCAGCTCACAGGGAGGCCTCAGTTCCCTACATAAATTCCTTATCGGTTCTCAGGGAAGACTCAATTCCCTACATATATTTCTTATCGGCTCACAGGGAGGCCTCAGTTCCCTACATATATTCCTTATCGGTTCTTAGGGAAGACTCAGTTCCCCACATATATTTCTTATCGGCTCACAGGGAGGCCTCAGTTCCCTACATATATTCCTTATCGGTTCTCAGGGAAGACTCAGTTCCCTACATAAAATTTCTTATCGGTTCTCAGGGGAGACTCAGTTCCCTACATAAAATTTCTTATCGGTTCTCAGGGAAGACTCAATTCCCCACATATATTTCTTATCGGCTCACAGGGAGGCCTCAGTTCCCTACATAAATTCCTTATCGGTTCTCAGGGATGACTCAATTCCCTACATATATTTCTTATCGGCTCACAGGGAGGCCTCAGTTCCCTACATATATTCCTTATCGGTTCTCAGGGAAGACTCAGTTCCCCACATATATTTCTTATCGGCTCACAGGGAGGCCTCAGTTCCCTACATATATTCCTTATCGGTTCTCAGGGAAGACTCAGTTCCCTACATAAAATTTCTTATCGGTTCTCAGGGAAGACTCAATTCCCTACATATAAAATTCATTATCGGTTCTCAGGGAAGACTTAGTTCCCTACATATATTTCTGAGCGGTTATCAAGGAAACCGTAATTCTCCACCCAAAAAAAAAAAAAAATAATAATAATAAAAAAAAGGAGCTTAAAAATGAGGTGCTCCGACGGACTTAACCGATCTCATCCATATTGGGGTCGGTTAAGGGTAAAAATGTCTTATACCCAGCTAAGGTGAAAACCCGGAAGGGCGCCTTAGGCAAAATCGGGTAACCCCGCTGTGTGAAAACCCGCAAGGGCGCACAGGCAAAAATAAGAGGGGGCTAATACTGGTGAAAACCTGAAAGGGCGCTGGTATTAGTTTTTAAAAAAAAAAAAAAAAAAATGGGGCTTAAAAACGAGGTGCCCCGACGGACTTAACCGATCTCATCCATATTGGGGTCGGTTAAGGGTAAAAATGTCTTATACCCAGCTAAGGTGAAAACCCGAAAGGGCACTTTAGGCAAAATCGGGTAACCCCGCTGTGTGAAAATCCGCAAGGGCGCACAGGCAAAAATAAGAGGGGGCTAATGCTGGTGAAAACCTGAAAAGGCGCTAGTATTAGTTACATAAGAAAGAGGGAATACGTGCAACATATAATAAATGGTCCGTACCACTCAAACTCAGCATTTATCTTCAGGAGAATATTTGCGATACACTGGAGCAATGTTGGAGTTCGAGATGAACATGCAGGGTAGTTCGAGTTCTTCAGCAAATGGAAAATTTCAATCCTTTTGAAGAAATTCGACTCCATCTCCGGAATGTCAGTCGGAGCGATGTTCGATGGTCGCCACAAGATGGGAGTTCTCCCTCCAGTGAAGCTTCAAGAACATATGCATGCTGACGCAGAGCGGCGATATGGGCGTCCGCGGTGCCAGAAAGGACAATGTCCTTCTGATATTGGGGCATAGGGGTCTTTGCAACCCGAGCTGCATAGCCTGCCTCGATAGTTTCAGTCTCGGCTCACTTTGGCGAAGAGTTACTCGACGAATAGCAGGAATGGGATATCGTCCTCCCCATACCTTGCCATAGGAGAAACTTCCATGAGAGCCATGAAGACAAAGACAGCAAGCTACATGAAGATAGAGAGATAAAATCAGCGCTAGAGGGCTGCAATAAAAGTCTCGAAAAACAAAAATTGACCAAGTCCTAATAAAGTCATAGGACAAAGTCAAATGGCTATGAACCAGATATTAGGCCAGTCCAGAACGCTTCGTGCGGAGCTCCTGGAAATGCCAATATAAGGTACTGATACCCCAAGATAGAGCAAATGCCGGAAGAATTAAACGACTCGCATGTGTGTTCTTAAGGAGTCTCCATGTCGTGAAGGCCAAGAGATCTCCTAGAATCCAAGTAAACGTCGAAAGATTCAACCGGCATCAACTTTCGCAGAACCTCCAAGTCGCGAAGGCCAAGAGGATTCCCATAATCAGAGGGGTAGACGCTTTCAAATATATTCGGAAAGTCGAAAAGTTATGAAAACAGGACTTCCTGGACATAGTTTGAGGTGTCTAAGTACCAAAATTGAGCGTCATCAAGACCCAGATAAGCTCAGATGGGGCATATGCACAGCAAGCCAAAGCAATATATCGCCTGGCATATATGAGGCAGCGGTTGACTTCCCCCAATAGCCGTAAATACATAAGGCGAGAAACGGGAATTCATCAAGACAATACCGGCATGCCGCATTTGAGAATTCCTCAAGCATGCAAAATGATGATTCTTGTAGCCGAATGGGGCACGGGACATGCACCGTCGTCTT
The DNA here is from genome assembly GCA_030544215.1 of Zantedeschia hybrid cultivar. Classification (NCBI taxonomy): domain Eukaryota; kingdom Viridiplantae; phylum Streptophyta; class Magnoliopsida; order Alismatales; family Araceae; genus Zantedeschia; species Zantedeschia hybrid cultivar. The sequence continues at coordinate 56,834,003 of JARZZO010000002.1, read as the reverse complement.
CACCTCCGGCACATGTCCCGTGGGGGGCATTTGTTGGAACCTTTTTTTAAAAAAAAAGAGCAAAAGGGAGAAGGGGGGAAGCCTCCCCCCCCACCGGTTGGGGACCCCCCACCGGTTCCAAGAGGGAAACCGGTGGGGGGGGAGGAGGATTCCCTCCCTTCTCTCCCATTTTAAAATTCAAAGAATAGGGGGGGGGATTAATTAGGATAAAGGGGGAGTTAATGGGAACCTTAACCCCATTCACACATGGGTTAAGAATCCCATGTGAACCCCATTTAATACTCAGCCTAAAACCCCCTTTCACATGGAGCCAAATCTGGATTTAAGGGGTTTAAACCCTTTTCACATTGGCCCATCTCCCAAATCTGCCACCAAGCTCATTAATGAGCCCCAAAAACAGAAAAAAGAAAAGAAGAAGTGGGGAGGGGAACCCCCCACCGGTTTCCCAAAGCCGGTGGAGAGACCCCCCCACCGGTTCCAAAACCGGTGGGGGGTCCATCCGGTGGCACCCCCTCCACCGGTTGGAACCAGTGGGGGTGCCAACCGGTCCCCCCTTCCCTCTCTCTCCCTTTCTCTCCTTTGCATGCTCTCCCTCTCATCTCTCTCTCCACCCATTGGCCAAAAAAATATATAAAAAAAAGAAGAGGGGAGGAGAGATGATGGAACCGGTGGGTACCCCCCACCTCAAGCATTCCGGTGGGTACCCCCACTGGTTAAGGCTTTGAAGCCTATAAATACCCCCCAAGGGGTAAGAAGAAGCCCCATGCCCATTTGGCCCAAAATTTCTTAGGGGAAACCCTGCCAGTTTGAAGACCAAATCCGGTGCTCTTGCCCGGGTTTGCTGCGATTTGGAGGCGATATTTTCTTGGAGGGCTCTCTTCCTAAGGTTTATTCCTAAGGAGAAGCTCTGCCAAATTTATGTTGTAAAATCACCGTCCTATAAGACGGGATTATGCCGAAATAATGAATGAAATGCCCATGTTGTTCTTTGAGCATATGTGTGTGCATGTGTGTTCATGGATCTACTATTTAAGTAACACTATGTTACTATATTTTCATATGTAAAATAATTAGTTTTATAACTAATTAAAATACATAAAACATATAATTAAATATTCTAAAATATTATTGGCCTCATTCCATACATAACTAATCTTAGACTCATAATTAAAACTTAATAATGAAACATTGAGACATAAAATAATATACTTAAGTTAAAAATGACTTAAATACTCCACATACTTAATTAATTAATAAAATCTGCGAAAATTATCTAAAATTAATAAAATAAATATAAAAATCAGAAAAATTCTGTGAAAATCAGTAATACTCAGTAAAAAATCAGAAAACAAAATCTGGAAATTACATAAATCCAAAATATAACTTAAATATCCTTCATATACCTAATTAATTAATAAAAATCAATAAAATTAATAAAAAAAATCAGTAAAATTCAGTAAAAACCAGTAAAAAACAGAGAACCAAATCTGAAAATATATAAAATTCTGAAATGACTAAAATGCCCCTAGAGCTTAATACAAATTACAAAAATACCCTCATACATGTTAAAAATCTGTAAAAATCACAGAAAATTCTTAAAAATATCAAAATCTCTCATATGTCCAAAATACCCTCCAAACCTTAATAAGATGGGTAAAATCACCAAAATACCCTCAATATGATAAAAATAAATAAAAATCTCATAAAAAATATAAAAATAGACTTTAAGTCTAAAAATCCAATTTGGGCAAAATTACCAAAATACCCTTACAATCGAAACACACTTGAAATAACTCTAAATCACCTCCTAAGGTTTTGAAACCTTCCTAAATCATTAAAACTCATTTCATACACTTAAATAACCATAATCTCCCTATACCCTCCAACTTGGCATAATTACAAAAATACCCTTATGGGTCTAAAATACTCGGAATCAATCCAGAATACTTGGAGTCAATCCAACATACTTGGAATTAATCCAGATAGCTTGGAATCAATCCAAAGTCATATAAACACATCTTAAACTTGGGTGAGGCCAAGAGTTTAACCTAAAATATATCTTCATATGCATGCGCTGCCTATAGTAGTAGTTTTGCATGATTAAGGGCATCATACGGACGGTTAATCAAGGGTTGCCGAGCAGTCGCTCAGCGTAATTAACACTGACCGAGGTCAGTGGAGATAGGTCATATACTCGAATCTTCGCTTGATTCGAAGTCCCGGATTCCCTGAGGGCTAATCCCAAGCTCTCATAGTCCGATAAAATATAAAACCGACCTATAATTCTCTAGATAAACAAAAAAAAATGGATTTTCGAATAATCCGACATAGGAGAGATGCGTCTAGGTCAGGTTCCAAACAGCGGTCCAACGCTAGTTAGTCCGATACGATGCGAGACGGCTCAATCCGGAAGCGTCCCAGCCCGACTTGTACAATCCAGCCGTGCCAACGACTTGGGATTGTCTAGATACGAGTCAACTCGTCCGAGTTGGCCTGATCTGGTACGATACGGCAGACCATGGTTTGAGATGCCCCTTACGCTTGAATGGAAGAAAAAGGGTCAAACATTTCATCTCCGTATTAAAAATTATTCCTATCCTAAGTTCTAACAACTTTTTACCAAACAAAAAAAATGATAGACCATGGTATAAGTAACCTGTGAATTCTCGCCACATTTATCCCATTGCCAAATGTGGTATGCATCATATTGATGTCTCAATGAATCATTTATATTGTTGTTTACTTGTTGACTAAAAACTTTAGTCTTTGTGGACTAGATGTTTCGCATCATCGAATGGCATAGCCCTGCCCCATTAGGCTGTGTTTGGCGTAGCTTCCATTTGCTAGCACTCATGCACTTCCATTTAGTTATTTTTTGTGGAAGCCATTTGTTCTTGGAAGCCATTTATATAGTATTTTACTTGTGTTTTAGTTCCAACCAAAAGTTACAAGGTAGAGCTTCCAAGATTGGTGAAAAAGTGAGGTTGTTATGAAAGAGTTGACTTTTGTAATAGATCAAAATTAGTTATAACCTCACGCCCTCAACTCATTCTATATGAGAAGTAGGAAGTCAGAAGTGGCTTTTAAGTAGAAGTTTTGCCAAACACACCCTTAATCTTTGTACCTGTTTGATGTTGATGACTATAATAAAAAATGTTGAACATAGTTTTTCAAATGATTGGAGGCCTGATGATGACATGGTGCTGTAGAACAAGGAAATACTTATTTGTATGCATGGGAGGAATGCCTCTACAGCGTTAACAAACCTCTTTGATTCTTCAATGGTTTGTAGCAAGAGAAGGATTAATTGCATAGATAACCTTCTTAGAATTCAATTGCAGAATACTTTCCTATGAAAGATGATTGCATGTGTATTTGCTTTTCTTTCCTCTTTTTTTCCATGGCAATAATAGATTGCACACCAATGTCTTATGACCATAAACCATGGTTTGCCGTATCATATCAGAATTGTACGAGTTGACTCGTATCTGGGTGACCTGTTCCGCTTGTACGCTTGGATCGACCGATTTGGGTTGGACCGGTTAGGGGTCGAGCCGGCTCGTATCGGGTCTGACTCGTGCCGATTTGCATGATACGGGCTTGAGTCTTTGCAATCCGGTGCAACTTGTTCGCGATTTGGCGATCCGACCCGATATGTTCTGATACGATCGATCCGATATGAATGGGAATGAAAACGCCTCCCCCCTGTTTGTTGCGTTTCTATTCGGACAGAAATGCAGCAGCCGAAGCATCTGCCTCTTTCAGGCCCTTACCTTTAGGTGATCTTCTTGAAGGAGAAAGTGTTTTCAAGCCTTCTTAGAGGTAGATCTAAGTGTTTCCATTTGGTTTCAAAGCTTAGGAAGAATGTTTTTAAATGAACCCTTTCTTTGATGTTGCTTTTGATATTAAAATATGAATAAGAGGTTGATATATCACTTTTTTAAAATTTGACATGAAAAAAATTATATTTGATCAAATATGGAAGTGATTTATGGTTTTTGATAAAATTTTAAAAAAATATAAAAAATTAATAAATGAACTACTTGTGTGATGATAGACATAGATCTATTCTTTACATATGTTTTGATAAAATTTTTGATGCAAAATGTTGCATATTGAATAATATACTATTATAAATTTATAAATTACTAAATAAAAAATAAAAAAATAAAACATTATATAAGTTTGTCTAAAATTACCTAAGTATACAACTTTAGATCGATGTCTTGTTGATAATTCTCATTAACTTGTAACTTAAATATAATTACTTTGACTTAATGTAATGTTTATAATTATATATATATTTAAATTAATTTATAAAATATTATATTTATACAAGAGCTTTGTGCATACATATCTAAAATTATGTTTGTGTGCATGATGATTAAAATTTATATATGTACAATTATTATTTATAATTTATTCATTTATTTATATTAATAAATTATAAAAATTCATAAAAAATATTTAAAAATTCTTAAAAAAATATGTTAATATTTTCAATGTAAGAAAATTTTTATGAAGACTTCAAGTCATACCCTTCTTACTTCTTATGTTATATAATATGGTGTTATTTTTCTTTTATTATTTAGAAGTAGGCCGCCCCACCCCCTCGTCGAGAGTCCGGAGACATCAGATGGCAGCATGGGACTATTGTTGATGGATACACAAGTTCAAGTGCAACTACTGTCAATTTGTAGGACGTGATGGTAGTGTTTCTTGGTTGAAAAAGCACCTTACAGGAGGAAAAATAGTAGGATATAATGAAGTCATTGGGTGTAAAAGTGTTCCTGGAGAGGTCAGAACCCAGATAGCTCAACTGTTGAAAAGTCAGGTGGAAGTCCGCTTAAAGAAGGCTATATATAGAAAGGAAGAATGGATGATCTACAGAGTTGATCACCGAGGGGAGGATGATGAAGAAGTAGGCTGGACTGATGATGATGATGATGTTCAGGAGGTACATGGCTGTAAGCTTCCCTCCCTACGCATTTGGCGAGTTATAGAGTAGAGTTGGCATGAGTTTTGGGAGAGAGAATATATGAGAGCTCAGGGGTTCACTTTCAAGGGGCAGGGCATTATGTTGGTGGATCATGAGGTGCTAGTGGGAGCTCCTCTAAGTAGGGTCAACATAGGTCCAAGAATATATCTTCCGATTTCACTAGTGGACCAGCACCTGCAAGTCGGCCTCAGAAGCACAAGTTAGGTACTCTTATTGAGCAGGTTAACCCTTATATGTTTCTCAGGGAGTATGAAAAACAAACAAGGGTTGATGATGTGTACAAGAAGAAGGTTCGATGTATATATTGGGAAGGATTGTTGCAAAATTTTGACATCACGCATGCATCTCTTTTAATGCAGCAAACAACCCTTACTATTCTAGTATGATCTAAGAGCACAAGCTCAGGGGTTACATGTTACTCCCCCCACTCCAAAAGAACTATCAGGGAAATAGCTTGATGATGAGGTCGATGAGATCAAGTAGTACATTGTTTCATTCAAGAAGAAGTGGGAGAAGTATTGGGTTATCCTGATGTGTGATGGCTGGCTAGTGACCGCCAAAAGTAGCCTCATTAATCTTTCTTGTGTACTGCGACATACAAGTATTCTATCATAAATTGGTGGATGCATCAAATAGAATACAGAACTGTGAGTACATTATGATACTTATCGACAATGTTGTACAAGAAATTAGTGATAACTACGTTATCCAGGTGGTGACAGATAATGGCTTTGCATACAAGAAGGCAGGAGGGGAGTTAGTTGGTGTATCGTATCGTATCGGGCCGACTCGTACGAGTTGACTCGTATCTGGACCGACCCGATCCGCTGATACGCACCGAGTCGAACCGGATCGTGCCGACTCATACATACTTAATGGAATGTTTTAAGCTGAGTTTTTTCCTATTTGATAATTAAATTGCACTTTTTATATCAATTAATAGGATACGTTTATCTAAATGTGACTTAAACTCATTAATTTTAACAAACAATTCATTGATTTTAACAAACTCATTGACTGGACTCGTGCTATTCGTGCGAGTCGGACCGAGTCGGATCGGTATCGTAGCGTATCCAGGAAGATACGATCCAATACAGATCAGTGATACGGCGAACCTTGCACCATAGACCTCATTTGTTCTTGACCTCATGTGCAGCTCATTGTGTGAATTTGATGCTAAAAGAAATTAGACCGCTAGAATGTGTCAAGAAGTGGGTTACCAAAGCACAAAAGATTACATGATATATTTACAATCATCATTATGTTTTGGGACTGATGAGGGATCATGCACATGGTGAGTTGTTAAAGCCTACCATCACATGATTTTCCACTAACTTCATTGCTTTGTAGAATATCTTGAAACATGAAGTAGGCCTGAAACAGATGTTTAGAAGTGACAAATGGTTGCATTCCACCTTTACTGTGACGAACGAGAGAAAGAAATTTGAGAGTTTGGTGAACAAGCAAGATTTTTGGTCGAAGATAAACCTTATAGTACAACTTATTGAGCTATTATATAAGGTCTTGTACTGCGACATAGAGATCAAACATCAATCTTAGGGTTGGTATGCCAAATTGGAGGCTGCAAAGAGGAGAATACATGCAATCTCAAGAAAGTGTCCCATATTTCTTATGTATTATAGAAAAGAGGTGGGACTATCAGATGGGTCGAGAGTTGCATGTGGCAAGTGAAAAATTTACATTTCATGACAATTATTTCATACTTTTTGAGTGATGTTTGTGGGCTGATGCGTGATACAACAACTACACTTTTATTGCAACATATTATCTCCATACGACATTTCAGTATACACATGAGTTGGCATACAATGATAACCTGATTGTAGTCGTGACAATGGTGGTCAACTGACTGGTAAATCATCTGGATGTGGCAGTGGAGGCGATTAATGAAGTTGGGTGTTTAATCTGTTCTTACATGATTGCATCTACAACACAACAATCCTAATAATGTTGTTAATTACACAGATGAAATTCTTTGGTAGGTAACATGGACCTTTATTGAGTCATCAGCTATAGCTGCCCGTGAGAAATCTGATGTTGATATAAAAATTTGTTTGGAGAAGAGTACACATACCTGTCTTTCCATTTATACCTATTTTCATAGATACTTCTATTATTTGTTTTTGCAACTACGTGGTGCTTGAATTTTGACAAGTCTGCACCAAGGTTGAGAGAGATAGCCATCAATGTTTTATTGTGGACATCTTCCTCTAGTGGATATGATTGGAATTGGTTTACTTTTACACTCATTCATACAAAGATCAGGAATTGCTCGTCACATATCTGATTAGATAAGCTTATGTATATCCACTACAATATGAGACTGATGATTAAATATTTGCAACATGATGCAAAGAAGGGAGATGGTGATTATGATCCTATTAATCTTAGTTACTTGCGAGATGATGAAGAATCTATGGTTGCTTGGGTTGTCAGAACAATAGATCATAGGAAGTTAAAAGTTGATGAGGAGGTGGATCCTAATGAATGCCCTTGTCCTAACACCTTCTTGGCAATAGCACTATCAACAGTAGTAGGCCAGAGGGGAGATTATGATGATGAATATATTGCTAGACAATCCCAAGCTCCCGAGCAGGTACAAGGTCATGATCATGAGATTGACTTAGAAGAAGATGATGATGGTGATGAGAGATAAGTTGGTCTCAAAGGGCAGGAGTACAACAGTTTGGGATGATGATGCAAAGTGAGAGCGACTAATGTAGGGTCCTTCAACTTTATGTCCTCCAGTTGCACCTACACCTCAACGTCCTTCATCTGCATCTCAGGATGGATCTCATCCATCTAGCTCTCAGCCTACGCAGAGTGTAGATGCACAACTTTCTAGTCAGAGTTTACGTCATTCTAGTGTAGGTGCATGCCCTCTAGCACGCCTCTCAACTAGTATAGCCCAGAAGCAAGCTAGTGGGAAAGAAGCAGGTTCAAAGGGGAAGAAGGAGGGGAAGTCCCAGATGTGAAAGGTATTAGGAGGATCTAAAAAAGGTAAGAATAAAGTTGCAGTCCCAGATGATCTATTTGACATCGCATACTTAGAGACACTAGATCCTAATGATCAAATATGAGACACCATCTCTTTCTGATACTAGAGTTTCAGAGAGTGGATCTGATTCATCAGTTGTAGATGACATGGATGATGGTAATGAGGGTAGGGGGAGTGGTGGTGGTGGTGGTGCTACTAGTGGTGGTTCTAGTGCCAGTAGTGGCAGATCAAGTGCTAGTCATGCTAGTGGGAGAGGAATGATCATTTTTACTGGGGAGGATCAGTTAACACATGTTACTTAGGATATTGACCATGGAGCTCGTCAGACGCATGATTATGTAGAGGCACTACCTTGGGATCTGATAAAGATTCTATATTATTGAAGGAGGTAGCAGGTAGACATGTCAGATCAGATGCACATTGACTCACTGTCAGATGATGAGTGTTATTATGATCCCAAGTTAGGCACCATCATGTATGAGTATAAGTTGCACTACATTATGAGAGAGCTTGATGGACTGAGCACACAAGATGACAGAAGTTCATGTGTAGGACAATATAGTTTTGATGCATCAAACTCTTAGCCACATACAAGATATAAGAATACATCTTCTTATGATGGTGATCATTCGGTCTTAAGCTACCATCAGTCAACATTGATTCTATATGGATACTCTACTTCAGATACATATCCATATGGTGGTCACACTTATGGTAAAGGTGTACTGTATGTTCTTGCAGTAGCACATCTACTAGTGTACACACCGAGTCATGTGGCATATCAGCAGTACTCAACAGATTATCAACAGAAATATAACTCCTATATGACCTGGAGTCAATGTCAGGACTATGTTTTGTCTAACTACTATGTTTAGTTACTAGGAGATACTCTGACGGGGACTTATAACTATGACATGCCTACTTAGTATGTATATTAGGGCCATTCTTTTATTAGTATACTTATATTGAAGATCATATTCTTAAAATAATTCTATGCATTCTTTTTTTGCAGATGTCACGTGAGCGATGTCATCTGGAATGGGACCATAGGTACACAGTCTCAAGAGATAGACATATCTATAGTCTTTACTGTGGACATCTTGTTAACGGGATCCATCGTTTTACGGTGCATCTTGCGGGGATACGTAGAGATAACATCCCATGTCCTTCAATCCTCCGTATTGTATGTGTACAATTCCAGAGGTTTCTATGCTAGGAGGAAAGATCATCTAGCATGGCATGTAGACAGTCGACAGTCAGACCACTTACATTACCGACTTGTCCATCTTCATCTACGTCGACAGGAGGATCTAGGGTGGAGATTGTGGATGTTGTGCGAGCATTCTTTTTAGAGTTTTATATTCTATCCACTGCTGTGCACACACCATCATTTGTTCAGATGGTTAAATACATTCAGAGACAGCGACATGTCGCACCTCCTACCTGCGTTGAGTTAGATTTTGGTGGAGAGGATGAGGGGTCTTTCATTTCTTCTGATGACTTTGATGAAGATGATTGAATTTTCATCACTCATATATCATGTATAATATTACCTTTGAGAAAGTTATGAGTTTTCAGTGTAAGATAGGTTGTAATGCTCATCCGACTACTTTGGTTTGAAAATTTATATTTGATACTTTTATAGGATTTGGTATGTCACTTTTTTTACAAAATTGATATTTCTTATATTAAATTCTTCTTAATTAGCATGTTAGAATAAAAATTTTCAAAGTTAAATATATGAAATTGATGTTTTTCTCTTAAATGTGGCTTATAATCATTAATGATAACAAAGAACATCAAGTAGAATAATTAAAAGTGTATATTTATTCCAATAAATTTGACATTTCTTTCGATAAAAAAGGACTTGAACCGGCCCAACTCGTGTGAGATGGCTCGAGTTGGTCTGATCTAGATCTTGTGGTTATGCCTTTTTCCAGTGTTATAAATTTGGATCCTGAGGCATAGGTTATATTTCCTGAATTTTATGTTTTTTCTTGTGTTTCCTGTACGTGCACATTCTGCATGCACACTGGGGTGGTTTCTTGTAAGATAACTGCCATCATGATCATCATTGCAGTCTCTTCCCATCAGTCCGGAACCCAATAAATACAATAAAGGACCCCAAGAATGTGTCCTTTTTTTTTTCCCCATAGTTATCCCACATAATGCCAAACTTCCCCTTCTGTTCCAAGTTCCATACAAGGAACATAGGAAAAAAGAGGGGCACCATCAGAAATTTCCACAAGAGTGTGGGATTAGAGATTTGGAATCGCAGGTTTCCTCTTTGATTATAATTAATTTTCTGTGTCCAGATCTGCCAACACCTCCATATTGTACAGGTATGCATATAGGGGGCCCATAACATGGCTCTATTCCTTTCAAGTATTGATTCCAGACTGTCAGCCATGTTTCATAACAATTGGTGCATCTTGGGTGATTTTGATTGTGTTAGATTTCCCTGCAGAGACCTGGTAACCACAAGTGGACAAAGGTTATGGAACTCTTTGGTAGATGGATTTCAGACAATGGTATGATTGATATGGAGCTCCCGGACGGAAAGTTTTCTTGGTCAAACCTTTAGCAGCACTCTATTCAATCTAGAATTGATAGGGTACTGGTCTCTAGTAATTGGCTGCAGGCTTTCCCTATTTCTTCTGCCAAAGGTCTCAATAGAATAGTCTCCGATCACATCCCTATTTTTTAGTGCACTATGGATGGCAAGAAGAGGAAGAGAACGTTCAGATATGAATTGGCATGGAAAATTCATGATGGTTTTAAGGAAATCGTGGCTAATTACTGGATGGAGGCACCAGCAGGGGCTTTTGCTTGTGAAACTTCTTCTATGAAGCTGAAATGGGTCAGAAATTGCATAAAGGAATGGAATTCTCAGTTTTGAACAATCGTCATACCTAGAAAACAAATTCTGCAGAGTATGGAGTCTTTAGAAGTCAGAGCTGATGATCAAAACATTTCTGAGGAAGAAATTCCGGAGTTGGTTAGTTTTAAGAAGGATTATAATGGGTGCCTTGTTAGGGAGGAGATTAAATGAAAACAAAGAGCCAAGAAGCTGTGGCTGAAAGGAGATAAGAATACTAGGTTCTTTCATGCTGTAGCTGGTGCTAAGAAAAGGTCTCTCTAGATAGATCCGGTGGAGATTGAAGATCGGCTAGTTGATTCTGATAAGGAGATTGAAGAGGCCTTCTCTTCATATTATAGGAACCTTTTTTCAGAAAAGGAGCAATGGAGCCCTCATTTGGAGGAACGGGTCTCCCAAAGATTGAAGAATCTAACTGATGAGCTGTGTGTACCATTCCGAGAAGATGAAGTGAAAGAAGTTGTTTTTCAGATGAATGCAAACAAATCACTAGGTCTGGACGGTTTCTCCATGAGGTTTTATCAGTTCTTTTGGGAAGTAACCAAAGATGATCTTATGAAGATGATGAGAGAGTTCCAAAATAGACCACATAGTATTAGAGCTTTCAACTCTACATATATTGTCCTTATTCCAAAGAAAGAAGTTGCTGTGAAAATTTCTGATTTCAGGCCAATCAGTCTCCTAAATGGGTGTTGCAAAGTCATAACCAAAGTGATGCCCAATAGATTAAGGAAAGTTTTGATGAATGTGGTTAGCAAGAATCAAGCAGCTTTTTTAAAGGGGAGATTCATTTTTGATAACTTCCTTGCAGCCCATGAAGCTATACATTTCAAAAGGTGAGTAGAAAGCAAGGAGTGGTTTTAAAATTAGAATTTGAAAAGGCTTATGACACAGTTAGTTGGCTGGGCATTCGAAGTACATTTCAGCTCATGGGATTCAGACAGAGATGGTTTAATTGGGTAATGTGCTGCATCTCTACCGCTTGGTTTTCTATCATGTTGAATGGGGAACCATGCGGTTATTTTGCTAGTTCTAGAGCCTTAAGTCAGGGAGATCCTATTTCTCCACTCAAGATTTTGAGCTCACTTTGGGACAGAGCAGCATCTCAAAGGTTGATAGATGGTTTTTTTCATTGGTAGGAATGGACTACAGCTGTCACATCTACAGTTTACTGATGATGCACTCTTATTTCCTCAGGGCAAGAGAGGATGTTATGTAATACTAGGAGATTGCTTGCTTTAGTTGAAGCTATCATAGGTCTCTCCATTATTTTTGATAAATCTGAGGTGGTTGGCATTAATCTGGACCAAAATAGAGTCTAGGATATAGCTTTTGAGTGGAAATGTAAGAACTCCTGATTCCCCATCAAATACTTGGGTTTGCCTCTTTCTAATGGTCAAAGCAGGGTAAGAGATTGGGATGATCTTATAAGAAGTTTGCTCAGAAATTGGAGGGTTGGAAAGTATTCCTTTCAGCCAGAAGTAGATGGATCCTTTCTATGACAGTTTTTTCCTCTTTGGCAACCTACCATCTCTCCATTTTTAAGGCCCCTAGAAAGGTGGAATGATTCATTGAATCAATGAGAGCCTCTTTCTTTTGGGGCGGAGGGAATAGGGAATGGATAGGACTTCACCTGGTATCTTGGGATAACCTGTGCAGATGCAGAGTGCGAGGGGGACTTGATCTGACTAATATTGATTCTTTCAATACGTTGGCTAAATGGATCTGGAGGTTGGGAGAGGAACCTTATGCTCTGTGGGTCCACATTGTTAGAGAGAAGTGTTATCCTAATCGTTCTAGATGGTCGACTACTCCAACTAGATCCACTTCCATGTCACCTATTTGGAGGAGTATTATCAAATTGGAAGAACTTGTTAGTATGTGATCTACACTTTATGTGGGTAATGGGTCCTTGATCAGATTTTGGGAAGAAAAATGGTGTACAGAGGCTCCTTTTGCACTTCTTTACGGTGATCTGTATAATATTGCTGAAGACAAAGGATACACTATCAATGAGATATTCTCTGCAGGGGATAATACTTATTGGAATATTAGATTAAGAAGGGACCCTATAGGTGTGGAACTGGTTCAGTCATTGAATGTGCTGAAAATTGTGCATGGGATTAGTATTTGTCTTGAACAGGAAGATTGCAGAAAGTGAAGCTGGAACGTCAAAGGTATCTTTTCAGTTAGTATGTTAACTAAGATGCTCAGTGATGGAGGTACTAGGGTATCCTGGAATCAGATTGTTTGGTCCAAGCTTTATCCAAATAAGATAAGAATTTTTCTATGGAAGCTGGCTTGGGGAAGACTTCCTACAATGGACGGGCAGAAGATTCCTTGGCAGTCAAATGTCTACTTGTATCTTCTGTGGTTTGTTTGAAGAAAATGCTGACCATTTATTCCTTAAGTGTGGAATTATCAATGTCCTATGGTTATCCCTGTGCAAAGCTCTGAGAATTCAGTGGGAAGATCACCAAAATGTGCTCAGTTTGCTGGCATGGTGGGGAAACAAATGTCCTGAGCCCTCTGAGAAACACAGTTGACAATTGTTCCTGCCACCTTTTCTGTGGGCTGTATGGCTTGAGAGGCATTCTCGCAGGTTCAGCCAGAATTTCAGTAGTATCTCAGACATTTTGAAGAGAACTATCAAATGGGTCCTAGCACGGGGGAAAGCAGCTGGTCTGATTCTGTAGGAGGAGGATTCTTCTCTTCTTCATTTCGCTGGGAATGGGAAGCAGATGTGTCTTTGATTTTGATTATTTCTGCTGTGCCACACTTTTTATTTTCTTGTTAAAATTGCTGCGGTTGGGGTTGGGTTGAACCTCTTATTTGAGAGGTTCTGTGTTTTTGTTTATTTCCAGACTCTTGTATTTTGATTTCATCTATCTTAATGAATTGTGGCCTTGGTCACTTAAAAAAATTCAAGGCGGCAGTTTCATTCTTTTCCCCTATGTATATCCTTTTGAACTAATAGAAAATGTTTATGAGGTGAGTGTTTTAATGTTTGATTGTTATAAATTTTCAGCTTCATCTTCCCGAGGGAGGCCTTCATGCCGATGTTAATGGAGATGGCGTTCTGGATCATGTTCAGGTTCTTACCTCTTGCGTATCTTGTTCCATATCATGTTTTGTTTTCGTTATATAAACAGGAAGAATAACAACGATGAATGATTTTGATTTGTGATATAATCCACATTTCCTTCAAAAAAATGTTTGAATGATGCTGAAGAACTAGGACAGCTGATCCTAACCTGAATAGGTGATGTCTGGAAAGTGTTTTCAGTACCCAGAGTCTCTGTTGATTTGTTTTAGTGGGAAGGTTATTCTTTTTCTCCATGGTGACTTTTGCTGCCATAGCTAAAATTTCTTCCAGTTATAATTGTCATTACCATCCCCAATTGATATGCTCTGTTTTTCCCCCATCTGACAGGACTGTAGCTAACTGTTATATTGTCTACATAGATCATGATGAAATGAATGTTTTTTTGTTGAAAGATATTTTATCAAGTTTTGTGGGCCATAAAACTGCCAACAATGGAGACTATTTCTAATTTGTTGGTTATGAATGTAAAATTTACTGCAGCCTTCATAATGAATGTGTGATAAACATCTGGCATCTAGGGGAACTAAGAGCCTGCAAAACTTTTTCAAGAGCTGCGCTAAGAGGATGAGGCACTTTCAGGTTGTGTTACCTTTTTAAACTGCATACTTCCCCATAAAAATCATCTGATGTCAAATTGACTCAGTGTGCAACCCTTACTCAAGGCGACTGAGAGAATGTAGGATAGGTGAAGTGCACAAAGTTTTTATATTAACCGTCACTGTTGAAGAAATTTTGTATTCACTCTTCATCTTTTTTTTTGTGGGTGAAAACAGCATAGATTTCATTAGTCATCATATTTGCACAAAGTAATTGATTTTGTATGGTGATACAAAGGTGAAAGTCCTTGTATGGAGGGTTTCCCTTGTATAGTGTTAACGTCATGAAAAACTTACAGCAGCTTGCTAAACAAAGGCTAAGAGAAAGAAAAGTACAGGTATGACAGGCATAATGTGTACAATTGGGTTGAAAAGAACATAAACCTTGGGCAATTTCCTGAAGAGAAAACTGCTTGAAGAAAGGACAGCATTAAAACAGCTCCCTACGTGTGGCAGGCTGATCTGGTTCCACTTTGATGTTTTCTTTGTCTGCTGCCTATGTGGGGATATCAATGAGATGCTTGATCATGCTTTTGTGGGGGTATATTTTTGCTCAAGAAGTGCGGCATGTCATCTTCACTAAGATTCACCTTCAAATGTGGCTGGTGGACAAGGTTGATGCTCTCCTACATATGTGGTCTTCGGTTGTCCTCCCCCAGGCATAACTCAAGGTCTGTTAGCTGATCCTTCATGCCAAGCTTTGTACCATACGGAGCGAGAGGAATAGGAGGATCTTCAAGCAAAAGGCCCTCATGCTGGAGAGACTGGGTGTCTTCATTTGTGAGAGGGAGGGAGTGGGTGGGGTTTCTGCATAATTTGGGTAATGGGTTTTCCCCTTTTTAATTTGTTTAGGAGGGCTTGAGCGAGTCGCCATCTTGGTGGTAGAGGAATTTGTGAGCTTATTCTCCTTGCTCTTGTATATTCCCTTTGTTTTTCTAATATATAGATGTGGTACTACACACTTTAAAAAATTGATTTAGTGTCGATGAAGCATCAAGGAGTATGTTTTGGGATTATTTCCATCCCAGTTCCTTGAGATAAAATTACCTCATGAGTGCAAGTAATAGATAATGTATCAGTTCGGATTGACCATTTCTCCATGCCAACAGTTTCATGAAATGTTACCAATAACTTTTATTTCTGAAATGTTCTTGATGGCTAACATCAACAATGGTTATCAATGTTCATTATAATTTTTAGGTATGATAAGGTGATGTGACTGCTATGTCGGATCCAGTGTGCATGTAGCATAGGCTTTGTCACAAGTTATTAAAAACCAGATTGTGGAACTGGATCAGCCCTGGGTGCTTCCACTTCTGGTTCTGGTTCCAAGGCCACTTTTTAGTACTATACTTTGTCATTCAGTGTAATGCTAGAACAATATCTGCGTTGCGATGTGTGTGATTCTATGTTGCTGTTTCCATTTTTTTTTTTTTGAATGTCTCAGATGGGCTGTAAACGGAGCGGATAATCCATATCCATTCCGTTTATAAACTGGATATAGAGTGGATGTCAGTTCATGGGTATGGGTATGTTTTGAATTCGGAGTTGATACAGATAAAATTTGGATAGGTAGAATGTGGGCAGAAGGCAGCTGATGGATGTGCAAGAGGAGAGGCCAAAATAGGATCAAGGGGATCGCAAGGTGGCATCAAAGCAGATGTGCATGGCTACTGTGATGCCGTCAACAACGAGCAAATCTATGTGTAGAAAAGTCAGCTATGTGATAGGTAAGATGCGAGGAGAGCGATAGGGGAGCAGCTGGTGTGGAGAGCATGGGCTGGGATGTTACATTGATGCAGGCCTCGTCACTAGATTTTCACAGCAACAACAGTGAGGAAGCTCAAACCAAATCTGCTGAGTACTGGGTCAGCTGCCTCCTCCACACAGAGAGGAGGGCATTCCTGGTAGATGGGGATGGAGGCATTCTGGTCCAGGCAGCAGGCGGATGGGCTTTGAAGGCACTCCAGCCTACCCGGCGGACGCATCCCAGGCAGGCAGCAGATGGAGAGGAGCGGATGGAGAGGGGAGGCATTCTAGGATTTAGGTACCGTGAAGATTCGACTGATGGATTTGAGATTCGGTTGTTATCGTGAAGATCCGACTGTTGGATTTAAGATCCGGCGATACCGTGCAGAGATGACTTTTGGACTTGATTTCCGGTCAATATCATGAAGATCCAACTGGTGGATGTGAGATTCGGTCAAGATCATTAATATCCGGATGTTGGATTCGTATATCCGGTCAAGATCATTAAGATCTGACCATTGGATTTGATATTCGATTATAATCGACGCAATCAGATTATTGAATTTGGATCCATGACCTTGTTTAATTAGATCAGGTCACCATATTAGTATTACTAATCATGATCAGCATGGTGCCATCATCGTATGAATGTTCTAATAATTCTGATTGTCATGACCTGACCATCATATCATACTAATGGGTGTAATTGCGATGATCACATTATTAAACCAATATTTCAATGTCACAAATTGACATGATCCAGTTAAGCAATCCTCAAAGGACTTGATTGATGTAATCAGATCATCAATGGTCATAACCAAAATACTCATACCATTAGATTGATGGTGATAGGCTTAAGTAAAAGCATCAGACCATTGGAACAGATTATTAAGTTTTGTCTTGACCTTGACTATATCTCTTTTTTTTAAATTAACCTATATGGTTAATCACATGTGGTCAGGATCATATGATCATCAAAAATAGATATGTCTGTTATGGCCTCCCGTGGAGGTAGTTTGAAGGCTAGGGGGTCACATCCATTCGGTTACTTCTCACGCTGAAAATTCAAGTGAAGGCCCTCCCCTCACCGGGTGGGAGTTAAAAAGGTTATGCACGGGAATTAATCCATGTTTTTTTTTTTTTTTGACCAAGTCCTTCCCTCCACCCCCATCGGGTGGGAGTTGGTTTCTTCCCGTGCACACAAGTGCACACCTTCATTGGGCTGCAGGTTACCATGGAGAATTACCCATGGTAAAAAGTAAAAACCTCAAGTTATTACCCTCACCAGGTGGCGCTAATTACCATGGGGGAGTCAAAAATACTTCTCTACCTCCACCAAGCTGCAATTAAAGAATGACCTGATGAAGGTATGTGAATGACCCGGTGAGGGTTAGAAATCTTACCTCGAGTAGGATTTCAACTCCACTTTTTTATTTTTTGATCACTGTCCTTCCTCCTTTACTTAATATACAACTGTCCTTGGACAGTTTGGCAAGAGGGAGAGGGGTGCAGGTCTCTCCACCTCGACTGGTGGCCCCCCTCCACCCGGTGGGGGTGGAGACTCCCACCTGCAGTCGGATTCTTCCCATTGCAGGTGGGAACGGCTTCCCACCCTCACCAGGTGGGTCTTCCCAACCTGGTGAGGGTTGGGAGGTAAGGAATCCTATTTTCTCTTTTCCTTCTCCTTTTTATTTTCATTTCCTTCTTCTTTCTTTCTTTTTTGTCTTTTAATAATAACTGTCCCATGGACAGTTGGAAGGAGGAGAAGGGGGCGCAGGCTCCTCTTACCTCCACTGGATACATAGAAGAGTCCAACTGGACTATTTCTCTCTCTCCCTTGCTATCTTTATCCCCATCTCTCTGCCTCTCTCTTTTTATTCTATGTGCAGGGGAAGAAGAAGAGTCCAACTGGACTCTTTCCTATTTTGTGTGCTGGGAAGAGGATCCCGATGGGGATTCCTCTCTCTCTCTCTCTCCTGCACCAGCCCCTCTCCCTCTTCTCTCTCTGCTTCTCATGTTTCTTCTTTATTTTTGTTTTCTTCTTCTTTGTGTTGTTGTTGCAGGCTGCTCCCCTGATGTTGCTTGGTGGTGCTACTGAACCTGGTGCAGGCTGCTGCTCTTCTTGTTGTGATGCTGCTCTACTTGGTGCTTTGCACAGGCAAGTCCTTTCCCACCTTTTACTGTTGCTTTGCTTGTTCACCTTTTATTTATTTTCTTTTTTTGGATGCAACAGGATGCTTAAAGACCTCATGGAATGCAGTCTCTAGTCCCTCGTCTGTTATCTTCATTAGGTTGAGCTTCTAATATTTGCTTTCTCACATATTTCCTAAACACAACTATGGGCAATGCTGTCCAACTTCCTGACACTTGATTGCACTTTACGGTATTTCTGCAGTTCTTAGTTCAATGACCAGATTCCAGCCACCTCTACATCTCTATTCTTCAACACATCATCCACTGTTCTTTCCTTTACCATCTGGTCTACTATCCGCCATACTTCATCCTCGGTTCTTAGATTATCGAGGTAGAAGCAAACATTTTTACCATGCCTCAGCTTACAAACTTTAAAGGATCCCAACTTCCTCTTCCCCCGTCACCCATCTGATACAAATATTCCACAGAAGTTCCATTGGTTAGTGAAACCTGGTGTTCTTTTTGAACTCCTAGGAGTCATTTATTAATCTAGCATTTAGATGCACTACTGCCAGATGTGCTTCCACTTCCAATCTGTGCAACATTCCAATAATAAATGAACATCACCTTATGATCCTATGTATTATGTGAAAGGGTTTACGTCCAATTACATAGGTCTTTTTATTATAGTGATGCAGGATCTCAAATTGCCGAGGACACTTATGATGATGTGCTACTACTCTTTGGAAAACACATTGCTTTCTCTCTGCTTAGCATACAAACCTTGTATCCTGCCTGTTGCTTTGTAGCCACAAAGAGAGTTCCTGCCCTATGCTCTCCCTGTGTCAAAAGGTACTAATACCTAATAAACTATCTACCAGTTTCCACCCCTCACTACAAATGGAACTATCCTCCAGCCATCCTCTACCTCACCATGAGCCCACAATAACCAGTCTTTTCTTCCATCCTCTTCCTTGCCTTCTTTTTCTTCCTGTTTTCTCTGTTGTTTTTCATGCAGCTGGAAGCCCAAAGGAAAGGGAAAAGGAGGAGAGGGGTCAGACCAGCATCAGATGTTGACTGCCACTATCTTTCTTAGGCATCAGTGTTTCCAAGCTGTAATCATGCCATTTTTTTTAATGCTACTGTTGCTGTTCCTTTGATGTCATCATCCCTTGACCCAAGCTGACTTCCTTGTCCCACTGATTCCCAGCCCTCTTCGCTCTTTCTGTCAACATCTTCCCCTTCCACCATTTCCCTTTAAGCTTCCTTGCAAGAAACAGAAATTCAAGGGCATCATAGCTCGATATCTCTGTATTGACTCTTTCCCCTCCTTTCTGGAACCTGAAGCCCTCCTGTTAAAACTCAAGTGTCCACATAAAGCATATCCCACACAACTTCCCCAATGGGCCCTTTCCCTTTATTTAAAAGCCTAAGATACAACAACTTACTGAGCTGTTGAAGTGAACCAACCAACCTGACACCAGTCAACACCATAACTGGTCAGTTCTTTTTTTGATCTTGTTGGGTTCAATCTTGTTCAGCCTTATCATCAGATTTCTATCAGAGCTTAGGCAACCAGTTTGTGCCCTCAACTAAGGATACTAGGTGCTGCTTCTTCTAGCACGTTTCCTTCCATTTTGGCTATTGATTTTTCTTTCAAAAAAACCCGAATGTCATGTGCAACATTTAGCTTTGCTGATTGGCAATGAGAGATCTGGGTTTTAGAACCAATTGTTGATTCTCTCTGTGAAACTTGTGAAATCATTGTATAGGGTAATAGAATCTTGATTGAGTTCTTCAATCAGTTCAAGAATGTTGTGTATTTTGATGGAGCTTGGAAATCTCTCTACAGCAATGCTTTGTTGTTTTTCTTGACAAAGGTGGTTGACAAGAAAGACAAACTTGTTTTCTATCAGGTTAAACCTTCTGAAAGGCGAGCTTATTTTCTAGAACTTCATCTCCTAAAACAGAAAAGACATATCCAGAAGGCACAAGCCAGTCTGGTGTATAGTAAGACCTATGAAGATAAGGAAGATAAGCTGCCAACCTCATGGATCTTGAAGATTGCCGGTTCATATGATCATGATGTTTTCACTAGCTTGTGTTTGGATCAGAATTTTGATTCCATATTTGAGGTGGAACCCTCAAGGGTGGTTGTTCAAGACAAGGACATGTGGAAGTCGTGTCGGACCATAATCTCTTAATTGAGGCAGATCTTAGCCATTTTTCTAACTCATTGTGCTAGGATATTCCATGTTATTTTGTTGTATATATGCTTTCCTCTTTGGAATAACAGTCTGAGGCTGGCCAATCTTCCTCACATGAAGTGGCATGAGGCTATGCTGTGCTAGGCCATATCTTGCATATTCACCAAGGTTCTATCCTATTCTTCATGCTCTTCCCTCATCACCTGTTGCTTTCTACCTTTATGTATTCCTCTTTATCCATGTGCTACACTTCTGAGGATGTACTCCTTAGTTTCCTAAACCTGGTTGACTTCTCAAGTCTCAGCTTCCAAATTCCTCTCTAAATTACAGTTTTCTCACTCCGCAAAGGTAATTATGAGCCCAGTTTAACTCATTGAAGACCATCATCCTATTGATGTCTACCTATTTCCTGTTCCACATTTTGCAGACTTCTGAGAGCTGCTGACCCGAGCTTATGCTCCAGCGTCCAGATATTTGATCATTTGACTTTCTTATGTCTTTTCCATTTGTACGCAGTGCCTTCTTAACTCAATTGATGATACTTGACTAGCATTTCAATTCATCTTTCTCTGGAAGATGCTTTGTTTGATTTTATAGCTGCATAGTGCATATA
This sequence comes from Zantedeschia hybrid cultivar, assembly GCA_030544215.1. Taxonomy (NCBI): domain Eukaryota; kingdom Viridiplantae; phylum Streptophyta; class Magnoliopsida; order Alismatales; family Araceae; genus Zantedeschia; species Zantedeschia hybrid cultivar. The sequence goes on along the minus strand of JARZZO010000002.1, from coordinate 56,812,703 downwards.
CATATTTTGATGCATATACATATAGCCTCTTCCATGTCCCCAGATGTTGGTTTCTAAGATGTGCTGTTTGACATGCATGCTCATGTTGACACTTGACAGCCATGTCCAGGCCCTACTAGAAACAGCAAATTAATGTTATAGCCCAACACTAACAGCTGATTGCAGCTAGCTGATGTTAGTTGGAGAGAGTATATTGGAACTTCGGGGGCTTTTGGACAAGGGCTGTTGTTGACTGTGGTTGTAATGTAGTTCGGTGCACAAAAGCCTAATTCTTGGCATGATGCAAGAGTGCATTTTTCTCCTAGGGAAGAGGCTCTCTCTTTTAGCCCCTCTTGGGAGGAAGCTGTCCATATTAAATTTTTTACTACACATTATGATATTCTCCTGTCCCTAATATTTTTTTTCATCTTACATGTGGTAACATCCACATGAAGCACGGCAAGTAATACAAACAATAAGAGGAGAGATGGGGATGAGAGGTAGGAGAGGATAGGAGGGTGCAAGGATTCGCCTGATAAGGGGGTTACGATAGAAGATGAGGGTTGGGAAGAAGTGACAGGAAAGAAATTTTGGAAGCTTCCTTTCAACAAGAAGACTGTATCAACTCGACTCCCTGCAGATAATAATGTTTGCATCAGATGCTTGGAGAAAGGCCATAGGGCATCTTCTTGCAGGGAGGCCATCAGGTGTTTACATTGTAGAGGAGTGGGGCATAGGAGATGGGCTTGCCCTGTTAAGGCTGGGTGGGGGGGAGAGGAAGGTGGCAGGGAGTGGTGGGATTCTGGAATTTGCCGGAAATGTTGTCCAAGATGGCAGAATTTTACCTGAGCTCATTGAAAGCCCGTGGTCATCAGAGGTTGGAGAAGCTAGGAAGAAGTTGGAGGTGAGTGATGTGGTTTCGGTGTCTGCATCCCTTGATGGCACTCATCATGTGTTTAACTGCAAGAGTACCTTGTTGTCCTGCTAGAGGAAGAGGTGGCCTGAAGTGTAGGCATGGTGGATAGCTGCCTTTGCTGAGAAGTCATATGTAGTGCGAGCTGACCTTCCTAGGTGGAGAGAGGAGGTCTTATCACTGGGCTTCTTGAAGGATGGTAATCTCTCGTTGTCCTTTTGCCCCTGGGAGATTGACAAGGGGACGTTCCCGGTGAGCGGTGGCTTCAACAAATGGTGCACAATCAAGGGGGTACCCTTTCATTTATTGAATGTGAGTACTTTCAGTCCTATCACCTCCAAATTTGGCATTTTGAGGAAAGTGGATGAGAGCTCATTAAAGGGGAATACTCTATGTTTTGCCCGTGTTCTTGTTGAAGTAGAGAAGGTTGAAGACATTGCTCGAAAGTTAGAATCCTGGTAGGAGGAAAAGCATACTAGGTTCTGATTAGTATCGAAGAGGATATGGCAGCATCTTCTTCGTCTCAGTGGACTTGGGCGGAAGTGGTTTCAAAGTATAGGAAGTATCGGACTATTAGGGATGGTGGCCAAGAAATAGGAGAACTAGAGGATCGCCTTCAAGAACTACAAAAAGGGAAAAAGCCCAGTGTGGCCGGAATGGAAGTTCTTTCGAGTCAGACTCACTCGATGATGAGTCGGAAGGAACTGAATCGGCAGGACCCTAGAGTGGTGAGTGATGATTACGGCTTAGTCCCGAGAAAGTTCAGGGAGAAAGGCATATTGGGAACTGGTGAGAGGTTGCTTCAAGGCAATTCCTGGAGTTTTTACGGCTCAAAGGATGTTGCTCTGTTGGAGGCTAGAGTGGCAGGGAGCTGTACAGGGGTTCCCAAGGAGGAGCGTCCGGTGCCTGCTTTGAATGCTGGAGGGAGCAAATCGGGTCGAGAAGATATACACTGTCGGGAGGTTGAACCGACACCTATTTGTGCATATCCAATTGACTTAGATCCGATTGTATCAGATTTTGACTTAACTCTGGACCAAGGATGACAGTACCGGTACGTACCGGTCCGGTACCGGTCGGTACCCACGGTACCGGTGCCGGCCGATACCGGTACGTACCGGTATCGGCCGGTACTGCCATCCATGCTCTGGACCGGGTTCAGGAGGGGTTAAACCGCAATCTTAGTGTGGACTAGTCTACTGTGGGAGGGTACGATAAAGTGGACCGGTCTTCTTTGATGGCCGGGTTATTGAATCGTCATCTTTTCCAGGTTGATGGTGGTACTATTCCTGTCTCCAAAACAGAGTACCAGTAGTGGCCTCTCGGGGGCTCGATGGTGTAGGTGTTTGAAGTTTCTTCGAATGGGCTTTATCAGTCAGTACTTCTAGATCATGAAGATGTTGATCATATTGAAGATGGTGCCATAGGAAGCAACATAAGGATGGACGAGGATGATGGTGGCCAGAGAATGTCTATTATGGAAGCATTGGGAGTTCAAGATGCCATAGTAGAATTCACTGATGATGCAATGCTTGGAGCTATTGTTCTTATCAACAATCCCATTAGTCCAAATGTCGTGGCATACCCGGTAACAGAGGAAGCTTGGATTGATGAGATTATACAATTTCGGAGAGAGGTTGGAGTCTCTTTTCAGGGAAAAGAGGATATGGTCAAAAGTTTCTTAAAGAAGTTGGAAAGAAGTGAAGCCCTTCAAAACTCTACTAACAGGAAAGGCCAAGGGGGAGGAGTAAAAATTTGGAAGAGGGAAATCAATTTTCTTAAGAGCAATGAGGTTTGTGACAAGGAATTCCAGATTGGATTGGGTCCCCGAATCGGGACCCGCCGATTCCGATCGGAATCAGGATCGGATCGGCTGGGATCGGCCGGAATCGGCCGAATCAGGACCTGCCAATCACGATCTGAATCGGCCGATCCGGATCGGGATCGCCCGATTCTGCATTCCATGGTTTGTGACAGTCTTAGGGAAAAGAAGGGGAAAAGTGTGGTGATTTCTTCTGTTTCACAATGAAGCTGATCTCTTGGAACATTAAAGGGATGAATAGTGAGCTGAAGATGCGAGCGGTGAAAGACTATTTGTCGGTTCTTCATCTAGATTGTGTCTGTCTCCAGGAGACAAAGCTGCATGCTATGGATGATCAGGCTTTGAAAAAACTGGGGGGCTCTCTGTTGAACAGTTATGCTGTTTTTCTGCTGAAGGGACTAAAGGAGGACAGCTTATTTTATGGAATGACAGAACTCTCAAAGGTTCAGTATGTGATGTGGGAAAATTTAGTATACCAATCTGTTTTTCTGTGAAGAACAGTGGGAACAGATGGGTTATTACATCGGTGTATGGTCCTCATGACGAGATCCAGTTTTTTTTCAAGAGTTGTATAGATTGCATGGTCAGTTTCCTGAAGCATGGTATATTGTAGGAGACTTTAACTGTGCTAGGTTTCCTAGTGAGAGATCAGGTTCTCAGAAATGGAAGAAAGAAATGGAGGGACTGAATCAATGGATTCGAGATTGTGGAATGATAGATTTGGACATTCCCAATACAAGATATACATGGTCAAATCTTCAAAAAAACTGCATCCAGTCTAGGATTGACAGAATTATCATTTCTACAGAATGGTTAGGTATGTTTCCTACTACTCAGATTAAGGGGCTGAATAGAACGGTCTCGGATCATATTCCTTTAGAGTTGACGACTGGTGTGAAAGAAAAGAAGGTTAAGTTGTTCAGATATGAGCTAGTGTGGCATACACAAGAAGGGTTCAAAGAATTAGTTGCTCAATGATGGAAGGAGGCACCTTCAAGGCTTCAACAGAGTTTGCATCCTCTTCTTTTATGCAGAAACTCAAATGGGTCAGACACTGCATTAAACAGTGGGCCAGGAAGAAGTTTGGAGGAATTTCAGAGGAAAGAAAACAGTTGCTGCAGAAAATTGAGGAGTTGGAAGTTAAAGTGGATAATTGTTCTTTGTCCATGACTGAGGATCAGTTGTTGAGATCTTGCAAGAAGCGGTATAATGAAGAGCTTGTTAAGGAAGAAATCAAAGACCTAATGAGCATTGGTTATGAGAGGGTGATAAAAGTTCAGCCTTTTTTTCATGCAGTGGCCAGGGCAAAGAGGAGAACTTTGAAAATTGAGCAGATCAGAGTGGGTGATGAACTAATTGGAAGTACAAAGGACATTCAAGACACATATGTTGGCTTCTATGAGCAGCTTGTCAAGGAGGATAATGATTGGAGACCTCACTTACAAGATGGAGTTACGGAGTTTTTCCTAAGATTGACACTACAGAAGCTGAAAATCTATGTCTGCCGTTCCAAGAGCAAGAAGTTAAGGATGCAGTCTTCAGCATGAAAATCTCCTGGACCGGACGGTTTCTCTTTAGGATTTTATCAATTCTTCTGGGATTTGATTAAGGATGATCTTATGAGGGTTATGGCAGAATTTCAAGGAACGCCCTATGGTGTAAGATGCTTCAATTCTACTCATATTGTGCTCATGCCAAAGATAGAGGGGGCTGAAAGAGTAACTGATTTCAGGCCAATTAGTCTGTTGAATGGTTGTTATAAAATCATCACAAAAGTTTTGACTTCTAGACTTAAAAAGGTACCAGTGCAGCTAGTGGGAAGGAATCAAACAGCTTTCATGGAGGGGAGGTTCATTCTGGACAACTATATGACCACATACGAGGCTATACATTTCAGAAACAAAGAAATAGAAAAGGGGTGCTCTTGAAATTAGACTTTGAGAAGGCATATGATAGAGTTAATTGGCACTGTATTGAGAAGACTCTTTTTCTCATGGGGTTTAAGCTGAAGTGGATTCAATGGATAATGGGTTGTATCAGCTCTGCACGATTCTCTATTCTCATTAATGGAGAACTTTGTGGGTATTTTAACAGCTCCAGAGGTTTGAGGCAGGGAGATACAATATCTCCATTACTTTTTCTACTTGTTAGGTAGATTCTGAGTACACTGTGGGATAAAGCCGCTAATTTGAATCTAATTGAAGGTTTCTATATTGGGAGAAACTGGGTGCATTTAACACACTTGCAGTTCGCTGATGATACATTGATCTTCTCTGCTGATAAGGAGGATTACATTCTTAATATTAAGAAACTACTCATCTTGATTGAAGCGATCACGGGTTTCAAGATCGACCAGGAGAAGTCTGAGGTGATTGGTATTAGTTTGCCACAGAGAAGATTGAAGGATATTGCTTCAGCTTTGGACTGTACCTGGTCACAGTTCCCCATTAACTATTTAGGTTTTCCCTTGTTTAATAATGCTATTAAAGTGAGTAATTGGGGTGTGATAGTTAAGTAAGTTTGAGTCTACTTTAGAAGTATGGAGAGGGAAGCTTCTTTCAGCTGGTGGTCGTTGGATCCTTTCTAAGACGGTCCTTTCTTCTTTGACTAACTATCATATGTCCATTTTCAAAATGCCTAAAATAGTAGTGAGAAGGATAGAAGCGATCAGAAGCTCCTTTTTTTGGTTGGGAGGGAAAAGGGAGAAGAAAGGTATTCATTTGATCAGATGGGATAGTGTTTGCACGAGTAAGGAATGGGATGGTGTTTGCAGGAGTAAGGAACAAGGGGGAACTGGTCTTATGAGGCTGGAAACTTTTAACAGTGCTTTGCTGACTAAATGGCTGTGGAGGCTTGGGGAAGAATTGGATTCCTTATGGGCAGTCACTGTCAAAGGAAAATATTATCCTCATAATAGTAGGTGGGAGTGTGTGCCATCAACCACATATAATCTGTCTCCTATATGGAAACAGATTCTTAAAACTTGCAGAGATTCTGTTTTTCAACCTCTTTTCAAGTAGTTGATGGGGAGACTATTTGTTTTTGGAAGGATAAATGGTGTTATGAGAAGTCCCTGGAAGTGCTTTATAGTAATTTGTTCCATATTGTGATTAACAGACAAGCTTCAGTGGTGCAGGTTATCAACACTGTGCAGAACGGTCAATGGACTCTTGTGTTAAGAAGGGACCCCACTGATGTGGAATTGGAAGAACTGAAAAGTTGCTGATTGCTCTTAACCAGGTTCAGCTATCCGATTCTCAACAAAATAGAAGGATTTGGCGATGGAATAGTAATGGGATGTTCTCGGTTAAATCCTTGGTGCAAGTACTTGATGGTGGAGGATGCAGAGTATGGTGGAAACATTTGGTTTGGTCAAATGTTCTTGCCAATAAAATTAAGATCTTCCTGTGGAAAATTGCTTGGGGTAGGCTGCCTACCAGCAAAAGGATTAACCATATTCTTCATATCCAACAGGCTACTTGTATTTTCTGTGCACTTTATGAGGAAGATCTCAATCACTTGTTCTGCCAATGTGGTGTCATTAATGTCTTATGGAAGACTCTGTACTTCGCTGGATATCAGATGGGTTGAACATACAGATGTGGTAGATCTGCTAACGGGGTGGAATGAAAGTAGGCCATATTCAGTTCAGAAGGAGATGTGGGCTGTGCTCTGTCCTGCAATGCTGGAATTTGGTTTGAAAGAAATAAAAGGAAATTTAGGGGTGAATTCAGTAGTATCTTTGATATTTTGAGAAGGGCTATCAGCTGGATTGAGCAATGGAGCATAGCTGCGGATCTTTCCAATCCAAGCAATTCTGAAGTGTTGGAGAAGGTTCATGGATGGAAGAATCTTCTTAAGTGAAGGCTTCTTATTTTCTTTGCTGTTTTATCGCCTTGATAAAACAGTGTTTGCCTTCTGTTTTCTTGGGTGTTTGTTTCTTTTTCGGAGCTTTGTTCTGATTGTTGTGGGGGTCTTATCTTCATCAATCCTCTAGGGTATCTTTGGTCTGCTGTACTGTAAGGGATCCTTTCTCACTATTCTTTGTACGATACCTTCGTATTTTCAATGATTTGTGACATTTAGTCACTTTCCCAAAAAAAAAAAAAAAATCCACATGAAGCACAAATAGATGGAAAGTGGTCTGTGTCACATCTCATTTAAAAAAAAAAGAGTTTAGCACCATCTTTCTTTCAAAAGGGGGAAGAAGGATTATTCAAATTATTGACACAATCATGTATTCCACTTCACAATCAAGTGTGATTTAGCTATCCTGTGGAATGTTCTCTGGTAGTGCATCCCTGTTGAACATGTTTTCTTTGAGAAAAAAAGGGAGGAAGGACATGCACATAAAAGAAAAAAAAAAGGGGGGGGGGAGATGAAGGAAAAAAAGGAGGATGAGGATACCCCCGCCGGTAGCGCCTACCGGTTGGGGGTGCCACCGGTGGGGTTCTCACTCTTCTTCCTCTTCTAGGGGGGCTGCGGCAGTGGGTCCAAGGAGAGGCTTTTGGGGGAGACTCAGGTGGGATTTTTCTTGAAGAAAAAGGAGAAGAAACGTTGCCCAAGCACTCAAGTTCCACTTGTGGACATATTTGAAGTCTCCACACCGTGCGTGGAAGACTTGGACAATGATATTTTCTTATGCAATGTAAAAAAAGATAAAACCATAGTCCATTCTTATTGTTAGAATGGCCATAAGTTTAATAAAATAATGGTCCATTCTTATTGTTAAAATGGCCACAAGTTTAATAAAATGACCATTATGTCTCCTTGGTTCCCTCTTATTGTTAGGGTGACCAAAACTCAATTCTTGGTCCATTCTTACCGTTAGAATAGCCTCAAGTTTGGTCCATTCCTACTATTGGAATGGCCATTAAGTTCTTGGTTCATCCCTATGGTTAGGATGACCAAAGTTTATATCATGGTCCATTCCTATCGTTGGAATGGCCATAGTGTTCTTGGTTCACTCTTATTATTAGAGTGACCAAAGTTTAAATCTCGGTTTACTCCTACTGTTGGAGTAACTAAAGTCTTTTTCTTGGTCCATTCCCAATGTTGGTATGACTATAGGCTTGTAAACTTGTAGTTCATTCCCATCGGCAAGATGACAGAAGTTTGATTTGACCAAATGTAATAATGACCAAAGTGTAATTGCGAGGAACATGCTTAATGAAATTATGCATGACTTGATGATGTGTTCAATTTGACTATCTCATCTATTCGTTCAAATTACTAATTGAATTAAATCAGATTTGAAGTTAATTAACTTTGGTCCCTTCATATTGGTTGGAGGGCCATTGTTTTAAGGAATTGTCTTGGTTTAGTGGTGGCCATCATGCCCCATTGATCAAGTCTTTTCCTTTCAAATTTTCAAAAAGATAAAAGAGGGAAGAAATAGATTATTGAACTTGAGGAATCCTCATGAACTCTTGGAGTTTCATAAAGGATATTTAAGGGATGTTATCAAACCAAAAAGTATCCTTTAAGGGTTTTAAAAAGAATCTTGCTCAATGCATGTCCTCTTTCTTTTAAGTGTCTCAAGCTCATATGCACTCCATGTGAGGTGACATCCTTTAAGGATCTTTTAGGATTCTAAAAAAGAATTAAAAATGAACATCAAGTTCGAAGGTGTTTAATGCAAAGATCAATCAAATGATGTGTTTGATTTATGGTGTGATTCAATGCTCCTAACTTTAGTGCATTATTTATCTCAAGGGCATCAATAGACGGTTAATCAAGGGTTGTTAATTGATGATTAGCATAGTTAATACTGATTGAGATCAGTGGGGAGATGTCGAATTCACGGATCCACTTGTCTGATTTAAAATCCTAGACTCACTGAGGGCTAATCTTAAGTTCTCAAAGTTTACACTTGAAACAAAAAGAGATTCTTTTGAAAATTTAAATCTTTTAAATTCTTTCCAAAAGAAAAAATATCAATAAAAAATCAAGTCTCACAGTTTGGCACGTCCGTTGGGACCTCTCATTTCCTTCATCTCTCCGTCCGATGATGCCCTCACTTTGCACTGCTAATTTTGGCTGGTTTGGTGCAAGCACCGCAGACATTAGAATTTAATACCTAATGGCGGACAACCATGCCACGTATGGCTACCTGACGATGCCAACATGCTTAGGCGATTTTCCTGCCGTGGTCGGATCCCCATACTTTTTGGGGGTCATCCCAGCACCGGAGTTAACTCTGGAATTGAAGAAGCGGTACACGTCTCGTGCCAAAAAGGACAATGCCAGTGGAAGACCCGGGCGGACTTTCACTGTCAACATCATCAACATTTCGCCCGCCTCCTCGTCCAACGGGAGGCAAAAGAAGAAACTCCAGCAGCAAGCTCGTCCAAGACGGGAAAGACCATATTGGTGGATAATCTCCACATCTGTTTGGATGGGGGAACACTCATTATCCCAAAAGAAAGAATTGTCCTGACAATCCCTATATATAATCGGTTTGGGATACTTCTTAAAGTTTGCTAAGACAAATTGGCATTCAAGAAGAAGACTCTAAAAGCCTGTTCAACAGAGGCAAAGACACTAAAAGTAGCTAGTATGCCTTAGAATGGGGACAATCTTGTGGAAGATAGGAATCTCCACCTGAAGCAGATGTGGGTAACAAAAGAAGCAGCCTGCAAAATACATTAGGCTAGGGCCACCCTAGTAAAGCAGCCGCCCTGACAACCCTTAGAGTCAGAGGGGCAAATTAATAACTCAACAACTTGACCTCCTTCTCCAAGAGGTCAGAAAAGAAAATGCACTTATAAGGTGAAAAGACAAGTCCAATAGTGGACGTCAGTCTTCGAGTGGCTGGGGGCACTCTCTTACTTGACTTAAAAGAAAAGAAGAATCACTAGGATGACAGAGGATGGCATCCGATTCTACACCTGCTATGCCTCAAGTACCAACAATTAACAACGCTGCCGAAGGAGGCAAAGAAGATGGGGTGAATGCCCAAAATACTGGGCCCAACCTCGAGCAATTGCAAAATCAAGCACCGCTTCAGACTACGGAGGAGATGAGGCAAGAGAATTAACAACTCAAGGCCTTACTACTAGGCGTTATACAAAAATGAGAAGAACAACAGAAGGCTTCTCAGATCCTCAAGTGAATGTACCTCCCGTGAGGGCGGTTCCCATGCCAGCGATAACAAGGGCATAGGCTGCCGAAGGTCCGAAGTCAACTTTGTCCCCAATGAAGTGCATGAGGTCCGGGGTGAAGAACCAAATCTTAATGCTCAACAATCCAACGCTTCGGCAGAAGATGTTGCAATATCGCAAAAGCACCTAATTGAACAAATTGTTGAGGCGAAGATAGCCGAACAGAGCGAGGGGATAAATACTTTCGACTTATATAAGGTGCCATTCCTACTTTGTCGTTTGTTCAAGAAGGTCCTGCCAAATCACATTAAATGCCTCAAATTTACAAGATATGATGGAGAAGGATTTGCCCAAGAGCACATCGCTCATTATATGAGTGATTTGGGGGAACTAGCCACAGATGAAGCATACCTATTGAGGTATTTATCTACTTCACTAACGGGTACAACATTCTAATGGCACTTGAAGCTAAAATCTAATTTCATAAGTAATTGGGAAGAGATGCAAAAGAAATTCTTGGACCGCTTCAAGGTGTCGGAGCGGAAGGTAACCATCACTGAATTGATGACTCTGAAGTAGGATAAGAATGAGTCTGCCATTATTTACATTAAGAAATGGCGGAATCTTAGCATGAAATGTGACAGCCCGTCAGTTCTCGAGGACGCGGTGAAATTACGTAAAAGGGACATGAAGTTGGAAATCAATGAGAAGCTGATAGGAGCAAATGTGTGAAACTTTGACCAGCTTAACAGTATAGTGTCAGAGATTGAGATCTTCTTTGCTGACAATTCGACCATAGGCTTCAACAAAGGAAAAACTTCAAGCAAGCGAATATCTAATGTAAAGGAGGTGAACGTAGTAGATTTCGCCTCCGCTATAGAGAAGACAAGCAAAGGGAATGCCAATACCTCTTCATTCATTAAGATCGGAGATGGAAGAGGGTCGTCCTCCTCCCTTAGTGAAACGATGAAAATACCCTACTCTCTTGCTAGGGATCATACCAAGAAGCTATTTGAAGCCTGCATATGGGCAAATCTCTTGGCGCTGCTAGAACCAAAGAAACCCAATGAAGCGAGTAGATCCAATGAACCCAACTATTGCAGCTATCACCGCATGTTAGGCCATATTATTGAAGACTGTTATTTCTGCAAGGAGGAGATTGAAAAGCTCATTCAAGAAGGGGTTGTGGAAATGGGCAGATATCTGGTGAGTCTAGCCCAGCCACATCAAAAGCCAAAGCAAACATTCGTAGTGAATGTTATTCACACGAGTGAAAGCTCCTTGGGGGAAGAGCTTGAAAAGAAAGGCATAAAAGTCTCTTATGAGCAAGAGGTGACACCATCGCATACTCCAGCAACCCCTACTCCGGAGGGGTCCATCATGGCAACACTGGAAGAAATCCAAGCAGGTTTGATGCATCTTACCTAGGTGGTAGAAGGCCTTTCAAGACAGTTGGCTGAACTCTTAATGGAGAAGGAAGTCAACATGTCACTATCCTTTAAAGGAAAGGGACCATAATGTAACCACCCTCAAAGGAAGAAGTGCAAACAAGTCATAGACTTGAATGAAACGCCTGAAGCACAACACAAGGAATGCACATTCCCCAAAAGAAAGGGTTATGATGATCGAAGCAATAACTCACAAAGTGTCATCTTAGCTGGTGAAGGCTCTCGGGAGAGATAGCTCGTTAGTGCAGAAACGGGCATAAGCCTCGAGGGCCTACGAATCTCTGAGAGAGAAACTTAAAATATTCCTTTCCAAAAGAGAAAATCCGGGAACTCTTTAAACTGTGTATGAGCAGAAAGGTAATTGTTTTGCCTAAGCTAAAAAGAGGAGAAGAAATGTACAACATAGATGCACCCAATTACTGTCCCTATCACCGCTCCATCAATCATCCAATTGATCATTGTTTTACGTTCAAGGATGAAATTGAAAGGTTAATTCAAGACGGGAAAATAAATGTGGGCAAGTACCTAGTAAAGCCTCTGTAAGCACATGATCGGGATGCGATCACCTCACCGTGATAAAAGCTTTCTGAAAGTTCCAATCCATGTGATGTTCATGCCCTAACCTAAAGAGGAACTCCGTCATCAATATAGAGGGGTAGCCTTGGATAGGCCTCCTACCCCGAAGACCAAGGCAAAAATTGACACTGTTGCAATAATCGCCATAGATATGGAAAGGCGAGAGCTAAGGCGTCAGCAAGAAGCCTTAGAGGAAGAAAGAGCTAAAGTTAGTTCCTCCAAGTAAGATGAAAAGAAGATGTACAGAGAATATCAAATGTTGCTAAAAGCAGGGGTCAAACAAGCCGTTCATGCCACTTTCGATTGTAATAAGCTAGAATAGCAATGGACCAAAGTCCAGAAGAAGTAGTCGATTCCTTTAGAAGTTCCAAAAGCTAAGGTTGAAAAGAAAAATGCGGCAGTCTGGGATGCTCCTCCTTTGAGGACGCAGTCGAGTCTCATCTCGTTAGAGATGCTGCCAAGAAAAAGCACCTGGAAAAGAGTAGAAAGAAAAATGAGAAGAGAAAGCAAACGAGAAATGAAGCCTAGGCTAGCTCAGTGGCTGTGCCAAAAGAAAAAAAGATATCTTTCCAGAAGCTACATAATATTATTGATGAACTGGAGAATCCTAGCAAGGGCGTCCGATGAGAAATGTGCCACTGGACTAGTACATGTCCTGGGAAGAAATTGAGAGAAAATCTCTATTAAGGAGCTGGTTGTTGCAACTTCGGTAGTACATGCTTAATACAGGTGAAGAAGCTTTCTCCACTGCAGATGATGAAGTCACCATATTTTGAAGAGAAGATCTGACTGTGGAAAAGCTTGAGCGATAGTTCCAATCATTCTCCTGCAACATGGCCTTTGTGCAATTTCAAGTTGGAAGCGGCTCTCTGGATAATAAGATCAAATGTGTCTCACCTAAATCCAGGAGATCCCTCGCAACATATTAAAGAAGAGTTAACCCGCAAAACCAAGGAAGAAGTCAAGGCCGTGATTGTGGTCAAGGCAAAGGCAAAAGCATCGCAAGCTAGGACATAGTAATACACTTCAAGGGGGAAGTTTCGAAGCCATTTTCTTAATCGGAAGTGAGGGGAAATGTTTACTTCTACCCTTCGTATGATGAAGAAGATCCCGTACATCCATCAGAAGAAGTGGGCCCAATGACGAATCCCGAAGAAGCAAGACCTTTGGTGTAGTTCGACTCCGCCAAAGATGTAGAGGCCCTAGTCGGTCTATTCGGTGAAGGCCTGAAAGTCGACTCTCAGGAGAAGAAAATTCCAACAGAAGAAACTCCAGAAATTAAAGCTCAGGTGTATGCGGTGTATGAAGCCACGATAGCTTTCACTAAAGAAGATAGGTTGCTGCCATGATCGTGCCACAATATGCCATTATATATGAGGGGCAAAATCAACGGTCGAGAAGTAGACCGTATCTTAATAGATTCAGATTTGGCGGCCAACATTATGTCGTTCAATACTTTTCAAGTCCTATATCTTACCCCCCTATATGAAAAAGATGTAAGGGGTAACAATTTTCGGCTTCAATTAAAATGCAGAAGCAGCTTTGGGACGAGTAGATAGCTAACCTTAGATGATTGGGTGACCTACGTCTCGTTCCTCATTGTGGACTCAAACACTTCTGGGGAGGCCTTGGCTGCACAAAAATTGAGTTGTGCCCTTTACCCTACATTAGTGGATTACACTGAGGATGGCGAACAACACCGGATATTCGCCGACTTGAAGCCATTCAAAGCTTATGACTGTCATCTAGTTGATGCCCAATTATGTTTTGATAATGCTGCCGACATAGCCACAAGTGGAAGTCGGTGCAAAAAATAAGTAAATTATAGAAGAGTCATCTGACGAAACATGTGGCATAACCATCAATGAAGATGAAGCTGCGAAGTTCAGACAGAAGAAGACTGCCTCCATGGGTCGAAAATCGTCCAAATATGGGAGACCCATTATTAATCTGGAGGCAGACACTATCAGCAAGGAGATAAATGTTAGCATGTGCCTGCCCTCCAATCTGACGAAATTGGTTTGTCTCGAAAGAGGTCCATTGAACAGCCGATATATGAAGTTGTATCATACTCCAGAGTAGGAATTTGTCCAGAATCGCCGATAAGAGCAATAAATCAAAAGAAAAAGGAAAAAAAAAGAGGGAAAAAAAGGGAGGCTTAAAAAGTAGGTGCCCCAATGGACTTACTCGACTCTTCCCTCGAACTGAGTCGATTAAGGGCAAAAGGATCTTGAACGTGGCTCAGGCAAAAATTTGCAAGGGCGCCTCAGGCAAAAATGAAAAATCCTACTATGTGAAAACCTGCAAGGGCGTATAGGCAAAAGTAAGAAGGGGCTAACCTTGGCGAAAACACGAAAGAGTGTTAAGGTTAGTTAAAAAAGGAAAAAAAGAAAAAAAAGAAGTCCAACCCATCGGGATATGACAAAAAGAGAATACTCGAAGGAAAAGAGAAGAGAAAAAAAAAAAAGAGAAAGGAAAAGTCATACCCCGGTAGGGGAAAGCTTTCTCAGCCTACCTCATGTAGAGATCGAGTTTTTCTACGTCCGGATTTTGAGATGGTGTCAGAGTCGCCAATGACGAGAAAATCCTTACATCACTTTACATTGGTGAGTGACGTAAAAAAAATCTTTCAATAAAGGGCTACGACTGAGGTGATGACGACGACATTTTCTCGATTCGGTAAAAGAGTAGGAAAATCCGATTTCTCACCTGATAAGGTCCAAGAGTGCGAGATACTCCCCGACCAAAATCTCTCGTCCCACTAAGAAAATTTTTATCAACAGACCCAAAGTTCATGGCTACCTGGAGCCTTTATTCTCTTAAAAATCCAAAGTTCATGGCTACCTGGAGCCTTTATTCTCTTAAAAATCCAAAGTTCATGCTACCTAGACCTTTATCCCCTTGAAAATCAAAAGTTCATGGCTACTTGGAGCTTTTATCCTCTTGAAGAATCTGAAATTCATGGCTACTTAGAGCATGCGTCTCCTTGAAGAACTTAAAATTCATGACTACTTGGAGCCTTTATCTCCTTGAGAAACTCAACAATGTAAAAAAAGATAAAACCGTAGTCCATTCTTATTGTTAGAATGACCATAAGTTTAATAAAATAATGGTCTATTCTTATTGTTAGAATGGCCATAAGTTTAAGTCCTTTCCTATTGCTGGGTTGGATACAAGTCTCCTTGGTTCCCTCTTATTGTTAGGCTGATCAAAACTCAATTCTTGGTCTATTCTTACCGTTAGAATGGCCTCAAGTTTGGTCCATTCCTACCGTTGGAATGACCATTAAGTTCTTGGTTCATCCCTAGGGTTAAGATATCCAAAGTTTATATCATGGTCCATTCCTACCGTTGGAATGGCCATAATGTTCTTGGTTCACTCTTATTGTTAGAGTGACCAAAGTTTAAATCTCAGTTTACTTCTACTGTTGGAGTAACCGAAGTCTTTTTCTTGGTCCATTCCCAGTGTTGGTATGACCATAGGCTTGTAAACTTATAGTTCATTCCCATCGGCGGGATGACAGAAGTTTTGATTTGACGAAATGTAATAATGACCAAAGTGTAATTGCGAGGAACATGCTTAATGAAATTGTCCATGACTTGAGGATGTGTTCAATTTTGACTATTTCATGTGTTCGCTCAAATGATTAATTGATTTAAATCAGATTTGAAGTTAATTAACTTTGATCCGTTCATATTGGTTGGAGGGTCATTGCTTTAAGGAATTGTCTTGATTAAGTGGTGGCCAACATGCCCCATTGATCAAGTCTATTTCTTTCAAATTTTCAAAAAGATAAAAGAGGGAAGAAACATATTATTGCACTTAAGGAATCCTAATGAACTCTTGGAGTTTCATAAATGATATTTAAGGGATGTTATCAAACCAAAAAGTATCCTTTAAGGGTTTCAAAAAGAATTTTGCTCAATGCATGTCCTCTTTCTTTTAAGGGTCTCAAGCTTATATGCATTCCATGTAAGGTGACATCCTTTAAGGATCCTTTAGGATTCTCAAAAGGGATTCAAAATGAACATCAAGTTCGAAGGTGTTTAATGCAAAGATCAATCAAATGATATGTTTGATTTATAGTGTGATTCAATGCTCCAAACTTTAGTGTGTTATTATTTCAAGGGCATCAACGGACGGTTAATCAAAGGTTACTAATTGGTGATTGACGTAATTAACACTGACCGAGGTCAGTTGAGAAAGGTCGAATTTACGGATCCACTTGTCTGATCCAAAACCTTAGACTCACTGAGGGCTAATCCTAAGTTCTCAAAGTCTACAATTAAAACAAAAAGAAATTCTTTTGAAAATCTAAATCTTTTAAATTCTTTTCAAAAGAAAAAGACATAAAAAATCAAGTCTCACAATCCCATTGAACCATGTGATGACAGGCGATAGCCTCCTATGATCATGGTTTAAAAAATCGGCCGGTCCAGACTGGAACCGAGTGAACTGGATCGGAACCGGCCAAGACTGGTCTGGTTCACCTGGTTATGGAGGATTTCGGTATCCCTCTCCATGTAGGAGAAATTATAGACTGATTCCCATGCTGTAAATAAAATTTACCACTGGTGTCATAATGTTTCTCCTACATAACCTTTTTTCATGACTGTTGGTCCTTCGAAGGCAGCTCCTACAGCGATTTTCCCAATAGTGCCAAATTCATCTGTCCTAGATTTTTTCACCCAGACCGCCTTATTAGTTGGCATACACACCTTTTCCAGCTCACGAGTGGGATAGTCTTTGACTCCTTGTTTCCTCCCCATAAAAATTGTCTTCTTATCTGATCCAATCCTACTACTATTGCTGTAGGAATATGGAAGACACAAAAAAAATGCAAAGGAATGGTCGATAAAACTGAATTTAGGAGGGTAATTCTACCTCCCAAAGTGAGGTTCCTGGCCTTCCACGTTGATAGTTTCTTCTGCAAGTGTGAAGCAAGAGGCTCCCAATCTGATTTAGTCAAATTCTTGAAGTGCAATGGTAACCCCAAATACTGTATAGGCTCCACCTTACAACCCAATGTCAAGGCACACCCTTGTATAACATGATCCTCCATATTAATCCCCACAATCACACTTGCATCATAATTAATCTTCATACCTGATGTGTATTCAAAATTTTTCAGAACAAATAATAGGTTTCTAACTTGCTCCACCAACGTATCAATGTATCAGCGTACTGCATGTGTGAAATGGTAACCACTGTCATGTGAACAGTGACCCCTTTAATCCCTCCTTCCTTTTCAGCTCTTTTGCATAGACTAAGCACATTAGCCACCAAAATAAACAAGTATGGTGAGAATGTATCTCCCTGCCTTAGACCCCTCGAGCTTTTAAAGAATCTCTCTACACCTCCGTTGAAGATGATGGAGAATGTTGCATTGGAAATACAGTCCGCCCCACTTTGATAGCAGAATGGGTTATCCAGAATTATTTATAGCAGAATTACTTATATCAGAATAAAGAATGTTTCACTTTGATAGTGGTGTGGGACCCACTGGTGGAATAAGCAGAATAAGCAATTCTTGGGTCTAGGAGGGAATTGCTTATTCTCCTTTTCCAGGAAATAAGTAATTCTGATGCGGTGTAACCTATTCTGCCTATCAAACTAGAATTAGCCTTATTCTAGGAATAAGACCCCTTATTCTTCTCTTATTCTCCTATCAAAGTGGCGCAAAATTTCAATCCACTGCATTGGGAAATCATGAAGTAAGATGACATTAATAAACACTGCCAAGAAACCCTGTCATATTCTCTCTTAAAGTCTAACTTAATGAGTACTCCCTCTTTCTTCCCTTGCTTATAGAAAACAAAACTTCATGTGCAATCAGAAAAGCATCAAATAGCTGCCTGCCTAGGATAAAAGCCTAGGAATAAGACCCCTTATTCTTCTCTTATTCTCCTATCAAAGTGGCGCTAAAAATTTCAATCCACTGCATTGGGAAATCATGAAGTAAGATGACATTAATAAACACTGCCAAGAAACCCTGTCATATTCTCTCTTAAAGTCTAACTTAATGAGTACTCCCTCTTTCTTCCCTTGCTTATAGAAAACAAAACTTCATGTGCAATCAGAAAAGCATCAAATAGCTGCCTGCCTAGGATAAAAGCATGCTGGTTTTCCTCTGTAATCTTCCCTACCACCTTCCCAAGTCTATTAGCTAGGATTTTTGTGAAGGTCTTATGTGACCCATTCAGAAGACATATGGGCCTGAAATCCTTGAGCTCCGATGTTTCCTCCTCCTTCAGTAATAGCACAATAAAAGTCTGATTAACAAACTCCCTTCCTCTTTTCCTGTGAAACCATTCCTTAATGTTCCCCAATCTCCCCTTTTTGCAAGTCCTAAAATGACTGATAAAAAATTAATGGAAATCCGTCAGGCCCTGGTGCTTTATCACCTCCCAATCTGAAAACTGCCTTTTCAATTCCACTAGGGGTGATGTGTAATATTGCCATTCAGCAAGGTTGGATAAAGGGGATGCAGAATGTTAAATCTCCTATAGTATTTCCCATTCACAATGTGCATACAATACTCTGCTTTTTATCGGAGGAGGACAAGAGCAGGTTACGAATTTACTGTTCATTTAAATAATTTTGAAGCATATTCTGGGCTGATAAAAGTTATTGATTGGTTTGAATATGGGTATAGATGAAGTGGAGGATTGTGCGGCTGCTCTGGGATGCAAAGTAGACATACTTCCTATCTGTCATCTGGGCATGCCTCTCCATTATAGGCAACTCAGATCTTCAGAGTGGGATCTTTTGATTCAGAGACTTCAGCAAAGCCTGGAAAGCTAGGAACTTTGTCGCTGAGGGGCAGAATTATTCTTTTAAATTGTGTCTTATCCTCCATGCCCTTTCACTGTCTATCTATATTCAATCTGGCTGAAATGGTCAGACAGAAAATAGATAAGACTCAGGAGATTTCTATGGGGAGATTGTAAAACTTGGATGGAGAGACCTAAAACTAATATTGGCACATTGTGTCTCATGAATGTGCTGTATTGGACTAAACAGCTTTGACCAACATAGCATCCCTCATGCTGCTGCCTACAATATCTCCTGTAGAGCCAGTCTATGAAGAACACACACCATAAAATTCCACAGAAATAGAGGCTCCACACCCACCTTTAATTTGGAGTAGTCAGCTATTCCTGCCTCCTTTACGCTCAGTCAGTCTGAACAAATTGAGAAATAGCACACAGGATGAGACTTCCCTATGGATGCCTTGAGCTAGGTCTCCAAGCATCCTCCACTCAAAGTACCCCCCCTCCTAGAATAACATTGAAGTAGATTGTGGTCTAATTTTCCTGACTTACCCTCAATATTTGTCTAACACTAACCTGTCATAACCACCTGTCCTCAGTAACCGGCCCTCATGGCTACTTGCCTAGGATGGCCAAATTAAAAGCTGCCAGATTCTCAAAATTGATCCTCCCTTTTCTCTACCATGAAAGCTTGTCAATATGTAACTGAGCTGAGAGAAATTGAAGAAAATGCGTACATTAGCTAGATAGAACTAACTACCTACAGGCTGCCCTTACAAGAGAAAACTTGATCCATACACCTGTAAGCTGCCTCTTTAGTCTTCCAGTCTAGTAATGACCACCGTAAAAGAAAGAGGGAGCTTGCGATGAAGTAATGGCATCTCTGCACTCCCACAGTGGAGGGGCAGCTTGGAAAATCTGTATATCCTACTCCAACCCAATGCCTATCAGGCTATCACCCAATTCCAGACAAAGGAGGAAAGTGTGGTTGTGATATGGACATTACTACATTGAATTTCTGTTATCTAGACTCTTGTGCGAAACTATGGAGAACTTGTTGTAAACTGTTGTTGACATCCACAGGAGAATTAAAATAGAGTGGAGGAAGTTTAACAGCTTCTGGTGCATTTTATAACTGCTGATTGCTACTCCACTCTAGCTCAAGGAAAATTCTGTAAGACAATCATAAGGGCACCTGTATTTTATGGGGCTGACAGTTGGGTTATAAAAAAGACATGAGAAAAAGTCGAGCATGTTGGAAATGGGGATGCGAGTTTTGAGCAGTTCCAAGGCTTTGGGAAATAAGGTAAGGAACGAGGATATAAGGACATTTGGCATGCCAAAAATAGAAAGCTAGAACAAGGGAAACATATTTGAGATGATTTTGCTACGTTAAATGGTGGCTCTGATTCAGAGAGGGAGCAGATCCTGGAGACTTCACTCTCGGAGGACCCAGCTCTTGAAGGAAGCCTTGGAGCCTATGACTCAAGTTGCAGACCTTATGGCATAATCAATGTAACACTTCGACCCAGCTCTTAAAAGGCTCCGTTCCACGAGTTCTATACTATTTGTATCACTTTGGGTTTGTATCTCTCTCTAGTCTGTTTGTGCTAACTCTATTTTTATTGGGCTTGACTGTGCCTATTTTGTTTTTATGCTATCCAGATTTCTTTCTTTCTCATTTATAGGTTATTATTGTAGTTTGCTGTGTTCTGTGGTCATGTTCTTTAAAAATAATTTTCAGTAACTATTTTGCACTTTCTTTTGCATTCTTGTTACATTGATAGACTGCACTACTACGCAACTGACAATAGCTAGTACTAATAGAGACTTAGCATCAAAGGCAGGTTTCCCTTCCTCACCAACTACACTTGGTTAGGTCTTAGAAAAATAAATGAATTGAACCTCAAGCTGACAGCTGGCCAGAAAACAATGTCCAAAACAGTACAATTAGGTACCCAGATTCGAAGGTGCTCCTGGATAGTTGGAATGAGGCAATTCGCAGATGACGATAACAATGCTATATGTGTTTTACATCCTGTAAATGCTGTTTGCTTATTTTCAGATAAATGGTTCAGATGTTTTTATATGTTTTTTCCATTCTTATAAATGTTGTTTACATTTTGGCTAATGGAACAACAAACACTTGACTGGCCAAACTTTCAATTTGGCTCATTGTGTAAAGTTTTGGCTGGCTTCTTGTCACAAAAGTTCTGTTATCACCTCTTTCTCATTGGAGTCCTGTGTTATTTTTTCTTGAAGCAACATCATAGACTTGCTTATTCTCTTTGAAGTGGGATTCATGACACACATGAGGTTAAAGTGAGCTTAGAAAAGTTTTTGTTGCTGTGGGGGGGTTAATCTTGTGATGACTCCTTTTTGTAGGCTGTAGGAGGAAATGGAGCTGAACAAACAGTAGTTAGCGGATCCATGGAAGTGCTGCGGCCCTGTTGGGCGGTTGCCACATCAGGTGTACCAATACGGGAACAGCTTTTTAATGTCTCTATTTGCCATCACACTCATTTCAATCTATTCCAACATGGTGACTTCGCCAGGAGTTTTGGTAGAACTACAGATATCAGTACTTTAGAAGTGGCGACCCCCATCCTTGTGCCCCGAGATGATGGACACAAGCATCGGAAAGGAAGCCATGGTGATGTTGTATTCTTAACAAGCAGAGGAGAGGTTTGTATGTTGCCTGCCTGTTATCAATATCCAAATTTCCTGAAGAATAAGTAGTCAATACTTGTGAATGCCTGCAATATGTCTTTTTTTTGCATCTAGATGAAGTTTTAGTGCTGGAAGTTTCATCTCGACTGTTTATTCCTTGCTCGATTTTCAGGTGACTGCATATTCCCCTGGATTACATGGTCACGATGCACTTTGGAGATGGCAATTTTTGACTGGTGCAAGTTGGTCAAATCTTCCTTCTCCTTCAGGAATGATGGAATCTGTGGTTGTACCAACGTTGAAAGCGTTCCATTTACGTGCACGTAATAAACAGGAGGTGATACTTGCAGCTGGAGATCAGGAAGCTGTGGTCATTTCCCCTTCGGGCAGCCTGCTAACCTCAGTTGAATTACCTGCACCTCCCACACATGCTCTAGTCTTGGAGGACTTTTCCAACGATGGCCTTACAGATATCATTTTGCTGACCTCCAGTGGCGTATATGGTTTTGTACAGACAAGGCAGCCTGGGGCTTTTTTCTTCAGTGCACTTGTAGGCTGCCTAATAGTTATCATGGGAATCATATTTGTTTCTCAGCACCTTAATTCCATCAACAAAGGAAAGCCACATGCTTCCAATGAGTATAGGTGACATCGTCTGAGCTAACATTCAAGTTTTCTGTGTCAGTTATTTGGGTTGGGGGGGTGGGGGCACGGTTGTATTGTTCGCTTAGGGATACCAGTATCAGTTTGGTGTTCATCCAAGAAGGCTCAGCACTAAACACTGCTTCCTGAAACCCAAAACCTTGTTTAGTTTGTAAAATAATGCTTTTGTCTAATGGCTGGTCCTCAGAGTTAACTGTTTCTGTACAAACTGTTGAGTAAGCATGGCAAAGGGAAAGTGATTTTGCTCTATTTTTCCTTCTTGACTACTCAGAAAACTGTGAATGTCAAGAAAATGAGCTTTACAGTGAAGCTTTCATCTTTTATTCATGCTCTCTCCCATCATAAGTAATCAAGGTACATCTCTGGCTACTTGGTTGTAGAATTTATGGTTTTATCTTCGGGTTATAAAAAGGGTTCACTTCTAGAAAGCAACGGGGACCATAGTTCTTTTGCTTCTTCTTTTTTCCAGCTAGAAACACCTGTCCTAGAATTATTAGGTCCACTAACAACCCCAGTAGCGTTGGGATCCATCCGGCCTTATTGCCGGCAAGTGGCACACTTCTGAATTCTCCAAGCTATGGTCAACAAGGGAGTCCTTTACTACTAGGCCATTCTCTCGTACAGCATCAGTATTTCGACACCATGCTGCTTCAGCGTTATGGAATTGATGCTGAGCGAACGGGTATTATCACCAGGTGAATCTGTTGCCGGTGCTTATCAGGCTGGGAATGAGGCCTCTGCGGCCGAAATGTCACAAATCATGTTGTGGCATGAATCTCATGGTGGAGTTCTTTAAGTTGGGACTTGAACTCATAAATCAACAGGAAGTCTGGAGAATTATTGGGTGCTAATTCTTACTTCTTATAGGGGGGCCTTTTTAAGAGGATCAGCTTACGGTAGGATTATTTGGTGCTTCTGTTGATTAGCTCATTCAGCAGTTCTACAGGAAGCAATGAACATGGTTGGTGCTAACGTTCCCTAAGTTACACAATTGGAATTTAAGGGTTACATATCTGGATCAATCACCAATCTCTTCAATTTTCCACCCATGTGAAGACCGACTGTGGCTAGAACAAGCTCTGAATTGAGCAACCTCAGGCAGGTTTTGGATATGAGACCTATGCATTGATGCACAAACACTCATTATGGATTATTTCTCACGCTAGATTTTATTCTATTGAATTGCTTTGGTAGAATACTGGAAACAGTTCATCCATGGTTCATCGAGTTAAATAAAATCGCCAGTTTTTTTTGTAGGAATGATCTTGCTGAAAATTTTCTGTATGAAAATTGAAGAGTTCATGCCATCAGTTACCTGTGGAGTCCATGTGGCTCAACAAAGCACATGTGAACCCGGATAATGGGCAAGCCATCTGAGAGTCTCAACTTCCTCTGAACACTCGAGCACGTGGGCCCCAAAGTTCCACTTTCAACAGAAGAGTTCCTGGGGATTGATGACTTAACCCCTAGTGACCTGGGAAAAGTTGGGGGCATGGACCATGTCGACCATGGCGATGCTGACCAAACTCGTATGCAGCATGTCCTAAGGCATGCACGTTGCCTTAACCTAGAGATCTTCGGGGGTCCTCTTCTGTAACTAGCTAGTACGAATCAACATTGTCAAATGCGATTTGGATCAACCATTCAAAATTATGTAAGAGATAAGAGAATTTATGAGGCAATCAAAACCACCTGCCAGTACCATCATATTGTAGTCAAAATTTCAGTTACATAATCATACCAAAGTCTACCATACATGGTAGGAAACACAATAATAATATTCATGATACAAATTTACATAATCCTCCAAACCCTTATATACATCATGCTCGCCAAAAAAGAAAAAAAAATGCTAATCTACCCCTCAATTTAAAATTCAAGTTGAATCTTTTTGAAAATTTTATAGTTAAAATGAGTCGTCTGACCTAGTAAGACATCAAATTCTCATACCTGACATACCATATGGTAAACTTTGAAAATCTGATTGTACATAATCACACATATAAGATCAAAGTGTTCAAGGATTTAGCATATACTGAGTGGCCATACAAAAGCATGGTCATAAGGGCAAATGATATTTGGCAGCATATATTGTACAAATAAATAGATTTGAAACTCAAATATTTTCATGGACAAATAAATGTATTTATCTTGATTCATATTAAATAATCATATATGATCAGCATGTGGATTTGCATAAAACATAACTTTCAGAATTCATGACTAGCGATCATATTAAACGTATGCTAATATTTCATAACCAAAGTTTCATATTGTTTATTTGGTCATAAGCTTATCAACTAGATCCCAAAGTTACCAAATCAAAACATAGATTTTATTTTACAATATGCAAGATACATACGCATAAAACATATATACGAACAGTGGCCAAATAGGCACATTCATCTCATATAAATCATAGGGACATGCCAATAAACACATATCATAAATCCTATCTGTGTGTTCGCATATGTGCCATAGCATTCCATGCCTACTTATATTGAACATAAACTCTCCCTTGGTAGGTTGTCCACATGAGAGTTTCTTAGACTTCAGTTAAGAAGCGGCGACCACGGATAGGAGCATCCATATGCACATAAATATCATATGTATATCAAATTCACTCTTAGCCATGAATACCCATCAATAAAAGAGAATTTCATGCACATACCTATGCTCAGTCAAAATTCCAAGTTTAACCATCCATGTAACTACTAATACCATCCCTTTCCTAGGGTGCCTATCAATAAGGAATATTAACATGTCAAATCCAAATCACTAGTTGATGTCATTCATAATTATAGTAAATTTCACAAATTGCACTCAAAGGGTGTTATTGATCTTGTGCACATATCAAAACATATGTTTTACAGCAATTTTTCAGACTTTGGACATATCAAATGGCTTTAATGATATTTTATTCCATAGAGGCATGAAAAGTGTTGTTATAATGTGAGGCAATCCAGGTAACAACTAAGTTAAGATCATAAGAAAGTGATGTATACTTTAAAGACCAATAGTTATAATTTTCGATGATTTAAAGACCAATAATTATAATCTAAAGGTACAAAACAAGATTCGATGATTTAAAGACCAATACTTATAATCTAAAGGTACAAAACATGATCTGATGATTTAAAGACCAATAGTTATAATTTTCACAAATTATTCCTAATAAATAAACCTTAATTGCATATATTTACTAGATATGATAAGTTAATTCTGATAACTACTCTATAATACACACACATATTTATGTGTATATATGTATATGCATATGTATATATTATGTAGAATGTTCTAGGCCATAAAATAATCAAATATTGTAAATATACATTAACCAAGATAAATATGGAATTAAAGCAAATCAAAGATACTGATTCTAGCAGAAATATTTGACTATTTACAAGGCACACGTTGGTCTTTAATAAATTGATCAACCGTTTACTTTCAAATCAATTAATATAACTTAGAAGAACAATAAAACAAACAAAAAATATTAAGTTACAGGTTAATCATGGCTATGTTCGTCACAAGCCTATCATTGATTCCCTTTGAGTCCATTAGTTCTTGAGTTTTATATGAGTTCTCCGTCATTGGAATGAGTCCCCTCTCGAACAATGACTTCTCTAAGAGAAAATTAGACTCAAAATGTAATGAAGACTAAATCTAGGGTTAGACTCTTAAACTAGTGACTTGATGGATGAAATAGACTTTCAAATTGGTGACTTGATGGATGAATCTATGCCCATTTTAAATGAGTCCCTATGACTCTTAACTTTAGTTAAAACTCATTTACGACAAGTAGTGATTATTCACAGACTTGCACTTTCTCTCCTCTTTCTAATTCAAACATGGATTGAAACTCATAGTTTATTCCTACTAGAATAGGCCTTCAACCATTGTTGGCCATTTTTTGACCTTATAAATGTTTATTCTTCATTAGCTAACTTAATTATCTTTCCAATGAGCCTAATTTCATCTCTATTTGACACTCCTATCAAAAGATAAGGTCCAAACACTCTTGACTATGATAGAAATCCGAACCTAGTGAGTTTAACAAATAATAAGCTTGCTAATTATGGCATAATGAGTTTTACACTTGGTTTAACCCTCTTATTGGATCTTAGTGGGCCAACCTAATGTCTATAAGCCATATACTTACTAGCAATAGAAACACTTAGCTCCCTTTGCTCTTTTGGCTATTGGCCTCTTCTCAAAGCACTTTCTTGACTTAAGCATGACCATCACTAGTTCCCTGTCCTTGTAGGTAGTTTGACTATTCCCTATCTCCATGATCATCTATGTGGAGGATCAAATGGCTAGGCCAAGATG
Source organism: Zantedeschia hybrid cultivar (assembly GCA_030544215.1). Taxonomy (NCBI): domain Eukaryota; kingdom Viridiplantae; phylum Streptophyta; class Magnoliopsida; order Alismatales; family Araceae; genus Zantedeschia; species Zantedeschia hybrid cultivar. The sequence continues at coordinate 56,786,421 of JARZZO010000002.1, read as the reverse complement.
ACTAGCTTTTGACCTCCATATCGTTGGCACCATCTATGGGAATCAAATGAGAAGCCACAGTAAGGCACAACAACTTGAACACCTCTAATATTGTAATGCCCCCAAACCCCAAATCTGGTCTTATCCAACCTTTAATGGAATTCAAAGATGGTACATAGAAATGTAGTACACATATGTCGGATATGGAAGCATAAGAAATTCTCAAGGCAATTAAATTTATAACTGCCGATTCATCACATAATAAAAAACAAAGCCATGACAAATGTCCAATGATAACAAATGCCAACTAAATCTAATCCTTATCTAGAATCTTTCTATCATGTCTTGTCCCAATTTTCAATGAACAGAGTATATAAAAAATTTCAAAATAGCGTAAATTGATTATTTCCAAATAGATATAAGCGTCATAGTATGTTCATTATGTCCAAGGCTACAAAACTTCTTACAATTGATACTTTAGTAAATATCATATCATTGCTCATAGGTCCCCAAAGGTAGATAAGAACCTAGGCTTCTTCTAAGCCGATCCTAGTACTTACATCTCTTGCCTCTTCACTCCTACTCTTGAAGCAGATCCCTTGAAATTGGTAGGTATGAGTCTCCAGCAACCAAACTAGGCCATCTTTCCACAATCCTAAACCAGGACTTGCAAAAATATATGTGCAAAATAGAACAATATCTAAACATACTAATAGACATGCGAAAATTAGAGTTGGAAAATATTTAGGAAACATCTGCATAAAATGAGTTTCTACTTACAAATGAGCATGATTAATGAAATGGGATCAAAGGAGATATGTGAACTAAACAAATGAACTTTGAATGAAATGGACAGAGACCATATTGCCTATTCTCGTACTTATCATAAGATCTAAGCATGTGAGTGGCATATCTTATAGATGATTTCAAATATATTAGAGATCCACATATTACTTATCATATATGATATCTCACATGATGTAGATCACAATCATACCTAAAATCAAGGGAATAAGTTTAATAAAAAGAAATTGACCGAAGATAGCATACTTATATGGATATATACATAAACCACAACATAATGGGCCATACATACATATACTAGGCACCTAGGCAAAAGTACCATGGTTTTGGCTACTACGGAACTCTGGATCACCAATCCCACCATTTTATTAAAGCAAGTCCTGTTACCCAGCTATGTATAACCCAGAGGGGGGTGAATGGGTTTCTAAAAAATTAAATAAAGATTAACTTGAGTAAAGTGCAGAGTTAAATCTAATTGGACAAAAGGTGGGAGAAACAAGGAATAAACACAATGAGCACATAGATTTATACTAGTTCGGTCTTTTCAGACCTACATCCAGTCTCCAAGCAACCTCTTGAGATTTTCAATCTGCAAGATGCAAACCCCTTGCTAGCTATCAACAACACCCTGCATGCTGGGTAGGTCTTCCCTTTCAACAAAAGGGAACAACACATTGTACACCAGGCATGTCTTCCCTTTCAACAAAGGAGAACAACACATCCAACACGCCAAGCAAGTCTTCCCTTTCAACAAAGGGGATAGCACACCCTGCACACCAGGTAGGTCTTCTCTTCCACAGTCAAGAAGAGGAATTACAATACTTGTAACGTTAAAGTGAGTACAGAAATGCCGCTTGATAGGTAGATATACAATATAACACAAAAGCACAGATCAAGAATAAAAAGCTATAAATAAAAGATACATTACTTGATCTTGTTGGGAACCTGAGAGCTAGTGATGCACAATGTACTTGAAGCTTTCTTTCTCAGGCTGTCTCTTGAATGTGAAGAAGGTTCTTTCAGATGTAGCAATAGAAGTCTTCTTTTTCAGTAGGGCTCTTTTTTTTTTTTTTTTTTTTTTGAATCTCTCTGTGTCCTAATCTTGTGTTCTTCACTTATTGCGGGTCTTTGTATCTATCTATTTTTTTGTTAAAGCTTCAAAGTGCAGGACATATATGTGGTCTTCAGAATTTACCCGTTAAATAGTAGAATAGGATTCGTTAGACAGTAAGTTTTGATTTGTTCGATGAAGGTTTCTCGTTGAGTCTAATATTTGAATTTCTTCAAATAAACAAGAGTATTCATATTGTCCAGAAGCTTCTCATTGATCAGGTTCCTATAGTCTATAGTACTCAAGTACAACCTTAGACTGGTAAGTAAGCTTCTTGTCAAGAACCTGAAATAGAAAATTACACCAAAAAGGAAATCAGACTTTTTTTGCCTATTATATTAGTGTAGCACAAAATCCATTTAAAGAGATTCTAAAATGCAGAATAGCTAAGAAACTATGTCAAGATTCTCACATGGATAGTACATAACAAAAAGAATCGTTTGCACATTGCTCAACAAAAGTACTGTCATAGATCTGCTCGGATAGATCAGAATCGTTCTCCTCCTCTGGCCCTCAGGCTTTCAGAGGAGGAGGACCATACTTCCTCCACCACCTCGACGTCCCTACCGACCGCGCCGCCTTCCTCGCCTTCCGTCTCCTCGCCCTCTGTCTCCTCATTTTCTGCCTCGTCACTTGGCACTGCCGTAGAGGCCGATGCCAAGTCGTGCGAGGCGGGTGAGCTCACCGCCCTCGGGCTGCCCGTCTGAGGTTCCTCGAGCACGACTCCCCTTCGCATTAGCCGAGCTAGGGGGAGGTCAAATTCAGGTGATCTCTAGGACCTTTTTGCTTGAGGGACTGCTCGAGACTCTGCTAGGATGGCCGTAGTGTCCTGCCTCCTCTCTCGCCACCGCTAACGAGGCTTGCGTGGATCGGTTTGTGAAACCAACACCTTTTCATACCCTGGCCTAGGGCATGGAAGGAACAAGAAGGGGTCAAGCGTACCTACGGTTGTTCTATCGCCCCTCCTCTTGCTCCGCCTCTCAACATCAGGCTAGATGAAATATCGGACCTCCCCGAGTTCAGCCACTGTCACTTCTACGGCCCCTCTCGGGTCTTGAAGGGGAACCGTCGCTGGAATCTCTCTCCTTGCAGATTGTGGGGGACGGGCGCTAACCCCTAAGCATAAAAGTGGGTGCCGATCAGTGTTAAAGAAAAAAAAGGAGAGAAAGGAGAAAACAGAAAGATGTACTAGGAAGACACTTACCCAGGACCAGCAGCTGCTCAGGCTCGCCGCCTCCAACCTCTCCTCCATTGCCACGTTGGAGATCTCGGTAGGAGGCCCCTGCTGAATAGTCGTAACCACCAGGGCCTCGTCTAGAGGCACTACGGCCAACAGTACGTGCACCGACGGTTCGACTGAGAGGTATAGGAAAGTAATAGGGAAACGGCCAGGGCTCCCTTTCTCGCTTGGTCACCTAGAAGAAACACTCCTTCTAGTGGGCGACCTTGCTGAAGCCCGTTAGATGGAATAAAGCCTTCTCGCGGGCCTCTATTTGGACGAACCTGCAATTGCTGGCTTTTACGCTCCTCTTTGGCTGGAACACAATATGTAGCTCACTGGCGATGGCTCCAGACAGCTGAGCTCCTTCGCTCGAATAAAGAACCCAATGATTAGCTGCCAGGAGTTCGGCATTATCTGCCTGGGCGCCAGTTGAAGGTTATTCAGGAGCTGCTCCATGCACGACAGGATCGGTAGCCGAGAGCCCACATTGAACATGGCCTCATAGGCCATGAACGAGCTGCTCTTCCTGTCGTAGATTCACTCATCGCCATGAGGGTCGCTAAGCCTGTACTCTTCTAGAATGTTGAATTTCATTCGGATATCCGCTAGGCGTCTTTCCGAGCACACTGATAGTTGCATTGCCTCATGGTCGGCTTCAACCCCTCGGGCATAAGACATGTCCCTGGATACTTGTCCAGTGCGGTGGGCCATTGGAACATAGAGAGCAGAGAAAACAGATGGCTCGAGGGGCTTGAGGAAGGAAAATTTGAGCGAAGGTTTTGAACGAAAGGCTCGAGCAGATATGGCCTTCTGTCCTCATCCTGGGGGATTTTTATCCCCTTCGAAATCCTACCAGAAGCGTCCGTTTGGCGGGAGCGCTTCACCTCAATTAACAAGTGAAAAGACGTCCGCCTCGAATGGGCGCGACCACCGAACCGACGCCCACACCCAGGCGCGACACGTATGTTGTTTGAATCATGGTCTTCCGCTCTTAAACGAAGGGATGAGACACTTCTCGTCGGCATTTAATGTGCTGGCCCACTTGCAGTTCGATTGTTCCGAAGGTTGTGTCCTGCCCTTTAGAGCAGGGGGGTTTGTGAGAGGGCCCAATCTCGCTGGCCCATTAGCTTGGGTGGGTCGGCCCGCAAAGGAACGTCCTGGCCTCCTGCCACGAACTGATGGACCTTTTAATCGGTGGGTCCATGCATCCAGGCTCCAAAAGAGAGCACCTTAATCTAAAGTGGACCCTGACGCCTAGCGAGTGTCGAGAGACTTCCTACTGAAGGAAGTCTCCTTCAGATCAACTCCAGAGTTCCAGATAAGGGAAGCCAGACTCCTGTCCCACATGGGGATTGGACTGAACTCTCTCAGTTCATTCCCCAATCGCAGTCAGTTACTACCTTAGACCTGCCTTTATAATAGGAACCCCCTCGGTATCCTCAGAAGGTATGTTCTACATCCGAGTCCCTACTTTCTCTTCATCTCTGCACACTTTGACTTAGGCATCCGAGGGGTTCCTCCGTCTCGCAATCGGGGTCTCCTCTGATCTGGTGTCTATTTTGTAGGAGCATGGAGAATCTTCTGTGATCTAAGAGTCTCATCCGTTCGATTCAGAGCAGACGAATCTTCGACTCAACAAAGATTTTTTATCATGGTGTATTAGTTGAGCTGCTCCACCGCAATGGCAACCATTTTATTGGATTCGATTGGATGGCTGCAATGACAAGTGTGATTTTTTTGTTTTCGTTTTAACCCAATGGGTGCAATATCGATAGTGGATAGGAAGGTAGTACACATAGTACGAATATGTTGCTTATGATGTTTTTATCTTTTTTAATTTTTTAATCATCCTGTTAAAGATCAAATAATAAAAATAGTTCTCTTAGAATTACCTCCACCCTCGAATTTTTCGGACAAAAAGTTACATTCTACTGAAGCCGTCTGATTGGACGACTACTATCATGAGATGCTGCCTTGCAGGCAGCGGCACAAGGAAAAAGGGACGTTTGCATTCTCAGCATTTCCTCAAAAAGATAAGAAGCACGGAAATGTTTTCCGAAAAATGAAAAGTCACGAGATATATTTTTCTTTAAAAAAAAAAAAACGAATGGTTGTAATCTTATAAGAAAATGAGTAGGAAATGAAAACACACATTAGCATTCTTGCATCGGGGTATCCACCATGTCATGAACATTCTATGACCGTTGCTTGTCAAATAAAAATAACACTCTTCAAGTTTGCAAATAAGTATTCTTTGTATCATTAAAAGTTAAGTATTTTATACCATTGAAGTGTTTAGTGGATGTTGATCATTAATTAATTTATCAAATATGAGAGAATAAGCTTTTTTGTAACCATAAAGACAAAAAGAGTGAGAGGGGGTTTCAAAGCAAAGAGAGAAAGTGTATCCAAACGTGAAAGAAGTTCCAAAGCAGGCACAGAGAGATAAATCAAATGATAAGAAATATTTCCCAATAGAGAGGAATAGTAAAATAGATCTGAAGAAAGATATTGTAAAAATATAAAAATATTTTTTAACTAGTTCTTACTCATATTTACAAACAGGTAAAAATTAATTAAAAAAAAACCCTCCCCCCGACCCCACCATTCAGTTCCATGTCCCGCTGCCAGGCAGGCTCTCGTCGTCATTTTGGATTCTTCCCCTCCGTCCGGCCCTCCCTCCCTCGTCCCGCCCCATCAGAAAAGAGTGGGAAAAACCAGAAAAAGGAAATCCTCAGCCAGGGAAACGTACGCAGGAGTAGAGGATTTTTTGAATGGGAGGGAGAGATACCGGGGACTAGTCGTCGTCACGTGCTCGCCCTCCGCCACCAGCAGCGGCTGCGGGAGGGAGCCACATCATTCCCCCACGTGACGACATCATCACTGTGAGTGGAGTGGTGAATCACGTGCGCCCTCTTCTGGCTCTAGGCAAATAAATAAACCATTAACAAAAAGGTAACTCTTGGCACACGGTCCATCACCTCGCCCAACGAGTGAATAATAAATTACATTATCGCAGAATTACACTGAGAACGAGATCATCTGAATTTGTGCATCTAGATTGTTTAACACTTTTAAACATATTAAATTGAACCATAGATACATAAATCGTTTACTTTAAAAAATGGCACGTACAATTTACGTATGACTCGATTTTACGTGTTTGAACGATGTTACACAGTTTAAACGTAGGAATCGAGACGATCTCGTTCCATTCCTGCCCTACTCTGCTCTGCAGTGATGCGCTCATGACTGTATTTTCGTTTTTTTTTTTTTTTGTTCTGTTAAAAGAAACACCAAACTAGCAAAGCAAAGCAGGGCTTGTGCTCCTTTCTTCTCCCCTTGTCTCACGCCCAATGCTTCTTTCCGGAGTTGGGAAAGTCCCTGTCACTCACCACAAGGGGAACGAACCCACTGGGGCCACTACACCTTGTTGTGTGGGTATCTTCTTTCTTGGATAAGATGGCCTCCTGTCCTCCATAATTAATCCCACGCATCCATTAAAAGGATGTGCCTTTTAACCTGTTCGTATGTAAAGAAAATAGTAGCATCTCCTCCAACCTGGGTTGGTCTGCTGTTGGATTTTTGCGCCTTTGGAATGCAAATGCGATGGTGGTGGTTCCGTTGTCCTTGTCAGCGCTTAGTCTGAGGGGAGGGAGGCGGTGAATACCACGTTTGCCATTCCTTGTGTTGTGCGCGTGAAGGTGACGGGCTTGTGCGACCTGCCTTGAACAAGGATAGCCACCGGTTTGGCTTTTTTGGCTTTTGACTGCTTGAGTTGATCTGTCTTCACTTTAATTCTCTTGTTGTTGCCTTTCTTTTGTCGTTAGTGGTAACTTGTGGATGAGCTGTTTCGGTTTTCTTTGGCCTTCTTCTTGTCGCATGCATCAAATCTCAAGCTTATTTATGGGTGGGTGCACAAGTGAGCAAGCGTACGCTTCTCGTTCAGTGGTCTGGACTCTGGACTCGGGGATATATGAGCTGCGTAAGAAGGTGATGGGCACGGGCATGATGGAGACGCAGTTGTTTCTGAGGTCGGAGGTGGTGTTCCTGGAGAGGAACCTCGCCTCCCCATTGATGGGTCAGAGCCAGAGGGGCTGCTGCACGGGAATCTGGAGGAGGCCATGTTCTTTTCCAGTCAGAACTGGTAGGCTGCTTCTCTTTACTTCTCCTTGTTTGGGTGGCGTCAGGTAAAGTGTGTTTGGCGTGGTCCTGGCTTCTTTTATCTGTTTTCGTTCTCCAAGTCGTCCTGTTCAACGTCTCATCTGTTCGGTTTCTACATTACATTTTTGGTTTCAAGTTTAATGTCCATTGACTTTGACCCAATTGCCAATGAGAAAGGGCATCATCACATCACCTAGTCTAATAGCTCAAGAGACTCTTTTTGTTTTTTTTTTGCTGCTTCTTTTTTCTTTTCGTCTGCTGTAGTTTGATGAATCCTCCACTCCAGATTCCTCTGCTATGTACAAGACAGGTTCAAAGGGATGGTCTACAATGCATCTGTGATTGTCTCAAATCTGAACATCTTGTGGCAGATCCTAAGCCAGTAGTTAGCAGGCATACATCAACAGCTTTATCTTTAATTTTTTTACTGTATATTAGAGTCGCTTAATGTAGTCGCTGGTCTAGCTCTTCTCATAAAATGGTTGTAGCTGCATGAGGCCATTTTCCAAGTTATAAGTGCACTTTCATTTTAACTGCATATCTTAATTATTGCCATAGTTGTACTTTTAATTGTCTTGTCCTCTACTATTCACTTCTGTTTACGAATAATGAATTGAAGGAAGCATAACTTTCTCCATTGTTTTGAACCTTGATATATACAAGTACAAGAGCCCATAATAGGACAAGAGGCCAGCAGGCTTACCAATCTGTACATACTAAATCTAGAGCATACTAAATTTAGACCTACTGTATATACATCAACACCCCCCCTCAAACTCACGGTGGATCATGAACCGAGAGTTTGCTAACCAATGCACGAAAACGTGGAGTAGACTGTGATTTCGTGAAAAGATCAACAAGCTGTGCGGTTGTCGAAATATAAGGGAGAGACAGATCGCCTGAAAGATAGTGCTGACGAACAAAGTAACAATCAATTTCAATATGCTTCGTCCGCTCATGGAAGACAGGATTGCTGGCAATATGAAGAGCACTCTGATTATCATAGTAGAGAGGAGTCGGAGTGGTAAGAGCAATCCCAAAATCGCGAAGAAGACGTCGGAGCCAAATAACCTCAGCAGATGTGTCAGCCATAGCACGATACTCTGCTTCAGTACTAGAGCGAGAGACAACTGCTTGTTTCTTGCTCCGCCAGGATATGAGAGAAGAACCCAAGAAAATGCAGAACCCAGTAGTAGAGCGGCGATCAGTAGGATCCCCAGCCCAATTAGTATCAGTGTAGGCACGGAGCTTTAAGGAAGAAGTAGAAGACAACAGAAGCGAGCGACGAATAGTGCTACGCGGGTATCAGAGTACTCGAAGAAGAGCAATATAGTGAACAGAAGTAGGCGCACTGACAAACTGACTCAAGACATGTACATCATGGGCGATGTCAGGGCGTGAGATAGTAAGATAAACCAGGGCACCAACTAGCTGACGATAGCGCGTGGGATCGTCCAGAGGAACACCATCAGTCGGACGAAGCTTAACATGTAGTTCCATGGGAGTGTCTATCGAGCGAGTGTTAGAGAGAGAGGCTCGATGAAGAATATCTGCAATATACTTCTGCTGTGATAGTAAGTAACCCCGAGAGGAATATGCAACTTCAAGACCAAGAAAGTAACGAAGGAACCCCAAATCCTTCATATCAAACTGTTGCTGAAGATGAGTTTTGAGGGAAGCAATGGCAGTCGAGTCATCGCTAGTGATGATCATGTCATCTACATAGAGAAGTATGATGGCACGACCATTAGGAGAATCACGAACAAAGAGGGCATAATCTTCAGCGCTCTCTTGAAAACCAATCTTAAGAACCGCTCACCGAAAACACTCAAACTAGGCACGAGGTGTCTGCCTGAGCCCATAAATGGCTTTGCGGAGACGGCAAACATAACCAGGCGGAGCGGGAAGACCAGGAGGTGACTGCATATAGACCTCTTCTGTGAGATCTCCATAGAGAAAAGTATTCTTCACATCAAGCTGATAGAGAGGCCAACGATGAACTGCGGCAACAACAAGTAAAGTGCAAACAGTAGTCATCTTTGCCACATGTGCAAAAGTCTCCTCATAATCAATGTCATACTCTTGAGTGAAACCACGTGCCACAAGCCATGCCTTATGGCGCTCGATAGAACCATCAGTCTTAGTCTTGATCTTGTATATCCACTTACAACTGATAGGAGAGACACCAGAAAGAAGTGGTACAAGATCCCATGTATGGGTCTGCTAAAGTGTCTGAATCTCCTCCTACATAGCCTGACGCCATTCTGGTAACTGAACAACCTGTCTGAAACTCTGAGGCTCTTGATGAGTGTGAATAGCTGTAAGAAAGGCTGAAAACTGAGGATAATAAAAGTCAGTAGGATCATAGCCAAGTCTGTCAGGAGGGCGGTGAGAATGCTGAGGGTAGCATCGAGGAGGATCCACAGCCGTCAGAGGAGTAGGAGCAGGAGCGGCATCAACTGAAGAATCCGAAGAATCTTCCAAGGTGGGAGCACGATGATTGAAGACTGGAGAAATAGGAGACGCAGGAGGAAAGGTAGGCAGCGGAGCCATAGAGGAGTTTGAAGGCTCGGGCTCCAATAGAGATGTAGAAGTGGGGGGGTCATCGGAGGGTAGAAGACCTAGAATACTAGGAACAATAGAGGAAGTAGAAGAGGGATCATGATCATGCAGGAAGGAGAGATCCTGTGAGTTAGTGGAGAAGAAGGGACATGTTCAAGAAAAGTGACATGACGAGAGATACGAAGACGACGAGCAGTAGGATCATAGCAGCGATTCCCAAATTGCTCTGTGTTGTAGCCAAGGAGGACACACTTAACAGCTCGAGGTGAGAGTTTAGTACGTTCGTGAGAGGGCAACAGTACAAAACATGTACAACCAAAGGTACGAAGTCGGCTGTAGTCGGGAGGGGCAGAGTAAAGACGCTCATAAGGTGTGCCACCCGACAGAACAGAAGATGGTGTGATATTAATGAGAAACACAGATGTAAGAACAGCTCGACCCAAAAAGAAAGGGGCATAGAGGCACAAAGGAGAAGAGTGCGATAAGTGTCAAGGATGTGACGATGTTTGCGCTCAGCAAGACCATTATGTTGAGGTGTATAAGGGCAGGAGAGCTGAGGAAGTGTGCCATGGGATGCCAGAAGCGAACGAAAGTCTGAAGAAAGGTACTCATGAGCACCATCAATTCTGAGAACTTTAATACGACAATGAAAATGTGTCGACACCATCTCAGTGAACTGGCGATAAATGGAGAGAAGATCCGATCGCTTGTGAAGTAGGTAAACCCAAGTAAAACGCGTACAATCATCCACAAAACTGATATATATAAGAAGCCAATCATAGACGGAATAGGAGAAGGACCCCAAATATTAGAATGTACTAAATCAAAAGGATGAGTAGAAACAGACTCATGGGAATAAGAAGGAAGAGCTGTATGTTTAGCAAGTTTACAACCTTCACAATGAGACAAAGAAAATGACGTGCTAGGACTTAAGACACCAGACTGAAAAAGAGATCGAAGACGAGCTGCAGATGGATGACCCAAGCGACGATGCCACAGATCGACAGAAGTAGAAGGACGTCCTGGAGAAGATGACGCAGTAAGTGCAGACCGAGGAAGATGCAACATATCTAAGCAGTAGAGGCCACCCTTTTTATGACCTGTTCCAATCTTCTGGCTGGTACGTAGATCCTGTACATCATAAGAAGAGGAAGTGAATGAGATACGATATCTTGAATCAGCTAGGCTACTAATAAAAACAACATTCATAGAAAGATGATGAACATGAAGAACAGAAGAGAGGGTGAGATGACTAGAGGGGTCAGAGTCAGTAGTGATGGAGCCACACTTGGAGACAGAGAGAGGGGTACCATCTGTAGTATGGATCTGGAGGTGTGGTAGAACAGGAGAACAATTAACAAGAATAGAATCATTAGATGTCATGTGATGGGAAGCCACAGAGTTTAAGATCCAGTTTGAAACAGTACTAGTGGTGGTAGACAGAACGGAAGGTTCAGAAAAGAAACCAGCGGTCTGGAGAAGTTGCTGAATCTGTTGTATCGTCTGGCAAGTTGCGTCACGTCTAGAGAACTTCCTTGAGAAGTTAACCCAGACGGAGTTGTAGGCGACGGGACAGAAGGAGGCGACTCCACCATAGCAGCAGTGGGACGAGACTGACGTTGGCGACGCTGAAGCTTCCGACATTGATCAATAGTGTGGCCACGGTTGCGACAGTACTTGCAGAAAAGATTCGCTAGTGTGCTAACTGAGTCACCAAGTTGTGATGAAGAATCCATGCCACGTGAGTGCGTCAAAGTGTCAAGTAGCGGAGAAAATCTGGAAGGCTCCGATGAATGAGATCGCAACGCGGCAGCGAGAACAGTTTCAGATGGAGTGCTAGACGTCCACAGAGCTCTCAGTCGTGTCTCTTCTGTAATAAGCTCAGTAAGAGCATCATCCACACTCGGCAGAGGGGATCGATGTAGAAGCTGAGCACGAAGTGCCTCGTACTCAGGACGAAGACGCATCAGAAAGTGATATAGATGTTGCCGATCCCGTTGAAGACTGCAAGAACACGTAGAAATACGACTAGAGACATGCATAACATCTAATTCTGACCAAGTACGTTGAAGACGAGTGAAGAACTCCTGAATTGACAGTTCACCCTGACGAATACTGTCAAGTTCACTACGAAGCTGATACTCTCGAGCACCACTAGACTGAATATAACGTCTGGCAAGATAAGTCCATTGTGTTCGAGAAGTAGTAAAGTCCAAAAGATCCAGACGGATAGAAGGATCAACCGAACAAAAGATATAATCCATAACAACCTCATCATTATCCTTCCAAATCTGAATAAAAGAAATAGTAGTACCTTTTTATGCCGATGACTCAATTTCAACTACCGGATACATAATAGTCCCATCAACATATCCCCATAACTTAGCAGTGCAAAGATTAGATCGAACAGTAACAGCCCATACAACATAATTATTGGCATCCTTTAATTGAAGATCCATTTTTGGAATATCCGACGCAGAAATAGAACTTAATAGACCCATGGCAATCAAAGAAGGTGAACACTACCTTATACTACGATTGGTCACCGGATCCATCCGGGTGGCTTTGCAGGGGGTGACCGGATCCCTCGAGGTGCCCAACCAAGTTCCAGACGAGACAGTGCAGGCCCTTGAACCTGCGCACACCGCCACCCCAGCGAGGACGGCGGAAGGCAGACGCAGCACGGCAGCGCGCTCAGGAAAACCGAAACCTCACGTTTGGCTCTGATACCATGTTACGAATAATGAAATGAAGGAAGCATAACTTTCTCCATTGTATACCAAAGGAACCTTGATATATACAAGTACAAGAGCCCATAATAGGGCAAGAGGCCAGCAGGCTTACTAATCTGTACGTACTAAATCTAGAGCATACTAAATCTAGACCTACTGTATATACATCAACAACTTCCATTACTGCTTCACTCGGTCATTAGCTGCGTCATATACTAAAGTTTTTTACTTCATTCTTGATCCTTACATGATACTCATGCTTTCTTTCTTACTGACTTCAACTCAGCCACTTCAGCTAGTGCTTCTCACTCATCTGGTAGAATTCCTGGTCAAGATATAGGATTTGAAAGCCATAAAGAGCTGCTTGTAAATGACCTATCTAGAGTGATTGGGAAAAATGGACCAAATTTGCGGCCATACAGCAGAGAAGATTACATACTGGACGCTTTTAAGGATGAATATGGTGGAATTGTTGTTAACTCAGAGAGGTTACCATGGAATGCAAGTACATTTGCTTCTGCTCTTCGGGCCTCCCTTTCTCACTGGCAGTTGCAGGTGGTTTCATGCTTTGGCTCCTTGATTAAATATAGAAGCATCTTTTCTTTTTCAATCTGAAGTTATTTTTTATTTCTACACAGTGGATGCTAGTTATCATGAAACAATTTTATCTCAATCACCTCTTTTCAGTTATTTTTCAACTCTATCTTACGCTTGTAATGTTGTCGAATGCAGTAGCTTAATTGTCAGTGTTGTAACAGGGGGGTTATAACTAACCTCGTTAAGCAATCTCGAGTCAGAGTATCCTTCATTCTAGATTTATTTGACCAGTTTCTTCGTCATTATCTTGAAACACTATTATGGCACAATATAACATACATTTTTTTTTTTTTGAATGTGGTTGGTACCACTTGTACAAGTAAATGGGGGACTAGGAGTAAAAGTCCATCTGTGCAAAAACACCAAAAAGGTGTGAAGCACTGTCTGCCCTCCCCAAGAAGACAAAATAAGGTGGAAGAGCGATCATCCACATTATAAGAAACCCTTGCCCACTCTTTGACTTCATCACACACAAAAGAGAATATCCTATGTAGAGTCCCCACCTCTCTCTTGAAAATTCTCCAACATACGGATCTTATTGGTCTAGCAGTTACATTGTTTGAGGGTTTTTGGGTCAGTCAGAATCTCCTCCCCCCAAGTGAATAAGATTTCTCCCCCTGCAACTTAGTAGGATGTGACTGCGTGAGGTCTATGCTTCAAGTCCTCTATTGTTCTTATCTAGGTTGCTACTCCCATAAGTTATATTACTTTCAGCTCTGGGTCCCAGTTCATATTCCATTTCTGTTCACTTATGATTGCACCTCACTGTATGAAGAGAAATATAGAATGAATGCCAGAAGGCATTGGTTCATTATTTCAGCATATGGTTTAGTTGTTACTATGCCATGTTACAAATGTAAATTCTACCTAATGATCATGGACACACTACTTATGAGACATTAAATATGATGTCCTTTTGAATTTTTTGTTGTAACAGCATATAGTAATACATCAACCTTATTCATAAAGATTGAGCTCGTAACATCATCGATCTTCCATTTGCTGATCCTTCTTACATTGCTTCCTTGTCTTTCTTTATCCATTTTTTGGTGTATTTGATGCAGGGCATGAAGGGAGTTTGGCTTAAGTTGCCACTAGATCGATCTGAGTTTGTACCTATTGCTGTAAAGGTAGACCCCTACAAACCTTAGTGTGCTGCCTATTCTTCTTGACCTGTCTTTGGGTTTAGCAAGCCGCTTATTTGTTAGACCCCAAACTGATTCACTTGCCTTTTTGAAATGTAAGTCATGTAGATAAGAAATCAAGGGGAAGTGCCTTCCCAGAGCCCATTGATCTTGCATAGGTCTATTGAATCCTGGAATATTGTACATGTACTGATTGTTGAAATTCAGACCTTCTTTTGCTCATTTTTCATCTATGTTTAAGTGATCCAACATTTGGGAATCAATTGGACTAATTTTATGCAAACTACTCATTCCTTAGTGTTTTCAGTATCATTACTGAATGCTGTGTTTGACGTTCAATTAACTCTTTACATTCTGTCTATATGTTCTAAAGAAATTGTGCACCCCACCATATGAAATGTACTAGGAGGCCTCATCTTTTAGCCTAGACTTTTCATCTGTCTTTCTTATGTATCAGCTCTTGTTTTTAGCAAGTAGTTTCTTGTCTAAAAACAGTCCCGATGTGTGTTGACTGTATCCTTACATACTTCAATCTTTTCGCACATTCTTCTTTCTTTTTTGAAAAAAATGCATATTCCTCTCTTGCCTTGAGAGGCAACTCCAAAGTGTACTTGCTTTTGAAATTACTTATGTAAATGTATCTAGGAGGGCTTCAGGTATCACCATGCAGAGGAAGAATATGTGATGCTAACATACTGGATTCCTGAAGGACCTAGCATGCTGCCTGCAAATGCTTCACACCAAGTTGGAGTGGGAGGTTTTGTGATCAATGAAGAAAATGAGGTATAACCACAGAAAAACATCAAACAAATTTGGAATAGTTTTATGATCAGTGGGGTTGTATATTCTTTTGATTTGCATGCCCATATGTGTTTTATTAAAATATCTGTTTATTATATGTCAGCTGATCATAATGTTTTATGGCTTTTCTGATCAAATTATCCACTGACACATGAAAATGCACATCGATAGGTTCTTGTGGTGCAAGAGAAGCACTGTGCTCCTGCATTTTCAGGTGTATGGAAACTGCCAACAGGTTTCATTCTAGAGGTACCTTTCCATTATAGATTTTAATTGGAAAATTTTATTTCCTTGTCCCTGATATGCAGTTACTTTGTTGGTTGGCAGTCTGAGGAAATTTTTGAAGGAGCAGTGAGAGAGGTCAAGGAGGAAACTGGTGTAAGGGGCAAGCATTCTTTCCATTTTTTCATTTCACTCTATTTAATTCTTATACTACATTGTGATGATTAATTAAAGAAATGAAAAAAATATATATGATAACATCCAATCAATGATCCCAGAATTCAACAATATTCCCTGTTATGTGCAGGTTGACACAGAATTCGTGGAGGTAATTGCTTTTCGGTAATGATCTGTGTCCTGCCCTTATTTCTATCAAGAATACTAATGCTTCCATCTTCTAGGATAATCTCTCAACTTTAAACTTCATAATTGCCTATGAGAGGACCTGTCATTAACTATCATGAACTATGCCTTGTATCTGCATTAACTTTAGTTAAACCTTCTCCATGTGACTATAAATTTGTCTATCCCTTAAAGATCAATGCTACACACATGCTACCATGATTTCTATCATATTAAAATGTACTGTATTTCATAATATTATCTGTCGAGTTGCATTAAATAAACAAGTCAATTTGCGATTTGCCAGGAAGAAAAATAAAAACTTTGTGCAGCAATTACTTGGAAGGAGACCGGCATCAAGGTTTGGAACTTCTGTGGACATCTTTCTCCACCATATGACATTGCATCGTGTAATGTTTTTCTTCACTCACAAGGGGAAACTGCATATATTGGAAGTTTGGAACATCATTGAATTTGTTCACGGTGGTAGGTCCTGAGAAGAAAAATAACTTGTGGAGAAAAACAAAGAGAAATCTGTGATTATTGATTTTCTGGAGAATCTCAGTCGTACTTGAATCTTGAAAGAAACCTGTAAGGCAAGGGGACAAATCTTGAAAGAAACTCGTAAGGCAAGGGGACAGAATCTCTGTCATGAACTCTTTTTTTTTTAAGTGGGTAGTACCGCATATATTATAAGAGAAAAAACATGTACAAAAGGGGAGAAGAGAACAAAAGATTCTCCCAAGTAAAGCATTAGGATAGTGCACACTCTCAACCTCTCCAAGAAGACGATATACGGTCAGGGATGGCAGTACCGGTACCGGTACCCGTATCGGTGGGTACCGGTACCAGTACGTACCGGCCGGTATCGGCCCAGTATCAGCCGGTATCGGCCGATACCCTTTACAGGTATCGGGTACCGGTACCGGCCGATACCGGTACGTACCGGTATCGGCCGGTACTGCCATCCATGATACGGTGGAATTAATACAATCCACCTTACAAACAACAATTGCCTATTCCCTCACATGCTTACAAATGAAAGAGACAACATATTCCGGAGGACGAGCCTCCTTTCTAAAGATCCTATTGTTACGCTCAATCCACAGGGCCTATATGGTGGCATGAAGGATCAGCCACCAGACGGTCCGATCAGCTTTGCACGGCCAATGTGTTTCCCATTTCTGGAAGCTCCATAGAATCACACTTGCTGAGGGACAGCCTCAATTTGTTAGCCAACATCTCCCACACTTCACATGAGCATGAGCAAGTAAGGAACAAATAGTCTCTTGACTCCTCCTCCACACCACACAGGCAGCAAACATTAACAAGCCCCATCGACAAAGCGAGAGAGACAATCACATGTGGGAAGCCTATCAAGGGAAGCCCTCCACATTAGGACTTGCACCTTAGTCGGGCTTTTGGTCTTCCAAATGGCTTGAAGAATGGGTATAATATTTGGCATAAAAAATCTCCTTAGCATTCCCCTGCCAAACCCATCGGTCCTTAACAGTCGTATGCAGTCTGAAAGGCTCAATCATCTGAAACAAAATAAGAAGCTCTATCCCCGCTTCATCATTCAAGTTCCTTCTGAAGGTCGGCCTATAGCAGGGGATTGATGCTTCTTTGTTCCATACTTGACTAACCGTAGCATGTGGCTGTGCAGTGATAGCAAAATGATGTGGCGGAACCTAGATGAGGGGCTGATGTGCACACCATACATCAGTCCAAAAAAGAGCTGAAGCACCATCACCCACCTTGATCCTAGAACCAGCAATAAAAAGGTCAGCCGACTGAAGGATGCCTTTCCACATCCAAGATACTTTGTAGATCCTATGAGGAAGCACATTCCAAACTCTGGTATTGTCATAATACTTCTGCTTGATGATCTTGTACCATAGACCTGACTCCATAGTAGCCAATTTCCAAAGCCATCTAGAAAGTAGTGCTAAGTTGAAATTAGAAATGTTCTTCATGCCCAAACCTCCGTACTCCTTGCTCCTACAAATTTTTGTCCAACTGACACTATAGCCTCCCCAAATGGAGTCCCCACTACAGTGCCAAAAGAAGTGTGCTTGAATAGAATTCAGCCTTTTGGAAATAACCTTAGGGATTCTGAAAGATGACAAAAAATAAATAGGGAGGCAGTCTAGGATAGACCGACAAAGAATCAATCTAACGCCATATGAAAGTAGTTTCCCTTTCCACCCAGCAAGCCTACCTTCACATCTTTGAATAACTTGGCTCTAATCTTCACTTCTGAGCATGGATGGCAGTACCGGCCGATACCGGTACGTACCGGCCGGTACGTACCGGTATCGGCCGGTACCGGTACCCGATACAGGTAAAGGGTATCGGCCGATACCGGCCGATACTGGGCCGGTACCGGCCGGTACGTACCGGTACCGGTACCCACCGATACGGGTACCGGTACCGGTACTGCCATCCCTGCTTCTGAGGGCCCTTGGGGTCAAAGGCAACCCCGAGTAGGTGATAGGGAAGGAGCCTATAGGACACCCCAGAATCATAGATGCTCTGTTAAGCTCTCTGTCAACCATGTTTATACCAATCAGTTGGCTTTTTTAGTAATTGACTTTCAAACCTGCCACCTCCAATAGCTCCAAAAGAAACCTAACCACAAACAACTGCTTTTCCTCTCTTGAAATAAATAGAATAGTATTATTGGCATACTGAAGGTGTGGCAAGTGCATACCCTGCTGAGTGACTTGGAAGCCTCTAATAATACCAGCAGACTCCACCCTTGTCCAAATAGAACTAAGAATATGAGCAACTAAGATGAAAAGTAGAGGTGACATCGGGTCTCCTTGCCTCAGGCCTCTGCCACTATGAAAGAATGCAGTCGGTTGTCATTCTCCAGTGCAGGAAAAGAAGTAGATAATACACAAGCAGTCACCCAAGAGATCATCTTTATTAAGACATGGAACAAACACTCCCAACTTATTCTGTCATAGGCTTTTTCAAAATCTATCTTCAAAACAAGACCATGTTTGCGATGAAGCTTCATTGAATGTATACTCTCATGGGCTACCAAGAAGTTCTCCTGAATGTGCTTGCCTTTGATAATAGCACCCTGGTTAGAACTAACCACTCTAGCTACTACCTTCTCCGTCCTTGAAGCCAACACCTTGGAAATAATTTTGTACATCCTATTAAGTAGACAAATCGGCATGAAGTCCTT
Source organism: Zantedeschia hybrid cultivar (assembly GCA_030544215.1). Classification (NCBI taxonomy): domain Eukaryota; kingdom Viridiplantae; phylum Streptophyta; class Magnoliopsida; order Alismatales; family Araceae; genus Zantedeschia; species Zantedeschia hybrid cultivar. Next base: position 56,767,541 of record JARZZO010000002.1, on the reverse strand, counting down.
CAAACAGTTAGCACCCTAGTTCTTCGGAATCAAAACCACAAAGGTCTTATTAATGCCACCAAGATGCGCTCTCCTCTCTTGGAATTCCAACAGTGCCTCAAGGATGTCAGGATAGACAATGTCCCAGCAGTGTTGGAAAAACAACATAGGAAAGCCATCCGGTCCTGAAGCCTTATCACCGACAACAGAAAGCACAACCTTCTTAACCTCTTCTTCATCAAAAGAGGCAGCTAGTTCTTCCTTCTCCTGAGGAGACAAGGATGGGAGGAGATCCTCTGCCAAGGAGAAACCAATGTGTGGCTCTGAAAAAAATAACATGGAGTAATATGACTGAACAAACTATCTGATCTGGATACTTGAGCGAATAGTCTGACCTCCTTCCTTGAGACATGATATCTGATTCATTCTCCTCCTAGCTGAAGCCAATCTCTGAAAATAAGCAGTACTTCTATCTCCCTCTTTGATCCATTTCTCTCTGCTCTTTGTTTCCAAAAAATCTCTTCCCTCACAAGTAATTCATTAAAATCACTTATGAGCTGGTCCCTTTGAGTCTTGTCTTCTAAATTCAAGAAGTCGGCTTCCTCCTAGGCATCAAGGACATCTAGTTGCTCCAAGATATTGTCCTTGATAACCTTACCAGGAAGAGATTTAGTAGCCCCCCACTTAGTAGGTTCCCTAGCCAAGATCTTGAGTTTGCCAGTAAGTCTAGCCATGCCATTTGAGCCATTCTTGAAGTCTTTCCACACTCTGGAGACACAATCAACAAAGTCTTCCTGTCTCTGCTAGTACTTCTCCAATCTGAACCTCGACTGCCAATTGAACCTTCAATAGGTTCGGAGAAGAATCGGTTTGTGGTCCGAGGTTGTCCTAATCAAACACTCAGCCTGCATTCGGGGAAAGTGCTCTTCCCAATCCATAGAAACAAAAATTCTATCTAATCTTGAGAGGTAGGGGTCCTCTCTAAGGTTGGACTAAGTGAAAATAGCATTGTGTGTATGAACATCAATAAAGCAGCTTCCTCAATGAAATCTCTGAAGTCATCCATTTTTCCTGACATAGTAGGAGGGCCATTCCTCTCATCAAAAGATACCACTGCATTGAAATCTCCCCTAAGCACTAAGGTCTGCCAACCTGTCTCTGGAGTACGTTAAGTTGTTCCCACAGGGTCTTCTTCTTGCCTCTGCTTTGGGGGCCATAAATGCCAGAGAAATCCCATTCAAAGCCATCACACCTAGACCGAAATCTCACTGTAGCAGCCCATCTATCCACCTGTATGAAGCCTTCCACTTCTTCTACCTCCCATAGAGCCTACTACCTCCAATTTCCCTCATTATATCCTCCCCATTGGCATCACACTTCTTGAAAGCAGAGGATGTCTAGCTTACTCCTCCTCACAAAGTCCCTCACCAACCTTTTCTTCTCCTTCCCACACCCCTCCCCCCCTAATGTTCCAAGAAATGATCCTCCTTGGGAAATAGCAATCCCCACTCCCTCTAACCCCTCTTCCCCCTGTTAGACTCACCCGCCCCCCTTTCGCATTATGGGTTACAGCAAGCTGCCATTTTCTTTGGATCTTAAGAAAAATCTGTCGGACATCTTTTGCCAAACCATAAAAGAAACTCCCACTGTCTCAGCCACATCCCACACTTTCTCTTCCACCATTCGTTCCACCTTAGTCAAAATCTCTTTTATGTCTTCCCTCTCCATTTTATCCTATCCTTCCTCTACCTCCACCCCCCAGGTATTGTGTGGCTCCCTTCCTCCACCGATGCCAAGATAGCAGAGTCCATTGAAGGCAGAGGCTCCACAGAACGCTGTGTTTCTTCTACTCCCCATCCAAGCTCTTCCACATCGGCCTGCTTCCTGATTGTGCAGGTTCCCCGGTCATCTCCCACATCCAGCTGTGCCACATTTCCACCACTCAGTACCCTCGCCGGTGACGGAGAGGCCATCCCCAAGCTGCAATGTCTCCCCGAGGAAGGCGAATGTGAAGGAGTCCTCCGCTTCAAATCTGCCTCCGCAGGGTGTACTGCATGATGGTGCCAAAATAATATATCACAGAATGGTGCCAAAAGAACCAAATTCTGGTGGTTGACAAAATGTGCTTGACAAGTACATTGTGTATTCAAAGAATAACACATTATGAGGCTGGTGGAGAGAGAGTTTGCCCCATGTTTACATATTGCAATATGAATGTGGACGAGGTACATTCAAAGATAAATGTTGATATGTTCCTATCCTTTGCACATATAAAATGTTAACAATGTTTTCCCATAAAATAATAACCATGATTTCCATTCATAGCATTGGTTCTTAAGGATGTAAATACATGCTATTGTAACTGCAGTGTGCACCTAATCCATGCAGGACTGTTCCCAAGAGGCACTATCAAAACTTTGATCCTGTACCAAACATTTGGATCACCACTTGGTAGGGTGCCACTGGTAGGATCATAGACACACATGTGCCTTGACTCTTCATACCCATATAATGAAGCTGTAATATGTAATCCATCTCAACTCTTGTCATGTTCGAAGTTGATATCCATGGATTGATGGTCCCTTATCAAGCAACTGTGAATTTAGAGATTTTTTTTTTTTTATCATTTAAAAATGAATCTACAGACAAAAGCTTGGCACAAAACTGAAAGAAACTCCGGGTGACAAGTTTGATTGAGAAGCACACCGGCCGATACCGTTATGTACCAGCCGGTACGTACCGGTATCGGCCGGTACCGGTACCCGATACATGTAAAGGGTATCGGCCGATACCAGCCGGTACCGGCCGGTACGTACCGGTACCGGTACCGGTACTGCCATCCCTAGGAAGGAACATTCTATCTGGATGATTGGACATCTTTCCAGTAATTAGTTGTTTCCATCTCCCTGTTATGATAACCTTTGCAAGTCATGTCAATCTAAAGGAGAAAACATTGTTTGAAGGGAATGTGAAAATAAATGCCATTTACGATCACTATGATTAATCAGTTTTACTTTCCATTACAAACATCTCCTAGAGATTTAGCATCCATCATCTCATTTAGTTCTTCAATCTGTGATACTGAGTCATTCACTACTGTCTATATTATACGTTTGTGATGACAATATTGGTGTTCTCTTGACCATAAAGAAAAATAACCCAAAATGTCCTTGCGCTGTCAAATCGATGAATGACTTACAATTGACATTTTTGTGTGACAATTGCTTGTATAATTGTTTGTGTTACTTATCAGTGTTCAAAGAATCTATTGGTTAAATTTGTCCTATGTAATGCATGCTTGATTTTCAACATCTTAATGTGTTTTTCTATGCATAATCACATGGTAAAGCTTTTGCAGTGAATGCTTTGATCTTCCTGCAAGCGAACAACCATTTTAATTTCTCATAGCATGTTTAGAGAATAAATGCTGCAGTGGGAGATTGAATTCTTGCTGTTTAGGTTGAGATGGCTACTGTGTTGATGCCTTTGAGTTATCATAGTACGTTTATAGGAAAGGTTGCCCTTCATATCTAACCTCTCATATCCGATAACATCATTTTGCTGGAGAGTTCAAGGAATGGAATTTTATTCCTTAAGTATTCAAACATTCTTGTGTTTGATTTTTAATTAGGTATCTAACAAACTCTGAGTAGGATATATCTGAACAAACATCTTGACATTTCTATCACAACAGAGTTAGTAATTTTTTATGATTTCATTTCAGGCATGCTCACTGTGTGGCATTTGATAAATCAGATCTGTTCTTCATCTGCATGCTGAGACCTTTGACAACTCAAATTGAAGTAGACGGTCTGGAGATAAAAGCAGCCAAGGTAAATTAGGATTTTTCGGACAATGTAAGTTTATGCACTCTTTTTGTTAGAAAATTACTGTTTAACCCACTAGCTATAATTTAGATAACAACAAAAATGTGTTTTGTTCCCATGTTTCTGGTGAATGAGCTCCAAATTCTCTCCAAGGTGTGAAATAATGTGTTACACTGGCAAGAAGGTAAATTAGATGGGAACAACTTTTAGAAAAATAATGTTGGAGTTGTCATGAATATTTTGACATTTTTCACTTTTTCCATGAGGTGGAACAGAGATAGTGGAAGCACAACTTCCTGCATGATTGACTTCCTGTAGTCCCAAATAATGTGTGCAAGTGTGAACGTGAAATGTTTTTTGCTGTATTGACATGGCGGTGATTACAAACCCATGTTGTGTTCCTTATTGGTAATGGTAACATTTCACATCCTTCACAAAATATAAGAAGAAAGCTTGCATCACTTCCAGTTAATCATGCTGCTTTCGTGGTTTTAGTGCCATGAGATTAGTATATAAATCTAAAATTTAGTGTTGCCTAGAGGCAACTTCCAAATTCATGCTTTTTTTTTTACCTACAGCATTTGTTAGTTTTGCCTATCAATTGACTTTCTGAAATTTAACATGGTCCTCATCTTCAAACTTCCGTCGTGGGTTTTTCCATGAGTTGGAACAGAGATAACGGAAGCACAGCTTCCTGCATGATTAACTTTCGGTAGTCCCAAATAATATGTGCAAGTGAGAACAAGAAATATTTTTTGTTGTATTGACGTGACGGTGGCTACACACTCATTTTGTGTTTCTTATTTGTGGTAACATTTCACATACTTCACAAAATATAAGAAGAAAGCTTGCATCACTTCCAGTTAGTCATGCTGCTTTTATGGTTTTAATGCCATGAGATTAGTATCTAATAAAATTAGTGTTGCCTAGAGGCAACTTCCAAAATTCATGCTTTTTTTACCTGCAGCATTTGTTAGTTTTGCCTATCAATTGACTTTTTGAAATTTAACACTCGCTATTCCACATACTCAAACTTCTATCATGGGTTGTTCAGTGCGACACCTCAGCTAAGTCCCATCTCCATGTTATTCTGGTTCTCTGTTCTGTATTCTTCTCTAAAGAACTATGAACAAGCACAGCTGAGATCCCATTAGAGACACCAGAAGATGGCAGTCATGAATAACAAAACCATGTATGAAATTAATACATTTAATGACATCTTGAGGAGATATGGCATCTTTAGGAATAATGGAATTGCAAGTAAATAGTTTAATACAACTCATAAATGAGCTATTAATCTTACTCCTAAACTCTGTTTGGGAAAAAAAAAGTTTGTGGTGTATTAATTTTAAGGGAGTTCAGATTAAGTGATGATGGCATCACCATCTTTTAAATCTGAATTCCCCATATAATCTTAATGAGGTTTGGCATGTGAGAAGCAAAAAGAGTTCAGAACATTAAATGCACAATGTTAATTACCTTTTTGCCCAACCATTTTATAAAGAAGAAGATGCAAAAGTGAGCTGTTTTGTGATCTTTTAGGGAGGGGGGGAAGCAGTAAGTGAGAGAGCATTAAGCGCTCTGATGGTCGATTCCTGTGCCATCCTTTTTTTTAGATGGCATGGGAATCCAGATATGACTTTTCCTTGTGGGCATAATCTGCTTCCCCTTAAATGTCAACTTCTTTCATGGATTCTCCGTATGACAAGATTTCCAGGAAACTTATGAGCTCACAATATGCCTAAAAGTGTTTTCAAATGAAACCTTAAGATGCTCAGCTGGTAGATGGATTTCATTCACTCTTATCATTAAACCTTTTGGAAGTGACATAATATTATATACTTTGTTACCCATTGCAAAGTTCCATGTAGAAGATAGTCATGAACCCGCTGCTCATTATAATCTTTTATATGCCACCATTTTTTAGAAAATGAAAAAGAAAGCACAAATCTTTGGAACAGTATGACGCAGATTTTGTTTAACTGCAGTTTATTACTGGGAAAGCCTGTATCCACACACAGATTTTGGTACCAGTAGTTTATTACTGGGAAAGCCTATCTGCACTGGTTGTGTATCAGAACATGCCAGTTTAAACTTTTACCAGATGGGATGCTAAGAAATCTACTACTGAGCTACATAGGTACAAGGGTATTACAAATTCCCGTATTGCAAAGACCTATAGGTTATGAGTTTTCCATGAAGAAATGAACCTGATCTCCTAATTCATTTTGCCAAAATAGTGTTTTATGTGGGAAGACATCTATAATCCTTTCCCTTTTCTTTCTGTTCTCTTACTGGCTTTATTGCTTTGTTGATTGCTGGAGTCATCAAATTCCAGTTAATGAAACTTTGATTTCATGATTCCCAGTGGATGCCTCTTGTTGAATTTGTTGAACAGCCATTTGTTCAAGGTGATAACATGTTCAAGAAGATCATCGACATATGCATAGCAAGGCTACGGAAGTGTTACCATGGACTGTCAGCTCATTATGTGGCCTCAACATTTGATGGCAAACCATCATGTTTATACTATAATGGCCTAGATGCTTATGATTCTAACTGTTAAAATCTTCGAATCCTGTTAGAAAGGCTTCAAGTTGTGGGCCCTTTAACATCTCCATAGAGCCTATCTGATGTAAAGTACCAAAAATACTGGCTACTAAGCTGGGACCTGCAGCAATCTGACTGTCGTTTCCCTTAGCTGCTAGTTCTGATGCTCAACATCATAGGCAAATGTGTGTTATGCAGTTACTTTGATGTACAGATGTCAGTAATAAAGTAAAGGCCCTCAATACACGGCAATCTTAAAACTATGTGGGCTGAGGCAGCTTTCTTGTCTTAATGGCGGACGTGTGATGCTTCACCTTCACTACGGTTTTCCCTTGCCAATTTATTTTAAGATCGCATTTGATAACAACATTTATTTAGCTCATAATGTTTGAAATAGTCACGTATTCTTTTATTCAAACTATTTGATAATATGTTAATTGCAAGTGTATATACCTTTCAACCACTAAACTACAAGGGTAGGCCTTTTCCCCAGAACTTGCAAAAGCCATTTTATCATGATATGTTTGACACTAAAGGGGAGGTTTGATTCTGCCAGAGGTTAATCAGAGTCAGTGACGTACGGTCCTCGGTCTCCATCTAAAGGGCAGGTTTGCTTCTGCCAAAGATTAATCAAAGTCAATAAATCAAGAGAACATCCTTGAAGAAAGAAATTTTGCTGACTCATTGTCACACCCCTGAACATCACTTTAGGTCATAAGTTTACTTTGATGTCAAAAGCATGCGAGAAAGCACAAAACTAATTCAAATGCAACAATGCCAGAAACTAAACTCATTCACATTTGCCCATGACAAAAACTTCCAACATTTTTCAAGGTTAAAATCATCGGACTATTACAGAGTTAAAATTTTCAATTTTGCCAAGTATCTCTCGAGCCGAACTAAAAATACATTAAAGTTTCTCTTAGTAAAAAGTCTATAAAATCCTTTAAGAAGATATCAAAAAATTGATTTATCTGAATATCCACTTGAGCTTCTCAATAATGCAGTCCACGACCACAAATTCAAACCTTGCTTAGTTTAAGCTTCCTTAGTTTCAAGGTCTAAAAACGTAAGTAGTTTTTAATGAGTACAATCCAATAAGTTTTAACACTAGGTTTCAACACCTGATCAAGCTAAATATATAATATTTGAAATGATAGATATATGGTTCTAAGGAAAGAATTGGAATAATCATATATTTATCTACAAGAAAATTATAACTACTAATTGGCCGTGGGCCAGTTGGTATCAGAGAGGGGGGGTTTTAGGGGAAGTGGGGGAATTGTGTTTTCATTTAATTGAATTGAGCCCTGTCACCGCGTCAAGGACCTCAAAAAGAAAATTATAATTAACCATAACTAAAATGTCAATTAATCAGATATCCAGATGATCAAATAATTAGAGTATTTCTCGAAAGAATTTTAGATCATTATTCATAGTTGAAATACTCAGGTTCTAAGGAATAAATCTGATATTCAATTTCCCAAAAGATGAGAGTACATAATCGATTCAGTTAGAAAAGATTATTAACCAAGATATAAATCAAAACTAATCAGAGTCTAATCGATTATCTTAAGTCAGATGATCGAATTCCAAAGTTGATCTTAACCAAGATCAACTAGTCACATAATCGATCTCTTAACAGGACATAATTGATTGTTAATACATAGGTTAATCGAAATTAGAATTTTGGCCCAATCGGGTCCATAATCGATTAGAAGAATAACCAGTAATAAATAATAAGAATAGGAGTTAATTGAGTATCAAAATGAAGAGTAATTGATTACAATAACAAGGATAATTGATTTACAAATTGATGTTAATCAGTATTAGCTAAAGATAATTGAATATCAAGACAATCGATTATTGAATACAATGTTAATCAATATCAAGACTGAAGATAATCGAATCTTAAGACAATCGATTACTATATACAAAGGTAATCGATTATCGAGATAAGGGTAATCGAAGTGCTAATTGAAATCAAATCGATTAACAGAATAAAAGATGAATCGATTAGCAGATCAAGGATCTAATCGATTAATTGAACAAATTGAATAACGGAACACAAGCATTAATTGATTAGTAGTTTAAAGAACAGATCAATTATCTCAACGAATCAGTTCATCTGTAGAAAGTCTAATTGATTAAATGATTAAATCGATTAGCAAAACAAAGTTTAAAAGAATTAACTGATCCATGAGCAAATTGATTTACTGATCAAGTCGACTATCAAAAAAAAGATTTACTCACTTAGTTTAGTAAAAGGAAATCGATTAATAGAACAAAACATGTCACTTACTAGTCATGTGACTAATCGATTAACAATACAGATAGTGTAATAACCCGTTACCTTATAATCGGGAATCCGATTTCTAAATGGGTATCGAATCATTAAAATTAGGAGCCAAACATGATTTCAAATAAGTCTGAGAAATAAATGATAAACTAAGCTAAACATTCCACACAACATCGAACTGTAAAGTAAAAGTGCAGGAATTAAAATTACTACAGTCAGACTCGATTCAGTAAATAAATATATAGTTCACAACTGAAAGGAAATAATAATACGTACATGCCAGAAATAAAAGTATAATTACATCTGGACATAATTGAAACAGTGGTTGCTGGCACGCAACCTGATACAGAACCTACAACTCCTGCGCCTGCCGAGAATCCTCACCTGAAAATGCAAGGAGTGAGTCACACTAGAGTGGACTTAGTAGGGATCCCGTGATCCCCACCCCCCCACACACAATTGCAACACAACATGAGATATAGGCAAGACATGCATAAATAAAGCGATAAATAAACCATACGTCTACAGTAAGAAAGTGTCAAGTCAACTAGGAAAAACACCGACCCCCTAAGACGAAACGCAACCCCTCGGATAGCGCGTTTGCTACTCCGGCCTATCTAACTCTAGGTAGTTCTGCCTCCGCTCAGCCTCGAGTGACAACTTCGAAATGTACCAGTCCTACACTGGTACTAGCTACTACCCTAGAGTAGACCCAGTGACCCTCGCCTCTTAAGAGCCATCGTGTCACTCCCACATCGACACTACGTTACTCCCACACTGACACAGGATGTCAATCGCTAACAACTGTCACTCTAGGTCTACGATTGCATAATCACAAAGTAATACTATTCCGAGCACGGGGAAACCCCCGCCCGCAATGTATGATTTCAAGTATGTATTAACAAAATTATCTAACAATATACAAGAATCTAATTGACATAATGTATAATAATCACATATTATGAATGCAGAAAATATTGAGGCTTTGGCTTGAATCGCATCAACCCTGGTCGACTCCATTCAATGCCCTAAAATTGGTTCTTACAGAAGCTGGCATCGGGACTTCAGGAACATGGGCTTGAATCGCGTTGACTCAAGCTGACGCGATTCGCCAATCGCGTCGTCTTGAGTGGATGCGATTTAGCGTCTGAAAATAGAACTCCCTCTTCGATCTCCACCGAGCCACAACACGAGATCCCCTCCCGCTAATCGAATGAAAACAACACAAATAGAGAGATAAGGAATCCATTAACCACATAAAAACATGTCACTCCCATTTTCATAAAAAAATGCATTTCACTCAACATCCTCCTAAAACATGCTCATTTCTACCCAAAGATCCCCGCACATACATATCATGCTCAAAAGCAAGAAATCAATCAAAATTCACGAGTTAAATCGAACAAAACACACGTGAGGATCATCACCCTACCGGTTACTTAAACTCTTTCCAACTCCTCGTGGAGTCCCCTCTCTGCAGAAGTGCCGCCGCAACGTAAACGAATCACCAAGCTCCTTTTCCTCGCCGCCAAACTGCCACATCGCAAGTTGCCGCCGGTACCGCTGTGGATGCCGTCACTCTGCCGATATGTTGGCTGCCATCTGGAGAGTGAAGAGCCGTAGTGGAGATGATGGTGGAAGTGGTGAGAGGTGGTGGTACGTAGTTGGAGTGGTGGAGGAGGAAGAGGAAGAGGAAGAGAAAGAGAGGAAAGGAAGAAGAGAGATAAAGTGAGTGAGAGAATGAGCCGAAGAAGGGAGAAAGAGGGGTGGTCCCAGAACGACGCTGTTCAGAAGACAAGACGGAGATCATATATTGGTAGATGTCTAAATCGCATCGACCGTGCGTGACGCCATTCAGATGACAAGACCAAGGCCGTACACACGCACTCGGACGCCCGACCACGCATCACACGTGCATGGTTCATAAGTCGCATCGCCGAATGCCGACACCTTTCAAAAGTGCCTATTGCCTGTTGGACGCAGTTCAGAACCCATGCACCAAGCTCACAAAGACCTAAATCAGGGGATCCAATATCGAAATAGACCCAATAACTGAATCCGAAACCTCAGTCCTTACATCCTCCATTCCTTAAGAAAATTTCATCTCCGGAATTACTACAACTAAGGTAGCGTCAAAGGAAAAAGATACCACAAAGCTCAAAGGAGAACTTACTGAAAAAAGTAAGAAAACTACTCTTGCATCTCATCTTCTCGTTCCCAAGTCGCCTCGCCTCCGAAGCGATGCTGCCAAATCACCTTCACCAAAGGAATAACCTTATTCTGAAGGACCTGCTCCCTACAATCAACAATGCACACTGGATACTCTGGAAAAGACAAGTCCTACGTGACTTCTAACTTTGAAAAGTCCAAGACATGGGATGGATCTTGCACATACTTCCTCAACATTGATACGTGGAACACATCGTGGACTCACGCAAGACTGGTTGGTAAGGCTAGCTGATATGCTGTCTCCCCAACTCGAGCAAGAATGGGAAAAAGCCTAATAAATTGTGGACTCAGCTTGCGTTGTTTCCAAAATCTCATCACACCCTTGGAGAGTGAGACATGGAGGAACACGTGATTCCCAACCTCAAAGTCAAGCGGTCTTTTATGAACATTAGCACAACTCTTTTGCCTGCACTGAGCTACGGTCAACCTCTACTACACTACTCTGGCAACCTCTGCACACTTCTGTACCATCTCTGGCCCTACCATCTGCCTCTCACTAATCTCAGACCAATTCAATGGAGATCGACACAGCCTCCCATACAATGCCTCATACGGTGCCGTGCCGATGCTGAAATGATAGCCATTGTTATATGCAAACTCCATAGTAGATAAGTGTTGTTTCCAAGAACCTCCCCACTCTAGGCAACAAGCCTTCATCATATCCTCTAGAGTCTGAATGGTCCTCTCTAACTACCCATCAGTCTCGGGGTGGTAAGCCGAGCTGAATGCAAGTTGAGTATCCAAAGCCTTCTAGAAACTCTTCCAAAATCTTGAGGTGAACCTCAGATCCCGATCCGACACAATAGACAAAGGCACCCCGTATAGAGATACGATCCGATCCACAAACAGTCTAGCCAGCTTGCTGACTGACCACTCCTTCCTAATAGCTAAGAAGTGAGCTGACTTGGTCAATCGATCAACAATCACCCAGATTGCGTTTCTCCTGCTGGATGTCACGGGCAATCCCTTCACAAAGTCCATGGTCACATGCTCCTATTTTCATTATGGTATCGGCAATGGCTGCAATGAACCTCCTGGCCTCTGATGCTCTACTTTCACCTGTTGGCAAATCAGGCACTTTGCCACATAATTAGTCACATCCTTCTTCATCTCTGGCTCCGAAAAGTGTTTCCTTAGACAATGGTACATCTTGGTAGTTCCGAAGTACGACATATCTAGAATGATGTGCCTCATCAAGAATGATCTTGCGTACTTCCTCCTTTACCGAAACATAGAGTCAGCCTTTAAACTTAATTGTGCCATCGTCCCACAGCTCTACCTCTGATATATGAAGAATCTGTGGTAACTCTGAATCTTCCCTCTGAGCCTCAATCACCGAACGGTACACTACTAGTCTCACAGTCAAACTAGCCATCACGGCTCTGTCAGCCTCTTGATGAATCTTGAAGGAAGATTCTACAACCTACTGATACAACTTTCACTCCTGAACCATGAGATATGACACGACCATCTTCCAACTCAAGGCGTTCGCCACAACGTTAACCTTGCCCGGATGATAAGAAAGGTCGAGATCATAATCTTTAATGAACTCCATCCATCTACGCTGCTTCAAGTTCAGATCTTTCTTTATGAATACATACTTCAAGCTCTTATGGTTAGTGAAGACTACTTCTTCCCATACAAATAGTGCCGCCAAATCTTTAGTGCAAATACTATAGCTACCAACTCCAAATCATGAGTGGGGTAATTCTCCTTATGCCGCTTCAACTGCCTGGAAGCATAGGCTACAACCCTTCTGTGCTGCATTAGGACTGCACCTAAACCATGACGAGAAGCATCTTAGTAAACCACAAACCCACCCGAACCGGATGGAAGCACCAGAACTGGAGCCGAAGTGAGATGAGTCTTCAACTCAGCAAAGCTCTGCTCATACTCATTGGTCCACATAAAACGAACTCCCTTGTGAGTCAACCTTGATAAGGGTGCTGCTATGAAAGAAAAATCCTGAACAAACTGCCTGTAATATCCTGCCAATCCTTAGAAGCTTCTGATCTTAGTCACAATCGTCGATCTTCCCCATTCCATCATTGCCTCAACCTTGGCCGAATCCACTGAAATACCATCACCAAAAATGACTTCCTTAGAAAGTGTACCTTATCTAACCAGAATTCACACTTGCTGAATTTGGTAGCACTCCCCCAAGGCCTGCAACAGCACCTGAAGATGTGTAGCATGCTCTTCCTCAGAAGAAGAATACACCAAGATATCGTCTACAAATACCACCACAAATTGATCTAGATAGGCCTTGAAATCCCGATTCATTAGATCTATAAAAGCTGCCAGAGCATTGGTCAAGCCGAAAGGCATAATTAAAAACTCATGATGCCCATACCGAGTCCTAAAAGCCGTGTTACTCATATCTGACTCATGGATCCTCAACTGATAATATCCTGACCTCAAGTCAATCTTCAAAAACATCTTGGCAGACTGCAACTGATCCATCAGATCATCAATCCTTAGAAGTGGGTACTTGTTCTTCACTGTTACTTGGTTCAATTGTCGATAATCAATATGCAGTCTCAAAGAACCGTCCTTCTTTCTAACAAACAGAACATGAGCACCCCACGGAGAAGTATTGGGGTAGATAAAACCCTTATCTAGCAAATCCTGTAACTGCGCATTCAACTCAGCGAGTTCGGCTGGAGCCATTTGGTACAGAGCCTTAGACAGGGGTGCCGTACATAGTGCGAGCTCAATAGTGAACTCAACCTCCCACTGAGGAGGAAGGCCAAGCAACTCCTCAGAAAACATATCGAGAAAATCATAGACTATAGGCACATCTGAAGGACTGGTAATACCATCACTACGAGTCACAACCATTGAGGCAAAGAAAGCCTCACAACCACCAACGAGCAACCTCTGAGCCTTAAAAGCAGAAATGAGAATACTACGAGAATAAAACTTAATATCTTGGAAGTAGAAGGCCGGAACGTCCGGAATAGAGAAGCGCACCCCCTTCCTATGGCAATCCACCTCAGCATAATAGGCTTCCAACCAGTCCATTCCCAAGATGACATCAAAGTCTCGAATGACGAGCACATACAACTGGGCTGGTAGCTGATAACCCTCAATAGCTAAGGGAGCCTCACTCAAACAATTATAAGTCAATAGAAAATCTCCAGAAGGAACCTCAACCATCGTCCCATCAGAAATATCTTCGACGGATATAGAAAGAACATTCACGAACTGCTCGAAAATAAAAGAATGCGATACACCTGAATCAATCAACACATGAGCGGAATTCCTAAGGATAGGAAGTGTACCTTCCACTAAGTTAAACGCATGAGCCTCCTTCTTGGTGATGGCAAGAACTCTCCTTTGGGTCCTCTACTTCTTCTGATCTCTCGGGTCCTGCCACTGACTGTACCTCTGCAGGCAACTCCTCTCCAAATGGCCCTACTGGCCACAAGTATAATACTTGCCTGAGAATGCGGGACATTGAGTCCCGCCGTATGCACCGTCGCAATGACGACAAATCACTAGAACCCTCTGGGTTGCCTCCTACTGTACACTGGCCGTTGACTGACTCTACTCAGTCTGCCTGGGTTTGTTGCTGCCGCTGCTACCACTGCTACCTCGGAAGAACCTCTTGAATCTGGATCCGAGCGAAGATGATCCCGAATCGGACAAAGGAGCTGCTGCTGCAGTCTTCCCCTTGCCGTATGCTAGTCCTTGAGCTACCAATCCCTGTTCTCGAGCCATCTGATCATGCTGCGCATCTATTGCTGCTGCACACTTCACTGCCGAAGCTAAGTCTGAACAACAATGGGATGCCACCAAACTCCTCAAATCGAACTTCAATCTGTCAACGAACCTCTCATTCCGACGCTCCTCATCCTTTAATATGAAAGGTACAAACCTCCCCAAAGAAACAAACGTTATCTGATACTCAAGTACTGACATGCCCCCTTGAGTCAACTCCATGAACTCTCTCTCCTTAGGTTTTTGGACATGCCTGAGAAAGTATTATCTGTTGAATTCCCTCACAAACGTCTCCCAAGGGATCTCCCTGAGGTTCTTATTTGCATAAGCATCTCTTCAAGGTGGTCCACCGGTCATAAGCGTCATCCTTCAACATAAAGGTGTCTAACGGGGTCTTCTCAGTTGCCGCACAGTTTAAGATATCGAAGGTCTTCTCAATCTCCTTCAGCCAATGAGCTGCCTCATCAGGGTCAGGACAACCAGTGAAATGAGGCGGCCTCAATTTTAGGAACCTCTCCAAAGTAGTCGAAGACCTACCTCGAGTGCTCGAACTCTCACTAGGATCTAGGGCCTGATACCTAGTCATAGTCTCCATCATCGCCTCTACAAAGCGCTCCGTATTCTGCCTACCGGCCTCAGACCCACTAGAAATGTCTCCTTGATCATGAATAACAGATACCTTCTTCCTAGGAGCCATCTATCGTCTACAATCAAAAAAATCATAAACCTCTAATTAGACTCATAATCTAGACTACCGCCGTGCCTGTACGGGATAATATATTCATTTGCTGAAATACGATATTTAATTTAGTTATTCGCTTATTTTTCGGACCAAATGCTATGATACCAACTGTAATGACCCACTACCCTATAATTGAGGATCCAATTACTAAATGGGTATCGAATCATTAAAATTAGGAGCTAAATCAGGATCTCAAATAAGTCTAAGAAATAAATGATAAACTAAGCTAAACATTCTACACAGCATCAAACTGTAAAGTAAAAGTGCAGGAATTAAAATTATTACAGTTCGACTCGATTCAGTAAATAAATACATAGTCCACAACTGAAAAGAAATAATAATGTGTATAGGCCAGAAATAAAAGTAAAACTACATCGAAAAATATTTCGGAACAGTGACTACTGGCGCGCAACCTGAGACAGAACCCACAACTTTTACGCTTGTCAGGAATCCTCACCTGAAAACGTAGGGAGTGAGTCACACTAGAATAGATTCAGTGGGGATCCCGCGATCCCCCCTCCCCCCCAACACACACATACAATCACAACACAACATGAGATATAGGCAAGGCATGATAAATTGTTATATCCTGGACCTCAAGCCTATTAATTTGTTAATGGGCCAAGCTTACTAATTAGATTTAAAAAGGTCTAATTAAGTCAATTAATGAGCTAAAATAATGTAAATATGTTTAATATTTATTTAATAATATAATAATAGATTTAGAATAGATAAGTCATTAGTTAAGTCAAAATAAGTCTAATAAATCAATCAGTGACCCAATTAGGAAACTAGTTAGATTCCAACACTTGGTCAAATTTTTGGGTCTGAAAACTGTGAGAAAGTGTTGTTTTGCTAACGCAAACTCTTCGCACCCAAAAGATCAAAAATTATATGGCATATATGGTTGGAAGGAGGATATAAAAGACTACAACTTTGTCAAAGGACTAAAAACTAATTTTGACATTTAATGGGTCGAATTGGAGGGGTTTATGGGAGAAAACCCATTATGTACGAAAATCTTGGTTCCCAAGTTAAATCAGAACACTTTACCTTGTTGGTTAAGGAAGCTACGGTTTGACTTCGACTTGAAAACTTTGGGGGCTTAATTTGAGTAGTATTAAGAAGCCAAAATAGTATATATGAGGCCTTGGAGTCGTGCATAAGGCCTCCTTCATGTAGCCCCAATATAAGAGGTAAGAACATGGTATTCTTCATGAGAAAGAGAAGTATTTTGATTTAATTCTCTTTAGAAATTGATTTTAATGGATGTATTGTTGTTCTTTGAGGTTTATAAGTCATGGGAGAAGTCTTAGATTACAAGAAAATCGAGATTGGAGTGCTAGAAGGTAATTGAAAGGCATTAGAAGGAAGTGTTCTTCGTGTTCTTGAGGTAGGTGATGATAATCTATTGAATGATATTTTGTATTAATATAAGAACTTCGTTTTGATTTTAAAAAGTGGTCAAGCATGTTTTATAGAAATATAATATACCAACCCATGACTTTAGATTCCACTTTGATCTATGAATATTTGATCAAATTCGTAAAATCCTATATTCTGGAAATTTAAGACCTATACGTACGGTTTTCAGAAACTGTGACAAAGTTTCAGCTTGAACTTAAATTGACCATAACTCTTTGTTCCTTAGACGATTGACTTGAAATTTTGAATACACTTTGATTTAGATCTGTTATATCTTCGGGTAAAATCTCATAAATTTTAGATTTTATTTGCCTGTTATTCTGCTATTTATTTGATTGGCCCAATTTTACTTAAGTTATATATATGTCATTTCGTGCTCTAAATAATTTGTTTGATGTCAGAATTATATGAAACTTTTTCCTTATGATTTCATTGATCTATTGGACATGTTAAACAAGTTTGATAATTTTCTGAATCTGTTTGTTATGTTCGGCCTTATTTGTTCATTTTTCATCTCTGAAAATTTATTTTATTAGCCAAAAATTATAATTATTTGTTAAAAAAATCTGATAAAATTTTAGTAACATGTGATTCTATCCATAAACCTATTTTGATTAGCTTTATTCTGATTATTCATCTCTATGACCAAGTTGGCCTTTTAAATGGTTATTTTATAAGTAAAAGTACGTATTTTGACTTATACATATATGCAGCACTTTGATAATTTAAATTCAAGATATTTGTTTGTCTTCTATCATCATTTGATCTCTGTCATTATGATTGTGCCATAATTATTTGACTTTGTTTGGATATTTCTATCTTAAGTAGATATTTGGTCCGATTCCATTATAAGCATCTAAATTGGATTGGGTCTTTTGTTTGGAACCCGAGGGCAAACCGGTAGAATCTTGGTTTTCGGCCGGCTAAAACAAGGGGACGGGATATGTAACGCCCTGACAGTTTGGAGTTGGGTGGGTCTTAAACTCCTAGGTTATGTACAGTGACCATGACCTCTACATCATTTGCCTAGATGCTTTGGTATTTGTTTTGTTTGGCTCCTTATGTTGTGGTTTGGGTGCATGTCCGTTAATATTTGATATGATATATTTGACATGATTTGATTGGCACATAATATGAAATCTTTACTCTATATTTTCATTTGAATTTAACTTAATTATTTGAATCTTTTTATCATCAATGTTTAGCTATCTCTTTGCAATCATATAAATTTATCTTAAGTATATGATCCATGCTATGAATCTGATTTGATAAGTTACTATGCCATGATATTTGCCATTTGATATGTGTGAGTGCTCAAATTAGGTGTGTGATTATCATGAAAATTATGTTGTTTATGTGACAAATAAACCTATTAAAACTAAGTGAATGTGATCGCCAGAAACTTTTAACTAAAAAGTTCCAAAAGAAAAGATTGATCGCCTACCTGTTTTGAATGTGGGAGATGTTGAAGTTCTTGATTCCCCTCCTTCAGTCGGCTGAAGAAAGAGAGCCCTTTTGACTTTGTTCTTACTTTGGCTGCTTATCAGACTTTGAGGATTATCCAGATTCCTTTTCTTTGTTGATTCTCTCCTCTTGATCTCCTCTTGTACCTTTGAACCTTGCAAAAAGTGGAAAGAAAAAGAGAGGGAACAATAAGAACTCAAATAGATATAGTATCTATTCCAGTAGAAATTCTAATAATGCAACTAAACAAATGAACTCACTTGTTTGTGATCTTTGTAAACCCCTTAAAATATGGATTGAAAAATAATACTAGTGAGTGTGTGTTGCATGGAGTGATGTGATGAATGAGATTTTGAACTAATATGATGATGAAAAATTAAGAACTGAGTTGGATGGCCCTTGGAAAGCCTTGGTCTTGCAAGTTCTTTAAAGAACGAAGAAGTGATGAAGAAGGGATATAGCTTGCTTCAAGACTCCTGGAAGTAGCAGCGCTTCGATCCTTCAGCGTCTGGACGTCGTCGCCAAGATTCTTTGTTCCAATTTCACTCAATTATCACTATTATCACTAACCTTCACTAACTTTTTAATGACCAAGAGGTTGGATATTTATAGGCTTTACATCCGCGATTACTTAAAGATTAATATGAAAGAATTTGAAGTTTATCCAACTAACAAACAGATAAACACAGATTAATTCATCATTATCTGTAATTATTTAAAACGCGTCGCCCATGGGAGACGTCTTTTAGACTAATTAAGATAAGGATAAACATCCGGAAAAAGAGACAGAAACAGCTTAGGAGACCTAAATGGCGTCGTGCCCTGAAGACGTCTTTTAGCTAATTAATCAATTAATTAAAATTCAAACTTAAAAATCAAAATAGGAATAAAGTGTAAATGGCGTCTACACATGTTGACGTCTTTTAGACTTTTTCATATTTGATTAAAATTTGAGTTAAAATCAATTTAATTAATTAACTTAAATTATGTCTGTCTGACTCGATACTATTTAGATAATTAATCCAGAAAGATTAATAAAAATTAACTAATGATTAAATATCAGACCATTCTGAAGCATTATTATATGATATGAAATTTGCTCAAAATGATGTCAAAATTAGCGTATCTACAACTGCCTCACCTTGGCATCGTCTTTGCAAGAGAGTGAAATGAAATGGAATGTACTGAAAAGGTGATGCCAAGGTGTGATGAGACATGCTCTTAACATCACATGATTGAATTTTTTCTCAAAATCATCAATGAAAATAACTCAAGGAAATCAATGGAATCAATCATGTCCGGATGAAATAGACAAGGAAATAAAATAAGGTCGATCAACCTCTACGGATTGGAAAGTACCCCAGGTCATAGACACTGTAGGTTTCATCATGGGGAGCGATTGCCAGCCAATGTGGACGTGCTGTAGCTATGATGGATCTTAAAAGAAAACAAGAATATTTGAGATAAAGAATCCAAGAAAAGATAGAATTCCAAAGATATCTTCAAGCGAACCTCAAAGATAATCAAGATACTCAATTCAGAATGGAATATTTCATATCATGTTAAAATTACTTGATCAATGGTCTGAAACTTAATAAATAATTAATTCTTATCACAATTATATCAAAGTCCTACATGATGCATGCTGGGCTAAAAGAAAAATATAAAATCAAATAAAATATAAATTAATCAAGGATAATATTGTGAAATTGTTATTAATGAGTCAAGATACCAATTCTTGTAATTCAGTGCTAAGCCGAAGCTCGTTTATCCACACACCGTTTCACAAAAAATGGAACCATCGTCCTCACTAATTAACAATCCAATGGCCTATCCGTACGATTAAGAATTATCTGGAATTATCATTGTTTTTGTTGTAGGAGAACTCAAATTCCAGTTTCATCAAAATCACAAGGTCCTTGACATACTCTAATAAATATTTTACGTATAGTAATGATGATAATGCAAATTAATTACATGAAAGAATACAAATGATAGAGATAACCGTCTTTTTAGCCACGGTCGGGACTCATAAATTCCCACAGTGGGATATTCTTGAATTTCTTAGTTTCATTTGGATTTTTCCTGAATTTCCTGCACTCAAAAATTCATCAGTAACTTCAAGCAAGTGTTTAATTAAGCATCGAAATATGGATAAACATTGAATTTCGAGTAAATAACAGAAAACCCTGAAATGCGTCGTGTCGCGCCGACGCCATTAAGACTAACCAAAACGCGTCGCTGTTCAACGACGCCTTTTTAGTCACAGAAACAGGTTTTGGCTAACTTATACCTGGATTCCAACTCTCCTCATGCTTATCCCTTCTCTAATTCGGAAAAGCCTTCCTAGGATCACAAATCCCTCTATATAAACTCAATTAACTTATATCAAGGCAACCCTAACACAATCTAGAGATCAAAGTTAGAGATTTTCTTCAAAGTTCAAGGATTTTCAAAGTTTTCAAAGCTTCAAGAAGAAAAAGCTCAAGAACAAGATAGATTCTTCAAGCAAGAGGGTGAAAAAGACGCTAGAGAGGCTCTCCGACGTGGAAAATCATTTAAGTGGAAGAGATCCTAACTTCCAAGTAAGTTAAATCCTCTTTTCCTTCAATCCTTTTTCTTCAATTTCCCTTTTTTTCCATGTTTTTCAAGTTTTTCAAGTAATTCTCCCTTATATTTTCTAGGCATACCCTTTATTTCTTGGTTCAAGGAAATTCACATCTCTCCTTTGGATTCGAAAGCTTGCTAAAAGTACTACTATTTCCATGCAATCCTTTGTTTCTAAGTGGAACATCCAAGGTCTAGTAGTTCATGCAAAGCATTACAAAAGTCCAAACCCAAACGTGGACTGGGCGGCTATGGGTGCTTTGATTGAATTATGGCATCCTCAAACCCATACCTTCCTTTTTCCTGAATTTGAATGCACTATTCTTCTAGAGGAGGTTGAACTCTTATTGGGCCTTCCCAAAATCAAGTTGTACGGTGACAATGAAGTGATCCAGAATAAGATGGTTTTGATGAAGGAGAAGATCACCGGTCAACAATTGTTGATAAAGATCATGAAGGACCCAAAAGAAGTTAAAGGGTGCCTCATCAAAAAAGGAATAAATCTTGCTAAGCTTGCAGAGTGGACTTTATACGAGATTGAAGATCTTAGAGAGGACGACACTGAGAATGTGATGAAAGCATTCACTAAGTGCCTAGCTGGAACTTTGTTCTTTCTTGCTCAAGACAACATTCTAGAAGATGATCAAGTCAGTGCAATATGCTAGATCTTTGAGGGAAGACAAATAGGTATAGCGATTCTATCCTATCTTTACAGTGGGCTCTCTGCAGCATCTACAGGTCAGCCTCCCTATGGTTGCATGCTACTCTTCGCTCTATGGGTCGAGTTGCACTTCAAGTTTGAATATCACACTAGAAATTATGCAAGACCGTCTCAAATATATCAGAATAGCCTGATCTTCCATATTTCCAACATAGTGAAATTCAATGAGAAGATGATCAATCGAGTGCCAAAACTCAAGACTCGAGCTGACTGGAGAGATTATCTGAGAAGAGTGTCATCAAATGGGTTCGACTCTTCACCTCTTACTCTCGTAGGAAAGTCCATTCGAGTACGTAGTGCAGCGGGTGCAGAGCTTAAGCTGATCGGGGCTACTGAGTTCATGCTGTACAATCCTCATCGCTGCTATACTCAACTCAGCTTGCCTCGCTATGAGTTCCCTGAATTTTCCCATACATCTCCAATCAAGAAGCGTGCCTTGGAATCCGATGAAGATTATGAAGCCACTGAACTTATAGTCACACTATGGAATATTAGCTTCAATCATCGTGTAAAATCCTCTCGAGAAACAAATAGAGGATTATCTGTTCCATATATATTGGGACTTCGGAAATTTCTTCCTTAAATGTTGTCTTTTTTTTTTTTTTTTTCTTTTATGATGTAATAAAGAATTTATTTCAATAAAGAATTGTTTCTTTATGTCTTGAAATCCATCCTCAATTTTCTGTGATTTGTCCAAGATTTTTCCTTAAGTAAAAATTTGATTTTTCCTTAAAATATGACAATTCAGATATACTTTAATGCAAAACGCGTCCACTCAGAAAGACGTCTTTTAACTATAATTCATTTTCCAAAAATCAGAAATTAATCCTTAAAATCCTGAATTATCCTTGAAACGCGTCGAGATGTGTAGACGCCTTTAATCCAAAATCCTTTTCCAAAATAAGAGATTAATTGTAAAAATCCCAAATTAATCTTAAAACGTGTCCACATGAATAGACGCCTTTCAATCAAAAATCTTTTTCAAAAATCAAAGATTAATCCTTAAAATCCTGAATTATGCTTGAAACGCGTCCATATGTGTAGACGCCTTTCAATTCTCTTTCTTACTTTTCTCCAGAATTCCGCCATTAATTCTGTGATTAATCCACTGAAACGCGTCGTGAGGTGTGTACGCGTTTAATCATCATGCCTTGTACTGTTCTGACCTGAATTGGCGGTTTAAACTGAAACGCGTCGTGATGTGTAGACGCCTTTTATCCAATTCAAACATCTGTCCTTTGTCGCCTCAGTTTATGCGCCCTGAATGGCGTCGCTGTACCTCGATGCGTTTTAACTTTCTCTAACAGATACCGCGAAAGCCCCCCTTTCTTCCTCATTCTCCCAAAACTTCTCTCTCTCCAGTGATTTCTTCCCCTCTCCAACGATCTTCTCCATCACCGGCTTTCTCCGTTCTACGGCGATCTTCCTCCCTTCTCCAGCGATCTTCTCCGTCACCGGTTTTCTCCTTCTCTTCTTCTCATTCTCTTTTCCACCCAAGCTCTCCTTCTCTCAAACTCTCCCTCTTCCTATCATGGAACGTGGAGAAGGATCACGCAAGGCTAAGGCTGTAGCAAAGAGGCGGCGGACGACCTCGCTCGCGGTGGTTTCAACGGCGGAGGAGGTTCCCGAAGAAGCGCCGGCCGACCTCGCGGTGGTGGCGGCGTTTTTGGAAGAAGAGGAGGCTCCTCCGGCACCTATGGCCGAGGAAGAAGAAGGGGAAGAAGCTCTACACCTGGTAAGTTTTCTATGGATGTGAATGGAATGGAGGAAAGGGGAGAAAGGGGTTCTTTTGGAAGAACCCGAAATCGGTCTTGAATGGCGTCCAGACCAGGCGACGCCGTTCAAAGGACGTCGACCTGGTTCGATGCCATTCAAAACGAAATTCCATTTTTTTAATAGGTTAGAAATTAGGCTTGAATCGTGTCATGGATGTTGGACGCCTTTTAATGGGCGTCCAGCATGGTAGACGCCTTTTAGACAAAATATTTTATTTATTTAATGACCATGAACTGATGAAATTTTCTTGTTTTTATTTACAGGGGACGATGAGAGCCCAGATTTCATGGGATCAAGTGATAGGGGCATACAGGGGACTCCCGAATTTCTAGAAAGTGCGGTTGCACGGGATGGGATTCGGTGAGATTTTAGATATCGAGCCCTTCTGGCTCGACTTAGTTCTTCTTCAGGCGCTCAAGGAGCGCTAGCATGCGTAAAGCAGGGCTTTCCTACTGCCCTGGGGCCTCATGGTCCCAACCTTGGAGGATGTGGCCAGGATTACTGGCTTTAGAGTAGAGAGCTTACCGGTAAGCGGGGTGACCTACCCCGATTATCGTGGGATGGTAGAGGCTTTGCTAGGGATAGAGGTATCTACCCTAGATAGGGAGTCTAGGACTGTCCCTAGGGTGGAGGTGGAGGCATCCCTAGGGTTAATAGAGCCCCGACGTCGGTCAGACGAGATCTGGGTAGAGTTTAGGGATAGGCTAGCCAAGTCATCCGCTGCTGTATATTGTAGTGACCCTAGCCAAGCAGATGAGGTAGATAGACAGCTTAGAGTTTTCTTAGTTTTCTTTTTTGGTCGGTTGCTCTTCGATACGAAGGGCGACCATATCCACTGTAGGTTCTTGAGTCTTCTAGATGACCTTGAGAGTCTACATTAGTATACCTAGGGTACGGCCCTCTTGGCCCACCTTTTTGCCGATCTTTCCGCAGTCACGCCGGACCGCGAGACCACCATCAGTGGCTTCTCGTCGTTTCTTCAGGTATTAAGTCATTTTATTATTTGTTTATGATATGAAATGTAATGAAATGATTTTTCCTAACCTATATGTTCTTGTATGCAGGTGTGGAGTTACCATTACTTCCCGCTCGGCCGAGCGAGGATAGTGAGACCGAGTGCCGTCCCGTTGGCTTGCCACTGGCAGCCAATAGTGGACACGGCGCCACAGCACCACCAACTGACGGCCCTCCGCCGTCAGTTTCTTGATTACCCGGAGCTCCTGGTAAGTCTTTTAATTTATCCAGTTTTATTTATTAAATGCAGTGTTTCATTTATTAAATGCAATTTTATTCATATGAATGCATCTAACTTATATGCAGGTGATCTGGCGCCCATACTTGGGTATGGGTGAGGAGGGCCAGCCGTGGGTGACAGTTGGCCGGAGACGGTTCAGGAGGCAGATGTGGCTCCACTGCCTCAACGAGATCGAGCCGCTCCGCCTCCGCCTGATGATGAGGACGCTGGGCCTCCATCAAGAATGGATCGAAGAGGAGGTCCCAGAGGGCGTCAGGAGGAGTATGAGGGGCAAACAGGCCCTCACAGATTGGCATGCCAAGTTCCCCGAGCAGTACGAGGATTGGCACCGCCGCGGCGTACGGGTAGAGTCCCACGCGGAGGATAGTACCGCCTACCTCCAGCAGTACCGGACCTATTACGCCGACCAACTACGACTCCTCCGACCACTCGATGTAAGTATGATTTATGCGTCTTTCATTTTATTATTATCTTGATTTGTGTTTGTGAATGAATGTGTGTGTATGGTATGCAGGATGCACGGGATACTGTGATCATCGACCTCCGGGCCCGCCTCGAAGATGTCGAGGCTCAGTTGGAATAGGTCCATAAGGAGCTCTTTGACCTACTATGTATGCATACTTATGAGTGTTTTAATTAATTAATTTGTTTTGACAATTAGCCACTGACGGTTGTCTTTTGGTGCAGTGAGCCGTCTACACCCAGGCGGCTCCTCCTTTATATGGTGCTTCGTCTTCTACCTCGTCTGCTACTCATGAGGCTGCCTTAGCTGACCTCTAGGGTCAGCTTGCTTCTACCATCCACCGAGCCTCTCTCACGGAAGAGGATCAGGCTGCTCGAGTAAGTTCTAATCTTTGACTTTCTTTCCTGAATTTGACTTCAATTGCCCAATTGCCTTGGACTGATGATGTCTTCTCTTGTAGGTCACTGAGCTTCAGGAAGCCCTTCGGAGGGCTGAGACAGACGCAACTCGTGTCCGGGATCTTGAGGAGCAGGTGGCTCGACTCTCCACCGGTGATCTTCCTCGGGAGCTCTCACGCCTCCAGTCTCGATCGGACTTCATTACTGAGGAGCGAGAGCGGGAGAGGCAGAGGATGGATGCGGAGATGTCCTCCCTTCGAGTCCAGTTGGGCATCGCCGAGCACGAGCGCAGGAGTATTGAGGAGTGTTATAGGTGTGCTCGTAGCATGCTCAGGAGCGCAGATAGGCGAGTGCCTTCACAGCCAGCGTGGCCATCTCTTCTGGTCAGGCTGGTCCGAGCGCCATGGGTCCACCGCCGCCGCCGTCTAAAGTTCCAGCGCCGGATGCCCAAGATGAAGCGCAGAGCCAATTGGATGAAGGGGCAGGAGAGAGTCAGCCTTAAGGGCTGCATCATGTATTTTTCCTTTTCTTCTTGTGTATCATGTACAAACACCTTTTGATATATGTATGAAACTTTTGCCTTCTTTCGTGCCTTGTATCTTTAACCTGTATCCTGTACATTACTTAACAAATATGTTAAGTATCTGTTTAGACTTAGCCCTTTGCCTAATTGAATAGCCGAGATGTTTGATCCTTTACTTGGTAGTAAGGTTAAGGGACATAGCCTTTATTAACAAAGGTAGCATGAATAATCAAACTGGATGAAAAAATGCAACATGCAAGCAAACAGATGTTCACTGAAAATAAAAGGAATGAAACACACTATATGCGATAAGCAGATGCTAATTGAACTATTTTTGTTGTTTTGAAATTTCATTTTTGTTTGGGTTTTGGAACATATATATTTTTTTGGATTTTTTAAATATGTGCTTCTTTGGATGCATTTTTTTTTGGATTTTGAAATATGTATTTTTTTTTAGATTTTGAAATATGTACTTTTTTTGGATTTTGAAATATGTACTTTTTGTTGTTGTTTTGAAATATGTATTTTTTTTTTGGATTTTAAAATATGCATATTTTTTTTTTGATTTTGAAATACGTACTTTTTTTTGGATTTTGGAATATGGTGCAAACTAAAAGACCAGCATGGTACTCAGACCAAAAGGATACATATTCATTTATTAACTTAATTCCCAGATTGTTCTTCAATAATCTAACTTAGACCCATCGTGTTTCCATTCGTGATCCCATTTGATGATTTGATTTTTAGTCAATCTAAATCATTCCTTAAGTTTAGAATACGCCTCTTCAGAAAGAAAGGAAGAATTGGTTTAGAAAGCCCACGAGAAGGTTCCGGAGATCTAAAAAGATGTTCCTTTCTTACCCTAATGTCTGTTGGGGTTCGATCATTTTCTTTCCGGGGTATTTATCTACCTTACGTTTCCTTTTATTTCATTTCATGGCCTTGATGTAACGTTTGTAGTGTAAATGGCCTTTTGATTTGACATTTGGCTTTTGCCTTTTGTTTTTGCTTCTCTTTTCCTTTTTCTTTTCTTGGGACGGATCTCCCCCTTTTTTTTTATGACGGCCTCCTACTAAGATGGCGGGTATTCTTGGTAATCTATTCTAAGCCTCGTTCCGACATCATGGGCTGAGTGTAAAAACAGAATTTTGTTTGAAAAGAATGATTTGCACTTTACATCCTTGGTCAAGCTTTCGGTATTCCTTAGGACTTGGCATCTCTTGTTATTCACGAATCAAATGTGTCAGTGTGTGTAGTAATGTGTTTGAATTAAATTATTCAGACTGATAAGAGAATTTGAGTTTCTAAATTTTCTGATTCCACTAGTCTTTGCACCATGCTGATCGACTCTTTAACCTAAGGGTAGTATTTCTTGAGATACAGACCGTTCCAAGGGTGAGTTAATTCTTGTCCTTCTGCATTAACTAGACGGTAAGCGTTACCAGGAAAAACATGTGATACAACATATGGTTCTTCCCAATTGGGTTGGAGTTTAGAACGCGGGCCACCAGGTTTTACAAAAATTCTTTTGACAACCATTTCACCAACTTTGAACTTGCGTTCGATGACTTTCTTTTGGTAAAAACGTGCTAGTCTATTTTCATAAACTCTTGCATGATTAGCAGTTGACCATCTTTTCTCGTTTAAGAGTTCCAATTGAGCAAGGAGTGTTGAACGGTGTTCATCAATGGAGAATTCCTTATTCAATTGTACTCTTAATGACGGTATAAGGATCTCGTATGGAACTACCCCCTCCATTCCAAATGTTAAGGAATAAGGAGTCTGCCCAGTGGGCATGCGGATTGAAGTTCGGTAGGCCCATAGAGCCTCAATCAATTTTTTTGGCCAATCTGTAAATTTATTAGACTTGCACGTCTTTTGATGATTTTTTATCAAAGTCATGTTAGTTGCCTCTGCTTGGCCATTACCTTGCGGATAATAAGGAGACGAATGATGCAATGCAATTTTGTACCTATTGCAGAGGTCTTTCGGCTCTTGTGACATGAACTGAGGTCCATTTTCGGTGACGATGGTGCTTGGAATTCCAAATCTGGTGATGATGTTTTTCATGATGAACTTGCAGACGGTTGATGCTTTGACTTCCGTGTATGCTTCAGTTTCTGCCCACTTGGTGAAGTATTCTGTTGCCGTGAGGATGAATGACTTTTTCTTAATGCCGGAATCAGGACTGCCAAGGGGTCCAATGATATCGAAAGCCCACATGGAGAAAGGCCACGGGGAGGAAACAGGATGGAGTGAAGATGCAGGAGAATGAATCTTATCGGCGTGAAGTTGACACTTAGCCCACCTACGGACATATCCTACACAATCTTCTTCCATGGTTGGCCAATAAAATCCTTGTCTAAGGATTTTCTTTGCTAACATCTGTCCATTAACATGGCCACCACAAACTCCAGCATGAGCTCCTTCCATAACCTTCCAAAGCTCATCTTCGTCTAAACATCTTAGAAGAACTCCATCAAAACCTATTTTGTATAATGCTCCCCCAACTAGGGTGTATCTTTGAGCAACTCTCCTGATAGCCCTTTTCTCCTCAGTTGTGACTTCTTCAGTATTTGATTGATCTTCACAATATTTAGCGATTTCGTAGTACCACGGCTTCTGTTCATCATCCATCTCTTCTAACAACTCCATTAACATAATCTCTCTCTTTTCCAAAATATTTCCATCTCTAACCTTCTTCAGCAACTTCTCCTTAGTTCTAAGGAATGAGGGGTCTTTCACGGTGGGTGAAAGACGCCTATGAACAATGATTGATTCGGATTGTCTGCTAATTGGAAAATTAAGAGAAGATGCAAGTGAAGCTAGAGCGTCAGCTAAGATGTTTTGATTCCTAGGAACATGGATGAAGATCAATTTTGTGAAAAGCTTTGTATAAGCAGAAGAAAGTTCTTGATAAGGCTTGAGCTTGGGATCAAGAGTTTGATATTTGGTTAACACCTGACGAAGAATCAATTGGCTATCACCTACAATTCTGAGTTTGGTGGCACCATGGAGATGAGCAGCCTCGAGGCCAGCAAGGAGTGCCTCGTATTCAGCTATATTGTTAGTGACTGGAAAGTCAAGCTGAAAGGCTTGTGGAATGGTGACACCTTCAGGTGATAACAGAACAATGCCGATACCCTTTCCATGGGAATTCAGAGCTCCGTCAAAATGCAGAGTCCACATATCATCTTTGATTCGGTCTATGGACATCAGTTCCTCATCCGGAAAATCCGATCGGACTGGTTCAAAACGAGGAAGGGGGTGATGAGCGAGATGTTCTGCTATGGCATAGCCTTTGATCGCTTTCTGTTGAATGTAAGTGATATCAAATTGAGATAGAAAGCTTTGCCATCGTGCTAACCTATCAGTAAGGACATATTTCTCAAGAAGAAACTTGATTGGATTCATCCTAGTGATGAGATGGATTTCATGGGCTAGAAAGTAATACTTCAATTTCTGAACAACTCAGACCAATACTGCACATGTTTTCTCCATCGCCGTGTATCTCTGTTCAGCGGGGTTGAGAAGTTTAGAGAGATAGTAGGCTGCCCTCTCCTTTCCTTCTTCATCCTCTTGTGCTAGGACAACCTCCACCCATCTAGGACAGAAATGTATAGTATCAATGGTTTGCCTGGAGATAGTGGTCTCAAAACAGGAGGACTTGCCAAATAATTCTTTAATCCATCGAACGCCTCCTAACACTTATCGTCCCAATCGAATGTGACTCCCGGCTTGGTAAGCTCGTAGAACGGCTTACACCTTTGTGAGTGTTGGGAGACAAAACGGCGAATAAATTGCAACTTCCTGATTAATCCTCTTAACTCTTTCAAGTTCTTGGGAGGTGGCATCTCTCTGATAGCCTTCACCTTGTTGGGATCGATCTCAATTCTCCGTTTACTGACAATGAATCCAAGTAATTTCCCTGAGGATACCCCGAATACACATTTCTTGGGGTTCATCTTTAACTGGTATTCTCTTGATCTTTCTAATACTCTTGCCAGAACTTTGGCATGTTCAGCCTTAGTCTTAGATTTCACCAACAAGTCATCCACATACACTTCTAGATTGATATGCATCATGTCGTGAAATATTGCCATCATAGCCCTTTGATAAGTGGCTCCAGCATTCTTTAATCCAAATGGCATGACGACATAGCAATATGTTCCCCAAGGTGTAGTGAATGATGTCTTTTCTTGATCTTCTTCTGCCAATTTAATCTGATTGTATCATGAAAATCCATCCATAAATGATAAAGTTTCATAGCCAGCAGTATTATCGATGAGTACATTAATGTGAGGCAATGGAAAATCATCCTTAGGACATGCCCGGTTCAAATCTCGGAAGTCAATACAGATCCTGACCTTCCCGTCTTTCTTCATAACCGGGACTATGTTGACCACCCATTGTGGATAGAGGACAACTCTAATAAATTTAGCCTTATGTAACTTATCAACCTCTTCCTTCATCTTCAAAGCCATTTGTGGGTGGAATCGCCTTAACTTCTGTTTAACTGGGCTAGCTCCATCCTTTAATGTCAACCTGTGTTCCACTAGTGATGAGTCTAACCTCGGCATATCCTCATAACTCCAGGCGAAAGTGTCTTTATAATCCTTAAGAACTTGTACCATTGCCTTCTCATCCATTTCGGAAAGATTCTTACTAACGAGGACAACCTTAGGTTCTTCTTCAGTCCCTAGATTGATTTCTTTGGTGGGCTCTTCTACGGCAGCTGAGGGTTCATCGAATCTTTTTGCCCCACTGGTATATGCCTCAGCCGCGTCCTCGTCATCTTCTTCATTTTCAACAATGGGATCTTTTTCGTGTATCAATTCATACACCCCATATCCATCATTAATTGACTCATCATCTATACAATCTTCTGGAATCTGAATAGGATTCTCTAATAGCTGAGGGATCATAGAGCAAGAAAGGCATTTATCAGCTAAATCCTGAAGGTATCTATCTGGAATTTGTTTACCCTTAGATTTTCTAGACTTCCTAACCTGACTAACTTGCCTAGACTCCCTAACTTCACTAGACTCCCTATCCTGACCTAATGAGGACGAAGCAGAATTATAGGATACATGCGGAAATACAAGAGAATCCTCCCGAGAGGAGTAGAGTAGATCTAGAAGAGAATCTTGACCGAATGACCCACGCGATGGGGTACGATAGGACAAGTAGGAAATTTCCTCAATGAGGATCTGGGAGAAATTTGTTGCCAAATTGACGTTTTTTTTGGAGAAAAGATGAATTAATCATAAAACAAGAATGTAGGTGAATAGGAGGAGAATGGGATGGAGGAAGCGGCACCAAGGCCAAAGGATTGGGGGGGATCATACAATAGTATGTCCCAGATCAAATCATAAATCCTCTCTAGATCGAGAGGAGGTTGAGGAATGAAGTCCCGCGGGGATAGGGTAATCATGATGGGCGGAGCCCGTGGAATATCTTCAGTAATGACCCACGACCAAGTCGGGGTCAGAAGCAGAGTGCGGAACAAAGTATGGAGTGTGAAAATGTGAGAAGGATAAGTCCCCCTCCAGAGAAGATCCGTGGTATAACCAGTTTCATAGGGGTCATCTGGCTCCCCTTCATCTGTTTCCTCAGATAGCAGTATTCTTTTATCAAAAATGGCACTAGGCCCTTCAATCAGTTCATCTATTTGTGGTGGCCACTTAGGTTCTGAGGGATCAAGAAATAGTCTATTCAATGCAATATACAAATCCCTTAAGTCAAACTATCTATACCATTCACACTCAGGGTCTTGAAACTTCCTCCTTTTCATTGGCTGCAGAGCCTCCAAGGACTAGTACGTGAGCAACTCTGAACAATGTCTGGCCAGGTCTCTTCCATATATGTCATGGAGATCAAAACGGAAAGTAATGACCACTGTATTATTATGACTGATCACGGGCCCCTTGACGAAATGTGTATATAGGGTCCATGTTAAGGGGTCCCGGCCTTCTTTGCATGGTGTGGACATTGTCTCCCATATCTTCTGGCCGTCTTCATTTTCTTCCTGCTGAGTAATGTCCTGCTTCATTTTTCTTGGCCTATAGCCCAGGCCATTTCTAAGTGTCCTTCGGTGGTCCTTGATGGGTGTGGTTCTGCCTTGTAATTGTGTGCCCAAGCCCTTTCCAGGCTGATAACCACCCTTCATCATTATTTTCCATCCAGGGGTACTCATGCACTTCTCCCGCTTTATGACATTCAGTGGATAAGGAGTAAGAGTGACGGCCTTTAAAGGATCAACCACCAGACGATAGACTTGTAATACTATAGAAAAGGTTGTCGGCCAGGTAAAGAAGTTGGCTTGATATTCAAGGAGTGAGCAGCAATAAGGATCGGCATACTCGTAACTTTAATGATTTATCCTTTGTAGGGAAATTGAGGCACTGATGATTCGTAGAGGGAATCGCCTTGAGAGTTTTTATATAAGGACGACCCAAAATAGTATTCAAGGAAGGATCGATTTCCAAAATGTGAAATTCGACCTCAGCATGACATACAGGACCTAACTCCACTTTTAAATAGACCATTCCCAGAGGGGAACGGGTGGAATTATCATAAGCTGTTACAAAGATAGGGCTAGGTAGCCATTTTTCTTTGGGTGCACCGCACAATTCAAGGGTCTTCGGAGGCAGGACATTAATTAAAGCCCCTGTGTCGACCAGACATGCATCTACGGCTTTCTTGCAGATATTGACCGTAATAATTAGAGCCATGCTTCTGGCTGCTGGTGGTGCTAGTTCCGAGGCATGAAATGAGATAGAGGGATGATCCCCCTGAAGAACTAGTAGTGCGGCGATCTTCTCTACCGGCACGTCTTGGTTGACCATCACTTTTTGTAAATACTCCATCAGAGCCTCTTGATGGGTCTTCGATCTCTTTATCAATTCAAGCACAGAGATTTGTGTCGGTGTTCTATCAAGATGTTTCAACAGGTCATATTGAGTGCCTGGTGCACTCTCATCGTTATGTGCTTCCTCAGGAGGCTGTGATGGGCCGTCTGTGACTGTTGATTGAGGAAAGATCTTATTGAAGATCCTCCCACTCCGGAGTGCATGTTCTTCAGTTGTGGAAGGGCCAGGTGATAACTTGAGGACCGCAGGGTTAATGGATTGTGTAGATGATGTGGAGGGTTGGTATGATGGCGATGGCGTGGGGTTAGTTGGTGATGGCATGGTACGGATGAGAGGCTTAGATGGTTGGATGGTGAAGGGGTAAGTGGTCGGTGCAGATGAAGTGGGGAATGGCACGCGGAGTAGAGGTTAGATGGCTGTATGGTATCTGGGTAAGTGGTGGTGGTAGTGAGTGATGTGGGAAACGGTATGCGTTGTAGTGGTCTGGATGGCATGAGGGGTGCGTGATTAGCTTGCGGGGGGTTGTTTAATGGAGGCGTAGTGGCGTGGGGGATAATGGGTTTGAGGAAAGTGGGCGGTGGTGATGGGTTAGTGGGTTTAAGGAAAGTGGGCGGTGGTGCTGAGTTAGTGGCTACGAGTGAGTGATATGCGGGTGTTGGTATAGGTGTGATGGTAATGGGTTGTGGTCTAGGTATATGGAGGGTGAGGTATGGTGGTTGTTCTGCGGTGCTCGGAGTGTGGCCTGTTGAATAAATAGAGGAAGAATCCTCTATCTTCCACTGTTGCCCTCGATTAGCCTCAGACCGGCTGTTTGTCAAAATAGCGGCGACTTGATTCTGGTTTTGGTGCTTCGGGAGTGGGTTTTGCACTATACCCATGTTTGGAGGCGCCGCTGACTGCGCCGGCGCTCTTGGTTGTTGTTGTTGTTGTGGTGGTGGTCTTCTCGCCTTCAAGGCAGATATATACTTCTTCATTTCTTCCCAATCAATGCCTACCTGCTCGTTGAGATCATGAATATAATCTCGGAATTGGAAGCAAGTATCTATGGTGTGTCCAGGATGTCGGTGGAAATAACAATACCTAGAAGTGTCGGCATTTTGGGGCCAAACTACTTTTTCTCTTGGCAAAACCAAGGCATTGGCTGCCATTAAAGTACTAAAGATATCTGATAAGGATTATGGAAGGACTGGATATTATGCCCTCTTCGGGCCTGGAGGTTTTCTCTGCTGGTTATAATCAGCAGGAGGAGACACATTATGGTATGTCGGCGGTGCGCACGGCTGGTACTGCTGCTGTTGTGGGGGCTGATACTGCTGGTGTAGGGGCTGATACTGTAGTTGCCGTTGTGGCTGCTGTTGTGGTTGTTGGTTCGGCTGCTGAGGCCGCTGGTACTGAGGCTGCTGATACTGTGAGTTTGGCTACTGATGTCTGTAACCCTGCTGGTTTGGCTGCTGTGGCCGCTGGTACTGTGGTTGCTGATTCCTCACGAATTGGGGCTGATTGTTGTTCATGCTACTAACCTGCTCATGGGAGAGCGTGCCCTCAGTGGTTGGACCTGTGCTAGGAGAATTTGGCACGGCAGGCTTCCGAGGTGGAGGCCTGCTAGGTCGGTGAGGATCAAAGATACTAGAGAACGTAGCATCCTTGAAAACATTCTGACAATAACGTGCTCTTTTATAGAGCTCTGCCATGCTGGTCAAGTTGTTCAGGGCAATGACTAACTTAAACTGAAATGTAGTATTGGAGATTAACATTTTTACTTGCTCTGACTAAGACAGATGATCTTTCACTTTTTCTGCCATGCCCCTCCATCTATCAGCAAAACTGACGAACTCCTCGTCGGGCTTCATTTTTTCTGCTATCAAATCAGTAATGGACAGGGAGGGGGCAACTCTATCCTGGTATCGTTGAATGAACTTTTGTGATACGATACCGTAGTCCTCTACTTCAGCAGGTTCTAAAGAAAAGAATCATTCGAAGGCTGGTCCCTCCAAAGATTTCCTGAACAGAAATGCCAATGACCTCTTGTCGTTTTGCCAGAAAGATGACTCATATATAAACTCCTTCAAATGAGTGAAGGGATTACCAGTACCGTTGTATTTTCGGTATACCGGCATCTCAGAGGATGGCAAATGGAATACAGGTAGACTTGGCAGGTTAATCTCAGGTGCAGCTTTAACTCCCATCATCTTCTGAAGGTTGTTGAACTGTTCGTCCATACGCTCCATCTTTGCAAGTAGAGCTTGTGTTGTTGGATCAACCTGGGGAGGAGGGGGAGGTGGAGGTACTTGATAAGCCTATTGCCTAGAGTATGTAGGGCATGGGGGACAATAGAGCTGAGGTCCGGCAGAGCTTTTGCTATGCCCTAGGGCATTTTGGTAAGTAGGCGTCAGCGGCCTGACCAGTTGCCTCGAAGAAGAAAGTTGTGGCCCAGCTGGCCGAGAGGTTGAGACTTGATGGCCTTCCATGGCCTGGGGAATGAAGGAAGTATGATGAGGAGGAGGTTGAGGAATGACAGGGGGAGCCGCAGGATTCGGCTCAGCAGACTGCATGGGCCTCTTCCCCTTCAAAATAGACTGGATTGCCTCGAACTGTCGAGGATCCAGACGGGAGGCAAGAACTCCCAAAGCGTTCACTAGATCCGAGGGATCGGAAGATAAGGGATCATTCGGGTTCATGCCACCCTCGAAAATAGGATTAGGAATCGCATGCACATGCGGAGGAAGATCAGAATATTGATCATGAACACAAGGAAGAGGGGTTTGTTGGTTTCCCTTGTATCGAACTGGATAAGAATGGGGATTATGGGGGGCATCAGCATCTCCCCCGCTTTCAAAGTGGTAATCAGACTCAAGAGGGGCATTAGCATCTCCCTTGTAGTTGACTAGGGCATCTGGAGCCATGCTCAAATCCCTACATGATCGAAGTAGCATGATGTTAGATTTTTTCAAAGATTTGCAGACAAGTTGCACAGAGATTAAGCAAACAAGTGGATGTTTAACGTTATTTCAGGATTCCTTGTTGGGTTATTTGGATTCAATTAATCACAGATTCACTCAAGAGGCAAGATCTTAATTTCAGTTCAATTTCCATCGTTATACTCTACGGCTTTCTCTCACAACGTTATGAAAATCTAGCCAAGACTTCGATTGGTACAACCAGCCCGATGAACAAGGAGGAATACCTTGATTTTGGGGACTTACGGAGGTCTTTAACGCCAACCACTCTAGTCTGATTGAGGGACCAACCCAATTAGAGAGAGGTGAAGACTTCAAGAAAGGTGTTCCTAAGAGAAAAGGGGGGTGTTAGCCCTAGTGCGTATGACCTGTGGCCTGGATGGCCTCTAATGCTTATTACGTAATGTGTAGTAGCAAGCAGATCAGAAATATGAGAACTGAAGAAAAAAGCCAAGAAACTGCCTGAATCGCGTCGCTGTTGGTCGACGCTAATCAAATAGAACCTTATTTTTTCATAGAATCTCAGGCAGCAAACAACAGAGAAATTGGCCTGAAAGGCGTCTGGGTTAGGCGACGCAGTATGAAACGCATCGTTGTTCCTGGACGCTTTTTAAGTCACAGAATGAACAATTCAGGAGGAATTTTTGGATCAATTCCTCCTCAAACAAGCAGGATGAAAGCAGTAAATGATCGGCTCATGCGATTCTTTTTTTCTTTTCAATTTTTAACATGATAATTTCATCAGATGAACAACTAAAATATCAATCAATCACACAATCTTCTTATCACAACCACAACTCTCCAATCAATCAAACGGGGAGGGCAAGATCTTGCCACAAGGATGTGCACGTGGTGCACGTAGGAATAACAATTAAATTGAAAACTCACCGATCGGTGAGGGCGTGTCGAGAGACACAGGTGGTGCACAGAGAGTGCCTAATTGATGAAAGCAAGAACAAAGATTAAAAGATGGCGAGACCAAGTCCCACCGTGATCGCGAAAAAGCTGTGAGTGCTCAAATTAGGTATGTGATGATCATGAAAATTATGTTGTTTATGTGACAAATAAACCTATTAAAACTAAGTGAATGTGATCGCCATAAACTTTTAACTAAAAAGTTCCAAAAGAAAAGATTGATCGCCTACCTGTTTTGGATGCGGGAGATGTTGAAGTTCTTGATTCCCCTCCTTCAGCCGGCTGAAGAAAGAGAGCCCTTTTGACTTTGTTCTTACTTTGACTGCTTATCAGACTTTCAGGATTATCCAGATTCCTTTTCTTTGTTGATTCTCTCCTCTTGATCTCCTCTTGTATATTTGAACCTTGCAAAAAGTGAAAAGAAAAAGAGAGGGAACAATAAGAACTCAAATAGATGTAGTATCTATTCCAGTAGAAATTCTAATAATGCAACGAAATAAATGAACTCACTTGTTTGTGGTCTTTGTAAACCCCTTAAAATATGGATTGGAAAATAATGCTAGTGAGTGTGTGTTGCATGGAGTGATGTGATGAATGAGATTTTGAACTAATATGATGATGAAAATTTAAGAACTGAGTTGGATGGCCCTTGGAAAGCCTTGGTCTTGCAAGTTCTTAAAAGAACGAAGAAGTGATGAAGAAGGGATGTAGCTTGCTTTAATACTCCTGGAAGTAGCAGCGCTTCGATCCTTCAACGTCTGGATGTCGTCGCCAAGATTCTTTGTTCCAATTTCACTCAATTATCACTATTATCACTAACCTTCACTAACTTTTTAATGA
Source organism: Zantedeschia hybrid cultivar (assembly GCA_030544215.1). Lineage (NCBI taxonomy): Eukaryota > Viridiplantae > Streptophyta > Magnoliopsida > Alismatales > Araceae > Zantedeschia > Zantedeschia hybrid cultivar. The sequence continues at coordinate 56,729,976 of JARZZO010000002.1, read as the reverse complement.
CCAAGAGGTTGGATATTTATAGGCTTTACATCCGCGGTTACTTAAAGATTAATATGAAAGAATTTGAAGTTTATCAAACTAACAAACAGATAAACACAGATTAATTCATCATTATCTATAATTATCTAAAATGCGTCGCCCATGGGAGACGTCTTTTAGACTAATTAAGATAAGGATAAACATCCGGAAAAAGAGACAGAAACAACTTAGGAGACATAAATGGCGTCGTGCCTTGAAGACGTCTTTTAGCTAATTAATCAATTAATTAAAATTCAAACTTAAAAATCAAAATAGGAATAAAGTCTAAATGGTGTCTACACATGTCGACGTCTTTTAGACTTTTTCATGTTTGATTAAAATTTGAGTTAAAATCAATTTAATTAATTAACTTAAATTATGTCTGTCTGATCCGATATTATTTAGATAATTAATCCGAAAAGATTAATAAAAATTAACTAATGATTAAATATCAAACTATTTTGAGACATTATTATATGATATGAAATTTGCTCAAAATGATGTCAAAATTAGCGTGTCTACAATATGTTATATGCTCAAGGGACGGCGATACGTAATGTCCTGACAATTTGATATGTTCTGTTCGATATATGATATGTTTTGATCATGGTTAGTAGACTTATTTAGTTAAATCAGAATCTGATCATGCCTTATATGCTATGTGTTAGTTTAATTTGTTCTTGCTATTAGAAAACACATATGATTTGGTAATTTATATTTGACTACGTTTTATATCATGATCTTATTTAAGTTATATGTAGAATTATGAATAGTATATATATTTGATATTATCCTTTTTCAATTATTATATTGCTAGTATTTGGTGGATTTGATTTGCATACTGAGTGGTTGTACTCATAAATCCTACTAACATTTTCAGAGACTGAGGAGGAAGAGTTAGTTGAGGAACATGCCTTTGCTTAAAGAATTGGATTCAGACTTATTTGGAGGTTATATAGGATTAGATTTACTATTTTTTTAGATTTGATGTAGTAGAAACGTGAAAGAATATGTGTACTTTTATATTTCTTTAGTGAATTGGAAGGATTTATTTCTACTACATGTTTGATGAAATTTGAGGATCCTGGTTATCGCAATATAATGGAATATTTAGATTTAATGATGGTAACTGACATGTTTATTGCTTGGTTATTTGTCTCTCATCATTCATCTTCGATTTGTATATTATTTGATTCCGTAGTTACGTAACTTGAATTCGAAGTGAGTCTGAATGACTGAACTGGATTAGGGACGTAACAATGTGGTATTAGAGCATATGAATAATGGGAGAACATTAATCGTTACCATTTGATCATGAGCCATACCAATTTGATCTTGAGAGTGGAGGTAGGATAATATGGGTAGGATAAATCTTTAAATGTAAGGACTAATTAGGCTCTATTGGATGTTTCAGATAAGGTTAAGATGGTTAGAGTATGAAATTGTAGATCTTATAGATAGTTAGTATTAACAAGTAAACTTAGAGATTCAAATACAAATAGGATTAGTCTCACCCTTTTGGGGAGAGTCAATTTGATTGCAATGACATAGGGCCAGCTAGAAGGGTTATGTACCACCCATTATGTTTTTCTACTAGGCTTGTTAATCTATGGAAAATTGACTTATTATTATCGTTAGCCCATAGTATTATCTTAAGAGATGTCCTATGATTTTTAATACTCTCTATGGGGAGACAATAGCTACCGAACTTATTCGGTCTGACTCATATATTTGTATTGAGGGTAGATAAACGTTCATAGTCACCTATGTTATTGATACGGTAGACTTTGACATCATACTGGGTATGGACTTTTTAGAAAAGCATGATGCATTGCTAGATTGTCGTAAGATGAGAGTGATATTCCATGGTCCTAGACTAGAAGATACTTTCTATTTTCAATCCTAATGAATAAATTTGGAAGGGTGTTTGTCTCTGTAGTAAAAGCACATAAGTTAGTCAATCAAAGTTGTGAGACATTCTTGGCTAGTGTGGTGACTGATGATGACACAGCCAAGACAGTGCAAGACATTGAGGTGATTTGGGATTTTCTTAATGTGTTTCCTGATGATCTGCCTGGGTTACCACCATCTCGGGAGATCGAGTTTATCATTGATCTTATGCCAAGTACCGCACCTATTTCTAAGTCATCATACAGAATGGCTCCTGCCAAGATGGCAGAATTAAAGAAACAACTACAGGAGCTTTTGGACAAAGGTTTCATACATTCTAATGTATTGGAGTGCACCAGTGTTATTTGTCCGGAAGAAGGATGGGGTCGATAGCTTTATGGTGTATACTGGTGCATCACGGAAGGGTCTCGGATGCCTACTTATGTAGCAGGGCAAGGATGTGGCCTATGCATCGAGACAACTGAAAGACCATGAGTAAAATTATCCCACGCATGATTTGGAGAGGGCTGCTATGGTACATGCCCTGAGAATCTAGCGGCATTACCTCTATGGAGCACAATTTGAAGTGTTCACTGATCATAAGAGCCTGAAGTACATATTTTCCCAGAAGGATCTCAATCTAAGGCAGAGGTGATGGGTGGAGTTCCTAAAAGATTATGATTTCACATTGAACTATCATCTAGGCAAAACGAATGTGGTAGCTGATACATTGAGTAGGAAGTTGATGGCTGTACAGTTGCACTATGACTAGAAGACTATGGAAGATGTTATTGAAGCTACATCTTAGGTTCATGGGGAGAGGTCGTACTTGATGCATCTAGATGTTCGATCTATTCTGATTGACCAAATCATTCAGACTCAGGAGAAAGATCAAGCTACTCAGACTATGATTGGAAAGTCTGATGTTATACAAGGATCTGATGGTGGCATTCGGCTAAACAATATGTTATGTGTGCCGAATGATGTTCAACTCAGGAGAGAGCTGATGGCTGAAGCCCACAAGTTGCAATTTTCTATACATTCAGGCAGTACGAAGATGTATCGTGACTTGAAGAAGAACTTCTGGTAGTCAGGTATGAAGAAGGATATTGTTGACTTTGTTTTCAGATGTTTGACGTGTCAACAAGTGAAGGTAGAACATCAAAGACCTACTGGTCCATTGCAGTCAGTGGAAATCCCGCAGTGGAGTTGGGAATATATTACTATGGATTTCATCATAGTACTACCCAAGACAAGGAAGAAGTATGACATGATTTGGGTGATTGTAGATCGATTGACTAAGTTTGCACATTTTTTGGCCATTCACAAGGCTCAATCATTGGAAGAATTGACTAGACTTTACATTGGCGAGATCATTCGATTACATGGCGTGCCAGTTTCCATTATTTCAGATAGGGATTTCAGATTCACTGCTCGATTCTAAAAGACTCTACAGGAGGCATTGGGCACCCAACTTAAATTTAGTTATGCTTTTCATCCTCAGACCGATGGTCAGTCTGAGAGGACTATACAGATGCTCGAAGACATGTTGAGGGCGTACAACATAGAGTGGCAGGGTAGCTAGGATGATCAATTGCCTTTGATAGAGTTTGTGTATAATAACAACTATCATTCTAGCATCGGGATGGCACCATATGAGACACTCTATAGGAGGCCATGTAGATCGCCTGTCTGATGGTCAGAAGTTGGTGAGAGAAGTTTATTAGGACCTCAGGTTGTCCAAGATTGTTTAGAAAAGATTGACATCATCAGGAAACGGCTACTTACTGCTCAGAGCCGACAAAAGAGTTATGCAGATAAAGGAGATGAGAGTTGGCATTTGAAGTGGGAGAACATGTGTTTCTCAAGGTGTCTCCTACAAAGGGTGTGATGCGTTATAGGAGGAAAGGGAAGCTTAGTCTGAGATTCATCAGGCCATTCGAGATTCTTCAGTGAGTGGGCGAAATGACTTACAAGTTGACTCTACCACCTGCATTAGCCAGTGTGCATCTAGTGTTCTATGTCGATGCTCAGGAGATACATCTCTGATCCATCTCATGTAATTGAGTATGAGTCACTAGAGGTACAATCAGACTTATCTTATGAAGAAAAACTAATTCGCATAGTAGATCATAAAGAACAGGTACTCCGAACCAAGGTGATTCCTCTAGTGAAGGTTTTATGGCGGAACTATTCTACGGAGGAAGCTACCTAGGAGACAAAGGAAGATATGAAGAAGTATCCATATGTATTCGGTGAGTTATGCTGATTTAAATTTCGAAGATGAAATTTTTTTAAGGGGGAGAGGATGTTATATCCTAGACCTCAAGCCCATTAATTTGTTAATGGGATAAGCTTAATTAAGCCTAATTAGATTTAAAAAAACCTAATTAAGTCAATTAATGGGGTAAAATGATTTAAATATGTTTAATATTTATTTAATAATATAATAATATGTTTAGAATGGATAAGTAATTAGTTAAGTCAAAACAAATCCAATAAACCCATTAGTAATCCAATTAGGAAACTAGTTAGATTCCAACATTTGGTCAAATTTTCAGGTCTGAAAACTGTGAGAAAGCATTGTTTTGAGAACGTAATAACTTCACGCCCAAAAGACCAAAAATAATATGGCATATATGATTAGAAAGGAGATATAAAATACTACAACTTTGTTAAAAGGATTAAAAGCAAATTGTGACGTTTAATGGGTCGAATCGGAGGAGGTTTATGGGAGAAAATCCATTCTGCACGAAAATCTAAGTTTCTAGTTTGAATCGGAATACTTAAGCTTGTTGGTTAAGGAAGTTACGGTTTGACTTCGACTTGAAAACTTTGGGGGCTTAATTTGAGTAGTACTAGGAAGCCAAAATAGTATATATGAGGCCTTGGAATCATGCATAAGGCCTCCTCCATGCAACCCCAAGATAAGAGGTAAGAATATAGTATTCTTCATGAGAAAGAGAAGTATTTTGATTTAATTCTCTTTAGAAATTGATTCTAATAGATGGATTGTTGTTCTTTGAGGTTTAGAGGTCGTGGGAGAATCTTATTACAAGAAAACCGAGATTGGAGTGTTAGAAGGTGATTGAAAGGCATTAGAGGAGAGTGTTCTTTGTGTTTTTGAGGTAAGTGATGATAACCCATTAAATGATATTTTCTATTAATATAAAAAGTTTGTTTTGATTTTCAGAAGTGGTCAAACATGTTTTATAGAACTATAATCTACCAACCCATGACTTTATATTCCACTTTGATCTATGAATATTTGATCAAATTCACAAAATCCTATATACTGAAAATTTAGGACCTATAGCTACATTTTTCAGGATCTATACCTACGGTTTTCAATGATAAATTTTCAGTTTGAACTTAAATTGACCATAACTCTTTGTTCCTTTGACGATTGACTTGAAATTTCGAACACACTTTTATTTCGGCCTGTTATACCTTCTGGTAAAATCTCATAAATTTTATATTTTATTTGCCTATTATTCTGCTATTTATTCGATTGGCCCAGTTTGACTTAAGCTATTTATATGTCATTTCATATTCTAAATCATTCGTTTGATGTTGAAATTATATGAAACTTTTTCCTTATGATTCCTTTGATCTATTGGACATGTTAACCAAGTTTGATAATTTTCTAAATCTGTTTGCTATTTTCGGCCTTATTTGTTCATTTTTTGTCTCTGAAAATTTATTTTATTAGCCGAAAATTATAATTATTTTTACAAAAAATCTGATAAAATTTCAGTAGCATGTGCTTCTATCCAGCAACTTATTTTGGTTATCTTTACTTTGATTATTCATCTCTATGACTAGGTTGGCCTTTTAAGTGGTTATTTTGTAAGTAAAAGCATGTTTTTTGACTTATACACGTGTAGCACTTTGATAATTCAAATTCCAGATATTTGTTCGTCTTCTATCATCATTTGATCTCTGTTATTATGATTGTGCCATAATTATTTGAATTTATTTGGACATTGTCATCTTAAGGAGATATTTGGTCTGATTCCATTATAAACATCTATATTGGATAGGGTATTTTGTTTGGAACCCGAGGGTAAACAAGTAGAATCTTGATTTCTAGCCGGCTAAAACAAGGGGACGGTGAGATGTAATGTCCTGGCAGTTTGGAGTTGGGTGGGTCTTAGACTCCTCAGTTCTGTGCAGTGACCATGACTTTTGTCTCATTTGCCTAGATGCTTTGGTATTTATTTTGTTTGGCTCCTTATGTTGTGGTTTGGGTGCATGTCCGTTAATATTTGATATGATATATTTGACATGATTTAATTGGCACATAATCTGAAATCTTTACTCTATATGTTCATTTGAATTAAACTTAATTATTTGAATCTTTTGATCATCATGTTTAGCTATCTCTTTACAATCATATGAATCTATCTTAAGTATATGATCCATGATATGAATCTGATTTGATAATCTACTATGCCATGATATTTGCCATTTGATATGTAAGGATTGAGGTTTCGGATCCGGTTATCGGGTCAGTTTCGGGGTCGGATCCCTTAGTTTGGGCCATGGTGGGGCTAGGGCTTAGTTTCCTTTTCGCGTCGAGCCTGCTCGACTCGGTTCAAACAGCGTTCGACGATGTGGACGCATTTTAGGCTGTGCCACGTGGGCTAGTTTTGGGTCGCTGGAGTACGGCCCCGGTCTTATCGTCTGAATGGCGTCTTGTTGTAGGCGCCGGAAATGACCCCGCGCTCAACTGGTGAGCGAAGACCGACCTCCGTGGCTACGAATCCAGAATAAAGAACAAATGACTTGATGAACTAAAACACAAAGAACTAAAATGGTGATCGCCAGGGTGTTTTACCTCGACCCAGGGGGACTACCTTGATCGCGAATGACACTCCAAGACCTCTATGCACAGCAGAATTTGTAGTCCATACTCCCTTCTCCTCGGCCGGCCAAGAAGACGGGGCCTCACGCTTTGATTTCCTGCAAATTAATCATGAATTAAGACACCCATTAAACTCTTAATTAGCATAGCATCCATTCATTAAGCAAAAGAGATATATCAATTAGAGGTGAGGATACCGAATATGTGGGTGAGAAGGATGAGTGACCAAGTGTTATGGCCACCCACCTTCCCGTTTTTTGGTGTTTTGGATCAAAATAAACCCCTTAGCAAAGATCTAAGGTACCTAATCATGAGTGCATGTGTGTGCGAATGGAATCTAAACATAGACAAAATCCTAAACTTATGCATGCATGTATGGTACTATGAAGAGAACGATAAAAATGATAAATGAGAGAGGAGAGTAGGGTTCCCTTTTCGACGTTGAAGAGAGTGTCGCATGGGCATAAAATTGACAGCACATTCTTCCTTCTTAGAGCCTCCAAGACTCCATAGTTGTTTCCTTCCCACGAGCTCCAGAGAAGAAGACTTTGAAATCACTCTTTTCTCTCTCTTTTGATGTAAAATGGTACCCTCACCCTAGTGAACCTCCTTGGTCCCGTTTCCAAGGTGAAGGAGAGCTTAAATCGGCAAGGGAGCTCGAGTTAAAACCCTAGGAAGCCCCTATTTCGTGGGCCAATGGATGAGGATAAAGAAGGTTGTATAGAGATCTCTTCAACAACATCTAAATCAAAACCAATCAAAAATTAACATATAAGCCCTAAATAACCTTCATCTTAATCCATTAGAGTGAAAAAATGCGGAAGATATGGTAAAAAAATCCGAGAGAAAGGTTAAAAAAAAAGGTTAAGATAATCACGAAAAACCAACCAATTAGATGGCCAAAGAAGTGACCGTCTGAAGGATCAGACGGTCAGGAAGGTGGCCGTATGAACTCAGAAGGCCAGCAAACTGGCCGTCTGAACACAGAAGGCCAGCAAATTGGCCGTCTGAACTCAGAAGGCCAGGAAGGTAGCCGTCTGAACTCAGAAGGCCAGCAAACTGGCCGTCTGAACTCAGAAGGCCAGGAAGGTGGCCGTCTGAACTCAGAAGGACAACAAACTGACCATCTGAACTCAAAAGGCCAGGAAGGTGGCCGTCTGAACTCAGAAGGCCAGCAAACTGGCCGTCTGAATTCAGAAGGCCAGCAAACTGGCCGTCTGAACTCAGAAAGCCAGCAAACTGGCCGTCTGAACTCAGAAGGCCAGCAAACTGGCCGTCTTAATTTAGAAGGCCAGCAACCTGGCCGTCTGATCTCAGAAGGCCAGGAAGGTGGTTGTCTGAACTCAGAAGGCCAGGAAGGTGGCCGTCTGAAGGATGTTCAGACGGCCATCTTTCTGGCCGTCTGAATGTTCAGACGGCCAACTATCTGGCCGTCTGAAGGATCAAACGGCCAGCACTCTAGCCACCTGATGGACTTGACAAAACCTTTTTTAAAAATGAATATTTTTGAAATCCGAATGCAAAAAATGAAAAAAAGGTTTTGAAATCATACACCCTTCTTTTTTCTTTTCTTTTTTTTTGAAAAATGAACGTTTTGTGACAACACTTTTATAACATAAAGAAATTAAATTTTAAGGAGTCCAAATGACAAAAGATCAACACGAAGGCCCGTTAACACAATCGGTCTATGGAATGGGCCAAAAATGGGTGTCTACAGCTGCCCCTCCGTGGCATCCTCTTTGCAAGGGAGCACGGCGGACTGATAAGTGGATGATATGTACAATACACCCCTTTTTGGACCACTCCACCTGAGGTGGAACCTGCTAAAGTCTGACAACAATGGTGATACAAGCTAAGAATGATGATGAAAAAGAGTTGTGTACCCATAAACTACAACCCAGGAGGCCCTCTAGCAATTACCGCGAGTCTCCGACACACTATGGGACGCCTGTCAGGTCGAAGGAGTTTAAGGGATGACAACTAAAGGCGCGGAAGGTGCATTCCAAGACTTAATCAAAACACTGCGCAGATGATAAAAGATTCCAACACTGGATGATCAAAACACAGGCGATAGGGTCCTACTCTCCACTGCAATGGTATGCTGAAAGAATGGATGATGCATGCTGGGTTTAAAATAAAAAACCTATCTAATGCAAGACACTGGAGGATTTATTCTAGGCTATTCAAATACTTAAACCTCATAAATCCATCATCATTTTTGTTAAAGGGGAACTCCGGATTTATGTGTATTAAGTTATTAGCCTCCAGTTTTTTTTTCTAAACTAATGCAGACTCTTCAATCTTTTTCTTCCTGCAAAATCAGATGTTAGAATCATTATATCAGCAATAAAGTAAGAAGCACACATCTTTCTATTTTTTTCAATTTTTTTAAAATTTTTCTGAAATATTTTGTTAGAAGGCCAAACTGGTAGCCGTCTGAAGCATCAGAATGCCATCTACCTGGCCGTCTAAAGGTTTTATGTTGTCCCTTTACTTTTCTTTTATTGTGGGACTCTGGCGCATGGCAGTACATCTCTATTTGGTATAAAATAAGTGGGAGAAAGCTTGGATGGGACCCTTCAAATCTCTCATGGCATCCTCTTCTTCCTCCAAAAGGCTACCTTTGGGCTTCATGCTTCGCACACCTGATGTTTTGACCGAAATCGAGGGTTATCTTAGCAATCGTGTGGCTCGTGGGCAGGTATGCCCCTGATGATGATGTTGGATGCAGGGGTATGCCCCCGATGATGTTGTTGGATGCAAGGGTATGCCTTTGAGGATGATGTTGTATTCATGACTTTTGTGATTGCCACTTAACTTGCTTTTCTTCATTGCCTGTTCCTGCGCAACACCATTGAGAAAGAATGTTATTTTCATAGTTTATTTTAACCCCTTACTTAAAAAGATGAATACCATTCTAGCCTTGGCGACGAGTGAGGGGGCCTTATCTTATTAAACAGACATAAAGAAATAAAGAAATATACGACATGCAATCATGTATATGCAATTTGTATGTGCAAAATGACAAGCATTCATACAGATGAATGTGTGTGTGTGTGTGTGTGTGTTTTGGATTTTGAAATATGTGTTTTTTTTGGAATTTGAAATATGTGATGTGATTTTTTTTTATTTTGAAATATGTGATTTGTTTGTTTTTTTGGATTTTGAAATATGTAAATTTTTTTGGATTTTGAAATGTCCCTTACTGAACTCCCCAGGCATCCTATGCGCATACCTAAGCCGATTTGGGTCGTTAATAGTCCTCAACCAGAACCCACCCGGTTAAGTCTTATGCGGATGACAATACCGTCACACCAAGCTCTGGCTCCCAGTTGTTCCCGACCAACAGGTTCTTCTCAAAAACATATCAACGATAAATGATTTGCCCGACCCGGGTCTCTTTCCTCACAACTTAAGTAGTAAATGATAGACCACCCTATAATCCTAATGGCCAACCGTGCAACGCTAGCCAGGAATTAGCGGCGTCGTACCATTCGGTAAACCGCTTGCGTTGACCTAAGCCCGAAGTTTCAAGAGAAATTGACAGACTCTAAAAATCGGCGTGGTACACAGATCAAAAGAACCTTCGACTAGACTTCACACACCTTTTCTTTTCTAAGAGGGTTTGGTTTGAGGAAGTATGACGGTTAAATTTTCCATGTCATTAATTCCATTTAACTTTTGAATCTTAGTTCACTTGAACCTCACTAAGAAAAAGAGAGAACACCCAAAATAAAAAGAATGAATAGATAAGCCGCTTGAGAGGGTTAGGTGACCTCAGGGATTATCCTTCTTCTATCCTATTGCCTGTTGGGATTCGATCTCTTTTTTTTTTTTTTTTTTTTTTCTCTTTTCTTTGTGGCCTTGTTTTGAGATTTGACTTGATAGACCTTTTCTTCATTTGCCTCATTTTACTGACTTGACATTTGGTCTGGAGGCTTTTGATTCTTTTTGCCTTTGACGTGGCTTTTTCTTTTGATTTCTTTGTTTGACTTCCTCCTACTAAGGCGGCGAACGGACTCGGGAGTCCTCTCATGAGGCCACGGTCCCCCAACTTTGGCTGAATAAGAGGAAAAAATAGTGTTCTATCTCCTTCTAAGCTTGGTTTCCATTCTCTTTGACTCGTCCGTTATTTGCTCCTTAATGATAAGCGTGAGTGTGTGTAAGGACTTCCCCTTTTCCAAACGTCTAAAAGAAATAGAGCCAGTTTATGAAAATCTAACCTTAAGCCCCACTGGTCATAGCACCATGCCGACTATCCTATTCCTATTTGAAACAAAAGCTAAGTGACCTAAGGGTAAAACTTCTTCAAGTAAACACCATTCCATGGATGAGATAACTCTTGCCCCTGCTCATTTAGCAACTTATATGCGTTCTCAGGATACATCTCTTTAACCACAAATGGCCCTTCCTAATTTTCAAGCAACCTATTTCTTGGTCTATAAGATTTTATGAATTTTCGTTTTAGGACCATCTCTCCCACTTAAAATTTATGTTCAATTACCTTTTTGGCATAAAATCTTGCAATTCTTTGACGATAAACTTTAGCGTTATCGGCAGCAATCATTCGCTTTTCACTTATGGGCTCCAATTGAGTCAACAAAGCTTCCCGATATCTATCGAAATCTAAATCCTGACCCAATTGTACTCTTAATGAGAGGATAAGGATCTCGTATGGAAGTACCGCCTCTGATCCGAATGTGAGTGCAAAAGGGGTTTGACCGGTAGGAGTTCAGATTGAGGTGCGATATGCCCATAGAGCATCCACTAAACGTTCTGGCCAATCTGCGAAATTATGTGATTTGCAAGTTTTCTTTATGATTCTGATGAGAGTTTTGTTTGTTGCTTCTGCCTGGCCATTACCTTGTGGATAATATGGAGATGAATGATGTAATTGAATGCCAAACTTACTGCACATTTCCTGAAATTCCTGGGCGACAAATTGCGGTCCATTGTCGGTGACGATGTCCCTTAGGGTTCCGAACCTGGCCAAAATGTTGCGCCTGATGAACTTGATCACTGTTGAGGCTTTGATCTCGGAGAAGGCTTATGCTTCAGTCCATTTGGTGAAGTATTATGTAGCAATGAGGATGAATGACTTCTTCTTGATTTCTCCAGTTCTGTCTTCCAAGGGTCCAACAACATCAAATGCCCACATGGCAAAGGGCCACGGAGCGATCATTGGGTGAAGAGATGAGGAGGGAGCATGAATTTTGTCGGCGTGAAGCTGACACTTCACACAATGCCGAACGAAGATGTTACTGTCTTCCTCCATAGTGGGCCAGTAATAGAGTTTGAAGAGTTTTTAAGCTAGTGAGCGGCCATTGACATGGCCGCCACATTCACTAGCGTGAGCAGCTTCGATCACTTGTTTAGCCTCTATTTCATTTAAGCAGCGAAGAAATACTCCGCTATGTGACTTCTTATGTAGCACACCTCCTAAAATTCTATATCTCTGTGCCACCCGACGGATTGCCTTTCGATCCTGAGATGTGGAATATTCTGGGAAAGACCCATCCTTACAGTAATTCTCAATATCAAAATACCAAGGATTCCCATCATCAAATTCCACCACTAGCTCTACATTGGACACCTCTAGTATCGAGACTTCTTCATCAGGAGGCTTAAGGAATTATAGGAACCAAGGGTCAAAAAGAGAGGGAAAGTCCATTTTCTGGATCAAGATTGTTTCAGATGATTTGCCTGGTGGGAATTTTAAAGAAGAAGATAGTGAAGCAAGGGCATCCGCTAGAATGTGGCGACAGGCTACACTTTTCACCAACTCTTGATATGGCTTCAACTTGGGATCTTTAGTTCTATACTTGTGAAGAACTTGTCTAAGGATTAGCTGAGAATCACCAATGATGCGCAACTCTTTGACTCTAAGTATTACTGTCGTCTTCAGTCCTGTTAAGAGTGCTTCATATTTTGCTATATTGTTGGTAGCATAAAATGTTAATTGTCGAGCCTGAGGGATGCTCACTCCTTTAGGTGACAATAAGACTGCCCCTATTCCCTTACCTTTAGAGTTGAGAGCACCATCAAAATAGAGAACCCAAGATGGACTATCATCCACTAAAGATCTCAATTCTTCATCGGGAAGCTCAGTTTCGACAAGAGAAAAGATTGGTAAGGGGTGATGTGCCAGATGTTCTGCAATGGCTTGTCCCTTGATGGCTTTCTGATTCACATATGTTATATCAAATTGATTCAAAAAACTTTGCCATCTAACCAAACGATCCGTCAATACTGGCTTTTCCAAGAGATATTTGATCGGGTCCATCCTAACCAGAAGCTTTACCTCATGAGCAAGAAAATAATGCTTGAGCTTCTGAGCTACCCAGACGAGAGTTGCACACGTCCTTTCCATGGCAGTGTATTTCTTTTCTGCTTCATTGAATAATTTAGAGAGATAATATACCGCCCTTTCTTTCTTTTCGTCGTCATATTGGGCCAATACTACTCCAACAGAATCATCAGTAGCAGAAATGTAGAGCAGTAGGGGACGTCCCGCCACTGGGGGCATCAGGACTGGGGAACTTTGTAAATAGCTTTTTAATTCATCAAAAGCCTTCTGACATTTCACATTCCAATCAAATTTTGCCCCTCCCTTCAGTAGTTTGTAGAATGGCTTGCACCTCTGTGAATGTTGCGAAATAAACCTCTGAATGAACTGCAATCTTCCAATAAGTCCTCGAACTTGTTTGATATTCTTGGGAGGTGGCATTTCAGAAATGACTTTGGTCTTGTTAGGATCTATCTCTATTCCTCTCTTGCTTACAATGAATCCTAATAGTTTTCCCAATGATACTCCGAACACACATTTCTTAGGATTCATTTTTAGTTGGTGTTCCCTTGACCTTTGCAAGACCTTTCTCAAGATTTTAGAGTGATTTTCTCGAGTCCTTGATTTTATCAAGACATCATATACATACACCTCCATACCCACATGCATCATGTCGTGAAAAATGGCCATCATAGCCCTTTGATATGTTGCCCCTGCGTTCTTCAACCCAAAAGGCATCACAACATAACAATAAGTTCCCCATGGGGTGGTGAAAGACATCTTCTCTTGATCTTCCTCAGCTAACCTGATCTAATTGTATCCTGAAAAGCCATCCATAAATGAAAGCATCTCGTAGCCTGCGGTATTATCTATTAGGACATCTATGTGGAGTGAGAAATCATCCTTGGGACAGGCTTGGTTCAAATATCTAAAATCTATGCACACCCTGACCCTACTGTCCTTTTTCATCACTGGGACGATGTTTGCTACCCACTGAGGATAGAGAACAACTCTGATGAATTTTGCTTTGTGGAGTTTATCAACTTCCTCTTTGACTTTCAGAGCCAATTTTGGATGGAGTCTCCTCAATTTTTGTTTAACAGGCTTAGCATCAGATTTTAGGACTAACCGGTGCTCCACGAAGGATGTATCTAGTCCCGACATATCCTCATAAGACCAAGCGAAACCATCCGGATATTCCTTTAACACAGTTGTTATCTCAGCTTCTTCTTTGGCACTCAAATTTTCACTAATAAGGATTATCTTAGAATCTTCCTCTGTGCCAAGATTAACTTCCTTGGTTGGCTCATCAACTGCAGCTGTTGGCTCAAACGATGAACAAATCCAATGGTGCAACCGGGCCCATTATCTCAAGTAAAGGAGATTCAAACAATTTTTTCAAAGAAGGCCCAAATGAAGAAAAGTTAATGGACAACTGTCATGCCCATTCTTGTAAGTCCAAAGAAGTCAAAAAGGGGTTATTTTCAGCCCAAATGATGAAGAAATCCAAAGGGGCAGGCCTAGGCCCATTATCTCAAGCAAAAGAAGCCCAGTAGGGCCAATTTGGGCCCAAAAAGTAAAGGCCAAAGCTCAATTTCGTGGTAGCCTTCAAAAGGGCCCAAATGGTCCCCCCATGGCCTATTCTTATCCCTTTGGCCCATAGTCAAATCTGCCCAAATGAGGATGAGAAGAAAAGCAAGTGGTCCCCCGCTCAAGATTTTTCTAGAAGAGGATATGTGAAAAGCAAAAGGAGAAACCAATTATGATTCTCCAAGTGTTGTGGCCTCATTGAAGGGCTCTCAAGAGGGATTTCTTATCCCTAATCCAAGGTTAATGGATGCCTAATCTACCCCCAAAAAGTAACCCAACTTTATCTATAAAAGAACCCCCATCTTCTACAAGAAAAAGTTGGAGACAAAAATCTCAAAAAATAAAAAAGAGAAGAAGAAAGGTGAGAGAGCATGGAGGAGCACGTCTCCCTCCTCCTTCCCCTCCATTTCCTGCACCCCAAGAGAGAAAAAAGAGTTAGAGAAGAAGAGAAAAAGAAAGGAAGAGTGCTAGAGAAGAAGAGAGCAAGATTGTAGGCTTCAAGAGCCATTCTCCCTTCTCATCCCCTCTCCAAAGTAGAGTGGGTGTGAAGAAGGGGTTTATTTCTATCTCTTTACTTTCTTATAATATTTTCTTTCATTTCGATGTTCATAGAAACTTCTATCTCCCCCTTGATGTTCATCCATGGTGATTGAAAGTAATGAAATGCAAAGTTCAGATTTTCTGAGTCTGTTTTGTGAATTTGCTGGTTATCTTACTTTTATAGCATTTTTTCCTTCATAAAGTATGTGTTTTTTCGTATGGGGATGGTAGAGGGGCCTTTCTAGTTTATAGAAATGGTCTCCTCAAGCCTTAAAACCCCCTAAATATGGAGATATGACCCGAAATGTGCTTTGCTGTCCAGATTTCCTGAAAACTGATTTTCTATTTATTTGTCTTTGGTTTTGAGGTTTTTCAAGGTGGCTTGGCTTTCCATGACCCTTAGGAGTACATCCCCTCCATAGATGATGTTCTCCCAAGGCCAAACATCAAGAGAAACCCCCTAAGTTTCATATATATTAGGATCCAAGTTTCTGGTTTTCATGTTGGAACCGAATGGGTTTTGTTTGGATTTCTTTCCTTTGATGGCTAAGGATTTAGGCCCTAGAGATTCTTAAGGAGGTTCCCTTACTAGTTGAGGATGAGCTTCTTTGGGTAGACACCCTCTAACATGGAGCCAAGAAGGAGAGATCCATGGAAAAGATAATAAAGTATGCCTAAGTTTCTCTATATGTTCATATTCAAGTTTTCATGATATTTTCCTAAAGAAATGGAATAGGTGATTCCCTGTGGATAGCCCTTTCATTTTGAAGGCATTAAGGGCATCCTTTGGGTGAGTGGTTGGATGCTCGGCACGCCCCCCTTTATAGCCACCTCCATGGTTCATGGCTACATGTGATCCTCTAGGGAAATTGGTGGAGTTCCTTGCTCCCCAAATGTAGAGATGCTTTGGATTACCCCTTGTTGGTTTTTCTTACATCTTGAAGGCATTGAGGGCACCCTTTGGGTTAGTGGTTGGATGCTCGGCACGCCTCCCTCTATAGTCATCCCTATGGTCCATTAGCCATTACATATCCCTTTAACGGAGTTGCTCCTTTGGGTACCTTCATGCCATGATCCTTCATGAAGATCTTAAACCTTTTCATTGGGTTTTTCTAATGAAAGGTTGAAATTCAACTTGGAATCATTATATTAAGCATTTTTAATGCTTTATAAAGTGATCCAAGAGGAATGAGATAAACATGAAGAAATCATGTCATTTGAAGAAATCCACACAAGAACCACTCTTTGAAAAGGCCCCATGTAGCCATACTCAACTTCTGAGATTCTTCAGTGTTATCCTCCTCAAATTTGTGGTGATTCTTGGATCACTTCAAGTTGAAAGAGGTATAAACCTGAAATTATGCTCAGATTTTGAGTCTGCGCACCTATAACCATGGAAATTCAATTGGGAATGGGGTACAATCTATTTTTCTCCACTCCGGATTTCATATTCTAACTTTAATGGTTGAAACTAATCCCTTGGTGGATTTAATTGCAGCTTGAACTGTGCAGGAAATTCAAAAATCAAATTTCAGACTTGAGTCTGTGCCATTGTTCTACGTCTGCGCACCCTTGCGCAAACTCAACTCAAAGCTGTCAAAAAAGGCCTTGCATGGGCTGATAGACTCATTTATGGTTCAAGTAACTCAAATAATTAAAGTTAATTCATCCAAAAAAGGTTTAAGATAGCCATCTTCTATTTTAAATAAACACAAAATTTCAAACACAAGTTGAGTCTGCACAACTTTCATAAACTCATTTCAAATGAAAAAATCAACTAAACAATAAATCAAACTGCTCAAATCACTCACAATCATATATCAAACACTCCATATCATTTAAATAAACATCCATTTACAAAAAGGATCCAAATCCCTTCAAAATAAACCAAAATTACAAGTTCAGCTGAGTCTGCGCACCCTTTGCACAGACTCAAACCCATTTTTCTTGTCTCCTTGATATTTGAAGCTCCCTAGCTTTTTGAAACTCTTGGAATTCCCCTCAACCTCAGGAGGTTCCATCCTTTCGAGAATCTTGCTCAAATCCTCTTTAAACTTAAGTCTGCACATCAATCCCAAGGCCAAAACCTCATCTCTTGGCCCCCAAATCATGTCCGCAGCTCCAAATCTGTAAATAATCATCAAACAAAACATAAAATCAAGTTATCCCACAAAAAATCCAATAAAACAACTCATAATAAAAAAATCCAAAGTTCAGACTTGAGTCTGCGCATCCTAGTGCAGACTCAGCCCTGAAATTCACAAAAAATAAAAAAGCAACTTCCCGAGCACCAAAAAATGATCTAAAACCCTATAAAAATCAAGTTTATTCTTATATATCAGAATATCAAATAAAAACACCAAGTTTTTCTTGAAAAAATGCAAAAAGTAACTAAAAACACTTTGGTGATATAGCGCAGACTCAACCTTGAAATCCCAAATTTGGTCTTTTTTGACCTTAATTTTCCTCCAAATTAAATCAAAAAATTTACATAAAAAATTCATATTTTATATAAGCCAAAAACCTAAATAAAAGCTTAAAAATCCTTTCACAAAAAATATAAAAAATACTAAACACTTTGATAAACAATGAGTCTGCGCTTTATAGCGCAGACTCAACCCTAAATTCCTAAAAACTGGTATTTTGGCTATTAAAATTCCATCAAATCAAATCAAAATCTTAAGAATAACCCCATATTTTCCACAAATCAAAACCCAAACAAAAAATTAAAACTTTTCCCTATAAATTACCTAAAAAGCTGAAAAATAGACTTGTAACAGGTGAGTCTGCGTTACCCTGCGTAGACTCAACCCCTAATTGCTAAAATCCAATCTTTCAATTCTAATTCCTTTAAAATTGAATAAAAAAACCCCAAGATAAGAATAAAATACTTCTAATAAATAAAAAATCAAATAAAACTCAGATTTCCCCTTTTGCAAAACATAAAAAATACCTAAAAGAAGCCTCATTTCTAAACTTAAAAAATTTAACAAATCTTCAAAGCATCCCCATAAATCAATCCAGAAAATACTAAAAAATGTCTCTCATCATCATCCATCAATGAAAATCAATCAAGTCTTGCGCAGACTCAACTTTAAACTAAAAAATGAGTTTTCTTCTCAAATAAAAGATGAAATTCATTTATTTTTCAAATGCAATCTTGTATATCTTACTTATATCATTTCAAAGGGTGTTATTATATTCTTTCGATGATTAATCAAGGGTTTTCCTCTTAGGAGAATGTATTAACGCTTTTCCATTTATGGGTAGCGGGATCGGGTCGAATAACTACGCAATCATCTGATTGAGTCAGGTAAAGCGCATAAATAACAAATCTAAATCAAAAAATCAAAAATCAAGATCCAGTGCATTTTTTGCCCTAAAAAAATGTACGACAATCTCTTTTAGCAGGCCCGGTGGGACCTGTCCTCCCTTCATCTTCTCGTCGGAAGAACAAGGATAAGACCCATTCTTTGAAGATTTTGATTATCTCTTAGTTGTATTACAGGAGACTCAATGGAATCGAAAGTTTTCTTCGGCCCTCTGGTGGTCGAGAACCACGCTCGCTATGGCTACCTGGTAGTACCTGTGGCATTCGGGAGCTTTCCTCCCGTTATTGGTTTTCCGAATTTCCTTGGGGTGGTCTTCATGCAACCTGAGATTATATCTGATATACCTCAAGTACAAGTGGTCAGCTGCTGCACTATTCACAGTCATGCTGCGTCATCTTCAAGGCAATATCGGGGAAATACCCGAAAGGGTCAAAATCCCCAGTTCAATTCAAAGGCAGTTTTTGCACAATGGTCTAGGACCAAAAAATCAATTCTTGTTGGGAGCCTGCGGATCTTTCTAGACGGCAGCAAAGTTGATACTTCCAAAGACTGACTGGTTCCAAATATTCCATTTCAAAACTCATTCCAGGTCTTTGAAGACATGGACAGAGAAAGAATGAAAAATGAAAGAAAAGAAAAAGGAAAAGCTAAGATTCAGATGTCTGAAAAGTAAGAAAGAAACCACAAACCAGCTTATTGTTATGGGATGAAAAATTGTCAAGAGCCACCAGCAAAACAAATCTGGGTGCCCAAACATCAAGAAGATCAATATGTACAAGAAAAATCAAAGTCAATCTTCCAGTTACAAAGGCGGCAAATATGGAAACCAATTCAAAGACAGTTGCCTCATGCCGAGTTGCCAAAAAGAAAGAAGTCAAGAGAAATATTTGAAAATGAAAAGTCAAAAAAGCCTTCAAAAACATCCGTATTCCAAAGTCTACAACCGAAACCTCCTTCCGCAAGGAGATCTGCAGAATCCACCCAAGGAAGCCTGATAATTTATTCATGTCATACTATCAACAAGTATGCGGTAAGAATGCAAGCGGCAGCCATAGTTGCCCAAAATTTTCCTACCCTATTAGAAAACATTGATGAGGAAGCGGAGCTATCTGCAAATGTCATTGAAGCATCAGGAGAAGCTCTTTCTGCACCAGCAGAGCAGCAGCTTCCACAGCAAATCAATCAGCAAAAAGAAGCAGAACCAAGTATAACTCAGTTGTTATTGTAAGAAATTGAGTTGTTGAAAAAGCAATTGAAAGAAAAAGATGCCCAAATGCAAGGGACAGGATGGGATGGCAAAGAAGGAGGTGCTTCAACTTCCTCTTATCCTCAGGTGGCTAACCCTCTAGTTCCACCTCCTCCATCTCAAAATCTTTTAAATATATCCATGTAATAGTCTAGGCCTGTGCCTATGAATGAAACACCTGCATATATTCAAGCTGCTCCTGCAACAGTATTGCAAGACAATTTGATCTCAAATTTGCCATTTCAAGCATCCCAAGTTCAGGGAGTTAATTTCTTCCCAAATCCAACAGATCCTGCTGTGGCTCAAAGGCTGATGCTAGAACAGCTCATTGATATGAAGCTGGCAGAAAGAGTGGAAGGTACCTCCACGGTATATGATGTGTATAAAGTACCATATCCGGTGCATCATGCTATGAATGACCATAGTGCCCAAGTTAGAAAAATTCAATGGCCAAGGAAACCCAAAAGAACACTTGGCATATTGTAATGGGGCAATGGGAGACCTAGCCACCGATGAATCTTATATGTTAAAATTTTTCGGGTCTTCGCTAACTGGACTCGCATTTCAATGGTATTCTTCTCTTCGGCCTGGTTCTGTTGCTGGGTGGGCCGACCTTCAGAAGCAATTTCAAGACAGATTTTATCTGGTGGAGAGAGAGATCACTCTGGCAGAGCTATATACTGTGAAACAGGAAAACAATGAAAATGCTTCTAAGTTCATTGCTAGGTGGAGGAATTTTAGCATGAAATGCAAAAGACTACCGTGTCAAGAAGATGCAGTGGTGATATGCAAAAGTAATCTGAAAAATGAAGTCCTTGAAAGGCTGGTAGCCATTGAAATCAAGTCTTTTAACAAATTGAATATTGTGGTATCAGAAGTTGAAAATTTTCTGAGCCGATCCAGAAGTGAACCAAGCAACAACAAAGGGAAATTTGATAGAAGAAATGATCTACATGAGTCAAATACAGTAGATTTATCTACATTCATCACGGAGCAACAAAAGAAAGGTCCAACCATCCAGGCCGAAACCAGAAACAATAGAGAGAAAGAGGCCCGAGCCTTATCTTCTCTCAGAGATAGAATGAACAGGCCATATAGCTTCCCAAAAGACAAAACTCGTGTTCTATTTGAATGGGCACGAAAATACAACCAGATTGTGTTACCATAGTCAAAGAGGCCAGAAGATGCCAAAAGATCTAATGATCCAAATTATTGTCCATATCACCAAATCATGGGACATCCTATTGAAGAATGCTATGTGTTCAAAGATGCAGTTGAAAAATTAATTCAGAAAGGTGTCTTGAAGATAGGAGATCATCTTGTCGATCCTCCGCAGCCTCATGCCTGCACAAAAGCAAATGTGGCATCTGTAAATGTGCATCAAAATATCATCTTGTCGATCCTCCGCAGCCTCATGCCTGCACAAAAGCAAATGTGGCATCTGTAAATGTGCATCATATGGTTCCTATTTACCAGTCATTAAGCTCAGAAGCTGCAGAAAGAAGCACACAAGTCACTTATGAGCAACTGGTACTTCAACTACTTCAAACATCTCAGTGGCAAACAGTCAAAAAGAAGCCAAGATTTCATATCAAGCAAAAATCATCAGAAGTATATATTAATGGAGGTATTCCACGACGGCCGACATATGTCCAACCCGTCTCTCCACCAAATTTGGATACAATGATATCCGATGTCCAAAATGGCTTTATCTACGCCAGTCAAAGTTGCAACTTCAGGCAAAAAATAATGTGTCTTTCTTTCAGCAGAAGACATCCCAATCAAGTTCAAGTTACCCTGCTCCAGCAAGCAGTATATGGAAATGGGTAGATCCTCATACTGTAAGGAAGGTTACCAACAGAAGAAGAAAAAGAGAAACATCAATACCAATTCTACCTAAGGGTAAAAATCCGCTGTCAAAATTTCAACAGCTAATAGATAGCCTGGATGAATATGAACAGCCTCAAAGAAAGCCAACAAAGCTGAAGCATTATATCCCATGGGAGAAACTCCAAAATATGAAAATGAAGCAAATACATGAAGAAGCCCTATTCTGGGAACATGAGGTCAAAAAGCCGAAGACTAATGATAATCAGGAAAATGGGAAAGAAGAGCAGGAAGGCACTTGCACTGTCATGTCTTGCAATACAATATCAACAATAAATGAAAGTGAAGATGATGAGGAGGAAGAAATCTTCCTTACTCGAAAAATGGAAGTGATGGAAAGCTCTGCATCAACTCCAAATGAGCAACATGTTACCCGCTCTGGCAAAAAGTGGGGACGGATGCCTCCATTGGCTACCGCTCAAAAAATTATCCAGCTACAAGGGGAAACACCATATGTTATCCCAGAACCAGAATTCAGAGGAATGGAATCCATGCCTTTGTCAAAAAGAAATATTCAAATCCCGCCTCCGGTCGGGCTGTATCCAGAAAATTCTGATCAAGAAAATGGGGTGTTACCCTCTTTATATGAATTCATGACAGTTCAAAAGTCTGCAAAGAAAAGTAAACAAGTCCAACAGCAGCCATCTGAAGAACAAGATCCTCAGGTTGCCTCTCTAGAAGTTCATGATAATGAAAAAGCAGAAAAGAAAGTCATCGGCTTACTAAAAAGGTTGCCATCTAAATTTACTGTGTGGGAAGTTTTGTCACTCAGTGAGGAATTGCGAAAGGCTCTCATTGCAGCTTTAAAAACTCCACAAATTTATGAAGCTCATGTAGCAAAAATTCAAGAAATACCGTATGAGTCATTCACGGCTTCTATCACCTTCACTGAAGATGATATGTTGCTGCCTACAAATGACCATAACATGCTACTCTACATGAGAGGAAAGATAAATGGACAATCCGTCAATAGAATTCTGGTTGATCAAGGCTCTGTTGTCAGCATCATGCCTCTCAGAACTTTCCAGAAATTTCATTTTCATATGCACCTAAGAAGAGTGCAAGATTTCAAAATAGCTAGATTCAACAAGAAGTTAGAAACACCAATTAGGGCAGCTAAATTTGAA
Organism: Zantedeschia hybrid cultivar; assembly: GCA_030544215.1. Taxonomy (NCBI): domain Eukaryota; kingdom Viridiplantae; phylum Streptophyta; class Magnoliopsida; order Alismatales; family Araceae; genus Zantedeschia; species Zantedeschia hybrid cultivar. Next base: position 56,707,193 of record JARZZO010000002.1, on the reverse strand, counting down.
ATGGTCGTCGGTGACTTTCACTTCACAGTCCTCTTCCATATCGTAAATGCTGATACCACATACAAAACTTTGCTTGGGCGGCCATGGATACATCAATATTTTGTGGTGCCCTCCTCATTGCATCAATGCATTAAATTCCCCTGGGAAGGACAAATACAGTGGGTCTTCGCTGATCTCGAGCCTTTTAAGGTTCATGAATGTCATCTTATAGATGCCAATCTCTATATACCTCCACCCCTGGAGGAAAAAGAAGAAGCAGAAAAGCCTGATGCCAGCCGGAGCAAGGAATGGTTTCCTCCTCCACCAAATATCGGCTCTCTCAGTCTTGAAGACAAAGAAGCTACAATTCTGAAAAGTCCTTCATCAAAGACAACCAAGCAGCAAGATGTACTCTCTATAGAAGTCATGGTCCCAGTCGGACTAATACATCCTATTGAAGAGTATGAATGTCAGCTCGTAGAGCCTTTAAAGAAATTCGTGGTTCCTCACGAAGATGGACATAAAACAGTCTTTTATAAAGCTAATGAGCAGTCGGCTACTGAAGACAAAGATTGCTATATTCCCGATATAGAAGAAGAATTATGGGTGTTGGCATCATGGGCCTCCCAGATATGACAAAGCATACTGAGGAATTAGCTAAGGCCCAGTCAATTTCATTATATCAAACAAAAAAGGAACGGAGCAGGTTCCAATAGCTATGGTACCCTCCTAACATGTCCAAAGCATTGATGCAACATACACAATATCCGGTCTTGGGATATACCTTGCCGGAAGAAGAAACTCCTAAATTATCAGTAAATATGACATCTATTTTGCTAGAAATATCAGAAATTGTACAAGCAATATATGATGACTATGATGAAGAGCAGCTCACGGGTCAGTCTATTCAAGAAAGTCAGCCAGAAGCTGATCAATCTCCTATTCCGGCATGTCAATGCTGGAAACATCTTGAAGAAGAAGACATCCAAGTCTCAAAAGTCAAGGAAAATGATATCCCAAGTTCCAATATGGTTCAGAATATACCAGAAGAACAAGAAATTCCATATATCACCCATGAACCTCATGTTAACACGGGTCAAAGGGAAGATGAGCTCACTCAGCTTATAGAAAATCAACAGGCAGATCCTGCCCCAAATATTTTCACAACAAATCAACCAAATGAAATTGACTAAGAAGTCAACGAAATTGAAGTAAAAATTGAAGAAGAAGTAAATGAAGAAGATCTAATGGAGCTCCAGCCAGCTGCTCCAGAACTTGAAGATGGAGGGCAAGCTACGGTTGATGAACTCCTGGAAATCAATTTGGGCTCTGAAGAAGACCCAAGACCAACATATATAAGTGCATTGCTCAGTCAAGAACAACAACAAACATATATTTCGCTTCTGAAGGAATTCCGGGATTGTTTTGCCTGGTCCTATAAAGAAATGCCTGGGTTAGACCCAGAAGTAGCTCAACATGAGCTGGCCATTGATCCAGCCATCGAGCCAATCAAACAAGCTCCGAGAAGAATGAGGCCGGAGCTGATAACCAAAATCAATGCTGAAGTCAACAAGTTAATTGACGTTGGCTTCATACAAGAAAATCAATATACAACATGGCTAGCAAATATTGTTCCAGTCAAAAAGAAGAATGGACATATCATAATCTGTGTAGACTTCAGAGATCTAAACAAGGCATGCCCAAAGGATGACTTCCCAGTGCCTGTTACCGAAATCATGGTCGATGCCACCACAGGATATGAAGCTTTGTCTTTTATGGATGGATCGTCGAGATATAATCAAATATGGATGGCTGACAAGGATAAGATCCATACTGCTTTCAGAACTCCTAAAGGAATCTTCCACTACAAAAGAATGCCCTTCGGCCTCAAGAATGCCGGTGCAACATACCAAAGAGCAATGACCAAGATATTTGATGAATTCCTTCATCAACAAGTTGAATGTTATATTGATGACCTAATTGTCAAAACCAAGAAAAAGGAAGATCATATGCAAGATCTCCGCACCATATTTGAAAGGCTGAGGCAATACAGCTTGAAAATGAACCCCATGAAGTGCGCCTTCGGGGTTTCAAGTGGCAAATTTCTGGGCTTTATTGTCAAATACAGGGGCATTGAAATAGACCCAGTCAAAATCAAAGCTATCCAAGAGCTTCCGCCTTCGAAGAATCTCAAAGAGCTGTAGTCCCTTCAGGGACGGCTCGCATATATTCGAAGGTTCATATCCAACTTTGCCGGACAGTGTGAACCCTTCTCTAAATTAATGAAGAAAGATGCCCCATTCATATGGGATGATGAATGTCAAAATGTGCTTGAGAAAATCAAGCAATACCTTGCATCGCCACCCGTGCTGGGGGCACCTATTAAAGGCTAGTCATTAATCTTATATATCGCTGCTCAGGAGACTTCTCTGGGGGCAATGCTGGCTCAAGACAATGAAGAAGGCAAAGAGCAAGCACTATATTACTAAGCAGAAGGCTGATCGGGGCTGAACTCCGGTACTCGCCTATTGAAAGGATATGCTTAGCCGTAGTCATCGCAGCTAAAAGACTTAGGCACTATATGCTATCACATGAAATCCAGCTCATCTCTAGGGCTGATCCTCTCAAATATATCCACAATCGACCAGCCTTGAAGGGTCGTTTGGGCAAATGGGCAGTCCTCCTCATGGAGTTCGACATCAAATATGTCCCTCAGAAAGCCATCAAAGGTCAAGCCATTGCAGACTTCTTTGCAACGCATCCAGTGCCAGAAGATTCACCGTTGGTCACCGACCTGCCAGATGAAGAAACATTGGAAGCTAACCATACAGAACAAAAGATATGGCAGCTATATTTTGACGGGGCCTCCCGTTCAACAATTGTACAAGGTGGTACATTCACTACAAAGGCTGGGGCAGGCATTGTCCTGATATCTCCAGAAGGCGAGGTTCTGCATACCTCGTGTTCTTTAACTTAGCCATGCACCAACAATGAAGCTGAATATGAAGCTTTGATAGTTGGCCTGGAAGTTGCTCTGGATATGGGCATTCAAATGATTCAAGTCCATGAAGACTCAATGTTGATTATATACCAAGTCCAAGGAATATAGGATGTCAAAAAGCCCGAGTTGATTCCTTATCACAAAAGGGTCCTCAAGCTGATACAAAGATTCTATTTCTTTGAAATCAACCATATCAATCGCAGTGCAAATGCTCAAGCTGATGCTCTGGCTAAATTAGCAAGTTCTCTGGCTCTGCCGCCAGAGGGGTCCCTTGAAATATGGGTCAAGAACAGAAGATTGTTACCAACTGTGTTGGAAGAAGAAACAGAAATGCAAACAGAAGTATGTGCAGTGGAAAAAGCCGATAAGCCAGATTGGAGGGAAATGCTTTTCGACTGGTTCAAGCATAAAATATTGCCAAGCACCTGAATCAAACGTGTTAAACTGATCCGTATTAAGGATTCATATGAATACAAAGGAGACACTCTCTTTCGAGTGACATATGATGGCAAAAGGAAAGTTCTCCTCAGATGTCTGTCACCAAAAGAGATAGCTGAAGCTTTGAGGGAAATACATGCCGGGGTCTGTGGTGCTCACCAGTCTGGCCCCATGATGAAAAATCAACTCAAACAATTGGGCTACTACTGGCCCACAATGTTCGATGATTGTGCGCAATATGCCAAATCATGTCACAAATGCCAGGAACATGGCCGAATTCCAAGAAAGCCCCCGGTGCCCTAGCACCTTACAGCACCATCATGGCCTTTTGCCGAATTGGGCATGGACGTTGTCGGTCCATTCATACCCTCCTCAAGAGGTGCTAAATATATTCTGGCCGCCACGGATTATTTTTCCAGATGGGCCGAAGCAGTAGCATTAAGAGAAGTCACCGGGGCAGCCGTTGAAAGGTTCTTCCGCAAAAATATGTTGTTCCAATATGGTGCACCCAGTTGGATCATTTCAGATAACGGAACATGCTTCCGAAATCTAATCATATACAAGCTAGCTGAGAAATTCAAAATTGATTGGAGGACCTCTACAGTCTACAATCCACAAGCCAATGGGTTAGCAGAAGCCTTTAACAAGACTCTATGCAACCTTTTAGCAAAGACAGTCAATTCAACTAAGAAAGACTGGGAAGAAAGAATGTATGAAGCATTATGGGCTTACAGAACTATATACAAAACTCCAACAGGTTGTTCTCCCGATTCCTTAGTATATGGGTCAGAGGCAGTCGTACCAATTGAATTAGAAGTCCCCTCTTTGCGCATTGGCTTAGAGCAGGGGCTTATCAAAGGAAATCAATTAAATGCAGAAAGGCGGCTCGAGGAATTATTAGCCTTGGAAGGCGACAGACTTCGAGCCTAACAAAATATCCAGATATATCAAGCTCGCATGGCTCGAGCATTTGATAGACTAGTCAAAAAAAGAGCCTTCAAGAAAGGAGACCTAGTTATGGTCAAAAGAAGAGAAGTCATGGCGTCAAATCCAAAAGGGAAGTTGACCAGTAATTGGATCGGTCCCTATGTCGTCAAAACTGTTTATGAAGGAGGAGCATATACCCTCACCAATCATAAGGGAGAAGTACAATTTCCTCCCTTAAATGGCAAACATATGAAGCGCTATCATGCGCCACCTCCGTGCTTTCCAAGCGAAGGTTAAAAAAATATATGAAGCATTGTCTACGGTGTGAATATGATCACCATGAAGACAGTCAAAAGAAATCATCTAGTTCTCGAGATATATTTCTCCGAGACTATAAATCTTAAATGGCATGGTAAAATTAACCTGCCCATATGAGCCAAGGACATTGAAGAGGCTCCAAAAGACTTTATGAAGCCGCCCCAAAGCACCTCATGGGTTGCCAATGATGAAATGCCATTGAAAAAGAAAGAAAAAAAAGTTGGCATGACTATCCCGCCAGTCGGGCAATGGTGCTGAGGCAAACCCGGTGCGGAGGGAGTATAAATCATTTCCCGCTTCTTGTTTTGTAACCGGTCGAAGTTTCCAATCATATCAATCTAAATCGATGATGTTTTTCGATTATGAAATTGTTTGATATAAACATGCATGTGTCTTGCAACCTTGTTTCTTCAATGAACAGGGGGCAAGAAGCTACAAAGAAATAGAGAAGATGGCTCGAGTCCTGCTGGACCTTGCCATTCAAGTACAAACGCAAATCCAAGCTCAAATTCAAGCACAAATTCAAATACAAGCTCAAAGTCAAGTATAGACTAGCCTGGGTCAGCAAGGCTCCGCCACTCAAGTTCAAAGCTCCAGCTCAAACTCGAGCATAAAATCAAATTCAAAATTCAAGTTCAAAGTTCAAGGACTAAAGCTTCAACTTAAGGAGCAAATTCAAATTCGAATTCAAACCCAAAGCTCCTTTTGAAGGGCAAGCTGAAGTTCAAAGGCAAATTAGCTTGAGTCAACAAGACCCGCCGCTTAAACTGAAGCTCAAGTTAAAAATTGAAGTTGAAATTCAAGCCCAAGTTCAAATCGGCTTGAGTCAACAAGACCCGCCGCCTAAATTCAAGTTCAAATTCAAAGCTTCAAATCAAGCTCGAGCTTAAATGCAAGTTCAAAGCTCCAGCCAAAGAGCAAGCACAAATTCAAGATGAGTCAGCCTGGGTCAATAGGACCTGTTGCTTAAATTCAAGATCAAAATCCAAGTTCCAGTTCAAGCTCAAAGCAAAGTTGAAAGCAAGAGAATGGCTTGGGATCATTCGACCCCGCCATTCAAAGTACAAATTCAGAGCTAATAATTGAAGTTCAAATAAAAAAAAGAGCCTAAATCCAGGCTTAAGTTCAAATGCAAATCGGCCCAAGTCAGCAAGACTCTGCCGTTCAAGTTCAAAATCAAATCCAAATGCAAATTGGCATGTGTCCTACTGGATTCCGCCATCCAAGCATAAAACAAGAAAGATGGCCCGGGCTCATTCGACCCCGCCATCCAAGCTCAAATAGAAGTTCAAGCTCAAATTCAAGCTCAAATCCAAATACAAATCTGTCTGGGTCATGAAGACTCTACCAAAGCAAGCTCAAAACAAAGGGAGTGGCCTAGATGCATTCAACACTGCCACTCAATTTTAAGCCCGAAGTCAAATCCAAGTGCAAGCAAAAGCAAAGCAAAGTAAGTCGACCGGGGTCTTCAATGACTACGTCGCACCGGCTGATGGCCTGGGTCCCTCGTGACTCCGTCATCCCCGAAAGATCAGGTCTCCGAGAGGAGTACTCCGTCACCAATCAAGCAAATTCAAATCAAAGCAAAGTAAGTCGACCAGGGTCTTCAACGACTACGTCGCACCAGCTGATGGCCTGGGTCTCTCGTGACTCCGCCATCCTCGAAATTACTGGGTCTCTGAGAAGGGTACTCCGTACTCCTGATCTACCTCGGCTACAAACCTATGAGTCTTCTGTGGTAGTTAGGGTTCATCCATTCAAAATCACCCCTAGTTATCATGACCAAAAGCCTTTAAGCCTGTCATTGATAATTATGGTCCTAATGACCTAGGTATCTAGGTATGCATCATTCAAACACCCCTGTCTACTTCGGGCTACAAACCTATGAGTCCGCTTGAAGTATTCTGGGTTCATGCATTTCAAATCGTACCTATGTTACCACGACTAAAAACCTATGAGTCTGTCGTTGGTACTTAGGATTTGCATGGCGTAGACCCTTCCAGTCTATTGCCACCCTGCATAGTGGTTAAGATCCTTAAGATCTTTGCCACCCAAATAAAGGCCCAGAGCCTTACGGTCTGTACCACTTTCAATAAACAAGTGAGTGAGGTATTCATTGCCCCTCTCACTATGTCCTTACTTTTTAAGCTTCAATAATCCCCATAACATTGTTAGTTATGGAAGCCAATAAACATTGCTAAGTCATCTTCATTTGAAATCTTTTCCTTTCAGCTTTGCAGTTACCATGGATGCATACTTCACTCTACTTCATTTACAACAAAGGGAGAGAGAGGGATAAAAAAAAAAAAAGAGAGAAAAGTCAAAAGGGGCTTAAAAATAGAGATGCCTCGTTGGACTTGATCGTACCTTCTGCGGTCAAGGGAAACAAGGGCTATATACCCGGCTGTGGTGAAAACCGGAAAGGGCGCTACAAGCAAAATTGGGAACCCCGCCGTGTGAAAACCCGAAAGGGCGCATGGGCAAAAGCAAGAGGGGGCCGACTCCGGTGAAAACCCGAAAGGGCACTTGGGTCGGTAAAGTGAATAAAAAAAAGAAAATAAATTCAAGTATGGCATTTATTGAAAGGGGGATATGATACAAAATTCTCTTTATAGTGTGCCGAAAGTTCACAAGGAATGACTTCCATCCCAGCTTACATGGAAAAGCAAAAGGGAAATACCCTTCCCAAGTATAAAGTTCAAGTATGGAAAACATCATGGATCTTCAAGTAACATAGACAGCAGTGGAAGTCCTTCTCCAACTTGAGTATGCAATTCAGAAAGAGCTTCCTCTTCAGTCTGCAGCTTGGAAACTTCACTGGATAATGATTCAAGAAGGCCCTGGGAAACCAGAAGATCATCTTGATGTCTGTGTAAACTGTTCTTTAAAGTTTCCAGTTCGGCTTTCGCAGTAGCAAGTTCATTCTCTAAGCGCTGAATATTTTCCACCAACAAGCCTTCTTTCTGTTCAAAGCCGGATATTTCTACTTGTTGTTGTGAAATTTGAAGAGAAACAGGTTGCATCTGCAAGTTATATTCATGCCGCTAAAAAGACAAGGCTTGGCGTCGATCTTGTATAACTGAGTGAATATATTCTTGACACTTAAAACATTTCAAAGCAGTGTAAGTAATAGGAAGCCATTCATCCAAAGAAGCTCCTGCCAAATGAATCCATGTAGTCATGCTCTCAATTTGCTGGTGCAGAAGATCATATGATGAACTAGGCTTCCGACGTATAATTTGTTGTAAAAGCTTGATATTGGCGCTAAGGACATCAATACCCTGTATGCCTGAACCAGCAGGAATAGAAGGGATAGCAATATGCACAGACTCATCCACTGAAGTCTAGTCCATGACCGTTTGACGGGAGGAAGAAGGCACTGAATTGGATGAAGGCTCGGTGATAGAAGGGGCAGATGTGACAGCTACAATGCTTGATATGGCTGGGGGCAGGTCACTTTCTGTAAGTTTAGCTGTGGGCAGAGCAACTATAAACGCTGAAGGTCCAGCTAAAGTAATTGGCTCAGAAGAAATCTGTACAAGGGATGATGTGCATATATGAGTCACAATATCAATAAGGCGAAGAATATGTTCAGCAGAGTTTAATCTACAGGGGACAGGACGGGATACTATCACCTGTTGACTCGGTGAACTTGTTCCCGAGTCAACTCCGCCATGCTCTGAAGTAGCCACAATACCCGCAGGTTCATAAGCTGAAAGTTCCACAGTCTTGATATCCAAAAAGGTAATGACCTCCGTCGAAGTTATGACAGTTGGAACCATTGAAGTCTCTTCTGGTTCAGCATCTTCAGCAAAAACAATTTCTGCCTCTTCAGAAGAAGAAACTGGTATGGAGGCCGATATTTCAAAAGCCATGTCCCTTTCAGTCGGGACATGAGGAATTTCCATCCTTTCCGCATGAGTCGGGGATGCCTGATATTCAAATATATACAAGTTAAGTTTAAATGATGGAAAAAGCATAAAAAATGTGGTAAAGATAAATTACCATAGCAGACTGCATTGTTTCAACCTGATGAGTCGGTGATATCAAGCCTTCAGTTGTTTCAAAACCTATATGGTCGAAGTCAGAAATTCAGTAGTGAAATGAAATCACTATTTCTATAAGTCTCAGAAGGGTTACCTTGATCCCTCGGAGGCGACCAGATAGTTGCCTCTGGCAAAGCTCCACTACTAATATGTTCAATAGTATGGGAAGAAATGGAAGGTGAAAGAGGAATGCCACTTATTTCTTCCACACTGGAAGAAGTATCATCAGTATCTTCTTGCCTTGTCTGAGCCAATAATCTTGAGGATTGGTGCTTAGGCAGAACAATCTTTTCAGGGGGGATAGATTCTTTAGGCCCTTTGCGAAATCTTTTTACAACTTGCTTGACCCTCCCTGTAAAGGAAACAAAAGGAAGCTGTTCATCATCAATGTCAAAATTCTTAAAGGCGTAAATCAAAAGCATCATGCATACCACCCTTGGCTGGGGATGGAGAAACCAGGGCACTCGCCCGCTTGGCAGTTTTTGCTATAAAAGCTTCAAATTCAGCAAGCACCGGCAAATTGACAGGAGGAAGAGGTTTAGGGGCAGGCTCTTATCTCTTCTTTGTACGTGCCTCTTTGGCAGCAGCATCCGCCCTCCCTATAGCACTGACCTCCACAGGGGATGCGGGGGTTGATGCTTTAGAAGGCACAGGAGGAAAGAAAGAGGGTCTCTTTGCAATAGCCATTGCCCTCCGATGCTGCTGAGTCAGATATTTGGCCGCAGGCACTACAGAAACATGCAAAAAAAAAGACATCAATTTATATAAGTAGAGGCAAGGCACAAAGCTCAAAAGAAGTCGAGCACAAATGCAGATACTTACAGCAATCACCTTCATAACAGTTTGACAAAGGCCAATATTCATATGTGGAAGACTTATCTCTAAGCGAAGCCTCCTTCACAATATATATGACATCATTCATCATCTTCGCTTGAGAAGCTAGACTACTTAGATCATAATGCTTTTTATCGCTCAAGCAAATGCCCAAGCGCAAAGCATCAAGTCCCCACCTGTAAGGATCGAGACTTTCGGATCCGGTTTTCGGGGTCGGACCCTGTAGTTCCGGCCCTAGTGGGGACTGAGGTCCTGTGACCATTCGCGTCAGGACCTCGAGACGCATTTTGAACGGCGTCCACCGATGCAGACGCGTTTCAGGTTCTGCCACGTGGGCTGGCTTTGGGCCGCAAGAGTACGGCCCTGTCGTGTCGTCTGAACGGCGTCCGCGTGGGACGACGCCTTTCAGACTGCGACTCTGGGATTGTCAGAGTACGGCCCTGACATGTGGCCTGAACGGCGTCTGCGTAGGACGACGCATTTCAGAGTCTTGTCAGAGCGGCCGTCACGTCACCTGATAGACGTCCGTGGATGTCGACGCGTTTTAGCCAGTCTCTGGTTAACCCCGCGAGCCCTCCTTCTTTCCCTCACTTTTCTTCCTTCTCTCTTTCTCTCCTTCCCTTTCGGCGAACTCGGCGGCGATTCCTCCGCCTCCCTCTTTTCCTCCCACCATTTCATCTCTCCCTCCACTCCATCCTCTACCTAGCCCCTACCACTACCACCTCCACTTCCACTGCGGCGTTCCACTCTCCGTACGGCGGCCGACGTCACGGTGGAGTAAGGACGACCACGGCGGTACCGGCGGCGGCGTGGGGCGAGACGGGTGGACGGCTTGAAGCTTGGAGGAGTTCAAGTATCCGGTAGGGTGACGGTTCCCATAGCATCGTGTTTAAGCCATGTTTCCCCCGTTTAAGCATGTTATGGATCTTTGGTTTTGGGGGGTAGAACAAGCATGTTTAGGAGTCCTTTTGATGATATGGGGAATTTTTATGAATGTGATTTCCTGTTGATCGAATTGCTCCTCTTTCTCCTCCGTTTTTGGGTGATTGTGGGGCTGTTTGGATTGAAAAGGGAGTCCTCGGGCTTATGGCAGACTGGTTCCTGGGGTTGAAAGACGTCATGCATGGACGACGCCTTTTTGAAGGGCGTCGGGCCATCACGACGCCTTTTAGGCAGGAATCGCCTTTCTGAGAGTCTGCCAGTTCGGGGATTCTGGGACTAAAAGACGTCATGGGTGGGCGACGCGATTTGAATAGCGTCGGGTAGCCATGACGCCTTTTAAGGCAGAAATCCCCTGAGTAATATTTTCTGGAATTCCTGGATTTCTGTGCTAAATGGCATCTGAGGATGTCGACGCCTTTCAAAAGGCGACCACTAGTGTCGACGCCTTTTAGGCCTGATTCTGAAGATAGTGTTTTACATAAACCAGTACATGGAGCTTGAATGGCGTCGGCCTTGGGCGACGCGATTCAAGACAGAATCTCACTAATTCATGCCAGTAAAATGTGTCCATTCTGCTAGATAGTTGGTTAGTGCATGCTTTTAGTATACTCGACGTGATGGACTCTTCGTGACCGGATGGCATTGTGTTGGATGTCGTGCGACCGTGGACTACTTCCGTGACCGGATCGCACCGTGCCGTGTTTTCTGTTTCGGTGGACCTAGAGTGGCAGTTGTAGCGTTCTACACCCTGTGTCGGTGCGGAGGGACACAGCGCTGACGGGAGCAGTGGCGGGGTGGCGCCTAGTGGAGAGGGTCACCTGGTGAACCCCGGGGTTAGCTAGCTTGTACCGGTGTCGGAGAGGTACCTTTGGAGTGTCACTCGTGCTGGGGGAAGGAGTAACCACCTGAGCCAGTTGGGCCGGAGTAGCCAGCGTGCTATCCGAGGGGTTATTGTTTGGTCTCAGCGGGTCGGTGTTTGCTGAGGGAAGGAGTGACCGCCGAGGTGGCCAGCGTGCTATCCAAGGGGTCACTGTTTGGTCTCAACGGGTCGAGGTTTTTCCCACCGTTGTTTGTGTGGTTGACGTGTTCTATCGAGGCGGCAGTCGTGGGTTCCCTTATCGGTTAGTTTAGAAATATGCATGTTTAATACACTTCGACTGCATGTGATTTCACGTTGAGAATTAGGAATTGTACCTACTACTGTGCTTGTTACTTTACCGTTAGCTGTATTTTGCACTTGTGGGTGCGTGCGTGGGCAGTGGGGATCGAAGGATCCCTACTGAGTCTTGTCTTGAGACTCACCCCTGCGGTTTTCAGGTGAGGACTCCCAGCAGACCTAGAGCGGCGTGTGCGGCCGTGTGTTGAGCGCCTTCAGCGGTTGTTCTGGGGTATGCCCCGATGTAGTTGTTATTTATTTCTGGCCTGTATGTTTAATTATTTCTTTTCAGTTGGAGTATGTAATTATTTGCTGTATCGAGTCGCATTGTAATAATTTTAATTCCTGCACTTTCATTTCAATTCAATGCGATGTGAATGTTTAGCTTAGTTTATTATTTATTTCCCAGACTTACTAGATCCTGGTTTGGTTCCAAATTAATGATTCGGTACCCATTTAATAATCGGATCCCCGATTATAGGGTGGCAGGTCGTTACACCACCCATCTATATGATCCCAAGAAGCGGGTAGTTTTGCATCCAACATACCCTGTAGTGGAATCCTGGGATACACCACAATATTTCAAAAGGGCAAGTAGCCAGCTGGTGCGCTTGTAAAAATCAGGCTTCTCTTCCTTGTGCGGGACATAAAATCTCTGAATGCCTGAGAAACTCTTAGGAGCTTGCTGAGAATCTCTGCCACTGATATCTTCCTCTTCCGGGAAATCGATATCAGGATAATCTTCAAAAGTTACAGAAATATTAAATTGCTTCAAGAAAGCCCCTTTCAGCTCTTCAGTATCTAGCCTTGTCAACTCTGGGTCAATCAAGGGTAAAGAATCTCTGTGACGAGCCTTATAAGCTGCCCGTTTCTCTGCATACTTAGCAGCATTCTTGTCATCCAAGAAGTGCAGATAATGGAACTCTATATCAAAAGGGATTTCCCGTTGAGTCTCCAAGATTTTCTTCTCAGCATCGCTCCAGCATTGGGTCCTCTCCTGGCTATAGATATTGGTGCACATTCGCCACCATCTAACATATTCACATGTCACACGAGGAGCGTGGACAGCAGAAGGAATTCTGAAAGAAACATTTTCAAAGCGGTGGAAATAATCCCACCATTCACGAGCCCTCTGCAGTCCACTGGAGCCTAAAAGATGGCGGTCAGAAAGCTGAAATATGTGATCACAAGAAGGAATGCACTGATCATAAATTCCGGCCGAAACGGAAAGGATAACAGGGTTCTAAATGAACTACAGATCCCTTCCGATATACCAAGACACTAGGTCTGATGGATAGAAGCCATGATCTAATATGACCATCCAATGCAAATTTCTTCAACAACTGCTTGGTCTGTGAATGGGTGAACTAAACAGGATTACCCTCGACAAATACTTTAAAGGGGCTCACTGGAGGACGAGAATTGGCAGTATGCTTCCAAAAACGTAAGTCCCCCTCAATTTTTCGCCTGGTATCAGTCAAGATACCGCGAATCTCATAAAGTTGCTTCTGGGCATCTCCTCCATCAACACTTGCATATTCAATCATGCGTGGAAATATGCGAGGGGAAGCCATGCTCTTCGGGGCAGACTCTGAAAAAATAGGAGCCACCCAGGCATTGAAAAAATGAATGGGACCTACAACATTAAATTCTCATGGCTTCTCCTGCTCAGCCAACTGGCCAAGAGTTTTGAAAATCAAGCACAAAGTAACTGGAGCTAGAGACAGTTTAATTCCCCAGGCTAGTTCACAAGCTCTATAAAGAGTCTCAGGACGAATTACTCCCTCATCCCCCTGAGGAATAGCAAAATTTGAAAGCCAGTAGGCCAAGTATGCTGCCAGATGGGTATTCCTATCTAAGTCCAAGGGATTGGCATCTTTCTTATGTTCCTCAAAAATGATATCAGGATATCCTTTTCGATGCCTGGTTGTCTGCCCCATGAGACTGGAGTCTCACCAGCCCCAGGAAAGTCTGTATATCGAATGTCAACAGTATGAAAGAAACGGAGCCAGACGACTCCGCGGACCCGTGTCCTCTCTCTGCGGGATCTCTTTTTTAGAGACTCTTTGCCAAAAGCCAGAATCATATAAGCCTTGAGAAGGAGTCTGTAAGACCTCCAGGTTGCATAGCAGCCTTTGCCGTCTGTTCTGTCCTTGACAATGTTAGGATGGCATATCTCTTCATAAGGCTCTCCATCAATGGGCAAGCCAGAAAGCTGATGTAAAGTCCATAAATCCAGAGATGTCTCTCCTTTCGGAGTATAAAAAGTATTGAACTCCTTCATGAATATCTCGATCATGCCACAACAAAGGCCTTTAAAGATCGGGTATCAGAATCGAGTGGCATACACACTACCGAGAAGATCCACTCGGCTCAACAAATCATGGTAATTCTTCAAGACATAATCAGTGTACTCTACAAAATATTCTCTGAAACTGTGGCCGGACTTAAGCATCAAGTCACCAAACCAGCCCATTGCTGCGTTCAATCTAAACTTCATGGCCAAACAGTCAAAAATCAATGGCTCTTCTTTGAAGCCCCATTTACATGGAGAAAGAAATAACCCATGCCGCCTCTGCTTCGAGTATGGGATACCTCTGTCATAGCCCCACTTGGCAGGAGTAAATGAGGGTGAGCGGGTCAGAATGCCGTCCTAAGGACGCATGATATTAGTCCCACTGGGCATGAGCATGTCTCTAGCATAACCCGGCTTGAACAAAGATTCGCCGCGGGTTACAGTTCCCCTCAGGTTGTCTTGAAGTCAAGCAAGAAGTTGTACAAATACTGATCACTCGAAAAATGAACTGGATAATCTTTGTCCCGTCTATATTTATAGAATCCTTCTGAGAAGACAAGTCTGCTCTCATCAAACTTCCCGTCTGATTCATTGGCAAAGGGATGGTCCAAGACAACAACCTCAAAAAATTGTTGTAGTTCACTGTCCTCATCTATGCCTGCTGCAGGTGTCAAGTAAAAGGGACTTATCATAGGCCCACTCTCTTCAGCCATCATAGGAGTCTGTTCAGAAGACCCTGTTGGAGAAACTGGCACATCTTCGGAGACAGTCTCGGGCATCACAGCTTTGTCCTTCCTCCGAGAAGCCATTATACTGAAAGAGAAGAGACAACAAGTCAAATTGAATGCAAAAAGCCTTTCTTGAAAAAAAAAATTCTGTCGAAATTTCGGCAGCATCTCCCCTTAAAAGAGGGCTGTTAAAATTTTATCGAGAGCCATCCGGGACAGACCGAGATGCTCCGATAAGAAGAAGACCCATGTCAAAGACAGAGGGGTGTAGAAATGGCATTCCAATAACCCACTTCCCGAGAGCCGAGCTACAACCGGGACTAGGTATCGAAGCCGCAGCCCCAGGGATTGCTCTCGTGGGAACTGCCAAAGTCAAACAGCAAGTATGCTGAAGAAGAGCCATCCGACCTGCAATGCTACAGTAGTGAGTCTGCACCTACTGTAGATGGAGGGATCCAAAGTCGATTTCCTGCAAAAAAAAAAGAAGACAAAAAAAATGTTAGAGCATCAAATAAGTGCAGAGGAGACCCCCTTCACTCTCCCCATGCCCAAATCAATCAGTCCTACCGGCCAAAAATTCGAAGGAAAGGGCTCCACCTTTCACTTTGAAACTACGGTGCAAGATTCCTGCTTCTTCAAATGGCAGCCTTCAAGTCCAACCGATGCCCCTTTCACGGAAGCAACGATGCTCTCCGGAGTCCTCTTCGAGGTTGCCGACGAAGAAGAAGCAAGGAAGGCAAGGCCGGCGGCTCTGAACCCGGCGGACATCACTTATAGACAATGACAGTGGTGCTCCTCGACGCAACGTTTGTCAAAGGTAGAGGGAAAAGGAGGCAACCGGCGTGCAGACAGCAACGATGGCACCCCCCAAGCGGCGGAGGGCCGACGCACAGACGACGGCAGCAGCAGCTCTCGTCGGCAATAGCGCCCCCCGACAGCTGCTGTGGCACCGGTGACGATGGGAAAAAGGAGGGAGGCTCGACGGCGGCGATCTGCGGCGGCAACAGGCCTGCTCCCGCGGCTCCGGCGGCTCCGTCCACCGACGATGGCAAGAGGAAGAAGAGGAAGAGTCGGGGAGGCTCGGAATCCCCCAGCAGGAAAGCAAAAAACAGGAGAAAGGCATCCCGCCCCCTCCCTTTTTATAGCCGACCTGGCCGGTCCTTAAAGCCGTGGCCGGTCCAAGGCCTAAACCGGACTGAATCGGTGCAGACTCAAGGGCATATGCCCCCCTCTTCCAAACTTCGCATATGCAGACCGGTTCAAAGCCAAAATTGAACCGAATCGGTGCAGACTCAAGGGGATCTTCCCCGTTTTCTCAAATTCAACATATATGGCCGGGTTTGAGAGTCGAATTGAAACCTGAACCAGCGCAGACTCAAAGGGCATATGCCCCATCCTCTAAATTCAAGAAATCCGGTCGGTTTAAAGCCCAAGTTAAACCTGGACTGGTGCAGACTCAAAGGGTATACTAACCTATGGTTGCCCGAAGCTCGAGACCTGATCTGAGTCGGTTGCGGAAACAAATTCAAGAAGGAATCCTAGTGATTGCAGCAGTCCTCAAGCAAAACAAATCCTTAATGGGTGAATCAAGACCATTAAGTGGGGCTGATTTTAAACTGTGAGCCGCTTAAATAGGATAAGTACGTGACAATCGGCCACGCACACAACTCACTTCATCGGCTCCGGTCTCCGTGCGTGAGTCGTATGCGTGGGGGGCATTTGTTGTCACCAAAAAATTGAACAAGAAGAAGAGCCTAAGGATCAACAAAGAAGGCCCAAATCAAAGATAATTGAAAAGAAGAATCGAGCATATTAATTCAAGCAAGAAAGGTCCAAGCAATTTTTCAAAGATAGTCCAAGTGAAGAAGAATTAATGGACAGCAGTCATGCCTATTTTTCAAGCCAAATGAATAAAAAAAGGGGTCACTCTAGGGCCCAAACGATGAAGAAATCCAATGGTACAATCGGGCCCATTATCTAAAGCAAAAGATGTCCAAACAATTGTGCAAAGATTGTCCAAGAAAGCCCAAATGAAGAAGAATTAATGGAGCAGTCATGCCTATTTTTCAAGCCAAATGAATAAAAAAAGGGGCCACTCTAGGACCCAAATGATGAAGAAATCCAATGGTGCAACCGGGCCCATTATCTCAAGTAAAGGAGATTCAAGTAATTTTTTCAAAGAAGGCCCAAATGAAGAAAAGTTAATGGACAGCTGTCCTGCCCATTCCTGCAAGCCCAAAGAAGTCAAAAATGGGTTATTTTCAGCCCAAATGATGAAGAAATCCAAGGGGGCAGGCCTAGGCCCATTATCTCAAGCAAAAGAAGCCCAATAGGGCCAATTTGGGCCCAAAAAGTAAAGGCCAAAGCCCAATTTCGTGGCAGCCTTCAAAAGGGCCCAAATGGTCCCCCCATGGCCTATTCTTATCCCTTTGGCCCATGGTCAAATCTGCCCAAAGGAGGATGAGAAGAAAAGCAAGTGGTCCTCCCCTCAAGATTCTTCTAGAAGAGGGTAGGTGAAAAGCAAAAGGAGAAACCAATCATGAATCTCCAAGTGTTGTGGCCTCATTGGAGGGCTCTCAAGAGGAATTTCTTATCCCTAATCCAAGGCTAATAGATGCCTAATCTACCCCCAAAAAAGTAACCCAACTTTATTTATAAAAGAACCCCCATCTTCTACAAGAAAAAGTTGGAGACAAAAATCCCAAAAAATAGAAAAGAGAAGAAGAAAGGTGAGAGAGCTTGGAGGAGCACGTCTCCCTCCTCCTTCCCCTCCATTTCCTGCACCTCAAGAGAGAAAAAAGAGTTAGAGAAGAAGAGAAAAAGAAATGAAGAGTGCTAGAGAAGAAGAGAGCAAGATTGTAGGCTTCAAGAGCCATTCTCCTTTCTCATCCCCTCTCCAAGGTAGAGTGGGTGTGAAGAAGGGGTTTATTTCTGTCTCTTTGCTTTCTTATAATGTTTTCTTTCATTTTGATGTTCATAAAAACTTCTATCTCCCCCTTTATGTTCATCCATGGTGATTGAAATTAATGAAATGCAAAGTTCAGATTTTCTGGGTCTGTTTTGTGAATCTGCTGGTTATCTTGCTTTTATGGCATTTTTTCCTTCATAAAGTATGTGTTTTTTCGTATGGGGATGGTAGAGGGGCATTTCTAGTTTATAGAAATGGTTTCCTCAAGCCTTAAAACTCCCTAAATATGGAGATATGACCCGAAACGTGCTTTGCTGTCCAGATTTCTTGAAAACTGATTTTCCATTTATTTGTCTTTGGTTTTGGGGTTTTTCAAGGTGGCTTGGCTTTCCATGACCCTTAGGAGCACATGCCCTCCATAGATGATGTTCCCCCAAGGCCAAACATCAAGAGAAACCCCCTAAGTTTCATATATATTAGGATCCAAGTTTCTGGTTTTCATGTTGGAACCGAATGGGTTTTGTTTGGATTTCTTTCCTTTGAGGGCTAAGGGTTTAGGCCCTAGAGATTCTCAAGGAGGTTCCCTCACTAGTTGAGGATGAGATTCTTTGGGTAGAAGCCCTCTAACATGGAGCCAAGAAGGAGAGATCTATGGAAAAGATAATAAAGTATGCCTAAGTTTCTCTATATGTTCATATTCAAGTTTTCATGATATTTCCCTAAAGAAATACATCTAAAATATATTTTAAATAAATATTTTTGATCTTGTACCTTTTATACCTTATTTTATATCATTTGGGTTAGTTTTAAACCCATTTTTTCACCAAAATCCGGGTTTCAGCCTGAATCTGGCGCTTGCAGGTGCTACAGTGCTGAGTCTGCGCCTCCCTGCGCATACTCAACGCCAGTTGCAGGTTTTGAGTCTGCGCCTCTTCCAAGTGGATTTTTGGGCTTGAGGTGATTCTTTGATCCTCCCCCAAGCTGTCCAAATGTTCCTTGGACCTAGGGTTGTCCCTTTGAGGCCCAATGAAGGTCGTAAATGGCTTGGACTTTGGGATATTAAGCACTTAATGTTTCAAACCGAAGTTTTGCCACATGTTTTAAAATTTTTAAATATTTTCCGATGTTTTCTCAGGATGTCCCGATCCAAGGGTGTCAGCAATCTCATGTTGGGTAACCCATCAAGTGCCCTCACACAAAAAACATCATTCTTGTGTTCCCATTTCTATGGGTTCATTTAGATGATGTGTCCCAAAGTCCCAATGAGTTGGTGGAGTTCCTTGCTCCCCAAATGTAGAAATGGAATGGGTGATTCCGTGTGGATAGCCCTTTCATTTTGAAGGCATTAAGGGCACCCTTTGGGTGAGTGGTTGGATGTTCGGCACGCCCCCCTTTATAGCCACCTCCATAGTTCATGGCTACATGTGATCCTCTAGGAAAATTGGTGGAGTTCCTTGCTCCCCAAATGTAGAGATACTTTGGATTACCCCGTATGGGTTTTTCTTACATCTTGAAGGCATTAAGGGCACCCTTTGGGTGAGCGGTTGGATGCTCGGCACGCCCCCCTTTATAGCCATCCCTATGGTCCATTATCCATTACATATCCTTTTAAGGGAGTTGGTCCTTTGGGTACCTTCATGCCATGATCCTTCATGAAGATCTTAAACCTTTTCATTGGGTTTTTCTAATGAAAGGTTGAAATTCAACTTGGAATCATTATATTAAGCATTTTTAATGCTTTATAAAGTGATCCAAGAAGAATGAGATAAACATGAAGAAATCATGTCATTTGAAGAAATCCACACAAGAACCACTCTTTGAAAAGGCCTCATGTAGCCATACTCAACTTCTGAGATTTCTCAGTGTTATCCTCCCCAAATTTGTGGTGATTCTTGGATCACTTCAAGTTGAAAGAGGTATAAACTTGAAATTATGCTCAGATTTTGAATTTGCGCACCTATAACCATGGAAATTCAATTGGGAATGGGGTACAATCTATTTTTCTCCACTCCGAATTTCATATTCTAACTTTAATGGTTGAAACTAATCCCTTGGTGGATTTAATTGCAGCTTGAACTATACAGGAAATTCAAAAATCAAATTTCAGACTTGAGTCTGCGCCATTGTTCTGTGTCTGCGCACCCTTGCGCAGACTCAACTCAAAGCTGTCAAAAAAGCCCTTGCATGGGCTGATAGACTCATTTATGGTTCAACTAACTCAAATAATTAAAGTTAATTCATCCAAAAAAGGTTTAAGATAGCCATCTTCTATTTTAAATAAACACAAAATTTCAAACACAAGTTGAGTCTGCACTGCTTTCATAAGCTCATTTCAAATGAAAAAATCACCTAAACAATAAATCAAACTGATCAAATCACTCACAATCATATATCAAACACTCCATATCATTTAAATAAACATCCATTTACAAAAAGGATCCAAATCCCTTCAAAATAAACCAAAATTACAAGTTCAGTTGAGTCTACGCACCCCTTGCGCAGACTCAAACCCATTTTTCTTGTCTCCTTGATATTTGAAGCTCCCTAGCTTTTTGAAACTCTTGAAATTCCCCTCAACCCCAGGAGGTTCCATCCTTTCGAGAATCTTGCTCAAATCCTCTTTAAACTTGAGTCTCCGCATCAATCCCAAGGCCAAAACCTCATCTCTTGGCCCCCAAATCATGTCCGCAGCTCCAAATCTGTAAATAATCATCAAACAAAACATAAAATCAAGTTATCCCACCAAAAATCCAATAAAACAACTCATAATAAAAAAATCCAAAGTTCAGACTTGAGTCTGCGCATCCTGGCGTAGACTCAGCCCTGAAATTCACAAAAAATAAAAAAGCAACTTCCCGAGCACCAAAAAATGATCTAAAACCCTATAAAAATCAAGTTTATTCTTATCTATCATAATATCAAATAAAAACACCAAGTTGTTCTTGAAAAAAATGCAAAAAGTAACTAAAAACACTTTGGTGACAAATGAGTCTACGCTACCGAGCGTAGACTCAACCTTGAAATCTCAAATTTGGTCTTTTTTTACCTTAATTTCCCTCCAAATTAAATCGAAAAATTTACATAAAAACTTCATACTTTATATAAGTCAAAAACCTAAATAAAAGCTTAACTCTTTTCACAAAAAATATAAAAAATACTAAACACTTTGATAAACAATGAGTCTGCGCTCTATGGCGCAGACTCAACCCTAAATTCCTAAAAACTGGTATTTTGGCTATTAAAATTCCATCAAATCAAATCAAAATCTTAAGAATAAATCCCATATTTTCCACAAATCAAAACCCAAACAAAAAATTACAACTTTTCCCTAAAAATTACCTAAAAAACTGAAAAATAGACTTGTAACAAGTGAGTCTGCGCTACCCTGCGCAGACTCAACCCCTAATTGGTAAAATCCAATCTTTCAATTCTAATTCCTTTAAAATTGAATAAAAAAATCCCAAGATAAGAATAAAATATTTCTAATAAATCAAAAATCAAATAAAACTCAGATTTTCCCTTTTGCAAAACATAAAAAATACCTAAAAGAAGCCACATTTCTAAACTTAAAAAATTTAACAAATCTTCAAAGAATCCCCATAAATCAATCCAGAAAATACTAAAAAATATCTCTCATCATCATCCATCAATAAAAATCAATTAATTCTTGCGCAGACTCAACTTTAAACTAAAAAATGAGTTTTCTTCTCAAATAAAAGATGAAATTCATTTATTTTTCAAATGCAATCTTGTATATCTTGCTTATATCATTTCAAAGGGTGTTATTCTATTCTTCCGATGATTAATCAAGGGTTTTCCTCTTAGGAGGATGTAATTAACGCTATTCCATTTATGGGTAGCGGGATCGGGTCGAAGAACTACGCAATCATCTGATTGAGTCAAGTAAAGCGCACAAATAACAAATCTAAATCAAAAAATCAAAAAATCAAGATCAAGTGCATTTTTTGCCCTAAAAAAATGTACGACAACACCCCAAGTCCATCAGATTCCAAACATTATGTGACTTTCTCATTTTTAATTATATTGATGCAATCTTCCTGTGAGAAAGCGGACTCTTGGATTAAACTTCCACATCTATGTGCCAACTCTAAAACAAAGCGTCTAGGAACTTCTCTTCCTTTCCTTTTCCTATGGTGTGGACCTGAAGAGGCACCTTCTGAACCTATTAATATCCCTATTCCTATTCCTAAATTACTATGTACAAGCGGGTGGATGATTGATGAATTCAACTGACGGGAAAGAGAGGTCCCTTGAACAAGGAAGCTCTCTGTACATTCATTCTCCCAGTATGAAGGTTCTTCCAGAGTGATTTGGCATTCTCTCCTTTCAAAATGGGCGTTTTTTTTCATGATCAGAAGTGATGAATGAGAAACAATGTTGGGGAGATTCTGGTATTGGAAGAGTGATGAGTGGAGGGACTAGAGGGTGAAACAAGAATGGAATGAAAGTGAGGGGACTATGAAGCTGATGGGCTAAGAATATTCCTATTCCTAGCTGTAAGGGAGACCCTTCCTATAGAATCTGTAGACAGAATAATGCCTGGAGTCCTAGTTCTTCTTCCACTTTTTCTTTGTCATTCTCATCAGATGGATTGTCCCTCACCTGATATATCATTTTCTCTTCCTTTTGAAATCCAGTGGCCCCTGAGGTAAAGTGTTCCCAGAGCATCCAATCCAAGGGTTGCCAATATTCATCTCTATGCAGATACCCCAATCTTACTCCATTGAAATTTTCTTCATCCTCGATGGGCGGTCTCATTCCTTGCTCTTCCTTTCCTAATCCTTTTCCCGGATAATATCCCATCTTTATCATCATTTGCCAACCCTTTCTTTCTCTGTCCACTTTAGTCTCCTTCCTGAGTGGTAATGAAGCAATAGCTATCCTAACTTCTTTTCCAAATTGAGCTGAATTAACTGTGGACAAACTCTCTTCATTTTTTCTCTCAATGACAGTCATGGAGGGAAGTTGTTATGTGGTTATCGTCTCCAACATTTCCACTATAGGGGTGCTTTTGATCTTTATTATTTTTCCTTTGAATGGAATTTGTAACATTGATGTGCTGTAGACGGGATTCCCACAGTCTGCTCTATCCAAGGTCTTCCCAAAATTAGCTTGTAGGTTGGTTCAACATCTAAAATGAAGAACTCTGAAGGCATGACTATCGGCCCAACTCCGACTTGGAGAATGATTTTTCTAGGGGAAGTCCGTTTGGAGTTGTCATAGGCTGAAATGGTGGTTGAAATCCTTACCAACTCTTCTTCCTTTACTCCACTTTGTGTCAATGTCTTCATCGGGCACACATTGATGGATGCCCCAGTGTCAATCAGAGTAGAATCTACCCTTACCCCATTTAGTGTAATGGTAAGTAGTAACGGTAAAGAACGGTATTTAGGAGCAGCCAAATCTTCATTGGAGAAAGTGATTATTGGTTGCCCCTGAGTGATAGAAAGAATAGCGTGGGAGACATCAATAGCTAGAAGATCCTCACTCACCATGACCTTTTGGAGGAATTTGAGAAGTGTTTTCTAGTGTGAGGGAGATCTTTTGATTAACTACAAAATAGAGATCCTTGATGGGGTCTTCTCAAGATGTTGGAGAATGTCGTATTCTGTAGACGTGGAGCTTGATTGAGTGTTGGACTCCTCTTGAGTCTCAGGCATCCTGGAAGGTCGTGGGATTATCCTATTCCTGAGTGAAATATTCATGGTGTTTTCAATGGGAGTACTGACTTCTTTAGGACTTGGTGTGATCAATTGAAGTGGACGGGAGTAATTAGGAGTCATGAGTGAGGATGTGGCTTGAGTCAAGAAATTCAGGGAAGGATCATGACCTGATAGTGTGGTTGGAACATGTTCTTTCTTAGGCCAGAGGAGCACTAAAGGCCTTCCTACTTCCTGGAAAACTCCCACACTCATTTCCCTCTTTTCACAATGATCTTCTTCATGTTCCCTATATTCTCGGACTAGTGGTCCTCCTTCATACCCCCAAAATTGTTCTCTTCGAATCACCCGAGACTTTTGGCCAACTGTGAAGGTGTTGACTTTCTCTTCTTGTTCCTGTCCTGATGTAGATGGGTCTGTAACCTTTTGATGATCTGGGAGAGGGTTTTGAACTATGCCAAGGTCCAGATTCCTTCCTTTCAGATTAGAGACAGCAATTCTGACATCTTCCCAATTAATATGCCCCTCATCGTTCATGTCATAAACCCAATCTCTAAATGCAAAGCAATTGTGAATGACATGCCCAGGAGCTCTGTGATAAGGACAATATTTGGAGGTATCCACATTGGGAGAAATCCCTTCCCTCTGAGGTAGAAGCTAAATGGCTTTGCAAGCCATAAGGGCAAAGAAGATATCACCCAAAGATTCTAGAAGTGGGGGGTAGGAAGTTCTCTTTGGAGCGGGCCTACCATAACTGTTTGGTGGAGGAACAACAGAGTACTGCCGAGGATTGTTGGCAGGAGTGGTGGTAGCACAGGGATTGATGGGTCGCCCTTTGGTTGGCTGATTAAATGCGTTGATGTTTTCACCCTCAGTGGTTGGCATAGGTGTTGCCTTCCGATTTCGAGGGCAGATGTCAAGGAAGGAAGGGAGAGTGGAATCTCTGATCTGAGTCTGTATCACTCTAGCTCTGTTGTACAATTGAGCAAAGGTATGGAGTTCACTGAGCATTAGAATGGTTTTAAGCTGAGGTGTTGCATTATTCACAATCATGGTAACTGCCTAAGCTTCTGGAATGATAACTTCAGCTCTTGATGCCATTACCCTCCATCTATTGGCAAATTCGGTGAAATCTTCATCCGGTTTCATTTTCTTCGACACTAGATCAAAAAGGGTAGGAGCCATATTAGTCATGTGACTAAAATGACTAATGAATTTTTCAGAAACAGTGTCGAAATTGGGCAGATCTGAAGATGGAAGTGAGGTAAACCAACACAAAGTTTCTCCTTCTAAAGATTTTTGAAAGAGGTGGACCAACAACACTTTGTCATATAGCCACTGGTGTGAATCCATAAGAAAACCCAACAGATGGTGATGTGGGTTAGTACTTCCATCATACTTTCGGTACTTTGGAGCGTTAAATCCAGGTGGAAAATATGTTGGGAGAAGTTTGCAATATTCAACTAAGGAATACGGCTTAGAAATTGTTAATGATTCAGCAAGCAATTTTCTAAGGTAAGGCTCCATTTCCTGCTTAGAAATGTACTCTGGAGGTCCAACTGGTTTTGATGATGTCGGGATTGGAGAGATTGCTTGCCAGGGTGTGGCTGCAACATGAAAAATGGGTGGAATTGAAGCATTTGGATTGGACTCTGATTGAGTCTTGCAAGGAGCTTCGTTTGAAGATGCCTGGTAAGGTGTGCGGGATAGATCTGGAAAGGCGGGATGATTGATTGAAGTCTTGCCTTTTGAGGCGATTTGGATAAGTTGCTCAGGTGTGTACCTTGCCAACACCCTGATTAAGTCAGCATCATCACTAGGATTCTGTGTCGCCGACCTTCCAACTCTGAGACTAACTGGTTCATCCCCTCCATAGGAGGAGACTTCGTCTGGATCCTCATGACGTGAGGCATCCCCTTGATGTGTGTTGAGCATACCTACATATGTACTAGCTCTCATGTCTTCTATCTCAAAAGGAAATTCACTTTGGAACATGGGATTTGAAAACATGTTGTTCATTTTCCTTTGTTTTGCAAACAAGTTGAACAAGCAAAAAAAATGTTAATTCAGAGTTCAGGCCTGTGTACTTTGTGTTTTGAGACTTAAAACAAGATTTCCTATTGAATGTTCAATATACACTCATCTCAATCCCAAGGTTCTAATAGGACTCACTCAAGGTACAACCAACTCGGTCACTGTGCAGGAATTCACGGAGTATGGAGACTAACGGAGGTTCTCTATTTGAACTACTTTTCTGCTCAGGCAGGAATCCCTAAACAGAGAGTTAATTCAAAAGAGAGTCTTTCCTAGAAAAATGTGCAGAGGCTCTTCCACCGACCCCCAAAAGGAGTACTAAATGTAAATCAAATAAAAAATGAACCTCAAAACATCAAGGATCAAGAAAAATATCACTAAAAACAATTCTGAACAGGACCCACCTTGCGGCCAAATCGATGGCCGTCTAATAGATCAGAAGGCCACTTACCTGGCCATCAGAAAGATCAGAAGGCCAGCTAATTGGCCGCCAGACAGTTCAGAAGGCCACTTACCTGGCCGTCAGAAAGATCAGAAGGCCAGCTAACTGGCCGCAAGACAGTTCAGAAGGTCACTTCACTAGCCGTCTGACAAATCAGAAGACCACTTCATTGGCCGTCTGATGCTTCAAAAGGCCAGCAATCTGGCCTTCTGATGGCCCTGACTATAACTAAAAAAAAATCTTAAAAATGAAATATTTGCAGGAAATAAATGAAGAAAATAGCGTGATAGGCACAAGTGGTCCCACCGTGATCGCCAGAAGGCTATAGGCGCCGGAAATGACCCCGCGTTCAACTGGTGAGCGGAGACCGACCTCCGTGGCTACGAACCCAGAATAAAGAACAAATGACTTGATGAACTAAAACACCAAGAACTAAAATGGTGATCACCAGGGTGTTTTACCTCGACCCAGAGGGACTACCTTGATCGCGAATGACACTCCAAGACCTCCATGTGCAGCAGAATTTGTAGTCCATACTCCCTTCTCCTTGGCCGGCCAAGAAGACGGGGCCTCACGCTTTGATTTCCTGCAAATTAATCATGAATTAAAACACCCATTAGACTCTTAATTAGCATAGCATCCGTTCATTAAGCAAAAGAGATATATCAATTAGAGGTGAGCTTACCGAATATGTGGGTGAGAAGGATGAGTGACCAAGTGTTATGGCCACCCACCTTCCCATTTTTTGGTGTTTTGGATCAAAACAAACCCCTTAGCAAAGATCTAAGGTACCTAATCATGAGTGCATGTGTGTGCAAATGGAATCTAAACATAGACAAAATCCTAAACTTATGCATGCATGTATGGTACTATGAAGAGAACGATAAAAATGATAAATGAGAGAGGAGAGTAGGGTTCCCTTTTTGACGTTGAAGAGAGTGTCGTATGGGCATAAAATTGACAGCACATTCTTCCTTCTTAGAGCCTCCAAGTCTCCATAAGTGTTTCCTTCCCACGAGCACTAGAGAAGAAGTCTAATGTTAGACTTTGAAATCACTCTTTTCTCTCTCTTTTGATGTAAAGTGGTACCCTCACCCTAGTGAACCTCCTTGGCCCCGTTCCCAAGGTGAAGGAGAGCTTAAATATGCAAGGGAGGTCGAGTTAGAACCCTAGGAAGCCCCCATTTCGTGGGCCAATGGATGAGGATAAAGAAGGTTGGATAGAGATCTCTTCAACAACATCTAAACCAAAACCAATCAAAAATTGACACATAAACCCTAAATCACCTTCATCTTAATCCATTAGAGTGAAAAATGCGGAAGATATGGTAAAAAACCTGAGAGAAAGGTTCAAAAAAAAGGTTAAGATAATCACGGAAAACCAACCAATCAGACGGCCAGGAAGGTGGCCGTCTGAACTCAGAAGGCTAGGAAGGTGGTCATCTGAACTCAGGAGGCCAGCAAACTGGCCGTCTGAACTCAGAAGGCCAGGAAGGTAGCCGTCTGAATTCAGAAGGCCAGCAAACTGGCCGTCTGAACTCAGAAGGCCAGCAAACTGGCTGTCTGAACTCAGAAGGCCAGGAAGGTGGCCGTCTAAACTCAGAAGGACAACAAACTGGCCGTCTGAACTCAGAAGGCTAGGAAGGTGGGCGTCTGAACTCAAAAGGCCAGCAACCTAGCTGTCTGAACTCAGAAGGCCAGGAAGGTGGCCGTCTGAACTCAGAAGGCCAACAAACTAGCCGTCTAAACTCAGAAGGCCAGCAAACTGGCCGTCTGAACTCAGAAGGCCAGGAAGGTGGCCGTCTTAATTTAGAAGGCCAGCAACCTGGCCGTCTAATCTCAGAAGGCTAGGAAGGTGGCCGTCTGAACTCAGAAGGCCAGGAAGGTGGCCGTCTGAAGGATGTTCAGATGGCCATCTTTTTGGCCGTCTGAATGTTCAGACGGTCAGCTATCTGGCTGTTTGAACTTCAGACGGCCACTAGTCTAGCCGTCTGAAGGATCAGATGGCCAGCACTCTGGCCACCTGATGGACTTGACAAAACCTTTTTTTAAAAATGAATATTTTTGAAATACAAATACAAAAAATGATTTTTTTTTTTTGAAATCATACACCCTTCTTTTTTGTTTTTCTTTTTGTTGAAAAATGAACGTTCTGCGACAACACTTTTATAACAAAAAAAATTAAATTTCAAGGAGTCCAAATGACAAGATCAACACGAGGGCCCGTTAACACAATCAGTCTATGGAATGGGCCAAAAATGGGTGTCTACACTTGTATGGACGACGCCATTTAGAGTACGGCCCTGATTTGTTAGTGTACGGCCCGGACTTGTCGTCTGAATGACGTCGGGCTTGGATGACACGTTTTGCCCAGTTTCTGTTTGACCCCGTGAACCCTCCCTCCTTTCCCTCATTCTCTCCTTTCTCTTCTCTCTCCTCTCTTCCCTCCAACCCTCTGGCGCCCCTTTTCCCCCTCTCCTTCCTTTCCTCTCCCCATTCCTCCTCTCCCTCCACTCCATTAACCTCCCAACTTCCTCCACTACCACCACCACTTCTTCCGCGGCGTATTTTTCTCTGGACAGCGGCCGACGTCCCGGTAGGATAACAGCGTTTACGGCGGTACCTGCGGCGGCGTGTGGCAAGGCGGGTTGGCGGCTTGGAGCTCATAGGAGTTCGAGTAACCGGTAGGGTGACGATCCCCGTTGTATTTTGTTTAAAATCATGTTTTTCCCGCTTTAGAGCATGTTTAGGGGATTTTTTGGTTGAAAATACTAATTGCATGTAATGAAGAATTGTGGGTTTTTAATGGGTATTTAGGTTCTCCTCCCCCCTTTCTATTTTTATGGTGTTTTGTGAGAATTTGGGGGAGAAATCCCGTTTTGGAACTCGGGGGAGGCCGGAGGAGAATATGTCTGTCAGGGTTAAAAGGCGTCTGGGGATACCGACGCCATTTAAAAAAGCGGCTTACACCCACGATGCCATTTAACTCCAGATAACAAACTCTGTCTCTGGATTGAATAGCGTCCAGAGACAGCTGCTGTTGTTGCCTCTGCTGTGCTGTTGCCGCTGCCTTGCTGCTCTGTTGTGCCGCTGCCGCTGCTGTTGTTGCCTCTGCTAGGCTGCTCTTGTTGCAGTGACTTTCTTGGACCTTTGAAGAAGGATTCCTAGGTAAAATCCTAGGCCTTTTCCTCTTTTAACTTATCATGCTAACATGTTAACATGTATGCGTGCACACCATGTGCCAAGAACATCCCCCCCCCCCCCCCCCCTTTTTTTTTTTTTTAAATTAGAAACATGACAAACACCACACTAATCTTGCAGGTTCGCACTTGAAAAGCATGTGTTCAACTGATTCCGGCTGTTGGTTACAGACTTGACATACTCTGTCTATGGCTGGGATCCTTTTAGAGGTCTCATTTAGGGAAGATCATTGTGCAGGGCATTTCCATATGAAGTGTAGGACTTTTGGGGGAACCAATTCTTGAAGTTTGGAACACCAAAGAATTTTCCTTACAGGAGATGGGGTTGATGCAGATGGTAAGTCAGAATTTTCAGAAATGAACCGATAGGCAGATTTGGTGGAGAAGGATCCATCCAAAGTGAGTGGTCACACATCTTGATCCCCAATTTCTGACTGTACACAAGTAGGCAGATCGAGCATATAGCTTCTACAGTCTCAGCAGTAAACACCTCCCTGATGTAGCTAACATGCCATTTGTTGTCCCAATTAGTTGGAAAACCCAGTTTGGGAGCTCACATCTGAAATTCCGATGCACCTTGGGGGGGGGGAGTCAAGGCTAGGACTCCAACGATCCACCATATATGAGTGGAAAGTCCATCTGATATAGAGTTATAAACCATAGAGAACATATCTCTCAACTAAAGCATAAGACTCCAGGAGCACAAGGCACTTTCCAGAAATACTAGTATTTTAGATACTTTGCTCTGAGAATTGATGCCCATAGATTGCTAGCTCTGTATAAATTTCCAATCTGTTTCAAGCTGGCCGCATTACTGACAATTTCAAGATCCCGGATACCAAGTCCACCCAAAACTGTCTTTTGATAGAAGACCATCTACAAAGGTGCATCTTCCTCGTCTCTTTATTATCACCCCAGAGGAATGAACATTGAATCTGGTTCAGCCTGCTTATGGTTGTCTTTGGTAGCAGTCGAGTTCCCATAATATGGACAGGTATAGATGCCAGCACTGAATTTATTAAGGTAAGTTTACCTGCAATTGAGAGAGGATTAGCTTTCCAATGAGAGAGCTTTGCTTGCATTTTGTCTTCTATATGTGACAATTGATTCACTTTGCTGCCTCCCTGCTGAATTGGAACCCCCTAGGTAGAGATCATCCTTGGACATTAGCAGGAATATTATACTTAGATAACAAATGTCTCTGTCTGGTAAGAGGAACATTGCTACTAAAAGCAGTACCTGTCTTGGCCCGCTTTATGAATTGGCCCGACCAACTGCCATACCTATCAGGGCACTGGAGGGTCTCATCCATTTCAGCTTTATCAGCCTTGCCAAACATCAATATGTCGTCCGCATATATTAGATGGGTAATAGTTGGGGCAGTCTTGCTTACTCTGAAACCAGAAATTCTCCCTTTAGTAACTTTGGAGCTTATCGGTTTAGTTAACATTTCAGCACAGATAATATGCAAATATGGAGACAGAGGTTGTTTGGTGTCATTGGGTCCTCTTTGTATTTCACATTCTCTTTATCAATAGAATTGTGACTTTCAGTCACCTTCTAAAAAAAATATGGAGACAGAGGACATCCTTGCTGGATGCCTCTACTAGAAACGATAAGGCCCACTTGTTCACCATCGATAGTGATGGAGAAGGTAGTTGTGGTAACACACCTCATAATCAGATTGATCACACGGGGAGACATACCTATTTTGGCAAGGGATGCAGATATAAATCTCCGCTTCAGCTTATCATAAGCTTTGGAGACGTCAACTCTCATACTGAAAACATCCACTTTTCCACTAAAAGAAAAATAATGTTAACACCCACTTTTCCTGATTTCTTTTTCATGGAGTGCATCAGCTCTTGGATAAGAAGAATGTTGTCAAGAAGTATTCTATGTGGCACAAAAGCCGACTGGTTAAAGGAGATCAACTCAGGCAGTAGGAAATGAGGACCGTAGATGTATGGTGTAGCCTGTCTGGCGTCCAGCCCTGCTGGAAAAAATTCTGCACTGAACTGATCACCTTCTCACTGATAACCTCCCACATGTGTTGGTAGAACATCGGGGTAAGTCTATCAGGCCTATTCGGTAACAAGTCTTTGTTCTGCAAGTGGTGCCTGCCACTTATTAAAGCATGGATCTGGGTTGCCTGAATGATAAAGGTTTGAGAAATAATCTTCGAACAAGTGATGAATACTGGGAGTATCCACAATCCAGGCTCCATTGGGCATCTGAAGACCGGAGATCCTGTTTAAGTTTCTCCTGCATAGGACTGAGACATGGAAGTATTTTGTGTTCTCCCCACTGACATGCCAGTGTGCTATGGCCCTCTGGCTCCAGTACTCGTGCTCTTCCTTAACAGCCTAAGCACACTGTTTAAAGTAGGCTTTATAACTGGGAACTGATCCAGGGTACGAGTGATTCCGGAGTTTGACATCAATTAAGTCGAAAGTTCAAATCTTGTCTTCATAGTAGTATGGACGGACAGAGGCATTCCTATGTTTTTCTTCGCATGTAAACTAGCACAGACAATGAAAGTATCATATATTTAGGTCTTAATTAGGAACACTAAGGTTTTGTCTAGGAACAAACAAGTATATGAGATACTTTAACGATAAAATATGCATAAGAGTTTTAAAATCTAAATAGTAATTTTTGCATGCAAATGTGATTTTATGGTATTTTGGTTCTGTGCATCTAGATTTCATCTCCCTCTTTCACTTTTTGCTTCCTCACAATCTAAGGTTTTTTGGGGAAAAGAGGGAATAGTAGATGCTGTCAATATCAATTTGTCTATTTTGTATTCCCAAACAAACCGTTATATGTTAGGATTGTTATGATGTTGATGGACGTACAATATTGACCATCATGTCTATGTGACTGATGCAAGAAGTGTGTTTGGCTATCCCAAATATCACCCTTCTTACCTGACGTTTGAAAAAAAAATTGCATTATAAATTCCTCTAGATTTTAAATTTAAGCTATAGTGTGTAGGATAATCTTTTATTTTCTTCAAGTTGTGTCCACACTGCTCAATAGAAATGATTCATTATGTGTATTTTCATAGACTCCTTCGTATATCAAAATTTGCTTTTGATTTATACATATTTAATTTATGTTTAAATTTTTATGTAAGTTTTAAATATTTACAAATAAATTTATAAATTTTGATTTTATAATGTATTCTATTTTTATGCCCACGTGTCTTATTTGTATATGTTTATTGTGTTGAACATTCATAACACTCCTGTTTATGTCTGACGAATCATGGAATTTAAGTAATGATGACATAAGCATATGCTAAATCTGAATTTTCGCCCACACTTAAAGTTAGGTTAGGCACGCAAAAAATGGAGAGAGTGTAGAGATTGGGTACCTTTCTTGTTCTGCCTTTTCAAAACGAAGAAAAGGGCGCATGTCATTTGATGATTATTTGGGGACAATTTGATAAAAAACAACATTGAATTATCTGATTTAGGAATGTCGTATCATTCTACCTTTTAAAATGACATCCAAAAATGTTCCCTGAAAACGTCCTTCGCTTAGCAACCATAAAAAAAGGAACATTCACAGAATACTCCTTCTACGTCCTATATTTTTACTAAAACATATTAAGAATATGTTGTGAATATTCCTGATAGATTCTTTTTTTGGCATTTGTTAAGGAAGGGACTTTTTAGGGAAGTCACATGGACCATAAGCCTCAATTACTTTGTTGCTTGAAACTTGTTGATGCCATTTTTTCTTATGTGCTTTGGAACTTGCTTCTTTTATTGGTTGTCGTAGATCCTTTCATTCCTTAGACTGATTGGAATTTGGTCTCGTCTATTAATTATTAGGATATATATGTATATATGTGTGTGTTTCTATAAACTATCGTATTTATATTTATAGTCATTATTTTAATATATTATTATAAATAATCCTCACATCTTTAGAAAAGGCTGCTGCCACAACCTTCCGTTCAAAATGACGTCCACTTTAGTAAAACATGTCAGAACGATTCAGATATTTTTGTATGTATATTGTACTCTAATGCAAGTATGTAGTATATACAAGAAAATCCCTTAATTATTCTAGCAATGACTTATTGTGAAGATCCCTAGAGTTCCCACAAGATAGAAAAGAATCACACAATCAAAACAATGCATTAGGGAGTGAGATTTAATGCATTAACGAGTGATCTAACCACATTATTATATTATTGTAAGTTTTTAGCAAATAACTCCCATATATATATATATATATATATATATATATATAGGGAAAGGTTCAACGAGTTCCAAGATTTTAATTTTCACCGTCCGATCTTGATGATCAACCGGATCCGTCTAATCTAGGAGAATAAAAATAAATGTCTAAAAATATTAGAAAATGATTAAAAAAAAATCGTCAAATTAGTTTTTAAGGTTGATCCCAAGTTTTAATTTTGATCTCCAAATAACGACGAACAAGATTGGACGGCCACGGTTGATTTCGTTGCTTGAACGGTAAAAATTAAATCCAAACGGGTAGGAAATCACATAGACATATTTGAATATTTTAAAATTTTTGATGATTTTTAAAAAAGGAATTGGAGTGTAGGGTTTTCAGAGGAGGCACATCTAAGTTAGATACGTCCTGGGGGTGCATTATATCTACCTTCTACTACCTTTTATATATATATATATATATATATATATATATATATATATATACACACACACACATGTGCGCACGTCTGCGCATCTAACTTAGATGTGTTCCATCTTGAAACTTTTTCTTTCGATTTTCAAAAAATAAAAAATAAAAATAAATATTATTAAAATTTTAAAATATTCAAATACCCTTCCTTAGGTTGGTTCTTATCCTTTTACGTTTAAGATTAATCGTTAGATCAAAAAGCTAAATTGTAGTCATCTAATCAAATGCATTGTTGTTTGGAGATTAACATTAAAATTTCGGAAGATGAGATTAATTTTAAGGGCTTATTTGATTTTTTTTTAGTATTTTTAGTCATTGATTTTTTATATGTATTTGATCGGATGGTTAAGATTGATGGTAAAGATCGGACAGTAAAAATTAAAACTTTGAAGATAGGATCAACTATAAAGAATATATTTGAATATTAAAAAAATTATGAAAATGTTTATTTTTTATTATAAAAAATTGATTTTCGATGAAGATGTACCCGGGCGCGTTCTGTTTATGTATGTGTGTCCTTCTCATTCTAAAGTAAACTCTAATTTGTTGGTGACTTCAGTGATGATAGATTTGACATTTGATTGTTCGAGATTCTCTATTATGTATACAATGACCATATGGAACGTTTTTTCACATATGAGATTTTAAAAAGAAAATATTTACTAAAATCTCTACTATAGAACTAGCTCTCAGGGAAATATTTTCTACCATAACATCCCTTACTTTCAAATGCAGCGATACAATCTACATCCTAGACAAATCAGCACATTGCCGTCACTTATATCAATTTTTCCAACTCTCTTTTCTTTTTTCTTTTTTTTTTTAGTAGTACTTCATGCAATATTCTATCATCATATTTGTAATCATCTCGTACTAGATTTATGTACTGTTATATTACGAGCATTTCTAAATCCTTATCATTTCAAAGTGTTCCCTTCTTGCTTGATCCTGTACATCGATCCTTTGCATCCCAACTCATAACAAAGGTTAAGCAGGCATCTCACTGTTTAATATCTTTTTTAAATATGAGGTCTAAAATAATTTGAATAAATGGCACATCATAATTAGGAATATTTCAACAAAAATCTTTATTATAGGTTTAAGGGTTATACTATTGAGTTAAATATGTACCTGCTATAAGTGTTCTTAAAGGATTTATTTGGTATCAGAAAAAGAGGAATAAGCATAACTCGATATAATTTATGTCTATTTTCATTCCTCGGTACACTTAGGAGGAGATAAGGAGAAATTTTATCCTATTTGTTGTTTGATTAAAATGTGGATCATAATTGAGATAAGTTATGGAAAAAGACCCTTTCACCCACTTATTTTATTAATATAATAGAATATTAAATTTGCTTATGAGTAGTGATGCCATCATTTAATAATCAGTTTTATACTTAGTACTATTCTAAGTATATATTATTAAATATAACAAAGTAGTATGACATAATACTATTACTTGGCAAATTTTCCACCCTTGTCATTGATTAACATTCTCTATTAAATATAATTATGATATTTTTATTAGACTTTTACTTTTTAGTCTCCATAATCTTCCAGTATTCTTTATAGGCCCTTGCATTCTTCATATTTCCTTAAAATTCCCACAATCTTTCAACCATCCTTAAAATGTCCCTCCAGAGGAATTTTTTAGGAAGGGTTGAAGGGCATCTTAGGGACATTTTAAATGATTGTGAGGACTAATAAAGGAATATAAAAATTTCTTGGGCTCATAAGGATTGTAATGATATATTAAATATGCTTACGAGCAGTGATGTCAACATTTAATTATTCAACTTTATACGTAGTATTAACCTAAGTATATACTAAATATAACGACCAAACCATATGACAAAATAATATATTAAATATAATTAAAATATTTTTATTCATATAATGATATATTAAATATGCTTTATACGTAGGAGCGAAACGGGTATCTCAGGGAAAGAAACAGAAAATGGAGTTATATAGGGGGAGTTAACTCATTCCACCAAAAGGTTAAAATGACATCTCCATATTTAATCTCAAAAATAAATTTAACCTTATTTTCCTAATGCCTCTTATTCCCAACCTTTTTTATCATACCAAACGAGACCAAAGAGATTCATGTCTAATAATGGGATGAGGAATCTCATGCCCTATAGATCACCTCTGGTGACTTAGGTGATCTCAATCCTTTAGTTACTCCCATCTCCTATATAAAGAGTGAAAAGGAATTCAAGTAAGGGGACATCTTTTTTGAAAGACTCACTCTACGTCTCTTGCTCTTCTCTCCATGGATCCAAAGATCATTCCAATGACTTGACAATGTTGCCTATCATAAGATTGAGTAATACGTGTTGCACCACCTAAGGTGTAGTCTTAAAAAAAATAATTTGCTTTTGAAAAATTATTTATAATAGGCTCCATATGCATGACATGTTTGTACAATCTGATCTCAAAATCAGACGATCCAAATTTTTTAAAAAAAATAAAAAAAAATTGAGTTCATTTATTGGCCTCGGCCCATTAAGAGTATTTTTTATTGTTTATTGGGACTTGATTTTTGATTTTTTAAAAACTTTTGGGTCATCTGATTGGAGATTGGACTGTTACGAACACATTGAACATGATGGGGTTGATAAAAAGAAAAAAAAATGGGGTCTGCACCCAATGTGGTGGTATTACTCCATAAGATTTATCCCTTAATGGACTACTCCCAGTAGAGACTTCTCTTTAGATGCAAGATCATACGGATGGATTCCTCGCTTCTTAGCTCTCACGTGCTCAACTTGGCTTAGAAAATGTCCACAAATAACTGGGTATTTGCATTCTCAAGATTTTTTATAATAAATATTTTCTCAAACTTTTATAAGTTTTATAAGTGCGTCTAAAAATTAGTTAGAGAAATAATCTCCATCTTTCTCAGGACATTCTATTTCTTCTCAAATCTTAATTCTCCATCCCTTTAGATAGGGAAATATTTTTTGAGAACTTATTTATCTCTTATGTTTCTCTTCCAACTTGGCAACCTACTCGTGCTCAAAACCTTACTTTCCATTGACCTCAATACCCCACCCATGCGAGAATACAATGTTATAAATACATGTTTTTATTTTTCTGTCATTTTTTTATAAAATTTGCAAATACATATTTTTTGTTTTTTGATAGCTTACTTTTTAAGATTTTGTTCATTTTTCTAGAAAAATTGTTTTCACAACTCTTTGTTTTTCTGAGAAAAATTAAGAATACAAATGCCTCTTAGAACCCCAACGAGAGGTCGGGGCCCTTGGGGGCTAGTACCAAATTTGAGAAAGATTTGCTGCATTGAGGGCCTCAGTGTGAATCTAGTGAGACCTTAGTCGTCGTTTGATCAAATTTTGATCAAACAATAGCCTCGGGAGTGTGAAATATTTTTTTTTAAATATCAAACTTAGGGCCTATCTCAACGCAATGTCCAAACTATCCATCTTTGATTGGACAGTTTAAAATTTTATTAAAAAAAGGATGATCCAGCCACAACCAGGTGCACGCTATACGCATATATGACCTTGGGCTCCCGGCAAGGGTGCTTTGCTTGTTAGTCTTGGGTGGCCTACAAGTCAATCTGACTTCGTAATCTCGTTCATTTATTAATATAATGGCATAATATTCATTGTGTATAAATCGTATTAATTTAACGTCTCATAATGAAGTCTGTGAATATGTGCGATAGTGATCATATTATGATGAAATCATACTAATGAGATTGATCATTTAAATACACATATTCTTAATCGTTCCTAGTCGGAGGATATCCGAGAAGGACATCGAACATCCGGTTAGACTAGTACATATTACTCATGCTCATATGATGAGGGTGATTGATCTCATAAGTCACTTGTGTGGAGACACTAAGGCAAATCAGTAGGTGCTCATTGGAGACTGAGTTCACTGAACTGATCCGACTGAATCACTGGATGGTATTGTACCTCACTGTCAACCAACTTGATTCTATTGTCGCAGTTGCGTGGAGTATCCTCGGACCTGAGACACCAAGGACACCTTGTCGGTGGACTTATGTACTTTGACCTTGGTTTATGAATCTCTAACCACGAGATTCTAAACAGCCAAGGATTGAGTACAGCGGAATACCGTCGAAGAGAATTGTGTGTCAATAAGGAATCATTCGTTCTCGGTACTTAGAGAGAGAATACTCTAGGAAGGATGCGCGAGAGTCTCTGGCCAAGGCGAACGATAATATCGGAAAAGGAGTTTTCCGATATTCATCAGTGGCATCCAATCCAAATGAGTCGACCGGTTAGGATTTGACAGCACGTCATACCCTGAGTTGATTGGAGAGTATTGTACGAATGAAGGATTATATCCACGCGATAACTGTCGGCGGAAATGTTCCAAGAGTGAGTTACTTAACCCCGATACCTTCCGGATTCACGCGGTGTTGCTTGGCACCCAACGTGATCGGAGGCCCGGTAGAATTTGATGTGCGACATCAATTTGATTCATTAATTAATTAATAAAGAGTTATTAATTAATTAATAAAGTCAGTAAGGAGTTACTGAGCTTATTGGGCTATTAACCGGACTGGTAATTGGGCCTAGAGGGTCACACGCAAATGATTCTCAAGACGATGAATAAATAAGTAGGTTTTATATAAACCGGGGGTTTTTATGAAAAATCGTGCAGTTCGTATAAAATGTAGCGAACGGGCTGAGCAGGCCAAGCTGCTGCTAACCCTAGCCGCCCCCTCCTCTGTTTCTCTCTGTCTCTCTGGCGCCCTAGGCTAGATCCGGATCCCCGGATCTGCTTCGCTGCATCTCCGAGTCCCGTTCGACGGGATATCGTCCGCGCGTTGCGGCGAACGGTAGAAGTTTTCGTGGCTGCGAAGAACGTGAGGATTTCCGTCGCGAGGAGGATCGCGTGGACTCCGCTAGAGGTCAGGTGCTTGCGCGGCTTGCGGTGTCGCACCGACAGAACCGAACGGTTGCGGATTCGAATCCGCACATGATAAGAACTGATAATCCGATTATCGGTGTTTTAGTTTTTTCGAAACGAGAATCGAATCTTCGTTTTATTTTTATTTCCGCTGCGCGGGAGATCCGGAGAAACTCGAGAACCCAACAATAATATCAGAGCCAGGTTTCACTGTTTCTCGTCCCGTTTTGAACTCCGAAATTAATTTTTTCATGAGTTGTTCCATGCAATAACTTCGATTAATTGTTGGATCTGTGTTCATGCGATGAACACAGTTAATCAGATTATTTTCTTTCAATTTTTCGAGATTAATTTGGGGGTTTTTGTGTTCTTCGTGGGACGAAGAACGGGGGGGAGGGGAGGGATTGGCGAGTTCGTACGTGCTTCCCAAGCGTTGGGATGGCGGCCCTGATCCCCATATCTCAAGGTGATAGTCACCACTGTACACCATATATCATTGTCGACGCCGAAGTGCCCTTGGAGGGCTGCATAATCAAGCCCTTATTCGGGTTTTTGAAACCTGAAAAACAGATTTTGTTTGGGATTTATTGGAGAGATTTTGGCCTATTTTGGGGATTCTCCGGAGCTCTCGCTGTAACCACCCGCCACCCTATAATCAGGGATCCGATTACTAAATGGATACCGAATCATTAATTTGGAGCCAAACCAGGATCTTGATAAGTCTGTGAAATAAATAATAAACTAAGCTAAACTTTCACATCGCATTGAAT
This sequence comes from Zantedeschia hybrid cultivar, assembly GCA_030544215.1. Classification (NCBI taxonomy): domain Eukaryota; kingdom Viridiplantae; phylum Streptophyta; class Magnoliopsida; order Alismatales; family Araceae; genus Zantedeschia; species Zantedeschia hybrid cultivar. Next base: position 56,667,888 of record JARZZO010000002.1, on the reverse strand, counting down.
TAAAAAGGAAGTGCAATAATTAAAAATTATTACAATCCAATTCGAGTCAGCAAATAATTACATACTCCAACTGAAAGGAAATAATTAAACATACATGCCAGAAAATAAAAATAACAACTACATCGGGGCATATCCCGGAACAGCAGCTACTGGCACGCGACCCGAAGCAACACTCTCCTCGCTACGTCCGCCTAAAACCCTCACCTGAAAACCGCAGGGGTGAGTCTCATAGAAAAGACTCAGTAGGAATCCTTCGATCCCCACCGCCCACTCACGCACCCACGAGTGCAGCAACACAAATATAGATGATCTAAGCAAGTAAAACAGTAAACACAATTCCTATATTTCGGTGTAAAACACAAGCATTCGAACATAACATACAGAATTCTGAAACCATTCTACCACGGAGCCCACAACCAGCGTCTCGGCAAAACACGCCAACCACACGGCCAAACGCGAGAAACTCTGACCCGCTGAGACCAAACAGCAACCCCTCGGATAACGCGCTGGCTACTCCGGCCTGACAGGCTCTAGGTGGTTCTGCTTCTCCCAGCACGAGTGACACTCCGAATGTACCACTCCCACACCGGTACTAGCTATACCCCGGGGTATACCAGGTGACCCTCTCTCTAAGCGTCACCCCGCCACTCCCACACCGGCGCCGTGTCACTCCCACACCGACACAGGGTGCCTAAGCGCTAACAACTGTCACCTAGGCCCACGATCGCACAAAACACAACATGGTGCGATCTGATCACATAGAATCCATCGTCATCGAGTACATTTCTAAGTATGCAATTAACTAAACTATCTAACAATGTAAACATGTGTTAATTGCAGGGATTAATAGAATTCTGGCTTGAATCGCGTCGCCCAAGGCCGACGTCATTCAAGCTTCCTAAATTGGTTCATGTAAAAACTGGCCTCGAAAAATGGCTTAAAACGCGTCGTCATATGTAGCCGCCTTTTGAAAGGCGTCGTTGTCCCTAGTCACCTGATAACGACAGAAATAGAGACAAACGTCGGGTGATTTCAATTTAAAACGCGTCGAGCATGGAAGTCGTCGCTCAAAAGGCGTCGTTGTCCCTAGACGCTCATCAGTCCAAAGACAGAGTCTGTTATTTGGGTTAAATCGCATCGCGGGTGGAAGCCGCCTTTCTAAAAGGCGTCGCTGTCCCCCGACGCCATTTAACCTTCACAGACAGGTTCTTCCTCCGCTATCTCCCAATTCACGGGGTGGGATTTCCTCCCTCAAATAGTGTAAAAACGCTAAAAAAGTGGAGAATGAGGAGAAGAACCTAAATACCCATTAAAACACCCACATTCTCATTACATGCGATTAGTATTTTCATCCCAAGAAAAACCCCTAAACATGCTTCAAGCGAGAAAAACATGGTTTTTAAACGGAATACAACAGGAATCTGTTGGGTTTTCTCGGTTTCTCCGGATCGCTCACGCAGCGGAAAAACAAAATATTTACAGCGATCCGTTCCCGTTTCGAAGTCTAAAATACGATAATCGGATTATCGAAGTTCTCACCGTGTGCGGATTCAAATCCGCAGCCGTTCGGTTCCGTCGGTGTGACACCGCAAGCCGCGCAAGCGCCCGGCCTCTAGCGAAGTCCACGCGATCCTCCCCGCGACGGATATCCTCGAGTTCCTCGTTCTTCGCAGCTCGCGAAGCCTCCGGTGGTCGCCGCAATGATCGCCGCAGCGCGCGGACGATTTCCCGTCGAACGGGATTCGGAGAAGTGGCGTAGCAGATCTGGATCTGCCTGGACTCTAGAGGAAGACAGAAACAGAGGACAGGCGGCTAGGGTTAGCAGCAGCTTGGCCTGCTCAGCCTATTCGCTATGTTTTATACTAACCGCGCGGTTTTTCACAAAAACCCCCGGTTTGTATAAAACCCACTTATTTATCCATCGCCTTGAGAATCATTTGCGTGTGACCCTCTAGGCCCAAGTACCAGTCCAGTTAATGGCCCAGTAAGCCCAGTAACTCCTCACTGACTTTCTTAATTAATTAATAACCCTTTATTAATCAATTAATCAATCGAATTGATGTCGCACATCGAATTCGACCGGGCCTCCGATCACGTTGGGTGCCAAGCAACACCGCGTGAACCCGGAAGGTATTTGGGGTTAAGTAACCCACTCTTGGAACCTTTCCGCCGACAGTTACCGCGTGGATATAATCCTTCATTCGTACAACGCTCTCGAGTCAACTCAGAGTATGGCGAGCTGTCAAACCCTAACCGGTCGACTCACTTGGATTGGATGCCGTTGATGAATATCGGAAAACTCCTTTCCCGATATTATCGTCCGCCCTGGCCAGGGACATTCGCGCATCCTTCCCAGAGCATTCTCTCTCTAAGTACCGAGAGCGAATGATTCCTTATTGACACACAATTCCCTTCGACGGTATTCCGCTGCACCCAATCCTTGGCGTATTAGAATCCCGTGGCTAGAGATTCGTAGACCAAGGTCAAAGTACAGAAGTCCACCTCCAAGGTGTCCTTGATGTCTCAGGTCTGAGGACCATCCACGCAACTGCGACAATAGAATCAAGCTGGTTGACAGTGAGGTACAATACCATCCAGCGATTCAGTCGGATCAGTTCAGTGAACTCATTCTCCAATGAGCACCTACAGATTCGCCTTAGTGTCTCCACACAAGTGACTTATGAGACCAGTCACCCTCATCATATGAGCAGGAGTAATCTGTACTAGTCTAACCGGATATCCGATGTCCTTCTCGGATATCCTCCGACTAGGAACGATTAAGAATATGTGTGTTTAAGTGATCAGTCTCATTAGTATGATCTCATCATAATCTGATCATCATAGCACATATTCACGGACTTCATTATGAAACGATAATTAACGCGATTTACACATAATGAATATTATGTCATTTTATTAATAATGAACGAGATTTACATTGTTAGATTGGCTTGTAGGCCACCTAAACTAACAGAATCGTCACCCTACCAGTTACTCAAACTCCTCCTAGCTCCCAGCCGCCAACCCGCCTTGTCACACGCCGCCGCCAGTACCGCCATAGACGCCGTTACTCCACCGGGACGTTGGCCGCCGTCCGGAGAGAAATGTGTCGCGGAGGAAGTGGTGGTGGTGGTGGAGAAAGTTAGGAGGTTAGTGGAGTGGAGGAAGAGGAGGAATGGAGGGAGGAAAGCAAGGAGAGGGGGAAGGGATTCGCCGGAGGTCAGAGGGAAGAGAGGAGAGAGAAGAGAAAGGAGAGAATGAGGGAAATGAGGGAATTGGATTTTAATTTTAAAATTCAAAAGTGTTTTGAAATTAAAATTATTTTTCAATTTTACTTAATTGGTGCCTTGATGATTTTGAATGATTATATAATTTAAGGGTTAATTAATTAGTAATTAGTTGTTAATTAATCTGGGTTAATATTAATTTACATGTTAAATTAATTATTAACCTTAATATGATTAATTTAAGAGTTAAATTAATACGTATTAGTTAAATGGAATTGATTGTTAATTTAAATGTTAAATTGACAATTAATTTTAACTAACTAATTGAATGGTTTAATTGGAAGTTAGTTATTAATTTACATTGATGTTAATTGATAGTTTAAAAGTTAAATTAATGATTAACATTAATAAACTGATTTAAAAGTTAGATTGGTTGTAAATAATTAATTTGTTTTAATTACTAGTTTAAGAGTTAAATTAGTTATTAACATTAATTAATTAATTAGTCTAAGTGTTAGATTAATGGTTAATAACTAATTAAAGTTGATAATTAATTTAAGTGTTAAATTAATGATTAATTTTATTCTACTGATCTAAGAGTTAGATTAGTAATTAATTATTAATAGTCTAATTGTTAGATTATTAATTGTTTAATCTAAGTGTTAGATTATTTAATTATTAGAATTGTTCAAATGACATGGAATAATATAAAAATTATTAATTTGGAATGTGTGCACATGTGATGTGTGTTTAAATGCTTTTAATTATATTTTATTGTATATTAAGTTTATTAAATGAGTTTTCAAAATTCTAATACCAATTTTGATTGGAACCCTATTTTTGAAAGCCAATATTATTTATTTTGAAAAACTCATTTGTTTTAGCCATGTGATGCGCTGGTCATGGATATGCACTTATTTAATTATTCATGTGATGAATGATGTGTTTTTGTGGATCGTGGATGAATGATGGATGTTTATTAAATTGTTAATAAATAGAGATCTGCGTATCTCTCCCTCTCTCATTCTCCGATGTACTTCTACCTCCCTCTCTCTTGTACTCGCCATAAGGCTCTCTTCTATTTACATGTAATTCTAGAATTATTGTAATCTGATCGAGGCAACCGAGGAAGGAGCGAGAATGATCCACAGATGCAACTAAGAAGGCGATGTGATGAAGATCTCTTGCCTATGTGTTTGCAGGTTATCTAATATAATTGTTATGTTAGATTTTGTGTGTGTTTAACTGTTGGCTCCAGTCAAACCCAATGTGTTATCTATGACCACACTAATGACATGTATGAGATGCATTATTTTATGTTTGATTGTGAATCAAAACATGTATAGTATTTAATAAATATATACGATATATTTATATACTATCACCTAGGAGAGACCAAGATAAAAGTTATCTAAATATCCTCATCTAAACTCTAAGCCATAACGCGAGTAGTTAAGAACTTATTGCGTGGTTCACCATCGTTATAATCATAGGATTCGAATCACTTTAGGCAGGTTTGTTATGCTATCCACAAGGCATGTTTAATTGGGAGGAGAAATTGTGGCTATGGCATTAGATGCCTATATGATCAGAGTAGAGGAACCATGTAGCTTTGTTGTGCTATCCACAAGGGCTGCATGCAAATCTATGCTCGTCGCGTAACGATGGTTAACTTAGACCAGAATTAGTGGTTTGTTGTGCTATTTACAATGCTATTAAATCTCTGAGGACCGAAGCTATGATCAGATATTGCAAGGAGTTGCAAGTCCCATGAGTTGGGTACTCTTTGATTGTGTTATAGTTTGTTGTGCTATCCACAAGGCTGTACTGCAAGTCATTGAGATTCTGATCCCCACTAGGAGACTGTCGGCGTCTCCCGTTCTGTATAACTGAGGGTTATACAGTCTGTCAAAAATTAGTGGGAGTTAAAACTTGAACAAAAGACCATGTCTTGTTTTATATTTAATAATTGAACATCTGCTAAAAGATTTCATATATCTCCTGTAGAAAATTATGTCTTCGAATAACCCACTCCGTGGCATACTTGATGCCAAACGTTTGACTAGCCTGAGCTACTCGAATTGGTTCAGAAACCTAAAGAATGTCTTCAGATCTGAGCGCATTGACTTTGTCCTTAGAGCTGATCATCCTGCTGAACTGGCATTGGATGCCCTTGACGCGGAGATGATAGCTAACGATAAAAGATCGAAAGACAAAGGCAAAAGAGTAGTAAAAGGTGACTGCTTCTACTGTAAGCAGAATGATCACTGGAAAAGGAACTGCAAGGAGTTCCTTAACGATAAAGCTCATGGAAATGTTAAGTTGTTCTGGTAGCTCTGCATCTGTCCTTTGAGCCTCGATTACGGCATGGTACACTGTTGGCCTCACAGTCAAGCTGGCCAACACGGCTCTATCAGCCTCTCGAGGAATTCTAAAGGAAGATTCAACAACCTGCTCATATAACCTCCATTCTTGAACCATAAGATATGATACGACCGTCTTCCGACTCAAGGTGTCTGCTACCACGTTTGCCTTGCCCGGATGATAAGAAAGGTCGATATCATAATCTTTGATAAACTCCATCCACCTGCGCTGCCTCAAGTTCAGATCCTTCTACGTGAATACATACTTCATGCTCTTATAGTCGGTAAAAACCTGAAATTTCTCTCCATACAAATAGTGTCGCCAGATCTTCAGTGCAAATACCACAGCTGCCAACTCTAAGTCATGAGTGGGATAGTTCTCCTCATGCTTCTTCAGCTGCCTAGAAGTATAAGTCACGACCTTACCATGCTGCATCAGCACCGCACCTAAACCTCGACGAGATGCATCTGAGTAAACTACAAATCCACCGGAACCTGATGGAAGCACCAGCACTGGAGCCGAAGTGAGGCGAGTCTTCAACTGAATGAAACTCCGCTCACACTCCTCGGTCCACACGAAACGAACTCCCTTACGAGTCAACCTCGACAAGGAGGTCGCTATCGAAGAAAAACCCTGGACAAACCGTTTGTAATACCCTGCTAACCCCAAGAAGCTCCTGATCTCAGTTACTGTTGTCGGTCTGCTCCAATCTATCGTTGCTTCAATCTTGGCTGGATCCACTGCAATGCCATCTCTAGAAATGACATGCCCCAAGAAGTGCATCTTATCTAGCCAGAATTCACACTTGCTAAACTTGGCATAGAGTTGGTGCTCTCTCAGAACCTGCAACACCACCTGAAGATGTGTGGCATGCTCTTCCTTAGAAGAAGAGTATACCAAAATATCATCTACAAATGCCACCACAAACTGATCTAGGTAGGTCCTGAAAACCCGGTTCATTAAATCCATAAAAGTCGCCGGTGCATTGGTCAAGCCAAAAGACATAACCAAAAATTCATAATGTCCATACCGAGTCCTAAAAGCCGTCTTACTTACATCAACCTCATGGATCCTCATCTGATAATACCATGATCTCAAGTCAATATTTGAAAATACCTTCGCAGACTGCAATTGATCCATCAGATCATCGATCCTCGGAAATGAGTACTTGTTCTTTATCGTCACCTGGTTCAACTGTCTATAATCAATACACAACCTCAGAGAACCATCATTCTTCCTGACAAATAGAACTGGAGCATCCCACAGAGAAGTACTGGGACGAATAAAACCCTTATCCAGCAATTCCTGCAACTGCGCCTTCAACTCAGCGTGTAAGGACTGAGGTTTCGGGTACAGTGTTCGGGTCGGTTTCGGGCCGGATCCCCTGGATTAGGCCGTGAGGGGTCTCGAGATTTTTGACAGAATGACGTCAGCACTACTCGACGCCTTTCAAAAGGCGTCAGGTTGTGTGGACGCCATTTACGTCTGTTGCTGTTGTGCCACGTGGGCGCCACGTAGGCGGGTTTCGGGCCGCGAGAGTACGGCCCCTGTCTCGTCGTCTGAACGGCGTCCATGATGGACGACGCGATTCAGACTGCCACCCTGCGGTGTCAGAGTACGGTGCCTGACATGTCAGCTGAACGGCGTCCGTGGTGGTCGACGCGTTTCAGAGAGCTGTCAGTACGGCCCGTCCTGTCATCTGATAGGCGTCTCTCTCGCTCGACGCGTTTTAGGCAGTTTCTAATTGACCCCGCGAGCTCTCCTTTCTTTCTCTCATTATCACCCTTTCACTCTCTCTCCTCTCCCTCTCCGCCTCCTCCGATCCCACTCTTCCCCTTTCCCTTCCTCTTCTTCCTCTTCCACCACTCCAACGCCTCCCTACCTCTCACCTCTGCCACCACCACTTCCTTCGCGGCGTTCCATTCTCCGGACGGCGGCCGACGTCCCGGCGGAGTGGCGACGTTCTCGGGGGTACCGGCGGCGGTCTGCGGTGCGGCGGTTCGGCGACACGGAGCCAGGAGGAGTTCAAGTAACCGGTAGGGGGACGAACCTTGCATGTGTTGCTCGTGTTTTCCTAGGCATGTTGTGACGTGTTTTGGGCTAGATAGAGCATGTTTAGGGGGTGTTCTTGTGGGTATGACCGTGCTCGTGAATGTGGATTTGTAGTATACTTGTGTTGGATGAACTTCTTTTCCTCCCCTTCTGTTTCGGGGCTTTTTCGGGGTATTTGGGGTTAAGGGAGAAACCCTCGGATCGAACCAGGGAACCAGGTTTCTGGCGCTAAACGGCGTCGTGCCTGGTCGACGCCTTTCAGAAGGACGTCAGGGCAGTACGACGCGTTTTAGGACAGAAATCTCCCTGTTCGAGGTTTCAAGAGTTAGGGATTCTGGCGCTAAATGACGTCGCGGATGGTCGATGCCTTTCAGAAGGACGTCGGGCCATCGTGACGCCATTTAGGCAGGAAATCACCCCGACTGAGGGACTTAGTTCGAGGATTCTGGGACTAAAAGACGTCATGGGTGGGCGACGCGGTTTAGAATAGCGTCGAGCCACCATGACGCCTTTTAAGGCAGAAATCCCTCGATTAATGTTTTCTGGAATTCCTGGATTTTCGGCGTGAACGGCGTCTGAGGATGTTGACGCCTTTTAAAAGGCGACCACTGGTGTCGACGCCTTTTAGGCCAGATTCTGAGGCCGGTATTTCATGAACCAGTTTAGGGTACTTGAATGGCGTCGGCCTTGGGCGACGCGATTCAAGACAGAACCACACTAATCCATGCCAGTAAAATGTGTTTACACTGCTAGATAGTTGGTTAATGTATACCGTTAGTTTACTCGATGTGATGGACTCTTCGTGACCGGATGGCACTGCGTTGGGTGTCGTGCGACCGTGGACTTCTTCCGTGACCGGATCGCACCATGCCGTGTTTTCTGTTTCGGTGGACCTAGAGTGACAGTTGTAGCGTTCTACACCCTGTGTCGGTGCGGAGGGACACAGCGCTGACGGGAGCAGTGACGGGGTGACGCCTAGTAAAGAGGGTCACCTGGTGAACCCCGGGGTTAGCTAGCTTGTACCGGTGTCGGAGTGGTACCTTTGGAGTGTCACTCGTGCTGGGGGAAGGAGTAACCACCTGAGCCAGTTGGGCCGGAGTAGCCAGCGCGCTATCCGAGGGGTTACTGTTTGGTCTCAGCGGGTCGGTGTTTGCTGGGGGAAGGAGTAGCCGCCGAGGTAGCCAGCGTGCTATCCGAGGGGTTACTGTTTGGTCTCAGCGGGTCGGTGTTTCCCACTTTCGGAGACGTGGTTGACGCGTTTTGCCGAGACGCGAGTTATAGGTCCCTTGGTAAAATGATTTCTGAGATATGCATGTTATATTCCAAATGCATGTGGTTTATATCGAGAATTTAGGAGAAATGTGTTACAGCTTTACTTATCCTGTTCCTATGTATCTTTGTAATTGCACTTGTGGGTGTGTGAGTGGGAGGCAAGGGATCGGATGATCCCTACTGAGCCCAGTTCTGGTGTGGCTCACTCCCTGCGGTTTTCAGGTGTGGACCTCGTGGCGAGTGGCGGCGCGTGGTGTTCTCCTTGGTGTACGGACCAGTAGCTATCTCAGTTCCGGGGTATGCCCCGATGTTGTTGTACTTTACTTCTGCCTGTACTTCTTTAATTATTGGACCATGTAATTATTGTTGGACTGTGGACGGACATTATTACTTTACTTCTTGCATACTGTACTTCCTTGTAGTCCGTGTGAATGTTATATTTAATCTTGTTTAAGGCTTACTCCTCCAGATGTGTGTATAAGATCCGGGTGTGAGACCGTTGGATAATGATTCGACGCCCATTTAGTGATCGGATCTCCGATCATAGGGTGGCGGGTCGTTACACAGCGAGTTTGGCCGGAGCCATCCGATACGGGGCCTTAGACAAGGCGTCGTACCTGGTGCAAGCTCAATAGTGAACTCAACCTCTCGCTAATGAGGAAGGCCATGCAACTCCTCAGAAAACACATCAACAAAGTCACAAACTACAGGCACCTCCCAAGGACTGGAACTACTACTAACACCAGCTAAAACAACATAGGCAAGGAAAGCCTCACAGCCACCAACAACCAACCTCTAGGCCTTAAAGGCAGAAATAAGAATACCACGAGAAGAGAGCCTAATACCTTGGAAGTAGAAGGTCGGGATGTCCGGAATAGAGAAACGCACCATCTTCCTGTGGTAGTCCACCTCAACATAATAAGCCTCCAACCAGTCCATGCCCAAGATGACATCAAAGTCGCGAATGGCAAGCACAATTAACTGGGCATGTAACTCATGACCCTCAATGGTCAAGGGAACCTCACTCAAACAATTATAACTCAACATGAAATCCCCAGAAGGAAGCTCTACCATTAGATATCTCATCAACGGTTGCAGAAAGAATATCTACAAACTGCTCAAAAATAAAAGAATGCGAAGCACCCGAATCAATCAACACATGCGCAGAGTTCCCAAGGACAGAAAGTATACCTTCCACCAAGTTAGACGCACGAGCCTCCTTCCTGGTGATAGCTAGAACTCTCCCCTGGGTCCTCGACTTCTTCTGATCACCTGGTCCCTGCCCCTGACCATGCCCCTGCGGGCAATACCTCGCCAAATGACCCTGCTGGCCACAAGTGTAACACCTCTCAGAAAATGCAGGACACTGAGTCCCACCGTGAGTACCACCGCAATGTCGACAAGCTGCCAGAAGTCTCTGAGTTGCCTCCTGCTGAGCATTAGACACCGACTGACTCTGCTAGCTATGCCTGGGTCTGCTACTACCACTGCTGCCACTGCTGCTACCACCGCCTCCAAAGAACCTCCTGAATCTGGAGCCGAGTGAAGACGATCCTGATCCGGAAGAAGGAGTTGTTGCTGCTGCTGTCTTTCCCCTGCCATAAACTGGCCCCTAGGTACTCAGTCCCCTCTCCCGGGCTGACTGATCATACTGTGCCGCTACTGTCGCGGCACACCTAACCGTCGATGCCAAGTCCGTACAACAGTGGGATGCCACAAAACTCCTCAAATTGGACCTCAGTCCATCCACAAACCTCTCAGTCCGACGCTCCTCGTCTCCTGAGATAAAAGGCACGAACCTCCCAAGCAAAACAAACTTCATTTGGTACTCAAGCACTGTCATGCTTCCTTGGGTCAACTCCATAAATTCCCTCCCCTTAGCCTTCTGGACATGCCTAGGGAAGTACTGCGCATTGAATTCTTTCACAAATGTCTCCCATGGAATCTCCCTGAGATTCCTATCCGCATATGACAAACTCTTCAAAGTGATCCACCAATCGTAGGCATCATCCTTCAACATGAAGGTAGCCAACATAGTCCTTTCAACTGCCGCACAATCTATGGTATCAAAAGTCTTCTCCAACTCCCTCAACCAATGAACGGCCTCATCAAGGTCAGGACGACCGGTAAAATGAGGCGGCTTCAGCTTCAGGATTCTCTCTTGTAACGACCCGCCACCCTATAATCGGGGATCCGATTACTAAATGGGTACCGAATCATTAATTTGGAGCCAAACCAAGATCTTGATAAGTATGAGAAATAAATAATAAACTAAGCTAAACATTCACATCGCATTGAATTAGAAAGGAAGCGCATGAATTAAAAATTATTACAATGCGACTCGACTTAGCAAATAATTACATACTCCAACAAAAGGAAATAATTAAGCATACAGGTCAGAAAATAAATAACAACTACGTCGGAGCATACCCCGGAACAACGACTGCTTGCGCGCAACCCAAGGCAGCACTCTCCTCGCTACGCCTGCCTGGAACCCTCACCTGAAAACCGCAGGGGTGAGTCTCATCGAAAAGACTCAGTAGGGATCCTTCGATCCTTATCGCCCACTCACGCACCCACGAGTATAACAACACAAATAGACAATTTAAGCAATTAAAGCAGTAAATACATTTTCCAATTTCGTTATGAAACGCATGGATTCAAATGGCAACATGCACAATTCTAAAAACCACTCCGTCACAAGTCCACAACCCGCGTCTCGGCGAAACACACAAGTCACATGGCCGAATGCAGAAAACATCGATCCGCTGAGACCAAACAGCAACCCCTCGGATAGCGCGCTGGCTACTCCGGCCCGACAGGCTCCAGGTGGTTTCTGCTTCCCCCAGCATGAGTGACACTCCGAATGTACCACTCCCACACCGGTACTAGCTATACCCCGGGGTACACCAGGTGACCCTCTCTTTAGTCGTCACTCCACCACTCTCACACCGGCGCTGTGTCCCTCCCACACCGACACAGGGTGGTTAAGCTCTACAACTGTCACTCTAGGTCCACGGTCGCATGAAACACAACACAGTGCGATTCGATCACGTAAAAATCCTCGTCCTCGAGTACGATTTCAAGCATGCATTTAACCAAACTTTCTAACAGTGTGAAGATATGTTAATAGCATGAATTAATGTGATTCTGTCTTGAATCGCGTCGTCCAAGGCCGACGTCATTCAAGCCTCCTAAACTGGTTCATGTGAAATATGGCCTCAGAAATGGCCTAAAACGCGTCGTCATATGTAGTCGCCTTTTGAAAGGCGTCGTTGTCCCTAGTCGCCTGATAGCGACAGAAGCAGAGACAGACTACGGGTGATTTTCACTTAAAACGCGTCGCCTATGCAAGTCGCCTTTTGAAAGGCGTCGCTGTCTCTGGACGCTCATCAGTCTAGAGACAGAGTCTGTTATCTGGGTCAAATCGCGTCGTGGGTAGAAGACGGCTTTCTAAAAGGTGTCGCTGTCCCCCGACGCCATTCAACCTTCACAGACAGGTTCTCCCTCCGCCTTCCCCCAATCCACGGGATGGGATTTCCTCTCCAAATTCGTGTAAAAATACAAAAAACGTGGAGAATGAGGAGAAGAACCTAAATACCCATTAAAACACCCAATTTCTCATTACATGCATTTAGTATTTTCACCCCAAGAAAACCCCTAAACATGCTCCAAAGCGGGAAAACATGGTTTTTAAATGAAATACAATGGGGTTCGTCACCCTACCGGTTACTCGAACTCCTCCTAGCTCCAAGCCGCCAACCCGCCTCGCCACACGCCGCCGCCGATACTGCCGTAGACGCCGTTACTCTACCGGGACGTCGACCGCCGTCCGGAGAGAAGTGCGCCGCGGAGGAAGTGGTGGTGGTAGTGGAGGAAGTTGGTAGGTTAATGGAGTGGAGGGAGAGGAGGAATGGAGAGAGGAAAGGAAGGAGAGGGGGGAAAGGGTTCGCCAGAGGGAAGAGAGGAGAGAGAAGAGGAAGGAGAGAATGAGGGAAAGGAGGGAGGGTTCGCGGGGTCAACCAGAAACTCGATAAAACGCGTCGTGCAAGCCCGACGTCATTCAGACGACAAGACCGGGCCGTACACTAACAAGCCAGGGTCGTACTCTAAATGGCGTCGTCCATCCAAGACGCCATTAAGACGATATGACAGGGGCCGTACTCTCGCGCCCCAAGACCAGCCCACGTGGCGCCCACGTGGCACAGCCTAAAACACGTCTACATTATTGGACGCCGTTTAAACCGCGTCTCGCAAGTTCAACGCGAAACAAAAACTAAGTCTCACCCCATCAGGGCCCAAACTAAGGGATCCGACTCCGAAACTGACCCGATAACTGGATCTGAAACCTCAATCCTTACATCTCTAGAGCAGCTGAAGTCCCTCCCCGAGTACTAGAACTCTCACTAGGGTCTCGAGTCTGGTATCTAGCCATCATGTCCATCATAGCCTCTATGAAACGCTCCATACACTACCGTCGTGCATGTAAGGGATAATGTAATTATTTGCCGAAATTACGATATTTAACCTAGTTATTCATCTATTCGCCAGACCGAACACTCTGATACCAACTGTAACGACCCACCACCCTATAATCAGAGATCCGGTTACTAAATGGGTACCGAATCATTAAATTGGGAGCCAAATCTGGATCTCGATAAGTCTGAAAAAGAAATGATAAACTAAGCTAAACATCCACATCACATCGAATTGTAAAGGAAGTGCAGAAATTAAAAATTATTACAATTCGACTCGACTCAGCAAATAATTACATACTCCAACTGAAAAAGAAATAATTAAGCGTATAGGCCAAAAAAGGAAATAACAACTATATCGGGGCATACACCGGAACAGCGGTTGCTGACGCGCAACCCAAGGCAACACTCTCCTCGTTACACCTATCTGGAACCCTCACCTGAAAGCCGCAGGGGGTGAGTCTCATTGAAAAAGACTCAGTAGGGATCCTTCGATCCCCACCACCCACTCACACATCCACAAGTGCAGTACACAAATATAGACAATTTAACTAAATAAAGCAGTAACACAATTTCGATATAAAACACACACATTTATAACAGTAACATGTACGATTCTGAAACTACCACAGAGTCCACAACTAACGCCTCGGCTGAACGCAGAAAACACCGACCTGCTGAGACCAAACAGCAACCCCTCGGATAGCACACTGGCTACTCCGGCCTGACCTGGCTCAAGGTGGTTCTGCTTTCCCCAACACGAGTGACACTCCGAATGTACCACTCCCACACCGGGACTAGCTATACCCTGGGGTACACCAGGTGACCTTCTCTCTAGGTGTCACCCCACCACTCTCATACCGGCGTCGTGTCACTCCCACACCGACACGGGGTGCCTAAGCGCTAACAACTGTCACTCTAGGTCCATTATCGCACAAAACGCAACACGGTGCGATCCGATCACGTAGAAATCATCGTCCTCAAGTATGTTCTCAAATATGCAATTAACCAAACTATCTATCAATGTAAACACATGTTAATTGCAGGAATTAATGAGATTTTGTCTTAAATCGCGTCGCCCAAGGCCGACGTCATTCAAGACTCCTAACCTGGTTCATGTGAAAAAAGGGCCTCGGAATATGGCCTAAATAGCATTGTTCAAACGGGTTGCCGTTTAAAAGGCGTCGCTGTCCCTAGTCGCCTAATAACGACAGAAATAGAGACATGCCTCGGGGTGATCTGAACTTAAAATGCGTCATGCACAGAAGTTGCCGTTTAAAGATTGACCAAGTCGGCACACTTCCTGACTATTAGGAAAGACTGGTCAGTCGGTAAGTTGGCTAAGTTGTTTGTGGACCGGATCATCTCTCTACACGGGGTGTCCTTATCCATCGTGTCAGACCGGGATCCGAGATTTACTTCTAGATTCTGGAAGAGTTTTCAGAAGGCCTTAGGCACGCAGTTAGCCTTCAACTCGGCTTATCATCCCGAGACTGATGGGCAGTCAGAGAGGACCATTCAAACTCTGGAAGATATGCTCAGGGCATGTTGCCAAGACTGGGGAGGTTCTTGGGAGCAGCACTTGTCTACAGTGGAGTTTGCTTACAACAACAGTTATCATTCTAGTATCGGCATGGCGCCTTACGAGGCATTGTACGGGCGGCCGTGTCGATCCCCTGTGAATTGGTCTGAGATTGGCGAGAGGCAGATAGCAGGACCAGAGTTGGTACAGCAGTGTGCTGAGGTTGCCAGAGTGGTGCAGCAGAGGTTGATTATAGCTTAGAGCAGACAGAAGAGTTATGCAGACATCCGTAGGAGACCGCTTGAGTTTGAGGTTGGAGACCACGTGTTTTTCCGAGTCTCACCCTCCAAGGGTGTGATGAGATTCGGGAAGCGAGCTAAGTCCGCGATATGTTGGGCCTTTTCCCATTCTTACTCGAATTGGGGAAACGGCGTATCAGTTAGCCTTGCCGCCCAGTCTTGCAGGAGTGCACGATGTGTTCCATGTTTCTTTGCTGAGAAAATATGTTCATGATCCATCTCACGTTTTGGATTTTTCAGAATTGGAAGTCGCTGAGGACTTGTCCTTTCCAGAGTTTCCAGTACGTATTGAGGATCGCATGGAACAGGTCCTTCGGAACAAAGTTGTGCCTCTAGTTAAGGTGATTTGGCAGTATCGCTCCAGGGGCGAGGCGACTTGGGAGCGCGGGGATGAGATGCGGGAGCAGTTTCCCTACCTTTTCCCGTAAGTTCTCTTGTAAGCTTGTATCATTACTTTTTCAACCTCGTTAATTATAGCAGGCAATTTTGGGAACGAAATTCTTTTAAGGAAGGGAGAATGTAAGGATTGAGGTTTCAGATCCGGTTATCGGGTCAGTTTCGGGGTCGAATCCCTGAATTTGGGCCCTAATGGGGCTGAGACTTAGTTTCTGTTTCGCGTCGAGCTTTCGAAAAGCGGTTTAAACGGCGTCCAGCTAGGTAGACGTGTTTTAGGCTGTGCCACGTGGACTGGTCTTGGGGCGCGAGAGTACGGCCCCGGTCTCATCGTCTGAATGGCGTCTTGCATGGATGATGCCATTTAGGGTACGACTCTGGTATGTCAGTATACGGCCCGGTCTTGTCGTCTGAAAGACGTCGAACTTGCACGACGCGTTTTACCCAGCTTTTGGTTGACCCCGATAACCCTCCCTCCTTTCCCTCATTCCCTCCTTCCTCTCCTCTCTCTTCCCTCCGGCGATCTGACGAACCTTTCCCCCTCTCCTTCCTTTCCTCCCTCCATTCCATCTCTCCCTCCACTCCATCAACCTACCAACTTCCTCCACTACCACCACCATTTCTTCCGCGGCGTTTTTCTCTCCGGACGGCGGCCGACGTCCCGGTAGAGTAACGGCGTCCACGGCGGTACCGGTGGCGGTATGTGGCAAGGCGGGTTGGCGGTTTGGAGCTAGGAGGAGTTCGAGTAACCGGTAGGATGACGATCTCCATTGTATTTCGTTTAAAAATCATGTTTTTCCCGCTTTGGAGCATGTTTAGGGGTTCTCTTGGGGTGAAAATATTAAATGCATATAATGAGAAATTGGGTGTTTTAATGGGTATTTAAGTTCTTCTCCTCCTTCTCTACCTTGTTCGTATTGTTACACGATTTGGGGGAGGAAATTCTACCCCGTGGATTGGGGGAAGGCGGAGGGAGAACCTGTCTGTGAAGGTTGAATGGCGTCGGGGGACAGCGACACCTTTTAGAAAGGCGTCTTCTACCCACGACGCGATTTGACCCAGATAACAGACTTTGTCTCTGGAACTGAATGGCGTCCAGGGACAGCGACGCCATTTGAATGGCGTCATCTGTGAACGACGCGTTTTAGGCCATCTTCCGAGATCATATTTCACATAAACCAGTTTAGGGGTCTTGAATGACGTCGGCCTTGGGCGACACGATTCAAGTCAGAATTCCATTAATCCATGCAATTAACACATGTTTACACTGTTAGATAGTTTAGTTAATTGCATATGTAGAAATGTACTCAATGACATTGGATTCTATGTGATCAAATCACACCGTGTTATGTTTTGTGCGATCGTGGGCCTAGAGTGACAGTTGTTAGCGCTTAGGCACCCTGTGTCGGTGTGGGAGTGACACGGCGCCGGTGTAGGAGTGGCGGGGTGACGCTTAGAGAGAGGGTCACCTGGTATACCCCGGGGTATAGCTAGTACCGGTGCGGGAGTGGTACATTCGGAGTGTCACTCGTGCTGGGAGAAGCAGAACCACCTGGAGCCTGTCAGGCCGGAGTAGCCAACGCGCTATCCGAGGGGTTGCTGTTTGGTCTCAGCGGGTCAGAGTTTCTCGCGTTTGGCCGTGTGGTTGGCGTGTTTTGCCGAGACGCTGGTTGTGGGCTCCGTGGTAGAATGGTTTCAGAATTGTGCATGTTATATTTCGAATACATGTGTTTTATATCGAAATCTAGGAGTTATGTTTATTGCTTTACTTGCTTAAATTATCTGTAATTGCGTTGCTACATTTGTGGGTGCGTGAGTGGGTGGTGGGGATCGAAGGATCCCTACTGAGTCTTTCGACGAGACTTACCCCTGCGGTTTTCAGGTGAGGGTTCCAGGCAGGCGTAGCGAGGAGAGTGTTGCTTTGGGTCGCGCGCCAGCAGCAGTTGTTCCGGGGTATGCCCCGATGTAGTTGTCATTTTATTTTCTGGCCTGTATACTTAATTATTTCTTTTCGGTTGGAATATGTAATTATTTGCTGAGTCGAGTCGCATTGTAATAATTTTTAATTCTTGCACTTCCTTTTCAATTCAATGCGATGCGAATGTTTAGCTTAGTTTATTATTTATTTCCCAGACTTATCTAATCCTGGTTTGGTTTCAAATTAATGATTCGGTACCCATTTAGTAATCGGATCCCCGATTATAGGATGGCGGGTTGTTACAGCCGTGGACGCCGTTACTCCACCGGGACGTCGGCCGCCGTCCGGAGAGAAATGCACCGCGGAGGAAGTGGTGGTGGTAGTGGAGGAAGTTGAGAGGTTAATGGAGTGAAGGGAGAGGAGGAATGGGAAGAATAAAGGAGGGAGAAGGGGGAAAGGGAGCTGGAGGGTTGGAGGGAATAGAGGATAGAGAAGAGAAATGAGAGAATGAGGAAAAGGAGGGAGGATTCGCGAGGTCAAACAGAAACTGGGAAAAATGCGTCGTTTAAGCCCGACGTCATTTAGATGATAAGTCCGGGCCGTACACTGACAAACTAGGGTCGTACTCTAAATGGCGTTGTCCATGCAAGACGCTATTCAGATGATAAGACCGGGGCCGTACTCTCGCGCCCCAAAGCCAGCTCACGTGGCACCTACGTGGCACAGCCTAAAACACGTCCACATTGCTGGATGCCATTTGAACCGCGTCGAGAACGCAAGCCCTAGCCCCGCAAAGGCCCAAACCAAAGGATCCGACCTCGAAACTGACCTGATAACTGGATCCGAAACCTCAATTCTTACAATTAGATTCTATTCTGCATTGACTTAGTTTTAACTTACATTTTAATTATGGTTTGATTAAAAAAGAAAGCTGACGGAAGTGATCCATGAGGATTAAAATCTAATAATTTTAAGTATACAAGGATTAATATTCAAATACACAACATTTATAAATTATTTCAAACTATACAAATTTATAGAGACTAATATCAGAAAAGGGTTAATTCCATATAAAACATCTTTACCTGCAAAATATCATAAATGTTATTCTTGCTTACACAATATCATATATACCTTTATTATAAGATTATACTATTGTAATGCCATCATGGTTATCCTCCTTCCATTTAACTAGACCATACATGGGTAAAACATAAATAGGAGTAGAAAAGTCGCATATGCCCCTGGGTTCTCTCTCTCTCTCTCTCTCTCTCTCTCTCTCTCTAGCGAGATGGAGTTCGCCGGCGGTGCAGAAGTTTCACATAAGTAAATGGTGGACGACCTCTGCTCCACCTAAAACTTGTGGAACACCCTCGCAAAGCGCGACACTTTTAGCAATGTGTAGAAGGTAAGATTGGAACTACCGTCTCGAACATACACGCTTAGCTTCTCCACTGGATAGTCGTAGGCCATCACCAACAGCACTATGCTCACCACCAGTGTCGGTGGCTCTATCGTCGGGTTTGTAGTGCACATGAACATGTCCACCATTGGCAGCTCCTTCTTCTAACCGTTGCACCCATGAACATGCCATGTACATAACATAAGATTCTTTAGCGCGCATGCGCGCGCGCGCGCGTGTGTGTGTGTGTGTGAGAGAGAGAGAGAGAGAGAGAGAATGTGCAGTGATAGGAGGGACTCCATTGCATGGCCTGGGTGAGAACCCAATAAAGGCCGAATTAGATGTCGACAACGTATAGCCTCAGTCAAGCCCACCTCTCTTCTTCCTCCTTGGGGACGTGGGTGACTCTGTAAACTCAGATCAGGCATATGTCCATGTACACAAACCCAACAAAGAGCTCGTAGGCCAATTGGCCCTTGGCCACTGTGGTCTTGAATAGAGGGCGCTCTCCTTTTTTATTGTCACCATTAGCCCTTACCTCTCTTTCTCTCTCTCTCTTGCTTTTCCAAACGGCATGGTTGGATCTCTAGTTCCAAACCATGGTGGGAACTCTAGTGGTACGCTTGGATCTTAGGCTTCCCGCCGAAGATAGGAGAGGTTGGTAGCGAGGTCCTCTGCTTGAGCTAGGAGGAGGGTGGCACGTCGAAGAAGACAAGTCCCCTCCCTCCAACGGTGGGTGCTCGGGTGGCACGGTTGGATCTAGAGTTCCTGACGGAGGTGGGCACTCTGCAGCACGATCATATTTTAGGCTTTCGACTGGTAACGAGGAAGGTCGGCAACAAAGGTCCTTTGCTTGAGCCAAGAATTGGGTTAGCCTTTGTTCGACGACCCCCACCCCCCAACCATAGGAGGGTGGCATGTGGAGAAGACATGTTCACATCTCTCTCTTTCTCTCTCACGCGTGCAATTGTGAAGCGGCATTTCAGTAATCTTTCCCTTCCCCTACCTATTTGTTGTTATGTTCTAATGGTTATGGAGAATATTCTTGACATATTTCCGACACTTGTGAACGGATATTAATTTTAATGACATCTTTGATATTATATATTATACAATAATAATATACATGACATCGTGTAAGCAAGAATAATGATGAGGCAGAATCCGATTCGGCCCATTAAAACAAGCCCAAACCCCGTTCAGCCCAGCAGCAGTAGTACCAGGCCCTCCGGGAGCCTTCGGCCCATCAGCGGCCCAGCAACCCTCGGCCCGTAAGCGGCACCGTCGCTCCCGGCCCAACAGGCTTCAGCCCGTCAGCGGCCCACCAGCCTACGGCCCGGGAACAGCGCGGCAGCCCAGGGCCCAACAGGCTTCGGCCCATCAGCGGCCCAACCCCCTTCGGCCCGGTAGCCGAATCCGGCCCACTCCGGTGGCGGATCAGGCACTATGGCGGTTTATCAGTAAGCCCTCATTTAGTCCTATATCGGCTGCCACCGTTAACCATCCGCTATCATTTGCTATAAATACACCGCTATTTATTGCCCAAAGGATGCTTCCCCAAGCCTCCGAGACCCTTCAGGACTACAGTCCGAAAAGCATTAAAGCTACTCTCTTTGCCTTCTGAATCGAATCTTCTTCAGGAGCTAACTTGACCGTCGGAGGGGGTTCCCCAGGGCTGAAGCCCGGGACTCCTACTGACTGGTTTTCTTCTTCTTCCCCTCCTGCAGGAGTTCGGTTCGAATCATCGCCGACCTTCCTGAGTCGGTCTCGGCCGCCGACCTCGGACTCCTCTCCCTGGTCTCGACGCCGTGCACCGGCTGCCCTGCGACGGAGGAGACTCGATCTCGCGCCGCCCCTTCGTCCGCCGAAAGAGCTTCGGCCCCGACTTCCCGGAGCGAGCCAGCCTTCGGACCTTCGGCTCCGCAGCCTCTGCATCCTTCGCCTTCTGGATCCCCGTCGGGCCTCTGAACACCGATCCGACCCAGCACCGGATCCATCTCTTCGGATTCCGGCATCGGAATCCGATCATGATAGCTTCGGCTACATCACGTGGCGCCGTCTGTGGGAAACCAACAAAACAAGTCATGTCTCAGCGACCTGTGACCCGACGGTCCGGACAAAGCGAAGCAGAAGCACGGGAGGCCTCGGCGCAGATGCTGCCTTCTGAAGGTGCACCTTCTGCCCCGCCTAGCCTGCCTCTGCCAACCATACCGGAGTCTCTCAGCTCGGAAGACCGACTGGGGGTGCTCCAGCAACAAGTGGCGACGCTGGCCGCTGCCGTCACGTCCCTAGCGCCTCTTCAGGAGATGGTATCCGCCATCGCCCAGCGCATGGGACTGATGGGACAGCTTTCTCAGCAGGCGCCGCTCCCCCCACTCTACCCAGTACAAGATGCTCGGTTCCGGCCGGCGCCTACACCGGTTTCTCTCAACGAAACCGCGGCAACGCGCAGCGAGCCCTCGGCGCTACCTGCCCGAGCTCCTCGCGCTGATCGTCTGACGGAGCAAGATTATGCTTCGTCGGAGTACCGTCCGGCCCGGACCGGAGGACAATCCGTCGCCACCTCGACTGCCCCGGACCTGGACCGGCGGCTGACGGCAATGCGCAAAGAGATGCAGCAGATGGTGTCTCGGCCTCACCTTGCACCCCTCGCCAGCAGCATCCTGGAGCAGACCCCATTCACGGCGGAGCTCCTGGCCACCGAGGTGCCCCCCAATTTTAAGCTGCCGAAGGGCCCTCTCTACGACGGAATGACAGATCCGGTCTGTCATTTCCAGAGATTCAACGCCTACCTTCGGGTCCGAGGGATCTCCGAGGCAGTCCGCTGCCGTCTTTTCCCCCTCACCCTTGAAAAAATCGCCCTCACCTGGTTCGAAACACTGGCCCCCAACTCCATCCACTCCCTAGTCCAGTTGGACCAGTTGTTCATCGACCAGTTCTATGATGCCACCCGGCAGTGCAAAACCTCCGCCAGCATGCTGGCCATCCGACAAGGCCCCACCGAAACTCTCCAGGAGTACTTCACCAAGTTCCGGACCGAAGCCGCCCAGATCCCGAACCTCGACAGCTCGATCGCGGTCTCGGCCGTGATCAGCGGGTGCCGGGACGAAGGGCTCCTCGGCTCCATTGGGAAGCACCATCCCCCTACCTTCCAGGACCTCGTGGCCCGGGCCCATAAATACATCAATCGGGAGGCCCTGATGCTGTCCAGGGGTAAAGGCGCAGCCGAAGCCACCTCGGCACCTGCTCCCCAGGTGGTCCGACCTCGGCCAGAAGACCAAGAGCCCTCCCGAAAGCGGTATCGCCGGGAGGACTGGGACAGGGAGAGGCGACGGGACCCGCAGCCGCGGTACCTACCCTTACCTGCTCCCCCTTCCCGGATGCTCATGGAGGTAAAGGGCATGCTCCGGCGGCCTGATCGCATCAAGACCGATCCTCGCCGAAGGGACCCCGGCAAATACTGTGAGTATCACCGGGAGATCGGCCACACGACGAACGAGTGCCGGCAGCTCCGGGAGGAAATCGACCGCCTCATCCGGGAGGTGAGATTGCCGCAGTACCGACGGGAGCAGCCGCCGCAGCAGAACCGGGACGCCCCTGCAGCGCCCAGGCAACAACAACCCCCGGCGATAGAAGCCGCTCCTCCACCAAAGGTTACCTCGGCCCCGGTAGAGTCATCCCACCAAAGACCCAGCTCCGGGTCTATCATGATGATATCCGGAGGGCCGGGGGAAGGATCAAGGCCGCGGCAGCGCAACACCATAGCGGCGGTTGACGGCGAACCGAAGACGCCTCGTCTGGAAGACATCACCATCGGCGCCGAGGACCTGACTGATGTTCAGGTCCCTCATGATGACGCCCTCGTCGTCAATGCTGTAATAAATAGCTATGATGTACATAGAATATTTGTGGATAATGGAAGTGCCCCAAACATCTTGTTTTATGACTGTTTTGAAAAAATGGGATTGAGTGAGGCTAATATGAAGCCTCACCGGGGCCCCCTCTTCTGTTTTAACGGCTCGCCCTGCCGAGTAGAGGGCATTGTCCGACTCCCTGTAACCTTATGCACCACCCCCCGGCAATTAACCGTTGAAACGGACTTTGCCGTTGTAAAAATCGATTCAGCCTACAACGCCATATTCGGCCGAAGGCTCATCGGCGGGGTCGGAGCCGTGCCTTCGTCCTTCCATCAGAAGCTGAAGTTTCATACCAGCCATGGAATAGGCGAGGCCAAAGGGAACCAAGAAGCAGCCCGGCAGTGCTACATGATTTCGGTCAAAGGGAAAACCGCAGCCGAAACCCTAACGATCGAATCATCGGCCGAGGCATCTCCGGGAGAAGCACTCCTCGCCGTCCCTATTCCGGGAGGCGAAGGACGAGTCCTGATGATAGGCTCCGGCCTAGAAGAGACTGAAGCAGAGAAGCTTACCGAGTTCTTGAAAAAGAATCTCGACGTCTTCGCCTGGTCTCCGGCAGACATGCCCGGGGTTGACCCGGAGGTGGCAGAGCACCGACTCCATACCGATCCCGACCAGCCCCCGGTAAAGCAGAAGCGACGCACCTTCAATCAGAAAAGGAGGGCCGCCATCCAAGCCGAAGTGCAGAAGGGGCTGGACGCCG
Source organism: Zantedeschia hybrid cultivar (assembly GCA_030544215.1). NCBI lineage: Eukaryota > Viridiplantae > Streptophyta > Magnoliopsida > Alismatales > Araceae > Zantedeschia > Zantedeschia hybrid cultivar. Next base: position 56,644,344 of record JARZZO010000002.1, on the reverse strand, counting down.
GACACCTCCGAGAGGTTCACCATCCGGACTGGATCGCCAACATGGTGATGGTGCCAAAGAAAGATGGCAAATGGCGTATGTGCGTGGACTTCACCAACCTCAACAAGGCCTGTCCGATGGACAGCTTTCCGCTGCCACGGATAGATCAGGTGGTGGACGCGACTTCCGTCCACGAGCTGTTAAGCTTCCTCGACGCCTATTCGGGCTACCACCAGATCCGGATGCATCCGGATGATGAGAGCAAGACCAGCTTCACGACCGATTTGGGCCTGTACTGCTATACCCGAATGCCCTTCGGTCTGAAGAACGCCGGCGCGACATATCAGCGTCTGGTCAACAAAGTGTTCGCCCCACAGCTCGGCCGAAACATGGAGGTCTATGTAGACGACATGTTGGTCAAGAGCCGCGTTGCTGCAGAGCATTTGGCGGACCTGGCCGAGACTTTCTCCGCCCTTAGGCGGTATAAGATGAAGCTGAACCCGGCCAAGTGTGCCTTCGGGGTAGCCTCCGGGAAGTTCCTCGGCTACATGGTCACTCACCGAGGGGTGGAGGCTAATCCCGAGAAGGTTTCGGCCATCATGCAGATGCGACCCCCGGCAAACCTCCGAGAAGTACAGAAGCTGAACGGGAGGATCGCGGCCCTTAGCCGCTTCATGTCAAGGGCGGCAGACTACTGTTTCCCCTTCTTCAAGCTGCTGAAGAAGGCTAATAGCTTCGACTGGACGGAGGAGTGCCAGGTAGCCTTCAATCAGCTGAAGGCCTACCTCTCCAAAGTCTCCATCTTGTCCAAGCCGGTTCCCGGGGAACCCCTGAGCTTATACCTTGCAGTCTCCGAGACGGCTCTCAGCGCCGTCCTCGTCCGAGAGCAAGATGGCATTCAGAAGCCAGTTTACTATACCAGCCGAGCCCTTCAAGGAGCAGAACTCCGGTATCTTGCCCTGGAGAAGCTGGCTCTGGCCCTCGTCTCGTCCGCAAGGAGGCTCCGGCCTTACTTTCTGGCTCATTCCGTGAAGGTCCTCACCGACCAGCCCCTCAGGCAGATTCTCTCCCGGCCGGAGGTGTCCGGCAGGCTGGCGAAATGGGCGATCGAGCTAGGAGAGTTCGACATCTCCTACGCCCCTCGGGTAGCGATAAAAGCCCAGGCGTTGGCAGACTTCATCGCCGAACTTACCCCCGGCGCCTCCACGGCACCTCAGCCGGCACCCGACGTGGTCGAAGCCGAGGCTACTTCGTCTCCTGCGCCGGCAGACGAATGGCGACTCTTTGTGGACCGCTCCGCGTGCTCCACGGGCAGCGGCGCCGGATGGATCCTGGCATCGCCCGAAGGGGTCGTCACGGAGTACGCCCTGCGCTTCTCCTTCCCAGCAACTAACAATGCCGCCGAGTACGAAGCTCTCATCTCCGGCCTCCGGGTCGCGAAGAAACTCGGCGCCCGGAACCTGAAGGCCTTCAGCGATTCCCAGCTGATCGCCAGCCACATCTCCGGGGAGTACGAGGCTCAGGACGCAGTAATGGCGTCTTATCTCCAGGTGACTCGCAAAATCCTCGCCCAATTCGACTCTTATGAAATCGTGAGGATCCCGAGAGCCGAGAATACCCGAGCCGATGTACTTTCCCGGCTGGCGTCAACTCAAGACGGGGGAGGAGGCCGAATGATCCTCGTCGAGGAGCTCTCCGAACCAAGCCTCGGCGAAACCGAAGCCATGCTAGTCACTGAGGTCGAGGCCGAGACATGGATGACTCCCCTCATCGCCTTTCTTCTCCGAGGAGAAGTCCCGCCAGAACCGAGGGAGGCGAAGCACATTCGGCAGCGCTCATCCCACTTCCTCCTTCTGGACGGGGTGCTATACAAGAAATCCTTCGGCCGACCACTGTTGCGGTGCCTCGGCCCTGCTGAAGCCGACTACGCCACAAGAGAAGTCCATGAAGGGGTGTGCGGGGCGCATGCGGGAGGAAGGGCCCTGGCTCACAAACTCCTGAGGCAAGGCTACTGGTGGCCAACACTCCTAGAGGACGCTTTAGCCCTCGTACGGCGCTGTGACCAGTGCCAGAGGTTCAGCTCCCTCATTCACCAGGCGGCCACCCTTCTGACCCCCTTGTCCGATCCCTGGCCTTTCGCCCAATGGGGAATCGACCTCCTGGGGCCTTTTCCCGTAGCCACCGGTCAAAGAAAATTCCTCATCGTGGCGGTGGATTATTTCACTAAGTGGGTCGAAGCCGAACCCCTCGCATCAATAACCGATAGCAATGCATGGAACTTCGTGTGGAAGTCCATCATTTGCCGGTTCGGCATCCCTCGGGCCATCATCTCTGACAATGGAAAGCAGTTCGACAGCCGACGATTCAGCGACAACTGCGCCAGCTTCGGCATACTTCACAAATTCACTTCGGTGGCGCATCCTCGAGCAAACGGCCAAGTCGAAGTCACTAACCGAAGCCTCCTGCAGGGATTGAAAACCCGCCTCGGCGAAGCTAAAGGCCGATGGGTATAGGAGCTGCCAAGTGTTTTGTGGGCCTACCGGACGACAAGCCGAACCCCCACCGGCGAAACTCCCTTTCGCATGGCCTATGGGATAGAGGCCGTTATTCCGGTGGAAATCGGCCTTCCCTCTCTCAAGGTCATCGCTTACAATCCGGAGGCCAACGGAGAAGGTTTGAAAGACCACTTGGACCTCATTGAAGAGACCCGAGACAAGGCTCGTATCCGGTTGGCAGCTTATCAGCAGCGCATGGCCAAGTACCACAACACTCGAGTGAAGCCCCGAAGCTTTGAAGTAGGGAGCCTCGTGTTGAGGAATGCTCATGCTTCCAAACCAGCCGAAGCCTCAGGGAAGCTTGCCCCGAACTGGGAGGGGCCATATCGGGTCAGGGAGGTGATCAGGCGTGGAGCTTATCGGTTGGAGACCCTTTCGGGCCAACCTCTCCCTCGCACTCGCACCTGGAATGTAGAGCGCCTTCGACGTTATTATATGTAAGTCACCTCTCCCCAGGCTTTCAGCCAAGGGGTATGAATAAAGATTTCTTTTTCAGGAAACCTGTTGTTATTCTCTAAGTCCGTGTAAACCGTACCGGGAGTGGCTTCGGCCATGCAAACCGTATCGGGAGCGGCATGGTATTCTCTAAAAGTCCGCGAGTCCTTCGATCTGACGAATGGCTTCGGCCATGTAATCCGGATCAGGACGCGGCGTGGTTTTCTCTAAGTCCGTGTAAACCGTACCGGGAGTGGCTTCGGCCATGCAAATCGTATCGGGAGCGGCATGGTATTCTCTCAAAGTCCACGAGTCCTTCGATCCGACGAATGGCTTCGGCCATGTAATACGGATCAGGACGCGGCATGTTATTCTCTAAGTCTGCATAAGAAGCGGGAGTGGCTTCGGCCACATGAACCACACAGCTTCAGGAGCGGCAGTCTCCTCGACGACCCCTTCCTCCTCCGCTTCAACTGCGTCTCGGCCAGGAGAGGGAGAAGGGGAGTCAACGATCTGCACAGCTTCAGGAGCGGCAGTCTCCTCGGGGGCCTCCTCGGCGGTCACGGCTTCGTCATCCGGAGCTGGGGGCGAGGCCCTCTCGGCCATGAGCTCCTTCCACCAGGATAGGAGCTCCCTGGCTTCCTCGCCCATCGGTAGGGCGACCCCGGTCAAGTCAACGCTCGGGCAGGCCCTCTGGGCGACAGCCAGCCCGAGGTCGAAGAGTATCGAGAGTGGCTTCGGCCATGCAGACCGTATCGGGAGCGGCATGGTATTCTCTAAAAGTCCGCGAGTCCTTCGATCCGACGAATGGCTTCGGCCATGTAATCCGGATCAGGACGCGGCGTGGTTTTCTCTAAGTCCGTGTAAACCGTACCGGGAGTGGCTTCGGTCATGCAAACCGTATCGGGAGCGGCATGGTATTCTCTAAAAGTCCGCGAGTCCTTCGATTCGACGAATGGCTTCGGCCATGTAATCCGGATCAGGACGCGGCGTGGTTTTCTCTAAGTCCGTGTAAACCGTACCGGGAGTGGCTTCGGCCCTGCAAACCGTATTGGGAGCGGCATGGTATTCTCCAAAAGTCCGCGAGTCCTTCGATCCGACGAATGGCTTCGGCCATGTAATCCGAATCAGGACGCGGCGTGGTTTTCTCTAAGTCCGTGTAAACCGTACCGGGAGTGGCTTCGGCCATGCAAACCGTATCGGGAGCGGCATGGTATTCTCTAAAAGTCCGCGAGTCCTTCGATCCGACGAATGGCTTCGGCCATGTAATCCGGATCAGGACGCGGCGTGGTTTTCTCTAAGTCCGTGTAAACCGTACCGGGAGTGGCTTCGGCCATGCAAACCGTATCGGGAGCGGCATGGTATTCTCTCAAAGTCCGCGAGTCCTTCAATCCGACGAATGGCTTCGGCCATGTAATCCGGATCAGGACGCGGCATGTTATTCTCTAAGTCTGCATAAGAAGCGGGAGTGGCTTCGGCCACACGAACCACATCCAGAGCGGCGGGATACCCCTTCGAATGTAATGAACCACATTAGCGAAGGCCCCCGGCCGTATCTACTGGCGATATTCTATCAACGCCCTATCCGAACCTACATCGGATCTCGGCTCCGCAAACTATAGCAAACGACAGCAGGGTCTCGGATTTTTGAAAGGCCGGATCCAGTCAAGTCATGTAGAAGACAACGAGGTAACATTCAGAAACACTTCCTGTATTCACAGAAGAGGAAGTACAAAATCGGCCATCCACCTGGCCGAAGGCTTACAAGAAAAGGAAAACAAAAACCGAGGGGAGCCCTCGTATCAGCCCTCGACGACCCCTTCCTCCTCCGCTTCAACTGCGTCTCGGCCAGGAGAGGGAGAAGGGGAGTCAACGATCTGCACAGCTTTAGGAGTGGCAGTCTCCTCGGGGGCCTCCTCGGCGGTCACGGCTTCGTCATCCGGAGCTGGGGGCGAGGCCCTCTCGGCCATGAGCTCCTTCCACCAGGATAGGAGCTCCCTGGCTTCCTCGCCCATCGATAGGGCGACCCCGGTCAAGTCAACGCTCGGGTAGGCCCTGTGGGCGACAGCCAGCCCGAGGTCGAAGACCGAAGAAGACGCCAGCAGCTGGGCTTGGAGGATCTCTTCGGCGTAGTCCAGGCCGGCCTTGTAATCGGCTACAGCCGAGTCCGCCACCTCCTCCAACTCCTGCTTCAGTGCCGATACCTCCTCGGCATGGCGGCGCTTCTCCGAAGCCCGCCGGGAGTCCTTGTCCTGGATCTGGGCCTTGAGGGCCCGGATCTCAGACTGAGCCGCAGCGAGCTCACCCTCGGCCTTCTCCTTCTCCCGCTCAGCCTTCACCTTAGCCTCAGCTGAAGCATGGGCCTCTGCTGCCCTCTCCTCCAGCTGCGCCCGCGTCCGGACGCTCGTGGTTACGAGCCCATCGATCAGGGGCTCGATACGGGGCACCACCGAGGGACCCTCGCCCGAACCGGCCGACTCCCCCTCGGCCTCCAGGAGCTTGAGTCGGCGCAGCTCCTGATGGTGCATCAGGACGCTACCCGTCACCGCAGCCTGCGGACCGAAAGCAGACAAGGATCAGAGAAGATAAATCAAAAGACAACTAAGGAGAGCTAAGTCGAAGCACCTTCAAGCTTCTTACCTGGACCGCCAACCGAGCGCTCATCGTCGCCAGGTCGGTGACCGAATGATCCTTCAGCTCTTCGAAAGCAGAAGGGAGAGTGAGGCTGCGGAGCAGACGGAGGCACGTCTGCGAGTCCTCCATACTCTCGTCCTTATAAACCCCCGGTTCGGGGTGCCACTGTTGGGATCGCTGTGTCGGGATCCGATCCTAAAACGCAGCGGAATAAAGGAGTTCGGGATCGGATCTGTCCCGTTTCGGTCGTTAAAACTAAACTGGTGTAAACCGAATTTACCTTGCGCGGATTCGAATCCGCGTCCGTTTTCCGGTTCCGTCGGAGCGATGCCGCAAGTCGCGCAGATGCCCGACCTCTAGCGGTATCCACGCGGTTCTCCTCGCGATGGATCGTCCTCGCTTCCTCGCTCGCTGCGGCGCTCGAAGATCCCTTCTGACTGCGCGTGATCCGCCGCGACATGCGGATCCAGATTCCCCGTCGAACGGGAAGTGGAGCAGTTGGGAACGGCACGCCCAGAGGAGAGAGAAAGTGGGAAGAACGAATGACGGCTAGGTCAGGGTTGCTGGCCCCGGACGTAGAATCCGTTCTTTTATAAAAAGTCAGTTTGCGGTTTTTCACAAAAACCCAGACTTATCCGAAATCCTGTCGGATTATCCATCGACTTGAAAACCATTTGCGTGTGACCCTCTAGGCCCAAATACCAGTCCAGTTAATAGCCCATTAAGTCCAGTAACCCTTTACTGACCCACTGTATTAATTAATATCCTTATATTCAATTAATCAGCCGAATTTAATGTCCCACAATAAATTCGGACGGACTGCCGATCACGTTGGATGCCAAGCAACATCGCGTGATCTTGGATGGCACTGGGGTTATCGCAACCCTCTATTGGAACCTTTCTGTCATCGGTTAGCGCGCGGATATAATCCTTCATCCGTACAATGTTCCTGAATCGACTTAGGGCATGGTTTACTGTTAAACCCTATTTGGTCGATTCACTTGAATCAGATGCTGCTATTCTGAATCCGATAACTCCTTATCGATTACAGAGTCCGCCCTGGCCAGGGACTTTAAGCGCATCATTCCCGGAACATTCTCTCTCATACAACCGAGAGCGGATGATCCCGTATTGAACACACAATTACCTTCGAGGGCATCTCCCTGAACCCGATCGCTTAACTTATTGATATCCCATGGTTAGGGATTCGTTTGTCAAGGTCAAAGCTCAGAAACCTACCAACAAGGTATCCTTGGAGTCTCAGGTCCAAGGATCATCCACGCAACCGTGACAATTGAATCGAGCTGGTTAACAGTGAGGTGATTACCATCCAGCGATTCATAGTCGGATCAGTTCAGTGAACTCATTCACCAATGAGCACCTATAGGTTCAGCATAGTGTCTCCACACAAGTGACTTATGGGATCAGTCACCCTCATCATATGAGCTGAAGTAACCTATACTAGTCTATCCGGATGTTCGATGTCCTATCTCAAACATCCTATGACTAGGAACAATTAAGAACATGTGTTTATAAGTCTTCGGTCCCGTAATTATGATCTCATCATAATCCAAAGACTATTGCACATGTTCATGGACTTCATCGTGATACGATAAACACAGATCGAATTAATTACACACAATGAATTATTGCCATTTATTAATAATCTGAATATGTACACAGTATCGGATTGGCTTTGAGACCATCTAATACTAACAATCTCCCACTTGGGCTAAAGCCAATCACTTTTATACAGAATACCCATATTCTCTAAGTGACGCTCAAAAACATTTTGAGACAAAGGCTTTGTAAGTGGATCTGCTATGTTGTCGGCTGAGGGAACTCTTTCCACCACGACATCTCCTCGAGCTATAATCTCTCTGATCAGATGAAAGCGCCGCAGAATGTGCTTCGACTTCTGATGAGACCTCGGCTCTTTCGCTTGAGCAATCGCCCCATTGTTGTCACACAGCAGTGGGATGGGATCAGATATGCTTTCCACCACACCAAGATCGCCGATGAATTTCTTCATCCACACAGCTTCCTTGGCGGCTTCAGCAGCAGCAATATACTCGGCTTCCGTTGTCGAATCAGCAGTGGTTTCCTGCTTGGAACTTTTCCAGCTCACTGCTCCCCCGTTGAGTGTGAAAATAAAACCTGATGTTGACTTGCTGTCGTCAGGATCAGACTGAAAACTCGAGTCAGTATATCCTTGCAGCTTTAAGTCTCCTCCTCCATAGACTAGAAATAGATCCTTAGTCCTTCTCAAGTACTTAAGGATGCATTTCACAGCCTTCCAGTGTTCATCACCTGGATCTGCCTGATGTCTGCTCGTAACACTTAGAGCATATGCTACATCAGGTCTGGTACATAGCATGGCATACATGATGGACCCTATGGCAGAAGCATAGGGGACTTTATCCATCACTGCCCTCTCTTCAGGTGTCTTGGGAGACTGACCTTTAGAGAGTGAAATTCCATGTCTCATCGGTATGAGACCTCTCTTGGAATTTTCCATGCCAAACCTTTTGACAATGGTTTCTATGTACATGGATTGGGTTAAAGCCAGCATCTTCTTTGATCTATCCCTATAGATCCGTATTCCTAATACGTAAGATGCTTCTCCCAAATCCTTCATGGAGAAGTTCTTTGACAGCCATATCTTTACGGATGACATCATTCCTACATCATTCCCAATGAGTAGGATGTCGTCAACGTAAAGAACCAGAAATGTGATTGCGCTCCCACTATTTTTCTTGTATACACAGGGCTCATCTTCATTCTTAATGAAGCCATAAGATTTGATCGCCTCATCAAATCTTATGTTCCAGCTTCGGGATGCTTGCTTCAGTCCATAGATGGACCTCTGCAACTTGCATACCATGTCTGGAGATTCTTTGGATGTGAATCCTTCTGGTTGTATCATATACACCTCCTCCTCAAGGTTTCCATTGAGGAAGGCAGTCTTCACATCCATCTGCCAGATTTCATAATCATGGTAGGCAGCAATGGCGAGAAGAATTCTAATAGACTTAATCATAGCAACGGGCGAAAAAGTTTCGTCATAGTCAACACCTTGTCTTTGACGATAGCCTTTTGCCACTAATCTTGCTTTATAAGTCTCAATACGTCCATCTGCACCGATCTTTCTTTTAAAGATCCATTTGCAGCCGATAGGTACTATATCATCGGGCAAATCCACCAAGTTCCAAACTTGGTTGATGTACATGGACTGTATTTCAGAATTCATGGCTTCCCGCCATTTCCCGGCCTCTGGACTTTCAATGGCCTCCTGGTAAGTCTTAGGATCATCATCCTCATTATAGAGTATCCTAGAACCATCCAAATTAATATGTCCCACATATCTTTCTGGCGGTTTAGGTACTCTTTCAGACCTACGAGGTTCCTGTGTATCAATTTGAACAGGTTCAGAAACTGATGGTTCATCTAATGAACCATTGCCAGTTTGTGAGTCTGGAACTTCTTCCAGAATTACTTTACTCCCACTGTCCTTCTGGAGAATATAATCTTCTTCCAGAAAGACAGCTCTCCTGGCCACAAACACCTTTTGTTCGCTAGGATGATAGAAGTAATATCCATAAGTTTCCTTTGGATATCCCACAAATCTGCATTTGTCAGTTCTGGATTCCAGCTTATCTGCGTCATGTCTTTTAACATGAGCAGGACATCCCCAGACTTTAACATGTTTAAGGTCTGGTTTCCTTCCATTCCATATCTCATATGGAGTGTTCTCAACAGATTTGCTGGGTACCTTATTCAGGATATACATAGCCGAGCTAAGTGCATATCCCCATAAGGACACTGGTAATTTGGACATGCTCATCATGGATCGCACCATTTCCATTAATGTGCGATTTCTCCTTTCTGATACACCATTCATCTGAGGTGTATAAGGAGGTGTAAGCTGAGAAAGGATACCATTATCCTTTAAGTATTTAATGAACTCAGTACTCAAGTATTCACCACCTCGATCAGATCGGATGGTTTTTATACTCTTTCCTGTTTGTTTTTCTACTTCATTCTTAAATTCTCTGAATTTCTCAAAGGCTTCAGATTTATACTTCAATAAGTATACATATCCAAACCTTGAGTAATCATCAGTGAATGTAATGAAGTATGAGAAACCACCAATGGCTTGGGTTGACATAGGACCACATACATCTGAATGTATGAGTTCTAATATGCCTTTGGCTCGTTCTCCAGTTCCACTAAATGGAGACTTAGCCATTTTACCCATTAAACATGACTCACAGGTTGCATATGATTCATAATCAAATGGATCCAAATATCCATCTTTATGCAACCTTTGGAGTCTGTTTTCACCAATGTGTCCAAGCCTACAATGCCACAAGTAGGCTTTGTTCATTTCATACTTACTTCTTTTAATCGAAGAACCGATATGTAAATTATCATGAGACACATTCAATAGATACAAACCATTGGATAAAATAGCAGAAGCTATTAATTTATTTCTGAAATAAATTGAACAACTATTGTTCCCAAAATTTAAATTGTATCCAATTCTATCTAAACATGAAATAGAAATGATGTTCCTTATTATGCTAGGTACATAATAACAATCATCTAATAAAAATGTGTCTCCGGATGGTAGCTTGAGCTTCACTGTCCCCACAGCGATCGCCGCAACTCTTGCGCCGTTACCTAGCCTCAGCTCCACCTCTCCGGTCCTCAGCTTACGTCTTCTTGTCAGTGTCTGCACAGAATTGCAGATATGAGATACACATCCAGTATCTAATACCCATGATGTACAATCTCTTATTGACAAGTTTACATCTATCATATAGATACCTGAAGCGTCCTGCTGCTTCACAGTTCCTTGAGCCTTGTCCTTGAGGTATTCCTTGCAATTCCTCTTCCAATGCCCTTTCTGGTGACAGTAGAAGCAATCACCTTTCTCAGCATTTTTACCCTTGTCTTTCTTGACAACCTTTGCCTTTCTCTGAACCTTGTTCTTATTCTTTCGAAAAGCTTGGACTGCAAGTCTTTTTCTGTTGGTCTTACCAACCATTAGGACTTGGGGTTTGTCCTTCACAAGGTTCCCCTCAGCAGTCTTTAACATGTTCAGCAGTTCAGCTAAGGTCGCCTGGATCTTGTTCATGTTGAAATTGACGATGAACTGAGCATATGAAGGTGGAAGTGAAGACAACACAAGGTCTGTGTGCATCTCCTTGGGAAGTGTAATCCCAAGAGCATCCAGCCTCTCCACCCACTCAATCATCTTCAGCACATGATTCTGTACTGAAGTTCCCTCTGCCATCTGAGCTTTGAACAGATTCTTCGATATCTCATATCGTTCGATTCTGCTCTGCTCACCAAAGAGCTCCTTCAAATGGAGCATGATGGATCTAGCATCCATCTCTTCATGTTGCCTCTGCAACTCATTGCTCATAGAGGCTAACATATAGCATTGGGCCATGGTGGAATCCTCCTTCCATTTTTCATACGCTATCATTTCCTCCTCTGGAGCATCTAATGCTGGTTCAGCAGGAGGTTCAGTATCCAAGACGTAGGCAATCTGCTCAGACCTGAGGACTATCTTCAAGTTTCTGAGCCAATCTGAGTAATTGGTGCCTGTCAAACGGTTGGCATCAAGTATGCCTCTCAACGGGTTATGGTGAGACATTCTCGCCTACAAGAGATAATCAATCGATAATTAGCAGATATTCAGATTAACTAAAACAAGATATGGTCTTTTATTATCTAGTTTTACTCCCACTAATTTTCGACGGACTGTATAACCTTCAGATATACAGAACGGGAGACGCCGACTGTCTCCTAGTGGGGATCAGAATCTCCAAGCATCACAGTATGACCTCGGGTAAACACATAGTATCATACTGCTATCTCAGAGCAATCATCTCATGATAATTGCAACTCCTTGCAATATCCGATCGTACTTCGGCTCCCAAGTTTAATGGTCCCGGGTAAACACAGTAGACCATTATCCCCGGTCTAAGCTTTACCATCAATACGTGACAGAGTAAAGTAGAAACATAGTTCCCGGGTAAACACGTGGATGACTATATCGTTCCTCTACTCTTATCCAAAGGCATCTAATGCCATGATCAACAGTCCTCTCATCAGTTAATGACAGACCTCGGGTAAACACATAGTATCTGCCACCACCGAATTAAGTTCTATCAATCATATTGATGGAGAGCCACGCGGTACATTCTCAATGACTCGCGCTACGGCTTAGAGTTTGTAACGAAGGTTTTACTTATTTAATTTGGTCTCATCCTAGGTGATAGTATTAAATATATCGAATATATTTATTAATACTAATAACCTAGCAAATATAAAGCACACGCATCACATACATGTCATTAGTGTGGTCATGGACGGCACTGCGGTTTGACTTGAGCCAGACAGTCAAACGCACACATTCACACAATATAACATCTTATATCATGAGTCTGCAAACCCATGAATGCAATGAACTCCTTCATTTTCATCTGGTCAGCAGTTGTGGATCATCCTCGCTCCGCGCGCATCCGCCTCGATCAAATTACATCGTAATTCTCAATTACATGATAATTTAAATGAGGAAGCCTTATGGCGATTACATCGAGGTGGAAGATAGAAGTACAATGGAATATGAGAGGGAGAGGTTCGCAGACCTCTATTTATTAATACACAATAAACCACACAATCACATTCCACATCCACAATTAATGCTCGTCCATGACCACCATGTGTTTTATTAAACAAACCACACATGAATTGCGCATCAAATGGCTAAATAAAATTTTCGAAAATAACTTATAATTTTGGTTTCATAAAACCAGGGACCAATCAAAATTGGATTTAGGATTTTCGAAAACTTTAGTATTTATTTCAAGCATGCTAATTTAAATCTAATTTAAACAAGCAAATAAATGCACATCAATAAATGCACATAAACTCTAATTTGACAAGATTGTAACATTCCATGCAGATAAGATTAACTGGCATTAAATTATAAATTTAACAATTAAATTTATTCCCCAATTATTTCCTTTAATCTAACAAGTAGATTGAATTAACAACAACTTGTTAATTACTATTTTAATCCATATTAATCTAATTATTGGACCATAAAATTAAAAACAGAGCTCAATCTTATTGTAAAATTTCATTACAAATGAAAATTAAATTCTGTTTTTAATTTGGAACAAAAACAGATTAATTAAGGATTAAAAACAAAAACAAAAAAAAATAAAGGGGAAAGGGGGCAGCGGTCCAATGGACCGGACCGGACCTGGGCCGAACCCAGCCGGTCCCTGGCTCGGACCCAGGTCCGCCCACAAGGGCGCGGACCTGGTCCGGGTCCAGGGCCGACTGGCTCGGACCCGGGGGCCCGGCCAGGCCCGTCGGGCCCACCCCCCCCACCCGAGCGCAGCTAGGAAACCCTAGCTGCGCGCAGGGTGGGGGGCGGCGGCTCCCTGCCGCCGGCAACCTGCCCCGCAGGTGCCGGCCGGCAGGGCCCCGGCCGTGGGGCGGTCTCCGGTGCCCGGAGGCACCGGTGCCGTCGCCGGCAACCCCTGGTTGCCGGCGGGGAGCTTCCAAAACCCCCCCCCCCGAAATCCGTTTTCTGCAAAAAAATTAGGAACCCCATATCTTTGAAAAATAAAAATAAATCTAGGGGTTTATGATCCTCCCGGTCATGATGCAAGATCAGAATCTCGATCCACGACCCCATGGAAGGAATCCCATGCTCCATCGAGCCCTTCCCAACGCTTGGGATGCCCGTGAACAAACCGATACGAGTAGTTCTTCGTCCGGCGAAGAACACACACGAAAATTGCAGAAAAATAAAATTTTAATGCTTACAGTTTCTCTTAAACTTGCTGTGTTCATCTCATGAACGCATCATATGCATGGAATCAATTACAAAATTATCAAAAAGAGATCGAAACGGCGAAAACACAGTGGAACCTGGCTCTGATACCACTGTTGGGATCGCTGTGTCGGGATCCGATCCTAAAACGCAGCGGAATAAAGGAGTTCGGGATCGGATCTGTCCCGTTTCGGTCGTTAAAACTAAACTGGTGTAAACCGAATTTACCTTGCGCGGATTCGAATCCGCGTCCGTTTTCCGGTTCCGTCGGAGCGATGCCGCAAGTCGCGCAGATGCCCGACCTCTAGCGGTATCCACGCGGTTCTCCTCGCGATGGATCGTCCTCGCTTCCTCGCTCGCTGCGGCGCTCGAAGATCCCTTCTGACTGCGCGTGATCCGCCGCGACATGCGGATCCAGATTCCCCGTCGAACGGGAAGTGGAGCAGTTGGGAACGGCACGCCCAGAGGAGAGAGAAAGTGGGAAGAACGAATGACGGCTAGGTCAGGGTTGCTGGCCCCGGACGTAGAATCCGTTCTTTTATAAAAAGTCAGTTTGCGGTTTTTCACAAAAACCCAGACTTATCCGAAATCCTGTCGGATTATCCATCGACTTGAAAACCATTTGCGTGTGACCCTCTAGGCCCAAATACCAGTCCAGTTAATAGCCCATTAAGTCCAGTAACCCTTTACTGACCCACTGTATTAATTAATATCCTTATATTCAATTAATCAGCCGAATTTAATGTCCCACAATAAATTCGGACGGACTGCCGATCACGTTGGATGCCAAGCAACATCGCGTGATCTTGGATGGCACTGGGGTTATCGCAACCCTCTATTGGAACCTTTCTGTCATCGGTTAGCGCGCGGATATAATCCTTCATCCGTACAATGTTCCCGAATCGACTTAGGGCATGGTTTACTGTTAAACCCTATTTGGTCGATTCACTTGAATCAGATGCTGCTATTCTGAATCCGATAACTCCTTATCGATTACAGAGTCCGCCCTGGCCAGGGACTTTAAGCGCATCATTCCCGGAACATTCTCTCTCATACAACCGAGAGCGGATGATCCCGTATTGAACACACAATTACCTTCGAGGGCATCTCCCTGAACCCGATCGCTTAACTTATTGATATCCCATGGTTAGGGATTCGTTTGTCAAGGTCAAAGCTCAGAAACCTACCAACAAGGTATCCTTGGAGTCTCAGGTCCAAGGATCATCCACGCAACCGTGACAATTGAATCGAGCTGGTTAACAGTGAGGTGATTACCATCCAGCGATTCATAGTCGGATCAGTTCAGTGAACTCATTCACCAATGAGCACCTATAGGTTCAGCATAGTGTCTCCACACAAGTGACTTATGGGATCAGTCACCCTCATCATATGAGCTGAAGTAACCTATACTAGTCTATCCGGATGTTCGATGTCCTATCTCAAACATCCTATGACTAGGAACAATTAAGAACATGTGTTTATAAGTCTTCGGTCCCGTAATTATGATCTCATCATAATCCAAAGACTATTGCACATGTTCATGGACTTCATCGTGATACGATAAACACAGATCGAATTAATTACACACAATGAATTATTGCCATTTATTAATAATCTGAATATGTACACAGTATCGGATTGGCTTTGAGACCATCTAATACTAACAATCTCCCACTTGGGCTAAAGCCAATCACTTTTATACAGAATACCCATATTCTCTAAGTGACGCTCAAAAACATTTTGAGACAAAGGCTTTGTAAGTGGATCTGCTATGTTGTCGGCTGAGGGAACTCTTTCCACCACGACATCTCCTCGAGCTATAATCTCTCTGATCAGATGAAAGCGCCGCAGAATGTGCTTCGACTTCTGATGAGACCTCGGCTCTTTCGCTTGAGCAATCGCCCCATTGTTGTCACACAGCAGTGGGATGGGATCAGATATGCTTTCCACCACACCAAGATCGCCGATGAATTTCTTCATCCACACAGCTTCCTTGGCGGCTTCAGCAGCAGCAATATACTCGGCTTCCGTTGTCGAATCAGCAGTGGTTTCCTGCTTGGAACTTTTCCAGCTCACTGCTCCCCCGTTGAGTGTGAAAATAAAACCTGATGTTGACTTGCTGTCGTCAGGATCAGACTGAAAACTCGAGTCAGTATATCCTTGCAGCTTTAAGTCTCCTCCTCCATAGACTAGAAATAGATCCTTAGTCCTTCTCAAGTACTTAAGGATGCATTTCACAGCCTTCCAGTGTTCATCACCTGGATCTGCCTGATGTCTGCTCGTAACACTTAGAGCATATGCTACATCAGGTCTGGTACATAGCATGGCATACATGATGGACCCTATGGCAGAAGCATAGGGGACTTTATCCATCACTGCCCTCTCTTCAGGTGTCTTGGGAGACTGACCTTTAGAGAGTGAAATTCCATGTCTCATCGGTATGAGACCTCTCTTGGAATTTTCCATGCCAAACCTTTTGACAATGGTTTCTATGTACATGGATTGGGTTAAAGCCAGCATCTTCTTTGATCTATCCCTATAGATCCGTATTCCTAATACGTAAGATGCTTCTCCCAAATCCTTCATGGAGAAGTTCTTTGACAGCCATATCTTTACGGATGACATCATTCCTACATCATTCCCAATGAGTAGGATGTCGTCAACGTAAAGAACCAGAAATGTGATTGCGCTCCCACTATTTTTCTTGTATACACAGGGCTCATCTTCATTCTTAATGAAGCCATAAGATTTGATCGCCTCATCAAATCTTATGTTCCAGCTTCGGGATGCTTGCTTCAGTCCATAGATGGACCTCTGCAACTTGCATACCATGTCTGGAGATTCTTTGGATGTGAATCCTTCTGGTTGTATCATATACACCTCCTCCTCAAGGTTTCCATTGAGGAAGGCAGTCTTCACATCCATCTGCCAGATTTCATAATCATGGTAGGCAGCAATGGCGAGAAGAATTCTAATAGACTTAATCATAGCAACGGGCGAAAAAGTTTCGTCATAGTCAACACCTTGTCTTTGACGATAGCCTTTTGCCACTAATCTTGCTTTATAAGTCTCAATACGTCCATCTGCACCGATCTTTCTTTTAAAGATCCATTTGCAGCCGATAGGTACTATATCATCGGGCAAATCCACCAAGTTCCAAACTTGGTTGATGTACATGGACTGTATTTCAGAATTCATGGCTTCCCGCCATTTCCCGGCCTCTGGACTTTCAATGGCCTCCTGGTAAGTCTTAGGATCATCATCCTCATTATAGAGTATCCTAGAACCATCCAAATTAATATGTCCCACATATCTTTCTGGCGGTTTAGGTACTCTTTCAGACCTACGAGGTTCCTGTGTATCAATTTGAACAGGTTCAGAAACTGATGGTTCATCTAATGAACCATTGCCAGTTTGTGAGTCTGGAACTTCTTCCAGAATTACTTTACTCCCACTGTCCTTCTGGAGAATATAATCTTCTTCCAGAAAGACAGCTCTCCTGGCCACAAACACCTTTTGTTCGCTAGGATGATAGAAGTAATATCCATAAGTTTCCTTTGGATATCCCACAAATCTGCATTTGTCAGTTCTGGATTCCAGCTTATCTGCGTCATGTCTTTTAACATGAGCAGGACATCCCCAGACTTTAACATGTTTAAGGTCTGGTTTCCTTCCATTCCATATCTCATATGGAGTGTTCTCAACAGATTTGCTGGGTACCTTATTCAGGATATACATAGCCGAGCTAAGTGCATATCCCCATAAGGACACTGGTAATTTGGACATGCTCATCATGGATCGCACCATTTCCATTAATGTGCGATTTCTCCTTTCTGATACACCATTCATCTGAGGTGTATAAGGAGGTGTAAGCTGAGAAAGGATACCATTATCCTTTAAGTATTTAATGAACTCAGTACTCAAGTATTCACCACCTCGATCAGATCGGATGGTTTTTATACTCTTTCCTGTTTGTTTTTCTACTTCATTCTTAAATTCTCTGAATTTCTCAAAGGCTTCAGATTTATACTTCAATAAGTATACATATCCAAACCTTGAGTAATCATCAGTGAATGTAATGAAGTATGAGAAACCACCAATGGCTTGGGTTGACATAGGACCACATACATCTGAATGTATGAGTTCTAATATGCCTTTGGCTCGTTCTCCAGTTCCACTAAATGGAGACTTAGCCATTTTACCCATTAAACATGACTCACAGGTTGCATATGATTCATAATCAAATGGATCCAAATATCCATCTTTATGCAACCTTTGGAGTCTGTTTTCACCAATGTGTCCAAGCCTACAATGCCACAAGTAGGCTTTGTTCATTTCATACTTACTTCTTTTAATCGAAGAACCGATATGTAAATTATCATGAGACACATTCAATAGATACAAACCATTGGATAAAATAGCAGAAGCTATTAATTTATTTCTGAAATAAATTGAACAACTATTGTTCCCAAAATTTAAATTGTATCCAATTCTATCTAAACATGAAATAGAAATGATGTTCCTTATTATGCTAGGTACATAATAACAATCATCTAATAAAAATGTGTCTCCGGATGGTAGCTTGAGCTTCACTGTCCCCACAGCGATCGCCGCAACTCTTGCGCCGTTACCTAGCCTCAGCTCCACCTCTCCGGTCCTCAGCTTACGTCTTCTTGTCAGTGTCTGCACAGAATTGCAGATATGAGATACACATCCAGTATCTAATACCCATGATGTACAATCTCTTATTGACAAGTTTACATCTATCATATAGATACCTGAAGCGTCCTGCTGCTTCACAGTTCCTTGAGCCTTGTCCTTGAGGTATTCCTTGCAATTCCTCTTCCAATGCCCTTTCTGGTGACAGTAGAAGCAATCACCTTTCTCAGCATTTTTACCCTTGTCTTTCTTGACAACCTTTGCCTTTCTCTGAACCTTGTTCTTATTCTTTCGAAAAGCTTGGACTGCAAGTCTTTTTCTGTTGGTCTTACCAACCATTAGGACTTGGGGTTTGTCCTTCACAAGGTTCCCCTCAGCAGTCTTTAACATGTTCAGCAGTTCAGCTAAGGTCGCCTGGATCTTGTTCATGTTGAAATTGACGATGAACTGAGCATATGAAGGTGGAAGTGAAGACAACACAAGGTCTGTGTGCATCTCCTTGGGAAGTGTAATCCCAAGAGCATCCAGCCTCTCCACCCACTCAATCATCTTCAGCACATGATTCTGTACTGAAGTTCCCTCTGCCATCTGAGCTTTGAACAGATTCTTCGATATCTCATATCGTTCGATTCTGCTCTGCTCACCAAAGAGCTCCTTCAAATGGAGCATGATGGATCTAGCATCCATCTCTTCATGTTGCCTCTGCAACTCATTGCTCATAGAGGCTAACATATAGCATTGGGCCATGGTGGAATCCTCCTTCCATTTTTCATACGCTATCATTTCCTCCTCTGGAGCATCTAATGCTGGTTCAGCAGGAGGTTCAGTATCCAAGACGTAGGCAATCTGCTCAGACCTGAGGACTATCTTCAAGTTTCTGAGCCAATCTGAGTAATTGGTGCCTGTCAAACGGTTGGCATCAAGTATGCCTCTCAACGGGTTATGGTGAGACATTCTCGCCTACAAGAGATAATCAATCGATAATTAGCAGATATTCAGATTAACTAAAACAAGATATGGTCTTTTATTATCTAGTTTTACTCCCACTAATTTTCGACGGACTGTATAACCTTCAGATATACAGAACGGGAGACGCCGACTGTCTCCTAGTGGGGATCAGAATCTCCAAGCATCACAGTATGACCTCGGGTAAACACATAGTATCATACTGCTATCTCAGAGCAATCATCTCATGATAATTGCAACTCCTTGCAATATCCGATCGTACTTCGGCTCCCAAGTTTAATGGTCCCGGGTAAACACAGTAGACCATTATCCCCGGTCTAAGCTTTACCATCAATACGTGACAGAGTAAAGTAGAAACATAGTTCCCGGGTAAACACGTGGATGACTATATCGTTCCTCTACTCTTATCCAAAGGCATCTAATGCCATGATCAACAGTCCTCTCATCAGTTAATGACAGACCTCGGGTAAACACATAGTATCTGCCACCACCGAATTAAGTTCTATCAATCATATTGATGGAGAGCCACGCGGTACATTCTCAATGACTCGCGCTACGGCTTAGAGTTTGTAACGAAGGTTTTACTTATTTAATTTGGTCTCATCCTAGGTGATAGTATTAAATATATCGAATATATTTATTAATACTAATAACCTAGCAAATATAAAGCACACGCATCACATACATGTCATTAGTGTGGTCATGGACGGCACTGCGGTTTGACTTGAGCCAGACAGTCAAACGCACACATTCACACAATATAACATCTTATATCATGAGTCTGCAAACCCATGAATGCAATGAACTCCTTCATTTTCATCTGGTCAGCAGTTGTGGATCATCCTCGCTCCGCGCGCATCCGCCTCGATCAAATTACATCGTAATTCTCAATTACATGATAATTTAAATGAGGAAGCCTTATGGCGATTACATCGAGGTGGAAGATAGAAGTACAATGGAATATGAGAGGGAGAGGTTCGCAGACCTCTATTTATTAATACACAATAAACCACACAATCACATTCCACATCCACAATTAATGCTCGTCCATGACCACCATGTGTTTTATTAAACAAACCACACATGAATTGCGCATCAAATGGCTAAATAAAATTTTCGAAAATAACTTATAATTTTGGTTTCATAAAACCAGGGACCAATCAAAATTGGATTTAGGATTTTCGAAAACTTTAGTATTTATTTCAAGCATGCTAATTTAAATCTAATTTAAACAAGCAAATAAATGCACATCAATAAATGCACATAAACTCTAATTTGACAAGATTGTAACATTCCATGCAGATAAGATTAACTGGCATTAAATTATAAATTTAACAATTAAATTTATTCCCCAATTATTTCCTTTAATCTAACAAGTAGATTGAATTAACAACAACTTGTTAATTACTATTTTAATCCATATTAATCTAATTATTGGACCATAAAATTAAAAACAGAGCTCAATCTTATTGTAAAATTTCATTACAAATGAAAATTAAATTCTGTTTTTAATTTGGAACAAAAACAGATTAATTAAGGATTAAAAACAAAAACAAAAAAAAATAAAGGGGAAAGGGGGCAGCGGTCCAATGGACCGGACCGGACCTGGGCCGAACCCAGCCGGTCCCTGGCTCGGACCCAGGTCCGCCCACAAGGGCGCGGACCTGGTCCGGGTCCAGGGCCGACTGGCTCGGACCCGGGGGCCCGGCCAGGCCCGTCGGGCCCACCCCCCCCACCCGAGCGCAGCTAGGAAACCCTAGCTGCGCGCAGGGTGGGGGGCGGCGGCTCCCTGCCGCCGGCAACCTGCCCCGCAGGTGCCGGCCGGCAGGGCCCCGGCCGTGGGGCGGTCTCCGGTGCCCGGAGGCACCGGTGCCGTCGCCGGCAACCCCTGGTTGCCGGCGGGGAGCTTCCAAAACCCCCCCCCCCGAAATCCGTTTTCTGCAAAAAAATTAGGAACCCCATATCTTTGAAAAATAAAAATAAATCTAGGGGTTTATGATCCTCCCGGTCATGATGCAAGATCAGAATCTCGATCCACGACCCCATGGAAGGAATCCCATGCTCCATCGAGCCCTTCCCAACGCTTGGGATGCCCGTGAACAAACCGATACGAGTAGTTCTTCGTCCGGCGAAGAACACACACGAAAATTGCAGAAAAATAAAATTTTAATGCTTACAGTTTCTCTTAAACTTGCTGTGTTCATCTCATGAACGCATCATATGCATGGAATCAATTACAAAATTATCAAAAAGAGATCGAAACGGCGAAAACACAGTGGAACCTGGCTCTGATACCACTGTTGGGATCGCTGTGTCGGGATCCGATCCTAAAACGCAGCGGAATAAAGGAGTTCGGGATCGGATCTGTCCCGTTTCGGTCGTTAAAACTAAACTGGTGTAAACCGAATTTACCTTGCGCGGATTCGAATCCGCGTCCGTTTTCCGGTTCCGTCGGAGCGATGCCGCAAGTCGCGCAGATGCCCGACCTCTAGCGGTATCCACGCGGTTCTCCTCGCGATGGATCGTCCTCGCTTCCTCGCTCGCTGCGGCGCTCGAAGATCCCTTCTGACTGCGCGTGATCCGCCGCGACATGCGGATCCAGATTCCCCGTCGAACGGGAAGTGGAGCAGTTGGGAACGGCACGCCCAGAGGAGAGAGAAAGTGGGAAGAACGAATGACGGCTAGGTCAGGGTTGCTGGCCCCGGACGTAGAATCCGTTCTTTTATAAAAAGTCAGTTTGCGGTTTTTCACAAAAACCCAGACTTATCCGAAATCCTGTCGGATTATCCATCGACTTGAAAACCATTTGCGTGTGACCCTCTAGGCCCAAATACCAGTCCAGTTAATAGCCCATTAAGTCCAGTAACCCTTTACTGACCCACTGTATTAATTAATATCCTTATATTCAATTAATCAGCCGAATTTAATGTCCCACAATAAATTCGGACGGACTGCCGATCACGTTGGATGCCAAGCAACATCGCGTGATCTTGGATGGCACTGGGGTTATCGCAACCCTCTATTGGAACCTTTCTGTCATCGGTTAGCGCGCGGATATAATCCTTCATCCGTACAATGTTCCCGAATCGACTTAGGGCATGGTTTACTGTTAAACCCTATTTGGTCGATTCACTTGAATCAGATGCTGCTATTCTGAATCCGATAACTCCTTATCGATTACAGAGTCCGCCCTGGCCAGGGACTTTAAGCGCATCATTCCCGGAACATTCTCTCTCATACAACCGAGAGCGGATGATCCCGTATTGAACACACAATTACCTTCGAGGGCATCTCCCTGAACCCGATCGCTTAACTTATTGATATCCCATGGTTAGGGATTCGTTTGTCAAGGTCAAAGCTCAGAAACCTACCAACAAGGTATCCTTGGAGTCTCAGGTCCAAGGATCATCCACGCAACCGTGACAATTGAATCGAGCTGGTTAACAGTGAGGTGATTACCATCCAGCGATTCATAGTCGGATCAGTTCAGTGAACTCATTCACCAATGAGCACCTATAGGTTCAGCATAGTGTCTCCACACAAGTGACTTATGGGATCAGTCACCCTCATCATATGAGCTGAAGTAACCTATACTAGTCTATCCGGATGTTCGATGTCCTATCTCAAACATCCTATGACTAGGAACAATTAAGAACATGTGTTTATAAGTCTTCGGTCCCGTAATTATGATCTCATCATAATCCAAAGACTATTGCACATGTTCATGGACTTCATCGTGATACGATAAACACAGATCGAATTAATTACACACAATGAATTATTGCCATTTATTAATAATCTGAATATGTACACAGTATCGGATTGGCTTTGAGACCATCTAATACTAACAATCTCCCACTTGGGCTAAAGCCAATCACTTTTATACAGAATACCCATATTCTCTAAGTGACGCTCAAAAACATTTTGAGACAAAGGCTTTGTAAGTGGATCTGCTATGTTGTCGGCTGAGGGAACTCTTTCCACCACGACATCTCCTCGAGCTATAATCTCTCTGATCAGATGAAAGCGCCGCAGAATGTGCTTCGACTTCTGATGAGACCTCGGCTCTTTCGCTTGAGCAATCGCCCCATTGTTGTCACACAGCAGTGGGATGGGATCAGATATGCTTTCCACCACACCAAGATCGCCGATGAATTTCTTCATCCACACAGCTTCCTTGGCGGCTTCAGCAGCAGCAATATACTCGGCTTCCGTTGTCGAATCAGCAGTGGTTTCCTGCTTGGAACTTTTCCAGCTCACTGCTCCCCCGTTGAGTGTGAAAATAAAACCTGATGTTGACTTGCTGTCGTCAGGATCAGACTGAAAACTCGAGTCAGTATATCCTTGCAGCTTTAAGTCTCCTCCTCCATAGACTAGAAATAGATCCTTAGTCCTTCTCAAGTACTTAAGGATGCATTTCACAGCCTTCCAGTGTTCATCACCTGGATCTGCCTGATGTCTGCTCGTAACACTTAGAGCATATGCTACATCAGGTCTGGTACATAGCATGGCATACATGATGGACCCTATGGCAGAAGCATAGGGGACTTTATCCATCACTGCCCTCTCTTCAGGTGTCTTGGGAGACTGACCTTTAGAGAGTGAAATTCCATGTCTCATCGGTATGAGACCTCTCTTGGAATTTTCCATGCCAAACCTTTTGACAATGGTTTCTATGTACATGGATTGGGTTAAAGCCAGCATCTTCTTTGATCTATCCCTATAGATCCGTATTCCTAATACGTAAGATGCTTCTCCCAAATCCTTCATGGAGAAGT
The DNA here is from genome assembly GCA_030544215.1 of Zantedeschia hybrid cultivar. Taxonomy (NCBI): domain Eukaryota; kingdom Viridiplantae; phylum Streptophyta; class Magnoliopsida; order Alismatales; family Araceae; genus Zantedeschia; species Zantedeschia hybrid cultivar. Next base: position 56,620,477 of record JARZZO010000002.1, on the reverse strand, counting down.
TCTTTGACAGCCATATCTTTACGGATGACATCATTCCTACATCATTCCCAATGAGTAGGATGTCGTCAACGTAAAGAACCAGAAATGTGATTGCGCTCCCACTATTTTTCTTGTATACACAGGGCTCATCTTCATTCTTAATGAAGCCATAAGATTTGATCGCCTCATCAAATCTTATGTTCCAGCTTCGGGATGCTTGCTTCAGTCCATAGATGGACCTCTGCAACTTGCATACCATGTCTGGAGATTCTTTGGATGTGAATCCTTCTGGTTGTATCATATACACCTCCTCCTCAAGGTTTCCATTGAGGAAGGCAGTCTTCACATCCATCTGCCAGATTTCATAATCATGGTAGGCAGCAATGGCGAGAAGAATTCTAATAGACTTAATCATAGCAACGGGCGAAAAAGTTTCGTCATAGTCAACACCTTGTCTTTGACGATAGCCTTTTGCCACTAATCTTGCTTTATAAGTCTCAATACGTCCATCTGCACCGATCTTTCTTTTAAAGATCCATTTGCAGCCGATAGGTACTATATCATCGGGCAAATCCACCAAGTTCCAAACTTGGTTGATGTACATGGACTGTATTTCAGAATTCATGGCTTCCCGCCATTTCCCGGCCTCTGGACTTTCAATGGCCTCCTGGTAAGTCTTAGGATCATCATCCTCATTATAGAGTATCCTAGAACCATCCAAATTAATATGTCCCACATATCTTTCTGGCGGTTTAGGTACTCTTTCAGACCTACGAGGTTCCTGTGTATCAATTTGAACAGGTTCAGAAACTGATGGTTCATCTAATGAACCATTGCCAGTTTGTGAGTCTGGAACTTCTTCCAGAATTACTTTACTCCCACTGTCCTTCTGGAGAATATAATCTTCTTCCAGAAAGACAGCTCTCCTGGCCACAAACACCTTTTGTTCGCTAGGATGATAGAAGTAATATCCATAAGTTTCCTTTGGATATCCCACAAATCTGCATTTGTCAGTTCTGGATTCCAGCTTATCTGCGTCATGTCTTTTAACATGAGCAGGACATCCCCAGACTTTAACATGTTTAAGGTCTGGTTTCCTTCCATTCCATATCTCATATGGAGTGTTCTCAACAGATTTGCTGGGTACCTTATTCAGGATATACATAGCCGAGCTAAGTGCATATCCCCATAAGGACACTGGTAATTTGGACATGCTCATCATGGATCGCACCATTTCCATTAATGTGCGATTTCTCCTTTCTGATACACCATTCATCTGAGGTGTATAAGGAGGTGTAAGCTGAGAAAGGATACCATTATCCTTTAAGTATTTAATGAACTCAGTACTCAAGTATTCACCACCTCGATCAGATCGGATGGTTTTTATACTCTTTCCTGTTTGTTTTTCTACTTCATTCTTAAATTCTCTGAATTTCTCAAAGGCTTCAGATTTATACTTCAATAAGTATACATATCCAAACCTTGAGTAATCATCAGTGAATGTAATGAAGTATGAGAAACCACCAATGGCTTGGGTTGACATAGGACCACATACATCTGAATGTATGAGTTCTAATATGCCTTTGGCTCGTTCTCCAGTTCCACTAAATGGAGACTTAGCCATTTTACCCATTAAACATGACTCACAGGTTGCATATGATTCATAATCAAATGGATCCAAATATCCATCTTTATGCAACCTTTGGAGTCTGTTTTCACCAATGTGTCCAAGCCTACAATGCCACAAGTAGGCTTTGTTCATTTCATACTTACTTCTTTTAATCGAAGAACCGATATGTAAATTATCATGAGACACATTCAATAGATACAAACCATTGGATAAAATAGCAGAAGCTATTAATTTATTTCTGAAATAAATTGAACAACTATTGTTCCCAAAATTTAAATTGTATCCAATTCTATCTAAACATGAAATAGAAATGATGTTCCTTATTATGCTAGGTACATAATAACAATCATCTAATAAAAATGTGTCTCCGGATGGTAGCTTGAGCTTCACTGTCCCCACAGCGATCGCCGCAACTCTTGCGCCGTTACCTAGCCTCAGCTCCACCTCTCCGGTCCTCAGCTTACGTCTTCTTGTCAGTGTCTGCACAGAATTGCAGATATGAGATACACATCCAGTATCTAATACCCATGATGTACAATCTCTTATTGACAAGTTTACATCTATCATATAGATACCTGAAGCGTCCTGCTGCTTCACAGTTCCTTGAGCCTTGTCCTTGAGGTATTCCTTGCAATTCCTCTTCCAATGCCCTTTCTGGTGACAGTAGAAGCAATCACCTTTCTCAGCATTTTTACCCTTGTCTTTCTTGACAACCTTTGCCTTTCTCTGAACCTTGTTCTTATTCTTTCGAAAAGCTTGGACTGCAAGTCTTTTTCTGTTGGTCTTACCAACCATTAGGACTTGGGGTTTGTCCTTCACAAGGTTCCCCTCAGCAGTCTTTAACATGTTCAGCAGTTCAGCTAAGGTCGCCTGGATCTTGTTCATGTTGAAATTGACGATGAACTGAGCATATGAAGGTGGAAGTGAAGACAACACAAGGTCTGTGTGCATCTCCTTGGGAAGTGTAATCCCAAGAGCATCCAGCCTCTCCACCCACTCAATCATCTTCAGCACATGATTCTGTACTGAAGTTCCCTCTGCCATCTGAGCTTTGAACAGATTCTTCGATATCTCATATCGTTCGATTCTGCTCTGCTCACCAAAGAGCTCCTTCAAATGGAGCATGATGGATCTAGCATCCATCTCTTCATGTTGCCTCTGCAACTCATTGCTCATAGAGGCTAACATATAGCATTGGGCCATGGTGGAATCCTCCTTCCATTTTTCATACGCTATCATTTCCTCCTCTGGAGCATCTAATGCTGGTTCAGCAGGAGGTTCAGTATCCAAGACGTAGGCAATCTGCTCAGACCTGAGGACTATCTTCAAGTTTCTGAGCCAATCTGAGTAATTGGTGCCTGTCAAACGGTTGGCATCAAGTATGCCTCTCAACGGGTTATGGTGAGACATTCTCGCCTACAAGAGATAATCAATCGATAATTAGCAGATATTCAGATTAACTAAAACAAGATATGGTCTTTTATTATCTAGTTTTACTCCCACTAATTTTCGACGGACTGTATAACCTTCAGATATACAGAACGGGAGACGCCGACTGTCTCCTAGTGGGGATCAGAATCTCCAAGCATCACAGTATGACCTCGGGTAAACACATAGTATCATACTGCTATCTCAGAGCAATCATCTCATGATAATTGCAACTCCTTGCAATATCCGATCGTACTTCGGCTCCCAAGTTTAATGGTCCCGGGTAAACACAGTAGACCATTATCCCCGGTCTAAGCTTTACCATCAATACGTGACAGAGTAAAGTAGAAACATAGTTCCCGGGTAAACACGTGGATGACTATATCGTTCCTCTACTCTTATCCAAAGGCATCTAATGCCATGATCAACAGTCCTCTCATCAGTTAATGACAGACCTCGGGTAAACACATAGTATCTGCCACCACCGAATTAAGTTCTATCAATCATATTGATGGAGAGCCACGCGGTACATTCTCAATGACTCGCGCTACGGCTTAGAGTTTGTAACGAAGGTTTTACTTATTTAATTTGGTCTCATCCTAGGTGATAGTATTAAATATATCGAATATATTTATTAATACTAATAACCTAGCAAATATAAAGCACACGCATCACATACATGTCATTAGTGTGGTCATGGACGGCACTGCGGTTTGACTTGAGCCAGACAGTCAAACGCACACATTCACACAATATAACATCTTATATCATGAGTCTGCAAACCCATGAATGCAATGAACTCCTTCATTTTCATCTGGTCAGCAGTTGTGGATCATCCTCGCTCCGCGCGCATCCGCCTCGATCAAATTACATCGTAATTCTCAATTACATGATAATTTAAATGAGGAAGCCTTATGGCGATTACATCGAGGTGGAAGATAGAAGTACAATGGAATATGAGAGGGAGAGGTTCGCAGACCTCTATTTATTAATACACAATAAACCACACAATCACATTCCACATCCACAATTAATGCTCGTCCATGACCACCATGTGTTTTATTAAACAAACCACACATGAATTGCGCATCAAATGGCTAAATAAAATTTTCGAAAATAACTTATAATTTTGGTTTCATAAAACCAGGGACCAATCAAAATTGGATTTAGGATTTTCGAAAACTTTAGTATTTATTTCAAGCATGCTAATTTAAATCTAATTTAAACAAGCAAATAAATGCACATCAATAAATGCACATAAACTCTAATTTGACAAGATTGTAACATTCCATGCAGATAAGATTAACTGGCATTAAATTATAAATTTAACAATTAAATTTATTCCCCAATTATTTCCTTTAATCTAACAAGTAGATTGAATTAACAATAACTTGTTAATTACTATTTTAATCCATATTAATCTAATTATTGGACCATAAAATTAAAAACAGAGCTCAATCTTATTGTAAAATTTCATTACAAATGAAAATTAAATTCTGTTTTTAATTTGGAACAAAAACAGATTAATTAAGGATTAAAAACAAAAACAAAAAAAAATAAAGGGGAAAGGGGGCAGCGGTCCAATGGACCGGACCGGACCTGGGCCGAACCCAGCCGGTCCCTGGCTCGGACCCAGGTCCGCCCACAAGGGCGCGGACCTGGTCCGGGTCCAGGGCCGACTGGCTCGGACCCGGGGGCCCGGCCAGGCCCGTCGGGCCCACCCCCCCCACCCGAGCGCAGCTAGGAAACCCTAGCTGCGCGCAGGGTGGGGGGCGGCGGCTCCCTGCCGCCGGCAACCTGCCCCGCAGGTGCCGGCCGGCAGGGCCCCGGCCGTGGGGCGGTCTCCGGTGCCCGGAGGCACCGGTGCCGTCGCCGGCAACCCCTGGTTGCCGGCGGGGAGCTTCCAAAACCCCCCCCCCCGAAATCCGTTTTCTGCAAAAAAATTAGGAACCCCATATCTTTGAAAAATAAAAATAAATCTAGGGGTTTATGATCCTCCCGGTCATGATGCAAGATCAGAATCTCGATCCACGACCCCATGGAAGGAATCCCATGCTCCATCGAGCCCTTCCCAACGCTTGGGATGCCCGTGAACAAACCGATACGAGTAGTTCTTCGTCCGGCGAAGAACACACACGAAAATTGCAGAAAAATAAAATTTTAATGCTTACAGTTTCTCTTAAACTTGCTGTGTTCATCTCATGAACGCATCATATGCATGGAATCAATTACAAAATTATCAAAAAGAGATCGAAACGGCGAAAACACAGTGGAACCTGGCTCTGATACCACTGTTGGGATCGCTGTGTCGGGATCCGATCCTAAAACGCAGCGGAATAAAGGAGTTCGGGATCGGATCTGTCCCGTTTCGGTCGTTAAAACTAAACTGGTGTAAACCGAATTTACCTTGCGCGGATTCGAATCCGCGTCCGTTTTCCGGTTCCGTCGGAGCGATGCCGCAAGTCGCGCAGATGCCCGACCTCTAGCGGTATCCACGCGGTTCTCCTCGCGATAGATCGTCCTCGCTTCCTCGCTCGCTGCGGCGCTCGAAGATCCCTTCTGACTGCGCGTGATCCGCCGCGACATGCGGATCCAGATTCCCCGTCGAACGGGAAGTGGAGCAGTTGGGAACGGCACGCCCAGAGGAGAGAGAAAGTGGGAAGAACGAATGACGGCTAGGTCAGGGTTGCTGGCCCCGGACGTAGAATCCGTTCTTTTATAAAAAGTCAGTTTGCGGTTTTTCACAAAAACCCAGACTTATCCGAAATCCTGTCGGATTATCCATCGACTTGAAAACCATTTGCGTGTGACCCTCTAGGCCCAAATACCAGTCCAGTTAATAGCCCATTAAGTCCAGTAACCCTTTACTGACCCACTGTATTAATTAATATCCTTATATTCAATTAATCAGCCGAATTTAATGTCCCACAATAAATTCGGACGGACTGCCGATCACGTTGGATGCCAAGCAACATCGCGTGATCCTGGATGGCACTGGGGTTATCGCAACCCTCTATTGGAACCTTTCTGTCATCGGTTAGCGCGCGGATATAATCCTTCATCCGTACAATGTTCCCGAATCGACTTAGGGCATGGTTTACTGTTAAACCCTATTTGGTCGATTCACTTGAATCAGATGCTGCTATTCTGAATCCGATAACTCCTTATCGATTACAGAGTCCGCCCTGGCCAGGGACTTTAAGCGCATCATTCCCGGAACATTCTCTCTCATACAACCGAGAGCGGATGATCCCGTATTGAACACACAATTACCTTCGAGGGCATCTCCCTGAACCCGATCGCTTAACTTATTGATATCCCATGGTTAGGGATTCGTTTGTCAAGGTCAAAGCTCAGAAACCTACCAACAAGGTATCCTTGGAGTCTCAGGTCCAAGGATCATCCACGCAACCGTGACAATTGAATCGAGCTGGTTAACAGTGAGGTGATTACCATCCAGCGATTCATAGTCGGATCAGTTCAGTGAACTCATTCACCAATGAGCACCTATAGGTTCAGCATAGTGTCTCCACACAAGTGACTTATGGGATCAGTCACCCTCATCATATGAGCTGAAGTAACCTATACTAGTCTATCCGGATGTTCGATGTCCTATCTCAAACATCCTATGACTAGGAACAATTAAGAACATGTGTTTATAAGTCTTCGGTCCCGTAATTATGATCTCATCATAATCCAAAGACTATTGCACATGTTCATGGACTTCATCGTGATACGATAAACACAGATCGAATTAATTACACACAATGAATTATTGCCATTTATTAATAATCTGAATATGTACACAGTATCGGATTGGCTTTGAGACCATCTAATACTAACAGCCACCACTCGCGTTGCGCCCGGGGCGCCTGCGACCCGGCGCCTTCGTCGTCGGCCCCTGCCGATACGGCCGGAGGGGAGTCACCCCTCGGCGCCTCGGGAGACGCCAGCCTTGCGGCCCTTCGGGCCACGGCACTCCTCCTGATCAGCGGAGCCGGCTCCGCCTCTTCGGCCTCTTCCGCCCGAGGGCGCTTCGACGGTCGGCCGCCCCTTCGAGCGGCGAACTTGGTCTTTTGCTCCCTCTCGAGAGCGGCGGCGGCAGCACGGCCCTCGGCGGAGGCCGCAGTCCTTGGGACCCCGCCTCGGGTCCTCGGAGCTCCAGCACCTCGGCCGGACCCGCCTGCCGCCTGCGAGGCCGGTGCCCGGCCTGGACCGCGCTGGTCGGATATCCAGGCGAGGAGGGCGTCGAGCTCGGCCATTGCTGCAAGCAAGAAGAACATGTTAGAAACAGAACAGCGACCAAGTACAAATTCAAAGCCGACTTATCCTCGGCCGAAACTTCATCAGCCTCCTCAGCCGGAGGAGCTTCGGCCGGAGGAGCGGCAGCCCTTCCTCCGCGGCCCCGCGGAGTCTCCCCGGGAGGAAGGTAGGGGAAGGCTCGCTCCGGATCGGACCGGGGGTCCGGCCATACCCCGGCGTTCACCAGCCGCTCTGACGCGCTGAGGAGCCCCCAGATATCGTACGGGGCCATGACCTGGATATGGCCCACGAGAGTGCTCTGTACGGGGGTCAGAGCGGGAGGGTCCGAGAGGCCTGCGGCCAGCGGCGCCCATTCAGTAGGAAAGGGCCACACGCTCTTCTTGTTCTCCGGCAGAGAGATGAAGATGAACTTCCTCTTCCAGCCGTGGATGGACGAGGGCTTCCCGGAGAATATGCTTCGGCCGACCCGAGGGACGAAGCAGTACCACTCGGATTTCCCATGCCTTTGGATTTTAAAGAGGTAGCGGAAGACGTTGATAGAAGGGTTGATCCGTATACGGGCGAAAACGCTCAAGAAACCGTATACGGTGCGCCAAGAGTTGGGAAAGAGCTGAGACGGGGCCAGCCCGTAGAAGCTGAGAAGGTTAATGACGAAGGTGGGGAGAGGAAGACGGAAGCCCGCCTGGAAACTATCTACGTAGATAGAGAAGGAACCCGGGCGGAGAGTGTTGGCCCTGGTGGCGGAGTTAAGCCGATGGGGGGTCGTCCAGGAAGGAAGCTGGAAGTAAGAAACAAGGTTCCTCACCTCTGCGTCCGAAAGAGCGCAGGATGCTTCCGAGGCGATGTCGGGACGACGGCGTCCCGAGGTAGAAGCCCGGCCTGGGTTCCGGACCTCCTGGGTAGCCTCGGCCTCGGAAGCCTCGGCCCCGGAGACCTCGGCCCCGGAAGCCTCGGACCCCTCAGTCCCAGAGACCTTAGGCTCTTCAGACATCGCGGAAGCGAGGGAATCTAAGGTGAGGGGATCTGACATAGAAGATTTCGGAGAGTAGGAAGGAGTATACTCCTCGTCCGAAGAAGTAATCTCACTAGAAGAAGGACTCCGGACCATAAGGCCGCGAAGGGGAGAAAGAAGGCCAAGGCTTACTTGCAGGAAGGGGGAGGAAATCTCTCTTGAACCGAGCGCAGCTTCTCAAGCCACCCAGCTCCACCAGCGATGCGCTCTGAGGAATGGAGATCCTCCCACGGTGACCGGCGAGCTCGGACGAAGCCTTCAGAGAGCTAGCCTTTCGCCGGAGAAGGGGGAGAGCTCGGGTGATCGCAGGGGAAACGCAAGCGCAGCAGCAGGAAGAAGAACAGTGCCCTGCTGAGGGCTTGTATTTATAAGCCCCATCCGAAGCGCCTCCCGCCGACGCCAACGGCCGAGATCATCCATCTCGTCCCCTCGCTCCTCTCGGATGCCCGCCACGTGCACCGTCCTTCGGCAATGATGACGGGCCGGCTCCGGGACTCGCAGCAGAGCGATCAACGGCCGAAAGCACTCCGACCCTTCGGCTGATCACCCAGATGCCCGCCACGTGTCCCGATCCGCGTTCCGAAGAAGGGAGCGGCGACAATCCGAGTGGAGCCTCGGGCAGAGAGCCGAGGCGATCTGCGACCCGCGGGCGGTCAGGATCCTTTTGTGCTTTTGACGGAGCGGCCGGATGCACGACGCGTGTCCCGTGTTTCCTCGCGAGGCGACGCCCATCCCGTCCATTTAATGAAGCCTGACACGAGTCAGAGGGCTCGGCCCTTCGGCTTCTGAGCTTTGAGCCTTCGTCGCCACTCCGAGCGAAGACGAAGCGACCGCGTAGCCCTCGGCCGACCGAGGGCACCCTCTTCTCGAAGAAAACGAACAGAGCTTCGGGTAAGACACCTGTTACGATATTATCCTGTTGACTTCGGGCTATACTCTCGCCATCTCAGAACTGAGGAAGACAAGAGTGGGGGGCTATGTGATGAGGCAGAATCCGATTCGGCCCATTAAAATAAGCCCAAACCCCGTTCAGCCCAGCAGCAGCAGTACCAGGCCCTCCGGGAGTCTTCGGCCCATCAGCGGCCCAGCAGCCCTCGGCCCGTAAGCGGCACCGTCGCTCCCGGCCCAACAAGCTTCAGCCCGTCAGCGGCCCACCAGCCTACGGCCCGGGAACAACGCGGCAGCCCAGGGCCCAACAGGCTTCGGCCCATCAGCGGCCCAACTCCCTTCGGCCCGGTAGCCGAATCCGGCCCACTCCGGTGGCGGATCAGGCACTATGGCGGTTTATCAGTAAGCCCTCATTTAGTCCTATATCGGCTGCCACCGTTAACCATCTGCTATCCTTTGCTATAAGTACACCGCTATTTATTGCCCAAAGGATGCTTCCCCAAGCCTCCGAGACCCTTTAGGACTACAGTCCGAAAAGCATTAAAGTTACTCTCTTTGCCTTCTGAATCGAATCTTCTTCAGGAGCTAACTTGACCGTCGGAAGGGGTTCCCCAGGGCTGAAGCCCGGGACTCATGCTGACTGGTTTTCTTCTTCTTCCCTTCCTGCAGGAGTTCGGTTCGAATCATCGCCGACCTTCCCGAGTCGGTCTCGGCCGCCGACCTCGGACTCCTCTCCCTGGTCTCGACGCCGTGCGCCGGCTGCCCTGCGACGGAAGAGACTCGATCTCGCGCCGCCCCTTCGTCCGCCGAAAGAGCTTCGGCCCCGACTTCCCGGAGCGAGCCAGCCTTCGGACCTTCGGCTCCGCAGCCTCTGCATCCTTCGCCTTCCGGATCCCCGTCGGGCCTCTGAACACCGATCCGACCCAGCACCGGATCCATCTCTTCGGATTCCGGCATCGGAATCCGGTCGTGATAGCTTCGGCTACATCAAATAACATTTATGATATTTTACATATAACGATGATTAACATGAAATTAACTCTACTCAGAAAAGTCCTATATACATTTGGTCAAAAAAAATTTCGTATCCGTGATTACCTTATCCGCAATGCATATCGATCTTTAAAAGATTACCATTTGTCATATAAAATAATAATCGGTCAGAATACATTGTCAAATTAATCAAGTTATTGACTTACCGGTCACCATTTGCATCCCTACTTACGAATCCCGTTCCACTGTTAAGAGGCAGCCAGATTTACCGTTAGTCCATCAGTTTCAATTAATCATTTTTTCCATATTTTACGGCCCCGGTTTGCCAGCCCCCAACTCGCCCTTCTTCTCCCCTTCTAAAACCCCTCTCCTCCGAATTTCCCCCTCCCGCGCTCTCCACATTTCGCACTTCACAGAATCACACCCACACCGGAGGAGCTGGACCGCCACCGCCACCGCCACCGCCACCAGATCGAAGGATGCTGGCGTTCCAGGAGCAGATCGTGGCGGAGCTGCTGGAAGACCCCGGCGGCGGCCTCGTCGTCCTCTCCTCCGGCCTCTCCCTCCAAACCCTAGTCTCCGCCCTCCTCCTCCTCCACTCCCCGTCCCAGGGCACCCTCCTCATCCTCTCCACCTCCGACCCCCAGAAGTCCTCCATCCTCCACTCCCTCCGCCGCTCCCTCTCTCCCGACCAGGCCGCGGCCCTCCCCTCGCCCATCCCCGCCGACATCCCCGGCGACCTCCCGTCCCACCACCGCGTCTCCCTCTACACCAGCGGCGCCGCCTTCTTCGTCTCCCCCCGCATCCTCATCGCCGACCTCCTCACCGCCCGCTGCCCCGCCTCCGCCCTCGCCGGCCTCCTCATCCTCAACGCCCACCGCCTCTCCGACACCTCCACCGAGTCCTTCATCGTGCGCGCGCTCCGTGGCGCCAACCGCGCCGCCTACGTCCGCGCCTTTTCCGACCGCCCCCAGGCCATGGTCGCGGGCTTCGCCAAGGCCGAGCGCACCATGCGGTGGCTGGGCGTGCGCCGGCTCCACCTCTGGCCGCGCTTCCAGGTGCAGGTCTCCGCCGATCTGGAGGCCCACCCCCCGGAGGTGGTCGACGTGCGGGTGCCCATGACGGCGGCCATGCGGGGGATTCAGGGGGCGGTGCTCGGCGCCATGGACGCCTGCCTCAAGGAGCTGCGCCGGACGAACAAGGTCGACGTCGACGACCTCACCGTGGAGAACGGCCTCTTCAAGTTGTTCGACGAGATCGTGCGGCGGCAGCTGGACCCCATCTGGCACACCCTCGGCAAGAAGACGAAGCAGCTCGTGGCGGACCTGAGGACGCTTCGCAAGCTAGCGGATTACCTCGTAAGGTGCGAATTTCCATTAAAAGTATGTTTTTTTTCGAGAAATTTGACAAGAAATGCTTCGATTGTGTCCCATTAAGGATGACGACATTGAGTTGCGACTTCTATTCTGTTTTTTGCTTACGTTTCTGATTTTTTTTTTCTTAAGTTTTGGTTGCGAAATGTTTTTCCCATATAATTAGGCAGTTGATATGTTCACAATGTTGGCTAGGTATGATGCTGTGAGTTATCTGAAGTATTTGGATACGCTGAGAGTGTCGGAAGGAGTCCGATCAATTTGGATCTTTGCAGATTCAAGTCACAAGATATTTGATTTTGCAAAGAAGCGGGTCTATCAGGTGGTCAGAGCAGATGGCACGGCACTTGGTGACAGCAGCATCTCGGGAGGCAAGAGGAGACGAGTGAAAGAAGGCAACAAGGAAGAGAATGCAGGTGGGTGTTGATATTCCCTTGTGCTTTTATTGCATTGGAAGTGTTGAATATTTCAGTTGGGCAGATTTGTGTTTGGTTTTTCAGTTAGTCAAAGTTCCGAGCATTGCAAGAGCTGGAATAAATCATGCACGAACACATAAGGAAATTATATGAAACTTCCCGTCTTCATGTGTCCTTTTGTATGACTGTATTTCTTTTCTTTGGATCTTCTTCTGGCACAATGTTTAGTTTCTTTTTCTCATGGAGCAGGTAGTGCTGAAAAAGGCTCAAATGTCGGGATGATATTGAAGGAAGTACTGGAAGAAGCACCAAAATGGAAGGTGTTACGTGTGAGTGAGTCAAAGATCACTTTGAATCCCATGTTAAGCACCTTGGAGAAGATTGCTTGCACAAGGGACAAAATATTACTATTTCTAAATCTCATAATATTTTTTTTCTTCACTCGTTAATGGCTAAATATTATTGTATCGCATCACTCAATGTTTTTATCCTGATAATGAGATAGAAATGTTGGTAACTCATAATGGCTGAGTTAACTGCTTTTTGATTGGACGTCATGCTGACCATGATCAAAGAAACTCAACTCACTGTGATCGCCACTGAACTGGTATTGTTTTTGAAGTAAATATGTTTAATATTGTTTTAGATATGTAGAAACATCTCCATGGTTTTTGTGACCGAGTCCTCTTAAGCCATTGATGAGATGCCAATTGTCAAGAATGCTTATTGCCCATGGCTAGAGGCCGAAAATTTGAGTCTTATTTTATGGGTTAGGTTTCACGACATAACAAGACACTCATGATTAATCTTTTAGCAGCTAGCAGGCTCAATCTTTATTTTTATGAGTTTTAAAATAGATGTATTGAATTTTATGGTATCGTATGGATCTTTGAAGCCAGTCGGTATTGATGTTCAATAAAAATAAAACATGAGAAGGGATAATTATTTTTCTCTATATGAACTAGTCTTTTTGCCTTTTCTAACACAGAGAGAATGGTCATGGTACCTTCCTGTTCATGAATGTCTAGGTGCTCTAATTTTCTGCTCCAGTTTCCTGAATGTCTAATTTTCTGTCATTGTGAGGGTGACTGAGAGCTTGTGCAAATGCAGCTGTGGATTCTATGACTCTTTGGCATGAAATTGACTCCAAACATCCTATTTAACTAGTGGATGGCGAGTTCTTGTCACATGTTTGTTTTTGAATTAATAACAATCTCCCAATAAATGTATAGCAGGAGAACTTACTGTAACTTAGATCATCATCATCGTCAGAGTAGATTATTGGTAATTTAGATGATTTCTTTTAATACCAAGGAACATTGCTAGTTTTTTCCTTTTTCTGAAGATGGTCAAAACATTGCTACCTTGTTTTGGGTTTGGGGGAGGGATGGCCAAGGCCCTCGGCTCCCTGTCCATCAACATAAAGCCAACCAAAAAAAAAGAAGGAAAAAAAAATTGAAGTTGGAGCTACATAGTTTGTACCTCACTCTGAAACTCTCAGACTGGGTTACATCAGAAGATCTAAAACGATAAAATGGCATGAAGATCTCCTAATCTCATGCCATAAGAGTCCTCTGCATCTATAATTCCTGCATTACATCAGACTCCTCCACTTGTAGACCTGCAAGAAAGGCTTGCCTATACTTTAGGGCACATAATCATCATGAGATGATCTGAATTTGCTTCTCCTGCTTTGGTTATTTCTCTCTCCAAATGGCCCACAACAGAACCAAGTTAGTTGCTGAGTAGAAAACTATCTCCTTTTTTATTGGATGTAATGCAGACCATGATGAAAGAAATTCAAACATTCACTGGGATCCCACCGAACCGCATGTCAACAGCACATGCTTCTAATAATTCCTCATTGAACTGTTGAAGTAAGAGGTGACTCATCTTCTCCGGAAATGTCCGGTAGAGAATGCAACTTGTGGAACACCCTTTTTCCATCTCTTATTCATCACATGTTGTTAATCCTTAATGTGCAAATTTCCATAACAAAATTCTGATCTTAATTGGTAGGGTCCTTGTCCATAAAATCTACCTCCAACTTACTTTCCACAGGAAATTTCGTCCACATTGCTAATGCCAAATACTCAACGTTCTTGCTTGCTAAGAGATACCTCTTGATTTTGCCGCTGCACATGGCTGAGAAAATCTGAAGTTTTTCCGTCTCAGAAGTTGCGCCTGAAAGAGGGACTTCATGAATCATGATCCATTAAGATTATCCCAAACAACTGAAAATCTCCTCATCCTTGTCCTTGGACAATTTGTATAGCCTCCGAATGGGGGAACTAGTGAAATTTGTCCGGACCACAGATCCTCCTAAAATCTCAAAGTATCCCCTTTCCCTAATCATAAAATTTGCAGTGCAGTTTACTCTTGTCGTATCCTTTTCCAAAAAGCACTTCTGGTACTTTTAAGTATAGAAAGATAATAGAAGGAAATCCTTGAAAGGGCAGACTTAGAAAATGCCTGTTTCCCATCTTAGGATAACAGTTTTGATTTCCAGCTGTCACTTCTTCTCCATCTTTCAGCAATCATATTCCAATCTACCATCTGGATGCTACGGTAGTCGAGGGAAGTGGGAAGTCCCAGATATTTAGTGAGAAGTAGCCCTTCCTGAACCCAAGTGGTCAACAATTTTAAGTACCTCCTTCAACTCTCAACCACACAACTCCATTTTCCAGACAAGTAGTGTTCAAATCAGTTGCTCCCTTTCTTTCAAAATCAATAACTCCTCCCATGATTAACAATAAAGCTTTTAGATTCTGGAACTTTCTGTTGTCCACTACTAGAAAGGAATTGTACTGTCAACAAATTCTAGGTGTGAGACTTCAATTCTTTCACCATCTACCTTCACTCGTTTAATCAGATCCATTGACCTAGTTATCAGCTGCATGGAGCTGAATGACAGAGCCATTGTTTTCAAGGCGATGCCTAGGCAACAAGGCACTCCCTTATGTCCAAGGTGAGCAGCCCATTAAAGCGCTCACCTAGGCTGCCAAGGGTGCCCAGCCCACGTAACGCCCACCCAGTCCACCTTGTCGCAGAAATGACGTACCTTCTGTTTAGGTCTATTTTAATCATTAGAAAGAAGTTGAAGGATATTTTCATATAATTGTCCATATTTACAAAAAGGGGAAACATATGATCAAACTTCCCACTTTGTGTTCGATTCTTCTGCCATGGTTTCTTTTCCCTTATTTTCCTCCTCTCAACTTTAGAAGTCACTATGTTTAGTATGTTGGTTTGCTTATTATTTACTTAAAATATATCTTATTTCTCTTTCTTTCTTTATATAGCATGATTACTTCTAGTAAATTTCAGGTTAGGTTGACTTTTTAAAAAAAATCTTGATTGACATAGTCCAAGTTCTTATTGATTTCTCCTTATTCATTTGTTAATGTTTGTCATTTATTCTATTTTTTCCTTCTAACACCATAAATATATGTTGAATATTGTGAATGACGGCATTATATACATATAAAAATAGATTTTATATGGTGAAAATGTAGATAATAATTCTCTTGAACCATACTAGGTTCTATAAACTAGGCTTTGGCTAGGCAGCTCGCCTTGGTGCTTAAGCAGTGAGGCGGTAGGCCACAACCTTGATTGCCTTGGACGCCTTTGACAACCATGTATAGAGCTGTAGGATAACAAACAATAAGGGAAATCAGATGTCTCCCTACCATGATCTCCTTGAGCTGTTTAAGTATCCATGTGGTTCTGTGTTCATCAAGATTGAACATCATGGGTACAATACCCATTCTTGTACATCCCCCTGTTCTTTTTGAATTATCTAATATACTGTGTGATACCGTTTACATTTCAAAGAAAGAAACCATTCTTTTATCCAGTTGATTCACTTCTGATAAAAATCCATCGGATGCATTGGTTTCCTATAAGCCCAAGAAACTGATCAATAAGCTTGGGGAATGTGGACTCCATTCTGATGGTCATTACTTTTGTTACAATCTTGTAATAACAGTTCAACGGACCAGTATGTTTGAAATCAATGTAGCTATCAACATTCTCAGATTTTGACAGGCAGATAGACAATATATATTGAGTTTGGGACCTTTTGATTGACAGGAATCGGTCTCAATTGCTTCACCAGTTCCACGATCTCATTACGTACCTCATCTCAAAATCTGAAAAGAACTAGGAGAAGCCATAGTGTTCGCGGCAGCCATTGCGTACACTAACTACTGCTTCTCTAATTCCCAAGTAGCAAAGGGACTTGAAAGTTTATCATCTCCTTTTGTAATAACCTTCTAAGCATTCCGCATTGATGGGGATCTTGGACCAACGCACCATGATGGAGTGCCTTTATCGTAGTTAGAGAGCTGTTTCAGCTTTGTTGTGGTCGGAGACTCACCATAGTTATTTTGATGTGTAGCCTAGTTTTAGACGAGTCCATAGATACTTTGTTTAGCCTGTTTGGAGCTCATTTAGTTGATTTTCTATTTTCTTGAATTTTTCGTGCGATTTTTGCGCTATTTTTTCAGGTAAGGGGTATTTCGGTCCAAAGTCAATTTTATGGAGTCTTTAGGTTTTGTATTCTCTTTAAATAGTGATGTAAGACTATTTTTCAATTTATGGATGAATATTATTACGAATTTTGAGTGATTTTCTGGTGTTTCCTGAAAAAAGTCATGCGACGGGGTCAGGTGAAACGCATGAGGATGAAGGGGTGAGACGCCATCGATCGTTCCTCATCAAATTTGGTATCAGAGCCTAACTTTGATTTGTCACCGCCACCCTTCTCTCTCCTCACTGCGTTCTCTTTTCTCCCTCTCTTTTTTGTTTTCTGAATAGTACCAAAAAAAAAAAAATCCCACTGCTGCACCCTTCTCCCACATTCTTCCCTCTCTCTCAATCTCTATTTTTCTTCCTCTTTCTTTCTCTCGGTTTCGTTGCAACCTGGTAGAAGTAGAAGAGTAGCAGAAGAAGAATAAGTAGAAAAAGAAGAAGAGGAAGTCGGAGGGAAGGGCCCGACCTTCTGCCGGTGCCGGTGCAATTGATGCCCTCCCTTTGCGGGCTGCTACTATCGCCGCCTACTTCAGCGGCTGCCACTGCCACCTTTGTTGGGTTCAACTGCTACTATCACCGTTGGGACGCCGTCACCACTCGTCGCCGGCACCGCCGGCGCCATCCTCGAGCACCACCACTTCGCCATCTTCTTCCCCTCTCTCTCTCTCTCTCTCTCTCTCTATTAAGGTTTGTGGCAGGGAAAGAAGGGCGTAAGAGAAAGGGGCCTATGCCCTTTTAGTTTAAATCGGGTCAGACCGGTTTGATTGGGTTCACTTGAAGGGCCCGAGCCCTATTGCAGACCTAGGTTCAGGGGCGGTTCAGCCACCTTGGCCATCCAGCTCGAGCCCAGGTCTACTCCTGGTTCGAGCCAACAGTTAAAGGTGGTTTGAGCCACGTGGTCCAGCCAAGGTCTAAGATTGGTTTAAGCCATCTATACAGGGTCCGAGCCAGGTTCCAACTAGTGTATTATAGTGCACCCAGGCAGAGTTCTTAGTGCACCACCCTCGTCGGGGAGTCTTCTGAACTTTGATTCACATGCCATGTGCGCTGTTGGATTTGTCTTAGTGAGGCCAACTTCGTTCCAGCATGTCACTGCCCTGACTGTGCCTCCTTTTGCATGCCCACCTCCGACGGCTAAGTTGGTCGTGTGCGAGCACCTTCGTGCTTCGTTGTGCCAGTCGATCGTGTTGGTGGCATCCTTGCAGCGAGGCAAACCTTCTCTAGTGCTCCATCTATTAGCAGTGCATCGTTTTGCATGTTGCTTCTACTTGTGTCCCATAGATGTCCACTTGTGCATCTCAAGACCTACTTCAGTCGCCTCGATTTGCGTGCCAACTTTTTGACGGCTTTGATTATGTGGCACATTTTCAAAGATGATTACCACAAGCTATTTGAGCATGGGTTGGGTTCTGCTAAGGGAAGAGCCAGAGTGGATTGCCTTGACGGATGGCATTCTCAACCTACTTTTGAGATGGAATAACCAAAGGGGAAAGTTTATGAGGCCGACCCGATGTTGCTTGAGGAATGTTACGACCAAATGGAAGAAGTTTATAAAGTAGATATAGTGCTAGCAAACAAGTATCTTGAGGAGGTCGAGTCCAAGATTTTGGAAGCAAGGGTAGATGTGAGTCCTGAAGTCCATTTTGAAGCGGTTTCCACATGCATGGTTGAGCAAGATGAGTCGAAGAAAGAAGAGACAATTAGAGATGTGGTCCGTCAGCCAAAGATCATTCAAGATACGATCATATATCATGATTTTGACCACCTATGGAGTTTGTATTGAGGCACACTTTCCACATCGAGGCAAAGCTCTTCTCCGCATGGTGATCTTAGTGGCATCAGCTGTGCGTCCTTGCTGTGTTACTCTTATCATCTCCTTGTAGATATTGCCTCATCTCAAAATTCGAGAACGAGTTTTCTCAAATCGGGGGAGAATGATGGAGATCTAGGACCAAGGCACCATGATAAAGTGCCTTTTATCATTGTCAGAGAGTGGTTTCAGCTTCGTTGTGGCTCAAAGATTCACCAAAGTAATTTTGATGTATAGCCTAGTTTTAGACGAGTCCATAGACACTTTGTTGGGCTCCGTTTGGAGCCCATTTAGTTGATTTTTTATTTTTTAAAATTTTCTGTGCGATTTTCGCACTATTTTTTTCTGGTTAGGGGTGTTTTGGTTTAGAGTCAATTTTAGGAAGTCTTTAGGATTTATTTTCTCTTTAAATAGTGATGTAAGACTGTTTTTCAATTTATGGATGAATATTATTATGAATTTTGAGTGATTTTCTAGTGTTTCTCTCTGCGATAGAGATGACCCTGAGACATGGTCGAAAAAAGCCCTGTGACGGGTCAGGTGAGACGCCTGAGGATCACAGGGTGAGATGCATCCGATCATTCCTCATCACACTACCTCCCATTTTTGGTCACCGCTCTGCTTCTGTTAATGACTTGGGATAAAATCTGGTATTATGCTGCTGAAGTTCTTTCTTCCTTCAAATTGTGCCCCCCCTACAAATTTTCAATACTATGTTTCCTCATCTTTGTTGAGGCATTTGAGTAGAAGTAAGCAACATTTTCTTGCCTTCTTTTAATAACTGCTCAGACCTTTGCTTCCATTTGATCTTATCTGTTAAAATACACTTCTTATACTCTTTCTTTAGCTAGTCCCAATCTGCCATTTCATCCGTCAACAGAGTTCATTTGGCCCAATACTCAATGTCATACTCCCCAATTCTTGCCAATAATTCATGTTCCCACAACTTGTGTACTTCTACTTGTCCAATGACTTTACTTTCTCAACCTTCTCTGGATCTATATTTTTTGATGCCACCTAGGCATGCATATTTTTTTTAGGGACTTCATTCCTCAACTGGTCGAGAAAACCTTTCCAATTATACAGTGCCATCTCAAGGCTGAAAATTCTAGGATGTTTCACTTTGGCTTGAAATACGACAAAATGTGAATGTGATCTAATGCGGTTATTGGCGTGCTTTTGGGTCTGGTCTTAGGGAACTTAACGAGTCTGTTGAAGCAAAAGTCTGACTTAGGAGTTAGGACCATATTTTTCTTAATATATTAGAGCAATTGAAAGTTAACATAGGGACTTCTGATTCTTCCACAAATACTATTTCCTAGTCAGTCTCTGAACCGAGGAATGTAGTATTGTGTTGTATATTGGACTCAAATCCACAAGTTGAAATTAACCTTTTTTTCAGCTCTTTACAATTAACTGTTTTCTCAATCTGCGTATATTTTTTGGAAACAAAGTTCTTATCCATGAAAATGATGGTTTTGTTTTTCTCTATCGTATATTTGTATAATGAGCTTCCTCCCTTTGCATTGCAGGAGTTGCTGGAAGAGATAGAGGAGGAGAGGCGAAATCAGGCTTTATCAAGAGATGATGACGTTGAAAATGCAAACAATGATAGTGGCATTGTTTTGGTAGCATGCAAAGATGAGCGGTCATGCATGCAGTTAGAAGATTTCATTGAAAAAGGTTACCATAAGGTTTGTAGTGCTTTTCACCTATGATCAGAATGTTCTATTTTTCGTTTGCAACTGATTAACTGGTCATCAGGTTCGTAAAGTGATGCATATTTGCATTTCCCGTTTGTATATGCACATAATCATACCTGTTTCATACATTTTTTGTGGTTCTCATGTTTGTTTTTACCTTTTACATGGTGTTCTCAGAGCTCCTCTCTACTTTTAGTCTTCAGGCTATTGGAGTCTGAATCGCACAGTTGAGATTGGTA
The DNA here is from genome assembly GCA_030544215.1 of Zantedeschia hybrid cultivar. Classification (NCBI taxonomy): domain Eukaryota; kingdom Viridiplantae; phylum Streptophyta; class Magnoliopsida; order Alismatales; family Araceae; genus Zantedeschia; species Zantedeschia hybrid cultivar. The sequence goes on along the minus strand of JARZZO010000002.1, from coordinate 56,600,207 downwards.
TTGATCTCCACATTCCAACTTGGGATGCATACCTGGTTCTGGAAAATCGCTGCTTTTGGCTGGTCTAGAATTTGCTGGAACCAGCTGATTCCTGTCTAATCCTGGATTGGATCTGCCTGATGCATGATCCACTAACACAATACTTGGAACATCGACTGATGCACAATCTTGATCACGGCAAGTGTACTAATTCAATGATAATGTAAGATCTTTAGTAGCAGCAGTAACGAAAGCAGTGGACAAAGTGGAGGGTGCAGGCATATCTGAATGAATTAAAATAGAAATTGGATTGAGACTTTCAGAGTGGTAAGATATTCCTTAGATCTTGACGATGATGGTGTGTTTCTTTAGGATACTTAACTCATGCATTGATATGCATGCAAATGCTTTGAAGAAAAAGAAAGGAGTATGGACTTGTATGGTCAAGGAAGGCAGAATTGGATCAGGTCCCAATTTGATCCAGATTGGATTCGGATTGGTCAAATCTGCCGATCCATAAGAATGCTGATTTCTGTATCAGCTTTATTTTTTATTTTTAAATATAATATTTATAAAATCAGAAAAAAAATCAAGAAAATGAATGTGACACAATAACATTAAAATGGGGATTCAAGGTAGCTGGGGGGTTAGAGATGGGATATTTGTTCATGGATTGAGTCCCAGCTGAGCGCAGGGACCAGATAGGGTTTGGATTGGCATGGGATCGGGCAGTCCGAGTTGGATCGGCTGATAGTAGCCAAGTCCGGGCTATTTTGGCTAATTCCAGGTCAATCTGGCCTGATCTCCCTACACCCTCTTCTTTTTCCCATTTTCAATGGTTCCCCCAGAAATCAGATCAGAAGGGCTTGATCTGGAATTCTGGATCCAGATTGGAACCAACTGATAATGCGAACCATACGTGTGGTCATTGTGCTCTTGATGGCTTTCCTGCTTTTGGGAATTTTCAATTAGCAAAGCTTGTAGTTTGATCAAGACTAGACTAATTAGACATGGTGCATTCTGCTACATCAACTAATTCTGCAGGACTAACAATTGCTGCCCTAGGATTCCTAATCCAATTTGGACTGCTCAGGTTCAACCTTGTGATTTGAGAATACGTTATTTTTTTAAATTCAATTTGATACGCATTGTATCTGTCCTGGTTTGAATTCCAGAAACAGCAAGGCAGGCCTAGTTTTTTTTTTTTTGAAGGTGACAAAAGGTCACATTTCATTGATATGAGAAGGCTTACATAGTTACATATTGATCGAAGTCAAAAACTCTCTTGACCGAAGTCAAACACAAACTCAAATCAAACAACAGGACTTATCCAAAGGATAAAAATGGAAACAATTACAAGAAAAGCTTCTTGGACTTCAAAACAGCAAGGAGCAGTGAAGAGTCATCCATGTTGAAGGGGAGCCCAGCAGCTTTTGCCCAGATAAAAGTCCACCTAACAGCTGTATCCAAGATGTGATCGATCCGATTGAATGATTGATGGAAAATTCTTGAATTTCTTTCAAGCCAGATAGACCACAGCATGGCTGGTAAGAGAATATACCAAATCTTAAGGTCGGAAGGTATTGGGCAAAATCCTTTCCATTCTTGGAGGAGGCATGGTAAATCATGGAAGTCCTTCCACTAAAAAGAGACTAAAAGTCCAATGGATCTCCATAAGACATTAATTACCCCACAATGCACAAATAGATGCTCGGCATTCTCCTTTAGGATTCCACAGAAAACACAATAAGGAGTATTGACAGAAAGGATGAATTTCAGCTTGTCCATGGTTGGAAGTCTGCCCAGTGCCAATTTCCAAAGGAAAATTCTGATTTTTTTTAGGAAGAAGGTTGGACCACACAGTATGATGCCAGAGGACTCTCAATCCTCTGTCACTAAGAATTTTGGTGAGAGTATTAACAGAAAATGTCCCTTTACAGTTCCAGACCCAACTTCTAGAATCATCCTTTCATAATGTTGACAGAAAATTGATTTATATAGCTTAGAACAAGCAAAAGTTGATCCATTTCAATGCCCACAGGTGCCCTTCTGAGATTAATATTCCAGTGGCTGTTTTCCTCTGGAGCATAGATGACATAATTGACTCCCCTTTATCCTCTGCGATACAATACAATTGCTGAAATTTGAGTGTAAAAGGAGTGTCCGAGCACCATCTGTCCTCCCAAAATCTGATCAAGTTCCCATCGCCCACAATGAAAGTGATGGCTGTGTTGACAAGATCAACAAGCTTGTTGATGTTCCACTATATGGGTGAAATAGATGATTGACAGGAGGGCTGAATAGTCCATTTGGATTCTCGAGGGTAGTATTTGTTTCTGATGATTTTGACCCATAAAGCATTGTCATTTTCACCCATTCTCCATAGCCATTTAGCAAGCAATGCTTTATTGGTAATCCTAATGTTGGTTAGACCAACACCTCCCTGTGCTTTGCTAGTGCAGACCCTTTCCCAGGCTACAAGGTGCAGTCCTTTATTTTCCCTTTTTCCTCCTCCCCAGAAAAAGGAACTCCTTATCCTTTCAAGGATTCTTTCCATAGTTTTGGGAATAGAAAGAATGGGGAGATGATAAGTGCTCAAGGATGAACGAACAGTTTTGGAGAGGATCCATTTACCTCCTGCAGATAGAAATTTTGCTTTCCATCCTTCCAAAGCATATGCAAACTTTTGGATTAGAGGATCCCATTCCCTAACTTTACTGTTGGCATTTGAGAGAGGGAGACCAAGATATTTGATGGGAAAATGGGCCTTTTTGCAATTCAAAGCAGCAACAATCTGATTGCTTCTGTCTTCCCCAGTGTTGATGCCTACAATTTCAGATTTGTCAAAATTAATAGAAAGTTTGGTGACATCCTCTATTAACAATAGGATTTTCTTGATATTTGCAAGCTTAGTCTCTTCAGAGGATGAGAAAATCAGAGTATCATCTGCAAATTGAAGATGGGATAGCTGAAAGCCATTTCTGCTAGTAAGGAAGCCATCAACTAGCCCTTTAGAAGCAGCTTGATCCCAAAGAGAGCTCAGAACTTGGCTAACTATGATGAAGATGAGAGGAGAAATAGGATCTCCCTGTCTTAGTCCTCTAGAGCTAGCAAAGTAACCACTTGGTTCTCCATTGATAAGAATAGAAAATATGGCAGAGGAAATATAACTCATAACCCTGCTGATCTATCTCTGTTTGAAGCCCATAAGCAGGAAAACTTTTTCAACGCAGCTCCAACTAACTTTATCAAAGGCTTTCTCAAAATCTAATTTAAAGACAACTCCTTGTTTCTTAGAGCATTTATGTGAATGAATAGCTTCATGAGCTGCTAGGAAGTTATCTAGGATATATCTTCTTTTTAAGAAAGCCGATTGATTGATGGAAATGACATTTTGCAATGCCTTCTTCAGTCGGTTAGCCATGATTTTAGTGATGATTTTATAACAGCCATTTAATAGACTAATAGGTCTAAAATCTGCAGGCTTTTCAGCACCCTCCTTCTTTGGAATAAGGACAATAAAGGTTGAGTTGAATCATTTGATAGATTGCAGCCTATGCTGAAATTCATACAAAACATTCATTAAGTCTTCCTTAATGACTTCCTAGGAGAATTGATAGAATCCTATAGAAAAACCATCGGCCCCCGGGGATTTGTTTGCATCCATGTTGAAAACAGCTTCCTTAACTTCCTCTTCAAGAAAATCAGCACATAAAGAATCAGCGGTTGAATTGTCTATTTTAGGAAGAATACCCTCCTTCAAAGAAGGTCTCCAGCGCTCATTTTCTGTTAAGATGTCTTGGAAGTAGGATATAAAAGCTTGCTTGATGCCAACCTCTGAGTCAATAAACTGCTCTTCAACTTTAATGTATTCTATCTTAAGAGATCTCTTCTTGGCTCCTGCAATTGTACGAAAGAATCTAGTGTTTTTATCCCCTTCTTTAGCAAAGTTCCTTGGCTCTTTGTCTCCATTTGATTTCTTCAAGGCGAAGCCAATCATTAAATTCAGCCTTAAGGGTCCCCAGTTCAAAGAATTCTTCAGAGGAAAGATTATGTGAATCTGCCTTAGCTTCAAGGACTTCCAATTTGCCCATAATCAACCTCCTAGTAGCAGATTTAGTCTCTTGGATCTGATGGTTCCAAGATTTTAAACAATTTCTAAGCCTCTTGAGCTTAGTTGAGAAGGTCCTACAAGCAGAATTATGCGTAGGGCCCTCCTTCCACCAATTAGTGACCAATTCTTTAAAGCCTTCTTGAGATTGCCAGGCTATTTCGTATCTGAATATCCTGCTTTTGCTCTTTCCATCCAAAGTCTTCAGAAGCAAAGGAGTGTGATCTGAAACAGATTTGTTAAGACCTATCATGGATGAATGGGGATAATATTTGATCCATTGTGTAGAAACCAGAATTCTATCAATCCTTGATTGAAAATTAAGATTTTGTAGATTAGACATATTGGACCAAGTATATTTTCTGTTGGGAAGCTCCAAATCTACCAGACCACTGTCATTAATCCAACAATTAATTTTTTCCATGTTAGCAAACCACTTTTGATTCCCAGATCTCTCCCAAGGAAATCTCACTACATTGAAATCACCAAGAATGCACCACCATTTGTCCGAAAATAATTATGTCAGTCTGTGAAGTTCTTGCAGACATTTATCCCTATCCTGGTCTTTGTTAGGACCATAAATGGAAGTAAGAACCCAGTTTTTGTTGTTGTTGATACCAGAGAGAGATACTGACAGACTGAACAGACCTATATCACATAAAGAGCCATGAAATTTATTTCCATTCCACATTATAATCTGTCCTCCACTGTTCCCAACTGCAGGTAAGAATACCCACTCGGAAAGAGAAGATCCACTGATCCTAGCAATGCATTGATCTTTCACTGTTTCCATTTTGGTTTCTTGAAGGCAAAAGCAGTCAATTTTGTGGCTAAAAATACAATCTCTCACTGCTCTCTGTTTAGATTCTGCATTCAACCCTCTGATGTTCCGTGAGCAAATAATCATTGCAAAAGCAAGTTCCTCCCTACCACCTTTTTATCTCTGTCCATCAAGTAGAACATTGTTTTGGACATCAGAGATTTCTCTTTTTCCGATTTTCTTCCCTCCTTTATAACCTTTGGCTTTGGATGAGTTGTGCATTGCATCCGCTCTTCTCAGCTTCTTGATGAAGTTGATAACCATCTCCTCCCTACCCAGAAATGAGACTCCAATCCTTTAACCGAATTGGATAATATCCTCCGTCCACGGCTTCTCCACAGAAAGGGGTTCGGAAGATGTACAGAAAGGAACAATGGCTCTTGAGTTGTCTACCTCGTTGTTAAGGGCTAAGAACAAACGATCGTGGTTCAGTCTGGAAGGAAGAGAATTATCAACCGGAATAAAAGGTTCAGAGAAAGTGACGATGACAACATTCTGCAACAGCGGAGAAGAGAGAGCTAGGAGGAGAGCAACTTGAGGTTGATCGCTAGCCAGATCCTTGGTCTAGGAGGAAGCCTCAGCGATCAAAGACGATACATCAGAACGAGTTGCAGAGAAACCAAATTTCGGAGAAAGGAGGAGGGGGTCGTATCGGGTATTGTCAGGTGAGAACGAAGGATCTGTTAGAAGTCTAAACGACCCAAACTCCAGATCTAGGGACGGGCCTTTTAAAAGGACCCAACAGGATCGAGTCCCGAGCCCGACACTATTTATCTTCCATACCTGCAAGGCTGTTAATTGAATTAATGGCCTTATTGAAACAACCAGACAACCCACATGAATTCCGGGAGGTGCGCTGCCATAATGAGTCTTCCCCGCCTTCCCCGAGACATCGAAGGCCACACAATCATCATCTTGAATGTAGAGATTAGCACCCTTATCAGAGATACTCTTAACTGCGGCACTCTTAAAAGAAAGGGAAGCAATTCTCGAGGATAAACCAAGTGCCGACTGTTCAGTTAACTGACTCGCTCTGGAGTCAGGCGCCCGAGTCTGACTCAGCACCAATTTCTGGACAGGCAAACTCTTCGTCGCCGGGAGTGCTGGAGCCCCTGTTTTAGAAGTCACTTGAACAGGGAGGCGAGATGTAAGAATTGTAGGCAGAGACAACCTCTGCCCAAGTCCAGTCAATTGGCGCAGGCCGGTGGGGCTCCTCCACATTGCAAGACAAGGAGGAAGAAGAGGGGAGCTCGGGAGAAATAGAAATCCAGAACCTCCTGCCACCCAATCTAATTTTCAAAGAAGAAGGAATGCTCCCAGGGAATCCACCTCCACTGGAAGCCTAGCGTACAAGAGCATCTCCGAGCAAAGCATCCTGTCATCAATCTTCCGTAGACTGCCAAAACCTTCAACCAGTCCGGAATGTAGGAACGTTCCAGATGTGGAGAGTTAGAAAGAGCAGCTTCTCTCCATCCCTCCATCGAGGAATGCACAATGAAATCCAATGTGCTATTATAAATTTGTTATGGACAAATGAGTTTCCATTGAGAGGTTGCTTTTTTTTAACTGTCATTTCATCCTCTTTTTGCTTACCTTCTTGGTTTCTAAATCCTGTTCTTTATGGTGCATCATCATGTTGACACCAGAAGGTGGACGTTTGTCACTAATTTATCATCTACTTCCTTCAATTTGATGTTATGACAGCAGTTCATGTCTTATGTATTTAGGTATCCTGGTGGATTTGTCATCAGTCTAACATTCATTGAGGGGTTTCAGTTTCAGACCTGTTGGTGTGACCTCCTTATGAAGGGACAGGTTGGTTCTCGTTTTTTTTTTTGGGGGGGGGGGTCAAAAAAAAGAAGGAGATTTGATCATTGTTTTGGTTAAATTCCTTAATTTTACTGATCTTGGATGAAGATGTACAGCTTGCTGCATTTGCATGGTCAAAAGCGAGATTTTGCCACAACGTATTCCACCAATCTTGGATGAAGATGTACAGCTTGGTGCATTTGCTTGATCAAAAGGGAGATTTTGTCACAATTTCATGTTTTGTTGGATGCATTTCTGCACCATTAAGAGGTCATTAACTTAAAAATAGGATTCTCTAGAAATGTGTACAGATGTGAGGGGCCATCACAAGAGAGTGGTTTCATGTATAATGGGGTGTTTGGTTACACTTTTTTTTTTTTTCTTCTCTCAAAATTTATTTTGAGGAAAGAATGAGTATTGAACCCCGTTTGGTACCAAGTTACCTTTTTTTAGGGAGCAGTTGAATTTTATAAAACTCTCCCAAGGAAAAAACACCACTTACCTTGTTTTAATTTTAAGAGAGGAAACCATCTGCATGGTGTGCCGGAGACCTCAGGCACCTCTCCTCTGTTTCATCCACTTCTCCTCTTCCTCCCTTGCTCTTCCAACTTGACCCATGTGTGCAGGATGGGTTTTGGAGATAGTTGCAGAAATGCCGGATATGATCAAACATGATTGCACTTTTTTAAAAAATTATGCTAACTTTGCCAAACTTGGTAAACATTGATTTGTAGGAATTTTAAAAATTAGGATAACTTTTTAATAGAATATTTTTGGACTGCAGAACTATCTAGAAGATAAAAGTGTTCCCAAACACCCTATGTATATTTTCCCTTTTGCAAAAGATGCTGTGTCTTCTTTAATTAATCTATTTTTCCATTATAGTGTAAACTGTAATATTTGGTATCCACTTTTGCCAGTTCAACTCCAGCACAAGTTGCATTCCTAAGATTTTCACTTTATTGGTTGAATCTATGTAGTTGATGCTGAAAAATGTGTTAGTTTTTCTAATTTATTTTTTCTTTCTATATGTTATATTAGCTTCTAAAATGTTGCATTACTCCTTTTGCGTGTAGGTCATGCAGGAGGAGTGGGAGAAATATTTGCTGGGTAAGGCAGAATTGCTGGGCTTGCATAAAAGAAACAAGAAAATGTCTCGGGATCCTAAAGGGTTCGGTGTTCTAGATGGAGAAGTTCCAGTTGCACCTGGAGAAAACACAGGTGCTAGTAGCATAAACCAGCTGGAGAATGATGCCTTACTGGCAGCAGCATCAGATATTAGAAATCTAGCAAAAGAAGAGACTGTTTCTGGGTTGACTTCTGAAGCACGGACTGGGATGATGAGGCATGGGAAGGGAAAAGGTAAGGCGAGGAGATACACAGGAAAAATTCTTACTTCTCAAGGCAAAAATAAAAGAAAGATAGTGGTTGAAACTGTTGCATTAGAAAGCTCAGAAGGAAACACTGCACATGGGAAATCGAATGAAGAGGATGCTGGTGGCTTGCTGGAAAATACGCTAGCTGGTGGTTCTGCATCGAAAAGTGTTCTCGGGAAGCATACACACCTGTCTGATGGTAGAGTGCTTGCAGATTCTAAGCCACTACCACCAGTGCAATTTTATGCACTCGAAAGTGACCACAATATACTTGATATCCTTGAACCATCTGTCATTATTGTGTACCATCCAGACATGAGGTTTGTGAGAGAAGTTGAAATTTATAAGGCTGATAATCCTTCAAAGAAGTTGAAAATCTACTTCTTGTTCTACGAGGATTCAACAGAGGCACAAAAATTTGAAGCTAGCATACGAAGGGAGAATGAAGCATTTGAATCACTCATAAGGCAGAAGTCCCTTATGATGATCCCTGTTGATCAGGTTTCTTTGCTCTATTCCACAATGCTGCCTTAGTCTTTATTTTATTCTTGAGTTGACTTAATGTTATATTCAATTACCCAACTCTGTATATTTGTTTCTCAATATAAACTAATTAGATTTCATTTCATATATATTCAATTTTGTCAAGCGGTTACATTTATGGGATATAACTTTTTGCAGGGTTACTCATTGATGCATACAAGCATCACGTACTTCTGCATATGTTCTGCAATAATCATGTAATATGGTACAATCTGAAAGATGCATTTGCATATACTGTCTGCCTTGTTCATCTAATTGTTATTAAATTCTTCAGATTAGTGGTTATAAAATACATAGTCTTAGCAATTTTAATCATGGCTGTCTTTTGTAGGAACACTTGGCTTTGTGTGTTAGGTGAATTCCGACTTTAGATGTTTTAAAGCCATTCATCCATCTTAGCTTCAGTTGGAGTTTAGTGTCCTTGGATCACGTATGCTACAGATTTATGGCTTATGTGTCTCCATCCAATTTAATTGTAACATGTTGGGACTAAAGTCCCTGCCTCGCACGAGAGAAGGGGCATGATCAATGCTATTCGATCACGCATCTTTTCTTGTGCTGGGCAGGGACTTCAGTTCCATGTCACCCAGCATAGAGGTAGTGGGGGAATGTCTCAGTTTCTAGTGGCTGGCCCCTATTTCTGTGTGGGTGCAAATAGGGATGACCTCTTCCCTACTTTGAAAATTAAATATTAGTAGTATAATTGTATATATTCTAATAATTTTAAATGTTGTAAAAATAATGTATGAAAAATATGTTTCTGCCTGTCTCAATTTCTGATTTTATTAAAAATTTGTTTCTTATACACACATCAGAAATTTTATGAAATTGGTTTTTTTGAATTGAATTCCAAATGAGTCAGAATTGGGTCAGGAATTAGAAATTGGATTGCTGTTTGCACCCATATTAGTTGGCCACGGCTGGATTATTTAGTAAAAAGTATCTTTCTTAACTTTGCACGTCCTTTGTTTTGAAGGATGTTGCATACAAGACTTTAGGAAGCTCTATGCAACTTGACACTTGCTACTTTATCCATGGTATTGCTTATGCAGCTTGCTACTTTATCCATGGTATTTAGGAAGCCTTATGCAACTTGATACTTGCTACTTTATCCAGGGTATTGTTTATGTAGCTTGCTACTTCATCCATGGTATTGTTTATCTCAGGGCTGTGAGTCTCACATTCTACTGGAGTATTCTAGAGGATCCGTAAAGGCAGAAAGTATCCAGACCCATACTGTTCGTTCCTGGATTGTGGTATCCAGACTCATAACATTCTTTCATGGACTGTAGTGTGAGGGCTACTCTTCAAAGAGTGTGTCAATTAGAGTTAATTTGATATAGGAAGGTTAGCAGAAAGGTTGATATCAGACTTACTTTCTATGAGTATCTACTATTTTTCCTCTCTTGCTTGAAGCCATCTCATAGTTAAAGTGGTCAATGTCAGTTATGTAGTCAGAGGCGAGTGAGGCGATCAGGGGTTCGTTTCAGCCTCAAATGCTTAGGCGATCGCCTAGGCATTTGAGGTGATGTGTTCTCTCATAAATCGCCATGAAGGATGAAAATGACAATATAAGAAACATAAAGAAAACATCTAAGAGAATTATATGTGAGACTTTGAGAAGCATTGATCATGTCCAACATATAAGTAGTGGATGGTCTTAGGAATCATCAAAAATAAGAAAAAATGTGACAGCATGTAAGAGAAAAAGGGCACTGGACATTGTTAAAAGAAGTGTTAGCCAATTTGGAATAATTCAGAATAAGAAAAAGCAATATCATATAATTTAAAAAGAAATAAACATTTGACATAGACATCATAGATAAGTGTCTAGGTGAGTGAGGCGAACATGAGGTGAGGCAAGGCATTTTGGCTCACCTCAACCTACTTCATCGCCTAGGTGAGGGAGATGATTGCCTTTGATAACATAGAATGTTAGAGATTGAAATGCAGACATCGAGGTTGGAAAGATGCAGGATGAAAAAGGTGCATGCCCATTTTACGTTTGCCTCAATTTCTTGTTGACTAAATGGGTGGCAAGGGGAAGTTTTAATCTGAAATTTGTTTCCATGATGTCCATTGTGCTGTGGAAATACCTTTGAGAATTATTTAGGTGCACTTCAACATTCTCTGCAGACAAATCGAGGAATAGGTCAGACAATAAGGATGTACCTTCACATCTTGTGAATAATAGGATTGAAATCCTTAAATCAACCCAGCCACAATGCTAAGCAACATAATCTGGAGACTAGGTCAAACCTTTTCCTTTTTGAATCTGGTGCACTTGGGAAGATCTTCCTGCAGAATTGTGATAATGCTAAGCAACACAATCTGGAGACTTGGCAAAATAAGCAAATCCTGCTTTTGAGCGTCCAATCTCCTTATTCTGGAAGTTGGGTGGACTTTTCCTTTGTGAATTTCAACATAGTGATCGGCACACCTACCATGTAGTTGTAAAAGGATTCACATAGCTGGCCCTTGTCACGCCCTGATGGCCTAGTATGTCCTAAAATTATTATGTTTTTGACTGCCTCCAGCATTATTAATTTTGACTGCCTTCTGCAACATATATACAAGTACCAAATCAATGCCTAATTAAATCTTTGCATTGCCTCTTGAAACTGTTCCTTTTGTATGCATGTTGAGTCTATCATACTTCTAAATTTAAGTGTTTCCTTTAAATGTTGTCTTCATTCATGCTAAAGGAAATTGTTTATTGAATAATTTCTTTATATAGATTTCCTACCATTTCCAAATCTATTTTTTGACCCACTTGAATTACTGACTTTAAATGAGTAGGCATCAGGAGCTGGTGCATTTGCTAAGCTGAGATTGCCACTCAAAATATAATTTAGGACTTTATTTGTCTGGTAATGCAAGTAATATAAATAAATCCTTCGTATAGTGTAATCAGATTCTACAGTCACTTTTTCCTGTTTATTTATTTGGATATACGACTTCTTATTTTAGCCATTTCAGGATGGACTGTGTGTTGGATTTTCTGCATCCAATGAGCCACAATCATTGATGTCACAGAACTCAATCACTAGGAAGGCAGGTGGCAGAACAGCTTTAGAGAAAGAGATGCAGGTAGTTGCCATGAGGAAGAGTTTTCTTCAATTTTTTTTTTCCGGATTTGTCTCTTTATTATAATAGACATTCTATTCTGCTAAATCTGTATGTTTCACAGGTCATAGTGGACATGAGGGAATTCATGAGTAGCCTTCCCAATGTTCTGCATCAGAAAGGCATGCGGATTATACCTGTGACCTTAGAAGTAGGGGACTATGTGCTCTCTCCCTTAATTTGTGTTGAAAGGAAGAGTGTAATGGATCTATTCCAAAGTTTTGCATCAGGTCGCCTATATCATCAGGTGGAAACAATGGTTCGTTACTATCAAATACCTGTGCTTCTGATAGAGTTTGCACAGGATAAAAGCTTCTCGTTTCAGGTAGTGTGCTGGTCCGAGGCTGATAAGAATGATGATTTATATGTTTGTCATCCAATTGTGCTTCTTAAACACTTAAGAAATTCTCTCTATGATCATCAACTAACTACCTAGTTACAATTTGGTAGGATGTGTTGAGGACATGATGTGGTCATGGTCTTTGTTCTAAATTCCCCAAGCTCAAACACTTTCTATGATCACTGTTAGTAACTAACTTTACACCGTCTGGTTGTCTTTTGCAAAGAGGGCTTTTTTATGGATGAGTGGGCACTTGTTTTGGGGGAAGCTTTTGTACATGGAAATATTCTTTTTGGGGAGAGAGGACAGTATTTTTTTATTTTGCCACATGTACATCTTTCATCTTTCCTCAATGAATATCTTGTATTATTCACTGTCCAGAAAAAGGTTGTTATCATAGCCTTCTGTTGGTTTCATATGTGATGTATTGAGGTTTGTAAAATATAGTCTTGTTTTTTTGTCTTTGGCGCTTAATGCTGAATTTTAGATGGTCGTCAAAGTCTAATGCAAGAATGCATCTAGATGGTAATTGGAGACAGTTTTGTACAGTTTGTATTGGAGAGAGGTAATAATTCTGGAGAGTTTGGCGACCTATAATGACCAACAGCCCCCACACCACCCCACCCAATGCTCAAGTAAACTGACCATCTTGTAATCACTGATTACAGTCAGGGTAGAAGATTTGGGAACACTAAGAAATTGGGATACAAAGAAAATATCAATATAGCTCCAATCATTATATCACATGCTGAAGTTTGAATGTGTGATATTTAAATGGAGAGAAAATGAGATCATGTGCATCAAAATCTTTCTCCCACTCTATTATTTGTTCCTTCCCTTGGTCAGTGGTAGCGAGCATCAAAGACTGGTTGGCTAGGCATTTGCCGAGGTTGCTTGGCCTGCTTCGGTGACTGTGAGGATCGTGGACAGTGGCAGGCGCAGGAATTTGGTCCAGTGGGGTCCTCAAATTGAATACTGCGGGCCAAGTTGGAGGGAGGACAACTAAGGATGCAAACGGGTCAGATTCGGTGCGGATCTAAGGTAGATCCATGATTGTATCTATTAAGTTATCGGTTTAGAATTATTAGCCGAGCCTCAAATCAAGCCCAAACTTAGGCTCGAGCTCGATTACACTAAGCTGAGCTCGAGCCTAGCTCATTTAGGTTAAGCCCACTTAATTAAACAAGCCCAAAGCCAGTCCATTTATATGAGCCCCAAACCATGTATGCGGCCCATACACCTTAAGGGATAAGCCCAAAAGCGGAGAGCAAAGCAGGCAGCAGGTCTGTATTTATAGCAAAACCTGGGGTTGGAGAAAAAAGACTAGGCGGTATAGGACTAAACCGCCGTCACGCAATAGCCCACCCGCCCAGCTGCAGCATGCTTGCCCATTAGTCCTACATCGGCTGCGTGAAAAGTTTATGGCGCCTTATATCCTTCAGATTCACGTGTTCAAGCAGCTGCTGCTCCAGCCCTTGCTACTCGTTGTGATTCCCATGTTTGTTGTGAACTTGGGAGACTTAAATGAAGTAATAATGTTTATTTTGATGTGAGCCAGCTCGCGAGCGCACCGAGTCGAGCTCGGCCGAACTCGGGCCAGCCCTAAGTGGGGTCCTATAGTGGGTCAGTGGTGTCCTGGGTACCCAAACTTGGAGTGGGCCTGTGAAACTGCAAAAAATCAGTGGGGTCCTGGGACTCCATAGCCCAAAGGCTAGATCCGCCACTGCTGGTTCCCCTGCTGGTGGATTTATGCCTGAAAAGAGAAAAACAGTGGTTCCAATCCCTAGTCTCGTGCACAGATGTGGGCCAGGCATGGCCTGGACCTGAAAAGATTGATCAATTCCATGCTTATGTGACCAGTTTCTGGCCTACCGTCAAATTTGTTTTTTTCAAGGAAACCTGAGATTAGGTTTTGCCACCAAAATTGAAACCACAGTTGCCAATTTGTGTTGGAATTGGCTGATTCAAATATGGGCTGGCTGATTTTGCATCTGATGTTCTGCAGACTGAAGAGTCTTTTGGATGAGAGGACTTTTTGTGTCATAGGAAATAAAGTATGCTGCATCTTATGATGACTTTTGGTAGACCACTTTCTTATAATTTTCTCCCAAGGCAAACTGCCAAAACCTGATTTCAGTGCAGGAGTATTGGTATTACAACCGTAGTCAATATGCTCGAGCCCAGATTGTATTCTTTTGGTTATTAAACAATGATGTCATTTTTTTCCCTTGAAACACAGTACTGACATAAAGAATAACAGGTTTGACCAGCTCGTAGGGAGAGAAATCTTTCTGCATCTTTGTTGAACAGGATACTGCTGAAAATCATAATCTAGTGGCTGGCTATAGCCAAGCAGGTGTGCAAAGAAAATGTTGGTCTTGTGTTGTGTTCTCGTCACTTCAATCCGTTGCCACTGAATGATGGCTGTGTGTGGGTAGAGATTGCCGGGGGTTCAAGCATGAGAAACAGTCTACCCTCATGGTAGCTTGCGTTAATGCCACCTGGCTCAGTCTATCCTGGGTGGCAGAAACAACACTTATCAGGATTACAGATAGATGATTAGTAGAATACTATGATCTCCTAGACATCATGTGAAATGGCCAGGTCTTAGGATTCAGCATTTGTACTTAACCATAACTCAGCAAGAAAGCCATGTCCTATGAATCTGGATTGGCAAATTTTAAGTGGTCCTGAAATTAGGGAATTTTACTGGTTAATACCTAAATCATCCAGCTAAGCTATGGTGTTGGATGCCTTTCAAGGGAAGCTAAGATGCATGTTTCTTCTTTAAGTAATCCTCTTAATATTGTAGCCATCAAAGATGTCCAAACCATGTAGTAGTCTGGGCAGAAGATATCAGGCAGCAATTTGGTCTAGTATAATATATAGCAGCCTGTGTTATCCAGTTCCACAATCCAAGAAGGCTTTATGTTTTTAGGCTTCTGTGGCCTGCCATACAAGAATTCATCTCAACCTGGAAGTGCACACATTTCAAGAGCATGTGGACACACAACCACCCCTAAACATGGAAATTGTTTCGTTTCTTATTTACGTATAACCATTTAATGTATGCCATACATGTGAATTTTGCACAAAGATAAAGTGATAAACGAACATTGTTACAGGGATTGCATCACATAGGTATTTTCTGGTCATCTTCTCCACGTTGGTAATACTTCCAGACAGTCCCCTTTTCATAGTCCTGTGGAGTTGCAATTTCTGACAGATGCTTACTTTGTTTTGGATTAAATGTGAAGTAAAAGTCCTTTCTGATACTAGTTATCTGAGATTGTGTTTGCTATTTCCCAGTCCGCAAGTGATATTGGCGATGATGTCTCATCCACAAACATAATTTCAAAGCTGTCATTGCTTGTCCTGCATTTTCCTCGCCTACGCCTGGTCTGGTCTCGCAGTGTGCATGCAACGGCAGAAATTTTTGCCTCGCTGAAGGCAAATCAGGATGAACCTGATGAACGCAAGGCAATGCGAGTGGGCGTCCCTTCTGATGATGGTATTGTGGAGAATGATGTGAGGTAAGTGTGGTGGGTGATTATGCATGTTAGAACTCAGTTATCGATTTTAATCAGGTGACCGTTTGCCTCGTCCTGTCACTTCATACTGCACAAACAACTTTACCAGTGACCTCGTGCTGTGATTCTCTCCTCTCTGTCTTTATTCTCGTAAGGATTAATTGTTTTGTTTTCCAGGGCCGAAAATTATAACACATCAGCAATTGAATTCTTGAGACGTCTTCCGGGGGTAACAGATTCAAATTATAGGTCACTGATGGATGGTTGCAAGAGCTTAGCAGATCTTGCTCTTCTTCCGGTTGAGAGGTTAGCAGAATTGATGGGAGGTCAGAAAGCTGCCCGGACGCTGAGGGAGTTTCTTGATGCAAAGTGTCCAACCATGCTATGATTTTTTTAATAATTTTACTCATTTAATTTATAATTTAGCATTGATCACACGATTCTTTCTCTTTATACGTGAACTGTGAAACACAGTTCAGAGTTCTGAGGCTATTGTTGTCCAAAAACTATAGATGGGCAGTGAATCTCGACTCAATCAGATTCAACAAGAAACTTGAAGGGCAGTTGTCAGCTGTTGCCAATTGGTCAATGAAATTCGGCATAGCTGGCTCCATAATGGGTCAGATCATTCATCCACTGGAGATGTTTAGGAGGGAATGCTTTCTGCATTCCACTTTCCATCTCATTGTTGTAAATTACTTGTAGCTGGCCAGCTTTGTAATTTTTGACAATGATGTAATTCACACTGGCGTTGAGCCTGGTCTTGATCTTTTCTTCTTGGGTGTTCATTTACAACCTTTTTTTTAAAAAAATATTTTTAGATGGGTGGGGAAGGATCGCAAATGCATCATTTTGGATGTTTCTGACCCTTCCCTTCCACTGTGAATGACTGCTGCCCATATCAGATTGCCGTCCAGTGAAAGCGAAAAGGTCACCTCCAAATTCTTGAGAGCTGCAAAACAAACCTTGAAATGATGGTTCTTCAAAGTGTCATATTGGTATCCAAGCGATGCCTTGTGTTCATCATCCTACAGGGGGCCTAATTTGATGGTCTCTAAGCAATGCTAAGAATTCATCCATATATTGCAGCCACTTGGGCCTTCTCTTTTGATTCCCCCCCTCCTCTTCTAAAGTGTTATGCAATAGGGGTATGCGCAACTATCGTCATAGGGTTTTATATATCTTGGATATGATATGAAAGTGTCTTTCATCTCATATGCCTTCGTAGGAAGGTGGAGAAAATCTAAGAACCGTCTGGCTAATCAAGTTTTATCTTGGACATCAAACAAGACAAAAGGGTAGAGTGCTTACTGAGAAAGCATTTATAAAGACGATGGATGCAACGACTTGTGTGGATATGTCTAACGTATTTAAAGTTTGTCACCGATGGACGTGTTTTTGATAAATAGAAGAGAACCAACAGCAAATAAGTATTCCTTACAAAAAATATCCAGATTAACGATGTTTAGTTACTTAACAAAGGCACCCGTAATGTCCTTTTTCTGACCATTTGGGGGTACTACCTAGTGGCAGGCTCAATAGGCTTCACTCAAAATCTAAGTGGCGCCTCGTCTAACATTAATTCGGGGTGTTTGGTTTTAGTATTAGAATAGGTCTGTTAATATCAATTTTGGTTTATTATTAATAGTAGGTATTTATTTATATTTTATCAACTTTGATATTGTACATTGTTAACGTATATTATTATAATAAATTGGGGGTTCAGTAGATAACCCCCTAAAGAATCTCACATATGTAGAATAATCCTTGAAAAAGGCATACATGCAAAAAAATTCCCTATATAATCATTATATACATAGACAACCCTCCATGTCAAGTCTACCATTACTAACATCACTTACAAATTAGGGTTTATTTTAGAATAAGAAGAAAAGTTTAGGATGCTTTCTATACATATAAATAATGCAGGGTCTTTTTTTGCATATGCAAGATTTTTTAGAGGGTTACTTGCTAAAATCTCTACAAATTTAATAAAAGTCTAAACTTGTAATAAAAATGTTAGAGTTTAGTCTTTGATAGTCTCAAAACTCTCCCTTTTTTGACTTTCCCTTTCCTAACTCTCTATCCCTTTTCTGTATTCTTTGAAGGGGCATATATGTGCCTAAAAGTTGCCATATGTGCATCTGTACCCCAACTCTCACATGTTGTTTTCAATATCTTTAAAATGTAAGAAATGTTGCAGTTATGCCTTTCCGTCAAAATAATGTGAAAATAATGTGAACTCCAACTGAATATGCCAAAAAGATTCTGTAAATTTTGATAACATCAGGGTATGTATATATGTAACATTTCAGTGAATCTAGGGATATATATATATATATATATATATACAAAATATAAGTGATTGTATGGGTATGTATGTAAAATCATTAGGCTTGATTTTTTTAAAGTAGTCCAGAAATTAGTTAGTTTTACTGGTTAATAACCTAAATCATCAGCCAAGCTAGGGTGTTAGATGCCTTTGAAGGGAAGTTAAGATGCACGTGTCTTCTTTAAGAAATCGCTCATACCATCACTACCTAGGATTGGGGGTGTTTGGCCTTAATAATAGATAGGTCTATTAATATTAATTTTGATATTATTAGGGTTGTTTTCATTTCTTAATGTTCAAATTTCACTGTTCAATCACGAAGCTTAATCATAGTTGTCCAATGGATGTGTGCAAAAGAAAGAAAAGGAAAGATAGCTTATTTATTTATTTATTTGGGCGCACGTAATATAGATGTACCACCCGAAAATTTAAAAAATAATATTCATAAAAAATTAAATATTCAATTACCCCCAAGGTCCTTGATGTTTAAATTTCCTTTGTCACCCTCCCTATGGGGAAGGTTGTGTCAGCGGTGGTATGACTCATATTTGGGGTTACTTTTGTTGAAAGCACGGTGTTTTAACTAACTAAAACTACACTCATATCACTTTTCTTCGTATGAAAATTTCATAGAAGCTAAAGAAGAGTTAGATCTTTTTTTCATGAGTAATACTTGCTGCAATACATGGCATTGCAATCCAATGTGGATTGCAATGCCATGCACAGCAGCCGTCCAATCGGATCCGATCGGACGACTGCTGTGCAGCCCGTCCAAAAGTTAGGAGGCTGGTTTGGACGTTTTTGGATCTGGCACTCTTATTTATTCCCATCGTTAAACGTGATGGAGGGTGTGTGGATAAGCATCCACATTAGAGTTCTTTTCTAAGGTGGAAAATGACTTGGAGGTTTGAGTCTCATTACGTGGAGACTCTGGAAGAGGCTTTCGGGATTTACCGTGTGGACTCCGCGAGTGACTCTGGTAGTTGCTCTGTACTGACGAGAGGACGCTTATACTCCACGCTACTGCGACGCCGTACACGCTACGAAGGTAATTTTTCAACATTGGTATTAGTGTCAGGTTGGTTCGTCGGACAGTCTCGCCGAAGCCCACACGATGATGGTGCGCCCACACAAGGGGCCGCGCGCGCCCCTGCGCAGTGCTAATATACTTATTATTTATCTAATATATTCATTTAACTAATATAGTTATTATTTATTTAACTATATTTATACAATATTTGCTTTGTATAACTATTCTTATACACATATATGAACTATATTTAAATAAATTAAGTATATTTTGTTAAATATAATCAACTATATTATGCTTAGTTAACTATATTCAACTATTATGTATTAGCTTATATTATTCTTATTTAAGTAAAAAATATTTTAGTTAGATATATTGGTTAGTCAGCTAATATACTTAATTAAGTATATTTAACAATATTTATGTTATATATTTACTTAGTATAACTATATTTATACTAATTATTTAACTAATATAATGCATAGTTAATTATGTAACTTAACTATACATTTTATTATATTATACTAAGTCAAATATATTTAACTATATTACTAATACTGGTTACGTTTGTATTTAACTATAATAGTTGCATGCTTAATTAGTTAAGTATAATTATTAGTTATATATTTAACTATATTAGTTAAATACTTATATATAGTTAATACTTGCATGATGGTTTTGTTATATTTATACTAATAAATTTAACTTAATTATATTTCTACTATATATTTACTTAATATAACTATATTTATGTTACCATATTTAGCTAATTAATATATATTGCCTATTATATATTTATTTTGATTAAGGTCATATACCAATATACTGATATGTAATTGCTTGAAGATAGAGATGAGAGACCCAAGAGATAAAAGAGAGATGTCGATACCTTTACACTACTAATATTAGTTTAAACATATAACTTAATTAGTAAAATACTTAATAAGTTAAGTCTATTAATTAAGTTGTATAATTAGTTAAATATATTTAAATATATCAAGTGTTTAACTAATAAATACAACTAACTATGCAATACTAAGTTAACTATACTATATATTTAACTATTGGTTAAGTAAATATTTAACTATATTAGTTACATGTTTAAACAGTTATATATAACAAAATTGATATGATAATAGTTTTATTAGTTAGGATAATTAATTACACTCTAACCACATTAGTTAAATATATAAATATGCTACATTTAACTACACTTATATTAGCCTTATACTAATAATGACTAGTTAAATATATACTTAACTGCATATTTAGTAATATTATATTTAGTTAACTATAACTAATATATTTAACTTAACTAATAGATTATTTAAGTATATTTAATTATTTTGATACTCTATATTTATTTAATATAACTATATTTTACTATATTTATACTATGCATTTAACTATATGTTTACTTAGTATAACTATATATTTATTAGTTATAGTTAAGTTCCATGACTATATAAGTTACATGCTTAATTAGTTAGGTATATTAGTTAACTATATATTTAGCGACATTTATGTTAAGTCTATTAGTAAAGTATTATATATTTTTGTATCAGTTAAATACTTATATATACTTAATAGTTACATAATATATATTTAACTAGTCATTATTAGTATAAATCTAATATAAGTGTAGTTAAACGTAACATATTTGACTATTAAGTGTGTTGCTGAAATATATATACTAATATATTTGTACTACTATGTTTAACTATTATACTTCTTAGTTAACTATATTTAACAAATAAACTTATTATTTAACTAATATTTTTATTTAATATTTATACTATATTTGTTTTGTATAACTATTCTTATACTCATATATTTAATTATATTAAATATATTAAATATAATTTGTTACATATAATTAACTTAGTGAACTATATTTAACTACTATGTATTAGCTATATTGGTTAAGTAAATATTTAATAATATTAATTTTAAATATTTAATAATATTAATTTTAAACTAGTTATAATATCTAGTTAACTATATTTAACTATATATTATTCTTAGTTAGCTAAAATATATTTTAGCTAAATTTATATTGGTTAATTAGCTAGTCTACTTAATTAAGTATATTTAACAATATTATATTATATATTTACTTAGTATAACTATATTTATACTAATTATTTAAGTTTTACTTTAGTTGTCGCTCATATTATTATTAACGACGGCTTCTATTCTAGCCGTGGCAAAAAAACAAGTATTAGCGACGGCTTCCTTTAACTAAGGTAAAGAATATATAAAAAGTGATAGATTATTAATTTTAATATATAAATTACTATTAAATATAATATATTTTAAATATGTTATTAAATCTTTGATTCTTTAAATATGTAATTTGCTTGAAGATAAATATTATATGTAGTAAGTTAATTATCTCATACTTACACTAATAAAATAAGTTAACTATATTTAACTATATTATATTTAGCTATATTTTATTAGTTATACTAGTTAAGGAAATATTTAACTATAATACTTAAGTATCTATTTACCTATATTAAACTTAGTTAACTCTATTTTCGTT
Organism: Zantedeschia hybrid cultivar; assembly: GCA_030544215.1. Lineage (NCBI taxonomy): Eukaryota > Viridiplantae > Streptophyta > Magnoliopsida > Alismatales > Araceae > Zantedeschia > Zantedeschia hybrid cultivar. The sequence goes on along the minus strand of JARZZO010000002.1, from coordinate 56,578,666 downwards.
AAATACTCGTATATACTTTATAATTGCATAATATATATTTAAGTGTATTACTTGAACTAATATGCTAATATACTTAGTTAAGTATATTTAATAATATTTATGTTATATATTTACTTAGTACAACTATATTTATACTCATATATATAACATATATAATGCAAAGTTGCGTGCTTAAACAAGTTAGTATATTAGTTAACTATATCATTCACTATACCAATTAAATATATACTTATATATACTTAACTTGCATATTTAGTATTAACCACGACAACCTGAACTGTGGATACGTCATAACGTGGTCACTTGTCGTCAGTCGTCACTGTAAAGATAAGAGCTCTTTGACTGGGGAAGAGATGGTAATATTTTTCATTATTAACATTGGCGCCGCCTATAGTTTCTTTTACACTGCGGATGTTGCCAACTTGCCAAATCTGTATCTACAATTGCTTGAGCAGAGAGGTACCAATGCAATAAACTCTTTGCTTTGGGTCCTTGGGAAAATTGAAAGGGAAATGCAAAAACGTGCCATGCGTTGATGCACCATGCAAAAAGAAAAAGAAAAAAAAATGCAAGTGACACTAGCTTCTGGTTACCGAAGGTGCTTCGGTTAGGGCAACTGGATTTCTAGCTTGGATTGCCTGGATGAGGAGCTCAACTGATCCCCTTCAAACCCTCCGGCCATTCCCTTCTCCTCTGCGAGGTAGGTTGAGTGAACACCATACAGCACGTAGAACACTACGACGACAGAGCTCCACACCCCAAATCTCTGGAAAGACCTCTGTTTGAGAGTGGTCATCAGGAACACGTTGAGGAAGATGGAGGCTGCCGCCGGCCACGGCATCATCGGCACCGACCACTTAGACGCCCCGCGGCAGCAGGGGAACCTGCAGTAGAAGTAGGCGGTGGTGAAGGCGGAGACGCCGCCGAAGAGGACGAGGCCCCACAACTCCTGTCCCCTAAGCTTCCACGACAGGGAGAAACCCAGGGAGCTGCAGGAGAGGAGGAGCAGGAAGAGGAGGACGGGAAGGCGGCGGCCGTCGCCGTGCGTGACGTACCGGCGGTAGACGAGGGCGTTGGCCACCAGGTAGAACACCATGAGGGTGCCGATGGAGATCATCTCCAACACTATCTCCAGCTCCGTGAACAATGCAATCGATGCTGCGCATAGGCCTGCACCATGCAGAAGAACTAAACTAAGAGAAGATAACTTTATTGGCCATATGATACCACATGAAACTTCTGGTTAATTACTTGTTTTTTCTGAGTAAGTTGATGTTATTCTTACTTCTTTAAAGTACTTGCTCTTCGCATCGTCACATGTATTCAGATAAAGTTCACATACTGATGGGTGGTTGGACAATGTAGAGTATTTTTTAAGAGCAAGTTGCATTTTCCTGGAGTATCACCATCGAAAGCTATAGAAAGAAAGCATGACTTGTTTAAACTTGTATCGAGGAATGCTAGGATGTGTGTGTCTGACATGTCACACTTGATCTCTACCATCCAATGTGAGGATCAATTAACAAAGCTTAATTTCATATTTTATAATAGCTCCCTTAAAGGACTTTCCTATATATCTGATTTGATTTGGAATCAGACTGCAAAGGTGGAGGTGGCATGCATGGAGGTGGCATGCGTGACGCAGAAAGCTACAACGGGAATTTACAAGCAATAATCTTCTACTGTGTGTTGCAACATCTATAGGAAAAAGTAACAACTTGGCCAAATTTAGGTTATTCTATGGTACTTCCTGGGCTAATGCCCCTACATCTTCCAAAAGATGAAATAAAGATCAGCCTAACAATTAAGCCTAATAGGTAACCAATAGGGTTGTAAATGGATAGGATACGAAAACAGGTGTTTTCGATTTTCGATTCTGATAACGACAGCATGTTTCCGTTTCTTATTTCGATAAGATCGGAAAGTGTATTTTCTGTTTATGTTTCCGATAAAATCGGAAAGTCTATTTTTCGTTTTTGATTTATTTTCGATTTCGATATTGGAATCGGATATTATTTCGGATAATTACCGAAAACTACTAATTTCTTAATTTATTTGTTTAAAACATATAGAATGAGACCTAAATATAACTAATACGTCTTAGTATATTAGATAATGATCAATAAGATTAAAACACAATGAGTGTATCTATAAAATTATATTTAAAAATCTTTAACAATAATCAGAATAAAAATCAGAAAGCGGATACGGAAACACCTCCGTTCCTTATTCCGATAGTTTATCGAAAATATCCGTTTCAAATTTTGATAACTATCGGACATATTTTTTTATATCAAAAATAGATATTTTTTTCAATAACGAATTAAAAAAATCAGATAATTAGATTTCCGTTGTAACCAACATTAATCCTATATCAAATCCCTGCCACTTGTTGCTTTTGATAACAGGTAGACTAGTTCCATCAGGTCCTGTATGGCTCGATACAAAACACAGAAAGATATTATATCATAAAATATCATATTTTCGTAAAACATACAATATAATGTTTTACAATATTTTATTTTATGATATTTTTGGTCAAAAGAAGCGGCCCTTTCTTTCTTTCACGTAGAATATATAACAGTGTTGTTCCTATATTGCATTAGTCTATCATTGAGCTGAATAGCTCCTCCACTGGACAAAGTGGATCATGCTGCAAGCGGGAACCAAGGTGTACTGTGAAGGAAGTACTTGCTGCTGCTGCTGCAGCTGGCGTTGCAATACGTACCTAGGAAGATGGTTGCGTTCATGGGCGTGCCCGTTGAAGTGTTCACCTTGGCCAGCCAGAAGGGAACCAGCCGGGCCCTGCCGATGACGCACAGGTACCTCGACTGGCCGAGCATGGCGACCAACAGGGAAGCCACTATGCCCAAGCTGGCCCCCGCCCCCACCACGTTCCCGGCCCACCGCCACCTCACCGTCGCCTGGAACGCCGACGAGAACGATGCCCTCTCCCGAATCTGCGGTCACACATGAAGAGACCCCAAGGTAAGAAAACGATCTAGATATTCTCCGACCACTGCAGGCGACCACCGCCGAAGAACCCGACCTCGTTGTAGGGGATCATGGAGGACAAGGCCAATGCCAAGGTGCAGTAAAGGGCGGACACAATGATCACAGACCCGGCGATGCCGACTGGGAGGCTCTTGGCAGGGTTCCTTATCTCTTCCGCCATGGTGGAGACCGAGTCGTAGCCAATATAGCTGAGGTAGACTATGGCGGCCCCGTCCAGGATGCCTCTGACACCAAAGGGAGCCAGCCCTCCCGGCTTGACGAGGTTCTTGGCGCTGCCATTGCAGAACCCAGCTACGATCACAAACCCGAAGAAGATCACGTGGAAGACTGTCATCACAAGGTTCAGCATTGAGCTCTCCTTGGTGCTGCAGCAGTACATAGCATGCACACCCACAAGTGAGAAGAAGACCCTACCATATATTCTGCCAATGCAAACAGCTATACCATAGTACCATTACAAGTTGGAAGGAACCCCAATGAGTAATGAAATAATGGAGGGGAGGAATAATAGAAACGCAGCAACGGCAGCGCAGCATGCTCATTGGCTGGAGCCATCAATCATACCAGGAAGAGCCAACCAATGGAAGAAAGGGAAAGTCTACCAACCCACAAGAGGAACAATATATAAGCTGCTGATGAGTAAACACCCACTAACCCATGCGCCCACGGCAAAAACAAATTAAAGGCCTCCATTGGAGCATACGACTGACAGAAGAAGACAGAGACAAAGTAGCAAGGACACCATGAGAGGGAAATAGTGGGAGAAGCAACAGGAAGGAAGGAGCCAAGTGAGAACAAACCTACGACAGAGACAGAGGGTAAGCAGAAGAATAAGAGCAACAGCTGGGAAGTCCAGCCTGTTGTAACCCTCGGCCAGTCCGCTCACTTCAACTCTCCACGCGTTCGCGTTGCCGACGCCCACGGTGGAGCTCAGGTACTCAGTGAAGCTTCTCGCCACCGCCGCATTGGATAGCACGTACTCCATCAGTAGGTTTGCTCCTCCGAAATACCCCACGAACTCCCCTTGTAACACCAAACCAAAACAAAAACAAAAACACACACCAATCAATGTCAAGATTGAGAAATTAAGAGGACTTAATTAAGAACATGTTTGAAGAGTTCATGCATGTACCAAATGTGACCCTTAAGTAGCTGAAAGCGCCGCCGGCGACCGGTATCTCGACAGAGAACTCTGTGTAGCACATGGAGGAGAGGAGCGCCGACACGCCGGCGACGAGGTAGGAGACGAAGACGGCGGGACCGGAGACCCGGTGCGCCACATGGCCGGTGGTGACGAAGACGCCGGCGCCGAGCATGCCTCCCACGCCGAGGGCCACCAGGTCATACCACTCGAGCTTCCTCTTCATGTCGGCTCCTGACCTCTCCCTCACCTGGTTCAGCTCCTGGTCGGGGGTCCATGTGGCCAGCATTCTCTTCCTGAGCCTATGGGGTGTTTGGGTTATCCTTTGCAGAATCCTGGGGAACAAGTGTGCGTTGGCATCAGCTGGAGCTGCCATTTTATTGCCTGAAGAGTACAGGAGAAGGATTAATGGTGCCACTGGCAAAACCATGCAGAGGTATTCACAGGGAAGGAGCCTTTTTATAGGCAGGTCAGCAAGCAAGAGTGGCTGGAATTGTCGCTTGAACTACTGGTATTAATCCCACCCTTTTTGTGAGATGAATCACTTTCCACAAAGGAGCACAAGTGGCATTTTCCGTTGTGTTTCTCCACATATGTACCATATAGATTTGGAAGGACCTACTTGTGAGTCCTTGGGTATCTTTGAAATGACAGTGTTTATCTTTTCTTTCCTTACAACAAAAATTTCTGGACGTTTGGTCCATAGGAGCATCTACAAAATGCTAGTCTATTCATAGAGTATATCTAGGTAAACTATTTGGAGATTGCAAGTGCTCCATTTCGTTTGACCATTCAAAAAAAGAATAGGATAAACCATTAATCTCATACAATGACTAGAGATCTTGTGTTAGATATCTAAAAGTAAAAGACCGAGTACTTCAGGGATTTTTGAATTTATACTCTTGTAACCCTAACCCCACATATTGTTGTAGATATCCCTAAATCCTCAGAAAAGTTGTGATCATATCCTCCCAGTAAAATATAGTGAACTCAAATAGAACATGTAAAAAAAGTTCAGATATTTTTACATGCATACACTTCCATTCATCCTAATTTTGTAATTTACTCTTAATTAACTTCACCAAGATTTACGGAATCTTTCTGGCATACTCAATTGAAGCTCACAGTATCTCGATGGAAAAAAAAAATATAATTTTAGCTTTTTTAAAATTGTCAGGATAATTATAATGAGATGTAAGAAACACACATATAGGTTATAGTGATATATACATATACAAAAAGTCTAAAGAGTTCGAGGACTTACTAGCTCCTATCGAATTTGATCACCTCTCTCCGGACAGTGGGGCCTTGTGTCCAACAACCAATCTCTCAAAATGAATATTTATTACACGTAGATACTGTCAATTCCTTGTTACTGGTCAAATATTTAAAAGTCATATAAAATATTCCTGCAGGAGATATGGATTATGAAGATATAGGTGTGCACTCTTCATCAGTGGCAAATGCAGTATTAATCTAGTGGAGTTCTAGGATTCCACTGGATTTTTTCAAACTTATTGGCCTAACTTAAAACAGTTTAGTCCGGGATTCTACTGATCCAGTCCAAAATCCTACTGGTCTAACTCAAGAACCCATATGACCTGATTCAAGACCCCATTGATCCAACCATACTTATGACTTAATGTCCGAGTGATCCCACTAGACAAAATTTCTGCGTCCGCCACTGCTCTTTATTTCCCATGTACATGGGTTTGATGGAAAAGTGAAAGGAAAGGAGTGTGTGGCTCTTGGATAGAATGGGTCTCCATTATTTCTAACCCAAGTGGACGATGGAACCTTGAAAGCTTTGTGGTGCCTATATCCATCTAGCCATTCACCTTTCCTCTCACTAGGCTCGACGTAGTATCATGGAAGTCAAAAGGTGTACTCCATTGTCTGTGAATCAAATATCTAAGTATCCTTTGCAGCAAAGAGGATTAGGGGGCTCTTCTGTTGTATTTTTTTCTTCTTCCAAGGAGAAATAAAGGAGAACATGAAAGAAGAGAAGGTATCATGCCTACAACCATCCACTCAACTTCTCTTCACAATTAATCCTAGTTTATTTTCGTATATACCCAACCTTTGCATCCACATGCACAAGTGGCCGAGTGGATGGTCTATGTCCATCCGTGTGTCAAGGTTTGAGTCTTCCCTCTACATCTCCTAAGTTATTGATGTGTCAATCTTGTGCACCATACAATGCTCATTGTTTAGAGTTCCTTGATGTAGTGATCCCATAATGGCTTCTATCTGTTGGAAAGTGAATATAGATTTTAATTTCAATCCTTATGGATACCAATCCCTTTATACTAACGATGATTTACCATGCAATCTTACAAGTAGAACGGGTGATTTTTTGCACGAATTTTGAAAATAGTTGTCTAATATATATTTTGAATCCAATGAGGATTATCTCTGCCTTACAAAAGATTTTACGGCCATGTGTTTAGTACCTTAGCGTTAATTCTTCACATAATTTAAGAAAATTTGGGCAAGACATCAGACAGTCAAACCATTTGCCCAAGGACACAAGATTAAGCTTAATCGAGTCTCCTTATTAAGACATCACTAGATAATGATTGTCGTAAAGCACTAGTACAATATACACAGTAGCATCAACTTTTGTGCTCACCAATTAAGATACATAAAAATTAGATGCTTTCAAGCCTTAACTATATATATATATATATACCTTTGGGATTAAGTGAGTACCCTAAGATGAAGATGCAATCTAAACCATAGAGAAAAGAGAATCTCACGCGGTGAGGAACAAATTCCAGTCTCTTAAGCTTGGATGGGACGTATGCATAAGGTATCATTAGCAGTTAAAAATGCTAGGAAATGCATCACATATGCTCTAGGCACATCATTCTTGTGTTTACAAAGAAAGAAAAGGGGAAAGGAAACTTCATGGGCAACAGAATAGCAGTGGGAAAATATGCCTTTGGGATATGATTGGCTTTTCAGAGAAGCAGAATTGGAGCCATTGTAGTTGGAGCCACAGATTCTCCCATTCCTTCCCTCTCCTCAGTGGAACATTGGGGTCATGCAACAGTCCCCTCTAACCCAAGCGTTGGTTTCCCTTTTAGTTTTTCTTCTACTTTAGTGACAAAGTGGTCAACAGAAGTATGTGGCCCCCCTCCAATAAGAAATGTACGGACGTCTTTATGGCAAGAAAGAGGAACTTTGTAGTAGAAACTGAGGGAAAGGGAAGTGTACAAGGAACATGAAGCTTTTGATTGAGAGAGATGAAGGAAAGGTTAGTCCCTTGGGCGTCCAAAAGTCTGTGAAGCTGCCTGCCCCATCCTTCTCCTCTCCAATGGGTCGACATGAACATACTGGACTCTAGTTGGGCCAACAAAGCTCCACTAATGGATGGCATTCTGTGCAAGATTGCCGAGATTAGCTAGTCTCCCACCAAGGATTCAATGACTGGCCTGTGGAGATTGTCATGTTCCAATCACGGTTGTCTTTGAGGGCACAGGGTCTAGTCTGTGAGGCTGATAGAGATAGCTATGGGTGAGTTGTGAACTCGGCGGGGGCGATCGATGCTCGTAGGCATAGTCATGAGGAAGCTGAAAGGAAGGCCGTCGGCGGCAGCGGGTCCTCTCACCCACCAACATATGATTGGGTGGCAATTGAGAAAGAAGCCAGCTGATTCAAGATGATGTTTCCATCCACCCACTGCTTGCTCACTGTTGTGAAGATATCAGTGCTGAAAGAACTTAACCCACTTGCAAGGGATTTGACCTGGATACTTTATGGCAACCGTCCAATTGTCCAGCCTCCCTCCCATCATGCATCTTACCCTTTACAAAAGGGACTTACTGTTACCATTTGTTAGGGGGGAGAGTGGAGGAGGTGGGGGAAGAGGAAACCTTTTCTCCAACTCTAAAATGGATGCCTGGCCAGGCCCCCTAGGGGGTGATTCACATCAAACCCCAAACTTTTAAATCCTCCAATCCCTTTCCACATGAAGGACTTATCATTGCCCCATCACCAATCTGCTTAATTTAAATTGGAAGACAGTTGATGGGGGGGAGAAAAGCTGAAGTGTAAGGGGCCCTTAAGCACACCATTCCTTTCCTGGCTAGTCTTCATGAGAAGAGATCATTGGATTGCTTGTTTCTTTTACATGGGAGATTATAAGAATACAGCAAATTAAAGCTGGTTTTTAGCCGCGAAAGAAAGCAATCTATGGTTTGAATCCTTGGCAGACAGTGCATAGGCCACTAGAAAGAAGGATATCTATTTTGTATTGGCATATGCCCCCCAATCTACCTGGGGTAGGGAAATAAGATGGGCAGGAGAGGTGCATGATATTGCATGTATTGAAGGATTAAGGGCAACCTAAGTCTGATGGCCATACCAAAACAAAAAGGTTGCAGCTCTAAAATCCCAGATATGACATAATCTGTGGGCTGGCTGCATTGCTTGCCAACTTCACCAAAAGTGAGCCACATTGGAAATTACTTGCTATTATTTAGTAAAGGTGTCTGCCATAACAGAAAGAAAACATATGATCCTTGCCAACACTCACCAGCATGTTGCCAAAGCAATGCAGCCGTGAGTCACGCTACTCAAGGATGGGAAACCTCCGCTCACATCAGTATGCAACAAGGGAGGGAGTGCTTGCATTTTGTTCTATCAAATTATTTCATTTATGAAAAGCAACCTCAGGACTCGAAAATTTGAGCTTCAAAACTTGAGAATCAGGCTTATTTCCCTATAGCTCAAGACACTGCTGGCATCATGGGGATACTTAATTAACACATGAAAATCCAGTGCCCATCATCCTCTTTTCAACTTTTTTGTAAATTCTGTGTTGAGCTCTTGAGGGGGCTCATGTAAACTTCCATACTCATTTAATCCTACTATTCTAGTGTTAGAATAATTTCACATTGAACCGAATCAAACACCGGACCATGCATTCTGTCTTTGTGGGGTCTACGAGACAAAATTTAAAATCGACGTACGCATGAGAGAGTGCATTAGAATAGTCCCGTATTAAAAAGGGGACAAAATTAAAGTGTGTTTAATCGATGGCGCCTATTCTATTCAATGTCTTAAAATTCTGAGTTGGGGTGGGGGGTACTCATGCAACATAGTGGAGTGTATATAGTGCCAACGATATGAGGTATATATGAAGAATTCCAAATAGACCAACTTTGAACTGGAGGCTTAGAGGTTAATCCTACAGAATGAAGCGTTTCTGTGCAGTAGCAAGGATGTGGGTGCGACGTCCTCAAAGCACACACAATTGCTTATATCTTAATTATTACTTTAATTATTTTGCAATGTCCTCCTTTTCCTTATCAAAGAGATGTTTTGGGACACAACAATTCATGAAATCAAGCAGAGGGGGAGACAGCAGATATCCCTGAGGGAATAAAACATCCTTCTCAAGATCTCTGGGTCCATCCATTGAAAATGCTGACTTGGATGCTTTGCAAGTTATATGGGGGGTTGAAACACTTAAAAAATATAAAGAAATCTTAATCCTCTACGTCTTCCAAAGAAAACCCTTCTCTCTTTCCCTCTTTTTTCCCTTGTACCTTTCTTCTTTGGATGCAAGATCTATTTGTGGGGCATGGCTAAAAAATTAAGGATGTGATGCAAATCTCGGTAGGTTTGCTGAAAGCAGATAAGATTGCCATCAGCCCTGCGTTCTTGAATAATTAAGATTAAGAGGGGAAACACACTGTGATCAGCATCCAACCGCAGACACCAAATTGGAGCAATGCTTAGTTAAAAGAGAAGGCAATAGCGTCTGTCGGTCCAGTGATGGTCATGGTGCTACTCCCACTAGAGTTTGCTGGTCTCTGACATCCTTCACTAATAAAATTAGACCCCCCCACCTTTTAAATCTGCACAGGACAGGTACCCAATTAAACAATTGATTCATGGGTGCAACCGTGCAAGATTGCTCTGGACCGTTGAGATGTAACAAGTTCAGGACAAACTCTATGGATGCACAAGGTATAATGTATTAATTAGCAACATGATTTATCCTTAAGGTAACCCCCTGTGTTGAAGAGCTGGGTGTCACAGAGTACCTTCAAGCTAAGCAAGCCATGCAAACACCAGAATAATCCTGCAACACTAAAGTCATGGTTCATGTACCATATAGGATGCAGACAGGAAGAATAGAGATTCTCTGAGTGTAAGGTTGGACTGAACTCAGTCAGTACAGAGAGGAGAAGATTTTAAAAAACTCTTTCATACACTATTTTTCCCATTCCCAATGAGAGGTGATTTTGAAAATTCCCTCCCCTCTGTCTGCACTTACTGAATCCCAATCAAACTTGTACTGACTGGAACCGAACACAGCCAGGAAAGATACAGCCGACCCACCTGATTATTCTGGAATGAAAGCTACTTGTCCTTAGTTTCGTGCATTCTTATTTTTGCTTATTTTCACTTCTTAATTTATGTTTCTGGTTCCGGATAGAGCATCAATCCAGCTATCAAAGCAAAAGGCACTTATGAAAGAGGTAAAAGATTTCTTCTGTTCTCTCCTTTGTACATACTTGGGATTTGCGCTTTAAACTAGCTTGTAAAACGGTTTCTTTTATTCTCATTGTTTTGTCTTACGAGGGGTTTTGCTAGTCTGTGACAGTGTTTATGGGGTAGATGCTTGGATTGTCGATGAGCTAACACTATATCAATGTACTTATTATGAGGCAGATGCTCGGATTGTTGCTGAGCTAGCACTAAATCAATTAACTTATGTAGTAATTAAGTTGATTTCTTGAAAGAAAGACCCAAAGAAGGCTTAAGGAATGGATATAAGCCTAGAGGCTTTTGGTCCAACCACCATAAATCCTTGTGCGCTTGTGATTTATCTGTCTCTTCTTCTACTCTTCTCTATTTTTAACTTTCTAATTTGCAATTTTAATTCTAAGCTTTTGAAAATTCAATTAATCTCCCCTCTAAGGTATGCCATATCTCTAGCCTAACTCCTCGTCATTGAACAAGTTCTGCTCGAGAGTTGAGAACATCGGTCCCGGTTTCGATTCACCTAGATGGGACGAAGATGTACAGAGATTTGAGGAAATATTTTTGGTGGTCGGGATTGAAGAGGGATGTGATTGATTATGTTGTTCGATGCCTTACTTATTAGTAGGTCAAGGCGGAACATCAGAAGACCATTGTATTCACTATAGATTCCATAGTAGAAATGGGAACACGTTACCATTAGTCTACTATTATTGAAAATATTTCAAATATGAAGCGCAAATTTGATCTATAGTAATCAACATGGTGAATTATGTATAACCAATGACTTAATAATTCAATAACACTCTATACAACGGTCTTGGGCGGGTGGCCCAGACAGATAGCCCCGCTGTGAAATCACAGTTCTTGGACGGATGGCATAGACAGGTGAAGCATCGCTTGCATTGCAACAAGTATAATTCTTTTTTTTTCTCTTAAATTTATTTCAGGTCGGATCCCACATGTTCATATAGCCCAATTTCTGTTTGGATGACTTAAAATTTCAAAATCATTATTTGGACTCGACCCATTTAGAACATATTTTACTGTTCATTGAGACTTGATTTCTTTATTTTTATACTTTTTGGATTGTCCAACCCAAGATTGACCTGTACAGACAGGTGGGTCATTTGGTGCCCAACTTTAAAAAAAAAATCCTCTTTACAGTTGCTGCAATGCTCTACAGTACAGCACCAGGGGGGCAATACAGTCAAGATTCCTCCTTATAAAATGGTCTTGGGCAGAATGCTTGCCCAGCCATCGGCTGCTGTTGTGCCTATCACCCCTCTAGGTTTGCAATGGACGGATTCGATTCCTAATCTTCAGACCAAGGACAGGTTTAGGTGGACTTTTGCGACGGACGGCTTCGATCCTTAGTCTTCAGATCAGAGAAACATGTGTCGGACAACACATACGTACGGACGTATCAGTTCAGATTTTGGATCTGGCATGTAATGTTACAAATTATAAACCAAAAGGAAACAAGCTTTGTCAAAAACGAATGCAAACCAAAACAGGAGGCAAAGATGTTTACCTTATTTAATTTTTGCTCACCCTTTTAATGTTTGTGCACTTTATATCACCACCCTGTGACTGACCCCAACCGGAAATCCATTCATCTCTCTGAGAGATTGCATAATATCACACTTTTTTTTACCAAACATGCCTACATGGCCACATTCATAAACAACCATCTAAGCATTTGATCGGATGATATTTGTTAGGGCATAATTTTCACACACTTTTTACAATTGAGACATTCGATAGGAGACTTTCGATTGTTTATTGAACAATCAGACAGCTCTGGATGAAAGTGGATATCGGATTTATGCATTCCTTACTTCAAAGAGGAAGAGGCACCAAATGTACCACATTATGAAACATGATTTCTTCTTTACATTTCAGAGACAAGTACTACACCCTAGGCTTCAGTAACCTCTACCTATCAATAAATAAGCATTGCCTATAGGAAAAAACTGCCACTGCCACCAAGTGGCCTTTACTGTGAGCCATAAGAGGCAACTACTTAGCTAGCAACGATCCTGGAATAGGAACCTGGCAAGAGTTCAATGCCCAGTAAGTGCCAAAGAATATGGAATGTTCGATAAGAGCAGTATAAGAAAGAAAGAGTAAGACAAAGAAGCCAAATGTACCATATAGACCTAGATCTTTGGTTAGTATAAGATAAATCTTAAAGCCTAAGCAAGCTACACCTACTAATCAATAAAACAAGTTTTCAAAATAACCTACAAAAATAACTACAAAAATTCCTGTTGCTAAATACAATCAAACAAATGCTGCCAATTATAAGAAGCAACTATTAAATTGCCCACAACAGATGGATAAGGAATTGGCACCTGGGGAGCTAACTTAAGGACCAGCTGTGGGTAATGTGCTGTCAAGATTTGTAGGCATCAGAATGTTGAAACCATCAGCAGCAGTAGATAAAAGCATAGCTGGGATCTGTTGATGCCAATGCAATTCCTTCAAGTCCTTCTGACCCTGTCAATTTTTTTGACAGATAAAATGCATCATTCTACAGTTATAATTGCTACTGCGGATATTTAATCTGAGCCATTGCCTACAACAGATATGGCAGCTGAAGTAGCTGTTTTCAAAATACTCTTTACCCCACCCATTGCTTCATCAGGCAAGCATCCCTCAGATTGCATGCTTAATCAGTCAGGCAAATGTCAAGCTCAGATACAATAGATCAGTAAACCTGCGATGATGCTTGTGATTGGAAATGAACCTGATGAATGAAAAGAAGCTGTGGTGGCAAATTTTCAGGGGCATTCACTTGTTCCTTCATGGTAGCTTTGAACTCAGCTTCTTCTTCATCATCCCTTTCTAATGATAGATCCCATATCCTGAAAATGAGAAAAAGGAAAAAGATCTACAAGACAAAATCCCCCAAAAATCTATAACATGCATTACCCTAGGTCAGATATGTATATGATACACAATCTTACGTCAACTGGTTGTCTGCTGAAGAAACTGCCAATGTGGATGATTCATGTGGACTCCACTCAATGGATGTAATGGGGTGTTTGTGATATTCAAAATGAGCGACAACAGAATCCCCCTGTTCATTAATGGACAAAAAAGAGAAAAGAGGAAAAAGATGATCAGCAGAAGGCATCACGTTCATAAAAGCCGAGGAACTCAGTGAAAATGGCAATCACGCAAACAAAGCAAGCTTAGAGCAACTAGTTTGCAGCTGCCACCCGCATTTAAATGTTGCCATTTTGGTCATAGAAGTTGCACAGCAGGAATCACATGCCATTTACATCCACACGAAATTTTCAAGAGAAATGCTTGATGCAAAACCCGGGGTATAGTTGTGGGACTGCGCCCCTTATGCGATCCAAGGCGCATTCCAGCCGTCCGATCAAAGATCAGACAGTACAGATGCCGAGCTGAGGAGGTCCCGCAGCTCAGCTAAAATAAAAAGCTGCCCTGAAGATCGGATGGCTGAAGCAAGCAATTCTCAAGTTTCAATGGTGTTCTATGCCAGTTGACTACTATAGCTAAGCTGGGCAAAGACATTGTAACCAAGTGTGCATATCAAAATCACATCTCAAAGTTGATATTTCGCCTCATAAATTGCTGAAGTACGGATTTCATTAATGAAAGTATTTAATATTTGCATCTTTCTGCATGTGGAGCCTGGTAAAAGGTACATTGTAACACAGGGAGCCAAAACCAACAATAGGATGATAATCTTATAGGATTAGGAAAACGAAGATTCCAATTACATGTCAAATTGCTAAACAGGGTCTACAGATATCCAATTTGGACAACAATAAATGAAATCCGCTCTTCTTGGACTACTCAGAAAGACGAATTACATTTCAGCATTACTCGACAATAGGCGAATCATATGCATATATTTCTGACAGCTTCTCAGAGGTGGACAACCACCTTCAACACTCCACTAAAGAATAATTTTTTTCAAAGCAGTATCGCTCCAGAAACTAATATCATTGCATGGAAGCCACAACTGCCAGCATCCACACCCATCTTTTAATATTTGAACCTAACAGGTAGCTGATCATGCAATGCCTCTTTTGACACCATGAGCAGTAATAACCTAGTTCCTACTTGCAGCCTCTCTGAGCAGTCTTTTGCTAGATTTCAAACAATGATCACATAGAGTTTCTATACATGATACCACCCACTCCCTAAGTTGATCACGCTGCCTGCACAGAAGTCCAATCATTCCTCTCTGGCTTGGATCGAATAGTTTGTCCAACATGGTATTTGTCAATAGCCGATTCCTCTCACACTTTGATGTTAACAATGCCATTGCCTTGTGCTTGTCCATGGAAAAGCAACCAGCGAAGGGGATGTGTGACCCTCAACCTACCTATAGAGGGTGGACATAATAGCCTGTCACTAAGCAGAAGCTGGTTCAAATAAATAGACACTATTTGGACCTCATAGTTTTCTACCACACCATGTCCATTTTTTGTTCTTTTGAGAAGAAAAATCAAAGTTTTACCCCCTCCCCCTCCCCAACCCTGACTATATAATTAAAATATTGGTTCCCCAGTATCCAAACAGGACCATAAAGTCGACCATTGGAATGCTTGGATGGTAAGATTGATAAGATTAGAAAGATAAGGGGCTTGATTGAATAATACAAATTGGAGATGCTGCCTAGTATCAAGAATTATCATTCTGAAGAAACTGCTGCCATAAGCCAAGAAGCTGTATCCACACCACCCCAAAAAAACCCAAGCATTAGATTGACAATCAACTACAACAGTTGATTATCTTGGATGTTTTCTTTACTTTCCCCCTATTGTCATGTTCTTCCTTCATGGTGATCTATGGGAGAAAACAGATCGCCTCAGATGCCTAGGTGTTCGCCTAAGAATTTGAGGCTTAAGGCAAACCTGGGTCACCTCATTTGCCTCTCACCTTGGACTACATAGGTGATTACAGTTAACAGGGAAGGCAAACATCTAAAAGCACCACTTTACCTGGCCACTAATCAAAATTCATCTCAGCACCCCTGCATATATAAACATACATATGTGAACATGTATATATATACATTATACATATATAAAAGCATATTCATATTATATACATAGGAAAGAATGTTAGCCAGCAAGTAATCGGCACCAAGCATGAGGAAATGTGAATCTTCAGTAATATTCTTGTCCTAGCAGAATGGATGTGTATGCACATACATACTTTTTTTTAAAGGAAAACGATAATGCACATACAAAAAAATGGTGCGCATGTACATATGTAGTTATATACACACACAAACATATGTATATCATGAGTGATTACAATCCATAGGGAAGGCAAGCCTCCTAAAGCTACACTTCACCAAGCCACTAACAAAAAATACATCTCAGTACCCCCACAAAAGCATATATGTCTACACAGAGCATATTTATATTAGCTAGTGATGAAGATAACATAATGGCAAGAGTATACATATACATATGTATGATCATCTTCATATTGGCTTGCACCAAGCACAGTAATCTCTCCTATCAGAATGTACGTATGTAGACATATGTGTATGTGTATATAATGTATGTACGTACATGCATATGCATGTGTGTGCATGTATACATATCCATATACGGACATACAGACAAACCAACCCAGGGTTTGAAAACTCGGCCGGGATCGGCACAGATCGGCTGATCCGGATCGGATTTCGGCTGACCATGCCGATCTCGGATAACCCAACCGAGCTCAGGTGCCCATGGATTGCGGAATCGGCCGATTCCGATCCGAATCGGCCGATTCGGATCGGGATCGGCGGGTTCCGATCCGATTCGGGGGGGATTTCACTGTTCCCCCCCACCGATTTGAAAAAAAAAAAAAACCCGGCCAAAATCGGCCCGAACCGGACCAGATCGGCCGGTCCAGACCCGATCTGGTCCGGTTCGGGCCGATTTCGGTCCCCCCCTTAAGGTTTAAGGGTTTAGGGGTTTAGGGTTTTAGGGTTTAGGGTTTAGGGTTTAGGGTTTAGGGTTTAGAGTTTAGGTTTTAGGGTTAAGGGTTAAGGGTTAAGGGTTTAGGGTTTAGGGTTAAGGGTTAAGGGTTAAGGGTTTAGGGTTTAGGGTTTTAGGGTTTTAGGGTTTTAGGGTTTAGGGTTTAAGGGTTTAAGGGTTAAGGGTTAAGGGTTTAGGGTTAAGGGTTAAGGGTTAAGGTTTTAGGGTTTAGGGTTTAGGGTTTAGGGTTTAGGGTTAAGGGTTAAGGGTTAAGGGTTAAGGGTTTAGGGGTTTAGGGTTTAGGGTTTAGGGTTTAGTGTTTTAGGGTTTTAGGGTTTAGGGTTTAGGGTTTTAGGGTTTAGGGTTTTTTATGGATGTACATGAATTGCATTCATTCTTATTGTACATCAATTGAATAATATGTATGTAATTTTTTCTGATTTTATTTTTATTTTTTTCTGATTTTTTCTGATTTTTTTAATTTTTTATTATTTTTTAATCTGGCCGAGTCGGACTGGCCAGACTTCATCTGGATCGGCCGACTCGGCCGATCCGATCCTAGTCGGATCGGGATCGGCGGGTCCCGATTCGGGGACCCGATCCGATCCGGAATTCCTTGCAGGTGCCGGATCGGCCAAGATCAACCCGGATCAGGCTGATATAGGCCCCAATGGCTAGTTTGACTAGCCGTTGGGTTTCAAACTAGCCGTAGTTTGGGTCTTGGAAGTCTATTTAACCTCCCCCAAGGCCCTCCTAAGGCTCCACAAGTGCCTCTCTCACTCTCCAACTCTCGCACACTCTCGTTGTCTCTCACACTCTCTCGATTGTTGACTTCTCTGTCGGTCTCTCCTCGACTAGAAACTCGACGACCTCTACAAGACTTCCTACTGGCTACTACACGCTCTCTTTCTTTCTCTCCTCTTCTTTTAAACTCTTGTACCTTTGTTTATCATTTTTTTCCTTTTTATATTATTATTGTCAACATCTCTTGTCCTTTGGCAGTTGACGTGTTGTGAGCTGCTCAACTGCCTAAAAAATGGCATCTCAAGGTGTTGCTGAGTGGTACTCTAGGAATCCTCCTAGCGTTGATCTTGCGTGGGCTTATTACACGCCGGTGGACATGGGCAAGATAAAGGTACAATGTAAATATTGCAAACAGATCGTCTCTGACAGGGTCTGGCGATTCAAACAACATCTGACTGTAATAAAAGGTAAAGTTGCATCATGTGCTCGAGTTCCTTCAGAGGTTCAAATCCAATTCTAAAACTATATGAAGGAGAATGAATCAAGTAAAGCAAGTATTGCAAGAAGAAGACAGGAAATTCGAGAAGAGTTGTATGAACCAACGTGAAAGTCCAATGCTAGATGTCGGCTTGGTAGAAGTGGTCAACCTATAAATGTAGATGATTAGAATCCGAGTAAGTTTGTTATTTAATTTATTTTCATGTTCTTCAATTAATACTCCCAGACAAAAAGTTACAATAGATTTTTTTTTCTTTTACATTTAAAGATGAATTGCGACGTACAATGGAGGCAAGTCGACGGTCCTTTACATATGAGGACTTATTTCGATAAATTGGAAGATATGCAGGACAAGAAAGTGGCTCTTCACCTTCTAGACAATGAAGCACTCGGTATGAGCACTAATATATGTGATACTCTACATGAAGAGTTCACTAGAGATGAAGATCCTAGAGTGGGTCTAATAGATCTCTTCCTTACCAAAAAGAAGGATAAATGACCTTTTATTACTGTTGCATTCAAGAACTTAAAACTTAGCAAGGAGAAGATAGGGAGAGCTACATCTAGGTGATTTTTCTACAACAGAATCTCTGTTAACACTGCTAAGAGGTCATATTGTGATTCAATGATCGAAATTATCCAAAAGTTGGCAAAGGGGTTGAAGGACCTACCCCATACGAGATCTGCTACAAGTACTTTGACTTAGAAGTTGACGACATCCAGACATATATTACATCTTTTGAAAGAACATGGGACGAGTATGGTTGTACTTTAATGTACGATGAATGGACTGGTATGTAATCTTCATCTTCTTCATGCTTTTAATTCTTAAATACAAATGCGTCTCTTTCTGATTTCTTATCACCTATGAAACTTCATATGAATAACAAGAAGAAGTATGATCAACTTTTTAATTTACTACAAAGTCGAAATTGTGTTTTGGAAGTCTATTGATGCATCTTGAAAGGTGAAGAATGCCCAGTGCCTATTCCAATTAATGGATAAAATAGTGGAAGAGGTGGGAGAAAAAAGAATTGTCCAAGTAGTTACTGATAATGCAACGGCGTTAAAGTTAGCTGGATAAATGTTGATGGAGAAGAGACAATATCTATATTGGGTTCTCTGTTATGCTCATTGTATCGACTTGATGTTAGAAGAGATTTGCTCTGACCAAACGGTGGATGTAGTGGTTAAGAGCGCTCGATTTATCACCACATTCATCTACAACTATAACAATATTTTAGATATCATACGCAAACATACTCATGGAAGAGAGTTACTTCGTTCGGGAGTCATCAAATTTGCATCTCAATATATCTCTCTAGATAGTTTAAGTCAATAAAAAAATAACTTGATTAGAATGGTGGCATCAGAAGATTGGAAGAATCACATGTTGCGGTATGCACCAACTAAGGTCAGAGAGAAGGATAAGAAAGTGGTTGATCTAATCAATCTAGGTCTTTCTAAAGCAAACTACAGGCGGTGTTAAATGTTTTAGAACCACTTGTCCATGTCATACGAGCTTGTAATGGAGAAAAAAGATCAGATATGGGATATTTATGAGGCTGTGCACAGAGTCAAAGAACTCATTCAACTTAACAACCCAACAACCTATGTGAAGTGGGGGGAGATAATAGACAAGCGTTGGAAACACACTTTACACTATGATCTTCATGCAGCCGGTAAGCAAGTAGTTTTGTACATTTATTAATTTGTATATACATTTATCAATTTATCATAAATAATAACTAACTTCTACTTCTCTACTTAAGTTATTTTTTCAACCATCATTATATGTATAGAACTGATAAGAAGAAGGATAACTATGACAATAGCTCAGAAGTGTTAATTAGGACTAAAAATGTTATTAGGCGCATGCTTGAAGATGATGACAGAGTAATAATGGCATGCAAGCAAATACATAATTATAGACTCATGTTATACCACTTTGGGATAAGTACTGCTCAAAGAACTGTAAAGATTTTAAATTCATGTTTGAATATTATTAACCAGATGTTCTACTTAAGTTTTAATTATAGTTTGCACATTACTGACATATAAAATTTTCTATTTACAGTTGACTGGTGGCTGGATCATGGAAAAACATATGGCTATGAAGATCTAGTCTATGTAGCAATTTGGGTCCTAAGTTAAACAACCTCTGCATCAAGTTGTAAGAGAAACTAAAGCACATTTGGCTTGATTCACACTAAGTAAAAAAATAGATTGACTAGAAAAACTGGTGTTCTACCATTATAACATAAGGTTGGAGCTAAAAATCTCCAACTTATACGGAACCTTCAGCGGCAGGAGAAGGGGCAAGGCTCGGAAGGGACAAGTGCAGAAGAACCCCTAAACTTGGATGAGATGTTCAAGGAGCAACATCCACTAAATGAATGGGTTGATGCAAGTACTTCAGTTGAGTCTGAATTCGATCTAAATGATTGGGAATAGGCGGAAGGAGAGTTAGATGGTATACCACTACTTCCTGATTTCAACTTCCTCCTTCAAAATGTCAGAAGAAAAGTAAAACATAAGGACCAAGTAAAAAGAAGAGTGTTACTGGAATTGACATTACTGATCTGGACACTATCGAGGAGGAGGATGAAATGCTAGAACTAAGTGATGATGCGCAATATCAATAGAACTAAGTGATGATGTGCAATATCAAACTTCAAATGATTTGACATCAAAGATAAACACTGATAGTTCCGACAATGGAGATACTACCAGTGCCCCACCAATTGTATTCACTGAAAAACAAGATTACATTTATCCCACTCAAGATAAACATCATGGTAGCAGAGCAAGACGGGAAGAAACTGAAACTTAAACATTTAGCCATTGTTGTCAAACTCGTCCCGTCCCGGCCGGGACAGGACGGATCGCCCCATCCCGGTCCAAAAATGGGACAGGC
Source organism: Zantedeschia hybrid cultivar (assembly GCA_030544215.1). Classification (NCBI taxonomy): domain Eukaryota; kingdom Viridiplantae; phylum Streptophyta; class Magnoliopsida; order Alismatales; family Araceae; genus Zantedeschia; species Zantedeschia hybrid cultivar. Next base: position 56,557,887 of record JARZZO010000002.1, on the reverse strand, counting down.
CACCGAGTGTCCCAGTTACTGACCCGGGCTGACCCGGCCGTTCTAGTGTGTCCCGGACCATCCCGAGTTATCTCGATCGGCATCATGCTTTCCGGGCGGGATTTGAAGATTGGGTTTAATGAGGGGTATTTAGGTAAATTGAAATATCTAACAAGTATATTTGAGAATAATAAAATTCTATTGGGGATGCCAATGTAAAAACTTGATGCTAAAGAGACCCAACCCTCACGTGGAAGTTGAATGGTTTTCTTGCTAGCGAGGACACCCATCGCTCCTCTTCCTCTCTCGCTGGCGTCGCTTACGAAGAAGCTTCCACAGTAGCTTCTCTCCTACGGCGAGCTCTCCACGCTCTCTCACGGTGCACGGAACGAGCTCTCTCACGGCGTCACAGCAGTCGCTCTTCCACGGCAAGGTTAGTCAACACGCTCTCTCTCTCTCTCTCTCTCTCTCTCTCTCTCTCGTTTAAATGTTGTAAACATCTTCATGTTCACTCGTTAATGCTCATTTGCTTGCTCATTGTCTCATTTAAATGTTGGAAACCACATATGTTTGTGTCTTCCATGTTCATTGTACACAATTTTTTCCATTTCTTGTGATTTTGTAGGCTTTTTTTTGTTGCAAAAATGAGTGATGTTCTTGAAAACACAGTGGGAACCAATCCTAGTACCCAAGGCCAATCCCAGTCATCAGTTACTTCGGCCCTTGCTAGGTCTGATGATATTGCTTGGAACCATGCAAAAGCTGTTCCAGGGCAGAGAAAACAAACAATTTGTTTGTTTTGTAACAAGTTTATCAAGGAAGGGGGGATAACCATATTGAAGGAACATTTGGCTAGGATAAAAGGGAGAGTTGTTTCATGTAAGCAAGTAGATGAAGATACTAGATTTAGAATGAAGCAACTAATTCAAAGTGGCAAGACAGAAAAATATAGAAAAAGACAGATTGATGCAGAAATTGGTAACCCTCATGGGTCACCGATTGAGGTGGAAGAAGAAAAACAAGTGCCTGAACGAGAAGGTAATGTGCCTGATAATAATATTTGGAGGAGGGGGACTGAGCCGATGAAACGACGTAATCCTAACATTCTAGTTACTCAATTTTTTGCTCCAAGAACAACACCCGTTTCCCAACCTAGCATCAAGTCTGCTATGGCAACAAAGGAGGTAGTTGATGCAGCCAATATGGTTGTTGCTCAATGGTGGTACGATGCAAATATTCCTTTTAATGCAGCTCGGTCAAAATATTACCAGCCTATGATTGATGCAATTTGAGCAATTGGACCTGGCCACAGAGTGCCATCTTATTATATTTAAGAGGGAAACTTTGAAGAATAGTGTTCATGAGGAGAATGAATTCATGAAATTATTTAAAGAAACATGGACAAGAACAGGATGCTCTGTCATGGCTGATGGATGGACGGATAAAAAACAAAGAACTTTGATTAATTTTTTGGTGTATTGTCCTGAAGGGGCTATGTTTCTAAAATCAATTGATGCAAGTGGTGTGGTGAAAAATGCAACAGCTTTGTTTAATATGTTTGATGAGGTAGTTTCAATTGTTGGGCCTAATAATATTGTGCAATTTATAGCTGACAATTAGGCTAGTTATAAGGCTGCTAGGCACAAATTGGAGGAGAAGTATAAGAGCTTTTATTGGACTCCTTGTGCAGCTCACTGCATAGATCTTATTCTTAAGGACATGGCAAAGGATGATGAATTTCCAAAAAATGCAACAACAATTGAAAAGGCAAAGAAGATTACTAAATTCATTTACAATCATGCTTGGATTCTTAATGTCATGAGGCAAGATTTCACAAATGGAAAGAATTTGATGAGGCCAGGTATCACAAGATTTGCTACAAACTTTATTACCTTATTGTGCATTTATCTTTTCAAGACAGAACTTCATCAATTGTTCACAAGTGATCTTTGGGGAAATTCCTCCTATTCTTAAAGTAACGTTGGACAAGAAGTTGTTAATATTCTTCTTGATGGTTCATTTTGGAAAGATGATGAACATATTTTAAAGGTTAGTGAGCCATTAGTGGAAGTTCTTTGGCTTGTTGATGGTGAATAGAAGCCAGCCATGGGATATTTATATGAAGCCATGGATAGGGCAAAATAAACAATCATGAAAAATTTCAACAAGAAGAAGAGAGAACACAAGCCTTATTGGAGGGTTATAGATAGAAGATAGGACAGCCAGATGCACAGTTCCTTGCATGCTGCGGGTTACTTCCTAAATCCAGAATTTTTCTACAGCCCTAGCTACCCATCACATGAAGAAATTATCAATGGCTTGAATGAGGTTGTGGACGGATTAGTGGCTGATGAGAATAGTCAGAATCTTCTTATTAAACAACTTGATCTTTACAAGCATGCCCGTGGAAGCTTTGCGAGTAGATTGGCAATAAGACTTCGCACTCAACTATCTCCAGGTATCTACCAACTAAATAGAATTTAGTTGAAATTAATGTAGAATATATTGCTTTCTAGGTTTCTGATTTTTTATATTTTCTATCTTTGATTAGCTTCATAAAAGGAGCAATTTGGAGGTGATGCGCCTGAGCTTAAATGATTTGCCGTGAAGATTTTGAGTCAATGTTGTAGTTCAAGTGGATGCGAAAGAAATTGGACCATTTCTGAACATATTCACAGCAAAAAGAAAAATAGGCTTGAGCCTAACATGTTGCATGATCTAGTATTTGTGCATTACAATTTGAAACTCCATGAAAGGCAAAAAAAAAACTGAGCCTCACCGATGATCCTATTAGGTTGGACAACATTGATATATTGGCTGATTGGGTTTGTGAAGAAGAGCCTCCACTCAATGATGAAGATCCCGTGGGTGGGAATTTGTAGAGCAGCCTACAGCAGGTCCAGCTAGAGAGGAAGACCAACGTCTAACTTTTTTAAGTTAATGCTGCACCTGCAAGTGAAGGAGATGAAGAAGGGAATTCAGGATCAATTGATTCTAGCTCTAGTGGCTAAGCTCTATTAATAGAGCATTTAGTTTTTGTTTCTTTGTTTTTTAGAGTTGGAGAGGACAAGTTTTTGTTTTTGTTTCCATTAAACATTGTCATTTTCTTTCACTTTAAATGAAGGTAGAATGCATTGATGATCTGCTATTTTGCTGTGATATGCTGTTTTTTATTTATTTTATTGCACATATATTTGTTCCATATTTTTTAAAAATATGTATATAAAAAAACAGCTTGGGACACCAAAAATTTTGTAGTAGAAAAACATGATAGGGACCGGGACGGGGACGAGGACGGGATTGTCAATTATGCATTCAACAGATCAAAAAAGAAGGAAAAAGAAAAAGCTCCTCAGTGTGCAGAACAACTCAAGAGGGAGAGAGAAAATCAAGAGCAACTATCATATGCATCATCCCATACTCCATACAAAGGGTATAGTTATCCTACTAGATATGTAGTTTATCCTCAACATTAATACATCTGACTACCAGGGAGTTATCTACGATATCCACAAATTTCAGAGCTATCCTCCCGATCTCATCAGTCACATGGCTCATATCAAGTGCCAGATATCCCTAGATATATGATGTAATATGAGCAATACTACTATAACTATATATCCAATACATATGATTATAACCAGTATATGATGCAATATGAGCAATACTACTAAAACTATATGTCATAGTCCGACTATGTAAACCATATGTTCAATCAATATAATGTATGTCTAAATAAATGTAAGTTATATAAGTTTATTCAAGTTTTTTGTCCAATAGCATCTTATGTACTTCAAATCAATGTAATTCAACACAACTATGTATTGGACTTATTCTTTACATTTTTTAAGATTTTTTAATTTTTTTATGCTGCCCGATCCAACCAACCCTGGCTCAGCTAGGATCGGCCCAGATCAGATTGGGATTGGCCGATCCAATCTGTTTTGGGCCGACTGATCTGGGACCCGATCCCGAGTTTCCTAACCTTGTACCTACCTACCTACCTATATATATATATATATATATATATATATATATATAACATGCATCCAAAGATGCACATGGCTATTTCTACAGGTAGAGCTGACACAAGAATCCAACGTGTACCCTGTCAAAATAGAAGACATAAAAATCAAAGAGTGACGACCACAAAAAAATGTTCAGTTCATGTAATTTTATTTCGACGCTCTTAAAGAGCACTATCCATGTGTTTTTTTGAAATCCCTCTCCATTAATTGATGTTTGATAAAAATAACTAAGACACACAGATGATGCATCAAATCTAACACACTAGAAGTTGACACACGAAAACGGAAACATTGTCTTCCAATAAATAGTATCAAAAACATCAAAGCCTGCTTGTCTAGCCAGTTCCACCTTTGCCCATTGACTGTTGCATGCAAGGTAGTAGAATTGGAGCAGGACAGGTAATCGCCCAGTCTCAACCCAATCTGGATCAGGATTGGATTGCCAAATCAGCCAATCCAAGGGAAAATTAGAAAAGGCTGATCCATAGATCGGCTCAATTTTTTAAGTTAAATCTGAAAAAATGAGAAAATCAAGAAAATTGGAAAATGAGGGGAAATTATGAATATTAAAAACAAACTAAAAAATGAAAATGACACGCTACCAATCAAATCTAATGGAATAATATTGATTAAGGGTGGTAGTGGTCAATTGTGATTCAAGATTCAACTCAACTAGAATAAATGATCAAACATGAGAAATCAAATACTTACTGCATTACTCGTTGGGTAAATAAATAAAAATAAAAATCCGGGCAAGAGGGTTAGATGCATGTGAGTTCATATCAGCTATACCAGCTTGGATCGAATGTATCAGGCAGAATCGGCCCTATTCATGGCCAATCTAGGCCGATACGACCTAATTCATGGCCGATTTAGGCCCCTTTTTTTGTAATGGTCTTTGAGGGATCAGTTTTCTCCCACTAAATCGGATCAGCATCCATCGATTCCAATCCAAATTGGCCAATCCAGGGGAAAGGGCTGATCGCTCAATTTTTTAATTAAAAATTAGAAAAATGATAAAAAAATAAGAAATAAAAAATCAGGAAAATCATAAACATTAACATAAACTAAAAATGAAAATGACACACTAACAATCAGATCTAAAGGAATTACATTGATTTGAGTTGGTAGTGGCCAATTGGAGACTCGGGATTCAACTCATAACTTGAATAAATGATCAAACATGAGAAATCAAATACATACTACGTTACTAGTCAGATAAATCAAAAAAATTCAAGACCAGGGCAGGGGGCTTAAATGCTGGTGAGTTCATAACAGCTATATCGGGCCTGGATCGGGCAATTCGGCAGAATCGGCCGATTCATGGCCAATCCAGGCTGATACATTCCAGTTCTGGCCGACCTAGGCCGGAACGACCCAACTCTGGCTGATTCCAGAGTCAATTTAGGCCCTTTTGTCTTTTTTTATTTTCTTTGGGGGATCAGTTTTCCCCCCATTAAATTGGATCAGCATCCGTCAATGCCGATCTGAATCAGCCGATCCCGACTTGAATCGGACAATTCATGGCCAATCCAGGATGATACAATCCAATTCTTTCCGACCTAGGCCGGGACGACCCAACTATGGTCGATTCCAGGCCAATTTAGGCCCTTTTGTTTTTTTTTTTTCTTTGGGGGATCAGTTTTCCATTAGATCAGATCGGCATCCCTCAATTCCGATCCGAATCAGCCAATCCCGATCAGAATCGACTGATTCTGTGAACCACGGTTGCATGTCCCCGCTTTTATTTTTCCCTTTTCTGAATTAGAAAACATTAGGAAGATTGGCACATTTATTGCATTGCACATCTCAGAAGAGGGGCTCTACAATTTTCTGTGTAGCAAATTTCTTGTTTTAAGCATGAGATATTTAGGTAAAATGCAAATATTTTAACGAAAAGTTCTAGTAGTTTTATGAGAAATAGTCAATACATGTAAAATTTGGTTTATTCAGAAATCCAATTAAATGGAGTGTGAACTATCAACATGTACCTTAATCAATCTTAGATCACGGATTGAAAAGGTACCATCATCACTTCCAGAAGCTATCATACAGCTCGCCAGCCTATTCAAAATAAGCAAGATGCATTTGAGGCTTGACCAGTGAAAAGTTATATAATTTCAAGCAGGATGCAGAAATATGCAGATACTTACCTGTTCCATGAGATAACATTGACATCTGAATTATGTGCTTCTACAGCAATGGCTGGTGATTTTCCTATACGCGTATCCCAAATAGCAATCTTTTTGTCGACAGAGCAAGAGGCAAAAACATCTGATTCTGTGGGACTCCACTGCAAAGGTGTTTGTTGACGTAGAGCTTAATAAACAATTATTATTTTACCATCAAGTCAAAAAAGGGCAAAAAACTACAATGTTGATAAGTGACTAAGATAAAAGAATCAAACACCTAATGGAACATTTAAGATGGAGTAGATACCTGTAGATCTTCAACACTTGCTGTATGTCCAATGAATGGAGAAATATCTACATTCCATGCTTCAGATGAAGGTTCCCAAAGGTGAATATGACTATTGCAGTCACCTTGAAGGTAAAAGCACCATAAAGCATAAGGCAACACGAGAAATGAATAAAGAAGCACCATTATTGTCCAATTTTGAAAAGTACGTAACGTATAGTGAGAAATTAATGAGAAACAAGGTACAATCTTTGACATGTTTTCCAGGGAAATAGCTAAGTGACTGACTGTCTGTACATTCTCATCAATGAGTACTTTTGAAGATAATACAGTATTCTTCCTTTGGTTTCAGCTACATAGCATGTAAATTTTCAGACACACGCAAAAAGGCCAAATGGTAAAACATACCAGAGACAAGCCTCCCAGGAACAACAGGACTCCAATCTATTGCAAATCCTTCATTTTTGTGCCCTTTAAATTTAACTACAGGCGAGTGATTGTGAATCGCATTAGCTCCTCTGCTCATTTCTGATTCAGATTCAGCTAAACTGTTTAACATGGAGCTGAAGTCCCACACCTGCATTTATTATGCAGCAGCAATCTACATGAAAATTTGTTTCGAAAAAACACATATAAACAAACTAATGATATGAATACCGCAGTACAATGCATATGTTAGCAACTGACCATGGCACAGAAAGTTATAATTTCGAAGCATATTATTAAATATCAGGAAGGCCATGGCCCATTAAAGCCCAGATGCAATAAGGCTTGTTTTGTAATGGAATCAGCCTAGAATAAAAGATGGAAGTGGATCTAGATTCCAAAAGATTTAAAGTTTTAATTTGATAACTTGGAATAGAGTAGGAAACAAGTCCTTCATTTTTTGTGCCCTTTAAATTTAACTACAGGCGAGTGATTGTGAATCGCATTAGCTCCTCTGCTCATTTCTGATTCAGATTCAGCTAAACTATTTAACATGGAGCTGAAGTCCCACACCTGCATTTATTATGCAGCAGCAATCTACATGAAAATTTGTTTCGAAAAAACACACAAACAAACTAATGATATGAATACCGCAGTACAATGCTTACGTTAGCAACTGACCATGGCACAGAAAGTTATAATTTCGAAGCATACTATTAAATATCAGGAAGGCCATGGCCCATTAAAGCCCAGATGCAATAAGGCTTGTTTTGTAATGGAATCAGCCTAGAATAAAAGATGGAACTGGATCTAAATTCCAAAAGATTTAAAGTTTTAATTTGATAACTTGGAATAGAGTAGGAAACAAGTCCCACCTGAATTGGGATAAAGGCCAGAATCTGTATTATAGCGCCACAAACATACGAACACTGATTCCAATCTGTGTCCACACTGGAATAAGAGGACATTATGGCAGGCTAGACATTTATTATAAGAGCTATACAAGTGGTGCAGCACTTCTGCACCACAAGTGGGCAGCCTTCTGATCTAAGCACTTCATTTTTTTTAAGGGCCAAGGGTTGGGGGCAACCCTAAAGGAGCCATCCGTACCATCTGATCCTTTGATCGGATGGTTAAAAATTTCTAAAAAATAACAATGTACCAGATTTTTTCATTTTTTAGTTTTTTTTTACAAATGGCCATCCCTCTGGGTTTTTTATAAGAAAATAACTTGCTGCACTGCCAGGCGTTATTATGCTGCCTGGCGGTGCAGCCAAGGGGAAAAAATTAAAAAAATTTTTGCAAGACCCCATTCAATTTTTCGTCTTTTTTCGGGTCGTCCGTTCCAAGATCGGATTGTACAGTCGGGTAGGGTGGGTCGGGGCTTTCAAAAACAAAATTTTCCTTGGCTGCACCGCCAGGCGGCGTAATAATGCCTGGCAGTGCAGCAAGTTATTCTCTTTTAAAAAATAAAAAATGCTTGCTTCCTGCTGCAGCCATCCAATCTAAACAGATTGGACGGCCAGCCGCTTGCAGTGCAGAAGCGCTATAACTCTTATTATAATTCTTATTCACCTCTTATCTAAAGCAAATTTAGTTATTGAAGAATAAGAATCCTTATTCCACATTGCGTAACATTTGACCTACCAAATTAAAGTTACAATAAAAGCTAGAACATGTATTCTGCTTTGAATATGTACTCTTGAATATGTATTCTTAGAATAAGGCTAATTCTAGTTTGATAGGCAGAATAGGTTATACCACGTCAGAATTGCTTATTCCCTAGATAAGGAGAATAAGCAATTCTAGTCTAGATCCAAGAATTGCTTATTCTGCCTATTACGCCAGTGGGACCCACACCACTATCAAAGTGAATCGTCCCTTATTCTGGCATAAGTAATTCCGATATAAGTAATTCCGGATAAGCCATTCTGCTATCAAAGTGGGGCTAAACTTAGGCTAAGACAGGTCACAGTTATAGAAAAAACCATAGTGAAATGTTGGAGATTAGAAACTTATCCTATCACAGGAACCTAGAATTTCCTCATTGAGCATTACTATCAAGAAGGTTGTGGCGTGTAGTCTTGAAGCAGAAGAACTCTTCATAATATCCAGCTCCAACATAGTTATAGTCAAATGTCCAAAGCATGGAATAAAAAGTGAGAGTTGATTATTTAAAGAACTCACATAATCTTGGAAAATTTTAGATTCATCATCTCTGGACTAAATGCTTTCTAATTGATGAGAATGCCGAGAGTTTAAATGATAAGTTAAACTCACATAATCTTGGAAAAAAATTTATTCATCATCTCTGGACTAAATGCTTTCTAATGATGAGAATGCCGAGAGTTTAAATGATAAGTTATAACAATGGATAAATGCCTTGGAATCTAATTAGTCAAACTAAGTCAAAATATATGAAATATAGTATAAGTAATATGAGGGTTGACCAAAAGAATTTGGTTACACTCGTTGGTCAAGTTATTCTCAGAAGTAACGATTTTTGAAATTTAGATTCTATCATTCAAGAGAGGGAACCAAGAGGATGTCACACATAGAGTCAAGGCAGGTTGGTTGAAGTGGAGAAGGGCATTCGCAGTCTTCTATGATCGACAAGCCCCTTTAAAGCTCAAAGGTAAGCTCTATAGTATGGCTACGAGACCTACAATGTCATATGACATTGAGTGCTGGACTGCAAGGAAAGATCACATACAAAAAACATGTGTGGCAGAGATGGTGATGTTGAGATGGATGTGTGGAAAGATTAGAAAGGATTAAATTCAGAATGAAAATACACAGTTATTTAGGTATAGCTCTTATTAACATTAAGCTTGTGGAAAATAGGCTAAGATGGTTCAAACATGTGTACAGCCATCCAGGTTTGGCACTGACCAGGAGATGTGATCAAATTATAATAAAGGAAGGTAGAACAACTCATGGATGACCCAAAGTAAGATGGTTAGATGCAGTAAGAAGGGGTTTGACATTCCTAGATTTAACTAACATATGGCATTCTTCAGGCAGCTGATGTCATTTTTTGCTGCAACACAAGTGTCCTTTGGTGATGGCAGGCACTCTTTTGGGCTGTCAAGTGGTGCAGACCAACACCTCTATCCAAGCTATTCCCTAGGCTGTTTGATATATCCTCCGATCCTCTTGTGTGTGTAGCACAGGTGGTGGACCAGTAGGCATGGGTTCCTTCTTTTAGAAGGAATCTTAGGGAGGACTAAGGAGGAGATCCAGGACCTACCTTCCCTCTTGCTCTTCAAGATCATGTGATCGATGGCTCCTTATAGGATTTTTAGCTTTGGACATGGGATGCTTGTGGGACCTTTTGAGTCAGATCAGCATATCAAGCTATTGCAGATGGCGGCATGAGGAGTCCTTTCTATCACCACATCTGGGACCCTAAATCCCCCTTGAAGGTTAAGACCCTGGTTTGGAGGATTTCAAATGGTACTTCCTACTGCAGATAAGCTGATCCAATTTGGGTGTGAGGTGCCTTTCTTCTGTGCCCTCTGTGGGGAAGAGGATGAATCCATAGAGCATCTTTTTGTTACATGCAGCTATGCGCTAGAAGTGTGGAGAAGCATTTTGGCCAAGGTCCACCAACACCTTTGACTGGTTACCAATGCAGAATCCTTCTTACAGCAGTGGGATCTTGTGCAGCCTCCTAAAGAAGATCGTGTCAGTTGATGGCTGATCCTCCATGCTACTCTATGGGCTATTTGGGAGAAGAGGAATTGGTGATCTTCAAAGGCTTTGGACATAGAGAGGATAGTGTCTTTGTCTGTGATAGGGTGAGGGAATGGATGAGGATTTGTTTTTTTTTTTAGAAAAAACATGGATTGTACTACCAATTTTATTGATAAAGAGAGGAAGTACAATTCAAAGCAGAGAAGAGATATTCCTATCCCTTTCAAAAGAAAAAACTTACAATGGCATTAACTATTTAAATGCCTTATTCCAATTATCAACAGAGGACCCTGAAATATGTCTTGACCAATTATACAAAAATGACAAGCTTCCAATAGCAATATTTTCCACATAAATTTTACTCCCTCTGAATATCGCCTCATTCCTTTCCTTCCAAATGCTCCAGCAGATTGCATGAGGAATAATCCCAAGAAGACTTCTATGCTTCCTTTGATTATATTTGGATCTCAAGTGTCTGAAGAAAATCCACATCTCCCAAATTGTTCGAAAACTTGGTTTAAAATGCAAGAGCTCCCCGATAATAGTCCAAACTTGTTTGTCAACATGACAATTGACAAGCAGGTGGTCAACATCTTCCGGTTGACTGCCACAAAGTGAGCACAAAACATCATCTTCCTGGCACCATTTCCTCCTATAGACTTTAGTAACTATCATTTTTTTCATACATCTACCACATGAATGCTCTAACTTTAAAAGGTGATTTGATTTTCCACACGTCATCATTCTTCAAGTAGTTAGGCATATCACCTACTCGCACAGCATAATAGGACTTCACAGTGAATGTCCCTTTGGTAGGTTCTCATATCAATTTATCCTCCTCATTTGTATGTATAGAAATAGCATACAAATCCTTCAATAAAGATGAAAATTGTTGTATCTCCTCATCCTTCATATTCATGCGCATCCGAACATTCCACTGAATCTAATTTTGCACATTCTCATAGCAATCTTTCACCAAAGTCCACTGGCCTTCAGCAATAGCATACAGGTTAGGGTATTGCTCCTTCAACATCTTTTCCCCCAACCATTTGTCTTTCCAGGAGAAAATGCTTTCCCCATTCCCCACTTTGTGAAAAATGTGGTTCACAAAATGATTTCCAGCTTTGATTATATCTGTCCACAATGGAGACATCATAGAAACATTTGATTTTTGAAGAAAAAATCTGCATCTAGGCATATAGTGTTTACTGATGATAAGTTGTTTCCACAAACTAGGTTCTTCCTCCATTAGCTCCCATAACCATTTTCCCGGAAGCGCCACATTCCATACTTGAAGATTCCTTACCCCCAGGCCCCCTTTCTCCTTTGGTTTGCACACTTTCCTCCAATTTACCAGCGGAATACCTCTTTTGTTCTTATTGTAACCACCCCAAAGAAACCTTCTTCTGATTTTATCAATGTCCTTGCAAACAGAACTTGGCATGAGAAAAACAGAACAAAAATGCATTGGGATTGCCGTGAGGACAGAATTAATCAAAGTAATTCTGCCCCCAAAAGATAGCTGTTTGGCCTTCCAAGAAGACAAATTTTCTTTGAATTCTGAGAATAACAGGGTCCCAATCCTTAACACTTGCCCTTCTATCATTCAAAAGGTAATCCCAAATAAGTGATTGGGAGTTTACCAATGCCACATCCAAGGATATCTGCCACAATTCTGCCCTGGTCTTCACCCAAATGTACAGGAATAACAGAACTTTTGTCATAGTTAATTTTCAGCCCAGAACAAGCCTCAAAACCTCTCAAAAGAAAGGATATAAACTTCGCATTTTCCATTTCAGTTTTAAAGAATAATAATGTATCGTCCGCAAATTGTAGATGATATATTCCTGGCTGCCCTCTACAAATCTGAACACCCCTGATCCAACCCTTGTTTTCAGCTATAGCACACATTCTACTCAATATATTGGCCACAATAACAAATAAAAGTGGTGAAAGTGGATCCCCATTTTTTGTTGGTCTAGTCTTATGGCTAATTCCCTTTTTTTTTTTAGGAGAAGCTTAAGTGGGCACCACCTTTGTGCATTGGTTATACCTCTCTTTTGTGTAGGGCTTTTGAGCATCATTGTAAATCTCTTACACTCTTTGTAATACTATTCTTGTGGTACTATCCACTTTCCAAAGAAAAAAAAACAAATATGGCATTGAACATATTAAAATGACATGACAAGATTCTCACACCAACCCTAAATAAATGAGATAAGGCCCTTATGATGATGACGATGATGATGATGACGACAATGATGATCTCTGGAGTGAACGATAAACCATAGTTGTGACTTTATCTATTCTACCAGTAATAGGATATGATAACATAAGCTTTATAAAAATGACTTGCAGCATAATCTACGATATTATATGAATTTATTTACAAACAAGTAGCCAACCTGCACATAACCTTCCTCTGACCAACTTGCAAAAATGTGAGGCTTCTGCATCATTGACCGAATGCGATTTACACAACCTTGATGGGCAACCTTGTGCAGCTGGTTCAATAAAAATAATGAAAAAGTTTCTATGGTAAGACCGAGCCATGCACTTTGTCACACAAATCAGACCAGTGAAGTTAAAGGAGAGAATTCTCACCTGTAAGATAGGTTGTGCAGACTTATCATTGCCATCTTCCTCATCTTCACTGCTGCTGTCACTTTCCATATCATTGTCATCATCAACAGATGAATTGGGCACTAATTCACGCTTTTTCCCCCAAATATTTGACAGCTTAAACATTCCAATATAGTTCCAGGATGATTTCTCTGCCTAAAAACAAGAAGTCAGATCTCAAGCAATATGCAAGAAGCAGCTACATCTACTCATGATGAGTGAGCATAAGACTCATATGCGTCATATAAACTAGTTTGTCATGTTTGTTACCTAAGAAACGGGCACTTTATACAACAACAACAACAACAACAACCATAAGCTGCAACAACTTTCCAATCCTAGGCATAGCTGACTGTCTGAGGAGGCACAGCACTGTGTGCAAGAGAGCTCAGCAGCAGTGCAGGCTTAAATGCATCTATAATAAAGGAACACCCTAGAGAGAGTAAAACACCCAGAAGCATACCTGAGTCCCAGCCACGCCATAAACAGTATGCGGGAATTCCGTCCGAATCAGACCCAGTGAGTCTCGCATGATATCAAAGCTACAACCAGTATCACCGCGGAAAAAAAAAACAAAAAGGGGAAAAAAAAACTCCTGTGAGAATGACAAGGAAAACAAAATATAAACAGGGGATGGAAGACAAGGAATTGCCTCGCAAGACTCCCACCTCAAACACGGCCAACCAATATCGAAGGCGCGGAGGTAGTTGTAGACGGAGGGATCGCACTGGAGTTCTTCCCCCTCCTCCAGCTTGTCCACTCCCGGCTGCCATACCTATAAGAGAAGAAAAAAAACAGCACAGCATTTAGAAGAACCACAGCACAATTCCAAAGAAGCAGTTGATTAAAAAATGGGACTTTGAGGGGCGCCAGCGCTGCCCATTTTGCGAAACCGAGGTAATAAGCTCGGAATTGTGATAGGTCTTGATTGCTAGACACCTTTGTGCGACTGTTAGAGAACAAAGGAGCAATTTTTCTTGCTTGTTGATGCTTACCTTTGCAGGAGCGGATGGCACCGAAGATGAGGACTCGCCCGTCCTGCTGGGACCCTGAACACAAGCACGCACGCACACACAACAAGCTTCCTCAGCATCAAGAAGCATACAATATAGATAGATAGATAGATAGACAGATAGATAGGTATAGAGAGAGAGAGAGAGAGAGAGAGACGGGAGTGAGGGAGAGGATACCCGGTTCCTCCTCTTGCTCTTCTTGGGGTTCTTAAGGCTGCGAACCATCTTCGACTACAGATTTTGCTGCTTCGCCAACGGCGGTGGAGGTGTGAGGGGGAAGGTTACACACAAAACCCTAACTCCTGTCCAGGCGCGGCGGAGAAGAAGAGGGACAGGGGGTTTAGGGCCGGGCCAACTATGGGCTAAGCGGGCCGGGGCCAGCCTTTCAAACCCACGGGCCGAAATCGAGAGTGTTAAGAGCCCTAAGGACGTTAACGGGTCATCTCAGGCCGAGTGAACGACGTCGCAAACGAACCATATGCTCGAGAGAAGAGTAATATCTCTATTTGCTGCAATGTCCCATGCTCTTACAGTGCGGCACATTGCAGTGAATATTCAAAAATATTTTTTTATTTTATTTTTTAGGTTGGATCTCACGTACTCTACATGTCCGTGCAACCGGACCTCCAATTTGATGACTAAAAAAGTTCTTAAAAATATTTATATTTGTTCAACCTGATCTCTAATTCAACGACCCAAAAATATATTTTTTTAAAAAAAAAATATCGTCAGATCGGAGATCGAGTTGTACGGGCATGTAGCATGTCGAGCATGTAGGGTCCGACCTAAGAAAATTCAAAAAATATATAAAAAATTTTAGGGCATTGCAGCAGCAGCGGGAATTACAGTAGATATTACTCGTTCAAGAACAACGTGTGAGACAATCGATAACAGCTTTAGGGTAGTTGACTCCTCTGTTAAGTTAGGTAAATAAATTTGAATAAAGATTTAAGCTCGATTCAATAAATGGATCGAACATGAATATGGACGAGCTCGATTCGATTATGTTCATGAACAAATTAGTTTAAGAACTCTTATATGTGTTTATTAAGAGTTCATTTAAGTACTCCTTAAGAGGTCATTAAATACTCGTTTAATTATTATATTAATAAATAGTTTTCTTAACTCATGAAGAATTTAATTAATAATTTTATTTTATCATAAAAGATAGATTTAAATTTAAAATATAAAATCATTTAACTTATAGCAGAACTTAAGTATTTTTGAAATTTTTTAAAGTAACCGACTGAGTCCATGGAAAGGATGAGTTTTTTTTTTTAAACAGTAAAAGGCTAAAAGGCTGGCAATTTCATTCAAACATAAAAGAGGTGAAATACATCATACAGAGATGACCAAGAGCACAGATAAGACCAGGCAATAGAGAAAAGAAAACGAAGCTATACACAAAAGATCTAACAGTACATATATTTGGGAAAAACAACATGGCAGAGGGTAAGGGAGAGCTGCATATGCCGTTAGGGGTGTGCACGGTTCGGTTCGGTTCGGTTTAGAAGGAAATTTCTTCAACCCGAACCGAACCGAACTGACATTTGAAACCGAACCGAACCGAAAAATTTCGGTTCGGTTTGGTTCAAACCGAAATTTCATATTTTATTGATATTAAATGTATATATATGTATTTAACATTAAAATTATATTTTAAAAATACTTATTTATACAAAAATATATATATGGTATTAAAATATTAAAACATTTATATGTATAATGTTAATATAAATATCTATTTACTTTAAAAAATCAATTTATTCGGTTTTTCGGTTCGGTTCGGTTTCACAACTTTTTGAAACCGAACCGAACCGAACCTGACTCCAAACCGAACCGAACCGAACCGAATCACTCGGTTCGATTCGGTTTTTCGGTTTGAACCGTATTATGCACACCCCTATATGCCGTTGTTGCTTCCAATATGCCAAAAAACGTAGAGCACAACGAGTAGAAACTTAGCAAAAATCTTCATCAAGCACCCGCCAAGTGAGGACCGAAGGTAGACAAGAAAGGTTACGATCGCGCAAGCAAAATCCATGGAGATACCGGCACACCAACATTGGAGGGGGCTGCAACACACATAATGGTAGCAAGAAACAGTAGCTCGGAGACATATGCTAGGTTCGTTGTGTCGAGATCCATCCGAAAAATGCAGCAGAAAATTAATTCGAAAACAGATCCGTCTCGTTTCGATCAACGAAAAATTTAAAACGATAAATCATATTTACCTTGCGCGGATTCGAATCCGCGTTCGTTCTGTCAGAGTGATGTCGCAAGTCGCGCAGATGCCCGGCCACTAGCGGTTCTCCTCGCGATAGTTCGTCCTCGTCTTCTCACTCGATGCAGCGTCCGCGGATCCCATCTGACTACGCGTAATCTGCCGCAACATGCGGATTCGAAAACTCCCGTCGAACAAGAAGCGGAGCTGTCGGGAGGCAGAGCAGATCCTCCAGGGGACCGACCTCGAGAGGTGCACCCAAGAGAGCGAGAGGAGACAGAGAGAGGGCGGTGTCTAGGTCAGAGTTGCTGGCCTCCGACCTAGCAGTCGTTCTTTTATAATAAATGTTTTTGCAATTTCTCATAAAAATCCACACTTATCGATATCCCGTCAAATTATTCATCGACTTGAAAATTTTTTGCGTGTGACCCTCTAGGTCAAAATACCAGTCCAGTTAATCACCTATTAAACCCAGTAACTCTTTATAGACCTATTGAATTAATTAATATCCTTATATTAATTAATCAACCGAATTTAATGTCCCACAGTAAATTTGAACGAGCTTCCGATCACGTTGGATGCCAAGCAACATCGCGTGATCTTGGATGGCATTGGTGTTATCGTAACCCTCTATTAAAACATTTCCGTCATCGGTTAGCGCGCGGATTTAATCCTTCATCCGTGTAATATTCCCGAATCGACTTAGGGTATAGTTTACTGTTAAACCCTAACCAGTCGAATCACTTGAATCAGATGCTTCTAATCTATATCGGATAACTCTTTATCTGATACAGAGTTCATCCTGGTCAGAGACTTAAGCGCATCATTCTCGGAACATTCTTTCTCATAATACCGAAAGCGGATGATCCCATATTGAATACACAATTACCTTCAAGGGCATTTCTCTGAACCCAATCATTTGACTTATTGATAACCCATAGTTAGAGATTCGTTAGTCAAAGTCAAAGCTCAGAGACGTACCAACAAGGTATCTTTGGTGTCTCAGGTCTAAGGATCATCTACGCAACTGTGACAAAAGAATCGAGCCGGTTAACAGTGAGGTATATACCATCCAGCGATTCATGGTCAGATCAGTTCAGTGAACTTAGTCCCCAATGAGCACCTACAGGTCCAGCATAGTATCTCCACACAAGTGACTTATAGGATCAGTCACCCTCATCATATGAGCTGAAGAAACATGTACTAGTCTATCCGGATATTTGATGTCCTTCTCAAACATCCTCCGACTATGAACAATTAAGAACATGTGTTTATAAGTCTTCGGTCCCGTAATTATGATTTCATCATAATCCGAAAATTGTTACACATGTTCATAGACTTCATCGTAATACGATAAACATAGATCGAACTAATTACACAATGAATTAATGTCATTATATATTAATAAACTGAATAATTCATAGTATCGGATTAGCTTTCAGACTATCTAATACTAACATGCTCAAAGGCATACGAGATTTACACAGAGACACAAACCCACTTTCAAACCTCCTAAGTCCTGGCAAAGGGCTCACTTGAGCTGAGGAGAAATGCCACTTGAAACCCGTGATCACTGACTAGCATAGGAAGAAGTCCTCAACTTGAGAGGGGTATGGGAAAGGGCACTACAAGAACAAAGGGGGAAAAACACAAGGAAAACAGCAATAAGAGGCCAACAAGCCTACAAACCTAGCACCTCAGAAACCCCACAAAGGGGACCAAAATGGTAGTCGAGACTAGCCAGACAAAAAGGAATGTCAAGGGAAAGGGAGGTAGACGAATAGGAAGGCGTAAAGGAGGGAAGAGATGGAAGAAGGTCAGGAGGGAGAAATAAAGGAGAAAGAAAACCTGAAGAGATTTTTAAGTTGGGGAGGGGGGGGGGAGGGGGGCGATGTCAAATGGTTTTCCAGGGCAAGGGTTCCAATGGGGCGAGGGTGACCATTGTGTAGTTTCTATAGGTTTCAATGTGAGATGTTTAGTCGCACATTTGAAGCTTGTCCAAGAAAGCCAATAAACGTTGGTGCTCCGGCTGGCCGTTTCACTGGCACTACCAATGAGCCAAGCCACTCGCTAAGTAACTTGTGCTTGGTTCATTTAAACTCGACTCAGGTTCAAGTTTCAAGCAAGGCTCGGCTCATTAAACGAGTTGAGTCCAAGTCCATTGTAACTCGGCTTGATTAGTTTGCAAACCAGCTTGCATCAAAATAATTAAATAACTTTATCCTTTAAAATTAAGATCACCTACCATCAATAAGGGGTGTTTGCCTTCTTACCCCTTTTTGATATAATTAAAAATAAACTCCTAAAAACTTTTTAGTACAAATAAGTCCTTGTAATTCAAGTATTTACAAATAAGCCCCCACAATCCCAGTGAATTGGTGCAAGACCCCTATGTGTTACGAAAAAGCCCTTTAGAGTGGATCCAAAAAGCTGCTCGAAAGGATTTTTTTGTAAAAAAAAATTGATATTGCAGGGGCTTATTTATAAATAATGGGATTAAGAGAATATCAAAAGTTTTCGCGGGCTTATAAATGAAAAGCCCTTTGAAATCTTCCTGTTAATTACCTGAATTGTCTGATTCACGTCCTGATTCCCTGACGTAATTTAGGATAATATTTATGTTGTTTTTGAAAGCTTAATTATGTTTTCACTAGATTTAATATTCTGGGATTTACTGCTCTAAAAGGAGGCAGTACAGGGTGACGTGATTCAAAATAGAGAAACAGAAACCTGGCAAACCCTATTAAATTGCATGTTAATTACCAAGACTCGAATATTGTTATGTACGGCACTATCACATATTGATTTGCATGCATGTAATTAAGATATTATGATGTTAGATGCACCAGTCAATAGAGTGGCATCCAAATGCCACGTGGGTCAAAGTGCTATATTGTGGGAACAACTGTTGATTTCTTTAGGACCAAAGTACTACATGGCAAGAGCCACCTCTTGAACCCCACGAAGGTCATCTCTAGATTCCCATATATATTTGATTAACGACCGTGAGGTTATGTATGAGTCCGAGGGCAACAAGTTAAATCCTGAAACTATGCTTGCATGTTATCTAGGTGGGATCTGAGAGCGTCCCTTGACTACACAACCGAAGACTTAGTAGATTTTGTCTTACCACTGGTATAAAGAAGATGATGATGATGTTGATGCTATGATGCCTCTATGTCGTGTCATGGTTGCTTGTCCTATACTATAAATTAAGTGATAAGATGATGCATGCTATGAATATGATAATGATCCATGATTTTATGCTATGAATCATGTCCCACGTTTATGTATATCTAATGAATTATGCAAGATTAGTATGCACATAGTTTGACTTAGATGATGATAAAGAACACGTTTTTAGAACATAAGCATGTATATGTATATAAGCATGTATATTTGGCCGATCTGGCTGAGACCTTCTCTGCTTTGCGCAGGTATCACATGAAGCTAAATCCAGTGTGCCTTCGGCGTAGCTTCCGAAAAATTCATCGGCTATATAGTAACTCGCCGAGGGGTGGAGGCAAATCCAACAAAGGTAGTGGCTATCCTCCAGATGCGCCCCCCGGCAAACATCTGAGAAGTACAAAGGCTAAGCGGACGAGTGGCAGCTCTAGGCCGCTTCATGTCAAGAGCAATTGATCGTTGTTTCCCCTTCTTCAAGCTGTTGAAGAAGACATGCGATTTCCTTTGGACAGACAAGTGTCAATCGGCTTTTGATCAGCTCAAGCGTTATCTTTCTAAAGTTCCCGTCCTAGCAAAGCCTGTCGAAGGGGAACAACTGTTTGTACACCTCGCCGCATCTGAAGTTGTATTAAGTGTTGTCCTTGTCCGAGAGGAAGACAACGTAAAAAAGCCCGTCTACTGTATCAGTCGGGCACTTCACGGAGCTGAGCTTTGGTACCCGGCTTTGGAGAAGCTGGTGCTGGCCTTAGTTATGTCCGTGAGAAGACTTCGGCCTTATTTCCTCGTGCACCTGGTAAAGGTACTCACTGATGAACCTTTGCGGCAGGTTCTCTCTCGGCCAGAAATATCCGGGAGATTAGCCAAACGGGCCATAGAGCTAGGAGAATTCAATATCAGCTATAGGCCCCGAACCGCGATAAAGGCATAGGCTCTGACTGATTTTATCACGGAATTGACCCCTAAAGGACCTTCAGCCCATAAGCTGGTCGGAGATGAAGCACCTGGCCCCCCTCGGTCATGCTCATTAGCCGATAGCCTTTCGGCTGAACCACCCGATTTGACCAACAAGTGGCAGTTGTTTGTGGACGGGTCCGCCTGCTCCTCCTGCAGCGGCGCCAGGTGGATCTTGATGTCTCCAGATGGAGTGGTCGTCGAGTATGCTCGCTTCGCCTTTCCTGCCACCAATAATGTGGCGGAGTATGAAGCCCTAATATCAAGCCTTCGGGCCGTAAGGAGACTCGGCGTGCTGGAGTTGGATGCATTCAGTGACTCCCAGCTGATCGTCAGTCAGATAACCGGAGAATATGACACCCAGGACGCACCAATGGCGGCTTACCTTCAAGTAACAAAAAATATCGTGGCTGAATTTAATTATTTTAATATCATATGGACCTCTCGGTCCGAAAACACCTGGGCCAATGCTCTCTCTCGAATGGCATCCACTCCTGGAGGAGGAAGCCAGATTGTTCTCGTAAAAGAACTCTGTGACTCGAGTATCCATCGGTTCGAAGGGGTGATGCAAATAGATCTCTCTAAAGACGAGACCTGGATGACTCCATTACTGAACTATATCCTCCGAGGGGAGCTCCCGTCTGAAGAGAAGGAGGCGAAGCGCATTCAGCTGCAATCCACTCAATTTCTTATTTTAGAAGGGATATTATATAAAAGGTCTTTCGGCCGACCACTTCTCCGATGCCTGAACCCCATTGAGGCCGATTATGCCCTTCGGGAAGTCTAGGAAAGTGTCTGCGGAGGACACGCCGGAGGCCAAGCCCTGGCTCACAAGCTTCTAAGGCAGGGGTACTGGTGGCCAACCCTTCGGCAGGACGCAACTAGCCTCATCCGGCGTTGCGACCAATGCCAGCGATTCAGTTCACTCATCCATCAGTCGGCTACTATGCTGACACCTTTATCAGATCCATGGCCTTTCGCCCAGTGGGGTATAGACATTCTTGGCCCTTTTCCTATGGCCACTGGCCAGAGGAATTTCTTATCGTTGCTATTGATTATTTTACCGGTCGAGGTCGAGCCCCTTGCTTCCATGACTGGCAGTAATGCTTGGAATTTTGTACGAAAAGCTATTATTTGCCGTTATGGAGTCCCTCGGGCTATCATATTAGACAATGGCAAGTAGTTTGATAGCAGCCAGTTTAGGGGCAACTGCGAAGGCTTTGGGATTTTGCACAAATGCACCTCAGTAGCCCATCTTCAGACGAATGGGCAAGCCGAAGTCACTAATTGCAGAATTCTACAAGGATTGAAGACTCGTCTCGACGAAGCCAAAGGCCGATGGGTGGACAAGTTTCCGAGCGTGTTGTGGGCCTATCGGACCATAAGCCGAGCCCTTACCGGGAAAACCCCTTTTCGGATGGCTTATGGAGTCGAAGCAGCCATCCTGCTCGAAATCGACGTTTCTTCCCAAAGGTCCTCGCCTACAACTCGGCTAATAATGATGAAGCGATGAGAGATCAACTGGACCTCGTCGAAGAGACGAGAGACCTGGCCCGCATCTGGCTTACTACATATCAACAACACATGGCCAAGTATCATAACGCCCGAGTAAAACCTCGGAGTTTCGAAGCTGAAGACTTGGAATGCTCATGACTCTAAACCCGCCAAGGCCTATGGGAAGCTAGCTTCCAATTGGGAAGGGCCATACCGAGTGAAGGAAGTTGTCCGACAAGGGGAATACCGACTGGAGACCCTCTTGGGTCAACCCCTTCCTCGCACTTGGAATGTAGAGAGACTTCGTCGCTATTTCATGTAATGCCCTCTCGGCTTCATCTGAGGTTAAGCATTTTGATTCAATACAAAAGCCTCAGTTAAAGGCAAATTGAGGCACTATGGCACTATCCTAAGACCGTGTAAACCGTATCGGGAGCGGCACCATCCTAAGACCATGTAAATTGTACCGGGAGCGGCACCATCCTAAGACCGTATCGGGAGCGGCACCATCCTAAGACCGTGTAAACCATACTGGGAGCGGCACCATCCTAAGACCGTGTAAACCATACTGGGAGCGGCTTCGACCATGTAAACCGTACCGAGAGCGACACTATTCCAAGACCGTGTAAACCGTACCGAGAGTGGCTTCAGCCGCGTAAATTGTACAAGGAGCGGCACTATTCTAAGACTGTGTAAACCGTATCGGGAGTGGCTCTATTCTAAGACTGTGTAAACCGTACCGGAAGCGGCTTCAGCCGTGTAAACCGTACGGGGAGCGGCGCTCTCTAAAACCTTGTGTGAAACAAGGATATTTCTAAATCTGCTTAATTCCCCGCGGATTAGGTCGAATGTGATTTCGGCCGAGCAGAATCACATCGAAAACAATTTTACTAAGTCCAAAGACTACGAAGCAACATCGGATGCCACTTGATTCCATGAAAGCACACACAAAGAAATTCTAGACGAGGCATACTCGGATGAACTTTGAAATAACATTCGGATTGATCAAAAAAGTGTTTTTCACATATTCAAAAAGACGTTAAACTTAGCGCTTATTGGGAGGCAACCCAATTTTCTCATTTTTATTCTGATTCTTCTCTTTTTTTTCTTTTTTTTTCTTGTTAGGAAACTGAGATCATCTACATTGGTGTACATGGAGAATCCTCTCACATACCTCAGGTTGTATCTTTCCTCATTATGGATTTCATGTTAAATAATTATTTCCATTACCATGCCATTGAGGACAAAGTCATTCAAGTTAGAGGGGAGAATCATAGTGCATATTGAATAATCGTTTAAAATGAATAAAAATTTTGAAAAAAAAATAAATTCCATTTTCACACAAAATTTTCAAAAATTTCTTCATTTTCACACTCCAACGGAGATTCTTGTCCATCATACTTCATTTAGGATGTCTTAAACAAATCAATATTGAGCTAGGAAGTTAAGTAAAAGTTTGAATTAACCCCCTCTCCACAAAGAGTCACGACATGATGATTTTCACACACACACGGTAACTTGGAAAGAATGGAAAATCCTGAAAATGTAGAGTTGCTGGAATTGACCCGAAGTGTAGGATTACCCATTCTGTTTTTATTTTTAGGTCAAAACGAAAGGAAAGTTAGGATTCGTAATAGGAGACCAATCCGCTTAACACTTTAAGGAGGCGGTCAGCTCGAAAAAAGGACAATTAGAAGCATGATCAAATAAATATGCTTTAAAAGAGCCAAAGGAAGGACGGTGGCAAAAAATACACACACTCCCCTCAGGCAAAGTAAAAAAGGTGGCAAAAAGTACGCACTCTCAAAGTGCAACCAAATGAAAAAAAAAAAAAACAATCGCTTTAAATCAAAAAGTCCTTCACAACAAAATAAGACCAAATCCTCAAAAGTGTTGAGTTGGTGCGGGAACCAAAAAGTGGGCCTAGCCAACTAATCTAGAGATCTCTTTTTCTTTTCTCTCTCCTAAGTAGTTCTTCACCAAAGGTCAGCGAAGGCAACAATATACCAAACATGATAGAAATGAACTCCAAGCACCTCAAATGATATGCACAATCACCTGTCCTGATTCCAAGTATAGGGGGCGGGAGAACGAAAACTTTGAATTCAAATTGCCTATCATCTGCAATAGATATCCTTTATAATGAAGTTTGATTCTTTTTACTAATCATGGTAGTCCTAATTTTTCAAATGATTGCATTACTAAGGGACTAGCAATGATTAAGTTAGGGGATGTGATAAGTTCACAATTTTACATAAATAACAGAAGAAATTTACACACTTTGCTATCAATTTAATGAACAAAATCACATAGAATGATAGATAAATCAATTGTGCTTTCAAACATATCAATTCTGTAAAATTCGAATTTCAAATATCATCACTCCATGGATTGAATAAGGATAGCAATTTCATTCTCAAATAAGACTTTCTCGACAATTATTTAATGTGCATTTAGATGATTTATTGATTGCCGCATGAACTTAACTGTTATTTTATGTGAATGCAGGACATGAACAAGTAGATGACATAGTAGTTGGACTACTTGGATTTCAAAGAAGTGACCATGGTTCGAATCTTGGAAGGAACAAGATGGTATTCCTTTTTGTCTTAAAAAGGGAACCACAAGCTAACTAAGAGAGAGAAGAGGGAATTTTGGAATTCAAATTTCAAAAATATTATTTTTTAAATTTGAATTTTAAATTTTCAAAATCTCGAAAATAATATTTATTCTTCAATTCAAAATTCAAAATTTGAAATATCCCTCTCTAAATTTAAATTTCAAATATACATTCATAGAAAATCCTCTAATCAAGAGGAAGCTTAATGCAAGCAATTAATGGCCCATTTATTAGAGGATTTGAAATTCAAAATTTGAATTAAGAATTCTCTTCTATAAAACCCAAGAGAGTGGGAGAAAAAGAGAATCTTGAATCTTGTTTTTGAAATTCTTACTCTCAACTCCTGAATTTTCATAAGTTTTGAAAATTAAACTCTCTCACTCCTTCCATCCAAATATCTCTCTCTCCCAATTTCTCTCTCTCACTTTCTCCCTATCTTTGCTACAGTACCCGCGGGTATTGTAGCAGCCCCCTCTCTCTCTAGCTTTTGTTCTCTCTCTCTTTCGCTCTCTTTCTCTCTCTACATCTCCCTCAAATCAGCGGTTGTTAGGGCAAAAGGTGGACTCGAGGCACTGCAACTGACCACTGGAAGGAGTCCAGGGCTGCCAAGGATCCGCGTGAAGGACTACGACAGCTACAAACATCAATTTTCTCTCTCCACTGCCTCTCTCTCTAGCTTTTGAGTTCCCTATGTTACATTGTATTTTGAACATTTTCTGTAAACGCTTTCTTATAAAAGTCATGTTAATTTTTTATTTTAAATGTCTCTGTAAAATTTTATGTAGTTCTAATAATGAATGACAGTAGTTATTTTGAAAAATATTATCTTTTCCCCCTCTTTTTGTTCTACAACGTTTATTTTTTCTTCTGTTGACACTATTCAAACTTTATATTCTACTTTTAATTAGTGTTTTAGAGATAGTCTTAGTTTAGTAGATAGTCTGATTATGTTCTTTTAAGGATGCTCCTTTTGTGAGTTCATAGTAAGTCCAGTTAATTTCAATTCTTAACAAATCAAATCATCATGCTCCCTCTTCTTTCTTCTCTATTTTTCCTCTAAAAACTCAAGGTTTTCAACTTCAAAAATTTATTTCCCTATGGATTCGACCCAATCTCACCGCTTGCTATTTTTTAAATAATTATATGTGGAAATTGAAATTTTAAGATTGATGTTCGAATATGCTTAACGACACATAATTTCGAGCGATCAGGGACCTTTCGACTACTACCTCGAATGGGCGCCACATGTCCCGGCCTTTCGTATGGCGTGCCAATTGGCGGTAGATTCACATTAGGACGATTAGAGGCCAGGATCATCAGACCTTTCGACTATCGCTTCGAATGGATGCCACGTGTCCTGGTCCTTCGTGCGGTGAGCCAGTTGGCGGGAGATTGAAAATTTATTGCCGCCCTAATTTGGCACCCCGTTTTTCAAAACGATGGTTGGTATTCCGATTACCTCTAAGCTCCGGACAACAGTTATCCTCAGTCTGCAATCATCGGTCACATTCTCTCGGCTCAAGACGACAGCTTATCTGTTCCGATTACCTCTCGGCTCCGGACGATAGCTATCCTCGATCCGCGAATATCGGTGACATTCTCTCGGATATGTACGGCAGCATCTTCGGTCTGTGACTTCAAACATGTCCCCTCGAACACGCATATATATTATCAGTCAATCGTCTCGTTGAAGGATTAGGTTTGTAGCGTTACTATCGGCATCTCGCTTACCCAAGGCATGCCGAGAGTAGGAGGCCCTGTGATGGGGTAATCTGAGTGAGCCCAGCTAAGAGACATAGCCAATCCAAATGTGGGCCGAGAAGCGCCCGACAAGTACGCGGCCCGGCAGCCTATTAGGTCGAGAGTGGCCAAAGCGCAGTAATCTTCGGGCCAGCTCAGGGATGGCCAAGATATGGGCCTTCGGCCCATCAGGTATGAAGGAGACCATTGATATTTTTTGTGACTTATATTCTTATCTCTATGAATAGTCCCACATCGTCTGCGATAAGAAAGGTACTCTCATCCACTCACTATAAATGGAATACTGCTCGCAGCAAAAAGGGTAAGGAATTAAGCCTTCACTCCCCTCTTAGTACATCATTACAGCTCCTTAATTAAACACTAACTTGACTGTCGGAGAGGGCTCCCTCGGGGCCGAGACTCAGGACCCTCGCTGACAGAGTTTCTTCATCCTGCAGGCAGCTTCTCCCCTGCCTCCGGATCCTTCTCGGCTTCAGATCCCCTGTGGGTTCTCGGATCTCGCGTCCAAATACCATCCGCGACTACCTCAGCTACATCAGCATCAATGTTCATATTGTTTAGATGTTTATCACGATGTTTCCTTTATTGTATCTAATAAGTACACATTTTTAGATAAACAATAGATGAAATTTACATACTATACTGTCAATTTAATGTACAAAACCATATGGAATGATAGATAAATCGATTATGCTTTCAAAATATTAATTTTGCAAAATTCGAATGTCAAATATCATAATTTCATGGATTAAGTAAGTGTGATAATTTCATTTCTAATAAGAGCTTATCGGCAATTATTTAATATACATTTGAATAATTTATTGATTGTCGCATGAATTTAACTGTTATTTTATGTGGATATAGGACATGAGCAAGCAGATAGCATAGTGGTTAGCCCACCTAAGTTTCAATGAAGTGACTAGGGTTTGAATCCCGGAAGGAACAAGATTGTATTTTTGCTCTTCAAAAGGGGCCCACATGCCAATTGAGAGAGAGAGATAGAAATTTAGAAATTTAAATTCAAAAATAATATTTATTGTTTTTAAAATTTGGATTTCAAATTTCAAATTTTAAATTTTGAAATTTTCATCTCTCTCTCTCTCAACTGGCATGTGGTCCCCTTTTGAAGAGCAAAAATACAATCTTGATCCTTCAAAATTGTATTTCAAATTTTATTTATTGTTTTAAAATTTTGGATTTTAAATTTCAAAATTTTCATCTCTCTCTCTCAGTTAGGATGTGGGCCCCTTTTGAAGAGCAAAAATACAATCTTGATCCTTCCGAGATTCGAACCCTGGTCAATTCATTGAAACTCAAGTAGGCCAACCACTATGCTATCCACTAATTCATGTCATGTATCCACATAAAATAACAGTTAAGTTCATGCGACAATCAATAAATTATTCAAATGCATACTAAATAATTGCCGATAAACTCTTATTGGAAATGAAATTATCACACTTACTAAATCCATGAAATGATGATATTTAGTATTCGAATTTTGCAAAATTAATATTTTGAAAGCATAATCAATTTATCTATCATTCCATGTGATTTTGTACATAAAATTAACAGTATAGTGTGTAAATTTCATCTATTGTTTATCTAAAAATGTGTACTTATTAGTATCATATATTCAAAACTGTAGATTTTGTGAATTATGAGCATGTTGAGTTAGTTGAGACTCACGCTTACTCATTAACATTTTTTTTGAAGAGTGGCTGAGGCTTGAGCTTTGGGTAGGACTGGAAGATTAGAACTATAAGATCTAGTTGTAGATTGACATAGGTATTTTATGTTTCAGATCTAGAATTCGATGTAATAAGTTAGCTTATTTCATACTCTGGAGTTGTAATATAGCTTATTTCCCACTCTGGAGTTGTAATATTTTATGTGAATATGTAGAGATCCTGGACAAGTATTGTTATTTTATTTTCAATATTCTTATTAAGTGGATATTCTTGTAGCTATGATGGTTGTTTCATTGGGATCATAGATGTATGTATATGTTCACTTTAGATATTCATGGATGTTTGGGTTGTTCCCATTGTGGCGCGCCTACTGGTTTGTAGTAAGATGGCATGACCAAACTGGGTTAGCGGAGGCTTTACACAGGACTCGTGTATCACTCCATAGAGTATTCTTTATCTAATTACTAAGAGCGAATGATCCAATATTGACCACACAATCACTTTCAAAGATATTCCGTTAGATCCAATCACTTAACTAATTAAAATCTCATGGTTAAAGATCTATAAGCTAAGGTCAAAATCTAGAAGTCCAATGACAAAGTATCTTTGGTGTCTTAGGTTAAAGGACCAACCATGCTAGTATGATAATGAATCAACTGTTGATAGTTAGATAAATTTCCATCTAATAATTCAATAGTGGATCAATTCAGTGAACTCATTCTCTAATGAACACCTATAGGTTAGCCTTGGTGTCTCCACACAAGTAACTATGAGAACAATGACCCTCATCCTCATCTTATGAGCAGAGTAACATGTACTAGTCTCGTCAGATATTTGATGTCCTTTTCAAATATCCTCTAACTAGGAACACTTAAGAATTTATGTTTAAATAATATTAAGTCTATCGTTATGATCTCATCATAATTTAATAATCATTGCACATATTCATGGAATCGGACGTTAGAATTACACATAATGAATATAATGCTTTTATTATTATCAAGAACTGGATTGTTCAAGGGTTATGTGATTAGCTGGACAAACATACATAACTAATAGAAGGGTTGTGTCCTTTATAAGCATTCTTGACCTTCCCAAAGGAGCACGCATTGTTAGGTAGACATGCCACAGGTGTGCCATGCAATGCTGTGGAGGGCCAAGTTAACTGGTGTTAGTGGGGTCTAATCTGTAAGGATCGGGTGGGGATCACATAAACGCAGTAGCAACGACATACTAAAATCAAATAACCCGCCTTCACTGGTCCGTTTCAAAGAATCTAGAAAGGAATGGTGATCAAATATCACCTTACGCAGATTTGAATCCGCATTCACATTGTTCTTATGGAGCGCCGCCGCTAGTCATGCAGATGTTCGGCCTCCAGTGTATCCGCGTGCTTCTCTTGTTGTAACATCATCCTCGCTCCATCATCCGGATTGACGCATTCGTCAACGTTCCTACACTGCGACGGTGCCTGCGGCATGCGGGCGGTGATTTCTGGAGAGACGAGAGTCAAAGACCGCGAGGCGACAGATTCCCCGGGCATTGACTACAGGGCGCACGGAGGAGGAGAGAGAGAGGGGATGTCCAGTACTAGGGGAAACCCTTGAGCTTGGCCCAGGGTTCCCACACATGGTTTATTTATATTAAACGCGGGCAACTTTTCACAAAAGTCTCCGATTTAATATAAAACCCACTGAATGACTTCGAACTGAAAATCTATGTGCATGTGACCCTCTAAGCCCAAGTACCAGTCCGATTTTCGACTTGTTATTCCCAATAACAACTCATTGGCTTATAGTAATTAATTAATATCATATATTTAATTAATTACTTAATGTAATAATCAATTGATGATAATCGACTGTGTTTCCGATCAAGTTAGATGACAAGCAACACCGCATGATCCCAAAAGATAATGGGGTTCGACAACCTATTCAAGGAAGCTCATTTGTACAATGCTCCTAAGTCAACCAAGACATTGTCAACTCACTTGGACTTGATAAGTCTGTACAATATCAGAAAACTCCTTTTATAATATAGTGCCCACCCTGGCCAAGGACTCCCGCACATCTTACCTAGAACATTCTCTCTTTAATTACGAGAGTGAATGATCTCTTATTAAACACACAATTACCTTCGAAGGTCTTCTGTTGAACCCAATCATTTGACTGATTAGGACCCTATGGTTAGGGATTCATTAGTCAAGGTCAAAGTCTAAAAGTCTACCGATAAGGTGTGTCTTTGGTGTCTCAGGTTCGAGGACCATCCACGCAATTATGATGTTTGAATCAAACTAGTTGACAGTTAGGTAACTTATCATCCAACGATCCAAGTTATATCAGTTTAGTGAACTCATTCACCAATGAGTATCTACAAGTTCTGGACTGTTACTTGGGCCTGGAAGGTCGCATGCACAAAGATTCTCAATCGATGGTCAAAAGTGGGATTTATATTAATTCATAGACTTTTATGAAAGGTCGTCCTAATTAATATAAATATATGTTAAAAGGGGAACCCTGGGCCAAGCTCCATCCCCCTCTCTGGCCGCCCCCTCTTTATCTGTCAGTGGCCAACTCCCCCTTAGAGAGTGCGCCCCTTTCTTCAGTTCTCCACCGCCGCTTTTGCCTCCCACTTGTCGGAGGCAATCATCTGCATGCCGCAGGCACTGTCACGGAGAAAGAACGCCGTTACACACACCGAACCGAGTGAGGGAGCAAGGATGATCCATCAAGAGGAGGATCGCGTAGATACCGTTAGAGGCCGGACACCTGCACGGCTAGCAGCGTCACTTCGACGGAATCAAACGGTCGTGAATTCAAATCTGCGTAAGGTAGGGCTGTCAACGAAAATCTGATTATCCGATTTTTTGACCCATTATCGAAAAAAAAATCATTTTCAATAAAAAATATCCGCCTGATAGATATCAGAATCGGAGAACATATATTTTCGATAAGCTATCAGAATCGGAAACGAAAATGCCTGTTTTCGTCTCTACTTTCCGATTTTCGATTCTGATTATTATTAGGTTTATTATTAACAATAAATATTAACTTTGAATCATATTTAATATGACAGTTGGGGAGGGGAACTTTTGTAAGAAGTGGGAACCCTAACCTTTTTGCAACACAACCCCCAACGAACGCCCCATCTCCTCTATTTGCTTCCTCCCATCTCCACCACACCATCCTTCTATTGGATAGCCAGCGCTTCCCTCTGCCGGATGGCAAGGGTTCCCAGGCCGCTCAACGTTGTAGCAGAACCCGGCGGTGGCCTCGACAACGTTCGCGACAAAGGGGAAACCCAGAAGGTCTCAACGGCATTGGCTGACGACAGCCTCGACGAAGGGAAACTCGACGGCGGCCTCGACGGTGATAGCGTTGGCCATACATATGCATTTTCTTCCTCAATCCCTCCCCCATTTCCCGCTCTCCTCTTCTTCCCCATTTCGCCTCCTCCCTTGCATTTTTCTTTTGGTCATTTTTTTTCTTCCTCAATTCGAAAATGAAGTTTCCTATTTTCATATCTTGAGGTCCGGGGAATAGAGCGGTTTGGTTTCTTGAGTGCAGACAACCTCTTCTTTGAGCACACCCTGTCCTTGAAAGAAGCTCTGTACGGCTTCCAGTATGTGTTGACTCATTTAGATGGCAGGCAGTTGCTCATTAAGACTAACCTAGGAGAAGTTTTCAAACCTAGTAAAAATTTCTCCAATTCAGAATTTTTGGTTTACAGTCTTCAACTCTTTTTGAATTTGAACGTGAATTCGCCCAATCTGAGCTGGGAAAGTTAATTGTTCTATAAAACAACAGTAGGTTAGCTAATCGATTGTTAGTTAGTCTATTACTACATCCATCCAGTTTGCAAAAGATTTCTACATGGGATGGGTTGAAACTTGTATCTTATTTATTTATTGACTTATAAACTCAACTGGTTGGATTCTATGTGTGAGTAACCAGTAGTTTAAACTGTGGAGGTGGAGCACCATTGCTAGGAGTGTTTATGGAGATTGATATGGTCAACTATTGATAATGTGTGGTTGAGATTTTTTTGGCATTGTTGCTTATGTAAAGAAACCATTGGTAACGTCAACTATTTCTAATGTGGGGTTGGGTGCACATTTTTGGAAGACGGAAGGGTGACTATGTTATGCTCTGCATTTCTATAACTCATTAATGAATTCAATTAATTTAAATTGGATCAATTAAGTAATTATAAGAGTCCATTAGTGAGTTTAAGAAATTTGATTTAGTCCAATTAATCTCATTAGCTCAAATATACTATTAAAAATATTCCACTAATTTAGTTAAAATTCTAGTTTAGATCTATTACATATTAGCATAGTAAAATAATGATAATTTTTTATGAAAAATTTGGATAAAAGCATGATTGGTATCATTGGGAAGAACATGAAAAGATCTATAACTTTTATGAAGTCATTGGGAAGAACATAAAATATTTGACTTGGATTAATGGTAGAACATAATAAATTTGAGTATAATTATGATTCTAATTTGTAAGGACCGAGGCTTTCGGATCCGGTTTTCGGGGTCGGACCCTGTAGTTCAGGCTCTAGTGGAGCAGAGACTCTATGATGTTTCGCGTTGAGCCCGCGAGACGCGGTTTAAACGGCGTCCAGCAACGCAGACGCGTTTTAACCTGTGCCACGTGGGCTGGCTTTGGGCCGCGAGAGTACGGCCCTGACATGTCGTCTGAACGGTGTCCGTGAGGCACGACGTCTTTCAGACTGCGACTCTGGGTTGTCAGAGTACGGCGCCAGTCTTGTCGACTGAACGGCGTCTTACATGGAAGACGCGTTTCAGACCTCTGACAGAGCGTTGCAGAGTGTTGTCAGAGCAGCCGTCACGTCAACTGATAGGCGTCCGTACATCTCGACGCGTTTTAGCCAGTCTCTGGTTAACCCCACGAGCCCT
This sequence comes from Zantedeschia hybrid cultivar, assembly GCA_030544215.1. Classification (NCBI taxonomy): domain Eukaryota; kingdom Viridiplantae; phylum Streptophyta; class Magnoliopsida; order Alismatales; family Araceae; genus Zantedeschia; species Zantedeschia hybrid cultivar. The sequence continues at coordinate 56,524,850 of JARZZO010000002.1, read as the reverse complement.
CCTTCTTTCCCTCATTTCTCTTCCTTCTCTCTTTCTCTCCTTCCTTCCGGCGACTCCGGCGACGACCCTTCCTCCTCCCTCTTTTCCTCCCACCACTTCGTCCTTCCCTCCACTCCAACACCTCCCTACCTCTCACCTCTACCACCACCACTTCCTTCGCGGCGTTCCATTCTCCAGACGGTGGCCGACGTCCCGGCGGAGTGGCGACGTCCTCGAGGGTACCGGCGGCAGTTTGCGGTACAGCGGGTCGGCGGCACAGAGCTTGGAGGAGTTCAAGAACCGGTAGGGTGACGGTTCCCACAGTGTTGTGTTCTAAACCATGTTTTTCCCCGTTTAAAGCATGTTATGGATCGATGGTTTTGGGGTAGAATGAGAATGTTAGAGGGTTTTTCCTTGATGGGAATGGGGGTTTCTGTGGATGTGGATTCTTGATACCTTGGTTTACCCTCTTTCTCCTCTGTTTTTGGGGTTTTGAGGGGTTGGAAAGGGAGCCTTCGGGCAGGAGACAGAGCCTGGTTTCTGGTGCTAAAAGACGTCGTGCATGGACGACGCCTTTCAGAAGGGCGTCGGGCCATCATGACGCCTTTTAGACAGAAATCGTCCTACTGAGGCTCTGTCGGTTCAGAGATTCTGGCACTGAAAGACGTCATGGGTGGGCGACGCGGTTTGGAATAGCGTCGAGCCACCATGACGCCTTTTAAGACAGAAATCCCTCGATTAAGGTTTTCTGGTAATTCCGGATTTCTGTGCTAAACGGCGTCTGAGGATGTTGACGCCTTTTAAAAAGGCGACCGCTGGTGTCGACGCCTTTTAGGCCAGATTCTGAGGCCGGTATTTCATGAACCAGTTTAGGGTGCTTGAATGGCGTCGGCCTCGGGCGACGCAATTCAAGACAGAACTGCACTAATCCATGCCAGTAAAATGTGTTTACACTGCTAGATAGTTGGTTAATGCATGCTGTTAGTATACTCGATGTGATGAACTCTTCGTGACCGGATGGCACTGCGTTGGATGTCGTGCGACCGTGGACTTCTTCTGTGACCGGATCGCACCGTGATGTGTTTTCGGTTTCGGTGGACCTAAAGTGACAGTTGTAGCGTTCTACACCCTGTGTCGGTGCAGAGGGACACAGCGCTGACGGGAGCAGTGACGGGGTGACGCCTAGCGGAGAGGGTCACCTGGTGAACCCCGGGGTTAGCTAGCTTGTACCGGTGTTGGAGAGGTACCTTTGGAGTGTCACTCGTGTTGGGGGAAGGAGTAACCACCTGAGCCAGTTGGGCCGGAGTAGCCAGCGTGCTATCCGAGGGGTTACTGTTTGGTCTCAGCGGGTCGGAGTTTGCTGAGGGAAGGAGTGACCGCCGAGGTGGCCAGCGTGCTATCGAAGGGGTCACTGTTTGGTCTCAGCGGGTCGATGTCTTTCCCACTTTCGTTGTGTAGTTGACGTGTTTTAAGGATACGCAGAATTTACGGGTTCCTTAATAAAATAGAATTATGCTTGATAGTTATACTTCGAATACATGTGATTCGTATTAAGATGTACGCATGGCAATCACTATCTTTCATGATTATTATACCTCTGCTGTACTTTTTACTTGTGGGTGTGTGTGTGGGCAGTGGGGATCGAAGGATCCCTACTGAGTCTTTTCGTTGAGACTCACCCATGCGGCTTTCAGGTGAGGACTCCAGGCAGACCTAGCGAGGGTTGTGCGGCTGAGTGCTGAGCGTCGTCGACTGTTGTTCCGGGGTATGCCCCGACGTAGTTGTTATCTTTATTTCTGGCCTGTATGTATAATCATTTCTTTTCTGTTGGATTATGTAATTATTTGCTGTATCGAGTCGCATTGTAATAACTTTTAATTTCTGCATTTTCCCTTCAATTCAATGCGATGTGAATGTTTAGCTTAGTTGATTATTTATTTCCCAGACTTACTTAGATCCTGGTTTGGTTCCAAATTAATGATTCGGTACCCATTTAGTAATCGGATCCCCGATTATAGGGTGGCGGGTCGTTACATAATTAGTGTATAAAAAGCAATAATTGGAATCCTACTTGAACTAAGATTCTGTACACATACTTACTTAACGCAATCCTGATGTTTTAAGTATAATTTCGTGTATAAAATTATAAATTAAGTAAGATAATTTTAATTATAAAGATAACTTAAAATTCTAGAAGTTTTATGAAGATCATATGTTTAAAATAAGTCAATTACTAATCGAAATCAGGACATCTTTGGACGAGAAGGAAATCTGCTAGATTTTTGAGTTCGGAGTACTCAAGATAACATGTTAGTAAAATAAGGATAACATTTTGTACAAATATCCAAAAATAATGATATTAGTGGCATTATAAAGATAATAAAAAGTTATGAAACTTTGTAGAAGATAATTTTTCTTAATTCAAACGATTAAGGGATCGAATTTAAAGATTTTCAGAAAAGAAAACTACAGGTTGCGTGAACAGAGCCCGATTTGCACTAAGAAGTGACTTTGACTTAGAAATTAAGCCACGCGGTGTTAGAGTTCAACAACAACAAAGAAATGGGGTATTCGTGGTTGTACTAGGAAGAGAAATAAGTATAAGTAGAGTATTGGGGTAATGCATAAGCTCTCTTACATGCAGTTCTCTTTTAAGGGTAAGTTCATGTGGTGTTCTTGAAAGAATATAGTTAATTCGTAGTTATTTCTTTTAAGAATTTGATTCTAATCAATGTTTTGTATTATTGGAGGCTTAGAAAATGTGAGAAAGAGCTTAAATAATGTGAAAAATGGTTTACAATATGAATAATAAAATATAAATAACCAGGAAACCATAGGGGAATCAAGAATCGATCCTTTTTCAATAGGTAGGTGGATAACTCCAAGAATAATATATATTTTGTATTAAAAATTATATTATTTTTAAACTTTCTTAAAAACTAATCAATTCATAAGAAGCTTTATTTATATGTCTATTTCATGACCATAAAGTTTTATATTTTTATGATCTTATTTACTATTTGTGCCATGATTATTATCTTAGCATATGCAATCTATCCATTCAATTTATTTTATTTTCAACTATACTTACTTGAGTTACAGATATTTGTTCTTCTTTGTTCGATGTCATATTAACCTAGAATTTTGACAAAAATATACTTAACATGTTATATTTATATTTAATAAATTTTATAATTTTTTAAATTATTTTGATATTTATTACGTAATTTTCTTCTCAGACTATATAATATGTCCTAACAATTTTGAAATCCCAACTTGTGGACCTTTTATCGCACTTGATTCATGTCCAAATTATGCCAATTCTGGAGACCTTTGTTATATTGTCCTTGAATTTTTTGTGAACTTTGAGAATTTTATCACCCTGTTTGATATTTATTTTACCATCTGTTTTAATTTGCTGAAATTCTATTTAAGTCGGATTTTCAGAATCGAAGCATGAGTCTAAAATGATATCAAACCAATCCAAAAATTGATGAAACTTTGTCCACACTTTACATATAATCTATTTGACATATTCACCAAGTTTAAAAAATTTTCTAAATCTATTTGATAATATTCGGCCTATTTGTTAACTTTTCAATTCTAAAAATTAGTCTTAATGGCCAAAAAATATATTTATTTTTTCAAAAGTTCTGAGATAATTCATCAAACTTATATTTCTATCCAGTAACCTATTGGCATCAACTTTATTCTGATTTTTCATTTTTGTGATCATGTTGACTCTTTAAGTGGCTATTTTATATATAAAAGTATGTATTTTAACTTATACGTAGTACTTCGGTAATTAAATTTTCAGATCTATGATCATCATTTGCTCTCTGTTATATGATCGTACCATATTTGTATGACCATGTTGGATATTACCATCTTAAGAAGATTTGTAAGGCTCGCTTTCATTATAAACATCCGTATTAGATATAGTATTTTGTGTGTAAAATATGAGGGCAACAGATAAAGTCCCAGCCTAATGGTAAGTACAAAGTGCCATATGGAACAAAGTACTACACTGAGTGAGAGCCTCTTGAAACCTATTTGCCATTTGTATGGCTATGGTGGGACTTAGATTCCTTAGTTATGCGTAGTAACAAAGACCTCTACATCATTTGTCTAGATGCTTTGTTATTTGTTCATTCGGTTCTTTATGTGGTAGTTTAGGTACATGTCCGTTATAATATGATTTGATTTATTTGACTGACACATAAATATGAAATCTTTGCTCTATATATTCATTTAAATTCAGTATAGTCATTTGAATCATTTGATCATCTTGTTTAGCTATTTTTTTAGAATCATATGAATCTGTTCTAATCCTGTGATTCATGATTTAAATATGATTTGGTAAGTTAATACGTCATTATATTTCTTATTTGATATGAAATGTGCTCAGGAGATGGCAATATATAACGTTCTCACAATTTGATATGTTCTGTTCGATATGTGATACGTTCTGATCATGGCTAGTAGAATTTGATATGTTTGTTATGAGTTCGATCATGTCATATATGCCATATGTTAGTTGATCTATTCATGCTATTAGAAAACACATTTGATTTGATAAGCTTATATCTGACGATGTTTTGTATCATTGTGAGTGCTCAAATTGAGTGTGTGATTATCATGAAAATTATGTTGATTAAGTGACAAATAAGCCTATTAAAAAGAAACTAGGTGAATGTGATCGTCAGAAACTTTTGACTAAAAAGTTCCAAAAGAAGAAAGTTTGATCGCCTACCTATTTGGACGTGGGAGATGTTGAGTTCTTGATTCCTCTCCTTCAGCTGGCTGAAGAAAGAGAGCTCTTTTTTGTCTTTTTTCTTGCTTTGGATGCTTACTGGGCTTTGAGGATCATCCAGATTCCTTGTTGTTCACTGTCGATGCTCTCCCCTTGATTCTCCTTTTGTACCTTGCAAGAAAAATGAAAAGAAATAAAGAACAATGAGAACTCAAGCAGAAGTAGTATCCATTCCAGAAGAAATTTTAAACATGCAACTAAACAAATTGACTCAGTTGTTGAGTGGTCTTTTAAACCCCTTTATCAAATAGGTTTGGAAAATAATGCTAATGTGTGTGTGTGTTGCATGGAGTGATGTGATGAAAAATGTGAGGCTAATGTGATGAAAAATGTGAGAAATATGCAGAAATTAATTAAAAGCTAAGGTGGATGGCCCCTGGAAAGCCTTGGTCTTGAGAGGGTCTTGAATGGACGAGGAATGGATGAAGAAAGGATGCCGACTCCTGGAAGCAGCAGCAGCACCTCGATCCTTCAGCGTTTGGACGTCGTCGCCAATTATCTCTTTTCACCCGAAATAATCACTATTGTCACTCTCACTATCACTATTATCACTATCACTCACTTTTCACTGACCAAGGGTTTGGGTATTTATAGACTTTTTCATCCGCGGTTATTAATGGATTAACATGAAGAAATTTTGAAGTTTATTCAGCTTAATAAACAGATAAATACATATTAATTTATCATTATCTGTAATTAATCTAAAACGCGTCGCCAATGGCAGACGCCTTTCAGACTGATTAAGATAAGGATAAACATCCGGGAAAAGTTCATTATGATCTGTAATTATCTTAAACGCGTTGCCCATGGGAGACGCCTTTTAGCTAATTAAGATAAGGATAAACATCCGGAAAAGAGATAGAAACAAGTTAGGAAACCTAAATTGCGTCGTGCTTGGCAGACGTGTTTTAGCTAATTAATCAATTAATTAAAATTCAAATTTAAATATCAAAATAGGAATAAACTCTAAATGGCGTCTACACATGGGGACGTCTTTTAGACTTCTTCATATTTTAATTAAAATTTGAATTAAAATCAATTTAATTAATTAACTTAAATCATGTCTGTCTGACCCGACACTATTTAGATAATTAATTCAGAAAGATCAATAAAAATTTACCAATGACTAAATATCAGACCATTCTGAGGCATTATTATATGATATGAAATTTACTCGAAATGATGTCAAAATTAGCGTGTCTACAGCTGCCTCACCTTGGCATCGTCTTTGCAAGGGAGTGAAATGAAATGTAATGTACTGAAAAGATGGTGCCAAGGTGTGATGAGACACGCTCTTAACATCACATAATTAGAATTTTTCACAAAATCATCGATGAAGATAGCTCAAAGAGATCAATAGAATCAATCATGTCTGGATGAGGTAGACAAGGAAATAAAATAAGGTCGATCAACCTCCACGGAGTGGGAAGTACCCCAAGTCGTAGACACTGCAGGTTTCATCATGGGGAGCGATTGCCAGCCAATGTGGACGTGCTGCGGCCATCATGGATCTTAAAAGAAAATAAAAAATATTGGATAAAGAGTCCAAGAAAGAATAGAATTCCAAGGATATCTTTAAGCGAACCTCAAAGATAATCAAGATACTCAATTCAGAATGGAATATTTTATATCATGTTGGGTTTATTTGATTAATGGTCTGAAACTTAATCAAGAATTAATTCTTATCACAATGATTTCAAAGTCCTACATGATGCATGCTGGGCTAAAAGAAAAATATAAAGTCAAATAAAATATAAATTAATCAAGGATAATATTGTTAAATTGACATTAATGAGTCAAGACACCAATTCCTGTAATTCAGTGTTAAGCCGAAGCTCGTTTATCCACGCACCGTTTCACAAAAGTGGAACCATCGTCCTCACTAATAAACAATTAAACGGTCTATCCGTGTGATTAAGAATTCTCTGGGATTATCACAGTTTTTGTTGTAGGGGAACTCAAATTCTAATTTCATGAAAACCATAAGGTCATTGATATACTTTAATAAATATTTAACATATAGTAATGAGATTATGCAAATTAATTACATGAAAGAATACAAAGGATAGAGATAACCGTCTTTTTAGCCACGGTCGGGACTCATAAACTCCCACAGTGGGATGTTCTTGATATTCTCAGGTTCGTTTGAATTTCCCGAATTACCTGCATTCAAAATTTCATTAGTAACTTCAATCAAGTGTTTAATTAAGCAACAAAACATTGAATTTTGGGTAAATGACAGAAAAGCTTGAAATGCGTCTTGTCGCGCCGACGCCCTTTACCCATCTAAAATGCGTCCCTGTCCCACGACGCCTTTTCAATCACAGAAACAGGTTATGGCTGTTCTCTACTCGGATTCCAACTCTTCCCATACTTATCCCTTTTCCAATCCGGAAAAGTCTTCTTAAGATCGCAATTCCTTCTATATAATCTTCATTAACTTGTTCCAAGCAATCCTACCAAAATCTAGAGATCAAAGTTAAGAGTTTTTCTTCAAAGTTCAAGGGATTTCCAAGGTTTTCAAGGCTACAAGGGAAGAAACTCGAAAATAAGATGGGTTCTTCAAGCAAGAGGATGAGAAGGACGCTGGAGAAGCTCTCCGATGTGGAGAATCATCTAAGCGGGAGAGATCCTAACCTTCAAGTAAGTTGAATTCTCTTTCCCTTCAATTCTTTTCCTCTTTTTCCTCCATGTTCTTCATGTTCTTTTCAAGTTCTTCGATTGATCTTTTCTTCTATCTTTCCAGGCGTACCCTATGTTTCCCGGTCCAAGGAAATTCACCTCCCTTCCTTGGATTCGAAAGCTCGCCAAGAGTACCAAACTCTCCATGCAAACCTTCATCTCCAAGTGGAATCTCCAAGGCTTAGTGGTTCACGCTAAGTATTACAAGAGCCCAAACGTGGATTGGGCGGCCATGGGTGCCTTGATTGAGCAGTGGCATCCTCAAACCCATACTTTTCTTTTCTCGGATTTTGAGTGCACTATCCTTCTAGAGGAGGCCGAGCTTTTGTTGGGCCTTCCGAAGATCAAGAATAAGATGGCCTTGATGAAGGAAAAGATCACCGGCCAACAACTGCTGACGTCAATCATGAAGGACCCCACAGAGGTAAAAGGGTGCCTTACCAAGAAAGGAATCAACCTCGCGAAGCTTGCAGAGTGGACCTTATACGAGATTGATGATCTGAGGGAGGATGAAGCTGAAGACGTGACGAAAGCTTTCGTCACGTGCCTTGCCGGGGCCCTGTTCTTTCCCGTGCAAGACAACATCCTTGAAGATGATCAAGTCAACGCGATCTGTGCGATCTTCGAGGGAAAATCCATTGGCGCAGCGATCCTGGCTTATCTCTACAGTGGGCTATCTGCAACGTCCACAGGTCAACCTCCTTATGGGTGCATGCTGCTCTTTGCTTTATGAGTCGAGCTACACTTTAAATTTGAATATCACACGAGGATGTCAGCAAGACCGTCTCAGATCTATCAGAACAGCCCGATCTTTCACATTTCAAACATCGTGAAATTCAACGAGAGGATGATCAACCGAGTACCAAAGCTCAAGACCCGAGCTGACTGGAGAGAGTATATGAGATGCATGTCATCCAACGGGTTTGACCCTTCTCCACTTGCTCTGATTGGGAAGCCTATTCGCGTACGCCCCGCAGCGGGAGGGGAACTTAAGCTGATTGGGGCTACTGAATTCGTGTTGTACAACCCTCATCGATGCCTTACTCAACTCAGCCTGCCTTGCTATGAATTCCCCAAATTCTCCCATACGTCTCCAATCAAGAGGCATGCTCTGGAATCCGATGAAGACTACGAAGCTACAGAACTTATTGCCACTTTATGGAATATTAGCTTCAATCATCATGTAAAATCCTCTAAAAATAGAGATAGAGGATTGAAGGTTGCATACATACTAGCACTTCAGAAATTTCTTCCTTAAGTGTTCCCTTTTCCTTTTCTTTTCCTGATGTAATAAAGAATTTTATTGAATAGAGAATCGTTCCTTTATGTCTCGAAATCTTTCCTTAACCTCTTGTGACTTGTCCACGATTTTCCCTTGAATAAAAACTGGATTTTTCCTTAAAATATGACAGTTCATGTTCACTTAATGCAAAACGCGTCCACTCAGAAAGACGCCTTTCAACCATAATTCATTTTCCGAAAATCAGAGATTAATCCTTAAAATCCCGAATTACGCCTAAAATGCGTCCATCAGATAAGACGCCTTCCAATCAAAATCTTTTCTTCAAAATAACAATAATCCTTAAAATCTTGAAATACCCTTAAAACGCGTCTACAAGTGTAGACGCCTTTCCATTCTCTCTCTTACTTTTTCCAGAACTCCGACATTAATTCTGTGATTAATCCACTAAAAAGTGTCTTGATATGTGGACGCCTTTCATAATCATGCATTGTACTATTCTGACCAGAATTGGCGGTAACCTGAAACGCGTCGTCCTGTGTGGACGCCTTTTACTCAATTCAAACAGCTGGCCTTGCCGCCGCATTTTATGCGCCTTGAAACGCGTCGCTGTACCCAGACGCATTTCAAGCTTCTTCTAACAGAACCCGCGAAGGCCCCCTTTCTTCCTCACTTTCCCAAAAGTTTTCTCTTTCCTCTCTGAGCTCTTCTCTGGCGATCACCGTCGATTTTCCCCCTTTTTCCTTTGTAAATTCCCTCTCTCAACTCCATGGAGCGCGGCGAAGGATCCTGTAAGACCAAGGCGATCGTGAAGCGCCGACGGGCCTCGGCGATGGAGGAAGAAAGGGTACCGGCCAAGCTCGCCGCAGTGGAGGCATTCTTGGAGGAGGAGGAGGCTCCTCCGGCACCCATGGCCGAGCAAGAAGGAGGGGAGGGCGACCTCCACCTGGTAAGTTCCCTGTGTGATTGAATGGAGTGAGGAAAAGGAGGGGGAAAGGGGTTCTTGGAAAGAACCCAAAATCGGCCTTGAATGGCGTCCAGACCAGGTGACGCCTTTCAAACGGCGTCGCCCTGGTCCGACGCCATTCAGCCGAAATTCAGAATTTTTAATTGGACAGAAAATGCTTTTAAATTGCGTCAGGACCTATGGACGCCTTTCAATAGACGTCTACATGCCTCGACGCCTTTCAATTCAGAAACATTTTATCTGTTTTTATGTTCATTAACTGATGAAATTCCTTGTTTTCATTTGCAGTGACGATGAAGGCGAGAATCTCCTGGGATTTAGTTATAGGTGCATATAGAGGACTCCCGGATTTTCAAAAGGCGCGCCTGCGCCGGATGGGATTCGGCGAGATTTTGGATATCGAGCCGTTTTGGCTCGATCTGGTTCTCCTGCAGGCGCTGCGGGAGAGGTGGCATGCGGAAAGCAGAGCTTTCTTAATGCCTTGGGGACATATGATCCCCACCCTAGAGGATGTGGCCAGGATCACTGGCCTCTGGGTAGAGAACCGACTGGTAAGTGGGGTGACCTACCCCAACTACCAGGGATTGACAGAGGCCCTACTAGGCATAGAGGTGTCTAGCCTAGGTAGGGAGTCTAGGATGGTCCTCCGGATAGAGGTGGAGGCCGCCTTAGGACTAGAGGAGCCTCGGCGTCGGTCAGACGAGACCCGAGAGGAGTTTAGGAATAGATTAGCAGAGTCATCCTCCGCCATTTACTGTAGCGACCCGAGTCAGGAGGAGGAGGTAGATAGGCAGCTTAGGGTTTTCCTCGTCTTTTTCTTCGGTCGGTTGCTCTTCGGTACGAAAGGCGACCACATTCATTGTAGGTTCCTTTACTTGTTAGATGATTTAGATAGCCTTCATGCGTACGCATGGGGTGCGGCCCTCCTTGCCCACCTGTTCGCCGACTTGTCCGCGGTCACGCCTGACCGTAAGACCACCATCGGCGGCTTCTCTCCGTTCCTCCAGGTATTAAATCGTCTTTTTATTTGTTCATGATATGCAATGTGATATGATGTGATGATTTCTAACTTATATGTTCATGTATATAGGTTTGGAGTTACCACTACTTCCCGCTCGGCCAAGCGCGGATAGTACGACCCGGTGCCGTCCCATTGGTCTGCCATTGGCAGCCAATTGTGGACACGACACCACAGCACCACCAGCTGACGGCCCTCCGCCGTCAGTTCCTCGACTATCCCGAGCTTCTGGTAAGTTTTAACTTGTTCAATTTTGTTCATTAAATGCAATCTTCCATTCATTAAATGCAAGTTAATTATATGAATGCATCTAACCTATATGCAGGTGATCTGGCGTCCGTACCTTGGTATGGGCGAGGAGGGTCAGCCGTGGGTGACGGCTGGCCAGAGGAGGTTCAGCAGGAAGATGTGGTTGCACTGCCTGAACGAAATCGAACCCCTCCGCCTCCGGCTCGTAATGAGGACGTTGGGCCTCCACCAGGAGTGGATCGATAAGGAGGTCCCGGAGGGCGTCGGAAGGAGCATGAGGGGCAAGCAAGCCCTCACCGATTGGCGTGTCAAGTTCTCTGAGCAATACGAGGACTGGCACCGCCGCGATGTTAGAGTGGAGTCTCGGGCGGAGAGCAGCGAGGCGTACCTCCAGCAGTACCGGGCCCACTACGTCGATCAGCTTCGGCTCCTCCGACCACTCGATGTAAGTATGATTTATGCGTCTTTCATTTTATTATTATCTTAATTTATATCTGTGAATGAATGTGTGTATGTGATATGCAGGATGCGCGAGATGCGGTCATCGTTGACCTCCGGGCCCGCCTACATGATGCGGAGGCCCAGCTAGAGTAGGTCCAGAAGGAACTCTTCGACCTAGTATGTATGAATGAATATGAATGAATATTTTAATTAATTTGTTTTGACGATTAACCACTGATGATTGTCTTTTGGTGCAACGAGCCGTCTACACCCAGGCGGCTCTTCCCACTTACGGAGCCTCATCCTCCTCCTACTCGTCTGCTGCTCACGAGGCTGCTCTGGCCGACCTCCAGAGCCAGCTCGCCTCCGCCATCCACCGGGCTTCCCTCGTAGAGGAGGACCGTCCCGCTCGAGTAAGTCCTATTATTTCCTTTGATTTCTGAACTTGATTTTGATTGCTTGATTGCCTTGGACTAACAATGACTTCTTCTGCAGGTTGCTGAGCTTCAGGAGGTCCTTTAGAGGGCTGAAGCGGATGCGGCCCGAGTTCCCGACCTTGAGGAGCAGGTCACTCGTCTCTCCACCGGGGATCTTCCTCGAGAGCTTTCACGCCTCCAGTCCCGACTGGAGTTCGTCACTGAGGAGAGGGAGAGGGAGCAGCTAGAGCAACAGAGGCTGGACACGGAGATGACCTCCCTCCGAGTCCAGTTAGGCATTGCCGAGCACGAGCGTCGGAGCATCGAGGAGAGATCCAGGCGTGCTCGGCAGCGTGCTCAGGAGCGCGGGCAGGCGAGCGCTTTCACAGCCAGCGTGGCCATCTCCTCTGGTCAGGCTGGTCGGTCAAGGGGCATAGCCTTTATTAACAAAGGTAATCAAACTGTAAGCAAAATGCAGCATGCAAGCAGACAGATGCTCACTGAAAATAAAAGGAATGAAACATACCAGATGCAATAAGCAGATGCTGATCGAAAGACCCGCGCGATGGGGTACAATCGGACAAGTAAGAAGTTTCCTCAATGAGGATCTGGGAGAAATTTGTTACCAAATTGGCGTTTTTTTTTTTTCATAAAAGAAGAATTAAACATAAAATAAGAATGAAGATGAATAGAAGGAGAATGAGATGAAGGAAGTGGCACCAAGGCCAAAGGATTAGGGGGATCATACAGCAGTATGTCCCAGATTAAATCATAAATCCTCTCTGGATCGAGAGGAGGTTGTGGAATGAAGTCCCGTGGGGACAGAGTAATCATGACGGGCGGAGCCCGTAGAATATCTTCAGTAATGACCCGTGACCAAGTCGAGGTCAGGAGCAAAGTGCGGAACAAGGTGTGAAGCGTGAAAATATGAGAAGGATAAGTCCCCCTCCAGATAAGATCCGTAGTGTAGCCAGCTTCATAGGGGTCATCTGGCTCCCCTTCATCAGTCTCCTCTGACAGCAGTATTCTCTTGTCAAAAATGGCACTAAGCCCTTCAATCAGTTCATCTATCTATGGCGGCCACTTAGGTTCTTAAGGATCAAGAAATAGCATGTTCAACGCGATGTATAGATCCCTTAAATCGAACCACGTGTACCATTCACATTCAGGGTCTTGAAATTTCCTCCTTTTCATAGGCCGCAGAGCCTCCAAGGACTGGTACGTGAGCAGTTCTGAACAATGTCTAGCCAAGTCTCTTCCATATATATCATGGAGGTCAAAACATGAAGTAATGACCACCGTATTGTCATGACTTATTACGGGCCCCTTGACAAAATGTGTGTATAGAGTCCATGTTAAGGGGTCCCGTCCTTCTTTACAAGGCGTAGACATTGTCTCCCAGACTTTCTGGCCGCCTTCATTCTCCTCCTGCTGAACAATGTCATGCTTCATTTTTCTCGGCCTATAGCTCAAGCCATTTCCAGGTATCCCTCGGTTATCCTTGACGGGAGTGGTCCTGCCTTGTAACTGTATGCCCAGGCCTTTTCCAGGCTGATAGCCACTCTTCATCATTATTCTCCATCTAGGGGTACTCATGCACTTCCCCCTCTTTATGGCATTTAGTGGATAAGGAGTAAGAGTGGCGGCCTTTAAAGGATCAGCCACTGGATGGTAGACCTGTAATACCGACAGAAAAGGTTGTCGGCCAGATGAAGAAGTTGGTTTGACATTCAAAGAATGAGCAACAGCAAGGATCGGCATGCTCGTAACTTTAATTATTCGTCATTTGTAAGGAAATTTGAGGCACTGATGATTCGTAGAGGGAATCGCCTCGAGGGTTTTTATATAAAGACGACCCAAAATGGCATTCAGAGAAGGGTCGATTTTCGGAATGTGAAATTCGAATTCGGCATGACACACAGGGCCTAGCTCCACTTTCAAATTAATCATCCCCAGAGGGGAACGGGTGGAGTTATCATATACCGTCACAGAGATAGGGCTAGGCAACCATTTTTCCTTGGGCACACCGCACAATTCCAGGGTCTTCGGAGGTAAAACATTGATCGAAGCCCCCGTGTCAACCAGACATGCATCCACGGCCTTCTTGCAGATGTTGACTGTGATACTTAGGGCCATGTTTCTGGCTACTGGCGGTGCTAGTTCTGATACATGAAATGAAATAGAGGGCTGATCCCCCTGAGGAACTAGTAGTGCGGCGATCTTTTCTACCGGCACGTCTTCGTTGACCATTACTTTATGTAAATATTCCACCAGAGCTTCTTGATGAGTCTTCGATCTTTTAATCAGTTCAAGCACAGATATTCGTGTCGGTGTTCGGTCCAGATGTTTCAACAAATCATATTGAGTGCCTGGTGCACTCTCATCACGATGTGCTTCCTCCGACGACTGTGATGGGCCGTCTCTAATTGTTGATTGAGGAAAGACTTTGTTGAAAATCCTCCCACTCCGGAGCGCATGTTCCTCAGTTGTGGAAGGGCCGGGTGATAGCTTGAGCACCGCAGGGTTAATGGATGGTGTGGATGGTGTGGAGTGTTGGTATACCGGTGATGGCGTTGGGTTAGCCGGTGGTGGCGTGGTACGGATGAGAGGCCTAGATGGTTGGATGGTGGAAGGGTAAGTGGTTGGTGCGGATGAAGTGGGGAATGACATGCGTAGTAGAGGTTTAGAAGGTTGGATGGGATTTGGTAAGCGATAGTGGTAGTGGGTGATGTAGGGAATGGTACGCGTAGCAGTGGTTTGGATGGCATGAGGGGTGCGTAATTGGCCTGTGGGGGGTTGTTTAATGGAGGCGTAGTGGCGTGGGGGATAATGGGTTTGAGGAAAGTGGGCGGTGGCAATGGGTTAGTGGGTGCGGGTGAGTGATATGCGGGCGTGGGTATAGGGGTGATGGTAATGGGTTGTGGTCTAGGTATGTGGATGGTGCGGCGTGGTGGTTGCTCTGCGGTGTTTGGAATGTGACCCGTTGAATAAATAGAGGAAGAGTCCTCTATCTTCCACTGTTGCCCTCGGTTAACCTCAGACCGGCTATTTGTCAGAATAGGGGCAACTTGGTTCTGATTTTGGTGCTCCGGGAGTGGGTTTTGCACTATACCCATGTTCGGCGGCGCTGCTGCATGCACTGGTGCTCTTGGTTGTTGTTGTTGCTATTGTTGTTGTGGTGGTCTCTTCGCCTTCAAGGCGGATATGTACTTCTTCATCTCTTCCCAGTCTATGCCTCCATGCTCGTTGAGATCATGGATATAAACTCGTAATTGGAAGTAGGTGTCTATGGTATGTCCAGGTTGTCTGTGGAAGTAATAATACCTAGACGTGTCGGCATTCTGGGGCCAGATTGCCTTTTCTCTTGGCATAACCAAGGGATTGGCTGCAATTAAAGCACTGAAAATGTCTCCTCGCCTTCAAGGCGGATATGTACTTCTTCATCTCTTCCCAGTCTATGCCTTCCTGCTTGTTGAGATCATGGATATAAACTCGGAATTGGAAGTAGGTGTCTATGGTATGTCCAGGTTGTCTGTGGAAGTAACAATACCTAGACGTGTCGGCATTCTGGGGCCAGATTGCCTTTTCTCTTGGCAGAACCAAGGCATTGGCTGCCATTAATGCACTCTCATCATGGGTATTCTGCCCTCTTCGGGCCTGGAGGTCTTCTCTGCTGATTGTAATCAGCAGGAGGAGGGACATTGTGATATGCCGACGGTGCGCGCGGCTGGTACTGCTGCTGTTGCTGATATTGCTGTGGCGGGGGCTGATACTGTAACTACCGTTGCGGCTGCTGCTGTGACTGCTGTTGTTGTTGCTGGTTCAGCTGCTGGGGCCGCTGATATTGGGGTTGCTGATACTGCAGATTCGGCTGTTGCTGCTTGTAACCATGCTGGTTTGGCTGTTGTGGCCGTTGGTACTGTGGTTGCTGACTCCTCACAAACTGGGGCGAGTTGTTGTTCATACTGCTAACCTGCTCATGAGAGAGCGTGCCCTCAGTAGTTGGACCTGTGCTAGGGGAATTTGGCACTGCAGGCTTCCGAGGTGGAGGCCTACTAGGTCGGTGAGGATCAAAGACGCTAGAGAACGTAGCATCCTGGAAAGCGTTCTGACAGTACCGCGCCCTTTCATAGAGCTCTGCCATGCTGGTCAGGTTGTTCAGGGAGAGGACTAGTTTGAATTGAGGCGTGGCATTGGAAATTAACATTTTCACTTGCTCTGACTCAGACAAGTGATCTTTCACTTCTTCCGCCATACCCCTCCATCTGTCAGCAAAACTGACGAACTCCTCGTCGGGCTTCATCTTCTCTGCTATTAAGTCAGTAATGGACAGGGAGGGGGCAACTCTATCCTGGTATCGTTGAATGAACTTTCTTGAGACGATACCGTAGTCTTCTACTTCAGCAGGTTCTAAAGAAAAGAACCACTCGAGGGCTAGTCCCTCTAGAGATCTCCTGAACAAAAAGGCCAATGACCTCTTGTCGTTTTGCCAAAAGGATGACTCGTACATAAACTCCTTCAAGTGAGTGAAGGGGTTACCAGTACCGTTATACTTTCGGTACACTGGCATATCAGAGGGTGGCAGATGGAACACAGGCAGGCTTGGTAAGTTGATCTCCGGTGCAGCTTTGACCCCCATCATCTTCTGGACGTTGTTGAACTGTTCGTCCATACGCTCCATGTTTGCCAACAACGCTTGTGTTGTTGGATCAACCTGTGGAGGGGGAGGAGGTGGAGGTGCATGATAGGCATGTTGCCTAGAATATGCGGGGCAAGGAGGACAATAGAGTGGAGGTCCGGCAGAGTTTCCGCCATGCCCGAGGGCATTTTGGTAATTAGGCGTCAGCGGCCTAGCCGGTTGCCTAGAAGAGGAAAGTTGTGGCCCAGTTGGCCGAGAAGCTAAAACATGGAGGCCTTCCATGGCCTGGTGAATGAAGGAAGGAGGTTGAGGAGGTTGTTGAGGAATGACAGGGGGAGCCGCAGGGTTCGGCTCAGCAGACTGCATAGGAGTCTTCCCCTTCACAATTGACTGGATCGCCTCGAACTGCTTAGGATTTAGATGGGAGGCGAGAACTCCCAAAACATTCACAAGATCCAAGGGATAGGAAGACGAGGGATCATTCGGATTCATGTCCCCCTCAAAAATCGGATTAGGAACCGCATGTACGTGCGGAGGGAGATCAGGATACTGATCGTGAGCACAATGAAGAGGGGTTGGGACATTCCCCTCATAGCGAACTAGACAAGGATGAGAATTACGAGAGGCATCAGCATCTCCCCCGCTTTCGAAACGGTAATCATAGTCACGAGGGGCATTAGCATCTCCCTCGTAGTTGATTATGGCATCTGGAGCCATGCTTAAATCCCTACCTGATCGAAGCAATATGATGTTAGATTTTTTTCAGAGATTGGCAGACAAGTTGCACAGAGATTAAACAAACAAGTGGATGTTTAACGTGACTTCAGGATTCCTTGTTGGGTTATTTGGATTAATTAATCACAAATTCACTCAAGGGGTAGGATCCTAGTTTCAGTTCAATGTCCACCGTTATCTTCTATGGCTTTCTCTCACAACGTTATGAAAATCTAACCAGAACTTCAATTGGTACAACTAGCCCGATTAACAAGGAGGAATGTCTTGATTTTGGGGACTTACGGAGGTCTTTAACGCCAACCACTCTAGTCTGATCGAGGGACCGACCCAATCAGAGAGAGTTGAAGACGTCAAGAAGAGTGTTCCTAAGAAGAGGAGGGTGTTAGCCTCAGTGCGTATGACCTGTATCCTGGATGGCCTCTAATGCTTAATACATAATGGGTAATAGCACACAGATCAAAAATCTGAGAACTGAAGAAGAAACAAGAAACTACCTGAATCGCGTCGCTGTTGGTCGACGCTATTCAAATAGAACCTTATTTTTTCGCAGAAGCTCAGGCAGCAGACAACAGAGAATGGCCTGAAAGGCGTCTGGGTTGGGCGACGCCTTATGAAACGCGTCGCTGCTCCTGGACGCTTTTCAAGTCACATATTTAGTATTTTAGGAGGAATTTATGGATCGATTCTCCCTCACAAAAATAGGATAAAAGCGATAAATAATCAGTTCATGCGAATCTTTTTTTTTATTTCAAATTTTAACAGGATGATTTTATCAAATAAACAACTAAAATATCAATCAATCACACAATCTTTTATCACAAAAATAGCTTTTCAACTAATCAAACGGGGATGGCAAGATCTTGCCACAGGGGTGTGCACGTGGTGCACGTAGGAGTAACAACTAAACTAAAAACTCACCGATCGGTGAGAGCGTGTCGAGAGACACAGGTGGTGCACCGTGGGTACCCGATTGATAACAGCAAGAACAAAGGATTAAAAAGATGGCGAGACCAAGTCCCACCGTGATCGCCAAGAAAGCTGTGAGTGCTCAAATCGAGTGTGTGATTATCATGAAAATTATGTTGATTAAGTGACAAATAAACCTATTAAAAAGAAACTAGGTGAATGTAATCGCCAGAAACTTTTGACTAAAAAGTTCCAAAAGAAGAAAGTTTGATCGCCTACCTGTTTGGACGTGGGAGATGTTGAGTTCTTGATTCCCCTCCTTCAGCCGGCTGAAGAAAGAGAGCTTTTTTTTGTCTTTTTTCTTGCTTTGGATGCTTACTGGGCTTTGAGGATCATCCAGATTCCTTGTTGTTCACTGTCGATGCTCTCCCCTTGATTCTCCTTTTGTACCTTGCAAGAAAAATGAAAAGAAATAAAGAACAATGAGAACTCAAGCAGAAGTAGTATCCATTCCAGAAGAAATTTTAAACATGCAACTAAACAAATTGACTCACTTGTTGAGTGGTCTTTTAAACCCTTTATCAAATAGGTTTGGAAAATAATGCTAATGTGTGTGTGTGTGTGTTGCATAGAGTGATGTGATGAAAAATGTGAGACTAATATGATGAAAAATGTGAGAAATATGCAGAAATTAATTGAAAGCTAAGGTGGATGGCCCTTGGAAAGCCTTGGTCTTGAGAGGGTCTTGAATGGACGAGGAATGGATGAAGAAATGATGCCGAGTCCTGGAAGCAGCAGCAGCACCTCGATCCTTCAGCGTTTGGACGTCGTCGCCAATTATCTCTTTTCACCCGAAATAATCACTATTGTCACTCTTACTATCACTATTATCACCATCACTCACTTTTCACTGACCAAGGGGTTGGGTATTTATAGAATTTTTCATCCGCAGTTATTAATGGATTAACATGAAGAAATTTTGAAGTTTATCTAGCTTAACAAAAAGATAAACACATATTAATTTATCATTATCTGTAATTAATCTAAAACGCGTCGCCAATGGCAGACGCCTTTCAGACTGATTAAGATAAGAATAAACATCCAGGAAAAGTTCATTATTATCTGTAATTATCTTAAACGCGTCGCCCATAGGAGACGCCTTTTAGCTAATTAAGATAAAGATAAACATCAGAAAAGAGATAGAAACAACTTAGGAAATCTAAATTGCGTCGTGCCTGGCAGACGTGTTTTAGCTAATTAATCAATTAATTAAAATTCAAATTTAAATATCAAAATAGGAATAAACTCTAAATGGCGTCTACACATGGGGATGTTTTTTAGACTTCTTCATATTTTAATTAAAATTTAAGTTAAAATCAATTTAATTAATTAACTTAAATCATGTCCGTCTGACCTGACACTATTTAGATAATTAATTCAGAAAGATCAATAAAAACTAACTAATGACTAAATATCAGACCATTCTGAGGCATTATTATATGATATGAAATTTACTCGAAATGATGTCAAAATTAGCGTGTCTACAATCATATTGTTATTTGAGCTATAAGTATAACTGTATAAGATCATGTTCAGTATAATTGTATAATTTGATTTATAAAATTTGCTATATGTTAAATCATGTAGATGATTTGAAGCCTACTGAGTGGTTGTACTCATAAACCCGATTAACATTTTTAGAGTTTGATAAAGAGAATATGAAATTTAAGGAGACTTCTGATTGAAGTATTTGACATCTTTAGAAAGTTATCTAGATTTAAATTTATAGTTTTCTTAGATTTAATGTGATATGGATAATGAGAGATTGATGTATTTTTCTTTATTTGGTTTGATTAAGAATTTATATACAAGTTGATGGATATTGTAATTTGTGAACTTTGATATTGGCGATGTTTTGGATATTTTTTATTAATTAAGGGTTATGATATTTATTTAAATCGCTTTGTGGTTGTTTAGCACTCATAGCTCTCTGTTTTGATGAGATTTATCCCGAGATTATGCAATCATAGTCCGAGGTTAAAAAAAAAGAATCAGATTCGGGGCGTAATAGGCTATATACTCAATGTTATCAATGGCAAGAACAACTATCAAGTTATTATTGTCTTGCACAATTATGAAGCTAAATTTCATATCGAGATCCTAGGGCAAAGGGGTAGTTGAGTTGTGTAACAAAGGGACCTGAATTAATGGATAAAGTAGGCCTTAGTAGCTTCCTGGTCAATTGTCCACTCTCCTGAATAGAGTAAATCCATGAGATTAATCTATCATTAGTGAATCTATTGAACACATCCTTTTTTTAGCACATTCACATGAACATAGTTGGCAATCTTGTCACCTCCTTGGTACTAGTGAGCTTTCGCCCTTTGCCTCCGGTGTTCATGCAGTACATTAGCAAATGTAATAAACAAATTGTTTTTATTTTTCAGCTCCTTTTTAGATAATAACACGAGATTTCTCTTCTTCTTCTTTTTGCAGCACATTAGCTCCCATTGGATCGTATAGGCTATTTTGTAATTTTGTCACATAAGAGATGACAGAGGGGGACCAACCCATACCCCAAAGTCAAAGGTCTATTCTATATGTTTTTATTTAATTTTATTTAAATCTTAGACATGCTTTATGATGTCATGCATCATTTGAAAGTATGCATTTCTTTCCTTTTGTTGTTCATAATTTCTGAAACTGTTCAAATAGAAAGTAATGTACAAGCATCATCTCATGTGCCTCCCCCTGAACATGCAAAGAAGAGAAAACTGAAGTCTTTAGTGTGGAAGGACTTTGATAAGACTCAAAGAGAAGATGGGACATACGTTGCTACTTGTCATTTTTATCATAAAGTATTATCAGGAGATAGTAAACTGGGAACTATACATCTAAAGTTACATTTGTGTCATTATGTTCATTATAAAAGGAGTAACAACAAGCAACCTAGTGTGGGGCAACTCCTTTTGAGACCCACAAAGACAGTAGTACTACTCTTGAGTGTTTTCAATTTAATTGAGAAACAAGTCGCGAAGACTTTGCAAAAAATGTTATAGTGCTTGAATATCCTTTCTCACTTATTGAGCATGTCTTTTTTAGGCATTTTATTGGTAGCATACGACCACAATTCAAATGTTTAAGTCGAAACATCATCAAGTCAAATTGCATGAAGTTATATGAAAAGGAAAAGACAAAGATCTATAGGATGCTTAAGGAGTCCTCTCATGTTAGCATTACATCAGATCTTTGGACCTCTATTGGCATTACTTCTTATATGTCCTTGACTTGTCATTTTGTTGATAAGAATTGAAAATTGCATAACATAATTCTTAACTTTGTGAAGGTGAAATCTAATAGTGGTTTTGAAGTTCCAAATGTGATTAAAGAAAAAATATTTGCTTGGAATATAAATGGCAAGATATGTAGCATTGTATTGGATAATGCATTTTCAAATAATGTGCTTACTGATGGATATAGGTGTCATCTAAGCCAATCATTAGGCACATATTTCAATCTAGTTCACTAATCAATGGCATTAAATTCATTATGTAGATTGGCATATTTATAATTGCGCATAATGAAGTCTATGAATATATGCAATACTCATTAGATTATGATGAGATCATAATAATGAGACTGATGACTTATAAACACATATTCTTAATTGTTCATAGTCGTAGGATGTTTGAGAAGGACATCAAACATCCAGTAAGACTAGTACAGGTTATTCCAGCTCATATGATGAGGGTGACTGATCTCGTTAGTTACTCATGTGGAGACACAATGGTAAATCTGTAGGTGCTCATTGGGGAATGAGTTCACTGAACTGATCCGACATGAATCGCCGAATGGTAATTTACCTGACTGTCAATCGACTTGATTCATCGTCACAGTGGCGTGGTTGATCCTTGGACTTGAAACACCAAAGACACATTGTCGGTGGACTTCTGGACTTTGACCTTGACCTACGAATCCCTATCCACGGGATCTCTAATAGTCAAGGATCGGGTCCAGCGGAAGACCTTCGAAGGTGATTGTGTGTTCAATAAAGGATCGTTCGCTCTCAGGTAACTGGAGAGAGAATGCTCTAGAATAGATCCGCAGGAGTCTCTGGTCAGAGCAGAAACAATATCAGAAAAGATGTTTTCTAATATTATACAGCGGAGTCTAATTCAAGTGAGTTGACCATCTAGGGTTTGACAGTTGACCATACCCTAGGTTAACTTGAGAGCATAGTGCGAACGAAGGATTATAGCCACGCGGTAACTGTAGACGGACAGGTTCCATGAGTGGGTTGCTAAACCCCATTACCTTCCAGGATCATGCGGTATTGCTTGGCACCCAACTTGATCGGAAGTCCGACCGAATTTACATGCAATGTTAATTCGGCTAAGTAATTAGTTAATATCTAGATATTAATTAATTACAATAAGTCAATAACTAGTTATTGAACTTAATGGGCTGAAAACATGACTGGTAAATAGGCCTAGAGGGTCACACGCAATAAGATTCTCAGTCGGTGGTACATAAGTGGGATTTATATTAACTCAGGGACTTTTGTGAAAAGTCGCGCCGACTTAATATATATACGTGCTGTTGAAAAACCTTAGGCCAAGCTCCAGGGTTTCTCCATGCTGGCCGTCATCCCTCCTTTCTCTCTCCTCCTTTGGGAGCCCCGTTCGAGGCGTCGAGACTGTCTCCGTCTCCGCCGCGCGCGATTCCCAAAAGTCGGGAATTCCCGTCCGCGGGTTTCCGGACATCGTTGCGGCGACGGATCTTCAGTGAGCGAGCTGATACGGACGAGGGAACGAGGACGAACCACCGCAGAGGATCGCGTGGATACCGCTGGAGGTTGGATGTTTGTGCGGCTCGCGGCATTGCCTCGACGGAACCGAGACGGAAGCGGATTCGAATCCGCGCACGGTAATCAGATTACAACCCGGTTTTTTGTTTTTTGTTTTTCGTTCCACATTGGATCAGCGGACATCGGGCGAGATAATTTTTGTTCGTCGTTTCCGCTGCGTTCTTCGAGTCCCGCCCGGATCCCAACACTTACTAGAGAGCTTTGCGATATCTTGAGAGCTTCTAGTCATCTTCTTCTTGATGGTGCTTTATTTTGCATTTGTTGTTGTTGCTACATTCTAGATTTGATTGTTCAAGCAAGTTTAGGACTTTTGGAAATAACAATTTCAAAGATTCGTGATAGTCAGTATGTTAGAGATTCAAATATAAGGTTGGAACATTTTAAGAAAGTTTCAGAACAAGTTAATGCACAAAAAAAAAAGCTTATCTTGGATGTTTCAACTAGATAGAATTCCACATACAAGATGCTTTCTGTTGATTATGAGTTTCATAATGCATTTGATCGATTATTATATTTTGATAGTGAGTTCAAAGATCTTCCATTCTCTGAAGACTGGGAGAATGTGAGAGTGGCTAAAGGTTGCTTGCTAACATTTTATCAAGTCACAAATAGACTTTCTGACACAATGTATCTAAGTGCAAATCATTATTTCAATGATATTTGCTTGATTCACTTACATTGAAGAAGTTGTTGAAAGATACACGCCCATTTGTTATCTCCATGGCTATATACATGTTTCAAAGGTTCCACAAGTATTAGTGGACATTGAGTTTAGTGTTATCCTTTGACTGCATTTTAGATCCTCGTTATAAATTGAAAACAATTCAATCTTTTTTTAAAAAAAATACAATGAGGATCATGTGAGAGAGGCTGCAAATAAAATTGAGGACATTCAAAGATCATTTATGAGGGTCTATAATGCATATGCAGAAGAATAAAGCAGAGTTTCTTCTAATAGGAGTGGGACTTCTAATGTTACAAGTAGTAGTGGGACCAATACTTCTGCCTCAGTGAATAGTGGACCTGAAGATCTTAGTTCTTGTCCTGAGTTGTTGGAGCTTGATCTTTTCCTCAAAGAAAACGTTTCAAATCAACCATTAAAATCAAACTTGGAGTTGTATCTTGAAGTCCTTGTGCTAAGCAATGAAATTGTTCTTGAGAAGTGTAGTGAAAATTTTGATATTTTGATATGGTGAAAATAGGAGGAAGGAAAGTATCCAATTCTTGTTATGATGGCTCGTGATATCTTAGGCATTCCAGTGTCAACTGTAGTATCAGAGTCTATCTTTAGTACTGGAAGAAGGGTTTTTAGATTGTTTATCGAAATTCCTCGACACTAGATATAGTTGAAGCCTCATTTGTGCTCAAGATTGGTTGAAACAAAAAAATATAGAGTTTTTCTTTTCTTATTTTATTATTTCAAAATAAATTTTAATTTTCATCCTTATGATGTTAGGTGCCCCACAAGTTGGATCCATAGCTAGTTTATCCACTATAACTTCGACGTCTACTTTGGATGCTGAAATTTTATGGGAGGATGATGGTTTTTCATTACCAGAATTTTTAGTTTTAATGTATGTTAACAATTTTTTTCATTTGTTTCTTTTGCAAGGAGGATGGTGATGACCTTCAATATTAATTTCTTACTTTATTAATGAGAATTCACTTGAATGAGGTGAAGAGATATACATCTTCTTTTGCATATCATTTTATGTAGATGCATTATTTTTAAAAATATAATATGAAAATGTGTTTGATGTTGTAGGAATGAAGGATCACTATACTATGGAAAGCTTGACTACCCAAGAATATTTAATGAGCTTGTCAAGTTATGATGTTGTATTGTTAAAGATTGTAGTATTGCAATTGGATTAAGTAAACTTAATCTTGATGTTAATTTTTTTTTTTTTTTTAGATACAATGTGATGTCATCTTATGATATCATGATAGATTTTATTAATATGTGGTTTAGGTTGTGCTATTATGAATAATTTCATTATTGTGCAGTGAAAAGTTATTTTTTAATATTTTGAAATGATATTTAGTTGAAAGTCTTTTCTTAGGTATCTTTTAACATTTAGTTGTGAAATTTAATGTATATAATAGATTTTTAAATGTAACTTTATGAATATGGGGTTACACTCATTGTGTTTTAATCTTATTGATCATTATCTAATGTACTAAGGCCTATTAGCTATATTTAGGCCCCATTCTATGTGTTTTAAACAAATAAATCAAGAAATTAGCCATTTTTGATAATTATTAGGAATAATATATGGTTCCGAGATCGGAATCAGAAACAAATTGGAAATGGAAAATGCACATTCTGATCTTATCAGAAATGGAAATGGAAAATGCATTTTCCATTCTTATCTAAAATAGAAACATAAATAGGTTATTATTATCGGAATTGGAAAATGGAAACACATGTTTTCGTTTCCGTATCCTACCCGTTCATAGCCCTAGCGCAAGGTGATACTCGATAACCATGTTCTTGTTTCTATTTTTCAAAACGAACTGGGACGACAGGAATTGAATTTTATTTTGTCATTTTTTTTGCATTCATCGAGGTCTCGCCCGATCCTTACGAGTGTCTCCACACAAGTGGCTGTGAGATCAGTCACCCTCATCACATGAGTTAGAAAAACATGTACTAGTTTCACTCGATATCTGATGTCCTTCTTATATATCCTCTGACTATGAACAATTAAGAATGTGTCTTTATAAGTTGTCAGTCTCATTATTATGATATCATCAGAATCTGACAACTATTGCACACATTCACGGACTTCACTATTGTACAAATATAACAATGATGTGATTTACACATAATGAATACTTATTGCTATTAAATAAATGATAAAAATTGTAACTGAATGGCTTATAAGACATAAATGAAACTAAGAATCTCCCACTTGGACTAAAGCCAATCACCTCTATACTATATCCCCATACATTGTAGGCGATGCTAAAAAATAACTTAAGACAAAGGCTTTACTAGTAGATATGCTATGTTGTCGGCTGATTGAACTCTTTCCACTATGAGGTTTCCTAACGATGATCTCTCTGATCAAGTGAAAGCACCTCAGAATGTGTTTTGACTTTTGATGAGACTGCAGCTCTTTCGCTTGTGCTATTACCCCTTGGTTGTCGCATAGCGACGGGACGGGTTTAGAGATACTTAGGACCACACCCATGTCGGTGATGAACTTCATCCAGATGACTTCCTCAACGGCTTCAGCTGTAGCATATACTCAGCTTCTGTCGTCGAATGTATAGTGGTTTCCTACTTAGAACTCTTCTTGCTCACTACACCTCTATTCAATGTGAATACGAACCTGGAAGTAGATTTACAATCATCCGGATCAAACTAGAAGCTTGAGTCAATATACCCTCGAAGCTTCAAGTCCCCTCTTGTATAGATCATAAACATATCATTGGTCCTTCTTAAGTACTTAAGGATACATTTCACAGTCAATCAGTGTGCATCACCTAGATCTGCCTGATATCTACTCGTAACACTTAGAGTATATGCTACATCATGTCTAGTACATAACATGCCATACATTACGGAACCTATGGCAGAGGCATAGGGTACCCTGCCCATCATTATGATCTCATCATAATCTGACAACTATTGTACACATTCAAGACTTCACTATGATACTAATATAATAATGATGCGATTTACATATAATGAATATTTATTACTATTTAATAAATGAACAAGATTGTAACTGATTGACTTATAGGCCATACATGAAACAAACACAATCTTGGTTCGGGAGAGGTTCCCTATATTGATGGAGATGAGGGGTCGTCTTCTCATGATGAAGATCTTTTGACGTCATTGATCTTGGGCCCCACGCGCCTGATGAGTAGGACTTGATGACTAGCCATATGTCGGGCATTAATTGCCTTTTTGGGGAGTCCCTTAGGTTTCCAGTGCCGGTGGTCAAGTTAGCCTCTTTGCTACATGACCGCATTGAGATCATGCGGTCTAGATGAGCCTCCTTAGGGTTTGAGGTCCTCAGGTGCTTGGGAAAGTCTATTTCACCTGTTTTTTTTGACAACTCTGGTCTCTTGTGGCATTACCTGACCTCTTGGTGCTCGGTGGTTAGGTTTTCCTGAGGACCTTTTTCTTCCTTTTTTACTTTTTGGGGACTTTTGGCAATTCTGGGCCTTTTAGGGCCACATCTTTTTTTTTTTTGCGCAGGGTTTTTCATGTCTTAGGGTGCTTTTGAGCCTTTTAAATGGGCCTCTGGTACTGTCCCTTTCTACTGACCCATTAAGTTGGACGACTCAATGGTGGGACGACCCTTTGTAGTGAGGTTGAGTTTCTTGGGCATCTTCGGTTTATATCCTTCTAAGGAGCATGTTTTTTTTTTATTTAATAATATAATAATTATGAAAATAAAAACTTAGATTTTTTAAATAACCTGATTTTCAAATAATCTCCTAAAAAAGCTTACATATGCAAAAATACCTATGTATTATACATATATGCCGAAAATCCCCTATATTTCTTTTATTCTGAAATAAACCCTCATCTATAAGCGATGTAAGGGGCGGTAGACTTGACAATAAGGGATTCTCTAATCATTTTACAAGAGGATTTTTGTTTGATCGCAGGGGTTCTATATGCATACAGTGATTATACATGAGTGTTTTTGCCTATGTGCACTCTACATGGTTTTCTACATGTATGATATTCTAGGGGATTATTTTCATAAGGTCTTAAACATTAAATCTCAACATTCAAATTAAATATCTATATTATTATATAAATTTAAAATAACAAACTTCAATATATTCCATCCATTCAAAAAATATTGACCTTTGGGTTGACCTTTCAAATTTCGACCATACATTCTTTTCATGTAATTTACCATCACATCAAATTAGAAATACCTAGTTAAATATTGTCTAAACAATATTCCTTCATTTACATTGACTGCATCATATTATTGCTCTCTTTCTTCTCCCTTCTAAGTTTTAAAATGTGAACAAGCCCCTCCCAAGTTTGTTTGTCATTAGAATAGTCGACCAAATATGCACAATTCTCCTCAAGGGTGGAAGGTTCAAATCCCAACACTAATATATTTTTCTTCGGAACTGGAATAATTTCATACAAATTTGATTGTTTCTCTGGATGTAACAATTTCCTTCATCATTTCATTGTGTCAATTTTATTAGTAGTTATACCGTCTTATGATATTTTGTATCAAATTAAACAACGACTGTATATAACTGTATTTCTAACTTTAACATATTATTATAAAGAATTTTTTACATATATATATCTTTCAAATACACCGTATTTACATTCTTTTTTGACCATACCGTATTTACATATTATAAACACCTGCGACATCTTCAAAAATGTTACAATAGTTATACAGTCGGCATATCCTTTGTTTACTTAACTAAAGTACATCGACAAAATTACTCAGTGCTCCTGAAAATTGTGATTTGTGACTTACAAGATCGCATGACTTTAGAAGTTATTTTTAATATTTTATATTCAATTATATCTAGAGATATTTATAATAACATCTCAAAAAAATAAAAAATACAAGTATACCAGTTTAAAAAAATGTATAGGAATTTTTACATGTACACATAAAATAGTATATTTGCATGTATATCTCCAACTCTCACATATTTGCGGTTATATCTTTTTGTCAAAATATTGTTAATCAAACATAAAAAATTTACATACATACCTCTAAATGCACTCATGTTTTTGCATATGTACCCCCTAAATTCACAAGAACTTTGTACATGTATCCCAGATGTTTTCAAGATTTACGAAATCTCTTTGGCATATACGGTTAGAGTTCTCATTATTTTGAAGTTGAGACATAACCGCAACATTTTTAGGATTTTAAAGACATTGAAAAATGATATGTGGGAATTGGGGGTACACATGCAAATATATATTTTAGAAATACATATGCAAAAATTTTAAGCATACAACACATTTATGGAAAATTTACCTCTATACCCCTAATATCTTTAAAAATAACCCTTATATCCCTGTCTTTAAGAAAACTCCCCAGATACCCCCAGAATCCTTAACTATAAGTCTTCACGTCCTCCCGGTTTACAGACGTCTCCCAGGGACGAATATTCCCCAATTGATTTTGTAACCAAGGAAGCGGACATCATCAAATTACCACAATAGCCCTCTATTAAGAAGGGTACAAATCCCGCCGGTGTTGTTCGACTGCCTCCTCGACGTCGTCTTCCTCAACGACAACTGACTCCACAGCGGCGGGATCCCCGCCAACCTGGGTAACTCCCCATGTCAGTGCTGGTGCTTGCCAACAACAACTTAAGCAGGTGTATCCCGGCCAGCATCGGGCGGATGGCCCGGCCAGCATCGGGCAGATGGCGCACACCTTGAAGCAGCTTGTCCTACTCAACGACAACCTCATCGGGTGCGTCCCCTCCAAGGTCGGCCTGCTAACCCGCCTCACCGTGCTCAACCTTAGCGGCAACGCACTCGTCGGATCCCTGCCGCCCGCCGTCTCTGGCATGGCCGCCCTCGAGTAGCTTGACGTGGCGCGCAACTGACTCACTAGGGCCAGCGCCGGAGCCGCCTGCCGGCTGCCCAGGCTTCGGAACTCCACCTTCTCCTATAACTAGTTCACGGCAGAGGCGTTCGAGTGTCTGGCAACGGTCTAGAGGCAACTTGTGGTGGACGACCAGCAGAACTGCATCCCCAGGGTGACGGACCAGTGGTCACCACAGGAGTGTGCATCCCCGATGGCGCGACCCATGGACTACAGTAAGCTGCAGTGCCTTGCCGGAGGCGAGGGAGGCCAGGCACCGCCGCCGGCTCCCCCTCGCCTAGAAACTACAACAAGAGGCGCTTCCCATCGCCGCTACCTTCCCCCACCCTCAATAGACCCAGGCAATGGCTCAGGCCGCAATCCCCCTGCCGCCTCAGTCTCAACCTTCACCATCCGCCAAGTCTCACCCTCAGTCTTCTCCTTCAGATGAAATCTCAAAACTGCGGTGTTGAGATTCAGAGGTACAGATTTATATGCATTGAAATTATGATTTAGAAACCGATATAAGATTAATTGTCCAAAATCACCATGGGTCAATAACCAACACTCTCCCTCACAGCCACTATAGGCTGTGAAAATGAAAGGAGAGAAGAAAGAGGTCAGGTGACTGTTTGATATATTGAACAATGCGTAAAGCTGCATCCCAATGAATATCCATTGGCTGTGCCATGAATTGGCTGAGAAAATTAACAGCGTAGGTGATGTCTGGCCGTGTAATGGTAAGATACAGTAATCTGCCGACCAATCGCCTATAAGCTGTTGAATCAGCCAGTGGTGAACCAGAATTATGAAGATTATGTCCAAGTTTCAAGGGGGTAATAGCAGGTTTTGCTGCAAGAAGACCAGTGTCTTGTAAAATGTCCAACGCATACTTCCTCTGATTGACAAAAATTCCATGTTTAAACCTGGCAATTTCAAGGCCCAGAAAATATTTGGGTCGTCCCAAATCTTTCAGAACCTTTTAATCTTTTACATTGTGACCTATGAGGTCTCTACTGTATCAAGAAGTGGTGCCCGTTTTTTCTTTACAATCGTAGACGATTACAGTCGTTTTACATGGGTATTCATGTTAAAATTTAAATCCCAAACTCTATCTACTTTCTGCCACTTTGTTGCTTATGTTACTAAGTCTTTCTCTCACAAAATTAAACGTCTTCGAACAGATAATGGAACTGAATTTTTTAACTCTTCTTTTCAAAACTTTTTGGCCGATCATGGCATTGTTCATGAACACACCTACGTAGCCACCTCTCAACAAAACGGGATCGTCGAAAGAAAGCACAGACATCTTTTAAATGTCGCTCGTGCTCTCCGTTTTCAGTCACACCTACTCAAGCATTACTGGAGCGATCGTGTACTCACAGCTGCTTATTTAATTAATCGACATCCTACCAGTGTTCTGAAAGGTCTTACTCCTTATGAAGTCCTTCATAATAAACCTCCAGAATTTGATCGTTTACGAGTTTTTGGATGTCTTTGCTATGCCTCGACCACACATTTACAAACTGATAAATTCAATCCTCGCGCCTAGCGTTGCATTTTTCTTGACTACCCACCACACCAAAAAGCCTACCGAGTCCTTGATCTAGACACACATCATATTTTTACCAGCCGGGACGTTATCTTTCATGAAGATATATTTCCGCTCCAATCCTCACCGATGTGCATTTCTTCTTCCACCGCTGTTTTACCTATCTCAATTTCAGATAACACAAATGATACACCAATATCTTCTCCTATTGTCTCCACTTCTAATTCCCTTGTTCCGGAGTCTCCCACCCCACCACCACACATACGACCACAAATAGTAACACGGCAACCTGCTTACCTTTATGATTACATAATTGGATTCACGGTTCCTGTCGCTTCTACTTCAACAAGGTCCTCGGTACTACCCTATCTCCAAATACTTAAGTTATGATCAATTCAGCAAGGGCCACAGAGAATTTCTTTCCGCTGTTACTATCACCAAAGAACCTACCACTTACACTGAAGCCAAGCAATCTGCCACTTGGCATGCTGCAATGGAGGACGAGCTTAAGGCACTTGAGCTCAACAACACCTGGATAATCACTACTCTACCTCCAGGAAAGAGAGCAGTTGGCTGCAAATGGGTCTACAAAGTAAAATATAGTTCTGATACTAAGATGAAATCCCAAAACTACGGTGTTAAGATTCAGAGGTACAGACTTATACACACTGGAACCATAATTTAAAAATTGATATAGGACTAATTGTCTAAACCCACCATGGGCCAATAGCCAACGCCTTCTCCTCCATCATCGGCTCACCGCCTCTCACCCGCTGTCGCGAATGCAGCTCAGGTCGCATGCGAAGTCCGACTCGCTGCTGCCACCTGTGTTACACCACAAGCAACCAGCACCTTCAAGCAGGGCGGTGCCACCGCCGCCAGTTCGAGCTACAAACACTCCTCGCTGCCTGCTTCGTACCAGGGAACAACACCAGTGTCGTCGCCACCCATGTAGCCGCACCCTCACCCTTCTTCGCCTCCACCAACTCTCTCACAGAGACACCATGGCTCTCCACCTGTTCCATCACCTGCAACACCTTCCCACGGTGCTCCTCAGCCTCCTAGTCGGTACCATCTGCCTTCGTCGGGTAGGAGGTGGTCAGCGGGAGAGTGGTCAGCTTCAGAGAAAAGAGGTGGTTGTTGTCGTCACCCACACCTAAAATGAGGGTAGGTTAGACATTTCCCTAATTCAACCAACCCAATGCTAGTTAAGTCCTATGAACGGGTATTGATGGTGAGGGTATTCCGTAGCATATTTAAGGATTCCGGGGGTATCTGGGGAGTTTAGGTAGCGGTGCGAGGGTTCTTTTTAAAGATTTTAGGAGTATAGAAGTAATTATATTTTTATTTTTTTATAATAGATGAAATCTCAAAATCGCAGTGTTGAGATTCAAAGGCACAGGGTCATATGTGCTGGAACTATAACTTAGAAACCGATATAGGACTAATTGTCTAGGGCCACTATGGGCCAACAACCAACACTTCTCCTCCCGACTACCATGGGCCATGGAAATGAAAAGATAGGCGAAAGAAGTCAGGCCTAGGATCAACGCTCTGATACCAAGATGAAATCCCAAAACCGTAGTGTTGAGATTCAGAGGCACGTGGTCATATGTACTGGAACCATAACTTAGAAACCAATATACGACTAATTGCCTAGGGTCACCATGGGCCAACGGCCAATAGGAATAGGCACCATCTTCTAAACACTTTTTGATTTGGTCCTTTTTTCAATACAGGACTATTCTAACACGCTCCCTCACGTGCAGACTGATTTTAAGTTCTGTCACGTGGACCACAAATACAAGGTGTGTGGCCCGATTCGTAACCATGGACTTTAATACTATTTTACAAATCACAAAACCCGGGTGTTGAGTTTGAAGGGGCTCAAGATCATAAGCATTGGCCACAACTGAAATTAACCGATGTAAGACTATTATATAGCCGCTCCAACACTCCTCCTTACGGCCAAGATAGGACGTGGAAATTTGATAACAGGAGGTGGCGCAAATTAGAAGATAAAGTTGGATCAGGCCCTACTCTGATACCATATTGGAGTCATTGGGTCATCTAACTAAACCTTAAGGTAATGAGTGGAGTAGGCACCATCTTCTATACACTTTTTGATTTTGTCCTTTTTTCAATACAAGATTATTCTAACACGTCTCCTCACGTGTAGGTTGATTTTAAGTTTTGTCACGTGAACCACAAATACGAGATGTGTGGCCCGGTTCGTAACTATGGACTCTGATACCATGTTGAAGTTATTGAGCCATCCAACTCAAAACCTTAAGACAATGAGTTGAATAAATACCACCTATTAAATATTTTTAAATTTTATTATTTTTTTAATACAGAACTATTCTAACAATAATAATAATAAAATATCTAAATGTATCTCTAATGATAAGATATCAACAGAAAGGCCAAAAAGAACGTTAAGCGGCCCCTCTCTGTCTCTCTCTCTCTCTCTCCTTCTCTGTCATATAACATCACCTCAGGCCTCCTCCCCCTACTGTTCTGATCTCCGCCCTCTCAGAAACCCATTACAAGACCAAAAAGGTGCTTGCAAAGAGAAGGTGAAGTTTGAGGGAGAGTGAGGGGGAAGAGCATGTGATTAGTTTTGCCAAAGCTCTCAACTCACAATGCCAGTTTTCTTGTGCTCCCCTCCCCTCCCCTCCACCTTCCCCACCTTATCCTCAAAGATCACCCGGCTCCCCCAGAAGCACCTACACACCTCCCTCCCCAAGAAGACCCTCTCCCTCTTCGTTGCTCGCTCCTCAGACAATGAGACGTCGGCGGCAGCGAGCCCGGTGGCTGTGGAGGAGGCGTTGAAGGCGGAGGCGGCACCCGTTCCAGCTGCCGTCGAGGAGAAGAACACCGAGGAGAAGAAAAAGGCGGGTTCTTTGCAGGCCAATGGCGCTGCTCTGAAGGTAGAGGCGCCGCCGACGACGGCGGCCCAGTTCAAGGACCCAAGATGGGTTGGGGGCACCTGGGACTTGGAGCAGTTCAAGAAGGATGGGAGGACGGAATGGGACGCCGTCATAGATGCTGGTGAGCTTTGGGTATTTGGATTTTCATGATTAAAAAATGTTTCTGATTTGGGTTCCTTCGTTTCAGGTCGTTTGATGTTCTTGTGCTTGCGATTTTTAGTGATATTTAAGTGTTTAATTTTACGGGTTCTGCTTAATTTTATAGATTTTTCTTGCATGTTTCCGCATTTGACTAGATATTTTTTCTCCATAAGCATGTTTTTCTTAATAAAATTTTTCTGGTCATTTGATGTTCCATTTCTGGGGGAAAATGTTTTCTTAGGAATAGATTCCGTTTTGGAGGTTTGGTGCCTAATCTAGTGGTTATATTTGGGGGTATAAAATTTATATTGGGTCATGGTCACACATTTCTTGTTCCAGTGTCAGCATCTGTCCAGGTATGTTGTATGTGCAAGTTAATTTTGCTCCGAAGAACGTGGCATTGTATTCTCTGTCAAAATGAAGTGGAAAAATGAATGACTTCTATTGACCCCCCACCAATCCCCCAATCTTACGAGTCTAATTCATCTCTTTTCGTAGAGATATAAAATATTTCTGGGTCATATATATGACTGCATCAGCATTCCATTTTCCGTTGATCGTACATTACTTTGATCCATTTGTTGTCACTGCATTCGTTTTTGAAGCAGCACTCCATGCTTCCATCAAACCTGTTGGTTTTTGACATCTCTTTACAGACATTGAGATTACACTTTGAAATTTCATATCACGTCTCTTGGGAAGCATCTAATACATTTGGGATTGTTTATGCTTTAACTTTATCTACCTGGAATTTCAGTCTATGCCAAGCTTTTTTTTTTTTTTTTTCAAATGACGAGGAACCTGGCTTCACATTGATATCTGTTTATTCACTGTGAACAAGTTTTTTTTTTTTTGGATGAAAGCTGTAGTTACGGAGAAGCACAGTGAACTATAATTCTGGGTACCATTTGTGTGTGTAATTGTTGTTGCCGTACACTGGTTAGTGCAATTGCAGTGTGTTGGTGAGAATAGAAACTAAAATGAATGATAAAAAAAATTGTATAGAACATCCATCTCTGTTTCCTTTCCTTTTCTCTGTGTGATGGCTTGCATGGTAGATCTGTTACTCTGTATGATTTGTTGCTTGTGTGAATGGAATAGGAGAAGTCAAGAAAGTGGGAAGAGGTGTTGCAACGCCTTTTTTAATTAGCAAATTCAGCCTGCTGAATCAGGGACACTGGGTATGCGACATGGTGTTGCGGGCATGGGAACCCAAAAGAAGGGGCAAAGGAGAAATAAAGCTTGCGAGAAGGGAATGTGAAAAAGTAGAGAGAACCCGACTTTAGGATATATCGTTCCTTGTACCACACCTCTTAGGATGTTGGTCTGCCTCCTGGCACTGCTCCAAGGAGGGGAGATGTTAGTGGCCTCACACTGCATCCACAAAGTAGAAGAAACATCATTTCTCAAAGTAACCATCATTAGCCTTGATTAGGGCTCACAATTGTTGTTTATAATGAAATTAACACAAATGATTTCAATTGTCTCTAGAAGCCTAGTTCATCAAGGATTGAAGCCCCTAATCAGTAAGATAATGACACTAAAGCTGGTGGGTGACTAATATTAATCAAATAATAAAGATGCTGCAATCAATGCCAAACATTGTCCAAGGCAAGCATGAAATCCATCATCCAGTGCATATCTCTTGCTCTTGCATCCAAATGAGTGGGTCCCAATCCAATCCAGATCTGGATTGGATTGGCTAAATAGGCTGATCCAAGGGAAGAAAATCAATCATAACATTGGCTTGATTTTTGAATTCAAAAAATCAAGAAAATAAGCAAAAAATCAGATAAATCAGATAAATCAGAAGGTTCGTGGATTTGAGATCCTAATCCAAGATTTGATCAGCAAGGATCAGCCAATCCTAGTCCAATTCAGCCTGATTCTGGGCCAATTTGGCCTACACTTTCATGTTTATTTTCATTTTCAGGGAGGGATTGGTTTCCCCTCCAAATTTGATCAGCTAGGCTCGGTTGCCATCTGGATTGGAATCAGGTGATCCTGAAAACCATGTTTGCGTCAATTGCCTCTAATCCTGATAAACTTTTCCAGTTTCAAAGTTGCCGAGAATCCACATAGACAATATGGGAGTGGGTGAAACACATGGATCTAGTGCATTCAACTTTAATCGATGATTCACACTGCAATTGTGTAGCTGGTGCAGATTCTCTCTTACAATGTCAAACTGTGTCAAGTAATTACAAGTACTTGTGCATAGGGATGGCAATGAGCCGAGCCACTCGCGAGCTACTCAGGCTTCATTCAAGTTAAGCTCGGCTCGGCTTGACTCATTTGAGTAAATGAACCGAGCTTGAGCTCCAATTGAATCTCGTTTCACCAAACGAGAGCCCGAGCATCTCTTGGCTTGGCTCAATGGACTCGTGAGCAAATAGTAAAATATTTATTAAAGTTTTAAATATTATAAGCATAAGCCAGCTCCAAAGTCCAAACTGTTCTGCCAGCTCCAAAGAAAACAGCCCAATGTAATGCAGGCCCAGCCCATGTTCATGAGACTTACGTGGCTAAAGAATGCAAATGGATAACATGAAGCGTTGGAAAAAAATACTCTCCGATGTGGGACTAAAAGTTCCACTTCCCACATCTGGGACTCAAAAGTTTCCTGCTGCCTTTGCCTTTAAATTGGGGGCCTGCCTTCCCACAGAGCCTTAGTTAACCAGGTTGACTCGTGTCTTTTCACTGGGTTAACCATGTTAATGAGCCAAGCTCGAGGCAAGAAAAAGTTTTGCGAGCCGAACTCGAGCTTAATAAATGGGCTTGAGGTGGGATTGGGCTCGAGCTTGAGCTTGTATATTCTTGACTGAGCTGAGCTCGAGCAAGTAAAAGCTCGGCTCATTGCCACCCCTACTTGCATACGAGTGCATGGAAGGGTCGTTACCATCTTGGTTTGTGACCAGAAGGTCTTGGGTTTGAAAATAGTAGTGTTCCTTTTTAGTTTCTAGCACTCTACTTTACAAAAATATAGGCAAATTGATGGGGATCCAGGAACGGCTGGAATGGAGTCAACGATCCAATATGCAGTTTATTTGGCCCATTAGGGGCCCATTTGGAGTCTTTTATTTTATCTGTAATTTTTACATGCTTTTTTAGCTATTTTCGGAGTCCTAGGGGTAGTTTAGTAATTTTCCTATTAGGGTTTCTTTGAGGAGTCTATATATTGTCATGTATCCCCTCGTGGGAAGAGAATGAAGAAGAATTTTGAAATGAATAGCCGCTGTTGCGCGTTTTCTCCCGAGACGGGACGGGAACCCTAGCCTTCTTCTCCTCCAAACCCCTCTCTTCTATCTACTTCCGGTCTACCCCCTCTGTTGTCCCGCATCAACTTGGTATTAGAGCCCAAGCTCGATCCCTGCCATAGATGCCTGCATGTGTGCTTCGGGCATGAAGCCTTCCTCTCCCCCTTGTCTTCTTCCTCCTCTCTCTCTCTCTGCGTGATTCCTTCCCCTCTCAGCCTTCCTCCTCTCTCTCTCTCCCTGCGTTGCATTCGTCTTTCCCTGCAAGGAGCCGCCATCTGGAAGCCGACCGCACGACCCCCACGCCCTCCCCGCGGCCCTATCGGAGGCCCCACCTGGCGAGCTCCCTTCCCGGCTGCTCGCGGGCTCGGGTCGAGCCAATCGCAGGTGTCTCCCGGCTTCCACCGCCTCCTGCCGCCACCCTGCGAGCCCGACGGAGCCTACCCGAGAGCCCCTCCGCCAGTTCCGCCGCACACAGGCACGAACCAGCCGACCTGGTGACTTCCTCGCGGGCCACCCTGCCTTCCCTGTTCGCGTCACACGCGCCAGGGCGGGCCACAATGGACTCCCCCGCGATACGCCGGCGACGTCTCCCGCGAGCTCCCCGAACCAGCGGCACGCGAACCCACTGCACTCAAGGCCGAGACGGGACCCCTCCCGCGGCTTCTCTTCCCGCCGTACGCCGGCGTCGGGAGAATCCTCCCACGAGCTCCCCTTCCCTGCGGCCTCGACGCCTGCAACCCATCTCCCGCCCGCGCCGGTGAACGTCGCAGGCCCCCGGAGGTCCAGCCCCTGTAGGTTCCGCCGTCGCATGCAAGTTCCGGAGGTCTCCTCCCGCGAGTTCCCTTTGAGCCGCCGCGCTCCGGACGGACCCTCCCGGGGTTCATCTGCACCCACGCGGCTTGCCCACGCATTCGCAGGGGGCCTCCCTCGACGCCCGCCCCGCGTAGGCAATCCCACCCAGCAGGGGTTAACGCAGGCCCTTACGTGCAATAAGTTCGTTCGTCCACTCCACGGAACCTCATTAAGCACTTCCGAGGTGAACTGTAAACGTTTTGGCAGATCCAATCAGTCCGAGTTTTACCCCACTCGACAGTGGGCAGGTCAGGCGATTTGGCTCTACTCCCGAAAACTTGCTCTCCATTATATGATTAAATAGGCCCCCGTGCGTGTGATTTTAGGACTTCTAGCTATTTATCTGATATTCGCTGCCGGATTGTGAGCGTGAGATCCTTCCCGAATTCACTATTTGAGAATATTGAATGCGTTGATGTTGCCCTAGCAGTTGGTGGTCTTCACTACCGCCGATCCTGTCTACTTTTGTCACTGAGAGCGGGCGATTCCTTTGAGTTTACACGACTTACATTGCGTAATTACATTCATGAAAACATGGAAATTTGATGATTATTTGCCGTGTACATACACTACACTTGCTGATTTCGGATCGTGACACTAGTCCGAACTCGTTTCGATAGTCGTCCCGCGTCAACTTGGTATCAGAGCCCAAGATCGGTCCCCCACTGCGTCACCGCACCGCCATCTCCGGTTGCAACTCCCACCGCCGTGGTAGTCGCTGCCTATTGCATTTGCTGCCGCCGCAGCCCCTGCCGATGCCATCAATGAACCCTCTCAGCGTGGTCCTTCCCTGCAACCTAGGCCCGACGGCCATCCGCAGGTACCCTCCCCATCGGCAACAGACCACCGGTCCTGTCCGCGGCAACCCCGCGCGACGCGGACCCCACGCGGTCTTCCCCCCCCACCCCAGCGGGTCCTCCAGCGAGCCGCCCGCTGCAGTCGGTCCCGACCGGCTACTCCCCGCGAGCTCCCGTCCCGCAGCATCTCGGGCTGAACGGCCCTCCCGCAGTGCCTCGCCGTCGGCCCTCTTCACGCGCCTGGTGGACCTCCACGCCAACCCGCGGGTTTCTTCAGCGGTCACAGGACCCGAACGCCACCGCCGCACGCAGATTCTGGAGAACAACCCCATCCCGGCGAGCCGAGGCATGTATGGCGGTGCAGAGTTCCTGAAGCTATCGTCTTCTCCGGCGCCGGTGGCTGTTTCCGAGACCTCTCCGGCTAGCTTCCCCTCCGAAGGTAACCACGCCCTCTCTCGGCCACCTCCCCTCTGGTTCGATTAGGGCTAGAGAGGAAAGAAGGAGAAGACGAAGAAGAGGAGGGGAGAGTCGTCGGAGTACCTGCATGCTCCCACCGCCGCCACCACTGCCGGAGGCGTCGTCGTCTTCCCCGCCAGCGCCGTCGCAACCCGTCTGCGTCGCCAGCCGCCCGCTCCCGCCGTGGGCATCGACGGGCCCCACAGCTGCCGTCGGCGCCACCGTCCCGCCCCGCCGCCGTCGCCGCCGCGCTCGCTGGCCGCCGCTGCCTTCCCCTCCCTCGTGCTCTCTCTCTCTGTGCTCCCTGTTAGGGTTTGGGGGGAGGGCGAGCCGAAGAAGACGGGCCCGTGCCCTTAAGTTGGACCCGGGTCAAACCGGGTCAACCCAAACCCGGTCCGATCAAGGAGGGTCCGAGCCCATTAAGTCACTCGGTTCACCCAGGTCCGGCCTCGGTTCGAACCGAGGTCCGGTAGTTCCAAGTTAGGGTCCTGTTAAGCTTCAGCCAGACCTCAACTTGGTCTGCTACAGTGCCCAGCGGGTGCACTAAGGGTTCTTATCGCACCGCCAGCGCCTGGGGCTCGTCCGTGCTCTGATTTGCGCGCCGCTTGTGCCGTTGGGATCGTATTGGCGAGGCCGACCTCGCTGTATGTTCCGCCTGACAGCAGTGTCTCGTTTTGTGTGCCGCACTTGCACGTTTTACGAGGGCACTCGGGCGCGCCGTTCGAGGTCTTTCCGGACTCCGATTTGTGCACCGGTCGCGCCGTCGGATCCGTCTCAACAAGGCCAACTCGGATCCAGTGTGTTGTTCCCAGATTTGCCTCGTTTTGCGTGCCACTTTTGCACGCATACCGAGGACCCCGATCGTGCATCCCGAGGCCAACCCAAGTTGCCTCGATTTGTGTGCCATCATCCCAGCACACAGATTTCGCAGCAGCTAGTGCCCGCTTACCTCGTTTTGCGTGCCACTTTTACACACATATCGAGGATGGTGATTTGAGCTCCATTTCTTGCGCCGATCGTACTGTTGGCATCCGTGCAGCGAGGCAGACCTCGTCCATCATTTCTTTGGCCAGTGGTACGTTTTCTCATCATGGATTTTAGCTTTGAAGTAGAGCTACCCAACTCTGTGAAAACTAGGGTGTATCTTGAGGCAACTTCGTTCGGCAATGTTATTTCACAATCTATTGTGGATTCTATCTCCCACACGGACTACGTAATTGTCTCTGGAAACCGAGTCTATGTGCCATTTTTCCATCTCTTAAAGAGCAGCAGTACTCCCCGATCCGTCAGGTATTATGATGATGCATGGTGCAAGATTATACCCCATGGCTCATATATCGGTTTGGGTAGAGAATGGATAAACGAGCGGCAAGTTGTGATTGATCATACTGGACGAGATTGTCTTATACGACCTGAGGGATACCAGGCACCCTTTCTTATTCTCAATGCCACTTATCAGGATCGAGAGAGGTTTCAACAAGTGTATTTAACATTTTGTACTAGATTTAAACTATCACCTGTTACTGGTTGAGATCACAACTCATTCATGGCATCAGGACTACATATGATCGATGATACAGTGTTCGAAGTTGATGTCAAATATATGGTTGACAGCTGGGATCACGCATTGTTTAGACGGTCAGGATTGAATCGTCTCTCTGAAGATGTATTTAGCTATGGCCTACTTGATGCTGCACCAGTTCATACTATCTCATGGGATCAGGAGTTATTTGCTGAGGCAGGATTAGATCTTATTACTGATGATATTTTTGCTGACTCACAGCTTCGGCCAGAACTTGCTGAGAGTGTAATGATTGCTACTCTACGCGATGGCCCGTATGATTTGCTACCGTCTCCAGTGGACATGATATGGCAGGCCCTTTATGATTCACGTGCAGCAGATCAGTTTGTGAGTGTTGATATGATTCTTTGCTTGGAGATTCCTCCAGAAGACCCAGTCGTCCGCATATTTGTTCTAGCCCATTTTAAAATTCGATAACGAATTTTTTTGAACCAAAAGAGAATGATGGGGATCCAGGAACGGCTGGAATGGAGTCAAAGATCCAATATGCAGTTTATTTGGCCCATTAGGGGCCCATTTGGAGTCTATTATTTTATCTGTAATTTTTACATGCTTTTTTAGCTATTTTCGGAGTCCTAGGGGTAGTTTAGTAATTTTCCTATTAGGGTTTCTTTGAGGAGTCTATATATTGTCCTGTATCCCCTCGTGGGAAGAGAATGAAGAAGAATTTTGAAATGAATAGCCGTTGTTGCGCGTTTTCTCCCGAGACGGGACGGGAACCCTAGCCTTCTTCTCCTCCAAACCCCTCTCTTCTATCTACTTCCGGTCTACCCCCTATGTTGTCCCGCATCAACTTGGTATCAGAGCCCAAGCTCGATCCCTGCCATGGATGCCTGCATGTGTGCTTCGGGCATGAAGCCTTCCTCTCCCCCTTGTCTTCTTCCTCCTCTCTCTCTCTCTGCGTGATTCCTTCCCCTC
Organism: Zantedeschia hybrid cultivar; assembly: GCA_030544215.1. Lineage (NCBI taxonomy): Eukaryota > Viridiplantae > Streptophyta > Magnoliopsida > Alismatales > Araceae > Zantedeschia > Zantedeschia hybrid cultivar. The sequence goes on along the minus strand of JARZZO010000002.1, from coordinate 56,482,853 downwards.
TTAGCCTTCCTCCTCTCTCTCTCTCCCTGCGTTGCGTTCGTCTTTCCCTGCAAGGAGCCGCCATCTGGAAGCCGACCGCACGACCCCCACGCCCTCCCCGCGGCCCTGTCGGAGACCCCACCTGGCGAGCTCCCTTCCCGGCTGCTCGCGGGCTCGGGTCGAGCCAACCGCAGGTGTCTCCCGGCTTCCACCGCCTCCTGCCGCCACCCTGCGAGCCCGACGGAGCCTACCCGAGAGCCCCTCCGCCAGTTCCGCCGCACACAGGCACGAACCAGCCGACCCGGCGACTTCCTCGCGGGCCACCCTGCCTTCCCTGTTCGCGTCACACGCGCCAGGGCGGGCCACAATGGACTCCCCCGCGATACGCCGGCGACGTCTCCCGCGAACTCCCCGAACCAGCGGCACGCGAACCCACCGCACTCAAGGCCGAGACGGGACCCCTCCCGCGGCTTCTCTTCCCGCCGTACGCCGGCGTCGGGAGAATCCTCCCACGAGCTCCCCTTCCCTGCGGCCTCGACGCCTGCAACCCATCTCCCGCCCGCGCCGGTGAACGTCGCAGGCCCCCGGAGGTCCAGCCCCTGTAGGTTCCGCCGTCGCATGCAAGTTCCGGAGGTCTCCTCCCGCGAGTTCCCTTTGAGCCGCCGCGCTCCGGACGGACCCTCCCGGGGTTCATCTGCACCCACGCGGCTTGCCCACGCATTCGCAGGGGGCCTCCCTCGACGCCCGCCCCGCGTAGGCAATCCCACCCAGCAGGGGTTAACGCAGGCCCTTACGTGCAATAAGTTCGTTCGTCCACTCCACGGAACCTCATTAAGCACTTCCGAGGTGAACTGTAAACGTTTTGGCAGATCCAATCAGTCCGAGTTTTACCCCACTCGACAGTGGGCAGGTCAGGCGATTTGGCTCTACTCCCGAAAACTTGCTCTCCATTATATGATTAAATAGGCCCCCGTGCGTGTGATTTTAGGACTTCTAGCTATTTATCTGATATTCGCTGCCGGATTGTGAGCGTGAGATCCTTCCCGAATTCACTATTTGAGAATATTGAATGCGTTGATGTTGCCCTAGAAGTTGGTGGTCTTCACTACCGCCGATCATGTCTACTTTTGTCACTGAGAGCGGGCGATTCCTTTGAGTTTGCACGACTTACATTGCGTAATTACATTCATGAAAACATGGAAATTTGATGAGTATTTGCCGTGTACGTACACTACACTTGCTGATTTCGGATCGTGACACTAGTCCGGACTCGTTTCGATAGTCGTCCCGCGTCACAAATATTATCCCTCGGAAAAAATGGGGATTCCCAATTTTGAACTTGCACCTTTGTGGTTGTGATCCAAGATCATTAGTCACAAGGCTAGATAGTCCCTGATAAAGGAAAAATCATTACTTTGACCCTGTCTAATCCCAATGCCTGCAGCAGTTAGCATGAGCCACTCCAAAGAAGAATCAATTCAAGCTTATCTTGACAGGAACCGTGTTGTCCCATGACTCCCGAACAGGTGCCTCGGATAAAGTCGTTTCAGATGCAGCAATCGAAGGCAATATTTGTGGAGGAGACAAAGTCTCTTTTCTATCGGATTGGGAAAACAAGGAGATTGCAGAGAATGCTGCGGCTTTGGGGATCCAAGTCCAGAAGAATATTGAACAGTTTTGTAGATTATGGGCTGAATTGGAAGCTGGCAAAACAGATATCAGTAGAAAAAATAGTAGTAGTCATGAACTGGACAATTTATTGAAGAGAGAATTTAGTTGTTTCTAGTCAAAGTTGCAGTAAGAGAAGCTTAAGGTCAAGACCATGGATGACAGTACCAGTATCGGTACCAGTATCAGAGGGTACCGATACCGGTACGTATTGGTTGGTACCAGCCCAGTATCGTCCGATACCAGCTGAGTATCGGCCGATACCCATTTATAGGTATCGTACCGGACCAGGCCTGATACCGATACGTATCGGTATCGATACTGCCAACCATGGTCAAGACCTGTGGAGAACATGAGAATTCAGTCATGGAATATTAGAGAGGCACATGACAAGGTGAAGCAACTTGCGATTAGGGATCTTATTATAAGCAAGGGTGTTGAAATTATCTGCTTGCAAGATGCCAAGATTGAACAGTGTGACAAAAGCCTAGTTCAAGCTCTTACAACTTTTGATGACTTTGATTTTGTGTTCAGAAGGTCATATGGCAGATCAGGAGGGATTTTAATATTCAGGGACAGCAGTAAGTGGAAGATTTTTTTCAATAACTGTCAAGTTCTGCAAGTCTTCAACAGGGAACTATTGGATGTTCTCAGGTGTGTATGGTCCCAGTAATTATGAGGATAGGCAGATTTTATGGGATGAATTGAGCTTCTTGAGTCAGGTTAATTTTAACCTGCCATGGTTTATTATAGGAAATTTAATGAAGTTGGATCCTCGGGAAAGAAACAAGGGTGCTAAAATAACTATTGGTATGAGAGAATTTAACAGTTGGGTGGATAGGTGCAAATCGAGTAAAGTTCCAATTCCTAATCAGAGGTTCACTTGGAGTAATAATGGGAAGCATGCATCTTTGTCGAAGATTGACAAGTGGGACTATGTTTCCATTTGCGAAGGTCTCTGCACATCCTAGAACAGTCTCAGATCACAGTGCTTTGGTGGTGGATTGCAATATTCTTCAAAGCAAGAACATACCATTTAGAATTGAAAAAGTCGGGTTTGGTAATGAAGGCGTTATCTCAATGGTTGACTCTTGGTCTAACATGCAGTGTGGCGACAAAAATCATGAATAACTTAATTACAAGGGGATCTTAATACTTGTTTTTTTCATGAAGTGGCTAATGGGAGGAAGAGAAGAAAACACATTCTTACACTGAAAAGAGGGGATGTTGGTTAGAAGATAGTGAATCTATTTCAAAGGAAATGCTCAATTTCTACGAAGAGTTGTTCTCAGCAGAACACAGATGGTATCCATTATGGGAAGATGCTGATGCTGCAAAACTCTCATATGAAGCACACAGTCATCTAATCAGGGACATCTCTGAAACTGAGGCCAAAGAGGCCGTTTTTGGCCTGGGAGGAGATAAAGCTTCTGGACCATATGAATTTCATCTATTTTTCTATCAGTAAGTTTTGGTTCTTAGTAAAAACACTGGTGGTAGATGTTCTTCAGGAATTCTTCAATATTGGGTACAGCTGCCTGCAAATTAATCAGACATTTTTTGGTTTTATTAACCCAAAAGGAGGATGCTCTGGAAATTAAAGACTTCACACCAATTAACCTTTTAAATGGTCCATGTAAAATCATAGCCAAAGTGCTAGCTTCTAGGTTAGGGGAAAATGCTCGGTAACATCATTCAGCAGAACCAGTCTGCTTTTATTCACAGTAGGAGACTAATGGATAATTTCATGTTGGTTCATGAGGTTCTGTACACTATGATAAAGAAGAAAAGCTTGGGATTCATGTGCAAACTTGATTTTAACATAGTCTATGATAGAGTTTCATGGAAATGCCTGTGGAAAATCATGGAAATTCACCACTTTCCAGAGCAGTTTTATTAATAGGGTGAAATATGTATAAATTCAGAAATGTTTTCAATTGTGCTCAACGAAACATTTTTTATTACTTACCTTCTTCACTAGGATTTAGGCAAGGGGACCCCTTTTCTCCATTATTGTATGCATTGGTGGCCAACATGTTAAGTAGAATGATTATGAAGGCGGCGGGTCAGGGTTGGATTCAATGTATTGAGGTCTGCAAACACTGACTGCAATATCTCATCTCCAATATGCAGATGACACACTATACTTCATCAAGGGGGGCATGGACCAGCCAATAATTTTAATGTTTATTCTTCGGCGTTTTGAAGCTTGTTCAGGTCTAAAAATAAACTTTACAAACGTTCTTTGGCTGGTTTTCACAAGGATGTTGTATGATTGAAGATTGTGCTACCTTTTGTGGGATGCGGAGTTGATCACCTTCCTATTATGTATTTCAGGCTGCTTTGCACTTTAGGTGTATTAGGACTTCTGATTGGGACTTGCTCATAACAAAATGCAGAAACATTGGTAAGTATTTGTCTTTGGGTGGCAGGTTACATTATTAAATTCAGTTCTATCCCTCATTCCCAATCATTATATGACCATTTTTCTGATGCCTAAAACTGTTAGACTAAATGGACAGAATCAGACAAAGGTTCCTACGGAAGATGGGAAGTGATGATAATAGTACATCACTTATGAAATGGGACAATGCTTGCAGGTCAATTAACAAAGGTGGCTTGGGAGTTAAGAATTTGTATTTGATGAATTTGTCTTTACTTGGTAAATGGTTATGGGAAAGGATGTGCGAGGAGGAGACCTTATGAAGAATGTTAGTCTACACAAGCATTACCTTCGGCATCACATGTTTTATCTGGAAACAGAGAATCACACATGGTTGTCACCTATATGGAAAGGAATTCTCAAGGCAGGTTCTTAGAAAAATGGTTCGAATTAAGATTGGTAATGGAAAACATACTTATTTCTGCAAAATAAGTGATTAGGAGATTCATACTTGAAGGACAGGTTCCCCAACATCTACAGGATAGTTACTGACAATCCTATCAGATTCAAGGGGACTCCACCTACTGGCATGTTCAAACTAGAAGAGGGCTGAAAGGATGAGGAAGAGGAATATCTTAGTCTGATGGAGCTGTTAAGTAATGTCAAAGTTAATGTTGAAGCCAGGGATACTGTTGCTTGGGGTATTAACAATGGTAACATCTCAGTGAAATCTTTATATGGTCTGATGGATATAAATCTCCCATCATATCTTAAATTCAACAAAGTTTGGAAAGTTAAGTCCCCCCTAAAGGTTAAGGCCTTTTTGTGTTTGGTCTTTGAGAATGGAATAGCGACCAAAATGCATTGCCAGAAATGAAATATAGATGGTGACACTCTTTGCTGTTTCTGTCAGATGGAGAATGAAGATGTGACCATTTGATGATTTGCTGCTCCATGAGTACAGAGATGTGGAAAGTCTTCGGATGTTTGTTCTCATTCACAACAAGTTTTCGTAATATTCATGATTTGTGGATTCATATCTAAAGATTGAAGAACCGGATTGGTAAATGTCATTGAAGTCAAATAATCAGCATTATTCTGCTTATGCCAGGAGAGGAACGAAGCTGTCTTTCAGGGGGGCAAAATTTACTTTGAAAATATCTGTCTTAGAGCTCTCACCTTTGCTCTTTACTTCGTGTTGGCATATTTTAGGTTTCTCTTGTACTTGGAAAAGGGAGCTTAGTGTTCTCTCATTCCAATTTTTCCTCTCTGTGGAGTCTTATTTTGTTAGGAATATCTTCTAACATTTTTTTATTGTACTACCTCTCTTTATTCTCAAAAAAATTGGTGGTAAAATCCACCCTTTTTCTCGAAGAAAAAGGGTGCCTCAGGTACAATGATGTGGGATGGGAACGGTGATGCAACTGTGCTCAGAGGAACTGCGTACCTGACACCTTGTGAATCCCAGGAAGCACAAGCGGGTTCCTAGACTCAGAATCTAGAAACTGTGGAATGAACACCTTGGCTAGCAGGCACTGTGGACAAGACGCAGGTGGGTCCTGAGACTGGCACGGCTTGATGTGGTGATGACTTGGGTGCGCTTAGCTCGATGTGGAGTGCTGGAGTGCCCATGAAGGGCCCGTTTGATTGGACTGAGGAAAGTTGGGCCTTCCTGATGGCACATGGGTGCCTGAAGGCCCTGGCACGGGTGACGCGGCGAGCAGGGCGCACGGGAACTCCTTTCAGAGCAGATGGCAATTTGAAGTGGGGAATTCCACCCATGGTCGGCCTCACAGGGGGCATGGATATGGGTGCATACCCCCCGACCAACATGCACACACACGCACCCCAGTGACAAGTAAGTATCATACAAGCATCGGGCTACCTTAAATAGGGTGTGATAAATCAAATCTAATTATATCTTAGTTGACAAGAATGTGTGCCAAGTATCAGCTATCATGGGATCATCATGTGCAACCTCAAAAAGTGGGCTTGATAGACTCGCTGACTTTGCATGATTGGTAATCGACACTGGGAAGATTTTGTCCCCTTGAGATATACATGATGTACCAAGTTTGCCCACAATTAGAGTTTGTAGGATTGGTTGGATCAGATCAGGGCCGGGACTAGCAATCCAAAAATTGGGGGAATCATTCGGATCAGCTGGAATCAGTTTGGATCAGTGTGGGGATGTTCTCTTTTTATTTTTTTATTTAGTTAGACTTTAAGAACTTGGAATTAGCCCTCGGGGACTCTAGAACTTTGGATCAAGCGTGGATCCATGAATTCGACCTCTCCCCACTGACCTCGGTCAGTGTTAATTATGCCAATGAATGATCGGCGACCCTTAATTAACCGTCCGGTAATGCCCTTTAAAAGAAGAAGCGAGACCAATTTCAGAAGAGGATTTTTGAAAAGAATGATCCTATTTTGAAAATGCAATCCAAATCATGTGACAAGTCTATTGAATTCTTCTTTCTGGTTCATATGTTACATGATGTACTTGTGTTTCCTTTTTAAAATTCTTAAAGATGGTTAAAGATCGGTCTTAGTATTACCCTTGTAGTTTATGAAGGATCTTTGGAAGACTACCAAGAGAACCTTATCATCACCTTAAAGAATGAACAGTCCACAAGTTTCCTTGATGGACATGATTGGAATCCTTCGAGTATCCTTTAAGGTATATGGCCTTTAAGACATCCTTTTATCTTTTGAAATTTAGAACAAGCATGCATCCAAATTCACATGGTATACTTTCATTGATTGAAGAGGCACAATAACATGACTTGATTAGCAAGCATAATGACCGCTCACTTAATCAATAATCATACAAATTAATGGCCATTGACACGATATGAATAAGCCAACATTGGTCACTTGAAGAATAGAAGTGAACCAAAGATTTGGCCATTCAAACCATATGAATGGACCGAAGAGATCTGCCACTCAAACTATATGAGTGGACCGTTAAGAAAACATGGCCATTCAAACCATATGAATGGACCAAATCATTTCAAACAAAGTCGGTCATTCAACCAAGATGAATGAACCGTTATCTTCTTTATTTTTTTTTTAAAATCTTTTGGAATGATAGATTACAACAAAGTAGTGGAATCCCAAGCGTTGTTCGGCAGCGTTCTTGGGCAGCGCACGTGGCCTTCCTTCGGTCTTCGAGAGCTCCAAGAAATTCCTCCAAAGTCTCTCCCGAAAACCCTTCTTTTCAGCCCCCTGCAGCAGGGTTATTTATAGGGGAGAGAAGGAGAGAAATGTGAGAGAGAGGTGGAGAGGAAGATAAGGGGGGGGGGGGGGGGTCGGTTGGGTGCCACCGGTGGCTCCCCTCCCTACTCTCTCTCTCTCTCTCTCTCTCTCTCTCTCTCTCTCTTTTCTCTTTCTCCTTTTTCTTTTCCCCTTCTTTTTATTTTATTTTATTTACATGTCCCACCCCCCTTTTTTTCTCTCCTTTTTTTTCTGAAAAAAAAAACATGTTCAACAATCAGCCATGATCGAATGACATTGGCTGAAATCAGTTAGGATTGAGTGAGAGTAGAATCAGACTCAGCTGATTCTACCTGTTTTACTTTTTATTCAAAAAAAGAATCCCGAATTTGGCCTATTCAAGCTAATCGGAATTAGGATCAGAATCATCACTAACCGATTTAACCTATCAATCTGATTTTGAATTCCTTGCTTGCAAAACCCTGTATAATCAGATTTTAAATGCTCAATGTCAAAAGTGAGTTGCCTTCTTGAAACTATTGACTTGATTGAAAATGTCTCCGTATATGTGTTGTGGTGGATCTGATCTGTTGGGAGTGTTTTACTGCATATCTGATCATCAAATAGAATGTTAACTGGACTTTGATCTGCTAGAAGTATATCGTGGATCTAGTCTACAAGAAGCATGTTACTCAGGATTTACTCTGCTGGAAAGATATCACCATACATTTGATTGATCAAGTGTATCACCATTCAATATGCTGATGCTTTTGACCTGTAGAATGTTTTCTACAACAAGACATGATAGGGAAGAAAAAGATTAGCACCTTGGGTCATGAGAATGACCCAAAAGTTTGCTCTTGTACTGATTTGATATAGACAAGGATGGGGTTGGTCAGGATTGAAACCAATGAGGTCACTGAAGGGCTAACTGTTAATAGGCTGTTTAAGGTGTCTTTGGTAAAGCTAGTGGGGAGAAGATGCATCAAGTTAGGTTCCCTTCTCATGGGTAAGAGGTGGCAAAAATGATGGATGGAAAGTTTGGTGGTTTACATCTAGGGCTCAATACTCAATAGGGATGGTTATGGGAATATGAGAGGAAGAAAATTGTGGGCGGTGGGCAGTGGGGGAAGGGTGTGTTAGTGGTTGGCACTGGTGCCAGTAGTAGATGAAGAGGCAACATGCGCCAATGGCTTTGGAGATGTTATCTCAGCAAAGCCATGAGGGATAGTGACTGCAGCCTGCAGGGTGTTACAGAACAAGGAGAGGCAGGAGCTGATGATACTGTTGTACAACAGAAGGGACCTGGGCCTTCAACAGAAGAGCGCATCCCCTCCCAGCAGTTGTCTTTGACAGTGGCACTGCACGTATGACTCTGAGCGATGGTGGCTGCAGGTGTTATAGAAAATCAGGACAGGCAGTGGATGATGGCGACACCACATGACAAAAGGGTGCTAGGGCCATTGGCGGAAGAGGGTCATGCTCTGCTCTTCTCTATCATGTTTTTTCTCCTTTTTTCTTCTCTATGTGATGGCTTCTGTGATAGATCTGTATGCTTTGTTTTTTCTGCAAATAGGACATGAGAAGTCAGGAGAGAGGGAAGAGGTATTGTGCTTGTTTTTTTAATTAAAAGTTGCACTCACCTCATCTGTGGATCCAGGAATGCAACAAACTGCTGTGGGCATGGGACAAAGAAGCACGAAGGAAAATAGAACTTGCGAGAACTGAATGTTATCAAGTAGGAAGAACCTGACTGGAGGTAGTCACAGCCCTGAACCACTCTATATACTGGGTTAGTTGGTCTTGTGCTGCCATTGTGAGGAGCAGATATGGTTCATGGCCTCCCTATCCATAGGGGAAGAAACATCATTTCTCAAAGCAACCATTTGCTGGTAGGTGATAAAGTGCCTAGAGAAAGAAGGATGGTGCTATCTTTTCCAGGTGGAGAAAAAACATCTGCTTTACAGTCTTTATATGCTACAGTGCATTTCCATGTGGGTTTAATTGGAACAAAGGTCGTGGTTATGGTGGAAAGGGAATTGGAGTTCTTCCAGAGCAGATGAGCATATTAGCACTTAGCAAGCCCTAGGGACCTAGGGTTAGCTATGTATAACAAAGGAACCCAGGATTTGGCAAAATTTTCTATCTGCTCTGTGTGACGTGACATCCCGAACTTTCAGGGTGGTGTCCTGTTGCAGTCATCATAGATCTTGTAGGAGGTCCAACAAGATGACTTAATGGATGGAATACTACTTACTGGTTGCACAGGTTACGCCCGTGCAGCTATGAACTCTGGTTTCCCTTGCTCAAGGGTCCAACAGAAGATGAAATTTGATATATGGTTCTCTAGAGGATCTATCATTTGAAAAGTGATACGATTGCATATCTCTGGCATGTTATCTTTGTGTTGCAAGGAGAATCAAGCTATTAGACATCACAGATGGTGTACAACTCTGTGCATGTTATCTTGGATAATTTTGTGACAGAATAAGGAGCACAGGTTGTGAGGTCAAATAGGTGTTGTCTAATATCCACCACAGTCTGGGACTGAATCAATTAAGCAGCTTATATGGAGATGATGACCTAATAATGGAAAATGGGAAACGAAAAGGTGGGAAAAAGAGAAAATTAGATTGCAATGAAAGAAAACTTGAAAAAATGACATATTAGGAGATGTAAAAGAACTTGACTACCTGAAGTCATAACAAGTGAGCTCAAATCTAGCTGGTCAGAGTTACATCGTCTGATCAGATCTATGTGAGCTATGTTTACGGCTGCTGAATCTTACCACTCCTCTACAAGAAAGGGGACCATCTAGAACCAAGACTATTTTATTCTACAATCTAGGACCAATGCTGGCTGATTCTGCAATCTGTTTGGCACAGCATTGGGAAGAATTGAAATTATCCTTTGATTTTTCATGTAGCAGCTCAGTTAAGAATTAAATATGCATACACTAGTTGAACTGGTTTCCACTTTACAGGATCTTGCCAAAGTACTTGTGGCAGAATTCATCAAGCAGGAGTTGAATAGTTATTTTATAGTGGGAATGAGCTAGACATGTCAGTGGGGTAAATATAACCTAGACAGCTAGTGATGGACCCAAAATTTTCTTCAGTTGTGTGTGGGGGTTTAGAGTTTGCATTGTTGCAATGCATGATCTTTCTGGAAAGTATAATGTACAGAGTTTGTATCTATGAAGGTCTGCAAAATTTGGGGACCATGGCCACCCCTGAAGACAGTGATTAAGGGCAAGGTGCAGAATCATGGAGCTCACCTCACGTTTGGTTGGTTTTCTTAGAAAGAGTTGGCATGTATTCTTGCGGAAGTACTCATGTTTCTGTGCAGGCTTGTGTACTTTGACTATAATAAGGATCGTTCATGTAAGGGTGAGGACGGCACGTTTTGTCATCATCTGGTGGTATAATTAACAATCCATGCAGATAGCCTCAACCCATTGAAGCATGAGATGACCAGGGACCAGGTGGAATGATGTATTTCTTTCTTGATCTTCACGCTGTCAAATTTGCCGAGCATGGACGGAATCATAGATTGTCAGTACATCACTTGTATCATTTCATGCATCCCTAGATTCAGTGAGTCTGACATACTGGTATCTGAGATTGCAATGTGAGGAGAAAGTTAGTGCTTTTTTATGTTAAAAAGTTGTTCTCATAAATAGCATGGCTTATTTTTTTGCAGAGTCCAGGAGGAGAAAAAGGCTTGAAGAAAATCCAGAAGCATCAAGCAATGATGACCCTGTGGTCTTTGATACCTCCATCATCCCTTGGTGGGCATGGGTCAAGAGGTTTCACCTACCTGAAGCAGAGCTACTGAACGGTTAAGTTTTTAGTTTTACATAGGTACCCTCTTCATACATACATAACTACATAAATTTGCAGTTTGAGCTCACTCTGTTATTTCAACTTCTTCTACAAAATGCAGGGCGGGCTGCAATGGTTGGGTTTTTCATGGCTTACTTTGTGGATGCCTTGACGGGTGTAGGCCTCGTGGACCAGACGGGAAACTTCTTCTGCAAAACCTTGCTATTAGTAGCTGTTGCAGGGGTACTGCTTATTAGGAAGAACGAAGACATAGAAACCCTGAAGAAGCTTCTGGAAGAAATTACATTTTATGACAAACAGTGGCAAGCTACCTGGAAGGATGAGAGTGGCGATGGTTCCAGCAAAGAGTAGATTCTCTTCTTGGCTTCTGGTTGTTTCTGTTGTACAACTTTCTAATGTAACTTTGCTTGTCGCTGTCGTGTAGAGATGACTGTTTTGTAAGCGAAATCTACAAGTAAATGTAGTGAATTTCTGAGTATCAAAGATCATGTTTATGGTCAAATTATGGAGCACACAGGTACTCTATATATAATAGACAATTTAAAGTGTTGCTGCATTTAAAAAACAATGAATGTGTTATACCTCAAGCCCCAGTCATGCATGGAGTCTCCATAGTCTATGCAATGCCATTCTAATACTATATCCGAGAGTTATCAGTATTTATCAAATATGTTCCTATCTAACAGAAGGTTATTGGATCAAATAACAAGGACATTGTTGAGAAATAGATGATTTTTTTCAGATGAAATTAAACATTTGATTCAGTTAAACTAATAACGAATCATTAGTTAAACTGAATCATTAAAAAAAATAGATAGATTTTTTTCTTCGTCTCAGGACAATTGAAAGATCCATTGATTTGAGTAGAAGAGAAGAGGTACCAAGTTCTCTTTCGGATAGGTTTGGAAAGGAGAAGGCTGGAATGCCAGTTGTTCATGAGTTCAAAATGGAAAATTTCTTTTCAGAAAAAATATTGAGATAAAGTTACTAGACATTGCGGTGCCTGAAGCCTAGTGGCATCAGACTCATGGATTATATTACCATGGGGCTCATCTAACTAGATGACTAACCTCTATTTTTTTTTTCTAGCGCTTTTTAGTTTTTAGTCCCCAATAGAAATTCTCTGTAAATTCACTTTATTTGAAAAACAGCCCAAAAATTCAAAAAATGTTTCTGAATGTTTTGCAATCTTCGGAAAAACTTCCCCAAATAGGGTCTATTCCAAATGAAAGTGAGATTAGAGAGAGCTTTAATTGAATACAAAGGTTATAGAGAGTTTTGCTAAATTAAATAGATTAGAGGGTCAAAAAAGTTAAAAACCTTCTTTTTATTTTATCCCAAGTTATCAATTCCCTAAAGGTTAGATATGAAAGGTACCTATGATACAATAGGTATTTGTGACTGTGTATGTGTGTTTTCTTTTTCTGTCAATTTAAAAGATATGTACATTTGAAAGGTAAAATGAAACAAATTTAAGATTAAATGATAATTAAAAATGTATTATATGAGGAAAACATCTACATCATCTCCACACAGGATGAAGCCCATTTGGAGACAAATCATTTCAGATTATCTTTTACGGATCAACTTCTATAATTCTGATATTTAATTATAATTTTCTCCTAAAAACCCCCAAAAATAAGAGTAACCGCTTTAAAGTTTTGAGAAAATCCTTTGATGGAGTTAGTTGTCAAGCAACCAAGTAATAAATATGGGAGGTTAAAGTGATGAGGTCCAGCTCTTAATGGGCTATTGTCAGCCCAACACTACTTAGGCCAGACTTTTCGAAGCCAGGATCTGACCTTCAGTAGGCCGAGCTTGGATCAATTCTATTGGATCGACGGGCTACCCAAGATTGTAGTATCGGATCCGTCCGACGCTTGGTAACCTTCCAAAAAAACCTTGTCCCGTCCATATGGCTTAAGGGGATGGGTCAAGAGATGCACTAGCAACCCCGCCAGTCTACCTTATGTGTGGCTCGTGGGTGTAGGCTTGTCTATTTTCATACTAACATATTACATCTATTTAAAAGTAATACTTGCTACAATACCCCTCTATTGTAATAGGTCACTGGTGCTCGATTTTTATTGTTCAGATTTTTCTAGATCGTCTCCGATCGGGAATTGCAGTGTGAAGACGGTTAGGGTACCTCGGGTCGACCTGAAAAAAAATCATTTTTTTTTTGGTTTACCCACTGTAATGCCACACAGGGGCATTGCAACAAGTATTACTCTTCATTTAATATTTAACTTTTGTCATGACGATATAAATGTATATATAGAGTTATAGATATATAAGTATTGGGTTTACTTATATTTCCTTTCTCATATTAATCTATAATATTAGACCGGAAGGCGATCATGTTTCACCTTATGGTCCAAGAGTGGAGGCAATTTCAGTAGGTGATGGATTGTTCTTTCAGGATGTGCAGAGAGGCCAGTTAGGCAGTGCCAGCTAGTTTGACCATCAGACCAGCAGTGTATCACTTGGTGATTGAGGCTCAAAAGGCTAATATGGAATTACCACATGTATTGCAGTTACCAGAGGTAAAGTTGTGGGACGATAGCACTGTTAGGTTCAGAGGAAGGCTTTATGTTCCTACAAATGAGGAGGTAAGAGGCTGCATCCTAGACGAAGCACACCGCTCTAGGTATGCTATTCACCCCAGTGGTAGCAAGATGTACCATTGCTTCAGGAGACATTTTTGGTGGCCTGGGATGAAAAAGGACATAGTCGATTATATGGCCAAGTGCTTAGTTCGTCAGCAAGTGAAGGCGGAGCACCAAATGTCAGGTGGTCTATTGCAGCCGTTGCCGATTCCTGAGTGGAAATGTGATCATGTGACAATGGATTTTGTGATAGGACTGCCGTTGACTTCGAGTAGGAGGGATGCGATCTGGGTAATTGTTGACCGATTGACCAAGTTAGCACACTTCTTAACTATTAAGAAGGACTGGGTCAGTCAAGGCTAGCAAGGCCGTATGTGGACTAAATCGTGTCACTGCACGGTGTGCATGTTTCCATCATCTTAGACTGAGATCTAAGATTTACTTTAGGATTCTTCAAGAGCTTCTAGAAGACTCTGGGCACACATTTGGCATTCAGCTCAACATATCATCCAGAGACCAATGGACAGTCCGAGAGGACCATTCAGTCATTGGAAGATATGCCGAGGACTTTCTTAGAGTGGGGAGGCTCTTGGGAGTAGTACTTACCAACAATGGAGTTCGCTTATACTAATAGTCACCATTCCAACATTAGCATGGAACAGTATGAGGCACTATACAGACGACCATGTCATTCTCCACTCTATTGGTTTGAAGTCAGCAAAAGGCAAGTTGCAGGGCCATAGTTTGTTCAGCAATGTGCAAAAGTTTTGAGATTGGTTGGTAGAGATTGTAGTCAGTGCAGAGCTGACAGAAGAGCTATGCAGATATCCGTAGGAGGCCCCTAGAGTTTGAGGTCGGTGACCACGTGTTCCTTCGAGTATCATCTTCGAAAAGGGTGATGAGGTTCGGGAAGCGAGGCAAGTTGAATCCACGTTTCATCAACCCTTTTCCTATTCTAGCACGGACAGGGGAGACCGCTTACCAGCTAGCCCTGCCACCCAAACTCACGGGAGTTCACAACGTGTTCCATGTGTCAATGCTATGGAAGTATGTACCAAATCCAGTACACATGCTAGACTTCTCAGAGCTGGAGGTGAAGACTTCACTTTCCAAGAGTATCATGTGCAGACAGTGGATCATAAGGAGCAAGTTTTGAGGAACAAGGTGATCCCTCAGGTTAAAGTGATTTGGTAGCATCGCTTCGGCGGTGAGGCAACCTGGGAGCAAGGGGACAAGATGCGGAAGCAGTTCCCGTACCTATTCCAGTAAGTCCTTTTCTCCTAATTCCTCGATTGGACCCAATTAATGGGTTGCGGATCCATATTTCAGGTTCGGTGTACTAGGTTTGGCTATTTGGTGGGCTAGAAAAAGGGGTTGAATTGTGTCTGCCCGACAAGACGGATTTTAAGAAAGACGTCTATCTGGGTGGACGTGTTTCAAAACCAGCATGTATGGTGCATGGCGTAGCCTGTCAGGACACTCTAAATGGCATCCACCATCGTGGACACGATTTATCATTTCCTGCATGTCGTTAACCCGCCCCGTGGCACCCATGCACGCATGTGAGGAGCATGCAGGCTCCCTAAGATGGGCACACGAGAAGGCAAACGGGTTTCCCACCTTATTCTCCTCTTCTTCCTCCTCTTTCCTTCCTCCTCCACTGCCATCTTCCTCCTCCAGTCTTCCTCTCCCTCACACCACCATTAACCACCACCACTATGTGCTTCTCCTTCCCTTATGGTGGATGACGTGTTGGGGACGAGCAGCGGCAGCGGCTCCGATGACTTGGTGGTGCAGTGGTGAGGCAGTGGCCAGGCAGTCTACGACGGCATGGTGTGGACGGACCGTAGGCTTGCCAGCAGTGACAACGATGTCACGAGGAGGGGATTTCATCCACGTAAAGTGCCCTTGTGGGTTTGAAGGAAATCAAGACCCGAGGTAGGGTGATGATCCCTTTCTTGCACTTTTTCTTCTAGAAACCATGCTAGGATTCATAGCAAAATTCATGTTTATAGAGCATAAGTTGTGGTGATTTTCATGGCTAAGGGTGGATTCATGTTTAGGGTATGTCTTTGCACCTACATTGAGTGTTTAGCATGAGTTTCTTAGTGTTTCTCAATATTTTGGAGGCTCTCCAGGGGTAGCGCTTTGGCCTCGGTTGCGGCCTTTGAAACCTGTCAGAACTAGGTGATGTGATTTGAACCGTGTCACTCATGGTAGATGCAATTCAGGCGCATCGGCCCTGGCCAGACAATAATCGATTTATTTAGAAAATATAAATTGGGCTAAATGGCATCACCCATGCAGGATGCGATTCAGAATAATTGGATTTTTAATATAAATCGATTATCTGGTTGAAAGGCGTCCATTGGTCTGGATGCTATTTAAAATAGAAAGCTACACTCCCTACTCTCGCACTCATCATGTGTAAATTATATGTATAATTGTTGTTCCACCTATATAATATGTATCCTACATTCAAATATTAATGTTATCTACGGTCCTACACAAATGTGTGCTTGAAATCATGCATTGGGGCATGGCTTTGCACTAGTATACGTTTATGGACCCGGGGTGATGACATCCACAAGTAGTACACCTAATGCTTGAGTGCACGATGTGATCCATGAGGATACGATTCGTGGGTTATCCCGATCATAGGTTTGAGCCGGTTCCCAGGGCCCCTGTGTTATAGCCTGAGTCCGAGTATGAGGGAAAAACCGGTTGTCTGGATAGTAGTTGTGCACACTTAGCTAGGGACATGGACACCGCGTGGACTTGAAGAGCTTGGCTAGTTCTATTGCTCACTGCCTCCCCTTACAGGTATACAAAACCCAGAGGCGGACATACGTGAGTGTTTTGCCGAGAGGTAAGATGTCAGTGGATGCACTCGGGTTGTGGAGTTTGGAGGTTGTACGGAGTTTGGCTTTTGAGCCATCACGCTAGTGCATGCGTGTGTCCTTGTCATCTAGTGACTTGGCTGGGCAGGACTGCCTGTGGCCGCATGTGTGGCTAGAGCAATGTAACTACTTGAGGGATTCTTGGTTTGTCTTGGCATGGTCTGCGCTTACTTGTGTCGACGAGATGTTTTCCCATGCTAGTATTAGCTACATTTTTCTTTATTGTTCCTTGTTCCTTCGGTTGCTATTAGATGTGAGTGGGAGGTAGGGATCACGAGATCCCTACTAAGCCCAATACTGGTGTGGCTCACTCCGTACCATTTTTAGTGAGGAGTCTCGACGTGAGTAGGAGGCGGGGTGTTCTTGGAGGGCATCGCCAACTACCGAGTTATTTTGGGTATGCCCCATGTAGTTGTAGGGCATCGCCAACTACCGAGTTATTTTGGGTATGCCCCATGTAGTTGTACTTTTATTTTGCGCCTGTACGCACTTATTTTATTTCTGCTGGATATGTACTTTTATTACTAGACTGTACAAACTGTGTTAACTTTTATTTGCTATACTCTTTTACTTGCAGTTTGTTGCCCTTTTTTTGCATAGTTTCTCACGTATTTATTTAGATGTGTGCATGATCCTGACTCAATTATGCTATATCTATATGAGACCCATTAGAGATCATTGTCAGGTTGCAGGTTGTTACATCTCGGTAATCGGATCGGCTTCTCATGCAGCTTCTTAGCTTGCCCTGCCCCTGACTATCTGGCATCCTCAGTGGAGGGTCTACAAATTCAGCATGTTCTCTGAGAGAGATGTAATCCACGACCTCACGTGGGGAGTGTGCATCCCCCCCGAGAAGGATAAGATGGACAAGAGGCCTGACACTTAGATCTCGATGCGGGCTCTGTAGTCTATGCTACAAACTCTAACTTGGACCTACCAGCTTTCTAAGCAGTTTGTCGGTCTCCAAACAGAGGCCAAGGATCTGAAGAGCCAAGGCCAGGAACTGAGGAGCACTTTAGACGGGTCCGAAGGCGAGGCGGAGAGGGCCAAGAAGAAGACTACAAAGGTCGAGATTGTTGGATATAAGTGTCCTTAAAGCCAATCAAAAGACCTTTATGGATATTCTGATTCACAAATATATGACAATTAATTCATTATAACGATTGGCGATTAGATAATTGAGTATAATGAAGTCTATGGAATTATGAAGAGAATATTGAATCACAATAAGATTATAATAATGAGACTAATACTCTTGACCATAATTCCTAAATGTTCCCAATCATAAGATATTAGAGACTGAACATCTAATATCCATACAGACTGGTGTGTTTTGTGCCTGCTCATATGATGAGCCTGACTAATCTCATGGCCACGTGTGTGGGGACATTAGGACAAACACACATGTGGTCATTGGGAACTGAGTTCATGAACTGATCTGACATGAATTGCCAGATGGTAATTTACCTCACTGTCAGTCGACTTGATATATCATCACAGTAGCATGTGGTCCTTGGACCTAAGATACTAAAGATACCTTGTCAGGAGACTTCTGGATTTTGACATTGGCTTACGAATTTCTATCAACGGGGTTCAATAGGAGATCATTTGCTCTCAAGTTATTAGAGAGAGAATGCTCTAAGAAAGATGCGTGGGAGTCTCTGACCAGAGCAGACACAATATCAGGAAAATATGTTTTCTTATATTGTACAACGGTATCTGATCCAAGTGAGTTGATCATCTAGGGTTTGACAATTAACCATGTCTTAGGTTGACTCGAGAGCCTTTTACGAATAAAGAATTATAACCATGCAGTAACTGTAGACGAACAGATTCCATGAGTGGGTCGCTTAATCCCATTATCTTCTGAGATCATATGGTGTTGCTTGACACTCAACTTGATCGAAAGTTTAATCGAATTTACATGAAATATTAATTCGATTAAGTAATTAATTAAATATGAGATATTAATTAATTATTGTAAGTCGATAAAGTGTTATTGGGCTTAACTAGCTGAAAACTAGACTGGTACATAGGTCTAGAAGGTCACACGCACAAAGATTCCCAGTCCATGGTGTTTTAGTGAGTTTAATGTTAACTCGAGGATTTCTGTAAAAAGTAGTACTGACTTAATATATATATGTGCCTTGTTGCAACCCTGGGCCAAGCTCCAGGGTTTCTCCATACTGGCCTCCCCCCTCTCTCTCCTCCTCCTCTGGGCCCCCTGTTCAAGGCGCCAAGTTCTTCTCCGTCTCCGCTGTGCACAATTCTGGCAATCGAGAACCTCTGCCTGCATGCTGCAGGTTCCATTGTGGTGAAGGATCTTCAGCGAGTGTGTTGATTTGGACAAGGGAGCGAGGACGAACCGCCGACAAGGATTGCGTGGATATCGCTAGAGGTCGGACGTTTGTGCGGCTAGCGGCATCACCACGACGGGACCAGCACAGACGCATATCCGAATCCAAGCACAGTGATGTTTAATCACCCAGGTTTTCTCGTATGGTTTTGTTTTGTCCGTAACAAATCGAGGGATGGACAAGATCGATTTTTGTCATTCATTTTCGTTGTGTTCTTCATCATCCCGCTCTGATCCTAACAGAGGCAGCCCTCCAGTCAGCCTTGCTCAAGACCTATGAGGCAAAGGATGCGAGGAAGACAACCAGGAGGATCTAGAGGTGGCCCATGCCTGTGCTCGAGAGCTCAAAGCAGAGCCCGCTTGTGCCGTAGAGGAGTCCAAGGCTTCTCTAGCATACTTGGACAAGCAAGTCAACTTTAGCCTCGAGCAGTACATCAATGTCTACAACAAGGGCATCGTAAAGGGGTTCACGACTGGGTTCAAGCCAGCCGTCCGTCAAGCTATTGCATTCTTCCCTGGGGTTGAACGTCTAGACTAGCTGGAGTAGGGCAGCATGATCTATGAGTCTTGGGAGGAGGCGCCTGAGGAGGCTGAAGAAGCTCCTACCGAGATCGTCGACCTCACCGCCCTTCTTGGGGATTCCAAGATTGCCGCCGCTAGGGACACTACTGCTGAGGAGCCTTGCTGTTGAAGCTGTTATCTCCTTTCTCTTGCCCGAATATTGACTAGGCAAATGTTTCAACTGACAAGGGATTCAAGGTACCTTATCACTTCTTTTAATCAACCACCATTCCACCTGGACTATGTTGGCTGCAACTTTTTGGGTCTTGGGTTCCGTTAGGAGGCGAGACGGCCGGTTTGCCTTCAGATAATCTTTCTCTATCGTTTTGCCTTTCCTTTCTTTTTTGTGACTCCTTAGTTGGGAAAATACGTTGGAATAGAGTACCCATTTCTCTAATGATTGTCTATGTGTGATGTGTTGCGGTTGACGTGATCCTCCAGAGCCCGAGTGCTCGAGACAATGAATGGCTTAGTGTCCTTCCCGAGTGTGAGCACTCGAGACAATGAATGGCTAAGTGCCCTTCTCGAGTGTGAGCACTCGAGGCGAAGAATAAAACATCGCTATTGTTGAGAACATGTTCTTTTCGCATTAACAATTCCTGATAACACAGTACATTGTCAACTCTACTTAACAATAGTAAGCCCTAAGGTTTTCTAAGTTCCAGATGCAAAGTACCTCTTTGTCTTCAAGTGTGGTCAATTGGTATGCCCCCTTTCCTAGAACCCCTGAGATGCAGTGTGGGCCTTCCCAGTCCTGGACCAGCTTTCCAGAGGCTAGACGTGGGGATGATGCCTTGGCCTTCTGCATCACTAGATCCCGTAGGAGGAACTGCCTTTCCTGCACTCGAACATTATAATACTTGGCCATCCTTCTCTGTACGCAAAGTTATCGCATCTCCAATATGTTACTGTTACACAGTTTACAATGTTTAAATTTTGACTGTGTTGAAAACCAACTAGTTTTTTAATTGGGTCACTAATGGGCTCATTAGGTCTTATTGGACTTGACTAATGACTTAACCATTATAAATCCATTATTATACGATTAAATAAAATATTAAATATGTTTGAATCATTTTAGCCTACTAATTGAATTAATTATACTTATTTAGATCTAGTTGGGCGTAATTAACCTTGGCCCACTAACAAATTAATGATTTAAAAATCTACGGTATAACACAATAAAAATCAGATAAAGAAATCTCCTTGAATCAGATATACGTATGAACCGGATGACCATTTACTTGCTTCTATATGTTACTAGTCAATAAAACCACACTTCACATTAATATTTTTAACATTTATTTAAATTAAATATTTAATTAATTTTTAAAATATTTAAAATAAAACTAAATTTGGCTAAGTAAATGATGTCTAATTTATTTTATACATGTGAGGTAAGAATACATCCCGGGGCGTATCTAAGTTAGATGCACCCCCTTCGAAAACCCACCTTCCCTCGTTAAAAAAATAAAAAAATTTATAGATTTTTAAATATTAAAATAGTCCCTTAGGGCCTAAGGTTGTAATTTTCACCTCTGATCTTCAAGATCAATCCTAAGCATCTGATCATGTATGAATAAAAAATTAACATCTAACTACGTGCTGTTGTTTGATTGTATACACCGTTTTTAACCACTTTTTTGTATTAAAAAAATAAAATCATCATAATTTTTTAAAAATTCACTTACCCCTTTAAAATTGTTTTCATCCCTTTTAGACTTTTTTTTAATCATCCAATCATGTTCGATCATGAAACTCAATGGTAACCATTTATCAGGTACTTATAAATCTGGTTTTCAAAAAAATTTAAAAATAAAAAATTGGTCAAATTATCTTTAAGGTTGTTTCGATCTCTTAAGATTTTAGTATTCATCGTCAACTTACTCACACCCGATTGGATAACTACAATCAATTGATACTAATGCGTGGGTATTGATACAATGCTAGGGGATAGCTAGATACTAGTCATTTGTATTTGAAAAAAAATAAAAAAAACTTTTTATTAACCAATACTAGCCAAAATGGACCAGTATCAAGCGGATTCGTTGGGTACCAATATTGATACGTACCCATATCGGTACCCAATACTATCACCGTTGATTGAGCTAAGGCGACTGGCGTTGAGGTTGACTTCCAAGCTAAGTTGAGGCTAATTGGCGTTGAGGCTGACTCCCAGGCTGAGCTAAGATCGATTGGCGTTGAGGTCGACTCCCAAGCCGAGTTGAGGCTGACTGGCGTTGAGGGGACTCGTGTCCTGCAAGACAAAGTGAGTCCCCTCAACTTGTGCCAAGGGGGAAACCCTCCGACACTCAACTCAGCCCTATGACACATGGCATAAACTGAGTGGCTGAGCAAGGAGTGGAAGACTTACCCCTTAAGGCATGAGGGGTCCTTATTTTATAGAAGTGGGGTAGGTTTTCTCTTTATGATGCAGCCGATGTGGGAGTATTTTTCATGTCCCCTTAGAGCATGCACCTTTTAGAAGAGACACATGTCCTTGGCTAACTAGTCGTCATTTTCGGCTGACTCGGCTAGGCTTACTAACCTAGCTTAATTGGGCCAATTCTAAAGGATCAAAAATTACCCTGATCATTTCCCCCCACCCCCACCCCCAAATCTGAGCAGAGTCCAACATTGCTCAAAGGAAGGCGGTAGTTCTTTTGCACTTGAGGTCACCCAAACTGGACGTCCTTATCCGAGTTAGAACAGAGGCATAGTTCATACTCAGGCCTTTGCATCAGATGTAGCTAAGGAAGCCGACTTAGTAGGCCGAGTGTAAAGTGGACGAGCCCACGCCGCACTCGACTCACTCCCGTAGGCGAGAACGTTTACGCAGACGAGGCCGACTGGCCAAATAGGTCGAGTCTGCACCCGACTCCTTTTTGTAGGGGAGACTTACATGGACGAGGCCAACTGTCCAAATAGGCTGAATCTACACCCAACTCACTCCCGTAGGTGAGCTTTATGCGAACGAGGCTGGCTGGCTAAATAGGCCAAGTCTGCACCCAACTCGGCCCCATAGGCGAGGTTTACGCGAACAAGGCCAGCTGGCTGAATAGGCCGAGTAGCCAATAAGGCCGAGTCTGCACCCAACTCGCTCTTGTAGTCGAGGTTTACGCAGACGAGGCCGGCTGGTCGCATAGGTCGAGTCTGCACCCAACTTGCTTCCGTAAGCGAGAAAGTTTATGCAGACGAGGCCGGCTGGCCGAATAGGTCGAGTCTGGACCCAACTTGCATCCATTAGCGAGAAGGTTTATGCAAACGAGGCCTGGTGGCCGAATAGGCTGACTCTTTACCCAACTCGCTCCTGATACGATTTGCACGGTCGAGAGACGAAGTGTCGCTCCCGGTACAGTTTTCATTGCCGAGGGACAAAGTGCCGCTTCCGGTACAATTTTAACAACCAAGGCCACTCTTGATACGGTTTGCACAGCTAAAGGACGAAATGCTGCTTCCAGTATAGTTTAGACGGTCGAGGCACTCCCGATATAGTTTGCACAGTCGAGGGACGAAGTGTCATTCTTGGTACAGTTTTCACAATCGAGGCTGCTCCCGACACGATTTGCACAACTAAATATCGGGCCAACCCTCCCATAGTGGAGTCATCTTTCGTAGACGAGGGGAGGATGCAGTAGACGAGACGTACGCGTGCGGGTACTTTCTAATAGTAACACGCCTCAACTGGAAGAATTTAGGTTCGAATGATCTAGAAACTTGTTATGATCAAAGAAAATAATGCTCTTATCCAGTCATACCTTCTTAAGCAGGGCATTTCCCCCCATTGCAAGAATAGGGAATATTTCTGATCGTAGTTGCGCTAGGTATGATGACTTTTTGTCATATTTCCCATAGCCGACGCCAAGTGTACCTAAGTATGTAGAGTGCAAGTTGAGTAGGCCGAGGCCGACTGGCCAAGAAGGTCAAGGTCGACTGGACGACTAGTGCCAAGGCCAATTGGTGCTGAAGTCGACTCCCAAATCGAGTCCCAGGCCGACTGGCGATGAGGCCGACTCTCAAGCTGAGCTAAGACCGACTGATGATGAGGCTGACTCCCAGGCGATAAGGCCGACTGGCATTGAGGCCGAGCTAAGGCCAATTGGTGATGAGGCCGACTCCTAGGTTGAGCTGAGGTTGACTGGCAACGGCCACTCCGTAGGCTGAGCTAAGGCTGACTGGCGTTGAGGCCAGGGTGAGCTAAGGCCGACTGACGTTGAGGCCAACTCCCAGACTAAGCTGAGGCCGATTTGCGCTGAGGTCGACTCCCAGGCCGGGCTGAGGTCGACTCCCAGGCCGAGCTGAGGCTAACTGGAGCTGAGGCCTGCTCATGTCGTGCAAGACGAAGTGAGGCCCCTCGGCTTGTGCCAAGGGGGAAACCCTCTGATGCTCAAGTCAGCCCTATGGCACATGGCATAAAGTGAGTGGCTGAGTAGAGAGTGGAAGACTTACCCTTTAAGGCATAAGGGACACTTATTTTATAGAAGTGGGGTAAGTGTGCTCTGTATGATGCAACTGATGTAGAACTATTTTTCATGTCCCCTTAGAGAGCATGCACCTTTTAGAAGAGACATGTGTCTTTGGTTGACTGGTCATGATTTTGGGCTGACTCAGTTGGGATTACTGAGTTGGCTTAACTGGGCAGATTCTAAGGGATTAGAAATTACCCTCATTGTGTATATATATAATTTTCAAAATACATATATTTCACTTATCTTAAGTATCAAAAAACAATATACTAATATTTTTATAATTAAAATATACTATTAATTTAACCTAAATGAATATGCAAATATTTTGAGACATGGACTAGATGCATGAAAAAATACAAATTGTGATAGGACCATATAGAGCCAAGGTCACGTAAGATAGCTGAAGTGTAGGTCGAGAGTAGGAACGCAATTCATTATTCGACCGATTATTAACTTATAGTTATTTAATGGTCAATCTTTTTTAACTGATACTATGGTGGATAAGATAAGAAAGTTTTTTTTCTTCTGATCGAATACGTGTGGAACACTAAAAATTTGATTATCTGCTCGATTATTATTTTATAGGACAGTGAATAGATAACCTTTCTAAATAGATAGCAATCCATTTCTTTCTAACAGGAGTAATTATACAGCATGTAACTTACATGAGTATTATTTGCTGCACCTAATTAATAGACGATATTTTTAAAATAATAAAAAAATTAGGTGGACTTCATTATGCTCCACACATTTATACAATCAGATCTCTAAGTGGATGGTTTAAAGAACTCTTTTTTGAGTCGTCTGATCAACTGATTGACCGATTGACACGCATATTGGTAGGATTAGGTCCATCTAAAGAAAATATAGAAAGAAAATATTTTAAAACGCCAAGCTATGCTCAATATGGGTCGGGCAAAATGAGATGTTTACAAATAACCCCTTAAAGAATCACATATTTTTCCTGTACTTTACATATTTTTTTAAAACATCTTGAACTTTTCTTTTATTTTAAAATATACGCTAAATTGTAAGTGATATAGCCAACGGTAGAGAATTGTCTACATGTACAACGATTACATGGAAGGTTTCTGCACGTGTATATTTTACTAGAGGTTTTTCGTTAGATGTAAAAGTTATATTTTTGGATAGAATGATTAGATAGGGGTTTTCTGAAAATACATGAGGCGCAGGATTTTTTTTCTCCAATAGAATTTCATATTTGTGAAAAAATCCAAACAAAATAGAAAAACTGACTCGACAAATTAGTGAATCAGATAGCAACATGTATATGATGTGAACTGGCGCACGAAGAGCTAAGAATAATAATCATCAACAAACGCCCTTGGTGTTCTACTCCAACTAGGATTCCCATTAAGATTAGCCCAAGCCAAGCCACCCCACAAAACATATTAAATTATCCTAATTTAGCAATTTTGTTCCGTAACCTCATCTGCCCCACGCAACAGCGATGGCCGGCCGCTGCAAGAAACTCTTCGCGGACATCCACATCCCCCGGAGAAGGAGGACCCCTGTGATCCGCGTCGCCACAGCAATCTCGCTGCCGCCGACGGCCACAGCAACTACAAACCTTTCCGATGGCTTCCTGCACAAATACGCAGTCCTGCGCAAGCGGCGGACCCCGTCGCGCTACCACGAGAAGGCCCCCGCGCCGGAATCAGATTCCTCCCCGAACTCCGGGAGGGATTTGGATCCAACGTCGGGGGTCAAAGTCGACGGTTGGCCCCCGTTCTGCGAATCGATTCCCCTGTCGGGATACGAGATTCCCGGGGAGACTGTGGACCTACTAGAGGGGGGAC
The DNA here is from genome assembly GCA_030544215.1 of Zantedeschia hybrid cultivar. NCBI lineage: Eukaryota > Viridiplantae > Streptophyta > Magnoliopsida > Alismatales > Araceae > Zantedeschia > Zantedeschia hybrid cultivar. The sequence continues at coordinate 56,457,047 of JARZZO010000002.1, read as the reverse complement.
TGTTTCCCGTCGACGATCTCGCGGAGTTCTTGAGGCTGGACGGCCTCGACGGGGAGGACCCGACGCTGCGTGGCTTGGATTTGGAGGTTTCTCGGGCGGAGCTCCGAGATGACGCCACCTGGAGTGCGGATTCTAGGCTCCGCGGCGCACAGCGCCCGACCAATGGAAAGAGAGCACGTCAGTGCGTCTAAAGGAAGATGGCGTCGGGTGGTCGCAGTGCCCTACCCGGCATGTTTGGGTTGCATGTCGGTTTGCCGGGATTGTGGCGGAAGAACTCACAGGAGGAAAAGAAAAAGTTCTTTTTTCTTGCCCTCGGAAGTTCTTTTTAAGCATTTGTTGGTGTAAATATTGTTAAGAGTACAAATTGTATTGGCACATCCACGCATGAGATGATTTATCACCAAATTCAGGATGGCTACACGTTGTGTATTTTGCATGTCTCTTGGCATCTTTTTTCTTGACAAAAGGATGGGAACACCTTCGATGTGGGGACCGAGCAAGATGAAAGATGGTGTTCAAAACTTCGTGGATAAGTATAACTGTACTAGATAGATGTCAAAGGATATTGGTAAGATTTGGATATAGAATTTTTTTTAGCATTAACTCAATGGTTAGAGTTAGACACATGTTCTCTTATTTCGGAGAGTAAGGCTCGATTCTACCAGTAGGATAAGTACCCCGATAAGGGGGGAAAAGGCTCTTTTTAATTGCCCCCGGCAAGGACGCTTCTCTATTCATTGAAATTTACTTTTATAATCCTTAAGAACCTGGGACAAATTTAGATATCAATGTAATGTTGGGATAGCATTCGTACCTACTACAGTATCCACCAAGCAAATTAAGTGGTCTCCATTTGTTATCTATTAACTATTACGAATTCACTCACCTTCCTTGCAAAACGGAGGTTACAGGTTCGATCTTGGTTGGACCTAAAAAATTCCAAGGTCACAATGCCGATATTTATCTTCTGGTCTCTGAGATTACTTTTTCAGAAATCAGGCGAATCTGGAATTATCGCCTAATTAGGCGGACCCGTCGACCCGGCCGGAATTATCTCCAACTATGGAGGAAAATCTCGGGTTCTGATTGAACCCCGGTCGCCTGTAAATAGTTGTATAGACCCGGCCTTCGGTCCCCTGCCAAAAAAAAAAAAAAAATTTATTACGAAGTGTTGTATCCGAATTCATTTTAAAAAGTCAAAATTTAAAATTGGAGTACAAATTAACCTATAAAAAAACCGATTCCTCAGGTAACACGAAAAAACACTTAAATTTAAATTCATCTCTTCATATAGAAAGAGAACAAAAATAACAATCTATTTTAATCACGCAAAAATAGATTCCTCAGTCCATATCATGAAGGGCTTATTCTAATAATATATAAATATAAAAATATATTAATTCTTACCTATTACTCTTGGATAGTGGGTTCTGAAATGAAGCATGTTGGGTCGGAGATTCGTCCAATCTGAATCGGACAGCTGAAACTCTTCTGAATCGCAGAAATCTCCCGCTGCTCCTGTAAACACTAGGTCAGAGGAGACCCCGATTCCGATCTAGGGGAGCCTCCTCCGATGCCTAAGTCAGAATACGCAGAAGTTAAGAAAGCAAAGGCACTCGTGGTAGAATATAGAATATAGAATATAGAACGTACTTTCTGATGTTACCGATGGGTTCCTTTTATAAGGATAAGTTTAAGGTAATAGGAGAATCCGATGGGAGGACACATCGGGCACCGATCCGATCCCCAAGAGGAACAAGATTTTGGTTTACTTATATGGTGCTAATTTTCTTATCAGCGGATCGGAGGAAGATTCGGAAAGGACTTTCTTCCGCGAGAAGTCACCCTATGCCTGCAGGACGTCTTGGTCCGTTTCGGATTCAAAGACTCCCGCGGGAACCTATTCACATAGGCCTGCTGACTGAAGGACTTACCAGACCTTGAAAGGAGGCATGGGAGCCTCTTAACGGGCTGACCCACTCAATAAATGGGCCAGACTAAATCGGACTCTCTCATAAGCCATCCAATTTTACATTCATTAAGAAATCAGTTTGAAAATCATGGGTACTTCCATTTCAGCTAATTTACCAGCTAGAGCATAGGTAATCTAAACCAGACTAACTAGGTAAAGAGGCCTCACAAACTTGGCATAAATCTCCTGAGGAGGAAAACGGGCTTTCAGAGCCAGGGGGAAGTGTTATAAAAATAAAAAAAATAAAAATAAAAAAAGAAAAGAAAAGCCGAGGGAAAGGGCACCGTCACAAGAGAAAACGTCCCCCTCCGAAAGTTTTGTGAAATTTGAAGGCTGGGGAGAAGTGGGTGAGAGCAACAGGGAGGGTGTAAGGATGGACTCTGTTCATAATCCATGCGAAGAAGCATCTTAACTTGGTAAAATACCCAAAAAAGTGAAGTCTAATCACAACATGAATGATGACAGAAGTCATGTTATGTTTATGCAAGTAAGAATCCACAACGTAGTTAAAGATGTTATACATATTCCCTTTATTTACTACGATGCAATGTATGATTGGCTCTCTAATACCAGTAAACATTTAAGGTATGTTTGATGCACCGTAAAATGTCATAAAATCTCAGTTTTGAAATTATTGATTTTAAAATCAGTAAAAATAAAAATTTTAATTTTAAAATCATTAGTTTTACTAAATATTTTTTACCATGATTTTAGATTATAAACGGAAATCAACTAAAAGAAAGATATTAAGGAACAATAGACTTTAAAATATGGCAATTTCGTAAAATTATTTACAGTACTAAAACACAAGGAAAATACTACTTTATAGCTGTTTACGATGTCTTTGGGCGTTTTACGACACACCAAACAACACCTTAATGAATGTCAAGCCAAAGACTAACTAGTTAACTCTTGTGAACCAAACATGTAGCACAGTTGGCTTCACCTAGTGACTTCTTTTTGGGATGTCTCCACCTCTTGACATCATTTTTAGAGATCTCGAGTTTAAATCAGTTGGAAGTATAAAAACTTCACTTATTATTCAATCAAGGTATTTAGTAAAATAATATTGCCTAATATGTGGGATTACTTCTTTGGAGAATGGCTTGAATCCAGAATTATCACCTAATTGGACAAAATTGTTGGTGTCACACATAATTATCTTCTTATTAGGAGGAAATGTTAAACTTTATCTAAAATCATATCATGATCTCATATTTATAAGTATATATAGCTGGTCAGCTGAGCCACATGTGTATATAAAAAACACAATTAAATTCTGCATCTCCCCTTTTTCTGATTGTAGTTTGTCAGTTTCCTTTTCTTTGGAGAATCCTTTGTGATGTTGTTTGGAAGAGTGTCTAACATGGATTCAAATCTTAGAATATCTTACCCTTTTGAAATATTTTGAATGATATGAATATTGAATTTCTAACCATTTTGAAAAATAAGAGAGATAAACTACGGCATCCATCCTACCAGGGGTGTAAACGAGCCGAGTTTTACCCAGTTTAAGTTTGGTTCAATTAATTTTAATCCAATTTGAGTTCAAATTCGATTTAAATATTAAATGAGCTCGAGTAGAATATTGAGTAGCTCACGAGTCCAATGAATCTATCATAGATTTAGTAAAAAAAATAAATTAAAATTTATGAACTCACGCCAAATCATAGCAAGTACCAAGTTGTTTTCACCCTTAGTTATTTGATGAAAAATATTATAAGACATCAAATATCGTATTAAATAAGTTTATTTATAAATAGAATAATCTTATAAATACTTAAAAGAGATTATAATGAGTACTTAGATAAGTTCTTAATGAGTATCAAAATGAGTTCTTAACAAGTACTTAAACGAGTTTGTTCATGAACATAATTGAGTCAAACTCGCTTGTGTTCAAACTTGACTCAGCTAGTGGATCAAACTCAAATTTTGTTCAAATTTGTTTGTTTAACTTAATAAACAAGCTGAGTTGAACTATTATCGCGCAGTCTTATGAGCTATTTATCGAGCGTATTGGTTCATTTATAGCCCTAATCTAATTGAATTGCTCAAGATAATTATGCTAGAAATCTCTACTAGCATCCAAAGTAATTTATGCTTTTCTTCTTTCTTTTTTCGGAATTCACATCTAATTCATTAATAAAGGATAATGAATATATCTACCAAACCCAATTGAACTCTGTGTTTCAATCTCCACATAAGTTTTTAAAGTCCTAATATAGCCTTTTTTGACACGTTTGATAATCAACTTTAATTAAAAAAAAAATCAATGATTTTTAATTTTTCAAGTCCTCTAATCTACTTAATGTAGGAAAAAACCTCTCTATAACTGTTGTAACTGGTAAAAACCCTCTATAATCTCACTTTTATTTAGGAATCACTTGAAAATTAAAAACAAAAAACTCTGAATATTTTGAAATATTTTAGAAGAAATCTCTAAAACTGGAACTTCTTTGACTAAAAATGAGAATACATGATTTTTTTTTTTACTAAATACAAAAAATGGAGAGTTTTTAAAGTTAAGTAGATTAAAGAGACAAAAAGTTAAAAAATAACTCTTTCTGGAATCCTCCAACAAAGTTCACCCAATTTTTATGGGTGTGCGGAAGAACAAAATCACAGGGTTTTTTTTTTTTTTTTGACAGCGCAAAATCACAAGCACCGGAAATGAGTATAAATGCAACATAAAATCTTAGAATACTAATTCCTACCTTATTTAGTTTGGACCTTACTCATGCATATTATCATGATTGAAAACTCCTTCTTCACATGTTACACGTTTGGAATGGACAAATTGCTTGAAATTTGTTTGATTAAAAAAAATATGTATCCAGTTGTCCATACTTTCCATGTGATACGTAAATAAAAACTAGCATCTTCACTGTCAAAGATTTTAGAAATTAAGTACATGATGAGGAACCATGCATAAGTTGTATCACTCACTAATTTAATCTTTAATAAGTTCCTCACTTAAAGGATGAAGTGAAATAAATAGAGCCGAATAATAATAAATATGTATATAATGAATAAAAAGAGAAAAATCATGAAATTAAATTATGTGATCAAGATAGATCATAAGATCCATTCAAATTGAGTTTAATTGTTTTTCAATGGATCCTATCAAATTTCAAAAAAGTCTACTTCCTGTAAGTGCAAATGAGGAGGGAATTGGATAAGTGCACAGAAAGAAAAGTAGTTCTTCAAGAAAATCCTTCAGAAGGGTTATTTTGAAACAATCCACACTCCGCACTTAATACTGCGTTCCATCCTGATTCGGACGAGGATCTGGATTCCCCAGAAATGGCAAGCCTATTAAAAGCGTAGATACCTTCAGATCATACGAGATAGATAGAGCGGACTCGTCCCTCCCTTAAACCCGACGGGTGAGATTCGCCAGATTTGATCGTTAACTTCCCCCCTACTCTATGGCATCCGCATCCCCCAATCCAACGGCCTCCATGCTACGTACGACTCTTCACGAGAGAGGGACGTGAAGAAGATCCCAAGGAAGGAGGCAATCCAGTTTCTTTCTCATGTTTACCTCTGTTTCCATTTATTCCCCGTTTCCTCCTCATCTTCTCCACCTTCTTCCTCTCCCTATACCTCTTCTGCTTCCTCCTTCCTTCTCCTCCTCTCATGGCGGCCGTGGCTGCACGGGCTGGGTTCCCAGCCCTTCCTCGCCCCCGGGTCCACACGCACAGGCGAACCCCTGACCACCCCCCATACGCAGAGGTAGACTAGAATACTAATTCTAACAACATGTTCTTGTTTGATCAATCAAGCACATATTCTCCCCATGTTCGCAGTTCGCAGATGCGCTTCTAGGATCATCCTTCTTCTTCTTGTGTTTTCCTTGTGTGTGCTTACGCTAGGTCTACGTTCCAGATGATTCAGGCGGCTATCAGGGCCCTGGCGGAGGCGGGCGGCTCGACGGCGGCGGCCATCGACGGCCACATCAAGTCTTCGCACCGCGACCTCCCCTGGGGCCACTGCAACCTCCTCCCCTACTACCTCCGCAAGCTCGCCGCGGCTGGCGAGATCACCAACGCCCTCTCCGGCCGCTACTCCCTGGACGACGACGACCTCCCCAGCGCAGGCGCCGCGGCGTCACCCTCGAAAGATCAGAACGGAACCCCGTTGCGATCGAGCTCCCCAATTGCGCAGCCCCGCCAGCTGGCCGGAGACGACGATGGTGGGTTAGTGAGCAGGGGCCTGGCAGAGGAACCCAACATAGACGTGCCATTAGCGGTTTTGCTGCCGGGCCATCGGAAAAGCGCTACCCGATGTGAATTCTCGCACCTGTCGTTTAGGCGTTTGAAGCGAAAGCTTAGGGAGGGGCACGCCTCGCCGCTCCACGGCGACCCAGTTGGCTCCCCTGTGGCCAGGCGAAGAGGACGGCCGCCTAAGCCCATGGCCGTCATTGTTCTCAAAGATGATCAAAAGAAAGAAGCTGCCAGCCATGGAGATGCAGGTCAGCCATGCGAGGCCAAGGCTGTGAGCATCTCCCCGGTGGGAGACCCAACTGATTCCCCTGTCGTCAAGCGGAGAGGACGGACACCTAAGCGCAGCAGGACCGCCACGGTTCTCCGAGGTAAAGGACGTGAAGTGGCCTCTGGCCACGAGGAGCTGCCATCTGATCAGCTCAAGAGCGTTACCAGTTCCTCCAATGAAGACCCAGTGATCACCAAGCGGAGAGGACGACCACCTAAACCAAAACCAGCCACGATCCTCCCAGATGCCCAACACGAAGCTGCTGCCGGCCATGAGGACCCGCAACCTGAGCTCAAGCACATGGTTTTCTCCACCACTGAGGACTCATCCCCACCCCGCTCTGCTCCTGTCAAGCGGAGAGGACGACCTCCTAAGCGCAAGACCGAGGTCTGCCATGAACCAGGAACCGATCAGACCCAGGTCCCTAAGAAGAACGCCATGGCCCGGTCTTCGGAATCCGGCGAGGAGCGAAGAGACGCCGAATGCTGCAAGGAGGGGCCAGAGGCTGGCCTCCCAGGCCATGGCGGGACCTCGGGGACGACGGAGGAGTCCACAAGGGTGGCTGGAGCGGACGCCATGGTTGCGTCAGGGGTTGAGCTGCCCGCTTCAACTCGGCGCGGAGGTGGAAGAGACGAATGCGCCGGCAGCAGGAGGGTGACGCGGTCAGAGTCCGCTGACGGGTGGGGCAGGCCCAAAGAGGGCTTAATGGGCCAAACGGTTGGATTGAGGACGGGGAATCCACGGCAGCAGCTGCGGCGGACGAGGGCAGCCGCCCGGAGCCCAAGCGTCGTGGAAGACCGCCTTTGCCGAGGCCTTTATGAATGAATCCAAAAGTTTCAAATTTAGGGATCGATTAAGATAGATCAATATCTCGAACATTAAACAATACTTTTAAATTCATCATCTTGATCATCAAAAAGGGTCTAATTTAACTCTCGTTAAGGCAATAGTCCGTGTGTATTTGGTTAAAAAAAAGTTGATAGATGTTTTTGGTAGTCAAAATTGTGATCTATCGATATCTCAATCATTTAATTTGATCAATCGAAAAATATTTGTTAGTACGAATTAGGTGGAGACCTAATCATAAAGCATTGTGGCGTTCTCAGCCAAGAGAGTAACATAATGCTTGATGTAGACTGGATCTATCACGACCGGATCCCACAAACGGGGATCCGGAAAAAAGAAGGTCCGGAGTTGGTCCGGGTCAAACGGTGACGGGGGGACCCGGCAGGGGTCCGCGTCGGGGCGAAGACGGGGTCTTCTCGGGATGAAATGGATTCGCCCGCGGGGGGCGTGATCCGTCGCCGAAGCTGCCTCTTGGATAGCGAGCCGCTGCTCCTTCGGCGGACGAAGGCGCGGCGCGAGCACGAGCTTCTCTCGGCGGAGTGGTCGACGAGCGTCGGGGCAGAAGCTGGAAAGTCCGAGATTGGACGGAGGGACGGCTCGCTCCCCTGCAGTGAGACCGAAGGGGTGGTTCAGCGCGAGGCCGAGTCTCCTGCTCCGGTGCAGCCGGACGGGGGGACGGCTCGCTCTCCGACCAGAGGGTCCGGAGCCACCTTCAGCGCCAGGCCGAGTCTCCTGACGAGGGCAGCTTGGCGGGATCGCCCTCGGACGGCGAGTCCGAACGCTACTTCAGCGCGAGACCGAGTCTCCTGGCTTGGGGCGGCCGGCGTTCGGCGTCGAGACCAGGGGGAGGAATCCGAGGTCGGCGGCCGAGACCGACTCGGGGAGGTCGGCGATGATTCGAACCGAGCCCCTGCAGGAGGGAAAGAAGAAGAAGAACCAGTCAGCAGGAGTCCCGGGCGTCAGCCCTGGGGAACCCCCTCCGACGGTCAAGTTAGCTTCTGAAGAAGATTCGATTCAGGAAGCAAGAAAGAGGTAGCTATAAAGCTATTCGGAAGCTTAGGGAGGCATCCGTTTTTCCACCACCTCCTTGGCTGCAAATGGCAGGATATCTATAGCGGAGGATAGTGGAGGGTTAACGGTGGCAGCCGATATAGGACTAAAGGAGGCTTACTGACAAACCGCCATAGCGTATGATCCGCCACCGGAGTGGGCCGGACTCGGCTACCGGGCCGAAGGGGGTTGGGCCGCTGATGGGCCGAAACCTGTTGGGCCCTGGGCTTCCGCGCCGCTCCCGGGCCGGAGGCTGGTGGGCCGCTGACGGGCTGAAGCCTGTTGGGCCGGGAGCGAGGGTGCCGCTTATGGGCCGAAGGCTATTGGGCCGCTGACGGGCCGAAGGCTCCCGGAGGGCCTGGTACTGCTGCTGTTGGGCTCAGTGGGGTTTGGGCCTGCTTCTATGAGCCGAATCGGATTCTGCCGCATCACATAGCCCCCCACTCTTGTCTTCCTCAGTTCTGAGATGGCAAGAGTATAACCTAAGACTGTCAGAAAAATATCATAGCAGGCGTCTTACTAGGAGTTGCGTTCCCCTTCTTCTGGAAGAGGAGGCCCTCGGTCGGCCGAGGGCCGCGCGGTCGCTTCGTCTTTGCTCAGAGGGTCGGCGAAGGCTTAGGGCCGAGAAGCCGAAGGGTCGGCACTTCTGACTCGTGTCAGACCTCATTAAATGGACGGGACGGCGCGTCGCATCGTGAGGAAGCACAGGACACGCGTCGCGCATCCGGCCGCTCTGGAGAAAACACAAACGGATCCCGACCGCTCGTTGGTTGCGGATCGCTCCGGCTCTCTGCCCGAGGCTCCACTCGGATTGCCGCCGCTCCCTTTGTCGCTTGCGGATCGGGACGCGTGGCGGGCATCCGAGTGGTTAGCCGAAGGGTCGGAGAGCTGTCAGTCGTCGATCGCTCTGCTACAAGTCCCGGAGCCGGTCCGCCATCATTGCCGAAGGATGGCACACGTGGCGCGCATCCGGGAGGAGCGACGGGACGAGCCGGACGATCTCGGCCGCAGGCTTCGGCGGGAGGCGTTTCGAACGGGCTCTATAAATACAGGCCCTCTGCGGGGCACTGTTCTTCTTCTTGCTGCCGCGCTTCCGTTCCTTTTGCAACAGTCCGAGTTCTTCTTCCTTCTCCAGCGAGAGGCCAGCCTCCTGAAGGCTTCGTCCGAGCTCGCCGGCTATCGTGGGAGGCTCTTCGTCCTTCAGAGTGCATCGCCGGTGGGGCCTGGAGGCTTGAGGCGACGCCTGGTTCAGGAGAGATCCCCTCCCCCTTTCTGCGAGTAAGCCTCAGCTTTCTTCCTTCCCTTTGTGGCTTTATGACCCGGAGCTCTTCTAGCGAGATTACTCCTTCGGACGAGGAGTATACTCCCCCCCATTCTCTTAGGTCTTCCCTGTCAGACCCCCTCGCCTCGGGTTCCTCTGCTTCCGCAATGTCCGGGGAATCTGAAAACTCTGGGTCCGAGGGGTCCGAAACTACTGGGACTGAGGTCTCCGGAACCGAAGCCTCTGGAGCCGAGGCTTCCGGGACTGAGGCTCCCGAGGCCGAGGCTTCCGAGGCCCAGGCTCCCCAGGAGGTTCGGGACCCTGGCCAGGCTTCCAACTCGAAACGCCGCCTCCCGGATATTGCTTCGGGGGCGACCTGCGCCCTTTCGGACGTAGAGGTGAGGAATCTGGTTTCTTATTTTCAGCTTCCTTCCTGGACGACCCCCCATCGGCCCGATTCCGCCACTAGGGCAAATACCGTTCGCCCGGGGTCTTTCTCCATTTATGTCGATAGCTTTGAGGCGGGATTCCGTCTCCCTCTCCCCACCTTCGTCGTCAATCTTCTTAGCTTTTACGGGCTGGCCCCTTCTCAGCTCTTCCCCAACTCTTGGTGCACTGTGTACGGATTCCTGAGCGTCTTCGCTCACGTAAAAATCCGCCCCTCCCTCAATGTCTTTCGCTATCTCTTCAAGATCCAGACGCAGGGGAAGTCGGAATGGTACTGCTTCGTCCCCCGGGTTGGCCGAAGGATCTTCTCGGGGAAGCCTTCGTCTATCCACGGCTGGAAGAGGAAGTTTATCTTCGTCTCTCTGCCGGAGAAGGAGAAGGGTGTGTGGCCCTTCCCCACCGAATGGGTGCCGCTGGCCGAAGGACTCTCGGGTCCTCCAGTTCTGTCCCCCGTGCAGAGCACTATTGTGGGCCACGTTCAGGTGAAGGCCCCTTACGACGTCTCGGTGCTTCTTTCCGACGCGGAGCGGTTGATAGGTGCCGGGGTTTGGCCGGACCCCAAGCGTGATGCGGAGCGGGTCTTTCCGTACCTTCCTCCCGGGGAGAGTCCGCGGGGCCGCGGGGGAAGGACTGCCGCTCCTCCGGCCGAAGCTCTTCCGGCTTTGGAGGCTGACGAAGTTTCGGCCGAGGGTAAGTCGGCTATGAATCTTTTACTTGATTGCATTTCTTCTTCTGACGCCTTTCTTCTCGCTCTGCAGCGATGGCCCAGCTCGATGCCCTCCTCGATCAGTTATCGGATCAGCGCGCTTCTCGCCGGGCGCCGGCCCCGCAAGCGGTAGGCAGGCCCGTTCGAGGCACCGGGGGTCCGAGGACAAGAGGCGGGGGCCTCGGGACCGCGGCCTCCGCTGAGGGTCGTGCGGCTGCTGCTGCTCTCGAGAGGGAGCAGAAGACTAAGTCCGCCTCTCGGGGAGGCGGCCGAGCGTCGAAGCGCCCCCGGGTAGAGGAGGCCGAAGAAGTGGTGGAGGCTCAGCTGGTCAGGAGGAGCGCCGGGGCCCGAAGGGTTGTAAGGTCGGCGTCTCCCGAGATGCCGAGGGGTGACTCCCCTCCGGCCGTATCGGCAGGAGCCGGCGAAGGAGATGCTGAACCGCGGGCGCAGCCCGAGCGGTGGCACCCCGCATTGGGGGAGAGCATGGAGGACCCGCAGACGTGCCTTCGTCTGCTCAACAGCCTCACTCTCCCTTCAATCTTCGAGGAGCTGAAGGCCCACTCCATCTCCGATCTGACGGAGATGAGTGCCCGTCTGACGGTTCAGGTGAGCAACCCGAAAGTCTCAGGTTATCTCTAGCTATTTCTTCTGATTTTATTGACCCTCAACTGCCCTCGATCCGCAGGCTTCGATGACGAGCCGTGTCCTGATGCACCGTCAGGAGCTGCTCCGACGCAAGCTTCTGGAAGCCGAGGTGGATTCGGTTGGTTCGGGGGAAGGCACTTCGGCGGCTCCTCGGATCGAGCCCTTAGTGGAGGAGCTTGTGACTGCGAGCACCCGAGCGCGGACGCAGTTGGAGGAGAGGGCAGCAGAGGCTCGTGCCGCCGCCGAGGCCAAGAAGAAGGCCGAGAGCGATCTCGCGGCGGTCGAGTCCGAATTCCGGACCTTCAAGGCCCAGACCCAGGACAGGGAGGCCCGGCGAGCTTCGGAGAAGCGCCGCCTCGCCGAGGAGGTGTCGGCCTTGAAGCGGGAACTGGAAAAGGCAGCGGAGTCGGCCGTGGCCAACTACAAGGCCGGGAGCGACTACGCCCAGGAGATCTTCCAAGCCCAGCTGCAGGCTTCTTCCACGGTTTTCGACCTCGGACTGGCAGTCGCCCAGAGGGCCTGCCCGAGCGTCGATCTGACCGGGGAAGCCATGCCAAAGGGCGAGGAAGGCCGGGAGCTTTTATCCTGGTGGGAGGAGCTCGTGGCGGAGAGGGCCTCGCCCCCAGCTGGGGAAGATGAGGTCGAAACTGGCGAGGAGGCTCCCTCCGAGGAGGCCCCTGCCGAGGAGGCCGGAGCCGAGGACGCCCTTGTAGAAGGCGCCGCACCTAAAGCGGTGCAGATCGTCGACTCTCCCTCTCCTTCTCCCGGCCGAAACGTCGTCGGAGTAGAGGAGGGGGGGGTCGCCGAGGACTGATCCGAGGGTTCCCCTCGGTTTTCTTTTTGCTTTACTTTTGTAAGCTCTCGGCCAGGCGTACGGCTGAGTTTTGTACCTCCTTTCGCTTTATGAAATAGAAGGAAGGTTTTTGGCTTTACCTTGTTGTCTCCTGTTTGACTTGAGTAGATCTGGTCTTTCCAAAATCCGAGACCCTTTAGTCATTTGCCATATTCCGCAAAGCCGAGATCCGTTGTAGGTTTGAATAGGCCGTTGGTAGAATATTGCCTGGAGAATAATATGCCGTGCCTTGATTCGGATTACATGGCCGAAGCCATTCGTCGGATCGAAGGGCTTATGGGCTTTAAGAGAATCATGCCGCTCCCGGTACGGTTTGCATGGCCGAAGCCACTCCCGATACGGTTTACACGGACTTAGAGAAATCCACGCCGTGTCCTGATCCGGATTACATGGCCGAAGCCATTCGTCGGATCGAAGGACTCACGGACCTTTAGAAAATCATGCCGCTCCCGGTACGGTTTGCATGGTCGAAGCCACTCCCGATACGGTTTACACGGATTTAAAGAAAACCACGCCGTGTCCTGATCCGGATTACATGGCCGAAGCCATTCGTCGGATCGAAGGACTCACGGACTTTTAAGAGAACCATGCCGCTCCCGGTACGGTTTGCATGGCCGAAGCCACTCCCGATACGGTTTACACGGACTTAGAGAAAACCACGCCGTGTCCTGATCCGGATTACATGGCCGAAGCCATTCGTCGGATCGAAGGACTCACGGACTTTTAAGAGAACCATGCCTCTCCCGGTACGGTTTGCATGGCCGAAGCCACTCCCGATACGGTTTACACGGACTTAGAGAAAACCTTGACAAGTTTTTCTGAACGAAAATGAGTTCTCTTATTCATAGCCTTCGGCTAAAAAGCCTGGGGAGAGTTGACTTACATATAATAACGCCGAAGGCGCTCTACATTCCAAGTGCGAGGAAGGGGTTGGCCCGAAAGGGTTTCCAACCGGTAAGCTCCTCGTCTGATTACCTCCCTGATCCGGTAGGGCCCTTCCCAGTTGGGGGCAAGCTTCCCCGAGGCTTCGGTTGGCTTGGAAGCATGGGCATTCCTCAGCACGAGACTCCCCGCTTCGAAGCTCCGGGGTCTTACTCTTGTCGTCCGATAGGCCCACAGGACACTCGGCAGCTCTTCCACCCATCGGCCCTTAGCTTCGCCGAGTCGGGTTTTCAATCCCTGTAAGAGGCTTCGGTTAGTGACTTCGGCTTGGCCGTTCGCTTGAGGATGCGCTACCGAAGTGAACTTGTGGAGTATGCCGAAACTGGCGCAGTTGTCACCGAACCGTCGGCTATCGAACTGCTTTCCGTTGTCAGAGATGATGGCCCGAGGAATACCGAACCGGCAAATGATGGACTTCCATACGAAGTTCCAGGCATTGTTGTCGGTTATTGTAGCGAGGGGTTCGGCTTCGACCCACTTGGTGAAGTAGTCGACCGCCACAATGAGGAATTTCCTTTGGCCGGTGGCGACGGGAAAAGGTCCCAGTATGTCGATTCCCCATTGGGCGAAAGGCCAGGGATCAGATAATGGGGTCAGAAGGGTGGCCGCCTGATGAATGAGGGAGCTAAACCTCTGGCACTGGTCGCAGCGCCGCACGAGGGCTAGAGCGTCCTCTCGGAGTGTTGGCCACCAGTAGCCTTGTCTCAGGAGCTTGTGAGCCAGGGCTCTTCCTCCTGCGTGCGCTCCGCACACTCCTTCGTGGACCTCTCTTACGGCGTAGTCGGCTTCTGCTGGGCCGAGGCACCGTAGCAGTGGTCGGCCAAATGACTTTTTGTACAACGCCCCGTCCAAAAGGAGAAAGTGGGACGAGCGCTGCCGAATGCGCCTCGCCTCCCTCGGATCTGGTGGGACTTCTCCTTGGAGAAGGAAGGCGACGAGGGGAGTCATCCACGTCTCGGCCTCTGCTTCAGCAATTTGCATGGCTTCGGTTTCACCGAGGCTGGGTTCGGCGAGCTCCTCGACGAGGATCATCCGGCCTCCGCCCCCGTCTTGGGTCGACGCCAACCGGGAAAGGGCATCGGCCCGGGTATTCTCGGATCTCGGGATCCTGATGATTTCACAGGAATCGAACTGACTGAGGATCTTGCGAGTTACCTGGAGATAAGACGCCATCACTGCGTCCCGAGCCTCATACTCCCCGGAAACATGGCCGACGATTAACTGAGAATCGCTGAAGGCTTTCAGGTTCCGGGCGCCGAGCTTCTTCGCGGCCCGGAGGCCAGAGATGAGGGCTTCGTACTCGGCGGCGTTGTTAGTCGCTGGAAAGGAGAAACGCAGGGCGTACTCCGTGATGATCCCTTCGGGTGACGCCAGGATCCATCCGGCGCCGCAGCCTGTAGAGCACGCGGAGCCGTCCACAAAGAGTTGCCACTCATCCGGTGGCGAAGGTGCCGAAGTAGTATCAGTTATGACCACCTCGGGCTCCGGCTGCGGTGTGGCAGGAACGCCGGGGGTAAGTTCAGCGATGAAGTCCGCCAACGCTTGGGCTTTTATTGCTACCCGAGGGGCGTAGGAGATGTCGAACTCCCCCAGCTCAATTGCCCACTTCGCCAGCCTGCCGGACACCTCCGGCCGGGAAAGAATCTGCCTCAAGGGCTGATTGGTGAGGACTCTCACGGAATGGGCCAGAAAATACGGCCGAAGCCTCCTTGCAGATGTGACGAGGGCCAGAGCCAGCTTTTCCAGGGCTTGGTACCGGAGTTCCGCTCCCTGAAGGGCTCGGCTGGTGTAATAAACGGGCTTCTGAATGCCTTCTTGTTCTCGGACGAGGACGGTGCTGAGGGCCGTCTCGGAGACTGCGAGGTATAATCTCAGGGGCTCCCCGGGAATTGGTTTTGACAGGATGGGGACTTTGGAGAGGTAGGCCTTCAGTTGATTGAAGGCTGTTTGGCACTCTTCTGTCCAGTCAAAGTTGTTGGCCTTCTTCAACAGCTTGAAGAAGGGAAAACAGTAGTCGGCCGCCCTTGACATGAAGCGGCTGAGGGCTGCGATCCTCCCGTTCAGCTTCTGTACCTCTCGGAGGTTAGCCGGGGGGCGCATCTTTATGATGGCCGAAACCTTCTCGGAGTTAGCCTCCACCCCTCGGTGAGTGACCATATAGCCGAGGAATTTTCCGGAAGCTACCCCGAAGGCGCATTTGGCCGGGTTCAGCTTCATCTTGTACCGCCTGAGGGCGGAGAAAGTCTCGGCCAGATCGGCCAGATGCTCCGCAGCGACAGGGCTCTTGACCAACATGTCGTCTATATAGACCTCCATGTTTCGGCCGAGCTGCGCGGCGAATACCTTGTTGACCAGTCGCTGATATGTCGCGCCGGCGTTCTTCAGACCGAAGGGCATTCGGGTGTAGCAGTACAGACCCAAATCGGTGGTGAAGCTGGTCTTGCTCTCGTCGTCCGGATGCATCCGGATCTGGTGGTAGCCCGAATAGGCGTCGAGGAAACTTAAGAGCTCGTGGCCGGAAGTGGCGTCCACCACCTGGTCTATCCGAGGCAGCGGAAAGCTGTCCATGGGACAGGCCTTGTTGAGGTTGGTGAAGTCCACGCACATGCGCCATTTGCCATCTTTCTTTGGCACCATGACCACATTGGCGATCCAGTCTGGGTGATGCACCTCTCGGAGATGTCCGGCGTCCAGCCCCTTTTGTACTTCAGCTTGAATGGCAGCTCTCCTTTCCTGGTTGAAGGTGCGCCGCTTCTGCTTCACCGGAGGCTGGCTGGGATCGGTATGGAGTCGGTGCTCTGCCACCTCTGGGTCAACCCCGGGCATGTCTGTCGGAGACCAGGCGAAGACATCGAGGTTCTTCTTCAGGAACTCGGTAAGCTTTTCTGCCTCACCTTTCTCTAGGCCGGAGCCTATCATTAGGACCCGTCCTTCGCCTCCTGGAACAGGGATGGCGAGAAGTGCTTCTCCCGGGGACGCTTCGGCCGATGATTCGATCACCAGGGTTTCGGCTGCGTTCTTCCCCTTGACCGAAATCATGTAGCACTGCCGAGCGGCTTCTTGGCTTCCCTTGGCTTCGCTTATCCCACAATTGGTATAGAATTTCAATTTCTGATGGAAGGATGAAGGTACGGCCCCGATTCCGCCGATGAGCCTTCGGCCGAATATGGCGTTGTAGGCTGACTCGATCTTCACAACGGCGAAGTCTGTCTCGACGGTCAATTGCCGGGGGGCGGAGCCTAAGGTTACAGGAAGCCGGACAATGCCCTCTACTCGGCAAGGCGAGCCGTTAAAACCGTAGAGGGGGCCCCGGTGAGGTTTCATGTTAGCCTCATTCAATCCCAACTTTTCAAAACAGTCGTAAAACAAGATATTTGGGGCACTTCCATTATCCACAAAGATCCTATGTACATCATAGTTGTTGATTACAGCATTGACGACGAGAGCGTCGTCATGAGGGACCTGAACATCAGTCAGGTCCTCGGCGCCGAAGGTGATGTCTTCCAGACGAGGCTTCTTCGGCTCGCCTTCGACTGCTGCCACCGTGCGGCGCTGCCGCGGCCTGGACCCTTCCCCCGGTCCCCCGGATATCATCATGATAGACCCAGAACTGGGTCTTTGGTGGGACGATTCTACCGGGGCCGAGGTGGCTTTCGGCGGAGGAGCGGCTTCTGTTGCTGAAGGTTGCTGTTGTCTGGGTGCTGCAGGGACGTCCCGGTTCGGCGGCGGCTGCTCCCGGCGGTACTGCGGCAATCTTCCCTCCCGGATGATGCGGTCGATCTCTTCCCGGAGCTGCCGACACTCGTCCGTCGTGTGGCCGATCTCCCGGTGGTATTCACAATACCTGCCGGGATCCCTTCGGCGAGGATTGGTCTTGATGCGGTCAGGTCGCCGGAGCATGCCTTTCACCTCCATGAGCATTCGGGAAGGGGGAGCAGGCAAGGGTAGGTACCGCGGCTGCGGGTCCCGTCGCCTCTCCCTGTCCCAGTCCTCCCGGCGGTAGCGCTTGCGTGAGGACTCCTGGTCCTCCGGCCGAGGTCGAACCACCTGGGGAGTAGGCGCCGAGATGACTTCGGTGGCGCCTTTCCCTCTGGACAGCATCAGGGCCTCCGGGTTGATGTACTTATGGGCCCTGGCCACGAGGTCCTGGAAGGTCGGGGGATGGCGCTTCCCAATGGAACCGAGGAGCCCCTCGTCCTGGCACCCGCTGATCACGGCCGAAACCGCGATCGAGCTGTCGAGGTTCGGGATCTGGGCGGCCTCGGTCCGGAACCTGGTGAAGTAGTCCTGGAGAGTCTCGGCATGACCTTGCCGAATAGCCAGCAGACTGGCGGAGGTCTTGCTCTGCCGGGTGGCATCATAGAACTGGTCGATGAACAACTGGTCCAACTGCGCCAGGGAGTGGATGGAGTTGGGGGCCAGCGTCTCGAACCAGGTGAGGGCGATTTTTTCGAAGGTGAGGGGGAAGAGACGGCAGCGGACTGCCTTGGAGATCCCCCGGACCCGGAGGTAGGCGTTGTACCTCTGGAAATGACAGACCGGATCTGTCATCCCATCATAGAGAGGGCCCTTCGGCAGCTTGAAGTCGGGGGGCACCTCAGTGGCCAGGAGCTCTGCCGTGAATGGGGTCTGCTCCAGGATGCTGCTGGCGAGGGGCGCCCCGTGAGGCCGGGACACCATCTGCTGCATCTCCTTGCGCATCGCCGTCAGCCGCTGGTCCAGGTCCGGGGCGGCCGAGGTGGCGACGGATGGTCCTCCGGTCCGAGCCGGATGGTACTCCGACGAAGCATAATCCTGCTCCGTCGGGCGATCGACGCGGGGAGCTCGGGCAGGTAATGCCGAGGGCTCGCTGCGCGCCGCCGCAGCTTCGTAGAGAGAGGCTGGCGCAGGCACCGGTCGGAACCGGGCGTCTTGTACTGAGTAGAGTGGGGGGAGCGGCGCCTGCTGGGGAGGCTGCCCCGTCAGTCCCATGCGCTTGGCGATGGCGGACACCATCTCCTGAAGAGGCGCTAGGGACGTGACGGCAGCGGCCAGCGTGGCCACTTGCTGCTGGAGTACCCCCACTCGGTCTTCCGAGCCGAAGGACTCCGGGATGGTCGGCAGAGGCGGGTTCGGCGGGGCAGATGGCGCGCCTTCGGAAGGCGGCATCTGTGCCGAGGCCTCCCGCGCTTCTGCTTCGCTTTGCCCGGATCATCGGGTCACAGGTCGCTGAGACATGACTTGTTTGTTGGTTTCCCACAGACGGCGCCACGTGATGTAGACTGGATCTATCACGACCGGATCCCACAAACGGGGATCCGGAAAAAAGAGGGTCCGGAGCTGGTCCGGGTCAAACGGTGACGGGGGGACCCGGCAGGGGTCCGCGTCGGGGCGAAGACGGGGTCTTCTCGGGATGAAATGGATTCGCCCGCGGGGGGCGTGATCCGTCGCCGAAGCTGCCTCTTGGATAGCGAGCCGCTGCTCCTTCGGCGGACGAAGGCGCGGCGCGAGCACGAGCTTCTCTCGGCGGAGTGGTCGACGAGCGTCGGGGCAGAAGCTGGAAAGTCCGAGATTGGACGGAGGGACGGCTCGCTCCCCTGCAGTGAGACCGAAGGGGTGGTTCAGCGCGAGGCCGAGTCTCCTGCTCCGGTGCAGCCGGACGGGGGGACGGCTCGCTCTCCGACCAGAGGGTCAGGAGCCACCTTCAGCGCGAGGCCGAGTCTCCTGACGAGGGCAGCTTGGCGGGATCGCCCTCGGACGGCGAGTCCGAAGGCTACTTCAGTGCGAGACCGAGTCTCCTGGCTTGGGGCGGCCGGCGTTCGGCGTCGAGACCAGGGGGAGGAATCCGAGGTCGGCGGCCGAGACCGACTCGGGGAGGTCGGCGATGATTCGAACCGAGCCCCTGCAGGAGGGAAAGAAGAAGAAGAACCAGTCAGCAGGAGTCCCGGGCGTCAGCCCTGGGGAACCCCCTCCGACGGTCAAGTTAGCTTCTGAAGAAGATTCGATTCAGGAAGCAAGAAAGAGGTAGCTATAAAGCTATTCGGAAGCTTAGGGAGGCATCCGTTTTTCCACCACCTCCTTGGCTGCAAATGGCAGGATATCTATAGCGGAGGATAGTGGAGGGTTAACGGTGGCAGCCGATATAGGACTAAAGGAGGCTTACTGACAAACCGCTATAGCGTATGATCCGCCACCGGAGTGGGCCGGACTCGGCTACCGGGCCGAAGGGGGTTGGGCCGCTGATGGGCCGAAACCTGTTGGGCCCTGGGCTTCCGCGCCGTTCCCGGGCCGGAGGCTGGTGGGCCGCTGACGGGCTGAAGCCTGTTGGGCCGGGAGCGAGGGTGCCGCTTATGGGCCGAAGGCTATTGGGCCGCTGACGGGCCGAAGGCTCCCGGAGGGCCTGGTACTGCTGCTGTTGGGCTCAGTGGGGTTTGAGCCTGCTTCTATGGGCCGAATCGGATTCTGCCGCATCAATGCTAATTCACATCACATTCCAAACTTTACTGCAACCATTATGTATAGTTCTTGGACGCAAAGTAGTCGAGTCTTGTAACAGATTACTTCCCAAGTAGCTTTGTTTGAGCGCTATGTCATGGCAAGGTGTGGAGAGGTTGCTGGTCCATATGGGACGCGTGTGCACATGGCCTTATGAATGGGGTACAAGGGATAAAATCATTGTTTTCTATTTTGACTATTTATCTTAATATATGTTAATGAAATATTATCGAATTATTGTCTTGAGAACCCTAAAGGAGAATAAATGTGCTATGCCCCAACTCCAATTATTAATGTTTACTCAAAGATTTATTGGATTTGAGACGTAACAAGGGGAAGAGCCCCTCGGAACAAGAGTTGAGTATTTGATGATCAGCCCACATTTTTCAAGACATAAAAGATACAATACTTTTCGTAGATTCATTAATATATGTTTAAGTTCAAGCTAGGACCAAAAACTTCATATCAGTCGCTGCATATTTACACTCTTCTATCAAAATACAAATTTATAAGTAACTTCTATATAACTATTACATATTGGACCATCTAACTAAAAACTTTAAGACAATGAGTGGAGTAAACATCATTTATTAAACATCGTTCAATTGAATGGAGTAAACACCATCTACTGAACATGTTTAGATTTTGTCCTTCTTCCATATAAGATTATTCTAACATGGATGGACGCTCACCTTTGAAACTTCAAAGTCCTGGCAAAGTGCTCTATCGAGTTAAGGAGACTGCCACTGATAGCCTGGACCACCGACTGGCTTGGGAGGAAGTCTCCGGCCTGAAAACGATATTGGGAAGGGCTACGAGAACAAAGAAAAGCGAAATACAAGGGAAAAATAAATGCTAGCCCTACCCATGCGAGAATTAAAGGTTTTTTGCACTTGTTGCACTCAGTTAAACACACGATGAAACAGGCCGAAAATATTGTATCTAACATTAAGAAAATTGTATAAAGACTATATGGTGATATACATATGCAGCTAAAATAATCGAGATGCATGTCCTCTGCGTTGGATGTTGCGCTGTCTCAATCAACATTTGTAACATAAAGAAATGTTACCGTTCACTTTGATATTGATGCAGCCAAGGTAATCACAATCGAACTTCGGCCGCGGAATCCGAGAATCAGATGATGATTCGAAGCCGAGGGAACCCGAGACCGAGGATGATTCGGAGAACGAGGGCAGAGGCTCCTACAGGGAGAAGAAACCATCAAGAAGGGACCCGAGTCTCGGTCCAGAGGAACCCTCTCCGAAGGTTAAGTCAATGATAGACTTAATCACAATTTTAATGCACTAATAGAGAGAGATGAAGGCTTAATTGGCGTACCTTTTCTGCTGTGAATAGTATTCCTTTTATAGTGAGAAGATGGTGATTCATTTCTTATGGCAGGCGATGTAGGACTATTTATAAGAAGGAATATCGTTACGAAAAAACATATGGAGCCCCCTTCATAACCTCAGCCAGGCTGGACTGAAGATGAATAAGTTTATGCTACCTTCGGTCTAGTAATTGCTGGGCTTCGTTCAAGCTGGACTCTGTTGAAGATGAATAGGCTTATGCTGCCTTCGGCCCAGTAACTGTTGGGCTTTGTCTGAGTCGGACACCTCTTAATCCAATTCCTTTCGGACTGTTTATTGATTGGGCTCATTCGTATTTATCCATCAGATATCAACATATTTGTACCATTCAGCACGTCCTCTGGTGGTGGCTGTGTTTTGCTCTAGTTTGCACATCATTAAAAAATGATATAATGTTGGATTCAATAGATTCACTAAACTTCTCAAAGCTTTTTTTAAGTCAGATTGCTAAGAAGTGAAGAGATTGATGGGGAGAAAACAGTACTCATGTCTGTTTGGGATCAGATTTGCCAATTTGTAAACCTAAAATAGATCTTCTGTTCAACAAGTTGCCCAAAATATTTGATGTCATAATTATCATCGACAACTTCTCTCCAAATCCACCATTCCCATCATACGGCTTGCCTTTGAGGCAAGGCGAACATACACATATCTAGAATAGAGATCTTCTAAATTTAGGTTTAGACTGAACTCGGTCAGTAAAGAAAAGAAAATGTTTTAAAAAACTCCTTCATGCGATACTTTTCCCATTTCCGAGGAGGGTTTTTTATGAAAAACTTTTTCCTTCCCTCTCTGTCCTGATCTGAGGGTTCAGTCCAAACCGATACTAAGAGGAACTGCACTCCATACCCAATAGCAGGGATTTCCCTTAATATGATTGTAGCATTAAGAATTATATAACATAATCCGGTTCCCGTGTCACATGTGTAGGATTTTGAGTATTCAAGTGTTCTCAAGGCTGCCTCAGTTGAAGGAAGAGAATTATAAGGATCCATTTTAAATTGCCCCCTGCCAACTAATATTTATATATAATGGTTTTCAGGATAGTCAAAGGGACAAAATCTTTGAAATAAATCTACGATACACAGAGGATATGATAAAATACGGCAGCTAGATACGTGTTTAACAACAATGGATCCCATGCTCTTAATACTAATCCGCATAATGCTGGAATAGGACACATCCATTTAGTCCCTCCGTATCTAGGGTCATGAAAAGGACATTATTAGATTCTTAATTATTTCCTGTGACATAATTAGATAGCTGTTTGTCAGATTAAGGAAAATTCCTTTATAATAAATGTTATAAATAACAAAAACACACACACACACACATATATATATATAGAGAGAGAGAGAGGCCGTTGTACCGTCAAACAATTTTACCCTTCCATTATTTTGGGATGTAAAATTCTTAATTGGTGATTAATGTTAAATCCTCAAGGGATGGTAATAATCCTAAGAGCTAATTGCAGTTTTTTTTGTGATTTTTTATTTTTTTTAAAAGAACTCTTTTTCACGCACCCTATCGGATAGCTAGGACTAAATTTTAATTTACTCCAATTGAGTCTTAAAGTTGTTCCTTGAGAATTTAATATTAATCATTAATTAAGGTTTTACACCCCAAAACAGTCAAAGCTCCGCACCCCAAAACCTCTATCTTGATTTTGGAAAAAATAAAGAATCACCAAAATTTTAAGATATTCAAACACCACCTTCTAAGTTTGTTTTCCACTTCTTTAGATTTACTTTTTACTGGTAGATCGAAGAATTTAACCGTAGCCATCCAATCAAATGCGTCGTTATTTGACGATCAAAATTAAAATCCCAAGGAATAAGATCAATCCTAAAAGCTAATATGACGAATTTTTTATTTTTTGACTATCTTTCAACATTATTAGACCTTGATTTTTTATACATGTTTGATCGGACGGCTCTGGTTGATCATCAAGATTGGATGATAAAAATTAAAATTCTGAGGACGGGATAAATCCTACGGGATCTATTTGAATATTTAAAAATTATTGATAATTTTTATTTTTTTAAAACATGAGATGAGTAGATTTCTAGGTGGAGGCGCATCTAAGTTATAAACACTTCAGGGCAAGGTTATATGCTCCCCTATTTAGGTCTTGAAAGTATATCATATTTCCTAGCACACAGGCCTTAAAATACACTAGGAGGGTAAGGCCTAGCGAGATGGGAAAAAGAAAGAAATAAAATTCTACAAAAAAAAGAAAAAACAACCGTCTAATCAATGGATCGAATGACTCAAGGGGCACGGGCACCCCGCACGCCGCACTTCGCGCTTGCCCGCATGAAACGCGGGTGCGTCAAGGTGGAAAAACCACCCCCACGCGCCTTGCCGTGTGAAATATAATTAACTATATTATGCTTAGTTAAATATATTTAATTATTATGTATTAATTATATTAGTTAAGTAAATATTTTATACACTTATTGTTATTAGCGACAATTTATTCTTTAGCCCTTTCAAATATTACTATTTAGTCGTCGCAATTATAATTCTTTACGATGACTAAGTAATTAGTGGTCGCTAACATTTTTTTATTAGCGGCCGTTGAAAGTTTATCCGTCACAATTGGTTATCAGCGACTGACTAATTCTAGCCATCACTAATAAGGAATATTTACGATGGCTAAATTTTAGCGGCCACTAATAAAAGATATTAGCAACTGCTAATTATTCTGCCATCGCAAGTATAATTAGTTGCAACGGCTTAGTGATTAGCGGACGCTAGTATTTTTTATTAGTGGTCAGCTTGCATTTTAGCCATCGCAAATATTTCATATTAGCGATCGATTACTTTTAGTGTAGGGATCGAGGTTTCGGATCTGGTTATCGAGTCAGTTTTTGGGTTGGATCTCCTGGTTTGGGTCCTGATGGGTCTGGGGAGTGCCTTCTAAATGACGTCTAGGATGCACGACGCCTTTTGAACGGCGTCTTGCTGAATGGACGCCTTTTAGTTAGGTTGTTGTTGTGCCACGTGGACAGGCTTCGGGCCGCGAGTGTACAGCCCCTGTCGTGTCGTCTAAACGGCGTCCTGGATGGACGACACCACTCAGAGTACGACCCTGGGTTGTCAGTGTACGGCGCCGGTCTTGTTGTCTGAACGGCATCTTGGGTAGGCGACGCGTTTCAGAGTCTCTGTCAGTACGGCCCATCATGTCAACTGATAGGCATCTGTGCCGCACGACGCGTTTTATCCAGCTTCTGGTTGACCCTGCGAACCCTCCTTCGTTTCCCTCATTTCCTCCTCCCTCTTCTCTCTCTTCTCTTCCTCCGGCGGCTCCGGCGACCCCTTTTCCCCCTCCTTCTTTTTCTCCCACCATTTCATCTCTCCCTCTACTCCATCAACCTCCTAACTCCCACCACTACCACCACCACCTCCTCCGCGGCGTTTTCTCTCCGGACGGCGGCCGACGTCCCGGTGGAGTAACGACGTCCTCGGCGGTACCAGCGGCAATGTGGGGCGAGACGGGTTGACGGCTCGGCGCTTGGAGGAGTTCGAGTAACCAGTAGGGTGACAATCCCCGTAGTATTTCATTTAAAAACCATGTTTTCCCGCTGCGAAGCATGTATGTTTTCCCGCTTTGAAGCATGTTTAGGGGCGTTTTGAGGTAAAAATACTAAATGCATGAAATGAGAAATTGGGTGTTCTAATGGGTAGTAAGGTTCTCCTCCTTCCCCTTTATCCTTTCGGGTTTTTTTTGTACGTTTTGGGGGAGAAATCCCACCTTATGGATTGGGGGAAGCGGAGGGGAGAACCAGTCTGTCGGGACTAAATGGCGTCGAAGAACACGGACGCCTTTTAGAAAGGCGGCTTCCACCCACGACGCGATTTAGTCCAGTAACAGACTCTGTCTCTGGACTGATGAGCGTCCAAGGACAGCGACGCGTTTTAGAAAGGCGGCTTGCCTGGACGACACTTTTTAGTGAAAATCACCCCGTGGCCTGTCCCAGCTTATGTCGCTATCTGGCGACGAGGGACAGCGACGCCTTTCAAAAGACGGCTACATGTGACGACGCCTTTTAGGCCATGTTCTGAGGCCGAGATTTCATGAACCAATTTAGGAGACTTGAATGGCGTCGGCCTTGGGCGACGCGATTCAAGACAGAATCACATTAATTCATGCTATTAATATGTGTTTACACTGTTAGATAGTTCAATCAAATGCATGCTTTAAATGTACTCGATGATGATGGATTCCATATGACCGGATCGCACTGTGTTGTGTTTCGTGCGACCGTGGACTTCTTACGTAACCGGATCGCACTGTGTTGTGTTTTGTGCGACTGTGGACCTAGAGTGACGGTTGTAGCGCTTGACATCCTGTGTCGGTGTGGGTGGGACATAGCGTCGGTGGGAGCAGTGGCGGGGTGACGCCTAGTGAGAGAGGGTCACCTAGTGAACCCCGGGGTTATCTATTACCGGTGTAGGAGTGGTACCTGTGGAGTGTCACTCGTGCTGAGGGAAGGAGTAACCACCTGAGCCAGTTGGGCCGGAGTAGATAGCGTGCTATCCGAGGGGTTACTGTTTGGTCTCAGCGGGTCGGTGTTTCCCACGTTTGGTTGTGTGGTTGACGTGTTTTGACGAGACGCTGGTGGTAGGCTCCCTGGTAGAATGGTTTCTGAGATATGCATGTTACATTCCGAATGCATGTGGTTTATATCGAGAATTAGGAGTAGTAATTACTGCTTTACTTGCTTACTTTACCTTTATCTGTGTTACTGCACTTGTAGGTGCGTGAGTGGGTGGTGGGGATCGAAGGATCCCTATTGAGTCTTTTTGTTAAGACTCACCCCTGCGGTTTTCAGGTGAGGGTTCCAGACAGGCTTAGCGAGGAGAGTGCTGCTTTGGGTTGCGCGCCAGCAGCCGTTGTTCCGAGGTATGCCCCGATATAGTTGTTATTTTATTTTCTGGCCTGTACGCTTAATTATTTCTTTTCAGTTGGAATATGTAATTATTTGTTGTGTCGAGTCGCATTGTAATAACTTTTAATTCTTGCACTTCCTTTTAATTCAATGCGATGTGAATGTTTAGCTTAGTTAATTATTTATTTCTCATACTTATCTAGATCCTGGTTTGGCTCCAAATTAATGATTTAGTACCCATTTAGTAATCGGATCCCCGATTATAGGGTGGCGGGTTTTTACAATTGGTATCAGAGTATTCGGTCTGGCAAATAAATGAATAACTAGGTTGAATATTGTAATTCCGGCAAATAATTACATTATCCCGTACAGGCACAACGGTAGTGTAGGTTTTAGGATTCTAATTAGAACTTTCTGATTTGTGTGATTGTAGGCGATTAGATGGCTCCCAGGAAGAGGATGCCAATTATTAGAGAGCGGGGAGATGTCCCTAGTGGATCTGAGGCCGATAGGCCGAGTATGGAGCATTTCATGGAGGCTATGATGGACACGATGGCTAGATACCAGACCCAAGACCCTAGTGAGAGTTTCAGTGCTCGGGGAGGGTCTTCAGCTACCCTAGAGAAATTCCTGAAGCTGAGGCCGCCTCATTTCACCGGTCGTCCCGACCCTGATGAGGCTGTTCATTGGTTGAGGGAGATAGAGAAGACTTTTGACACTATGGAGTGTGCGGCGGTTGAGAGGACTCCGTTGGCTATCTTCATGTTGAAGGATGATGCCTATGATTGGTGGACCACTTTGAAGAGTTTGTTATATGCAGATAGGAGTCTCAGGGAGATTCCATGGGAGACTTTTGTGAAGGAATTCAATGCACAATACTTTCCTAGGCATGTTCAGAAGGCTAAGGAGAGGGAATTTATGGAGATGACCCAAGGAAGCATGACAGTGCTTGAGTATCAGACGAAGTTTGTTTCACTTGGGAGGTTTGTGCCTTTTATCTCAGGAGACGAGGAGCGTCGGACTGAGAGGTTTGTGGATGGACTAAGGTCCAATCTGAGGAGTTTTGTGGCATCCCACTGTTGTACAAATTTGGCATCGGCGGTTAGGTGTGCCGTGGCAGTAGAGGCGCAACAGGATCAGTCAGCCCGGGAGAGGGGACTGACTACTCAGGGGCCAGTTCGTGGCAGGGGGAAGGCAGCAGCAGCAGCTCCTTCGTTCGGATCAGGATCGTCTTCACTCGGCTTCAGATTCAGGAGATTCTTTCAAGGCAGTGGCAGCAGCAGCGGCAGCAGCGGTAGTAGAAGACCCAGACAACGCCAGCAGAGTCAGTCAGTGTCCAGTACTCAGCAGGAGACAACTTAGAGGC
This sequence comes from Zantedeschia hybrid cultivar, assembly GCA_030544215.1. NCBI lineage: Eukaryota > Viridiplantae > Streptophyta > Magnoliopsida > Alismatales > Araceae > Zantedeschia > Zantedeschia hybrid cultivar. The sequence continues at coordinate 56,429,723 of JARZZO010000002.1, read as the reverse complement.
TTCCCGCAGCTTGTCGGCATTGCGGTGGCACTCACGGTGGGACCCAGTGTCCTACTTTTTCTGGGAGGTGTTACACCTGTGGCCAGCAGGGCCATTTGGCGAGGTATTGCCCGGAAGGGCGTGGTCATGGGCAGGGACCAGATGACCAGAAGAAGTCGAGGACCCAGGGGAGAGTTCTAGCTATCACTAGGAAGGAGGCTCACGCATCCAACTTGGTAGAAGGTACACTTTCTGTCCTTGGGAACTCTGCACATGTGTTGATTGATTCGGGTGCTTCGCATTCTTTCATTCATGAGCAGTTCGTAGATGTTCTTTTTGCACCCGTTGATGAGATATCTGATGGATTGATGGTAGAGGTTCCTTATGGGGATTTCATGTTGTCTTATAACTGTTTGAGTGAAGTTCCCTTGACTATTGAGGGTCATGAGTTACCTGCCCAGTTAGTTGTGCTCGCCATTCGCGACTTTGATGTCATCCTGTGCATGGACTGGTTGGAGGCTTATTATGCCGAGGTGGACTGCCACAGGAAGAGGGTGCGTTTCTCTATTCCAGATATCCCGACCTTCTACTTCCAAGGTATTAGGTTCCCTTCTCGAGGTGTTCTTATTTTAGCCTTTAAGGCCCAAAGGTTGTTTGCTGGTGGTTGTGAGGCCTTCCTTGCCTCTGTTGTTTTAGCTGATGTTAGTGGTAGTCCCAGTCCTTGGGAAGTGCATGTAGTCTGTGACTTTGTAGATGTGTTCCCTAAGGAGTTGCCTGGCCTTCCTCTTCAGCAAAAGGTTGAGTTTACTATTGAGCTTGCACCGGGTACGGCGCCCCTGTCTAAGGCCCCGTATCGGATGGCGCTAGCCGAACTCGCTGAGTTGAAGGCGCAGTTGCAGGAATTACTGGTTAAGGGTTTCATTCGTCCCAGTACTTCTCCGTGGGGAGCTCCAGTTCTATTTGTCAGGAAGAAGGATGGTTCTCTGAGGTTGTGCATTGATTATAGACAGCTGAACCAGGTGACGATAAAGAACAAGTACCCACTTTCAAGGATTAATGATCTGATGGATCAGTTGCAATCTGCGAATGTGTTTTCAAAGATTGACTTGAGATCAGGATATTACCAGATGAGGATCCGTGAGGTTGACGTTAGTAAGACGGCCTTTAGGACTCGGTATGGACATTATGAGTTTTTGGTTATGCCTTTTGACATGACCAATGCTCCGGTAGCTTTTATGGATTTGATGAACCGGGTCTTCAGGGCCTATCTGGATCAATTTGTGGTGGTATTTGTAGATGATATTTTGATATACTCTTCTTCTGAGGAAGAGCATGCCACACATCTTCAGGTGGTATTGCAAGTTCTGAGAGAGCACCAACTCTATGCCAAGTCCAGCAAGTGTGAATTCTGGTTAGACAAGGTGCACTTTCTGGGACATATCATTTCTGGCGATGGCATTACAGTGGATCCAGCCAAGATTGAGGCAGTGATGGATTGGAGCAGGCCAACAACAGTAACTGAGATCATGAGCTTCCTGGGGCTAGCAGGTTATTACAGGCGGTTTGTTCAGGGTTTTTCTTCGATAGCGGCCCCCTTGTCGAGGTTGACTCGTAAGGGAGTTCGTTTTGTGTGTATCGAAGAGTGTGAGTAGAGTTTCATTGAGTTGAAGACTCGCCTCACTTCGGGTCCAGTGTTGGTGCTTCCATCAGGTTCAGGTGGATTTGTAGTTTATTCAGATGCATCACGTCGATGTTTGGGTGCAGTTCTCAATTCAATCCTAACCGAACCATGTACAGATAATACTTGGCAAAGATAATGTATTGTTAAAGTACAGGGTATAACAAAAACAAATTCTCAATTCAATCCTAACAGAACCATGTAGATGCTATTATATTATCTTTTCCGAGTTGGGGTGGAAAAATGTTGGCTAGTACGGAGTCTGTTGGGGAGGGGGTAGAAAATGCAAGTCTCCTCCTCCTCCTCCTCCTCTCTCTCTCTCTCTGTCTCTCTCTCTCTCTCTCTCTCTTGTGTGTGTGTGGGGGTTAGGGGGGTGGGGAAGGGACACGTTCCCTTGGTCCTTTGCCCTATAGGATCTAAGGGAGTTTCATTATTTAGTTTGAATAATACTTGTTGCACTACATGCGGTGCAACAAAGCTGATGCAGATTGCAACATTTAACCAAATTGTATCTTTGTCTACCTTTTTATCATATTTTTTATTGTAGAAAAGAGAATGGGTTGATTTTTTGATTTTCTGACAACATCTATTATCTATCATGTCCCCCCACCTTCCTTCTGAAATACCATGTTTTCATCTAAAAAATACCCTTTCCCACCTCAGCCCTGCCACCCATCACCTTGTCACTTTCTGTTCAATTTTTATCACTCCGTGCAAAGTTTGTTATCATCGCCTACACATATTTATCACTTCCTATACAATTTTATCATTTGCTTCGCACTTTTATCAGTTTGTGCACAATTTTATCACTTCCTATGCAGTTTCATTACTTCATGTTCATTTTATGACTTTATACACAACTTATTCACTTCTTACGTAGTTTTATCACTTCTTACACAATTTTATCATTTTCTGTTTATTTTTATCCCTTCCTATATAGTTTTATCATTTCATAATTTTATTATTTCCTTCGTTGTTTCATCACTTCCTATTCAACCATCTTGAAAGGTAAATAATATTTTTAGATGAAAAGATGTCATCTTCAAAGAAAGGTGAGAGGACAGGCAGACATAGTAAAAATGGTGGTAAAAAAGTAGACGTGTGATTATTTCAATCCATGTTAGTTTTACTGCACTGCAGTATCTGTCATTTAGTTTAGTTTCATATTTGAAAATTTTTAGAGAACCCAAACAAAACAAAACAAAACCTCAAACTAAATCAAACCAAACTAATCCAAATCATACATTTATTAAATTAAACCAAAGTACTTCTATTTTGATTTGATTAACTTTCATAATGAGCCCTTAACTCCTAACTAAGTCCAACAATTTAACAACTTATCTTGTTCTTTTGTACATGTATTTAACAACTTATCTAAGGAGTGGATAATGTACATAGGAGATGATTAGAATACTATTTGACAATTTTAATGGACCTTGTAATGGATGATTTAGGTAAACATAAGATAAAGAATTTATTGTAGTACTAAAGGAAATTAAATCATTCTATTATAAAGGATCATACTTCAATTTGAATGAAGAAGACCATATTACACCTTACATTGAACGGAGGATGGTGTTCTTAATTAAAATAGAAAGAATCATGTTCCTTCATTATACTTTACGATTATACTTAAATATACAACATAAACATTAAAATTTATTTTAAACTTACATGTAATTTAAAATGTTCAATTTGTTGTTTAGTTATAATCCACACTAAATCGTTTAGCTCATATATGATTGTGGGATCGGGATAACCTAATCTAGACTTGGGATTAGGTTAGCCGAGATAAGTAGTTTTTTGTTGGATAACAAAGGAATATCTTTGTAGGATAACTTGACGTATTTCGGGGATAAATACGTTTTATTTGGTAACAAATGTGGGTTAAATAAGAACATAGAATACCCATTTAGATAAAACTTTGAGTTAAAATACATATTTTAAATTACATACCATACATATATTTTGAATTGATACATATCCAAGTTATGAATACTTATATGAATCTTGTATCACTCAAATACTCTTAAATATACATTAGCTAATAACAAAAATATGATTGAAAATAAGAATAACTTTCATCATTATATCCCCATATATTTATTAAATGTACTTCAAATATCAAATAATTTATTTACACATTTGTTGATATTTTCTATTAATATTAATTTAGATGATCAACATGTCCACTTATTATTTGAACATTAATAGGATGTTTAAATGGACTTTCGGATGTGTCAGTCAGATGTTCTAACCTTGATTAAACGGATAATCAGACATATGATCTGTTTTCGCTCTGAACATTAATCAGATGATTGATATTTATTAATATTTTATGTTTTTGTAACACCTGGCATATTAGTGGCCCACTAGTGGTGTTAGGGCAACTTAGTTTAGAACCCTGGCTTTAGGGTTGAAAGGTGTCACCTGAGAGAGACGTGATTCAGTGCCTTGAAAGGCGTCATGTCAGGTTGACACGTTTCAACCCAGTCGGCCCAGTCTGACTTGAACCTAGTGGTTTCCTTTCGTGAGGGATTCTTCTCTGTATAGAACTCAATCTAATGTGCTATAAGTAGTTCTTTTTCACCCCAAGACCCCTAGAGTGCATCCATAAACCCTGGAGAGAGTTAAAGAGTGGATTAAGAGCGGCTTGGAGGGAGAACGAGAGAGGTTTGTGGTTCTTCACACAGTGTGTGAAGGTCCGTGTGGGGCTCAGGGTGGTGACGACGCACGTGGAAGGAGGTTCCGCCTTTCCTAAGTAGGGCTGTAAACGAAGCAGATACTTGTCAGATATGGCATTTTTGCATCCGTCCATTTATGCTAAATGGATAGTCCGTATCCACTCCATTTATGATCTGGATACAAAGCAGATATTAGATTACGGATATTCTCTCAATTCGGAGTGGATACGGATAATATTCAGATTTTAAGGAGGTTAATTTAGAAAATGATATTTGAGAAAAGTAATGCATCAATAATTTTAAAATACATATAAATATATGAATACTTGAAGTAGTTATCGTTAAAAAAAAAAGAATATTTAACAAAAAATACTTATTTGATGTAAAAATGATTAAATTAAAATATTAACATATGAATAAATATTCATATATTTAATATAAAAATAATCATTTGATCTTAGATTATATATATAACTATGAGTATTAGGTAAACCTAATCCGTAGCGGATCTTACACAGAACATATATGGAATTTCCGTGATTGCTCCATTTAAGTAGCGGATCATAAACGGATATCCAGTTATGATCCACCATATATCTTTTTCAGATAAAAAACAAGCTATCCGGATACGAATTAAGAGCATATCCAGATAAAATATGGATCCATTTACAGCCCTATGCCTAGGCGGGCTATTCAGCATTCTAGATCGTTTGGTTAAGAGGAAAGTGATGATTAGCTACGATTTCATAGCTATTTTTATGTAGAAAACTCTATTTTCAATCATATTTTTTTATCTATTATAAGTACATGAACGAAAGAAGTTTTGATGATGAATATGTGATGATTAGAATGTCCTAGATGTATATTCTTTTAGACTTCTTATAAGAACTTGTGAAATCATAGAAGTCAGTAATACAGAGTTGAAATGGTCACACCAAGCGGACGTGATTCATGAATTGCGCCCACCATGGGTGACGAGATTCAGAACTGAATGGACAATTTGATTATTTTCTACATAATTCATACTAATTCATGTTAGGTTTCATTGATGTTGAGTTTATAGTTCGGTTTAGAATGATTATCCCAAGACAATAGCAACACATTTAGATTATTAATTTCACAATGGTAATTATATCTGTGAAAAATATGATTTATCTTGAGTTTTAAAATCATGAGTAGCATGCTAATGTATTAATCATTTGTGTGGATTCATGAAAATACTAATGAACATGTATGATCATTGTTTAACCCGTTTATAACATGTTTAGGGCATTAACATGATGATTATGTTCATTATTTTTTGAAAAGTTATTCAGAGTTTTTCCTAAATTCTGAAATTGTCAATATCTTCTTACAAGCGTCAGGGTAGGGTGACACGTTTTTTAATGGCGTCAGCTGATCATGACACGTTTTAGAAGCCTAGATAGAGCCTGTAAATTTGCTTGTTTTTATGAATATTTGCATGTCTAAGTATTGTTTAGGTTATGTTAGTGCATGGTTATGTTATGCATCATACATATTCATGTTGCATGCATATGTTTAATTATGATATTATGATGTGGATGCAGTCGGTAGTATGGGACCTAAGTGTCACATAGACCAAAGTGCTACACTGTGGAAGCCACCTCTTGATTCCTTCATGACCAAAGTACTACATAGTGGGAGCCATCTCTTAATTTTATGGAGGGCATCTTTAGATTCTTATATATATTTGATTAGTGATTATGATGTTATGTATGAGTCTGAGGAGCCTGAGATCCAAATTATTTGGCAAGGGCGGAAACCTCGCCTCCTAGGCGGAACCTTTGGCGCCTTCTCGTTGCGTGTTTCCAGCGGCAGCCCCCTCTGGGGCAAACCGTCGATCTCCTCGCCAGCGTGAAAAGGCCGTTTCGTTTGCCCCTCTGGGTGGAAACCTCGCCCCTTGGGCGGAAATCTATGGCGGTCATGTGCTCGAGATCCTCACTGGATTTGCACGAGATCCTCACCGGTTTCGCTCGGTTTTCATTGCCGTCTCTGGCGGCATCCCCCTGGGGGGAGGTTTTCCCCTTCCAGGTATGTTTCCTTGTTTCTTCCTTTTCACCCCCTTCCCACCCCCTCCACCTATTTCCCGATCACCTCCACCGTATCGCCTTCTGTTGTTCTGGTTTTTACCCACTGTCTACTTGCACCTCCCCTCCGCCCCTTCCTATGCTACCTTCCCCATCACCCGTCTTCAACCTTCAACTCCCCTCTCTCGCTTCCACCCTCCCACATTCCTGCTAGTCTTTTAGATGTAGATCTAGATCTGATTTTGGAGGAGTCTTGTTTCTCCTGGGACTTGGATTCCTAACTCCCGATTAGTATTTGCTGTGTTTTGTGTTTCCCTTCCCTCGTTTCCTTGTGTGTAGCCTCTCCCCCCATGGCCACCGATTTTTTGATCTTTGTTGGGTTTGATTTTCTTCAAGATTGGTACCATTTAGGATATTTGAAGCTTGGTTTGGTGTTCGAGATCTTGTGCGAATCCGTACATCGGCACCGATGTACGTCTCCGAGCTACCCCCATTATGCTATGGCAGTTTGCAGCTTTTCCACTTGGTTGATGCCGGTGATGCTTCATTGGAGTTCCTAACTCCCCCCTGCTATATCAATTCTTCAGAGCTGGTTTGGTATTGCGTGAAGACTCTTCTTGTGGTTTGCCATGGTGTTTCTGTGCTCGTCTCTGGTTGCGGGCTGTGCTTCTTCTCCGACTGTGCCCTGCCTTCGATGGTTGCTTGCGAGGTGTTTGTTGGTTTACCTGTTGGGTCTAAGCGGCTATTCTACTTTGCGTGTTATATTTCCCTTCATGTATTGTGTTATCTCACCTGTGCTATGGCACTTGCTGCATCTCCACCCTTCTCTATGCACGTTCTATGTTCTAGTTATGGGTTAAATCCTGGAAGTAGGCTTGCATGCTATCTAGGTAGGATTTGAGAGCGTCCCCCGATTGTGCAACCGAAGACTTAATGGGTTTGCCATTACCACTGGGTAAAGAAGAAGAAGAAGAAATTGTCTATACATCATGTTGTGGTTGCTTGTCTTATATTATAAAAGTGATAAGATGATAATATATATGATCATGTTAAGTTAAGCCATGTTGAGATGAAAGATGCATTCAGATTATGTTTAAAGATCATTTTAGGTAAGATGCATGATGCATATGCTTAAGTTGCATGTTTCATTGCATATATCATGATGTGATGAATGAGAACATGTTTAGGAAGTAAGAAGGTTATACAAGCTATAATTGTTTTTCATGCTAAATTAGTTATCATGTCCTTTTACTTTATGTATATAATGTGTGGAAAACCTGTGGTTTTGTGAATTATGAACTTACCGAATCAATTAAGACTCATTTCTACTAACTAATAATTTAAGCAAAATCTGAAGGAGAGGTTGACCCCGAGAAGCAGGAGGTCTAGAGTTGCTTGACAATTTATCATTAGAAGTAGGTTTCCATTTATTTCTAGTTCTAACAAGAGATGTAATAGGCTAGATAATTCAGGCTCGAGATGTATTTTTATTTCAATGGACATGTAGAGATCCTAGAAGCTTGTTGGTTATTAAATTAGTGGATTTATTTTGTGGCTATGAAGAGCGTTTTATTTTGTGTTATGGATTCATGCTTATACTCTTACTACCTTTAGTGGATGTTTGGATTGTTCCTACTGTGGCGCCCATCCGCCAATTTGCAGTAGGCCAGCATGACCAAACTGGGTCAACAGGGGTGTTACAGGACTTGGTATCAGAGTCAGGCAATTAAGAGTTTTGAGTATGATCAACTTGAACCATTGAACCATATCATAGGTGTAAATCATAGAATTATGTAGGTTTAGATTGAAGGTTAGGCCTAACTTGTGTTTCTTTCTTACAAGAAATGTCAGACAGGCGGGGAAGACCTGCGAGAGATCATGCTCTCGAGCAGTAGGACATTGGGGAGGATGGTATGTCACGTCACCCATTTCACCTCCTCCCCCACCTTTCGACGTGGGCACTTTCATGCAGATGTTTCGGAGTTTCGTGCAGGCTGTCCAGCAGCAAAGGCCTAAGGCGCTAGTGGAGCCGGAGTACTTCAAGAAGATGGATTCACCTTCCTTTAAGGGGGAGAGCAACCTGACAATGGCGGAGAGTTGGATCCTGGAGATAGAGAAGAGCTTGGCTAAGTTCGAGTTAAATAAGTTCTCCAATCTAACTCCAAAAAAACAAACTAAAAGTGGGATCAACCAGGTTAACCAGATGTTATCTATCAACTAAACAAGGCCTTGAGCTCCTGTTTGATAGTGAAACATCCCACTTCTAGCCTGAGATTATCATAGGGATAAATCGAGAAGTAGTGTCTCCTACCGTGTTAGGTTTCTCTTGGTTGTTTTGTGTTTGTGCTGTATCGGCGTGGATCGCCGCTTAACTCTGTATTGTTCAGTGTTATTTGTTTCCTGTGGCCCCCTCCCCAGTTATGATCCTCCGCTGGTGTGGTTCCCTTGTTCCCCTGTAATTCCTCTGGTTATATAATATAATATTTCCTTTGACAAAAAAAACAAACTAAATCGACCGAATTAACTGGTTCGGTTTAGTTTTTCATTTTGAACCGAACAATGAGTGTACAGTTTAGAGGTTATTTGCGAAGATGTTGGGGATGAGGACAGTTAAGTTATTTAATTGAGACAGAACAACCCGGTTCGGACTCCGGTCGAACAGCGGACCGCAACAGAACCGGTTTCTTCGCAACTTCGGCTCTCACGACGCACATCCACGTTATCGTCCAGACGACAGACCGCGGGGGCGGGCAGGCGGGAAATTTTTCGAAAAAAAATCTCCAAACTAGGAAGGAAGAACACCCTCTTCAACGGAGGATCCCCATTCTAGGTCTAGGGTTCCTTCTCCCAAGCAAAACCGTCCTCCTCTTGCGCTCTGCGTCTTCTCCCTCTAGGGTTCTTCCTCGTTGCCCCTTTTCGGCAACGATGGTTAACCGCTGCAGAGGTGTATGATCCCTGGGAAGAGAGAGAGAGGCATAGATATGGCCGACGAGAATCTCCAACCCTACCGGCAGCAGCAGCAGCATCAGCAATGGAAGCAAAAGCAGCAATGGCAGCAGCAGAAAGAAGCCATCGCGATGGATGAGCAGAGGGCGCGCATCACCGGCAGCTTCAGGGCCGCCAAGCCCCTCCTCGCCTGCAAGCGCCCCCGCGAACTCGCCGCCCTTCACTCCTCCCCCAGGTTGCCAATTCCGGTCCTTCTTCCAATCTTATCGAACCCTGAACATTTTTCTTTCCCTTCTTTATCATCTGTTGTTCTCTGTGATCTTCTTGTTCCAGGAATGGGGTAACTGTGGGGGTGAAGCTGCCACCCCAGGCGTCCCCCCTGGCGCGAGTTCCCTTAAAGAAGCTGCACACGAACTTAGCTTCTCCGGTTACATCCCGGCGTGCGTCAGCATCTGCGGAGTCTGCAATTAGGTGTAATGTTGAAGTTGTTGCGGCGGTGGAGCAGGAAGTGGGCGTTTGCTCTTTTGGCGATCCTTCATCTCCTAGTAGGATATTGAATGATGAGTTTGACGAAGAGGTGCTGAGGGAAATTGATGTCATATGTGAGCAGAGGTCGTCTGTGAAGAGGGAGAGGCTTAGCTCAGGGGGGAACTGCCCATCCAGTGTGGGTATTATTAGTTTGGCGTGCGGCGAGATATATTCGGAGGATGGAGATGTGTCTGAGCGGTGCAGAATGCAGCAGAATGGAGAAGTGAGGATGAATATCCCACAAGACGGAAATGGGAACTGCACATCCAGTGTGGGTATGACATTTACTGCCGGCAAAATATTTCCAGAAGATGGAAACAATTCTGTGAAGCAGAGTGAAAAGGAGGGGGTAAATGTCCCGCAAGGTGTTGCAGGAACTGATGGTTCTGTGCCTCATGCGTATTTTGGTTATTTGCAGTCACTGAATGACAGGCAAAGGGAGGCAGCTTGTAGCGATATTTCCATTCCCTTGATGATCGTGGCAGGGCCTGGAAGTGGAAAGGTTTGAATCCCACTGTACTTCCAAGATGTTAATTCATGAATAGCTCTTTCTTTTGCTCTTATATATAGTCATGGTGCTTCTAATTTCTAATGAAGTGTATTGTGGAAATGGTAGACTTCAACAATGGTTGGGCGCGTGCTGACACTTCTAAAGGAGGTATCTTTTTCTGCAATATATTAAGATCATTATTCTGTGCCCCTTTGTTGAATCTTGTCAACAAGCAGTTGTCTCCAATTGAATGTGTTTTCTATCAGGGAATCAATCCAGGCAATATTCTGGCCGTGACTTTCACAACAGCTGCCACAGCCGAAATGAGGGATCGAATTGCCACTGTGACAGGGAAAGCTGTGGCAAAGGAAATTGCAATCAGCACATTTCACTCTTTCTGTCTGCAGCTTTGTCGGTCGCACGCTGAGAAGTATGTAAGCTTGAAGTTTTCTTTCCTATTTCAAAGCGTCCTTATCTTTGTTTCTTGGTGTCTGTATTCTATTAAATTGTGCCTACTCTGATAGGGTTATTGATGGCATGAATTAACTCCACCAGCACAACTGTCACTAGCCCTCAACATATGGTTTACCCTTATTTCATTGCGTCTTCCATCATATTCATTCATAAACTTGTTCATCAGTCATAATTTACGGTACACCTTTAATTCATTTATTCCTGCTCATGCAGACAGTGGCAAGGAAGTTAATTTTCTATAATTAGGCTCCCTGGGCTTGGCAATGGCAAAGGATTCAAAAAATAGTCATGACACGAATTTGGTTAGGGTCTGCAGGGGCATTATTGTGGCGGAAAGGACATTTGCAATCTAAATAAATTCAACCTTACCAATTTATGTAAAAGATTTGAAGTTTGGGTACGAGGATGGTGGATTATATTGTAGGTGGTCAAGCAGAAATGTCCTAGTTGAATACTTCGTGTTTCTGATGTTCTTCATTGTGGCATCTCCCTGAAGCTTTTTGTGGGATGATGCAACTTCTAATCTTCTAATTCCTGCATATAATTACACGGCTTACATTGGAATGGAAAGGGAGGGGGGATTCCTTGCTCTATAAGAGTCTATTGAATGTGGTGTTTATTCAGTTTTGAAACCTTAGACCATAGGGGAATCGCTTGTCATGCCCCGGAGGTCATTCCCCACCTGGGGAACTGTCTCTCACTGGCCTTAGCTAGTTCGGTCACAGGAATCCGACAAGGAGCTCCCAGGCCCTTGCTTTCTTGGTTCTCTGTGCTTCAGGTGCCTGTGGAGGGGCCACTGGCAATCTTCATGTAGGAGTCCCCTCGTCTACCATCTGTGTGACAAAATCTTCCAAATTCCGTAATAGGTTTTTGAATTCAAAGCTTCTATAATAAAATATTCTAATCAAATTTCTGTTTCACTGTTGTTTCATAGAATCATGACAGCGGAGAGGACTCATTGCATTAACAAGTGTGGAGCTTCTTCTGCCCTTTGCTTTTGTTCAAAGTTTTTTTTCCTTCATAACATTACCTGTCTCGCATAACCTCCTACAAAATTGGCCAACCTTATTTTGTATTCTAATTCCCAACTGAGACACTTTCTCTGATATTTTTCTTCATTATTCCAATCGGATAAAAGGAGTTTTAACTACCAGCTGCTATAGACTTCTTTTGTCTATTATTGTGTGCATTGGCCTACCTGAATTCTTCAATACAACCTTACAATTACATCTTCTCATTTGTCATATTCAGAGGGGCTGGGAATATGTGCCAGTTAGCTCTTCAATTGGTATTGAAGGAGGAAACTCAGGAGAAGATTTAGAATTTAAACTGACGCTACTCTCTCTGCAAGGAAGTCTTGGAGATGGTTCGCCACTATGATGAACATCTGCTTCCTCACATTCATCTTCCATCATGTCTGGAGATGCTCCATGCGGCATGGACTCAACGTCTTCCTTCCTTTTTTTGAGGGTGCTTCATCCTCCCAACATAGGTGTTATCCCCGTTTTTGCCAGTAAATGCAGAGAGAAGTGCCTCACTGTCGACTAGCCCGGATATCCTTTTGGAGCCCTTGAATAACTTGTGAAGTGAATGTATATTGCTGTATACCAAGCTACATCAACAGAAGCCTTGAAAATGCCCCTGTCACCCTCCCTTGTCATCTTCTTTTAATTCCCTTTGTATCCATTAGGTGCATTACAATGGACAATAATTCCTTTTCCATTACCTGTTCAAGAACTTCCCTGCTCTGTCCCCCCTGTTTTTCCCAAGGAAGGCAGGATCTGCACGGATTGGCCGATTTTGACCCGAATTGGATTGATCCCGATTGCCGATCCATTGGTCTAGGCCAGGATTGGTCGGGATTGGTTGGGATCATTCTGGATTGGTATAGGATCAGACTGGGATCAGACCAATTTTTTTCTAAATACTTAAAAAGAAATAAGTGGGGAACCGGTCTGAAATCGGTCTGGATCAGATCGGATTGGGTTTAGACCTGACCAATCCGTGCCCGATCCCTGATTCTTTTTTTACCTTGGTTTCTCCCTTAGAGTTTGATTTCTCCTATAAGCTTGGACTACTTTCTTGTAGGTCTAACTATCATTATTCTATGTTGGTTCTACAATTATACGGACCCAAAAACATCTTCACTCCATCTCAACTTGAACTTTCTAGGATATTCTGTCTATGTTCCATCCCCACTCGTAGTGTCACTTACGCTAAACAGTCCCACATCTGAGTAGCTTTGTCAACCTCGTTCAGGAGATTGAAAAGCTATGTAAGTCAGAGGCATGAGGTAACCGGGGGGGGGGGACATTGGCCTCAAATGTCTAGGTGATGGCCTAGGCATGTGAGGTGACATTTTGTTAAAACATAGAAGTCTTATAATATATATACGTATTATTAAATATTTCAAACAAGGAGAGAGGCAATTGAGAGAGGTAGAGAGATGGGGAGGGGAGTGGTAGAGATAGAGAGAGCGAGTGGGAAAGAGATTATAGATCATCATCATCATTAAAGCCTTATCCCATCTATTTGGGGTTGGCTACATGAATCCTATCCTGCCATCTTAATCTATCAAATGCCAAACTTGAGGTAACACGTAGCAATGTCATATCCTTTTTAACTACATCTGCCCATCTCATCTTAGGTCTTCCTCGATGTCTTCTACCCACATCCAATTTAATTCTATCACATCTCTTAACTTGTACTAAATTGGGGCGACGATGTAGATGGCGAAACCATCGAAACCTATTCTCTTTAAGCTTAACGTCAAAGAGCTACACTTAAATTCTTACGCATATATTCATTCCTAATTTTATCTTTTCTAGTCTTACTACACATCCACTTTAACATCTTCATCTCAGCAACATATAAATCTTACACATGATCCTTTCTCGCAGCCAAATATTTGGAGCCGTATAACATAGTAAGTCTCACAGCTGTCCTATAAAACTTACCTTTGAGTTTTAAGGGGACCCGTTGATCACAAAGGACTCTAGATGCACTTTTCCACTTCAACCAACCTCCCTTGACTCTATGAGTGACATTTTCTCCATTATCTTGAATAATGGATCTTAAATATCGAAAGTTGCTACTTTTAAGAATAACTTGACCTTCTATAGTGACTAAATCTATTTGATCAACATTTCTATTACTGAAATTACATTTTGTGTATTCTGTCTTAGTTCGACTAATCCTAAAGCTTTTAGATTCCAAAGTAGACCTCCATTGTTTTAATTTATCATTCAAATTCTTAATATCCTCATTAATTAGAACAATATCATTTGCAAATAACATACACCAAGGGATGTCATTAAGTAAGTGTTTAGTAACTTCATCCATAACTAAAGTAAAGAGATAAGGACTTAAAGCTAACCCTTGATGTAGTCCAATAGTAACAAAGAACTCAGACGTCTCTTCGGCAATAGACCTTATGCTAGTTAAGCTCTCTCATATTTATCTCTAATCACATATATATAACCTTTCAATACTCTATTCTTCTCTAAAGTCCACCAAATTAACTCCCTAGGTACATGATCATAAGCTTTCTCTAAATCAATGAAAACCATGTATAAATCTTTTCTCATCTCTCTATATTTCTCCATCAATTGTCTCAACAAGAAAATAGCTTATGTAGTAGATCTACTGGGCATGAATCCAAATTGACTTTCTGAAATACTAGTAACACACCTGAGACGCTTTTCTATTACTCTCTCCCAAAGTTTCATAGTGTGGCTCATAAATTTAATTCTACGATAATTATTATAATTTTGAATATCTCTTTTATTTTTAAAGAAGGAAATCACAATACTTTTTCTCCAATCATCCGGTATTCTCCTTTCTTTTAAAATCTTGTTGAAAAGTCCAGTTAGCCACTTAATGCCTATATTACCTATGCTTTTTTTAATTTCGATAGGTATCTCATCTGGTCCAAGGGCCTTACCCACTCTCATCCTCTTAAGAGCATCTTCAACTTCTGATGATCTAATATGTCGAATGTAATGATAATTAATTTATCTGTTGTAAGTCATTATTTTCTTTACAAGGGTAGCCTCTGAATTGATCATCGTTTAACAATTTCTCAAGATAAGCATTCTATCTCTCCTTAATCTCACAATTCTTTACTAGAACCCTACCATCTTCGCTCTTAATATATCTAATATGATTAAAATCTTTACTCTTTTTGTCTTTTAGTTTTGCAAGTCTAAATATATCTTTTTCACCTTCTTGAGTTCCCAACTTATGATATAGTTCCTCAAAAGTCTTAAACTTAGCTTCGCTAACTATTTTCTTAGTGTTTGTTCTTGCAATTTTGTAATCTTTTAATGTTTGACTATTTTTACTTCTTTGCCATGCTTTAAAGCATTCTTGCTTATTGTTAATGGACTTTTGAATTTCAGTATTCCACTACCATGTCTCTATTTTAAGAACCCTTTTACCTTTAGGTTCACTTAAGATTTATTTAGCTATTCTTTTTATACAATTAGCCATTTTATTCCATATTATGTTAATTTTTCCCTCATAATCTCATACATATATTTTTAATAGGCACCTTTTAAAGGCATCTAGATTCTTTCTTTTTAAGTTCCACCATTTAATTTTAGAACAACTATTTACTACATCCTTTCTCTTCCACTTTTGAATATAAACATCCATAAATAAAATCCTATATTGAGGGGCAAGACTCTCTCCAGGTATGACTTTACAATCTTTACATAATGATCGATCAACTTTTTTAATAAGAAAATAGTTGATTTGACTTTTATCTGCTCCACTTTTATAACTTATTAAATGTTCATCTCTCTTTTTGAAATAGATGTTTACACTTATTAGATCATATGCAATAGCAAAGTCAAGAATGGCGTCACCCATGCCATTTCTATCACCAAAATTAAAGCCTCTGGGGTCATGTTATGCGTCGCTTTTGGGGAACCCCTTGCTCACTTTTCATTACACTCAGGGGTCATGTTATGCGTTGCTTCTGGGGAACGCCCTAGCAACCCTTTGCTCACTTCTCATTACATCCGGGGACCGACGTAACGCGTGGCTTCTGGGGAAGGTCTTAGCACTAGCACAAAATATTGGTTTAGGATTCATGATTGGGTTGTGACAAACTTTATTAAGTGTTGGCTGTCAACCTAATGCACACCTTCCTCCTTTCTCATCCAAGCTTGGGATCGGCCATAGTGGAGTTAAAGAGATTATAGATATATAATTAAATATGTTAAACAAGGATAGAGGCAATTGAGTTATAGCGACATGGGAAGGGAAGATTATGGAGGGGAGGGGAGAGGAAAGATAGAGAGATAGAGTGACAAAGAGATAAGGAGCAAGATATAGAGGGGGTAAGAGTTAGATATAGAGAGATGAAAGGGTATCAAGGGGTGAAAGAGGTGTGAGAGAAGAGAGGAGAAGAAGAAGAGAGAGAGAGAGAGAGAGAGAGAGAGAGAGAGAGAGAGAGAGAGAGAGAGAGAGAGAGAGAGCGCATACCCCCTTGCTAGCGTCATCCATGCCAAACACATGTCGTCGTTGGAGTCGTCCTCGCTAGTCATGAAATGTGGAGGCCTCCTTCATCAGACGTAGGAGGTGGAAGCTATTTATGCTAAACACTAGTTGCATTTGATCCATGGTTTTGCTCTATCGTGTCAGGTCGTATCGACTCATATCTAGGTGAGTCCAATTCACTGGCACTCATTGGTTAGACTGGATCATGATGACTCATACATGCATAATGAGTTGTTTTAGATTGAGATTTTCTCATTTGATAAGTAAATTGATCCTTTTTATATTAATTAATAGGGTACGTCTCTCTTAAATGTGTCTTAAATTCATGGCTATTAACAAACTCATTGGCCTGACCCGGCCTGACTCATGCGACTCGTGCGAGTCGGACCGAGTTGGATCCGTATCGTATGTATATGAGAAGATACATTTTGATACGGATCAATGAGGTGGGAAACCTTTTTATTCGATCAATTAGGCATGGGAGGCAGATGAGGCTTGTCAATTAGGCTGGTGCTTTTTTGTATCTATTGTAAGTTGGCCAAGTCACGAGGTGATTTGGACCGATATGCCTTGGGTTGGATTAAATAGGTTGACCGAGGCGGGCCAAGGTGCACAAGGCATTGTGAGGTGATCAACTTAGCGACAACAGCATTTCTTGTGATAGCCTAGGCGATATGGCCTGAAGCGAGGTGCTTTGTGAGTGCCTCATCTCACCTTGTTGCCTAGGCAATTGCTTTAGGTCTGAGTTACAGAGGTTGGAGCATGTTATTTGTGTAGGTTGTAAAGGTCAAAAGGTATTTGGCATATTTAGACAGGTTGAGGAAGGTTTTAGGGGTTTTACATCTTCAGGCAGATTTAGTAAGGGCACAAGGTCTAACTTATAAATGTGGTTGGTACATGTCTAAGTCCCTCAGAATTAGTGGACTTGATACAATTTTGACCTAGTCCATTGGGGGATAGAACTTTGAGGAATATTGGTTAAGGTGATTAATTGTTGTTGACCTAAGGGAATCCACAAAGGATCTATTAGTATCCTTTAAAGAACTAAATTGAATCCACTAAAGGCCTGAAGGAATATACACAAAGGATCATATGCTTTCGGACACTTATTTCTTGGCTTATTCACCTCACCTTTGCAGTTTTCTTCTAAAACTGACTGCGATCACTGGCTGTAGTTTTGTAGTGCAACATTGTAGCTCATAATATTAAGGTTTAGTCCAACAATACGATTTCATCAATTTCTTTTAAATGCCTTTATTTCTGTACATCTATAATTTACAGAAGCATTTGAAACTCTTAATTTAATAGGTTGCATCGTACATCTGAATTCCTAATATATGGGCATGGACAACAGAGACGAGCTGTCATTGAGGCTTTGCGCCTGTTGGAGAATGAGAAGGGCCAGACTTCTGGTAAATGCTCTGGTGGTTTGAGTGCAGAATCGTTTAAGGAAAAATCAAAGAAGTGGCAAAAATTTGTAACCCAGGTTAGTTTTGTAGTGAATGTTTTGCTTTTCCGCTATTATATAGTCTGGGAATTGGCTTTCATATGCTGTGTTGTAGCTTTAGGGTTTTATAAGGTGCACCTTGCTATTCTCCTATGCTATCAAGTTCTGTTACATGAAACCATACTAGAGCATTCTTTTGAAGCTGCATCTAGTTATCTCTTGCTTTGATCAAAATATGTGTCTTGCTTTCAGTTAGTTGAAGAATTGTTAATCACAGATCCTTATTGCCAGCTAGTGGAATGAGGGCTCCAAGTTTTGTGGATTTCACATCGCTCTTTTCTTGATGCTGTGAAACAAAACATGTAACGGTCCTAGTCTGCAGATCTCCATTAATGCACAATTCAAAAACAAAATAATAAAATACAACAATGTAAAAGTTCATAGAGGTCATGCCCATTGTACAATAACAAAATAAGAAAAACTAAACACATGTCCCAAGAGAATAGAGAAATTGACCATACCCAAAAAAATTTGCTCGAATTGATCATATCTTTTCACTTCAGTTTCCTGAAAAACATCTTTTATAATCTTCATCTGAAGTCTTGTTTAAATCTTAATAGGGATCATTTACATCCCTACTGCCATCCCTCACTCACTACCTCGGTTCACTCATCCTTTCATAGGACATGTTTCTTTTAAATTTTTACTAAGCAATGCATGACCTTTTCATTACATTTCATGATGATTCTTATAATGAAATGAGATACAACTATCGTAAATTTCATGAGATGATTCTTATAATGAAATGACATGCAACTACTATAAGTATGAAGAGAAACAAAGGGCATAAAAGTTAACAAGACTATAACGTATTTTCTTTAGTTAACATGTTCAAGATTTCCTTTTCTTTTCTTCACTTGTAATTAATGATACTTACAATCTAGTGGTAATTTATGTTAATATTGAAAATATATGAAAATACTTATTGGAAGTCATAATCTTAGGGTCGCAGGCGTGAATCACTTCATTTTCTATCTTTGATTGGTCTGTAATTTCATAGTTGGTTGCCTCACCGACTGGGTGACTCACCTTTTGACTCGAAGTGGCAAGGATAACCACTTACTAGCAGTTGAGCCAGCCGTCCAGTAAGAGTCCCCTTAGTCTCCACCTGTTTGCTCCAGAAGGCCTCTGGATACCAACTAGGTGAGGTGAGAAAGTAGGCTTACCTAGGTATTTAGTCTCTTGACCACATCGTTCATCCCCTAGTTATGAATGCACTTAAGAAGGATCTTTACCTTCTACCTAAGTCGTGGTCCCGAGTCTGGACTTTAAGACCGTAAGAAAAAGGGATGTTCCTTGTCTCGACACCACACATCATAAGGAACTTGACCTACGTGTTCCTATATCCTCAGGGAACAGATCTTGTAGGCCCGTCCCGCTAATGAAGTGATGCCACTTCATATCTTAAGAAACAAAATCATCATCGAGAATCATCGATCTTATTGGAAGGTCTTCTCACCTTTAGAGTCTTCATGGAATCTTTATAGGAATGCACAAGGGCGTTCCGCATATGGTTCTTTTGCCCCTTTTTAGGGTCATCATTGTATGAGTAATTATTTCATAATTCATTCTAAAATCATAATAAAGTATATCTAATATGACATAATAATTGTAGAAAAGAGATTCATCTTTAGCTTTCATGGGTGCTTCTTAGGTTCATGCGAACCGTATTCTTTCCAACTAACCTTGTCCATGCATATGTGAGTGTTCTTTATTTGTGTGCAATCCTTGAGTTTCTGTTTGTAGGTTAATCTCCACCTAGGAGAAGAAGTTTAGATCTAAATTAGTCAGATCATAACATTGTAGCAGTCGGATTAATGAAAACTCTACTCATTGACACTCTTTAGTATAGGGAGGCATGTGTATGTAGAGGATTAAATCCAAAAACAGATGGAAATAGTATGAAACCGGTCATAATACATGTGAATCTGAGGGTTAAACAAACCCCTTTAAGTTAATAAAAATCTTCTCCCAGAGGTTCATATATATGACACATGAATTTCCATAAACTCCCTTTCATAAACCCTCCAACCAGATTTCATTTTTGCTAGTCTTTACTAAAAACAGCGAGACAATAAGAACTAAGCACGACACATGTGAATTCTTCATAAGCTAAGCATGCCCTTTACTTTATTAAAAATCTTCTTCGACAGATTCATACATGCACATATAAATTTCATAAACTTCCCAAATCAGAACTCATTTTGAATAGGGTTTCCCCTGTGATATGCATGATTTACAACCCCTAAAGCCACCCTTTAAAACCCCAAAATGAAGGGAAAGACATTAGAGTGTATCACCCTACCTTTAGAAGATGAGCACCCTAGAGAATTCCCTGTTGAAGAGGAGACCGGCTGCAGCAGGTAGCTCCTCTTGCCTCGCCTCCTTCATTGGATAGCAGGTAGAGGCATGAAGCACTCTTGAGGTCACTTAAGAAGGTGAGGGAGGAGTCCTATTTATAGAAGTGGGGAGCTGTTTGACTTTTTAAATTATCTGGTGTAGGACTAAACTATGTCCCAGTTGAACCACTAACCAGCGTTCTAATTAGCATACTAAACAGGCCGGAAAATCAACCCAATAAGGGCCCGATAAAGGTCCAATAATTCCCAGTCCATTAAGCCTGGCCCAACAAGTGCTAACATTTGGAAATTTTAAGTAAACCCCTATCTTTATGACCTAACCAACCTCAAACTTCAAAATTTTAGCTTATATCACTGGATTTTACAGTTTAACCCTTTTTGACTTGTTTTAAAGTGCTAGAAAATCTAAATTAAAGGTCTTTTATATTTTCTTGCAATTAAACCCTGAACTTCCTAGAATTGTACATATACCCTGCATTGATTTGCCGGTCCTTATAAAGCAGGGAGGTGCCTTGCTTTTGGACTCCTCTCTATATCCTGATATCAAAGTTGTTAAGGTTAAAATATGATTTGAAGGAATGGAATGTTCATCCTTTTGGCAATTTACTTCATAACTTATCTCAAGCAGAAGACCAGGTTCCCATTACTCAATCCACCTCTGATGCCAATCCTACTGTGGAGGATTATCGAGGTATCATGAAGCTAGAGAAATTCTTTTGAAAGTTCAACTCCAGGAGGAAGTTTATTGGAGGTAGAAGTTGCATCTCAAGTGGTTAAAGGAAGGGGGTATCCTGGGCCTGGTTGGGCCAACCTGGAAATCGGGTTGGGTTGGACCTGCATTTTCTTGGGTTTGGTTGGATTTGGGTGAGGGTATGCTCAACCATTGCTTTGTTCCAGTTGCATCAGGTGGGATCCTCAGGTCAACTTGACACAATAAAACCTGAGATATTCAAGAAAATTACTATTATGTTTGAATTAAATGAACCTTTTAGTATATTTTCTTTGGATTGATGTTATGTTGGGTCAGGTCAGGAAGTTTCGGTTCTAGTTAGGTGTCAGGTTGCTTTGGGAATCTTCAAATATGTGACTTGTTTGGATTTTAAAGTATTGGTTTGAGAATTGGGAAATTTTTGCTCTCCTACGTAGTGTTCTGTTTGGGTTGACCTCAACGTTGGCCAAGCTCATGCAGGCTGCAACTCTAAGTGGTTGGGTGAAGTTAGAGATGCATAGTACTTCATTTCTGGTGTACAGAAATTCTGCTTTGATTTCAATTTTATTTTGAAAAATTTATCTCTTTTGAGCCAAAAGCTTCAGAGTAAACATGTTATTCCATTTTGGTCCGCTCTTTTTGTACTCTAGGTCTCATACTTCTGGTCGATGAGAGAGAGCCATCCAAAAGGACCCAAACAGATAATATTATTTTGCTTCACCCATAAAATACTGGTTTCTGCTTATCTTGATTACATTGACTGATATCATCATCACCATTGTCGTCCTCATCATCATCATCCTCTTCTCATTATTAGAGCCTAATGCTATTTATTTTGGGGACACTGACTGGTAAAATACAGATATAATTGATGATCTGTTGAAAGATAATTGAACCAGCATGAGACTGCTTGTGATAGCCATGATACAACTTGGTTTGGCACAAGAATGAATAACACTATAAATTTAGTAGATTCAGGTCAAGATGTTGTAATGCACCATGTACGTGTCGAAGTGGTATCTGGAATAATGGAAGCTAAACAAAAGTGCAATGGATGAATAGACAAATAAATTATGGAAAGAAACAAAAACTATGCTAACACTGGACTTTTAATCACCTTGCTTATGGGATTGTCATTAAGAAAATGCAACCTGCTTTGAAGTAAGTGGGTTCAACATGAAATTACATAATCATAACCCATTTACCCAGCATTTTATTAACTTGAATTTAATTGTCAAATATGCTTTTTTTTGTTTACTTATTCCAGGTTATTTCTAACCATAAATCTACCTAATAAGTGTATCTTGCTGATTATAAAGAGTATCAAGTTTTGTTAATACTTTCAGGTAAGATTTCAAAGTCTGACCATGCTTATACACACCAAAAGGTACAATTGGGGATTAGGGATATGCTATATTGTGGGTGTTAGTTAAAAGCATAAGTATACTACTCATGTGCGAGTGACTGTACATTCATGAATCTTTGACTCTTGGTCAAAGTCAGTTTTGATATGAGGGGTATAACTAGAAGAGTGGTGATTGCTTCTAAGACTGATACGAAAGAGGATCTATAAATCGAGGTCAAAGATAAGGTGGATATGGACGTGTGTATGTATTTGTGTAATGTGGATACAGATAGATAGGTGTTGATATATATATATATATATATATATAAACATAGTTTATAGAGTAGTGTTGAGATATAGTCTAGGTAATTGTTGTGTTCTGGCCATATCCTACCAGTAACAGTGGGATTCCATCTAATGACTGCAGTGAACACAAAAAAAGGGGGCGGGGGAGAAAATTTGCATGCCCTCCTCTTGTGCTCCTTTGGGACCTATTATTCAGAGGGAATGGGATGGTATGGCATTACAATAGCCACTCGATCAAAAGATCAAACAGCTCCAATCTTCCCCGCCCAGTATGAGAATTTGCCATGCGTCCCATGCGGGGTAGGGAACATGTGGATCATTTGACATTATTCAGATGGCCTAAGGATTCACACACTCAAGGGATTCCAACTGTTTCAGCCACACTAGCATGTACATACATATGACCAGGGCAGTTTGTATGCACCGATTCTATCCATCTTGGGCCCCAGGGTTACAGTCCCATCCTAGACTGGATCATTTTTCTTGCCACATAAAGCTGTTGGTCTCAATATTGGTGCTACTAACCAACATCTTTTTCTTGTAGCTGATTCCTTTTCTGATACTAGAATAATCTTAACCCCACCATATCTGAAGTGAGTCAAGTGACAAGGTTGCCACCAGTGTAACATATCATTTTTTTTGAAAACAATCATGATTGTATCACACTTTTTCATGTCAATGTATTTTTCACGAATAAATCATGATTCATTGAAAAATCTGTAAAGTCTTCATAAATTTTAAAAGTGGCAATTTAATCACAATTTAATCCACATTTTTTTGGAGAAGTCAGTTTTTAAAAAAAGAAATAACCTATTTTTGGTTAAATATTTTTAAAATTATATTATATTCTAAACCTATTTTTATACATTAAAAATTCTTGTTTCTTTCATGATCTTTTCATGAAGATCATAGATTTTTTGCCGAGTTGAGATTTTTTCCTAGGGCTGTTTTTCCCGAATTCTGACCATTTGTCACAGCTGTAGTAGTCATTTTGGTTGAGTTGCTAATTAGGGAGCTCTATTTTAGCCTTGCTTGATAGCCCTAGTAGAATGTTGGCCATCCTGAAAGTGAGGTGAATGATGGACTAGTCAGTTTGTATGACTTGTAGAAATGTGGTGACATATGACATATTCACACAATGAATACTTTTTCTTAACTTGTAAGCTCAGTAAGTCTGAGACCATAATTTGGTCTCTGTGATCAGACAGGGCTGCCCAGGGTCCTCACTTGACCTCTACTGTTGTGGGTAGGCAAGTGTCCTTGATCTCAACCCTAAAGGAGATCCACAGCTGTAAAGGAAAATAGTTAAGTGTGAGCGCGTTGTTCCACCTAACATAATGAAGAAGTGGTATACTTGACTGTAAACAATCTTCGACCTCCACTCGAGACTCAACCACAATCGGCCATACTAGCCACTGGCCACACTAGGCCATACCAGGCCCTGACTGGAAGGCCAAACACAATGGATTCATAGAAATTCTTCTCACATCACTCGCACATGGCTCGACGAAACTTGTGGTTGGTAGGCCAAGTAGGGCCACTACCCAGCGCCATTAATTATATAAACTTTTAAGTCTAGACCTTATGAAACGTATGGCTTCTTAAGCATGAATAGGCTCAGGAGTCGTGAAAAATATTACATCTTAATGCTGATGTTTAAGTACGCTATTCAACTTTAATCCTCAGAGAACTATATTCAACAAGTCATAAGCATCATGGTGATTGTGACCTGATGTTTATTGTCATCTAATGCCGTACCTTGTGTATTTAAATTTACCCTGCCCATAATGGCAACCCTGTTTTCAGCCTTTTGTTTTGACAAATCATCAGCCTCCATTTTGCAGTATGGAATATTTGATGCTAAGGTCTTCCCAGAATATGACCATTGTTTCCTTCTCCTTTTCAGCTTATTATAGAGTTTGTCGTGATAAGGTTTGTTTGTCTATTTCTATTTTTCTAGAAAAGAAGACATAGGAGATCATCTCTTAGTACAAAATTTTGCATCATGGATATGAGCTCATGGTTGGGATCTACATTATTTAATGTAGACCATGGCCCATGAACTATGATACCGTTAAGGATTAGGGTTATCTATTCCCTTTGCAAGTTTGCCCAGATTGTCAATAGGGAGTGATGTTTTTTTTCCCCCCTTCTATGGGTATGTCATGTTACTGCACTATAGATAAGCACATGTATAACATGCTCTGGTCTCAAGGACTTTATCAGTAGCATGTGTTTCACATGCTAGGCAGCAGGCCTACAAATTGTCAGAAAGATGGGCTTGCAATTTGAGCAGTATTTTTTATCCTGTATATTAGTTCACCAAATATTATCTATACATATCCCTGTATTTTTAGTTTACAGATTGGATCTTTTCCCCCTGATGCTTTCTTTTGCATCTAATGTTTGATGTCCTTACTGTCATTCGATTGATATGTGATAGTTTTCAGCCTACTGCTTGCATCAGATTATTGCCGTTGTAACTTGTTACTTGCTCCTGTTTCAAGCTAACCATAAGGGAGTCATCCTGTTTTTGATAGAGGGCTCAGAAGCTGCTTGTTCCGATTATATGTGCCCCCATCCATCCATGCATAAATTTTGGATTGCTGTGTGGAAACACAATGCAACATAAAATGTACAATCATGTGATTCATGGTTGTTCTGGCCTAGCTTGCAAACAATTTTTTTTTTTTTTTTTCAGGCTAAGGCTGCTGGCAGGACACCTGAGGTTTGCGAAAAGATGGGTGATGAGATGGGTGTAAGTTGATTATTTTATCCGAACATTCCAATTCTCATTTGCTAAGAAGATTTATTTTCTAAGCTTTATGATCTGAATCAGGCTGCAATTCTTCGTAACTACGATAACATACTAAAATCATGTAATGCTATGGATTACCATGACTTTATCAGCTGCTCAGTGAAGTTACTTACCGAGTTTCCAGAAGGTATTCATTGCCCTTGTAGTGGTATCTTGCACGATACGGTATACTGAACTTTGTGGTGACTTTGTTTTCGTTAATTTTCAGTCTATAAGGATTGCCAGGATTCATGGAAAGCCATAGTAGTAGATGAGTTCCAAGACACAAGTTCAATGCAGTATAGTCTTTTGCGGATTCTTGCATCGCATAATCATGTAACAATTGTTGGTGACGAAGATCAGGTGTGCCATTCTATAAATGTCTTACCGCTTTTCCCTCTTTGATTGTCGAGTTAATCCTTGCGGTCGAATTCTGAATTTCATTCAGTACTCCAGTCAATTTTCAGTTTCAATGGGGCTGATGTTTGTGGCTTTGATTCATTTCGTAGAGATTTTCCAGGACACAAAGAGGTGAAATTCTTTTTCTGCACTTCTAGTTTTGTTAATCTTGCCCAAGTACTTGGCCTGCTGAGTAATGCCACAATCTAAGTCTGTAAGTATATTTTTTTTCAATTTTTATGATTTCAGGTTAGATTATGCAAAAATTATCGCTCAACACGCTGTATTGTTGAGGCTGCATCATTTCTTATTCGCAATAATGTTAAAAGATGTCAACAAAAGGAAGTTGTTGCTGAAAATTCATCGGGTTGTAAAGTATCCTTCTGAGATTACTGGTCCTGGAAACTAAATGTTTCAACCTTTTCCCCTGCTGCTTGATTCTTAATTATATATGTTTTTCTTGATTGTAACCAGATAACCATTAATGAATGCTTCACTGAAGATGCTCAGTGCGCATTTGTGGTTGATAAAATTTTAGAGATAACATCTGATAGCTCATTCTCATTTTCCAAGTGTTCCTTTAACAGTGTAGCTGTACTTTATCGGAGACAGGTGATTTCTTCTTCGAGATAGAAATTACAGTGTGTGTGAACATTGACAGTGTCTTTTTCTTAAATTATAAAAATGCAGGTCACCGGGAGGGCATTTCAAATGTCATTTCGTGATAGGAAAATACCCTTTAACAATCACGGAGTGGCCTTCTACAGGAAAAAGGTGTTTGGCTTATTTAAGAACCTCTTGAATAAATATGCTTGATGAGTATTGTCATTCTCTACTTATCTTGATTCCTTATTTACATATTCTTTCATTAGTATGTGTTAGTTAGGATGATTAGTTATAACATTGATAAATACTGTTCTTGTGAGTGCTGTTGTTTTTTCTGTTTACCTGGCAGTCTAGGATTGCAACTCAGGTTGGGTTAGGCTTGGTTAATGTCAACCCTAACCGAACCCATAGTCCGCTAGCAACTGAACCCTAGGTCTACCGCACCCAACTTGAAGGGGTCCAACCCTTGCCCAACTCGCCCAGAGAAACTCCACCCAAACTGACCTGTCTAACCTGTTTCACCCGGGTTGACTTTGTTTAATGGGGTTGGGTTGGTCAGGTTCACATGAAGATGCTCTGAGAGAGAGAGAGAGAGAGAGAGAGAGAGAGAGAGAGAGAGAGAGAGGGAGGGAGTGCATGGTGCTGGGTTTTGAGGGGGCCTGATTTCACCGATGACTGAACTATTGCTGCAGTTGCCCTGAACTGACAATGGAGGTGTGCACTCCTAGTAGTGCAGCAGCGGGGACGACGATGCATGCTGCACAAAAAAGGAGCTAGTTGGCAGGGCCAGAGGCTAGAGTTGGAGGGAGTTGAAAGGGATGGGAGTCGGGGAAGCAACTGCATGCTTTTTCCCTCGTGGAACCTATGAGCCACATTTGAGTTACCAAGCAGACCTCAAACTATCCGCTTTCTTACCAGGTGCAACAATGGCAAGAGAACGACCATGGATAAGGGGAAGATAAGGAGGGGATGAATAGGCAGTGAAGGAGCCAAAGATGGAGAGGTCGGTGGTGGAGGATGGAGGCTGCAAGTGTGGCTGGGATGTTTGGGTTAGACAAAGACTTTTATAATAGACTCGATATGTCCATCTCAACCCAACCCAACCCAACCTGACTGAGGGTCAGGTTAAGCTTTCTTTCAACCCTAACCCAATCCAACCCTAACCCAGACATGAAGTAATACCATCATACCCTCCAGCGACCCCTACTACAGAAGGGTCTACTGTGGTGGCACTGGAGGAGATTCAAATGAGTATGTCATAGCTCTCCCTTCGACAAGCCTCGTTAGAGCAGGAGGCGACACCATCATACCCTCCAACGACCTCTGCTCTAGAAAGGTCTATCATGGCGACACTAGTGAAGATTCAGATGAGTTTGACATAACTCTCCACCAGTAAGCCTCATTGGAACAGAAGATAACTCCATTATACACGCCAGCGACTCCCACTCCAGAGGGGCTCGTCATGGCAGCACTGGAGGGGATTCAAGTGACTCTAGGACAAATCTCTCATCAACAGTATGAACTCGCTCGGGTAATGGAAGGCCTTGCGAGACAGTAGACAAAAGTCCTGACAATGGACACAATCAATAGGCCCTTCTCTTGTGAAGAGCCAGGACCATAATGCAGCCGTCCTCTAAAGAAGAAGGGCAAACTTGTCATAGACTTAAATGAAGCATCAGAAGCCCAGCACCGAGAGGGAATGGTGTTAAAATAGAAAGGTTGTGAAAGTCATGACAACACCTCCGAGGCTACCTTTATAGCTGGACAAGGTTCCCAGGGGAAACGAGTTGCCAGTGCAGAGACATGATAAGCTTTAAAGATACTGAATCCTTGACAAAAAGGCTCAAGCGACCATATTCCTTCCTGAAGGAAAAGACCTAGTAACTCTTCAAGTTATGTATGAGCAGAAAAGCAATTGTTTTACCCAAGCCGAAAAAGAAGAAATGCATCGGAATGCACCCAACTAATACCTATACCGCCGCTTCATCACCCATCCAATTGAATGTTTAAAGATGAAATGGAAAAGTTGATTCAAGAAGGGAAGATAAATATGGGGAAGTACCTGGTGAATCCCCTACAGCCACATGATGTACATGTAGCCAATTACACAGTGAACATAATTCACAGAATCTTTTTGAAGGCAGAAAATTTTTCAAGAACTCCAGTTGAGGAAATGTTCAGGCCCTACCCAAAAGAAGTCCCTCGCTGTTAATATAGAGGAATAGTCTTGGATAGGCCGCCCACTACTTGAACCAAAGCTAGCATCAACACCGTAGCAGCAATTGTAGAAAGTATGGAAAGACATGCCCTTGAACAACAACAGGGAGCTCTAGAGGAAGAAACAGAAGGCAGTTCCTCTAAGAGGAAAAAAAAAGAACACTATAGGTGAATACCAAATGTTGCCAGATATAGTGGTCAAACAAGTTACTAAAGCAACTTTCGACTGCAACCAGCCAGAACAACAGTAAACTAAGGTCCAAAAGAAGAGGTCAACGTCGGTAAAACTGCTAGAGGGAAAAGATAAAAAGAACAAGGCCATAGTCATGAGTGCCTTACCTCCAGAGGTGCAACCTCTGTCCCGCTTTATTAAAGAGGCGGCAAGGAGAAAGAAACGAGAAAGGAACATGAGGAAAAATGAAAAGAGAAAGTTGAAGAGAATTAAAGCCTTAACTAATTCCTTAACTATGGCCAAAGACGGAATCACGCTTCTGTAGAGGCTTTAAAATATCATTGATGAGTTGAAAAAATACCAACCAGGGCAGCCGACAAAAGTTGTTTCCTTGGATAGATAAATCTCACGGGAAGAACTCAAAAGATGAGCTCAATTAAAGGCCTGGCTACTACAACTTCGTAAGCATATACATGGGGCATAAGAGGATTACCTCTCAGTCCCAGATGACGTCAGCATATTATGGGGAGAAAACCTAACACTCGAAAAGCTCGAGCGGCAATTCCAGTCAATATCTTGCAACATGTTCTCGGTGTAATTATAAGCTAGGGAGAACACACTAAATGACAAGATCAGATGCATCTCACCTGAGTCCAAGGGAACTTGGTCTTTTCTCCACTAAATGACTGTCATATGAAGCTGTACTATACTTCGGCGTATGAGGTCCCCGAGCGTCAACAACAAAAAAGAGGCCCCAGCGCCATAGGATTTAATGCATGTGCAGCAAAAAAAAAGGGGACCTAAAAATGAGGTGCCTTGACAGACTTGATTGGTCCCACTCCTGTGAGGGGTCAATTAAGGGCAAAAAAGTCCAAACCCTGGCTGAGGTGAAAATTTGAAAGGGCGCCTTAGGCAAAAATGGGTAAACCCTATTGTGTGAAAATCCGCGAGGGAGCTCATGCAAAAATAAGAAGGGGATCGCTATAGTGAAAACCCGTAAGGGCGTCGATGTTAGTTTAAAAAAAAAGAAAAATAAAAAGAAATGAAAAATTCATCATTATCCAGCAACTCACCGGGGAAGATTTTTTAACACATTTGGTATGAACGGCTTCTGCAAGCCATATCCGGTGGGGGGAGGACTCTCTCGGCCTGTCCCAAGCGGGGATCGACTTTTCCAACATCCCTATCCAGGGAGGATATCATAGTCATTAATGACGAAAAAATCTTGATGCCACTTTACATTGAGTAAGTAGCACAAAAATTATTCTATCATGGGCTACGACCGAGGCGACGATGATGACGTCCTCCCGACTCTGTAAGGAAGTGGGAAACACAATTTCTCACTTGATAGGGCTAAGAAGAGCAATTCACCCTCTTGGCTAAAATTACTGGTCCCACCGGAAAAATTTATGTCAACAATTCATATCGAAACACAAATCCTTGTGCCCCTGGCAGGCGTTGTGCCCCAAAATTTAGTTAAAATTATCTTGAGCCTCCGGGGAGGCATTGTATCCCAAAATTCAGCTAAAACTCCTTTGCGCCCTTGGGAGGCATTGTATCTTAAAATTACCCTCATATTTCCTAGATAGGCAAATATTTTACCCACCTGGGAGGCAGATATATCTTAATAGGTAAAATTTTCTTGCGCCCCCAGGAGGCGTTGTATCCCAAAATTCAGTTAAAATCCTTGTACCCTTAGGTGGCATTGTATCCCAAAATTCGACTAAAATTATTGAGGCGTTGTATTTTAAAATTCGATCAAAATTACTTTGTACCATCGGGAGGCATAGTATCCCAAAATCCTTGCACCCCCGGGAGTAGTATCCCAAAATCCTCGGTCTCTGAGAGCCGTTGTGTAACGACCCGTCACCCTATAATCGGAGATCCGATTACTAAGTGGGTACTGAATCATTAAAATTTGGAGCCAAACCAAGATCTCGATAAGTTTGGGAAATAAATGATAAATTAAGCTAAATAAACCACAACAAATCGAATTGTAAAGGAAGTGCATGAATTAAAAATTATTACAATTCGACTCGACTTGACAAATAATTACATATTCCAACTGAAAAGAAATAATTAAGTGTACATACCTGAAAAGGAAATAACAACTACATCGGGGCATACCCCGGAACAATGGCTGCTGGTGCGCAACCCGAGACGAAACCTTCCACGCTATGCCTACTTGGAACCATCACCTGAAAACCGTAGGGATGAGTCATCGAAATGGACTCAGTAGGGATCCTCCGATCCCCACCACCCACTCACGCACTCACAAGTGCAACAACACAAATATAGGTAATTAAATAAGTAAAGTAGTAAACATAACTCCCAAAGATTCCTAAATTCCGATATAAAACACATGCATTTGTAAATGCAATATGCACAACTCTGAAACCATTCCACCACGGAGTCTACAACCAGCGTCTCGGCTAAATACATAAACCACGCAGCCGAATGCGGAAAATATCGACCCGTTGGGACCGAACAATTGGCTACTCCAACCTATCTAACACTAGGTGGTTCTGCTCCTCCCAACCACGAGTGACACTTCGAATGTATCACTCTCACACCAGTACTAGCTATACCTCAGGGTACACCAGGTGACCCTCTCTGTAGGCGTCACCCCACCACTCTCACACCGGCGCTGTGTCACTCCCACACCGACACAGGGTGCTTAAGTGCTTACAACTATTACTCTAGGTCCACGATCGCACAAAACACAACACAGTGCGATTCGGTCACACGGAAACCTTCATCTTCGAAGGACGATATCGAACATGCATTTAACCGAATTATCTAATAATGTAAGCACATGTTAATAGCATGATTTAATGTGGTTCTGTCTTGAATCGCGTCGCCCGTGGTCGACGTCATTCGCGTCGCCCATGGTTGACAACATTTAAATAGCGTCACTTGGTCGCGACGTTATTTACCACCCGAAAACTGAACTGCCCTCTGGCATCTAAGCCTAAATCACGTCGTCCGTGGTCGACACCATTTGTAAATGGCGTCGCCTTGGTCCCCGTTTTCTTGGATACTCTAGAAATCGCAAGACCCGTCGGAGTTTTTATATCTACTATCCTTATCGGCTCACAGGGAAGCCTTAGTTCCCTACTAGAAATTCCTTATCGGTTTCAGGGAAGCGTTAGTTCCCTATCAAAAAATTCCTTATCGGTTCATCGAGAGGCCTTAGTTCCCTATCAAAAAATTCCTTATTGGCTCACCGGGAGGCTTAGTTCCCTATTAGAAATTCCTTATCGGCTCATAGGGAAGCTGTTGAACCCGAAAATTTTTCATGCAAGATAATGCCATTTGAGCATGCATATGCACATGATTATGTAGAAAATGCTACATGGCATATGCTCACATTAATGTGAGCTCACTATAGGAATATATATATATATATATATATATATATATATATATATGCATAACAACATGTTCACATGGGACTATGTTATGCAAAACAAAAAATATATGTCTATGATATGAGGGTTAATATCAAATAGAGACCCTCTCATGTATATGGAAAAACATAAAACCATAGGCACATATTATGAGGGTATTGGAATAAGAAGCATACCTAGGCCAAGAAGCCTTGATCGGGGTTCTTACGGAGGCCTAGAACAGCCCCAAGTCACCCTTGTATGCTTCCGAAATCAACTCCTAAACCCTCTTAATAACCCTTGATGGTGAGGCCCAAAGGAGGACCCTGAAATGCAGCAACAAGGATGTGCCAAATGCTGCGAAATGATGGCCTAAATCAGTCCCGGAATAGGCCAAAACCAGTCCCGGAATGGAGCCAAAATGGCCTCCAAACTTGCCCAAAATGGCCTCAAATGAAGGCCCAATAGCAAGGGAGATAGGCCCAATAAGTGGCCCAATAGGTGGCCCAATAAGAAGGCCCAATAGGGAGCTCAAATGGGCCAAAAACCAGTCCACAAGGGGCACTAAATCTGCAGGCCAGAGAAGGGGAAAAAATCTGAAAACCCAAGAGAAAAATTTACTAGAGGAAAGTGGACCCCTCTCTCCCATGCCCCTTTATTTAAATAGGCCAAGAGGGGGGAGGAGAGAGAGAGGGAACCGGTGGGGGGACCCCCCACCGGTTCCAAGAGAGAAACCGGTGGGGGGGGGGGAGGAGAATCTCCCTCCCTTCTCTTTCTTTTCAGAATTTGAAAATTCAAATGGGGGGGGATTAATTAAAAGGAGGGGAGTTAATGAAGTTCTTAACCCCATTCACATGGGTTAAGAACTCCATGCAAAGCCTCCATTAAAACCCCCATCCTAAACCCCTTTCACACTTGGCCAAAGTCTGAAATTAATGGGCTAAACTCCTTTCACACTTGGCCAAAACCCAAAATCTGAGCAAAGGCTCATTAAAAGCCAAAAATTAATAAAAGCGAAGGATAAGGGGGAGGGGAACACCCCCCACCGGTTTACCAAAACTGGTGGGGAGACCCCCCACCGGTTCCCAACCGGTGGGGGGTCCAAGGCCGGTGGCCACCCCCCACCGGTTGGAACCGGTGGGGGTGTCCACCGCCCCCCCCCCCCCCCCCCCCCCCCTCTCTCTCTCCTCTAAATGCTCTCTCACTCCCTTCTCTCACCGATTGGAATTAAAAAAATAAAAAAAAGAGAGAAGGGGAGAGATTGAAACCGGTGGCACCCCCCCCACCGTGGCCCATCCGGTGGCACCCCCCACCGGGCCCAAATTGGGGCCTATAAATAGGGCCCCTTGGCCCCCAAATCAAAGACACACAGCAACATATACACCCATATACAAGGAGTGTAGAATTTAGAGAGGAGGCCCTGCTGCATTCAAGACCAAATTCGGGTTTCTTAACCCGAGTTTGCTGCACTTTTTGGAGATCTTTTCCATTGTGGGGAGTCTTTCTTCCTAAGGTTCAATCCTAAGGAGAAGCTCCGCCGAATAATTCTTGTAAATGCCTTCTTATAAGGCGGAGCCCTGTCAAAATAAAATCGACCTTTTTCATGTTATATTGTGTGTTTGTGTGTCATTAAATTAATTAAATAATATCATGTTTTCATGCTTCATAAATGTATGTATACTTATTCCCATAAACTTAAAAAAAAAATAAAATCTGTGTACACCCTTAACCAAACCTTGGCCTCACCCCACATATAAATAAGATATAGATCCAGAAATAATAATAAAATCATATATCTAAGTTAAAAATGACCTATAATTAATTAATTAATAAAAATTTATAAAATTATTTAAAAATTGGTAAAAATCAGGAAATATCTGCAAAAAAATCAGTAAAAATCAGAGATACAACTTAAAAATCATATTAAACCAAATAACCCAAATACTCCTCACATCTTTAATTAATTAATAATTAATGATAAAAATCATTAAAATTAATAAAATAAAATCATTAAAAATCAGTAAAAACAGAGAACCAAATCTGAAAGAATATGAAATTCCCGAAATAATTAAAATATACATAGAACTTGATAAAATTACGAAAATACCCTCACTCATAATAAAAATTTATAAAAATCATATAAAATCCTTAAAAATATCAGAATCTATTTTATGACCAAAATACCCTCCATATAATAAAAATCTCATAAGAAAATAGACTCT
This sequence comes from Zantedeschia hybrid cultivar, assembly GCA_030544215.1. Lineage (NCBI taxonomy): Eukaryota > Viridiplantae > Streptophyta > Magnoliopsida > Alismatales > Araceae > Zantedeschia > Zantedeschia hybrid cultivar. The sequence continues at coordinate 56,395,362 of JARZZO010000002.1, read as the reverse complement.
AAACCTAATAAGCCCGATTTGAGGTAAAATTACTAAAATACCCTTATACACTTAAAAATAACTTCATAAGTCTCATAAAGTTTTTTTTAAAACCATTAAAACTCGTTCTCATATACTAATATAACCATAATACCCCCATAATTCCTAAATTGTATAATTGTGAAAATACCCTTGTGGGTTTAAAATACTTGGAATTAATCGAAATAACCCGGATTCAATCCGGACACCTTGGAATCAATCCAAAAACCATATAAAACTTATCTCAAACCGGGGTGAGGCTAGGGGTTTAACCTAAAATACACCTTCATATTCATATGCATGTGCTGCCTGTAGTAGTTGTGTTGCATGTTATAAGGGCATCATATGGACGGTTAATCAAGGGTTGTCGAGTAGTTGCTCAACGTAATTAACACTGACCGAGGTCAGTGGAGAGAGGTCATATACTCGAATCTTCGCCTGATTCGAAGTCTCGGATTCCCTGAGGGCTAATTCCAAGCTCTCATAATCCAATAAAATATAAAACCGACCTATATTTCTCTAGATAAACAAAAAGCAAAAAAATGGATTTTTAAATAATCCGATAGGAGAGAGGTCTAGGTCAAGTCCCGTCGTAGGTTAGAAAATAATCTTCCGACCAAACAGAAGCCTTAGTTCTTTACTAGAAATTCTTTATCGGCTTACAGGGAGGCCTTAGTTCCCTACCAGATAATTCCTTATCGGTTCCTAAGGAAGCCTTAGTTCCCTACCAGAAATTCCTTATCAATTTCCAAAGAAGCCTTAATTCCCTACCAAAAAATTCCTTATCGGTCTTCGAAGAAGCTTCAATCCCCCACCTACCACTAAACATTCCTTATCGGCCTTCAGGGGAGCCTCTATTTTCGTACCACAAAGTAGACTCCTATTAGAACAGGGAGTCATGATATCCTAGAATTCTTATCCTCCGGCAGTTGCCGCAAACCCAAATCCCATGATTGTTTGGAGGCTTTATCCTCGAGCAGGCAAAAAACACACAAGTCCCACCAAAATTCCACCACTCAATCATTCCGGCTTTCAGGGAAGCCATAATTCCCTACCGAATCGAAAAGAAAAAAAGAAAAAGGGGGCTTAACAACGAGGTGTCCTGACGGACTTAATCGATCCCGCCCCCAAGGGAATCGGTTAAAGCTATAAAGGTCTCAAACCCAGCTAAGGTGAAAACCCGAAAGGGCACCTTAGGCAAAATGGGGTAGCCCCGTTGCATAAAAACCCAAAAGGGCATGTAGGCAAAAATAAGAGGGGGCTAATGCTAGCGAAAATCTAAAAAGGCGCCAATATTAGTTAAAGAAGAAGAAGAAGAAGAAGAAGAAGAAGAAGAAGAAGAAAGAGATACATGCAACATACAACAAAGAGTTCATACCACCCAAGCTTAACATTGATCTTCAGAAGAACATTTATAATACATTGAAGCAATGACAGAGCTTGAGATAAACCAGGGTAGCTCGAGTTCGTCAACAAAAAGGTAGGGTAGGGGGAATAAGAACTACAATGGAGAAATAACAGATCAACTCTGGCTCGGAGTAGGGCCATATTTCGCTAGAAGCTGCGATAGACCGTTTACCAACAAATGGAAAACTTCAAGCCTTTGAAGAAATTCGGCTCCATCTCCGAAATGCTAGTCGAAGCGATGATCGATGGCTGCCACAAAATGAGAGTTTTCTCTTCAACAAAGCTTAAAGAATATGTGCCTGCAGGTACAGAGCGGCAATCTGGGGTTCCTTGTCCGCGATACTAGAAACGACAATATCCTTTTGATATTGGAGTGCAGGAGTCTCCACAACCCAAACTGCATTGGCTGCCTCGATGGTTTCAATCTCGGCCCGCTTCGACAAAAGGCTGCTCGACAATTGGCGGGACTGGAATATCGTCCTCTCCATATCCCGCTATAGGAAGAACTCTCGTGTGGGCTATGAGGACAAAGACAACAAGCTGCAAGAAGACAAAGAGAGGAAATCAGCTCCAGAAGAGCTGCAATAAAAGTCTCGAGATACAAAAACTAACTAAGTCCTAATGAAGTCGTAGGACAAAGTCAAATTGCTACGCACTAGATATTAGGCCAGTCCAGAACGGTTCGTGTGGAGCTCTTGGAAATGCTGAGATAAGGTACTGGTATCCCAAAATAGAGCAAATGTTGGAAGAATCAAACGATTTGTCCGTATATTCTTAAGGAGTCTCAACGTCATGAAAGACGAGATTCTTTGGAATCGAGCAAACATCGAAAGATTCGAGCGGCATCAACTCTCGGGGAACAGAGCGATTGGACGCTTTCAAATACACCTGGAGAGCCGAAAAGTTACAAAAATAAGACTTCTTGGGCGTATCTTGAGATGCCTAAGTACCAAAATTGAGGGCCATCGGGACCCAGATAAGCTCGGATGGAGCATATATATAGCAAGCCGAAGCGATGTGTCACCTGGCATGTACGAGACGACGTTTGACTTCTTCTAATAGCTGCAAATACGTAAGGCAAGACATAGGAATTTATTAGGACAACACCGGCATGTCGCATGTGAGAGCCGCTCAAACGTGGAAAATGAGGATTCTTATAGCCAAATGGGGTGTTCGTTGAACCCCTTTTTATGAAGGGTACGAAAGAAAAAAAGATATGAAGGAGGAGAAGAAGAGAAAAAAAATAAACGAAGGGGGGAGGAGCCACCAGTTTGTTAAAATCGGTGACCCTGTAAGGACTGAGGTTTCAATACGGTTATCGGTCAGTTTCGGTGTCGGACCCTTTGGTTTGGGCCCTTGTGGGGTTGGGACATACGTTCTTTTTCGCGTCGAGCTTGCTCGACGCGGTTCAAACGATGTCCGGTTAGGGGGATGCGTTTTATAATATGCCACGTAGGCTGGTTTTGGGGCGTGAGAGTACGGCCATTATATGTCAGTGTACGACCCCGTCTTGTCGTCTGATTGGCGTCGGCCTTGGATGCCGCGTTTTAGCTAGTTTCAGTTTGACCCCGCGAACCCTCCCTTCGTTTCCTTATTTCTCTCATTCTCTTCTCTCTCCTCCCTCTTACCGACCCATCCACTCCCCCTTCCCTTTCTCCTTCCTTTCCTCTCCCCATTCCTTCTCTCTCTCTACTCCATCAACTCCCTAACTTCCACCACTACCACCACTACCCCCACTATCTCCTCTGCGGTGCATCTCTTTCTGGACAGTGGCCGACGTCCCAGTAGAGTGACAGCGTCCACGGCGGTATCGGTGACGGCTTGTGAACGTAGCGGTTCGGCGGCTTGAAGCTCGGAGGAGTTCAAGTAACTGGTAGGGTGACGATCCTCGCAGTGTTTTATTTAAAACCATGATTTTCCCGCTTTGAAAGCATGGAATATGTGTGGGTGCTTTTGGGGTAAAAAGTATGTTCTAAGGGGTTTTTTATGAAAATAATTAGGCTTCTCCTTTAGTTTGTCTATTTTTGACGTTTTTTGTACAATTTGGGGGAGAAATCCCACTTTGTAACTTGGGAGAGGCCGGAAGGAGAACTTGTCTGTGAGTGTTAAATGGCGTTTGGGGATAGCGACGCCATTTTAAATGGCGGCTTCCATCCGAGACGTGATTTAGCTCAGATCAGGGGACTCTGTCTCTGTCTTAAATAGTGTCTGTGGACATTTTAAATGGCGGCTGTCAGGGGCGACACGATTTAGGCCATATTTCTAGGCCAATTTTCGTATGAACCAATTTAGGGGTCTTGAATGACGTCGGCTATTGGCGACGCGATTCAAGACAGAACTTTATTAATCTATGCAATTAACATGTGTTTACATTGTTAGATAGTTTGATTAAATGTATGCTTAAAAACGTACTCGAGGACGATGATTTTTACGTGATTGGATCGCACTGTGTTGTGTTTCGTGCGACCGTAGACTTAGAGTGACAGTTGTTAGCGTTTAGGCACTCTGTGTCGGTGTGGGAGTGACACGGCGCCGGTGTGGGAGTGGTGGGGTGACGCCTAGAGAGAGGGTCACCTAGTGTACCTCGGGATATAGCTAGTATCGGTGTGGGAGTGGTACATTCGGAGTGTCACTCGTGCTGGGAGAAGCAAAATCATCTAGAGCCAGTCTGGCCGGAGTAGCCAACGCGTTATCCGAGGGGTTGCTGTTTGGTCTTAGCGGGTCGGTGTTTTCCGCATTCGACTGCATGGTTTGTGTGTTTTGCCGAGACGCTGGTTGTAGACTTTGTGGTGGGGTGGTTTCAGAGTTGTGCATTTTGCATTTACGAATGCATGTGTTTTATATCGGAATTTGAGAATATTTGGGAGTTGTGTTTACTGCTTTATTTATTTAAATTGCCTATTTTTGTGTTGTTGCACTTGTGGGTGTGTGAGTGGGTGGTGGGGATCGGAGGATTCCTACTGAGTCCATTTCGATGAGACTCACCCCTGTGATTTTTAGGTGAGGGTTCTAGGCAGGCGTATGTGGAGGGTGTTGTCTCGGGTTGCGCCAGTAGCCACTGTTCCGGGGTATGCCCCGATGTAGTTGTTATTTTTCCTTTCAGGCATGTATGCTTAATTATTTTTCTTCAGTTGGAATATGTAATTATTTGCTGAGTCGAGTTGAATTGTAATAATTTTTAATTCCTGCACTTCCTTTATAATTCGATATGATGTGGAATGTTTAGTTAAGTTTATCATTTATTTTCCAGACTTATCGCGATCTTGGTTTGGCTTCATATTTTAATGATTCGGTACCCATTTAGTAATCGGATTCCCGATTATAGGGTGGCGGGTCGTTACAGACCCCCCCCCCCCCCTCCCCCGCCTTTTTTTTTCTTCTTTATCCTCTCTATACCCTCTCTATGCAGTAGCACCTCCACTCCACCGGATGTGGCCTTCAAGGCCTATAAATACCCCCCAAGGGGGAGGAAGAAAGCATGCCCATTTTGGTTCAAAATTCTTAAGGGGAAACTCTGTCCTTTTGAAGACACGAACTTAGTGCTCTGCACAAGTTCAGTGCGTGCCAGGAGGAGTCTCTTTTGGGTTCCCTTTTAAGGTTCTCTTAAGGGGATATTCTACTGAAATTTTGTTGTAAATGCGACACTATACAAGCTGTTATTTTGTCGAATTTTAATGAAATAAAATATTGCTTATGTTGCTTTCATACTTAATGTATGTATGTATGTTTTTGTACGTGTAAACTTAATCTCATATCTAATTAATCATGCATGCATGTAATTAGTCATATTTAATTAACCATATGCCTAATTAGTTGTATACCTAATGACATAAATGTCCTTGGCCTCTCCCCTAAATCTAACTAAGTCTTAAAACACACCTATAGCCTAATTAATAAAATATAAACATACTCTCATAAACTATAACTTAAATAACATATACTTAACATGTACTTAACATGTTTAAAGCACATGAACATCATTATACTTCTTTAATAACTCATCTAATTACGGAATTGATCCTAAATGACTAAAATGCCCCGCAAGTCCTCAACCTATAAAAATCAGTAAACTCAGAGAAAAATCCTAAGGCTCACTTTGTTTGCGGAATAGGGACAGAATAATCGGTATAAAGGCCCTATTCTAGTTTGATTGCGGGAATGCCTAATTCCCCCAATTCCCCCAACTCCCCAAACTCTATCTGGAATACCTAATTCTCCTTTCCCCCAATTTTACTCTTTATTTCACTCGTTATTCCACTTATTCCTACCAAATCACCTCGAATAGCGCAGTGTAATTCTCCTTATTTTGGATGGAATACCAACAACTTGCCAAATCAAAATACCTCTTATTCTGGTTTAAGAAATCCCCAAAACCTTATTCTGGTTTAAGCTATTCTGCAAACAAAGTGACACTAAAAATATAAAAAACTCCCAACATGCCTTAAATATCCCTAAAACTGTAGAAATAACCTTAATACCTTGATAACATTAAAAATGACCAAAATGTCCTCTTCATGACAAAAATCTGTAAAATCACCGAAAATTATAAAAAATCACTTAGTGTGCCCTAAATGCCTTTAAAACCCTAAAAATGAGCAAAATTACTAAAATACCCTTAGGATATAAAAAATCATTAAAAATTCTAAAAAATCATAAAAAATGTAAATTCACTTAAAACATGATAAATACCCATGAAACCTACACTAACCCAAAATTACCAAAACACCCCTACAACCTAAACACACTTAAAATAACTCTAAAATACCTCTTATGGTTTTGTAACCTTTCTAAATCATTAAAACTCATCTCACACATTAAAGTGATCATAATACCCTTATACCCTCTAACTTGGCATAATCACAAAAATACCCTTATGGGTCTAAAATACTTGGAATCAATCTAGATAACTCAGAGTCAATCTAATACCTTTTAAGAAGTCTCCCAACCAATCATAAACCCATCCTAAACTTGGGCGAGGCCAAGGGCATAACCTAAAACATATCTTCATGTGTATGCGCTGCATGTAGTAGTAGTGTTGTATGTTACAAGGGCATCATCGGACAGTTAATCAAGGTTTGTTGAGCGGTTGCTTAATGTAATTAACACTGGCCGAGGTCAATGGAGAGAGGTCATATACTCGGATCTTCGTCTGATCCGAAGTCCCAGACTCCCTGAGGGTTAATCCTAAGCTCTTATAGTCCAAGAAACAAAATAAACAAAATCGATTTATATTTCTCCAAATAAGATAAAAATAAATAAAACTAAAAATAAAAATCTGATAGGAGAGATCTAGGCCTAGGTTCCAAACATATGCTTATCAATACACCGGTGTTGATCCACTTCCGGAGGAAATCTTCCTTCTCCCTTAGTTGACATCACACAGTTTGAGCTCCAAGGTTTGCCAACTTTTTCTCATCCTCCCTTCAGTCACAACAGGAGATTCAATAAGACCACAAGGATGAACTAAACTCTCCTTGTTCTCTGTTGGGCGAGGCTTTTTCTTGTCTTGTTCACCAAGATCGCTTTGTTACCATGAATGTTTTCTAGGTAAGGGAGATGAGGAAGACGGACGGATAGTCTATGCCTCTATGGGGGACAATAATAGAGAGCTATGGTTGGTGGTCTCTGAGCAGTCGGTCTTGTTTGTTTCAACTTTCAACAACTTGCTTGACAAGACACCACGGAGGATAAAGCGCACCAAGAACAAAGAGTTAATAGCTAATAAAACAAAGATAAAACAGGGGAAATGCAAAAGGCTTAAACCAGTGTCGATTATTTCCTACAGTGACAATTGCTTATATGAAGATCTTATTAAGGGGAGAAAATGTTCTTAGGTCGAAATGGAAGGCAAAATTGCGCTATCATAAGAACATTGAAACTGTTGGAGGGTGATGATCCTGTGAGCCTATTATTAGTATTAGAGAGGAAATTTCTTCAATTCTTCTATGTCTGTGAAGTGACAGTCTAAGGGAAGACAATTATAAAACCTGCTCAAAGATAACTTTGTATGGTTTCCATAATTATCTCTACCTATTCGGAGGGGCATAGGCGGTGTCGTTTAAGGAGTTAGGCTCAATTTTCTTTTCTCGAAGAGTTGTCCTTTTGGGTTTGGTTTCTTTTGTGTGTGCTTTTATTGTGGGATTTGTTATTGTAATGTCTGACTGCTGGCAGGTTGTTTGGGTGCTTGTGTGATGTTTACCTTTCCGTTTGTTTATTGTGTATGTTGTTCAATCCCGTGATGGTCCCTGTGGACATTTCTTGAAGAGTTATCTTTTTTTGGTTTCTTTTGTGTGTGCTTTTATTGTGGGATTTGTTATTGTAATCTTTGGCTGTTGGCAGGTTGTTTGGGTGCTTGCTTGTTTATAGTATATGTTGTGCATTCCCGTAATGGTCCCTGTGGACATTGAGTTATCATGTGATTATGCTCTCCTTGGCCCTGTGGCCTTGCATTTGCATTAACTATACTAGCTCTATTTATTAATCAATAAAATTGGTGGTGCAGTCTGTTTCTCTCCAAAACAAAAGTATCTATTTGCGGTAGTATGAGTGGGTCTTACCTTGTTGCTCAGTCTTGCCACCCTCAATCCTCTTCATTTTATTCTTTGATGGGTTGTAGGGGAAGGAGCCTTTGCTGTTTGTTCCTTTTGAGGAATGCTGGTGGGTTGTGGTGGAAATGGATGCAAATGGGAAGGTGTAGAACTTCCTATTCTTCTATGTTCTGATCAGGGGCTGAGGGAAGGGTTAGTATACTTTTGCACAGGGGTCGACTGAAGTGGACTAAAGACTAACTTTTATTGGACTATTGTTTGGTTCAGGGACCTGACCTCGTTATCTCTCCTATCGGATTTAGAGATCCTATCATTTTTTGTTTTGGTCTTTTGTTTTATTTGGAGAAATATAGGTCGGTTTTATTTATTTTATTTCTTGGACTATGAGAGTTTGGGATTAGCCTTCGGGGAGTCCGGGACTTTGGATCAGGTGAAGATCCGAGTATATGACCTCTCTCCACTGACTTCAGTCAGTGTTAATTACGTCAAGCAACCACTCGACAACACTTGATTAACCGTCCGTATGATGCCCTTGAAACCATCTCTACTACCACCCAACATGCACGCAAGTGAAAGATAGCTTTTAAATCCTTGGTCTCACCCAAGTCTTTTTAGAATATTCGGATTTGTTCCAACGTATCGGATTATTGGATTTGTACCAAAGGCTTTTAAATATTTATGATTCATCTCTCTTCTTTTTAAAATGTTTTGGGATTGATTTCAGAGTAATTAAAGCCCTTAGGGGTATTGTGTTGGATTAGGGTTATTGAAGTCTCTTTAGGTCTTCAATATCTCATTTAAGGTTTGAAAACCCTTAGAATGTATTTTGAAGTTAATTTGGACACACTTATGTTGCAGGGGTATTTTATTAACTTTCTCTCGAATCGGGTTTATTTAGACTTAGGGTCCATATTGGGATTTTTATCATATTAGGAGTATCTTAGTGATTTTTACCCTTTTTATAAGGTCTCGGAGGGTATTTTAGTTATAGGATTTGTCTTTTCATTTTTTAGGATTTTCTTATGATTTTTACAGATTTTTATCATGTAGGAGGGGCATGTTGGTAATTAGGTTAAGTTCTGGGGTCATTCTGGTCATTTCAGAATTTGTATATTTCAGATTTATTTTCTTTCTGTTTTTTAACTATTTTTTCTGAATTTTAACTAATTTTTAATCAATTTCTTAGGTGGGTAAATATCTTTTATGGCTAAATGTTTTGTTTATTAACTTTCTGTTTTTTACTAGTTTTTATTAATTATCACTGTATTTTCTGACTTTGTTTACAGATTTTTATTAATTATTGCACGTTTCAGTGATTAATTAAGATTAATTAATTAATTTTCAGAGAAAAATTAGTTAGTTTATGTCATATATTCATGTTTAGAATTTAATTATCCATCTCATGTTTAGGAATGAGACCAAGATTAGATTATGAGGATTCATAGATTTTTTTTAATCAGATTTTAAAGTAATTTGAAAATTAATTATGCGTATTAAGATAATACATGGTATTTATTTAGCTTAATGACACACATACAAGCACACAATTTAATATAAGGGGTCCTTTTATTATTTCAACAGAGTTTCGCCTTATAAGGAAGCTTTTTACAACAAACAAATCGACAGGGTTTCCCCTTAGGAAGAACCTTAAGAGGAGAACCCCCCCGGGACGAGAAACTCCTCCAAAACGCAGCAAACTCGGGCAAAGACACCGGGTTTGGTCTTCAACGCAGCAGAGTCTCCCCTTAGAATTTTCCCACTTTGGAGTATATAGAGTGGGGTGTGTGTGTTTGCAATTGAGGGCTTTGGGCCCTATTTATATGGCAAAATTTGGGCCCGGTGGGGGGTGCCACCGGGAAAGCCCACGGTGGGGGGTGCCCACCGGTTTGCCTCTCTCCCCTCTTCTTTTCTTCTTTTTTTTTTATTTAAAGAGTGAGAGAAAAGAGTGAGTGAGAGAGTGGGGGGGGGGGGGCGCTGGTGGGCAAGGGAGCCACCAGCCTTGGACCCCCCCACCGGTTCCCACCGGTTTTGGGAGCAAACCGGTGGGGGCTCCCCTCTCCTTCTCTCCTCCTTTTCTTCTTCTTTTTTTATTTAATGAGCCTTGCTCATTAATCACCCTCCTTTTTGGTTTCTTAGTGTGAATGGGGGTGAGATGAGCTCTCTCTTAGTGGAGAATTAATGGGTTTTAGTGGAGGCTCCATTATCTTGGGGGATGTTTAAGAAGTAATTAATCCCCTTTCTTAATTAATCTCTCTCCCTCCTCCCCTTTATTTTAATTTTTTGAAATTTGAAAGAGAGAGGGAGAGGAAGACCCCTCCCCCACCGGTTCCTCCCTTGGAACCGGTGGGAGTCCACCAACTGGTGGGGTTCCCCCCCACCGGTTCGTCCCTTCTCTCTCCTCCCTCCCTCTTCTTTATTTAAATAAAGGGAGAGAGAGAGAGGGGACCACTTGGCCTCCTTTCTATTTTGGGAAACTAGGGGATTTTTTTCTCTTTGACCTTTGGAGAATTTTCCTCTTTGGGCTGCAGATTTGTGAGCCATGTGGGACTGATTTTTGGGCCCATTTGGGCCTCTCATTGGGCCTTCATATCGGGTCCCTTATTGGGCCTCTTGTTGGGCTCACATATCTTGCTATTAGACCTCCATTGAGGCTGTTTTGGGCCTATTTTGGGACTGTTTTGAGCCCCTTTTTCGCAGCATTGGAAGTATTTTTGTTGCTGCATTTTGGGGCTCCCTATTGGGCCCATTGATTGAAGTAATCAAGCCACTCAAGGGGCAGCATATAGGAGCTTCCAGGACTGTTTTTGGACAGCGTATAGGAGCAATTCCGAGGCTGTTTTGGGCTTCTTGCAGGGCCCCGATCGAGGCATCTTGGCCTAGGTATATCTTTTGCTCCATTGCCTTCCTAATGCGTGCATATAGGCCTATGTATTCACATGCATATAGAAAGGGTCTTCATTTAACATGGACCTCCATATCATTGGTACATGCTTGTTTATTTCTTCATTTTTTACATAACATAAGTTCACGTGAATATGCACATATGCCATGCCACACATATTTTTCATAACATAAACCCATATCATTGTGAGTATATACCATGTATACATATATATTTTCTGTCGCACAATCATGTGCATATGCATGCTTTGAACAATGTTATTGCGCATGAAAATTTTTCGGGTCAACGACTACCTGTTGGGCCAGGGTCGGTTGAAGTGTCTTAAAGCCAATGTTTTAGAACTTTTTTTGTTGTTTTTTCCACTCCATAACATCTTGTAATTGCTTCATTGAAACCAGTTGTCTGAAGTACCATTCAGATTGTAACAGGTTTCTTAACAGCTGTCCCTAGAAAGTGGTTGTTAAGAATTTGTTTTGCCTGTAACTGTTTCCTCCACAAAGCTAATTTGTTGGGAAAACAAATGAATGATGTAAAAAGAAACAGGCGGAAGTTTGTAGTTGGGTATATCTTTGAGGTTCTCTCATGTAGAAAGTTCCACTTCTAGTGTTGGTGTCCATTGCAAATGATTGTGAACATTGAGGTTTTCAAAGAATTGGAGTTTCATTAAACGTTAGTTTTCATTGCATTGCCAAAAGCATGTTTTTCATGATGTGTCATATTATAAGTGATGACTGCTCAAGGATAATATACTTTCATCCCAAGAAGCTCATTGTCTAAGAATTGATATTCACCGGGTTACTATTAAGTGATGTTAGTTTGGAAGCACTTTGTTTTGCATAGATAAATTCTGTTGTGATGGCTATAATATCCGTATTTTTATCCATGTGCTTTTTCTCGACTCTCTACTTTCTTTTGTTGCAATGTGGACATATACTCTCTCAACCTTGAACAAGGGGCCATTTTGATCCTTTTTTGTTAAAATACAGGTGATCAAAGCCATTATTGCTATACTCAGGACCACATTGCCAGCTTCTAGTGATGGTCCATTTCGTCAAGCATTCAAAGCGCTGTTTTCTGGTGATAAAGAAGGAAAGAGAAAGGTCTGCCATACTTTTTTTTTTCTTCATGTTAGTATTTTCCTTTGTTTTTGGTCCCCAAATAAATGGGATGAATCTCTTCTTCTTCTTCTGATGATTTTTTTTTTCATCTTTTATTCTTACATTGTTCTTCCCTATCAAGACTTTTGTTTTTGGTCTTTGTTCTATGTTGTTCTGCAGTAATTGGTTGTGTTCCATGATTCAGATAATTGATCATATTGAGAAGATCTCCTCTGTTAGAAAGTGTAGCTTTATGTCTGCTGCCTGTGACATATTTGGGGCAAAGATTTCTGGCACATTTAAAAGGTCTTCTGCTCAATGCTCAGCCACTTTTTAAGAATAATGCTTATATTTTACATCACTTTTTCATTCATTGAGTTGTATTGTTAGTTTTGTGAGCAGGATACTTTCTTCTATTTAGTTGCATTGCATTGTGTGGTGTGTGTTGTCAGCCAGGATTTTCTTTTGTTGGATATTTTTGGTGGTTGTGCAGAATACATGGGTTCCTCTCTGGCCCTCTAGATGCATGTCACCAAGTTTTAACATGTGTTGTTGAACTACTGGATATGGGCCGTTGATTCAATTAGTTTATGTTGTGAGGCCGGGTGCTAAATATCGGATATAATGCTAAGCATCTTGGAGTATACTGTTGAATAAAACATTCAAACGTTCATTATTTGTTTACTTCAGTTTGTTGAGAAGTCTATTGATTTTTGAATAAAAATATTAAGGCGTTGGATGCCCGGAATGTGTATCCCTGCAATTTTATTTATTATTACTTTTGGAAATGCCATCGGATGGCCAAATGCGGAGTGGTTTCACCACCAAGCACACATGATCTGGCCCCATATATGTATATACACACATTGTGGTTGTATATCTTATGGCATTGATGTTAGTCAAAAGTTGAATTTTTTTTCGTATTTATCTCACTTTATGTTTTATAACCTTTCTGTGAATCCTTTCTAGAAGAATCTTGCTCTCTTTAGAATGCATCATCTAAGGCTATGCATTAGAATGTCGCTTATTCCCTTTATCTTGAGAAATAATTCAAGGTGAAGGGACACCATGGGTGCACACTGAGCAAGATCTTTTGTTGTTGGGGTGAATGGTAAACGAATTAGAAATTATAGAACATACTGGCGACTTTGAGGCTTTTATGTTTACCATTCTGGTAGGGATCCGGAATCAACACTGCACTAGTTTCCCTGTGGCTGAGAGACTCACCAGAGCATGTCTAAAGCATAGGATTTTGGACCACCAGTCCGTGGATATCTTGTTTGGCCCATTTGGGGCCTATTTAGGCCTTTTTCTATTTTTTTTCAAGAATTTTCTTTACGATTTTTGCGCTATTTATTGTGGTTAGGGGTATTTCAGTCTATTACTTGGTTAGGAGTCTCATTGAGGTCCGGTTTGAGTTATTCCACTATTTATATGCATGTAGTCATCCTTTTCAATTAATGATGATTTTTGTTGCGAATTTCTAATATTTTTTCTTGCTTCTGAGATGGAGATCCAAAAGTCCTAAGATGGGGTGGGGTGTAACGCCCTAGCCACCGGTGCGACGGCGAAGGCCGTTATCCCTTTCTTGGTGTGACGTCGGGGGTCTCTACCATCACCACATTTGACCTTTGCTCTCCGTTGTCTTGGATCATTTTTTGTATCTGAGCAAACCTCGTCTACACCACGCTGTTATTTGCCGCCACGATGTGCCGCTGCTGCCACACTGCCCTTCTCTCTCTTATTCCTTCTCTCTCTCTTCCCCTATGGTTGTATTAGGTGAACAGCACCCACGGTACTGTTTACCATGAATAGAACTTGTGAATAGTACAATGGTACTTTGGCACACATTTTAGCATCCCCGCTTGTGCTGTTTCATTCCGTTTCATGTAGTGTTTGCATCACCGGCGTGCAGTCAATGCATTGCTTCTTTACTGACCTGTCGTCGATCGTCGTCACCACCACCAGCATGTCCTGATTTGCGTGTTAACTTTCGAGCCTCTCTAAGTTCCTGGCATGCCTCCCGAACATTCCATACACTTCTCGAGATGGTGGCTATAGAGTACTTGAGCATAGGTTGAGTTGCATTGAAGGAGGACATGGAGTAGATTGCATTGAAGAATGACATTTGGAGCCTAATTTCTGGATTGACCAAACCAAATGAGGTCGTGTGGGGACGCAGGAGGAAGAGGACCCTGCACTCTCTGGTTTTGTTATTTATTTATCTTGGGGTAGACTTGAGGACTTAGGATGAGCCCTCAGGGAGTCTGAGACTTCGGATTAGGTGAGGATCAATGAATTTGACCTCTCCCCACCGAACTCGGTCAACGTTAATTACGTCGATAAACTAACCAACCACGGTTGATTAACCGTTTGTTGATGCCCTTGAGCAATAGCGTGCACTAATAAATCAAAACTCACCCCGCTATAAAGCGGGGGTTTGAACAATTAGCTTGTATTTAGTTTAATGACCCTTCATCCTTAAAGGCCATCACTTTATCCATCCGATCCTCTCTAGGGCCTTTAACGGATACATGTTATCAACGTGTATCCTTGAATTTCCTTAAAGGATACCTAAAGGATACGCTTGGTGCGTAGGATTCCTTCTGACATTCTTTAAGGATACACATTAATGGAAGAAATCCTTTGAAATCTCCTAAAGAATGCTCAAAGGATATGTTTGGTGCGTAGGATTCCCTCTAATATCCTTAAAGGATCATTAACAGTAGGAATCCTTTGAAATCCCTTAAAGGATACTCAAAAGATATGCTTGGTGCGTAGGATTCTCTCTAACATCCTTAAAAGATACACATTAACGGAAGGAATCCTTTGAATTCCTTTAAAGGATACTTAAAGGATTTTTATCGCCATGGCTTGAGCTTCACCTCGAAATCCTCAAAGTACAAAAGGAGACCCATTGAGTGGGTTACATGATATGTCTCCTTTGGTATCCTTATAGGACATCCTTGAACCCGTTAAAGATCCTTTGAGAATATGACCCAAGCCATAAGGATAGTTGTACATCAAGGGTCTTTGGTATTCTTTAGGAGGGTATCCTTTAACCATATTTGGAAGGCAATGTGGTTGATTGACCCGATGAAGTACCTTTTAAGTGCCCCGCCTTTTAACGGACTTTGACGAACCTCACTAAATATACCCTTGCATCTGAGTGGTACTAGATTTGATTTCATATTAAATGGCCGGATTATGAGGAAGATGAATGCAAGATGAAGGTTAATATTGATTAGGAATGAAATAATTCTTCATTTGCTTTGGAAGGTCATGATTGTCAGCTATTGGATCTCGAGGTGGGTTTCTTTAATGCAACAGTCTCCCAATTTAAACTATTGGTCTTAAGACATTAGGGCTTTGAGATCTCCTACTTTGCATACACTAGGACGAAGAGAGAGAAGAGGGATTTGTATTTTTCACCTTTTTTTTAATGCAAACAAGTTAGCAAACAAAGGAACCTAACGACTTGAGTTTGACCTAGACTTACTAGTGAACTTTCTCACAAGGTGAATGGGATCTACCTTAAATCACACCCACAACTGGTTAACGGCCAGGTAAGAGGTAAAGGTAGTGGGAGGTTCTCCTTACTTTCATAGGGACTTAATTAAGTAACCACTTTCCCGTTTATGCGTTTTCCTTTGTAACCTCTAGCCTAGACACTGTTGCCAAAAGTGGAAGCAACCCAAGATTTAGACCACTCACAGTGTGAACCTTATGGTCTCTTTTTACTTTTATTAGGTTGAGGAAATGACTGTGCAAGGATAGTTGTTTGTAGGTTGAGGAAGGGTGATGAAATCCCCACCTTATGTTGTTAGGGGTATTGTCCTTAAAGTGTTTTTGAATGCAATGGAATGCAACAATCAAATCAAACAAGGGGTTCTATACAATCGTGAATGACTTGCTATAAATGAAGAACGTCCTTTCCCCCGCAATCTTCAACAAAAAATGAAATGAACTAAGAAAGGAAACTTAACTAATTAATGTTTTCCTAAAATGATGAATGCCTAACATGGAAGGTTTCTAATCTTGAAATGGTGATTTTATTTTTAGATTTTTTTATTATTTTAAATTAATTGAAACCTATCTAAATTAAGAACCACTAAAAAGGAAACTAACTAAAAAGAAAATATGAACAAGGTAAGTTGGAACACACCACGAAGAAGATTTTTGTTTCCTTTTTTGAAATTTTGATTTTTTTTTCAATGTACCTACAAAAATAAGAAAAAGAATGTTAGCTAAAGAATATTTACACTAAATCCAAAAGTAAGAAAACTAAAAATATATTTCGTCGGCAACGACGCCAAAAATTGATGTCCACGCAATACACTTCGTTAAACACTCATAGCAACTAACTTTAAAAATTACTGGGACTCGCAATTGATTGGAAAATAGTTAAGTGGTGAGAACCGGGTCGATCCATAGAGAAATAGACTTTAATCTTTGAAAACCTTGGAACTTTTTCTTATTTGAATATTAAAAGAGTAAAAATGGATGTAAAAAAAGGTTGGACTAACCTAAAAAACAAGTTAAGCGCTAGAAGGATTTTAATGTATTTTAAAATGTCTAATTAACACTTCAATAATCATAAGAACACAACTAATTAACTGAATTTAGTAATGCATGCAAATTTAATTAATTATTATAATTTCAGAAGAAAAGTAAGAGTAAGGCACTTAGAATGAAGAAAGGGACAAAGATTAAAAGGAAAAGAGCAAGATTTAAAATATGATGATTGCACTTTATTTTCTAAATTGAAAAGAGTACACATATTCGTTGAAAAGAAATCAAAATTACAAAGTCATCAATAAAATTAAATTAATGATTCAAAAGTTAACATAAAAGCTTATAAATAAATAAAGTAAATAAATTAATAAGGTAACAAAGTAGCCACAGGTACAATTCAGGGCTTCAGAGAGTGTTGACGCACAATGCCGAGCACTGCAGGCGGCACGTGGAGGGCGCAATGCGCCGTGAGGCAGGCGGGGCTTCGTTGGCAGCAGAGCACGGCGGGACGGGGGTGTTGCTGGGGCCGCTGTGTGGCAGGCGGCGTGGTGCGGCTGGGCGGGGGAGCTGTTGGGGCCGCCGTGCGGCGCGTGGGGTGCGTTTTGCCTGGGCTCAAACGAGGGGCAGGGGGGCGCGACTCTCTCGGGGTATGGCGCTGACCAGCGCGGCCGGTGAGGCAGAATAGAGAGGGATGACACGCAGGGGAGAGAGAGAGAGTGAGAGAGAGAGGGTGTAGAAGAGAGAAAAGGCCGAGAGAGAGTAAAGAGGGAAAAAGGAAAAGGGATAAAGAGAGAGAACAACAGAGAGAGCAAGAGGAGAGAGAGAGCCTCGGCGGGAGAGAAAGAGAGAATCGAGTGCAAGAGAGAAACTAAGAGAGAGAGAGAACAAAAGTAAGATAGAGGGAACACGAGAGAGGAAGACTACAGCGGGAGAGAGAGAATCGAGAGAATCAAAGAAAAAAAGCAGAGAGAAGAAGACCTTTTTAAAAGAGGGAGAGAGGGGTTTTTTATAGAGGGAATAGAGAGAAAAAAACAGCTCCTCTTGTGATTTTTTGATGGAGGAGTTAAGACAACCCTTTTTAGGTTAGCAAATGACTATTTTACCCTTTCTTTACCCTTTTTGTAAAAATAGGAGTGTTCTTGTCGATGTTTGATCTTTGGTCCTTTCCATAAGTATCAAGTGACTTAGCCAACTGTGCTACGAGTTCTTCATATCCTGTCCACATAAGAAAAATGTAGATTAGATTTCTGTTGTGAACAAAATTACAATTATGCCCAAATAAAATTATCATCTGTCTTGACTTCGGCGAAAAATCACAAATGCCTTACACTCAGTTTTTCACATGAAATGACGATGTTTTTAACTCGGAATTTAACAAAATTGGTATCGTTGGAATCAACACAAAATTATCTATCATTTCATACAATTTTGCACATAAAACCATGAGTGTAATGCATACATTTACTTTTTTAATTCTAAAAAGTACATACTTATTAGGGCCCTACTATCTCCCCATCTCTTTCTATTTTTTTAATTCCCCCCACCTCCACTAACTCTCTCTTTCCTTTTGTTTAATGAGAAAGAACCCCTTTCTTAGGGTCAATTAATTTTGGGGGGGGGTATTAAATCCTTTTCTCTTCCTTCAATGGCCCAATCATTGGGTAATAAAACTCACCTTGGTCAATAGGAGAATAAACTTCTTTCTCCTACTAACTTCACCACGAACAAAGGCCATTAGTCTCTAACTCTTTCCCTCCCCCTTCTCTTCTTTTTTATTCTTTCTAAGGGGAGAAGACCCCCCCACCCCCCGGTGGAGCATTTAATGTCCACCGGTGGGTCTCTTTCTCTCTCTCTCTCTCTCTTTTTTTCCTCCTCTCTTTTTCTTCTTTCTTTCTTCTTCTTCTCTCTCTCAATCTCTCTCTCTCTCTCTCTCAATATCCCCCTCCAACCCCCCACCGGTCCTCTCTCCTCCCTTTCCTTTTCAAGGGGGCCACTGGTGGGCACACTGTTGCTGTCCCTTTTACTTGTTGTGCTGTTGCCGCTGGTGTGCCTCTGCTGTGCTGTTGCTTTTTTGGCCTCATTTGGACTACTATTGGGCCTGATTTTGGGCCTCATTCGGACTGCAATTGGGCCTGATTTAGAGTACTGTTGGGCCTGGTTTTGGGCCTCATTTGGACCACTGTTGGGCTTGATTTTGAGTCTGCTTTTGGACCAATCTTGGACCACTTTTGGGGCTGTAGTGGGCCTCTTTGGACTGTAGTTGGGCTTCGTTTTGTACTGCAGTGGGACAACTTCTTTGTGCTGTTATTGGTGTAACGACCCGCTACCCTATAATCAGAGATCCGATTACTAAATGGGTATTGTTAACTCTGGACTAGACCAGGATCACAAGGAAAGTCTGGGGAATAAGTGATAAACTAAGTTAAATAAGAAACTAAATATCAAACTGTAAAATAGAAGGTGTTGGAAATAAAAAATTATTACAGTTCAACTCAACTTAGCAAATAAATACATTGTCTACAACTGAAAGGAAATATAAATATGTATAGGCCAAAAATGAAAATAGTACAACTATGTCGAGGCATACCCCGGAACTAAAGGCTGCTAGTGCGTAACATTCAACGTTTTCCTGAAACTCCTAAGTCTGTTATGAACCCTCACTTGAAAATGTAAGGAGTGAGCCACACTGGAAAATGGGCTCAGTAGGGATCCTACGATCCCCACCTGGCCGCCTCCTACACAAGCAACCATAACACCACGAAGAGATAGGCAAGCAAAGTGTGAAGCAAAGCAATAAATCAACTAAATATCTTAAAAGTAAATTCGTAAGAATAACTATAGTGCTGCAAATTGTAAGCACCAGCCGACAGAGATAGAGGAGCAACCCCTCAGGTAGCCCTCGACTGCCTTGACCTACCTAGCCCTAGGTGGTTTTACTTCTACCTAGCCATAAGAGTGACAAAGACACTACACTGTGCCACTCCTACACCGACACTGTCTATTAACACCGTATTGTGCCACTCTCACATCGGCACCGTATGTACTACTAACGAGTGTCGTCACTCTGGGTCTACGACCACACAAACATACGAACATGTAAATGTACGAGTGCATGGAAAATCCCACCCCGATGCAAGATTCAAGCATATAATTGTTAGAATTTATATGATATTTATATTGAAATTTAATCTACATAATTTATAAGAAAAGTAATATGGATTTACATATAATACACTCAGTAAATACAATAAACACTGGGGCATGAATTTTAGAACTGGACTTGAATTGCATCCAGTCACGTGGACGTACTTTGCAAATCGCGTTTGCTTGCCTGGACGCGTTTCAGCGTCCGAGACTAGATCATAGAGAGCCGCTCCCTGGTCATCCCCGAGCTACAACTCAGATAAAATTCTCAGGAATTACAGAGAGTTATAGTGAAGAAATTACCCCTTTAAACCTCATTAAGGCATGAGTTTACACTCCCACATGCGATTCTACCATAATTACCATCATTAACAAGAAAACTATCCCCCAAGCATGATAAATCCATACCCACAATAACCATGATTATCATATGGAAAACCCCCATAAGCATACTCATAGTTCCTCCCAAAACCTCATAAAAACATGAATAATCCAATTAGCATGGCATCACCATAATTAGCATGAAATCACGTTAAGCATGAGATTAAGCTAGCACGGAGAAGGATAGAGGGAGAGATCCTAAGCATGGATTTTCTACATGGAATCAATCAAAATCATGCAGTTAATCGATCGAAACTCGTGCGAGGATCGTCACCCTACTTAACTCGGACTCCTCCTGACTCCCGTAGAGTCCCCACACCATGGAAGCACCGCTGCCAAGCCGACGTTGCGATGCCAACAAGCCTCGTGACGTTGCCACGAGCTGCTATGCGTCCTGCCTCCTCATCGCCTAGTCACCGCCCTGTCGAGCCATCACCAATGCCAAACCCCATCGAAAGGTCGACCATCGTCCGGGGAGAACAAGTTCACGGTGGAGATGGAGGTGGTGGTGATGTGGAGAATGGGCTTGGATAGGTGGAAATGGTAGAGGAAGAGCTTGGAGGATGGAGGGAGAGAGGAGAAGAGAAGAGAGAGAAGGGAAAGGTAAGAAATGAGGAGGGAGGGGAAGAATTCGGAGCCATACCCACCTAGGCCCGTCTCCAGGTGACTTCAGCTCGGCTTGGCCCCCTTGCATGGCCATAGGCGCGCATGCACTCCTTTGAATCATGCCTGGCAAGAGGATGCCATTTGTAAAAGGTGTCCAGCATGCTGGCCGCGAATCAGATCCCGCTCTAGACCTTCATAAAAGCCCCCACTGCATACCGCTAAGTTGGATCCGATCAGATAACCCTATCCGGAGTCTCAGTCCTTACCATTGGGTTCCTTGTTGCTGCTCTCTTAGGACTTCATCGGCTTTGGATGCAAGCTCCAATCCGAGGTATAATCTTTACCTCGATTTAGGATTGATTTAACCTCGCATTCATGCATGCATTTGCTGTCATCATTGCATGCATGCATGTAGGTTTGTTTAGGGTGAGCTCTAGTCTTTCTTGTGCATGTCTTGCATGCGTGCAAGAATGACTCAAATCTTATTTTTATATAAAAAAACTTGTCAACAGGTAGGTTACAAGGCTAACCCAACGTTGGTTGAGGAGTATTACAACAAAATGTAAGTAGTAGTTTACAAAGCAGATCCTGTGTTAGCTGAGGAGTATTTCGAACAAGTCAAGTCCCAGATGTTTGAAACCTATGATGACATCCTCTCTACTATACCAAGGCTAGACTTGGTCCCCGAAGACCCTTTTGAAGACGGTCAGTCAAAAATTGTTCAAGCACTTTCAGCCAGCATGATTTTAACCAGATATAGAAGTGATGTTGAGGCACACTTTCCACATCGAGTCAAAGCTCTCTTGCGCATGGTGACCTCAATGGCATCGGCGTGCTTCATTGCTTTGCTGCTATTATTCTTTCCCCATTGATATTGTTGCATTTGAAAACTTGAGGATGAGTTTCCTCAAACTAGGGGAGAGTGGTGGGGATCCGAAATCGACGCTGCACCAGATTTTGTGTGGCTCAATGATCATCAAAGCCTGTCTAAAGCATAGGATTTTGGACCACGAGTCCGTGGATATCTTGGTTGCCCCATTTGGGGCCTATTTAGGCCTTCTTCTATTTTTGAAGAATTGTTTGTGCGATTTCCGCACTATTTATTATGGTTGGGGGTATTTCATTCTTTTACTTGGTTTGGAGGCTGATTGGGGTCAAGTTTGTGTTATTCCACTATTTATATGCATGTAGACTCCCTTTTTCAATCAATGATGATTTTTGCTGTGAATTTCCAATATGTTCCATGCTTCTTTGAGATGCAGATCCGAAAGCCCTAAGATGGGGTGGGGTGTAATGCCCTAGCTTCTGCTATGACGTTGGAGGCCGTTATCCTGCTGCAGGTGTGACGATGGAGGCCTGTACCATCACCTTGTTCAGGCTTTTTTCTCTGTTGCCCCAGATCACATTCACTATTGAAAATCCATTTTCTAAGCCAATTTATTGAGATGAGCAGCATCTATTGGTTGCTATAGCTCCTATTTGCATAGGTGGTGCTGCAAGTTGTTTTAACTTTTAAAATAGGAAGTAAGCATGCCGAACAGCTGATTCTAGGTATGATAGTTTTAACAAAACATATTTAAATTGGCAAAAATTTGCTCATCATTCTGTTGTGATGTGCCTTTAAAATGTCACTATTCAACAGCTTTGGTGGCCTGTCTCATGAGTACTGGGTGAAGGATTGGGGATTCGGGTATTGTAAGTCAAAATCGATCCCAGATTTTGGAATATGTTTTTCATCATGTGTAATGTTAAAGTCTTCCTTCAAAATGATCATGAGGAGTGTGCTTATATGTTACATTGAGTGCGGCGTTACATATAGTGCAATGACAACTTTGGTGATCCAATCCCCCTCTTAAAGGGTTATCTTGTATTACATGGATGTGTTTTGGGCATGCTCCTGCATTGGTGGAAGTATCGGCCATATCGTACTGGTATTGTCCAATATGTACCAGTATTCGCCTGTACCTTACCAATACGGGGGTGAAACTGGAACCAGAAATACAAAATTATAAAATAAAATAAAATTATGGTACTGGACCATTATTGGGCCAAAACCGGCTGGTACCAGGCCGATACAGTCGGTTTTAGCCTGGTACCACTGAAAAGGACAGATACCAATACTGATACATATCGATACCGGTCAGACTGCCATCCTTGTACTCCTGGAATGATCTTTTACCATATGTTGCAATCACCTCAATCTACATGTATATGTCTGGGCATGAAATTATGTTGGCATGATGATCACCTATCCACTTACCTACTGGTTACCTTCTAATTTGGCTTTTGTTGCCTTCTATTTGAATCTTGAAACTCATTCTTTGTTTTAGATTTAGAAATAATACTTAATTAAAAGAATTTATTCTTTTCTTTTTGATATTTTGTTGTCATGTCAAATTAAATTAAATAGTACATGTGTTACATCAAAACAATTGACCAGTCTATTCCATCTTGTTTTGGAGGCTCTGTAATGTTTACTTCAAACTTTGTTTATACAGTAGTGATATTCTTCGTTTCTCTCTTAATTTTTGTTTTCTTTGTCTAATAATCTAGTACCAAATTCTGGGCATGAGGAATAATAAACTATGAGGTTTTATCACTTTCTTATATTTTATGAATATTTTTTATGTATTCAACTGTGATAAAATAAATCAAAGAATAAGAAATTTTCAAATTTGAGAGTATCAAATGAGTAGAGAAAGTGGGGAGTGTGAGATTCGAATCTTTGGATGAAACTTGTACAGCAGATCAACAGACAACAATCCACCACTTTAGTCCACTAGGTCATCTCTCCTAATGTGGAACTGAGGTTTTTGTGACATTTATAGTGAAAGAAGGATCGATTAATGAAGTGTGCCTTACCCATTTTAATTTAATAAAAATATTATTAAACATATTTGGAAGAAGAATAGTACATCACGATTTATTCCTGATTACTCAAGGGTGAAAGGTGAACTCTGAGTGGTCACTTCTAGTACTGCTAGCGAACTGCGTAACTGACTAACTCTTGCAACCTGTTGGTCACAAACTGGGGGTGGGCAGTGGGTTCACTAACTCATATAGGCTTCATTTACTCCCTTCCCTTCCTGAAAACCTGCAAGCTTGTTGAGCACTGAGTAGACGACTAGGAAAGATAAAGCAACACATTAACTGTAAACACAAAGTAAAGGTCAGTTACTAAACTAAGAACCTCGAAAAAAAATGATTCATGTCAACTGTTCAGCGAGAAATGCAACAAACATATATACAACAACAATGCTCCAAAGTTAGTAGCATGCTGCAGAATTCCAAAAAGAAATATGTTAAAAGTGATAGGGTGACCAACTGCACCAATGGCAGACCAGCAGGCCAGGCTTGAGCAGCCAACAGTTTGCTGTGCTCAACTTGGCTTCCATCACAGCACTCTACCAGGTGTACGGTGTACCAGTGCTTTAAAGGGGTGGCATGAGGGATGACCCGCCACAACATCATCATGGGGCTTGACCATGCATGCACATAGGTGAAAGATTGCTTACTATCTTAGCTGGTCAGAAGATGCCCGAGACCGGTCCCCATAGTAGACGGGAGCCTTGGGTCCTGACCATGACCAAATGGAAGAATAGCTCAGAACCCGATTCCCCTACCCCAAGGGACTCAGAACAGGCTCTCCCAGTGCAGTGTCACTTTATCAGAAATAGGCAACTCATCTTGATTAAAGGAACATTATTAGCTAGAATTTGCATTGTAAACAAAGGTGAAGCATAGCTTATGTATCTGCAGGCATCAAGATAGAACTTACTCCTTTCATTTCCTTTGGAGCCTAACAATCCCTTAATCTACTGATGAGGGATTAAGGCATTTCGGTGATGGGTTTTACCTTTCCAATTTCCAGAGATTATACCCTTACTGTTAGAATCTGAAATAGTTATTTAGAACTGGAAATATCAGAATCCATATATTTCAGCTTCATAGTTTGTTCTGCTTGGTGGTTGTCTCTTATACTAACGTATATAGACCATAATTCTATGCTTTCTACAGAAAGGAAAATCTCGTTCAATGGCAAGCCATTAAATGGATGATTCACTTATGATTTTAATAGCACAAAATCTGATAATTCAGAATGAGGGCTAGCTGACAACGACACTATTCAGTCTCACTTAAGTTCCCAATTAGGTAACTGTCTTCCCTATTGTGCTGGCATGATAAGTGGCGGCATAGTAACTCATCTTCACAGCCCACTAAGTGGGCTTAATCAAGTCTCAGTAGGGTCAATTATCGGCCTGTGAAGAGAGAGAATTTTCCATATTAACTCCCTTGGTGTGATCATGTGCATTTTAAGCCTAAGCTTTCAAAGTTTATATTAATGCCCTCACTGAACTTCAGTTTTACTCAATTCAATTTTGGGGTTACTTGATTACTCCAGTCACCAGTGTGCATAAAACCTACTGGAGGCAGTAGTAGTTAGCACCCTGTAAAGTAGTTAGGACAGAGAAGAATGAAGAATTTGTTGTATTATGTACCACAGAATAATGTCGTCAAAGAAAGGTGACTAAGGAATTGAATATGCCAGGATCTGATTTCCTGATGACCTTTTAAGAGCATCTTCTTTTTCTCTTCTTGGCACTTCATACAGGCTAGTGCATAACTTTGCCTTGATATCTGATTAGATTGTTTATCAGCATAAATTACATACTTTCTGAGAGTATGTTTCCTTTATTGGAACATGCCTGTTAGATGTTGATGTTTGAAGAATTTGAGTCTCTTAAGTATTTTGCATCATGTTGTTCTTGGATGTTAGAGAGATCTATGTGATGATTGCAGGGCTCAGCTCACTCAAGGGCGTAAGGTTTTATCTACTCTGGACATGCTATCAAAGCTTGTTTGCCAAGTATGTGTCTATTTTTAATCTCTGCCTATGTGCCTTCAACAATGTTTATTCGAGCGAAAGAAAAACTCTTATGATTATTCATCCATGAAGTCTAATCTTTTGTATAGCTTCTATGATTTATGTTGAAGGCTTTATCATTTACCTTTATGAACCAAATTCCTGGGTTTTGGTCTGTGGCAGGAGCTAAATTTGTGCCTATGTCAATATCATTGGTTTAGATTTATTCATGGGATCAACTTCGTGGTAGGCTGTGGTTGTCAATGTTCTTTTGTGATTAAAATTCCCTTAAATGGAATCATAAGTATTTTTATGCAGCCCTGTCACTTGGAACTTAAGCTATTAAATTGTTAAGGCATCTACCGGATCTAACCAGGGAGTTGATCCTAGCCAACTCCTTTTCTTCCTCGTGGGAAGGAATTGCATTTGAGTTTTTACAAAGAGAGATAAATGTGAAACACCTTCTTGAATAAGGCAGATGAAATCGGTGAATGCAGAATATGAACAGTAAGAACAATAAGCAAGGAAGGAAGCTATTGGTGGATTGTGAAGGCTTGTTGATTTTCTTGCTGAGACATACTTGAGGATGGTGACAATGCTTGAAGTGCTTGAATGTAGTGAGAGCAAACAAATCAACTTGAGTGTTACCCCCTCCTACTTTCTGTTACGGGGATCTGTGGTTCTCTTTGCTTATGGTACTAGATGCCTTTTTTGTTCCTGTAGAAGCTTTTGTGCATCAGTCTCACGAATGTAGTACCTTTTGGCTTCTATATAAGCCTTGTTCTTCCTTGAGGACTGTTAGACCCTGAAGATCTGGTATTCCTTGGGCAGCAGATCTATTAAGCTTCCAATGGCTAGGCTATGCATCACTCCTTTGTAAGAGGCCCGTGAGCATATTCTAATGATTTTGCATGATTTCCAATATTGGATTGAAAGGAATTGATGCACTACTGAAGATAGAAAGGGTTAGTTCAATCAATGATTAGACCATTTTGAATTTCTTTGCTATATTTGGATAAAGTGAGGTTTTTTAGAATTAATTACTATGCAGTGAGGTTGCTACATACAATACCCTTTCCGTATAAAGTATTGACTAATTTGAAAAGATTCTATAAGATATGTTGCAATATTGTCTATATTTAAAAACTTAGCTGATCTTAAAGAGAGAAATTTGGATGATGCTGTTTTAGCTATGTTGAGAACTTCGATGAAATTGGCTGTGACTTCTAAGAACTTAGGCGAAGCCAAAGTTTAACTTGTAACTTTAAACAATGCTGTTCTCTAACTTCTCGAGTTAGACGGAGCAACTGATTGTCTTTCCTGTGTTGGCAAACCATTCGTCTAACATTACAACTTTTAGTGAACCAATTGTCTGACTTGATGATTTAGATGAACTGATCGTCTAACTTTTCAATTTAGACAATTGCGCCCTGACTTGTTTATCTCTTTGACTTGACACTAAAACTTAGACGATCCAACCAGATGATATAACAATTATTCTATTGTATAATTGAATCAATAATTGAATTACTAGATGAACATTGAGAACCACCGATACAAAGTTTAAATAGAAGAATGTCATTCAGCATACTGTGCTAAGTTTTGTTATCATCAAAATGTCAGAAACATGAGTTCAATAGGAGAATGATTGGTCCCGGTCTGGTTTTAATAGGTCCACTCTGCACCAACTGGTTCTGCATGCCATGGTTGAGGCAATTAAAGGGGGAAAGTGGTTTTGTCTGATGAGCCATTGATTAACATTGTAGTTTTGTGAATTCTAAATTTGGCAGACTGGGTATATGATTGGTTGTGATAGTATACCACACAAAAATTATATGGTGGCACCTCACCTGGTGGAGGGGTAACTATATCCAGTGATGGAGCATAAGGTTGATGGTCATACCACACAAGAATCATATGGCTCATATTGTTTCATGTCACCTAGTTGTGGGGCAACTCAATTCAGAAAGCAATGCATAAGGTTGGTGGTGATGCCACATGAGAACCATATGGTGGTACCTAACTTGGTGGAGGAGCAAAATGTGCATGAGATTGTGGGGAAAGGGTAGATGCCATGAGGGTTTTGTGGTGTTGGTGGCAGATGAAGTTACTAAGGAAGATGGAGTTGGAAGAATGGAGAGGATGGTGGTGTGCCAAGGGCTTTGTGGTGTTGGTGGCTGATGTAGTTTGTAAGGAAGATGGAGATGTGAGAATGGAGATGGTGGTGGTGTGCCAAGGATTGTGGAGCAGAAATTTATTGAAAAGAAAAGAAGGGAAAAGAGAGGGTGCCCTCTGTTATGAGGATTGTATAGTGAAAGGCATTGTTCATAAGACAAAGTTTATGGGTAACTCAGTTTAGGCATTTAATGTTGAAAGATGCAAAACCTCAGAGATTGATGCAGAGTATGGTTCTAGCACAGATACAAGGCTGGTTGTCAGCATGCTTAGGTTTTTCTAGGATGATCATAGTCCCTTTGGCTCCTCTTTCACCTATTCCTTTGGCTTCTACCGAAGTGGGTTTTCTTTGTGCTCTTTCTGTTCAGATCCTATGTAATACTCGGCCGAATAATGGAGGAAGTTTGTCTAAAATTCTAAATGCCAGCTTTATATATATTTACAGTTGTTCAAATGGATGTTATATTTTTTTAGGGTTGCTCTATCTCCACTTGTAATATCTCTTATGGTCAATTCAACACAAATGTCAGCTTTTTATGTTGTAGACCGAAAGACTGGGTTTTGAAAATGAAGGGAATGGCTGTCATCATCTTTATTATGCAATAGTGCAAGCATATATAATCTTCAATTTTCCTATCACAAAGATCTTAATCTTGTTATTACCAGGGAGTAACGTGGAGTTTGGTTCTGGAGGTTTTGAATCCTTTTGTTGTAATAGTTGTGAATCTCTTCTAAATGAAGTCTTGTTGCTTAATCTTCGAGGTTTCGTTTATTTTGACTGTTCACATAGTGTATTGGTGCTGATAGGAACGATCAATTTCTGCAGTAATCTCCTCCGCAGTAAACGTGCTACCTCAGGTTTGGATTCTCATTTATCAACTTATGATCCCTTATGCTTCTGTTCCTTTTTGCCATTTCGTGATTGGTAACCATTTAAAGAAACTTTTGTTCTATTAATGGTGGTGGTAGTTGAATACCCTTTTCTTTTCATTCGAAACTCCCTTTGATCTGTTTTTAACATGACATTGATTAATCTTTTTTTTTGAGGGGGGGGGGGTGCTAATTAAGTGTGACCTTCCATGAGAGAAGAATGACTATTGCATCTGTAACGCTTGTAATAGTTTATTGTAATGGTACACAGGCTAATGGTACACAGGCTATGTGCACTGTTTTAAAAGGCGGACACCTTGACAATTAGGCGGCCCGCCTAGGCGCCTCGGATGGGTTGGCCGCCTCGAACTTTTCTTGACAGTTTTTTGTAATTACCTAAATGTCCTTGATAATACATTGCATAGCATATGTCATATCTCTAGATGTTTGGTATAATTAGAAAACTTATAACTTAAAATAACAACTTTAAGATCTTTCCATAAATATTCTACTTGCTTCATTGTTTGATATTTATTCATAGTTAGATTTATGATTATAAAAATAGGCTACATTAACTTTACACCAATAAATAGGGAAACTATCAAATAGAATGGTATTCACATCCCTTTTCTAGCATTGTATACATCGCCTGACGCTTCACTAATTTTCCACTTTAAGGTCATATTTTGTATTTTTTTTTCAAATATATAGGCCTAATCAACATATCTAGTATACTATAATATAATTCTCAATCTTGCTATGTAGTTATAGGATTTCTTATATAACATTACGCGCATAAATTATTGAGATGCAAGAATATTTGCTAATAGTCCCATACGTCAACAAGATCTTCACCTTTAGTTATGCATTATCTTATATCTCTTATACTTTGTTTTGAAAAGTGAAAATAGGTCGCAACTATTCCTTATTTATGATTAATGTAGAGGAACAAAATCCCAAATGTCATTAGAAATGAAAATATGTTTAGCCAGGCTAAGTGGTGCATAAATCTTTTGTGAAATGTTTAAAACTAACAAAATAACTGCCTCTTAATGAGGTACCTGCCTCGCTGACTAGGCAGTCTGCCTAGGCAGCAGGTGGTTCTACCGCCTCGGCCCACCTAGACATTTTTAAAACATTGGCTATGTGGATCCATCACATGATCACATTTATCTGACAGCCATGGATAGCAATCCCTTTGATTCTTTTTTATAGTTAATTGTTCAAATATTTTACTTTGGATCCACAAGCTGGCAATGCCATCAATTTTACACTTTGTATTGCTGGTCTCATCCTTAGCATCTTTGTCTGCTCATTATCCTATAGCCCATATGCCCATTTATCATTTTCTAAATCTCAACCAAAGGAGTACAAGCTGGCAGGTTGGTTGGGCTGAGGTCGAACTGGACCAGCCCAAAATTACTAGAGGGCTTGCCTGAATATGAGCCAGCCTGGATTTAACAGAAAAAGGTAAAATTTAATTCATCAAAACTTATTTCAGCCAATATGAGTGGGTGAAGGTGGCCAAAAGTGCACGTTTATATAGGCACTTGCGTTATGTTGTAACTATTAGCTGAAGTGGTTATAGTAATTTCCAATAATAGGGCTATTGGTTGGAGGAGGATGGAGTAGGATTCTTTGGTGGCTGGTATACACTCAAATGCGAACATTTTTTCGGAGGTGTACAAGACAACTGCCTAATGTATTCAAATATTTTGAGCTCACCCTCATTCCCTATAACCATAGTTGTCAAGGGATCCATGGCGTTCAAGGCGGTGGCCTACCGCCTCATTGCTTAGGCGCCTAGGCAAAGCCTAGTTTATATAACGTAGTATGTTTCAAGTGAATTGCTATCTACATTTTCCAGCATATAAAATCTATTTTTATTTGTATACAAAGGTGGAATTCATAATATTCAACATATATTTAGTGTAAAAAGAAAAAAAAGAACAAATGACAAATAGTAACAAATGAATAAGGAAAAACCCAATGAGAACTTGAGGGTATGTCAATGAAGACTAGAAAAATCAACCCAACTTGAAATTTACTAGTTAAATAACTATGCCGTGTAATGAAAGAAAGACAAATATAAGATGTATCTAAATAAACAATAAGCAAACCAACATACTAGTGTCATAGTTCTCCACTTATCCAAACATAGTGACGTCTAAATGTGAGAGGAGGAAAGGAAAAAGCTGTTTGTAGAATCATACACAAAGTGGGAAGTTCGATTGTCTATTTCCCCCTTTGATGTAAATATGGACAATAAATTCTTTTGAAAGTGAATCGTACTTTTAAAATGCATAAACGATAAAGAGAGTGATGATATAAAATATCATTCTCAAAAGTAGTCAATACAAAACACCAAGGTGTTGTCAATCTTTGCCTTTCCCTTAAAGAGCAAACAAGGAGGAAGTACATATAAGCTTACTACAGGAGGCCATCACCCTATTACATGCAAACAAAAGCCTATTGGTTGAAGATTTGCCTGTTTCTCTCATCACATATGGACCAGAGTGTAGCATGAAGAATTAACCACCAAATAATTTGATCTGCAGAGGGAGGTAAAAGCATAGGCCACTGCTGTAAAAAAGGATTCCATGTTACTCAAAAGCAGCCTAGGCTGAGGCACTTTAGCAAGAACTGCCTGCAAAACGTCTAGAGAAAAGTTACAGTCCACAAAAAAGATGATCTAAGGATTCATCCTCATCCCCACACAAAGAGTAGACGGAAGGCACATTACATCCAAAACAGATCAATGTATCTGAAGGAGGTAGCCTATTGTTTGACATCCTCCAAGCAGTGTTTGGACTTTCAAAGGGGACTTAAGTGCCCAAATGTCCAGAGGAAGGGGGTCCTCATCCCTTCATCTACAATAATAGAATAGACCGATCTGATTGTGAAGATTCCATGAGAGTTTCATCCCCATGTCGAAGAATCCCGGGAGGCTTCCATCACCGTGTAATCCTGCAGACAGACAGGAGCGTCACCAAGTTCTCTATCTCATCATCTCTAAGGTTTCTTCTGAAAGAAGGGGCCCAACCATCAGATGGTGCATACTGTGCCACAGAAGCCAGAGGATCCAGGGGTATGTGAAACAGAGTGGGGATGGATCGAGATAGGGCGTCAGCCCACAACACTTGTCCATCCATGAAAGACACTGATTGCTTTCCCCAAAGGAGATCAGGGTCACTGCTAAAATCATATTGCCTACCTAAATAATGCCTCGCACAAAGCAGAGACATTGTAATCCACCTGAGGGAACACATCCTACATCCTGCTTCTAGACTCTAGAGTAGTACCTGTGAGTGCTCAAATTGGGTGTGTGATTATCATAAAAATTATGTTGATTATGTGAAAAATAAACCTATTAAAAAGGAACTAGGTGAATGTGATCGCCAGAAACTTTCAACTAAAAAGTTCCAAAAGAAAAGTCTGATCTCCTACCTGTTTGGATGTGGGAGATGTCGAGTTCTTGATTCCCCTCCTTTAGCCGGCTGAAGAAAAAGAGTCCTTTCTATCTTTGTTCTTGCTTTGGCTGCTTACTGCGTTTTGAGGATCATCTAGATTCGTTGTTGTTCGTTGTTGATTCCCTCCTCTTGTTCTCCTTTTGTACCATGCAAGAAAATGGAAGGAAAGAAAGAGGGAACAATGAGAACTTAAGCAGAAGTAGTATCCATTCTAGAAGAAATTTTGAACATGCAACTAAACAAATGAACTTATTTGTTGAGTGGTCTTTTAAACCCCTCAAAATATGGATTGGGAAAGAATGCTGGTGAGTGTGTGTTGTATGGAGTGATGTGATGAAAATGTGAGGCTAATGTGATAAAAATGTGAGAAGGATGCAGAAATTAATTAAGAGCTAAGCTGGATGGCCCCTGGAAAGCCTTGGTCTTGAAAGGATCTTGAATGGACGAGGAACGGATGAAGACTCCTGGAAGCACCTCGATCCTTCAGCGTCTGGACGTCGTCGCCAAGGTTCCTTTGCTCAATTATCGCTCAATATTATCACTCGCTTTTCATAAATAATCACTAAAATCACTAACTATTACTAAAATCACTAACTTTTCGATGACCAAGGGGTTGGGTATTTATAGACTTTACCTCCGCGGTTATTAATGGATTTACATGAAGAAATTTTGAAGTTTATCCAGGTTAACAAACAGATAAACATAAATTAATTCATCATTATCTGTAATTATCTAAAATGCGTCGCTTAAGGGAGACGTCTTTTAAACTGATTAAGATAAGGATAAACATCCGGGAAAAAGAGATAGAAACGGCTTAGAAAACCTAAATGGCGTCGTGCCTGGCAGACGTCTTTTAGCTAATTAATCGATTAATTAAAATTCAAATTTAAATATCAAAATATGAATAAACTCTAAATGGCGTCTTTACAGGCCGACGTCTTTTAGACTTCATATTTTAATCAAAATTTTGAGTTAAAATCAATTTAATTAATTAACTTAAATTATGTCTGCCTAACCCGATACTATTTAGATATCTAATCCAGAAAGATCAATAAAAATTGATTAATGATTAAATATCATACCATTCTGAGGCATTATTATATGATATGAAATTTTACTCAAAATGATGTTAAAATTAGCGTGTCTACAGTACCTACATCATGCTTCTAGACTATAGGGTAGTACTTCTCTCTTATCACCTCGAACCAAAGTCCCGACTATTCTGTACTTAGTTTCTATATCCACTTGGACAAGAGAGCTAAGCTGAAGTCGCGGATGTCCTTCGCAAGAAGACCCCCATTTAATGGAATTTGTCAAACTAAAGTGGTAATACTTTTATGGGGGCTTTTCTAACTCCTGAAGTATGTATTTCTTCTCTTCAGTTAGATACTCCGACTTGTTGCGTAACCTTCCACAACTCTGCCACCTTGCAAGAAAACAAAAACAAAAGGAAAAAGAAAAGGGTGATAATAAGTTGCCAAACTCATAAAGGATTCCTCCTTAAGGCTTGACTACTACTACTCACTATGAGACAGAGATGATTAATATAATGATAATGTTGTAATTTGTAAGAAGGTAAACTACTATGTAAGAAAGTAAACTATTGTGCAACTAAACAATGTGTAGGAAACGAGGTAAGTGACATTGCGACAAAGACCATGTAAACCTCTACTCTGACTTCAAAATAGACTCTGAGTACACTACTCGTTAATTGACTGTTTGACAAACAATTTTAAAACACTTAATTTCCTTCATATACTTCAAACAAAAAGGTAGAGGATTAGTTAGAAGTTAGCACATGACCACTTCAATTACCATTTTAACGGTCATCTCGGTTCCTGTTTGACCACATCCAGTCCTACCCTCAATTGGGTTATTTAAATTCCATGCAACTGGTTTTCTCCACAACTGTGTGATGGAAGTGTCTAAGTCTAAGCTAATATAGAAATGACATGGTTGCTTACACACTAGTTACAATTGTGATGCCTCAGTCGAGAGGTTGAGGGCATCTCTACCAGGTTGTAACAAAAGGTGAGGCAAGTAAATATGCCTAGTTGGACTTGATGGCTTGTGAGGTCCAGAACTTGAGTATGTGTACACACAATAAAGTTAACTGTCTCCAACTCCTATGTGTGCACACAATATAGTTAACTGTCTCCAACTCCCACCCCAAAGTGAGTTCTAGGTCACTAACGAGGCTTGAAGACTCACCTTGGTGCTCATTCAAACTTGCCATAATGGCTAGCAGGCAGTTTTTTGTACAGTGGTCATCAATAGATTTTCCCGATCAACTTACATGTGTTCTCATACATAAAGAAGGTTGTTCTTAATGAACGTCTCCCCTCCAACTCTTTATCCTAGACACTAAAGGGTAAGAAAGGTACCTTTTTATAGTGTATAGGTGGTGCTAAGTGTTATGTATTCACTTCCATGCTTCACCCAAACTATAGATGTTACATGTGATCAAGCATGGAAGTATCAGTATCAGTATCAGTGGGCACTGGTGCTCATACGTTCTAGTACTGGTATAAGACGTTTCCGCCGGCTATCGGCCAATAATAGTTTTTTTATTTTTTATTTAAATGTAAATGACTGGTATTAGGGTCCTCTCACCCGCCATATCAGTATCGGGATTGACGTACAGGGGTACATATCGGCCGATACTGCCAACCATGCATGTGATCAATACGAGTAAGAACACATGTTGAATCAACATCTCATTTTGGACACCAAAATAGGGTACTAAAATTATGCACAACATAGTCAGATTAAAGTGCAAGGAAAGGTTATAAAAATATTCATCTCTCCTCCCTTCCACATGGTGAGTAGCTGTAAATCAAAGACTTAATAAATCCTCACATGATGTAGCCCTACACCTTTATAAGCTATCCATAATCTTCCACTTTTCAAATAAAATTCCTACAACATGTCTCCTAGATGTGAGTGCTCATCCCTCTTAAAGTGGTTTCCAAAAATAAATCAAAAGAAAAGACAGAAGAAGCAGGGTACATAGAGAGTGGAAGGGGCAGGTTTTCTACTTCAAATGGCATGAAGAGCCTCCTTTGAGCTTGCTCCGATGAGCATGTGTGCAGACTGCTCCATCCTTCCTTTTCCCCGCGAGGTTCTTGGCTGGAGGACACCCATTTCAATTCTGAAAAATTTCTGGCCTTTTTCTGGTTTCTCTCTCGCCCCCCCTCTCTCTGTCTCTTCCTCTAAGATCTCTTCTCTTCTCTCTCTCTCTCTCTATATATATATATATATATATCTATATAAAAACTCCCCCAGACTTTTCCTCTCTTCCTTTCCTTTCATTTTCCCTCCTCCCTCTCTCTTTCCTGTGTGCTGTGCAGGGGAGAAATGGGCATGCCACAACTGCCCACCTCCTTATATGGGAGGTGTAAGTAGCTGTGCCCCACCTGGGCAAACCACCCAAGGCTGAGCCTTGGCTGCTCCAGCCCATTGGACAATGCCCAATAGTGGTTTTAATTTGGGTCCGATGTATTCCCATGAAGGGCCTAATGTACCTGGCCAATATAAGTTTGAAGGCAAGTTTGAAGGCCCATTAGGACTAGGGGATTTTTTGTATAAAATTCTGTGTTAACAATTAGATGCATTTAATCTTCAACTTCTAAATTTGCACGTATATTTTAGGAGGTTTCTAATCGTTTGCACTTCTAGGAGTTGGGGCCTTTAAATGTGCAGCTTTTTAAGGGGTTTTGGGTTGGACTTTTAAGGTGTTTGGTTAATTTAAAATAATCCTCCATTCTATCCAACAATTGCTTTTAACCCTCAATCTTTTATGTATATGCTTTGGAGGATTAAGTACATGTCCTTGATGGACTTCAAAGGCTTTTAACATGGGGATTTGAAGGCCATTAAAGTGGGGACTTAGGGGGCTTTTGTTTCTCATTCAAGGGGTATTACACTTTGTCTAATTGGTAGCTTGACAAACGTGATTAGGGATAAGGGCATAAAGGATTCCTATATCGACTCACTGACACCTTTACTTTTTTTTTGTTTACGTGTGTGCGTGGCATGGCTGCGAGGGGGTGAGTAGGAGGGGAGTCACTAAATGGATCAAAAGGAACTAAGTAGATTGATAGGGGGAGTCATTTAGCTCCATGTCATCATTCTTACCATACTATAGTTTCTCTTGTTGTTGTATGTTTATATTTTTGAGATATGTGATTGAAGATGATGAAATGGTCATGTAGTTGTACCAAGGTTAACCGTATCGTATCGGATCGTGCCAACTCGTACAAGTCGACTCGGATCTGGGCGGACCCGATGCGCTGGCACGGTCGACTTGCCCGAGTCGCTTTGAACTGCCACCGGATCGCATCGACCTGGCTTGTATCGGGCCGGATCGCACCGTCTCGCAGCGAACCGGTTCGATTCGGCCCGATACACGTTGAGTCGCTCAGATCCGGCCCGATACGGCCTGAGACGTTGCGATCCGATACAATGCAGGGCTTTAAACCCCTAAAACTGTCCGCAACGTTTCTGTTCGGACAGAAACACACCAGACGCAGGAAACACACCCATTCAAACCCTTCCCCCCTCTTTTTGCTTCCATTTATCTTGGTGTTTTTGGGAGATCCAAGTGTTTTTGAAGGTTTGAAGTTGATTTTCTTGGAAAGGAAAGGGTTTTCTAGCTCTTTGGAACGTTTTCATCCGGTTTCAACAAGGTAAGCATCCGAATCCTAAGTTTTTTTATTTATTTTCCTCTTCTTTTCTTGTTGTTTGATGTTTTTTAGGATATTAAAAGATGATCAAGAGGTAGATCTATTATCTCTTTGTAAATTTGACATGAAAAAATCTAGATTTGTTCAAATTTGAGGTAGATTTTTATTAAATCTAAAAGAATACGGAAAAAAATCAAAAAATAAATAAATGATTTATTTATATGATGATGGGCATAGATCTATGAGTTTCACTTGTTTGCTTAAAATTTCATTCAAAATGTTAAGTTATGAAGATTAATGTATTAATGTGATTATTAAAATATGAAATAAAATTTAAAATGTAAATTAATTTACAAATTGTCTACTCTATATTCTAGAAGTAAAAAATGATTAGATTTAGATCTATGTTTTAACTTGTATGTTTTAAGTATACAATTTTTAGATTGAAATTTTATTTTGAAGTTATTAAATTAGTTAATGGTATTATATATTATTACTTAATAATGTTTAAATGTGATACTTTTAGTCTTGTATATAAATTTTGGACATGCCCTCAACTTATATTTATGTTCTTCATACACTTTCAGTTAGTTGTTTTTATAAATATGTTCAAATAATGTTTGTAATTATGTAATTTGTTAAGTATATATTAATGATTTATTTATTTTCGTAATTTAATATTTAATAATTATTTAATATTTGTTAAGTTATGTTTTTATACTATTCTTACTTGTTATTTAATGTATTTGTTTGTTCTTATTTCTCTTTTCTTTGTTGTCATTAGATGGCCGCCCCACCCCCTCGTCGAGAGTCCGGAGACATCGGATGGCAGCATGGGAGCATGGTTGATGGCAGTAGGCACAAGTTCAAATGCAATTACTGTCAGTTTATAGGACATGGCGGTGGTGTTTCTCGATTGAAGAAGCACCTTGCAGGAGGAAAAACTGTTTGGTATAACGAAGTGGTTGGTTGTAAAAATGTTCTTGGGGAGGTCAGGATGCAGATGGCTCAACATTTGAAAAGTTTGAAGGAAGTGCGCTTAAAGAAGGTTGTAGACAAAGAGAGGGAAGAACATATGATCTATGGAGTTGCAAGTGGAGGGGATAATGATGAAGAAGGAGGCTGGACTTAGTCTGATGACGATAATGATGTTCATGAGGTACATGGATGTGAGCCTCCTTCTCTACGTACTAGGCGAGTGTTGGAGCTCAGTAGGCATGAGCATCGGGAGAGAGAATTTATGAGAGCTCAGCAGGGTGTTGGTGGACCATCAGGTGCTGGTGGGAGTTCTTCTAGGGGGCAGGCTCAACTTAGGAGGAGTGTATCCTCTTATTTTACTATTGGACCAGCACCTACAACTCGGCCTCAGAAGCACAAATCAAGCACTCCTATTAAGGTGGTTGACCCTTATATGTTTCCTAGGGAGTGTGGGAAGCATACAAGGGTTGATGATAGCTACAATAGGAAGAGTGGTCCAAGATACATATTGTGTAATGACCGAGATTTCGGGTTCTGTATTCGGGTCGGGTTCGGGCCGGATCCCCTGGTTTGGACCCTGGAGGGGTCTTGAGATTGCTGACTGAATGGCGTCAGCACCGCTCGACGCCTTTCAAAAGGCGTCAGGTTGTGTGGACGCCATTTAGGGTCTGTCGGTTGTTGCGCCACGTGGGCGGGTTTCGGGCCGCGAGAGTACGGCCCTGTCAGATTTGACTGAACGGCGTCTAGCTTGGTCGACGCATTTCAGACTGCGACACCTGCGGTGTCAGGGTGCGGCGCCAGAGCGTTGTCAGTACGGCCTGTCTTGTCGTCTGAACGGCGTCCGCGGTGGTCGACGCGTTTCAGAGCGGTGTCAGTACGGCCGTCCTGTCAGATTGAATGGCGTCTGCCTCGATCGACGCGTTTTAGAGGAATTCTGGTTGACCCCGCGAGCCTCCCCTTCTTTCCCTCATTCTCACCTTCACTCTCTCTCTCCTCACCCTCTCCGCCGTCTCCGGCGATTCTTCCTCCCTTCCCTTCCTCTTCTTCCTCTTCCAACTACTCCATAGCTTCCCTACCTCTCACCTCTACCTCCATCACCTTCCTCGCGGCGTTCCCTTCTCCGGACGGCGGCCGACGTCCCGGCGGAGTGGCGGCGTCCTCGAGGATACCGGCGGCGGCGTGGGGCGAGACGGGTCGGCGGCGAGGAGTTTGGAGGAGTTCGAGAACCGGTAGGGGGACGAAACCTCGCATGTGTGCTCGTTGTTTTCGGCGTGATGTGGCGTGTGTGGGGCTAGATTGAGCATGTTTAGGGGGTTTCCTTGAAGGGATAACGGTGTTTGTGATCGTGGATTCGTAGCATGATTGTGTGGTTGAGCTTCTCTCCTTCCCCCTTTGATTTTGGGATTTTCGGGGTGCCCGGGGTTCAAGGGTGAAGCCCTCGGGTCGAACCAGGAAACCTGGTTTCTGGCGCTAAATAGCGTCGGGCTGGGTCGACGCCTTTCCGAAAGACGTCCGGTCAGCACGACGCGTTTTAGCGCAGAAACCATCCTGTGTGAGGTTTCCTGAGTTAGGGGTTCTGTGCTAAATGACGTCATGGATGGACGACGCCTTTCAGAAGGACGTCGGGCCATCATGACGCCATTTAGGCAGGAAATGCCCCCGTTTAAGGGTTCTGCAAATCTGTCTTTCTGGGTTGAAAGGCGTCGGGACACCCAGACGCGTTTTAAATGGCGACTTCATCGGTGGACGCGTTTTAAGCGATAATCTGACGTTTAACTGAACCTGTCTGAGGGACTTGAATGGCGTTGACCTCGGTCGACGCGATTCAAGCCA
This sequence comes from Zantedeschia hybrid cultivar, assembly GCA_030544215.1. Lineage (NCBI taxonomy): Eukaryota > Viridiplantae > Streptophyta > Magnoliopsida > Alismatales > Araceae > Zantedeschia > Zantedeschia hybrid cultivar. Next base: position 56,355,869 of record JARZZO010000002.1, on the reverse strand, counting down.
GAAGTACTATATTGCTGGTTTTTAGCATGTGTTCCACGGTGAAAGTTCTGAGGCATGTTTTATGTTGTACACTGTGATCGGGGACTTATGTGTGAGTGGAATTACAACATGTTATATGTGTATGTGTGTGTGTCTGTACGAATATGGATTCGGGATGACTGTGGTTTCCGTTTGTCACCATGGGCTGATGGGAGAAGGGCCATGGTGTCTGTGAGGAGGGGTACTTGTTGTGTTTTACCCTTGGCTGAGACAAGCAGAACCACCTTGAGCCCGCCGGGCCGGAGTAGCTGTGTGCTATCCGAGGGGTCGCTGTTTGGTCTCAGCGGGTCGGGGTTTACCTTGGTTGTCGTGACAGCTTCTGGCGTGTTTCCTGCTGAGGAGCCGGTGGTGTTTCTGGTGGGAGTTGGTTTACCCATTAGCCAGTGGGCCTGATGTGACCTTTGATCAAGGTTACGAGTGGTACCTTTAGCCCTTTGGCCTGACGCAGCCCGGGAGAGTTGGGTTTGTGGGTAGTTCCTATAGCTTCGGCTTGACGGGGGTTCGCCGGTCCCCAGGGCCCTCCTGAAGCGCTGAGGCCTAGCGTGGAGGCAATCCGGACGGTAGGACAGTAGTCTAGACTGCTTGTGTGCACACGTAGCTGGCAGTGGCGGTACACTGAGTCCAGCTAGTCCTAGTTTAGCTCGCTGCCTCACCCTACAGTGCCCCGGAACGCTGTAGGGGTGGACAGGCGTGAGCAGTGGTGGTAGTGTTGGGAGGCGACGTTCGACTTCGGTCGACTGTGTGGTTTAGTCGCTTCGTGGACTTTGACTGTGAGTCGTGACTCTGTGTGGAGTTCTTCGGGTTACCTGGAGTGGTTCTTGTTACACTGCTTACCGTGCGTTTCACATCAGAGTTGGGTGTTGTGTTTACTGCTTTACTTTAATTGCCATATATTCCGGTTGTTACACTTGTGGGTGTGTGAGTGGGAGGCAGGGGATCGGATGATCCCTACTGAGCCCATTTCTGGTGAGGCTCACTCCCTGCGGTTTCAGGTGTGGACCTCGAGGCGAGCGGAAGCGTGGTGTCTTCTCGGTGTGCGGACCAGCAGCTGTCTTAGTTCCGGGGTATGCCCCGATGTTGTTGTTCTTCCTTCTGCCTGTACTTATTTAATTGTTGGACATGTAATTATTGTTGGACTGTATACGGACATTGTTATTTTCCTTCCTGCGCACTTGCTTACCTTGTGGTCCGTGTGTTTGTCATATTTAGTCCTGTTTAGCACTTACTCCTCCAGACGTGTTGTGTGAGATCCGGGTGTGAACCCGTAGTTAATGGGCCGACATCCATTTAGTGACCGGGTCCCTGGTCATAGGATGGCGGGTCGTTACATATTGGGAAGGGCTGTGGCAAAATTTTGGCATCAGGCAGGCATCTCCTTTAATGCAGCAAACAACCCTTACTATTCTAGTATGATCCATGAAGCACAAGTTGAAGGATTACATGTTAAACCCCCCACTCCAAAAGAACTGGTAGGAAAATATCTTGTTGATGAGGTAAAGGAGATCAAGTAGTACATTGGTTCTTTTAAGAAAAAGTGGAAGAAATATGGGGTTACCCTGATGTGTGATGGCTAGTTAGGGACCACCAAGAGCAGTCTTATTAATTTTCTTGTTTATTGCGACAGACAAGTGTTCTATCATAAGTCTGTGGATGCATCAAATCAGATACACAATCATGAATATATTATGCAACTGATGGGCAGTGTTGTGGAGGAAATTGGCAAGAAGTACATTATCCAAGTGGTGACAGATAATGGCTCTGCGTACAAGAAGGCAGGAAGGAGCTAATGCTCCGCAGACCTCATTTGTTCTGGATCCCATGTGCAGCCCACTCTGTGGATTTAATGTTGAAAGAAATTGGGCAGTTAGATCCTGTCAAGAAGAATGTTGCCAAAGTACAAAAGATTACACGATACATCTACAACCATTCTTATGTATTAAGATTGATGAGGGATCATACACATGGTGAGTTGTTAAGGCCTGCAATCACAAGATTTGCCACCAACTTCATTGCTTTGCAGAGTATGTTGAAACATAAAGTAGGCTTGAAGCAAATGTTTAGAAGTGACAATTGGATGCACTCCACATTTCTGAGACAGACGAGGGAAAGAAAATTGAAAGCTTGGTGAACAACAATGATTTCTGGATTAAGATAAAGCTTATTGTATTGCTTATTGAGCCATTATATAAGGTATTGCGCTGTGTGGATGGAGATCGGACACTAATCTTAGGGTTGGTGTATGCCAAATTGGAGGCTGCAATGATGAAGATACCTACAATCTCAAGAAAATACGCAGAGGAATTATTGAAGATTGTAGAAAGGAGGTGGGCCTTCTAGATGGGCAGAGAGTTGCATATGGCAGGTGAACAATTTACATTTCATGTCCTTTCGGGATAATTTTAACTTTTTAAATGATGCTTGATGGGTGATTTTTTTTTTATTATAGCGTATTATCTCCATCCGGCATTTCAGTATACTCATTCGTTGGCGCACAATGACGACTTGATTGGAGTTGTGACAATGGTGGTCAACTGACTTGTGGGTGATTCGAATGTAGCGGTAGAGGCAATTAAATGAAGTAGGGTGGCCAATCCATTATTCTATCATTTCTTTGCGTCTGTTATGCAAAGAAGGTAATAACATTGTTAATTATGCAGATAAAAATATTTCGGGAGGCAGTAGGCATAATTGTAGAGCCATCAGCTATAGCTGGCCGTGAGAAATCTGGTATAAAATGAACTTGGTATAGAAAACACTTCCATATATTGTTCTTTCTAATTTTCATATCTTGATAGACTTCTATTGTTTGTTTCGTAGCTGATTGGTGGTTAAATTATGGAAAGTCTGCACCAACATTGAGAGGCATAACCATCAAAATCTTGTCGCAGACTTCTTCCTTCAGTGGATGTGAGCAGAACTGGTCTATGTTTGCACTGATACATACAAAGATCAGGAATCGGTTGTCGCACATCCGCTTGGATAAGCTTGTGTATGTCCACTACAATATGAGGCTGAGGATTAAACATTTGCAACATAATGCAAAGAAAGGAGAGGGTGATTATGATCTCATTGATCTTAGTTACCTTCGAGATGATGGGGATCTTATGGTTGCTTGGGTTGCCAGAACAACGGATTGTGGGGAGCTAGACCTCGATGAGACAGTAGATCCTGATGAGGGCCCTCGTCCAAACACTTTCTTGGCAGTAGAAATATCAGCAGCAGCAGGTGGAGAGCAAGATGATGAACATATTGTTGGTTCAAGTCATGATCAGGAGCGTGTAGAAGGTTATGATCAGGAGGTTGACTTAGAGGCTGATGATGATGATTAGTTGGTCACAAGGGGCAGAAGCGCAGTACTTTGGGATGACTCAACAGAGTGGGAGCAGCTAATGTAGGGTCCTACACCTCAGCGTCCTCCAGTTGTACATGCACCTCAACGTCCTCCAACTTCACTAGCACCTCAACATCCATCCAGATCTCAGCCTATACAGAGTGGACCTCCGTAGGGATAGCTTTCTAGTTAGAGTTCACGTCATTCCAGTGCATGTACTCTAGTACGTCTCTCAGCTGGTGTAGTGCAGAAGCAAGCATGCAGCAAAGAAATAACTTCAGAGGGTAAGAAGGGATGGAGTGGCATGAAGTCCCAGATATCAAATGTGTTAACATGATCCAAAAAGGGCAATAAGAAGAAGGATACAGTCCCAGATGATCCTATAGACATTGCAGACTTAGAAACCTTGGATCCTAACGCTCAAGATGAGACACCATCTCCTTCTGATACTCGAGTCTCAGAGAGTGGATCTTCTTCATCAGCTGGAGATGATACAGATGATGGTGGCGTGGGGGGTGGTGGAGCTGGTGGTGGCCATACTAATGGTGGTGGGTGAGGTAGGGTCCTTTATACTGGGGGGTAGGACTCTACGCACGCCACTCAGGATACCGACCATGGAGCTCGTGGGCCAGATGAAGCTATAGAAGTACTACCTCGTACTCTGATAAAGGTTCCGTATCGTCGGAGGGGACAGGAGGCGGACATACCATATCCGATGCACATTGACTCATCCTCAGATGATGAGCATTTTTATAATCCTGACCCTGGCACGATCATGTATGAGTACGGGTTGCACCACATCATAAGAGAGCTTGATGGGCTGCGTACACAAGATAAGAGAAGCTCAAGCGTGGGACATTATAGTTCTGATGCATCTAACTCGCAGCGGCGGCCACAGACAAGATATGAGAGTACATCCTTTTACAGTGGTGATCATTTAGTCTCAGATACCACCAGCCAACATTAGTTATGTATGGATATTCTACTTCAGGTGCATATCCATATGGTGGTCACAATTATGGTGAAGGTGCACCTTATGTTCCTGCAGTACCACTGCCAATCATATATAGACCGAATGATGTGGCATATCAGTAGTACTCAGTAGAGTTTCATCAGAGATATAGCTCCTATATGACTTGGAGCCAATATCAGGATTATGTGGCGTCCAACTATCAAGTTCAGTTACTAGGAGATGCTCCGACGGGGACTTATAGCTATGCCATGCCTTCACCGTATCCATATTAGGGCCATCATTGGTATTTCATTTACTTTTGCTGTGATTTTAAACTCTTAAATCTTAATGTATTTGTCTCATTTTAATAATTGAATATGGTTCAATAGTTCAAAATTTGAAATGAAGATCATGTTCTTAAATTATTATTTCAATTCTTTTTTTGCAGATGCCATGTGAGCGACATCATCCATAATGGGAGCACGGGTACACAGTCCCAGGAGATCGACGGATCTACTGTCTTTACTGGGGACACCTTGTTAGCGGGATTCATTGTTTCTCGGAGCATCTTGCGGGGATATGCAGAGATAACATCCCATTTCCTTCAGTCCCTCGTGATGTCTGTGTATAGTTCCAACAGTTTCTGAGGCAGGAGGAGCCATCATCTACCAGAGGATGTACACACCTGACAGCCAGGCCGCCTACATCGTTGACTCGTCCATCGTCATCAACGTCTACTGGAGGATCTAGAGCAGAGATCGTGGATGCTGTGAGAGCATTTTTTTAGAGTTTCATGTTCCATCTACTGCTGTTCGCACACCATCATTTGTTCAGAGGGTTAGATGTATTCAGAGACAACCATATGTCCAACCTACTCAGATTGAGTTAGACTTTGGTGGAGAGGATGATGGATCTTTTGCTTCTTTTGATGATTTTGATGAGAATGATTGAGTGATTTTATGACTCATGTACTGTTGCTACTGCATATGTCATTTTGTCATATATAATATCATGTCTGAAAAACTTATTAGTTTTCAGTATTGATGCTTGAAATTTTATATTTCATCATTCTATGAGATTTGGTGTGGCACTTTCTTTTGCAAATTGATATTTCTTGTATTCAATTCTTCTTAATTAGTATGCTGGGGACCTAGAGTATCTTTTTTACATAATTAAATGAATGAAATTGATGTTTTCTTGTTAAATGTGACTCATAATCATTAACCGTAATAAAAACATCTAGTAGAATTTATAAAATTGTATATTCATGTCAATAAACTGAATATTTCTCTTAAAAAGAAAAAAAGAACCGGCCTGAACCGGATCGACTCATACGAGTCGGCCCGAGTTGTCCGAACCGGATCAGATCCGACTCGTATCTGCAAGAACCCGATCCGATCTAGATCCGCGAGACGGCGAACCTTGAGTTGTACATTGTACCTTTCATTGTTTTCAAGGCATTGCCTAGGTGACGCTTAGGCGACAAGGCTTTCCATGCCGCCTAAGGCGACCTGGTGTCTAGGCGAGCAGTCCATATGACACTCGCCTTGGCCACCTAAGGGCACCTAGCCCACCTAAGGCCCACCCAACCTGCTTTGTTTTGGAAGCAACCAGCCTTCTTTTAGTTCGCCTTAGTGATTACAAAAAGGTTTATACATATTTCTGTAAAACTCCCCATTCTTTATGTCAAAATAAAGAATTGGCGATCAAACTTCCCACTCGGTTCCCGCTTTCGATGGGATTCTTATGCTAGTGCATAACATGTTTCCTGTCTCTCTCATGGTCATTGGAAAATATGAGATCTTGGATATATCTTATACTTTCTTTACATGTCATGATCTTTTAACTAATAAATTTCATATCTTTCATTTTGATTGACATGTACTCTCAAATTCTCATTGATTTTTTCCTTATTCATTTGCTAATGTTTCTTAATATTTGCGGTTTATTATGTTTCTCCTTCTACATTATAGGTATATGCTGAATGTTGTGAATGCCGATGCTAGTTTGCACCCTTGTATATAGATAAAAATAGAATTTAATATGGTGAAAAATGTAGATAATAGTCCTCTTGAAACGTACTAGGATATATAAATTAGGCTTCGCCTAGGTGCCTCGCCTTGTCGCCTAAGCGGTAAGGCGGTAGGCCACTGCCTTGGTCTCCTTGACAACATTGGTACCTTTTATTAATGTACTGAAGTCATCTCTTAGTTATTGTTGTGTTAAATTTCCTGGCTCATGCTTCCTTATTGCATAACATTATGGTTTGTCTCACTGCACAACTTCTACAGGCCTCTAAACCAGAATCTTAACCGTGGTGACTCTAACACGGTTTTAATCTCTGGAGTGATATTGGCAACAAATGATTGCTGATTGTAGAAAGTAGTCAGGTTGTCTGCAGTGGTAGTAGTTTAGCCAGTTTTCTTTTATTCTTTTCCCTTTGTATTCACTGCATTTTAGGGGGTTCACATTGTGTCTTAATACTGGGGAAAAGTAGTCCATCGATGTTTGTTTTTGTTTAATCCTGATAATAAAAGGAGAATGTGGGAGATGGCTGCGGTACTCTACCAGGTACTGTAGCACGGTGCTGTAGCTTGTGAATGGTAGTGTTGTCCTCGTCTCTTTTCTTCCTACGTCTCATCTTCTCGTTCTCTTTTTTGTGATTCTAAATTTCTCCCAACAACAACATGGTATTGAGCTTTCCAAAAAAAAAAACATGGTATTGAGTCCCAGATTATGTTTCTGGGCTGTGCACCCTATGTTGGTCATTATCCATGTGACAGACCCTAAACCTAATCTCTTGCCATCCTTCCTGCAAGAGGTTTTTTTTTCTTAACATCAATCATGTAAGTGTTAGATGGAAAGGGTAATTCCAACAATTTCTGTCCCTAATGCCCCTATTTCCAGGAATTAGTCACTTCAACGGTCTTCGATGGTTATACGGATAGTGCCCTCTGCACCCTCAGCCTTATAGTTTTGAGCTGGATATCCCAATAACTTCAGCGCCTATTCTTCTTTAAAATCATAGCACTGGATTCCTACTGAGGGGCACGTTGGTGGAACCTGTTTCCTTTTATTTCTCTTTTGATTTTTTCTTGAGGTATGGAAATGTCCCATTAGTTCTTGACAGTATATGAAGGAAAGAAGCTGGTCAAACATGAAGTGTTAGCAATTAACTGAGTAGCTCATCAGCAATTAAACGAATATGAAATGAGGAGGTAGGCATGAAGCTGAACTCAAAGGGGAAGAGTCTACACAAAAGAAGATGAGTCTAACACAATACAGTAGATGATGACAACAATAAGCAGTAAATTCAATTGAAAATAGACTGTTTATGGCTGTTTCGGATCAGACTGTGAAATGCTGAAGATGTATGCAAGACCAATTGAAAACAAGGGGTGGATCTGAAACAAAATGATGGAGAGGAATAGTAGGAAGAAAGTGAATGAAGAGCAGTATGTGCAACCTTGATTTTAGTGTAATGTACCTCTGATACTTCTCTAATGTCATCCAAGTTTTTCTCCAGGATTTATGCCTGCATATAGCAGGAAAGACATGGGCAAAAAAAGGGAGATTCCAGATACAATGCATCCCAGCTAGTGATTTGTGCTAGACGTTTACACAAATGTTCCTGTTCTAGTCAGCATATACATACTGCCCAGATCTAAGTTGAATGATCAGAACACCCTTCATACGCAATCAGTAAACTAGATACAATTGTTCCTCCAAAGAGATAATCATAAAATAAGTTAAAGCATATTATCATGTGCATAAATGTCCATCCAAATGTATCAGATTATTGCATGGAATGCTGGAAACCAACAAAGGACCCTTGCATGGCATACATTAAACCTTACACATTGTCTCTTTAGTGAGGTTGTCTGAGAATACGAGAGTTTAAAATCGTCAAAAAGGCAACTTGAGCCCAAATGCTAATTGTTGGCATCAGTTTTTTTGTCATGCTTTACTGACATATTATGATGTGTTCTCAAAAGGGCAATTTGGGCGCAAGTCAATGTTTTACTGAGCCACATAAGTCAAAGCTGGACATTCAAAAAAAGAAAAGAAAAACGTAAGTTAAATCTGGGTTTCATAGTTCATTGCAGGCATTAGGTTTTTTAATTCCTGAGATCTGAATCAATAAGCAAGAAGGGAGACTTGTTCTGGTTTCCATGTTACGTGGGTATGACTGAAGAGGGGAATTTTACCGTAGATATGGCTCTCCACTGAACACCATTTGCTTCTGTGTAGGATGCTATGCATATGCAATGCTAAGATTAAGCAAATCATAAAAGAGACAGCTTGCAGAAAGAAATGCATTGGTGTGCAAGATGGGCAAGAACTTGTTCAAAATTGAAGCTTTTATGTACTTGTTTTCATGCTTATTTGTCTTACCATGTGCTTGTATGAAAGTACACTTCACCTACAAATGTCCGCATCAGTATCTCTGAGCATGTTGTCCACGTTTTCTTAAAAGATCTGCTTTAGGTACACTATGACTTGTGCTGTTGTTGCTGGTTTACTTTGCCTGCTGAAGTCTTGAATCTAAAATAATCTGCTCATATAGTCATGACATCTCTGTTAATTCCCTATTGCCAACATGTGGAATGGTTTGTTTTGCAGAGGCACCTCTTTGAGCAGCGTGCTGTAGTTGATGCTGATGGCGGAAAGTATTTGAATGAAGATCATGATCTTAGATCTGTAAGTCCTCATATTAGGCTTGACTATTGTTTTATTTGCATCCCCTCCCACTTCACTTCTTTGCTCTAATTTTTCATTGTGGAACTGGAGCAAGACTGTGGTCGTTTTTCGTATGCTGTAGTCATCTCTGTAAATATAGTTGCTTTCTTACTGATCTGCTATGAACTTTCTCAATATTTGTGTTGTTTGATTTTCATTTGGTAATTCAAATGCCTTACTAGACTTCCTTACCAAGCACCATCAAATGGAGAGTTGGAGACTACCTGGAAATAATTTATATCAATGGTCATTTGTTCAGAAGTACTATCCCAGGATGTCCAGCTGATAATCCCTCCTCCACATGATCATGCTGCTTTTTTTTAGCTGCATATCTGTTTTTGGGCTTCTCCATTATATTCCTTTATATATATTTTATATTCGTGCACTTTTCTTTTGAGAAGGATAGACCCAGTCAACCCTGACTGGCATGTCAAATTATACTGTCTTCCTCTGCATATATTCTATATTCGTGCACTTTGCTTTTGAGAATGATAGTCCCAATCAACCCTGACAAGGATATCAAATCATACTGTATGTACATATGCCTTTGTTCTGGTTATGTGTTCATTTGTTACCAACTAAAGTTTTTTTGCACATGGATCACAAGGGAGTAAACCCATGATCAAACTGCAGCACCAATAACTGCTAACCAAGGCAGCAACAGCAACAAGAAACAGCCTGCAACAGCAACAAGCAAGAGCAGTAGCAGTAGACAGCAATAACAAGGGCATGAACACAAATAAGAAAAAGGAGAGAGTGAGAAGGAGCAAAAGAAAGAAGAGAGGGATGCCAACCATTGGGGGGTCCAACACAATCAACCCCCCCCCCCCCCCCCCCCCCCCCCCCTGATTACATGAAATACCCCTCACTGGTGGGGGGGTATTTCCTTTTAGAAAAGAAATAAGAAAAGAAGAAAAAGAGGAGAGAGGAGGGACTACCGGTGGGGGTACTCACCGGTAGCCAACCCCGATCGATTCATTCCCACAGGTGGGTGGGTCCCAAGGAAAAAGAAGAAAGGAGAAAGGAGAAAAGGAAGGAAAATAAGAAAAAGGAAGGGAGGGGGGAGTGACCGGTGGGGGACCCACCAGTCAGACCCCCCACTGGTGGTTCTCACCAGTGGGGGGGTGCCACCGGCTGCCTCCCTCCGCCTCTCTCTCATTCTCTCATGCAAGGTTCAAAAACTCGGCTCGGATCGGTCGAGTCGGACCGGTTTTGGACCGTCCGTGCCGATCCGGGGTTTTTTGGCCGAGTCTAGGACTCGGATCGGGCGATCCGAGGCAAAATCGGGCCGGGTCGGCTCGGATCGGCCCGACCCGGCCCCCAACGACTAGTTTGACTAGCCGTTGGGGGTCAACCTAGCCGTTGCTGGCCGTTCCCAAACGGCCAGCAACGGCTAGTTTGGGCCTTAGGGGTCTATTTAAACCCCGCCAAGGCCTTCCTAAGGCTCCACAAATGCCCTTTGAGCCTCCTAACATTCTTGCTCTCTCTCCCACTCTCTTGATCATAGAATTCTCTCTCCATCTCTCCCACGAGGTCACTACTAGTCTCCTACAAGCTTCGCGATCTCTCCTCTTCTTGTGCTGTGAAGGAATGGCATCTCAAGGTGCTGCTGAGCGGTCATCTGGGAATCCTCCTAGCGCTGATCCTGCTTGGGGTCATTGCACACCGGTGGACATGGGCCAGAGAAAGGTACAATGCAAATATTGCAACCGGGTCGTCTTTGGCGGGGTCTACCGATTCAAACAACATCTTGCTGGAATAAAAGGTGAAGTTGCAGCATGTGCTCGAGTTCCTTCAGAGGTTATGATCCATTTTCGAACTTATATGAAGGAGAAGGAATCAAGCAAAGCAAGTACTGCCAGAAGAAGACAGGAAATTCGAGACGAGTTGTCTGAACCAACGCGAAGGTCTGATGTTGGAGTCCGGTTTGGTGGAAGTAATCAACCTATAAATGTTGATGATTGGGATACAAGTAAGTTTCTTATTTAACTTATTTTCATGTTCTTCATTTAACGTTTTTAGACAAATAGTTATACTAAATTAAATTTTTTTCTTTTACATTTAAAGCTGAATTGCTACGTGCAATGGAAGCAAGCCGGCGGTCCTTTACAGATGAGGACTTATTTCAGCAAACTGGAAGATATGGAGGACAAGGAAGTGGCTCCACACCTTCTGCACAAGGGAGCACTAGCGCTGGCATGAGCATTAATGTATGCGAGGAGCTGCCTCAGGAGTTCACTAGAGCTGGAGATTCTAGAGTAGGTCCAATAGATCCATTCCTCACTAAGAAGAGGGATAAACAACCTTCTATTAGTGCTGCATTCAAGAACTTAAAAGCTTTGTAGGAGAAGATAGGGAGAGCTTGTAACGACCCGCCACCTTATAATCGGAAACCCGATTACTAAATGGGTATCGGATCATTAACTACGGTTTCACACCCGGATGTCATACACACGTCTGGAGGAGTAAGTGTTAAACAAGGCTAAATATACAATTACACGGACTTCAAGGAAATTACAAGTGCGCAGGAAGGAAATTAACAATGTCCGTACATAGTCGAACAATAATTACATGGTCCAAAGAATTAAATAAGTACAAGCAGAAGCAAAGTACAACAACATCGGGGCATACCTCGGAACTGAGATAGCTACTGGTCCACACACCAAGGAGGAGGACACCACACGCCGCCATTCGCCAGGAAGTCCACACCTGAAACCGCAGGGAGTGAGCCACACCAAAATTGGGCTCAGTAGGGATCATCCGATCCCCTGCCTCCCGCTCACACACCCACAAGTATAACAATACAGAATGAAGGCAATTAAGTAAAGCAATAACATAATTCCTAGATTTTGATATAAAACACATGCATTCGAAATGTAACACACACAACTCTGAAACCACTCTACCAGGGAGCTTACAACCAGTATCTCGGCAAAACACGCCAACCACACAGCCGAACGTGGGAAACACCGACCCGCTGAGACCAAACAGTAACCCCTCGGATAGCACGCTAGCTACTCCGGCCCAACTGACTCTAGGTGGTTATTACTTTCCCCAGCATGAGTGACACTTCACAAGTACCACTCCTACACCGGTACTAGCTAACGCCGGGGTACACCAGGTGACCCTCTCTCTAGGCGTCACCCCACCACTCCTCCCACCGGCGCTGTGTCCCAACCACATCGACACAGGGTGTGAAGTGCTGTAACTGTCACTCTAGGTCCACGGTCGCATGAAACACAACACAGTGCGATCCGATCACGTAAGAATCCTTATCCTCGAGTACGATTTAAAGCATGCATTTGACTGAACTATCTAACAGTATAAACACATATTAATAGCATGAATTAATGTGATTCTGTCTTGAATCGCGTCGCTCAAGGCCGACGCCATTCAAGCCTCCTAAACTGGTTCATGAAATCTCGGCCTCAGAACATGGCCTAAAAGGCGTTGTGTCAAATTGTTGTCTTTTAAAACGCGACTCTGTCCCTAGTCGCATGTTAGCGACAAAAACAGAGACAGACTACGGTTAATTCGCTTAAAACACGTCGTCCTGGGAAGCCGCCATTTGAAAGGCGTCGCTGTCCCTGGACGCTATGCAACACGGAAATCTATTCTAACAGAAACCGCTTCTGGGACATTTCTGCTTAAATGGCGTCGTCCTAGGAAGCCGCCATTTGAAATGGCGTCGTCCTAGCGCGACGTCATTTAGGGCCAGAAACCTGGTTTCTGCAGCTCGACCTGAGGGTCCCCTTTAACCCCAAATTCACCTCAAACACACCCAAGAGGGGGAAACAAAGAAGGGAAACCAAACTACCACATGAAACCCACAAATCCTCATTCATAGAAATCACCATTCCCATCAAGAAAGCCCCTGAACATGCTTATTCTACCAAAAAACCCCATACACGCATCATGCTTCACAACGGGAAACACAGATGAAACAACCACAATACATGCAAGGTTCGTCCCCCTACTGGTTACTTGAACTCCTCCTGGCTCTGTGCCGCCGCACCGCAGACCGCCGCCGGTACCTCCGAGGACGTCATCACTCCGCTGGGATGTCGGCCGCCGCCTGGAGAATGAAGCGCTGCGAAGGAAGTGGTGGTGGGAGTGGTGAGAGGTAGAGAGGTATTGGAGTGGTGGAAGAGGAAGAAAAGGAAGGGAAAGAAAAGAGGGATCGGAGGGGGCGAAGAGAGGGAAGAGAGAGAGTGAGGGAGAAAATGAGAGAAAGGAGGGAAGGCTCGCGGGGTCAATCTGAAACAGGGTAAAACGTGTCGTGCGAGACAAACGCCTATCAGCTGACATGACGGGCCGTACTGTCAGAGACTCTGAAATGCGTCGCCTATCAAGGACGTTGTTCAGACGACAAGACCGGCGCCGTACACTGACAACCCAGGGTCCTACTTTGAATGGCGTCGTCCAACAAAGACGCTGTTTAGACGACACGACAGGGGCCGTACTGTCGCGGCCCGAAGCTCGCATACGTGGCGCCCACGTGGCATAACAACAACCTAGTTAAATGGCGTCCACACAGCAAGACGCCGTTCGAAAGGCGTCGTGTATCCTAGACGTCATTTAGAAGGTACTCTCCAGACCCATCATGGCCCAAACCAGGAGATCCGGCCCGAAACCGACCCGAAAATTGAACCCGAATCCTCAATCCTTACAGAGCTACTGTTAGGTGGTTTTTCTATAACAGTATCCTTGCTAATGCTGTCAAGGGGCCATATTATGAGTCCATGATCGAGACCATATAAGAAGTTGGCAAAGGGGTTGAGGGACCTTCCCCATATGAGATATACAACAAGTACTTGGATAGGAAAGTTGACGACATCCGAACATACATTACATCATTTGAAAGGATATGTGATGAGTATGGATGCACTTTAATGTGCGATGGATAGATAGGTACATAAATCTTATCTTCATTTTTTTATCTTATCTTCATTTTTTCTTAAATCAGAATGGGTCTCTTTTTGATTTCTTATCACGTTTGGAACTTTACAGGGATAATAAGAAGTATGATCAACTTCTTAATTTACTGCAAAGTCGGAACCGTATTTTGGAAGTCTATTGATGCATCTGGAAAAATAAAGAATGCCCAGTACCTATATAAATTAATAGATCAAATGGTGGAAGAAGTAGGCGAAAAAAGGAATGTCCAAGTGGTTACGGACCATACAACGGCGTTCAAGTTAGTTGGACAAATGTTGATGCAGAAGAAACAACATCTATACTGGGTTCCCTGTTCTGCTCATTGTATTGACTTGATGTTGGAAGACATTTGCTCTGATCCGATGGTAGATGGAGTGGTCAAAAGTGGTCCATTTATCACCCCATTGATCTACGACTACAACAACATTCTGGATATCATGCGCATACATACTCATAGAGGAGAGCTGCTTCGTCGGGGAGCCACCAGGTTTGCATCTCAATATATTTCTCTAGATAGTTTAAGTCAACAAAAGAACAACTTTATTAGGATGGTGGCATCGGAAGATTGGGAGAATCACATATTGCGGCATATACCAATTAAGGTCAGAAAGAAAGGTAAGAAAGTGGCTGATCTAATTCTGTCTAGACCCTTCTAGAGGGGGGTGCAAGCGGTATTAAATATTGTAGAATCGCTTGTTCGTGTCTTGCGATCTTGTGATGGAAAAAAGATCGGATATGGGATATTTATATGAAGCTATAGACAGAGCTAAGGAGCTCATTCAACTTAACAATCCAACAACCTATGTGAAGTGGTGGGACACAGTAGACAGACGTTGGGAACACACTTTACATCACGATCTTCATGTAGCTGGTAAGCTACTGACTTTCTATATGTGTTATTTGTATACACATTTCTCTTAAGTAATAACTAACTTCAACTTATTTATTTAGGTTATTTTTTCAACCCTCAGTACATGTTTAGAATTGATGGGAAGAAGGATAACTATGATAGTTGCTCGGAAGTGTTGATGGGGGCTAAGTCTGTTATTAAGCGCATGCTTGCAGATGAGGACAGAGCAATAATGGCATGCAAGCAAATGCATGATTACAGAATGATGTTATACCACTTTGGGACAAGTACTGCTCAAAGAGCTGTCAAAATTTTGACTCCAGGTTTGAAAATTATTAACTAGATGTTCTACTTAATTTTTAATTATAGCTTGCACATTGTTGACATGGCCAATTTTCTATTTATAGTTGACTGGTGGCTAGATCATGGAAAAGCATATGGATATGAAGATCTAGCCTATGTCGCAATTCGGGTCTTAAGTCAAACAACCTCTTCATCAGGTTGTGAGAGAAATTGGAGCACCTTTGGCTTGATTCACACCAAGCAATGGAATAGATTGAAGTCGAGCCGTCTAGAGAAGCTAGTATTCGGTCATTATAACATGAGGTTGAAGCTAAAAAATCTAGAGCTCATAAGGAACCTTCAAAGGCATGAGAAAGAGAGAATTTCCGGACAAGCCACGGAGACAACACATGCAGAAGAACCCATAGACTTGGATGAGCTGTTCGAGGAGCAACATCCACTAAATGCATGGGTTGATGCAAGCACCCCAAATGAGCCTGAATTCGACCCAAATGATCGGGAATGGGCGGAAGGTGAGTTAGATAATGTTCCACTACTGATTGATTTTCAACCTCCTCCTCCAAAACGTCAGAAGAGCAGCAAAAAACAAGTACCAAGCAAAAGGAAGAGTGGTACTGGAATTGAGATTGCTGATCTGGAGAAGAAGAATACACACATGTTACCCAAGATGAAGATCATGGTAGCAGAGCAGGACGTGAAGAATCTTCCATTCTAACATTCAGTAGATTAAGGAGGAAGGATAATAGTAAAGCTCCTCAGTGTGCAAAGGCCAAAGAAGAACTTAGGAGGGAGAGAGAATATCAGGAGTGACTATTAGATGCATCATCATATTCTCCATACGAAGGGTATAGTCAGCCTATTGGATATGTAGTTTACCCTCCTCAACATTTTGATACATTCGACTATTCAGGGGGTTGTCTAGAATATCCAGAATTGTCAGTCATTTATATCAATACGGATGACTATAGTCGGTATGTGATGCAATATGAACAATACTACTAGAGCTATATGTCATGGACTGAGTATGTACGCCATATGTTCATTCAGTATAATGTACGTTTGGAGTAAATGTAAGTTGATAATCATATATGTAAGTTTATTCAAGGTTTTTTTGTCCAACAACATCTTATGTATTTTAAATCAATGTATTTCAACACAATTATGCATTAGACTTGTGTTTTATATTTTTTTCATATTTTTTCAAATTGTTTTCCATTTTTTTCTGCTATCCGAACCAGCCGAGCCTGACTCAGCCAGGATTGGCTAGGATCGGGTTGACTCGGATCAGAATCGGCCGATCCGATTGGTTTTGGACCGGCCGATCCGGGACCCGATCCCGGGTTTCTTAACCTTGCTCTCATGCTCTCTCTCTCTCTCTCTCTCTAATTTAAAAAAGAGAGCGGAGGGAAAAGGCACTGGTGGGGGGTGCCATTGGTACCCTACCCCCCACCAGTTGACCTCCTCCCATCCACTATAACCTTTGATGGTGGCTGCTGTGGGGGACGAAAGAAGAGAACACGAAGAGAGTACCAAGACACTCGCAAAAGGAGAGGAAAAAAAAGACCAAGAAGGCTTGGAGGGACTCTATACGCTGCCACCCCACTCAAGTTCTCCAAATCAAGAAGGTAAGAAGTTCAAGAACAGAAGCCACTGCATTGTTTTTTTCTAGATTAGGAGGATGCGCTCATAATGCTTGAGGGATCCATAGATGCACTCATAATGTTTGAGTGATCCTTTATGCTTGCTCACATATTCTTTGAGCATTGTATTCATGTATCATGACTCTATCATGTCGGAGTCATGAATGTTATTTTTCTTTGATTAAGTGAAGGCATGTCTCACTAATCGATTTAAAGTATGATTGGGTCATGTATCAATGCCATCATGGAAATAACATTCAAGATTGAGTCCACTTAGTGAATTATTTATCTATGTTATTTCATGAAATACATGTGTATGACTTCCCCAAATGGAACAAGCTTTATTGTTGGGCCTTTAATGGATCTTAAGTGAACCCACAAAAGCCAATTGACATAAAGGACACTTCATGGGTCATGAACATGGTTCACTAAGACCCATTAAAGATAGTGTGCCAAAGGGCACCCAATTGAAACACTTTCTCAACAAATCCTCTTCTAACCCATCAATGTCTTTTAAGATGTTCAAAGGATAGTTGGGGTTAAAGGGAACTCTCTTAAAGGATACTAAAGGACACTTAAAGGTTCTCAAGCGAACATGTTAGTAGCCTTTAACAAAAGGACACTTTATGTTCCCTATGGCTCATGGGAATGTTATACCCTAAAGGTTGCTTAAGGAATTAAGAATATCCTTTAAGGATATTAAAAGAAATTTGGCATCTCAATGTGTATCATTTAGTATCCTTTAAAGATTTTAAAAGGGGACCTTGTGCATAATTACTCAAGGTTGTATCCTTTAAGTATCCTTTAAGGGATGCAAGGGATGAAGCAAGTTAATATGTATCCTTTAAGGATATGAGGACACTCAAAAGGATATAAAGGAGTTGTCCTAAAGTCCCTCACTACAATAAGTCATGGTTTGACTTATTAATTTGAATTCGTGATGTGATAGTGCATGATTTTACTTAAGGGCATCATTGGACGGTTAATCAAGCGTGGTCAATCAGTTGATTGACATGGTTAACACTGACCAAGGTCAGTGGGGAGGGGCCAAATTCATAGATCTACGCCTGATCCAATGTTCTAGACTTCTTGAGGGGTCATCCTAAGTTCTCAAAGTCTACCCTAAGGTCATGTTTGGTACCGGGATAGAAATAGGGAGTGTAGACAGAAATATGCCTTCTTTTCTGTCTACAGGGAGGAATAAGGATAAGTCAACTGGTTTAATTTATCCCTATCCCTATTCTGTGGTGTGTTTGGTATGCAAGGGGATAAGAAAAAAGTTAACCCTATTCTTCGTTTGGTAAAAATAAGGATAGTATTGAGGATGACTTGTAGAAAAAGAGATTAATACCCTTCTAATCTCAAGATAATATGGGTGTGCTTATATTATTTTATGTAATATAATTATATATTCAATATATATGGAGTATATTAAATGTAAATATTAAAGTTGTTGACTTTAATTATATAATTATATATTCTATATATGATTATATATTCAATATATATGCTTTCCATTACCCATATCATGATACGCCAAAACATGCTTAATCTAAGTTGTTGAATTTAATTATATATTAAAGGCATTCAATTTATATTACACACAATTAACATATAATTAGAATATAATAATATATTAAAGATGCTTATTAATATTATTTAATATAATAATATATATTACATAATTATATATAATAATATATTCCATGGGTATCAACTTGATTAAGATTTCTATTTAGTTACATATAATGTCATTAGCTAGTAATAGAATCGTTATTAGAGTTAATTATATTATTATTTTTTGAATAGGGTGTAATACTAATGCTTATTAGTACTAATACTAGTATGTAGGTACTAATGCTACTAATGTAAGTACTAATACTAATTAAAGGTAATATATATGTAGTTATATTATGTATAGTAATATACTAAAATACTTATTAGCACTATTTAAAGATAATGATATATATTATTATATTATATATATTATTTAATTATATATTCTATAGGTGATATCGGTTTGATTTAAGATTTTTGTTTAGTAATATATTTAACGTCATTAGGTAGTAATAAAACAATTATTAGAGTTAAATATATTATTATTTTATGAACCAGGGGAAGGTGCAAATGTGGGTACGAATCATGGTTGGCAGTACCGGCCGATACCGGTACGTACCGGTATTGGTCGGCACTGGTACCCTTTATTTAAAGGGTATCGGCCGGTACCAGACCGGTACTGGGCCGGTACCGGCCCGGTACGTGCCGGTACTGGTACTGCCATCCTTGGTACGAATGAGGTTAAGGGGCGGGGATAAGTCATCCCACCTCTTTGATGGAATGAGTTATCCCCATGTCTAACCCAAAAATGGGGTTAAGCTCCCTTATCGCTGTCCCTGTCCCCCTTAATCTCTCTATCCCCGTGAGTTTTGCAATGCCAAACGAGGAACAGGGATATATAGGCCTTATCTTTGGCTTATCCCGATACCAAACATGGCCTAAGTGAATAAAATCAACTAAATAAACAAAGCAAAAGAAAACAAACCCATGCAATGTTTTGATCACATTTATCCACTTCCTTGCTGGTACTCTAACTAGAAACCTCAGCCAGTTCAAAGTAGTCTACTTTCCCTGAATATGCAATCATGCTCCAGCCAAATGCTCCGACAGACAGCATGTGGGATGAGCTGGAGGAGGCACATTCCTGGACTTTTCCAGCTTATGTCTGTTGGTATTATGGCGGAAGAGAAACATATTCATCTGCTGAATTTGATGGAAGTTGGCTGGGCTAGGCCAAAAAATATAATTTGCATTGCTTTTGGTCACCATTGTCTTCTCTGTTTTTGTATGATCATTTATTGTATGTGAGCCAAATAAAAGTGCTGAGTTTTTGTGGGGACTTGACCTTCTATCTCTTTCTATTTCCGGACCTATGATTCTGTCTTCTATCAATACAGATGCAGATTTAACAATAATTACCCTCTAGTGATGGGACAAAAGTAGGTTCATGATTCAGATTACCTGGCTTGTATACAAAGCTGCCAACCAGTGGGACTGGAGTTTCTGACCCTTTCCTTTAAAATTATTGTTCTCTTCTTTCTTGATTATGTACAGATTTTTATTTCTTTCCTGCTTGTTGCTAATGCTTTGAATTGTGGTATTCCCTTGTCTTATTTCTGCTCTCAGTATTGTACTACTGTGTTTTGTAAGATTAATTTCTTTAGATGGAACAACTTATATTGGCAGTGATGCCTTAGTAATGTGTGGTACCTTTTTCCTGCCATTACCTTGAAGTCTGAGATTCTGATGAACGCGTGATTACGGGGTTAAAACTGATGATTGCTTTATTGAGATATGGATATACTATCAACCCATTTCATTGGTCGGAATTTCAAGGGTGTGATTATCATCGAAGGTTGTAGATGAGGTTTTTTTTTTTTTGGCTATTGAAGATTCAGGTTTATTTTTATGATTTTGGTGTGTCTTTAATTTGATAACTGCACTTTTCTGTTTCTATCATTGATGAGAAAGCTAGGATTCATTTCAGAATTCAAAGGAGAACCAAACAAAGAGCTAGACCTGAGTAGCTAACCAGCTGCTCAGCTTGGCTTCTGCCACACCACAACGCCCTGGCAAGAATGTCATTGTCTTGAGAGGCGGGGATGTAGGTAATGATTAGTTGAGTCATACGGCGTATTACTAGTGGGTTCACCATGAACCTGGGAAGTGGCAAGAACCTAGTTCTATCTAGTTCTATTGCTTTACTATTATGTTTTTTATCTTTTAATTGGTAACTATTATTTTTAATTCTTTGGTTTGTCCGGCTAAGAAACTTGGTGAACTGGATTGGGTCAAGTCGGTTCTGATCATGGTTGGCAATATCGGCCGATATTGATATGTATCAACCGATATATATCGGTATTGGCTGAGATCAGTACCGATACTGAGGGGTATTGGTACTAGTCTTTATAGTTATTCTTATAATTTTTTATTGGCCAATACTAGCCGATACCGATCCCGATACGTATCGGTACCCTCCAATACTAGTGTCGATATCGGTACTGCCATCCTTAGTTCTGATCCAGTTCACTCGATTCCAGTCTGGACTGTTGGAAGGTTTTTTCTTTTCAAAACCTTCGTTCGGGACCTGACCTAGACTTCTCTCTCCTATTCGGGTTATTCGGAAAATCCGTTTTTTTTGTTTTGTTTATCTAGAGAAATATAGGTCGGTTTTTTATTTTATCGGACTATGAGAGCTTGAAATTAGCCCTCAGGGAATCCGGGACTTCGAATCAAGCGAAGATTTGAGTATATGACCTCTCTCCACTGACCTCGTTCAGTGTTAATTACGCCGAGCAACTGCTCGGCAACCCTTGATTAACCGTCCGTATGATGCCTTTAATCATGCAACACTACTACTACAGGCAGCACATGCATATGAGTATGAAGACATATTTTAGGTTGAGCCCTTAGCCTCACCCCGATTTGGGATAATTTTTATATGATTTAGGATTGATTCCAAGTTATATGGATTAATTCCGAGTTATGAGGATTGGTTCCAAATTATATGGATTGATTCCAAGTTACGAGGATTGATTCCAAATATTTTAAACCCATAGGGGTGTTTTTGCAATTATACAATTTTTTATGAGTTTTTATGAATTATGGAGGTATCATGGAGGTATTATAGCCTATAAGCATATAGGGGTAAGTTTTAAAGGTTGCAAAGCTTTATGAAATTTGTGAAATTAATTCTTAAGTATATGAGGGTATTTCAGTAATTTTACCCTAAACCGGGCTTATTATGTTTTTTCTATGACATTTTGGTTATATAGAAGGTATTTTGTTTATAAGATGGGTTTTGGTATTTTCGGGGTTATATAAAAAAATTAGATTTTCTTTTTATTACACATGAGGGTATTTTTGTAATTTTGTCAAGTCTTATGTATATCATTAATTATTTATGTTCTTTCAGATTTTAATTCTCTGATTTTTTTTTAAATTTTTTTTTATTAATTTTATTGATCTTTATGATTAATTTAATTAATTAATTAATTAATTGAGTATATGAGGGTATTTGGTTTTTTAGATTGCATTTCAGATTTTTACCGGTTTTTTACAGATTTTTCCTGATTTTTCCATATTTTTCCCAATTTCATATAATTTTATTAATTTTTATTTAACTAATTAATTTTAAGTCATTTTTTATATGATTTTATTATGATTTATGAACTTTATTTTTATTTATGTAGGGGGTGAGGCCAAGTTTAGGTTAAGGGTGTACTCGGATTTTCTTTAAATTTATGAAATTAAATATATACATATATTAATTTTGAAACATGATGGTAATTATATAATTTTAATGACACTCACAAGCACACAATTTCAGAAATATCAGTCTTTATTTTGACAGGGATTCGCCTTATAACAAGGCATTTTTACAAGAGATATTCGGCAGAGCTTCCCCTCAAGATTGAACCTTAGGAAGAAGAACTCCCTGAAATGAAAGAGAACTCCGAAAACGCAGCAAATCCGGGTTAAGAAATCCGAATTTGGTCTTCAAGCAGCACCTTCCCTCTCAATATCACTCTTTTTGAATGTGTATATGTGGCAATGTGTGAATGCCTTTGGTGTGTATATGCTGTGTGTTTGATTTGGGGGGCCAAGGGGCCTATTTATAGGCTCAAATTCCGGCCAGGTGGGGGGTGCCACCGGAATGGGCCAAGGTGGGGGGGGGCCATCGGTTTCACCCTCTTTCCTCCCCTCTTCTTTTATTTTTATTCCCAATGGCCAATAGGTGAGAAAAGGGGTGAGAGAGAGAGCATGGAAAAGAGAGAGGGGGGAGACCCGGTGGGCACCCCCACCGGTTCCAACCGGTGGAGGGGGTGCCACCGGATGGACCCCCCACCGATTGGGAACCGGTGGGGGGTCTCCTCTACTTTTTCCTTTTTTGGGCTCTTTAATGAGCTTTGGTTTCAGGTTTTGGGGGGTTTGGCCAATGTGAAAAGGGTTTTGAACCCATTAAATTCAGTTTTGGCCCCATGTGAAAGGGGTTTAGGATGGGGATTTAATGGGGGTTTACATGGAATTCTTAACCCATGTGTGAATGGGGTTAAGAACCTCATTAATTCCCCTTTATCCTAATTAATCCCCCCCCCCCCCCCCCCCCCCCCCCCATTTGAATTTAAAAATCTGGAAAGGAGGGAGGGAATCCTCCCCCCCCCCCCACCGGTTTCCCTCTTGGAACCGGTGGGGGGGGGGCCCCCACCGGTTCCCTCTCTCTCTCCTCCACCCCCTCTTTCCTATTTAAGTAAAGGGGGAAAGAGAGAGGGGGTCCACTTGTGTTTTTTTTCCATTTTGGGCATCTTCCTCCTTGGGTTTTCCAGATTTTCTTCCCCTTTTGGCCTGCAGATTTGGTGCCTTGTGAGACTGGTTTTTGGGCTTATTTGGGGTCCTTATTGGGCCTTATATTGGGTTCCTTATTGGGCCACCTATTGGCCCTTTCACCCTTGTCATTGGGCCTCCATTTGGGGCCATTTTGGGTAAGTTTTGGGACTGGTTTTGACCCATTTCGGGACAGGTTTTGGCCCACTTCGGGACTGACTTTGGCCCTTATTTTCCAGCATTCGGCTCCCCGTTTGTTGCTGCACTTAGGGTCTTCCCTTGGGCCTCACCATCGAGGGTTGCAAAGGAGGTTTAGGAATCGATTTCGGAAGCCAAAGAAGGTGACTTGGGGCTGTCTTAGGCTTCCTTAAAATTCCGATTAAGGCCTTTTTGGCCTAGGTATGCCTCATATTCCATTGCCCTCATAATGTGAGCCTACGGCTTTATGTGTTTTCCATATTCACTCATATCATAGGTGCATATTTTATATTGCATAACATAGTTCTTTGTGAACATGTCGTTATGCATATGCGTATGAATTTTCCTATGGTGAGCTCACGTCAATGTGAGTATATGCCATATGCATATGCATGCATACTCAACGGCATAGGTTTGCATATATAAAAATTTTTTGGGTTCAACAACTGTCTAGTTTTATAAACCATGTATGTGCGCTCCATATATTATGCAGAAAAGCTGGAACTTAAAGCAGAATTAGTAGTTAGCCGCTCTTAGTTTTGGCCTATAAATTAACTAAAATGGGGTTTCCGATTGTGGCGCCTTACACTTAAATCCATTTAGTAACGTGGGACTACTACCTATGGTCATGATGGTTTGGGTATCCGTATAGGCTAGAGAAGTGAGACAAACGACAAAATAGAAATTTACATGAATCACACACCAGGATACCACTCAACAAATGGAGAAATTCTGAACTTCTATTCCACAATAATAGTTGGTACATAATTCACTAGAAAAGGCATATATTCGAGATACTGGAAAGTACACTGTGATGACTACCTATACTCCTGTACAAGTCAGCTTCTTTTCCAAAAACTCCTAGCCGTTGCCATCCAACTCCTCGTGACTTTGTACCCATAAGAAGCCAAAACAAAACCAAGAAAGGGTTTGGCAGTAAGTCATTAACTCATATAGCTCTTCCTTAACCTTTGCCACTCTACGAAATTAAGCATAGATATCTATTCTAGTGCATGAATTAAAGTAAATCACAATTAAACAAGCTACTGAAAATCGAGTAGTGTGTCGAAAGTAAACCACGAGACACAAATATAACACCATTATACTTTCTATGTACTTACAAGTTCATGTACGAAATATCACTACAAAACTTAACTCTTCTCTGATATTTCTCAAATATAAAGGTACATGATTAGCTAGGCTAGGTCATTATATGGTTATCTGATAGTGATTAATTAGTCTATTCTCTTTATTGAAAAAGACCCCTCTAATTGACCTAGAAGTGATAGAGTCACCAAAACACTAGTCTGGTTAGTACGCCAGGTGGAGTATAACACAACCAGGCCCTTGCCTGTCGACCAAGCACTTGCCTGTCTGCCCTAATTGAAGCCGGCCATCAAGAAGGTGAAGCAAGTCAAATGGACTAATCGGCTTTGATGGTCTGCAGTATTGCAAGGTCTAAGAATTGACCACATGTTCATACGAAGGAGACTCTTTCATGTCTAAGTCATGAATGTAAAGATTGCTCCTTTATCTCTTGGTCTTAGAGGCTACCCAAGGCCCTAATATACCTCCACTGTCTTAGTTGGGCTAGGTCCTCGACCCACACCCTGAAAAAGGGTCCCAATCTTAGTATGAGGGTGCCACTCCACCTTAAAATCAACTCAGCTCAACCAAGTTTTAATCCAAAATTAATTGGGGTCAGCTATATGGATTCTCTGTCTCCACTCTAAACGATTTTGGGTTACCTCTTCTGAAAGGTTTAAAGACTCCAAATCATATTGTACCCCTTCCTTCCTTTCTTTCCTCTATCATAATATACTCCACTTTTCTAACTAGAACCTTCGCAAGTCTACGCCTAACATGCCCAAACCATCTCAATTTCCCCTCTCTCAATTTGTCTTTAATTAATACTACTCCCACATTTTCTCTAATATACTCGTTATGAATTTTATCTAGCTTAGTATGTCTACACATCCACCTTAACATTTCATCTCGGCAACACTCATCTTAGAGACATGTTGCCTCTTCATCGCCCAACACTCGCTACCATACAACATTGTAGGTCTTATCGCCGTATAGTAGAATTTTCCTTTTAGTTTCATTGGGATCTTGCGGTCACACAAAGCTCCCGTAGCAAGTCTCCACTTTACCCATCCTGCTTTAATCCTATGGCTAACATCCTCCTCGCACCCTCTATCTTCTTGGAAGATCGAACCAATATATTTAAAATGGATGCTTTGGGGGTGTTGCCATCCCATCCAAGTTAACTCCTTCCTTTTCGCCCATCCGACCTTCGCTAAACTTACAATGCATGTATTCTGTCGTAATTCTACTTAACTTGAAACCCTTAGACTCTAAGGTGCTCTTCCAAAGCTCTAGTTTTCTATTAACTCCTTCTTGCATCTAATCTATTAACATAGTATCATCTGCAAATATCATACACCACGGAATGTCCTCTTATATATCCTTTGTTAAATCATCCATAATTAATGTGAAAAGGTAAGGACTTAATGCTGATCTTTGATGCACTTCAACTGAAATAGGAAATCTCTTGTTTCCTCTCCAACTGTGCAGACACTAGTAGTTTCTCCTTTATACATATCTTTTAATACTTGTATATACCTAGTATATATGCCCTTGCACTTCAACACCCTCCACAAGAAATCTCTTGGAACTCTATCATAGACCTTCTCCAAATCGATGAACACCACAACTCTCTCCTACAGCTTCATAGTATGACTTATGAGCTCAATTTCTCTATAGTTTGAGCAGCTCTGGATGTCTCCTTTGTTTTTAAATATAGGTACATGAGTGCTCTTCTTCCATTCATCAGACTTTTTCTTAGAGACTAAGATCTTGTTAAACAGTCGGTTTAACCATTTTACTCCTACATCTTCTAAACATTTCTCCAGTTCAATAGGAATTCCATTAGGGCCACAAGTTTTACATACCTTCATCCTCTTTATGCTTCCTTAACTTCCGAAAATCTAATCCTTCTAGTACAATTCACATTATGCTCTGTTGTACATTCTATGCCCACTATGTTTCCACTATGATTAACATTAAAAAGCTTGTCAAAGTAGCTTCTCTACCTTTCTTTGATATCCTCATTTTTCATCAAAACCTTTCCTTCACTGTCCTTGATGCACCTAACTTGGTTAAGATCTTGACATCCTTTCCCTCTCATCCTTGCCAATTTATAAGTATCTTTTTCCCCTTCCTTGGTTCTAAGTTTCTCATGCATCTTGTCAAAGGCTTGAGCTCTTACCTGACTAACCGCCTTTTTTGCTATCTTGTATTGTTTATAAGCCTCATTATTATCACACTTTGGCAATCTTTTATACCGCCTTTTCTCATTCTGCAACCACCTCTCCTTCGCAGGTGGGCCATGTCCTTTAGACTCTCTGAACACTTTTCTAGCTACTTCTGTAATCTTTGAGGCCATATCTAACCACATAGTATTAGCCTCCAAATCTGACTTCCAATCTCCCATATTGGGAAGTTTATTCTTAAACATCACTTACTTCATCCTTTTTAATTCCCATGACCTTGTTCTAACAGCAATCTTCCTTCCAAACGTACCTGACTACTTATTGATCTTAATGTCTATGACCACTAACCTATCTTGACTTGTTAAGGCCTCTCCGGAGATAACTTTGCAATCTTTGCATAAAGTGCGATTTATCTTCCTTGTGAGAAGGAAGTCAATTTGACTTCTATTTTGTCCACTTTTAAAGGTCACTAAATGAGATTCTCTTATTATAAAGTAGGTATTTGTTAGTATATGGTCGCAGGCTATAGAAAAATCGAGGATTCTTTTTCTCTCCTCGTTTCTGGCCCCAAAGCCAAACCCTTTATAACCTTCTTATAACCTTGGCGTTCACTTCTTACATGCTTATTGAGATCCCCACCAATAAAGATATTCTCTTCATTTGGTATGTGTTGAGACATTTTTTTGAAAAGAAAAAAAAAATAAAAAAAGCGGAGGGATAGAAGAGAAAAGAAGGGGGGAGGGAGCGTCCATGGCACCCCCACCAGTGGGGGGTGCCTACTGCACTTCTCCCTTTTCCGTTTCTATGAATATTTATAGGGGGATGCTGTAGAAAGAGGAAGAAGAAGGATTTTTTTGACAACGTGGAGGCTCTGCCGGTGGAGAAAAAGCTCATGTGAAGGCACTGTAACGACCCGCCACCCTATAATCGGAAACCCGATTACTAAATGGGTATCGGATCATTATCTACAGGTTCACACCCGGATCTCATACGACACGTCTGGAGAAGTAAGCGTTAAACAAGGCTAAATATAACAATCTCACGGACTTCAAGGAAAGTACAAGTGCGCAGGAAGTAAAGTAATAATATTCGTACACAGTCCAACAATAATTACATGGTCCAAAAAATTAAATAAGTACAGGTAGAAGCAAAGTACAACAACATCGGGGCATATCCCGAAACTGAGATAGCTGCTGGCCCGCACACCAAGGAGAACACCACACGCCGTCACTCGCCAAGAAGTCCACACCTGAAACCGCAGGGAATGAGCCACACCATAATTGGGCTCAGTAGGGATCATCCGATCCCCGCCTCCCCCCCCCCTCCGCACACACAAGTGCAGCAATACGAAAAAGAAAACAATTTAATTAAAGTAGTAAACACAATTTCTAAAGATTCCCAATTTACGATATAAAACATATGCATTCGCAACGTAACAGGCACATTTTTAAGCAATTCAAGTAACCCAACTCAACACCACAATTCGTAACCAAAGATCTGGCAAAACACTCAAATCACACTGTCGACCATGTACAAACGACGCCTCACAACACCACCAACACCCACGCTTGTCCACCCCTACGATATTCCGGGCATTGTAGGGTGAGGCAGTAAGTCAAACTAGGACTAACTGGGACTAGTGAACCACCACCGCCCAGTTATGTGTGCACACAAGCAGTCTAGACCATTGTCCTATCGACCGGACTTCCCTCAACGCCAAACCTAGGCGCTTCAAGAGGGTCCTGGGGAGCGGCGAAACCCCCTCAAACCGAAGCTATAGGGACTACCCGTAATCCTAACCTCCCGGGTCACAACAGGTCAAAGGGCGAAGGGTACCACTCGTAACCTCGACATCTCAGGTTACATCAGGCCCAGTGGCGAAAGGGTAAACTCCAGCATCACCACACCCGGCTCCACAGTAAGAAACACGCTGTAAACTGCCACGACAAACTAGAAAAATACCGACCTGCTGGGACCAAACAACAACCCCTTGGATAGCGTGCTGGCTACTCCGGCCTGACCGGCTCAAGGTGGTTCTGCTTCCCCCAGCCATAAGTGAAACACTAACATGTACCCCTTCTACACCGGTACGACAACAATGCCACCTAGACATCGCGTCCCTCCCACACCGACACAAGGTGTCAAACGCAAACCACAATCGCATAAACACATGTACACACAATGTGATTCTGATTATACATAAATCATCGGCCTCAATGTACGATTTCAAGCATGCATTTAATGAGGTTCTGTCTTGAATCGCGTCGCCAAAAGCCGACGTTATTCAAGACCCCTAAACTGGTTCATGCGAAAACTGGCCTCAGAAGATGGCCTTAAACGCGTCGTACAAGGTAGTCATCTTTTAAAAGGCGTCGCTGTTCCTAGTTGCCTAATCACGACAGAAACAGAATCAGGCCTCAGGGTGGTCTGAATTAAAATGCATCGTCCTGGGAAGCTGCCCTTTGAAAGGCGTCGTTGTCTCTGGACTCTATTCAAAGCAGAACTCTATTCTCACAGAAACCGCTTCCGGGATGAATTTGGCCTAAATGGCGTCGTCCTATCAAGACGCCATTTATAATCCAATTCCAGGTTCCCTTAAACCTCTCCCCTAAAATTACCCCAAAAAAATACCCAAAGTAGAAAATGACGGGGATAATTCAATTTAGTACTTGGAACACACTAATTCCCATTTCATAAAAATGACTACTTTTATGTAAAAGCCCTTTAAACATGCTCATTCTACCCAATTCTGCTCACACGTCGCATGCTTCAAGTAGGAAAACATGGATTAAAACAGCCAAATCACATATAAGGATCGTCCCCTTACCGGTCACTTGAACTCCTTTTAGCTCCGAACCGCCGCACTGCAAACTGCCGTCGGTACCGCCGTGGATGCCGTCACTCCGCCGAGACGTCGGCCGCCGCTCGGAGAATGAAGTGCCGCGGAAGAAGTGGTGGTAGTAGTGGTGAGAGGTAGAGAGGTGTCGGAGTGGTGGAAGAGGAAGAAGGAGAAGGAGAAAGGGAAGGGGAAACGGAGAGGATCGGAGAGAGTGAGAAGGAGAGAATAAGAGAAAAGAGGGAAGGTTCGGGGTGTAAACTGAAACATGTTAAATCGCGTCGTCCTGGGCAAACGTCTATTAAGTGACAAGACCGGGCCATACTCTGACAGAATGTCTGAATCGCGTCGTCCATCCAAGACACCGTTCAGACGACATGACCGGGGCCGTATTCTCGCGACCCGAAACTGGCCCACGTGGCATCCACACGGCACCGCCCCAGTCCCTACAAGGGCCCAAACCAAGGGGTCCAGCTCCGAAATCAACCCAAGAACTGTACCCGGAACCTCAATCCTTACAGGCACTGTCCAAGACTCTAACGACCCTGGATTCGCTGTGCATGGCACATGTTGGCCATGACCTTTGGTTAATTTGTAATCATGTTAATTTATTAAGTGGTTCATTCATATTGGTTGAATGGCCAAAGTTTTAATTAATTAATCATGTGGTTCATTTGTATTGGTTGAATGGCCAAGTCTTTATTAATTAATTATGTGGTTCATTTCTATTGGTGGAATGGCCAATATGTTGGTTGTTCACTGTTTCTGGTAGAGTGATTAATAATCACTTTTATTGGTTCTTTCCTATTGGTGGATTGGCCATGAAGTTGTGGTTCACTCTTACTGGTAAAATGACCAATAATTACTTTTCTTAGTTCTTCCCTATTGGTGGATTGGTCATGAGTTTGTGGTTCACTCTTATTAGTAGAGTGACCAATAATCAATTTTCTTGGTTCATACCTATTGGTGGAATGACCATTAAATTTTTGATTCTTTTCTACTGAGGGATTGGTCATGAAGTTGTGGTTCACTCTTATTTGTAGAGTAACCAATAATCAATTTTCTTGGTTCATTCCTATTGGTGGAATGACCATTAATTTTTGGTTCTTTCCTATTGAGGGATTGGCCGTGAGTTTATGGTTCACTCTTATTGGTAGAGTGACCAGTTCATATGTATACAAAGTGGACTTAAATAAAGCTTTGTATATGGTTGATGCGTGTCCAATTTTATTTGTTTGATGCATGTCTAATTTCATTTATTTGATATATGCTCAATTTTATTTGTTTTAATGATGGATGCGTATACCAAGTTGGATGTGTTTTCAAAATAAATAGGTTTCAGTTCATGGCCAATAAAGTCATTTGTTCCTTTATATTGGTTGGAGGGCCATTAAACTTTAAGAGGATAGTCTTAGTTATGTGGTGATTATCATATCCCATTAGTTAAGTCTTTTCCCTACGAATTCCTAAAAAAAAGAGTAAAAGGAAAGAGAGGGTATTGTCCAAATCTATCTAATTTCAACGATTTCCTTGATGGTTTCTCAAGGATTTCTAAAAGATGCTTAAAGGACACTATTAAGTTCTCTAATGACCTCTAAAGGTTTTAAGGGGGAATTTTGCTTGAAAACATATTCTCTTAAAACTTTTTAATGTTCATTAGCTCACATGCCTTCATGCGAGTCTAAAGTCCTCTAAATATCCTTTATAGTATCCTCTAAGATTTCTGAAGGCATTCTAAAAGATGGAAACTGAATCCACTAAGTCTATGCAAGTGTCCAAAACAAAAAAAACTTGTTTCCTTTATGGTGTGTGTTGCAATGTTTAACTTTCTTGTTGTGCATTTTTATTTTAAGGGCTTTACTGGACGGTTAATCAAGGGTGGCCAATCATTGATTGGCCTAACTAACATTGACTGAGGTCAGTGGGGAGAGGTCTAATGCACGGATCCACTTTTGATCCAAAGCCTTAGACTCCCTGAGGACTAATTCCAAGTTCTCAAAGTCTACATTTTAAAATAAAAAGATTCCATTTTTAAAAACCCCAAAAATCCAAAAGCTTCTTTTTAAACCAAATTCTTTTGAAAATAAAGATATGAAATCTCATAGTATGTTCTGCATAAGGTCTTCTATATCCTACCGAAACCTCCGTTTACTCTCACTACTTGATCCAACTTGTGGAGCATAGGCACTAACTACATTAATCGCATCTTCCTGGAATAATTAGTTGCTCTAGGATAATCTTATCTCCTGCTCTCCTCACTGTTACCACTGCATCCTTCAAAGTCTTATCAATATAATACCTAGCCCATTCTTATTTCTCTCCTTTCCTATATACCATAATTTGTAACCTGTATTTTTCACTTCCTTACTTTTCTCTCCTACCATTTAGCTTCTTGAATGCAAGCAATATTGACTTTTCTTCTCTTTATAGTATCAACAAGTTCCATCAACTTTCCTGTATGAGACCCGATATTCCAAGTAGATCCTCCTCTCAACCCGCACTTTCTTAGAATTCTTTGTATAGTAACATCTATTATTCTTTAAGTTTGTCTTGTGTTTTATTCTCTGTTCGGTTCTGTAGACTAGCTTCTTTACCTACACCTATCCATGATGTGGAAACTCTTGTTCATTTAACACCACATCGAGGCGCTGATGTAGCACATTGCTTACGGGGAACACCCTCCAACCTTGCCTATTTCTTACTACACTGGGGCTTCGGTGCAGCGCGTTATAAGTAGAGGACGCCCCAACGTTAATTTTGATTGAATCCATATCATGAGATGTAACAAGATTTTTACGCTGGTTGTCACTTACCATAACCCTCCTCCTTTATTTGGGCTTGGGACCGGCTAAGCACGAGAGGCTCATCTTAGGCTCATACTCCACCTTAAAATCAACAACACGTTAAAACTCCACGATCATAAAATTGTCAGTCACAACACATTTATTCATGATATTTCACAGTTATTAAATTGTTTTTTACATTCTTCTTGTAGGGGATGTTGGTGCACGTCAAAGGCTGAGAATTCTCTCTTTCCAAGTGCTGCTACTGTTTTTGAAGCACTCTCCAAGAGCTTTGGTGAAAGCTATCCTTCTAGGGACCTCTTAGTTATAAAATTGTACGATCATTTACAAACTTCCCCCTTCCCAATTTAACAAGTGTAATATACATGAATGTTTACATATAGATAGAACCCTTTTATATTCACATGCTTACTTAAGAAAATACTCAACCACATCTATACTTAACTCATCATGTTTTAGATGTCATGCATCACTGAATCACGATTCTTATGTCATGTAGGACTCAGTTAACAAACTAGATAATTATATACAAAGTATAAACAAGATGTACAGAGGTTTCACATGAGTTCTCATGAACTACAAAGTTATATTTCTAGAACGGGGCTGTCACGTGTACATGTGTATGGCAAAAACATACGAGGTTAAAGTGTGATTACAGATTAGATATGTGATCGATTTTCTGAAAATAGCACTTTACGCATCTTTAAAACTTGCCCTTAAATAGAAATAATCTATTCAAGATCTATATATTGAAGTTTATGCTACAACATGATTAATCGCACAAATTTTATGATAGGTTATGATCTACCAAAAAAACTAATCCACTATGTACAATTTTATTCCTAGTTGTCTTTCTAATTCGAATAAAAATCTGACAGCATCTACCCTATATGGAGATGCAAACCCTAATTTAGAAGTGGTTGAAGAAACTAGAGAGAAACATCATAAGGCACATGGAGAGAGGAAAGGGCAAGTCACCTGCCTATAGTGGAAGATCACTATAGACCCCTAGATGTCTTGGAGTTGTTGTAGAGAGCCACAACCTCCAGCTGGATCCCCGCGATGGCTCATGCAGAATAACATGCTCTTCTACTCTAGAAATCACTCTCTCTAAGTAGATTTTTCCTTTAGTTTTCCTCTCTCACCTACTCACAATCTTCTCTCTCTCTCTCTCTCTGTGTGTGTGTGTCTGTCTGTCTACCTTATAGCTTGGGTTGGGAGAAGCTAAGAAGCCCTCCTATTTATAGGAGGAGGAAAAAGGAGACAAGAATGAGGGATAGTGGAAGAAAATGCTAGAAGTGAGGTGGCAACTAGGTGTCCACTAGTAAGTGGTAAGGTGTCCATCTTCTAAAACGATGAGGTGTCCTCTATGAGATGGCAATTATAGAATCAATAAGGTGTCCTCTTCTAGTTTAAGTGATGTGACTGAAAGGAAAAGACTAGAAGTATTGTAAGGTGGTAGCTTGTGGAAGGTTTAAGTTTATCTCCTCAATAATTCTTATTGTTGCAAATAAACCTTTAACCTTTTATGATTACATATATACTTTTTTAGTATTTGTCGATATACATTTTTAAGTATGCAAAGTTTTAGATAAACTTAAGAGTTTTGGGGTATTAAACCTAGGGTCTCACCAATAATTAAAAAGTTTCTATAAACACAACTAGAAATTTCCATCCTTTCGTTGGATTAAGCATGATGTTCCTGATCGACTAAGTTTCCAATCTGGTCAGCTTTTGGCTGAACTGATCGAATTTCGATCTGGCCCTTGCCAATCTAAAGTTGGGTTTGCCTGTTGGGCCCACACTAGAACCCCCACCTATGGTTATATTGGTTTGGGGAATCTGTACAAGTAGAGTGAATGAAATAACCACACTTAATAAATAACAATTAAAATGCCCAGGATTTCACTCACAATAGTTATATTCATTTTTTCATAATAATGTACATAGCTGATATAGAGTACATGTCCCAAAAAGAGAGACTATCAATTTCATCAAAAACGAAAGTATAATTATGAAATTGACAGTAGTCTCTCGCTTACCAAACTGACTCCGATGACTCTAGTGCCACCAGCACCACAGCTAACACCTCGTAAACCCTGCCACTCACATGAAACAAAACAAACAAGAAAAGGTCGGCAGTGAGTCACATGGCTCATATAAAATCCTCCTGGAATCTAGCCATTCTTTATGAATCAAAATGCATGATTTAAGAGCAATATATATGAATCACATATGAAATAAACTATGAATTGCAAGGATGGACATGATACTAATTTTAAAATAATAAATATGCAACTGTCATAAAACATAATATGGTTAAGACACTTCACATATAGTCTTATTTCTCAATAGTAATAAGGCTAAAGTGACATGGTCCCTAACATCACTAGTATAGTCGTATGCCTTGGAAGAGTGAAACTCAACCGGACACGTGCCTGTCAACCTTACAGGGTGCTAGCTCCACAATAAGTGAGACATGTTGGTAGGACTAATTGGCCTCGACTGCTCGCGAAATCGTTAAGTCCAAAGACCGACTATGTGTGCACACAAGTAAGTATCTCTCACTATCCTAGTTAGGGAAGCTGAGACTGGACTCGTATCTCCTGGTTATAAGGTTGCCTGAGGTTCCTGACGTACCTCCCGGTCCTATAGTTGGGCTAACTCCCCGACCCTCACCTTGACAAGGGTCTCAATCATAATAAAGGGGAAATAACAACTAGTGTGAGGGGTCGCTCTTCTCAAATTAATAAACAATCTTACAGTTGTACAGACGTATAGTCTCATAGTTATATAGTTATGACAGTTTCACAGTCATACAGTCTTGTAGGCAGGACAGTTGTACAACTATACGATCAAATAGGTGTAACAATTGTACAGTCCTGCAATCATGCAATTACATAATAATACCATCACACAGCCATCACACAGCTTACGGTCAATAACAATTATACATTGAGTCAGCTAACAGTAATATATTAAACAATTGTGTATCATGTAGGCACAATCCTTATGAAAACCACATAAATATTATATAACAAATACACATCATGGCATGCTTACTAAGTAAGAAATACCCACAGATACCATACCTCCTCTAGTTTCATATTGATTACTATGACATATAGTACACTTAGGGTATAACACTGCATATATGTGTACACATCCCCAACTAAATTAATTGATTAAATGGTAAGCACATGACATAGACTGCTCAGCTGTAAACTATAAAATAGAAATAAAATCATTCCAGACATTCCATCTTTGCACAGTATGCATCCCAAAAAAAGTTTTGAAAATGCACCCAAGATACCCTCACAAACCCTCACAGTTATCGACAACACATGGCCCACTTCAAGCCTTAAATAGAGGGTATAATACCACTTGAAAACCTGCACCCAAGTGATATGCAAACATGTCCACAAATAATATGTAAACCTGCCCACAACTGATACAAAAACCTATTCACAAAACCTGCCCAATAGAGGGTATAAGATCACGTATAAACCAACCTCAAAGGACATGAAAACTGTCCGTAAATGACATGAAAACCTGCCCACAATTGACCCTTAACAATAAAAACTGCTCATTCAATATCTGAACACCATCGTTTTACTGCGAATACTTAGTAGAAAGGACAGTTCTGCTGCAAGGATTCAATCTCCATAATAATTTCATGTTTAGTTGTTTCCCTAGATATAAACCTACTAAAGGCAGCCTTTCTTTACCTAAACAAAATGTCAAACATTAGTTCCTCTTGTTGGGGACTACAATTCCACTCCTTATAAACTAACACAAAATTTAATCTCGATAGAAACATTGGATACTACCTCTGCTGTTTCTGCTGTTAAGAGACAGTGATTCTCATCTTAACATGGGTGAAAAAGACACCCAAAAGACAACAAAGAGAAGGCACATAGAGAAGGACCAGGTTCAAGTCTCCCTTCTCTTGGTAGCCCAAAAAGTCCCCTAAGGCCACCAACTTTTAGCAAAAAGACACCCTCAACAGTAGAAACCCACCACTGTAGCAGCAGGCCCCCCTCTCTTTCTCCACTGTAGCAGGTCCCCCCCTCTCTCTCTCTCTCTCTCTCTCTCTCTGGGACAAACAGCCGATGTGGGGCTTTATTTTAATCTCCCCTTCCTCTGAAGGGGAGGTGGGAAGCTTCTAGGCAAGAGGACAGCACCGTGCCTCTATTGGGCCTGGGCATGCCCACTAATAAGGCCCAATAAGACCTTAAATCCTTCTCTTAACAGGGTATTTAAAACCTCTACACTAGAGTCCATTAAATCAAGCCCAATAAACATCACAAAATTTCATAAAATTCCATACTTCTCTATTAACTAGTTTTACACCCTATAAGTTCATAACTGTGTCTATACTTTTTCTATATTTAAGTATATACCCCTAATGCTTTTTATTGGAAAATCAAATGCCTTTCTTTAAGGGGCATTAGTAAAATTTACTAAGAAAATTTTACTAATTTTCCTTGGGGTTCTTCTAGGAAACTTTAAGGTCTCACATGGCTAGTTCAGTCGATTTGGGGGTGGGTCGACCCTTGGATTTGCTGATCAGTCAATCCCAACCCGCAATTGGGGGCCCGATAACTAGTCAAACTAGTTGTTGAAGAGGGCCTCCAATGGCTAGTTGGCAGTTGGGGATGGCTCGAGGAGCTATAAAATTTTAAATAGCCCCTATTTGGCCAATTCCCCTCCCCATATGAACCCATTTTCGCTCCTCTCTCTCTCTCTCATGCATTCTCTTTCTTTCTCTCTCTCTCTCTCTCGCTCTATCTTTCTTTCGCTTTTTTTGTTATGTTTGGCTTTGGGGGATGGTTCTCTATGGCGATCTGATTAGCTCCAAAGAAGATATCCTAATGACTTCACCATCGCACAAAGGCCTGTTAGATGTGATCGTCATGGCATTGTGCCATGGTGATGTATTAGATTGTCTTCGTTGATACCCCATGGTGATTGGATCAACTCTAATGAAGACATTCTAATGATTTGTTGTATGTTGTATCAGTATAGTAGATTGTTATAGCCTTGTAATTCTTACATTCCTTTGTTACGCTTCCATATTTGTCATGCTTTCATTATAGTAGGTCATTGTAGCCTTGTAATTTTTACATTCGTTTGTCATGCTACCATATTTGTCCTTAGAAGTATTGTTAGAGAATATGAATTGGTACATTGACACACAAAAAGTTGATAAATTATTTGTGTCAAATGATGATCATGTTGGATGCTAGTTCATCAATTTTGAGTGCTGCACTTGTACAAATTCATGTTATTTTGTGATACTTCTATTATTTAAGAAGGGATGAATATGGAGATGAGGTAAAGGAGTGTAAATTTTTAGTGTTGGGATCCAATAGTTTTTTTTTTTTTTACCTTCAAACCCTTGTAAGCACCTTTTAGAATTGGATTGGCGGGTGCACAAATTCCCATTCCCAAACCAACTTTTAGTAGGGCTCAACCCAAGCAGGGTCCAATAAAGTAGGGCGAATGAAATTAAAAAAGGCCCATTAAGACTTCTAAACTTTTAGAAAAGAAACTTTATTAATTTTATATTATCAAAGGTGATCGCCTGCTTTCCTAAGCGGTGAAGTAGGTTGAGGCAAGCCAAAATGCTTCGCCTCTCTGCATGTTCGCCTCACTCACCTAGGCACTTGCCTATAATATCTATGTCACATGTTTGTTTCTTTTTAAATTATGTGGTACTATTTTTTCTTATTTTTAATTATTCAAAAGTGGCTAAGTACCTCTTTTAGAAATGTCTAATATCCTTTTTCTCTTTCACGATGTTACATTTTTTTTCGTATTTTTGATGATTCCTAAGACCATCCACTATGTATACAAGTAGTGGATGGTCTTAGGACATTACATGTTGGATATGATCAATGGTTCTCATAGTTTTACATATGATTATCTTGGATGTTTTCTTTTATTTTCATTGTGTTGTTATTTTCTTCTTGCATAGTAATTTATGAGAGAACACATTGCCTCAAATGTCTAGGCGAATGCCTAAGCGTTACTGTTGGTCGCCTTGATCGCCTTCGCCTCTAACTACGTAGTATGGATTCTGCCATTCCCTTAAATCTTAAACTTCATGTAATCATGTTTATATTTTTTAGGATTGATGTACATGTCTATCCTAGAATTAAGGGTATTGCAAGACAGACAAAAACACAGGTTGGTTATGTAAAGCTAATACCTTTTGTTTGGGTGCCTAATGTCTGATACCATCTGAGTTTGAGAATACTAAGTCTGGTTGGCAGGATCGGTCGATACTGATACATATCAGTATCGGTGGGTACCGATTAGTGGGGGGTGGGGGGGTTAAAATAATAATAAAAAATTATATCAGCTGGTGCTGGGCAGATATTCGGTCGAAATGGGCTGGTACCGATACTGGTATGCATCAGTATTGGTACCCACCAGTGTTGATACTGGTACTGCCATACTTGATATCTCAACATATCTTGCACATCCAATCTACCATTCTGTATTGTGCCTGTCAAACAACTCTGCAGCTTTGTCATATTTTCCTAAAATGGAAGGGTTTAGGGTGCATCTACTGTAGGTGTCCTTTGGATGAACTCTTGCTTCTAAGATGTATAGTTCTCAGGATATTCTGCATAATCCAAATTTTGCAGCATCTCTTTTGAGCAACACTCTTGTGCTCCACCAGGACCACCACATATCACTTCTTGCAGACTATTGCATCTTGACAGGTAGATGTGTACAGGAAGCACAGTTACTCTTGATACTTTGCCTCCAGGGATGATCAGCCTACAATCCTTCCGCATTGTTGGATGTGACATACTCAATGATCCCCTTCCCGTTGTCTTTCAGTGTTTCGAGTTTCCACTTGAGGGTCTGCTCTTCATGCTCATCTTGACTTTTTTTTTTAATTCCTGTAATTCTACATGCTTTTCTCACTCGTACTCATGAAACAATTGACACCTGATAGCATGAGGATGGTTGACCTAGATAAATAATTGATTTCTATACATCATATGCTGGTGGAGTTCGAAATTTGTCCCTATGAAGATATAAAACCATGAATTGTTAACTAGTTTATAGTGAGTCCCTGATTTTGATTTGATCTTGACATAAGTTATTGTGGATTCATTGTTTGGTTGTTTCTTGTTGATAAAATATTTCTGGATTCTTGTATCATAATTTTATTTACAAAGTCTGATGGTGATCAATGGGATTTAGCTGGGAGTTCAGCCAGTGGTTTCATAAGCATGTAGCATGGCTCAGATCATTTGGGTTCAACCACCAATTGAGTTCAAAAGCAATTTTGTAATCTGAATATGATTTTCACGTTTGTTACTCATTTATCTTGATATCGAGGTTACACCTATGAATTTGCAGGTGCTTCAGTACCTGCTAGATGATGTGTCTGAATTTCTATCAGTACATTTCAGCAATGGTGGAGCTGGTAAAGTCATTGAAGTAGAGAAAAATGGATGTCAAAATATGCTTAGTTTATTTCTTGATCATATTTCTCTTAGGGAGACTGAGCATTTCAAATCGCTGAGGTGTGAAAATGAGAATTCTGTTACCCTAACAACAATTCATCAGGTACTATACTTTAATGGTATTTCTATTTTTTGTAAACACTTGACTCTAACTTTCTCGTTCTACAGTCCAAAGGTTTAGAGTGGGACACAGTGTTTATTGTGAAGGTATGGACAGTTTAGTGAGGAATTTAACTATATCTAATTTTTATCCATCTTAGCCAATTTTCTGTCTCGGTTTATATGCGCTATCACAGAAAAACTATTCTTCCGGTTTTTAGACAGCAGGTATATTGACGTTATGGATACTGCTGAGTTATTTTCTTTCAGTATTTGCATGTTGCTTTCATTGTTTTCTTTGCAATTATTAGTGAAGGTGTTAGTACAATATGATTTATTGCCCATTGGGAAGTCTTGATTTTGCGGTCACAGAAATCTGATGATCTGCTTCACTTGATTGTGACAATTTTTGCAAGCCATCTGTAAATCTTATCTTGTGGAGCTTTGTTGATTGTTCACTGTTACTTACAAGGGCAAGGAATAACAGGACCAGATTTTCTCCCAAAATCATACTGGATAAGGGACTATCCCATGCTCTAGTTCAAATTTACCAAAAACTTGAAGGATTGCTGTACTTTATTTTACTCGTTACAATCTCAGATCTTCTCCGGTAGCTTTGTTGGGTGGTTGTAGCTAGTGATGTGTTGTCAACGCTCAGCTAGCTAGGGAACAGAAGTAGACGAAAAGTGTCTCATCTCCTGTTGCATCTATGTTTTTGTGCATCATTTGTTGATTTTCTAGGAAGTCCTAAGTTTCTTAATGCTGGCTTCTGCATCAGTTATTATTGTTTAAGGGAGTGCAGAACGTTTTAAACCTTTACTAGCCATTCTTCCTGAATTTAGATGTGACAATCTTTTTCTCTGTGTCTGGGCCTAAACTGTTTTCCTCAATTAAGCATTTTAGAAAAACAAGAAGAGGAAGGAGGAGGCAGTGGACAGAGAGAGGAAGGGTGCGGGAGCCACACACAAGCCTACCGCCCATCAATTTTATTAATATGCGGTTTAGGGTTACAAAAAATATAACGGGACAAAAATACCCTGTCCTAGTAACACCCTCCCTCCCTGTTACAGCGCATACATGAGTGGACAGAAAAACATAAGGAAAAGACAACTAATATTTACCCCTAACTACACTCCCCCTCATGCTGAGCATAGATATCAGCCATGAACAGCTTGGACAACAAAGAAGTAAAAAGATCCTTGGACAGCCCCTTGGTAAAGATATCAGAGAGTTGGTCAGTAGATCGAACATATATAAGGCAAATCTCTCTAGAATCCAGCTTCTCCTAAATGAAATGGCGATCAATCTCAATGTGTTTTGTTCTGTTGTACTGAACTGGATTATTAGCAATGTTGATGGCAACTTTATTGTCACAATAGAGGCGCATTGGAAGATGAACTTGGACTCCAAGATCTTGAAAGAAAAGCTTCAACTATAACATATCGGTAATACCATGTGCCATAGCATGATACTTAGCTTCAGTAATGGAGCGAGCACATACAATTTGTTTCTTACTTTGCCAAGTAACATGGTTCCCACCAAGAAATAGACAGTAGCCAGTGGTTGACCACCTATCATCTCAAGAACCAGCCCAATCTGCATCTGTAATGTCGTCAACATTCATGTGAGCAGCCCTAGTGTACAAGAATCCTTTATCAGGGCAGGATTTGATGTAACCAAATATCCACTCGACTGCCCACATATGTGGAACTCGGGGAGCATGCATAAATTGACTGACAATGCACAACATAGGCAATGTTAGGTCGAGTGAAGGATAAATAGAATAGCTTGCCTCTAGCCACTAGTAGGAACCTTTATGAGCTTCAGACAGAAGTTCTCCCATTGACTCTGAAAGCCCATGATTTGTCTCTATAGGAGTTAGAGCTGGTTTACATCCTAGCTTTTTAATCTCTTGGGGCAAATCAAGGGCATACTTCTGCGGGCAAATGTACAAACCATGACGGGAATTAGCAACTTCAATGTTAAGGAAGTTCTTCAGCTCCCTAAGATCTTTAATGTCAATGTGCCCAATTGTCCTTTAACTTCTGTATCTCCATTAAAGAATCTCTAGTGATGATCATATCATCCACATACATAAGGAGAACTATCTTGCGACCATTGTCCATTTAGTGAAGAGAGTATGGTCAAAGTTTCCCTGTTGATAACCAAGTCGAACTATAACTGTCCGAAATCTATAAAACTAAGCTCTTGGGGACTGTTTCATCCCATACAATGCCTTCTTTAGACAACATACTCTCCCTTTAGCATTAAGTCCAGGAGGAGGTTGCATATACACTTCCTCCCGCAGGTCGCCATTGAGAAAAGCATTATTGACATCTAGTTGGTGAAGTTCCCAAGAAAACTAGATTGCAAGAGATAATACAACCCTCACAGATTTCAACTTGGCCATTGGAACAAATGTCTCCATATAATCAACACCATATGTTTGAGTAAAACCTTTGGCAACTAATCTTGCTTTGTACCGCTGAATGGTACCATCATAATGATATTTGATAGTATATACCCATGTAGACTCCACTAGACTCTTCCCTGAAGGTACTTCCACCAACTCCCAGGTTTTATTCTTGTGGAGAGCCTGCATCTCCTCATCCATAGCTGCCACCCACTTTGGATCTTTAACAGTTTCAACAAAGTAGCTAGGAATATGGTAAGTAGAAATAGCAGACAAAAAAGAGCAATATGAGGGTGAAATACGGGAATAGGACATGTAAAATAGAAAGAGGATGCTTGGTACAAGATCGTGTCCCTTTTCGGATAGTAATGAGAAGGTTTAAGTCAGAGGGTGTTGTAGGTGTAGAGGCCAAAAGTGGACCTGAAGTTTCAGTAGCTTCTTGAGGTGGTGATCCGTAGGAGGCCCATGCTTGTGCCAGGTATGTTTAGAATAAATAAGCACATCTGATGAGGACTTCTTTCACGAACCAAGTGTGGCACTAGTCAGGTCAGAGGCAAGTGGTTGGGAGGTTGACTCAAGAGGAGATTCATAAGAGCAGAGGATCCTTCCCCTGAATAAGAGACTAAGATTTAAAATATGACTTAGATTCAAAGAAGGTGACGTCTTTAAGAACATATTTCCTCTTTATTTTGAGGTCAAAATATTTGTATCCCTTCTGAATAGGAGAGTATCGCAAAAAGATGCCACAAATAGGACGGGGGGTCCAACTTAGTAGAACTAGGACTCAAGGAATGAATAAAGCACAAACAACCAAAGACACGGGGCTCAAGAGTAAACAATGGATGGTCTGGACGAAGTACCCAAATAGGAGACATGTAGTCAAGTGTTCGCAAAGGTATACGGTTGATAACATAGGAGGTAGTCAGGACAACATCAGCCCAAAAATTTCTTAGGCAACAAACATTGCAAGAGAAGAGCTCAAGCGGTCTGAAGTAAGTGTCTATTTTTTCTTTTTGCTACCCCATTTTGTCCCTTGGGCATCAGAATGGACAAGTTGGAAGGGAAAAGTGCTTTTATTCATTGGCATCTAAAAATTGGTTCTACAATGTTTTATAAGTTGATACACTTGATATTGAAGGGAGTTAACTTTTAAAGACCTAACTGACAAATGCCCTAGACCAAGGAATTCTGGGTTGGATCGGGTCCCTGAATATGGATCAGATCGGCCGGGATCAGAACCTGTCGATCCCGATCCGATTCGGCCGATCCGGATCGGGATCGACCGATTCTGCATTCCATGCCTTAGACGACTGTGCCACAAATGGATCACTTCAAGTTGTTTATTTGTCCCGCCATTAATGCTGGATTGAAACGCAACACTACCACCGAGCTCAAAATGATAAAGGCCTCCCACTTCACGACTACGCCCAATCGTCCGCTTGTCTTTTAGGTCCTGAAAAACACAATGTGTAGGAAAAATATTACTGAGCATTGAAGGGATTTGGTCAAACTGCTCACAGACAAAAGATTAATAGGAAGTGCAGGAACATGATGAACATAGGATAGAGGCAGGTCATCATTGAGATTCATATTTCCTTTACCCGCCACTTTAGTCCAGGTATCATCCGCAATGGTGACCTTCTCTTGTCTAGAACTCAAGGAGTAGGAGGTAAAGAGAGAAGAGGTACCTGTCATATGATCTGTAGCTCCTGAGTTAATGACCCAAGGGCCATAAGAGGGGATA
Organism: Zantedeschia hybrid cultivar; assembly: GCA_030544215.1. Lineage (NCBI taxonomy): Eukaryota > Viridiplantae > Streptophyta > Magnoliopsida > Alismatales > Araceae > Zantedeschia > Zantedeschia hybrid cultivar. Next base: position 56,311,836 of record JARZZO010000002.1, on the reverse strand, counting down.
GAGTGTGTAACACTTAAAGATGCCGCCGCAATACCTGGTGTGGTGGAAGAAGAGGATGCTCCAAGTTGTGATAGAATCTGCCGCAAGTGAAGTATATCATTGGAGGAGAGTGCAGACACTTGGGAGGTGATAAGAGCACCATCTAAAGAAGAGTTGAAAGGATCATTTGGGACTTGAATAATGACATTGCTCTTTACTTGTTGTCCACTCTTGGCATTTCTTAATTGGCTCCAATGGTTTACAATGCCGTGAGATCCAAGAAATCGACCTCTTGTGCACATAAATGAGACTCTCTTGCTATCTAAGTTAAGAATGCCGAGACTTGACCTTCATTTCTTAGTCTTAAAGGCAACTCGAGGCCCCGCTACCTCTATAGTATTAGTCGGGCTGGGTCTCCGAACCCCACCATGAAGATTGAAGAGGGTCTCGGTCTTAGAAGGGGGAAATTAAACTAGTGTGAGGGCGTCACTCCACCTTAAAATCAACAACATCGTGAAACTCTACAGTAACAAAAATTGTCAGTCACAACATGGTTATTTATGGTATTTCACAGTTATCAAAGAGTTATCTACACTCTTCCACAATTATAAAACAAGATGATCGTGCACAATCTTCTCCCTTCCCAATTTAACAATTGTAATTTACATGAATGTGTGTGTATATATACACACACATAAAGAATCCTTTTTTTATCCACAGGCTTGGTCAAAAGAACACTCAGCCATATCTATGCTTATATCATCAGGTTTCTGGATGTCATGCATCACTAAATCAAGATTCTTATGTCATGCAGGACTCGACTTATAAATTAGATAATTATATAGAAGTTATAAATAAGATTTATTGACGCTTTACATGAGTTTTTATTAATTACAAGTGTATGTCTCTAGACCATAAGTTATGTTTCTAGAGGGGGGCTGTCATGTGCATGTATATGATAGTAAAATAAACTAATTTAGAGTGTGTTTACAGATTTTAGAGATGTGACCAATAGTATAAAAATAAATCTTTATGCTTTCTTTTAAACCTTGACCTTAAAAAGAAAGTAGTAAACCAAGAAATCTATTCATGATCTCTTTAGTTACAACATGACTAATTGTCACGACTTTTATGACATATTATTATCTACCAAAACCAGTCCATTATCTACAATTTTGTTCCTAACTTTCTTACTTATTCGAATATAAATCTGGCAGTATCTACCCTATATGGAGATGGTTAAAGAAACTAAAGAGAAGCATCACAAGGCACATGGAGAGAGGAAAGGACATTCACCTAAGTCTAAAGGAAGTTCACCAGTCCCCAAGATGTCTTGGAGTCGCTGCAAAGAGCCTCCACCTCTAGTTGGTTCCGCATGATGGCTAAGGCCTAAAGGACACTTCTTCAACTCTGGGAATCCCTCTTACTAGCAGATCTCTTTCCAAATCTTCTCTCACGTGCTTGCCTTCTTCTTCTTCTTCCTCTCTCTCTTTATATATATGTATATATATATATATATATATATATATATATATATATATTATTTTATTTTTTGAAGGTGACATAAAGTTACATTTCATTAAAGTTAAAAGAGATTACAAAGAAGGCTATAGGCCGTACATTATAGCAGAGTGCCAACTGCACAGCAAACAAAAAGAGAGGCATACCCTAAGACTTCTATTTTATTAAGAAGGTAAAATAGAAGCTAACAAAAATGTCTCAGGGAAACGAAAAATCATATCAAAAAGTCTTTCCAATTGCAAGCCCTTGAAATGAGATCTCCTTTTGAAGCTTCCCATATGTCAGATGCTCTTCCCCAATCCTTCACCCAATTAATAGTTCTTCCCAGATTCTCATGCAAGGGTGGTCAGTTGACATCTTACTATCTCTCTCTCTCTCTATATATAGCTTGGGTTGGGAGAATCTAAACAGCTGCCCTCCTATTCATAGGAGGAGGAGAGGAAGATAAGAATAAGAGAAAGTGGAGGAATGAGGTGGCATACCAAGGTGTCCACTTCTAGAAAGTGGCAAGGTGTCCAGTTTCTAGAAATCAATGAGATGTCCCCTATGAGGTGGCTAATTCTAGCACGAATGAGGTGTCTTAAGGAAGGAACTAGAAAGGATAGTAAGGTGGCAGCTTCTATACCCTTTAAATTTTCTAGTTATTGCAAATGGCCCTTAAGTTTTCTAAAGATAAACCCAAGAAATTTTGTCAATTATTTATAAACCTTCAATCTTTCAAATTGTGTATGTACTTTTTGTGTTTTAATGATATACCCCTATACAACTTAATTTGGTTTATTTAAGGGTTTTAAAATCAAGTTTTGAAGAGTTTTTAAGTTTCATTATTAATGAGATTTTGGGGTATTAAACCTAGGGTCTCACATAGAGGGAGAAAGATCTTAGAGAGAGAAGGAAGAGGGGGGAGAGAGTGAGGTTGGAGTTCGATGGGTTGGGGAAAGACCAATGGAGGGTTTATATAGACCCCATGGCCTGTCCCACTCCCAAACTAGCCGTTGCAAACGGGATTGGCTGATCCAACTGATCCTCTGCTCAAGTTGGTGGATCAAGGCTTGGGATAAGATCAGACTGCCCAAAATCTGATCGGATTGACCGATTCTATCTGATCCATGTCGATCCTACACACGTTGGTTTTAAGACTAATCCTTGAAACCCAGACAATTGTTTTTAAACCAAATTGCATGCTTCTTTTTTATAAACTCTCATTTTCAGAGGTTTTTCCCCCCCAAAAATCATGCAAGGGTTACTCCTAATTTCTAAGTGTTCTGCAAATAACTTGAGATTGTGAGGGGTTGTAAATAAGTTTCAGGATTGCAGAAGTTAAATCCTAATTATGGTTGATTGTAGAGGGTTATATCCAAAAGTCCTCTTAATACTTAATACTAACATTTTTAATTTGGGATTATTGCAAGTATACTCTGCTTACGATTTTATTTACAGTCTTTTTTCCATATTATTTTTAATCATTTCACTGCATCACAATAGTTACAAAATTGCCCATGCGATTGACCTCCGATAGCGATATAGTTAATAGTCCTTCAAGTATCAAATTTAGCATTTGGACAAAAATATCCCTATAAGAATAGGGATGTGCCGGGGAGAGAGAGAGAGAGTTAGCGAAGTGGGGATGTTTTGGACTTTTAAACTTTGGTTGAAAGTTAACCAAGGTTAAATAATAGATTTTAATTAAATGCTAATGGACAGTGGTGGCAAGGGCATTTTTCCAAGTATTGTGATGTAATGAGGTTACTAAAGATAATATGAAATAAAAGTGTCAATTCTGCAAAGAAAATCCTAAGGATCATATGTTGCCAAAATACTGTTTTAATTTATATAATCTTTTTAATCATTTCAGATGAATTCAGCAAATAATTAAGGGGTATTTTTACCGAAATTATCTGAGAAGTGATTTTTGCTGAATATGAGACATAGTATTGATTTTGTTTTATTAAATTGCTTTCACCTTTTAGACAATAAGTGCTTCTCCTTGGAGTTCTATCTGGAGGCACTTCTTTGAGAAGGACTTCACCCTATTCCTTAAAGATGCATTAGATGCCATGTTGAACCCTTTTTAAAGAAAAAGGGGGGAAGCCCCCCTACCGGTTGTCCCCCACCGGTTCTCAAACCGGTGTGGGGGGTCCAACGGTGGCACCCTCCACCAGTTGGGAACCGGTGGGGGTGCCCACCGCCCCCCCTCCTCTCTCTAATCTCTCTCTCACTTGGATATCCGGTGGGTACCCCCCACCTCAAGATTTAACAGTGGCATCCCCCACCTCAAAATCCCACGGTGGGTACCCCTACCGGTTGAGGCCCCCATGGCCTATAAATACCCCGCAAGGGGTAAGAAGAACTCCATGCCTATTTGGCCCAAGAATTCCTAGGGGAAACTCTGTCCATTTGAAGAGCAAATCCGGTGCTCTTACTCGGATTTGCTGCGTTTGGAGGAGATATTTTCTCGGAAGGCTCTCTTCCTAAGGTTTATTCCTAAGGGGAAGTTCTGTCGAATTTATGTTGTAAAATCGTCGTTCTATAAGACGGGATTATGCCGAAATAATGAATGCAATGCCAATATTGTTCTTTGAGCATATGTGTGTGCATGTGTGTTCATAAATCTATTACTTAAGTAACATTATGTTATTATATTTTCATATACATAATTAATTTATTAATTAGTTAAATAAATAATTAAAATACATAAATACATAATTAAATATTTTAAAATATCCTTGGTCTCACTCCATACATAACTAATCTTAGACTCATAATCAAAACACAATAATGAAACATTGAGACATAAAACAATATACTTAAGTTAAGAAATGACTTAAATACCTCCATGCTTAATTAATTAATAAAAATCTGCAAAAATTATTTAAAATTAGTAAAATAAATATAAAAATCAGAAAATCTCTATAAAAATCATTAATATTCAGTAAAAATCAGAAAACCAAATCTGAAAATTACATAAACCAAAAAACATGACTTAAATATCCTTCATATATTCAATTAATTGATAAAAATCAGTAAAACTAATAAAAAATCAGTAAAATTCAGTAAAAACCAGTAAAAAACAGAGAACCAAATCTGAAAACATATAAAATTCCCGAAATGACCAAAATGCCCCTAGAACTTAATACAAATTACAAAAATACCCCCATCCATAATAAAAATCTGTAAAAATCACAGAAAATTCTTAAAAAATATCAAAACCTCTCCTATGCCCAAAATACTCTCCAAACCTTAATTAGATGGGTAAAATTACGAAAATACCCTCAGTATGATAAAAAATAAATAAAAAATCTCAGAAAAACATAAAAATAGACTCTAAGTCTAATAAACCCGATTTAAGGTAAAATTACCAAAATACCCCTATAACTTAAATATGTCTAAAATGATCTTAAAATACATCTGAAGGGTTTTCAAGTTTCCCTAAAATGCTAAAAAATTTAAAATGACTCTAACGCAACATAATTACAAAAATACCCAAAAAAATAGACTTTAAGTCTAGAAATACAATTCGGATAGAATTACTGAAATATCCTTACAACCCAAACACACTTAAAATAACTCTAAAATAGCTCCTAAGGTTTTGAAATCTTCCTAAATCATTAAAACTCATTTCACACACTAAAGTGACCATAATACCCCTATACCCTCCAACTTGACATAATTACAAAACTACCCTTATGGGTTCAAAATACTTGGAATCAATGCAGAAAATTCAGAGTCAATCCAAAACCTTTTAAAAAGTCTCCCAATCAATTATAAACCTATCCTAAACTTGGGGGAGGCCAAGAGCTTAACCTAAAATATATCTTCATATACATGTGATGCCTGTAGTAGTAGTGTTGCATGTTATAAAGGTATCAACGGACGGTTAATCAAGGGTTGTCAAGCGGTTGCTTGACGTAATTAACACTGACCGAGGTCAGTGAAGAGAGGTCATATACTCAGATCTTCGCCTGATCCGAAGTCCCGAATTCCCTGAGGGCTAATCATAAGCTCTCATAGTCCAAGAAATAAAATACATAAAATTGACCTATATTACTCCAGATAAAACAAAAAGAACAAAAACGATAGGATTTTAAATCATAATCCGATAGGAGAGATAGCTAGGTTAGGTTCCAAACATGCCCCCTTGCAGGAGTGGGTCCTCCCAAAGATTTGCACATATTATATTGTTTCTTGATCTGCTCTGCTCTGTACTGTATAAGCTGAACATGTATTACTTCATCCATAAAACTTGGTCGGGCCACAGTCTAGTATCACTCACTATTGAGCAGTATGTGCATAATGTACATATATCCAATGGCATTGTTGAATCAAAATTTTGCAAGAACATACACTAGGTCTTTTAATAAGCCTATGTGTATGATTGCATCTAAATACATGCATGCATAGCAAATATATGTATTGCATATAAATCTAGTGCTTTATATATATATATATATATATATATACATGCAGGTGTGTATGTGTAAGAAAAAGGGGATAAGTGCATGCAGATTTCAGGAGGATTCATACCTCTGTTCAGCAGCAAACCTGCAACAAGAAGGCCTCCAAATAGGGTCTCAAGAAGCCTCCAATCTTGCAAGATCAACAGCAAATCCTCAGCAACATCAACTCCAATCTGCAGCAACTTGGATCTCCAAGTTTGCACCAACAAAAAGCCACCAACAGCAGCCTTCAAAACCTGCAACAAGAATACCACAGAAACAAAGAAAAGGGATGTTTGCACATACCTTAAATCTCCATCAACACCAACAACAAATCTGCAACAATAGGGCTTCCCGAAGCCTCCAATGCAGCCTTCAAATCTGCTCTACACAGCGGCAACTTGGACCTCCTGCAGCACCAACAACAGCCTTCAACCAAACTTGCAACACAAGATGTCCAGCAGCAACAACAAGGGCTCGACCAAGGAGGAAGAAGCTGCGGGTCTGGCAGCATACGACCGGCCCTAATGGGCTCCCACGCTGGTCCTTTACAAGGAAAGAGAGAAAGAAGGGATAGAGACAAAGGAGGGGAAGGGATAAACACAAAAAAGAAAGAGAGGGGCTGAGATAAATACAAAAAAAACTACTGTAGCGCGCTACAGTAACCGACCCCTCCTCCATCTCCCTCTCTCTCCATCTTTATCCTAACCGGTCTCCATCGTTATCTCTCCCCATCTTTATCTCCATCTCTCTCTCTCTCCATCCTTATCCTACTGTAGCACGGGTATTGTAGCTACAGTACCGCGCTATAGTAGCCAACCCCTAAAAGCCTATAAAAGGCAGCCTAAGGCAGCAAAAGAAGGCCTTGGATCCCAGTGCATGAGAAGCCGCAAGGCTGCCCAGATTCCAGCGTGAAAAGAAGCCCCTCCAAGCTCCGCCAAGTTCCCTGCCGCAGGCCTCCAAGCTCCCGTCTGCAAGTCTGCAAGAAGGAAACAGAAGAAGAGAAGGCCTAATTTTACGCTTGTACTTTTATTTTTTTTGAGAAATAAAGTCGCCATTATGTAGATCAATCTCCACATATTTTTTTTAATTAATAAATGATGGTTATGTCGTATCGGTTGACCGTCCATCAAATGAAATTTTTTTTAGAAAATTAATAATGATGGTTCTGTCATATTGGTTGACCGGCCATCGAAATAAAAAAAATAGAAAATTAATAATGATGGTTCTGTCATATCGGTTGGCCGGCCATCAAAAAAAAAAAAATCAGAAAATTAATAAATGATGGTTCTGTCATATCGGTTGACCGGCCATCGAAATAAAAAAATCAGAAAATTAATAAAGGTGGTTCTGTCATATCGGTTGACCGACCATTGAAATAAAAAAAAATCAAAAAATTAATAATGATGGTTCTGTCATATCGGTTGGCCGGCCATCAAACAAAAAAAAATCAGAAAATTAATAAAGATGGTTCTATCATATCGGTTGACCGGCCATCAAATAAAAAATTTAGAAAATTAAAATCTTCGTTCTACCATATCGGTTGGTCGGCCATAAAATTAATAAACCATTAAAACTAAAAAAAATCAGAAAATTAAAATAAGTGGTTCTACCATATCGGATGGTCGGCCAAAAAATTAAAAAATAATAAATAAAATTTAATTAATGGTTTAGCCGTATTGTTTGGTTTGGTCATGAAATTAAAAATAAGAATAAAAAATAAACAGAAAAGGAAAAGATAATAACGTTAAATAAAATAAGAAACATAAAACATAAAAATGATAGAATAAAAATATAAAATAAAAAGACAATGAAATTAATAATCCTTAAAGAAAAACAGAAAATAAAAGGACTAAAAAGATAATAAGACTAATAATTCTTAAATTAAAAAAAAGGAAATGATAAAGTTAATAACTTTAAATAAAATAAGAAACATAAAAATGATAACATTAATGAAACATAAAAAAGTGTAAAATAAAAAATAGAAAATAAAAGGTAGTAAAATTAATAATCCTTAAAAAAATAGAAAATAAAAATAAAACTAACATTTCCTAAATGAAACAAAGAATTAATGAATTTTAAATAATATAAAAACAGATAATAAATTAAATTTAGTGGTCCTTCCATATTGGTTGGTTGGCCATTAAAAAGATGGATTAACTTAATAAATTAAATTAAAATCAAAAGTTAATTAATGGTTGTTCCATATTGGTTGGTTGGCCATTTAAACATTAAAAACCAGAAAATAAAAATCAGAAAATTAAAATTAATGGTTCTACCATATTGGTTGGTAGGCCATTCAAAAAAATATATTAAAAATAATTAAATAGAAAATAATAAAATAATAAAAATAATGGCTCTACCATAGTGGTTGTTAGGCCACTCAATAAAATAAGATTAACAAAGAAAAACAGAAGATAATAAAAAAACAAAAGAAATTAAATATTAAAAGTGGTTCTCCCATAATATTTGGTAGACCAGAAATTAGCTAATCAGTCAATTAAATTAATTCAATTAATTAAATTAATAAATATGTTAACGAATTAATTAAATTAACCAATTAAATTAATTAATTCAACCAAACAATTAATTTAACTAACTAAGGTAACAAACTTAGTCTACCAATTAATTCAACCAATCAAATCAATAAATTCGTTAATTAACCAATCAATTTAACTAATTAAGTTAATTCATTAAACAATCAATCAATTAAGTTGATAAAATTTGTTAATCAATAGGTTAATTTAACCAATTAAGTTAAATTGTTATCCAATTAACTAAGTGTGACTTTGTTTGTAGAATAACTTAAACCAGAATAAGGTTCTGGGGATTTCTTAAACCAGAATAAGAGGTATTTTGATTTGGTAAGTTATTGGAATTCCACCCAGAATAAGGAGAATTATACTGCGCTATTCCAAGTGATTTGGTAGGAATAAGTGGAATAAGGAGTGAAATAAAAGGTAAAATTGAGAGAATTGGGGGAATTAGATATTCCAGGTAGGTTTGGAGAGTTGGGAGAATTTGAGGAATTAGGCATACCCTCAACCAAATCAGAATAGGGCCTTTATACTGGCTATTCTGGCCCTATTCCACAAACAAAATGAGCCTAATGTAACAACTTTGTTAACCAACCGGTCAATTGACTAAATTAAGTTATTAATCAATCAATTAAGTTACCAAAAACATGTTAATCACCTAAATCTACAAAATTTCAACCAATTAAGTTAAATTGGTACTTATCAATCACTTAATCAACTAAATCAACAAAATTTCAACTAATTAAGTCAAATTGGTACATAATCAATCATTTAATCAACTAAATCAACAAAATTTTAACTAATTAAGTCAAATTGTTACTTAACTAATCAGTTAAAGTAACAAAATTTGTTAATCAATTAATCAATTGAGTTCAACCAAAAATTGTTACACAACCAATTAAATTAAGTTAACAAAAGCATGTTAATTAATTACCCAATCAATTCAATTAATTCAATTAAAGTGTTAGAATCAATCAACTAATTAAATCAATTAAGTTAATTAAATCCAATCAATTAATTAAATCAAATCAATCAATCAATGAACTAATCAAGTTAAAATTCTTGATTAATCAATCATTAAATCAAATTAACAAATTTGTTACTCAACCAATTAAATTAATTTGGCCCTTCCATACCGATTGGTTAACCAAGGTCCTTTCTAAATAACAATAAAAAAATCAGGTTCATTCATACTGGTTGAATGGCCTAAACTTAGTGGTTCTATCCTATTGGTAGACTGACCACTTGATTAATGGTTCACTCTTATTGGTATAGTGACCAAAGGTTATATTTATTGATTCATCCTTATCAATGGATATAATCAGTACCTTCTATGGTTCTGTCCTAACTGGGGGTCAGGCTACGAAGTCGTGATTATCCTATTTATAGATGGACCAATAAGAATAATTTTTTGTTCATTTATATCAATAAGGTAAATCATTAATTAAAGTGGTTATTTTCAACTGGTGGATTAATCATTAAGTCATGGTTTGTTTATGCTGGTTAAATAACCTAAAATAATCCAAATAATCCTTCATCCTTTCAAAGGATACTTAAGGGATAATTTTTAAGAATCTTCCTCAAAGATACTCGCTCTTTTGTGAAAACTTTAAGATCCTTTAAGTATCCTTTAAAGGATACTCATGGACCCCTCTTTAAAAAAAAAAAAGAATAAAAAATGACTTGTATGCTGCATTTAAAATTTGCATGTTCTCTGCTTATTTCAAGCCTTATCTGGATGGTTAATCAAGGGTTACCAATTAGTGATTGGTGTAATTAACACTGACCGAGGTCAGTGGGGAGAGGTCAAGAACACGGATCCACAGTCGATCCAGAAGTCATCCAGATTTTAAAGATTAATCCTAAAAGTCTGCCTAAAAGAAAAGAGAACATGTTTTCAAAACTTAAAACTCTCTTTTCAAACTAAGATTTCCTTAAAGATTTTCAAATCCGACAAAAAAGATTTTTTTCAAAATCAAAAGGATTTTAATCAAAATGGGAGTCTCACAAGCATCATGTGCTTTTCTCAATGAACTAGAAACACTTAACTTTTCAAAGGATGAATGATCTGATACTATGATCCATTGGCCAAATTGTTGTTGAGTGACCTATTGTGGTGCCGTCAACTTACAGAAAAGGAAAACCTGATGAGTGGGATACTAACAAGGTATGTAGAATTGGACCAGGACTGGGAAATCATCCGGCGTCCATCTGATCCGGATCAGATCGGCAAAATTAAAAAATTCTGAAAAATGAGAAAAATCAGAAAAATTGAAAAGAAGGTAAAAAAAGTGAAAATGGCATATCAACAATCCAATCCAATGGAATTATATTGATTTGGGTTAGTAGCGGTCAATTGGGGTTCAGGATGAAACATATAACTTTAATAAATGATTAAATTTTTAATGATACAACAACATACAATACAATAACACCAATTAATCCCTTCAATATGAGAAATCCAATACATACCAAATTAGTAAATGGATAAATGATAAAACTTCAAGGTTTTGAACTCATATTGATCAGATTGTACCTGTATCGGATGATTCGGGCAGGATGCCCAATTTTGGCTCCTACAAGTATTATTATTAAATTTCTTTAGGGGATCGGATTTACCCCTTGAAATCAGATCACCACCTGTCTATTCCGATCCGAATAGGCTGATTTGGATGGGAATTGGCCGATTATGCATTCCATGGATACTAATGGGCTTGTCTACTTGGGTAGGTGAATGTCGTTGTTGTTTTGTTATCTCCTATCAAGCTGGAGCTTAAGCCTTGAGAACTGGGCTTGAATTAGTTCAGGTTTGTACTTGGATTTTTTTTTCCTGCAGAATGAGCCAGGCTTGAGCTTGTCAAAGCACAACTCAATTTAGTCATCCTATTTATTTCTGAGAACCAAGGTTCAAAAACTCGGCTCGGATCGGCCGAGTCGGACCGGTTTTAGGCCGTCCGTGCTGATCCCGGGTTTCCTGGCCGAGTCCAGGACTCAGTTCGGCCGATCCGAGCCGGATCGGGCGATCCGAGACAGGATCGGGTCGGCTCGGATCGGCCCGACCCGGCCCCCAACGGCTAGTTTGACTAGCCGTTGGGGGTCAACCTAGCCGTTGCTGGCCGTTCCCAAACGGCCAGCAACGGCTAGTTTGGGCCTTGGGGGTCTATTTAAACCCCCCCAAGGCCCTCCTAAGGCTCCACAAATGCGCTTTGAGTCTCCTAACATTCTTGCTCTCTCTCCCACTCTCTTGATCATAGAATTCTCTCTCCGTCTCTCCTACGAGGTCACTACTAGTCTACTACAAGCTTCGCAATCTCTCCTCTATTACTAGTCTATTCAGGAGGTTGTCTAGAATATCCACAATTGTCAGTCATTTATACCAATACGGATTACTATAGCCGGTATGTGATGCAATATGAACAATACTACCATAGCTATATGTCATGGACTGAGTATGTAAGCCATATGTTCATTCAGTATAATATACGTTTGGAATAAATGTAAGTTCATAATCATATATGTAAGTTTATTCAAGTTTTTTTGTCCAACAACATCTTATGTACTTCAAATCAATGTATTTCAACACAATTATGGATTAGACTTGTGTTTTTTTTTCATTCATATTTTTTTCTATTTTTTTCTGCTATCTGAACCAGCCGAGCCTGACTCAGCCAGGATCGGGCTGACTCGGATCGGAATCGGCCGATCCGATCGGTTTTGGACTAGCCGATCCGGGACCCGATCCCGGGTTTCTTAACCTTGCTGAGAATAGCTTGCTGCACCGCCAGGGTCTCTAATGCCTCCTGGCGGTGCTTTTATTTTAAAAAAACTTTTTTTTGATTTTTTTTGGCAGCCCCATAGTGCCCTGCATGGTTGTACAGTCTGATCTTTGGTGACCCAGAAAAAAAATGAAAAATCGAAAACTGACCCCAACTGTTTTTTACTGTTCATTTGGGCCGGTTTTCAGCTTTTCATCTTTTTCTGGATCGTCCGATCCAAGATCAAACTGTACGACCATGTAGGGTGGGTTGGGGCCGACCAAAAAAATTTCAAAAAAAGAAGTTTTAAAAAATAAAAATAAAAGCACCGCAAGGCAATCCCCTGGTGGTGCAGCAAGGTTTTCTCTTTATTTATTGCTTCTTGTGGGGTTGCGATGTTGCTTTGACGGGAAAATTCTATTGGAATGAACTTTGTAGCAATATATTGACATTGCTCTTTTTGTTGCTACATGTTTGAGTGTGCTGTGATCCCATGTTGTGTCCTTATGGGAAGTGGGAGATCTATTTGTGGAGCTCTAATGCCACCGTCCTGAATGAGGGGCTGCAAGAGTGCAGCTTGTTGGTTGTTACACAAGAAAGAAAGAGATGCATGTGGATGCACACCCAGGCAAGAAAGACTTGGGGAAATTCTTGGAGATCATAAGTGATTATAACCTGCATGGTGGTGGATGAAGTTATCTTCCCAACTTTCTTTGTTTGCATAAAGCCATGAAAGCCTGGTGCTAATTGGCACGTGCTAAGAGATGATGTGGTGTCACATCATAGTGAAGCTGAGTGTGGTGCTGCTAATTTGTGATATTGCAGTACAGTGTTTTGTACCTTGGAAATTCTTAGATTTCTTATTAATCGTTGAATGGTTCCATTGTTCCTTTTGTTTTCTTTACTAGGGGAATATTTTTTTTTTTTACTTGGAAAGCTGTTCTGAGGATTGTGATCCATTTATCAAATTGGAGATTTTGGGATGCCATTTTTTATACATCATAGGTCATACATAAATAGCTTTTCCTGTTTATACCTAGCTATCTTGCAGAAAGATGATTTTGCTTCTGTTTCCTCTAGGCCAATGAATCTGAAATTCCCTTATTGCATGAGCATAATGGTGTTGCGGAGGAAGCTGGAACATCTCTTGAGGTAACCATGCTGGTCCAAGGGTCCACATTGTATTTAAATCCATTGGAATACCTTTTCCCTTTCCTGCCTTTTATGTTTCTACTCTCAATTTCCTTAGGAAGAACGTCGGCTATTGTATGTAGCAGTGACTCGTGCTCGAAAGAAGCTATACATTCTCCATGTCCTTATGGATTCAAATAGGCAGGTAGAACCCTGTCTCCTTGGTGTACAATTGCATGGGATATGTTCTACATCCTTTTTCTAAAACCTGCAGTTGTTTTGCTGAAATGCTTTCAATTTGTAGTTGCTACAGCCTTCACGTTTTTTGAGGGAAATCCCAGATCACCTTGTTGAGTTCCAGGTTGGTAGTTTGATTTGTGTTTATTATTTAACTTAATATAATGCCTCCAGTCACTATTGCACTGTTACATGTTTAGCTTTCTATAATCATTGTTGGGAACATTTTTCTTAAACATGGGTGCACTGCATCTTATACTTCTTAATTCCTGTTGGTAAGCATTAGTTGTCTGCTTGGTGAATACTCTGTTTTTTTGTATTCCATTTCCTTGTAACACCTGCTGAATTGGGTTCATTGAATTTGTTAAAAGTGATTGTCTTCCTACAGTCATAGTTATTTTATGATAGATTCAATTTGCACTTCCTGTAAATTGTGAACCTGAAAGTTTGGATTATCATAATTGTTTGTGCTTTTCACTTCCTGTAGGTTGACATGAATGAAACAAAAGCACATAAGGTGCATGAAAGACATTTAGAAGAGCCTGTCAAACCTGCTGCTGATCTTTCAAAATGTCAGCCATCCCCTGAGGTTTACAACCATCAACTCTGCCCTCGAGATAGTGAAGACATCTCTTGTAACTCAACAGAATCAGCTGAAGCTTGCCTTGGAAATAGTTTCCTCAAAAGGTGTATATTCTTTTGCTTTTGATGTCAATGATTCAGTACTTTGATATAGGTGCTTTTCTTTGGCTCAAACTTGGTTGTTTTATACCACATATATGTATGTGTGCTGACATAGAGGCATATGAAAAATCTGTGTTCCTATTTTTATTCATAGTATAGACAATCGGCTAGATGTACAAGGATCCCTCACTTGGGACATTATGAAGCTATATTATCCAGCATGATGTGAGTCATGCTGATCCTTACTCCTTATGACTTGAGATATCAGATAGGTCTCAAGGGAGACAATATTCTGTCTGGTATTAATGAGACTATGATGTGTGTAGAGCATGCAGAGGAGCCACTGTTATGTAGAGCGGTTACTAACTTACCTAAAAAATGTCCATTTATAAACTCAGTGACAAATATGTCCATGTTGGTCGCTGGCAGATGCCAGTGTTTGGCCACAAACTATTTTTGTTTCTTAGCTTATGAGTATTGGATGCCCATCTGACAATTATTTTCATTCATAGGTTTAATGTGGAGGATCGGTCAACTGTTTCTCATTTATTCCATCAATGGGCGAAAAAACAAGCATTCCAAACTCCAAGAAGGTTGATTGATAAGGTGTTTGCGAACATATGCCCATGAAGTCCTGGGAGCATAACTCACCCATATTGGCAGCATGTTTAGCATAAATGGCAGCTTCTATGCTTCATAGAATTCTACTTTAGTTACTAGAATCTTTAAGATGATTCAAGTATATGTTGACATACACCCTTATCTTAACTTTATCATTTGTGCATGAAAATTACTACGCCATTTGTTGTCAAAGTTCTATAGTACATTTGTTGTCTTTGCTGCTGTTTTCAGTGGCACTACTAAGTCCTAAAGAAGTTCAGAAAATGTTGAATTACATCACCATACCCAATGAAGTAGTTGTATGTTTTAGGTCATCATTTTGTAACAAATTTGTCAATCATTCATTGTTTATGCCATTCAGGTCTGTTATGGGGTGCCTTATGAAGGGCCATGCCTGCCATCAAAATATGTTAGCATTACAGGTTTCATATGCCAAGGTTGATGTCTTCTTTCATATGAGAAGTTCAGCGGTGCATCCATTTGGTACATTGTTTAAAAAGGCAGCACCTCAAGGCACTAAGGCATATGCCTTAAGCAAGGTGCTAGAAAAACACCTTGAGCCATGCGCCACAGGCTGTTTACTTGAGGCATAATGCCTTTTGTTAATTCAGGTATGAGCCTCATGCCATTTACCTGAGGTTTACGCCCTGAGGCATTGAGACAACAAAATGTTTTAAAGTAGGCTTCAGGCTTATGCCTCCTTTATTGCCCTTAAAGTATGATTCAATGATGACATGTCTATTAGATAAACAAAATAAAAAGATTTAAATTAAGCACACCTCTTCTACTTCCAACACCAAAAGACAGGACAGCAATTGTGGCAGTTCATGCTTCAATGTCAATTAGTAGTCCATGGCTTTCACCTAATAGTTCATTTTTACAGGCCCTATCATTAAGTTGAGATAGCATTATCACATGGCAGATCAATATTATTTAATTTTTTTGATAGTTTTAGTATCCTTTCCCTAAAATAGTGAGCATTATGACTCATTGTGCCTCAAGGCATACACCTTGTAAGGACAAAGCACCTCACGATTGCCTCAAGACCTTTAAACTATGATCTGATACTATCCAGGTTCTTGTAATCTCTGTTACGACATTACAATTAATGGATTGCATAGCATTAAGCTATGTTATCCCTGCTCCCCCTTTCCATCTTGCCCTCCTCATCTGGTCCACAATCTAATGAGCAATAACCCTAATACATAAGAACTTCCATCTTGCTGTTCAAAGTATCGTAAAGCATACATGTTGATGGAAAGCATGACAGTATTTGCAATACTTACAAGTTACAAAGCGCTTGCTCGGAAGATTTCACTTTGGGACAATGCAGTGCAGGAAAATTCTTGAGAGATGGCAAACCATCATTGGGAAGCACTGCATAAATCTGTTTCTTTCTTTGAGATCGCAGACTTTGGAGCATTTTGATCCAGTGGTTCACCAGATGGGAGGTGATTTTATATAGACTGCAGAAATATCTGATGCAGTTTTAGCAAATGGGATGGATTAGGAAGTGATGGGTTGATGGTAGTCAGTTATGCCATGCTCACACTATTCCAGTTCTAACGAATCTGGAGGTCAGACCATGGTATAGCTAATGGTGCACAGACACTTTTAAGGATAGCTTGTCCCTTTAAGAAGTTCTGCGATTTAACTAGTGTTCTATTTGGGAAAACAGTACAAAGTTGCTTGTACTTGAGATTTTAAAAATGTCCAAACACCTTATCTTGGAATATTCACAATCTATAAGTTAAGCAAATCTTGTTCAATGTGATAGAGATCTATCCTCCATGTGCATCTTCCAGTGCATAAATGTCATTTGCATTAGTAGGAAACCATAAAGTTTGTAACATGTTGAGTTTGCTGTTTTTCCTTATTTAAACAGTTTGATTGCAGGTTGGCTTTGTGATTGATGAACGACTGAGGAATAAGACAAGCAAGAACAAGGTTTTCCAATACTTCAGAACCCTGACTTATTCTATTTTGTTTGCTAAACTATGTCACCTGAATGTCATTGGTAGTTTAGGTAATATGGAACATTTTGGACTTGCCTATTTGCTATTTTTTGCATAGTTAGTTTGCTACCTTGCTTCAAAATGTACCATTCATGTTTGTGCATATTGAGATGTTCAACTTTTTGTCTATCCCCCAATCTGTATCATCTAGCAGTATGAATGCATCAACTTTCTCCACAAAGGCCACCCTATCTTCTCATCTACATGTGATATTGTTTGAAGATAACTTGCCTGAAGAATAGTTTTGTAGGAGGACCATGTAAGGATAGTCCCACATCGGTTATCTAGGGTGTGTTCCATGTGTTTAAGATCCTGGACCTTAGAACCTCAATGTCATGGTTTTGGGGTTTCTAGATGGTATCAGACTAGGTGCCATGGGCCGCCCTAATCTTTCTACGTCCACCCCATTAATTTTCATGGTCCATTTTGGCCGTGAGGGGGAATGTAGGAGGGCCATGTGGGGATAGTCCAACATCGATTATCTAGGGTGTGTTCCATGTGTTTAAGATCTTGGGCCTTGGAACTTCAATGCTATGGTTTTGGGGTTTCTAGATGTACGAGGGCCATGTGCGAATAGTCCACATCAGTTATCCAGGGTATGCTCCATGTATTTAAGATCATGAGCCTTAAAACCTCAATGCCATGGTTTTGGGGTTTCTAGATGGTATCAGAGCAGGTGCCATGGGCCGCCCCAATGTTTCCGCCTCTACCCCTATGCACTTGTATTGTGACAACAAGGTTGCCGTCAACATTGCTAATAACCCAGTTTAACATGATCAAATGAAGCACATTGAGATTGATCGTCACTTCATTTGTGAGAAGTTGGATTCTGGGGAAATATGTCTCTCTTTTGTTAGCTTTCCTGATCAACTCTATGATGTCTTTACTAAAGGGCTGCCCAAGGACCCTTTTATCTCTCTTTTGTTGAAGTTGTGCATGTCTGATATCTATGCTCAGCTTGAGGAGGAGTGTAGTCAAGGGTAACTTTGTCATTATGTTTGATTGTCTCTCTTTTACTCTTAGTGTGTGAGCTTTATGAGGTTAATTATGTCTTTATTTGAACAAGGGGTATTTATCTCCTTGTCCAGCTCTTGTAAACCCTAAGACTTATAATATATAAGAGATGGGAGGGGTGGCCTGGCTAGTGTCTGCCGCAGCCCTCTTGTTGTTGTTTGCTGCTTCTCCTCTCTTACATGGTATTAGAGCAAGGAAGGCTCTGGAGGAAGTGAACAAAGGTTTTGAAAGGATTGCCCCCCTTCTTCTTACTGTCCAGTACCTAGGTTAGGGTTTCAGGACATAACTAGTGTGTCCCTACTTCTCGTAGATAAGCTGGTCTCCAGTTTCGGTGAAGGGGATAGGTTGACACCCTTGTTACTGCTGTTTGTGCCCTTGTTAGGATTTTTTTAGACATGATAGTGACTGTTTGTGCAGGCTGGAGCTCTGTTTTGCTGGCCGAGTGCCCTGTTTGAGGGTTTTTGGACAAGCCAGTCTCATTTTTTAGGGTTTTAAAGAGGCCAGTCTCAACTCTTTATAATTGGCCCATGTTCTTGTGGTTCTGGAGCAGTTTGGTGCCTTGTTCGAGGCTTGGAGACAGGCCGACATCATCCCTTTGCAACCGGCCCCTGTTCTGGTGGTCTTCTGGCAGACCGGTGCCTTGCTTTTGATCATTGGTGCACTGCTCTTCTGACGGAGGAGTTGGCTGCCTTTCCTCCTTGGTTTCTCTCTCTTCCCACACAACATTTCTAAGTGTCAGGAGTCACTGACACTACTATGACAGCTGCGTGGAGCCTTTTTTCTACTTCTCCATAGAGTCGACAACAAGCAGTGGTGCTGATTCACAGGAAGTTAACTCCTCTATGATGCGTCTTGCTGGTCTTCCACCTATGGAGCACCATCTTCTTGCTGTTCAGATGACTATCATGAAGTTGACAGAGACTAATTATTGTCTCTGGTATGTTTCTGTACGGATTTTCCTTAGAGGATGGGAGAAGACATGCTACATTGATGGTAGAGTCAAGGAACCAGCATACGATGACTCTACCTATACTAGATGGGAGCTGAAAAATGATCTTGTGATGGGATGGATCCTCAACTCTGTGAGTTCAGAGATCCAACAACTTGTTATAATGAAGAGGACTACAAGAGAGATATGAGACCTTCTGAATCAGATGTATAGGTACATGTAAGGTGTCTTTCGTATGTATCAGTTGACTATTGATATACACAACCTGGAACATGATAGTGTTGGCATTACTACTTATTTTAGACCACTGAAAAGTAAGTGGGAGGAACTAGATTACTACTTTGCTTCTAGTTGGACCTGTAGTATAGATCAAAAGATTTATTTACAGCATGTGGAGAGGAATCAAATCTTCAAGTTTCTTACTAGTCTCACATGATATTATGAGAGCTTAAGGGCTTACATTCTTAGCATTGACCCCCTTCCATCTCTTGAACAAGTGTACCTCAAGGTGCTAAGAGAAGAAAGGCAAAAAAAGGTTGTGAATGGAGGTACTGTTGTAGCTGGTGGTCATGATTTGGGAGAGTCTTCTGCGCTGGCTAGCACCTTTTCAAAGCCTGGAAAGGGTGATGGTGGTTAGGAAAAAGAGAAAGGAAAGATTGGAAGACATTGTACACATTGTAGGAAGGATAATCATAATGTGGACAAGTGTTCAGACCTCTACCCTTATAAGAAGCTGTTGAAATTTAGGAATACAAAGAGTGGACAGCAAGTTAAGAGTAATGTTGACATCAATGAAGGCGCAGAGAATCCTCCCAACTCCTTTATGGATGGTGGTCTCACTACCTCTTAGGTGTCTGCACTCTCCTCGAGTGACATTCTTCATCTTTATTAGATCCTCTCTCAGCTTGGAGCATCTTCATCTGCCACATCAGGTATTGCGAGGGCAGCTTTGATTGTCACTCACTCTACCCCTCCTTGTAGTCCTAGGGGCATTGACCCATGAGATACATATTATACGACCGGTACCTCTTCCCTTTTTACTAAGTATTCCTTGAGCTCTGGACAAGAGAAGGTCACCATTGCAGACAGTACCCATGCTACTGTGGCTGGTAAAGGGTCTATAAGCCTCAATGATGATCCTCCTCTATCCTTTGTATTCACATTCCTACTTTGCCTATTAATCTTTTGTCTGTGAGCAGCCTTACTAAAACTCTTCAGTGTTTAGTAAGCTTCTTTCCTACACATTGTGTTTTTCAAGACCTGAAACACAAGCGGATGATTAAGACTGGTCGTGAACTGGGAGACTTATATCACTTTGAGCCTGACGGTAGAGCTGCATTTCAGTCTAGTATTAATGGTGGGAAGAAGCAAAAACTTGAAGTGATCCATTTGTGGCATAGTCGTCTAGGTCACTTGTCCTTTAGGTCATTACAAGTTTTGTGCCCTTCTTTGTTCAAGTCAATAAAGGTTGAGACTCTTCAGTGTCAAGTATGTCAACTTGCTAAATATTGTATAACTAATTTTCAGATTTCCATGAATAAAAGTACTTTTCCTTTTCAACTTGTTCATTTTGATGTCTATGATCTATCTCATGTTCCTTCTGCGGATGGTCATCGTTATTTCATCAGTTTCATTGATGACTTCTTTTATTCTTGTTGGATCTATCTTATGAAATCTCGTGAAGAAGTACCTCCAATCATTCAAGTGTTCTATAAAATGGTTAAAAATTAGTTTGAAATGCGTGTTAAGGTGTTTAGATATGATAATGTAAGTGAATACTTTGAGAGAATCCTCAATATCATTATGGAAGATGAGGAAATCATTTATGAATGCTCATGCCTATTTACCTCAACAAAATGGGGTGACTAAAAGAAAAAAACAAACACTTACTTGTGACCTCTCGAGCTCTTCTCTTGCAACGTGAGTTACCCAAAAAAATTTGGGCGGATGTTGTCCTGACAGTCTCCTATGTTATCAACTGTATGCCTTCTAAAACACTTGACAACATGTCTCCTATTATGGTACTCTGTCCTGATCATCCATTATTTGTTCTAGAGCCCAATGTCTTTGGTTGTTTGTATTTTATTCATTCTTTAAGTCTTGGCTCTACTAAACTGGACCCCCATGCTGTCTGTAGCATCTTTTTAGGTTATTCTCCCACTCAGAAAGGGCACAAATACTTTAACCCCAAAATTGGGAGAAAGTATGTCCTTAAAGATGTCTTCTTTGAGTCAGAGTCTTATTTTGCTCCTCAATCTTCTGGTAAGGGGGAGGAGTCTCCTACTTCTTGTTGTGATTACTCTCCTGAGCCTCTTCCCTTGTTTCTTGCCACTGACATGACTGGTGCTGCATCTAGATCATGTAAGAAGCCTTCATCAGATATTTTGACTTACTCAAGACATACATGACACAAGAAAGGGTCTCCTGGGGATCTACCATCTCAGGAAGTTGCTGAAATTTCAATTATGTTATCAAAGGCGATCGCCTCGCTTGCCTAGGCGATGAATTAGGTTGAGGCGAGCCAAGAATGTCTCGCCCCACCTCATGTTTGCCTCACTCATCTATGCATTGTCCATGAGGTCTATGCCAAATGCTTGTTTATTTTTTTAAAAAATGTGGTACTGCTTTTCTTGTTCTTAATTATCCAAAAGTGGCTAATGCCTCTTTTAATAATGTCCAATATCATTTTTCTTTTACATGCTGCTACATTGTTTTCCTTTTTTCTTATATTTTACCACACATTTTCTTATTTATGATGATTTCCAAGACCATGCGCTACTTGTATGAGTGCTTTATACAAATTGGTCATTCTTGTTGGACATGATTACCGTATCTGAAGGACTTGCATATGATTATCTTGGATGCTTTTCATATTGCCATTTTCTTCCTTTGTGGTGATGTATGAGAGAATATATCGCCTCAAATGCCTAGGCGATTGCCTAGGCATTTGCGGCTGAGGCAAACCCTTGGTTGCCTCATTCGCCTCTCGCCTCTGACTACATAGAATTTCAGGTACAGTTTTGGCCTCCTTACCTACTACACCTGTCGATTTGCACCGCCCTATTACTATTCAGAAAGGGACAATAGCTTGTACTAAGTATCTCATTTCTAATTATGTTTCTTACTCTCATCTCTCACCATCCTATTGTTCTTTTTTGTATGCTATTTTCACTTACCATGTTCCTAACTTTTTTGCTAAAGTTGTTAAGGATCCAAAGTGGGTGCAAGCAATGGAGGAGGAGATGCAAGCCCTTACTAAAAATGAAACTTGGGAGTGGTGACCTTGCCTCCGAGGAAGAGTTTGGTCGGGTCCAGATGGGTGTATATGATTGAGTGTAACGACCCGCCATCCTATGACCGGAGACCCGGTCACTAAATGGATGTCGGCCCATTAACTGCGGGTTCACACCTGGATCTCACACAACACATCTGGAGGAGTAAGTGCTAAACAAGGCTAAATATAACAATCTCACGGACCACAAAGGTAAGCAAGTGCGCAGGAAGGGAAAATAACAATGTCTGTATACAGTCCAACAATAATTACATGTCCAACAAATTAAATAAGTACAGGCAGAAGGAAAGTACAACAACATCGGGGCATACCCCGGAACTAAGATAGCTGCTGGTCCGCACACCAAGAAGACACCGCGCTTCCGTTCGCCACGAGGTCCACACCTGAAACCGCAGGGAGTGAGCCACACCAGAATCGGGCTCAGTAGGGATCATCCGATCCCCTGCCTCCCACTCACACACCCACAAGTGTAACAACATGAATATATGGCAAGTAAGTAAAGCAGTAAACATAGCACCCAACTCTGATATGAAACATACGATAAGCAGTGTAGCAAAAACCATTCTAAGCAACCCGAAGAACCCAACACAGAGTCACGTCTCATAGCCAAAGTCCACGAAGTGACTGAACCACACTGTCGACCGAAGTCAAACGTCGCCTCCCAACACTACCACCACAGCTCACGCCTGTCCACCCCTACAGTGTTCCGGGGCACTGTAGGGTGAGGCAGTGAGTCAAACTAGGACTAGCTGGAACCAGTGTACCGCCACTGCCAGCTAAGTGTGCACACAAGCAGTCTAGACTACT
Organism: Zantedeschia hybrid cultivar; assembly: GCA_030544215.1. Classification (NCBI taxonomy): domain Eukaryota; kingdom Viridiplantae; phylum Streptophyta; class Magnoliopsida; order Alismatales; family Araceae; genus Zantedeschia; species Zantedeschia hybrid cultivar. Next base: position 56,288,858 of record JARZZO010000002.1, on the reverse strand, counting down.
GTCCTACCGTCCGGATTGCCTCCACGCTAGGCCTCAGCGCTTCAGGAGGGCCCTGGGGACCGGCGAACCCCCGTCAAGCCGAAGCTACAGGAACTACCCACAACCCTAACCTCCCGGGCTGCGTCAGGCCAAAGGGCTAAGGGTACCACTCGTAACCTTGATCAAAGGTCACATCAGGCCCACTGGCTACATGGGTAAAACAACTCCAACAGTACCACAACCAGCTCCACAGCAAGAAACGCGCCGGAAGCTGTCACAACAAACAGGGAAACCCCGACCCGCTGAGGTCAAGCAGCAACCCCTCGGATAGCGTACCAGCTACTCCGGCCCGACGAGCTCAAGGTGGTTCTGCTTTCCTCAGCCAAAGGTAAAACACAACATGTACCCCTTCTCCCACCGGTACGGCACAATGCCTCACGGACACCATGGCCCTTCTCCCACCGGCTCATGGTGACAATCGGAAACCACAGTCAGTCTCAATCCCTAATCGCATAAGCACACACACACACGGATGATGTAATTCCATTCACGCAGAAGTCCTCAGTCTCAGTATACAACTCAAAGCATGCATTTGAACCATCCCGCCGTGAAACATGTATTAAATAACCAGAGTTAAGCAGTTCTGTCTTGAATCGCGTCGACCGAGGTCGACGCCATTCAAGCCCCTCAGACAGGTTCATTTAACAGCCAGATTATTCCTTGAAACGCGTCGTCATAGGGAGTCGCCTATATAAAACGCGTCCAGGTCCACAGACGCCATTCACATTAAAATTCCAGATCTACAGACCCTCACTCGGGGTGATTTCCTGCCTAAATGGCGTCATGATGGCCCGACGTCCTTCCGAAAGGCGTCGTCCATCAATGACGTCATTTAGCGCCAGAACCCCTACTCGTAAAACCTCGAATCAGGGAGGTTTCTGCTCTAAAAGGCGTCGTATTGCCCTGACGCTCTTCTGAAAGGCGTCGACCAGGCACGACGCCGTTTAGCGCCAGAAACCTGGTTCCCTGGTTCGAACCGAGGGTTTCTCCCTTAACCCCAAACACCCCGAAAAGCCCCAAAACAAGAAGGGGAGGAAGATGAATTCATCTAACACAAGCATGCTACGAATCCACGATCACAAGCACAACCATTCCCACAAGGAAACCCCCCTAAACATGCTCAATCTAGCCCGAACACGTCATGTCACGCCACGAGCAACACATGCAAGGTTCGTCCCCCTACCGGTTCTTGAACTCCGCCAAGCTCCGTGCCGCCGACCCGCCGCACCGCAGACCGCCGCCGGTACCCTCGAGGACGCCGCCACTCCGTCGGGACGTCGGCCGCCGTCCGGAGAAGGGAACGCTGCGAAGGAGGTGGTGGAGGTAGAGGTGAGAGGTAAGGAGGCTATGCAGTGGTTGGAAGAGGAAGAAGAGGAAGGGAGGGGAAGAAGAGCGTCGGAGAGGGCGAGGAGAGAGAGAGTGAGGGCGAGAATGAGGGAAAGAAGGGGAGGCTCGCGGGGTCAATCCGAATCCAGCTAAAACGCGTCGATCAAGGCAGACGCCTATCAGTCTGACAGGACGGCCGTACTGACAGCGGTCTGAAACGCGTCGTCCACCGTGGACGCCGTTCAGACGACAGGACAGGCCGTACTGACAACGCTCTGGCGCCGCACCCTGACATCGCAGAGGTCACAGTCTGAATCGCGTCGACCAACATGGACGCCGTTCAGACGATGTGACCGGGGCCGTACTCTCGCGGCCCGAAACCCGCCAACGTGGCGCACACGTGGCACAACAACAAGCGGACCTAAATGGCGTCCACACAACCTGACGCTTTTTAAAAGGCGTCGAGCAGTGCTGACGCCATTCTGACAGAAATCTCAAGACCCTCCTCAGGGTCCAAACCAGGGGATCCGGCCCGAACCCGACCCGAATACTGAACCCGAAACCTCAGTCCTTACATTGAGTATCATTCTGATGGCCTTATTAAGAGGTATAAGGCCAGACTAGTTGCCAAGGGTTTTATCCAAACTTAAGATGTGGATTATATGAAGATGTTTGCTACTGTGGCTAAGGGTGTTCATGGGTCGGTTTGGTTCGGTTTATAAGTAAAATTTTAAAACTAAACCAAACCGAACGGCCAGCAGAAACCGAACCAAACCAAACCAAAAAAATCAGTTCGGTTCGATTTGACCCATTTTGAAACATTCCACGGGCCAACCAACGAACTCAAATGTGGGTGGGCGCATGGGGGGAAGAGAATATTTATAGGGTTCGCTAGCGTAAACTTCTTTGAAGTTTCCGATGTAGGATTAAAAACTTACATCCGTTTCTTTCGTCGTACCAAGGCCACTACCTGCACCTCCTCATCTTCCTTCATTGTAGCCAACACCAGAGGAGGAGATGTCTCTGAACGGCAAAGTGCACAACTTGGATGGGTTTTGTGCTGAAGATGGATGCAAATGTCATCCGGTGGTACTACAGTTCCAGAGATCAAAGGAGCTTGATAAGGGAGGCCTTAGTTGGAGGATGATGGCCCTGCATACTGGGTGCTGCATCTTGGTTTGCTGAATCTCGTGAATCATGACTCCGGAGTAGCCGCAGATCGTAGGTCTATTGGCTATCGTGGTGGGCATCTACACATAATAGTCGCACCGTTGTGGCTGTTTAGTCCTATATCGCTGACATAAAGGCTGGATGTGCTTAGAATCTTATAAAATTGATCCCATACGTAAAGATCACTTGCTACCTAGTAGCGACTTGGCGGTTTTGATCGGTTCGGTTTGGTTTCAACGGTTTGAGATTTTTGGAACCCAAACCAAACCGAATTGCCTTTCAAACTTTCGTTTGGTTCGACTTGGTTTTTCAGGTCAAACCAAATGGTGAACACCCCAACCTGTAGTTGAAATCTGTGATAGTTGTGTTCTCTCTTGCTGTCCAGTTCTCTTGGGAGCTTCATCAGTTGGATGTTAAAAATAATTTTCTTAATAGTGACTTGCAAGAGAAAGTATATATACAGGCCCCACCTGGACTTGATGCTAGAGGGAGAGTGTGGACCCAAGAAGGCACTGTATGGGTTAAAACAATCCTCAAGAGCTTGGTCTGACATATTTAGAACTGTTATGGTTCGGCTTGGTTACCAATAGGACAACTCATATCACACTCTCTTCACCAAGTGGAAGGATGGCCTAATGGTGGTTCTTGTGTATGTGGATGATATGATTATCACTGGAGATCATACCACAGAGATATCGAAGCTTAAGGACAGCCTGGCACATGAGTTTGATATCAAAAACCTTGGAGAACTGAAGTACTTTCTTGGCATTAAGGTGGCCAAGTCTCAGCATGGTCTCTACATTTGTCAAAGGAAACATGCCCTTGATTTGCTTCAAGAAATTGGAAACTGTAGTGTAAACCAACTCTTACTCCTATCGAGACCAATCATGGGCTTTCAGAGTCTATAGGAGAACTGTCCGACTTCGATCAAGGTTCATATCAACACCTTGTAGGGAAGCTTTTGTATTTATCCCTTACTCGACCAAACATTGCCTATGTTGTTAGCATTGTCAATTAGCTCATGCATGCTCCTTGGTCCCCTTATATGCGTACTGTGGAGACAATCCTACGTCATATCAAGTCCTGTCCTGGCAGAAGGCTGTTATATACTAAGGCTCCTGACTTAAATATTGATGCCTTTACCAATTCTGATTGGGCAAGTTCTCGAGATGATAGACGGTTAACCACTGGCTATTGTTTGTTCCTGGGTGGGAACTTAGTCACTTGGTGCAGCAAGAAACAGACTGTGTGTCCATTCCAGTGCTGAAGCTGAACTTAGTCACTTGGCACACGATGTTACAGAGATGTTATGGCTAAAGCTTTTCCTTCAAGAGCTTGGGCGCACCCCGTATTTGTGATCCATGTGACAGAAGCCTACTCCACTCAATTGGCATGCACGTGAGGGGGTGTGTTAGGATAGTCCCACATCAAAAAAAGGACAAAAGAAAGAATACTTAATATAAATGATGCCTACTCCACTTAATGCCTTAAGGTTTTGAGTTGGACGGCCCAATAACTTCAACAATTTCCAATCTGTAATGCAAAAAAGTTGGCCTGCATAATAAATCACTGGGCATGCAAATGCCATTGCTAGGAAGAGAATGAAAAGCAAGAAGCCTAGAAGCAGTGTTTTCAAGTCTTTTCTTTGTATAATTTAGTTCTTTTCCTTTAGTTGTTTGGATATTTCTCATGATACATTAGTTATATAATTTATATTTTTCAGCTACCCAGCTTTCATGCAGTTGACCCAATTTGCCCTATGTTCAGATGTGGTATAGTAACCAAACTATATTTTTGACTTGGATGTGTGATTTATTATGGTAAGGAAACATGATTTTTTTCTTTTTACATGTCACTGGAGGATGCTGGTGGCATGTCACTGGAAGACCAACTTTGGAGCTTCCAAAAATGCCATCAAAGAGAAAGAAACTGCTAGTTTCTGGATTACCTGCTAATTTTTCATGTGTATTTCTACTCATAACATACTGTTCAGTTCATAATATTTTGTTGCAGCTTTCTCATGTGAAGGGGTATCAAACATGCCTTATAAAAGCAATGAATGATTAATCAAGATCAGACTTGCGATCAGCTGGCCCTGGGCCAATCTTGACCTGATCAGTACACATCCTAAAGGGAGCATGTAATGCAGTATAGGTGACCCAGATCCATCTTCAAAAAAGTTAAAAAGAAAAAAATAATTTGGGATTGATCTGAAATCTGACTGGGGCTTAATCAGTCTGAATTGATTGCAATTGGCTAAATCAGACCTGAATTGGCCAATTCCCTTCCTAATTGGCTGATCTCGACCGATGATGTTTTGATTAAAAGATGCTGATATCTTATACAAACACCCTTGTTTCTTTTTACATTTTCATATACATTTTTTAAGATTTACAAATATGCCTTTTTTTTAATTAAAATGCCTTTTCATTTTTTAAAGTGCATAGGATTGCTTCCATTGGACTAGCTGATCTTAGCCAATCTGGATCTGGTGGGTATCCGATCTAGGTGCCCAGTTTGATTATGGAATCCTTGAAAGGGAGAAGTGTAGGAGGTGATGGAGGAGGATAAATCTGGGGGCATGTGAGACTTGATTTTTGGAATCTCTCATTTTCTTTTGAAAGAATTTAAAAGATTTTGGTTTTCAAAAGAATCCTTTTTTGTTTTATTTTAAGTGTACACTTTGAGAGCTTAGGATTAGCCCTTAAGGAGTCTAGGGTTTTGGATCAGACAAGTGGATCTATGAATTTGACCTTTCCCTATTGATCTCGATCAGTGTTAATTACGTTAATCACTGATTGATAACCCTTAATTAACCGTCCTTGATGCTCTTGAAGTAATAACGCACTAACATTTAGAGAATTGAATCACACTATAAATCAAACACATTATTTGGTTGATCTTTGTATTAAACATCTTCGAACGTAATGTTCATTTTGAATTCCTTTTTGAGAATCCTAAAAGAAACTTAAAGGGTGTCACCTCACATGGAGTGCATATAAGCTTGAGACCCTTAAATGATACCAAGAGAACATACCTTGGGCAAGATTCTTCGTAGAACTCTTAAAGGATGCTTTTTGGTTTGATAATATCCTTTAAATATCCTTTATGAAACTCTAAGAGTTCATGAGGATTACTTAAGTGCAAAAAATCTGTTTCTTCCCTCTTCTATCTTTTTTTTTGAAGATTTGAAAGAAAGAGACTTGATCAATGGGCATGATGGCCACCACTTAACCAAGATAATTCCTTAAAATAATGGTCCTCCAACCAATATGAAGGGACCGAAGTTAGGTAACTTCAAATCTGATTTAAATAGATTAATAATTTGAGCGAACACGTAAGATAATCAAATTGAACACATCTACAAGTTATGCACAATTTCATTAGTCACATCAAATCAAACTTCGGTTATTCCGCCAATGGGAGTGAACTCCAATTTTACAAACTTTTGGCCATACCAACATTAGGAAAGACCAAGAAATACACTTTGATCACTCCAATGATAAGAGTGAACCACAATTTGAATGTTGGTCACCCTAACAATCGAAGTGAACCACAAATTTATTGGCCATTCCACCAATAGAGATGAACTACAAATTTAATGGCCATTCCACCAATAGGAATGAACCAATAATTTAATGGCCATTCCACCAATAGGAATGAACCAAGAAAAGAGCTTCGGTCACTCTACTAATAAGAGTTAACCACAAATTTAATGGCCATTCCACTAATAGGAATGAACCACTTAATTGATTAATTGAAACTTTGACTATTCAACTAATATGAATGGACCATTCTTTTAATTAAACTATATCCATTCAAACAATATGAATGGATCGTTTAATTAATTAACATGGTTTATTAATACAAAATTAAAATGGTTTAAGGTCCTTGTGCCACGCGCGGCGAGTCTTCAAGGTGTTGATGAACTGAGCTCGGATGGTGCTTCAATGGCTTGAATCTTCACCAAACAAGACAGCAGCACTTCGTCGAGATCTCCAAAAAAATCCCCTCCAGTAGCCCCTCTAGGGGGTATTTATAGGGGAGAGAAGAGGGAGAGAGAGGTGAGGAAAGAGAGGAGAAGGCCGGTGGCACCCCCTACCAATGGGGGTGCTGCCTGTGTGGGCACCCACCGATAGGTGCCACCGGTGCACCCCCCACCGGTGGTGGGCGGGAGCCACCAGTGGCTCCTCCCTTCCTCTCTCTTCTTCCCCTCTTTTCTTTTCTTCCCTTCCTTCTTTCTTTTTTATTTACATGCCCCCTCATTTTCTTATTCTTCTTCTTTTTCCTTTGGAATAAAAAACTGCGCAACAGGGCTTTAATGGGCGGGTGAGGACACTAAAAGGTATGGGATTGGGGTGGTTGGATTGGCAGGATTGGCCAATGATTTGTCAATTGCCTGAACCCAGCTGACCTGGCCAAAAATGGGATAGCATGAGAGCAGGGTTGGGTCAGACTGGGGAAAAGCTCATTGGATCCACTGATCTTGGCAGATCTGATCCAGTTCATCTTACTGTCCCTGAACACACGTGCGCTTGCAATACTTTCACAATTTCTCCCTATATCCATCAATTCCACTAAGCAATAATACGAGTATTTTCTCTTTTTCCTAGCCTCTTTGTCTTTGATTATGTTTTTTTGTTGTTTTTTTTTCAAACATTTATTGGTCAAATTGCATTTTACTTCTGTTGAAGTTCTCTTTTTAGGTATATTTTTTGCTTTTGACTTTGCTCAACTACAAGCATACTATTCGTATAAAATTTGAAACTGATTTTGCAATCATGAAAGGATATTGTCTAAAAGGTCAGTTTTCCCTGTAACATATTCCAAATAGGAATGTACATTCCATTTCTTTTAAAAAGCTTACGAGTTTAATTCTGATAAATATAGTTAGAATGTTGAATTTTGATAGTATTTATTTAATAATTGGTTTCAAATGATATCCTTAATAGATCTGTTTGTTTTCAAGAAGCGAGGCGAACTCTTTATTTTTTTCTCCTTGTAAATTGTTCATTTATAAAGTAATCCTAATGCAAGTCATCATGCTAGGACTAGTATTCAGAAAGGCAAAATAGTGTGCATTACCATATTTCTTTGTGATTTGGTTCTGCAATCGAATTTTAGGACCCCTTTAAATATTTGTACTGGGGTTTGCTGCATCCTTGATAAATTTTTAAGTTTTGTACTGGGGTTTACTTCATCCTTGATAAATTTATAAGTTTTCTTCTTCCATTTGTTTTCGTCTCGTTCTTGTTATCTTCTCATGCCGCCAAACTTCTGTTTTGTTTATCAGAAGCACGACCACAAGATTGTTTTAATATGAAGTGAAACCCAGTGTTAATATTTCCTGTTGCTGTACCTGGCTGATTTACTTGTAGAATTAGTGTATACTTATACACGCACACAGTGCTAGATGCTAGTTCTTCTACTGATGTAAAACATGTTACAGGATCTTTTATGTTCACTCAAAGCATCATTGAGCGATGATGAATGCTTTAAATATGTACAATATGTAAGTCATGCAATCTTATTTGTAAAATAATTTCAACTAATTTTCATTTGCTGAGAAGTATGGATATATTTAATTCTAAATTTGCTAAATGAGAAGACTTTAAATGTACAGGTTATAAGGTGGGAGCAAATTCCACTCGAGAAACGCACTCATTTGATGAAGGAAAAGCAGGTCAAAAGTTGCTAGATTTGATTATGCTTGCATACTTGTTTACATGATCCTAATACAGTTCTAAGATATTTAGAAATACATGGACTATGTCCATTATTGGCTTGAGTAGGTGAATGTGCTAATTATTGCAGTTAACATTCTATTGGGATATTTTCCATATTTACAGGCTCAGCCTATCACCAAACTTATAGTATGTGATATATATACTCAATGTTTTGATCAGAGTGTAACATACTATATTCGGAATTTACATTGACACTATCTTTTGTGATGAGGATAGTGTTTTTAACTCACTTGTCTCAGTCATTGATGATTAGTGGTTCCAAGTTTGTGTCAATATGGTCCACAACCTGCTTGCCAGTGAGATGGTTCTAATTCATGCTTGGAGATGGAAGGGAAATAAGAGCACCAATTGATTGTCATGATATGAATTTCAAATGGTCAGAAATTGTGTACTAGATAGTAAACATAAAAAAATGACAACAAATACACAGATAAACAAGTGCACAAGGTCAGATCATGGTAGTCAAGGCACCAAGGCAACCCAAGGCATTTTTGGGGGCCTAAGCGCTCAGGTGTGAAGGGGCCGCTTAGGCAGTGCCTAGGCGATGACTTAAGTGGCCCTAGTCTCTCAATACTTTTGCAAAAGATATGAGACTTGACATTAAAATTGAAAGAAATTGCAAATGTGCACTGTGCACAGACCATAGTGGAAGCCGTGTGCGCGTGCTCATGCGTGTGTGTATGTGTGCATGTGTGTGCACTGTGTACTGTGAAGTATAAGCTGTGCATGTCCATGACTGTGAGAGATAGAGAGAGTAAGACAGAGAGTCAGAGAAAGCGGGCTTTGCCCCTCACCCTTTGTGTCACTGTGTGTATGCAAGTGTGATAGATAATGCGTGTGTATGTGTGTGTGTGTGTGTGTGTGAGAGAGAGAGAGAGAGAGAGGGAGAGAGGGCTCCATTATGGGCCTTATCCCTTACCGGAAGAGAATAGGCCGGAGTAGAGTGGCCGTCGGGCCTCGTTGTCAATGGAGAAGAACTGGCCGGAGTAAAGGGTGACAGGCTAGCAGGGGCGACGGTAGCCAGCAATGGTAGTGGCATCGGGTGTTGATGTGCGGCGTGTGGGATATAGAAACACTAGCTGCCGAGTGGTGAGGAATTGGGGGTCAGAGGTTAGGGGTTGTGGGGGTTTTAACTTAAAAGGATCATGGATCCTTTACTGGGTGCAACAGGCCCAGGCGCCCACTAAGTGCCCGAGCGCCCTAAGCGGGCCACCTGGGCTGCTTAAGCAGGCACCCATCCTGCCTTTCTGGGGCCCACGAAAGGCACTTCAGCACCTTGTTCAGTGGAAGGTACCTTGGCGCCTAGCTGCCTAGGCACCCACCTTGGTGGGCCCGGTGGCGCCTTGACAACTATGGGTCAGATACACATACAGTGTATCACAGAAATGCAAGCCTGTAATTATACAATAGACAGATATAGTCTATCACAGGAATGCCAGCCTGAAATATCTATGTATAGCTAGTCACGCACTACTGATAATAATCCAATTAACTAATTCATCTGTCTTCTTGTATTGACCTCACAGACAATGGCGAACCTTGGCCACACTAGCAAGTGTGACAAGGCCATCCACTTTATTGAGCATTGAGTATAAGGCTGCATTGTGAAGCTGTGTTGAGATGACTGATTGTGTGCTGTACTAGCCATATAAACCTGAGGTCCAGCCAAAACAATCACAATGGACAACTTGGAGTCGGAGATGACCAGCTGCAAAACAGGCAAATCATATCTAACCGTCTAGATAGCTTGTGTCCAACAACTGTAGCCTTGGTATATGCTTGCAGGCAAGGCATAAAGGGGGTAGGGTCATGCATCCAATAACGCAAGTGGGATTCATCATCCCCTCCCCAGAAATGCAGGTAAACCAATCCCTTTTGAGTGCAACATCCATTCTCTGGATGGTTTGCATTTTCTCAAGGTCTATCTGATATCTCTATCTCATTAGTGTCCTGAAATGAAACCTCCGCCTAGACCAAGAATAAGAACAAGAAAGAGGAGGGTGGATGCAGAGATGATGAAAGGAGGAGAACAAGGAGACCGGATGAAGAAGAGAACAGTGGGGAGGGGAAAATGGGGTGGGGGAGAAGAGGTGGCAGAGGGAGAAGGAAGATGAGGAGAGGAAGGAAGAGGAGATACCTTAATATTTGGTTGAATGGCTGAATTGGTTAACATATTCTTTGATGTTATAGTGCAAATTTCATTTGAATAAAAGATGTAACCATTCAAAAAACAAACTTTGATGTTTGGTCAAAAATAGATTAAGATACTTCCCATTTTGTCGGGATTTGAACAGAGGCTTTTTTTATAATCCTGGTGTCAAGTGGTTCACAGGGTCCAAGGCATGTTCAAAGTCATTAGCATATTTACAGGTCTTTTCCCTTGACAATCTCTATTGGGTAGACCCAAGTGCTTCTGCAAACAGATCTCAATCCAGACTTAGTATGCCACACTTGTGCTTCGTTCCCTAGTTTTGCGGATTTTGTGACTGTTGAAGTTATTAGGCCATCCAACTCAAAACCTTAAGGCAATTAGTGGAGTAGGCACCATCTACTAAACACTTTTTTATTTTGTCCTTTTTCCAATGTAGGACTATTCTAACAGTAACAGTGGACACTGGTTCTCACCTTTTTAATGCTATTCTAAAGTGTCCTTTGAGGCGTGCATTTTCTTATTTGAATCAGAGTTCCATTTATGTTTCTACTGTTTTGTCACATCTAGCCATTACACAATTTATTCACACGTAAGGCGAATTCCATTTTTCCACTGTTATTTGCAAGCATTTTGAGAAGGTAATTTGACATTGACAAAGCTACTATTTTGCTTTCAGGATCACTTCCTGAAGCAGAGGATCGAAAATTCAATGAGTTCCTCAGAAGCTACATCCAAACAGGTTAATACTCTTTGGCTTGTAGGATGTCCAACTAATTTATTAACAATACGGATGGGGATGGACAATCAGTGTTTGCTAATTGATGCTAGTTATCCTGTGTCCTGTTATCTGTGTGAAATGTTCATGTTTAAGAAAAATATTGGAAATTTTATGGACACAGATAACGATCTCAACATTTTCAGTGGAGCTCAAATCTGTTGTCTGCATTTGCATCTGTATGGAAGCACATGCACAATAGAAAATCTGTTGTCAGAGGAAAGGAAACATTGATTCTCAGATCCCTTTTTTCTGTATTCCTTACGAAATTTCCATAACCTTCTTACAAATGAAGGCCTTTTTTTGTTTGTATGAAGCAAGGAAAGAAGGATTGGGGATCTGGCTGGATCAGTCTTGGACTGACTGGCCAATCGGGTTGGCTGATCTGTTCAATCCGTACCAATCCCGAACTGACCCTAGTCCAATCCCTTTTGTAATCTATAAAAAAAGATGTAAGCTTTGGAATCCAAAAAATGTAGACTTACATTGAGACTGGTAGGGTTACATAAAATTTTTCCATTCCCCAAGTTTGAGAGTTACATGAAAATTTATAGCCTCTGCCTTACTTTCATATTTATGGTTACCTAAATGTGGAAGTATTGCTTATAATATGTGTTTGTACATGTGGGAGTGGAATACACAAGTTTGGTGGATTATTTGCATCGAATGTGCATCATTGGATACAAAATGATTCATTAACTTTGTGTGTTTCCAATGTACCAATTCATTTATTTTGTGATAGTTCCATATTTAAGGAAGGGTAAATATGGAAGTGAGACAAAATAATGTAAAAATTACAAGGGAATAACTAGCTACTATACAAAGGTACAACAAGCAAGCTAGTCAGCATTCTATACTGAAGGCATTATAATGCGTCACCATGGCACAATGCAATGATGCTGATCACATCTAAGGAGCTCTTGGCCTGGTGAAGTCAGTAGATTGCTGTATTGAGCCATCTACAATAGCCGAACTAAAAGCAAATGAGTGGGGTGGGGGGGATTAAGATGGGGTTGGGAATGGCCAGGTGGGGGCTATAAATAGTCCCCAAGCCATCCCCGACCCCTAGTTAGCCATTGTAGGCCTTCTAGCACATGCTAGAGTTGCTCTCCAAGCCCCAACAACTAGTTGGGATCGGCTCGATTGGTCGATTCAGGGGGCCAGTCTTGGGGTGGATCAGCTGATCTGGCCAATCCCAGCCGATCCTAGCTGATTAGGCTTTTGGGATCGGTGGGGCATGGACCGTGCTCGGACCAGTTCAGCCAAAAACTGATCGGACCTGCCAATCTGGCACACTATGGTATAAAGGCTGCAGTATTTACAGCTGGATGGAAAGCAACGCAGTTGAGTGTGATGCATATCCGTTACCTTTGTTTGAGATATGTCTGGTAGCATTTTTAAAACTTATATTTTCTGACACTTGCTAATAGATCATGCCTTCAGGTTAATGCGTATTCATCCACCTTTGGTACCGAGATTTATCCGAAGTACTAGTTTTGAAACTATCTATCATCTGTTTTGCTGAGAAAAATGATCAGAGTTCTGAAGATAAAATACTCTCTTCTTTTGTGGATCATCACGGGCAAGTGATGTCTATTTGGTGATTCTATTATTTTGAATAGGAGGTCCTGTTTAGTGCAGGACAATGCTGAATTTGTGCCGGGTGTGTTTTTCTTGTGGTGCAGATTAACTATCTTCAGAGTTTAGGTTGCACGATTGTGCCAACTTCGCGCCTTCATGCATCACGACTGATAGAGCAGTACAAATCTTTGTAAAGTTGAAATTTGTAAAACTTATGCGCAATTTTTCGGTTTCAGTCTGATATGGCATTAGAGTTGGTTATTGTGTTTCTGGCGACTTGTGTTGAGATTTGCCATTCTCAAATGAAGTTTTATACTAATAAACTGGTGTGGGGCATTTCGTGGATAGGCTGCTTTTCTTGACTCAATTTAGGAACTGTCTTATATAAACACTGATTTGTCGTGAACGTGGTTGTATAATGCTATGAACTGTGGTGCATTCCTGCCATATTTTAAAAAGGTTGATGGTATGTTTATTGCACATTTTTCAAGAGCTCGTATAACATTGGTAAAATGTTCTCAGTCACGTTATTTTAAAACGGTAGGTGAACTAGCTTCTTTTCATGCTTAATGCTTCATGAAAGTAATTTTACTTCATGGTTCCTTTTACCCCTTGGTTTTGATGTTTGTCACTATCAGAATCTGACCGTTGCATTTTTACACTGTTGTCACTCGAGGAAAGAACTAAATCCTTTTGGAATTAAATTCCATAGGTTCGAAAGCGGGATGGTACTTTCAGGTGTTGCTTGGTTTGAAGTAAAATATTGAAAGAGACTACAAAATCAGCCTCTCATAGGTAAGGACGAGGTCCCAAGATTACATAACCTACAGTCACATTTCCTGCGGAAGACTTCCAAGCCAGAGTTTGAGTGCGATATGAGATTTTTACCAGCTGAAATGTTTCTCTAGTCACGATCACAAACACCATAATTTCTACCACGTCCATGATCATGACTGGTCTGTGGTTCTTTTGGATCTTTTTTTTTTTTCCTTCTGTACTCTTAACTCAGTGGTTACTGACTCCACTCACCCAGCCTACTAAGGATTAAACCTTGGAGGCAACACATCCTTTTTACAAATATTTACAAGGGCCAAAAACAGACTCCACATAAGCTCCAAAGGCCGGCCAACGCCTCAGGTGCAACAACCAGAGCACTTGCGTAACGTGTGGGTCTCGAACACCCGACCCTCGGCTCTTGGCAGCGGAGTGTACAACTAAGCCACAGATCGGGTACCTTTTGGATCTTTATAGTTTAGTATCCGGCCTTGACAATTGACATATTTGTACCGGCAGTTCTGTGCCGTGAGAGCGAAGTAGATCTTCTCTCCTCATCATTACCTCACCGTTGGTCTCGACATTCTTAAAGGGTAGGGATGGAGGTCATGCTTTTGTTGTGTTTCCTCTTCTGCCTTTTGTTGATAGGCACCCTCTGGCCAGGTTGGTCGGTGTCAGGTCGTTGGCCAGTGGCTGGGAACTGGAAGGGCAATGAGTGTCCTGGGGATGTAGGAAGGGGCCCACGGCAAGCTGGAAGGGATTTGGCAGGGTAATCGGATGGTTTGAGCTGCTACTGTTGGTGGCCAGTTGAGCAAAAGAAGCGGACAGAGTTCTTAGAAGAAGTGGAATTACCAGATCTCGGGCTACCATGGACATGCTGGAGAAATAGCTCTGAGATTGAAGATAGCCTTTTCGTGGAGCTCAACAGCATCAAGTTTTAGGTTTGCAGGGACCTTTTGTGAAAAGGCAATAGGTTTTTGTTCACTGGGTTTGACCGATTTGGGGCTTTGCTTGCAAGTTATAGTAGGGGTGGATTTGACAAGAGCGTCGATCGGGGTTTGCGACAAGGAGCGGATGCAAGAATCCGGGACATTCCTCAAGTATGATGGTGCTAGACGGTTCGACAGTACAGTAGGTGGACCTTGAGCACCCCTTTAATTAGAAAATAAGAGAAGAATATGAGTGAATAAGAGGAGAATAAGTTTAATTTTATTTTGACAAACGGAATGACTTGTATCGGTGCAGAATAACGTATTTGGAGACTAAAGAGAATAAGTCATCTCATCTTAAACCTAAGAATTACTTATTCTTCTTATTCTGTCAGCGGCTCCCACAAAACTATCAAATTGAAATACTCTTTATTTTAGTATATGTTATTCCGTCTGTGAATCCCACATAATAACTTATTCTACAAACAAAGTTGAGCTCAGGAGTCAGAATCTCCCACCTTTTTTTAAAAAAAAAACCAGGAGGCGACGTCTTGTTCTTTTTGCAAGTAACCAGCGTCCGTTCTTTGTCTGGAGGGGGAGGCCAGGCCTGAATATGTGAAGGTTCTGCATTGCTTGGGTGAACTGGTGCAGTGTTCTCCTTTGCCTTTGTAATAGACTTGCTGGTAGGGATACATGGGCATAAATTGGCAGGGTGCCCAATTCTTCCAGCAATGGTGCAAATACTGGTTCCTTGACACTAGGGTTTGGTTAGATCCACTTCCACACGCACTCGGACATAGTGACCAAGGCTGGCTTGCTCATTTCCGTAGGGGCAGACTTCTTAGTGTGCCGTGTCGTGCGTATAATGAATTATGGTGACTGAAATCTGGGCAGTGCCATGTTTTTTAAAATGTGCTCTTCGATGTCTTTATGAGAAACTTTGGATTGGTTCAACAGGAGCAGCTTGTGGGCTTGGTTTAGTGATACAATAAAATGTAAGAAGAATCAGATTCCGAGGGATTTAAAATCTTATTTTGACGTCTTAGTAGGAATAATTATGGAGGCCCATAGAAATTGCATCAATTTTAACGGGAGGAGATGTAGGCGGTGAGTATTGACGATGGTAGAGGAAGCCTGGTGGTGCATGTGGATGCTGCTCGATCGCCCTCATTGTGGATGGCCATTGCTTTTATATATATATATATATATGTGTGTGTATATAAGATGAGTGCTATGGTGTGTTTACTATAACGTGGAATATACTATTTTGACTCATTCCCCATGCTTAAAAAAATAAAAATCATAAGTTTTTAAATATTCAACTCTCCCCTCAAAATAAATTTCATCCCTTTGAACTTAAATTTCACTATTGAATCGTTAGAATTTAACATTCATAAATTAGTGATGAATACTAAAACCCTAAGTGATGGAACAATCCTATGGGTTAATCTGACAATTTTTCTATTTGTTAACTATTTTTTTCATAATTTTTGAAAATCTTGATTTACATTTGATCGATAGATGGTTAAGATCCAGTTTCAAGATTGAACTATGATTAGACGGTTAAAATAAAGTCTCAAGAGATAAAAACAAACCTTAACTAAAGGGATTATTGAATATTTAAAAATTTATAAAAATTATATTTTTTTAAATATGGGAATGCGGTTCGAAACAGTAAACTGCACACACTGTAGTAAATTGCATTCTACTCTCTCTCTCTCTCTCTCTCTCTCTCTCTCTCTATATATATATATATATATATATATATATATATATATATATATAGGAGTGCTACAGTGCGACGAAGGTAGTTGGTGCGACTCCGTCGCATAGAGACAATGCACTTAAATTCTGATGGTGTTAATTTTTTCAAGAATATAATAAATAGTGTTGCGGTGCCTTCAGAGCCTAAATTCATGGAGGAGTATGCATATGAAGAGGGAAGAAAGAGAGAGAAAAAATAAAAAATGATCACAACTGCCTGATCTGATGATCGGACAGCACGTTCCGCCCTTGCGGAACCATTATGCATGAGTGGAACCTACACGCACTCCACATGGGAGCGCTTCTACAAGGAGTGCGTAGCATTCTTCCATGTACCGAACAGTTCCGTGGGTGGCGGAATAGGACTCATTTTGACGTTTTTGTGTTTTTTTGTTCACCCTTAGATTTTGATCTAAAGGTCACTTTCTACCATGCGATGGGGTCGCACCAACTACCTCCGTTGCATGCTAGCACTCGTCTATATATATATGATGTAGCCGAAGCTATCACTAATGGATTCCGAGGGTAGAATCCGAATGTGGACCGAAGGACCAGATGTCGAGACGGACCTGGACGAAGAGGTTGGCGAAGAATGCAGCCGAGACTCCTGCGAGAGGAAGAGACCGATCAGTGAGGGTCCTGGGTTTCGGCCCAGGGGAACCCCCTTCGATGGTAAAGTCAGTCTCTGGAGAAGACTAATTTAAAAGGAAGAAGAAGCTTGAGTGCTTAAGGTGTACCTTTTCCGCAATAAATAGCCTTCTTTTTATAGCAGAGGATGGATGTTCCCTTCTTGTAGCAACCGATATAGGACTATATTTAGGGGTTTGAGAGGAAATTGGTAAAATACCCCGTTAATAGGCCGATGGCTGGACAGCAGTTAACCAGAATGGGCCGGACCCATTTCGGTTTATTATTCGCTACGGCTGGGCCGAATAAGGTCGTCAATTAAGCCCATCTCTTGGGCCGAATCTACACTATTTCAATAAGGCGTATGGGTTGCTTCTGTTTGATTGACTTTATGGGTTGAATGTGCTTTGGCCCTTTCTCTTATTTGGGCCGGCCCCCTAGCGTTGGGCCTAGTCGGATCTTCCCTCATCACAGGGCCCTCTACTCTCGTCGTTCTCAACTTTGTGAAACGCCGAGAGTAAAATCCGAAGCCCTTATGGAAAGACACCAAATCCGATAGATGACCTTCGTCTGAAACTGTTCGATACATTCTTGTCTTAAAAACTGTAAGTGGGTCAGTCTTGTCTCAAGCCGAGAGATGGTGACGAATGCCTTCGTCCCAAGCCGAAAGTTGATGACGAATACCTTCGTTCCAAACCGAAAGTTGATGACGAATACCTTCGTCCCAAGTCGAAAGTACAGGTTGGTTTGTCGGAACATTTTGGGCGCCAGATGATGACAGGAATGACTTTGAATATCCCGTCATCATGCTCACTTCGCGATGAGAAAGGGACGCGTGTCGAGCATCCGGACGGGAAGTTGAAAGCACAGGAGATCATAACCGTCAATGATCATCACTCTGATTACCGCTGTCTTCGGCTCTCTGCCCGAGAATTCACCCGGATCACCGCCGCTCCGGCTCCCGATATGGGGATCAAGACACGTGGCGAGCATCTAGAAGAGTATCTGAAGGGTTGGGCCACTCCTGGTCGTTGATTGCTTTTCTCCGATCGCGCAGCCCGCTCGTCATCGTGACAAAGGACGGGACACGTGGCGAACATCCGAGCGAGGAGCAGCCGAAAGATCGGAGGATCTCGGCCGTTGGTCCGTCATCCGACCCTCTTAGGTTCCCCTATAAATACTGGCTTCGTTCGCCTCTGAACTGTTCCTTCACTTTCTCTCCTTCTTCGCGCCAGAGTGTTCCTGCGACCAGCACCGCGCACGTCTTTTCTTCTCCGGCCGCGAGTGTTCCATCGAGGCCATCCGAGGATGTCTTGTCGATCGCTAGGGAGTTTCTAATCTGAGGGTAAGCCTCAGCTCCAGCCTTTTCTTCTTTTGATACATGTCCAGTAGTTCCTTTTCGGCCGAGAGTAGTTCATCCTGCTCTTCGTCTAAACATGCTCCTCAACCTTCTCTATCGTCTCCTTTTTCCTTGAACTCCTTCTCTTCTGATATGGCGGGCGAAACCGAATCAGTCCCTGCTCCCGCCGAGCCTTCTGTTTCCAACCGCCGTCTGGCCGAGCAAGTTTCGGACGTGGCTTCTGCCCTTAGCACTCAATCGTTGAAGGACATTACTCTTTGGTATCTAATCCCTTCCTGGATGACACCCATCCAGCCTAGGAGGCATACGAGGGCCAACTCCCCTCAACCGGGTGCTTTCTCAATCTACGAACACAGCTTTCGGGCTGGGTTTCGTCTTCCCCTTCATCCTTTATCATTAATCTTTTGAACTTCTACGGACTGGCTCCGTCTCAATTTTTTCCGAACTCTTGGCGGACTGTATATACTTTCTTGGCCCTTAATTCTACTTTCGGTCTCTCTCCTTCTATAAATATTTTTCGCTATCTTTTTAAAATCAAACCCCAGGAAAAATCTTCCTGGTTCTGCTTCATTCCCCGTTTCGGTCGGGGCATCTTCTCCGGGAAGCCCTCGTCCATTCATCATTGGAAAGAGGGTTTCTTCTTCATTACTCTACCGGAGGGAAATAAAAGTGTCTGGCCCTTCCCTACCGAATGGGGACCCCTAGTCAAGGGGATTTCTGATAGCCCTTCCCTCAGCCTCGGGCAGCTTGCCGATGCCCATCTCTTCGAGGATGACGCTCCCTTCAATATAGTCGTGCTTCTAGAAGACGAGGACAAGCTTGTTGGGATGGGAGCTTGGCCGGACTCGTCGCATTCTCCTGCCCGGGCCTCTCCCTATCTTCCTCCTGATCAAGCCTCGGGAGAGACCGCGGCGAGAGCTGCCGCGACAACCAGGGCCCGGCCAAGGCCCGTCATCCGCCCGAGGGTGCCAAAGCTGCAGCCGAGGGTAAGTCGGCTTTGGGTCATACGATCGTCACTGAATTTCTTCTAACTATTCGTTTTACTTTCAGATATGTTTGGCCTCGGATCGCTCATGGCCCGGATCTCAACACAACCGGCGCCCTCCTGTCCATCAAGGCCGCGCCCAGACGAAGGGTTGTCGGCCGATGTCAGATGCTTCTCCGGTCTGACAGACGGTGGCCTCCGCCGAAGGAAGGGCGGCCGTGGCTGCTCTCGAATGGGAGAGACGGGAGAAAGGCAAGGCTGTTGCCCATGGGAACGAGCACTCAGAGAGGAGGCGGCGGCGGGGAAACCATGGTGAGAGAGAGTCCGCCCGGCCGGCTAAGAGGTTGGCCTCGCAGCGGGAGGCGCCACTAGCGGCCTCACCACCTCAGCCTCAAAGGGGCGACTCACCTCCGGCCGCGACGACGGCAACAGAGACAGGAGCTTCATTCCCGTTTGGGAAGGCCGGGACTCATATGTCCCGAGAATACGGACATGAGCCTTGGCGTCCGGATACGGGAGTCTTCGCGGACGACAGTTTGGATGACTCCCAAACGTGCATGCGCCTTGCACGGAGCCTGGCCATCCCCATGGTCGAGGATGAAATCCGGGAGTTGTCTTCAGAGGGTCTCTCCCGGCAGTGTGTTCGTTATACCGTCCAGGTGAGTAAGCTTCGATTATCTTAGTACTTACTATTTCTTGTTGCTTCGTCTTATGTTTCTCGCTTTCTTCTTTCAGGCCATGATCATGTGTGAGGCCCTCGCTCGCCGCCAGGCTCTCATCCAGCTAAAGCTGATGGATGTGGACGAGGCCGCGGATCAACTGGCCGCAGGCAAAGTGGCCTCGGTGCAGCGAGATCTCGAGGCCAACGTCGATGCCCTCTTCGGGGCAACTGTTAAGCTGCAGTCTGACCTGGCCAGTCAGAAGGAGACAACTCGAACAGCCTTTGAGGCGCAAAAGAAGGCAGAAAGCTAGCTGGGTCAGGGCTGTACTGAGGTCAAATCTCTCAAGGCCCAGATCCAGGACAAGGAGGAAGAAGCCGTCGGTAAGATAACTCGGCTGGAGAAGGAATTGGACGAAGAACGCCGCAAGCATGATGAAGCCATCTCGGCCCTTAAAGCAGAATTGGAGGCAAAGACCAAAGAGGCCGAAGACGTGGCTCGCGTGGCTGTGGCGAGTTATAAAGAAGGTCCGGAATACGCCGATGAGATGCTCGAGGTCGGGGCCAAAGCAGCTGCAACCATGTTCGATCTGGCGATGGCCATTGCCCAAAAGGCTTGCCCAGACATAGATTTGACTGGTTTCGGCTTCCCTACCGAAGAAGAAGGCGATCAGCTCTTAGCTTGGTGGTAGCAGCTTAAGGCCGAGAGGATCCCGGCTTCTCCGGAAGATGTGGTAGGAGGCTCAGACCACGCCTCTTCTCCTCCGACGTCTCTGGGCTACTCCCCTGTCAATGTAGATGGCGAGGACGTCGATAGCTATCCGGGGGCTTGTCCCGGATGCTTCTATTTTCAAGTTGTCGAGGCCAAGTACATGGCCCATTTTTGTACCTCCTGTGTATATAAAAGTGACTTGTTTTTACCTGTCTTAAACAATCTTTCTATGCATTTTGTATTCCTCGGATATGTTATCATTTGGTTGGATCAATTGCAGAATGTCCCAAGAGAGTAACCGGGTTCAGTCCTGTATGCGGCCGAAACCATTTCTGTCCTCTTATAGGTTTGAGATAATGCTGCTCCTGATACAGTTTACATGGATTTAGGATCATGCCGCCCCCGATACAGTTTTTATGGCCGAAGCCACTCCTGGTACGGTTAACACGGACTTAGAATAATGCCGCTCCCAATACAGTTTGCATGGCCGAAGCCACTCCCGGTACGATTTACACTGACTTAGAATAATGCCGCTCCCAATACGGTTTGCATGGTCGAAGCCACTCTCGGTATGGTTTACACGGACTTAGAATAATACCGCTCCCGATATGGTTTGCATGGCCAAAGCCACTCCTGGTACAGTTTACACGGACTTAGAATAATGCCGCTCTCGATACGGTTTGCATGGCCGAAGCCACTCCCGGTACAGTTTACACGGACTTAGAATAATGCCGAACACAATATTTTAGAACAAAGTATTCATTTAAGGTGTTCAGTCCAAGCCCGGGAAAACATTTTACATAAAATAGCGCCGAAGGCGCTCTACATTCCAGGTACGAGGAAGAGGTTGGCCCGAGAGGGTCTCCAGCCGATAGGCCCCTCGTCGAATTACTTCTTTCACCCGATAAGGGCCTTCCCAGTTTGGAGATAGCTTTCTTGTGGCTTCGGCTGGCTTAGACGCATGGGCATTCCGCAACACAAGGTTTCCGGCTTCAAAACTTCGAGGTTTTACTCGGGCGTTGTGATATCTGGCCATGCATTGTTGGTATGCTGCCAGCCGAATGCGAGCCTGATCCCTAGTTTCTTCTATGAGATCAAGGTGATCCCTTAGGGCTTCATCATTATTCTCCGGATTATAAGCCAGAACCCTCGGCGAAGGCAAGCCGATTTCAACAGGGATAACTGCTTCCACTCCGTAAGCCATTCGGAATGGGGTCTCTCCGGTAGGGGCTCGGCTTATTGTTCGATAAGCCCATAGTACACTCGGCAGCTCTTCTACCCATCGACCTTTGGCTTCGCCAAGGCGAGTTTTCAGTCCTCATAATATGATTCGGTTAGTGACTTCAGCCTGGCCATTTGTCTGAGGATGAGCTACCGAAGTGAACTTGTGCAGAATGCCGAAGCTTGAACAGTTGTCTTTGAACCGGTTGCTGTCAAACTGCTTGCCATTATCTGATATAATCACCCGAGGGATGCCGTAGTGGCAAATAATAGACTTCCATACGAAGCTCCAGGCATTATTATCAGTGATAGACGCAAGAGGCTTGGCTTCAACCCACTTTGTGAAATAATCTACTGCTACAATAAGGAACTTTCTCTGGCCGGTGGCAATGGGAAAGGGTCCCAGAATGTCAATCCCCCATTGGGCGAAAGGCCAAGGGTCTGACAGAGGTGTTAAAATGGTTGCTGATTGGTGAATGAGAGAACTGAACCTCTGACATTGGTCACAGCGGCGAACGAGACTAGCTGCGTCCTCTCGGAGTGTCGGCCACCAGTACCCATGCCTCAATAGTTTGTGGGTCAAGGCCCTTTCTCCTGCATGTGCTCCGCAGATTCCTTCATGCACTTCCCAAAGGTTATAATTGGCTTCGGTCGGGTCGAGAAATCGAAGGAGTGGTCGGCCGAATGATTTCTTATATAATACATATTCTAGAATTAAGAAATGAGAAGAACGCTGCCGGATGCATCTTGCTTCTTTTGGATCGGACGGGAGCTCCTCTCGGAGGATAAAAGCGATTAATGGAGTCATCCAGGTTTCCCCTTCGGAATCATTCACTTGCATAACTTTGAGTTCTTGGAGACTTGGCTCAGATAGCTCTTCTACCAAGACCATTCGGCTTCCTCCCCCATCATGTGTTGATGCTAGCCGAGAGAGGGCATCGACTCAAGTGTTCTCGGCCCGAGGGATCCGCACGATCCCAAAAGAAATGAATTCATCAATGATTTGTGAGTTACCTGAAGATAGGACGCCATCAATACGTCTCGGGCTTCGTACTCCCCGGTGATCTGGTTGACGATAAGCTGAGAGTCACTGAACGTCTTTATCTTTTGCGCACCAAGCCTTTTAGCAGCCCAAAGGCAGGATATGAGGGCTTCGTACTCGGCGGCATTGTTAGTGGCTGGGAAGGCGAAGCGCAGGGCATACTCAGTGACGACTCCTTCTGGAGAAGCCAGGATCCACCCGGCGCCACTACCCGAAGAGTATCTGGATCCGTCAACATACAATTGCCATTCAACATCCGAAGATACTGGAACCGAAGTTCTTTCGGCCTCAGGATTTGTTCCGACTATCTCTGGTTGTGGGGCCGAAGATGACTCAGGAGTAAACTCAGCGATGAAGTCGGCTAGAGCTTGAGCTTTTATTGCAGTCCGAGGTCCATAGGAGATGTCGAATTCCTCTAATTTGATCGCCCATTTAGCTAGTCTCCCGGACACTTCTGGCCGAGAGAGAACCTACCTTAAAGCCTGATCCGTGAGGACCTTTATTGAGTGTGCAATGACATAAGGCCGAAGCCTTCTCGCGGAGGCGACGAGGGCCAAGGCCAGCTTCTCAAGAGTTGGATACCGAAGCTCCGCTCTGTGGAGCGCTCGGCTTATATAGTAAATCGGCCTTTGAATACCATCTTCTTCTCTGATAAGGACGGCACTGATAGCAGCTTCTGAGACGGCGAGATAAATGAACAGTTGTTCTCCTTGGACTGGCTTAGACAAGATTGGAACATTAGAAAGATAAGTCTTCAGTTGATCGAAAGCCGATTGGTATTCGTCTGTCCAGGAGAAATTGTTGGTCTTCTTTAGTAGTTTGAAGAAAGGGAAACAATGGTCCGCTACCCTTGACATGAAGCGGCTCAGTGCAGCAATTCGCCCGCTTAGCCTTTGAACTTCTCGGATGTTCACCGGATGGCGCATTTGAAGGATGGCCGCAATCTCTGCAGGATTCGCCTCCACCTCTCGGCGAGTGACCATATAGCCAAGGAATTTTCCTGAAGCTACACCGAAAACACACTTGGCAGGGTTCAGCTTCATTTTGTACCTGCGCAAGGTAGAGAATGTTTCGGCCAAATCGGCCAAATGATCAGTGGCGACGCGGCTTTTTACCAGCATATCATCGATGTTGACCTCCATTTTTCGGCCGAGCTGTAGGGCAAACATTTTGTTGACGAGACGCTGATATGTTGCTCCAGTATTCTTCAAACCGAAAGGCGTCCGGGTGTAGCAATATAAGCCGAGGTCTATTGTGAAACTTGTTTTGTCCTCGTCCATTGGATGCATTCGGATCTGGTGATAGCCCAAATAGGCATCGAGAAAACTGAGTAGTTCATGGCCGAAAGTGGCGTCCACCATCTGGTCTATCCGAGGCAGCGGAAAACTGTCCATCGAACAAGCCTTGTTGAGGTTAGTGAAATCAACACACATTCGCCACTTACTGTCTTTTTTGGGCACCATCATTATATTGGCGATCCACTCCGGATGATGTACCTCTCGGAGATATCCCGCATTCAGCCCCTTTTGTACTTCAGTTTGGATGGTCATTCTCCTTTCCTGGTTGAAGATGCGTCGCTTCTGCTTGATCGAAGGTTGATCCGGATTGACGTGCAACCGGTGCTCCGCTACCTCCGGATCGACTCCATGCATATCCGAGGGAGACCAGGCGAAGACGTCGAGGTTCTCCTTCAGGAAGCTGGTGAGTCTTTCGGCTTCGGCTTTCTCAAGGCCGGAGCCTATCATCAGCGTTCGGCCTTCTCCTCCTGGAACTGGAATAGACACAAGCTCTTCTCCTGGAGATGCTTCGGCCGAAGACTCGATCGAAAGGGATTCGGCCGCAGCCTTCCCTTTGACCGAGATCATGTAGCATTGTCTAGCAACTTCTTGATTCCCTTTGGCCTCGCCCACTCCGTGACTGGTATGAAACTTCAATTTTTTGTGGTAGGACAAAGGCACAGCTCCAATTCCTCTGATCAACCTTCGACCAAAAATGGCGTTGTAGGCTGAATCGATTTTCACGACGGCAAAATCTGTCTCAATGGTTAGTTGCCTTGGTGCTGTGCCGAGAGTAACAGGTAGCCGGACGATGCCTTCCACCCGACAGGGTGCACCATTAAAACCGAACAGGGGCCCCCGGTGAGGCTTCGTATCAGCTTCGGTCAAACCCATTTTCAAGAAACAGTCATAAAAAAGCACATTAGGTGCACTCCCATTATCAACGAAGATACGATGAACATCGTAACTTTTTAATACAGCATTTACAACAAGGGCATCATCATGAGGGATCTGAACGTCAATCAGATCCTCCTGGTCGAAGACGATGTCTTCTTGACAAGGTCGCTTCGGCTTAGCATTGATCGCTGCTACATCTGACGCCGCCTTGGCACAACTACGCCGCGCTCCTTCTCCCGGTCCTCCAGATATCATCATGATTGACCCGACGCTAGGTTGTTGATGCGATGCTTCTGCCGGGGTCGAAGTAGCCTTCGGCTGAGGTGGTGCTTCTTTATCTGGGAGTTGAGGTTGCCTTGGCGCTGCTGGGGCGTCTCGACCTTGCCGCTGCTGAGGTTGCATTCTTCGGTATTGCGGCAGGAGGCCTTCCTGGATGAGGCGATCAATCTCCTCCCGAAGGTGTCGGCATTCGTCTGTTGAATGCCCAGTTTCCCAATGGTACTCGCAATATTTCCGGGAGTCCCTTCGGTAAGGATCAATCTTGATGCGCTCAAGTTGTCGAAGCATGCCTTTCACCTCCATGAGCATCCGAGAGGAAGGAGCTGGTAGTGGAATGTACCGCTGCTGCGGATATCGACTTTTGTCTCTGCCCCATTCTTCTCTCCGGTATCTCTTACGAGAGGGTTCATGATCTTCAGGGCGAGGACGAGCCGCTGGCGGGGCAATAACCGATACTATCTCGACAACACTCTTGCCCTTGGACATCATCAGGGCCTCCCGATTGATATATTTGTGGGCCCGAGCCACTAGAGCCTGGAAGGTAGGAGGATGACGCTTCTTAATGGAGCTGAGAAGCCCCTCGTCTATGCATCCGTTGATGATGGCCGAGACCGCAATTGAGCTGTCTAGGTTCAGAATCTAGGCTGCTTCGGTTCGGAACCTGGTAAAGTACTCTTGAAGAGTCTCAGTCGGCCCTTGCCGAATGGCAAGTAGACTGGCCGAGGTTTTGCATTGTCGAGTGGAATCATAGAATTGGTCGATAAACAATTGGCCTAATTGTACTAATGAATGAATGAAATTTGGGGCCAATGTTTCAAACCAAGTAGAGGCTATTTTTTCAAGAGTGAGGGGGAAGAGACGGCAACGGACTGCCTCAGAAACCCCCCGGACAGAGAGGTAAGAGTTAAATCTCTGGAAATGGCAGACTGGATCTGTCATTCCATCATACAGAGGACTTTTTGGTAACTTGAAGTTGGAAGGTACCTCAATAGCCAGAAGTTCCGAGGAGAAAGGAGTCTGTTCCAGGATAGTGCTGGCGAGAGGTGCCCCATATGGCCGGGAGACCATCTGCTGCATTTCCTTTCTCATCTCTGTTAATCTCCAGTCCAGCTCCGGAGTTGTTGAAGTAGCGGCCGAACGTCCCTCGGCCTCGGTCAGATGAAATCCGGACGAAGCATTGTCTTGCTCCGTCATAATATGACTGGCGCGAGGAATTCGGCCTTGCGGCCCGAATGGTTCGCTGCGCGCCGATGCTGCTTCGTTGTGAAATGCCCGCGAGGGCGTTGGCTGCCCCTTCGCAAGTTGAGTAGCAGGGCAATACTGAGGAAGAGGCGGTACCTGCTGTGCGGGCTGGTTCAACAACCCCATATGCTGAGCGATAGCAGAAACCATATCCCGCAATGGTGCCAAAGAGGTAACAGTGGCGGTCAATGTAGCCACTTGTTGCTGGAGCTCTTCCACTCGGTCGTCCCTGGGAGCGTGGGGCTCCGGTATTGTTGGGAGGACGGGACCTTGCGGAAGGACGGGCGGAGTACCTTCGGCGTGGAGTGATTGCGCTGGAGTCACTCGCGTCTCCGCCTCATCCTGGCTGGATCGTCTGGTCACTGGTCGATGAGACATGGTTGTTACGCTTCTTTTGTCGGGATCGCTGTGTCGGGATCCGATCCTAAAATGCAGCGGAATAAAATTTTCAGGACCAGATCTGTCCCATTTCGGTCGTTAAAATAAAACTGGTGTAAATCGATTTACCTTGCACGGATTTGAATCCGCATCCGTTTTCCGGTTCCGTCGGAGCGATGCCGCAAGTCGCACAGATGCCTGACCTCTAGCGGTATCCACGCGGTTCTCCTCGCGATGGATCATCCTCGCTTCCTCGCTCGCTGCGGCGTTCGAAGATCCCGTCTGACTGCGCGTAATCCGCCGCGACATGCGGATTCAGAATCCCCATCGAACGGAAGGTGGAGCAATTGGGAACCGCACGCCCATAAGAGAGAGAAAGTGGGGAAGAACGAATGACAGCTAGGTCAGGGGTTCCTGGCCCCGGACATAGAATCCGTTCTTTTATAAGAAGTCAGTTTGCGGTTTTTCATAAAAATCTAGACTTATCTGAAATCCAGTCGGATTATCCATCGACTTGAAAACCATTTGCGTGTGACCTTCTAGGCCCAAATACATGTCCAGTTAATAGCCCATTAAGTCCAGTAACCCTTTACTGACCCACTGAATTAATTAATATCCTTATATTCAATTAATCAGCCGAATTTAATGTCCCACAATGAATTCGGACGGACTGCCGATCACGTTGGATGCCAAGCAACATCGCGTGATCCTGGATGGCACTGGGGTTATCGCAACCCTCTATTAGAACCTTTCTGTCATCGGTTAGCGCGCGGATATAATCCTTCATCCGTACAATGTTCCCGAATCGACCTAGGGCATGGTTTACTGTTAAACCCTATTCGGTCGATTCACTTGAATCAGATGCCGCTAATCTGAATCCGATAACTCCTTATCGATTACAGAGTCCGCCCTGGCCAGGGACTTTAAGCGCATCATTCCCGGAACATTCTCTCTCAAACTATCGAGAGCGGATGATCCCGTATTGAACACACAATTACCTTCGAGGGCATTTCCCTGAACCCGATCGCTTGACTTATTGATAACCCATGGTTAGGGATTCGTTCGTCAAGGTTAAAGCTCATAAACCTACCAACAAGATATCTTTGGAGTCTCAGGTCCAAAGATCATCCACGCAACCGTGACAAATGAATCGAGCTGGTTAACAGTGAGGTGATTACCATCCAGCGATTCATAGTCGGATCAGTTCAGTGAACTCATTCACCAATGAGCACCTATAGGTTCAGCATAGTGTCTCCACACAAGTGACTTATGGGATCAGTCACCCTCATCATATGAGCTGAAGTAACCTATACTAGTCTATCCGGATGTTTGATGTCCTATCTCAAACATCCTTTGACTAGGAACAATTAAGAACATGTGTTTATAAGTCTTCGGTCCCGTAATTATGATCTCATCATAATCCAAAGACTATTGCACATTTTCATGGACTTCATCGTGATACGATAAACACAGATCGAATTAATTACACACAATGAATTATTGCCATTTATTAATAATCTGAATAAGTACATAGTATCGGATTGGCTTTGAGACCATCTAATCCTAACAATCTCCCATTTGGACTAAAGTCAATCACTTTTATACATAATACCCATATTCTTTAAGTGATGCTCAAAAATATTTTGAGACAAAGGCTTTGTAAATGGATCTGCTATGTTGTCGACTGAGGAAACTCTTTCCACCACGACATCTCCTCGAGCTATAATCTCTCTGATCAAATGAAAGTGCCGCAGAATGTGCTTCGACTTCTGATGAGACCTCGGCTCTTTCGCTTGAGCAATCGCCCCATTATTGTCACACAGCAGTGGGACGGGACCAGATATGCTTTCCACCACACCAAGATCGACGATGAATTTCTTCATCCATACAGCTTCCTTGGCGGCTTCAGCAGTAGCAATATACTCGGCTTCTGTCGTCGAATCAGCAGTGGTTTCCTGCTTGGAACTTTTCCAGCTCACTGCTTCCCCGTTGAGTGTGAAAACAAAACCTGATGTTGACTTGCTGTTGTCAGGATCAGACTGAAAACTCGAGTCAGTGTATCCTTGCAGCTTTAAGTCTCCTCCTCCATAGACTAGAAATAGATCCTTAGTCCTTCTCAAGTACTTAAGGATGCATTTCACAGCCTTCCAGTGTTCATCACCTGGATCTGCCTGATGTCTGCTCGTAACACTTAGAGCATATGCTACATCAGGTCTCGTACATAGCATGGCATACATGATGGACCATATGGCAAAAGCATAGGGGATTTTATCCATCACTGCCCTCTCTTCAGGTGTCTTGGGAGACTGACCTTTAGAGAGTGAAATTCCATGTCTCATCGGTATGAGACCTCTCTTGGAATTTTCCATGCCAAACCTTTTGACAATGGTTTCTATGTACATGGATTGGGTTAAAGCTAGCATCTTCTTTAATCTATCTCTATAGATCCGTATTCCTAATACGTAAGATGCTTCTCCCAAATCCTTCATGGAGAAGTTCTTTGACAGCCATATCTTTACTGATGACATCATTCCGACATCATTCCTACATCATTCCCAATGAGTAGGATGTCGTCAACGTAAAGAACCAGAAATGTGATTGCGCTCCCACTATTTTTCTTGTATACACAGGCTCATCTTCATTCTTAATGAAGCCATAAGATTTGATTGCCTCATCAAATCTTATGTTCCAGCTTCGGGATGCTTACTTCAGTCCATAAATGGACCTCTGCAACTTGCATACCATGTCTGGAGATTCTTTGGATGTGAATCCTTCTGGTTGTATCATATACATCTCCTCCTCAAGGTTTCCATTGAGGAATGTAGTCTTCACATCCATCTGCCATATCTCATAATCATGGTAGGCAGCAATGGCGAGAAGAATTCTGATAGACTTAATCATAGCAATGGGTGAAAAGGTTTCGTCATAGTCAACACCTTGTCTTTGACGATAGCCTTTCGCCACTAATCTTGCTTTATAAGTTTCAATACGTCCATCTGCACCGATCTTTCTTTTAAAGATCCATTTGCAGCCGATAGGTACTATACCATCGGGTAAATCTACCAAGTTCCAAACTTAGTTGATGTACATGGACTGTATTTCAGAATTCATGGCTTCCCGCCATTTTCCGGCCTTTGGACTTTCAATGGCCTCCTGGTAAGTCTTAGGATCATCATCCTCATTACAGAGTATCCTTGAACCATCCAAATTAATATGTCCCACATATCTTTCTGGTGGTTTAGGTACTCTTTCAGACCTACGAGGTTCCTGTGTATCATTTTGAACAGGTTCAGAAACTGACGGTTCATCTGATGAACCATTGCCAGTTTGTGGGTCTGGAATTTCTTCCAGTGTTACTTTACTCCCACTGTCCTTCTGGAGAATATAATCTTCTTCCAGAAAGACAGCTCTCTGGCCACAAACACCTTTTGTTCGCCAGAAAGATAAAAGTAATATCCATAACTTTCCTTTGGATATCCCACAAATCTGCATTTGTCAATTCTGGATTCCAGCTTATCTGTGTCATGTCTTTTAACATGAGCAGGATATCCCCAGACTTTAACATGTTTAAGGTCTGGTTTCCTTCCATTCCATATCTCATATGGAGTGGTCTCAACAGATTTGCTGGGTACCTTGTTCAGGATATACATAGTCGAGCTAAGTGCATATCTCCATAAGGACACTGGTAATTTGGACATGCTCATCATGGATCGCACCATTTCCATTAATGTGCGATTTCTCCTTTCTTATACACCATTCATCTGAGGTGTATAAGGAGGTGTAAGCTGAGAAATGATACCATTATCCTTTAAGTATTTAATGAACTCAGTACTCAAGTATTCAGCACCCCGATCAAATCGGATGGTTTTTATACTCTTTCCTGTTTGTTTTTCTACTTCATTCTTAAATTCTCTGAATTTCTCAAAGGCTTCAGATTTATACTTCAATAAGTATACATATCCAAACCTTGAGTAATCATCAGTGAATGTAATGAAGTATGAAAAACCACCAATGACTTGGGTTGACATAGGACCACATACATCTGAATGTATGAGTTCTAACATGCCTTTGGCTCGTTCTCCAGTTCCACTAAATGGAAACTTAGTCATTTTACTCATTAAACATGACTCACAGGTTGCATATGATTCATAATCAAATGGATCCAAATATCCATCTTTATGCATCCTTTGGAGTCTATTTTCACCAATGTGTTCAAGCCTACAATGCCACAAGTAGGCTTTGTTCATTTCATACTTACTTCTTTTAATTGAAGAACCAATGTGTAAATTATCATGAGATACATTCAATAGATATAATCCATTGGACAAAATAGCAGAAGCTATTAATTTATTTCCGAAATAAATTGAACAACTATTGTTCCCAAAATGTAAATTGTATCCAATTCTATCTAAACATGAAATAGAAATGATGTTCCTTATTATGCTAGGTACATAATAACATTCATCTAATAAATATGTGTCTTCGGATGGTAGCTTGAGCTTCACTATCCCCATAGCGATCGCCGCAACTCTTGCGCCGTTACCTAGTCTCAGCTCCACCTCGCCGGTCCTCAGCTTACGCCTTCTTGTCAGTGCCTGCACAGAATTGCAGATATGAGATACACATCCAGTATCTAATACCCATGATGTACAATCTCTAATTGACAAGTTTACATCTATCATATAGATACCTGAAGCGTCCTGCTGCTTCACAGTTCCTTGAGCCTTGTCCTTGAGGTATTCTTTGCAATTCCTCTTCCAATGCCCTTTCTGGTGACAGTAGAAGCAATCACCTTTCTCAGCACTTTTACCCTTGTCTTTCTTGGTGACCTTTGCCTTTCTGTGAACCTTGTTTTTATTCTTTCGAAAAGCTTGGACTGCAAGTCTTTTTCTGTTGGTCTTACCAACCATTAGGACTTGGGGTTTATCCTTCACAAGGTTCCCCTCAGCAGTTTTCAACATGTTCAGCAGTTCAGCTAAGGTGGCCTGGATCTTGTTCATGTTAAAATTAATGATGAACTGAGCATATGATGGTGGAAGTGAAGACAACACGAGGTCTATGTGCATCTCCTTGGGAAGTGTAATCCCAAGAGCATCTAGCCTCTCTACCCACTCAATCATCTTCAGCACGTGATTCTGTACTGAAGTTCCCTCTGCCATCTGAGCTTTGAACATATTCTTCGATATCTCATATCGTTCGATTCTGCTCTGCTCACCAAATAGCTCCTTCAAATGGAGCATGATGGATCTAGCATCCATCTCTTCATGTTGCCTCTGCAACTCATTGCTCATAGAGGCTAACATGTAGCATTGGGCTATGGTGGAATCCTCCTTCCATTTTTCATACGCTATCATTTCCTCCTCTGAAGCATCCAATGCTGGTTCAGCAGGAGGTTCATTATCCAAGACATAGGTAATCTGTTCAGACCTGAGGACTATCTTCAGGTTTCTGAGCCAGTCTGAGTAATTGGTGCCTGTCAAACGGTTGGCATCAAGTATGCCTCGCAACGGGTTATGGTGCGACATTCTCGCCTACAGGAGATAATCAATTGATAATTAGCAGATGTTCAGATTAACTAAAACAAGATATGGTCTTTTATTATCTAGTTTTACTCCCACTAATTTTCGACGGACTGTATAACCTTCAAATATACAGAACGGGAGACGCCGACTGTCTCCTAGTGGGGATCAGAATCTCCAAGCATCACAGTATGACCTCGGGTAAACACGTAGTATCATACCGCTATCTCAGAGCAATCATCTCATGATAATTGCAACTCCTTGCAATATCCGATCATACTTCGGCTCCCAAGTTTAATGGTCCCGGGTAAACACAGTAGACCATTATCCTTGGTCTAAGCTTTACCATCAATACGTGATAGAGTAAAGTAGAAATATAGTTCCCGGGTAAACACGTGGATAACTATATCGTTCCTCTACTCTTATCTAAAGGCATCTAATGCCATGATCAACAGTCTTCTCAACATACAATGGCAGACCTCGGGTAAACACATAGTATCTGCCATGACTGAATTAAGTTCCATTGATCATATTGATGGAGAGCCACGCGGCACATTCTCAATGACTCGCGCTACGGCTTAGAATTTGTAACGAAGGTTTTACTTATTTAGTTTGGTCTCATCCTAGGTGATAGTATTAAATATATCGAATATATTATAAATACTAATAACCTAGCAAATATAAAGCACACGCATCACATACATGTCATTAGTGTGGTCATAGACGACACTGCGGTTTGACTTGAGCCAGACAGTCAAACGCACAAACATACACATTATAACAACTTATATCATGAGTCTGCAAACCCATGGATTCAATAAACTCTTTCATTTTCATCTGGTCAGCAGTTGTGGATCATCCTCGTTCCGCGCGCAGCCGCCTCGATCAAATTGCATCGCAATTCTCAATTACACGATAATTTAAATGAGGAAGCCTTATGGCGATTACATCAAGGAGGAAGGTAGAAGTATAATGGAATATGAGAGGGAGAGGTTCGCAGACCTCTATTTATTAATAAACAATAAACCACACAATCACATTCCACATCCACAATTAATGCTCGTTCATGACCATCATGTGTTTTAGTTAAACAAACCACACATGAATTGCGCATCAAATGGCTAAATAAAATTTTCGAAAATAACTTATAATTTCAGGTTTCATAAAACCAAGGACCAAACAAAATTTTGGACAATTTGGAATTTTCGAAAAATTTAGTATTTAATTCAAGCATGCTAATTTAAATCCAATTTAAACAAGCAAATCAATAACACATCAAATATGCATAACATCTAAAATTAATGGCTTCAGAAATATTCCATGCTCAATTTGAACAATTCAAATAGTTATAGGCATATTTAACAATTAAGTATAATAATTAATCTAACAACTTATATTAATAAGTTGAATTAACAACATTTGTTAATTCCTTGTGAAAATTCATAATCCAATCATTATGGCCCCAAAAAATTAATAATTTAAAATTTATTATTAAAATCACATTTTAATAATAAAAGGAAATTAAATTAATTTTAACAGGCCCCCAAATAATTTAAAATAATTAAATGGGGAACCTGGCTCGGGCCAGGGCCGAGCCAGGGCCCAGCCGGGCCGGGTCCGGTCGGCAGCTAGGGAAACCCTAGCCGCCCGGCCGAACCGCCCGAGGGTTCCCTGCACAGCAGGGAACCCGACGGCGCCGCCCCCCCCCCCTTTGGGGTCTTCTCCGGCGCCGATCCCGGCGCCAGCCGGGCACCGCGCCTTGCCACCGGCGAAGCCCTTTGCTCCGGCGAGGTCCAGCGACCGGCAGTGGTCCTGGAGGTGCTCCGGTAAGGGATTTATTCGCCTCCCCTTTTTCTTCAAAAAACACTCTTTTGCAGGTTTCTCAAAACCGTGGGGAGGAAGAAGAAGGTCCATGGCCGTTCTTCCACGGCTTCCCATGCCCCCAACAACTCGACCAGGGTCAGTGGGCATGATTTACAGTGATTAGAACCCCTTAAAATCCATCTTTATGGATCCAACCATATCAAAAATACCCCGTTCTTCGTCCAACGAAGAACACGACGAAAAACCCCAAAAAATAAAATTTTCTTCAGATTTAAATCGCGATCTCATCGCAGTAATCATCTAATGATCATAAATCTTTCAAGAACATAAATTTAAGCATGGAATAAATTCAAAAACCATAAATTTTAGAGACCAAAACAGTGAAAACACAGTAGAACTTGGCACTGATACCACTATCGGGATCGTTGTGTCGGGATCATATCCTAAAACGCAGCGGAATAAAATTTTCGAGACCGGATCTGTCCCGTTTCGGTCGTTGAAATAAAACCGGTGTAAATCGATTTACCTTGCGCGGATTTGAATCCGCGTCCGTTTTCCGGTTCCGTCGGAGCGATGCCGCAAGTCGCGCAGATGCCCGACCTCTAGCGGTATCCACGCGGTTCTCCTCGCGATGGATCATCCTCACTTCCTCGCTCGCTGCGGCGTTCGAAGATCCTGTCTGACTGTGCGTAATCTGCCGCAACATGCGGATTCGGAATCCCCGTCGAACGGAAGGTGGAGCAGTTGGGAACTGCACGCCCAGAAGAGAGAGAAAGTGGGGAAGAACGAATGACGGCTAGGTCAAGGGTTGCTGGCCCCGGACGTAGAATCCGTTCTTTTATAAGAAGTCAGTTTGCGGTTTTTCATAAAAACCCAGACTTATCCGAAATCCAGTCGGATTATCCATCGACTTGAAAACCATTTGCGTGTGACCCTCTAGGCCCAAATACCAGTCCAGTTAATAGCCCACAATGAATTCGGACGGACTGCCGATCACGTTGGATGCCAAGCAACATCGCGTGATCCTGGATGGCACTGGGGTTATCGTAACCCTCTATTGGAACCTTTTTGTCATCGGTTAGCGCGCGGATATAATCCTTCATCCGTACAATGTTCCCGAATCAACCTAGGGCATGGTTTACTGTTAAACCCTATTCGGTTGATTCACTTGAATCAGATGCCGCTAATCTGAATCCGATAACTCCTTATCAATTACAGAGTCCGCCCTGGTCAGGGACTTTAAGCGCATCATTCCCGGAACATTCTCTCTCAAACTACCGAGAGCGGATGATCCCGTATTGAACACACAATTACCTTCGAGGGCATTTCCCTGAACCCGATCGCTTGACTTATTGATAACCCATGGTTAGGGATTCGTTCGTCAAGGTCAAAGCTCAGAAACCTACCAACAAGATATCTTTGGAGTCTCAGGTCCAAAGATCATCCACGCAACCGTGACAAATGAATCGAGCTGGTTAATAGTGAGGTGATTACCATCTAGCGATTCATAGTCGGATCAGTTCAATGAACTCATTCACCAATGAGAACCTATAGGTTCAGCATAGTGTCTCCACACAAGTGACTTATGAGATCAGTCACCCTCATCATATGAGCTGAAGTAACCTATACTAATCTATCCGGATGTTCGATGTCCTATCTTAAACATCCTATGACTAGGAACAATTAAGAACATGTGTTTATAAGTCTTCGGTCCCGTAATTATGATCTCATCATAATCCGAAGACTATTGCACATGTTCATGGACTTCATCGTGATACGATAAACACAGATCGAATTAATTACACACAATGAATTATTGTCATTTAATAATAATCTGAATAAGTACATAGTATCGGATTGGCTTTGAGACCATCTAATACTAACATCTTTCCCACAGACAGCGCCAAGTGATTGTGAGTGTTCAAATCGGGTGTGTGATTATCATGAAAAATTATGTTGATTAAGTGAAAAATAAACCTATTAAAAAAGAAACTAGGTGAATGTGGTCGCCAGAAACTTTTAACAAAAAAGTTCCAAAAGAAAAAGTTTGATCGCCTACCTATTTGGATGCGGGAAATGTCAAGTTCTTGATTCCCCTCCTTCAGCCGGCTGAAGAAAGAGACTTATTTCTATCTTTGTTCTTACTTTGGCTGCTTACTGAGTTTTGAGGATCATCCAGATTCCCTGTTGTTTGCTGTTGATTCTCTCATCTTGTTCTCCTTTTGCACCTTGCAAGAAAATGAAAAAAAATAAAGAACAATGAGAACTCAAGCAGAAGTAGTATCCATTCCAGAAGAAATTTTGAACATGCAACTAAACAAATGAACTCACTTGTTGAGTGGTCTTTTAAACTCCTTTAACAAATAGGTTTGAAAAATAATGCTAGTGTGTGTGTTGCATGGAGTGATGTGATGAAAATGTAAGACTATGTGATGAAAAATGTGAGAAGATGCAGAAAGTAATTAAAAGTTAAGCTGGATGGCTCCTGGAAAGCCTTAGTCTTGAGAGGATCTTGAATGGACGAGGAGTGGATGAAGAGAGGACGCCGACCCCTGGAAGCAGCAGCACCTCGATCCTTCAGCGTTTGGACGTCGTCTCCTTCTTGAATCGCACACAAATTATCACTATCTATCACTATCACTTTAATTACTGACATTGTTGCCACAATCACTAACTGTTTACTGACCAAGGGACTGGATATTTATAGACTTTTACATCCGCGGTTATTAATGGATTTACATAAAGAAATTTTAAAGTTTATCCAACTTAACAAACAGATAAACACAGATTAATTCATCATTATCTATAATTATTTGAAACGTGTCGCCCATGGGAGACGCCTTTCAGACTGATTAAGATAAGGATAAACATCTGGAAAAAGTTCATCATTATCTGTAATTATCTAAAACGCGTTGCGCTTTGGGGACACCTTTTAGACTAATTAAAATAAGGATAAACATCCGGAAAGAGATAGAAACAACTTAGGAAACCTAAATTGCGTCGTGCCTGGCAGACGTCTTTTAGCTAATTAATCGATTAATTAAAATTCAAATTTAAATATCAAAATAGGAATAAACTCAAAATAGCGTCTACACAAATCGACGTCTTTTAAACTTCTTCATATTTCAATCAAAATTTGAGTTAAAATCAATTTAATTAATTAACTTAAATCATGTCTGTCTAACCCGATACTATTTAGATAATTAACCCAAAAAGATCGATAAAAATTAACTAATGATTAATTATCAGCCCATTCCGAAGTATTATTATGTGATATGAAATTTACTCAAAATAATGTCAAAATTAGCGTGTCTACAGTGATGTAGCCGAAACTATCACTAATGGATTCCGATGGCAGAATCCGAATGTGAACCGAAGGACTAGTTGCCGAGACGGACCCGGACGAAGACTAATTTAGAAGGAAGAAGAAGCTTGAGTATTTAAGGTGTACCTTTTTCGCAATAAATAGCCTTCTTTCTATAGCAGAGGATGGAGGTTCTCTTCTTGTAGCAGCCGATATAGGACTATATTTAGGGATTCGAGAGGAAATTGCTGAAATACCCTGTTAATAGACCGATGACTGGACAGCAGTTAACCAGAATGGGCCGGACCCATTTCAATTTATTATTCGCTACGGCTGGGCCAATTAAGGTTGTTAATTGAGCCCATCGTTTGGGCTGAATCTACACTATTTTAATAAGACGCCTGAGCTGTTTCTGTTTGATTGACTTTATAGGCCGAATGTGCTTCGGCCCTTTCTCTTATTTGGACCGGCCCCCTAACATTGGGCCTAGTCGGATCTTCTCTCATCAATATATATATATATATATATATATATATATATATATTATTGGTGGTTTAGTTGTTCGGATGTACATGTATATATATTTATGAGACTAAGGTATGATTCCAGACAAAACCCAATAATTTCTCCCGACAGGAAGATAATTCCATACCACACCGACAAGTCCACTTAATTAGTCAACAATTCCAGGTCCAAAGATGATCTCTGGAGCATTATTCTGATGGGTCCGAAAAGATAATTCTGTAACACACATTGGCCGAACCACAGAGGAAGAATTTAGGTTCCCAACTAACTTGAATTGAAGGGAGGTAAAGGGTAAAGTCCAAAGATGATCTGCCCTTTATAAGGAGGTTCTTATGTTGCTGGGCCACAATCTCGTTGTCATGGTGATGATCAGGCTTGTTAGATAAATCATTTGTCATGAAAAGATTTTTTTAAAAAAAAAAAATTTAGTGCACCTGATTTTCAAATGTCCAAAGGCATACAAAGAAGAGCTAAGATTAAAAGAAATTGAGAAGATCTCATTCCCAAAAGAACATTCCGATTCCGTAAGAGCACTAACATGTACAAGATATATAATCGTCTTAGCTTTACTTAGCACGACAAACTGTCGGATCACAAGACAGTTACTTTAAATCGTGCGATGTATAATCTTTATTGAACGTTCCTACAAATTCTTCACCACACGTCATGTCTTCATTGGAATTAGGTATCTATAAATATCAGAGAGATTCCCTAAGATTGAAAGATTTGAAAAAGTTCTCTCATGCCCAATTGTTTTCGTTCCGAATGAGAGGTGAATTTAAAAAATAAAAAATTACCTTGCACTTTCTTATCCACTGCCCGGCACTCCTTACTTTTGGGGGGTTTATTGTTTTCTCCCAACATTATTTTCTTCAAAATGCTCAAATTACCTCCACTGTCTTATTCACATGTCCCGTCCACAGTAATAAACACGTTCGCCAAATGAATTATTTTTTTCAAATCTTATCTCGAATGACCTAAAAATATCCAAAATAAAAAAATGATAGGCTTAACCCTCTGCGTTGTGCCTTTCTCAGGGGCTTTATTATCTCATTTTTTATTTATTAAAATTTTTAGTCTATCAAAAAAATTTGAATGATACGGATGGGTAAATTCCATTAGAAGTTACTTCCAACCAAAATACTTTTTCAAAATAATAAGCATAGTTCAACATTTATAATATAATGCTTGTCTCACTTTGTTTGCAGAATACCTTAAACCAGAATAAGGTTTTGGAGATTTCTTAAATCAAAATAAGAGATATTTTGATTTGGCAAGTTGTTGGTATTCCACTCAGAATAAGAAGAATTACACTGTACTATTCCAAGTGATTTGATAAGAATAAGTGGAATAAAGAGTGAAATAAAGGATAAAATTGGGGAAAAGGAGAATTAGATATTCCAGATAGAGTTTGGGGAGTTGGAGGAATTGGGAGAATTAGGCATTCTCGCAATGAAACTAGAATATGGTCTTTATACCGGTTATTCCGGGCCTATTATGGCCCTATACCGATTATTCCAGCCCTTGTTTGATAACTCAGTACTTTCACATTTAAAGTACTAAGGTCACAACTGTGAAAAGATTTAGAATTAAAAGGGTAATGCAATGTACGAGTGTTATCTTGTCCTATTCACATGTCCTCCGGTCTACGGCAAATGAATTATTTTTTCCAAAAACTACCATTCGATCCTTAATCGGGTGGTCTAGAAAAATAAGAAAAAAAGGTAGGTTTAAGCCTTAGAGTTGTGCCCTACCCTGAGACTTTATTATCTCTTTTTTTTATTTTTTAAATTTTATAGTCCATCAAAGCAAAAATGGATGGTACAGACATATAAATCTCATTGGGAGCTACCTCAAACTAAAATCTTTTTCAAAATAATAAGTAAAAATTTTAAAATACTTTCGAAAGAATTATATTTCTACCACTCTACCTTTTGAATCAGAAATATAAGTATTAAAGTGATGAGGTATTAAGTATTAAAACATTAAGGTACTAAGATATTAATATATTATCTAATATTTACTTCTTTAGGTCATTAAAGCATATTTCTTTAAAAATAATTCCTTAAATCTTCTTTATTACACTAGTAGCGTTAACTCCTTAGTTCTAAGGCATCGTTTGGAAACAGGCACTAAAATTTTTTCAAGTTTTAGAAAAAGTTTTGTCTCCCACTAATCATTGAAAATCTCAAAAGCTATTCACTACAAGCTTTGGAAAAAGGTAAAGAGACAAAAAAAAATTCCTCTCTTTTTCCTATATCTCTATATTTAATGGGGTAGATTTTGAAAAAAAAAATTGAAAGACATTCAATGCATTGTCTCCTCTTCATTCCCTCACTTTTTCTCCCAATGATTGAAAATTTAAAACCAGTTGTTAACACTTATAACATTAATACTTTAAATGTGAAAGTGCTAAGTTATTAAAGAGTAAACTTTTTAAGTATTATAATATAAATGTCGAATTATGCTTATTATTTTGAAAAGATATTTTGATTGGAGGTAGCTCTCAGTAGGATCTACCCGTCCGTACCATGCGATTTTTTTCAATGGACTACAAAAAATAAGAAATAAAAAATAAAGATAATAAAACCTCAGCAAATGGCACAGCCTATGGTCTAAACTTTTCTTTTTAATTTTTTTAGGTCATCCGATTAAAGATCAATTTAAAAAGAAAAAATCATCTGGCGTGGGCCTTTATTGGCACGGCTGGAACAGGTGAATAGGGCGAAAGAGATCATGTGACTACTTAGAAGAAAGTTGCATTGGGGAGAAAAAAAATAAACCCTCTAGAAAACAGGAAATGTAGGATAAGAGATTTTTTGACCGGAAGAAGGAAATAACTCGGCCCCTGAACTTTACGTACTGGTGGGATCATGCTGCCTACTTCTTTCCTGCCATGTCAGAGCCTACTGCATGGGTCAGAGGCTACGTCTTAAAATTTTAGAAAGTGCGTTAGTATAGATCTGTGTAACCTATCTAGCGCTAGAGAGGTGTTGTCTTACCAAGGGATTATGGGCCATGACTGCTTAAATTTCTTGTTTGAATTCTGTTAAAGTTTGATGCTGGCAAAGCTATGTAGCAGTGTATGTGCTTTGTAAATATTGCTCGATGCCACTGCTAATAGAAAAGAGATCTTCTCAGTACACATTTAAATCGGAGTCCGGTAATATTGAGAGGGTCAGAGCTCAAATATTTGTCAAATTTTGAGATCACATAGAAAGATTTTTTTACAATGTTTGACTCTGCTTTCCTTCTCAGTTCGATCCAAATGTGTACTGAGAAGA
Source organism: Zantedeschia hybrid cultivar (assembly GCA_030544215.1). NCBI lineage: Eukaryota > Viridiplantae > Streptophyta > Magnoliopsida > Alismatales > Araceae > Zantedeschia > Zantedeschia hybrid cultivar. The sequence continues at coordinate 56,247,467 of JARZZO010000002.1, read as the reverse complement.
TCTCCTCTTCTCTTAACAGGTTATATATAAACGACCAAAACGAAATGGAAGCCTTCTATCTGTTTATTAATTTATTTTTTTCCCTCTGACTAACAAGAGAAAGATCAATTCTTCTGCAGTTGTCTCTCTTTTGATGCAGACTAGATAACCAACAAATGGTCAAAGTGTTCTGGTTCGCATAAAGTCCGATATGGATGTGGCAAACATTGGGAGGAATTTGCACACTCTTTACTAAATAAAATGTGATTGTGTACAAGGCTTGTGATGACCATGATGACTACCTTTCCAAGAATTTCGTTTAGAAAACTATGTTATCAATTATTAGTTGTTTTTAACCTTATTTGAGGTTCATAAGATTTTATTTATTATTATTTAGAAAAATAGAGATAAGAAAATATTATGCAATCATGTCAATTAAAAAACTACTAAAAAATAATTTTCTTGCAAATCTAGACTAATAAAGTTTTAAAAGATATTTTTTTTCCCCATACAACTCCGTTCTAGTCCAACACCTTGATGATTCACAATGATGGGCCCAAGAGTCCCGCTTTAAGGATGGCCTCGCACGCCTAATCCTTTGCGGGGAATCTTGAGGATATATGCTCTTACGTGAGAAGAAAAAAAGTTCTTTTTCTGCTTATTAAGAAGGAATAATTTGATGAGGTTTTGAGGTTGTGCACTAACTCTCGTATATTGTGTGAAATATTCTTGAAAATCTCAAAAATATTGCCCTTATGCCCCTCTTTCAGAATATTGTGAATTCTAACATAATATATTATATATATGTATAGTATATTAGGCTCTTCCCATTAAGGACATTCATGTACTATTTATCGGAGTTTAATTTTTTATTTTTCAGATTTCTTAGGTCGTCCGATTAGAGATCAGCATGTACGGATGTGTAGAGCACATCGGAAATCACTTTAAAAAAAATTAAAAATAATTTTTTAAGTCTATTGTACCGACCCTCAATGCGATAAGTGTTACTCTATTATCATTGACGTCATCAAGATTCAAGACTTCGCAAGTGGATATCTGGTTCCCCAACAAGCAGGAGACGTGGAGGAAGGCCCATAATCAAAGAGAAGGGATCCTCTATAGTGCAAGTTTAGATCATATTCGGTTAATAGGGAGAGGAAGTTTGCAAAATTAAGATCCCTTCAAGTGTAACTTTTGGCATGCCCAATGAAGGGATTATTAGAAGTCATACTCAAAAGCCGTTAAAGGGAAGCTTAAGAAGTTAAGAAAGAGACAAGAAAGTCTAGACTTGGATTGAGGCCCTAATCTTGTCCGGCCACTTGGAGACTCCACATGCAAATTGTCTTCCTCATTAAATGCACTCCGATGTCTTCCGCATGTCAACACACATGAGAAGGTTAGATTTGAAAAAAAATAAAACTAAGAATTACATGTCATATTACTTTTCAAGAGCATAGACTACTTTCGAGAGCATCATTGAGTTCTCCACAACATGATCACACTCTCTGGAGAGCATGATGCTCTGAGGAGCACTCCAAAACATTCAGACACTGCTAAGAATATTATACTCTCGAGAGCGTAATTATGCTCTTAACAGTACATTCTATACTCTCGAAAAAGTAATTTGGTGGCTTTTTTTTTTAATCAAATACCTCGTGTGTACCGATGGCGTCAAAAAGGGTGCATTTAGCAAAAAAGATAGTTCTTATGTGAGTTTTTTCAGGTGGCAGAATAAAATTAGGAGGCTCACTTAATTTAGATCACTTTTTGTTGCACCAGCAAGGATGCAGCAAACATCACTTAACAGTAATTAACAAAAAAAGATTCTACGTTGATCTCCATTAAAAAGATATTTAAAATATCTTTGCTTGCGAACCTAGGTTAAGAAAATTCTAATTAAAAAGAGATTTTCTTTTCTCCACAGAACTCCATATAGATGCTTGACAATTTTGGGCCGTGAGTCTTGCTGCAAGGGACTTTTACCAGTTACATTGACCAGGCGCGCTTCACTTGCAGATTTTTCTTGTTTGGATTTTTTAGACTTAGAACCAATTTAACCTACATGTCTACATATCTAGATCTTTCTTTGGACAATTCAAAAAATTCTAAAAGATTAAAAATCGAGCTCTAACAAAATAAAAAGTGGCTTAAATGGGTTAAATTTAATAATACTTTAAATTGTTTTAAAAAAAATTTGGTCGTCCAATCAAAGGTCATGCTATATGGACAAAGGGAGCATATGGAACCTAAGTTAAAATAAAAATTCAATTTTTTAAATCTGACTATATTGCTATGACGGTGCGGCAAGTATAACTCCTCGCTGCAAGGATGGCCTCACAGAGGTCCACTCCTTTGTGTGGAAACTTGAGGAGACATATATATATGCCCTCACATATATTTGAAGAAAAGATTCCTTTTTTGCTTATCATGGAGGGATAATTTGATCTGCCCTTTATAAGGAGGTTCCTATATATGTGCACAATCTCGTTGTCATGGCGATGATCAGGCTTGTTAGATAAATCATTTGCGATGAAAAGATAAAAGAATATATATATTAGGTGCACCTGATTTTCATATGTCCAAAGGCATACAAAGAGGACCTAATTAAGATTAAAAGAAATTGAGAAGATCTCATTCCAAAGAAAGAGCACTAACATGCACAATTAGATATATAATTAGATAGTCATCTTAGCTTTACTTAGAGCAAATTAAAGACCAGAATACCTGGCTATAGACCATTATACCAGAAGACCAAAAGTCCCAGCGCCATCAGCGGTGGCCGCCGGTAACCCACGGGCAGCAGGTCCTGCTCCGACCCGAACCCTTCCCCCGTCATGGCGAGCACATCGTCTGGTTGAACAGTAGTGTGGGAGTGCCAGCCGACCAGGAACTCGATTAACATTGACGTGGAGATCCTTCTCCTCGGCGTGGTCCGGACAGAGGACCGGCAGACGATGACGAACCCGATCGATCACCCAGAGAACGTTGGGTGCTTACGGACATGGGTAGCACAAAAGGGCCTGCGCGTGTATTGAAGGAGCGGAGCTGAGGGGGGCCATGATGCCCTGTGGTATTTAACACCACCTTGGGGGCCTCCTCGCCTAAGCCAACGTCCAAGTGAAGCGCGCCGAGTGCTGCCCATCGCAAGGGCCCTCCAAGACTGACTTCAGGCGTTGGGTTTCGGTGAAGAGACGACGCAGGGACGGGAGTTTAGTCTGGAATCGGGTGATTTAATATTATTCAATGCTTTATATAACGAAGGTCTCCAGAGAGGTCGTCTCTTCGGAGACATCTGATAAAATTGGAACGATACAGAGAAGATTAGCATGGCATCCTGCGTAAGGATGACACGCACAAATCGAGAAATGGTCCAAATTTTTTTTCCTTCCCTCCGCTCGTCAGCTAACCGTCCGATCAAACAATCCACCTTCCGCAACCGACCGATCGACACGTTCTCCGTCCACCATGCCCTTCCCCCTCTTCTCACACGACTCAATAATTGTCCCATAAATGATAAATTGCTTTCATGAAAAATAGGCTTATATGAAAAGTGTGTTTTTTTTAAAGGAACGTATATTAGAATTGCTTATTTCATGCAAAACCTGTTATCGTAAACTTTAATTCGTTAATTTCCATTTTCTCCGATTTTGAGATAAAATCTGAATGTCGTTTTTGGATGAGTTGAAAATATTTTATTAAATATGAAATGATGAATTTTACTTTTTCTTTTTTATCATAACTATATTTTTTAGAACATAGTTTCCATCTAAATATGTTTTATGTATGATCAAACGTACCTTAAGTTGGTTCCAAATAGAATGTGTAAAAACTTTAGTAGGATTTGACAATGGACCAATGTTTGCTGCAATTTATGGATATTGCAACCCATGTGCTGTGCTGTTGAACTACTTTCGCTGGATGGCAGCAGTCAAAAAATATATTATAAGGATATTTTTTTTTATTTATAAAGGATTTATTGCGTTGGGAGATCAGTTGACTAAAATATTTTTTTTAAACAATAAGTATACTTCCACATTTATACTATAATACTTTAAAAGTTGGCTTCGTTGATAAGTCAGTAATTTCACATTTAAAGTACTAAGGTCACAAGCGTTAAAAGATTTACAATTAAAAGGTTAATGCAATGTACGAGTGTTATCCTCCTGTCCACCGCAAATGAATTGTTTTTTCCAAAAACTACCATTCAATCCTTAATCGGATGGTCTAGAAAAATAAGAAAAAAAGATAGGTTTAACCCTTAGAGTTGTCCCCTATAGACTTTATCATATTTTTTTTATCATTTTTTAAATTTTTTAGTCCATCAAAAAAAAATCATATGCTACGGACAGATCGATCCCATGGGGGGCTACCTCCGACTAAAATATTTTTCAAAATAATAAGTTTTTACATTAAAACGTTTTTTCAAAATACTTTTGAAAGAATTACATTCATGCCACTCTACCTTTTGAATAGGAAATATAAGTACTAAAGTGACAAGGTATTAAGTATTAAAACGTTAAGACATTAAGATATTAATATATTATCTAATGTTTACTTTTTAAGTCTTTACAACTCAATTCTTTAAAACTAATTCTTTAAAATTTAATTCTTTAAATCTTCTTTACAACACTCGTAGCGTTAACTCTTTAATTCTGAGGCATCCTTTGCAAACAAACATTGAAAAATTTTCAGATTTTAGAAATAGTTCTGTCTCTCACTGATGATTGAAAATCTCAAAACAGCTCTTCACTTCCAGCTTTTGACAAAGGTAAAGAGACAAAAAAGTTCCTCTCTTTTTCCTATATCTCTCTACATTTAATGGGATAGACTTTGAAATAAAAAATAAAAAACAAAGCATTGAATGTATTATTTCTTACCATCACTTTTTCTCCCAATTATTGAAAATTCAAAACCAAGTTTGTTTCCAAACAATGCACCTAAGTCTTTAACACTTATGACGTTAATACTTTAAATCTGAAAGTTCCAAGTTATTAAAGAATAAATTTCTAAAGTATTATAAGATAAATGTTGAAGTGTGCTTATTATTTTGAAAAAATATTTTGATTGGAGGTAGCTCTTAGTGGGCTATACCCGTCCGTTCTATCTGATTTTTTTAGTGGACTAAAAAAATTTAAGAAATAAAAAAAATAAGACAACAAAGCATTGGCACAATCCGAGGGTTCATCCGATTAAGGATCAAATGGCATGATTTGAAAAAAATAATTCATTTGGCGTGCACCTTTATCGCCACAATGGAACATATGAATAGGACAAAGAAGGTTATGACTACTTTGAAAAAAGTTGATGACGTTGGAGAGGGAGAAAAAAAAGAACCCCATAGGGAGTGTAGGATAAGAGATTTCTTGACAAGGAGGAGAAAATAACTCGACCCTAGAGTGCAAGATAATTTGTCTTTAAAAGAACTTACACTGATAGGATCCGAACTCCTATAAATAACTAACGATAAAAAAACCATCCTTTGATCGTTGTTGTCCGAAAATGGCTTCCTCTCTCCAGCTCTTGTGTGATGCGTTATTTGTTTACTTCCTTTTATAAGGTGGCCGGGCAAGCTATCTCATGCATGTTACTCTAGATTTCTCATAGTACACTAAATTATTCTAGACCATATAGGACTACATATATTTCATTATTGTCTTCTTGTTCAGCGCTTGGTGCCCCCTGTGGGCTCTCTACCATCCAAGTTAACTAGCAAACTACCGGAGAACGCAGCGGGTTGGACTGCGAGTTCATGGTGGAGGTGAAGAACCCCTGCTCCTTTGCCTGCTCTCACAGCAACGTCAGGCTTCATGCGCCTGGTTTCGCCAGCCAAAACCCCGTGAACCCCGAGCTGTTTCGGCCGGACGGCGCCGACACCTTCCTCGTCTACGACATCAAACCGATCCCTGCCGGTGGCGCAGTTAACTTTACGTACTGGTGGGATCATGCTACCTACTTCCTTCCTGTCGGGTCAGAGGCTGCTGCATGCTGATGATATCATGGGTCAGAGGCTACGTCTTGTAGTATAGAAAGTGTGCAGGTATAGATCTGTGTAATCTATCTAGCCCTAGAGGTGTTGTCTTATATCAATGGAACATGGCTTTTTAGATCTCTAGTTAGGATTCTGTTAAAAACTAGGACGCTGGCAAAGGTATGTATCAGTGTATGTACTTTGTGTTGCTGGTGTAAGTTATAAACGACATAAACGAAATAGAAGCCTTTTGTTTATTTATCTGTATTTTTTCCCCTCTAATTACTAACCAGGGAAAGATCAATTCTTCTTTAGTTGTCTTTCTTTGGATGTCACGAACATTAATTGGGTAGAATAAGCACGCTCTCTACTAAATTAAATGTAACTTTTGTGCACAAGACTTGTGATGACCATAATGACTACCTTTCGAAAAAAATTGTTCAGAAAACTACGTTGTCAATTATTAGTTGTTTTTAGTTCCGCTTAGGGTTCAGAATATTTGGTCTGCTAGTTTAGGAAAATGGTAATGAGTAATAGTTGTTGTACAACTGTCCACCCAAAAAATATAACTTAAATTGAGCCCCTAATCTTGTTCGGCCACTTGAAGAGTCCACATGCAAATTGTCTCCCTGGTTAAATACACTCCCATGTCATCAGCATGTCAGCACATATGGATAGGTCAGATTTGAAAAAAAAATAAAAAAATTACCTATCAGATTACTTTTCAAAAATATAGAATGTGCTTTCGAGAGTATGATCGAGCTCTCCACAGCAAAATCACGCTCTCGAGAGCATGATGCTCTGAAGAGCATTTCAAAACATTGAGATGTTGTTCAGACCATCATAGTCTTGAGAGCGTAATTATGCTCTTAACAGTACATTCTACATTCTATAGTCTCCAAAAAATAATTTGGTGGGTAATTTTTTTAATTTTTTTTAATCAAATACCTCATGTGTACTGACGCATGAATGGCATGAGGGTGCATTTAGTGAAAAAGATAATTCTTATGTGAGTTTTTCGGGTGGCAGAATAAAATTAAGAGGCTCAATTTAGATCACTTTCTTTGCACCAGCAAACGATGCAACAAACATTACTTAGCAGTGACAAAAAAAGATTCTACATTCATCTCTATCGAAAAAAATCTAAAATATCTTTGCTTGCGAACCTATGTTAAAAAGGTTTTCTCCATAGAACTCCATGCCTGACAATTTTGGACCATGAGTCCTGCTGCAAGGGTCTTTTGCCTGTTACATTGAAGGCGTGCTTCACTACCAGATTTTTCCTTTTATGAATTTTTTAAACTTTGAACCAATTTAACCTACATGTCCATATATCTAGATCTTTCTTCGGTCAATTCAAAAAATTCTAAAAGATTAAAAATCGATTTCTAATAAAATAAAACAATGCCTTAAATGGGTTAAGTTTAATAATAATTTTAAAAAAAATTGGTCGTCCAATCGAAGGTCGTGCTATATGGACAAATGGAACATATAAAACCTAAGTTAAAATAAAGTGCGGCAAGTATAACTCGCTGCAAGGATGGCCTCACAGGTCTAATCCTTTGTGAGGAATCTTGAGGAGACATATGGGCCCTCATATATATTTGAAGAAAAAATTCCTTTTTTGCTTATCGTGGAGGGATAATTTGATCTGCCCTTTATAAGGAGGTTCTTATGTTGCTGGGCCACAATCTCGTTGTCATGGTGATGATCAGGCTTGTTAGATAAATCATTTGTCATGAAAAGATTTAAAAATTATATATATATTTAGTGCACCTGATTTTCAAATGTCCAAACGCATACAAAGAAGACCTAAGATTAAAAGAAATTGAGAAGATCTCATTCTCAAGAAATTGACAAACTGTTGGATCACAAGACAGTTACTTTAAATCTTGCGATGTATAATCGTTATTGAACGTTCCTACAAATTCTTCACCACAGGTCATGTCTTCATTGGAATTAGGTATCTATAAATATCACAGAGATTCCCCAAGATTGAAAGATTTGAAAAAGTTCTCTCATGCCCCGGAAGGACTGAAGGAGGTACTTGGCATGCATCCCCCATCTATTGCTGCTCTCTTTAGTGCTGCTTGTCAACATTGTTGTGAGTGAAGAAAGTGATTCTTGTTTGTAAGCAAACAGGTGGATGAGTGACTAGAAGGTGACAGCTAGGCTGGTGGCTTGATTTGAAGATGAGATCATTGCTTGAAGAGCTAGGGGACTGATGGTCCTAAACCTTAAGATTGGTCCATCCCAACTTTGCAACAATGCAAAAGATGAGAGTCTTGTCTTTGGAGTTTACACCCTACACATGCTGAACCAGCACTCACAAACTTAAAAGGTGCTGGGGACGTCTGAAACTGGGAGAAGCATGTTCTTGATCCCAAGTTTATTTCATCTCTCTTCTTTCCATTTCAATTTGCTAACTTTTTCTGGGAGAGCAGAAAGGATGTTGGATTCTAGCAGCCTTCTAGGGTTTGACCCACGCGGCAAGGATGTACCTGGCATTTTGTTTAAGTATCACACTTTTCCAGTACTCAATTGTGTAACTTACATTATTTAATTGCCGCACTTTTCCATTCGTTAACCCTGTGCCTAGCAATCACCGATACAGGCGGTATTATAACAATCTGCTGTTGAAATACTAGGGTTAGTGAAAACTTGCTATTGGACCTTCATGTGGGTGATGAGCCCTGGAGGAGTTACCTCATTCAGAGGTCATGGGAGGGTCACATGGGTCCCTAAGAGGAAGAGTTCGGTTTCAATCAGTGTACTGCTAGATCGGACTCCAGTAGTACAGAGGAGAAGGAGAGGGCGTTTTCAAAATCCCCTCATTTTCCGTCCGAACTTCAAAATATCCCCCCCCCCAACTCCTTCTCGCTCGTTTCCCACCCAAACTTCAAAATCTCCCCCGTTTCTCACCCAAATCCCCCTCTTCGCCCTTGTCTGTGTTGTTGGAGTCCAGTCCAACAGTATTGATGTAGCCGAAGCTATCACGACCGGATTCCGAAGCTGGAATCCGAAGAGATGGATCCGGAGCTGGGTCGGATCGGTGTTCAGAGGCCCGACGGGGATCCGGAAGGCGAAGGATGCAGAGGCGAAGCCGAAGGTCCGAAGGCCGAGGGGTGTTCGGTCGGTGGTTGGCTTGCTCCGGGAAGTCGGGGCCGAAGCTCCTTCGGCGGACGAAGGGGCGGCGCGAGACCGAGTCTCCTCTGTCGCGGGGGCAGCCGGCGCACGGCGTCGAGACCAGGGAGAGGAGTCCGAGGTCGGCGGCCGAGACCGACTCGGGAAGGTCGGCGAAGATTCGAACCGAGCTCCTGCACGAGGGAAAGAAGAAGAAGACCGGTCAGCAGGAGTCCCGGGCTTCGACCCTAAGGAACTCCCTCCGACGGTCAAGTTAGCTCCTGAAGAAGATTCGATTCAGAAGACGAAGAGTAGCTTTAATGCTTTTTGGACTGTAGTCCTTAAGGGTCTCGGAGGCTTCAGAGCGCATCCCTTTGGCAATAAGTAGCGGTGTATTTATAGCAGAGGATAGAGGATGGTTAACGGTGGTAGTCAATATAGGACTATGTGCGGGCTTACTGGTAAACCGCCATAGTGCCTGGTCCTCCACCAGAGTGGGCCGGACTCGACTATCGGGCCGAAGGGGGTTGGGCCGCTGATGGGCCGAAACCTGTTGGGCCCTGGGCTGCCGCGCTGCTCCCGGGCCGGAGGATAGTGGGCTGCTGACGGGCTGAAGCCTGTTGGGCCGGGAGCGACGGTGCCGCTTATGGGCCGAGGGCTGTTGGGCCGCTGACGGGCCGAAGACTCCCTGAGGGCCTTGCACTGCTGCTGCTGGGCTGAACGGGGTTTGGGCTTGTTTTAATGAGCCGAATCGGATTCTGCCTCATCAAGTATATTAACTGAAATCGGATTTTAAAAAAAATAGACGTAAATTATACCTTGCGGAAGGTGCTCTTATGTATCACATGGAGATGGAGCTGATTTTTGAGTTAAACACTTGGTAATCCATCTATTATGTAGAAACTCTCGTTAGTCTCTTTCACTTCAAAAAGTCTTCTCTAAATTTCTACTTTTCTCAAATTCTCTGGTTGTTAATTAAACAAATAATTTGAGATATTAGAAGATTATAAACTAGTATTTACTTTTTTGATCGATTAGATGATGGGGAAGTTTCTTCCATCTTTACCCACCTAATAGAGAACCAGAGACTATAAGATTTTTCTACAAGTTCTATTGGGTGGTGACCAGACCTCACATGAGAAGCATTGTAATTCTTCTAGGCGTTCTCGTCTCAAATATCTTCTTAGAGATATCTCTATCGGAGTGAGAGGTGAGTGTTTTTTTTTACTTTGTGAGTGTGGAGTCAGTGTATTTTTTCTTATTACTATAATAAATCGAATTTGGCATGTGATTTTTTTCTAGACTGTGCGTATAATCTTGTATGTACTGTCTTTGTTATTATATTTTGTCATGTGTGATATTTTTTTGTCTTCATGTGTTGTTATTGAGGTGCATTCTTGAATTGGTTCACGTGGGCAAAAAAAAAAAAACAATTTTCCGCAGTACTGTTATCACGATCGAGACTACCTTTTCCCCCACAAGTTCACGGTAGAACTGTATGGCTGGCCGGTAAGTATCAAGAGTGCCATCACCACTGCCTTCACCAGGAATACAAGATCAAAAGTTCTGCTCTCACCACTGTCCGGCTAATTATGTTTGATTTGACACCCGCAAAAATTGCATCTCACTGGCCAGATGCATGGGATCATAATCTCATGAGTTACATGTGATAAATAGGGGTGTCAATTGGGCGGACGGTCCAGCTTAATCCAGCTCATATTAAACGAAATTGAACTGGTCTAAGTTATATAAATTGGGTTGGACTAAATTTTAGTTGACATTAATTAAATTTGCGCTGAGTTAGATTGAAAACAGATTAGCCCAATTTTATTTATTGACTTTTGCAATAATTCGTACAAAAATGAAAATATTTCTAACAAACTATTTATGAACAGGGCTAATCCAACCCAACCCAACCAACTCATTATTGAATTTGGGTTGAATTTGAATTAAATTTAGATTGAATTTAGGCTAGGCTAAAATTGAGATGAATTTGAGTTGGACTAAAATTTAAGTTAGACTCAAATTATCACATATATAATCCAGTCCAGCTCGTCTAATTTACATCCCAGTGATAAAATAAAGATCTCGGTTGAGAGCTGCCACATGGCAAGTAAGGGACCCAAGAACAGAGAAAAGGTGGTCATTACTCATGAGCATGCTTAGTGCCCTAGCTCCTAATTCTGTCAGACTTGCACCCATCTGGATAAGAACCATTGACGACCCACCAAAAAGATTACACTCTCCTACTGGGTCCGACTAAGTCACTAGGTTCAAGGATTAGTTGCATCCTCGCAAAATCCTCTGTGGAGGTCAATGGCCCATTGTTCGGAAGCTTGAAGAACCTCACTACCAGCAAAGAGATGGCAAACAAGCTGCTTACAATTACTGAAAAGTTAGTCTGTCCTCCAGCTCGAAGTTAGATGATTTTGAGTGGAGCAAAGATAACATTACTTAAACATGTTTGAAATCATCTATCATTAATGTAAAGTTATTTTATTTTGTAAACTCTGATGTTCTCCGACGCGCCAAGTGAAGCATGGGACCAATTTGAGATGGATTCGGCCGGTTCGAAGAAGACGGATTGAACGAGGGACGAGTCAGCCATCGCACCCTGAAACAAAGACATCAGTGGGGAGCCCAAGATTCATTTTCCACGATGTTCCTTCGATGCTCAAGTAAAATTGTGCCAAGTGGCAATCAAAGAGTGGAGAAAATAAGAGGAGTAAGGCCAAGATAGTATACCTTTTTATTTGGTAGGGGTCCCTTGTTTATAGAAGTGAGGTAAGTGAAACTTTTATGACTTATCCAATGTGGGACTAAATAAGGAGAGTGGTCCCCGTCCTCCTTTATGCTCTAGGAACTAGTAGAAATTAGAGTATTCGCAAGTCGCAAATACTCAAAAAGTCGTCGTGAATAATAATTGCGACGATCGTCGCTAATACCTTCACTAAAAGTCTAGTCGCGAATACCTAGCGATGACTTATCCAAAAGCTGTTGTTAATAATGTTGATTATTAGCGACAGCTATTATTTAGCCGTTGCTAATATTGCGACGACTAGAATCGTAGCCGTCGCTAATAGTCAAATATTAGCGGCGAACATGATTAAATCTGTCGCTAATATTAGATTATTAGTGATGGCTAATAGGAAAGCAGTTGCTAATAATACTAATAATAGACTATTAGTGACGGCTATCCGTGAAGTCGTTGCTAATATTTTTTTTTATTTTTAAAAAATTATAATATTAGCAACGGCTATCCGTATTAAAGTCTGATCTCCATATCTGCAGTGCAAGAACCGACAATTGAGTATTTGTCACAAAGCAAAAGGTTGGGGATGGATAGCATGGAGTGCAGTGGAGGGAGAAGAAGCCCCCTGACCCCCATTTATATAGAGGAGGCCAGAGAGGAAACAGAGCGGGTGCTTCTGGTTAGGGGTGTCACTGGGCCGGGCCCGGCCCACCCAAGCTCACCCCAACTCAGCCCGTGTCTCACCCCAGCCCGGCCCAACCCAGCCCACATATCAATTCCCAGGCCCATGTGGGCCCGTGGACACCCATTCGCCTCCCCTTCTTCCACCGCTCTGATAAAGGAGAGAAGTCTATGGACTTCAACACCCCCCTCAGCCACCACAACTACCGACCAGGGCCAAGCCCCGATGGAGGAGTTTGTTGGCTCCAGCTCCCCGCCCCCGTCCGTCGCCGCCGCCGCCCCCCTGCCAACCTGACCCAGCAACTTTCCAACCGGATCGCCCGCGCCTTCCACTACCGCCTCCGCCTCCTTCACCTCTCCAATGGCACCTTCTTCGTCCTCAATGCCACGGGCAACGTCTACACCGTCACCCTCTCCTGTGTGCCTCCATCCTGCACATATCCTAACCGCGCGGCGTCCCTCTGCAAGCATACGCTCTTCGTCCTCCTCCACATCCTCGGCCTCCTCCCCGACACCGCCTGCCTCCGGCAGAGGACCGCCCTCCACCCGCCTTAGCTCCGCCCCTTGCTGCGGTCCCCCACCCCGCCGCAGGCCCTGGCCAGGTCCCGCCCAGGAGATGTTCCACCAGCTCTTCTCCACGGAGCCGGGCGGGGCGATAGGGGGGGCGAGCGGGACCACCGAAGGAGGAAGAAAAGGCACGGGATCCCGGGCATGGTGGGCTCGGCCCATTAGCCCGTTCACAGGCACGATTTTGGCCTGCGGGTTTAAAGTCTCAACCCGAATTCATCCCACCTTTAGCCCAGCCCATAAGTTTGTGGACTAGTCCGACCCATTGACAGCCCTACTTCTGGTGGGGGTCGGAAAGAGGTGGCAGCTTCCTTCCTTCCACTGTTTAGAGACCACAGCCAAGTGTGGGGGAGGTCCTTACACATGGAGAAGTTATCCTTGCATGTCATTTCCCCAGTGGAGGTTAGCTGGGTGAACCCCACATAGAGGAGGAGATAGGGACAACAGGCAACTTGTAGCTCATGCTTACCATCACTATCTTACAAACATCTTAGTATTTTTAATTTAGGATGATGAAGATGATGAACAACTGAGCATGTGTCTAATAATGCACTTACACCGCTACTTATTGGGAATTTGGATTGTAGGTTGTTAAATTGATTTACAAAATCATTGCACATTAATTAACGACAAGTAAATCACATATTTGGACAATGTAATTTACACTAATTCAGAGTTGTAGTTTTTCCAATTAGATGATCTATTTTTTAACGGTTTATTAAGTAGAAGTTATATTTAACTATAACTAATACAATAAATATTAGTTAGATGTTATATTAGTTATATTATTATAATTATATGAGAAATATTAAGTTAAAGATTCTAATTATATTTTATAACTAACATTAGTACAATATCAATAATAAGTATATTAAATATAAATTTAATATATACAAATTATTAGTGACCGCTAAATTTTAGTCGTCACAATTAGTACTATTATTAGTGTCAATTTTTATGCAGTCGTCACTAATAATATTATTGATGATGTCATTTTTAGTTGTCGTAAATAATATTATAATAGCGACGATTTTTCTGTAGTCGTCACGACTAATACTATAATAGTGATAGATGGCATTTCAATTGTCGCTAATAAACATTAATAGCGACAATTTTTCTATAAGCCGTCACTAATAATATTATTGGCGATAACATTTTAGATGATTTTTACTATGAGCGCTTTCTTCTGAGCCAACCAGGTCGGCTCTTCCTTGGGCTTTGAGTGGACCTGGGTCCTCTCCAGGCGGGATGTTCGGCTGGCACCGTCAGCCGGGCCTTTACAAGGAAGTCTCCATCATTATCCTTAAAAAATAGATCATCTAATTAGAAAAACTGCAACTCGGAATTAGTGTAAATTATATTGTCCAAATATATGGTTTACTTGTCTTTTATTAATGTGCAAGGATTTTGTAAATCAATTTAACAACCTACAGTCCAAATTCCCAATAAGTAGCGGTGTAAGTGCATTATTAGACACATGCTCAGTTGTTCATCATCCTAAATTAAAAATACTAAAATGTTTGTAAGATAGTGATGGTAGGCATGAGCTGAAAGTTGCCTGCGGTCCCTATCTCCTCCTCAAGGTGGGGTTCAACCAGCTACCTCCACTGGGAAATGACATGCGAGGATAACTCCTCCTCCATGTGTAAGGACCTCCCCCCACACTTGGCTGTGGTCTCTAAACAGTGGAAGGAAGGAAGCCGCCACCTCTTTCCGACCCCCACCAGAAGCGCCCTCTCTGTTTGCCCTCCTGCCTCCTCTATATAAGTGGGGGTCAGGGGGCTTCTTCTCCCTTCACTGCACTCCATTCTATCCATCCCCAACCTTTTGCTTTGTGACAGTGCTCAGTTGTCAGCTCTTGCACTGCAGATATGGGCTTAGCAGCGCCCCTCTGTGTCATGCTACTTCTTGCGCTGCTCTCTGGACTGTGCAGCGCTGAAAGCGCCTTCACGCCATCTAGGGCGACCTTTTATGGCAGCCCGGAATGCCAAGGAAACCCACGTACGTCTTCTTCTTCTTCTTCTTCTTCTTCTTCTTCTTCTTCTTCTTCTTCTTGAGATCTTGGAACTTCTAAGCATGCATGCATGGTGGGTCTGGTTTGGCGCAGATGCGGCCTGCGGCTACGGTGAATTCGGCAAGGTGATGAACGGAGGCGACGTGGGGGCGGTAGGGGTGCTCTACAGGAACGGCAGTGGCTGCGGGGCGTGCTATCAGATCAGGTGCACGTCCCCGCAGCTGTGCAAGGAGGACGGCGTCTGCATCGTGGTGACCGACCACGGCTACAGCGACGGCGCCAGCTTCGTGCTTAGCGCCCAGGCGTTCGCAAAGCTGGCCCAGCCCAACGCGGAGGCCGCGTTGATGGCCCACGGTGGGGTCGACGTTGAGTACCGCAGGTAACGTAACCTAGGTGCGGATCACCTCAATACGAGGAGATGAGATTTTTTAAATTTTCGTGCACTTTTCTTTTTAATATAGAAATAAAGTGAGCATGGTTCATCAAAGACATTTTAGTATCAAGATCTGAGGTTCATTAAAGACTTCGGACCCCTTACGGAGGACAGGGCTTCGGAGTACGATTGTAATAGAAATATACCTTCTTACTTGTTTTTAAAAAAAGAAGAAAAAAAGCATATGAATGTTCTTAATTATATTTTATTTCTCTATATATTTTAAAATGATAATGATGAATAGTAGCCTTAAGAAAAAGCATCACAATTACCTTTTCCACTATCAATGTAACGTAAATCTGCGCTTTTTTGAAAAAATAGTGATTCAATCACACTTTTTCAATAAAATCTCTGATTTTATTGAAAAAATCTTTAAAATTTTCATAAATTCAAAAGGTAGCAATTTAATAACGTATTTAGTCACCACTATGACCTCGCCCACTAATCCTTCCCACTTTAACCCACTCCAAAGTCCAAATGCTCATCTTGTTTGCTCTCTCCATGCATCCAGGATCCCATGCCAATATCCAGGGCACAACCTCATGATAAGGGTCAAGGAGCACAGCACCTACCCACACTACCTGGCGCTTGTCTTCATATACCAAGGAGGACACAAGGATATACTAGCCGTAGAAGTCTGGCAGGTAAATGCTTGTGCAAGCAGCAGTAGCAACGTGGATTAGGGTGGCCTCAGTGCAGGAGAGGTGGGCCTTCTAACAGTTCCCAATCTATGTCACAAACAGTGGCATGGGTCCGAATGACAAGTTGTGGCCAGTTTCCCTCTTAAGTGCAGGATTGGACAGGATTGGGTTAGTGCAGAGTGAAAATTTTTCAAAAAAAACCCCTTGTACAGTACTTTCACTCTTTCAAATGAAGGTTTGTTTTTTAAAAATCTCTTATCCCCTCCCTGCACTTATCCAGTCCCATCCAAACCTGCACGGACTGAAGCCTCACTCTTTTCCTCTACATTCTCCCTTCCCCCCTCTTCCATCCTGCTCCTAATTAGACTTGTGCCACTGGTATCAATGGCATGCTGTGATTGAAGACTGCGGAGAATCCCACCTCTGTTGCACTGAAGTGGTCTCAAACCCGTAGCATTATCTGGCCGGGAGCACTATGAAGTCCTGTTGAAGAGATCATTAACTTGTTTCCATGCATGTGAATGGCCTCGGCATCTCGTCTCTTCTTTTCTCCGTTGTGTGGGTGCAGGAGGACTGCAAGCAGTGGAAGCCGATGCGGAGGCCATACGGCGGGGTGTTCGACATGCAGAACCCTCCGATGGGCCCCCTGACGCTGAGGTTCCTGTCCTGCGAGGGCGACGGCGGGCAGAGCAGCTGGGTGCAGCTCAGCAACGTCCTCCCTGCCGACTGGAAGCCCGGCGTCGACTACGACACCGCCGTGCAGCTCTCCTGAGGAGCACTTGTGCAACTTGGCGCAGCGTCCCTAGCCTGTGAGAAGACGTCGCCTACGGTTCACACTTCATATGACATGGGATCACAAGGGGGCATTTGCTCTTGTATCGTTTTAAATAAGACTAGCAGCCGCCCACGGCTGTGATTAACTAGTCGCTGGAAAGGTAGTGATCCGCTGCTTGACAGAATATATGCTTGCTCTTCACAGATAAGTAGAATAAGAATGGAATCTTTCTGCGTCATTGAATGATGAAGCCCATAAGGATAGAATGTCGCCAGGGACTCATTTTTGTTAGATGCACTTCTTCAGTCCAAAATATACTCTTTCCATTGTAAAAATGATGCCTTTTATAGTTGATCTTATCTGTGGAACTTCAATCAGAGTTGTCCGATCAAGTATATATAAAAATTCAACGTCTAAAAATATTAAAAAAATAATCAAAGATAAAAAATTTGTCAGATTAACTCTTATAGTTGATCTCATCTACTGGAATTTTAGTTTTGATCTTTAAACATATTTGATTAGATGGCTACAGTTAAATTTTTTTACTTAAGAAAATTAATTTCAAAAGAATAGAAAACAATCAAATGAAGGTACGTGAATATTTTAAAAAAGTTTATGATTTTATTTTTTTAAATCAAGAGGGAGGGTTTCAAGTTGGGACGCATCTACGTCCTAGGACACGTTATATATATACATGTAGCATATGGGACCGAGACTCTAAATGCGGTCTGATCGTATACTAGCAAGAGCCGTTCTTGATTTCTGCGTCTTCTTGCCCACACGGGATGGTTCTTGTGCGGAATAGGAAGATGTGAAGGAGGCAAGGACGAGAAGGATGTAGGCCATCCGATCTTGATAGGACCGCCCGGAGGCACCATGTGGCTCCCCCCTCCCATGAATTTAGGACGCCGCAGGCGCTCGCAACATTCTTTTTTCTTCTTCTTCTTCTTCTTTTTTTAACTTTGATCGAATGAAATCCGATCATCCATTCTTCTGTACGACCAGCCCGTACCAGGTGCCCTGGCCATACAGTAATACTACTCTTTATATTTAACGCTCAAAAATGGTTGGACCCTATTCTAACTTCTGCCCTTCAATCTTAATTGGACGGCTGCAGGGAGCCTTCCTGCCTCGGGCAGGACTGTGCCATGCATGATGGGAAGGTGCCGCTCCACCCTTCGATTAAGATCAGAGGGCGCCTTATGCCACTTTTCCACCCTCCCATGAATTGAAAAAAAAAAAAAAAAAAAAAAGAGAACGGGCCAACGTGCACAGGGCTGAAAAATTGCCTCTGCGCGCCCCGCTCACATGAAACGTGGCACCCACACCGCATTTCGCGCGGATGTGTGGATCGCCACAGCACCCATGGCCCGTTTTTAATATATCTTTTCAATTTTTTCTTTAGTTAATATTTTCTCTCTCCTATCCGACTTTATCCTTTTATAAAGTTTTGGTGTAGGCCGCTAAATAATAGGATCCGCTCCTAGAGGACTTAAATTAGGGAAGAAATAGTAACAACTCCCTACATACCACCGACACATTCAAAAAGATTACAATTATATCTTTCTGTCAAAGGAAGTGAATGTAACTTCTGATAAATTCAAGGATATATATACACAAAACTATGATGATCCAGGATATATATGTAGAACTGAGCCTCTTTTCTGTTGGAAAAGTTATCACCGCACCTTTTTGGAAGAGATAAGGGATATTATGATAATATATGAGAATTATATACATAGAGATATATATATATATAGATAAATAGATAGATAAATATATATAGAGAGAGAGAGGATCTGAGGAAGGTTAACGTGCAGACCTCACGGCCTTATTCTATCTGATTCTCATGTTTTAAAAAATTAAAATAACATATTATCTATTTAATAATTATTTTTATTTATTGAGTTAATGTTTACCACTCGATTATGAAACTCAACTGTACTCATCCAATTAAATACATGTAAAAATAAAAAATTAATTTAATTTTTTCTTGAGATTTTTCGGATTTCTTAAGATTTAATTTTGATCGTCAATTAATGTACGAGCTAGCGTCTAGCCTGAGGACGCATGTGCTGCTTTTTGAGCTGGGTGTGGCTCTGTTTGTATGGCCAAAGGAAACACCGGCTCCCCATTTTAAAATAATAAAATTATTAAAATTTTAAAGCATTTAAATACTCTTCTCTAAGTTGTTTCTTATTTTTTTAATTAATTTTCATAGTTGAATCTAAAAGCTTGACCGTACTCGTCTAATTAAATGTATTGTTATTTGGAGATCCAAACTAAAACCACAAATAATGAAATTAACTATAAAGGTTAATTTGACGAATTTTTTATTTTTTTATATTTTTAGGTATTGATTTTTGATATGTGTCCTATCAGACTTTTCCAGTTGATCAGTAAGATCGAACAATAAAAATTAAAATTCCGGTCATTAAGGGGTCTATTTGATATTTTTATATTTATAAAAAATTATTCTTTTTAAATATGGGGAGGATGAATTTTCAGATCCAAGGTACATTTGACTTAGATGCGCCCCCAGAAAAGGTTGAATCTTATATATATATATATATGTATGCTGCTGTGCGACTAGAGGTCTCAGAGGGTGGGACCTGGGATGGGCCTAAACAGGCAGGGGCCTAGTAAAAGTAAAAAGCTCATGCGTGGGGTTGGCCCCAACCGGGGGATATTTATGTGGCCCAATTAAGGCCCGGCCAGGCCCAGTTTTGAAGAATTTTGATTTTTTTTCCTAATGCAAACATTCATGCAGAATTTTTGTCAACCCACTAAAATTAGAACATATAACATATTTGCCTCGTAACATAAACATGTAAAATATCTATTTTATACAACTAAAATGGCATGTCATTGATTATTTTCACAACTTATATTGACACAATGATTGTTTACATAATAAACTTAAATCAACCCACATGAACTTTCGATACACTCGACTAGGCTAAGCTGACCAAAGTTCAACTCCGGCTCTTTTAATTTTCGGATTGGACCAAGCTGGGCAAAAAAAAATTTACCGGGCCAATTTTATCAACCCAGGCCCTGTTAAAATCAGTCCAGGCCTCCAGGCCAGCCAGTCCAATTGACATCGCTACTTGCGACTAAGGCTCTTTTGTACAACCTACTCGCACAGTAAGTTTCGGCCCCACCCCCATGTTGAAGAAAATAAAATTCATCATAATTTTCAACCTTTGGAGCTTAATTTTATCGTCCGATCATATCCAACTTGATTGTAGTCATCCAATCGGGTACAAGTAAATTGACGATGAATACTAAAGTTCCAAGTGTTAGGAACAACTTTAAGGATAATCTAACTATTTTTTTTATTTTTTAACTATTTTTTTATTTTTTTTAAAGCAAATTTATAAGTATCCAATAGACAGTTCACAATTAAGTTTTGACGATCGGACATGATCGGATGGTCAAAATAAAATTTCAACACATAGAAACAACTCTGAGATGAGTAATTGAATATTTAAAATTTTATTATAATTTTTATTTTATTTTTTAATACGAAAAAGGGTCAAAAACAAATACGTACGACCTAGTTGCACGCTATCTCTCTCTATATATATACATTATTATATGGCATTGACCCATAAAAAGAAGAAAGCACGGTATCAGAATCAAAGCTTTTGTTTCAGCTTAAAATAAAAAAAAGATAAAGATCGCAAATAGAGGCAAATTTTGCCGATCTACCTCACGGAAGACTTCATCCTTGATGCCCTTGGAAGTTGGAACTCATGTGGTCCTCTGGTAGTTACTACAAGAAAAGTTGGAACTTGGAGGGCATACTTTCAAATAGAAGCGTATAGATCACTTGCCTAAGTGTCAAGCTAATGGCTACCAAGGTGTGAATTAGACAGATCTTATACAAGGATGTGCATCTCCACCGCTAGGTGATCAGGGAGAGACAGATAAGATGGGGGAGAGGAAGAGTATACAGTCGGATTCAGGAGAGTTATGCAAGGGTAGAGGGGGAAGATGGGCGATGATGAAAACCACAAAAGGTCTTTTAACAAGATTAAGGGAGGCATTTACATTTTAAATATTTCTTAGAAAAGAAAAAGTAAAAATCATTTAAAATATTTTTTTTGTAAAATAAAAATACATGTTTGCGAATCTCTTAAAAATATTTTCCCATGGGAAGGGTGGAGAAACGAATCTCGAGAAAAACGAATATTTCAAGAATATAAAAAATATTTTACCAACTAATTTTTACTTAAACGCAAGATGTTCAAATCCATCGGAGGCTAAAAATTAAAAAAGATAAAAATCTCAAGAGACGAGAAAATTAATGAAGTTCTAAGATTCACGTGACCTAACCACTTGAAGGAGAGGGAACCTTCTAAAAGAAAGACCCTCTCAAACAAGAGGAAAGGGTAAGAGACCAAAGTGGGAGTAGGTGAGAACCGAAAGAGGGTGGGGGCAAAGAGGCTTCCATCGCTATATTGTAATAAGAGTCTTTTTGGTCGTGTGGTACAAAAACTCAAGCTGTAGTCAGTTGTTCTTTTGACTAAGCAGTCAAAGGCTCGCCTCTGGAACCTTCAGGGGTAGGTTGGAGCTTGCTCCGTCGCCCCTTGGTATCGTCCGGTACCCTTTGGTGGTTGTGCGCAGGCATTCTTGAGCTTCGTCTCGGCGGTGGTATTGGTGAGAGGAGGGAGTCCTCGCCAATGGTGGCTCCCCCCCTCCCCTCTCTTCTCCTTGCTTTGTTTGCCTTCCCATCTTCGTTTCTTCTTCTTTGACGCCGGTCTCCCCTCGTCCATGTTTCCTCTCCTTCCATCGCTCACTATCTGTCCATGATATTTCCTCCTCCTCCAGTTTCACCCAATCACGGCTTTCCTTTGTTTCCTCTCCCTGGTTTCTCCTACCAGATTGTTCGGTGCCTCCATCATTTCCCTTCCCTCACCCTCTCCTTCTCCATAAACCTTTCCCCTTTTCACGTCTGGTGCCCTATTTTTTGCTGGGTTACCCCCTTTTTTTTGTTTGCCCTCTTCTACATTACATGTTGTCCGGTGATTGGGGTTTCAGGAGCCTATTTCTGACTCGGCTTATTATGTGGTTTGCCTTTGTTGTGGTTTGCCTTTGTTGTGCTTTGTGCTGTGTTTTCTCTAGGTTCCCCTCTGCTTGCTTGCTTCGACGTGGTCATCTTCAACAACTATTGTGATGCTTCGGTTCTCAAGTTGTTCCTGAGACGGGACAGACTTTAGAGATGTGTGGTGGTGCTCGAGTCTTATGTGTATCTCGTGCTTCCTTGTCAAGGCACATCTCCGAGCCCCCCTTCATTTAACTGCTAATGGTTGCAGTTCTTTCCGGCTCCCCCTTCGCCGACATCTCCGAGGAGATCAACCTTGGCCCTGTGATCGTTTCGAATTGTGCGTCGTTAAACACATGAAAACGTTCAATCTAAATTTATCCGGCTCATTCAAATCGAATTTTGGAAATTGATAGCGGTGAGTCCGAGTCGATCCACAGGGAGATAGAATTTTACTTTTGAAAACCTTGGACTTTAGTTAATCTAAAAATAAGTAAAAATTCAAATAAACTAATTACTTAACTAAACTCAAACACAATTATCTAATATAACCTAAAAACATAATTGCTTGAAAACGCAAACACGTATAAAACTAAATTAATCACAACTAAAATTTATGACAAAGATATTAAAATTTAACTACGTGCAAAACATGAATTAATTAAAAAATTATAAATTACAAAATTCAATTGTTTGATAAACTTAGACTAAACAATCAAAAAAAATCAATTAATTATCCCTAAACAATTAAACTAATTCTAAACTAATGGGGGAAGGGAAAGAAACTAGATTAAAATAGGGATAAGTGGGCTGCTGGCACAATGGACCAACTGCTGGTTCTGGCGCAGTGGACCATCGGCTGGAAGCTCTGGTGCAGTGGACCATCGCTTGAAACCGCGTGGAGGGATGCTGGGCCTTGCTTGAGGAAGGAGGAATCCGGAGGTGCTGGGATGCTGCTGTGGTTGGCTTCACCACATGGAGGTGGTGCTGCTAGTTCTCGTGGAGTGTTTGGAAGAAGCTGCTGCTGCCGGCAGGTTGCTGCTGGGTTGAAGAGCTGGAGGTGGTGTTCAGCTTCACCACATGGAGGATGCTGCACGTGGAACTGCTGGCTGAAGCTGGTGTGGACAGCTGGGAGGAGCTTGTTGCTGGCGGCTGGTTGCAGCAGGTCGTGGAAGAGAACTAGCTGGTGCGTGGCTGCTGCTGGAGGAGAGAACTAGCTGGTGCGTGGCTGCTGCTGGCTGGTGGTAGCTGCAGCACGTGGATGGAGCTGCAGGGCTGCTGGCTTCAAGCTGGGACAGGTGCTGGGATGATGCTGCTGCTGACGGCAGGTTGAAGGAGGATGCTGCACGTGCAGCTGCTGCGTTGGAGGGTAGAAACTTCACCTGACATGCATGGCTACGTGCAGCTGCGTGGATGCCGGTGATGGAGCTTGCTTGGTGGAGCTCGGTTGCTGGCGGCTGGGCAACACGCGGCGGTGGAGGACATGCATGCAGGTCGTGGAGGAAGCTTCAGGTCCGTGAGAGGTGGAGATGCAGGAAGGTGGAGTTGTTGCTGGATTTGCTTGAAGAAGGAGGCTGCTATGCTGGAGGACAGGAAGGGAGGAGAGGCTGCGGGAAAGGGGAATAAGGGAGAGAGGGAATCTGCTGGAAAAAGAGCTAAGAATAGAGAGGGAGAAAGAGACAGCGAGAGAGAGCCGTGAAAGAGAGAATAGAGGGAGAGAAAGGAAGAGAGAACACCGGAGAGAGGGAAAGCTGGAGAGAGAGGAGTCGGCTAGGAATTAAAACTGGAAAAAAAAAAACCAAACGTGGGGGAAGCCTCCGGGTGAGAGGAATTTGTGGGAATTTATAGAGAGGAGGAGGAGGAGAGGTGCTGGGTTTGAGTTGGAAAATGAGGAAGATATGTGGGAGACTTGGAGAAGGGACAGGATTTGGAAGAGGAAGTTGGAAAAGAAATAGGATTCGACTTTCTAAAACGAGAAGAGAGAGTTTTTAAAATAAAGGAAGGGATGTGTTTAGGAAATCGGAGAGACGGAGGGAAATAGTGGGTTTTGGGAAACTCCAGTGAAAGAAGGAGTCAATTTGTATTTTTTACCCCTGTTTTAGTTGAAATCCGCACACCGGACCACTCCCAAATTTCCGGAAACTCCTCCAGCTGCACTGCATCTTCGGCATGTCCTGTTCACATCAAATAAATCTAATTTAGCGTATTATCATAAAAATATCATCATATTTATTCATTTCGTCTCGGTTTTGTCGAAAAACCGCAAATGCGCTACACTCCTTTGATCACATGAAATGACGATGTTTTTAAGTCAGAATTTGATGAAATTGGTACCGTTGGACTTGTTACACAATTATCTATCATTTCATGCTATTTTGCAGATAAAAACATGAGTATGATGCATATGGTTGCCCTTAAATGATCAATTTAACACTTTATCACCCTGGCTATTGCATTTGATCTGTGGTTTCTTATTGGCAAATTGTGTACCTATGTCTATAGTTTTGGGTAATCTCTACAGTAGTAGTTCGCTCTCCTCTCTTGTAAACAGGTTGGACCATACCGTGGTAGGTAAGGTCCGTATGTGAACTTTGTTGTACTTCATGTTATGTTTAAATATGTAAGTTTTACTCTTTGCCCCCCCCCCCTAAAAAAAAAAGGTCGTGTGGTACAATAATTTAGGGTCTCAAATCTACAAGCATAACCTAGATTTGAAACTAACTAGGGTGGTCTAGGAGTATTCACTGTTTGGTTCAAAACCCGAAAAATCAAATCGAACAGTTTGAAAATCAACTCGATTTAGTTTGATTTCACCTCCTCTCAAACCGTAAAAATCGACCGAACCATTTGAACCAAAATTCTACGTTTAGATGTTGAATTTATATTTTGATATATGTTACACGTATCAATTTTTGGTTGAAAACTACATGGTCGTTGGCCTACAACAAAGCTCATGGCCCATCCCATGGTCGTTGGCTCGTAGCCCAGCTTGAGCAATCAGCTGGTAGGGGCCCGTGAGGGGCATTTATAACGTTTCTTCCTTTTCTCACTTTTAACATCTCCGACACAGGACTATATGGGGCAGAAGGCAGCCCTGCTACGCGCATGAAAAGGCACCTTGGCACAGGCATTGTTTGGAAGTTTGCACGGCTAGGAAGTTCTATAAATACTCTTTGACCCTTTTCCCACTGAACACATTAGCTAGTGCACACGTCAACTTGGTTTGAAATCGAACCAAACCAAGATAACTCAAATTTGTGCGGTTTAGCTCTGGTTTGATTTCTATCAACAGTTCGAGTCGTTTCGGTTTATATTTTTTTGTCTCTAAATCAAACCAAACCGACCCGTGAACACCCTTAGGGTGGTCTTTCATGGGGAATGGACTCACATCCCTGATCTTCCCAGAGGGGAGGCAGAGTGGTTTCCTCTGGAGTCCAATTTATAAAGAGGGAGTGAGAATATACAAAATCTAAAATCATGACCCACAAATTCATAGATAATCACCATACAATAGGTGAAAAACGGGGTGAAAAACCTTCCAAGTCTATCTAGTAGGGGTCATTCTAGAGATAATTATCAGTCATTTCTATGCATAAAATGATGAATTATCACCATCAGGAGCGTTCTCTGAGGAAGAAAATTAGATTCCAGTGAGAAACCTAACAAAGCATCACATCCGGCGGACGTCTACATAATTAGGTGTCGCCTCAACTTGATGTTTTAATTTAAAAATCATAAATTCAAAAAATCTTAGACAACTAAGAAACATGTCAACCCGATGTAGACATTTTACTCCTATTTTTAGAGTTTCACATGAAATTCAAAATAATTCTTAAAATAACGATCAAAGTAAAGCACTAAACATAAAAACATCGTAAGAATATGAAAATTTTATTCAAAATGATATCAAAAGTGTGTATGTCCACTCAAAAAAGATATTAATGGCCTTGAAAAATGCCACATTTGTTTGAATCTATGTTTTTTTTAATCTGAGCCTTCGTCTCAGCCTCATTCCAAGTTGGTATTATTAATAGTGTGCTTATGTATGAACCCACACACTCTCGTGGTACATGACAAAAGAGGAGACTGTTAGGAATTTAGGAATACCTATAGCGGAAATCCCTAACGAAGGAGGAAGACGACGAGGAAGCCGTTCCACGCACGCGCACGAGTCTCGCGAGTACCGCACGAACAGCGGACGTGGAGATCCGTATAACCCGAATACGATTTCCTCTGGTTTCCTCTCTCTATCTCACTTGATACGTATGGCTTGATGGGGAGTCATAGGCTTCTTATATAAAGAGGAAGAACCAATCCCGTTTAAGCTTAAATGGATCCCACCTATTACAGGATCTTAATGGACTCCTTATGGGTTAAGCCCAATAGCCATATTCCATTAATTGGATTTAATAGTGTGTTGTATGCTTCCTAATGACCAAAAGTGAATCATCTTATTAGGTGAAAATTCAACATTCTCCCACTTAATCCAACTTGTCATAAGCACAGAACTGTATGTTAAACCTTTCTAAAATCTTTGAGATGTAAGCTTTCTGAGAAAGACCAAGAGTACTTGAGGGTCTATCTCTAGTGATCTCAATGCCCAAGACATAGTAGGCTTCACCCATATCTTTCATCTCAATGTTCTTAAAAATGAAAGCCTTCGTTTCATGCAACAAACCAAGATCACTGCTAACAAGTAAAATGTCATCAACATACAAAAGCAAGACAATGTATTTACTCCCACTGATCTTTAGGTACAAATATTCATCAATAATATTTTCCTTAAACCCAAAGGACAATATGATTTCATTAAACTTTTTGAATCATTGACGGGAGGCTTGCTTAAGTCCGTAAATAGATTTTTTTAATTTGCATACTAAATGTTCTTTCCCTTCATCACGAAACCTTTGAGGTTGCTCCTTATACACTTCTTTATCTAGGTCCTTATTGAGGAAAGTCATTTTCACATCCATTTGATGTAACTCTAAGTCAAAATGAACTACCAAAGCCATGACTATTCTGAATAAGAGCTTCTTAGAAACTAGATAGAATGTCTCATCATAGTCAATGCCTTCCCTTTGAATGAAACTCTTAGCCACCAATCTGACCTTATATCGTTCAACTTTACCTTTAGAGTCAACTTTAGTTTTGAATATCTATTTACATCCAACAAGTTTGGACCCTTTTAGCAAGTTGACGAGATCTCAAACTTGGTTTTTAGCCATTGCGTCAAGTTCTTCCTTCATGCTTCAAACCAATAGGCGAACTTATCACTCTTCATAGCTTGTGAAAACGTCACTAGATCATCAATGTCACATCTGTCTACACCGTCCTCCTGTAGGTACACTATGAACTCATCAGATATAGCAGGTCTCATGACTCTCTCAGAACACCGCAATGTTGGCCCATGATCTACCTGAGGAGGTGGCTGATCAACAATTGCGACATCATGTGGCTCTGGAGTAACCTGAGGTGGACTAACTGCAACTACTTGCTCCTCCAAGATATCATTCCAAGGAATGAATATGGGAACAATGTTGTCAGTTGTTACAGGTGTTTCATCCTGATCCTGTAATTCCTCAAAAGAAATTTTTCGAGAACGTACACTCTCACTAACTCCACCATCTTCAAGAAACCTTGTCTTATCTGTTTCTATAATGATGGGAACATGAGATGGACAATAAAATTTATATCATTTGTTTTCATTCAGTGAAGTTAGTGTCATTCAGATAAGGCACATTCCCAGTAAAATGTGCAAACAAAGGAGAAGCTGCTAAAATAAAAATACACATGCTCACATATAAGATAATAAAACAAAATATTGCAAGTTACGAGACTGTATGTAAATTTCAAAGTAATTTAATAACTGAAATGAATTACTTAAATAAGTCGTCCGATTGCATTATGGACAATCTCCCCGAATTAACTTAAGTGATAAAACTAAAATTTATAAACATTTTAATGTCAAGTGAGAGGATCTTTTGGTACTTAACTCTCAAGAGTCGCCATGCAAATAAATTTTATTTTATCCTGCTCATGACATGAAAAATAGATACTCATTTAGGACTTTAAATTTACAATCAAGCAAAGAACACAAATATTTGAAATCATTTTAATTTTCTAATAATAATATTTTATTATTTTTCATGCATAAAGCCACTTTGGTAATCAACTTACATGCTTTGAATTCTAAAACATCCTCCCCCAATTAAAATGATAATAAATAACAAAATGCTCATTAATGATACTATTTAAAACTTAATATAGTTAATTTTATCATTCCTCATTATTAGTGCCACTTTGGTGGTCAAACTAACAATTTAGAAATCTAAAATTTATCACAAAACTATATAATAACATCAATTATCACTTAATATGAGCAAAAAAAGACATAAACATAATAATTATTGCAATCTGAAATGGAGATATCCATGCATAAATAAAAATTGTAAAGAGGTCAAATTATCACAAAAATATCTCTTAAATTTACAACAATAATTATTAATCTATAAACAACCTTGATCATGCTTAAAACTAAATTAAAATGGGCAAAATACAAGTTTATAACATATTGTTGCATAAATGTCATTTTCTGTTTGCAGAAATTTAAACTAGAATTGCAAACAAATATTGTTCTGTCTACAGAAATAACTTGAATTGTAAACATACCCTTATCAGTTTGCAAAAATAACCAGAATAGCAAATTAATCATTTACTGTTTGCAAAATGAACCAGAATTCGCAAACATATCCGTTTCTGTTTGCAGAATTAAATAGAATTGCAAACATATCCTTTTCAGTTTGCAAAAATAACAAGAATTTGCAAACATATCCGAATATATTTGTAGAAATCACCAGAGTTACAAATATATCAGTTTCTATTTGCAGAATTTAAACTTAATTGCAAACAGATCCGTTTCTATTTGCAGAAATAACCAGAATCGCAAACATATCATCTAAAATTGTATAAGTATCCAAACTGTTTAAGGAATTATCTCAGTACACTTTAAATTCCACTAATGAGCTCAAAATAGATCTAAAAATATAGGCCTTAGATTCAGAATTTAATGGACCTTAGAGGTTACCGTTAGTGAACTTTAAAGGATAAGGATAATAAAATGAATTAAAATTAAATAGTTTAAAGATCTTAAAGGATACACATAACATTAACATATATAAACGGATACGGATTCGGGTTGAATTCTTAACCGGATTCGGATTCGGGTCTTAATTAAAATCCAAACGGATTTAGTACCGAAAAATTGATTCCGAAATCCGTTAAAGAGGATCCGTTAAGGAATTATTAAACGGATTCGAATTCGGGTCTCAAATAAAATCCAAACATATCTAATTACCCAAAATTTATATCCGAAACCATTAAATAGGATTCGTTACGGATTTGAATCTCAACCCAAAATAAAACTCAAAATGACCCAATAAATAAGATCCATTAAGTCTTCATTGGATCCCAAATTTAAAATATAGATTAATGGGTGCTTAATGAGGGCTTTATGGTCTTTATGGGTTATCTTCAACCTCCCCCATCTCAATTCGTAACTGTTGGGGGAGAAAACTTATGGCCAAAGAAGCCCATCTCTAAACGTCATGGGCAATGAAGATTTAGTGGTCTTCATAAGCCATGTGCAGGATAATGAAGCCCATCATTAAATGTACGTTTCTCACCCTAGATCCCCAAAAACACAAAACAAACAGGAACGGATTGAGCCCCAAAATTTCAGGTGGTCGGCCACCTGCTAGCCTTGCATGGCCGCGCATGGTTGCGCTGGCCTGCCAAGGCTTGGCCGTGCATGGCCTTGGGCCGTGCAGCACCGCCTCACAGATTTTGGGTTTCATCTTGCCGATTCTTTCACGGTGACTTCAGTTACCGTCCGACGAACCCAAAAATAAAAATAAAAATTAATTTAATAGAAATTACGTGGTAATTTTTTTGTCTATAACTAGATGGAAACAAGACAATTACAGCAAATCGGAATCTCAAAACCGCTGACACGGGCTGTGATACCACTTGTTAGGGATTTAGGAATACCTGTAGCGGAAGTCATTCCTAATGAAAGAGGAAAATGACGAGAAAGTCGTTCCACGCACGCACACGAGCCTTGCGAGCACCATACGAACGCCGGACGTAGAGATATATGTAATCCGAGCACAATCTCCTCTGATTTCCTCTCTCTATCTCACTTGATGCGTATGGCTTGATGGGGAGTCATAGACTTCTTATATAGAGAGGAGAGATCAGTCCCGTTTAAACTTAAATAGACTCACCCATTAGAGGATCCTAATAAGCTCCTTATGGGTTAAGCTCAATAGCCATATTCCATTAATTAAACTTAATGGTGTGTTGTGTGCAGCCCAATGACCACAAGTGGATCATCTAATTAGGTGAAAACCCAACAGAGACCTAATACCAATTAGCCCTTCCAAGGGATTGTTGTGACCTCAAGTCATTCAAATGAGCTCCCGCTTGTTCCTTAGCTCTCTCGAAGGAAACTAATCTTGTATTCGTCATTCTATTTGTGACTATGTTATTATTCATGTCTTTCTCTTTCATATTATTTCTTTCTTGTCTGTGTTCCTTTTTAGGAACATTAACTTTTCAATCTTTATAATTTTTCAATATTCTTTATAAGCCTCTTCATATTTTCTTAAAACCCTCCACAATCTTTGATTCATCCTTAAGAGGTCCCTCTAGAGGGGTACTTTTAGGGAGGGTTGAGGGGCCTTTAAAGGACATTTGAAACAATTATAAGGATTAATAAGGAATATAAAGATTGTAAGAATTTATAAAAAATATTAGTAGATTATGGGAACTAAAACATAAAAATCCCCTTCTTTTTATCATATTCTTAGTTCTTTTGCAGAGGCTATGAAAGACCTTAATTGGGTACGGGCAATGAATGAAGAAATGGCAGCTCTTCGAAAAAATGGCATTTGGAAATTGGTGGTACCTCCTTGAGGGATAGGACTTGGTGGGGTCCAAGTAGGTTCATACCATCAAGTCTAACTTTATTAGCATGTACAGTGATATAAGGCCTTACTAGTTGCAAAGGCTTTCACCTAGACATATAGTGTGGATTACTCTAAAATGTTTGCACCTATCACCAAATTAAAGTCTACGGGAGTGCTCCTAAAACTAGTTGTGCAGTTCTCCCGAGATCTTTTCTAGTAGATGTCAAAAATGCCTTTTGAAAGTGTGATTTGCAAGAGGTCTACATGCAACCACCTCAGAGTTGATGTAAGGGGGAGAGTTTGTAAGTTGAAAAGACCCTTTAAGGACATAAACAATCACCACGGGCCTAGTTTGATAGATTTAGAATGGCTATGATTAAATTTGATTACATACAAAGAAATTCTAACCACACGTTGTTCATAAAATGAAAAATGGCAAAATGATTGTGTTAGTTGTGCATGTTGATGATATGATAATCACAGGAGAAAAAAAGAATGAAATTAGCAAATTAAAGCTTTACGAAGCCTAAGAATTTGAAATCAAATATCTGGGAGAGTTAAAGTTCTTCCTCAGGATTGAGGTTGCATGAACCGAAAAGGGGAAGAATGCACTTGATTTGCTAAAGGAAACTAGTAAAATGGGGTGTAAACTTGTAATACCTTGGGCCTCTAGTTTACGATTTTCAGTTCGACCATCCGATTTGATTATGATTCGACCAAATGACATGACTTAATATTGTTAATTTGAAGTTTATGATAGTTAACTGGCTCTTATGATGATTGACATGCGAACTATATATAATTATGTGGACCTATTAAGACTTATCGGGCTTTAAGATTTTATTTCGCCTTTTAATGGGTTTTGGACTTTGTTCTATAAGTTTAATAGATTTAACACATTTAGTAATGTGGATAGATGACTTTGAAATGATTTAGATTAATGAGTTTGACTTTGGGACCCAATAAGAATTATTGGGCCTTAGAAAATAGATTTTAGTTGACCTATTGGGTGTATATGGGTGTAAGGGCTTTCATAGTTGTGGATATGGATGCAAATTCCCACTTGGTTTATATATAGGGGAGTGAGATATCTCACCCCCATCTTTTCTTATCCTTCCCATGCGTCCTCCCACTTTCCCCCTCCTCCCTCTTGGCTCTTATAGAGAAGCCCATGGTGCATGTGGGGAAGATTGCTTTAGGAAGGCTTGCATGGAGTTCTTGGAGGCTTGGGAGCTCTTGGTGGAGTCTTCTTGAAGCTCTTCTTGGGTGAAGCCTCTAGCTTGGTGAGGAATTCTGAGTAAAAGACCCTATTTGGGTATGAGAGCTTCAAATTGAGGTAGGGTGATGTCTACAGAGTAACTTTTGTTTTTTCTATGTGCATGTGGGTCTAAGATGATTTTTGGTGCATGCATAAGCTTCAAATGGTGTTTCATATGTAGTTCTTAAGGCTTAGACACTTGATTTGATGTAAGAATAGAAATCGGGAGGTTTTTCAAGAAGTTGATATGCTATGAGTGCACAATTCGAACCTATTTTTCAGAGTATGAATGAGTTTATGAGTGTGACTTATAGGCTTCATGAATTGGCTTGCATATGATCTATTTTATTTGTTAATGTTTCTAGAATTTTCAGTTCATGTTTCGTGGCATTTGGCCTTCGTTTGAGTGAGATAGACCCTCATCTTCATACGTGTGTGATTTTCTCGAAAATAAGATAGTTGGTTAATGTTTTAATTAGTATGGCTTGTGTAATGCTCCAATTGACATGATATTTTTATTGTATATAGATAACATGTAACGACCCGCCACCCTATGATCGGAGACCCGATCACTAAATGGGCGTCGAATCATTATCCAACGGTCTCACACCCGGATCTTATACACACATATGAAGGAGTAAGCATTAAACAAGATTAAATATAACATTCACACGGACTACAAGGAAGTACAGTATGCAGGAAGTAAAGTAATAATGTCCGTCCACAGTCCAACAATAATTACATGGTCCAACAAATTAATTAAGTACAGGCAGAAGTAAAGTACAACAACATCGGGGCATACCCCGGAACTGAGATAGCTGCTGGTCCGCAAACCAAGGAGAACACCACGCGCCGCCACTCGCCACGAGGTCCACACCTGAAAACCGCAGGGAGTGAGCCACACCAGAACTGGGCTCAGTAGGGATCATCCGATCCCTTGCCTCCCACTCACACACCCACAAGTGCAATTACAAAGATACATGGGAACAAGATAAGTAAAGCTGTAACATATTGCTCCTAAATTCTCGATATAAACCACATGCATTTGGAATATAACATGCATATCTCAGAAATCATTCTACCAAGGAACCTACAACTCGCGTCTCGGCAAAACGCGTCAACCACGTCTCCGAAAGTGGGAAACACCGACCCGCTGAGACCAAACAGTAACCCCTCGGATAGCACGCTGGCTACCTCGGCGGCTACTCCTTCCCCCAGCAAACACCGACCCGCTGAGACCAAACAGTAACCCCTCGGATAGCACGCTGGCTACTCCGGCCCAACTGGCTCAGGTGGTTACTCCTTCCCCCAGCACGAGTGACACTCCACAGGTACCACTCCGACACCGGTACAAGCTAGCTAACCCCGGGGTTCACCAGGTGACCCTCTCCCACTAGGCGTCACCCCGCCACTGCTCCCGTCAGCGCTATGTCCCTCCGCACCGACACAGGGTGTAGAATGCTACAACTGTCACTCTAGGCCCACCGAAACAGAAAACACGGCACGGTGTGATCCGGTCATGGAAGAAGTCCACAGTCTCACGACATCCAATGCGGTGCCATCCGGTCACGAAGAGTTCATCATCATCGAGTGTACTAAAGTATGCATTTAACCAACTATCTAGCAGTGTAAACACATTTTACTGGCATGGATTAGTATGGTTCTGTCTTGAATCGCGTCGCCCAAGGCCGACGCCATTCAAGCACCCTAAACTGGTTCATAAAATACCGGCCTCAGATTATGGCCTAAAAGGCGTCGACACCAGAGGTCGCCTTTTAAAACGCGTCCATATCCTCAGACGCCAATTACACAGAAATCCAGAATTTGCAGAAAACGTTAATCAGGGGATTTCTGCCTTAAAAGGCGTCATGGTGACCCGACGCTATTACAAATCGCGTCGCTAACACATGACGTCTTTCAGCTCCAGAATCCCCGAACTGACAGAGCCTAAGTGGAACGATTCCTGCCTAAAAGGCGTCATGATGGCCCGACGCCCTTCTAAAAGGCATCGTCCATGCACGACGTCTTTTAACGACAGGAGCCAGGTTCTGTCTCGAGCCCGAGAGCTCCCTTTCACCCTCAAAAACCCAAAACCATCCAAAACAAAGGGAAAGGGGGAGAGGCAAACCAAACCATCATAAACTCACATTCATAGAAACCCTTATTCCCATCAAGAAAAGCCCCTAAACATGCTCGTTCTACCCCCAAACGCATCATGCAACACATGGAACAACGGATGAAACGGATGTAATCTACGCAGGATTCGTCCCCCTACCGGTTCTTGAACTCCTCCTGGCTCCGTGCCGCCGAACCGCCGCACCGCAGGCCGCCGCCGGTACCCCCGAGAGCGTCGCCACTCCGCCGGAACGTCGGCCGCCGTCCGGAGAATGGAACGCCGCGAAGGAAGTGGTGGAGGTAGTGGTGAGAGGTAGAGAGGCGTTGGAGTGGTGGAAGAGGAAGAAGAGGAAGGGAAAGGGGAAGAGAGGGGTCGGAGGAGACAGAGAGGGCAAGGTGAGAATGAGGGAAAGAAGGGGAGGCTCGCGGGGTCAATCTGAAACTGGCTAAAACGCGTCGATCGAGACAGCCGCCTATCAGCTGACATGACGGATCGTACTGACAGCGCTCTGGCGCCGCACACTGACACCGCAGGATCGCAGTCTGAATCGCGTCGTCCATCATGGACGTTGTTCAGTCGATGAGACAGGGGCCGTACTCTCGCGGCCCGAAACCCGTCCACGTGGCGCCCACGTGGCACAACAGCAACAGTCGTAAATGGCGTCCACCCAGCAAGACGCCGTTTGAAAGGCGTCGTGCAGTGCAGACGTCATTCAGACAAAACTCTCAAGACCCCTCAGGGTCCAAACCAGGGAATCCGGCCCGAAACCGACCCGGAAACTGAACCCGAAACCTCAGTCCTTACATTCTCCCCCCCTTAAAAGAATTTCGTCCCCGAAATTGCCCGCTGCAAAAACAAGGGCGAATTACCTCCACTGCCAACTCACATGGAAACTTAGAAAGTAGGGAGCTGCTCCCGCATCTCAACCTCGCGTACCCAGGTCACCTCGCTCCCGGAGCGATACTGCCAA
Organism: Zantedeschia hybrid cultivar; assembly: GCA_030544215.1. Taxonomy (NCBI): domain Eukaryota; kingdom Viridiplantae; phylum Streptophyta; class Magnoliopsida; order Alismatales; family Araceae; genus Zantedeschia; species Zantedeschia hybrid cultivar. Next base: position 56,212,174 of record JARZZO010000002.1, on the reverse strand, counting down.
AATATTAAATCCAAAGATGCAACCATGTTTCGGAGAACCTGTCATTTGGGATCCTTCTAACTGCCTCTTTCCAACCTCAGACCAATCACAGAGAATCAACTCGGCCATCCGAACAATGCCTCATAAGGCGCCATGCCCATGCTAGAATGGTAACTGTAATAGTACGCAAAACTCTACTGCAAACAAACGCTGCTCCCGAAAACCTCCTCAGTCTAGGCACATGCCCCGAGCAAAACCTCCAAAACCTGAATGGCCCTTCTGACCGCCCATCAGCCTCGGGGTGATAGGCCGAGCTGACGGCTAACTGCGTACCCGAAGCCTTCCGAAGATTCTTCTAAGACCTACAAGTAAACCTCATAACCCGGTCCGACATGATGGATAAGGGCACATTAAGCGGAAAGAGATGACCCGACTTGCAAACAACCCTACCGACCAATCGACTGATCGGTCCTTCCTGATAGCCAGGAAGTGTGTTGACATGGTCAATTGCTTAATGATAACCCAGATCACGTCCCTACCAACAGGGAAAAAGCAATCCCAACACACGTCCAAGGTCACAAACTCTCGTTTCCGTACCGGGTTCGGCAAGGACTGCAACCACGCTTCCGCTGCGCCACTCTGATGTTCACCCTAACCTGTCGACAATTCAAGCACTCAACCACAAGATCGACCTTATCCTACTACCTACTGGACCACCTCATCATTGAAACGTCTTACTTATTCTAGGAAACATTATTTATCTAGAACAGTGCGCCTCAATGAGGACACATCCGCGCACGTTCTCCATGGTCGAATCACAGAGTCTATCTCTAAGTCATGAATGGATAGTTCCCCTTATGCTCCTTCAACTGCCTATAGGCATAAGCCACAATCTTACCAAGTTGCATCAGGACCGCACCCAAACCTCGATGTGGTGTATCCGAATAAACCACAATTCCACCGGAACCTAATAAAAGTACCAACATTGGAGCCAAAGCGAGGCGAGCTTCTCAACTAAATGAGACTCCGCTCACACTCCCCTACGAGTCAACCTCGACAAGGGGGAGTCGCCATCTAAGAAACCCTCTAGACCAACCGTCGGTAAAATCCTACAATGCCAAGAAGCTCTCGGTCTCCGCTACTGTTGTCGGCCTGATCCAATCCATCACTACCTCAGTTCTGACTGTATCCACTGCAATGCCCTCATCGATCACATACTTACACGGGACTCCATACACACAATCGGTCAATCAAGTCAATACTAAGTTAATTATGTTCCATGATTCCGCCAAAATTGATAGACCAACATCATTATATAAAATAACCTCACAAAGTACATTTTACAATACTGATTCCCCACCATGCATAATACATAAAAAGTGTCATAAAGTTCACAATCACTACCTAATAAGACAAGATAAGAGTGCTCATGTAACCCAGCATCTCGGACCTCCACTGAAAGAACACACAACACCATACTAGGTACCGGGCTCCTACCGACCACTCGGCTCCTCACCTGTCTTATCCCTCTGGGGACAATTCCTCAAAAAATGCCCCCTCTTGCCGCAGCCAAAACAACCACTAGTGACCAATGGACACGTCCGACTGCCATGATGACCACCACAATGGGAACAATGACCTGTCGCAACCTGCCTCGCTCCCTGCTGCCTGCTAGCCACAGTCTGCATCTACTGAGCCGAACCATCTCTGTTCTTACCACAGGGCATCTCTTGGGACCCGAATTCAAAGGAACTCGAACCGCCTGACGAAAAGACCGTTGATTTGCTCTTGCCTTGCTGCTTCCCTCATGCCGATCGCTCCAATTCTCTCGCCATTTGCTGGAATTGAGTCTCCACCGCTACTGCGTATTGAGCTGCTGACGCCAGATCTCTCCAACACTGGGATGCCACCATTGTCCTCAGATCATACCGGAGTCCACCCACAAATCTCTCTACTCTAAACTCCTCGTGCTCAGATATATGTGGAACAAATCTTTCAAGAGCCGCAAACTTTGCTTGGTATTCTAAAACTGACATCTCATTCTGCACCAATTCCATAAACTCCCTTTCCTTAGACTTCCGAACGTGCCCTGAAAAGTACTGTCCACTAAACTCTCTCACAAATACCTCCCAAGGGATTTCTCTCAAGGGACTATCTGCGAACATCACCTTCTTGGTAGTAGCCCACCACTCATATGCATTATCCTTCAATAAGTAGGTTGCCAACAAGGTTTTCTCATTTTCGGCACATTCAAGAACGTCAAATGCCTTCTCCATTTCCTTAATCCAAAAAGCTGCCTCGTCTGGGATTGGTCGACCCGTGAAAGAAGGGGTCTCCAACCTCAAGAACCGCTCCAAAATCGTAGGCTGATCGTCCTGAAAATTGGATCCCTCGCCACCAGCTCCCTGCTGGTATCTAGACATAGCCCCAATCATAGCTTCCATGAAACGATTCACATTACGCCCTTCTGCACCCGAACTAACATTGTCTGCTCTCGAACCACGAGCCAACAGTACTCTCTTCCTCGGTGCCATCACTACCCCACGAACGCAAAAATCAACACAAATACGTCAAAACCTATCAATCTATACCAGCAGCCATCGCCTGTACAGACTCGTACTTATTGTTGGACTACGATATCTAATCCAGTTTAGCGCATACTCGACCAGACTGAGCTCTGATACCAATTGTAACGACCCGCCACCCTATGATCGGAGACCCGATCACTAAATGGGCGTCGAATCATTATCCAACGGTCTCACACCCGGATCTTATACACACATATGGAGGAGTAAGCATTAAACAAGATTAAATATAACATTCACACGGACTACAAGGAAGTACAGTATGCAGGAAGTAAAGTAATAATGTCCGTCCACAGTCCAACAATAATTACATGGTCCAACAAATTAATTAAGTACAGGCAGAAGTAAAGTACAACAACATCGGGGCATACCCCGGAACTGAGATAGCTGCTGGTCCGCACACCAAGGAGAACACCACGCGCCGCCACTCGCCACGAGGTCCACACCTGAAAACCGCAAGGAGTGAGCCACACCAGAACTGGGCTCAGTAGGGATCATCCGATCCCTTGCCTCCCACTCACACACCCACAAGTGCAATTACAAAGATACATGGGAACAAGATAAGTAAAGCTGTAACATATTGCTCCTAAATTCTCGATATAAACCACATGCATTTGGAATATAACATGCATATCTCAGAAATCATTCTACCAAGGAACCTACAACTCGCGTCTCGGCAAAACGCGTCAACCACGTCTCCGAAAGTGGGAAACACCGACCCGCTGAGACCAAACAGTAACCCCTCGGATAGCACGCTGGCTACCTCGGCGGCTACTCCTTCCCCCAGCAAACACCGACCCGCTGAGACCAAACAGTAACCCCTCGGATAGCACGCTGGCTACTCCGGCCCAACTGGCTCAGGTGGTTACTCCTTCCCCCAGCACGAGTGACACTCCACAGGTACCACTCCGACACCGGTACAAGCTAGCTAACCCCGGGGTTCACCAGGTGACCCTCTCCCACTAGGCGTCACCCCGCCACTGCTCCCGTCAGCGCTATGTCCCTCCGCACCGACACAGGGTGTAGAATGCTACAACTGTCACTCTAGGCCCACCGAAACAGAAAACACGGCACGGTGTGATCCGGTCACGGAAGAAGTCCACAGTCTCACGACATCCAATGCGGTGCCATCCAGTCACGAAGAGTTCATCATCATCGAGTGTACTAAAGTATGCATTTAACCAACTATCTAGCAGTGTAAACACATTTTACTGGCATGGATTAGTATGGTTCTGTCTTGAATCGCGTCGCCCAAGGCCGACGCCATTCAAGCACCCTAAACTGGTTCATAAAATACCGGCCTCAGATTATGGCCTAAAAGGCGTCGACACCAGAGGTCGCCTTTTAAAACGCGTCCATATCCTCAGACGCCAATTACACAGAAATCCAGAATTTGCAGAAAACGTTAATCAGGGGATTTCTGCCTTAAAAGGCGTCATGGTGACCCGACGCTATTACAAATCGCGTCGCTAACACATGACGTCTTTCAGCTCCAGAATCCCCGAACTGACAGAGCCTAAGTGGAACGATTCCTGCCTAAAAGGCGTCATGATGGCCCGACGCCCTTCTAAAAGGCGTCGTCCATGCACGACGTCTTTTAACGACAGGAGCCAGGTTCTGTCTCGAGCCCGAGAGCTCCCTTTCACCCTCAAAAACCCAAAACCATCCAAAACAAAGGGAAAGGGGGAGAGGCAAACCAAACCATCATAAACTCACATTCATAGAAACCCTTATTCCCATCAAGAAAAGCCCCTAAACATGCTCGTTCTACCCCCAAACGCATCATGCAACACATGGAACAACAGATGAAACGGATGTAATCTACGCAGGATTCGTCCCCCTACCGGTTCTTGAACTCCTCCTGGCTCCGTGCCGCCGAACCGCCGCACCGCAGGCCGCCGCCGGTACCCCCGAGAGCGTCGCCACTCCGCCGGAACGTCGGCCGCCGTCCGGAGAATGGAACGCCGCGAAGGAAGTGGTGGAGGTAGTGGTGAGAGGTAGAGAGGCGTTGGAGTGGTGGAAGAGGAAGAAGAGGAAGGGAAAGGGGAAGAGAGGGGTCGGAGGAGACGGAGAGGGCGAGGTGAGAATGAGGGAAAGAAGGGGAGGCTCGCGGGGTCAATATGAAACTGGCTAAAACGCGTCGATCGAGACAGCCGCCTATCAGCTGACAGGACGGACCGTACTGACAGCGCTCTGGCGCCGCACACTGACACCGCAGGATCGCAGTCTGAATCGCGTCGTCCATCATGGACGTTGTTCAGTCGATGAGACAGGGGCCGTACTCTCGCGGCCCGAAACCCGTCCACGTGGCGCCCACGTGGCACAACAGCAACAGTCGTAAATGGCGTCCACCCAGCAAGACGCCGTTTGAAAGGTGTCGTGCAGTGCAGACGTCATTCAGACAAAACTCTCAAGACCTCTCAGGGTCCAAACCAGGGGATCCGGCCCGAAACCGACCCGGAAACTGAACCCGAAACCTCAGTCCTTACATAACATATATTTCTAACTACGCTCAAAATTTTGTTAAATTTGAAGTTTATTTGATGGGTCTTTTAAGCCCTGAAAGTTTAGTGTTTACAACAGATTACACAGAAGCTATGTAAGGAGCTGCCTGTGGCCACTAGAACCTAGGGTGTCGACACCCTGCTGCATGGTCGACACCACGGGCTTCTAGACAGTCATTTGGCCTCCTAGGAGCCAGGGTGTCAACACTCTAATGCATGGTGTCGACACCATAACCACTATTTGACCATTTTGACTGATTTGACCTTCCAAACACCGTGAAACTTCGATGGTTGTGTCCTTACGCTATGGCTATGAATGAATGGATTTGATTCTATAGTTTTCATGGATGATGACTTAGTTTTATGTTTATGCATTAGATATTTGAAATTTCATTTGATAGTAAGTTACGTTCTTATGATTGAATGGCTTTAATTGTACGGGTTTCATGGATATAGACTTAATTTATAAAGGCGTACTAGATTAATGAATTGAAACTATGTTGATACATGGAACAATGTTCTTACCTAACTAGGATGACCGCCTCACAAGCATAGAAACCCACATTGATGTATCTTTGGGGAGGGATAGGGGATTTTAGTCATATGATGGGGTCAGGTCAGGATCCGACTCAGCCATATGATGGGGTTAAATGTCCAAACCCAGCTTTTGATATGTGACTGACCAAGGGCAACGGGAGAGTCCACTTATGTGCGCACCTCAGTTGAGGACTTGGACTACGTGAGCAGTGTGTCATGTATCTCAATCGACCTTGCTTCTTTGCCACACTTTCACAGATTTTCGAAGATCCAAAGAGGGTAGAACGGCATTGATCGGATAAGGAATCCTTCAGGATATTCCAAACACAAAGATAATGATAATGATGATATGATGATGCTAGTATTGTGTTTTCTGTCATCCTTAGATATCACATTATTGATATAGAATCATGAAATGGATTGAGAATTGACCTAAAAATGGGTTATTGAGGTATGGAACTATAAACCGACCCTAGAATGGGTCAATGACCTATGTGGATATAAATCGACCCTAGCATGGATCAATAGAAAGATGAATGATTACGAATTAGTCTTAGAATAGATCAATGAATATATGATATATGTGAACCGACTTTGGTTAAATTGTAAATGATTGAATGACCGAAGAGATGAGTAAAGAATAATTCTCATTCATAGTGTGATTAAGAGTCTTCTTGATTGGTTTACATAATTCTTACAAGTATGGACCATGTTTATAGATGAATCAAATATAGTACTTTACCAACTAGTTGCTTAATAGATCATCTATGAGTTATCATATAGACAGGGGATGGTATGAGCAATGGATGACCCCATGTTATTGATGTGACATGGAAGACTAGCAGCATCACATAGAATATGAATCTATAATTGAAAATATTATGTTGCCCAATGTGAAATGGCCCATTGGGATCTATGGATGGCTAGATGATAAATTCAGATTAGATGATTTATTTATAATGTATCATGTTTAAATTTAACAAATGTCATGTGATTATTGAACCTAGATAGATATCGATTTGAAAGATGATTATCATGATGTTTCTGTTATCATATTGAGATAAATTATAATTTCTTCAGTAATGATTTCGTTTTCTCTATGGACACGAGATCCCTACTAAGATTTCTTTTAGAAACTCAGCCCCTCTTTGGGTGCATGATATTCTAGGATCGAAGTGCACAATATATATGTGGTGGTCAGCTAGACGAAATGGTATAAATTTTCTATTCATAAATTGTATTTTGGACATAAATCCTCTATGATTTGTGACTATATAATTCTTAACTCTTTGTAAATAAATTGTATATTTGGGACTGTGTACAGATGACTCAAATGTTTATTCATTGTGCATATTCTCTACTTGATAAATTTTCTTTAATTTGCACTAATTACCATCAGACAACTAAACATGGATTAGAGTCTGAACCGGTAATACGTCGAGCCAATGAAGCCAACCTGGAGTGGTTCGGTGTCTTTGGAGTAGTGTTACAATATTGGTATCAGAGCCAGGCTAGTGGTAATTATGTAAATTAAGAGATTGGAAGTAGAGTGTTGCCTTATGGGTCATAAGTACACGATGATACATAGCCGACATGTCCAAAATCATGTCCACCTGATTAATTGACTTAAGATAAGATCGCACTGAATTTGATTTTCGAATGCCATGACTTGAATGAGTTGTAAATTAATGATCAATTTAATATTGTGAGATAGTATCAGAATGAATTATTCGATAATCCAATTCGTGATTGAACCATGAATTTCAAAGATTTGTATGTGGTCTTTAGAATAATGATTTAACTGGTTGTGATTTCCATAAATGATTATGAGGTTTTCTTACGAATGAAATGAGATAGAAAAAATAGGTGGATATCCTTAATATGATTTATGCAAGTAGGCATAATTGTCTAGAACCAACACTAATTCTTCCGTTTTAATAGAAGATTCTTCATGTAATCATGACCTTTCTACCTCCTTGCAATGATTATGTTAGATCCAATGATCTCACTGTCAGGAATAATAGTCTTCCCAAGGGTTGAATCACCTACAAGGAGACATATGGGTCCAAGTCCCTATAAACTTGTGATATAAATTCCCTCTTGCTGCACACCCAAGGACACAAGTTAGGTGGATTGGATTAGGTTAAGATAATAGTGGACCAACCAAAATTCAAATTTTGGTTGCCCCAAATTCAACCATATGGAAATTAAGCAACACATCAATCCAAGTTCCACCAAAATTCATTTCATTGAACTTGGGTTAGTTGACTAGCCAATTTCACTAAATGCATATAATATTATAAGTTTCTACCATCTATGATAATTCAAAAATAACATCATAGAACATCATCATTCATCATAAAAAACATTGATTTAGTCCCGTTCTAATCTACTTCTATGTTGATGATTGATTTAGTCCAGTTCTAATCTAGTTCGATGTTGACTTAGTATATACAAGTCAAGGTGTTGGATGTTAAAAGTAGCACTGCCTCAAAGCCTTAGCAAGTTTCTACAAGAATGTTTAAGAAACTATTTTTGATAGAAATGTTGTTGTTGCCAAAGGTACCTCACTAGTGGACTAGAGGGCTAGATGTGGATGAGACTGAGATCCAGATTAATCCTCTATAAGTTGGTTGGGATTTTAGGAAGGGGAACTAAAATTTATTTGTGTTGTTTATATTATAGGAATGGATGGTCTTAAATTTATTTCTATAGTATCCAATAGTTCAACTTAACTTGTGTTTACTTGGTCTATAAATGGGTATACTTAGGGTTGGGGGTTGAACTAAGTAAACCTAGACTAAGACAAATTCAATTTGGGTTTAAAGGAATTTAATTTCAGTTTAACTCATCCAACATAAGGTCCAAGATGAACAAGCCAATTTGGGTTTAGGTTAGGCTAGGTTCTAAGTCACCCATCCAAATTTGCATCTTCATGCACAATGCAGGAGGTGGGATTTGATCTGAAGGCCTCCATATAAGAGTAAGGTCTGGTGCCACCAAGCACATCCTTTAGGGTCTATCACAACTTGTTATATCTTATACTAACTAACTTTACACGTATAGCTTTTTGTACACATTATGGGATATGGGCCTAATACTTATTAATAAATGAAATGCTTCAAGAGGACTATTTCTAGGTCATGAAATTATACAATCCCAAAGAAAAATGTTTTTAATTTATATTAAAAGCTTTTTCTTATTTATAGTCAACTCCATGACCAATGTTGTGTTGTTTCTCCAATCTATAATTGCAAAACAAACTACATAAAAAATGTAGGATTAAGAAGTAGACTTGGATAAAATAAAAGCTATAAATTATAATGCGGCTATACAAGTGGAGAATGGAAATAGAAAAACGAGCAAGCTCAAAAGTAATTTAAACCTTATTAGTACCAATCTAAAGGAATTCCTATTGAAAGTCTAGGTGGACAGTTCCATTTAGAAAATGCATCCTAATTCTAAAAACTTTAAATAAAGAAATAGTAGAAAGGAACGTGAAATGTTATTCATTACCAATATAGATGACTAAGTCACAAGAAAATATTTAAAATCAATGCACTTGAGAAAAAGCTTGTTGTAGTAGAAGCATAAGTAACCATTTTAACTAGGGAACTTAAACTTTGAGATGCATGTGAGATATTTACAAATTTATTGGTTGGTAGATACAAATATTAGAGTTAATTTTTGCATTCATTTTTGTAGATATATTTTTTGTGCATGTTAGGGTCTAAAGGTCAAAAACATAACTATAAAGAACTCTACTTTTCAAAGTACATAATGAAATATGGACAGAGATGCAACCCACTTCAGAGGTCCTAATCCCTTACAACATGCATTGTATGTTGAGTGTCAAAAGATCATATGTGAAATCTATTGACATTATTGTAAACTTCCTTTTTAAATCAAATAAAATTGCAAATACCAGGTGATCCAATTTGTAAGAAAGGATTATATAAATGATCAATTATTTGTACCTAATGCACTTAATGACACATACTAATGAAACATCTGTTGACACCTTACACAAGGATTCATTATGTTATTCAAGATTTGAGTGCATAGATATGAACATTGTTAAAATAAAAGCCAACATAGGACTAATCCTAACTTTTAGCATAAAAATTAAGTTCAAATCATTTAACTTGTTGAAAGAATCACTTTTGACTGGTCAAAAAAAAGAATCACTTTTATGCAAGAGTCGGCAAATTCTAGGATACATAAAGGAAATTATTTTTCAACTAGAATTAACAAAAATATCTCTATGCACTTATAGATAACTTGTGTAGGGCTCTACATACTTTACCTAACAAAAAATTTACTTGCATGATTAATATTTGATAACGAGTGTAAACGTACCTTAAAATGCCATACATAAGAATATAGTAATTCTAAAAGTAGCTACTACGTTGTATAGTTAAGGACAACCTAGAACAAGGAAAAATCTCCCTTATTGTATGCTATATCTTATATTTAGTTCACGTAGAGATCAACTTATTTTCTTATGAATTTTAATCTAAAAGAAACTACATAATAAATATTTAAAATTTTGAAACTATCTTACAAGATAAAGCTAAAATATCAAAAAATAGAAAATAAAAATGGCTCTAAAACTGTAGATGAACAACGTTAACGTCTCTAATAATTAAATTGAAACTGTTGAGTACATCTAGAAAGGAATTTGGTGATGTAATCCTCTTTAAAGATGCCTTTATTAATAAAACTAAATCAAGTATCAGTGTGGCCACATCCAACATGCTATATGTTAGTAAATCAAGGATTAATGTAGATAATCCTATATTTGATGACATGGAACCTAATCGGGAAAGAAATAGAAAATAAAATTCTTTGATGATGATTTCATCACATAAAATCATACATGCAGTAAAATAATTAAAAATAAGCATGCAATGCACTAAAATAATTGAAAATAAGCATGCAACTTTTTGTTATGTGGAATGATTGATTATGGAGAATATATATTTAAGGATAGAAAATCTTACCTTTCTATTTTTCTCTATGACATAACATTACTTGTGTTAACCACCACCACTATGGGAGAGGAAAAAAGACTAATAATGTTGTGATTGCAGTTGTCAACTTACCGTCATCATTCAATTTATAGCTTTATACTTATGGTTGATTTGGAGCATAATAGAAAGAAAGAGAAATGAGCACTAGAGAAGAGAGGGCCTATTGAGACTAAATTGGTGATGATATGCATCAATTTTGACCTTTTTTCTTGGATAAACTGAAAGAACTATTAGGATAAATTTCTAATCTTTACCTTTGTGGAGACGATGGATTTCCAAAATTTTGATACATAATTGATTCCAGAACGAAAGTTTTACAAGCGTCTGGCCTCTAGTGGTATCCACATGAGCTCCCAGTGAATAACGAGATCCTCATACTCTCTACTGACCGATTTCGTGGTCATCAAAACCTCCATGGATGAAGAACAATTATTCTGTAGGTCCTTTAGTTGAAGAACGGTGATAAAAAAGTGGAGATAGTAGGGCATCGTGTCACACCCCAGAACATCCATTTCAGGTCACAGGCCTACTTTGGAGTCAGAAGCATGTGACAGTGGGAACAACCCACCTAAATAGAATATAATATCATAGGAAATATAATAAAAAATTTAAGGAACAACCATACCAAGACATACATCCTCAAAGTTATTATAGACCAAAAAGTTCCAAATGCCCTAAAAAAACTTCCAAAACTAAACCCAAAATTCATCAGAGTTCTCACAGCTGAAAACCTATACATACTCTAGAAAAAACTAAATTCCCGAATTACACAAATTATCTCAAATAACCACAATTTTGGCTAAACAGCTAAAAGCCTCCATCCAAGACTGCTTCTAACTCAAACATGTTCAGCCACAAGGTCTACAAATAATAATAGTTTTAGTGAGTATGACTTAACAGGTTTCAAATCCTACATAAGCTAAACATATACTAATTGAAAAGACAAATAATATTTAACTGAGAAATGAGCTGGAGTAAACATATATTTAACTACAAAGAAATTATAACTAAACACAATACTACAACATATTAAATAGATAACCAGATAGCTCAAAGGGTTAACTGATTTAACAGATATAAGGCTTAATCGATTTGATATAATTGATTACTAATTGCCATGTGATAGATAACAAATACAACGCTAAATTGATGAATATCGATTATTAGAACATAGAGTTCAATCGATTACCGCACAGTCTGGTAATCAAAAATTGAAGCAAAGCTTAATCAAAGCCAAAAGAACATCAAATCGATTACAAAAGTAAGCACTAATCAATTAACAGATCTTCGCATAATCGACTCACTAGGCAAAGATATAATCAATTAGAAATAAGAGTCATAATCGATTATCAAAGGCATGGTCCAATTGATTACTAAAACAAAGGTAATCAATTCACGGGACAGAGACATAATCGATTATCAGAGACATGTCGAATTAGTTCAGTGAACTCATTCTCCAATTAACACATGTGTGTTTGTCCTAGTGCCCCTACACGTGACAATGAGACCAGTTACGCTCATCATATGAGCAGGCACAACATACACTAGTCTATTCGGACATAAGATGTCATGTTTCTAATATGCTTTGACTTGGAACAATTTAGAGACTATAGTCAGAAGTATTGGTCTCATTATTATAATCTCATTGTGATCTAATATTCTCACATAATCCTACAGACTTCATTATGTGCTATTAATTAAATGCCAATCTTCATAATGAATTAATTGTAATTTATTGTGAACCAGAATGCATATAGGTGCTTGATGATTGGCTTTGAGGACACCTATTTTCAACAAAAATATGCTTATCATACACATCAAATATATCCAGACTTGCACATTACATCAAATCAGAATCCTTAATGACTACATAAACCCAGCACTTAGGCAATTCAGTGTTGCATCTTGGTTAATGCGCATAACCGGGGAGTCTCTAGTCCCACCATAGAAATACCAAGTCTCATGCACTTAGGCACGCATGGCAATCTGGGATTTTCTGCACTTGTTGCCTATAGGCTAAATCAAACACCAAGGTGCACGCATTTCTACACGTAGGGTGTTTATAAGTCACATGTATACACAATGGCAATGTCTGCATCATATCAAACACATGTGCACAGATTTCAGAAGTTTCCAACAAATAGGGTGTCAAATTTAACTAAATAGAATCAACAAACTTGATTATCAGAACAATGCTAACAAAGGAAGCATAAAGCTGATGAAATCTAAGTTCCAAGATGAATCAAGAACCCGAGCAAAGATTGAAAGAAGATTTGATAGTAGATTAGTTTCAAATCCTAAAACCAGTGATATACTTGTGTATAGAAATATCTAAGAAGTATTTGGACTCTAAAACAGGTCAAACAGATCAAACCAACCTCCAGATTAATGAGATTCCAGAAGACAAATTGGATTCGAACAACTAAAGTTTCAGAATCAGTAGGGTAGATAGATCTCATAAGCATTTTGAAATCCTTAGAAAATACATATAGTTTTCTACAAATTAACTTGCTTCAAAAGATCCACCTATCTCAAACATAAGAATTCCAAGAACACCATGCTTTTGGTTCTCCTCTGCCCCTCTATACGTAATAGCCCACTCCCAAGGAAAAGCCCAATCAAAATGTGGTCCTAATTAGCCTTAAGGGTCTATTTATAGGCCACTGGATTTCCATGCATGCCTAAAACATGAGCAAACGAAACTGGATTCCAAACTTGCATAAACCCAAATTAAATCCTAATTTGGTCACGTGTTCTAATGGATCCCATAACCTCTAAATTGCAACTTAATTTCTAACTAATTCCATTGCTTCACTACATTCACTGTTGATTTTCTAACTAACTACACCACCAAATGAATGCCACGTGTCTAAGCCTTGGGCCGAATCCTACCTACCATACATGCCAACTCAACCACTACTAACAAACCATAACAACAAGCTGTTAGGCCTAATTCTAATCGATTCCACTACCTTCCTTTGCAATCGCATGTCCAATTAAATTCTTAGTTTGAATTCTAATCCATCATTAATATTAATGTTAGTAAGGCATAACACGTCAGCCATCACAAGGGGGTGCCCGAAGGAGGTTGGCTAGAAGAGAGAGAGAGAGATGGATGGATAGCCATGAGACCTTACTACTTGGCCAGTTTTCCTCTTGCACTGTACTTATAAAATTTTTGGGTAGTTTTTAACAAAAACCTCTAAACTTTTTTAAAATTCTCTAAAGTCCCATTTTTTGAAATCAAATTGTCATCAAATCCTATGAGACAGTCACTTGGTGCCCAACTTTGTGATATCATTTGTAAATCCCTAAGTAGATCTTCCTTTGGTCATAATATATGTAGAGCAAATGAAAAAGTTGGCGGTAATAGATGGATTAAGGAATGGCAATGATCTTACATTCCCACAACAATTGATATTGAAGGAATGTGCTAAAGAAATTTACTCAATATTTTTAGTTTATAATCATAATATTTAATCTCATCATTCTCTTTTTCTCACCTTATGTTCTAGCAAAATGGAAAATATGCAAGAAAAGCTCCTAATTTCACTAAAATCTTCACACTTTATTACTCTTTTGAATAGCACTAAAAAATCCTCCAATATAAAGAATCATAGCCAATGATCTACTTGGTTAATTATGATCATTCATCTTTAAGATTGTAAATAAGATTCCCTTAGAGAACGTTCCTTTCCATGAGTTTATGTGAAGGGAATACATATAAGTTTTTCAATTCTTCAAATTTAGGTATATATATTGAAAAACAATCAATGCCTTTGCTTTCTTAATAATTCATTGATAAAATGTCTTAAAAAATATAATACTGAAGCCCAAGTAATTAAACCTCATCTCTTCTTGCTTTTATTTAACCTTCACTTTCATCCCTCTCAAATCTCCTAATCTTGTGCATCACATCTACATAAACATTGTCTGAGCTTTGCATATGAATATTGGTGATAGAAAGTTTATGTTTACGTTTACGTTTATGTATACCACACACACACACACACACACACATATGAGGTGGATTGAATGAGCCCTCTATGAATTATTAATCTACCCATGTTTAATGAAAAATATTGGAATTGATAGCTACTTTCTTAGATTGGTATTTTACCTTACATTTTTATCATTTTATCCTTTAAACATAGACCCTCTATACATAGACAAACATGCCCTTCAAAAGTATGTTCTCCTTGAATTGTCATGAAAATCTAAATGTACACATATTTGGGCCTATGAATTTATCATAAATCCTTTATATATCACAAATATCTATTACATCTAAGCCAAGTTTTGGGCATTGAGTTGGGTTAAAATGGTAAACTTAACAAGGGAGTTCATCTAAGTTAGATGAGCCCAGAGCTCAATAGAATATACAAATAGATTGTGCAAGTATGAAAACTAACTTTAGTAAATTTAATAATTGAAATTACGATGGAAAAGGAAGATGATGATGAATAGTTAAGTATAAAAAGTAAACTTAGCAGTACTACAAAAGGTAAAATACATTAATTTTATTAATGTGTCCACTAAATCCATTATTGAAAGAATAGCAAGTGCATTGTCATCACTAATGCTAAATCTATTTAAAATAAGAAAATAATTTAATTTGTCTTCGAGTATGAGGAGAACCTCTAAATTACATACTGGAATGCACTATGTCGATCTTGAGAAGCCACATGAACTATGAACACGCATACATGAGAGAGAGAGAGTGAGTGAGTGAGAGAGAGAGAGAGAGAGAGAGAGAGAGAGTAGGTGGAGAAGCATTATTTGAGTAGTTTTCTACTAACATTTTTCTCGTATTTTCAAAATTTTGTAAAAATAGATCATAGAAACAAAAATGAGGTAAATATTTGAAGTTAAGAACCCTTTTAAATCCTATCAAGGAGAACCTAAAAAAGCATTCATTGTGATGAAGATTGATACGGCCCAAATTGCATTAGAAATGTCTTTGTTTCGAGTTGTAGGAGGTAGGATTAGGCTTAGTCACCTAGAATATATGTTGTTCATACAGATATGAACCTTTTGATAGCTCCAATTAAGGAATTTTATTAAGTAGAAAACTTTGACATATCATCTTGTAGTTGACAAGAATGTTTTATTTATACTACCATATCAAATAGATTTGAAAGAATATTCCTTCTATTCTATCCATGAAATTTTTTTTTGACTATTAGATTTTAAGTTCTGATCATGCAATTTAATTTATTTAACTCTCTCTCCCTCTTCTTCTATCTCTCTTCCTTTCCTTGTTAGAAAAATATCTAAATGGAGTAACTCTCTCTTAGCTTCCCCCATTTATCCTCTCTCTTCTAGAGAGATGCAGAAAGATGTTAAAATGGAGCTAAAAGAAGTTAATAGGGTAATTCTCCCTTACCTTTCCTATTTACCCCATCACTCTCTCTCCTCTCATCCCAAAAGATGAAACAAAGATAACAAGAGAACCAATAATTTCTCTATTCTCTCTTTTTCTTTCTATTTTATTTATCTAGAGGATCTAAATGGAACTACTCAAATTTACTACCATTCTCAGTCTATCTCTCATGCAAGCAACCACCCATCATGCAATCAAAGGCTTGGAGCCATCTTATTCTCTTGAATATTGAAAAGGCCAATGATAATTTTACTGCCTTGCCTTTTATGTTTGCCATTATTAATGATATACACATATATAGCACCTAATTTATACTTCAATATTATTCAATAGTATACGCTTAGTATCAACATTCCCATATACTTTTTTTTGTCAATAAAAGTTGTCATATTTTAAACATAGAGAACAATACAAACAGGACAGTCAATGGATAGACACAACCAAATAACAACGAGAACATGTGACCCATACACAATGGCGATGTTTGGCCATGCTAGGGTATACAGAAAGGGAGAAACATATTGAAACAGGTACAATAGATAACTATGTAGACGTGGCCATATGAGGGAGTTGAAGCACCAAAGAAGTCATTGTGCAGTTGCTAATGAGATACGATCTGATGCATCACCAATGTCCTAACTCAAAGAGGAGCAGTATGACGAAGCAAACGGCGATAGAGGCCTACATCCCTGGAGAAATGGCCTAGACTAGGAGCCCGAATGACATACCCTAAAGAGCATGTGTATGAGCATCAACCTTCATACTCCATCATATACACCATATGCAACCTCAGATCTGGGGAAAGGCCAAGAAAACTCTATCGCAGGGCAACGGGCAAGAGGGTTGGCTTTGACGAGAAACACATCAGGTCAGTAGTTTAGGACTACGAAGGCACAAAAGGGGCGTCGACAGACATAGGAAAAACAAATAGTTTAAAAAGATGAGTTAACGAGGAAGGGATCACGATGAGGAAGTAAAATGGGAGAGGACAACTAAAGAGATGGCCCCACGGTGACCACTAGGGGCACCCAAGAGTAGAGCCCCAAATCGAGTAGGGGTAGGTCCCAACAAAACAAGAAGAGGACTATGAGGGGGGCGGGGGGTAGGGAGGTGAGTCGGTGGTAATAGGGAAGTGGGTGAAGTAGAGAGAATGGTAGAAAATCTAAAGTAGAGACCTCCCGTAAAACTAGACACAAGAGGCAGGTTGGTGAAGTAAGAGGGGAAAACTATACAAAGTGAAAAAATGATATTAAAGCCGAGGCTGTGGTGGCGCCAAGGGGCGCCGAAAAAGGGGAAGGACCCAATAGAGCAAGGATAGCATAGTCGACGAAGGTGGGGGGTGGGCATTAGTGAGAGGGAAGAGGGATCCCAAAAAGTGGGCCTTCAACGAAACTAGAAGGAAATAAGGAGGTGGGCAGCGGAGGAAGCACAAAGCATGGCGAGGGATGGAAACTCAGTAGGGAGTGGGAGGGGGACTCCCCCCCCACCCACACGACCATCGTCGATGACGAAGCTTCTGTCATTTCCGATGACAAATCCCAAGGGGTTGGTGGGAGCTCCCATCTGCCCCTCTGCACACTCGCTCTTGGAAGATCCAAGTTTGATGTTAAACAATGACTCACCAGCTTCAAGTGTGAAATATGACTTCTTTTTTGAGTGTTTGGAGACAAAGTTGATGAGTACATGATATATTAAATTAAGAATGTACAAAAATATAAAATTTATTAAATTAAGAATATATAAAAATAGCAAATTTATCTATTAAAAGAAAATAATTAATTAATAAAAACTTGCTTGTTTAAAATTTATTCAGTTCTATCTCCAACTATTACAATTATTCATCCAAGAATATTAAGAACATATATAAACCCTCAACTAAATATCTCTTGACATGCATTTGCACGTGTACAAGAACTAGAATTATTATAAATATTATGATATAATTTTTTAGCTTTTGCTTTTCTTCTACCAAATCAAGTTCTCATTTTAGATGAAAAAGTTGGATTGGTTTGGAGATTATATAAAAAAGTCCAGTTCTTGTTAAGAAATGTTAGGGGAGGGTTCAAAACTTAGGTGGATAACTTTGACCATTTATAGTGCCTTAGTTCTCACACCGAGGATGCGGTGCATATAAAGACTATATCCCAATTTCATTCAAGATTTCCTCACAATTCACATTTTTTTCATTAACATAAGAATTAATAGGTTCTCTTCCACAACAATTCTCCTACCCCATTTTAACTTTGAAATTTCCAAAATAGCATTAAAGCAATATAATTCTAGCTATATTAATTATAAACCAAAGCCTTAAATATAATACAAATACGAATCCAGTTAATTTACATTTATTTCCGTTCCTTTTAAAGTTATATGAGAAACATTCGCCACCGTAATACAATTGCTATCTGATCGGTGTCTTAAACGACACAAGAGATACAACATGTGTCGAGACTGAGAGATACAACATGTGTCGAGACTCGTAACAATCATTCGATTCGCCAATCGAACGACAGTTATAGCCGTTGATTGCAAGGCGGTTACAACAACGGCCGAAAAAAATTACAACAAATATATCAGGTAGTTTAGTTATATTTGATTACTAGGATTTCCCTACCTCCACTCCACCTCCGACAAGCCCACGGCCCAACCCCACTGGATTTGACGAGGACACACACGGGCTCCTCTGAATCCGGTGAGTTTTTATATAAACCTAAACGGGGAGGTAGAGAGAGACCAGTGTGACCTAAAAAAAAAACACACTTCTTTGGCCTTCTCTGCCGTTCTCCGCTGCCCCTTAAACCCTACTACCCCTTCCGCCGCAGCAGCACCATGGCCACTGGCGAGGCCGAGATGCCGCTCTCCGACACCCCATCGCAGGGGGACGAGATGGAGGAGGTGGAAGAGGTGGAGGAGGAGGAGGAGGAGATGGAAGAGGTGGAGGAGGTGGTGGAAGAAGAAGTAGAGGAGGACGCGGCCGGGGAGGGGGAGGCGCAGGCGAACCCCGAGGAGCTGCCCGAGGCGGCGGGTGCGGAGGCGAAGAAGTGGCCCGGGTGGCCCGGGGACAGCGTGTTTCGGATGATCGTGCCGGTGCTCAAGGTGGGGAGTATCATCGGGCGTAAGGGGGAGCTTGTCAAGAAGATGTGCGAGGAGACGCGAGCGCGCATCCGCATCCTCGAGGGGGCCATCGGCACCTCCGATCGCATCGTGGGTTTCTCCGCCTCTTTCCTTGTATCGGTCTAGGGTTTGTTGTTAGATTCAAAAAAAAAAAAAACTATGCATGCTATGCATGTTTGGGTACTCAAACTGAAGTCCCAAGCTGCATATCTGCATCCTAAAGTCTCGTTTTGCTTCATCTTTTTCCTTTTCATTCTGTGTATGATCCGAAAGCACCCTTCTTTGGTCTTTACTTCTGTTCTTTATCCACGCTTGGCTTAAAGCGTGAGAAAGTTGATCGCTTTTCTGAATTCCAGGTTCTGATTTCTGGGCGTGAAGAGGCAGAGGCAGCAATATCCCCAGCCATGGATGCTGCTTTAAGGGTGTTTAAGCGTGTAACTGGAATTTCTGAGAGTGAAGATGGTACAATTTCCATGCCCGCTGGCACTGCAGTTTGCTCAGTCCGGTTGTTGGTGGCATCCTCGCAAGCTATTAGTTTAATTGGAAAGGGTGGCACACTGATTAAGTCGATACAGGAGGGTAGTGGTGCTACCATACGGGTTCTATCCGGAGGTATAACTTCATATTATTCATTAAACTACATTGTGTTGAAATTTATGCATTGAAGTTTAATGAATACCTTTTATATAAGAAAAGGAACAATCTTTTCAATTTTAAAAGTCGATCAAGACTCTTAATAATCATACGTATTGCGTTTTTGTATCAACAGTAGTCAATAATTCTATAACATACAAGTAACAGCTACAAATAATTATAGTTCAAGTTTAAAATGTGGTGCCTTCGTCTAATACTACTGCCTAGCCTATTCGACCTTGAAGCTTTATGCATTCAGTTGTGAAGATGTAAGCAACCAAGCTACTTTTATCCACTTTGCATGGTAGCCATTGAAGCTAACTTCTGAGAGTCATAAAGGAATGCTTTCTGTTTATTTTGTCCACGTTGTATGGTAGCCATGAATGCTGACTACTGAAAGTTGTAAAGGAATGCTCTCAGTTCATGTAGGATTAGGACCATATCCTGTTAGTCAATTAAGCGATGGGGGTGATAACTGCACCTTATTTTTATTTTTGGGAAGAAAAAGGTGAGCAAAAGATAGTTCAACCTAACTTCAAACTGCATTGAATCCACTGTTGAATATTTGAGGGTCAAACGAATTTGCTCAATTCATGTGGGTCAAAATTCATGGAAATTCACTTGAATGAAAAGTTCACTAGTAAAAAGCCGAACATTATAGTTTGGATCATTTGTCATCATGGCTTAGGAAGCTAGCTGAGCCATACTGAAACTGGCTGAACTGGATTGGAATTTTCTTGGGACTATCACATTCACCTCTTTTCCTTGTCAGTTTGGTCAAAACATTAAAACGTATAATAAAGTGGTCAAAAGTGGTGCAGTTTCATGGTTAACTGGAGAGATTTGGTTTGAAACTGCCCAAAACACTGGGCAGCTTCATGATCCAACGGTTTGTAACCTGATTTTTGTTTATGAGTCATAGTTTGTTATTTATTTTGATTTTTTACTGTATTGATTATGTTATTAAGTTTATAGGGTTACTTTAGTGGAACCGCTTCAAACCACTTCAGTTTGGACAGAACCGGCTGGATCCGGTCCTGGAAGGTGGCAGGCCAGCCCTGTCCCGTTCCAGTTCCATTTTTTTCCCCTTTTAAAACCTTGGGTGCCTTGTGATCTAGTTACTAAAGCAAGTTTGGTTATCCTTTTGTTGCCTTTATGTTACCCTCTTGTTCTACTTTGACTTCCTAGGGAATAAGGATTTTATATGCTTGTGGTTTGTTGGGTTGTTACTATAGCTTAAGCTCTAGAATTACACAGCCTGATATAACCCTAAAATCATTCAGTTTTTGTCTGTTAAAAATGTTCCATATGACGCTGTACCTCATGAAATACAATATACGAGTGCGTGGCAATATAAGAGTGTGTTTTGTTCATGGGATGCTTTTATTTGTGGGCTTCTTCCCTTCCTTCGCCCCATACTTGTACATCCCTTGTAATTCCTTTTACATTAATGAATTCATGGTACCAACCACTTCAAAAAAAAAGGTGTGAAAGGCAATAGATGCCCAACAGGTTAGTAGTATGCTGTAATAGATTATAATACTTGAAGTACTGTGAAATAGCAGTGTAAACCCTAGAAACAGTCTTCTGTGTTTGTGGAACGTTAATTTTTCTTATGTCGGTCCACTGCTAAACTGTGTTTATTAGGACTGACTTAATTTAATCATGGAAGGAATTGAATTTGAGATTCGTGTGGTAAGCAGGAAGGACTTGAATTTGAGATTTCTGCAGTTAAAAGCTTTAAGGAGATAGTGTCTTTGTTGCTTTTATTCAGGAATCTAGCAAATAAATTAAGGTCCCATTTATTTGGAATGCTTTGATCAATGAGCAGACGTATAAAATGTCCTGAGGGACTACAATTCTCCTATGATTTTGTTCAGATGAGGTGTGTTTTGTGCCTTCATTTTCTATTTTACTGATTTAGATATAATCAAATGGTGATATGGCCAAACGTACTTTGCATTGTTCCTCTGCTATACATTCGCTCCACTGTCATTCCTTAAGTAGTCTATAATATTAAATAATATTAAATAATAGCAATTGGGAAGGTTGATTTTCTTGAAATACTGCTCCTATGCATGATGTGTTATAGGCCTGAGTATGCATCTATCACTAAGTGTTAGGTCCATGGTAGACTTCATTTGGGAAAACTTCTCCCCGGGGGGGCGGGGGGGGGGGGGTTCTCTTGTATTCAGATTTTGAGATGAGAGGAAGATCTAGGTGAGAGTTCCAAAGCAACACAGAAAGTGACACCTCACCATCTTTCCTCTAGACATGCCGTAATGACATTTGAAATCTTTGAAAAGATAGTATTTTATTTGGTAAAGATTTGGTGTTTTCTGGGTGTCCTATGAATTTATCCTACATCTATTCCAGAATTCAACTCCCAAAGCTTTTCCAAATGTTAGTGATGTAATCTG
This sequence comes from Zantedeschia hybrid cultivar, assembly GCA_030544215.1. Classification (NCBI taxonomy): domain Eukaryota; kingdom Viridiplantae; phylum Streptophyta; class Magnoliopsida; order Alismatales; family Araceae; genus Zantedeschia; species Zantedeschia hybrid cultivar. The sequence goes on along the minus strand of JARZZO010000002.1, from coordinate 56,189,986 downwards.
TGAATCTTAAGTTTTCTTTTTTTTTTTGTTTTTGGGTGGGGGTTGGCGGAGGGTTTTAATTGTCACGGCTACATACATTTCTGATGTTCTAATAATATTGCACCTTTTCTCAGAAAATTATTTGCATTTTGCATCACAACATATTGCCTCTTACAAATGTGGTTTATAATGTTCTGAATTGAAAATTTTTTGTTATACTTTACTCCCTATCATAAGCTGATGTGTATTAGGCCCCATTTGGGAACCAGGTTTGGAGAGCTTTGGGTGGTAGAAAGCCTCTGACAGCCCCACCTTGGTTTCCAAATGAACACAGCTGCCTAGGGGTTTGGAAAAAGTGATTCTTGAAAATAGGAGAGAGACAGACTGAAGAAAACTGATTTTTTTTTTCATGTGAGCTTTTGAGTGGCTTTTGCAGTGCAGTTACGTTAATATCCATTTCCTTCATCTTGTCTTTTCCTCCTAAAAGTAGAGTCCAATGGGTAAATTTGTGAATGACCAATGAAATGTATGTTTTAAATATATAAACTCTCCCATCTACATTTGCACCACCAACAGCATCATTAAAAGCTGTCTGCCTTGAAAAAGTCAACAGAAAGCTGCTTTTAAACTTTTGCTATTGCTTACATGGGTTCCCAAACAGGGCCTAAGCCATTTGTGATTCCCAAGAAGAAAATAACCAAATGGCCTAGTTGGTACCAGGGTTTATCAGGTGGGTGTTTCACAGATTTGAATCTGGGTGGGATGGGATTTACAGGATTATCTTAACTGTGCTCTGCCCACTGTTTAAAAAAGGAGGCGGCCTGCCTAGGTACCTCGGATGGGTTGGCCGCCTCGAAGGTTTCTGCCTTGGACTTTTCTTGAGAGTTTTGTCTCATAATATTTTCCCTTCATATAAATATGTAATGACCTATATGTCCTTGGTAATACATTACCTAGCATCAGTTACAAAAAAACAAGAAACATTGCATAGCATGTGTTGCATCTCTAGATATTGGCAAGCTTATAATAACAACTTTAAGATCTTTTTGTAGATATCAGACTTGCTTCATTGTTTGATGTTCATTCATAGTTAGGTTTATGATTAGGAAAAGAGGCTACATTAACTCTACAGCAAAAAATAGGTGGTCATTTTTTTTATTTTTCCATATATACATAGGCCTAATCGACATATCTAGTATACAATAATTATAATTCTCAATCTTGATATATGTAGTTATAGGATTTCTTATATAACATTACATGTATAAATTATTGAGATGCAACAATGTTTGAGTACACTCTTGATCGTCATCTTTAGTTATGCATTATGTTCTATCTCATGTACTTTGTTTGAAAAGTGAAATAGGTCATATATATTCCTTCTTTATGATTAACGTACAGGAAAAATTCCCGAATGTCATTAGAAATGAAAATTTATTTAGTCAAGCCAAGTGGTGCATAAATATTGTGTAAAATGTTAAAAACTAATAAAATGTTGTGGAAATGCTTTAAATATTGTGGCACTGTAGTGCAGTATGGTGCATAAATATTGCAGCACGTGTCCTATCTGTGACTGGTTCATCATGTTATCCTGTTTGACATGTTTTGAAACCATGTTAACATCATGTATTTTCGTGACCGATACAGCGTAGGCTATGATGGTTATATAACCATGAGGAAATGCTTCATCTGAATTACAGTAATGAAATTGTGGAGGAGAGCGATTGAAGATAGAATAAGGTCTTGTACTTTACCATGGATCACTGGTTTGGACTAATACTTGACTGATTGATTACCAAAAACGTATCCCTATTAAGACATTTGAATGAGGAGGTTTACAGGGAGGAACAAGAACCTCCATTTGGTTTTTAACAATCTGGAGAAGGATTATGAGTGGATATGGAGGAAAGTCATTTGGCGGGCTTTAGGAAAGGACCTGCATTATTAGTGGATGGAGGCAGTGACCGTGGACCTCTGAGAACCTGGTCTCCAATGTTTTAGCTCACGATGAAATGCTTGGATCACATAGTTGAGTGATTGATCCAGACATGCATTATTAGTCTCTTTAAATGTTCCAAACACTTGATACATTTTGCCTGGGTTCAGTCCTTCTGTTTCATTCCGTTCTTCCTCTCATCTTTGACTCTCCACTTTACTTGTTGTTCCACATTTTTCTTTGGCTTATTTCATTCCATTAATTTATCATGATTGTGTTTAGTTTTACTATATTTAATTTTGTTTTATTAAGTATTAAGTTTTATATTTTATTAGGTTGTCATCTCTCACTATTGGAAAAAAGATCATTTTTGGGATATTTACATATATACCCCTATTAAATTGTAATTACACTTTTGTCTAGCTTATCTTTTCATTGTCATTAATAACCCTGCTATAAATAGTTGTAAGTACCCTTACCTTTCTTTACTCTCTCTCTCAATGGCAGACCCCACCAGGTCAACGGAGCGGAGACCCATGGATCTTTTCTCTCTCTCTCTCTCTCTCCCCCCCCCCCCCCCCCCCCCCCCCAAAAAAAAAAAAAAAAAAAAAGAAAAGAAAAAAAAGGTGGGGGGGGACATACCACAGAAGCAATGGGAAACATGGAGTGGAAGAGAGGTGGGGAGGGCGAGAGGTTCAGGCGCCGAAGTGGTTAGCAGCGAGCAAGGATGACAGAGGAGCTGCCAGAGGAGGGGAGTCCTGCCCTCCATTATGTTGGCGATGATGAAGCAGGAAAAGGTGGAGGAGGAGAAGGAACATGTGAAGGAGGAGGGATCCGAGGCAGAAGACCCACCTCCCCATTTGGCATACCCAACGAAGTTCCAGATCTCAGCCGCTAAACCCTGACCAAGAATCAACCATGAATACTTGAATTGGGTTTTTGTTTGCTCAGTGATTAACTATTGCAGTTTGATAGTGTCTTGAGACTAGCCATAAATGATTCATCTTTTAGTCAATGGTTAGCTTCGAGAAGTTGGCTTTAGGGCAGGAGTACCTTTGGCAAGGATCCTAGCCAACATGACTATGACTACTCTTGGGGAGTGGAGAATGTAGCATAGAAGGCGCAAGGGAGCTTGGGTGTCAGGCTATGCTGGCTGGAGGGAGTCCTAGAGATGGGATTTTATGCCTTTTTTTTGAAAGTGGCTGGTACACGTGTATTATAAAATGCAAAGGGGGATGTACATGTGTAAGATTTTGTGCATTAGGTTGGAGGGTGTCAGCAAATCGGAGTGCCTGAAAGAAGCTTGCAGACAGCTCAACATTGACGATGATCATGTGGAATGTGATTATTCTTTTTTCTCTTTAAGTGGGAGTATGTTTGAGTGGGTTGCTCCTTTAATAACATGGGGTACTGTGATAACTCCATGAGTGAGCTAGTTCTTGGAGCCTTGGAGGTGGTTCCCACTTTGGTCTATTTTTCTCTTTAGTCCCCTACAGGGCTTTGTCCTTTCACTCTCATGCCCTCCTCCACATTCTATTTTTCTTCTCCTTTCTTCCTCAACAGAAAAGGGGGAAATGGCTGAGATTAGAGATGGAGCATTTTCTTTGCACGTGTGGAAGGTAGAGAGGATTGTCTATAGATGTTAGTTTGAGGATCTGTTATGTAGATCAGGCGCAGGAGATTAGTGTGTAATACACGAAGATACAGTAAACAATATCCATGGTGACTAGTAGTTGGATAATTGATCCAATGCAGAAATGGTGTCTTCTTTTAGTGATGAACATCAACATGCAGGGTCTAGGAAGGCTTATGTGGAGTTTCAAAGTGTGCAGTGAGAAAGTTTAAAATTGTGCAGAAGGGTCTTTGTTGGATGTGTCATTGAGCTTGAAGAAAATATTATTTTGGGCGGTAAGGAAAATGAAGGTGAGGCCACCAAAAACATCGTAATAGTTGTTAGAAGGTTTTTAAAGGTTGGTGAACACAAGTGGTATAGAGCCATGGTAAAGGCCTTTCTTGGGGCTCACAGGATGCATTCTAATGGAGACTAAGATGGAAGTTTAGATGGAAGGATTGTCAACAGTCCTGTTGTTTCCGCGGGGGGGGGGGGGGTGTGGGCGAGGACATAAATAACATGGTCACATAATCATTTGGAGAGGTTTTTCTGGCTTAGTTCTGAATTTCACTTGCTGGAACTTTTTTTTTTTGGGTGGTGGTTGGGGGGGGGGTTGGGGTCTACCATCTTGCCCTACCTAGGCATTTTTTAAAACATTAGATGACTTTATGTTGACGGCCAGCCAATATTCTTTTCAAATCCATTTTTAGATCCTTGGCATGGATGGCAGTACCGGTGCCGGCCGGTATGACCGGTACGGGCTTAAAGGGGCCCCAAAAAATCAGAAAAAAATTAGAAAAAAATGTAAACAATTAATTAGCTATGTGTTGAGTGTGACAAAAGTGGGTTAAGACAAAGAAGTACACATAACGCATACAAAATGACTATTTTTATATAGATTAAACATGAAAAATATTATGTTAATGTACTAAATATTTATAAATAATAAATGTTAACGAAATCAAACGATCCTTAACTATGAAAAACTTAAGTGAGTATACTAATATGGATAATAACTCGTAGATCCTTCTGATTCATCATCTGGTTGCTGTTGTTGGTACCCATAATAAGGTTGCATATGTTTCTTATATTCACCATAACTAAACAATGATGTAGCCAAGTCGTGCATCCCTCTTTGAATCCCTCTTGAAGTATATGCTTGTTGACTTGATGAAATTCCAGAATCATGATGTAAAGAAGTAGCATGAGGATAAGAAGAATACCCTGACCCATAACTACTACTAGGTGGATGGAATTGAAAGCCTTCATACTCTATTCGATCTCCCCAGCTATACATGCCTGCTTCTTGTTGGCCACCTCCATAACCTGACTGCTGTCTATACTGACTTTGTGAATTATAATCTCCTTGACTTTCATGTTGTCCTCTTCCTGTGTCAATATGTAAGGAGAAAGAAGGTGCATACACTCTGCCCCCGGTAGTAGCACCTGCAGCTGCACTAGCATCATCACTAGGAGACTGTGTCCCATCATCATCATCATCATCTTGATCATAATCAACAATTAACTTTCTTTTGACATTACTTGATTTTTTCTTTTGTGATGCCTATTTTTGCTGGCTTTCTTTTCTTTCTAGATCCTTTTGCAAGTTCAATCGATTCAATAATCCTTTTCCTCGTGGTGTATGCTTCACATAAATTTGCTTCATCTTATTAATGGCAGGATCGTCTCTGACAGCTAGATTAGTCCTCTCAAATGTAGATGTACTCTGTCTCAAGAATGATGGTGGCCCAACCATTCTAGGAGTGACTGGCCTACTATCTGATTCTGAGTGTCTAGCAGGCTCAAGCTCAGTATCAGGTGCAAATAAAGGCACATGTTCAGTCCGACTCTGATGCTCATGTGAAGGAGGAGGTGAATTTTCTTTTTGCCTTTTTGAGGTTCTTAACTCTGGATCTCTAGCAACAACTCCATCTAGTATGCCTTCTGCCCATTCTGTATCATCAGGATCAAAAACTGGCTCATCGACAGTTGCTCGTATCTCAACTCAAGTCTGCAAGGGATTATCATCATCAAATAACTCTTCCACATTAATTTGGCCAACAACATCTTCTGCGTGCCCTGCAGCTCGTTTCTCCCTCAATTGTTGTCTCAACCGGATATTTTTGATCCTCAATCTCATATTGTAATGGGCAGTATACCAATTTGTCCAATCGTTCAGCCTTTAATCGGTTACGAATTTTTTAAGTGTATAAGGCTGAACGTGCTCCAATTTCTTTCACATTGGCTTGTCGATGTCGTCTGACTCAAAACCCTCACTGCAACGGAAGCCAATGAATTATAACGCCTATCTCTGTTGTACACTATTATCCACCACTCAGTTGTGCCATCATTAAAAGAAACCAAAAAATTAATCAATATATGTTCTCGTTTCTTATGCACATATGACAACAATGCAATGACTAAGTATACTTGGGCTCACTTTCTCTATGGCAATTTGCACAGAGTCTTCATTATATGTCTCCGGCCTTAGCCTATAAGCCTCCATCTACAAAGATGGAATTAACAATTAATAGAATTCATAGGCTTTTCAAATTACAAGTAATTGGATAAATCTTAAAGTCAGATCTTCACTAAGTATACCTGTCTCTCTGCCTCAATTCTATCTTTTACTGTCCTCGACAAACGTGCAATCACATTTAGTGTGCCTTGGATCACCTCTCCATCAATGTGCATTTGCTGACTGTACATTACTCGAGGATTTAAAAAATAACCTGTATTTAGGTGGATAATTAGTAATGTCAATTTAATAAATAACGTCCCATGTAACAGTATAAGACTGCACTTACCAGTTGCATGTAAGTCGTGGTGTAATGTGCTTTTCCATCTGACATCAATAAAGTCCTACCACTTCATATAAGTATTGGGAAATACGTTCTTGATGTGTACCTTAGCAATGTCAATTGTCTCGTACAAATATCCCATGTAATTCTTATCATCCTCGTCCACCAATTTTAACACATGTACGAGAGGTTCCACCAACTTCAGATAAGTCTCCATATTACTCCAAAATTTTTTATTCTCTGATTTTCTCACTTCCAAATGTTCAGATTTAGATTCATTGGAGGTGGTCCGCATATACTCCAAGAACTCCTTATTAAACATAAAACCCTTGATCTCATTCCTGAATTTGTGTAAAGATTCTAAAGAAATAAAATTAGATGCAAATCGTGTAGGCCCCGCACGGATGAGATCTCGATCTCTAGATGCTTTTTCTCTAAACATGTTCAAGATCCTAGGATGACCATAAATAAAATGGGTAATGCTTCGGGCTCTCTTTATTGTCTTGCTGACAATCGGATCCTTACCAATGTCTTCAAGCATCAAGTCCAGACTATGCGTTGCACATGGGACCCAATAAAGGTGTTTGCGCTTGTCCATTAACTTTTTTCCTGCAGTTTTATAATTTGGTTCATTATCGATGACCACCTTCCCAATATTTTTCTCTCCAATTTCCTGCACCATTTGATCCATCAAACTAAATAAATATTTTGCGTTTTTTAAATAGTTTGAGCATCAACAAATTTCATAAAAACTGTCCCTTCTATGCAATAAACAAGAAAATTAATCATGGATTTCTTCGTAGTACCAGTCCAGCCATCGCACATAATTGTGCATCCTCTCTCCTTCTATATTGCCTTAAAACTTTCAACTCACTATTGAAGTTCCTCGTATTCTCCATCAAGCCCCCGTCCATATATGTCTCGACGTGTGGGGGCTTTGAACCCACGACCATGATCTGCTATTGCATCAATCATAGGCTGAAAATAAGAATATTGGACAGCATGTGAGGGAACACCTGCATGCAAAAACCATTTGCAGATGCTTTTAAAAGCATGTCCTGTTGCTTCAGCTGACTTTTTTACTCCTCTCATTGCTTGCTTGATTTTTGGCTGAGTAGACCTCTGTCTTCTAAAAAGATAATTGTCCATAGGACCCACTTGGCCTCTAGCTTGACTTGTGCTTCTTGTTGTTGGTCCATCACCTCTCCTTCGGGCTTCGTCTTCTTGTTGATGCCACAAACTCTCTCTTCTAGCTGCAACCATCTCAGGATCTTCATCATCATTATCATCATCACTAAAGTCTACAATTTGTTCAGCCATTTGCCTCTCACGTATAGAAATGCCACTGGTCACATTATACATCCCTTTGCCTTTTGTATTATGTCTACCTGAAATTTCGTCTTAGAGTTCAACCTCCTCTTCATTCTTTTGTTCTTTTTGTGCTTTCCGGCCACGCAACAATTCACGCATCTCGTTGACAACTTGTCGGGGACAGACAGTACACATTGTCACATGTCTTGTCTTCCCTGCTAAATGTTTTTTTCCTTGAGTGATTCCACCACCCATATCTTTGTCACAATATTTGCATTTCACTCTCCTCTTTGTACTATTAACTAAGGTGATATGGGCTCACCCTAGGTCTTGTTCTTGCTGTTCAGCCATGTTCCTACAACAAGAAAAAAAAAGTAGAAACAAATATAAGAATATTTGGCATTATGCTCCTATTTTAAAACATGCAATGAAGTTTAATTAGACTTTAAATGATGTTTAATTTATGTAATTAGACAAAAGTCTCAATTTTTAACCACTAATTAGGACCAAAATTGAGGATTTTTCCTAATTAACCATCGATCAACGTAATTGACAGCACACTCCTAGTTTAAAACATGCAATGAAGCTTAATTAGGTTCTAATTGATGTTTAATTTAAGTAATTAGACAAAAGTCCCAATTTTTAACTGCTTATTAGGGTCAAAATCGGAGATTTCTCTTAATTAACCGTCGATCAACGCAATTGACAGCACACTCCTAGTTTAAAACATGCAATGAAGCTTAATTAGGCTCCAATTGATGTTTAATTTAAGTAATTAGACAAAAGTCCCATTTTTTAACCGTTAATTAGGATCAAAATTGGGGATTTCCCTTAATTAACCGTCGATCAATGCAATTGACAACACACTCTTAGTTTAAAACATGCAATGAAGCTTAATTAGGTTCCAAGTGATGTTTAATTTAAGTAATTAGACAAAAGTCGTAATTTTTAACTGCTAATTAGGGTCAAAATTGGGGATTTCTCCTAATTATCCGTTGATCAACGCAATTGACAGCACACTCCTAGTTTAAAACATGCAATGAAGCTTAATTAGGCTTCTTTTGATGTTTAATTTAAGTAATTAGACAAGTTCCAATTTTAACCGCTAAGTAGGGCCAAAATTGGGGATTTCCCCTAATTATCTGTCGATCAACGCAATTGACAGCACAGTCCTAGTTTAAAACATGTAATGAAGTTTAATTAGACTTCAATTGATGTTTAATTTAAGTAATTAGACAAAAATCTCAAATTTTAACCGCTAATTAGGGCCAAAATTGAAGATTTCCTCTAATTAACCGTCGATCAATGCAATTGACAGCACATTCCGAGTTTAAAACATGCAATGAAGCTTAATTAGGCTTCAATTGATGTTTAATTTAAGTAATTAGAAAAAAACTCTAATTTTTAACTGCTAATTAGGACTAAAATTGGGGGTTGTCTATTTTACCAAGAAAATGAACGTAAACAATTTAAGAAATAGTTACCAACTAAAAAATAATCACTACATTAAAATATAAATCATACCTTCTTTTTTTCTTCCACCCAAAACAGTGAAAACGTCTCCGAAAAAGAGTGAAAACGTCTCTGGTGGCGGCGGCGGCTCTTTCCCCTCCTTCCCCTCCTCCCTCTCCTTGCCAAAAACGAACCCCTCTTACATATATGTTTCTGTGAGAGGGGAAAGTGAAAAGGGGTGTTTCACGGGCGTACCGGCCCGGTACAGTAATTTTCCTTTTTTTTTAAAAAAAAATACAGTACCGGCCCTTAATGGAGGTACCGGTACCGGCCGAAACTGCCATCCATGATCCTTGGTCTTAGCATTTAATTGATTGAGTGAATGTTAGCTTGTCTTTGAATTTTGTTTGATCTTAGAATGCTCTAATAATTGCCTGCTTCTTGATTTTTTGTCCTGGAATTTTATAGAATACCCATTGTTTTGGAAGCTGAGATATTGTTTTTTCGTTTAACCTGTTGCCAGATGATTTGCCATTTTATGCAACAGCAGATGAAAGGGTTATTGAGATACAGGGTCAACCTTCTAAGGTTCTGAAAGCACTAGAGGGAGTGGTTGGTCATCTAAGGAAGTTTCTGGTTGATCATAGTATTCTTCCCTTATTTGAAAAGAGAGTAAGTCTGTTTTGCTTTGTGCTTCCTTTTGGCTCTTGTTTCTCGGAATGCTAATGATGAGGCTAGTTACAAAATATGTTTCAGCATAGCTCATCTGTTACATCTGCACCTCAAGAGCGTGCTGTGGATGCTTGGGGTGAGAAGACCCAATCCTTGATGCCAACATCTCAAACTGGAATTGGCAGTGATTATTCACTTCCGCTAAAGCGAGATTCTTTGTTTCTTGATCGTGAAACACAACTTGAGTCTCGAACTCAACACTCGGGACTGTCATTGTATGGACAAGATCCTGCAATTTCTGGGTTAGGTTCTTCAGGGCTAGGGCGAACATCTGGTGCTTTTATTACTCAGGTTTGTATTTTATTCTTTGTTTATGTTTTTTATTGTATTTCTATAATTTGAATTAAGCTTGGAGTTATGGTATTTTTACTTCATTTTCTGTTTGTCTGCTAAGAAACATTTGACATAGAATTCCTCACCCCCAACCATGACGTGGTTTGTCCAAGCTTGACTGTTATGTCTGTTTACTGGCAGCATGTTTTTAATCGTCAACGTCAACAAATACATTTTGTTAGGGATCTAAGACCATGAGCTGATGTTGTGTGTAACTTGTGTGCTGTTGTGGTTGAAATGCTGTCTTTACCCTCCATTTTAGCTGTTGATTTCATGTTGTGTTTTGATGTATGCCATTCCATTCTCGTTGTTCCAATTGGTTTCCCCCTGCTTTCTCTCACAGTATCCCATGAGATGAAGATGCAACGATAACTGTCTCAATGGACAGATATTTAAACAGAGCAGATATGAAATTCCCTTATCTGCTCTGTTTATAAAACATGTTAAATAGGTTCTGTCTAACATCCACTGGACATTAGTTTTGGATAATTATCCAACTATCCAGATGCGAATTCAAAATAGATCCGGTTACTATCCAAATCCATTTGCAGCAACACCTCCTGACACAGGAGAAGAGGGACCGGGGGACTGTGATACGAAGTGTTGAATCAAGTGAAACTCGATCATAACTGTCTCAATGGACAGATATTTAAACAGAGCAGATATGAAATTCCCTTATCTGCTCTGTTTATAAAACATGTTAAATAGGTTCTGTCTAACATCCACTGGACATTAGTTTTGGATAATTATCTAACTATCCAGATGCGAATTCAAAATAGATTCGGTTACTATCCAAATCCATTTGCAGCAACACCTCCTGACACAGGAGAAGAGGGACCGGGGGACTGTGATACGAAGTGTTGAATCAAGTGAAACTCGATCATGCAATTTGTTTTGGACATGAAGAATGTTGCTGCAATTTATAGATGGATGCAGCCTTCAAGTGGGACAAACATCAGTTGAAAGTTGAAACTGCATAGAAATTATGTATAAAGGCGACAAAAGCAAGCATGTAGATAGATCACAATTTATACCAACTTGAGCTAATTTGCATTCACGTGCATAATCAAAATAAGAGTTGTAGTTATTCTGTTCCAGTTTCAGCATCGCTGAAATTAAAAAGACCTTGACAAATTGACAAGTTGGGATTCACATCTGACTTGGAAGGCTTCTAATGCAAAGACCACTTAGATTTCATCATTACAAGTCAGTCTGAGCCTTTAAATCACATATGACATTCTTAAAATAAGAAAAGATCTTCTGATTGATCAGTGGATTTTGTACTGGTTCTTGGTTTACTTATATTTATTTATTTGTCCACTTATAAATTTTTAGCTAGACATTTTAGCTAATTTTGCTGGAATAGTTTGATGTGCAACTCTCACTTATTATGGCTTAGATTTGGCAATGATATTTGATTGGCATGATATGAAGTGGATAACGAATGATGATATTGCTTGAAAACTGAATCATTGTCATCCTCGTCAATCATCTACCGAAGCTCCAATAATTGAGTTTGAGGCATATGTCCTATTTATAGAAGTTGTAATTTTTGATACTTGGGATATTCCAGGAGAATGGAAAGATACGGGAAGATGTTGTACATAGTGTTAAGATAGGCTGAATGAAAGGGAAAGTATTTTTTGAGTCCTTTGTAATTGCCAATTACCTTTAAAACTTTGGAGTGAATTATTGTGAGATCTATTATGTTATTTAGTGTTGAGTGTTAGGGTGATGGGGAAAGAACAAAAAATGAGACGAGGGTTTTGAATTGGATGTGGGAAGACTAAGAAAGATAAAATTCAGAATGAATGTGTGTATGAGGTCTTAGGAATACTGTGCATGATTAGAGGTTAAGTTGAAGGGAAATATGCTTACATGTTTTGGTCATGTGCTGTCTTCAGAGTTTGGTGCCTGTCAAAGTTCAAGTGGATGAAGGTAAAAGAGTTTAGGAAAGGTCTACGATGAGACGATTTGATGTATTAAGAGAGGACATACACAGGTTTAATTACGAACATGGCACCTTATGGGATAAAGTGGCTAGACTGGATTCAGAGTTTGGTGCCTGTCAAAGTTCAAGTGGATGAAGGTAAAAGAGTTTAGGAAAGGTCTAAGATGAGACCATTTGATGTATTAAGAGAGGACATACATTTTCTAGGTTTAATTACGAACATGGCACCTTATGGGATAAAGTGGCTAGACTGGATTCATGTAGCCGATCCTAAATAATTGGGATGAGGATGTGATGGTGATGACATGACGATGGGGGCATAGATCTTGTTGTGTATTTCACTCTATTGTTCATTATATTTTGTTTACAGCATGTAAAGATCTTTTTTAGAAGGTGAATATGTAAAGATCTTAATCATATTAGATGTATTAAGAGTAAGGATGGTAAGGTTCTAGTAAAGGACTGTGAGATTGAGGAGAGATAGGGTGCTTATTTTGAAAAGTTGTTAAATGAGGATCAATTCAGAGGCTATCCTTGTGAAGAAACTAATGACGCCAGCGGACAAATTAATTATTATTACATTCGACAGATTAGATCTTCAGAAGTTGAAGATGCTCTTAAAAGGATGAGAGTGGGTAAAGTCTTTGGAATATATGAGATATCTATCGAAGTTTGGAAAAGTGTAGATAATATAGGTATTAAGTAGGTAACTGGACTTTTCAATAAGATTTTAAAAGAAAGGAGAATGTCGGATGATTGGAGAAAAAATATTGTGGTTCCCTTCTTTGAAAATAAATGGGATATTCAAAATTACAATAATTATCGTGAAATTAAACTTATGAGCTACACTATGAAACTTTGGGAGAGAGTAGTAGAGAAGCGTCTCAGGAGTGTTATTAGTGTTTTAGAAAATCAATTTGGATTTATGCCTAGTAGATCTACTACAGAAGTTATTTTCTTGTTGGGATAATTGATGGAAAAATATAGAGAGATGAGGAAAGATTTATACATAGTTTTATTTAGAGATTGTGTGTACCTAAGGAGGTAATTTGGTAAACTTTAGAGAAGAAGGTAGTATCGAAAAGTTATATCCATGGGATTAAAGATATGTATGAGAGGGCTTATACTAGCGTAAAGTCTATTGTCGGAGAGACGTCTGAGTACCATGTTATTATTGGACTGCATCAAGGGTCAGCTTTAAATTTGTATCTCTTTACTTTAGTTATGGATGAAGTTACAAAATACTTATATGATGACATCCCTTAGTATATGTTATTTGCAGATGATATTATTCTGATTGATGATGATACTAAGAATTTGAATGATAAATTAGAACAATGGAGGTTTGTTTTGAAATCTAAAGGTTTTAAGAGTAGTCGAGCTAAGACAGAATATATAAATGTAATTTCAGTAATAGAAATGTTGATCAACTTGATTTAGTCACTATCAAAGGTCAAGTTATTCTTAAAAGTAGCAACTTTCAATATTTAGATCTATTATTTAAGATAATGGAGAGATTCAAGAAGATGTCACCTATAGAGTCAAAGCAGGTTGGTTGAAATAGAGAAGCGTGTCTGGAGTCCTTTGTAATCGACATGTCCCATTAAAACTTAAAAGTAAGTTTTATAGGACAATTGTGAGACCTACTGTGTTATATGCTTTCGAGTGTTGGACTGTGAGAAAGGATCATGCGTAAAAGTTATATGTTGTTGAGATGAGAATGTTAAGGTATATGTGTAGTAAGACTAGAAAATATAAAATTAGGAATGAATATATACGTAAGAATTTAGGTATAGCTCTTATTGACGTTAAACTTAGAGAGAATAGGTTGCAGTGATTTGGTCATGTACATCGTCGTCCAAGTTTCACACAAGTTAAGATGTGTGATAGAATTATAGTGGAGGAGGGTAGAAGAGATCGAGGAAGACCTAAGATGAGATTGTTAGATGTTGTTAAAAAGGACACGACATTACTACGCGTTACTTCAAGTTTGGCATTTGATAGATTAAAGATGGCGGGACATGATTCATGTAGTCGACCCCAAATAGATGGTGTAAGGTTTTGATGATGATGATGATGATAATTTCATATAATTTTCCCTACTGCCTCCATCTCGGTTTTTCTTTTCTCCTTTTAGGACCCTCACATTTACGAGATTCCTAACTAGATCCTTTTGTTTGTTTTCTTTGTACATTTATGTGCCATCAAAATGGCCTCTCCCTTGTTGCTACTCTTCCCATCTCTCCTGTAGGGTTATTCGACATACAATCTCTCGTCTTTGCACATCCCCTCTCATTTTCATTTCAGCTACTTATATTTTGCTGACTTGATTTTTCTTGGTAGCCCCACACTTTGCCTCATACAAAGTTATCTCAATTGCCTGTTTATGATACATCCACAACAAATTTAACATGAATATAATAGTCGTAAGGTACTTCAAAAGTTGCTTTCAATCCCTTAAAACACATCCCAGCTATATCTTCCTTTGTTTCAGTAACTGAACTCAAATGTTTGAAACAGTCTTTTTAGATGACTCTTTTCTTTTTCTTTTTTAAAGTGAGCATATTTTTTTGAAAGCGGACAGTACCATAAAATAAATTAAATGAAAATGAAATGCACAAGAATAGGAGAGAGCCCAGAAAAAGGGGATATACAAAAGATATGAAAGCACTGTAAAAGACCTAAGCCCCCAACAAAACAAAAAGGTGTTAGAACAAGCATCCACCACCCCCAAAAACTTTACCCACTCTTTTACGACGTAACAAATAGAAGAAACCACTCTATCAGGAACATTAGCAGTCCTGAAGATACATCCATCACAGGTCCCATAAAGTAGCACGAAGAACCAGCCACTATAGCAACTGATCTCCCTTGGCATCCCAAGATCTGTGCCAATTCAAGAAGTTGCTGTCCACAGAATCTTGGGGCAAAAAACACAATGAAGCTGCTCCAGAAGCATCTTCCAAACTTCCTGAGAAAAGATACATGTGGCAAAGAGATGATCCATGGACTCCTCATAATCTCCACAGGGAGGGCAAGAAGTGGGGATTCCCACCAAAAAGCGGGCCCACCTATCACAAGTGGGGAGCCGATACAGAGAAATCCTCCGGATGAGAATTTTTCATCTTTAGAGGACTCTTCGGCTGACATGGTTAGCAAAGGGTGTCTAGTCCCACCATCTGCTATAACAGTGTAGGTGCACTTAACAGGGAAAGTCCCCTTTGCCTCCCATGACAACTTCCAAAGGTCCACCTTAACTCGATCCAGGGCAACATGCTGCAAGCACATCAATAGTTCGAAATTCACAAACTTCCTCATCATGCAGCTGATGCCTGAAGGTATGGTTCCAGGCTCCTCAGAGAGGTAGAGAGTCAAACACCTGGGCCACCAATGTGAACATCAAGGAGGAGATAGCAAAACACCTAGGGAAAAGATCCAACAATGGGTGGGGCTGCACCACTTGTCCTTCTAGAAAAGACATACCTTCCCGTCTCCGAGACAAACGTGAGTGCCAGCACATAAAATGTCTGAAGATTAAAGCTTCTTTTCCCCCTAAGATTAAACCCTGTAAATTCTGTTTTGGATCTACTAGTGTTAAATTCCCTGGAATTGATTTTTTCAAAGTCCCAACTTATACTCCAATCCATCCTGACTACATGTGCAGCCAACTGAGAGAAGGCCAAAATGATATGAGTGCAAAGTTGCTCCTTAATGCAATCCAACTGTATCAGGGACATTATTTTTCCATGAAACATCCTCCTGTTAGTCATTCTCCTTGATACATATCCTTACTGATATCTAACTTTTGGTAACTCCTTTGCTTTCTAAGGGCCATCAAATGATGTCCCTTATGCGCTCTATCATATGCTTTCTTTGAACCACTGAAAATATCTCTACCATCCACATTAAAAAAAAGGTTATAGTGATACCCTTCTGTCAAAAAAACCGTGAACTATAACCAAATATGCCAACAAGAGTCCATCAACTCTGGTAAACTTAGGAGTATAAATAAGAAAGTACCAGAATCTTTCTGTTGGAGTTCATGGCATTTTGACCGGAAGGTACAACCACAACCTTCCTGAAGATGTTGGGGGTGTCGATAACAATATGTGGGAGTCAGGGGTATAGATATGAATATGATACTTTATAGGAGAAAAATCCCTGCAAATTTCATAACCTTCGAATTAAGCTTCACTGACCTCATTTCCGTCTTTCCTTTTGGTCCGCAGTATTGAGTCTTCTAAATTGCTACCCTTTGTCAACCTGATAGTGATGGAGAATCATTTTCTCCTTAACAGTTTCTTAAAATAATTCATTCCACCATCATGCCTTTTTATACTTATGTCCCTTTGGTCTCACCTATGGGGACTGCTCTATGGCTGCTGCTTTCTTATATTTTAAAACATTTTGTCATATCCTTGCAATTCTTCACTTCATCTGCTTTGCCTTTCCAATTATCTTCCTGATTAACTACTTTAGAGATACCTTTACTATTCTTTTAATTTTCAGGATTGTGCCCTAGATCTTCTCTAAATGGTTGTTTACATGTTCAATAATCAATACCTTGCAACATATTAACAGAATGCCCAGCAGGATTTTGCTGCACTGTCGGATCTTTTCCGACAACCTGCAACATAATAACAGAATGCCTTTGTTATTAAAAAAAGTTATTTCTCACATTTATCTGTATGTGTGTGTGCAATATCATATACTGTGTCAATCAGGAATGACCTTACAGTCTTTTCTGATTATCCCTTCTTTTTTAGAACAAGGACATCCACATAATGTTGACCTTCCCCTACTAGGATTACATTCTATACTGACTCTAGATGGATGAGATTAGGTTTTTTTAAAATAAGAAAAAGGCTTTATTTTGGCTCTTATTTGACACTCTTAAGAGTCATACATGTTCCTCTTCCTGGAGAATAGTTGTTAAACTAAGATTATATGGAGTGAAAAGTCAACGATTGCATCTTCAGCTTCATTCTTCAATACATGTCTGTTAAAGTCCCCATTCATTAATGCTTTCCCACCATTTAGGATTTAACTACATTAATTCGTCCATCTCCCATGGTTTCTTTACCAAACCATCATTTGCATACAGGTGGTGTTTACTATATGAAGTATTTTTTTCTTACAATACTATGTTATTGTCATAAGTCTAGCACTTGTTTACACTTTGACTGACCTAGTTAGAATCCCAATAATTATGATAACTTGGTTTCTACTTCATTCTTTACATGAAGAGTTTTCATTCATGTCCACTGAAGCTATCCTTCCTCATAATGTATCTGAGTTCTTGAAGACATACCACATTTTCTATACATCTTAAGATATCCTCTTATTGCATCTTTTTTCCTATGCCTCTTTAATTTTATGTGTAAGAAAATGAGAATTACTCTCCATTTATCTCTTATTCCTTCCCTAGAGACTTTGGCCTATTTATCACTGCGGCCATGCTTGCTGTAACATGTTGCTCAAGGTGAATGCCTTAGGTATCCCTTGCTTATTTCTCAGTAAAACCATATTTCTCAGTAAAACCAGGTTCTGGTGTAGTTTGCTGTATATAGCCAGAGTTGCACTAGCATGAATATAATGGAAAGTTAGTCTAGGTTTCATTTGTACATCTGAGTGATATGTGGCTTAAGGTTTTATGGCTGGATGTTATTCTTGACATCAACACTCAGTGGGACAGTAGTATGAACTATGAACCAAGGATTTAAGGAATATGGTCAGCCCCAGATCAGTCTGGCCAGAACCAATTAGGTCAATTTATCCTTATCTGACTCAAGCCCATCCAGTCTCATTACGGTTGAAGGAGGGAATGGCTTGATCCAAATCACAGGCCCTTTCCTTAGTAAGATTCCGGAAGTATACAAAAAATAGACATGATTTTAGACATGAAAATAATATTTCTGAAATGCTCTAAATAGGAATAGAATATCATTGTCATTTCTTCACTCATCATCATTATTATCAAATGAAGAGATGCTAGCTCTATGAAATTCTCTAGGCACTAGTTTGATTGGAGAATAAGGGGGGATAGGATGGCTTATTCCCCTTATTTTTTCTATTCAATCTTGATTGCACAGATTTCTTGTATCAGATGGGAATGGCTTAGACCGGAATAAGAGAGAATAAGCAATTTGGGCAAAAGTGCTAGAATTGCTTATTCCAGCTTTTTCTAGGATTGTTTTTTTACCTAGAATAAGCATCAATGACACATCTTTTATCATGTTTTGTTTTATTTATTTATTTTACCTAATTAGAATGGCTTTTTTTGGGTAGAACTAGAATATAGTTATCAAAGCAAAAGAAGTGTTATTCCGGTGTAAGCAAATCCAGAATTGCTAGTACCGTAATAAGCAATCCTCCAATCAAACCAGCCTAGATCTAGGGGGGAGGCTGAACATGAGGATGCTATTGTGTACGTCTAAACATATGCATAAATGATGGCATAGTTATGATAGAGGAGTGCTGTGGTGCGGTTTTGGCATCTATGCGGCCGATCTGCATGTTATGTTTCAGCCTCCTTCCCATGTTGAAAAAATAGAAATCATCATAAATTTTTTAATATCAAATAACCACTGGGGGGAGGCAATTTTCACCAATTAGAGCTTAAATTTCACCGTTCGATCAAGTTCTATCAATATCCCAATTGATTGTAGCCGTCCAATTGTGTGCGAGTAAGTTGGTAATGAATATTTAAACCCTAGTGGATGGGAACAACCTTAAGGGTAATCTGACCAATTTCATATTTTTTGACCATTTTTTTCATGATTTTTAAAATCAAGATTTGCAAATACCTGATAGACGGCTAAGATTGAGTTTTCATAATTGAACTTGATCGGATGGTGAAAATAAAGCCCCAGGGTATGGAAACGACTTTAAGGGGAGTAATTGAATATTTAAAAAAAATTGGTGAATTTTATTTTTTTTAATATGGGGAGGGGGTCCAAAACAATGCGTGCGGTCAAACCGTGCGCACTGTAGTGAACCGCATGGTAGCATTCTTCTGTTACAATATTAAAGGGCATTCCAATCTCAAATAAGAAAGTTCTACATGCATCAATGATCAAGGAATTCCAAATCAGATGGGTGCTTGGATCAGGTGATGCCCAATCCCAATTTGGATCAGATTGGATCAAGCAGATCAGCGAATTGAAAGGGATCTGGTCCAATTAAAAAAACAAAAAATATTCCTGTAAAGAACAAGAGTTTATAAGTTTATAAAGTATCCATGAAAATATTAAAAAAAATAAGTATCTTTTATAAGATGTCAGCCATGTTTTTACTTTCACTGTATTGGCCAGGATCATCCAATTCACAAGGTAATGGGTCAATCCATGTCCAATTTTGCTGAGTTTGGTTCAGTTCGGGTCAAGTCACCCTGAGTTGGGCTGATCCTAATTCATTTTTCTTCTTTTTTTATCTTTTCAACTAGAATTTGTTTTAGGGCCAAAATCAGAGTCAAAGCTGATGTTGGAGTTGAATTGGATACCTGACCTCCGCTAAAAGATGTGGTCCCTTGACTTGTATTAAGTCTCTGCTGCACTGTAGACAACAATTGCACATGAATAGCTGGAGTCACACATGGCATTGGATACTATCCCTGCATACTCTTGTCAAATGTTCCATGAATCGGTGGACACCACTAATCAAATACTCACAATACATATCATGAATTCTCGGATCTGCTGACACTCTTTATCCATATTCTCATGCAGGATCTTGCCTGTTAGGTGCCATCTACAAAAAAAGGCAAGATAAAAACTATCTACTTAAATATGATGCCAAGTTGTCCAAGGCAATCTTCATTGTTTACATGCGCTTGTACCTAAAAGGAAGCACATGATGTAGACTGCAATCGACAAGTTGGCGTAAGCAAGCTAATCTGACAGTAGTTGGAGGTTCATCATGGAGAGAAAAGGGAATGAAGGTTGGCATGAAGGGTGAGGGAGAGAAGGTTATACTTAGAGGGCTCTTAGTGGCTAAAGAAGGACCTTGGGGGCTTTATGTTAGGCTCCAACACATCATCATCAATTTGGGGTGGGCTAGATCCAAAGGAGTTGGCAAAGTTTTTAGACTTCCTGCCTGCGTGATGTCAACGCTCCACAAGGTGGTGCCAATTTCCCATTGTTTTCAAGCAACACCCAGTTATGGACATGCAATGCCACCTGGTTGCCCAGGCGAGCATGAACAAAAGGTGTGCACCTTGGCATGCTCTTGTATGTTTGTCATCTTCGCCACCTTAAACAAGGAAGAACCTTTCCAAATGGTCTTCATAATCAGGTATTTTAGATATTTACACCCTTGACGTTAAATTAGAGTGTAGGAAGCCCAGAGTGGGTTCATTCACTTGCACGCTGTAACTTAACAGTTCTTTAATTGCTAGTTCAACTTATGCGATAATAGGATGAGAGGAGGAAAAGAAGAGGAAGGTCGAGTAATTATTTCCAGTTTCTCTTACCCTTCCTTCCATTTTCCAATAAAGCAATCCTACATCAACCTTTGGCCCTTTTATCCCTTTTTTATGATTTAAATTTTAAATTGTAGGCCACATTTATTAATACCATACAAACTTAGAGGGGAGGAATGGAGAATATGCCCTGGCACAGTTTGCTCACTTGAAAATCAGTCCTCGAGTCTGTCTAGTAAATCTTTCTACTCTCCAGTATATGAAGTAAACAATTCTACCACTATACTGGCCTACTAACATGATAGAGACTAAATATTGTTATTTGTATATTATTTACAAAAGTATAAGGTTAACCTAGGCTGCACCTTACCTAAAAAAAGGGATTAAACTAGGCTTCACCTAGGCATCTGGCCTTGCAGCCTGCAGGAAAGCAATAGATATTACCTTAACAACTATACAATTTCTTAACAAAATAATTTTGGACAGGATCGGGTCTTTTAGAGGTTCAACGAGATCAGCTGGCAGAATGCAGACTACTTTTTTGTGGTTCTGTTTATGATACAACCAGGCAAGCAGCTGCAAAGGTGACTGGACACAGGGATGCAATTTTGATATAGAAATATGTAGTGGAATGTCCTTCGTTATTTATTGTTCTTTAAGTTTTGATTCTGATAGCTGCAAACAGACTATAGATGTTGCATTACAATAGCTTCATGGAATTCTTGTTAGAAGTCATTCTGGTATGATGTAGCATTTGTCTCAGAGATCTTCCCCATTCCGTACATTCCCAATGCATGTAACTTTTTCAATGTTACAATTGATGTTTGCAAAAAGAAATTGATGTTGCATAGTTAGCTCAGCAGCTATGTTGATTGAATTTCTGGCTTTTTTGAGTTAATCTTTGTCCTTCCCTTTCTGATGCATTCATAACCATGACTCTGGTACCATTTATTGAACCTCCTTCAGGTTACACAGACAATGCAAATTCCACTTACGTATGCAGAAGATATCATTGGCATTGCTGGTAAAAACATTGCATATATACGTCGGAACAGTGGAGCAGTTGTCACCCTTCAGGAGAGTAGAGGTTTGCCTGATGAGATGACAGTAGAACTTAAAGGCACTTCTTCACAGGTTCAGGCTGCCCAGCAGCTCGTACATGTAAGAGTGTTTATCTCCAACATCTCTTCAGCATGGAATTGTGTTTTATGTTGAAGTCATTAGGTTGAAAGTTCTTGCTTTAGAGACAGCATGGTAGGAATTCAATTTAAGCGTGCTTGTAGATGTTGGAGGTGCTGTTTTGTGAAAACATTCTTGTGGAAGTTGTGCCTGCAATGACATTCTTGTGAGTAGCTCCAAATCTGGTTGTGTGACACTTCACCTATATCTTTTGTAGGAATTTATGGGAGGACACAAAGAACCAGCAGTGAGCAATTACGGCAGCAGTTATGGTGGTTTTGACACAGGTCTGCGCTCATCCTACTCTCAGCTGTCGAGTACGTCTTACCCTTCCTCGTTGGCTTCACAGCCCTATGGTGGATATGGGTCATCTGGAGTTGGTGGATATAGCAGCTACAGGTATTAAGTTGCCAGGAACCTACTAGGTCCAGTTCATTGTTACCTTAAGAGGCTGCTATCTTTCAGTATGAATGAATTGACCCTCATTGTAAAGCTTTGACGGTGGTACTTGGTTAACTTTTAATATTTTTTTTCTTTTTTTAATTAACAGAGTTGCTTTTGATTAGTGTATGTGTGAACTAGATGTTCTGCTTTCCTTGTTTTTCTTGCGGGGACCTGTTTTTTTTTTATTGAATTTGTACTTCTCATGCTGTCAGTTCAATGTTTGCTGGATCCCATTTACTTTTCCAGCTCTTGGGCATGCTGTTTTCCTGTTACGCTACTCATTGTCCACCTTCAAAGCCTGCGCTTGCTTAAAAGCATTAGCCTTTAAGCTGAGTGCCCTCGGTATAGAGAAGAGATCCTTTCAGTACATGTTTGGACCGGAGTCCAGCAATACTGAGAGGGGGAGGGTCCAGATATTTGTCAACTTTGGAGATTATATGAGGGCTTTTTGCAATGCCCCCCCCCCTCCCCTTCTCAGTACTGTTGGAATTCGATCCAAACATGTATTGAGAGGATCACCTCCCCTCAGTTTATGGGCATTTTTTGGCCAAAAAAGGAAAAATCCACTTTCGAAGTTTCTTTTGGCTTGAGTAGTACATGCTGCAATGCAAGCATTGCAATTGTCTTGAGTCATTTTGCAGTGCACATTCTCACTGGTCTTTGTATACATTAGGAGATGGTGGTTAGTTTTTCACAGATTTGACATTATTGTATCTGACAGGCATTTAGTATGCGTGTGGATTCGTGGGGATGATATATACTAGGCAGAGCTGATACACTACATAGGGCATTACGTAGGGATGATAAAATATGTAATATGTCATCTCTACGCAGCGCATGCCATATCTATGATTCTATGTAGTATATTATTACTTCTGCATAGTAGTTGTCATCCTTACATATTATTAGCACTGGCCGCCAACCACCCCTCCTATATTATTGGCGGACTTTATACCAGTTCCCAATCGAAACTCAAATACGCAACAAATCTATGACTTTGGCTATGTTCGACACATTTTTCATTTGGAAGTATTTTTGTATTTTCATTTAGTTGCTTATTGTGGAAGTCATCAGATCTTGGAAGTTATTTACGTGATATTTTACTGTGTTTTGGTTTTCAATCAAAAGTTTGTATGGGGGAGTTTGCAAGATTGGAGAAAAAATAAAGTTGCTATAACAGAGTTGGCTTATGTAACAAATCAAAATTAGTTATAATCTTTCTCTCTCAACTCGTGTTATGTGAGAAGTGGAAGTCAAAAGTGGCTTTCAAGTAGAAGTGTTGTCAAACATGTCCTTTATCCGTTTAAGCTTTTAACCAAAACGGGGAATCTGAATATGCCCCTGTATGCAATCTACTTGGCGACGTAAGGAGAGAGGGCTTCATTCTCCTAATCTTCTATTTCTTTAATATCCTGTTAGTCCTAAGATGATCCCTCCACCTTCTTGCCCACAATTCGCGTATAATCCTTGCCCCCCTTAATTTGTTAAACTGCTTCTTGTTCACAATCCTTCTCGATTTTGAAAAAAGAAATGATTGTGCTCAGCAAGGATAAAAAAGCATATCTATCGGGTCAAATAATGGTTCTATCGTTCTCCTTAGGACAATAAATAATCTTAACTAATAATAGAATATTCTGGAGCTTTTTGAACAATAAGCCTGCTGCATCACATTCGGTGGAACTAGCTTATTGCACCTCATGGCCGTGCAGTTAAAACCAAAAAAGGATTTTTTTTCCTTTTTTTAAAAAAATTTCTTAAGGTTGGTCTCACTATGTCCTAAATGTTTGAACAACAAAAAAATTTAAGAATACAAAATTGTGTTCCAATTTATTGTACTAGGCTCCTAGTTGGCCTGTTAACAGGGTTTTTTATTATTCGTTGGCACTCAATTTCTCATTTTTTAGAATTTTGTGTGGTCCAATTGGAGATCCAGTTATATGAACATGTGGCCAATAATGGGACAGACTTTAAAAAAAAAATTAATTTTTTCCATACAGGTTAATAGTGGTTTAACTCGGGGGAAATTGAAAATAAATATCTTCCTTGGGGATTATATGAAAATATGTATCATGCACGAGGTTACTCGTAAATACAGCATGTTTTTAGGGGGTTCTTTGTTGAGAGATCTTAAGTGAAGTAAGGTATATACATAGAGGGGATTATCTGCAAATATAAATTGCTTAGGGAGTTATTTGCAAGAATCCCCATTCTTTATCTCACCCTTTTGTTACCTTCAAGGTTTGGAACGGGTAAAGGGATTTCAAGTACCATTTACATCCACATAAAAGGAGATAAATTTGAAACGCATCTCAAACAAAAACTCTTATAAAGTTAAAGGGATCAATTTGGTTGTCGTACGAAACATTTTCAAACTGCTCTTTTTCAATAAAACTAATTTTATTTTTATTTGGGACGCTTGCCATTATTATTAAAAAAATGATTTACATATTTAAAAAAGAATTTAATACCGTTCATTTAATTTTCTCTCTTGACTTTAAAGATCTATTTTAATTTTAGAGAAGCTTAAATGAGATTTTGTTTTGTTGTTTATAATTACGTGTTCATCATGTTTTATCATAAAAAATGCTCGCATGAAGTGCATTCTATTATCTAGTAATATCCATATGTGGAAAGCTGATCCAGTTATCTTTTCATGCATTTGTTGTTTAATGAGAATTGTGTATTGTAAAATACCTAAGCACCATTACAACACTTGCATTGCAGCAAATATTATTCTTTAGTTTTCACTCAAACTTTTACATGCAAAATTACTCTTACATCTACATCGATTAATATAACACTACTGTGCAGAGTAAGTGCGAAGATATCTATCCCTAGTGTCATGTGCCGTAATCCACCTGTAACATGAATGTAACTAACTCGAGTTAAACTCAAGTTATAAAATAATCATAATATCTCAACAAATCAGTGCAAAAATACTCTTTACATAAACGTACCTAACAATCCCACTTACAAACTTTCAGTAGGTTCACTGTGCAAAAATAAAACAGTAAGGGACATCAATATGAAAATGTAATAAGAGAGTCATGTCTATTATACAACAGAAATATAAGAAAAATGAAGTATATATCTTAAGAAAATAAATCAAATTGGGCATATCAAAATGTTTCAAATGTGTACTAGATCCATTTATTTACTCCTGTTCCTGAAAAACATATCATATCACTTTGATGAGAACTAGTAATGAGAACTCAGTAGAGATCACCCTCTCATATGTCGTGATCTGTTCATTAGATAACAAATGGTGTAGAGATATATTTCTTTTTTACTTAATTTTATTCCTGCATCTGTCAAGCGTCAACGGCTATGAATTAAGATCCTGCACCTGCCAAGCATCAACTGCTTGAGGCTATATTTTTTAAAGGAGTAATACTTGCTGCAATAATCATCTAATCGCAGATGGAGTTGGATTTTTTAAGTTTTGTCATACCCATGCGAGAAGATGCAGGATTTGATTTCGCCAGTCAGACAGCGGCTGCGTTGCAATGCTTCTGAGGTATTGCAGCAAGTATTATTCTTTTTCGATTTCTTTTAGAATTTCACATTCGGGTGCTGTTTCATTAGACATAAGGCACCTTGAAATACCTCATTTTTGTGGAACATGAAATGGGATGGGTGCTTAAATCTTTTTGTGGTACTGACTTCAAAGAAAAAAAAAAGGTTAGAGCTTTCATTCTAAAACCTGCAAACTACTTTGCCCTCAGGATTGATCACTTCTACCCAAAACTCTCTGACCGATAGCCATGGAACCCCCATGTCTTACTGAACACGAACATGCCATGCCGTAAGACGTGTTATCAAGATGGCTAAGCATATTCTTAAGTCAAATATTGAAGTAGCTTTTGCTAATTGAGTACAAACTGAGATCCTGCCCGAGGCTCGGATCCTGCACACAATATCTAGCACAATGTACGAAATGTGTGAGATAAAGGAGTGCGGTTTCTCTCATTACGAGTTTGAACTGAACTCAGTCGGTACAAAGAGGGAAGGAAGGAGTTTTTCATAAAAATCCTTCCTCGGGAATGGAAAAAGTACCACATGAGGAGGTTATTTGAAACCTTTCTTTTTTTTTTCACTGATTGAGTTCAATCTAAACCTGCATGTAGAGGATCTCTATTCGAGATAAAGAGGGCATGCCCTCAGATGCCGTCGCTTTTACTCTTAGTGGTTTCAACATCCACCTTTCAAGGATTTGGATTTTGTTAATGTTTTCTTCTATCAGAGAACCGCGGCTAACTTAATTGAGTCACAGTTGAATGCAGTTTTCGTGTGTCAAGGTTGAGTAAATGTAGTTTTTGTAAGCCTGTTGCGTTTCTACTTGTCGGTCACCTTCGCCACTATGTGATCTGTCAATCACCCACCCATACTGATCATTTTCTACCTAATTTAGGTGGTGTTGTGTGGGATCATTCTCACTTACCTCACCAGTCAGATCAGTCATACGCAATAATCAAGGAAACTACAAACAAATGAGAGAGAGAGAGAGCAAAGATTTATGTGGTTCGACGATAAACTTACACCCACACAAAGATGGCAATACCGATATCGGAGGGTACTGATAACGTATCGGTATCGTATCGACCGTATTGACCAGTATCGACAGGTACTAGGTCCATTTTGATCTAGTATCGGGCCAGTATCGGCCGGTATCGGTCTACTTAGTATGGTATCAGTACCCACCGATATTGACACGTATCGGTATCGACCGATACTGCCAATCAGGTGCCCACAAAATTTGACTCCTTCACTGTTGTCTTATAGTATTCTCTTTGCGAACGCAAATACAAAAACGCAGTTCTAGAAAGAACCTTTAATTGTCTTATATGTTTCTAATACTAGGCATATTTTTACAAGTTATAATATAAATAACTTCATCGGGAGTGGAGTTGTTGACACCCCCAAGTTGTTCTCATGTTTTGGAATAGCCCAATGTGTTGACACCTTACTGTATGGTATCAATACCTCTAAAAATTACTTCTGTACTTGATATTGCAGCTTCTAGAATGTCGATGCCTACAATTATTATGTCGAAACCCATTCTTCTGGGTCCGTCCTGAGTTCTAGGACACATCATATGACGGGAGGGTAAATCCTTCCGTAGCCCTCCCGTTGGAGTAGCTTATTAAGGAAAGTTTTTCCATGTGGCGCCTCCGCCACTGCTCCAAACTTGAGATACGATTCTGAATGAGAGACATCTTGCTCTAAGATAAAGAAGTACTTTAGTGTAGTTTAAAAGGAATTTTTTGCTAGATCTGTTCGTCTTACGTATAAACTGAATCTATTATTTATTTAACCGGAGAAGATTTTACAAGTGTAACCTCGTAGAAAACTTGAAAGGAAAATAAAGCTCTCTAAAACAGAATATGAACAATGCCTCATTGCCTCGAGATGCTAGAAAACAAGAAAGAAAGGTCATCTTTTCTATAATATGAACATGAAATCAATAGTACAAAGTTCTTTCTGCCCACCCCTTCATTAGGAATCACATTGATACTGATGTACAACTTGTACTTGCATCTTATCCCCTATGCTTATGCTGCACTCCTGTTTTCTTAACACCCAATAAAAAAGTGAAAACGCAACTTAATGACCTAACTCAATAAGTACCCCAATCTTTGAATTTCAATAATAAAAGACTTATGAGGAATGAAAGTATGCAATAATCTCCGGGTAATAAGTTCATTTACAATTTCCATCAACACTTGTAACCAATAAACAATAACAATGAATTAGTAACTGTAAGGATTGAGGTTTCGGATCCGGTTATCGGGTCAGTTTCTGGGTCGGATCCCTTAGTTTGGGCCCTGATGGATCAGCAGAGTGCCATCTAAATGACGTCTAAGATGCACGACGCCTTTTGAACGGCGTCTTGCTAGGTGGACGCCATTTAGCTTGGTTGTTGTTGTGCCACGTGGGTGCCACGTGGGCGGGTTTCGGGCCGCGAGAGTACGGCCTCTATCGTGTCGTCTGAACGGCATCCTTGATGGGCGACGCCATTCAGAGTGTGACCCTGGGTTGTCAGTGTACGGTGCCGGTCTTGTCGTCTGAACGGCGTCTTGTATAGGCGACGCGATTCAGAGTCTCTGTCAGTACGGCCCGTCATGTCAATTGATAGGCGTCTATGCCGCACAACGCGTTTTACCCAGCTTCTAGTTGACCCCGCGAATCCTCCTTCCTTTCCCTCATTTCCTCCTCCCTTCTCTCTCTCCTCTCTTCCCCGGCGGCTCCGGCGATCCCTCTTCCCCCTCCTTCTTTTCCTCCCACCATTTCATCTCTCCCTCCACTCCATCGACCTCCTAACTCCCACCACTACCACCACCACCTCCCCCGCGGCGTTTTCTCTCCGGACGGCGGCCGACGTCCCGGTGGAGTAACGACGTCCTCGGCGGTACCAACGGCGGCGTGGGGCGAGACGGGTTGGCGGCTCGGAGCTTGGAAGAGTTCGAGTAACCAGTAGGGTGACGATTCCCGTAGTGTTTCGTTTAAAAACCATGTATTTCCCGCTTTGAAGCATGTATGTTTTCCCGCTTTGAAGCATGTTTAGGGGTGTTTTGAGGTGAAAATACTAAGTGTATGATATGGAAAATTGGGTGTTCTAATGGGTAGTTAGGTTCTCCTCCTTCCCCTCTATGCTTTGTGGCTTTTTGTGTATGTTTTAGGGGAGAAATCCCACCTTGTGGACTGGAGGATCGGAGGGGAGAACCTGTCTGTCGGGCTGAATGGCGTCGAGGTTCAGGGACGCCTTTTAGAAAGGCGGCTCCCACCCACGACACGATTTAGCCCCATTAACAAATGCTGTCTCTGGACTGATGAGCGTCCAGGGACAGGGACGCCTTTTCAAAAGGCGACTTGCGTGGACGACACATTTAAAGAGAATCACCCCGTAGCCTGTCCCTGTTTCTGTCGCTATCAGGCGATGAAGGACAGCGACGCCTTTTCAAAAGGCAGCCCTGTGGCGACGTCTTTTAGGCCATGTTCTGAGGCCGAGATTTCATGAACCAGTTTTGGAGGCTTGAATGGCGTCGGCCTTGGGCGACGCTATTCAAGACAGAACCACATTAATTCATGCTATTAATACGTGTTTACACTGTTAGATAGTTCAATTAATGCATACTTTAAATCGTGTTCAAGGATGAGGTTTCTTATGTAACTGGATCGCACTACGTTGTGTTTCGTGCGACCGTGGACTTCTCACGTGACCGGATCGCACTGTGCTGTGTTTTGTGCAATTGTGGACCTATAGTGACAGTTGTAGCGCTTGACACCCTGTGTCGGTGTGGGTGGGACACATCGCCGGTGGGAGCAGTGGCGGGGTGACACCTAGTGAGAGAGGGTCACCTGGTGAACCCCGGGGTTAGCTAGTACCGGTGTAGGAGTGGTACCTGTGGAGTGTCACTTGTGCTGAGGGAAGGAGTAACCACCTGAGCTAGTTAGGCCGGAGTAGCTAGCGTGCTATCTGAGGGGTTACTATTTGGTCTCAGCGGGTCGGTGTTTCCCACGTTTGGTTGGCGTGTTTTGCCGAGACGTTGGTTGTAGGCTCCCTGGTAGAATGGTTTCTGAGATATGCATGTTACATTTCGAATGCATGTGGTTTATATCGAGAATTAGGAGTAGTAATTACTGCTTTACTTGCTTACTTTACCTTTATCTGTGTTACTGCTCTTGTGGGTGCGTGAGTGGGCGGCAGGGATCGAAGGATCCCTATTGAGTCTTTTCGTTGAGACTCACCCCTGCGGTTTTCAAGTGAGTGTTCCAGGCAGACTTAGCGAGGAGAGTGCTGCTTAGAGTTGCGCGAGAGTAGTTGTTGTTCTGGGGTATGCCGCGACGTAGTTGTTATTTCATTTCTAGCATGTACGCTTAATTATTTCTTTTCTGTTGGAGTATGTAATTATTTGTTGTGTCGAGTCGCATTGTAATAATTTTTAATTCTTGCACTTCCTTTTCAGTTCAATGCGATGTGAATGTTTAGCTTAGTTAATTATTTATTTTCCAGACTTATCTAGATCCTGGTTTGGCTCCAAATTAATGATTCGGTACCCATTTAGTAATCGGATCCCCGATTATAAGGTGGCGGGTCGTTACAATTGGTATCAGAGCATTCGGTCTAGCAAATAAATGAATAACTAGGTTAAATATTGTAACTCCGGCAAATAATTACATTATCCCGTACAGGCACGGCGGTAATGTAGGTCTTAGGATTCTAATTAGAACTTTTCGATTTATGTGATTGTAGGCGATTAGATGGCTCCTAGGAAGAGGATGCCAGTTATTAGAGAGCGGGGAGATGTCCTTAGTGGATCTGAGGCCGGTAGGCCCAGTATGGAGCATTTTATGGAGGTTATGATGGACACGATGGCTAGATACCAGACCCGAGACCCTAGTAAGAGTTCCAGTGCTCGGGGAGGGTCTTCAGCTACCTTGGAGAAATTCCTGAAACTGAGGCCGCCTCATTTCACCGGTCGTCCCGACCCTGATGAGGCTGTTCATTGGTTGAGGGAGATGGAAAAGACTTTTGATACTATAGACTGTGCGGCAGTTGAGCGGACTCCGTTGGCTACCTTTATGTTGAAGGATGATGCCTACGACTGGTGGACCACTTTGAAGAGTTTGTTTTATGCGGATAGGAGTCTCAAGGAGATTCCATGGGAGACTTTTGTGAAGGAATTCAATGCACAGTATTTCCCTATGCATGTTCAGAGGGCCAAGGAGAGGGAATTCATGGAGCTGACCCAATGAAGCATGACAGTGCTTGAGTACCAGACGAAGTTTGTTTCACTTGGGAGGTTTGTGCCTTTTATCTCAGGAGATAAGGAGCGTCAGACTGAGAGGTTTGTGGATGGACTGAGGTCCAGTCTGAGGAGTTTTGTGGCATCCCACTGTTGTACAGATTTGGCATCGGCGGTTAGGTGTGCCGCGACAGTAGAGGCACAGCAGGATCAGTCAGCCCGGGAGAGGGGACTGACTACTCAGGGGCCAGTTCGTGGCAGGGGGAAAGCAGCGGCATCAGCTCCTTCGTCCGGATCAGGATCGTCTTCACTCAGCTCCAGATTCAGGAGATTCTTTTGAGGCGGTGGCAGCAGTAGCAGCAGACCGAGGCAGAGCCAGCAGAGTCAGTTAGTGTCCAGTGCTCAGCAGGAGACAGCTCAGAGGCTTCCGGCAGCCTGTCGGCATTGCGGTGGCACTCACGGTGGGACTCAGTGTCCTGCTTTTTCTGGGAGGTGCTATACTTGTGGCCAGCAGGGCCATTTGACGAGGTTTTGCCCGCAGGGGCGTGGTCAGGGGCAGGGACCAGGTGATCAGAAGAAGCCGAGGACCCAGGGGAGAGTTCTAGCTATCACCAGGAAGGAGGCTCGCGCATCCAACTTAGTGGAAGGTACACATTCTGTCCTTGGGAACTCCGCACATGTGTTGTTTGATTCGGGTGCTTCACATTCTTTCATTTCTGAGCAGTTCATAGATGTTCTTTCTACACCCGTTGATGAGATATCTGATGGTTTGATGGTAGAGGTTCCTTCTGGGGATTTCTTGTTGTCATATAACTGTTTGAGTGAAGTTCCCTTGACCATTGAGGGTCGTGTATTACCTGCCCAGTTAGTTGTGCTCGCCATTCGTGACTTTGATGTCATCCTGGGCATAGATTGGTTGGAGGCTAATTATGCCTAGGTGGACTGCCACAGGAAGAGGTGCGTTTCTCTATTCCGGACATCCCAACCTTTTACTTCCAAGGTATTAGGCTCTCTTCTCGAGGTATTTTTATTTCTGCCTTTAAGGCCCATAGGTTGCTTGCTGGTGGTTGTGAGGCCTTCCTTGCCTCGGTTGTTTTAGCTGATGTTAGTGGTAGTCCCAGTCCTTGGGAAGTGCCTATGGTCTGTGACTTTGTAGATGTGTTCCCTGAGGAGTTGCCTGGCCTTCCTCCTCAGCGAGATGTTGAGTTTACTATTGAGCTTGCACCGGGTACGATGCCCCTGTCTAAGGCCCCGTATCAGATGGCGCCAGCCGAACTCGCTGAGTTGAAGGCGCAGTTGCAGGAATTACTGGATAAGGGTTTCATTTGTCTCAGTACTTTTCCGTGGGGTGCTCCAGTTCTATTTGTCAGGAAGAAGGATGGTTCTCTGAGGTTGTGCATTGATTATAGACAGCTGAACCAGGTGACGATAAAGAACAAGTACCCACTTCCGAGGATCAATGATCTGATGGATCAGCTGCAGTCTGCGAAGGTGTTTTCGAAGATTGACTTGAGATCAGGGTATTACCAAATGAGGATCCGTGAGGTTGATGTTAGTAAGACAACCTTTAGGACTCGGTATGGACATTATGAGTTCTTGGTTATGCCTTTTGGCTTGACCAATGCTCCGGCGGCTTTTATGGATTTAATGAACCGGGTCTTCAGGGCCTATCTGGATCAATTTGTGGTGGTGTTTGTAGATGATATTTTGATATACTCTTCTTCTGAGGAAGAGCACGCCACACATCTTCAGGTGGTGTTGCAAATTCTGAGAGAGCACCAGTTCTATACCAAGTTTAGCAAGTGTGAATTCTGGTTAGACAAGGTGCACTTTCTGGGGCATGTCATTTCTGGCGATGGCATTGCAGTGGATCCTACCAAGATTGAAGCAGTAATGGATTGGAGCAGGCCAACAATAGTAACTGAGATCAGGAGCTTCTTGGGGCTAGCAGGTTATTACAGGCGGTTTGTTCAGGGTTTCTCTTCGATAGCGGTCCCCTTGTCGAGGTTGACTCGTAAGGGAGTTTGTTTCGTGTGGACCGAGGAGTGTGAGCGGAGTTTCATTGAGTTGAAGACTCGCCTCACTTTGGCTCCAGTGTTGGTGCTTCCATCAGGTTCAGGTGGATTTGTAGTTTATTCGGATGCATCACGACGAGGTTTGGGTGCAGTTCTGATGCAGCATGGTAAGGTTGTGGCCTATACTTCTAGACAGCTGAAGAAGTATAAAGAGAACTATCCCACTCATGACTTAGAGTTGGCAGCTGTGGTATTTGCATTGAAGATCTGGCGGCAATATTTGTATGAAGAGAAATTTTTGGTTTTTACTGATCACAAGAGTCTGAAGTATGTGTTCACGCAGAGGGACCTGAACTTGAGGCAATGCAGGTGGATGGAATTTATCAAGGATTATGACCTCTACCTTTCTTATCATCCGGGCAAGGCGAATGTGGTGGCAAACGCCTTGAGTCGGAAGACGGTCGTGTCATATCTCATGGTTCGAGAATGGAGATTATTTGAGCAGGTTGTGGAATCTTCCTTTCGGGTTCCACGTGAGGTTGATAGAGCCGTGTTGGCTAGCTTAACTGTGAGGCTAGCAATGTACCATGCCGTAATTGAGGCTCAGAGGGCAGATGCAGAGTTACCACAGATTCTCCAGTCACCAGAGGTAGAATTATGGGATGATGGTACAGTCAGATTTAGAGGCAAACTCTATGTTCCGGCCGAGGAGGACGTGTGCAGGAGCGTCCTTGATGAGGCGCACCGTTCTAGATATGCAGTGCATCCCGGAACGACTAAGATGTATCATTGTTTGAGGAGGTACTTTTGGTGGCTTGGTATGAAGAAGGATGTGGCTGAGTATGTGGCTAGGTGCATGACTTGTCAGCAGGTTAAGGCAGAACATCAGAGACCAAGAGGATTGTTGCAACCTTTGCCAATCTCGGAATGGAAATGAGAGCATGTTACTATGGACTTTGTGATGGGATTACCTGTATCCCCTGGCAGAAGAGACGCGATCTGGGTCATTGTTGATCGATTGACCAAGTCGGCACACTTCCTGGCTATTAGGAAGGACTGGTCAGTCGGTAAGTTGTCTAAGCTGTTTGTGGATTGGATCATCTCTCTGTACGGGGTGCCCTTATCCATCGTATCAGATCGGGATCCGAGATTTACCTCTAGGTTCTAGAAGAGTTTTCAAAAGGCCTTGGGCACGCAGTTGGCCTTCAGCTCGGCCTATCATCCCGAGACAGATGGGCAGTCGGAGAGGACCATTCAAACTCTGGAGGATATACTCATGGCTTGTTGCCTAGACTGGGGAGGTTCTTGGGAGCAACACTTGTCTACAGTGGAGTTTGCTTACAACAACAGTTATCATTCTAGTATCGGCATGGCGCTTTACGAGGTATTGTACGGGCGACCGTGTCGATCCCTTGTGAATTGGTCCGAGATTGGCGAGAGACAGATAACATGACAAGAGTTGGTACAGCAGTGTGCTGAGGTTGCCAGACTAGTACAACAGAGATTGATTGCAGCTCAGAGCAGACAGAAGAGTTATGCAAACATCCGTAGGAGACCGCTTGAGTTTGAAGTTAGGGACCACGTGTTTCTCCGAGTCTCACCCTCCAAGGGTGTGATGAGATTCGGGAAGCGAGGTAAGCTGAGTCTGCGATATGTTGGGCCTTTTCCCATTCTTGCTCGAATTGGAGAAACGGCGTATCAGCTAGCCTTGCCGCCCAGTCTTGCAGGGGTGCACGATGTGTTCCATGTTTTTTTGCTGATGAGATATGTTCAAGATCCATCTCATGTTTTAGATTTTTTAGAACTGGAGGTCGCTGAGGACCTGTCCTTTCTAGAGTTTCCAGTATATATTGAGGATCGCAGGGAACAGGTCCTTCGGAACAAGGTTGTACCTCTGGTTAAGGTGATTTGGCAGTACCGCTCCGGGGGCGAGGCAACCTGGGAGCGCGAGGACAAGATGCGGGAGTAGTTTCCCTACCTATTCTCGTAAGTTCTCTTGTGAGCTTGTATCTTTATGTTTCGACTTCGTTAATTGTAGCAGGCAATTTCGAGGACGAAATTCTTTTAAGGAGGGGAGATTGTAAGGATTGAGGTTTCGGATCCGGTTATCGGGTCAGTTTCTGAGTCGAATCCCCTGGTTTGGGCCCTGATGGGTCAGGGGAGTGCCATCCAAATGACGTCTAGGATGCACGACGCCTTTTGAACGGCGTCTTGCTAGGTGGATGCCATTTAACTTGATTGCTGTTGTGCCACGTGGGCGCCACGTGGGGGGGCTTCGGGCCGTGAGAGTACGGCCTCTGTCGTGTCGTCTGAACGGCGTCCTCGATGGGCGACGCCATTCAGAGTGTGACCCTGGGTTGTCAGTGTACGGTGCCGGTCTTGTCGTCTGAACGGTGTCTTGTATAGGCGACGCGATTCAGAGTCTATGTCAGTACGGCCCGTCATGTCAATTGATAGGCATCTATGCCGCACAACGCGTTTTACCCAGCTTCTAGTTGACCCCGCGAATCCTCCTTCCTTTCCCTCATTTCCTCCTCCCTTCTCTCTCTCCTCTCTTCCCCGGCGGCTCCGGCGATCCCTCTTCCCCCTCCTTCTTTTCCTCCCACCATTTCATCTCTCCCTCCACTCCATCGACCTCCTAACTCCCACCACCACCTCTTCCGCGGCGTTTTCTCTCCGGACGGCGGCCGACGTCTCGGTGGAGTAACGACGTCCTCGGCGGTACCAACGGCGGCGTGGGGCGAGACGGGTTGGCGGCTCGGAGCTTGGAAGAGTTCGAGTAACCGGTAGGATGACGATTCCCGTAGTGTTTCGTTTAAAAACCATGTTTTTTCCGCTTTGAAGCATGTATGTTTTTCCGCTTTGAAGCATGTTTAGGGGCGTTTTGGGGTGAAAATACTAAATGTATGATATGGAAAATTGGGTGTTCTAATGGGTAGTTAGGTTCTCCTCCTTCCCCTCTATGCTTTGTGGCCTTTTGTGTATGTTTTGGGGAAGAAATCCCACCTAGTGGACTGGAGGGTTGGAGGGGAGAACCTGTCTGTCGGGTTGAATGGCGTCGACGTTCAGGGACGCCTTTTAGAAAGGCGGCTCCCACCCACGACGCGATTTAGTCCCATTAACAGACGTTGTCTCTGGACTAATGAGCGTCCATGGATAGGGACGCCTTTTCAAAAGGCGACTTGCGTGGACGACGCGTTTTAAGAGAATCACCCCGTAGCCTGTCCATGTTTCTGTCGCTATCAGGCGACGAGGGACAGCGACGCCTTTTCAAAAGGCGGCTACCTGTGGCGACGCCTTTTAGGTCATGTTCTGAGGCCGAGATTTCATGAACCAGTTTAGGAGGCTTGAATGGCGTCGGCCTTGGGCGACGCCATTCAGGACAGAACCATATTAATTCATGCTATTAATACGTGTTTACACTGTTAGATAGTTCAATTAATGCATACTTTAAATCGTGTTCAAGGATGAGGTTTCTTATGTAACCGGATCGCACTACATTGTGTTTCGTGCGACCGTGGACTTCTCACGTGACCGGATCGCACTGTGCTGTGTTTTGTGCAATTGTGGACCTATAGTGACAGTTGTAGTGCTTGACACCCTGTGTCGGTGTGGGTGGGACACATCGCCGGTGGGAGCAGTGGCGGGGTGACACCTAGTGAGAGAGGGTCACCTGGTGAACCCCGGGGTTAGCTAATACCGGTGTAGAAATGGTACCTGTGGAGTGTCACTCGTGCTGAGGGAAGAAGTAACCACCTGAGCCAGTTGGGCCGGAGTAGCTAGCGTGCTATCCGAGGGGTTACTGTTTGGTCTCAGCGGGTCGGTGTTTCCCACGTTTGGTTGGCGTGTTTTGCCGAGACGTTGGTTGTAGGTTCCTTGGTAGAATGGTTTCTGGGATATGCATGTTACATTTCGAATGCATATGGTTTATATCGAGAATTAGGAGTAGTAATTACTGCTTTACTTGCTTACTTTACCTTTATATATGTTACTGCTCTTGTGGGTGCGTGAGTGGGCGGCGGGGATCGAAGGATCTCTACTGAGTCTTTTCGTTGAGACTCAGCCCTACGGTTTTCAGGTGAGGGTTCCAAGCAGAGTTAGCGAGGAGAGTGCTACTTAGAGTTGCGCGCCAGTAGCTGTTGTTCCGGGATATGCCCCGACGTAGTTGTTATTTCATTTCTGACCTGTACGCTTAATTATTTCTTTTCTGTTGGAGTATGTAATTATTTGCTGTGTCGAGTCGCATTGTAATAATTTTTAATTCTTGCACTTCCTTTTCAATTCAATGCGATGTGAATGTTTAGCTTAGTTAATTATTTATTTTCCAGACTTATCTAGATCTTGGTTTGGCTCCAAATTAATGATTTGGTACCCATTCAGTAATCGGATCCCCGATTATAGGGTGGCGGGTCGTTACAGTAACAAACAGTAAATGGACCTAACTTGCTCAGTACATCTGGATGGTGAATGACTAAATGCTTACCGGTTAGCCGTTACGGGTAGATCACTCATCAATCAACAATCTCAATAGGGATCCTTTTAGTGAAGGGAATCATTGCTTTTTATGAGATGGAATACGACACAAAAAATGATAATTTTTTTTTAAGATCGGCCACACGATTCCCCACACGTCCGTGAAATCCGGTCTCTGATTGGACGATCCAAAAAAATCGAATATTGAGCTCAATTTTTAATTTCTTATAACTTTTTTAGTCATCCGATTGATGGTTTTTTTTTTGGGTTATCCGACTGGAGGTCAGATTGTACGGACATATTGGACGCAGTGGGATGATCTAAAAAAATTTCAAAAAATAAAATTATTATTTTTTCTGTCTTGGGCCCTCTTAAAGGAAATCTGTAGTGTGAGTCGCATAACTTGATTGTTGGAACTTTAAATACCATTAGGTTCAGAGGTGCTCCACTTTCAGGCACTCATTCATTAAAAAATAATTTGACCATAAGTTCGCAATCGATCAGTAATCTAGCAATTGAGAATACAATTGAAGCATTTATATTATGTAACAATTCAGTATGTCAAAGAATTAAGTACCTAGTGTGGAGTAAAATGTAAGTTTGGTGTAGGGCAACATGTGGAGGAAAGATACTACTGTCAAAGTAATACTTGTTTCAATGCCCTGGTACCTGTCTCTCGATCCCACAACCACATGCACATTGCAGCAATGCCCACACATGCAGCAAGTGTTATTCTAACTACAATTCACAATAATTTGAATCAAGCATATTATCCTACAGGGAGGAATTACTATAGAAATTAAGATCCACTAGTTAAATATGCTTGCAAACATTTTGATGGCTTCGTGGATGCCATGGTAGGAATCATCCATAACGATTCATCTAATGGGCAATTTAAAAGATTTTCAAAAGTTATTTCTACAAGTTATCAAGATTAAACAGAAAGAGTGGTCCAATAAAAATGTCTGTAAAATCTAGACATTGTTATTTGCTTAAAAATAAAAGAAACGCAATTCGACAAGTGACTATGTTTGAAAAAAAAAGTGGCATTTCTGTAAAATTTGAGTTCAAATAGATATGTAAATAGAATTATTCAGATTTAGAAATCATAGTACAGAATTGAGCGTAGCATACCCTCATGCATTCCCAATTCTTTGGACTATTTTAAGAGTTTGGATCACACACTCAATCTAGCCATGGGCATGGTCTTAAGAGTTCAGATCATGTGAAATATGGAATTGCATTGTCTCATTTGGCTGTGAATTCTCTTAGATGAGAGTGGAGCCTCTCCAATCTCCCCTCTCCTATTGTAAAGAATCATTTTATTCAGTCAAGAATTCAGTAAAATTGCAGCCCCAACAGATCTGCAATGCACTGGATTCTTCTTTAGGCTCACTTCCAAGCACACGCATAGTTTTGTCACAATAGTTCATAATATGCAGTTAGTAAATGCAATTTTGGGTTGAATAAAGCTGAGAAACCCTGCCTGATCCAATTTCAAATGGTTAAGTTCGATTGGATGGATGAAACAAATTGGCAAACTTTTAGCATGATTCACACTTCCGCTGAAAAAACTAAGCCAGGCCAGAGAAGCCAATTCGGGCTGTTGGTGAGCCTACAATCTTGGTCCGAATATTTAAATTATTTTGAAGCATTTATGTTGCATACAAGTTCAAATATTTAGATTATTTATCTAGAAACAAAAAATCATCAGATGCATACCACCACTGCACATACTACTACATCTCTTTAAGTCACTTTTATGTCCAGAGAGATGTGCTGCTTCTTTATGGTTTAATGTTTGGGTCATCACTTTCATATGGCTTTGTTTCATAAGATTCATGAATTTATCTCCTCATCTAGGATTGGAATAGTTTGGATGAGATCAAGTGAAGCCACTGTATCTTTGTTTTCCTGAAGACAACTTAATTCTAGTTACAGGTGTTTTTGGTAACGTGTGACTTATTGTAATTCAAGATATTTTTAATAGGTGCATGTAAAATTGGCCTGTTTTAATCAATAGCTCTTCCCACATAAATAGCTGAGACGATTTACTCTCCCATCTATTAATTTCAATGTGCCCTAGGCATTCATTCCATGCTAGAATCTACCTGCAATGTTTCACACTTCTGAAGCCAGGACAAACCCCATAACCTCTACTATATACAAATTCCACTTATTTACAGTGATAGGAAGACAAAGCATTATGAGTTTCTATGATTTAGGATACACGACGACAGCTGAACAGAGCATCTGACCCATTTCAAAAAAAAAAAAAATTGTAAAAGGTTCTCACTTATACTCATTTACAGATGATACAATCTATCTCTAGTCAAAAGGATCGATCCGTGGGTCATGTTCACTTGCCATTGCCATCCCTGTGCAAAGGCATGTAGGGCACATGACCTAGAAAGGCATAAAAATGTTAGTTTGTTAAAGCACGTGAAACAATACTTCAAAAAAGAAAGAAGAGCTAAACAGAATAAATATATGATGAATATATCTGTGAACATCATAGCAGGGAGATGCAAAACCAAATGACTGTAAATTTCATTTGATAAACAGACTGTATTTAACAGAAGATAAAAAATCAGAATGAACGCTAATAGTGAATTAATATGATGACTGTCAACATGCTTCAACATAAATTCTCCCAAGTGATTGTGATACTAGCATGGTTTGCCGTATCATATCAGATCGGGGCGACTCGTACGAGTCGACTCGTATCTGGGCCACCATGATCCGTTGGTACACACCGAGTCAGATTGGATCGTGCCAACTCATACATGCTTAATAGAATGTTTTACATTGAGTTTTTCCTAGTTGATAAGTAAACTTGTACTATTTATATCAATTAATATGATACATTTCTTTAAAATGTGTTAGACTCATTAATTTCAACAAACTCACTTGCCTCACTCATGCGAGTCGGACCAAGTCAGACCAAATCGAATCGGTATCGTACCGTATCTGGGAAGATATGATCCGATACGGATCAGCGATATGGTGAACTTTGGATGCTAGTCAGTAAATGAATTGGTATCATAGCCATGTACATTTATGATGTGGACTCGTACATCAACATGATGAAATATTAGCGTATGCTTATGTATGTGTAAGACTATATTGAATTAGTTTACAACTTTCATTGTTTACATTTCCAAGATGACAGAGGAAAACTAAGATAAAGAATCATCACCATAGCCTTATGTAATATTTGGGGTCATGTCCCGCTATTTTACATGTCTGGTGCCATATTAACGGTTAAATATGGAACAGGCGTGTTCCTTTTTTCTTGATTACATAGAACCATCTCATTCTAGGTCTCCCCTGAGTCTATCAATTCTACAGTCTACTTGAATTTGATCACACCTTCTAATGAGTGCCAAAGTTGGACGATGGTGTAAATGCCGAAACCATCTAAACCTATTTTTCCTCGATGGCCGCTGGAGCCACTGAAGCCCTCATATATATGTTTATTCCTAATCTTATCTTTCTGATCTTACCACACACCCATCTCGACATCCTCATCACTGTTACTTTTTGTCCTGTCAAATACTTACCCATACAAAGTCTTAAAGTGGCTCCACAAAACTTCCCTTTAAGTTTTGAATTAGAAAAGCACTTCTCCACTTCAACTAGCATGCCTAAACCCTATGTGCAACATGCTCCTGGATCTCTCCTTCCTATTGAACAATAGATACTAGATTTCGAAAACTATGGCTTCTTAGAATAATTTGTCCATCAATCATAACTAAATCCTTTTCTCACCTTAATGTTACTGAAACTGCATTTCAATATTCCAAGCTAATTTGACTAGTCTTCTTTTGATCATCCCTCTAATGTTCCAATCAGGTTTTTAATTTTTAAACTCAGCACGGATCAGCCAATCAGTTTCAGTTTTGGCAGACTGATCCAATCCCAACTTACCTTTTCGATCCTTTGACCAGGATTCTGTGGCTATGTTTTGAACTAAAGAAGGCAACAGAATCCTAGCAAGATCAGCTTGGATTGGTCAAACTCGGATCAGGATTGGCCGATCTGAATAGGTTTTGAGCTGACTGATCCAGGGAGTGATCCCGAGTTTTCTTCCTTGGTTCTAACTGGCATTTAAACCAAGATGAAGAATGAAGGTAATTTCCATGCTTTTGGAGCAGGAACAGCGCGGCCTGTAAATGGAAAAGTTCAAATAATTGTAACTAACTGACTTAGTGTAAGCATCATATACTAGTCAAGCTATTTATGGAGCAGTAAGTATCTCTCAATTACCAAAAGAGAGACTTGCTGCACCACCAGGCAGTTCTACACCGCCTGGCGGTGTTCTTAAATATTTTTTTATTAAATTTTTTAGGTAGTCCCCAACCCGACTTACATGTTCATACAATCCCATTTTGACTCGTTTTTTATTTTTCAGATTTTTTTAGATCGTTGGATCAGAGATCAGATTGTACAGATATGTAGGGCCTAATGGCACTCACCTGAAAAAAATTC
This sequence comes from Zantedeschia hybrid cultivar, assembly GCA_030544215.1. Taxonomy (NCBI): domain Eukaryota; kingdom Viridiplantae; phylum Streptophyta; class Magnoliopsida; order Alismatales; family Araceae; genus Zantedeschia; species Zantedeschia hybrid cultivar. The sequence continues at coordinate 56,148,111 of JARZZO010000002.1, read as the reverse complement.
AAAAAAAAATATATTTGAAAACACTGCCAGGCGGTGTAGAACTGCCTGGCAATGCAACAAGTCTCTCTTACCAAAACCAAGACAATAATTTCAGGAAACAAAGCACAAAATGCAAAATGATAACATGAGGAACATGCAAGAGACTTCCAAATTTTATTTCCTTATATTTCGAAAACAAATAGCCTCTTCTAGAGCCACTATGATGTTTCCTTGAAGAATTAATAACAGAGAGAGTGTAACATTGCAATATAGAAGAGGAAAATAGTTTTGAAATTGTACCTTCCCAGATCCTGAACAATTTGAGCACCTTTCAGATCTAGGCGGCAATAGAGGTTGATCACCACCATTCACTGTGGCAACAGGTTCCACCAGAACAAGATATCCTGTGCTTGAACAGCGAGCACAAGCTAGATATCCTGCATTGACCAAATAAATACTTACCAAACCATTAAACAACTGAAATATTGAAAATGCTCTCTGCTGTAACACGACATTGGACTTCGATGAGGAAACTAGCTGAACTTACCAACTTCTCAATTGTTCATCCTCAAAGCAACCTAAAATGTCATACTTAAGTAAACAAAAAGATGTCTTTTCTCTTTGATGAGTTAAAATGTGGTTTTGTGCAGGCAGCTAACCAGAAAATCTGCTTATATGAACCCATGCAGGTGATTAGGATTTCAATAGAAAGATTGGCATAGCCTGATAGACAAAAAGTGTTTTGGTTAAATTGACACCTCCAGACTAGTAACTGATTGATGAGGTGACTGCCACTAAATTTAGAGAGACTGTCTTGGTATGTAAGGTAACAGAGTACTGCTACATGTCATCCCCTGTTACCACCTAATCATAATCTTCTCCCCTCCATTTTTTTACACCACAACATCTTAACCTTTCTTCTATTTTTCCCATATGCAATCAGTGAAATGACGGACGACACACAAGTAATGAGTTCTGATGCTATTGGTACCCTCATCGCTTGTGGTCCATTCGGTTTCAACTCTACATCATTAGTCATTTGGGACTGTGCCTCCTCTCTTTCCTTGTGAAGGAAGAGGGTTGGAATGGGATGGGTACATTTTTTTTCTAAACTAAATAAGATGGGGTGAGTGGCTCAGCTGGTCTGTAATTGCGTTTGAATGCACATGGTCTACACACAACCACACATATCTGGTTTAAAAGCTTTCTTAATCTTTTTACCATGAAGCTGAAAGGGTTTTAAAAGCTTCTTTAATCTGTTTAAACTTGTAATGCAATTGAGCACCTTAATGCAGAGAGTAGACCAGAGAGGAGGGAGGGAAGGAGAGAGATCAAAGAGAACATACATATCAGGAAGCATACTGGAAATTGTTTGCCAAAAAAAAGGCAAAGAAAAAAAAGGAACTGCAGAGTTGAAGTCCTTTACTGGCCTTGACCAACCCATTTTCAATGCATGAAGAGGGGCCACCAAGTGAAGCAGTACCACAATTCCAGCATGTGTTGGATCAGTTGCCAAGCAAGGCATGGCGTTGAAGGAAGCCACGCATGAAAACAAAATTCAGAGATAGTCAAGGGACATCCAGGAGGACCAGGACAAGTATAAGATAAGAAGACGAATAGCGCACTAAAGCAAGAACCATGAGGAAAGATGATGAAGGGCTCCAGATATTAAAGGAACCTCCAACTCCTTGGGGACAGATTGGTGAGCAAACTTCAATAACTTATGTTTTTGCCTAAGGAGATGTGGCAGGTCTTCCAAAAGAGAAGGCCCCTTGGGCAAAGAGTGGATGGCAAAGAGGACAAATGGAACCAGTGCCTTTCTGCACTTCCCACCAGGGTGCGTGTATGCTCAGGCATTATAGAGGAATATAAGTTGGCGCCAGAATGGAACAGTGGAACCTATGAATGGAAGAGGTAGGCATAAAGGTAAGGGATTCTTGTCTGTACCCAGAAATTTGTACATATTCAACCAACTTGACATACTTACTTCCAATAAAAACAACTGAATGGTAGAAAACTGTATCACTAGTAACTATATATCCAAAAGAGCTGAACTCAACAGGTATATTTGAATATCTCTGCAATCATGGAATGCTTTACTTTACTTGCTGTAACAGGGAATTTTCCAAGGCACTGCCCTATAACTGGGGGGAAAAAAAGAACAAGAAAGTGACAGATCTGCTCAATACAATAGTCATAGCATATCCTATATTACATCCAAGATAAAAAATATACCTAAATTGCAAATCATTATGACATCCTCTGAAAACTCATACTAAACTCTACTTTGAAGCCTGTAACCCATGCAATAACCTTGTCCCATAAAGTAGTGGGAAGTTTGGGAGACATGTTTTTCGGAAAGAAGTTGGGATACTTGCAAATGGATCTATATTACAACCCAAGAAAGAAAAGAAATACCCTCCTTCAAAGAAAGGATGCCACCAAAAGGATTACACAGTTCTAAGCCTCTAAAAAAAATCGGATCCATTTATCCACACTAACAAAATACACCTCACCTTGAAAAATAAAAGAAAACAGTCTTCCCTCCCTTGTTACTATACTCTGTGTATCCCTTAATCCCCAAAAAATGCCTGTACATTGAAGAAAAACTTTTAAGAGATCAGTTTAGTCAGTTCAACTTTCCCAAAATTTGGCACTGCATTACCTTTCTTCAGTATCTTCTGAAAATAGAACTAGTCATAACACCATTCACCATCTGCACAAAATCTGCCACTTTATGATCCTTATTGTCTGTCAGCTAGCGTGAAGAGGAATATAGCTTATACAACCCCTCCCCCAACATTTATCTTTCCGAAACAGTCTCTTTCCATCACTTAACTTTTATGCTTACCCTTACATAAAATGCATCAGATCAACAGCACCATTCCTCAGATAATGAGCAAATCAATTTTCTCGCTGAATATGCATCCTACTTCTTATGCCTCATGTACTATTTGGTTTTTATACTTTGGGGAGAGATACTTTTCTCCTTTGTTGATAAGCAACACTTGCCTGTGGAGGAATATCACAATGCTGTGATTCTTTAAGCACAACATCCTCACTGCTTGGTCCTGCACACCTTTTCCCATCTAACAAATGAATAGATCCACCATAACATGAGCTAGCCTCCATCTCTCCCCCCCCCCACCCAAACAAAAAAAAGAAAAAAACCAATATGCTTTCTTCCCATGTCTTAGTCCTCCTCCTTATGTTCACCAGTATCAGATAGTGACCAGTGTCATATGATTTAGTTTAGCAAAAAATTACTAGTTACCGCTCTATTTCCTCTCATTGCTGAAACTGTTCAAGTAGGCTGGTTGCTAGCTTCGGCCTCTATTGAAAGTTGGCCATCTACGTATTGGATATGCCAACATATCTTCATGAGACAAAGAAGGTAGGTGCCCATATGCCTAAACATAATGAGGCAACTAACACAAACAAAGTCTCCAGCAACTAGCTTTAGCGAAGAAATGGAGTGACATGGGGGGTCAAATGGACAGTGCTCAAAACATAACTTTCAACAACTCAGGAAATGGAAGAGGATAAGTAACTAGACCCAAAAAACTCAGCAGATAATTGAGGGGAACACCCAAGCGGTTACGCCAGGCCATCACAGAAAAGAAAAGGGTAATGCTGCTCTAACAGAAAAACCAAATGAATTGCCCATGATGAAAAGTGAGACCATCAAGATGAGTAAGATGGAACAACTCATGCCACTCTCAAATACAGAAAGAGTCTATCACTGTCATTCAGACCTAAGAGAAACAACCATAGAGTGGTGCTTGGGCTCCTGCAGTTCACACCCAGGGAGATGGCAATCTGCAAGACACATCTAATGAAAAGGTAAGGATAACAACATCTAATGATAAGGCAAGTATAACATGCATTGGATGATAACGACAAGAGTCTTTGTTTGGAACATTGTAGCTCGCAACCTGTGAAAGTCATTCAAAAAGTGGTTTGAAAGTCGCACAACTTTTGCATGATAGCATCAATCTTAAGGAGACTAGTGGTCTTGATGCAACAAGTTTATACATGTATTTGCAGAAATTTCGATGAATGGCAGTGGAGAATAACTTACCTATACTCTGACATTATGGTTGGCAGTATCAGCCGACACCATTATGTATCTGGACTTGTATGAAACTGGGGCCAAAACTGGGTCATAATTTTTTTGAAAAAATAATGGTAGCGGACCAGTATTGGGCCAAAATCGGCCAATACAGCCGATACTGAAACTGGTACGTATCGGTTTGGACCCTGCCCAATGCCAATACTGGTACTGCCATCCTTGACTCTGATGGATAGCCCCTTGAAGAACCTCAATGAGGTTAGATGGGCAGTGGAAAAAGAGAGATCAGTGCAAAGTCATATTTTGTTGGTTGGCTTGGAGACGCATGGCCCACTAGTTTCCAACTATATCTGGTGCAGAATCCCTAGAAATGGAACAAAACTGTTCACCACAGATATTTATGGCTCCTGTTTTGAGAGATTGAAGGATAGATGATTTAGGTTTGTAGGTATGGATCATTGCACACAAACTCCAAATTGTACGCTCACAGCATAGTTGCCAGTTTTGGAACTGAAAGCAGGAAGAAACATGAGAAGTGAAAGTGAGGAAATGATGCCCTACAATTTGATGGAATGCAGTAAGCATATTTGTGTGGCATTTTGTATGTATACCCTATAAACTATAGTACCCCTGACTAGCACATATCGTTATAAATACACCTGCCATCCTCAAAAAGATTGTGGTTATAACCCTTCTATCGAAATGCTGTGAATTTGAATGGTGTGTCAAAAAGGTTCAGATATTTTTATATATACACCCCTAAATTCATAATAATTTTGCATGTATACCCCTGACTTCACCAGAATTTACGAAATCCTTCTGGCATATTCAATTGAAGTTTGCAGCATTATGACGGAAGGGTATAATTGCAACCTTTCTGAAGATGTCAGATGTTCTTTTTTTTCCTTTTTTGCAAGCAGAGGATGTCAGATGTATTTTATAACAATATATGGGAGCCATGGATATACATATAAATACGTAGTTTACAGGGGTAAATATACAAAAAACTTATTTGTATTTATAAGCAATTAAAGTTCCAATTATTTTATCTCAGAGAAAATTTTTAGATAAGCTAAGAGTTATTTCAAGTTGGTAAATTAGTCTGCTCATTTCTGATAACATATCAATGTTATACCATTTCCTAGAAATTAAAGCTTGGTGTCACGTCAAGAAAATTAATCTTCGCTGTGAATAATGGCTTATTCTGTGATCTTGATGAAACACTGCATTTGGGTGCCTTTTTGCACCCCCCCCCCCCCCACCCCCACCCCACCTTTTTTTTGGTTAATTGAGGGTAAAGCCCTTTTGTGGGCATCCATGCAATGTTCTCGTTGAGGGCATCATACTTATACTTGAATGTTGCCTTTTTAATGCTACTTGGTACCAACTGCTGCTCAATAACTGGTCTTTGTATCAAGGTGGTTTTAAAAGATTTAACATATGGAAACAATACACGAGCCTCCACCTGTCAACGTATCTCCATCACCCCTTTTCTTGATATGCCATTACTACCCAAGCAGTGGCAGCTGATAGCCGAATGTAATGCTGATCAACAGCAGTTGTCAACAAAGGCAGCCAGCACTACCAGCAACTGCCCCAACCAGAGACGGCAAGAGCCATCAACAGTGGCATGTTGAAAGTCGACAGCAACATTTTATGCAAGAAGTGCCACTAGCAGCTGCATGGCAACAGCAATCCATGTGCCTCAGGGTTTTTTAACACAAAAGGAGACAAATGGGCTGTATACGACATGATATATCACTTCTTTCAAACATATAACACCACCTTCAAGCCGATGGAAGGATAGTCAGTTGGATAAATGAACAAGAATATCAAGATATTAATCATCCCTCCCCTGATGGAATTTCTGTTGGTTTCATGTGACATTGATGATGAGAAATCAAACAGTTCAATCTATGTTAGTATCACACGTTAAACATTTTATTCTATGGAGAAGCCAACATGGGCAATGTGTGTGACATTAAATATTTTATTCTACAAAGAAGCAATAATGTGAAAGATGCGTCCATCATTCATAAATGGTAGCCTATGGCACTTTGTTTTTCAAATGGTAACTCGGTTTTGTTAATATTTGAAGTGTTATATATATATATATATATATATATATATATATATATAGAGAGAGAGAGAGAGGAGTGCTATGGTGCATTTGCTACACTGACCACACTGTTTCAACCCCTTCCCTATGTTTAAAAAAAAATAAAAATCATGATAAATTTCTAAATATTCAACTCTCCCCCGAAAATAAATTCCATCCCTTTTGGCTTAAGTTTCACCTTCGTGAGGCTTTCAACCTAAGCCATCTAATTTTCCAATTTTACATTCGTAAATTGGTGATAAATACTAAACCCCCAAGGGATGAGAATAACCCTAGGGGCTAATATGATGAAATTCCTATTTTTTTATTATCTTTCCATGATTTTTTAAAATCGAGATTTTCATGTGCCTGATAAATGGGTAAGATCGAGTTTCAAGATTGAACCATGATCGGATGGTCAAAATAAAACATCAGGAGGGGAGGTTATTGAATATTTAAAATTTTATTTTTTTAGTTATGGGGATGTGGTTTGTACTGTAGCTATTCCTCCTCCCCAACCAGTGACAAACCGAGAATAGCCGGTCACTGCATCCTCTCTCTATCTTTCCCTCAACACTTGACTCCATCGGCATCCACACTTGGGCTGGACCCTCAGGAACAGCTCCTTCATGCTGCTCTGCTCCCACACCCTCTGTTGCTGCCTCTAGTTGACACTCTCAACACCTGACGTCGCCAGCATCCTTATTTTGTGTATGGTCTCTCCATGTTCTCTTTGAAGCGGTACCCTCGCAAATGAGCCCTTCCATTTGATAATGAAAAGGACATACTCTGACTACAAGAATTTACATGTTGTAGGCTATGTAGTTGGGAAATACTTCAAAAATCTGCCAGGACCAGCCAGTAACGACAGTAGCTCTCAATTCATGGAGTTTTGCCTCCACCTCGAGCCTTTCAGCATCAGCAGGAGGGGGCCAATATAGGGTCGCGATAGAGGAGGCCTTTCCTGGTGGTCAGTTCCTTTTCTTGTCAGCTGTGTCCAAGATGGCCTTTCCTGGTGGCAGGTGAGCAGCACCTGTGTTGGGCCTTGCACGAGCCGCATCCCTGCATGCAGACTTCCATTGGCAATCGTCGGAATGGCCCCAACCAGAGGCAGAAGTCCCATGCTGGTTTTGAGGGATATGAGGGCAAAGAAGGAGAAATGTGGATGGAGGGAGGATGTCGTAATTATGGGTGGAAAACAGGCAATAGATCAGTGATGGAGCCTGCATGTCATGCATTGTTGCGACTGCTGCTTCTATTGAAGAAGCTTGTGACCACGTCCGTGGCAATAAGGCTGTTCATTTGGCAAGCAACAAGGGCTAAGGCATGGATGGTACCACTATGCAAATGCAGCCGTCGGCTGCGGCGCAGGGTGTCAGATGTTCATAGACTGCTACTTCTTCCTAGAGAGACGTTGTTGTGACAAAGAGAGGAAAGGTGGGAGTTCATGCGATAATTTATTATCGGTTTCCCCAGTCATGGGAAAAGAGAAGTCTACAGGCATTAGAGTTTTGACAGGAATCTCGCTCACCTGCTTCCACATCATTTTATATTATTATGGCCCTAGATACAACAAATCCAAGGATTCCTCTTCGGTGGCAAAATAAGTGGTGCCACCGGTGGCACTGGAACCTGCCTCTCTCTCTCTCTCTCTCTCTATCTATATATATATATATATATATATATATATATATATATATATATATATATATATAGAGAGAGAGAGAGAGAGAGAGAGACTGACTTAATTTCTATTTATAAATATTCAGGGCTCATCTCACACTCTACGTCAGCAGGGATTGGCGCTAGATCAGCCAAACCGAATCAAGTCTGGGCAGACCAATCCCAACCCTGATCCAATGCCTTTAATCCTTGTTTTCAAGGATGCCATCCCTTTCAGCTCTTCATTCTTTCTTTTTCCTGTCTTAAGTATTTCAGTTCAAGGTCACATTTTGGGAAAGTTTTCAGATTACCTTAAGAGTCTTCTAGGAGACTACATTTCTCACCTATATTTTAGGGAGGATTTTCCACAATATTTCCAACATGAGTCAAATTTGCTTCTCAAGCATATGTTTCATGAGATTTTTTTTTCCCACATCAAGGTCCTATTTGTGCTGCATCATCCATGATGCATACCATATAGGGTATCTGCATCCTGAAAAAATAATGAAAAGACATTCCACAATAGTTGCACATTAACTTTTAACTTTGTAAGTCAAATCTAACCAGCATAAAATCCCACCAGATTAAACACAATGATGCTATGTCTACCAACAACATAAGTACCAGTTCCAAGACAGTATTTGCATCTCTTGTGCTCCTGCTGCTTGACATTGTTAATTTCAACCACCATCAATGCTGAGATGACACCAACCGCTCCTCCAGAGAATGATGCGACTATAGGATCAACCTGACTGAATAATTAAGAAAAAAAGTCAGCAAAGAATTGATGTAAATGACATAATCATCTATTAAAAGTACGTTTCGTTGGAGGGACTTTACCATTGAACATATCCATGAACACTATTTATGTTGAAGGGAACCATTTTTCTGAAAGTGGATGGTATAACATATTTATTGAACTAAAAAGATATGATTACAGAGTGTGTAAGATCCTTTATACCCAATTAATTTCCCCAACCCTACAGCCCTTGCCCAGCATACCATCAACCTTGGGACTAAAAGCTAAACGACCCTCTTAAATTAATCCTGCAACACACATTCCCCCCCCCCCCCCACAAAAAAAAAAAAAAAAAAATCCCCCCCCCCCCTCCCAATATATGAATTCCCAGTATTACCATTAACGGCCCTAGCCTTCTGTTGCATGAATCTTGACTCTTCATGGTTTTCACATAAGTCTTCCTCCACCAAGCAATGGATACATCTTCAAAGCCCACCATATGGAGGCCTTGCCCTTTAACAAGTATAGAACGTCCCAGCTGGTTGGAGACAATGTTGTTGGATCAGCCACAGGCTCGAGGACATCCTTCAGCTTTTCCAGCAGCCACTTAACAACTTTGCCTTTCTTCCTCATGTGTGCAACCATAAGGTTCAAATCATGGTCACAGGGAGAGACACTTGTGGCTCTCAAGATCCCCACCTATGCTGTCAGCATCAATATGCAAAGATTCTTGACACCTATGAGCTGTCAGACTCATGGACCTGGTAATATACAGTTGCCCATGTCAGACCTGTCACAGATGAAATCACTGAACTTGGCAAAGCTGAGTTGGACAGACGTATCCTGGGATAGTAAATGCTCCCAGAGCCCTGACTCTCATTGTGCATACAAGCCCTGTGCCATGGGCCCATGGTACACATGGAGGTAGATGCACCCCCAACATTGAACCATCAGAAGCACTTGTGCTTGGACCATCAAAGATCACCCAAGCAAAAGCCTCAATACTCTCGCTGCCTGCACTCCCAGTGCTGCCAACTCCAATGACTTATATAATGATTAATTACCACATTTTCAGCATAAAAATTTGGGTGATTTCATACTATTAGTTATTTAACGGCTGCAGCTAAGCAGACTTTTGGGCTACCGACATTTGGCATGGAGTAATTTCTCGTTGCAGTAATTCCTCTTAACTAATCCAGGCATAGGAGTTCTTGAAGATCTATTAAATCATTACTCACATTGTCCACATTTTTAATCAAATCAAGTAAAAACCGGATCATCTTCGTCTATTCCCTGAATAACCTTCTGAACTCATGTGACGTTACCAGAAGCTGGAAGTAATCCCATGATGCTTGCATGGCTAAGCCAAAACTACGGTCCCACAACAAGATTACTAGGCAGCTCAAAAATGCCCCATATAGGTCATGGGACTTTGACAGATAAAGAAACAGCAACGGGATGTCTTGCTTGCTTCCAGACTAATATAAAGCAGAAAGATGTTACTAAATACCCACACATGCAGAAGGAGACAACATAAATAGATAGTAACCAAAACATTAATTTATAATTGTCATGTTACCTCAGTTGCTTTGGCAAATGCACACTATGAATGAAATCTGCATATGATGTGCCCCCCAGTCCCAGTTTAAGCTCCAGCTGGAAAGATCGTCAAAGAAAGATGTAAAAATTCAAGATTGTATGATTGTTACATTGTGAAGAAGTAAAACTGATAAATAAGCTAAACATGATGATCCAACATATAAAGAGAAGCCACAGATTAGCTGATCCACTGTTTATAGTACAAACAAATGGGATTAAAGGCAGTACCTATCAGACCAAACACTAGATTTATCCTTGTCCATGAAAATAATCAGATTGCAGAAACTATAAACCTATAAGACTAAGATGTCAGATCAGCATCCTTCGGGTTACTCTAATTGCAACTTCAACAAAATTATAATCAATAATGGTAGAAGTGAGACCTTTTTTACTCGAGCCTTTTATTTGTGATTGCAGTGTATTTTATTTGTGATTGCAGTGTAAAAACTACAACCATTGATTAATTTTGACAATGATTTGAAGTAGATTTGATTCAAATATATAGCATCATCATTTATATTTATAATAATATTTTATCGTGTTATGGACAGATGGTTGAACCTGTATCCCCCATTTAAGCTTTGTAAATAGACAGACCATTGGATATCAGTTATTACATACTTACTAATATTTGATTTGTATACTTCCTGTTTTTGAAAGTGGAGGCACAAGTATAGGCAGAAACAATCAAGCATTATTGAATATCAAATGTTTTGCCAGTTAAGAAGTAATAAACACATAACAGAAGCATAAGGGAGATGAAGAATGGCTTCTTAGGATAGTAATTTCTGGCCTTGTCATTCATAGACACTGGTGTAGAAAAACCAAAATATTTTCCAACACAAGGCCAGTTTTACCACCAACCTTAAACTAATATAAATGGAGGTAGTACAACTGGGTGAGGAGGAGACCTTCCTCCTAATGCAGAGTACAAAACTCAGACTCGCAACATACTAGACTCAATGCAGACATGACAACTCTCACACCACAGTGCAACTTCTCGCTCACTCCATAATAGAATACATGAATTAAAACACATGTGAGACTGAACCGGACTAAAAAAGGACCACCCAAACACAAAATAGAATCACAAAAGCCCTTAAGATAAATTCCACCCGAAAGAAGATGGCACAACACTGTTATATCGTACATTTTATTTTGCCCAATAAATAGTTGATTAATTAGTTTGAACTCATAAGTAATGAGGTTTATGGTTTAAGTAATTAAATTGGTCCATTGGTTGATAGTTCAGTAGGCCCATTAAGAGACTTAGCATATCTTGCGAGTTTAATTGGCTGTAAGTATTGCGAAATTCGTAACTTGAGTAGAAGTCCAAATGCTGTGAAAATAAAGCCACTAGTTAGATAATTATGTTAGCTAAAATTTCCTGATCTTTTTCAGAAATTAAGGTTTTGAGCAAAATACTTAGAGGGTATGAAATCTGGGACAACTTTGAAAATGACATCTATGTCCTGGGTGTTGGAGTTTGAATTGGAAACGAAAGGGAAGAAGGAAACTCGTGGGAAGTCCATTTGGGGAAGGCTTACTGGAGAATTTTTAGTATTTGGAATCCAACCACTATATATGAGAGCCCAATTCATAATCCTAACTTATTTGCAACTTTGAACACCTCATGTTTTATTTTCTTCTCCAAAAGAGCAAGAGAGGCTGATGTTAATAGGAAAGGATGTCCAGTGAGTGGGGAAGTGTTCCAAGGTCTAGAAGAACATCTAAGAAGAAAGGAATTCATGGAGAACTGCAAAGGTTCGTCACAAACCTAGGTTGTGCATAGAGAGGGGTTTCAACTAAGAGGCAAACGGATGATTAACCTAGCCTTAAATATTTTGTAATTATGTTTCTTTTTGTTTTATTTTGACTTTAAAAAGCCAAGGGGGACCAATATCAAAATCCCTTGAATTCATAAGTAACAGTTCTACTGCAAGTGAAAACAGTTGGCCGATCCCCAAACAGAACATAACAATCAACTAAGAATGATCGATCATTTTGACCGGGTTGACCAACCGATTCTGCCCATTGATGCCAGTATTCTATTTTGACCTCTTTTGACCCTGTTTTCACCCAATCAGCTATGATTCTGATATTTTATGTTTGAAAATCTTGTTAAACACTGTTTTTCACCGCTAAAACATGTTTTCGAATTATCTTTAATTTTTCAAACTATGTTGATATTGTTCACATATCATTTGAATTTCTGCCTTTTTGTTTGAGATAATTGCTAGACAATATAAATACTTCTCAGGAAATTCTGAAATTGATACCACACATTAGAACATTATATTTGACTTCCAAAACTTGGCTCCACACTAATTTGACTTGTAGTTTGATCTGCACATTGAAATGTGCTCTATGTCACTATATGTACTTCAACAATTCAATCTTAATTGGACCATATAGAACATGATTAATCCCTATTAGGAATCTTCATACCATATATGGTTTGGACAATGCCATCTTAAGGGGATGTAGGCCTGCTTCCAATATAAGCATCATTACTAGATAGGTAACATGACCTAGTGGCAATGGGTCTAATCCATGAAGTTAGACCTTGGTTTAGGTAGTGGTAGGATGTGTGTGATCTTCAATTCCATGGTAGCCAAGACCTTAGTTCTAATGCCTAGGTGTTTTAGTATATCTATGGTATGACTCTTTATGTTATGGTTTGAATGCATGCCAATATAAGTCAGTTGAATATGATCAATATCCATATGATTCCATGATTGTCCATATGTTATATTCCCTATCATTCTATGCCTATAATTCCTTTTGTTTATCATAAGTCTCCTTTGAAACTCCTATTATTAACCATGCTCATCTTGATCAGCCTATTTATGACATGATCAACCATAGGATATTGAGCATGGTTAATCATTTTGATGTTGATCATATAATTGTATGGTGAAGATCAACCATAAGACATATTGCTTGCATGCTAAGATCTTTATGACAAGCTTTGATTTGATTTCATTCATGAAGAAATTAGAGAAGAAGGTAAGAGAGACCGGTGGACAAGAACAAGAGGTTGCGGCAACTAACTCATAGCGCCCCCCCCCCCCCCCCCCCCCCCCTCTCTCTCTCTCTCTCTCTCTTATATATTGTGGATCTTGAAGTTACAAGATTGGGTAAGGACAAAAATACCCCTTGCTCTAATAAAGACAAATAAACCCCATAAACCCACACAAAAGGAGACAAAAAGAGAGGACAAACTAATGACTAAGTTACCTTGACTACACTCCCCGTCAAGCTAAGCATAGATATCAGACATACACAGCTTGGACAAAAGAGAGACAAAAACATCCTTAGACAACCCTTTAATGATAGAGTTGATCAGCCGAGCGAACATAAGAGAGACATATCTCCCTAGAATCCAACTTCTCGCGAATAAAGTGACGGTCAATCTCAATGTGCTTGGTGCGATCATGCTGAACCGGGTTATCAGCGATGTTGATGGCAACTTTGTTATCATAATACAGGCACATAGGTATGTGAACTTGAACCCCAAGGTCTTGAAGAAAAAACTTAAGCCACAACATCTCTGTAACGTCATGTGCCATGACTCGATACTCAACTTCGGCACTAGAACGATACATACAGTCTGTTTCCTGTTGCGCCAAGTAACAAGGTTTCCATCCAGAAACAAACAATAGCTAGTGGTTGACCGTCTATCATCACGAGAACTTGCCCAATCAGCATCAGTAAAAGTATCGATATTTACATGTGGAGCCTAATAGACCTCTGCCAAGACAGGACTTGATATAGCGCAAGATTCTCTCCACAGCTCGCATATGTGGAGACCGAGGAGCATGCATGAGCTGACTAACTGACTAACAATGCTAATAGTATAGACAATGTCTGGTCGGATAAGAGATAAGTATAAGAGCTTCCCGACAAGGAGTTGGTAGGAACCTTTATCGGACTCGGATAGGAGTTCCCCTACTGACTCAGACAGCCCATGATTGATCTCTATAGGAGTATGAGCTGGTTTACATCCCAGCTTTCCAGTTTCCTGAGGCAAAACAAGGGTAAATTTTCTTTGGCAAATGTAAAGACCATGCTGGGACTTAGCCACCTCAATACTAAGAAAATACTTCAGCTCCCTAAGATCCTTAATATCAAATTCATGAGCCAGACTGTCTTTAAGTTTTTGTATCTATATGGTATGATCTCTAATGATAATCATATCATCAACATACACAAGAAGAATCACCACTTGGCCATCCACCCACTTGGTGAAGAGAGTATGATCTGAGTTACCCTGCTGGTAACCAAGCCGAACCATAGTAGTCCTAAATATGTCAAACTAAGTCCTTGGGGACTGTTTTAACCCATACAGTGCCTTCTTCAGTCGACAAACTCTCCCCCTGACATTAAGTCTAAGTGGAGGCTGCATATACACTTCTTCTTACAAATCACCATTGAGGAAGGCATTCTTAACATCTAACTGATGAAGCTCCCAAAAAAATTGGACAGTAAGAGAGAATACAAGTCTCACATATTTAAGCTTGGTCACAAGGGCAAAAGTCTCCAGATAATCCACACCACAAGTCTGAGTAAAATACATGGCAACAAGTCTAGCCTTATACCTCTGAATAGTACTATCAGAATGATATTAATGATGTACACCCATCTGGACCCAACCAAACTCTTTCCTAGAGGCAAGTTCACCAACTCCCAAGTATTGTTTTTTTCAAGAGCTTGCATCTCCTCCACTATAGCTTGCACCCACTTTGGATCCTTAACAACTTCTGCAAATGAGTTAACAAAATGGTAGGTGGAAATAGCAAACAACAATGAATAATAAGATGGTGAAAAACGAGAATAGGAAACATAATAAGAAATGAGATGCTTTGTACAAGTTCTCATCCCTTTCCGAACAGCAATAAGTAAATCCAAATCCACAGGTGCAGTAGGGGAGGAGGCTAAAGTAGGACCTGAAATTTCAATAGCTTCTTAAGATGGTAGATCCATGGGAGGCCTATGCTTGTGCCATGTATACCTGGAATAAGTAAGAGTATCCAATTGAGGCTTCTCGGGTGATCTAGATGCAGCACCAATTGTGTCAGTGGCAAGAGGCAAGGGAACTGACTCAGGAGAAGGATTACAATAGGAAATAGGAGCATCCTCCCCCTTATCATAAACTTGAGGGGTAAAATAAGACTCTTGCTCAAAAAAGATGACATCTTTAAGGACATACTTTCTCTCTGTTTTGGGATCAAAACATTTGTACCCTGTCTGAGTGGAAGAATAACCCAAAAAACTGACACGAATAGCATGAGGGTCCACTTTAGTAGAACTGGGACTTAAAATGTGAATGAAGTACAAACAACTAAAGACACGGGGATCTAGAACAAACAAAGGATGATCAAGATAACGTACCCGAATAAGAGACATGTAGTCAAGTGTGCGAGAAGGCATACAGTTGATAACATAGGAGGCGGTTAGGACAGCATCCGCCCAAAATTTCTTAGGCAACTGACATTGCAAAAGGAGAGCTCGAGAAGTCTCAAATAGGTGTCTGTTTTTTCTTTTAGCCACCCCATTTTGTTGGGGTGAGTAAGCACAAGAGGATTCATGAATGATATCCTCATCTTCTATAAAGATATTGAGAATCCTCTCAAAGTACTCATTTGCATTGTCAGATCTAAACACCTTCACATGCTTACAATGCCTCCACTTATAGCCTACTTCTGCCCCTCTCCTCTCAACAACTTGTGGTACACTTGTTTAAGAGATGGCAAGGGGTCAATACTGGGTATGTGAGCTCTCAAGCTCTCATATTCTGAGGCGAGACCAAAATAGACCTTCTAACCTTCAGTACAAGTCCAACTGTAGGCAGAGTAGTAGTCCAACTCCTCCCACTTACTTTTTAGCAGCCCAAAATAAGTGGTAACACCAGCACTATCATGTTTCAAGTCCTATATATCAATAGTCAACTGATATATACGAGAGACATCTTGCTTCTGACCATACATCAGATTCAGAATATCCCACATCTCTTTTATTGTCCTCTTCATCATAATCAGCTACTGGATCTCAGAACTCACTGAGTTGAGGATTCAACCTATAACCAAGTTATTCTCATGTTCCCACCGAGAATAAGTGGGGTCATCATATACTGGTTCCTTGGTCCTGTCATCAATATAACTTGTCTTTCCTCATCCTCCAAGGAAAATCCGGGTAGAGACAGACTAGAGATAGTAATTGATCTATGTTAGCTTTACTACAAGTGGGGGGCAAGAAGATGTGCTCCATGGATGAAGAATCAGTAGGGCGCATCATTGAGGAGTTAACTTCCTGATGCTCAGCACCGCTAGTCGTAGACAACTCCATGACAGCCCCACACAAGAATCACAGAGGTGTAGTGTGACTCCCAAACACCTAGCAAGGTCTCCACCCCACAAACAAGGGCACCATCCAGCCCCCACAGCCTCGAGCAGAGGAAAACAGGTCATCAACAGCACTGGCAACAACACGAAACAGCTCCTATGGCTGAACAGGGCACCTACTGCTCCTAGGGCAAGCCTGGTCCTCTCTCCAATCAAACAAGCGCACCACCAGCACACGGAGGGTGTCGGGTGCGAAGGAGAGAAGGGCTGGTAGGCTCGGCCTCCAGAGCAGCCTTAGCAGGTGCCCGGTGCAAGGTTAGAAGGGGATGGCCCCTCTTCCAACACCAAATAAGGCACCGATCTGGGGGGGTGGACTGGACATAACACAAGAAAGGGGACGGCCCCTTCTCCAGCCATAAATGGGACACACCTAGGGAGACGCAGAGAAAGGCACCGGCCTGCTCTGGAAGCCCTAGGAGGCACCAAACAGGGCAGAGCAAGGCATCGGCCTGCTCTAGAAACCCTAGAGGGCACCGGACAGGGCAGTGGAAACTGTAGAGGGACCGGCCTACTCTGATACCATGAAGAAGTTAGAGAAGAAGGTGAGAGGGACCGGTGGACGAGAATAGGAGGCTGCGGCAACTAACTCACAGCGCCCCCCCCCCCCCCCCCTATATTGTAGGTCTTGAAGTTACAAAGATTGGGCAAGGACAAAAATATCCCTTGCTACAATAAAGACAAAATAAACCCCATAAACCCACAGAAAAGGAGAGAAAAAGAGAGAACAAACTAATCACTAAGTTACCCTTGACTACAATTCACAGATGATTATTCATGAGAACTTATGGTAAATCTAGAAATTTGTTACAACACAATCTGTATGCTTAGCTGTGATCATATGTCATGCTTTTGTATCTCATCTTACTATGTAGTATATGTATAACCACATGAGATCACCTGATATATGTGTATCTATGGTTGGATTTGCAAAACCATATTATATACTAATCATGTGTGGGGTTATGGTATCTATTGAGTTTTATACTCATTTTGCTTACTATTTATTTTTCAAGAAATGTGAGTTGTGAGTCAGCACATAAGGATCAAGATGATCCTACAAGAGGTTGAGGACTGATTTGATGCTTATATTATTTTCCTTTTTAGTCGATTTGATGTAGTAGGATTTACTTGGAACTTGTGTAATTTCGGAGTTTGAGAATTGAGAGTTTTATTTGTTATGAGAGAGAGAGAGAGAGAGAGAGAGAGATTAGGGGATGAACCTACCTTGGATATTTGCTTATGGCTGTGGTATTTGGATCTACTTTATGATGGGTTTGGCATTTAATGTTTAATTGCCTTGTGAATCCTTATTCCCTCATATCCGTTGTTCATGGATTGTTGTATCTTCTCCAAATTCCCATGACAATCGGATAAAACAGTGCTCCAAGATTCGGGGGTGTTACAAAAGCATGCATCAAGCCAAATACAAAATCACGAGATCCAATAAAAGAATCTTCTCATGATTTGAAATTCTGTCAACAGAGCATGAGAGATGAATAAAGAAGACATTTTGCTGATGAATTACTCCAGATCAGCCTCCTGCTCCTGAAAACATGGTTCTTTCTGATTCTTCCTGCATAGCTTCACTGGAGGAGCTTTGCAGAAATCTACCTCAGCTTGAAAGCTGATAGCTTCCTGAATTGTACTACTTTCTCCTGGAGGTTGAACCCTATTTGCTCAACTGTCTCAGTAATTTCTTCATTACTGCAGAGTGCAGATCCTTAGAAATTCTTTTGCCTTGTCCCTCTGACTGGCAGACAATCAAGACACAGTTGCCTCTTGTAGGTCACCTCTATCTTGCATCTCACTCTCCCTGACATAATTGCCAACATCTTCTGAGAAGAGGACATTAGGGCTCTCTCTCTATATATACATACATACATAAATACATACAATATATATATATGTAGAGAGAGAGAGAGGGAGAGCATTATCAGGGATTCCAGATTGCCCATCTGTCTCTGCATCCTCCTCCATCACCCTTTCTGATGCTCACCTTCCAGGAAGAAACTTCTAAGGATTGAAAAGCTATCTTGAATGCCTCAATTGATGATACAATACATAGAAGGGATGATGGAATTTGATGTGGCTGGATTCTCAGGAATGATGCCACCTGATTTATCAAAGGATCGCTCCCATAAAGCCTTCCCTTGTGCTGCTTAGCCACTTTTGCCATACACAGAAATTAATACTGCTTCCCCCTATCCCTCATAAGTGGATGAGATGTCACCATAGCCAGAATCCTTAAAGGATCCACCATCAGACTGAACAGGTTTGCTGCTATTTGCAATTGCAATCTCTGACCTCCCTTTTGGTTACCTTGAGCTTGATGGGTGTACACCGGCAGTAAACAAGGGCCTTCCAGAGCAACCCCACCTCTCAAAATAAGACCCACAATATCTTGAGAAGTAAGGGTCTCTAATGCCTCTTCCCACTCTATGGTTTAACTTAATTATCCTTCACCTTCTTTCCCTGAATCATCTTTACAGATAATAAGGGATTCACCTTTATCATACTAGATTAGTCTAGATTTGCTCAAACCAATCGAGATCCTGATTAGAATGGCAACTCTGAACTAGTGACAAAACCACCACAACAAAAATTAAGATTTGAATCACAACTTCTTGATTCAGTCCCCCATTCCCTTTGGTCTTCCCAGCTGACAGCGAAAAGAAACATGCCTACTCTAGAAGACAAAGAATCTTTCCCAATACTGGACCAAATTAACTGGGAGTTGAAAGTGAAGATATCCACCAGTGCAGCCTCATCAACAAAGTATAAGTTTTCCATCTCTCCACAACATTTGACTTGATATGCTCTGTAGATACCGCGCTGAGACACCCCCACACACATACACACACAGCCAGCCATCAGGGCCACCTTGTTGACCACTAGCCATCTGAGAGGACCATCAGTTTAAATACAAGTTTTTTATTATTATCTCTCATATTTTTTTGGTTTTGGTCATATGTCAATCATTATTCATTTCTTATACTTGCTTCTTCAGGGGGCAGGAATTTGCAATGCCTTCTTCTTGCATCTGCTTTGATGCTTGCAAAGCCTTAAATAGATAATGATTCCCAGACAAAATTACCTTGTGATCTTCATGCAAGATATTTCTCACCATTCTTTTCCGTAATCACTTCTAACGTATTTGGTCTTCCTCATCAATTGTCATTTAAGTCCCCTCGTTATAAATCTGCACTTATGATATCCAATGAAGAATGTGTTTCACATGGCTTTCAATTAAAAGCTGCTTATAGTGTATGCCAAAGCCAGATCTTTTCCTTGCATTGGAGTCCTTAAAACTAAAGAGAGGACTATTTGATGTAAATAGTCTTCTAAGTTCACCTTTTGGGCAATTTCAAAAGCCTCATTTTGAAACTTCTGGTTGGAAATATAAAACATAAATGCAATGTAGTGGGCTTCAATGAACCCACCCCACTGAAATTAAGTGGCAGAAGTATGATGGAATCAGAAAGTGCTTTCATTTGGAACTTCTGCCAAACATGCCAGAAACCTCTTACCCATACATCCATTCATGGAATCTCTTACCTTCTAGGTCTACATATTTGTCACCCATTTGGAGGAAGATTTCAAAGATGGAGGAATTCATTAAACCAGCTGTTCAATTCCGCGTAAGGAAGGGAGAAAGGATCAGATTTTGGGAAGATAAATGTTCTTCACATTTGCCATGTGCCTCCCAATTTTGTAACCTGTATCACGTTGTTGAAGAGAAAGACAAGTCAATTGCTCAGGTTTACTCTTGTGAGGACAGATCCCACTGGAATATCACTCTCAGATGGGAACCAACAGTTTTGGAAATGGAGGAATTGCAGACTATTTTGAGACTCACTGATGGGGTTCAGTTGAACAGGAATCAAGAGGATTCTAGAAGACAGGTTTAGAATAACAAGGGTACATTTTCAGTTAACATTCTTGCTAAAATGTTACAGGATGGAGGTATAAGAGAGTGGTGGAAAACTTTAGTATGAGCCAAATATCTACCCAACAAAATTAAGCTGTTTTATGGAAAGTAGCTCTGGGAAGGCTTCCAACCAGTCAAAGGCTTCATAGAATACGGCACATTCAGAAGACTACCTGTCTTTTTTGTGGACTGTTCGAGGATAATTTGGATCATCTTTTCTGTCAGTGTGGCATAAAATGTGTGCAAGTAAATCTCTTTTTTATTTAATACAAAACAGTGGTACCATCCACTTTCAAAATAATAATAATAATAATAAAATGTGTGCAATGGCAGACTTTATGTAGAACTTTGCAAGTTCAATCGGAACAGCCTCATAATGTGTTACATTTGATGCAGTGGGGAATAATATGTGTCTGAATACTTCTCAACGAGAGGTTTGATCTGTGCTTGTATCAGCAATGTTATGGGCAGTGTGGTATGAGACGATCTATCAAGTAGATGATGGACTGGGGAAAAGCTGCAAAGACTTTGTTGGATGATGAGTGTTCTCTGATCTCCAAGGCTGAATATGGGAAAAAGTTTTGTTGTTGACTTGTCCAGTTCTTTGCTACTTTTATGTTCTTTTTTCTATCACCCCTTTTTATCTGCTGGATAAACCTTCCCAGGGGCTTAAGTTCTTCTCTTTCTTCGGGTTTCTAGGATCTCTTTTGTCCTCTCTAATCCACTTCTTTGTACTTGTGGTTTTTTTCTTTAATGAAATGTGACTTAGTCACCTGCCAAAAAACACATGCCAGAAATCTCATAAATGAAAACTATTCTAGCAGTACGACTCACCTGGCTGCCACTTCGGGTTTTCTCCTAGAGGTCACAGGCTCATCACCTCCATGAGCATGAAGAAACAAGGTGTTGTGCAAGAGGCCATTTTGCCACATCCAGTGGACTATTCCAGCCTCTCAAAATCTTCCCCAGAATAAAGCAAGTGCATCAATTAGCTGATGAATTGGCACTCCTGCAAATGTCAAATGCTATTTGAGGAGAATGTGTCTGTGGTCTATTCATATATAACTCAATAGTGGCCCAGCGATGGAGTAAACAGTACATATCATTTTGCTGACCACACAAATGTATTCTCTCCATGTTTTGACAGTGGTGACAAATGAAGTTCCAGCAAACAGCCAGGTGGCTTCCCTGTGGCAAAAATTGCCAATTCAGCTGATTTGAACTGAACTGGATGATTTAGATTACAATTAGCTTGTAATGATCCACCTATGGTGGAAACAACCTGACTTGGCTAAAATCAGCCAAGATCATATACAGATCATGTAGGACAAGGTATGCGCGAAATGATAGGTTTTCCATTGATTTTCCCAAATCAGTTGATTCTGATTGTTCTGATCAGGACTGTATCAGGATAATAGCAGGTATCCCCAGATAGTTATTGGCAAAATGAAAACAGGAGTTCCTTGGAGAAGTTTTGGGCCTCATTTTCACTTTGAAAAACAATACTTTGGGCAATCTCCTATACTACTGGCAATGGAAGGCTCACCAGGTTCTGGGAAGATAAAATGGTGTTCTGACGCTCCTTTGCTGTCCCGTTCAATCAACTATACCAAATTGCAGAAGACAAACAGGAATCTGTTGCCCAACTTTATTCCTTTGAAGAATCTTCTCACTGGAACATCAGGCTTAGAAGGAACCCAACAAAAGCGGAACTAGGTCACCTTTGAGGTTTGGAATATTCTACAGGACATTAACTTACACAGGGAAATGGAAGACAAGAGAAGATGGGTTTGGAATAATAAAGGGATATTGTCTGTCTATACTCTCACAAACATGCTCAATGATGGGGAAATGAGAGTGAAATGGAAACATTTAGTGTGGCCCAACTTGCTGCTGAGTAAGATTAATATGTTCCTTTGGAAATTGGCTTTGAGAAGGCTACCTACTGCTGATCGGTAAAAAAGGTTCATCCAAATCAAGGGGTCTGTTTGTGTGTTCTGTGGACTGCTTGAAGAAACTGCTGATCACCTGTTCTACCAATGTGGGATTATTAATGTGCTTTGGAGAACAATATGCATCATTCTTCATGTTCAGTAGGAGGAATCACAGAACGTCTTAAACTTGATGGAGTGATGGGAGGCCAATTGCCCATTCCAGTCAGAATCTCAGGTTTGGTCGTTAATCTTGCCGGCCATGCGATGGGGGGTGTGGTATGAGAGGAACTCCAGAAGATTCAGGCAGAGCTTCAGTAACATCTTTGATATCATGAACCGCATAATTAAGTGGGTGATTGATTGGGGCAAGGCAGCTGGTATTCCTTCGATAGAGGATATCTCTTTTATGTAAAGCTGGAAACTGGAAGAATATGATTCTCTGATTGTATCTCATCTTCCTGTATTTTATTCTCTGGATAAAATAGGGCAGTGGTTTTCTGTTTTCTTATTATGTTGGATGGTGTCTTTTCTCCTTTGGTGTGGTGATTGCCACTTATTGTATGTTCCTTGGTATTTCTTTTTGCAATGAATTATGGCCTTACAGTCACTTTCCAAAAAAAAAAAACTACAATCAGAATGGAGATGGAAAGCAACTTCCAGACTAGGTTTTCATTTTTCTTTTCTATCATTCAGCCTATTTATACCATCTTGCAATAAAATTGACCAACATGATTTAGACCTTGAATCGACAATCTTTTGAAACAATGTGGCGAACCACTTTCAAAAAATGAATTATGAAATGATGCTGTGAACAGAAAAGGGACAAATGGCAAAGCATTTTATTAAAATGCAATGAATAAGATGAAAAGATTTGCAAGATTAGAAAACAAAATGAAATATGTTCCCCAGTGAATAAGCCAATGAAAGTCCATAATTAGATGCAAAAAACTTACAGTTGGAGCAAGAAGACCACCAAAAATGATGATCCCAGCAATGAGAGAAAAACAACTTGCATAGTACACCTTAAGATTTGCTGGTGTCTGCAAGAATAGACAAGTTAGCAGTTTACAGATCACTTTATCTACAATCAACTGAAATTTAATTACCAACAAAATAAAGACAATTTTTCAAAGAAGAACACAGACATCCAATATGAGACCACAAACAAGAGATTTTATAATACTTACTAAAGGAGGCAGAAAAGGTATAAATGATGGAAAATCAGGAAGCTCATTTTCTTGCTTCTCATCCAAAATCCCAAGTTCAGCACTCTTGATTCTCTGTTGTATCCGTAATCTTCGAACCTACACACAGATAGAAAATGAAGAAACTCTACTTACAAGGTTTGATGATCTTTTGTCAGCAAAATAAAATAAGAAAATGTAAGAAAATGTTATTTCCCTCCTCCCACTTCTCACTCCATGTGGACCAATCCAGCTCTGTTCTGTCAAGATGATGGAAAAAGATAACATGTTACATAAAAGCTCTACATCGTGAAACCTCATAAAAGCAATCAAGGTCCCTCAAACCCTATGATACAGAATATATTCAAAACATAGGGTTCTCCTAATTTTCAAATTTCTGCAGTACAACTGGTTTCTCTGATTTCTTTCTTCTAACTTCAAGAGACTTTCTTCCATCAGATTGACTGTTCTTTTCATGATATCATATATACCATGGGTAATCCATTAGAGCACTGTGTCATTTCTTTCTCTCCAATTAAACCAATAAACTTGCTGGTAAGAGAAAGTTTCAATCATCTGTTTCTACATTAAACAAAGATAAAGTCTCTCTTTTCAACAAAACCGGAACATCTGACAGTTCCCATCATCTTATATCCAGAGATTTAGCTATATTTTTTCAGCCTTCTTTTTTTTTCCATATTTGATAGCAAATGGTATTTCACTGTAGACTGCATGGAACTGGCAGTTTCCCTTTATCCCCTGAACAGAAAACTTCACCCTGTCACAAGAAGGGAGCCACTTTCCCCAAAAGGTGTTAAAGTGTTGCACATATAATGTACTGGTTGTGCAGGATTTTTACATCAGTTATGGCAACTCACACCACACTGGGGATGCCCTGTTGCCCCTCCTGTATATGTATTGGGGTTGTGCCCCCATCGGCTATACAACATTTATGTTCACCTTAATAGAGGGAAAAAAAATCTCCTTTGGGTATGTAGCAATTCCAAACAGAATCCTTCCACACAACATGCTATCACCCCTTGGCAGATCTCTGCAAAGGATTTAACCAGAAGAAAGAAAGTGGAGAAAGCAATGTTTTATCTAAATTTATGGCAAAAACTCTAAACAAGTTCCGCCAAAGCAAATCTATACACTTTCTTCATTAGTATATTGCCCTTTATTATTTTTTTCCTACCTTTCACTTCAGTCCAATGCCCTTGTTGAACATTTTTTTTTTGTTGGGGGGGGGGGGGGGGGGGGGGGGGGGAAGAAAGAGAGAGAGAGAGAGAGAGGACATATCAAGAAAAGAAAAAAAGGAGGGGTAAAGAATAAAGAGAAGAGAGGTAGAGAGAGGCCGAGGGGGTGTCACCGGTGGGGGTGCTACCGCCCCCCCTTTCTCTCCACTCCTCTCTCGCATTTCTTTCCTTCTCTCCCCTATAAATACCCCCCTAGGGGGGGCTGCTGCAAGGCCAGAGAAGAGAAGGGGGGGGGGGGGGGGGGCATACTGCCGAAGAAGCACCAACGCTCCGCCCATGGACATATTTGAAGCTCTGACACTGTGCATGGAAGACTGGCACACATCCTTTGTATAACAAAAAAATAAAATCATGGTCTATTCTTATTGTTAGAATGGCCATAAATTCATCTAATTAGGTCCATTCTTATTGTTAGAATGGCCTCAAGTTTGGTCCACTCCTACAGGTGACATGGCCATAAGTTCTTGGTTCACTCTTATAGTTAGAGCGATCAGAGTTTAAATCTTGGTTCACTCTTATTGTTAGGGTCACCAAAGTTTAAATCATGGTTCACTCCTATCACTGGAGTGGCTAAAGTTCCTCTCTTGGTCCATTCCTAATGTTGGTGTGGCCAAAAGTTTGTAAAATTGTGGTTCATTCCCATTGGTGGGATGACCAAAGTATGACTCAATTAGATGTGGTTCATTCATGACCAAAGTGTAACTATGAGAAATATGCTTAATGAAATTGTGCATGATTTGTGGATATGTTCAATTTGACCATTGCATGTGTTTGCCCGAATTAATTGATTTAAGTTAATTAACTTCGATTCCTTCATATCGGTTGGAGGACCACTATCCTTAAGGAATGGTCTTAGTTAAGTGGTGGCTATTACGTCCCATTGATCAAGTCTCTCAAATCTTCAAAAAGATAAAAAAAGGAAGAAACAGTTTTTTGCATTTAAGTAATCTTTATGAATCCTTGGAGTTTCATAAAGAATATTGTCAAACCAAAAGGTGTCCTTAAAGGGTCCTAAAAAGAATTTTGCCCAAGGCATGTCCTCTTGGTATCCTTTAAGGGCCTCAAGCTCATATGCACCCCATGCGGAGTGGCATCCTTTAATTATCCTCTAAGATTCTACAAAGGGTTTCAAAATGAACATCAAGTTCAAATGTTTTTAATACAAAGATCAATCAAATGATGGTATGATTTCAATACTCCAAACTTTAATGCGTTATTATTTCAAGAATATCAACAGACAGTTAATCAAGGGTTGCCAATCGGTGATTGGCGTAATTAACACAGACCGCGGTCAGTGGGGAGAGGTCAAATTCATGGATTCATTCGCTTGATCTAAAGTCACAGACTCCCTGAGGGCTAATCTCAAGTTCTAAAAGGCTACCAAAACAAAAATAAATAAATAAATAAAAAAGAAATCAGTCCCCACAGCCCCAAACATAAAAAACATTAATCATTTTATTGTTCTTTTAATTATTTTCTTCCTTCATGTTCACGTCTTTGGTGAAGAAAGGAGTCTCCTACGTATGAAATACATTGATGTGGTTAAGGATATGTATGAGATTTTTTAAAAACAAGACTAGTATGAGAACTATGACTGGAGAGACTTGTGAGTTTCCTGTTACCATAGAATTACAATAAACATCAATATCAAGTCCATACCTCTTTATTCTAGTTATAGATTAGGTGAGTAAATATTTACATGATGGAATTTCTTATTGTGCTATTTGAGGATGATAATGTTTGAATAGATAAGAATATTTAAAAGATGAGTTAGAATAGTGGAGAAGTGACTTGGAATCGAAAGGTTGTAGAACTAGTCGAACTTAGTCAGAATATAAGAAATGTGAATTTAGTAATATAAGGGTAGACAAAGAGGATATGGTTATGATTGATGGTCAAGTTATTCC
Source organism: Zantedeschia hybrid cultivar (assembly GCA_030544215.1). NCBI lineage: Eukaryota > Viridiplantae > Streptophyta > Magnoliopsida > Alismatales > Araceae > Zantedeschia > Zantedeschia hybrid cultivar. The sequence goes on along the minus strand of JARZZO010000002.1, from coordinate 56,121,349 downwards.
TAAAACCAGTAACTTTTGATATTTAGGACCTATTATCTAAAAGAATGAAAAGATCTAGGAGGCCTTCGCACATAGAAGCATAGGATGGTCGAAGTGGAGTCCTTTGTGATCGACAAGTCTTCTTGGATCTCGAAAGGAAGTTTCATATAATTTATGTAAGACCTCCCATGTCATATGGGACAGAGTGTTGCTCATTGAGGAAAGAACTCATACAAAATGTGTGGCAGAGATGAGGATGTTAAGATGGATGTACATTAAGAAAAAAGACAAGATTCGGAATGAACATATATTTTGATTTAGCTCCAGATGACATTAGGCTTAGGAAAATATGATTAGACATTTTCGGCATGTGCATTGTTGTTCAAATTAAGCACCATTTGGAAGCTATGAACAAATCCAAGTGGACGATGCCAAAAGGACTCAAGGAAGGCCTAAAACAAGACGGTTTTGATACAATAAGAAAAGGCATGATCTTCATAGGTTTAACTACAAACATGGATTTTGATAGATTAAAGTGGCAAGACAGGATTTACATAGCTGACCTAAAATAAATGATATAGGGTTCTGTCAACGACAATGACAGTGATGATGATGAACACAACCAGCTCATGTTAAATGCAAAGAAAGAAAAGTATCTCCTTTGCATGCTGAAATTTCTAAATGTCGTTGATGGCAAAGCGTTCTCAATTTATCAACTAGAACAAGAATACAAACTCAATGAGATGAATTGAATGACAATATGATGTGGGACGGCTAATGGAACTAGCAGACTCACTAACGGAGGTAGATATCAGCAGCAAACAATATAATAATAAGTATACGCAACTTAATCGCATAATTGTAAAGCTGGATAAGCACGCCAAATAACAAAAGTTAGCTAAGTAACTGTCCATCTCGCGATGAGGAAACATGAGACCGTTAGCAATTGAAGAACTACGGCAAGTCTAGGGGATTAGAACCACCCCAAAGTCATGTCGGAACTCTTGGGCGAGGTGTAATGCGCTATCAAGCAAGTAGTGATAATGTATTACAAGCTAGGTGATGCGGGACAACAAGGGGAAAATGGAGGAATGGCACGGAGGCCCAAGAAGAAGAGGAAGACAGAGGTAGTAGATGTTGATGAAGAGGGGAAGTAGGGGGGGTTAGGGAAGAAGGAAGCTAGGGCATCACACCCTCACACCAGGCCCTTCACGGGTCCTTCTTAAAACGCACCATGGCTGCACGGCCTATTTCAGAAAATTTCTTCTTCATTTCTAATCATCATCCTCAAAAAGGAGAGTACATAGGATATATATAGGCCCCAAAAGGAAGCCCTAATACTTGTAAAGATCATGTTACCCCTAAGACTCCTAGAATCACAAAAAACGTGCAGAAAAAATGTGAAAAAATAGAAAAGACACTAAATGGACCTCTACTGGGCCTTATTCATGCCCCAAAACTCAAACAAACATATAAAGTACTTTAATGACCAAAACACGTGTCTCTAAGCCCAAAAGATGCCGACTTTGCACTGCCCGTAGACCCGCTCCTGCATCAATCTCTCCTGGTTTGAGAAAATTCATCTTCGAATTTTGAAATGCTCAAGTATAAAGGTGTGGGTGTCTGGATCAAGTATAGGAAGCTTCAAGCAAATGATCATATCAAGAATCTCAAACTGGTCCACTACATGTGAATCACAAAAGGTCTGCCATATCATATCAATAAGATCCGATCCTGACTTCCTGACTTCACAACTAACAGAGGATCTGAACTCTCTAGAAAAATGAGGTCATGACCACCACTGCATAATAAGTCAGCACCAAACATGAGCATCTAGCATGTACAACCCAGAATCAACCATGGTAGGCCGGGTCGGTCCAGGTCGGATCGGATCGCCCGGTCCGCTCGGAAACCGGGCGGTCCAAACCGACCCCGAGCCCCGACCTAGCGACCCCAACCCGGGATCGCTGGGATCGGGTTGGGTCGGCCGGGTCGGCCGACCCGGGCCCCCAACAGCTAGTTCAGAACTAGCCGTTGGGGTAGCCGTTGGGAACCCATTCAAATGGGTTCCCAACGGTTAGAAGGGGCTTCTAAGCCCCTCCAAGTCCTTATAAAACCCCCTCCTACCCTTTTCTCCCTCATTCACACAAATTCTCATTTCTCTCTCTCTCTAAAACTTCTCAGTCTCTCTCTAAGCTCTCATACTCTCTCAAAGACTCAAAGCTCTCTTAACTTCTTTCTCTCCAAACTTCCAAAGCTCTCCTCTTATCAATCCTCAACCTCAGAAGGATCTTATCATGAGCCAAAGACACAAGGATGGATACCGGTGACAATAATCTACCCATTCACAGATGAGTATAACCGGTTTGTACAGGAATATGAACAATGTTACCAAGCTTATATGTCTTGGGCCGATTATGTGCAACATTTGTATAGCACCTACAATGTAAGGCTAGAATAAATGTATGTCTACTTGTTCTGTCACTTTGTGTGAGTGTTTTTTTTTTTACTATCATGTAATACTTAGGGGTAAGGTTTTATGTCCCCCCCATGTATTGTATTCAAGTTTTTTTCAAAGTTAATAAAAATTCAAGGGCTTACCCAAGGTCCTAGATAAGTTTTGGGTAAATATAAATTTTTCTGATTTTTTGAAATTTTTTCTTATTTTTTGGACTTATTTTTCTTTTTTTTTTTCCCTATTTTCTTCTATTTTTTTTCCTTTTTTAAAATTGGATCGGCCAGACCGGTCCAGCTCGGTCCGGACCGGTTCGGGATCGGGTCAGATCGGCCGATCCACTCGGTCAGGACCGGACCGATCCGAGTCTGACCCACGAGTTGGCCTACCTTGGAATCAACAAATAGGTTGTGATCTCATGAATCCACAACCAATAATTCAATAGCAACTGTCAACAATGGTCTGTCTCAAATACATCATCTGATATCAAACAAAGTCCAGACTCAATAAACAAGTTAGCATCTGAGGCATTCTCAACTATAAGTGCAACACATGCGAGGGTCGTTGGCTCCACCTTGGCCACTTTCTGCTCTAGAGGTGTCGATGTAGCTTTAGTAGAAACATAAGCATTAAAGAAGAAATTACCCTTCAAGTGTGGCGGCTGCAGAATGCACTGAGATTGCTCTGAATTCATGGTGGCATGCCACTTTTGTAACCACTCAGACCCTACAATGATGCAGAAGCCTCTTGATGGAAAAATCTCAACCCAAGCTCCATCAAAATACATAAAATCTGTAGAGTAAGTGTCCCTTGACATCTCACATGGAACTCAACAAAAGCATGGTCATGCTCAACAATAATTTCACCGGTTTGAGATGATCCACAATTTCTTAGGAGATATAATTGCTACATCGGAGCGGATCAAATCTCAAAGCAACAACCTTCTCATTTGGCAATCGAACTAGAGTGCAAAAACAAGGGGAAAGCATGATACCAAATTTCAACTTGTGATGTCCGACGAGTAAGTGGAGCACTAAACAAGGTCAGCCACGTTGTAAGGAATCAGCTGATGCGATCGGCTCGTAAAACGGAGTCCAAACGGGTGACCTCGAAATGCGTGCAGTGATGGCATGCAAAATAAGGTGTGGTCTGAACTGTCGCACACTGAAACTGTGTTGTCTTGCTGAGACGAGACCAACGCCACTGACAACGCTCAAATCGGAGTCCGGGATGACCTCGAACGGCGAGCACAAACGTCATCATAAAACGTGCATGGGTGACACGCAAAAATGATGCACCGCTGGCAGACGATATATGGAGCGAGGTCGGCCTTGTCAAGGCGATCCCAACGGTGCGAATGGTGCGCAAATCGTAGTCCGGACGAGCTCAGAATGTAGGTGGTGCGCTAACGGCTCCAGTTGCACCGCCCGACACCCAGCACATACCTGGATTGGACCATGGCTCAAACTCAAGGGGACCCTAGCTCAGACCAGGTAGCGGGTGGTTCGAACCACCGGGTCCTAGTTGAACCAACTAGGGGAAATGGGCTTGGCTCAATGGAATTCGACCCGTTGGGTCTTGACCTGGCTCGTATCAGGTCCCAATTGGTCCGGGTGGACCAGGTCAAACCCAATTTGACCGGATTTGATTGAAAAGGGTCCGACCCCTTCTTCCTCCCCACCCCCTTTTAATGTTCTTCTTCCCCTATTCACCCTACCAGGGCACAAAAGGGAGGCGGAGAAGTGTCTAATGCAGGGCTGGCGGGAGGCAGGTGGCCGGCGGCTGCCGAGTGCAACGGCAATGACGGCGGGGCGGGGCGGCAACGGCGGCGGTTGCTTTGGGAGGGGAGGGAGGCAGGGGAGGATCGAGCAGCGGCGGAACGGGCAAGGGAAGGCGTAGCCGGTGGCTATGGCACCGGCAGAGGCTAGTGACGGCACTGGTGGGCTCCGGTGACGGGAACGGCCTGCGATAACCTCGTCTATTACGTCCTCTTTCTACTTCTTCTGTCCGCTGCTTTTTTTTTTTTTGGTTTCACGGTGTGAACCAATAGAGAGGAAAGGATGCGGGCGGAAACGGTAGCAACAGAGGCCAACAACGGTAGTAGCAATAGCTACCGAGGGCAGCAACAACTCCCGCAGGGGACGTCGGGTGACAACGACAACTGCAGAAGGGGCAGCGACTGCAACAGGCGGCGCAGGTTGGGGGGCACTCAGGAGGAAGAAGACGAGTAAGGTGAGCAGTGTAGCGGCGTGGGGATCGAGCTTGGGCTCTGATACCAAATTGATGCAGACATCAAAGGGAAAATGGAGGAATGGCACAGAGGCCCAAGAAGAAGAGGAAGACAGGGGTAGCAGATGTTGATGAAGAGGGGAAGAAGGGGGGGTTGGGGAAGAAGGAAACTAAGGCATCACACCCTCACACCAAGCCCTTTACGTCCTTCTCAAAACGCACCATGGCTGCACGGCCTCATTTTTTAGAAGGTGACTGAAAGTCACAATTCTATTGATTAGGAGAATGTGAAATGCAAAGAGGACCCAAAGACACCAAACAACTTGGTAGGACATACCCCCAACCAAGTCGAACTCTAAACTGAACAGAAATTACAAAGGATATGTTTTATCAAGGGAATAAAACAGAAATACAAAGTGAGGACCATTAATTAAAATGAGCCCGCCACAACCTAGCCTTCTGCAAAAGAACAGAATTCCCATCTGTCAAGATGTCTGCAGCATATCCCCACCCTACACGGCCTCTTTCAGAAAATTTCTTCTTCATTCTAATCGTCATCCTAAAAAAGGAAAGTACATAGGATATATATAGACCCCAAAAGGAAGTCCTAATACATGTAAAGACCATGATACCCCTAAGACTCCTAAAATGAAAAAAAACGTGCAGAAAAAATATGAAAAATAGAAAAGACACTAAATGGGCCTCTAATGGGCCTTATTCATGCCAAAAGACTCAAACAAACATATAAAGTACTTTTAATGACCAAAACACGTGTCTCCAAGCCTGAAAGGTGCCGGCTTTGCACTGCCCGTGGACCCGCTCTTGCATCACTAGGTATCCTGCTTCACAAGCCGGCGGCAGATGAAAGCAAATACTAGAAAAGCAAAGTTATAGTGGAAGGGATTAGTACGTACCTCCACAGTGGTGTGTGGGAGAAGACCATCCAATGTGCGTGTACCACCTTCAAAGTACAATAAAAATAAGACTTACTCCTCACAGGGATAACAGACTACAAATAACCAATAAATGGAGTCCGAGATAATAATCACGGCAGTTGACGGGCCACGGATGATGTGCACACCGCTGGGATGTTACCTTGGGAAGCGTGCCACAAAGTTGGGGCACCTAGATGTTGACATGTGAAATGAGGCGATTGACGTAGGCCTCGGGATGCGCAAGCAGGTGACCTCGGTATGCGTTCAAGGATGGCACACAAAATGAGATATTATCGATGCAGCACTATGCTGGAACTAAGTTAGCCTCGCTGAGACGAACGCAACGGTGCTAACAGCATACAACAAAGTTCGAACGAGCCCAAAACAAAGGTGGTGCAATAAGAGCTCCTATCGCATCGCCTAGTGCACTGCAGCAAACCCAAATAGGCCCTGGCTCAAACCTAGTAGGGCCCTGGCTCAAACTAGGGTTGGAACCTAGTTGGACCAGCTTGGAAGAAGTGGACTCGAGACCTTCTAAAGCGATGTGGTTCAGACTTGGTGCGGACCAGGTTCTTATTAGATGCGCAGGATGGGCTCGGACCACCTGGGCCTGGGCTCGGTCAAACTAGGTTTGACCTAGCCTAGCTAAAGGGGATCGGGCCCCCTTCTTTCTTCCCCTCTCCTACCCAAACCCTAACAGAGAGATAGAGAGTGGAGAGAGGGGAGATAAAGGCAGCCGCTACGAGGGATAGCGAAGACGACGGCAGAGGGGGCCGAGGACGCGGCGGCAAGGCCAGCCGACTCCTCCGACCCCTTCTTCTTCCTCTTCTTCTTGTGCTCTTCTTCTTTGTTCTACTGCAATTCAAACGGAAGGGGAGAGATAGAGATTGGAGGAAGGAGAAGAAGGTGGGGTTGGAGGCGGAGCCTGCCAGCATCGCACCGGTAGGGTGGATCTCTCCAGCGTCACACTAGAGAGGCGGGATTCCTCAGCGGCACACCGAAGAAGGAATGTTGGCATCGCATCAGTGGGAACCCTCCGTCACAGAGGCACACTCGAAGAACTCAAGGTATTTTCTCAAATATTCATGTATTAATTCTCCCAAAAAAAAGTACATAATATATATAGACTCCCTATAGAATCCTACTCAAACACCAAACCATGTAGTCCGACTCTATCTTCTAACTAGATAAATCCAACTCCATCACCTATCCCTAAATCCAAGTCAAACTCCTATCCTTAATGGGCCATAAATGGGCCAAACAAAGTCAAATAAAATGTCTCTATAGATCAAGTAGGCTCTGGGTCATCCTTGAGCCAAAGAGAAGTCGAAGCGGCTCTCCGACGGCGGTAGCCGCGGCTCGGATTGAACAGTTTGATCGCTCTAGTGTCCTCACCAGAATACCTCCGAAATGCGTGTCAAGCTAAATATCTGGTTCAATGTTAATGCGAAGGATGCTCAATGGCTAAACATCACATTAGGAAGAGAACAATACAACCTTTAGCAAAGTTCATGGAGATAAGTAGAACAATGACATGGATAAAATACAATCTAACAGAAACATCCCAGCATTGTTGTTGGAGGTAGAGTCACTCAACTCAGTGTCTCATATGAGTAGGCCCGATATAATATGTAAATCAACCATCATATACATTTAGGTACAACATCATAGTCATGAGAATGGACAAGAAAGAAATGTGGCAACACTAGACATTAATAATGTGGGGACTGTGTTTAGTGCGTAAATGCATGGTCAACTAAGTTTTATGTTACTCCACTACTAAAAGCACTCCTGTTTTTTTGCACCAGTTTTTAAAGAAATTTGAACTAGCATCATCATGCAAGTCTTGTTTTATCAATCTGCTGTCAGCTATATCAAATGAAGAATCCAAGGATTGGCAAAGGTTTCCAACTGATTGCCTGCTTGTGTCTGAGCTCTATGCATAAGCCCCATGAAGTTGGCTGGTTTATGCTTGTGAAACCAGAGCATTCCATAAATTTTCCCCTAGACTTTATAATGAGTTTAGACAACTAGGGAAATTGGAGAACCAAAAAGTATGTAGAATTTCCCCACTACCTTCTAGTTCTTACTAATCAAGTAATCATACCACCTCTTCCATTCCAGCTCCATGGTTTAAAGGTTGCAAATAGCTGAATGTATTACTGTTTAATCATACAGATGATCTTCAAAGTGATGGGAAGGTTGAGGCAAGGCTGAGCATTTTGCCTCATGCAACATTTGTGACCGTTGCAAAGAGAGTAATTTCAAAAGCTTTTCAGTAGGGAAGCTAGGGATTACAAGTGGCTATTAGGGCCTTCTGGACCATGCAGAGAATTTTTGCGAGCGAACCAGTTATCCACATTCAAAGTTGGTCTTTTCAAGAAAAGATTATGGTTGTACCACCAATTTTATTGGAGTAAACAGAGCAGTACAAACCACTAAGAGGGAGGAGAGGTCCCTCTCTCACACAATAAAAAACATAAAATAAAGGAGATGATTGCAACTGTTTGACCTCCTTCCTCCAACTATCAACGAATTGCCCAAAATGAACTTTCTCTAATTAATAAAGAAACAAAAAAGCCCTAAGAGTAGTATATTCAACATAAACTCCATTCCCCTAGAATATATGGTCACTTCATTCCCTCCAAAAACTCTAGCATACATCATGAAGAACAATGAGTTAGAGCTGAATTCTAATGTTCCTTCCGAGACTGAGCTTTAAGTTTCTAAAACACCTCCATATGACTTGAAAAGAAATGAAAACACATTCAAAGTTGGTTGGCCCTCTCATGGTGCTAGTTTGAAGTTGAGGCAAACACGTCGTGCATTCTTGGGATGTATGTGTCTTAGTGTTAGTTGTAGGTAAATACCCAAAGCTCCATTCCTAGGATGAACATTTGTTCCTTCAAATAAAAACACATTATAGAAAGATGGAAATGGAAAATGCATCATTATCCTAGAGAGAAAAGATTGAAAATAAAATTCCGGTTAGAAAAACAAAAGACTAAAATGAACAGGTGCATTGGTCCTTTACATAAGCTAAAATTGAAGAAGACACACCTCCTCCATATGCAAGAAGATTTTATTTCGACGGCTTCTGATGTTCTCTTGAATCTCTTGCAATTCCATCTTGGCAAAATCTTGAACAGTTTCTGGTCCTTCTATGATGCAAAAGCTGCGTTCATTTCATATAATAGAGTACATAAAGGAACCCAAAAAAGAAATGTTTAACAATACTATTTGATGTCACTTGGAAAAATACGTGTACCGTGGTAAAGTCACAGAGAAAAATTGATACTCTCACCTGAACAACATAGCCGATATAATTTGAATGTGTCTTAAAAATTCCACATATTTTACTATAAAATAAGACAGACATAAGGATAGGCATGAAAAGAAGCTTGCCAACTTGACTCCTGAGGTAAATCTGAATTTCAGAACACAAAATGACCCAGTGAATGCTTTGATACGAATTCATCATCAAATGAGATAAGCTCAAATTGAATAACAAGTAAGTTCAACCAGTTTCAATCCATGTAAAACTCTCTTCTGATCAAGATTTTCACTCCTCCATTTGAATTCATCACCCAACACCTTTTCCATCGAGATTTTCACCCTCTTCCATTCCTATACATCCTAAACAACGTAAAACAAACAAAGAGAATGACTCTAGCAAGAGAATTTCTTCCAGTACTGATCCATTTGTTGGGAGCAAACTCCCTGAATGAACACTCTTCGATCGGTACACTATAGAAATCTTGCAAAAAGGCATCACAGCCCGTGGTCATAATCTCCCTGTTCTTTCATCAACCCCCACAACCAGCAAACAAGTCATGTCGGCATCTCACCGCTCGCCCACAGTTCGCTTTCACATGGCTTCTGAAGGATGAGTAATTGACCACTTATTTATCTTCAAGGACGGATCTTTTTTTCTCCAGGGGCTTTTAGCAAGCCCAAATGCTCTGTATAGAGCAAGCAAACTACAAAACTGTGGATTTGCCTTTTAAAAAAAAAGGAAAATAAAGAATTTCCTCCATGTAAAGTCTAGCACGAGTCGCTGCAACCGATGGCAATTTTTGAAGCTGGTGAACGAGGACAGTGATCACGTCCACGCAGGTCAAACAAATTGATTGAATCAGTCCGTTCAAATTCCCCTCCATCTTCGCTCAAAATCAATCACCAGCTAAAAAAAAGGACCCTTCTTTATCCAATCAAAAAGACAGAACCAAGGGAAGCAGAGACTACTGATGATCCACATGGTGATCAAAAGACGATCGCTAGAGAGAGAGAGAGAAGAAAATACCCGGCGGGGTTCTTCTCCGGCGCATCGCCGGCCGTGGCAGTAGAAGCATCGGCCGAGGGCGCAAACGAGGGAGAGGCGGCGGAGGCGGCCGCGTCGGGGTCACTACCAGCAGCACCGGCGCCGGCGGCGGCCTGGCATCGCCATCGGAAGAAGGCGGGGGGCGGCCGCGCCCTCCAGCCGCGCGGGGGCGCGGAGGGCTTCGCCGGAGGAGAAGAGCAGGTGATGATCCGGCCGGAGCACAGCATCCTTCTCTCTCCCCAACCCGTCTCGCTTCGCTATCTCCGTTCGCAGTCAGCCAACGCGAGGCGGGGCTCCGCCGGCTCCTGGCGTCACAAAATACCGACCCGGCTGCACTGGCGAGGGTGCCACGGCCAGGGGAGGAGGAGTCCACGTGTCGCCATTTCTGAGGTTTAAAGTGGAGCGCCACGTGGGAATCCCATTCGGTTAGGGACCATATGACGTACGGCGTTGAGGTGAGGACATTTAAAATGAAGAGAAATGCTTGCTGCACAACCGGATGTACGGTTGGACCACGTGGCGTTGAAAGCCAGCTGGGAATACTGACATCGGCACCTCCACTGCGTCAATGCTGACATCCGGACACCCGTTGTGCCAATCGGCTGTCCCGACCCGCCCCCGTCAAATCCCGTACCGTAATGAGTACCCCGTCCTGTCCGTTTGAAATTTACGGAGCGTTTGAATATTTTCTACCCAAAATGTCATTTTCCCACCCATCGCCATCCACGCGGAAAACAACGAAGCCAGATGAGGGACACGGCCGGAAGCGGAAGAGAGCGGAGGAAGCGAAGGTGAAGCGGCGGCGGACGTGAACCTAAGAGAAGACATAGTAGTCACGTTTCGCGTCTCCTCTGCTCCTTGCTCGTGCCATTCCTCCCACGTCCATGTGCGCTTGTGAAGGTAGGTGGGCGACTGCAGCTAGGCGCGTGTGAAATTGCCAGTTCTCCCACGTCCATGTCCGCCTGGATATTACTCGCCTCCTATCTCCACGCCTATCCCTATTCCTGGTTGTTCGTGCCGGTTCTCCCGTCATCCTCCTCACTTGCCCACCTCCACGCAAGCCATGTTCTGAAGGTAGTAAGGTGATCGCGATCGTAGGTAGCCGATCGTGTGGAAAATACTCGCCTCCTGCATCCACGGCGGTTCTTATTCCTTGCTGGTTCGTATTAGTCCTCCCGCCATCCACGCTGATCCCTGTTCTTGCTCGCTTGTTTGTCAGTCACCCATCTCCACGCAGATTGCGAGAGACTGTGGAAATTACTCGCCTCCTACATCCACGGCGGTCCATGTTCCCTGCTGGTTCGTATTAGTCCTCCCGCCATCCACGCCGATCCCTGTTCCTGCTCGCTTGTTTGTCAGTCACCCACCTCCACGCAGGTTGCGAGAGCTAGCTAGGCAAGTCCTGTTCTTCACATTCCACACCTCCACTTTGCACATACCTCTTATGGGGGAAAGGAGACCGGACCACCCTTCTCCTACAAAGGAGAATGGAAGAGAAGAGACGTTCTTGCTGAGCAGCGAGATAGAACGACATGGAGTGCAGTCGACCAATAGTTTGCAAATATACATGTCCAACCCAATTGTTCACATGCAGTTTCCACCCCCCTTTGTACATATGCAGCGGCCCATCTTTCAGTGGCACATGCCAGCGTCCACTTCTATGATGCCAAACGCTGTGCTACCGACAGTTGTGCAAATGCAAGTTCCTGCTGCTGTGTACTTGCCTTTTATATCATCAGCAGAGTCAAGCATACAGAACTTACAACTTACAGCATTATCCGAAGAAACTGGTTAGTATATGTACTGTGTTTATTATTAAATTTGTTAACATCAATGTAACCTTGTATTTTTGATTTTTTTTTTTTTTTTTTTATTGTTTGTCAGCACATTCAATGGAAAACACAATAGAAGTGGAGAATAAGACTCCTGCAAAAATAAGGGAGGGTCGATTGACAACGGAGGCTAGTGCAAGCACGCAAGTTGTCGCTACAGATTTACTCGAAGATCTTGGTTACACATTTACTGAAATTGATGTTCATTATAATTGAAACTTTCATATTTTTCTCCACACATGTAATATCTGGAGTGGCAAATGGATGACGATATTGATAAATAGAAGTTTGAATTGTGAAATAAATTCAATTTTGATTGTAGAAAGTAAGATTTACAAATACAACTTCAAGATTGAAAAAACGCAATGTCATATTCACAATGACATGATGAGATTAACAAATATAAAATAACATTGATAAATATAGTTATCATTGATAAATAACTAGTTTCTATGGACAACTATAGAATGTGATTGAGAAATATAATTTTGGATTGACATATACATGATAAGAAAAATAAATATAGGTTATCATTGACTATACATGCTAGGATATATAAGTAAATGTTCGGGTTGACAAATATATGATATCGCTGATAAATATAATTTACGTTATCAAGTGTAAGTTTGATTGTATAGAGTAAGATTGACAAACAAAGTTATATATTGACCTAAGGTAGTACTAATAAATACAGGTTATGACGAGTATACGACAGCGGATTGACCTAAGATAGTACTAATAAATATAAGTTATGACAACTATTACAAGTATACAATTCGATTTGAGAAATATACATTCATATTGACATATACAAGTTTTGATTGTGAAACATAGGCTAACATAGATTATATAGGGTAAAAGTACAAATAAATTAAGGTTAACAAACACATAGTAAGGTTGACAAATAGGTATTTGGATTAAGAATAATTGTTTGAGATTAACAAATATAGAGTGATAGTGACACGTAAGAATTAAAATTTTTGATGGACACATTTCAATTCAAAAATGTATTTGTCAATGATGTGAGACCCATGCCTTATTGGGAACTTGTATTGTTCAATCTAACCTTCAATTTTATATTTTTAATTGTTTCTTTGTATTTTTTTTTTCAGAATTATCCTCACATAGTAAGACTCCTACAAAGGAGAAAAATAATGATAGGCATGCCAATATTGTAGAACCATGCAATGGCATGAACTTTGATACGGCTGAAGATGCGAGATGCTTTTATAACACCTATGCTAGACATGTAGGATTTGGTATATTTACTATCCATAGCAAGTTTACACGTGGGTCTTGTACGCACAAGATGTTTGGTTGCTGGAAGAATGGACAGTGTAGGAGAGACCCAAAAGCTTAATGTCATCGAGATAGTGCAAAAGTTGATTGTAAAGCAGGCATGAAAGTGAAGTTAGATAAAGGTAGCGGAAAGTAGATTGCATATCATGTTTTACTTGAGCATAATCATAAATTGTCTCCAATGGCTGCTGTATACTTGCGGTCACACTGAAGGATATGCACGCATGAAAAGGTAGAAATAAAAAATATGCATAGTGTGAGAATATCAACATCAAATATAGTGTCCTGTATTGCGAGAAGAAAGGGTGGTGTTCGACAGTTACAATTTACTGAAAAGGATTGTAGAAACTTCCTAGATAGAGAACGACAAAGTCAATTGAAGGAAGGTGATGCCAAAATAATAATGATCCATTTTCTACAAATGCAGAATAAGAGTCCGTCATTCTTTTATGTCATAGATTTGAATGACAACCAACAACTAAGGAATGTATTTTGGATTGATAGAAGGGCAAGGACCGCATGCACATATTTTGGAGATGTCATATGTTTTGATACTATTTTTCTCACAAATACCTACGAAATGCCTTTTGCATCATTCGTCGGAGTAAATCATCATGGGCAATCCATCCTACTTGGATGTGCCTTACTATCAAATGAGAAAGCGCAATATTTTATATGGGTTTTTAGTTGTTGGTTACAAGCGAACGGTGGTGTTGCACCAAAGGCAATCATCACTGATCAAGATAAGGCCATTGAAGCAGCGATTGTTGAGGTCTTTCCTGATGCACGGTATCGATTTTGCCTATGGTATATTTTGCAAAAGATACTTAAAAAGATTGGTCATATATGCACTACTCATCTTGATTTTATGGAAGACTTTGATGAATGCATATACGATTCTTTTTCTACTCATGAATTTGAAGAACGGTGGGACCAATTGTTGTGTAAGTATGAAGCATGCAAAAATAATGGCTAGTTCAATGGATTGTACGAAAGTCGTGCGAAGTGGGTTCCAGTGTTCTTAAAAGATACATTCTTCGCAGGTATATTTCATTACTTCATCATTATTTTACAAATCATGATAACTTTTCATTATTTATAGTTAGCAATGTTCATATGGACTTGTCAGTCTGAACTTGTATATGTATTTTTCAACAATACTCTGTGTTTGTCAATTTGATGAGCATTTCTTAGGTTATGTATGTCAATGAACATATATATTTGGCAAGATGAACATGTGTTAGTCACTCCAATCATATATCAATGTTAATTTATGGTTGTCAATTTTAAGCTGCATTTGTTTTGCCTTAACCTGTATTTTGAATCTGATAAATGGACTGGATATAATATGATTATACAAGAATGTCAACCTTGCAACGTAGTGAGAGCATTAATCATTTCTTTGATGGATTTGTGCACTCAAAGACCATACTTGCTGAGTTCATTAAAAAGTATACAATTGCAATTGACAGAAGATATGATGCAGAGAATCAAGCGGATGTTAAATCCATAGAAACGATAGCTTACTTAACAACATCCTCGCCTTTTGAAAAGCAAGTTGCCAACATTTACACGAGGCAAATTTTCAAAAAAATTCAACAAGAGGTTATACATGTTGCTGCTTGTCATCTTACCATTATTCAACTTGACGAATGTACATGTGTCTTGAGAGTGAAGTCATTTGAACGGGTGAAAGTTAAAGACAGAGTTAAAGAAATTGTGAAGGAGTACACCGTTTCATGTGATCGAAAAGAAGGAACCGTATCATGCCTTTGCCGTTGTTTCCAATTCAAAGGATATTTATGTAGGCATGCATTGATGGCATTTCTTCTTTGCGGCATCAATATGATTCCCGAAAGATATTTCATACAGCGGTGGATAAAAGAGATGATGTATCGTTCAGCAATTGATGACTCTAATGTTCAGAATGACTTGCAAAATTCAAACTCTGCAAGGTACGACAATTTAATTCACTGTCTCATGAAGGTTGTCGAGGCTGGGTCTCTGTCAAAACTTAGATTTGTTGTGGTTGTGGATGAAATTCCCAAACTGATGAATAAGTTGATAGCTGCTACCAAAGCAAACAAATCCATGCTCACTGTCGTGAACAAAAATGGACCTATTAAAGATCCTCCAAGATCAGTTACCAAAGATCGGAAAAGGAAAAAAAGGATTCATAGCTCTATTGAGAAACTTAGGAAAAAATGTAAAAGGGCATCTCAGACTAACAAGACTACTGTTGAGAGCAATATCCAGATGATGGAAACAACGAACACTGATGTTGCGGAGGAGATAATGCAGCAACATATAAATTGATGGTTGTCCATAAGCCTTTTTGGTGGCGCATATTTATATGCCTTGCAGTTATGTATTTTGTGAAATATGATGTTGAGATGGACATACATTATCTATATGGTTGTATAAGGAAAAAGTTGTGTATGAGTGTATGTATGTGACATGAAAATTTAATACAAGTTTTGTATGTGAATGTACATTTCTTAAGTAATGTACATAGGTTCTTGACTTGTATGTAATACATATTTGTATGTGAATGTAAAATTTTAAGTAATATAACGAAAAGTTGACATATGTGTTTTCTATTCATGAATGTAAAATTATTGTGTTTCAAGTCTGAATTAAAATCAAATTTTTTTCATTGTTTTATAGGCTTTTAAGGATATGCAACCTCGTTATACAGGTTACAGCCGTACCTATACTCAGTTGAGGGCATGCATACACATTCACGTAGTATTCATAAATACTGCAACCTATAGACACCAATATAGGAGAGTATTGACAAATGCATAGTAATATTGACAAAAGCAGAGTAATATTGATAATTTTAGCAAGTCTTACAGTGACAATTATTATTGAAAAATACGGCGTTTATGTTGCTAAATAGAGATTATTGATGACAAATTTTAGGAAAGATTGACAAACACAAACTAAGATCGATTAGTTCAAACTAACATTGACAAATACAGGTTAAGCTTGATCAAGACAGACTAGCATTGACAAACAGAGTCTGACACTGACAAACTTTTACATTTATAAATGTAGAGTATGATTTACAAATATAAAATTTTATTGTCAAATACGGACTAATATTGACAAGTAAAGGATAATTTTAGCAAGCCTTATAATAGCACATAAGATTGATAAATAACGCATTTATGTTGATAAATAAAGAGTAATGTTGATAAATTTCAGATAATATCGACTAGTGTAGACTAACATTCACAAACGCAAAGAAAAATTGATAAACATAGACTATCATTGATAAATAAACGCTGACATCGAGAAATATTTACATTTATCAATGCAGTGTACCATTGACAAATAAGGTATTCTATTGATAAATACGGAGTAATATTAACAAGTAATATTGATAATTAGCAACCCTTACAGTGGCAACTAAACGGCGTTTATATTGATAAATAGAAAGTAATGGGGTAATGGCGACAAATTTCAGGTTAGATTGACAAACACAAACTAAGATCGACTAGCACATGCTAACATTGACAAATACATGTTAATCTTGACAAAAATAGACTAACGTTGACAAATAGAGTCTGACACTGAGAGACGTTGGCATTTACAAATGCAGCTTATGACTGACGAATATGATATTCCATCGATAAATACTGACTACTGTTGATAAGTATACGATAATTTTAACAAGCCTTACAGTGGCAACTACGATTGATATATAACACGTTTAGGTTGATAAATATAGACTAATTGTGACAAATTTTAGATAAGATCGACAAACACAAAATAAGATCAAGTAGTAGAGACTAACATTGACAAATGAAGGTTAATGTTTACTAAAGTCGACTAGTATTGATAAATATAGTCTGACACTGACAAAGGTTTACATTTACAAATCTATCTTATGATTGACAAATATAAGTTTCCATTGACGAATACAGACTAATATTGAAAAATAAAAGATAATATCTGCAATCTTTAAATTGGTAATGAATATTGACAAATATGACGTTTATATTAATAAATAAATATTAATACTTACAAATTTAGGATAACATTAACAAACGCAAACTAATATCAACTAGCACTGAATCACATTGACAATTGCATAGTGATCTTGACAAACTTACGGTAGAAATGACAAACATTTAGATTTACAAATGCAGCATATGATTGACAAATATGAGATTACATTGATAAATATGGGATAATATTGATAAATAAATAATAATATTGGCAACCTTTATATTCACAAATAACATTGATAAATATGACGTTTTTATTGATAAATAGAAATTAATAATGATAAACACAAGATCGAGTAGTACAGTACATTGACCAATGCAGGTTAATCTTGACTAACATAGACTAGCATTGATAAAATTTAAATTTACAAATACTACGTATAATTGACAAATATTGTATTACATTGATAAATACTAATTCTCATATGCATAAGGATAATAATGGTAACATTTACATTGGCAACTAATATTGACAAATGCGCTGTTTTTATTTGTAAATAGAGAGTAAAAGTGACAAATGATAGGTAAGATTGACAAAGACAAACTAACATTCACTCGTATAGATTGACATTGACAAATCTAGATATGATTGACAAACACAAAGTAACATTGAATAGTAGAGGATAACATTGATAAATACGGGTCTGTGTTCATAAATAGAGAGTAACCCGGACAAATGCTGTCGGATATTGACAAACACATAGTAACATTATTTTGATTTACATTAACAAATACAGATTATTACTGACAAATACAAAATGAAATTGACAATCACGAAGTAACATTGACAAGTAAAGGGCCATAATGATTAATGCCTTAGTTCACATTTGACAGTCTAAACGTTTATTTGTCAATGTTATCCTCTTAATGCGTACATTAATTTGTCATTCTTACGCGGTATTTGTAAATGCCTACCTGTAATTTTCAATGCTAACGTGTATTTGTCAATCTTATCTTCTCAATGCCTATATTAATTTGTCAATCTTACTCGGTATTTGTGAATACAAAGTTGTATTTTTCTATGTTAACATGTATTTGTCAAAATTATCCTGTGGGTGCATATACTAATTTATCAATGTTACATCTGTATTTGAGAATGCTTACCTGTAATTTTCAATGTTAACCTGTATTTGTCAACTATAATCTGGATCATAGAGACAAAAAAGTATCTGTAACATCACAGACACAGGTTTCTTTCTACATAAACTAATCACAGACACAAGCTTGCAAGACCCATGAGCAACCTATATTTATCAATGTTAACCTGCAATTTTCAATGTTAACCTGTACTTGTCAATTGTAACTTGAATCACAGAGACATAAAAAGTATCGAGTAACATCACAACACAGGTTTCTTTTCACATAAACTACTCACAGACAGAAGCATGCAAGATCCATGAGCAACACAACAACACAAGGTAGAAAATATTAAAGTGAATCATTTACAAGGTCACACCAGAAAATATTAAAGTGAATCATTTACAAGGTCACACCGATGCATACTCCTGAAAATATCACGTTACCGGGGCATACCCCTGAAAATATAACATCACCAGGGCATACCCCTGAGAATAACACAAGTGTGAGTGACAACATGCTGTACAAAGTTCTTACAAGATAACCAATCCAAATACATTCGATTGAAGGTTGTTCATTGAGCGCCCATGGTCACCATGTCGACTGCCAACTGTCCCCTCAATTGTGCAATATCGTCTACAGTGATGTCCATCTGAGGCATTGTACTCCTTACTGTCAATGCCTCTATGAACTTCACCACATACATCGCGCAATCCAAACTATCAGGGGGTTGAGATGCGCATGATTCGTCAAACTCCAATTTCCAATTTTTTATTTCACTTTGCACACCAGCGAGTTGGAAGTACTTTTTGATGATGAGAACCTGTAAAGATAATCAAGGAAATGTCATACAAATAATAGTAAAAAGGAATATAGTCACAGATTAATAAGTCAAACACTTCATTACCCAAGACCGTGCTGTGCCATTATGTAACACATCTCCTTTGATAGAATTATATGATGTAAAGCACTTCCTCTGTGTATCAAGGGTAAGCAGATGCCAATAGTTTGAGGAGTGCAGCACAAAGAAAACAAAGTCAACTTTTCCTAAGGCCTCATCCATACTGAACTCCTTAAATAGCTTCATGAGGCATTTTGCTTTGGCGGCCGTGTTCTTTTTAACAATATCTACCTTGTTTCGATGAATGGTAGACAAATAGCCCCACACTTTATAACTATCAGGAGATTGTAATTACCTATGTTTGATCCTATGCACAGCATAATCAATCACCTGCAAAAGTTTATATGTACGTGTGTTTACATGAATGAATATAATATTAATTTATTATCAATTGTCAATGTTAACATACAATACTTACATCATCGTGTGTCATTTGTCCAGATAATAAATGGGACACGTGTAGTCTTGTCAAATTTGCACCCCATGTAATGCTCAAGACAACATGTTCACTGACAGCATGAAGGCAGAATGTAAACACATACCCATACATAAAAGACATGTAATGAAAAATGGATCAATATCTAAAACATGTTTTTACTCTCTTACTTGAAATGAAAGGAAAATTTCAGTAAGTTACAGCTCTAGTTAAGGAAGTTTCAAACTACTAATTCTCATATGCAATGGGAAATGGACACAAAATGAGTCCGTTGTGTTTGGTAGATGACTGAGTGGGTCTAAATGTCTCAGGAATGGATGGATAAATGATTATCCTCTAAGGATAATGCTGAAAATATCAGAACGTCCATGTATAAAGCTATGAAGCTTTGAACTGACATAGGTGTACTAAAAGAAAACTGTAATTTTTCAAAGACAAAGACCACAGAACATGATGAGATGCAAGCTTTCCTCTATAAAAAAACTGATGGATGTGAAGGGTAAAAAGTAAAAAAATAATAAAAAACAGTAAGGAAGACAATTTAAAAATGTAGTAACACAGTGCATTCTGATAGAACTTCATAACTTCCATTAAGAAAGACAACATTAAACTTTTGAATATAAACATATTTCCAAAACAGCTGCCACCCATTTTCTGGTATTCTCTTTCACAAACCATTTTCATATCCATACTTGACAAAAAAAGGTTAACATTCTCTAATGAAACAGCCTATGCAAAAAAAAATAACTTGTATGACACTCGTACAACAAAATTCGTATAGAAATTTCATACTACAAGCACTGACATTAAAAGGGAGAAGCAAGAGGCCCCTTTTATGAATCGGACAGTGTAGTAAAAAAAGCATAAAGTCAACCACCATCAACGGTATTTATGATGCCCTTTTTTTCCTCCTTTTACCACTTTAACCTGCACCAACACCAAGCATAATAAATGGGGGAGGAGGGCAAGAGGAAATAATCAAAAGGGTAGGCAAAGTGTTTAAAATTCATGAAGTCTGCTTAATCTCTTCCCTTCCCCTTTCCATTTTCCTTTTTGTCTAAATGGGATGTTGATTCTATGAAACAGAGAAAGAAGAAAAGGGAAAAAAGCCCACGCATGTGTTCGAGGAACCCCTTTTAGATTTTGAATGCTCCATGTTCTTGCTCCTTTTTGTTAAATTCCCACAAAAGTGCAAATCGCCTCTCAGAGCTGCAAAAAAGTTTCTAAATGTTGTTGAATCTCTAGGATTTCCACCTTTTTTTTCCTCCCTTCCTATTTTTTTGTTTCCTCTAAAACCAGTTCAACATGCAAGCCTATATCCCAGTATGCGGGTTTCTGCTTCCGGCATACATGCATCTATCACTATGGAAGCCCATATCCCACTATGCAACACTATTCCTAGACAAGAAGAGGCGGTGGAAGGATGGCTCCGGCCTCTCTAAGTAAGAAGACATGAGTAATCTTTTGTGACTCCTAAAGTTCTCCTAGAGTTTTGTAGAGAATATACATGAAACGTGAAAAAGAGATTTCCTTCCATGCTTTTTTTTTCATCTTTATCATTTTTTTTTCTCTTGTCACTGGTAAACTTTTCCTCAAGTGTTCACTTTTTTTTCCAAAGTGGATGAATGTAGTAAATGTATAGAAATTTACTTATTCGGTCATGTTAGATGATAAAAAAGTGTGAATGATCGCCTCATCGTTCACTCTTAGAAGACCCTTCCCACAAAATTCATATTCCTCCTTCTTCAGAGATGCCTGCATTAGAGTACACATGAATCACAATAAGAAGAAAATAAGTAAACTAACTTTCTAACAGTCCACTTACCATTGTCCCTTCAGAAATAACTCTCTTGGGTCCAACAGTCCTCTTCTTCTTAAACATACGCAAAGATTTAGTCTTTCCCTTATGCTCAACCTTAGCAGATGCTTCCAACTGTTTATGAAGGTGCTCTCCCGATTCCGTACCAACACATGCAGCCCCGTCGTGAAGGTCCCCTTCCTCTTCAAGTCCAAGTATCCCTGCATGCTCTCCCTCCTCCTCAACTGCAGCACCCATTGTAGGCACCTCCCCCTTCCCATGTTCATGACCCAAAGCCCTTACTTGTGCGAAAAGAGCATCAACTTTGCTCTCCATACGATCAAATCGGACATCTATCTGTTTTCGAACCTCCATCAACTCCCTTGCATGCTTCTCATCTAGACATTTGACCACGTCAACAAGCGCAATAACTTGGCGTGTCAATGTCTCGATGGCACTAGAGGTGGCTGGCTCCTCCCTTCTGCTTTCTTCCCCCATCCCAAGGAGCCACCTTTCAGCGGGTTCCACCTCCAATTTCTCAACAACCTGTTTGAAAGTATTTAGATCACGTTGTTACTAAGAAAAAAGATAACATCAATGCACGTGGATTTAGTCACATTTCATAGGTGAATATTACCTGATTTGTTCTCAAGGTGGCTGCTGTCCACGCAAATTTTCATACATTCATGGATGGCCACCGAAATAAATGGGGAAATGCAGACCTGTTTAGTGGCTGCCGGATGTAGGTATGCTCCAGAAACCACACCTACAAATACGTGCAAAATGAGTTAAAAATATATTATATGATATGTAAAATGATACAACATCAAATACAAAGAATAGTAAAACTAATAGAATACATACCGCTAAGGCAGCCGAGCAACCATACAAGAATATATTCCCTGTTGGTTCACCTCCCCCACGACTTCTCTTTCCTACAGTTTTTCTGCCACTCCTCTTGTCCTTTACTGCACGTACTAGGACATCAAATTTGTGCATGATGAGTTGATGAAATGCCACTGCCCAGGAATATTTACTAAGTGACTGTAGGTCATCCAAATAATGCAATAGCTGACGGGGGCATCTATGCTGAGTTACTGGACACAAAAATGTAGAGAACAGTAGGAGTATCCACAGCCGAACTGTGTCGGCTACATCTACCTTATCATCGGAGCCTACAAGACTGTGAATTAGCTCCCGTATGATCTTTCTCTCGAACACTACTTTCTCGCCAAAACATTCCCGAAGTCGGGAAGGCTGATCCTTTGAGCCGTAATGGTGCACTTCAACGCCTGTGCATGGTACTCCCAAAATCAAAGCGACATCTTGGGGGGAGAATGTGACCACCGTTGTACCAAGGACAAAGTCACACCCTCCATGAAAGGCATCTATTATTTGCTCTAGGAAATAGAAAGGGAACGATGTGGGAGGCCGGTTGTCCATGAATGGCACAAATGGAGTTTGGCACATCAAACTCCTGTGGCAATCTCTAAAGTCCAAGGCATCGCGGTCATCCACGTATGCTGTTAAAGAGCATCGGGCTAGCAAAATTTGTCTCCGTCCACCTGTGTTACCAATGAAGAAATAATTAGTCATAAATATCATGAATGAAATAGTATAAGGAAACAACAACAATTACTTTACAAATACAGAACTTAAATGACAAATAGCATATTGCTGCATAGAGTTTGGAATCAGTTGACAAATCTCAATTTTCACTCACAAATACGGGATAAGATTGACAAATAAATGTTGTTGTGGACGATTACAAGTTAACAATTACAAGTTCGTGAACGGAATTAGAACTTAGAACCATGTTCACTGGCTGTTAACTAAGTGCAACATCCATTCCACGTGCACAATCATGTTTTAAACAAAAT
The DNA here is from genome assembly GCA_030544215.1 of Zantedeschia hybrid cultivar. Taxonomy (NCBI): domain Eukaryota; kingdom Viridiplantae; phylum Streptophyta; class Magnoliopsida; order Alismatales; family Araceae; genus Zantedeschia; species Zantedeschia hybrid cultivar. The sequence goes on along the minus strand of JARZZO010000002.1, from coordinate 56,098,191 downwards.
GAACTATGCAACAATTTGAGAACCAAATGAAAATACAGAAAACTACAAACACGTGATTAAAAGAATATGACAATTTATGAGGCACTGAACTGTATAAAAAATAAAGTGTAAAAATATTTACTGTGATCTAAAACCGACTGCCGGTGTACAACATGATTGTGCAGCAAATCATAGTCAATGGAAGAAGGTGTGTCTGCACGTAGGGTGGAACGATAGTACATGACCAGTTATCCAAAGAAAGTAATGGTAATCACAAGGGTGTATTGATTAGTTCCTTCCCATGTCATTCCACCATTGAGCAAAATAAGAGTATTGGAAGTGTGCCATATAAATGCAAAGGACATATTAATTTTCCCATGTCCTTCCTATGTGTAGCCTTTGTTCAAGTTAAAAAAATTAATCTTTCTTCAGAATCTCATAGTTTATCATGCATTGTACCAATATGGCAAGCAGGAACCATGAGAAAGAGAATAAAAGGAAATGTTGAAATCAAAAGTCATCCTTACATCTTACCCATAAACCAGCTGTCCAAAGATGGCACAACAGTGCTATAATCTCCTATACCACTGACTACCTAAAGAATGAATGCTGAAATTGCTTTCTACCAATTCTTTTTGGCCCAAAGAATGTGCATGTTCTCTCCTAAAATTTTTTGGGTACAACATAGTATAAATAACATCATTTACCCACTCGCCTTGTTGAAAGAATATGGCCTCAGGTTAAAAACCATTTTAAACTTAATTGCATCTATGAAGGTGCACATTCAACATATACGAGAAATGGCCAAGATTGATAACCAATTTAAGAGGGGGTGTATTGTTGAAATAAAATTGGCAGTGCAATCTATAACATTGTGAGTAAGCTACCTTTTTTTATATAAAGTATGCAAGTTGTTTTCAACATTGTTGTTTATCCTTTGTTAAGTTGTTCATAGGTATTACTTTGCCCACATGATTTGTGAGCCATGGACATGGATGTTTTGTGTTTATACAAACATGTAACTGGGTAAAACATAATTTTGGAAAGAAAACATCACAATACAAGAGATATACAAAGTTAAATATATTTGTATGCACACATCCATCTAGAAGAATATGATCAATTGCAACTTGTCCAAAACATAGAAATGATGAGTATGATATTAATAAGTTTATTGAATCTTACTTAATATTTAAACAAGTGTTTGAAAAAAATGAAGTGGTCATCTAAAATCGTAAATGGAGCATGAACATGTATATTCAAGACTTGTGTTGTGTCCTAGTGTCCAATATGGCACAGGGTGGTTTGCAAAGAACAAATTTTTTGTTTCTTGGGTGATAGGTGTCTCACCTATCAATTTTTTATTATTAAAAAAAAACCAATGTGAAATTAAATCAGGGGGAGGGACAAGTAATATGCTTATAATAGGTGAGCACAATGTAAGTTGGAAATAACACATGTAATTTTTTCTTTCTTGGGGGATAGGTATCTGACCTATCATTTTTGGATTATTAAAAAAATAAAAAATAAACCTCTTCACCATGTGGTTGTCAAGAATGTTAGATAATGTGAAATTAAATCAACGGAAGAGGCATCTAATATGCTTATGATAGGTGGCCACAGGGTGGGTTGGACAAAATAGATGTAATATTTTCTTTCTTAGGTGATAGGTCTCTCACGGATCATTTGTTTATTCTGAATTTTTAAAAAAAAAAAAAACTTCACCATGTGGTTATCAGGAATGTTAGACAATGTGAAATCAAATCAGGGAGAGAGGCAAGTAATATGTTTGTGATAGGTGACCACGGGGTGGGTTAGACACAGATAATGTTAACATCCACAAATTAAGATTGACAAATAAAAGATATGATGGACAAACATAAGTTAATGTTCACACAGACATAATGTAAAAATTATCAAAAAATTGTTGACATGTTAACATTGAGAAATCCAAGTTAATATTGACAAACTCAAGTTTAATTCACAAATACATGTTAACATTAACAAATAAAGGTCTCTATGAACGAATACAAGTAAACATTCACACATGCAGATTAAGATTGACAACTACAGATTCTCATTGACAAATCCAAGTTAAGATCCACAAATACATATTAAGAATGACAAGTTCAGGTTGACATTGACAATTGTCAGACAACATAGAAGAAATTAAAAAGTTTACAGTATCACATTGGAAGTTAAACAAGAGGAGGTCTGTATTGTAGTCAAGCTCTTTATTACCATCAGGCATAGTCATGTAAGGTGAGGTGGGGAGGATGTTGCCAGGAGGAGGTTTGAGGGGAAAGAGAGGCAGGTCAAGTGATGCACAGGAGAGAGACGATGAGTCATGTAGGATGCACAAGCATTTATTAGGAATGGTAATCACAAGTTCTGAGACCAAAGTTGACTTATGAGGACATGAATATCCTTAATAAACTCTGCCTTTTGCGGTAAATTGATCATACATTGGAGAGCTTGTCTAAGTTAGATATGTCCTAAGGCTCAGTTCGTATGTCATTGGTAAAATGTATAAGATTTTCTGTCAACTTGTATGTCCTATTTGTTCTTTCTTCTTTTTTTCCCTTTTAACAAAGGTTTACTTTTTATTTTACTGTCTACTTTGTAACTCAATGGGCTTCCCTAATGCTAACTTCTGAAACAATGACAAAAAGAAAGGAAAACGTGGAAGTGGATGAGCGGATCTATTGATAACGAAGGAACATGCGGAGAGGTGGACTTAGGAGATCTAGGAGTAAAAAATTACAAAGAATAATGTACAGAAAAATCAAAGAACAAAATGTGTCTTCAAAATGATACCAGTAGAAGACATAATGGCATTTGAGATGAAATTTACCAAGTTGCAAGAAGGGAGAAAAAAAAAATTCCGTTCCTACTTGACGTGGTGGATGTGGACTCTGGTCGGCTAGCCTCAGGGGTGGCCATCCTCTGCTCCGTAATAGCCTTCTTGCGATCGACTTTCTTCCCCTTTGGAGGGATCACCGCTGTCTCCTTCTTTTTTGCCATACTTGCTATGAAATGTTCTGCAAAACAGTGACACATGAGGAAGACCAATGATGACAAAAACTAAATATCCTCACATTCCTCGTTCTTCGCAGCCCACGAAACCTCCGCAGATCGCCGTAACGATCGCCGCAACGCGCGGATGATTTCCCGTCGAACGGGATTTGGAGAAGCGACGGAGTATATCTGGATCTGTCTGGACGTCAGAGAGAGAGAGAAACAGAGGAGGGGCGGCTAGGGTTAGCAGCAGCTTGGCTTGCTCAGCCCGTTCTCTATGTTTTATACTAACTGCGTGATTTTTCATAAAAACCCCCGGTTTGTATAAAACCCACTTATTTATCCATCGCCTTGAGAATAATTTACTTGTGACCCTCTAGGCCCAAGTACCAGTCCAGTTAATGGCCCAACAAGCCCAGTGACTCCTCACTGGCTTTATTAATCAATTAATAACCCTTTATTAATTAATTAATCAATCGAATTGATGTCGCACATCGAATTCGACCGGGCCTCCGATCACGTTGGGTGCCAAGCAACACCGCGTGAACCCGGAAGGTATTGGGGTTAAGTAACCCACTCTTGGAACATTTCCACCGACAGTTACCGTGTGGATATAATCCTTCATTCGTACAATGCTCTCGAGTCAACTCAGGATATGGCGAGCTGTCAAACCATAACCGGTCAACTCACTTGAATTGGATGCCGCTGATGAATATCGGAAAACTCCTTTCCCGATATTATCGTCCGCCCTGGCCAGGGACTTCCGCGCATCCTTCATAGAGCATTCTCTCTCTAAGTACCGAGAGCGAATGATTCCTTATTGATACACAATTCCCTTCGACGGTATCCCGCTGTACCCAATCCTTGGCGTTTTAGAATCCCGTGGCTAGAGATTCGTAAACCAAGGTTAAAGAACATAAGTCCACTGCCAAGGTGTCCTTGGTGTCTCAAGTCCGAGGACCATCCACGCAACTGCGACAATAGAATCAAGCTGGTTGACAGTGAGGTACTATACCATCCAGCGATTCAGTCGGATCAGTTCAATGAACTCATTCTCCAATGAGCACCTACAGATTCGCCTTAGTGTCTCCACACAAGTGACTTACGAGATCAGTCACCCTCATCATATGAGCAGGAGTAATCTGTACTAGTCTAACCGGATATCCGATGTTTTTATCGAATATCCTTCGACTATGAACGATTAAGAATATGTGTGTTTAAGTGACCAGTCTCATTAGTATGATCTCATCAAAATCTGATCACTATAGCACATATTCACGGACTTCATTATGAAACGAGAATTAATGCGATTTACACATAATGAATATTATGCCATTATATTAATAAATAAACGAGATTTACATAGTCAGATTGGCTTGTAGGCCACCTAAAACTAACATGCCACTCACCCTGATTCGTGCTCTGGTGGGATCCTTCTTGCAAGCTTCTTGCAGGTATACAGGAGAGAGACTAGGTAATCGGATTGGTTCTCTTGGTCGTCACTACTGAAGTCCCTGCTTGCAAGTTGCTGATCAAACCACCGACCAGAAGATGGGGTTGCCACTTCACGACCAGCACGAAATCGGAGGGGGGACCTCACGCGAACAAATGAAATTCTTTGAGGACAGTGGCCGTTGGAAGGAAATCCAGTGTGGGAGAAAAAGATGACAGAGGAAGAAGGGGCATGACAGAGAGGAGGTTGGGAAGATGGCACAAGAGAGATAGGAAAGAAAGGAAAAAAAGTGAAGGAGAAATACTCGGTCGTTACCGCCACTCGCTTCACCTCTGCTTCCAGCCGCCCGTCCGCTTCCGGCCGCCCGCTTCACCTCTGCTCTCCTTCGCTCTCCTCTGCTCTCCTCCGCTTCGGGCCGTTTCAACGCCGCAGGTTCACATCCACCCGCTTCACCGCCGCTCCACTTCGGGCCGGGCCGCTTCAGCGCCGCAGGATCACGTCCGTCGCCGCTTCACCTTCGCTTCCTCCGCTCTCTTCTACTTCCGGCCGCGTCCCTCCTCTGGCTTCGTTGTTTCCCGCGTGGATGGCGATGGATGGGAAAATGGCATTTTGGGTATAAAATATTCAAACGCTCCGTAAATTTCAAACGGACAGGACGGAGTACTCATTACGGTGCGGGATTTGACGGGGGCAGGTCGGGGCAGCCGATTGGCGCAGCGAGTGTCCGGATGTCAGCGTTGGCGCAGCGGAGCGTGCCGATGTCAGTATTCCCAGCTGGCCTTCAACGCCACGTGGTCCAACCGCACCCAGTTGTGCGTTGTGACTGGGCGTTGCTGCACACCCGGTTGTGCAGCAAGCATTTCTCTTAAATGAATCTGAGGAGTAATAATCCGTTGTTTGGTGACCCGCCCGGGTGGGAAAAGAGTCAGTTTTCTATTTTTTTACTTTTTAAAAAAATTGCGAAAAATAAAAATTTGAAAAACCAGCCCCTCCCCACCCAGTAGGCCGCTAGGCTGCCGTCCGATCCGATCGGACGGCGATGCCCAAGATATTATAGCAAGTATTATTCCAATATTAGATTTGTCATATGTAATGCTAAAAACTACCATACCTATGTGTGTAACTCTCACATCCTATTGTGAGTATTGCAGATATGTTAGAAAATATTACAATTATTAAACTTCTGTAAACTCCTGCCAAATATGCCACCAAGACTCTTTAAAATCTGGTGAAGTCAAAGATGTATATTTAAAATGTCATAATCTTTTTGGCATATTTGGTTACAGTTCACAATATTTTGATGAAAAGAGGTTGCTATAATATTTTAAACATAGCAAGAATATTTATTAATAATATGTGGGACTGAAGAATATATATTCATATACATATATATATGGAAAATGATCAAATGCATCTAAGGGCACATCTAAGTTAGATGGACCCCACCTCTGAAACCTTCGTCCCTATGTTAAAAAATAAAAACATCAAAATTTTGTAAATATTTAATTAGGCTCCTTAGGATTATTCTCATCCCTTAGACTTCATTTTTCACCACCGGATCGTGAAAATTAATCTTAACCATCTGATCGAAGGCACATCAAAAAATAAGATTTAAAATATTAAAAAATAATTTAAAATAAAAATTTAATCAAATTAACCCTTAAAGTTGATTTCCTGTCTTGGGGTTTTAGTTTTGCCCGCCAATGAAGGGCATACTTGATTGGATGGTTATAATTTAGTTATTCGATCGCACGGTGAAAGTTAAACTCCAAAAGGTAGGAATCAACTTAGGAGAATGTTTAAATATTTTAAAATATTTTATTACTTTTTTTAACATCATGGGAGAGCGAAGATGTGAGGGGAAGGTGGTGCATCTAAGTTAGATGTGCATCAGGGCATGTTGGATCTGCCTTTTATGATTTAATTTCATCGTCCAATCGAAAAACTCAACTATAGAAATCCAATCAAGTATATCTTTTACTGGGGTGTCAAAACTAAAATCACAGGGAATAGGATTAACCCTTTATTGGGGTGCGTTAGATCCATCCCGTATGATTTAATTTCATCGCCCAATCAAAAAACTCACCGTAGACATTCAATTAAGTATATCTTTCATTGGGGGCTCAAAACTAAAATCACAAGGAATGGGATCAATCCTAAGAGTTAATCTCACTAATTTTTTATTTTAGACTATTTTTTTGATATTTTTAAGCATAACTTTTTAATGTGCATTTGATTGAACCGTTAAGATTGATTTTCACGATATGATAGTGAAAAAAAAAACCCTTAAAGATGAGAACCATTCTAAGAGACCTAATTGAATATTTTAATTTTTTTTATTATGTATATGCATATACAAAAATCAGATGCACTATTTTAACCTCATTCTCATATTAAAAATAATAAAATTTATTACTAAATATTCAATTACCCTATTTAGGGTTTTTTTCGTTCCTTCGGACTCTATTTTCACTGTCTAATCTTGTCTAATCGTAAAACTCAGTTGTAGAGGTCCATCGGGTATTTGAAAATATGATTTTCAAAAAATCATGATCAATTAGTCAAAAATATAAAATTGGTTAGATTACTACTTAGAGTTGTTTCTGTCTCCTAGTGTTTTAGTATTCATCACCAATTTACTCACATTTAATTGGACGGCTATAATCAATTCATATATGATCAGATAACAAAAATTAAGTTCCAAGGGATGGAAATAATCTTAGAAGGGATAATTAAATATTTATAAATGTATAGTGTTTTTTTTGTTTTAAACATGGAGAGGGGATCTAAATATAATGTGTACATTTGATTGGATGACTATAATCAATTCAGATATGATCAGACAGTAAAAATTAAGTTCCAAAGGATGGAAACAATTTTAGGAGAGGTAATTAAATCTTTATAAATTTGTAGTGATTTTTTATTTTTTAAACATGGAGATGGGATCGAAATATAGTGTGCTGCTTGACCACATATATGCAAGAACTGTACCACTGCACCACATATATATATATATATATATAGAGAGTATTAGTTTTGACATACTTTTGTTTCAATCTTAATATTTTTGAGGTTTATAGTCTTACTATTAAAATTGATATTAATAAAACGTTGTAAGAGAAAGTCCAAAAGTATGAAGAGAGAATTTACAAGTGAAAGAGAGAGAGAGAGAATGAACTCTTTAGACCCTAAAAGACTATGGATGCAAGTGATAAATGTGTTTAGGTCTATGGTCGTAACCTCAATTAGATGGTAAAAGAATAAGTTTATTATAAACTCATTCAACTTTATCACAAATTCAAAACTCCTCCGTACATGTGTTTTTTGTAAACTTACTTAAGAGTTAGTTTATGCAAAACTTCTCTCAAGTTTATCACTCACTTAAGTTTACATAAAACAACCAAACATGAATATGATAAATAAATTTATGATAATCACATTTGCATTTTCTTAAGTTGCACCTAAATAGGGTCTAAGCTCTATTGTTTTTAATAGAGGTTCATATCTATATTAAAGTTATTATAAAAATATATTTTACTAAAATTAACAAAACTTAATTAAACAGCCACTATCAGTCTGTCAGTAACAACACCATTCTTCTACCAATAAGAGTTAATTTTACTGACTCGACGTGGAAGTCATGCCATAACAAACAAACTTGGCACGACGAGAAAGAGAGCTGTCATGGTTCGCATTCTTAAGTCAACGTCAACAGCGAATGCGATGTCTCGCTGTGAGCTTATCCGCCGTGGTGAAGTAGTAATTTTCTCCAAAGGGGTGTTCACAGTTTTAGAAGAATTTTAGAAAACTTTAATCAAACTAAACAAACTCTCAAACAAAACCTAATCAAACACTTTATAAACCAAATCAAACTAAACTAAATCAAAATAATTCGATTTGTTTTGGTTTACTATCAGAATGAATCTCTAGCTCTCAAATAAGTCTTCAACAATTTAACAATTCGAATGAATAGTTTTTATAAGTAAAGATTAAATATACTATTTGATTATTCTAATGAACCTTCTATCGGATAGTTTAAGCAAATGTAAAATAAAATTGTTTGCTATCATAATGGAAGAAAATTAAATCATTCTTAAATAGAGGGCCATGCTATTCTTTACACTTTAAATTAAACAAAGAAAACTGTATTAAATTTTATATTGAATATAGGAAGATATTTTTAATTTAAATAGAGATGATCATGTTACTCCATTATACTTAATAATTTTCAATAGTTTTACTTAAATAGATACAATAAACTATTAAAAATTTATATTAAACTTGTGTCCTTTTTATGCAATTCCATTTGTTCTATTTGATTTGGTTTAAGAATAGTCAAAATCAAATTAAATCAAATTTTATTATTTGATTTGGTTTCAACTCATTATTATTATTTTTTAAATCAAACTGAATGAATCAATTTTATTTGATTTTTCAATTTAGACCAAGTAGTGAACACCTCTAATTTTCTCCCTTGGGCTTGTTGCTCTAGGGCCGCTGGTAGGATAATGTTTAGTGGACCCCAGAGAAATGAAGGAGACACTTCTTGGCTTATACTGACCTATATATAAAATTAGCTCTATGTCCAGATTTGAATAAACATATTTTTTTAATTAGTACAAGTCAAGTTAATTTTTTTATAATTACTTAAAAAATGAAGACATCAATTCTAAAAAAAAAGACCTGTTAAAAATGATAAAATATTAATAAATTTTCATGATGTTAAAATAAGAAAGTATTTTGTTTAGATGCCTATAAGTTACATAAGACATAAAAACAAAATAAGAAAATACATAAATATTCTATTTCTGATTTACGGTGGCCCATTTCTAAAAATCAAAATAAAGGAATGGGATGCTAAGTAGGCCAGACAGATGCCCTAATTCGTCATAAAGAGAAATAGAGAGAGAGAGAGAGAGAGAGAGAGAGAGAGAGAGAGAGAGAGAGAGAGAGAGGGAGAGATTTATTTAAAATATAAATGTTTACAAAATATCGAAATGACTCTAATTCGACAGCATCCTAATTCTTTCTAAAGACATATATATCGAGAGAGATTCTCCTACTGTGTCCATGTTTTAATTTTGGCCTGACAGGAACTCTATTTTAACATTATATAGTACAAATAAGTGTCAATCGTGTATGTGGCCCACTCTTTTTCCGAGTTTTACTTGTTTTTCTTCCTAGTTCGCAGCCACACGTGTGGGGATACTTAGTTATAGGCCTTGCTCGTGTCACTGTTAATGCCATTATCCCGTTAATTACAATTTCCTTTTTACTTGTTCGAATTATAGGACTTCACTGGCCACAAAAAAGTTTTTGTGGTGCATCTTCGTCCAGGAATGCTTACGTCAACGTCAACGATCAAACAATACTGTCAACGGATGTCAACGCAGAGGAAGTCTTCGTTTCTGCTTTCTGTAGGGCATTGCAATGCAGTTTGGGGTAATACCTGCTGCAGGTACAGAAAGTGGGGATTATTGCAATTTAATTTTGTGTAATTTTTAAAAAAAAATTAAGATAGGACCCATCATGTTTGACGTGTTCATATAAATTTGATTTCCCCGAGGGGACGGTTCAAAAAAATTTGAACATCCTTAACGGATCGAGTCCAATAAGTAGGAGTGATATTTTTTATTATTCGGATTTTTTAGATTATTCGATCAAAGATCGAGTTATATGGATACGTCGAATATGACAGGCTTGATCTTAAAAAAAATTAAAAAAATAAGAAAAATTAAGCTACATCGCATGTATGCAGCAACTTACTGCATAGCAAGTATCACTCTGCGTGTTGATTGCAAATGTCTCCTTAGATGGCACCGCAGTGAACATTGTTTAGGGAAAAAATTGTGAAATTTGGAGGCTATTCAAACTTAAAGATTATCTAAGCTGGTTGGAAGATAGAAAGATTATGTAAACAACTAGACTACACTCCCGAACCAACCAGTTAGGTCACTTGGCTTCATTCATTGGCCTCTCTTTGAAAGGTCTCACATTCAAATCAACTTGGAAACCTAAAAACTTCTCATATTCTTCGGTGCATATTTGTCACGGGATTTCTCCTTGCCGTGAGATTGCTTTCCTGCAGTTTAATTTGACCAAGAATTATCGCCTAATTAGATGAAATAATTAGACCTTCATAGAATGATCTCCTACTTAGGAGAAAAATACAGGGCGATGTCCATAATTGAATCCTAATCCTTTGTAAACATTTGTACACACCAGACCACTGAGCCATCTTGTGTAAAAAGAAAAAAGTCCCGCCATTCTGTGAAAAAAGAAAAGAAAAAGAAAATAAAAGACCACCTTCCCGACATAATCTAATGATTGTATGCATACAATTCAGCACACTAACTGCGATGTCTCCGAACTGCAATGCATGTTACAATAAGCATTACTCTATATGCACATATTTATATTTCAGTGGCATTTGTTTTCACTTAATTAGTCTGTTATATCTTAAGAGGTCACATGAAATTCTACTAATATTGTTTGATAAAATGTAATGAGACTTCAAAATTAAGGATTTTTTAGTTTTTACTTTCTCTAATTTACTTGATTTGGACAAATCTTCCTATGATTTTTACATTTTAATAAAAACTCTCAGTAACCTGACTCTTATTTGGAAAATATCCTTTTTCATAGATTTTTTCTGAAATATTTGAGGACTTTTTCAACTTTTTTAGAATACTTTCCAAATAAAAATCAACTTTTAGGGTTTTTTACTCTGTAATGATATTATATCAAGTAGATCAAAGGGATAAAACCTAAAGAACTCTAAAATTAAACAGTTGGCTATATCTCTTTTTAAGCGTCAAGCTTCCAAAAGATGCTTAACACTTGTGAGTATGCTTTTAGGAGATTCCAGAAGAGGATTGTAGAGGAGCCGGGCTGAAATTTTGAGGATATGGGCCTAGAGAATTGCAATATTAGAAAGTAGGTTCATATGTAGTATTGCTCAGACTTTTGATGTAATTTTGTTTTAGACTTGAGTTTTGTATCAGTTACGTACTTGAAATAGGTTTTATTTAAGTGGATTTGGGTATGGTTATGTGGTGTATGTTCTTAGATATTGTGGATGGTTAAGCATTATGTCATGCAAGCTTCCTAAGATCACAACATATGTATGTGTAATTTTAGGTGGCACTACCCTTACATGGGGTGTATGTGACATAGATAATGTAATATGACATGGAAGTAGCGACACTACAATCTATCAATGATCAATATTAATCTTGGATTCAAAAGTCCCATCGAACTCCTCGTCCGTTCAATGTCACTTCACCCTCAAGAATTTTCAGATGTCCATGAAGGTGTGGCAAATGTAAGGAATCGCCAAAAACGCAGCGGAGAATAAAAACGATTCCTATGTATCGTTTGCTAGGATCGTAAAACGGACAAAATATAAACGCGGGAAGAACGGTTCTTCACCTTTGCGGGGTTTCGAATCTCCCGTGGATGATTTCGACTCGGTAATCGCGCACGCGCACGATCTCTAGAGGTATCCACACGAGCTCCCGCTGCAGACGCGATTTCCTCCTCGACTTGAGTGCTCCGACCAGATCTCAAATCCACCATGCGCAGAGAGAGACAGATCTACTCCAAGAGAGAGAGGGGGAGAGAGAGAGAGGAGATAGAGAATCTGGGGTGTAAAATTCGTCAAACCAACTGTTAACCCCTCCCCCTTGGCCTCCTTATATAGAAATAAGGATAAGCACAAGGATTAATCCTCGTGATTATCCAAGAGTTTGGCCTTGGATAAATCTCAATTAAATCTTCATGTTTATCCTGCGGCTTTTCATAAAAACCCAGATAAGCATGAAATTTAACGTCTCTCACCGTCTGACGAGAACTCTTATGTGTGTAACCATATCAGTCCGGTTTCAGGCCCATTAAACTTAGAACTGATTCTAGAGTTTAATATTTATTAATTAACAATTAAACATCATATGTTAAATGATTAATTTAATAAACAAGTGGATTATCATCTGATGATTAATTCACTTGGCCTTCTGATCATGAACAACACCAAACACTACCTCATGATCCCAGAAGATATAAGGGATACTGTTCCCTTCAATTGAACCTTTCCGTCTGCAGATACCGCACAGATAAAATCCTTCACTCATGCAATGTCCCAATAACGCAAGGGTATGGTTTTATAGTCAAACCCTCTATCGCATTATCTAGATGGATTCCAGTACTCAGTTAATTTCTAGAAAGACATCTCTTTCATTTGACCATGGCCAGGGATTTCTGTGTACACATCCATAGGACATTCTCTCTCCAGTCTTATACCAAGAGTGAGTGATCCCTTGTTGTTCACTCAATTACCTTTGCAAGATTTCCACTGTATCGGAAAGACCGAATATCGTGGACTTAATGGTTAAAGTCCACAAGTCAGAGAATCAAGATACAATGGTCCACAAACAAGGTATCATTGGTGACTCAGGTCAAAGGACCAACTGTGCTACTGCAACGATTGAATTCCCTGGTTGACTAATAGGTATAATTACCATCCAGAAATTCTTATTGGGTATGTTCAGTGAACTCATTCCCTAATGAGCACCCACATGTTTGTCTTAGTGTCACCACACGAGTGAATGTGAGATCATTCACCCTCATCACATGAGCAGACATAGCTTGTGTTGATCTTATCGGATATTTAATCTCCTTTTCAAATATCCTATGATCGAGAACTGTTTAAGACAAGTGACTGAGGATATTGATCTCACTATCATGATCTCATCATGATTCAATATCCCATATATTTGTCTACGGACCTTCATTACGATAGTTAATTTGCGAGAACTATAAATGAAGAAATAATTGCCTTTATTAATAATCTGAACTAGAATGTACAATGATTGGCTTTGAGGCCACCCATTTCTATCAGCAAATAGTCAAGGCCCTTTGAGCTATGTGGAACATTACGATGTAGTCCAGCCCTCAACCAACAATACAAGAATTTTGCTCATTAGTGACAACATAATTCCTCACTAAATTGAGAAATTTCATCACAAATTAGTCACAAACTTTAACATCATATTATATATATTGTGTTGTATATTGTGACGGATTAGTGACATAATATTTTTCCTTGGTGATAAATGTCATTACAAATTTCATCACAAATGTTCGTCCCCTCATAGCATTTTTAATTTAACATGTCTATCACAGATCGTCCACTAAGTGTGAGTGCTTAAAATGCTAGTGTGATTATCATGAAAAATCTATGTTATTTAGGTGCAAAAATAAACCTATTAAAAACAGAAACTAAGTGCAGTGATCGCCAGAAACTTTTAACTAAAAAGTTCCAAAAGAAGGTATGATCACCTACCTTTTTAAACGCGGAAGATGTTGAGTCCTTGATTCCCCCTCTTCAGCCGGCTGAAGAAAGAGAGCCCTTCCTTTTCTTTTGTTCTTGCTGTTGAGGTTGAATTTGAGGATCGTCCAGAGTCCTTTGATTTGATTGTTGATTCTCCTTTTGCTCCGTGCAGCAAAAAATAAAAAAAAATAGAAACGAAGAAATGATGATGAGAACTTAAGCAACAATAGAATCTATTCTAATCATGGTCTTAAACATGCAACTAAACAACAAACTTACTTGTTTAATGGCTTTGAAACCCCTTAATCAAATAGGTTTTGAAAAGAATGCAGGTGTTGTGTGTTGCATGAAGTGATGATGAAGAATGTAAAACTAAATAGAATGCAGATGCAGAAATAAAAGACTTATGCCCAATGGTTGAATTTTTGAATTGGATGAAGAATCTTGAATGGACGCCGACTCCTGGAAATGGCAGCGCTTCGGTGTTCCGACGTTGTTGCTTCGCTTCAATCACGAACTCTTTTCAATAACGCTCAACATTCAGCATTCACCTTTTTTTTTTAACTCAACATTGATGCAAGGTATTTATAGACTTCTTCTGCGTTCGTGATTAACATGGAAAAACCTTAGATTTATCCATCTTAACCAACAGATAAATACAGATTAATTCATCTTTATCTGTAATTATCTAAAACGCGTCAGCCATTGCAGACGCCTTTCAGATTAATTAAGACAAGGATAAACATCCGGTAAAACTTATCCTTATCTTTATTAGCTAAAACGCGTCTACATGTACAGACGTCTTTTACACTGATTAAGATAAGGATAAACATCTGAAAGAGAAGTAGAAATAACCTAGGAAACCTAAAACGCGTCAAGACTCACATACGCCTTTTAGCTAATTAATCAACTGATTAAAATTCAAATTTAAATGTTAAAAATAAGAATAATGTCTAAATGGCGTCCACGTAGGTCGACGTCTATTAAGCTTCTTCATATTTTAACTGAAATTTGAATTAAAATCAATTCAATTGATTAACTTAAACATGTCTGTTAAACTCGACACTTAAAAAGATCAATAAAAATTAATCAATGATTAAATATCAGACCATTCTGAGGCATTATTATATGATATGAAATTTACTCGAAATGATGTCAAAATTAGCGTGTCTACAGCTGCCTCACCTTGGCATCGTCTTTGCAAGGGAGTGAAATGAAATGGAATGTACTGAAAAGGTGATGCCAAGGTGTGATGAGACACGCTCTTAACATCACATGATTGGAATTTTTCTCAAAATTATCAATGAAGATAGTTCAAAGAAATCAATCCCGTCTGGATGAAATAGACAAGGAAATAAAATAAGGTCGATCAACCTCCTCGGAGTGGGAAGTACCCCAGGTCGTAGACACTGTAGGTTTCATCATAGGGAGCGTTTGCCAGCCAATGTGGACGTGCTGCAGCCATGATGGATCTTAAAAGAAAACAAGAAATATTGGATAAAGAGTCCAAGAAAGGATAAAATTCTAAGGATATCTTCAAGCGAACCTCAAAGATAATCAAGATACTCAATTCAGAATGAAATATTTCATATCATGTTGAAATTATTTGATTTAATGGCCTGAAACTTAATCAGTAATTAATTCTTATTTCAATGATTTCAAAGTCCTATATGATGCATGCTGGGCTAAAAGAAAAATATAAGTCAAATAAAATATAAATTAATCAAAGATAATATTGTTAAATTGTCATTAATGAGTCAAGACACCAATTCTTGTAATCCAGTGCTAAGCCGAAGCTCGTTTATCCACGCACCGTTTCACAAAAGTGGAACCATCGTCCCCACTAATTAACAATCCAACGGCCTATCCGTGCGATTAAGAATCCTCTGGAATTATCACTGTTTTTGTTGAAGGGGAACTCAAATTCCAGTTTCATCAAAACCACAAGGTCCTTGATATAGTCTAGTAAATATTTAACATATAGTCATTATGATGATGCACAATAATTACATGAAAGGAGTACAATGATAGAAATAACCGTCTTTTTAGCCACGGTCAGGACTTCTTGAACTCCCACAGTGGGATCTTCTTGATATTTCCAGCTTTACATGAATTTCCTGCAATCAAAATCATTAATAATTCCAAACATATATTCAATTTAAACATCAAAAACCACAGAATTTCGGATAAATCACAGAAAGGCTGAAACGCGTCATGTCGAGCAGACGCCATTCAATCTTGAAACGCGGCGGTGCTCCTTGACGCCTTTTACTCACAGAAACAGGTTTATGGCTGTTCTCTACTCGAATTCCAACTCTACCAATGCACATCCCTTTTCCAATCCGGAAAAGTCTTCCTAGGATCGCAATTTCTTCTATATAAACATCCTTAGGTTGTTCCCAAGCAATCCTACCATAATCCAAAGATCGTAGTTTGAGTTTTCTTCTAAAGTTTCAAGGTTTCTTCAAAGTTTCTAAGGTTTCCAAGCTTCAAGAAGGAGGAACTCCGAAAAAGGGGATGGATTCTTCAAACAAGAGGATGAAAATGTATCTAGAGAAGTTTTCCGACATAGATAATCACCTCAACGGAAGGAATCCCAATCTTCAAGTAAGTTCAATCAACTTCCCTTCAATCCTTCTTCATGTTCTTCATCATATTCTTCAATCCTTCCTTTTGTTTTCAGAATTATCCCATGTTTCCTGGACCTAGAAAATTCACCTCTCTCCCTTGGATTCGTAAACTTGCAAAAAGTATTAAGCTTTCTATGCAAGTTTTCATATATAAGTGGAATCTTCAAGGACTTGTAGTGCTTGCCAAACATTACAAGAACGCGAATGTAGATTGGACGGCTATGGGTGCCTTGATCGAGTGGTGGCATCCCCAAACTCATACGTTCTTCTTCCAAGATTTCGAGTGCACAATCCTTTTGGAGGAGGCGGAGCTTCTATTAGGTCTCCCAAAGACAAAAGACAACAAAGATAATATAGCCTTGATAAGAGAAAGAATCACCAGTCAACAATTATTGACATCAATTATGAAGGATCCTTCAGAAGCTAAAGGATACCTTACCAAAAAGGGGATCAATCTTGCAAAGCTTGCTGAGTGGACTCTATATGAAATCGATGATCTAAGAGAGGATGAAGCAGAGGATGTAACGAAAGCTTTCGTTACATGCCTTGCCGGTGTCTTGTTCTTCCCTGCGCAAGATAACATCTTAGAAGATGATCAGGTTAGTGCTATATGCGCAATCTTCGAAGGTAAATCCATTAGCACTGCACTTTTGGCATATCTTTACAGCGGACTTTCTGCGGCATCTATGGGTCGTCCTCCCTATGGGTGCATGTTACTCTTTGCCTTATGGGTTGAACTTCACTTCAAGTTTGAGTACTGCAAGAAAAGGCCTCTGAACCCATCTCAAATCTTCTTGAATAGTCCAATTCATTGCATTGCTAACATTGTAAAGTTCAATGAGCACATGGTCAACAAGGTTCCAAAGCTCAAGACCCGAGCCGACTGGAGAGAGTATTTGAAACTTATGACATCCGACATATTTGACTCGTCTCCACTCGCTCTTGTTGAAAAACCTGTTTGGGTGCACCGTGCAGCGGGAGCGGATCTCAAGTTGATTGGAGCCACCGAGTTCGTGTTATATAATCCTCATCGGTGCCTTACTCAGCTTAGCTTGGGCCGTCGTGAATTCCCGGAGTTCTCTCTCACACCCTCAATCAAGAAGCGTGACTTGGAATCCGACGAAGATTATGAAGCCATACAAATTATCACCACCTTATGGAACCTTGGCTTTAATTACCGTGTAAAATCCTCTAAAGATAGAGATAGAGGATTAAAATTTCCTTACCTTAAAGGTCTTCATGAAATTCTTCCTTAAATGTCCTCTTTCTCTTTTTGATTTTCTTTTCAATGTAATAAAGAATTTCATTGAATAAAGAATGATTTTTTATGCCTTGAAATCTTTCCTTAACTTTCTGTGATGTGCCCATGATTTTTCCTTTAGTAAAAATTAGATTTTTCCTGAAAATTCAACAGTTCGGGTTCTGTAAAATCCAAAACGCGTCCACTCAGAAAGACGCCTTTCAACCATAATTCCTTTTCCAGAAATTCAATTTAATCCTAAAAAAATTGATTAAAGTTTAAATTGCGTCTGCTTATCCCGACGCCTTTCAACTCTCTCTCCTACTCTTTTCCAGAATTCTGCCATTAATTCTGTGATTAATACCCTAAAAAGCGTCTACATGGTAAGACACCTTTAATCATTTTCCTCTGTACGGTTCTGAACAAGAATTGGCGGTAATATGAAACACGTCAGCATAGGTGGACGTCTTTCACTCAATTTCAAACAGCTGTCCTTGCCGCCTCAACTTATGCGCTCTAAAACGCGTCTGTCTGAGTCGACGCCTTTCAACCTTTCGTTTACAGACCCGCGAAGGCCCCATTTCTTCCTCACTTTTCACAAAACTCTCTCTCTCTCTTCCTCTCCGGCAAGCTCCGGCGATCTCCCTCTCTTTTTCCCTCAAAACTCCTTCTTTCTTGACCATGGAACGCGGTGAAGGCTCCAGAAAAATGAATGCGTTGGCCAAGAGGCGACGAAGGGACGAGGAGGAAGCTCCCGAGGAGGTTCCGGCGGCGCTAGCTGAAGCCGCGACGTTTTTGGAGGAGGAGATCCCTCCACCGGCGCCCGTGGCAATGGAAGAGGAAGAGGAAGGCGACCTCCACACGGTAAGCCTCCTATGGTTTGAATGTGATGAGAAAAAGAGAGGAGAAAATGGGGTTCTTCAAGAACCCGGAATCGGGCCTTGAAAGGCGTCCAGACCAGGTGACGCCATTCAAAAGGCGTCACCCTGGACTAACGTCTTTCAAGGTTAATTTCGAATTTTTAATTAGGCAGAAAATAAGTTTGAAATGCGTCAGGTCATGTTGACGTGTTTTGAAAAACGTCTATATGTGCTGACGCCTTTCAAAACAGAACTGTTCTTCCTGTTTTTATTCATTACTAACCCTATTTTTTTATGTTTTTATTTGCAGGGAGTGATGAGGTCTAGGATTAGTTGGGACCTAGTGATAGGTGCCTATAGGGGACTCCCGGACTTCCAGAAGGCGCGCCTGCGCCGGATGGGGTTCGGTGAGATACTAGATATCGAGCCATTTTGGCTCGATCTGGTCTTGCTGCAGGCACTTAGAGAGCGCTGGCACGCAGAGAGTCGGGCATTCCTAATGCCCTGGGGACAGATGATCCCCACTTTAGAGGATGTGGCCAGGATCACTGGCCTCAGGGTAGAGGGCCGACCTGTGAGTGGGGTGACTTACTCCAACTACCAGGGATTAGCAGAGGCTCTACTAGGGATAGAGGTATCTAGCATAGGTAGGGAGTCCAGGATGGTCCCTAGGATAGAAGTAGAGGCAGCCTTAAGATTAGATGAGCCCCGGCGTCGGTCTGACGAGACCCGGGAGGAGTTTAGGGATAGGCTAGCATAGTCATCCTCCGCCATCTATTGTAGCGACACTAGTCAAGGGGAGGAGGTAGATAGGCAACTTAGAGTTTTTCTTGTTTTCTTCTTTGGTCGGTTGCTCTTCGGTACGAAGGGCGATCACATTCATTGTAGGTTCTTGTACTTACTAGATGATTTAGAGAGTCTAGGAGAGTACGCCTGGGGTGCGGCCCTTCTGGCCCACCTCTTCGCCGATTTGTCTGCGGTCACGCCGGACCGTGAGACCACTGTCAGCGGCTTCTCGCCATTCCTCCAAGTATTAAGTTATTTATTATTTGTTCATGATATGCAATATGATATGATGCTTTTTCCTAACTTATATGTTCGTGAATGCAGGTTTGGAGCTATCATTACTTCCCGCTCGGCAGAGCGCGGATTGCTCGACCTGGCGCCGTCCCGTTGGCAGCCAATTGTGGATACGGCCCCACAACATCACCAGCTGACGGCCCTCCGCCGTCAGTTCCTTGACTACCCAGAGTTACTGGTAAATTTTTAACTTGTTCAATTAAATGCAATCTTTTATTCATTAAATGCAAATTATTTATGAATGCATCTAATCTATGTGCAGGTGATCTGGCACCCGTACCTTGGTATGGGCGAGGAGGGTCAGCCGTGGGTGACGGCTGGCAGGAGAAGGTTCGGGAGGCAAATGTGGGTGCATTGCCTCAACGAAATCGAGCCCCTCCGCCTCCGGCTTGTGATGAGGACCCTGGGCCTCCACCAGGAGTGGATTGACGAGGAGGTCCCGAAGGACGTCGGGAGGAGCATGAGGGGCAAGCAAGCCCTCACCGATTGGCGTGCCAAGTTCCCAGAGCAGTACGAGGACTGGCACCGCCGAGGCGTACGGGTGGAGTCCCGTGCGGAGAGTAGCGAGGGCTACCTCCAGCAGTACCGGGCCCACTACGCCGATCAGCTTCGGCTCCTCCGACCACTCGATGTAAGTATGCATTTATGCGTCTTCAATTTTATTATTATCTTGATTTATGTTTGGTGAATGAATGTATGTATGATATGCAGGATGCACGTGATGCGGTCATCATCGACCTCCAGGCCCGCCTACATGATGTGGAGGCTCAGCTCGAGGAAGTCCAGAAGGAACTGTTTGACCTGGTATGTATGAATGCTTATGAATGCAAGTTTTAATTAATTTATTTTTGACGATTGACACTGACAGTTGTCTTTTGGTGCAGCGAGCCGTCTACACTCAGGCAGCTCCCCCTTCGCATGGAGCTTCTTCATCTTCCTCATCTGCTGCCTACGACGCTGCTCTGGCTGACCTCCAGAGCCAGCTCGCCTCTGCTATCCACCGGACTTCCCTTGCGGAGGAGGACCGGGCTGCTCGGGTAAGTTCTTTGACTTTTCGAATTTGATTTTGATTTTGATTGCCTTGAACTAACAATGACTTCTTTTCAGGTTGCTGAGCTTCAGGAAGCCCTTCAGAGGGCTGAAGCGGAGCTGGAGCATGCCCGTGCAGCAGCGGCTCGTGCCGAGGCTGACGCTGCGCGGATCTGGTCTCTAGAGGAGCAGGTGGCCCGACTCTCAACTGGAGATCTTGCGCGCCTCCAGATTCGCCTGGAGGTCGTAACCGAGGAGAGAGATCGCGACCGCCTTCGACTGGAGAGTCTTCAGGGTCGGCTATCAGTTGCAGAGCATGAGCGCAAGATGGTGGAGGAGAGGTATCAGCGAGCTCGACAGCGTGCCCATAAGCGTGGTTTGACTAGTGATTTCACGGCCAGTGTCGCCATGTCTTCTGGCCAGGCAGGGCCGAGCGCGATGGGACCACCTCCACCTCCCAGCCGAGGACCAGCACCGGATGCACTCGATGAGGCCCAGAGCCAGCTCGATGAGGGCGGAGGGGAGAGCCAGCCTTGAGGGCTTATGTATCTTCTTTTCTTTTCATGTATCATGTACAAAAAAATCTTTCGATGATATACATGAAACTTTTGGCTCCGACCTTGTGTTCCTGTGTTTGTCTTGAATCCTGTACATCACTTAACAAACAGGTTAAGTATCTATTTAGGCTTAGCCTCTTGCCTGACCAAATAAATGGTCAATCGATTTTTTTCTTCAATAAATGGTCAAGGGGCATGGCCTTTATTAACAAAGGTAATTGAACCATAAGCAAACTTAAGCAAAAATGCAACATGCAAGTAGACAGATGCTCAATAAAAGAAATGAAACACACTAAGTGCAGCAAGCAAATACTAAATGAAATATTTTTGTTGTTTTGAAATATTCATTTTTGTTTGGGTTTTGAAATATATGCTTTTTTTGGATTTTGACAATATGTATATTTTTTTGGATTTTTGACATATGTATTTTTTTTTTTTGAAATATGTATTTTTTTTGTTTTTGAAATATGTATTTATTTATTTATTTTAGACATATGTATTTTTTTGAATTTTTGACATAAAAGATCAGCATGGTACTCAGATCAAAAGATCATATTCATTTATTAACTTAATTTCCAAATTGTTCTTTAACAATTTAACTTAAACCCATCGTGTTTGAACTTGTGTTTCTATTCGTGATCCCATTCAATGATTTGACCCTCAGTCAATCTAAGCCATTCTTTAAGTTTGGAGTACACCTCTTTAGAAGGAAAAGAAGAATAAGTTTAGAAAGCCCATGAGAAGGTTCCGGAGACCTAAAAAGATGTTCATGTCCTACCCTAATATCCGTTGGGGTTCGGTCATTTTCTTTCCGGGGTATTTATCGACCTTGCATTCACTTTCGTTTCATTTCATGGCCTTGATGTAACGTTTGTAGTGTAATGGCCTTTTGACATTTGGATTTTGCCATTTTGTTTTTCTATTCTTTTATTTTCTTTTTCATTTCATTTGGAATGGATCTCCCCCATTTTTTTATGACGGCCTCCTACTAAGATGGCGGGTATTCTTGGTAGTCTATTCTAAGCCTCGTTCCGACATCATGGGCCGAGTTTAAAACGGAATTTTGCTTTAAAAACGAATGATTTGTACTGTACACTTTTAGTCAAGCTTTTGATATCCTTTAGGACTTGGCATCTCTTGTTACTCACGAATCAAACGTGTCAGTGTGTGTAATGATATGTTTGAAGTTAAATTATTCAGACTAATAAAGAAATTTGAGTTTATAAATTTTCTGATTCCACTGGTCTTTGTACCATGCTGATCGACTCTTTAACCTAAGGGTAGTATTTCTTAAGATGTAAACCATTCCAAGGATGAGTTAGCTCTTCTCCTTCTGCATTAACAAGACGATAAGCGTTACCAGGAAAAGCGTGAGATACAACATAAGGTCCTTCCCAGTTGGGTTGGAGCTTAGAACGCGGACCACCAGGTTTTACAAAAATCCTTTTGACAACCATTTCACCGACTTTGAACTTACGTTCAATGACTTTCTTTTGATAAAAACGTGCTAGTCTATTTTGATAAACTTTTGCATGATTAGCGGTTGACCATCTTTTTTCGTCTAAGAGTTCCCGTTGAGCAAGGAGTGCTGAACGACGTTCATCAATGGAGAATTCCTTATTCAATTGTAATCTTAATGACGGTATGAGGATCTCATATGGAACTACCGCCTCCATTCCAAATGTTAAGGAATAAGGAGTTTGCCCAGTAGGCGTGCGGATTGAAGTTCGGTAGGCCCATAAAGCCTCAACCAATTTTTCTGGCTAATCTGCGAATTTGTTAGATTTACACGTCTTTTTGATGATTTTTATCAAAGTCTTATTAGTTGCCTCTGCTTGGCCATTGCCTTGCGGATAATAAGGAGATGAATGATGCAATGCAATTTTATACCTGTTGCAGAGGTCCTTCAATTCCTGTGACACGAACTGCGGTCCGTTGTCAGTGACGATGGTGCTTGGAATTCCAAATCGGGTGATGATGTTCTTCATGATGAACTTGCAGACGGTTGATGCTTTGATCTCTACGTACGCTTCAGCTTCTGCCCACTTGGTGAAGTATTCTGTTGCCGTGAGGATGAAAGATTTTTGCTTGATGCTGGAATCTGGGTTACCAAGGGGTCCAATAATGTCGAAAGCCCACATGGAGAAAGGCCATGGGGAAGAAACATGATGGAGTGAAGATGCAGGAGAATGAATTTTGTCAGCGTGAAGTTGACACTTAGCACACCTACGGACATATCCTACACAGTCTTCTTCCATGGTTGGCCAATAAAATCCTTGTCTAAGGATCTTCTTTGCTAGCATCTGTCCATTGACATGGCCACCACAAACTCCACTATGAGCTCCTTCCATAACCTTCCAAAGCTCATCTTCGTCTAGACATCTCAGAAGAACTCTATCAAAACCTCTCTTGTACAGTGCTCCTCCAACTAGAGTGTATCGTTGAGCAACTCTCCTGATAGCTCTCTTCTCCTCAGTTGTACCTTCCTCAGGATACGATTGATCTTCACAATATTTGGCAATTTCATAATACCATGGCTTCTGTTCATCATCCATCTCTTCTAACAACTCCATCAACATAATTTCTCTCTTTTCTACAATGCTTCCATCTCTGAATTTCTTCAACAACTTCTCCTTAGTTCTAAGGAATGAAGGGTCTTTCACGGCGGGTGAAAGACGCCTATGAACTATGATTGATTCAGATTGCTTGCTGATTGGAAAATCAAGAGAAGATGCCAACGAAGCTAGAGCATCAGCTAAGATGTTTTGATTCCTAGGGACATGGACAAAGATCAATTTCGTGAAAAGCTTTGAGTAAGCAGAAGTAAGTTCCTGATAAGGCTTGAGCTTGGGATCGAGAGTTCGATACTTGGTCAGCACTTGGCGAAGAATCAGTTGGCTATCACCTACGATCCTGAGTTTGGTGGCACCATGGAAATGAGCAGCCTCGAGACCAGCAAGGAGTGCCTCGTATTCAGCTATATTGTTTGTGACTGGAAAATCAAGCTGAAAGGCTTGTGGAATGGTGATACCTTCAGGTGATAACAGAACGATACCGATCCCTTTTCCATGAGAATTCAGAGCTCCGTCAAAATGCAGAGTCCACATATCATCTCTGATTTGATTTACGGACATCAGTTCCTCATCCGGAAACTCTGATCGCACTAGATCAAATCGAGGAAGGGGATGATGAGCGAGATGTTCTGCTATGGCATAGCCCTTGATCACTTTCTGCTGAATATAAATGATATTGAATTGAGATAGAAAGCTTTGCCATCGTGCTAACCTATAAGTAAGAACAGATTTCTCCATAAGGAATTTGATCGGATTCATCCTAGCGATGAAATGGACTTCATGGGCCAGAAAATAATACTTCAATTTATGAACAACCCAGACCAATGCTGCACATGTTTTCTCCATCGCTGTGTATCTCTGTTCAGCGGGGTTGAGAAGTTTAGAGAGATAGTAGGCTGCCCTCTCCTTTCCTTCTTCATCTTCTTGTGCTAGGACAGCCCCCACTGCATCATCCAGGATAGAAATGTAAAGTATCAATGGTTTGCCTGGAGATGGTGATCTCAAAACAGGAGGACTTGCCAAATAGTTCTTTAATCCATCAAATGCCTCCTGACACTTATCGTCCCAATCGAATTTGACTCCCGGCTTGGTAAGCTCGTAGAACGGCTTACACCTTTGTGAGTGCTGGGAGACGAAACGGCGAATAAATTGTAACCTCCCGATTAATTCTCTTAACTCTTTCAAGTTTTTGGGAGGTGGCATTTCTCTGATAGTCTTCGCCTTGTTGGGATCGATCTCAATTCCCCGTTTGCTGACGATGAATCCAAGTAATTTTCCTGAAGATACTCCGAATACACATTTCTTGGGGTTCATCTTTAACTGATACTCTCTCGATCTCTCTAATACCCTTGCCAAAACCTTGGCGTGCTCAGCCTTTGTCTTAGATTTAACCAATAAATCATCCACATACACTTCCAAATCTATGTGCATAATGTCATGGAATATCGCCATCATAGCCCTCTGATAAGTGGCTCCAGCATTCTTTAATCCAAATGGCATGACGACATAACAGTATGTTCCCCAAGGTGTAGTGAATGACGTTTTCTCTTGATCTTCTTCTGCCAGCTTAATCTGATTGTATCCTGAAAATCCGTCCATAAACGATAATGTTTCATAGCCAGCAGTATTATCAATGAGTACATCAATATGAGGCAATGGAAAATCATCTTTAGGACACGCCCGGTTCAAGTCGCGGAAGTCAATGCAAATTCTGACCTTCCCGTCCTTCTTCATAACCGGGACTATGTTGGCCACCCATTGTGGATAAAAGACAACTCTAATAAATTTGGCTTTATGTAATTTGTCAACCTCTTCCTTCATCTTTAGAGCCATTTGTGGGTGGAATCGCCTTAATTTATACTTGACAGGGCTAGCTCCTTCCTTTAATGTCAACCTGTGTTCAACTAAAGATGAGTCTAACCCCGACATATCTTCATAACTCCAGGCGAAAGTGTCCTTATAGTCCTTAAGTACTTGTACCATTGTCTTCTCATCGTCTGTAGAAAGATTTTCGCTGACGAGGACAACCTTAGGTTCGTCTTCAGTCCCTAAATCGATTTCTTTGGTGGGCTCTTCTACGGCAGCTGAGGGTTCATCAAATCTCTTCACTCCACTGGCATATGCCTCAGCCGCGTCCTCGTCATCTTCCTCATTTTCAATAATGGGGTCTTTCTCATGTACTAACTCATATACCACATATCCATCATTGACTGACTCATCGTTCATACAATCTTCTAGCATCTGAATTTGATTTTCTAAAAACTGAGGGATTAAAGAGCAAGAAAAGCATCTATCAGCTAAGTCCTGGAGGTATCTATCTGGAATTCGCCTACCCTTAGGCTTCATAGACTTCCTAACCTGACTAACCCACCTAAAACTAGACTGCCTAACTTCACTAAACTCCCTATCATAACCTAATGAAGATGAAGCAGGATAGAAATCCTGGGATACAAGTAGAAATACAGGAGAATCCTCCCGAGGGGAGGGGCAGAGTAGATCTAAGAGAGAATCTTGACCGAAGGACCCGCGCAATGGGGTGTGATCGGACAAGTAAGAGGTTTCCTCGATAAGGATCTGAGAAGAATTTGTTGTAAAATTGGCGTTTTTTTTTGGATATCAGAGGAATTAAACATAAAACATGAATGGATACAAATAGAAGGAGTTAGACGGAGGAAGTGGCACCAGGGCCAAAGGATTAGGGGGATCATATAGCAATATGTCCCAAATCAAATCATACATCCTCTCTAGATTGAGAGGAGGTGGTGGAATGAGGTCCCGAGGGGACAGAGTGATCATAATGGGCGGAGCCCATGGGATATCTTCAGTAATGACCCGCGACCAAGTCGGGGTCAGGAGCAGTGTGCGAAATAGAGTATGGAGCATGAAGACATGAGAAGGATATGTCCCCCTTCAGAGCAGATCTGTAGTATAACCAGTTTCATAGGGGTCATCTGGCTCCCCTTCATCGGTCTCTTCCGACAGCAGTATCCGCTTATCAAAGATAGCACCTGGACCTTCAATCAACTCGTCAATCTGCGGCGGCCATTTGGGTTCTGCAGGATCTAGGAACAATCTGTTTAGTGCTATGTAGAGGTCTCTCAGATCAAACCACCTGTACCATTCGCATTCATGATCATGGAATTTCCTCCTCTTCATAGGCCGCAGAGCCTCCAAGGATTGGTACGTGAGTAGTTCTGAGCAATGTCTGGTCAAATCCCTCCCATATATGTCATGGAGGTCAAAACATGAAGTAATGACCACCGTGTTGTCATGGCTAAGTATGGGCCCTTTTATGAAATGAGTGTACAAGGTCCATGTTAGGGAATCTCGGCCTTCCTTGGGTGGTGTAGACATTGTCTCCAAGATTTCCTGACCATCCTCTTGCTGAACCCTGTCTTGTTTCAATTTCCTTGGCCTATAGCCCAGACCGCTTCCAGGTGTTGCTCGGTGATCTTTAACAGGAGTGGTCCTGCCTTGCAGCTGTGTGCCCAGACCTCTTCCAGGCTGATAGCCGTTCTTCATTATAATTCTCCATCCTGGGGTACTCATGCACTTCTCCCTTTTTATGGCATCTAATGGGTATGGAGAAATAGTGACGGCTTTTAGAGGATCAGCCATTGGATGATAGACCTGTAATACCGACAGAAAAGGTTGTCGGCCAGGTAAAGCAGCAGATTTAATATTCAAGGTATGAGCAGCAGCAAGGATTGGCATGCTCGTCACTTTAATAATTCGTCCTTTGAAAGGGAATTTGAGGCATTGGTGATTCGTGGAGGGAATCACCTCAAGAGTTTTAATATAAGGACGACCCAAAATGACATTTATAGAAGGATCGATTTCCAGGATGTGAAATTCGACCTATGCATGACTTACAAAACCTAGCTCCACCTTTAAATAAACCATTCCCAGAGGGGAACGGGTAGAGTTGTCATATGCTGTAACAGAGATGGGGCTAGGCAGCCATTTCTCCTTGGGCACACTGCACAGCTCTAGGGTCTTCGGAGGTAAGACATTGATCGAAGCCCCTGTGTCAACCAGGCATGCATCCACGACCTTCTTGCAAATGTTGACCGTGATGCTCAGAGCCATGCTTCTGGCTGCTGGCGGTGCTAGTTCCGATGTATGAAATGTAATAGAAGGCTGATCTCCCTGAGGAATTAGTAGTGCTGCAATTTTTTCTACCGGCACATCCTCGTTGACCATCACCTTCTGCAAATATTCCATGAGGGCTTCTTGGTGACTCTTCGACCTTTTGATCAGTTCAAGTATGGTGATCCGTGCTAGTGTTCTGTCCAGATGTTTCAACAAATCATATTGAGTGCCTGGTGCACTCTCTTCATTATGGGCTTCCTCAGTCGGCTGTGATGGGCCGTCTCTAACTGTGGACTGAGGAAAGACTTTGTTGAAAATCCTTCCACTCCGAAGTGCATGTTCCTCAACCGTGGAGGATCCGGGTGACACCTTGAGTACCGCAGGGTTGGATGGTGCGGATGATGTAGAGGGTTGGTATGTAGGTGATGGCGTAGGGTTAGGTGGTGATGGCGCGGTGCGGATTAAAGGCCTAGATGGTTGGATGGTGGATGGGTAAGTGGTTGGTGAAGTGGGGAATGGTACGCGTAATAGCGGTCTGGATGGTAAGGGGGTATCTGGGTAGGTGGTAGTGGTAGCGGGCGAAGTAGGGAATGGTACGCGGAGTAATGGCCTAGATGGTAGGATGGGCGCGTAATTGGTTTGCGGGGGGGGGGGGGGGGGGGGTACATGGTGGAGGCGTAGGTGTGTGGAGCGTAATGGGCTTAAGAAACGCAGGTAGTGGTAATGGGTTATTGGGTGATAGAGGGGTGATGGTAATGGGTTGTGGTCTAGGTATGTGGATGGTGCGGCGTGGTGGTCGTTCTGCGGTACTCTGAATGTGACCCGTTGAATAAAGAGAGGAAGAGTCATCTATTCTCCACTGTTGCCCACGACCAGCCTCAGACTGGCTGTTCGTCAGAATAGGAGCAACTTGGTTTTGGTTCTGATGCTCCGGGAGTGGGTTCTGCACTATGCCCATGTTTGGTGGAGGTGCTGCTTGTGCTAGTGGTCTGGCTTGCTGCTGCTGCTGTGGTCTTCTCGCCTTCAGGGCTGATATATACTTTTTCATCTCCTCCCAGTCTATGTCGCCCTGCTCGTTGAGATCATGAATGTAATCTCTGAACTAGAAGCAGGTGTCGATGGTGTGCCCAGGTTGCCTATAGAAATAGCAATACCTGGACGTGTCGGCATTTTGAGGCCAGACGGCCTTTTCCCTCGGCAAAACTAAGGCATTAGCTGCCATTAGAGCACTGAAGATATCTGCCAAGGATTCTGGGAGGGCCGGGTATTCTGCCCTTTTCGGGCCTGGAGGTCTTCTCTGCTGGTTGTAGTCACCAGGAGGAGGAACATTATGGTATGCCGGCGGTGCGCGCGGCTGATACTGTTGTTGTTGCTGATATTGCTGCTGTTGGGGCTGCTGGTACTGTTGTTGCCGTTGCGGCGGCTGTTGCAGTTGTTGTTGTTGCTGATTCTGATTCGGCTGCTGGGGCCGTTGATACTGTTGCTGATAATGGGGGTTCAGCTGCTGCCTGTACCCCTGCTGGTTCGGCTGCGGTGGCCTCTGGTACTGTTGCTGATTCCTCACGAACTGGGGTGAGTTGTTATTCATGCTACTAACTTGCTCGTGAGAGAGCGTGCCCTCAGTAGTCGGACCTGTGCTAGGAGCATTTGGCGCTGCAGGCTTCCGAGGTGGAGGCCTGTTAGGTCTGTGAGGATCAAAGACGCTAGAGAACGTAGCGTCCTTGAAGGCATTTTGACAGTACCGTGCTCTTTCATAGAGCTCTGCCATGCTGGTCAGATTGTTCAGGGATAGGACTAGTTTGAACTGAGGCGTGGCATTGGAAATCAACATCTTTACTTGTTCGGACTCGGACAAGTGATCCTTCACCTTTTCGGCCAAGCCGCGCCACCTGTCAGCAAAACTGACAAACTCCTCATCAGGTTTCATCTTTTCTGCTATGAGGTCAGTAATGGACAAAGAGGGTGCAACTCTGTCTTGGTATCGTTGAATAAATTTACGAGAGACGATACCGTAGTCCTCTACTTCGGAGGGTTCCAAGAAAAAGAACCATTCGAGGGCTGGTCCCTCTAGAGATCTCCTGAACAAAAAGGCCAACGACCTCTTGTCGTTATGCCAGAAAGACGATTCGTACATAAACTCCTTCAAGTGTGTGAAGGGGTTACCAGTACCGTTGTACTTCCGGTACACTGGCATCTCAGAGGGTGGCAGGTGGAACACTGGCAGGTTCGGCAAATTGATCTCTGGTGCAGCTTTAACCCCCATCATCTTCTGGAGGTTGTTGAATTGCTCATCCATGCGCTCCATCTTGGCCAGCAACGCTTGAGTTGTCAGATCTGCCTGGGGAGGAGGAGGAGGTGGAAGTACTTGATAGGCCTGCTGCCTAGAGTACGTTGGACAGGGGGGACAATAAAAGGGAGGTCCGGCAAAGCTTCCGCCATGCCCGAGGGCATTTTGATAAGCGGGCGTTTGCGGTCTAGCCGGTTGCCTAGAGGATGAAAGTTGTAGCCCAGTTGGCTGAGAAGTAACATGGAGGCCTTCCATGGCCTGATGGATGTAAGGAGGATGAAGAGGAGGTTGTTGAGGGACAACAGGGGGAGCCATAGGGTTCGGCTCAGCAGGCTGCATGGGTGCCTTCCCCTTCAGGATAGACTGGATCGCCTCGAATTGCTGAGGGTCCAGACGGGAGGCAAGAACTCCCAAAGCGTTGACGAGATCCGAAGGATCGTAGGATGAGGGATCATTCTGATTCATGTCCCCCTCAAGATTGGAATTAGGAACCGCATATTCATGCGGGGGAAGATCAGGATATCGATCATGGGGATGAAAGAGAGGTGTCCGGACATTCCCATCTTGCCGATATGGAATGGGGACAGAATTACGGGAGGCATCAACATCTCTCCCGCTCTTATAGTTGTAGTCCGAATCGCGAGGGGCATTAGCATCTCCCTCGTAGTTGATGATGGCGTCTTGAGCCATACTCAAGTCCTTGCCTGATCGCAACATCATGATGTTAGATTCTCCTTTTTTTTTTTTTTTCAAAGATTTGACAAACAAGTTGCACAGAGATTAATCAAACAAGTGGATGCTTAACGTGATTTTAAGATTCCTTGTTGAGTTATTTGGATTTGATTAAACCATAAATTCGCTCAAGGATAGGATCCTAATTTCAGTTCAATATCCACCGTTATTCTCTAGGGCTTTCTCTTACAACGTTTTTATGGAATCTAACCGGGACTTCAACTGGTACAACCAGCCCGATGATCAAGGAGGAATACCTTGATTTTGGAGACTTATGGAGGTCTCAACGTCAACTTCTCTAGTCTGATCAAGGGACCAACCCAATCAGAGAGAGTTGCTGACGTCAAGTAGTGTGTTCCTAAGAAGAGGAGGGTATTCGCCTCAATACGTATGTCCTATGGCCTGGATGGCCTCTAATGCTTAATAATAATGGGTAGTAGCACTCAAGTCACAAAAATCTGAGAACTGGGGAAAAAAAAAAAAAAACTGTCTGAATTGCGTCGAGTGTAGTCGACGCTATTCAAACAAAATCTTCATTTTTTTCGCAGAAACTCAAATTGCAGACAGCAGAGAATGAAGACTGAAAGGCGTCTAGGTATGTTGACGTTGTTTGAAACGCGTCAGTGCTCCTAGACGCTTTTCAAGTCGCAGAAGCAGTTTTGCAGGAGGAATTTCTGGGTTGATTCCTCCTCAAACAGGATAAAAGCAGTAAATAATCAGTTCATGCAGATTTTTTTAGTTCCAGATTTTAACATGATGATTTTACTAACTAAACAAGTAAGATATCAATCAATCACTCAGCATTTCATCACAAAAACAACTTTTTTAAACTAATCAAGGGGAGGGCAAAATCTTGCCACTGGGGTGTGCACGTGGTGCACGAGGGAAATTAACTAAACTAAAAACACTCACCAATTGGTGAGGACGTGTCGAGAGACACAAGTGGTGCACCGTGGGTGCCCGATTGATGATAGCAAGAACAAAAAACTAAAAGATGGCGAGACCAAG
Source organism: Zantedeschia hybrid cultivar (assembly GCA_030544215.1). Lineage (NCBI taxonomy): Eukaryota > Viridiplantae > Streptophyta > Magnoliopsida > Alismatales > Araceae > Zantedeschia > Zantedeschia hybrid cultivar. The sequence goes on along the minus strand of JARZZO010000002.1, from coordinate 56,066,325 downwards.
TCCTACCGTGATCGCCAAAGAAGCTGTGAGTGCTTAAAATGCTAGTGTGATTATCATTAAAAATCTATGTTATTTAGGTGCAAAAATAAACCTATTAAAAACAGAAACTAAGTGCAGTGATCGCCATAAACTTTTAACTAAAAAGTTCTAAAAGAAGGTATGATCACCTACCTTTTTAAATGCGGAAGATGTTGAGTCCTTGATTCCCCCTCTTCAGCCGGCTGAAGAAAGAGAACCCTTCCTTTTCTTTTGTTCTTGCTGTTGAGGTTGAATTTGAGGATCGTCCAGAGTCCTTTGATTTGATTGTTGATTCTCCTTTTGCTCCGTGCAGCAAAAAATAAAAAAAAATAGAAACGAAGAAATGATGATGAGAACTTAAGCAACAATAGAATCTATTCTAATCATGGTCTTAAACATGCAACTAAACAACAAACTTACTTGTTTAATGGCTTTGAAACCCCTTAATCAAATAGGTTTTGAAAAGAATGCAGGTGTTGTGTGTTGCATGAAGTGATGATGAAGAATGTAAAACTAAATAGAATGCAGATGCAGAAATAAAAGACTTATGCCCAATGGTTGAATTTTTGAATTGGATGAAGAATCTTGAATGGACGTCGACTCCTGGAAATGGCAGCGCTTCGGTGTTCCGACGTTGTTGCTTCGCTTCAATCACGAACTCTTTTCAATAACGCTCAACATTCAGCATTCACCTTTTTTTTTTAACTCAACATTGATGCAAGGTATTTATAGACTTCTTCTGCGTTCGTGATTAACATGGAAAAACCTTAGATTTATCCATCTTAACCAACAGATAAATACAGATTAATTCATCTTTATCTGTAATTATCTAAAACGCGTCAGCCATTGCAGACGCCTTTCAGATTAATTAAGACAAGGATAAACATCCGGTAAAACTTATCCTTATCTTTATTAGCTAAAACGCGTCTACATGTACAGACGTCTTTTACACTGATTAAGATAAGGATAAACATCTGAAAGAGAAGTAGAAATAACCTAGGAAACCTAAAACGCGTCAAGACTCACATACGCCTTTTAGCTAATTAATCAACTGATTAAAATTCAAATTTAAATGTTAAAAATAAGAATAATGTCTAAATGGCGTCCACGTAGGTCGACGTCTATTAAGCTTCTTCATATTTTAACTGAAATTTGAATTAAAATCAATTCAATTGATTAACTTAAACATGTCTGTTAAACTCGACACTTAAAAAGATCAATAAAAATTAATCAATGATTAAATATCAGACCATTCTGAGGCATTATTATATGATATGAAATTTACTCGAAATGATGTCAAAATTAGCGTGTCTACACTAAGATGTCATAATTCTGTCATAAACTAGTCACAAATTTGTCACTAATTATTCTTTATAATATGGAAATATTTGAGCTTAGTGACAGAATTTGTCCTCATATGTAACAAAATCGTTCACAAAATTCGTCACAAACTTTTCGCATTCTAGATCATAACTTTTTATAGAAGTTGTCATAGATCCGTCATAGATTTTATTAAAATAGTGACAGACATATTTGGTCACAAATTTTGTCACTAATAGCATATTTTCCTTGGTTAGTTAAATCATAAAGAAACTCAGGGTCTAAACATCTAGACTCTATCTATGAGGTTGTACCCAAGATCCTGACATGGCCTTATCTATGAGGTTAAGAGCTCTTTCCCTTCCTAAAAAGGACAAATCTATGTGGGTATTCAATACTAGTGACGTTAGTCATCCATTAAAGTCAAAAAACATAAATCATTTCACAAAATTCTCTAAAGAAGTAGAGCATGGATCATGAGCAAACATATAGTTACAAGTGAAAAGCTACCTAAATACACTTAATTAAGTCCATACGATCCACTAAACATGATTTTGAATCGAAAGCACGAAGATCGGGGGTCAAGACGATCATTCCCCCTTCATTATCATGTTCTGGATCCAAAATGGTCGACTGAATTGAACAAACGGTTGATCGTTTAGCATAACAGAAGCCAAACAAAACGAACATAAAAACAATTGGTCGTTCCATTCAAAATGGTTGACCATTGATAGAATATGAGTTTGAGGAATCGATTAGGTAGAGGGAAGTTGATCAGAAGATCAATTATAATGGTAATTAGTCAATTGATTCAACATATAGCTTAATTGTTAACTGATGGACACAGTTACTCGCTACATTTGAGTCACCATAATCGATTAAGAAATACACAGTTAGTCTAATCATAGATAAGCATAGAAATTGATTTGCAGATAAGGAAATATCGAGAACAATATGCAGATAATTGATTCCAAGATATTAAATTAATTGAAAGAAAAGTCGATTCTATAATCGATTACACAGATGGAGAATATCTAGTTCAAAACAAGTTGTTAATCAATTTAGAGAAGCTCAAATAATCGATTAAATGGATAGAGAATGCTGAGATCAAAGCAAACATGTAATTGATTAAACACAACATAGATAATCGCTCTTATAATTGAAGCTTTAATCGCAAGGTCCTTCTAATCGACTAGACGGAGTCAATCAATTAATCGATCACATATCAATTAGTCGATGATCGATAATTGATTTGACACGTAATCGATTAGACGAAGCGACTTAGGTGAAGTACCACTCAAGTTTAATGATAGACTTAATTGATTAGTAAGAGGTCTTTTAATCGATATAGTTAATTGATTTAGCCTTAGTGACAAACTTAATAAGCTAGTAATAGCAATTATCAAAGAGAGTTTCATCGATTAGCAATAGTCTTCTAATCGATACATAATCAATTTAGTCTTAAAGACAAACTTAATTAGTTAGTGATAGCGATTAGAAGAAGGCATATAATGAAACTTTAATTGATTTGCAGTCTAAAATAGAATAATTGACTTTCTCATTGTTAATTGATTAGTAATAGAGATTTAATTAAAGTTTTAGTAAGTCTTTAATCAATTTGATCAAATATTTTCTGAAATAGACCAAGTCTTAGATCAAAGTGATTTCAGACCAGTGAGTCTGTCAATATGTAGTCGATTAATTCACTCATTTAACTTAGAGTAAAACATATTGATTTTTTTTATCTTCCGTATATGTTATCACCAAAATATGGAGGTTAGATAAGAGACAATAAATTAGCTCAACAATCTTTCCTTTTGGGTGATGACAAAATTTCTGAAAATATAAAATCAATAAGTAAAGAAAACACTAGGAACATAGTATCAGAGCATAAATTGATAGCAATATCAGATTAAAAACATTGCAAATGTGATGCGAACTATGTAAGTAGATTTATTTCTCCCCCTTTTTGCCAAAAACCAAAAAAAGGAGGTACACAAGTACAAAGAGAAAAGATCAAAAATTGATGACCTTGGGAGGAATGTGGAAGGTGTAGTTTTTGATGATTTTCCACGTTGTTAAAAAGTGAGAGAGAAAGTTGAGAATGTTATTTTGTTAATTTTGGAAACGGCGTTGTCCAGTGACGGATCCAGGCTTTCTAAGTGGAGTCATGTAACCCCATTGGATTTTATAAAATTTAAGAAGGCTTAGTATAATTAGTCTATCAGAGTGATGGGCTCACTGATCCTGATCCATTAGAGTGACCATACTAGCTCATTGATTATAGTTCAATAACCCTACTGATCCACTGTCCAAAATGACTCCACTGAACAAAATTTCTACATCTGTCATTGGCACTGTTGGCATTGTCCTTTGGAGATCTCAGAGGTGACATCATGGGGCTCTAGGTAGAGATGCAAACAATACAAATATATTCATTTCATATTGATATTTGTATATGATTTTGCCAAATATATGTATTCGTTTAGATATGGATGCAAGTATGATTATTTTAAAAATCCTCATATATAATTATAAAAGATTCATATTCGAATATAAATTATTTGTATTCATGTAATTATTATAAAATAATAAAAATTATATGTTTAACATGATTTTTATTCTTGAAAATTTGACCGAGCATTAAATTTTCATGTTTTAAGGTCATTTTCTCTTTTTATAAACTTTTTACTATATTTGATTTATATTCGTGTTTGTTTGTTACTAATATGGATACTAATTTTACAATTCGATAATTATTCATATTTATTATTCATATATAAAGTATGAAAATAAATATGGATATGCATATATTCGATCTATATTCGTTGCGTTTACATCTCTAATTTTAGGTAAGTTTTTTAAAAATAAAGAAGGATCGGGTAAAGAGCCTTACTTTTATTAATTTTTAAAATCAAATACATTCCAACAATTCACTTGTTTGACCTGCACGTTAGTAGCAACTATGTGAGATCAGAATTAATGGAGTGCCCAAAGGCGCTTGATGGTCAAATACATTTTGAAAATGCTCCCACATAAAGCACATGGGTCCAACGGATCTCAGTTCAACCTTGCAACTCTTAGCCTCAGTTTGATTTCGGGATAGGAATAGGGATATGATTATGATAAGATTAGGTTAAGCCCCTTTTAACCCGCATTTGGTATGATAACGCTCGGTTAGCCTACCTAGTTAGCTTGGGATTTCCTAGGGATAAGTAACTTTGATTTGACAACTAAGTGGAAGTTAACTCGGAGTACATTTAAAAAGTACCTATTTTGCCCTTCAAAGCCCACTTCTAATCAAATTTAATCCTCTCTTATTCTCAACCAAATCAAGATTATTTCACTTTTTCATGGAATTAACTTACGTATTATTATTTTTAAATAATTATAACATTAATTTTAGAACTTACGTTATAATCGCATTACGCGGACTATGACTTTAATTTACGTTCATTAATTCGATTACCCAAATTATTTTACTTACTTAAGTGATATTAAAAAATTATTATACACACACATTACTATGATATTAATTAAGAATCAAACGTTCACCATTTGATGGTCTGAATATGAACACATAATTTAACGCCATTTAAATTATAGCGGTATCGTGTTTTTCAGCATGAGCATGTGCAGTAGGGATCAAAGTAATTACACCGCAAAAATACGTTCAGATAATTCGGTCTATAACTTTAATAAGATGGTCAAAAAATCGGTCACATAATTATAAGACTAACAAAATATTTGGCAAGATATCTATAAATTTCTTGTCAAGGTTTTAAAAAGTTAAAATAACAAGTATAATGGTATAATAAATAAGTATTAATCAAATTATGAGTTTGTCAATAAAAATTGAGTTTTTTCATCATTCAATGGGATGTTCTATGATATTAATATAGTGTAATAAATGGAAATTATTAAACATTTTTTTAATTATACGTGAATAAAAAAATTGACATCAAGCAAACGAATATTTTTTCATATCTGTCAATTTTGGTGCGGCGTACGAGAGTTTTATTTCGAAATTCAAAAGTATGCGAATTAAAGTGCATTATACAGTCTTCAGCTAAGTATGGTATAGACTACTTAGCTGCCGCAAATTATTTGTTAATTTGGTCGAGCGCGCAGAGGTCGCAGCTGCACAATTGGGTACCGACCCTCAGCGCGCAAATAGCAGCGGCAGCACCGCCGCACGAAGCTCAAAGGGGAAAGCAGAAGCCGACAGGAAAAGCCCAACCAGCAGCAGCTCCGCAGAGATGCTCAGGTCCCTCCGGAAGCCCACGGGCGTCTCCACCCTCCGCAGAAGCCTGCGCTGCGGTGGCGAGAGGCGCCTCCATGCCGTTCCAGCCGGCGCAGGGGACGAAGGGGAAGCAGCAGCGACCGCAGGGGCGGTGGAAGAGCTCGGCGGGAGCGCCGAGCAGCGGGAAGACGTGAGGAAGCTGGGGTTGCTCCTCCAGGGAGGCCGGTTCGTGGCCGCCCTCGACCTCGCCAAGTCCATTCTTGTTCGCAAGGAGCCTTATTTCCCCTCCCCCTTGGACCTCTACCGCGCGCTCGCGCTCCCGTGCCGCCCTTCCGCAGTGGCCCCGGCTGCCATCGACGCCGCCGCCGCCGACCTCCTCATCAGGGCGTGTGCAGACCTAAACATGCCGGACGATGGCTTCCGTCTCTTCTCCATTGCCACGCAGAAGCACCCGGAGTCTCAGCAATCCTTCCCATCTCTAGCCTCCTGCAACGGCCTCCTCGACGCCCTGGTCTCCTCCGGCCGGTACAGCGAGGCCCTCTCTGTCTTTGCCTCTGTGGATGCGGTCGCTGGATTCCGGCCCGACGTCCTCACCTACAATAAGGCTATTCATGCTGCTGTCAAGTCGGGGGACGTGAACAAGTCCATGAGGTTGAAGGCTCAGATGGAGAACAAGGACGGGTTGGCCCCCAATATCTTAACCTTCAATATCCTGATCTCTGGGCTGTGGAAGGGACGGCAGGCGAGGCATGCAGTGCAACTGTTTGATGAAATGCCCAGGTGGGGTGTTGTTCCCAACCATGTTACGTACAACACAATGATTTCTGGGTATTGCAAGGCGGGGGATATGGATGCGGCGTTTGTATTGTGGGAGAGGATGAGGGCTGCAGGTGGGAAGCCGAATATTATCACGTACAACTCTCTGCTCTCTGGTCTCTGTCGCGCCCATCGCATGGATGAGGTGAAGAAGATGCTTGAGGAAATGGTGGCAAATGGCCTTGTGCCAGATGGGTACACTTACAGTGTCCTCTTTGGGGGACTTCCGGTTAATGATTCACTTTTGCTCTTTGAAGAGTCGGTTAGAAAAGGAGTCCACATAGATGGATACTCGTTCAGTATTCTACTGAATGCATTATGCATGCAAGGGGAAGTCTCTAAGGCAGAAAAGATTTTCAAAGTGCTGCTGGAGAAGGGATTCACTCCAACAGAAGTAGTGTACAATACTATAATTAATGGGTATTGTAGGGTGAAGGACATAAAGGGGGCACTTTTGATGGTCCAACGGATGGAGGCCCATGGCATTAGCCCCAGCTGCGTTACGTACAATACTTTGGTCAATGGGTTGTCTAAGTTACAAAAAGTGGAAGAGGCTGAACAACTTGTGAAAGAAATGGGAGAGAAGGGCATGCCCCCAAACACGGAGACATACAACATTCTCATCAATATGTATGCAAAAGCTTTCCAGTTTGAGAGATGTTTTGCAGTGCTTGAGGAGATGGAAAAAATGGGTCATAAGCCAAACATCATGACATATGGGGCGCTTTTGAATGGCTTGTGCAAGAAGCGCATGCTTGTTGAAGCAGAACTTATGTTCAAGGACATGCTCACTAGAAATATAATTCCCAGTGTGCAGGCATACAACATGCTTATTAATGGGTATTGTAAATCAGCCAGGGTAAAAGATGCCATCAGGTTGCTTGAGGAGATGAAGGCAAGGCATGTTACTCCGACAATTGTCACTTTGAACTCTATTGTAAATGGTTTCTGCATTGAGGGTAAGGTTAAGGAAGCTGAGCAACTGATAGTTGAGATAAAAGATGAAGGCCTAACACCTGATGTTATCACATACAACTCTCTAATCATGGGTTACTGCAATCTTGGAGAAACCCATAAGGCCCTCAGAATCTATGAAGACATGGATAATTTGGGTCTTTGTCCGACCCTTGTTACCTTTCACACGCTAATAAGGGCTGCAACCACAGAAGGAACAATTCAGCTAGTTGACAAGTTGCATCAACAAATGCTTGACAAAAACCTATCGCCTGATAAGTCTATGTATAATGCATTGATCCGTGCTCACTCGACTTGTGGAGATATCCACAAAGCATCAACTTTGCAGCTGGAGATGATAGAGAGAGGAATATTGCCTGATGAGATGACCTACACTATCTTGGTGATTGGTTGGTGTAGAAAATTGGATTTGCAGAAAGCTTATAGCATCTTTCTTGATATGCAAGCCAAGGGGGCAGCTCCCAGTAGCCTTACTTATGGTGCACTGATCAGAGGGTATTCCAAGTTAAATGATTATGATCGTGCGCATGCTTTATTTAGAGAAATGGTGGAAAAGGGTTTCTCTCCAGATGCTTGCACATTCGATGGATTGTTAAGTGGCCTCAGAAATGAGGGTCGAATGCAGGAGGCTGCTCTTCTCTACAATGAGATGAAAGAGAAGGTTGCAAAAAGTGGCAGTGATAATGATCTTGGCTTCATCCACGATTTATTAGGTAATATTTGTTTTCTTGTAGTGTACTGTGCAGTTGTTTTACCTCATACTCTCCAACGTAGTGTTTGAAAAATGCAGGAAAACTGGTTTAGTGTAGCCAACTATAAATGCAGAATATGAAATTAAGCAGGAAAAATGATAGGTTTAATGGAAAGGTGGAGGAATCACTAAATTAGGCTGAAAGCAAACTTGACAAAAACTTGATCAGATCTCCAATGGCCACTGAATTACTGACGATCCCTTAAATGCAGCTGAAGGCTTTGCTCCATAGTCATCAGAAATGCAGGCAGACCACATTCCCATGTATCCACAGTCGATAACAACTTAGCATTCTGATGTATTCATGTTGATTTAATAGTAATGAAACTTTAATTCTTTTCATCTTTGTCTTCAAATTAAATTGTTAAGATATTCATCTCATATTTATCTTCATCTTTGCAATCTGTTAGTGTTATGGAATTATCAAAAGTGTAACATTTCTTTCTTCCTGTCAAAGAGTTGAATCTTTTTCTTTAAGAGACTGCATTTTTTTTTAACAATAACTGCATCAAAGAATTAACTAAAAAGAAAGATGCTCATTTACTATCCTGACCTTCATGTACAATCCTGGGATATACGGAGGAATTGTTCTCCTTGGTTCCCTGAAGCATGATTGTCTGGATGCATTAGCAATATAGCTGAAAATTCTTACATAATCCTGCACCTGCCAGGCAACGACACTTGTGTTCCTGACCTGGGCTTTGAACTACATTACTGATGACCTTGCAGGGATGCACTCCAGTTATATTTCCCCCTTTAGATGTAATTGGGGATCAAAGAAACAGAAAAACTCAGCCGAATGAAACATAGGAAAACCTAAACAAAAAATTAGTTCATATGATCGTGAAGCTGATTTAACTCTTTTGCTATCAGAATTTCTTAGTACAAGACCTTTGACTATTTCTAATAGGCAAACACCTCTTGATGATATGTAGATGTATAGTCAAGAAATGGAAACTTCTGTAGAAATCGCAAGCATTCCTGGCCTGCCAACGTCATCATCATCAGTTTTGAGGTTAGTTAGATGCAAAGAAGTTGGCAAACTTTTCAGGCTGTGATGCAGAAGATGATGCATGCATGTTGGGAGCTCCTTCATGTGCTTTTATTAGGACCCTTTATGGTCCATCATGTGCTTTTATAGTTTCTAGGGGGGGTGACAGAAACGTAAATGAGGGAGGAGAGTCTAAGAGTCTGATAGGGATCTCCAAGAGTCAGGAGTTACAGAACTTCCTATATGTATGTTGTTTTCATTTAGAAAAGGGAGAGAGAAGAAAGGAAATTTTTTTTACCTGTGTATTGTGCGTGCAGAAACGGTTCTCTGTGAGAGAGAGCCCCATCCCCCCCATCTTCCTTGGTGCGACGCCAAGGAAACTGTCCCCGGTGTGACGCCGGGAACTCCCCAATCCTCTGGTGCGAGGCTGAGGTTCCTCCCTTCCATTCTCCCCTCTTCCCCCCCCCCCCCCCCCCTCGTCCCGCATCAGTTTTTGGTATCAGAGCCAGGTTGCATCCCGCTGCCGGCGCTGGCGCCCACCGGTGCAGTCGCCGACGTCGCCAGGCCCTGCCGGAGCACCGCCGCTGCCACCCGAGCCCGTCACCACCGGCTCTTCCCACTGCTGTCGCCAACTTCTGCCGCCGCCATTGCCAGATTCCGCCGACTGTGACACCACAGGCCCCCTCACCGCCGTCCACCGGCGTTGCTGTCGCAGTCCGCCCGAACCTCCTTCCCTCCGCCGCCTTCGTGCCCCACCCCTCCTTCTCTGGTTCGTGAGTGCTGAAGAAAAAGAAGAAGAGGGGAGGGGCGAAGCTGTGCCGCACTTCACTGCCACCGCCAGTCTCACGCCGCTGCCATCGGAAAGCTCCGAAGCCGCCGTCGTCCCCGTCCAACGCTTGCTCCGCACCCCGCCATCACCGCCTTGCCCCGCCGACGCCACGGCTCCACGGTCCCATCGCCGTCGTCGCGCCTGCACGCTGTCGCCGTCGCCGTCGCCACACCAGGCCGCCGTCGCCGCCTGCACCGCCGCTTGCCACCGCGGGCTCCGTCACCTGCGAACCCACGCCCAAGCCCTAAACCCCTCTCGGGTCGTACAGGTGAGAAGAAGAAGAAGAAGAGTGGAAGAAGGAGGGGGTCGAACCCCTATTTAACTGAACCGGACCAAACCGGACCGGTCCGTTCCGGTCCGGTCTAGACCTCTCCTCCTCTTCACTATTTGAACCTGGTCCAGCCAGGTTGGTTTGAGGTTAGGTCCGGACCAGTTTCAAGGTGGTCCGAGCCACCTGACTCAACCCTGGTTCGAGTCAGGGTGTCACTTGGTCCGAGCTAGGGTGCAACCTGGTCCGAACCCGATCCGAGGTGGTTAGTCGAGTGGTGCAATTGGAGCCATTATCGCACCTCCCTCATGCAGAGCTCGTTCGTGCTCCGATTTGTGTGCCGTCTGCTTCGTTGAGTTCGTCTTGACGAGGCCATCCCAGATCCAAAGTGCTGCGTCTCCGACTTGCCTCGTTTTGTGTGCCACCTCAGCACGCATATCGAGGACCTTGATCGCACATCTCGAGACCCACGTCAGCTGTCTCGATTTGCGTCCAGTCTCCCGATGCATTGATTTCACAGCGGCCAGCAGCCAGACTTGCCTTGTTTTGCGTGCCGCACTTGCACGCATTACGAGGACACTTGTGTTCACCGTTTCGAAGTCGTCCCGGACTCCGATTTGAGCACCGTCAGTGACTTTGGATTCGTCTCAGCGAGGCCCATCCAATTTCAGCACACATCAGATCCGATTTGCATAGATTTGCGTGCCACTTCTGCATGTATATCGGGGTGATCTTTTGTGCCCCGTTTTGCGCACCGATCATACCGTTGGCATCCCAGCAGCGAGACGGACCTCGTCAGCTCTTCACCTAGTGGTGCATTGATCTGCACGTCATCTGCTCTATCCGGACCAATTTGTCTTACAAGTCGGAATCCTAGGTACGTTTCCTCACAATGGACTTTACGTTTGAGGTGGACCTACCCGATTCTATGCAAGCCATGGTGTTTCTTACTGCAAGTCCGTTCAGTAATTTTATTTCGCAATCAATTGTGGATTCTCTATCCCTTACAGACTATATAGTTGTCTCTGGAGACAGAGCTTGTGTGCAATTTTCCCATCTTCTAAAGGGCAAAGGCATTTCCCGATCTGTCAGATATTATGATCATGCATGGTGCAAGGTTACACCACAGGGTTCATATATTAGCTTGGGCAAAGAATGGATGGACGTGCGACAAGTTGTGATTGATCCCACAGGGCGGGATTGTCTTTTACGACCCGAGGGTTACCATACACCCTTTCGCATTCTCAATTCTACTTATCATACTCAGGAGAAGCTTCAACAGTTATTAGCTTGTCTAGCAAAAATGGCACCCTCATCTATTACTGGTTGGGATTACGATTTATTCATTACTTCTGGACTACATTTGATTGATGATACAATGTTCGAAGTTGATGCCTCATGGGTGGTTCACAGTTGGGATCACACATTATTTAGACGGTCAGGATTGGATCGCATCTATGATGATGTGTTTTGCACAGATCTACTTGATACTGCACCAGTTCCTATTATCTCATGGGATCAGGACTTACTTGTTGAGGCAGAGTTACATCTTATTACTGATGATATTTTTGCTGACTCAAAACCTCATCCAACATTTACTGAAGATGTGATGATAGTTACTCTGTACAAGGATATGTATGACTTGCTACAGTCTCCCGTGGATATGATATGACAGACTTTATGTGATTCACATACAGCAGACTGGGTGGTGATTCTTGATATGATTATCTGCTTGAAGACTCCCACAGATGATCCAATCGTCCGCTTGATTATACTGGCGCATTTCAAAACTCGAGGACGAGTTTTTTCGAACCAGGGGAGATTGATGCAGAAGATGATGCATGCATGTTGGGAGCTCCTTCATGTGCTTTTATTAGGACCCTTTATGGTCCGTCATGTGCTTTTATAGTTTCTAGGGGGGGTGACAGAAACGTAAATGAGGGAGGGGAGTCTAAGAGTCTGATAGGGATCTCCAAGAGTCGGGAGTTACAGAACTTCCTATATGTATGTTGTTTTCATTTAGAAAAGGGAGAGAGAAGAAAGAAATTTTTTTTTACCTGTGTATTGTGCGTGCAGAAACGGTTCTCTGTGAGAGAGAGCCCCATCCCCCCCCATCTTCCTTGGTGCGACGCCAAGGAAACTGTCCCCGGTGTGACGCCGGGAACTCCCCAATCCTCTGGTGCGAGGCCGAGGTTCCTCCCTTCCATTCTCCCCTCTTCCCCCCCCTCGTACCGCATCAGGCTGCCCGATGTCAACCCTTCACAAGGTGGTGCCAATTTCCTAACCAAGATAATTTTGTACCAGATATGGTCCTTTTGAGGTCCCAAGAAATCGGATGGCTGGTATGAAATCTATTTTCTTGGTGATTCAGTTTATGCTAAAGCTATAGGAGACTGGATGCGGGGAGGCAATTTTGATATAGAGACACATAGTGGAAAGTTCTCCTACTTCTGTGTTTCTTGTTCTTTTGGATTTTGATCCAATACCTTCAGACAGACTAAAGATGTTTCATGTTTCATTATAGTCACTTCATGGAATTCTTTAAATGAATCGTTGCTGCTCATGTTTTTGGTGTCATGTAATGTGTGTCTTAGAGATCTTACCCATTCCGTACATTTCTGATATATGGAATAACTTTTTCACTAGGGAAGTTGATGTTTGGGTTTATTCTTCACTTGTGAAGTTGATGTTTGGGAATAAAATTACAACACACCAATTGATGTTGTATAGTGAGGTTGGCAGTTGATGATGCGGGACGAGGGGGGGGGGAAGAGGGGAGAATGGAAGGGAGGAACCTCGGCCTCGCACCAGAGGATTGGGGAGTTCCCGGCGTCACACCGGGGACAGTTTCCTTGGCGTCGCACCAAGGAAGATGGGGGGGGGATGGGGCTCTCTCTCACAGAGAACCGTTTCTGCACGCACAATACACAGGTATTTTTTTTTTTCTTTCTTCTCTCTCCCTTTTCTAAATGAAAACAACATACATATAGGAAGTTCTGTAACTCCTGACTCTTGGAGATCCCTATCAGACTCTTAGACTCCCCTCCCTCATTTACGTTTCTGTCACCCCCCCTAGAAACTATAAAAGCACATGATGGACCATAAAGGGTCCTAATAAAAGCACATGAAGGAGCTCCCAACATGCATGCATCATCTTCTGCATCAGTTGAGCTGTTGATTGTATCTCTGGCTTTCTAGAGTTGGTCCCTGCCTTTTCATTTCTGATGCATTCATAACCCTGAGTCTGGTACCATTTACTGAACTGCCTCCTTTCAGGTTTATGCAGACAATGCAAATTCCACTTTCGCATGCAGAAGGTCTCATTGATATAGCTGGAAAATATTGCAGAAATATGTTGTGCCAGTGGAGCAATTGTCACTTGTCAGGAAAGTTGGGGTTTGCCCAATGAGATGATACTAGAAATTAAAAGACACTACTTCGCAGGTTCAGGCTGCTCGACAGCTCATACATGTGAGAATGTTTTATCTAAAATTCCTTTTAGCATGAGCTTGTGTTTAATGGGTCAAGTCATATGCTTAAGATGCCATGCTTTATAGATGGCATGGTAAGACTTCAATTATGGCCAACCAATGTGGATGTTGAGGTGGTGCTTCATGACAACTGAATTGCATGTAAACTTATATGGGTTTTGTGAACGTGTATCCATGTTTCCATACAACGACGTCTATATAACTAGTTCCAAAGGTCCTTGTGTGACACTTTACCTATATCCTTGCAGGAATCTATGTGGGATGCAAAGAGCCATTCGTGAGCTGTGCTTACGGTGGTTCTGACACAAATAGGTGCTCACCATACTTTGAGCTGTCAAGTACATCATATGCTTTCTCATTGGCTTTGAATCCTTCGATGGATCATGAATGTGGGCCATCTGGTTTGGTGGATATGGCAGCTACATGTATTAAATTGTTAGGAGTCCACTAGGTCCAATTTCTTGTTACCTTAAGCTGCATTGTCTTCCAGTATGAATGATTCGATCCTCATCCTTTTCTGTCAAGTTTTGGTAGTGCTACTTCTTAACATAAATAACCATCCTTTTAAAAATACTTACTTTTCACAGCATAAGAGGGAAGTAGATACTCTGCTTTTGTCCTGATTTTTTATGGCATTTGCTTTTATAATGCTCTCAGTTCAATCTTTACTAGTATTCCGGTTGCTCCACCTATTGGATATGCTGTTACCCTGTTGTGCTGGTTTCTGGGTGATTCGTGCTCTTTATCTTCAAAATCTGCATTTACCTAAATGCATTTTAGCTGCTAAGCTGACTGCAGTCAATTTATGGGTCTGGCAAAACTTTCACTTTGGAAGCTGGTTCAAGGGTGTATTTGGTAGAGCTGTCAAGTTGAAAACCTGTCTACACCTGGACATGCAACATTGATTGTCCTGAGCTGGTGTAATTATAACTGAACTAGGATCTCGCATCTGTCAGTTTGTTGAGGCTATATTTTTCAAGTACCTCTGGAACCGTCCATTTAGAACTTCTAGTTGGAAGTTGAAATCTCACAAAATTGCAATTGCTAACATATTCAGCCTGATAACCATGGAAGTTCATTTCTTATTGAAAGTTGAATAAGCATGCCTTAAAAAGTGCTCTCTAGATTGTCTATGGATATTTTTAAGTCGAATGGGGAATTATCTGTTGCTAGCTTGAGTACAAACTAGGTTTTTATCTTGCCAGTAGAATGCGATGCACAAAGTCTATTTAGTGAAATAAGGGCATGCTCATATATACATTGTTTCTTTTACTCCAGTGGTTTGGACATTCACCTTCACATGGGTCTAGAGTTTAGATGATGTTCATGTCTTGTTCTTTGTCCAAGAGCAGCAACTAATTGAGTAAGAGTTGAATAAATGTAGCTTTTGTAAATGGGAGGTTGTGTTCGGTTACTTGCCCATGTTAGATGACAACTTTCGGTTGGGATATTTACGTAAGTGCCCCCATAAAAAGGTAAATATGTCAAAGTATATCCTAGAAATGCATTCATGTGTATACTTATGGTCTGAAGATAGTGTTAATCATGTCATTGTGACTACTTGTAACTCAATTATTCAGTTCTTAAAACATCTTGACTACCCCTAGTCAATGTCAACCTACATCATAAAAGGACTAAAGTTCCCTTGTTTAACCCCCATCTCATAGTGATCAATATCTTCATTCTACACCTTCCATAGAACAATCTTAACATCTCCCCCAGCGATGACCACCCTCTTCACTGGCAACTCTCTCTAGCTGATTGTGATAGTGAAATGAGCTAATTCACCTCATTGTGATATTTTCTCACACTTTCTTGCTCTGACCTCTCCCATCTTGCTGTTCTCTTTCCCCCTTTGCTTTATCTATTGGGAGTCTCCAATCGCCCACCCCTCTCCATGATCTCTCTCCCTCATTGATTGATGTGCCCCTTCCACTCCCAGATCTCCGTTTCCCTTCCCCCCTCTCCATTGATCTCTGTGTAAGCTTCTCATGTTTCTTGGGGTCATAAATGCAGCAGAATAAGCAAAATAAATTAAACGATCCCTGTTCGTTTCGAAAAACAAAAATCGAAAAGACGGTGATCGATTATCACCTCACACGGATTCGAATTCGCATCCGAACGGTTCCATCGGTGTGACACTGCCAGCTGCGTAAACGTCCGGCCTCTAGCGAAGTTTACGCGATCCTCCTCACGACGGATTTCGTTACGTTCCTTGTTCCTCGCAGCTCACGAACGATTCACCATTCGCCGCAATGAGCGGTCGAATTCCCGTCACACGGGAGTCGGAGAAGACGACGATGCAGTCAGTAGAGAAAGGGACGTCTAGGGGTGCCAGAGAGAAAGAGGGAGAGAGGAGGGGGCGACTAGGGTTGAGCAGCAGTTTAGCCTGCTCAGCTCACTTGCTATATTTTATATTAACCGCGCCGTTTTTCATAAAACCCCCAGAATAATATAAAACCCACTTATAATCCATCGCCTTAGAATCATTTTGCGTGTGACCCTCTAGGCCCAATTACCAGTCCGGTTAATGGTGTGACTCCTCACTGAATTAATTAATCAATTAATAATTCATATTAATTAATCCACCGAATTAATGTCGTACATTCAATTCGGTCGGGCTTTTGATCACGTTGGGTGCTAAGCAACACCGTGTGAATCCGGAAGGTATTGAGGTTAAGCAACTCACTTTTGGAACCTTTCTGCCGACAGTTACCATGTGGATTTAATCTTTCATTCATATAATGTTCTCGAGTCAAGTCAGGATATAGTGAGCCGTCAAACCCTAACCGGTCGACTCACTTGGATTAGATGTTACCTTATAATATCGGAAAACTCTTTTCCGATATTATTATCTGTCCTGGTCAGGGACTCCTACGCATCCTACTTAGAGCATTCTCTCTCTGATTACTGAGAGCGAATGATTCCTTATTGACCACTCAATTTTCTTTGACGGTATTCCGCTGTATTCGATTCTTGACTGTTTAGAATCCCGTGAGTAGAGATCCGTAACCCAAGGTCAAAGTATATAAGTCTACCGACAATGTGTTCTTGGTATCTTAGGTCCGAAGACCATCTACGCAACTGCGACAATAGAATTAAGCTGGTTGACAGTTAGATACATTACCATCCATCGATTCAGTCGGATCAGTTCAGTGAACTCATTCTCTTCGATCCCAACATCATAAATGTAACGATGTGTGGAGGCCTTTATTCTAGGCCCAGCATCCGCAATTGCATCCACCATCGTTTAAAAATATGGACTGGATGCTGTATGTGCTGGCACATATGTATGGAAAAACCATTTCACAATTCCTCTCAAGGCATTTTTTTGTTGAGGCCTTGACTCTTTTCAATGCTTACTTGATTCCAGGCTATCTGGCAGATCTTGATCTGTACAAAAATTGGTCTATAGGACCGTATGCCACATTTGACGTCCGTCCACAACCCAACACAGAACTAGCAGTCCTGCGAGTAGAAAAGCCCCTAGGAACGAATCTTCCATGCTGAAAAGCAGTAGGCACTGATCCACCTGATGATCCTATGCCTCTTCACCGGTCTTCATCTTCCCTATTTGTCCGCAAACTGGCACGAACTGCTCTGGTGTACTATGCATCAGGGTCATCTGGATCCTCGTCGTCGTCATCCTCCTCCTCCTCCTCATCATCATCTAAATTAATCGGCTGCTGAACAGACAGACTGTAATCCCTTCGTCTCTGGCGCCCTGATATCTCATCTTGTAAATCTATGTGTTGTTGATATGATAATCTTTCTGTGCCTTTTTACCTATCAGATAAGTCCTCATTTCCTCCTTCAAGTTCAGCGGGACTGACTCACATCTGCTGACGTCTCTTGATATGTCAGCAAGATGATTTTTTAGGCGATACACACCTCCACCCATCTCCTTTCCACACCAGTTCCATTTGACTCTCCTCCTATTACTATCCACTAGTGTGCAATGCTGCCAACCAGGATCAGCACCATGCTGCTCCACATCTTGTTCATGATGCCCTTACTCTGCCATATTCTTGCATAACATATAAAGACAAAAATGCAATCAGATTGTAATATGTTCAATTGAGTGTTTGGTACACTCAATTGAACCCTAATTACACTAATCATACAAAAGTCCTAATTTTTAACCCCTAATTAGGGTTTAACTAATTAACGCTAATAACATGTAGTTAATGCAAAAAATTGTACAATTAAGTTCTAATAAGTTCAATTGAGTGTTGGACATACTCAATTGAATCTTAATTACACTAATCATACAAAATCCTCAATTTTTAACTCCTAATGAGGGTTAATTTTATCAAATTAAGGCTAATAACATGCAATTAATGTAAAAAACTATGCAATTAGATTGTAATAAGTTCAATTGAGTGTTTGGTATACTCAATTGAACCTTAATTACACTAATCATTCAAAAATCCCAATTTTTAACCCCTAATTAAGGTTAATTTTGAGTAATTAGTATTAATGACGAGCAATTAATGCAAAAAACTGTACATTTAGGTTCTAATAAGTTCAATTGAGTGTTTGACACACTCAATTGAACTTTAATTACACTAATCATACAAAAGTCTTAATTTTTAACCTCTAATTAAGATTAATTTTAACTAATTAACGCTAATAACATACAATTAATGCAAAAAACTGTACAATTAAGTTCTAATAAGTTCAATTGAGTGTTTGACACACTCAATTGAACCCTAATTACACTAATCATACAAAAGTCCCAATTTTTAACTTTTAATTAGGGTTAATTTTGGAAATTTTGTCTAATCAACATGCTTTTTTTTTTAAAGTTAAATATTAATAGATCTACACAACCATACATCATTTCTAATTTTTTAAGAATTTTAAGAAAATTTAGATCAAAATATACCTTAACTCGTATCGGGATGCGGAAACAAAATCCAACGTCGACGGTGGCGATGACGGTGACAACAGCGGCGGCGGTGGCTCCCGGCCGGCCGGCCGGCGATGACGGGGTGAAAATTCCCTTCTTTCGATCGAGATCTCAAAGAAAAAAGAGAGATAGAAAGAGAGAGAGAGAGAGGAGAGAGAAGAAGACGGCGGCGGACTGGCGGCGGCGGGCTGGCCGGCGGCGGCGGCGGCCGGCGGTGGGGGTGGGTGGGCAAAGGGCTGGGGTGGGGGAGGGGGGAAACCAGCCAGCAGTCGCTGCTGCTGCTGGGTGGCTCCCGATCCCCCTTTAAGGGGGTTTCGGAACCAGCCCGAATCGCCGGTATCGGGTTTGGTTCGGCCAAATCGGCCGGTATCGGGTTTGGTTCGGCCAAATCGGCCGGTCCGGACCCGATACCGCCCGATTCGGGCCGGTTCATCCCTTTAAAAAAAAATAAAAAAAATGAGGGTGGAACAGTGAATTCCCCTCCGAATCGGATCGGGATCTGCCGATCCTGATCCGAATCGATTCGGATCGGAATCGGGCGATTCCACAATCCATGGCAGAGGGCTCGAAGAAAATGAATATTATTCATATTTAATATCTCTTGTAGTTGCTGACAGATATCAAAGTGGATCATTCGAGGCATAATTGTCATGTTTGCCAAGGAGGCAACAGTGGCTCCTCTGTTAAATCCATGCACAGGATTATTGAAGGAATCATGCCCTCTTATCAGAAGAATGGTGAAATGTGGAAGGTTTAAATCACTTTGTGTAATACGCCTTAAACCTTAACCTTGTACCCCTTGACTCCCACTATTGAAACTCTTAATAGGGACTAAGTTAATAAACCCTCAAAAGTATACGCTAATTTGAGAGTTAGGGAGTATAAATGCCAGTTCCTGAAAAATATAGTAGTTTGTTCGTTATATTCCCATATAGATTACATACCCTTATAGTGGGCCTGGCAGGTTTAGAGAGGATCATCCCCTCTTATCGGGAAGAACGGTGAAATGTGGAAGGTTAGAACACCTTTTGTAATATGCCTTAAACCTTAACTTTGTATGCTTAAGTCCCACTATAACCCTTACATGTAGGGGCCCCGTAAGTCCCACTATAATAACCTTAACCTTGTACCCCTTAAGTCACATGAGGGGTGAGGGAAGGATGCAACCTGTGCATGTGATTTTTGAGGTTGCTATTGGAGAGATCTATTCGTATTTTGAGTTAGGAGAGCTGGATCCTACTCCTGCTATGTGCTCCACTGATCTGTCTCTTTTGGGCTTGAGTTTTTAGATTCTCTTTTGTTCATGCCATGCACCTTCATCTAAGAGAGATGGATAACTTTTGTTGGGTGTTTGAGGGTCTATTTGTTGTATAATCAATTGAGAATAAAGATGTGTACGACATGTTTTGATGTCAGACTGCAGTTTTAACTTATGATACTGCAATTTTAACTTATGATGCATATGGTGAAGTCATTTGGAATGATGGTTGACATGCATTTCCATATAATTGAAACGATAACTAGTTGTCATTATTTGTTTATGATATGTGAGCTGTCTCCGACTCTCCATTGGCAGTCTGCACTCTTTCCACCAAATCCTCCCTCATATCCTCTAGAAATGAGTAAACAGTTTCTTTGGGATTTCTATAGAGACATCTTGGGATCAAATCTGGATGTCGAGAGAGTTCCTTTCTCAAAAGAGACATACATTTTTGTTTGAACTCCCTCATCTCGAGATCCCTATTCTCAAAATCTAGCATCCCATTATATTCTAGCTGGCTGGCAGCTTTCCCCAAATTCATTTGCACTTTTGCCCAGTAGTCCGTTTTATTCTTTCCCAGGAGTAGGAGGGACTCCTCGTTTCCGAAGGCATTTAGTCGTTGACGTAACGAGCTTTCTTGGCTGAGATTCCTCACTGTATTAGGGACCACATTCCCCCTATCCAGAGCCACCCAGATTGATTCTTGGGGAACTTCGTCCACCTCTATAACCTGTGGCTCGGAAGAGGATTCGCTCGCCACCCTTGGGATCGGCGGATTCACCGCCGTGCTTTGAGATGGAGTTTCACTTTTGTATGATATTTAAGAGCATATTATGTGTCCACATGATATGGCACGCCATATTTTAAAGCTGAAAATAGTGATTAAGTTCCACTTAATTGATTAGGAATAAGTACCATAGGCTGCACTTTGATTAGAATTCAATTGCATATATGAACATATCGTACTCAAGAGTAGTTTAAACCCAATGAAAGCATGGACCCTTTCTTTGTCTCTCTAAAGCAGTGATACAAATGAACAGATGAGATGTTGACTAAAGGGGCAGTTCATGGCAATCATGAACAACTATGGTGGAATCATTAGAACATAAGTTCACAAATGGTTTAGTGTTCCATGCATCCTCTTTTATCTTAGACATGAAAAGTTGGAAAATTTGCATAAATTGAGTCATCATATTTGGGCCTCAATTGATACAAGTCCCTTGACGTTAAACCCCTAAATGCTAGATTGTCATGGGTGTCTTAAGGGTCAACGAGTCTATGATATAATATTTGGTGGTAGTGGTGGCAACTGGGTATGAGATAAATGTCAGTCAGCCTACCAAATATGTGCCATCGTCAAATTGAGTGAAAGGTCATAAAGAGACTAATATTATTTATATATTTGTGAGGTCAGTGTTGTTGATTGTCATTTTATGTATAGAAAGTGTTTGGTGGCTGACATGGCCCATTTTTTAATGTGGTCCGAGTTGAATTTTGGACAGTGCATAGTGTTTTGCCTCTTTAGAGTTTTTAGGTCACCCATCACACTAATTCCTTTTCTCCTTTAAGACCATAGACTTCCTTCAAGGTAGGGTTCGGGGACAATAGATTACAACTATGGAGGTTATGTTAAGACCCCAGGCAGCCTTTATGATCGTGGAGACACCGGTCTAATCTTAGGCTCTCTAACCTAAGATGGTGAGGAAAGTTGTGCTTGTGCACAAGTAGTTGGATTTCGGACTCCATGGTTTCGTGAGCCAACTTGGACTTGACTGGCCCTGTTTACTTTCTTGCCTTTAGGGATAGCTGACATCCATTAGGTGTGACGAGCAATGGCTTAGCAAAGTTGCCTACAAGTACTCCTTCTAGGCATTAACGATTGTAACTAGTGTGGTCGTGACCCTATCGCTTCTTAATTGAGTTTAAGCTTGGTCATTTTTGGGGAATAGTAAATATTTGACCACAAAATGTGTGACTCCCTTTTTAGCACCAGTCTCAAGACAACCAGCTACATGAAAAATAAATAATCTAGTTAAGGGTGAGATTGGATGCAGTAAAAAGGAACTCATTTGGTAGTTATAATGGTCTTGTTCTAACTATGCCTTTGCCTTCAATTTGAGTGTATAAACTAAGTCTTTTAGAGTTGCTCTTGAGGAGTTGGTTAGGGTCTGGACTTGGTGTATAGCGGTGCTTTGCATTGACATGGTCGACATAATTCTGTTTATTTATGCTCCTGCTTGCAGCCTAAATGTGGCAGCTTGCACTGTAGTTTACTTTCCTGCACTTTAGTAGAATTGCTTATTTAATTTAATTATATTTATATATTCCTCTTCCTAGTGGCGGTGATCAGGGATAAACTCGGAATAAGTCTTGCGACTCACTGCCACCTTTTTTTTGTTTAGCTTAATGGGTGGCAAGGTTGCGAGGACTTGTCCGGGAGGGTGTTTGAGCTTTGAGGAGGTGACTGGAGCAGATATCTTGTAGACTATTCCAGTTCCTTGTACGGTAATTTATTTTATTTTCCATGCTTTTATTTTTGGGAGCATACTTTTGAATTTGAAAGGTATGTACCTGTACTTCAGTGGAACCGATGGAATGAAATTTACTGCTCGAGTTTTATTTATCTTGTGACATGCTTCCATACAAATTAATTATTGTGATTAATCTCACTTTTCTGCCCTCTATATACTCCCAAACCCTTGTAACGACTATAAGTGACGGTCCCAACACAATTCACATGATTAGAATTGGGATTGCTATGCTTATGTTTACTCTGCAAACGAAGAATTGTCACAAATATTTACAGAAGAAATTGGCGTACTGATGGCGATACTATTTACTCTTTGTAGATTGGGTATTCGGGATGTTGACCACTGAACGATAACTTGCTCAATTAGCAGTGGTATATGGAAGATCTTTGGTTGTCTAGCAGGTAATGTTGAGGTACTTAATTGGATTGAACATCCAACTAGGCAAAGGGAAAGAAGCCAACTTCTATTCATCATCCTACTTGTTATTTGTTGCAGCATATGGAAACATTGTAACAATAAAGAACACAGTCCAATCATGTTGGCTCTGGAAGAACCAACTGTTAAGACAACTTATTCCAGGGATCAAAATAAAATCATCAACTAGCGAGAATAGCTCAAAGAAAATTTGTGTATAGAAGTCAAAATACAAGGAATTTCCTTGTTCATTAGGCTGATTAAAGTTGTGGAGGATTAGAAATTGAAGGTGCGACGTCGGAGAAGCACAAAAGGTTTCTAGCAAATTGATTTTGATGATATCTTTGTGTTTGTCTACACATTTGTAAGCTACAGTGAATTTATGTGAAACTCATTAAATAGGATTGATTTAATTGATATATACACACCTAACTTTGCATATTTTGTATATATATGTATGCATGTATGTATGTATGTATATATAGTATAGTATCAATATGAACAATTAGCAGTTGACATTTGATGTCAATAAAATATATGTCGAACATTTGCTAACAATATATCTAAAAAGGGTTTCATTGGTGGCAATAAGGAGAAACTTTGTAAAGAAGACATTAGTTGGTATCAATAGTTCATTTGAGCTTATCACTTACATAAAACTTGAATAAGATGTTTCTTGTGGTCGTAATTTTAATGGTGTCAATAAGGGGAGATGCCCAAACTCAATCACTCAAATCCCTTCTAATATTAAAATTGTAATAAAATTCCACTCCTTTACTGCATGCACTTATTTGCTAGCATCTGCTCAGACTCACTGCTAGTATTACAATTGCCATTGCGAACTACACTCCCTAGCTAGGAGTGGAATATTTATATCAGGAAGGATGTATCATCCTGGTAGCGAGTATGCTGGAAATCTCCAAGAGCTATTTGTCATGGTGATTCAATTCCAAGATGGTCTCTTCTTCTGTACCTATTCAATATTTTCTATTTGGCCACCTTGATGCACATTCACTCCATTCTGGCGCTATCATTTTTAACTTGTTTCAAGGCTAATTCTGGTTGCCCAGGTAATCTTCTCAGTTGAAACTTAAAAATTCTGTACCCCATCTGTCCCATCTCTTGCCAGAACTGTTCAACTTTATACAAACCGTCATACACATAGTTTGGTATGTCCTCCACACCTGATTTTATGGAATAAGCAATAGTTGAACCCTTGAGACCATGGACCACACGTACTGGAGTTTTGGTTTCCTTGCTGTTCTTGAGTGCTAGATCTCCACAGTTGAGCTTTTGATCTCTAGAAGGTTCCTTCCTTGACTATTCAAAATCAGGATTTCTTCCCTCACCAGTTTATATGAAAACACCAGAACTATTGATAGAGTTCATATAAACACCTGAGGAAATGATACAGGTAGCAATGCTTACTCCTTTGTGCTGCATGCAGTCTATGCCGGCAAATGGGGAACAATGAAGACCAATGACCATAAGCTCTCCCCTGTAGTGGAAAAGGTCTCCAATTTCAACTCCTGGGACTGCACCCAAGTATTTTGTGGCTGATGTCATACCGTTCTTTTTCAGAAGCCCATAAATTATTAGGTCAGGCTGTGTACTCTTGCCAAGGTACTTTGCCTTCTCCTTATCTTGCAAAAGCTTAAAGTTGTGCAAGATCCTCTTAACATTTTCACGGGCATCAGTATGCTCAGGTTTTACCTTCTGATTGTCTATGAGCCTTCTGCATTCTTCAAACTGCTGTGGAGAATGCTGCTTACAACATCCAATAGTTTTTTCGTGCCTTTTGTGATATGTTCTCTTTCCTGCAACAGGGAGAAAATCTTCTTCGGATATGAGAATTGCTTTGCCTTTATTTTGGGTGCATCGACCATGAGCTTGAGAGGATCATCTAGAGAGCCAACAACTGTCTTATCAGTATGTTTAGGAGAAGCTCTTGCCAAGACACCAGGGATAACTTTTCCGCTCCCATAACTTGCAGCATTTCCACCTTTGTCTCTGTGATCTGGTGAAGATCCATGGTACATGATGTCCTCTCTATTCTTGTAGCGTTGAATAGTCTTTTCTTGCTTTGGTTCATGTGTTCTCTTTCCTACAATAGGGAGGAAATCTTCTTCAGACAGAATTGCTTTGCCTTTATCTTTCGGTGCAATGGCCTTAAGCTTGAGAGGATAATCTACAGAGCCAACAATCGCCTTCCCAGTATGTTTAGGCGAAGCTTTTGCCAAGTCAACAGGCATAACTTGTCCATTCCTATAACTTGCAGCATTTCCAACTTTTTCCTTGTGATCAGGTGAAGATCCAAGGCACCTGACGCCCTCTCTCTTCCCAGCTTGAGCAGCAAAGCTGTCTATCCAACTGAAGATGTCTATAGAAGTGTCAATTTCTCCTCTACACTCTTCAGCTAGGAACCTAGAAGGGGACCTATTCTTGTACAGTTCTTCAGTGCAGGAACTAATTCCTGTCTCTCTCATTTTGCTACTAGAAGCTCTACCACATGGAAAATGCTTACTGCACGGCCTGTTGTGAAGGTGCAGTACACCTGCATGCAGACTCTGTCTGATCGGTGGTTTGAATGGCATGTGTGGAGTATAGTTCATCTGCGCTCCTGCAGATGGTGCAGCGAATGGTGGCCGTCTGATCCAATGGCAAGTGTGCTTCACTGTGCAGGTATTCCTTGTTGCATGTTGGCCTCTAGCTCTGCGTTTCTCTGTTGCCTGCCGACTAGGAATTCGAGAATGTGGATGACAGCGATGAGGAAACTTCCATGAAGCTGAGGCTCTTCTCTGAATGGGACTCCTGTCACATGTTCTTGCATGAGCAGTGTCAGCACCCAAAAGAGCTTGCCCTGTCTCAGCAAAGGCGACGGCTGACTTGAATGGAACAGCAGCAGCACTATCTTCTCTGCCATGCAAAGAATTGCACTCCACCATCTTACTGAAATTCCTGGTTATATGCTCTTCAGTGTCCAACCTAAAAGTCTTCTGAGATTTAAGGGCATCAGTGGTAGGGTGAGGACGTAGCAGTGGATCCACCCAAGCATCTCTGTGCGATGCTCTCTGAGGCATGACACTTGGTGAACTGTTCAACATCTGTGCATCAGCAAATTTGAGTGCTTTCAACCGTTTATTGGGCGCCGTTGCTGGTTTGAGCTTCTCCGAAGTCCTCCACAGTTGTGTGCCGTGAAATTTGGGGGTCTTCAAGGATTCAAGTTGTCTTGCCGCATCCAAGTCTTCTGAGGACATTCCTGCCACATTACTGGGTTCCCCCACCTCTTTAGACTTACCAGCACTCCTCACTGTTGCTGCATCATTAAGGGTGGGGCTTCTCACATCATGCAACCTTGTTGGCTCTAAGGGAGAGACATAATAGCCAAAACCATGCGGGAAACGAGGGTAGTAGGCAAATTTGTCTCCGTTGTGCTCGGGGGCGCCTTGCCGGCTACCAAAGTGGTATGCCATTTGCAATCCTAAAATCTGCCAGGCAAACCAGAAAAATAATATAAACGGCCAAGTTATACAAAAAGGAAGCCTCAAGAACTAGTGAAAACATACTAAAAAAAAGGGAGAATAAATGAAATATTTGCTGTAATGTCTCTCAGCTGCGACGCCCCTTGGATGGGCAGATAAGATGGCAACAAACTTTTGGAGGCTGTTGTACCCCTTGCGGAGCAATGCAACAATTGCTTGCCTTCCAATCTAACGATTGGACAGCAGTTGTAGCTGCAAAATTTATGAAACATTGCAGCAAATATTTCAGAAGAAGAGGAGTTCAGGAATGCTGCAGGACAGTGAACATTTCAGGGAAAAAGAAATTGCGACTTTAAGAGATTGAAGACAGACCACAAAAAAGGTATATAAGACGACTTCGGGAACTGAATTGAATTTAAAAAGCATGTGCCTGAAAAACCTACATATACCAAAAGTTCACTTACAATCTTCTTTGGGGAAGGGGGTGCGCAGACAGGAATAAACAAGGGAAACATGTCTTTAACATTTAACTTTTCCAAAAAAATAATCTGTAAATGTTTTGAATCTTGACGAGCATCTAGTTTTTCATGAATAATTTGTCTGAAGGGCCCCGGTACACTCCATATGTAACTAGTTTTCACCTTGACCAACCAACTCTTCAACATTTCGAGTATGAAGATCTTAGATAACTAGCCGAGGAACATTAACAATAATGAACTGCATTCATCGACATATAATATTTAGAGAAACTTGAAAGATTAAGTTGCAATGTTTCGAATAATAGTTAACCAGGCATCTCATGCATGTTCAGGACCTAAAAGATCATGCAAATAATATATTGTAGCATTTGCGAGAATGCTGATCTGTGGTGCATGGAGAGGCTTAAACCTGCACGATGTTTAAGATTTAATTTTTTGCTAGTAATACTTGCTGCAACACACTGCAGCATCCACGTTGTGGTATTGGATTGCATTGCCGTGTGATTTGACGGCTCATATTGTATGATTAGTGCATTTTGGACTTTTTAATTTTTTCTGACCGTTTGATCACATCGGCTGAATTGGTGTGATCTCTCAGCTTTGCCGTTTTTCTAAGTAAAAAAAAATAAAATTCTATTGTGCTACCGTCCCTTAAAAGTGATCAAATGGCAATACATTGGACATTGTAATCTGCGTGAATTTAAAATACTCAAGACATTGCAGTAGGCATTACTCCATCAGATAATCCAGAATCGGCCTATTAGCCGACTGCGACCCGTCTGAGAGGTACCCGAGTCTTGATGGACTGATTCACAACTAGTCGCAATCAATTCTGCCCTGAAAGATCAGTCATGTCTGGTTCCATGGCCACCATGTGGATTCGGATTTGTCTGAGCCGTAGACGTAAACATCGGTGAGGTCCCTGATTCTTCCACTTTATGTGGTAAAAGAACCTAAATTATTGACGGAATAGTCCCATATATCGAAAATTTTCAATGCATTTTCGACTATACACCCACCTTACATAAGGAAAGGGAGCCTCAAGTATGAGATCTTTCTAAATCCTCTCATCTTTATTTTTCATGCATCCCTTATCTGTCCTAACGCCTTGTTAACTGATTTGACCGTCAAGGGACTTTTACCCCTATGACAGGCTTGAGAGCCTTAGACCAAGAAGAAAAAAGACAACCTTGAGAGCCCACTAACTGTCTTCTTTGCTGTTTAGAGTCATCATGCAGGTCTTAGTTACCTCTGGCAGCTAAGTGGCCTCAAGTCTCTTCTGCACTCGTCACTGGGCTTCTTTCCCTTTCACCAGTCTAGTCAGGTTCGTGTTACCTCTGTGCTGTCCGATTTCGTGATCAGATGGTGGTTGCAGGAGGACATTGCAACAAGTATTACTCATAAAAATATATTGGAGCATGTACACAAAGATGAAAACCTGCCAAGGACTTTCTTGTACAGCAGCCTCGCAGATTTCCTTCACCACAACCAGGTTGGCTCTTTTACGCGATATTGAATCCTACTGCAATACTTATTTTATATCTTTATTGTTTAGACAACTATTCCGAGTCTTGCTTGAAGACAGAAGAACATAACAAGGCAGAAGACAGAACACGAGCATGATAGGAATATTCTGCACGAATGACCTTGTCCATTTCTATTCAGCATACAGGGATGAAACCGATGGAAAGATCACACTTCGATTCGGCATGAACTCACCCTTGTTCAATAGACAACATGGGGACTACATGAGCACATATTAAACCACCTTTCCGACGTTATGTCTAAGCAATTCGAGTCGTCTTAATAGGTGCAAAAAGGTCATAAAAAAAGTCACTTCGATTCGGCATGAACTCACCCTTGTTCAATAGACAACATGGGGACTACATGAACACATATTAAACTACCTTTCAGATGTTATGTCTAGACAATTCAAATCTTAATAAGTGCAAAAAAGTCATAGAGAAAAAAAAGTCACACTTCGATTCGGCATGAACTCACCCTTATTCAATAGACAACATGGGGACTACATGAACACATATTAAACTACCTTTCAGATGTTATGTCTAAGCAATTCGAGTTTTAATAAGTGCAAAAAGGTCATAGAGAAAAAAAGTCACACTTCAATTCGGCATGAACTCACCCTTGTTCAATAGACAACATGGGGACTACATGAGCACATATTAAACCACCTTTCAGCTGTTATGTCTAAGTAATTTGAGTCTGAATAGGTGCAAAAAGGTCATAGAGAAAAAAAGTCACACTTCGATTCGACATGAACTCACCCTTGTTCAATAGACAACATGGGGACTACATGAGCACATTCAGATGTTATGTCTAAGCAATTCGAGTCTTAATAGGTGCAAAAAGGTAATAGAGAAAAAAAGTCACACTTCAATTCGGCATGAACTCACCCTTGTTCAATAGACAACATGGGGACTACATGAGCACATATTAAACCACCTCTCAGATGTTATGTTTAAGCAATTCGAGTCTTAATAAGTGCAAAAAGGTCATAGAGAAAAAAAATCACACTTCGATTCGGCATGAACTCACCCTTGTTTAATAGACAACATGGGGACTACATGAGCACATATTAAACCACCTTTCAGCTGTTATGTCTAAGCAATTTAAGTCTTAATAGGTGCAAAAAGATCATAGAGAAAAAAAGTCACACTTCGATTCGGCATGAACTCACCCTTGTTCAATAGACAACATGGGGACTACATGAGCACATATTAAACCACCTTTCAGATGTTATGTCTAAGCAATTTGAGTCTTAATAGGTGCAAAAAGGTCATAAAGAAAAAAAGTCACTTCGATTCGGCATGAACTCACCCTTATTCAATAGACAACATGGGGACTACATGAGCACATATTAAACCCCCTTTCAGATGTTATGTCTAAGCAATTCGAGTCTTAATAGGTGCAAAAAGGTCATAGAGAAAAAAAGTCACACTTCGATTTGGCATGAACTCACCCTTATTCAATAGACAACATGGGGACTACATGGGCACATATTAAACCACCTTTCAGATGTTATGTCTAAGCAATTCGAGTCTTAATAGGTGCAAAAAGGTCATAGAGAAAAAAAGTCACACTTCGATTTGACATGAACTCACCCTTGTTCAATAGACAACATGGGGACTACATGAGTACATATTAAACCACCTTTCAGCTGTTATGTCTAAGCAATTCGAGTCTTAATAGGTGCAAAAAGGTCATAGAGAAAAAAAAGTCACACTTCGATTCGGCATGAACTCACCCTTGTTCAATAGACAACATGGGGACTACATGAGCACATATTAAACCACCTTTCAGATGTTATGTCTAAGCAATTTGAGTCTTAATAGGTGCAAAAAGGTCATAAAGAAAAAAAGTCACTTCGATTCGGCATGAACTCACCCTTATTCAATAGACAACATGGGGACTACATGAGCACATATTAAACCCCCTTTCAGATGTTATGTCTAAGCAATTCGAGTCTTAATAGGTGCAAAAAGGTCATAGAGAAAAAAAGTCACACTTCGATTCGGCATGAACTCACCCTTGTTCAATAGACAACATGGGGACTACATGAGTACATATTAAACCACCTTTCAGCTGTTATGTCTAAGCAATTCGAGTCTTAATAGGTGCAAAAAGGTCATAGAGAAAAAAAGTCACACTTCGATTCGACATGAACTCATCCTTGTTCAATAGACAACATGGGGACTACATGAGCACATATTAAACCACCTTTCCGATGTTATGTCTAAGTAATTCGAGTCTTAATAGGTGCAAAAAGGTCATAGAGAAAAAAAGTCACACTTCGATTCGGCATGAACTCACCCTTGTTCAATAGACAACATGAGGACTACATGAGAACAGATTAAACCATCTTTCAGATGCTATGTCTAAGCAGTTCGAGTCTTAATAGTTGCAAAAAGGTCATAGAGAAAAAAAGTCACACTTTGATTCGGCATGAACTCACCCTTGTTCAATCGACAACATGGGGACTACATGAGCACATATTAAACCACCTTTCAGATGTTATGTCTAAGCAATTCGAGTCTTAATAGGTGCAAAAAGGTCATAGAGAAAAAAAGACACCGGTATCTGTGCACTGCAACATATATTTACTTATAAATTTCTAAACCAGTATATTAAAGTTATGGCCGAACCTAATTGCTACCAATAATTACTTTTGCATCCTTATTGAGAGGTTGAAAAAGCATCCTGTAGTTTCCATATGTTAGCGTCTCGATATTATGATTTTTTTATAAAAATAATGTCAGAATTTCTTAAATGGAACAAGTACAATAAATATCTAGATATCAGCTCATGAGTAAACCAATATGCGGGGTAAGTGCAAGAAACCTCTAGATGTCAGCTTATGAGGAAACCAATGCGTTGGATACTTGGGGCAATTGCAGATATTTCCTTGTAGGTTTTCTACTTATGAATGGGCATTCAGAGGAAAACCTTCATCTCGTCATTAGTTTCATTGCTAAGCTAAATGCATGTTTGACAAAACTTATAGTTAGAAGTTACTTTTGACTTCCACTTTTTACATCGATTAAATTGAGAGAGAACGGTAATAATTAATTTTAGTTTGTTATAAAAGTCAACCAATCCTTAACAACCTCAGTTTTTCCTCAATCTTGGAAACTCCGCTATATAGTTTTTGATTGCAAGCCAAAACATTACTAAAATACCATATTAATGACTTTTAAGATCTAATTTCTTTTTCTCAAAATAACTAATTAGAAGTACAAAGTGCTTTCAATTGAAAGGTTCCCCAAACATGATCTAACTGTCAAATATTGGTGGCGGCTTCAAGGTAAAGTGGATGATTATCCATTTGTGATTTTTGACATTTACAAGAAATTGAAAATTTTCTATCTTAAAGTCAAAATTGAATCATGTCTGATACTCAATCTGTTGATCTCAATGCATGATGAATTTTAGCTGCAAGGCTAGCACTCTTTGTACGAAGGCTGCAACTTTAGCGACATCTACAGATTCTTTACTATCTGAATCAAATTCAATCCAATTTCCATCTCTCTCAAATCTCATTTTTATGTCATGTCTATGTATGACAATTGGGACCATCTTATTGTTCCTTTCCTTTGCTAAAGGAAGTTATCGTTCTCTCTTTTTGCAGATAATTCATGCATCTTCCAGACACCAACATATCCCATGTCATTAGTTACTTGTTTCATCATCCATATACATGTACTATAATAGGTTAAGTTCTTAACAAGTAAGATATTTATATAAAGAGTCTGCTTGCTCAATCCAAACTTTCCATCTGTTAGGGAGGAGCCCTAATGAGAATGGTCCACCACAAGTGCATGACCAATAATAAAAACAACATTGATAAAACTTTTAGGGAAAAATACAATTGTTTCATTTGACTACAAAATGATGGGAGGGCTTTACCATTATATACATTTCATCATACTTGATCTACTTGTTAACGGTAGAGGCATTTTCTCCTACAAAACCTTTTTATCTTGTAACTTTTACACCTAGTTGTGTATATTAGAACTCCTCTATAACATTGATATCAATTTCCAAGATTAGTTTCTCAGTCATTATCTTATAATTCTACTATCAAAGTCTATTTCTTTTAGTCAAGCTGTAAAATATTGGATCATAGTGCATGACCAACATAAAAATATGCCAAGTTTTTAATCTTTGTGTAGATGATGCTCCCCAAATGATAGTTCTTCTCTCGTATCAGCTTGTTTGGTATCTTGCTTTACTGCCTTTTCTTGATTGGCATTTGTCAAGGTGCATTTGCTTGCTCCAGTAAGAAGTTGAACCATAACTTGGCATAGCAGAAGGTGATAAAAATGTGAGAAGGGTGAGGATGGGTACCTAAGTTCAAGAGGATAAATAGCTATAAATTTCTATATAGCAGTTTTGGAGAAGAGAATTGCATCACTTGCAAAGTGGTATAGTAGTGCAATGTTGACATCTAAAATCTTACTTCAATATCTTAGGCTAATCTTGATAATAAAAAGTAACAAATTAAGATAATTTCACATGTTTGGTCATGATAGTTGATCAAATTGATGGTTCTTCATCTAGATTGATGCCTATGGAAATTATCATAGGCAGAAATAACTATAATTTACCTTTATTTCCTCTTTCTATAAACCACAAGCCATGATTCCCTTAGAATAAGGTAGGGACTATCACACTTTATGCACATTAGATAATAATCTCTTCTATGTAAATCATAGACTACATTGTATATAAATACTGCGAACTAAATCTCAAAAGTTTGGTCAAAGAAGGAGATGACCGTAGTGAGATTTTGATTTAAACTTGAAGCATAATGGGTCCAATATGAGGTAGGCTAGAGCATCCATGACAATGGGAGGCCCACCTAATAGGGTCTACATCAACTAAGGTCCCTAATTCTTGCTACTGAAGACTTCATAATGCCCAATAATCTCATAAGCCCAAAGCATCCCGAGACCCAAGAGGTCACAATCAATTGAGAATCCTCAAAAGCTTCTACGGAAGCTCCCAAAAGCAGAGGCCCTTTATCAAGGTCGGGAATACGCTTTACTTGACCCCCAATGGCCTTCAAGGTTCAGAAGGCTAAGGTTTATGTCGACCACAAGCCTACTCGTTAGTTTCAATACCTTTAGGAACCTATATAGAACTCACTAAGGGCCATACCCTCCATCAAGGCCAAGAATTTGCTCCCTCGACTATCCTGATTGCCAAGCACCATTGGGACCATTATACTAACCCTTCGATCCCTGCAGGAAATTATGGGGCCATAGGCAAATGCTTCTCTTGGAGCTAGCCCGCCACATGGCAAGACCAAGGGTGAAGCTCCTCTTGTCAATACCTGAGGGCATTTATTTATTATCCCTCAACCTAACGATGTGGGTGGCCATTATGATTTCCACTCACTTAGTCCTCCACTTTGTCTTATTCACTACATGGAGAAACTCATGCCATAAAAGAGCATCTAATCTACGACAGTATGACAGTATAGCATGAGTAGTTAGGCAAGATACGAAGCCTCCTTCCATCGCCACTACAAAAGCCACACTGGCCAACTACCTTGGGGCCCGGTCCATGTATGGGCACCCACTATGGAAATGTACCCCTCTCTCTGCTTTACTTAGGGAGCATTATAAATATGCAATTTGGGCCTCTAGATAAAGGTTGGTTTCATATGCATCTAATAGATTCCTTGCATCTCTCTCATTCTAATCCCACTTCCCTTTTGGCCCTTTGTCCATTATTATCGCACCCCCAAGAGCCAGGGGACCCTTGATGCTATTCTCTCTTGTCAGGTTAGTCATATGCGCTGTCCATCAATGGGCAGCTAGGGGTGTGACAGCCGTCGGATCCTTGACATGTTCCTGACCACTAGAAAACCTTTGTTTGATATTTGAATCAACAAAACTATTGATAACTATGTCAACTACAAGTGTCTGAAATATGCACCCTTATACAAGGAAGCTATCATAGATAGAGTTGAAAGAACAAATGAAGATTGAATATGATGATTTTGTAAAGACAAGATCCTTATGTTTGTTTACAAATATTAAAATACAAGTACGAGAAATATTTTGGTGGGATAAAAAAAAATACAACTAGACATATGGTATCCAAAAGTCAACTAAAGCTCTCATATGAAATACAATTCAAGTATGAGTGAGATACAGTTTCATCCATAAGGAAGGTGAATGGCACATAATCAGTTTTATATAGAAACAAAGATTTTGATTGACAGTATACACATTGGTTGAGAACAAGTGTCATTTTTGCTCACTCATATGGTCATGTGAACTCTACCCACTCCAATGTGATTTGAAGTTCTTGTCACTACCCCGAGTGTGCATCTTTTACAGTCCCATTTCTTTGGTCAAGGGATCAAAACATAGCCCACAGTGTAATATCTCCTCATTCCTTATTGTACCCTCACTTCCACTACCTTCCTTGTTAGCCCTCTCTCTCTCTCCAACATCCTTGTCCACCTTCCTCTCTTCTTTTCACTTCCTTTCCTACTTGCCACCCTCTTTTGATCGTTAGCATTCTTGCTCACCTTGAACTTCTCCCCTCTACTTCCTTGTTTGACCCCTCTTCTCCAACATTCCCTTGCACCTTGCCCCTCTTCTCTCCACTTTCCCTCCTAGTGCCTCTAACTCTACCATCTACATCCATAATGTTGCTCTTATATTTGCAACTACCACCTTTGCTTGTTCCATGATGCTTGTCTTCTTGTGCCTATTATACCTAATTTTGGATCAAGTCATGGGTGAAACATTTGTCTTGCTACTCTTCTTGCCCCTCTCCTCGTCCTTCTTCTTCTTTGAAAGTTTGTCACCATTGAGGGAATTCTTGTCTCCCTCCTCATTGAGCTCCTAGATCTTGAAGGGGAGGGGTTTCTTGTAGCCTAAAAACTTCCCCTTTCTTCTTAGATGATCTTCTTCATGTCACGTGCTTGCGATATACTCACATATGGCCAAACCCAAGACTTTTATAGTAAAAAAGTCATAAATTTTGAGGTGGTGGTTGTGTAGTGAGAAGGTTGACAAAATTGATTTTGTTGCGGGAGTAGTGACATCTTTAAGGCAAGAAGAGGAGGGGATCGAGGGGGTGCATGTGGGATGGAGACTCCATGGTTTGGTTTTGATGCATTAGAGGTTGAAAGAGTGACGAAGTTGGGGGTGGGGGTGGGGGTGGAGGTTGGGTGTCTCTGAGGAGATCTCATCTCGAGTTTGGAAGCTCAAGAAGAGGCCTAATTAGAGCTTAAAGGCGATCTCACAGATAATGAGACTTTATTGGGCTGATGCATCTTTCTCTTTGGAACCTTCCACCTTAATGAGGCTTCACACCTACTACCATCTCAGTGCCATAGTGGGAGGCTCCTCCGCTCCCCTCTACTTACTTTGTGGGTGCCAACATATATAATTAAAAGTGATGAACATTTTAGAACATTATCTTGTTAGAGTGTGACATGTATAATTGACTGGTTGTTAAGTAAGGATGCCAATGGATACATATTAGGCCATCGTTAATTACATTTATCCTTAGAAAAAGATAGATATTTATCTTTACCTTGAGGACCTTAGCTTTATATACCCTTATTATGGTCAATGAAAATAAATGCATAACAGATTAAGTTATCAAATAATGTTGTGTGCGTACCCAAGTGTGTATAGGGTATTAGGTGTGCATACCTTCTAGTTGTCTTCACAAAAGGAAAATAACAAGAAAAAAGGGAGAAAGGAAGAGAATTATGCTATAATTTTTACAAATTGTCCTTTCTTGGACTAGCTTTGTAGATAACTTAGAAGTTGGATCAAAAGCTAATGATTTTTTTTAATGCAACTTAAGCTAAAGACTTCTTTCCCTATTCTTGCCTAAGAAGGATGGATCTAACCAATAGTTAGTCTCTTTGCACTCTCTCTACTTTGAAGAAATTATTAGAATGTATACTCTATTTATAGGCAACAATGCGATGCATGATGATTTGATGATGTGGACTTAAAAGCATAAATCAAGAAAATTTTTCTTAACCATTGATGGATGAAAATGATGGATGTGGTGAGAGAATGAGTTTGCCAAGTATTTTTACAGACATGTGGGCTGATTTCCTAGAGTAGGTCTTAGATATAATAGGTGAGGAGTTGACTTAAATTGAAAAAAATAATGAAACATGTTGGAAAAATGACAGAGGGTAGGAAAAAGGTTAATGTGAATTGGACCTGTTCTCTTCACATGGGAGCTCTACATTCACATGTAAGTTTAAATTGAAAAAGATGATGAAACATGTTAGAAAAATGATAAAGAGCATAGGAAAAAGGTTAATGTGAATTGGACTTGTCCTCTTTACGTGGGAGCTCCACATTCACATGTAAGTTTCATGTTCACCCTTTGTTATGACTCTCTCTCTCTCATTCATATATATATATATATATATATATATATATATATAAGAGAAATGCTACTGTGCGACTAGAGCCTTTTGTGCAACTTGGTTGCAGAGTACATTTCGGTCTCATCCCTTTGTTGAGAAGAAATAAAAAATCATCATAAAATTTTAAATATTCAATTACTCTCAGATCAATTCTCATCTCTTGGAGCTTAATTTGCACCGTCCGATAATAGTCTAGTTGATTGTAGTCATCTAATTGGGTGTGAGCGAATTGCTAATAAATACTAAAACTCTAGGGGATGGGAACAAGCCTACGGGTAATCTAACCAATTTTTTATTTTTTGACTATTGTTTCATGATTTTTAAAAAATCAGATTTGCAAGTACTCGATGGATGATCACGATTGAGTTTTATGATCGGATATGATCGGATAGTCAAAATAATGTTCTAAGAGATGGAAACAACCGTTGAAGGATTGAATATTTAAAAACTTATGATGAATTTCACTTTATTTTTTAACTAGCTTTACCCTCGTGCGATGCACAAAAAATTATTAGATTTGAATAAACAACTTTCGTAATTAATATAAGATGAATTTAATTTTTTATAATTATAAAAAAATTAATGCATCAATTCCAAAGAAAGACATTAAAAAATGATAGAATAACTATTAAGAAGTTTTAGACAAAATAAAGTTTTTTTCAAAATTTTCAAACAATCCAAAGTTCACATGCACAATGTATTTCGAGTTTTAAACTTCTAAA
This sequence comes from Zantedeschia hybrid cultivar, assembly GCA_030544215.1. Lineage (NCBI taxonomy): Eukaryota > Viridiplantae > Streptophyta > Magnoliopsida > Alismatales > Araceae > Zantedeschia > Zantedeschia hybrid cultivar. Next base: position 56,028,882 of record JARZZO010000002.1, on the reverse strand, counting down.
ATTTAAAATTTATTTTTCACAACTATCAATTTCATCTTTCCTCAATTTTGATTTGCTTCTTCTAGTTGTATTCATCTTTTGGTTTTGGTTTCGGTTTCGTTTACATAATATAAATGCTTGTTTAGATGATATAAAGAAGTCTGTAACTCATATTTATTTCAAATTATGTAAAGGAAATCGCCGAAGTATAATTCTTGAGATAAAGAGATAGAGGGACTCTGCTGTACTGGGAGAATAGGAAAGTTTGCATTCAAAGAAGAGTTATACTGACTGCACTGCATGTTGCTATACTGCATGGGGTACAGTCTTAATTTATTTATTTTTAAATTTTTTTATGGTGGGTCTCATCATGCTTGACATGCTCGTACAATTAGATCTTTGAGGATCCAAAAAAATCTAAGAAATAAAAAACTAAGTCAATGAACAATATTATTTAATTTTTATATTTTTTTGGATCATCAGGTCCCAGATCAGGTTGTTCAGGAATGCCAACCATGACGAGGTCCATCCTAATTTTTTTTCAAAAAAATAAATAAATAGACTTATGCCGTTTTTTGACTTATCTAAGTGGCATACACTTACATCTGTATGCACCTGCAATGCGATCTCATGGTTGCATGGAACATTAGAGAATGCACTTGGCCCCTCAGTGATCGGTAGTATCATATTCTATATATATGAATGTAGGAAGTACATTCTCTCTAATTAGGGTGAGAGGAAGTCACTTGATATCCACTAATAGTTGACATACACTTCGACTCGATACTTTACTTGAGGTTCTTAAGAAAAAAAAATTATTTTTTTTGCAATTAAATCCTTAAAAATCTCATATATACAAAAAAAAACTTATATATATATATATATATATATATATATATATATATATATATATATATATATTAGAAAAGTTTTTTTTACTTGATCATAGGGGGTTCTTTCCGTATACAATAAATAATAAGAACTTCTTTTGCATCTTACACAGAGTTTCCTACATTTATAAGGTTCTTTAGGGAGTTATTTACGAAAAAGTCCCGAAAACCTATGCACCTACTCTGGGAAGCATGAAGAGTCTTACGTTTGGTTTTAGTCTTCTAGATTAATGTAGACCAATTCGGACAAAACCTAAAACTGAGTCCACTTTGTTTGCAGAATTAGAGAAGAATAAGATCTCTTATTCTTAGAATAAGGTTAATTCTAGTTTGATGAGTGGAATGACTTATATTACGTCAGAATTACTTATATTAAAATAAGACAATTAAACAATTCGACCCTAGACCCAATAATTACTTATCTTTCTTATTCCGCCAACTATCAAAACTAAACGTCTCTTATTTTTTGTACAATATTCCGGATAAATAATTCCACGTAATGTATTCTGCAAACAAATTGGAGACAATCCTCCGTCGGTGGGAGATGAATGTCATCTCTTTGTCTTCTTAACTCGAAAAGGGCAAACAGCTACTAACCAGTGGATTGCACATATGAACAGGATTAGCAACCTTCCGTTATTGTCCCTTCACTACCAACCCGCACTACGCCACTGACTCCTTTCCACTTTCCACTCTCCATCTCCAGTTAAGGAATTATACTAGCAAAGACCTGGTTTATTGGTAAGGCCATGTTTGGTGTAACTTTTAATTAGAATTTATTTTTTACTTTTTCCTACAATATAACAAATAATAAATGAAAATAGTGATAATCAATTTTTGATTATCACATAAGTCAAGTCTCGCCTAATAACCTCACTTTTTCTCTAATTTAGAAAGTTCTAACTTAGAACTTTTAGTTGAAAGCCAAAAGATAACCTAAATGCTACACAAGTGACTTCCAACATTTAACCTTATTCTTATAAAATTACTAGATAAAAGTTTAAAAGTGCTTTCAATTGGAAGCTTGTTTGACAGTGTTTTTAATTAGAAGCACTTTTATATTTTCTCTCAATTATTTTGAAAGAAAAAAGATAGGTTCTAAAAGTCAATTTCATGGTATTTTAGTTACTTTTTGGTTTCCAGTCAAAAGCTCTACACTAAAGTTCATTAAATTGAAGAAACATAAGCACTTTCATCTATTTTTTATATTCTATGAGGAAGTTGAAAATAGCTTCCAACTAAAAATTATGCTAAACACATCCTAAAATAGATCACAGATTTGATCCAAATATATAAAACATAAAAAAATATGATCATATTTAAAATTGATTTAGTAGTAACATGAGTTGAAATAATTATTTAACTTTTGAGTCTAAGAAGAATTAAATGGTGTCGAATATTCTCCAACAAAATCTTTATCAATGACTCTAAAATATCAACTTTCTGATCGCTATATATATATATATACTTAGCCGTCCATTAGACACATGTAAATTTCGATTTTTAAAAATCATGAAAAAATAGTTAAAAAATAAAAATTGATCAAATTATCCTTAAGAATATTTCCATCTCCTGAGGTTTTAGTGTTCATGATCAACCTATTTGCATAATATTGAACGGCTACGATCAATTTGAATATGATCCAACGGTGAAGTTTTACCCAAAAGAGTGAAATTTATTATGAGGAGGGAGTTGAATATTTAAAAATTTATGATAACTGATCCAGAGCGCATCAGAACGGACCAGATCCTAAGACCCAGTTTGGTTCACAATCCTTCGTTGTTAGCCAGACGATGCTTAGCTACCTTTTTTTACCTTCACTGAATTCAATCTATGTTGTGGCATCATATTCGTCTGTCTAATGTGAAAGGCGTAATGAGTTCCTGTCTCTTACTGTACAAATCTTCTGTTCAGATAAAACAGGACTGCCATACTCTGCATTTTCCTATCAAAGTATATCAAACATGAGTTACAAATAACTCACAGTAATTGAATATATACGACTCAGAAAGCCATTTGGACAAATGGACAAAACCTGAGAAACTGACAAAGTCCAGATCCAAGGTGCAATTGTTATTATAAGTAATGATTTGATCACCCCATATTTTCTATACCAGGACACTCAAAACTCAAAAGGATTAAAAAAAAAAAAACCTAACATATCTTTGATAAAAATTGTGGCCAAGAAGGTGCTTAAATATTAAAAATGGATGATGCTAAATCAACCTAGTCGTAGTTCTAGGTCAGCTTCTTAAGAGGAATGTCTTCTGCAGCAAAGAGCATAGTGTAAGCCATATTCCTACGGTCATAATTGGAAAGGATATTCTGTGAACAAAGATTGGGAGTTTGCTACAATGCCATACCCTGCTCTATCATCAACAAGACAACGTTTCTTGCCTTCCAAGAAAAAGGTCAATTTACATCCCATAATGGAAAGTAAGATGCCTATCAAAGTGATCTCACTTCCTCAGCTTCTCTCACCTCAAGAAGCTCACATGTACTAGTGTATGAAACTGTTGCAATCAAGATTTAGATCTGACATTTGAAACCCACGATTTGCTCTTGAAGATTCCAGCTGCATGTATATGTGCCTAACTATGTCAGAGCAACAAGGACGACATCTGCAAGGACTAAATTCCAGCAAACCTGGTTTTTCGTGTAGAAAATTAAGGACCATCAGGACTGTGAGGAATTTCCCCTTCATTTCACTATCTGCACTCCTTTGTCAGGATCTACAAATTGCCACACTGGTAGGAAACCTAATTGAAATGTCTCTTGGAGCTGATCATTCTCATTCTGATTCAATGCCAGGAGAAAATTTCTTCTTCGGCACCCACGTAATATCATCTACAAAACAATCTGGAGGCACTTCCACTCCTCTCACATTCTTAATTTGTTTCAAAGCTGATTCTGGTTGTCCAGGTAACCTTCTTAACTGAAACTTAAAAATTCTGTAGCCCCTCTGTCCCATCTCTAACCAGATTCGCTCAACCTTATATAGACCATCATACACATATGTTCCTACAGCCGCCGCACGTGATTTCACGGAATAACCAGCTATGGGATCCCTGAGACCATGGATCACACGTACTGGTGTCTTGGCATCCATGCTGTTCTTGAGTGCTAAATTTCCACGCTCCAGCTTTTGATCTCCAGAAGGGTTCTTTCTTTTGCGCTCAAAATCAGGATTTCCTCCCTCACCAGAATATATAAAGACATTGGGACTTTCCATAGAGTTCACATAGCCACATGAGGAAATGACACACGTGGCAACCTTCATTCCTTTGTACAGCATGTAGTCTATGCCCGCTACTGTGGAACAATGAAGACCAATAGCCATGAGCTCTCCCCTGTAGTAGAATTGGTCCCCAATTTCAACTCCAGGGACTGCACCTAAGTATTTTTTCGCTGGTGTCATACCCTTCTCCTTCAAAAGCCCAAGAATCTGCAGGTCCGGTCGGGTACTCCTGCCAAGGTACTTTGTCCTCCTCTCCTTGTCTTGCAAAAGCTTAAAATTTTGCAAGATCCTCTTCACATTTTCTCGGGCATCAGTTCGCTCAGGTTTCATCTTCCGATTGTGATCTACAAGCTTGCCGCATTTTTCAGACTGCTGCAGAGACCATTCCTTGCGGCATTGAATAGTCTTTTCTTTGTTTGATTGAAGTGCAGATTTCACTGCAATAGGGGGTAGATCTTCACACATGAGAATTGCTTTGCCCTTATCTACGGGACCAACAATTGCCTTACCAGCGTGCCTAGAAGAAGCGTTTGCCATGACAACGGGTATACCTTTCCCATTTCCATCTTCAGAAGCTCTTGCAATATTTCTGTCACCAGAAGGGCTAATTCCTCTACCAGATTCTTTAACTATGAACCCAGAAGAGGACCAACGCTCACGCACTCTTCTAGTACCAGAGCTAACTCCTGTCTCTCCCATCTTGCTACTGGAAGCTTTCCCACGTTGGGCTCTAGCCCTGAGTTCTTCAATTTCCTGCCGGCTAAGAACGGGGGCATGCCGACCACAGCCATAAGGAAAAGTTCGACAAGCGGAGACTCTTCTCCTGGTGGGGGGATCCCTGGTTATCTGCTCCATAGCGTCTGGCCTAAACTTTTTCTTAGATTCAAGAGCATCAGCAAGGTCAGGACCCATCAGCAGATCCATGGGAGACTTTTTGAGACCTCCACTCGGAACCATGATGCTCTGCAAGACTAGTGGTTTGGGTTCATTAGAGATGCTCGACGGCTGCCCATCATCGAATTTGGGCGCCTTCAACCGTTTAGAGGGTACCGTGGGTAGTTTGAGCTCATCTGAAGTCTGCCGCAGCTCTGTGCTACGGAATTTGAAATCCTTCAAAGATGATTCCGGTTGTTCTTTCCCGCCCAAAAGTTTAAACCGATCTATGGCTTCTCCTCCTTCTGAAGACCCCCCTGCCACATTACTGGGTTCCCCCACTAGAACCCTAGACCCCTCGGGACTCTTCACCATTTCTGTGTCACCTAGGACAGGACTAACCAGATCACGCAACCCTGTGGGTTCTAGAGGAGAAGCGTAATAACCATACCATATGGGAACCGAGGGAAGTAAGAGAATGTGGAGTCGTCACCACCATTACCCTCGGTGACGCCTTGCCAGCCACCAGTAGATCCGCCCGCCATCTGCAATTTTGCAAACCATTGCACAAATAACGAACAAGAACATAAACACAACCAAAACAGAGAAAATGGAAACCAACCGCAGCAAACTAATAAGAAAAAGATCACAAGATTTCCCACAGGGAAGATGATGAAACGCGTAATCTCAGAAAAGTTTACACGAGGATTTGCAGGAGCTGATATAAAACAAAACCACCTTAAGGCTGTACACACCAAAGCACACACAGAGATGGAACAAACCATGAAGCATCAACACTAGATTCGAACAACTTCACCTACCTGAACCAGTGGAAGAAGCCGAAGAGAACAAGAATCACCAGTGAAGTAGATCAAGCGCGGGTTTACTCTTCAGCAGCATCAGAAACCAAGCAGGGAGAGCAAGCAGAAGAAGAAACACACATCCGTCCAGGGTTTCCGCATCTGCGCTTGCCAAGAACACCGTAGAGAAAACATCAGACGAAACTAGAGAGAGCCTAGCAAGCACATGCCGAACAAAGTGGAGCTACGGCGCCGAAGGAGCTAAGATTTCGACGCCGCCGGCGATCGACCTCCATTGCTGCAGCTCCGAGGCCACAAGGGAAATGGAAGCAGCGAGCGATGCCCTCTCCTGATCAGGCAAAGAGAAGAGAGAGAAGCAACTAAATGGTGTAGAGAGAGAAAGAGAGAGCCGGCTGGGAGCAGAGTGACAGTTTATAGAGAGAGAGGGGGTGGGAGGGGAGCACGGAAATGGGACTCCCGCCTGGTCGAGACTGGGTGCGTAGCGATATGTACGGAAGAATTGTGTGCCCCTCGGAGAAACTTGCGATAGGGTGAAAGCTTCATGTTCTCATGACGAGCATGAATGAGGTCACAGAATTTGTCGTTATTGGAGGTCCTCGTTGCCTTCCTCTTCGTCTGTACGCATCTTCGAGGCGAACATCGAGACGCATCTGCCTCGTTTCATCCCCTGTGATGCATGCAATTGAGGCTGAAATCAGAAGAGGCCGCCGAGACGATGCCCTCCGGTCGTGGCCTCAAAATCCGCGTAAACCCATTAGTGGTATTGCTTGGTTGTCAAGAACGGACGTGCTAAACCTAAAGGAGTAACAAGAGTAACACTTTTATTTTTTCATTTTTTTGTTTTTTGAATTTAGAGTAAGAGAATTTATACCTTGTCTGATAATATTTATTATTATCTTTTCTTCTTACCTTTCTTTGAAAAAAGACATATTTTAGTTTCAGAAACATTCTTTGTACCTTAGCCACCACACTTATTGTTTTATCACCTTCTCATGTAATTTTATCACTTTCTAACTAGTTTTAACACATCTTTCTAAGCCAGTTTTATCTCTTTAAATGTAGTTTAATTTTATCACTTCTTAACACAGTTTTATCATTTTCTACGTAGTTTAATTTTATCACTTTCTACATAATTATATTACTTTATATATAGTTTTATTTCTTCTTAAGATAATTTTATCACTTTCTACTGTAATTCTATTACTTTTTACATAGTTTAGTTTTATTATTTGTTGCGTAATTTTAAAATTTTCTAATGTAATTATATCACTTCTTATGTAATTTAATTTATTATTTCCTGTACAATTTTATCACTTTATGTACAATTTTATTACTACGTTGGAAAGTGATAAAATTGTTGGGATAATTAACACGGGAAAATGTACTTTTAGAAAAAAGAAAAGTGAGAGGAAAGGATAACAATAAATATTGTCAGAAAAAATGTAAATTTTCTTTATCTCCACTCAAAAAATAAAAAAAATAAATAAATAGACAAGTGGCTTAAGAAGATTAAGTGTTACATTTCATGTCACTGTTGCTACACTTCATACCGTAAAATAAGTATTATTCAAAAGAGTATTACTTGTTGCAATATCTAGACAATATATAGCAATATCTAGGCAATATATAATTTAGTGCATCGTCTCGAAGGAAATGCAATGAATCTTAAATGTGATACGTCCTTTAATCTACTGATCATACTGGTATTATACTACAAGGCTGAACTAAATATTTCAGCAAAAATATTAATCTAATTTAAAAAATATGCTAATATTACCCCTGTGTGAACTGCCATGTTTTATGACTCTTAAATTTATAATGAATCTAAAAGTATATATGCACAAATATTCAAACTTCTTTAGCATATTTTTATTGAGTTCACAACATTTTGATGAAAGAATTTAAATATAATATTTTTAAGATTTTAAGGGGAATAGGAGAATAATAAAAACGAATAAGGGAAGAATAAACTTAATTTTGTTTTGACGAGCGGAATGACTTATACCAGTGCAGAATAGTTTATTCAGAGAATAAGGAGAATAAATCATCTCACGCTAGACCAAAAATTGCTTATTCATCTTATTCCGCCGGTGGACCCCACGAAACTATCAAACCGAAACACTCCTTATTTTAGTATACGTTATTCCGTCAGTGGATCCCACGTAATAACTTATTCTCTAAACAAAGTGGGAATAATATATGAGAGTCATGAATATATATATATATATATATATATATATATATATATATATATATATCTGGGTTCACTGGGTTCTTTTTGTTTAGTTTCCTACACTGTTCTCCTCCCCTACTCTTCCACGTCATCCTTACTTAGAAATAGCGGTGTGGATGTCATGTCACGTTTCAAAAACCCTTTCCATGTAAGGAGCAAAAGGTCACATCCACGTCAGTGTACTCTTTTTACTCGTATTTCCTCTCTGTGCTGGGAAGCCACAGCGATGGAAGAGCACTAGAGCAGGGTCATTAGCAATAGGGGAAACCTTGCCCTTTTCTAAGCGGTGTTGTACTCTCATTTTTTTAAAAAAAAATATTTTCTCAACTAATTTTTATGAGTTTTACAAAAATAAGTAAAAACTAGTTAGAAAAATGATATCCATATTTTTAGAATATTCTCTTTTTTCGTCAAGATTTATTTCTCCACCCATCTTCATGGAAAAAAAAAATACTTTTGATGATTCTACTTCTCATTATTTTTATTTTTTGGGATGCATTGCGGTGATTATATTTTCTGTGAATTTTTTTTTTCTGAACAGGAACTTAAGAATATGAAGATTTGCTTTTTCAATTAGTTTTTACATGCATTTGCGAAACTGGTAAATGTTAATTAGAGAAGTAATTTTTTCCATACTGCCCTTCTTTTAGACATCTCATTAATTGCACCTGGTAAATTTGTAGGAAAGACCCTCTCCACTCATGCTTTCCTCTTAGGTGAGTAAGAAAACGGAAAACTCCTCGTATAGAAAAAGGTTATTTATCGGGTCAAGCACCGATTATACTCTTTTTGTTATCCTCTAAAAAATATTTATCCTTGACCTTATCTAGTTAAGTTTATCCTTGCATACTTAAAACTCTTTTATCTTTCAGAGCTATCCAAATTGGACATTGAAATGGTAGTCTACCTGCTATAACTATTAACTCCACGAGTTTTTGTTGTCATTTCTTTTATGATGTTCACGCCTTAAAGGTTATTTTAATTGGGAGTTAGGATTAACTAATTTTGTCCGATAGAATAAAGTAAACATACTGAGATAATTATGAACTCTCTTTGATAAGATTATCCTAATAAGTTAACTTGAGATTAAGGGTCCGTTTTGTTTTGGTTACACGCAAAATATGATAGGATGAAAGTGATTTTCTAAGAAAATATATTTACAAAAAGATGAAAATAAAATTTGTCATTTGGTATTCATGAAAATATTTTTAGTTCTTTTAGAAAGGGCATTCAATTTTATTCGATTTTGATAGTTTCGTGGGACTCGCTGACGGAATAAGAAAAATAAGCAATTCTTGAGTCTAGAGTGGGATGACTTATTCTCCTTATTTTCCGAATAGATTATTCTGCCATGGTATAAGTCATTTCGCTTGTCAAAGCTAAATTAAACTTATTCTCACCTTTTGTTTAGAATACTTGGATCAATCTCTTTATATTGCAAGTAAGTTAGTTCACCTAATCAAATCTGTTGGTTACATTTGAAACAAAAACAAAAATTCTAGAGCTAACTCTTAATTAAACTACTGTTAAAAGATATGGCTCATAACAAATTACATCATAAAACTTGTCACATTCATGTCTATACAACTTTTACTTACTAAACAAATAAGAGTCATGAACATAACATACCATAGTTTTAAATAGGTAGGATCAACCTCAACGCTAGACTCGTATCCGAATTTATTCGGAATAAATGAATCATGTTTACACCAGTAAAAATGGAAAACAGAAGGTATATATACGCTCATTTTTGATTCAAAGGTCACTGTGGCATGCAACTGACTCGGTCCAGCAAATAAATGCTAATAAGAAAAAGGTTGTCGAGGTGAGTTTGACTTCAAAATAAAAAAAAGGAGAAAAATCGCTTTATGGTGGGTATGGCCGACAGGTAGGTTCCTCACTTTTAGGACATGTTTGGTGAAACTTCTAGTTAGAGGTATTTAAAAAAAAATATTTAATTATTTTGTGAGGAAAAAAGTGGGTGTTTGAAGTTGCTTGCATAACATTGAAGCTATTTTTTTTTTCTTCCGACTGAAAATCTTATATTGGAGCTTTTTAAATTAAAAAAAGTGAGGTTATTAAGATAAAATTAATTTTTATAATAATTTAAAATTATTTATAACTGCTTAAATGTATTATTTTAATATTATACTTAAATGTATTATTTTAATATTATACTTAAATGTGTTATTTTAATATTATGCTTAAATGTATTATTTTAATATTATAAAAAGAAATTAAAAATGATTTCAAATTAAAAGTTTCCCTAAACAAGTTCTTAAACTGAACCAATGCTTTTGCTTTGGCTGTACCACTTCCGAATTCCTCATCGCCACGTGGAAAACCATTTACCTGTGTAGATAAAGGACGGACCTCCAATGTTCTTTGACAGAACGTGTATTGGTGGGCCAAAAGAGAGAAGATAGTTGGTCCTACTTTCTTTCTCTCTATTTTTTTTTTTCCGATGATAATTTTCCCCAGTAAAAATAAGGCAATATAAATTCCAAGTTTAAGTAATCCTTGAGTTAGATAATTTTACTTAAAAAAAATCAGTATTAATCATTTGATTTTAAAAAATCAATTTAATTGGTCATCCGCAATAGGAGAAGAGGAGAATTGACTGTTCCTTTTTCAGCCGCACGTGACGTCCGATAAAAGTGATGAGGATTGGGTCCGAATCCGTGTAGATTGGCCCAATAAGATCAGGCCGTTAATGATCAACACCTTCTCCTAGTATCATTTTAGGACTTCAACCGTTCCTTATTATAGAATAGAATTCGTATTGAATTCAAACTTTAGCATCTACATTAGTGAATAGACTTGGATCAAACTCAGAAGAGTCCTCTCCATCTAAGAAGAGGAGTTTAGAATTATAGTGTATGTGAGAGAAATCCATATCTATAAAAGAGAGGTCCAAGAGATGAGAGCATGAGCTTGGCACTCATTTTTTTCTTCATTTCTCTCTTTCTTTAGAGTACCATCTACAACTCTTGGAATCTGCCACGTGGAACTTCGTAGGGAATTCTGGTAGTCTTTCCACACGACAAGCACGATCATGTTGAATCTTCCGCTGCGCGATGAGGATCTCTCAATCAACTGTGTTTTCCAAGTAATTTTCTTTGTGGTCTGATGGGGCAGAATCCGATTCGGCCCATTAGAACAAGCCCAAACCCCGTTCAGCCCAACAGCAGCAATACCAGGCCCTCCGGAAGCCTTCGGCCCATCAGCGGCCCAACAGCCCTCGGCCCGTTAGCGGCACCGTCGCTCCCGGCCCAACAGGCTTCAGCCCGTCAGCGGCCCACCAGCCTACGGCCCGGGAACAGCGCGGCAGCCTAGGGCCCAACAGGCTTCGGCCCATCAGCGGCCCAACCCCCTTCGGCCCAGTAGCCGAATCCGGCCCACTCCGGTGGCGGATCAGGCACTATGGCGGTTTACCAGTAAGTCCGCATTTAGTCCTATATCGGCTGCCACCGTTAACCGTCCGCTATCCTTTGCTATAAATACACCGCTATTTATTGCCCAAAGGATGCTTCCCCAAGCCTCCGAGACCCTTAAGGACTACAGTCCGAAAAGCATTAAAGCTACTCTCTTTGCCTTCTGAATCGAATCTTCTTCAGGAGCTGACTTGACCGTCGGAGGGGGTTCCCCAGGGCCGAACCCGGGGACTCCTGCTGACCGGTTTTCTTCTTCTTTCCCTCCTGTAGGAGCTCGGTTCGAATCATCGCCGACCTTCCCGAGTCGGTCTCGGCCGCCGACCTCGGACTCCTCTCTCTGGTCTCGACGCCGTGCGCCGGCTGCCCCGCAACAGGGGAAACTCGGTCTCGCGCCCCTCCTTCGTCCGCCGAAGGAGCTTCGGCCCCGGCTTCCCCGAGCGAGCCAGCCTTCGGACTTCCGGCTTCGCCTCTGCGTCCTTCGTCTTCCGGATCCCCGTCGGGCTCTCGAACACCGATCCGACCCAGCACCGGATCCCTCTCTTCGGATTCCGGCTTCGGAATCCGGTCGTGATAGCTTCGGCTACATCACGTGTCACCGTCTGTGGGAAACAAACAAACAAGTCATGTCTCAACAACCAATAAACCGACGATCCGGTCAAAACGAAACAGAGGAACGGGAGGCCCCTACGCAGTTACCACTCTCCGAAGGCACTCCACCCGCCCCTTTGAGCGCGACATGGCCAGTCACGCCAGGGTCTACAGCTGAAAACAACCGGATAAAGGAACTTCAGCAACAAATGACCACACTGACTGACACTGTCACATCTTTGGCAAACATGGTATCTGCCATGGCCCAGTACATGGGGGTATTGAGCCAACTCCTCCATCAGGCACCTCCCTTTCGCCCTGTACAGAACGAGGAGCCTCGGCCAACGTCTTCGCAAGTCTTCGTCGACAAGGCCGTTTCGGTGAACGACTAGCCCTTGGCACCGCCTGCCCCTCGGGCAGCTCACCCACCACTTGTAAATCGGGAACCTCCACATGGGCGATATCAGAGGAAGCGGGACCGAGGCAAGCAACATGGTCCGCAGCCGCGGCACCTACCGCTACCTGCTCCCCCTTCCAAAATGCTTACGGAGGTAAAGCATATGCTCCGGCGACCTCAACGCCTAAAATTTGATCCTCGCCGAAGGGACCCTAGCAGATATTGCGAATACCATCAGGAGACTGGCCACATGACTGATGAATGTAGGCAACTTCGGGAGGAGATAGATCGCCTCGTCAGAGCAGGCCAGCTGCCGCTATACCAGTAAGAACAACCTCGGCTGAGGCGCGACCAGAGAACCTCGGAGCAACGAGGCAGCAACCGGAGAGATCCCCTTTCCTTTTTTAAGGCTATGCCTTTAAAATGACTGAAGTATTTGTAAACGGAAGCAACCGAGGGGCCCGCGGATTAGGGACCCCTTCAGACACGCATCACCCTTGTCTAAAATACGGGGTACCTTCGGCACTTCATGTAAACTAACCTGGAGTTTAGCCAGGAGACATAAGGAAAGTCTGTTCTTTGAGAAGTGTCTCAGCAACAATTCGCAAAAGTCCGCGGCAACATGATTCGGAGTGGCTCCGGCCATACATACCGAATCAGAGCGGCACAGATTTCTCAAAAGTCCGCGGTAACCTGATTCGGAGTGGCTCTGGCCATGCATACTGAATCAGAGCGGCACAGATTTCTCAAAAGTCCGCAGCAACCTGATTCGGAGTGGCTCCGGCCATGCGTACCGAATCAGAGCGGCACAGATTTCTTCAAAGTCCGTAGGTCCTTTGATCCGACGAATGGCGCTCGGCCATGTAATCCGGATCAGGACGCGGCATGATATTTTCTCTAAGTCCGTATAAACCGTACCGGGAGTGGCTTTGGCCATGCAAACCGTATCGGGAGCGGCATGATATTTTCTCTAAGTCCGTGTAAACCGTACCGGGAGTGGCTTCGGCCATGCAAACCGTATCGGGAGCGGCATGGTATTTTCTCAAAGTCTGTGTAAACCGTACCGGGAGTGGCTTCGGCCATGCAAACCGTATCGGGAGCGGCATGGTATTCTCTCAAAAGTCCGTGTAAACCGTACCGGGAGTGGCTTCGGCCATGCAAACCGTATCGGGAGCGGCATGGTATTCTCAAAGTCCGCAAGTCCTTCGATCCGACGAATGGCTTCGGCCATGTAATCCGGATCAGGACGCGGCATGGTTTTCTCTAAGTCCGTGTAAACCGTACCGGGAGTGGCTTCGGCCATGCAAACCGTATCGGGAGCGGCATGGTATTCTCAAAGTCCGCAAGTCCTTTGATCCGACGAATGGCTTCGGCCATGTAATCCGGATCAGGACGCGGCATGGTTTTCTCTAAGTCCGTGTAAACCGTACCGGGAGTGGCTTCTGCCATGCAAACCGTATCGGGAGCGGCATGGTATTTTCTCTAAGTCCGTGTAAACCGTACCGGGAGTGGCTTCGGCCATGCAAACTGTATCGGGAGCGGCATGGTATTCTCAAAGTCCGCAAGTCCTTCGATCCGATGAATGGCTTCGGCCATGTAATCCGGATCAGGACGCGGCATGGTTTTCTCTAAGTCCGTGTAAACCGTACCGGAAGTGGCTTCGGCCATGCAAACCGTATCGGGAGCGGCATGGTATTCTGAAAGTCCGCAAGTCCTTCGATCCGACGAATGGCTTCGGCCATGTAATCCGGATCAGGACGCGGCATGGTTTTCTCTAAGTCCGTGTAAACTGTACCGGGAGTGGCTTCGGCCATGCAAACCGTATCGGGAGCGGCATGGTATTTTCTCTAAGTCCGTGTAAACCGTACCGGGAGTGGCTTCGGCCATGCAAACCGTATCGGGAGCGGCATGGTATTCTCAAAGTCCGCAAGTCCTTCGATCCGACGAATGGCTTCGGCCATGTAATCCGGATCAGGACGCGGCATGGTTTTCTCTAAGTCCGTGTAAACCGTACCGGGAGTGGTTTCGGCCATGCAAACCGTATCGGGAGCGGCATGGTATTCTCAAAGTTCGCAAGTCCTTTGATCCGACGAATGGCTTCGGCCATGTAATCCGGATCAGGACGCGGCATGGTTTTCTCTAAGTCCGTGTAAACCATACCGGGAGTGGCTTCGGCCATGCAAACCGTATCGGGAGCGGCATGGTATTCTCAAAGTCCGCAAGTCCTTCGATCCGACGAATGGCTTCGGCCATGTAATCCGGATCAGGACGCGGCATGGTTTTCTCTAAGTCCGTGTAAACCGTACCGGGAGTGGCTTCGGCCATGCAAACCGTATCGGGAGCGGCATGGTATTCTTTCTAAGTCCGTGTAAACCGTACCGGGAGTGGCTTCGGCCATGCAAACCGTATCGGGAGCGGCATGGTATTCTTTCTAAGTCTGTGTAAACCGTACCGGGAGTGGCTTCGTCCATGCAAACCGTATCGGGAGCGGCATGGTATTCTTTCTAAGTCCGTGTAAACCGTACCGGGAGTGGCTTCGGCCATGCAAACCGTATCGAGAGCGGCATGGTATTCTTTCTAAGTCCGTGTAAACCGTACCGGGAGTGGCTTCGGCCATGCAAACCGTATCGGGAGCGGCATGGTATTCTTTCTAAGTCCGTGTAAACTGTACCGGGAGTGGCTTCGGCCATGCAAACCGTATCGGGAGCGGCATGGTATTCTCTCAAAGTCCGCGAGTCCTTCGATCCGACGAATGGCTTCGGCCATGTAATCCGGATCAGGACGCGGCATGTTAATTTCTAGGTCTGCATAAGACGAAGCGGGAGTGGCTTCGGCCACACGAACCGCATCTAGGGCGGCGGGATACCCCTTCGAATGTTGTGAACCACATTAGAAAAGGCCCCGGCCGTATCTACTGGCACTATTTTACCGACTTCCTATCCGAACCTACCTCGGTTCTCGGCTTCGCGAGCTATAGCGAACGACGACAGGATCTCGGACTTCTGAAGGGCCAGATTCGGTCAATCATGCACGACATCAAGGTAAAGCTAAAAACATTCCCTGTATTCACAAGAAAGGGGAAGTACAAAATCAGCCATCCACCTGGCCGAAGGCTTACAAGAAAAGGAAAACAAAAACCGAGGGGAGCCCTCGAATCAGCCCTCGACAACCCCTTCCTCCTCCGCTTCGACTGCGTCTTGGCCGGGAGAGGGAGAGGGAGAGTCAACGATCTGCACCGCTTCAGGAGCGGCAGCCTCGGCGGGGGCCTCCTCGGCGGTCACGACTTCGTCATCCGGAACTGGAGGCGAGGCCCTCTCGGCCATGAGCTCCTTCCACCGGTCAAATCGACGCTCGGGCAGGCCCTCTGGGCGACAGCCAGTCCGAGGTCGAAGACCGAAGAAGACGCTAGCAGCTGGGCTTGGAGGATCTCTTCGGCGTAGTCCGGGCCGGCCTTATAATCGGCTACGGCCGAGTCCGCCACCTCCTCCAGCTCCTGCTTCAGAGCCGACACCTCCTCGGCATGGCGGTGCTTCTCCGAAGCCCTCCGGGAGTCCTTATCCTGGATCTGGGCCTTGAGGGCCCGGATCTCAGACTGAGCCGCAGCGAGCTCACCCTCGGCCTTCTCCTTCTCCCGCTCGGCCTTCACCTTGGCCTCGGCGGAAGCGCGGGCCTCTGCTGCCCTCTCCTCCAGCTGCGCCCGCGTCCGGGCGCTCGCGGTTACGAGCCCGTCGACTAAGGGCTCGATACGGGGCACCACCGAAGTACCCTCACCTGAACCGGCCGGCTCCCCCTCGGCCTCCAGGAGCTTGAGTCGGAGCAGCTCCTGATGGTGCATCAGGACGCTACCCGTCACCGCAGCCTGCGGACCGAAAGCAGACAAGGATCAGAGATAATCAATCAAAAGACAGCTAAGGAGAGCTAAGTTGAAGCACATTCAAGCTTCTTACCTGGACCGCCAACCGAGCGCTCATTGCCGCCAGGTCGGTGACCGAGTGGTCGTTCAGCTCTTCGAAAGCCGAAGGGAGAGTGAGGCTGCGGAGCAGACGGAGGCACGTCTGCGAGTCCTCCATACTCTCGTCCTTGTACACCCCCGGTTCGGGGTGCCACCACTCGCGTTGCGCCCGGGGCGCCTGCGACCCGGCGCCTTCGTCATTGGCCCCTGCCGATACGGCCGGAGGGGAGTCGCCCCTCGGCGCCTCGGGAGACGCCAGCCTTGCGGCCCTTCAGGCCACGACACTCCTCCTGATCAGCGGAGCCGGCTCCGCCTCTTCGGCCTCCTCTGCCCGGGGGCGCTTCGACGCTCGTCCGCCCCTTCGAGCGGCGAACTTGGTCTTCTGCTCCCTCTCGAGAGCGGCGGTGGCAGCACGGCCCTCGGCGGAGGCCGCTGTCCTTGGGACCCCGCCTCGGGTCCTCGGAGCTCCGGCGCCTCGGCCGGACCCGCCTGCCGCCTGCGGGGCCGGTGCCCGACCTGGACCGCGCTGGTCAGATATCCGGGCGAGGAGGGCGTCGAGCTCGGCCATTGCTGCAAGCAAGAAGAACATGTTAGAAACAAAACAGCGACCAAGTACAAATTCAAAGCCGACTTACCCTCGGCCGAAACTTCATCAGCCTCCTCAGCCGGAGGAGCTTCGGCCGGAGGAGCGGCAGCACTTCCTTCGCGGCCCTGCGGAGTCTCCCCGCGAGGAAGGTAGGGGAAGGCCCGCTCCGGATTGGACCGGGGGTCCGGCCATACCCCGGCGTTCACCAGCCGCTCTGACGCGCTGAGGAGCCCCCAGATATCGTACGGGGCCATGACCTGGATATGGCCCACGAGAGTGCTCTGTACGGGGGTCAGAGCAGGAGGGTCCGAGAGGCCTGCCCGTAGAAGCTGAGGAGGTTGATGACAAAGGTGGGAAGAGGAAGACGGAAGCCCGCCTCGAAGCTATCAACGTAGATAGAGAAGGAACCCGGGCGGAGAGTGTTGGCCCTGGTGGCGGAGTCAGACCGATGGGGGGTCGTCCAGGAAGGAAGCTGGAAGTAAGAAACAAGGTTCCTCACCTCTGCGTCCGAAAGGGCGCAGGATGCTTCCGAGGCGATGTCGGGACGACGGCGTCCCGAGGTAGAAGCCCGGCCTGGGTTCCGGACCTCCTGGGTAGCCTCGGCCTCGGAAGCCTCGGCCCCGGAAGCCTTGGCCTCGGAAGCCTCGGCCCCGGAGACCTCGGCCCCGGAAGCCTCGGACCCCTCAGTCCCAGAGTTCTCAGGCTCTTCAGACATCGCGGAAGCGAGGGAATCCGAGGTGAGGGGATATGACAGAGAAGATTTCGGAGAGTGGGAAGGAGTATACTCCTCGTCCGAAGAAGTAATCTCACTGGAAGGACTCCGGACCATAAGGCCGCGGAGGGGAGAAAGAAGGCCAAGGCTTACTCGCAGGAAGGGGGAGGAAATCTCTCCTGAGCCGAGCGCAGCTTCTCAAGCCACCCAGCTCCACCAGCGATGCACTCCGAGGAATGGAGATCCTCCCACGGTGGCCGGCGAGCTAGGACGGAGCCTTCAGAGAGCTAGCCTTTCGCCGGAGAAGGGGGAGAGCTCGGGTGATCGCAGGGGAAACGCAAGCGCAACAGCAGGAAGAAGAACAGTGCCCTGCTGAGAGCTGGTATTTATAAGCCCCATCCGAAGCGCCTCCCGCCGAAGCCAACGGTCGAGATCATCCCTCTCGTCCCCTCGCTCCTCTCGGATGCCCGCCACGTGCACCGTCCTTTGGCAATGATGACGGGCCGGCTCCGGGACTCGTAGCAGAGCGATCAACGGCCGAGAGCGCTCCGACCCTTCGGCTGATCACCCGGAAGCCCGCCACGTGTCCCGATCCGCGTGCCAAAGAAGGGAGCGGCGGCAATCTGAGTGGAGCCTCGGGCAGAGAGCCGAGGCGATCCGCGACCCGCGGGCGGTCAGGATCCTTTTGTGCTTTTGACGGAGCGGCCGGATGCGCGACGCGTGTCCCGTGTTTCCTCGCGAGGCGACGCCCATCCCGTCCATTTAATGAGGCCTGACATGAGTCAGAGGGCTCGGCCCTTCGGCTTCTGAGCTTTGAGCCTTCGTCGCCACTCCGAGCGAAGACCTAGCAACCGCATAGCCCTCGGCCGACCGAGGGCACCCTCTTCCCAGTGAAAAAAGAACAGAGCTTCGGGTAAGACACCTGTTACGCTATTCTCCTGTTAACTTCGGGCTATACTCTCGCCATCTCAGAACTGAGGAAGACAAGAGTGGGGGGCTATGTGATGAGGCAGAATCCGATTCGGCCCATTAGAACAAGCCCAAACCCCGTTCAGCCCAACAGCAGCAGTACCAGGCCCTCCGGGAGCCTTCGGCCCATCAGCGGCCCAACAGCCCTCGGCCCGTTAGCGGCACCGTCGCTCCCGGCCCAACAGGCTTCAGCCCGTCAACGGCCTTCCAGCCTACGGCCCGGGAACAGCGCGGCAGCCCAGGGCCCAACAGGCTTCGGCCCATCAGCGGCCCAACCCCCTTCGGCCCGGTAGCCGAATCCGGCCCACTCCGGTGGCGGATCAGGCACTATGGCGGTTTACCAGTAAGTCCGCATTTAGTCCTATATCGGCTGCCACCGTTAACCGTCCGCTATCCTTTGCTATAAATACACCGCTATTTATTGCCCAAAGGATGCTTCCCCAAGCCTCCGAGACCCTTAAGGACTACAGTCCGAAAAGCATTAAAGCTACTCTCTTTGCCTTCTGAATCGAATCTTCTTCAGGAGCTGACTTGACCGTCGGAGGGGGTTCCCCAGGGCCGAACCCGGGGACTCCTGCTGACCGGTTTTCTTCTTCTTTCCCTCCTGCAGGAGCTCGGTTCGAATCATCGCCGACCTTCCCGAGTCGGTCTCGGCCGCCGACCTCGGATTCCTCTCTCTGGTCTCGACGCCGTACGCCGGCTGCCTCGCAATAGGGGAAACTCGGTCTCGCGCCCCTCCTTCGTCCGCCGAAGGAGCTTCGGCCCCGGCTTCCCGGAGCGAGCCAGCCTTCGGATTCCCGGCTTCGCCTCTGCGTCCTTCGTCTTCCGGATCCCCGTCGGGCTCTTGAACACCGATCCGACCCAGCACCGGATCCCTCTCTTCGGATTCCGGCTTTGGAATCCGGTCGTGATAGCTTCGGCTACATCATGGTCTATTGGACCTTAAAAATCAAATAGTGGAATCACAGTCACCTCTTCGTAATGATCCACACATTGCTAGATCTCCATCCACGCCTTGCCGATGATCCCATAGTAGTTCTTCCTCCCGATGAAGTCCCACTAAGACCAACCTTTGAGTACGACCTCCATGGCCAACGTTTTTAACGTGGAAGGGTGGTCCAAGTTCAATAGATCCACACGTCCATGGAGTTTACGAACGCATAAAGGTGCTCATCTCCTGTTGTGTGGATCTTGAGGTCTCGCCCTTGTGCTTCTTGTGGAAGCCGAGTTTGAAAGTGGTGGATCTCATAACCTAGATGAGAAGATTGAGACGTGTGGTCTCATCCGGGAGACGTGTGGTCTCGCAGGAGGATATGTGGGAGGCGATCATCATGTCATGACAGAGGAAGAGCGGGGAGAGGAAAGCTCGGTCTGAGCGGGTCAGCCATGGACTGGTCGCATGAGGGACACGGCCTCTTGTGGAGCACCGGACGCGGCCGCGCTGCATGCCGGAGTCCCAGTCCCCGCCACGCGCCTGCGGGAGGGCAGTGCGTCGCTCACGCAGTGTCGGTGTCGATGCGGTGCGCTAGCATTGCCGACGGGCCGAACGGTGCCTGCCCAGCGCTGTGGGCGGGGCCGGCCGCATATGCGTGCAACCATGCAGGTTTCTCCAGGGTGTCACCGTCCTACACGTGAGGATTGGGTTGGCAGCCCCGTGAGAAAGAGGAAGTCTTCTTGAGTTTAACTCTTAATTTCTTAAGAATTGAGGATATGCCCCTTATTGAATGTTCCCTTTTATAATAATATATGCTTCTTATAAACCTTGATTGGGTCCATGTTCTTTTAGGTCCCAATGTCCGAGTGTAGAAGGATTTGGGGGGCACTATTTTACATTTATTAATATGTTTGCATATGTATACCATGTTCTTTAATCGATTTGCCACTATAACTTCGATTACTATTATATGACTAACTGGTTACGTGCTTACTTTTAATCGATTCAGAGAGTCTACTGTTACTTCGATTATCTGCTAAATTGATTATTCGTTGAACACCTAATCGATTGATAAGTTGACTCTATACGTGTACTTAATAATCAATCAATTAGTTGTGCTATTTACTGAATGATTAGCTATCACTCTTCAATTCGATTTAGTATCCCATCCCCGGAATCGATTTGATCTGTTATTAGCAATGATTTACTACTAAATCCTTGTGCAATTGCGTGTTGTATTCAATATCTAATATTTATTAGCTCCTCGAAAAATATAATAACGTTTCTCTTGCAGTAATCAACTGGGCAAATTGACTACCTGTCATTATTGTTTAAACATTAGATCGATGTCTTGTTAAGTCCCTAATCGATCTTCTGTCAAACAATCAGAACATTGTTTATTTTTCTAACTCTGAAAAGTAGATCCACTTACAGAGTGATTGTAGTCTACTTTTTACATATTTTCTGCTCTCACCTGTCCTCTACTTAGTACATCAGATGAGATTTTTCTTACTTTTGATAGACTTGCAGGATATGTAGAGCTGCACGATCCATTCATAGAAAGTGAAAAAACTATAAGGCTCATTTTCTAAAAGACATTAACATGCAGTTTGTCTAAAAATCTCTCTCAAAGTGGACCAAGGCAATTTTCCTGCTAAGCTTAAAAGGTCTACATTAGTCTAGGCTGGTTAATGTTAAGACACAACTTGGTTAATGTTAGATTCAATTAAGAATCATTGGACTCAACACGAAGAAATCAGTCTTATCGAAAAATTCAATTCAAAATGGACTATAAAACCAAGACTTTAACAAGCAGTAGTATATGCATATAGAGAGAGTGAAACATAGAAGCATGAGAGCTTACACAAAAAAAACTTTGCTTCCTCTTCCTGCGTTCATGATCTGAGAGAGAAAAAGAGAAAGAGCTAGATTGTGAAGAAGGACCTGAGTGCCTGAGCCTTTCACTCTTATGCGCCATGAAAAACTCTCAGCTGTTCTTCTCTGGATCAAGACTATTGTTGTAAGGAATGAGGTTTCAGGTTCGGTTATCGGGTCGGATTCGGTTTGGATCACCTAGTTTGGGTCCTTGCGGGTATAGTGTATATATTCTGAATCGCGTCAAGCTGGTGAGACGCACTTTTGAAAGGCGTCGGCCACGGGCGACGCGATTCAGTACCATGCATGTGTGACCCGTGTACGAACGTTAGGAGACGTGGGCGAGGCCCTGTCTTGTCATCTGAATGACATTGTTCTAGGACGACTCTATTCAACAGACTATCCACGTACGGCCCGGTCTTATCGTCTGAATAGCATCATTCTGGGACGACGCGATTTAGTTCGGAGGGGTTTGCACCCCGAACCACCCTCCTCTCTCCCTCCTTTCTCACTTCCCTCCCTCTCATTCTCTCCTCTCCCTTCCCTCTCTTCCTCTTCCTCTCCCTCATCTTCCTCCACCACTCCATCTCTTCACCCTCACCTCTGACCACTTCCACCACCAATTCCACTACGGCTCCTCAGTCTCCGGACGGTGGCTGATGTCTTGGTGGAGCGGCGGCATCCACTGCGGTACTAGCGACGACTCGGTGGTGAGGTGGTTCGGCGACGAGGAGACGGAGCTCGGTGATTTGTCGATGTTGCAGCGGCGCTTTCGCAGAGAGGGGATTCCGCGAGGGGTCGTGAGGAGTTCAAGTAACCGGTAGGGTGACACTCCTCATGTATGTTTCGATCGATTAATCTTGTGGGTTTCGACGAGTTCATGTAGAGATCATGTTTAGGATCTCCTTTTAAGATTTACTTCTTACTAGTCTTGCCATGGTTGCATGATGAACAATGCAATTTCTTGTTAATGATAACGCCTTGATTTCATTGAGATTTTTGGATAGAAATGAGAATGGTTGTTATGAGTTTTTATGGGGTTGATGGATGCTTTGTCTCTTTATATTGGTGTTTTCATCTCGATTTGTATGAGAGTTTTGTGCTTTGACTGGTGAGACCATGGGGAGAAGTGGTCTCGGGTGCTAAATTGTGTCTACGTAGGCCGACGCGATTTGAGAATCGCGTCAGCTTGAGTCGATGTGATTCAGGCCCATGACCCTGAGTCCCCGAGGCTCGAGAGTGAGGTAATTATCTACGGCAATTCGAGGGCCGATGCAAAGGTTTTGGGGGCTTAAACTCCTCCAAAGAGTGCTCTATATATGAATTACCCATTTGAGCCTTCAAAGAGGTTGGCCATTACATGATTTAGAGCTCTTCTCAAGGTGAAAGGAAGAGCCTACTGTTGAAAATGTGAACAAGCATTGCAACATCATCTTCTTCCTTCAAGCTCTTCCCTTTAGAATGTAGAAGGATGGCTTTGGAGGGGCCAACCTTCTTCTTTTTTTCTTTCTAGTTTCTTGACTAAATCATTAATTAGATCACTGTTTTCCACTAGTTCATTAGAATATTCATCATCACTACTATTTCACACACACACTTCATTAATATCTACCTATTTCATAGGATTTTTTTAAAAGAGCATCAAACAAGTGAGTTTTCATTATTGACGTTATATGATTTCATCATCATTAGAATAGATACTGCACCATATTCATAGTTCTAATCCTATTTTTATTTTTCTTATTTTTTTTATCTTTTTTGCAAGGAATTAGAAGAAGCAAGGTAAAATCAATTAAATAGAGTGAGTAAAAAAGAAGGCTCTTTCTCTTCGGCCGGCCGAAGAGGAGGAAATAGAACACTCCACAAAATCTCCCCATGTTGGATGGGTAAGTAGCGATCACTTTTTTCTATTGAGGTCCTTAATCTCTGACGATCACGATCCTTGTTCTTCATGTTAATATTTAATTCATAATATGATAGCACACTAATTGAGTACTTACAGCTTTTTGACGATCACGGTGGGACCTATTCTTGCCGTTTCTTTTATTTTCACTCTTGTTTACACTTAGTACCCTCGTGTGCACTCTTTGGCACCCTTGTGTGCATCCCTTTTGTAACGACCCAATTAGTTAACTGGCCCAACAACTGTGCTAGTTGCTAGACTTCCCAAGAATGTCACCCATTCTGGGATTTCTCCCAACCGAGTACGCTCAACTTCCGAGTTCTTTCCAACTCGAGCTCCAAAAAATGACTAGCCAGTATTGTTGGTAGTCTACTGATTTAGTCTATTTAACATATTATTATACGGGGTATTACACTTTTTGTGCCCCTCGGGCACCTTTGGTTGGTTGGTTGTTCTTTACTCATTGTGCACCTCATGCACGCTCTTGGCGGCGAGTTTTAGTCCCCCATTAATTGCCTTAAGTTGTGATTGTGAGAGATTTGTGCTTGAGTTGATTTAATTGATATTTGCATGTTATTCACGGATTCAGGTGATCATGAATTGTCTATTGTTTCCCTCCATATTTTGTCAAATCGTGTCCACACAGAGTGACACGTTTTGATACACTTCGTCCATAGCCGACGCGTTTCAATCAGTCATCTTGCTGCCCTAGGAGTATTTGTCTGGAGGCTTTTGCGCTGAATCACGTCGACATAGACGCCCTTCAGATCATTGCTGTAACGACCCGCCCCCTATAATCAGGGATCCGATTACTAAATGGGTACCAAATCATTAAATTTGGAGCCAAACTAGGATCTCTATAAGTCTGAAAAATAAATGATTAACTAAGCTAAACATTCACATCGCATCGAATTGTAAAGGAAGTACATGAATTAAAAATTATTACAATTCGACTTGACTCAACAAATAATTACATATTCCAACTGAAAAGAAATAATTAAACGTATAGACCAGAAAAGAAAATAACAATTACATCGGGGCATACTCCGGAACAGTGGCTGCTGGCGCGCAACCCGATGCAACACTCTCCTCGCTACGCCCGTCTGGAACCCTCACCTGAAAACCGCAGGGGGTGAGTCTCATAGAAAAAGACTCAGTAGGGATCCTTCGATCCCCAACACCCACTCACGCACCCATAAATATAACAACATAAATATAGACAATTTAAATAATTAAAGCAGTAAACACATTTCCCAAATTTTGATATAAAACGCATGTATTCAAAAGGTAACATGCACAACTCTGAAACCACTCCGTCACGGAGTCCACAACCAGCGCCTCGGCTAAACACACAAACCACACGGCCGAACGCAGAAAACATTGACCCGCTGAGACCAAACAGCAACCCCTTGGATAGTGCGCTGGCTACTCCGGCCTGACAGGCTCCAGGTGGTTCTGCTTCCCCCAGCACGAGTGATACTCCAAATGTACCACCCCCACATCGGTACTAGCTATACCCCGGAGTACACAAGGTGACCCTCTCTTTAGGCGTCACCCCGCCACTCCCACACCGATGCCGTGTCACTCCCACACCAACACAGGGTGCCTAAGCGCTAACGACTGTCACTCTAGGCCCACGATCGCACAAAACGCAACACAGTGCGATCCGATCACGTAGAAATTATCATTCTCGAGTATGTTTTCAAGCATGCAATTAACCAAACTATCTAATAATGTAAACACATGTTAATTGCATGGATTAATGAGATTGTGTCTTAAATTGCGTCGCCTATGGCCGACGTCATTTAAGACCCTTAAACTGGTTCATGCGAAAATTGGCCTAAAACGCGTCATTCAAAGGGGTCGCCATTTGAATGGCGTTGCTGTCCCTGGACACTATTCAATCTTGAGACAGAGTGTGTTATTTGGGATAAATCGTGTCGTGGGTGGAAGCCACCTTTTAAATGGTGTCGCTGTCCCCAGACACCATTTAACCCTCACAGATAGGTTCTCCCTCCGCCTTCCCTCAAGTCACAAGGTGGGTTTCTCCCCCAAATTGCATAAAAACGTACAAAAAATAGGGAAAATAGGGAAGGAGGAGGAGAATCCAAATACCCAATAAAAACCCACTATTCCTCATTCTATAAGATTAGCATTTTACTTCAGAAATCCTCTAAACATGCTCCAAAGCAGGAAAACATGGTTTTAAACAAAACATCGTGAGGATCGTCACCCTACCAGTTACTCGAACTCCTCCAAGCTCCAAGCCGCCGAATCGCCCCGCCACAAGCCACCGCCGGTACCGCTGTGGATGCTGTTACTCCACAGGGACGTCGGCCGCCGTCCGGAGAGAGATGCGCCGCGGAGGAAATGGTGGTGGTAGTGGTGGAAGTTAGAAGGTTGATGTGTTGGGTTCTCGGGTTTCTCCGGATCTCCCGCGCAGCGGAAATAAAAATAAAAACGAAGATCCGTTCCCGTTTTGAAAAATCTAAAAACCCGACAATCGGATTCTCAAATCTTACCGTGTGCGGATTTGAATATGTAACAGTTTGGTTCCGTCGGTGCGACACCGCAAGCCGCGCAAGCGCCCGGCCTCTAGCGGAGTCCGCGCGATCCTCTTCGCGACGGGTATCCTCACGTTCCTTGTTCTTCGCAGCTCACGAAACCTCCGCCGGTCGCCGCAACGATCGCCACAACGCGCGGACGATTTCCCGTCGAACGGGAGTCGGAGAAGTGGCAGAGCAGATCCGGATCTGTCTGGGACTCCAGAGAGAGAGAGAGAAACTGAGGAGGGGCGGCTAGGGTTAGCAGCAGCTTGGCCTGCTCAGCCCATTCGCTATGTTTTATACTAACCGCGCTGTTTTTCATAAAAACCCCCGATTTATATAAAACCCACTTATTTATCCATCGTTTTGAGAATCATTTGCGTGTGACCCTCTAGGCCCAATTACCAGTCCGGTTAATAGCCCAATAAGCCCAGTGACTCCTCACTGGATTTATTAATCAATTAATAACTCTTTATTAATTAATTAATCAATTGAATTGATGTCGCACATCGAATTCGATCGGGCCTCCGATCACGTTGGGTGCCAAGCAACACCGTGTGAACTCGGAAGTTATCGGGGTTAAGTAACCCACTCTTGGAACCTTTCCGCCGACAGTTACCGCGTGGATATAATCCTTCATTCGTACAATGCTCTCGAGTCAACTCAGGGTATGGCGTGCTGTCAAACCCTAACCGGTCGACTCACTTGGATTGGATGCCGCTGATAAATATCGAAAAACTCCTTTCCCAATATTATCGTCCGCCCTGGCCAGGGACTTCTGCGCATCCTTCCTAGAGCATTCTCTCTCTAAGTACCAAGAGCGAATGATTCCTTATTGACACACAATTCCCTTCGACGGTATTCCGCTGTACCCAATCCTTGGCGTTTTAGAATCCCGTGACTAGAGATTCGTAAACCAAGGTCAAAGCACAGAAGTCCACCGCCAAGGTGTCCTTGGTGTCTCAGGTCCGAGGACCATCCACGCAACTGCGATAATAGAATCAAGCTGGTTGACAGTGAGGTACAATACCATCCAACGATTCAGTCGGATCAGTTCAGTGAACTCATTCTCCAATGAGCACCTACAGATTCGCCTTAGTGTCTCCACACAAGTGACTTATGAGATCAATCACCCTCATCATATGAGCAGGAGTAATCTGTACTAGTCTAACTGGATATCCGATGTCCTTCTCGGATATCCTCCGACTAGGAACGATTAAGAATATGTGTGTTTAAGTGATCAGTCTCATTAGTATGATCTCATCATAATCTGATTACTATAGCACATATTTACGGACTTCATTATGAAACGATAATTAATGCGATTTACACATAATGAATATTATGCCATTATATTAATAAATGAACGAGATTTACATAGTCAGATTTGCTTGTAGGCCACCTATAACTAACATGATGGAGTGGAGGGAGAGGAGGAATGTGGAGAGGAAAGGAAGGAGAAGGGGGGAAAGGGAGCGCCAGAGGCTGGGGAGAAGGGAGGAGAGAGAATGTAAAGGAGGGAATGAGGGAAAGGAGGGAGGGTTCGCGGGGTTAAATTGAAACTAGATAATACGCGTAGTCCAAGATCGACGTCATTCAGATGACAAGACGGGTCGTACATTGACATACTAGAGTCGTACCCTAAATGGCGTCGTCCATACAAGACGCCATTCAGACGATAAGATCGGGGCCGCACTCCCGCGGCCCAATACCAACCCATGTGGCATTCATGTGGCACAACCTAAAACGCGTCCACTCGACCAGACGCCGTTTGAACCGCGGAACCCATACCTCAGCCTCACAAAGGCCCAAACCAAGGGATCCGACCATGAAACTGACCCGATAACCGGATCTGAAACCTAAATCCTTACAATTGCTCATCATTACTAATTTTTTGTTTATTGCATAAGAGACCACGCTAGTCATAGGTCATAAGCATTGGGAGTTCACTCTCTTTTTCTAGGAATCACACCTTTCTTGACACTCTCAACTCTCTCTGACTGGGGTCGGTCCCTCTTGGTCAGACTAAAGCGATTAGTGTTGAGACCTCCGTAAG
This sequence comes from Zantedeschia hybrid cultivar, assembly GCA_030544215.1. Taxonomy (NCBI): domain Eukaryota; kingdom Viridiplantae; phylum Streptophyta; class Magnoliopsida; order Alismatales; family Araceae; genus Zantedeschia; species Zantedeschia hybrid cultivar. The sequence goes on along the minus strand of JARZZO010000002.1, from coordinate 56,000,896 downwards.
TCCTCAAAAGCGAATGATTCCTTCTTTACTCATCGGGCAGGTTGTGCTATTGAAGTTCCAGACTAGTCATCTTATTCATAGTGAGTCAAAACCATAGAGAATAACCGGCGGGGGGGGGGGGGGGGGGAATCAATTTGAAACTAGGAAACTACCTTCTTAAGTGAATTCATCCTTAAAAACTCATCTAATCTCAACAAGCAATCCTCAAGAAGCGTAAGCAACCACTTGTTTGAAATTTTGTGTAAAATTGTTTGAGCCTCTTTGTTGATTTATCACAATGATGCTACGTTCAGGTTGAATCGTTGGAATTTCTTTCTTTTGTCTTTTTTTGCAAGGAATTGTAAGAAGTAAGATAAAATCAATCAAAGAGAGTGAATAAAAAAGAAGGCTCTTTCTCTTCAGCTGGTCGAAGAGAAGGAAATAGAAGACTCCAAAAATCTCTTCATATTGGACAGGTAAGTAGTGACCATTTTTTTCTATTGAGGTCCTCGAGCTCTGGTGATCACAATACATGTTTTTCATGTTTTCATGTTGATATTTAATTCATGATATGATAGCACACTAATTAAGCGCTCATATTGAGGTGCTTTGCATCTTTTTCTTCTTAAGAATCTATTGCAGTCTTCTCGAAAGGAAAGCTTCTTCATCACTATCTATTTCACTCTCTTCTCTTGAATTGGCTTCATCCGAACTTGGTATGACAATTTTTAGAGCACTGGATACCTTCTTCTTCGAGTTGCTCTCCTCTAACCTCTCCATGTTTCTTTTATGGGTTATAAGAGACCCTATAAGTTTTTCAATGCTTATGCTACTGAGGTCATTAGCTTCCTCAGTAGCTGTCACCTTGGGAGTCTATTGGCTAGGGAAAGATCTTAAAATTTTTCTGACTAGATCCCCACTGTTGTATTCATTTTCGAGCGCCATCAATCCATTTGTGATGTCAATGAATCTACTGTACATTTAGGTGATGATCTCTGAAGATTCTATCTTAAATTTTTCATATTATGTCACCAGGATGTTAATCCTGGTTCCTTTCATTTTATCTGTGACTTCATATGTCAGTTGTAGTTCATCCATATTTTTCGCACTATGTTATATGCTAAGATCATGTTGAACTCCTTCTTTTTGAGTGCACAACACAATACACTCATTGCTTTGTTATTCAAAGAAATCAAATATTTGTCATTATCTGTCCATCTTTCTCTGAGTATAGTTATGATGTAATCACCATCCTCGAACACACTATAGGTTAAGGTTAACACCCTTAAAGACGTATTCCATCGAGTACTTCTTGTAAGAGTAATCTTCACCATCGAACAGTAGAGGGGCGCAGTCAATGAGTTGGCCTTCACCATAACTATTAGCCGTAGCTATTAGGTCTCAGATCATTAGATCTATTCAACAAGAGACTAAGCTCTGATACTACTTGTTGATCGGACTATGAAGAACCCAGAGGTGGGGGGGGGGGGGGGGAGGGGGTGAATGGTGTAGGTGCTTAAAATGCTCGTGTGATTAACATGAAAAATCTATATTGTTTAGTGTAAACTAATTTATTAAAAACAGCAACTAAGTGCAGTGATCGCCAGAAACTTTGGACTTAAAAGTTTCAAAAGAGAGTTTTGATCGCCTACCTGTTTGAACGCGGAAGATGTTAAGTCCTTGATTCCCCTCCTTCATCCGGCTGAAGAAAGAGAGCCATTTCTTTGTTCTTTTGTTCTTGCTGTTGAGTTTGAGGTTGAGGATCGTCTAGAAGTCTTTCTGGCTTTGTGCTTGATTTCCCCTTTTGATTCTCTTGTTGTTGTTGAGTGTAACAGAAACAGAGAAAACGAAGAAACAATGATGATGAGAACTTTAAGTAGAAGCAATATCTAAACTGATCATGATTTTAAGCATACAATTGAACAGCAAACTTGTTTAAATGGCTTTTGAAACCCCTTAAATCAAATAGGCTTTGAAAGATGATGTTGTGGTGTGTGTTGCATAAAGTGATTATGAAGAATGAAATTAATGAAGATGTAGAATGAAAATGCAGAAATGAAACACTTATGCCCAATTGGTTGAAGTCTTGAAAGGATGAAGATTCTTGAAAGGACGCCGACTTCTGGAAATGGCAGCGCTCCGGCGTTTGGACGTCGTTGCTCCGATCTTCAACTCGCTATAATAACGCTCTCTTAATGGCTTTCAATGGGGCTCAACATTTTTTACTCTTCAAGATGTAAGGTATTTATAGGCTTTTTCTGCGTTCGCGATTAACATAGAAAAATCTAGGATTTATCCATCTTAACCAACAGATAAATACTGATTAATTCATCTTTATCTGTAATTATCTAAAACGCGTCCAGCATGGCTGACGCCTTTCAGATTAATTAAGATAAGGATAAATATCCGGGAAAACTTATCTTTATCTTTATTAGCTAAAACGCGTCTACATGTGTAGACGTCTTTTACACTAATTAAGATAATGATAAACATCCGGAAGAGAAGTTAAAATAACTTAGGAAACCTAAAATGCGTCAGCCCTCACAAACGCCTTTTAGTTAAAATAATCAATTGATTAAAATTCAAATTTAAACGTTAAAATAAGAATAAATTCTAAATCGCGTCCACACGGGTCGACGTCTTTTAGAATTCTACATATTTTAACTGAAATTTGAGCTAAAATCAATTTAATTGATTAACTTAAACATGTCTGTTAAACCCGACACTCAAAAATATCAATAAAAATTAATTAATGATTAAATATGAGACCATTCTGAGACATTATTATATGATATGAAATTTACTCAAAATGATGTCAAAATTAGCGTGTCTACAGCTGCCTCACCTTGGCATCGTCTTTGCAAGGGAGTGAAATGGAATGGAATGTACTGAAAAGGTGATGCCAAGGTGTGATGAGACACGCTCTTAACATCACATGATTGGAATTTTTCTCAAGATCATCAATGAAGATAGTTCAATGAAATCAATGGAATCAATCATGTCTGGATGAGGTAGACAAGGAAATAAAATAAAGTCGATCAACCTCCACGGAGTGGGAAGTATCCCAGGTCATAGACACTGTAGGTTTCATCATGGGGAGCGTTTGCCAGCCAATGTGGACGTGCTACAGCCATGATGGATCTTAAAAGAAAACAAGAAATATAGGATAAAGAATCCAATAAAGGATAGAATTCCAAGGATATCTTCAAGCGAACCTCAAAGATAATCAAGATACTCAATTCAGAATGGAATATTTCATATCATGTTTTGAAATTGTTTGATTAATGGTCTGAAACTTAATCAATAATTAATCCTTATCACAATGATTTCAAAGTCCTACATGATGCATGCTGGGCTAAAAGAAAAATATAAAGTCAAATAAAATATAAATTAATCAAGGATAATATTGTTAAACTGTCATTAATGAGTCAAGATACCAATTCTTGTAATCCAGTGCTAAGCCGAAGCTCGTTTTTCCACGCACCGTTTTACAAAAGTGGAACCATCGTCTTCACTAATTAACAATCAAACGGCCTATCCGTGCGATTAAGAATTCTCTGGAATTATCACTGTTTTTGTTGTAGGGGAACTCAAATTCCAGTTTCATCAAAACCACAAGGTCCTTGATATGTTCTAATAAATACTTATCATATAGTAATGCAAATGCAAAATAATTACATGGAATAATACAAGGGTAGAAATAACCGTCTTTTTAGTCACGGTCAGGACTTCTTGACTCCCACAGTGAGATCTTCTTGACATTTCCAACTTTACTTGAATTTCCTGCAATCAAAATTGTTAATAATTCCAAACAAATATTCAATTTAAACATAAAAAACCACAGAATTTCGAATAAATAACAAAAGGCTGAAACGCGTCATGTCGCGCAGACGCCATTTAACGTTGAAAAGCGTCAGTGCTCCTCGACGCCTTTCACTCACAGAAACAGGTTTCTGTTTGTTCTCTATTCGGATTCAACTCTATCAATACACATCCCTTTTCCAATCCGGAAAAGTCTTCCTAGGATCGCAATTCCTTCTATATAAACACCCTTAGGTTGTTCCCAAGCAATCCTACCATAATCCAAAGATCCAAAGTTGAGTTTTCTTCAAGAGTTTCAATGTTTCTTCAAAGTTCCAAGGTTTCCAACCTTCAAGAAGGAGGAACTCCGAAAAAGGGAGGATGAATTCTTCAAGCAAGAAGATGAAGATGTCTTTAGAGAAGTTTTATGATGTGGAGAATCATCTCAATGGAAGGAATCCCAATCTTCAAGTAAGTTCAATCAACTTCCCTTTAATTCTTCTTCATGTTCTTCATCATGTTCTTCAGATTCCTTTGTGTTCTTCATCATGTTCTTCATGTTCTTTTTGTTTTTTTTTCAGAACTATCCCATGTTTCCTGGCCCAAGGAAGTTTACCTCCTTACCTTGGATTCGTAAACTTGCAAAAAGTGTCAAACTTTCCATGCAAGTGTTCATATCCAAGTGGAATCTTCAAGGCCTTGTAGTGCTTGCCAAACATTATAAAAGTTCGAACGTAGATTGGGCGGCTATGGGTGCCTTGATCGAGTGGTGGCATCCCCAAACTCATACGTTCTTCTTCCAAGACTTCGAGTGCACGATCCTTTTAGAGGAGGCGGAGCTTCTATTAGGTCTCCCAAAGACCAAAGAGAACAAAGATAAGATAGCTTTGACAAGAGAAAGAATCACCGGTCAACAATTGTTGACATCGATTATGAAAGATCCTTCAGAGGCTAAAGGATGCCTTACCAAAAAGGAGATCAATCTTGCAAAGCTAGCTGAGTGGACGCTATATGAAATTGATGATCTAAGGGAGGATGAAGCGGAGGATGTAACAAAAGCTTTCGTTACATGCCTTGCCGGTGCCTTGTTCTTCTCTGCGCAGGATAACATCTTATAAGATGATCAAATCAGTGTCATATGCGCAATCTTCGAAGGTAAATCTATTAGTACTACACTCTTGGCATATCTTTATAGTGGGCTTTCTACGGCATCTATGGGCCGTCCTCCTTATGGATGCATGCTACTCTTTGCCTTATGGGTTGAACTTCACTTCAAGTTTGAGTACAACAAGAAAAGGCCTCTGAATCCATCTCATATTTTCTTGAATAGCCCAATTCATTGTATTGCTAACATTGTAAAGTTTAATGAGCACATGGTTAACAAGGTTCCAAAACTCAAGACCCGAGCCGACTGGAGAGAATATTTAAAGCTCATGACGTCCGACATATTCGACTCGTCTCCACTCGCTCTTGTTGGAAAACCTGTTTGGGTGCGCCGTGCAGCAGGAGCAGATCTTAAGTTAATTGGAGCCACCGAGTTCGTGTTATACAATCCACATCGGTGCCTTACTCAACTTAGCTTGGGCTGTCGTGAATTCCCTGAGTTCTCTCCCACACTTCCGATCAAGAAGCGTGACTTGGAATCCGACGAAGATTATGAAGCCATACAAATCATTACTACTCTGTGTAATCTTGGCTTTAGTTATCGTGTAAAATCCTCTAAAGATAGAGATAGAGGATTGAAATTTCCTTACCTTAAAAGTCTTCATGAAATTCTTCCTTAAATATCATCTTTCTCTTTGTTCATGATGTAATAAAGAATTTTATTGAATAAAGAAGTATTTTTCATGCCTTGAAACTTTTCCTCAACTTCCTGTGATGTGCACATGATTTTTCCTTTAGTAAAAATTGGATTTTTCCTGAAAATTCAACAGTTCGGGTTCTGTTAAATGTAAAACGCGTCCACTCAGAAAGACGCCTTTCAACAATAATTCATTTTTCAGAAATTCAATTTAATCCTCAAAACCTGATTTAAGTTTTAAATTGCGTCTTCCACCATTGACGCCTTTCAACTCACTCTCCTACTTTCTCCAGGATTTTGTCATTAATTCCATGATTAATTCCCTGAAACGCGTCAATTCACTAAGACGCATTTCATCATTTTCCTCTGTACGGCTCTGACCAGAATCTTGAAACGCGTCCACCTGTGTGGACGTCTTTCAATCGATTTCAAACAACTGTCCTTGCCGCCTCAACTTTTGCGCCCTAAAACGCGTCTGTTTGAGTCGACGCCTTTCAACCTTTCTGTTAACAGACCCGCGAAGGCCCCTTTTTCTTCCTCACTTTTCACAAAATCTTCTTTCTCCCCTCTCTCCGGCGACCGAGCTCCGGCGATCTCTCCCTCAAAACCCCCTCTACTCGAGCCATGGAGTGCGGTGAAGGATCCAAGAAGATGAAGATCATAGCCAAGAGACGGCGAAGGCAAGATGAAGAAGCTCCCGAGGAGGTTCCGGCGATGCTAGCCGAGGCCGAGGCCTTTTTGGAGGAGGAACTCCCTCCACCGGCACCCATGGCGGTGGAAGAAGAAGAGGAGGGCGACCTCCACACGGTAAGATCCCTGTGGTGTGAATGAATGAAGAGAAAAGAGGGAAAATGGGTTCTTCAAAGAACCCGGAATCTGGACTTGAAAGGCGTCCAGACCAGGTGACGCCATTCAAAAGGCGTCACCATGGGCTGACGTCTTTCAAGATAAATTTTGGATTTTTTTTATTAGGAATAAATATTTTGAATGGCGTCAAGTCATGTTGACGTGTTTTAAAAGACGTCCATATGGGCTGACGCCTTTCAAAACAGAACTGATTTTCCTTTTTTTTATTCATTACTGACCCCCATTTTTATGTTTTTTTTTTATTTGCAGGGAGTGATGAGGGCTAGAATCTCCTGGGACCTAGTGATAGGTGCCTATAGAGGTCTCCCGGATTTCCAGAAGGCGTGCCTGCGTCGGATGGGATTCGGCGAGGTACTAAACATCAAGCCATTCTGGCTTGATTTAGTCCTCCTGCAGGTGCTGCGGGAGAGGTGGCATGCGGAAAGCAATGCTTTCCTAATGCCGTGGGGGCATATGGTCCCCACCCTAGAGGATGTGGCCAGGATCACTGGCCTAAGAGTAGAGGGCCGACCAGTTAGTGGGGTTACTTACCCCAACTATCAGGGATTAGCAGAGGCTCTTCTAGGGATAGAGGTGTCTAGCCTAGGCAGAGAGTCTAGGATGGTTCCTAGGGTAGAAGTAGAGGCTGCTTTAGGACTAGAGGAGCCCCGACGTTGGTCTGACGAGACCCGGGAAGAGTTTAGGGATAGATTAGCAGAGTCATCTTCCTCCGTCTACTGTAGTGACCCTAGTCAGGGGGAGGAGGTAAACAGGCAGCTTAGGGTCTTCTTAGTTTTCTTCTTTGGTCGGTTGATCTTCGGTACGAAGGGCGACCACATCCACTGTAGATTTCTTTATTTATTAGATGACTTAGATAGGTTAGGAGAGTATGCCTGGGGTGCGGCCCTTCTGGCCCACCTCTTTGCCGATCTGTCTGCGGTCACGCCGGACCGTGAGACCACTATCAGCGGCTTCTCGCCGTTTCTTCAGGTATTGTTTTGTTTAATTATCTGTTTATGATATGCAGTGCAATATGATATGATGCTTTTTCTAACCTATATATTCATGAATGCAGGTGTGGAGTTACTACTACTTCCCGCTCGGCAGAGCGCGGATTGCTCGACCGGATGCCGTCCCATTGGCCTGCCGTTGGCAGCCGATCGTGGACACGGCTCCACAGCACCACCAGCTGACGGCCCTCCGCTGTCAGTTCCTGGATTACCCCGAGCTACTGGTAAATTTTTAACTTGTTTAATTTCATTAAATGCAATTTTTTATTCCTTAAATGCAATTTATTTATAAATGCTTCTAACCTATATGCAGGTGATCTGGCGCCCGTACCTTGGTATGGGCGAGGAGGGTCAGCCGTGGGTGACGGCTGACAGGAGGAGGTTCGGGAGGCAGATATGGGTGCATTGCCTCAACGAGATCGAGCCCCTCCGCCTCCGGCTCGTGATGAGGACCCTGAGTCTCCATCAAGAGTGGATAGACGAGGAAGTCCCGGAGGGTGTGGGGAGGAGCATGAGGGGCAAGCAAGCCCTCACCGACTGGCGTGCCAAGTTCCCAGAGCAATACGAGGACTGGCACCGTCGGGGCGTACGGGTGGAGTCCCGTGCGGAGAGTAGCGAGGGCTACCTCCAGCAGTACTGGGCACACTACGCCGATCAGCTTCGGCTCCTTCGACCACTCGATGTAAGTATGCATTTATGCGTCTTTAATTTTATTATTATCTTGATTTATATTTGTGAATGAATGTATGTATGACATGCAGGATGCACGTGATGCGGTCATCGTCGACCTCCGGACCCGCCTACATGATGCGGAGGCCCAGCTAGAACAAGTCCAGAAGGAGTTATATGATCTGGTATGTATGAATGCTTATGAATGCATGTTTTAATTAATTGTTTTGTTTTTGGCGATTAATCACTGACAGTTGTCTTTCGGTGCAGCGAGCCATCTACACCCAGGCGGCTCCCCCTTCCTTCGGAGCTTCATCTTCTTCATCCGCTGCGCACGATGCTGTCCTGGCTGACCTCCAGAGTCAGCTTGCCTCCGCCATCCACCGGGCTTCTCTCGCGGAGGAGGATCGTGCTGCTCGGGTAAATTCTTCAGCTTTTGACTTTTGATCTTGATTACTTGATTGCCTTGAACTAACAATGACTTTTATTCAGGTCGCTGAGCTTCAGGAAGCCCTTCAGAGGGTTGAAGCGGAGCTGGAGCATGCCCGTACTGCAGCGGCTCGCGCCGAAGCTGATGCTGCGCGGATCCAGGCTTTAGAGGAGCAGGTGGCCCGTCTCTCCACTGGAGATCTTCCTCGAGAGTTTGCCCACCTCCAGTCTCGACTGGGGTTCATCAACGAGGAGCGAGAGCAGGAGAGGCAGGAGCGGCAGAAGATGGATGCTGAGATATCCGCTCTTCGAGTCCAGCTTGGCATTGCAGAGCATGAACGCCGGAGTGTGGAGGAGAGGTACAGGCGTGCTCGACAGCATGCACAGGAGCGCGGTTTGACGAGTGCTTTCACCGCCAGTGCTGCCGTGTCTTCCGGCCAGGCGGGGCCGAGTGCGATGGGACCACCTCCACCTCCTAGTCGAGGGCCAGCACTAGATGCGCCTGATGAGGCCCAGAGCCAGTTAGATGAGGGCGGAGGGGAGAGCCAGCCTTAGGGCTTATGTATCTTTTTTTTTTTTCATGTATCATGTACAAACAATCTTTTGATAATATACATGAAACTTTTGGGCTCCAATCTTGTGTTCCTGTGCTTGTCTTGTATCCTGTACAACACTTAACAAACAGGTTAAGTATCTATTTAGGCTTAGCCCCTTGCCTGACCAAATAAATGGTCAATTAATCTTTTCCTTCAATAAATGGTCAAGGGGCATAGCCTTTATTAACAAAGGTAATGAGAAGAATCGAACTTAAGCAAAATGCAACATGCAAGCAGACAGATGCTCGCCGAAAATAAAAGGAATGAAACACATCAAATGCAACAAGCAGATGCTAATTGAAATATTTTTATTGTTTTGAAATATTCATTTTTGTTTGGTTTTTTTGAAATATATGCTTTTTTTTTGAATTTTGACATATGTATTTTTTTTGAATTTTTGTATGTATTTTTTTTTGGATTTTTGTATGTATTTTTTTTTGAATTTTTGATATATGTATTTGTTTGGTTTTGGACATATGTATTCTTTTTTTTTTTGACATATGTATTTTTTTGTTTTTTTTTTTATATATATATTTTTTTGGATTTTTGACTAAAAGATCAGCATGGTACTTAGATCAAAAGATCATATTCATTTATTAACTTAATTCCCAAATTGTTCTTTAACAACTTAACTTAAAACCCATCGTGTTTGAATTTGTGTTTTCATTCGTGATCCCATTTGATGATTTGACCCTTAGTCAATCTAAGCCATTCCTTAAGTTTGAAGTACATCTCTTTAGAAAGAAAAGATGAATAAGTCTAGAAAGCCCATGAGAAGGTTCCGGAGACTTAAAAAGATGTCCCTTTCCTACCATAATATCCGTTGGGGTTCGGTCATTTTCTTTCCGGGGTATTTATCGACCTTGCGTTCCCTTTTGTTTCATTTCATGGCCTTGACGTAACGTTTGTAATGTAATGGCCTTTTGATTTGACATTTGAATTTTGCCTTTGGCTTTTGCTTTTCTTTTTCCTTGGGACGGATCTCCCCCTTTTTTTTTATGACGGCCTTCTACTAAGATGGCGGGTATTTTTGGTAGTCTATTCTAAGTCTCGTTCCTACATCATGGGCCGAGTATAAAACAAAATTTTTGCTTAAAAAGAATGATTTGTACTTTACACTTTCGGTCAAACTTCCGATATTCTTTAGGACTTGACATCTCTTGTTAATCACGAATCAAACGTGTCAGTGTGTGCAATAATGGGCTTGAAATTAAGTTATCCAGACTGATAAGGAAATTCGAGTTTATAAATTTTCTGATTCCACTGGTCTTTGTACCATACTGATCGACTCTTTAACCTAAGGATAGTATTTCTTAAGATGTAAACCATTCCAGGGATGTTTTAGCTCTTCTCCTTCTGCATTAACAAGACGATAAGCATTACCAGAAAAAGCGTGCGATACAACATAAGGTCCTTCCCAGTTGGGCTGGAGCTTAGAACGCGGACCACCAGGTTTTACAAAAATCCTTTTAACAACCATTTCACCGACTTTGAACTTACGTTCAATGACTTTCTTTTGATAAAAACGTGCTAGTCTATTTTGATAAACTTCTGCATAATTAGCAGCTGACCATCTTTTTTCGTCTAAAAGTTCCAATTGAGCAAGGAGTGCTGAACGATGTTCATCAATGGAAAATTCCTTATTCAATTGTACTCTTAATGACGGTATGAGGATCTCATATGGAACTACCGCCTCCATTTCAAATGTTAAGGAATAAGGAGTTTGCCCAGTGGGTGTGCGGATTGAAGTTCGGTAGGCCCATAGAGCCTCAACCAATTTTTCTGGCCAATCTACGAATTTATTAGATTTGCACGTCTTTTTGATAATTTTTATCAAAGTCTTATTTGTTGCCTCTGCTTGGCCATTGCCTTGCGGATAATAAGGAGACGAATGATGCAACGCAATTTTATACATGTTACAGAGGTCCTTCAATTCTTGTGACACGAACTGCGGTCCGTTGTCGGTGACGATGGTGCTTGGAATTCCAAATCGGGTGATGATGTTCTTCATGATGAACTTGCAGACGGTTGATGCTTTGATCTCCACGTATGCTTCAACTTCTGCCCACTTGGTGAAGTATTCCGTTGCCGTGAGAATGAAAGATTTTTGCTTGATACCGGAATCTGGGTTACCAAGAGGACCAATGATGTCGAAAGCCCACATGGAGAAAGGCCATGGGGAAGAAACAGGATGGAGTGAAGATGCAGGAGAATGAATTTTATCGGCGTGAAGTTGACACTTAGCACACCTACGGACATATCCTACGCAGTCTTCTTCCATGGTTGGCCAATAAAATCCTTGTCTAAGGATCTTCTTTGCTAGCATCTGTCCATTGACATGGCCACCACAAACTCCACTATGAGCTCCTTCCATAATCTTCCAAAGCTCATCTTCGTCTAGACATCTCAGAAGAACTCCATCAAAACCTCTCTTGTATAATGCTCCTCCAACTAAGGTGTATCGTTGAGCAACTCTCCTAATAGCTCTCTTCTCCTCAGTTGTAGCTTCCTCAGGATACGATTGATCTTCACAATATTTTGCAATTTCATAATACCATGGCTTCTGTTCATCATCCATCTCTTCTAACAGCTCCATTAACATGATTTCTCTTTTCTCAATGATATCTCCGTCCTTGACTTTCTTCAGCAATTTCTCTTTAGTTCTAAGAAATGAAGGATCTTTCACGGCAGGTGAAAGACGCCTATGAACTATGATTGATTCGGATTGCTTGCTGATTGGAAAATCAAGAGAAGATGCAAGTGAAGCTAGAGCGTCAGCTAAGATGTTTTGATTCCTAGGGATATAGACAAAGATCAATTTCGTGAAAAGCTTTGAGTAAGCAGAAGTAAGTTCCTGATAAGGCTTGAGCTTGGGATCGAGAGTTCGATACTTGGTCAGCACTTGGCGAAGAATCAGTTGGCTATCACCCACAATCCTGAGTTTGGTGGCACCATGGAAATGAGCAGCCTTGAGGCCAGCAAGGAGTGCCTCGTATTCAGCTATATTGTTTGTGACTGGAAAGTCAAGCTGAAAGGCTTGAGGAATGGTGACACCTTCAGGTGATAACAGAACAATACCTATCCCTTTTCCATGAGAATTCAGAGCTCCGTCAAAATGCAGAGTCCACATATCATCTCTGATTTGATTTACGGACATCAGTTCCTCATCCGGAAACTCTGATCGCACTGGATCAAATCGAGGAAGGGGATGATGAGCAAGATGTTCTGCTATGGCATAGCCCTTGATCGCTTTCTGCTGAATATAAATGATATTGAATTGAGATAGAAAGCTTTGCCATCGCGCTAACCTATCAGTAAGAACAAATTTCTCCAAAAGGAACTTGATCGGATTCATCCTAGCGATGAGATGGACTTCATGGGCCAGAAAATAATGCTTTAATTTCTGCACAACCCAGACCAATGCTGCACATGTTTTCTCCATCGCCGTATATCTCTGTTCAGCGGGGTTGAGAAGTTTAGAGAGATAGTAGGCTGCCCTCTCTTTTCCTTCTTCATCCTCTTGTGCTAGGACAGCCCCCACTGCATCATCCAGGACTGAAATGTAAAGTATCAATGGTTTGCCTGGAGATGGTGGTCTCAAAACAAGAGGACTTGCTAAATAGTTCTTTAATCCATCGAATGCCTCATGACACTTATCGTCCCAATCAAATTTGACTCCCGGCTTGGTAAGCTCGTAAAACGGCTTACACCTTTGTGAGTGCTGGGAGACAAAACGGCGAATAAATTGTAACCTCCCGATTAATCCTCTCAACTCTTTCAAGTTTTTGGGAGGTGGCATTTCTTTGATAGCCTTCGCCTTGTTAGGATCGATCTCAATTCCCCGTTTACTGACAATAAACCCAAGCAATTTCCCTGAAGATATCATGAATACACATTTTTTGGGGTTCATCTTTAACTGATATTCTCTCGATCTCTCTAATACCCTTGCCAAAACTTTGGCGTGCTCAGCCTTTGTTTTAGATTTAACCAATAAGTCATCCACATACACTTCCAGATCTATGTGCATCATGTCATGAAATATTGCCATCATAGCCCTCTGATAAGTGGCTCTAGCATTCTTTAACCCAAACGGCATGACAACATAACAGTATGTTCCCCAAGGTGTAGTGAATGATGTTTTCTCTTGATCCTCTTCTGCCAGTTTAATCTGATTGTACCCTGAAAATCCGTCCATAAACAATAGAGTTTCATAACCAGCAGTGTTATCGATGAGTACATCAATATGAGGCAATGGAAAATCATCTTTAGGACACGCCCGGTTTAAATCGCGGAAGTCAATGCAAATTCTGACCTTCCCGTCCTTCTTCATAACCGGGACTATGTTGGCCACCCATTGTGGATAGAGGACAACTCTAATAAATTTGGCTTTATGCAATTTATCGACTTCTTCCTTTATCTTTAGAGCCATTTGTGGGTGGAATCGCCTTAATTTTTGCTTGACAGGGCTAGCTCCATCCTTTAATGTCAGTCTGTGTTCAACTAAAGATGAGTCTAACCCCGGCATATCTTCATAACTCCAGGCGAAAGTGTCCTTATAGTCCTTAAGTACTTGTACCATTGCCTTCTCATCCTCTGTAGAAAGATTTTTACTGACGAGGACAACCTTAGGTTCGTCTTCAGTCCCTAAATTGATTTCTTTGGTGGGCTCTTCTACGGCAGCTGAGGGTTCATCAAATCTCTTCACTCCACTGGCATATGCCTCAGCTGCGTCCTCGTCATCTTCCTCATTCTCAACGGTCCTTTTCATGCACTAATTCATATGCCCCGTACCCATCATTAACTGACTCATCGTCCATACAATCTTCTGGCATCTGAATTGGATTTTCTAAAAATTGAGGGATCAAAGAACAAGAAAAGCATTTATCAGCTTCGTCCTGGAGGTATCTATCTGGAATTCGCCTACCCTTAGGCTTCCTAGACTTCCTAACCTGCCTAAAACTAGACTGCCTAACTTTACTATCATAACCTAACGAAGATGAAGTAGGATAGAAATCCTGGGATACAAGTGGAAATACAAGAGAATCCTCCCGAGGGGAGGGGCAGAGTAGATCTAAGAGAGAATCTTGACCGAAGGACCCGCGCGGCGGGGTGCAATCGGACAAGTAAGATGTTTCCTCGATAAAGATTTGAGAAGAATTTGTTGTAAAATTGGCGTTTTTTTTTTGATATTAGAGGAATTAAACATGAAGCAGGAGTGAATACAAATGGGAGGAGAATCAGATGGAGGAAGTGGCACCAAGGCCAGAGGATTAGGGGGATCATATAGCAATATGTCCCAGATCAAATTATACATCCTCTCTAGATCGAGAGGAGGTTGTGGTATAAGGTCCCGAGGGGACAGAGTGATCATAATGGGCGGAGCCCGTGGAATATCTTCAATAATGACCCGCGACCAGGTCGGGGTCAAGGGCAGTGTACGAAATAGAGTATGGAGCATGAAGACATGTGAAGGATATGTCCCCCTCCAGAGCAGATCTGTAGTGTAACCAGCTTCATAGGGGTCATCTGGCTCCCCTTCGTCGGTCTCTTCATACAGCAATATCCGCTTGTCAAATATGGCACCAGGGCTTTCAATCAGCTCATCAATCTGCGGCGGCCACTTGGGTTCTGCAGGATCTAGGAATAGTCTGTTCAGTGCGATGTACAGGTCTCTAATATCGAACCACCTGTACCATTCGCATTCGGGATCATGGAATTTTCTCCTTTTCATAGGCCGCAGAGCCTCCAAGGATTGGTACGTAAGTAGTTCAGAGCAATGTCTGGCCAAATCCCTCCCATATATATCATGGAAGTCAAAACACGAAGTAATGACTACCGTGTTGTCGTAGCTAAGTATGAGCCCTTTCACAAAGTGTGTACACAGGGTCCATGTTAAGGGATCTCGGCCTTCTTTGAGTGGTGTAGACATTGCCTCCCAGATTTTCGGACCTTCTTCGATCTCTGCTTGCTGAACTAGATCTTGCTTCAGTCTTCTTGGCCTATAGCCTAGACCACTTCCAGGTGCTGCTCGATGATTTTTAACAGGAGTGGTCCTGCCTTGCAATTGTGTGCCCATACCTCTTCCAGGCTCGTAGCCGTTTTTCATCATAATCCTCCATCCTGGGGTACTCATGCACTTCCCCCTTTTTATAGCATCTAACGGGTATGGAGAAATAGTGGCGGCTTTCAGAGGATCAGCCACTGGACGTACCGACAGAAAAGGTTGCCGGCCAGGTAAAACAGCAGACTTAATGTTCAAGGTATGAGCAGCAGCAAGGATCGGCATGCTCGTCACTTTAATAATTCGTCCTTTGTAAGGGAATTTGAGGCATTGGTGATTCGTAGAGGGAATCGCCTCAAGAGTTTTGATATAAGGACGACCCAAAATGGCATTTATAGAAGGATCAATTTCCAGGATGTGAAATTCGACCTCTACATGACTTACAGGGCCCAGCTCCACCTTCAAATAGACCATTCCCAGAGGGGAACGGGTAGAATTGTCATATGCTGTCACAGAGATGGGGCTGGGCAGCCATTTTTCTTTGGGCACACCGCACAGCTCCAGGGTCTTCGGAGGTAAAACATTGATCGAAGCCCCTGTGTCGACCAGGCATGCATCCACGGCCTTCTTACAGATGTTGACCGTGATGCTCAGAGCCATGCTTCTGGCTGCCGGCGGTGCTAGTTCCGATGTGTGAAATGTAATGGAGGGCTGATCCCCCTGAGGAACTAGTAGTGCTGCAATTTTCTCTACCGGCACGTCCTCATTGACCATCACCTTCTGTAGATATTCCATTAAGGCTTCTTGGTGAATCTTGGACATTTTGATCAATTCAAGTACAGTGATCCGTGCCGGTGTCCGATCCAGATGTTTCAACAAGTCATATTGAGTGCCTGGTGCACTCTCTTCATTATGGGCTTCCTCAGTCGGCTGCGATGGACCGTCTCTAACTGTGGACTGAGGAAAGACTTTGTTGAAAATCCTTCCACTTCGGAGCGCGTGTTCCTCAACCGTGGAGGATCCGGGTGACACCTTAAGTACCGCAGGGTTGGATGGTGCGGATGGCGTAGAGGGTTGGTATGTAGGTGATGGCGTAGGGCTAGGTGGTGATGGCGCGGTGCGGATTAGAGGCCTAGAGGGTTGGATGGTGGATGGGTAAGTGGTTGGTGAAGTGGGGAATGGCACGCGTAATAGCGGTTTGGATGGTAAGGGGATATCTGGGTAGGTGGTGGTGGTAGCGGGTGAAGTAGGAAATGGTACGCGTAGTAATGGCCTAGATGGTAGGAGGGGCGCGTTATTGGTTTGCGGGGGGTTATATGATGGAGGCGTAGGAGTGCGGGGTGTGATGGGCTTGAGGAAGGCGGGTAGTGGTAATGGGTTATTGGGTGCGGGTGAGTGATATGTGGATGTCGGTAGAGGGGTGATGGTAATGGGTTGCGGCCTAGGTATGTGGATGGTGTGGCGTGGTGGTCGCTCTGCGGTACTTGAAACGTGACCCGTTGAACAAAGAGAGGAAGAGTCCTCTATTCTCCACTGTTGCCTACGACCAGCCTCAGACTGGTTGTTCGTCAAAATGGGAGCAAGTTGGTTTTGGTTCTGGTGCTCCGGGAGTGGATTATGCACTATGCCCATGTTGGGTGGTGCTGCTGCTTGTGCTGGTGGTCTTGCTTGCTGCTGCTGCTGCTGTGGTCTTCTCGCCTTCAGGGCTGATATGTACTTTTTCATCTCCTCCCAGTCTATGCCGCCTTGCTCGTTGAGATCATGAATATAATCTCTGAATTGGAAGCAGGTGTCAATGGTATGCCCAGGTTGCCTATGGAAGTAGCAATACCTGGACGTATCGGCATTTTGAGGCCAGACGGCCTTTTCCCTTGGCAAAACTAAGACATTAGCTGCCATTAGAGCGCTGAAGATATCTGCCAAGGATTCTGGGAGGGCCGGATATTCTGCCCTCTTCGGGCCTGAAGGTCTTCTCTGCTGGTTGTAGTCACCAGGAGGAGGGACATTATGGTACGCCGGCGGTGCGCGCGGCTGATACTGTAGCTGTTGCTGATATTGCTGCTGTTGGGCTGCTGGTACTTCTGTTGCCATTGCGGCTGTTGTTGTAGCTGTTGCTGGTTCTGATTCGGCTGCTGGGGCCACTGATACTGTTGCTGATAATGGGGGTTCTGCTGCTGCCTATACCCTTGTTGGTTCGGCTGCGGTGGCCTCTGGTATTGCTGCTGGTTCCTCACGAACTGGGGCGAGTTATTGTTCATGCTACTGACTTGCTCGTGAGAGAGCGTGCCCTCAGTAGTCGGACCTGTGCTGGGAGAATTTGGCACTGCAGGCTTCCGAGGTGGAGGCCTGCTAGGTCTGTGAGGATCAAAGACGCTAGAGAACGTAGCGTCCTTGAAGGCATTTTGGCAGTACCGTGCTCTTTCATAGAGCTCTGCCATGTTAGTCAAATTGTTCAAGGAGAGGACTAGCTTGAACTGGGGCGTGGGGTTAGAAATTAACATCTTCACTTGCTCAGATTCGGACAAGTGATCCTTCACCTTTTCGGCCAGGCCCCGCCACCTGTCAGTAAAACTGACAAACTCCTCATCAGGTTTCATCTTTTCTGCAATGAGGTCCGTGATAGACAAGGAGGGTGCAACTCTGTCCTGGTATCGTTGGATAAATTTGCGTGAAACGATACCGTAATCCTCTACTTCGGAGGGTTCCAGAGAAAAGAACCACTCGAGGGCTGGTCCCTCTAGAGATCTCCTGAACAAAAAGGCCAATGACCTCTTGTCGTTCTGCCAGAAAGATGATTCGTACATGAACTCCTTCAGATGTGTGAAGGGGGTACCAGTACCGTTGTACTTCCGGTATACTGGCATCTCAGAGGGTGGCAGATGGAATACTGGCAGGCTCGGTAAACTGATCTCTGGCACAGCTTTAACCCCCATTATCTTTTGGAGGTTGTTGAACTGTTCATCCATGCGCTCCATCTTGGCCAGCAACGCTTGCGTGGTCAGATCTGCCTGGGGAGGAGGAGGAGGTGGAAGTACTTGATAGGCCTGCTGCCTAGAGTACGTTGGACAGGGAGGACAATAAAGAGGAGGTCCGGCAGAGCTTTCGCTATGCCCGAGGGCATTTTGATAAATAGGCGTTTGCGGTCTAGCCGGTTGCCTAGATGATGAAAGCTGTGGCCCAGCTGGCCGAGAAGTAATATGAAGGCCTTCTTTGGCCTGATGGATATAAGGAGGAGGAAGAGGAGGTTGTTGAGTAACAACAGGGGGAGCCACAGGGTTCGGCTCAGCAGGCTGTACGGGTGCCTTCCCCTTCAGAATAGACTAGATGGCCTCGAACTGCTGAGGGTCCAGTCGGGAGGCAAGAACTCCCAAGGCGTTGACGAGATCCGAAGGATCAGAGGGTGAGGGATCATTCTGATTCATGTCCCCCTCAAGATCGGGATTAGGGATCGCATATTCATGCGGGGGAAGATCAGGATATCGATCCTGTGGATGAAAGAGAGGCGTCCGGACATTCCCATCTTGTCGATATGGAATGGGGACGGAATTACGGGAGGCATCAGCATCTCTCCCGTTCTCATAGTTGTAGTCCGAATCGCGAGGGGCATTAGCATCTCCCTCGTAGTTGATGATGGCGTCTTGAGCCATACTCAAGTCCCTGCCTGATCGCAGCAGCATGATGTTAGATTCCCTTTTCAAAGATTTGACAAACAAGTTGTACAGAGATTAATCAAACAAGTGGATGTTTAACGTGATTTTAAGGTTCCTTGTTGAGTTATTTGAATTGTATTAAACCACAAATTCGCTCAGGGAAAGGATCCTAGTTTCAGTTCGATTTCCACCGTTATTCTCTAGGGCTTTCTCTCACAATGCTTTCGGAATCTAGCCGGGACTTCAATTGGTACAACCAGCCCGATCATCAAGGAGGAATACCTTGATTTTGGGGACTTATGGAGGTCTCAACGTCAACTTCTCTAGTCTGATCAAGGGACCAACCCAATCAGAGAGAGTTGCTGACGTCGAGTAGTGTGTTCCTAAGAAAAGGAGGGTATTCACCTCAATGCGTATGCGCTACGGCCTGGATGGCCTCTAATGCTTAATTAATAATGGGTAGCTAGCACTTAAATCACAGAAATCTGGGAACTGAAAAATAATTAAGAAACTGTCTGAATCGCGTCGATGGTAGTAGACGCTATTCAAAACAGAACTTAATTTTTTGCAGAAACAGATCTGAAAAATAACTAAGAAACTGTCTGAATCGCGTCAATGGTAGTCGACGCCATTCAATACAGAACTTAATTTTTTCGCAGAAACAGATGCATACAACAGAGAAGATATGAAGACTGAAAGGCGTCTAGGGGTGTTGACGCGGTTTTGAAACGCGTCAGTGCTCCTGGACGCTTTTCAGTTCGCAGAAACAGTTTTGCAGGAGGATTTTCTGGGTTGAATCCTCCTCAACATTTTTTACTCTTCAAGATGTAAGGTATTTATAGGCTTTTTCTGCGTTCACGATTAACATAGAAAAATCTAGGATTTATCCATCTTAACCAACAGATAAATACTTATTAATTCATCTTTATCTGTAATTATCTAAAACGCATCCAGCACGGCTGACGCTTTTCAGATTAATTAAGATAAGGATAAATATCCGGGAAAACTTATCTTTATCTTTATTAGCTAAAACGCGTCTACATGTGTAGACGTCTTTTACACTAATTAAGATAATGATAAACATCCGGAAGAGAAGTTAAAATAACTTAGGAAACCTAAAACGCGTCAGCCCTCACATACGCCTTTTAGTTAAAATAATCAATTGATTAAAATTCAAATTTAAACGTTAAAATAAGAATAAACTCTAAATAGCGTCCACACGGGTCGACGTCTTTTAGAATTCTGCATATTTTAACTGAAATTTGAGCTAAAATCAATTTAATTGATTAACTTAAACATGTCTGTTAAACCCGACACTCAAAAATATCAATAAAAATTAATTAATGATTAAATATCAGACCATTCTGAGGCATTATTATATGATATGAAATTTACTCAAAATGATGTCAAAATTAACGTGTCTACAAATGGGTTATTCAAACGTGAGCTTTAAAAAGTAATGGAGAAAATAAAAATCAATTACACAAAAGGAGGAGAAAATAGGGAACAATCACACAAGAACATAGAATGTATACTAGTCCGGTCTGTCCAGACCTACGTCCAGTCTCCAAAGAATCATCTTGGGACTACCACTAACACAAGGAACAAACCCCTTATATGTTAAACACGAAACAGACAACCCCTGATCCTCTCTTCAATACAATGAAGAAGAAACAACATCATCCAGCACAACTGCGTTAAATGCATGTCATGAAAGAAGAAAAAAAAATCATTGTATGAGACTCTCGTTAAGTGCACCAGATTATATTAATGAAAAAGATAGTACAAAGATAACCAAATTGTTTAGTTGTTAATGCTGGTCGTATGAAAGTGGAACAATTACATGTCAGGTGTGATTATATATCAAATCAAAAAAACCTAATCAACTTCTTAAATCTGGTCCCCATCACTTCCATCCTCATTACATTATCTGCTTACTTCCGTCAACGTGAAAATTAGAGAATGGTTGACAGAGATAGGATGAAAGAAGAGTTTATAGGAAGGGTGAAACATCTTACTTGAATTCACTCTTTGTAAGGTGGTATCCACAAATTAGCAATTCACTAAGTAATGGACACCAGCCGTTCCAAGCAGGCTGATCTCTGTAGAAAGATGGGGGATAAGAGAAAAAAGAATGCTAGGAAAGGAGATGAGAGGAAGGAAAAGATAAGAGGATCGAAAGGAGATATATATGGCAGTTTGGTTCTATTACTCGAGTAACTAGAGGCAGATTGAAACTTTTAAATTTTAAAACTATGGGATCAAAGTTTTTAAAATTCAAAACTCTCTAACCATCTCTCAATGCTTTATCCGCCGTTAGTTACTTAGGTGTGAGAGGACACCGGATGGGTGAGGCTACGCGGGTGGTTAATGGGTGGAGCAATTTCTCTCTAATTTTTCTCAATATAATGTAAAAAATAGAGAGAAGTGAAAATGGGGAATGTTGTGTTCTCCTTCCGTGGGTAGTTATCTCTCTATTCCCACTCAGTAATATAAACAAAAGATCCATGCTATGCATGGAGAAGCGAAAAAAAAAAAAGATTAGTTAGAGGTTCTAGTTTTATTGACTTAGGTATTCTTTAGAAAATAATATCTTAATATTATTGAAGTCACTTGTCACCTTTATTGATCAATTAACATTTTATTTTCCTTTGAAAAAACATTATCCCAAGCATTGTCAAAAAAATAATAAAACATTGAGGTGTATGAATGTCAATAAATATATGTTTATTCGAAGGATATTGATTAAATGATGCAATGAAACTAAAAGCATTGTATAAATTATATCTATATTGATGACAAATTACACTTTAATTTGTAACATTCATCATTGGCATAGACAATGGTGAGCCAACCATGTGGGGAAAGCGAAAGAGAGATGGATGTAGAATTATGTTTTTAAAGTGTTTATCAATTAGATAATAAAGAGGGGTACATACTTTACTAATGAGAGATGCTAGCGTGATGGGAAAGTTTACCTATTTCTGTTATCTTGCCTAAAGGAGAACCTCAAGCTGAGGAGTTTTTCATAAATTTGCTGTATGCATATTGTCCTCTTTTTCAAATACAAGCCAATCAAATTCATCTAAGTCAAGTGGGTAAAAAAACTGGGGACACTTTTCGGTCATAATAGTATTTTCCTTTACTAATACAATTAACACTAAGAGGAAGTTAATGAAAGAATCAAACGAATGTACATGATAGTCAGAAATTTCTTTCCGAGGAGAGCAGGAAATGTAGTTTAACTGCAAGTATCAGAATAGATTTAGACAAAGTTATCCACACAAAAATTGCTTTTCGGGTTATCTTGTACCCTGTGGTTTCACACACTTCATCTTCTCCCAGTACGCAGTCTTTAGTAGTAGAATGGATGCAAATGAGTTGGATTTATAATTGTATTTGCTATATTATCGGTTTTAAAAAATTATTTATTAACTGATTTATAAATTAATAATCAGTTGGATAAATGTATCTACTATATTATCGGTTCCCATTTGCAGCCTCCTGGGATAATACTCCTTAACGATGGAACATCCCTACTAATTAATCTTTCACAAAATTTCTGGTTTGTCCATTCACGCTGGACTTTTATCTCCTGTGTGCAGATTTTGTGTCGAGTTCTTATAATCTTATGGCTTAATTATGGTCGAGAGTAGGGATGTAAATTAATGGTACCCGAAATCTATTTGTTCGTTTGTTTCAGAAGTTTAAAAATCATAAAAGAATATAGTTTAAAGGATAAGAAAAAGAATACTATCTTATCTGAGGGATTTAGGGCAGGAAAGAGATACATTTAGGGCAGGAAAGAGATACATCTTTTTTCAGCCTGATTATTCTAGTATATGTCTGTTCTCATTCACCCGTCTTCGCTATTGATTGCATCTTACTTAAAATTCTCTCGATATGAAATCTCCAATCATACCCACATCATTGCATGTCTTATTGTCCATCCATTATTTTAACCCTTTCTCTCCCTTATTTATTAGTTTGCAAGGTTCATTTTTACAAATCTCACTTGATTTACAAGTAAGTTTATAAGAACTATTTAAAAAGAATTTATATCTATGTATATTTTGAAAGTAGTATTTCGTTGTTCATCTAGGAGCGCAGAAGATTAAGCTTGTTGACACATAGATATTGTCTAATAATTTAATCTTTCTGTATCGATTGACGATAATTTTAAAGGATAAAGATAAGGATATACATATTCCTTAAAAGATAAAGATAAGGATCATGTTTTAAGAATGAAGATAAAACTAATATTACCCAACATTTATCCAAACTAATATTACCCAACATTTATCCTTTTACATCCCTAGTTGAGAGTCATTAGATATGATTCTCATCTGCACGTAAAATTAACATCATGCATTGACGGTGTCATTTGGCACATCATAAAATGCCGTAAAATCTCGATTTTGAAATACCAGTTTTAAAATCAGCAAAGATAAAATTCCCGATCTTAAAATTATCGATTATGAAATCATTGGTTTTGATTTACGACCATTGTGGACTTGTGAACAAAAATCAGGTAAAAGAGGATTTTAGGAGTAAACCGGTTTTAACATATGGTAATTTACGACGCACCAAGTTAATGAATAAAAAGTACCGTAACACGATTTACAGCATACCAAATGCAAGGAAAACACCATTTTAAGACTGTTTACGGCATTTTATGACTATTTATGAAGCATCAAACAATAGTGACACTTCAGTATCATTGTATTATATGCATCTTCTTGTTTAGATATGATATCTTGTGTTGACGTTAACTTTTTTCAGTTTATTTATGTACAGTTATTTTGAACTTTTTAGTTTATTTTTTATCTGACCCCTCGTTACTTTAGATATGTATTCATGTTAGGTCAACATTTCTTGACATTACGGGTAACTGATTTAGGACCATACACAGCATAGCATGGTAACTACTAGAGGTACATGAGAATAAAAGAAGTAGTGGCATTATTTTAAGTTAAGCATTTTCGGTTTCTCTCTTTCTCCTTTATTCCTCTATCTGAAATAATTGCAAAATAGTTTAGTGGACAGAAGCACATCCAAAAGACTTAGTAAACGTGTCTTTTGTGCAGAACATATGATCTGATAAGAATCTTATTCTCTTGGATGAGCCATTTGGGTGACATCGTTGATCAAGAAGTGGAAACATGCTTGAGGGAGCTTCTGAAATGAACATGTTATTCATATAAAAAACTTCCATATTGTGTGGATAATTAAGGAGTATAGTTTAGCTTATTGGTTTTAAAATAAAAACCAGAAAAATGGTTGTATCAGTTGCAATTTAATTAGAAAGTCTCTGGGTTTTGTTTTCTGTTCAAACCAGAAAAACTCTCATATTGATGGTTTTTTTATACCATGTGAGATGGTAAAATTTGTGAAATTAGTTTGTTTTATACAGAATAATTCCTTTTTTACTTCTATCTCCGGTATTAAGTTGTTGAATTTAGTCTGTAAACCGAGTGCTAATTATCTTTGTTTTTGCCATTGCATAAATTCTATTTCACAATTGCAACATATGTTGTTCTCAAGTTCTTTATTCTTTCTCATACAAAGTTGCAACTTTGGTTTAGAGCATGGTATGAAAGAAGGAAATTGTGTAGCGATAAACATTTTTATGGTCTTAGAGCACGGGCCTAGTCAGCAAATACAAGTGCCATTGGTGGAAATATTGGCACAATTATGCAATTCCAAAAGAATCTTGAAAGAAGACTGAGACTCAAGGTTAAGTTTGATTTTGAGACGTGTTCTTTATGTTTGAATAATTGAACTACTTGGGTCAGATTCTTAGCAAATTATCAAAGAAACAACATGAGAGCTTGATCTTCTTTCTGAAACTAATTCAATATGGTTTTTGAGTGAGAAAGATTTTTTTCTTTTAATTGGTTACTCAAGTGACTATTTATCAAAGCTTCAGCTATTGGTTACTCCTGCGAGCTTCCTTATCTTTGTTACTTTTCACTGAGAACTTGGGCATCTAATGTGTTGCTGTGATTTAGTTCTTGCTAATATTGTGTTTGGATAGTGACAGTTGAAACATAGAACAAAAGACTATTTGAATTCTTACCAAGATAATTTTCTAAGCATAATAGAGTTGTCCTATAATTGTTAATTTCTTTTTGTTTCTTCCACTGTGATACAATAGAGGATGATACATGTAGTGGCTTTTCAGAAATCATGCTTGTAGAGTACTTAATGGGGAAACTAGCTACACGCCTCATAAGTGGTCTGTGTCCCTTCAGTCATAAATATCCACCAGGGGTATTGTTGACAAGCATTTGAAAGTTAGGCATATCTTGGAGTTCACCTGGCTCCTCATAGATATGGGTGGAATCATCACAAGCTTGAGAGACCCATGCAAAAGTTGTTGCTTAGAGACATATTTCAAAGGTTATTAGCATCATCAATTATTGATTTGGTCATGAGATTTGCAATAATTAATAAATCCTTTGCTTTGGTTCATGCTGCATTTTTAACTTCAAGCACCCCTATATGATTTAAAGGGAACGAGTTGTCTATCAACATGATTAGAACAAACCTTTTTGTTTTCCCTTCCTTAGGGATGGTTAGGCCATGTTTGGTGTAGCTTCCAATTGGAAGCACTTTTGCACTTCCTTTTGATTATTTTGGGAGAAAGCAATATATTGGATCTTGAAAGCCATTCATGTAGTTAGCTTTTAATCAAAACCTACAAATTGGAGTTTCTAAGATTGGGAAAAAGATGAGATTGTTATGAAAAGATTGACTTTAAAATTCATTATAACTCTCCTTGAACTCTCATCCTATATGAAAAGTAGAAGCCAAAAGTGACTTTGAGACAGAAGTTTTGCCAAACACGTCCTAGGTGAGACGTAATTGAACTCACCTATATGAATTGTATTTCATAAAGAAAATACTTTTCTCGAGTTCTAATTATGAAATACAATTAATGAATTTAAGTGAGAATTAGTTATGGATTCATTTCTCTAGTAGTGAGTTGATAGGCCCAAGCACCAGGGCTGTTCAAAATATGAAAAAGGAAATATGATATACAAGGGAAAAATGGGTGGAGAGAGCATAAGAACTACTTGAAGAATTGAAATATCACATCTATCAATTCCTCCATCTGCATTGTAGCAATGTTGCTGCAAACCAGCTTGCTGAGGAATGGAGGCCTTGTGCCCTTTCAATGGAAAACACCCCTCGCTTACCACAACATTCACAAAAGCTAGGCAGCGTACGTACATACGAATAAGCTAGGCCAGACTTTGCTGGAAAGAAAAAAAAGAAAAAAGAAAAAAAAACGAAGCCTATGTGAAGTTTAGAGAAAAGAGGAACAATACCTGAAGGAGTATCTTCTCCATCTTTGAAACTGAATTCACATGTGTTGGAGCTGTGAATTCAATCCTCCATTGTTCTTCTAAACTTTAAATTTGAAGGGAATCATATATCTCCCAAGGAATATAATTCCCAAATTTAAATATATATACGGTACACTAAGCTAGGATTTCAATTCCTATCCCCTTATGAATTGCAAACTCCATTACGATATTGATTAGACTCATCTTAGTATGCTACAACAAATCAATCAGATATAACCACAGGAGCACCAATATTGGAAATGTGAGAACAATATCAACAACCTTTCCACCAGCTTGCACACATTAGAATAACTCGATTCCACATATACATTAGTCACTGTACTACCACATAATCGAACCTGGAGACAAAGTTTCATGAAGTAAATGATATGAAATAGATAGCAAACCAGGCTGCAGAAAAGTAAACATCTAAAACAGCCAGTGATCCATGACATTCTGGGAGACTGATGAATTTTTGTGATGTGTAAAGCAGGAACACAAAATAGATCAGGATGAACTTTTGTCATATGTAAAGCAAGAATACAAACTCTATCTTCTGCACCAAAGAGTACTTTTGAATGAAAGCATTCCATCCATGACATTGTAGGGCAAGTAGACAGGAATTACAAATTAGGAAATGGGATAAATTCTTTCTCGAAGATAGTTTCTGCAGTTTTTATGATGCACTTCATGTTCCCAAGAAGCTGAGGTTGTACCCGAAGAGAAGCGACGGAGTCCACAGCTGAAGCTCTCATATGTAACCCTAAAAAGTTCAGAGAAAGTCAAAGATTTTCATAGCATGTTCTAAAGAAACTCATGAAGGTACGAGAAAATGCCACAAATTACGAAAGGATAACACAATCCAGTCTAGTTAATGCAAAATAATAATTTAGATGCGAGCTGGGCTACATTGTGAGCTGTGAGAAGCTGCAACCTGGGATAGGGCTTTTAGGATGATATACTTTGTTCCTATACCTCACTTTCTACACACCCCTTCTAGGAATGGAAAGGTTAAGAGTGCGGTTCCTCTCAGTACGTGTTTGAACTGAACTCAGTGAGTACAGAGAAGGAAAAGAGAGTCTTTCATATAAACCCTCCCCGGGAATACAAAAAGCACCATGTGAGGGTTTTTTTGAAATCTTCCCCTCTCTTGACTGACTGAGTCTAGTCCAAACCTGGACGTAGAGGATCTCTAGTCAAAGGTTAAATGGCTCTCCTTAAGGAAGCAGTGGTACCATCTTAGGTGTGGGGGCCAACATTGATGCTTACGTAATAATATAAATAAAGCATAAATAAGGAATATAATGATTTTCTTGAATAGAATATGAGGAAGAAATTTGAGAAACAAAATCTAGCTAACCTGAATATTGGAGGCCCTATTTGGCCTACGTTCCCTCTTCACGACCCTTCCATGTTGAATGTAGGAGAGGACTTCCGGCCTTGATCTAAACCTCAGATTCTCTCGGCCAGGGGAGTAGTAATACTGCATATATCAAACCATAGGTGTTGTTTCAATCTTTGATTTTAGGAAGAAGAGAAAAGATGTCAGATAACATAGTGCAACCATGCCATATGTCCTAAGGGCTGATAAAAATTGCAAACATAATTTCAAATCTGTGTAAAATTAATATATCCACGACAAACAGTATATTGAGATATATGCCAGCAAAATTAAAACAAAATACAAATGCGAGGAATATGAATATACATATCCACAGCAAACGGTATATTGAGATACATGCCAGCACTTGACTTGGTGCCATGGCTTTGCTTGCTTGGATGCATATCTAGTCTCACATCATCTATTTCATGCATGGTACCTACTGTAGTGAAATTAAGATAGAAAAAACTAGAGAAATATGGATTGCTACTGAAGAAATGTACAATGTAGTAAACTACAAACCTGCCTAGGTAGATTAGAGGGCAATATTACTAGATCTACCATTCTCTATGGCTATTTCCATTTTTACATGATGGATATATGTGGGCTACAAAATTGTAGGTCACAGTACTTATTTAATATCTAATCTTTCTGTACATTGAATATGATCAGATAGCACATGACAACTAATATTTGTCCAATAAACAAAGATCAATTAAAAGTTACAAACATGATGATAAATCTATTGGAGGTAGATATGATTTTTAGAACACTTGATAATGAGATACATAATGACACTTGACTTGCTAGTATAATAACAAAAATACATGCTATATATATGATGGCAATATAGGGCTCATTACCTATTTGATGTTAATATTGAGGTTGTTGAGAGAAAAGCTATGGTTTGTCATGAAATGCAAGAATGAGTTATTGATGGTGAGATGTACGAAATTGAAAACTAACAAACTACCATGTATAGAGGTCATGGGTTCAAGTAATAAAATTTTTAGATTGTTTTTTATATGAAAATATATACAGAAGAAAGTAAACAAATTCAGTCAATGAACGAATTAAATCATTTCAAAGAAAGGGTTTAACCTTACAATCAAAGAAGAACATTTGGCTAGAATTTAAAATGGTGTTACAATAAAGAATAACACGGTGATTAACTAAGACAAAATAATATCCTTTTGAATCTTATCAAGTAATCATCTAAACGTTTAGTCTATATTTTTTTTCTCTCTAACTATTGAAGTTTATAGTTTTGCAAACAATCCACATTACCATAAATGCCTTTTAATTCATTTAATTATTTACAAGAAAATTAATAAATAAAAATAACCAGTAAAAAGACTAAATTCAGCCACTTTGGAGACAAAGAACATAAATGTTCTAATTTTGATAATACATATGTATCATTGCCAAGATTCTCTAATGTTATGTTTGTAGATATGTCAACCTTCTTTTGCTTCTTTTAGAAATGAATCAACAATAATAAATTTTGATCTTATAATATTGGAAGGAGTTTAAAAATATGCTTTGACACTCAAAAAGCTTTTAAATGTTTTAGACAATGGAGTGTGTGTTTGTGTGTGCGCGTGCATGCATGTGTATGTGCGTAGAGGGATGCTATGATGTGGAGCATGGTTATGACTGCATAGAGTTTGAACTCTGTAATTGATGTTCAAAACTAAAATTTTAAGGGATTGGAACAACCCTAAAGGTAATTAACATAATTTTCTATTTTTTATTTTTTAAAATTTTTACACCAATCGAGAAGGAAGATAAAAAGTGGCATCTATACTATGGTTAAATTTCATGATTGGATGATCAATATTAAGCTCTAAGGGATGAGAACAGCTCTAAGAGGGTAATTGAATATTTAAAATTTTATAATAAATTTTATTTTTTTTCAACATGGAGATGAGGTCAAAAATAAACGTACGGCAAGGCCACATACTAGGATATTATTTCACACACACACACACACACACACACACACACACACACACACACACACACACACACACACACACATATATATATATATATATATATATGTTATAGATACGTATAAATACATAGGTATATATTCGTGTGTGTATACACACAAACACACAAATGTACATACATATATAGACTACTACTCTCTTTTATTAAAGAAGATATTAATGTGTGGAGGCTCCTTGAGTGAAGCAATAGTGTCATCACAGTAAATTATTTTATCTTTTATATTAATTGTCCATATTGCTATCCAGTTAACTTTTTAGCAATTTCTGAGCATAGATAATGCCCCTAACTTGCGAGGCATATAATGATCTTTAAATAACCAGTTATACATACATAGTGTGCGACATATGCCATCAAAAATTAGAAATATGTGTAATGATCATCATATTTTACTTCTTATAGAATTACAATATGACTTGACTACCAACTTTAATATTGACTTGATATTGATTAAAAGTTAGACATATAAAATGATTGCATTTTTCATACAAATTATTTGGTAAAAGAACAAAGAAATTTAAATTGATTAGCCCATATTAAGATAAAGAAATGTTTTAAAAGGACATTTAAGACTTAAGTAACTTGTTAAGAGAAAGAAATATTTTAGAAGGACTTTTAAGAGTTGAGTAACTTGTATGTTTGCCATACATAATATCTTGTGATGTCTTTAGTTTCTCTACTTATGAAAATTATCACACACAAAGAAATTTAAATTGATTAGCCCATGTTAAGGGAACTAAATGTTTTAAAATGACTTTTTAGAATCAAGTAACTTGTATGTTGGCTATATGCAATATCTTGTAATGCCTCTAGCTTTTCTACTTATGAAAATTATCACACACACACACATATATGTATGCATGTATGTATATATATTAATAAGATTTACGAAAAATTTCTACTAACCATATTGTGAATCTACTCAGAACAAGGAAGCCAACATGAAAGATATGTGTCTAGATGAACAAGATTAGTTGTTTCTCATTTAGAACTATTCAATTCATCATTAATGTATTATTGTAATAGAAAATTATTGTCAATAATTATTAAACAACACATGAAAATAGCTTTTCTTCATCCATCGTTTAAAAGAAAAAACTTGAAGAAGAATATAATTAAGGGAACAATTAGGAAAACTCTACTTGATTGTAAGGGTTATATATTTTACAATTAGTGAAATAGATGGAAGATCGAATTACAAAGATTTAAGAATATTATTAAGAAATTTATCCTCTACATGACTATAATAATGGGTTGCAAAGGAGAAAAGTAATCAGATGTTTCACTTTTTTAAATAACATGTAACTTTTGGCGCTTATGAGATACTATATAAATCAACAGACTACGTTATGAATATAAAATCAAATGAAGGGATGAAACTTGACAATCTATATTTTCATAAGGACGTCACCTTATATGCTATAGATTATATGTAAGGTCTTTCATAAGTTTGTTTAGGAAGCTAGGTTTCTTTCCATGTTTTCACTATCATAAAGTGGGAGGTGACTTCTTGGAAATTAAGACTTCTATAATTGTTTAGCTCAACAACAAAAAAAGGTTTAGAAATGATTTTGCTTATAAATGTAGCACTCATAATAAATAATGTAATTTCTTCTTGAATGATCAAACATTTAATTTTACTTAAATTATTAAATAAACAAAATTTACATGAATTATTTGACATTTATGGTTGACATAACATGAATCATTGAACCATAAGGAACTTTTTAATTTCTAAGATAACTGTATTATTTTACAGAAGAAGTTAGTGGAATTTGTTTAACCTATAGAATAACCAGATAGCTAATGAACTCCAACAAAGAAGTGAGTTGAAATGTAGAATGCTCCCAATAATAGTTTGACAAAATTATATAATTATTGATCTTTTATCTCGTAATATTAATCTTGCATATATATGATTGGCTATTTTCAAATTTCACAGGCAACATTTCTATTGAGAGTCAAATTGAGTCTTCTATTGGATATTTACATAATTTATAAGGTTAGCATTTAGCGAAATGGGGTTGTTACTACGTTAAATTTATTCAATCTATATATTAGTATGCATTAAAACTTGATATGACAATAAATTGGAAAGAGATATTTAACTATAGAAAGAATATGAAAGATAATGAGTTGAAAAATCCTATAGATGACAAGCAGAAACTAAAAGCATTTGGGTAAAATACATGCTAGTTCACAATGAAATCATTTACTACTAAATTAATTTTAGTGACGTAAAGGAGAGTCAAATGAAAGTGGTGGAGGAGTGCCATGAAAGAGACTTGGATAAAAATGTTAATATTGCTTAATGCCCATGTTGTCAACATTTCCTTAGGAGTTAATACATTTGATCTAATTATATAATATTCATTTGGATTATATTTTTTTTAAATTTTTCTACTGGACATACATGTACAAACTCACACATGCATGAATCTACTCATGTACGTCAAAATGCAAATACATACACATCAACATAAATAACGTCATTCATCAGTTACTTGCAAATAGTTATAAGTGTCAATTCTTCTTAGTAATTGTATATCATTTATAATTATTATTCTGCAAATCATCACACCTACGATTTAATTAAGTGGTAGGAACTAATAGATTCTTTTTTCAAGAACTATTCAGAATAACCATTTAATGATAGTGGCAAGCTAGCTCATTCCTACTCATTTCCATTGGGAAAGCTACTTCTTTTCTCTTTAGATTTGTCCTTTTATTCATGTAAAATCATTACAACAAAGGTCTAAGAGTGGCTTTTTATATTTGAAGTGGGATGGAAACAAATTTTGCCTAGTATGTATTGTTACCAAATTTTTACTACATTGTCCATAGTGTTTAATCTTCCATATTGTGCCATAGTAATTTAATTTGATTTTGTCATTTTATCTTCTTTACTCTCAATCAACTTGTGTTTTTCATAACTTTGTTAAGTATATAAATGATTTTTCATTTCTAGATGATTAGATGTAGTATTTTCCTTTCATTTGTTTTGGATAATTGTTAAGACTATCATGATAACATTTTTAGTTGCTCTACTTTTTAGAAGATAATAGATAAAGATTGAGTGATTTTTTTTTTTTATCAAAGATGATAGTGCAAACATTTATATTCTTTTTGTAATTTAAAAGCTTGAAGTAGTATGAAAAGTTCTAATAGAAACAAAGGAATAGGAGGCATAGTAATGATGGAGGGGTCTATATGGATAGCTATAGTGCAAGGAGTCCGTTACATAACCATCTAGCAATTCTATCAATCATTTATTTTTCTTCACATCTTTTAGTGAGCACTAAGTCTTCAATGATATTCAAAATGATGATTGTACTATGAATACGTACCTTAAAGTGTGATTTTCTTGATAAATGTAGTCTAGATTTACTATTATGTATATATATATATATATATATATAATGTACATGCTATTTTTGTGTTACAATGATTAGTACCGAATTCTTATTTATGGTGTACTTTATTATTTTGGTAAAAAGTATCAACGTGTGAGTACAAACAGTGTAAATGGGTGTCATACAATGTGAGTACACAAATGTTATAATGAATGTGGGTATTGTTATATGTTACATGTAGCTAGAATGAATGGACAATCATATGTTGCATGTAAGAGGTCATAGATGAGCCTTATAATATCTTAAAATATTAAGAAAAATGAGAGATATTTGCCTAAGGTTATGAAGAAGTATAAGAAGGCTTGAAGTGGACTTATGCCTACAGTTATCTAGAGAATGAAGGGAAGATCAACACATAATTTTTTTTACTCGTATATAAAGATCTCTTATGCTAAGATCACAAATGAATATTGCCTGTAATTCTAAGAGACTTTTCCATTCGTTTTGAACTATAGGCATATCCTACATACACTCATGGTTTTTTATGTATGTAATCTCTATAGATATATGAACAAGCCCTATGGTCTACAACTGTGGATTGTGTAAGGAACCATGCGGGATGAAGAATAATGCAACACAAATGTTAAATAAAATAAAATGCCACAATTCCGGATCCATTATAAAATAACGTAAATTTGGTGATCGATTATCATCTTGTGCGAAGTCAAATTTGTAACCATTCAGTTCCGACAGAGCGATGCCACTAGCCGCGCAGGTGTCCAGTCTCTAGTAGTATTTACGGGATCCTCCTATTGATGGTTCATCTTTGCTCCCTTGGCAGGTTCGGCAAGATTGCTGGCATTCCTCCTCTGTGACGATGTGTGCGGCATGTGGATAGGAATTCTAAACACTTGGGAATCGGTGAAGCAAAGGAAGGGGGCACCCCTGTACTAGGCACCAGAGAGGGAGAGAGAGGGGGGTGGGGGGGCTAGAACTAGACGAAACTTGAAGCTTGGCCCAGGACTCTCTCTTAGTGTTTATTTATATTAAATGGGTGCTACTTTTCACATAAGTCTCCAAATTAATATAAAATCTATTTAAACACCATTGACTGTGAATCTTTGTGTGTGTGACCCTCTAGGCCCAAGTACTGGTTCAGTTTTTGATCCATTAAGCCCAGTAACTCTTTAGTGACTTAAAGTAATTAATTTAATATCTCATATTAAATAATTACTTAACCGAATTAACATCTCATATGATTCGATCGGACTTCCGATCAAGTTGGGTGCCAAGCAACACCGTACGATCCCAAAAGGTAATAGGATTTTAGCAACCTACTCAAAGACACTTTTCATCATCAGTTACCATGTGGCTATAATCCTCCAAATGTACTAATGCTCTCGAGTCAACTTAGGTTATGGTCAACAATCAAATCTTAACCGATCAACTCACTGAGATTAGATGTCGTTATACAATATCAGAAAACATATTTTTTAATATAATATCCACCATGTATAGGGACTCCTTCGCATCATTCCCAGATTATTCTATCTTCAATTACCGAGAGCGAATCATCCTGTATTGATCACTCAATCACCTTCGAAGGTATTCCATTGAATCCGATCACTTGACTAATTAGGACCTTATGGTTGGAGATGATGGATATAAGTGTCCTCTAAGCCAATCATAAGACACCTATTTCAATCTGGTTCACTAATGAATGGCATTAAATTCATTATGTAGATTGGCATATTTATAAATGCGCATAATGAAGTCCATGAATATGTGCAATAGTCATCAGATTATGATGAGATCATAATAATGAGACTGATGACTTATAAACACATATTCTCAATTGTTCCTAGTCGTAGGATGTTTGAGAAGGACATCAAACATCCGGTTAGACTAGTACAGGTTATTCCAGCTCATATGATGAGGGTGACTGATCTCGTTAGTTACTAGTGTGGAGACACAATGGTAAACCTGTAGGTGCTCATTGGAGAATGAGTTCACTGAACTGATCCGACATGAATCGCCGAATGGTAATTTACCTGACTGTCAATCGGCTTGATTCATCGTCACAGTAGCGTGGTTGATCATTGGACTTGAGACACCAAAGACACCTTGTCGGTGGACTTCTGGAGTTTGACCTTGACCTACGAATCCCTATCCACGGGATCTCAAATAGTCAAGGATCGGGTCCAGCGGAAGACCTTCGAAGGTGATTGTGTGTTCAATAAAGGATCGTTCGCTCTCAGGTAACTGGAAAGAGAATGCTCTAGAGTAGATCCGCAGGAGTCTCTGGCCAGAGCAGAAACAATATCAGAAAAGTGGTTTTCGGATATTGTACAGCGGAGTCTGATTCAAGTGAGTTGACCATCTAGGGTTTGGCAGTTGACCATACCCTAGGTTAACTCGAGAGCATTGTGTGAACGAAGGATTATAGCCACGTGGTAACTGTGGACGGACAGGTTCCATGAGTGGGTTGCTGAACCCCATTACCTTCCAGGATCATGCGGTGTTGCTTGGCACCCAACTTGATCAGAAGTTCGACCGAATTCACATGCGATGTCAATTCGGTTAAGTAATTAGTTAATATATAGATATTAATTAATTACAATAAGTCAATAACTAGTTATTGGACTTAACGGACTGAAAATCGGACTGGTAAATGGGCCTAGAGGGTCACACGCAATAAGATTCTCAGTCGGTGGTACATAAGTGGGATTTATATTTACTCGGGGACTTTTGTGAAAAGTCGCGCCGACTTAATATATATACACGCTGTTGAGAAACCCTGGGCCAAGCTCCAGGGATTTTCCTTGCTGGCCGTCATCCCTCCTTTCTCTCTCTTCCTCTGGGCGTCCCGTTCGGCCCGCCAGAACAGCTTCCGTTTTCGCCGCGTGTGATTCCCGAAAGTCGGGAATTCCCGTCGGCGGGATTTCCGCAATCGTTGCGGTGACGGATCTTCAGCGAGCGAGCTGAAACGGACGAGGGATCGAGGACGAACCACCGCGGAGGATCGCGTGGATACCGCTGGAGGCCGGACGCTTGTGCGGCTAGCGGCATCGCCTCGACGGAACCGAAACGGAAGCGGATTCGAATCCGCGCACGGTAATCAGATTCGAACTCGGTTTTTCGGTTTGAGTTTTTCATTCCGAATCGGATCAGCGGGTATCGGGCGGGATTAATTTTTGTTCTTCGTTTCCGCTGCATTCTTTGCGTCCCGCCCGGATCCCAACAAGAGATCTATTGGCCAAGGTCAAAGCCCATAAGTCCACCAAAAGGGTGTCTTTGGTGTCTCAAGTCTTAAGGACCAACCACGCAACTGTAACATTGAATCAAGTTGGTTAACAGTTAGGTCATTTGCCATCTAGCGATTCAAGTTAGATCAGTTTAGTAAAATCATTTCCTAATGATGTCCCCCCACAAGTAGCTATGAGATCAGTCACTCTCATCAAATGAGTAGGAATAACTTGTACTAGTCTCATTTGATATTTGATGTCCTTATCAAATATCCTTCTACTAGGAATACTTAAGAATGTATGTTAGAAGTTGTCAATCTCATTATTATGATCTCATCATAATTTGACAACTTTTGTACACATTCATGGACTTCACTATGAAATGGTAAAATGATTTACATATAATGAATGTAATATCATTATTATTATTAAATGAACAAGACTGTACAAAGTATGCGATTGACTTGATGGACACGATTGACTTGACGGACACGTACAATACTAACAGATAGATCTATAGGTAGAAGTTTTTACTTAACGTTTTGTAATACATGCTATATATGGTGTTCAAACTATAGGTAATCATCTTTTGTTGTAATAATATCGCCTACCTAAGTCACTTGTAGTCTAATTCATTCTTATTTAATATTCTAGCAACTTCCTTGTTTCATTTATACCAATGTTATTTGCATTACCTTTTATTAATATTTGACTGTTAACTTTTTATCTTGATCACTACATAAATTGCATATTCTCTAGTTCTTTTAACTTTCATTTCATCCATAAATGGCAAAGCGCTTTTATGAAAATATTTGATTATTAGGAAATCTTTTACAAACACATGAGGCCAACCATTTGTAATTACTAGATAAAGCCTTATTTTCAAGTTTGTATATTATTTTTAAGAATGTTTACACAATTTCACATACTTTTAATATTCTTAATTTTCAATAAAGAGAAAATAGTTTAGCATCATATGATGAAGGGGATTAATTAATTAAGACATCCTTCAATGGAATGTAAGGAACAAATGGTTGTAGACTACATCTAATTTATATGCATAATGCAATACATGTATCGTGTAAAATTAATGTTGAATCAATTAGTACTTCCAGATACATGTATCCTAGGCCAAGTTTTTGAACAAAAAAATCTTATAGGGTATGTTTTTGGTTTTATATTAGAAAACTATATAAGTATCAATTTTTATTGTTACTAAAGTAGGTATTTGGTTAAACTCTCTCAATTTTGATATACGTACATCGATAAAGTGCTACTAGACCCATGACCAATTGAGCATGGTTTTGGTGTGATGTTAAAATCATGTGACATCTACACTATGCATTTATATAAAACAAATTTTTGGTAGGTTGTATTTAACAGTTTCTTGGCCCAAATTAATCATCAAATTAGGCTAAACTCTTCAGTAGTACGAGCCCATTGGGTTCTAAGTTGAGCCTTATACAAGTAGAAGGTACAAGTTTTACCTTACCTTTCCTAGGCATTACATATCATCTTACTTAGCCACGTCCATCATTCTATAGGCTCAAGTCGCTCCTTAGGCATTAGATGCTTTACCTAAGTGGCAAATAAGTTCAGATTCTTTAGGTGATATGCTTCACCTAACAATTAGGCATAATGCTTACCTTAACTATAATTAGGCACAATGCTTCGCCAAACTATTAGCCGATAGCGATTTGGATATCCTTTATTGCAACATTAGCTAAAAAAATTCTAGGGCTTGGTTTGATTGGTGGATAAGGCTCAAATAGGATTTCACATTCCATTTATTCCACTTGTTCCAGTTTGATAGTGCGGATGCACTATTTGAAGCTCAGATGCCTTGTTCTTCGAATAAGTGTAATAAATTATTCCATCTAAAAAGGTAGAAAAACTTATTCCACCTTATTCTGAGAATAAAGCAAAAGTGTGTCGAAGTGAATGATCCTTATTCTAGGAACAACAGATCTGAGACAAACAAATCCAGAATAAGGGATCCCCTAAACAAACTGGGCATAGGTGTTCCATTTACCTAGATGTTTATCAATCATTAGTTTTTTAGGCTTCATCGTTTGCCTAATTTCTTAGGTGTTGTATTGCAGCTTATGTCTTCACTTAACAAAAATGTCTTTAGGTTTTACAACTACACCTGAGAGTTTTAGGTGATCAACTTGAATAGCGATGCAGCTTGGCCTTATTGGCCACAATATGTAGGCGATGGTCTTGCTCCTATAATATATGTTCACATAATTATTCTTGGCACTCCATGATCCATAAGGCATGCTTCAACATCAAGAGATATGTATTGTACGCATGCTAACCATAATCCAAGAGCATAATTATGTTATTTTGATTAGCTTTTCATATGTACTTAAAAGTAATGTGACTCTATGCAAATCTTTTGAGAAAATATATATGTAAGGATGAGTAGTAGTAGCATCCATTCTCTGAACAAAATGCATATTTCCTATGTGACCTGATAGAATAGCTAAGTGTTTTATCTGCACTAACATGCATTTATGAGAAAAGAGTGGCCTTTTTCAAGAGCATGCAACCTATGTCTAAACAACTAACAATTGTACCGCAAAAGGTACAAGTATCTCATCTTTTTCCAATCAAAATTGATATTCTATTATGAGAATGAAAGGTTCTACCAAGTTATGTGAGAAGCCTTGTAGATGCTTGAGAATGAACCTACATGTGCAAGTTCACTGGAGAGAACATAAATGACTTGTAGTCACAATGGCCAGAAGTATCATTCAAGAATTTGAACAAGGGAAGGCTGTGAAGCTCAAAACACGCCAAACAAAAAAAATCTTTTAGAACTGTTGTAAAAGGAGTGATGGTCTACTAGCAAAGAATCACTCGGCTCCTCGGCTCACTTTGGTTGCAAGGACTTTCTCCGAATATAGTGAGGATACATTGAGATTAAATATCAAATACACTCCACGTGAAACATATGAAAAAATCCATCTTTAGTGAGTTTTAAACATATTCAAGAAATCAACTATAGCTTGAGCCACTGCTTCAACGAAAAAGCTTCCAAGTGCTGATCGTTCTCATTTCTTTCTTTTTGTGCTTCATTCACTCCACAATTTAGCCTACTATGTAGTACTTATTGTATGTAACATTCTTCATTGTATAAGGGTACTACTTGTGCAATAAGCAACTTGAAGACTTGTAGTAATCATCTGAGGACCGCAGTAGAGTAAAGGATCCCAATGTAAGCCTGCTTGATGGCAAGACGTGGAAAGCTAGTCACTGGATCAACTAGTTGGCATGCTTCTTGAAGAGAAGTAGTGAATACCCAAGGAAAAGCTTGGGAACTAATTGTAGGTCAAGAGGTGACCGAACAAGTATAAAAATCTTTGTATACATTATGTGATTAATTCACATATTCTTAAACTCTTGATTATGTACATTAGTTATCTTACGTCAAATATTACAATTCAACTTTTAAGATTATATTTTTTAGTTGGATGTCCCATTAACCCCCCTTTGGGATGCACATAGCTACTAATCAAGTACATTATCATAACAAATTTAACTTAGGAGGAGCCTCCTCCCTTCTCTCTTTTCTACCTTTTCCACCTCAATTGTCCTCTTCCATGTTCCAATAATATCAATTCCAATACTAATATTATAGACCTCAAAAATATCAATATCAAAATTGATATTATATCAAAACTAATACTCTAACCAAATATGCCATAAGCTATATATCTTCAACTTTATTAGGTTAGTTTATATTTAATGGTGGCAATTAATATAACTATGACAGAGACAACTATCGTGGTTGGAGACCGATGAAGAAATATACTACTGAACCAATATCTCATAGCATATATGGGAAAAGGAAAACATTTATGATAAGCATCTACTACTATTTAAGCTATGTTTTTCCAAAGACAAATAGTTTTCCTTGTTGATAGTTTCTCCTTAGCCAACCATTATTTCGTTCATACATACCTCATGATGTGCCTATGAGGGGTCATGATTCATTGAAAAGTATTGTTTACCATCTTCCCTTAATCTAAATCTATATACAATGTACCTCAATTTCTTTGTCAACAGCTAGCCACCTATTTTGTTTGTTTGGCCTCATCTATTTTGCATTCATACATACTAGAAATAGCAGAATCATTTACTTTCTAGCTATGCTAAACTTTCACTTTGATCTATCATATCTAGAATATAAATTAATGTCACAAATAATGTCTAAATTATCTAGTATAACACAGATATTTGTGTTATGTCATCATGAGCCTTCAAGCGCATATTGATAAGATGTACTTCAATGACAATAGAAGATGTGGGGTAACAATTAGACCAGTTGATTTAAAAGCACTACCAAATGACAATGATTTTTGCAAATTAAATTGCTACATGTTCTCTCTCTCTCTCTCTCTCTCTCCCTCTCCTTTGTCAAGAGGACAAGTCCAATTCACATTAACCTTTTTCCTACCCTCTTTATCATTTTGCTAATCCTAGCCATTAAACCTTCTACAAAGTATGAAAATTATATACATACAAAAAACTCATTCCATTTCAACATCTATAAGTCACAGATTAAATGGTATTGAACAACATACGATCTAGACCATCCATTTTGTCATGCATGAGAAATACGCATCCAATGTGTCTGATATTATTCATAGATACTTTTTTAGTAGTAGAGAAGGTTTGGCGGTTTGGATTAACAATTAGAGTTCGATTAAGATGTTTTTGAGGTAGAGGGCCCCTTTCTTATTTTGCCATCGATGGCCATAGATCCCTGTATATATGGCAAATAGGATGAAAAGCAAACAGTAAAACCCAAGTACTCTAGCTTCATTACAATCCCCCTCTGGGTTACTTTACATGATAACTTTTTTCCTTTTTGCAACTTTGTTTGCATTGTAACTTTAAGCCATCAAGAAAGAAGATTATAAGCAGCAAATAGGATGACCAAAAAAGATGAAATTAAAGCAAACAAGTAAAACCCAACTCTAGCTAGCTTCATTACATCTCCCTCTGGGTTACTTACATGTTAACCTTTTTCGTTTGCATTGTAACTTTAAGCCATCAAGAAAGAAGATTATAAGCAGCTAGCTGTACCACATTACTTCACACTGTTTTCCTTTATCCTTTACCCAACCTAGCTCTCATTAGGTCTGACCATGCAACAAAATGAAGGATCAGGAAGCGAAAAAAATTCCCTCTCATTCTTATCCACAGAGTTTTAAATTGGAATCAACTTAAGCTATCAACGAAACTCAAACTATCTCCCTGTAAGCAATTCATCTACCCGATCATCTTGCCGATATGATCAATGAGATGATGAGTACACCATCCACAAAGGGATGATGAAATGTCAGTTTGAAATTTTGCAACTTCTTAATTTTTATGGAGTAAGAAAACGATCATGAATGTGAAATAAAAAATAATTAGAACCATTAAGCAAACAAACCGTACAAATATTGTAGGAATGACAGATACAAGGGGGAAAAAAAAAAAGGTGATCAAGTCTACTGAAGTTTCAAGATAAATACCCGATCAACCCTTCCGGCAGT
The DNA here is from genome assembly GCA_030544215.1 of Zantedeschia hybrid cultivar. Classification (NCBI taxonomy): domain Eukaryota; kingdom Viridiplantae; phylum Streptophyta; class Magnoliopsida; order Alismatales; family Araceae; genus Zantedeschia; species Zantedeschia hybrid cultivar. The sequence continues at coordinate 55,959,218 of JARZZO010000002.1, read as the reverse complement.
AGCACCGGAAGTTCTTGGCACGTCTACGTATGCCCATCCATCCGGCAGCCATGCTGGTCTTGGGTTGTTGCGCATTGGTGCTTCCATCGTCGTTGCTGCTTGATCCATAACGTCTCTCTCAGCCAACGTTGACGGAGATCCATCTTGGAGCTCCGGCTCCCTGGAAGTTGCCGCTGCCGACAGTGGATTTTGTACTTCGCTCGACGGCACGACCACTTCTCCACGTTCTTCCTTCTCGTGGAACTCAGCCCTAGCGTGATTCCCGAGGCCGATCTCCCCAAGCATCATCATTCGGGGAAGGAATGGCCTATACGGGATCACTGAGAGTTCCACCGGCGCCGTCTCCTCCACTGCAGGGGACACGCCACTCTCTGCCCCCATGACGATGGAACTGAGAGCATGCGCATCCCTCGGTAACAGCACACGATCCATCTCGATCTCCACGTTTGGAGGATCCGCAGCCTCCATCTCCACATCTCGAGGAGCAGCAGACTCCCTCTCTACTGGTGGAGGACCTGAGGCGTCCATCTCTTCTACCTGAGAACCAGTGGCCTCTATCTCTATTGCCAGAGGCTTGGTTGGAGAACTGGACGCCTCCATCTCCTGTACCAGAGGATTAACAACCTCGCTCCCCACTCCAGTAGGCTCTGTGGCGTCCTGAGCAGTCCACTCCTGCAAAAGTGGGCTTAGGGTATCGAAGAAACTTGTATTCCCTTGTGTGTCACCATCTGGGGACATGGCCGTTTGGGGTGGGTGACACTGGATCGGCTTCGGACGGATGTACCAGGAGGCGTCAGGGGGCAGGATCTCGTAGTCGTTGACGCTCAACTCCGACATAAGAGGAGGTGCGCCGTCAACATTGGATGGTTCGCCCCCTTCGGAACTTGATTCGAAAGGATCCATCACCAAGATATCACAAAGAGAGAGAGATCTAGAGAGAGAGAGAGAGCGAGATGCACTGCTCTGGTGTCTGGGATGTCGGATCTGGGGACGGTGTTGGAGAGCGGAGGGAACGAAGAAGCCAAGAACGAGAGCGGCTTCAATTAGGTTTTCTGCCGCTGTGAAGTGTGTGGAAGTGGCGCTGGAGGCGGACGGGGGAGGAGGGGAGTGCATTAACCACCGCCCGGCTGTGAGCGAGCGAGTGACAGGCGTTCGCTGCTGCGTGCGTCGTGCGCGCAGGCGCGCGTTGGATGCTTCCTAATCCGTCACCTGACAACAGGCGGGGGCGCCCGCGCTACGAATTAGATTTGAAACGCCGTCTGTCGCAATCGGATAAGCGGATAGCGGCGACGACCCCAAAGTTTAACGTGGGATTTCGAACGGAGGGTAGTTTAGGAAATTCCGGTGTGCACGAACGCATCTAGGGCGCCGTTCTGTGCCGGTCTGGGAGATCCCGCCCAGTCTTCACAGCCGCCAAGTTGCGTGGTGCGAGCGTTATGCGAGCAGATTCTCCCGTTGCAAACACTAAAGATAAGGCAAGAGACCCATGGGTTGCATGGAGAAAGGAAAATAATAGTGAAACTGATGGATTAGAATTTACTTCTTTATAGTGTTGTAATTTGAGCCTTAATTTAGGACATGAAATAAGTACAGATGATAATAATTAATTGATAAGAAAAAGAGAGTTCTGCCATAATATGAAATTTTGTTTTTATGCTTGAAGCATTATGTTTATATATATGTGTATACTTAGCTCTCACACTATTATAAATGTTCACGGCATCTTTAGAAAGACTCAAATTATATCCTTCCATCAAAATGTCGACGATGAAGCGAGAACTATAAGTGAAACAATGTCATAATATGTCTAGCATGTCTTGTTAGAATTGACAATATTGTGATTAAAAAGGCATAACTGTCATCATTCTAAAGATGTCAGAGATATTTTATAGTAACATGTAAGAGTTAGCAATATACATACAAATATGATAATTTATGGGATATATATATAGATTATTCTAGTCAAACACCACCTTAGGGTGTTTTATGGATTTATGAAAATTTTTATTGATTAAGAAAGACAATTTTCTTCCTTGCAAGAAAAAAAGTAAAATCTTCATGTTAGAGGTTTTTAGGAAAAAGTCAAATCTCTTGGAGGTTAATGCCAAATCTCTTTTCTTAAGTCAAGAGGCAAATAGATTGATAAAAAGTGAGATGGATAGAGATATGCAAAGAATGAGAGAGAAGCTTGATTTTTCTTTTTCAGAAAAAAATATCTGAGGTCTTAGATGTTAAAAAAAAATGGTGTGGTTTTCTAATCCAATACATAAAAAGTTTTCCATTATCAATTATTCTCCTAAATTCTTAATCCTAGAAAAACAATTTTTTTATAGAAATTGGACTCGCTCTCCTATTCCCTAGAACACATACCCACTCTAAATTATTTGATCCCAACTACATAATACCCAATGTATGACCATAATTAATAAATTTAAATTAAATCATTTATTTGTTATTTTCAAAAGACACTGTCCTAGACACTATTGAACGGTGCTATATGTTAGTGCATGAATGTTAACAAAATGGGTTCAATAAAAAGTTGATTGTACTAAACTATACCCATATTAATGAGAAATTGTCTATATGCCTTCGTATGATTATTGTCATAGACTATGAGCGCACGAAGGAGCTTTGCAATAAAATAAAGTTTGAGAGTTTTTTTGTAGTTTTCTTGTGTTTTGAATTAATTATCCTACATAAAATGCCAAGAGTATATAATCCAAGGAAAGAACATATGCTTCATTTGAGGTGCGTAGGCCTGGAAACGACCCAAGTCGAGTCGAGTTTTATTTTATTCAAGTTTGGTACGATTAATTTTAATCAAGTTTGAGTTCAAGCCTAGTTTTTATAATAGCTGTTCAAGTTTGGTTCATTTAGATATTAAATAAACTCGAGCCGAGTATCGAGTAACTGACGAACTCAATGAATTTATGATATATTTAATTAATTTAATTTATTTTAAATATATAAACTCAAGCTAAACTATAGCGAGTAACAAGTGTTTTCGCACTTAGATATTTGATAGAAAATTCTACAGAGTACTTAAAAAACATATTAATGAGTAGTTAATTAAACGAGTTCTTAACAAATATTAAAACGAGCTCTTAACGAATACTTAAACAAGCTTGTTCATGAGCATATTCAAATTGAATTCGCTTGTATCCAAGTTTAATTAGCTTAATAAACGAACTGATCCGAACTGTTATTGAGCAATTTTACGAGCTGTTCATCAAACGCATTAGTTCATTTCCAGCCCTAAAGGTGTGCCCCCAACATTGGATAGTTGGCTCCCCTCGGAACTTGATAGGGAGGGATCCATTACTAAGATATATCCCAGAGAGAGAGAGAGAGATGCACTGCTCTGGTGCCTGGAATATGAGATTTGGGGACGGTGTGTAGCGGAGGGAACGAACTGAAGACGGAGTGCATTAACTTCCTCCCCGCTAGCTGTTGGCTCGGCTTGGGAGTTGGACGCGCTTCTGCGAGCATACCTGTTGCAGGCACTAACGTTGTTTCTTCTTAATGTTCGTTGCCCGTAACAAGCCACATGTAAGGCGGGTGTATTGCCATGTTAGGGGAATCTTAATAATTAGCTGATCCAAAGCCTGTGTCTTGAATGTGCTAGATTCGAAAATCCACTTCAGGATGTGTTCTCTTTTCTTTACTTTTCTTCCTCCCCTTTTTATGGTCCGCTCGCAACGGGGTTCTCAAGAAGATCTAGATAAGAACCATCAGCTCATTCTCATGGTTTTCGAGTTTCTAGCCGTCTGATCTGATTCCTAGACTACTTTATCATCACCTGCTAACATGACAGGAGATCTACTCCCATGCATAAGGGAGAGGAGAAGCCTCCCTTCTCCCCTCTCTCAACCTCCCAACATATACCGAAAGCAGCAGGAGAGCTCACGAAGACTTCAGTACTACCAACTTGATTGCAGTCCATGGACATCAAGGCTTCACATATAGGCGATGATGAAAATTTCATGAGGATGATCGGACCATGTATGACTCCATGCGGTCAAATCTACTGAATCGTTTTTGGTTTTAATTTTAAGATCATAAAATAAGAGATCAAATTATATGAACATATAGGACATGTGGAGCCAAACCTAAAAAAATTCAAAAATAATAATAAAATCAACCCGTTACAATGCCCCCATTGCAATACATGAGACACTGCAACCAGACTTATTCTTACTGGCGATCGAGGACTTCTTAGGCCCGCACAGTAACAACTAAGAAGGCTTATCCAACAAAAGAAGAAAAATACTTGGTGCAATGGGGCTATTGCAGCACTGCTGCAATTAATCTACCCCAGCAGTCGTTCGATCTTGGACGGCTGCAGCAGCAGATGCCACTTTTTTATTTTTTGTTTTTTTAAGAACTCAAGGAAGGGAACAACTATAAGTGAGCCATTTGTACTGTCCGATCAAAAAATAGAAAATGAGAGAAATAAATCTTATTCTCAGACATATTGGATGGTATGGATGGCATGGATGGCTTCCTTAGAGTTGTTCCTAACTTTCTGGATTTTTTTTAAAAAAGAAAAAAATAATACTCACTACTATAGTGATCTGATCAAAGTTGATCGGACGACTCTGAGGATGCATTGTAGCGAGCATTTCTCAAAAAAGAAACAATTAAGAAGGACTAGGTGTCAAAGGCATAACAAATAATTTTGCCTTGGGGGAAGGCAAATAAAGCTCCCGTTCATGTTTGATAGATAAAATTACAAGTCTAATTAAATCATAAGGTGATAAAAATGTAAGATAGCTTTATGTTATAGAAAGAGGACTGGGTGGCACCAGAGAGAGCAAAAAAAATTATTATAAGGACAGTGAGGAAATGAAGTTCTGTTCTACACGAAGAGAGAGAATAACAAAAGAGTTAAGAAGATTAATTGCTTCTTAATTAAAGAGATGAAACAACACTATTTTTAAAGATGGAGTGAAGTCCTTTGTCTTTTGAAGAAGAGGTAATGTGTGTTGCATTGTTAAAATAAGGTAATCGACAGAAGAAAAAAAAGAGAGGAATGAACGTGGAAAAGGTTGAGTCATTTTGGTTCTTATTAAAACAATCAAGGTTATCGCAAAACTGTAAGTTGTCTTTCCATACATGGTTGAGAAAGACTTGTGGCAATGGCAGTCAGGGTGTTTTTAAAATAAAATAAAATAAAGCATTTTTAAAAGGGCCTTAATCGGACCTATATGTCTGTATAACTCGATTTCTGATTAGAAGACCCAAAAATATATGAAAAATAAAAAATTAAGTTCAGTTCCGTGGGTAAAACTGTCTAACATTAATAACTTAAAAAGTTTTGAGTCTTTGAAGTGTGCTGAAGCCTAGAAGAAAATGTCTAATGGCGTCATTCTTGGAAAGAACCTACTAAACTTTTTTTTACTAAACAATGACATGCCCACCATGACATTCTGTAATATTATTGATCTCGGCCATGGTACTAATAGGTTGGGGAAAGGATATTGAGAAGGTCTGGGATGATCTTAGATAGAGGTAAGTGATGATTAATCCCTTTTTCATTGTTATTTTTATGTATAAAAATCTATTTTCAAGGTATAGGCATTAATATATATGACCAAGGGAAAGCATGTGAGAAAGAAGAGATTCATAGTGCTAGGATGAAGAAAGGAAGAGCTAATCTTGACGATTTAAAAAATGTGTTAGATGCGTTAGAATATGCATGCATATCAATTTTGATGGAATTATGTGAAATATATGCAAAAATTGAAAATCTGTTTAACTATTTTGATAGGCGTCATAACCAGTAGAAGCAATTTAAAGTAGGCATCACTATAGACGGACGTGTTTTAAAACTGTTTCTACCTTAGTTATGGCTTTTTGATTATCCTGCTAATCATCTGATTAGCCAATTCATACTACATTTAATATCTTGATGGAGTATTTGATTTCCTTGTTAATGGCATATTGTTTAAACCCTATGAACGAATTATTAGTCTTGTGTTTTTTGAAATAGTATCATAAGTTTTTCACAAAAAATGAAAGGGCGTAAGAGGCTGAGAATTTGAACATCTTGATAGGCTGATGCTAATTGCAATTCACGTCACCCTACCTAGAGGCGAATTAGATTCTTATACTTGAAACTGCATAGAACTACCTAACTTGCATGTTATTTGCCTTGATTTGCACACAGTTACATACGGCACTTTCATAGATGATCCGCATGCACGTAATGAGGTTACTAATGATGGACAATGCCACCTTAAGAGTATAAGAATTGTTCAACCCATAAAAGCATCATTGTAGGAGAAGACCATGAATTATGAATGATGTATGAAGTCCGAGGACGTAAAATTTTAGAAGTATGCTTGCTTGCAGACACATTAAGCTAAGTGGGATAAGAGTGGATCCCCCAACGATGTAGCCGAGGACTTAGTGAGAATTATCTTATCACTAGATGAAGAAGAAGAAGAACAAGAATTAGAACTCCTTATGATTTGATTTGGATGCATGTCCCATGAAAAAAATGATAAGATGATGAATGGTCATGTTATGAATATGATTATGAATTATGCTATAATGATTTATGATGTGAATCATGCCATATGTTATGAATCTTAAAATCATGCAAGATTAGTATGCAGACACCTTGATTTAGATGTTAAAGAACATGTTTAGGATTGTAAGCATGTATATATATGATGTTATTGACCAGCACAAATGTTTATGTGTAATGCTTCTATTCATGTATACATGTGTGTATGACATTGCTACAGAGAATATGTCCTTCAGCTGCTTCTGGAGAGAACTCGGGTTGTATGAAGATCTCCCTAAGAAAGTTGGAAAACCCAATTGATGTAGACAGGATCTATCACGACCGGATTCCGGAGCCGGAGCTGGAATCCGCAGAAGGAGATCCGGAGCTAGGCCGGATCGGTGTTTTGAGAGGCGGCCCGACGGGGATCCGGAAGGCGATGGAAGCAGAGGTGGAGCCGAGGGTCCGAGGCCGGAGGAGGCTCGGAGCGGGCTTGCCTTCGGGTAGTTAACCGAAGCTCCTTCGGCGGGCGAAGGGGCGGAGGGAACGAAGCTCCCGGAGGGACGGTCGACAGGCGAACGGAGTCGAGGCCGAAGGTCCGGGGTGCGGTCTGGCGCCGGCGCTGCTTTTGGATAGTCAGCCGCTGCTCCTTCGGCGGACGGGGGCGTCGCGCGAGCAGGAGCTTCTCTCGGCCGAGCAGTCGGCGAGCGTCGGAGCAGAAGCCGGAAAGTCCGAGATTGGACGGGGGGACGGCTCGCTCCCCTGCAGTGAGACCGAAGGGGTGGTTCAGCGCGAGGCCGAGTCTCCTGCTCCGGTGCAGCCGGACGGGGGGACGGCTCGCTCTCCGACCAGGGGGTCCGGAGCCACCTTCAGCGCGAGGCCGAGCCTCCTGACGCAGGGCAGCCGACGGGATTGCCCTCGGGCAGCGAGTCCGAAGGCTACTTCAGCGCGAGACCGAGTCTCCTGTTGTGGGGCGGCCGGCGTTCGGCGTCGAGACCAGGGGGAGGAATCCGAGGTCGGCGGCCGAGACCGACTCGGGGAGGTCGGCGATGATTCGAACCGAGCCCCTGCAGGAGGGAAAGAAGAAGAAGAACCAGTCAGCAGGAGTCCCGGGCGTCAGCCCTGGGGAACCCCCTCCGACGGTCAAGTTAGCTCCTGAAGAAGATTCGATTCAGAATGCAAGGAGAGTAGCTTTATGCTATTCGGAAGCTTGGGGAGGCATCCGTTTTTTCCACCACCGCCTTGGCTACAAATGGCAGGATATTTATAGCGCAGGATAGTGGAGGGTTAACGGTGGCAGCCGATATAGGACTAAAGGAGGCTTACTGATAAACCGCCATACCGTCTGATCCGCCACCGGAGTGGGCCGGACTCGGCTACCGGTCCGAAGGGGGTTGGGCCGCTGATGGGCCGAAACCTGTTGGGCCCTGGGCTTCCGCGCCGCTCCCGGGCCGGAGGCTGGTGGGCCGCTGACGGGCTGAAGCCTGTTGGGCCGGGAGCGAGGGTGCCGCTTATGGGCCGAAGGCTATTGGGCCGCTGACGGGCCGAAGGCTCCCGGAGGGCCTGGTACTGCTGCTGTTGGGCTCAGTGGTGTTTGGGCCTGCTTCAATGGGCCGAATCGGATTCTGCCACATCACATAGCCCCCCACTCTTGTCTTCCTCAGTTCTGAGATGGCAAGAGTATAGCCTAAAACTGTCAGAAAAATATCACAGTAGGCGTCTTACTGGGAGTTGTGTTCCCCTTCTTCTGGAAGAGGAGGCCCTCGGTCGGCCGAGGGCCGTGCGGTCGCTTCGTCCTTGCTCAGAGGGTCGGCGAAGGCTTAGGGCTGAGAAGCCGAAGGGTCGGTACCTCTGACCCGTGTCAGGCCTCATTAAATGGACGGGACGGCGCGTCGCCTCGCGAGGAAGCACAGGACACGCGTCGCGCATCCAGCCGCTCTGGAGAAAACACAAACGGATCCCGACCGCCCGCGGGTCGCGGATCGCCCCGGCTCTCTGCCCGAGGCTCCACTCGGATTGCCGCCGCTCCCTTTGTCGCTTGCGGATCGGGACGCGTGGCGGGCATCCGAGTGGTTAGCCGAAGGGTCGGAGCGCTGTCAGCCGCTGATCGCTCTGCTTCAAGTCCCGGAGCCGGTCCGCCATCATTGCCGAAGGATGGCACACGTGGCGGGCATTCGGGATGAGCGACGGGACAAGCGGGACGATCTCGGCCGCAGGCTTCGGCAGGAGGCGTTTCGAACGGGCTCTATAAATACAGGCCCTCTGCGGGGCACTGTTCCTCTTCTTGCTGCCGCGCTTTCGTTCCTTTTGCGACAGTCCGAGTTCTTCTTCCTTCTCCAGCGAGAGGCCAGCCTCCTGAAGGCTTCGTCCGAGCTCGCCGGCTACCGTGGGAGGCTCTTTGTCCTTCAGAGTGCATCGCCGGTGGGGCCTGGAGGCTTGAGGCGACGCTTGGTTCAGGAGAGATCCCCTCCCCCTTTCTGCGAGTAAGCCTCAGCCTTCTTCCTTCCCTCTGTGGCTTTATGGTCCGGAGCTCTTCTAGTGAGATTACTCCTTCGGACGAGGAGTATACTCCCCCCCATTCTCTTAGGTCTTCCCTGTCAGACCCCCTCGCCTCGGGTTCCTTTGCTTCCGCAATGTCCGGGGAATCTGAAAACTCTGGGTCCGAGGGGTCCGAAACTACTGGGACTGAGGTCTCCGGAACCGAAGCTTCTGGAGCCGAGGCTTCCGGGACTGAGGCTCCCGAGGCCGAGGCTTCCGAGGCCTAGGCTCCCCAGGAGGTTCGGGACTCTGGCCAGGCTTCCACCTCGGAACGCCGCCTCCCGGATATTGCTTCGGGGGCAACCTGCGCCCTTTCGGACGTAGAGGTGAGGAATCTGGTTTCTTATTTTCAGCTTCCTTCCTGGACGACCCCCCATCGGCCCGATTCCGCCACTAGGGCAAATAACGTTCGCCCGGGGTCTTTCTCCATTTATGTCGATAGCTTTGAGGCGGGATTCCGTCTCCCTCTCCCCACCTTCGTCGTCAATCTTCTTAGCTTCTACGGGCTGGCCCCTTCTCAGCTCTTCCCCAACTCTTGGCGTACTGTGTATGGATTTCTGAGCGTCTTCGCTCACATAAAAATCCGCCCCTCTATCAATGTCTTCCGCTATCTCTTCAAGATCCAGACGCAGGGGAAGTCGGAATGGTACTGCTTTGTCCCCCGGGTTGGCCGAAGGATCTTCTCTGGGAAGCCTTCGTCTATCCATGGCTGGAAGAGGAAGTTTATCTTCGTCTCTCTGCCGGAGAAGGAGAAGGGTGTGTGGCCCTTACCCACCGAATGGGTGCCGCTGGCCGAAGGCCTTTCGGGACCTCCTGTTCTGACCCCTGTTCAGAGCACCATTGTGGGCCACGTCCAGGTGAAGGCCCCATACGACGTCTCGGTGCTTCTCACCGACGCGGAGCGGCTGATAGGCGCCGGGGTTTGGCCGGACCCCAAACGTGATCCGGAGCGGGTCTTTCCGTACCTTCCTCCCGGGGAGACTCCGCTGGGCCGCGGGGGAAGGGCCGCCGCTCCTCCGGCCGAAGCTCTTCCGGCTTTGGAGGCTGACGAAGTTTCGGCCGAGGGTAAGTCGGCTCTGAATTAATCATTTGACTGCATTTTTGTTTCTGACACTCTCTTCTCGCTCTGCAGCAATGGCCCAGCTTGACGGCCTCCTCGACCTGATTTCGGATTAGCGCGTTTCACGCCGGGCGCCGGCCCCGCAAGCGGCGGGCAGGCCGGTTCGAGGTACCGGGGGTCCGCGGACAAGAGGCGGGGGCCCCAGGACTGCGGCCTCCGCTGAGGGTCGTGCGGCTGCTGCTGCTCTCGAGAGGGAGCAGAAGACTAAGTTTGCCTCTCGGGGAGGCGGCCGAGCGTCGAAGCGCCCCCGGGTAGAGGAGACCGAAGAAGAGGTGGAGGCTCAGCTGGTCAGGAAGAGCGTCGGGGCCCGAAGGGCTGTGAGGTTGGCGTCTCCCGAGAGGCCGAGGGGTGACTCCCCTCCGGCCGTATCGGCAGGAGCCGGCGAAGGAGATGCTGAACCGCGGGCGCAGCTCGAGCGGCGGCACCCCGCATCGGGGGAGAGCATGGAGGACCCGCAGACGTGCCTTCGTCTGCTCAACAGCCTCACTCTCCCTTCAATCTTCGAGGAGCTGAAGGCCCACTCCATCACCGATCTGACGGAGATGAGTGCCCGTCTGACGGTTCAGGTGAGCAACCCGAAAGTGTCTCAGCTCATCTTTAGCTATTTCTTCTGATTTTACTGACCCTCATCTGCCCTCGATCCGCAGGCTTCGATGACGAGCCGTGTCCTGATGCATCGTCAGGAGCTGCTCCTGTAGACACGCTAATTTTGACGTCATTTTGAGTAAATTTCATATCATATAATAATGCCTCAGAATGGTCTGATAATTAATCATTAATTAATTTTTATTAATATTTTTGAGTGTCGGGTCAAACAGACATGTTTAAGTTAATCAATTGAATTGATTTTAACTCAAATTTCAGTTAAAATATGAAGAATCCTAAAAGGCGTCGACCCATGTGGACGCTATTTAGAGTTTATTCCTATTTTAATGTTTAAATTTGAATTTTAATTAATTGATTTATTAACTAAAAGGCGTCTGTGAAGGTCGACACGATTTAGGTTTCCTAAGCTGTTTTAACTTCTCTTCCGGATGTTTATCCTTATCTTAATTAGAGTAAAAGACGTCTACACACGTGGACGCGTTTTACCTAATAAAGATAAAGATAAGTTTTCCCGGATATTTATCCTTATCTTAATTTAATCTTAAAGGCGTCAGCCATGGTAGACGCGTTTTAGATAATTACAGATAAAGATGAATTAATCAGTAATTATCTGTCGATTAAGGTAGATAAATCCTAGATTTTTCTATGTTAATCGCGAACGCAGAAAATGCCTATAAATACCTTGCATCTCAAGGAGTTAAAAAAAAAGGAGAGAGAGAACTATTGAGCCACAGCGTTATAGCGATCGGAGCAACCACGTCGGAACGCCGGAGCGCTGCCACCAGAAGTCGGCATCCTTCTTTCAGATCTTCATTCTTCAAAGCTTCAACCAACTGGACTGGGCATAAGTTTTTCATATCTGAATTTCATTTTCATTCTTTAGTTTCATTCTCTCATACTCACTTCATGCAACACACACCACCTCATTAATTCTCCAAAACCCATCTGTTCTAAAGGGGTTTCAAAGTCATTTAAAACAAGTGAGTTGCTGTTTATACATGTTTCTAATCATAATTAGCTTTGATATTATTTCTACTTAGATTCTCATCATTGTTTCTTCTTTATTTTTCTGTCTCTCTGTCTGCTGCACTCAACAACAACAACAAGAAATCAAAAAGAGGGAAATCAAGCAAAAGCCAGGAGAACTTCTGGACGATCCTCAACATTCAACAGCAAGAACGAAAAGAACAAGAAGAGGCTCTCTTTCTTCAGCCGGCTGAAGGAGGGGAACCAAGGATTCATTCTTCCGCGTTTAAACAGGTAAGCGATCAAAACTCTTTTGAAGCTTTTTTAGTTAAAAGTTTCTGGCGATCACAAGCACCTTAGTTGCATTTTTTTTAATAGGTTAATTTACCCTAAACAACATAGTTTTTCACATAAATCACACGAGCAAATTTTCAGCACCTACAGCTCTTTTGGCGATCACGGTGGGACCTGGTCTCGCCGTCTTTTAATTTCTTTTGTTCTTGCTATTATCATACCGGGCACCCACGGTGCACCACTTGTGTCTTTCGACACGTCCTCACCGATTGGTGAGTGTTTAGTTTAAGTAATTTCCCTCGTGCACCACGTGCACACCCCAGTGGCAAGATCTTGCCTCCCCTTGATTAGTTTAAAAAGCTGTTTTTGGTGATAAAATGCTGTGTGATTGTGTGATTTCTTAGTTGTTTAGATAGTAAACCATCCTGTTTAAAATCTGAAACTAAAAATCTTTGCATGAGTCGATTATTTATTGCATTTTTCCCTGTTTAAGGAGGATTCGACCCAGAAAATCCTTCTGGAAATCTGTTTCTGCGAACTGAAAAGCGTCCAGTAACAGAGACGCGTTTCAAAACCGCGTCAAGTTACCTGGACGCCTTTTAGCCTCCAGATTATCTCTGTCGTTTACATCTGTTTCTGTGAAATAATTAACTTCTGTGTTGAATAGCGTCGACCATCATCGACGCGATTCATACAGTTTTTAGTTATTTTCCAGGTTTTCTCTGCTGTTTGCATCTGTTCTCTGCGAAAGAATTAAGTTCTGTTCTGAATAGCGTCGACTATGATCGACGCGATTCATACAGTTTCTTAATTATTTTTCAGTTTCCAGATTTCTGTGTTGAGTGCTAGCTACACATTACTCTATTAAGCATTAGAGGCCATCCAGGTCGCAGGGCATATGCATTGAGGCTAAAACCCTCCTTTTCTTAGGAACACATTACTCGACGTTAGCAACTCTCTCTGATTGGGTTGGTCCCTTGATCAGACTAGAGAAGTTGACGTTGAGACCTCCATAAGTCCCCAAAATCAAGGTATTCCTCCTTGATCATCGGGCTGGTTGTACCAATTGAAGTCCCGGCTAGATTCCGAGAGCGTTGTGAGAGAAAAACCTTAGAGAATAACGGTGGAAATCAAACTGAAACTAGGATCCTTCCCTGAGCGAAATTGTGGTTTAATCCAATTCAAATAACTCAACAAGGAATCCTGAAATCACGTTAAGCATCCACTTGTTTGATTAATTTCTGCACAACTTGTTTGATTAATATAATGTTGCTGCGATCAGGCAGAGATTTGAGTATGGCCCAAGACGCCATTATCAACTACGAGGGAGATGCTAATGCCCCTCGCAATTCTGATTTCAACTACGAGAACGGGAGAGATGCTGATGCCTCTCGTAATTCTGTACCCATTCCAGTTCGACATGACGGGAATGTACGAACTCCTCTTTTTAATCCGCACGATCAATATCATGATCTTCCTCCGCATGAATATGCGATTCCCAATCCTGACTTTGAGGGGGACATGAATCAGCATGATCCTTCATCCTCCGATCCTATGGATGTTGTCAATGCTCTGGGAGTTCTCGCCTCCCGACTGGACCCTCAGCAGTTCGAGGCGATCCAGTCCATCTTGAAGGGGAAGGCACCCATGCAGCCTGCCGAGCCGAATCATGTGGCTCCCCCCGTTGTTCCTCAACAACCTCCTCCTCCTCTTCCTTATATCCATCAGGCCATGGAAGGCCTTCATCTTACTTCTCGGCCAACTGGGCCACAACTTTCTTCATCCAGGCAACCGGCTAGACCGCAGACGCCCGTTTATCAAAATGCCCTCGGACATGGCGGAAGCTCTGCCGGACCTCATCCTTATTATCCTCCTTGTCCAACGTACTCTAGGCAGCAGGCCTATCAGGTACTTCCTCCTCCTCCTCCTCCCCAGGCAGATCTAACCACGCAGACGTTGCTGGCCAAGATGGAGCGCATGGACGAGCAGTTTAACAATCTCCAGAAGATGATGGGGGTTAAAGCTGTGCCAGAAATTAACTTACCGAGCCTGCCAGTATTCCATCTGCCACCTTCTGAAATGCCAGTATATCGAAAGTATAACGGTACTGGTAACCCCTTCACGCACCTGAAGGAGTTCATGTACGAATCCTCCTTTTGGCAGAATGATAAGAGGTCACTGGCTTTCTTGTTCAGGAGATCCCTAGAGGGACCAGCCCTCGAGTGGTTCTTTTCTCTGGAACCCTCAGAAGTAGAGGATTATGGTATCGTTTCACGTAAATTTATCCAACGATACCAGGACAGAGTTGCACCCTCCTTGTCTATCACGGATCTTATTGCAGAAAAGATGAAACCGGACGAGGAGTTTGTCAGTTTTGCTGACAGGTGGCGGGGCCTGGCTGAAAAAGTGAAAGATCACTTGTCCGAATCCGAACAAGTGAAAATGTTGATTTCTAACGCCACTCCCCAGTTCAAGCTAGTCCTCTCCTTGAACAACTTGACGAACATGGCAGAGCTCTATGAAAGGGCACGGTACTGCCAGAATGCTTTCAAGGACGCTACGTTCTCTAGCGTCTTTGATTCTCATAGACCTAACAGGCCTCCGCCTCGGAAGCATGCAGTGCCGAATTCTCCTAGCTCAGGTCCAACTACTGAGGGCACGCTCTCTCACGAGCATGTCAGTACTATGAACAATAACTCGCCCCAGTTTGTGAGGAATCAGCAGCAGTACCAGAGGCCACCACAGCCGAGCCAGCAGGGGTACAGGCAGCAGCAGAACCCCCATTACCAACAGCAGTACCAGCGGCCCCAGCAGCCGAGTCAGCAACAGCTACAGCAACAGCCGCAACGGCAACAGCAGTATCAGCAGCCACATCAGCAGCAACAGCAACAGCCACAGTACCAGCCGCGTGCACCGCCGGCGTACCACAATGTCCCTCCTCCTGGTGACTACAACCAACAAAGGAGACCTCCAGGCCCGAAAAGGGCAGAGTACCCGGCCCTCCCAGAATCCTTGGCGGATATCTTCAGCGCTTTAATGGCAGCCAATGCCTTAGCTTTGCCGAGAGAGAAGGCCGTCTGGCCTCAAAATGCCGATACGTCTAGGTATTGCTATTTCCACAGGCAACCTGGGCATACCATCGACACCTGCTTCCAATTCAGAGATTATATCCATGATCTCAATGAGCAGGGCGGCATAGACTGGGAGGAAATGAAGAAGTACATAACAGCCCTGAAGGCGAGGAGACCGCAGCAACAACAGCAGCAAGCAAGACCACCGGCACAAGCAGTAGCACCACCCAACATGGGTATAGTGCAGAATCCACTCCCGGAGCATCAGAACCAAAACCAGGTTGCTCCCATCCTGACGAACAGCCAGTCTGAGGCTGGTCGTGGGCAGCAGTGGAGAGTAGAGGACTCTTCCTCTCTTTGTTCAACGGGTCACGTTCAAAGTACCGCAGAGCGACCACCACGCCGCACCATCCACATACCAAGGCCACAACCTGTTACTATCATCCCCATACCCACACCTACATACCACTCGCCCACACCCAATAACCCATTACCACTACCCGCCTTCCTTAGACCCATTACACCCCGCACCACTACGCCTCCATCATATAACCCTCCGCAAACCAATAACGCGCCCCTCCTACCATCTAGGCCGCTATTACGCATACCATTTCCTACTTCACCCGCTACTACTACCGCCTATCCAGATATGCCCTTGCCATCTAGACCGCTATTACGCGTACCATTCCCCACTTCATCAACCACTTACCCATCCACCATCCAACCCTCTAGGCCTTTAATCCGCACCGCGCCATCACCACCTAGCCCTACGCCACCACCTACATACCAACCTTCTACGCCATCCGCACCATCCAACTCTGCGGTACTTAAAGTGTCACCCGGATCCTCCACGGTTGAGGAACACGCGCTCCGGAGTGGAAGGATTTTCAACAAGGTCTTTCCTCAGTCCACAGTCAGAGACGGCCCATCACAGCCGACTGAGGAAGCCCACAATGAAGAGAGTGCGCCAGGCACTCAATATGACTTGTTGAAACACCTGGATCGGACACCGGCACGGATCACTATACTAGAACTGATCAAAAGATCCAAGAGTCATCAAGAAGCTTTGATGGAATATCTATAGAAGGTGATGGTCAATGAAGACGTGCCGGTAGAGAAGATTGCAGCACTACTAGTTCCTCAGGGGGATCAGCCCTCTATAACATTCCATACGTCGGAACTAGCACCGCCAGCAGCCAGAAGCATGGCTCTGAGTATCACGGTTAACATCTGTAAGAAGGCCGTGGATGCATGCCTGGTCGACACAGGGGCTTCGATCAATGTTTTACCTCCGAAGACCCTGGAGTTATGCGGTGTGCCCAAAGAGAAATGGCTGCCCAGCCCCATATCAGTAACAGCATATGACAATTCTACCCGTTCCCCTCTGGGAATGGTTTATTTAAAAGTGGAGCTGGGCCCTGTAAGTCACGCAGAGGTCGAATTTCACATCTTGGAAATCGACCCTTCCATAAATGCCATTTTAGGTCGTCCTTATATTAAATCTCTTGAGGCGATTCCTTCTACGAATCATCAATGCCTCAAATTTCCTTATAAAGGACGAATTATTAAAGTAACGAGCATGCCGATCCTTGCTGCTGCTCATTCCTTGAACATTAAATATGCTGTTTTACCTGGCCGACACCATTTTCTGTCGGTATTACAGGTCTACCGTCCAGTGGCTGATCCTCTGAAAGCCGTTACTATTTCTCCATATCCGTTAGATGCTATCAAAAGGAGGAAGTGCATGAGTACCCCAGGATGGAGGATCATGATGAAGAACGGCTACAAGCCTGGGAAAGGTCTGGACACTCAGTTGCAAGGCAGGACCACTCCTGTCAGAAATCATCGAGCAGCACCTGGAAGTGGTCTGGGCTATAGGCCAATAAAACTGAAGCAAGATCTGGTTCAGAAAGCAGAAATTAAAGAAGGCCCGAAAATCTGGGAGGCAATGTCTACACCACCTAAAGAAGGCCGAGATCCCCTAACATGGACCCTGTGTACGCACTTTGTGAAAGGGCCCATACTTAGCTATGACAATACGGTAGTCATTACTTCCTGTTTTGATTTCCATGATATATATGGGAGGGACTTGGCCAGACATTGCTCTGAATTACTTACGTACCAATCCTTGGAGGCTCTGCGGCCTATGAAAAGGAGGAAATTTGATGATCCTGAATGTGAATGGTACAGATGGTTCGATCTCAGGGACCTGTATATTGCACTGAACAGACTATTTCTGGATCCTGCAGAACCTAAGTGGCCGCCGCAGATTGATGAACTAATTGAAAGCCCTGGTGCTATATTTGACAAGCGGATACTGCTATCTGAAGAGACTGATGAAGGGGAACCAGATGACCCCTATGAAGCTGGTTATACAACAGATCTGCTCTGGAGGGGGACATATCCTTCACATGTCTTCATGCTCCATACCTTATTTCGTACACTGCTTTTGACCCCGACTTGGTCGCGGGTCATAATTGAAGATATTCCACGGGCTCCGCCCGTCATGATTACTCTGTCCCCTCGGGACATTATACCACAACCTCCTCTCGATCTGGAGAGGTTGTATGATCTGATCTGGGACATATTACTATATGATCCCCCCAATCCTCTGGCCTTGGTGCCTCTTCCTCCGTCTGATTCTCCTCCCATTTTTATTCATTCTTGCTTTATGTTTAATTCTTTCATTTTCCAAAAAAAAAAAACGCCAATCTGGCCACAAATTCTTCCCAAATCCTCATCGAAGAAACATCTTACTTGTCCGATTGCACCCCGCCACGCGGGTCCTTCGGTCAAGATTCTCTTCTAGATTTACTCTGTCCCTCCCCTCGGGAGGATTCTCTTGTATTTCCACTTGTATCCCAGGATTTTCATCCTGCTTCATCTTCCCTAGGTTATGATAGTGAAGTTAGGCAGTCTAGTCAGGTTAGTCAGTTTAGGAAGTCTAGGAAGCCTAAGGGTAGGCAAATTCCAGATAGATACCTCCAGGACTTAGCTGATAAGTGCTCTTCTTGTTCTTTGATCCCTCAGCTTTTAGAAAATCCAATTCAGATGCCAGAAGATTGTATGGACGATGAGTCAGTCAATGATGGGTACGGGGTATATGAATTAGTACATGAAAAGGACCCCATTGTTGAAAAGGAAGATGACGAGGACGCGGCTGAGGCGTATGCTAGTGGAGTGAAGAGATTTGATGAACCCTCAGCTGCCGTAGAAGAGCCCACCAAAGAAATTAATTTAGGGACTGAAGACGAACCTAAGGTTGTCCTCGTCAGTAAGAATCTTTCTACAGAAGATGAGAACGCAATGGTACAAGTACTAAAGGACTATAAGGACACTTTCGCCTGGAGTTATGAGGATATGCCGGGGTTAGACTCGTCTTTAGTTGAACATAGATTGACATTAAAGGAAGGAGCTAGCCCGGTCAAACAGAAATTAAGGCGATTCCACCCACAAATGGCTCTAAAGATGAAGGAAGAGGTCGATAAGTTGCATAAAGCTAAATTTATTAGAGTTGTCCTCTATCCACAATGGGTGGCCAACATAGTCCCGGTTATGAAGAAGGACGGGAAGGTCAGAATTTGCATTGACTTCCGCGATTTGAACCGGGCATGTCCTAAAGACGATTTTCCATTGCCTCATATTGATGTACTCATCGATAACACCGCTGGCTATGAGACGTTATCATTCATGGACGGATTTTCAGGATATAATCAGATTAAGCTGGCAGAAGAAGATCAAGAGAAAACATCATTCACTACACCTTGGGGAACATACTGTTATGTTGTCATGCCATTTGGATTAAAGAATGCTGGAGCCACCTATCAAAGGGCTATGATGGCAATATTTCATGACATGATGCATATAGACTTGGAAGTGTATGTGGATGATTTATTGGTTAAATCGAAAACAAAGGCTGAGCATGCTAAAGTTTTGGCAAGGGTATTAGAAAGATCGAGCGAATATCAGTTAAAGATGAACCCCAAGAAATGTGTATTCGGGGTATCTTCAGGAAAATTGCTTGGATTTATTGTCAGTAAACGGGGAATTGAGATCGATCCTAATAAGGCGAAGGCTATTAGAGAAATGCCACCTCCTAAAAACTTGAAAGAGTTGAGAGGATTAATCGGAAGGTTGCAATTTATTCGCCGCTTTGTTTCCCAGCACTCACAAAGGTGTAAGCCGTTTTACGAGCTTACCAAGCCGGGAGTCAAATTCGATTGGGACGATAAGTGTCAGGAGGCGTTTGATGGATTAAAGAACTATTTAGCAAGTCCTCCTGTTTTGAGACCACCATCTCCAGGCAAACCATTGATACTTTATATTTCAGTCCTGGATGATGCTGTGGGGGCTGTCTTAGCACAAGAAGATGAAGAAGGAAAAGAGAGGGCAGCCTACTATCTCTCTAAACTTCTCAACCCCGCTGAACAGAGATATACAGCGATGGAGAAAACATGTGCAGCATTGGTCTGGGTTGTGCAGAAATTAAAACATTATTTTCTGGCCCATGAAGTCCATCTCATCGCTAGGATGAATCCGATCAAATTCCTTCTGGAGAAATCTGTTCTTACTGATAGGTTAGCGCGATGGCAAAGCTTTCTATCTCAATTCGACATCATTTACATCCAGCAGAAAGCGATCAAGGGCTATGCCATAGCGGAACATCTAGCTCATCATCCCCTTCCTCGATTTGATCCAGTGCGATCAGAGTTTCCGGATGAGGAACTGATGTCCGTAAATCAAATCAGAGATGATATGTGGACTCTGCATTTTGACGGAGCTCTGAATTCTCATGGAAAAGGGATCGGTATCGTTCTGTTATCACCTGAAGGTATCACCATTCCACAAGCCTTTCAGCTTGATTTTCCAGTCACAAACAATATAGCTGAATACGAGGCACTCCTTGCTGGTCTCGAGGCTGCTCATTTCCATGGTGCCACCAAACTCAGGATCGTAGGTGATAGCCAACTGATTCTTCGCCAAGTGCTGACCAAGTATCGAACTCTCGATCCCAAGCTCAAGCCTTATCAAGAGCTTACTTCTGCTTACTCAAAGCTTTTTACGAAATTGATCTTTGTCCATGTTCCTAGGAATCAGAACATCTTAGCTGACGCTCTAGCTTCACTTGCATCTTCTCTTGATTTTCCAATCAGCAAACAATCTGAATCAATCATAGTTCATAGGCGTCTTTTACCTGCCGTGAAAGATCCTTCATTCCTTAGAACTAAGGAGAAGTTGCTGAAGAAAGTCAGAGACGGAGATATCATTGAAAAAAGAGAAATCATGTTGATGGAGCTGTTAGAAGAGATGGATAATGAACAGAAGCCATGGTATTATGAAATTGCAAAATATTGTGAAGATCAATCGTATCCTGAAGAAGCTACAACTGAGGAGAAAAGAGCTATCAGGAGAGTTGCTCAAAGATACACCATAGTTGGAGGAGCATTATATAAGAGAGGTTTTGATGGAGTTCTTCTGAGATGTCTAGACGAAGATGAGCTTTGGAAGGTTATGGAAGGAGCTCATAGTGGAGTTTGTGGTGGCCATGTCAATGGACAGATGCTAGCAAAGAAGATCCTTAGACAAGGATTTTACTGGCCAACCATGGAAGAAGATTGCGTAGGATTTGTCCGTAGGTGTGCTAAGTGTCAACTTCACGCCGACAAAATTCATTCTCCTGCATCTTCACTCCATCCTGTTTCCTCCCCATGGCCTTTCTCCATGTGGGCTTTCGACATCATTGGACCTCTTGGTAATCCAGATTCCGGCATCAAGCAAAAATCTTTCATTCTCACGGCAACGGAATACTTCACCAAGTGGGCAGAAGCTGAAGCGTACGTGGAGATCAAAGCATCAACCGTCTGCAAGTTCATCATGAAGAACATCATCACTCGATTTGGAATTCCAAGCACCATCGTCACCGACAACGGACCGCAGTTCGTGTCACAGGAATTGAAGGATCTCTGTAACAGGTATAAAATTGCATTGCATCATTCATCTCCTTATTATCCGTAAGGCAATGGCCAAGCAGAGGCAACAAATAAGACTTTGATAAAAATCATCAAAAAGACGTGTAAATCTAACAAATTCACAGATTGGCCAGAAAAATTGGTTGAGGCTTTATGGGCCTACCGAACTTCAATCCGCACGCCTACTGGGCAAACTCCTTATTCCTTAACATTTGGAATGGAGGCGGTAGTTCCATATGAGATCCTCATACCGTCATTAAGAGTACAATTGAATAAGGAATTTTCCATTGATGAACATCGTTCAGCACTCCTTGCTCAATTGGAACTTTTAGACGAGAAAAGATGGTCAGCTGCTAATCATGCAAAAGTTTATCAAAACAGACTAGCACGTTTTTATCAAAAGAAAGTCATTGAACGTAAGTTCAAAGTCGGTGAAATGGTTGTCAAAAGAATTTTTATAAAACCTGGTGGTCCGCGTTCTAAGCTCCAACCCAACTGGGAAGGACCTTATGTTGTATCGCACGCTTTTCCTGGTAATGCTTATCGTCTTATTAATGCAGAAGGAGAAGAGCTAAAACATCCCTGGAATGGTTTACATCTTAAGAAATACTACCCTTAAGTTAAAAAGTTGATCAGTATGGTACAAAGACCAGTGGAATCAGAAAGTTTATAAACTCAAATTTCCTTATCAGTCTAAATAACTTAATTTCAAGCCCATTAATGCACACACTAACACGTTTGATTCGTGAGTAACAAGAGATGCCAAGTCCTAAAGAATATCGAAAGCTTGACTGAAAGTGTAAAGGGCAAATCATTTTTTTTTTTTTTTAAAAAAAATTTCTGTTTTAAACTCGGCCCATGATGTCGGAACGAGACTTAGAATAGACTACCAAGAATACCCGCCATCTTAGTAGGAGGCCGTCATAAAAAAATGGGGGAGATCCGTCCCAAAGTGAAAGAAAAGAAAAAGAATAGCGAAAAGAAAAAGCAAGGCAAAAGCCAAATGTCAAATCAAAAGGCCATTACATTACAAACGTTACATCAAGGCCATGAAATGAAATGAAAGGGAACGCAAGGTCGATAAATACCCCGGAAAGAAATGACCGAACCCCAACGGATACTAGGGTAGGAAAGGAACATCTTTTTAAGTCTTCGGAACCTTCTCATGGGCTTTCTAAACTTATTCATCTTTTCTTTCTAAAGAAATGTACTCCAAACTTAAGGAATGGTTTAGATTGACTAAGGGTCAAATCATCAAATGGGATCACGAATGGAAACACAAGTTCAAACACGATGGGTTTAAGTTAAGTTGTTAAAGAATAATTTGGAAATTAAGTTAATAAATGAATATGATCTTTTGATCCAAGTACCATGCTGATCTTATAGTCAAAAAAATCCAAAAAAATATACATATGTTTCAAAAATTCAAAAAAAATATACATATGTTTCAAAAATTCAAAAAAAATATACATATGTTTCAAAAATTCAAAAAAATACATAAGTCAAAAAAAAAATTTCAAAAAAAAATACATATGTTTCAAAAAGTCCAAAAAAAATACATATGTTTCAAAAAAATCAAAAAAAAATACATATATGTCAAAAATTCAAAAAAAAAATATACATATGTTAAAAATTCAAAAAAAAAATACATATGTCAAAATTCAAACAAAAAAAGCATATATTTCAAAACCACAAACAAAAATGAATATTTCAAAACAACAAAAATATTTCAATTAGCATCTGCTTGTTGCATTTAGTGTGTTTCATCCTTTTTATTTTCAGTGAGCATATGTCTGCTTGCATGTTGCATTTTTACTTAAGTTTGATTATTCTCATTACCTTTGTTAATAAAGGCCATGCCCCTTGACCCTTCTATCAAGGATAGGATCAAGTAGTCGGTTACTTAACCAGGCAAGGGGCTAAGCCTAAATAGATACTTAGCATGTTTGTTCAAGTTGTATACAGGACACAAGGCATTGGTAAAGTTGGAATCCGAATAGAGAACAAGCATAAACCTGTTTTTGTGAGTGAAAGGCGTCGAGGAGTAACGACGCGTTTTAACTTTAAAAGGCGTCTTCGCGACACGACGCGTTTTAGCTTTTCAGATCTTTATATGATTTATCCGAAATTCTATATGTTTTGATGTTTAAATTGAATATTTATTTGGGATTATTAACAATTTTGATTGCAGAAAATTCAAGGAAATGCAGAGAAAGTGGAAAATATCAAGAAGATCCCACTGTGGGAGTCAAGAAGTCTCAACCGTGGCTAAAAAGACGGTTATTTCTACCCTTGTACTCTATTTTATGTAATTGATGTGCATTTGCATTACTATATGATAAATATTTATTAGACCATATCAATGACCTTGTGTTTTGATGAAACTGGAATTTGAGTTCCCCTTCAACAAAAACAGTGATAATTCCAGAGGATTCTTAATCACACGGATAGGCCGTTGGATTGTTGATCAGTGAGGACGATGGTTCCACTTTTGTGAAACGGTGCGTGGATAAACGAGCTTCGGCTTAGCACTGGATTACAAGAATTGGTATCTTGACTCATTAATGGCAATTTAACAATATTATCCTTGATTAATTTATATTTTATTTGACTTTATATTTTTCTTTTAGCCCAGCATGCATCATGTAGGACTTTGAAATCATTGTGATAAAAATTAATTATTGATTAAGTTTCAGACCATTAATTAAATGATTCAAAGCATGATATGAAATATTCCATTCTGAATTGAGTATCTTGATTATCTTTGAGGTTCGCTTGAAGATATCTTTAGAATTCTATCCTTTTTTGGATTCTTTATCCAATATTCTTGTTTTCTTTTAAGATCCATCATGGCTGCAGCACGTCCACATTGGCTGGCAAACGCTCCCCATGATGAAACCTACAGTGTCTATGACCTGGGGTACTTCCCACTCCGAGGAGGTTGATCGACTTTATTTATTTCCTTGTCTACCTCATCCAGACAGGATTGATTCCATTGATTTCATTGAACTATCTTCATTGATGATTTCGAGAAAAATTCCAATCATGTGATGTTAAGAGCGTGTCTCATCACACCTTGGCATCACCTTTTCAGTATATTCCATTTCATTTCACTCCCTTGCAAAGACAATGCCAAGGTGAGGCAGCTGTAGACACGCTAATTTTGACGTCATTTTGAGTAAATTTCATATCATATAATAATGCCTCAGAATGGTCTGATAATTAATCATTAATTAATTTTTATTAATATTTTTGAGTGTCGGGTCAAACAGACATGTTTAAGTTAATCAATTGAATTGATTTTAACTCAAATTTCAGTTAAAATATGAAGAATCCTAAAAGGCGTCGACCCATGTGGACGCTATTTAGAGTTTATTCCTATTTTAATGTTTAAATTTGAATTTTAATTAATTGATTTATTAACTAAAAGGCGTCTGTGAAGGTCGACGCGATTTAGGTTTCCTAAGCTGTTTTAACTTCTCTTCCGGATGTTTATCCTTATCTTAATTAGAGTAAAAGACGTCTACACACGTGGACGCGTTTTACCTAATAAAGATAAAGATAAGTTTTCCCGGATATTTATCCTTATCTTAATTTAATCTTAAAGGCGTCAGCCATGGTAGACGCGTTTTAGATAATTACAGATAAAGATGAATTAATCAGTAATTATCTGTCGATTAAGGTAGATAAATCCTAGATTTTTCTATGTTAATCGCGAACGCAGAAAATGCCTATAAATACCTTGCATCTCAAGGAGTTAAAAAAAAAGGAGAGAGAGAACTATTGAGCCACAGCGTTATAGCGATCGGAGCAACCACGTCGGAACGCCGGAGCGCTGCCACCAGAAGTCGGCATCCTTCTTTCAGATCTTCATTCTTCAAAGCTTCAACCAACTGGACTGGGCATAAGTTTTTCATATCTGAATTTCATTTTCATTCTTTAGTTTCATTCTCTCATACTCACTTCATGCAACACACACCACCTCATTAATTCTCCAAAACCCATCTGTTCTAAAGGGGTTTCAAAGTCATTTAAAACAAGTGAGTTGCTGTTTATACATGTTTCTAATCATAATTAGCTTTGATATTATTTCTACTTAGATTCTCATCATTGTTTCTTCTTTATTTTTCTGTCTCTCTGTCTGCTGCACTCAACAACAACAACAAGAAATCAAAAAGAGGGAAATCAAGCAAAAGCCAGGAGAACTTCTGGACGATCCTCAACATTCAACAGCAAGAACGAAAAGAACAAGAAGAGGCTCTCTTTCTTCAGCCGGCTGAAGGAGGGGAACCAAGGATTCATTCTTCCGCGTTTAAACAGGTAAGCGATCAAAACTCTTTTGAAGCTTTTTTAGTTAAAAGTTTCTGGCGATCACAAGCACCTTAGTTGCATTTTTTTTAATAGGTTAATTTACCCTAAACAACATAGTTTTTCACATAAATCACACGAGCAAATTTTCAGCACCTACAGCTCCGGCGTAAGCTTCTGGAAGCCGAGGCGGATCCGGTTGGTTCGGGGGAAGGCACTTCGGCGGCTCCTCGCATCGAGCCCTTAGTGGAGGAGCTCGTGACTGCGAGCACCCGAGCGCGGACGCAGCTGGAGGAGAGGGCAGCAGAGGCCCGTGCCGCCGCCGAGGCCAAGAAGAAGGCCGAGAGCGATCTTGCGGCGGTCGAGTCCGAATTCCGGACCTTCAAGGCCCAGACCCAGGACAGGGAGGCCCGGCGAGCTTCGGAGAAGCGCCGCCTCGCCGAGGAGGTGTCGGCCTTGAAGCGGGAACTGGAAAAGGCAGCGGAGTCGGCGGTGGCCAACTACAAGGCCGGGAGCGACTACGCCCAGGAGATCCTCCAAGCCCAGCTGCAGGCTTCTTCCACGGTTTTCGACCTCGGACTGGCAGTCGCCCAGAGGGCCTGCCCGAGCGTCGATCTGACCGGGGTTGCCCTGCCGAGGGGTGCGGAAGCCCGGGAGCTCTTATCCTGGTGGGAGGAGCTCACGGCGGAGAGGGCCTCGCCTCAAGCTGATGCCGAGGAGGCCGATGCCGAGGAGGCCGATGCCGAGGAGGCTGCTGCTGAGGATGCCCTTGTTGAAGGCGCCGCTCCTGAAGCGGTGCAGATCGTCGACTCTCCCTCTCCTTCTCCTGGCCGAAACGTCGTCGAGGTGGAGGAGGAGGGGGTTGCCGAGGACTGATACGAGGGTTCCCCTCGGTTTCCTTTTTGCTTTACTTTTGTAAGCTCTCGGCCAGGCGTACGGCTGAGTTTTGTACCTCCTTTTGCTTTATGAAATAGAAGGAAGGTTTTTGGCTTTACCTTGCTGTCTCCTGTTTGACTTGAGTAGATCTGGTCTTTCTGAAATCCGAGACCCTTTAGTCATTTGCCATATTCCGCGAAGCCGAGATCCGTTGTAGGTTTGGATAGGCCGTTGGTAGAATATCGCCTGGAGAATAATATGACGTGCTTTGATCCGGATTACCTGGCCGAAGCCATTCGCCGGATCGAAGGGCTTATGGGTTTTAAGAGAACCATGCCGCTCCCGGTACGGTTTACATGGCCGAAGCCACTCCCGATACGGTTTACACGGACTTAGAGAAAACCATGCCGTGTCCTGATCCGGATTACATGGCCGAAGCCATTCGTCGGATCGAAGGACTTACGGATTTTAAGAGGATCATGCCGCTCCCGGTACGGTTTGCATGGCCGAAGCCACTCCCGATACGGTTTGCACGGACTTAGAGAAAACCATGCCGTGTCCTGATCCAGATTACATGGCCGAAGCCATTCGTCGGATCGAAGGACTTACGGACTTTAAGAGGATCATGCCGCTCCCGGTACGGTTTGCATGGCCGAAGCCACTCCCGATACGGTTTGCACGGACTTAGAGAAAACCATGCCGTGTCCTGATCCGGATTACATGGCCGAAGCCATTCGTCGGATCGAAGGACTTACGGACTTTAAGAGGATCATGCCGCTCCCGGTACGGTTTGCATGACCGAAGCCACTCCCGATACGGTTTGCACGGACTTAGAGAAAACCATGCCGTGTCCTGATCCGGATTACATGGCCGAAGCCATTCGTCGGATCGAAGGACTTACGGACTTTAAGAGGATCATGCCGCTCCCGGTACGGTTTGCATGGCCGAAGCCACTCCCGATACGGTTTGCACGGACTTAGAGAAAACCATGCCGTATCCTGATCCGGTTTGCATGGCCGAAGCCACTCCCGGTACGGTTTGCACGGACTTAGAGAAAATTCCACGCCGCTCCCGATACGGTTTGCATGGCCGAAGCCACTCCCGGTACGGTTTACACGGACTTTAGAGAAAACCATGCCGCTCCCGATACGGTTTGCATGGCCGAAGCCACTCCCGGTACGGTTTACACAGACTTAGAGAAAACCATGCCGCTCCCGATACGGTTTGCATGGCCGAAGCCACTCCCGGTACGGTTTACACGGACTTAGAGAAAACCATGCCGCTCCCGATACGGTTTGCATGGCCGAAGCCACTCCCGGTACGGTTTACACGGACTTAGAAAAAATCATGCCGCTCCCGATACGGTTTGCATGGCCGAAGCCACTCCCGATACGGTTTACACGGACTTAGAGGAAACTCCATGCCGCGTCCTGATCCGGATTACATGGCCGAGCGCCATTCGTCGGATCAAAGGACCCGCGGACTTTTGTTGAGAAATCCTTGCCGCTCTGATTCGGTACGCATGGCCGGAGCCATTCTGGATCAGGTTGCTGCGGACTTTCGCGAATTATTGCTCAGACACTTTTCAAAGAACAGACTTTCCTTATGTCTCCTGGCTAAATTCCAGGTAAATTTACATGAAGTGCCGAAGGTCCCCCATATTTCAGATATAATAAAAGGGGATGCGTGCCCGAAGGGGTCCTTAGCCGCGAGCCCCTCGGTTGTGCTCCACGGTCTTCTGGTTACGCCTCTGTTGAGGCTGTTCCTACTGATATAGAGGCAGTTGGCCCTCTCTGACGAGGCGATCTATCTCCTCCCGAAGTCGCCGGCATTCATCAGTCATGTGGCCGGTTTCCCGATGGTATTCACAATATCTGCTAGGGTCCCTTCGGCGAGGATCAGTTTTCATGCGTTGCGGCCGCCGGAGCATATGTTTTATGTCCGCAAGCATCTGGGAAGGGGGAGCAAGTAGCGGTAGGTGCTGTGGTTGCGGACCCTGTCGCTTGCCTCGGTCCCGCTTCTTCCGATATCGCTTATGTGAAGGTTCCTGATTCACGGGTTGAAGATGAGCCTCTGGAGGGGCAGGTGGTGCCGCAGGCTCGTCGTTCACCGAAACGGCCTCGTCGACGAAGACTAGCGAAGGTGTCGGCCGAGGCTCCTCGTTCTGTATAGGGCGAAAGGGAGGTGCGTGATGGGGGAGTTGGCTCAATACCCCCATGTACTGGGCCATGGCAGATACCATGTTTGCCAAAGAGGTGACAGTGGCAGTCAGTGCGGTCATTTGTTGCTGAAGTTCCTTTATCCGGTTGTCTTCAGCTGTAGACCCTGGCGTGACTAGCCCTGCCGCGCCCGAGGGGACGGATGGAATGCCTCCTGAGGGTAGTGGTTGTGCCGAGACTTCCCGTGCCTCCGCTTCGTTCTGTCCGGACCGTCGGGTAACAGTTTGTTGAGACATGACTTGTTTGTTTGTTTCCCACAGACGGTGCCACGTGATGTAGACAGGATCTATCACGACCGGATTCCGGAGCCGGAGCTGGAATCCGCAGAAGGGGATCCGGAGCTAGGCCGGATCGGTGTTTTGAGAGGCGGCCCGACGGGGATCCGGAAGGCGATGGAAGCAGAGGCGGAGCCGAGGGTCCGAGGCCGGAGGAGGCTCGGAGCGGGCTTGCCTTCGGGTAGTTAACCGAAGCTCCTTCGGCGGGTGAAGGGGCGGAGGGAACGGAGCTCCCGGAGGGACGGTCGACAGGCGAACGGAGTCGAGGCCGAAGGTCCGGGGTGCGGTCTGGCGCCGGCGCTGCTCTTGGATAGTCAGCCGCTGCTCCTTCGGCGGACGGGGGCGTCGCGCGAGCAGGAGCTTCTCTCGGCCGAGCAGTCGGCGAGCGTCGGAGCAGAAGCCGGAAAGTCCGAGATTGGACGGGGGGACGGCTCGCTCCCCTGCAGTGAGACCGAAGGGGTGGTTCAGCGCGAGGCCGAGTCTCCTGCTCCGGTGCAGCCGGACGGGGGGACGGCTCGCTCTCCGACCAGGGGGTCCGGAGCCACCTTCAGCGCGAGGCCGAGCCTCCTGACGCAGGGCAGCCGACGGGATTGCCCTCGGGCAGCGAGTCCGAAGGCTACTTCAGCGCGAGACCGAGTCTCCTGTTGTGGGGCGGCCGGCGTTCGGCGTCGAGACCAGGGGGAGGAATCCGAGGTCGGCGGCCGAGACCGACTCGGGGAGGTCGGCGATGATTCGAACCGAGCCCCTGCAGGAGGGAAAGAAGAAGAAGAACCAGTCAGCAGGAGTCCCGGGCGTCAGCCCTGGGGAACCCCCTCCGACGGTCAAGTTAGCTCCTGAAGAAGATTCGATTCAGAATGCAAGGAGAGTAGCTTTATGCTATTCGGAAGCTTGGGGAGGCATCCGTTTTTTCCACCACCACCTTGGCTACAAATGGCAGGATATTTATAGCGCAGGATAGTGGAGGGTTAACGGTGGCAGCCGATATAGGACTAAAGGAGGCTTACTGATAAACCGCCATACCGTCTGATCCGCCACCGGAGTGAGCCGGACTCGGCTACCGGTCCGAAGGGGGTTGGGCCGCTGATGGGCCGAAACCTGTTGGGCCCTGGGCTTCCGCGCCGCTCCCGGGCCGGAGGCTGGTGGGCCGCTGACGGGCTGAAGCCTGTTGGGCCGGGAGCGAGGGTGCCGCTTATGGGCCGAAGGCTATTGGGCCGCTGACGGGCCGAAGGCTCCCGGAGGGCCTGGTACTGCTGCTGTTGGGCTCAGTGGTGTTTGGGCCTGCTTCAATGGGCCGAATCGGATTCTGCCACATCACCAATGTAGCAGGAAAGTCCCCAAAAACCAAAGGGCTGCAAGATAACCATGACGTGCATAGAATAGTTTCGGCTCCATGATCCTATAAAAGGACATGAAACCAATCAATAACTTCATGTGAGGGGTGTCTACCCTATTCTTCCGACGACAAGATGAAGGGAGGATAGGTCTCAACAGGCAGCCAAAGAGATTGTCGTGATTTTTTTATGATAATTTGAGATTTGGAGTTTGTGCGCATCGTTCTGACTTTATCAAATAACTGTGTAGATTCGTTCGATCCGTCTCGCTATCCACAAATGAATAGTATTAATTACACCCTCTACAAGAGAGGAAAATCCTTGATTAATTGCTAGAAGAATATAACATAACACCCAATAAATGAAGATTAGATGCTATAAAAATGTGTGCATTGATCTATTTGCAAGAAGGATTGATCTGAAGCTCGAAGAGATTTATTTATTGACATTTTAACATGAAAATATTTCATGATTAGTTCTATTATCAACTTGCTTTTAGTCATGTTTATTTGATATGCCAGATTATGTGTCTAGCGTGGCCAGTTTGAGATTTGCACTAGTCAAGGAGATGTTGAATCTGGAAGGAGTAATCCAATATTTTTTCATGAACATTCATCATCCTTTCAGAAAATCTTGTGACCTTTCTTTGTTACCAAGTTTGATATTGACCTCTTAAGCTCATTATGTCAAGTGAACTATCAAAGTTATGCTATTATAGACCAGCAAGGAAGTTTAGCTCTATGGCAAGAGTCTGGAATAGTCTACTAGACTCAGGCTTGGTCCGAAAAGAAGAGTTCGCGGCTACTTGTTAGATTTTGAGTGCAATTCAATTATTTGTAAAGTTTAAAGAAGCTAAGATGTCTTGTCAAATATATTCAAGTTCAATGGCTTATGCATTTGATGTATCAACTTTGGAAAATTTGTATGAGAGGAGTCTGGAACAGACTGCCACAGGCTCAATCCAGTAATCTCCAGATTTTTCTTGTTGATTTCAATTACAATCGATTTTCGTTTAAAGGCATTTAGTGGCCTGCCAAACTTGATTTTGGTTTAAGGAATTGTAGGATTCCACGAGTCTGCAACATTCTTAAATCACATCTCACGATTTGCGCAACATCGGAAGTTTGTAACATCTTACCAGATTCAAATTCTTTCTTTTGAGTATTCTCTTTCTTTTGAGAATGAGATGACTTGTGAAGTTTTTGTTAAACATCAGATTTTATTAAACATTCAACTATTCAACATTCAACCACCCTTCTTTCAATTCAGTTAATAAAATCCAAAAATAACGCGAACTTTTACTTGTACCTTTGTTGGCTTTTTGTCTGTTCTATATTTGAATGCTATGCTACCTGTTCCATAGAACATGAATACTACTAATTGTGGTGTTATAAGAATGGTGTTAAAGAATGAGAATGTATATATCATTTATAGGTATTTTGTAATACTACTGATGAGACAGAATCCGATTCGGCTTATTAAAACAAGCCCAAACCCCGTTCAGCCTAGCAGCAGCAGTACAAGGCCCTCAGGGAGCCTTCGGCCCATCAGCGGCCCACCAGCCCTCGACCCGTAAGCGGCACCGTAGCTCCTGGCCCAACAGGCTTCAGCCCGCCAGCGGCCCACCAGCCTACGGCCCTGGAGCAGCGCGGCAGCCCAGGACCCAACAGGCTTCGGCCCATCAGCGGCCCAACCCCCTTCGGCCCGATAGCCGAGTCCGGCCCACTCCGGTGGCGGACCAGGCACTATGGCGGTTTACCAGTAAGCCCGCATTTAGTCCTATATCGGCTACCACCGTTAACCATCCTCTATCATCTGCTATAAATACACCGCTATTTATTGCCAAAGGTATGCTCTCTTAAGCCTCCGAGACCCTTAAGGACTACAGTCCAAAAAGTATTAAAGCTACTCTTTGCCTTCTGAATCGAATCATCTTCAGGAGCTAACTTGACCGTCGGAGGGGGTTCCTTAGGGCCGAAGCCCGGGACTCTTGCTGACCGGTTTTCTTCTTCTTTCCTTCCTGCAGGAGCTCGGTTCGAATCATCGCCGACCTTCCCGAGTTGGTCTCGGCCGCCGACCTCGGACTCCTCTCCCTGGTCTCGACGCCGTGCGCCGGTTGCCCCACGACAAAGGAGACTCGGTTTTGCGCCGCCCCTTCGTCTGCCGAAGGAGCCTCAGAAATACTTCCCGAAGACAAGCCAGCCGCCGACCGAGCACCCCTCGGCCTTCGGACCTTCGGCTTCGCCTCTGCATCCTCCGCCTTCCGGATCCCGTCGGGCCTCTTTACACCGATCCGACCCAGCTCTGGATCCATCTCTTCGGATTCCAGCTTCGGAATCCGGTCGTGATAGCTTTGGCTACATCACGCTCCCGGCCCAACAGGCTTCAGCCCGCCAGCGGCCCACCAGCCTACGGCCCGGGAGCAGCGCGGCAGCCCAGGGCCCAACAGGCTTCGGCCCATCAGCGGCCCAACCCCCTTCGGCCCAATAGCCGAGTCCGGTCCACTCCTGTGGCGGACCAGGCACTATGGCGGTTTACCAGTAAGCCCGCATTTAGTCCTATATCGGCTACCACCGTTAACCATCCTCTATCCTCTGCTATAAATACACCGCTATTTATTGCCAAATGTATGCTCTCTTAAGCCTCCGAGACCCTTAAGGACTACAGTCCAAAAGGCATTAAAGCTACTCTTTGCCTTCTGAATCGAATCATCTTCAGGAGCTAACTTGACCATCGGAGGGGGTTCCTTAGGGCCGAAGCCCGGGACTCCTGCTGACCGGTTTTCTTCTTCTTTCCCTCCTGCAGGGGCTCGGTTCGAATCATCGCCGATCTTCCCGAGTCGGTCTCGGCCGCCGACCTCGGACTCCTCTCCCTGGTCTCGACGCCGTGCGCCGGCTGCCCCGCGACAGAGGAGACCCGGTCTCGCGCCGCCCCTTCGTCCGCCGAAGGAGCTTCGGCCCCGACTTCCCGGAGCGAGCCAGCCG
Source organism: Zantedeschia hybrid cultivar (assembly GCA_030544215.1). Lineage (NCBI taxonomy): Eukaryota > Viridiplantae > Streptophyta > Magnoliopsida > Alismatales > Araceae > Zantedeschia > Zantedeschia hybrid cultivar. The sequence goes on along the minus strand of JARZZO010000002.1, from coordinate 55,926,150 downwards.
CCGACCGAGCACCCCTCGGCCTTTGGACCTTCGACTTCGCCTCTGCATCCTTCGCCTTCCGGATCCCCGTCGGGCCTCCAAAGTACCGATCCGACCCGGCTCCGGATCTATTTCTTCGGATTCCAGCTTCGGAATCCGGTCGTGATAGCTTCGGTTACATCAACTACGATGAAAAAATATATATTGTAGCGTCTGGTTGGATCGCTGTAGCCATCCGATCGAAGATCTCGACTACTCGATAGAATTTATTTGATGGTGGAAATGTTCAAGATAGAACCTGCAAGAGGGGGAACAGAAGCGTCAAAAGGTCCCCCGATCTAGTGGGAAGCAAAACTTTCCGATGCCTAAGTTAGATTCTAGAAGACGAGAGTTTGCCAGGGATTTGTCGTGCTTAGAAAAGCATACTTTGCTCTGAAGAGGATTTGGAGATTATAAGGTCCTCCCTTTCGAGGCGTCTTGGAGACGGTTTCCTTCGTTGAGCGATTTGCCTATGATCGGATCCCTCTGATGTAGGGAGATCGTGAGATATTGGGCAAGTCAGACCTTCTCTATAACTGTATGGGGCGGATCTTGCGGTCCTGCCATAAGTGGGTAGTTAAGTCTGTAAGACCTGCCTGATGGTGAGGATATGCGATGAGGAGCCCCTAAGGGGACCTTGCCGAGACCCTGGGGAGATCTCGGGAGTGAAGGTTGAGCTTCATGCTGGGAGATCTAGAATCCTGAGGCTGATGGACCCAGGATTCGGTCTCTATTACGTGGGCCGAGACTTTGAGTGCCGTGTGACCCTTTGTGCTGTTTCCGAAGGACCGTGGGCATTTGGATCTGTGTAGTTGATGGGCTAAATTAGATTGGGTCCTATTTTCCTTCGTTATATATATAATTTATAAATATTATAAAAATAATAAATTATAATATATAATTTTTTTTATCGCTTCGTCGCAAAGTTGATACGGCGACTTTTGTCCCCCCTAAAAGAACAATTAGTGGGAAAACTTCTCACCCTAAAATATATTTGAGACGATTACCTTTTGTCGTCAGAATGTATAATAAACGGCAAAATATTTTGTGACGACATTCATTTTTACCTCAAAATATTTTTGTAAGGATTATTTCACCTTTTGTAACCAAAATAGTCGCCGCAGAAAGTCACATCTCTTGTAATGAAGCATCACGTCAAGATCTAGAAACTTCAACTATATATGTATGTCTTCGGACCGCCACCAGGCGAGTTGGTTCACCACCTGCCTGTCATTTGGAAGGTGACATATTCGAATTTAGTTGGAGTTTAATATCTTCTCGGTCATGTAGCCTTAAGTACTGTTAAGATATTTATTCTCTGGTCTGTGAAATTATTTCTCCGAAAAATTAGTTCGACGTGGAATCCTCGTCTAATTAGGTGAAACTTTCGACCGTTTCGGAATTAGCTCCAAAACATTCGAAGAATATCTCGGATTCCACTTGGTTGAAGCTCTGATCGCTTGTAAATATTTATACTCGTGGCTTTTGAGCCACCCTTAAAAGAAATAATGTACATCTTCTCCGCCTTCACTGTGACGCACGACAGGCTACACACATGAATTTAGCAAGGTACATCATGCCATAGAGAGCGAAAGAGTGATGGATGTGGAAACCTCTTATAATGTGATGATCTTAACATTTAGCCTCTCTTTTAAGTATAAAATTTAAGGGTAATATTTGCTGCACATAACATGGAGTGTAGTCTAATTTTTTTTTTAATTTTTTTCATGGTAAATCGCATCATGCTCGATACATTCATATAACCTGATTTTGGATTGGACGACTCAACAAAGTTTGAAAAATAAAAAATCGAGTCCAACGAATAGTCAATTTTTGAATGTCCACTGGACTCTGTTTTTGATTTTTTACATTTTTGGGATTGTTTGGAGACTGGGTTATATAGACGTACCGAACATGATGGGGGCACAACATAAATTTTTTTAAAATTTTTTAAAACTTGCTGCTGCAGCTGTTCAGTCGGATGGCTGCATGTTCCCAATGTAGCACACGCTGCACTGAGAGAAGTGCAACAAGTATTATTCAAAATTGATTTTTTTTTCTTGGTCGAAATGGCTCATTAGTTATAGGCCAAGTATTCAAGTTCGAAGAGCTGAGTTCGAATCCAACGAAATATATGAAACATTCGCCAAAATAGACATTTTTTTCTGCTCAAGAAAAGAGCAAAAAAATCCACGGCACGACCCCCACCCGCACACAGCACAGACGGGATCGATGCCGCAGCCTCCCCGCCACTACGGGGAGGGCGGCGTACCGCCTTCTCTCCTTCCCTTTCTTCCTCTTTTATTTTTTTTTTCTCTTTTATCCAATCATTCGGTTCTTTAATCTGACGTACACGTCCATCTCAAATGACCCCTGAGGTCCATATTATTTTTTCTTTGGAAAAAAAAAAAAGGAAAAATAATCGGTGTTAGCGACTTGGCCGGTCAGCCACAATGTGGATTAAGGGTGGGAGAGCATGGTGGAGGGCCGTCTGTCTCGGACACCACACGTCTACGTTCCTCTCGCAGGCAGGCTGAGGCAAATCGAACCTGTCGGCAGGCAGCACACTATAAATGTTGAGCAAGAGCAGCTCACTAGCTCTCTCGTCATCCCCTCCGCATGCATGCGACAATATTCTCTAGTAATATGGCTCCCAAAGCCTCTCTCCTTCTGGGTGTTTTCCTGGCAGCATTCTTGCTGATCTCCTCGGAGATAGCTGCAAGGGATACGGCTTCTAAGGACATCAAGGAACAGCAGATGAGTGAGGCCAACAACCATTATTACTGGTGTTTTGTACCTCTTGTTAATAATTTGGAAGTAAACCTAAGAAAAAGAGAGATTTTCTTCTTTTTCCAATATATAAGAACGATAGGTGGGAGATTATGAAAAGGGGATTAGAAGATCCCGTTCCATTTTTGAAAGAGTAACACTTTATGTGGGGTGTAGTCCAAAAAAATTAAGGAAAATTAAAAAATTTTATGCTTGTATGATGTCTAACATGTCCGTACAACTTGATCAGCCATGGAATGGTCCAAAACTTTTAAAAAATAGAAAATTGAGTCCCACTTTATAAAGCTTGGCTTATTAAAGATGTTCTTTTTACTATTCAAATATAAAATCAAGTGATCAGCCATGGAATGGTCCAAAACTTTTAAAAAAATAGAAAATTGAGTCCCACTTTATAAAGCTTGGCTTATTAAAGATGTTCTTTTTACTATTCAAATATAAAATCAAGTTGTACACACATCTTGAGTAAGATGGGACCTGCCATAAAAAAATTCAAAAAAGTATTATTACTTTTAGGTTACGTAAATTACTCTTTTTAAAAAGATTGCATCTTTCATTGAGGATGCATGGCTAAGTGTGATGTGCTAAATGCCACAATTTTCTTTGTCCAAGAGTCCACATATCCAAGTAAGAGCCCATAGTTGCACAATCCTCCATATGGACGGAAGTAAGGGAGAGATTGGAAAGAATTCATGAAGACTTCTTGAATGTTGACCAGTTTGATTATTTCATTTAACATATTTTTTGAGTGGATTAGTTTGACCAGTTGAATTAATAAATTTTCGGTTCAAATAATGATTAGACGAGTTGCTTATTTTTGTTTAAACCAGTAACCCGATATCCGACTTTCCGATTAATTTCCGACTCTTAATAATCGGATTCAGAATCACAATTCATTTCCAAAACATACTAGAAACCGGAATTGGATAATTTCTGATAAGTATGGAAACAAAAACAGAAAGTGATCTTTCCATATCCTATTTTCAATGTTTCCAATAACATATTTCTTACTTTTATTCATTAAATAAATGTTACATATTATTACGTACACCCTGAAACACAAGGTCGGATCTCTAACCTACTGTAACAGTAAGAACAATCCAACAGAATGGAACAAATATTGTGAGAATCTTATAACAGTTTAGGGAATAGTTGTGCCATAAAAGAATCCCAAACCATACATTGCCATAGCCAAAACTTTCCATTATTACAAATCCGAAATGTACCGAAAAGTACAAATCCATTATTACAAATCTGAAACATGGCAGCGGGACTCTTCACCAAACGCAGACAATCCTCTAGCTCCTAGGATCTCCTTAAATCTCATAATCTAAAAATATTGGTGGGTTTTATGAGTACAGAACTTAGCAAGCTTCACAGCCTCACAAACTAACAATATAATAATTGAAAACAGTAGATAATATTCATGACTATGAATATATATGTCTAAACATATATCTAATTTCAAAGGAGTACTTAACAAACATGGCTAAAGTTTTCTAGAAGAAAGTTTTCTTATAGAGAATATTCGAATTTTGAAGAATAATTTAAATAATCAAACTCTCAAGGAAATAAAACAAGTAGTAAGTTCTAGTTGAAGAAGATCTTTACTCGAGAGTTAAATAAAAAATAATTATGAATTAATCGAATATCTTAAGGCAAGTAATCGAACTTAGAAATAGACTTAATAGAAGCCAAATGATCGCATAATCGATCTCAAAATAGTAGCATAAATAAATTCTCAGAGACAAGGATAACCGAAGTTAAAAAAACACCCTGTCAATTACAAAGCAAAGTCTTAATTGATTGTCAGTGATGAATATAATCTGAATCGTAAATGAGGATTGAATCGATTAGTAGAGACTGAAGGTAATCAAAGTCAGAGACTGAAGGTGACTCAATTATACAATAAAGTAATCAGAGTCAGAGACTGAAGGTAACTCAATTATACAATAAAGGCTTAATCGATTATCATATTAACAGATAATCAGAGCCAAAATAAAGCCTAGTCAATTATAGAATAAAGGCATAAACGATCTTTAGTCACTAGGATAATTGATTATAAGACACAAGGTTCCATCTATTAGTAGAACATGAACAAAATCGATTCTCAAATTAAAAGATAAATTGATTGGTAGACTTAAGGTAAATCGATTGGTAGACCAAAGCGAATAGATTAATAGACTAAAGGTAAATCGATTATGAGACTAAAAGAAATCGATTAGCAAATTGATTACAAAATAAAGACAATTGGTTTGCAACTGAAGGAAAATCAATTACATCACTGGAGGGATATCGATTAGCAAGGCAATAGCTAATTGAAAATACGACATAATATAATCGATGACCTAATCAATAGATCACACCTATAATTGATAGCTGAACTGCTCATTTAATTGACGAATTGAACATATAATAGATCTCGGAAGTGAGTAGAATTCCAAGATTTAAAGTCTTCACTGATCTAAATCAAAGGCAACTGATTCAACAGTTCCGAATTTTTTTTCAAAGGATTAAATTAAACTGAATTTTTTAGAATATCAGAATTCAAACTGAATTAATACTGAAATAAACTGATTTGAACTAAATCAAATTAAGTTAAATTGGAACTGAATTGAATCAAACTGGACAGAGTTGCATCAACTGAACTACAATGATGTTTGAACTTCCTCAGATTTTCAAAGTAGTCCTGAGTTCATGCATTCCAAAGATTCAAAAGGATCATCAAATAATAGTAGCTTAGACTAACAGATACCTGGGCCAAACAGAACATGCATAACTTAAATAATCAGAAATAGAATCATATTCATATTTAGAAGTCAGAAGTTAACAGACATGTAATCAAGCCACCTTTGAGGACACAGAATGTGCTAGTATTTGGGTGTCCTACGGGTCAATTATGGGCCGTGTAGGTCCGATATGATGTACAATCTTGTTCGATATAATAAACTGGTAATTGGAGTGTATATTTGTAATATGTGAATTGCTTTACGTTGTCTTTAGGATATGTGGTTGTAAAGTCAATTCGAGATGGAATCTTGAATGTGGGTTTGATTATATATAGACATATACCTTAAATTGTTTCCGATTAGAGAGTAATTTGGACATTAATTACTCGTAAATCAACACACATGATGTGTAGATGATCAATCTTACGGTCACAGGTGCGAAACACCAGCACATATGTGTAGATGTTTATCTTAGGAGGATCTCCATTGAACTGCTCCGTTGATGGATCTTTATATGGTTAATTATACCTAATGTCAACTTAAGATCTATTTGTCTTAGTAGTATCGTTGATCCTTAGACTTGAGACATTAATGAGGTCTTGCGTGAGTACCGGTATTGTTTGATTTTTTGTTAAGTGATATTAACCATAAGTCATAAAACACCAAATTATTAGTCACATCGGAATACATATAAAGACCGTTAATGTTCAAAAGGGGATCGCTCAATGTTAGGTATATTTCAGACAGTTAATGGGTCATGACACGGACGCTTCACTAAAACCTTTTCCAAGATAGTTTCGGTTCGTTTGGAATGAACTTGAAGTAATCAAGGAGGTCATGGTCAGACGACACAATCTCTAGTAGTTTGATAATGATCATATTATACGATCGTACCGGACTCATAGAACGAGCGAGGGATTATAGCGATGCGGCAACTGAAGACTAACAAGTACTAGATAGGGTGGTATTGAACCCAGAGTCCTTTGGGATCACGTGGACTTGCTTGACCCAACATGATCATAGGTTCGGACTAAATTAAACGGTTATGAAGAGTAACTAGTTTAATTTACTTCTAATTGGATTAGAAGTTAATAGATCTTAAAATCAGAGCGATTATGGGCCTCGAGGATCACATATAATTGATTCTCGTAGAATGGATATTGTATGGACAAATATACAAAAGCCTAAGATTCTTATGGAAAAAGAATCAATAATCGGCTTAAAAGTATATGTACAATAATATTTAGGGCATATATTCCATACATGTATTATTAGACTTATTACAATAGGGCATATATTCCATACATGTATTATTAGGCTTATTACAATAGGGCAAATAATACATATATATAATATACCCTAGGGTTTAGGCTACACACCAAGCAGCCATACGCACCATCCCCCCCACCCCTTTTCTCCAACGCACACCTCCCTTTCTCTCTCTCTCTCCCGTTTTGGAGCACGTGGGTCGAGGTGGGAGATTCGAGGTGCTGCGCGTGTGGAGATGAAGGGTATTGTTGTTGCGAAAGATCCGTGTGGATCGTGCTCTAGAGGCTGTACACTTGTGCGGCTCTGCGTTCAAAGACATCGGCGTCGATTTTTGTAGAACGACGTGTTATGTACAAGGTAAAAATCTGAAATCATCTAGATCGATTTGTTGCATTGATCGGAGCCCAATGTGTGACCCTTGGGATCCGTTTTTTGTTTATTCTTTTGCTGCAAACAGGATCTCGGGCATTCCTCCAAACCCTACAACACCAAGCTAGGTCTCTCCTTCCCAAGCAGACGTAGTCCTTCAGAAGAAAACCCAGCGAAAAGTGTGACCCTACTCGCTCCAATTTGTTTACAAAATAGGTTATCTGGAATTACTTATCCAGAATAGTGTATATTAGAATAAGGAGCGTTTAACTTTGATAGTTCTATGGGACCCATTGACGGAATAGGAAAGATAAGGAATTCTTAGGTCTAGGATCGAATTGCTTATTCTCCTTATTTTAGTATAAGCAATTCTAACACGGTACAAGTCATTTCGTCCATCAAACTAGAATTAGCCTTATTCTAAGAACAAGGGGCCTTATTCATCTCTAGTTCTACAAACAAAGTGGGGATATATACACTGCTCTCCTTGGCCGGAACCCAAACCTCCCACAAAAATCAGATTCCAAAACTCTCAAAATTCTAATTATGAACTGAGCTAGCTAATTACCAAGTTGGATTCCAAGTTCTCTAAATTCTAGTTCAAGTCCTAAATAATTCCGTTGCCCACTAGGCTGCAGTGCTGACTTGGTACTATCATGTGTACTATGATTGGACATTCATTTGTAGGTTACGTCGAGAAAAAGGAATATAGATCCTCTAAGAGCAAGGTTGGACTGAATTGAGTTAGTGCATAGAAGGGATGATTTTAAAAAACTCTCCCATACATTGCTTTTTTCATTCCCAATGAGAGGTGATTTTGAAAAACTCCCTCCCCTCTCTCTACACTTACGGAGTCCCAACCAAACCTGTACTGACAAGAACAGGACTCAAGAAAAAGGTAAGAACATGTCTTAAGATAGGATCTCGATTCCATTCCAATTAGTATCCGCATATCCAAAGAATGTATCCAAGTATCCGATTAAGCATATGATTAGTAATCAGAGTAGAAATGCAAAATAGATATCCGCTTTGATTATTATCTTACCATTTGTGTCGTTTGATGACTTCTTCCAATTTAATGATATTTAATTGTTTAATTAGGTTTTTAATATTTTAAGTGTAACAGATGTTTTGGGATAGTGATCAAATAGAATTTATTGTGATCTTTTTAATTTTTAATAATTTTAAGTGTTCAGATGAATTGTTTAAGTCATATTTTTTACTATCTAATGCGTGTTTTTATATATATATATATATATATATATATATATATATATATATATATATTCAATGAATTACTTGAGTAGTTAAAACTTACTAGATATTTATAACTTGTATATTTATTAATCTAAAATATGTCCATGATAGTTTATATTAGATTTTATAAAATTAAAATGTATAAGCAACTACGTTATAAATCAAGTTTAAAAAAGTTAGTTATTCGAGTATTATCTAAATTCGAATATTACTCAGCAGAGTCAAATTCGAATATGAAAATCTATTATCCACTGCATAATATCAGGCATTAGATGTTCAGGTATCACTAGACGGAGCCGAGCAGAGTCTGTATTCACTTCGTCGACAGCCTTATCTTTATGGATTAGTGATCCTCTAAGTGCTGGTTTGGAAAGGACTGGTAAGAGCAGAGTAGAAATTTTTTCAAGAAAACTTCTTTGTGCGGTGCTTTTCCCATTCCTAATGAAGAATTTCTTTTGAAAGATAACTTGCCTCCTTTCTGCACTTATCCAATCCCATCCAACCATGCACTAAGTGGAACCGCACTCATCTTTATGTGATCCAACGTTAGGAACGGACAAAGATGCATTATCAATTTTTTCAATTTCTTTAGTTAGAAGTCCAATTGGTGTGATCCATCGGTTTTGTAAATCTTTTACATTTAAAAAAAAAAGGTTATATATGTCCTCATCAAATTTTTAAATCTAAGGGCAGCATCAGAAATTGTAATGTACATCAGATTGCAACAATGGTCGCAGCAAGTACAACCCTTGTGAAAAAAGTAAGCATAAGATCATTTTAACATGTTCACCATTACACAAGTTCGGCATGCATGGATGGCAGATGCCATCAAGGAAAAGATGATGAAAGGATTAAAGGTGCCCAAAATGAGTGGGATATAATTTGTACAGCCTACCTCGTAAGTGATATGGCAAGATGACTCATGAATATGGTGATTCTCATCACGAATATTAGAGAAAACACACAAATAACTAACTTCATTGAGATAGTACTTCTTCAGCTAGAACTCCTAGTAAAAACCATTATGAGACCTCGAGGAAGAGGATCCTCACAACACCCTGACTGACCTAATTAAACTCCATCTGCAATGGAGACATTAAAATACACGGAGAGACTCTTCTGAAAGAGTCCTAATCATCTGAGTATAACATTGGCCCAGACTCCAACAGCAATCAGTCTCAAGATGTCATATTTAAAGTAGATTCGTCATTCGAAACGCATTCCACCGTAGTTGGTAACTTTTTCTTTATTTCCAGTTCAACATATTTTTAATACAATGCAGAACACTTAAATATCATCAATAGTACAAAGTTACAACCATAATTTAAAACACTCCAACGTAATACAATACAACACACTTAAATACTACACAGAGTACAAGACTATAATCATAAATTTAAAACACAATCCAACTGAGCAAAATGAGTTGTATTTTAAATTATGATTGGTTGTAACTCTGTGCTTTTGGTGATATTTAACTATTCTACGTTGTATTAAAAATATGTTGAATTGAAAATAAAGAAAAAGTTGTCAACTTCGGTCGGAATGCGTCTCGAATGACAGTTTACTTTATACATGACATTTTGAAATTGATTATTGCTGGAGTCTAATCTAATATTGTACTGAGAGACGATCCGATCCAGACTCCCTTTAAGAAAAGTAACATGAAATTTTCATACGTATCAGTTAGTATAGATTATAGAACAGCGATCTTACATGGAGATTCCTCTCGCATCACCCAGCAAACTTAGCAGCGATGCGCGGGGCTGCCGGCCTCGCTCTCCACACCTGCTTCAACTCGAGCTTTGGTTGCCCCGGCAGCCTCCTCATCTGAAACCTAAGCACCCTGAAGCCCTTCTTCCCGTCCTCCCACCAGAAGTTCTCAACCAGGTAGAGCCCGTCGTAGACGTACTTAGCGGCCGTCTTGGCTCTCGAGTCCAGCGTCTCGCCGCCGCCCCTTGGCACCCTGAAGCCATGCACAACACGCACCGGCGTCTGGGCGTCCATGCTGTTCTTGAGAGCCAGGTTCGCGCCCTCGAGCCTCTGGTCGCCGGGGGGTCCCTTTCTCGCGCTCTCGAAGCTTGGGTTCCCTCCCTCGCCGGAGTACACCAGCACGTCGCTGCCCTCCATGATGTTGTCGTAGCCCTTGGAGGAGACGACGCAGGTAGCGACCTTCGCTCCTCTAAACGGCATGGAGTCGATGCCGGCGATGGGCGAGCCGTGGAGGCCAGCGACCATGAGCTCTGCCCTGTAGTAGAACTCGTCTCCGACTTCAACTCCGGGGACTTGCCCTAGGTATTTTCTATTGGGAACTTCGTACCTCGCCTTCATATCCTTGAAGGCTTTCATGTCGGCTTTCTGCTCTTTATGCCGCTGGTACTCCATGGCGAGACTCCGGAACTTGCTTAGCCTTTCTTGAACTCTTCGCCGTGCATCAGGCGGGTTAAATTTTGCCTTCTTCTGAAGTGAAGGCCTTCTGGGTTCTTCGAACGTGGGGGAAAATACTCTCTTCTGGGCCTTGTTTGGAGATAACGTCTTGACAAAGACCAAAGGACCCGCTGCAGGCCTAGGGTTTGCTTTAGCAATGCTCTGAACAGGGGTCTTGGGCATGCAGGCACTTGAAGTGACGCTAGCTTTGGCCATGAGACGGGGAGAAGCTGCTTCCAACTTCCTGAAGGGCATCACGTTCTTGTACTTGTGCTGAGAAGCACCTCCGGCAGCTGGAAAAGAAGAATATTCTCCTTCCGACGTGAGTCGATAACGAGAGCCTTCTACAACCCTGAGGGATGCAGGAAAAGCACCATTGGTTTTGACGGTGACCAGACTTTGAGAAGAAGTCTCCCAAAGGTTCCTGATGCTTGTTGGTTTGCTACCCTGAGAAGCAGCTTTAACCGTGGCCGTAAGACCACAGGCATAGTCGCCTCTGCGCGCACCTGCTGAAGAAGGGACCTTGCCACCGGACCCAAGGTCGTGACAACCTTCTCCGGCCCCGGCTGGTGCACCAGACGCAGCTCTGCTCTTGCCAACGAGACAACGGAGCCCACCATCATGCACCCCGGCTGCTTTCTTCTCCGGTACATGCGAGGCAGACCCCGCCACGAGAGCAAACTTTCTCTTGAGACTACTGCGGACCGGGATTTGGATCCTCGCCATGGCCGAGTTCCCACTAGTTGCCCGCACTCTCCAAGACTGACCCCGGGAGTACTAAGGCAGCGGACGGCGGCTAGCACAACTTGGTGCCACTAAAATGGAGGAGGAGAGAGCAGAAAGAAGAAGTAGAGAGAGGCGGTGGAAGGATGAGGATGAGAAGAGATTGGCTCGGTGCTTAAAATGGCAATGGAGACGGAACACATTGATACATACAGGGCGTGTTAATTTCCTGAGCTTTCTATCATTTGAAATTTTGAACGGAGCGAGGAAGGCGGAGGGGTGCGGGGCCTCCTCTACTTTCCCTTTTTTGAGGAGATCGGGAGCGTAATTAGAAGGAGTGAGGTGCCTCTCAGTACAGGGAAACATGGTTTCTTTGTTTTGAGGAAACGTGGGAAGGAGGATGAAGAAGCTTGTTTCCTTACGTTTTCCCATATTGCGAGTAGTGCGACAGCCGCAGTAACCGGTGGCCCAATTAAAAAAGACAATAATTGGGGTAATATTTGCAACGTTACATGGGGGTGGTATGAAAAAAAATAAAAAAATAAGATATTATAGTAGGCCCCACCATACCCTCACATCTATGCAACTAGGTCTTCAATCCGGTGGCTCAAAAAAAAAAAAAACCTAAAAGATCGAAGCCCAAACTCCTGCTTTTATTGGGCCGAGTCCATTTAGGATATCAATTTTTTTTTAAAATTTGTTTATTATCAAATCAAAAATCAGATTATACAAATATTTACGACATCATGGAACCGACTATAAAAAAGTTTTTTTTTAAAAAGCTTTCTTGTGTCAGACCCATGCAATGTAGAAAGGATTACTCAGTTTTGAGTGTACTTTTTAAATAGGGGTATAAACTAACTCGAACACTTGGGAGGAATTTTATTCGAATTCGGATTGTTTACCAAGTTGAACAAGTCAAGTTTGGGCACCACTCCGCTTGTTTAAGCTTGTAATTAAATTCATTTACTATTTTTACTAGTTAATGAAGTGCACTTCGCGCGAGTATTTACTTAAAATATTTTTAATTAAAACTAAACAAGTTATAAATTAATTTTATATTGATAGTTTGAATTAATAAAAACTAAATTTAACAAACGTAATAAAATATTTAATTTATTATTTATGTGTGAGGAGAGAGTGCGTAAAAAAACATATTTCTTATGGTAATTATGTTAGTTTATGTTTCTTTTAACTTTATTATATTACAATAGTTGTAAAACATACTTCTAACATTACCATTGGTCAATGCTATATTAAAATATTTATTTAACCTAGTTAACTTTTAATCTGAAAAATGTCTAAAGTTCTTGCATTCTCTATTAAAGTCTCTTTCGATTTCCATTTATCTTTCTTTTTATCTCTTTATGTGTCCATTACCATTGGTCAAAAAGACTATTACATACCTAGTTTTGTTTAGATGTTAAATTTGATAGTTGAGGAAGAAATGTTGATTACATGCTGAACGAAGATTACCCCATGGCTATTTTTGATATTATTCTAATTTAAAGAAGTTACTAAGATTGGAAATTCCATAAATCAAGTTCTAAAAATATATTTGTAAAATCTATATATTTATATGTAAGATTTTCTTCAATTTTTTAGGCAACAGTCTTACATGCATAGATACAACTTTTCCATAATAATGTAAGTTCAACCTTATTTTAATGACGAATAATGATATAACTGCCAACTTATTGTTTTAACAATCAAAGTAAAATATCAAATTTAATATGCATGTTTATGCAAATAGTTTAGGATATGCATAATATACATGTAAAAGTACATATACTGTGAGGGGTGGCAAAGGCTTGGCCACAAGAATCACAATTATTAAACGTGATAAACTTTGGTACATTTGATTTACTAATTTGCAGACATAATTGAAATAAATATTCACAATCACAAAATATTTTAAATAAGAGCACATGAACATCATGGCGAGCTTGTCACGCAAGGATAAGGAAGGGTCGGTGTAATAAACTATGGTACATTAGATTTATTAATTTTAGACATATTTATATACATATGTAAAATATTTCTTCTATTTTATTACATAAAAAATATTATATACATGGATATAATTTTCATATTAAGGTAAGATAAAAATAATATAAGTATAATTTCTTGATGACTAAAATATGACATTATATTTACTATGAATGTATACATAAATATCTTAAAGTATGAATAATATATGTAAAAATGTAGGGTTTTTTAACATATATACCCCTAAAAAATACCATATTTGAATCTATACCCCAACTCTCATATATTATTATCAATATCCTTGAAATCTTCATAATGTTACATTTATACCTCTCCGTCGAACTAAGATGAATTTCAACAAAATATGTAAAAAAAATTCCATAAATCATAATTACATTAGAGGTGTCGGGGGTACATATGCAAAATTTTAGTAAGTTGAGAGGTGTATATGCAAAATATTAGTAATTATAAGAATATCTATACAAAATCTTTAGATGGAAGGATATAAGTGTAACTTTTTGAAGATTTTAAAGGTATTGATAATAATATATGAGAGTTGGGAGTATATATACAAATATAATATTTTTCAGAAGTATATATGCAAAAAATGTATAGTTTGAAGTTGAGGCAGCGTTTTTAAAGTCCTCCCTCCTGACATCTTTTGTTACATATTGCCGCTTTCTGAACTTAAATAGATGCAACTAGTGGCTCGAATCCTTAGGGCAAGCCCCATCACCACAGTTTGCTTGAGTTTATAAATATAACTTTTTTTTTTCTTGGGCTAGGTCTATCATGGGTTCATTTAATTCATGAGTTCCTTGAGGTTGCTCAAGCTTTCGTTGAGTACTTAGATTAACGGAACTTGAACGAGCATCTTAAACACTCAGTTTTAAGCTTGAACTCGGTTAAAGTTAATTGAGTGGAGTTTGAACAACACAATATTTACTGAAGTCGACTCATTTGTAACCCTGCTTATAAATAATTCTATAAATGACACAAAAATAAATACTTAATGTACTGTTTGAGATCATTTTTTATAACGACCCTCCACCTTATAATCAGAGATCCGATTATTAAATGGGTACCGAATCATTAAAATTAGTAACCAAATCAGAATCTCAAATAAGTCTGAGAAATAAATGATAAACTAAACTAAACTATTTCACACAGGATCGAACTATAAAGAAAGTGCAGGAATTAAAATTTATTACAGTCCGACTCGATTCAACAAATAATTATATAGTCTATAATTGAAAAAGAAATAATTACGGGTACAATCTTAAATTAAAAGTACAACTATATCGGGACATACTTCGGAACGATAACTGTTGGCGCGCAATCCGAGACGGAACCCCACAACTACTATACCTACCGGAAACTCTCACCTGAAACTGTAGGAAGTGAGTCACATTAAAATAGACTTAGTACGGATCCTTCGATCCCCACCTCCCACACACGCGCACACAGTCGCAACACAACAAGAATAGATAGGTAAGATATGTTCAAGTAAAGTTATAAATAAATCACACATCCATCATAAGAAACACAGAAAAAGCCATTAAGTCAATTAGGAAAAACACCGACTCGCTGGGACGGAACATCAACCTCTCGGATAGTACGCTGACTATTCCGACTTATCTAACTCTAGGTGGTTCTACCTCCTCTTAGCCACAAATGACACTCTAAAGTGTACTACTCCTACATTGGTACTAACTATTACTTCGAGGTACATTAGGTGACCTCGCCTCCTAGGCGCTACCTTGTCACTCCCACATCGACACTGCGTCATTTCCACACCGACACAGAATGTCAAACGCTAACAACTGTCACTCTCGGTCCACGATCGCATAAACACAATACAATGCGATTCCGATCACATGAAAATCTCCGTCCCAAAATATGATTTCAAGTGTACATTAAACAAAATTGCCTAACAATATACAAGAATCTAATTGACATAATGTATAGTAATCACTCATGTTAAATGTAGAAAAATAAGAGACTTTGTCTTGAATCGCGTCGACTCAGTTCGACGTCATTTAAGGCCTTATAACTAGTTTTCCTCTCTCTCATATCTCAGGACCTTGGGATACTGACTTGAATCGCGTCGATCATGGTCGACGTCATTCAACATCCTATCCCACTCTTTAGCCTCGGGACCAGCCATAGGCTGTAAATCGCATCGACTCAGGCGGATGCAGTTCGCAAATTGCGTCGTCCTGAGTGGACGCGTTTTAGGTCTGAAATAGAACTCTCCTCGGGTCTCCATCGAGCCACAACACGAAGTCCCTCTCCCCCAGAACGCATGAAAAACCCACAAAGAAATAGGGAGAAAATTCATAAACCAAAATAAACATACTACTCAAATTTCAAATATGTAAATTTAAATAAAAAAACTCATAGAACGTGCTCAATTCTACCCAAAGTTTCCCACACATCTATAACATGCTCTGAAGTGAAAAATCACGAGTTAAAACAATCAAATCATCTGCGAGGATCGTCATCCTATCAGTTACTTAAACTTTTCTTAACTCCTTGCCGCTGATCCGACACATTGCAAGCCGCCGCCGATATCACGGTAGACACCGTCACCCCACCGAAACATCGGCCGCTGTCTAGAGAGTGAAGAAGCGGCGGTGGAAATGGTGGTGGAAGTAGTAAGAGGTGGTAGAAAGAGAGTAAAGTGGTGGAAGAAGAAGAGGGAGAGAAGGGATCAGAGAGACATAGAGAGGGAAGAGAGAGAGTGAGAAAGAGAGAATGAGAGAAAGGAGAGAGAAAGGATCAGGGCGTCAACTCCGAACAAGTTAAATCACGTCGTTCTAACACGACGTGATTCAGACGACAAGACAAGATCGTACATTAGCAAACGTCATTTGAAATTATTTATTTCATGAGAATAATTATTTATTTCAAATACCTCATCTTGTTTTTAAAAAATTCGTTCTGTTGCTAGTTAAATGGATTAATTCATCAGCCAATTTACATTTGAAATTTGAGTTTAACCCAAAGACTTGACAATAAAAATCCTCCAAGTGCATTTAACACATAGTTCATAATTCGGATATGGGAAATATTAGTTTGAGAAAAGTTCATGCCCTATGTTATTCGGCTTCAATCTCAAAAAAAATGTTACTTGGCTTCAACTATTTTAGATTTTGATGAACAAATGCTTTTAAAATATTAGAACAAAAATGTTATACTTTAAATAACAAATTCATTGTTATTTACTAATATCTTTTAATCAGGTTAAAACATTTGAAAGTAAATATACACACTATGTGCACATAATTCTTGTTTAAGTTGGATATAGTTTAAAAATAGGTTTTTTTCATTTATATTCCTCAAATACATTGTATGTGCATGTATACCCCCAACTCTCACGTATTATCATCGGTACTCCTAAAATCTTCAAAATGTTGAATTTATACTCCTACCGTCAAACTTAGGTGAATTTCAATGAAATATGTCAAAAACACTGCATAAATCATAATATCATCGAAGGTGTCAGGCGTACATAATGCGATTGAGGGGTATATATGTAAAATATTAGTTAATTTAAAAGTCTTTATGCAGAATTATTAGATTGAGGAGATATAAGTGCAACATTCTAAAGTTTTTAGGGATATTGATGCTAATACATGCGTTGAAGGTATATATACAAATACAGTATATTTTGAGGGGTATATATACAAAAAACCCTAAATAAGCACAAAGATCTTTTGGATTCCTAGGCAGCAAAAGATTTGTCTAGTTATTCGTTTATTTCACGTATATAATACGTTATTTGTGTATAATACGTGTATTTGTGTACAATGCGTGTATAAAAGGTCCAGATGCGGACTGCGTCGACGGCGATGGAAGAGGACCCCTTCGACATCATCCTCTCCGAGGCCGGCGCCATGTCCTCCTCCCAGGAGGACCTCCTGCGCCGCTCCCACTTCATCCGCTCCGCGCCGCCTCCACCTCCACCTCCCTCCTCCTCCCCTCCTTCCTCCTCCTCCTCCTCCTCCTCCTCCTCCGATGACGGCGGCCACGGCGAGGACGCCAGAAGACTAGGCGCCACCGCCGCCCGTTACCGTATTTCCATCCGCCCGGTCACCATGCGCTCCGCCTCCGACAGCCACCCCTCGCCCTCCTTCTCCTCCCCCTCTTCCTCCGACGCCCGCGGTGGTTGCAGCGGCGGCGAAGCTGCCCAACCTCTGGGGGCGGAGGAGCGTCCTGATGATGGTGACCGCGGAGAAGAGCTAGGGTTTCCTGGGGGCTGCGGGGATCGCCTCCTCCTGAGGAGCGGACAGAAGCAGAGCTCCGTCTCCAAGAGGAAGCGCTTCCTAGCAGAGGCGGCGGCGGCGGCGGCGACGGCGACGGCGGGGACGGGAAAGAAGAGAGCGCGCGCCGCTTTTTCCGGCGAGAGTACTCAGGAAGTGGTAGCAGGCGACTTTCCGGTGGCGTCTCCCTGTGGAAAGCGGGTGGCGAAGCGTCTAGGGTTCGGTCGAGATGTTACTTCCCAAACGAATCGCTCGGTTGTGGAAGACGAGAGCGGAAGCAGATCGGCGAGCGATGAGTTCGCCAAGTTCAGGTACGTCCAGACCGGCGCTCCTCCTCTGTGCTACTCGCCGCCTGAGCTCCTCAAGGGCCCCCATGGAAGCCCCAAGCCTGCTTGTGGTGCTGCCCTAGGAGTACCGCAGGGGATGTCGCCGGTGGCTCGGGATCCGGCAGATGAAGAGGTCATCAAAAATGTCGACAGTTGGAGCCCGCAAGAGGCTGAGAAAGGTGGGAAAGCGCCGCCATTGCGCAGGCCATCTCCTTCTATCCGACGTCCGGCAGGTGAAGAAAGGGATGATGGGCAGCGAGAGGTGGTGCCCCCTCTGGGGACGGAGTTGGGTGCTTCATCTCCAGTCGAAATTGCTAAGCAATTGGGAGGACAAGATGCCGTGGAGAAGTGTCCAAGTGGTGGTGCTCAGAGTCCGCCGCCATCGGCAAAGACTGCGCCAGAAGCTGGGGATGGGGAAATAAGGCGGCCCTCAGATCTGGTTGACCTCTTGCTTCAATTCTCGAAGAAACCTGACAAGAGGCTTGAAGATGTTGATTTCCTGGAGGTGCTTGCCATGAAGGGCATCCACATTCCTCCCCCCAGGTGGTGGCGGCCTGGGGGGTACGACCCACCGGTAAATTCTTCATGTTCATCTGTACTCTCTTCTTGGTTTTCCGTTTCTTCCCCCCCCCCCCCCCCACAAACTCAGCACAAGTCTTTAATTTTACAATGTAGCATGAAATTCTGGTACAATTTGCCGCAAGATGATAGGGAGGCGGTTTCATCCCAAAATGGCTAGCCACTTAGGAGGCCTATTCTCCCTATTATTAGGTCCTCAACCAGTCTAGTTTTCAATGTAGATCTAAACCTTCCAGCCCCTCACGCAGGTCGTAACATAAGAATGCCCACTGATTCGAGGCTAAATCATGAAAGTGTTGTGATCTAGAACATGTTAAATTGGTGAAGTATAGTGAGAATGAGCTGTGAATGAATCTATGCTATTAATGCTGATGGATATTTCTATGGATGAAGACTAAAGAAAAGGAAATTTATACATATAGCAATTTAGAAAGCCATGCTCTCATGTTCAACCTAGTTATCATGATTCATATGTGATGCGAATTTTGTGTGCTATTATTTTCTTTTCCTTTTTGCTTGCAGAAAAAGAAAGTGTAACAGGAGACCTAACATCTGAAGAATATATTGAGGTGGCGAGGCTTTTGGGCACCTAAGATCTGAAGAACATATCATGGAGGTGAGGCTTTTGTGCGTTGGGCAGTGTTTCTGAGGTATCTAATTTTAAGAGAGATCTTGTGTTTTCATTCCATGGAAACTTTAAGTCTTCGCATGGTGTCATTAGCGGCTTTTAGAATTGTACAGAGTAAGTTTTTAGTCCAGTATAGGTGATAGTTGTGCATGTCTGTTTGGTGGGTTTTGGGTTTGCAATAATTGGCTTGCTTTGTCTCAGGCCCCAAGTTTTGTCTGAAAAATGCTTCTTGTTCATAGACGATCACTTAATGTATCTTCATTTTGCAGCACTCAAGGTATATCTTGGTGCCATAGTATCAAAATACCCCCTTAGTATCAAAACGCCCCCTTGATATTAGCTGGCTTAAGACATCCACGACTGAGGACCACCTAATTTCTTTTTCCAGTTTGTTGAGATATCCTCCATTTCTGTTTGTTGAATAAAAAGTAAAACCATTTTTAACTTGCTGCACTGCTGATCTGACTTCCCTTCCCTTCCCTTCAGCCGTCTTCAGCCTTTGCCCATCCATCCTTTGATCAGTTTACAGAAACATCAATTCTTTTCCAATATCTTCCATGCCCTCAACCCTTTCTTTTTACACTTAGTTGTAGACTTAAAATCTCTATTGGTCCTCCTGGGAAGATTTCTCGCATAATCTTCCCTCTCTTGAAAAGAAATTCCTCCCATACATCCTATCTACCTAATTATGTAGTCAGACTACTGTTCATCACTAGTTGGCCCAACCATTGCCAGAGGATTAACATTACCTATGTCTTCCTTGGCCTCAAGTTCCATGATGTTGTCCTCCCATAGCACAAAGCCTTACTGTTCTGTTCTGCCATACCTGCTTTCTCTGGATTTTCACGGGCTACTTTGTAGATTCTAAACCACTATGCTCTGTTGTATCTATCTCCTTGCTAGTGATGGAACACTCTGTGTGTCCATGTTTCTGAACTCTTCTTGTGCTTCCTCTACTCGGATTTACCTGTTATGTAAAACAAGCCATATATACCTCCCTTTTGTCCTTCATGGAATCGTGGTAGTGAGCCCCCTTTGAAACAGTCTTTCATGGTACAGTATCTTGTTGCAAATGACATCAGTAGCTGGCTTCATCTTGTTTTCCTGTCACTGCATCGGTTGCTACTGGGATGCGTTCATGCCTTTACCTACTATGATTTCATCTTGTTCTCCTATCTCTCCTCCACAGGTTGATCGGGTGCATCTCTATATGTACCTCCTGTCCAGAAAGGGATATCTCAAGCCCCCATGTGGATCCTCAGTGTTTTAAGGATCTAGGATCCTGAGGGACAATGGGTTCATTGCCCAATACCTCATCTATTAGATCCTCAAGTACGAGAGGGTTACTAGTGAGTGATTTTGAACTACACAGGTATAATTTTGGTAGATTTCAAAATCCACTTGGTCATAACAGATTTATAATAGTAATTTCAAGGTCACCCATTATTTGAAATACACTGATTTGAGTTCTTAATCACAATACAAATCTCACTAAGCTCAACATAAAAGAAAGTGTCCATTTGAAAATCCTTATATGCAACTTGGTATTTTAATTTCGTACTTTGTAGACCCTCTTTCAATTATCTTTCCTATCCCTGCTATACTCTGCTTGTAAATATTTGCCTGTCCTCGCTCTCCGTCATGTTCTTTATCTCTGTTGTTCTGCGGCTTCTCTCTCCATCGTCTTCCTCACCTGCATTCGTTGCAACTGCATGCAGGACGCTCCTAACCAGCTGTGGGAGGGACGTAGCTATACACCACAAGTGCTATGGAGCAACTGCAGCTGCATGCGGCATGAGCCTGCGGCTGCTTCTGCAGCCCATGCTACAATGCTGCAGCAAGGGCTAGCCATTCCGCTGCAGCCACGCTGCTGGGCTTTTTAGGCAACATTTGGTTTCTTTTAGGTTTACTTAAAATAAATATGGAAAAAAATGTAAGTTACTCAAATTCTGGGAAGAACATTGGTGTTCTGAGGGTGCGATTTTCCAATGTTACACAAATCTGTATGAAATTGTTGTGGATGAAGGAAAAACAGTAGAGTATTTGTTTTCAGCTCTCAGGAATGGGGAATAGCTTATCAACTTTATAAGAAATTTTACCAACATTGAACTAGATGAATGCAGGGAATTGCAGCAAACAATTGCTCTACTTCAAGTCAATTTTTGCTAAGATGATGAAAGGAGACAGAGGTGGGAGTGCAGACTAGTCTTAAACAAAATCATTTATAAGAGTGTTTAATGATTGTAGGGAAAGAGATTGGTGGGTGAATTCAATTTGATCAAACTGTCTTCCATCTAAATTTTAAATTTTCATGTCATAAACCTGTGAAGGTAGACTTCCTACAAGTGACAGGGTTGCAACTTTCATACTCGCTGGTAATGCTGAGAGCATTTTTTTTTGCAGAATGCAAGAAGAAAATATTGATCATTTGTTCACTAAATGCAGGATAATTGTAGAATAATTTCAATTTAGTGGTAGGATAAGGATGACCTTCACAATTTGTTGAGCTCGTGGAATTCTGTGTCCTAGCAAAGCTAATAGTGAAGAATGGCTACCGTTGTTTCCAGCTATGTTGTGGTCCATTTGGGGTCATAGAAATTAAAAGAAATCCAAAGAAAATTCGATAGCTCGTGTGACATTCTAAGAAAAGTTTATCAGGTGGATGCGTCGTTGGTGTGAGAATACAGATGCATGTTGCAGAAGAATCATCCATTTATAGCGAGGCTTCTGTTTGGAGATCTTTGCTCAGTTAAATATCTAGTTCTGTTGGCTTTTCATTTTCTTGTGCTACTGCCTCAGAAGAGTAGCAAGTTCCAGTATATTTCTTTTTTGGAGAATACTTCAGCTTTGGTACAGTAGAAGTGTATTTTTTTTTTAAAAAAAGGAAGTGGAGACAACTCTAAAGGAGCCAACCGTACGGTCTGATCTTTGATTAGATAGTTGAAGATTTTTTTTTTAAAAAAAAAAAGATAGAAAGGATGGTCTTTTTTATATTTTTATTTTTTAGAATTTGATCAGAAGATACAAAATTAAAAAAATACTTGCTGCAGTAGCCATCTGTGCTTGCACGTTGCAGCAAGTATTTCTCTTATTTTTGTTCGTGATGTACTTCTCCTTGTGACATTTGTCACCTTTAAAAAAGCTTAAAATGATTAATAATATATAAACAAAATAGTATTATGTCATTAAAAATTCTTTTAGAATGAAATCAAATAATCAATATTTTTTAATAGTAAACAACTTAAACACATAAAACATGAATCTTATATTGAGTCTGACGGAGCAAAATTTCGTTCACCATGATCAGGGCCTTCAATCTCCAATTAGAGGGACGTCCCTAGATAGTAGTCCTTACTGATGGACTAAAATCTCGTCCACTACGATTAAGGTCTTCAATCTCCGATCAGAGGGACATCCCTAAGTAGTCCTTGCAAAATAGAACACCGTTAGAGGAGCTCCCGGCAGCAACCCGGGAGAGCTCCCTCTTATACCTACGTCAGAAAGTTGGGTATGTTGGAGAGAAGGCTACAGAAGTTTGGGTGCTTGGGAGCATACCTGTGCCCGTAGGGATATGGGGCCTTATATAGTAGTCGAGTAAGGAGCCCTTCCGAAGAGAGGTTCCTAGTCCGACCAGGGAGAGTAGACCCCGGAGAATTCAATAGTTGTACCCTATGTGTAGGGATAACTCTTGGCTGGGAAAGTTTTGTTCGAGGTCTATTTTGATATTTGATTCTATTCTCGAACTCGTGAGGTTAGAGACCTCGGGTTCCTGGTCAGAATAGAGGGTCGTGTGTGACTGGAAGGATCCTGATAAGGATCCGATTCTGACTTCTGTCCCAAAGTTTCTTTTCTAGGGCCGTCCTTCATGGGTGGCGGGGTTTAGTGGATCCACGGGCTTAGAGGGAGGAAGGTTTCATGGGCAGGCCCAACTGTGCTTTTGGGTCGGGCAAAATTTTCTTCCTTCACTTGCCTCCTTGCTCTTTGCCATATCTGAATGGCGAGGATCGAAGAGACGCTTGGAAGGATGCTTCCTTATTTAATGTCCTTCTGCGGTCGTCCTTCCTCTGCCGCGGGCAATGGCTTCGAGAAGTCGTGCAACGGTCGCGTCCGCCTTGATGATAGGCAACGGCTTCTCCTTCTGCACGAGGTTTTAAAGAAAATGACATCATGGATTGTGCCGAAAAGGTTTCAGAGGACCGCAATGCCATGGGCCCTTCGCGTGTGACCGTCAACCTTTTGGCCGAACTCCGGGAGCTCTATCGCATCCCAGCTGAGTATAGCCGCGTGCTACCGTCACCTAAAGATTGCCTCTTCTCGGAGAGGCCAGGGGCGTTCATGGTGTACTTAGGTATGCTTGAGGTTGGTTTTTGGCTGCCAATGCCGGCCTTCGTTGCCCAGTTTCTACAGTTCTTTAGGATCTCTCCCGCTCATGTGATGCTGAACTCTTAGCGAGTGATTATTGGTTTTGCTACATTGATTTGGGACCTAGCCATTCAGGTACAACGGTTAACATGTTTCGTCACATTTTTCGAGTCCGGCGCTGCTCTTCCCCAGGTGTGCGTGGCTTCGTCAATTCGAAGCCCGAGACGTCATGCCATTGGCACTCGGCCTCCAACCCTCTCGCCAATGGAAGGGCTTCTTCTTCTTCTTAGTCAAAAGGACCCTGCTGGGGGGAATGGCCCTTTCCCACGTCTTTCCGAGACCTCTCTGTGGATCCTCCTCTCGAGCGCAGGGTTGAGGAGCTTCCCGATGAGGACGCGCATATTCTTGTCAACCTCCAGTATGGCCTTCAATTGGACATCGGACTGTAGCTTCCGGAAGAGGCATTGCAGTGTGCAGGGGTGTCTCCCTCTGAGCATCCTCGCGAAGGGAAGGAGAATCTTGACGCAGGTCCGAGTGGTCGGTCGGCGGCGCGATGGCGAGGATGATGGCTATAGGCGGGCCTGCATTGGTAGGCACAGAGGGAAGACATACCCTCTGCAACTTTTGTTATCTTTTTTGCTACTCTCCTTTAGTTTTTATAAATTTGCCGCACCTTTGTGGTACGTTTAATGGAACAATTGGCCCCTTTCTCTTAGCGCACTTGTAATTTGTGGCTGTGTCGAATCATGATAAGACGTATTAGTCCTGTGTCAGATCATGTCATGACGAGTCTCGTTTGATTGGTCTGTAGTGTCCGCCAGTCGGTCAGACCCAGCCTGAGTGTCTTGTCACTCTAGGTTATCTGCTTATGCTTACGAAGCAACTCCATCAGTCATAGTGGAAAAGAAAAGGAGAGTTTTGCATAGCACCTTCTAGCCTAATGGCTTGCTGAGGTATGACTTGTGCGCTTTCCGATGGGTTCCGTTGGCCGTCGTTTTTAATTACCACCTGTGACTCCTTGGGTAGGACAAGCTTTCGAGTAGTCTTTTCGGATCTCTCTTCGGCAAGGATCATATCTTCTTTAAAATGGAGGGAGCTCACCATTGTGTTTTCCGTCCTCACTCATGGATGGACCTTCTTTTCTGATGAAGGGTGCCGCTCCTGAATGGGTAGTCTTCTCTTAGTGGGCACTTGGCGGTGGTAGAGGCGAACCTCTGCACGGCACGATTTAGTGCATTTTCCTGACATGGAGCTAAGGCTCTTCACGTCTTGATAGAAAAAAATCCTATTTGTTCAAGGTTTCCTCTCAACTTCAACGGGAGGGACTTGTTATCGTCTTACTTCACCCGCATCAAGGGATTGCTTTTCTCAAGCTTTCAAATTACTTCCCAGCCTTAGATTTCCTCTTTCCTTCTCAGGCGGATTGCTTCCGGTTGGTTGTTCGACTTCAGGCGGCTCTTGCTCTAAGGAGAGTCGGGGTGATCTTTCTCCGGCCGAGGCTATCATCGAGTCCTTCTAGCTAACGAGTTGGAGGCGGCAGCTGGTCGCCAAAGCTAGGGGCCGCTTCTTGAGGTGTGTTCCGTCCGTGGATCGCAACAACAATGGAGCTTGGGAGATATGCCCCCAGTGGCAGAACTGTAAGGTCGCCTGGTTTTCAACAGTGGTCGGGTCACTGGCCTCTTCCCAGTCTCACAATCCATCTCGTCTTCTTATCCTATTTTTGGTCGAGTCTTTCATGTTGGCTTTTGAGTATATATTTTTGTATAGTATGCGCCTGTAAATTTGTACAAATGTCTGTTGACAAATATATAGTATGTCTTTTTGTATGGTTTGCGTCTTGCCCTTCTTCTCCTCGAATTGAACATGCTAAGTTTGGCTTTGCAACTTAGACTGTATTCCTATATATAAGAGATATGAGGGATTTCATAATGGATGCTTTGTGAGGCTCACCGGTCCGCATAGGTTCCATCTTCGGTTAGGGAACCTCTTCACGATCAAGTTTTATCCTATCTTCGAATGGGGAGCCCCTTCTCTACGAGGCGAGGCGTGGCGAGGTAGTTAGTTGACCGATCGAGTTTTATTCCATCTTCGAGTGGGGAGCTCCTTTCCTGCGATGTTAGATTTGATAGAGATAGTAGACTTGATCAAGTTTTATCTCATCTTTGGGAGGAGAGTCCCTTCTCCGCGATGCGAGGTTCGATAATGTAGTTGACCGATTGAGTTTTATCACATCTTCAAGTGGGGAGCCCCTTCTCTGCAAGGCTCGGCTCGGCAAAGGTAGTAGACTAACCGAGTTTTATCTCATCTTCAGGTGGGGAGTCCTTTCTCTGCGAAGCTCGGCTCGGTAGAGGTAGTAAACCAATCGAGTTTTATCCATCTTCAGATGGGGCGTCCCTTCTGTGCGAGGTTCGGCTCGACAGAGATAGTAGACCGACCGAGTTTTATCCTATTTTCGAATGGGGAGCCCTTTCTCTGCGAGGTTCGACTCGGCAGAGGTAGTAGACTGACCGAATTTTATCCCATCTTCGGGTGGGAAGTCCCTTCTCTACGAGGCGAGGTTCGGCAGAGATAGTAGACCGATCGAGTTTTATCCTATGTTCGAGTGGGGAGTCCCTTCTTTGTAAGGCGAGGTTCAACAGAGGTAATAGACCGACCGAATTTTATATCATCTTCGGATGAGGAGTCCCTTCTCTGCGAGGCTTGGCTCGGCAGAGATAGTAGACCGATCGAATTTTATCCTATTTTTGGATGGGGAGCTCCTTTTCCGCGAGGCGAGGAGAGGCAGAGGTAGTTTTGTCATTTCATTGCTGAAAAGGTAGTACACACTAGATAAGAAAATAATAATTTTATTCCAAAAAAGATTCTTTTCAATTTCATTGATAAAAAGGACGCAGGTGCTCTGCATTCCATTTGCTATCAAGTAGCCGACCGTCTGTCCGGGCCAAGCGGTAGGCTCCAGTACCATAGTTCTTGACGATCATGTGCGGTCCTTCGCAATTTGATGCCAGTTTTCACCCGGCTTCTAGTGGTTGGGAGGTGTACATGCTCCGCAACACAAGGTCTCGAGGTTGGAAATTCCTCGATTTGACTTTCCTGCTGTAGTATTGGGCGGCCATATGCTGATAGCTAATTGTGCGTATCCTGGCATTTTCTCTTGCCTCTTCAACAAGGTCTAAGTTCATCCTCAATCATTCATTGTTCATCTACTCGTCGAACTCTTGAGCCCAGACTGAAAGTAGACCAACCTCGAGTGGAATCGCTGCATCTGTGCCGTAGGCGAGGTGGTACGGGATTTCACCCGTCGCCATCCTAGCTATCATCCTGAAGGACCATAGTACTTTCAGAAGTTGGTCGAGCCAGTTATGTTCACCTTGTAGTCATATCTTTATTCCCCTCATTATGACCTTATTGGTGTTCTCTACGAATCGTTAGCCTGTAGATGGGCGATTGAAGAAAAAGGATGTCGGATGTTAAAGTGTCAGTACCAATCGGTGAACCATTGGCTGTTAAATTGTCGCCCATTGTCAGAGATGAGAACTCGGGATTTACTTAACCTATATATAGCATGTGAAAGGAGAAAGTTCCAGAGAGTGTCTTCCCTGATGTTTGCCGTGGCCTCAGCTTCTAGACACCATGTGAAATAGTCGATAGTGACAATGATAAATTACTTCTGTGCAGTTGTCTTGGGGAAAAGCCCCAAGATATCGATGCCACACATTGCAAACATGCATGATTCCGAGATGGCATGAAGTTCCTCGGCTGGGACTCAAGGAATTGATGTGTGTACTTGACAACTTGTACATTTTCTAAAATAGTTGATGTAGTCTCGGGCTAGGGTCAGCCATCAGTAGCCATGGCGTAATAGTGTGCAGTCTCGGGCTAGGATCAGCCACCAGTAGCCATGGCGTAATAGTGTCCGGGCCAACACCCGAGGACCCATATGACTCCCGCATATTCCTTCCTAAACCTCCACCAACGCAACCATTGCTTCGCGAGGCAGGAGACACCAGAGCAAGGGTATGGTTAGCAACCGGCGATATAACTCTCCGCTGACTAGGGTAAATTGGGCTACCTAGTATTTCACCCTTATGGCTTCTATATGATCAGTGGGTATTGCCCATCCCACAAGCAGGTCACGATCGGGTCAATCCAGTAGGGCTCTCGGTCGATTTGGGCCACCTCTATGGGTTGGATGGCTGGTCTTGTCACATTTTCGACGATGACCGATCGGGAGGTTAGTAATGCGGCGGAGGCAAGCTTAGCCATCTCATCCGCTCTTTGATTTTCCTCCCTAGGGACATGCGTGATCTCAAATCCTTCTAAGGTAGAGATTACCTTCATGATTAGCTCTTTATATTGTTTCTTATTGAGATCTTTGGCTTCGTACTCGCCTTTAAGTTATCCGATAATAAGCTGGGAGTCAGAGAATTTCTTGATTTAGGTTGCGCCCAACCAACGAGCAACCTGGATCGTTGTAAGCAGTGTTTCGTATTCAGCGACATTGTTAGTTGTCCGGAAGCAGAACCAGAGAGAGAACTGCGAGCCTTCACTATTTGAGGTCCTTAAGGGGACCAGAATAAGGCTGGCTCCACATCTGGATGTCTGTGATGATCTGTCAATGTAAATCGACTACACAGGTCCGGGTCCAATCCCGACTTCCTGTTCTTGCGCCGGAAGGGTGCGTTCAATCCCGACTGCCTGTTCTTGCGCCGGAAGGGTGCGTTCGGCCAGAAAATCTACTAGGGCCTGTGTTTTTATGGCTGTCCGGGGTCGGTACGAGATGTCAAACTCCGAGAGCTCGATCGCCCACTTTATCATTCGTCTTGAAGCATCTGATTGCTGGAGGAGTTGCCGTAAGGGCAGGCGGTGATGAAAGTAAGGAGTTACAGAAAGGCAGCTAGATAGCGTTGTTCGGCTCCCTGACCAACACTGAGCTAACAATGTAAGGAGTTACAAAAAGGCACAGGGAAAGTGACTCATCTGGTCGTGGTTTTGAGAGGACAGCTCTTGAAAAGCCTGCTGGCATTCTGGCGTCCAGTTGATGTGCCCCTAAGCATCAGGTGGGTTATCCGCAATAACTTGAAGAAAGGGAGACATTGCTTAGCGGCCCTTGAGAAGAATCGACTCAAGGCTGCTAGGCGCTCTGTCAGCCTCTAGACATCATTTAGCCGGATCGGCTGCTCCATATACCATGTTGATCTTGTCGGAGTTGGCTTCGATTCCTTAGTGTGTTACCAAGAAACTCGGGAATTTTCCTGCAATTACCCATTGGTGGGGTTAACCTTGATGTTGTATCACCACAGGGTGTCAAACGTCTCTAGAAGGTCTTCGAAGTGATTGCCGGCATGTCTATATTTCACCAGCATGTCATCTATATAGACTTTCATGTTTCGCCCTATCTGTCGGTTGAACATTGTATTGACAAGCCTTTAGTACGTTGCGCCGGCGTTTTTTAATCCAAACGGCATCCGGGTATAACAGCATAATCCCATGTCAGTCATGAAGGTGGTATACTCCTTGTCTGGGGGTTCATTCATATCTGGTGATACCTTGAAAAGGCATCAAGAAAGCTGAGTTACTCATGGCCGGCTGTGGCGTCGATCAGTTGGTCGACATTCGACAAAGGAAAGTAGTCTTTGGGAGTGGCTTTATTGAGGTCGGTGAAGTCGACACACATACACCACTTTTTAGAGGCCTGTTTCACCAGAACGACATTGGCTTCCCAGACCGAGTAACGGGTGTCCCAGATCACTCCTGCATTTAGTAGAGAAGTTACTTGCTCTCTGATGGCATCTTGTCATTCTACAGCAAAACGACATTTCCTCTGTTAGATCAGTGGAAATCTCCGGTCGAGGTTGAATGAGTGCAGGGCGATATGCTCGGATACTCCCGAAAGAGGGGTGTTGTCCGCCTAGGCGAATACATCTAGATGGTTGTTTAGAAACTTTTGATACTCTTCTCTTTTCTGTGAGTCAGAAGAGCCCCCCATCTTAATCTCTTGATCAGCAGCAGGGCTGACCTTCACGGTGATCAACTCTTTGGACGGTTCAACTGTCTCCTTCGACATGTCTAGTAGCTTATGAGAGGGCTCGACAGTCCTCCATCCCTGCTCCTCGATTGCAGTCAAGTATGTTTGCCTCGAGATATTTTGGATCCTGCAAACTTCTCCAACCCTGTCTCAGTTAGAAACTTGAGCTTTTGATGCAAACTGGATGTGACGGCTCCGAACTATCCCAAGGATCCTCTTCCCAGGACTACGTCGTATGGCGAGGAGGCATCCGTTAATTCGCCGAGTGGACGTCAGAGGAGGGGTAACTATCGTCACTGGGAGGATGGCATGACTTTCGATCGACCGGTTGTTTTCTCCCCGTGTATTTGCTCTATTAAATGGTTAGAAGTTGTCAACGAAGAGAATACTCTCGGGACTCCCGATGTC
Organism: Zantedeschia hybrid cultivar; assembly: GCA_030544215.1. Classification (NCBI taxonomy): domain Eukaryota; kingdom Viridiplantae; phylum Streptophyta; class Magnoliopsida; order Alismatales; family Araceae; genus Zantedeschia; species Zantedeschia hybrid cultivar. The sequence continues at coordinate 55,895,986 of JARZZO010000002.1, read as the reverse complement.
GACAACGACCTTCCTTACTCGTTGTCCTACAATTTCAACTTCTATTACCAATGCATCGTTGTGCGGGAGAGCTATACCTTGGAGGTCCTCATCTAGAAGGTTATTATTCGTCGGCCACTAGAGGACCGTCCTTCATTTTTCCGGGCATGATGCTATACTTCAGACTCATAAGTGTATTTCCACTTCTCGCTGTTTCCACGGGTTGACTGGGTACTATCCTCGCATGAATCATGCGAGTCATATCTTCTCTGGCCGGCTTGCTTATGATTTTTATCAACCATGGCTCTTTGCATTCAATTCGTACAGACGGCGTCAAAAGATGATGGATCAAAATCTCATCCACCACGATTAGGGCTTTCAATCTCTGATCAGAGTGACGTCCTTATGTAGTCCTTGCTAATGGACCAAAATCTCGTCTACTACAATTAGGGCCTTCAATCTCTGATTAGAGGGACATCTCTAAGTAGTCCCTGCAAAATAGAATACCGTTAGAAGAGCCCCCGACAACAGTCCGGAGGAACGCCCTCCGATGCCTAAGTCAGAAAGCTGAATATATTGGAGAGAAGGCTGCAGAAGTTTTGGTGCTCGAGAGCATACATGTGCCCACAAGGGTATGGAGCCTTATATAGTAGTTGGATAAGGAGCCCTTATGAGGGGCGATTCCTAGTCCGATCGGGAGAAGTAGACCCTGGAGAATTTAGTAGCCGTACCCTATGTGTAGGGATAACTCTTGGTCGGGAAAGTCTTGTTCCAAGTGTATTATGAGATTTGATCATGTTCCTGAACTCGTGCGGTTAGAGACCTCGGGTTCTTGGTCGGAACAGAGGGTCGTGCGCGACGAGAACAATCCTATTAAGGATTCTTCTTTCTTAGGACCATCCTTCGTAGGCGGTGAGGCTTAGTGGATCTACAGGTTTAGAAGGAGAAAGGTTTCATGGGCCGGCCCAACTGTACTTTTGGACTAGGCGAATTTTCCCGCCTTCAGAGTCAACTATTTAATACACCTTTTCAAAAAACAAAAACAATCTAACACACATTTTAAGATGTGTGGAAATACAAATTTGTTTTTTTTAACAATCACAAAAGCACTATAATTATTAATAAAGCGATACATTTTTATTTCAATAGGAAATGGCACACTCGCTCTTGAGTTTAAATATATTATTAGAGTTAAAATATATTTTTGTAATATAATTATGAAAATACTATAATCATATGATATATAATACTAATTTATTTTACTTGTTTATCAACAATTTTTTGCGGATATATTCTTCAAGTCAGAGTTGGGCATTGTGATATATTACTATGCATTTTAATATCATGAGCAATCTTAAAGTCGCAAGTGCATTTTGAAATCACTTGTGAGTAAGCTCCCCAAGAGTTTTTAGATGGGAGGTGGGGCTCGTCTCAGTCGATGCTGAAACCGATTAGGCGGTCCGTATTGCCGTCACGCCTGGGGAGGACTATACCTTGGGCTATACTGCCATCACTCCTAAACAAGCGCTTGGCAGACTATCACAATCTCTACAGGATAGAAAAGATCAAATGGAAACAAAAGGCAAAATCAAGCTACCTGGAGAAAGGAAATGCAAACACAAAATTCTTCCATCTGCCCACGTTTATCAGAAGAAGCAAGAACCGAATAAGGGGACTACACGATGTAGAGGGGACCTTTTTCCAAGGGCAAGCCCAAGTTGCATAATGCCAGGTCACTGAATTCTAGGGGCGTCAGTCGGACGGGCCAGCCTGTGGCCCAGTCTAACCCAACTCATATTAAAGTAAATTGGTGTTGATCCAAATTATATAAATTGGATTGGGTTAATTTGAGTTGACATTAGTTAAATCTGGACTGGTTTGAGCTGAAAACGGATTGGCCCAGTTTAATCTATTGACTTTTACAATAATTCATACAAAAAGTAAAACACTTTTAATAATTTTTTTATATATAGGACCCACCCAACTCAACCCACTCACTATTGAACTGGGGTTAAATTTAGACTGAATTTAAGTTAAATTTAGGCTGAATTTAGACCGAGTTAAAATTGAGTTAGGCTATTTTGAATTTAGACTAGACTCAAATTATCACATAATCCAGCAGCCGGCCCAAATTACATCCCTACTGAATTCTAAGCAAAGTGAACAATTGACTCCTCTATTTCCAAAGCTCACACCAGGCATTCCTCTCAAACAGCTCACTCAGGAGGAAGCCACTTTCCTTCACAGAGAAGTCACAGTCGTAGAGATCGAAGCTATATATCATCCAAAAGCTCTCTTCTGATAAGTCCCCGGGTCCGGATGGCTTCTCGGATAGTTTCTACAAACAATATTGCCTTGGTTCTTTTTTGGGTACCTGCCTAACCATTAAAAATCTACTTTCATTGCCTTGGTCCCTAAAATCAAGTGCCCAAAGCTTCCCTTTGACTTTTTGCCCCATCAGTATGTGCAACGAGTTATATAAAATTATTGCCAGAATTCTGGTTCTCGAGCTCAGCCAGTGTTCTTCAAAAACTGATTTTGATGGAGCAATCTGCTTTTGTACAAAGCTGATCCATCATAGATAACATTTTGGTGGCCCAAGAAGCAATGCACAGCCTCAATAACAGAAGGAAATCAAAGGGTGTTATATATGGGTATTAAATTGGACATGGAAAAAGCCTTCGACTGTGTAGAATGGGACTTCATCACTGATGTGCTTGCCAAGACGAATCTCAGCAGTAAATGGATCCATTAGATAAAAGAATGCATTCAATCCCCCTCCTTCAGCATTCTGACAAATGGCAGCCCGGGTGGCTGGTTTACCTCATCTAGAGGTATCAGGCAAGGAGATCCCCTCACTCCCCACCTCTTCATCCATTGTGCAGAAGTCCACTCGACATCCCTCCACATAGCAACAGCAGAAGACAGCATTTGTGGGTACCAGGAAAACCCCTCAGCACCACTGATCAGCCATGTTCTATTTGCAGATGATGTACTCATCCTAGCTCAAGCGAAGGTCAAGGAAGCAAAGGCTATCAAAAAGGTTCTGCAGATCTGTTCTTCTTGCTCAGCTTAGAAGATCAACATCAGAAAATCAGCCATTACTATCAGCCCTGGCACCCAATTATGGACTTCTTGGAAGATCACTGGAATCCTTAATTTCAACAAAAAGGAAGATCTTGGAACTTACCTTGGGGTCCCATCACAGGAGGGAGGGCTACTTTCCAATTCCAAAACCTACTGACTGAAAATGAAAGGAAAGTTGGTAGGCTGGAAGAGAAATTCTTTGTCTTTGGCAAGCACAGCCTCAACACCATCCCTTATGATTGGGCCTCTTGAAATTGGTTATCAAACACCACTACTTCCAAGCTTCAAAAAATAGGTTGGGATTTTTTATGGGAGAAAGGAGTGGGCATCAAAGACAGTCATTTGAAAAGGTGAGTACTCTGACAAAACAAAACAATGAAAGTGGACTAGGATTGTTATCCCTCAAAGAAGTGAATGCAGCAGCTCTCCTGAAGGCAATGGCGGACCTCCTCCAAGACAAGGATAGCATGTGGGTCTAGCTCTTCGAGTCCAATTACTTCCATGACAGAAACATCCACAAGCCCATTATCTCAAAAAGGAAATCTTATCTATGCAGACAACTCCTCGAGGTGATAAGACAAGCTGAAAGTCATTACAGATGGAGGGTAGGCAATGGGGATTCCATCTGCTGGTATGATGATCATTGGGTGCAAGATGGATCCTTTAGCAAGAGACCATGCCTAGTAAACCCTTTGTCAAAGAAGGTGAAAAACTTAATGCTTGGAAAAGCCCCGAAGGCAGATGGAATATCCAAGCAATGCACAATGCCATAAGTAAAGAGCTGACAGGAAATATTTGCAATGAAAACCCCTGCAGACTTAGAAACGAGCAAGATAGGTTAATGTGGATCCATAGTAACATGGAGTTGGTCACTACAAAAACAGCCTACAAGCTATTACTTCACAAAAGGAGGAGGAAAAGAAAGCAGGGGACAACTTCTGGAAGTTCATGTGGGGTGGCCAGCAAGCAGTGATATCAAGTTCTTTCTCTAGAAATTAAACTCCAATTGCTTACCGTCTGCAATTTTCATTATAGTTATCATCCCTTGTAAATGAGGCTATTATTATAGACTTTTGGGATCAAAATTAAACAAATCAATAGCTGAATCACGTTAGTTTAACCTGTCTAAGGAGACTTATGTCACTAATGTGTACAGATAAGCAATGAAATTAATTAACCGTAACAGACTTAAATAGCAAGTCTTAAAAATGAACAATGTTTTAAAAAACCTGAGTAGGAAAAAAAATGACTTAGCAGCATTTGAAATTATCCTAAACGAATGAAACTCTCACATAACAGGATTTAGCCAGTAATCAATTCCCAGAAGAAATTTATAGGTTGAATTCTATGAATGGTTTCCCTAAGCTTTTAATTATATATATAACCATTCAACAAACCTTGTTAAAAAATGACTCCATACTTTTTTCAAATATTTGATTAATTAGACTTGCAATTTAAGTAAACTTTTTACTGGCTACGACAGGTCAGATTGACCCCCCCCAAAAAAAAATAAAAAAAAAATAAAAATAAAAATGGCAAGCTTCAATGAGGCCAGATTGACCCCCACCCCCCCCCCACCCCAAAATAAATAAATAAATAAAAATGGCAAGCTTCAATGAACAGTTCACCAGTGGGCAAAACAACATACCCTTGTCGATTTCGAGTAGTTCAGCAAAGTTCTTTCCCATCAATGATGGGTTGATACCATACAACTGATACCCATATGTGGTTAAGTAACTCACTCATGCTCTCTATTGCTGCAAATAACTCGTGCAGTGCAACTTTTACTGAATTATGTAGAAAAAGGAAAGTGTAAATAAGGTAGCTAAGCTAAATCCTCTCATCCAGAAGGGCCAGAGGTGATGTCCTTTTGCAGATACTTCTCCATTAGGATTATTTTTGCCCACAATAAAGTTTTTAAAAATAATTACAAAAAAAGAGGTGGATCTGTCTTCTCACGATCGCTACAACCTATCTAGATACAATCTCATCGGCGCGCTTCAAACACGCCGAGAATTTAACGACATGAAGTCAATCAGAAATTATTATCGGAACACATCAGACTGAACGAGGCTTAAAAGTGCTAGCCACTGTCAGATATGGGGAGAACATCAAATTAGAAAAGAGCGTGAATCGTGAAGGCAAGACTCCGCATCACCTAGTGCTTGTGTGGGTCTGACCCTCCTCCTTGTTGCCCCTCCTTGTCCTTCCCCGGGCTTTCAACTGGCGGCAACGTCTGCATCCATTTTCCATTTGTCGATAAATAAACAAGAAAGAAGAACAAAAGCAACAAAAACCCTAAGAAATCCAGAGCAACACTCTTGTTGGCATTTCGTCGAACAGAAAACCGACAGAGCCAGGCACTTTCCCGCACCAAGGAAAGACCGAAACAACACTCTTATTGGCATTTCGTCGAACAGAAGGCCAGCATACAAACGCACCCCACATAAAGAGAGAGAGAGAGACCAGGTTGGGCTTATAGATGTTGTGGACGCTGGAGGCGCCGGCCAAGAGGGAGACGATGACGACGGCGCAGGACCAGGCCAGGGATGGCGTGCCCGTCGGCTTCCGGCCGCCGCCGAACCTGGTGGTTGTGGCGGTGTTCATCACCCTTCTCTCCTCTCTTCCACCCCGGCGGGCGCAGGGGTTGAGACGACGAAGGCTTTTAAGCTCTTCGAGGAATAAAAATCGAGTTTTCCTTGATTACATATATACCCCCAACGTTTTTGTATTTGATGTTTTACCCTTAAATCACCGACATCAAATGTTCTTGAGAAACAACACTTCAGATGGCACAATCGTTGCGTACACCCCACGAGCTTTCTTTCACAGCCTAGTAAAATTTTCGTTTAGAGAAAATAACTACTATATGCTTAAATTTGATCTTTTTCTATTAAGGATGATGAGACATTTCTTTCATTTGAAGCATAATTTCGTATTTACCGCTCTAGTATATTAAATTTTAAATATACTAGCTTATTTGCATATTATCCTACACACCCTTAAAAAGTGTGGGATATTTCAAATGCATTTTTGAAATTTAACATCTAAGAGTGGTTCATATAAAATTATCCCTTCATTTTTAAATTTGGAGTCGACGATTTTATCTCAAAGGAAAAAGGTATCTCCGCAATTTTTCAAGTTGATGCAATGCAAGTTTTTCACTTTGCATGTGAATTGCGAACTTCTTGCTTGGGCCAAAGAGCCTATAGCTCAGCGATATTGGACATTCAAGGTCATGAGTTCAAATCTTACCTTCAATGGTTATGCAAGAAAGATTTATCATATAAGTATGTGGAGTCTATGTCCAAGTGTTCTCTCCAAGTAGCAGAATCCATAAGAAGAATATTGTTTCTTGTGATAGGATATCCAAGTTCGAGATAATCACCTAAAGAAGGCAAAATTATTACGACAGTGTTGAAATATCTCATACTAAAGAAGAAATATTAGTTAAAATACTAAATTGGATATGCTCTGCGATAAAGAGACCCAATAAGTATTTCCAACAAAAAAGAAGATAAAAGTTTCCTTAGCAACACCCCTGTAGGTTGACCCTTGCACAAGGCCTGCCCCATGGAGCACCAGTGAGCATCCTTCATGTGAAGCTACTCGCAAGTTCCTCCAGGCACTTCTCCTGTGCAAGCACCCAACTAGTGGTGGATCTAACGTTCATCTTGAAATTTTACTAGATTTTGTCAAGTTTATTGATCCAATTCAAAACAGTCTAACCAAAAATCCCACTGACCCAGTACAAGATCCTATTGCTCAATCCAAAATCTCATATGACTTAGTCTAAGACCCCACTGACCTAATCATGTTTATGACCTAATGTCCGAATGACCTCACTGAACAAAATTTATGCGTCCACCATTGCACCTACTCCATCTTTCTCTAGTTCCACAAAAGGACAAGCATAGTTCCCCTTCTTGTTGTGCTCATAAGTGGCCAGAAAATGAGGGGGATCATCATGTGTCCGATGGCGAGTTCCTGATGATGGAGGACGACGAAGAGCAAGCTGGCTGCAAGGATGAAGAAAGATGGATGGCGGATCCAATCTATTTAAAATATATATTTAATACATGCAAACACAATTTTTCAAAAACTTAAATAGATTCGTTATTATATTTGAAACGGATTTGAATAAATTTAACTGTGTTTTCTTAAATGAATAGATTTAATAAAACATCTAACATTTACCTATGAAGTTATTTCAATTGGCCCTCCCCCCAACCAAATCATTTTGCTTCCGCTACCCAAACTCCCATAGCTTGGGCCAACTTGTTTTTCCAATTAGAGTTTTGATTGCGTCACAAAATCTACAATTAAGTTCATTTCCCAATCCTCAAAGGACAACTAGGTAGTGATCGAGGAGGACCAAAGGAGCTTATTAATTAATACACCGATTCCTTGGTAGGATACGTAGTTGTTATTTATCTGGCTTGGGCTGTGTTTAGTGTAGTTTTTTATTTGAAACCACTTTTGGCCTCTTATAATATAAAAAATAATAGATGAAAACAATTATAACTAATTTTAGAGAGTTAAAAAGTCGACCCTCGTATAATAACTCTATTTCTTTCTCCAATTTAGAAGCTCTAATCTAGAGCTTCTGGTTGGAAGTCAAAGATTAAGCTAAATGTTATGTGAGTGACCTCTAACACCTACATTTTTCTCACAAGATAACTGATTAAAAGTTCAAAAATGCTTCCAATTAGAAGATGTGTCAAACACCCGCTTTCTTCTCCTTTGCTCAACCTCAAAATCAAAATGGAAGGCTAAAGGCAAGGTGGCACTCAGGTGCATTGAAGTGGCTTCTTCATTTTTAAATTCCGAGAAGAGGAAGACTTGTTGTTGACCTATACTCTTTCTCTTCCACTTTTGGTTAGAATAGGACTGTCCATGGGTCCCAAAAGTGCGGCTCAACCCAACCCGATTAAGTAGATTTGGATATTAAAATTGAGTCGATTTCATTTTTGGGATGGACTTGGGCTTTGATTTTTAGCCCGATCCCTAAAATTGGCTGGGCTTGGGCTTTGTCAAACTCGAGTCCAAAAGTTAAAAAATCCGATAAATATTAAATATAAAGAATGATAATAAATTTTATATAATATATACATGTTCACATTGACAAGATCATTCATGTGCACACATATATCATGCAAATTAATTTGTGTCAAGTATAGATATTTTGGATTAATGTTTCAATTATCTTAAATTCAAGAAAGTTCTCTTTACATATACTTAATAAAGAATACTAGACATATGACAATTACCTTATATAGTTTATATCTTTATGATACCTTCAAAATCATCGTATGTATTATTAATCATTATAATATTTTAGTGTGAGTTAATCAATATTTGATTAAAGAGCTATGGTAAGTTTTGTTTTTATAAAAGATCACATCTCTATGACACCTTCAAAATAGTCATATGCATCATAAATCATTGTAATATTTTAGTGTGAGTTAATCAATATTTAATCAAAGTACTATGGTAAGTTTTGATTTTATAAAAGATACATTTTTATGCTAAACATGAAAGACTAAAAGATGAATAATTAATTTAATTTTTATATGTATTATTAAATATAATGATCTTGAAAATCTCATTTTTTAATAGATGAGGGGGTTTACGTATAGACACTAATTCTTGTTAATATGATAGATTATATACTTTTAGATAAAATGATTATTTCTTCTTTTATTTACACTTTTAAAAAATTCTTCATATATTTAATCCCGACGTCCGAGGCCGAAACCCAACTTGGTTTAGGCTTGGACCGGACTTGGGCATAAGCATAGAGAGCAGGGTTAGGCCAGGCTTGGACTTTATTTTTCTTGATGGATTTGGACTTGGGCTTTGCTCAGCCTGACTTGAACCCGGTCCATTGACACTCCTAATTATAAATGTCCCTCATCAGACTTTTATGTTAAAGGGCCAACCTTTCCTTAAATATAAAGTTACAATTTTTACCGTAATTCTTAATGAAAAAATAATTTATTTGACCCTTTATGTGTTTCACTTTTATTAGTTATTAGGTACTCGTCGCTCTTTTCAAAATAGGTGCTTTTAAGATTATAGGCATAGAAAGGTCATGAACGGCATCACTCCTGTCATTTATCACCAAAGCCAAAAGCGTCCAAAAATCCTCTCTCATATCATCTATTATACCTCCCTACATAACCATTTAGATCTCTGCTAATAAAATCTTTTCTCCATTAGAAATATCTTAGATTACTTTATCAAAATTCACTTAAATTCTTCTCTAATACACTCTCCTACCCTTACAGGTGATGCATAAGTACTGATCATTTTCAAAATTATTTTACCTAACAAGAGTTGAGCTAGTATAAGTCTATCCACTCTTTATTGACTTCTACAACTTTTTTGACCTTGATTTATAATAATGACTCTATTATTGTTTTAGCCTATATACCACAACTTATAGCTATCAGTTTCTTTTGCTTTAGATCACTTCCACCTTATTTTAATTACCCATGAAAAAACATATTTGTATAGTTAATTTAATTATTATATACATACACATGCGCGTAGCTTGTAAAAGATGATTATGTAGTGCAGTGTATTGATCTAACAGGTAAGCACTTTAATTTGATTAACAGGTAAGCACTTTAATTTGATTTGTTTATACAAAGATTGAGGCAGAACCGACCATTCTCCAATAGAGTGACACTTGCTGCTTTCTCTCTCTCTCTTCATATATATATATAACGCATCTAACTTGAGCACCTCCTGAAAACTTCTCGTCTTGATTTAAAAAATAAAATAAAAATATTTAAAATATTTAAATATCCTCTTTTAGGTGATTTTTCACTTTTTCAGGTTTGATTTTCACCGTTAAATGAAAAAATTTAACCGTAACTATTCTATCAAATACGTCGTTATTTGGAGAATAAAACTAAAAACTCCAAGAGATGAGATCAACCTTAAGAGTTAATCCAACGATTTTTTTTTGTTTTTTTAATATTTTTTTGTATGTTTAGATATTATTTTTTTATACATGTTAGATCGGACGGCTCCGATTGAGTTTCAAGATGGAACAGTGAAAATCAAATCCCAGAGATGAGATCAACCCTAAAAACTGTATTTGAATATTTAAAAATTTATGAAAATCATTATTATTATTATTATTTATCATGAGGAGGGTGAGGTTTCGAGGGGGTTGCATCTAACCCGAGGTGCGATGAATCCCACAAGACAATCTCCGATCGAACGACCCAAAAATCTGAAAAATAAAAAGTTATTATTAGGTACGTCCCATTAAAGGCATTTTTAATGTTCATTAGATCTTGATTTTTTATTTTTCAAATTTTCTCAAATTGTCTGGTCGGAGATCAACTTGTACAAACATGTAATGCACATGGAGGGCCCTCCTAAAAAACATTCACTTGTACAAACATGTAATGCACCTTGAGGGCCCTCTAAAAAACATTCAAGGAATATATATATATATATATATATATTTATTTATTTATCCACTGCACCAACCCTCAGTACAACACTAGAGGTCAGTGCAGCAAGTGTTAGTCCCCCAATAAAAGCTCACTTTGTTTGCAGAATTACTTATACCAGAATAAGATTTTAAGGATTTCTTATATCAGAATAGAAAATATTTTGATTTAAGAAGTTGATGACATTCCACTCAAAATAAGAAGAATTACACTGTGCTATTCCAAGTGATTTGATAGGAAAGAGTGAAATAAAAAGTAAAATTAGAAAGATTGGAGGAATTGGAAGAACTAGGCATTCCAAGTACAATTTGGGGAATTAAAAGAATTAGAAGAATTGAGAATCCCCGCAACCAAACCGGATTTAGGCCCTTATACCAATTATTCCGAGTCCTATTCCGTTAACAAAGTGAGCTTAAGCTTTAGATTCCTTCCATATCATAGCTTATAGCCACCAATTTGTTTTGCTTTAGATCCCTTCCACTTAGTCTAATTACCTATACAAAAACATTTGTATAGATACTAAAATTATTATACACATATACATGCACACTTCATCATAAAAGACGATTATGTAGTGCATACGTGCATAACAAAAATAGAAGATTAACTAAAAAATACATAGAAACATGAGTTATGTCACGACAAACAAATCAGCCAAATCAACCTTTTCGATTTAATTGGTACGCAGTTTAATCTGGTTTGTTTATGGAAACTGATTAGTGACCGATACAAAAGTAGAGTAAGAACTGATCAAGGGGCTAACGGCTATCCTACAATAAATTTAGATTTTAGGTTAGACGATGAAATCTAAGCTTGTCATTCTCATAGATACCTAATAAGCTTGGTACACCGTTTATAAAATGTTTGTACAACGACGAGCACGTCATAGTTAACCAAAAAACACTAGTTGAAAGGGAAATAATGTTACACTTTGAGCAACGGGAACCATCCTGCAGCAACTTATTTGACATATCAAGAACCACCAAAATTGGATATCATGGGCATCCTGGCCAATCCATCAGCGAAACCTGCTGTTTTTGCATATTTCCATGAACGAACACCTTGGGCTCCTTGTACTGCACCATAAAAGGATGGTCAGCTGAAGCAACATATACTGGACAATTGGAAAATGTGCCAGCTCTTCTAAACTTGGCTGATTTCAAAGGATAAATGCCACAATGTCATTTGATGAATGATATTATACTAAGGGCGCATATGGAAACAAAACGAGATTATAGATTATTACCATAATCTTGATTTGCTTTCAATCATTAAAGAAAGTCCAGCTTTTGAATGATGGAAATTCTTCATCAAAATTTCATTTGGGTATATGTTCAAATAAATTTATAGATTATAATGATATACTTTTACTCTTGCCCCTACTTTTTGATAGAAAGAAGAATTTTCAAAGCCCTTTTAGGTCATCTTATTTTATTAACCATCAAATTCCACCTAAAAGCAACCTCAAGGCTGCTTTTGAAAAAATTTCTCCTTCCCCTCTTTGGCGTCTCTCTTTGTTCCCTCCTCAAAATCTCTTTTCATGCGAGCCAATGCAACTTGGCTCATTTGGAATGGATCATGGCATGTCAAGGATTTCAATGATTCAAATCCATGCCATGACCACCCTAAACCTTTTACCACTCCCTTTGTTCCACTCATTTGGAGCAGTTTGATAACGTTGATCAGAGAGCAATCATTAAATACACTCCTTGCAAAAGTAGTAGTGTCAAGAATAACCTTAATAAAAACTTAACCAAGCAATGAAATGGCTCACGATGAGTGGGGAAATAAAGATGATAAAAAGTGTAGTATAATAGCATTTCTCTTGCCGTTGCGTTGTGCAGCATTGTCATATGTTAGAAATAAGTCCAATGAGTTTGCAGTTGCAGAAAATACAAGGAATTTAAGAAGATTTGAGCATGTATGCATTCATGAACCGAAAAAATATGAATTCTAGAAGTTTAGTGTTCTCGTCAGGTAAAATTGTGCTGTAAAATAATGAATGCACACACACACACACACACAGATTTACCAGTTGAATTGGTGGAAAGCCAAGTTTATAGCGTGCCCCTGAAAATCCGTATTCTGCAAACAAGCACCTGTACCCCTCAATTTTTGGATGCTCACTGTAAAAAAAATAAAATGTTATAGAAACAAGATGCACATCATTGCAAAGGCGAGAAATGAAAATCTTCTTCTTAATAATGAAGAAAGGAACATGTTACATCTTTACCACAGGAATTTTTACACTGAGGCATGCCTAAAACGGATCCTGCACATAAGTAGCATAAGGATGAAATATCACATAGGGGTGTACTCTTACAGATGCACGAGTAATTAGAACACCCTTGATGGGGATCCAGGACCAACACACCACGATGGAATGTGTTTAGCGCCGTCCAAGAGCCATTCCAGCTTCACTATGGCTTGAAGGCTCGCCAGAGCTTGTCTGATGGATAGGATATGTTTAGTTGGGTCCATAGACAGTTTGTTTATCCCATTTGGAGCCCATTTAGCATGTTTTCTATTTTTCTGAATTCTAGGTGCGATTTTTCATTTTTTAAATATTTTTAGTGCGAATTTTCGCAATATTTATCTAGTTAAGGTATTTTAGTCCATAGTTGAGTTTGGGGTTTGAGTTGGAGTCAAATTGCTTCCTAAACACTATATATGGATGTATGGATGAATATTATTGCGAACTTTCGATTTTTTTTTTTTGTATTCCTCTCTGAGACGGAGAAGACGACCTTGACACGGGATCGAAAAAGTCCTATGATAGGGTTGGGTGAGATGCCTGAGGATCGCGGGCCGCATCAACCCTCCTCTTATGCATGAAATACCCTCACCACTTGAATGAAGGTCAACAACCTTCTTGAGAATAGAGTGGTAGGAAAGGATGGACTCCATATTTTATAATACATGGGGAAAGTCTCCTTAAGACTACCAGTATCATGGAGCCATGACAGTGGGCTTGAGTGCATGAGGATGAAACTACAAGTGCACCCCAGCTGCAAGCTGGATAGGGACAGGAACAAAGTCCATGGCAGGCCACGTTAACCCATTATACCATTTGTAAGCAGTAATATATAATTTAGTGGTACGTGAAATATGACATAAGCAAGCAAACCAAAGATGAAACAGGAAAGTTACACGAAGAATGGTGTGAACCTCTACAAATCTTAGACCACAAGATATGCAATCAGTGAACTAAAAACACTGATCTCCAGAAAAAGGTTGGCCGTCCAGGCTTCAGTTTCAGAAACATGCCACTTTTGGTTATGTATGCTTGTTCTACCAATATTAAATAATAGAGGGAGAGATGATGAATGAGGAAGAGGACAAAAGGATGATGTGAATGACTCTCATTCTCTTTTTTAATCCGGTTCTCACACTCTTCCTCTGCCTACATAATCTCCTTGATGGCAGCAAGTGTCAGGCCACCAACAGAGAATAAGTGGAAAAGGACAGAGAAGAGGAGGAAGGGAAAGAGGAGGAGAATAGGCACAAAAGGAGAAATGACATTCAAGGCTGACAGTGACAGAGGGTGAGCAACAGTGGATGATAGGTGTCAGTGGACAGAGGGAAACAGCAAATGGTAGAAATGTGGTGAGCGCATTAAGCAAGCTGTATTGCCAGTGCTTCCTCTCTGCCGCCATCTGTATGAGGGCAATGGGGAAGATATGAAGAAGTTTGAAACAATTACTGTAGCAAAAAGAGATTTAATTTAGGCCTTGCTTTTCTAAGACAAGCATTAAAGTTATCAAAACCTTAACTTCACACTATTATTTTTTACCAGTTCCAAACCTGAACTTGCTGATCTGGCCCGATTCTAGCCCGTTCCAATCAGGTTCAGCTGGTTCTGGTCTGAACTGACTGGTATTTAATCCCTTTGGCGCAATTGGTTTACAGTCTGCACAATTCTCAACTCCTATGTGAGCTAGAACAAAAGATATAAGCCTCAACAGAAGTCCTAAATCCTACGAAACTCTTTTCAAGAATTAACAATCATCTTTTACAAACGAGGGGTTGGCCTGGTCTGCTAGTTTTGGACCTGAGACTCCTGAAACTGGATGAAACATTTTTGTTGCCTCATATTTTCAACCCTTTTTTTTTCAATGAACCATCCAGGAAGGGTGAGCTCTGGGCCTGAACAGGAATAGGGACCAGAACTGGGGAAGGACCAGTCCAGATCTGGTTGCTTTTCTCTGGATGTCACTGCATTTAGTCTATCCATTGCAACTCTATGATTTGCAACATGCGATCTTCATGTTATGATATAAGTTTTCTTCCCACATAATTGGTGCAACCTAGACTCTTTTTCTTTTTTTCCTGTACCAATGCAAAAGCACCTCTTCATATCTAACCCAAGTCATTGTGGTTGGCCTGCCACGTTCTGCTCTTCAACCTTCTATTTTCAACCCAGTCCCCAGGGATTTCATTTCTAAATTCTACAAACTGAAATTCTACTCATAGAATTACCTAAGGTATGGGTTGAGATAATGTGCAAATTAGTTCTTGGACTTGGATTACAAGTGTATACCTGAAAAGGGTCAAACTTCCACCTTATTTTGTCGTATCTTCTATTTCATAATCGTGCATGAATTATATAATTCATGTTCATTTTATAAACTAAGACTACCATCTAGGTCGGATAGATTTGAGTGGTATGTTCTTTTTGGCAACTTAGGTGGCAGGTACCACAAAAGAACATAAATGAGACGTACACTTGGTCCTCCAAAGTGCAGCTCACCAGTAGGTGAGGAAAGTAGCATCACTTATTCAGTAGACCTCTCCCATTGACTGTGTTCACTTAAAAGGTGAGAATGTTTTTTTGGTTTGCATTGCCTCTTTTGGAATACAGGAACTATCCTCTCCCCTCTTCATCATACCTCCTGGGCAAAGCCAAAATGAGCATATACCAGGAGGGCAGCCCAAACATTATCTTTTGCAAGCACTACAAATAGGAGCTAAAGCGGCAAAGAAAGAAAATCAGAGAGACAAAAGTGGAAAAGAAATATGAAATGAACTTCAGAATATACCAAAGACTTTCAACACTACTAAAGAGATGTATACAAATCGTATTATCATCTACAGACAACCATCTCATGTACAGGGATCGTTGTCAAGGGAACAAATTTGGGCAATACCAAACTTAATGAACCAAGGTATTTCTCACATATTTTCTCTTGCACAATCACTCAGTCACATGATCTCACTGTTAAGTCCACCCCACCTCATTGCGTCTACTGGTCCATGTAAAAATCATGGCTTGCAGGATCAGCTGATTGCAATCTGGATTGGCCTATCCAGACTGGAATTGCCACCAGCATATCCAAAAAGTCCGGAGAATGGTACCATTGAGCAGCATCAGCAGGGATAAGGTGGGATTGGAATAGGAAGTAGCAGGTTCCCAGCCAACTTTCTTTTATTCAAAATTCCTTTCCCCTCATCAGCTGATTTGTGCCAATACAGTCCAGATCAGAATTAGAACTAGCAATACCATTCAACCAAGGTTCACCAGATCACTTACCCGTACCAGACCGTATCTTCCCAAATACGGTATGGTACCGATCCGACTCAGGCTGATTTGGTCCGACACACGTGTCACACAATTCAAGCTTATTTCTAGTGTTTTTCCAGATTTCTTAATTTTATGAATAATTATGGCATAAATAAAATTTTAACTATAGTGGTTTATTAACTTGATGGGGGACGAGGAGGTGGTAGAAGCCTCCGGCATCACATTGGTGGTGAAATAACGGCCTCCGGCGTCGCACCAGCAGCAAGGGCATCGCATCCAGTCATGTCACAAGGCTTTTCCAACCCGTCTCAAGGTCGTCTTCTCCGTCACAAAGAAAAATACTAGAAAATAAACAAAATTCATACTAAAATTGTAATATCCCAAATCTTAGGAAGTCATATTAATCAAATTAAGTTAATTAGATTGAATTTCAGTTAGTTGAGATAGACAAATAATTCATTAGAAGTGTAGCAGGTTCTTAGAGGAAGAGAAGTTAGAAATTGGCTAAAGTCCCAGAATATTGATTAGATGGATTAAAGAGGGCACAATTAACTCATAAAATCTTCTATAATTAAAGCTAAAATGAACTCTGTACTTGAAGTTTAATATAAACTTTATAACCAACTTAAAGTTAAGTAACAATCGATAAAAAATAAGCCAAGTAATCGAGCAAAATTAAGCGGTAATTGAAGATAAATAAGCCTTGCAATCGAAGTTAAATTAAAGTACAAAATTGATTAATTGAAGATAGATAATCGATTAACAAAAGCCTTGTAATCGGAGTAAGGATAAGTCATGTAATCAATCAAGTAAAAGACCCATAACTGATTAACAGAAGGAAGATAATCGATTAAGTAAACAGTGTGTAATCGATTAGGCTAAGTCATGTAGGAGAACGCATGTAATTGATTATACTATTAACCCATAATCAATTATAAGAATAACCTGTAATCGATTAAGTAGAGGACCCGTAATCGATTAACTGAACAAATCATAATTGATTAGTTGAACTACTTATAATCGATTATAAGACATATAATCGATTAACCATAATATATGTAATCGATTAGCTAAATAACATGTAATTGATTAACTGTTTGAATGAAATCGATTAACTAATACAAATGTAATTGATTGAGTGAAACAAAGGTAATCGGTTAACTACTATATATATAATCGATTATTTGAGCAACTTGTAATCAATTAACTGAAGTAAATGTAATGGATTAACTGATATACATGTAATCGATTAATAGAATGTGCATGTAATTGATGACTTAACCATATAATCGATTATCTGAAGCATGTATATAATCGATTGAATAGTCCTTTTAACTATTAGACAGAAAATTAACTATTTTATGCCACTTTATGGGCAGTTCTTAAAGGATACGTAGGCTTTTAAGAGCTGCTTATGGGCAGTGCTAAGGGCCTAAATTAGTCTAAGTTGGTTTAACCATAGTTAAGTGGATATATTACTTTATTTCTGCCACAGAAAATCTAGAAATTAAGAAATAGAGAGAGAAATAACAGAGATAGAGTGCATGCGGTGATGAGATAAATTCAGAAGTTAGAAATTGTCAGAGTTAGCTGGGATTCTTCTATTTCAAGGCAGGTGCATGATAAGTCAATTCATGTTATTTTGTTATTTACTTAGTTTTAAATTTGTTTTGATAATTAGGAAAATGTAAAATCTGCATGTGTGAGAAATTAATAGTTGATTAGATGTTTTATAAATTATGCATATTACAGGTCAATCTTGTTTCAGATTATACATATGTCTTGATTTCACTGTTAATATTTAATTAGCAGATTTCATACACATGGAAATTAAATTGTGGCTAGTCATTTATGTTTGACTTGATGTATGACAAGTTGTAGGTAAATTCCTGAAGCTAAACTTAGATTTAGTGTAAGGTGTGGTATTGACCTCCAGTTCCACGAGGTTAGCAAGATCAGGGCACTAAACTCGTCCAGCTGCCAGGGTATTGTAGGCTCCCTTAATGTTGTGGTTTGGATACCTGTCTGCATCATCATAGTAACAATCTGTTAAATTGAAATATGGTTGGATTTCCTTCAGACAAAATCTAGTCTGTTGGAAATATGTTTGTAATTGCCTGACATCAGGCCTTTCAATATGAAAGTCACTGTAAGATTTATGTGAACTTTTCATTGAAGCGAAATGTGTTTGGTAAGTTACTTTCTATTATGTATCATCCTTTGGCTAATGCAACATATATATAAACTGTAGGATTCAGTTAATAGGCCATTATGTGATTGAAAATTTTTATTAGCATGATAAGCATGCTCTTAGTTTTGACACCGTCTGAGTTTAGACTCATGTTGGTTAAACGAATATGTTTTTAGGAGATTTGGGCAGAGAGCTTTGAAGTACGGGTTAGGCTGAATTTTGGGACCTGTGCAAAGAGTTTTGGCTGAACTCTAAGACTAGGCGTAACTGAGTAAATTTTCCAGACCTAGTTGTACACTTTAAGACTTTTAATGTACATTGTTTATATGTAAATAATCAGATTTTTAATAGTGGATTTGTTATGGTTATCATTGGAGTATGTTGGATTGTATAGATGGTTTGGCAATTATGCTTTGCAGGTTCCTAAGACCACGACAGTTGGATGTTAGGTGGCATTACCGAAAAGGAATGTCACAAAAAATCATCCATATATTAAAAGAGAGATTACAAATATATATTAGTGATTAGGGACCTTTTTTATTCAATCTCGACTACCTAACTCCAATTCGAACTAAGACACCCCTGACTAGATATTTATTGCAAAAATTCGCACTAAAATCTCTAAAAATAGAAAATCACACCTAAAATCCAGAAAAAATAGAAAACATGCTAGACTCCAAATGGGCCAATAAAATATCTAAAGACTAAAAATAAACGGCGCTTCAGAAGGGCTTTGTGTAGCTTCTAAGCACAAGAAAGCTTGCTCTAGTCTCAGATTCCCATCATTCTGCCCTGATTCGAGAAAACTCGTCCTTAAGTTTTGCAATGTTGGAATGTCCATGAGAAATTGATGAGAACAACAAAGCAAGGGCGCACAAGTAATGCCACTAAGATCATCGTGTGGAGGAGAGCTTCGCCTCGATGTGGAAACTGCGGCATCATATCACTGCACATGTCGTCAAAATCACGTTGGCCGATGGTGTCTTGATTCTTAAAACAATCTTCGGCTGATCGACCACATTTCTTATTGCCTCTTCCTTCCTCGACTTATTCTGCTCAATCATAAATGTGGAATCATCCTCAAAAGGAACTTTGGGAGTCACGTTTAACATCTTAGACTCGACCTCTTTAAAATACTCATATACGAGTGCTGTATCGGCTCCGTAATATGCCTATTTCATTGGATTTTCATACTCAATCAGAGTCGGGTTGGCCTCAACTGCCTCCTTTATTTTGGAAAGTAGGCTCCCAATTTTATTTGTTAATGCTATCCACTATGAGTCTTTCCTTAGTGGAACCCAACCCATGTCCAAATAGCCTATAGCCATCGTCTCAAGAAGTATGCCACATAATCAGAGGCGATTGAAAGTTGGCATGCAAATCGAGGAGGCTGACGTAGGCCTTAGGACACGTGAATAGACGTTTGCAGGGCACGTATAGGAGCAACACACAAACTAATGCACTGTTGGCGGATGGGACACTGGACGAGGTCTGCCTTGCTGCAAGGATGCCAATGGTGCAAACAGCTCACGAAATGGAGTTCAAAAGTGTCCACGAAAGGCATGCAAGGGTGGCACGCAAAACTAGGTGTTGTTAGGATTGTAACATGCTGAATGAGGTCGGTCTCGCTAAGACAAATCCAATGGCACTGATGGCATGCAAATTGGAGTCCGGATGACTCCCTAGCGAGGGCGTGTGCTAAGAGTAACTTGGTGCACTGCCTGGTGCAGTGGACCATGGTTCACAGTTGCTGGACATGAGCTGGTCCTAGCTCGAACCAGATACTAGACATTGGCTTGGACCGAGGCTGAACCCACTAGAGAACCTAATTCCGACCAAGGAGTGGCTGAGAGTAGGGTGTGTCGGATCGGTCGGGCCGATCCGAACCTGAGCCTCGACCCAGTGTGCTGGGACGGAGATTGGCTGGAATCGGCCGATCCGGTGGCTAGATCATGTACTGGATCGGCCGATCTTGTAATACCATAGAGTTTCCTGGAAGAACCCTAAGAAAAAAAGAGTGAATATTTCTTAGTAAATTTTACTAATGTCCTTTAAAGAAAGGCATTTGATTTTCTAATAGAAAACATTAGGGGTATATACTTAAATATAGAAAAAGTATAGACACAATTATGAACTTATAAGGTATAAAACTAGTTAAATAGACAAGTGTGTAATTTTATGAAATTTTGTGATGTTTATTGGGCTTGATTTAATAGGATCTGGTATAGAGGTTTTAAATATCCTGTTAAGAGAAAGATTTAAGGTCTTATTGGGACATTAATGCACAAGCCCATACCCAATAGAGGGATGCGGTGCTGTCCTCTTGCCTAGAAGCTTCCCACCTCCTCTTTAGAGGAGGGTGAGATTAAAATCAAGCCCCATCTGAGCAGTTCGTCCCAAACAGAAAAAGTGGGGGTGCGGTCCTATCCTCTTGCCTAGAAAAAACCCATATCGGATGTTCGTCCCAAACAAAAAAGTGAGAGAGAGAGAGAGAAGGGACTTGCTACAGTGGAGAAAGAGAGGGGGGCCTGCTACTACAGTGGCGTGTCACAGGGTTTCTATTGTTAAGGTTTTTTTTGTGCCTAAAAGCTGGTGGCTTTAGGGGACTTTTTGGGCTGTCAAACGAAGGTAGGAGACTTGAACCCGGTCCTTCTCTATGTGCCTTTGCTTTGTTGTCTTTTGGGTGCCTTTTTCACCCATGTTAAGATGAGAATCACCGTCTCTTAACAGCAGGACTATCTAAAATTTCTTTCGAGGTTAAATTTTGTGTGTTGGTTTATAAGGAGTGGAATCGTAGTCCCCAACAAGAGGAGCTATTGTTTGACATTTTGTTTAGGCAAAGAAAGAGGCAAAAGTGAGTTTCTATAGGCTGCCTTTAGTAGGTTTCTATCTAGGACAACAATTAAACATGAAACTATTATGGAGATTGTATCCTTGCAGCAGAATTGTCCTTTTTACTAAGTGTTCGTAGTAAAACGATGGGGTTCAGGTATTGAATGAGCAGTTTTTATTATTGGGTTGACTCATGTACTGTTAAGGGTCAATTGTGGGCAGGTTTTCATGTCGTTTATGGATAGTTTTCATGTCCTTTGAGGCTGGTTTACATGTGATCTTATACCCTCTATTGGACAGGTTTTGTAAATGGGTTTTTGTATCAATTGTGGACTGGTTTACATATTATTTGTGGACAGGTTTGCATATTACTTGGGTGCAGATTTTCAAGTGGTATCATACCCTCTATTTAAGGCTTGAAGTGGGCCACATGTTGTCTATAACTATGAGGGTTTGTAAGGGTATCTTGGGGTGCATTTCTGAACTTTATTGGGCTGCATACTGTGCGAAGATGGAAATGTCTGGAATGATTTTATTTCTATTTTATAGTCTACGGCTGAGCAATCTATGTCATATGTGTCTAACATTTAATCGATTAATTTAGTTGGGGATTGACGTGTACACACATATGCAGTGTTATACTCTAAGTGTACTGCATGTCATAGTTATCAATATGAAACTAGAGGAGGTATGGTATTTGTGGGTATTTCTTACTCAGTAAGCATGCCATGATGTGCATCTATTATATAATGTGTATGTGGTTTTCATAAGGATTGTGCCTACATGACACACAAACCATTTAATATGACCGCTAATTGACTCAGTGTATAACTGTTATGACTGTAGGCTATGTGATGGTATTATTATGTAATTGCATGATTGTACACTTGTCATGCCTACGACTGTATGACTGTAAGATTGTCATAATTGTATAACTGTAAAATTGTATGTCTGTACAACTGTATGACTGTAAAACTACTTATTAATTTGGAAAAAGCGACACCTCATACTACTTGTTATTTCCCCTTTATTATGACTTAGACCCTTGTCAGGATAAGGGTCAGAGAGTTAGTCTAACCATAAAATCGGGAGGCGTGTCAGGACCTCGAGCAGTCTTATAATCGGGAGATACGAGTCCAATCTAGACTTACCTGACTAAGACAGTGAGATATACTTGTGTGCACATGTAGTCGGTCTCTGGACATTATGATTTTGCGAGCCGTCGATGCCGATTAGTCCTACCAACCTACATCACCTATTGTAGAGCTAGCACCCTGTAGGATCGACATGCAGGTGCCTGGTTGAGTTTCACTCTTCCAAGGCATACGACTATACTAGAGATGTTGGTGACTCTGTCGCTTTTAGCCGAATTACTATTGAGAAATAAGACGGTATGTTAAGTATCTTAACCATATTATGTTTTATGACGGTTGCAGATTTATTATTTTAAAATTAGTATCATGTCCATGCTTATGCAGTTCATAATTTATTTCATAATTGGTTCATATATATTGCTCCTAAATCATGCATTTAGATTCGTAGAGAATGGCTAGGCTCAAGAAGGATCTTATATGAGTCATGTGACTCACTGCCGCCTTTTTTTTGTTTATTTTGTTTCATGTAGGTGGTAGGGTCACGAGGTGTTAGTGGTAGTAGTGGTGTCAGCTAGAGTTGTGGGAGTCAGTTTGGTCAGTACTTTATAATAAGGAGTCAGCTAGAGGTGTTAGTGGTAGTACTTTTCATTTTTGATGAAATTGATAGTCTCTCTTTTTGGGACATGTTATAATAAGGTTCGCCGACTCAAAGAGTCAGACTGACTCGAATCTCCCAACATAACTGTAGGTGGGTGTTCTAGTGTAGGCCTCACAGATCCAGTCTCCCAACAGCTAGAAGGGGCTTCTAAGCCCCTTCAATAGCCTATAAACTCCCCCCCACCCCACCCTTGCTCTCCCTCATTCCCACATAAACTCTCATTTCTCTCTTTCTCTAAAATCTCATTCTCTCTCTCTCTAAGCTCTGATAAATACTCTTTTAAAATCAAAGCTCTTGCTCTTCAAATCTCTCTAAGGGACGGATGGACTACATCGACTTTTTTTCATCATTTTTTCTCTAACATTTCTCTCTCTATTATTTTCCCTCTCTAAGATTTTAATCTCTTTTTAACATATCACTCTATCTACTTTTTGTCTCTCTATCATTCTTTCTCATTCTATCTAACATATTTCTCTCTATCTTAAATTTTTTCATCTCTAAATTTCTCTCTAATTTTCTTTCTCTGCCTATTTTTTTCTCTCTATCCTTTTTTTCTCTATCTTTCTTTCTCACTCTCTCTCACATGTTTTTATGATTTTTTAATTTTTTATGATTTTTAGACTTTTTTTATTTTTTACTATTTTTCCTATTTTTATTCTATTTTCCTTTTTTTTTTAATTGGCTCAGCTGAAACAGACCAGATCGGCCGGATCGGTCTGGGATCGGATCGGATTGGCCAATCCGCTCGGTGGGGACCGGACATATCCGAGCCCGATCCCTGTGTTGGCCTTCCTTGGCTGAGAGGTGGGACCGATTTGAACTAGGTGCAAACCTGGCTTAAACAAGGGCTCAAGCCCTACAACTGAATTGACCTTGTTTGACCAGGCTCTAAACTAAAAGGCACAACCTTTCCTCTTTTCTCCCCCCCCCCCTTCCTATACCTCAAACAGAGAGAAAGTGGGTGAGAGGGAAGACGTTGGCAATAGTGGCGGATCGTATGAACAGTAGCGACAACACCAGCAAAAGACGGCAACACCGACTGAAGGCGGCAACGGCAACAGAGGACGGGGTGATGGCGGCGGTGCAGTAGGGCAACGATGGCGGTGCAGCGGAGGCTGCGGGCTGCAGCCTGTAGGACCAGCAAGAGTCCTGCCGGGGCTGCCGGTGGCACCGGCCTGGGCTGCGTTAGCTCTGGGACCCTCCGGTGGCTCCCGTTCTTCTTCTTCTTCTTCTAGTCATTTTTTTTTCTTTATCAAAGAAAACGAAAAAGGGAGAGGGAACAAGGGGCAGTGGAGGGTGGTGGTACTGTTCAGAGAACAATACCCGTGAACAGTGACAGGGGTTTGAAAGGGGCTATAGAGAGAGAAAGAAAGGGAGAGAAGGGTACAGTGGTTGTGCAACGGCGAGTGGCGGTGGAGCGGCAACACGATGGAGATCGAAGTTGGAATATGATACCAAATTGATGGGGGACAAGGTGGTGGTAGAAGCCTTTAGCGTCGCACCGGTGGCGAGATAATGGCCTCCGGCGTAGCACCGGTGGCAAGGGCATCACACCCGGCCCTGTCGCAAGGCTCTTTCCACCCCGTCTCAGGGTCATCTTCTGTGTCACAGAGAAAAGCACTAGAAAATAATCGAAGTTCGTACTAAAGTTCATCCATAAATTAAAAAGAGAGATTACAAACATATATATATAGTGATTAGATACCTTTCGAGTCAAACTCGACTACCTAACTCTAATACGAACTAAGACACCCCTAATTAGATAATCATTGCAAAAATTCACACTAAAAAATTCCCGAAAAATAAAAAAAAGAACACATGCTAATTGGGCTTCACATGGGCCAAATAAAATATCTAAGGACTCCTCTAAAAATAAATTATACTTCACACGGGCTTTGGGTAGCTTCTTAGCATAACAAAGCTTGCTCTGGTCTTAGATTGCCATCATAATGATAATGACTTAAAGTCAAATTTAGGATAATTTTATCCTATTAATCAATATAAAAGTGTATTACCTATCAAATTCGAGCAAAAAGTCAAATTATTTACCAATTGGAGAAAAAAAAAGTCCAATTACTTATCAAATTAGAAAAAAAGTCTACTTAATAAGATACAAGGCACATCAAGTCGCATTGAGTAGGTTTGAGCTGGATTGCAGTGACCCATGCCAGATCAGAATGTATTGCACGAGTCGACATGAGTCAAAGTCAGTATCAGTCGGTCTGAGTCACATCAAGTCGGCTCGAGTCTGATGCATGTCAGCAAGTCCATGCGTCCCAACATATCAGACTTGCCCATATATGAGTCTACTAGTACGAGTCAGCATGATCCGGTACAATATGGCAAACCATTGATTCAACTACCAAATTTGATTTCTAAGGCAACGTTTGGAAATGCTTGCCAAATGGTTTGATTAGACAAAATCTGCATTAAAAAGAGTGTGTAAGGTGGGGATGGATTTGTAATGACTATGTCAGGGACTTGAAATTTTATTTAGGACCCTAACATGAGAAACTGATTCTCACTTTCACCTTTAAAAAAATGTCCTACGTCACAATGACAAAAAAGGGAGATGGTTGGTTGAGGTAGGGGGTATAATCGACTTTCCAAAATCACTTCTCTCCTCTAAAAGTTGACTTTGAGCTGCTTTTGGCAAAAGAAAGAATGGAGAGAACCTGAGTCAGTCTCTCTCATCCCTCAAAAATCTGTTGTGCACCAAAACGAAGAAGGAAAGAGTTCATTTGGAAACAGGGATGGGGCTATAAGGGATTCCAATAATTGGAATCCCCCCCATCCATGTTTCCAAACAATGCCCAAGTCCCGGTGAAAACTGTTCCAGACATCACAGAATGTCGTGCAGGATTTGTTAGCTGCTCCTCCCTTTGCTTGTTTTTTTAGAAGGTGACTAATAGTCACTATTCTATTGATGAAAAGAAAAAATGGTACAAACCAGAGTCCAAACAGAAAACGCACCACAACCTGATTGGGACAAACCCCCAACCAAGTCATAAAACACAGAATAAAGATTACAATAGAACAGTTTTATCAAGGGGATAAAACCAGAATTACAGAAAAATCCCTCACAAAAACAGAGATCTCCACAAGGTTGCCTTCTGCAAAATACCAGAGTTGTCTTCTTTAATGATACCAGCAACTCTTCCCCACTCTTCCACTCTTCTAAAAGTAATCTTCAATAATTCAATAGCACTATTGTATTGGTCACCGAACTTCCTCCTGTTTCGTTCACACCAGATGGTCCACATCAAAGTCAGCCCAATGAGGAACCACACATGTTTCTGGCCAGGAAATGGGCAGACCTTAGACCACCACCTTAGAAGATCCATGACCGAACACTGATCCACCCAACTGATACCAAATAATCTGCAGAGAGCCATCCACAGAATTTTAATAATGCCACATCCCATAAAAAGATGTATATGGTCCTCCTCAAAAATAGCACAAAAGACACATGAAGAATTATCTGAAATATGGAGCTTCTTAGTCCTCTTCCCCGTGAGGGTTCTAGACCAAGCAACTTTCCATAAGAACACCTTAATCTTACTAGGGAAATTTTTTGCCCAAACTAAATTCTTCCACCAAACCCTACATCCACCATCATTCAAAACCTGAACAATAGACCTAACTGAAAACTACCCATTGGTAAACTCTCTTGTCTTGAATCTCTGCACTCATACTAACTCTGCTAATGAGATTAAATAGAGATAGGATTTCATCTAATTCTACATTAGTTAGGTCCCTTCTTAGCTGCAAATTGATAAAACCTGAACCAATATGAGACAAAACATCTGCAACCGAAGCTGCCTAGTTATGAGTGATATTGAATATATTACTGAATGATGAAGACAAGACCAGTCCAAAGCACCATCTATCTTTCTAAAAAGATGTGTCACTGCCATTACCAACCTAGATATTATAAGAGATGGCCAAAAACTCGGCAATCTTCACTATGTTCTTCTAGATGGGAGACAAATTGTAAGTGGTAGAAGGACTTAAAGTCTACTTATTATCAGTAAAGTAATATAAATCCTTGACAATAACAGCCCAAAGGGCTTCCGAACACTCCCCCCTTCTCCACAACCATTTCATTAGCAAAGCTTTATTGAAAGTATCAACTCCACAAAGGCCAATCCCACCCTGCTCCTTACTTTTGCAAACATTCTTCCAATTAATCAGGTGAAGCCCTCTCTTCTCCCTTTTCCCTCCTGACCAGAAAAAAGAACTTCAGGCAAATTCTAGAATCCTCTCCACAATCCTCAGAATCTTGAAAATAGAGGCATAATAAATGGCCAATGAAGATAAGACTGATTTAGATAAAATCAATATCCCATGCCCTGAGAGAAATCTACATTTCCATCCTTCTAACCGGTCTTCAAATTTCTTAATAAGATCATCCCAATCCCTAACCCTGATCAGTCCATCCAATAAGGGCAATCCAAGGTATTTGATAGAGAAGGAATTGACTTTGCACTCAAAGAAATCTGCAATTCCTTGTAATATGTCTTATTCCACATTAATCCCAATAGTTTCTGATTTCTCATAGTTAATCCTCAAACTAGTAATTACTTCCACTAGAATCAGCAACCGTTTGATATTCTAAATTTCCACATTACTTCTAGCAGTAAAGAATAATGTATCGTCTGCGAACTGAAGGTGAGATAAAGGAATGCTGCTTCTACCAATACTGAACCCCTCAATCAAACCCTTTTGAGCAGCACTGTCCTACAGGGTACTCAAAATCTGACCAATTATCAAGAATGGGAGGGATGACATAAGATCCCCCTGCCGAAATCCTCTAGAACTCTTAAAGTAACCACATGGCTCTCCATTGATCAAAACAGAGAATGTAGAAGAGGATATACAGCTCATCACCCACCTAATCCATCTCTCATTAAAGCCCATAAGCTCCATAGATTTCTGAAGACAAGTCCAGCTGATTATGTCATAGGCTTTTTCAAAATCAATCTTCAATAAAACTCCTTTCTTCTTTCTGTTCTTATAGTGATGAATAGCTTCATATACTGCCATGTAATTATCCAGGATGTTTCTACCGTGCAAAAATGTTGATTGATTGACACTCACAATCTTATGAATGACTTTCTTGAGCCTGGATGCTAACATCTTTGTAGTGATTTTATAACACCCATTGAGTAAGCTAATAGGACGAAAATCCGTCACTCTTTCAGCACCATCAGATTTTGGGATAAGGACAATATAAGTTGCATTGAAGACTTTAATCCTTTCCAGATTATCAAAGAATTGTTGGACGACTTACATAAGATCCCCTTTCATGATGTCCCAGAAAAATTGGTAAAACCCTATGGACATCCCATTGGGTCCCGAAGCTTTATTGGGATCCATACTAAACACAACTTTTTTAATTTCCATCTCTGAAAAGGGTGAAGATAGTTCATCAGCTTCAAAAGCATCTAACTTTGGGAGCAACCCTTCTTCTAGATGAGTCTCAACTGAAAATCCTCCAAGAATAGGTTCTTATAGAAATCAACAAACCTTCTCTTTATCTCATTAGGATCTTCGATCACAATCCCATTATCTCTGATATGATCAATAGACAGAAATCTCTTCTTGGCACTAGCCACCGCATGGAAATAAGAGGTATTTTTATCCCCTTCTTTTAACCAATGTTCCTTTGCTCTCTGTCTCCATCTGATTTCCTCTTTCAACGGCTCTTCATTCAGCATGATCTTGGCTTCTTTTAGTGACTGCATTTCCTGTGGTGATAAAACCATAATCTCACTTTTCAACTCCAAATCCTCAATGCTCTTCTTTAGAAACTGTCTCTCTTCTGATACTCTTCCAAATTTCTGGATAGCCCATTGTTTCAAACTTTTCCTGATCCACTTTAATTTACCCTGAAAGTTATGGACTGTTGAAACAGCCTTGGGAGCTTCATACCACCATTTGGTAACCATGTCTTTGAATCCTTCTTCTCTCTACCATTTCAGTTCGTATCTGAGCTATCCTCCATCATTAGAAGCAGTGGGATATGATCCGAGACAGACCTACTAATCCCTTTAATGTGTGTCATAGGAAAACTGTTGAACCAATCCGTGGAAATTAAAATCCTATCAATCCTTGCTTGTTTACTAACCTGCTATAGGTTTGACCAAGTAAATTTCATGTTCGGGATATCTAGATCTATGAGCTGAACCTCCCTGATCCATTGATTTAGGCTATCCATCTCCTTGCTCCACTTCTACATACTAGACCTTTCCCAGGGGAACCTTACACAATTAAAGTCCCCAATAATGCACCAAGCTTCAGCAAAAAGAGAGTGCAACTTGTAGAGCTCCTGGAAGAACAATACCCTTTGTTGATCAGTGTATGGGCCATACACTGACGAAATAACCCACTTGCTGCTGCATGAACTTCTACCCTTCCACTTGAAAGCAACCGAAATATTGAATCTGCCAACGTCACAAACATTGCCATCTAATTTGTTACCATTCCACAAGATCAACTGCCCACCTTTAAGTCCCTCAACCGGGAGAACTACAACCTTATCAAGCAAAGGCCCGCCCAATCTTGGTAAAGAGAAATTGTTCAAATTGATCATCTTTGTTTCTTGCAAACAGATGCAATCTAGCTTGAAGGACAAAACAAGGTCTCTTATAGCTCTAACCTTAAAATCCCCATTAAGCCCCCCAATGTTCCATGAAATCAGATTCATTTTGGAACCATGTGTAACCCTCCCTCCTTAACCTTCTTGCCTCTAAGACTATCAAGAAGTACATTATTCTTCACAAAGTCAGCTTCTCTCTTTCCTATTTTTATGCCTCCACCCGTACCCTTCCTCTTAACTAATAGTTGCAGTGCATCACTTCTTTTCAGCTTCTTAAGAAATCTCAAGACCATCTCTTCTCTGCCTAAGAATGATACTCCTATTCGTTGTCCGAAGAGAATGATCTCCTTAGTCCAAGCTTCCTCATCAACGGCCTGCTTCACAGCCAACGGCGCAACACACTCTTCATAAGGGATAAGATGAACACACAGGTCATCATTCTGAACATTTCCTTCCTTCGCTGTTTTCTACACATAATCCTGACAATTCATCTTGAGACCGAACCGAATCAGAAGACACATCATCCATCTGCAATAGTCCTTCCGCACTGGCACTGTCACGTCCCTCCTCCGCATCCCCGCTAATAAGAAGCCACTGACCACTGATCATCCCCGGCCTATCTTCCACTGTCCACATCGTCCCAACCCTCTGACTATTCCCGTACTCCAACCCTCAGTTGAAACCTGGAAAGCTGCTAACGGAGCTCTGTTTTCCAGAGCACGAACCAGAACCAGTCGCACTGGGAGGAAGCTGTCGGTTCAAGCCCGACTCAACATAAGTTAGGTGAACCAGTCGTAGGGAATCCCCTGATACCTGAACCAGTACCATAGAAACCCGGTTTAAAGATAAGTCAGGATCCAAAACGACGGGATCTAAAAGCATCGGATCTCCGCCAGCAACCAAATCCTCCTCAATCGCAACCCAGCACTGTATATCTCCTTCGCCCGATAACCTCTCTCCTTCACTCCCATAAAAGTCAATCTTTACGCTCGTCTCGGGAGTATCCAGCAGTGCCTCCCCCACGTCTTTAATAGAGTTGAATCCCTTTCCACTACCCAAAGACTGTACTTTCCTGCATTCCGAAGACACTGAGATCGCCCCAAGAAGCCCTATACGATCATGCATCCTCGAGACCCCACTGCCTTTAATGCCTCTGCCAACACCATCCCCTGCCTGGCTATTCGCCTCCTTGCAACTCGGACGAAACGAGTTCTGGGAATTGTTGACTCGTTCTGACTCAGAATCTACACCCTCCTGGATTGGAGCAAAGGAGGCTTCCGGCACCCCTGTTTCAGCTGCACTACCTTTGTTCTTCCTGAGTTTCCCGTATTCAGCAACAACTTCTGCCCACGTCCAATCATTCTCAGTAGTATGAGCATTTTGACTAAGGAATCAATGATCCAAGTTTCTGATAGCATTTTGACTTAAAATATGAATTTTCAACAAGTCCCCTAAAATCTACCAGTATATTTCCAATAAATTTAACCATAATTTCTCATCAAATATGTTCCTCATGTAGCCAAAATAAGAAGCATCTCCAATCCAACTCTGATTCTGACCTACTTACAGCTCTACGTGCATAAACGAACATAAATGCATATGAACATTATTCTACTATGTCTCCAGAGCACAGGACTATATATGATAGATTGTTTGAGTGATACCAACAGACTCACCTAAGTAGATATGTGAAATTTCTGTTGCGGTATTCTGACAAGTCGATCCCTTCTTCCTTCGAGTACCTGTTAATGACAAAATTAAATTTTGCTCAATTGACAAAATAGAAAAAGATTGACAAACAAAACTATACAGAACAGGTTTATCCTATCTCTTTGTTTCAAATTTCTGCCTACTTACCCTAATCACATATAATATTGCCTTCCCCTTTATATGTGCACCAATCTGAATCTGAAAATCCACTGACTTCTGAATACAATTAGAGGATCTCAACCAATGTTTTAACTATGGATCTTATTTTGCCTCCTTACTTATGTGTTATGAAGACAAGCAACGGGTTGTGCTCCTTAATAAACTGTAATGTCTCCCACATTATCTTTTCAATTTTTTCATGAGATAAAATGCCAGAGGATAGAAAGAGCAGCAAAATAACGAGAGGAGATTAAAACAAGCACATACAGTTAATAGGTTTTAATAAATGGACATATTAAGGCTTTGATTAAAAAATGAAGAAAAAAAAGATAAAAGTGACGTAATAAAATGAAACCCATTAATCACAAAATTAGGCCACAGTTTCAATTAATCCACAGGGTTGGCCATTGTCAACATCCTATTGGCTACATTAACCAAGAGGATAATTAATCAAAGATGCTGCAAATTCGACAATGCAAGAAATGCATTTGCATGTATACCATTATTGCATGTCAATACACAAGGGTTTGCGGGTTGGTTTATGGGTTTATAGAGAACACTGTTGTCAAGGCGCCCACCTAGGCACCAAGGCGGGATTCCTCCTGCTAGGCACTGGGCCGCCTTTTGTGGGCCCAAAAGGCGTCCAAGGCGCCTGTATCATAGCTGCGTATTCATTTTGTGGCTCTCTCATTGTATATTTCATCTAATTAGCATTGTTTTATTATGAAACTTCATTTTTTATTGGTGATAATATTTTTTATTATATGTTTTACATTATTACATCATATATATTGTTGTTGTAAACATTATGTTACAGATTTGGAAGAATAAGTTGACAAAAATCTGGAATAGTTTATTAGGAAAATTTCATTCTTTATAATTATTTTTCAGTCACATTTAATTTCGATACTTCAATCCAATAGACTACCTATTAGTTTTCTTATTAATGTCATATCAATCTTATTCTCTTGTATCTTTTATATTAATGTCATATTGGTGTAATATTAAATATATTATTATCAACTAGGCACCTAGGCGGGTGCCTAAGCGTTTAGGCAGACCCCAAGTATGCCTGAGGTCGCCTTATTGCCTTGACAACTATAATAGAGAATATTTGTCAAATGAGCCCCCCTTAAAATAAATTTACAAAAAATTCAAGGAACTTAGAGATCTCTTTGTAAACTTTAGAAGATCTCAGACTGAAAAATAAAATTCTGATTGGGACATAACAGAATGGCACAGGTAGACCCAGACAAGTCAGGGTGGCTGGGATGGGCAGGATACGGGAGAAGTGTTCCATCTCATTTTCTCACTGGAATAGGACATCTTGGTCAATTCCAACTGGGATTGGGTGGGATCAAGGAATTCCGGGTTGGCCGATCCAAATGAAGTCCGGCCAGTCCGACTTGGCCGGATTTTTTTTTTTTAAAAAAGAAAAAATCAGAAAAAATTACATACATATTATTCAATGGATGTACAATAACAATGAATACAATTCATGTACATCCATAAAAAATAAACATGAAAGACAACAAACTCACTAATAATTCTTATTGTACACTAACTAAAAAAGACATTATTGTTGAAAAATACCTTAGAAAGATCTGTGATCTTTCATCATCCGACTCATAAGTTTGAGTTGGCAGGCCATAATCTGCCGACATGTATGTTGGATATCCATAGCCAAACAAGGAACTAGCGAGGTCTTCGAATCCTCTTTGAATATCTATAGGTGTGTAAGCTTGTTGGCTTGAACTTTTTCCAAATTGTGCTGGAGGGACATAAATGCCATACTGTATAGGTGGAGGTCCAGAGTACCCCTCAGTAGTGCTGTTAATGTCTGAATACGACAATGAAGGGGGGTGAAAAATAGACAGATAAGAAAGTGCATCTTCCCATAGGGGGCAATCATATCCTACTGTCTCTGTTGGCTTTCAAATCTCCTTTGTTGTCTTTGTCTTTGCCCTTGAATTACTTCAGAATGACTCTGATGTGCAGAATAATCTTCGTATCATGTGTAACTGCTCCCAAGTGCAAAGCCTCCTAATAATCCAACAGCAGCAACAACGCCATCACCATCACCATCTCCATCATCATCATCATCATCATCCTCAGTAGAGTCATCACTCCCCACTTGACTTGTTTTCCTCAACCGCCTTCTTCTACGCCTGTAGGTTTATCTTTCTGCCTCGTACATGCTAGCCAAGTGAGGTGGTAAACCTGGGGTGTCCTCAAGTGTCTCTCCAGTCTGCTGAACTCTTCCTTGTTCTTCTTCCGATGGGTCCACTCGTTGTTTAGACTTTCCTTTTTATTGTTTTTTCTTTTTGCTATTAGATGACTGCAGTGAAGGTCTCGCTGGCTCTTTCTCCTTTCTTCTTTGTGGATCCACCTGAGTAGTTGATCTCCTGAGTGTTGGCTGAGAGGCAGAAGTTCTAGCAGTGTCTACTAGTGTGACTGACTTTCGACGCCTCTGAAGATCAAGTGCACCTCCTTCTTGTGTTGCCTGAAATTCAAGATCTCGAGCAACTACTGCATCTAATTCACCTCCTGCCAAACTCCGATCTTGAGGATCAAACTCAAGATGTGCATCTCTAACTACTCTGCTCTCCACCCAAGAATGCAATGGGTGTTCTTCATCTAACAATTCATCAATATCAATCTGATGTACATGCTCATCAACTGGTCTGCCAGCAAACTCTATGAATCTTTGTCTTTCAAGCCTCTGTCTTTCCTGAATCTGCTTGATTTTAAGCGCTTGTTGTAGTGACAGTACACCAACTTCTCCAGCCTAGAAACACCCAATCTGTTACGAACCTTCGTGTGAATGAGACTAAATGTACTCCAGTTTCTTTCACACTGACCGGAAGAAGTGGTTTGACTGAGTACTCTCACTGCAACATACGCCAAAACGTTTGTGGTAACTTGTCTGTAATTAATCTGGATCCATCATTTAGTTGTTAAAAAAAAAAAAAGAAGATGGCGATATTAATAATGAATTGTAGACTGCTAGTAATTCATTAAATTGAGTATTTGACTATTTATTACGTAATTCACCTGGAGTTGTCCTCGTTACTACAGTTCTGACGTCATCATCTCAATAAATGTCAATCTTTAATTTAAATCTCTCCATCTATAAAATAAACATAAATGGCATAAGTTAATGATAGAAGACTGCATTTTTATAAACTCCTACTTTATATGTTACATCTTCTAAGACATCTATCCTTTCATTCGTATCCTTAATATTCTAGTAATCACGTTAGTTGTGTCTCGAAGGATCTCTCCATCATTATGCACGCTCTCACTATACTGATACCTTAGGTTGAAAAAATATCATGTACATAAATTATGATTCATTAGTAATAAAAATAAATGTGATTAAAATTAATCAAATAAAATCAACTTGAAAAGATGAAGAATCAACTAGCAGTATGGAGATCATGATGAAGAGTCGACTCTCATCTATCATCGATGATCGTCCACCATTTGTCATGAGAAGTAAGAAGGCTTTCCCTCAATTGCTCCTTTGCTCTACCCATGGCCTCATACAAATATCTCATGTCATTTTTGTCATCTCCATCAACTAACCTCAGAATACGTACCAGAGGCTCAACTATTTTCAGATAGCGAGAAACTTTATCTCAAAAACTTCTTTCCCCAACTAACGATTGCACTACCAAGGCAACTTCTCTAGCATTGGCCCTCAGTGTCCCTATATGTGCCACTGGCCAACTGATGCTTGTATTTACTCAAGCTCTCTAAAGAGATGAAATTGGATGCAAATATGGTAGGACCAGCATGAAGAAGATCTCGTCCACCTGTATGTTCTCTCATCATATGTAGGATCTTGTTGTGACTATAAATAAATCCCGTGATCATCTCAGCATGTTGTACCACCTCAGCAACAAAATGATCCTTACTTATGTCCTCCATCATCAAGTCAATAGAATATGCTGCACAAGGCACCCAGTACAAAGAGTCTCTCTTCTGCATCAACAATTTACCGACAGCTTTGTAGCTTGCTTCGTTGTCAGTGACTATCTACACAACATTTTCTTCACGAATTTCCTCTACCACGTCATCCATTAGCCTGTACAAATAATCAACATTCTTTATTCTACTTGCGGCATCCACAGACTTCAAAAAAACAGTGCCCTCGCAGCAATACACAAGGAAATTTTCTTGTGGTCCCTGTCCAACCATCACACATGATGGTACAACTACGCTCCTTCCACACATTTTTGAAGTTGTCGACCCATACCTTCAGATCATTATACTCCTCTTCGAGCCCAACATCATAAATATAGCGAGGTGTGGGAGCCATTACACCAAGCCCAGCATCTGCAATTGCATCTATCATTGTCTGAAAATATGGACTAGATGATGTATGTGCTGACATACCTGCATGTAAAAACCATTTTACAATTCCTTTCAAGGCATTTTTTGCTGAGGCCTTGACTCCTTTTAATGCTTGCTTGATTCCAGATTATCTGGCAGACCTTAATCTGTACAAAAATTGGTCCATAGGACCGTGTGCTACATCCGATGTCCGTCCACAATCCAACATAGAACTAATAGTCCTGCGACCAGAAGAACCCCTAGGAACGAATCTCCCAAGCTAAGAAGCAGTAGACACTGATCCACCTGATGATCTTATGCCTCTTCACCGGTCCTCATCTTCTCTATTTGTCCGCAAACTGGCATGAACAGCTCTGGTGTACTCTGCATCAGGGTCATCTGGATCCTCCTCCTCCTCCTCCTCTTCATTATCATCTAAATTGATCGGCTGTTGAACAGGTAGACTGTAATCTCTTCGTCTCTGGCGTCCTGATATCTTATCTTACAAATTTATATGTTGTTGAGATGATAAATCTTGTGTGCCTTTTTACTCATCATATAAGTCCTCATTTCCTTCTTCAAATCCAGCGGGACTGACTCACATCTACTGACGTCTCTTGATATGCCAGCAAGATGATGTTTTAGGCGATACACGCCACCACCCATATCCTTTCCACACCAGTTGCATTTGACCCTCCTCCTAACACAATCCACTAGTGTACAATGCTGCCAACCAGGATCACCACCCTACTACTTCACATCCTGTTCATGATGTCCTTGCTCTGTCATATTCCTGCATAATATAAAAATACAAAAATGCAATTAGGTTCTAATAAGTTCAATTGAGTGTTTGGCACACTCAATTGAACCTTAATTACAGTAATCATACAAAAGTCTCAATTTTTAATCCCTAATTAGAATTAATTTTAACTAATTAACGATAATAAAATGCAATTAATGCAAAAAAATGCACAATTATATTCTAATAAGTTCAATTGAGTGTTTGGCACACTCAATTGAACCTTAATTAGAATAATCATACAAAAGTCCCAATTTTTATCCCCTAATTAGGATTAATTTTAACTAATTAATGCTAATAATATGCAATTAATGCAAAAAAATGCACAATTATATTCTAATAAGTTCAATTGAGTGCTTGGCACACTCAATTGAACCTTAATTACAGTAATCATACAAAAGTCTCAATTTTAACTCCTAATTAGAGTTAATTTTAACCAATTAACGCTAATAACATGCAATTAATGCAAAAAAATATACAATTATGTTTTAATAAGTTCAATTGAGTGTTTGGCACACTCAATTGAATCATAATTACACTAATCATACAAAAGCCCCAATTTTTAACTCCTAATTAGGGTTAATTTTAACTAATTAACGCTAATAACATATAATTAATACAAAGGAATGTATAATTATGTTCTAATAAGTTCAATATAGTGTTTAGCATACTCAATTGAATCTTAATTACACTAATCATACAAAAGCCCCAATTTTAACTCCTAATTAGGGTTAATTTTAGAGATTTTGCCTAATCAACATACAAAATTTTTTTTGAACCTAAATATTAATAGATCTACATAATGTATACAATCATACATCATTTCTAATTTTTTGATAATTTTAAAAAAATAGATCGAAATATACCTAAACTCGGATCGGGATGCGAAAACAAAATCCGACGTCGACGACAGCGGTGGTGGCTCCCGGACGGCCGGCCGACGATGACGGGGTGAAAACCCCCTCCTTTCGGTCGAGACATACTCAAAGAAAAAGAGAGAGAAAGAGAGAGATAGGAGAGAGAAGAAGATGGTGGCGGACGGCCGGTGGCGGCGGGGGGGCCGGCGGCGAGTGGCGGCGGTGGCCGGGGGAGGGGGAGGGGTTGGGGGAAGGGGGAAAGGGCAACAGCAGCCAGCAGTAGGCTCCCGATCCCCCCTTAAGGGGGGGTCTGAGAGCGCCCGAATCGGGCCAAATCGGACCGGACCGGCTAAATCGGCTGGTCCAGACCCAATTTGGTCCGATTCGGCCCCATTCACCCCCCCCCCCTTTTTTTTTGAAATCGATGGGGGGGGGGGGACATTAAAATCCCCCCCTAAATCGGATCAGGACCCACCAATTCCGATTCGAATCGGAATCAGCCGATTCCGCAATCCATGGGTGGGATTGATAATTAATTAACTATGGAATGACAATAATGCGTCCTGCAAACAAGGAGGAAGATCCAATCGGTGGAACCTGTCCTAGAGATCCCCAACCATCACTCTCACCTGAAGAGCTTAAAAAGAATTTCTTGCCATTTCCTGGCAATTCATCGGGCATGGGGATGATGACTCCTACAAGTACCGAGGAAATTTCTATGTCAGGCATTCATTCTAGAGCTCCTAAGAAAAATCTAGTGTTAATCTTTCCCCTATCTAGAGAGCGTGCCTTGGCAAAGGCTCGAGAGCATTCAAGAGTTGCCCTCAATAGGAACCTCCTATGCAGGAGGCCTACTGCCCATCATTCTAGGGTGACCAGACACCAGAAGCAGAAGCTTTACTGTTGAACATCTCTGTTCCTGCTCTAAATTATTGGGCAAAGAAGAAGAGGCCAACCAGACCCAGGATTGGGTTGGGCCAGGATCTACCTAGGCCTAGATACATTAGGTAAATCCTTAGATCCTTGAGGATCTGATCATCCAAGAAACTCAAAATAGTTGAAGAATAACAAGAGGGGACGGAGGAGAGGACAACGGATAGAGAGAAAGAGAAGGGTGCAGCACCACCAACTAGACCAGCCGACCCAATCCTTTCATATTAATGTATGCATAGGGTTACAAAATTACATGGGACCAAAATACCCTTGTCCCTAATAACATATGAACACTCTTACAAACACACACAAAACATTAAGAAACAGAAAAATATAAAAACCCACAACAAAGACTTAAATACTCTTTGCTATACTCCCCCTTAAGATGAGCATACATATCAGCCATGCACAGGTTGCACAATAGAGAAGCAAAAAGATTCTTGGACAGCCCCATAGTGAAGACATCAAAGAGTTGATCAATAGATAGAACATAGGTAAGGCAAATCTCACCAAAATCTAGCCTCTCCCGAATGAAACGGAGATCAATCTCCATATGTTTTGTTTTGTCGTGTTGAACTGGATTATTAGCGATGTTGATGGCAGCTTTCTTGTCACAATAGAGGTGCATCGGAAGATGAACTTGAACTCCAAGATCTTGAAAGAAAAGCTTCAATCATAACAACTTTGTAATACCATGTGCCATTGTACGATACTCAGCTTCAACACTAAAGCGAGCACATACAACCTATTTCTTACTTCACCAAGTAACAAGGTTTCAACCAAGAAACAGACGATAGCCAGTAGTCGACTGCCTATCATCTCGAGAACCAGCCCAATTTGCATCTGTAATGCCATCAACATTCAAGTGGGCAGCCTTAGTATATAACAATCCTTTACTAGAGTAGGATTTGATGTAATGCAGTAGTCACTCTACAACCCGCATATGTAGAACCCAAGCATGCATAAACTGACTGACAATGCTCATAGCATAAGCAATGTCAAGTCGAGTGAGAGATAAATATAATAGCTTGCCCACAAGCCATTAGTAGGTACCTTTGTAAGCTTTAGGCAAACGTTCTCCCACTGACTCTGAAAGCTCATGATTTGTCTCTAGAGAAGTGAGAGCTGGTTTACATCCCAACTTTCCAATTTTTTGAAGCAAATCAAAGGCGTACTTCCGTTGGCAAATGTACAAACCATGATGAGATTTATCAAACTCAATGCTAAGGAAATATTTCCACTCCCTAAGATCTTTAATGTCAAACTCATATGTCAAACTATCATTAACTTCTATATCTCTATCAACTGATCTCCAATAATTATCATATCATCCACATATATAAGAAGAACCACCACTCGACCATCTGTCCATTTGCTGGAGAAAGTATAGTCAAAGTTCCCCTATCAATAACTAAGTTGAACCAGAGCTGCCTGAAATCTGTCAAACCAAGCTATTGGAGACCATTTTAGCCCATACAATGCCTTTTTTACACGACATACTCTCCCTCTGGCATCAAATCCAAGTGGGGGATGCATATACACTTCCTCCTATAAGTCATCATTGACAAAAGCATTCTTGACGTCTAATTAGTGAAGTTTCTAAGAAAACTAGACAGCAAGAGATAACACAACCCTCACAGATTTTAGCTTGGCCAATGGAGCAAAAGTCTCCATGTAATCAACACCATATGTCTAAGTAAAACCTTTAGCAACCAATCATGCTTTGTACCGTTGAATAGTACCATCAGAATAATATTTGATGGTATATATCCATCCAGACCCCACCAGACTCTTCCCTAAGGGTAATTCCATTAACTCTCAGGTGTTATTCTTGTTGAGAGCTTGCATCTCCTCATCCATAACTGCCACCCACTTTGGATCTTTAACAACTTCAGCAAAGGACCTAGGAACAAAAAAGAGCAATATGAGGGTGAAATACGGGAATAGGACACATAACTAGAAAGAGGATGCTTGGTACAGGCGCGTGTCCCTTTCCGAACAGTAATGGGAAGAACCAAGTCAGAGGGTGCTGTAGGTGCAGAGGCCAAAAGTGGACCTGAAATTTCGGCAACTTCTTAAGGTGGTGGATCCGTAGGAGGTCCATTCTTGTGCGAGGTACGAGGTATGCCTGGAATAAGTGAGCACATCTAATGAGGACTTGTTTTGCGAACCAGGTGTAGCACCAGTTATGTCAGAGGTAAAAGGTAAGGGTGTAGACTCAAGAGGAGATTCACAAAGAAGATCAGGAGAATCCTCTCCCTAAACAAGAGCCTGAGATTCAAAATAGGGCTCAGATTCAAAGAAGGTGACATCCTTAAGAACATATTTCCTTGTTGTTTTGAGGTCTTCTTGGATCGGTCATATATTTTAATTAAAAAAATAGAAAAATTCAAAGAAATTGAAGAAAATTAAAAAGAAACTTAAAAAAAAGTGAAAATGACATACTAAGAATCAAATCTAATGGAATTACATCGATTTGTGTTGGTAATGGTCAATTGAGATCTAGGATTAAACATATAACTTAAATAAATAATCAAAATTTTAATGGCACAACAACATACAATAGAATAACATCAATTAATCCCTTCAAAAATAGAAAATCCAATAAATACTATATTATTAGATGGATAAATGGTATAACTTCAAGGTTTTGAGTTCATAACAGTTGGATCGGATTTTGGCCAATTCAAGGCCGATTCTGACTGATTCTGGCCGATTCCAAGACAATTCTGACCCTTATTATTATTATTTTTAATTTTCTTTAAGGGATCAGATTTCCCCCTTGAAATCGGATCGCCACCCATTAATTTTGATCCGGATCGGCCGATTCTGTGAATCATACTTAGTAGAATTAGGACTCAAGGAATGAATAAAGTACAAACAACCAAAGGTACATGGCTCAAAGGTAAACAATGGATGGTCAAGACGAAGTATCCGAATAGGAGACATGTAGTCAAGTGTCCGAGAAGGTATACAATTGATAACATAGGAGGCAGTTAGGACAACATCAGCCCAAAATTTTTTAGGCAACTAATGTTGCAGGGGAAGAGCTCGTGAGGTTTCAAGTAAATATTTGTTTTTTCTTTCTGCTACTCTATTTTGTTGAGAGGAATAAACACATGAGAATTCGTGAATGATTCTTGCATCCTTCATAAAAATATTGAGGATCCTCTCGAAGTATTCTCTTACATTGTCTGATCTGAATACTTTAACCCGCCTCTCAAATTGGTTTTCAACCATTTTGCAAAACACTTGAATGATTCAAGGTACTTCTTCACAAGATTTCATAAGGTATATCGAACAACAATGAGAAAAGTCATCAATAAAACTAATAAAGTAGTGATAACCATCTATAGAAGGAACACGGGACGCCCCCTAGACATCAGAATGGACAAGTTGGAAAGGGGACGTACTTTTATTCATTGAAAGCAAAAAATTGGTTCTACAATGTTTTACAAGTTGACACACTTGACATTGAAGGGAGTCGACTATTATTGACTTGAACAAGGGTGGAAAAAAGACTTGTAAGAACCTAAAAGACAAGTACCATGAACAACTGTGCCACAAATAGATCACTTCAAGTTGTTTATGCATCCCACCATCAATACTAAACTAAAAAGCAACACTAGCACCAAGCTCAAAGTGATAAAGGCTTCTCAGTTCATGACCACTCCCAATCGTCCGTTTGTGTTTTAGGTTTTGAAAAACACAATGTGTAGGAAAAAAGGTTATAGAGCATTGTGGAGATTTAGTCAAACTGCTCATAGACAAAAGATTAATATGAAGCATGGAATTCAGAATCGGCCGATCCCGATCCGGATCGGCCGATTCAAATCAAGATCGACGGATCCCAATCCGGTGGGAATCAGCCAATTCTGGCCGATCCCAGCCTAATTCGGATCGGGATCGGCGGGTCCCAATCCATGTAGAAATTCCTTCATAGGAAGGGCATGAACATGAAAGACAGAGGACATAGGCAGATCATCATTGAGATTCATAGTTCCTTTACCCGCCAAAATAGCACGGGTACCATCTGCAACGGTGACCTTCTCTTGTCCAAAACTCAAGGAATAGGAAGTAAAGAGAGAAGATGTACCAGTCATATGATTGTAGCTCCTGAGTCAATAACCCAATGGCTACAAGGAGGGGCAGAGCGTGTAATACTCAAAGTTGCCCTGCAATACCTGGTGCGGTGGTAGAAGAAGATGCTCCAAGCTATGAGAGAATCCGCCCCAGGCGAAGAATACCATTTAAGGAAAGAGCAAACACCGGAGGAGTAATAAGACCACCATCGGAAGAAGAGTTGGAAGGATTATCTGGGCCTTGAGTAATGGCAACATTGCTCTTTGCTTACTGTCCACTCTTGGCATTTCTAAATTTAAGCGATTTTTTTTCAGGATAAAAGTCTCAACACTTGTCTACATTGTGATTATCCTTCCCACAATGAGTACAATGTCTCCCAGTCTTTTCTTTCTCCTTTCCCTGACCATTGTGACCTTTTCCAGGCTTAGAAAAGGTGTCGGACATCATAGATGATTCCCCAAAATCACAGCCACCAGCGGCTATAGTGCCTCCACTCATAGCTTTCTTGCACCCTTCTTCTTTCAACACCTTATAGTACACTTGCTCAAGGGATGGAAGAGGGTCAATGCTGAATATATAAGCCCTTAAGCTCTCATATTCGGATGTGAGGCCAGCAAGAAACTTGAAGATCTGATTCCACTCCACATGTTGCATGTATATCTTCTGATCTTCAATATAAGCCAATTGTAAACATAGTAGTAATCTAATTCCTCCCACTTACTTTTCAGTAGTCCAAAGTAAGTGGTACCACCAACACTACCATGTTTCAATTCATGTATATCCGTAGTCAGCTGATAAATACGGGATGCATCTTATCTTTGCCCATACATCTGATTAAGAATATCCCACATCTCGTTGGCAGTCCTCTTCTTCATGATTAACTATTGGATCTCTAAACTTACAGAGTTTAAGATCCATCCCATTACAAGATTGTTCTCCAACTCCCATACAACATAAGTAGGATCATCATGTGTTGGTTCATGGACTCTACCATCAATGTATCCTATTTTTCCTTGGCCACCAAGAAAAATATGAGCAAAGACAAACCAGAGACGATAATTAGTCTCTATTAACTTCACAGTGGTCATCTGTAATGTAAGAAGGTGATGCTCCATGGACAGAAGACCAGTAGGGTGCATCATCAGGGAGTTAACTTAAATGAATTAAGTGCGCTGCTTGTCGATGAATCCATGAAGAAGAAACTCCACACTACAGC
Organism: Zantedeschia hybrid cultivar; assembly: GCA_030544215.1. Lineage (NCBI taxonomy): Eukaryota > Viridiplantae > Streptophyta > Magnoliopsida > Alismatales > Araceae > Zantedeschia > Zantedeschia hybrid cultivar. The sequence continues at coordinate 55,852,456 of JARZZO010000002.1, read as the reverse complement.
AACGTCGGCGTGGGTGACTTCCAACACCAAGAAAGCCTATGTGCAGCAAATAGCCTCCCAAGAACAGGGCACCGATCCCCAAAGGAAGAGGTTCTGGTCTGTCCAAAACCCTAGGATAGGGGCACCGGTCTTCAACACCAAAGGGGTCAGCCCCTTCTAACCCCAAAGAAGGCCTGTCCAGCACCTTTTCTACCAAGAAACGGGACTGCAGTGTGTCTGCAGTGAACCGGACAGCAAAGAAGGAGCCTGCAGCGGCCCGGGCAGCAGAAAAATGGCCTGCAGTGCACCGGACACCAAGAAAGAGTGCTGCGGTTGGTGGAGAAATCCTGCAGGTGGAACCCTAGGGCACCGGACACAAGAGGGGGTTGCTGCGGTTGGTGGAGAAGCCCTGCAAGTGGAGCCCTGGGCCACCGGACACAAGAGGGAGGCTGTTCGATCCCTTCACAAGCGCAAAAGAGGCTGTTCGATTCAGGCTGTTCGATTCTGCTACTCTGATATCTTGTAAAAGTTTTTGGAGGCCCACTCAATGTGCAACTCAAAAGAGGCTGTTCAATTCTGCTGTTCTGAAGAAGCCATATCTTACATAGATGGGTGATTCCATGGAATATCTGATGTGAGACTATCCCCAACATGCCTCCACATGTGCAGGCCGACATTAGGCACTGACACATAGGCATTAGGCACCATGGCCAGACGTGTGATACTCAGGACACAAAGCCCGCTCTGATACCATGAAGAATAACAAGAGGAGGGGGGGAAGGAGGGGACAACAGACAGAGAGAAAGAAGGGTGCGGCACCACCAACCAGACCAGCCGACCCAATCCTTTCATATTAATGTGTGCGTAGGGTTACAAAACTATATGGGACCAAAATAACCTTGTCCCTAATAACATATGAATACCCTTACAAACACAAACAAAACACTAAGAAACAGAAAAATATAATAACCCACAACAAAGACTAAACTAGCCTTTACTACAATAGTTATGCTAGTCCACTGAGTCCAGTCCCTGCCAAATTGTGAGAAGGGCTGTCTACTTTACTGGGCTGGGCTCATTGTGTAAACACTCTAGAGACCACCATTGATGTCAGAATTAGGACCTCTGCCTTTGCATCAGAAGCTCAGGACGGAGCAGAGCATTAGAATCATATAATTTCCATTCCAGCAGACAACAGCAACCAATCCATCTCTGTGAACATATAGCAACAGGAGAACCATAAGCTAAATTACAACCTTCAAATATTTGTGGTCTGGGTAGCAGGAAATGCTATACCAGATCATGGCATCATCCTCAAAAGATGAAGAGAAGAGATCTTGGTGGTCATGGTAATCCTAGATTGCTGCAAAAAACTTTAAATCCTATACATTCAACCATTTAATATGATTAAATTAATAAAATAATAATAAGAACACTGCAGTAATGCATTTATACATGCACAAGGATTGCTTACTCAAATCCTAGTGACATCTCAATATAACGGAGAAGAGATGTTGAGAGAACTCCGAGAAAACAAGAAAGAAATCTCTCTCTCTCTCTCTCTCTCTCTCTCTCTCTCTCTCTCTCTCTCTCTCACACACACACACACACACCCTCTTAATCTTGATCCAAGTAAAGACTTCATCTCAAGACCCTTGAAGAGATAGGGGCATCAAAAGGGGTATCGAAGAGACCTTAAGTTGGCCAAACCATGCTGTATTGGTTCCTATCATTGGGCAAAAAGAGGTTTTTTTGAAGACGTGGAGGCTCTACCGGCAAAGAGAAAGCTTGTGCAAAGACTCCATCCAAGACTCCGAAGCCCCGGGATTCGTCGTGCGTGCCATATATTGGACATAACTTTTGGTTAATTTGTATCAATTGTAATCATGTTAATTAATCAAATAGTTCATTCATATTATTTGAATGGCCAAAATTTCAATTAATCAATTAAGTGATCCATTCCTATTGATGGAGACCAATAAATTTGTGGTTCGCTCTTATTGGTAGAGTGACCGAAGTTCTTTTCTTGGTTCGTTAATTAATTAAATGGTTCATTCATATCAGTTGAATGGCCAAAATTTCAATTAATCAATTAAGTGGTTTATTCCTATTAGTGGAATGGCCAACGAATTTGTGGTTCACTCTTATTGGTAGAGTGACCGAAGTTCTTTTCTTGGTTCATTCTTATCGGTAGGATGACCATTAAATTTCTAATTCGCTCTTATTGGTAGAGTGACCGAAGTTCTTTTCTTGGTTCATTCCTATTGGTGGAATGACCATTAAGTTTGTGGCTCATTCTTCTTAGTAGAGTGACCAATAATCAACTTTAGTGGTTCATTCCTAGTGGTGGGATGGCCATGAAGTATGTGGTTCACTCTTAATTGATAGGGTGACCGAATCTTTGATGAGTCATCCCTATTGACGGGATGATAAAAAAATGATGTAACTTAGTGTATGCACAAAGTCGATTTAAATGAATTTTGCATGCGGTTTGATGCATGTCCAATTTCATTCATTTGATGCATATTCAATTTCATTTGTTTAAATGATGAATGTGTTAAGCAAGTTAAATGTGTTTAACTTAAGATAAGTTGGTTTCGGTCCATTCATATTAGTTGAATGGCCGATAAAGTTATTAGTTCCTTCATATTGGTTGGAGGGCCATTAAGTTTTAAAAGGATATTCTTAGTTATGTGGTGGTCATTATACCCTATTAGCTAAATCTTTTCCTTGCAAGTTCCTAAAAAAAAGAGCAAAAAGAAAGAGAAGATGCTACCAAAATCTATCTAATCTTAATGATTTTCTTAATGGTTTCTCAAGGATTTCTAAAAAGATACTTAAAGGACACTGTCAAATTCTTTAATGACCTCTTAGGATTTTAATGAAGATTTTGCTCAAAAGCATATTCTCTTAAAACCTTTTAAAGTTCATTGGTTCACATGACTTCATACGAGTCTAAAGTCCTCTAAATATCCTTTATAGTATCCGAACCCACAAATACCATGCAAATGCCTAAAGCAAAACTTGTTTCCTTCATTGTGTGTGATGCAATGTCAAACTTTCTTGTCGTGCATTTTATTTCAAAGGCATCAAAGGACGGTTAATCAAGAGTTGTCAATCAGCGATTGGTGTAATTAACATTGATCGAGGTCAGTGGGGAGAGGTCAAATTTACGGATCTACTTGTCTGATCTAAAACCCTAGACTCCCTAAGGGCTAACCCTAAGATCTCAAAAGTCTACACTTAAAACAAAGAAAAAGAACTCTTTTGAAAATTAAAATCTTTTAAGTCCTTTTTCAAAAGAAAAGATTGATTTCAAAAGACCAAGTCTCACAAGCTATATCCAATCAACATTGGTTGGTCTCTACTTTGGACGTTGAATACTAAATGCTTTTGCCAAAAAGCTTGGAAGGTTATTGCATAGGAGAGGCTTGCCTATGCTAGAGCTCGGCATCTCCGAAGTTATGGCAAAAGATACACATCACTGCAAAAGGATTTCCTGTCTACTGCACTTCCCGGATTTTCAGTTACATGGGAAATATAAATAGCAGCATTGAACCAAGGCAGGATCAGTGATTGGGCATGGATTGATTGGCCTAGGTCAATCCAGAATGGACGATCCAACCTTGGATAAGATCAGCCCATGTAGCTTAAAAAATAAAAAAAATGGAAAAATGAAAAATATAAGAATGCATATTAAAATGAAAAGGCTCAATTTTAGATATAAAATGAAAAGCATACATTGAAAATTAAATTATTCAATGTGGTCACCTCAGATCCGATGCCAAAACATCTACACACTTTGTACCTACTTGCGCACCAAAAGAAAGCATCTTAATGACCTCATCGAGGCACAATGCCATGACGATGCTTTCTCTTGGGCTCTTGTGCCATAGTGAAGCATGATTTGCCGCATCGCACTAGATCATGCCGACTTGTACGAGTCGACTCGTATATGAGCAAGTCCGATCCTTTGGCATGCACCGAGTCAGACCGGATCATATCGACTCATACACGTATAATGTGTTGTTTTAAATTGACTTTTTCCCATTTGATAGGTAAAAATGTAAAATTACACTTTTTAATGTCAATAAATAGGGTACATTTCTCTAAAATATGGCTAAAATTCAGTACTTTTAACAAATTTATTGGCTTGACAAGCGCGAGTTGGACCAAGGCAGCCCGAGTTGGATTGGATCTTACTAGTATCTAGGAAGATACGATCCAATATGGATCCCCGAGTTGCCGAACCTTGAAGTGAAATCATCAGAATGTGTTTTTCTTTGGCTTTTGGCTGAATTGCAGTGTAGCTAGCCATACATGAGAGCGTAGGTTTTGTGTGTACGCGCGCGCGCGCGCGCGTGTGTGTGTGTGTGTGTGTGAGAGAGAGAGAGAGAGAGTGATAGGAGAGTAAGACATGGAAAGAGCATGTGTGAAAGCCGATCCAGTCACTATATGTGATGTAGAGAGCCGTCCTCCAAACTATTAACCTGGGCGTGTATGAGGGTGAAAGAGTACGAAGAGAATGAAAGAGAGTGTTAGAGAGAGAAAAAGAGTGTTAAGAGAGAGGGGAGAATGAGAATGGGTTGAAATAGAGGTTGGAATGGCCAAATGGGGGCCAAAAGCCTGGCCCACCCCAAAACTAGCCATTGGAGAACAGCTAACCATTGCTAGTATTGGTCTCAAATGGCTAGTCCAGATCGGCCGATCTGCAACGATCTGGCCAAACCCTGTTGAGGAATCAGGGAACAGGAAATCAGGATCAGATCAGACCAGATGAAATCTGATCATATTGGCCAATCTGATCCCATCTTCCAATATGGCATTCCATGAATTTAACAAAATATAAGCTCTCTCTCCCCAGTCAATTCATTCATAAACCTACCAAACTGACACTTATCGCTAACCAGCATATCATATCCAGGTATAAACCCTCTGAGGTCATATGTTTACAGCAAATATAAATGTTAGTTACCTTTGAAGCAGAAAGAAAAGCATACCTCCACGGAGGGTTATCTTCACAAAACCGGGAAATTCCATTAATTGCCGCAAAGTTGTCAATGTGAACCCATTTATCCGATGTATCACTGTAGTTATATCCTATACAAAGAAACATTACTTGGAAACCATACAAGATCCAGAACTAATTTTCTACAGGCATGCAATACATATAACCCAATTTTCAGAGGGCATCACCTGATCTGTGGTGGTAATTTTCTCCAGAATCATGATGTCTCCAAGTTACCATATAAAAATGACAAGAAATCCATATTTATGTCCTAGTGATTTAGGCACCCTCCAGCACTAGTTTGCTCAAAGGGACCCTTAGATCTTTCATATGCTTGATTCACCTTTGAGAAAACAATAGACTCGCACTACAGTTTAGAAATAAAACAAGTAATACATCCACAAATGTGAATGACATTTTCTGAACTCGGTTTTCCTTTTTTTTCAAATGAAGGCAACGTGGTAGCCAAACTGACAAATGAAGGTGAAGCACACAAGCAAGATAGGAGGCTACAAAAAATGTGAGAAATGGGAAACATTTTTAGTATTGTAGAATAAATGACCATTCTTCAGGCAGTATTCTGTAAATAAATATTATTTATTAGGTTAAAAATAAGACCAAACAGTATATTTAATATTATATATATAGTGCTACTGCATGGCCAGGGCACTTGGCGCAGCCAGGCCGTACAGTTCTCTGTACCATTAGATCCAATATGATCAAATGTAAAAAGAAAAAATCCGACACCTAAATTCACGAGGGGTCACCAGCATGGCACCTTCAGGCCATCTGATCAAGATTGGGGGGCCCATGGCCTTCTGGCCCCGCACAGGGAGTGCCCGCACGGGGTGGCCCCCTTCATGTTTTCTCCTCAAATGGGGCGGCCAAGGTGGGTGTCCTCCGATCTTGATCGGAGGGCGCCGCTGGAATACAGCCAGCCACAGTTAGGCCCTTCGCCGTATCCCAGCATCTGAAGGTCGGAGGACGCTGCTGGAATATGGCCAGCCACAGTTAGACCCTTGGCTGTATTCCATCATCTCTCTCTCTCTCTCTCTCTTTATATATATATATATAATTTATTTATCAGGGGTTTATGTATAATTTATGACCCTTTCAAAGTTAACAAACCAAAAGGTTCTTTTTCATAAAGTTTGAGAATTAGGAACTTAAACCAAACCAAAAAATTCCAACCATTATATATGCCCTTGCAAACCACTCTTACCACCACATTTGAAACCCTCTCTATTCGCAAGTCTTCACTTTTGCCGCCCACCTTCCTTCACCCTCACAGTACGAATACAAAAGCAAAAACTTGCGAGTAGAGAGGGTTTCGCAATTCGCATGGGTTGGTAATAGTTGTCCTCGTGACTCCAAAGCCATCACCACTACAAAAGAGTACTCTCTCTGTCCCCTTTCTTTTTGGTGAGGATAAAATGCACCCCACCCCCCCACCCCCAACACACACATCTAATCCCTGTTTCCCCTGCATTTCCAAAACAAAGTACTTTCTTCACCCAACTTTCCCTGCAACTATGGAAGGCATTCATTAGAGAAGCTATGCTGTAAAGGCATCTCTTAGTAAAAACTGGAGAGCCATAACCTCTTTGTTCTGATTATTTACACAACCTTGACAACTGTGCGTAGGATTATCTAATCCCTGGGCACTTGTCCAGTGTAGTCATATCTTCCCTTCAAGCTCTTGCAGTGGATAACAGCATAATCATGTCTAAGAAATTTTCCAAACAGCATGCAAAATTTTCCATTACAAGTTTTGTGACTGGATTTGCATGAGGGCATAAGCACTGAGGCAGGGGAAAAGATTTAATGAAAAAGAGCATACCTATCTGATGCAAAACTTTCAGAGCATTAGCACTTGGATAATTGTCAAAAGATGCCATAAATGTCACTGTAGAGCACCCTAGACTAGAAGGAAAACAGAATCAGTAGAAGGACTAAGGACAAATTAACAAGTGTTTATCATTCAATTGTCCTACCTGACCAGAAAAGATCCGAGCAAAATTATGTAAAGCCATCTCCATATATTCTTCCTTCTATTAATGTATCTGCAAAAGAATAAAGACAAGAAGATCAAAATTCTACCAAAACAGAAAATATATCAAACTTCATATAAATACATGAGTTCTGTTTTTTGGGAAAGACTAACAGCCAACTAGGGTTTACTCATTGCCAATGAGCAAAGCCAAGATGAGCTTGAGCTTGGGCTCAAGTGAGAAAACTCAAGTTCAAGCCAATCCGGAGCTCAGCTTGCTGCATTAATCTGCTCAATAAATTTAGCAGTCCCAATCTGTTCAGAGGAACGTGGTGGTGGACTGGTGCAGCTGAATTTATAAGCAGATGGGGGGATCCAAAATTGTTTGTTTTTCGATATGGGACTAAAGTCCCCAGATCCCCTGCAGGTCTGCCTCCCCCTGCTCCACTTCTTCCTCTTCTTCCGTCTTGCCCATCCTCCTGTGCCCCACCAGCCTGCACCAGCAAGAGCCCCAGCTGCAGGAGAAGAAAAGGAAGGGGTGGAAGCGCAAGGCACCTGTGGCTGTGAGGTCAGGCTTCAGGGAGCAGCAACAGCAGGCCCCTGTTGGGGTGCAGCCACTGCAGGATGGACAGGAAACCGTGGAGGAGGGCAGGGCTGAGGGGGCCAAGAAGCTATGCAACACCAGGTGGCTCCTGCCGGAGTACTATCCCACATGTACTGCTCTACAGAAGTGCCACTCCACCAGCCTCCACGGGCTTCTGACTCTTATTAAGGCTGTGCACCTGATGGGTCTCACCAACAGGCAGTAAACACCGAAAGAACAGGAAGCTTGGATTTGCAGGAAGCTGCTGTACAGACGTTACAGCAGGAGGCTTCTATCTTCAACGCCAGGTTATGCCAGCATGCGTACCATGGAGTGGTCTACCAAGTGCTGCCTCTGCAGTATGGTTTCCAGCAGTGGGTGGCCAGAGAGGTAGGTTTTTGGGGGGCAGGGATGTGAATCTCAACATAGTCCCACATCGGAGGTTGAAGAAAGCATATGCGACTTATAATGTTTCCAGAATGTTGATTTGCCACAAATGTGTGTGTGGTTAACTAAGTTTCTGTGGAAATGGGTCATCTGGGCATTTAAATATGAGTAATTATTTTATTGTGAGCTGGGCCAGCTGGCTCATGATCTGACTGAGCCAAGCTCCACAAAGCTCAGACCCGGCTCGTTTCGTTAAGCGAGCCGTCTAAGACTCGAGCTCAGCTCGTTTAAGCAAACGAGTCGAGCTCAACTCAAGCCGAGTCTGAGCAGCTCATGAGCGGCTCAGCTCATTGCCAGCCCTACAGCCAACTACTTAGGGTGAACATAAATCGTGTCATTTTCTTTCGACTTAACCTATAGTCGTGTTCCTCACAAATACACTGCTAATTGTTTACAATTACCCGGTTTCTTGTTCTAAAATATTAATATTAACTAAACCTTGTTGTGCAGTTTTGTTTAGCCTTTTGGCATATTCCTAAGGCAGGTTAAAATACAGGATAGCAAATAAGGATTTCAGCCTTCTGGCTGGTTCCAGTGGCAGGTCAAAATAATGGTAGCAAATAAGGTTTTCTCCGAGAAACAACTTAAAATTCTGGACGCTGATGTTTCAACTTTAACTAGCTACACTATCAGCATGCTTCTGTCCTTAGCAGTCTCTCCACATTCTAGAATTTTAAATTTGATTCATAGCAGACAACTAACAAGAACTTCATGACATACATCCTTCATTTGGTTGACCCTACCAATCATCTTGATCCACAGCTAGAGGCACGTGTTTCTTGCATGCATCAACATTTCAAGACACCTTTCTACAAAATAAATGCATGCCTTAGCATCTAAGCCTGAAGTAGAAGCTTTGAGGCAGTCTTGAGCATTTCACCCTGAGACATACACCTCAATGCCTCATGGCATCACTTTTTTGAATAGCGGTACCAAGAGAGTTCATTCGGTGGACTTTACAAAGGGGAGTCTTCAAAGGATCTATTTAAGTAGTTATGTACGAGAGGGCTCTTTTCTTTGCAAGTTGTCTTAAAGGGTTCTTGCTAGCAAGAAACCATGGATCACAGAACCGGCTGGTTCGAACCGGAACTGGCGGAACCAGATTGGAACAGATGGTCTCCAATCCAGTTCACCCGGTTCCAGAGTCCGAAACTAGCTGGCTTTAAGAGAGAGAGAGAGAGGAACTGGGCAGAACTGGGACGGATTTGGCCGATTCCACCCCGGTTCTGTCCGATCTGGCGGGACTTTAAGTCCCGATCCCTCTCATGGCTGCCAGTCAGTGCACTTGTGAGAAAGAGGGGAAGCAGGAGGGAGGAGCGTAGCAGCAGCCATCCAATGCCCTAGCCACAGCCACTGCTGGCCGGAGCCGCTGTCCGCTGCCCCCGGTGAGCAGATCCAGCTGCCGGAAACTAAATCCAGCCATGGTTTGACGTATCGTACCGGAAGTAGAAGCTTTGAGGCAGACTTGAGCATTTCACCCTGAGGCATACACCTCAATGCCTCATGGCATCACCTTTTTTAATAGTGGTACTAAGAGAGTTCACTCGGTGGACTTTACAAAGGGGAGTCTTCAAAGGATCTATTTAAGTGGTTATGTACGAGAGGGCTCTTTTCTTTGCAAGTTGTCTTAAAGGGTTCTTGCTAGCAAGAAACCATGGATCACATAACCGGCTGGTTCGAACCGGAACTGGCGGAACCAAATTGGAACAGATGGTCTCCAATCCAGTTCCAGAGTCCGAAATCGGCTGGCTTTAAGAGAGAGAGGAACTGGGCAGAACTGGGGCGGATTTGGCCGGTTCCACCCCGGTTCCATCTGATTTGGCGGGACTTTTAAGTCCCGATCCCTCTCATGGCTGCCATTCGGTGCACCTGTGAGACAGAGGGGAAGCAGGAGGGAGGAGCGTAGCAGCAGCTAGCCAATGCCCCAGCCAAAGCCACTGCTGGCCGGAGCCGCTGTCCGCTGCCCTCGGTAAGCAGATCCAGCTGCCGGAAACTAAATCCAGCCATGGTTTGACGTATCGTACCGGATAGGAGGCCGACTCGTACGAGTTGACTAGTATTTGGGCAAGTCTGATCCGCCGATACGCATCATGTCAAACTGCATCGTGCCGACTCATACATACATAATGGGTTATTTTAAATTGAGTTTTTCCTACTTGATAAGTAAATTTATACTTTTTTATCAATTAATATTAAGATACATTTCTCTAAAATATGACTTAAACTCACTACTTTTAACAAACTAATTGGTGTGACTCGTACGAGTCAGATCGGATCCGACCCATATTTGTCTGAACCTGATCCGATCTGGATCCTTGAGTCAGCAAACTTGCGATCCGATCAAACTTGTCAAAAAAAAAGTAAGAAAATTTTGAAAAAAGGAAAGAAGACCTTTTTTGGGATTTTTTTGTCCCTTTTGGGAACACATTAAAAAGTTTAGAAGACTTTGAAGATTAAAAGGGAGATCTTTTTCATTCTTTGATATTGTTTGAAGATATGAAGGTTTATTTCAAGCCTTTTTAGTTTTTTAAGATAAAATTTACTTTTTAAAACAATGTAGGTTGTTTTAACACTTTATTTAGCATGTGTTTTTTGATCTAATGATATTAAAGGTATACCTTCTAAACTATTTGTTGTAATTTTAGAAAAAACCCAAATTAAACCCTAATTAGGGTATAAAAATTAAGGCTTTTTCCATAATTATTCTAATTAAGATGCAATTAATCATCAAATATATACAATTATATGTAATTGTATTATTTCAGTGCTCAATTGCAATCTTATTTATTGTAATTTTAGGGATACCCCACATTGAGCCCTAAGTTGGAAATAAAAATTGAGGCTTTTCAATATTTAGCCCAATTAAGATGCAATTGAACATCAATTACATACAATTACATGTAATTGTATTAATTGAGTGCTCAATTGCAATTGGCATCTGCTGTAATTTTAGAAAATCCCCCAAATGAAACCCTAATTAAGGCATAAAAATTCGAGCTTTTCCATATTTAGCCTAATTAAGATGCAATTGAGCATCAATTTCATACAATTACACAAGTACTCAATTGCAATTTTATTTGCTGTAATTCTAGAAAATCCAAATTAAACCCTCATTAGGGCATAAGAATTGGAGCTTTTCTATATTTAGCCTAATTAAGATGCAATTAAGTATTAGTTACATACAATTACATGTAAGTGTATGATTTTCGTGCTCAATTGCAATCTTATTTGCTGTAATTTTAGAAAAACCCCAAATTGACACCTAATAAGGGCATAAAAATGGAGACTTTTTCATATTTAACCTAATTAAGATGCAATTTAACTTTGGTTTGACTAATTGGACTTTTATTATCTATTTTTTCAGGTTTTTAGCGGATATGGCTGGTTGTACAGAGAAACAGGAGGATCCAGGTTGGAATATGTCACTTTAATTAATGCAAAGACAGATGATCAAATGCAACCTATGTGGGAAGAAGATGGGAGGCAGGATATTTAAAATAAAACAACATTTAGCAGGATAAAAGGAGATGGCAGGCATGTACAAAATCATCAGAAGAAATCACAAACTTATTCAGAAAACTGTTGAGAGGAAAACGAAAGCAGAAAGAGTTAAGGAAGACTCGAGAAGAAGTGGTGGAAGAAATCTTTGGACAAGGCCAAACGAAAGGGCCTGAGATAGGGAAGCAAGTACGGGTGCAGATGATGATGATGATGATGATGATGTTGATGATGATGATGATGATGATGTTGATGATGTTGATGATAATGAGACTAATGAAGAGTTTAGAGCAGTAATTCATGAGAGCATGCAGACAATGCATGAAGATGAGATGCGTAGATTTGGGCATGGCACTTCATCTACACCTCCTAGTGATCTGTCACATTCTTGGAGTACTACAGGGGGCAGTTCATCTTCATCAAGACCATTACTGCCAAGAACAAATACCATGTCTACTACACAGCATGCGACATCACATGGTAGCAGAGGAGGCTTGGCTCCTATTGGAGATCCAACCACTGGTCCTATGGACCATTACGTGCATAAGAAAGATGATGACAGACAGAGGAGTATCAAGACTGCATTTAAAAAACAAAACGGGTGAAGAAAGTGGCATCACAGCAATGGAAGCACATTTCCAAATGGTTCTTTTATGCTAATATTCCCACAAATGAAGCTGCTAACCCCATGGAATGCATTCTCACGAGAATCTCGATCTCAGGAGCCCTCCGAGAAATGGAGCTCCCGAGACCCTACAGCGAAACATGCCCCATTTCAAAAAGATGAGGGTGTGGATTGGGCAGGCTTTTCGGGCGAACCGACCAGTTCGAGGACCCACTTAAAAGGGTCGAGCCCCCCCCATACGATTATCTCCCCATTCCGCACGCTGGAAAGGGGAAACCCTCGTGGTCCCCCCCCTCCCCCCACCCACCTGCACTCTTCCTCTCGGCTCTCTGAGCCATCTGCCGCCGCTTGCCGGCGTCGCCGCCGCATGCGCCCGGTCCGCCCGCCTTCCCTGCTGCTGCTGCTTCGGTGGCTCTGATTGCCGCCCTCCAACGCTGCTACTTCTACTTCCACGGGCACTCCTTTTCCTCATTCCACCAGGCCACTACTGCTGCTCGTGCTATTGCCTCTGCTCTGCTCTGCTCTGCTGTTGTAACGACCCGCCACCCTATAATCGGGGATCCGATTATAAATGGGTACCGAATCATTAATTTGGAACAAAACCAGGATCTAAATAAGTCTGGAAAATAAATAATAAACTAAACTAAACATTCATATCGCATTGAATTGAAAGGAAAGTGCAGGAATTAAAAGTTATTACAATGCGACTCAACACAGCAAATAATTACATATTCCAACAGAGAAGAAATAATTAAGCGTACATGCCAGAAATAAAGATAATAACTACATCGGGGCATACTCCGGAATAACAGCTGACGGCACGCAACACACAGCAGCACACTCCTCGCTAAGTCTGCCTGGAACCCTCACCTGAAAACCGCAGGGGTGAGTCTCAACGAAAAGACTCAGTTGGGATCCTTCGATCCCCACGGCCCACTTACACACCCACAAGTGCAGAATACAGCTGAAGGTAAAATAAGCAAATAAAGCAGTGATTATTACTCCTAAATCTTGATATAAAACACATGCATTCGAAATATAACAAGTGTATCTCTAAAACCAGTCTACCAGGCCCACAACCAACGTCTTGACAAAACACGCCAACCACACAAACGAAGGTGAGAAACACCGACCCGCTGAGACCAAACAGTAACCCCTCGGATAGCACGCTAGCTACTCCGGCCCAACTGGCTCAGGTGGTTACTCCTTCCCCCAGCACGAGTGACACTTCACAGGTACCACACCCACACCGGTACTAGCTAACCCCGAGGTCTACCAGGTGACCCTCTCTCACTAGGCGTCACCCCGCCACACCCACACCGGCGCTGTGCTCCACCCACACCAGCACAGGGTGATAAAGCGCTACAACTGTCACTCTAGGTCTACAGTAACACAAAACACAGCACAGTGCGATTCGATTACAAGGAATCCATCATTATCGAGTATAATTTAAAGCATGCATTTAACCAACTAACCAACTGTCCAACAGTGTAAACATATTTTAATGGCATGGATTAGTGTGATTCTGTCTTGAATCGCGTCGCCTAAGGCCGACGCCATTCAAGCCTCTTAAACTGGTTCATAGAAAACTCGCCCTCAAAATCTGGCGTAAAACGCGTCGCCCACGCAAGTCGCCTTTTGAAAAGACGTCGCTGTCCCTGGACGCTCAACAGTCCAGAGACAGAGTCTGTAAATAGGGTTAAATCGCGTCGTAGGTGGGCGCCGCCTTTCTAAAAGGCGTCGCTTCACCTCGACGCCATTTAGTCCCGACAGACAGGTTCTCCCCTTCGTTTCCCCCGATCCACGAGATGGGATTTCTCCCCCAAAACGCATAAAAAAGTGCACAAAACATAAAGGGGAAGGAGGAGAACCTAACTACCCTTTGGAACACCCAATTTCTCATACATGCACTTAGCGTTTTCACCCCATAAATGCCCCTAAAACATGCTTCAAATGCGGGAAAACATGGTTTCAAATGAAATGTACTGGGAACCGTCACCCTACCGGTTACTTGAACTCCTCCAACCTCCAAGTCGCCCACCCGTCTCGTCCCACGCCGCCACCGGTACCGCCGAGGTCATCGTTACTCCACTGGGACGTCGGCCGCCGTCCGGAGAGAAAACGCCGCGGAGGAGGTGGTGGTGGTAGTGGTGGGAGTTAGGAGGTCGATGGAGTGGAGGGAGAGATGAAATGGTGGGAGGAAAAGAAGGAGGGGAAGAAAGAATCGCCGGAGCCGCCGGGGAAGGGAGGAGAGAGAAGATGGAGGAGAAAAAATGAGGGAAAGGAATGAGGGTTCGCGGAGTTAACCAGAAACTGGCTAAAACGCGTCGTGCTGTACGGACGCCTATCAGTTAACATGACGGGCCGTACTGACAGAGTCTGAAACGCGTCGCCTACCCAAGACGTCGTTCAGACGACAAGACCGGCACCGTATACTGACAACCCAGGGTCACAGTCTGAATGGCGTCGTCCATTGTGGACGCCGTTCAGACGACACGACATGATCGTACTCTCGCGGCCCAAAGTCCGCCCACGTAGCTTCCACGTGGCACATCGGCAACCAAACTAAATGGCGTCCACCCATCAAGACGCAGTTCAAAAGGCGTCGTGCATTGTAGACGTCATTTAGATGGCACTCCCCAGTCCCATCAGGGCCCAAACCAGGGAATCCGACCCAGAGACTGACCCGATAACCGGATCCGAAACCTCAGTCCTTACAGCTGCTCTGTTATTGCTACACCTGCTCCTGCTACTGCTCGTTGTTGCTGCTGCTCTGCTACTGCTGCGCTGCTCACCGACTACGCCGGCAGCCTTGCAACAACATAGGTTTTTTTATTTTTATAAAATATTTTATATTTTTTCAGTTAAATAATTTATTTTGTTAAATGTTTTTTATTTTTCTTATTTATTTTTAATTTTTTATTGCAGCCCGATCTCCTGACTCCTCCACAGGTAGTTTTTCCCTTTTTTATTAGATCTATTTTTAATTTATTATTTTAGTCCATTCTTGGAACTTTTTTTACTTTAAATTTTTGAGCCAAGTCCATCTTTGTTCAATTTATTTTTTAGTAGTTTGTCCTGTTTTTTAACTACAATTTTGGTCAGAATTTTTTTTATGATCTTTAAGATGGAAGCAAGTTTATTTGGGTACTTTATTCTGTTTTTTAGCATAATTTTGGTTACATTTTTTTATGGTCTCTATGTTGATTATAATTTTGGTCACTTTATTTTGGAAGTTTGGTGAAATTGGACTGTTTTCTTTCAGCATGATTTTGATTACATTTTTTATTGTCTTTATGATGTTCATGTTTTTCTTGGTAACGTTATTTTGGAGTGTTGAGGCCATATAAATATTTATATATATAGATCTGTGGTCTGCTCTCATATATATACCTATACGTGTACATATAATAGGTGTATATATCTCTATATATAATTATATTATATATATATAGACAATATATATACGTGTATATACATATTGATTGCATAGTGTATGTCGTTTTGCAGAAATATGTCTTCTAATGACATAGGGTGGCAATATGGGAAGCCGTAGGAAAGGGTTCCGAATGCAAGTTTTGTGGGAAGCTAATGAAAGCTGGTGGTGTCACAAGACTTAAGAATCACTTGATTGGTGAAAGAGGTCAAGATGTGAGTACATGTCCAAGTTGTCCTCTCGAAGTACAGAAGCAATTGAAAGAATTTTTTAAAAAAAAAGGGATGGAAGCTATGAAGGCAAAAGAAACTAAGGGTTATGGAGGAATTACGTGAGATGGGCAGAGATTATGATGAGGAAAATGAAACATCAGATGAACGTGAAGAACATGATCAAGAAGCTCAAAGGCAACACTGCCTTGCACAGTCTGCAGCTGAAGCTAGATGGTAAATTGATGAAATGGAACGTGAGCGATGTCATGGTCAAGCAGCTCAACAAGTGAGTGGAGCTGATGCAAGTGGCAGTGGAAAGAAGGCAAAACATAGTATAACAGATTTCATTCGACGCAGTACTAGTGTGAGGATGTCCGAGCCAACAATTGAGGCCAGACTGTATAAATCAGATGATGCAAAGGAACCACAGATTCAGTCAATGTTGCCTAAGGGTCCATTAAGAGAGTCCCTAGGTAGCATGGTGTCCATGTTCTTTATTTTTAATCACATTCTTGCTCATGTTGCTGGAGATCATCATTTTAAAAATATGATCACTGAAGCACAACAACTTGGTCGTGCAGTCCTTCCACCAACCCCTAAGGAAATCCTTGGAAAATATCTCGATGAGTTGGTCGCAGAGATTCAAACAGATGTAAAAAAGTTGTAGCCACACTGGGACATACACGGCGGTTCTCTTTTATGCGATGGATGGACTGGACCTACAAGAATGTCAATTATTAACTTTATGGCTTATAGTGCAGGGCATGTTGTATTTTTAGATTTTGTTGATGCCACAGGTAAAGAGAAAAATCATCAATACATCATGGAATTGATGGACAATAAAATCAAAGAAATTGGAAAGAAAAGTGTTGTACAAATTGTCACTGACAATGCAAGCAGTTATAAGAAGGCTGGTAACTTATTATCAGCAAAGTACAATCTCTTTTGGACTCCATGTACAGCTCATTGCATAGATTTAATGTTTGAATATGTGGCAAAAAATCCCATGGTCAAGAAAGCTGTGGACATGGGCAGGATTGTTACAAGATTCATATACAATCATGATTGGGTGGTAGATCGAGTGAGAAAATCTTGTGGTCGAGATTTAGTTCGGCCTGGAGCAACTCGATTTGCAACCAATTATCTAGCCCTTCAAAGTTTGTTGTGGGAGAAGGATGGCTTACGAAGCTTCTTAGTCAGAATGGTCAAATTCTGATTTCGGTACCAGTCCAGTGGGGAGTCATGTAGAGAGTATCATTACTACTCCGATGTTTTGGGATTACGAGATTCAGTTAAGATTATGGATCCCATGTATAAAGTTCTCAGGGTTATGGATATAGATAGATATCCAAGCATGGGTTCTGTGTACCATGGTATGGTTATTATGAAGGAAGCAATCAAAATCTCTTCTCCAACAAATTATACTTGGGTGTGTAAGATCATTGATGACAGATGGTTAAAATGAATCAATGCACCTATTTACAAAGCTGGTGAGTGTCTAATATTTTTGTTATTGACTTATCAATCATCATATGATTATATTAACTATATAATTGTTGATTTTGTTTATTGTTTTATTTAATATAACCAGTGTACTTTCTTAATCCCAAATACTAGTACGAATAATGTTTAGGAGATGATCAAACACTTATTAAGGCTGTACATGAAGTGTTTGACACGCTGCTTCCAAGATCAAAAGGAAGGTCTCAATTTGGGAATGAGGTAATATTGTTAATAACTTAATAACTCAATATGAAATTATATTTTTCTAACTATTTAATAGATACAAATCATAGAATTAAACAAATTGTTATTTTATATATCGTCAAGTTTAGAGATGCATTGGCTATGTTTGGGACAAAGAATGCAATAGCAAGCAGGGAAACTGTGGCCATGTTGGTAATTATGAATCTCCTTACATGGTTGCATATAATTTTAATATGTGATTTATTATTTATGGATTTTAAATAATGAATTTTCAGGTGAATGGTGGAAGATGTATGGAAACGATGCTCCAACATTGAGACAACTTGCGGTTAGAATTTTATCACAAACTGCATCAGCTTCACCTTGTGAATGAAATTGGAGCACGTTTGCATTGATACACACGAAGCCTAGAAATAGGCTATCATATTCAAAGTTGAAGAAGTTGGTGTATTGTCATTACAACATGAAGCTGAAAATCAAGAGAATTGAGGCTGATCATGGACGTGGAGGTGATCCTAAGGATGATCCACTTGATTATTTTACATTATTGGACGAACATGACATGGATGATTGGAAAAATCCATATACTGAATGGATTGCAGCTAACACCATGGATGAAGAAGATGGCCGACCATCACGAGAGATCTCTAGCGCAGCACGAGAGGTAGGCATTGATGTGCATGTGGTCACACATCAAATTGTTGAATCATCTTCAGAGTCTGCTCATCCTCATGATGATGATCCAGCTTCTGATATGGACTTGTCTGGAAATGGAGATGAACCAACTGATGGAACTGATGGAGGAGATGATAATGATGATGATGATGATGGAGGCTTGACAGGAGATGATGATGGGCAAAGGGGTGGTGGCAATGAAGATGATCAAAGACATGTTGATGTGGGTCATATGAGTCCATTTACTGGAGAAGGTCATGCCACTCAAGGTGGTGGCCATAGCTCTCGGCATTCTCGCACACCACCACCAATCGAACGAGCTTATCATCGTAGGAGTCATCAAATCCTATCAAAGAAACAAACATTGCAACATGATGAAGAAGTAGAACTTTCTCACAGTTTTAGTTCAATGGACATTTCTTCTAGTGGGGCATATGGAGGAACTCAAGAGTCATCATCTTCATCCTGTGACTATGGCTATGGATACGCCCCACAACAGGAGTCATCAAACTCATCTTGTGGTTATAGATATGGATCACATAGTATTCTTGTTCCATATGCATATCCATATCCTGTGCTAGTAGTTGTGCATGTGCCAACATATTCATATCCCTTATATCCATGTCTTGGTGTCTTGGATAATGTCTCTGCTGAAGTATATGACAGATATGTGAGAGAATACATCAATTTGTTTCAGCAGACGATGACATCGGAGCAATATTGTGCTTATGTTCAAAATTACTTCTCTAATCAATATTAGAGTGGGTAAAGGGAGGCACACCATGGACATGTATTGGCCTGTTTTATGTACTCTTGTTGTAAGGTAGACATAAACTTGTATTATGCATGGTTGAGAATGTACTTAATTATCTATTTTCCTTGATAAATGATCATCTTGTTGTCCCCTGAGATCCGATCTCCCGATATTTTGCCAAGATCTCTCCAAGATCTCTTCTCTTCCACCCCTCCCCCCCCCCCCCCCCCCGAGACGAAGCCGAGATCCAATATGGCAATCCTTGGCTAACCCTTATTTTCAGATCATGGTTGACTCAATAGCAAGAGTGGCTTAAATGTACCATGACCTAAGCCAAAGTACATTTATGGTCCATTGCTTGATGAAGAAATTTGTGAACTTCAGAAATGAATAAACTCTTTTAAAAGAATTTGAGGTGAAAGAGAATACACATTGATATGTGATGGATGGATAAGAACCACTAGGAAGCAAATTATTAATTCCTAGTGTACTATCTACATGGAACAACTTTTTTAAAATCCTTTGATGTTTATGATTCGGTTAAGAGTGTTGAATTCTTGTTTGGCTTGATGGATAACATGGTTGAACAAGTTGGAGAAGAAAGAGTGGTGCAGGTAGTCACTGATAATGTAGCAAATTATAAAAGGCTGGCTAGTTGTTGATGGAGAAAAGGAAGTATCTCCATTGGGTTCCATGTGTTGCACATAGTTTAGATTTGATGTTAGAGAATATTAGGACGGATCCTACAGTTGAGAGCATCATCCATGACGCACAGACAGTTAACAGTTACATTTATGCCCATCACCTCATACTTGTCATTTTTAGGCATAAGATAGATGATCAAAATATTGTTCACCAAGTCCCACCAGATTTGCTACACAGTTTCTTTCCTTGAAAAGTTCATACAAGCATAGAGTGACATTCAGAGATGTCTACAAGTATAAAGAATATTTGAAACATTTCAAGACTCTTGGCTCCTATGCAAAAAAAAGAAAAAAGAAAAACTTGTACATGAATTTGTTAAGAAAGATTCTTTTTAGGAGAGTATCCAAAGATATCTATGGTTGGTTGAGCCCATTATATATGTCTTAAGGATGATTGAAGGTGACGATAGAAAAATGACATGGGATACCTATATGAAACAATTGACAAGGCCAAAATGAAGATTCCAAAAATATTTCTAAATGATTATCATAAGTGGTGGATGGATTATTGATTTGAGATGTGATGGTATACTTCGCCATATATTACATGTAGCTGGTAAGTTTTTAGTTGTTACTTGCTAATTGTTACTTGTCTATTAATTTTAAGTTTTAACATACATGATGTTACTGATCTGAATCATGTGACAAAATGCAGAATATTTCTTAAACCCTCGTTATCAATATGGTTCATATTTTTATGTTAATAATGAGGTGATGCAGGAGTTATTGGACATGATAACTCGTGAAAGAATGATGAAATGAGAGATGAAGCAGAAAGTCAATTTGACAAGTTTAAAATGAGGATAGTTGTTTATAAATTAGCAGAGATTCAATCTACAGTCATGAAGTATAGTCTATGTTATATTCTTGAATTTTAAGTTCCTAGTTTTAAGTTATATTCCTAACTTTTTTTTAGAATCTCAATTATAACATACTAACTTCTACATTTTTTTTCTTGCAATAGCAGCTTGGTGGGCGGTTGTGAAAAGAAGTATGGGTATCAACGCTTTGGCAGACATTGCTATCCATGTACTTGGCCAAACTATTACTGCAAATGAATGTGAAAGAAATTGGAGTATGTTCAGTCTTGTGCAAACCAAATTGAGGAATAGATAGAAAGTTGAAAGGCTAGAAAAAAATTAATACTCTACCATTACAATATGAGATTAATGATGAAATAAAAAAAGACAACATAAGTTGTTAGAAAAGAGGATGATTGAGAATGGGGGAGATGACCATGAGGATATCTAGGCTGTGGGTCATACTGATTTGGATGAATGGTTTAATGAGGAACACCTCCTAAATGCATAAGTTGAAACAAGAGCTGATTTAGATCAGTCTTTATTTGATCCTGCAAACCATTCTTAGGCAAAGGGGGAATTGAATGATGTTGCTCTTGGAAGAGAATTTAAGGAGAGACAAGATCCAAGACAATAGAAGACAGTTGGCCAGAGTTCTTCTCGTCCAGTTCATTCACGTGTTTCTTTTGGTGAGCATCATGTCCCACATCGACAATCTGCATCACAACCTAGTAGCACACCAATATCTAACTTCCAGCCGCCAAGGATGTCTAAGTACGTTCTTCAAATAAGATCAAAAAAAAAAAAAAAGGGAAAGGGAAAGCAATAGATGCCCATGAAACCTATGTACAAAAGAAAATCAAGCATACAACGACATGATTCTCTTTCATCTCGTCATTTTAAAACTGTTAGAAGTGATGATACTACTTAGACACCTAGTGATGAGGAGATGCATGAAGATGTGACATCTGGAGTACATGTTGGAGGGCATACTCCAAGATTCACAGCCCCTTTCCTACTCACTTGGTTTGGACTTAGGTACTCATAGTGGACAAGATAATAATAATGATAATGATGATGAAACTTGTGTCGAGCCTACATAATTTGGAGGAGAAGGTCCAGCATTTGGGTAATACAGGCTGCCAGAGAACAAGAAGCTCAAGCTCCAAGCCAGTATCCATATTGGGGTCAACAATATGATAGCAGTCACTCCACAAGTCACGGACCTTATGCCAGTGGCCAACCTAAGCAACTTCAACAATCTGACACAAGTTTCTTGGGACAATGGGATCAAATGGCTTCTATATTATTTGGATATGGATATGTACAGAGACATGATCACCTGCATCAAGAGAATGAGAGAAGATCTTCACATGAATCGTATCATCCATAGACTTTATATGGACCTAATCCATATGATTAGTATGATTATTAGCTTCTTGATGGTATGTAAATATGATAGACTATCTTTAATTCTTTATTACTTATTATCCTTTTATTATTTAATTATGAATGGTTTAAATATGCTATATGTTTAATCTTACATTTTTTAGGCAAACCATTATGTTTGTTGTATAGGAACAGGCTAATTGCTAGACTTCTAACATATTTTGTTACTTTTTACAAAACAATTTATTTATTCATATTTTTTATATTAAAGGCCCTAAAACCATTGAAATGGTTGGAACCGGCCCTCTAGAGGCAGAACCGGTTCTGAACCGGTTCGAACTGGAACTGGAACCAGCCCTAACCAGTTCCGGTTCCGGAACTGGTCCTGCAAACCTTGCGTGAAACTATTATTAGAGACACTGGTGCGTTTCCGATTCCTATAGGATTCTATCAAGGGTCAGCACTAGCCACAAAGTCTACACCTTTTTACTTTGTTAGTTTGTTATGGATAAGGTGACAAAACAGTTACATGATGGAACCCATTGGTGCATGTTATTCATGGATGATATTTTTTTAGTTAATGGAAAGATAATGGTCTAAATGCCGAGTTAATGGTGGATAGGTGCCTTAAGAATATAAAGGTATTAGTATCAATCAAACTAATTCAGAAGACATTAAATGTATTTTTAATAATATGAGGAGGACCGACAGGATTTGGTTATGGCTGATGAATAAGTTGTTCCTAAAAATAGCAATTTTTGATATTTAAGATATATTATTCAAGAGAATAGAGAGGTCTAGAAGGATGTTGTATATAGGATAAAGTTAGGTTAGTTGAAGCAGAGACCAACATGCACCCTTAAAGCTGGGAAGCTAGAACCACTGAGAGACTTGCTACGTTGTGTGAGACTGAGTGTCGAGCAGTGAGGAAAGAATACACAGAAAATGTGTGGCAGAGATGAAGATGTTGAGAATGATGCAAGAAGGAGATTAGAAAGGAAAACACTCGGAATCAATAATCCATAGAGACAGGTACAGCTCCAGTTGATGCTAACTTGAAGGAAAACAGGGTTAGATGGCTTGAACATGTGCACTGAGAGTGGTTGACGCGGGACGACTACCGAAACGGGTCCGAACTAGTGTCACGATCCGAAACCAGCAAATGTAGCGTACAGGTACGGCAAATACTCCTCGAGAGTCCATGTTTTCATGAAGATAACCACGCAACGCAAGTCACACGCAACTCGAGTATCGTCCGCTCACAGTGATAAAATAACAGGACCGGCGTAGTAAGAACTACCACTAGGCTAGGACAGAGTCAACGCAGTCAATATACTCAATTTCATGCCAAGAGACGGTCCTCACACTCACAATCCGGCAATCATGAATAATATCTAGCTAGGACCCTACTCTCAAGCACGGGAACATGTATGACCATATAATAAACGACAAGTCGGCAAGGAATCAAGGACACAAAAGCACTAACCGACCCACTGTAGAGTGGGGCAATACCGGACAGACAGAGTCTGCTAAAACGCCACGACTTCCTGCGATCAGCGTCGAACCATTCCCGGGGAATGACGAACCCTCTCTGGTGCGGTTATAACTCCGACAGCTGCTGCTGCGTGCCGCGGTGTGTGTGACCGCAGGGGGGGCAAATCGGGAGCCGACTACTGTGGTGCTGAGTGTTGCGGGGCCGCGTGTGAGGGTGCCTGCGGGGGAGAGAGGCCACGAACGGGCCGTGCCCCACTAGACGAAGGTTCCGGGAATGCAGACCGATGGGCGGCGTTGACTGAGGCCGGCGGGGAGCGACTGCTGAGGCCGCCGGGAAGAAAGGCTCGTGGAGATGGCCGCCTCGGACCGGCGGTGGTGGAGGTGGTGGACGGCGAGTCCCTGCAGGGCAGGCCGTCACGGCAGCGTGCAGGACCGGGCCTGCGGGACGGAACCGTGCGGAGGCCGTCGGGCCCGGGTGCAGCAGCCGGCGGCGGTTGGTCCGGTTCCTGCGTGCGGGGCTGGAAGGCGTGCGCGGAGAGGGAAGGAGGAGGCGGATTCGCGGCCTGCGTGCAGGGGCTGGCGGAACAGGGGCGAGTGGGTGGCCCGAAGGAGGCCGCCGGGTTTCGCAGACCTGCGTGCAGGGGCTGGCAGAACAGGGGCGAGCGGGTGGCCCGAAGGAGGCCGCCGAGGTTCGCAGACGGAAGACTCGGCCGCGTTCAGGTCCGGCGACGGCGGAGCCGCAGGGGTGGTCCTCCAGGGCCTGCGAGCGTTGGAAGCCGGCGGGAGGATCCCGGGTAGGCTCCGTCAGGGCTGCGGGAAGGCGTGGGAGCCGTGCGGTTGGCTTCCAGGGGGCGACTTCTCGCTGGGATAGCCGACGGCAGCGCAGAGAGGGAGAGAAGGAAGGCTGTCGTGGAGGGGGAATCACGCAGAGAGGGAGAGGGAGGGAGGAGAAGGAAGACGAGGAGGAAGACAGGAAGGAGATAGCTGCAGGGGGGGGAAGATTGGGTCTTCACGCCCATGCACACGCACACATGGCGGCTGCAAACAAATTTCGTCTTTCAAAATTCTTCAATGCCCTCCAAAAGAGGCTACAGTGCCTTAAATAGAATATAAAAAAAAACCCTAATAGCCACCTAATGAAGCAAATGACGAATTAGCCCTAACACAATGCAGAAAATGCTAAATAAATAAAAAGGAGATAACTGGGCCTCATAACGGGCCTTACATCAGTCCTAACTGCTCCTCAATACAATAAACACAAGCCAACACTAGGGAGACCCATCGTCGAGCCACAGAGATGCTGGGTAGGCTGCAGTCGTCCTCCTCCGACGGTACACGCGAGTCGGGTCGAACCGGGTCCGTGCGCGGGTGTCCTCACCAATTCTCCCCGGCTGGGAAGAACTCGACCCTGTCGAGTATGGGTCTCGCCCACTCTGATATCGCTCCAGAAGGTCTGGGTCGATCTGCTGCAGCTCCTCTCGTGTGATCCACGTGTCGTCTGTAGACGGCCGTCCTCTCCAGTGGACCAGATAGCGCTGGTAGGCCCCATCCCTAGAAGTAACAACCTGCTCGTCCAGTATATGATCAATCTGCTCTCTCCGTGCTGGTAAGGGGGCTGGAAGTGGACACCCTGGGGTGGGGTCACTCGCAAGGGGGGTAGAAGGCTCAAACGGATCACTGGGTATCACTGCCGGGTCCCGATAGGCCACCAAATCTGAGATACTGAATGTGTTGCTGATGCCATAGTCGGATGGTAGATCCACCACATACGCGTTCGGTCCAATCCGTTTTATCACTCTGAAGGGGCCGGCTCCCCGAACTTGCAGCTTCTTGACGGTTCCGGAAGGAAACCGCTCAGGTCGAACCCTGATCATCACGTAATCTCCCTCATGAAACTCCTGGGGTCGTCGATGCGCATCTGCCAGTTGCTTGTAACGCTCATTGCTGATTTCAATGTGACGACGGATATCCTCATGCAGACTCCTAATATGATCAGCCAGGGACTGTGCAGACTCGGACGTACGGGACTGGATGGGTAAAGGAACAAGGTCAACGGGTCCCCTAGGCCTATAACCTGTAACAATCTCAAATGGACACATGCCTGTAGACCTATTGACCGAACTATTATATGCAAACTCAGCCTGCCAAAGCATCTGATCCCACCCTCGCGTACGCTCACCCACAAGACACCGCAGCAGGTCACCCAGACTCCGATTGACGACCTCGGTCTGTCCATCGGTCTGAGGGTGATAGGCAGTGGAGAATTTCAGCTTGGTGCCCATCAAGTGCCAAAGGGTCTTCCAAAAATAGCTGACAAATCGAATATCCCGATCCGAGACGATGGTCTTGGGCAGCCCATGCAGACGAACCACACTCTCATGGAATAACTGGGCCACTCGAGACGCATCAGATGTCTTCGAACAGGGGATAAAGTGTGCCATTTTGGAAAACCGATCGACGACGACCATGATAGAGTCGTGCTTTCGAATCGTTCGTGGCAGGCCCAAGACAAAATCCATACTAATGTCCTGCCACGGACAATCCGGCACGGGAAGAGGGGTGTAAAGACCAGTATTCTGCTTCTTCTGCTTTGCCGTAGCGCATATGCGGCACTGAGCAACAATGCGAGCAACGTCGCGCTTCAGGCTCGGCCAGAAGAATCTGTACTCAACAAGCTCAATGGTCTTATTCCGGCCAAAGTGACCGGCTAGACCCCCAGCGTGAACCTCCCACATCAAGAAATCGCGGACAGAGGTCCGGGGAATGCACAACCTGGATCCACGAAACAGATAGCCCTCCTGGAGGACGTACTCACTGTGCTCTCTAGAGGGCCCGGACTGCAGGGCCGAGTGGATCAGACCAAAGTCGGGACAAGTAGGGTACTCGTCCCGCAACCTCTCGAATCCCGTGACTTCTACACTGACAACTGATAGAAGGGAAGATCGCCTGCTCAGTGCGTCAGCCACGCGGTTCTCCACACCCGCCTTGTGAGTCAGGACGAACGTATAAGCTTGAAGAAATTCAACCCATCGACTGTGTCTCGGGTTTAGCTTCTTCTGGGCATGGAGAAACCGGAGCGCCTCATGGTCAGAGTATAATACGAACTCCTGCGGTAGCAGATAGTGTCTCCAATACCTCAAAGCCTGCACTACCGCATAGAACTCCTTGTCATAGGTGGAGTACTTCAGCTTAGCATCATTCAATTTCTCGCTGAAGTATGCTATGGGATGGCCCTCCTGGCTCAAAACCCCACCTATGCCGACACCAGAAGCGTCGCAAGAGACCTCAAACACCCTCGAAAAATCAGGCAAGCGAAGGACAGGTGCTTGGGTCATGCGCTCCTTGATGTCACGAAAGGCTGAAGCAGCAGCCTTCGTCCACAGAAAGGCTCCCTTCCGAATGCAATCAGTGATCGGAGCCGTGATGGAGCTGAATCCGCGAATAAATCGGCGGTAGAACGTCGCTAAGCCGTGAAAACTCCGCACATCATGGATAGACTGCGGCTCAGGCCATTCTACCACCGCTCTGATCTTTTCGGGATCAGCGGAGACGCCCTCAGAAGACACGATGAACCCTAAGAAGATCACTCGATCTGTCATAAATGCGCACTTCTTAAGGTTCCCATACAAGCTCTCTCGACGAAGAGTAATGCACACCTGCCGAAGGTGCTCCACGTGGTCCTCCCTAGAACGGCTATAGATAAGTATATCATCAAAGTATACGACCAAAAATGTGCCAATGAACGGTCGTAATACCTGAGTCATGAGCCGCATGAAGGTACTAGGGGCGTTGGACAGGCCGAAGGGCATGACCAACCACTCATAAAGTCCATCCTTCGTCTTGAAAGCTGTCTTCCACTCATCCCCAGGTCTAATCCGAACCTGGTGATAGCCACTCTTCAGATCGATCTTGGAAAATACAGTGGCTCCCGCCATCATATCAAGCATGTCGTCGAGGCGGGGAATGGGAAAACGGTATCTCACCGTGATGCGGTTGATCGCGCGACTATCCACGCACATTCTCCAAGTGCCATCTTTCTTTGGAGCAAGAAGTGCGGGGACGGCGCAGGGACTCATGCTCTCGCGAATGGAGCCCCTCCCCAGGAGTTCCTCAACCTGCCTCTAGAGCTCAGAATGCTCCTTAGGATTCATGCGATAGTGTGGCAGGTTGGGTAGGGTGGCTCCCGGTATCAGGTCGATGGCGTGCTGGATGTCACGCATAGGAGGAAGACCTTCCGGAAGATCCTCAGGAAAGATATCCTGAAACTCCTGGAGAAGAGAGGTGACCTCGGTAGGGTGATCACTCGGGGTCTCGGCAGTAACCTCTCTAACCGCTAAAAGAAACACATGATCACTCTCAGTCAAATCATGCTCAAGCTCCCTGGCAGAGATCAGCTGTAAAGCTACAGTAGAAGGTGTGCCAAGGAGGAAAGGCTCGCGAGTGCTGGTAATGTCCGATCTGGTCGGACGGGAACTGGAACATGTGCTCGCCAGAGCCGTGCTGAGAGTGGCAGCTGAGCTAACAGGCGTGGTGCTAGAAGGGGTAGCACCACCTGAAGGAAGTGAAGGGGTACTCGGGGATGCTGAAGAACTCCCCTGAGAAGTACCCTGCTGAGAGGACGTCTTAGGTCGGGAGGGCTGCAAAGTGATGAGCAGGTCGCCGTACTGGAATATGCAAGTGTTGGACCGGCCCTCCAGGGTCGCGTCCATATCATACAACCACGGCCTGCCAAGAATAAGACTCCCGACCTCCATAGGAAGAATATCACACCAGATCTCGTCCTCATATGGTGGGAAGTGAATGGGAACAAGGCACCTCGTCTGGATGGGAATGGAAGTAGAATCCACCCAAGAAACTCTGTAAGGACGAGAGTGACCAACAGCAGCCAACCCAAGGCGTGCGACGGCATTAGTGGAGATTGCGTTGATGCAACTACCACTATCAATGATCACCTTGCACACCTTGCCATCAACACGGTAGTAGGTGTGTAAGATAGTAGTGCGGCGCCAATCATCACACACCCTCGGCTGGGTCAGGATGCATCTAACCACGCCAATCCTATCCTCACTAGGACGTTCCTCATTATCATCATCCCACAGAAACTGAGCCTGGATGCATCCCACGATCTCACCCTCAGAGTGAAAATCATCCGCCATCTCATCTCCAGCCTCATAGCTCACAGGCTGCAATGCGGGCTGGTGCTCCTCGGGGTCTACCTCTCCCATAACCATGGCCCTAGTCGGTCACTGAGACTTGAAATGCCCAAATCCCTGACAATTGTAACACCGAATACGGGATCCGCCCTCCTGGGAGGACTCTCCTCTAATCGGGGCCTTCCCCTTATCCTCCCGCCTAGGTGGCGGGGTTCCCACAGGGGGACGGACAGGGGGGGCCGGTAAGGCGGGCACTGAGTCTCTCTGGGGAAAACGAGGGCGAGAAGGGGGGTCCTGACGACTGGGGTCAGCAGGCCTGAAGGCCGGAGCTCTCTGTGGCACCCCCGGGGTAGTGCGCTGATCAATGGGACGCTGGTAGGGCGGCCGAGTACGTGGGGGTGAATCCACCTCAAGCTCAAACTGCTCCATCTCTCTCGCGACCTGATAGGCATGCTCGATGGTCGTCACATGCTGACGGAACAGTTCCTGCTGATACACACGACGTAGACCCTTCCGAAAGCGGGAAAGAGTCAACGCGCTCTCCTCTCGAGCCCCACATCTCATCAGGTACTCATCAAACTCGGCAATGTACTCAGAAACAGTGCGAGTGCCCTGCGAGATGCTCTGCCACCTATCAATGAGGCGGTGGCGGTAAGTCGGGGGAAGGTATTTCTCTCTCAGCTTAACCTTCATGTCTTCCCACGACTCAATGGGATCATGCCGACGCTGCTCAAGAAGGTCCTCGACATTCGACCAATAGGTCTGAGCCTGGCCTGTCAGCTTCATCATGGCGAACCGAGCTCGCCGAGCGTCAGTCATACCCATCCAATCGAAGTAGCGGTTCATGCTGGCCTCCCAATCAAGGTAGACCTTCGGGTCCAAGGACCCGTCAAAAGTGGGAGCATCCGCACGAGCGGCCCGACGGTCATCCAGGTCCCTCGGGACGTGATGGGGCCTCCGCTCCTCCTCAAAATCATCCCGATCGTCCAGATCATCCCGATCCCTCGGACGTCGATGGCGTCTAGGCGCCTCACCAAACTCGGGCTGAACCCCTCGGGCGTACCGATCATACCGATCACCTCGATCATATCGCTCAGCTCGGTCAGCTCGATCGCGACGGTCGTGTCGATCCTCTCGATCGTGTCGATCGAATCGCACGTCCTGGCCGCGTCGCTCTAGCCGATCATCACGGTCACGAAGATCCCAGTGATCATAACGATCATTCCCATCCACCTGACGCCTCGCGCGTCTCTGATCGGCGCTCTCAAAC
The DNA here is from genome assembly GCA_030544215.1 of Zantedeschia hybrid cultivar. Lineage (NCBI taxonomy): Eukaryota > Viridiplantae > Streptophyta > Magnoliopsida > Alismatales > Araceae > Zantedeschia > Zantedeschia hybrid cultivar. Next base: position 55,822,732 of record JARZZO010000002.1, on the reverse strand, counting down.
CTCTCCGAACTAGTGTCACGATCCGAAACCAGCAAATGTAGCGTACAGGTACGGCAAATACTCCTCGAGAGTCCATGTTTTCATGAAGATAACCACGCAACGCAAGTCACACGCAACTCGAGTATCGTCCGCTCACAGTGATAAAATAACAGGACCGGCGTAGTAAGAACTACCACTAGGCTAGGACAGAGTCAACGCAGTCAATATACTCAATTTCATGCCAAGAGACGGTCCTCACACTCACAATCCGGCAATCATGAATAATATCTAGCTAGGACCCTACTCTCAAGCACGGGAACATGTATGACCATATAATAAACGACAAGTCGGCAAGGAATCAAGGACACAAAAGCACTAACCGACCCACTGTAGAGTGGGGCAATACCGGACAGACAGAGTCTGCTAAAACGCCACGACTTCCTGCGATCAGCGTCGAACCATTCCCGAGGAATGACGAACCCTCTCTGGTGCGGTTATAACTCCGACAGCTGCTGCTGCGTGCCGCGGTGTGTGTGACCGCAGGGGGGGCAAATCGGGAGCCGACTACTGTGGTGCTGAGTGTTGCGGGGCCGCGTGTGAGGGTGCCTGCGGGGGAGAGAGGCCACGAACGGGCCGTGCCCCACCAGACGAAGGTTCCGGGAATGCAGACCGATGGGCGGCGTTGACTGAGGCCGGCGGGGAGCGACTGCTGAGGCTGCCGGGAAGAAAGGCTCGTGGAGATGGCCGCCTCGGACCGGCGGTGGTGGACGTGGTGGACGGCGAGTCCCTGCGGGGCAGGCCGTCACGGCAGCGTGCAGGACCGGGCCTGCGGGACAGAATCGTGCGGAGGCCGTCGGGCCCGGGTGCAGCAGCCGGCGGCGGTTGGTCCGGTTCCTGCGTGCGGGGCTGGAAGGTGTGCGCGGAGAGGGAAGGAGGAGGCGGATTCGCGGCCTGCGTGCAGGGGCTGGCGGAACAGGGGCGAGTGGGTGGCCCGAAGGAGGCCGCCGGGTTTCGCAGACCTGCGTGCAGGGGCTGGCAGAACAGGGGCGAGCGGGTGGCCCGAAGGAGGCCGCCGAGGTTCGCAGACGGAAGACTCGGCCGCGTTCAGGTCCGGCGACGGCGGAGCCGCAGGGGTGGTCCTCCAGGGCCTGCGAGCGTTGGAAGCCGGCGGGAGGATCCCGGGTAGGCTCCGTCAGGGCTGCGGGAAGGCGTGGGAGCCGTGCGGTTGGCTTCCAGGGGGCGACTTCTCGCTGGGATAGCCGACGGCAGCGCAGAGAGGGAGAGAAGGAAGGCTGTCGTGGAGGGGGAATCACGCAGAGAGGGAGAGGGAGGGAGGAGAAGGAAGACGAGGAGGAAGACAGGAAGGAGATAGCTGCAGGGGGGGGGAAGATTGGGTCTTCACGCCCATGCACACGCACACATGGCGGCTGCAAACAAATTTCGTCTTTCAAAATTCTTCAATGCCCTCCAAAAGAGGCTACAGTGCCTTAAATAGAATAAAAAAAAAAACCCTAATAGCCACCTAATGAAGCAAATGACGAATTAGCCCTAACACAATGCAGAAAATGCTAAATAAATAAAAAGGAGATAACTGGGCCTCATAACGGGCCTTATATCAGTCCTAACTGCTCCTCAATACAATAAACACAAGCCAACACTAGGGAGACCCATCGTCGAGCCACAGAGATGCTGGGTAGGCTGCAGTCGTCCTCCTCCGACGGTACACGCGAGTCGGGTCGAACCGGGTCCGTGCGCGGGTGTCCTCACCAGTGGTGCTTTACGCGCTGTCACTTTCATGTACAATAGTAGTAGTTTCATTTTAGGCATTTCAGCTGAGAACTGGGAAGGATTTTTTCATTTGTCATATTTTGATTTGTTTTCCTTCAGTCTTAGATAGGAACCTCTCCTATCCTTTGATTGTACTAGCTTTAGTTATTTGGAGTGTGAGTATATATGTATATACGCATACATTAATAGGACATAACAAGAAATCAGAATAATATGTTGATATATCACTTCATAAAACCAAAAAGGAAAAGTTGAGCACTAATTCCCAACATAAACCTAAGCCAGGTATCCACATACAGAGAAAATCTTCATATTATTGGTGAGGTTAAAATGTGGTAGTGTATGTCCATTAAGAAAGCTAATAAAGGAAATTCATGAAGCTCAAGTTTTAAGGTACATACATCCTGCTAGCTGCAACTGATGCACATAAGTTGAATATAGGAATGGCGCCGATTATGAAACGAAGTTCCTGTGGCATAAGAGAGGAGCCAATTAATGCACGGAAAATCTCTGATAAAACTGATGAACCAATTATACCAAAAATTAAATGAGATGTAACAGACCTTGTGTGCAAGCTTTGAGTAGAACAAAACAAATGAGAGAACCGGAAAGAAGTACTGCCAAATTCTCCGATCAAGTAGCACACCGAGCTGTAGCACAAAAGTACACATTGTGAATAACCAAGCCACAAGGTCTTAAAATGCCATGTCGCTGGTTTATGTACGTCCAACATGTACACCATGTGAATACCCAAGCTACAATATCTTAAAATGAAAGTCCCTGGTTTATGTAATCCCAAGATGTGGTTCTCAATATTCAAAAGAGCAATGTTAATCTCATTATGTCCAAGTATTCTTCACCCTGAGATATGATGGATTTTGGTCTTCTAGGCTAAAATTTCTGGAGATTGGGATTATTTTTGGTAGGTATCTCTCCTCTCAAAAGTATATACCAATATAATCACCCAAGCAGAGCTTATTGACTCTGGTTCTGCTACAACATCAATGATTTACTCAAGTACCCCAGTTCTTATGGTGTCCTCAATAGTATTAGGGGTGGCCCTCTTGGTGAAGAGTGTTCTACTTGCTAAACATGACCTCAGGCAAATTAGGAGGTTTGTCATGTGTTGACGTTTATGGCCTTAATGTGAACATAGTTCTTTTAGCCCCTAAGCCAACAATTGGCTAGGATGCTTCAAATATAAAGGCCAAAAGCTAAACCCACAAGTTAACAAGGAGTGGTTTGTAGTAACCCAATTATTGATTAGCTTACCAACCACAGGATTTGCCACATTAAATCATGGGTATCATATGGTGAAGAATCTGAGCAGGGTTTCAGTGTTGAAGCTTGTGGAATGGCCTGATGTGGCGATGTGTTCTGGTGGCTGACATCGCCTGTCTGGTAAGGTCTTGACGCCCAAGTTCAAGTCAAGGACACGTTTCTGTGAGTGTGCCTCTTCTGTTATTTTTAGGTGGAGCAACATCCCATACTAGATACTTTTCCCTTATAATCATACACCCCACTCAAGGTGGGGGTTAGGGATACTTGCCAATTTACAACTGTAGAGATTAAGCCAAGACCTCGAACAGCCGTTACAATTGTGGAGACTTGAGTCCAGTCATAGGCCTTCTAATCTAGGACAGCGACCAAAGTCTTGCTTGTGTACACACATGGTGAAGTCCTAGATACTGCGATTTCGCAATCTACGAAAGGCTAATTCGCCCTTTAGTCCTTATTACTTGCCTACCATTCAGGATACGGCCAATGGCCATTACAACCATGACTAGTGTGGTGGTGGCCTTTTCGCTTTTTGGTTGGTTTACGCTTGGCCACTTTTGGGACAAATTGAATATTTGACTGTAAGTTCGCATGACCATTTGTAGCACCAATCCTGGGACAACCGGATGCATGATAAAAGATAATCTAGTCATGGATGGAACTAGACATGATCGGAAGGAACACATTTACAATTACAGTGGTCCTATACTAACGTACCCTCTAACAACACTTCTATGTATATATGGCTTGGGATGTAAGTGTTTTAGTTCTGCTCCTCACAGTGTCAGTCAATGTTGTGCCCAGTTTACACCTCACAGATGAGTCTTTAATAGACAAGTCTTGATATTAACCTTGGTCCTCATGCCTCACCAATCGTCTAGGGCAGTTGCCATGTATCGAGCAGGGAGAGTGTGCCTAGCACCAGAGCACCCTGCTACCAGTGCCAACAGAGTTCCCTTAGGGTGGCGCTCCCTGCAGCTCCCTCTCCAATGGAGATGTTGGGAGTGCGGTGGCTTCGGGCACCTGAGGCGGAGCTGTCCCTCCCTTAGGAGAAGGTCCTACATGGAAGTGGTTATGGTTTCCGTCAACCATGGCCAACCTAATCGGGGTGGATCTTGGGGTCGAGGGCCGTCTCCACAATGTGTGGAAGTCTCCCTTCCAGACTCGGATGTCCTTCATAATTGGAAGCAGCTTGTCAAGAGATGCCTCCAAGATGCAGTGATAGACGGGTTGGATCGTCGGAAGCAATTCTTCAACTTCTTGCCGCCAGGTGGAACACTATGGAGTGGGAGGTCCATCAAGTATCTAAGAAGTTATTTTTGGTTGTCTGCACATCAGAGGAACTCGCAGTGGAAGCTTTTGCCGGCGGGACTCTGGTCATCGCAGTTTGGTTGTCCGGATCTCACCTTGGGAACCCCACAAGGCAACCTTTCCTAACCCCAGACCATTGCTGGTGAGGTTGCGACTGGTGGGAATTCCCCTTATGCTCATGGAAGAGCACTTGGTCCGGTGCATGGTGTCCTGCTTCACAGGCTTGGTGGAGATCTCCTCCTGGATCTCCGGAACAGGGTCCCTCCTAGAGATCTCGGTCAAAGCAAGGATTTCGTTGGCTAAGGATATCCTGGCGACAATCGTAGTGAAGGGTGAGGGCGCCAATGTGGTCATTACAGTCCACCTCTGCATGGGGGATGCCGGTGTGCACGACTAAAATAGGTGAGCCAGGGTCTACACATGCTAGCCAAAGGGCATGGTTGGTAGTATCGGCCAATACCGATACGTATCGATATCGGCTGGGACCGGTACCGATACCCCCCGAATCAATCGACACTAGTCTTTATAGTTAAAATTCAAACCACCCGCCTTCTAGTCTAAGGATCTGAGGGCAGTTGAACCGGACTTTGGGGACAGTTGAAGGCAAGCCTTTCCAGTCGTGTCTCCATCGTATCGGGTAAACCAAACGGGCTGACCCGATGGCTTACCCAATCCAATCAGGCCCAATGAGGGCCTTCGTCCTCACCCGTTTCCTGTCAGCACCACGCCTTTCCCTCCCCTTCTCCGACAAAGTGTTGTTCCTTTCGTCCAAGCTCCTCTTCGGCTTTCCTCGGCAGAGGTCCCCGTCCTCCCAACGGCTACTCTCGGAAGAACGCCGGTCAGAGGGAACCCCCTCCTATGAGGACGCTGCCACCTTCAGTTGCCATGGTGGAGGACATTTGGGCCAGCGAGTGGTGCCCTCTTGAGAGACTTCCCCTTCCTTCCCAGTGAGGATCGGGGATCTTCCCAAGCCCCTCTTGGCCATCGGTGCGGTTGCTCCTGACCCAGTGCAGTTGATGGTGTCTCCACAGGATGGGAGTGCTGGCTAGGGGGGTGATGTGGGTCTCCAACCTGTGGAGGAGCAGGGCCTATATCCTGAGGCTGGAGCCTTGAACTCTAGTAAGGATGGTGACATGCCTCTGTCAACTGAACTGGAGGAAGAGTTGGAAGGCCAAGACATGATAGATAAGGAGGAGATCAAGCACATCCTTGCCAAGGTGCAAAGGGTGATGGAAGATTAGGTGCGAGAGGTTGCAGAGAAGGTTGGTGTCTCCTTTGAGGGCTTGGAGAAGGATGTGAGACAAGTTTTCTTACAAATTCAGAGAAGATGGTAGCTTGGCCTAGCCCGCATTGCTAAGGGAGGGAAGTCGACCAAGAAGGAGTTGAGGAAGGAGGAGGGAGGTCCTCGGGGTGTGGCGGGAGAGGTTGAGGGGGTTTGGGTCCTTGTTTTCTTATGAAGATAATGTCTTGGAATGTAAGGAGGTGTGTGGTAGGGAGAAGAGGAGGTTGGTGAGGGAGTTTGTGAGGAGGGGTAGACCGAACATCCTTTATATTCATGAGTCCAAGTGTGATGCTAATGGGGAAGATATTATGAGGGAGATAGGGGGAAGTGGACTGATGAAAGGGATAGATGTTCTAGCTGTGGATAATGTGCGAGGGATAATGCTTCCATAGAATGAAAAAGAAGTGATGTAAAGGGTTTTAGACGTATGGTGGATTGGATGTTACTATTAGATTTCGTCACCTTAGTGACAGATTTCAGTGGGATTTTTCTGGTGCATATGGTCCACACACTAGAGTTGAGAAGAAGACCTTATGGGAACAACTTCCCTCTCTTTGCAGACAGCTAAGTCCCTGGTACCTTGGTGGTATTTCAATGTTGTGTCATCCCCAGAGGAGAGGAATGGCCCCTCACTCCCCACGGGAGTTATGGAAGACTTAGAGGGTTCATTGATGATACTGCACGGTAGATGTGATCACTCAGAATGCTATCAGTTGGTCTAACCTTAGAAAGGACCCTTCCCTCTCGAGGTTGGATAGGTTCTTGATGTCAGTTGATTAAGAAGAGCATTTCCCTCTGATGCAGGCTGAGTGTATGACGAGGACAGCCTCAAACCACAAACCCATTCTCCTCTGGTCTTGTGGCAGTTTCAGTAGGCACAGAAGTTCAGGTTTGAAAAATATTGGTTGAGGGAAGAAGGCTACAATGATCTGATAAGGAAACTATGGGAAGACTTCAGGCATGGCTCCAATGCTATGGCTAGACCTACAGGTAAATTGAGGTACGTGGGCAAAGAACTTGCCAAGTGGGGTACAACAAGATCGCTTCTAGGGAAGGTGGCTAAAGACAAGCTTTTGAAGTAGCTTGATGTTCTAGACACCTTGGAGGAAGCGGGTCTGCTAGATAGTGAAGACAAACTCCATTGGGATCAGCTTAAGATGGATTACAATGAAATATTACTGAAAGAGTAGATCTTCTGGAAATAGAGAGCTAGAGACCAACATGGAATTCCAGATCGGGTCAAGGGTCCAGATCGAACCCCAGTGATCCCGATCCGATCCGGATCGGATTGGTCGGGGATTGGACGGGATCAACCGAGATCTCGTCCGATCGGATCTGCCGAAAATCGGCCAGAGTCGACTGATCTCGGCCAATCTCGACCGATTTCGGCATATTCCCACTAAACTGGGGGGAACAACGAGTTCCCCCCATAATCGGATTGCCCGTCGGCAATCCCGAGCTGAATCGGATCAGCTGATTTTGCAATCCATGACCAATGGATCAAAGAGAGGGACAAAAACACTGCTTATTTCCACAAGCTGGCTGCGGGAAGGAGAAGATTGAATCAAATCAGGTGCCTTAAGGAGGGGGGACCAGGTCCTCCATTCTGACACCCAAATCAGGCAAAATGTTCAGACATACTACTCTAGGTTGTTTGCAGCTAAGCCCTCTCATAGGTTCTTTCTTACTGATGATCCTCTTCCTACTTTAACCTCGGTTGAAAAGGAAGAGCTCTCAACCCCCTTCACGGAGAAAGAGGTTAGGAGGGCTACTTTCTCTCTGGCAGAAGACAAGGCTTCTGGACTTGATGGCTTCCCTCTATTATTTTTCCAACATTACTGGGATATTGTCAAGTCAAACATCCTAAAGGCTCTGTTGGAATTCCAGGAAGGTAGAGCGCATCTTAGTGATATTAACAACATACTATTGGTCATGATCCCTAAGATAGAGGGGTTGACTGCTTGAGAGATTTCAGACCGATCAGCTTACTGAATGGGGTGTATAAGATCATCATCAAGGTGTTGGCATTTGGACTGGAGAAGGTGGTAGCCAGAGTGGTCGGCTGTAACCAAGGTGCTTTTGTTAAGGGCAGGCACATCCAAGAGAATTTCCTAGTGGCACGCAAGAGTTTGCACTTTATGAAGCATCATCATAGACAAGGCCTTGTTTTGAAGGTTGACTTTGAGAAAGCATATGATAGGGTAACTAGGATTGCTTGTTCCAGGTTCTGAGGAAGATGGGCTTTAGAGAGATATAGACTGCTTGTCTCTTCTGTTTCCTTTGTTGTCATGGTTAATGGGCAACCAACTATTTTCTTCCACAGTGGTAGAAGCCTCCAACAAGGAGACCCTATGTCACCTCTCCTGTTCATTTTGTTGCCCACATTCTTAGTATCTTCTGGATTAGGGCGGAAGCAGCTAGAATTATTCGAGGATTTCAGGTCACTCAATAGGGTATGCAGCTTTTGCATCTTCGGTATGCAGATGATACCATTCTTTTCTTGGCAAGGGATGAGGAGCAGCTCCTTAGGGCCAGGTTTCTCCTTGAGCTTCTTGAGGAGGTGGCAGGTTTGAAAGTGAACTTTTTGAAAATCCAACTCATTGGCATCAACATGGGGACTAGAGAGCTGAACAGAGCTTCTCTCATTCTAGGATGTCCTTTAGGGAGCTTCCCTATCAACTATCTTGGAATGCATTTAGCTCCAGGGACCCTAGGATGCAGAGAATGGAGCCATATTGTCCAGAGATTTGAAAAAAGGCTTGTTGGAGGGAAGGGGAGACTGCTTTCATTTGGTGGTAGGTTGACTTTGTGTCTATCAGTTCTGGATTGCCTCCTTATTTATTTTCTGTCTTCCTTTAGGGTCCCAAGGGGCATTGCTAAAAAGCTAAACTCCATTCAAGCTAGGCTCTTTTGGCATGGCAGTGGGGAACCTAAGAGCGGGAGATATGCGGTCAGTTGGGCGAGGATTTGCAGGAGCAAGTAACATGGAGGGTTGGGTCTTAAAAATATTAGCTCCTTCAACTTGGCACTTTTGTCTAAATGGTTATGGAAATTGGTCACCTTTCAGTCAGGCCTTTGGGGGATGTCATTAAGCAAAAATATTATAGCAATCGCAGACTGTGGGAGGTGGTTCCTAACACAGCTATAATATGTCATGGATGTGGAAAGGCATTCTCCAGGCTGCAGATACTTTTCTTGCTGGATCTCGGATCAAGGTGGGAGACAGCAGATCTACTAGATTTTGGCTTGATGTTTGGTGGCTCATTCTCCATGCCACTCTTTGGTCCATTTGGTTGGAAAGGAATTCTCATCTTTTCCAAAGAGAAGCTCATACGCTAGAAAGTCTGGTTTCTTTTATTTGTGATAGGGTGAGGGAATGAGTGATACCTTTTGTATAGGGGCTTTTGATGTTCCAATCATGTACTTGTGCATCTCCCATTTTTTATTAATATATCCTGTGGTATCATCCACTTTCAAAAAAGAAAAAAATCATTGGATGTGTACTTCTCTTTGCATTGCACTTATTCCCTTACTGACGTATGAAATTTCCAGCACATGCTTCCATTTGTCTATTTGTATTGTGTTTTAGTTCATTATTTAACTTTCACAAGTTCCCAAACCATCACCCTATGATCGTAGTGATCGCTCCTACCATCAGATTAGTGCAAGCATAAGTCATCTGAGGAAAATTTTCAGGTGTTTACCAAGAATATACCAAGTACCTAACTTACACTTTTTCTCAACTCACCAGGCAAAGAGGGTATGCTACAAGCAGTAAGCGGGGAAGAGCTGAAGTGAAGTACCAATGATATGAATGTGTCTAAGGAAAGTAGTGTCAAGGAGAAACGACGACTGGAACAAAATATCAACAGTCTATGTTAGCAGGAAAGAATAACACATCAAAATAGCACACAGTAGACATAAAAGAAATAGTAGCAGTTGTTACAACTTACAAACCCATCTGACCAAATTTTACAAAGCTTGTAGAATGAATAGTAAAGAATTTGACCCACGGTATTTCACATCTTATGGAATGAAAACATAATGTTGATAGATGGTACCATAATTTTTCTCAACATGAAGGAATAGCATGTGATATTCCGTGGCATCTGAGAAAAAGAATTCACCACATGAGGGAAAATGTGCTTGCCTGATTCACTTTCCTAGCACCCAGAACAATGAAGTAAGAACTGCCACAGATGTATCATGCCATACACACATGTACAATAGTGCTTGAAGAAAACAATTGGAGCACCTCAACATGCATACTAACATTTCACAGATAGCACTAAGTTAGTCTTTGCAGGACTATTCACAGTCACTAACAGTGACCCCAAGATGTAAATGAGAAGCACAGACTGCGACATGATACTGCATAGGCAACTTTCAAGTGACCCCATGAAGGCATGTGCACATCACTCAGAAATTGAATAAATGATACTACTATAAATCAATAGCTGGATTACCAAATCCACACCCAATCCCATGTGCAAAACAATATTATCCATACTTCAATTTTTCTAAAAATTTGGAGAGGATCACCATACTCGATTGGTACTACATGGTCATGCCTGCTGACCCTGGTAGATAGTCTCACGCATGTACATCGTTTATAGACTAGAAATCATGATGGATAGTATTTCTTAACAAAAGCCCACACTCCCATTAACAATGAATAAAGATAATAAAACTATAGTCTGGTGGTTTTATTCTATAAGGATACACCCCATTCAGAACTCCGATTTAAAATAGTGTTGAACCAGAAGACTTCCAACTCTGGCCACACTAATCTCTGCCACATTATTGTGTCAATAATCAAAGTTAAGCCTGCATTAAGAGAAAGATCAAAACGCCGATTAAATCAATGTGGCACGGTACAAAATGGCAGATCAATTAATAATGATGGACACAACTTACAAACCTATGCATAAAAGAGCAGTACTTATACAACATTGTATTGATTCCCAAAGTGAAACTGACTGCATCTGAGAAGTTGCCAAAAAACCAGCAGACGTGTCATTTGATTCTGCATAACTCATAAAATGAACTTGCAACAGAGAACCAATTACACTAAATAGCATAACATCAAAAAACATTACTTGGTTGCAATTACATTAAATAGCATAACTCATAAAAGATGAACTTCCAACAGAGAAACCAATTACACTAAATAGCATGACATCAAACATTACTTGATTGCAACTGCATAAACCAATAAAATGCCACCAGCACTGTTGTCCCAACAATATTAGTGTATTTTGCTCGAATAACAACACGTATGCAGCATGTTGATCAATAATTCTCACATATCCATGAGCAACGACTTGTGAGTTTCAATTAAACAAATATCAACCCTCAGTTTTTGCAGGTAGCAACTGTGAACGAATAATAATTGCTTTAATTTACCATTACAACTCATGAAGGACCCAATTGTAAAATCGTAAGAAGTACTCATATAATTAATGAAACTTGAGGGGTTAAAAGTTGAGAAACTACTTCTGCAGAGATTTAATAAAGAAACTTCAAAGGTCTAATGGACCTTAATAAACACTTAATGAGCCTCAATTGGATTGTTACTGTGGCACAGTTAGTGGGCTGGCCCATTGTGAAAGAAGTTTGCTTATTGGGCCTTTAAATGAGGCTCAATGGGGGGATGGATTGGATCCAGCTGGCCACAAGCCTCTTAATGGGCTGCCATCTCCCACCTCCTTGTATAAGGAGGTGGGTGGCCCAGCCCCCTTGAGAGAGAGGAGAGAAAATAAGGAAAGGAGGTGGGTGAGTGTAGTGTCTAGCCCATTAGTAGTTCTTTAGTAGCCTATGATTGCCCCATAGTGTGATTAGAGTTGAATCCCAGGGTTAGCCCTGAGAGGCATCACCCTTAGCTGACACGTTCTATAGGAGGCGAGAAGCTCGGACATGTTTCAAGTTTAGTTGGCCTGATCGTGAGTGAACTAGGAGCTTTACTAGGCATCTTATCGCGCTGACACATTTCAAGACAGTGGCCCAGTTTTAGCGGGACTCGATTGTTTCCTTCTGTAGAGGGTTTCCTTCCATATGGAACTAGACCCTTACAGTCTATATATAGAGTCCTTCAACCCCAAGGCCCCCTTAGTGCATTCCTTTGCCCTAAAGAGAGAGTTTGTGACTGTTTTGGTGAGAGTTTGAGGGTTTTGTCTGTGGCGTGTGGAGGACTTTGTGGGAAGCTCTCTAGGAGGTTGGATGTGTGCTGGAAGAGAGGAGACTACCTTGGCCTAGGCGGGCTTCACCGGTTTCTTAGTTCTATGGTGAAGGCAAGTGATGATTAATCCTTTTCCATAGCTATTTTTTATATAAAACTTATTTTCAAGATATTTGCTTATATATTATATGTACTAAGATATGTGGTAAGTCTAAAAGTGATGATTGATGCACAAGAATATGACTAGATATCCATTTAGTCTGATTCTTGCAATAATGTGTAAAACTATGAACTAGGTTCATACGTGTCACACCCAGTGGATGTGTTCTACAGGTCACATCCAGTCGGCCTGACATGTTTCAGCTTCGTATCTTGCATTTTTCCTATTAGTTTACAGACCATAATTAGCCTATTAATTTCCTGTTTAATTATCGGATTAGTGTGAGACACGTCATGACCTCCTGACAAGTTTCAAAAAGATTAAGATTTGTGTTTTTGAAAATTAACAATGTTTTTCACATAATTAAAATATGGCCGGAATTGGTGTGCTAGGCTAAAAAACATCTAGGTCCCAGACACGTTTCAGAAGGCGTCACCTGATCCTGACGTGTTTTAGACTGTTACAGAGAAATCGTACAGAATCTACTAGTTGCATTATAAGTACCCTAATTTATGCACTATTATACATGACACTTCACAGATGATATGCATGCATATAAAAAAATGCAATGATGATAGACGATGCCAACTTAAGAGGATAAGAACTGTCCAACCCAAATAAGCATCCATGTGGGGGAAGACCATGAATGATGTAAGAAGTCTAACGGCAGCGGGCTAAAATCTTGGAAGTGTCCCGGCTTGCAAACACACCAACCCTGGGTGGGATTTGAGCGAGTCCCCAGACTATGCAACCGAAGACTTAGAGGGTTTTGCCTTACCACAAGGTGAAGAACAAGAACAAGAATAAGGCCTCGTCATGTTGGTGGTTTGATGCATGTCCCAAATAATTAAGTTATAAGATGATGCATGTACATGATGTGAATACGAATATGAACCGTGTTATGATGAATTATGTTTTTATTGATAAGATTCTAGTGTACCACCAATTTTATTGAAATAAATAGAGGAAGTACATCCAAATAGCCGAGGAGAGATTCCTCTCGCTAAAAAGAAAAAGAGAAAGAAAATAAGTTCCAATCCCTTCATGACTTTTTCCCAAATCTCCACAAAAACCCCCAACACATGGTGGCTCCAATTGTACAAGAAAGACGCAGTCTGTATGCAGATGTTCTCAATATAAACCTTGTCACGTCTGAAAATAGCATCATTTCGATGTCTCCAAATGCTCCAACAAATGGCATGTGGTAGAATGAGAAATATTTTCTGTTTCACATGTTTCTGATCCGCCAACTTGCAAGTCTTGAAGAAAATTCACATAGCTTCAATATTCTAGCAGTTGAGTTGTATCTTAATAATTCCAGAAATCACCCTCCATACCTCCTTACTGACTTCGCACTGGATAAATAAATGGTCTACATCTTCATCACCATTACCATACCGTAGGCAAGAGATCGAAGCTTCCGGGACCCAGCGTCTTCTAAACACCTTGGTAACCAGCCTTTTCTGCCGCAACAGCCACATAAAGGCCTTGACTTTTAAAGGGGATTTCACCTTCCAAGCTTCATTGTAAGCCTGAAAATTAGTCAGATTTCCCTCCATCAAGTTGTACAAGGACTTAACTGAAAATGTTCCATTATTACTATTCCACACTATCCCGTCTCTTTGATTGTCCACAATCTGAACATCATTCAAAATCTTCTTAAGTTCCAAATACTCTTCAAATTCAGAATCCTTCAAATCCCTTCTGAGAACCACATTCCACTGAAGTTCCTCCATCTCCTGCTAATACATCTGCATTACTGTGCTCCATTTTTCCACTGCCAACTGATAAATGTGGGGGAATTTATCCTTAAGAGGAGATTCACCTACCCATTTATCAAACCAAAATAAGGAAAGTTGACCATCACCAATCTGAATCCTGCTGAATTTGAATATCCATTCAGCGGACTGCAAAATTCCTTTCCACAATGGAGAGATACTTGCCTGACTTCTGTGCAACAAGTAGAACTGTCTTCCCTCTTGATAATATTGATCTGATCAAACCTTTCCACACCTGTGATTCTTCTGCTAAAAGTCCCCAGATCCATTTCCCTAATAGAGCCATATTCATGGATGCCAAATTCTTAACCCCAAGACCAACTTTCTTAGTGGGTGTGCATTCTTTCTTCCAATTCACCAGTGGTACCCCTTTGCCATTTCCTTTATTCCACCCCCCAATAAGAAAGCTATTCTAATTATATCAATGCCTCTGCTCACCCTCTTAGGCATTAAGAAAACCAACATGTAATACACTGATATTGAAGACAGAACAGAGTTAAGCAAAGTGATTCTACATCCCAAACTCAAGTTCCTTGCCTTCCACTGAGAGAGCTTATTTTGCTATTTTGAGATCAATGGCTCCCAGTCCCCCTTCTTTGTGGCCTTATAATGTAAAGGTAATCCTAAATAAGTGATTGGAAGCCATTCCTCCTTGCAACCCAAAATATTTGCACACTCTGAAATGACACTGTCCTCCATGTTAATACCCACAATCGAGCTTTTCTCGAAGTTTATCTTCAGACCCGAAGTGTATTCAAAATTCTTTAGCACAAAAATCAGATTTCTCAGCTGTTCTGCTCCTCCTTCCAAAAAGATCAGAGTGTCATCAGCAAATTGTAGGTGCAAAACCGTACATTGAGTTCTATGAACAGTGGCCCCTTTAATCCAAACTGCTTCCTCAGTCTTATGGCATAACCGACTCAGAATATTAGCAACCAATATGAACAGGTATGGGGACAGAGGATCCCCTTGTAAAACCTGCCACATTTCCATTCACAATCATGGAGAATGTAGCAGATGTAAGACAATTCTTCACCACCTCCATCCACTTATCAGGAAAACCATGAAGCCTCGTAACGTTCCACAGACTCTGCCAAGACACCCTATCATATGCATTGTTAAAATCAAGCTTAACAAGTATACCCTGTTTCTTACTAATCTTCATGGAGAACAAGACCTCGTGTGCAATGATAAATGCATCCATCAGCTTTCTACCTGGCACAAATGCATGTTGGTTCCCTTGTACTAGTTTACCAATAATCTCCCCTAATCAGTTAGCCAACACCTTGGTGAAGATTTTATATGACCCATTCAGCAGACTTACAGGTCGAAAGTCCTTCAGCTCCACTGCATTCTGTTTTTTAGGAATGATCACAACAAAGGTATGATTGACATACTCCCCTCCTCTGCCTTTGGTAAACCATCCTTTAACTGCCTGCACAACATCATTTTCAATTACCTCCCAGAAGGACTGATAGAGGAATAGCTGGAACCCGTCTGGACCTGGCTCCTTATCACTCCCCAGTTCAAATACTGCCTTGCTAACTTCATCTTAAGAAATGCTTGAGCTCAGCATCTTCTTTTCTTCATCATTCAGTTTGACTGCTTCTGAATCATGCCAGGGAGGATACCATCTGTTTTCATCTGTAAACAACACCTTATAAAAATTTATGATTTCTCCCACAATAACATCTTCCTCATGTGTCCATATCCCATTTACTTTCAGAGACATAATGGCATTCCTTCTTTTCCTTCCATTAGCCATGATATGAAAAAACCTAGTATTGTTGTCCCCTTCTTGTAACCACTGAATACATGACCTTTGCTTCCATCTCCTCTCCTCTTCCATCTTCCATTCAACAAGTTGTAATTCTCAAAGATGATAGCTTTAACCTCTCCTGTGAAGATAGTTGTCTCTCCTCTTCTTGGAGTTCTAAAGGCGTGGTGTCCTTGAGCACATCTATTAAGCTTCTGTTATTTTCCTTATTCCTCACCAATGACCATTCTCTGACAGCTTTCTTCAACTCCCTCAGTTTGAATGCCAGAAATTGCATATCAACAAAACAGACCCTATCTTTACCCTGCCGAGAGGCCAGTTCTCTGTATTGTTCAAGATGTAACCAACTTTTTTCAAGTCTGAATGGTCTATTTCTGGGCTTCGACTGATTGCAGTCCACCATCAAAGCACAGTGGTCCGAAACTACTCCAGGCTGATCAGAAAGTTTGGCTAATGGAAATAAAGCATCCCACCTTTCATTGCAGATCCCCCTATCTATTATTGACATAGAAGGAGGATCTATGGAGTTACTCCATGTATACTTCCTACTCTGAAGAGGCAACTCCATCAATTCCATAACATTTATCCATTCATTGAATTCCTTCATGCCTGTAGTAACTCTTCCCCCCAGAGACTTCTGCGAAGGAGATCTGACTTCGTCAAAATCCACTCCAGTGCACCAGGCCATATCAAACTTATTTTTGCATTGAAACAGTTCCTCATACAAACACCTTCTTTCAACATAATTGTTTGGGCTGTAAATTCCTGAGAATAACCATGGTGTCCCATCTAGAATTTCACTTGGAATTACCGAGACTAAGAATTCACCCACCTCAGCTAACACACCTTTCCAAATATTAGAATTCCATACAATTAGAATTCCCCCCCCGACTGACCATTTGATCATCTAAATAAAAAGTCTGCATTATTTAACCCCGTTATTTGTTTAAGAAGATCCAGATTAATGCACTCCATCTTCGTTTTCAGAATACAAACAATCTCCAGTTGGCACCTCCTCACTATATCCTTAACTGCCTGTCGCTTAATCTTCCCATTCAAACCCCTAATGTTCCAGCACACCATCTTCATTGACAGCTCTGTACACCCCTCTTCTGACCTGTCCTATGTTTATCTATGCAGTAAACTTCCCTCCCGGACCTCAACAAGCTATTCAATTCCCTATAACCCTTCGGCTTCACTTCTTTATTTGTAACCACATCAGACGTAGATGCCCACAATCTCCTATACTGGCCAAGGATGGCAGTACCGGTACCGGTATCAGTGGGTACCGGTACCGGCCCGGTACCGGCCCGGTACCGGTCGGTACCCACGGTACCGGTGCCGGCCGATACCGGTACGTACCGGCCGGTACGTACCGGTATCGGCCGGTACTGCCATCCATGATACTGGCCAGTTCTATGCTTCAAATTAAAACCCAGAACCTCCGCCTCTCTCCAGAATCTGAGCATCGGACCATCTTTCCAAAAAATTACCCTGTGCTTCCTCCCATCCCTCTCCCTGTAATTTTTCCTTCCACACTTTATATTTTTTGCTTTAGCATGTTGGGAAAGTGGTAGAGGCGACGAGATATTGGGGGAAACCTGCATACAAAAAACCTGCGTACCCGGGACATAGGTAGATGCCTGATCCAATTCCGCCACTGTCTCCTTCGGGGCCAACTGTTGGCCTTCCTCCTCACCTTGAACAGAATTCCCACCACCCTTGGCAGGATGGTTTCCTCCTGCCATGACGCTTGCTAACCTCCCCCGATTTGAGGAAACTGTTGCCTCCGCTGCTTCTTGATGAGAACTAATCAGCTGGACGGCCCCACAGGCAGCTGAATCTTCAGGAAAGATTGGATCTTCCACCACCGCCATGCTCCCCTTCCTCCATTTGTAAACCCTAACGGTATTGCACCTTCCTCTCCGCATCCCCTTTCGCACTCCCCGGACGACCTGGGAAACGAGCTCCTCAATCGCAGCTTGCCACATTAAGTCAGTCGAAGACAGCTCGACCTTCTTAAATAAGGCTGGCTGGACCGGTTCGGAGCTAGCAACATGAACTACTGAGCCACGTTGCTCAATCCGCCTGGTCGGTTCACTAAAAGGAACTGGTTCCTTCAACAACTCAGTTTCTGACTCGGCCGATCCCATCTCCTTCAACCCGATCATCTTCTTCCTCTGAACAGCATCACTACAAGCTCTAGGATCCCTGTTCTGATCCATGACAACATGTTTCAACTCTCCCTGATTTCAAACAGAAAACATCGCGTCCTTCAAAACAGATTGAAATGAAGATCTTCCATTCTCCTCCAACCCCAGCTTACCTGCCGAAGATGAAGCAGATGCAATCTCCGGATCCCCTGTTTTGACAAAACCATCTCTATTCACCCTATACTTTTTATACTCTGCAACTACTTCCGCCCACGTCCAGTCCTGATGAACCTGTTCTTCGAATAAAAGTTGTGAGGTCTGCTCCAAGGCCATCTTAACCACGTAACAAATTCCCCCTACCTGAATAGTCTGCCTGTCAGGAAAGCTTCTAAATCACCCATTTCAATAAGAACTCTAGCATATTTGAACAGGCTGCCATCAGGGGATTGGGATCCACCTCTCTGAGAATGCCAAAATGAGACACAATGGCCTCAAAAGTTTCGACATTCCATAGATGGAGAAGAAGGCCGACGATCCTACCAAACCTTACTGCCTTCAGGCGCTGGAAAAGATGCAGTCTCCGCACTCCAAGAAGAAATATGGAAGCACGTCTGATCTGATCCGAACTCACCCATCTTCAAACCTTTAAGTCTTCATTCTGGATACGGCATCTTGACAAGGAAAGACCCATCTAGCAACTCCCTAATCCACCATGCAATCTCCCCCGGCCAATGCTTATTTAGAACTTTCTTCACAGCATCAACACCTCCTTCAACCTGAGCCATATGCTCATTAGGTTGAACCCCAGAGAAAACCAGACAACTACCCAACCATGCAGAAGTTTCATGAATAGCAGGGGACCAAGGTGCTTCAACTCTACCAGGATACTTCATGTTCGGCCTATGAGAAAGATCCTCCGTAGAAGATCCCAATGATGGCCTTCCCCTTTCAACAAATGAAGATACAGGCTTCACGCATGAACTGCTCTTGTGCCCCACACCATTGTACCGGAGGCATCAAAGTGGCTCTCTGCACATCCTCGCCCAATGCCCTTTCCCCAAACATCTAATACAAGTATCCATATTGACTGGAAGCACCTTCCCTGCACTTTCTTCCTGTCTGCCTTCTCCCCCCTCTCCTGTACCCTCTGCCTGTCTACCTTCTCTACCAGATCTCCTCTTAACGTCCCTCCAAGCATCCTCCACATCACCTGAGCACCCTCCTTCCGCATCGCCAGAGCACCCTCCCTCCATTTGTCAAAGCTGAATTATGTTATGGTGAAGCATGTCACATATCTAAGAATCATGAAAATATGCAAGATTAGTATGCACATAGCATGACTAGATGATAAAGAATCTGTTTAGGATCACAAGCATGTATATATGATATTATTGTTCCAGCATGAATGAATGTTTACAATGCTTTTCCCATTTATATGAATGTACCAAAAACCATGGATTTGTAGATTATGAGCTTCCTGAATCAACTGGGACAACATTTTCAGGAGAGGTAGACTATCAAGTTGACCTTGAGGCCGAGCTCAAGGAGGATCGGGAGGACTTAGTATTCGAGTTCCAAGACCGGCTAGATAGACATAGGTTTATGTTTATTTTTAACTTAAAATCTTGATGTAATAAGTTAGTCGAGTCTCTTGAGATGTGATAGTTTCATTTGGATTTTGTAGAGATCTTAGAAAAGTATTATATCTTAGTTGTTATTTTCAGCATTTATTCTTTATTTAGTGGATTATCTTGTGGCAATGATTGTTGTTTCATTTGATCATGGATGGATGTATGCTCACTCTGGAATTCATGGACATGTCTGGGTTGTTCCCACTGGCATGCCTGCCAGTCCGCAGTAAGTTGACATAACCTAACTGGGTCGGCGGGGGCGTGACAATGAGAGAGAGAGAGAGAGAGAAGGAAACTAGGGATTTTCACCTTGTTTTGCAGCAAGAACAGAGGGGAAGAATAAGGAGAAGTGGAAGAGAAATTGAGCTGAAGCCCACCTCTTCGCATAGGCAGATTCTTTTCAGCATCCTCTATGCCATGGAAGCTGTAAGGACTTGAAAATAAATACAGGGTATATAGATAATTTTAAGGAATAAAGGGTTCAATTGCAAAAAGATAAAAACTTAGGGTCATAAATAAACTCTCCAGCACCCTAAGATCAACCCTACAGGGACCTAATTGTAAATCCAGAGGTGTGAACAGAAATTCTAAACATTAAGGGTTAAAAAGATATGCTTAAAGACTAGGAGGTTTAACTTAAAATTCCCTAAACATGGATAGACCCTTAATGAGACTGTTTTACTGGCCTAATGGACCTTAAAATAATGGGTTCTGGTAGTTTATTAAGCATTTTTTACGTGGATTTTAGGTGGGCCTTAATGGGCTGCTAGTTTAAAGGTAATAGACCCTTATTGGGCCACTTTTGGTCTTAATAGGCCCATTAGAAGAGCAGCAGTCAGCCACCTCCTTCCCAAAAAGGAGGTGGGCAGGTGCTGCTCCTTTCATTCCTATCCACAGTGGGGTGTGTGTGTGTGTGTGGGGGGGGGGGGGGGGGGAGAGAGAGAGAGAGAGAGAAGCAGCAGAAGAGAGAAAGAGAGAGGCAGGGGAGGAGAGGGGAAAGGCAAGAACGGAGACTAGAGAACCAGCAGAATAGAGGAGAAGAAGAAGCCACCTTGCAGCTGCAGCGTGTTGGAGGGGGGTTGCACAAGGAAGCTTCCCACAGGTTGCACACCTTGCAGCTACCCCTCACACTTCTTACTTGGGACTATTAAATGATACAAGAAAAGGGCAGGTTCTGTCGAAATCACTTCTTGAATAAAAGGTGTACAAAAGATGGCATGATATGATTATTTCAGTTATGTCTCAAGACTGCAAGAGCCTGCTTTATTGGAGCTTATGATTTCTTTTGAAGAGGAAATCCTAGAAGTTAGTTAACTCCATGTTTAAGCATTCAAAAGATGTGGGGGATTATGGGTTTAAGATCTGTGCTTAAAGAAACATGGTAAGGCAAGCATGTGTATGCTGTCATCAAAATTATCCATGCATATATCCATATGTTTAATTGATTCATTATGAGTTCTGTCATCTTTGGAATGATGGATTTCTTATCTTCTTTCATGCCAAGATTGCACATAAGCGACAAAATATTTTAAGGAGACTTGTTTGATTGGATGAAGAGCAATATAGCACTTGCATGATTATGAGTTTCAAATTACAAGAATACCAAAATCAGAAAGAGAAGGGTATAAGATTAGACCTCATGTCAAAGAAACAAAATCTTTTTATATCTATTTAAAAAATCAGATTTATGCTATTAACGTTGAAACCTTTTTTTATATCTTTGAATAGTACAAGTTATACGCTACTATAATATTAGTTAAAGAACCTGGACTCTTATCACAAGAAATAAGATATTTAACAGAAAGCCTCCACGAAGGAAAAAGTGCTAAAGAGCGAGATGAACACCTCTGTAAAGATTGTGGTATACATGAGAAAGCTGAAACCTTTTTCAAAAGATTTAGACACCCTCTGCGTATTCTTTTAAAGATCCTGCAGTAAGAATGAAAGTTGAAAACTTTCTGTTTGGATCGAATAATGTTTTATTTTATTAAGATTTCATGATTTTTTTCCATAATCATAAATGGAAAGGTGGAAGATTTTTTCAAAAGTTTCAGAGGGCTAAGACAAGGGGATCCTCTGTCCCCTTATCTCTTCATATTGGTGGCAAATGTTCTCAGCAAACTTTGTCAGAGGGCAGAAGAGGCAGGTTGGATTCAGGGGTTTAAAGTTTTAAATTATTTTCTGACAGTTTCTCATCTGCAATATGCAGACAATACCTTGTTTTTTATGGAAGGAGGGGTTGAGCAGCTGCAAAACCTATTGTTTGTCTTGAAGAACTTTGAATACACTACCGGGCTTAAAATCAATTTTGAAAAAAGTTTGATTCCGGGAATTAATATGGAGGATAATGTGCTTAATGATTTGCTAGTATTTTGAATTGCAAAGTGGAACGGCTCCCTATTCTTTATTTGGGGTTACCAACAAATAAGGCTGATTGGGAGTTACTGATTTCCGGATTGCAGAAGAAATTGTCTCAGTGGAACGCGAGGAATCTGAGCCTAGGGGGCAGAATTACTTTGCTTAATTCTGTTTTATCATCTATTCCAGTGTATTATATGTGAGTTTTTGTGATACCAAAGGCGGTGGTCAGGAATATTGATCGAATCCGAAGATTTTTTTTCTGTGGAAGGCAATAATGACAATAATAAAGGAATCCCTTTTCTGAAATGGCAGAACGTTTGCAGACAAATAAAGAAAGGAGGACTGGGTGTTAAAAATTTGACCTCCATGAATCTGGCTTTGTTGGGTAAATGGTTGTGGGGTATGCTGTCTGAGGATTCACAGATGCGGAAAGTGATTATGGAAGCAAGATATTATACAAGCTGTGGAAGATTTCATCTATTCAGCACAAATCACAGAACCATGTCACCAATCTGGAAGGGTATAATGAAATCAGCAAAATGGGTTTATAAACACAGCAAGATCAAAGTAGGCGATGGGCAGAATACTTATTTTTGGCATGACAGGTGGGCTGGGGACTCTACTCTCAAGGATAGATTCCCTCATATTATTTTTTTCCTCTTGCTGTAGATAAATGGAACACAGTCAGTGACATGTATTCTATGGATGTGGGGAGGATTCATTGGGATGTTATCCTTAGAAGAGCTTTGAAAGACTCAGAAATTGAAGAATTTACAGAACTAATAAGCATATGGAATGATGTTCAGGTCAAGGTTCGCCGTCTCCCGGATCCAGATCGGATCGGGTTCTTGCATATACGGGTCGGATACGATCCGGCTCGGACGAGTCGGTCCGGTTCAGGCCGGTTCAGTTTTTTTTTTTTTTTTTGAAAAAAAATCTTCAGTTTATTGACATAAATATACAATTTTATGAATTATACTAGATGTTTTTATTACAGTAAATGATTATGAGTCATATCTAACAAGAAAACATCAATTTCATACATTTAATTACGTAAAAAGGACCCTAGGTCTCTAGCATACTAATTAAAAAGAATTGAATATAAGAAATATCAAAATCTCATAAGTTTTTCAGACATGATATTATATATGACAATATGACATATGCAGTATCAGCAGTACATGAGTCATAAAATCACTCAATCATCTTCATCAAAATCATCAGAAGAAGCAAAAGATCCCTCATCATCTCCACCAAAGTCTAACTCAATCTGTGTAGGAGGTGGGACATATGGATGTCTCTGAATACATTTAACTATCTGAACAAATGATGGTGTGTGAACAACAGTAGATGAAATATGAAACTCTAAAAAAAATGCTCTCACAGCATCCACGATGTCTGCTCTAGATCCTCTAGTAGACGTAGATGACGATGGACGAGTCGACGATGTAGGCGGCATGTTGTCGAGTGTGTATGTCCTCTGCTAGATGATGGCTCCTCCTACCTCAGAAACTGTTGGAACTATACACAGACATCACGAGGAACTGAAGGACATGGGATGCTATCTTTGCGTATCCCTGCAAGATGCTCCGAAAAACGATGGATCCCGCTAACAAAGTGTCCACAGTAAAGACAATGGATCCGTCGATCTCCTGAGACTGTATACCCGTGGTCCCATGCTGGATGACGTCGCTCACATGGCATCTGCAAAAGAAGAATTGAAAGAATAATTTAAGAACATGATCTTCATTTGAAATTTTGAACTATTGAACTATATTAAATTATTAAAATGAGACAAACACATTAAGACTTAAAGGTTTAAAATCACAGCAAAAGTCAAGAATGAAATACCAATAATGGCCCCAATATGGATACTGTGAAGGCATGGCATAGCTATAAGTCCCCGTCGGAGCATTTCCTAGTAACTGAACTTGATAGTTGGACACCACGTAGTCTTGATATTAGCTCTAAGTCATATAGGAGCTATATCTCGGATGAAATTCTGCCGAGTACTGCTGATATGTCACATCACCCGGTCTGTATATGATTGGCCGTGGTACTGCAGGAACATAAGGTACACCTTCAACATAACTGTGACCACCATATGGATATGCACCTGAAGTAGAATATCCATACATAATTAATGTTGGTTGATGGTATCTTGAGACCGAATGATCATCACTGTAAGACGATGTACTCTCATATCATGTATGTGGCCACCGCTGGGAGTTAGATGCATTAGAACTATAATGTCCCACGCTTGAGCTTCTCTCATCTTGTATACTCAGCCCATCAAGCTCTCTCATGATGTGGTGCAACCCTTACTCATACATGATCGTGCCAAGGTCAGGATTATAAAAATGCTCATCATTTGAGGATGAGTCAGTGCGCATCTAATCTGGTATGTCTGCATGTTGTCTCCTCTGACAACACAGAACCTTTATCAGAGCACGAGGTAGTGCCTCCACAGCTTCATCTGGCCCACGAGCTCCATAGTCAATATCCTGAGTAGCGTACGTTAAGTCCTGCTTCCCAGTATAAAGGACCCTACCTCCCCCACCCCCACTACCACGGCTACCACCAGCTCCACCATCACTAGTATGGCTACCACTAGCTCCACCACCACCACCACGAACAACACCCTAACCACCATCCCCACCACCCCCCGCGCCACCATCATCAGTATCATCTACAGCTGATGAAGAAGATCCATTCACTGAGACTCGAGTATCAGAAGGAGATGGTGTCTCATCTTGAGCATTAGGATCCAAGGTTTCTAAGTCTGCAATGTCAAGTGGATCATCCTTCTTCTTCTTGTCCTTTTTAGATCTTGTTAACACTTTTGATATCTGGTACTTCATGCCACTCCATCCCTACTTACCCTTTGAAGTTACTTCTTTGCCGCCTGCTTGCTTCTGCACGACACCAACTGGGATACATACTGGAAGGCGTGCAGTGGAATGACGTGAACTTTGACTAGAAAGTTGTCCCTGTGTAGGTCCACTCTGTACAGGTTGAGATCTGGATGGATGCCGAAGTGCTAGTGAAGCTGGAGGACGCTAAGGTGCATGTGCAATTGGAGAACGCTGAGGTGCAGGACCCTGCATTAGCCGTTCCCACTATACTGAGTCATCTAGAGGTATTACGCTTCTGCCCCTTGTGACCAACTGATCATCATCATTATCATCATCAGCCTCTAAGTCAACCTCTTGATCATGACCTTCTGCATGCTCCTAATCATGACCTGAACCAGCAATATGTTCATCATCTTGTTCTCCACCTGCTGTTGTTGCTGATATTTCTACTGCCAAGAAAGTATTTGGACGAGGGCCCTAATCAGGATCTACTGTCTCATCGAGTTCTGGCTCTCCACGATCTATTATTTTAGCAACCCTAGGATCCTCATCATCTCGAAGGTAACTAAGATCAGTGGGAACATAATCACCCTCTCCCTTCTTTGCATCATGTTGCAAATGTTTAATCCTCAGCCTCATATTGTAGTGGACATACACAAGCTTGTCCAAGCAAATATGTGACAACTGATTCCTAATCTTCATATGTATCAGTGCAAACTTAGACCAGTTCCGCTCAGATCCACTGGAGGAAGAAGTATACGACAAGATTTTGATGGTTATGTCTTTCAACATTGGTGCAGACTTTCCATAATTCAACTACCAATCAGCTACAAAACAAACAATAAAAGTCTATCAAGATATGAAAATTAGAAAGAGCAATATATGGAAGTGTTTTCTAAACAAAGTTCTTTTTATACTAGCATCAGATCTCTCACGGCCAACTATAGCTGATGGCTCTGCAAATGTGCCTACTACCTCCCGAAAGATTTTTATATACATAATTAACAATATTATTACTTTCTTTGCATAACAGACACAAAGAAATGATTGAATAATAGATTGGCCACCCTACTTCATTAATTGCCTCACTGCTGCATTCGGATCACCCACAAGTCGGTTGACTACCATTGTCACAGCTGCAATCAAGTCATCATTGTACACCAATGAATAAGCGTACTGAAATGTCGGATTGAGATAATACGCTATAATAAAAGAAAATCATCCATCAAACATCATTATAAAAGTTAAAATTATCACCAAAGGTCATGAAATGTAAATTGTTCACCTGCCATATGCAACTCTCTGCCCATCTGGAAGTTCCACCTTCTTTCTTGACAGGATCCAGCTGTCCAATTTCTTTCAGCATCAAATCTACACAGTGGGCTGCATATAGAGTCCAGAACAAATGAGTCTGCAGAGCATTAGCTCCTCTCATGTTTTCTTGTACGCAGAGCCATTATCTATCACCACTTGGACAATGCACTTCTCGCCAATTTCCTCTACGACACTGTCCATCAGTTGCATAATGTATTCATGATTATGTATATGATTTGATGCATCCATAGACTTATGATAGAACACTTGTCTGTCGCAATAGACAAGAAAGTTAATAAGACTGCTCTTGGTGGTCCCTGACCAACCATCACACATCAGGGTAACCCCATATTTCTCCTACTTTTTCTTAAAAGAACCAATGTATTGCTTGATCTCCTTTACCTCATCATCAAGATATTTTCCTGCCAGTTCTTTTGGAGCAGGGGGTTTAACATGTAACCCTTGAGCTTGTGATTCATGAATCATACGAATAGTAAGGGTTGTTTGCTACATTAAAAGAGATGCATGCATGATGCCAAAATTTTGTCACAGCCCTTCCCAATATGTATCTTGGACCACTCTTCTTATTGTAGCTATCATCAACCCTTGTCTATTTCCTATGCTCCCTAGGAAACATATAAGGGTCAACCTCCTCAACAGGAGTGCTTGATTTGTGCTTCTAAGGCCTTAAGTTGTAGGTGCTGGTCCAATAGTAAAATAAGAGGACCTGATGATCCACCAGCACCTGATGATCCACCAGCACCTGATGATCCACCAACACCCTGCTGAGTTCTCATAAATTCTCTCTCCCGATGCTCATGCCTACTGAGCTCCAACACTCGCCGAGTACGTAGAGAAGGAGGCTCACGTCCATGTACCTCCTGAACATCATCATCGCCATCAGACTCAATCCAGCCTCCTTCTTCATCATTATATCCTCTACCTGCAACTCCATAGATCATACGTTCTTCCCTCTCTTTCTGCAACCTTCTTTAAGCACACTTCCTTCAAACTTTTCAAGTGTTGAGCCATCTACGTCCTGACCTCCCCAGGAACATTTTTACAACCAACCACTTCATTATACCCAACAGTTTTTCCTCCTGCAAGGTGCTTCTTCAATCAAGAAACACTACCGCCCTGTCCTATAAACTGACAGTAATTCCACTTGAACTTATGCCTATTGCCATCAATCATGCTCCCATGCTGCCATTCGATGTCTCCGAACTCTCGACGAAGGGGTGGGATGGCCATCTAATGACAACAAAGAAATGAGAAATAAGAACAAACAAATACATTAAATAACAAGTAAGAATAATATAAAAGCATAACTTAAAGTGTATTAAATAAATATTAAATATTAAATCATGAAAATAAATAAATCATTACTATATACTTAAAAAATTACATAAATTACAAATATTAATTGAACATATTTATAAAAGTATAACTTAAAGTGTATGAAGAACAAAAATATAAGTTGAGGGCATGTCCAAAATTTATATACAAGTATCACATTTAAAAATTATTAAGTAATAATATATAATACCATTACCTAATTTAATTACTTAAAAATAAGATTTCAAATTAAAAATTTTATACTTAAAACATACAAGTTAAAATATAGATCTAAATCTAATCATTTTTTACTTCTAGAATATAAAGTAGACAATTTATAAATTAATTTACATTTTAAATTTTATTTCATATTTTAATAATAACATTAATACATTAATCTTCATAACTTAACATTTTGAATGAAATTTTAAGCAAACATGTGAAACTCATAAATCTATGCCCATCATCACATAAATAGATCATTTATTTATTTTTTGATTTTCTGCATTTTTTATATTTAAATAAAAATCTACCTCAAATTTGAACAAATTTAGATTTTTTCATGTCAAATTTACAAAAAGACAATAGATCTACCTTTTCTTCATCTCTTAATACCCTAAAGAACATCAGACAACAAGAAAAGAAGAGAAAAATAAAAAAACTTAGGGTTCGGATGCTTACCTTGTTGAAATCGGATGAAAACGTTCCAAAGAGCTAGAAAATCCCTTTCCTTTCTAACAAAATCAACTTCAAACCTTCAAAACGTTTGGATCTCACAAAAACACCAAGAGAAATGGAAGCAAAAAGAGGGGGAAGGGTTTGGAAGGGTGAAACTCTTGCGTCTGGCGCATTTCTGTCCGAACAGAAATGTTGCGAACAATTTTAGGGGTTTTAAGCCCTGCATCGTATCGGATCGCAGCGTCTCGGACGGTATCGGGCCAGATCTGAGCGACTCAACTTGTATCGGGCCAGATCACACCGCTTCACTGTGAGACGGTACGATCCGGCCCGATACAAGCCGAGTCGATGCGAGCCGGTGGCTATTCAAAGCGACTCGGGCGAGCCGACCGTGCCAGCGATGGGGTCCGCGCAGATCCAAGTCGACTCGCACGAGTCAGCGCGATCAGGTACGATACGGCTAACCTTGGTTCAGATAAATCTTCAACAAAGAGATGGGCTAGTTTAGGAGGAAAATAATGGTTATTTCTCAGTTAAATCTTTGTATGAATTGATAGAAGGTGATTTACCAAATTATCCTTCTTTCAATGAGGTCTGGAGGGTCAGATCTCTGCTAAAGGTCAAAGCTTTGGCTATTATTTCACAGAAGACTTGTCCCACTCTTTATTCCATGTGGCAAAATTGATGAAGATGCAGAACATTTATTCATTCATTGTTAAATCAGTAAGGATGTTTGGAGAGTTAGTTCAGGGATATTGAAGGTGAATCTCAGCTTTCGAAGTATTGAAGATATGTGCATCTTTTTCAAAACATATAAGGTAGCTGGGAGGAAAACATTTCAGCAGAAATCTTTTCTCATTCTTCCACATGTGGTTTGCTGGAATATCTTGAAAAACAGGAATGATAACCTTCTCCGGTGGACAAAGGTTTACATTGAGAATATCTATCTTCAAGCGGTTTCCTTTTGGAATCATTGGAGCATAGATGGCAGTACCAGTACCGGTACCGGTATCGGTGGGTACCGGTACCGGTATGTACCGGCCGGTACCGGCCCAGTATCGGCCGATACCCTTTACAGGTATGGTACCGGTGCCGGCCGATACCGATACCAGTATCGGCCGGTACTGCCAACCATGCATTGGAGTCGTTATGTGTTAGGTGTTTCAGCAGGGTCTTGGGTTAAGTTGATGGAATTCATGTAATTTTATTTTTGTGTCTTCGCCAGAGGAATCTCTCCGCTCGGCTTTTATGTACTTCCTCTATTTATTTTTAATAAAATTGGTGGTACACCTAATTTCTTTTCCAAAAAAAAAAGGAAGTGGCATCCATTCATTAGCCGAGTACCAATCAAGGAAAAGGCCCAAAACCGTATCCACCTTAATAGCCTGGCGGTGCAATCTATCAAAAATGGTTTGCCATACCTCAATTTATATTTATCATTATTTATAAAAAAGAAGAAGAATATAAAGTTCAAGAAAAAATATAAATTTATTAAAAATTAGATAAAATTAAATGATATAAGTTAATATTTTGTTAACATTTCCATTCTGAAGATTTTACCATAACTAGTATATTAGTGGATTACATATGCCATTTAGATGCATCAAAAGAGAAAAAAACACGCACTGCATCATGACAATTAAAAGAAACATTCCTTTGAAAGGATGAGAGAATTGGGGTGGTAAGCGAGGGAAGGCAGTAGGAATTACATCCCTACTGAGTTTTTATAATTGAAACTCATGAAGTTGTTACATGTTTGTTAGGTCATGCAACTTGTCATTAATTCAAATTAAATTGGGATATGAATTTATTTACCTCCTCTTCATTGTTGTATGGTAGACATGATTAGTTTCTTAAACTTTTTTGTTAATATCTTATCTTTTTGTTTTGACTTTCAAAAATAATATATCTTATCTTTTTGTTTTGAAATTGTGCACTATTGGACATCTATAAAAGGGGACCGTTACAGAAGCTGTCAGGAGGTTGAGCCACTCCATCAAGCTAGGCCAGGGAACTCTTCATCATTTGATTTGATGGACATGTGTCAAATTACTTCTGATCAAGAACCTTAGTTTCCCCTCCTGTTTTTCGTTTTGTGATAATCTACACCTTGATGCTGTCCAAATACCGTGTACCAAGAAATCTGCTTATAGGCTTACGGGATTAGTAACGCACATTACCTCATTCAATAATCGAGGATTTATATCCTCTAATGAGCGTGATCCCCTTTCTTTCATCTAGTCAAGGTCTCCAATTAAGCACAACAGAACAGAAAGCCTATATTTAAAAACGAATAACACCTATTAAGCTATTTGCCAAACTACCATAATTTTGTAAATACTTTTAAGGGAACATCTATTCATTTTTTAGAATTTTCATATTTTTTGAAATTTTATAAGTGATTAAAAAATATTCAAATAAGGGGGACCAGACCGGATCAGTCCGCGATCAGATCAGATCAGATCAACTGAATTGATCAATCAGGACCGAACCAATATGTGCCCGATCCTCGATCCGATCCTTCTCACCTGATTCACGCGGACCTACTATAGAACTCGACAACAAGGGAAAGAAGAAAGCCAGTCACAACTGGTTTTGCTAGAGTTGATTCCAATGGAGATCGACCCTAGAGCTTTAGGAGATTCCAATAATGACGGAGATAACAATTGCATGGACAAGATCAAGAGGGAAATCATCCGAAGGACCGCCTCTATTTTCCTCCATTGCCCATTCCCCACTCATAATTCTTGGCTTCCTCCCTTACCTTCCTCCAACAGACCCAACAGAAGCGCCATCAACCAAACAGTTGATTCTCTGTTGAATGTTTTTTTTTTGGTGGGGGTGGGGAGTGGGGGGGGGATGGGGACTATAACCGGTATGTGATGCAATATGAGCAATGCTACCATAACTATATCTCATATCTCATGGTCAAAGTATGTAAACCATATATTCAATCAATATAATGTACGTCTAGAATAAATGTAAGTTTATATAAGTTTATTCAAGTTTTTTTTTTGTCCAATAGCATCTTATGTACTTCAAATCAATGTAATTCAACACAACTACGTATTGGACTTGTTTTTAAAAAAAAAATTGAAATGTTTTCCTATTTTTTTATTTTTTTTCTGCTGCCCGATCCAGCCAACCCTGCTCAGCCAGGATCAGATTGGGATCGGCTGATCCAATCGGTTTTGGGCCGACCGATCTGGGACCTGATCCCGAGTTTCCTAACCTTGATCCACTGAAAGCACAAATTTAGGTTCAAAAAATTCTGGCTCAAAGAAAAATGTTTTCTTAGAAGAAGGAAAGTATGGGTTGAGGTAGAAGAGGGGATTTCTACTATGGTTTCTTTGAACCGTCGGTTGAAGACCTTGGCTCAGGCTCTATCACAATTGGGGGCTGCTAGAAGGCTTCCAGGAAAGGAGATTAAGATGGGATTCTTGATCAGATTAAGGCTTATGATTCTTGGAGAGGGCCAGATAGCTTGATGAGGTGGACAGGGAGGCCAGACAGAAACTCAAAGATGACTGTCAAGATATCATTCTCAAAGAAGAGATATATTGGAAGCAAACGTCTAGGGATAAATGGGTGAAAGAAGGGGACAGAAATATACCTTACTTTCACAGGTTAGCTTCAAGTAGAAGAAGGTTAAATCTCATTAGATCTATTAAGGTGGGAGATCAGACTCTCCTTCAAGAAGATGATATTAGGAGATACATCTTTGATTTTTATGCTGGGTTGTTTACAGAAGAGGACACTTGGAGACCTACTATTCAAGATGACCTCTGGCCTCAGCTGCAGGAGGAGGAGAAGAGGGATCTGATTGCTCCTTTATCTGAAGAGGAGCTTAAGCAAGCAGTGTTTGGCTTGGCAATGACAAGGCCCCTAGCCTAAGATGACCTCTTGCCTCAACTACAGGAGGAGAAGAAGAGGGATCTGATTGCTCCTTTCTCCTTTTCAAGGCAATGTTGAAGTTTCAAGAGGGTAAGGCCCATCTCGAGGGCATCAACAAGACTTTCTTGGTGCTTGTCCCTAAGAAGCTCGGGACCGATTGTTTATCAGACTATCGCTGCATCAGCTCAATTAATGGAGTTTATAAGATAATTACAAAAATGGTGGCCTCAAAGCTGGAGTGGTCAATTAAGTGATCAGCTAGAACCAGAGTGGCTTTACTCGTGGGAGACACACGAGGAGAATTTTTGGTGGCTCATGAATGCATCCATGCTTTGAAGCAACATCATCACAGGGGTCTATCTTAAAACTGGCATGTTTTGAAGCAACATCATCATAGGGGTCTTATTTTAAAGCTGGATTTCAAGAAAGCATATGACACGGTCAACTGGAGTTGTCTGCTCTAGGCTCTGAAGAAAATGGGGTTTGGGCAGAAATGGGTCTCATGGATTAGATAAAATGCATTTCTTCTGCCTCTTTTGTTGTTCTTTTTAGTGGTGATCTTCTACACTTCTTTCATGGTGGAAGCGGTCTCAGCCAGGGGGACAATGTCCCCTCCTTTCTTTGTGGTGGTAGCACATGGCTTGTGGCAGGTTTCCCTATACACCATGGTGGAAGACAAAACCCACCTTCAGTATGCTGATGATATTGTGCTGTTTCTGTCTAATGATTGGGACAAGGTATTCATTGCCAGATTGATTCTAGAACTGTTTCAGGAGCTCAGTGGATTGTCTATCAACTTTCACAAGAGTCAGGTTGTAGGGATTAATGCGGATGACAAGATGTTGATTAGATTGGCTACTATTCTAGTCTATCAGATAGATTGCTTCCTTATCATATATCTTGGACTCCCCCTTACACCTAGCAGGTTGCAGTTTAGATATCAGTAGAGGGTGGTACAGAAGTTTCCATCCAGATTAGCAAGCTATCAGCAGAGGGTGGTAAAGAAGTTTCAATCCAGATTATCAAGCTAGAAAGGGAGGCTTCTCTCTTATGGGGAGAGATTAGTTATGTGCAAGTTTGTTCTAGATAACCTTCCTGTTTACTTCCTCTCCATTTTTCGGATGCCAAAAACAATGGAAAAGCAGCTGGAGGCTATTAGGTGCAGGTTCTTTTGTAAGGGCGATGGAGAACACCCTAGGAAGGGTGGTCATGACATCTTGTGAAGAGTGTGCTGAAGGAAGGAAAATGGGGGCCTGGGAATCAAGAACCTAGATGACTTCAACCTTGCATTACTATCTAAATGGCTTTGGAATCTGGGGATAGTAGACACCAAGTTCCGATTGGACGTTATTCGTGAAAAATACTACAACAGAGATAGATCTTGGGATTTAGTTCCAACATCTTTGTGCAGAGTTTCCTCTGTTTGGATAGGTGTCCTTTAGAATGCAGATATCATCAGAGCTGATGTACAAGTCTCCCTTGGAGATGGATGGCGTTGCAAGTTTTGGTTGGATAAATGGTGTAGTGCCTCACCACTATCTTCTTTATTCCCTCCTTATTCCAAATTGTATCCCATCCTTCGGTGTCAAGTGCTCCACTTGGGGGAGGCTGGATTCCTTCATTTAGGAGGCAGTTGAAGGAGGAGGAAATTGTGGAATTTGGAAACTGCAACACTTCAAAAGTGGTTCAGTCTACAACGGATTCTTGGGTGTGGAATTGGAATACAGCAGACTCTTTCTGTGAGATCAGATTATCATGTCATAGCTGATAGAGGCTCTCATCATCCACTCAAGCAAGTGCGGGATCCGAAGAGCCCCCTCAAATTCAAGGTTCTTTTATGGAGGATCTCTCATCGTCGACTGCGTACTAGGGATCGATTGGCCCACTTTATAGAGAACATGCCCATGACCTACCCCTTATGTGGATATCCAAAGGAATCCATTGATCACCTACTTCTAAAATGTGAGTTCAGCCAGGAAGTGTGGATGCTCATCTTCAGCCAACTTCGAGTTGGGGATGATCCTACTGCCTCAATGGATTCGGTGGACAACCTCATTCTTTCTTGGGGCAGGAAGTATTCCCCTAAGGAGGACGCGAAGGTCTGGTAGCTTTCTTTGCATGCGATCCTCTGGCTATATGGGGAGAGCGAACAAGAGGTTTTTAAACTCCAAGCTTTGGTCCTGGAGAGAAATGTAGCTTTTGTTTCTTCTTCACTTAGGGAATGGGCAATGTTTCTTGTAAAGTGAACGATAATACTTCATCTCTTTTTCATCTTTTAGGGAGCTGATTTTAGCTACACCACTTCGGTTCCTCTTCTATGGAGGGAATCCATGAGGGTTTTTGTTCTTCACTCTTGTACATTCACCTTTTTTCTTACTTAATACAGTCAGTGACATCCACTTCTCAAAAAAGGAAGGTGGGAAATCTTTCCTGTTTTTTTTACCCTACTGAGGCGGTTGCACTTAATAAGTTCCTATGATAAGTATCTCATTAACTATCCCCAATAAATTTATAAAAAGGCCCTGTTTGGACCTGACCTAGCTATCTCTCCTATCGGATTTTTATTAAATTCTATCATTTTGTTGTTGTTTTTTATTATTATTTTATTTGGAGAAATATAGGTTGGTTTTATTTATTTCATTTCTTAGACTATGAGAGCTTGGAGTTAGCCCTCAGGGAGTCTGGGACTTCGGATCAGACGAAGATCTAAGTATATGACTTCTCTCCACTAACCTCGGTCAGTGTTAATTACGTCGAACAACCACTCGACAACTCTTGATTAACCGTCCGTATGATGCCCTTAAAACCATCTATACTACCACACAGCATGCACGCGAGATAGCTTTAAAATCCTTAGTCTCACCCAAGTCTTTTTAGGATATTTGGATTTGTTCGAATGTCTTGGAGTATTTGGATTTGTGCTAAGGCTTTTAGAGCAAGCCCTTAAGTATTTAAGATTTATTTTTAAAGGCTTTGGGATTGATTCCTGATTGTTTAAGATTAACTCCAAGTATTTAAGACCCCTAGGGGTATTTTGGTAATTATGTTACATTAAGGTTATTAAAGTCTTCTTAGGTCTTTAATATCTTATTAAAGGTTTGAAAACCCTTAGAATGTATTTTGAAATTATCTTGAACATTCTTATGTCGCAGGGGAATTTCAGTAATTTTACCTCAAATTGGGTTTATTTAGACTTAGGGTCTATCTTGGGATTTTTATCGTATTGGGGGTATTTTAGTAAGTTTCACCCTTTCCATTAGCGTTTGAAGGGCATTTTAGATATAGAAGACATTTTGTCATTTTTAAGATTTTTCTGTAATTTTTACCGATTCTTATCATAAGGGAGGGTATTTTTATTAATTGGTTAAGTTCTGGAGTACTTAGGTCATTTCGGAAATTGTACATTTCAGATTTAATTCTTTCAGCTTTTTACTGTTTGTTCTGAATTTTAATCAATTTTTATGTTCATTTTATTAATTTCTTAAGTGGGTAAAAGTTTTTTTTTATGGTTAAATATTTTCAGAATATTGGTTTTCTGTTTTTACTGATTTTTTTATTAATTTTACTGTATTTTCTGATTTTATTTGCTGATTTTTATGAATTACCACAGGTTTTAGTAATTAATTAGGATTTTTAGTTTTTATTTAATTAATTTGTCTTAAGTATTCATATTTAGGATTTAATTATCCATATTGTGTTTAGAGATGAGACCAAGGTTGGGTCATTAGGGGTTTACAGAGTTTAATCAGATTTTAAAGTAGTTAAAAAATTAATTATGTGTATTAAAAAAAATACATGATATTATTTAATTATTTAATTTGATGACACACACATGTACACAATTTTGTACAAGGAAATTCTCTTATTATTTCAGTAGAGTTCCACCTTATAAAGAAGGCTTTTATAGCAACAATTCGGCAGGGCTTCTCCTTAGAAAAAAAACCATAGGAAGAGAACCTCTCGGGATGAAAACTCCTCAAAACGCAGCAAACCCAAGCAAGAGCACCGGATTTGGTCTTCAGAGCGGCATAATTTCCCTTTTGGAGCAAGGTGGGCTTGTAGGCTTTCTCACCCCTTGTGTGTGTTGAAGATGGGGGGTATGGGGTCCTATTTATAGGCCCAAATTCAGGTCCAGTGGGGGGTGCCACCAGGGAAGCCCACGGTGGGGGGTGCCCACCAGTTTGCCCCTCTCTCCCCTTCCTTTCTATTTTTTTTGTTTAGAAAGGGAGAGAAGAGAGAAAGTGAGAGAGGGAGGGGGGGGGGAACCGGTTCCCCCACCGGTTCCAACCAGTAAGGGGAGCCACCGGTTGGACCACCCACCGGTTTTGGGCAGACCAGTGGGGGTACATACCCCCTCCCCTCCTCCTTTTTGCTTTTTATTTTGGATTCTTAATGGGGCTTAGCCCATTAATTACCTCCCTTTTTGGCCAAGTGTGAATGGGGTTTGCTCTCTTAGTAGAGAGTTAATGAGGATTTAGTGGAGGCTCCACTAACTAGGGGGGTGTTAAAGAACAATTAATTCTCCCCCCCTAATTAATCACTCTCCCCCCCCCCCTCTTTAATTTAATTTTAAAATTTGAAAGAGAGAGGGAGAGGGAGACCCCCCCCCCCACCGGTTCCTCCTTGGAGGGAACCGGTGGGGGTTCTCCACCCGATGGGCAGGGCCCCCCACTGGTTCCTCCCCTCTCTCTCTCCCTTCCCGTTTATTATTTAAACAAAGGGAGAGAGAGAGGGGACCACTTGGCATTTTATGTTCTTTCCTCTTGGGGAAAATTTCCTATTTCGGTTTTGGATAATTTTCCTCTTTGGGCTGCAGATTTTTGAGCCTGCTGGACTAATTTTTAGGCCCATTTGGACTTGATATTGGACTTTCATATCGGGCCCATATTGGATTTCTTATTGGGTCATTGTGGGCCTAATATTGGGCCTTCTTTGAAGGAGTTTTAGGCCCATTTGTTGAAGACTTTTGGGCTGTTTTAGGGCCCATTTTCTGCTGCTGTCTGAACAGTTTCTTGCAGATTTTTGGGTCTCTTATCGGGCCCATTTGGTGGAGCTCATCGACCCATTTGTGAGGACTACTCACTGCAGATTTTCGGGGTTGTTTTGGGCTTCTTATCAAAGCCCTTTCAAGGCATTCTTGCCTAGGTATATCTTCCACCCTATTGCATTCCTAATGCATGCATATATGTCTATGTATCCACCTACATATAGGAAGGGTGTATATTAACATGAACCTTCATATCATAGGTGCATGTTCATTCATTTTCTTACATAACATAGGCTCATATGAATGTGAGCATATGTCATGCATCTCTTTCATAACATAAACCCACATGCCCGTGAGTGTATGCCATGCACATATATCTTCATTGCACCATCATGTGCATATGCATGCTTGAATGATATCATTGTGCATGAAAATTTTTCGGGTCAATAGGCCCTCAACCTCTGTTCCTCCTTTAAGAAGATAAGCAAAATAGGGAAGTCTTCCTGTCAGCAAAGTGTTCCCCTTTTAGTAATTGGAGTAATGAAGAAGTAGAAAAAAAAGAACGACTATCCTGGGATGGATGTTCACAAGAAGGTAAGCCAGCTACTCCAAGTCTAGGCTTCCAAAAATGGCATGGTTTTGAAGACAAAAAGAACTACAGGGCACAGGGAGCTTCGGTATTCCCTGGGGAGAATGTATATGGCATTCAAGCCAGGGAGAAGAGAAGAGTAGTATCTCTGCAATGATTTTGATGACGTGGAACATCAAGAGCCTACATGATGGTACAGAGTATACAGCTGTTAGGGAGGCTATCAAGAGGGAAAAGGTGGAGATCATTTTTTGACAAGAGACCATGATGTACAAGTTGGATGTTGAGCTCATTAAGAAGGTCACAAGACTTAATGAGGTGGATTTTGAATTCAGACGAGCTATGGGGCTATCCAGTTGAATATTGGTGGCTTGGAAGACTGATAAATGGATCGGCCATCTACTGAGTATTAGAGAATTCTCAGTTACTGTCTGGATGTGCAATAGCAAGTGACAGCCGCTTTCTTGGTCATTTATGAAACAAGAACTAAAACCACAGAGCTTGCAGGTTGGCAAATGGTCATAGGCCTGAGAACAAAGTCCTATTTCTTCCACACACAATTTGCTGGAGTATTTGGCATGGTTCGCAAAACTGGCCGGTTCAATCTGGAACCGGCAGAACCGGATTGGAAGCAGAGATTCCCGATCCAATTTGAATCGGCCGGTTCTGACCATTTCTTACAAGTTCTGAACCAGAACCGGCCCTGACCAGTTCTGATTCTAGTCCTGGTTCTGTGAACCTAGGTGTTTGGAGGTAAAGGAACTATGTAGTCAGAGGTGAGAGGCGACTGAGACAACCAGGGGTACGCAGCACGCCTCAACGTCAAATGCCTAGGAGATTGCCTAGGCATTTGAGGTGATGTGTTCTCTTATAAATCTCCATGAAGGAAGAAAATAAAAATATAAGAAAAATTAAAAAATATCTAAGATAATTATATGTAAAACTTTGAGAAGCATTGATCATTTCCAATATGTAATGTCCTAAGACCATCTACTGCCCATATAAGTAGTGGATGGTCGTAAGAATCATAAAAAATAAGACAATTTGTTAAAAGAAGCATTAGCCACTTTGGAATAATTAAGAATAAAAAAAAAGCAACACGACATAATTAGAAAGAAAACAAACATTTGGCATAAGTAAGGCGAACATGAGGTGAGGCGAGGCGAGACGCTTTTGCTCACCTCAACCTACTTGATCGCCTAGGCGAGTGACGCGGTCGCCTTTGATAACATAGCAAAGGAATGAATGTTTATTTCGAGGGAGCAAGGTCTACATCGAAAATATTTGTATTCAGGCAGCATTATTTCTTTACCATCGTTATACTTGGAAGTCACCTAATACTGGGCAAGAGTGGTAAGGAGCTTGTAATTGGCTGGAGTTTTTATTTTCATATGTGTTTTTTTGTAGTTAGAGGAAATCTCCTCTTCTACACCGGATGTACTACCTCTATTTCTTCTAATACAATTGGTGGTGCGTACCATAATTTCTTAAAAAAAAAGGAACTAAAACCACAGAACCAAGACTAAGAACCTGAACAACTTTCAGATATCTAGATTGAGATATCACAATTAAATGAACAGACAAAGTGGAGGAGGAAAATAATTGAATCACTGCAGGCTGTTTAATGTGAACACCTAAAAACCAATTAATGCAAGAGTAAAATCATCATACCAGTAGCAGTCCTAAACCAATGGGGCCAAAAAGCAGCAGCATGTCACATCTAAATACAAGTGTAGCAACAGTCTGCAGAAATAACATGATGAGATAAATACAAAAAGTTGGAAGATATAACAAATAAATTGCATGTAACTAGGACTTTCATGTTCAGCATATGATTTTCATGTTTACGCTTTAGCACACCATCAACATGTCCACATAGAACAAGATAGGTCAATAAGTGAGCTTATGCTATTAGAGAAAAGAAGTAAAAATGAAGGGGTGCCCCAGCTATTGTGATCCTAAGGTGATTAGTCTCAAATACAGAGAAGAATTTTCAGCAAATTTGTGTTAACATTGAATGGACAGCCTCATCTAGACATTTACAAGCATGTCAAAATTCCTTTCTCTGATAAGTGGACAGTATGTCAAAATTACACTTTTAGCTGCCGCGCTTCAGTCTTTGATGAATGTTTCTGCACACAAGAGCATAACAGGTTGGTTACTAGATTTCTCTTTCTTTCTCATAAATATAGATAAGTATATCTAGATAAGCCTCGATGGATCTTGCTACCCTATATGGATAGGATTCTTCATTCCTAGAAGCCCCATAGATATAACAAGCATGTACGCATAGAACCCAAGCCCCCGCATTAGATCAACAACATTTTACTATGCCTAGACAGCACCCAAACTACAAGGCCATGAGGGCTACAATGCAATATGTGATACGATTGAAGAAGAAAATTCTAAATAGCAATAGAGCATGTAAAATCTATTGAATGAATGAAGACTTTTTAGCAATCAACAAACATATTACTTAGCAACATGCAGTTAATAGCATTGATGTAACCTATGAACAGGACAGCAACACCTCGCATGATCTCAATTATCCAAAAAAATACACTTTGAGAAAGGAACAAGTAACAAAACAGTGCAGAGTCAGGAAAGGAGGTGTACCAGACATCTCAAAGTTGCCAATAAGCTGCCCTTCAACCAAAATGCATATGCCAAGTTAACTGCAAAAGATATAACAATGAAAAATATTACACTAATATCCAGATTCCTTCTTAAAGACTTTGACCAGTAATATGGAACATCAGAACAAAATCTCAATCATTAGATAAAGAAGCCTACTTGGTGCACGTTCTTTACAGAATTCTAGCTATCGACACTGGTGCAGTTTAAGTTCCTTTTCAGGACTATAGTAAGTAATAAGTATCATCAGAACAAAGTCCCAAATCAATGCATAAAGTAAGGAGGTCCGCTTGTTTTAGTAACACAGCTAACCATATCAGAGAGTTAAGATTAGTTAACACTGTTCCAGTGGACCCTGGAGATTGAGTTTCGTGCATGGATTGCGGAATCGGCCGATTCCGATCCGAATCGGCCGATTCGGATCGGAATCGGCGGGTTCCGAGCCGAGTTGGGGGGGGAATTACTGTTCCCCCCACCGATTTTAAAAAAAAAAAAAAAAAAACGGCAGAAATCGGCCCGAACCGGACAAAATCGGGTCCGGACCGGCCAGATCGGCCGGTCCGGACCCGATCTGGTCCGGTTCGGGCCGGTCCCGATCTCCCCCTTAAGGGGGGATCGGGAACCAGACGCCAGCAGCGTTTCTGCTGCTGGCGCCCGGCCCTTCCCCAGCCCCCAGCCCCTCCCCGGCTCGCCGCCGCTCGCCACCGGCCCCCCCGCCGCCGCCGGCCCGCCGCCGCCGGCCCTCTCTCTCTCTCTTTTTCTCTCTCTTTTCTATTTTTTTTTTAGATATCGAGCAAAAGGAGGGGATTTTCATCCCGTCATCGTCGGCCGGCCGTCCGGGAGCCGCCGCCGCCGCTGTGGTCGCCGTCACCGCCGCCCTCGACGTCGGATTTTTTGTTCGCATTCCGATCCGAGTTTAGGTATATTTCGAATTAATTTTTTAAAATTCTAAAAAAATTAGAAATGATGTATGATTGTGTTTATTGTGTAGATCTCTTAATATTTAGGTTGAAAAAAAATTTAGCATGTTGATTAGACAAATTCTCAAAATTACCCCTAATTAGGGGTTAAAAATTGAGGCTTTTGTATGATTAGTGTGATTAAGGTTCAATTGAGTGTGCCAACCACTCAATTGAACTTGTTAGGACATAAATGTGTATTTTTTTACATTAATTGTATGTTATTAGCGTTAATTAGTTAAAATTAGCCCTAATTATGGGTTAAAAATTGGGGCTTTTGTATGATTAGTGTGATTAAGGTTAAATTGAGTGTGCCAACCACTCAATTGAACTTGTTAGGACATAAATGTGTATTTTTTTGCATTAATTGCATGTTATTAGCGTTAATTAGTTAAAATTAACCCTAATTAGGGGTTAAAAATTGGGACTTTTATATGATTAGCGTGATTAAGGTTCAATTGAGTGTGGCAACCACTCAATTGAACTTGTTAGGACATAAATGTGCATTTTTTTGTATTAATTGCATGTTATTAGCATTAGTTAGTTAAAATTAACCCTAATTAGGGGTTAAAAATTGAGGCTTTTATATGATTAGCGTGATTAAGGTTCAATTGAGTGTGGCAAACACTCAATTGAACTTGTTAGGACATAAATGTGCATTTTTTTGTATTAATTGCCTGTTATTAGCGTTAATTAGTTAAAATTAACCTTAATTAAGTGTTAAAAATTGGGGCTTTTGTATGATTAGTGTGATTAAGGTTCAATTGAGTCTGCCAACCACTCAATTGAACTTGTTAGAACCTGATTGCATTTTTGTGTTTTTATATTATGCAGGAATATGGCAGAACAGGATGTGGAGCAACATGGTGCTGATCCTGGTTGGCAGCATTGCACACTACTGGACAGTGTTAGAAGGAGGGTCAAATGCAACTGGTGTGGAAAGGAGATGGGTGGTGGCATCTATCGCCTAAAAAATCATATTGCTGGCATATCAGGACATGTCAGTAGATGTGAGTCAGTCCCGCTGGCCTTGAAGAAGGAAATGAGGGCTTAGATGATGGGTAAAAAGGCACACAA
The DNA here is from genome assembly GCA_030544215.1 of Zantedeschia hybrid cultivar. Classification (NCBI taxonomy): domain Eukaryota; kingdom Viridiplantae; phylum Streptophyta; class Magnoliopsida; order Alismatales; family Araceae; genus Zantedeschia; species Zantedeschia hybrid cultivar. The sequence goes on along the minus strand of JARZZO010000002.1, from coordinate 55,780,734 downwards.
AGATTTATCATCTCAACAACACATGGATTTGCAAGATGAGATATCAGGGCACCAAAGACGAAGGGATTACAGTCTACCTGTTCAGCGCCCGATCAATTTAGATGATGATGAGGAGGAGGAGGAGGATGAGGAGGATCCAGATGACCCTGATGCAGAGTACACCAGAGCTGTTCGTGCCAGTTTGCAGACAAATAGAGAAGATGTGGACCGGCGAAGAGGCATAGGATCATCAGGTGGATCAATGCCTGCTGCTTCTCAGCCTGGGATATTCGTTCCTAGGGGTTCTTCTGGTCGCAGGACTGCTAGTTCTATATTGAGTTGTGGACGGACATCAGATGTGGCACGCGGTCCTATGGACCAATTTTTGTACAGATCAAGGTCTGCCAGACAGCCTGGAATCAAGCAAGCATTAAAAGGAGTCAAGGCATCAGCAAAAAATGCCTTGAAAGGAATTGTGAAATGGTTTTTACATGCAGGTGTGCCAGCACATGCCGCATCTAGTCCATATTTTCAGACGATGGTGGATGCAATTGTAGATGCTGGACCTGGTGTAAAGTCCCCCACAGCTCGCTACATTTATGATGTTGGGCTTGAAGAAGAGTATAATGACTTGAAAGTATGGGTCGACAACTTCAAAAATGTCTGGAGGGAGCGTGGTTGTACCATCATGTGTGATGGTTGGACAGGGACCACAAGAAGATCCATGATTAATTTTCTTGTGTATTGCAGCGAGGGCACCATTTTTTTGAAGTCTGTGGATGCCTCAAACAGAATAAAGAATGCTAATTATTTGTACAGGCTAATGGATGACGTGGTGGAGGAAATTGGTGAAGAAAATGTTGTGCAGATAGTCACTGACAACGAAGCAAGCTATAAAGCAGCCGGTAATTTGTTGATGCAGAAGATACACCATTTGTACTGGGTGCCTTGTGCAGCACATTCTATTAACTTGATGATGGAGGACATAGGTAGAGATCCTTTTGTTGCTGAGGTGGTACAACATGCTCAGATGATCACGGGATTTATTTATAGTCACAACAGGATCTTACATATGATGAGAGAACATACAGGTGGACGGGATCTTCTTCGTGCTGGCCCTACTAGATTTGCATCCAACTTCATTTCTTTAGAGAGCCTGAGTAAATACAAGCATCAGTTGGCCCAGTTAGTCCACTCTGACGAGTTTCTGGCACATATAGGAAAGTCTAAAGAACGAGTGGACCCATCAAAAGGAGAAGAAGGGACAGTTCAGCAGACTGGAGAGACACCTGAGGACACCCCAGCTTTACCACCTCACTTGGCCAGCATGTACGAGGCAGAAAGACAAACCTACAGGCGTAGAAGAAGGCGATTGAGGAAAACAAGCCAAGTGCGGAGTGATGACTCCACTGATGATGATGATGATGATGATGGAGATGGTGATGGTGATGGCGCTGCTGCTGCTGGACTATCAGGAGGTTCTGCACTTGGGAGCAGTTACACAGGATACGATGATTACTCCGTACCTCCGAGTCATTCTGAAGGAACTCAAGGTCAGAGACAAGGACAAGAAAGGGGATTTGAAGGCCAACAGAGACAGGCAGGATGTGATTGGAGACCATGGGAAGATGCACCTTCTTATCCGCCCATTTTTCATCCCCCTACACTGCCATATTCAGACATCAGCAGCACTACTGAAGGGTACTCTGGAGCTCCACCTATACAGTACGGTATTTTTGTCCCTCCAATACAATCAGGAGAAAGTTCAAGCCAACAAGCTTACACACCTAGAGGTATTCAAAGAGGATTCGAAGACCTCGCTAGTTCCTTGTTTGGCTATGGATATGCACCGGCAGATTATGGCCCGCCTGCTCAAACTTATGAACCGGATGATGAAGGATCACAAATGTGATCTTTCTAAGGTATTTTTCAACAACAATATCTTTTTTAATTAATGCACAACAAAAATTATTAGTTAGTTAGTTGTCTTTAATGTTTATTTTTTATGGATGTACATGAATTACATTCGTTCTTATTGTACATCAATTGAATAATATGTATGTAATTTTTTCTGATTTTTTTTAATTTTTTCTGATTTTTTCCTTATTTTTTTCTAATTTTTTCTATTTTTTCTGATTTTTTTTATAAAAAAAATTCCGGCCGAGTCGGACCGGCCGGACTGAGCCTGGATCGGCCGACTCGGCCGATCCAGATCGGCTCGGGTCGGGATCGCCGGGTCCCGATTCCCGGTCCCGACCTGAGCCGGAATTCCTTGGTTTCGTGTGATATGATATCAAACATAAATTGATGATGGACCAAGCAGTGGCTCAGTGAGCATGTGCAATTAAGGAAGCAAGATCTTATGTTCAACTCCCACCTACCACAACTTGCTGCACATCGTGTGCAAGTGGTTTCACAAGCCAATGTGTCTGCACTTCATCATGGCCAATTTTGGCACATTACCGATAATGTTTTCAACAGCCTATTGCAGCCGGTGGTCCTTTGAGATAAAGTGAACACCCATCAGCTGGGCTGAGTGTAAGCGAAGAAACAGCATAAAAAAACCTCCTATACAAAGTCATGAAGAAGACGAAAGAAACGATCAACTTTCTCCAAGGAGACAAAAAAAAAAAGAGAAGTTTGAATGGTCGACATTGCAACCAACTCTGGCCCACTCCCAGACTTTAGATCCAATAAAAGAAATACATGTTCGGGGGTGTTGGCCTCCCTACTGTTGCGCTCCATCCATAAAGCCCAAATGGTCACATGAAGTATCATATACATTCATATACCCAAAAAGTTAAATCAATCATGTGGTGGGGTTGTACAACAAGTTTTATATATTAAAATAGACAAAAATAGTACAACCGAAGGTGAATGAGAGATTTCTCCACTGCACACACGCATATAAGCTTAACATGGTTATGAAAGGGGGTAAAAACACACAATGAAATACTCTCATTCTACTACTAATTCATAAGAGGCACATCACATCACACAAGGACTCCAACATTTCCTAGAGTAAGGTTTGCATAACAGATCTCAGCTAAGTCTCTGTGTGGTGCGGGTTTTTTTTTTTTTGTGGGGGGTGGGGAGGTGTGCAGGGGGGAAGAGAGAAGAGATCTCGAAGATTCGCAAAATCTCTGGATATCGGGATTTATCTCGGGGCATACATGTATAACAATGACACAATATACACATGATATATACATCTCTCTCTCTCTCTCTCTCTCTCTCTCTATATATATATATATATATATATATATATATATATATATATATATGCATGTGTGTATGTATGAGTGTGTGTATGTATGTATGTATTATGTATGTCATACATGTCACACACACACACACACACACACACACACATATATATATATATATTATCCAAGAAAACCCCGAGAATGTCCGAGATCTCATGAGACTATTTGAGATTTTGTGAGATTGTCCAAGATCTTGTGAGATTGTCCGAGATTGCTGTTTCAGGGGCTTCATTTCTTGGAAGCCGACCAAAACTGAGAATCTCGCAAGATTGCGTTCCATGTCCTGGATGTCCAGGCCGATCCTGGTTGAGCCAGGGTTGGCTCGATTGGGCAGTAGAAAAAAAAAAAAAAAATTCAAAAAATTTCAAAAAGTATAAAAAACAAATCCAATACATAGTTGTATTGAATTACATTGATTTGAAATACATAAGATGCTAATAGACCAAAAAAAAAAACTTGAATGAACTTATATAAACTTACATTTATTCTAGACGTACATTATATTAATTGAACATATGGTTTACATACTTGGACTATAACATATAGTTCTGATAGTATTGCTCATATTACATCACATGCCGATTATAGTCATTGGTATTAGTAATTTGGTATAGATAACTATAAGCAGTGTATATCAAGGGATATCTGGCACATGATATGAACCATGTGATTGATGGGATTGGGAGGATGGCTCTAAAATTTATGAATATTGTAGAGAACCCCCTAAGTAGTCGGATGTATCAGAGTGTTGAGGGTAAACTATATATCCAGTAGGATAACTATACCTTTCGTATAGAGCATAGGACGATGCATCTAATAGTTGCTCATGATATTCTTTCTTCCTGAGTTGTTCTGCACACCAAGGAGCTTTTCATTTTTCCTTCTTCTTTGATCTGCTGAATGTTTGAATGATAGTTTCTTCCCGCCCTACTCTGCTACCATGATGTTCATCTTGAGTAGTATATGTGTAATCTTGTTCTTCAGTGAATACAATTAATAGGTGTGAGACTTCATTTTTCTTCTTAATATTTCTTTTGGTTTAATTTTATTTCTTGTTCCGTTTAGACTTTAAAAACTTCGGATTAGTCCTCAGGGAGTCTAAACAAAGTGTGTGGATCGAACCTAGATCCGTACATTTGACCTCTCCCCACTAACCTCGATCAGTGTTAATTACGTCAATCACCGATTGGCAACCCTTAATTAACCGTCTGTTGATACCCTTGAAAATAATCATATACAACTTGAAAAGAATGAAAACAAATGTTTGATTCAATCTATGGGCTTTCATTATTGATTTAAAAAAGTACAAATTCATGACTTTGATTAGTGAGCACAAGATTCACTCACTTAATCTAGGAAGAAAATGAAATTCAAGATTATTCGTATGCTATGAATGATCCAATTTTGACCATTTGTAAAGCACAAATGGACCAAGAATTTGGTCATTTGAACTATATGAATGAACCAAGCAAGTTAGTCACCTAAACAATATGAGTGACCTAATTAATCAAAATCGGTCATTCAACTTATATGAATGAACCATTTATTTAAATAAGTTTGGCCATTCAAACCATATGAATGAGCCATTAAAATCACATAATTTTAGTCATTCAATCTATATGAATGAACCAATCAATGTCTTTTTATTCCTTTTTTTAGTTTATTTGGAATGAGAAGTTACAACAAAAATCTTGAACAGCGTGCGGGGTCCTTCTCGAGTTTCAAACGGATCCAAGTAGAGTCTCCTCCAACTCTTCTTCTTCTCCAAAAATCTTCAGAGCTGCAGCCCCCCTCTTGGGGTCTTTTTATAGTGTAGAGGGGAGAGGAGAGTGAGAAAGAGGGAGAGGAGACAGATGCTGTGGCACCCCCACCGGTGGGAGTGGCCATCGGTGGCACCCCCCTCAACCGGTGAGTACCACCAGTTTAGGGGGGAGGCTCCCCCACCCCACCGGTGGGTGGGGTGAGGTGTTTAAATAGACCTCCATGGCCCAAACAAGCCGTTGCTGGCCGTTTGGAAACGGCCAGCAATGGTTAGCTTGAAACCCAACGGCTAGTAGCCATTGGGACCCTGGGACTGTCCTGGCCGATCCGGCACCTGGTCTCAGCTGGGTTAACTGGGATCGGCACAGTCAGCCAAAATCCGATCCGGATCGGCTGATCCTGGACGAGTTTTCAAACCTGGACCATAATTAGATAACAAAAATATAAATTATTTTGCTAGATCAGCCTAAATCAGCAAGAGCAAGGGAAGCCAACCCTTCGAAAGTTTTAAAAAACTAAAACGGACTAAAACTGGCTCAAAACCAGATTTCTTTAATATTTTTACTTTTTATCAACATCATATTTTGTCATTTTGATATCTAATATGAAAAATATAAGAATATATCAGAGCCTGCTTGTTCAGGCCTGTATGGGAACCATGACTGGAATGAGCCCTATCCAGCTTCAGTTCTCATCTGTTCTTTTAAACCATGCCTGGGCCTGGCAGCCTGTCATTGACAACCCTAGGCATCAAGCTGATAATCAATGAAAACTACTGAACAAATCCCCAGTGTTTAAGCTTCCAAATCAAAACTGACAGTCAATGAAAACCATTGTACAAATCCACAGTGTTTAAGCTTTCAAATCAGAACTTTACACCAGACTTATGGGGTAAGGATTCATGGTAGTGTTGATAATGATGATGATGACAACAGTGATGAGCTCCTAAAGCTTGACATATCAGGATCCAGTCACTAATAGTCCTACTTGTTTACCTAAAAAAGGAATCTCTTAAAAACATAATAAAACCAGTCCCATCAGCAAAATGGGTAAGGCCGATATGTCATGAGAAACATCTTAACATCAATCAATAATATAAAAAAGGGGCTTTATCTGAAACCATGTCTAATTAAAGTGCATAGATACTCCACAAGATCTGATTACCTAAACTAAAAGCTAGGATATTGGGAAGAGGGCGGGTACAGTAGAACAGCACATGAAATTGAACTGCAGTTAATAAGATAAAGAATGCCTCAACCACATTGCCGAATTTCCTTCTAACCTGTTCCATCCATAAGTACAACTTACATCAATACTGAAATTCATTCTTTCAGAAAGTGGAACTGACATCTAAACCATATTTCAAAAGAACCCAAACTTGAGATTAAATAAAAATAGTACCTGAAGGCGAAAGAACCGTAATGTTGCCAACACGATGCTACCTAACACCAGACGGACTAGAAAATGAAACAGGAATGAAATCAACCATACAGTTGACAGTTCAAAGCATATGACAAAATGAAATCCAAAGAGTAAAGGGAACTTGGAAGGTAGGCAATCCAAGTATGATAGGAAAGGAGAATGGGAGACAACTCTCAATCATTATGACGAAGTATATGAGCATATCTTGGAGAAGGATATTCCAACACACCTCAACATTTTTTTGACTTTCGACTCATGATTTCAACTTTAAGCGTCCAGCTTTAACAACACTTCATAGAAATCTTGTCTTACGGTGATAAAAATGTCATTCAATAATCAGATTTGGAAAATATGAAATGAGTCTCTTAACATTCTTGAATTAACCTGTCATTCTTCAGCTTCCTGTCTTGCATGTTGTAGTTGTCCAGTTGTGGGAGACATAGGGGAGATTGAAGCCTCATGCTGCGTATTTATTTATTTATTTATTTATTTTGGTGATTTTGGTAGATTCTGAGAACTTAGGATGAGTCATCGAAGAATCTTGAAACCTTGGGTCAAGTATGTGGATCCATAAGTTCGACCTCCCCCCACTGTCTCAGCCAGCGTTAATTATATTGATTAATGATCAAAAACCCTTGATTTAACTGTCATAGATGATGCCTTTTAGAACAAATCTATGCACGAACATAACAGCACATATGCAACTGCAACATGACTTTATTGGTCCAATCATAGCACAGTAGTCAAGCGTGTCCTGGCCTAGACTGTCCCGACCAGGACATCCCATCCTAGTTAGAAAATAGGACAGGACAGTTTCTTGTCTGTCCCAATACCTGTCCTGCTCTGTCCAGCCCATCCCGGCCTATCCCAGTCTGTTCCAACCTGTCCTGGCCTAGCCCGACCTATCCTAACCAGAATTTGTATTTTAACCTGATATTTTCCTAACCACTTAAGCTCCTTGTAAAACTTATTTTGGAGGGTTCATTTGATGAATGTACTCCATCATAAACCCAAAAATCCATCCTAAATGCTTTTATTGCATAATTTTTGTCTTACTTTCATGTTTATATATTTATTTTTCATATTATTTATTGTATGCATATGGTTTATGTTTGTTGAAAGATGTACAGAAAAAAAAATTGGGATAGGACACTGGAATTGTACGGGGCATCGGGACGTCCCATCCCAATAGGAAAACAGGAGAGGGATCGGGAAGGGATTGATAATTATGAATCATAGTCCATGAAAATTTTAAAATTTAATAGACCAAGTTTAAGTTTAAAATTCATAACATGTGCAAGACCCATTGACATTCCTCAAGGGTTGTACTTTGATAGGAATCATCCTTAAGGCCACATTTGGAAAGTTTATTAAAGATATTTCTTTCATGTAGAATGAGAGATTTAAGGGTGTGAGGATGTGTGGGCAGATTTAAACAAGTGGACTATAGACAACACTCAAGTTTCATGTTATGAACAAACCATTATATGCATTGGATTCATTAAGTTCCTTTAAGGACACATTTAAGGATTGCGAATGGATATTCATATGAGATCTGTTAAGAAAAAAAATATTTTAACACAACCCATTAAATGGTCATCCCTTAATGATTATTAGGTAAGGATAACAACATTAGATATATGGAAGTCCAATAGATATCCTTTAATATCCATTAACGAATCTATATGGATCATGTCAATGACCCATTAAAGATCCATTTTGAGATTCAAGCACTTAATTGGGTACTGACAAACCAACTTAGAATCCATTGAGGGTTCAAATTGATTAGAAACATGAACAAGATCCAATGTGGTGCCCATAGCAAGGATGGAAGTATCGGTGGGTACTGATACGTACCGGTATCGGTATCAGGCATATCGATCCGTTACCAGCCCATTTTGAACCAATACCAGCTGACACCCTTTATTATTATTATTTTTAAACTTAAATGACCATTATCAGGGTAACACCCCCGCCCCAAAATCGGTATTGACCGATACTACCAACCACGCCTCACAGGATCCTTTCCCTCTCTTTTTTCTTTCTTTCCTTTTCTACCTCTTCTTTCTTTCTTTTTTTGTGTATAGACATCCAGTAGGAGAAGTGGGTCCCTTTTCTTTTCTTTCTCCTCTCCCTCTCCCACAACCTCTCTCACGGTTCCCCTGTTCAGTGCAGAACAGGGGGATTGTGGGCCAATTTTGCTGCACCCATTGGCTGCTACTATTGCTGCTCCTCTAGCTGCAGTTGCTTCTATTTCTGGCTTCTGCTGGTCATTGTTGCTGCTGGTGTTGGTGCCTTTGATGCTTGCTGCTGCACAAGTAGGAAGGCCTCACCTTGACCTCTGTGCGAGGGCTACACCAAGGTAAAAGTCTTTGCCCTTTTCTTCATTTATCTATATAATATTTTTTTTATGAATCATGATGTAGACAGACAAAAATCTGTCAAACACCAGTTCAGACCAGATGTTATGCATTGTTTCATTCTTTGCATGGCATAGTAACAAGGCTTACATCTACCTTTATATATATGACTAATCTGCTCTTCATAGACATCAACGAGATCTGCTTTCACTCTGACATTGTTTTTTTCCCCCTCGTGTTAACTAAAAACCTATTAAAATATATGTTTGAGCATAACCAACTTTGAGTCTTTTCTTGTGTGGTTTGATCTAGTAGTTTTTTTTAACAAAAGAGGAACCTCGCCTCACTATCCAGTTGTACTACCTTTGTTTTTTTTTGGGAAAGAAATTGTGGATTATACCACCAATTTTATACAGATAAACAGAGGTAGTACAATCGGCTGGTGAGGTGAGAATCCTCGACCAGAAACATCAAACTACATAAGAAAAGAAAAAAATCAAAATACTCAAATTAGAATCTGTTAATAAATAATAACTCCACTTCACACGCTACACATGTCAGGACTCGGCATGTTTGAAACTCTTCAGGTCATCTGTTTTCTACTTCTGTGTTGCCGCAGAGAAACAACCTTTGCTTCATGTTGTGCTGGTATATCCTTCAATAAACTCTGCAGCTCTCTCATTCCTTTGGTGAAGGGTTGATCCACAAGCTTACCCTCTTGATTTAGAAAAATCTTGCACAACTGCCCTGCTTGCCCTTGACAAACTTGTAATCTCAAAGTAGACGCCTTTGTAATATCCCCTCATTACTCCAGTCATTAAGAAATTCAAATTTGAATTTGAAATTTTGTGATACTGACTTTCTTCTGAATTGTTATTATCCCTAAACAGCTGCGGACTTGCCAAAGCTTTTCCTGCCTCTTGGGATTCCTTATTTTGTAATTGACACGAAATCCCGTGAACAGTTGCTGAAGATCGGTTTGAAGATTGAGATACTAGAGCTGTATCATTGCCCAAAAGGAGCTGCTTTCCATTATCAGAAACCTGCCTAGCACAGGAGACCGGAATCAACACCAACTCGCAATCCCCAAGATTTTGTGATTCTGGTGATTCGCTCAGAATACTGGCTGGTTTAGCTGGCATTTCCACCACCACTCGAGGCTTGCGTTGGAATATGCTTCTTTTACGTTGATACCATTGTAAAGGACGCCCCTTTCTCTTGCCTGATTTCTGCCCCCAAAGACCTTCTACGATTTGAGACGCCAACTGGGATATGGCTTCCCTCCAAGCAGCTTCAGCAGAGGACACAGTTGTCTCTTTCGTAGCTATTTATCACCTGCACCTTTTCAAAAGATTCAGCGGCATTTTGGTTACTCCTTTGAAAATCATCTAACTCAGTATTGTTTCCAATTGGACTCCTTATGGCATGGTTAATCATCTTAGGACTCGGTTTGAGCAACTCGGTCTTTCTGCCTCCTCTGTTCTTCCATTCTAATGTCCTGAGTATCCCTGTATCTTCTATATGTTTGAACAACCTCTGCACGCGTCCAATCTATATTGTTGACGGATTTAATATCTTCCACCTTAATATCAACATGGAAATTGGATACGCCGCAACCCAAAATCAAAAATTTGAGAATATTAGCCATATGATCAGCAGTAATCAAAACCCAAGCAAACTCAAGATTTTCCCAAGATAAAGTTTTTTTGTCAACTTCTTGTAATCTCCCAAACTGTTCAACAATATTATTGAAAACCTCCACAGACCAAAGTTGCAAAGGAATGCCAAATAAATCACACCAAAAAGATTGGCTGTCGTCTACTTTCCTACCCCCAATATCTTCTATCCATTCCATCCATCTAACAACAGTATTATTGAACTGGAAGCAACTTTGAGTAAGAGCTTGATACCTATGTGTTGCATTTGGGAAAGAAACCAATACACGACCATTATCAAGCACACCAAATCTCCAAGGACCAGATGAGGGCCACTGCTGTTGTAGAACTCTGCAAAATTCCTCCTCATCAAGATATCCTTGAATGATATGTCCCACTAAACAGCTCCTAATACGCTGAGTATTAGCATCAAAAGCTGACAACCATGGAACTTCTACTTGGACAGCTTCTATGGTGCTATTCGAAACCTCCCTCTGGTTGTTGTTCCTAACATGCTTGTTGATAGAGCTGGTACATACTGTGCTTCGATGCCCAACGAACCTGCAACGCCAACAAACAAGAGCGTTCCTGCATGGTGTCCCTTTTCAAGGCACTGAAAGCATTTGCTGCTTTGTACTACCTTTGTTTGTTCTTAATAAAATTGAAGGTATTAATCCACGCCTCCTTTCAAAAACAAGCAGTTAACAGGGGAATCCTTCAGACATGCCAGAGGAAGCTAGAAGAAGGGTAAGGAGAGAAGTAAGAACTTTTCCCAAAGATATGGATCGCCATCTCAGAATGAGGATGGTAGGAGAATTAAAATCAACTCCAGAAAGGGTTCAAATGCAAAGAAGAGCAATGATCTTTCTAAAAAGTAAAAGAAGGACAAAGTTACCTCTGCTTCAGAGGGATGAAGTTCCTACAGATATTGTTGAAGAAAAAAAGACAGCCAAAAGATTCACCAACAAGCCAGTGTTTCCATTGTTTGGATATGGGTCATTCTGCTAAAGCGTTCAGTGGTCCTTTAGAGTGTGGGAACTATCAGGGAATGGGTCACAGGAATTTCGAGTGTCGAGAAAGGATTTCAGCAAGGAGGCCTGTAACTGAGGTTTTGAGAATTTCAGATAGTAGTTCTTCAGAGAAGTGTTTCCTAGATAAGGGTTGTCAATTTTTGGAGTGGGTACTGGAATATCTCTGATTTTTTTAACCTCAACACTAGTTATATTACCAGAAAACGCATAGACAATTTTGGACTTGAAGAATATAATTTTAAATGCTAAACTTCATGGGAATTTTAATGAAAGGAAAATTTATAGGACTTTTGGATGAAATATTCCCTATTTAGTCCTTATTTTTCAGAATTTTAATATGTGATTATCACGGTTTGGGTATAAAAACAAGAGCTACATATTGCAGAGTTTAATTGAAATTTTCCAGATTTATTGAAGCTAGTGAAACACTGTTTTTTTTTAAGGTGACAGTCACAATTCATTCCAACATATGAAAGAAAATTGCAAAGAAAAAAAGCAGTAACAATTCACCAGAAGAACAACTCAACAAAGACCTCAAAGGCCACAAAACACCCTAAAAGGAGAAAAATAGAAAGATCCCACACCAAACAAAACTTATGAAAGTGCATAGAAGGTGTGCATCTAATATATGCACAAACAGTACTATTGAGTGGGTCAACATGAGGCGAGGCGGGGGAGGATGGAAAGCTCAGACGTCAGGGGCTTCACTGACCATTGGTGCCAACCGGGTCCCGCTTGGGAGGGGTCCGCTGACTTTCCAATTGCTCTGGAGATGCTGGCCCTACCTAGGTTGGGGGCATGCTTCTTGGAAGTGCCCGAGGCCCCGAGCACTCAGAGAAGGACCTATGCCAACGTGCTCGTGAACGGTGCAGGAACTTCTCATCGTTCAGTTGGGGCTTTAGTTGCGGGCGGGGGTCTTAGGGTTGATGCCCATGTGCCTCTGGCGAAGATCCGCAAGTCCGAGGTTCCAAGTCGGAGGATGAGCGACCAAAGGCAGTGTTGCTATTGCCAACTTGTGCACGGCGTGGGCTCCGGGGAGGACATTCTTCCTCTGCTCGCTGCTAGATGGCCGGGGGAAGGTTGGGAGGTGTGCAGGGTGCTGGAGAAATCCTTTCTCCTTGTATGTCCCTCAAACTGTATCGCCGAGGAGTTAATTGTTGCGGGTAGCCTTGCGGCCAGTGATTTGGTTCTCCAGGTTGCTGCTTGGGAAACCCTCTATGCTACCTTCCCTAGCCCTAAGGTGTCCAAGACCACTTTGATGCTTGTAGGCATCCTGCTAATTCTTATGGAGGAGAGCCTTATCACTAAGTTGTCACTCGGTCACTGGACTCATCGCCTCTACATGGAGTCAATATCGAGGTTAGGGTGTCTTCAATGGCTTCTGTTCCTCCAACAGCAGGAGTTGCTAGTCAGTGGCAAATGGGCTCTCGTCCAAGTGCGGGTGGAGGAGCTGGTGCGGGTGGCGGATAGCCGGTGAGGGCTCCATTATGGTTTCACTGTCGTACAGAGCTGGAGGTTGAAGGTGACCCATTGGCTCGTAAGCGACATGTGCCTTCTCGGGGGAATTCAAATTTTGAATCTCCCTCGTCTTAATCAAACTGGGGGGCTCAAGCCAAGTCCCCTCCCATTGCTATGCGCTTGCATTGGACGCTCCTATTGAGCGCGTTTGGGGTTAAATTATCGGGCCGACCCGATGACTTACCGGGCTCTTTAAGACATGTGATCGGGTCCGTCGGATTCTGTCATCTTTTTACCCGACTGGCACCGCTGTGACAAAGTTGCCCCATTGCTTACCCTCCGTTGTTTATGGCAGCATTGGTTCTACATTGGCTTCCCTTTTCCTCTGTCAGGGATCTTCTCCGGTGCCATTGTCGTTCTACAAGGATCCTCTCCTTCCTAAGCTCCAGGAACCTTGGTCTGGGAAAGCTTTTCTCCCCAGGGCCCCTCTAACCCTTATGGGGAATGGCCTACTCTTTCGACTGCCGCTGGACGTCTTCCCATTGTCCCAGCTGAGATGGAGCACCAGGGACATCAGGCAGGGGGGCTTGCTCCCTCAGGGGATGTCATGGCGCCGCGTGAGTCTTCCGATGCAATTGAGGCTCCAAATTTGGGTGGCATCTCAATGGGGACGAAGGCTCTAGAGATTCTGTTGCAAAGCCCAAGTGCTAAAGTTGGATGTAGGCTACTAACCATAGGCAGGACCAATTGGATTGCAAGCTGCCACTGGACGTGGAGCACCCTTTGAATAGGGAACCTCCCTTGCTTCCTCTCCATAGTTCGTCCCTATCTCCTCCACAAGATGGGGATGACCATAAGCTGGGGGTGAGCTGCCAATGGTGCCCTGCTCTCTATCAGTTACCCATATAAGGGATAATGTGACTGAGGTAGAAGTCGATGGTCCAGCTGATTTAGGAAGGGATAGAATCAAGGAGCAATTGGCAAGGATTACTCTCATTACGAAAGAACAAGCGAAGAAGGTGGTGAAAAAGGTTGGTGTGTCCTTTGAGGAGTTAGATAAAGATGTAAAACAATTTTTTATGAAAATCCAAAAGAGGTGATTGGTGGGTCTGGCTCAGATGGCGAAGGTGGAGAAGTCAATTAGAAGGGAGCGGGTGAGTTAGGAGGAGCGGAGGAGGGAAGAGGAGGGAGAGGGTGGAAGTCTTGTACCTCCTTCATCAGAACAATCTCATGGAATGTAAGGGGAGTGTGTAGGAAGGAGAAGAGGTGAGTGGTGAGGGAGTTTGTAAAGAGGTGTAAGCCAGATGTGCTCTATATCTAAAAGACTAAGTGTGAGGGGGAGGAGGAGGTGATTATGAGAGAGATCGGTAGTGGTAGACTTACTAAAGGAGTGGTTCCTTGTACTATGGGAGATGCTAGGGGTATTACGGGGTTGCGGAATGAGTACATAGTGGAACAGGTTGCAGGGTGTAGACAAGTGGCCAGGTTGGCAGTGTCCCTCATATTCAGGTACATTGAAGATGACTTCCTTTCACTGGTGTGTATGGTCCTTAGAGTAGGGTAGATAAGGTGATCTTGTAGGAGGAATTTCTTGTTGAGTCTTAGGATAGGAGGCCATGGTGCATTGGAGGAGACTTTAATGCTATTAAGTCTTAGAGGAGAGTAGTGGCTATTCTCATCATGCAAGGAAAATGGAGGACTTTAGAGACTTTATTGCACGAGTAGCTCTAGTTGATGTGGTTATTTCATATGCTTCATTCACTTGGTCCAATCTGAGGAAGAATCCTTTTCTATCTAGGTAGTTAGGTTCTTGATTTCAGTAGATTGGGAGGACCATTTCCCTCGTATACAGGTAGAGTGCTTAGTGAAGACAACCTCTGACCACAAATCTATTTCATTGAGATCTCATTGCCCCTCTTCCAAAAGGCCAAGGTACAGGTTGGAGAGATACTAGCTGAGAGAGGAGAGCTTTTACGATCTAGTTAGAAGGTGTTGGAATGAGAGTTCTCTAGGTTCCAATGCTATGGCCAACTTGGTTAGTAAACTCAAGAGACTTGCCAAAGACCTTACCACTTGGGGCAGGATGTGCAAAAGCAAGCAAAATGGGGGTCTTGGTCTTAAAGACATTCAAGCCCTTCAATTTGGCTCTCCTATCCAAATGGCTTTGGATACTCAGGAGCTCGGAGACAGGGTTGTGGAAGGACATCATGGTGCAGAGATATTATAAGGAGTCCAGGCCATGGCATTTACTTGTAGCCCCTTCCGCAAAGGTTTCTAATGTGTGAAAGGGTGTCTTGCAGGCTACAGATCTCATTCGTGTTGGGAATCAGCTATCTCTTGGTGACATGGTTGGCAGTACCGACCGATACCGGTACGTACCGGCCGGTACGTACCGGTATCGGCCGGCACCGGTACCCTTGATTTAAAGGGTATCGGCCAGTACCGGACCGGTACTGGGCCGGTACCGGCTGGTACGTACCAGTACCGGTACTGCCATCCTTCCTTGGTGATGGGCACACTTGTCTCTTCTAAACGGACCCTTGGTGTGGTGATTCCACTCTTAGCTCTTCTTTCCCATCCTTGTATCGTATTGTTGAAGATCAGTAGGTCTCAGTGGCTGAGGTGTTTGATGAGGGAGGTGGATGGAATCCTTTCTTCAAGAGGTCTTTGCGAGATGCTGAAATTGGGGATCTTTGCCAGCTTTTTGCTTTCTTTCAGGAGGTTTGCCCGCACCCCACCACCAAGGATGGTTGGACTTGGAGATGGGGCCCTAACATAGAATAGATAGAATCTGGTATAAGGTTCTCTAACATAATCCTTAACCATCCTCATTTTGGGGCCTGTTGAGTCCTCAAATCTCGCATGACACTTAATTTCATTGCAGTCACAACTTCTCCATCAGCTTCCCATTCTTATCTCTAAGACTGTCAACAATTGAATCACTTTTGATGAAATTTAATTCCCCTTTACCTTACCTTAGCTCCTCCCCCCCCCTAACCTTTACTTTTCAAGCTACTCTGAAGAACTTCACTTCTTTTATTTTCTTGATAAAACTTCTAACTATATCTTCTCTATCCTTAAAGGAGCACTAATCCTTCTTCCAAACTGAGTAATTTCCTCTACCCACTCTTTGGATGTGTCAGGTTGAAACTACTTCTGTAGAGACTCCCCACTTCTCCTGCCCTATGTTCTTCCAGTGAAAAAACCCCTTTCCTATTAGAATCTATATTACCTGATTTCACCTCCCCTCCCATGAAGCCATTAATTTCTGAGTCCCTATCACTATCTGCTCTCGCTGTGAATCCTTTAGCCCCAAGAACACCAAGTAGTAGAAGGAAGCAACTTTACAGCAGGGATAGCCTGGCTGCATTTAGAGATAATTTGTACTTCCTCTGTCAGGAAAGATACACAAAGCACAGAAAGAAGAGAAGCATATAGTCATCCAAACCAGAGGAAGGAGACGAAGCCAAGTCAAATTCTTGCCTCACCAAGTCAACTCAGTGATCCAATTTGTCTTGACTCGGCACCCTCTAGAAGGAAATGGAAATGGCCAGGATCAGTTTGACTCCTAAAACAGGCCTACAAAAGCTTGCAGCCTGAGCCCATACCAAGACCATATCATTTATAAGCACATGCAAGGCCTTTATCCCTTTTTTTTTTGAAGAAAAGTGTGGTATATACCACCAATTTTATTAAAATAAATAGAGGTGATACATCCAAAAAAGTAGAGGCAAGGTTCCTCTACAATTCAACAGAAACAAACACTGTAAAAAAAAAACAAATTACAACATTTTTGATAAACTTGTCCCAAGTCTCTGCTGAAATCCCCAGAATGAATGTACTTCACTGTATAAAAGACATTGCTTGAATGCAAATATTCTCAATATAAAATATGCTCCCTCTAAAGACAACATCGTTCCTCTATCTCCAAATACTCCAACAGACTGCATGAGGCAAAATAAGGAGAATTTTCCTCCAAGTAGTATCACCTGTTGTGATCCTGCACTTCCTGAACTAATGCCACATACCTTCGATGTCTTGAAAACTCAAATGCAAACCTAAAAAAGTAGCAACAATTCTCCATACTTCCCGAGCAATAATACATTCGATGCAAATGTGCTCAACATCTTCATCAAAATTACCACAGAGAGAACATAGTAATTGTGTATCATGAGCCCATTTCCTTCTATACACTTTTGTGACGAGCCTCTTCCGGAACAACAGCCACATAAATGCTCTGATTTTCAACAGGGATTTGACCTTCCATACCTCATTAAAACAAGGATACGAAGGAACCTCTCCCTCCTCAACCAAATTATAAAGAGACTTAACTGAAAAAACACCATTGCTCTTCTGCCATACAAATTCATCCCTCCTGTTTTGATCCAGTTTAATGTCAGACAACAGATTGAGAATAGTAACAAAATCAGCAACTTCCTGTTCCTTCAGATTCCTTCCAAGAATAATATCCCACTGAGTAATCCCCCCATCAATGAAGCATAAATCTCTGACCGTGGCCCATTTGTTCACTGCTAGTATGAAAATAGAATGAAAAGATTCTTTGAGGCTTGAATCCCCTATCCAACGATCATGCCAAAAATAAGTATCCCTTCCATCACCTAACCGGATGTTGACATATTTGAGAACCCAAGCTGAGGCCTTCAAGATGCCTTTCCAAATAGGAGACATGAAGGATTGACTCCTATTACATAAGTAGAATCTCCCGAACGGATCATAATATCTCGCTTTAACAATTATCTTCCATAGCTGCACATCTTGAGATAATAAACCCCATAACCACTTCCCCAGCAGAGCAAGATTCAGAGACTAGGTTCTTCACACCAAGACCACCTTTCCTAGTCAGTTTCCAGACCATGTTCCACTGGACTAAAGGAATCCCCTTAGCATTATCCTTCCTATTACCCCATAAGAAATTCCTTCAGAAACAATCCATTCTTCTGATCACAGCCTTTGGCATCAAAAAGACTGACATATAATATAGATTGGAATAGAGGATAGGACTGAATTCAAGAGAGTAAACCTTCCACCTAAACTCATATTCCTAGCCTTCCAAAGAGACAAATTTCTTCTGCATTTTTTAGATGAAAAGCTCCCAGTCCGCTTTCTTAGTAGCTCTAAAATGAAGCGGAAACCCCAGATAAGAAATGGGCAACTCCTCCACTTTACAAGACAAAACTTAGCACATTCATCAGTAACAGAATCCTCCATATTGATCCCGACCAGTTCACTTTTTTCAAAATTAATCTTCAATCCTGAAGTAAATTCAAAATTCTTAACAATAAACAGAAGGTTCCTGACTTGATCAACACCCCCTTCCAAGAAAATTAACATGTCATCAGCATATTACATGCGTGACACAGTTACTGGGGTTCTAAGAACAGTCACTCCTTTCATCCAACCTGCTGCCTCAGCCTTCTGACATAGCCTGCTGAGAATATTTGCAACCAGAATAAACAGATACGGAGAGATAGGATCCCCCTGCCTGATTCCTCTTGAACTTCTGAAATACCCTGCAGCACCTCCATCAATAATCATAGAAAAGTTGTCTGTTGAAATGCAATCCTTCAATAACTCTATCCAGTATCCACTGATCAGGAAAGTCATGGATCTTCAAAACATTCCAGATACACTGCCAAGAGACTCTGTCATCGGCTTTGTGGATCTAGCTTGATGAGCATTCCTCGTTTCTTCCCTTGCTTCATAGACAACAAGACTTCATGGACTATTAGAAAAGCATAAAAAATACTCCTCCCAGACACGAACACATTCTGGTGTTCATCAACAAGTTTCCCTATCACCTTCCCCAATAGAGTCGCCAAGACCTTGGTGAGTATTTTATAACTTCCATTCAATAAACATATCGGTAGTTCTACAACTTTCTCCTTCTTAGCCAACAGAACAATAAAAGTTTGATTCACAAACTCACCCCCCCCCCCTCTCCTTCAAGAATCACTCTCTGATAGCATGAGTAACATCTTCTTTAATCAGCTCCCAGAAAGACTGATAGAGGAACATGGGGAACCCAGCAGGCCCCGGTGCCTTGTCGCGACCCACATTAAACACAGTGAGAAAAATTTCCTCCTCAGTAAGATTATAAATGAGTAAGGATCTGTCCTCCCCACAAAGTTTAATAGCCCCATCATCATGCCAAAAGGGATGCCATCTTTGCTCTGCTTCAAACAACTGAGAATAAAAATGTATAGTCTCACCTGCAATAATGCCCCTATCATCTGTCCATACACCATTAATATATAAAGCTGAGATTGAATTCCTTATCCGACGACCATTAGCCACCATGTGGAAAAACCTCGTATTATTGTCCCCTTCTTGAAGCCATTGAATCCTGAACCTTGGCCTCCATTTAATTTCTTCCTCCATATTCCATTCTGAAATCTGATTTTACATGTGGTAAGAAGAGCCTTCTCCTTCTCCTGAGACGATAGCAGATTGTGTTCTTCAAGAAGCTCCAATCTCGAAATCTCACTCAGCAAATCCCTTTTGGTTTTATCTCTGTCTTCCTTTCACTTTGTCACCCAAACTTTAACTGCCTTCTTCAACATTCTAAGTCTGATCGCCAAAGTCTTCATGTCAAACTGTAAGGGCGGATCTATCTTCCAAACATTAGCGACCACCCCTCTGAACTGCTCATTCATCAACCAACATTTTTCTAGACAAAAAGGTTACTCTTAACCGGTAACTGGTTACTATCCACTATCAAAATGCAATGATCTAAAATAATTCCTGGCTGAGTGCACAAACTGGATATTGGAAAACAGGCATCCCAATTATCATCAAAAAATACTCTTCGATCCTCGACGTCGAAGGAGGATCTCTTGAATTGCACCAGGTAAACCTTCTGCCCCTCAAAGGCATCTCCATCAAACCTTCATTAAGAATCCAGGTATTGAATTCTTTCATCCCCTTGGTCAATCTCCCCTTCACATTCCTATCAGGACTTCTCATCTCATTGGAAGTCTACCACTGTGCACCATGGAACATTAAAATTAGCTCTGCACATAGAGGATTCCTCATACACCTTCATCCTCTCTAAATAATTGTTTGGACTGTAAACAGCAGACTACATCCATTCCGCCCCTGACTGAAACTCTGATAACAAAACTGATACTGAGTAATCACCTATTTCAGCCATCCTCACACATATCTCAAACAATAATAACCCTCCTGATAGACCTTCTGTCCTTCTGAAAACAAATTCTGGAGAAGAAAATCCAGCTATAATCTTGACCATTGCAGCATCAAAACAACTCACTTTTGTCTCCAGAATGCATGCGATATCCACCTGATATCGCCAAATCGCCTCTTTAACTGCCATCTGTTTATGATTTCCATTAAGGCCCCTTATATTCCAGCTAAGCAGCTTCATTGAAGACTATGAACTGTTCTCAAATTCCTTTCCTGAACCTGATTCTGCTTTGAAAACACCTCCCCGGACGCCTTTAATAAGCTAGTCAACTCCCTAGAGGCTAGAGCCCCTCGGCTTAGAAACTTGCTGATGCCTAACTTCTGAAGTTGACCAAAGCTTCCAGTATTGCCCCGTCGTGTTCTGTACGCGGAATCCCAGAGTATCTGTTCTAACCCTAATTTCCATATCTGTCCAGTTGTCCAGAAAATGGCTATGATCTCCCTCTCCCATTTGATCCAGATCTTCCTTTGCGCCACTTTTGCAATATTGGGAACGTGATGGAGGAGGTAGGGAATGAGGGAGGACCTGCACAGGAAAGTAAGGCATACCTGGTACATAGGAGGAGGCATGCTCTGAAGATTCTGCCTCAGAAACTTCCCCTTCGTCGCGGATCTGAAGATCACGGCTTTCACCAAGCAAAGACGGTTGAGCAGAGGAAAGTCCAGGCTGGGATGCCTCCTTGCTCTTGGAAGGACCTTCGAAAGGCAAGGAAGGCTGCATCACCAACGCGCCAGGCTGGAATGCTTCTTCACAGATGGAAATGTTGCCACCATCGTTCCTTGCCTCCAAATATCGCATGCCATCACCACTCTTCTACCTCGAGACCTTCTGTAAACCCTAAAAGGCCTTCCCTTTCCATGATCTGAGACTGCGGCGCACCCCTTCAACGACTTGGCTTGCCAAGTCCATGATCGCCTCCCTCCAGACTCAATCCGCAGACGAAATAAGAAGCCACCAGTTGGAGCTTAAGCTAACCGGCTTATAAGAAACCGGTTCATCACCCACTGGTGCATCAGAGACCGGCTTAGCATTACCCGGCTCATTAATAACCAGTTTACCAGTCATGGTCTGATCTGTCCGGTCTGCCACCGATCGAGCCGTCATCTTCAACCTCTCCTCCTGCTCTGTTCCTGCATCCTCCTTCCGGCACCTGTACAAACAATAGGCATCCACAACCTCCCTACACGACCAAAGTTGCTCCGTTGAATCATGGTTAGACTGCCGCATCTCCTCAATCAAGAACAACTTATGCTGCCACCTAATCTTGAAATAAACAGGAAAGATCATCCCCTGTTCAATCTCAATGAATAGCTTCACAAGTTCTAAGTTTTGCCATTGAAGAGTCTTCTTGTCAATCGCACGAAGCTCTCCAATCTTTGCAGCAACCTCCCTGAAAACTTCTACACACCATAGAGCTAAAGCGATACCAACACCTTGCACCACACTGCATGCTGACCATGAACTTCTTGTGTGCCAAGATCGCTTGTCCAACAACCAAGAGACCTGGATCTCTCCAATATTGGCTTCCATGGTGGAACTGGGAACCATTGACGAACAGAACACCAAGTAACAACCGTCCTTAATCACATGAATACTCCACCTTGCTTCTACAGGAAGCTACTTCGAAAGAAAATCTTGCAGAAACGAGAGGAAGAGTAAACCATCCTTTGCGCACACAACAAAGGACTTCCGTAAAAACTCCAAGTTATTCTTGTAACCTGCACTCCAAGGCACATCAACCAGACTGACATTTGTCTGGATCTCCTCTTCCTTCAATTGAAACCAATTAATCGGTAACGAAATCGGCTTCATACGGATATCCTTCCTCGGACACGTGTAACTCCTATGTCCCAGCTTGCCATTCCTGCAAGCAAGGAATTCTGGGTCGGGTCGGGACCGGGAATCGGTACCCGGCGATCCCGACCCAATCCGATCTGGATCGGCCGAGTCGGCCGATCCAGACTCAGTCCGACCGGTCCGACTCGGCCAGAAAAAAAAATCAGAAAAAATCAGAAAAAATCAAGAAAAATCAGGAAAAATCAGAAAAATTTAAAAAAAAATCAGAAAAAATTACATACATATTATTCAATTGATGTACAATAAGAATGAATGCAATTCATGTACATCCATAAAAAATCTTAAACCCTAAACCCTAAACCCAAAACCCAAAACCCTAAAACCCTAAAACCATAAACCCTAAACCCTTAAACCCTAAAACCCTAAAACCCTAAAACCCTAAACCCAAAACCCTAAAACCCTAAAACCCTAAACCCTAAACCCTAAAACCCTAAACCCAAAACCCTAAACCCTAAACCCTAAAACCCTAAACCCTAAACCCTTAAACCCTAAACCCTTAAACCTTAAACCCTAAAACCCTAAAACCCTAAAACCCTTAACCCTTAACCCTAAAACCCTAAAACCCTAAAACCTAAACCCTAAACCCTAAAACCCTAAACCCTAAACCCCTAAACCCTTAAACCTTAAGGGGGGGATCGGGACCGGCCCGAACCGGACCAGATCGGGTCCGGACCTGCCAGATCTGGTCCGGTTCGGGCCGATTTCGGCCGTTTTTTTTTTTTTTTCAAATCGGTGGGGGGAACAGTGAAATCTCCCCCGAATCGGATCGGAACCCGCCGATTCCGATCCGAATCGGCCGATTCGGATCGGAACCCGCCGATTCCGATCCGAATCGGCCGATTCGGATCGGAATCGGCCGATTCCGCAATCCATGCCTGCAAGCATCAGCCCTATGCCCCTCCAAGCATCTGGCACTCTTCCCTTGAAAACCTTTACCTCCTCCCCTCCCATTCCTAGGAGGTCTGGGGTTATATGATCCTTGCTTCCACCTAGATCCCTCTACCCCGCACCTGCGATCGCCATACAATGACAATCTGAAGTAAGAACCGCCTCTACTGCCCTCCCCACCACTTCTCTCAGCGCTGAAAACCTTCTGACTCCCACCAACCTCCTGTCTGCCATCCTGCCTACCATCCACATCTCCGCCTCCTCTATGCCTCCCACGCCACTCTCCGTACCACCTCCGCCTCTCTTCGCCTCTCTCCGCCATAATAGTTAAGCACCTTAGTTTGCATAAAATCATATTAGGCTTTTATCCCATATGCGATGGATGAATAACATATCAAAGAAGGATTACAGTCAAATGTTCTTAAAAAAAAAAAACCTTTGAGGCACTCTAATACTCTACTGTTAAAAGGTGCAAAGCAAGTAACATGCTGAAATTGACCTCATTCATTTAAAAAACAGGATGTAACAACTTTCCAAAATATTGAATAGAGATAACAGAGTGTACAACAACCTACAAGAAGAGCGTAAAACTTTGGCAGAAGCAAGAGTTGCATTAGTAACACCACTGGCAATGCCAAAATTGATACGACGAAAGCACCTACAAAAGGACATAAGTCATGTGCTGCATCAATTCACTGTACGACAAAATTCTTATAATGAGCTTCAATTCCAAACCAACTCATAAAGCATTGACCAAGAGCTTTTCTAGTTAGTTGTGGACAAAAGTAAAAATATACTATTCAAGATAGAGTAAGAAGTTTCACCTCCTAGTTGTTTAAAAGGACAAATGACGCCAAATAAAACCAGTACAGAGTCATAAAGGGAACGAACTAAAGAAGACTTACAGTTCAAATGATGACCAAAAGTCAGACAAAATCAACAGAGATGGTCATGCATACTTTGTCTAGCCAATTAAGAATTGTCTAGCAAGGATTATTCACATTTATTCTAAATTCAACCATGTCTGATATTTTCATATTGCCACAATCTGGATTCTGGCATGATTCTCCTAAGGGAAAAAACAAACGCTGCAGCAGAAGTCAGGGTAAGGCAGATGTATAGACATCATTCAAGCTTAATATTGTGTGGTTACAAAATTATCAACATGAAAAAATGAAGAAATGTTCCCTCAAAATATAGCCATACAAACTCATCGTACCCATGTGCTACTGAGTAATGCCAGCTGCAGCAGATAGTGGCACAACTAGCCCAGCCATTTCGTGACACATAAGCTAAGGATATTTGTCCCAGTGGCAAGTGCACTGCACCTGGCCAAGCAAGCCTACAATGGACAATCCTCCAATCTTTTTCTAAGTTTTCAAAAAATGCTATGATTGCCAGCCAACACAGCTTTGATGATTCCTGGAAAAAAATATGAACCGCCATCCATATATTGCAGTCCTAACAAATATTTAGCAGTCTTACAACCTTGGGCTGCAATATATCTCTTATAAATGCAATATACTGCACAGGAAAGAAAGATGCCACAGTCTAATTAACTTTATTATAAACATAAGAAATATACTACAATGCCACATTATACTCGATTGATAAATATTGCAAGATTGCAATACACTAGCTCGAACTCCAATACAAAACTTACATGTGTCTCTTAGGACTAAAGTATGTTGCAGTCATAAAAATGCATCAGAGTCAACTGTCAAAGCACTATAAGACAGCAATATGTTTCATATCATCACAACATGTTCATATAACTGCAACATATTCATTACAGCTAAAAAATATTTTGTTTAACTACAATGTACTGTAACACTTTAAAATATTTGAGACTGCAAGACATTCATTAGTGCGGCTTTCTTCTCCAAGCATCCAGCTTGCTTCTGAATTTATCTTCACCATTACTCAATCTTGAAGCTTTCTGATATCATCCATTACAAAGAACCTAGACATTTGTTTACCTAAGATCTATTGGTTGACTATATATAGATAACCCATTAACAAGTCAAGCATGGCAGTCTCGGTACTGGTCCCGGTATCGGTCGGTACCAATACTGATACATACCGGTATCAGTATCCACCCAGTACAGCTAGTATCGGCCAACACCATTTTTATTTCTAAATTTAGTGACTGGTCCTCCCCCCCCCTCCCCCACCCCCGTTCGGTATCAGTACCGACCAATACCGATACATATCTGTATCGGCCGTTACTGCCAACCATGCTACAAGTTGCAGTGAATGATACCATTATATTTTGCTCTTAGGTGATGGACAATAGTCCTCCTCATCCTTGTCTCAGTAATTGGACTTTTCACATTGAATTT
Source organism: Zantedeschia hybrid cultivar (assembly GCA_030544215.1). Classification (NCBI taxonomy): domain Eukaryota; kingdom Viridiplantae; phylum Streptophyta; class Magnoliopsida; order Alismatales; family Araceae; genus Zantedeschia; species Zantedeschia hybrid cultivar. The sequence goes on along the minus strand of JARZZO010000002.1, from coordinate 55,755,490 downwards.
TGAAATTTCATTGCAAAGAACTTTACTTTAAAAAAAAAAAATTTCAACTCATGATCAAATTTTCCCTACCGATGGATAAGAGCTCTTTCTTGAGCCATCGGAGCTTTGGATCTTTCTTCCTCACAAATAACACCAAAACAGTGTCCCATGCCAATTTGTGTGCTGAACACCCTTGATACATGCAACACTTCATCTTCAATAGTCACAAATAATGCATACATTGTCTTGTCATCTTTAGAGACGTAACCTCAATCAATGACTCAATGTGGCACTACCACCAACAACTTCTTATAAATCTCCGTCATGCAAATATAATTGCATGCAAATGTTCCAATTGCTGCAAGTATTGTTGTACAGTTTCTCAATGTTGCCTGCCAAAGTTGCAAATATCTACCATCATGTGTTGGTGATGCCCGGCAAAACCAAGAAAGCCTGGTCCTAGAACAACCAGCTCCATATACCCAGACCGTACACCATGGATCAATTTTGTGTCTACCGCCAGCCCCAGAGACAACACAGTTGAAGTCTTTGCAATCCTGGTTAGAACACACAACCTGGAAGTACCTGTTCCTAGACATTGTAAAAGCATCAACTCATAACACTTAGTCCTGTCAAATCTTTCCTCGCAACTGTAAAATGATCAATACATTTGCAACCATGTTCTCAACATAAAAAATCCTTTTACAGAAAATCTCATTCCTCACCTTCCATATTGTAATTACAATAGGGGTTACTCAACTGCATAATCCTTTGTTAAACTTTTTACACTAATCTTATCAACCCATCCTATCAGATAACAAGGATGTTTGACCATTTCCAATTCCATAGATAATCCAATCTTCTTTTGAGCTGATTTCTCGGCCCCTCTGTAAGGACACATGTAAACATAAGGATAATTTTTAGAATTAAGAAGATTAGGGTATAAAAATAAATATTAAGTGTTGTCAATAAAACAGTGGGGCTCCTTGGATAAATATCACATAGGACTTACTTATTTTCCGAAACTTTGGATTTTTAATGCATAGGATGGGTATGCCTGTATCAGATTTTTGTATCATCTAGAGAATATCATTTTATAAATTAATAAAATATAAATGTTTTAGTGGATTCATCAAGAAATGTGACTTCTCATTTTATATAATAGTGGTACTAGCCACTTTTCAAAAAAAAAATCAAGAAATGTGACTTCTCGTCTTGGAAGGGATAGTTGATTTTTAATTGGTTGACGAGATTATTTTTCTAATTCTTTTTGTTGAATCCAAAGAAGGGATACTTCCCTTCTTTACATGTACTATCCTAATTAAATGAAATATTAAATAAGTAAAAGCCATTTATTTAAAAGATATTCATAGAAATAAGGTGTTGTTTTGGGTCAAGCCCTTTATTGGGTCAGGTGGAGACCCATTATAGGCTCCACCACACTTTCAAAAAAAAGTTATAGGCTCCACCACCTTACCCCTCCTTACACTGCCTTTCATAGTTTCATTCCCCTGCCTCACCTTGCCACCTCCTTACTCCTCACTACCTCTCACCTACACAAATAGGGGTTTAAATCATGGAATTCTGGCACAGATCGGGAGGCCAGATTGGGACCCACCGGGATCCCAATCCGAATCGGGGTCGGATCGGCCGGAATCGCCTGAAAGTGGCCAGAATTGGCCAGGATCGGCCGATTCCGGCCGGATCGGGACCCGCCAATCCCGATCCCAATCGGGATCGGCCGATTCTGCATTTCATGGTTTAAATCCCCCCCCCCCAAAAAAAAAAAGAAAAAAATAAAGGAAAAAAACTACCATCCCATACATAGATAAGATCAAGGAGGGCAAGGAAGAAAGAGAGGAAAGAAAGGGGGAGGAAGGAGTAAAAGGGCATAGAGCGGTTCAATGGTGACTCTCCTTCTCAAATAAAGTTTACTTCCTATTCCTCTAGTGTTAGTTCGTTTTTGGTCTACCTCTAATCTAAGTTTGGAGGACAGGGTCAAGACTTATGTTATGGGGAGACACTGTCAAATCTAATTTTAAACTTGTCTTCTTGCAGAATGAAGTTAAGTAATTAAGATTAATGACTTTACACTCATGGAACATGCTGCTGAAATCTCATCTAAAGATATGTAACTATATTCTAAGCATTATTTCCCTTCATGGTCCTCATGTCTAACTCACACTTATTTAAATACTGTGTTACTGAAAGGCTAAGAACAACACACATTATACTAATGACAAGACTGTATTAATGGTTGCAGTAAAGATGATATTGACACTAATATACATAGTTAATGCACTATTGACGAATCCCTAAACATACTAAGGATCAAACTTGGGATAAAAGAAGACAGTTGTATAGACTTTAAGTTAAATAGTTTCTAGCATACATAATTAAATAATCTCTCTTTTTCATGGTCACACTTAGTATTAAATGTAGATGAATCTTGCATCATGAAATAATATGGTACAAGTATAGAAATAAAAAAGCCTCCCCAAGATCCAAGAAACACCTCCTATACAAAATCACCTAGACATTTTGTATCTCACGAGTCTTTCAAAAGAGCAAAAAAAGAGGATTTACAAGTATGCTTTTTACACAAAATAGAGGCCCACTCAACCACTCTTTGCCCAACAAAAGAAGCAACCAATCGGAAATCAAAGCTTCCTTGTGGAAAATCCATATGTTCCTTTCACCCCAAATAGCCCACAGTGCGACATGAAGTATCAGCCACCACATCATCCTATCATCCTTGTGCACTTTGCATATGGACCATTTGCCAAGAAGATCCTCCACAGAATGAACATTCAGCATCTGTTGGCCAAGCCTATCAATGATCAACTGCCACAGTTCCACAGAAAATGAGCATTCTACAAATAGATGGTCAGCCGACTCATCCACCTGACCATAAAGAGAACATGTGGTAGTAATATCAGCCATAAAGTGGGTCAACCTATCAGCGGTTGGTAATCTGCCAATAGAGATCCTCCATATGAACACCTGAACCTTCAAAGGGCCTTGGTGGACCAAACATTCCTGGAAAAAGGGAAGCAGAGACGACCATCTGTTATGATATAGTAGACAGATTTCACAGAAAAAGTACCATCTACCTGCCATCTCCACAACCATGCATCCCACTTGGCCAGATCCAGTGTGATATCCCGTAGAGAAAGTAAAAGATCACAGAGATTCACTGTCTCTTCGTCCCAGAGAGGACTTCTGAACCTGGGGAACCGACCTCTCCCTTCCTGACCTGCCTCATAAACTTGTGCTATCACTACCAATGGATCAGTAGAAAGAGCATACAATGCAGGAAAGAGGCTGCAAGGAGCGTCCCCTCCACACCACCTATCCGTCCAAAATAAGCAAAACATTCCATTCCCAAGAGATAGATGACTCCCCCGCCTGAATAATATCAACAGACTGCAAAGTTACCCTCCAGACATGGGATATGCCATGAGAAGATTTTGGTATCAAATCCCATAGTCTAGAGCTCCTGCAATATCTTTGCCTGATGATGTCTCACCACAAACCTCCCTCCAAGGTCCTCAACTTCCAAAGCCATTTGGAAAGAAGTGCAAGATTGAAAGCATGAATATCCTTAAGACCAAGTCCTCCATTCTCTTTACTCCTGCAAATCCTGCTCCAGCTAATTGCATAGCCTCCTTTCTTGGATTCCCCGCTCCCGTGCCAAAAAAACTAGTGCCAAATGGAGCCCAACCTTCTAACAACTGTATTTGGATGAAGGCTGCGGTGTTAACTAAACATGCCTAAAGACTGATTTTCCCTAAATATAAGATTGTGACTATGATTAAAGATTATGATCCCATGATTATAACGATGACTCTGATGATAAAGACCTTTGTTAAGAAGACATAGACTGTGAATATAATTAAAGATCACAAACTTATGATTATGTCTATGATTGTGAACAATTAAAGATTTTTGATAGGGGGGATAAAACAATGACTATAATTAAAAAGCAAGATATTATGTTATGATGTCATCATTATAACTATCGATAAGAGAGAGGTGACATCACTTCATTTGGTGGGAAAGACCCTTAGGATAGAAGACAGGGACCATCACTCCTTAAAAATACATTCTGAAGTTGGGCACGAAGCATCCCTCATTTTTCTTAAAAGGTCTAGAAGTCTAGGCCAGGGTATACTGACTTAGGCAGTGGCTAGACAGCAAACTCAAGTGCACTCCTGACTAGGGACAAGACAATGTAGTCAGACACTACATATCCCACCTCATCCAACAATCCACATCTCTCACATAAGTGGCCAGAGACTCCTTGTGCAGTACAAGCAGAAGTTGAGAGATTTAGTTAGTCTGGTCAGCGACTTAAAACATACTAGTAAGGTGATTATCCATGTTTTTTGGAAGGTGACATGAAAGTCATGATTCATTAAGAAACAGAAATACAAAGAGATTACAAAAGAAGACCCCAATGTCAGGCCAGAGAATAGCCAAAGGGGGTAAAACTACTCTCCCCCCCCCCTCATGACCCAGACACCACAGCCCCTACACTTCAGCCCCAACCTGTTTATCTAGATAATAAAACAGGCAAACAGAAGAAATGAACAGTAGTAGTGATGAGAATCAGCAGTCCAAGATAACCACGAAGCATGGTCGTTCTAAGCGTCAGAGATAAGTTGGCATGTTTTATTTGTGGTCTCTAGTAGTGATGAGTATCTCCTTTGTAAAAAAAATTTAGCAATAGTGTAGTGAGGTGATGTAATGAGTGTTTTCCTTTCTTGTTGTTGGCATGGAATCTCTCCAAGCCGCAGATTGTACTACCTCTATATATTCAATATAACTGGTGGTATAATCTACATTATTCTCAGAAAAAAAAAAAAGGCAAGAAACATTTCACACAACTTGGTCTAACTTGTAATTCAGTCATCACAGCCATCAGATCCTCTTTTATCAGATCCCAAAAAAACTGATAAAACCCTAAAGAAAAGTCATCGGGTCCCGGAGATTTGTTAGGACACACATTAAAGACTGCCTCCTTTATTTCTTCCTCCTCAAAAAGCCTGCAAAGCACATCAGCTTCAGTGTGCTCGATCTTTGGAAGCACTCCTTCATCAAGATGAGGTCTGTCCACCAATTCTTCTTTAAACAAATGTTCATAAAAGCTTATAAACCTATCCTGAATATCTTTCTTCTCATCTATCACTTCATCTTCAACTTTAATATGCACTATTCTCAATGCTGTCTTTTTATGACTAGCCACTGCATGGAAAAAGGCAGAACTTTTATCCCCCTCTTTTAGTCAATGCTCCTTGGCTCTTTGCTTCCACTTTATTTCCTCCTTAAGCAATTTTCATTATACACTTTTTTGAGCTCCTTCAACCTCTGTTCTTCTGACAGTGACAAACAATTCTGATCTCTTTTCTCTTCAAATAAATCAATGCTCTTGAGAGCTTGCTGCCTCCCTTCTCCTTTATTTCTACCTTTATCCTTTAGCCATTGTTCTGCTCAAACCCTTGATCTGCATGGTCGGAAACTTAACAAGACATTCTGTAGATATGATAATTCTATCAATTATGGATTGAATGTAGTTTGATTGCAAATTTGACCAGGTAAACCTTCGATTAGGAATTTCCAAATCAATCAACGCACTATCTCTAATCCATCCATTCAAATCTTCCATTTCCTTTTTCCATCTCTGATTTGTAGATCTTTCCCATGAATATCTCACACAGTTGAAGTCACCGACGATACACCAAGCTCCAGAGAACATACCATACAGCCTATGCAATTCTTGGAAGAAGCATTCCTTTTGTAGATCATTATGAGGGCCATACACCGAGGTAATGACCCCTTATTCCCATTGCTATTCCTTGAAAAACAGACTGAGATACTAAAAAGACCCACATCACATACAATACCCCTGAATTTTTCTCATTCCATAGGATCAGCTGCCCTCCTTTTAACCTCAGCAGGAAGAATGCCATAATTGATCAGTAAAGAACGCCCTAGCCTTCTTAACACTTGCTCCTCCAGCATATTGACCATGGTTTCTTGCAAGCAAACACAGCCCGGCTGCAGTGAAACTACTAGATTTCTCACAGCTCTCACCTTGAGATCACTGTTGAGACCTCTAATATTCCAAAAGTTCAGCTTCATTGGGGCACTTGATCCTTCACCACCCTTTTAACTTTCTTCTCCCTTAAGCTATCATACACTTCATTGTACTGTAAATAGCTAATCTCTCTTTTCCCGATCTTAACCCCTCCTCCCTGCCCTTTTCTCTTAGCAGAAGTCTGAAGAGCTTCACTCCTCAGTTTTTTGAGAAACCTCTTAACTTGTTCCTCTCTTCCCTAGAAGGAGACACCAATCCCTTTGCCAAAGTTAAAGATTTCCTCAGACCAATCATCCTCTGATAGTGGAAGGATTATAGTTAATGGATTGGGAGAGATATTGAAAGGAACAATAACTCCCATCCCTTTGTTGTTATCAAGTCCCTTGAACTCCATCTCCTGCAGACCGCTGTCACAGAGATCATACATCTGAATCTGAGTAGACAGGCATGTCTCCCAGAATCTTCTAAAATAGTCCCTTCTTTCTCTTGTAGCTTAGCTGCCTCAACCTCCGCCTGGACCTCCACAAGCATTTTACTGATCTCTACACCATCTATGCCTACATCTTGCACCTTCGGCACCACAATCTACAACTCCCATCACCACCAGTCTGTAGGGATCTCCCTCAGTAGAAGCCACCAGAGGAATCACGGATGTAGTCTCCAAGTCGGGACAAAGTTCTGAGCTCGCCTGCTCCGTCACAACCGGCCAGGTAAGTTTGTGCGTCCGTAAGCAAGTCCGGGTCGAATCGGGTAAGGACGAAGAGTCCATCAGGCCTCGGTTGGGTAAGTTACTGAACTGCTGAGAACGGTCCAGACCCTTATAAAGATCCGACGAGACTGACCCGATTGACTTACCCAAGAATTCGCTACGAGAAAGACCCGATGACAATCCATCATTGACCGAACCTATTCATCTTCCCTGCCCGCACTAACCACATTCTTCTGCCAATCACACGAAGCAGCTTTAATTCCCGAGGGATGCGAATGATCAAGCCTCCACCCCACAACCTCCGCCTCCAATACCAAATCCACTTTCCCCCTACCCGCATCCTCTTCGAGCCTATCCACCAAAGCTTCATCATATTGTCTACAATCGCTATGGCTGACTGAGTCGAACTCGGCACAAGTCCACTCCGAGAATCGGAACTCACTGCTGGAATGGTAGTCTTCTTCAAGCTATATGTCCTCTCCTTGGCCAAACGATATGCCCTGTAATCTGCCACCACTTCTGCCCACATCCAGTCCTCTGCAACATGAAGGCTCTGAACTCAGGCGCCGAGGATGCTGCTGTTGGAGTCTCAATCGAGATGGAAATAACATACCATTGACCCCCTATCCCCACCTTCATCTGACCAGGAATGTCCTGAAAAGATTCAACTTCCACCAACATTCTAGCAAACCTGAGAATCTCCAGATGAAGAGAAGAAGCATCAATCTCCTGCAGGATCCCAAACTTGTCAGCAATGGCTTGGAATGCTTCCACTGCCCACACATGGAATGGCAATCCTTCCACTCTGCAACGACATCTAACACCTTCAGTTGCCTTCACAGTATCAGTCTCATCTGTCCATGGTGAAAACTCCATGGATAAATCCCACTTGATCACATACTTCACTTCCACCGCCCTTTCTTTCCAAGATTCTCAGGAGCACCTAACCAGGAATCTCTTATCCTAAATTTCCTTGATGCTCCAGGAGCAATTTCCCGGCCACTCTGCTTGCAAAGCTTCACAACACACTCCTGAAGGAACAACCTGTTATCTGACACTGTAGAGGACCAAGGGATCTCTATCCTGGTACCTTTCACACCAATCTTTGAAGGAGAAGCTTTGGTGTTGCAGGGAGTTGTAGCTGAAGTCAAAACAGAGCATCGTTTCTCCATATTGGCCCTTTGCTTGCAGATCCCACCCCCGTGTCCAGCTCTCCCGCAGACGATGCACCTAACTGATTCCATGCACACCTTCGGCCAATGGCCTCTATGCAGACATCTAATGCACTGCTCCCTGTCAACAGGGAGAGTAGGAGGACTCATCCCCTTCCTCCTCGCCAGAGACTCCCTCCTACCCTTACGCCCCACAACCTTCCAGCCCCACCATCAGCTACAGCACCATCGCCCAAAGACCTCTTCAACACCGCATTTCTACCCCCCTGCACCTCTATACGACTTCCCTTCCCCCCCTTCTCTCGCTTCTCCTCTCCTCCTGCCGCACCTCTCGCCTCTGCACTTGTCTCACCGGACTCCATCCAAAGGGAAAGGCTTGGTGATTATCCATGTTACAAGCCAGTTACATAAGACTAAAGACGGCTAAGCACTGGTTATAGAAGACTCAAGATGGCTATAAGCCAGTCTTGTAAGACTTAAGCTATAGTCTGGTCAGCGACTTAAAACATACTAGTAAGGTGATTATCCATGTTGCAAACCAGTTACACAAGACTAAAGACGGCTAAGCACTGGTTATAGAAGACTCAAGATGGCTATAGGCCTGTCTTGTAAGACTTAAGCTGGTCAAAAGCCAAAAAAGAAAAGATGATCTGTGGTCTACTTCTCTATTTTTGAAAGAATAAGTACATACATATGTACATATGTAGACATGTATGTATATGTATACATATGTGTATGTATATGCATATGTATAATGTATACATAAGATATGTATATGTATATATAAATAAGTGTCCATATCTAAGGACTCCAAAGAACCACAACTAGGAAACAAAGAATGAAGACCCAAAGATCACACCTGATGAAAAATGGCCTGATAAGGAAATATGATAAACTTTTGATTGTTTTAATGATTCTAGTGATTCCTATGACCCAAAAGATGATAGAACTTTTGACTGTATTAAAGATTTTTAGTGATCCCCATGACTCAATGTTTTGCCTTGCTTTTTGTTCAGACTTAAATGTTGTTGGATAACTAGCACATGTATGACTTGGTTTATTTCTTCTATAAGTAACATGAATATGTTTGGGGTTAACATGTGGTATATGTCCCTTATTGAGTCCTATAACATTGTGGCTCATACTCTTTTTATTTAAATACTTTTATGCTCTGAGCTTCAGCAACTCTAAAGATAAGTTTTTCTCCTGAAACACGGATGGTACCACAGTGTATTAATGAGAAACGGAGGAGAATGTACAACACTAAGGAACAGAAACCCTCATAGATTCCCTCTATACAAAAGACAGTGAAGTGCAAGGAATTCCAAGTCGGGTCGGGACACGGAATCGGGACCCGGCGATCCCGACCCGATCCGATCTGGATCGGCCGGGTCGGCCGATCCAGACGAAGTCCAGCCGGTCCGATTCGGCCGGATTTTTAAAAAAAAAATCAGAAAAAAATTAAAAAAAAACAGAAAAAATTACATACATATTATTCAATTGATGTACAATAAGAATGAATGCAATTCATGTACATCCATAAAAAATAAATATTAAAGACAACTAACTAACTAATAATTTTTATTGTGCATTAATTAAAAAAGATATTGTTGTTGAAAAATATCTTAGAAAGATCACATTTGTGATCCTTCATCATCCGGTTCATAAGTTTGAGCTAGCGGGCCATAATCTGTCGACATGTATGGTGCATATCCATAGCCAAACAAAGAACTTGCGAGGTCTTCGAATCCTCTTTGAATACCTCTAGGTGTGTAAGCTTGTTGGCTTGAACTTTCTCCTGATTGTATTGGAGGGACAAAAATGCTATACTGTATAGGTGGAGGTCCAGAGTACCCTTCAGTAGTGCTGTTGATGTCTGAATACGGCAGTGTAGGGGGGTGAAAAATAGGCGGATAAGAAGGTGCATCTTCCCATTGTGGCCAATCACATCCTGCCTGTTTCTGTTGACCTTCAAATCCCCTTTGTTGTCCTTGTCTCTGGCCTTGAGTTCCTTCAGAATGACTCGGAGGTGCGGAGTAATCTTCGTATCATGTGTAACTACTCCCAAATGCAGAACCTCCGGATAGTCTACCAGTAGCAGCAGAAACGCCATCACCATCTCCATCATCATCATCATCATCAGAGTCATCACTCCGCACTTGGCTTGTTTTCCTCAACCGCCTTCTTCTACGCCTGTAGGTTTGTCTTTTTGCCTCGTACATGCTGGCCAAATGAGGTGGTAAACCTGGGTTGTCCTCAAGTGTCTCTCCAGTCTGCTGAACTCTCCCTTCTTCTCCTTTCAATGGGTCCACTCGTTGTTTAGACTTTCCTTTTGATTGTTTTCTCTTTTTGCTGCTCGATGACTGTAATGAAAGTCTCGTTGGCTCTTTATCCTTTCTTCTTTGTGGATCCACCTTAGTAGCTGATCTCCTGAGTGCTGGCTGAGAGACAGAAGTTCTAGCAGTGTCTTCTAGTGTGGCTGACTTTCGGCGCCTCTGAAGAACTAGTGCACCTCCTTCTTGTATTGTCTGAAATTTAGGATCTCAAGTAACTACTGCATCTAATTCACCTTCTGCCCAACTCCGATCCTGAGGATCAAACTCATGCTTTACATCTCTGGCTGCTCTGCTCTCCACCCAAGAATGCAGTGGGTGTTCTTCATCTAACAATTCATCAATATCAATCTGATGTACAGGCTCATCAACTAGTCTGCCAGCAAACTCCATGAATCTCTGTCTTTCAAGCCTCTGTCTTTCCTGAATCTGCCTGATTTTTAGACGCATGTTGTAGTGACAGTACACCAACTTCTCCAGCCTAGAAACCCCCAATCTGTTACGAACCTTCGTGTGAATGAGACTGAATGTACTCCAGTTTCTTTCACATTGACTGAAAGAAGTGGTTTGACTGAGTACTCGCACTGCAACATACGCCAAAGGGTTTGTGGCAGCTTGTCTATAATTAATCTGGATCCACCATTCAGCTGTTGAGAAAAAAAAGAAGAAGACGATATCAATAATCATATGTAGAGTCTACATTGTAGACTGGTAGCATCATTAAATTTAATATTTGACTATTTATTATGTCATTCACCTGGAGTTGTCCTCGTTACTGCAGCCCTGACGTCATCATCTCCATAAATGTCAATCTTCAATTTAAATCTCTCCATCTACAAAATAAATATAAATAGCATAAGTTAATGATAGACACATGCATTTTCATAAACTCTTACTTTGTATGTTACCTCTGCTAAGGCATCTATCCTTTCATTCGTATTCCTTGATATTCTAGTAATCACGTTAGTTGTGCCTCGAAGGACCTCTCCGTCATTATGCACGCTCTCACTATACTGATACATTGGGTTGAAAAAATATCATGCATATAAATTGAATATTAATTAGTTATAAAATTAAATGTGAAAAAAATTAATAACATAAAATCAACTTAAATAGATGAAGAATTAACCAGCAGCATGGTGATCATGATGAAGAGTCAACTCCCATCTATCATCGATGATCTTCTACCATTTGTCATGAGAAGTAGGAAGGTTTTCGCTCAATTGCTCTTTTGCTCTATCTATAGCCTCATACAAATATCCCATGTCATTTTTGTCATCTCCATCAACTAACCTCAGAACACGTACCAGATGCTCAACCACTTTCAGATAGCGAGAAACCTTATCCCAAAAACTTCTCTCCCCAACGAGCGATTGCACTGCCAACGCAACTTCTCTAGCATCGGCCATCAATATCCCTATATGTGCCAGAGACTCGTCAGAGTGGACTAACTGGGCCAACTGATGCTTGTATTTACTCAGACTCTCTAAAGAAATGAAGTTGGATGCAAATCTAGTAGGGCCAGCACGAAGAAGATCCCGTCCACCTATATGTTCTCTCATCATATGTAAAATCATGTTGTGACTATAAATAAATCCCGTGATCATCTGAGCATGCTGTACCACCTCTGCAACAAAAGGATCTTTACTTATGTCCTCTATTATCAAGTCAATAGAATGTGTTGCATAAGGCACCCAGTACAAATGGTGCCTCTTCTGCATCAACAATTTACCGGCTGCTTTGTAGCTTGCTTCGTTGTCAGTGACTATCTGCACAACATTTTCTTCACCAATTTCCTCTACCACGTCATCTATTAACCTGTACAAATAATCAGCATTCTTTATTCTGTTTGAGACATCCACAGACTTGAAAAAAATAGTGCCCTCGCTTCAATACACAAGGAAATTAATCATGGATCTTCTTGTGGTCCATGTCCAACCATCACACATGATGGTACAACCACACTCCCTCCACACATTTTTGACGTTGTCGACCCATACCTTCAAGTCATTATACTCTTCTTCGAGCCCAACATCATAAATGTAGCGAGGTGTGGGGACCTTTACACCAGGCCCAGCATCTGCAATTGCATCCACCATTGTCTGAAAATATGGACTAGATGTTATATGTGCTGGCACACCTGCATGTAAAAACCATTTCACAATTCCTTTCAAGGCATTTTTTGCTAATGCCTTGACTCCTTTTAATGCTTGCTTGATTCCAGGCTGTCTGGCAGACCTTGATCTGTACAAAAATTGGTCCATAGGACCGCGTGCCACATCTGATGTCCATCCACAACTCAATATAGAACTAGCAGTCCTGCAACCAGAAGAACCCCTAGAAACGAATCTCCCAGACTGAGAAGCAGCAGGTACTGATCCACCTGATGATCCTATGCCTCTTCGCCGGTCCACATCTTCTCTATTTGTCTGCAAACTGGCACGAACAGCTCTGGTGCACTCTACATCAGGGTCATCTGGATCCTCCTCATCCTCCTCCTCCTCATCATCATCATCTAAATTGATCAGACGCTGAACAGGTAGACTGTAATCCCTTCATCTCTAGCCCCCTGATATCTCATCTTGCAAATCCATGTGTTGTTGAGATGATAAATCTTTGTGTGCCTTTTTACCCATCATATAAGTCCTCATTTCCTTCTTCAAGTCCAGCGGTACTGACTCACATCTACTGACGTCTCCTGATATGCCAACAAGATGATTTTTTAGGCGATAGATGCCACCACCCATCTCCTTTCCACACCAGTTGCATTTGACCCTCCTCCTAACACTGTCCACTAGTGTGCAATGTTGCTAACCAGGATCAGCACCATACTGCTCCACATCCTGTTCATGAAGTCCTTGCTCTGCCATATTCCTGCATAACATAAAAACACAAAAATGCAATTAGGTTCTAACAAGTTCAATTGAGTGGTTGGCACACTCAATTGAACCTTAATCACACTAATCATACAAAAACCTCAATTTTTAACACCTAATTAGGGCTAATTTTAACTAATTAACGCTAATAACAGATAATTAATGCAAAAAAATACACATTTATGTCCTAACAAGTTCAATTGAGTGGTTGGCACACTCAATTGAACCTTAATTACACTAATCATAAAAAAGTCTCAATTTTTAATTCCTAATTAAGACTAATTTTAACTAATTAACGCTAATAACATGCAATTAATGCAAAAAAATGCACATTTATGTCCTAACAAGTTCAATTGAGTAGTTGGCATAGCTAATTGAACCTTAATCACATTAATCATACAAAAGCCCTAATTTTTAACCCCTAAGGTTAATTTTAACTAGTTAACGCTAATAACATGTAATTAATGCAAAAAAATGCACATTTATGTCCTAACAAGTTCAATTGAGTGGTTGGCACACTCAATTGAACCTTAATCACACTAATCATACAAAAGTCCTAATTTTTAACCCCTAATTAAAGTTAATTTTAACTAATTAACGCTAATAACATACAATTAATGCAAAAAAATGCACATTTATATCCTAACAAGTTCAATTGAGTGGTTGGCACACTCAACTGAACCTTAATTACACTAATCATACAAAAGCCCCAATTTTTAAGTCCTAGTTATGGCTAATTTTGAGAATTTTGTCTAATCAACATGTTAAATTTTTTTTCAACGTAAATATTAATAGATCCACACAATATACACAATCATACATCATTTTTTATTTTTTTAGAATTTTAAAAAAATAATTCGAAATATACCTAAACTCGGATCAGGATGCGAAAAGAAAATCCGACGTCGAGGGCGGCGGTGACGGAGACCACAGTGGCAACGGCGGCTCCCGGACGGCCGGCCGACGATGACGGGATGAAAACCCTCTCCTTTTGGTCGATATCTAAAAGAAAACTAGAAAAGAGAGAGAAAGAGAGAGAGAGAGGAAAGAGAGACGGACGGCCGGCGGCGGCGGGGGGGCCAGCGGCGAGCGGCGGCGGTGGCCAGGGGAGGGGGAGCCGGGGAGGGGCTGGGGAAAGGGGGGCGCCAACAGCAGAAACGTTGTTGGCGCCTGGAGCGGCCCGAACCAGACCAGATCGGGTCCGGACCAGCCGATCTGGCCGGTCCAACCCCGATTTGGTCTGGTTCGGGCCGATTTCGGCCGTTTTTTTTTTTTTTTAAATCGGTGGGGGGGAACAGTAAATTCCCCCCCAAATTGGATCGGGACCCGCCGATTCCGCAATCCATGGCGAAGTGGTGCAACCCTCAAGTCCCCCCCCCCCACCCAAAAGAGCAAAAGAGGAGGTTCTAGACACATGTCTGGTTACAAAAGGCAACTCTAATAAGCTAAAGTCGAACAAGTGGACTTTCTTACTCTCAAGAATGGCTAAATGTGTATTTTTATTGGGATATGAACTTGAATATTCTTTTATTTCATATTGTTATATGATAGGCGTGCTCTCTCCTTTCTTTACTCTGTGTGTAGCCTATTATCATAATGTTTTAGACTTGTCATATCTACCAGAGATCTAACTAAAGACCAAGCATGCTACACTCACCACAAAGATAAGTAAACTGTCATTTCTATAGTGATCTTGAAAGGATATCAATGTGTATCCAAACTTCACTGGATAAAGCTCCCACATTCAAAATATTGTTCATTATCCTTGGACTCAAAACCAGCCTATCTATTTTCCTAGGAAGCTCCATCTGACATCCTCGAGACACCTCTAGAGTTTATAGTAATCTTCTGACAAACTTGAGTCACCTTAGAACACTTTCATGAATGTCAAAACCAGAAAGAAAATTATTAGACAGTGCCAAAACCCTTTTAACTAACATAATTATCTAGATAATTTCCTCCCAAGCACTTCTATCATTGACTCCCAATCACTTTGAATCTTCTAGTATGCAACAAAAGCCCAAGCATTCCAGAGGAAAACACTGAAGTTAATTGCACCCTATGTGAACATGACAGTGAAGATGTAAGCCATATATTCTTTCTTTCAGTTGACAATCAGTCTAGAAGTCTGGAGGACCTTTGAGTAAAGTAGCACAAATCAACCTCACCTTTATGACTCTGCAAGAGATGTGGAATTTCTTTAAAGCACTCTTACTCAAGAAGGGGAATGATGTCAAGTGCAAGATCCTTCTCCTTCTTATTCATGCAGTGCGCTAGAGCATTGGGAAGGAGCATAATAAAAGAGTATTTTGGGGAAGTATAATTTATGTTGAGAATATATATCCAAGACTCTAAGAGCTCTCTCTGGGTTTATTTTGAAATTTTCTGTTCAGACTTAGAGGGAGGGGGGTTATTAAAGCTGTGTAGCTGTCTTCGTTTCTTGGGTAGGACGGTCTGTCTGCTGGTATAATTGGAATTAAGGGAATCTCTCCTCTTTACCCGAGATTGTACTGCTTCCATTTACTCTCAATAAAACTGGTATGCAATCCACTAACTTTTTAAAAAAAATAAAAAAGCCCACACACTCCATAGGAAAACACC
Source organism: Zantedeschia hybrid cultivar (assembly GCA_030544215.1). NCBI lineage: Eukaryota > Viridiplantae > Streptophyta > Magnoliopsida > Alismatales > Araceae > Zantedeschia > Zantedeschia hybrid cultivar. The sequence continues at coordinate 55,739,720 of JARZZO010000002.1, read as the reverse complement.
ATCTATTGCAAGATAAGGGATCTATATATAATATTCTACATACAAAACAATCTCTATCAGTTCTAACTTTAATATCTGATGAGCAGTTCAGTGCAATAGGTCCATTAATTGGGTTCCATATAGACCTGTATAGAAATGTGAAAGAAGATCTGTGGAATTGTGTATATACTTGCACAAAGCAGGAAAAAAAGTACGACAAAAGATAGTTGTAAGATATACCTAGGAAGGTACGAGGAACAACGCCAGGAAATTCAAAATGATCATACTGTAACAAGGGAGAGGTATCAGTATACAAGATTATGGTGTTTAAAGGATTAACCAGCATATGTAAAAGACAAAATCCACACCTTCTCAAGATGATGACGATGATAAATAATGTCATGCATTGCCTTGATGATCAATGTGGAATAAAACATGAGAAAATGAAGGATTATTAGTTAAGGATGCAAATTTTCAGAATATAATGTTGAAAAACAAGAAATACTAATCACATGGAAAAGTTACATATGGAGAAAATAGCATGTGAGTACATAAAATGACAGACAAAAGAAAATGACAATACAACAACCCGTGATGGACAAAATTACATGAACAAGTACATAGACATGAAGACGGGAAAAGATTACATATTTTGGTAGAAAGTTAAGAAAACTAAAGAACAAAGCAAATGAAGCACAATATTGTCCATAAGTTGTTGAAAAAGTTATAAAAGGAATTCCATGGGCGCGAAACCTATACAGCTCGGATCAAAGTATGGTATTAGGAGTTCAGATGGACCATAGTCGTTGATCCTTCAATGTTTTGCACCATGGGCCTCATGGGTCTGGTGGGACAAGGCAAGATCCTAATGGACCAGGACATAGTCCATTTAAAGCGTCACCCAGCTAACTGTATCAGAGCAGGAGCCTCTCCCTTCATCAACCACTCCGTCCGGGGGAAAGGGGAGGACTTCGAGCTTGGTAGGTGACCCAGGAACTTACCCCAATCTGCAGTCCCACCCAGTGTTGTGCTGGGGGTTCCCAGATATGAACCAGATCTCACACCTCACTTTTCTCAACATGATTGGCCATGCCCCAGGGGTAGCAGGGCGCAAACCCAGAAGAGCAATAGAGCAGCCATGACAGTGTTGGCTGGCCAGCAGGGGATTCTACCACAGTCCACCATCTCTCTCTCTCTCTCTCTCTCTCTCTCTATATATATATATATATATAGGCACACACCCATCCACAACAGTGTTGGCTGCCCAGCAGGGCTTCTGTCACTCTCCACCAGCTCTCTCCTCGCTGGTTGGGGAGTTAAGACTCCATACTACACAAGGTGAGTGCTACAGCTCCCAAGGCTCCAGTGTCAGCAATGCACCAAATATTAGAGTGTCCAGACCATAGGCCAGCCGGGTATCCCTGTTGGGGGATCCATTCTAGACCCTTTCCCAGTGGAGGTCAATCGATCATCAGCATTAATGCCTCCCAAATCAAGAATAGCAGTAACGGTATCGGTATTGGTATGATAGTACCAATACCAATATGTAACGGTACCGGTATCAAGCGTATCGGCCAAATACTGGTCCATTTTGGCCCAATATTGGCCAATAAAAGTCTTTTTTTATTTTTTAAATACAAATCATTGGAATCGGGTTATCTCCCAGTATCGTATCTGTAATGACCCAGTCACGAACCGGACAAGAGGAGAGGGTTACCTATAGGAAAGGGCTACACGTAGGAAAGAACTACCTACAAGTGAAGCAGTGTGGAGCTACCACTATGTCTGAGGGTTGGGGCGAGAATGAACCAGATTAGTCTTGTACCGAAAAATGAGAAAAAGTTACTAGACTATATATGAAGAGGCCGTATTCATAACTTGTAAAGTACCTTTTGGGAACAAAACCGTGCAAGCTTGGTCCAAAGCAGACAATACCTCACAAGCGATCGGTCGTCACAAAATAGCATCAGAACAGGGCCCATGCAATACAATATGGGTTGGCTCGGGGACGAACCACGTAGAAGCTAGTGGGCCTGTAATAACCCAGTCACAAGCAAGGCACGAAGAGAGGGTTATCCATGGGAAAGGACTACCCATAGAAAAGAGCTACATGCAAGTAAAGCGGTGTGGAGCCGCTACGATGTGGAGCCGCCATTATGTGGAGCCATGGAATGCCATCTCGCGAGATCTCATGAGATTCTCAATCTCGGAAGCTTTCCGAGAAACGAAGCCCCCGAGACGTGCGGGTGAAAGACGCCCCATTTCAAAGAAGGCAGACGGGCATTCGGCGGGCTTTCGAGGTTTTATTTTGGGTGGACCAGGCAAAACAGACCGGTTCGAGGACCACTTAAAAGGGTCCAGCCTCCTCAATGGCGTCGGGTACTCCCATTCCGTGTGAGGATTGGAGAGAAACCCTAGCGGTCCCCCTCTCCCCCCCACCCACCCATGTGCTTCCTCTCCTCTATCGAAGAAGTCCGCCAGTGTCGCCGCTGCACGCTGCCGGTCCACCCCCCTTCACTGCTGTTGTTGTTGCTTCCATGGCTCTACTCGCAGCTCTCCGACTCTCCGACCCTGCTCGTTGCCCTCCCCCACTGTTGCTGCTGCTTCCACGGTGCTGCTCGCCGTCCTCCGACACTATTGTTGTTGTTGCTTCTACGGCGCTCCTCTTCCTCATTCCACGCCACTGCCACTGCCACTGCCACTCGTGCTGTTGCTGCTACTCTGTGCTGACTACTGTTGCGCCTGCTGCCGCTCCTCCCGCCATCCCATGCAGTTGTTGCTGCTCACCGACGATGACTGGCAGTCCTGCAACACAGGTATTTTTTATTTTTTATTAAATACTTTATATTTTTCAGATTAATTTATTTTGTTAAACATTTTTTATTTTTATTCTTATTACTTGTTTTTAACTTTTTTTTATTTTTTTATTGCAGACCTATCTCCTGACTCCTCTACAAGTAATTTTTCTTTCTTTTTTATTAGATTTGTTTTTTAATTTATTATTTTAGTCCATTCTTGGAACTTTTTTTTTTTACTTTCAATTTTTGAGCCAAGTCCATCTTTGTTCAATTTATTTTTTAGTAGTTTGTTCTATTTTTTTAACTACAATTTTGCTCAGAAGTTTTTTTTATGATCTTTAAGATGGAAGCAACTTTATCTTTTGTTCAATTTTTGGTACTTTATTCTATTTTTTCAGCATAATTTTGGTTACATTTTTTTTTATGATCTCTATGTTGATCATAATTTTGGTCACTTTATTTTGGAAGTTTGATCATTTATCAACAGGCATTCCCCCCCCCCCTCGAACGTAATTAATGTTGATCTATTTTCCTTGACAAATGGTCAGTGATCATCTTGTTGTCATACATACATACATATGTATGTATATAGTTTTACATCATCCCAATCTCCCGAGATCTGGTCTCCCAAGATTTTGCCAACATCTCTCTGAGATCTATTCTCTCCCCCCCCCCCCAACCCGAGATGAGGCTGAGATTCAATAAGGCAATCCTTGTGTGGGAGCTACCACTATGTCTGAGGGTTGAGGCAGGAATGAACCGAATTAGTCATGTATCAAAAAACAGAAAAAAATTGATAGACTATATATGTAAGGGCCGTAACCATAACTTGTGAGGCACCTTTTAGAGACAAAACCGTGCAGGCTTGGCCCAAAGCGGACAATACCTCACAAGTGTTGGATTGGGTCGTCAAAGTATTGGTACCCACCGATGCTGATACGTATCGATAGCCAATACTGCCAACCCTGTACCAAATGGACCAAAAGGAAGGTGGCCCTCTCCATAATAGACTTTCCATAGACTATAGACTTCAAGGATCTCCTTTGACCTAGCATATCATCCCACTCCTAGCCATGTTCCTACCTCCTCAGAGACTCTTGTTGGGGCCAAATGAAAGGTTCCCTCAATTATGGTGGTGGTAGTGGTTTTCTTTTTTTTTTTTTTTGGGGGGGGGGGGGGGGGGGGGGGGGGGGCGCATCAAGGGTCTAGAGTTGTTTTCGTGACAAAGCACAAGATGGAGTTATAAGGAGATCAGATGGCAAGGGGATGGAAAGGTTTGGAGATGTGGAAGGAGGAGTGTTGGATGAAGAGGCCTTCAAAGATGGGGAGCTTAGTCAACAGGTAGGGGATCCAGGGAAATAAACTAAGGGGCATAGGTAGGAGTCTGGGAGAGGATGTGAAAGGGAAGGAACATATTAAAGGGTAGAGAGGACAAGAGTGGGCTAGATGAACTAATTTGCAGAGTGGGATCTTCTTGTCAAGGGCAGATACTGAGGTCAAGAAGCTTCTACAAAATTAAGAAGAAACAGAGTTGTTCTTTAGAGACTGGTGCCAAAAAAGGAGGAGGCAGCCAACAACCAGAAAGGGAAGGAAGGAAGGAAGGATTTCATGTGAAGGAAGTGAGTGGAAGTGGAGAGGTGGGAGTGCATGGGAGGTGGAAGGTCACCACAAAATCAAGTGAGGGATGAGAAATGAGAATTCTCACTTGGAACATGAGGCATCTCTGTGGCAATGCTAGGACAAGTACAGTGAGGGAGCTGCCGGGGAGACATAAAACAGATGTGCCTCACTTGCAAGAGACCAAAATGTAGTGGGCAAGTTTAAGAGCTAGAGAGGAAGGTGGAGGATATCATGCTCACTCAAGGGGTGGAGTCTAAACTGAGGACTTATTAAGGGGAATTCTCACCTCGTTCAATGAATTTGTGATGCAAGAGTTGCAGCAGTTTTGAGTGATAGACGGAGACACGACCACTCTGATTATTCAAAGTTTGGCAGATGATTTCATTTAGTTCTTCTTTTGCATTTATGAACCCCCTGCCTGGGGAGGAGGAAGGTCTCTCTTGAGATAGAGTCCAGAACCACAACATGGCAGCAGGCAAACCCTGTTGCCTAGGAGGAGACTTCAATATAGTTACATAGCAGGCAAACCCTGTTGCCTAGGAGGAGACTTCAATATAGTTACATAGCAGGCAAACCCTGTTGCCTAGGAGGAGACATCAATATAGTTACCTCGACCAATGAGAACTCAGGTGAAAAACAACGCAAGGAAGAGGTGGAGGCTTTCTGTTCATTCACTATAATTGATATTCACACTTTGAATCTCTCCTTACGTGATCAGACCATTAGGGAATGAATCCCCCTCCATTTCTAGGCTATAGAGATTCTTAGTGTCCATTCATTGGGAGGGTCACTTCCCTAGGGTGGCGGCAAAGCATTCAGCTGGGCCTCATTCAGACCACAGGCTTCTTACACTTAAGTCTAATGTTGAGCTGAGAAGGAGACCTTTTTTAAGACATGAGACATTTTGGTTCAAGTGCAAGGGCTTCAAAAAGTAGTCTCCGAAGTTTGGAGTGCCTCCATCTCAGAAGCTACTCCAATGTCCAAAAGCATCAGGAAGTTGATGAATCTGAAGCAGAAACTTTTGATATGGAGTGCTAAAAGGCCTTAACTAGGGAAGAAAGCCAAGGACCATTCGATTGAGCAGATCAAGGGCTGTCCATCTTGGAAGAATCAAGTAACATTTTAGAAGAGGATATGGAGAAGAAAAAGGCCCTCAAAGCAGAGTATGATTACATTCATTTAGGGAAGAGAGTTATTGAGAGTAAAGGCTGAGGGATAATTGGGTCAAGGAGGGGACCACAACACAGCTTATTCCCATAAACTGGCCTTTGGACGGGAAGAAAAAGAACCATCAAACACCTTAGAGAGGGAAAGTCATTCCTATCCAAGAGGAGGATGTTCAGAGGGGTGTGATGGATTTCTACTCTAGCCTCTACTCTGAGGGAGGCAACTTAGACTTTCTCTCAAGCAGAGGCGGCTACCTTCTCTTTCCTTGGTAGAGGCAGAATGAAGAAGCTCTCATTAGACCTTTTATTATGGAGGAGTTAAAGAGGTTCATGTTTAATTTGGCAAGGGAGAAGGCATCAGGTCCCAATGGCTTCTCCATCATGTTGTTTCAACATTTCTGGCAGCTTATGAAGGATGATCCTTTTAGGGCCATCCAAGAGTTCCAGGCGGGAAGGGCCCATCTTCAGGGCCTAAACAAGACTTACTGTGTTTTGATTCCAAATAAAGATGGGCAGTTCACCTCATGGATCCCAGACCCATTAGACATTAATCTATTAATTGGGGCCTACAAAGCCCTTACCAAGTTTTTGGCCACAAGATTGGAGGGGTGATGGACAGGATTATTTGCAGGAATTATAGTACCTTTATCGAGGGTAGAGTGTAAAACAAATGTATAGAACTTTCTACTTGTCCATGAGCGCATATGTGCCATGAAATCCTAGCATAGGAAGGGTTTGATAATCAAGTGGGATGTTTAGAAGGCTATGATAGACTCAATTGGGATTGCCCTTTTGAAGTCTTGTATAAGATGGATTTTCTAAACAAACTGGTTCAGTGAATAAGCGTGTATATCTTCTGCCAAATTTACCACCCTTAATAATGGGTAGGCAGCCACCTTCTTCCATAGTAGGAAAGACTTGAGGCGGGGGGAGCCCATCTCCCCTTTGTTGTTTGTGTTGGTTTCACAGGTGATGAGCAGAACATAGAGTAAAATTGTGGCCGAAGGACTTACTAGAGGGTCTTTGTTTATACCTTATAGTCAAACGTAGTCAGTTGCAATACACAAATGATATGATCCTCATCATATTAGGGGAGAAAGAGCAACTATTCGCGACTTAAATGCTACTGGCTTATTTGGAAGAGTGACACGAGTCATAGGACTGAAGGTGAAAATTGCTAAAAGCTTGGTTATAAGTGGTAATCTACCTTAGATGACAATTAGCAGAGTGGCTATAATCCTAGGCTGGGGGTAAGGCACTTCTCACTTACCTACTTGGGTCCCCCTCGCTCAAAGGTATCTATCTATGCTAGGAATTGGTAGAGACTTACAGAGAAGATGCAAAGAAGGTTAGGTTGGAAGGCGAGACTTATTTCATTTGTGGGCAGGTTGATCTTATGCCAACATGTTCTATCCAACCTGCCAATTTATTTTCTAAATGCATTGTTGGGGAATTGAATTCTATCTAAAATAAATTCTTATCAAATGAGAGTAGATAAAGGACTAGGTCCAACACGATGTTTAGGGGCGAGTTTTGCAAGGGTAAGGATGAGGAAGGGCTTATAGGATTTCAACTTAGCCTTGTTGAGCAAATGGCTAGGGAAGATAGGCTTGGATGACATAGGACTGCAGCTGGATCTTATCACACAGAAGTACTACAAGAGTTGCAGAGCATGGAGTTTATATCCTAACACCCTTTATAACATTTATAGCATTTGGAAAGGCATCTTAGGGCCAGGGATGTGGTCTTCACAGGAATTCACTTCCAGGGAGTGGAAAGTCAAAGGATTTGCTTCTGGTATTTGGTGATGTCATAGTCTGCCAGTTCTTTTCCTAGATATTATCAGCATCTCTTGAACACTTGAGAGGGGTGGCAAACATCTTCAATGCTTCCAGAAGGAGTGGAGCCAGCGCCCCTACTTTCAAAAAGAAACTTGCGTAAGGAAATAGCTCATCTAGCAGATCTCTAGGCCTTGCTTCAAGAACACTCTATATCCCAGGATACAAAAGATAGACGGCGGTGGACTTTGGAAAGGGACGGTAGGTTTGTTTTTAAAAGGTGACAAAAGTCACAATTCCATTAGAAATAAACAGACAAATGGACGATAGAAAGAGTACACTAGATGCTGTCATAGAAGGGACAAGCATCATCACAATGCCCTCAGGAAACAAAGCATCACAGGCCTTAGAAAGCAAAAGAAGAGTACAAGTGATCTGTTTTATCAAGTAAATAAAACAGAACTAAACCATAATTAATAGTTGACATCAAGAGAACATGTTCTTCCATAACTGGGCCCTCTCCAAAAGAAATTGACTATCATCCTTTATGAGGTCTGCTGCCCTTCCCCTATCCTCTGTCCTTCTGACAGCTCCTTTCATTACTCCACATATAGTGCTATACTGATCAGCAAATTTTCTTCTATTTCTTTTGCTCCAAATAGTCCACAGTAGAGCAGGACAAATCAAGAACCACAGTTGTTTATGTGATAGAAAAGGGCACATATCTATCCACCATCTGATCAGATCATACTGAGGAATGCTCCATCCAAGTGACACCAAACAATCTACAAAGGACATTCCATAAAACACTGACTATACCACAGTCATAAAATAGATGGTTCTGATCCTCCTCAAACAATGCACAGAAGGTGCACTTTGTATTCCCAGGGAAATGAAGTTTCTTGATCCTCTGTCCAGTAGGTAATCTGACTCATTCAATCTTCCAAAGGAACAATTTAATCTCGCTAGGGAGAGAGTTAGACCACACCATGTCATTCCACCATACCCTGCAGCCACCATCGCTCAGAAATCTCACGAAGGAATTAACAAAGAACTTTCCATTTGTATTCCATCTCCGAACTCTCCTATCTTGCTCTTCACCACGAATCACAATCCGACTGAGCAAAGAGTAAAGAGCTAAGAGTTCTTCTATTTCCACCTCAGCAACGAGTAAAGAGCTTCCCAACTTGTGACGTCTTAATGAGATTCACGGTGGATATCAGTAATACCTGCTTATTATGTGATTAAAAGGAAGAAGACTCAGACCATCTTTCTGTGCAGTGTCAGTTTGGAGCAGGAGCATTATATTCCACAAGGTAGGCTGTTTCGATTTATTTGTGACCGATGACTGGATAGTGGCCGCTGGCAGACAAGACACTCATAATTTTGGCAGCTTTGATTTCTTATGTCACTAGCTACCTTGGCTTCTTCATTCTGGGGTCTTTTAACTAGGTTTCCAATGGACACCAATATGACAATTGCAGGTCAATGCCCACGAGGAGACTTGCATGGAAAAAGATGACCTCTTTAACTTTGTTTGGTATCACATAAATGTCATTTGATGGAGTCACTTTCCTTTGCCCATGAATATCTGGTGTTTTGCGCTACGTATAGTCCCAAGCACATAATAACTAGTGCTGTAAAAAGTATGACAATAAGTGTATGAGGCAACATCGAATTCTTAATTAAGTAAAAAGGATTAACACTGTAATAATTTTATCCATTACTGTTAATCAATCCTGAACCCACCTTACACTTTTTCCACATGTATGAAAGAGGGGTCTTTGCCAACTCAATTCTCCTGAAATAGCAAATTAATTAAATTTGTCCTTATTTCAATAAAATAAGAATGAAACCCCTCTATATGACCATCATGTTCTTGGTTTCGGATGTTTTTATCATACCTATGATGGGGTATTTTCATGCATAAGTGTATCCTTCTCACTATTGGGATAAATCAACATCAAATTGCAAGCCAGCTTTGATGGAGATATATCAGTTCAATGCTCCACCAGACAGTATCATCACATCATCAGATGATAATGACATCGGAAACCAAGTTCGACTCCATTCATAGCATGCCCAACCAAAGCATGCTAGCATCCCTTCAACAGGAAAGCCCTCCCTGACTAACAAGGACTGACCTCAAAGGAACATATCCATGTTTAACCTATAAGAGGTTTAAAAAAAAAAAAAGAGCTTGGCACAACAATTCACCAGTAGTAGCAGTGCCTGGCGAGACAGGAAAACAGCAGCGTGAGACTACCTGAATGTTGAAGCTCTCCTCAACCTTGGTGTAAGGCACTGCGAACACATAGAACGCTGCGATGGAGCCCAGCAGCAAATCCCAACCTGCGAAACAGATCGACGTCATCCCCGCACAAATCAAACACCGGTGCCCCCACAAAACCTAACCACAAGACGATGTTTTGGGGAAGTGGCGGGGAGAGGGGAAGAGGGGACCTACCAAAGCGCTCGAGAAATTTCGAGCGGCCTCTGCTACGAGCGGAGGCATCCGCTGTGCTGGACGCCATGGGGGAAGCAGCTCCCGCGGCGAAGAGTCCTCGCTTCTGCTATCTTTGGCTTTGCGATCTCTGCTCGGGTGCAAGCGGGCGTTTGCCCAAAGGGACGAAAACAAAATTTCCCAGTTCGTTTCTAAAGTCCAACTGGAACAACGCCAGGTCGCGGACCCTCCGCTTCTTCTTCCAACAACAAGGCCTACCCCAAGACCTTCTTCCAACAAGGAAGGAAGAACAATAACCAAAGCAATGACTGTTCGTTTAATGTAAAACAGGTTGCATACTTACATGAAAATCCTTTCTCTTTCAAAGGACTTTTACCTTTTAGCTCCTATGGATATTACCAAAAAAAAACCTCTCAATCAAATTAGTTATTCAGAAGCCCCTATATTTTTTAAATATTTATAAAAATACCCATGTGATTAGCAGATGTCTGAAATAAAGAATACATAAAAGAATATTCCATCTACCCAACAATGTTGTGCACCCTACTCGCCGTCGTCGTCATGGCGGACCAGATTGACGTTGAGGACGATGATTTCTTCGAGCTAGCGGTCCAATGCTTGTCGCCATCTTTAGTGATCATGAGCACACCGCGGTTTATAGTCCGAAGGTAGGAGACACTGTTCTCGGCAGCAAAGATGTCCTTCTCCTTGGCAAGGAGGTCTTTCTTTAAGTAGCGGGCACCAATGATAGTTTGGACAGCTGCGTGATGAAGCCATAGATGGTGTTGTCGTAGACACAGATCATATAGAGGTCACCGAAGACGATAGTATAGGTGGAAACGGTGTTGGCAGATGAAAATATTCTTTTACATGTTCCTTATTTCAAACATCCGTCAGCTACATGGACCTTTTCATAAACATTCAAAGATTATGGGGGCTCTTGAGCAAATAGTTCGATTAGGAGGACTTTCTTGTAATATGAAAAGCTTACAAATGTTAAAAAGTAAAAAATTATTTTTTTCAAAAAAATGGCCTATCTGGCAATTCAAACTCTAGTCAACAAAAATTTTAATTTGTTTATCTCTTCATTTTTCTGATTTTGACATCCAAAGAATGAAAGGGAATGTCTTTTTTTACATAAGTTAAAAAAACTTTCACAAGTACCAAATAACATATTTTATTTTTATTACTCATATAAATTTGTTTCCTTAGAAAAAATTTGCATTCAAATATATTTTATGGAGAATCAAACGCAAGCTCGAATCTAAAAGATCAAGTGTTCCTTTTTATAGAGAACTACAAGTGAAAGAACAAAGAGGGAAAGGGAATTGAAAAATCCTCAAAATTTCAGTTTTAAGAGACCCACAAATTGTATTTATAACTTCTTTGAAACTTTTTATTGTCGAATAAACTTCACTAAAGTAGCTTTAATAAACAGTCTATAGATGAATGTCCATGCTCATTTATACCAATTTTGCCTTAATCCAGGTCTAGTTGTTGAGATTAGGGCTTTTTATTAAAACGAATAGGCTTGGTGGCAACAACCATAATGATATATTATTCAATCATAGAAATGTCATGTCAGGTGCACCTATCAAAATCGGAACAGACTAATTACCAGATCCACTTATCATCATCGGCAAAACCACTATTTTTTAATAAAGAATAAAATTTTGATTTTAAAAAAATTATTTACAAAGTAATCATCTGACATGCTATGTTGGCTTGTCACACTTACACATGTGTGAGTGGGTGCGTGGTCAGCATGGGTACCTATATTTAAAGTTGAAATTGCAAAGTCAGTGTCGGCAATTTTGACTTTAAGTTGGAGTTGGTATCTTCAACTTTAAATCGATATTACTTGTTGAACCATTGCATCCCTTCTTATTATGTCTCCTTTTTTAATGGTAACAAACAATTACAATAAAGCAATCAGATCATCATTTGAGTTGTGATTGCTTAAAAATTAATTGATTTTTCTAAGCAAATAAAGACAATTAAAGCTCTGTATAGATGCTTCCTAGTCAAAATTCAATTTAATTAATAGTAGACTCAACTGAGTTAACATTAGACACAAAGAGAACATTACAGAGACAATGAAAGGAAGTTGTGCTTAGTGGGATAATTTGAAATCCTCTATAAATTGAAGCCTTTAGCAAGCTGAGAAAACAACTTTTGAATACAAGAACTCCAAGCAGATAAGCATTATCTTTAAGCCCAAAATCCCTCCAATCTAAGAGAGAAAGTAAGAAGAGCCCAAGAGCCTACTTTACTTCCATGCATTGTGCATCCACTGTTTCTTCTTCCGTTGTGCTGCTTCTGAAGCTCTCGGGAGTCTTCACCGACAATCAAGACTCCACTCAATTTTTTCTTACTCTCAATCCTGATTTGTTTTTAAGCTTATTGTACACATTATAGTCCTTGAGAGGCATTTTCTGTGTAACCCTTGAACATATAGAAATCTATTTGGGCCTCTTCCTTGTGGAGAAGGGAAGACCTATTGCGGCAGGGCGATGTGCCTCTTTCCTAACATAACGGAAAGACTAGCTGAGGCTGGGTTTTTGGTTATTCTTGAACCAGTATAACGATATTGTGTGTGCTTTGTATGTTTCCTTCATTGTCTCATTCTTGTGATTGTTGTGTTTGTTTCATGCCTTCTGCACTTAGATTTTTTTAATTACTCACCTCCTCCTCTAGGTGAGGCCATAGTGTAGGCAGCAAGTGGTATCAGAGTCTGGTCTCTCATTATACAGACTTAACAATCTAAAAGCTTAATAACTATGATTGGTGCTTACAATGAAGGCCAATCTATCATCCGCCCTCCTATGTTCGAAGGGATGACTATTCCTATTGGACATGCCGAATGGAGTTCTTCTTGAAGGGTCTTAATTTGACTTATGGAGTGTGATTGAAGATGGTGACTACATTGTTACTACATCCAAGTAACAATGGAATGATATTGATAAACATTTCATTTCCTTACTCTATGCTACTCTCTTTCGAAGAAAGAGTTCATCAGAATATCAGCTACGACAATGTTTGAGAGATGTGGAGAAAGCCTCATATCATATATGAAGAAATTGAGTTGGTGGCTCTTGGCAAGGAGTACAATACCTCAGATATGGTCAAGAAAATCTTGAGATTTCTTCCTTGCCAGTGTACACCAAAGTAACTATTGTTAAGGAAGCCAATGACCTCACTAGTATAAGTCTTGAGAATGTCATTGGGTCCCTCATGACCCATGAGATTAGCATGGAAAGGCTGGGAGAGAGCGTCCCTAGGAGAATGAATTAACAACAACAATGCTCTCAAGATCAACAATTATCTCGTCTGGTCAGAGGATGAGTCTTCAAGAGAAAACAGTGATGCAGACAGGAAGGAGGAAGCCATACTGTCAAGAAGACTACAGAGGATCCTCAAGAAGAAAAAGTAAGGAGGATCAGGAAAGAGAAGCTTCAAGAACAGTCTAGTAGGTTTGACAACAAGAAGTAGGAGATAACCTGCTATGAATGTACGCAGCTGGGTCATATGAAGATTGATTGTCCAGCCCTCAAGAAGAAGGAGGAGAAGCACAAGGACAATAAGAAGACCAAAGATCTTTAGGACGTACCAGAAGCACTACAAGAAGAAGCATTCTATGGCTGTTGCTTGAGACAAGGAGGATGATTCCACTTGTTCCTCAAGCTTTGAAGAAGAAGAGGAGGCGAACTTGGTATTGATGGCCAAGAGCACTGATGAAGCTCAAGTAAAATCAAACGTTTCTTTTGATTCGTTTGATTTTGCTTCTGACAACGATGAAGAGTTCTCTTTAGAGAAAGTCTTTGAGGAGCAATATAAAAATTTAAAAATCTCAATAATGAGCTCAAGCTACTGTGCATACCGAAAATGATCCAATTTCTAACATCACTAAGAAATGCACCAGAAACTGTCGAGACAACTAGGAAAACACCAACTCGCTGAGACGGAACAACAACCCTTCGGTTAGCATGCTGGCTACTCCGGCATGTCTGGATCAAGGTGGTTCTGCCTCCTCCCAGCCACGAGTGACACACGGACATGTACCACTCACACACTGGTACAGCATCATTGCCACACCGACATTGCGTCACTCCCACACCAACACAAGGTGTCAAACACAAACCATAGTTGTTCTAGGTCCACGATTGCATAAACACAACACAATGTGATTCTGAGCACGTGGAAATCTCCGCCCCCAATGTATGATTTTAAGCATGCATCTAACAAGATTGTCTAACAATATACACACATGTTAAATGTAGGGAAAATAGGACTCTAGCTTGAATCGCGTTGCTCATGGCCGACACGATTCACAAATAGCGTCGCCCTGAGTTGACATCATTCAATGCCTTAAATTGGTTCCCCAGAAACTGGCCTCAGGACTTCGGGGTATCAGCTTGAATCACATCGACTCAGGTCGGCGCCTTTTGCAAAACGCGTTGCCCTGAGTGGATGCCATTCAGCGCCCGAGACCACAACTCCCCCAAGCCTCACCGAGCCACAACGTAGGATTTCCTCCCCCGAATTGCCCTAAATAGAAAAGAAAGGGGAGAATCCAAATAACCTAATTGAAAATACACTATTCCCCATTTCCATCAAAAGCCCCCCTTAACATGCTCATTTTACCCAAAATCCTCACACCTCCATAGCATGCTCCAAAGTGAAAAATCATGGTTTAAATCAAACAAATCACGTGCAAGGGTCGTCACCCTACCGGTTACTTGAACTCCTCCTAGCTCCTCGCCGTTGAACCGTCAAACCGCAAGCCGCCGGTGGTATCACCGTGGACGCCGTTACTCCGCTGACACTGTAGGTGCTGAAAATTTGCTCGTGTGATTTATGTGATAAACTATGTTGTTTAGGGTAAATTAACCTATTAAAAAAAATACAACTAAGGTGATGTGATCGCCAGAAACTTTTAACTAAAAAGCTTCAAAAAAGAGTTTGATCGCTTACCTGTTTAAACGCGGAAGAATGAATCCTTGGTTCCCCTCCTTCAGCCGGCTGAAGAAAGAGAGCCTCTTCTTGTTCTTTTGTTCTTGCTGTTGAATGTTGAGGATCGTCCAGAAGTTCTCCTGGCTTCGTGCTTGATTTCCCTCTCTTTGATTTCTTGTTGTGGTTGTTGAATGCAGCAGAGACAGAAACAGAAAAAATAAAGAAGAAATAGTGATGAGAATATAAATGGAAATAATAATATCAAAGTTAACCATGATTATAAACATGTTTAAAACAGCAACTCACTTGTTTTAATGACTTTGAAACTCCTTTAGAACAGATGGGTTTTGGAAATTAATGATGTGGTATGTGTTGCATGCAGTGAATATGAGAGAATGAAACTAATGAATGAAAGTGAAATTCAGATATGAAAAACTTATGCCCAGTTGGAGAAGCCTTGAATGATGAAGATCTTGAAGAAGGATGCCGACTTCTGGAAATGGCAGCGCTCCGGCGTTCCGACGTGGTTGCTTCGATCTTTAAATCGCTATAACGATGTGGCTCTCTCTCTCTTTTTTCTTTTTTTTTCTTTTTAACTCCTTGATATGCAAGGTATTTATAGGCATTTTCTGCGTTCGCGGATTAACATAGAAAAATCTAGGATTTATCTACTTTAACCGACAGATAAACACTGATTAATTCATCTTTATCTGTAATTATCTAAAACGCGTCAACCTTGGCTGACGCCTTTCAGATTAATTAAGATAAGGATAAATATCCGAGAAAACTTATCTTTATCTTTATTAGCTAAAAAGCGTCCACGAGTGTAGACGTCTTTTACTCTAATTAAGATAAGGATAAACATCCGGAAGAGAAGTTAAAACAGCTTAGGAAACCTAAAACGCGTCGATCTTCACAGACGCCTTTTAGTTAATAAATCAATTAATTCAAAATTCAAATTTAAATGTTAAAATAGGAATAAACTCTAAATAGCGTCCACATGGGTAGACGCCTTTTAGGATTCTTCATATTTTAACTGAAATTTGAATTAAAAAGATGTCCCTTTCCTACCCTATTATCCGTTGGGGTTCGGTCATTTCTTTCCGGGGTATTTATCGACCTTGCGTTCCCTTTCATTTCATTTCATGGCCTTCATGTAACGTTTGTAATGTAATGGCCTTTCGATTTGACATTTGGCTCTTGCCTTTTGCTTTTTCTTTTCTTCCTTTCTTTTCTATTCTTCGGGACGGATCTCCCCCATTTTTTTATGACGGCCTCCTACTAAGATGGCGGGTATTCTTGGTAATCTATTCTAAGTCTCGTTCCGACATCATGGGCCGAGTTAAAAACAGAATTTTTGTTTAAAAAAAATGAATGATTTGGACTTCGCACTTGTGGTCAAGCTTTCGATATCCTTCAGGACTTGTCATCTCTTGTTACTCACGAATCAAACGTGTCAGTGTGTGCAGTAAAGAGCTTGAAATTAAGTTATTCAGACTGATAAGGAAATTTGAGTTTATAAATTTTCTGATTCCACTGGTTTTTGTACCATACTGATCGACTCTTTAACCTAAGGGTAGTATTTCTTAAGATGTAAACCATTCCAGGGATGTTTTAGCTCTTCTCCTTCTGCATTAACAAGACGATAAGCATTACCAGGAAAAGCGTGCGATACAACATAAGGTCCTTCCCAGTTGGGTTGGAGCTTAGAACGCGGACCACCAGGTTTTATAAAAATTCTTTTAACAACCATTTCACCGACTTTGAACTTACGTTCAATGACTTTCTTTTGATAAAAACGTGCTAGTCCATTTTGATAAACTTTTGCATGATTAGCAGCTGACCATCTTTTCTCGTCTAAAAGTTCCAATTGAGCAAGGAGTGCTGAACGTTGTTCATCAATAGAAAATTCTTTATTCAATTGTACTCTTAATGACGGTATGAGGATCTCATATGGAACTACCGCCTCCATTCCAAATGTTAAGGAATAAGGAGTTTGCCCAGTAGGCGTGCGGATTGAAGTTCGGTAGGCCCATAAAGCCTCAACCAATTTTTCTGGCCAATCTGTGAATTTGTTAGATTTTCATGTCTTTTTGATGATTTTTATCAAAGTCTTATTTGTTGCCTCTGCTTGGCCATTGCCTTGCGGATAATAAGGAGACGAATGATGCAATGCAATTTTATACCTGTTACAGAGATCCTTCAATTCCTGTGACACGAACTGTGGTCCGTTGTCGGTGACGATGGTGCTTGGAATTCCAAATCGAGTGATGATGTTCTTCATGATGAGCTTGCAGACGGTTGATGCTTTGATCTCCACGTACGCTTCAGCTTCTGCCCACTTGGTGAAGTATTCCGTTGCCGTGAGAATGAAAGATTTTTGCTTGATGCCGGAATCTGGATTGCCAAGAGGTCCAATGATGTCGAAAGCCCACATGGAGAAAGGCCATGGGGAAGAAACAGGATGGAGTGAAGATGCAGGAGAATGAATTTTGTCGGCATGAAGTTGACACTTAGCACACCTACGGACATATCCTACACAATCTTCTTCCATGGTTGGCCAATAAAATCCTTGTCTAAGGATCTTCTTCGCTAACATCTGTCCATTGACATGACCACCACAAACTCCACTATGAGCTCCTTCCATAACCTTCCAAAGCTCATCTTCGTCTAGACATCTCAGAAGAACTCCATCAAAACCTCTCTTGTATAATGATCCCCCAACTAGGGTGTATCGTTGAGCAACTCTCCTGATAGCTCTTTTCTCCTCAGTTGTAGCTTCCTCAGGATATGATTGATCTTCACAATACTTTGCAATTTCATAATACCATGGCTTCTGTTCATCATCCATCTCTTCTAACAGCTCCATCAGCATGATTTCTCTTTTTTCAATGATATCTCCGTCTCTAACTTTCTTCAGCAACTTCTCCTTAGTTCTAAGGAATGAAGGATCTTTCACGGCGGGTGAAAGACGCCTATGAACTATGATTGATTCAGATTGTTTGCTGATTGGAAAATTAAGAGAAGATGCAAGTGAAGCTAGAGCGTCAGCTAAGATGTTCTGATTCCTGGGGACATGGACAAAGATCAATTTCGTGAAAAGCTTTGAGTAAGCAGAAGTCAGCTCTTGATAAGGCTTGAGTTTGGGATCGAGAGTTCGATACTTGGTCAGCACTTGGCGAAGAATCAGTTGGCTATCACCTACGATCCTGAGCTTGGTAACACCATGGAAATGAGCAGCCTCGAGACCAGCAAGAAGTGCCTCGTATTCAGCTATATTGTTTGTAACTGGAAAATCAAGCTGAAAGGCTTGTGGAATGGTGATACCTTCAGGTGATAACAGAACGATACCGATCCCTTTTCCATGAGAATTCAGAGCTCCGTCAAAATGCAGAGTCCACATATCAACTCTGATTTGATTTACGGACATCAGTTCCTCATCCGGAAACTCTGATCGCACTGGATCAAATCGAGGAAGGGGATGATGAGCAAGATGTTCTTCTATGGCATAGCCCTTGATCGCTTTCTGCTAGATGTAAGTGATATCGAATTGAGATAGAAAGCTTTGCCATCGTGCTAACCTATCAGTAAGAACAGATTTTTCCAGAAGAAATTTAATCGGATTCATCCTAGCGATGAGATGAACTTCATGGGCTAGAAAATAATGCTTCAATTTCTGCACAACCCAGACCAATGCTGCACATGTTTTCTCCATCGCTGTATATCTCTGTTCAGCGGGGTTGAGAAGTTTAGAGAGATAGTAGGCTGCCCTCTCTTTTCCTTCTTCATCTTCTTGTGCTAAGACAGCCCCCACTGCATCATCCAGGACTGAAATGTAAAGTATCAATGGTTTTCCTGGAGATGGTGGTCTCAAAACAGGAGGATTTGCTAAATAATTCTTTAATCCATCGAACGCCTCCTGACACTTATCGTCCCAATCAAATTTGACTCCCGGCTTGGTAAGCTCGTAAAACGGCTTACACCTTTGTGAGTGCTGGGAGACAAAACGGCGAATAAATTGCAACCTCCCGATTAATCCTCTCAACTCTTTCAAATTTTTAGGAGGTGGCATTTCTCTAATAGCCTTCGCCTTGTTAGGATCGATCTCAATTCCCCGTTTGCTGACGATAAATCCAAGCAATTTTCCTGAAGATACCCCGAATACACATTTCTTGGGGTTCATCTTTAACTGATATTCTCTCGATCTTTCTAATACCCTTGCCAAAACTTTGGCGTGCTCAGCCTTTGTTTTCGATTTAACCAATAAGTCATCCACATACACTTCTAGATCTATATGCATCATGTCATGAAATATTGCCATCATAGCCCTTTGATAAGTGGCTCCAGCATTCTTTAATCCAAATGGCATGACAACATAACAATATGTTCCCCAAGGTGTAGTGAATGACGTTTTCTCTTGATCCTCTTCTGCCAGCTTAATCTGATTATATCCTGAAAATCCGTCCTCGAATGATAACGTCTCATAGCCAGCGGTATTATCGATGAGTACATCAATATGAGGCAATGGAAAATCGTCTTTAGGACATGCCCGGTTCAAATCACGGAAGTCAATGCAAATCCTGACCTTTCCGTCTTTCTTCATAACCGGGACTATGTTGGCCACCCACTGTGGATAAAGGACAACTCTAATAAATTTGGCTTTATGCAACTTATCGACCTCTTCCTTCATCTTTAGAGCCATTTGTGGGTGGAATCGCCTTAATTTCTGTTTGACCGGGCTAGCTCCTTCCTTTAATGTCAACCTGTGTTCAACCAAAGATGAGTCTAACCCCGGCATATCTTCATAACTCCAGGCGAAAGTGTCCTTATAGTCCTTGAGTACTTGTACCATTGCTTTCTCATCCTCTGTAGAAAGATTTTTACTGACGAGGACCACCTTAGGTTCGTCTTCAGTCCCTAAATTAATTTCTTTGGTGGGCTCTTCTACGGCAGCTGAGGGTTGATCGAATCTCTTCACTCCACTAGCATATGCCTCAGCCGCGTCCTCGTCATCTTCCTCTTCAACAATGGGGTCCTTTTCATGTACTAATTCATATACCCCATACCCATCATTGACTGACTCATCGTCCATGCAATCTTCTGGCATCTGAATTGGATTTTCTAAAAGCTGAGGGATTAAAGAGCAAGAAGAGCACTTATCAGCTAAGTCCTGGAGGTATCTATCTGGAATTTGCCTACCCTTAGGCTTCCTAGACTTCCTAAACTGACTAGACTGACTAGCTTCACTATCATAACCTAACGAAGATGAAGCAGGATGAAAATCCTGGGATACAAGTGGAAATACAAGAGAATCCTCCCGAGGGGAGGGACAGAGTAAATCTAAAAGAGAGTCTTGACCGAAGGACCCGCGCGGCGGGATGCAATCGGACAAGTAAGATGTTTCCTCAATGAGGATTTGGGAAGAATTTGTTGCCAGATTGGCGTTTTTTTTTGGAAAATGAAAGAATTAAACGTGAAACAAGAATGAATAAAAATGGGAGGAGAATCAGACAGAGGAAGAGGCACCAAGGCCAGAGGATTAGGGGGATCATATAGTAATATGTCCCAGATCAGATCATACAACCTCTCTAGATCGAGAGGAGGTTGTGGTATAATGTCCCGAGGGGACAGAGTAATCATGACGGGCGGAGCCCGTGGAATATCTTCAATTATGACCCGCGACCAAGTCGGGGTCAAAAGCAGTGTACGGAAGAGAGTATGGAGCATGAAGACATGCGAAGGATATGTCCCTCTCCAGAGCAGATCTGTTGTATAACCAGCTTCATAGGGGTCATCTGGTTCCCCTTCATCGGTTTCTTCAGATAGCAGTATCCGCTTGTCAAATATAGCACCAGGGCTTTCAATTGGTTCATCAATCTGTGGCGGCCACTTAGGTTCTGCAGGATCCAGAAATAGTCTGTTCAGTGCAATATACAGGTCTCTGAGGTCGAACCACCTGTACCATTCACATTCGGGATCATGAAATTTCCTCCTTTTCATAGGCCGCAGAGCCTCCAAGGATTGGTACGTAAGCAGTTCAGAACAATGTCTGGCCAAGTCCCTCCCATATATATCATGGAAGTCAAAACAGGAAGTAATGACTACCGTACTGTCGTGGCTAAGTATGGGCCCTTTCACAAAGTGCGTACACAGGGTCCATGTCAGGGGATCTCGGCCTTCTTTAGGTGGTGTAGACATTGCCTCCCAGATTTTCGGACCTTCTTCGATTTCTGCTTGCCGAACCGGATCTTGCTTCAGTTTTATTGGCCTATAGCCCAGACCACTTCCAGGTGCTGCTCGATGATTTCTGACAGGAGTGGTCCTGCCTTGTAACTGTGTGCCCAGACCTTTTCCAGGCTTGTAGCCGTTCTTCATCATAATCCTCCATCCTGGGGTACTCATGCACTTCCCCCTTTTGATAGCATCTAACGGATATGGAGAAATAGTAGCGGCTTTCAGAGGATCAGCCACTGGACGGTAGACCTGTAATACCGACAGAAAAGGTTGTCGGCCAGGTAAAACAGCAGATTTAATGTTCAATGAATGAGCAGCAGCAAGGATCGGCATGCTCGTTACTTTAATAATTCGTCCTTTATAAGAGAATTTGAGGCATTGATGATTCGTAGAAGGAATCGCCTCAAGAGTTTTAATATAAGGACGACCTAAAATGGCATTTATGGAAGGGTCGATTTCCAAGATGTGAAATTCGACCTCTGCATGACTTACAGGGCCCAGCTCCACCTTTAAATAAACCATTCCCAGAGGGGAACGGGTAGAATTGTCATATGCTGTTACTGTTATGGGGCTGGGCAGCCATTTCTCTTTGGGCACACCGCACAGCTCCAGGGTCTTCGGAGGTAGAACATTAATCGAAGCCCCTGTGTCGACCATGCATGCATCCACGGCCTTCTTACAGATGTTGACCGTGATACTCAGAGCCATGCTTCTGGCTGCTGGCGGTGCTAGTTCCGATGTATGGAATGTTATAGAGGGCTGATCCCCCTGAGGAACTAGTAGTGCTGCAATCTTCTCTACCGGCACGTCTTCATTGACCATCACCTTCTGCAGATATTCCATTAAAGCTTCTTGGTGACTCTTGGATCTTTTGATCAGTTCGAGTATAGTGATCCGTGCCGGTGTCCGATCTAGGTGTTTCAACAGGTCATATTGAGTGCCTGGTGCACTCTCTTCATTGTGGGCTTCCTCAGTCGGCTGTGATGGGCCGTCTCTGACTGTGGACTGAGGAAAGACCTTGTTGAAAATCCTTCCACTCCGGAGCGCGTGTTCCTCAACTGTGGAGGATCCGGGTGACACTTTAAGTACCGCAGAGTTGGATGGTGCGGATGGCGCAGAGGGTTGGTAGGTAGGTGGTGGCGTAGGGCTAGGTGGTGATGGCGTGGTGCGGATTAAAGGCCTAGAGGGTTGGACGGTGGATGGGTAAGTGGTTGGTGAAGTGGGGAATGGTACGCGTAATAGCGGTTTAGATGGTAAAGGCATATCTGGATAGGCGGTGGTGGTAGTGGGTGAAGTAGGAAATGGTATGCGTAATCGCGGCCTAGATGGTAGGAGGGGTGCGTTATTGGTTTGCGGGGGGTTATATGATGGTGGTGTAGTGGTGCGGGGTGTAATGGGTCTAAGGAAGGTGGGTAGTGGTAATGGGTTATTGGGTGTGGGCGAGTGATATGTGGGTGTGGGTATGGGGGTAATGGTAACAGGTTGTGGCCTTGGTATGTGGATGGTGCGGCGTGGTGGTCGCTCTGCGGTACTTTGAACGTGACCCGTTGAACAAAGAGAGGAAGAATCCTCTACTCTCCACTGCTGCCCACGACCAGCCTCAGACTGGCTGTTCGTCAGAATGGGAGCAACCTGGTTTTGGTTCTGGTGCTCCGGGAGTGGATTTTGCACTATACCCATGTTGGGTGGTGCTACTGCCTGTGCCGGTGGTCTTGCTTGCTGCTGTTGCTGCTGCTGCGGTCTTCTTGCCTTCAGGGCTGTTATGTATTTCTTCATTTCCTCCCAGTCTATGCCGCCCTGCTCATTGAGATCATGGATATAATCTCTGAATTGGAAGCAGGTGTCAATGGTATGCCCAGGTTGCCTGTGGAAGTAGCAATACCTAGACGTATCGGCATTTTGAGGCCAAACGGCCTTCTCTCTCGGCAAAACTAAGGCATTGGCTGCCATTAAAGCACTGAAGATATCCGCCAAGGATTCTGGGAGGGCCGGGTACTCTGCCCTTTTCGGGCCTGGAGGTCTCCTTTGTTGGTTGTAGTCACCAGGAGGAGGGACATTGTGGTACGCCGGCGGTGCACGCGGCTGGTACTGTGGCTGTTGCTGTTGCTGCTGATGTGGCTGCTGATACTGCTGTTGGCGTTGCGGCTGTTGCTGGTTCTGATTCGGCTGCTGGGGCCGCTGGTAATGCTGTTGGTAATGGGGGTTCTGCTGCTGCCTGTACCCCTGCTGGCTCGGCTATGGCGGCCTCTGGTACTGCTGATTCCTCACAAACTGGGGCGAGTTATTGTTCATAGTACTGACCTGCTCGTGAGAGAGCGTGCCCTCAGTAGTTGGACCTGAGCTAGGAGAATTCGGCACTGCAGGCTTCCGAGGTGGAGGCCTATTAGGTCTGTGAGGATCAAAGACGCTAGAGAACGTAGCGTCCTTGAAAGCATTCTGGCAGTACCGTGCTCTTTCATAGAGCTCTGCCATGTTCGTCAAGTTGTTCAAGGAGAGGACTAGCTTGAACTGGGGAGTGGCGTTAGAAATCAACATTTTCACTTGTTCGGATTCGGACAAGTGATCTTTCACTTTTTCAGCCAGGCCCCGCCACCTGTCAGCAAAACTGACAAACTCCTAGTCCGGTTTCATCTTTTCTGCAATAAGATCCGTGATAGACAAGGAGGGTGCAACTCTGTCCTGGTATCGTTGAATAAATTTACGTGAAACGATACCATAATCCTCTACTTCTGAGGGTTCCAGAGAAAAGAACCACTCGAGGGCTGGTCCCTCTAGGGATCTCCTGAACAAGAAAGCCAATGACCTCTTATCATTCTGCCAGAAAGAGGATTCGTACATGAACTCCTTCAGGTGCGTGAAGGGGTTACCAGTACCATTATACTTTCGATACACTGGCATTTCAGAGGGTGGCAGGTGGAATACTGGCAGGCTCGGTAAGTTAATTTCTGGCACAGCTTTAACCCCCATCATTTTCTGGAGATTGTTGAACTGTTCATCCATGCGCTCCATCTTGGCCAGCAACGTCTGCGTGGTCAGATCTGCCTGGGGAGGAGGAGGAGGAGGAAGTACCTGATAGGCCTGCTGCCTAGAGTACGTTGGACAAGGAGGATAATAAGGATGAGGTCCGGCAGAGCTTCTGCCATGCCCGAGGGCATTTTGATAAATGGGCGTCTGCGGTCTAGCCGGTTGCCTGGATGATGAAAGTTGTGGCCCAGTTGGCCGGGAAGCAAGATGAAGGCCTTCCATGGCCTGTTGGATATAAGGAGGAGGATGAAGAGGTTGTTGAGGAACAACGGGGGGAGCCACAGGATTCGGCTCAACAGGCTGCATGGGTGCCTTCCCCTTCAAAATGGACTGGATCGCCTCGAACTGCTGAGGGTCCAGTCGGGAGGCGAGAACTCCCAGAGCATTGACAACATCCATAGGATCGGAGGGTGAAGGATCATGCTGATTCATGTCCCCCTCAAAGTCAGGATTAGGAATCGCATATTCATGCGGAGGAGGATCATGATATTGATCGTGCGGATTAAAAAGAGGAGTTCGTACATTCCCGTCATGTCGAACTGGAATGGGGACAGAATTACGAGAGGCATCAGCATCTCTCCCGTTCTCGTAGTTGAAATCAGAATTGCGAGGGGCATTAGCATCTCCCTCGTAGTTGATAATGGCGTCTTGGGCCATACTCAAATCTCTGCCTGATCGCAGCAACATTATATTAGATTCTTTTTTTTTTAAAAAAAATTAATCAAACAAGTTGTGCAGAGATTAATCAAACAAGTGGATGCTTAACGTGATTTCAGGATTCCTTGTTGAGTTATTTGAATTGGATTAAACCACAATTTCGCTCAGGGAAGGATCCTAGTTTCAGTTTGGTTTCCACCGTTATTCTCTAAGGTTTTTTTTTCTCTCACAACGCTCTCGGAATCTAGCCGGGACTTCAATTGGTACAACCAGCCCGATGATCAAGGAGGAATACCTTGATTTTGGGGACTTATGGAGGTCTCAATGTCAACTTCTCTAGTCTGATCAATGGACCAACCCAATCAGAGAGAGTTGCTAACGTCGAGTAATGTGTTCCTAAGAAAAGGAGGGTTTTAGCCTCAATGCGTATGCCCTGCGACCTGGATGGCCTCTAATGCTTAATAGAGTAATGTGTAGCTAGCACTCAACACAGAAATCTGGAAACTGAAAAATAATTAAGAAACTGTCTGAATCGCGTCAATGATAGTCGACGCTATTCAAAACAGAACTTAATTCTTTCGCAGAGAACAGATGCAAACAGCAGAGAGAACCTGGAAAATAACTAAAAACTGTCTGAATCGCGTCGATGATGGTCGACGCTATTCAACACAGAAGTTAATTATTTCACAGAAACAGATGTAAACGACAGAGATAATCTGGAGGCTAAAAGGCGTCCAGGTAACCTGACGCGGTTTTGAAACGCGTCGCTGTTCCTGGACGCTTTTCAGTTCGCAGAAACAGATTTCCAGAAGGATTTTCTGGGTCGAATCCTCCTTAAACAGGGAAAAATGCAATAAATAATCGACTCATGCAAAGATTTTTAGTTTCAGATTTTAAACAGGATGGTTTACTATCTAAACAACTAAGAAATCACGCAATCACACAGCATTTTATCACCAAAAACAGCTTTTTAAACTAATCAAAGGGGAGGCAAGATCTTGCTACTGGGGTGTGCACGTGGTGCACGAGGGAAATTAAACAAACTAAACACTCACCAATTGGTGAGGACGTGTCGAAAGACACAAGTGGTGCACCGTGGGTGCCCGGTATGATAATAGCAAGAACAAAAGAAATTAAAAGACGGCGAGACCAAGTCCCACCGTGATCGCCAAAAGAGCTGTAGGTGCTGAAAATTTGCTCGTGTGATTTATGTGATAAACTATGTTGTTTAGGGTAAATTAACCTATTAAAAAAAATGCAACTAAGGTGCTGTGATCGCCAGAAACTTTTAACTAAAAAGCTTCAAAAAAGAGTTTGATCGCTTACCTGTTTAAACGCGGAAGAATGAATCCTTGGTTCCCCTCCTTCAGCCGGCTGAAGAAAGAGAGCCTCTTCTTGTTCTTTTGTTCTTGCTGTTGAATGTTGAGGATCGTCCAGAAGTTCTCCTGGCTTCGTGCTTGATTTCCCTCTCTTTGATTTCTTGTTGTGGTTGTTGAATGCAGCAGAGACAGAAACAGAAAAAATAAAGAAGAAATAGTGATGAGAATCTAAATGGAAATAATAATATCAAAGTTAACCATGATTATAAACATGTTTAAAACAGCAACTCACTTGTTTTAATGACTTTGAAACCCCTTTAGAACAGATGGGTTTTGGAAATTAATGATGTGGTGTGTGTTGCATGCAGTGAATATGAGAGAATGAAACTAATGAATGAAAGTGAAATTCAGATATGAAAAACTTATGCCCAGTTGGAGAAGCCTTGAATGATGAAGATCTTGAAGAAGGATGCCGACTTCTGGAAATGGCAGCGCTCCGGCGTTCCGACGTGGTTGCTTCGATCTTTAAATCGCTATAACGCTGTGGCTCTCTCTCTCTTTTTTTTTTTTTTTTTTTTAACTCCTTGATATGCAAGGTATTTATAGGCATTTTCTGCGTTCGCGGATTAACATAGAAAAATCTAGGATTTATCTACTTTAACCGACAGATAAACACTGATTAATTCATCTTTATCTGTAATTATCTAAAACGCGTCAACCTTGGCTGACGCCTTTCAGATTAATTAAGATAAGGATAAATATCCGAGAAAACTTATCTTTATCTTTATTAGCTAAAAAGCGTCCACGAGTGTAGACGTCTTTTACTCTAATTAAGATAAGGATAAACATCCGGAAGAGAAGTTAAAACAGCTTAGGAAACCTAAAACGCGTCGATCTTCACAGACGCCTTTTAGTTAATAAATCAATTAATTCAAAATTCAAATTTAAATGTTAAAATAGGAATAAACTCTAAATAGCGTCCACATGGGTAGACGCCTTTTAGGATTCTTCATATTTTAACTGAAATTTGAATTAAAATCAATTCAATTGATTAACTTAAACATGTCTGTTTAACCCGACACTCAAAAAGATCAATAAAAATTAATTAATGATTAATTATCAGACCATTCTGAGGCATTAATATATGATATGAAATTTACTCAAAATGACGTCAAAATTAGCGTGTCTACAGACACGTAGGCCGCCATTTGAAGAGTGAAGTGCCGCGGAGGAGATGGTGGTGGTAGTGATGAGAGGTAGAGGGGTGTTGGAGTGGTGGAAGAGGAAGAAGCAGAAGAGGAAGGGAAGGGGAAACGGAGGGGGATGGGGAGAGGAAAGAGAGAGAGAGAGTGAAGGAGAGAATGATGGAACAGAGCGATACATCGGGGCGTCAAACCGAATCAGGCTAAAACACCTCGTCCACGACTGACGCTAATCAGACGACAAGATGGGGTCGTACACTAGCAGATCATTGAATCGCGTCAACCACGTACGACGCCATTCACCCAAGACCATGCATCCCACCTGCATGGCTCTTAAATCGTGTCCCCCAAGATCGACGCCTTTCAAAAGTGCGTCTCGTCAGCTCGACACGATTAAGAGGCCATGTACCAGTCCCACAATGACCAAATCAAGAGGTCTGACACTGAAACCGACCCAATAACGGAATCCAAAACCTCAGTCCTTAGAACTTTGGAATCCTTAATTTACTCAGACAGTCTTCCAAAGATCTTAAATTTCATCTAGAGATGTTCATATGATGCCGTTCCCACAAATGTAATCATTGCCAGAAGAATCTTAGGTATAGGCCCATGTTGTACTATTTGTTCTTTAGGTCTCGAAAATGTGTAACATCTCCTCCTCAACTCTTGCAGAGAAAGCATAGTAAAAGCTTGGAAATAAAGATTATTCTTTGTTCTTAAATGGTGAATTGTTTGCGGGTGGAAGCATAATGAATGGTTTATTCATGTTAGATATTGATACTCCTATGATGTGTGTAGACAAATCTTTTAAGAGAAAGAGGACTGGTGTGAATCAAGCTTATCTCTGGCACTGTAGGCTTGGTCATATCAATGAGGAAAGACTAAATAAGTTGCATAAAGATAGATATATTAATCAATTTGATTATAATCATATGCAACCTGTGAGTCTTGCCTTACGGGAAAGATGACCAACTCTCCATTTACTGGACATAGAGAGAAGCTAAAGAGTTGTTATAACTCATACATTCTGATGTATGTGGACCTATGTCCACTCAGGCCAGAGGAGGTTATTATACTTCATCACTTTTACTGATGATTTCTCTAGGTATAGATATATGTACTTAATAAAGTACAAATATAAGGTCTTTGAGAAATTCAAGGAATTTAAGAATGAAGTAGAGAAATAGGCTAGAAAGAGTATCAAAACTCTTCGATTGGATCGAGGAAGGGAATACTTAAATACATAATTCACACAGTATTTGAAGGATAATGGGATATTATTGCAGTGGATACTTCCTTACACACCTCACTTGAATGATGTACCTGAGAGGAGGAATCGTACCTTATTGGACATAATACAATCTATGATGTGCTTTGCTAAACTACTCTTGTCACTATGTGGCTATGCCCTAGACACAACTACTCACTTATTGAACAAGGTTCCATCTAAATTAGTGTTTTCCACTCCATACGAGATATGGAAATGAAAGAAATACGACCTTAAATATGTTAAGGTTTGAGGATGCTCTACACACATCAAAAGATACAATTCAGACAAATTAGTAAGATTGAAAAGTACAAATTTGTGGGATATCCTAAGAAAACTTATAGATATTATTTCTACCAACCAAGTGATCAAAGAGTATTTGTCGCTAAACTTACTGTATTTTTAGAGGAAGAGTATATCTTTGAGGAAAACAGTGGGAGCAAAATAAAATTAGAACAAATGCTAGAACCATAAATAGGTAATGTGTGGCCTTAGGAACCTGTTCAAACCGACACATGGACTGTTCATAGGTCTGGCCGTGTACCTATTCAACTAGATAGATATGTTGGACATATCTCTAATAGAAGGGATAAGGTACAATGTAATGAGGATGATGATCCTAAGACCTACGAGGAGGCAATAAATAGTATTGACTTTGAGAGATGGAAAGAGGCTACGAAATTTGAGATGGATTCCATGTACTCCAACCAAGTTTGGAATTTAATGGATCCACCTTAGGGTATTGTACCCATTAGTTGTAAGTGGGTCTATAAAAGAAAAATTAGAGCAGACGAAAAGGTTGAAAACTATAAGGCTAGACTGCTCTCGAAGGGATATCGTCAATGATAAGGCATTGACTACGATGAGATCTTCTCACCAGTAGCCATGATTAAATCTATTAGGATTTTGCTTGCCATCGCTACATACCATGATTATGAGATCTGACAGATGGATATGAAAATGGCTTTCCTCAATGAAAATCTTGAAGAAGAGATGCATATGATATAAGGGATCACATTATTCTGAGGTCTATTTATGGACTGAAGCAAGCTTGTCGCAATTGGAACATAATATTTGATGAGGCAATCAAATCTTATTAAGAACGAAAATGAACCATGTGTGTACAAGAAAGGGAGTGACAACGCAGTCAATTTTCTAGTACTGTATGTGGATGGCATGCTACTCATTGGGAATGATGTAAGTAAGTTATCGTCACTCAAAGCGTCGTTGTTTAAGAACTTCTCCATGAAAGATTTGGGTGAAGCATCATATGGGTTGTGGATTAAGATCTATAGAGATAGATTAAAAAGGATGCCGAGTTTGTCCTAATCCATATACATAGACATTGTTGTCAAAATGTTTGATATAGAGAACTGCAAAAGAGGTCTTATACTGATGAGATACGGAGTTTATCTCTCCAAGGAGATGTCCCCTAAGACTCCTGAAGAGAGAAAACATATAAGTAGAGTTCCCTATGTCTCTATCGAATGATCTATTATGTATGCCATTACATGTACAAGGCCTGATGTAGCATATGCTCTAAGTGTTACAAGCAGGTATCAGGCAGATCCATGTGAGTAACACTCGATGGTTGTGAAGTATATCCTTAAATACTTAAGAAGGACTAATGATATGTTTCTGATATATGGTGGAGAAGACTTGAAACTTCAAAGTTACACTGACTCGAGTTTCCAGTCTGACAAAGATGACAACAAAGCAACTTCAAGGTTTGTTTTTACCTTGAATGGCATGATACTAAGTTGAAAAGGTTTCAAACAATAAACTGCTGCTGATTCAACAACAGAGGTTAAGTATATTGTTGTTGCCAAGGCATCTAAAGAAGCGGTCTAAATAAAGAAGTTCATCACCGAGCTGGGAGTTGTTTTGAGCATTTTTTATCCAGTTCTGATATTTTGTGACAACAATAGGACAATTGCGCAAGCAAAGGAGCCGATGTCTAATTAGAAATCAAAGCATATTCTGCGGCATTCCATTTAATCAGAGGGATTATATCTAGAGGAGATGTAGCAATAGATAGCGTATCATCGAGCAAAAACATTGCAGATCCACTAACTAAGCCATTGTCTCAAAATATATTTGAGCATCACCTTGAGCTGATGAGTATAAGAAATGTAGGTGATTGGTTTTAGTGCAGGTGAGAGATTGATAAAAATGTATATCCTACAAGTCAATCAAATGAGTTTTTGAGGGCATCATTTTATGTAATTATCTCATTCTTATTAATAATAAATGACATTTCTTCATTACATCTTATTATTTAATGTGCGTTTACCATTTAATATGATAAAGTCCTACAACACATGTAATGATGACTGAATCATAATGAGATTATGATAATGAGATCAGTAATCTAGATGCATGTGTTCAAATTGTTCTTAGTCATAAGATCTCTAAGACGGGACATTGAAGATCTAGATAGACCAGTGCATATGATACTTACTCATATGATGAAAGAGACTAACCTCATAGTCACTAGTGCGGAGATACTAATGTACATGCGCAGGTACTCATTAGTAGAATAAGTTCATTGAATTGATCCGACCTAGTATTCACGAATGGTCATTATACTGGCTGTCAATCAAGATATTTTACAGTCACAATAGTATAGTTGAATCTTAGACCTCAGTCACTAAGGATGTCTTACTTGAGTGACATTGAATATTTGATTATTGACTTAAGGATCTCAAATATGTGATTCTGAATAGTCAGTTATTCGGGCTCAGTAGGATTCTTCTGAAGGCAATTAAGTTGACAACAAGAGATCATTCACTCTCAGTATGTAATCACTGACTTAAGGATCTTAAGTTTGTGATTTTGTATAGTCAGTTATTTAGGTCAGTGGGCTTCTCATGAAAGCAATTAAATTGACAACAAGGAATCATTAACTCTTAGTATGTAATCAGAGAGAGAGTATGTTCTATGAAATAGTACTAAAGAATTCCTAACCAGGGTTCTATAATTAAATGGAAATGAAGTTTTCTATTTAATTTTATATTGAGTATAAGGTTCCATAAGGTCAAGACATATGATAGTTTGACAGTTAAACCATACCCTTGTCTGACTAGGACATTGTATAGATCAAGGTCTATAGCTATGTGGTATCTGTAGATGAAATGCTTCGATTAGTGGGTTGCATATCTCCGATGTCTTTTGGGATCATGAGGTGTAGCTTAGTGCCATTAATAATCGGAAAGCTTAAAGAATTCATCATGCATTGATGGATTATCGATTATGTGATAATCAAATTAAAATTTATTATAAAATAATAATTAATAATTAATTAAGTCAAATAAGTTATTTTTTACCTCATAAACTGAAAACCAAGTAGACGTTGGGCCTAGAGGGTTACACACAAAAGAGTTCTCGCAGATCTGGAGAGGATTTAAGTTTATATAAACTTATGGATTTTTGTGAAAAACACCAATCATAATCTATAAATACTTGCTGTAGAGGAACCCTAGTCAGGCTTTAAGATTTTTCTCTACGGCTAGCCGTCATCCTCTCTCCCCCTCTCTAGCTCTTTAAAGCCAACTTCTCTCTCCCCTCTCTATTCATAGTGGAGTTGAGATTCGGACAGAGTTTGCAGAGCGTGGAGGAGATCTAGATTATTGCGGGGACTCGCATGGATACGTCTAGAGGCTGGATGCTTAAACGGCTTGCGAGTCCAAGGTCAACTATTCGTTCGTCTTTGATTCGAGAGATTTTCATCCCCACGATGGTGAAGATCTGATCTTCATATTTTATATATTATTTTATTACGATCTAAACATCTAAAAACTGATGTACGAGATTCAAGAGAAGAAATTAAAATTTTCATTTTTGTTATGCTGTCATTCTTTCTTTAGAGAATCTTACATAAATGGTTATGGAAAAAGAGTATGAGGCAAAGGATCAAGCGCTTTGACTTTGTCCCTTAGGATCCACCACAACTTGTGTTTAAGAGCCATGTGATAATTGACTATCTAGTATGATTCGCAGCGGACTTGTATTAGTCCATGTTGGTGAATGGAAGCCCCTGCAAGAAAGAAACGGCTCTTCCTACGGCTTCGTCACCATTGACTCTATTTATTATTATGGTAAATCAGTGTATCAAGATGTCAATATGAGATCTTATTTTAGGTACATCCTTGTATGATACGTTCCTTTAGCTTTCGACTCGATAGGTGTTTTATTCTACAATTTTCAAGTAGGACATTCATTCATTTCTTTCTTCGCCATTGACTAGTATGACCGCAACGATGTGACAAATCAAGAGCTGAAAAGGAGAAGGGTCGGTGGTGGGCATTTGGGAAAGTTGGGCCGATCCAGTGTCTTCAAAAAAGTGGGGTTACAGAGGAAGAATGAAATGAAGAGAGCCTAAGGGGTAGGGAAAAGAGTCAAGTCGATCAAGCTCGATGACCAGGAAAAGCAAAACGAAATCCAGATTTGGTTGAAAAAGATGCAATGCTATGGATACCATAGCCGATCACCATCAATAAAGAAGAATCTTTCTAAATCACTTCTGGTTAGCGGGGCCTTTAAGCATCCAAAATACATTCCTTCCTGATAGGAATGACGATTGCTTTAGGAGCACTCACTAGTAGCTAAGTCATTTTGGTACATTAGTGGCACAGAAACACTCACTACTCTCATATCTTTTGAATAGACAGGGCATTAATATGAGGACCTTCAAAGTCCAAATGGAATGGGACTTGGGCTACTATAGCTAGAGATATAAAACTTACCATCTCCATTTTCGTCCAAAACCTTTACTAAACTCATCACCCCTCCTCTATCTTAGGTAACAACCTAGGAAAAATTTTCTTGGAGGATAGCCTATAACACCCTGTACTCCAACCATCAAGGTATCATCCTCTTTGGCCAAGGGCCTCACGGTTTTGTCTTTTTAGAGGTAATTGGCTCCAAAGCGGGGACTTCTTTAGAGATTACTCATCTCGTTACTACTCCTGACTGAGCACGCTTAACTACGGAAGTCTTTACAAGAACCAAGCCAATACTCGAAAATGTGCCACGATATTTGGAGATATAACTTAACTATATTTGAGGGATGTTACATTCGACCCCCTAATATAGGCGACGTCCTCATCGCAACATTACCTAACCTACAACCATTTCACCAGGTAGGTGGGACTTTAAAGATGGCTCTCACCATGTAACTTCACATCATGGCATTATGTATTACCATCCTACGAATAGCCCTCTCATAGTGTAACACTTTGCCCTGTGTGGCACTTAACTCCTACACTTCTGGTTGATTTATGGCTCTGATACCATTATGTAATACCCCGTACTAACCATCAAGGTATTGTCCACTTTGCCCAAGGGCCTCACAATTTTGTACTTTTTAGAGGTAATTGGCTCCAAAGCAGGGACTTGTTGAGAGATCACCCATCTCTTTACTACTCCTGGCAAAGCACACTTAACTATGGAGTTCTTTACAAGAATCGAGCCAATACTCGAAAAGACAATGTTTGGAGATAACTATATTTGAGGAGTGTCACATGAGCTTAAGATCTTTGCTTGCCCTACTCTTGGTGAAGTTGAGAATGCCATTAGGTCTATGAAGCCTAGGAAGTCTCCTGATCCTAATGGCCTGCCACCATCCTTCTATAACAAGTTCTAGGAGGACATCAAGAATGATGTATACTCTCTTGTTTCTCAATTCTTTTTATCTTGGACTTGTTAGTTTTAGGTGACCTACAAGCCAATCTGACTATGTAAATCTCGTTCATTTATTAATATAATGGCATAATATTCATTATGTGTAAGTCGCATTAATTATCGTTTCATAATGAAGTCCGTAAATAGGTGTTATAGTGATCAGATTATGATGAGATCATACTAATGAGACTGATCACTTAAACACACATATTCTTAATCGTTCATAGTCGGAGGATATCCGAGAAGGACATCGGATATTCGGTTAGACTAGTACAGATTACTCCTGCTCATATGATGAGGGTGACTGATCTCATAAGTCACTTGTGTGGAGACACTAAGGCGAATCTGTAGGTGTCCATTGGAGAATGAGTTCACTAAACTGATCCACTAAATCGCTGGATGGTATTGTACCTCACTGTCAACCAGCTTGATTCTATTGTCGCAGTTGCGTGGATGGTCCTCGGACCTGAGACACTAAGGACACCTTGTCGGTGGACTTCTGTGCTTTGACCTTGGTTTACGAATGTCTAGCCACGGGATTCTAATACGCCAAGGATTGGGTACAGCGGAATACCGTCGAAGGGAATTGTGTGTCAATAAGGAATCATTCGCTCTCGGTACTTAGAGAGAGAATGCTCTAGGAAGGATGCGCGGAAGTCCCTGGCCAGGGCGGACGATAATATCGGGAAATGAGTTTTCCGATATTCATCAGCGGCATCCAATCCAAGTGAGTCGACCGGTTAGGGTTTGACAGCACGCCATACCCTGAGTTGACTCGAGAGCATTGTACGAATGAAGGATTATATCCACGCGGTAACTGTCGGCGGAAAAGTTCCAAGAGTGGGTTGCTTAACCCCAATACATTTCGGGTTCACGCGGTGTTGCTTGGCACCCAACGTGATCAGAGGCCCGGTCGAATTCGATGTGCGACATCAATTCGATTGATTAATTAATTAATAAAGGGTTATTAATTGATTAATAAAGCCAGTGAGGAGTCACTGGGCTTGTTGGGCCATTAACTGGACTGGTACTTGGGCCTAGAGGGTCACACGCACATGATTCTCAAGGCGATGGATAAATAAGTGGGTTTTATACAAACCGGAGGTTTTTATGAAAAACCGCGCGGTTAGTATAAAACATAGCGAACGGGCTGAGCAGGCCAAGCTGCTGCTAACCCTAGCCGCCCCTCCTCTGTTTCTCTCTCTCTCTGACGTCCAGACAGATCCAGATCTGCTCCGCCGCTTCTCCGAATCCCGTTCGACGGGAAATCGTCCGCGCGTTGCGGCGATCATTGCGGCGACCGGCGGAGGTTTCGTGGGCTGCGAAGAACGAGGAACGTGAGGATATCCGTTGCGAGGAGGATCCCGTGGACTTCGCTAGAGGCCGGGCGCTTGCGCGGCTTGCGGTGTCGCACCGACGAAACCGAACGGTTGCGGATTCGAATCCGCACATGGTGAGAACTTTGATTATCCGATAATCGATTTTAGTTTTTAGAAACGGGAAAACGGATCGCTGTTTTATTTTATTTTCCGCTGCGTGAGCGATCCGGAGAAACCCGAGAAACCCAACAGTGGTATCAGAGCCAGGTTCCACTATTTCTCGTCCCATTTCGATCTCCGAAATAATTATTCTTTGAGTTATTCCATGTGTTTAATCCGAATAAAATAATAGAAAATTGTTCATTAGATGAACGTAATAATAAGATTATTTTTCTATAATTTTTCGGATTTTAACTTGGGGTTTTAGTGTTCTTCGTGAGACGAAGAACAACGATGTTCGGGCGACTTCGTTGGGGAATCCCAAGCGTTGGGAAGGGTTGGCCTGTACCCCAGATCCTTGGAGAAGGATCACCGGTTATTCCTGGCCTCATTGCAGGTGCCGGAGAAGCCGCTTGAGGTGGCCAGATTGAAGAGCTTCCCTTCCTCTTCTTCCTTAATATCCTTGAGCTTGAAGAACCGGAAAATAGCAAAGAAAGGGGAAACCAGAGCCTTTTTGAGGCATCCACCGGCGCTGGGTTGGAAGCCAGCTCCGTCGCCGGGGCGACTGTTGCCTGCCGGCGCCCAGTCGACGTCGGATAGGGCGGCCCCGCCGCCTGGCACCACTTCCTGCAACGGATTTAAATGGGGCTCGGACAGATTCATGGGACCACCGCTGGCAGCCCTGCCGGGGCCAGGTGTGTCGCCGGTGTTGGGGCGATGCCGGCGGGGGGGGCTGGCGGCGCCGGGCACCGGCCGGCGGCGGCGCTGCGACGTCTTCCTCCCGCCGCCTTGCACCTGCGATTTAGGGTTTGGGGGTGGAAGGGATAGGGGTGGGGGGCCCGGTCCCGAGCCGGTTGGACCGGCTCGGACCGGGTCCAGGGCCTGGTCGAACCAGGCCCGCACCAGGCGCCCTTTGTGGGCGCCTGGTCCAAGTCCTGGCTTGGCCAGGGCCCGACCCCTAAGGCTCAGCCATTGTAGGCTGAGCCAGTTTCTGTTTTTTTTTTCCCCTCCCCTTTAGCCCATTAAATCCCCAAATATACCTAATTAAACCCAATTGCCAATTTAATAGTTAAATTGAATTTTAATTTAAATGTTTCAAAATAGTTTTGAATTTTAAATTATCATTCAATTTTAATTTGGTTTGGCATTAATGATTTAGATTCATTAATATTAACAAAGTGTTGTTAATAATTCGAATTAGTTATTAATTTAAATGTTAAATTAATAATTAATTTTAATTGTCTAACTTAAGTGTTAAGTTAGTATTTATTAGTTAACTGAAATTAATTATCAGTTTAAATGTTAAATTGATAATTAGTTTTAATTAACTAATATAAAGGTTTAATTAGGAGTTATTAGTTATTAGTTTAAATGTTAAACTAATAATTAATATTAATCTAATAATCTAAGAGTTAGATTACTGGTTAAATGAATAATTTGTGTTAATTACTTGTTTAAGAGTTAAATTAGTTATTAACATTAATTATTTGATTTGTCTAAGAGTTAGGTTAATAGTTAATGACTTATTAAAGTTGATTATTAATTTTAGTGTTAAATTAATGATTAATTTTAATCTACTGATCTAAGAGTTAGATTAGTATATAATATTAATAGTCTAATTGTTAGATTATTAATGTGGTTTGATCTAAGTGTTAGATTATTTAATTTTAGAAATGTTCTAATTTGCATGGAATAATCTGGAATTATTAATTCGAAGTGTGTGCGCATGTGATGTGTGATTATTGCTTTTAAATTTTGATTTAATTGCATGTTAAGTTAATAAAAGTGTTTTCGAAATTCAAATACCAATTTTGATTGGATTCCAGCTTTTTGAAAGCCAAAATTATATATTTTGAAAACTCTTTTATTTTAGCCATGTGATGCGCTTTATCATGTGTGGGATGTTTAAAACACACCGTGGTCATGGATATGCACTTATTTAATTGTTCATGTGATGAATGATGTGTTTGTGTGGATCGTGGATGAATGATGGATGTTTATTAATTGTTAATAAATAGAGATCTACGTATCTCTCCCTCTCTCATTCTCTGATGTATTTCTTCCTCCCTCACTCTTGTACTCGCCATAAGGCCTTCTTCAATTTACCTGTAAATTCTAAAATTTATTGTAATATGATCGAGGCAACCGAGGAAGGAGCGAGGACGATCCACAGCTGCAACCAGGAAGGCGAAAAGATGAAGATCCTTTGCCTATGTGTTTGCAGGTTTATCTAATATAATTGTTGTGTTAGATTGTGTGTGCGTTTGACTGTTGGCTCCAGTCAAATTCACTGTGCTATCCATGACCACACTAATGACATGTATGAGATGCATTGTTTTCTTTTGATTATGAATCAAAGCAGGTATAGTATTTAGTAAATATATACGATATATTTATATACTATCACCTAGGAGAGACCAAGATAAAAGTTATCTAAATACCCTCAGATAAACTCTAAACCGTAACGCGAGTAGTTAAGAACTTACCGCGTGGTCCACCATCATTTTAGTCATAGGATTCGAATCACTTTAGGCAGGTTTGTTGTGCTATCCACAAGGCCTGTTTAATTGGGAGGAGAAACTGTGGCTATGGTATTAGATGCCTATATGATCGGGGTAGAGGAACCATGTAGCTTTGTTGTGCTATCCACAATGGCTGCATGCAAATCTATGCTCGTCGCGTAACGATGGTTAGCTTAGACCAGAATTAGTGGTTTGTTGTGCTATCCACAAGGCCATTAAATCTCTGGGGACCGAAGCCATGATCAGATATTGCAAGGAGTTGCAAATCCCATGAGTTGGGTGCTCTTTGATTGTATTACATTTTGTTGTGCTATCCACAAGACTATAGTGCAAGTCATTGAGATTCTGATCCCCACTAGGAGACTGTCGGCGTCTCCCGTTCTGTATAACTGAGGGTTATACAGTCCGTCGAAAATTAGTGGGAGTTAAACTTGAACAAAAGACCATGTCTTGTTTTAAATTTTAATAATTGAACATCTGCTAAATAGATTTTACTTATCTCCTGTAGGGAATTATGTCGTCGAATAATACACTCCGTGGCATACTTGATACCCTTTTGACTTACCTGATCTACTCGGATTGGTTCAGAAACTTGAAGAATGTCTTCAGATCTGAGCACATTGACTTTGTCGCTAGAGCTGATCCTCCTGCTGAATCGGCATTGGATTCCCCTAAAGCAGAGATGATAGCTAACGATAAAAGATCGAAGGACAAAGGCAAAAGAGTAGTGAAGGGTGACTTCTTCTACTATAAGCAGTATGGTCACTGGAAGAGGAATTGCAGGGAGTTCCTTCATGATAAAGGTCATGGAAGAGTGAAGTTGTCTGAAGCTTCAGATATCTATATGATAGATATCAACTTGTCAGTTAGATATTCCACATCTTGGGTATTGGATACCGGATGTGCTTCTCATATCTGTCATGATGCACAGATGTTGACAAGTAAGCGCAAACTGAGACAAGGCGAGGTGGAATTGAGGCTAGGAAACATCGCAAAAGTTGCGGCGATTGCTGTTGGGACAGCAAACCTCTGGCTTCCATCAAGAGACGCCTTACTATTAGAAGATTGTTATTATGTTTCTAACATAATAAAGAACATCATATCAGTATCTTGTTTGGACAAGATTGGATATAGGTTCACTATTGAAAATACAAGTTGTTCGATTTATTATGGTAATAAATCAATAGCTTCGGCATCTTTAGTCAACGGTCTATATCTCTTAGATGTTTCTTATTACAATCTTCAAATTGATAATGCTTTTACGAAGAGCAAGAATTATGTGAACCAAGCCTACATGTGGCATTGTAGACTTGGGCACATTGGCGAAAGCAGGTTGCAAAAGTTGCACAAGCATGGTTACTTAACATCATTCGATTATTAATCGTTTGCAACATGTGAATCCTGCCTTATGGGAAAGATGGCAAGATCTCTATTTACTGGACATGGAGAACGTGCCAAGGACATTCTGGAACTAATACATTCGGATGTATGTGGTCCTATGTTCACCCAAGCCAAAGGTGGCTACTCATACTTCATCACGTTCGCCGATGACTTCTCAAGATTCGGCTATGTGTACTTAATGAAGTACAAGTTAGAAGCATTTGAGAAGTTCAAGGAGTTCAAGAATGAGGTAGAGAAGCAGTTAGGAAAACGTATTAAAGCTCTTCGATCAGATCGAGGAGGAGAATACTTGAGCTTTTTGGGATTACCAGTATCCCTCTGGGGGTATGCTCTAGAGTCAGCAGCATACTTACTGAACAGAGTACCCAGCAAGTATGTGGCCTCTACTCCATATGAGATATGGAAAGGCACGAAACCAGAATTTAAACATGTTAAAGTCTGGGGTTGTCCTGCTCATGTAAAGAGGCATGATCCAGACAAGCTGAAATCACGAACTGATAAATGCAGGTTTGTGGGATATCCAAAGGAAACCTTTGGATACTATTTTTACCATCCTGATGAACAAAATGTGTTTGTCGCCAGGAAAGCTGTATTCCTGGAAGAGGAATACCTTCTCCAGGAGGACAGTGGGAGTAAAATAGTAATGGAAGAGGTTCCAGATCCCCAAACAGCTGCATTATCATCAGATGAGATATCAGTTCTTGAATCTGTTCAGGTACACACACATGAGCCTTGTATATCTGGAAGATTACCTGGACTATCCGAACGATATGTGGGACATATCGCTGAAGGTGAGTCGAAGGTAGAATATAATGAGGATGATGATCCTAAAACCTACCAGGAGGCCATAGAGGGCCCAGAATCCGGGAAATGGCGAGAAGCCATGAACTTAGAAATCCAGTCCATGCACACCAACCAAGTTTGGAACTTGGAGGAGTTGCCTGAGGGTATTGTACCCATCGGTTGCAAGTGGATCTTTAAGAGAAAGATCGGTGCTGATGGACGGATCGACACTTATAAGGCAAGGTTGGTGGCAAAGGGATATCGTCAAAGGCAATGAATTGACTATGACGAGACTTTCTCACCAGTTGCCATGATAAAGTCGATCAGAGTTCTACTCGCCATTGCTACACATTTTGATTATAAAATCTGACAGATGGATCTAAAGACTGCCTTCCTCAATGATAATCATGAGGAAGATGTGTATATGATACAACCAGAAGGTTTCACATCCAAAGAATCTCCAGATAAAGTGTGCAAGCTTCAAAGGTCCATTTATGAACTGAAGCAGGCCTCCCGGAGCTAGAACATAAGATTTGACGAGGTTGTCAAGTCTTATGACTTCATTAAGAATGAAGATAAGCCTTGTGTGCACAAGAAGACTAGTGGGAGTGCAGTCACTTTTCTAATTCTTTACGTAGATGACATACTACTCATTGGGAATGATGTAGCTATGATGTCATCGGTAAAGATCTGGCTATCGAAAAACTTCTCCATGAAGGATTTGGGAGAAGCATCCTACGTATTGGGAATACGGATCTATAGAGATAGATCAAAGAGGATGCTTGGAATGACCCAATCCTTGTACAAAGATACCATAGTCAAAAGGTTTGGCATGGAAAATTCCAAGAGAGGTCTCATACCGATGAGACATGGAATTAGTCTCTCAAATGAGCAGTCTCCTAAAACTCCTGATGAGAGGGTATTCATGGATAGAATACCCTATGCCTCTGCTATAGGATCTATCATGTATACCATGCTATGTACACGGCCTGATGTTGCATTTGCTCTAAGTGTTACGAGCAGATTTCAGGCTGATCCAGGCGAAGAGCACTAGAAGGCAGTGAAATATATCCTTAAGTACTTGAGAAGAACTAAGGATATGTTTCTTGTCTATGGAGGAGGTGACTTGAAACTGCGAGGCTTTACTGACTCGAGTTTCCAGTCGGATCCAGATGATAGTAAGTCTACATATAGATTCGTGTTTACTTTGAACGGAGGCGCAGTGTGCTGGAAGAGTTCCAAGCAAGTAACCACTGCAGATTCGACGACTGAAGCTGAGCACATCGCTGCAGCTGAAGCTTTCAAGGAAATGGTGTGGTTGAAGAAGTTCATCACCGACCATGACACAGTTCTCGGTATCCTTGATCATATTTCGCTGTTGTGCGACAACAATGGGACTATTGCACAAGTGAAAGTGCCGTGGTCTCATCAGAAATCGAAAGATCTTCTGAGGCGCTTTCATCTTATCCAGAAGAGATGTAGTAGTGGAAAGAGTTCCATCCGTCGATAATGTAGCAGATCCACTGACGAAGCCATTGGCTCAAATTGTGTTTGAGCGTCACCTAGAGTCTATAGGCTTATTATATAAAGGTGATTGGCTTTAGTCCATGTAGGAGATTGTTAGTTTTAGGTGGCCTACAAGCCAATCTGACTATGTAAATCTCGTTCATTTATTAATATAATGGCATAATATTCATTATGTGTAAATCGCATTAATTATCGTTTCATAATGAAGTCCGTAAATATGTGCTATAGTGATCAGATTATGATGAGATCATACTAATGAGACTGATCACTTAAACACACATATTCTTAATCGTTCATAGTCGGAGGATATCCGAGAAGGACATCGGATATCCGGTTAGACTAGTACATATTACTCCTGCTCATAGGATGAGGGTGACTGATCTCATAAGTCACTTGTGTGGAGACACTAAGGCGAACAAGGCTAGTAGCCTAATGCTCATGTTCATGGAGGCCAGAATTAATTGATAACTCCGGAGAGGGAGATATCAGGAAAAGAGAGCAGTGGTTGTCAGATGACAACAAGGCTAGAAGCCTAATGCTCATGTTCATGGAGGACAATCTCATAAAATTCTTTGAAACTTATGAGACTGCCCGGAAATTATGGGACGCTATCAAGGAGAAGTATGACACCACTTCTGAGGTGAATACTCAGCTCCTATTACATTGGTATAATTCTTACCGTATGTAAGAGGGCGATAGTGTCATAGAACATGTATATAAAATGATTGTTATGGCTAAAGATCTTTCTACTGCTGGAACAGAGGTTCCAGAAAGAATGCATGTGGCAACTATTTTGAATAGTCTGCCATCTTCATTAGATATGGCTGCCACAACCTTAAGGATGTGTGGTACCGTTCTTCGTGTCAATGATTTACCAGCTAGGCTAGCAATTGAGCAGGATATCATGGCTAGTAGGAAAGGTCAAGAGCTGAATTTGCAGGAAGTGAATGTTGTTCACCAGAAGTCCTCATCAGGATATCACAAAAGTCAGAATCACTCTGTTGGACCGAATAGGCCACAGTTCAAAGCAAAATCACACTATAAAGGCAAAAAGGTTCCCCGTGGTGCTTGCTATACATGTGGCAAATTTGGTCACTATAAGGCCAATTGTCCTGAAAAGTACGGAAACAAGGGTAAACACCCGGAAAAAGGGAGAACCAGCAAAAGAGAATTCGTCGGTTTGACGGAATGCAATGCTGTGATTATCGACACCAACGACTGGTGGGTGGATTCTGGCGCAACTTGTCACGTGGCAAAGACAAAGTAAGGGCTGGTGGAATTCAAACAGCTGCAACGTGGAGAGCAGAGAATGTACATGGGAAACAACACCTACCTGAATGTAGAAGGTGTTGGATCATATCGTTTAGATCTTGGGGACAACATCATGGTCCTCAAAGATGTCTGTTATGCGCCGAGTATTAGGCGCAATCTATTGTCTGTAACTGCTCTCATGAAAAATGGTCTGGAAGTCCGATTCTACAATAAAAGGGTGTCCATAGGAAAGAACAAAAAGGTCTTTGCCATGGGAAAACTTGTTCCCAAACATGGTTTATTTTGTATTCTTGTTATGGACACAAAAGTGAATAATATTAATGATGCTGTTATGAATTATTCCTTGTGTCATCTGTCTGAATGTGATCTATGACATTTTAGATTAGGACATCCTGGAAAATCTAAAATGGAACAAATTGAACCTACTGCCATTAACTAAGATAGAATTGTCACCATGTGAACATTGTTTAGTCGGTAAAATGACTAAGAAATCTTTCGCAGTAGGACATAGATCACAATGATTACTAGAATTGATCCACTCAGATATATGTGGGCCATTAAGTATAAAAACATATGGTAGAAAGGAATATTTCATTACATTCATAAATGACTATTCCAGATATGCCTATATATACCTTATTTCTGTTAAATTAGAAGCTCTTAATTGTTTTAAGAGATATAGAGCAGAAGTAGAAAGACAACTGGGTAAAAACATTAAGGTGTTAATAACAGATAGAGGTGGGGAATACAACTCAAAGGAATTTGAGTCATATTGCCAAGAGCATGGAATAAAGAGGCATGTAACTATGCCTTATACGCCACAACAGAATGGTGTGGCAGAAAGAAAGAATAGAACACTTATGAATGCTGTTAGATACATGCTATCACATTCAGGACTCCCTAAGAATTTTTGGGGAGAGGCATTGCTCACGGCTAATTATACATTGAATAGAATTCACACAAAATCTATCGAAAGTACACCTTATGAACTGTGGAATGAGAGGAAACCAGAATTAAGTCATCTTAAGAAATGGGGGTCAGTAGCCCATGTTCTCATTCCAAATCAACTGAGAGACAAGTTAGACTTTAGAACATTGAAGTGTCGATTCATAGGCTATTGTGACAAATCATCGGGATATAGATTCTTCGATAAGGAAAAAGGAATCATTAAATATAGGGATGCTACATTTCTAGAAAATATAGAGGAAGAGGAATCTCATTATGAGAAAGAACCTCTAACTGTAATAGATGATGACTATTACATTGATTTACCTATAAATGATCCAGAAATTGAAGAAGAACTTTTACCAAATGTAGAAGATGAACAAATGCCTTTGAATGAAACGCAAGATAATCAACCTGTAATTGGCAATAAAAGACTTAGAACTCCACCAGCTTGGATGGATGATTATCACTTGTACTTATGTGAGCCTTCATGTCTAACAGTAGACATAAATGAGGATAATAATATAGATCCCATGAATCTGAATGATGTATTGAAATCTCAAGACTCTGATCTATGGCGAAAAGTCATGGAAGAAGAAATTGATTCCATAAAAAGGAACAATATATGGGAACTATGTGAATTACCCAAGAATAGGAAGGCTATAGGTTGCAAGTGGGTATTTAAGAAAAAGATCCGTGTAGATGGATCTATTGATAAGTATAAGGCTCGAT
Source organism: Zantedeschia hybrid cultivar (assembly GCA_030544215.1). Taxonomy (NCBI): domain Eukaryota; kingdom Viridiplantae; phylum Streptophyta; class Magnoliopsida; order Alismatales; family Araceae; genus Zantedeschia; species Zantedeschia hybrid cultivar. Next base: position 55,694,917 of record JARZZO010000002.1, on the reverse strand, counting down.
TAGTTGCCAAAGGATTTACTCAAATGCCAGGTATAGATTTTCAAGAAACTTATTCTCCTATGGCTAAATTTGCATCTATAAGGATGATCTTAGCAATTATTGCGCATCTTGACTTAGAACTTTTTCAAATGGATGTCAAGACTGCATTCCTTAACGGATAGTTAGAGGAAGATATATACATGAAACAACCTGAAGGTTTTCAGGTAGAAGGTCAGGAGAATAAAGTATGTAAACTTAAGAAAGCTTTGTACGACTTGAAACAGTCTTCTAGACAATGGTATCTTAAATTTCATAATGTTGTTATTCAACTTGGATTTGTTCCGAATCAATTGGACAATTGTGTATATGTCATGAAGAGTAGGAACATGTTTATTATATTATCTTTATATGTAGATGATATTTTGCTCGCCGGAAATGACATAGGAATGTTGAATAACATTAAGTCTGAGCTCAGTGAGAAATTTGAGATGAAGGACATGGGTGAGGCATCCTATGTTCTCGGAATCCAAATCCTGAGGGATAGAAAGTATAGAATGTTGAGTATAAACCAAGATAAGTATTTACATTCAGTACTTAGAAGGTTTGGAATGCAAAACTGCAATCCAGCACCAACGCCGTTGGTTCATGGAAAACGATTAAGTAAAGAGCAATGTCTTGGAGAAGGACATGATGCACTGCAAGTTTCGTATGCACAAGCAGTCGGAAGCTTAATGTATGCTATGCTATGTACTAGGCCTGACATATTATACGCAGTAAGCTTAGTAAGCAGATATCAAAGTAATCCTGGTCCAGCACACTGGAAAGCTGTTAAAAGGATTATGAAGTACTTGAAAGGTACTTCGCCCCACAAATTTATATATCAAGCAGATACACTAGAGGTGCTTGGTTATTCCGATGCAGATTTCAGAGGAGATAAAGATGACGGAAAGTCCACTTCGGGACACTTGTTCATTTTTGGTGGTGCTGCTGTTTCTTAGAGTAGTAAGAAATAAGGGTGTGTTGCAAGATACACACATGAAGCTGAGAATGTTGCATGTAGCATGGCTACTACTCATACAGTCTGGATAAGACGATTTTTGACAGATTTAAATCTCAACTTGATAGAAGAACCAATTGAGATTTATTGTGATAATCAGGCGGCAATTAGCTTGATTAACAGTGGAGCGAATAGCTCTAGAGGAAAACACATAGAAATTCAATATCATTACATACGTGATATTGTTCAAAAAGGAGAAATTAAAGTGACTTATATTCCCACCAGTGATATGATTGTAGATCCGTTGATAAAAAGTATAATGGTAGAAAGTTTTGTCAAACATGTAAGTCTAATGGGACTTGGGGAATATATAAGTCAGAAAATTTTCTTTACAAAATTGAAAATACATTTCACAGTGAGAATGTGTCAGAACATTAATACATCTTACGGATAGTAGGAGTGTATTAAGAATTATTTGGTCTTGTTGGTAAAGTGGGAGATGTTAGACCGAGATGACCACCAATTCACAAAAGTAGGAACTTATCCTTATCTCTGTTGCAGAGAGATAACTACATGAGACTTGGTCTCCCACCTTAATAGGAGGCAGTTACTATGGGAGCGGAGGTGGCTAACGGAGGGTGATGCCTCTATTTATAGGAGGGTTCTCTGCCCTCCAAGAACACATAAAAACAACTGTAAGAAACAGAGAGATTACCTTGAAGATCTCTTTGGTTAGCCATCAGAGCTCCTTCCCAATCTTTTTCTTTACTCTCCTTCATTTAATCTATCTAGGATAATTAGACAAGTTTGTCCCCTATCTCCCTATTTATATATTTCGTGTGTAGATATTTTATCCTCTCATCTTAAGCATAAGATGCAAGATGGTATCATTAAGGGCTGAAGATTAATAACCAGGCTCCCCCCCATATCCCACATCATGTATGCATATGATGTGTTCCTTTTTGGGAAAGCCGTTACTTCTGAGATCCAAAAGTTCTTTGATAGTGTGGATTTATATGGAACTTGGTCTGGTTAGAAGATTAAAGTAGGCAAGTCAGGAATCATCTTCAATAAGAGAGCTTCCCAGGCTTTGAGAAGCCAGATCTATCAATGTATCGATATTTGTCCAGTGCATGGTAATGCATTATACTTTGGGGTTCCCCTCCTTCTACATATGGCCATAGGCCCATAGCAACTCAGCTGAACCATATTTGTGACAAAATGAGATAAAAAATCACTAATCCGAAGACTAAAACCCTGTCACAGTCAGGTGGGACTGTGCTTATTGAAGCCACTCTAGAGCCATCCCACACCACATTATGGTCACTAGGATGTTCCTTAAAGAGACTCTGAAAAAAAAAATCATTCAAATTGAATGTGGTTTTTGGTGGGGGTAATGTACATATAAGAGAAATTGCATTTGTGTGGGTGGAATAAAATCAAGCATCATAACTTGGCAATGGGACTGGGTATTAAAGATATGCAAACTCATAATCAAGTTGCCATCATGTGGCTGACTTGAAGATTCCTGACAGATGATTCCTCACTATGGTCTATTGTTATTAGAGCCAAATGTATGAAGAACAGAACATATAGGAATGTCTCTTGTCCAAACTGTTGTTCTTTCATATGGGCTGCTATATTGAGTGTTGGAGAGATCATTAGAAAACATTCGTTATGGAGTGTACAGACAGGTTTCTCCATTGACATTAATGTGGAAAGATAATTGGACCCTAGATCAATATGGCAATCTGGGACCTCCCTTTGGAATGCACTCTACACGTAGCACAGAAAGTGCAGCAATTAATATGAATTAGAAGTGGAATGAAGGAGTATTTGCCTGGTTATTAAACCCCAAGTTGTCAAGCATATGCTGGCTATCCCTCTGCCTCAGTCCCCTGAGTGACAAATTAGTTTTGTGTAGCACCAAAGATGACAATTTAACGGTTAAAGCTACCTATAGATCCCTTTGTCTACAAAATCAGCCTCCTCCCACTTCTTCCATACACCAGTGTGGAAACTGCTTTGGAATCCTTAATTTACTCAGCAGTCCCTCCAAAGATCTTAAATTTCATCTAGAGATCAATGTTCATATGATGCCATGCATTGCAGCAAGTATTACTACTCTAAAGGAAATTAGGTTGACCCAAGTTATATAAATTGGGTTAGGCTAAATTTGGATTGACCGTAGTTAAATTTGAGCTGGGTTGGACTGAAAATTAGTCGGTCCAATTTAATTTATTGACTTTTATAATAATTTATACAAAAAGGAAAATACTTTTAACAAATCATTTATAAGCAGGACTAGTCCAACCCACTCGCTATTGAATTAGAGCTGAATTTGAGTTAAATTTGGGCTGAACTATTTGAATTTCGATTAGACCCAAATTATCACATAATCCAGTCCAACCCGCCCAGATTACATCTCTAATTGCAACCATTGTGAATTTGTGGTCTATGGAAATATCAGCTCAACGAGTTACATATCTCTTGTTTGCAACCAGTCTTGCTAAGTATTATAGGGACATGGGTTCGCTTTAATCCATGCATGCAATCGATTGAATACTTTGTCTTTTATCTTACCAAACCCATTCAGGAAGATTATTGTATCACTCTAAATGGCAAGCTCTTCATCCGTCAAAGTAGCATCATGGTTTGAGATTCCAACTTACCTGAAATCTAAGAACAAGCGGTAACAATATGTTAGAATTTCAGTGCAGAGACTCAAATGAGGTCATCATTAATTTTATGTGCAAAATGCCTTATATATTCACCATAAATTAATTAAAGGTTATCCTGTGATCATATAAATTTGAAATTATGTCGTGTATGCCCTTGTGAACTGGACCACCATACGCCAAATGGCCCAGATCAAACTGCATTAGGGGAAAGCTTCTTAATTTCCTGCTTTTGGAGACATCAGTGCTGTCTTGGGCCCGACAACATGGCTGTTGGCTACCCTGACATGTCCCAATGGTGAGTCCACAGGAAAGGGCAGTCTTTACCCCTTTTCCTTTAAAATCCTTCAATCCTAGAATTCAAAATAAATAAATAAATAAATAAAGGGAAGATTTGATTTCCCATGGATTCGTAGGAAAGCTTAGCATTTCACATGGATTCGTGGGAAAGCTTGGCCTTTAGAATTATTATCATTTCCAAACACCACTCCAAAGCATAGACCGGATGATTTCCAACTACAATGTTTAAAGATGCCCACATGAAGACATGACTCAAGCCCTGGTTAGCTGTCTCTTATCAGTTATCGACAGGTTAGAGTATTCTGAAAAACTAAGGGCGTGTTTGACAAAACTTCCATTTAAATGTTACTTTTGGCTTTCGCTTCTTACATAGAATGAGTTGAGGAAGAGAGATTATAATTAATTTTAGTTTATTACAAAAGTCAGCTCTTTCGTAACAACCTCACTTTTTCTCTAATATTGGAAGCTTCCTCTTTGTAGTTTTTTGTTAGAAGTCAAAACACAAAAAAATACTACATAAATGTCTTTCAAGGTCTATTGGCTTTTATAAAAAATAACTAAATGGAAATACAAAAATACTTTCAGATGGAAGGTGCGCCAAACACGGCCTAAGCGTAAACCTCGCTCCATCACTTGTTCTTCCTTAGATTTTATTTGATTTGTTGTAAATTAAATACCGTAAATACTGTAAAATATTGTGTATTTATGTGAGGTAAAATTTTACAGTACTTTACATCAGACCAAATGACTCGTTGAGACGAATTGGGAGGAAATTTGGGCACCCTTAAAAGCACATCAAATGAAGAAGATACTTAGCAGATTTAATTACCTTCAACAGATGGGTGCCGAGTTATAGGGACTGGAAAGAATGAGACCAGCAGATTAGCCACATGCATAAGTGTAAGATCCAAACCCAATGTCCTTTGATGGATGGATAGATAGATAGATAGATCAATAGATATATATATACATATATGTTGAGAGAGGTGTCATATGATACTGTGAGCATGCTCCATCTCCACCAACCCCACAGCAAGAAATTTGAACTGGAGGGGGGGAATGGACAATGATTACGCACATGGAATTCAGTGGAGCTGACAACGAGGCCGTGGGTTTGATCACAGACGGTGTCACTTTCGCTGCCTCTCACCCATCCCATCTTTTTTCTCTTGCCGAATCATGAAATGTCCGGTGTGTACCCGGTGAAGACATATGCTGTACTCTCTGTCCCTCCTCTCTCCGCGTATCTTTCTTATCTTCTCTTTAAATTAGTCTATTTATTTTCTCTTAATTGTGGACGTCTCGTCACAAAAATCATGACGAACAAAAACATCAATTTAAATAGAATGGATAAAAAATGATGTTATTTGAAAATTCTGGCTAAATTTGTTAAGTAATAAATATTTCTTTAACGTAATCTGATTATAAGTCATTAAATGACAAGATGAATAAAAATCCGTAATTTCTACTGTACCTAAGGTGCCCAACGAATTCTTAATTGGAATTCTAGGATCCGCTTTAATTGATTTTTCTATCATATTGTTATATTTCAAACTATTGAATGGACCAATTCGAAAATAGTTGGATGACGACAGAATTTTTAATTTTCAAAGATTAACATTCCTTTTTTTGATTCAATCCATTATGATTAATCAATCTTGAGCAAGAGCAAGAGCAAGAGTGTCGTGTTGTTCATTGCATATGAGGTGAAAATATATGGAAAGAAGAACAGGTTGATCTCCTGCGGGGCCATCCCATTGCATTGCTTACTTGCACATGAACGGACCGGAGACCTGCACTTGAGTTGAGATGACACCCCTTGTTATAGGAACTGTGGGTCACATAACACAGGCATTAAAAATGTTTAGACCTCACGTCTGGGCATGTAGGCGTAGAGTGAAACACACATGCAACTATGGAGGGCAGCTCCTCTTCTCTCTGCAACACAGTGAGACTAAAAGACCAAAAACACAACAGAGAACGGGAAGCATAGGCTGTATATGGAGGAGAATTAAACAGTCCCACCTAATTACTGAAGAAACAAGGCCAATATATGGCCAATACAAGTGACTCACGACCTGATAACTGTCCCACGATCTAGATAAGTTTTGGTGACAGAACGATCCTCTGACTGAGTAAAAATAGAAAGTAGAAAACAACTTAAAACAGGAAACGATCTCACACTTGCTAAATAACCTCCTAGAAACAAGAAATTTGCATCACTACCCAACAACTTCATTAGTTTCCACAGCGTATATGGTTCTCATTAGTTTCCACAGCGTGTATGCATGGTTCAGCTGCTTCCTGATCAAAAAAATAAAATAAAAACAGTATACGGCTCAGCTGACAAATTGAACCAAAGGAAGCACTCTCTCCCTCCCCCGCACACACTTTGCTACGGCTCTCTCACTCAAGTGCGCTACAGCTTTCCAGATGAGAGTTGATTGGGATTCTTAAGACGTGTTTGACAAAATTTTTACTTGAAAGTTATTTTTGACTTTCACTTCTCACGGAGAATGATTGATTTGAGGGAAAGAGATTATAACTAATTTTGATTTTTTACAAAAGTCAAATTCTTTTATAACAACCTCACTTTTCCTTTAATCTTGAAAGCTTCACTATGTAGATTTTAGTTCGAAGTCAAAACGCAAGTAAAATGTTACATAAATGACTTTTAAGATCTAAATGCTTCCACAAAATATAACTAAAGAAAAGTATAAAAAGATTTTCAAATGAAAACTGCACCAAACACGTCCTTAGACCCAGATTTTTTTTTTAGATCTCTCTGGCTAGTGGATTAATTAGTTATTTAGTGAAAAGAATATTCGAGATGAGAAGAAAGAATTTTGCATAATATCTAATGAATGAATATTAAAAGGTACAGAGAATCCCAATGAGATGAGGGGTGGCACTCGGGGGAATGTGATCACATGGATCTTTTTCTTGCATCTTTGCACAGACCTTAAAATTTTATTGGTTGAAGTTTACACTTTAAATTCTCATAAATGCTGTGGATTCAACAGATATATAATTTCTACTCAATAAAATTTTAGGACCCATGTAAAAGATCTAGGAAAAAGGATCCTCCGAATCCTGGCATGAGTGTAAAGGAAGAAGGTGAGCGTACAAGAATGGGGGTTGCAATGATATCACATCCACTTTTCTCAGAGGCTTGGTCGAGTGGAGAGAAGCATCGGTGGAAAAACGATTTGGAAGGATTCGAGATGGTCAGGATATCTCATGGAACCGGACTATCAGGACGATGATTATGTGCAATAACAGATGATATCGAAAGCCCCGGCCATTCTTGATTAAAAAAAGGAGAAAGACTGCAAGATATGGGAAAAATGAAAAGACTATGTAGTCAATGATGGTGCAGTGCAGAGATTAACAGGAGCACAATCACAATGTTCTAAATAAAGAATGATTTATTATACCACACATGATTAAGTTGGAACGGATCGTTTCCGTTCATTTTGTTATGTGTATAGTTACGTATGGCCCCGCATCTCACATTAAATACGTTCTGACATCAATAAATACTTTTTTAATTTTTTCTAATTTTTTTTTTTTTTAAAGAACGTCGAGATGTTCTCGAAAGTTTCTTGATGCTTCTTAATGCTCTCGACAAGATCTAATATTTTCAAGAACATAAAAAATGTTTAATTTTCTTTTGCTGACGTTAAGATGTAATCAACAAAAGACACGAAACTACGTATGACTATGCATATGACAAAATAGAACAGAGCGATCTGTTTCAACTCAATCATGTGCGACATAAAAAGTCATTCTCTTTCAAATATCACTCTGCGGTGGTAATGGGTGGGAATGGCTTGTGGACTTTGCCGTGAGAGCATCTATAGGGTTGTTTGTTTTAGTGTAAAATAACGTAATTTGAAATAATTGTTTATTTTTACAGTGTTTTCATTTATTTGGAATAATGTAAAATAATGTACAGTAAAATCTTATCTGGGCCTTGTCTACCCACTTGATAATTCAATTCTCTTATTTTGGTTTATAGCAAAAGTCTACTGTAAACTAAGATTGAAGCATCTCTCTTATTTTATTTTACAAACAACTAAACAAGTATTTCCTGATTTTAAAACAAAAAAATTTTACTTATTTTGAAAACAGTGATTTTGAAACCGATGATTTACAAAGTTTTACATTAAAATAAACAACCCCTATATGTACTGACAATTCTTAGACATGACGCAGTTCTGAGAAGGAACGGGTAGAAGTGGGCTACACGACAATGAGAGCGAACAGTGAGGTCGAGTAGGAGAAGAGTATACATACACCTGGTTGTAGACGGCCGTCTCTAAGAACAGTTCATGGGTTTTTACTATATTATATAAAGGAACGAATTTTCCTTTTATATAAACAAAATACGAAGATGAAGAACTAATGAGGAAAAAAATGTCGTGGATGGAAGAGAGGATCTCTGAAGGATAGCCATGAGGGGAGAAAGAAATGAGCATTCTTAACTTGGCTTCAAGTTTGAGTTCGGCTCTATTTGATTGAAGGGTTATTTGTTTTAATATAAAAATTTATAATTCACTGACTTCAAAATTATCGATTTTAAAATACAAAAAATTTTCTGATTTTAAGCGTAACAGAAGATGACGATGGTTTGGGACGAAGGATGTGGATTAGTAGCAACAAGATTAACCTAAAAGAGCACATGTATGCACGAGTCAAAAGTGGCAACTACTCTTAATTTCCTACGCCAAATTAATGAGAATTAGGAGTAGGTTTCGATAGCATTCCAGCAGCATTTTACTAACTCCTATTACAATGATTGCACCGCAAGGTATTATATATCTTCCTTTTTTCTCCTTTTTATATAGCAAGTTGAGTTATCTTAAAGTACAACATGTCATTGGTCTAATTGGATCCGAGGCACATGAGTTAGATAACTTTTTTAACGGATGGATCACGTAAATACTAAATGCGAGTGCATGTCTCTGAACGTGACAAATGTACGTACACGTGATAAATATTCCGTGAACATAATAAATATTATTTGTCACACATAAAAAATATTTATTATACATATAAATTTCTCTATATATATATGCACATGAATGATAATTATACAAGTATTTGTCGTACCTATAAATTGTTTGTCATGTCTGTAAGATATTGGTTATGTTAAAAAATTTGTACACAAGTACGTAGAGATGACAAATAATTTTTAAGCATGACAAATACTTCGTGAGCATGACAAATAGTATTTATTATGCTCACAGAATGTTTGTCACGCGTATGCACATTTGTCACGCTAGGAGTCTTGCACTCGCATTCTTGTGTCGTTTATCCGTTGAAAAAATTATCCAACTCATTTGCCTTCCACCTAATTAGACTAATGACTTAACTTACTAATCCTCAGTCCAACAAATATTACTCTTTAGTCCTAACTATTTAGAACTAGTCGAGAGGATTCACGCCCTGCCTTTTAGTCCTTTCCGCAAGGCCATCTTGTGAGAATTTGAATGGATTGGAGGGCAAATCTCCTTGACTGAACGATCAAATTAAGGAAGACCGACGGATAATTACCTACTTAATCATGCGTTTCTATATACGCATTGCTAGCTAGCTAGGTTTTAAAAAAAAATCCGAGGAATCAGAACGCACAGGCTTTTCTCCACTCGGTGCTTCTGATATCGACTACCGTATATTTGAATAATCATACACCTTTGCCGCATGCATGCAGTACACACAGTAGCATTCAGCTCTGCTGCACCCACTAAAACATCAAATGATTAAATAAGACAAGCAGAAGGAAGTCTTCAAAAGGGTGAAAAGTAATATGCCCTTCATGTGTAAACAGTAACTTTACATTTTGCATAAATATACCATAAAACATATATGGTCTGTCCTCTCTCGCTCTGTTTTTTTTTTTGAAGTCTAGACACTAGGGTTCTTCCTGCACCAATCTCCATGATGTGAATAATGCAAGTATATATGAACAAACTTAGGGACTCATAATCATATCAGCAGATTCGTATGTGGGGATCTTGATATTTCTGAGAAGCAAATGCTGATTAAGGTCCACCTGTGAGTCCACCTTCTGGCACCTAAAGCACCTGCAGGAGCCCCATGCCTCAGAGTGCTTGCAGGTTCGATTTGCAGCAATTGGAGAGTGCCTACCAATCCAAAACAGGATGCCCGGCAGGATGCTGCCACCACCACCGACCACCACTGGACATCCCTTGGAACCCTTGTTCCTGCCTGCTGGGCCTCCAGGCACCACCACCCTGCAATGGGTGATGAGAGAGAAAAACCCTAAGATGCCATCAAATGGCTCTGGCTTTTTTAATTCTCCTTTTTTTCCCCTCATTCCCTTCTAATCTTAGCCTTCATTGTGGAAAAGAATTTTGACCTTAGATATATCATTGGATTTTTCAGTAATACCTTTTTTATTTAACAAAAAGCTATTTCAACATTAAACCATGAATAGAACTCATCTACTTGTTCTCCTCTTTGACCATTAATTATGACCCCCCTGAATGCACCAGTTGCCAAGCAGTTTTTGGTACCGTGATTAAACTCCTTGTCCTATCCACTTATTTCTTTGTCAAATGGGCCTAAATGAATGGATATGAATGAACCCTAATGACAAGAACAGTAGCAGATCAGACAGCAAAAGTAACGTCACCATGGTGCACATATGTCCTCTCTTGATGGGCACGAGAGCACACCGGCCCGCCTGCAGTGGGCTCCTGTGAGCAGCAGTGAGACACTTACCGGCACGGCACCGGCATTTTCCCGTTTACTGCAGGAGATAAAGCTCGCACAAGAAGATAAAAGGAGAGTGGAAGTAGCCAGAGAAGGGTGTGGGGTGGGGGAGATATCAAAGCTCTTTCTAGGGCTTGTGAGCTTCCATGGAAGGTGACCGAGGGGCTACAAGAAGCTATGTGTTGGATGTTTCTCCCATGATCTCCACCTCACCGGGGATGCACGGGATGGACTTCGACCCCTTGGAGGAGGAGGAGGATCACCATGGCCTGGGCTTCATGATCCCATCTCAGTCTGGAGCTGATCTGAGGGCCCCTGCGGCCCTTATTCCTTTCTGTGCGCCTGCGATGGGCGGCAGTGATGATTCTTTCACTTCGAAGAACTGGAGCGTTGAAGAGGTGATTTTTCCGTTTTTTTTTTTTGAACATGCAGTACCGCTGGTATAGGACATGCAGCTTCGGGAGAATGTTTAGTGTTGTAGAGTTTAATATGCAAGATTTGACGTTTTAATTTCTAGTATGTATATGCGCTGTGTTCAGTTCTTTCTATGTATATTTGGTCTAAGAGATGTTGTTGTCAGGTGGGAGCTTCAGATCCCAAAATTGGGAATGATCAGACCAGTTCTGGGAACGACGGTAGCAACTCTTGGTACCCCTCCCTCTCCCTCCCCCATCTCTCTGTGTGTGCGTGTATGCGTTCGCGTCTCTCTCTCTAACTTACACACTCTCTCTACTTTCCCTCTCCTCTATGTATCTATCTAGCCAACTCTCTCTCTCTGCGTGTATGCGTGCCCCTCTCTCTCTCTCTCTCAAACACAAACACACACACACACATTTACAAAGACATTGTAGAGATTAAGGGGGAAAGTTGTTGCTAGGTGGAAGGGCTCTTCGTTGGAGAAGAGCAAGGTAAAGGCGAGGAGGAAGCTGAGAGAGCCACGGTTCTGCTTCCAGACGAGAAGCGACGTTGACGTGCTGGACGACGGCTACAAGTGGAGAAAATATGGGCAGAAGGTTGTGAAGAACAGCCTTCATCCAAGGTAAACCTTGTTCAGTACTCTCTCTCTCTCTCTCTCTCTCTCTCTCTCTCTCTCTCTCCAAGTATATATGTATCTATCTATGTATTCTAACTATCTATCTATATACCTATGATCTATATATCTCTCTCTGTGTGTGTATATATGCACGTCCATCTATCTAGGTAACCAACTCTGTCCATCTGCTTCTGGAGTTGGCATCTTTTCTTTCATGTGCTGAGATCCATGGGGCCTATATCCATCTACACTACGTGTTTACGCTGGACAATTTGGATCTTCCATTGAAATTTCCTCTGCATGTAGAATTTCCAATACGGGCAACCAACACCCAAATTAAAGACAGAAATTAATACGGCCAAAACATCTTGCTTAGTATGTACTTTTCTAATATATTTACATTAACAGCAAGATGTGCTCTTCGAACTCCCACCAAACCAAGTATATATATATATATATATATATATATATATATATAGCTGGTTAGCATGTCCGTCGTTAGGGTCCAAACGATATAATTGGCCAGTGTGAACCAGTGATCCCAGAACTCTTTTAAAATATATAAGAAAAATAGATAGATGCTTCCCTATCAGATAAAAACCTATTAGTAAAGGTGATGAGTACGAATTAAACCAGATAAAATTTTAAACATTTGAGTTTCGGAAAATACGTTCATAGAAGAATGCAAAACATATTGTGAGGCGGCGCCAGGCACCGTTTTCTGCATGCCAAAAATAAATAACGACAACAAATAGGAAGACAGGGATAAGATATATCAAACCCAAGAATTAATGGAAAGAGCCAAGGCAGGACGTGTCATCGATCACTCGGAGCTTATCCTACCATAACTGTGGTGCAATGGCTTCATGGCGTCCGCTTCTCAACGTTCAGTGTTCACTTTCGTTCTCATCTCTCTGTGATGTCATGTTGAGTACGTAGGTTGATCTTAGCCAGCCTTTGTAATTAGCTTAAAGGACCAAAGGACAGTAAACTAAGAACCAACAAAATTCAAGTACATGGAATCATAGAAAGCAAACAAGGAAGTGTGGAGCTGGTTGTTTTGCTTCATGCTCTGTGTCCAGGTATTCGGAAGTAAGGGAAGGCAATTAACTCCTTATCATAGAGAGGGTTGGTTGCCACTTGTATTAGATTTCGGATTCAACAAAGCAATGGATAGAGAAATATGAAAATAAATTTCGCAAGAACAGTTTGACAAAACATTCATTAAATGGTTTGTAGATTCATCACACTAGTCTGCAACATCTCTTGACCATTTTTAAATAGAGGTGCCATTGGCTGCTTTGAGGACTGCACTAATTTTGACCTCCAGAATTTTATATATATCTCTTTCAAATGATTTTTCTTAGCTTCTACAGCATCTTACTTTGGATAACTTCAGATTTTCCTTTTAATATACTTTCCTTAAGATCATCAAGGACTTTCTTTAAACTTTTAACAAAAGAACATCAATAAATTTTTCGACATTAATCTGTTAGGGTAATTAGGTTCCACAAAGTTTTACAATCGAATTTATTTTTAGTAAAAAGGGTCATTTATTCTTGAAAGGAAAATTTTATCTTTATAAGGATGCATAACTTTATGTTATGTGATTTATCATTTTTTGCAACTAAGATTTGATACCAAAAGAGAGAAATTCGTTTTTTTCTTCATGTTTCCTTTCTTATCAATGGTGAAGACATTTCTTGAATATTAGACTGTAAAAAATCTTTAATTTTTATTGAATGAGATATCAAGAACTACTATTTGATTCTTTTGCATAGTTAAAGTATATTAATAAAAATGCATGTATAAGTTATGAGTATATTTTGTCAACCTATACAATACCTTTCTTTGCTGGCTTATAAACTCGAAGACGGGAGTCACTTGATTTCATTTAAGGACAAGTCAATAGGGGCCCTTACAAGAATAACATTTCAGAAAGAGTTATATTATGCAATTCTTCTATAATGAAAATATCTTTCCAAGTAAATACTTTCATATGGATCAAAGAAGTTATATTAAAAGGATTACATAATTCTATATAATATAATTGTAAGTTTACTATGAATTGAAACATTTAAGCATTAGATTTATACTAGGAGAATTTGTCCACCCATGGCTTAATATATTTATATCACTTTTTTGAGATTTAAATGATGTCTTCCTTTTAGTATTATATATCCATTCCATTTATTGAATTAAAGAAGCTTGTTTTTGTGCTCCAAAGTGAAAAAGAAAATATCATGTATCAAACTCTTGTGGAGCTAGATAGTTACTTATCAGGAAGGTCTAAAAAAATCTTAGCTTTAAATTATAATTAGATGATTTGTTTAAAATATCTAAATATAACATATTTGTATAGGATAAGACATTATCGGGACTATATCATCAGTTTTTCAATGATAAGAATCTAATTTCTCATAATAAACATGGTTTAGAAGTCTAAAATTTTACGCCTTTACAACAAGAAAAAAGCTATCAAAGTAAGGTAATAAAATTTTAATATTGGTCACATAGTGTGAAAACTTAGGTGCATTTGAAGTGACATCCACACTCTCACCCTTTATCAATATATAAACAAATTATAGCAGTAAAAGCAAACTTATAACTTTACATATTATTGCATTTAAAGGTTACAGTAGCATAGAGTTTAAAATAAAAGTATATAGTAGATGGATATAAAAGCATAACTAAGGGTTTTAAAAATTAGCCTAATACCTAGTTTACTAGTCAATTTTTATTTTTCTATTCATTATGATGTTTGAATAAGAGCTTTATGACATACCTCATAGTACTCGAAGTCCTTTGAGTTTTGGATAGTTCACTTTTCAACCTCTTCATTAAATTTTTTGTTAAGTGATGAATGTTGTAATATGTAAATTAAGAATATTCTAATTATATCCTAGAAGAATTAGTTTCCTTTATATTCTTTATTAAAAAAAATCTATCCATTTAATTGTTCTATCATACACATATGTGGTCACATTCCAATATTCTAGTAATGAGTGTTTTTACAATAATAGGATATTTTTTTTTCCGTAAAAACTTGTAAACTTATTATGGATCCCCTTGTAGTTTATGGTACCATCAACATGAATGAAAGCAACATTTAATCAATAATAAATGTGATTTGTATTATTCTAAAATTTATTTAATCAATTATTCTAATAATTATAAGAACCCTTTATACAAGGAGAATATTAAAGCAACATGTAAGTGTAATACCAACCTCTAAATGAAGTTTAAATGATTATATTCAATATGTAGCTTTTAGTTGTCATGTATGTAAAATAAAAGGGTAAAACATGTTCAAAAATATTTTACTCATCACATCTCTTCTTGTTAAACAATTACGTCAAACTTAGGAAGCATAATTATTTTGTAAGTACCATTCCAAGCCTTTAAAATTTGTGCTATGTAAGTAACAAAATTCTTCTAAGTTTTCTTACATTCTATAATTGACAACATTTTAATTTTATAATCACATGATTGGAACTCCCTTAACCTATATAATTCTTGATCACTAAACACATGCCCTTAACTTATGACTAGTATATTAAATCATAATTTTATATCAAATTTTAGGTCTCCAACAATTTCCTTCAATTAGATTAAGAAACATTAACTAATAGACCCTTTTCTCTATAGTAGTAAATTTATAATTATTTCTTACTCTTTTCAGTTAAAATTGATCAAGAAAATAGTATAACCTATCTTTTTCACTTTTAAAACATAGGCAAATCGCATCATATTCTGATGTGTTAGTTGTTGGATTTCTTTAATTAAATAATTGAACATGAAATTATTTTTTATGCCTACTTATGTGAAATTTGACATATCTATATTATACCTGGCATCAAATAATTGGAAACTATTTGTAAGGATTTAATAATATTAACATGTAGCATTGTTAAACAAATGAAAAATAATTATTTTTTTACTTTTAGTCTCTACAATTTTTTAATATTTCATATTACTTCCTGCATCTTCATATTTACTTTAAACCCCCCACAATCTTTGAACCCTCCTTAAAAAATCCTCGCCAATATTCCTTATTAGTCACTCTAGAGAGTTTTTTCAAGGCGCGTTCAAAGATTAGGGGGGTCTAAAGTAAATCGGAAGATTGCAGGGGATAATAAGGAATATTGAAAGATTGTAAGGATTGGAAAGCAAAAATTCCTAATTATGCAAACATTAATAAGTTTTTAATGAAATTGGCATTACATAGTTTATTTTTTTTAGTGAATATTTTACTAATGAAATTGAGAAATGTCATTAAGAATGCTCACTCTACATAAGTAAAATACTTGTTGTAATTGTCAAATTGTCGATGTTTCAAAGTTAAGTCCTATTATGTGTTTTTAAAAAATTTGTTTCTACCCATAAAAATTCTCAGATAGATTTTGATTTTACTTTATAAACCTTTGTTTAAATATAAAAAATATAGTTTTAATTAATATATATAACAACTTTAAAAGTAGTTGGACAAAGATTTTATTTCTTTTAAAAAATCTTTTTAATATATGTTAAGTTTTACATCATTCTTTATAATTTTATTTTTCAAAATGTTTAACAGAAGCTACTATCGTTGCACTCATAGCAATTGCCGTGTGAAGAAGAGAGTTGAACGATTGTCTGAAGATTGTCGAATGGTGATCACTACTTATGAAGGCAGGCATACACATACTCCATGTGATGACTCAAATTCTTCGGAGCAAGAATCTTTTAATTTATATTAAGTGAGAATTATATTTTCATTATTTTTGACTTGTATCTGATACTTTCTCTTTATTAACTTGTGATATTTTATCTTTCCATTAGCATGTAATATGACAGTTGGTTGATGTTAATCTCCTTTTAGCATTGGAAGTGCAACATGTAAGCTATCAAGATATTGAAAATTTTCCTAACCATTTATTACAATGAGGTAAAATATTTTATTCGTGAAGCCTATAATATGTACTCCATTCTTTCTAGAGGAACTGATATTTCTATTTTTATGCATATAAGGTGATCAAATTAGTTGAAAGTAAAATAATGAGAACACTTCACTAAAGAAGGATTTTGTTTTCTTTTATAATATTTTTTTCTTTCCTTGTTACATTTTCATCTTTCTTATCATTTATTTTCATCAAAAGAATTTGTCATCTTTGTTACTATTATTAAATGTATAAATGCTTTATAATATTTAATATAGTTATTTGGTATATTCTATCCTACCAAAACATATAAATTAGCATAGACAACTAAGAATAGAAACTCGTTGAAGATATAAGTAATAAATATTATTTAGTTTTATGACTGTGTATATCATATATGTAACTCTAATTAAATATCTCAAGAAGATAAGGAGGAGCTAAAGTACATTTCTATATGTGTCTATGGTGATGATGATATGCATATAGGTTAATGTAAGAAGAAGACTATTTACTAGCATTATTTTTGTGATAGTCTATACCATCTCTAGTCTTTCAGTCAATATTAACTTTCTTGTGTTGTAGCATAAATTGCTTAGTCCGTTTACTACAATGATATGGCTCATAAGAAACATTAAAATGAGTAGTCACAAAAATTGTGATACCGAGTATTTTTCACGATGGGAGAAAAAACAAAGTCTTGTGAAAAGATATCTTAATGGCATGAGTTTTAACTTATATGGCGGTAAAAAAATTGTAAGAAAAATTTATATAGTTGTTATATATCCTGTGAGCTAAATGGCATTACAGTCATTTAATATAAATACAAATGAAAGATTATGTTTTCACAATTGATCTCTTGTATAATAGATTAATTTGTAATTCATATGAAACATAACTTTTATGTTATTTTTCTCAAAATAAAGTTGACTATGTTACAATAGATAATGCATACGAAACACATTGCTTAGGTAATATAAGAACTAAATATTTGCGTAAGAAATTTGGAAATAAAATTGTCGTTATATACAGTATACATGCCATAATAGTCAGTATACATTTGTGCCTTCATAATTATTCAAAATATTTATTCAATTATTTAAAAAAGAGTTTTTATGCAAGTGTTCGATTCATATATCAATGTCCCAAAACAATTGCATCTATAAAGTTGGTGTGTCCTTATTGTATCACCAAATCATGAAAAGCATATAAGATGAAGTAGTATAAAGGTCAAAATATCAAGAATAGGAGCTCTGTTAGGTTAGTTAATATAGTAAATTAGGATGAGGAAAAAAATACTATTCACCATGCTCAGATATGATAAACTTTAGATGTGCCACAATGACACTCTAACGATATGCATGTTATGTATCTATCTTAGCCAAATTAGCTGACAAATAAGACTCCTATTTAGCCATCAATGAAAGAGAAGTAATAAACTCACATTATTGAATACTATTTTCCTCGTTACATGGACACTATATACAAATGAATAGTCCAGTTTCAAACTTTACCTTTTACAAGTAATTTTAAAAGAAATGAATGTAAAGAGAATTTTTTACTTGTCTTTGTAAGCGGATTGTCATACACCAAATTTTTTTACAACAATAACAAGTTCAAATCTACATATAAATCCTCAATTAAAATAAAAGAGTAGGATAATACTGGCTGCAATAATAATCTCACAATCTAGTAAGAAACTTGATAACAAAATCAATGTCCTATAACTAAACAAATATCTCAAGAAAAAAATTATGTAACGTGATAATGTTTAAACTATTTACAAGACCTAAAATTTACGTATAAATTATGTAGAAGAAGCTAAGTAGCTCTTTTCTCAATTCCCATCCTATACCATGTTTTCTCTTTCTTCAATATCATAAAAGTAATAACTTGAAAGTGGATAAGCATAGAAAACTTAATAGGATTTACATATCTAAATAACTCAGTAGTGTTAATACATTTAGTCAATTAGAAAGTTTTAGAAAGCAAAAGGATAATTAAGATTATCAATTAAGATAAGATAATAAACTTTCAGATGCATAAAAAAATAACATTAACAAGAATCTTACTACATAATAATATAAGGAAAAGAATAGTTGTAAATAATATGCAATAATGATAGTATAAGTAATCAAAGAATTTGATAAATACAGGCAATCAACATATTCTATTATAGTTACATAGCAAGTAAGACAAGCAGAGGAATTAAAGCATGTGAATAAGTAGACTTAGCATTGTTAATTAATAACAAATATGTCCTGAAGAAAACAAGACAAGTAGAGGAATTTTATTTGACATCATTCATCCTTTTTTTTAACAAGAGCATCATATGATTTTGAGAACAACATTAATTGAAGAAATTTATTTTTAAACATTAATTTTTAAATCAAATGATAAATTTTGCTAAACATAGATACAAAAGTCTTATAATTTTAATCCATATGTTATCCTTCATAGCTTGTGCATGTCTGATTGAAAATCAATTTATAAAGAGTTTTAATGACAACATAACCATGATTAACCATGAGTCACTAAAACCATGTCATCCACAAAGAAACACATCATTGACCACAATGGTTCAATATTCTTTTATGAATAAAATCATTGCTAGCCAGTCTAATCTTTTGACATTCGATGATATGATTATAATGCATAAAGTCACATTAACCATGTCATTTGCAAATGAAGAAAGATTAAGACTTGTCAAGAACTACTATTTACTTATCAAGAACCTGTTTTACAAACTTCACTACCAAGATAAATGTTGGAGATATACTATATCTAAGGAAGATTAAAAGTCAACAGCGGATA
The DNA here is from genome assembly GCA_030544215.1 of Zantedeschia hybrid cultivar. Classification (NCBI taxonomy): domain Eukaryota; kingdom Viridiplantae; phylum Streptophyta; class Magnoliopsida; order Alismatales; family Araceae; genus Zantedeschia; species Zantedeschia hybrid cultivar. The sequence goes on along the minus strand of JARZZO010000002.1, from coordinate 55,675,459 downwards.
CCTGCCAAACTACTTAGAATATGACGTGTGTGTCCAAGGTTTCCAACGTAAACATATTTGTTGAAGGCTATACATATATATGAGCAAGATAGCTCAAAAAAAAAAGAAAAAAATTGAGACTTGAGGTATTTAATGAGAAAACGAATAGACTGTGATGAGGCAGAATCCGATTCGGCCCATTAAAGCAAGTCCAACGAAGATCAGCCCAACAACATCACTAAAAGGCCCACTGGCAGCCTTCGGCCTATCAAGCGGCACAGCAGCCCTCGGTCCAATAAGCAGTCCAGTGGTCTTCGGCCCATCAGCGGCCCAACAACCTTCGGCCCATCAGCGGCCTGATAGCCTTCGGCCCATTAGCGGCTCAGCAGCCCTCGGCCCAATAGGCTCCGGCCCACTAAGCGGCATCTGGCCCATCAGCGGCCCAACCCCCTTCGGCCTAATAGTCGTATCCGGCCCACTCCGGTGGGAGGGTTAGGCATTATGGCGGTTTACTAGTAAACCCAAAACATAGTCCTATATCAGCTGCCACCGTTAAGCATCCTCTATCCTCCGCTATAAATACACGGCTATTTATTACCAAAGGTATGTCTTCGAGACCCCAAGGACTATAGTCCAAAAAGCATTAAAGCTACTTCTTCCACCTCTTCGCCTTCTGAATCGAATCATCTTCAGAAGCTAACTTAACCGTCGGAGGGGGTTCCTTAGGGCCAAAGCCCGGGACTCCTACTGACTGATTTTTCTTCTTCTTTTCCTCCTTCTGCAGGGGCTTCGGTTTGAATCTTCGCCGACCTCTCCGAGTCTGTCTCGGCCACCGACCTTAGGACTTCTCCCTCCGGTCTCGACGCCGTTCGCCGGCTGGTCTTCCTCGTCTGAAGGTGCCTCGGCTACGCCTTACGTAGGCTGGCCCACATCCGACCGGGCGTCCCTCGGTTTCGGATCTTCGGCCTCGTCCCCGCCCTCGCCGCGCTTCGGATCCCTGTCGGGCCTCTTCTCCGATCCGATCCAGCTTCGGATCCCAACTTCGGATTCCGGCCTCGAAATCCGGTCGTGATAGCTTCGGCTACATCACGTGGCGCCGTCTGTGGGAAACAAGCAAAGAGTCATGTCTCATCGTCCTGTGACCCGACGATCCGGATAAGACGAGGCAGAGACGAGGGAAACTTCAGGACATCCACTTCATTCCGAAGGCACCTCGTCTGCTCCACCGCAAAGCGCGGCTCTGCCTGTCATACCAGAGTCCCTCGCTCCTGGAGACAACCGGATGGAGGAACTTCAGCAGCAGGTGGCGACGCTAGCCGCCACCGTTACCTCTCTTGCGCCCTTGCAAGATATGGTATCCGCCATCGCCCAGCGCATGGGGTTACTAGGCCAACTCCCCCAACAGGTGCCGCCTCCTTCACTCTATCCCGTCCAAGATACATGGTTCCGGTCGGCGCCCTCGCAGGTCTTCCCTGACGAGACCACCATGGCGCGTAGCGAGCCCTCGGCACCACCTGCCCGAGTCCCTCGCACCGACTGCATTATGACGGAGCAAGGTTATGCTTCGTCCGTATTTCGTCCAGCCGGAACCGAAGGACGATCGGTCACCACTTCAACCGCCCCGGACCTGGACCGGCAGTTGACAGCAATGCGGAAAGAGATGCAGCAGATGGTGTCTCGGCCGTACGGAGCACCTCTTGCCAGCACCATCCTGGAGCAAACTCCGTTCTCGCAAGAGCTCCTGGCTACCGAGGTACCTCCTAACTTCAAACTGCCGAAAGGCCCCCTCTACGACGGAATGACAGATCCGGTCTGCCACTTCCAAAGGTTCAACACCTACCTCTCTGTCTGAGGGGTCACCGAGGCAGTCCGTTGCCGTCTCTTCCCCCTCACTCTTGAAAAAACAGCCCTAACCTGATTCGAGACATTGGCCCCCAACTCTATCCACTATTTAGTCTAGTTGGGCCAATTATTTATCGACCAGTTCTATGATGCCACCCGGCAGTGCAAAACTTCGGCCAGCCTATTAGCCATTCGGCAAGGCCCCACCGAGACCCTCTAGGAGTATTTTACTAGATTTCGGGCCGAAGCCGCCCAAATCCCGAACCTGGACAGTTCGATTGCGGTCTCGGCTGTAATCAGCGGGTGTCGGGACGAGGGGCTTCTCGGCTCTATCGGTAAACGTCATCCCTCCACCTTCCAGGACCTCGTAGCCCGGGCTCATAAATACATTAACCGGGAGGCCCTGATGATGTCCAAGGGCAAGAGTATCGCCGAAGCAATACCGGCGCCTGCCCCTCTGGCGGTCCGTCCTCGACCCGAAGATCAAGAACCCTCTCGTAAGCGATATCGGAGGGAGGAATGGGACCGAGACAAACGACGGGATCCGCAGCCGCTGTACCTGCTGCTGCCTGCTCACCCTTCCCGAATGCTTATGGAGGTGAAGGGCATGCTCCGGCGGCCGGAGCACATCAAAACTGATCCTCGCCGAAGAGATCCCGACAAATATTGTGAATACCATCGGGAGGTCATCCACTCGACTGATGAATGCCGGCACCTTCGGGAGGAAATCGATCGCCTCATCAGAGAGGGCAGGCTGCCACAATACCGGCGAGAGCAGCCTTAGTAGCAGTGGAACCGGGACGTCCTTGAAACGGCCAGGCCACATCAACCTCCCGAGAAAGAAACCGCTCCTCCGCCAAAGGACACCTCGGCCCCGGTAGAAACATCGCACCAACGACCCAGTGCCGGGTCTATCATGATGATATCCGGTGGACCAGGAGAAGGTTCGAGGCGTCGTCAGCTCAGCACTGCGACAGTAGCGGCGGTCGATGTCGAGCTGAAGCGGTCTCGTCAAGAAGACATTACCTTCGGCTAAGAGGATCTAACTGATATTCAGGTTCCTCACGACGACGCTCTCGTTGTAAACGCTGTAATAAATAGCTACGATGTTCATCGTATCTTCGTCGATAATGGAAGCGCCCCAAATATATTGTTTTACGATTGTTTTGTAAAGATGGGATTGAATGAGGCTAATATGAAGCCTCACCGGGGGCCTCTATTCGGTTTTAACGGCTCGCCCTGCCGAGTAGAGGGCATTGTCCGACTCCCTGTAACCATAGGTTCGGCTCCCCGGCAATTAACCGTAGAAACGGATTTTGCCGTTGTTAAAATTGATTCAGCTTACAACGCCATTTTTGGCCGAAGGCTAATTGGCGGGATCGGAGCTGTACCCTCATCCTTCCACCAGAAGCTGAAATTCCATACCAGCCATGGAATAGGCGAAGCCAAGGGGAATCAAGAAGCAGCTCGGCAATGTTATATGATTTCGGTCAAGGGAAAGGTTGCGGCCGAATCCCTATCAATCGAATCTTCAGCCGAAGCGTCCCTGGGAGAGGAACTCATCGCCATCCCGGTTCCGGGAGGCGAGGGAAGGACCCTCATGATAGGCTCCGGCCTAGAAAAAACTGAAGCCGAGAGACTTGCCGAGTTCCTGAAAGAGAACCTCGACGTCTTCGCCTGGTCTCCTGCAGACATACCCGGGGTCGACCCGGAGATAGCGGAGCATCGGCTACATGTCGATCCCAACTAGCCCCCGATCAAGCAAAAGCGGCGTACCTTCAATCAGGAAAGGAGGACCGCCATCCAAGCCGAAGTTCAAAAAGGGCTGGACGCCGGGCATCTCCGAGAGGTACACCACCCGGACTGGATCGCCAATGTGGTGATGGTGCCTAAGAAAGATGGCAAGTGGCGGATGTGCGTGGACTTCACCAACCTCAACAAAGCCTGTCCGATGGATAGCTTCCCGCTACCTCGGATAGATTAGGTGGTGGATGCAACCTCCGGCCACGAGCTACTAAGCTTTCTCGACGCCTATTCAGGCTACCATAAGATCCGAATGCATCCGGAGGACGAGAGCAAGACCAGCTTCACGACTGATCTTGGTCTATACTGCTATACCCGGATGCCCTTCGACCTGAAGAATGCCGGAGCGACATATCAGCGCCTCGTCAACAAAATATTTGCTCCGCAGCTCGGCCGCAATATGGAAGTCTACATCGACGACATGCTGGTGAAAAGCTGCGTCGCTGCAGACCACCTGGCTGACTTGGCCGAAACATTCTCCGCCCTGCGCCAATACAAAATGAAGCTAAATCCAGCAAAGTGCGCCTTCGGAGTGGCCTTCGGAAAGTTTCTCGGCTATATGGTCACTCATCGAGGGGTGGAAGCTAACCCCGCGAAGGTTTCGGCCATCATTTAAATGCGCCCTCCGGCTAACATCCGAGAAGTCCAGAAGCTAAACGGAAGGATTGCCGCCTTAAGCCGCTTCATGTCTAGAGCGGCGGATTATTGCTTTCCCTTCTTCAAGCTGCTAAAGAAGGCCAATAGCTTCTCCTGGACCGACGAGTACCAATCGGCCTTCGAACAGCTGAAGGTCTATCTCTCCAAGGTTCCCATCCTATCCAAGCCGGTCCATAGAGAGCCGCTGTTTCTCTACCTCGCGGTATCTGAGACAACTATCAGCGCCGTCCTCGTCCGGGAGCAAGGCGGCATTCAGAAGCCTGTCTACTATATAAGCCGGGCCCTCCAAGGGGCAGAACTTCGGTATCTTGCTCTTGAGAAATTGGCTTTAGCCCTCGTCTCATCCGCGAGGAGGCTCCGGCCTTATTTCCTCGTCCACTCAATAAAGGTCTTCACCGATCAGCCTTTGAGACAAATCCTCTCCCGGCCAGAGATATCCGGCAGACTAGCGAAATGGGCAATCGAACTGGGAGAGTTTGACATTTCCTACGCACCTCGGATAGCAATAAAAGCTCAAGCACTAGCCGATTTCATTGCCGAGCTAACTCCCGAAGCTTCCTCGGCCCCTTAGCCGGAAGTCAATATATCCAGGGCCGAGGGTACTTTGGTTATTACACCTCCGGCGGATGAGTGGCGGCTCTATGTAGATGGCTCCGCGTGCTCCATGGGTAGCGACGCAGGATGGATCTTGGCGTCTCCCGAAGGAGTCGTCACGGAGTATGCACTACGCTTCTCCTTCCCGGCTACCAATAATGCCGCCGAGTATGAAGCCCTCATCTCTGACCTTCGGGCTGCCAGAAAGCTCGGCGCACGAAACATAAAGGCATTTAGCGATTCTCAGCTAATCGCCAGTCAAATTTCTGGGGAATACGAGGCACGGGATGCGATAATGCCATCTTATCTCCAGGTAACTCGAAAGATCCTCGCTCAATTCAATTCCTATGAAATTATGCGGATCCCGAGAGCCGAGAATGCTCGAGCCGATGCTCTCTCCCGGCTAGCATCAACTCAGGACGGGGGAGGAGGCCGAATGATTCTTGTGAAAGAACTCGCCGAGCCAAGCCTCGAAGAGTCAGAAGTCATGCAAGTGACCGAATCTGAAACCAAAACCTGGATGACTCCCCTAGTCACTTTCCTCCTCCAAGGAGAAGTCCCGGCCGATCCAAAGGAAGCAAGACATATTTGGCAGCGCTCTTCTCACTTGCTTCTCCTGGACAGACTGTTATACAAAAAGTCCTTCGGCCGACCACTCTTGCGATGCCTCAGCCCGGCCGAAGCTGACTATGCGCTGCGAGAGGTACATGAAGGTGTATGCGGAGCACACGTAGGAGGAAGGGCCTTGGCTCATAAGCTTCTAAGGCAAGGGTACTGGTGGCCGACGCTCCGAGAGGACGCAACTACCCTCGTCCGTCGCTGCGATCAATGCCAGAGGTTCAGCTCCCTCATCCACCAGTCAACAACCTTTCTAACTCCTTTATCAGACCCCTGGCCTTTCGCCCAATGGGGTTTCGACCTCCTGGGGCCCTTTGCCGTTGCCACTGGCCAGAGGAAGTTCCTTATTGTGGCGGTGGACTATTTTACTAAATGGGTAGAAGCCGAACCCCTCGCGTCCATAACCGATAGCAACGCATAGAACTTCGTGTGGAAGTCCATTATTTGCCGATACGGCATCCCTCGGGCCATCATTTCAGACAACGGCAAACAATTTGACAGCCATCGGTTCAAGGACTACTGCTCCAGCTTCGGCATTCTTCACAAATTTACATCAGTAACACAACCCCGGACAAATGGCCAGGTCGAGGTTACTAACCGAAGTCTATTACAAGGACTGAAGACTCGCCTCGGCGAAGCCAAGGGCCGATGGGTGGAAGAGCTACCAAGCGTTCTATGGGCTTATCGGACTACAAGCCGAACCCCAACCGGCGAAACCCCGTTCCGCATGGCTTATGGGGTAGAAGCCGTTATTCCTGTCGAAATTGGCCTTCCCTCACCGAGAGTCCTTACTCATAATCCGGAAGCCAATGAGGAGGCCTTAAAAGACCACCTTGATCTTATAGAAGAAACCAGAGATAATGCTCGCATTCGGCTAGCAGCTTATCAGCAGCGCATGGCTAGATACCACAACACTCGAGTGAAGCCCCAAAGCTTTGAAACCGGGAGCCTCGTGTTAAGGAATGCTCATGCGTCTAAACCAGCCGAAGCCGAAGGGAAGCTTTCTCCCAACTGGGAAGGACCATATCGCGTAAGGGAGGTAATTCGACGAGGGTCTTATCGGTTGGAAACCCTTTCGGGCCAACCTCTCCCTCGTACCTGGAATGTGGAACGCCTTCGGCGTTATTTCATGTAAGTTACTTCCCCTGGAATTTAGCCGGAAGGCATGAATAAATTTCTTCTTTTGAGATATCATATATGGCATGGTTTTCTCTTAAGTCCGTGTAAACCGTACCGGGAGTGGCTTCGGCCATGCAAACCGTATCGGGAGCGGCATGGTTTTCTCTAAAGTCCATGTAAACCGTACCGGGAGTGGCTTCGGCCATGCAAACCGTATCGGGAGCGGCATTATTCTCTAAGACCGTGTAAACCGTACCGGGAGTGGCTTCGGCCATGCAAACCGTATCGGGAGCGGCATTATTCTCTAAGTCCGTGTAAACCGTACCGGGAGTGGCTTCGGCCATGCAAACCATATCGGGAGCGGCATTATTCTCTAAGTCCGTGTAAACCGTACCGGGAGTGGCTTCGGCCATGCAAACCGTATCGGGAGCGGCATGGTTTTCTCTAAGTCCGTGTAAACCGTACCGGGAGTGACTTCGGCCATGCAAACCGTATGGGAAGCGGCATTATTTTCTAAGTCCATATCTGAATCTGGATTGGCTTCGGCCGTGCGGGCCGCATCTAAACAACAATATGGTCTCGGCTACAGGAAGAGCCAGACTTAGTCATTCATTTAGAACACACAAGTGGAAGCAAAATACTTTTCATATATATGTGAACATAGTACAAAATTGGCCGTACACCTGGCCGCAGCCTTTTCAAAAAGCAAACAAAAATCGGGACAAGCCCCCGTATTAGCTTTCGGCATCATCGCCCTCTACACCGAGAGGGGTCTGACCGGGAGATGGAGAAGGAGAATCCTCGACCTGAACAGCCTCGGCAAGAGCGACTTCATCAGGAACGGCCGCGATGCCTTTCGCCGGGGTCGAAGCTCTTTCGGCCTTAAGCTTCTTCCACCAGGCCAGAAGCTCATCTCCTTCCTCGTCCGTCGGAAGGGCGTTGCCGGTCAGGTCTACGGCCAGGCACGCCTTTTGGGCGATAGCTAGCCCTATGCTGAACACGGACGACGCCGCCTCGAGTTGAGCCTGCATTATCTCCTCGGCATAATCCGGGCCGGCCTTATAGCTGGCTACGGCTGTACGAGCAGCCTCTTCGGCCTTAGCCTCTAGATATGCTTTCAGAGACGAGACCTCCTCGGCATGGCGACTACGCTCCACAGCCCGCTGATCGGCCTTGTCCTGGATCTCGGCCTTAAGAATTTCATTTTCGGCCCGGACTGCCTCCAGCTCCTTCTCGGCTTTCTCCCTCTCCTGCTCGGCCTTCGTCTTGGCCTCGGAAGAGGTGCGGATCGCCTCCTTTTGCTCCCCCAGCTCACCCCGCATCTGGGCATTTGCTTTCAGGAGCAAGTCAACGTTGGCCTCGAGGCTACGTCGCACCGAGTCGACTTTGCCCGAAGCTAGCTGATCCAAAGCCTGGTCGATGTCCCGAAGCCTGTGCTGAATGGCCACCTGACGGCGGACGAGGCCCCCGCACATGACCGCGGTCTATAACCAAAGGCAAACAATAGATCAACAACCGCAAACAAGCCAAGGGAAATATTAGACCAAGGCCAGTAAATAAGCTTTTTTACCTGGACCGACAGTCGGGCGCACTGCATTGCCAAGCCCTCCGAGGACAACGCTTTTATCTCGTCCTCGGCCATCGGGAGGGTTAAGCCGCGGAGCAGGCGCAGGCATGTCCGAGAGTCCTCCAGACTCTCGTCCGCGTAGACCCCCAGCTTCGGGACCCAGAGCTCATGCCCATATTTACGGGACATGTGCGTCCCAGAACCCCCGAAATCCTCTATTCCGGCCGCCGCAGCCGGAGGGGAGTCGCTCCTCGTTGGTTCGGAAGGCGTCAAGAGAGGGGCCCCTCGGGCAGCCACTGGCCTCTTGGCTACCGAGGCGGACTCTGTTGCACCAGGCTCATCCGCCCGGCTCCGCTTCTCTAGTCGGCCGCCCCCTCGCGCGACCGACTTTCCCTTTCTCTCTCTTTTGAGAGCAGCAGCTGCAGCGCGGCCCTCGACCGAAGCCGCCGTCTGCCCTACGGCCCGAGCGCTCAGGGCCGCGTCTTGTCCAGCCTCTCCTCCCGCCGCCTGCGGCTGGGACGGTTGAGATTGGCCGGACTGCTGGGCGAGCCGGCCAAGGAGTCCCCGAATCCCAGTCATCTCTGCGGACAAAAAAAAAGAAGGTTAGCAGCTTACAGCGCACGATTCTCCTCAACTAAAGACCGACTTACCCTCGGCCGAAGCCTCAGCACCCTCTTCGGTCGGAGGAGCTTCGGCCGGAGATTCAGCCTCAGCAGTTCCCTCGGCCTCCCCCGGAACACCCTCGGGAGGGAGGTAAGGAGAGACTCGAGGAGGATCCTTCGTCGGATCCGGCCAGGCCCCCGTCTGCATGAGCCGCTCATCCTCGTCGAAAAGTTCCGCTATATCGTACGGAGCTTCGACTTCTATAAGGCACATGATATGAAGCTGATCGGGGTTAAGGGAAGGCGGATCGGAGAGGCCTTCGGCCAGTGGTGCCCACTCAGTGGGGAAGGGCCACACACTCCTCTCCTTCTCCAGAAGAGAGATGAAGATGAAGCTCTTCTTCCAGTGGTGAATGGACGAAGGCTTCCCGGAAAAGATATCCCGGCCAAGGCGGGGGACAAAGCAGTACCAGTCGGATTTTCCCTGCCGCTGAATCTTGAAAAGAAAGCGGAAGATGTTTACCGAAGGGGTGACGTCAATATAGGCGTGCACAGCCAAGAAGGCATAGACTGTCCGCCAAGAATTAAGAAAAAATTGAGACGGGGCCAACCCGTAGAAGCTCAAAAAGTTAATTACAAAGGAAGGAAGAGGAAGACGAAAGCCCGCCCGGAAGCTCTCCTCGTAAATAGAAAAGCTGCCCGTTCGGACGGAGTTGGCCCTGGTGTTTTTTCCGGGACAGTAGGGGATCGTCCAAGATGGGAGTTGGTAGTAGGAAGCGATGGTCTTGACCCCATCATCAGAAAGAGTACAGGCCGCATTAGAGACGGTCTCGGCCCGACTCCGGCCGGAGGTAGAAGCATGGGTTGCAATCGGAACCTCCTCGGTTTCTTCAGCACCAGACACTTCAGCCTCATCCGCCATGAGAGAAGCAAGGGAGTTTGAAGAAAAGGGAGATGACAAGGAAGATTCAGGAGGCCGGGACGAAGAATAAGACGAATAACCTTCGGCCGAAGAGCTACTCTCGGCCGAAAGGGGGCTACTGAACATGAATCACAGAGCAGAGAAAGAAAATTGAGGCTTACCCTCAAACAAGATCTCCTCGACTGCCCACCGCCTCTCAGACAACAGAAGGCTCCCCGGCGACAACTCCAGGCAACGGAGAGCTTCCCAGCAACAGACGGAACGCTCTCAATCACCTTCGATGGTTCTTCGCCGGAGAAGCAGGAAAGCTCGGATGATGGCAGAAAAACACAAGCGTAGGAAGAAGAGAGTGGAATAGTGCCCTGGGGAGGGGCTCCTATTTATAAGAGAAGATTGAAAGCATTCCCCGCCAAAATCAACGGCTGAGATCTCCCCCCTCTTCAGCGCCGCTTCTCTCAGATGTACGCCACGTGTGCCGTCCTTCGGCAATGATAACGGTCTGGCTGCGGGATCGAGAGAAGATAATCAACGGCCGGAAGCGGTCTGACCATTCGGCTAATAACTCGGATGCTCGCCACGTGTTCCGATCCGTGTGCCGGGGACGGAAGAGGCGGCGATCCAAGTGAAGTCTTGGGCAGAGAGCCGAAGTGACCCGCGATCCGCGTGATCACCAGGCACGACCAGGATCTTTTTGTGCTTTTAACGGGACGGCCAGATACGCGACACGTATCCTGTATTTTCTCACGATGCGACCGTTCTGACGGGAGACTCGACATCTTTCCCGTCTATTTTTCAGGAATCCTGACACGGTCAGAAGACTCGTCCCTTCGCAACCGAGGACGAAAGCATTCATCGCTAAGTCCCGAGCTAAGACGACGCTAATTGTTACTAGCCCTCGGCCGACCGAAGGCAGTTCCTTTACGACAAAGCAGAAAGTTTCAGACAGCGCATATCGTATTACTCCTCCGAGGAGGCTTCGGACTATACTCTCGCCATCTCGTGAAACTGAGGAAGGCAAGAGTGGGGGGCTATGTGATGAGGCAGAATCCGATTCGGCCCATTAAAGCAAGCCCAACGAAGATCAGCCCAGCAGCACCACTTAAAGGCCCACTGGCAGCCTTCGGCCTAGCAAGCGGCACAGCAGCCCTCGGCCCAGTAAGCAGTCCAGTGGTCTTTGGCCCATCAGCGGCTCAACAACCTTCGGCCCATCAGCGGCCCGATAGCCTTCGGCCCATTAGCGGCTCAACAGCCCTCGGCCTAGCAGGCTCCGGCCCACTAAGCGGCATCTGGCCCATCAGCGGCCCAACCCCCTTCGGCCTAGTATCCGTATCCGTCCCACTCCGGTGGAAGGGTTAAGCACTATGGCGGTTTACCAGTAAACCCAAAACATAGTCCTATATCGGCTGCCACCGTTAAGCATCCTCTATCCTCCGCTATAAATACACGGCTATTTATTACCAAAGGTATGTCTTCGAGACCCCAAGGACTACAGTCCAAAAAGCATTAAAGCTACTTCTTCCACATCTTCGCCTTCTGAATCGAATCATCTTCAGAAGCTAACTTAACCGTTGGAGGGGGTTCCTTAGGGCCGAAGCCCGGGACTCCTACTGACTGGTTTTTCTTCTTCTTTTCCTCCTTCTGCAGGGGCTTCGGTTTGAATCTTCGCCGACCTCTCCGAGTCGGTCTCGGCCACCGACCTCGGGACTTCTCCCTCTGGTCTCGACGCCGTTCGCCGGCTGGTCTTCCTCGTCCGAAGGTGCCTCGGCCACGCCTTACGTAGGCTGGCCCACATCCGACCGGGCATCCCTCGGTTTCAGATCTTCAGCCTCGTCCCCGCCCTCGCCGCGCTTCGGATCCCTGTCGGGCCTCTTCTCTGATCCGATCCAGCTTTGGATCCCAACTTCGGATTCCAGCCTCGGAATCCGGTCGTGAAAGCTTCGGCTACATCAGACTGTTTGAACAAGCTTGATTGTTTGTAAATAAATTGATTATAAGAAAAAAAATCCTTTCTGCAAAAGAAATTTGAGAGAAAAAGAGAGCCTCCATCAACATCAAACTCAGGTAGTGTAATGCCTTGCTACCCGATAATTAGAGAACCGATCTCTAATGGGCCTCAGATTGCTACCATTGGGCCTAAGCCACGATCACAAACAAATGTCTGGAAAATATGTGAGAAACTAAGCTAGATAAACAAATAAATGGCGAACTATAAGAAAGGAAGTAGAGGAAATTAAATTATTACAGTCCGACACAGTCTAGTAAATAAATATATTGTCCAACGATTAAAAAGAAATCTAAGTGCGTACATGCTAGAAATACAACTACATCAGAACATACTTTGAAACAAAGTACAACTATTGGCAAGTGTCCTCCAAGCACACACCTCGCACCCTTGAGCTCGACTGGAGCCCTCACCTGAAACACAGGGAGTGAGCCGCACCAATATTAGGCTTAGTAGGCATCTCGAGATCTCTACTTCCCACATACAACCACCCACAAGCTAACAAGAAAAGTAAAGTAAAATAGTAAAGGAAAGCAGTAAACTACTGAATGTCTACTGTGGTCAAACATGAAGCATGCTAAAAGCGCCAAAACCACAGACCTATAAGACAGATCAAGAACCCCTCAGGCAACATAAGTTGTGTAACGCCCCCGCTGACTTGGTTCGGTCATGTTGGGCTACTTTGAACTGGCGGAGGCACCACAGTGGGAATAACTCTACTTAATTTCCTGAGCGAGCATACATCCTTAAATAAAATGATGTAACCACCATTGCCATAGAATATCCACTATGAAATAAACATAACCGCAGAAGTAAGATAACAATAATAATGTCTCCATCAGGATCTCTACAATATCTATGAAATAAATAGTATAACTTAATGTTTGAAAATTATTCCTATTACATCATGCTGAATTGAAATAAACATAAACCTATTTCTAGATAACAAAATCTTCCACTTTAAGCCTCGCGGTCCTCCCGAGTCCCACCCTCTTTCAAGGTCTATCTCGCTTGAAATTAGTCATGCAAAGGTGAGTCCACATAGACTTGACAAGCTCATAATTCCACAACATCCACAGTTTTTCAGATAACTAATTGTATGAAAAAATAGGATTCTCTATCATTCATGCTTGCTGAAATTTATAACATATACATACATATCTCATCCTAAAACATGTTCTTTAAAAATCTAAGTCAAAGTTATGTACATCTACTCTTGCTTATTGACATGATTTCATGATTTAAATGCATATAACATGAATTCATTAACATATAAGCATAGTTCTTAATCATTGAACAGACTTCACAGTATATCATAGTTCATCATTCATCATTAACATGCATCATTTTATCACTTTAACATAGGACATACATCTAACCACATCATAATGAGTTTTTTATTTTTCTTGTTCTTCTTCTTAACGTGGTAAGACAAAACTCACTAGATCTTTTGCTGCGTAGTCAGAAGATCCACATATCCCACCTAGGGCTAGTGTGCCTGCAAACAAATACATCTCCAAGATTTTAACACGTTGCCTCATATCCTTTTATACATCTTATTTTTATTCTTCCCCCACAAGGTGACTATTGTAGGTGGGACAATTCTTACTTCTAAGGTAGCATTGTCTATATATTAACCATTCATTACATATATGCAGATCATATAGTGACTGTGCTGAAATTAACAGTAAATAATCAAGATGTTAAACATACTGCAAGACAATTTTAATGCGGTTATGTCTTAATAACTCTGGATCGCATCATGTTCAGACGATGTGATTTTTAAATCATGTCCTCCTTCCTTGACACCTTTTAGGATATTAAAACACAATCAAACTCAGAACAAAAGACATAATTGATTACATGAACAAAGCCTAATTCAATTACTAGAGAAAGGGAGAAATCTATTACAACACGAGAGCAAAATCGATTGCAATACCTAGGCCAAAATCGATTATAATAGGTAATCAATTATTTAAAATGCGTCGACTGAGAATGATGCCTTTCGCATAAGATAGGTGATCGATTACTTTAAACACGTCACATAAAACAGATGCCTTACAACATAATCGATTATATGCCAAATTGATTACTAGGACTAAATCGCATCACTGCTACTAGACGTGAATCAACATGAGTGAATAATTCTAGAAATAACAAAAGAGAGAAAATTAAGGTTTTAGTTACAAAAATATATCATGATGAATAACGTCAATGCATGTAGACGTGAATTACGAATTGCGTCATGCGTGCATGACGTGATTCAACATAGAGAATCAGATTTTTGAGATCTTCAAGAAAATTTAGATAGAACTTGTATGTTTCGAAAAGAGGATCACTCATACATGATTATGCACATCCGCTGGTATCTTTAAAGCCCTCTTTCATCTTATTATCATAGTACTTGAAAATAGTTTGAAAAGAGATTTTATATATTTAAAATTAGCTATGGAAGAGAGATTAGTCATCACTTGCATCTAACCATGCCTAAGAATTCGATGAAGTTCACCTAGGCAGGGCGAAGAACACCTCCATGCTCTTACACGTTCTCTTACGAAGACTCCTCGCGCAATGCACCAAGAACACCATGAGATGGTGCAAAGAACTCCCTCCAAGCCACACTAAACCTCTCAAAATCTCTCTCTAGGGCTAGAAGATTCACTAAAGGGGTCTTGAGAAGGAAGGGAGTCTATATAAAGGCACTATGGATGAGTTCTATGTGCAGTAATCTCCTCTTACGGATGGAAACCAGTGGATCTAAGTCAGACTGGGTTATTTTCTAAATCACATTAGGTTGACCTGACGCTTCTCAGTAAAACGTGTGCATCTGATGACATGTTTCACACTCGTAACTCAAAACTTAAATAAATTCAGTCTAATCGCACTAATGGGCCTGCCCAAGACTACTAATGGGTAATAACTAGGCTTTATACATGTTAGGTCTTTCAAGCTGCTCCAGCCACACCCAGTTATAGGTGGTCCCACCATGCCAAGTCATAAGATGACAAAAGCACACATACTCGCTAGCATAATGACTCTTAAGCCAAACTCCGTACAATTCTAAACTTTACAGGCTCAGTGTGTCCATTGATGTCTTATCTTATAGCCAACACCTCACCCTTGTCCACCCCTGTGAGCTCTGGATACTTGCAGAGTGAGACAATGAGACAAAAGGACTAACTGAGGTTTGTGAGTCTAAATGGTGTCCGTGTCCTAGTCATGTGTGCACACAAGTAATAAAAGTTACTGTCTGATGGCCAGTTTCCCTCACACGTAAACTCAGGTTATAAATGTGGAGCCCCTAGGAACCAATTCGAACCCACAACTGGCCTAACTAGTGACCCGTGCCTCATGGGTTACAAGGTGTACGTCGGCACTGGGTGTACTACTGGTGGATGTCATCACCCCGCAACCAAATATCATGAAACAATACATATAGTCCACCCCCATGAATGAGACAAGAATGCAAGTATATAGGAACATAACTAACAATTATATAGGAAAGTAGAATGCATAATTTATATCGAAATAATAATATTTTATATTATTACACAAATGTGATGCAATATCAGGGGCTGTTAAGTCATTGTCCTGAATCGCATTACCTAGGTTTGATGCCTTCCAAATTGCGTCCCGAAGTCCCCACATCAATTATCTGGGTTAATCGATGTTTATCAAAGAATCAATATAGGCTGAGTTGTGCCACCACTGTGAGACGCCTTCAGCCTAATCGAAAATATGAAAATAAATAGATTAATTGCACAGCCATGTCATAAGCATTTGAATTGTGTCGCTTCAGCATGATGCAAATTGAATTGCATCATCTAGTTCTGACGTATTTCATAGGTCAAAATCGAGGCCAAAACAGCATTGCTGGCTGCTGATCGTTCCAATGATGCGTCGTTAAACACTCATGAAAATGTTCAATCTAAATTTATCCGGCTCATTCAAATCAAAATTTGGAAATTAATAGCGGTGAGTCCGAGTCGATCCACAGGGAGATAGAATTTTAATTTTGAAAACTTTGGAATTTAGTTAATCTAAAAATAAGTGAAAATTTAAATAAACTAATTACTTAATTAAACTAAAACGCAATTAAATAATGTTACCTAAAAATATAATTGCTTGAATTAAATAACTCTTTTTTTTCTTCTTGTTCTAAAATTAAACACAAACATATACGGAAAATAAGCACGACAAAAAAAATCAACAAAGAAACTGTTATTTAACTAAGTGTAAATGATTAATTAACTAAAAATTATGAAACAACTTACAACATTTAATGGTTTAATCTAAATAAACAAAACATTAAATAACGACTGACTAATCCTAATTAAATAAACAATTATTATACTAATGGGGGAAGGGAAAGAATAAAATAACAGCAGCTTCTGTTGGTACTCCGGCGCACTGAACCGGCCGGAGTAAGGGGTGGCGCAGTGGTCCACTGGAGGAACCGAGGAGAGGTGCACTGCGGCTGCTCGTGGGATGCTTGCAGGTGCTGTGAAGGCTTCAAGCCCGTGCATGCATGCGCGGGTGTGGTAGCTTGCAGGCGTGCTGTGAAGGAGGTTGGTATGCGCTGGGGCAACTGCTGGCCACGTGCATGGAAGGAGGAGCTGGAGAAGGGCTTCACTGCAGCTGGACATGCATAGGTGCTGGAGGAAGCTTGATGGCTGCTGCGTGGAGCTCGGGCAGCTTGCTGGAGCCGCTGTTGGTGCAGGCTTGGAGAATACTTGGAAGCTGCTGGGAAGAAGATGTTGCTGGAGCTTGCCGGATGCTGGCTACGTGGAGACCGGCGCTGTGGGTTCACCGCACATGGAGGATGCTGATGCAACGCGTGGAGGCTGGGATGCTGCTGCAGGTTGGCGCGTGGAGGAGGTGCTGGAGGTTGCCGGCATGTAGACGTGCATGCATGCACGTGGAGGATAGGAGGGGGCCGGCTTCAAGCGCTGGAGGTGCGGAGGACCAGCATGTAGCGGCGCGTGGAGGCAGGCTCACCGGACTTGCTGCATGCGCTGGGACGGCGCTGGTGTTCGTTGGGAGCTTCAAGGGTTGCCGCGTGGGGGTCGACTGCTGGTGCGCCGGGTGCAGCGCGTGGGGGTCTTACAGAGAGAAACCGAGGGAGGCGTGGAAGAGAGAAAAAGAAAGACAGAGCGAGAGGGAAGAGGGAGACTAGAGAGAAAGACGGAGTAGTCCGGCTGGGAGGAAGAGAAGAGTGAAGGAGAGAGGTGTGGGAAAACGAGAGAGGGAGAAGTTGCTGTAAAAAAAACGAGAGAGGAAGAAGTAGAAACCGGAGAGAGGGGGAGTTCTAGGAGAAAACAGAGAAGAAGAAGGAACTGTGGAAAACGTGTGGGAGAGGTTGGGAAAAGGAGAAGGATTCGGCTCCAGAAAGAGGAGGCCCGAAGCTGCGGGTAGAGATTTTTTTATATATAGAGAGGAGTGCGTGCGGGAAGGGAAATTGGAGAAGAAGTAGCACTCGAATTTCTAAAACGAGAGAGAGACGGTTTTTTTTTTAAATAAAGAAAGGAAGAGATGTAGTTGAGAAATTGGAGAGAAGGCAGGAAATAGAGGGTTTTGGGAAACTCTAGAGAAAGGAGGAATCAGAGCAATATTAGGACATCAAATTGCATTTTTACCCCTACTTTGATCGAAATCCGAACATTAAACCTCCCCTAAATTTTCGAAAACTCCACCAGCTGCACTGCATCATCAGCATGTCCTGTTCACATAAAATAAATATAAATTAGCGCATTATCATAAAAATATCATCATATTTATTCATTTCGTCTCGGTTTTGTCGAAAAATCGCAAATGCGCTATACTCCTTTAATCACATGAAATGACGATGTTTTTAAGTCATAATTTGATGAAATCGGTACCGTTGGACTTGTTACACAATTATCTATCATTTCATGCTATTTTGCAGATAAAAACATGAGTATGATGCATATGATTGCCTTTAAATGATAAATTTAACACTTTATCATACCCCCCAACTTACTCATTGCTAGTCCCTTATCAATGCAAATAAGGAAAATTTAGGACAAACAATGAATTATCATGCTTCATTTGTAGTATCTTTCACAATCAATTTAAGTGGTAGCCGTTTGGTTAAGCTAAAAGTTTTCATATCCCACAATATTTTGATTCACGACAGGTGATTGTGCATGAAATTTGACACACTTAGAACTCGTTTCCGACCTTTCTGGTATATTCTTGCCTTTACTACCCTTTAGATAAGACTACTCGGGGAGGAAAAGAGAATAAAAGATTTTCCGATCAGTCAGCGAGGACCGTTTTTCAGTTCCCGTCCCAACTCAGCACTTTTCACGACTTGGTCATGTTTTTTGGTACGATGGACTTTTTAGTGTGGCTTTTTCATTTCATTGTACTTTTTCTTTTGAGAGTGCGTACTTTTTGCCACTCTCTTTGAATTGCCTGAGGGGAGGTATGTACTTTTTGCCACCTACCTTCCTTTAGCTCTTTTAATGCCTTTTATTGCCTTTAGTCTTTAAGCTGTCCATTTTAAATGACCGCCTCTTTTAGAGTGCTGAGTGGGACAGTCCCCTATTACGGATCCTACACATTCTTTTTGTTCAACCAAAAAAAAAAATTAGAATAAGTAGTCTTATCCTTAAGGTTAATTCCAGCAATTCTATGCTTTTAAGATCTTTCATTTATTCTAAGTTGCCGTGTGTGTGTGAAAATCATCTTGCCGTGGACTTTTGTAAAGTGGGATATTTAAACTTTGAAGGTTCTTTAACCAATGTGACAAAAAAAGAAAAGAAAAACTGATTTGTTAAAGATTTACTTAATAAAACATGATTTTCATGCAATTTTCTTAGGATGTGAAAAGAAGTTTTTGAAAAAATTCGACCATTTTTCAGTGAAAGATATCAGTTTTCTTCAAAAGATTTTCAATATATGCATATCAAATTGATTGTCCCACCCCCCAACTTGATTGATATTGTCCTCAATGGCATAAAATATATGGAAAACATGTCAGCCAGAAGAGAATTTGTGAAGGAGCGAAACAACCTGTAATGACGAGGATGCGACATACCCACGGCGATTGCTGTTCAGGGACCTAAAAGGAAAAGAAATACAAAAACTGAAGTAAAATATTGGGTTGCCTCCCAACAAGCGCTAAGTTTATCGTCTTCAGCCAGACGGAAGTTCAGTTAGTGTGGATCACTCAGTTCTATGGATTCAGGTGGCTCATTTTGAAGATTTTCAATGAATGGTTTCAACCGTTGACCATTAACAGTAAAAGTGTTCCCACTCTTGGGATTCAGAATTTTAACAGCTCCATGATCGAAGGCTTTAACGACCACGAATGGTCCATCCCATCTGGATTTCAGTTTTCCAGGAAATAGGCGAAGCCTAAAATTAAATAGCCAAACTTTCTGATTTGGAAGAAAGGATTTTCTGACAATATGTTTATCATGAAAAACTTTAGTTTTGGCTTTATAGATCTTTGAATTTTCATAGGCCTCGTTGCGCAACTCTTCCAGCTCACTCAGTTGTAAGGTTCGTTGGGAACCAACTTGGGCTAGGTCTAGATTGACTTGTTTGATGGCCCAATAGGCCCTATGTTCCAATTCCACCGGAAGGTGGCACGCTTTTCCAAAAACCAGGCGATAAGGAGACATGCCAATAGGAGTTTTGTAAGTGGTCTGATAGGCCCATAAAGCATCATCTAATCTTTCAGACCAATCTTTTCTATCGGGCCTAACGGACTTTTGCAGAATATTCTTGATCTCCCTATTGGAAACTTCCACTTGGCCATTGGTTTGGGGGTGATAAGGGGTAGCTACTTTGTGATTAATCCCATATTTCTTAAGCAAAGCCCGAAATTGGTAATTCGTGAAATGCGTTCCCCCATCACTTATGATAGCTTTAGGCCACCCGAACCGAGAAAAGATATTCTTCTGAACGAAGTTAATGACCACTTAATGATCATTGGTTCGGGTGGCTACTGCTTCAATCCATTTTGAGACATAATCTACCGCTACCAGAATATATATATGTCCAAAAGAGGGTGGAAAAGGTCCCATAAAGTCAATTCCCCAAACATCAAAGACTTCAACCACTAAGATTGGGTTGAGTGGCATCATATCCCTTTTCGCCATATTTCCTACGGCCTGACATCGGAGGCAAGTTTTGCTAAATTCATGGGCATTTTTGAAAAGTGTGGGCCAGTAAAAACCACTTTGTAGGACTTTGGCTGCAGTTTTCTTTCCGGAGAAGTGGCCCCCATAGGCCAGATTATGGCAGAAGTTAAGAACACTCTGTTGTTCTTCTTCAGGCACACATCGCCTAATGATTTGATTAGGACAAAATTTGAATAATTCAGGATCCTCCCAGAAATAATATTTTTCCTGAGAAAAGAATTTGTCCTTTTCACTTTTAGTCCATCCTTCCGAAAGCTGATTAGTCACCTTGTAATTGACAATATGAGCATACCAAGGTGCAGCAGTGTGAGAAATGGTCAGTAGATGCTCATCAGGAAATGAATAAGTGATTGGTGTACTTTCAGAGATCGGAATTCGGGATAGGTGGTCAGCTACCACATTCTCAGAACCCTTCTTATCCCGAATTTCCAAATCAAATTCCTGGAGGAGTAAGATCCATCTAATAAGCCTAGGCTTTACATCCTTCTTGGTCAACAAGTATTTCAGAGCTGAGTGATCAGAATAGATTATGACTTTTGCCCCTAAAAGATAAGATCTGAATTTTTCTAGGGCAAAAACCACATGCAATAATTCCTTTTCTGTGGTGGTATAATTCATTTGAGCATCGGCAAGGGTGCGGCTTGCATAATATATCACCACGGGACATTTGTTGATTCTTTGTCCCAAAACTGCACCGATAGCATAATCAGAGGCATCACACATGATTTCGAAGGGTAAAGACCAATCTGGAGATTGAAGAATCGGGGCTTTGGTCAAAGATTCCTTCAGAGAATTAAATGCCTTGATGCAAGATTCATCCATTTGGAACGGGACATCCTTAGCTAAGAGAAGAGTTAGGGGCCGGGCAATTTGAGAGAAATTGTGGATAAACCGGCAATAGAAACCGGCATGGCCAAGGAATGAACGTATCTGTCTGACCGAGGTGGGAGGAGGAAGATTGGATATGAGATCGATGTTAGCTTTATCTACCTCTATCCCTCTTTCAGACACAATGTGGCCTAAAACAATGCCCTCTCGAACCATGAAATGGCTCTTTTCCCAGCTAAGTATCAGATTGGTGTCAATGCATCTTGCTAGCACATGTTTAAGATTTTCCAGGCAATTTTCAAAAGAGTCTCCGAAGATTGAGAAATCATCCATGAAAACTTCGAGGAATTCTCCCACCATATCGGAGAAGATAGCCATCATGCACCGTTGAAATGTGGCTGGTGCGTTGCATAATCCAAATGGCATCCTCCTAAAAGTAAACGTGCCATAAGGGCATGTGAAGGTGGTCTTTTCTTGATCTTCCGGATAAATAGCCACTTGATTGTACCCAGAGTACCCATCTAAGAAGCAAAAGTACTTCTGGCCCGATAACTTTTCCAGAATCTGATCCATGAATGGGAGTGGAAAGTGGTCCTTCTTAGTCATGAGATTCAACTTTCGGTAATCAATGCACACTCTCCATCCCGTGGTGAGCCTAGTAGGTACCTCTTCTCCATGATCATTCTTGATAACCGTTAATCCAGATTTCTTGGGTACCACTTGGGTTGGGCTGACCATTTACTGTCTGATATTGGATAAATAATACCCGCATCCAGCCATTTCACAACTACCTTCTTCACCACTTCTTTCATATTGGGATTAAGCCGCCTTTGCATCTCCCGACTGGGCTTAGAATTTTCTTCCATATAGATATGATGCATGCAAATGGACGGGCTAATTCCCTTTAAATCTGCCACCGACCATCCAATGGCACCCTTGTGGGCTTTGAGGACCTCGGTTAATTGGGCCTCCTGCGGCGATGTGAGATTTGCCGCAATGATGACCGGGAGAGTTTGGTCCGGGCCCAAAAAGATATACTTGAGAGACTCAGGTAATGGTTTGAGTTCAAGCTCAGGAGGGTCCTCTAAAGATGGCAAAGCGGGCTCAGATTGTAAGGCTGGTAAAGGTTCAACCTTGGGCCAAGATGTTAATGGGCCAGGAGAGTCCTTTAAAGTGTTGGCTTCATCCAAAAGGTCATATGTGGACATCTCATTTTCTTCAACCAGATTATCCAAGACATCAATAGTATGACATTCTTTTTCATGATCTGGGTATTGAGATGCTTTGAAGACATTAATCTGGACCTTTTGACCCCCAAATGAAATGTCCATTATACCAGTTTCACAATTTATATTAGCTTTGACAGTGGCTAAGAATGGACGACCTAAGATGATCGGGGTGTGAATGAGTTCCTCAGGTAATGCCATATCCAGAATAAGAAAATCCACGGGAAAATAACAATCATGAACCTTCACAATAACATCCTCAATTAATCTCCGTGGAGTTTTCACAGACCTATCAGCCAACTGCAAGATGATGGGTATGGGCTTTAATTCTCCAATATCAAATTTCTCATAAATGGCTGTTGGCAATAGATTCACACTAGCACCTAGATCCAATAAAGCTCTATCAAATGTAACTCCAGCTAAGTCACATGAAATTAGAGGTGCTCCAGGATCCTTTAACTTCTTGGGTAAATGATTCATTACAATTGCACTAACATCCTCAGAAAGCCGAACCTTTTCGGGTGCCATTCTAGATTTTCTTCGTGGAGTACATAATTCCTTGAGAAACTTAGCATAAGCTGGCACATGCTTGATGGCATCGAGGAGTGGAATATTAATTTGGACTTGTTTGAACAAATCCAACAACTCCTCATTATGGGCCAGTTTCTTCCTGGTATTGGGCTTAGCTAACAAGGCATTAGGAAATGGCACCCTAGGTTTATAAGAACTTGGGCCTTCATCAATCTTCCCTTTTCCTTTCAGATCCTCCTCCAACTTCTCTATGTTGGGTTCAGTCTCACTATCACTTTCAATTTCCTGAGGCCCATTAGTGGAACCTTTGGCTAACTCTCCATCTGCATGTGGTTTTTCTAAACTTCTCCCACTCCTAAGGGCTGAAATGGCTTTAGCATTCTCAAATTGCGGCCCTTTAGGTTGCGATACCGGGCCAGGCTGAGGTAAAAGGCCCGATTGCTGTGGAAAACCCGGAGGTTGATTCCTTGGATTGACAACGGGTTGACTAGGAAGTTGGCCCACTTCTCTTCTCATCGTAGTCTCAGCTAGTTGGCCCATTTGACTTTCCAACTTAGCAATGGATTGTTGCTGGGTCAAAATCAGTTGTTGGAGTTGAGTGAATTTGTCATCGAAGTTGGGCTGAGGAGGTTGTTGGTAAGTGGGTGGAGGATGGTATTGGGTTGGCTGTCCAGATTGGAATGAGTGGTAGTGGGCCGGTTGACCTGATTGATATGGGGCCGGTTGACCTGATTGATACTGGGCCGGTTGAGAAAACTGGGCTTGAGATCTCCTAGCCTGAACATTGCCATAGAAATTAGATTGCTGTTGGAATGAATTCTGTGGCTTTTGGGCTTGATGCATGGGAGGATGGGACATTGGTAATGGGGCATGCTGATTCTTCCAAGTGAAATTAGGGTGATTTCTCCAGCCAGGATTGTAAGTATTTGAGAATGGATCATTATTGGGCCTGGAGAATCCCTGGGCAGCCTGAACTTGTTCTTGAATGAATGGTGGAAGTTGGGCCGCTGTTGGGCATTCATTCACTTGATGGGTTGGACTTGCGCATAAGGCACAAATGTCATGATTAGCAGAGGATGGGCCTTCATATGGACTAGATTGTGTTAGGTAAGTAGGCTCTTGCTTGTTTAAGGCCAGGAGTTGGTCTAGTTTCTGGGCCAAGATGTCTACCTTATCCAATTTCTGATTAATCAGATTTATGTCCATTCTAGATTCGGGCTCTCCACGGGCCTTAAGTTCATATATTCCAGTCCGTTTAGATGGCCCAACAGACCTTTCATAAGATGATAATAAGGCATGGTTGATGGAATTTTCACTTAACATCTCAAATAGATCATAAGCCTCATCTTCATTTTTCATCATAAATGCCCCTCCACATGAAGCATCCACCATCTGTCTGAACTGTTCAGACAATCCTTCATAGAATGCTTGGACAATTTGCCATCTTGAAAGCCCGTGATGAGGGCATTTTCTAAGCAATTCTTTCAGTCTTTCCCAAGATTCATGGATCAATTTCCCGGGAGTTTGGGTAAAACTCGTGATGGCCCTTCTCATGGTATTGGTCCGCCCGATGGGATAGAACTTCTTGAGAAATTCTTTCTGCATCTCTTCCCATGTCCTAATGGGCCTTCCTATAGTTCACAACCAATATTTAGCCTTGTCCTTTAATGAAAAGGGAAATAAGGTCAATTTAAGGCCATCATCGGTGAAATTCTGGATCTTCACCGTGGAACAGATTTCTAGAAATTCATCCAGATGCTTATAAGGATCTTCATTAGTATTCCCATAAAAAGATGGGAGCATCTGAATGGTGCTAGATTTGATTTCATATTGATTGGCTAGATTTTGAGGAAGATGAATACATGATGAAGGTTGATATAGATTTGGAATGAAATAGTCCTTCATTTGCTTTGGTGGGTCCTGATTATCAGCCATTGGATCTTGTGGTGGATTTCTTTGATGTAGGATTCTTTCTATTTCAGCAAGTGGTCCTAGAAGGTTAGGATTTTGAGATCTCCTACCTTGCATGCACTAGGACTGATGGAGAGAGGATTTTGCTTTCTATTTCTTTTTCTTGTTTTTTTTTTTTTTATGCAAACAATTTTGACAAACAAATTATCCTAATGATCTAATGTTAACCTAGACTCTCTATGTGAATTTTCTTACAAGGTGAATGGAGTCCACCTCGAGTCACAACCACAATCAGTCAATGGCCAGGTAAGAGGTGGGGTAGTGGGAGGCTCCCCCTACTTTCGTAGGGACCTAATTAGAGAACCACTTTCCCGCTTAAACGTTTGCCTTTTTACCTCTAGCCTAGACACCGTTGCCAAAAATGGAGGCAACCTAAGATTTAAACCACTCACGGTGTAAACCCTAGATTCTCTTTCGACTTGCTTTTAATTGGATTAGGAAATGCCAATGCAAGGAAGGTGATTTGTGGGCTAAGGAAGGGTGATCAAATCCCTACCTTATGTGGTTAAAGTTGCTGCCCTTAGAGTCTTTTTGAATGCAATACAAGGCAACAAATCAATGCAAGGTGTGTTGATGCAATCATGAATGACTTGCTAAAATTGAAACACGTACCTTTCCCCCGCAATCTTCAACAATTTATGGAAATAACTGTGAAAGGAAACTAACTCATGCTTTCCTAGGATGATGAATGCCAAGCATGGAAGGTTTCTAATCTTGGCAATGAAGGTTTTTAAATTTGGATGTTCCTCTTTTTGTTTCTTTTTTTAGTTAATGGAAAACTATCTAAACTAGAAACCACAAAATTGGAAACTAACTAAAGTAAGGAAATTGAAACATAGAAAGTTGGAACACACTGACCATGATTTCGCTTTCCTTCTCTTTTTTTTTTTTTTTTTTTCAATATACCTACAAAAATAAGAGAAATAAGGTTAGCTAAAGAATAATTACACTAAATCCAAGATAATCAAAATTAAAAATCTAACTCTTCGGCAACGGCGCCAAAAATTGATCGTTCCAATGATGCGTCGTTAAACACTCATGAAAACGTTCAATCTAAATTTATCCGGCTCACTCAAATCAAATTTTGGAAATTAATAGCGGTGAGTCCGAGTCGATCCACAGGGAGATAGAATTTTAATTTTGAAAACTTTGGAATTTAGTTAATCTAAAAATAAGTGAAAATTTAAATAAACTAATTACTTAATTAAACTAAAACGCAATTAAATAATGTTACCTAAAAATATAATTGCTTGAATTAAATAACTCTTTTTTTTCTTCTTGTTCTAAAATTAAACACAAACATATACGGAAAATAAGCACGACAAAAAAAATCAACAAAGAAACTGTTATTTAACTAAGTGTAAATGATTAATTAACTAAAAATTATGAAACAACTTACAACATTTAATGGTTTAATCTAAATAAACAAAACATTAAATAACGACTGACTAATCCTAATTAAATAAACAATTATTATACTAATGGGGGAAGGGAAAGAATAAAATAACAACAGCTTCTGTTGGTACTCCGGCGCACTGAACCGGCCGGAGTAAGGGGTGGCGCAGTGGTCCACTGGAGGAACCGAGGAGAGGTGCACTGCGGCTGCTCGTGGGATGCTTGCAGGTGCTGTGAAGGCTTCAAGCCCATGCATGCATGCGCGGGTGTGGTAGCTTGCAGGCGTGCTGTGAAGGAGGTTGGTATGCGCTGGGGCAACTCCTGGCCACGTGCATGGAAGGAGGAGCTGGAGAAGGCTTGATGGCTGCTGCGTGGAGCTCGGGCAGCTTGCTGGAGCCGCTGTTGGTGCAGGCTTGGAGAATACTTGGACGGCGCTGGTGTTCGCTGGGAGCTTCAAGGGTTGCCGCGTGGGGGTCGACTGCTGGTGCGCCGGGTGCAGCGCGTGGGGGTCTTACAGAGAGAAACCGAGGGAGGTGTGGAAGAGAGAAAAAGAAAGACAGAGCGAGAGGGAAGAGGGAGACTAGAGAGAAAGACGGAGTAGTCCAGCTGGGAGGAAGAGAAGAGTGAAGGAGAGAGGTGTGGGAAAACGAGAGAGGGAGAAGTTGCTGTAAAAAAAACGAGAGAGGAAGAAGTAGAAACCGGAGAGAGGGGGAGTTCTAGGAGAAAACAGAGAAGAAGAAGGAATTGTGGAAAATGTGTGGGAGTGGTTGGGAAAAGGAGAAGGATTCGGCTCCAGAAAGAGGAGGCCCGAAGCTGCGGGTAGAGATTTTTTTATATATAGAGAGGAGTGCGTGCGGGAAGGGAAATTGGAGAAGAAGTAGCACTCGAATTTCTAAAACGAGAGAGAGACAATTTTTTTTTAAAATAAAGAAAGGAAGAGATGTAGTTGGGAAATTGGAGAGAAGGCAGGAAATAGAGGGTTTTGGGAAACTCTAGAGAAAGAAGGAATCAGAGCAATATTAGGACATCAAATTGCATTTTTACCCCTGCTTTGATCGAAATCCGAACATTAAACCTCCCCCAAATTTCCAGAAACTCCACCAGCTGCACTGCATCATCAGCATGTCCTGTTCACATAAAAGAAATATAAATTAGCGCATTATCATAAAAATATCATCATATTTGTTCATTTCGTCTCGGTTTTGTCGAAAAACCGCAAATGCGCTATACTCCTTTAATCACATGGAATGACGATGTTTTTAAGTCAGAATTTGATGAAATTAGTACCGTTGGACTTGTTACACAATTATCTATCATTTCATGCTATTTTGCAGATAAAAACATGAGTATGATGCATATGATTGCCTTTAAATGATCAATTTAACACTTTATCAGCTGCCCCCAAAAACACCATGGAAATCAAAAGAAAGCTACCCAAGCCCCTTACATGCTTACAAGGATAATACCCCACCAAGATGGCGACTCTAACCCTAAGAACAACCATAAACATGCTCCAAAACATGGAAATTTCATGGATCCTAGTATGGATTTCTAAGGAAAATCTTACACAAGGAAGGGACTATCACCCTACCTAGGAGTTTTAAACTCCATTTGGCGGAACTGCCTTGGAGCCACCATTGCCTCACCGGCGAGCTCCTACTAGCATCTACACACTGCCACTCCCTTTGTTTCACCGTCGCCATCAGCCATGCCGCCTCATTGTGACCTCCTCACCGCCGCCACGTCCTCGTCTCCCATCGGCCACCGAGAGTGAGGTGAAGTGGTGGTAGGGTGGAGAGGTAGAGGGGATGAAGGTGGCTTAGAATGGAGGGGAATAAAGGAGGAAAAAGAAGAATGGAGGATGGAGAAGGTTGGAGGGGAAGAGGAATAGGAGGAAGAGAAGAAGAGAATTGGGAAGGAAGAAGGGGGAGGTGGAGAGAAGATCTACACGGTCCACACCAAGTGTCCCCGCTGTGTTGTCACGCGCGTATATAGGATGCCACGGGGTGGGTTTGCGCCATACAGAAAGAAGCTAAATCGCATCACGTTGAACTAACACGTATTACAAATCACATCACCCTCACATGATGTGAATCAGAGGGTGTGACAGGATCTAGCCACACGTCACGCAATGCACGCGCTCTGAATTGCGTCGACTCAGGGTAACACTTTTCTCAAAATGCGTCTGGTCGGGCTGATGCAAATCATACCCGACCTGACTACTCTAGAAAAGCCCACTAAAATCCCTCCGAAACCTAATAACTAGATCCAAAAGCCCCAAAATGTTATAGATACTGAGTGATGAAAGGTTCTTCCCTTGAAGTCACATTCTCCAGCTACATATTAACGAGAGCAACAGTCAAACCACACTTTCTCTTTCTTTTCTTGTCATTATATTATTTGAAGTAGCTTAATTTTTCACATAAGTTCTTTCTCCTAGAAACTCTCTCTGATTTTCTCATCTTTAATGTTAGTCGTCTCATTGCCAACAGTGTTATTGTCTAGTGGTTTACTTATCTTTAGAAGGGAAGGTGGCCCACCATTATTTGGTTGGGGGATGTAGGTTGAGTTGAAAGATTCTTAGTGCAAGACTTGTGTGAGGGTCTGAGGGACTGGACATAGGTCTTAGAAAGACCAAACCAATATAAATCTTGATGTGTTGTATGATTGCACTTGATTTTTCTTGCTTTTATTTTGATTACCTTTTTTAATTAGATTATTGTCTTAACTTATCACCAGGCAATCTCGTTAACCCCTCTTATTGCCATTGCATATGTGTCACCTTAGCATTTTATTCATTGGAAATATGCTTGATGTATATGCTTTAATTTCATATCTAGAAAGTGATGTCCATACAAATTGTTCGCCACAGTGAAATTATATGGTGTTTGGGCTTGAAAACATTTTCTGGCTTGTTGAATTCCATGCTACCTAGAAAACCCTTGTAATTCTCAGATCAATTGTACCATATTTGAAAAAAAGCATAGCCATCTGGACCGCTCGATCTACATGACATGAATCTGTCTGCTAGGATGCTGCTATGCAGATTTTGACAAGGGTGGTTATGTGCTAACAGGTTGTCAAACCATCAGCTTGGGTAGTGGTGTGATATATAAACTTAATTTTCACCCTGTCTAGGTTGTTTTCCATCTCTTTCGATTTAATTTTGACCATTAGATAGAAAATTTAATCGTAGTCGTCCAATCAAATGCGTTGTTTGGGGATTAAAACTAAAACCTCAGGAGATGTGATCAACCTTAAGTCTACTATGATGAATTTCCTATTTTTTATATATTTTTCAGTATTTTTAAATGTTGAATTTTGATATGTGTGTGATTAGACAGCTTCGTTTGATCGTCAAGATCGGACGGTGAAAATTAAAATCTCGAAGATGAGATCAAACTTAAGTGGCTACATTGAATCCTTTCCCTATATATATATATATAAAGTCCAATCATTTAATGTGACAATAAAAGTTTATAACTAGTTGATGAACATTATACACATTGTAACATGTTCTTCTTTAAAATAGCGGAATTTTCAAAGTTAAATCATATTATGTGATTTTAAATAGTTGATTCCCACCGAAAAAAATTCTCCAATAGCTTTTGATTTTATTTCAAAAACCTTTATTTAAATATAAATAATATAGGATTAGTCAATATATATAGTAGTTGGACAAATATTTTATTTTCTTTCAAAAACTCTTTATAATATATGTTTGTAAGTTTTACACCATTCTTTATAATTATATTTTTAAAATATTTAATATAAGCTACTACTTGTTGTGTGAAGAAAGAGTTGAATGATTGTTTGAAAATTATCAAATGGTGATCATTACTTATGAAGTCAAACATACACACACTTTAGGTGAAATTTATGTCTTCATTTATTTTTGACATGTATCTTATTGTTTGTCTTTATTCGCTTGTGAAATTTATATCTTTCCATTAATACGCAATATGATAGGTGGTTGATGTTAAATTTTTTTTTAGCATTGGAAGTGCAATATGTAGGCTACAGAGATATTGAAAGTTTCTCCAAGCACTTACTACAATGAAGTAAAAATCTTTTCTTCATGAAGCTATAGTACGTAGTCCATTTTTTCTCTAGGAACTGATATTTCTATTTTTATGTATATTAGGTGTTCAAATTAGTTGAAAGTAAAATCATGAGAACTCTTCACTAAAGAAAGATTTTATTTTTTTCTACAAGTGTTGGTTCTCTCTTTCCGTGTTATATTTTCATCTTCCTTATTATTTATTTTCATTGTAAGAATTTGTCATTTTTGTTACTATTATTATACTCAACTCAACTCAATTAAGCCTTAGTTCTAAATTAATTGGGGTCGACTATATGGATTCTCTGTCTCCATTCTAAACGATTTTAGGATACCTCTTCTGAAAAGTTTAAAGTCTCCAAATCATATTATACTACCGTCTTCTCGGTCTATCCCTTCCTTTCTTTTATTCCTCTTTTCTAATGTGGTCCACTTTTCTAACTAAAACCTCCCTAGGTCCACACCTAACATACTCAAATCATCTTAATCTCTCTTCTCTCAATTTGTCCTCAATTGACACCACTCTTACCTTTTCTCTAATATGCTCATTACGAACT
This sequence comes from Zantedeschia hybrid cultivar, assembly GCA_030544215.1. Classification (NCBI taxonomy): domain Eukaryota; kingdom Viridiplantae; phylum Streptophyta; class Magnoliopsida; order Alismatales; family Araceae; genus Zantedeschia; species Zantedeschia hybrid cultivar. The sequence goes on along the minus strand of JARZZO010000002.1, from coordinate 55,645,012 downwards.
TTATCTAGCCTAGCATATCCGCACATCCATATTAACATTCTCATCTCAGCAACACTTATCTTGGGGACATGTTGCCCTTTCATTGGCCAACACTAGTTACCATACAACATCACAAGTCTTATCGCCGTACGGTAGAATTTTTCTTCCAGTTTCGTTAGGATCTTGCAGTCACATAAGACTTCCGTGGCAAGTCCCCACTTCACCCATCTTGTTTTAGTCCTATGACTAACATCCTCCTCGTACCCTCCATCTTCTTAGAGGATCGGAGCAAGATATTTGAAATAGATGCTTTGAGATATTGTCATCCCATCTAAGTTAACTATCTCCTTTTCGCCCATCCGACCATCACTAAACTTATAATACATGTATTTTATCTTAGTTATACTTAACTTGAAATCCTTAGACTCTAAGGTGCTCCTTTAAAGCTCTAATTTTCTATTAACTCTATCTTACGTCTCATCTATCAATATAATATCATCTTCAAACATCATACACTAAGAAATGTCCTATTGTATATCCATTGTTAAATCATCTATAACTAATGCGAAAAGGTAAGGATTTACTGCTGATCTTTGATGCACTCTAACTGAAATAGAAAAATCTCTTGTTTTCCTACAACCGTGCGGATACTAGTAGTTGCTCCTTCATACATCTTTTTAATACTTGTATGTACCTAGTAGATACCCTTTTGCACTTTAACACCCACCATAAGACATCTCTTGAAACTATATTATAGGCCTTCTCTAAATCGATGAATATCATATGTAGATCTTTCTTCTTATCTCTATATTTCTCCATCAAGCTCTTAACAAGGAAGATAGCTTTCATAGTTGATCAACCTGGCATAAAGCCGAATTGGTTGGACGAGATAATTGTATCATAACATAAACGATGTTCTACAACCCTCTCCCACAGTTTCATAGTATGACTCATGAGTTTAATTCCTCTATAGTTTGAGCAGCTCTAGATGTCTCCTTTATTTTTAAAAATAGGTAGAAGAGTGGTCTTCCTCCATTCATTTGGCATTTTCTTAGAGATTAGGATCTTGTTAAGCAGTCGGGTTAACTATTCCACTCCTACATCTTCTAAACATTTGCACTATTCAATAGGAATTCCATTAGGGCTACAAGTTTTATCTACTTTAATTCTCTTCAATGCTTCTTTGACTTCCGAAATCTAATCCTCCTAGTATAATTTACATTATGCTCTGTTGTATATTCTATACCCATTATGTTTTCACTATGATTATCATTAAAAAGATTGTCAAAGTAGTTTCTCTACCTTTCACTGGTGTCCTCATCTTTCAGTAAAACATTTCCTTCATTATCCTTGATGCACCTAACTTAGTTAAGATCCTAACGTCTTTTCTCTCTGATCTTTGTCTATCTATAAATATCTTTTTTCCCTTCTTTAGTTTCAAGTTTCTTATATAACTTTTCAAAAGCTTGAGCTCTTGTCCTACTAACGACCTTTTTTGCTTCTTTGTTTGCTATTTTGTATAGTTCATAACCTTCATTATTATCACACTTTGACAATCTTTTATACCATTCTCTTTTACTCTTCACCGCCTTTTGTACCTCCGCATTCTACCACCACCTCTCCTTCACAGATAGGCCATCCTTTAGACTCTCCAAACACTTTTCCAACTACTTCTCTAATCTTTGAGGTCATATTTATCCACATAGTATTGGCCTCTAAATCTGATTTCCACTCTCTCATATTGAGAACTTCATTCTTAAACATCACTTGCTTCATCTCTTTTAATTTCCACCACATTGTTTTAACAACAGTCTTCCTTCTAAATGTATTCGACCACCTTTTGATCTTAATATCTAAGATCACTAACTTATGTTGACTTGTTAAGGCCTCTCCGGAGATACCTTTGCAATCCTTGCATAAAGCACGATTTGTCTTTCTTGTGAGAAGGAAGTCAGTTTGACTTCTACTTTGCCGACTTTTAAAGGTCACTAAATGAGATTCCCTTTTTATAAAGTGGCTATTTGCTAGCATAAGGTTGTAGGCCATAGCAAAATCGAGGATCCTTTTCTCCTCCTCATTTCTGGTTCCAAAGTCAAAACCTCCATGAACCTTCTCATATCCATGACGTTCACTTCTTACATGTCCATTGAGATCCCCACCAATAAATATAGGCTACATCTCTTTCTATAATTGATTGCACTAGGATAATCCTATCTCCAACTCTCCTCAACGCTACCACTACATCTTTCAAAGTCTTATCAATAAATATATATCTCGTTCTTATTTTTTTCCTTTCCGATATACCATAATTTGTAGCCTATATTTTCCACTTCCTTACTTTTCTCTCCTACCGATTTAGTCTCTTGAATGCAAGTAATATTGACCTTTCTTCTCTATATAGTGTCAACAAGTTCCATCAACTTTCCTGTAAGAGACCTGGTATTCCAAGTACCTACTCTGATCTTCCTCTCAACCTGCACTTTCCTACAATTCTTTTTGTAGTAACATCTATTATTCTCTAAGTTTGTCATGTGTCATGTATACTATTATTATGTGTATAAATATTTTATAATATTTCATATAACTATTTGGTATGTTCTGTCCTACCAAAACAAATGAATTAGTATAGACAACTAAGAATAGAGACTAATTGAACATATAACTAGATAAATGCTATTTAGTTTTACGACTATATATATATCATGTATATAACTCTAACTAAATATATCAAAAAATGAGGAGGAGACTATGTACATTTGTGTATGTATATATTGTGATGACGACATGTTATAGGTTATAATGAAAGAAGAAGACTATATTACTTGCATTATTTTTGCAACACTTCATGCCATTTCTTTTCCATCAGTCAATGTTGACCTTCTTATTTCGTAGCATGAATTGCCTAACTCTTTTACTAAAATGGTATGATTCATGAGAAATATTAAGACAGAGAATCATAAAAATTGTGATACTGAGCATTTTTCATGATGAGAGGGAAAAAAATCTAGTCTCACGTAAAGATATCTTGATGGCAAGAGTTTTAACTTATATCCAAATGTTGGTGGCAGACAAGTGTAAGAAAGATTAATATACTTGTCATATATCCTATGAGCTAAATGGCATTATAGTCATTTAACATAATACATATGAAAAAATATGCTTTTCATAATTAATCTTAATCTTTTGGAATGTAATACCCAACCTGTTAGTAGTCTTAGATTGGCCCATTAGTGGGCCTAGAGGAAGTTCGGGCTAGGAATTTGATTCACGTCAATTGACACTGATGCTATTTAGGTTGTTGATACGTGTCATGTCGAGTTGACGCGATTTAGAATAGTAGCAGAGTTCGACTTAGACTCAGGTGGTTCCTTCTGTGGGGAGTGTTGGGATTTCTCGGGTTTCTCCGGATCGCTCATGCAGCGGAAAATAAAATATTAAAATAGCGATCCGTTCCTGTTTCGAAAATCAAAAATCGATTATCGGATAATCGAAATTCTCACCGTGTGCGGATTCGAATCCGCAACCGTTCGGTTACGTCGGTGCTACACCGCAAGCCGCGCAAGCACCCGGCCTCTAGCGAAGTCCACGCGATCCTCCTCGCGACGGATATCCTCACATTCCTAGTTCTTCGCAGCCCACGAAACCTCCACCGGTCGCCACAATGATCGCCGCAACGCGCGGACGATTTCCCGTCGAACGGGATTCGAAGAAGCGACGGAGCAGATCTGCATCAATCTGGACGCCAGAGAGAGAGAGAAACAGAGGAGGGGCGGCTAGGGTTAGTAGCAGCTTGGCCTGCTCAGCCTGTTCGCTATGTTTTATACTAACCGCGCGGTTTTTGATAAAAACCCCCGGTTTGTATAAAACCCACTTATTTATCCATCGCCTTGAGAATCATTTGCGTGTGACCCTCTAGGCACAATTACCAGTCCAGTTAATGGCCCAACAAGCCCAGTGACTCCTCACTGGTTTTATTAATCAATTAATAACCCTTTATTAATTAATTAATCAATTAAATTGATGTCGCACATCGAATTCGACTGGGCCTCCAATCACGTTGGGTGCCAAGCAACACCGTGTGAACCCGGAAGGTATCGGGGTTAAGCAACCCACTCTTGGAACTTTTCCGCCGACAGTTACCGCGTGGATATAATCCTTCATTCGTACAATGCTCTCGAGTCAACTCAGGGTATGGCGTGCTGTCAAACCCTAACCGGTCGACTCACTTGGATTGGATGCCGCTGATAAATATCGGAAAACTCCTTTCCCGATATTATCGTCCGCCCTGGCCAGGGACTTCCGCGCATCCTTTTTAGAGCATTCTCTCTCTAAGTACCGAGAGCGAATGATTCCTTATTGACACACAATTCCCTTCGACGGTATTCAGCTGTACCCAATCCTTGGCGTTTTAGAATCCCGTGGCTAGAGATTCGTAAACCAAGGTCAAAGCACAGAAGTCCACCGACAAGGTGTCCTTGGTGTCTCAGGTCCGAGGACCATCCACGCAACTGCGACAATAGAATCAAGCTGGTTGACAGTGAGGTACAATACCATCGAGCGATTCAGTCGGATCAGTTCAGTGAACTCATTCTCCAATGAGCACCAACAGATTCGCCTTAGTGTCTCCACACAAGTGACTTATGAGATCAGTCACCCTCATCATATGAGCAGGAGTAATCTGTACTAGTCTAAATGGATATCCGATGTCCTTCTCGGATATCCTCCGACTAGGAACGATTAAGAATATGTGTGTTTAAGTGATCAGTCTCATTAGTATGATCTCATCATAATCTGATTACTATAGCACATATTTACGGACTTCATTATGAAACGATAATTAATGCGATTTACACATAATGAATATTATGCCATTATATTAATAAATGAACGAGATTTACATAGTCAGATTGGCTTGTAGGCCACCTAAAACTAACAATCTCCCATTTGGACTAAAGCCAATTACCTTTATACAATAAGCCTATAGACTCTAGGTGACGCTTAAACACAATTTGAGCCAACGGCTTCGTTAGTGGATCTGCTACATTATCGACGGGTGGAACTCTTTCCACTACTACATCTCCTCTGGATAAGATGAAAGCGCCTCAGAAGATCTTTCGATTTCGGATGAGACCACGGCACTTTCACTTGTGCAATAGTCCCATTGTTGTCGCACAACAGCGGAATATGATCAAGGATACCGGGAACTGTGTCAAGGTCGGTGATGAACTTCTTCAACCACACCATTTCCTTGAAAGCTTCAGCTGCAGCGATGTGCTCAGCTTCAGTCGTCGAATCTGCAGTGGTTACTTGCTTGGAACTCTTCCAGCACACTGCGCCTCCGTTCAAAGTAAACACGAATCCAGATGTAGACTTACTATCATCTGGATCCGACTGGAAACTCGAGTCAGTAAAGCCTCGCAGTTTCAAGTCACCTCCTCCATAGACAAGAAACATATCCTTAGTTCTTCTCAAGTGCTTAAGGATATATTTCACTGCCTTCTAGTGCTCTTCGCCTGGATCAGCCTGAAATCTGCTCGTAACACTTAGAGCAAATGCAACATCAGGCCGTGTACATAGCATGGCATACATGATAGATCCTATAGCAGAGGCATAGGGTATTCTATCCATGAATTCCCTCTCATCAGGAGTCTTAGGAGACTGCTCCTTTGAGAGACTAATTCCATGTCTCATCGGTATGAGACCTCTTTTGGAATTTTTCATGCCAAACCTTTTGACTATGGTATCTTTGTACAAGGATTGGGTCATTCCAAGCATCCTCTTTGATCTATCTCTATAGATCCGTATTCCCAATACGTAGGATGTTTCTCCCAAATCCTTCATGGAGAAGTTTTTCGATAGCCAGATCTTTACTGATGACATCATAGCTACATCATTCCCAATGAGTAGTATGTCATCTACGTAAAGAACTAGAAAAGTGACTGCACTCCCACTGGTCTTCTTGTACACACAAAGCTCATCTTCATACTTAATGAAGTCATAAGACTTGACAGCCTCGTCAAATCTTATGTTCCAGCTCCGAGAAGCCTGCTTCAGTCCATAAATGTACCTCTGAAGCTTGCACATTTTATCTGGAGATTCTTTGGATGTGAAACCTTCTGGTTGTATCATATACACTTCTTCCTCAAGGTTACCATTGAGGAAGGCAGTCTTCACATCCATCTGCCAGATTTCATAATCAAAATGTGCAGCAATGACGAGCAGAAGTCTGATCGACTTTATCATGGCAATTGGTGAGAAAGTCTCGTCATAGTCAATTCCTTGCCTTTGACGATATCCCTTTACCACCAACCTTGCTTTATAAGTGTCGATCTGTCCATCAGCACCGATCTTTCTCTTAAAGATCCACTTGCAACCGATGGGTACAATACCCTCGGGCAAGTCCTCCAAGTTCCAAACTTGGTTGGTGTACATGGACTGGATTTCTGAGTTCATGGCTTCTCGCCATTTCTCGGCTTCTAGGCCTTCTATGGCCTACTGGTAGGTTTTAGGATCATCATCCTCATTATATTCTACCTTAGACTCACCTTCAGCGATATGTCCCACATATCGTTCGGGTAGTCTAGGTAATCTACCAAATCTACGAGGCTCATGTGTGTGTACCTGAACAGATTCAGGAACTGATATCTCATCTGATGATAATGCAGTTGTTTGGGGATCTGGAACCTCTTCCAGTACTATTTTACTCCCACTGTCCTCCTGGAGAAGGTATTCCTCTTCCAGGAAGACAGCTTTCCTGGCGACAAACACCTTTTGTTCACCAGAATGGTAAAAATAGTATCCAAAGGTTTCCTTTGGATATCCCACAAAATTGCATTTTTCAGTTCGTGATTCCAGCTTGTCTGGATCATGCCTCTTTATATGAGCAGGACAACCCCAGACTTTAACATGTTTAAATTCTGGTTTCGTGCCTTTCCATATCTCATATGGAGTAGAGGCCACAGACTTGCTGGGTACTATGTTCAGTAAGTATGCTGCTGACTCTAGAGCATACCCCCAGAGGGATACTGGTAATCCCAAAAAGCTCATCATAGATCGCACCATGTCCAACAAGGTGCGATTCCTCCTTTTTGATACACCATTCATCTGTGGTGTATATGAAGGGGTTAGCTGAGAAAGGATACCATTATCCTTTAAGAATTGTGTGAAATTAGTACTCAAGTATTTTCCTCCTTGATCTGATCGAAGAGCTTTAATACTTTTTGCTAACTGCTTCTCTACCTCATTCTTGAACTCCTTGAACTTCTCAAATGCTTCCGACTTGTACTTCATTAAGTACACATAGCCGAATCTTGAGAAGTCATAGGTGAACGTGATGAAGTATGAGTAGCCACCTTTGGCTTGGGTGGACATAGGACCGCATACATCCGAATGTATTAGTTCCAGAAAGTCCTTGGCACTTGGCACGTTCTCTATGTCCAGTAAATGAAGATCTTGCCATCTTTCCCATAAGGCAGGATTCACATGTTGCAAACGATTCATAATCGAATGTTGTTAAATAACCATTCTTATGCAACTTTTGCAACATGCTTTCGCCAATGTGCTTAAGTCTACAATGCCACATGTAGGCTTGGTTCACACAATTCTTGCTCTTCTTAAGAGCTTTATCAATTTGAAGATTGTAATAAGAAACATCTAATAGATATAGACCGTTGACTAAAGATGCTGAAGCTATTGATTTATTACCATAATAAATCGAACAACTTCTATTCTCAATAGTCAACCTATATCCTATCTTGTCCAAACAAGATATTGATATGATGTTCTTTATTATGCTAGGAACATAATAACAATCTTTTAATAGTAAGGCGTCTCCCGATGGAAGCCTGAGGTTTGCTGTCCCAACAGCAATCGCCGCAACTTTTGCGCCGTTTCCTAGCCTCAATTCCACCTCGCTTTGTCTCAGCTTGCGCTTACTTGTCAGCATATATGCATCATGACATATATGAGAAGCACATCTGGTATCCAATACCCAATATGTGGAATATCTAACTGACAAGTTGATATCTATCATATAGATATCTGAAGCTTCAGACAACTTCACTTTTCCATGAGCTTTATCGTTAAGGAACTCCTTGCAGTTCCTCTTCCAGTTACCATACTGCTTATAGTAGAAGCAGTCATCCTTTACTACTCTTTTGCCTTTGTCCTTCGATCTTTTATCGTTAGCTATCATCTCTGCTTCAGGGGCATCTAATGCCGATTCAGCAGGAGGATCAGCTCCAGGGACAAAGTCAATGTGCTCAGATATGAAGACATTCTTCAGGTTTCTGAACCAATCCGAGTAGATCAGGTAAGTCAAAAGGGCATCAAGTATGCCACAGAGTGGGTTATTCGACGACATAATTCCTTACAGGAGATAAGTAAAATCTATTTAACAGATGTTCAATTATTAAAATTTAAAACAAGACATGGTCTTTTGTTCAAGTTTAACTCCCACTAATTTTCGACGGACTGTATAACCCTCAGTTATACAGAACGGGAGACGCCGACAGTCTCCTAGTGGGGATCAGAATCTCAATGACTTGCACTACAGCCTTGTGGATAGCACAACAAACTGTAATACAATCAAAGAGCACTCAACTCATAGGACTTGCAACTCCTTGCAATATCTGATCATGGCTTCGGTCCCCACAGATTTAATGGCCTTGTGGATAGAACAACAAACCACTAATTCTGGTCTAAGCTAACCATCGTTACGCGACGAGTATAGATTTGCATGCAGCCATTGTGGATAGCACAACAAAGCTACATGGTTCCTCTACCCCGATCATATAGGCATCTAATACCATAGCCACAGTTTCTCCTCCCAATCAAACATGCCTTGTTGATAGCACAACAAACCTGTCTAAAGTGATTCGAATTCTATGACTATAACGATGGTGGACCACGCGGTAAGTTCTTAACTACTCGCGTTATGACTTAGAGTTTATCTGAGGGTATTTAGATAACTTTTATCTTGGTCTCTCCTAGGTGATAGTATAAAAATATATCGTATATATTTAGTAAATACTATACCTGCTTTGATTCATAATCAAAAGAAAACAATGCATCTCATACATGTCATTAGTGTGGTCATGGATAGAACAGTGGGTTTGATTGGAGCCAACAGTCAAACACACACACAATCTAACACAACAATTATATTAGATATCCTGCAAACACATAGGCAAGAGATCTCCATTTTTTCGCCTTCCTGGTTGCAGCTGTGGATCGTCCTCGCTCCTTCCTCGGTTGCCTCGATCATATTACATTAATTCTAGAATTACATGTAATTAGAAGAGAGCCTTATGGCGAGTACAAGAGAGAGGGAGGTAGAAATACATCAGAGAATGAGAGAGAGAGAGATACGCAGATCTCTATTTATTAACAATTAATAAACATCCATCATTCATCCACGATCCACACAAACACATCATTCATCTTGTGAACAATTAAATAAGTGCATATCCATGACCACGGTGTGTTTTAAACATCCCACACAAGATATAGCGCATCACATGGCTAAAATAAAAGAGTTTTCAAAATAAATAATTTTGGCTTTTAAAAAGCTGGGATCCAATCAAAATTGGTATTTGAATTTCGAAAACACTTTTAATTAACTTATCATGCAATCAAATCTAATTTAAAAGCATCAAAATACACATCACATGTGCACACACTCCGAATTAATAATTGTCAGATTATTCCATGCAAATTAGAACATTTCTAATAATTAATCTAACAATTAGATTAAAATCCCATTAATAATCTAACAATTAGACTATTAAAATTATTAATTACTAATCTAACTCTTAGACTAATTAATTAATTAACGTTAATAACTAATTTAACTCTTAAACTAGTAATTAACACAAATTAATTATTTAACCAGTAATCTAACTCTTAGATTATTGGATTAATATTAATTATTAATTTAACTCTTAAACTAATAATTAATAACTCCTTATTAAACCATTATATTAGTTAGTTAAAATTAATTGTCAATTTAACATTTAAATTAACAATCAATTCCAGTTAACTAATAAGCATTAATTTAACTCTTAAATTAATTATTAATTTAACATTTAAATTAATAACTAACTTTAATTATTAACAACATTTGCTAATAAAATGATTCTATAATCATTAACACCCAATTAAATATAAAATGAATAATAAAAATAAATTTCAAAACAATTTTTGAAATTAAGTCAAGATCTAATCAAGTTTAATATTAATTGGGCATAGGGTTTAATGGGGTTTGATTTTGGGATTTAAAAGTTAACCAAGACCCATCAAAAAGGGCAACTGGTTTGAACCCTTTCGGTTGAGCCAGGTCCAAACCTGGCTAGGCCTGGTTCAGCCGGCCCGACCGGTTCGGGCCCGGGCCCAAGTGGAGCGCTCGGCTGGCTCCTTCCTCCCAACCGAAACCCTAATGCACGAGCTGGGCGGCGGGGCATGGGTTTGGCAGCGACAGTCAGTGGCCGGCGGCTAGCCCCACGGCACCGCCGGCGCCAGCGGGTCCCGCCGGCAACACCCTCAGCATCGGCGGGCTCGCCGGCGGCCACTAAAACTAGCAGGCCCGAGCCCCTTTATCCTGCAAAACCCTAAAACCTGCAACAGGCTTCACTGACGGCATGGGTTGTTGCAGGCCGCCGCCGGCCGGGCTCCCCGCGCCGCCGTCCCGGGCCGGCGATGCCCCTGGCGCCGGCGATGCCCCCAGCGCCGGCGACATGCCCGGCGCCGGCAGTGGCCAAACAAGTACCCAGCCGAGCCCTTTTAAACCCCCAAAATCTTATTCTTTCAGGGTTTTAAAACCAAATTTGGGCTCGATTTTGCAGCTCATCAAGACCACTCCAGCGCCGGCGAAGATGCCCGGTGGACAGTGGGGACTATCCCCTGGGGTTCCGGGATCCAGACCTGCCATCCTAACTCTTGGGAAGCTCGAAAGAAGCCGCCGAAAAACCCGCCGTTCTTCGTCCCACGAAGAACACAAAAACCCCCAAAAATAATTACGAAAATTGTAGAACATTAATCCAGAACAAAAACCCCCAAACATACGGCACGGAATAAATCAAGAAAAATTAATTTCGAAACCCGAAACCCGAAACGGGACGAGAAATAATGGAACCTGGCTCTGATACTACTGTTGGGATTTTTCGGGTTTCTCCGGATCGCTCACGTAGCAGAAAATAAAATATTAAAACAGCGATCCGTTCCCGTTTTGAAAATCAAAAATCGATTATCGGATAATCGAAATTCTCACCGTGTGCGGATTCGAATCCGCAACCGTTCGGTTCTGTCGGTGCGACACCGCAAGCCGCGCAAGCGCCCGGCCTCTAGCGAAGTCCACGCGATCCCCCTCGCGACGGATATCCTCACATTCCTCGTTCTTCGCAGCCCACGAAACCTTCGCCGGTCGCTGCAATGATCGCCGCAACGCGCGGACGATTTCCCGTCGAACAGTATTCGGAGAAGCGGCGGAGCAGATATGGATCTGTCTGGACGCGAGAGAGAGAGAGAAACAGAGGAAGGGCGGCTAGGGTTAGCAGCAGCTTGGCCTGCTCAGCCCGTTCGCTATGTTTTATATTAACCGCGCGATTTTTCATAAAAATCCCCGGTTTGTATAAAACCCACTTATTTATCCAACGCCTTGAGAATCATTTGCGTGTGACCCTCTAGGCCCAATTACCAGTCCAGTTAATGGCCCAACAAGCCCAGTGACTCCTCACTGGTTTTATTAATCAATTGATAACCCTTTATTAATTAATTAATCAATTAAATTGATGTCGCACATCGAATTCGACTGGGCCTCCAATCACGTTGGGTGCCAAGCAACACCGTGTGAACCCGGAAGGTATCGGGGTTAAGCAACCCACTCTTGGAACTTTTCCACCGACAGTTACCGCGTGGATATAATCCTTCATTCGTACAATGCTTTCGAGTCAACTCAGGGTATGGCGTGCTGTCAAACCCTAACCGGTCGACTCACTTGGATTGGATGCCGCTGATAAATATCGGAAAACTCCTTTCCCGATATTATCGTCCGCCCTGGCCAGGGACTTCCGCGCATCCTTTCTAGAGCATTCTCTCTCTAAGTACCGAGAGCGAATGATTCCTTATTGACACACAATTCCCTTCGACGGTATTCAGCTGTACCCAATCCTTGGCGTTTTAGAATCCCGTGGCTAGAGATTCGTAAACCAAGGTCAAAGCACAGAAGTCCATCGACAAGGTGTCCTTGGTGTCTCAGGTCCGAGGACCATCCACGCAACTGCGACAATAGAATCAAGCTGGTTGACAGTGAGGTACAATACCATCGAGCGATTCAGTCGGATCAGTTTAGTGAACTCATTCTCCAATGAGCACCTACAGATTCGCCTTAGTGTCTCCACACAAGTGACTTATGAGATCAGCCACCCTCATCATATGAGCAGGAGTAATCTGTACTAGTCTAACTGGATATCCGATGTCCTTCTCGGATATCCTCCGACTAGGAACGATTAAGAATATGTGTGTTTAAGTGATCAGTCTCATTAGTATGATCTCATCATAATCTGATTACTATAGCACATATTCACGGACTTCATTATGAAACGATAATTAATGCGATTTACACATAATGAATATTATGCCATTATATTAATAAATGAACGAGATTTACATAGTCAGATTGGCTTGTAGGCCACCTAAAACTAACAGGGAGTTCTTCTCTACGTGAAACATGACCTAGAGGCCTATAAATAGATTCCCTTTGACTCCAAACCTCATTAATTCATTCATAAGCTCTAGAGAGAGTTAGAGAGGATTAAGGGAGAATTCTTGGAGTTTAGGCATGATTCTAGGAGGAGTCTGTGATGGAGGATTCTACAATGAGGAGAGAGTACTTGGTGGTGTTCCTCGCCTTGCCTATGCGACCTTCTTGAGTTATAGGGCGTAGTTTTGAGACAAGTGATGACTAATCCCTTCATCCAGAGATATTTTTATGCATATAAAACCTATTTTCAAGCTATTTTGTTAAGCACTATGATAGTAAAGCAAAAAATGGTTTAAAAGAAGTTATGAGATGCGCATGAATCTTTGCTATTGATCTTCCTTGTTAATCAATGCAAATTCTATGCAATTTCTTAAAATATGTTTATATGCTTTGATTCGTGTCTACCACTAGTGATGCGATTTAACCCTTGATAATTGATTTGGCACGTAATCGATTATGTTGCAAGGCGTCCGTCTTGTGTGACCTGACCTGTCGTAATTGAGTATCCTTGGCCTTGTTAATCGATAATACGAAAGGCATCATCTTCTGTCAATGCTTCAAATAATCGATTTCATGTTATAATTGATTATATCCTGGTGTTCTAATAGTTTCTTATTTACTTGTTAATTGATTATGCTTCTGTTCATGTAATTGATTATGTCTTTTCTTAGAGATCTTACCTTGTTAATGACTCCATGTTGTTATCATGCTAGACCCTTGTTCTTTTTATTACAGACTATGGAAAGAAGCTAATGAATAATCTATTAGTTTCCTTGAAATTCTATATATTTAACTGAATTGGTTGTGTTTTAATACCTTTAAAGGTGTCAGGGAAGATGGACGTGATTTGTAAATCACGTCATCTAAACATGACTCGATTTAAGAATATTAAGACAGAACCTTGTTAAAACTATCGCACAACATGATAATTACCTTGATTATTGCCCTATACATATGACACTGTCATAGATGATTTGCACGCATGTAATTAAGATGTTTATGATATGGATGCACCAACATATAGTGTGGTACCTAAGTGCAGCCACATTGGATAAAGTGTCGTACCATGAGAGCCATCTCTTAAACCCTTACGAGACAAAGTGTTATGGGGTGGGGGGGGGGGGGGGGTTGCACCTTTTGAACCAATGGGGGCCATCTCTAGATTCCTATATCTATTTGGTTAACGACTATGAGGATGATGAGCCCAAAACAACAAGTTAAAATGCTAGAAAGTGTGCCTGCTTGTGGACACATTAACTGGATGGGATATGTGCTGTAATCTCTTGATTGCATAGTTGAAGACTTAGTGAGTGTTGCCTTACCGCTAAGTAAATAAGATGATGATGATGCCTCTATAAGTAAAGAAGATGATGATGATGTCCCTATATCGTGTCATGGTTGCTTGTCTTATGTTATGAATAAGTGAGAAGATGTTGCATATTATGAATATTAAGTCTTGGGAGATTTAGGGCTCACTTGAAAACACACTGTAAGAATCAACATTAGGTGAATCATTCTCCCAATAATTAAAAAATTTTAAAATGTGGAAGAACATAAAATCGTAGTGATAGATGACCTTTATATGCCACATCGTTTGTGTGAGATTAAGGGCCGATTTGTTTGTGGGATAAGAGTCGAACATCATGGGTTATGCGACTTGTTCATTTTGAGAGTGGAAGCATTATTCTTGATGCAAACATGTTATTCTTAGAATAAGTGGAATAAATCATTCCACCTAAAAGACAAAAAATGACTTATTACTTATTCCACCCAAAATAAATTCTTGTTGTTACTTAAATAAGAGAACCAAGAATAAAAAATCCGGAATATCACATCCACAAAACAAATCGGCCCTATTAAGTTACCAAAAGGTCAAAAAGTAAATGATTGCAATCGAAAAAGCATTTTGATGCAAAATCTATTATTTGACTTTTTGGGTCTTCATTCATGCCTTAAGTTTGGTTTTGTCCCATAAATCTATCCTAAATTTATGTTCCCTAAAACAACCTTAGATTTCCTCTTTAGCAAAGATTTCTTTGGTTGCATGTAACCCAAACCTGAGACACTTTGGTTAGATTTGCATGGTTCAGAATGAATATATGTTTTGGTACCACCTATGACTCTTTGGTTAGATTTGCATGCTTCAGACTCCCAAGGTCGGATCACTACTTCGGCCAGAACGATCAATGGCTAAGAAAGTTTGTAGCAACTACAAATAAACCAGAGAGTAGCACAAGAGGACAGCCAAAAGAACTTTTAAAATATAAATATGTTAACATTACTCTTTAGTCTTGCTATTAATACAAATAGACGTGAATAAAATAATCAAAGACAAAACGTTCCAGAAACTATAAGTAAACCACAAAGAGTAGCACAAGAAGACAGCCAAAAGAACTCTTAAAATATAAATATATTAACATTACTCTTTAGTCTTGCTATTCATACAAATAGACGTGAATAAAATAAAGAATCAAAGACAAAACGTTCCAGAAACTATAAGTAAACCACAAAGAGTAGCACAAGAAGACAGCCAAAAGAACTCTTAAAATATAAATATATTAACATTACTCTTTAGTCTTGCTATTAATACAAATAGACGTGAATAAAATAAAGAATCAAAGACAAAACGTTCCAGAAACTATAAGTAAACCACAAAGAGTAGCACAAGAGGACAGCCAAAAGAACTCTTAAAATATAAATATATTAACATTACTCTTTAGTCTTGCTATTAATACAAATAGACGTGAATAAAATAAAGAATCCAAGACAAAACGTTCCAGAAACTATAAGTAAACCACAAAGAGTAGCACAAGAGGACAGCCAAAAGAACTCTTAAAATATAAATATATTAACATTACTCTTTAGTCTTGCTATTAATACAAATAGACGTGAATAAAATAAAGAATCAAAGACAAAACGTTCCAGAAACTATAAGTAAACCACAAAGAGTAGCACAAGAGGACAGCCAAAAGAACTCTTAAAATATAAATATATTAACATTACTCTTTAGTCTTGCTATTAATATAAATAGACGTGAATAAAATAAAGAATCAAAGACAAAACGTTCCAGAAACTATAAGTAAACCACAAAGAGTAGCACAAGAGGACAGCCAAAAGAACTCTTAAAATATAAATATATTAACATTACTCTTTAGTCTTGCTTTTAATACAAATAGACGTGAATAAAATAAAGAATCAAAGACAACGTTCCAGAAACTACAACCAGCCAACCAAAAACCTGGCAGGAGCCCAACACCACCAACTGTTATTTGACAAACAGACTTTTTTGTGGCATTATTATCTTGCACCGTCCTATATTTTGGTAGATACTTTCGAACTGTACCATCACGAGGCAAGAAACAGTCAGTTCTTTATCACACTGTTACCTTGCATGTAGATTTCACCGGAATCAACAGGTCACTTCCTGGGTTCTGTAGTACAATGACCAAATACAAATGCATCCTAAGATGAGTCCCTCATGAGTGTGAGGACTCTCCAAGCCAACTTTTCATCCTTCAGTGACCAACTGCAACAGAAGAATACTGCATGTTCTGGGTTAATAATCTCCTCAATCCTGTGTGTGCAGCTGTTCTTTGGGCAAAAACGAATGTGGAGCGACCCTAGGCTTAGATGATCAGAAGCTACCTTGATACCAGTGCAATCAATTTTCTCTCTCATTTTTAATAGTAGCCAATTAAGCCAAGGACACTCTGACAGAGAGTTGTCTGAAATTCTTGCCATTGAACATGCTGCCAGACATGACGTTGAGGAAATGGAACCGAGGCCACTTGATTGATGTGTTGTCTGTTCCATGCTGCTTGTGTATACGGGACAACAGTACGCAAACTGAACTTTGTTTTCCTCTAAAGACAGCTTCTGCAAAAGCTCATCCTTATGCATAATCTTTGCCCTTTTTGTTTTCTCCATCACCAATACACCTTCAACTGCTGTTCCAATATCTTGTGTTGCCGGCAACTCAGTTCCAATATCTTCTGAACCAGATGAGGAGAGGTCAAAACTGTTGTCTTTGATGCTGTGGAAGTTTGTATTACAGTGACTTCTTACAAAAGCTTTAGTGACGTCAATTTTCACTGCTTGGGCTGCTGGAATGGAAACAGTCTCTCCATTTTCAGGGTAAGCACAATCAATTCCTAGTTCAGATTTAATTCTTCCTCTTAGTATGGCCATCTTAGGCTTTTCTCCGTGCACCAGTATCACATGCTTTGGTGAGAGAAATCCAACCAGATCCATTATCCCTTTGGCATCTGTATGAGGACTAAAGGAGAGCTGATGAATCTGAGGACAAAATAGACTTCCTTAGAACAGAAGAAACAAAAAAGGGAGAAATAAGGAAAATGAGCACCCACGCCCCCTGGTGAATTTAGTGCTAGAAACAAGAGGTGATACAGACTTCTTGAAAAGATCAAAATAGCATGACCTTAAAGGCTTAAAGCCTAAAACAACTTAAAGCATCATGAAATTCTCTCAATGGACAATGGTATTAAGAAAAAGTTGATACATCCAATCAATAATCAGACAAATGCAAACTTGAGCTGCAGTGCTTTGGCTGATAGAACATGACCTATTCAACGAAGCAAATCTGTAGTCTTAACAATTCTTGAATGATGTGCCATAACTACCTCTGTAAACATCCAAAGTTAAGACCACTCTACAATCAGAAATACGATTAGATTAAGGTGCTATTACTAGAGGATCCATAATTTATTGCAATCTTGTTAGGATTGGTGGAAAATGTGTTGTCAAACAAAATTAGCCAATGAACTGCTTCACGAAAGGATAGATCACCCTTCAATACTAGATGCAAACAATAGGTTGACATAGGGTGAGGTCATAATAATCCTTCAAAGGACAAGAAGTACTGACTATTTTAAAAGGTAGCTACCTAGGTGGCAGCTTAAGTACCATGGATAGGTTGGCTGCCTCAAGGGTTGCTGGTGCAAATGGCTTCGTGCTTGTTGGCAAATACCATTTAATTCCATACCCGAAGTTCAGTTAGCAGTTGACTCTACTGCCTTGGGCCCACCACATCCCACCACAACATATTGGGTTTCATTCCTTGCATGTTGAGTAGGACTAGAAAACTTGATAACACCACCATTTTTTCAGTAAAGAATGTAAAATTTTATTTGAAAAAACCAACATATTGTAAGCCACCCTGCGAACTTCCACTCGTCTTACATGGTTGTGGGACATCAGAAGTCATGGGGATCTTCTATAATATCCTTCTACTCTGAAAGGAGCTCTCCATAATTTATCAGAAAATAAAAAGGGATTTTTGCATATATACCCCTGAAATACACCCTATTTGCATCTATACCCCCAACTCCCACATATTGTTTTCAATACCCCTGAAATCTCAGACATGTTGCGGTTATGCCCCTCCATCAAAATAACGTGAACTCTAACTGAATATGCCACAGATTCCGTAAATCTTGATAACATCCAGAGAACATATGCAAAATTCTAGTGAATTCAGGGTTATATATGCAAAATATCAGTGAATTTAGGAGCACGTATGCAAAATCTACAATGCACCCTACAATGTTAGAGCCCAAGTTCACCCTACAATGCACCTTTATTGTGACAATAAAGTTGCCATCAACATCGCTAATAATCTAGTTTAGCATGACAGAACAAAACACATTGAGATCGATCGCCATTTCATCCGAGAGAAGCTTGATTCTGGAGAAATTTGCCTTACCTATGTTCCCTCTGTTGATCAACTCTCTGATGTCTTCACCAAAGGGCTGTCCAAGGATCTTTTTACTTCTCTGTTGTCCAAGCTATACATGGTTGATATCTAAGCTCAGCTTGAGGGGAAGTGTAGTCAGGGATAATTTGGTCTTTATGGTTATACTTTTTATATCTCTTAGTGTGTGTTGTAAGGGTATTTTATGAGTTATTGGGGACAAGGGTATTTTGGTCCCAAGTCCTATTGTAAATCTAGGCAGCACATAAATGAAGTAGATGTGGGTCGGCTGTTGTTGTTATAGCCGCATCCTTCTCTCTCTCTCTGCACCCCCTCTTCCTTCTTCCTCTCCTTTTCTTGCTTTTCTATACAATCGATTCTCCACCTTTCTTAACCAACCCATCAATATGAAAATGCACTCGACCAGTTACAGATTGTTCTGATATTGAGAAACCTGGTTAGAACCATAACAAATGGTTACCTGGGTGAAGACCATAAATTGGATTGGGTAAAAGGCTGATGAAAGTTAAAAAGGTAATCCTCTTGCAGTTCAAGTTCGGATTCCAGGATAGAAGGCCTAGACCGTTCAATTGTA
Organism: Zantedeschia hybrid cultivar; assembly: GCA_030544215.1. Taxonomy (NCBI): domain Eukaryota; kingdom Viridiplantae; phylum Streptophyta; class Magnoliopsida; order Alismatales; family Araceae; genus Zantedeschia; species Zantedeschia hybrid cultivar. The sequence goes on along the minus strand of JARZZO010000002.1, from coordinate 55,625,971 downwards.
CATGGCCATAGGGGAATATGACCTATGGACGTTCATGATATCTTGGGTTCCAAGAAATTTGACAAGGCATATACTACTGTAAGTAATAAGTTTTGTAAGCTTTGTTGTGTTAGCAACCCAAGAAAGGGGTTGACACATCAAATATCCAGCGAGTGACTTGTAGCTATTGGTGACCACTAAAAGGGAGCCATATGCTACAATGTAAAGTACTTTATGAAGGTCTGATGTGGCTTGATGAGTGAGGAGACAGATATGGAATCTTATATTTGAGTCTCAAAAGGGAATACTAATGACCATTGAGTTGTGCCATATTTCCCTTACTTTTTCATTTAAAGTGGAATGATGCCTCACACTTGTTGATTTTCACCTTTCTGGTTATAGGTCCTTTAAGACTGGTTTGATTGGAGGCTTGCTTATTCCGGTGTAAGCAATTCCAGATTGCTGATAACAGAATAAGGCTTGTTTTGCTTTGTAAGCAATTCTAGTATTTTTGCTCCAATTGCTTATTCCCTCTTATTCCGGCAAAAGCCATTCCCACCCAATATAAGAAATCTGCACAATCAAAGTGAAAAAGAAAGAATAAAGGGCAATATGCCATCCTATTCCTCCTCATTCTCCAATCAAACTAGCGCTTAAGAGTAGGGAGTGGAAACACGTACAACCATGGGGTTAGGTCAAAATTCCTTATAAATTGTGGAGATCAGGGGTCTAATCTTCGATTTATTGAGCTTAGGGGTGAGGACAGTAAGAAGAGTTTTCCGTACACACATGGTACACCACAGTTTTGTAGACCATGCAACGTGGCCAGTCCTACACTAGTCTGAGTTCCAGGATGGTCACAATCCCATCAGCGCCAATAGTTTGAGGCCTACATGAGTTCACTTGCTAACAATACCACCAAGACAATGATTGTACAATCATGAGTAGCGTATTGGTGGCCTTGTCATTTTTAGCAAAGTAGACTAGGCTGCTTAGGTGTTAACAAAGATAAATTGACTAGTAGCCATGACATATCGGTATTGACTACTAGCCATGACAGATGGGTATTAGCACCTATGTAGAATGAAGCAACTAGGAGCCGCCTTAGCCTATGTAGAATGAAGCACCTGTTGGTGCCTTGTTTTCTCATTTTATCCTCCTTTGCCCCCTTCTTTCTTTTGGGTTTTTAGCAAGTACCCCATGAAGAATTTAGTATATCCGGAAAATGCTCTGTAAAATGCGCAAATATATATATATAGCCTCAAATCCCCACATCGAAATACCAAAAGGTTTAAAATATTCAAATACACCCTCTAGGTTGGTTTCCACATCTTGGGATTTAATTTTCACCGTCGGATTTAAAAGACCTAACCGTAGCCATCCAATCAAGTGTGTCCTTCGTTGGGGATCAAAATTAAAACCCAGGGGATGGGATCAACCCTAAGGGTTAATCTGATGAATTTTCCATTTTGACTATTTTTCAACATTTTAGACATTCTTTGTTTATATGTACACGATCAGATGGCTTTGATTGATTTTTAAGATCGGACGGTGAAAATTAAAACTCCATAGATGGGAACATCCCTAAGGGGCCTATTTGAATATATGTAATCATGGTATATAGAGAGACCCCCCCCACCGTCAAGTCTATCATCACTTTACATCACTAACAACTTAGGTTTTATTTTAGAATGAGAAGTATATGTACAATGTAGGGAGTTGTTTTGCATATATGAGATTCTTTAAGGAGATATTTGCTAAAAACTCCTTTTTTTTTTTTTCCTTTCAATGGTCTAAAGATACCTCATCTCCCCTCCCCATTTCTTCTTCCCTAGTCCAGCTACTCCTTATTCTCTTCTCCCCCTCCCTTTCCCCCCTTCACTTTTTCCTTCTAGTCTAGGGTTTCCATTCCCGTAATTCACTTCCATGAGCTCCATCATTGAGTTGAGAATCTTGAGATAGCATTAACACATGGAAAATCAGTATTATTTTAGCCTTTTGGTAGTTTTAGTGAGGCTTACACCTCATTATGTCTCAAGGCTTATGCTTTTTTAGACTTTCACAAAGTGCCTCATGACTACCTTTAAACCTTTTAAGGTCACATGCCATTATCTAGATAAAATGAGCTTGAAAAATGTTTGCTATGAATTAAAGCACAACGAGGTCAGTTGGACATTTTAATACTTTAGTAAGAATGCATCACCCTAATTTCATAATGATATGACCTATTAGACATTTTTATTTTATCTTAAACACGAATAAATTTTAAGCCAGACTGACAACAGATGCATAAAACCAGAACATGATTTATTGGAAATGGAATGAATAGGAGTGGCAGGGGTAAAAGGAAATACCTGACATCTCACTTCAATCTTGGTGTCTTTGTCCAGATCAATAGTGGTAGCCTTACCTGACATTAACTTATGACCTAATGTTCCGGCAAGACAGTAACTGAAGAAGTACGAGGAGGAAAATTGATCAATCTGACAAGGATTGTGGTTTCAACACTTGTATCAACATCTACACTTAGAAACCATGCTCGCTATAACATGTTCAAAGTTAAAACATTTTCCAACCCATGTGCTATAATAAAAGCTGAACCATCAATCAATGGTCAACAAGGATTCAACATGGATCTTCAAGCATTTGAAAATATGACTAGTTGTCAACTGATTTCACAAATTTATCAAGACTGAACTATTAAATAAAAATACAGGAAGCTAAGTCAGGACAGGGGATGATATAGTTGACATTCAACACATAATGTTGCACCGGTATTCATGCTATTGGCAATAAAACCATGTTAGCAGTTTCAGATTAAGACATCTTTTTTATTTAACAGTTTAAAAAACAACAAAGTGAAAAATAGATAAATAATGGAACCTGTACTGAAAACCTAATAAGCAGAAAATATGTTACACAAATAAATCTTTAAATATATAGGCTTATCAAATATCTAAATTATATATGTCAGAGATGTTGTACTTCAGTTCCTATATCTGTCAGGGACATATTATGCCTTGTGGATAAAGACTCCACTATCTCAAGGAATGCCCCAACCACCTGTAACTATATCAGGCTCTCTCTCTCTCTCTCTCTCTCTCTGTCCCTTTTTTTAATATATCTGCCAGATGGGGAGAGGCATTTTGCCCTCTTCTAACAGCAGTCGCATAGCTCTGTTCAAGCAGGGTAAAATAAAATGTCATATCTGCTCAAGAATGCTCCAAAAGAAATGGCATCACCATCTGTCAATGGTGTCCAAGATTGAAATCGCATGAGGAACAGGAGAAAAAGCAGAGGTGATGACAGCAGCGGACAATGACAAGCAATGATGGCAACAAATGCATCAATGATGACATTCACAAATGCAAGGGAAACTTGGGGCTCTGTAAGGGGGAGTGAACACTAATTGCTTGCAGCCCCCTGACCTTCCCCATCTCAAGAGGGGTACCTGGCAAATTGACCTCATATAACTATACATCTAAACTATTCATACGTAAAAAATATATATATATATATCTCTAAGAATTCTTTAATAATCATAAGAATTTCTGTAAATTTTCAAAAAAATTGAAAGTATAAAAACATACTGTGTACGATAAAAAATGTTTTATGATATGTTTCGTTAACCTACTGAGGTGGTCTGAGATATGAGATTGTAAACTTCATAATGTTATGTGGTGAAAACCACTTTCCAAAATTAAAAAAAACAGCATTGCACGGTCAGAAATTGTATCCTACTGCATCTACTATGAAATTAAACATATTATTATGTGAATTAATACTCACCCAGGTAATGTAACAAGGTTCTTTTCGGATGGAGCCCATTGTTTGAACACCTCAACAGAGAAGCCACCAGTAAGCATTCCAGGAGTGGCAAAGAGAACACATGGTCCAGGGTCATTAATCATTGCTGGCTTGAATGAACATACTGCAATATTGAAATACTCATTACAATGGGGAGAAAAAGGAAAGGCCAAAATGCATGAAGGAAAAGAAGATAACTAGAGAACTAAAGGGTATTAGACATTTGTAGTTCTAAGATCTTTTACATCTACCTACTCTTCAAAATAGTATGCAGACATAAGCACAACCCTAGTACGAATTCTTTTTTATCATACCACATACAATGGAAATTGCATGCTTCATGTGGAAATAAGAACTAGTGGCGAATATTGTCATACCAGAAAGAGAAGCATGGAACCTAGCGGTCAATATTTATTAACTAAACAGTCATGATGGATACATTTAGTTTCTACAAAAGTTGTGAAACTCATTACTCTTGTCCATGTCCTCGGTCATTGCTTGGCTAGTGCCAACTTGGTTGGCACTGGCTTCATGAAATTGTAATGTTGTTGAAGGATTGTAGGAATTCTATGAATTCCTAGTCCCATTAATCTTATCTATCAATCAACCAAGTGATCAACAAAAACTGTACATCTCCCTCAATGATGATCATTCTTGGGTAATGTTACTCCAGACTTGATTTTGGATAACAAAACCGAACATCTAAAGCTTAATCAAATTCGCGAGAGGAGAAACTCAAGACATCAAGGACAGATAAATGCAAAAAATGGCTCTAGAAGAACCAAAAGATGACAATTCAAAAGCCCAAGTAAAGCTTCAAAGATTACCGAAGCAACCCTGACAAAACACCTCAAAAAAGTGCACAAAAGGCAATCGATCGGCCATGATGTTGTTCTAATTTTGCATAGAGGTTTATTTTTATAGAAGAGAAGAATCCGCTCAATCCATCAACAGTTTTGGTGGAATGGCTGAACATTATCACTAGTAACTTGAAACAGAACACCAATTGAAAACAGTCTACTGTTTTAGTAGATTGGTCGATTGATTTCTGCTTTTTCTTTCTTATTGAGCCCTGGGGACAGATTAAAATAAGAGGCTGGAAAACTTAGATAATCATAGTTAAATGTGCTTTATTTTATTGCCATCTTAGAATGTTTTTAGATGTGTGGGTTCGTATGTCATTCACATGATGAGATAGATTAACAAACATGTACGCGGTTATGCATGCCTCAAAGGTGTTGTATTGTTGCAATTCATTAAAAAAGATAAATTCCATCACACCAAGGAGAATGTTCTCCTTACAGATAGTTTGCCATAAAAACATGTCACCAGTTACCCTACTCATTCATAGGTAAGGTCTAACCCCAACCATTTAGGAAATACAAGAAGAAAATCTTTCAATTCTGTTGAGATGATAAAAAGGAGAGTTTCTAGCTGACTTAAAATTTCAAAGAAGTGGTAAGTCTTTAGGAGTACTACTATAACTGTCTTGCACCAATTTTCCATCCATTGAATAACTCTTCCAATGATGTGTAAGAAATTATTAAAGTCTCTCTTTTGGAGTTACGAGGGCAAGCCACTTTCCACCATTTCATAAGCTTACAAATGTTATCAAACCCCTCTCACTGGAAACCTAAAGCTTCAGATAGAATCTTCCACCGAGCATTAACAATACCACAACCACAAAACAAGTGGCCTATCTTCTCGAACTGGATTTCATATTACATTTAAAATAGAACAAGCACCCCCCTTTTCTTCCGGTTTGTTGAACATCAGATTCTGTAGATTCTGAGAAAGAAGAGGCCTCCATGAAGAGGTTGTCATCCTTCCTTCTCCATCTTTGTTAGCATCTGCATTTTTCTGGGCTGTAGCAGTCCATGATGTTAAAAGGCCAGCCAGCCCTTATCCTCAAACATGACCTCTATGATGGGTCAGCCCAAGACAAAAATAATCAATAGCAACTGCATCATCTGAAAAAATTGAAAATCATCCTACTTCTATTATCTACTCCACATTTGTGTCATTAATGGAAAGGATGCAAATTATCCAATTCATATAACCAGACAAAATGCATGAAACAAAAATTCACCACATCTAGGGGTGTTCACTATTTGGTTCAAACTGAAAAGCCAAACCAAACCGGCTCATTCGGTTTAATCCAAAAAAAATTGGTTTGGGTTGAAACCAAATAAAAAGAAAATTTGGTTTGATTTGGTTTCTACTCTTCAAAACCAAACCAAACTGAACAAACAGAATTAGATACAATGACATAAATTTAGTGTAAACTTTTAGTGGTTGTTGTTATAGATAAGTAAAATCATTGAAAAATATTAAATATAATGGAGTAATATGATTGTCTCTATTTAAATTAACAACATCTTTCTTCATTCAATGTAAGGTGAATATAATTTTCTTTATTTAAATCAAAGTGTAAAGAGTAATATGACCCTCTATTTTTAAGATGATTTAATTTCCTTCATCATTATAGTAAAGCTTTTCTTTTATATTTAACAAAACTATCTATTAGAAGGTACATTAGAATAGTATATTTAATCTTTGTTTATGCAAATTATTTACTCATTATACAAATTATTAAATTGTTGAAGACTTATTTGAAAGCTAGTATGATGACAAAACGAACCAAACCAAACCAAACTAATTATTTCAGTTTGGTTTCAAAAGTATTTGGTTTGGTTTTGTTTGGTTTGAGAGTTTGTATGGTTTGGTTTGGGTTCTCTAAAATTCCTTTAAAACTAAACCAAACCGTGAACACCCCTAACCACACCCACCCAATATCCAGCTCTGTTTTAGCTTACTTTTAATACCCCTTAAACCTGCTCACAAATTTCCTGAAATCTCATGATGGGTATGTCCATATAGCCTTACAAGTAAAAGCATAAATTTAATAAGTTTGATGGGTAAATGTAATAGAAAACAAACATAGGATTTTATTTGAAGTCTTACAAGTTCTTGATCCTTAAAACACTTATTAGGCCTGAAATTACTGAGCCTAAATGAACCTAACCAAATGACATTGTTAATGGGCCATACAGAGAGTGGACCACTTAGAACCCATTACAAGGAGGCATTCTAGCCCCCAGCCATGCACCACCCCCACCTTCTATAAAAGGAGTTATGGAGGTGGGTGGCTCTCCCTTTTAATTCTGATTTGCACTACAGCAGCAGGAGGGGGGGGGGGGGAGAGAGAGAGAAGAAAACCCAAAAAAATCCCAGAAATTCAGAAAAAATCAGAATATATATATATATATATATATATATATATATATATAAGAGTTGCCCCAAACATACTCGACACATCCGTATAACCTGATCTCTGATTGAAAGATCCGTAAAAAATCAAAAATTATTATTAGGTTCACCATTAAGGTCATTTGTTTGCTGTTTGGGACTCAGTTTTTTTATTTTTGAGAGTAATTTCAAGTATTTCCATCCATTTCAACGTTGGCTTGAAGAATATTCCATGAATATTTGCTTCTTTTAAATGATTCTTAACTAAAAGGATTTATTACTAAATTATATCAAGTTTATAGGGACTAATATCAAACTATGCAAGATACAGGGATTTATTTCAAATTCCCTATGTTTATAGGGACCGATATCAAACAAGCCCAAAATTAAATTAGTCATGAATGCTCTATGGTTTTAATTGAGCACATCTAATGGCTCTTTTATACAGATTCTGTAACACTGGAACCTGAAAATATGAGTTTCATACAAGACATTATTGTTTCTATTTAACATGTGCAGCATCATTAGTGGAGTTGGGATTAATAGATGAATACAAAAGCTCTAGTGTTGTCTATACATGATAAAAAAGGTTGAACCTTTCATGCCCTACTAATGGTTATGGTGAAAGAGACATAGTTGTCCATTTAAGAGTAGCCAACAATAACTAGAAATAAGTGTAGGTGTAGTTATCAGGTCATGATGTGACATGCATAAAGAGGTTTCTTAATGAGCCTTCCTTGATTTGACATATGGATACTTGAGAAATAAATTGAGAGTTTTTGGCCTTCAAAGGATGCAACTCCTATCACATGAAGCCAATAAAGGGCTAAGATGTCATAGGTATTAGATGGCCAAATGATCTGTCATATGGAAGCAGGTGGTGTGGCAGTAAACCGGACGTGAGTTAGTATGTAGGTTAGCTTTGTTGAATTGTGTCAAATGCTACAAAGAGGCATTATAGTAACTGATTCAAAGTTGTGAGCTGACAGCCGATGTGTAGAATGTCTAATGTCAATGTGGCCTATTTTGTCTCAAGTCCCGAGTTGAATTGTTGAGTGTTGAGTGGCATTCTGCTTCTGAGTTTTTAGGTGAATAGATGTCCTTACGCTAACTCTCTTTTCCCTAAACGACTGTGGACCCTATTCAAGATGGGGGTGGGAAATACTTATCCACCAACAACAGTGGAGGTTGGGTTAAGACTTAAGATAGTCCTTACAACTATAGAGTATTGGGTCCAATCTCAAACTTTAGACCTAGGACAGTTAGTAAAGTCTCGCTTATGTGCACACATGGTCAAATCTTGAATACCACAGTTTCGCGAGCGGTGACCAAACTAGTCCTTCCCACCTGCCTTTTGCGATGGCTGAACTTCTGTAAAGGCTGACAAGGAAGGGCTTGGTAGAGTTTGTTCACAATGACTTCACTAAAGCATGTCTGATCATGAGTAGTATGTCGGTAACCTTGTTGCTTCTACGTTAGTTTACGCAAGACACTTTGGGGACAGATCGAGTATTCAACCATAAGTTCAGGCTGCCACCAGTCTTGAGATAACCAGATGAGCCGTTTTTTTTTTTTTTAAAGAAATCAGGTGTACAAATTTTATTAAAATAAATAGAGGAAGTACGTCATATGAAGCCGAGAGGAGAGATTCCTCTGGCTAAGAGACTCAAAAAGTAAAATTAAATGAATTTCATCAATCTAACCCAAGACCCTAATACATAATGACTCCAATGATACCAAAAGGATACTGCTTGAAGACAGATATTCTCAATGTAAATCATTGTACCTTGGAAAAGGTTATCATTCCTATTTCTCCAGATGCTCCAGTAAAATGCATGTGGAGAAAAGGAAAATCTTCTGCTGAAAGGTTTTCCTCCCTGCTACGTTGTATGTGTAATCTAGTCATGGGTAGGATTGGATGTGGTCAAAAGGAACCCAGTTATAATGGCCCTGTCCTATGATGACACTTTGGCCATAAAGGCCATGCTAGAGCCATCACTCCGGTTATATAGTGATGGTTTATGTGGCTTGAAAGAGTCAATTTGCAAAAATGGAAGTGTAAAAGAAACAAAAGAAAGGAAATGTACACCAGGAACTTCACACTTCAGTGAGGAAAGAACAAGTAAAGAGAAGTAGATAGCAAATATAATAATTTTAAAATTATCAAAATAAAAGAAATAATACCTTTAAGAAATGTTGTCTTAATTTAGTCTGAAGTTCTAGTAATTCATTTACTCCTGAAGTCTGTCTAAACTATGAAGATCTTAACACCCACAAATCAAAACAATAGAAGAAAGGAAGCAAAGAGTCCTCATACTCATGTAGAATTGTCCCTGACCACTACCACTCTTCATGAAACAAAGAGTGCAATTCCAATGCTAGGCAAGCAATTCGATAAGAAAATTTAGACATGTAATTTAATAATAAATTTTTATTCCAATGCAAAAGTTTAAACTAGAGTACACAATGGTATGCTACCCCAAGGTAAGCTATGAGACTTATATAAGACTTTACCTAGATTGGACTTTAAATATTTCATTTTTTACAATCATGTTGAATTATTCTAAAAGACTTAACTTTATTTTCATATGTCAAATAGGTAGGCAAAGGATGAACTAGATTGGGTCATTACACGATCATCCGAGTTTCTTTTGACCACATTAAGTTCACCTCTAACTGTATTTCTATTTTTCTACACATTCGGTAGCCTCTAAATAGGCTATAAGGGTCATCTGATTGTTAATTTCAAATAATAAGATATAGGATTTAGTTGGAATTTGTCACTTTAATGGTCATTTTGCATTCCTTCTTAGTCATCTTTAGTCCCACGTCCCCCACCCATGACTAGATTACTTATTTTCTGCACAACCATTTGTCTCGAGACCGGTGCTATCGAAGGGTAACCTATTTTGTGGTCAATTATTTGATTTATTCTAAAAGTGATGAATCTAACTTAAACCATAAGCAATATAGTTGCCAATATACTATCTCACATCGATGGAGTAACCATAAGCAAACACAACCAAGTCCTTGCCTATCAGTCTTAACTAATGATAGCTGTCACAAAAAGTGAGGCAAATGAGTAGGACTAGTCAGCCCTGATGGTCTACAGAACCATGAAGTCCAGCATCTGAACTCATGTGAGTAGAGATAAGACTCTCTCATTGTCCTAAATTAGAAATGTTAAAACTATACCTATATCTTATGGCAAATGTTTTCCAAGATCTTGACACTCCTCCACAGTCATACTTGGCTATGGTCCTTGACCCCCCAGCTTAATAAGGGTCTCGATCTTAGGAAAGGGAAAGCACTAGTATGAGGTCGTTGCTAAATTTCAAAGTTAAAGACACAAATAGCTTATGATCATACATAAACACAATCATAGCATGGTCATTACATGGCCATGAACATTTATTCCACAATCATAAAATGGCCACTCCACGGTCTTCTTCCTCCCCCAATTTAACGTACATAATATATATGCATATGAAGAAGTAGAACCCTTGTAGCATTTATATTTAATTACATGCTCAAGAATGATGTTTCCAATATCTTTGTTCTATAACTCATGCTGCTTCTATATGCACCTCCCTCCCCCCCCCACACACACACCAAAAAAAAAACCATCTCGCTTCTATATGACAACATATCACTTACTATATGGTCCTGCATCGTGTGAAACTCTTAACATACAATCAACATGACAGCGTGACATGGTTTATCTTACAAAATAAGATTTGTTAATCCTATAAATGTATACTAAGTGATTAGATACATCATAGGCCCATCTTAAATAAAATTTGATTGCTAGACTATTACAAGGCATCTAATAGAATAGGAAAAGATTCAGCTTCTAAATAAGAGTTAAATGCTACAAGTGACAAGTTTTCAATTTCCTAAGTATATTCTTATGGAAGAATCTACTTACACAAGATATACACAATAACATTCACTGAACAAAAGAATGTTTTGAGGTTTAGAGCTACACAGTACAATGTTAAAATAGGTCCTATTGTATACTGAAACATGCCAATAAGACAGAGACGTTTACACTTTCAACTTGACAAAGCTATAGATGAGGTTACACATTAGTATGATTAATCATGAGGTATGAGATTATAGAATTTTAATAGATTGGTTGATGTGTAGGTTGTATAGGAAATGCTTTATTCTTTATTGGACTAAATATTAATGCACATGTTAATTATTAAGTGTGTGTTGTATCATAGACTAAACTAAGGTTGTGTACAGGTTTAGAGGTACACAATATGGTGTTACAACATGCAATGTTTGATTGCAAACTCATTATTAAGACAAGTGCGCTTAGCTTTTCAAATCACAATAAAAACTACAAGTCAAGCTACCTTTTACAACATGATTAAACATGAAGTATGACTTTTAAATAGTGTCGGGTTATTAACCATATAAAAAAAATATAATAAGGTAACTTAAAATCTTTAAACAGTGACTTTAAAACTCTTCAAAAAAAACTCATTAAATCTTTTAATTGTTTACAAGGATATATCATTAAACCTTTAAAAGTATATATGCAAATTCAAATTTGAGGATTTATTTGAAAAACATTTAGAGAGCTTATGGCTTAATAGATTAGATTTCATGACACTTATGATGGGTTATTTTTAAATGCTCTACACCATGGTTGCCAAGTTTGACCAATCCAATTGTATCGCTAATTTGGCTAAATCCTGTTAGTAGGATAGTGAGGCCCCTTGGGGAAGTACCCTACATCTTTGACTTACTTTGTCATACTTTGATTTTTTAGCATAGAAGATGGGCAACATAATTTATAAGTTTTTTATCCTAATTAGAGGAAGTCATTTTATACATTACTCAAACATTGGTGTTTTAGTGGAATGGTCAAGAACATGATTTTCTTCTTGGAAAAGAGAGCTAACTTTTTATAGATTCAAGGTATGATCTTTTTCTTTTTTATATTTTTATTAGATTCAAATGGGGTACTTTTTATATATATATATATTTATATGATATACTTAAATGATGTTAAAGGAAATAAAACACCATAAAACTTATCATGTTGGGCCATTTTAGCGAGATTGATATAGTATATAATAAATCAATAGGAGATTGAGTGAAAATAAAAATTGATAACAATGGCTACAGCGACAAGGAGGCGGAGTGGAGAAAGGAGTGGAGGGAGTGTGGGAGGGTGTCCCGGAGAACATTCTTCTGGTAAGGGGGAAGGTTGGGTTACAGTGCAGGGGAAGGAGCCTCGCAGAATTGGTCACCGGAGGAACTTGGCTGCGGATGCTCTGCCTGTGGGACAAGATGTCTGTATTCGTTGTCTGGGTAAGGGTCATCATGCAGCTGGGTGCAGAGAAGCAGTCCGGTGTCTCCATTGCAAAGGAGCTGGACATAGAAGAAGGTTCTGTCCTTCTCTTCGACACTTTATTAGAAAGACAGATGTGGGCGACAGGATGTTGAATCCTGGCGAAGATCCTATTTCGGATAACAAGTCTTCTCCGAAGGTCTTCCAAGGTGTTGTGGAAATCACATGGTCACCAGAGGTTGTATCAGCAAAGCAAGCACTGGAGAATTGTGTTGTGGCTTCCTTCCGGAAGAACTGCACTGGAATCGCAATGGACTGTGGGGAGGCAAGAGCCATTCTGATGAAGCTCTGGCCAGAGGTAAAGGGCTGGAGCATTCAAAGATTGGATTCTCATTCCCTTTTAGTGAGTACAGAATCACAATCGTGGAAGGGTCTTGCATGCTCCATTGGAAGGCTACAGGTGAAGAAGGATTTTTTTATGGTATTTTCTCCGTGGAGGATAGATGTTGGAACTTTCCCTGCAGAGGAGGGAATTGAGCAGTGGTGTAGGCTTCAGGGGGTGCCTCTTCATCTATGGAACATCAACACGTTTCAGACGATCTGTTCCAGGTTTGAGAGGCTTAGAGAAGTGGATGGCAAGGGACTCAAGGAGGATAATTTATCCTTTGTGCGGGTGAAAATCTCAGTTGAGCGGATGGCAGATATTCCTGAAAAGATCAAAATTCTGGTAGGGGGTGGATTCTTCTGGATCCGTATCACAGTGGAAGAAGATGGTAAGGATAAATGTGCTGAGCAGGAATGGTCGTGGGCTGATGTGGTGGCGGAATATAGAAGGTACAGGTTGAACAGAGACGACGGAGCTGTAACAGGGAAGCCGGAACTCGGTGTTCATTCAGTTCTGGATGATTCCGGTTCCGAGTCAGAGAAGGCTACTTACCAGTCGTACTCATTTGAGACGAGTCAGAAGGAGGTGAAGAGGCAGATAGGTTTAGGTAGAGGCCTTCAAGTTTGCGGGGTTCCCAAGCTACACGGTAGTAAAGGGATGCTGGGGGTTCTCCCAGACTCCTTGAGATGCCCGTTTGTGCCGCATTCTGCTGAGGGGAAGGGTGCCAGATACTTTAATGAGCTGGGTTGCGGTTCCGAGGCGGCGTTTGAACAGGCCATACAGGGGAGTGCTGGTGATGGGTTATCGGGCGAGGAAGATGAACATGTGCGGGTTCAGACTACCGTCGATCCGTTCTTGTTAGGCGATCCAATTCTTAAGGATCCTAACATATCGGATCCTGACTTACTATCGAACCGGGGCCTGTCTGGTCCGGTCCAATCGTTAGTTCCTAAACCGCCATCGAACCGTCGTCGTCTTCCCCGAGTGCCTGCTGTCATCGCTCTTCACGGAGAACATAGTATCGGAAGAGAGATTACTCCGATCAGCGGAGAGAAGATTTCTTCCTTGTGTGCTCAGAATGGTGATGTACCTTACTCAAGGAGTGGTCAGGTTGACCTAGTGCCTCTTTGGACTGATGGAGGGGGGAAGGGGAATAGCGATGGTCTTCCGGTGGTTCAACTCCTCAAGGATGCAAGGAAGGGTTGGATCTGTGATAGGGTGGATAGGGTTTCACAGGAAGAGATAGGAGCGATTGTTTCTTCTAGTTTTCAAGATGAGCTGGAAGCTGAGGGTTCGAAAAAGGATTTAGGTGACAGGAATCTGCAGGAAGAGATACAGTCTAACCAGATAATGCCGTATGAAGCAAGTGAGTTACCGTTGGCAGTGAAATTGTATGATTATGAAGAAGTCTGGAAGAATGAAATTCTGCAGTTTGGGCAGCGTATAGGTGTATCCTTTGAAGGCAGGGAGGATATGGTTCTGAGCTTTCTTAAGAAGCTGAGAAGGAGTGATAGTCTACAACATTCAGTTAAGAGGAAAGGTACGGGTGGAGGTATCAAGATCGGGAAGAGAGAAGCAAGTTTTGTGAGAAATAATGAAGTTCTGGACAGTTTGAGAGGGAAGAAGATCAAGGAGAAAGGGAAACATATTGCTACATTATGAATTTGATCTTATGGAATATTAGGGGCCTCAATGGGGACATTAAGATGAGAGCTGTAAAAGATTTGGTGCATTCTCATCATTTGGACTGCATATGTTTACAGGAAACCAAGATGGCCAGTTTTGACAAATCCTCTTTAAATAGAGTATGTGGGTCTGTTTTAAATGAAATGGCAGTTTTTCCTGCAGATGGACTTAAAGGAGGACAGCTGGTGTTATGGAATGGAAACATGTTTGAAGGTAATGTCTGTGATGTAGGCAGCTTCAGCATTTCGGTTGCTTTCAAACATAAGAATAGAAGATCTATCAATGATTGTTGGGTCATTACATCTGTGTATGGACCCCATACTGATCAACAGAGGGACGGTTTTTTCCAAGAGCTGTATAGGTTGCATAATATTTTCCCGAAAGCCTGGTGTATCTTGGGAGACTTTAATTGTGTAAGGTTTCCATGGGAGAGGACTGGTAGACAGAAATGGAGCAATAGTATGGAAATCTTTAATCAGTGGATCAGAGATGTTCAGCTAATAGAGGTGGAGGTTCCAAACAGAAAATATACCTGGTCTAATCTACAGCAGGTCAGTATTCAGTCTAAGATTGACAGAGTATTGATTTCACCCGATTGGTTCAGGAGATTTCCTTTATCACATGTGAAAGGGTTGTATAGGTTTGTTTCTGATCATATCCCTTTGCTAATTATAATGGATGATAAGAGGAGGAGCTCCAGAATTTTCAGATATGAACTGAAATGGCAGAGGGAAGCTGGATTCAAGGAAATGGTTGGCAATTGGTGGCATCAAGCACTGGTGGCACATTCTACAGTGTATAATTTTATGGGCAAACTGAAGTGGATCAGGAAAAGCTTGAGACAATGGGCTAAACAAAAATTCGGAAGGGAAAAGGAAAAAAGGCAGAAAATGAAAAGCAATATTGAAGAACTGGAAATAAAAAGTGAGGTTTCTGATCTTTCTAATCAAGAATTGTATTCTTTGGAGTTCAGGAAAATTTATAATGAAGAACTTTTGAAGGAGGAAATTGGTTGGAAACAAAGAACTAAGGAGCATTGGTTAAAGGAAGGTGATAAAAACACTTCTTTCTTCCATGCGATGGCTAGTGCTAAAAGAAGATACTTGTCTATTGACCATATCAAAGAAGATGAGAGTGTCATTGAAGAACCCGAGGAGATCAAGAGCAGATTTGTGGCTTTTTTCAAAAACCTTTTCTCAGAAGATTTTCAGATGAGACCCCCCACATACAAGATGGCTTACTCCCTAAGATAGAAGATTCAGATGCTGGAAAATTGAGTGAACCCTTTGTGGAAGAGGAAGTAAGATTGGCTGTCTTTAGTATGGATCCCAATAAAGTACCGGGACCCGATGGCTTTTCTCTTGGGTTCTACTAATTTTTTTGGGATGTTATTAAAGAAGATTTGGTTAACTTTGTGCAAGAGTTTTATGACAGGCCGGAAAGGATTCAATCGGTCAATTCCACATATGTTGTTCTTATTCCGAAGTCAGAGGGAGCGGAAAGGATGACTGATTTTCGTCCCATCAGCTTACTCAATGGATGTTATAAGATTATTGCCAAGATCTTAGCAACTCGGTTCAAGAAGGTGATACATAAACTTGTAGGTATTAATCAATCAGCGTTTCTGCAAGGCAGATTCATCTTGGATAACTTTATGGCAGCTTATGAGGTTATACATCATTATAAGATCAGAAATAAGCAAGGTGTGCTATTAAAGCTCGACTTTGAGAAGGCTTATGATAGAATCAATTGGAATTGCCTCAAAAAAACTATGTTCCTTATGGGATTCAATGAAAGATGGATAAGATGGGTTATGAGCTGTATTTCATCCTCTACTTTCCCTATGTTGATTAATAGAGAACCGTGTGGATGCTTCAGCAGTTCAAGAGGTCTTAGGCAGGGAGATCCATTGTCACCGTTTCTTTTTCTGCTTATTGGTTAGATTTTTAGTTCCCTTTGGGATAATGCAGTTCAACTTGACCTGATTGAGGGGTTCAGAATAGGCAGGAACAATATACACTTATCTCACCTTCAGTTTGCAGATGATACGTTGCTGTTTTCTTCGGGAAGTAAGGAGGATATTCAGAATACCAAAAGATTGCTTATTTTGGTAGAACTTATCACAGGGCTGAAGATCAACTATGAGAAATCAGAAATTGTTGGTTTGAATGTGCCACAGCCTAGTCTTCTGGAGATTGCGAGATCCTTAAAATGCAGAGTGAATAATTTTCCTATTAAATACTTGGGCTTGCCCTTATCGGATGGAGCCTTAAGGGTGAGAGATTGGGATGGATTAATTAAGAAATTTGAGAATAGATTGGAAGGGTGGGAAGGAAACTTTCTTTCAGGAGGAGGGAAAATGATATTGTCAAAATCAGTCCTTTCGTCTTTGGCAATCTACTATGCTTCTATCTTTAAGATACCTCGGGCTGTGGAAAAAATTATTAAAGCAGTTAGAAGTTCCTTTTTTTGGTCAGGAGGGAGAAGTGAGAAGAGAGGTATTCATTTGATTAATTGGAGTAATGTTTGTAAAAGTAAGGAGCAAGGTGGAATTGGTCTTTGCGGAGTGGCTACTTTCAACAAAGCTATGCTAGCTAAATGGTTGTGGAGAAGGGGAGAATATCCGGATGCTCTTTGGGCTGTGATTGTGAAGGATCTGTACTTTCATGGTGAGAATAAATGGAATTTTTATCCCTCAACCAGCTACAACATGTCTTCAATCTGGAAGAATATTGTTAGATGTGCTGAATTTATGGATATCTCGAGTACTATTCAGGTGGGAAATGGTTGTGATACACAGTTTTGAAAAGATAAATGGTGTTCCAGTGTGGTCTTTTCTGAGCATTTCAGCAATTTATTCAATATTACTCTTCACCAAAAAGCTACAGTTGAGGATGTGCTATGTCATATTGATGCAGGTCAGATCAATTTACTTTTGAGAAGGGATCCCACGGATGTGGAAGCAGAAGAACTAGTAATGCTGCTTAATAGCATTAGTGAAGTCAGAATTTCTAGTGAGGTGCAAGATAAAAGAATTTGGAGATGGACCAACAATGGGCAGTTTTCGGTAAAGTCCATGGTCCAAATGTTGAACGATGGTGGTACTAGGGTGTGGTGGAAGGAGCTAGTATGGTCTAACCAACTTCCAAATAAGATCAAGGTGTTCCTATGGAAGCTTGCTTGGTATAGAATTCTTACGGGAAGGAGGGTTAAGAAACTTCATCTCTGGAAGCTTCTCTTGTGTTTTTTGTGCTCTATTTGAGGAGGATCAAAAGCATTTATTCTGTGGTTGTGGTATTATTAACATCCAGTGGAAGACCATCTGTAGATTATTTGGACTCAATTGGGTGGAGCAATCTTCTGTGTTGGATCTCTTACACTGGTGGAGTACTATTTGTCCCTATAAAGATTTTAAACAACTGTGGTTCTTGATCTGCCCGGCCCTTTTGTGGGCCATCTGGTGTGAGAGAAATAGAAGGAAATTCAATGACCAATTCAACAGTACTAATGAGCTGCTGAGAAGTACATTTAGATGGGTGGAAGAATGGGGAAGGGCTGCTGGTATCCTCAAGGAGGGGAGTTCTGCAATTTTTGACAAGGCCAGAAAGTGGAGGGAATTGATTTCTTGATGGGTTGTTCTTATTGTATTTCTGTTTTATTTGCTTGATAAAACATCTTATGTAATTTTTTCATCCCTTCAGCATTAGATGGGGACCAGGACGGGGCTTGTCCGATCCTGGCTGTGTTGCCTTCTGGGCCACTCATTTTCTGTGTAACCCTCCCTTTTATTCAATGAAATTGTGACTTAATGTCACCTTCAAAAAAAAAAAAAAGGATAACAGAAAATAGGTTTTTTATGTTAACTTTTACAGAACCTTTAATGGGATTTAGTAGATCCCTTAATGGGCCATTGTCCAAGGACCATTAGACTCTTAGCAGGCTCACTTAAATGGGCCATAAGTGCCCCACTTAGTGAGAGGTCCTTATAAGAGTAGGATGGCAGACAAGCCAACCCATTGGTGGCTGGCACTCAACAGAGAAAGAGAGAGAGAGAGAGAGAAGGGGGTGAATGAGAAGCTGGGGCTGGGGCTGAGAAACAACCCTAAACGGAGAGAGAAGGAGCTTAAGGAATCTCTGAAGAACCTGGAAAAGCTTCCCACAATTGTGAAAGTGGCACTTATTCATCTTATCCTGTGCGAGGATCAAGCTGGAAAGCAAAGGCTGCATGTGTGGTCTTCGGGACATGCTCGCGAAGGATGGAGCTTTCTTTTGGAACTAAAAGACCTACCCTTCTACTCTCAATGTTACTCTACTTTATTTTTTTTGTTTTCTTGTGTTTTTAACCCACTTTCAAGTGGGCTTTGCATCCTCGTACAAGGGAGATGCCGCTGACATTTTATACAAACAATGGAGGTTGTTGAGAATGAAATCTTGTAAGATGGCAGACTGGTTTTGACGAAACTTACATGGATAATAACTTGCCACTCATGGTTTGCCGTATCATACCGGATTGCGCCGACTCATATGAGTCAACTCATATTTGGGTGAGTTTGATCTACTAGTATGCACCAAGTCGGACCGGATCATGCCGACTCATACACGCATAAGATGTTTTAAATTGAGTTTTTCTCATTTGATAAGTAAATTTACACTTTTTTTATCAATTAATATGGTATATTTCTTTAAAATGTGGCTTAAAGTCATTATTTTTAACAACCTCATTGGCTTGACTCATGTGGCTCGTACGAGTTGGACCAAGTCGGATCCATATTGTACCATATCCAGAAAGATGAGATCCGATACGGATCAATGATATGGTGAACCTTGCTTCCACTATTTTAAAGTCACATGCTTCATGTTTAATTTCACTGTAAGTGGTAGCTTGACCCATATTTTCTATTCTAGTTTGAGAGGCTAAGCCCTTCATCTTCATAGTAAGTTTTTAGTCATAGTAATACATGCTGTAATGTCATATTGTGTACCTTTACTCTATAATAAAGCACACAATTTTTCACTATATCCTCTCCATAGAACTTAATCATCAACTTATAAATTAACTTTTCGCACAACAAAGAATAGAGTGTTTGCTATACAACATACATATCAACTAATCTATAATTCTAATAACCTCATGATTTATCATGCTGAAATGTATAACTTTATCCATAGTTTTTATTGAGTTAGACTGTCTAAATGTCCCTATCTTTTTGGGAAGTTTCAATTTTAACAAGGCATATTTAACACCGTATAATGCATCTCTAACCACTAAATAGATCTTAGTTTAATGAATATTATTACATACAACTTGTATATGCAGGTTCCTTTATATGAATACAATTAAGAAATTAGAACTCTGGCACATGCAACATTTGACTCTAATTTAAAGGCTGGACATTTCCCTATTTTACTAATTGCCTTTTAACAACCTAGCAACTAAGTTTTATTTAAGATGGGCCTATGATATATCTAAATCACAAAACATGCATTTATAGGATTAGTAAATCCTATTTTTAAGATAATACCGTGTCACACTCATTCATATATTAAAAATTTAATGTGATGCAAGACTGTATAACAAGTGATCTGTTGCTATATAGAAGTATAACCTATAGAATATAAATATATGGAAAGATCATTCTTAATAGATATATGGAAAGACCATGGAATGACCATTCTATGACCATGGAATGAATGTTTTATGACTGTAGAAAACCAATGAACGACCATTCTACGATTGTGTTGTTATATGACCATAAGTTATTCGCCTCTTTGACTTTAAGTTAGAGCAATACTTTTACATTAGTCTTTTTCCCTTTCTAAGACCAAGACCCTTGTCGTGTCAGAGGTTGGAGACTATAGCCCAATTATGACCATGGAATAGTGTCAAGACCTCACTTTTGAGACTAGGAGATACAGGGCGATTGTTGGTGTTCCTGACTTAGGACACTGAGAGAGTCTCATTTTTATACACACATGGTCGACTTCTAGATATTATGGCTCTGCAGACAGTTGGGGCCGACTAAGTGTAGACACTTGATCTTTCAGGATGGCCGACATTAACTAAAGCAAACAAATAATGACTTAGTTAAGTTTACTTATAGCTACTCTACTAGGGTGTATAATGGTGACTAGCATGTTGGCGACCCTATCACTTGTAAATTGATTAGGCTGGGTCATTTTCAGATTAAATCAAACAAAATGACTCCAATCCGATCATCCACGTAGCACCTATCATATAATCCGTCGAATCTCAACCTAATACCTTTGAGACCCTATATAAAAGACACCTAGAATGGTGATCAATAATCCTCTAAATCCCCATATTAAACCTATAAAAAACATATTTAAAAAGTATATAAAAACCCTCAATATAATAGAAGTTCAATAAAGTCATGGCATAGAATTAAATGATAAAAATGTGAGAACTTATTTGGAAAATACATAGAAAACCTCTGCTCTAATAGATTTTTTTTTTTTTTTTGAAGGTGACCAAAATAGGCCACAGATTCATTGAAAATAAGAGCAAAGATTACACCATAGAGCGACACAAAGCTCTCAAGACACACCAAAATAGATTAGCACTAATGACGCTTGTAATGAGTTATTTTGGACACTTTACGTTATGGTTGTTGGGTTTGACCAGTCCAAACATAGCCTTGATTTGGTTAAATAGTGTTAGTAAGGCAATGAAGCTCCTTGGAGAGGTATCAAGAAGCTTTAACTTATTGTACTAGACTTTTGTGTTTTTAGCATAGACGATGGGCATTTATGATTTGTGAAATTTTTATATTAATTAGAGGAGGTCATTCTATGGGTTAACCGAACATGAATGTTTTTGTGGAATCGTCAAAAACATTATTTTTCTTCTTGAAAGGGAGAGTTGACTTTTTATAGATTTATGATATGATTTTTCTGACTTTTTTTTGGATTCAAATGGGAGTACTTCCTTCATTTATATGTAATATCTTAAGTAAATGAAACTAAATAAATAAAAGCCATTCACTTGAATGATGTTTAGGGGAATAAAAATACCTAAGATCAATCAACTTTATAATAATAGACATACAATTTAAGAAATCATAAGGTGTAATCTATAAAATTTTATTTCTTTTAGTGGGCTTAAAATAAATGGAGAAGCGGTTATTGGGCCAACTGTGGGCCTACCTTAATGGGCCAGCCACTTGTAAGGTGTGGTTCCTTAATAGGCCATTAAGTGAGGCCCAATAGGGAAGCTGATGGCAACTATAAAGGCAGCTGCCTCCCACCCCTCTATAAAAGAGGGTGGATGGTCAGCCCCTCCCCATCTTGGGCCAGCTTTAGCGCAAGGGGAGGGTGAGAGAGAGAAGTTGAGAGTGGGAAAGCTAGAAAGAGAGCGGGAGAAATAGAAAGAGAGAGGAAGGAATAGAAAGAGGGAGGTAAAAACCAGATGTTGAGTGTGTGAAAGTGTGTGTGAGAGAGAGAGAGGGAAGAGGAGGAGGAAGAAGAAGAAACCAAGGTGGAGGAAACCTTTTCAACAAGACAATGGAAGAGGAAGAAAGGGGAACTCCAACCTGCTGGTGACAGAAATTAGCGGAGCAATCTAATAAGCTAGGTAGAGTGCTCTCTACCCCTCTCCATTCTTTTCTAAGCCTTCTTCTCCTCCTTCTCGTCCTTTCCTTTGAAGAAAGTGGATACTTTGTAAACCCCTATATAACGGGGGAGGTTTTGCACCGGTTTTATAGCCATGTTGTTGTGAGGGGAAGTGTAACTAACTGTGGAATAGGGAAACCTTTAGATAAGAAAAACCTGATTGAAAACTATTAATTCCTTGTACTAGGTTATTGTAAATCTAAAGCAAGAGCATACTGCACCTTTTAATTCTGTAAACACGTATGAAATATGAGGGGATGTATTTCTTTAACCCACCTTGATGTACATATATGTAAATTTGCTGTTGGATGTGTTTCTTATTAGGAAATCCGGACAGGTTGTATTTCCATTTGGCATGGATTTCTCCATTTATGCATGCCTATGTATGTGAACCGTCCTTACATGATTTTGATGATCGTATCATATTAACAGTGCTAAATTGGAATCAACCCTTTACTATGGGTCCTTAAGAAAAATAAGGATCAGGTTGTAGCCCTTTTATTGGGGGTGTGGTCAGGCCCCAAGCTGCCCTTTTATTGAGGGACTAGTGTCCTAGTCCTAAGCTTTGTTGACCATAGGACAGAGAGTGGAACCTCCTCTTGTGTGCACACATGATCGAGTCTAGGATAATACAAAATTGCAAATCCTTTGACCTGGGAGGTCCAACAAATAGGCACGAACTAGATGGAGTATCACACAAACCAAGTTTTTTGCGACTGTTATTATATTGTTGCCATATGTTAATTGTTAAATTACTGTGTGAAACTGTATGAATTTCTACTTTCGTGTTTTGCTTAAATTTCGTTATTTAATTACAATTGAGCATGTGTATTTATGGGATTACCCGGAGAGTCTCATTTCCATCTAATTGAGCTTTACTTGACTGTCTATATTCTATTAGTTAGATAGTTTTTATATTCTGCAATACACTAGAGACATTTAATCATTTCGTTTAATTGTATTCTAGTAAAATTGACTAGTGTAGACACTCTATATGAGTTGTTACTAACTGCCGTTCTTGCTTCTTTGTGAGAGTGGCAGGTAAGGAAGTTGGTTCTTAGCAACGGCAAATGCGAAGATACAAGAAGAGGATAGGGTAAGCAGTGAGTAGTGTAGTGTGTGTAATGTACGAGTTTTTAGTTACTATTCTTTAGTTGGATGAGTCCTGTACTCATCCTCATATATCAAAGAACTAAAAGAAAGCATGTACAATGATGTACTTTTGATTTCTTGTTCAGGCAATGAATATAAATCTATTTGTAAGTTTCCTATGATGTGTTTGTACTATTTAATGTTGTTTATATGTCTCTTATGTTTAACTCTTCCATTTAAGGCCTACAAATCACCAAACCTAACATGTGTTTGTTTATAACTTTTCTTAGTTAGCCTTAATGCCATTAAGGCTATAATTTAGACTCTAGGACATTACACTCGTTTAGAGACAACTGAGTGTATAGAAAAATGTAAACCAGTTAGAGATGGAACATAACGTAGTTAAAATGAATCTAGATGACTGTATAATGACCCGATGTAATTAGGCCTTTGTCCACTTATTTGATGTATAAAAGCAAAGTTAAGTTTTTTATAATAATTCAATTTGATGTATAAAAGCATATTGAATTATTATAAAAAACTTAACTTTGCTTTTAGTCAATATGACTCTAGTTTACCAAGTCTCTTGCACTCTAGTTTAAATTTTATTGTTAAATTACATGTCTAAATTTTCTTATTGAATGGTCTACCTAGTATTAGAAATGCACTCTTTGCTTTGTAGGTGAGTGGTGGTCAAGGAGGATCTTATATCAGTTTCATCACTTACTAGCACCCTTTATTCTGTTTTATCTCAATTTCTAGGTGGCAGGGTCATCTGAGTTTGGATAGACCTTAATAAGAGCAAACAAATCAATGAGACTTCAGAATAAATTAAGATAAAATTTCTTAAAGGTATTATCTCTTTTATTTGGATAATTTTAAAATTATTATAGTGGTCATGCACTTCTCTTTACTTATTCGTTTTCATGTTGAAGTATGAAGTTCATGCCTTCCTGATGCATGCTTCCTATCTTTTGTTTCTTTTGTATTTCCATTTTTGCAGGTTGACTCTTGCATGCCACCCAACCCATCACCATATGACGGGAGTGATGGCTCTAGCATGGCCTTTATAGCAGAATTTGGGTCATCACAGAGCCAATCAGTGTTTGAATGCCCAGTGAATCTTTTGGTTGTCAAAGTCTAGGCATCTAGTATATTTGAGATTCATATGCACATTGCTGACTTTTTCTCACTTGACTAATGAGAATATCACACAGGTACCAGTAAAACTAGAACCAATGTCTATAATCCGAATTTAGGTAGGACTATGTACAAGTCTATCTAATAATAGCTAATATCTAACAAGAACTAGCACCATCTTTGAAGTTTCTGTCATTAAATAGCTGTTCCATCTTCCCACTCATTCTTTAGGATAGGTAAACACTTTCGCTTTACTTTCCAAATGCCAAATCACATACAAGAAAGATATGAGTGTGTCCTCACACTATGTCCCTGTCACATCTATGGACATAAGATTCTTCGAAGCTTCTCAGATGTTAAACAATTTCTCCTTTATGGGTATCCTCTAATGTAATTATTTACTCAAATTCAATACTACATATCAAGCACTGAGATAGCTTCCCCATATTTTCAGCTCCAGTTCTTCCTAAATAGGGATTAGACCCATCTTTAACTGTATAAAGGTCATCACTAAACCTCCACACAAATTGATCCTCCAATATCAACTGCCATGTACCAGGCAAGATACCCCAAAGGCTCTGTCATGGCCATAATCATAAGATCTGAAAGTTTAATATGCTCATTCAGTAGTGGTCTTTTCTTAACCACAAACCAGGAAAGGACATTGTCTGAAATCGCTAAACAACATTTTGGCCATCATCAACATACGGTAAAATATACAAAAAGATATAGAAAAAGAAAATATGCTGCATACCAACTCAAATAAAAGCAAACATCAAATGGCAACATTGGAAAACAAGAGAAGAGCAACTTCCAAAGAAAATGTGAAGTTACAAGTTAAAAAGAAGGAATACATCAAAAACCAAACCTATTAAGAAAATTGCCAAAAAAACACAGTTGCAAGAAGCTAAATGGGTCATGGAAGTCGTCACTTATTTTGCATGTCTACTATTAGATTGCCATCAGATAGTATCAACCTGAGGTGTACAGATATTTGAAAAACTACTAAAATTTAAATGGCTAGTTGGAATGGAGCAAAATATGGAGTGGATAGTGAATTTTTGTTTCCATCTCATTATATCAATTAGATAATATGTATTCGCTCCACTCCATTATGAGTCAAATGTGAAGTAGATAACAAAAGTCAGATAGTTTTGATTTTCTCCAAATAAGATAATTATTATTTTATTATTTTTATAAGCCAGTCCATGAGGGCAGACCCATCACAGTGGTCATGCTTGAGGGTAAGGGCCGGCTGGCCCTTTCACATTATGGGCTACCTCAACCGACAAAAATGTTGATGCTAACAAAGATGGAAAAGGGAGGTTGACAACGACTTTATAAAGGCTCTCACCCTTTCCACAATCCACAGCCCCTGATGTTGGACTAAGGGCATGTTTGGAGTAGTTTACAAGTTTAAAGGGTTTGAAATAACCCCATTTTCTGACAAATTTTGCACGGTACAAACTATTAATGATGATAATCTCTGTTTTGGAATTGCATTTGGGACTTTTTTAAGTTGCTAGATTGTGGGTTTCAAATTTACAACAATACGAATGGCTATAGAGTTAGCCAATAGGGCAAAAATGGGAAAGACGTGTAAAAATGGGATATCCCGTCAAAAAGCACTTAAGGCATGGGGGAATCCTTAACCACTCTGCTTCTGACTTTCCTCCATGTGGTTCTCCTGCAGTTACTCTCTCCCCCCATCATAGTTATCCATGACCCACTAAACCCAAGGCAGCATTTGGAAATGCACAATTGCTGTCGGCCGATTCCAATGATTGTAATCAGGTAGATGAGCGTTTCCAAATGCAGCCCAAACAAGAATAAGCGGGATAGGCTTGTCACATTTTAAATGTTCTAGGAAATTCAGTACAACGTTTTTTTTTTTTGAGGAAAACGTGGATTGCACCACCAATTTTATAATGAATAAAAAGAGGTAGTACAAACCAAAAGGTAGAGGAGAGGTTCCTCACCCAACAAAATGAAGATGCACTCTATGGATAGATGTTGCTTACATTAACTACACTACGCCAGGAAACATCAGTCGCCTTAGACAGAAACTTACAATTAACAAAGCCAAAGCCCTAAACAAAATATTCTCAACATAAACTTTACTGCCCCCTAAAGATGCAGTCATTCCTTCCAAATGTTCTAACAAATCGCATGTGGAAGAATATAGACCGATTGTTTTGTCCTTGTGGTGTTTTAAATGCTTGGAGGAAGATTCTATCCAAAGCTTTTAGGCTTCCAATGGGACAGGTTGGATCACATCTACAAGCTTGAAAAATGGTGGAAAGTTGCTTGTCCTCACTCCTCATTACTCAGGAAGAGAGGAATGGTTTGGTCAGGTAATGCCCAAGCCAAATTCTTGTATCATCTAATTGCTTTACCTAGCATGTGAGTACACTCGACAAAACTGCCTTATGATTTCTTCTATATCTCAACCAAAAGAAATATACCAATAGTGGCACTTACTATATCCAAGTGAATTGTCTTCTATCTTTAGGAAATGAAAGAGTTATTCCATTATTGATCACTGATCATAGTAGATCAATGGTGTGCGGCATCAAAATGGAAGTATGACTTAAGGCTATTGATGAAGTAGAGGACTAGAGGGAATTTAGGGGCAAGCATTGCAGAATTGGATTGGCTCCTGGGGTTGTCTGGACTCAATATGATCCAGATAAAAATTGGAATTGGCTTATAATCGGCCTAGGGACTATGGAGTAGCTCTAGCTAATTCAAGTCAATCTCCATTTTTCCCCTACTTTTTAAGATTTGAGGAGGGATATCTCCCCTTAAAATAAGATCGGCAATCGCCAATCATGATTTGAGTCAGCCAAGTCTGATCAGAATCGGTCGATTGTGCAAATCATCTTTAGGGAGATTTTAACACTTCCATAGACATCACTAAAAAAAGCTATTCAATGGAAGGAGAACAGGTGCAAGGCAGATGTGGTAGTACCCCCCGAAGACTTTTTCACTTCTTCACAATTTTTTCCTCAGGTGGAACCTCTCTTTTTTATCACCTCAACAGAATTGAAAGTTTTTCCTCTTGTATTTCCTCCATAATCTAAGTTACCCTTCCCTGTATATGAGAAGGGTAAGAGCTGACATTTTTTTTATGTGAGTGAGCCGTAAGAGGAACAAACTCCTTGATAATGATGAAGTTACTTTTCTTTTAAATTTTTAATGAATCGTGGCATTATACCACCTTTAGGGAACGTATAACCATGTACATGTCTGTTAAACAATATTCATCATGTGAAATGAACCCACACATCTCCAAACATTCTAAGATAATAACAAAAGAAAGCATGTCTAACTATGTGCATCCATGTTACCCAACCTCATATTTTATTTTGTATATACAACAATTTCAGATGATCTAAAGCACTCATAACTAAGATATTTGCCGATATAAGTAGTGCAAGTTGGATAACTATTACCATGTTTGAAATCAAAAGCATTGTTTATAGCGGAGGCATCCTTAATCTTCTGACTCGTCCAACCAATAAATGTCTTATAATACATATTGGCCTGAATTGTCAAACCTGAGAAAATGACAAGGAAATGAAATAACTGACATTAAATAATCAACTAAGGCCTTAAGACTTCCTGGATGAGACTTGTCAATCAAAAAATTAGGAGAAGAAAGCAAAGAACAATTAGCACAATGATTGGGCAAGTCCTCACACCAATTTTGATATACAATAAGGGGCACACAATCTCCTCAATGATGTCATTCTCCCCAATTGTGCAAGGGCCTAAAGGAGTTATAATCCATCTATATTTTAGTCATTTGAATCAGAATGTAAATTACCAAGAACTTTCAATATAATTGGCCTTTTTTTAAGTGGATGGTACCACTGAATTATATAAAGTCAAATGTACAAAAAAGGTGATAGTATGGCCATGGAATGCAGAATCGGCCGATCCCGATCCGGATCGGCCGATTCGGATCGAGATCGGCAAGTCCCGATTCGGCCGATTCTGGCTGATCCAGGCCGATTCCAGCCAAGGAATTCCGGATCGGATCGGGTCCCCGAATCGGGACCCGCCGATCCCGATCCGACTCGGATCGGATCGGCCGAGTCGGCCGATCCAGATGAAGTCTCGCCAGTCCGACTCGGCCAGATTAAAAAATAATAAAAAATTAGAAAAAATCAGAAAAAATCAGAAAAAAATAAAAATAAAATCAGAAAAAATTACATACATATTATTCAATTGATGTACAATAAGAATGAATGTTATTCATGTACATCCATAAAAAACCCTAAACCCTAAAACCCTAAAACCCTAAACCCTAAACCCTAAACCCTAAACCCTAAAACCCTAAAACCCTAAACCCTAAACCCTAAACCCTAAACCCTAAACCCTAAACCCTAAACCCTAAACCCTAAACCCTAAAACCCTTAACCCTTAACCCTTAACCCTTAACCCTAAACCCTAAACCCTAAACCCTAAACCCTAAACCCTAAACCCTAAACCCTAAACCCTAAACCCTAAAACCCAAACCGAAACCTAAACCTAAACCTAAACCTAAACCCTTAACCCTTAACCCTTAACCCTTAACCCTTAACCCTAAAACCCTAAAACCTAAACCCTAAACCCTAAACCCTAAACCCTAAAACCCTAAAACCCTAAACCCCTAAACCCTTAAACCTTAAGGGGGGGACCGAAATCGGCCCGAACCGGACCAGATCGGGTCCGGACCGGCCGATCTGGCCGGTCCGGCCCCGATCTGGTCCGGTTCGGGCCGATTTCGGCCGGTTTTTTTTTTTTTTTCAAATCGGTGGGGGGGAACAGTGAAATCCCCCCCGAATCGGATCGGAACCCGCCGATCCCGATCCGAATCGGCCGATTCGGATCGGAATCGGCCGATTCCGCAATCCATGATTCCAGCCGATCCGATCCCGATTCGGATCGGGATCAGAGGGTCCCGATTCAGGGACCCGATCCGATCCGGAATTCCTTGAGTATGGCTCAGGAAAAAAAAAAAACAGAAAACCCTCTACGGAGCATATGGTGACTCATTGTGTGTCTCCCAAAAGATAAAAAAAGAAGAATCAACAAGATCTCTACAAAAAGTTGTCATCCATTCCCTGGCCCTAGAACAAACAAAAGCCACCACTCCCTCTAGGCTAGAAACCTCCTCTTGGAAGACCCTCTTGTTTCTTTCTGATTGTATAGCCCATAATGTGGTATGAAGGATCAGCCACCACATAATATGATATCCTTTACATACTATAGGAGAAGACCAATGCCAAATCAATGCATCCATCCTATTCTCCAAATGCTTGTCCTGCTGAATCTTTGCGAAAAGAAGCCCCCAATTGGAAAGAAAATTGTCACTTAAAAAATATAAAGACCAACATGCCCCTCAACTTACAAAAGGAATGGGAGGGTACAAGGGTCTTCCCCCCCCCCCCCCCCCCAAAAAAAAAAAAAGTGCTACAGTAATACTACAGTTGTGCTATAGTAAAAGAGGTATGAACAGTGACGTGAACAGTGCACTGTCGTGGGAATAGTACCCAAATCCCCTCAAAAATAAAAAAATAAATAAAAAGACCCCAAAATCAGAAAGTATAGGGGCGAAAAAACCCAAAAAATACCCCTTTTCACTGCTGCCCAGCGGCAGCCCAAAATGATTATGGGCCTGTCGCCCCTTATAGGCGACAGACCCAAAGCATTGGGTCCTGCCGCCCATAGAGGGCGGCAAAGCCCAAAGCTCTGTCGCCCCTTGTTGGCGGCAAAGCCCCATGAAGGGGTTGTTGCCCCCAGTTATGCCGCCCGCCCATGGCAGCGTGCCCCTGGGCTTCAACCTACAAAAAATAACTTTTTTAGAAAAAAAATTGAATCCATGTGGGCCCCACACATGCCCACATAGTCCAATAGAGAAATGCCATGTAGATCTCCATCGCCTCGTCATCGCCGCCACATCATTGCCACCTCGTGCTCCGTCATCACCAAGTGGACCAATAGAGTGGAAAGAAGGCTTGAACCAATTATGCTTTGCCACCTAATTATGGCCCACCTCCAAGAACACACAATGGCGAGTTGTCGAGTGTCATTGAAGCCTCATCGGCCCGTTGTTGCCTAAACGTGCAACGGCGAGCTGTCGAGTGTCATTGAAGCCTCGTCAGCCCGTTGCCGCCTAAACGTGCAACGGCGAGCTATCGAGTGTAATTGAAGCCTCGTCAACCCCACTGTCGCCTCGGCGCAACAATAATGAGCTGTCGAGCACAACTAGAGTCTCATCGTCCCATCGTCACCTCGGTGCGGCAATGGCGAGCTGTCGAATCAAATTGAAACCTCGTTGTCCCACAATTGTCTCAACACGGCGATGGCGAGCTGTTAAGTCAAGACAATGCCTCTGGCCCGACATCGTATATGAACAATGATTCGGTGAGCTGTGAGAGTTATTTTATACAAAATGCCATGAAGTCGTTATCGATGCCTCTAAGACTTAACGGTGCCATCATAATCCATGCCTCTAAGCCTAGGCGACGTCGTGGAGAGGCCCGCCTCTAAGCGTTGGCGGCATCATCAAAACCCCCGCCTCCAAGTGCCGAAAGCGTCATCTTCAAACCATACCGCCAAATGCTAGCGGCATAGCACCTTCTTCAAACCACACCGTCAAGTGCCGGCGACACAGCGCCATCTTCAAACTACGTTGCTAAATGTTGGCGGCGCGGCGCCATTTTCAAACCATATTAAAAAACACGTTACCAAGTGCCGACGATGTCATTTCAAGCACCATTATCAAGTGCGCTACCGCCATGAATAGTGTCATGCCACTTTGAATAGTGCGTCGCCGTT
Source organism: Zantedeschia hybrid cultivar (assembly GCA_030544215.1). Classification (NCBI taxonomy): domain Eukaryota; kingdom Viridiplantae; phylum Streptophyta; class Magnoliopsida; order Alismatales; family Araceae; genus Zantedeschia; species Zantedeschia hybrid cultivar. The sequence goes on along the minus strand of JARZZO010000002.1, from coordinate 55,594,868 downwards.
AGGAATAGTGCACCATCTTCGTGAATAGCGTCACCGCCACTATGAATAGTACGCCACCACTACCATGAATAGTGTGCTGCCGCCGCCATGAATAGTATCGTCGTCGCAATGAATAGTATGACGTCGTCATGAATAGTATCACATCGTCATATCACCTTGTGCCCATATCTGTCTGTGGGATCTGCCCAGGACAATCGTCGTTGGGGCATGAATAGTGCACTATGTCATGTACACTAGAGACCAGTCAAAATAAGCCACATCATGTGCGACTTCGTGCTAATGCCCGACACTATCCATTTATGGGACTCGTCCTGGACAGTTGTCGCCAGGAGTAACAATGCACCCGCAAATACACTATGCGTAGTTGTGCCGATCAAAGCCAATATGTTGATTCCTTCAAATAGAATGTTGTCTCACGATGCTGCCTATCTGTGTGACCCAACTAGGAGAGTCATCGCCAGAGGATGAATAGTGCACAACATGTGATCTCATCCAAATGAACAAATGAAGTGTGTCAACGAGGCACAATCCCTAATGAAGGTTCGGTGGAGCTAAATCGCATGTGAATAGTGCACCTCGATAAGTGTGTTGCATATCCTTTTATTAAACAAATGAATCAAATCATATCCAAGCACAGTCGAATACTCCAAGACAGACCTGACTAGAGTCAACGCCCACATTGGGCACATGAATAGTGTTGATGAATAGTGCATGTGAATAGTACTTTGAATAGTACTTGTGAACAATATCCTCTTATAATGCAGGGGATTGGTGGGGCCCACAAAGTGCACCACACTATACTTTCTGAATGATGTCTCTGTAATATAATATCAAGACCAATGTCGATCCTTTTAATATAATGTGCGAGGAATAAAACAAGAGCGAAAGAGAATTGTGCCGCATAGCAGCAGCAAGGCGTGGAACACTTCCTAAAAAAATCAAAAGGTTTTCTTATCGCAGTAGGATGTAATTAACGTCAATCTACAGACCGGCGGAAAGAGTCCGAATTCAAAAGAATCCAGAGAACCTTTTCTATGGGCAAGTCAACATATAATGATCAAACGTTCCGATGGCGGGCAATCATGACTCATTCAACCAAATAAAAATCCAAAACAAATCGGTCGGATAAAAAATGACTGCCAACACCCTCATACTTTAATAGCAAAGTTGCAGCACACGAACAAATGATCCATGGACTATTCCACCTCTCCGCATAAGCTACAAGTGGAGGGCACATCACAACCAAACCGAAGAAGCCTGTCCATACTAGGGAGTCTGCCAATGGAAATCCTCCAAACCAGAATCTTGACTTCCAAGGGGGACTTGGGAGCCCAAATCTGACAACAATAAGGCGAATGACTACCTCCATCTGCAATAACATAATATTCAAACTTAGCTGAGAATATGCCACATGCATCCCCGCCCCATCTCCAAGAGTCCTGGCAAGAAACATCAAGCATATGTCCCTGAATGACTAGCAGCAAGGACGCCAACTCCTGACTCTCCTCATCCTGCAGGTTTCTTCTGAAGTAAGGGACCCATTTTACATGCTACAATTGGCCTTTTGAAAAGAGTAAACAGATCTTATTCTATTCTCTTGGACTGCAAGGAATTACTGCGGCTTCCAACAACCAGAGAAGGTATATAAACAATTGAATAACAAACCTAGATTTGATTAAGAGAATAAATTCATGAAAATGCTACTCTCAACAGGGGACTTTGTCAATTGGTAAGAGAGTTAAATTTAATCCGAGATTCATAGACACTTTTAAAGGAGCCTTGGTTCAATGGTAAGGTAGTTCCATCGTGACCTAGAGGTGATGGTTTCAAAACCAGAGAGTCACTTTGCAAAATGCAGGAGTAAAACTGCATTCAATTGAGCATCCCCAGAGCCTGCAGTGGCAGCAGCCTTGTGACACCAGGCTGCCCTTTCTTTCATTCATATTTCATAAAGACTCGATATTTATGGGAAGGAAATGAACAGGTGAGATATGCATTGGCCTTCCCACCAGAACTGTCTAACATACATTACAATGCACGTGTCCCTTTTGAGAAAGTATGAGCTAGATTCTTTTCTTGTCAAACTATAAGCCCATTCAAATTAGAGAACATCTGACCTATACTGAGACACTAGTGCAAGTTTTACCTAGAAGACGAGCACAGAAAAACAGTATGATCTCAGTTAAAGTGTTGTGAAAAACATCAGACAACAATTGATGCTACTTGGTAGTGAGAAGAGAGATGCATGCCAAATACCAATTTCCTTGGGTAGGTAACCATTTACATATCTGAGCAGATTTGGAGAACCAAGTTTTTTCAAGAAAGAATGCAACGTCCATCCTCTCATTAACAACAAGTGATGTTGAACCTAACACAGCATATAAACCTACTAAGGTGGTGGTTGATAGGTCTTAATCAGCTATTAATCTGAAACGGACGACAAACCTGATTAGAGTTGAGGAAATTTTTTCTTGTAGCTCTCAATCGCATTTGTGGGTAATTATTTTCTCAAGCACTAGCCTAGTGCAAGGGTAGCGAAAATCAGTGAACATCCTAACATCCTAGATAGGATAATGCCACTCAAGAAAATAGTAAACAGCAATGGGTATCATCATAAAAAATATATAATTGCATAAAACGCAATTCTTGGTCAGAAGCATAACAAGCATGTGAAAAACTTCAATGAATACTGTAAGATCCTAGAAATGTTCTCTACAAACTCCCAAGAATTCCCAAGAAAAAGTGTAAAGAAGCCACAGAAAAATATTAAGGATATATATATACAATTATGAAAGTTATAGGGCATAAAAATAATAAAACAAAAACTTTGAGCCGTTTGAGGACCTATTTGTAATTTCAAAAAGACATATATGTAAAATAAAAAGTATAAAACTAAATAAAATAGTTGTGGGGGTTCATTTAACTTTCATATTATAGAGGGGTTGGAAGTAAATTGTTTAGGTACCCAATTGGGCCGGATTTAATGGACTATGTATAGGTTTTAAAACAGTCCATTTAATGGGGGGCTTTAATGCCCTTAGTGGGCCATTGAAGTGGCTGCCCAAGCCCATGAGTGAGAGGTGGTGCTTATCCTTTTAAGTCTAGAAGCTTCCCACCTCTGAGAGGGGGAAGATTAAATAAAACCCCAAAAGGGGCTGCATGTTCTAGTGGAGCAGAAGTAGAAGAAGAAAGGAGAGGGGGAAGGGCCGGTTCTGGCCAGAGAGAGAGAGAGAGAGAGAGAGAGAGAGAGAGAGAGAGAGAGAGAGAGAGAGAGAGAGAGAGAGAAGGAGCTCAGGAGCTGCGGTTGCTGCTACTCTGCTGTCCCTGCTGCAGAATAGAGATGCCTCTGCAGATTTTCTTGGGTGAAGGGGGTAGCTTTGGGGATGCTTGGAGTGCCATAAAAAGGTAGGAGATTTAATCTTTGTTTTCTCTCTGTGCCTCTGCAGATTCACGTTATTTGCTAATAATTTTATACCACTATCAAGTTGAATTCATACATCTAAACATGCGGTTATGTTGCTGAAATTTTGAGGGGCTAAGAAGACATTAAAATTGATATTTTAAGGACTGCATGTCCTAGTTTTAGTTACAGGTTAACAGCATATTATATGCACATATAGTTCTTGTATAAAGATAAGGTTTATTATATGCACATATAGTTCTTGAATAAAGATAAGGTTTATTATACTAAGTGATAACATGTATGCATGTTAGTTAAAAAGCAACTCGGTGGTAGGATGGGAGAGCGACAGGAGATGGCGAAAAAAGGATTAGGAGGGTGTTTCTTATGGGACAGAAGGGATAGGTTTTATGGCGAGGAGAGGCGATGGGAGGACATCCGCGGCCATTACCCGAGCGATGGGGGCTCTTCTCAAGCTAGAGGAGAACAGAACAGAGTAACGGAAGATAGAATACAATGTCTCCGATGCCTGGAGAGAGGTCACAGGGTGTTCCAATAACGGAATGCGTTGGTTTGCAGGAGCTGCAGGGGACTTGGCCACAGAAGCTTTCAATGCCAAGATTCCCTCGTTGAGAAGGAGAAGCCTCCAGTGTCGTCCTGGTTTGAAACTCAAGGTATGCACAACATTCTGTTTTCAGATGTTATAGAAACTCCGTGGTGTCCTACCTTTAAACGGAATGAAGAGTTTCTTTCTTCATCCTTGGTGGCAATGGTTAAGAAGGGCAGTCTATCTTCAGAGATGTTGGAAGGATATTTACACAGCTTACAGTCAATCAAAAAAACATGGAAGATAAGGAATATACAGGATGGGATTTTTCTGGTTAATTGTTTGGATCCAGGTTTCATGGAGCTACTAAACTCTGAAGTGACGACGGTGGAAGGACTGGAGTTTGTATGGCGTAGGTGGAAGTCAACTATTAATACGGTTCAGTTTGAGGGAAACCGTAATGTTTGGTGTAAGGTGTATGGGATCCCATTACACATATAGGATGTAGAGGTTTTTAAAACCATTGCCAACAAACTCGGATCTTTGAAGAGGGTGCACAGGGAGACCGTTCAATGGGAAAGCTTACAGTATGCTAAAATTCTTATAACAGTGGATCAGAAATTGACCTTCCCGCAACTCATGAAACTACAGTGGAAAGAACATATCTTTGTCATAAAAATTGTGGAGGATATTTTTCCAGTAAGCAATCCAAGGAAGGAAGAATGGATGTACAGGGAGGTGGTTCAGGCGTATAAGGAGTATAAAGAGAATAAGAATGTAGAGTATGTTGGAAATATCAAGAGCAGGAACGAAGAGGATGGGAATGGCGAGAGGTTGAAGACGACGGTTCGTCTGTTGAACCGGACTGGTTTGGAGAGTAAGTCAACTAATGAGCCGAACCAGACGGGTATTGTGCTCAATCCAGATGGATCTGTTACTCTCGATAAGCTGAACCGGATGGGGACTGTACTCGAACCGGTTCAATCCGTCTCGAGCGTCAGTACGAATTTAAATGTTCCAGCGTGGAGCGGTGCGGTTCAACTTATGGCAAGTCAAGTTATCAAAGGCGTGCGGCAAGGTTTACGGAAGGAGCAGGGAAGGGCTGTTAGGGTTTTTCGGCGGCGCCGGGAGATGACTGCAAAGAAGACGGAGCTGAAGGCTGTGTCGCAACAGCAATTTCTAAGATTGGAAGGCCCCCCTTCCTCATCGGAAGTGATGGGTGAAATGCAACAACTTCGGCGGGGATGCGGGATAGAAGTTTCTTTCGATTTGATCAAGAGCAGCGACATAAGCGGTGCAGTTACATATGTAGATGCCGTAGATGGGGGTGCAATGAAATGGGGGATTTCCTTGATTCCGGGTACGCTTAATATGTGTATGCAGGATCCCCCTAAAATCCCGCTTCCTCTTTCCTCTTCAAAGTTGTCAATAATACTACGGTGCAAAATGAGGACAGTAAAAATAGGGAGGAAGATTTTCATTTAGAAGAAGGAAAGGGGTGCAGGCCGCTTACTCTGTTAGGGTATCTGACATATAAAGATCTAGTGGCCAAGGCAGAGGTCATGGGACTGGATCTTAAGGAGAAAACAGGGGAATATAGGAAACTGTGGGAAAAAGAGTGTAGCCAACAAGGGCGTGGTAAATTCCAAACCTAAAGGGCATAGGGAATTAAGTAGTCTGCTTAAGGGTGTAGAAGAAGAGGGTGACTTTTCGGTAATAGTTTCACAGACGCGGAGAAGGGCAGTCCGCGGTCTAATATGAAAATTCTAAGCTGGAATGTAAGGGGTCTGAATGGCAGAATCAAGCAAACAGCAGTGAGGGACTCTGTTAAAAGGTGGAAGATTGATATAATCTGTATAATGGAGACTAAAATTGAAGCTTTTGACTTAAGTCAAGTCAAGATGAATACAGGGTTCAGGTCTCCAGATTTCATGTTCCACAGATCTGAAGGTCAATCAGGAGGCATTCTCATAGCTTGGGAGTCAAACATTTGGTCAGGCACTCTAGCAGACGTGGGAGAACATATAGTGACAGTAATCCTACATTCTTTGCTGAATGGTACGAAATGGCTGTTATCAGGAGTGTATGGTCCAAATAGCTACCTGGGATGAAGAATAGTGTATGCAGAACTACAAAAGTGTAAAGAGAGATTTGATCTTCCTTGGTGTGTGGGGATTTCAACGAGGTTAGAGTTCCAACTGAAAAGAGTTCTTAAGGAAGAATTACTAGGGACATGAAAGATTTCAATAATTGGATTAATTCTTCGGAATTGATTGAGTTACCTCTGAATGGCAGAAGATTTACCTAGAGCAATTCAAGGATTAACCCGTCAATGTCAAGAATAGATAGGGTGTTTATTGATGTTAGATGGGAGATATTATTCCCTTTCGCTGTGTTGTGTGCGAAGCCAACTTTTGTGTCTGATCATCGCATGCTCATGGTGGAAAGTAATCAGGATATTCCAAAGAATCGGCCGTTTAAATTGGAGAAGAGTTGGATGAAAGTTGAAGAATTCAGAAAAATGGTGGAATACAATTGAAAAACTGTGCAAACAGAATAACAAGGGGTAAAATGTCTGGCCTTTAAATTGAAAAAATTAAAGGCATATATTAAAGTTTGGGCACTGCAATGGAAAGAAAAGAACAATGAGAAATTCTATGCATTAACAGCTGATATTAATGAACTGGAGACTTATGAAGAAAGCAGATCACTAACTGAGCAGGAGAAAGCAAAACTAACAATGCTCAGAACTGAAATGAATGAATGGAGTATGGAGGAGGAAACTAAATGGAGACAAAGATCCAGAGTTCAGTGGTTAAAAGAAGGAGATAACAACCCACGATTTTTTCATATCAGTGCTAATGGCAGGAGAAGACGGAACACCTTTTCTTCCTTGATAGTCAATGGGGTGTGGACAGATGATGAGCAGGTTATGATTGGGGAAATACTCAGTTGCTACAAATATTTATTCTCAGCAGAACAGAGGTGGCATCCAGTATGGTAGTATAATTAGGTTAAGAAACTAGAGGAAGATGATAAGGAGTTACTGATGTCAAATATATCAGAAGAAGAAGTTAAACAAGCAGTTTTTAATCTGGGAAGTGAAAAATCACCGGGTCCAGATGGTTTGTAGATGTTCTTCTATCAATCTTTTTGGGACCTGATGCGGAGAGAGGTGATTCAGGCTGTTCGGGATTGGTTTGTTCACCACAAGGGGGGTGAGTATGTGAATCACACTTTTATAGTTCTTCTGCCAAAGAAAGAAAATTCTATGGAGCTCAAAAAATTTTGCCCAATCAGTCTTTTAAATGGATCATACAAGATTTTCACTGAAATCCTGGCCACTAGAATGGGCAGGATGATAGGGAAATTGATTAATGAACAACAAAATGCATTTGTGCCAGGGAACTTATTTGATTCCTTTATAGTGGCACATGAGGCTCTCTCTATAATGAAGAGAGAAAGGAGGAAAGGGATGTTGATTAAACTGGATTTTCATAAAGCATATGATAAGGTTTCACGGGCATGTCTATGGAATGTACTACACAAACATGAATTTCCAGACCAGTGGGTGCGAATTCTGCAAAATTGTTTATCTACAACAGCTTTCTCTACAATTTTTAATGGAAGTGTGGAAGGTTTCTTCAAAAGTTCCAGAGGATTGAGGCAAGGAGATCCTTTATCGCCTTATCTCTTTATTCTAGTTGCCAACATACTAAGTATCATGTGTCACAGGGCAGAGGAGAAAGATTGGTTTCATGGAGTTAAAGTGTTGAATTCTGGATCCAGTATTTCACATCTGCAATATGCAGATGATACCCTAATTTTCTTAGGAGGGCCAAAGCAACTCCACAAACTTATGTTTGTCCTTAAGTCTTTTGAGTTTACATCAGGTCTGCAAATCAATTTTGAGAAAACTTCTATCATAGGAGTTTATATGAATGAAGAGGAACTGAATGAATGTGCTCAGTTTTTTGCATGCAAAATAGAAAGGCTGCTGATAATGTACTTGGGTCTCCCATTGCATTACAATTCCACAAGGATTGCTGATTGGGACACTCTGGTAAATAAATTGCAAAGGAAACTCTCACAATGGAAAGCTAAGTATCTGAGTCTTGGAGGCAGGATTACCCTTCTTAATTATGTTCTTTCATCTATTCTGGTTTACTCTATGTCAGTTTTTGTGATACCGAAGGGGGTCATCAAAAAAATTGATATAATCAGGAGCTTTCTGTGGGGAGGCAATAAAGATAACAAAAAAGGTATCCCGCCGGTACAATGGAAGAAAGCTTGTCAGTAAAAAAAAAACGGAGGGATGGGAGTTAAAAATTTGAGAATCATGAACCTGTCTCTGTTAGGGAAGTGGATGTGGAGAATGCTAAATGATGAAGAACAGCTGTGGAATAAAATCATGACACTCAGGAACTATACAAACCGTGGCAAATTCAATATTCTTAACACAGAACACAGAATTATGTCTCCCTTATGGAAAGGTATCATGATTTCTGCGGAATGGGTATTTAAATTCAGTAAGATTACTGTGGGAAATGGGAAAAATACATACTTATGGCATGATAGATGGGTTGGAGATTATTTGCTTAAAGATAAATACTAACTTATCTTCAATCTTGCTGTGTATAAATGGAATAAAATTGAGGAGGTGTATTCTTGTGAGAATGGGAAGTTTTTTTGGAACATTGTCCTTCGGAGGAATCTAAAGGATGCAGAGATGGAGCAATTTTCAGAACTTATGTGCTTCTTGTATACTATCAAGATAGATCCACAGAGTCATGATAAGATGGAATGAAAAGAAAATAATGGGACTTTCTCTGTAAAATCTTTGTATGCCTTGATTGAAAAGGAACTTAGCTGTATCTCCCTCGTATAAGGGAATATGGAAGGTTAAGTCGCCATTGAAGATAAGAGCCTTTATGTGGCTACTACTACAAAAGAGAATTGTCACAAAGATGTACAGAAGACACTGGGGCATTAACAGTTCAACTGTTTGCTCCATGTGTCACATATATGATGAGGATGTGGAACATTTATTCATTCATTGTGCAATAAGCAAAGAAGTCTGGCGCATTATTTCTGCAAGTCTGAACCTGCAATTGAATTTTCAGCAAATTCAGGAATTATATTCTTTCTTCAGGAATCCTCAAACAGGAATGACTAAGAGTCGGCGGAAAATTATCTCAATTCTGATCCAAGCGGTATGCTGGAGTATTTGGAGAAGCAGGAATGACAGTGTGTTCAAGGGGACTAAAGTCTACATTGAGAATATTTGCTTGCAGGTGATTTCTTTGTGGTATCAGTGGAGTAGGCACATTTTGGGTATATCTTGTGGTAATTGGAATAGAGTCACTAGTCATATGTAACTGTTTTTCTTTTTTCCTGTTTTTTTTGTTTTTGTTTTAGAGGAACCTCTCCTCTAGACCTTTGGATGTACTCCCTCTATTTATTTCAATAAAATTGGTAGTACACCAGAGTTTATTAAAAAAAAACATGTATGCATGTTTAATGGGAGATTTTCTGTTAAGCTCTTGTAGCAACAAAACACATATGTATACAGATTTTAATGATAATTGTGGACAGTTTGTGCACACACAGGTACACATTTTTTTTTTTTACACAGAGTTGATGATAATAGTGGAACCATTTTCATGCCGTTTCGAGGCTGGTTTATCCTCTATTGGATAGGATAATAGAGGATAATTTTCATGCCGTTTCGAAGCTGGTTTACACTCTATTGGACAGGTTGACATCTCACTTGATTACAAGTTTACAAATAGTATTGGATAGGTTTATTAAGGGATTTTGTATCAATTATGGGTTTGTGATCTTATACCCTCTATTGAACAGATTTTTGTGAATGGGTTTTTGCATTAATTATAAACAGATTTACGTATTATATGTGGACAGGTTTGCATATCACTTAGGTGCAGATTTGCAAGTGGTACTATACCCTTTAATTGTACCCTCTAATTGAGATTTGAAGTGAGCTATGTGTTATCTTTAATTGTGAGGTTTTGTATAGATGTGCAAGTGGTACTATACCCTTCAATTGTACCCTCTAATTGAGATTTGAAGTGAGCTATGTGTTGTCGTTAATTGTGAGGTTTTGTGTAGATGTGCATGTGTTTGTGTGTGACTGTGAGAAGGAGTGTAAAAGTAGCTATGAGGGAGTTATGTGTGTGGCTTGTGGTGGTGGAGGTGTAGACATGTGTGTGTGGATGTGTGCAGTGTATGGAGGTAGAGTTAGGTGCAAGCTGTTTTGGGCCTAGTACTTCTTTAGTATATCAAACTAGTAACCTCAGTGCATAGAAGTTTACCTCCGCCTAATACCAAAAAAGTAACTTCGGACCTGTGCAGTGTATGTACGTAAGATTTTTATGAGCTATTTTGTTAAGTGCATGTCATGAGGCATAGGTTGTATATTTTATAACTGTTGAGCATGCATGATGTTGAACTTATTGGGCCATCCAACTCAAAACCTTAAGGCTATGAGTGGAGTAGGCACCATCTATTAAACACCTTTTGATTTTGTCCTTTTTCCGATGTAGGACTATTCTAACACGCCCCCTCACGTGCAAGCCGATTTTAGGCTCTGCCACGTGGACCACAAATATGGGGTGCGTGGCCCGGTTCGTAACCATGGGCTCTAGTACCATGTTGGAGGGGGGGTTTTGCCCCTGTTGAGCACCGCCTGGGTGCTTCGTGTTGCTGTGTGGAGGGGGGCCTTCATGCCGCTGCGTGGAGGGGGAGTTTCGCCCCTGTTGAGCACCGCCTGGGTGCTTCGTGCCGCCGTGTGGAGGGGGGCTTTGCCCATGTTGACTCTTGCGCCCCGCCTGGTGCGGTGAGTGTGGAGGTGCCGCAGCATGGAGGGCGGGTTCGTCCCATTTGAGTTCGGCACCTCGCCTGGTTCGTGCCGAAGGGTGGTTAGTTTCTCGGCGTGTAGAGGCTGCAGTCCCAGTGTAACCCGCCAGTTCCGATCCCATCATCCTCTGTCGCCATCGACGCGGGTGTATTTATCTTGCCGACGCAGCTCTACGTTTGGTGTAAGGGGGAGGGACTCCTTCTTCTAGGAGGATTCATCAGCACAGGCTTATTTATGAGATGGTCAGCGTATAAGGATTTGTTTGTCTCTTTTTTTTTTTCCTATGTGCTGACCCGTTTGTTGTTGTGAGACATTTTGGTCCGTTTGTGTTTTTTTTTTTTTTTTGTTGCAGCAGAGGCTTTGACCCATATTTTTTTATTGTTGCAATGGCGGATTCGACAAACTCCACTCCCGTCCTGACCTCCAACGCGAAGCTATATCATATGTTGGCTACCTCTACGAAGTTGAATGAGACTAATTACCTCGAGTGAGCGAGGTCGTTTCGCCTCTTGCTGCTGTCTTTATGGAAACTTCGGCATATTGAACAAGATCTACCTACCAAGGAGGACAAGAAGGCATATGATGCCTGGGAAGTTGATGATGGAATGGTGATTTCAATTTTGAATAACAGCTGTGAACATAGTATATTTAATATTGTTGTCTTTTTGGAGACTACTAAGGAGATGTGGGACACACTCAAGAAAATATATTATACTGAGCATAATATATCTCATATTTACAATATATATTCCAGGTTGTTTAATCTCAAACAGGAAGGAAGACCCATCTCTCAATATTTTGTTGAAGTTCAAGGTTTGTGGAACGAATTGAAGGTATCCTGTTATTGTTGATGCTGCCCAATTGGAAAAGCAGAAAGAAGAGTTTATTGTTGCAAATTTTTTGTCTGGAATGGATGATGGTCTCAGACACATTCAAGATAATTTACTTGCTGATACTCAAGTTCCTAGTTTGGCTGGTGCCTATTCTCGTGTTCTTCGAGCGAGTACTAAAATGAACCGAAATGGGACCACTTCTAGTGAGACAGGAGAGTCTGGCAATACTTTTGCTCTTGCAGATGGAGGTCGTGGCCGAGGTCGTAGGTCACCGTGTGTTCATTGTAATAAGACCGGACATCAATCAGATTTATGTTGGAAGAAGTATGGTAGAGGTGGTTCTCGTCTGTATCCTATTGCTAATCTAGAGCCTCTAGTGACTCTCAATCATCTGCTACAGAGTCTATACAACCGTCGGTGCATCAGCAACCTACGGGACCATCGTCTGAAAAAGGAGTTACATTGTCGGTCGAAGAGTATGAGGCCTTCTAGCGTCTACTGAAAGGCTCCTCAGCATCTACTTCATCTTTTCATGCCACCACATCAGGTAGTGCTTCTGTAGTTTACAATAATTCATCTTGGATTGTGGACTCTGGAGCTTCTTGTCACATGACAGGTAGTCGTTCTATTTTCTCTTCTCTACACTTGTCTAATACACATTCTCCAGTGGCTGTGGCAGATGGCTCCTACACTTCTGTTGCAGGGAAAGGGACTGTTCATACTCAGTCTTTGACTCTACAAGATGTTCTTTTTGTCACAAAGTTTCCTATTGGTTTGTTATCCATTAGTTCTTTGACTCGCTCTTTGAATTGTTCAGTGACGTTCTATCCTTCCTATTGTGTGTTTCAGGATCTACAGACGAAGAAGCAGATTGGTGGCGGTCGTGAGTCAGGCGGATTGTACTACCTAGTTGATGGGCCTCTACAAAAACACCAGGTGTCCTCTGCTCTTGACACTTCCTTTCAGTGGCACTGTCGACTAGGGCATCCGTCTATTTCCAGGCTGCGAGATTTTGTTCTTATTTCTTCCTCAGTGGCTAATTTTCAATATGAGGCTTGTGAGCTTGGGAAACATCATAGGGTTCCTTTTCCTTCCAGTGAAAATAAGAGGAGTATTGCTCCATTTCATCTTGTGCACTCTGATATCTGGGGACCGTCTCCGGTTACCTCCATATTAGGATTTTGTTACGTTGTTACTTTTATTGATGATTTTTCTTGGATGACTTGGCTATTCTTTTTGAAAGTTAGATCAGATGTGTTTGATGTATTCAAATCCTTTTATTCAGAAATAAAAACTCAATTTTCTACCTCAATCAAAATTATGCGCATCGGCAATGCCAAGGAGTATGTTCAGTCTTCTTTTGCTGCCTTTTGTTCTATGAATGGCATTATTCATCAAACATCTTGCTCGTATACATCTCAATAAAATGGTGTTACTGAGAGGAGGAACCGGCATTTGCTTGATGTTACTCGTACCCTCATGTTTCACATGAATGTTCCTAAATATTACTGGGGTGATGCCGTTCTTACCTCGTGTTATTTCATTAATCGTATACCGAGCAGGGTGCTTGATGGAAAAAGTCCTTTTTGTTGCTTGTATCCAAATAACAATCATTTTCCTCTTACTCCTAGAGTCTTTGGATGTAAGTGCTTTGCTCATACTCTTAGGCCAGGTCATGACAAGTTGTCTCCCAGATCTGTTCCTTGTATTTTTCTGGGATATTCTCGAACCCAGAAAGGGTACCGCTGCTTTGACCCTCGGTCCAAGAGGTCGTTTGTAGTGGCTGATGTGAGTTTCTTTGCGTCAGTGCCCTTTTATGCTTCCTCCTCTCTTCCGTAGACTCCTCCAGTACAGACCTCTTCCTACCCTGTACTTCTTGATATTATTTCTTTGGATGCGCCTACCGCTGCCCCTGATTGTGGTGTTGATCAAGGTGCTGAGGATCCCAGATTTGGACAGGTTTATCAACGAAGGTCTTACAGTACGCCAGCCACTGCATTGCCACCGTCATCTTCGTTTGTAGAGGCTCCTCCACTGGTTGGTGAGATTTCTATTCCTTCTTATGATCTGGATCTTCCTATTACTCTCCGTAAAGGAAAACGATCCTACACTAAGCATCCGCTTGAAGATTTCATTTCGTATCATGCTCTGTCTCCATCTTTTCGCTGCTTTGCTTTGTCTATTTCTACAATCTCTATTCCCAGGAATGTCTCAGAAGCACTAGTAAAACCTGAGTGAAAAGTTGCTATGGATGAATAAATGTCTGCCTTATTATCTCGTAGTACTTGGACCCTTGTACCTCAGCCGGTTGATGTTACTCCTATTTCCTGTCGATGGGTTTTCACCGTAAAATACACTCCAAATGGTTTTGTTGACAAGTACAAAGCCAGGCTTGTAGCAAAGGGATTCACTCAAACATATGGGGTTGATTACTTTGAGACTTTTTCTCCAGTTGCCCATCTTAACTCTATTCGAGTTTTGTTTTCTCTTGCTATTAATCAGGGTTGGACCATGCTTCAGATGGATATGAAGAATGCTTTTTTATATGGTGATCTTAAAGAAGAAGTATATATAGAGCAACCTTCTAGGTATGTTACTCAGGGGGAGATGGTATGCAAATTGCAAAAAGCAATATATGGCCTGAAACAGAGTCCACGAGCATGGTTTGATAAATTCAGTCAGGTTGCATTTGGAGTTGGGTTGAAAGGAAGTCAAACTAATCATTCAGTATTTGTTCGACATACAGGGGTTGGTGTAGTGATTTTGATTGTTTGTTGATGATATGCTTTTAACAGGGAGTGATGTTGATGGTATTCAAGTTCATAAATATCTTGAAAGTCACTTTGTTACTAAAAATCTTGGGAACCACGTTACTTTCTTGGAGTTGAGATTGCATATAGTCATGATGGTGTTTTTTTGTCACAAAGAAAATATGCTTTGGACCTGTTACAGGAGATGGGATTGCTTGGATGTAGACTTGTTGATACACCAATGGTCTCTCAATCTGACCTTGATGTTGAGGATAGTCCAGAGTTTTCTGATGTTACTCAGTATAGGAGGCTTTGTGGTAAGTTGATATATCTAACAGTCACTCATCCTGATATTGCTTTTGTTGTGTCAGTGGTCAGCCAGTTCATGCAGAAGCCAAAATTATGTCATTGGGCAACAACTTTGAAGATCCTACACTACATAAAGGGAGCCCCAGGAAAGGGTCTCCTATATAAGAAACATGATCATATGTCTATTGAGGTTGTTTCTGATGCTGATTATGCATGATCTCGAATGGACAGGCGATCCACCTCAAGTTTTTGCACTTATATGGGCGATAATCTTGTCACTTGGAGAAGCAAGAAGCAGAGTGTTGTTGCTAGGTCTAGTGCTGAAGCAGAATATAGGGCGATGGCTCAGACAGCGTGTGAGATGATGTGGCTGAAATCCTTGTTGGAAGACTTTGGTGCAGCTCATTATGGTCCTATAGTGATGAGATGTGACAATCAGGCTGCTATTCATATTGCAAAGAATCCTGTGTTTCATGAGCGCACGAAACATATAGAAGTTGATTGTCATTTTGTTCGAGATGCAGTTATGTCTCAGAAGATCAGTACCCTGTTCACTCCTACAGAAGATCAACTTACAGATCTTTTTACCAAGGCACATAGGGTAGGTCGATTTGATGTTTTGTGTAGCAAGCTGGGCATGTGTGACATATATGCTCCAACTTGAGGGGGAGTGTTAGAATATGTATTAGTTTGGGGTATATTTGTTATTGTGGTCTTATTGTGTACCTTGGGTATAACTTATGTGTACCTAGGTATATATACTCCTAATTTTATTCATTAATAATAATTAATTATCATATTTTCCAAAATCACACATGATATATTGTGCACAAGTCACATGAACTGTTACATACTTTGTGCCTACATGTTGCACAACCGTCTAGTGTCTAGCCTTGTGTTGTTATAACTGACTGTTAATCATCACTATATTGTTGAAATAACTGTATAACCGTAGTAAATGTAAAACTGCATAATTGTATGATTGTCTAACTGTAAAATCATATGACTATGAGACAATTATTTATGGTTTAAGGCAGAGCGATTCCTCACATTAGTCTTTGTTCTCTATTGATTAAAATTGGGACCCTTGTCAGGGTAAAAGTCAGGGAGTTAGTCCAACTATAAGACTGGGAGGAACGTCAGGACTTCGGGCAGCCTTTATAACCGGAAGATACTAGTCCAATCTCGTCTTACCTGATTGGGACAGCGAAACATACTCGTTCGTGTGCACACTTGGTCGATTTCTAGACCTCACGGTTTCACGAGCCGTCGAAGCCGATTAGTCATACCTACTTGCCTCACCTACTATAGTGCTAACACCCTATAAGGTTGACAAGTAGGTGCTTAGCAGAGTTTCACTCTACTGAGGCGTAGGACAGTGATTAGTGTTATTGGTGACTTTGTTGCTTCTGGATTAGTCTTTTGGATTAAATTTCTTATTTATTTTAATGTATGTCTATCTTGGTTCAAGATTTATGTTTTTCTTCAATTTTATATATTGAAATTGTCCATTTGCATATGTTAATCATAATTAGTTCAGTACATGAGTCAAGCATGTTTACATTTTTACTAGCGTAACTTGCGACTTGAAATTCGTAGAGAATCATAAAGATTAAAAAGGTCCTATATGAGCCATATGACTTACTGCCATCCTTTTCTTGTTTGTTTTGTTTTTATGAGTGGCAGGGTCATAAGGCGCTGAACTTGAAGAATATGTGTTGTTAATAAAGAGTTGACGGGCAAGAGACTTCAGTTTCATAGATGTACTTTTGTTTTTATTGAATCATATTGGTCTCTCTTTTTGGGACATGTGGTATATCACCAGCTATGTACATTACTTTGATGTTAATGAATATATTTCTTTTAAGAAAAATCTTAGGCATTTGAATTGTTATGGTGTGTATAGTTGCTTCCTTCATCCTTATCTTTACAGATTCCCAAACCGACATTACCGTAGGTGAAGGTTCTTATTAGGGAGCCTTCACAAATATAGCGGCATGATGACCTTAAAAGCACTAAGTTGAACTCAACTCTAGTCATGTGCTATGAATTTTTCCTAAATATCACACAGATGGATAGGGAGTAATTGATAATAAAATTTGGAAAAACACCATTTATTATTATGTTGAACATCGAGCATGCATTGTAGACATAGTAATAAAGGTATGTGTGTAAGCATTATCCATACAATGTCATTATTTAGACCACATTACTTTCTTGTGGATGTTGCTTATTTACATATCCTCCTCATGATCAAGTTGGTCCTCGCACCACATGAAGCTTCTCCCCTCCTCTAGAGCACCCTCTAAGTTCACGGTGGTCTAGGATCTTAGCCACCATGTCTCCTCTTAATGGTGAAAAGGTGTTTCTCTGCTCCTCTTACACATTACACATTTTCTTTTTCCAAGAATACACCCACCTAAATCTCCATTATGGATAAGAAGCAAATATCATGCCCTCTTTTTTTTAAGGTGACTTAAAAGTAATATCATCCCCTCTTTCTGTAGGGCTTTGCCCGCCTCAAGATTGTGAGCTCCATACCCATGGATTTACAAGTCTCGGTCTCATAGCCTTTAGTCTTTCATAGACATGAGCCCCAAATCTAGATCTTTTCAAAACCTATGCCCGACCAACTCAAGTTCTTCCAACTCCATGGACGATCATCCTATGCCTTTTCTCCAAACTTGTAGCCCCACACCTCACAGTCTAAAAACACTTGGACTCAAATGATTCTTTAAATCCGTAGACTCATGATTTTTGCAAATCCATGAGCTCCCAATCCATGGTTCTCCAAATCTGCGGGTTCCCAGTCTTTTAGATATGTAGGTTTACAAATATGAGAGGGGGAAGCCTTGATGCAATGGTAAGGTTGCTCCATTGTGACCTAGAGATCACATGATCATAACTGGAAAAGCTTCCCTACAAAAGCAAAGGTAAGGCTGCAAACAATTGACCCTTCCACAACTCCACAGTGGTGGGAGCCCTGCGGCTCGGGCCTGCCCCTCTTTTGGGTTTCAAAGTATGAGTTTCCACAATCCATGTTATTTCAACTTGTGATAAGGCTAAACAATGTTATGGCAGTCGAACATAGAATTGTGATATACTGTGTTTAGCAAACAAATGCAAATAAAATAAAAAATACAAGAAAAGAAATAGAGGAATTAAAGATATCAACAAATAATAAAGCATAAGACATTAAAGGTTGACAATACATGAGTTATGAAAATGTTAAAAGCCTCAGCGTTCTGGTATTTAATAAGGGAGCTTTTAGAACACAGATCCCACCAATCTACTGAAAAATATTCTCCAACAAATGCTAAGACTTCCCAAACATTTATGCTCATCCCTGTTCATGTGCTACAAATCCTTCACATTATTGTAACTAAAGGGTTTGTGGACCAGAAATTCTTCACACTGTAGCTAAAGGGCACTTTCATATTCATAGAGGCATCTGTACACACATATTCTGCATGTGGACATTATGAACACGTTTCATGTGTCATGAAACTAACAAATTGATACAAACTGATGGAACAAAGTAATCTCCCTCATGCCTGCCAATTTGGTTTTTCCTTTCACTGGTGCAACTATGTTTTTTTCTTTGATGCATGTTCTGTGCAAACATAATGATTTGTCAAGGAAGCACTTTTCGAAGGCAATATGAAAATGCCAATAAGAGTGCAGTTAAAATGCAATCACATGTTGCTGAAGGAATTTGGTGAGTATAATGAACTTATTATGTATTGTGTGTCTAACAGGAAGACTATGCAGCAAAGGTCATTTATGAAAGCACAGGCAAGCAAACTTATCAAGCGGAAAATAATGATTGTATGTTTGTTTTTATAGAGGAAAGGTGCAGACAAGACATACCAGCTGAAAAATAAATAGGAATCTTCAAATTCATACGCTCCCAGTAATCATCCAATAGTATGCAGAGTTCCTACTCCAAAGGGAAATGTTAATAATGAGTAGTAAGCTCAAAAAGTTAGCAAACAGTTAAGATCACTAGGCCTTGGCCTTGAAAAGAAAAGTAGCAACATGTATTCATCACACTCAACAAAGAGGTAGATATTAAAAGAAAAAACTGAGGAACTATTCCACAAGTTTCAAATCAACCATCATGCTCTGGCTCTGAATAGTTTAACATGTGAAGACCAGTAGACAATTGAATGCATAAGGAGAATTAATCACTTTTATAAGTGAAGATTTGAAATAGCTCCACTAAAAAGTGATGCATGCACATCTTGAAACCCCTAAAAATATAAAATGCCTCAATTGGAATAACGTAAGTACTTGTAGTCTTCGTTCCCCAGCTATCCTTACACACTGATTCCATGTATCACAAAACGAGGTATCCTCACTGCCCTCCCATCCCTTTCTACATATAATCATTATTTTATTAAAGACAACAAAATCGTAGCTTTCAACTTTTTCATTTCACATAGCCTTGCACGTGAGTCCACATGCTTCATCAACAATCACATCATACCACCTTGGAACTTCCACGATTTGATAATTAATGAACTATCCTGAAAGCTTATTTTCAACCTTAGTAACAACCAGCAATCTTCCATCACTTGTCAACTAATGAAACTAGCCTCACAACCAACTTTCTACTCTAGGAACCACTACGAAGCTTCAGTGATTTGACAACTAATTAATTAACTATTGTCACAGTCTACTTTCAACTACAGTAACTGCTACTGTTGCATTATCCACTGCCAAGTGTCACTAATCTTTCCAGACCATGCAACTATGTTTTTGGAACCCTTGGAGAAAGCAGTTAGTTGTTGACACAAAGTCATTCAAAATCCCAGACCCGAATGTGTAATATTCCTTATTTCTATTTTAGTCTTTTTATGTAAGGAGAATTTAATGGGAAATTATGGGAACTTAAGGGTGATAAATGATAGTTTTATCTGGTTTATATGCAAAATGATCTCTTAATGGACTGTTGGACCATTAATAGGCCTTAAGTGGGCTGTCTGAAGTGGACTTTAGTCAGCCGTTAACGGGCTTTTAACTGTGCTTTTATTGTGTTGTTTTAAACTAGGCCCTTAATGGGCATAGAGGTCCCTTGTTGATAGCTTCCCAAACCAAGGAATTCCAGGCTTCCAGCACGGATCGGGACCCACCAATCTTGGTCCAAATCAGGATCGGATCGGCTGATTCTGGCTGAAATTGGCCGGAATCGCTAGGGATCGGTCGATTCCGGCTGGATCGGGACCCATCGATCCCAATCCGAATCGGCCGATCTAGATCGGGAGCGGCCGATTCTAATTTCCATGTCCCAAACTGCCTTCCCCCTTCCCTCTCCCGACCAAGGATGGCAGTACCAGTACCGGTACCGATATCGGTGGGTACCGGTACCGGTACGTATCGGCCGGTACTGGCCCAGTACTGGTCCGGTACCGGTGCCGGCTGATACCGGTACGTACCAGTATCGGCCGGTACTGCCAACCCGGCTCCCGACTGCCTCTCTCCCCTACCAATAGAAGGCACCCCCACCTTTCTCTATACTTAGCCAACTGCCAGGTGGAAAGGGAGGAAAGAAACAGAGATAGAGATTGTAGGGGTGGGACTTTTTTTTTTTTCCCTTCCATTCCTTCTCCACTTTCCAGCCTTCTCCTTCAATACCGGTAGCTGCTTCAAGTTTAGGAGTCCGATGTAGGGTGTTACGCCTACTATTTTCTTTTCCTCTTAAGCAGATCCAGTTGTGGCCTTCTCCTACTGTTTTGCAGCACGAGAACACAATTCAGCACACTTCTCAGCAGCAAGATAGATTACAAGCCAAAGTGGGGATGATAAGGTATTTCTTTTGACTGCACTTGTGGACTTGAATTTGAAGCAAAGTGAACAAGGAGTATGGTATATTGACTGGGCAGAAATCACATAACAGGTGACGTTGGTAAGCTCCCTAACTCAGTAAGGGTGGACATGACACAATTATTGGAGATGGAGAGCTCTTCATGCCATCATATACACTGGAAACCTCTCTCTCTCTCTCTCTCTCTCTCTCTCTCTCTCTCTCTCCCCCCCCTCCCTCCCCCCCCCATCTACTTCTGGTGCTATTTCTCCATCTAATGTTTTCATGGTATCAAGATAAAATATCATCTCATTTTCAAAAGCTTGATGATGATGCAAATTCTTGCATCATATTTACTCCCTCTTATGTTTATGTAAGGAATTTTCACACATAGAGGCCATTTGCTGAAAGAGAGCTATGTAGGAATATATACATTCTCAAGGAAAGACCTTCCCAAGAGTCAATTTCAAAGCCAAAAACTATATTTCCTTCATACGTTTCAAATATCTTTGAGTCAAAAGTTGGAGTCAAATAAGCCTGATGTATGGCACAATCGGCTTAGTCATGTAGTTGGCGGTTTGTTGAGAGTTGTATTTCAAAGGGACTAATTCATAAGCTAGTTTAAGCTCTGCCTGAAAAGAACGTCCGTCCAAGCTGTCAAGTTTGTAAGAGTCATGTGTTTTCATTTCCTTGTTGAATAAAGGAGCTCAAAAACTTCTGAAATAATTGATTGTGATGTTTTGAGCCTAGCAACCAAAGATTCATTTTCTGGATATGCTGTTTTTTGTTGATGATCCTCACCTCATGGATAATGAAACAAAAATCCAAAGTATTGGATGTTTTCAGAAATTCTATGCATGTCAAAAACCAATTTTCTACCTTTATTCTTAATTTCCAAAGTGAAGGGGGTGGAGAGTATTCATCGAAGGCATCCATTGATTTCCTACAAGCAAATGGGATTACTTGTGGCATATCTTGCTCATATGGCATTACCAAAAGGAAGCATTGACATATTGGGGAGAGTGTTTCATTATGTTGATCACATTATAAATTGGCTTCCTATGAATATATATATATATATATATATATATATATATATATAGAATATATGACAAAGGTGGAGTATTTGTATCAATCTCATATAATATAGGCCCGAGTCAGACATCTTTTAAGTGACAAGAGTCACAATCCACTAAAAAGCAAAAAAGTTTACACTAGGCATAGAATTCTGGATCGGGTCGGGGGTCCGAATCGGACACTGACAATCCCAATCCGATCCTATTCGGATCGGCAAAATTGGATCGGCCGAGAATCGGCCAGGATCAGCCGGGGATCGGCCAGAATCGGACACCAAAAAAAAAAGGAGATGCCCAGGGTCAGCTGGGATCGGACGGGATCGGTCGATCCCGGCCGATTCCGTCCAGTTACCCCCCCAGAATCGGATCAGCTATGGCCGATCCCGATCTGAATCAGTCGATTTGGATCGGGATCGGCCGATTTTGCATTCGACAACACTAGGGGGCCAAAAAGTCCTGCATGCAGGGAATCTCAGGTTTAGAGAGACCCAGGGAAGCCACAGACCCAAAAAGAAGATACAAAGTAACTGTTTTATGTGAAAAAATAAACAGAAACATGATCAAAGTACAAAATGCTTCCAGTTCTTAGCCTTGTCCAATGTATGTGCAGCATGCTAGTAGAAATCCCCACTGCTCTTCCACACTCCTTAGTCCAACGACTAGCTCTATTCAGTATGTTGAAAACACCATTAAACTCCCCATTAAACCTTCTCTTATTCCTTTCAAACCAAATAGCCCACAGCAAAGCTGTACCCAACAAGAACCATACATCTTTCTTGTTTGAATCAGGACATACTGCCTTCCACCATTTTAATAGGCCCATAACAGAAGAGTGCTCCTTCCAAGTAATACCAACTGATCTGCAGAGCACTGACCACAATGTAGAAGTTATACCACACTCATAAAAGAGGTGATTCTGGTCTTCTTCACACTGAGCACAGAAAATACATGAACAGTTTTGAATTGTGAAAATCTTCTAAATTCTGTGACTGGTGGGTAGTCCATTCCATGCAATTTTCCACAAGAAGATTCTGAGTTTATTTGGCAGAAGTCTAGCCCACACTATGTCTTTCCACCACACCCTGCAGCCTCCATCTTCTAGTAATTGAACCAGTGAATTCATTGAAAATTTATCATCCTTGTTCCATCTCCACAATCTTCTGTCTTGAAGATCCTGACATAACTAAAGTGATGAACATTGTTTAATAAGGATATTAGTTCCCTATATTCCAAATCAGTAGGGTCCCTTCTCAAGTGTATATTGCAGTGGCCATTATTATCTCTGGGTAAAACTTGTGCAACTGAATCTCCATTGTTAGTGACCATAGAAAACAAATTCCTAAATTGTATCTCCAAAGGTGAGCCCAAACACCATTTATCCTTCCAAAACTGAATTTGCTCCCCATTACCAACCTGCAATTCAAAGGAAGCATAAAGTAAATGTGCAGCCTTGATGATATGCTTCCATATGGGTGACAGGTTATAAGTTCTAGAAGGATAAAGAGCTCATCTACTTGAATGAATGAAATATTTCTCCTTTCACAATCAGTCCCCACAGGGACTCTTGCTCCTCTCCCAGCCTCCATAACCATTTTGCCATCAAAGCCTTGTTAAATATCTCATTGTTTGTAAGACCAATACCTCCTTACTCCTTACTTCTGCACGCATTATCCCACATTCCCACTTAATCAAGTGGAGAGCTTTCTTCTCTCTCACCTCCACCCCAAAAGAAAGAAGATCTTGCAGCTTCTATAATTCTCTCAATAGTCATTAGGATCTTAAAGATTGACATATAATAAACCCCTAAAGACGAGAGGACAGTTTTTGAAAGAACCATCTACCACCTGCCGACAGACGTTTCCCTTTCCACCCTTCAAGTCTGCCTTCAGACTTTTTGACTAGGATATCCCAATCCCCAACTTTAATGGCACCATCAGTCAAGGGCAGGCCAAGATACTTTATAGGAAATTGAGAATAGGAGAAGTCCATGGCACCTGCAATGTTCCATATAGTTGAATTTGGTAAATTAATACCAACCACTTCTGACTTTTCATAATTAATCTTGAGACCTGTAATTAATTCCACAATTATGAGCAATTTACTGATGTTCTAAATGACATCCCCTCTCCCGGAGCAGAACAACAAACTGGAGATGTGTTAATTGACTGGTATTCTTTCCAGTATTAAATCCATCCACTAGCCTCAACTGAGCAGCTTTGACCCACAATGAGCTTAAAATCTGACCAACAAGTATGAAAATGAGAGGGGATATAGGGTCCCCCTGCCTAAGCCCTCTAGAGCTACTGAAGTAACCACACGGCTCTCCATTAATAAGAATAGAGAACCTAGGCGAGGAAATGCAGGTCATAATACACCCAATCCATTTTTGCTTGAAACCCATCAGCTCAAATGTTCCCCTAATGCAGTACCAACCAACTCTATCATATGCCTTTTCCAAATCGAGTTTCAATAACACCCCTTGATCATTTCTGCTTTTTTGGTATGAATAGCTTCATAGGCAGCCATATAGTTATCTAAAATAAACCCCCCTTCTATGAAAGTAGACAAATTCTTGCCAACAAGCTTGCCAAGAACCTTCTAAAGACGAGAAGCTAGAACTTTAGTAATGATTTTATAACATCCATTCAACAAACCGATGGGTCTGAACACCGACACTCTTTCAGCCCCTTCCTTTTTTGGGTAAGAACAATGTGAGTGGAATTAAAGCATCGAACATAGGAAGGTCTATCTTGAAATTCCTGCATCACCTTCATCAAGTCATCTTTAATCACATCCCAAAAGTATTGATAAAAACCCAAGGAAAATCCATCTATATCTGGGGATTTGTTTGGATTCAAACTGAAAATGGCTTCTTTAACTTCCTCTTCGTGAAAGGGTCTACACAAAGCTTCAGCTTCATCATCATTCAAATTTGGGAGCATCCCTTCTATCAATTGTGGTCTCCATGGCAAGGTCTCCTTGAAAAGATTATCATAAAATTTGATGAACTTGTCCTTGATTTTCTCCTTATTGTCAATTAGCTCTTCATTATCATTAATATGATTGATCTTCAAAGAACTCCTTGCACTAGCCACAGCATGAAAGAATGCAATGTTTTTATCGCCTCCCTTCAGCCAGTGCTCTTTAGCCCTTTGCTTCCATTTAAAATTCTCCTGAAGCAGCAACTCATTGTACTGTTTTTTTTATATTCCTTCAATTTCTGATCATGTTCTGCAGACAGAGGACTATTTTCAGTGCACAATTCCAGCTGATCAATGGCTTGCATAAGATCCTGTCTTCTCTCGGAGACTGCTCCAAAAGTCTGCCTTTCCCATTTTGACAAACAATCCCTAGTACATTTCAACTTCTTAGAGAAAGTAGAGATGCATACTGATTAGACGGTATCTCCCTCCACCACTTGCTAACTAAATCCTTGAACCCATCTTGATAATTGCCATGAAAGTTCATAACTAAATAACTTGATCTTCTTACCTTTGTCATCTGTCAATAATAGTAAAGGTATATAATCTGAAACCATTCTATTCAGCCCTTTTATGTGGGTATAGGAAACATTGTTTGTCATTCTGTAGGCATCAGCACTGTATCAATTCTGGACTGAATACTATGTTGTTGGAGATTAGACCATGTAAACTTCCTGTTAGGAATTTCTAAGTCTATTAATCCAGTCCCTTATGCACTGATTCAACCCACCCATCTCCTTGCTCCATTTTTGACCAGAAATGTTATATTTGATGAACATTGTTTTTGTTGCAGGATGCAAAGTTGAGGCATGCTTAAACTTGTTTTTGTTTGACTGTGTACATGGAACTTCTGTCTGTTTGGGATCAAGGTCGGATGTTCTCAGTTGTATTCCTGTGCCTTTTTTTAAAAAGGTAGCAGATCATATCACTAGTTTTATTTCAAAAATAAATAGAGCCAGCGCAATCAAAGGAGAGAGGAGAGGTTCCTCACTCCCACTACAAAGAAAACAAACCAAAAAGGTATAAGAAAATCCTCCTATGCTAGAGAAACTGGATAAGATAAAGTAGCTCTTGGCAAACAGATTAATTGCCAATGTCAACTTCATCATAACAAGACCATTCAAAATTCCTGAGACTCAGAATATGACTCTGTTTCTTCCTTCTACTAGTAGTCCTGGTGCCCCTCCCAATGAGACCACAACCATCTGTTTCTACTCTCAACAAGCTACAGCATCACCTTCATCTTGTAAGGTGTGCTCATCTTTTAGTTACTTGGGAATGATGTTCCTCTTTAGTATTTTGTGTACTGGAGACGTATAAGTGTACTTTGTGACATTAAGACTTTTTTTATGTATCTGTGAGTTTCCTTTTCTGAGATGAGGAGTTTGGAAGATCTTTCCATCCCCTATGTTCTACTAGCTCTCTTTATATACATAAAATTGGTGGTACAACTTTACCACTCTTTAGAGTATAAGGAAACCAGGAACAAAAAGTAGTCAAAAAATTGCCAAATCCAAAGGATCCCAAACTAAGATACACAAAAAAAAAATTTAAACAGTTCACACCTGCGCACGACCTAAAGCAAATGCTGGTATTAGTACCTTCCCTCCTCCAGAAACACATTTATGGACCTGAAGTGTAATAATTAAAAGACAACTTTCAGATCAAGCATACTTAGGATAATGTCAAAAGCAAGTTAAGGATGTTTGGACAAAGCACCTAAAATATTGTCAATAGTTTATTCACGGTACTAGACAATATAACCAAAAATGACCAAAATAAGGCAAGAAGGAAAATTAAATGTTGATCATTGTGTATAAATACATGAAAACCCAGGTGCTTTCCAAGAGCAAACTACAATTGATCAAGTATGAAACTAAAAGCCAGCAAGTATCTATATTCGGACATATTAAAAAAAAAAAATCAATAGGATTGCTGAAAATGTCTGACCAACTTATATGAGTAATTTCTACAAAATAGAATTGCATGATTCAAACAATGAGGTAAATGTTTAATAACAACAGACTAAAGATGCCATTCAGTTTGAAGAATGCTACCGTTGTCAGAAGCTATCATAATAATGGTATTAGCTTTATCTATTGAGTAGGTATCTGATTTTCATGCTTCATCTATAAAGTAGATACTTTTTTTTGAGAAGGTGATCTATTAAGTAGACACTTTGAAGCTCATGTAAATGAAACCCTCAAAATATTAGTATTTTCCAGCATTATAAAGCATATAGGCTGCACAAATCTCACGAAGACCTCATAATAACATTGAAGGAAACCAATGAACTTCACAGTGCATGTGATTTCCAAATGACTTTTAGAGAAATAGAAAAATGAACTGAATGCAATTATTACACATGACCGGCTGGAAAGGTGAGCAAGGAAAAGCCATACATAATGTACAATTGATCAACTCTATATATATGAAACCTAGTGGGTGTGTAAGAACTGTGTATCCTGTACTCAATGCATTAATTCTTTCACGTGTCATCAATATCACTATGGATAGATAGATATGCATGTGTAGGTATGTATACATGTACATATTCTATACCCACGCATACACGCACATATAGATAGGTAGATAGATGGCTGCCCACATCAATAGGCTTGACAAATGTGCATACACGCACATACACGTGTGTGTGTGAGAGAGACTGTGTGTGTCTATACATCTATCTATTTATATATATCTCTATCTATCTATCTATCTATCTATCTATCTATCTATATATATATATATATATATATATATATATAGAGAGAGAGAGAGAGAGAGAGAAAGAGAGGGGTTTGGTAGGATATGACCATGGCCCCAATTGTACCCTAGTCTGGGCAGTCTAATGAAAACCAATAGCCTAGACATGTTTTTTGAAAAGTGGATGGTACCACCAAGTATATTGAAAGAAAAGATGTACAAGGCAAGTAAAGCTCTACAAAAGGGCTATACAAAAGACATGAAGAAGGTGTAAGTCTCACTAACTCCCCCAAAAGAGAATGAGTGAAGAATGGGCACTAGCATTACACAAAAGCTTGCCTATCCAACAACCTTGGCGAAAATAAAAGAGATTAGCCTATCCAAAGACCTAGACTCCTGCTTGAAGATCCTAGCATTGCATAGAGTAGTATGAAGTACAAGCCATCACACTTTCCGATCATCCTTGGCCTTCCACTCCCTCCATGCAGCACACTCTACCAAAAATCAGCTTACATACCCATCTGAGAAGGTATAGCAAAGGAAAAGGTGCTCCAATGTTTCATCATATTGCCTGCACAAGGAGCAAGTAATACTGACGCCATCCATAAGAGCCACAAGCTTGTCACAAGTAGGAGAGCCTCCCAAGCTAAATTCTTCACATAAAAACTACACCTTGCATGGGCTTTTAGTCCTCCAAACCTCTTTAAAGAAGTGGAAAAAGACCCTGCTTTCATGGATCTGCCTATAAGCCGACCTCACATAGTACTTCCCAAAGCTATAACCCGCTTTCATGGATCTGCCCATAAGCTGACCTCACAAAGTACTTCCTAGAGCTATCCCATCTCCACACACAGCAATCCTCTATAGCTGGATTGACAAAATGGGCTTGGAGAAGAAGAAGAAGACTAGCCAGTTGATTGATCCCAACGTCTTTAAGATCCCTTCGAAAAGTAGTGCTCCATCTTCCAGAATGCCAAAGTTCAGCAACCACCACCTCTGGGGAACAAGAAATGTTGAAGAGAAGAGGGAATCTATCTTGGAGTGATACACCATCACACCATCTATCCATTCAGAACACTGTTTTATCTACTGATAAGGACATATTAAAATTTATTAACCAACAATTGTGTGAAGATCTTAAAACAAACGATCTAAAGTTTGAAGAGTCACCTGCTGAACTTTTTAAGATTACGAAAGGATAACAGTGATGCAATGCAAGAAAATGTCTATCTAAGATCTATCATTGCATGATTTTCTAGGGATATAACATCTCTCTAGCTCATTTTCAAAACACTTAAAGCTACTTATAGGAAAGAAGGAATTGATTTTGTTCCTCCGAAGGCCTCAAAACCTGCTAAGCCTGAGGATAAATATCCTCTCACTAGAGTTATAAAAGCATCAACTTCAACAAGCTCATTTTCATATACTTCCCACACTGATTGTTGCTCACACTCTGGTAAATTGGGACATACTCTTAGAACTTGCAAATCTAAGACTATGGCTTGAGTATCTAAAGCATCTATAATTGGTGCCACTAACAAGAAAGGACCTAAAAAGATTTGGTACCTAAAATCAAGACGAATTTCTATCTTGCAAGACAACCTTACAACATCTAAATGGTATTTAGATAGTGGATGCTCAAGGCACATGATAGGTGACTGACTTCTGTTCAAGACAATTCAAGCTGAAGGAGAGACTATCAGTTATAGAGACAATGACAAGGGCAGAGTTATAGAGAGTGGTAACAATGGGCAATAAATCTTCAAACGGATAGAAGATATTCTGTAAGTTAACGGGCTGAAGCACAACCTGATCAGTATCATCAGCTATGTGATAGAGGCCACAAAGTTATATTTAAAACAGCTAAATGTACAACCACCAAAGAGGATGAGGTCATTTTTTGAGCACCTAGAGATAAAAATACGTACATTCTGCACTAAATGAGCTGAAGGATCAAGATGTATCCTTGACTGCTAAGAAGGCTGAGGAAGCTAATTTGTGGCATAGAAGACTAGGCTATGCTAGCCATGGGGTAATTCAGAAGCTTATCAAACATGACCTACTTAAGGGTTGCCCAAGATGAAGATGAAGGATCGATCAGTTTGTACAACATGTGCAAAAGGGAAAGCAGACTAAACCACACTTCCAATCCAAGAGTGTGGTGGCAACATCCAAACCTCTAGAATTATTGCATATGGACCAATTTGGACCTATACGAACAACCAGTTTGGAGACAAGATTATAAAATTGTAATTGTTGATGAATATTAAAGATTTACATGGGTATCATTCTTGGAAAGTAAATCAGACACCTTTGAAACTTTTTTCAAATTTAGCAAGGTTGTAGAAAAAGACTAGAATTCACTATTATTGCTATAATAAGCAAGGAATTCGGGGTCGGGCAGGACCTGGAATCAGGACCCGGCGATCCCGACCCGATCCGATCTGGATCGGGCGGGTCGGCCGATCCAGACGAAGTCCGGCCGGTCCGACTAGGCCGGATTTTTAAAAAAAAATCAGAAAAAATTACATACATATTATTCAATTGATGTACAATAAGAACGAATGCAATTCATGTTCATCCATAAAAATAAACATTAAAGACAACTAACTAACTAATAATTTTTGTTGTGCATTAATTAAAAAGGACATTATTGTTGAAAAATACCTTAGAAAGATCACATTTGTGATCCTTCATCATCCGGTTCATAAGTTTGAGCTGGCGGGCCATAATCTGTCGACATGTATAGTCCATATCCATAGCCAAACAAAGAACTTGCGAGGTCTTCGAATCCTCTTTGAATACCTCTAGGTGTGTAAGCTTGTTGGCTTGAACTTTCTCCTGATTGTATTGGAGGGACAAAAATGCTATACTGTATAGGTGGAGGTCCAGAGTACCCTTCAGTAGTGCTGTTGATGTCTGAATACGGCAGTGTAGGGGGGTGAAAAATGGGCGGATAACAAGGTGCATCTTCCCATTGTGGCCAATCACATCCTGCCTGTTTCTGTTGACCTTCAAATCCCCTTTGTTGTTCTTGTCTCTGGCCTTGAGTTCCTTCAGAATGACTCGGAGGTGCGGAGTAATTTTCGTATCCTGTGTAACTGCTCCCAAGTGCAGAACCTCCGGATAGTCTACCAGCAGCAGCAGAAACGCCATCACCATCTCCATCATCATCATCATCTCCGCACTTGGCTTGTTTTCCTCAACCGCCTTCTTCTACGCCTGTAGGTTTGTCTTTCTGCCTCGTACATGCTGGCCAAATGAGGTGGTAAACTTGGGGTGTCCTCAAGTGTCTCTCTAGTCTGCTGAACTCTCCCTTCTTCTCCTTTCAATGGGTCCACTCGTTGATTAGACTTTCCTTTTGATTGTTTTCTCTTTTTCCTGCTCGATGACTGCAATGAAGGTCTCGCTGGCTCTTTCTCCTTTCTTCTTTGTGGATCCACCTGAGTAGATGATCTCCTGAGTGTTGGATGAGAGGCAGAAGTTCTAGCAGTGTCTTCTAGTGTGGCTGACTTTCGGCACCTCTGAAGAACTAGTGCACCTCCTTCTTGTGCTGTCTGAAATTCAGGATCTCGAGCAACTACTGCATCTAATTCACCTTATGCCCAACTCTTATCCCGAGGATCAAACTCAGGCTGTGCATCTCTGGCTGCTCTGCTCTCCACCCAAGAATGCAGTGGGTGTTCTTCATCTAACAGTTCATCAATATCAATCTGATGTACAGGCTCATCAACTGGTCTGCCAGCAAACTCCATGAATCTCTATCTTTCAAGCCTCTGTCTTTCCTGAATCTGCCTGATTTTTAGACGCATGTTGTAGTGACAGTACACCAACTTCTCCAGCCTAAAAACCCCCAATCTGTTACGAACCTTCGGGTGAATGAGACTGAATGTACTCCAGTTTCTTTCACATTGACTGGAAGAAGTGGTTTGACTGAGTACTCGCACTGCAACATACGCCAAAGGGTTTGTGGCAGCTTGTCTGTAATTAATATGGATCTACCATTCAGCTGTTGAGAAAAAAAAGAAGACGACGATATCAATAATCATATGTAGAGTCTACATTGTAGACTGGTAGCATCATTACTGCAGCCCTGACGTCATCATCTCCATAAATGTCAATCTTCAATTTAAATCTCTCTATCTACAAAATAAATATAAATAACATAAGTTAATGATAGACGCATGCATTTTCATAAACTCCTACTTTGTATGTTACCTCTGCTAAGGCATCTATCATTTCATTCGTATTCCTTGATATTCTAGTAATCACGTTAGTTGTGCCTCGAAGGACCTCTCTGTCATTATGCACGCTCTCACTATACTGATACCTTGGGTTGAAAAAATATCCTGCATATAATTTGAATATTAATTAGTTATAAAATTAAATGTGAAAAAAATTAATAACATAAAATCAACTTAAATAGATGAAGAATTAACCAGCAGCATCGAGATCATAATGAAGAGTCGACTCCCATCTATTATCGATGATCCTCCACCATTTGTCATGAGAAGTAGGAAGGCTTTCGCTCAATTGCTCCTTTGCTCTATCCATGGCCTCATAGCATTTCACAATTCCTTTCAAGGCATTTTTTGTTGATGCATTGACTCCTTTTAATGCTTACTTGATTCCAGGCTGTCTGAAAGACCTTGATCTGTACAAAAATTGGTCCATAGGACCGCGTGCCACATCTGATGTCCGTCCACAACTCAATATAGAACTAACAGTCCAGCTACCAGAAGAACCCTTAGGAACAAATCTCCCATGCTGAGAAGCAGTAGGCACTTATCCACCTGATGATCCTATGCCTCTTCGCCGGTCCTCATCTTCTCTATTTGTCCGCAAACTGGCACGAACAGATCTGGGGTACTCTGCATCAGGGTCACCTGGATCCTCCTCATCATCATCATCTAAATTGATCGGGCGTTGAACAAGTAGACTGTAATCCCTTCGTCTCTGGCGCCCTGATATCTCATCTTGCAAATCCATGTGTTGTTCAGATGATAAATCTTTGTGTGCCTTTTTACCCATCATATAAGTCCTCATTTCCTTCTTCAAGTCCAGCGGGACTGACTCACATCTACTGACGTCTCCTGATATGCCAGCAAGATGATTTTTTAGGCGATAGACACCACCACCCATCTCCTTTCCACACCAGTTGCATTTGACCCTCCTCATAACACTGTCCACTAGTGTGCAATGCTGTCAACTAGGATCAGCACCATGTTGCTCCACATCCTGTTCATGAGGTCTTTGCTCTGCCATATTCTTGCATAACATAAAAACACAAAAACGCAATCAGGTTCTAACAAGTTCAATTAAGTGGTTGGCACACTCAATTGAACCTTAATCACATTAATCATACAAAAGCCCTAATTTTTAACACCTAATTAGGGCTAATTTTAACTAATTAACGCTAATAACAGACAATTAATGCAAAAAAATACATATTTATGTCCTAACAAGTTCAATTGAGTGGTTGGCACACTCAATTGAACCTTAATTACACTAATCATAAAAAAAAACCCAATTTTTAATCCCTAATTAAGAATAATTTTAACTAATTAACGCTAATAACATGCAATTAATGCAAAAAAAATACACATTTATGTCCTAACAAGTTCAATTGAGTGGTTGACACACTCAATTGAACGTTAATCACATTAATCATATAAAAGCCCTAATTTTTAACTCCTAATTAGAGTTAATTTAACTAATTAACGCTAATAACATGCAATTAATGCAAAAAAATGCACATTTATGTCCTAACAAGTTCAATTGAGTGGTTGACACACTCAATTGAACCTTAATCACACTAATCATACAAAAACCCTAATTTTTAACTCCTAATTAGGGTTAATTTTAACTAATTAACGCTAATAACATGCAATTAATGCAAAAAATACACATTTATGTCCTAACAAGTTCAATTGAGTGGTTGGCACACTCAATTGAACCTTAATTACACTAATCATACAAAAGCCCCAATTTTTATAACCTAATTAGGGCTAATTTTGAGAATTTTGTCTAATCAACATGCTAATTTTTTTTTCAACTTAAATATTAATAGATCTACACAATATACACAATCGCACATCATTTCTATTTTTTTTAGAATTTTTAAAAAATAATTCGAAATATACCTAAACTCGGATCGGGATGCGAAAAGAAAATCCGACGTCGAGGGCGGCGGTGACGGCGACCATAGCGGCAGCGGCGGCTCCCGGCCGGCCGGCCAACGTTGACGTGATGAAAACCCCCTCCTTTTGGTCGATATCTCAAAGAAAACTAGAAAAGAGAGAGAAAGAGAGAGAGAGAGAGAGAGGAAAGAGAGGCGGATGGCCGTCGGCAAGCGGTGGCGGTGGGGGGGCCGGCGGCAAGCGGCGGCGGTGGCCAGGGGAGGGGCTAAGAGAAGGGGGGCGCCAGCAGCAGAAACGTTGCTGGCGCCTGGCTCCCGATCCTCCCCAATCCCCCCTTAAGGGGGGGATCGGGAGCAGCCCGAACCGGACCAGATCGGATCCGGACCGGCCGATCTGGCCGGTCCGGCCTCGATTTGGTCCAGTTCGGGCCGATTTCTGCTGTTTTTTTGTTTGTTTTTTTTTTAAAATCGGTGGGGGGGAACAGTAAATTCCCCCCCAAATCGGATCGGGACCCGCCGATTCCGATTCGAATCGGCCGATTCCGCAATCCATGATAATAAGTGACCATGGAGAAGAAAAATTGAGAATATAGAATTTATATAGTTCTGTGATGAGTAAGGCATTTAACACAACTTCTTAACTCTAAGGATTCCTCAGCAGAATGGTGTAATAGAAGAGGACATAACTCTGCTTAATATGGCCAGAACAATGTTGTCTATGTACAACATTCCCAAATACTTCTAGACAAATGTAGTGAACATAACTTGTTATATCATCAACAAAGTAATGATTAAACCAATCCTGAAGGAAACTCCATATAAGTTATACAAAGGAAATAAGCCCAAGACTGATCACCACATGCAATTTGATTGCAAATGCTACATCCTCAACAAGGCAAAGAGAACTTCAGAAAGCTAGACTCTAAGAAGGTTTGTTCTTAGGGTATATTTTTAAACCTATGACTTTAGAGTTATAATAAACGAACTTTAGTTGTTGAACAAACTATCTATTTATTTTTAATGAATTTAACCCATCTTCTGAAGGAAGAGAAGGATATGATGATAATGATCTGGGTGAATTAACAAATAAGATAAGGACCATAAATCTAAATGATGACAAAGTAAGAAGAAGAATAACTTGCACTAGAAGAGCTAGAGAAGAGCAAGTGGAATATGAAGGTCTACCCAAGGAATAGAGGTTCATCAAGGATTATCCCAAGCAAAACATGATTGATGATCCTCAACAAAGAGTAACAACCAGAAATGAGACCATTCCTTATGAGTTATGACCATCTATCATTTGGTTTAATTGAGCCTAAGACAGCCCATAAGGCACTAGTAGATGAATCTCCCTGAGGCACTGGTAGGATGAATCCTGGATTATAGTCATATGGGAAGAATTTAATCAGTTTGAGAGGAACCAGGTTTAATCTCTAGTGGCTAGGCCTAAAGATCATCATGTTGTGGCACTAAGTGGATGTTTAGAAACAAGATTGATGAATTTGGGGTGTAATCAAGAATAAAGGCAGACTGGTTGTCAGGGTTATTCACAGGAGGAAGGCATAGATTATCGTGAGATCTATGCCTAATTGCTAGACTTGAGGCTATCTGGATTTTCTTAGCAACATCCGCATTTGATTTAATTACTTTTCAAATAGATGTTAAAAGTATATTTTTAAATAGTTACGCTAATGAGGAACTTTATGTTCAACAACCTGATGGTTTTGAAGATCATACGTTTTAAACCATATTTTTAAACTGCACAAGGCACTATATAGTTTAAAACAAGCCCTTAGAACTTGGTATTAAAAATTGAGTGCTTTTCTCATTGATCATAGTTTTAATAGAGGTAAAGTAGGGACCTTGTTTATTAAGACTAGCAAGCATAGAACTCTTACTATTCAGATTTATGCGGATGACATTATTTTTAGTACTACTAATAAAAAATTGTGGAAGAATTTTAAGAAGCTCATACAGGCTGAGTTTGAAATAAGTATAATGGGAGAGCTGAGCTGGTTTTTAAAATTTCAAATCAAACAAATGAAGGAACTCATGTATGTCAAGCCAAGTACAAAAAAGACTTACTCAAGAAATTTGAATTTAATAAAGCAAAACCCCTCACTACACCAATGAGCACATCAACAAGGTTAGATACTGACTCAGAAGATAAGAAAGTGGACTAAAAACTCAACAGAGGTATGACTGGGTCCCTTCTTTATCTTACTGACAATAGACGATATTTTTTTCAATATGTGCATGTGTACCAAGGTTTTAGGCAGATCTTAAAGAACTTCACCTAACATGTTAAGGGAACTTTTAGATATCTAATTGAAACTGGTGAACTTGGTCTTTCGTACTCTAAAGGATACAATTTCAATTTGATTGATTATTCAAATGTTAACGTGTTAGACAGAAAAAGCAACAGTGGAACTTGTCCATTTCTTGCAGGTTGCTTAATCTCCTAGTCTTTCAAGAAGTACAATTCAGTGGCTCTATCTACAGCTGAAGGTATGTAGTTGGCTAGAAGTTGTTGTGCACAATTCCTATGAATAAAACATCATTTGGAGGACTATGGATACAAGCTTCAGGAGATTTCGAACATGTGTAATAACATAAGTGCTATAAACTTAACCAAGAATTCACATTCAGCAGTCTAGAACTAAGCATAAGTGTATATCCTTTTTCAGCTGCTCGTATACTCATTTTCCTCGTGCTGTATGTCTCACATAGATTTGCTTCATCTCAATAATCGTAGGATCGTTTCTGGCAGCCAGATTAGCCCACTCAAGTGTGGATGTGCTTCTTCTCAAGAATGATGGTGGCCCAACTATTCTAGGAGTGACTGGCCTACTATCTGATTATGAATGTCTAGCAAGCTTAAGCTCAGTCAGGTACAAACGAAAGCACAAGCTCTCTCTGACTCTGATGCTCATCTAAAGGAGGTTGATCTTCTTTTTACCTTTTTAATATTCTTAATTCTGGATCTCTAATAATAGATCCATCTAATATACCCTCTACCCATTATGTATCATTAGGATCAAAAACTGACTCATCAACAGTTGCTCGCAACTCAACCTAAGTCTGCAAGGGATTCTCATCATCAAATAATTCATCCACATCAACTTGGCCAACAATATCTTCTGCCTGCCCTACAGCTCGTTTCTCTCTCAACTGTTGTCTCAACCGGATGTCCTCAATCTCATGTTGCAATGATTGTACACCAGTTTCTCTAATCGTTCAGCCTTTAACCGTTTACGAACTTTTAAGTGTACAAGGCTGAATGTGCTCCAACTTCAACCGGATGTTCAAGACTATACGCTGCATAAAAGACCCAATAAAGGTGTTTGCGCTTGTCCATTAACTTCTTCCTTGCAGCCTTATAACTTGCTTCATTATCAGTAACTACTTGGACAATATTTTCTTCTCTAATTTTCTGCACCATCTGATCTATTAAACTAAACAAATATTTGACATTCTTTGAATAATTTGATGTATCAACATATTTCATAAAAATTGTCCCTTCAGTGTAATAGACTAGAAAATTAATCATTGACTTTTTCATAGTACCAGTCCAGCCATCGTACAATTGTGCATCTTCTCACCTTCCATACAGTTTTAAAGCTTTCAACCTACTGTTGAAACTCCTCATATTCTCCATCAAGTCCACATCCATATATGTCTCAATGTGTGGGGACTTTTAACCCAAAGCCATGATCTCCTATAGCATCAATCATAACTGAAAATAAGAAGACTGAGCAACATGTAAGGGAATATATGCATGCAAAATCATTTGTAGATACTCTTAAAAACATGTATGGCTGCTTCAGCTGACTTTTTGACTCCTCTCAATGTTTGCTTGATTTTTGGCTAACTAAAACTCTACTTTCTAAAAAGATAATTGTCCATAAGACCCACTTGATGTGTATCATAACTTGTTATATCATAGGCCATAGAACTATGGACTCTATGTTAAGTTGTGCATGTTCTTGATAGCCCAGAGCCTCTCCTTTAGGTTTCGTCTTCTGCTAGGTGCCATAAACTCTCTTTTCTAGTTGTAGCCATATCAGGATCTGAATCATCATCAATAAAGGCAACAATCTGTTCAACCTTCTGCATCTCACATAAGGAAATGCTACTGACCCTAGTGTACTGCCTTTTGCCTTTTCTATTTTGTCTACCTAAAATCTCCTCTTAGAGTTCAACCTCCTCTTCATTCCTTTGTTCCTTCTTAGCTTTCCGTCTATGCAACAATGCACACATCTCGCTGGACACTGGTCGGGGACAGAGGGTACACCTCGTTACATGTCCCGACATTCCTGTTAAATGTTCTTTTCCTCTAGTCACTCCACCACCCATCTCATTGCCACAATATTTGCATTTCACTCTCCTTTTTGTAGCATCAATCAAGGTGACATGGCCCACCCTGGGTCCGGTTATTGCTGTCTCTCACCAGACTGCTGATGTTCAGCCATAATTCTACAACAAGAAAGAAAAAAAGAGAAACATATATAAGTACAATTGGCATCATGCTCCTGCTCTAAAATATGCAATGAAGCTTATTTACGCTTCAATTGATGTTTAATTAAAGTAATTAGATAAAAGTCTTAATTTTTAACTGCTAATTAGAGTCAGAAATTTCTATAATTAATGTTCAATCAACACAATTTACAGCATGCACCTATTCTAAAGTATGCAGTGAAGCTTAATTAGGCTTCAATTGATATTTAATTAAGGTATTAGACAAAAGTCTCAATTTTTAACCACTAGTTAACCCTCAATCAATGTAATTGACAGCATGCACCTACTTTAAAATATGTCATAAAGCTTAATTAGGCTTCAATTGATGTTTAATTAAGCTAATTAGATAAAGCCTCAATTTTAACCGTTAATTAGGGTCAAAATTGAGATTTTTCTCTAATTAACGTTCAATAAACGCAATTGATAGTATGCTCCTACTCTAAAGTATGCAATGAAGCTTAATTAAGCTTCAATTGATATTTAATTAAGGTAATTAGAAAAGTCTCAATTTTTAACCACTAATTAGGGTCAAAATTGGACTTTTTCTCTAATTAACGTTCAATCGACGCAATTGACAATATACTCCTACTCTGAAATATGCAATGAAACTTAATTAAGCTTCAATTGATGTCGAATTGAAGTAATTGGATAAAAATCTCAATTGTTAACCGTTAATTAGGGTCGAAAATTGGGGGTTATGACTATTTTACTAAGAAAACAAACGTAAATAATCTAATAACACTTAACCAAGGTTCAAAAACTCGGCTCGGATCGGCACGGATAGGCCGAGTCGGACCGGATTTGGGCCGTCTGTGCCGATCTCGGGTTTCCTGGCCGAGTCCTGGACTCAGATCGGCCGATCCGAATCGGATCGGTCCGGGTCGGCTCGGATCGGCCCGACCCGGCCCCCAACGGCTAGTTTGGGCCTTAGGGGCCTATTTAAACCCCCCAAGGCCCTACTAAGGCTCCACAAATGCCCTTTGAGCCTGCTAACATTCTTGCTCTCTCTTCCTCTCTCGATCATAGAATTCTCTCTCGGTCTCTCCCACGAGGTCACTACTATAAGCTCCTCGATCTCTCCTCTTCTTGTTCTATGAAGGAATGGCATCTCAAGGTGCTGTTGAGCGGTCCTCAGGGAATCCTCCTAACGCTGATCCTGCTTGGGATCATTGCACACCGGTGGACATGGGCCAGAGAAAGGTACAACGCAAATATTGCAATCGGATCGTCTCTGGCGGGGTCTACCGATTCAAACAACATCTTGTTGAAATAAAAGGTGAAGTTACAGCATGTGCTCGAGTTCCTTCAGAGGTTAAGATCCAATTTCGAACTTATATGAAGGAGAATGAATCAAGCAAAGTAAGTACTGCCAGAAGAAGACAGGAAATTCGAGAGGAGTTGTTTGAACTAGCGCGAAGGTCTGATGCTGGAGTCCGGCTTGGTGGAAGTAATCAACCTATAAATGTTGATGATTGGAATACAAGTAAGTTTCTTATTTAACTTATTTTCATGTTCTTCATTTAACGTTTTCAGACAAAAAGTTATAGTATATTAAATTTTTTTCTTTTACATTTAAAGTTGAATTGCGACGTGCAATAGAAGCAAGCCGACGGTCCTTTGTAGATGAGGAC
This sequence comes from Zantedeschia hybrid cultivar, assembly GCA_030544215.1. Classification (NCBI taxonomy): domain Eukaryota; kingdom Viridiplantae; phylum Streptophyta; class Magnoliopsida; order Alismatales; family Araceae; genus Zantedeschia; species Zantedeschia hybrid cultivar. Next base: position 55,555,295 of record JARZZO010000002.1, on the reverse strand, counting down.
TTATTTCGGCACACTAGAAGATATAGAGGACACAGAAGTGGCTCCACACCTTCTGGACAAGGGAGCACTAGCGCCTGCATGAGCACTAATGCATGCGAGGAGCTGCCTCAGGAGTTCACTAGAGCTGGAGATCCTAGAGTAGATCCAATAGATCCCTTCCTCACTAAGAAGAGGGATAAACAACCTTCGATTAGTGCTGCATTTAAGAATTTAAAGCTTTGTAAGGAGAAGATAGGAAGAACTACATCTAGGTCGTTTTTCTATAACAGTATCCCTGCTAATGTTGCCAAGGAGCCATATTATGAGTCCATGATCGAGACCATACAAGAAGTTGGCAAAGGGGTTAAGGGGCCTTCTCCATATGAGATATACAACAAGTACTTGGATATGGAAGTTGACGACATCCGAACATATATTACATCATTTGAAAGGATATAGGATGAATATGGATGCACTTTAATGTGCGATAGATGGACAGGTACATAAATCTTATCTTCATTTTTTTATCTTATCTTCATTTCTTTTTTTTAAATACGAATGGGTCGCTTTCTGATTTCTTATCACGTATAGAACTTTACAGGGATAATAAGAAGAAGTATGATCAACTTATTAATTTACTGCAAAGTCGGAACCGTATTTTAGAAGTCTATTGATGCATCTAGAAAGATAAAGAATACCTAGTACCTATATGAATTAATGGATCAAATAGTGGAAGAAGTGGGTGAAAAAAGGATTGTCCAAGTGGTTACGGACAATACAGCGGCGTTCAAGTTAGCTGGACAAATGTTGATGCAGAAGAGACAACATCTATACTGGGTTCTCTGTTCTGCTCATTGTATTGACTTGATGTTGGAAGACATTTGCTCTGATCTAATGGTGGATGGAGTGGTCAACAATGGTTGATTTATCACCACATTCATTTACGATCACAACAACATTCTGGATATCATGTGCACACATACTCATGGAAGAGAGTTGCTTCGTCCGGGAGCTACCAGGTTTGCATCTCAATATCTCTCTATAGATAGTTTAAGTCAACAAAAGAACAACTTGATTGAGATGGTGGCATCAGAAGATTGGGAGAATTACATATTGCGACATGTACCAACTAAAGTCAGAGAGAAAGGTAAGAAAGTGGTTGATCTGATTCAGTCTAGGCCCTTCTAAAAGGGGGTGCAAGCGGTGTTAAATATTGTAGAACAGCTTGTCCGTGTCTTGCAATCTTGTGATGGAGAAAGAAGATCGAATATGAGATATTTATATGAGGTTATGAATAGAACTAAGGAGCTCATTCAACTTCACAATCCAACAACCTTTGTGAAGTGGTAGGACATAATAGACAGACGTTGGGAACACACTTTACATCACGATCTTCACGCAGCTGGTAAGCTACTAACTTTCTATATGTATTATTTTGTATACACATTTCTCATAAGTAATAACTAACTTCTACTTATTTATTTAGGTTATTTTTTCAACCCTCAGTACATATTTAGAACTGATGGGAAGAAGGATAACTATGATACTTGCTCAGAAGTGTTGATGTGGGCTAAGTCTGTTATTAAGCGTATGCTTGCAGATGAGGACAGAGCAATAATGGCATGCAAGCAAATGCATGATTACAGAATGATGTTATACCACTTTGGGACAAGTACTGCTCAAAGAGCTGCAAAAATTTTGAGTCTAGGTTTGAAAATTATTAATCAGATATTCTACTTAATTTTTAATTATAGCTTGCACATTGTTGATATGGCCAATTTTCTATTTACAGCTGATTGGTGGTTAGATCATAGAAAAGCATATGGGTATGAAGATCTAGCCTATGTAGCAATTCGGATCTTAAGTCAAACAACTTCTTCATCAGGTTGTGAGATAAACTAGAGCACCTTTGGCTTGATTCACACCAAGCAAAAGAATAGATTGAAGTCGAGCCATCTAGAAAAACTAGTATTCTGTCATTATAACATGAGGTTAAAGTTAGAAAATTTTGAGTTTATAAGGAACCTTCAAAGGCAGGAGAAGGAGAGAATTTTCGGACAAGCCACGGAGACGACACATGCAGAAGAACCCATAGACTTGGATGAACTGTTCGAGGAGCAACATTCACTAAATGCAAGGGTTGATGCAAGCACCTCAAATGAGCCTGAATTCAACCCAACTGATCGGGAATGGGCAGAAGGTAAGTTAGATAACGTTCCACTACTTATTGATTTTCAACCTCCTCCTTCAAAACGTCAGAAGAAGAGCAAAAAACAAGCACCAAGCAAAAAAGAAAAGTGGTACTGGAATTGAGATTGCTGATCTGGAGACTATCGAGGAAGATGATGAAACGCCAGAATCAAGTGGTAAGGTACAATACCAAGCCTCAAATGACTCGACATCAAAGACAAGCTTCGACAGTTCTGAGGATGGCATGGATTGCGGAATCGGCCGATTCCGATCCGAATCGGCCGATTCGGATCGGGATCGGCGGGTTCCGATCCGATTCGGGGGGGATTTCACTGTTCCCCCCCACCGATTTGAAAAAAAAAAAAAAACCGGCCGAAATCGGCCCGAACCGGACCAGATCGGGGCCGGACCGGCCAGATCGGCCGGTCCGGACCCGATCTGGTCCGGTTCGGGCCGATTTCGGTCCCCCCCTTAAGGTTTAAGGGTTTAGGGGTTTAGGGTTTTAGGGTTTAGGGTTTAGGGTTTAGGGTTTAGGTTTTAGGGTTTTAGGGTTAAGGGTTAAGGGTTAAGGGTTAAGGGTTAAGGGTTAAGGGTTTAGGTTTAGGTTTAGGTTTAGGTTTAGGTTTCGGTTTGGGTTTTAGGGTTTAGGGTTTAGGGTTTAGGGTTTAGGGTTTTAGGGTTTTAGGGTTTTAGGGTTAAGGGTTAAGGGTTAAGGGTTAAGGGTTAAGGGTTAAGGGTTAAGGGTTAAGGGTTTAGGGTTTAGGGTTTAGGGTTTAGGGTTTAGGGTTTAGGGTTTAGGGTTAAGGGTTAAGGGTTTTAGGGTTTAGGGTTTAGGGTTTAGGGTTTAGGGTTTAGGGTTTAGGGTTTTAGGGTTTTAGGGTTTTAGGGTTTAGGGTTTAGGGTTTAGGGTTTAGGGTTTTAGGGTTTTAGGGTTTAGGGTTTTTTATGGATGTACATGAATAACATTCATTCTTATTGTACATCAATTGAATAATATGTATGTAATTTTTTCTGATTTTATTTTTATTTTTTTCTGATTTTTTCTGATTTTTTATTATTTTTTAATCTGGCCGAGTCGGACTGGCCAGACTTCATCTGGATCGGCCGACTCGGCCGATCCGATCCGAGTCGGATCGGGATCGGCGGGTCCCGATTCGGGGACCCGATCCGATCCGGAATTCCTTGGAGGATGGTGGAGATGCTACTAGTGCCCCAGACCCACCTCTACCAATTCAATTCACTGGAGAACAAGAATACATACATGCTACTCAAGATGAACATCACGGTAGCAGAGTAGGACAGGAAGAATCTCCCATTCAAACATTCAGCGGATCAAGGAGGAAGGACAAAGGTAAAACTCCTCAGTGTGTAGAAGCCAAAGAAGAACTTAGGAGGGAGACAGAATATCAGGAGCAACTATCAGATGCATCATCATATTCTCCATACGAAGGGTATAGTCATCCTACTGGATATGTAATTTACTTTCCTCAACATTCTGATACATCCGACTATTCAGGGGGTTGTCTAGAATATCCACAATTGTCAGTCATTTATACCAATACGGATGACTATAGCCAGTATGTGATGCAATATGAACAATACTACCAGAGCTATGTCATGGTCTGAGTATGTAAGCCATATGTTCATTCAGTATAATGTACGTTTGGAATAAATGTAAGTTCATAATCATATATAAGTTTATTCAAGGTTCTTTTGTCCAACAATATCTTATGTACTTCAAATCATTATATTTCAACACAATTATGTATTAGACTTGTGTTTTATATTTTTTTCATATTTTTTCATATTTGTTTTAATTTTTTTCTGCTATCCGATCCAGCCGAGCCTGACTCAGCCAGGATCGGGTTGACTCGGATCGGACATGGCCGATCCGATCGGTTTTGGACCGGCCGATCTGGGACCCGATCCCGGGTTTCTTAACCTTGCACTTAACAACTCAAAAATAATAAAAATTTTTAAAATATATATATACCTTCTTCTTTTCCTTTTTTTTCTTCCACCCAAAACCTCCCCGGCGATGACAACATCATACTGCAGCGGCGGCAACAGGCAGCAGCGCGGCGGCGACGGGGCGGCAGCGACGGCAGCATCTCCTCCTTCCCCACCCTCCCGCAAGCTCCTCCCTCTCACAAATCTGTTTCTGTGAGAGGGGAAAGTGAAAGCCCCCCTTTTAAAGGGGCCTTTCACATGTAGCGGTCGGTACCGTCCCGCGAAATCGGACCGTTACCGACCGTTACAAGTTTTTTATTATTATTATTTTTAACTTGGGTATTGGCCTTTTTACCTGGTATCGATATCAGTCCCGGCCGATACCGATATGTATCAGTATCGGTTGATACTGCCAACCATAGTGTAACTGCTGATAAATTTGAAGAAGCAGACCTCTGGCACAAAAGATTGGAACATGCCAATTATAAAGTAATTCAAAAACTGATCAAGTATGACTTAGTTGAAGGTTTGTCCAGGCTGAAGATCAAGGACTCGGGAATTTGTGGAGCATCTGCTAAAAGAAAGTAGACCAAGAGCTAATTTAAGTCCAAGACAATAGTGACAACTTCCAGACCTATGAAGTTGATTCACATAGATCTGTTTGGACCTATGACAACAACAAGCCTAAGTGGAAAGAACTATAGGTTTGTCATGGTTGATAACTACTCTAGATTCACCTAGATGACATTCTTGGAAAATAAGTCAGATACAATGGAGGCATTTCATAAATTCAGCATAATATTACAAAAAGAGTAGAAATTCAACATCATCTCTATCAAATCAGATCATAGGAGAGAATTTGAGAATGCTGAGTTCACAAGATTATGTAATAACCAAGGAATTAAACACAACTTCTCAGCATCAAAGACATCTCAGCCAACAGAATGCGGTAGCTAAAAGGAAGAACAGAACATTGCTAGATATGACCAGAACTATACTGTCAGAGACAAATCTGCCAAGATATTTTTAGGCAGAAGTAGTAAACACAGCATGCTATATTATCAACAGAGCTATGATAAGGCCAATCCTGAAGAAAACCCCATATAACTTGTACAAAGGAACGAAGCCAAAGATTGGTCACCTAAAGCCATTCAAATGTAAATGCTACATTCTCAACAATGGCAAAGACAACCGTGAAAAACTTGATGCCAAATCAGATGACGATTTGTTTCTAAAGTATATCTCTAAACCTCATAGTTATACAGTATTTAATATAAAAAATTAACTAGCAGAACAAATTGTTCGTGTTTTGTTTAATGAGATTAATCAATCTAAAAAAGGAAGAGAAGAGTGTGTTAATAATGATGCAGGTGATTTGACAAAGAAGATGGACGACCTGAACTTGGATTGAAATGACAAGGAAAAACCTCCTTTGGAGGAGATGCAGCATATTGAAGATCAATATGAAGACTTACCCAACGAGTGGAGGTATCACAGAGATCATATCAAGTAAAACATTCTTGGAGATCCAAAACAAGGAATTCAAACAAGAAGTAAGACCATTCCTTGTGATTGTACTACTTTTGTTTCTCAGTTTGAGCCAAAGACAATCAATGAAATACTGGAAGACGAATCCTAGATTCTAGCCACGCAAGAGAAACTGAACCAGTTCCAAAAAAACCAAGTTTGGTCTCTTGTACCTAGGCCATTATATCATCTAGTAATAGGCACCAAATGGATGTTTAGAAACAAAATGGATGAGTTTGGTATAATTACTAGAAATAAGGCCAGACTGGTTGCTCAAGACTATAGTCAGGAGGAAGGCATAGATTATGATAAAACCTATGTCCCAGTTGTTAAACTTGAGGCAATTCGGATTCTACTTGTATATACATCTGCATTCAATTTAAAATTATTTCAAATGAATGTTAAAAATATGTTTTTAACTTATTTTATAAAGGAAAAAGTTATATTAAATAACCTCTAGACTTTGAAGATCATGCTCTACCAAACCATATTTTCAAATTGCATAAAGTATTGTATGATCTGAAACGAACTCCTAGAGCCTAGTATGAAAGACTAACTGCTTTTCTCATCTATCATAGTTTCACTAGAGATAGAGTAGATAGTACTTTATTTATTCATAATAATGAAGAAGAGAGCTTGATAGTTCAAATATATGTAGATGATATTATTTATGGAACAATTAATGAATCTCTTTATAAGAAATTTGAAAAGTTAATGCAGGGAGAATTAGAGATGAGCCTAATGAGATAACTAAGTTATTTCCTTGCACTGCAAATCAAACAAATAAAGGAAGGTATCAACATCTATCAAGTTAAGTACATAAAGGACTTATTAAAGAAGTATGGCTTTGACAAACCTAAAGCATTGACAAGTCCCATGAGCACTTTCACCAAACTAAATGCAGATCTTCAAAGTAAAAGTGTAGATCAAAAGATCTATAAAGGTATGATATGATCTTTATTCTACTTAACTGCTAGTAGACGAGACATCTTATTAGTATATACATGTGTGCTAGGTTTCAAGTAAATCCTAAAGAATCTCATTTGACTTGTGCCAAACAAATCTTTCGATATCTAGTTGATACCAGTAAATTAGGAGTTTGATATCTAGAAGGGTGTGATTTCGATTTGCTTGGATATTCTAATGTTGACTCTGCTGGTTGCAAGATAGATAGAAAAAGCACCAGTGGTACCTGTCAATTTCTTGTATGCTCTAATCTCATGGTCCTCCAATAAGCAGAATTATGTAACATTGTCAACAACAGAAGCAAAATATGTAGCAGCTGGAAGTTGTTGTACTCAACTGTTATGAATCAAGTATCAAATTGAGCACTTTTTATTCAAACTAGATGCAATTTCAATGATATGTGACAACACCAGTTGTAACGACCTGCCACCCCATAATCGGGGATCCGATTACTAAATGTGTACTAAATCATTAAAATTTGGAGCCAAACCAGGATCTCGACAAATCTGGGAAATAAATGATAAATTAAGCTAAACATCCACATCACATTGAATTGTAAAGGAAGTGCAAGAATGAAAAATTATTACAATTCAACTTGACTCAGCAAATAATTACATACTCCAACTAAAAAGAAGTAATTAAGCGTACAGGCCTGAAAAGAAATAACAACTACATCGGGGCATATCCCGGAACGATGGCTGCTGGCGCGCAACCCGAGACAAAACCCTCCTCGCTATGCCTGCCTGGAACCCTCACCTGAAAACCGCATGGGGTAAGTCTCATCGAAATAGACTCAGTAGGGATCCTTCGATCCCCACCACCCACTCACGCACTCACAAGTGCAATAACATGAATAAAGGCAATTTAAATAAATAAAATAGCAAACACAACCCTGAAACCACTCCACCACGGAGTCCACAACCAACATCTTGGCTAAACACGCAAACTACGCAGCTGAACGCGAGAAACACCGACCCGCTGAGACCAAACAGCAACCCCTCGGATAGCGCGCTAGCTACTCCGGCCTGACCTGGCTCAAGGTGGTTCTGCTTCCCCCAACATGCGTGACACTTCGAATGTACCATTCCCACACCGGTACTAGCTATACCCCGGGGTACACCAGATGATCCTCTCTCTAGGCATCACCCCACCACTCCCACATCGACGCCGTGTCACTCCCACACCGACATAGGGTGCCTAAGCGCTAACAACTGTCACTCTAGATCTACGATCGTACAAAACGCAACACGGTGCGATCCGATCATGTAGAAATCATCGTCCTCGAGTATGTTTTCAAACATGTATTTATCCAAACTATCTAATAATGTAAATAAATGTTAATTGCATGCTTTAATGAGATTATGTCTTGAATCGCGTCACCTAAGGCCGACGTCATTCAAGACCCCTAAACTAGTTCATGCGAAAACTGGCATCGGATGATGGCCTAAAACGCGTCGTGCAAGATCGTCACCTTTTAAAAGGCGTCGTTGTCCCTAGTCGCCTAATCACGACAGAAACAGAATCAGGCCTCGGCGTGATCCGAACTTAAATCGCGTCGTGGGAGGCAACTGCCATTCAAAATGGCGACGTTGTCCCATGACACCATTTAACGTTCGCTAACAGGTTCCCCCCAGCCTTCCAAGTATAAAAAGTGGAATTTCATCTCGAAAATCTCCTAAACATGCTCTAAAACAGGAAAAACGTGGTTTTAATCAAAATACAACAGAGATCGTCACCCTACCGGTTATTTAAACTCCTCCGAGTTTTAAGCCGCTGGACCGCCACGCCACAAACCGCCGCTGGTACCGCCGTGGACGCCGTTATTCCACTAGGACGTCGGCCGCCGTCCGGAGAGTAATACGCCGCGGAGGAAATGGTGGTGGTAGTGGTAGAAATTAGGGAGGGAGTTTGATAGAGTGGAGAGAGAGGAAAGGAAGGAGAAGGGGGAAGGGAGAGCGAAGTGTTCGGAGGGAGGAGAGAGAAGAAAATGAGATAAATGAAGGAAAGGAGGGAGGGTTCGTGGGTTTAAACCGAACCTAGCTAAAACGCGTCACCCAACACCGACGCCATTCAAGTGACAAGACCAGGGCCGTACTCTTGCGGCCCGAAACTGGCCCACGTGGCGCCTACGTAGCACCGACGTAGCACACTCTAAAACACGTCTTCCTATCAAGACGCCGTTTGAACCGCATAACCTATGCTCCCAGCCCCACAATGGCCCAAATTAAGGGGTCCGACATCGAAACTGACCCAATAACTGGATCCGAAACCTTAATCCTTACACCAGTGCCATCAACCTAACAAAGAATCCAATTCAGCATTACAGAACCAAGCACATCGAGGTTAGACATTATTTCATTAGAGACCATGTAGCTAATAGTATGAATTTTGTTGATATTGAACATCGACTAACTGATATCTTCACAAAACTCCTTCCTGAGGAAAGATTCACTTCTATCAAAAGAGAATTGGGCATGTACATTTGTGAGGATATTAATTAGTTTTTAAATAATCAAAATTTAGATAGACTCTCAAAGAATATGAGTAGATTGATCACTTCTATCAGCTAAATTGAAATCTCCTTGTTAATCGATTCAGTTATTGACTTAATCGCTACCTTAATCGCTTCTTTAATTAAGGACTTTTAATCGATTTAACTTAAATGTTTAATCGATTAACTCTTTATTCAATAATCTGAGTCTAATCACTTTGATGTTAATCGATTATCCCTTAGTATTCTTATATTGATTAATTATGATAACCTATTTGCTCTGTTAATCGATGTCCCGCCTTTAATCGATACTGGTCATTAACCGATGTGATCACCTAATCGATTATGCTATCCTTAATTGATTATAGATGTCGGTTCTATTCCATTATAATTTGTTATGTGATCGATTATCCTTCATATTGATTACACATATCTTCGATTATGGTTTCATTGATTAATCGATTATGACACCAAAAGTAGTCGGTGTACTTTCATCCCATGTCTATCAAAATCTTTTTTATTTATCAAATCTAATAACATGTCAGTAACTTACTTTTTGACCAACTTGTATGAGAATTACGTTTTATTTGAGTTTCCTTAGTCTATAAAAGGCCTGAGTAGCTCAACTTTTTTGTTACTTGCATTTCAACCTTGAACTACTTAGACAACATCGCCAAGCTCACTTTCTTTTTCAGCTTTTGGAGAAGCTATTCTTCCTTCTCTTTTACCTTCAGCGTTCCTTGAATCTTATCCACCAGTCACATGGCTTTGTCCTCAGTCGTTTGGTGTTTTACCCCGATGACATTCTATTATACTTCTAGATGCGTGTGGAGTAAGGGCAGTGGAGGAGATGAAATCTACCTCAACCAGCTTTGGAAGAACTCGTCCTTACAAGCAAACGACTCTATGTTGGGACTCTCTAAGGAGTTCCTTAACACACCATCCAAACAGAATTTCCATTCTCACCCTTGTTGGTGAGTTCCTCCACAAACAATTGAGATATTCTGGTGGAGGGTCTCTTACATTCCAACACTGAGATGGTGAGAATGGAAGCTTCGTCTTCCCAAGGTGAATGTTGCACCTTCATGTTGTTTTCTGCCACCAACAAAGTGAAGAACTTTCTTCGCGGATGCAACAGAAGGAACAGCAACAACAACTCAGGCTACATTAGATAAAATGAAGAGCCAAAAACTAACCAGAGAAGGAACCACAAAGTAAGGGGGAGTAAAACGCCAAGAGGAGAGAGAGCATGCATCATTAATTACCGATGCAGAAAGTTATTTCCACTCGGTTCTTTCGGATATCAAACTCTTTTGTATTTTATTTTGTAATTTTTCTTTATTGTACATCTAAAGTGGAAGGAATTGTTCTGTAAATCTGTATCCTTCATTCAATAAACATCATTTTATGTTCATTTTACTCCTTCCTGCTTGATGTGAAAGTTCCTTAAACTCTTCATGCACTTCCTGTAAAAATAATCTTACTCTATTCTCCCTTCTCCTTTTTGGTTGATTGACAAAAAAGAGGAGATAGTGTATCCAACATTCTAAATATTTACATTTTACTATATACACACTGTACATTATCTGTTAAACACATAGGGGGAGAAATACCTCCTACATTCTAACCTTCTCTTAATACAAACAGGGGGAGACTAGTATTTTATGTGACATAATTTTATTCCTATGTGACATGTCTTCTAACATCAGTGCTTTTATTATGTGCTATATTCTGGCATTTTCAGAAATTTTATCATTATCAAAAAGGGGAAGATTGTGAGCAATTTGTGTCGTTATTTTACTCCTATATTTTGATGATAACAAACAATGAAAATGTTAGCAACAAACATTATTTATATTTATCTTGATAGCTTAATTGAATGTATTTTTATGCTGTCAGTTCATGATTACATGTTCAGTTCTGAACTTAATCAATTTCAGGAGTTCTATAATCGTTCAATTATAGACTTAACTGATAAATCAATTAAGTCACCATTGTTAATTGGTTAATGTTTTAGTTTCAAGTATTGTATAAGCTAATCAATTCTATTTTTATTTCGATTTCATATCTTTAATTGATTATCGGTGAAGCCTTTATTAGTCATCAGCTTCTATTATACTTCAATGGATTAAGTGTCTAATTGCAACTTTGATTAACCGGTTCACTTCGATCATCGATATACTTTTAATCGATTAAGTAGTTAAGTTTCAATTTCGATTAATGTTAGAACTGTAATCGATACTGAGTGTTCTCTTCGATTATCGATATACTTCTAATCGATTATATCATTGAGTTTCAATTTCGATCAAAGTTATAACTCTAATTGATTAATGAGTCCTCACTTCGATTATTGATGCATGTCCAATCGATTAATTCTAACGGTTGTATAATTGATTACCGAGTTTCACACTTCGATTATCGATATACTTATAATAGATTATGTGATTGAGTTTCGACTTCGATTAATGTTAGAAATCTAGTCGATTATTGAGTCCTCACTTCAATTATTGATAACCATCTAATCGATCCGTTCTAACAGTTGTATAATCGATTATCGTGTTCACGCTTCAATTATCTTTATTGATCAATCGATTAGCCTTATTCGAGTAACACTACGCTAACTGATCAAATCGATTATTGTTTTAACTCTATTGCTTCGATTATTATTATGTGATTAATCGATTACTTTGTTTAAACGTCAATTATCATCTTATGATTAATCGATTGGTGTGTTCGATTTAATCAATTCTGAGACTTGAATTGAACTTTAATTGTCTTTATGATCTCAAATCGATTAACTTTCATAAATAGCTTCAATTAAACAACCTTTAGCAAGCACCTGTGACTTAACGTGCTTCTAATCGATTTGCTTAAACGATTACTATTAAGATCAAAAGACTCTCATATGTATACTCTAAAGAACCTCGTGATCTGTCAGACCATCGTTCTTTCTATTCTGTACTGTCAACATGACAGGATGTCTACATTTATTTCTTGACATCTTTTCTGAACTTGTTCAGCTTCCTAAAACCTTTTTATATTAGATTCATGCTACACTGACAGACTAGGCAAAAAAAGCCTAGTTGCCTTTTTGGTGTAACTTTCTATTTCAAGTTCTTGACAGGAAGTTTACCAACCAGCCTACAGTTGTAACTGAGTGTTCTAAACTGTAGGTACCTAGTAAACGTGAAGCTTCTGGATAGCAGAAAAAAATTTGTTTATCTAAAGAAATTCAAACGTTAGACTCAACGCGAAACCTTTGTCTAACTAATCCTAACTTGCTATCTAACAGATCATGTTTTGTTGTCTAACGGGTAAATTTTGAAGACATATTATATATCCTATAATTTGAGCTTCAGTTAGCAACATGTGAAGAACACAAGGAAGAGCAAGAGTGCGAACAAAGTGCAAGCAAGATAGTTAGAAACAGAAAGAGATACACAGAGATACAAAGAGTGCTCCACTAAAAAGAAGAAGGCTTCCATTGCTATATCTGAAAGGGTTTTCTTCACATTCAAGAGATAGCCTGAGAGAGAGAGCTTCAAGTTCACTGCATACCACCAGCTCTCAGGCCTTCAGCAAGATCAAGCACTGCATTTTTATTACAACAATTCTTAGTCTTGATCTGTACTTTTGATTTACATTGTATATCAGCCGATCAAAAGACATTTATGTACACCTTATACATTATACTTCTTGTGTTCCTCTTCCTAGTGTTGGAAGGGAAGACCTGCCCGACGTGCAGGGTGATCTATTCCACTTTGTTGAAAGGGAAGACCGGCCTGGTGTACATGGTGGCTTGTTCCCCTTTGGTTGAAAGGGAAGACCTAGTAAAGTGCAGGGCGTTACTGTATATCTAGCATGGAGTTTATACCTTATGTAGCGAAAATTCCAAGAGGTTGTTTGGGGACTAGATGTAGGTCTGGATAGACCAAACCAAAATAAATCTGTGTTCATTGTATGCTTACTCCTTGTCTCTCTCATCTTCTGTCTAATTAGTTTTTTAATTATGTATTTTTATTCTAGCTATTTTTTAATTTATGTTAGAAACCCATTCACCCCCATCTGGGTTATACATAGCTAGCAACAACAGGCGAAAGGAAGAAGATGACTAGATCAATTGAGTTGGCTCAGTCACTGAGAGAGGATCGACCGGCTTTGCTAAAGACAAAGCCAGACTTGCCTCCAGGTACTTCATTATGCACTCACGCATTCAAGTCAAGTTACATTAGGGATTGGGATGCGGCAAATCCAAGCACATGAGGGAGAGTGGTAACAGAAATACCCCTATGTCAAATAAAGAAGAAAAAGGAGATAATAAGGGCATCATAGAAAACACTGCAAATGAAGGGTGGAAAAACAAGCCCAAAATATGCTTTAACCCTCAGCTCATAGAGACCAATCACTCCAAAGTTAAAAGCTCAGAAAGCAGCAGAGGTTCTGCAACATCTACCGAAGAGCTAGGAGACATTTAAAGGAAGGGAATCAGCCAGCTTTCTCCAGCGGTTCCAACCTTCCTGCTACAGCCGAGAACAAAGGCGGCAAATCTGAAATCAGCAAATCTCGTGCCAGACGAGCAAACTTCCTTCCAAAATCAGCAAACAGAGTTTCAGGTATGCAAATTCTCCCTTCTCCCCCCACCCTCCTTTCCCCAAATTTCTCTGTCACTTTCCCAACAAGAAGATATCGGTGACGCGATCCGTCAGCAAGCAACGATGGTCAATCAAGGCAAGTAAGAAGGAAAAGAAAAGGAGACTTCTTTTTTTAGCACCTAGAGGCTGGAGTAATGAAGAAGTTGAAGAACGGGCCAGGCTGTTGGGGATAGATGTACAAGACAAGTTGGACCAGCTATACACATGGATTGCAGAATTGGTCGATTCCGATTCGAATCGGAATCGACGGGTCCCGATCCGATTTAGGGGGGAATTTAGTGTTCCCCCCCCCCCCACCGATTTTTTTTTTTTTTAAAAAAAAGGGGAAATCGGCCGAACTGGACCAAATCGGGGCCGGACCGGCAGGTTCGGGTGCTCCCGGATCCCCCCTTAAGCGGGGATGGGGAGCCAGGCGCCAGCAGCGTTTCTGCTACTGGTGCCCACCCTTCCCCCCTTCCCCCAGCCCCTCCCCCTCCCCCGACCACCGCCGCCCCCCCCGCCGCCGGCCATCTTCTTCTCTCTCCTCTCTCTCTCTCTCTCTCTCTCTCTCTCTCTCTCTCTCTCTCTCTCTCTCTCTCTTTTCCTTGAGATCTCGACCGAAAGGAGGGGGTATTCATCCCGTAATTGTCGGCCGGCCGTCTGGAAGCCGCCGCCACCGCTGTTGTCGCCGTCACCGCCGCCATCGACGTCGGATTTTCTTTTCGCATCCTGATCCTAGTTTAAGTATATTTCGATCTATTTTTTAAAAAATTCTAAAACAAATAGAAATGATGTATGATTGTGTATATTGTGTAGATCTATTAATATTTAGGTTAAAAAAAAATTAGCATGTTGATTAGACAAAATTCCCAAAATTAGTCCTAATTAGGGGTTAAAAATTAGGACTTTTGTATAATTAGTGTAATTAAGGTTCAATTGATAGTGCCAACCACTCAATTGAACGTATTAGAACATAAATGTACACTTTTTTGTATTAATTGTATGTTATTAGCGTTAATTAGTTAAAATTAGCCTTAATTAGGAGTTAAAAATTGAGGCTTTTGTATGATTAGTATAATTAAGATTCAATTGAGTGTGCCAACCACTCAATTGAACTTATTAGAACATAAATGTATATTTTTTTACATTAATTGCATGTTATTAGCGTTAATTAGTTAAAATTAATCATAATTAGGGGTTAAAAATTAGAACTTTTGTATGATTAGTATAATTAAAGTTCAATTGAGTGTGCCAACCACTCAATTGAACTTATTAGAACATAAATGTGCATTTTTTTGCATTAATTGCATGTTGTTAGCGTTAATTAGTTAAAATTAGCCCTAATTAGGAGTTAAAAATTAGAGTTTTTGTATGATTAGTGTAATTAAAGTTCAATTGAGTGTGCCAACCACTCAATTGAACTTATTAGAACATAAATGTGCATTTTTTTGCATTAATTGCATGTTATTAGCGCTAATTAGCCCTAATTAGGAGTTAAAAATTGGGGCTTTTGTATGATTAGTATAATTAAGGTTCAATTGAGTGTGACAACCACTCAATTGAACTTATTAGAACATGATTGCATTTTTTTGATTTTATGTTATGCAGGAATATGGCAGAGCAAGGACTTCATGAACAGGATGTGGAGCAGCATAGTGCTGATCCTGGTTGGCAGCATTGCACACTAGTGGACAGTGTTAACTGGTGTGGAAAAGAGATGGGTGGTGGCATCTATCGCCTTAAAAATCATCTTGCTGGGATATCAGGAGACGTCAATAGATGTGAGTCAGTCCCACTGGACTTGAAGAAGGAAATGAAGACTTATATGATGGGTAAAAAGGCACACAAAGATTTATCATCTCAATAACACATGGATTTGCAAGATGAGATATTAGGGCACCAGAGACGAAGGGATTACAGTCTACCTGTTTAGCGCCCGATCAATTTAGATGATGATGAGGAAGAGGAAGAAGAGGATGAGGAGGATCCAGATGACCCTGATGCAAAGTACACCAGAGCTGTTCGTGCCAGTTTGCGGACAAATAGAGAAGATGAGAACCGGCGAAGAGGCATAGGATCATCAGGTGGATCAGTGCCTACTGCTTCTCAGTTTGCGGACAAATAGAGAAGATGAGAACCGGCGAAGAGGCATAGGATCATCAGGGGTTCTTCTGGTCGCAGGACTGCTAGTTCTATGTTAAGTTGTGGACGGACATCAGATGTGGCACGCGGTCCTATGGACAAATTTTTGTACATATCAAGGTTTGCCAGACAGCCTGGAATCAAGCAAGCATTAAAAGGAGTCAAGGCATCAGCAAAAAATGCCTTGAAAGGAATTGTGAAATGGTTTTTACATGCAAGTGTGCCAGCACATACAGTATCTAGTCCATATTTTCAGACGATGGTGGATGCAATTGCAGATGCTGGGCCTAGTGTAAAGGCCCCCACACCTCGCTACATTTATGATGTTGGACTCGAAGAAGAGTATAATGACTTGAAGGTATGGGTCGACAACTTCAAAAATGTGTGGAGGGAGAGTGATTATACCATCATGTGTGATGGTTGGACATGGACCACAAGAAGATCCATGATTAATTTCCTTGTGTATTGCAGCGAGGGCACTGTTTTTTTGAAGTCTGTAGATGCCTCAAACAGAATAAATAATGCTGATTATTTGTACAGGCTAATGGATGACGTGGTAGAGGAAACTGGTGAAGAAAATGTTATGCAGATAGTCACTGACAATGAAGCAAGCTACAAAGCAGCCGGTAAATTGTTGATGCAGAAGAGGCACCTTTTGTACTGGGTGCCTTGTGCAGCACATTCTATTGACTTGATGATGGAGGACATAGGTAAAGATCCTTTTGTTGCTAAGGCGGTACAACATGCACAGATGATCACGGGATTTATTTATAGTAACAACAGGATCTTGCATATGATGAGAGAACATACAGGTAGACGGGATCTTCCTCGTGCTGGCTCTACCATATTTGCATCCAACTTCATCTCTTTAGAGAGCCCGAGTAAATACAAACATCAATTGGCCCAATTAGTCCACTCTGACAAGTTTCTGGCACATATAGGGACACTGAGGGTCGATGCTAGAGAAGTTGCATTGACAGTGCAATCGCTAGTTGGGGAGAGAAATTTTTGGGATAAAACTTCTCGCTATCTGAAAGTGATTGAGCCTCTGGTACGTGTTTTGAGGTTAGTTGATGGAGATGACAAAAATGACATGGGATATTTGTATAAGGCCATGGATAGAGCAAAGGAGCAATTGAGCGAAAGCTTTCCTACTTCTCATGACAAATGGTAGAGGATCACCGATGATAGATGGGAGTCGACTCTTCATCATGATCTCTATGTTGCTGGTTAATTCTTCATCTATTCAAGTTGATTTTATGTTATTAATTTTAATCACATTTAATTTTATAACTAATTAATACTCAATTTATATGCAGGATATTTTTTCAACCCAAGGTATCAGTATGGTGAGAGCGTGCATAATGACGGAGAGGTCCTTCGAGGCACAACTAACGTAATTACTAGAATATCAAGGAATACGAATGAAAGGATAGACGCCTTAGCAGAGGTAATATACAAAGTAGGAGTTTATGAAAATACAAGTGTCTATCATTAACTTATGGCATTTATATTTATTTTGTAGATGGAGAGATTTAAATTGAAGATTGGCATTTATGGAGATGATGACATCAGGGCTGCAGTAACGAGGACAACTCTAGGTGAATTACATAATAAATAGTCAAACACTCAATTTAATGATACTACCAGTCTACATATGATTATTAATATCGTCGTCTTCTTTTTTTCTTTCAACAGTTGAATGGTGGATCCAGATTAATTACAAACAAGCTGTCACAAACCTTTTGGCGTATGTTGCAGTGCGAGTAGTTGCTTGAGATCCTGAATTTCAAACAACACAAGAAGGAGGTGCACTTGTTTTTCAGAGGCGCCGAAAGTCAGCCACACTAGAAGACACTGCTAGAACTTCTACCTCTCAGCCAACACTCAAGAGATCAGCTACGCAGGTGGATGCACAAAGAAGAAAGGAGAAAGAGCCAGCGAGACCTTCACTGCAGTCATCTAGCAGCAAAAAGAGAAAACAATCAAAAGGAAAGTCTAAACAACAAGTAGACCCATCGGAAGAAGAATGGAGAGTTCAACAAACTGAAGAGACACTTGAGGACACCCTAGGTTTACCACCTCACTTGGCCAGCATGTACGAGGCAGAAAGACAAACCTACATGCGTAAAAGAAGGCGGTTGAGGAAAACAAGCCAAGTGCGGAGTGATGACTCCACTGAGGATGATGATGATGATGATGATGGAGATGGTAATGGTGATGGCGTTTCTGTTGCTGCTGCTGGACTATCAGGAGGTTCTGCACTTGGGAGCAATTACACATGATACGAAGATTACTCCGCACATCTGAGTAAGTCTGAAGGAACTCAAGGCCAAAGACAAGGACAACAAAGGGGATTTGAAGGCCAACAAAGATAGGCAGGATGTGATTGGCCCCCATGAGAAGATGCACCTTCTTATCCGCCTATTTTTCACCCCCTTACACTGCCGTATACAGACATCAGCAGTACTACTGAAGGGTACTCTGGACCTCCACCTCTACAGTATGGCATTTTTGTCCCTCCAACACAATCAGGAGAAAGTTCAAGCCAACAACCTTACACACCTAGAGGTATTCAAAGAGGATTTGAAGACCTCGCTAGTTCCTTGTTTGGCTATGGATATGCACCATACATGTCGGTAGATTATGGCCCGCCAGCTCAAACTTATGAGCCGGATGATGAAGGATCACAAATGTGATCTTTCTAAGGTATTTTTCAACAATAATGTCTTTTTTAATTAGTGCACAACAAAAATTATTAGTTAGTTAGTTGTCTTTAATGTTTATTTTTTATGGATGTACATGAATTGTATTCATTCTTATTGTACATCAATTGAATAATATGTATATAATTTTTTTTTATTTTTTTTAATTTTTTCTGATTTTTCCTTATTTTGTCTTATTTTTTCTGATATATATATATATATATATTTTTTTTTTAATCCGGCCGAGTCGGACCGGCCGGACTTCGTCTGGATCGGCCGACCCGGCCAATCCAGATCGGGTCGGGATCGCCGGGTCCAGATTCCGGGTCCCGACCCGACCCGGAATTCCTTGGCTATGCAAGGTCTGGAACTCATCTATCACATATGATACAGTTAAAAAAACCAGGAAGGAATAGGGCAGTGGGAGCTTAAAGGTTTATTGGCAGAGGAAGCTTCTTATACACTACTCACCCATTCAAGAGGACAAAAGAAGAATATTTCACAGAAATTATTGTTATCTCATGGAACATTAGAGGACAGCATGATAAAAAAGGCAGCAAGCAGTTAAAGAGTTTGTAAGAAGGACCAGAGCAGATATCGTACACCTAAAAGAAACTACGATGGAGAAATTTGAGGTTAAGACAGTCAAGAGGGTCACAGGGTTTATGCAAGCAGACCTTGTATTTCACAAAGCACAGGGGTCCCCAGGAGGCATCTTAATGTCCTCAGGAGGCATCTTAATAGCTTGGGACTTGGATACCTGGGCATCTGGACAGACTCTAAAGAACTCTTTCCCCAGAATTTTCAACTTGGCTTCCTTTACAAGTCAGAGTAGTTGATTGATGGTACTAACATTTTCTGGTTTATTACCATGGGAAGAGGCTTGAAGGAAGACGAAGAACAAGTGCACTTATCATTATTACGGCCACTAAATGCAGTGAACATTATACCAAGCCAAGATGACAGACTGTTATGGTCCTTTGATGGAGGAATTTTCACCGCTAAATCATTATACAACTTTATTGAAGGTAAGTTGCCCTATTACCAAAAATTCAAGGAGGTGTGAAAAGTGAAAATTCCTTTTAAAGTAAAAGAATTCATGTGGTTGGCATTTCAGCATCATATTCTCACTAAAATATATCGGAGAAAGTGGTTGAGCAATTGTGAAACAATTTGTTCCCTTTGTGATATGGATGAAGATCGCATTGATCATCTTTCATTCAATGCCCTTTTAGTCAGCAAATCTGGAAATTTTATGGGGAAATTTTTCACTTGACATGCTCTTTCACCAATCTGGAGGATATGTGGTTATAGTTCCACACACAGAGGATCAGCCTTGGTAAATGCTTCGAGAGTCATATTTTATCAATATTTCCACAAGCAATCTGCTGGAGCATCTGGAAGGAACGAAATGGAGCAGTATTCTGGAGAAGCAAACCTTATCTGGAAAACACTCTTATCACTGTTTTGAATTTTTTATTCCATGGGAGTCATTATATCCTTAAAATTTCTGCTGAAGACTGGAAAAAGGAGGTTCATATGACTGGTCCTATTTGGCAGTTAACGTAGTTTTCAAGTTTTTCTTTGCAAAAGGGATCTCTCCTCTTCGCAAGTCTTGATTGTACTTTCTTTGTTTATTTTATAAAATTGGTGGCACGATCCACATCCTTCAAAAAAAAACTTCCGACCTGGAAAAAAAACATGCTGTTTCTCCTCTGTACACTTCCCAATAACCTTCCCCAAGTGATTAGCCAGGACTTCTATGAAAATCTTCTAAGACCCATTTAACAAACTAAAGACCCGAAATCCCTCAACTCAACAGCTTCTACTTTCTTTGGTAGCTGGCAATGAAGGTTTGGCTGACGAAATCTCCACTCCTGTGGTCATGAAACCAGTCCCCAACAGCATTAGAAACATCCCCTTCAAGAATTACCCAGAATGTCTGATAAAAAGCCAAAGGAAAACCATCGGGCCCTGGCACTTCATCCCCTCCTAGATCGAAAATTGTCATCTCAATTTCCTCATCTCTTACTATAGAACACAGATGATTTTGATAAGAGTGTCAATGTTGCTCGATTAAAATTAAGAACGTTGCAGGGAGAATAAACAAGGAATAAAAAGTGAACTAGTTGGACAAAACATTCACATATTTCATGCAAGTATGCAGAGTACAGATAGTTATCATACAACTTTCAAGAATTCCTAATTGGACAAAACATTCACATATTTCATGCAAGTATGCAGAGTACAGATAGTTATCATACAACTTTCAAGAATTCCCTCTCTCGAGCATATTTTGAATCACGTATTGTTGTTGCATATGTAGATCTACAAGAATAACATTTCTCATCAGAAAGTAAAACTAAAATCAAAATGGTGTTTTGAAATCACTTAATCATTCTTCACAAACCACTAAGTAAAATCTCCGGGAAGTAAATCCAAAGGGTATAATAGAAGGATGAGGATACGACAATTTGAAAACTACAAGCTGAAGAACAAACAACCATCATATGTTCAAGCCATTATTACTTGAGCAACAGCTTCATGAGAAATGATAGAATATCACAAATAATCTACAAAATGACACAATAAAACTTAATATGAGAGCCTACATAAAGATAAAAGAGAAAATGAACACTAGCCATTTAAAACCATGATGACCAATTAATGAGAAGACCAGATGATCAGCAGAAACATAGCTGCCTCTGTTAACAAGTATCGTTACAAGATGAAAAAAAAAAAAACAACTAGGATCAAGTGTGCACCTGCAGCTGAAATTTCTCTCATGAGTCAATACAACTAACCACTCAGTTCAGCTGAAATGTTTTTTCATGTACATTCCAATATGTGCATTTCTAGAACGCCCAATAATCTAACAGGCACAATGCTTAACCTTAAGACATGCCTTTCGTCATAAATTCCAGTCAATCCACCATGGTACATGATCAGTATCTCCGAATGTCACGAGCATAAGATGATCGGCACCAAGAGTTGCAGAGTTTGACGGAGTTGCAGACCTTCATGGAGTCTATCAAATTCTTCCAAGTATATTGGTATTTTGATAAAACTTCTATATTATAAAAGAATTTGATATCCAAAGTCTTTTTAACAAAATCAAAAGGGAACTTCAGTGAGAAGAGGCTGAAATAGCTCCCATGCACCCATGAAGACCATCTTTATCACCAAACTCTTCAGACAGGAAACCATAGACACAGCCACACAGCTGCTACCGACAATAGCAAAGGAATGCCTGGTGGCATAACTGGCCAGTCCTGGTAATGCCAGTGGCAACAGATGGCATCAGCGACTGAGGTGACGACAATGAAGGCCAACGGGGAAGCAAGCCAACAAAGGAAGTGGAAGTCAACAACACCAGCGGCCAGCAGCAATGCCCACAGCTGATGACAGAAGCTGGTGACAACACCAGTAGTGACTGATGATTGACGAAATCAGCAATGACAGTGATGGAAAAGCCAGAAGAACAATTCCAGCATCAAGGAAACTGTCGAAAGCTGTCCAAGAGAGTCAGATGAGACAGCCGGGTTACGAAGAACCATGCAGCAAAGCTGAAAAAGAAAGAATGACATGGGAAAGTTCCCGAATGTGATGGAAATCGCTGGGGAAACTCAGCACCAGATGCCTGCTCAACGAAATCGATTAAGAAGAGGTTGGATCAGTAAACCCAAACCTGGCCTTGATACCATGTAAAGGGCAAGATGGGAAAGAATGAAAGCTCAGTAATCACTATCACAGCAACAGCTCAATATATAGACATGTGTAACTAGGGTGAGTCCCAGCTCCCAAGGCAGACAATTAACCAAAAAGGACAAAGATACAACCTACAGGGAGTCAGGGACATACAACACCTTCTAACTACACTATTAAATTTTCCAATTAGAAACCCTATTCGATAGATTAATCAGTTAGCATTTACACCTAAAATCACATTAAGATTAATAAGAGACACTTCAACCCCCCCCCCCCAATAGCCCCTTTTAAACACATCATATTAATTAAAACACACAATGACCTCAATAACCAACAATAAACATATAGGACTCAATCATGGAACTTAAAATAGAATTATTAGATTGTTAAGGGTACATTACAAACAACTTTACATTTGAAAGATGCTCCTTGATAACCCAAGCTAACCCCAATAAACGGCTGCCTATACAAAAGCTGAAGGTGCATCCTCCTCCCCTAAAGGTATCAAAAGACCTAGTTAACAACCATGAAAAGCTAATACAAAATAAAGTCATATGCATAGATATCTATAACATAATTTTAGCACCGCAATCGCCAAATCTGAACTAAACCAGCCAAAAGTCTCAACAACAAGCATTTACCAACCCTTACATTTTCAGGCTCATTAAAACACCTTCTTGAGTGAGCAGACTAATTGAGGCGAGCCAAAACGCCTCGCCTCACCTAATGTTCGCCTTATTCACCTAGGCACCTGCTTGTGATGTCTAGGTCATACGCTTGTCTCTTATTCTTAATTATTTCAAAGTGACTAATGTCTCTTTAAACAATGCCCATACCCTTTTTTCTCTTCATGGCCCACACAAGCACCCTCACCTACAGTTATGTCGGTTTGGGAAATTTATACGAATTAAATGAAGGAAATAATCATACAAGACAAATAATAAGTGTCCAGCATTTCACTCACAACAACTGTATTCATTTCTTCCACAGTAATGTACATAACTTTCCAAAATACAAGTCCCAAAAAGAGAGATTCTCAAACAAAAATACAATTATAATACTGACAGTGATCTCTCAATGGCCAACTACTACCACGTCTCTAGCAGTCACCACCTCCAACTCGTGACCCTGCCACCCACATAAAACAAAACAAACAAGAAAAAGGGCCGCAGTAAGTCCCATGGCTCATATAGGATCCTTCTTTCCCCATGTCATTCTCTACGATTCGAGATGCAAGATTTAAACTGACAAAGAAACACTGTACATAAATTTGCATATGCATGAACAATGAAACAATACATCTATAATAGATACGCTACAATGGAACAACTAGAAAAGACCCAAGCTCACAGTTTAAGACCGTCATACGATGAATCATAAATATGTCTAAAACATTTAACATATAATCTGATTTCTCAACAGTAAAGGGTTACCAACGACAGGGTCACCAACAATGCTAGAATAGTACAGTCTACCTGCCTATCCACTATATACGATGCTAGCTCCACAATAGGTGAGACAGGTTGGTTGGACTAATCGGCCTTAACAGCTAGCTAAACCGTGAAGTCCAGAGACCGACCATGTGTGCACACAAGCGAGTAACTCTCTCTCACTGTCCTCGTCAAATAAGCCGATATTAGACTCGTATCTCTACACTAAAAGATGTCCGAGGTCCTGACGTACCTCTGCAGTAAATGAGCTAACTTATCGACCGTTGCCCTGACAAGGGTCCATAGTAAATGAGAACATAACAACTAGTGTGACAGTCAATCAATGGAACAAGTATACAGTCATACAGTTATGACTATAGTTAGTGATTATCTGAGATATACAGTAATACTCGACAATTATATGTAATCTATACTATTTTATGCAAGCATGCTCCACAATTATAAAGATAGGCCACAAGTCTGTGTGCATCAATGCAATCTATACTTCATGGCATGCACTTAACAAAAGAATAAAATAAGAAACAACAGTTTATGAAACCACTTTAATAGACAAGACCTTATATATTACTCTTTGGTACGAGGTAGAGAGACACACTGGGGATACTAGTTTGATATACCAAAGGAGTATTAGACCCAAATCATCTAAAATAACCATTAGAAACAACAATCTGTGTACTGCACACATACACCTTTTCATAAATACACACACTAGAATAGCTACCATACATACAAATCTACGCTACCATACATACAAATCTACACTACCATTTACACACAAACACCTGCACAACTACCCTTACAATTTCACAGCTGAACACACACACTTGCATAGTCATACATACTCCCACACACACCATTACAGTTGTTCACCCCCTTATACAGCTACGCATACACACAGTTACACTTGTACAACTTCAATGTCACACCCACTCTTACACCTCCACAACCACATACACATACACTCACATGCCTCTTAAAAACACACTTATACCATCCACACAACTACACACACATACACTTCATAAACACACCCATATCCTCTCCACACAGCAGCACACATACATGCATCTTCACACACACACACACATACATACACACACACACACACACACACATACAGAGTGAGGGCCCGCACTAGAACCCCCACTTATGGTTATGTCAGTTTGGGAATCTGTACAAGTAGAGTGAAGGATATAACCACACAAGATAAATAGTAATTAAAATGCCCAAGATTTCACACATAACAGATATATCCATTGATTCCATAGTATTGTACGTAGTTGGTCCAAAGTACATATCCCAAAAATGAGAGACTATTTCACAAAAAGTACAACTATAATAGTGACAGTAGTCTCTCGATGGCCAACTGCTTCCCACAACTCTAACTGCCACCACCACCAGCAACTCGTAACCCTGCCATCCACATGAAATAAAATAAACAAGAAAAATGGCGACAGTGAGTCGCATGGCTCATATAAGATCCTCCATGAATCCATCTTTCTCTACGAATCAAAAATACATGACTAGACACAATATACATGATCTACTTATGAACTGAACTATAAACTATATCGGCATGGACATGAACAGTCGTGAAACATAATATAACTAAAACACTTAACATACAGTCTTGCTTCTCAACAGTAATAGGCTAAAAGCGACAAGGTCACCAACACCACTAGTACAGTCGTATGTCTTAGAAGAGTGAAGCTCAACTAGGCACTTGCCTGTTAGTCCTACAGGGTGCTAGCTCCATAATAGGTGAGGTAGGTCGGTAGAACTACGTGTGTACATAAGCGAGTATCTCTCATTGTCCTAGTCAAGTAAGCCGAGACTGGACTCGTATCTCCCAGTTATAAGGTTGCCCGAGGTCCTGACATACCTCCCGGTCTTATAGTTGGGCGAACTTCCCGACCCTTACCCAGACAAGGGTCTCAATCATAAAAGGGAAACACAACTAGTGTGAGGTGTCGCTTTGTCCTAAATAACCTCAACATACACACAGTTGTAACAGTTCTCACAGTCTTACATTACAGTCGTACAGTCTTATAGTTAAGACAGTCGTACAATCATAAACTCATGTAAATAAGACAGTGGTACAATTATACGGCCAAAGGATTGTAACAGTTGTACGGTCATATAATTGTCAGTTATATTGTACTGTTCACATGGCATAAGGAACAAATATAAACAACCTACAATTAGATACTGGACAGACATGTATCATGTAAGCACACCCTTATCCACACAATATGTAACCTTCCCTTAAACCCATGCTCATCATGGCATACATCTAAAGTAATAAATGCACATGAGTATCATACATTCTCTATGTTCATTTGATAAATGCCATACATGCAGTACACTTAGGTATTACACTACATATTTGTAACTTAAGTAATTAGCCATTAGATACATATGGCATAAACTCAATTACACAAGGTAAACATGCTCAAAAATCTGATCACTACTTCCATAAACACACCCTGAACAGAAATAAATATAAATAAAATCATTGGACCAACTCTCCTTTTGTTTTCAAACTAATCATGGGCAACACAGTGCAGTTTAGGAACTAAACTTACATACACCCGACAATTCTTCACACCCCCATAGTCAAACCCTCATAATTACATCCTCACACACACACATCTTTACAGCCACACCTTGATGCACATACACATCCTCACAATTACACCCTCACACATATACATCCTTACAGTCACACTTAGTATAACATTGTATATATGTGTACACGACAATCCTCAACTAAGGTAATCAATTAAAATGTTGACACATGACATGGACTGTTCAGCCATGAACTATAAAAATAGAAATTAAATCTTCTAAGACACATTCATCTTTGCATAGTATGCAGCAGAATAAAGTTCAGAAAATGCACCTCAAAATACTCACAGATCCTCACAGTTATAGACAACACATAGTTCCACTTCAAGCCTTAATTAGACGGTATAATACCACTTGAAAACCTACACCCAAATGATATGCAAACCTGTCTACAAATAATATAAACATGCCCATAGTTGATACAAAAACCCATTCACAAAACCTGTCCAATAGAGGGGATAATGTCACCCACAAACCAGCCTTTAAAGGACATGAAAATTGTCCACAGTTAACATAAAAATATGTGAACCAGTGCATTAGAGTAACCTCCCATCAAACATGCATAGACTCTAACTACACAGGTGATCACTTCACCTTCATTTACGTACTCATAACACATCCTAAATGGCATCCTTCACATGAAGAAAATTGGATAGTGTCCCCCCCGTTTAGGGCACTAAATATCTCACCTAAATGTGGGAAAAAAAATAACCAAAACATAAAATAACTGAGGCACATAGAGAAGGGCAAGGTTCAAGTCTCCTACCTTCTCTTGGTAGCCCAAAATAATCCTAAAACCACCACCTACAGCCTGTTGTAGTACGTTCTACTATAGCACGCACTATACATCACTGTAGCAAGTCCCCCTCTCTCTCTTTCTCCCATTATAGCAGGTCCTCTCTCTCTCTCTCTCTCTCCCCTCCTACAGCTAGCCCTCCTCTCTTTTTTTCCGTTTGGCACGTCCAACCCCTGTGGGGCTTTGTTTTAAACTCCACCTCCTCTAAAGAGGAGGTGGGAAGCTTCAAGAAAGGGGACAGATCTGTCCCCCTCCTAACAGGCCTAAGTTTGCCCACTAATGAGGCCCAATAAGAGCCTCAAACCTCACTTATAACAGGACATTTAAAACCTTATCTTACAGTCCATTAAATCAAGCTCAATAAACATCACAACATTTCATAAACATCCACACTTTTCCACCAACTATTTTTATACCCTATAAAGTTATAATTGTATATATACTTTTGCTATATTTACATATATACCTCTAATACTTTCTATTGGAATATTAAATGCCTTTCTTTATGGAGTATTAGTGAAATTTACTAAGAAATGTTTACTCTTTTTCCTTGGGATTCCTATAGGAACTCTAAGGTCTCACACACATAGTCACAACACCCACACACCCTCACACAATCACACAAACACATGCACGGCCACACACACACATTCACACACTTCACAGCCATACACACACTCACACAGTCACCCAGCTGCATACACACACACACACACCCCACTACACATACATCCGGCTACACACTCTTACGCACACACCCCACTACATATACACACACAGCAGCGCACACAAACATACACACCTTGCTGCACATACACACACACACATACACACACACCATTCTACACATACATACATACACACACCCTGCTGCACATATATACACAACCACATATACACATATGCTTCAGTAGTCACATGCACATGTACACACATATGCATGCCCTATATCATCCTTACACCATCACATATGCCCCCACAGCCATACACACCTACTGCACATGTACACACACACATGCTCTTAAAGTCACAACCCCACACACTCACCCTCATAAAACTTTGACAGCATGCTTTCTATTTAGGGAGGTAAAATCCTAGTAACAAGACCCAAAAAAATAAAGAAAATCATAGACACATAGAGAAGGACAAGAAGTAGATCTCTTACCTTCTTAACAAACCCAAAAGAGCCCCCAAAGTCACTGTTTTAAGCCTAACAAAAATAGTCATCACACTGTGTATGAACTGTAGTGAACTGTAGCAGGTCTCTCTCTCTCTCTCCCCCTGCAGTTGGCTCCCCCTCTCTTTTTCTCCTTCTTTTCTCTCCCTCTCTCTCCCTTCTTGTTCCCACATTCTGCCCCATTAGGGCCAAAGAAAAGGAGAAAAAAGAGAAAGGGACACGTGTGCCCCCCTCTACTGGGCTTGGGCTGGTCCATTAAAAGACCCACTAATAGGCCCAATAAAAGTCCTAAACCACACTTATAATAGGACATTCTAAACTCCTATATATAATGATTTAATAGGTCACCCTTTAATCCACTAAGGCCTATTAAATGAGACCCACAAATTTTACTTTTTCTATCAATCGTTCCTACACCTTATTAATTTATATTTGTGTATATACTTTATCACAATTTACACATATACCCTTAACATTCTTTATGGGCATATCAAATGAACTTTCTTTAAGGAGTTTTTAATAAAACTTCTAAGGTCTTACATCCTTCCCCCCACACAAAAATTTCATCCTCAAAATTTACACTTTTAATATGAATATATGCATGTATCATGTATCAATAATGAAAACTTATCTAAACAAATATGGGAATTGTTCTCTTATCTCATCTTCATATTCCCATGTTGCCTCGGCTACTGAATGATGTTGTCAGATGACCTTAACCATTGGCATCGCTCTAGATCTCAATACTTATTCCTTTCAGTCAATCATCTGAACTGGTCGTTCTAGCACAGACAAGTCAGGTTTCACTTCCAAAGGAGCATAGTCTACAATATGAAAGGGATCATGCACATATTTTCTCAATATGGAAACATGAAATACATCATGGACATCCGCCCATGTTGGAGGTACGGCTAACTGGTAAGCTGCATCACCAACCCTTTTCAGAATTTCAAATGGTCCAATAAATCTAGGGCTCAATTTTTATTTTCTACCAAATCTCATCACACCTTTTGTTAGTGAAACTTTCAAGAAGACTTTATCTCCCTCTTGAAATTCCAAGGGTCTAGGCCTAGCATATGCATAACTTTTCTGCCTATCTTGTGTTGCATTCAATTTCAGCTTAATCATTTGCACTTGAGCTGCACATTGTTGCACTAGATCACGATCCAATAGTTTCCTTTCACCCACTTCATCCCAACATATAGGAGATCGGCATGGTCTGCCATACAAGGCTTCATAAGGTGCCATACCAATATTGCTATGATAGCTATTATTCTAGGCAAATTCAATCAAAGGTAGATGTTCATCCCAATTGCCTTTCCATTCCAAACTACATGCTCTTAACATGTCTTCTAAAGTTTAGATGGTTCTTTCTAACTGTCCATCTGATTCTGGATGAAAAGCAGAATTGAACGCTAAATTTGTACCCATCGCCTTTTGAAAACTCTCCCAGAATCTAAAAGTATACCTAGGGTCTCTGTCTAATACAATAGATATAAGAATCCCATGTAATGCCACAATCTCATTAATATATAGTTAAGCCAATCTATCTAAGGACCATATCTTGTTGATGGGAAGCAAATGTAATGTCTTAGTAAGTCGATCCACCACAATCCAAATTGCATCATGTTGTCTTCGGGTTTTAGGTAGCCCAACTACAAAGTCAATTATGATATGGTCCCATTTCCATTCTAGAATTTCTAAAGGTCGTAGAAATCCTCGTGGACGTTGATGCTCGGCCTTAACTTGCTGATAGATCAAACACTTTGTCACATACTCAGCAACTTCCCTCTTCATTCATGGCCATCAAAACTGCATGTTCAAAGTTTGGTACATTTTAGTGCTATCAAGATGAATGGCATACTTAGATTTGTGCGTTGCTACCAGCAGTCTCTCTTCAACTCAATCTCATCAAGGACATAAAGACGATTCCCACATTTCACAACTCCTTCTTCATTAATCACCACCTCTGAATGCACAAGAATATGAGGACGCCTCTCATCTGCTTTTTGAGCTTCCATAATCTCATCATAAATGACAGGTTTCACAGCAATATATGCAACAATTGCACTATGCTCTTCCTGAGGAATCTGAAATTCTACTTTTGCAGCTTCTTGCATTAGCTTCCATTCTTTCATTAACATGTTTGCTAAAAGAGCCTTCCTATTCAACGCATCTGGAACTACATTTCCTTTCTCAGGATGATAGGAAATATTGAAATCATAGTCATTCAAATATTCTAAACATCTACACTGCCTCAAATTTAAGTCCTTCTGAGTAAAAATATATTTCAAACTTTAGTGGTATGTATGCACTTCAAATGTGGCCCCATATAAATAGTGTCGTTACATCTTCAAAGTAAACACTACTGCAACTAATTCTAGATCATGCATAGGGTAATTTTCTTCATGTTTCTTCAATTGACGCGATGCATAAGCAACAACTCAACCATTTTGCGTCAATACTGCTCCTAATCCCTTCCTGGAAGCATCTGTATAAACAGAAAATCCATCTACATCATATGGCAAGACTAACACTTGAGCAAATGTCAACCTTATTTTTAATTCTTGAAAACTTTTTTCACAATTTTTACTCCACACAAATTTCACTCCCTTACGGGCAAGGTTCACCGTATCGCTGATCTGTATAGGATAGTATCTCCCAGATACGGTACAATATCAATCCAACTCGGGCCAACACGGTCCGACTTGCATGAATCTAGCCAATGAGTTTGTTAAAATCAATGAGTTGTTTGTTAAAATTAATGAGTTTAAGTCACATTTTAGAGAAATATATCCTATTAATTGATATAAAAAGTATAATTTAACTTATTAAATAGGAAAAACTCAACTTAAAACATTCCATTAAGCATGTATGAGTCAGCAAGATCTAGTCCGACTCGGTGCGTATCAACGGATCGGGTCGGCCTAGATACAAGTCGACTCATATGACTCGTATCAGTCGGCCCGATCCGGCACGATATGGCAAACCATGCTTACGGGTCAACCTAGTCAGAGGAGTAGTTACAGTAGAAAATCCTTCAATAAATCTCCTATAGTAGCCTGCAAGAGCCAAAAAACTTCTTATTTCGGTAACAGATTTCGGCCTCTCCCAATATAGTACTACCTCAACTTTGGTTGGATCCATGGTTATACATTTAGCTAAGATAACGTGCCCCAAAAAATGAACCTTGTCTAACCAAAAGGCACATTTGCTAAATTTAACATAAAGCTTATGTTCTCTCAATTTCTGTAATACCAACCTTAAATGTCTTTCATGCTCCTCACGACTTAGAAAATATATCAGAATGTCATATACAAACACAATGACAAATTGATCCAAAAAATCCTTAAACACCCTATTCATTAGATCCATGAAGGCTGCTGGTGCATTTGTCAACCCAAATGGCATCACTAAGAATTCATGATGACCATATCGGGTCCTAAAAGCTGTCTTGCTAATGTCCTCCTCCCTAACTTTAAACTGATAATATCCTGACCCCAAATCTATCTTTGAAAACACCTGACTAACTGCAACTGATCAAATAGATCATCTATCTATGGAAGCAGTAACCTGGTTCAACAACCGATAATCAATGCATAGCATTAGGGTTCCATCTTTCTTCTTTACAAATAGTACAGGAGCTCCCCAGGGTGAAACATTGGATCATATAAAACCTTTATCTAGTAACTCCTGTAATTGAGTCTTTAATTCCTCCAATTCTGCAAGAGTCATTCAATAAGATGCTTTGGATATAGAAGTTGTTCCTGGTACTAAA
Source organism: Zantedeschia hybrid cultivar (assembly GCA_030544215.1). Classification (NCBI taxonomy): domain Eukaryota; kingdom Viridiplantae; phylum Streptophyta; class Magnoliopsida; order Alismatales; family Araceae; genus Zantedeschia; species Zantedeschia hybrid cultivar. Next base: position 55,523,176 of record JARZZO010000002.1, on the reverse strand, counting down.
TCAATGCCAAAATCAACTTCTCGATGAGGAGGCAATCTAGGCAACTCATCAAGAAATACATCTCTAAAGTCTCTAACTACAGGAACATCGGAAACTGCTATCTACTCGTCTTCAACCGTCTTAGACTCAGGTATAGACACAATTGATGCTAAATAAGCTTGACAACCATACTCAATCAATTGCTTAGCTTTAAAAGAAGAAATAAGAGCTTTCTTATCAGTCAAAAGGGTACCTTGGAAAATAAATCTCTCCTTCCTAGACCTACAAAAATATATCTTCTTCTTAGGACAGTTAATATGTGCATAATGTACCCTTAACCAGTCCATCCCAAGGATCATCAAGGTCCTGAATATCTAATAAGTGCACATCAACTGACAATGAGTAACCCGTTACTACTACATTTGCTGCCTCCAACAACTGAAAAGACAATATGAACTAGCCTACTAGTGTCTGTACTAAAAGTGCAGACTCCACAAGTGATATGGATCTATCTAAATCGGCGACAAACTCTTCAGAAATAAAGAAATGAGATGCTCCAGTATTAAACAAAACATAGGCTTCATGATTAAGAACATTAATGGTACCTTCCATCACTCCATCTTTGGCAATATGCGCCTTTGTTCTTGTCAATGGGGTCACCAGCTTCAACATTACGTGGAGTTGTGCCATTTGATGTTGAAGGTGGCAATGGACACTCTTTAACTAGATGTCCTGGCTGCCCACATCTGAAACAGGCTCGGGATATAAGATAACAAGGCCTCCCAAGATGGATATTGTTGCATCTTCTGCATATGATGTCCTCCTGCTTTGCCATATTTATACTCTGGGACATAGATGGCTGAGTGAAGGACCTAGACATCCGTGTTCCATGTCCTCCTCTTCCTCGACCTCTTTGCTGAATTTTTTTGAAAACTGATTTCTTGTTTGAATAACCCCCAAAGGAGGCACCCACTGTCCTCTTCCCAGTACTCTCTACTTATTGGACCACCTTTCATACTCTTCTTCTACGGCACATGCATCTTACATGGCTTCTGCTAATGTTTTAGCCCTTAAAGGTGTGATCCTCATTCTGATGGGATCCTTCAAACTCAAATTGAATTTTTTTATTCTTCTTTTCTCATCTTAACAATATGCAGAGCAAATCTACCCAAGTCTATAAACTTTCTTTCATATTCTTAGACTGACATATTACCTTGCACAAGATCCATAAATTCATATTCTCTTCTTTGATGAACATGGAATTAAAGGCTTCAACAAAATCATTCCACGTTATTAAACTGAGTGCCATACCTTTAAATGCAACCCTCCTTGTTGTCTGCCACCATTTATTTGCATTGTCCTGGAGTTTAAAAGTTGCCAACTTCACCCTCTCAGACCGAGGATAATATAAGACTGTAAAAATCTTCTCCATCCCTTCTAACCAAAATTATGCTTTCTCAGGGGCCCCACAGCCTTTAAATGCAGGCGGCTTAAGCTTCAAGAACCGCTCAATCCAGACAAGACACGTCACCTGCTCCTACTCTTCCACCAATCTTTTGCGTTGATAAGCTCTTCTGAACTGGACTTCCATGTTTGGTTCTCTTGTTCTTAGTGGTTGATTGATGCATCCTCTACGAACTAACTGAAGATCTTCTTCTTCCAACTCCTCTATTTCCTCCTCCTCCTCTTATTTCTCTACTTCTTCCTCTTCCTCAAACTCTGGCTACACATTCTCCTCAAATGGTTCAGCCTCCATTGCTCGCTTGGCACGTTGAGGCCTAGCTCTCTTAGTAGCTTTTCTTGCCATCTGTATGCAAGAGTCTGGGAGTTAGGGCCAACTCAAATATCCAAGTCAGGAACATATAGCTATTTACCATTCTGTATCCTGGTGGGGTTTATCATCCAACACTCAGTCGTACATATCAACCGAACCTTGCTGTGATATCAACTGTGAGGTCCCACACAAGCACCCTCACCTATAGTTATGTCGGTATGGAAAATCTATACGAATGAAATGATGGAAATAACCGCACAAGACAAATAATAAGTGCCCAAAATTTCACTCACAACAACTATATTCATTTCTTCCATAATAATGTACATAACTTTCCAAAATATGTCCCAAAAAGAGAGATTATCAAATAAAAATACAACTATAATACCGACAGTGATCTCTTAATAGCCAACTACCACCATGCCTCTAGTAGTCACCACCTCTAACTCGTGACCATGCCACCCACATGAAACAAAACAAATAAGAAAAAGGACAGCAATGAGTCCCATGGCCTATATAGGATCATGCTCCATGTCATTTTTTACGATTTGAAATGCAAGATTTAAACTGACAAAGAAATATTGTATATGAATTTGCATATGCATGAACAATGAAACAATGCATCTACAATAGACATGTTACAACAGAACTGCTGGAAAAAACCAAAGCTCACAGTTTAAGACTGTCATGCAATGAATCATAAATATGTCTAAAACATTTAACATATAATCTGATTTCTCAACAGTAAAGGGCTACCAGCTACAGGGTCACCAACAACACTAGAACAGTACAATCTACTTGTCTATCCACTTTATAGGGTGCTAGCTCCGCAATAGGTGAGGTAGGTTGGTTGGACTAATCGGCCTCGACGGCTAGCTAAACCGTGAAGTCCAGAGACCGACCACGTGTACACACAAGCGAGTAACTCTCTCTCACTGTCCTAATCAGGTGACTGAGATTGGACTCGTATCTCCAAAGTAAAGACTATTCGAGGTTCTGACATACCTCCACAGTAAATAGGCTATCTTTCTGACACTTGTCCTGACAAGAATCCACAATAAATGGGAACATAACAACTAGTGTGAGGTGACGCTCTACCTAAAACAACCATAATAGTTCTACAATCACAATAATAACTACAGTCACAATCTTACAGCCAATCAGTAGAACAATTATACACTCGTACAATAATGACCATAATTGGTGCTTATCTGAGATATATAGTAATACTCAACAATTTTATGCAATCTATGCTATTATATACAAGCATGCTCTACATTTACAAAGATAAGCCATATGTATATATGCAATAATGCAATCTATGCCATGGCATGTACTTAACAAAAAAATGAAATAAGGAACAACAGTTCATCAAACCACTTTAACAGACAAGACCTTATGTATTACTCTTTGATACGAGGCGGAGGTAAACCTTTACGCACTGGGGATACTAGTTTGTATGTACTTTATCACCATTTACACATATACCCTTAACACTCTTTATAGGCATATCAATAAACTTTCTCTAAGGGGTTTTTAATAAAACTTCTAGGGTCTTACAATCCACTACTTATATGAGTAGCTGATGGTCTTAGGACATTATATGGTGTACATGATCAGTGTTTCTCAGAGTCTTACACATAGTTGTTAAGATGGTAAGGCGACCCAAGGCGTACTTGGGGTCTCCGAGCGCCTAAGCGGTTAGACGTCCACCTAGGCGTCGCCTAAGCATACACTTCATAATGATATATTTTATATCACACTAATTTAGTATTAACATGGAATGAAAAATTAACACTAATATGACATTAAAATGAAAAATAAACATTACAATGAAGCATAATAGTTGAATACGCTACTGAGAAATAATTATAAAAAATAAAATTTCAAGGATAAACATACTAACCCCATATTTGTTGAGTTCTTCCAAAATCTGTAACATAGTACTCATAACAACAATGTATATATGATGCAAAAATGTAAAACACAATAAAAGAAAATAAATTTGTTATACCAAACGAGGATTTACAAAAGACGACTAGAGGAGGCACATATTGTTCATAGTGACAGTTCACGGTGCTATGGTGCATAGTGCAATGTTCTATTAACAGAGATTGAAAGCGAGAGAGGAACATGGGGAGGAGTGGAAGAAGAAAAGAAAGAATGGAAGAGGACGGAGGAAGAGGGAGAGAGGGGGCAAGATGAAGGAGAGGGGTAAAAGGAGGGAAGAAGAGGAGATGGGCCTCAGGCCCATACTGTTCACGGAAATAGTGTGCTGGGAGGAAGGGGTGCAGGAGGAAGAGGGAGAGTGGAAAGTGGAGGGAAGAAGAGGGAGGGGACCCCTCTATTCACTGGAATAGTGCGTTGGGAGGAAGAGGGAGAAAGCAAGACCGGCGGGGGGAAGACAGAGAGAGGAAGGGAGACGAGGAGGGGGAAGAGGGAGAGGAAGATAGGGGTATCGACCTACCTGTGGTGGACGACAGTGGTTGTCGATGACAAATGGTGGCACATCGACGGCTGATGACAGCGATTGACGGCAACAGTTGAAGGAGGCGGAGACGAGGCCAAACGGCGATGAAGCCCCACAATTCTTCCATAACCCTAGCTCTTATGCATCGGAGGAGTGAGAGGGAATCCGGGCATTGGCGTGGGGGGTTGGGGACAGGGTTTAAGTCTAGATCTGATTGGGTCAGATCCCCACTTAAGCGGTTTATGCCGCCCGACTGGCTCGCCCGGGCGCCTTAGCGAACCACTTGGCCTACCTTTTAGGCACAGAATAAGGTGACGGGTCGCCGCCTTCTTCCAAGGATGCCTTTACGCCAAGGCGGCACCTAGGCACCCGCCTTGACAACAGTGGTCTTACATATAATTATCTTGGATATTTTCTTTGTATTGTCATTTTCTTTCTTCATAGTGATTTATGAGAGAACACATCGCCTCAACCACCTAGGGGATTGCCTAGGCATTTGAGACTAAGGCGAACTCATGGTCGCCTCTTGCCTTTTACTACATAGCTTTCAACAAGTGAATTGTCCTCATCTAGCTTTTTCAAAGAATGAATCACATAAAGCCCATAAGATAAGGAAAAGCCAAAAACCCAGAAGGCGCAGGATGATTCAATAACCAATCACATGACATGTAATAGTCTCACTTTCATAAAGAATCCAAAACCCTAGACTTCACAGAAGTAAGTCCATAATCTGGACTAAAGCCCACACAATGGCTCCTACTATGAGATAACAAATAGATGATGCGTCTAAAAGGAGGAAATTCAAAAATTGATCTAAAATTGAAGCCTTCGGCCAGACAAGCAACCTATTTAGCAATCCAAGAAATCTAAGCACCCAAACTCTAATTTAAAAGAGAGAAAAAAGAGAAAAGAGCTCGAGAGCCAACCCACACTCCTAAGCACTCAACACCATTTGCTTCCTCTCCATCTGTTGTACTAACAAGAAGCTATTGGGCCCTCCACATTCAAGACGCTACCTCTCATTCTTATTCTCTGTCTTGAATTTGTTGCTAATTTCATTGTACACATTGTAACCTATAAGAGACATTGATGTGTAATTTTGAATATTTTCCTGGTTCCTCCAAGTGTTGAAGGGGAAGAGGTATCTTGGTACTTGGTTGCTTCCTGAGGGAAGTGAGCCTGTCTATCAAGTGTTGTGACCTGCAGGAGATATGTTTCATGTGGTTACCTCTGTTGAAAGGAAGATCAGCTGAAGTTGGGTGTTGTTGGGCGTGAAGGAGGTCTGTATCATGTGTAGCCTGGTTGTGCTAGTGGAATCCCAAGGGAGGTTGCTTTCGGGGACCGTACATAGGTCTGTGGACCAAACCAGTATAAAAAATCTTGTGCCTCGTCCACTTGTGTGATTTCTCCTTATCCTCTCATCTAGTTCTTTGTGATTGCTGTAATTTTATTCCAGTCTCTTGCATTTAATTTTTTAGAACCCGTCCCCGGTATAGGTCATAGCCTGGGTAACATACATCTCACTTTATGAACTTGTAGCAACTGAGTGGTGCATTCAAGTCAACTAGTAAAATGTTGGAAGAAATCCATTGGCATGTGTCGCCATTAAAGTACAAAGCTAGATAACTGCAATTAGCCACTGTGAGAGGATTTAGAGCACCTTCAGTCTTCTTCATAAAAAAGGTTAGAAACAAGTTGGAGGCTTCAAGATTAAAGAAGCTGGTCTACTGTCGTTCTAATTAAGAAACATCATAGATAATGCAATGTGATGAACTGGATACTATTGGACATATAGATGGGGTGGAGCTCTTAAATGAGAAGAACTTATTACATGCTTGGACAGAGATTAGGAAAGACCTGGATATTCATCTATTTGATCTGATGATAGGAATGGGCAGAAGGAGAGATGGAATAAACACTCGGAATACTAAGCTTCGCATTCCAAAAGTGAGAAAGAAAGGGGAACCTATGCATCTCAATATGTGGTACACCGACACCTTGTTACCTTATCAGAGACTTCTAGGTGTCTATTTCTCAGTCAACACCTAGAAAACCAGACTCTCAGGCAAAGCATTCTATGAAAGAGGTAGCAAGTTGAAAAATGTCTACACAAGGACACCACATGGCAAGTCCAAACGGCACAAGAAGAAGAAGACGAAGAAGAAAAAGAAGGTAGTGTCCACATACCACAAGCTCTTAACACAGTGGAAAGAGAAGGTAGATTGTAGATAATGATGGTGATGACCAGGAGCATGAGCAACAATATTGTGCTGGGAATTGACTCACATTTTCCTGCAACCATGCACTGCAAACAGAAGAGAAATGGAGAACATAGCCTCCTGCAGGTAAAACATCTCAACCAAGATTAGGGCAGGATCTGCCATATGTGAAACCATATATACCTTTTGCAAATGACAAAACAAATCCTATACTTGACAGAATACACATTTAAGCAAGATCGGAGCTAAATAATCTGAATGCCCTTAAAATTAGCATACAACACAAAACACTTGTAGCCAAGGAAGGAAGGTTCGGGGATCAGGCACGGATCAGCCTAATCCAGACCGATATCCGATCCGATCCGGTTTGATCCCCCACATCTCCCTTATTTAGTTTTTAAGCAATCAACAAAAATTAAAGAAAATGCCTAAAAATTTAAAAATATAGAAAAATCTGAATTTCATATTTTTCCTTGACTTCTAACTTCTTTTCTAAGTCAACTCTATCTATCTTCTTTCTTTAGTAAGTGGTCTCTCTATAACACACTCTCTCTCTATCTTTCATCTCTAAAATTTTCTCTCTTGCTCTCTCCTTTTTCCTCTCAAATATATTAGTATTATCGGGTCTTAACAGTAAATAAAATAAAAAAGTTCACCATGTCATAATTTAGAATAAAATTAAAAAATATACACTACTCCTTTAATTTTTTGCTAATAATTATCTAGATCTAGATACAAGCGACAATAGAGAACATTCAATCGTATATATTTATTAATTTTTTTATTCAATGATAGAAGTTCATACCCCTTTTGGTGCTAACGTTACACTCTCATAGTATATAATCTTATACTATGAGAGTGTCATTGACCAAAAAGATTCAATAAATATATACGATTGAATGACCTCTATTGTTGCTTGTATCCAGATCCAGATAATCATCAGCAAAAATTAAAAGAGTAGTGTACATTTCTCAATTTTATTCCAAATCACAACATGGTCAATATATTCATTTTATTTACTCTTGAAGACTATGAATACCAATTTATCGAAAAGAAGAAAAAAAGAGTAAGAAAGAAAAATTTTAGAGAGACAAGGATGTTAGAGAGTGTGTAAATTATTGAAAGACAACTTAATAAACAAAGTACCTTGAAGAATCCATCCGATCATCGCAGAGTAGGGTGTCACTTCACATTTCACAAGGCCAACTTAGAGAGCTTAGAAGTAGGGAAGAGAGTTTAAAGTTTAAACTATAGAAAGGAAAACTTATGGAGAGAAAGAGAGAGAGAGATAATAAGAGTGATAAAATCAATTAAAGTTAGAAACTTATTAAAAATAGAATTTAAAAAATGAGATTAGAAAGAAGAGAATTTTAGAGAGAGAGACAGACTTAGAAATAGAAATAGAAAGGGAGAATTTATAAGAATAGAGAGAGAGTTAGAAGTAAGATTGGTGGGGATGGGAGATCGGCTTGGGAGGTATATAAGCCCCCCAAGCCTATGGCTAGCCGCTGGGAACATCCCACTAGCCATTGCAACGGCTAGCGGCGGATCGGCATATCCGGCCCGATCCACCCCATTCCGCCCGATCTTGACTAAGGGTCGGGGGGTCAGGGCACGCGATTGGATTGGTTCAGCCCAGATCCAATCGGATACGGCCAGTCCGATCCAATCCGGCACACATTGCTTGTAGCTGAATTCTTGACACTCCCCCTCAAACTGTCTGGTTGGACAATGGACAATTTGCCTTGTAACAGCCAGTGGCGATATGTGGACAATGGTTTAGTGAATAGGTCAGGGATACGATAATCTACTCGAATACAAAGTGGCTGAATCTCTTTCCACCTCCTCTCTTACAAAATGCTGGTCCAGCTCCACATGCTTCATCTTCCCATGCTGAACAGGATTAGTAGATATAGCCACGGCACCTCTATCATCACACGCTATCAAAGATCTGCTAATGATCTGATGCAATAAAGAGTGTAAAGGTCGAACCCACAGCACCTCTTCTGTACATCATGCCTCAATATTCATCTTTGGTACTAGACCGGGCAACTCATCTTTGACTCTTGCTAGACTAAGAAACAAGGTGACATCCAAAATAAACACCGTAGCCTATCACTGACCTCTGATCATCAGGATCGCCAGCCAAATCTGTATCTGAAAATGTAACTCCAAGTAGATTTCCCATCATTCCTCGTTGAATGATTATAAACCAAGCCAAGTTAATGGTTCCTTTAATGTATCTCAAGATCCTTTTGGCAGTATCCACGTGACTGTGCTTTAGGTTATGCACAAATAGTGAGACTTCATTAACTGAATAGATAGTCTGGCCATGTGAAGGCCAAGGTAGAAGAGCACCAACTAAGCTCCTAAATTTCTCTGGCATGGGAAAAGGAGTATCACCTTCACAGTTTGTTCTAACCAAGTATGCACACCAATGGAGTCTTATAACAGGCTTGCAATCCTTCATGCCAAATCTATTCAATGAATCCCCCGCCTACTTACATCAAGTCAAAGTCAAAGACTTGTCATTCTGATCCACCCAAATATCAAGTACCCCAATGGACCTAACAACACAATTTTCAAACAATAAGCGACTTAAACTGCTCCTATCACCAGACAGGAAAGAAATTTTGTGATAATGTTAACCAAGAACCAAATAATTTTAATTCGGAAGGTTGAGTGAAAAGTTAACAATCACACAAAAGACAAACAAAACTTATTCTTGAAAAAAGGAGGAGTTCTTACTCAGTTACAAGGAGATCCAAAGGCAAACAATCAATTTGAGCTGCTCCAAGATGCCTATCAGGTGTCATGTTGTAGTCCCCTGTATAGACCATAGTAGCATCACCAACCTTCGCATAAAACATAGCTGCCCCAAGAACCTAAAGCATAGCATTGAGTGCCATGAGATAAATGAAATCAAAATATGGATAGCAGCACATGAACCAAGGGAAGGATGCTACTGATGCTGAGGAAAAGAAAATTGCTTCCAAGAACCAAAAGTTGTTTACTAACATAAAAGCATTTTAAATGCTTATTTTACACTCGGCCTGTCGACCAGGAAAAACCAACAAGGTACTGCACTAATCTTTAGAAGGGTCTGACACCAGGTCCTGCTGGTCATTTCTATTAATTGATTTGGCCATAAGATAGTTTAGTTAAGCATGAGGTCACTCTATTAATTGCCACTATAACTGAACGTCAATCACTATGGAAATTTTGAGGACAAAAATTTTGCAAGGATGGGAAGATGTCATATCCTAGATTCTATCAGCCCCATTTTCAGAAATTTATTAGACAATTACAGAAAAGCTTAGGGATAATTGTAATTTTGTCGACTTAATTGCAAAATTCTGAGTTATCAACCATCCACATCCAAAGACACTCATCAAAATTTGGTAAAATTAAGTGGACACATCTAGATGATTGGTGCATGACTGAACTTGTCAGCAAATGATTGGTTCATTACACATGTCCGCAGGTCTTTGATGGAGGATCGACGAGTGTAGGCAATTGAATGGTGGATATTGAAATATGTAACAAATTATTGGGTGCAAGTTAGACACATTTCACTGAATATTATGGAACACATTGCTTGGAGAAATGACTAGATGGTCAAGAAAAGTTTAGTCCCATATCAGATAATTTGAAAAAGGAAGAATCTATCACTCCTACAAATTGATCCCCAGCATCCTGAAAATTGGGGTTATTATTTTACTGTGCCCACCCCTAACTTCACAACTCAAGTGGTATGTTTCAGTGTGAGTTCCAAAACTTTACTTCAGGCTTATTCTTCCATAATTTGCGTTGATTGTACAAAATCAGTGAAATCAGTATTACCAACATGGGTGTTTATGTGACAATTTCATAAAGCCCAAGTTTGGGAACAACCAAATTCAGAATAAATCCCTAGAAAACTCGATGTGTCCTGAGTCCACAGAAGGAGCACCTTAGATGTTAGTTACAAAATAAAGATATTAGCTTCTCAACATGCCTAGGGAAATTGTCACTCTTCCATAAGTTAATTCTCAAATGTCAAGTGACCCATAAGGAGCACCTTAGATGTTAGTTACAAATTAAAGATTTCAGCTTCGCAACATGTCTAGGGGGATTGTCACTCTTTATCATAAGCCAATTGCTAAATGTCAAGTGGCCCATAAGATGAGTAAGAAGTGTCTTCATTTTCAGTTCATTTTTTTAGCAATGCAAAAGAAAAGCAACAAATGTAAAGTGGATCACAACATTTAGAGAGTAGGAATAAAAACCATAGATCTGGCATATGATAAGGTTGTATACTTGACATCCACAAAGTTGGCTTCTTCATAGGGATTAACAATCAGAAGCCGTATGCCTTTAATGTGGGTACAGATAAGATGATCTAGCTAACCATCAGAGTTTGCTTCTTCATATTATTTATCACCTAGAAGCTTTACACCATTAATCATGGTTTAGATACCCAGCAATCAGCCAAGATTTGATCAAAAGCTTTGACAGGATATCAAAGTGACTCGATCATAAACTTAATATCATGGGATGTTAGCATGTGATAAATAGAAGAGGTAACAAAACCTGATTGGCAAAATGATTGGCGTCAAAAGCAAAGATGGAGAAGGGGGAAATGAAGTTCAGCAACTCACATGACCAGCATAATATGCACGGATCTGGATGTCTTTATCAACTTGCACTGTTTGTTTTATATCCACTGTGATAACTGAAGTACACAGAAAGAAGGTAACGAACACTTTGTTTGGAAAGTGGAAGGTAACAATTCAATTAAATGCGGAAATCAAAAATGAGGACAATAAAACTAGCATATAGGCAAATAAATGAATACAGAGAAGGGCTGAAAATTTAAAAACTCATCATGTCACTCGAATTATAAATCATATAACCTATAGCACACATGAAATGGGAAAAAACAGAGAGAAGCCAAGAAGAGCTAAAATAAGGAGAAATGTGTCTATAACATTTATCATCGTTCTCTTCACATTGGATCATGTGGTCCTACGAGCAGGTTGAGGATTCAAAAGGAATTGGAAGTTTCGAACTCTCCTTGGAATATGGCAGGGTGTCTGTGGGAATGATAATTATAAAAAAAATAAAAAAATATATTTTTGGTATGAAAATTATGTTTGATTCGCGACCCATGAATTATGAGTTAGGTGTTGAATCAAGCGTGTGGATTCGTATTTGGACCCCTCTCCATCGACCTCAGTCGATGTTAATTACACCAGTGAAGTCACTGGACACCTTTGATTAACCCCTTATACGTGATACTAAAATTAGTTATACCATAAATATAGTTCATGTGAAGAAAATGACATAATACACAGATAATGGAAATGATGAGAGCAATGATCTGAAGTTTCATTAATCTGGAATATTATATATTACAAAGATGCCTGGATAACCAAAGGGGCATTACAATGTGACAAAACTCCGATTATAATGATCAGATTTGTGCTCATGATCATAGATTTCATATTCGGATCATCGATCATGCAAGCATAGTCTCGATCTGCATAATCAAACCATAAAACTTACATCTATGATCACAATCAGTGTGATTGAATCATCACATTTGTACTAATGGTCGTGTCGATGCGATTAGACCTTAAAATTTGAGTGCATGGTTGAGATCACTAAGATTAGAACATTAGATTTTAAGTCCACAGTCCAAATCGTTAAGATCAAACCGTTGGATTTGAGCTTACGATCAGGATCACTAAGATCAGACCATTAGATTGGAGCTTATGGTCGAGATCATTAAAATCAAACTGTTGGATTGAAGTCCACGGTTGAGATCGTTAAGATCAGACCGTTGGACTGGATCTTATGGTCGAGATCACTAAGATCAGACCATTGGATTGAAGTCCACAGCTAGATCAATGAGATCAGACCGTTAGATTGGAGCTTACGGTTAAGATAAAAAAAGATCAGACCGTTAGATTTATGTTCACGACTGAGATCAAAAAGATCAGATCGTTCGATTTAGGTTTACAGTTGAGATCAAAAAGATCAGATTGTTAGATTTAGGTTTACGGTTAAAATCAAAGAGATCAGACCGTTGGATTTAGCTTTATGGTTTAGATCAAAAAGATTAGACTGTCGGATTGAAGTTAACGATTGAGATTAAAAATATTAGACCATCGGATTGATGAGATCAAAAAGATCAAACCGTTAGATTTATGTTTACGGTTGAGATCAAACAGATAAAACCGTTAAATTTATATTTATAGTTGAGATCAAAAAGATCAGACCGTTAGATTGAAGTTCGCGATTAAGATCAATGAGATCAAACCGTTGGATTGGAGTTTACGGTTGAAATCAAAAAGATCAGACATTAGATTTATGTTCACGATTGAGATCAACAAGATCAGACCGTTGGATTTAGGTTCACGATTGAGATCAAAGAGATCAGACCGTTGGATTTAGGATTACGGTTGAGATTAAAAAGATTAGACCATTCGATTGAAGTTTACGGTTGAGATCAAAAAGATCATACCATCATATTGAAGTTTACGGGTAAGATCAAAAAGAGCAAACCGTTAGATTTATGTTTACGATTGAGATCAAAAAGATCAGACCATTAGATTGAAGTCTACAGTTAAGATTAATGAGATCAAACCATTGGATTGGAGCTTACGGTTGAGATCAAAAAAGATCAGACTGTTAGATTTATGTTTACAGTTGAGATCAAAAAGATTAGACCGTTAGATCTGAACTTTGGTCGAAATCGTATCGATCTAACCGTTGGCTTTTTAAGATCAAGTCAAGATCTGGAAGATTCCACCATTAGATTTGAACTTCAGTCAAGATAATGACGATCTAACTTTTGGATTTTTAAGATCGGGTCAAAATCATGAATATCTGACCATTAGATTTGAACTTCAATTAAGATCGTGACGATCGGAACGTTCTATTTTAAGATCGGGTTAAGATCACGAAGATCCGATAGTTAGATCTGAACTTCGATCAAGATTGTGACGATCCGACTATTGGATTTTAAGATCGAGTCAATATATGGAAGATCCGACTGTTAGATCTAAACTTTGATCAAGATCGTGACAATCCGACTATTGGATTTTAAGATCAGGTCAAGATCTGGAAAATTCGACCATTAAATTTGAACTTTGGTCGAGATCATGTCGGTCTGACCGTTGGATTTTAACATCGGGTCAAGATCTGTTGTCAGTGCCCGCTGCTACTGTTGTGCACGTCGGTGGAAGTTGTTGCTCGTCGTGGGTGTCAATGTTGCTGCAATTATGGCCGTAACCCACCCTCACGCCTGCCGGTGCCCATTGCTGCTACTGTGCCCGCCAATGATAGACGAGAGGAGGAAGAAGGGGGGAAAGGGCGGGAATGGTTGTTTCCATACGTTACCCATACCCAAAATCCAGGGTAGGTTAGACAATTCCCTCACTTAACCCAATGCTGGTTAAATTCTATCAACGATTGACAGTGGGGGTATTTCGTAGCATACTTGAGGATTTCAAGGGTATATGGGTAGTTTCCTTACAGGTAGGGGTATAGAGGTTCTTTGTAAAGATTTTAGGGGTACAGGGATAATTATTTTTATTTTATTTTCTAATCATTTTTCTCAATCAATAGAGTTCGATGTTACTCCTTAAGGGATTTCAACTCTTGTTTAACTTTCTTATATTCTTCAAACAACTTGCAAATGCTTCTTGCAATTCATCAAATGAAACTTCATCGGGTTCATTAGTAATTACCTCAATTTCTTCATTCTCGTTTGTCACGAGACACAAATTGGCTTACTTTGTATCATCATTGCTTGAGTAGATGTGAGAATCTTCTTCATCGCTCCATCCGGCCATCATTCCCTTCTTCTTGTGCTTCTCGTTTGATGATCCTTTCTCTTTCTTCTAAACTTTCTTATTGTTGGAAGACTCATTTTGAATGTGTCCAGACCTCGTATACTTGTAACAAATTACTTCATCCTTCTTTGAAAACTCTTCCATGTTGAATGATCTTCTTGGATTTCTTTTGTATGATACTTGAACCTCTTCTTTTCTTGAAGAACTTTTAGATTCTTCGAAAAAAGAAAAACAACTTCATCGTCATTTGCATCTTCTTCACTTGAAATCTCCACTTCACTTGACTCGGATTTTGGAAATAAGACTTTGAGGGCAATGATCTTTTTTCTCTTTGATGCATCCTCCTCGTCACTCTTCAAACTTATTTTGTATGTCATGAGTGACCCTACAAGTTCATCAAGGGTGAATGTTGTGAGATCTTTAACTTCTTCTATTGCGGTCACTTTGAGACTCCATGATAATAGAAGGGATCTTAAAACTTTTCTTACTAGTTCGATTTTGGGGTAAACTTTTCTAAGAGCCTTGAGACAATTCACAATATCAATGAATCGGATGAACATTTCTCCAATCAATTCTTAGGGTTCCATTTTAAAAAATTCATTCTTGTGTACAAGTATGTTGATCTTAGTTTCCTTAACTTGGGAATACCTTCATAAGTCACTTTCAATCTATCATAAATTTCTTTTGCACTATCACAAGTAGACATACGGTCAACTCATTTGATGAAAGTACACGATATAACATATTCATAACTTTGTCATTAATGAAACTAATACAGCGATCTTCATCATCCTATTCATTTTCCACCTTAGCGGACACATATAGACCTCTTTCCACAATTGTCCACACATCATAGTCCATAACCTTTGAGAAGATCTTCATTTGAGCTTTCCAATAGATAAAGTTGGACCCATCAAAGAGTATAAGACGGTTAATGGAAAATCCTTTGCCCGGGTTAGCTATAGTTCTTAGGATTTCTCTTAGATCGTTAAATCTTCCTCAAAAGACGTTGCTCTGATACCAATTGTTAGATTTAGAGCTATGGCAACACCCTAGAGGGTGAATAGGATTATAAAACTTTTTCGGAAAACTCAATTTAGCACGTCAAAATCATAATGCGGTGCAAGCAATAATAATAGACATGATATAAATGCTAAGCACAATCATGCATGAGGTACGAGATTTATAGTGGTTCGGTCCACCAAATGGTGACCTATGTCCACTCCCCAACTACGTTGGCTTTTCCACTAGAAAACCAATTCTAGTACATGCTAGTAGATCCGGTCCAAATAAACCATACACACTAGATATCAAGCCTCTAGTATGGCTCCCCCTAAATACAAGGCCTCTAGTAAGCCTCCCCTTAGATACTACGTCTCTAGTAAGACCTACCTCCAATCCTCGTAAAGATTGGTTGGCCCTCTTCTACAAGGAAGGCACACAACCTTCAATCCTCTAAAGGATTAGCCCTCTTCCACAAAAGAAGGTACACTACCTCCAATCACCTCAAGGATTGGCCCTCTTCCACAAAGGAAGGTACACAACGTCCAATCTCCTCCTAAATTGGCCCTCTTGGACAAGGAAGGCAAACAAAAAGAAAGAGTAAGAAAGATAAGAACCCCAACATCCTACTCTACAATATACACACAAGATAATGTAGCTTTCTTGAATATTACAACAATAAACAAAACAAAGAAAGCTTAAGCCTTGATTCACTCTTGTGGTGTCCTTGTTCTATGTGTCAATTTGACGTAAATAAAACTTCTTAGATCCACCTAGCAAAACTTTTTTGAGAAGCTCCACAAGATCTTCTCTTCAAATGAAGAAGACGTTGTTAACACCGAGGTAGCTTCTCATAGTTCTTAGTTCTTAGTTGTCCTTGATCAAGAAGATGATGAAGATTAGAAACACCAACTTAGCACCTTTCTTCTTGACCTGCGCATATAAGAAACTCACACAAAATCTCCTCTCAAATGGTTAGTAAGAATAGGTAAGAGGAAGACATGAAGTGCATGGAGTCTCTCTCGAAGACTTATGTATTCCCTCCAAGAACCTTAGCCAAAAACTACGTACAGCCCTCCTTTTTATAGTCCAAAAAGGTGGATTCAAACCGTTAGGTACATGGTGGGAAAAGTCTCTTGTCTTCACATTTTTAATTCAAAAGTATTCCATGTCATTTTGAATTATAGCCCTTTCATTGGTCTCATGTTGTATCGGCTAGTTGAGGGACATCACGTGATGTCTCTTGTACTAAAAAGAAATCCTACAAAAAGTTTCCTTGGAGAGCCAACACATGGTAAGTGAGAGTTGATGGCGATGTTTTGTAAGTAAAATGAAAAATAAACCTACAAAAAGTACCTTAAAATTTAAGAAAAAGTGAGAGGATCATGTATTATCATAGGTAAAAAGCTGCTAAGATAGGTTGGGACAGTCCTCCCTCAAAAGCAACGCACATAGGACATGTCCTTAGTCTACAGAGGACAAGGACATGTCAGACCACCTACTGCCTAGGCATTCTCAGCGCATTAGTCGACCATCGGACCTGGTTGGTCAACCAGCAGACCTGGTTGGTCGACCAGCCAACCAGGTAGATAACCGGTCAGTTCTGGCACTGGTCGACCAGTTCTGTGTTAGTCAACCAATCCAGGCAGACTCAGAAAAATGAGTTCTGCCATTGGTCGACCAACACAGAGTTAGTCTATTAATCCAAGCAGACTCGGATATATGAGTTCTGTCATTGGTCAACCAACTCAGAATTGGTAATGCCCTACCTGTTGGGTATTGGTCTTTCTTCCTTCTTTCTCTTTGGGTTAAATCTTTTAAGGCGCATTTTGCTTATAAAAAAATGGTTGTTTCCAACCTTTCAAATTTCATTCCATTCATACCCATATAAAAATAATTAACAGTATATCCATTTGAAAATAAATATTCATGAATGTACTTGAATGGGTATTAATCCCTTCTAACACATGTTTTAAGTATTTTGTTCACATCAAAACTATCCTAGAGGTTCAACAATGGTGTTTAAAGATCCTATAAAATAGTTAAAGCAAAGATTTTCCTTTTTTCATTTATAAGAAAGTGATATTCTCCTACGTAGAGGATGAACAAGTCATGAAAAGAAATCTATATATAGTAGTAAGAACCCTTATTGTTCTTATGGTATGTTTTTTCTTAAAGATTATGTTATATAAGTGAAGCTTCATGTTTTTCACATAAAAGATCAAGATTCTCGAGTGATTTTCATGAAGGACAAGTTTATAGTGGAGTAACATCTTTCCACCAGTAGGAAGGGCCTTTAGAACTGTCCCTTGAGGAAATGGGTATATGGGTCATCATTGCAAGTAAAAGAAACATAAGGTGTCTCCTATTAAATTGGAAAAAAAGAAAAGAAAAGAAAGGAGTCTGGTAGTCTAGACTTGGGACATCCTAGAGCAGTGGCTAGATTAACTAATTGAGTGCACTCGAGATTAGAACCAAGACAATATAACTTTGAGCTATGAGTTCTAGTCGGCCAAGAATATTGAGCAACCTGCTCAATTAGATAAAGACTACTAGTGAATGGTATATCCATGTTAACTCCTTTATACGAGTAAGCTACAGTGTTGGAGGGGATAACCGACAATGAAGATGGACACAAAAGGAAAGTAAATGAAAAACGATCAAAGTAACATCTGATTGTTACTCATCTCCAAGAAAGAAGAATTTTACTATATATATATATTCATTATTTTGTAGCCACTTATTTATATACCACTCTTAAAGAAAAGACAAAGTGTTGAATAACGAATTAAAAGAAAATAGCTTAATATCCTAAGACGTTTTCAAGATTTCTTGCTAGATCATACAATTGCATACATTTTCCTTATAACATTGCATCTTATTCATTCATTTAAGAAATGTGATGAGCTCGAAGTTGCAGTGGGGAGTAAATGATCCCTACTAAGCTCTCAACTAAGACTCATAAGGTTCCTTAAAAAAAAAAATTAAGGAAAGGACCTAGGCACTAACATAAGGGCGTGGAACGTTAGTTCTCTTTTCAATTCAGCCATCTTATAATAGTGGTTAGTGTACAGATCATTGTTGTTGTAAGCATCGGCTAAGCACTCCACTTTTATACTCTTTTTACTCCAGTTGTATAAGGACATATTTAATGGAACATAATCTTTTTCTCTACTTCTGTATGGTGTGATTGCTTCTCATTATTACAATTTTATGCAAGGATGGCAGTCTCAATACCATTCAGTAGCGATACTGATACGTGTCGGTATCCGTTACAGTGGTATCGGCCCGTACTGGCCAATTTCAGTCCAGTACCAGGTGATACCAGTTTTTTTAAAATCTAATGGCCGGTATTGGAGTCCCCCCCCCTAACCACCACCCAAAACTGATATTGGTACCGACCGATACCAATAGGTATCGGCCGATACATATCATTTTATGTCCAACTGAATGGCCCAATTATAAGATGGATTTAGATTTTTCATCTAGATCTGGGTGGCATAACTACATTAAAGAAAATTAAGATAGTATATATGAGTTATGTAATGAGGGGCTGTTATAGTTAAAGTGCATGATTACTTCATGCTTTTCTACTTTGAACCTTCTCAATCCTCACAGACTATCTATCTATGCTTCTAATTATCATATCCATCAAATTATTTAAACACCCCATGGAAACATATCATCTGGCCACCACATCCTTAGGCAAAAGCTATATTTAAGAAAGTGAATAATAATTTTAAGATAATAATAATACAGAAATCAGTCACTAATTTGCCAAGTACAAGTGTAAAAGATTACCACTGTTCAATTAACTAATGTTATTTTTAACTAAAACTTGGGTGCAATTTTGTCCAACATTTTGATTTGTGCACCATTTATCTCTTTGAGAAAAAATTGTCATAATTATGTACCTTCTAATATATTTATATCAACCAAAAATATACCTGTTCAGGAAAAAAAAACAGAAGTAAACAGCTGTTTGCCCAGGACATCCCTAATACATAACAGAAATACTAGAAACTTCTGTATATCGAAACTAGAGCTGTGCAATAGACGTAATGGAATAGAAACATCATCCGTAGCAAAAGGTTTCATACCCTTCTTCATGCATTTCTTGACATGATCACAACTGAATTGCTCTTCATCTCCTCTTTGCTCCTTCACTTTCCGGTAATCCTCCAGCATCAAAGGGGCTAACGCTTTTGTTGGATACTAAAGAATATGAAGAAGAATAACAATAGTAGGTCACTTATCACAGCATTAATAAGTGAAAACTGGCATCAAAAGGTTTTGTTTCTTCTGTTTTTGTCCGGGGTAGAAGTAGTTGAAAGATGTAGAAAGAACATTAAAGTAGAGGACAATAATAAAGTTCACAACAAGCAAATAAAACATACACATACAAATCATACATGTCCAACTTAGAAAAAGGAGGGGAACAGATTGATAACTTGTTTTCTGTTACTAATGAACAAGCAGACTGACACCTGCGAAGAACAAGAAGGGGGACAAAAGGAGCACAATAGGAAGACATCCCCCTTAGCCTACAATGATATAAGGAAAGCCCCCTCTCATGCCCAATCCAGAATGAGATGAGGTCCACAATAGCTTGATTGTCCTCCTTCTGAGTTGAATTTTATGTATCACCTTTCATAAGCCACCACTGTCACAATCAACCCAGGTCACTAAGAATCACCATCTCCTATATTGAACCATAGGGTGAACATAAACATGTAAGTAGACAGGCATATGCGATGATGAGCACATATTCACATTGCATCAAACCAAGATGTAAACCAAGCTCACAGTCCAGGAGTCAAATTCAACCCCAGTTATCATTTATGGTTGCCAACTGGAAAATTTCAAATGCCATCAAAACTAAAAATTGCACAAGCACCGTGGCAAAAGACTTTGCAAAAGAAAGGGTTTCAGGCCAATACTCAGGGGAGATAAATCCATCATCCTTAGCATGCTGATGATACAATTCTTTTGTTCTTCGATGATATGGAGTAGCTGTACATGGATTGATTGATTTTGAGTCTGTTGAATCAAGTTATTGGCTTATAAGTCAACTTCGAAAAGCGCCAACTTATTCGAGTGAACATGGATGATCAGGGGCTGCGATGATCATGTGCCATCAAATTGGAGATTGTCCTATTATTTATTTGGGACTTTCCCTCACTGTTAGAGGTTTGCATTGTAGGGACTGGTAGAGGGTGGTTCAAAAGTTAAGGTTTGCATTGTAGGGACTGGTAGAGGGTGGTTCAAAAGTTAAGGTTTGCATTGTAGGGACTGGTAGAGGGTGGTTCAAAAGTTAGGGGTCCAAGCTAGTAGGCAGGAAGTGTAGTAGCTATTCATGAGTTGGGCAGGAGAAAAGGGCCACTCATAGGACAGCAGTATGTAATGCCATGGTGTGGACCTGCCATGTTGTGGAGCCATCACTGATCACTGTGTATGTAGGGTATGGCAGGGATGAAGCAGATTAGTCACATATCAGAAAATGGGGAAAAGTTACTGGCCCATGTATGGAGAACTTGAATCCATAATTTGTAAGGCGCCTTTTGAGGCCAAAATTGGGTGGACTTAGTCCAAAGCAGACAATACCTCATAAGCTTGATCATTTTATTGTAGTATCAAAGCCAAATCCATATAAGATATGGACTGGTTTGAAGACGAACCAAGTAAAGTCTAGTGGACCTGAAGCAGCTTATTCGCAAGTCAAGCATGGGGCCGACCTGTGGCATAATGGTACACAATGCCATGATATGGAGTTGCCACATTGCAGAGTCGCCACTATATCTAAGGGTTGGAGCAAGAATTAACCAAATTAGTCCCATATTGGAGAATAGAAAATAGCTAATGGCTAATAAATATGGAGGGCTTAAATCCATAATTTGTGAGGTGCCTTTTAAGGATAAAACCATGTGGACTTAGTCCAAAGCTGATAATACCTCACAAGGGTTGGATTGGGTCACTACAAGAAGACTCCACTCATACATGGAAAGGATGGTGCTGTGCAATCAGTCCTTGCTAGTCTTCACATTTATTTTTTGTCCATATTTAGGATTTTAAAGATGGTTGCCTAGAGAATTGGAGCTATCTAATGTTGATTCTTCTAGCATGGCATGGAGAACATAAGAAAGGTGGTCATGACATTTTGTTAGGACAAGGTTTGTAAGAGAAAGGAGAATGGCAGGTTAGGCATCAAGCACATTATTAATTTCAACCTTACCCTCCTTACCAAGTGGCCTAAGAAACTAGGTGCGGCTAATGTTGGACTTTGGTTAGATGTGATCCAATGGAGATACTGTAGCAGATCAAAGGTTTGAGATGTGACTTTGGCCTAATTGATAACCTTCCCCCTATAGAGGGAGGCATCCTCTAGAGTACTGGTGTCATCAATTATGTGATACAGATTCTCTTGGTGATGGGCATAGGTGTCTCTTCTGAATGGATAGGTGGCCTATTAGCGCTTCTCTTTGTATCAGGTTTCCCATGTTGTTTGTTTTCGCATTTGAACCTATGGCAATACTAGCACAGGTGTTTGATAGTGCATAAGCTGGGGGAGGATGAAGCCTACGCTTTAGAAGGTAGCTATGTAACAACAAGATAGATGATTTCAGAGAGCTTCTTCTCTTTTTGCAAGACTTGAGGGTGGACTGTACAAGACAAGATAGGTGGACATGGAGGTGGGAAGTTATGGAGACTTTCTCCCTTCGGTCGCCCTATCATGTCATTGCCAATGCAGGGGATCTACACCCTTTTGCAAAGTAAATTTGGTCAACTAAGAGTCCTTTAAAAGTCAAGGTTCTCATATGAAGCATCTCAAACGGTAGACTCCCAATATGTGAGGCTAGCTCAATTTTTTTTGGTATTACTACTGTTTACTACTGGTGTGACACTGAAGATGAGTCAGTAAATCAACTTTTTATGAGTTGTGCGTATATCCAAGAAGTTTAGCAGCTAATCAACAACAAGCTATAATAAGCTCTGGCCAGTTGACTCAGTGAAGAGGCTCCTATAGCTGTAGGGCACATATTGGGTGCTCAGAGAACCATAAGTTCTGGTGGCTGATCCTCCACACAACCTATGTGCTCTCTAGGGCTAGACAAATCAAAGAACCTTTAGAAGGGAAGTCCAAGAGAAGAATTCTAACTTCGTCTATGCTAGGGTGAAAAAATGGGCAAGAGCATGCTGTACTTTGGATCATTATAACTTCTTTTTTGCCCTTTTGGGGGTTTAAAGAGGGACACACCACCTTGGTGTGATTTTTGTACAGAGGAAATTTATGAGGGCTTCTAACTGTTATTCTAGTGCATTCTCTTTTATCATTTAATACATATTTACGGTACTATTCGCTTTTTTAAAAAAGAAAGTAGAGTTGTGTGGCATCTAATACTATTTCCGCTACTATGCGCAATTTCTTGCACAATTGGAAAAGATTGTCAAAGCCTTGGATAATTTGTCAACAACAACAATAACCACCACCACGACGATGCGATAGGGATTCCCTGCTTGGAGATCAATGGCATATAGATACCACTATGTTAGTGCTTGGAGATCAATGGCACTGCCAACCTGCAGTCCGACAACCTTACTGCAGTAAATGAATGGCTAGAAGGTCAGGGAGGGGAAAGAAATGTGCAATGCATCAGATGAAAGGGATGGGTTCACTAGCATTCCAAAGCCAGGAGATCCCATCAGATGCCACAGTTATTTGTGGGGGACTAAATCAGACTTTTCGAGAGTGCATTTAGAAGTCTTGCCATCCCCAGTGGATGCAAGTGGAAGGAAACCTTTTATTGCAGTTTTTAGGAATCTGAGAGAGAAGGATAGATGTAATATCCTACAAATCTAAGTGTTAACTAGACGCAAATAGAAAGTAAAAACATGAATTCTAGAAGTTAGAGTATAATAGTGATATGTCAATCATAATAAGGAATTATATGTAATTTTTTGAAAGTTAAACCACCTCAATTGGGCCTCTTGTTAGGTAGACATAGAGCACCATGGACCAACCATCTGATGATAAGTGGTGCCATGGATGACACGTCATCCATTGATTGGTCAAATGACATGGCAGGACAGGATCGGCCGAATGTGATACATGTCACCAGACATGGTGGCACAGGATGGTCAATTATAATGCATGCCACCCATCAAAACCCATGATTGGTGATGTGCAACTCATGTCGCGTTCAAGTGTTTACACTTCTGTTTTAGAACCTGCAACCAGGCCCCCTCCCCCAAAACCGCCTATGGCCTGCCCATTGAGCCCAACCAGAATTTGTCTCACCACCTCCTATGTAAGGAAGTGGCCAGCCTCCTCCTTCCCCACTTCAGCCACTTAGGGCCTAGTGGGAAGTGAGTGGAGGAGAAGGAAGGCAGGAGAAGAAAGATAAAAGGAAGGGTGAGAGAGAAAGGGAGTGGGAGAGAGGCAGGAAAGCTTAAAAGCACTTGGAAAGATGGAGTAAACAGCATCCCTGGAGTAAACAGTGTACCATCAAGCTGCTCCTCCAACCAAGGCACATCTAGGTAGGGCAAGTCTAGCATAAAAAGCTATCTTGGAGCATGATGTATGGAAGCTACCTCTGCTTCCTTTATCTGGTTCACACTTCTAGAGAAGTGTCTTAGGACATGTTCGAAACTTTTAGTTGGAACCACTTTTGTTTTTAGGATTAGGAGAACTAAGACAAAATATATGAAATGTAATTTTAGTCAAGGTTCAAAAACTCGGCTCGGATCGACACGGATCGGCCGAGTCGGACCGGTTTTGGGCCGTCCGTGCCGATCTCGAGTAACCTGGCCGAGTCCGACGAGCCGGATCGGGCGATCCGAGACCAGATCGGGCCGGGTCGGCTCGGATCGGCCCGACCCGGCCCCCAACGGCCGTTGGGGGCAAGGAATTCCGGATCGGATCGGGTCCCCGAATCGGGACCCGCTGATCCCGATCCGACTCGGATCGGATCGGCCGAGTCGGCCGATCCAGATGAAGTCTGGCCAGTCCGACTCGGCCAGATTAAAAAATAATAAAAAATTAAAAAAAAATCAGAAAAAATCAGAAAAAATCAGAAAAAATAAAAATAAAATCAGAAAAAATTACATACATATTATTCAATTGATGTACAATAAGAATGAATGCAATTCATGTACATCCATAAAAAATCCTAAACCCTAAAACCCTAAACCCTAAACCCTAAACCCCTAAACCCTTAACCCTTAACCCTTAACCCTTAACCCTTAACCCTTAACCCTTAACCCTTAACCCTTAACCCTTAACCCTTAACCCTTAACCCTTACCTTAACCCTTAACCCTTAACCCTTAACCCTTAACCCTTAACCCTTAACCCTAAAACCCTAAAACCCTAAACCCTAAAACCCTAAAACCCTAAACCCTAAACCCTAAACCCTAAAACCCTAAAACCCTAACCCTAAAACCCTAAACCCTTAACCCTAAACCCTAAACCCTAAACCCTAAACCCTAAACCCTAAAACCCTAAACCCCTAAACCCTTAAACCTTAAGGGGGGGACCGAAATCGGCCCGAACCGGACCAGATCGGGTCCGGACCGGCCGATATGGCCGGTCCGGCCCCGATCTGGTCCGGTTCGGGCCGATTTTGGCCGGTTTTTTTTTTTTTTTTCAAATCGGTGGGGGGGAACAGTGAAATCCCCCCCGAATCGGATCGGAACCCGCCGATCCCGATCCGAATCGGCCGATTCGGATCGGAATCGGCCGATTCCGCAATCCATGGTTGGGGGTCAACCTAGCCGTTGCTGGCCGTTCCCAAACGGCCAGCAACGGCTAGTTTGGGTCTTGGGGGTCTATTTAAACCCCCCCAAGGCCCTCCTAAGGCTCCACAAATTTCCTTTGAGCATCCTAACATTCTTGCTCTCTCTCTCACTCTCTCGATCATAGAATTCTCTCTCCATCTCTCCCACAAGGTCACTTCTAGTCTACTACAAGCTCCGCGATCTCTCATCTTCTTGTGCTGTGAAGGAATGGCATCTCAAGGTGCTGCTGAGCGGTCATCTGGGAATCCTCCTAGCGCTGATCCTGCTTGGGGTCATTGCACACCGGTGGACATGGGCCAGAGAAAGGTACAATGCAAATATTGCAACCGGGTCGTCTCTGGCGGGGTCTACCGATTCAAACAACATCTTGCTGGAATAAAAGGTGAAGTTGCAGCATGTGCTCGAGTTCCTTCAGAGGTTAGGATCCAATTTCGAACTTATATGAAGGAGAAGGAATCAAGCAAAACAAGTACTGCCAGAAGAAGACAGAAAATTCGAGAAGAATTGTCTGAACCAGGGCGAAGGTCTGATGCTGGAGTCCGGCTTGGTGGAAGTAATCAACTTATAAATGTTGATGATTGGGATACAAGTAAGTTTCTTATTTAACTTATTTTCATGTTCTTCATTTAACGTTTTCAGACAAATAGTTATAGTAGATTAAATTTTTTTCTTTTACATTTAAAGCTGAATTGCGACGTGCAATGGAAACAAGCCGGCGGTCCTTTGCAGATGAGGACTTATTTCGGCAAACTGGAAAATATGGAGGACAAGGAAGTGTCTCCACACCTTCTGCACAAGAGAGCACTAGTGCCGGTATAAGCACTAATGTATGCGAGGAGCTGTCTCAGAAGTTCACTAGAGCTGGAGATCCTAGAGTAGGTCCAATAGATCCCTTCCTCACCAAGAAGAAGGATAAACAACCTTCTATTAGTGTTGCATTCAAGAACTTAAAACTTTGTAAGGAGAAGATAGGGAGAGCTACATCTAGGTGGTTTTTCTATAACAGTATCCCTGCTAATACTGCCAAGGGGCCATATTATGAATCCATGATCGAGACCATACAAGAAGTTGGCAAAGGGGTTGAGGGACCTTCCCCATATGAGATATACAACAAGTACTTGGATATGGAAGTTGATGACATCCGAACATACATTAAATCATTTGAAAGGATCTGGAATGAGTATGGATGAACTTTAATGTACGATGGATGGACATGTACATAAATCTTATCTTCAGTTTCTTATCTTATCTTCATTTTTTCTTAATCAGAATGGGTCTCTTTCTGATTTCTTATCACGTTTGGAACTTTACAGGGATAACAAGAAGAAGTATGATCAACTTCTTAATTTACTGCAAAGTCGGAACCGTATTTTGAAAGTCTATTGATGCATCTGGAAAAATAAAGAATGTCCAGTACCTATATGAATTAATAGATCAAATGGTGGAAGAAGTGGGCGAAAAAAGGATTGTCCAAGTGGTTACGGACAATGCAGCGGCGTTCAAGTTAGCTGGACAAATGTTGATGCAGAAGAGAAAACATCTATACTGGGTTACCTATTCTGCTCATTGTATTGACTTGATGTTGGAAGACATTTGCTCTGATCCGATGGTAGATGAAGTAGTCAAGAGTGGTCGATTTATCACCACATTCATCTACAACCACAACAACATTCTGGATATCATGCGCACACATACTCATGGAAGAGAGTTGCTTCGTCCGAGAGCCACCAGGTTTGCATCTCAATATATCTCTCTAGATAGTTTAAGTCAACAAAAGAACAACTTGATTAGGATGGTGGCATCGGAAGATTGGGAGAATCACATATTGCGACATGTACCAACTAAGGTCAGAGAGTAAGGTAATAAAGTGGATGATCTAATTCAGTCTAGACCCTTCTGGAGGGGGGTGCAAACGGTGTTAAATATTGTAGAACCGCTTGTCCGTGTCTTGCAATCTTGTGATGGAGAAAGAAGATCGGATATGGGATATTTATATGAAGCTATGGACAGAGCTAAGGAGCTCATTCAACTTAACAATCCAACAACCTATGTAAAGTGGTGGGACATAACAGACAGACGATGGGAACACACTTTACATCACGATCTTCATGCAGCTGGTAAGCTACTAACTTTCTATATGTATTATTTGTGTACACATTTCTCTTAAGTAATAACTAACTTCGACTTATTTATTTAGGTTATTTTTTCAACCCTCAGTACATATTTAGAACTGATGGGAAGAAGGATAACTATGATAGTTGCTCGGAAGTGTTGATGGAGGCTAAGTCTGTTATTAAGCGCATGCTTGCAGATGAGGACAGAGCAATAATGGCATGCAAGCAAATGCATGATTACAGAATAATGTTATACCACTTTGGGACAAGTACTGCTCAAAGAGCTGCCAAAATTTTGAGTCCAGGTATGAAAATTATTAACTAGATGTTCTACTTAATTTTTAATTATAGCTTGCATATTGTTGACATTGCCAATTTTCTATTTACAGCTGACTGGTGGCTAGATCATGGAAAAGCATATGGGTATGAAGATCTAGCCTATGTCGCAATTCGGGTCTTAAGTCAAACAACCTCTTCATCAGGTTGTGAGAGAAACTGGAGCACCTTTGGTTTGATTCACACCAAGCAAAGGAATAGATTGAAGTCGAGCCGTCTAGAGAAGTTAGTATTATGTCATTATAACATGAGGTTGAAGCTAAAAAATCTGGAGCTCATAAGGAACCTTCAAAGGCAGGAGAAAGAGAGAATTTCCGGACAAGCCACGGAGACGACACATGCAGAAGAACCCATAGACTTGGATGAGCTGTTCGAGGAGCAACATCCACTAAATGCATGGGTTGATGCAAGCACCTCAAACGAGCCTGAATTCAACCCAAATGATCGGGAATGGGCGGAAGGTGAGTTAGATAATGTTCCATTACTTACTGATTTTCAACATCCTTCTCCAAAACGTCAGAAGAAGAGCAAAAAACAAGCACCAAGCAAAAGGAAGAGTGGTACTGGAATTCAAATTGCTGATCTGGAGACTATCGAGGAAGATGATGAAACGCCAGAACCAAGTGATGAGGTCCAATATCAAACCTCAAATGACTCGACATCAAAGACGAGCTCCGAAAGTTCTGAGGATGGCGGAGATGCTACCAGTGCCCCAGCCCCAGCTCCACCAATTCAATTCACTGGAGAAGAAAAATTCACACATGCTACCCAAGATGAACATCATGGTAGCAGAGGAGGACGTGAAGAATCTTCCATTCAAACATTCAGCAGATCAAGGAGGAAGGACAAAGGTAAAGCTCCTCAGTGTGCAGAGGCCAAAGAAGAACTTAAGAGGGAGAAAGAATATCAGGAGCAATTATCAGATGCATCATCATATTCTCCATACGAAGGGTATAGTCAGCCTACTGGATATGTAGTTTACCCTCCTCAACATTCTGATACATCGGACTATTCAGGGGGTTGTCTAGAATATCCACAATTGTCAGTCATTTATACCAATACGGATGACTATAGCCGGTATGTGATGCAATATGAACAATACTACCAGAGCTATATGTCATGGACTGAGTATGTAAGCCATATGTTCATTCAGTATAATGTACGTTTGGAATAAATGTAAGTTCATAATCATATATATATGTAAGTTTATTCAAGATTTTTTTTGTCCAACAACATCTTATGTACTTCAAATCAATGTATTTCAACACAATTATGCATTAGACTTGTGTTTTATATTTTTTCATATTTTTTTCTATTTTTTTCTACTATCCGAACCAACCGAACTTGACTCAGCCAAGATCGGCCGGGATCAGGCTGACTCGGATCAGAATCGGCCGATCCGATCGGTTTTGGACCGGCCGATCCGATCGGTTTTGGACCGGCCGATCCGGGACCCGATCCCGGGTTTCTTAACCTTGATTTTAGTAATATTCAAGTAGGCAAGAGGATTTGGTGGTAATTTTCTGATCAATGGTTAAGTTATTCATAATAATAACTTTTTGATACTTAGCTTTTATTATTCAAGAGAATAGAGAAATCCAAGAGGATGTCGCATATAGGGTCAAGGCAAGTTAATTGAAGTGGAAAATGCATGTGGAGTACTCTGTGATCAACAAGTCCCATCAAGCTAAGGGAAGTTCTATAGAACTATCATAAGACCTACTATGTTTTATGAGACTGAGTGTTGGATTGTGAGGAAAGAACATGTACAAAATTTGTGTGCACAATACATAAGCTAAGCCATTCATATCGAGAATAAAAAGTGAGTTTTATACAAACTAAAATCTGGAATATGAGGAACAGTACTACAGCAAAACAAATCCAACATTATGTTTGTCCTGACAAATCCAAAATACCATGTTCACTAATCCCATTCTCCACCAAAACAGTGCCCAGAGGATGGATCCAACGCTACAGTTTGCATCCAGAAAAAACCTAGCCCAGTGAAGCACTTGGCAACCACCCTAGCAAATCCATCATAACACTGACACAGGGAACGGGCATGGAGCATGTCTCGGCACTGCCCAACGTTGCAGTAATAGAAGGTGGGGAGGTCAGCATCAAAGTGCATCGCCACCACTTGGTGTTTCGCTGGCCTAGCCATGTTCTTGACTGTCAAGTCATGCATGATGAACCCTTTTGTCAATATCAGGACCCATCCAACACACTGATTAGACAAAAACCCCAAGAAGAGTTAGCCTTCTACCTTGTCCATGTCCATTGGATGTATGTCATTCCAACACAACAGCATCGAGGGGAGCAACCAGATGAAGAAAGGGAGAGGAGAAAGAGGGGAAGAACAGATAGAGACCACAAAAACACTTGTGCAAGCAACAATTCCCAAAAAAGGCAGTTGGAGAGTTGTTTTGTTTTTGGGGAAGTTTAATAAAGTGCCTAACTTCCCTCTAAAATTAAGATAGGTGGCTCCTAATCAGGATCAGATTCTGTTTTCTTTACTAAAATAAATTTTGAAAAAGAAAAACTACTAATATAGTGTAACCAAACACCCCTATAATTTACAAATTTCAAAATGCATGGCCAAAAAAAATGCATATATCCCAAATCAAACTAGAGGACCTATAGGCAAGCCATTGTCTACACTTGGGATAGGTCAATCGTTGTGACACTGAGGTAACACTTTGTTTGCGTTCGGGATTTATCATCCGGGAACCTGACCTAGACGTCTCTCCTATCGGATTATTTAGAAAATCCATATCATTTTTGTTTATCTAGAGAAATATAGGTCGATTTTATATTTTATTGGATTATGAGAGCTTGGAATTAGCCCTCAGGGAATCCGGGACTTCGAATCAGGCGAAGATTCGAGTATATGACCTCTCTCCACTGACCTCGGTCAGTGTTAATTACGTCGAGTAACTGCTCGACAACCCTTGATTAACCGTCCGTATGATGCCCTTATAACATGCAACACTACTACTACAGGCAGCATATGCATATGAATATGAAGATGTATTTTAGGTTAAGCCCTTGGCCTCACCCAGGTTTGAGATAAGTTTTATATGGTTTTGGATTAATTCCAAGGTATTTGGATTGATTCCAAGTTATCTGGATTAATTCCAAGTATTTTAAACCCATAAGGGTATTTTTGTAATTATACAATTTAGGAGTTATAGGGGTATTATGGTTATATTAGTGTATGAAAATAAGTTTTAATGGTTTCAAAACCTTATGAGATTTATGAAGTTATTTTTAAGTGTATAAGGGTATTTTGGTAATTTTATCTTAAGTCGGGTTTATTAGACTTAGAGTCTATCCTTTATGAGATTTTTTTAGTTAGTTTTATTATATGGAGGGTATTTTGGTCATAAAATAGGTTCCGGTATTTTTAAGAATTTTATACGATTTTTACAGATTTTTATTGTGAGTGAGGGTATTTTATTAATTTTATTAAGCTCTTCAGGGCTTTTTAATTATTTCAGGAATTTTATATGTTTTCAGATTTGGTTCTCTGTTTTTTTTTTACTGATTTTTATTGATTTTTATTGATTTCTTTAGTAATTTTACTGATTGTTTATGATTTTTATTAATTAATTAAATATGTGAAGGGTATTTGGGTTATTTGGTTCAATATGATTTTTTAAGTTAGATCTCTGATTTTTACTAATTTTGCAGGTATTTCCTGATTTTTCTCAATTTTAAATAATTTTATAAGTTTTTATTAATTAATTAATTATAGGTCATTTTTAATTCAAGCATGTTATTTTATTATTATTTCTGAATCTATATTTTATTTATATGGGGGTGAGGCCAAGGTTAGGTTAAGGGTGCACACAGATTTTTAAGTTTATGAAATTAAGTATATATATATATAAAGTATGAAAACATGATATTAATTATTTAATTTAATGACATACAAACACACATTTCGATATGAAAAGATCGATTTTATTTCAGCAGGGCTTCGCCTTATGAAGAAGGCGTTTACAAGAAATTATTCGGCAGAGCTCCCCCTTAGGATTGAACCTTAGGAAGAAAACTCCCCGGAATAAAAAAGATCCTCCTAAAACGCAGCAAACTCGAGTTAAAAACACCGAGTTTGGTCTTGCAGCAGCAGAACCCTCCCCTTGTACGTGTGTTGTTGGAGTATCCCTCTATCTCCCTGTGTGTGTCTGAATTGGGGGCCATGGGGTCCTATTTATAGGCCCCAATTTGGGCCCGGTGGGGGGTGCCACCGGATGAGCATACGGTAGGGGGGTGCCACCGGTTTCAATCTCCTTCCTTCTCTTTTTTTTATTTTTTTATTTACATGGGTGAGAGAAGGGAGTGAGAGAGAGCATTGAGAGGAGAGAGGGGGGGGATCCGGTGGACACCCTCACCGGTTCAATGCTCTCTCTCAACCGGTGGGGGTGGCCACCGGCCTTGGACCCCCCACCGGTTGGGAACCGGTGGGGGGTCTCCCCACCGGTTTTGGGAAACCGGTGGGGGGTGTTCCCCTCCCCCTCATCCTTTGCTTTTTCCACCTTTTTTGGCTCTTAATGAGCCTTTGCCCCTTGGTTTCAGATTTGCCCAAGTGTGAAAGGGATTTTGCCCATTAATTTCAAACTTTGGCCAAGTGTGAAAGGGGTTTAGGATGGGGGGCTTTAATGAGGGCTTTGCATGGAGTTCCTAACCAATGTGAATGGGGTTAAGAACTCCATTAATTCTTTTTTTCTTTAATTAACCCCCCCCCCTTTGAATTTCAAAAAGAAAGAGAAGGGAGGGAGATCCTCCTCCCCCCCCCACCGGTTTCTCTCTTGGAACCGGTGGGGGGTCCCCCCACCTGTTCCCTCTCTCTCTCCTCCCTCCTCTTGGCCTATTTAAATAAAGGGGAATGGGAGAGAGGGGTCCACTTTCCTCTTTGGGAAATTTTTCCCCTTTGGATTTTCAGATTTTTCCCCCTTTCTAGACTGCAGATTTTGGTGCCCTTTGGGGACTGGTTTTTGGCCCATTTGAGCTCCCTATTGGGCCTTCTTATTGGGCCACCTATTGGGCCTGCCTCCCTTGCTATTGGGCTTTTATTTGAGACCATTTTGAGCAAGTTTGGAGACCATTTTGGCCCTATTCCGGGACTGGTTTGGGCCCATTTTGGGACTGATTTAGGCCCTCATTTCGCAGCGTTTGGATCATCCTTGTTGCTGCATTTTAGGGTCCTCCTTTGGGCCTCACCATCAAGGGTCATTACGAGGATTTAGGAGTTGATTTCGGAAGCATACAAGGGCGATTCGGGGCTGTTTTAGGCCTCCGTAAGAACCTCGATCAAGGCTTCTTGGCCTAGGTATGCTTCTTACTCCATTACCCTTATAATATGTGCCTATAGTTTTATGTTTTCCCATATACATGAGAGGGTCTCTATTTGATATTAACCCTCATATCATGGGCATATATTTTCTTGTTTTGTATAACATAATCCCATATGAACATGTGCTATGCATATTTTCCCATATAGTGAGCTCACATTAATGTGAGCATATGCCATGTAGTATTTTCTACATAATCATGTGCATATGCATGCCCAAATGGCATTATTTCGCATGAAAAATTTTCGGGTTCAACACACTTGTAGTTCCTGAGAACAACAGCCTAACCTATCACTCAGACAGAAATAAAAAGTGGTAGTAAGTTACAAAGAACCCATACAAGTGTCATCCACTTCACTGCCTCAAAAACCTGGGAGCACAGGTTCGTGAATAAAAACAATGCTAAGATGCCCAACTCATAATTGTACAGAAACCTACAGGAAACTTCAGTCAAACTCAATGTTCGTCAAACTCTATTCCTGGCCCCTTTATACTTAATCTCCAACTCATAATTCGGTACTTCTATTTTATTAGTAGTCCTAGCATAACAAAAAGATGAAAATAATGCCAGTATATCGATGCTAATAAAATAACTAGAAATATTGAAACTTGAAAGAACCCCAAATGGGCTGCATCTGTTGAACCACAATGATGCACATAACTAACTCCGGCATAACCACCTATCGTGTATGGCCAGTGTGTTTAGTTGTTCATGCTCTTGCATTATAGCTCCATAAAAAGTTCAAGTTTGTGATTCCTCGGTAACCTCATTTTGTGCTAGAAGATTATATTTTTCTTCCTATATCTTATTTCAGATGCTTTTCAGATATACAATATCTCAGCTCTGGAGTCTGGATGCATGACCTCTCTTTATTTATTAAGCTTACTGACTTTTCCCCTTTTTCTGCATATACCTCATTTCCCAAAATATTTTCTTTTAAAGATGCACTTTGTATTCTTGAAAAATCTCCATCTTGTTTGTGACTACTGAGTACGGACCATTTTAATAATTGTTTCAATTTGTGCTACAGTATTGGAGAAAATCAAGGTTTTGCTAAATATGAAAAATATCATATAAGCACAAATGAATGAAAAATGAGAAAAGGAACATCAATGAAATAGACCTCCATAGAAAGAAGTGTAAACTTACAGTCATATAAATGGGCCCATTATATCCACAAACTTCTGTGAAGTAAGGAAGGGCTCCAATGTGATCCAAATGGCTGAGCAAAAGTCAAAAGGAGAAGATATCAATTAAAATTGAGCTGTTGACATGAAAAACAGACAGAAGAATTCCTAAACTTCAAGTGGAAAAGTTGGTGGTTTCATAAGAGAAGACAGTTCTGTATTTCATTCTCTTACAAAAGCCCTTCTAGGACAAAATAAATCATGGAATGTTAATAATCAACATCAAACAGGTGATGACAATAGGTGCAACTTATGCAGGCAGAAGTACTATGGATGCAATTTTGTTTGCTTTAAGTGAATTTAGACATGGAACAGATACAACAAATAAGAATACTGTGACTCCCAGGTACCACCATGGCAGAATACATAACTCTGAATATGCTAAATGTTTTATGGAACAGATACAACAAATGAGAATACTGTAACTCTCATGTACCACTATGGCAGAATACTAACTCTGAATATGCTAAATGTTTACACCACATATACATACGAAATTAACAATACATTGATCAGAGTTGGAGGTTTTAAAACTAAAGGGCTATGCTGATCGCATTTAACTGTGACTACGAGATATTTTACATTTAGTAAACATGTGTTTACTGCAGCACTCATCCTCCAGAAACAATTCCATAGCTGCAGTACAACAGCAGTAATGTAAGAATCCTCAGCCCTTCAAATAAGTAAGGTGATGTTAGGGGTCATTTTGTGGCGCGGCATTAACCTTTCAGTTTCTTTGATTTATTAGAATGGCGGGAATCATGATTTCACGGAAATTGGATGTGGAAAGTATGGCTTAGACTTGCGACAAGATTATCGAGGCGTGGATGGGATCCAAAGGATATATTTTGACTCGCCCAAGGAAAGGGATCATAAGGGTTCAATAAATTAAACTTTTCCCGCCGGTCCATAGAACGACGTTGATTACATCCTACTACGACAGAAAAATCCTTTGATTTCTTTTTAAAAGGAGTCTTGCTTTCTAAAATGGCTTATGCAATGCAAAACATCACTCTGTCTCTCAATTTTCTCATGTATTGCTTATTAAGAGGTTAGAAATTCAGTTCATGGTTCCCTCGTATTTAAAGAAATTTTTATTAGAAAATACTATTCACTAGTACTACCCATAGTACTGTTCATGGACACTGTTCATAGTTCACTATTCATGGGTTATTGTTCATCAAGAACTATTCATCAGTACCACTCAGGTGTCACAAGTGGACCCTACCGAGTATCAAGTGATTTTGAAAAGATACATATGACTGTAAAAAGTCTATTTGTTTAGTGAACATGTTATAACATGTATATCGAGGCACGCGGTTAACTTGTCGCTGGGAGATCCCAATATGAGCCAGGTTGATCGTGAAGACCAGATGATTATCGAAATCATCATTTGACAAACAAAGGGTATGGCACGCCTATCGAGGCATACAACTCATCTGCCACCCGAGGTTCCCGATATAAATCAAGTCTATTTTGAATCATTAAGCTGCGATTGGAATCGCTTTTATGATGAAGCGAGATGTAGCATGCTTATCGAGGTGCAATATTCATATGTTGTCCAACCCTTATTAGCCTCTGATTAGGGTTACGCCTCATCGGCACACATTATTTCTTCATTTGAATTGATATTGTGCAGTGCGCGCATATTGGCTTACTATTCATCATAACAACAC
Source organism: Zantedeschia hybrid cultivar (assembly GCA_030544215.1). NCBI lineage: Eukaryota > Viridiplantae > Streptophyta > Magnoliopsida > Alismatales > Araceae > Zantedeschia > Zantedeschia hybrid cultivar. Next base: position 55,487,427 of record JARZZO010000002.1, on the reverse strand, counting down.
GCATGTCGAGGCAGTAGTGCAGGGCACTATTACAGACTGGAAGTCGGGCCATAACGACCAAAGACATCGCCACAATCGAAAACCCAAAGTGATTTAGTTGTCTATTTGCAAGCATGCATGGCACACTTTCTTCACCCCTGGTGACAACTGTCCCTGGTGAACCCCATAGCTAAGCAGAGATTCACGGTTGAGATTATTTTGACCTATGTCCAAACTGTGTAGACAGTAGGCATGCATTTTGAGGCATGGCGAGGCTAGAGGCAACACCGAAACTATGGATGAACTCAATGGCCAGCGTCGGTGTCCATGGCTCTAATGTATGAATGAGAGTAGGCGGGTCTGTTTTGACGAGGCGATGATCATGCGGTATTCTCCATCATGCAATAACCTACGGCTCGCCGATCATCATTCATTGACGACGTCAGGTCGAGGAGCTTCAACTCACGGCGCACCACCTCATAGTGAAAGTGGGTCGAGAGTATCCATTCGACGCATGGATGGCAGTTTCGGCCGATACCGGTACGTACCGGTACCGGCCCGGACCGGTACCGGTACCCCCATTTAGTGCCGGTACCATAAAAAAAAAAATGGAAAATTACTGTACCGGGCCGGTAACGGAAGGGGTGTTTCACTGTCCCCTCTCACAGAAATAGATCTGTGAGAGGGGAAGCTCGTTTTTTGCAGTGGGAGGAGAAGGGAAGGAGGGGAAGGAGGAGAGGAAGGAGGGGAAAGAACCGCGGCCGCCACCCGCCGCCGCCACCGGCGCCGGAGGCGTTTTCACCCTTTTCCGGAGACGTTTTCACCGTTTTAGGTGGAAGAAAAAAAGAAGGTATGATTTATATTTTAATGTAGTGATTATTTTTTAGTTGGTAACTATTTCTTAGATTATTTACGTTCATTTTCTTGGTAAAATAGACAACCTCCAATTTTGGACTTATTAGCGGTTAAAAATTGGGACTTTTGTCTAATTACTTAAATTAAACATCAATTGGAACATAATTAAGCTTCATTGCATATTTTAAACTAGGAGTGTACTGTCAATTGCGTTGATCGACGGTTAATTAGGGGAAATCCCCAATTTTGGCCCTAATTAGCGGTTAAAAATTGGGACTTTTGTCTAATTACTTAAATTAAACATCAATTTGAGCCTAATTAAGCTTCATTGCATGTTTTAAACTAGGAGTGTGCTGTCAATTGCGTTGATCGACGGTTAATTAGGCGAAATCCCCAATTTTGGCCCTAATTAGCGGTTAAAAATTGGGACTTTTGTCTAATTACTTAAATTAAACCTCAATTGAAGTCTAATTAAGCTTAATTGTATGCTTTAAAGTAGGAGTGTGCTGTGAATTGCGTTGATCGACGGTTAATTAGGGAAAATCCCTAATTTTGACCCTAATTAGCAGTTAAAAATTGGGACTTTTGTTTAATAACTTAAATTAAACCTCAATTGAAACATAATTAAGCTTCATTGCATGTTTTAAAGTAGGAGTGTGCTGTGAATTGCGTTAATCGACGGTTAATTAGGAAAAATCCTCAATTTTAACTGTAATTAGCGGTTAAAAATTGGGACTTTTGTCTAGTAACTTAAATTAAACCTCAATTGAAGGCTAATTAAGCTTCATTGAATATTTTAAAGTAGGAGTGTGCTGTGAATTGCGTTGATCGACGGTTAATTAGGAAAAAGTCCCCAATTTTGACTCTAATTAGCGATTAAAAATTGAGACTTTTATCTAGTAACTTAAATTAAACCTCAATTGAAGCCTAATTAAGCTTCATTGCATGTTTTAAAGTATGAGCATAATGTCAAATGTTCTTATATTTGTTTCTACTTTTTTTTTTCTTGTTGTAGGAATATGGCTGAACAGCAAGAGCAAGACCCAGGGTGGGCCCATATCACCTTAGTTAATACTGCAAAGAGGATAGTGAAATGCAAATATTGTGGCAAAGAAATGAGTGGTGGAATCACTCGAGGGAAAGAACATTTAGTAGAGAAAACAGGACAGGTGACAAGATGTACAGTCTGTCCCTGACAAGTTACCAACGAGATGCGTAAATTGTTGCGTGGTCGGAAAGCACAAAAAGACCAAAAGAATGAAAAAGAGGTTGAACTCCAAGACGAGATTTCAGGTAGACATAATACAAAAGGCAAAGGGATGTATACTGAGGCCAGTGGCATTTCTATACGTGAGAGGCAAAGGGTTGAACAAATTGTAGACTCTAGTGATGATGATGATGAAGATCCTGAGATGGCTGCAGCTAGAAGAGAGAGTTTGTGGCATCAAGAAGAAGACGAATCCCGAAAGAGAGGTGATGAACCATCAACAAGAGGCACAACTCAAGCTAGAGGCCAAGTAGGTCCTATGGACAATTATCTTTTTAGAAGACAGACTTCTACTCAGCTAAAAATCAAGCAAAAAATGAGAGGAGTAAAAAAGTCAGCTGAAGCGACAGGACATGCTCTTAAAAGCATATGCAAATGATTTTTGCATGCATGTTTCTCTCACATGCTGCTCAGTCTCCTTATTTTCAACCTATGATTGACGTAATAGCATATCATGGTCGTGGGTTCAAAGCCCCCACACGTCGAGACATATATGGACGTGGGTTTGATGGAGAATATGAGGAACTTCAACAGTAGGTTGAAAGTTTTAAGGCAGTATGGAAGGAGAGAGGATGCACAATTATGTGCGATGGCTGTACTGGTACCACAAAGAAGTCCATGATTAATTTTCTTGTTTATTGTACTGAATGGACAGTTTTTATAAAATCTGTTGATGCATCAAACTATTCGAAGAACGCCAGATATTTATTTGATTTGATTGATCAGATGGTGCAGGAAATTGGAGAGGAAAATGTTGTCCAGGTGGTCACCGATAATGAACCAAGTTATAAAGCTGCAGGGAAGAAGTTAATGGACAAGCGCAAACATCTTTATTGGGTCCCATGTGCAGCGCATAGTCTGAACTTGATACTTGAAGACATTGGTAAGGACCTGACTGTCAGCAAGACGGTAAAGAGAGCACAAAGAATTACCCAATTCATTTATGGTCATCCTAGGATCTTGAACATGTTTAGAGAAAAAACATCAGGAGGCCGAGATCTCATCCGTGCGGGGCCTACAAAATTTGCATCTAATTTTATTTCTTTATAATCTTTACACAAATTCAGAAATGAGATAAAGGGGTTTATGTTTAATAAGGAGTTCTTGGAGTATATGCGGACTACCTCCAATGAATCTAAATCTGAACATTTGGAAGTGAGAAAAATCATACAGAATAAAAAAATTTTGGAGTAATATGGAGACTAATCTGAAGTTGGTGGAACCTCTCGTACAGGTGTTAAAATTGGTGGATGGAGATGATAAGAATTACATGTGATATTTGAACGAGGCAATTGACATTGTTAAGGTACACATCAAGAACGCATTTCCCAATACTTATATGAAGTGGTGGGACCTTATTGATGTCAGATGGGAAAGCACATTACACCACGACTTGCATGCAGCTGGTAAGTGCAGTCTTATACTGTTACATGGGACGTTATTTATTAAATTGACATTACTAATTATCCACCTAAATGCAAGTTATTTTTTAAATCCTCGAGTAATGTACAGTCAATAAGTGCACATTGATGGAGAGGTGATCCAAGACACACTAAATGTGATTGCACGTTTGTCGAGGACAGTAGAAGATAGAATTGAGGCAGAGAGACAGGTATATTTAGTGAAGATCTGACTTTAAGATTTATCCAATTACTTGTAATTTGAAGAGCCTATGAATTCTATTAATTGTTAACTCCATCTTTGTAGATAGAGGCTTATAGGCTAAGGCTGGAGACATATAATGAAGACTCTGTGCAAATTTCCGTAGAGAAAGTGAGCCCAGGTATACTTAGTCATTGCATTGTTGTCATATGTGCATAAGAAACGAGAACATATATTGATTAATTTTTTGGTTTCTTTTAATGATGGCACAGCTGAGTGGTGGATAATGGTGTACAACAAAGATAGGTGTTATAATCCATTGGCTTCCGTTGTAGTGAGGGTTTTGAGTCAGACGACATCGGCAAGCCAATGTGAAAGAAATTGAAGCACGTTCAGCCTTATACACTCAAAAATTCGTAACCGGTTAAAGGCTGAACAATTGGACAAATTGGTGTACTGTCATTACAATATGAGATTGAGGATCAAAAACATCCGGTTGAGACAACAATTGAAGGAGAAACGAGCTGCAGGACATGCAGAAGATGTTGTTGGCCAAATTGATGTGGAAGAGTTATTTGATGATGATAATCCCTTGCAGACTTGGGTTGAGATACGAGCAACTGTCGATGAGCCAGTTTTTGATCCTGATGATACAGAATGGACATAAGGCAAGGATGGCAGTACCGGTACCGGTACGTACCGGTCCGGTACCGGTACGTACCGGTCTGGTACCAACCGATACCGGCCCGGTACCGGTCGGTAACGGCCCGATACCGGCCGATACCCAGGATACCGGTGCCGGCCGATACCGATACGTACCGGTATCGGCCGATACTGCCAACCATGGCAAAAGGCATACTAGATGGAGTTGTTGCTAGAGATCCAGAGTTGAGTTAAGAACCTCAAAAAGGCAAAAAGAAAATTCACCTCCTCCTTCACATGAGCATCAGAGTCAGACTGAGCATGTGCCTTTATTTGCACCTGATACTGAGCTTGAGCCTGCTAGACACTCAAAATCAGATAGTAAGCCAGTCACTCCTAGAATGGTTGGGCCACCATCATTCTTGAAAAGGAGTACATCTACATTTGAGAGGACTAATCTGACTGCCAGAGACGATCCTGCCATTAATGAGATGAAGCAAATTTATGTGAGGCATACACCACGAGGAAAAGGATTATTGAATCGATTGAACTTGCAAAAGGATCTAGAAAGAAAAGAAAGCCAGCAAAAACAGGCATCACAAAAGAAAAAATCGAGTAATGTCAAAAGAAAGTTAATTGTTGATTATGATCAAGATGATGATGATGATGATGGGACACAGTCTCCTAGTGATGATGCTGGTGCAGCTGCAGGCATGGAATGCAGAATCGGCCGATCCCGATCCGGATCGGCCGATTCGGATCGGGATCGGCAGGTCCCGATTCAGCCGATTCCAGCCGATCCCGGCCGATTATGGCCGATTCCGGCCGATCTGATCCCGATTTGGATCGGGATCGGCGGGTCCTGATTCAGGGACCCGATCCGATCCGGAATTCCTTGGCTACAGGTGTTACTACCGGGGGCGGAGTGTATGCACCTTCTTTCTCCTTGCATATTGACACAGGAAGAGGACAACATGAAAGTCAAGGAGATTATGATTCACAAAGTCAGTATGGACAGCAGTCAGATTATGGAGGTGGCCAACAAGAAGCAGGCATGTATAGCTGGGGAGATCGAGTAGAGTATGAAGGCTTTCAATTCCATCCACCCAGTAGCAGTTATGGGTCAGGGTCTTCTTCTTATCCTCATGCTACTTCTTTGCATCATGATTCTAGAATTTCATCAAGTCAACAAGCATATACTCCAATAGGGATTCAAAGAGGGATGCACGACTTGGCTGCATCATTGTTTAGTTATGGTGAATATAGGGAACATATGCAACCTTATTATGGATACCAGCAACAGCAACCAGATGATGAATCAGAAGGATCTACGGGTTATTATCCATATTAGTATACTCACTTATGTTTTTCATAGGTAAGGATCGTTTGATTTCGTTAACATTTATTATTTGTAAATATTTAGTACATTAACATAATATTTTTTATGTTTAATTTGTATGAAAATAGTCATTTTGTATGCGTTATGTGTACTTCTTTGTCTTAACCCACTTTTGTCACACCCAACACATAGCTAATTAATTGTTTACATTTTTTCTGATTTTTTCCTTATTTTTTCTGATTTTTTTCTTTTTTTCTGATTTTTTTTGGCCCCTTTAAGCCCGTACCGGTCGTACCGGCCGGTACCGGTACCGGCCGGCACCGGTACTGCCATCCATGATTCGACGGCTCTCCACCGCCGCATTGGAGAGTCGATGGGCCGACATATCCAATGGATATGTCACCAGGACCTTGCAACATATCTAAACTCTCCCTTGAATACCTTGGAGAAGAGAGAGTGAGAGTTGTATATGGCAAAGGTTTTTTTCACTTGGTTTTCAACCCATTACAAAGGAGGTATAAGGGTGTACATATAGACTTTGACACCCAATAGAAATGTGCCAAGTGGCAGCCTACAATTAGCCCATAGAGGTAGGCCTGCTTAGGTGGCCAACACCATTGGTTGAAGCCTTAATCTCTCCCCATTGGTCCACTTGTCGCATGCATGGCGATGACGGAGCGGCGATGACTAGGTGGGGGTGACCACATGGCTTCTCACCATTGGTCCACATAGGAATGTATCGAGATTTTTCTAACAATTTATTTGATTTTACAGAAAAATGGGCCAAGAAGCAGGGGACACGTCGCGGGGAGGCAGCGACATGGTTGGGGAGGGGCTGCATCCCCTTTGGGTGCTGCCACCCGCAGGGGGCGGCAGACCCTTGGGGCTGCCGCACCCTACAGGCGGTAGATGGGGGCCTCCAAGGTTATTTTGGGTTATTTCCCTCTCCAATTTTCTGATTTTTGGGGTGGGTTTTTGGGATTTTTTATTTCCTTTTGATTTTTCAAGGGATTTCCAGGAATTTTCCAAGGGATTTTGATGAAAGCTCCCTTCCATTTTGCGTATTTATGATATTTTTGGCTTCTAAATTTTCTTGAGAACAATTTTATGTCCACAAGTATCCAAAATACAGAGTTACTGGAGCGTACGAGAGGTGAGGTGGGGGCGGGAGGTAGAGGAGCAAGCGGGGGGAGAGTAGCGAGTGGGAGAGAGCATGGGAGAGATTTAGGTGGTAGAGGAGAGAAGGAGCATTCTGGAGGAGTGGTGTTCACAGGGTCTTCTTCAGTTCAGCTTTGATAGCTGACAAAGGTGGTTGGCAGGTGGTGAAGGGGAAGAAGATGAAGTATGTGGATGAGAGGGGGGTAAGTCTTCACTTCCAGTCAAGTCTAGAGTTTGTATCAGATGCCAAGAACAGTGCATCGGGCAAAGGAGTGTAGAGATGTTGTTAAGTGCTCACTTTGTAGAGGGGTAGGTCATAGAAGGTGGACTTGCAAGTTGGGGAAGGCTGATATGCAGCATGGTCACATCTCCGGTCTCGTGGGTGGTTCTCTGCCTATGTCTGGGATTCCACCGTCAGGGAGCCATGCTTCTCTACTTAGGCAAGTTAAGGTCCCTTGGTCGCCGGCGGCGCGAGAGGCTCACAGGTTTCTTTAGCAGTGTGTTATTATCTCAGTTTAGAGGTTGAAGAGCGGTGGGGGTAGTGGTTTGGAGCTTCAGGAGGCAAAGGAGTCGGATGTTGCTTTGTTGCTGAAGATTCTTTGTCAACTCTGGCCCTCTGAAGTTGAGTGGTGGATCAGGGAGCTTTGGGATGCTTCTTTCCTAGTGAAATCTACTCACCCAGGTTGGAAGGAGGCAGCCTTATCGTTCTAATCAGCTGGAGGTGGGGCATACGGCATACCAAATTGAATATACTCTCAATCTCCCAACAGTAGAACTTCCCCCGTTCATGGAGGCATCTTAACATGGTGCCAAGTTCAGGGGACCCATCTTCCTGTATGGAATGTTGAGACATTCCATAGTGTGGTTTCCTTCTTTGGCTTTCTTAAAGATGCAGATCCTAAATCGTTGGATTTCGGTTTAATGGCTTATGTCAGGGTTAAAGTTAAAGTAGACAGTGGCTTCAACATCCTGGAGAAAATTTTCTTTTGTGTTAGGGGTGGTAGATACCATGGTTCGCCGTATCGAACAGGATTGGACCAACTCGTACGAGTCGACTCGTATTTGGGCAAGTCCGATCTACTGGTACGCATCGAGTCGGACTAGGTCGTGCCGACTCATACATATATAATTGGTTGTTTTAAATTGAGTTGTTCCCATTTGATATAAGTAAATTTATACTTTTTATATCAATTGATAGAATACATTTCTCTAAAATATAGCTTAAACTCATTACTTTTAACAAACTCATTAGCTTGACTCATGCGACTCGTGAGAGTCAGACTGAGTCGGCCTGAGTCAGATCAGATATGACTCGTATCTGGTCGAACCCAATCTAATCTGAATCCCCGAGTCGTCGAACCTTGGTATATACTAGGTGTCCATCTCTAGGGAGGAGTTTGCTGGGATCCTCTAGGGAGGAGTCTGCTGGGATCAGACGGTTGCATCTGCAGTCAGGATGGATGTGGGCTGAGGTGGCTGCAGAGTATAAGAACTACAAAGCTAGTTGGGGCAGGTCCAAATGTTGATGTTCAGCCGAAGATTTAGTCAGAGGTTGGCAGGGACACTGCAACAGAGGCACCGAAGAACATGGTTATTGAGTCTGGTGCTATGGAGATTCACCCTATAGACGAGTCGACACACTGCAACATGGATGGTCTAGTATCAGAGGGTGATTGCCTTGGGATGCCGAATTTGCCATCTCGAAGAGATCTGGGGGGGGTTGTAGCAGTTCACAAAGATTTCTGAGGATGTGGCGTTTCTCGAGGCATCCATGGGAGGCTGGGCCTACCCGTCAGCCACTTTCCATATGTTGTGCAGTTCTCTTCGTTCCAAATGGCTTCTAAGACAGTGCATTCTGGCGAGGAAGATAAATAGCCGCATGTTTTCACTGGGCCAGCGAATTCCTGTTCTGCTTTGAGTTTGGTTTGGATTTCATATTCAAGGTCATTTACATTGGGTAAGTCAATGGGGTCTTCCTCCGACCCATGTAGTCCCCAAACCGATGATTCGATTTGCCTTTTATTAAGAGGCTCAGACTGAAATGAAGCCAGTTGTGAGAATGACACATCTCCGCTAGGGTTTTCTTCCACGGCCCCGGAGACCCGCGACGACAACGACGAGAATGTTCCCAGAGGTTTAGAGTCTTAAGCACAGATTGGCCGTGTCGTCGGTCTAGAAGGGGGATTTGCAGATGCATAGCTCTTTCCTCTCCATAGGCGAACTTCCTCCCTCCGGTTTGCATCTTCAACGACCCTAATAGGAGGGAAGATAGAGAAGAGGGACTTCCATCTAGTGGAGGGTATGAGGTAAGTCCTCTTATACATCCACCACAGTTCCCTTCCACAATTTCTCCCTCCTTGTTCATCAAGCCGGATCTGGAGGATGCTCTTGAGAGCCATATTGGAGTTATGGGGTAAGGTCCGGTACTCCCTATAGTTCTTATGGAGGAGCAGGCTCATAGTTGTATTCTGCCACAAATGATCAAACCCAGGTTTCAGTGGAATGGGATGATGAAACTATCAGGGTGATAGGATCTCTGGTGGCTACATCTTTCAACAGAAAGGAGGACACTGTCAGAAGGCTTTGAGAAAATTCAGGTGGGATCTCAACCTCACTCTGACTAATTTCAGAAAGGGGAATGAAGAAGGTATGAAGATGGGAAAGAGATAACTATCCTATGTTAAGAATGACACCCAGGTTGAAAGCCTCAGACCAAGAACGGTTATGAAGATAGTCAGTTGGAATATCAGAGGCCTTAATGGAGATAGGAAGGTGAGCAAAGTTAAAGCTATCTCTCACAGAGCAAGGATTGACTTCTTGTGTTTGCAAGAGACTAAGATGGCTGAAATTAAGAGGGATTTTGTTTATAGACTGGGAGGAAAGAAAATGGAAGTTTTTCAGTACAAACCTGCAGAGGGGTGAACATGGTTGGCAGTATCAGTCGGTATCGGCCAGGGACCGGTACCGTAACCCCCCGAATCGGCCGATACCGGTCATTGTAGTAAAAAATAATAAAATATTGTTGTTAATTTTTTGTTGGCCGGTACCGGCTGATACGGCCGATACCAATACCGAATATCGGTACCACCGGTACCGGTACCGACACTGAGATTGCCATCCTTTGGGGTGAAAGGGAGGAATCCTAGTCCTATGGGATGATTTTTTTGCTTTGAAAGAAATTATGGTATGCACCACCAATTTTATTAAAATAAATAGAGGTAGTACATCCAGTGTAAAAGAGGAGAGGTTCCTCTAAATACAAAACCATACAGAAAAGAAAATCAAACTCCAGCCAATTACAAGATCCTAATCACCTTTTCCCAGATATCACGTGACATTCCAAGTATGAACCTACTCCAATACTAAAGAAATGATGATGCTTGAACACAAATATTTTCAATGTAGACCTTGCTTCCTCAAATAAAGATTCATTCCTCTGCCTCCAAATACTCCAACAAATTGTGTGCGGAAGAATCAGGACTTTGTTATCAGGCCTATGACCATTTGCCAACCTGCAGCCTCTGAAAAAATCCCAGATTTCATTGATATTGTGGAAATTCATCTGAATATTTGCAAGAGCAGCAACAATTCTCCACACCTCCTTACTGATTTCACATGGAATGAACAGGTGATCCACATCTTAGCCATGTGGGATGATGAACAATTCTTGTGTACTAATATGAGAATCGGCAATTTCAGTATTTCAGTGGACTTCAGCATATTGGAAAGGGAACTAATTGGACATTTACAAGTGAATGTGGACCACTGGAGGATGGTAATAAACAATCTTTTTAGATGAATTTCTTGTCATCAAGGGTCAAGCTAATGATGTAGCAGGAGATCTCAATGCAGTCAGGCATCCAAGGGAGAGGTCTAATCAGAGTATTTGTACCAGGAAAATGGAGTGGGTTGGATCAGCAGCAGTAATAGAGGTTGAGCTTCCATCTTTTCAATTCACCTGGTCTAACAAGGTGGCCAAGTCAAATCTGGACAAGATAGTTATCATAGGGGAATGGCAGTCCTTGTTTCCAATCTTTTCAACCAAAGCTCTTCCCAGGGTGGTCTCAGATCAATATTCCTATGATGCTCGATACAGATTTTGCTAAGGAAAGCAAGACTAGACTCTTTAGGTTCAAGAAAGCTTGGGCCAGACATGAATAATTTGCAGATCTTGTTAGGACATCGTGGATTGATGCTCCTAGGGACAGATATGCCTGTATCATTTTTTCTAACAAACTGAAGGTACTCAGACACAATATGAAAGCTTGGATTAATAAGATTTTTGGAGAGATGGCTCAGTTCAGACAAGACTTACTTTGGGGGATAAAGGACTTTGAGTTGAACAATGATCAAAATATCTTGACAGATGAAGAAAGAGTTCAATGGGATGAAGTCAAAAGACATTACAATGAGCGGGCTTTCAGAGAAGAGCTGAAATGGAAGCAAAGACCAAAAGAAACATGGTTGAAAAAAGGAGACATAAATACATCATATTTTCAAGCCATTGCCAGTGGAAAGAAAAGGTGATTTCAGATGCACTCCGTCAAGGTTGGAAATGATATCTTTGTGGAAGAATCTGACGGTGGCACAGCTGTCATTAAGTACTATGAGAATCTGTTCAAGGAAAAAGAAGTTTGGAGGCCAACAACAGACTTTGATTCATTCAGGCCTTCACCTCGTACAGCAGCAATTGATCTTATTTGGCCATTTACTGAAGAAGAGATCACGGAGGCCGTTTTCTCCACGGATTCTAAATTTCTGATGTCACCCGGGCCAGATGGGTTTTCAATAGTCTTTTATCAACAATTTTGAAATGTCATTAAAGGGGATTTCATAGGTGCTATCTCAGAATTTCAAGATAGACCTTGGAGTATAAAAATCTTTAATTCTACATATGTGTTGCTTATTCCAAAAAGAGAGAATGCAGAAAGTCACTTATTACAAGCCTATAAGTTTGTTGAATTGTTCCTACAAGATCATCAGTAAGGGTTTAGCCAATAGACCAGGGAATTCTAGATCAGGTCGGGGGTCCGGATCGGACCCCAGCGATCCCGATACGATCCGGATTGGATTGGCCAGGATCGGCTGGGGATCAGCCGATTCTGGCTGGTACCTCCCCAGAATCGGATCCGCCGATCTGGATCGGGATTGGCCGATTTTGCATTCCATGCAATAGACTTAAAAAAGTTATTGGGGACTTAGTGGATCAGAACCAGTCAGCATTTATTTATGGAAGATTCATATTGGACAATTTCATGGCAGCATATGAATGTATTCATGATCAAAAAATTAGGAAGGAATATATGCTCTTCAAGATTGACTTTAAGAAGGCATATGATAGAATTAACTGGGGATATCTGTATAGGGTGGTGGAATTGATGGGATTTAAAGAAAATTGGATCTTGTGGGTTAGGAGCTGTATATAGACATACGGGTTTTCTATTCTGGTAAATGGAAAACCATTCGGCTACTTTGATAGTTCCATGGGTCTCAAACAAGGGGACCCATTATCTCCACTTTTATTTGTCTTGGTGGGATAGGTGCTGAGTATGACGTGGGATAGAGCAAAAACCAGTGGTTTCATTGAAGGGATCACTTTAGCTAGGCAAGGTGAGGAGGTTACACAATACGCAGATGATGCGTTGTTATTCTCTACACATGATGAGAGGAAAGTTTTGAATCTGAAACTCCTTCTTAAGTTTACTTCAGGCAGCCACAGGTCTTAAGGTTAATTTTCACAAAAGTGAGCTAGTTGGTTTGCATGTGCCAAAGGATAAGAAGAATTTTAATGCTCAAGTTATGGGTACAACATGGGACATTTAGGGAGGAATTGAAGTGAGGCAAAGAGCTAAAGAGACTTGGTTGACAGAAGAGGACGGTAATACATCCGACTTCCATGAAGTAGCTAGTGGGAGAAAGACGAGAATTATGATGCATTCCATTATAACTGGAGATGCTGCCAATTAAAGTCTCGAGGATAGAAGGAGTGGAGTGTTCTTGGCGGAGGTGGAAGTCAAATTTTCTCACAGTAAAGTATGAGGGAAGCAGGTTTGTCTGGTGTAGGGTCTATGGGATTCCACTCGAATTATGGGATGTAGAGGTTTTTAAAGCTATTGCAAAAAAGGTAGGCGCTTTGAAGAGGGTGCACAGGGAGACAGTTCAATGGGAAAATCTGAAATTTGCCCAACTCTGTATTAATGTTGAACAAGGTGTTATTCTTCCGCAATTCATGAAGTTACGGTGGCGAGAGCAGATTTTATATATTAAGTTGGTAGAATATAATCCCCTCAGTTAACGATCCCCGGCAAGTAGACTGGACATATAGTGAGGTTGTTCAAGCATACAAGGTGTTCAAAGGGCTCAAAGAACCAGCATATGCTAAAACGAAACAGAGCAAGGAGGAAGATGGCGAGAGGTTGAAGACGACAGTTCAGGAGGTGAACCGGGCCGGCTCGGGTGACAACTTAAATAATGAGTTTGTTCCCATCGGGCCGGTCCGGATCAGCTGAAGTCGATCCTACTGAAGTTGATCCTACTGAACTCTGGCCAGTCCAGATGGGCCCCATTTAAAAAAAAAAAAAAAAAAAAAAAACAGAAAAAAATGTATACATATTATGCAATGAATATACAATAAAATTGAATACAATTCATGCACATCCAAAAAAAATAAACATTAAAGACAAATAACTCACTAATAATTATTGTTGTGCACTAATTAAAAAAGACATTATGAAGTATTTTACATGAAATTAATAAAAAATACCTTAGAAAGATCACATTTGTGATCCTTCATCATCCGGCTCATAAGTTTGAACTAGCGGGCCATAATCTGCCGACATATATGCTAGATATCCATAGCCAAACAAGGAGCTAGCGAGGTCTTCAAATCCCCTTTGAATACCTCGTGTTTAAACTTGTTGGCTTGAACTTTCTCCTGATTGTGCTGGAGGAACATAAATGACATACTGGATAGGTGGAGGTCCAGAGTACCCCTCAGTAGTTCTGTTGATGTCTGAATACCACAGTGTAGGGGGGTTAAAAATGGACGGATAAGAAGATGCATGTTCCCATGGGGGCCATTCATATCATGCCTATCTCTGTTGGCCTTCCAATCCTCCTTGTTGTCCTTGTCCTTAGCCTTGAGTTCCTTCATAATGACTCGGAGGTGCGGAGTAATCTTCGTATCCTGTGTAACTACTCTTAAGTCTAGAACCTCCTGATAGTCCAGCACCACCACCACCACCATCACCATCTCCATCATCATCCTGAGTGGAGACATCACTCCCCACTTGGCTTATTTTCCCCAGCAGCCTTCTTCTACGTCTGTAAGTTTGTCTCTCTGCCTCGTACATGCTGGCCAAATGAGGTGGTAAAGCTGGGATGTCCTCAAGTGTCTCTCCAGTCTGCTGAATTCTAACTGTGTCTCTCCTTTGTTCTTCTTCCGATTGGTCCACTTGTTGTTTATACTTTCATTTTGATTGTTTTTTCTTTTTACTGCTAGATGACTGCAATGAAGATCTCGCTAGCTCTTTATCCTTTCTTCTATGTGGATCCACCTGAGTAGCTGATCTCCTGAGTACTAGCTGAGAGGCAGAAATTATAGCAGTGTATGGTAGTGTAGCTGACTTTTGACGCCTCTGAAGAACAAGTGCACCTCCTTCGTCTGTTGCCTGAAATTCAGGATCTCGAACACCTACTCCATCTAATTTACCTCCTGCCCAACTCCAATCCTGATAATCAAACTCAGGTTGTGCATCTCTGGCTGCTCTGCTCTCCACCCAAGAATTCAATAGGTGTTCTTCATCTAGCAGTTCATCAATATCAATCTGATGTACAAACTCATCAATTGGTCTGCTAGCAAACTCCATGAATCTTTGTCTTTCAAGTCTCTGCCTTTCCTGAATCTGCCTGATCTTTAGGCGCATGTTATAGTGACAGTACACCAACTTCTCCAGCCTAGAAACACCCAATCTGTTACGAACCTTCGTATGAATGAGACTGAATGTACTCCAGTTTCTTTCACACTGACTGGAATAAGTGGTTTGACTAAGTACTCTCACTGCAACATACGCCAAAGGATTTGTGGTAGTTTGTCTATAATTAATTTGGATCTACCATTAAGCTATTGCAAAAAAAAAAAAAAGACGATATTAATAATGAATGGTAGTAATTCATTAAATTGAGTGTTTTGCTATTTATTATGTAATTCACTTGGACTTGTCCTCATTACTGCAGCCCTAACGCATTCATAACTATCATGCATCATCTCTTCACGAGAGATTTTCTTCTATTTGCGTGCAACACTTGCACACCATTTTCATTGCATCCATACATCCTCCCTAGTGCATATGAGGATTAAAAACATACAAACAAGGTGTATATTTGCTTAATTTGCATGTTTGAATCATTTTTAGAGTAGGTACTACACTTAGCTTGTTTTAGTTGAGTTCTTCTTCATCCATTTTACAAGGTAAAATCAAAAGAAGGCTCTCTCTGTTCGGTCGGCCAAAGGAAGCGAAGATTGAATTCATAATCTCCCCAATCATCCAAGGTTAGTACTCAATATGATCACTCTTATCTTTCTTTTATTGAAATCTTCATATCTTTGCCGATCACATCTTTCATGCTTCATAGCAATATTTCATTTAACTTTCAATAGTTCAATTTTTCCATCCACATCTCTTTTGATGATCACAGTGGGACGTCTCTTGCCGTTTCTTTTTATTTTACTTGTTTACTTTGGCACCAACATGTGTCCCTCCGTTGACACCCTTGTGCCTTTTTGTGCTCCACATAGCACGTTTTGTCTTTTTGTACATCCCTTTTTTGACCCCTCGCTATCTTGCCATAAGATTGTTGATTGCAAAATTGAGCTATTTGAAGTGTTTTCATTGTCTAGGTGATTACCATATCACCTGATCAGTGGGAATTTGTGGATTCCATTTTCTTTTCTTTGCTGCTTGCTGTTGGAAGATTGTTTGTTTTCTACTACGGGTTCTGAAATGCGTCCTCTGGGTCATATGCATTTCTGAATCACATCCCCACAGGCAGACGCCATTTATGTTTGTAGACTTTGCTGCCCAGAACAGGTTCTGTGAGCAGGGACTAGTCTTGCAAAACACGTCCTTGACACGTAACGTGTTTTGTAATTCATGTCTTAGTAGATAGACGTGTTCTGCTAAAACTGACTGTTACTACTTTCTTGATTTAGCTTGCATCGTGCTTCGGGCTTACTCAAGCACACAGGTCATCACCAATTGGGAGGCCTATCCTCATATCACTTTCTAAGAACAAAAGCCCCTCTTGGTGTTGAAACTTGAAAGGACCCTCCATTCGAGTTCCCTCTGATTTGAATTGGAATTTCCTCCATCAAGGCCTCCATAAGTCCCTGAAATCAAAGGATTCCCTCTTTGATCACTGGCAGAATAATTGTCAAAGCGCAAAAGGCAGCCCAAGGTGCCGCCTAGGCAGACCCAAAGTGTGCCAGATCCTTAATTTTTTTTAAAATTGACCATTCCCTCCTCTTATATGTGTGTGTGTCTGTGTGTCTGTGTGTCTGTGTGTGTGT
Source organism: Zantedeschia hybrid cultivar (assembly GCA_030544215.1). Lineage (NCBI taxonomy): Eukaryota > Viridiplantae > Streptophyta > Magnoliopsida > Alismatales > Araceae > Zantedeschia > Zantedeschia hybrid cultivar. Next base: position 55,471,017 of record JARZZO010000002.1, on the reverse strand, counting down.
CTGTGTCTGTGTGTGTGTGTCTCTGTGTCTGTGTGTGTGTGTCTGTGTGTGTGTGTGTCTGTGTGTGTGTGTGTGTCTGTGTGTCTGTGTCTGTGTGTCTGTGTGTGTGTGTCTGTGTGTGTCTGTGTCTGTCTGTCTGTGTGTGTGTGTGTGTCTGTGTGTGTGTGTGTGTCTGTGTCTCTGTGTCTCTGTGTGTGTGTCTGTGTCTGTGTCTGTGTTTGTGTGTGTGTGTGTGTGTCTGTGTGTGTGTGTGTGTGTCTGTGTGTGTGTCTATGTGTGTGTGTCTGTGTCTGTGTCTGTCTGTGTGTCTGTGTGTGTGTGTGTGTGTTTGTGTCTGTGTGTGTGTGTCTCTGTGAGTGTGTGTCTGTCTGTGTGTGTGTGTCTGTGTCTGTGTCTGTGTCTGTGTCTGTGTATGTGTGTGTGTGTGTGTCTGTGTCTGTCTGTGTCTGTGTCTGTGTGTGTCTGCGTGTGTGTGTCTGTGTGTGTGTGTGTGTCTGTGTGTGTAGTTCTAATAAACTATAAGCAAGTACATATATATAGTTTATTGGCATTAACATGAAAACTATACATATATAATAGTTTTCATGTTAATGTCAGTATTATTCTCTCTCTCTCTCAGTATTATTCTCTCTCCTCTCATATATATATATGTGTCTGTGTGTGTATGTCTATATATAGTTCTAATAAACTATATACAAGTACATATATATAGTTTATTGGCATTAACATGAAAACTATACATATATAATAGTTTTCATGTTAATGTCAATACTATTCTCTCTCTCTCTCTAAAATTTTCATCGTAATGTTTGTCTCATATTAAGTAGGATGTTAGTGTTAGAGCTATTTTCTTGTCATATTAAGCAGCTTATTAGTACTATTTCCTTGTAATGTTAGTGTCATGTTAATGCTATAATAGTGTTATTTTCTTACACATTTCATTTAATGTTAATATTTCTCTCTCTAATTTCTTGTTAATGTCAAGATTACGTTGTGTATATGTGTAATTTTCATGTTAACATCAATGTTAGTCTCATATGATGTAGGTTGTTAGTGCTATTGTCATGTTATATTAAGGAGATTATTAGTGTTATTTTCTTGTAATATTAGTGCCAATATTAATGTCATGTCAATGTCATAAATAGTGTTATTTTCTTATAATTTTCATCTTAATGTCAATACTTGTGTCATATTAAGCATGCTATTAGGAAGTGTACGCCTAGGCGGGAGCCTAAGCGCTTAGGCACTTGGGGAGCCCAAGAACGCCTTAGGTCACCTTACCACCTTGAGAACTATGCTCGATAATGTGGCCAGGTTGGCGATAGAAGACACAATATATGCTGATGTCAGCATTTTTGGGCCAAACTATCTTTTCCTTGGGCAATGTGAGAGCATTAGCAGTCACTATGTAGTTAAAGGCGTGAGGCGACCGAGGCGACCGGGGGGTCGCCTCAGCCTCAAATGCCTAGGTGATGGCCTAGGTATTTGAAGCGACATTTTTTAAAAATATATATAAATAATTCAAGTATTTATATAACATGTCAAAAACATAAATAAAATCATACAAAATGACATATTCATTCACTCAAATATAACCAAATAATTTTAAATCAAGCCAATTGAAATAAAATTTAATCAATTAAAAATGTAATCAATAAAATCATGGAAAAAGACAGGGAGATCAAGGGAGAGGTAGAGAGAGGGAGAACATTGGGGAGGGAGCGACATAGAGGTAAGCGGTTCGGCCCTTTTGACAGACAGTGAGAGTAAGAGAGATGGAGAAAGGCGAGGGCTTTGGCTCTCTGATAGACAAAGGGAGAGAGACAGAGGGAGTAAGAGAGATAGAGAGTGAGAGGCAGATGGACAGTGAGAGAGATAAAGAAAGGCGAGGGCTTCGGCCCTCTAATAGACAAAGGGAGTGGGAGAGAGAGAGGGAGTGAGACAGATGGAGAGAAGGAGAGAGACAGACGAAGAGTGGGGGGGGGGGAGAGAGAGAGTGAGAAAGTGAAGTGGAGACTGGAGAGAGATAGGGGGAGAGAGAGGGTGTGGTCGAGAGACAGAGGGTGGGGGGGGAGAGAGAGTGTGAAGTTCGGGGAAGAGAGAGAGGGGGGTTAGAGCTTACCTAATGGAGCCCTCATCGGAGGATTCGCCGTTGCCAAAGGTCCCCATCACTATCGCTAGACGCGTTAAGGAGGATCACCGGAGGATTCGCCGTCACCGTCGCCATCGTCGAACTGGAGCGCCGTCGTCCTCGCCAGGGAGGTAGCATGGAGGGGGCGAAGGGGGGATAAGGGTCAAGGGGAATGGGCAGTGGAGGGGGCGGATGGCTCGAGGTTAGGGTTCGAACCGGGGTGGGGCGGGGGGGTTAGTGGGTTGGAAGATTATATATGGCGGGGTAAATGGGCCGGGCCGATTCAAGTTCCTGGCGAGGCAAGCTGGGTGAAGAAAGGCGCTCGAGGCGCGCTGAGGTGACCGCCTCCTCTAATGGGGCGATTCCGTCGATCGCCTAGGCGACGAAGGCCAAAGCGAGGTGGCTTACCATTGCCTCGCCTCGCCTCGTTGCCTAGGCGATCGCCTAGGACGCCTTTGATAACATATAGCAGTCATGAGGGCATTGAAAATGTCATGCAGTGTATCAGGCAAGGGTGGATATTGGGCTCTCTTAGGGCCAAGAGGCCTTCTCAGTGCATAGTTACCTAGTGGAGGAACCTGGTTGTATTGTTGGGGTTGTTAAGGTTGTTGAGTTGTTGGTTTTGCAAGGTATGGTATGTTGTTGGAAGTTTTACTGTGGTGGTTGTTGGCTTGTTGGAAATTCTGTGGTGGGGGTCTTTGGTTGTCTGTGGGAGGTTAGTTCTTGAGAAATTTTGGATTGTTGATTGCATTGACGTTTTCATTGGTGACTATTCCCTTAGTGGTTCCCCCATTATTGTTGTTATTGTTAGTCTTCCTCATCATCCTTGGCTTTGCTTGCTCAAACATATTCATAATGGGAGAGTCCTTGAGATGTGTTTGAATGTAACGGGCTATCGTATCACGACTTTTGGAAGGTGAAACACATTGTTGTCAACATCTTTTGATGTATGATCCAAGATGTGTGATACAAGAGACACAAGGGAACAAACCATCCAAGATCACGTTCATACAATCATGTAGACAAACTCAACCGCACATCATGTTCCAAATAAAAACAACCCAAAGTATTGTATGATCCATGACACAAGTCGTGATATGATACTAAACTGGCTCCATAAATGTGTCACGATCCCATATTGGTACTAAGAACCTTCATGAGACATGTAGTTGTTTGTTTTCCACCAATAGAAGGTACTAGGCGACATATGCGAGGCTATATCCATAACTTTTAAGGGCACCTTTTGCAAATGAACTGATGCAGGCTTATGGGAGCCCAAAGCGGACAAATGGCTCACAAGCGTCGGATCATGTCTAACAAAAAAAAAAAGTTTATCTGGGAGGTTAGGAGTGGGAAGTTTTCAATGAAATCACTTTATAACATGATCCAAGGCAGACTCCCAGATTATCAGGAGTATAGAGGGGTGGAAAGTGAAGTCACCTCTCAAGATGAGGATGCAGGCCATCTTTCATTAAATGATTTTTTTTTTTAAAACATAAGGATTGCACTGCCAATTTTATTGGAGAACAAATAGAGGTGGTACAACCAACAATAGGTGAGCGAGATTCCTATCTGAGGGGGGGGGGGGGAGAGGAGAAGAAACCAACCTGTAAGAGTTACAGAACTTTAGTCTCCCTGGCACATTCAAGCGGAGAAAGACACAAATAATACAATGCTAATGATAAATCTGAGATGAAGCTTACTCAGAAACACTCTCAACATACAGTTTGCTTCCCCAAAACACAGCATCATCGCGCTCCTTCCCCAAGCTCCAACCCACTGCATGTGGTGTAGGACGAAAAAAAATCTGTAACCGGGTGCTTCTCCATTGACTAACTGGCTGGGCATTGATGACTCTCCACAAGTCTTCCACCAAATTAAAATCAAAGTGAACATGAAATAATTCACCCATGGACTTCCAGAGGGCTTTGCTCAGTGGAAAATTGACTAAAAGATGATCAATATATCCATTTTCCAATCCAAGAAAAGCACAGAAGACACTACAAGCCTGTTGCCATTTGCTGGGATACATCTTAGTAATGATTTTTCATTCAAAAAGCAACCACATAGAGACATTAATTTTAAGCAAGACTTAACCATCCAAACTTCAGAGAACTTCTGATACCTTAGTGCATCCCATCCAACAAACTATAGAATGTTTTGACTGAATATTGGCCATTTCCACTATGCCAAACATCTTGGTCAGACACTGAGATATCCAGAGATATAGTTTACCACCTTTGTAACAATATCAAGTAATCCTCAGCTTCCTGCTCCTTGAGACCCCATCTAATGTGAACACTTCAAGCAACAACATGTCAACATCATCCGATTATTGATAACAATCCTGCACATATACCCCTTCCTTGACAGCAAGGGAAAATATTGTAGGGAGTGAAACTTGTAAGGCTGCATCCTCTAATCAATATCCTTCCAAAACAAAACATTACCCCCCCATCTAACTTGAATCTTACATGATTCCTCATAAAGGATAAGTCGGTCCGCCATAAGTATGCCCCACCAAACAGGTGACGTAACAGTGAGGTTCTCAGTCTGGATATAAAATTTCTGATACGTACTATAGTGTTTCTTCAGTATGATCTTCCATAAAGGATTTCCTTCAGATGCAAGTTTTTTGGGAAGGTGGCAAGGAAAATGCCACAATTCATTAATAGATAGGAAACAAGTTACAGAAAGGAATAAATGGAACACTCCCAGGGCAGGGACAGCCCCCCTGCTCCTACAAGAACCCAGACCCAGTAAGAGCGAAACCAAATTCACAACTAAAGGAAAGAAGATACAATTGAACTACTTTATCAAGACAAACAAGCAGCCGAAAAGAAGCTCCCAGTCAAGATGTCAACAGCTTCCCTGTATGTGCCTTCAGTAACAGGTCATGATTCTGATCCAACAGAAGACCAGCTGCCCTTCCACATTCTTCCACGAAGCATATAGTTCTTACCAGAACATCATTTACACTTCCAAATTCTTCACCAAATTTTCTGTTGTTTCTTGCAGACCACACAGCCATTCACCCAATAATGCCAAATTCATCAATTGCAAATTCTTAACACCCAGTCCACCTTTTTATTTGTTCTGCACACCCTATCCCATTTAATCAATGGGGACTCCTTTGCCATTCAAAATTTGAAGTTGGTGCTGCCCCATGGAAAACTCCTGCAAATATGATCCATTCTTCTTATGACAGAATTAGGAAGCACAAAAACAGATAAGAAATGCTGATGGATGATGGAAAGAACACAATTTAGGTAAGTAATCCTTCCTCCCAAGGAAAAGTTTCTAGATTTCCAGAATGTTAATCTTTCCTGCATTGTGAGTATCAGAGAGTCCCAATCTGAAGGTTTTCTACCTGTAATGCAGGGATCCAAATAACTATAGGTAAATTGTCCACCTTGCAGCCCATAATATCAGCACAGGCTTGCATGCATTCCACTGGCAGATTAACAGGCACTATGGAATTCATATCATAGTTAATCTTTTCATTAAATGTCGTATTAGCAACATGGATTACCAGATTGGATTGGGTTCCAGGATCAGCCGGTTCCGATCCTGATCCGATTCGGTTCAGCCGAGTTGGGCTGATCAAAGGTTAGAATTAAAAACATAAAAAATAGTTAAAATGAAAAAAAAAACAGAAAAAATTAGCCGGTTCGAGGATCGGCCAGCTCTGATCCTGATCCAATCCGATCCAGATTGGGCGATTCAGCCGATTCCGGTCCAATCCAGGCAATCCAAATCGATTCCAGCTGATTTTATTTTTTATTTTTATTTTTTGGATATTTTACCCCTTAGAATCGGATCGGCTAGCGACGATTCTGATCCGGATCAGCCGATTCCAATCCGGATCGACCAATTCTGGATTCCATGATTGGCAAATTTGGAGGAATTTTGCAAGGTTTGCATGCTTTAACAATAATTTTGATACTATATAGGAAATGTGGAGTTACTTCAGAACCATTAGGCTAATAGGGGGAAAGAGTACTAGAAGTAAGATCCTCCACATTCTCCCTCAAGCCATGTGTTGGAGCATCTATAGACAATGCAACAATTGCACCTTTCAGCGCAAAGTAACAGCTATTTGAAAACATTTGTCTTCAAGTAATGTCTTTTCTTTACAATTGATGTAGGTATATCCTCAATATTACAGTAGACAACTGGACAAAGGTGATTTGGAAACTGTAATTGTTGTCCTTTAGTTGTAAATAATGTTTGTGTCTTAGTGGGAGAGGTAGTAATATCCTTTAATTGTAATTATTGTTTGTGTCTTAGTGAGAGAGGTATCTCACCTCTACCTACTTGAATGTACTGCCTCTGTTTTATTTCAATAAAATTAGTGGTACAAACTACACCTTCTTTCAAGGAAAAAGAAAGAAAGGCCAAGCTAATGTTTTTACCTAATTCATCTGGACAATGGTTTAGTTAACCTATCTTGGCTAACAATTTCAAAGGGAAGAACACGCCAATTTAGTGACTGATACATACGTATGAATATCCTTGGGAAACCATTATCATCCAAAAAATGTGATGGTTGGATCAAGCCTCTTTTATTTATGTCCTCGTCATAATTCATCTCGCTTGCACTATTTATCTTCTAACTCACTGGTTTGTGGTTTATACTTCATGGTCCCAATGATAGCTTCGATATCGCCGTGCTACACATATCCCCGTCTTTTTGGATCATTTGGGACCCGTAACTCAATTAATCAAATCAATTTCCCTAAGTTGTCTATCTAACATCTATGCAGCGAGAAACACAACTTACCACAACTCGTGATTGTTTTTGTTAGAATGTATTATGTTCTGCGGACCATGTTACTCTATGGGCTCTCTCCATATAAGGAGCCCTACTCCCAAGGAATAAAGATGTTTTTTTGGCTTCCCTTTCAACATGGTAGCAGAGCGGGAAAACCCCGACTGAACACCACCACTGCCCCCCTCCTCCCAGCCCTAGCCATCGTTGCCATCCCCCTCCTCTCCTAGCTAGCTCCCCCCCCCCCCCGGTCTCCTCTCCCCACCCCACCGCCGGCCTCACAGCGCCCCCCCCCCCCCGGCTCTAGCCATCAGTAGGCTCCTTCTAGTCAGCACCACCGCCGCTGGCCCTCTCTTCTCTGTACATGATCAACACATTCGGAGGCATCTCTCTCTCCTCCCTCCTCTCTTCCTATGTGTTGATCGCTCTCGAAAGGCTCGTCTCCGGCTGCCACGATGGCTACCTCGTCCTCTCCTACAATGGCTACGCTGTATGCAAAACCAACTACCTCGATTCTCGGAATGACCATCAAGTTGAATGGCTCCAACTATCTTCTCTGGTCATGTGCATTTCGCTCTCTGTAGTGCTCAGCGGAAGCTCTCTCATATGGACTCTCCTCCCACTGACAAGGCAGACGAGCAAAGTTTGTGGTGTGGCAATCCAATGATTATTTTGTGATGACTCTTCTCCCCAATAGCATGGAACCTTATGTGAGTTCCAATGTTGTTTTTCTTGGTACAGCAAAGGAGATGTAGGATGCTCTCCACGAGATGTATTCAGATGCAAAAAATATCTCCCGGATTTATTCTCTGTATGAAGAAATTTTTACTCTTAAGCAAGATGGCCGCTCCATTCATGATTACTTCGCCGCTCTCAAGGGCAAGTGGGATGAGTTTGCAGGTGTATCATCCCCTGACGACCAATCTGGCTACCCTGAAGAAGCAATGCGAGGAGTTTTTGGTCGCCAAATCCCTCTCCAACTTGGATGACTCTCTTAGCCACCTTCGCTCTCATCTCCTCTCGGATGATCTCTCTGACAAACGCCATTCTCGTGGTCTTCGGGTTAGCTCCTCCACTGTTGCTGCTGAGGTCACCTCGCCTAGTCCTATCAAGCACTCTGTACATGTTTCTAGCCATGGTCGTGGTCGTGACCATGTACTGTGGCCATTAGAATCATCCATCAGAACGCTGCCGGCAGAAGTTTGGTCACCCAGACACCACCAACTTGCTGCTACTCTGCCTACATCGGATTCAAATGCTTTGTCCACTCATCCATTTGCCACATCACAAAAACCACCGGGAGATGCGACAATCATGTTATCTAAGGCTGACTACGATCACCTCGTCCAGCAACACTAATTCTATGCAATTCCTTCCACTTCAAGTAGTGCGTCTGCCGTCCCTCATGGTTCGCCCTAGATCGTTGATTCTAGGGCGTCTAACCATATGTCAGGTAACCGTTCACTTTTCTCTACCTTGCACCTTACTTCTTCCCTATCACCTATTTCTATTGTTGATGGCTTTCCATCCTCGGTCTTCGGCATTGGCACTATTCATCTACCTCTCTCCATCACACTCACCAACGCATTATATGTCCCTCACTTTCCAATTAACCTTCTTTCCATCAGTCGTCTAACTCGTGAATATAATTGCTTTGTTACCTTTTTTTCCTTCTTATTATGTTTTTCAGAATCTTCAAACAAAAGCGATGATTGGTGGCGGGCGTGAATCTGGCGGATTATACTATTTGGTGGACCGACCATCTTCTAATTCTTCGGCTCTCGCAGCATATTCTCTATATCATTTGGCATTGTCGACTTAGCCATCCGGCTCCTTCGAAGCTTCGCCCGTTTGTTTCCATTCCTTCATCATTGTCACAGTGTCAATGTGATGCTTGTGAGCTTCGCAAACATCACCGTGTATCTTTTCCTTCTAATCCAAATAAAAGGAGTTCTTCTCCCTTTGATATTGTTCAAAGTAATATATGGGGTCCGAGTCCTGTTATTACGTCTTTGAGTTTTTGATATTTTCTAACCTTTATTGATGACTACTCTCGGGTGACTTGGGTATTTCTTCTAAAGAGTCGATCATAGGCCTTGCATGTATTTTAACAATTTTTTCAAGAAATAAAAAATCAATTATCCACTCCCATCAAAATTCTATGTTCTGACAATGCAATTGTCTTTGCAATTATCTTCCTTATGCTCTGCTCATGACATTCTTCATCAAACTTCTTGTGCTTATACTTCTTCAGAAAATGGGATGGTTGAATGCAAAAATCAGCATCTCCTTGACGTTGCTCGAACGCTAATGTTTCATATGGCTGTTCCAAAAACTTTTTGGGGTGATGATGTTCTCACAGCCTGTTACCTTATCAATCAGGTTCCCTCGTCTATACTCTCCTACGTTAACCCATTTTCTTGTATTTATCCTTCCACTGACCCCTTTCCTCTTCCTCCTTGGATTTTTGGTTGTCTCTATTTTGTCCATGCCTTAGGATCAAATCACAATAATCTTTCTCCTTGAACAATTCTTTGCGTCTTTCTCGACTATTCCCACACTCAAAAAGGCTATCGTTATTTTGACCTGATTTTTCGGTGACTGTTTGTTACTGCTGATGTTACATTTTTTGAAACCATGCTGTATTTTTCGGCGCCCTCCATACAGTCAGCAACGTGTCTATTGCCTTTACCTTTGTTACTTCCCCCTCCGAATGATGATGTGCAGCCTGGTGATCTTGCTTCTGATTCGGCGAATCATGCACCATGGCCGTTGCAAGAATATCAACGTCGGAAAGTCTTGGTACTGCCATCTCTGGCACCATCGCCACCTTTTGTTGAAGATCCACTGCCTACCCTCTCTGGATCCCTTGTTAGACCTTCTCATTGCTCTTAGGAAAGGTAAACACTCTTCACCTTCTCCTTCGTTTTTTTATAATGATTTTGCACGGTCATCTCTTCACAAAGGAGGAGTCCGTCGTCACAACTCTCATCCTATTGCTCGTTTTGTTTCCTATGAGCATCTTAGTCCGTCTTGGCAGGATTTTGCCTTATCTCTCTCTTCCATTTGTATCCTTGTTTCCTATCAGGACGCTCTTACACACCCTCAGTGGAAAGTTGTTATGGATGAAGAGTTGTCTGCTCTCCTCTCTCGTGGTACTTGGGATCTCGTTTCTCATCCTCCAGGAATCACCCATGTGGCGTGCAAATGGCTATTCACTAAGAAATACTGTCGAGATGGTTTTTTTAACCTTTACAAAGTCTCGCTTGGTGGTGAAAGGATTTACTCAAGTTTATGGTGTTGACTATTTTGAGACATTCTCTCTTGTGGCTCGCATGACTTTCGTGCGTGTTTTGTTCTCTATAGCCGCCAATTTTGGTTGGCGTATGCTGCAGATGGATGTCAAAAACACTTTCCTTTACGGTGATCTGTACGAAGAAGTTTATATGGAGTAACCTCCTGGGTATGTTGCTCAAGGGGAGATGAAAGTCTGCAGACTCCGAAAAACGATTTACGGCCTCAAGCAAAGTCTGCCAACCTGATTTGACAAATTCACTCAGATAGCCCCTGTCATTGGCCTTGTTCATACTCAAGTTGATCACTACGTTTTTATCAAGAAGAGCTCTACAAGGCTTGTTGCGCTTGCGGTTTATGTTGATGATATGATGTTGACAGGTAGTGATAAGGAAGGGATATACAACTGTAAAGGAGTACCTTGAGAAATACGTTGTTACAAAAGATCTCGGTCGCCCACGATATTTTCTTGGTATAGAGGTGGCACACAAAGATGGCATCTCTCTTTCCCAACGAAATATGTACTAGATTTATTTTAGGAGACAGGTCTCATTGATTGCAAACCTGTTGATACTCCTATAGTCATTCGGATAAATTTTTGGGATCAGTCTAGAGATGATTTTCTAGATGATGGTCGCTACAGACGTCTGGTTAGCAAACTCATTTATTTAACTAATACAAGGCTAGACATTACATTTGTTGTTGGATTGGTTAGTCAATTCATACAAAATCCAAAGCAATGTCACTAAGAGGCTATTCTTCGAATTTTGAGATATGTAAAAGGTGCTCCTAAAAAGGGCTTACTATGCAGAAGCATGGCCATTTGCATGTGGAAGCATTTTCTGATGCAGATTATGTTGGTTCTGACTTTGATAGGAAATCCACATCAAGATATTGTTCTTATGTTGGTGGTAATCTTGTTTCCTGGCGGAGCAAGAAGCAAAGTGTGGTGGTCCGCTCAAGTACAGAGGCAAAGTATCGAGCGATGGCACATACTGCTTGTGAGATGATGTGGCTTCAATCTCTGCTTCGAGATTTGGGTTTTTCATATCTTGAGCCAATGTTGATGCATTGTAATAATCAGGCAGCCATCTACATTGCAAGTAATCCCATATTTCATGAACGAACTAAACATATTGAGGTGGATTGTCATTTTGTTCGCAAAGCGGTGATGTCCAAGAAGATTGCTACTCCATTCACCTCCTCTGAGGAGCAGTTAGCTGATTTGTTCACCAAGGCTCTTGCCTCTCCTCGTTTTTCTACTCTATGTGACAAGCTGGGCATATTAGATATATATGATCCAGTTTGAGGGGGAGCGTTAGAATGTATTATTATGTTGGTCCTGCAGGCCACGTCTCTATGTACTCTTCTATATAAGGAGCCCTGCTCCCAAGGAATAAAGATGATTTTTCTTCTTCCCTTTCAACAGTTTTGATCACCAGTGTAGGGCCAACAAGAGGTAATCCTCGTAAACGGGCTTCGTAAAACACTCTGCCAGGTGCTTTGTCCCCATCTATTTCAAGACTATCTAACAATGACCACGTATAACTGGGAATTATGTGAGAAACACGATGGGTCGTAGTAGAGAGAGACGAGTGACATACAAGTGGGTGATGACCACGCAAGCGATGGCGGAGTCAAAGCCGCCGGCACCGGTGCGGGGGATGCGGGAGAAGTCGGGGTAGCTGCGAGCGTCGGTGTAGCCCATGTGCATCCCGCAGTCGAACATGATCCTCTTCCCGCCCACCGTCGCCACCACGCAGCTCTTCCCCACCTGTTGCCCCGCCCCTGCAACCGCTCCAAAATAAGAAGAAGAAGAAGAAGAAGAGAGAAGATTCAGAATGCGCATAGGAGGCAGAACGCCGTGAGAAGGGGGGGGAGCTTGCCGAGAACGAGACATTCGATCGCCATCACTGGTGGGGAAGACCTCGAAACCTTCCACGACGGAGAGGGGGAGAGCAGGAGCCGCCGCGCAGGTCGCAGGGAGGGAAGGAGAGAAGTCGGACTAGGGGGCGGGGACGCAGCGAAGGGCCGAGAAATAAAGAAGGCGGGAACTAGGGATGTTAGTTGGGCGGGCCAGCCCAACCCAATTTGGTAGGCCTCCGGTTGGCCTGAAGTTAAGTTTCTAGGTCAAATACGGGCCGGGCCATCTTCATCGAATCTGGGCTGGAATTGGGCCAGCCTCATTAGCCTAAAAGGATGCCGGATGGGCGGGTGGACAGCGCGGGCGCATCGCTCACGCTCCTGCCGCGTCCGGCGCCATCGCCCTCATCCGGGTCGACCCCGCCGCCACCCTTCTTCGCGCTGTCGAAGCCCGGGTGGTCCGCTTTCCTGCCCGGCATCGCCGCCTGATCCTTTCCCGCTTCCGGTGGGATTCTTGTAATCGAATTTTGATTTAAAAATAAAAGTAGAACCATTGCTCGTCCCCCCACCAACCCTCCGCAGTGGCGCACTGAGAGGAAAATTCCAGCTCCATCGGAAATCTGATTCCTCCCGCCCGCCGTCGCCAAGTGTTCGTTCTCTCAACCAGGCGGCGCCGCGCGGCAAAGCAGACCAGGCTTGTCGCACTCCATAGTGGGAGATGGGGTCCCTGTCTGCATGTTCCGAGGGGATGCCCTCTGGCTTCCAGTTAAAAAGGCTGCCGTCAGAGATCAGTTGGTGAGTGCCACATTTCGTCGAACACGTTTGAGGTGTGGCTTCTAGACGCCACGCCAGCAACTCCCAAAAACTTTCATTTATTCGAACTGGAGACGCAGAAACGGATCACCCATCGGCCATCACCCATGCAACAAGTGAACGTGACGATATCGTTGTTCAAAGAATATTTTGTCTAACCCTTCAAAGACGAATATTCATTTTATGCAAGTATTAAAGAATATGAAAGTGAATGGACGATCTATTGGTTTACAATAAGTTGGGCCAAGATGGGTTAGCCCAGGCCCCGCTCAAACCCAAGTTAACAATGTGATTTTTGGGTTGGGTTGTGCTAGATTTGGGCTGCCCATTTTGATTTTTGGATTGGGTTGTGCTAAATTTAGGCTACCCATTTTCAAGTTGTGCTGACGAGCTGTAGTTCAGCCCAATCCACCCAGTTGCCACCTAATGGTTAATGCACTGAGAGTCAATACAGCAAACTAAGTCATCTTGCAATGCAATATGTTATTGGTTTACCTACGTAGAGACACATGGATTGGACAACTTTTTTCATGGGAAGGACACACATACATTAAATGGGGGGAGGGTTTTGGGCGTGACAAATGTACATATGCGTGACAAATACTTCGTGATCGTGACAAATAGTCATGCCCCGCGAAGCATTTGTCACGTCTAAGAAATATTTGTCATCTCTATGCATCTAGTGCAGATTTTTTGGCGTGATAAATATTTTACGGACGTGATAAATACTTCGTAGGTATGACAAATAGTATTTGTCATGTCCACGAATTATTGTCACGCCTAAAATGTAATGGTTATCCCTATGCATGTGTGTACAAATTTAGTCTTGGCAAATATTTTTCACGCATGACAAATAGTATCCACGGAGCATTTCTCACACATACATATATTTGTCACACTCAAAACCTTCCACTTGTATTTAATGCATGTATGGTCCACTCGTGAAAAAAAATTAATCAGCCCATGTAACCCTGCCTAGGTGAATCAGTGACATCTTTCATTGCAAAAACTCAACTTGTTGTATTACCGCTTAAGGCATCAAGCATAACTCTAGGGAGAACTAAGGACAGCCTGGGTGGGCCTTAGGCGGTTGGGTAGCCAAGGTTACATCACCTTGTGCTGGCCACAAACGTCTTGATGAGAAATCTAGTTCTTGATTTTGAGAAATGTTTGCTACATCATATGAAGCGCAGCCCAAAAATATAAAAATAAATGTTTTTAAGGTCGGGCCCACTCATACTCTACTTATCCTTGCAACTCAATCTCCAATCGGACAACCAAAAAATTTTAAAAAGTAAACAACGAGCCCTAATAAATAGTAAAAAACAATGTCCTTAATGGACATAGCACAATAAGTTGGAACTCAATTTTTTATTTTTCAGATTTTTTTGAGTTGTCCAATTGGAAATAGAATAATACAAACACGTAGGCATGGTGGGGATAGAATCGTTTGATCATTTGATCATATGTCCAGATTGGGTATAATTTTGTGGAAGTTTGACTTGTCAATGGGCAGCCCTTATCCCATTCGTCACTGAGTTCCTCGTGGCGGGCTAGAAGGGCTAGGAGAATTTAATTGGAAAGGGTGGATTGGATAAGCAAAAATCGCTTTATTTAAATTTGATGGGTGTTTGTCCCATCAAATTACTATTGTCGGTTCTTATTGAAATTACTTCTAATACAGCTTTTGTTGTAATTAATATATTTAATGAAAGCTATTTGATCAAGTAATCAAATAGTTTACAAATAATATGGTAAAAAATATGGTAAGAGAAGTGATATAATAGCACTCGTCTTGTCTAAAATGGATTGAATTGAATTTGGGTTCGATGGAGATACTACTACTAGAATGCCTAGAGGCATTACAGTTATAATAGAGGTCCGATTATGGATCAGATGGTGTGCAGTCATTGCACCACGCTATAGGGAGTGAAGTGGAACTCAGAAGTTGTGTTCCGATCTTATAATTGGACAAAGGCTGCAACTACAATGCCCCAAACAACTCCAACGTCTCTAGGGCACTGCAACAAGTATTATTATTTAAGTTGTTAAATTTAGACTGAGTTGGACTGAATTTAGGTTATCTCGAGCCCGTATCATATCTAATCTATAAATTTTTTGCATCCACTGATACAAGAGATCAGTCACATCTTGCAAGTTATCAACAAGAAGGTTAAAAAGAAACTTGTCCAGCGGCACATTACACAACTAATAATATTCATGTTTTGAAAAATCTAACCAGTCCAAGCTGATTCCTCAAAGTCATTTTTTTTTAATGTGGATTGTATTGGGCCATGGTAATTCAGGTTAAACATTGACTCACCCAAATGTAGGATGGGCAATTTCGACTTGGGTCACCCTAAATTATTATAGGGCCCAATCCAACCCTTCCAACTCTCATCCCTAAGTAAACTAGCTGTCTAGGGTAGTTGGTTCACCAGTTGCCTCCCAATTGAGAGGTCTCAGGTTCGCTCTTGGTTAGAGCCTAAAAACTTCCCAGTCATGCAGCCTATAGTGCTGTTGGGATCATTACTCCTTAGATAATCAGGCGGACCTGAAATTCTCGCCTAATTAGGCAGACTTCTCGACCAACGCGGAACTATCTCCAACTTTGAAAGATATCTCAGGATCGATTCCTGGTCGCTTGTAAATACCTGTATATACTTGGCCACTGTGCCACTGATCAAAAAAAAAAAAAAAACTCTCATCCCTAAGTTTATCATTATTCTGATTTCCAACAAGATTCTCACAATTATGATTCTAATTTTTACATCACACTTTTTCTGTTTTTTTGGTGCTTTTGTCACACTTATATCTTGTGTTGGTCATTTTGTGTGCCTTAACATATCGAAAAATATTTTTTATGACCATTTTGTATGCCTAAATTATTTTACATTATTTTTCATGCACTTAGAATTTTATAAATTACTAACCTCAAAATTTGGTTGACCTATGTGCTACTACTTTCATGAAATTTTTATCTGAATCTAGAAATCGAGATTGATGCTTTCAAAATTTTTATTTTGTGATACTTTATGCCAAAGAAAATGAGTCATTATTGAAGGTCATATGATAATCAGATTAGATAACTAACTTTTTATATAACATTCTCATAAATAATGTATTTTAATAAGAACTTTCTAATTAAGTAATTAGCTGGCTTTCAATAAACATGGTAAAAAAATGTGATAAAAAAGCGACATAATAACATTTTAAAGAATGATATGAATTTTTGTCCCTTCAAGATACGTAATGTTTGATAGAAAGTTTTAGATACAAAGTTATAAGTAAAAATGGAAGTACATATTATTTATATCCGACTTCTGATATATTTATTTCCAACACTTGCTCACTAAGGCCCTTAGTAAAGGGCAGTCCATTGGGCTAGAGCTGTGGAAGAGTACTAGTTGGCAGGAAATGTAGGGACCAATCCCCAAGCACCACTTAGCCAGAGTTAGGACTGTCAATGGAAACCCGATTATTCGACTTTTTCATCCGTTATCGAAAAAAAATATATGTTTTCGATAAAAAATATCCGCCCGATAGTTATCGGAATCGGAAACAGGTATTTTTGATAAGCTATCAAAAACGGAAACACATGTTTCCGTATCCGTTTTTCGATTCCCAATTATTATTAAATATTTTTAAATATAACTTTATGGATATATAGTTATACTCATTGTGTTTTAATCTTATTAATCATTATATAATATACTAAGATGTATTGGTTATATTTAGGTATCATTCTATATATTTTAAACAAATAAATAAAAAAATTTACTAATTTTTGATAATTATCGAAAATAATATCCAATTCCGATATCATAATCAGAAACAAATCGGAAAATGAACTTTTCAATTTTATCGGAAACGGTAACGAAAAATGCACTTTCCGATCTTATCGAAATCAAAAACGGATACAGGTTATCGTTATCGAAATCGAAAAACGAAAACACCTATTTCCGAATCCGTATCTTACCCATTTACTGCCCTACCCAGAGCTTGAGGGCCAACCCTTCTTCATTTTCTCCCAGTAAGGTGGGTGGCTTCACACAAGCCAGTCACTTATGCCTTGAGTCATTTGGGTCAACCACTAATTGGCCAAGGTATGTTTTGGATGTATAAAAAAAAAAAAAAAAGGATTTTAGAAAGAGGGATGCTTGTTACAATGTCCTAATGTTATTATCAAAATCGAATGACAATGCAAACATACAACCAATGGGTAGTAAACTCCACTTCTTTTTATTTTATTTTATAAAAACACGATTTTTATGATGCTTCCAAACCCACTCAATCTTCTATCAAGTCAAGTCATCAATTCGTGTAAAAAGATGAAAAATATTTAACATGTTTACTTGAAAGTATAATATATATATAAAAAATATCAAAGCATTAAAGAATGTTTGCACGTGTAAAATTGTTTTAAAGATACTCAAGCTGTTGTAGCATGGCATATGACCCGGTAAAAGTCATTTTTTATCTTGGATTGAAGTTGATATTTATGACAGAAGAATGGTAAAGCAATTGGCAATTTTCATCATATGACAATATTAGATATATTTATTTGTTTTATGATTATTCAAATGTATGTTATAAAGTCATAGGCAATAATAGATATATGTATCGTGCTATAATTTTTATTAAAATGATTTATCATTATATATGTGTTCACGAGAAAATATACTATTTTCTTAGTAAATATTATGAATATTAGTCTACAAATTAAAATTTGATACTTGACCATTGGCATGGTTAATACGTCATCTTCACTTGATTTAATCATTATACAAACTTTTGTAATCCTTTGAATTGAAGAAATACTGGAATTTTATTTGAAATGCTTAAAATAGGTCTTCTGAACTTTTACCGACATAACTAAGATGTTGCATTATTATGTTATACATCATTATGCTATCACTTTGGGTGTCAATTATGAATAGTTAAGGAGAGTGGGTAGAAAATTATATCAGAGAAAAAAGTATAATTGGATGGTTAAGGAAAAGCTAACAAGGGATAGAAAATAATATTAAACTTATGACAAGGGGTCAAATTAATTTTTTATTATTTTTATTTGTAAATTATAAATCATTCTAAAAAGTAAAAAATTATAATTAAATATTATTGAAAAAATAAACAATTTTCGTGTGAGCTAATATCAAATCTCAATGGTTGCTAAGAGAGGCGAAGAGGGATTTACCAAGAGCGAGAAAGAACTTAATTTTTTCTCAAAAGGCACTTTTTTAAAAGTTTGGAGATAAGAAATTTTTTGATTTTTTTTTCAACAAAAATTAATAATTTATTTCTTTAGTTCTGTAAAATTTTAAGGATCTTTACTTTTTATCCCCTATTAACTTTCAACATTACAAATAACCTTTCCTAGTCCAATTATTTATAAATAAATCTCCACAATCACAATTTTCTTACAAATATGCCCTTTTAAGGATATATTTATAACATTCTCAAAGACTATTTGTAAGTTTTAAGAGCCTTATACTAGTTCATAGTAAATTGTTGAGATTTATTTGTAAATAATTAGATTAAAAAGACTTATTTATAATATCAA
Organism: Zantedeschia hybrid cultivar; assembly: GCA_030544215.1. Classification (NCBI taxonomy): domain Eukaryota; kingdom Viridiplantae; phylum Streptophyta; class Magnoliopsida; order Alismatales; family Araceae; genus Zantedeschia; species Zantedeschia hybrid cultivar. The sequence goes on along the minus strand of JARZZO010000002.1, from coordinate 55,452,582 downwards.
AAGATTATAACGGCTAACAAATAGAAATCTTATCAAGAATAAAACTTTTAAAAATAAAAATATTATTCTATTTTTTGGAGCCCCTAACCTGGCGTCCGGGTTAGAAGCGTTTCCCAATTCGCATTTGAACTTAACGGCGTTAACCATTCCACAAGGCGATCAGCCTAGGCGTCCGAAAACGGACAATACCCGACCTTACCGATCACAACCGCGACCCGGTAAAGCCCCCAGGGCTTCTCGACACGCATCCGGAATATGCGGATCCCCCTTCTTCTCTCCACCGTCCCCTCCCTCCTCAACTCACACTATATAAACCCCCTCGCAGCTAACCCATTGTAGGATTAGGGTTTCACATTTGGTCTGTGCTTCTCTCTCTCGCCGGGTAGCAGCAGCACAGCTCCCCCATTGACGCCATGGAGCAGACCTTCATCATGATCAAGCCTGACGGCGTCCAGCGCGCCCTGGTGCGTTCCCATCTCTCTCGGTTTCCCTCTCTCCCAGATCCCTCGAACCAGATCTGTTGTTCCTGATGATTTCTTCTTCGCCAACATGCGAAGAATTCGATCTCTTTCGTCTCTATATGGAAATCTAAATTTCTGGACCTGTTCAGGTGGGCGACATCATCAGCCGTTTCGAGAAGAAGGGTTTCACTCTCAAGGGTACAAGAACAGATCCGTTTTGCAGCTTGCATTTTTTTTTTCTTCTGTGATTTTCGTAGTTGATTTGTTGCAGAGAGCAAGAACTCTTGTTGTAAATGGATCTGCTTGGATCTATCTTTTTTTGTCTAATTTTTGTGTTATTTTTTCTTTTTCTTCTGCATGATTACCTGGGGAAAAAAAATCAGGGTTGAAGCTGCAGAGCGTGGAGAGGGCCTTTGCCGAGAAGCACTACGAGGACCTGTCGGCAAAGCCCTTCTTCAACGGGCTGGTCGAGTACATCATCTCCGGCCCAGTGGTCGCCATGGTCTGGGAGGGCAAGAACGTGGTCCTCACCGGCCGCAAGATCATCGGCGCCACCAACCCCTCCGACTCCGCCCCTGGCACCATCCGCGGCGACTACGCCATCGAGATCGGCAGGTAAAGCTACACTACCGATAAATCGACTCGCGCTTCCTCCTCCTGCATCTGTGATGTGTGGCATTCCCAATGTTGATGTTTGTTGTGGTAGGTATTTGATCGTGTTGTTAGTCTAAGGTTACCATCTAGTTTATGTAGGATCAGAGAATCAGTGCTTTTGTCGCGTGATGCGGCGACACAATTCGGTTCAAATGGTTTGTTGATTGATTGTTATGTGACGATTTCTAACAGAGATTTCATGTGTAATTTAGCCTTGAACAGCTTCTGCTCCCTTATTGTGATTTATGAGCTTCTTCCATGGGCTATTTTTGCTTCGCCGAGTGGATTTTTCTTTCCTGATCAGTCGAGGTGTGAATAACAAATTCGAAGTGAGTGAAGGTGCTTCAAGTTGTTTGTTTTATTGGTAGACACCATTTATTTTATGATAGTAGGTGAATAAACATGGTTTAGATGCATAATTCATCTAGTGAGGATGAATGCTTACTATGTTATTTTGAAGGAAGTTGGCTTTAGGGTTGTTGTATTGTACCAGTATGAGTTGACTCGTGTCTGGATGAATCTGAGTCATAACCAGTATGAGTTGACCAGTATGAGTTGACTCGTGTCTGGATGAATCTGAGTCATTGGGGCAGTTTGACTCACCTAGTCTCATCTGCCTCGAGCCGACTCGACACGACTGACAGACTCAATGTAACTTGTATGTGACTTGTGCCAAGTCGATGTGATTTGCACTAACTCGTGTAATATGTTGCATCTGACTTGAGTCTACTTGATGTTGGTTGCATCTTATTAAGTAGACTTTCTTCTCTATTTTGATAAGTATTTCCACTTTTTATCTATTTGATAAATAATTTGACTTTTTTTCTCCAATTTAATAGGTAATTTACACTTTTATATTGATTAATAGGGTATACTTCTCCTAAATTTGACTTAAAAGTCATTGGTACTAATAAACCATTGGAGTTAAGAGTTTATTTATGTCATAATTATTCACAAAATTAAAGAATCTACAAAAACCAGAAATAAGTTTGAATCTGACTCGTGTGGGTTGGACTGAGTCGGCCCGAGTCTAATCGGTATTGTATCGCATTTGGGAAGATACCATCCGATACAGATCAGTGATACATCCAACCTTGCTTTAGGGTATTTTTTTCTGAAGCCATGTAAAATAATTTCTGGACACTCTTCTCAAAGCTGCACAACATTGTATTGAGGCAATGAAGCATGTTGCATTGGTCTGTTTTACTGGAGGAGCAAACATAGGATTGTCTAATGCTATGATGTATGTTGCAATGTTGTGAAACCTTGATTATGTTAACTCTTTCTAGAGTAGACAAATGGTGCTGTGTAGGGAACATCCTGGGTAAACTTGGTTATTTACATATCTGTTTCGTTTTCATGTTTCCATGCTTTTTGAGTCCTATCTCTTTTTATGCTGTCATTCATAGGTGCATCATGATCTATTTGACCTATCATTGCAATACAAGTGTTTGAGGTGTCTTATTTTGGAAATTGAAAGCTGAATGTGCCCAGAACAGTACTACATGATCCTCATATTGATTGACTGGCGTCTGTTCTTTGCATCTCGATATTGGTTTTTTAGTGTATCCCCGATTCACCTTGGTATTCTGTTTTGGTTTTACCTTGAGGTGGTTGAAGAAAATACATACAAACCTGCTCATTGGTATGTAGTTTGATACCTTCAGTTGATTCATTTCTCCTTTTCATTCTGCCTAAAGGATCATTTTGTCAAAGTCATTTAGAATCATTAGATGCATTACATATGTATTTGTGCTATGCCTTATGTGAAAGGAACAAAGACATGTTCATATGTTGTGATAGACGATGAGGCTTCATGAATGCATTGACAAGAACATTTGATATCTTCCCTGCATCAGCATTCATACTGTTTCAACTTTCAAGTATAATTTCTAGTTTCCTCAAAGCATAGCTAAACATAAAACATCTCTCTAGCGTTGTGTTTGTTAAAAACTTGAAGGCTTTTAGATATGTGAATCCTCATTGATGCCTCCATTTCAGGCAGTTGCCCAAGAACTTTAGCTGTCATGTATTTTCAGTTCTTTTTATCAAAGTATGATGTGGAGGAGGTTCTTGACAATGAGCCTTGTTTTGAAGGAGTTATTGTAGTAGTCTATCATTTCTACTTTTTTTTTGTACCTTATTTCTCACTGTTTTTTTCCCTCTCAGATATCCAAGAGGAAAATGAACACATTTCAACTTTCTCTGTTGTTTACATTCTCACTTGATATGTACCAGTGAATAACATACGAATTTATGTTTGCAGGAACGTCATCCATGGCAGTGACTCCGTTGAAAGTGCAAGGAAGGAGATTGCACTGTGGTTCCCAGAAGGCGTCGTGGAGTGGCAGAGCAACCTCCGCCCATGGATCTACGAGTAGTACTGCTCTGCCTGTTGTTGCCGTTTCTGGCCGGTGTTCTAGATCTTTATCTATTCATAATTTTGTCTAAGTTATGATGGTGACCAGAGTTTTGACTTTGATATTAATCTATCTACGCGACCTATGAGAATTGTTGCACCGTATTTAAACCATCATGTGCGTAGCACTTGGCATTGGGTGGAACCCATTGTGTTGAGGTTATTTCGGATTGCTCTAGTATTAAATTTTGTCAAAAACGGCAGTTTCGTGTTGGATCAATGTCTGAATTATTATTATGTTTCATGGGAGTAGCTGCTGCTGTGTTACTGGGTGGTATGCTGTGCCGTACACATTCTTACCTTCCCCGGTCGGAAAATGTCATGGTGGAGTAAAAAAAATTTAAGATGTGATACTTTTTACTATATTTTTCCTTTTTTCTCAGCCTGATTTGAAAATTGGAGCTACGGAGTGCCAAACATAAATAATGTAAAGAGTGGCACTGTATCATTCTTCAGCTAGTGATCGAGATGGTGATAGCAAATGTCGTTAGATTACCGGCATGTTGAAACAGAGCGTCTGTTAGATTGTACATGCTCGTCGAGAGGTTCCATCTTCAGTTTTAAAGTGTGATTCATGTGTTTTAACAGTTGCGGTATTGCTAATTGTTGGCACTCAGGGACCAGTCGTCTGGTAGATTAATGGCTTGACCCGTGGCCTTCTTTCCAGTAGGCGATGTAACGCTTACTCTTTAATTCTCCTGCTACCCCCGATGCGGTTCTTCAGGGACTTGCGATTCTGCCCTTTTTGGTGTATTTCGATTTCCAGCTGAAGTTCTACGCGCGACTTTTCAATTTCCGTGTTTCTAGTATCATGTTTTATTTCTCTCGGGATCTGATTGAAGATCATATAGATTTAAGGGCCGAGCATTTGAACTGCGACCATCTTCAATAAGAAGGTTAATTTTGTATACATCATCGTTAAATTTAGAATCAGTTTTGGTATTCTAGACAAGTAATATCCTTACCCTTCGTGTGAATAAAACGTTGAAATATGTCTGTTGAGACTATAATATTTTGACCCTATTCTCATGTAATAGTCAGGAGAATGTTAGGACATCGTATTTTTAAATGTATATTTGTTAAATATCATCTGACATTTTTATTAGATGGTCATTGAACCACAACAAAACCCAATGGAGGCCCATCAGTCCCATCAGGTGAAGGAATCAGGCCCATCTTGATGGCCCACCGGGCTAGGTAGACCCCAGGCCCAGGTGGGTTCAACGGTTGCGTGAAGCATTGAACCCCGGGAAGTGATCCAAATACGACTTCATTTTTTGGTCATAAAAACAGCTTCCAGAACATTTCATTTCAGGAAAGTAACAATACAAAGGAGAAAACAAAGAAGGGAAGAGTACAACACAGAGAATAGATGATACAACAGATAGGATGAGATGTTGCAGATAATAGGGTCAGACCAGTCCTGATCTTAAGTTGAAATAAATAGGGACCATAACCACAATATAGATATTTGATGAGAAACTTCTGCTGTAACCAATGGGAAAGCTTGCCGGAGAAAACCACCTTAAAACGATCTTTGTTAAGATCTATTGACAGTCGTTAGGCGGCCTAGCCGAAGCAGGGGTATGCTGTCCACGGTGGATGAAGGACCTGCGCTTTTGAGGCCGTTGAAGATGAAGACATGAGCTCAGAAGAGCACTCCACTCCACTCGAGTGTGTGATGGGTACCAACCAAATAATGAGCATCAAGCGAGACAAGCAGAAGATTCAGTGATGATGTTCCCAAGGAGTTGAACGTCCAGCGGGTATGGAACCAGCAGACTACATGCCCACAAACAAAAGAAGGAAGGGAACAGAGAGAATAGGAGAAACAAAACACAATAATGGGCGATAACATAGCAGGTGGTGGTTGGAGCAGCTACCGCACCCGGCAAGTCCAAAAGGACGCTGAAAGAAAACCAACACTCGCCAAGATCGGGGCTGAGGGAAGACCCTCCAAAACTAAGAGGAAGGCGGGAGGAGGATGGAGATGGAGACGGACAAAGGGGAGATGGAACCTTGAGAGGGGTGGGGGATGAGTTCTCGGAGGAGACTCTCTCCTCTCGGTAATTGAGTTGACAACATGGAAGCATTCACTCTTGATATGTTATCAGAGAGAGAATATCATATACAATAGTATTATGAAATCTCTAGCCAGGGTTAAATAATTAAATGAAAAAAATTCTATTTAATTTAATATTGAGTATAAAGTTTCATTAGGTTAAGACATATCAAAATTTGATAGTTAAACCATATCTTGATCTGATTGAAATATTTTATGGATGATGATCTATAGCTGTATGGTATCTATGGACGAAAGACTACGCTTAGTGGGTTGCGTATTCCGATGTCTTTTGGGATCATGAGATGTAGCTTAGTGCCGTTCATGATCAAAAAGCTAGAAGAATTCATCATGCGATGATGGATTATCCATTATATGATAATCAGATTGAAATTCATTATAATATAATGAATAATAATTAATTAAGTCAAATAAGTTGTTATTGACTTACTGGACTGAAAATCAAATAGATATTTGGGTTTAGAGGGTCAAACACAAAAGAGTTCTCGCAGATCTAGAGAGGATTTAAGTTTTTAAAAACTTCTAGATTTTGTGAAAATGTCGGGAGTCTATAAATAGTTGCTATGGAAGAACCCTAGTTATGCTTTAGGATTTTCTACTACGACCAGCCGTCATCCTCCCTCCTCCACTCTCTCTCTGGAGCCACCCTCTCTCTCCCTTTCTATTCATGGTGGAGTTGAGATCTAGGTAGAGTTTGCAAAGCATAGAAGAGATCTAGACTGTCGCAGAAACTCTTATAGATACGTCTAGAGGTCAGATACTTGAATGGCTCGCGATCTTGAGATCGACCAGTCATTCGTCTTCGATTCGATGATGGATTTTCATCCCTGTGATGGTGAAGATCTGATCTTCTTGTTTTCTTTATTATTTTATTGCAATCTAAACAACCGAGAATTGATGCACGTAGATTGATGAAAGATTTAAGTAATTTATTTTTAAATTCCGTAACACCATCGTTCTTTCTGCCACGATTCCTTACAGTATTAACTCTCTACCACTATGGTAGAAAGCACCAAAAAAATAGGAAAAAACCTACACGGGACTCAAATAGAAAATTCACTCTCTCGTGTCCTCACTAACTTAAGTATCAGAGGGTTACCCTCCCTCTAATGTTGTGTTTTTTGACCCCTTTGTTTCCATTTGAAGGATTCTGTCTGTCCGATTGCTGGCTCAGAGCCAAGTCATGGCCATCTAATTTATACTAGTTTTCGACCACGACACTATATCTCACCTCAACTCTCTCTCTCTCTCTCTCTCTCTCTCTAAAAACAATATGCTAGTCAAAAGAACTCATTTTTTAAAGAAGTGTGTGTGTGTGTGTAGAGGAATACTACTGTGCCAACCAGGCCTCTCGTATGGTCTGTGCGGTCCCCCCCATCTCGATGTCAGAAAAAGATACAAGTCACCATAAAATTTATAATATTCAAATACCCTCCGAGGGTAATTTTCATCCCTTAGAATTTAATTTTCACGTTAGATCGTATCTGAATTGATTGTAGCCTTCCAATCTTGTGCAAGTAAATTAGTATTGAAAACTAAAACTGTAGGGGATGAGAACAACCCTAAAGGTAATCTGACCAATTTTATATTTTTTGACCATTTTTTCATGATTTTTTGAAATCAGAATTTGCAAGTACCCAATGAACAACTACGATTGAATTTGTCAGATACAATCGGACGGTGAAAATAAAACCCTATGAGATGGAAACAACCCAAGCGGGGTAATTGGATATTTAAAAACTTATGATAAATTTTATTATTTTTTAATATAGAAAAATGGGTCAAAATAGTGCGTGCGTGCATATGATGAAGATGGAGCCTTTGAGGACAAACCTAATTATGTAGAGGCATCATTGATGATGAGTTGCTAGTCCTATATTGTAGGATCCCAGATCTTAGGAAGTCATATTAGTCAAATTAAGTTTATTAGATTATGTTTCAGTTAGTTAAGATGAACATATAATTGATTAGAAATATAGCATGCTCCTAAAGGAGAGAACTAAGAAATTGGCTAAGTCCCAGGTAATCGATTAGATACCCCAAGCGGGGTAATTGGATATTTAAAAACTTATGATAAATTTTATTATTTTTTTAATATATAAAAATAGGTCAAAACAGTGCATGCGTGCAGATGATGAAGATGGAGCCTTTGAGGACAAACTTAATTATGTAGAGGTAGCATTGATGATGAGTTGCTAGTCCTATAGTGTAGGATCCCATATCTTAGGAAGTCATATTAGTCAAATTAAGTTTATTAGATTATGTTTCAGTTAGTTAAGATGAACATATAATTGATTAGAAATATAGCATGCTCATAAAGGAGAGAACTAAGAAATTGGCTAAGTCCCAGATAATCGATTAGATGGTTAAAAAGAGATTAATTGGCTAATGAACCATTTATAATCAAAGTTAAGATAAGCCATATAATCGAAAATAATATAAGCCTTATAATCAGGTTCAAGTTAAAGAGTAATCAATTAATATAAGTCAAGTAATCGAACTCAATTAACTAATAATCGTGGTTCAAAATAAGCCACATAATTCATAAAAATAGGGGTTAAGATTAAGTGTTATGATCACTGCTAAGTTTAGGTGATAATGAAAGTTAAGTTCATCAGATAATCGTAGTTAAGTTAACTCATGTAAGTTAGACCTATAATCGAAGTTAAAGATAATTGATTACTCGAAATGCACATAATTGATTAACCAAGGATAAGTTATCAATTAAGTTGAAATCATGTAATCGATTAGATGGACAACATATAATTGATTAATAGAAAGAATATGTAATTGATTATACGAGACATAAGCAATCGATTAACTATGTGAAGCATAATCGGTTACCTGAAGAAAGTATAATCCGGTATCTGAGTAAATGCATAATCAGTTATCTGAATAATGCATAATCCATGTGTAGAACGATGTAAAATCGATTAGTAGAACAACCTATACTTGATTATTTGAAGACTTGTAATCGATTATCAAAATAACATGTAATCAATTCAACAAAGCTCATGTAATCGATAACTTAACAATGTAATCGATATGCAGTCAATTAACTGAGACACATATAATCGATTATTGGAGCTTGTAATCGATGACTTAACTGTGTAATCGACTAAATGAGGCTTGTATGTACACCTCTTGGCCGGATTCAATTTCATGTGATATCTGTGCAAAGTAGCGAAGGTTTCAACTAAATCTGCTAGATGGTTAGAGGCAAACCGACTCTTCACTAGCATGTCATCGATATACACCTCTATGTTTCGGCAAGTTGAGGAGCGAAGATTTTGTTAACAAGACATTGATAAGTGGCGCCGGCATTCTTCAGGCCGAATGGCATCCAGATGTAGCAATAGAGGCCGTGATCAGTTGTGAATCTGGTCTTGTCTTCATCATCTAGATGTATTCAGATTTGGTGGTACTCCGAATAGGCATCAAGGAAGCTGAGAAGTTTGTGGTCGGAAGTGGCCTCCACCATCTGATTTATCTAAGGTAGCGGAAATTTGTCCAGCGGACAAATCTTGTTGAGGTCAGTTAAATCAACACACATCCGCCACTTACTGTCCTTCTTGGGCACCATTACGACGTTGGAAACCCATTCAAGGTGATGAGCCTCTCAGAGGTGTCCAACATTCAAACCTTTCTGTACTTCTCCTTGGATTGCCATCCGTCTCTCCATATTGAAGTTCCGATGCTTTTGTTTGACCGGAGGATGACTCAGGTTGATGTGAAGGCGATGTACGGCCACCTCCGGGACGATTCCCGACATGTCCAAGGTCGACCGTGTGAAGATGTCTGGATTCTTTTTCAAGAAATCTGCGATCTTTTCTGCTTCATTTGCCGGGAGACCGGAGCCTATCTGCAACACCCAGCCATCTCCCCCTGGAACTGGGATGGCGATTAGTTTTTCCCCCGAAGTGGCGTCGGCCGAAGACTCAATTGATAGCGACTCGACCGTTGCTTTGCCTTTCACAAAGATCATATAGCATTGTCGGGCCGATTCTTGGTTCCCCTGGCTTCTCCGACTCCATAGATGGCATGGAACTTGAGCTTTTGGTGGTGGGGTGAAGGCACCGCTTCGGTTCGTCCGAAGATGGCATTATAAGCCGAAGATGGCGTTATAAGCCGAGTCTACCTTAACTACAACAAAATCAGTTTCAATTCTTAGCTGCTTTGGGGCTGCACTGAGGGTTACCGACAAGCGGACTATACCTTCCACTTCGTAGGGGGCTCCATTAAAACCAAACAAAGGTCCACGGCGGACCTTCATGTCAGTGTCAATCAAGCCAAGTTCGAGAAACAATATAAAAAAGCACATTAGGTGCAGTTCCATTGTCTACAAAAATATGATGGACATCATAGTTCTTAATTATAGTGCTAACGACGAGAGCATCGTCATGAGGAACTTGGATTCCTTCAAGATCGACATCAGTGAAAGTAATGTCTTCTCGTCGAGGGCGCTTCGGCTCGCTATTGACTGTCGCGACAGTAGAGGACATTTCGTCTCGCCCTCATCTGTGGGATACTTCACTTGGCCCCTAGAGATGACCATAATCAACCCCGCACACAACCGCTGATGCAAGGCCTCCCCTACTGGGGCAAGAGTTGGTTGAATCCCATCCTTAGACGGGAGCTGATGCTGCTTCGGCATAGGTTGAGCATGGGACTGTCGTTGTTGCCACGACTGCCTTTCTCGGTTGTACTAGGAAAATCGTCCCTCGGGGATGAGGTGCTTTATCTCCTAGCGGAGATGGCGGCACTCGTCCGTTGAGTGGCCTGTTTCTCGATGGTACTCGCAGTATTTCTAGGAGTCCGTCCGCCAGGGGTCCGTCTTTATCCGCTCCGACTGGCAGAGCATGCCTTTGACTTCCATGAGGATTCTTGAGGAAGGGGCCGGTAAAGGCAAGTGCTGAGGGTAGTGAGGCCGACGCCCCACTCTCTGCTCTAGTCCTCATCTCTCCTGAACCTCTTCCAGGACGGATCGAAGTCATCTGATCTTTGGCGTACAACGGGGTAGGGTGGCTATCGAGGGAGCCTCGACAACTTTTTTCTCCTTAGCTATCATTAGTGCCTCTCGATTGATATAATTGTGCGCCTGGGACACCAGATCTTGGAATGTTGTGGGATACCTCTTCCCAGTGGAACTAAGTAGCCCCAAGTCAATGCAACCACTTATCACGACCAAGACGGCGATGGAACTTTCGAGGTTTAGGATCCGTGCAGCCTCGGTGTGGAATCTAGAGAAATAGTCCCGGAGAGTCTCGGTTGGTTCCTGCCAAATGGCAAGCAGGCTGGCCGAGGTTTTGCATTGCCGAGTGGTGTCATAAAATTGGTCAATGAACAGTTGACAGAGTTGCACTAGAGAATGGATAGAACCAGAAGCCAGGGTCTCAAATCAAGTGGAAGCTATCTTTTCAAGAGTAAGAGGAAAAAGCCGATACTTGATTGCTTCAGGTACCCCTCAGACTGAGAGATATGAATTGAATCTCTGAAAATGGTTGACGGGATCGGTCATCCTATCGTATAATGGCCCTTTTGGTAGCTTTACATTCGGCGGAACATCAACCACCAGGATCTCTGGAGAGAATGGGGATTGCTCCAGAATGGTACTGGCCAAGGGTGCTCCATACGGCCGAGATATCATCTACTGCATGTCCTTCCTCATTTCTGACAATCTCCGATCAAGCTTTGGAGTCGTTGAAGTGGCTATAGCAGGACGCCCTTCGGCCCCCGTCATATGAGTACCGAACAAGGCGATATCAGGTTCAGTTGGTGTACACAGATGGCTGGTGCGTGGAGCTTGAACATGGGGACCGTGGGGGTCTCCGTGGGCCGATGTCCCCTCGGGTGGAAACCCCCTCAAGAGTGGTCTGGTTGCCCGGTCGAGAACTGGCCGGGTGGACAGATATGAGGCTACTACAATGGGGCCGGCCTGGCCGGTGGGTTTAGCAAGCCCATATCTTGAGCAACGGCAGATACCATGTCGTGCAGAGGGGCGAATGAAGAAACTGTTGCAGTTAGGTGGGCTACCTGCTGGGAAGTTCTTCCCTCCTATCCTCCTGAGGAAGAGTACGTCTTGTGCTACTGGGAGTGTTGGTCCTTGTGGTAAGGTCACGGGCACTCCTTCGGTATATTCGAGTAATGGAGCAGGGGTCACCCTCAGTTCCAATTCCTCCTGCCCAGATCGCCCTCTTGTTATTGGTCGGTGAGTCATAGCTGCATCATTTCCCATAGACGGCGCCAAGTGATGCAGTCGAGGCACTCACGGATTCTCAGACGCGCGATCCGAAACCTTGAAGAAGATCCGAGATCGAGAGGGATCCGCGACCGAGAGGTGCCTGTAGGAAGAAGAAGCTCTGTTAGCAAGGGCCTCAGATGTGGTCCTGGGGGAGCCCTCTCTGACGATCAAATCAGTTATTTGGAGAAGGATAAGGATGTATTGAAAGGAAAAAGGAGGCTTATCTCACCTACCTTTTTTGATGCAAGCAATATTCTATTTATACGGAATAGGTGGGAAAACCATTTTTATGGCAGACGATGTAGGACTATTCATAGATACAAGGGTCCGTATTCCCAAAATATTGGTGGCCTTTCTTCATTATTGAGCCGAAGGCTCATGTCCCTTCCAACTTCGAACTGGGCCGAATCTGGGAGGCTCTCGCCCATCGGCCCACTCGGCCCTTAGTTTGCTCGACCAATTTGGTCGTCCCTCGGTCCATTTACTTAGGCCCATTCGGCTTACTGCATCCCCACCCATAAGTCAATTATTATAAGTTTTTCTTAAATTTTAGTTCCTTCAACCTAATTTCCTTTTGAACTACTTTCTATAATATCTTTGTTTAGTAAAATGGCTTTTTACCTTTTAATTTCTTCAATTTATTTATTTATTTTAAGAAAAACTCCTCATAATTTGTGCATTTAATCAAAATTCCTTGTAATCTCATTTCTATTTGAAAAATACCCAACACAAGCCGTCCTCCCTCTCCCCCCACGGTCCGCATCTCCCACATTCTCTTCCTCTCTCTATCTCTCTAATAAAAGTTTCTTGTAATCTCACTTTTATTTTTACCAAATACTTTTTTTTTTTTTTTAAATCTCGGATTATGTCGGCATGGAAGTCCTCCATCACAAGCACTTTTCCCTACCCCTACAATCCCTATCTCCTGTAGTGGCTATAGTCCTTCCTTCCTCTCCACTGTTGCCGGAAGGCATCCAAATATGTTGAAAACTTCACTTGTGAACGCTGCTACTGGTCCCGAGGATGGGAAAGAACAAGATGTGAAAGAGGGGGAACTCACTTTTGGAAAAAGTAGGAGCAAAAGTGAAACGAAACCTCCGAGAAGAAGGTCCATTTTGAGGATGGATTTTACTTGCCGCACTTCCGTGCGGTGTGAACACCATAATTTATGATATTTTTTTTGAGTTTTTTGTATATATATCCCTCAAATACGCTGTATATAAAAAAAGGAGGAGACCGCCTTTACTCGGACAACCCTGGCTCCTTCATGGTCACTAAAGCCATGTTCGAGGCAGGGTTTCGGCTGCCGATCTCCGCCTTTATCATAGAACTACTGCAGTTCTTTGCCGTAGGTCTTGCCCAGATTTTGCCGAATTTGTGGCGTTTGGTCGTGACCTTCAATGCCCTAGTATGGCTTTATGGTTATGTTGACGCCTTGGTTGACATGTTTTCCCATATTGCCAGTGTCCGTCGTTGCGCGATCCCTGGGGTGCTTGGTTTCCTTCAGTTCCTCGCCCGTAACGACCAGGGGACCTTTATTGTCACTTCTGGCTTTCCTCCACAAGGGTGGAAGGACGCTTACTTCTGGGTCGACTGTCCGGCCGGCGAGGAATGGTCATTCCCCATGATCTAGTAGGATTTTACTGTCGATCCTGTTCTCGAAGGGTTACGCCAATGGCTTTCCGAAGATAACAGTCGGCTGGTAATAGATCTTTGGGAAGACGACCCTGTCAAGATCAACCTTTTTCTTACCGATGCCATTATGCAGAGAACTGCCCTTGATCCACCGTCAAACCTTCATGGTGAAGCGCACCTTCTCGTTAGAGGAAGCGAACATCGTGGTCGGCGAGGTGGTCGACACGGTGGTCGGCTCGGACACTAAGGGAGAGAGAGTAGTTGTTTGAGGGGAACTTTGTAATCCTTGCTTACCTGCCTTTGTAATCTTTGTTGAACATTGTTCTTACTATCTCCCCTTCTTCCCCCGACCGTGCAGGCTAAACCAACATCTGTTGGTTTAGGCTCGATCGTTATTTTGGTGATATTGTATGCTTCAAACGAGTTTTCTTCCATCTTAGGGCGGGGAGCCCCTTCCCTATGGTGCAAACCGCCAAGGGAATCGGACGAGTTTTATCCCATATTAGGTTGGGGAGCCCCTTCCTTATGGTGCGGACCGCCAGGAGGATCGGACGAGTTTTATCCTATTTAGGGTGGAGACCCCCTTCCATGTGGGATAGACTGCCAAGGGGATCGGATGATCTTTGCGAGGCCCTTTGTCTTTTGCACGACCGGCTAGTACGAGACAATTGAAAAAGACATGATTACTTTTTATTAATAATCGATATCATAATTAACAAGACAAGTTTATTGAAAAAAAGACGCAAATGCTATGCATTCCTTTTATTTTCGATCAACTAGTTGTCAAGGCGGGCAAGCCTATACGCTCCATTCCATAGCTTTTGGCAATTTTGTATGGCCCCTCCTAGTTGGGTGCGAGCTTTCTTCCTGCTTCGAGTGGCTGAGATGCTTGCATACTCCATAAAACCAAGTGTCCAGGATGGAAGACCCTCGGTCGGACTTTGGAGTTGTACCAACGTGTGACCGCTTGCTGGTAGTTGATCACCCGTACTCGAGCTGCTTCCTTGGCTTCTTCAATTAGATCCAGGTTCTTCCGCAACTTTCGACTATTGCTCGCTTCCTTGAATCCTCTTGCCCTGACAGCCGGCATGCCAATTTCTAGGGGGATGACAACGTCCGACCCATAGGCCATATGGTATGGGGTCTCCCCCTAGCGGTTATGGCTGTGGTTCGGAAGGACCACATAATCTTCGAGAGTGCTTTCAGCCAGTTCCCCCTTTTTTCAAATAGGTCTTGATGCCTTTCATTATAATTCTGTTTGCGTTCTCCACTAACCCATTAGCTTGTGGATGCGCCACCGAGGAGAACTGGTGCTATATGTTAAAGTCCTTACAGTGGTCGGCGAACCAGAAACTGGAGAACGGCCGGACATTGTCGGTGACGAGCACCTTGGGGATGCCGAACCTGAAAGTAACATTATGCAAAAAGAACTTCCATACAGTGTCATCTCTTATGTTTGCCAGGGCTTTAGCCTCAGGCCATTTGGTGAAGTAGTCGATGGCGACCACCATAAATTGTCATTGTCCAACAGTCCTAGGGAAAGGCCCCAGGATGTCGACCCCCCACATGGCGAACGGATAGGACTCGACAACATTCTGTAGTTCGTTCGATGGCAGTATGGGGATCAGGGCATTGATCTGGCAGCCCAGGCATCTCCCAGTGTACTCCACGCAATCGTGAGCAAGGGTCGGCCACCAATAGCCGTGGTGGAGGAGGGTCTGAGCCAGGGCGCAGGGTCCAACATGACTGCCGCATATTCCCTCATGGACTTCCGCGATGGCTTGGGATGCCTCCTCTGGCACTAGGCATTAGAGGAGAGGAGTAGTCAATGACCTCCGATAGAGATCCATGCTGATCAGTATGAATTTGGGCGCTTGGTAATGAATCCTTCTTGCATCTATTCGATCAGCGGGTAGCCGACCACTTTGGAGATACTCAACTATAGGAGTCATCCAACTTTCCTTATGACCGATCTAGGAGACTTCCATAGGATCGGTCAGACTGATGTCGGGTTCTAATACCTCCTTAACAAAGACCGACTGACCGATCAGCTAGGCCGAGGAGGCCAGCTTAGCTAACTCGTCTGTCCTTTGATTCTTCTCCCTCGGGATGTGGAGGATTTCACACCCCTCAAGAGAGGAGATTAGCTATAGCACCACATCCTTGTATTTTTTCATGGAAGGCTCCTTCGCCTCATACTCTCCCTTGACTTGCTTTACTAGGAGTTGGGAGTCCGAATGCGCTTGAATCTGCGTTACCCCTAATCGTTTGGCCATTCGAATGCAGGAAATGAGGGCTTCATACTCTGCCTCGTTGTTAGTGGCTGTGAACTGTAATTTCAACGAGAATTGGAGGCTCTCCTCCTCCTGGGAACTAGGAAGTATTATAATGAGATTGGCCTCGTAGCCTGTGGCTTGGGCTGATCAATCCATAAAGATCTGCCAGGTAGTCCACCCAGCCCGATCACCTGTTCTTTCATCGGCAGTGTACACTCGGCCACAAAGTCGGCGAGGGCCTACGCCTTGATAGCCGTCCTCAATCGGTAGGTGATCTCGAACTCCGACAACTCGATTGTCCATTTGATCATGCGGTCGAAAGCATCTGGCCGCTGCAGCAGCTGTCGAAGGGGGCGATCTGTGACCACCTCGATCGGATGGGCTTGAAAGTAAGGCCACAACTTCCTTGCCACTGTCACCAAGGCGAGGGCAGTTTTATCCACCGCTTGATATCGTGCCTACGGTCCTTGGAAAACCCTATTAACATAGTAGACCGACTTTTGCTTTCCACTATCCTCCCTAACAAGGATGGAGCTAATGGTGGAGGGTGTTATTGATAAGTAAACCTGGAGTTGCTCACCTGTGGCCGGTTTGGAGAGCACTGGAGGATGCCTTAGGTACTCTAAAAGCTCCTCAAATGCCTTTTGGCACTCCGGAGACCACATAATGTTGCCTCGTTTGTTTGGAGGACTCTCCCTCACCCTCAGCAGCTTGAAGAAGAGGAAGCAATGCTCGGCCGCCCTAGAGAGGAATCTGCTCAGCACCGCTAGTCTTTCTATGAGTCTCTGAACGTCATTGAGGCTGGTCGGCGGGTGCATGGAAAAGATGGCCGATATTTTGTCAAGGTTGGCTTCAATTCCCCGTTGGGTCACCATAAAACCCAGAAAATTTCACGGACGTAACCCCGAAGGCACATTTGGTGGGGTTCAACTTCATGCTATACCTTCTCAGTGTATCGAAGGTCGCTATGAGGTCTTCCAGGTGATCGGCCGCCTTAGTGGATTTTACTAACATGTCGTCCACATACACCTCCATATTGCATCCGATCAGCTGATTGAACATTTGATTCACCAATCTCTAATATGTTGCACCGACATTCTTTAACCCGAAGGGGATTCAAGTGTAACAGTATAATCCTGCCTCTGTGACAAAGGCGGTGTGTTCTTCATCAGTCTTATTCATCCGGATCTAGTGATAGCCGGAGAAAGCGTCGAGGAAGCTCAGACGTTCGTGATCGGCGGTGGCGTCAATCAACTGGTCTACGTTCGGTAGGGGGAAACAATCCTTTGGAGTAGCTTTATTGAGGTCAGTGAAGTCCACACACATACGCCACTTCCCGCTGGCCTTTTTTACCAGCACTACATTGGCGACCCACACATGGTTTTGGACGTGTCTTATCATGCCCGTCTCCAGGAGCTGATTGACCTGCTCCTTGACTACTTCTTGCCGATCAGGAGCTAGATGCCTCTTCCTCTGCTGTACGGGATGATGGCTAGGGTCCAGATTTTGGGAGTGCACAACGATCCCCGGAGGCACCCCTGGCAGATGGGTCCCCTCCCAAGAGAACACATCCAAGTTTTGAGACAGGAACTCTTGATATTCAAGCTTCTGATGCTCGAGCAATGAAGCCCCTACCTTCAGCTCCTGGTCAGCTGCCGGTCCTACCCTGACCTTAGCCAGCTCTTTAGAGGGTTGCGCATTCCTCTCCATGTCTTCCGCGACCTCTCTGACGATCATCACCGGCTTCTTCAGCTAGGTGTTAGTAGAAGTCAAGTACGTCTGCCTAGAGATGTTATGATTTCCTCGCTCCTCTCCGACCCCGTCAGGAGTCAGGAACTTAAGCTTTTGATGCAGGGATGATGGCATGGCGAAGAACTTTCCAAGGGACTCCCTCCCTAGGATGTTGTTGTAAGCCGACGGTACATCAACCACCGTGAACTCAATCTCCCGGGTGAGGGACTTTGGCGACGTCCCCAGAGTCAAGGGGAGGATGATGACGCCTTCGGCCATAATAGGTTGACCACTGAAGCCATATATAGGCGTCCAAACCCTCCTCAACCTTTTCATCTTCTGGTCAATCTGTTTAAAGCAATCGAGAAGATAATGTCAAGAAAGCTGCCATTGTCAACAAACACTCTCTTTACCTTGAAGTCCGAGATCTTGGGCTCTATCACCAGTGCGTCATTATGAGACAATACTATCCCTTCCAGGTCTGCTTCTGTGAATGTGATCGGCTCCTTAGTCAGGGGCCAGTGGGAGATTGAGGCAACCACTCAAGTAACTCTTCGACTCTCGAAGGCGTAGCTTCGCCTCCTCTTGTTGCTATCTCCACTGTTGGCTGATCCTCCATAGATGATGTGAATCATGCACTCGGCATGGGCAGGCGGAGTGCGTTCGATAGTGGGAGGATACCGGTCACGATGCCGCTAGTTGGGCTCCGAGTTGGCGGCGTACCTCTTCAAGTGTCCCCTTTTGATAAGGTTCTCGATCTCTCTCTTGAGATCATAGCATTCTGAGGTGTAATGTCCATATTCATGGTGATAGGCACAAAACCTTCAAGACTTCTTTGCCCCTGGGGCAGGCTTGATCTTCTTGAGCCACCTGAGGTAGTCTTCATCTTTGATCTCTCGAAGGATCCGGTCGATCGACATGTTGAGGGGTGTGCAGTTTTCTTCTCTTCTGAAACCAGGGTGCTCCTACAGATCCTCCTGATGCTCCCGACGCGGACCCTTCAGGGGTTGGTCATCGGTGTTGCGGTCAAATCGTCTCTTCCCCCTGGTCGGTTCTTGGTTCCTCCTCCGGCTTCCCCAGACTCGATCAATCGATTGGCGGGGTAGGCTCGCAGAGCTCCTCGCTATTGATGCATTGGTTTACCCTCCAGACTAGATTGGGAAGGTCCACTAGGAGTTGCTTACTCAGTTCAAACCGAACCTGTTAGTTTTGGATCCTGGCAATAAAGTATAGTACGGTGTTCGGCACATTTAAGTTGGGGATCTTGAGGGTTGCCTCGTGGAAGTGGGTCCAAAACTTGCGCAAGGTCTCATCCTTCCCCCGCCTCCTGGAGGATAGCGTAGCGGTCGTGGCCGGCGTGCGCCGACTAGTCGCAAAGTTACTCCTGAAGGCTCTCCTTAGTTCGGCGAAGCTGTCAATAGAGCCCGACTTGAGCTGAACGAACCACCGTCAGGAGAGCCCTTCTAAGGTCGTGGAGAATGACGACACCGAATGGCACCAGGCGCGTCCAGCATGTCAAAAGTGCTCTCAAAGGACTATAGGTGGTCGTCCAGGTCTCAAGTGCCGTCATATGTCTTCAGCGACGGCATCTGAAAACAGTGCGGCAGGGGCGCCTTTAGCACACGCTTGGTAAAGCATGACCGAGCACTGTCTCCGTCATCCAACCCAACATCATGATCATGCCAGAGTAGCCTTTCTACTCACTCCTCCAACTTCCGAATGCGGTATTTGCTGGAAGGACGTTCGGAGCGTCGGCGATCACTCCGAGAAGTCCGTCGACTCTGAGAAGTAGAGGACTGCGACGAGTGGTTGAATGACCTCCTCCAGGAAGCACCCCTCCCCCGACCACGACAAGAGCGATGCTCCGAAGACGCCATAGTAGAATCGTTGGAGGAAGTTGAGGATCGCCGGTGCTGGTGCCAACCCTTCTCCGACTGCCGCTGCGAACAACCTTGGCTTGTCTGATGGGTTGACTGGCGGTTCTCCGGCTACTGGTCTCCTTGATGGGGTCCTCGGGGTCCCCGTGAAACCTGGGACCATGAGAGAGCTGCTGGTTGGAGTTCTTACTGCGGGTTGGTCGGCGCGGGATCGCCTGCTTGGAGACCCTTTACGTGATCGAGTCGCTCCTCCAGCTATCGCAACAGCGCTGTCACGATCGGGAGTCCTCCTTGCTGGAGATCCCACGATGAGGGTAGGTGTCTGACCCCGTCAGATGCAGTGGCAGGTGCCAAAGGTATGTTGGCCTGGACGGCCAGAGCTTGGACAGGTGGAGGAACTGAAGGAAGGGCGACATGCAAAGGAACTGACTGGACATTAATCGGAAGGGCATGGGAGTCAGTAGGGAGACCGCACTGCGAACGGTTGCTATTCCTTCTGGTTATGGCTTTTTGTTTCTTCCCACAGATGGTGCCAAAAAGATGTGGGTCAGAGATTCGTCCGATTAGAATAAGACGATTGAGACTCCTCCAAATCACATAAAGTTCCCTACACCCCTGTAAGACAAACACCATGTCAGAGGAGACTCTAGTTGCGATCTTGGGGAACCTCCTCTGATGCTTAAGTCAGAGTATGCAAGGGAAGAGAGATCTAATAGAGACGATTTGCAAAACGTACCTCCTAGGGTCCCTTTTATAAGGGCATATTCGAGGTAATAGTAGAGTTCGCTCGGAAGACGTATTGGGGGAACCCAGTCCGATCCCCAGACAAGATGGGACTCTAGCTTTCCTTATCTGGTGCTTGTTTCCTTTATCTGAGGATCATAAGTAGATTTGAAAGACATCCTTCAACAAGAGAGCTTCATGCAACGAGGTCCATCTTGGATTCAAGAACCCCTGCGGGAGCCCAAACATACGGGCCCGTTGGCTGAAAAACTCAACCGCCATGGCAAGGGGCCAAGACGCCCCTTTACGGGCCGGCCCACTCGAGTAATGGGCCAGCAAAATTGGCCTCTCTCATATTCAAATCCTCGAGTTGTGAAGACTTAAAAACGGGCTTCATTCGAGGACGGTCCTATTATTCTTTTATCATCAAGTATTCTAACTTTACAATTACCATGCTACATTGTTATGGATGCACTTTGTTATCTTTAACTTGTATTCTTGATTATCTGATTAGTCATATAAATCCTTTCATAAATTTGTTTGATCTCATACTTTGAATATTATAAGTGACATAATAACTTAACCAGAGCTTAATTAATTAATCCGACCTTGGAAAAAAAAAGCAAGGGGAGGGAAGAAGAGCATGAGATGACTATTGCATTCGGTGGAGCACTTGGCCATTACAAACTTCTAATGCACACTGCGTCAAATGGCCGTGTTCCAATGCTCTAGTTTAAGATGTATGTGTTAACATTTTGGCAAAAAGCAGAATCACACAAGAAGCCCACTCCAAAATATTGATAAAACCCTAAACGTCTCAACCCAAATATGCATACAAAATCAAATCAGTAATCTGCTAATCTTCTCGCCCAAGCTCACACTGAGACGATCATTTCCAATGTATCTCGAGTAGATGCTTTTGCGAAGCTCTTCGGGAAATCCAGGCACCTGACCAGCTAATGTTAATTGGAAACACCTGTCTCTATGCCTTCTTGCAACCTTCTGAAATCATCCTTGTGATCTAACGGAGTGGAAAGAAACTTCAATCCCATAGATTAGTAAGTTATGCCGGATGCAGATGCAAGCTACCTGAAGAGCAGATGCATTTATCGTCTAAAGTAGTTCACAGAAA
The DNA here is from genome assembly GCA_030544215.1 of Zantedeschia hybrid cultivar. Classification (NCBI taxonomy): domain Eukaryota; kingdom Viridiplantae; phylum Streptophyta; class Magnoliopsida; order Alismatales; family Araceae; genus Zantedeschia; species Zantedeschia hybrid cultivar. Next base: position 55,431,350 of record JARZZO010000002.1, on the reverse strand, counting down.
AAAGATGGATACAGAAAACTCATAAGAACAAAATAAAGATGAGAAATAGAAGAGTTTCAATTTCCGGTGATTCTCCCAGGAACTGACCTTGTCAGCATTCAACTTAAAACAACTACTAACGAGCAAGCAGCCTGTAAGAAGGCATGTCTTCAAGGCGTTGAAGGTCGTCTAGCAGCAACTCTCTTTCCAGTTGACGGCATGTGGATTTCATCACCGACTGAAAAGATATAAGAACAAATGTTATAGACTAGGACAAATTCAGATAGGACACAAAGCAGACAGTTGCCGTACATTGAAGTCCATGTATGATGCATGCATCGCAAGCCATTGTTGATCCATCAGCTTGAATGCTATGCAGTACAGAAGATCGAAAGCATTTTCTGCAAAAGAAGGATAAAGAGAAAATCAAGAAAGTGCTCTAAGAGCAGCAGAAATGCAAGCAAAGAAACTTCTTTGGTGAAGGCATCAATCGTTTCAGTGCTTATCAATCAAATAAAAGATAGATGTCTAAACTGAAAGACTGAACTGAGAAGCAAATAGGTTTATTCGACAGCACAGCTACTGACGCTTAAACAAGCAGATCAACATCCAGGAACAATTTAACTATGATGCATTGAGAGCTACGTTTGCCAATCTTATACTATCACGAGTGGGTATTCTTTGGGGCGCTAATTTTTGCAGTGATCATTATGTTTTCTGAAAAAAAGTTTTAAAAAGGTAAGGAAGTTTACTGTCTTAATTTTAGTGGGCATACATAAAGAGTTAGGAAACATGCTGGAATGTGCGTCTTAACTCACCTGTGAGTAGCTTCAAGAAAACTGCTCCTACCATTGAACGTGGTTTAGCTGCACATCACCAGCAAAATACTGTTATTGGTCATTTGTCAAATGAATCTCCAAAATAAATAACAAGAAACATCGACAAAAGAAAAAAAGTTTGAAAGGGATTGACCATGATCTCATCATGCCAAGGATGGCAGTACCGGTACCGGTATCGGTGGGTACCGGTACCGGTACGTACCGGCCCGGTACCGGTCGGTACCGGCCCGGTACCGGTCGGTACCGGCCCAAAACCAGTCTGGTACCGGCCGGTACCGGCCCGGTACCGGTCGGTACCGGTGCCGGCCGATACCGGTACGTACCGGTATCGGCCGGTACGTACCGGTATCGGCCGGTACTGCCATCCATGCATCATGCTTTTGCTGCTTTGAAGAAATTGATTTATACAATAGAATTACTGGGAATTCAAGAAGTGAATCATTTTAGGCACGTCAATATCCTAAAAGGAAGACATACCAGCTTGGAGATCAAGCATCTGGATAAGCATGAAAGTTACATTCACTCCTGCAATAGCAAATGGGTATTCCCACATTGCACGATCTCCTTCTTGCTTTCTTAGAAGATCTTGGAAGGATTTCTGCTCAAAATTTGCAGTTTAATTAGGATTTGCACAGAATACATGCAAATGGATATTAAGAAAAAACAGAATTATGATAACTGTTGAATACAACAAGCATCAACTTGGGATGAACTTGATTTTACATTAATTATGGTGCACACTAAATGGCAGCCCAGTGCCACAAGGTCCCTGCCTCTATGTCAAAATGGAGCAACCTTATCTTTGCACCAAGGCCCCTCTTAATTATGGTGCACAGTGCACACTGCAAAATGATACATCCTGGAAACTAGTTTTCTTCACGTCTAGGCTAAGGTATTGAAGTACGGGGTTGGTGCCTGAATTAACTGGTTGCTTAAAGGCAGGATTCACTCATTTGCCATTCTTTTTGGAGGTAGATAACACCTGGGGGTGCAAAGAAGCCGAGTTGAGCAGAGTTTTGCCCGGTTTAAACTTGGTTCAACTATTGTAATCGAGTTCGAAGTCGAACCAAGTTTAAACCGGGCAAAACTCTGCTCAACTCGGCTTCTTTGCACCCCTAGGTGCTATCTCAAACTTAGTTCGTTTAGATATTGAATGAGATCTAGTCGAGTATTGAGTAGCTCACGAGACCATAAGTCTATGACACATTTAGTTTATTTATTTTTTTAATTTAAATTTAAACTCAGGCCAAACCATGGTGCCAATTTGTTTGCACCCCTAGTTATTTGATAGAAAACTCTATAAAGCATTAAATATCTTATTAACTTAGTTGACTCATTAATAGAATAATTAAATGAGTACTTAAAAGAGGTCCTAATCAGTACCAAATGAGCTCTAATGAGTACGTAAATGAGCTCTTAACAAGTGTTGAAATGAGCTCTTAACAAGTACATTTTTTTCAAAAAAGTGGATGGAACCACCAAGTATATCAAAAGAAAGATGTACCAGTATAAGGCAAGAAAAACTCTCAAAAAGGTCCATAGTCTATACAAGAGACACCGAGGTGGTGTAAGACCCATTAACTCTCTACAACAAACAAATTTGAGAAGAATGGGCACTAGCTAGCATTACACAAAAGCTTGCCCCATTGACAACCCTAGCACAAATAAAGGAGACAAGCCTATCCAAGGACCTAGACTCCTACTTGAAGATATTGGTGTTGCGTTCTCCCAAAAGTGTTGCATGAAACACAAGCCACCTAGCTTTGCAATTCTTAACAAGCACCTAAATGAGCTTGTTCAAGAACATAATCGAGCAGAGCTCGCCTATGTTCAAGCTTTCCTCGTTTAATGAACCGAGCTTAAATTCTTATTCAACTTGTTCATTTAGCTTAATAAATGAGCCACGTTGAGGTACTATCAAGCAGTCTTACGAGCTGTTCATCAAGCTTATTGGTTCGTTTGCAGCCCTAATAGCACCATAGTCTTATAAGGAATGAAGATCCTACGTACCAGCAAAATAAAACCCACACCCAAAATCATATAGACCCTGAAGAGCAGAGAAAGAAATGCCCAAACAAAGAGACACCCACAGTAAAGCCCAATTCCAACCCCACAAAGGAGTTCATCTAGTGCCTCCCAGATCCAGCAACAAAATTACAAAAAGAGGCACTCCCCACCCCTGAAACCCCCAAAATAAGAAATCCATGCAATATCTGCAGAACCAACTCTTCAGGTCAAATGGAGAGCCAAGCTGTTTAAATGCAAGGAAAGTGGTTCATCAGCCTTGCACCTACCCTGCCTTCCACTTCCCTTCAGTTGTGACCAGCAATCATTGCGGTCCACCACCCGCTGAACATCATACTCTGATTTACCCTAAAGATTAATCCCAACTTTCCTGGGCAGAACCTTTGTCTCATCAGCTGACACCTCCGGTATATCATCAGACTCAAGAGAGTTACAGCTTTCAAAGCCCTTAGACCCCTAGACTTTTGGAGGCTTCTCGGGAACTTAGTTTGCATGACTGTCACCTGCAACTATGGGTCCCATGTTGAAGGAGATGATATTTCAGCCACTCCCAAGGAACTGCCCACATCCTTGCAAGGGGACAGAATCCATCTTTCTTACTCCATGTGGACCTACTCACAGCAACTATAGATGGACCACCCCCCTTCTGATTCTCCAGACAAGGAGATGGCTGCTCGTTCAAGGAACCACTTGTCACAACATCCAAGGCCCTATAGGAGTGCAAGTTGTGTTGCTCGGGATAGCAGCTGATGTTGCCTCAGTAAGCCCTGCACATCTAACTCCCACATTGACGATTCTGCACAAGCTGCACTACCACTATAGAGGCGGAGAAACCATACCTGATCCACTCCCCTGCTCCAGACAATGTTGGGGAAAAGGGTCTGGGACTACAATGCCAATGCTGCAGCCAAGGAGGATATGCTTGCCCAAAAGGTGCATGATAGTTGGATCTGGATCCAAAAGGCTCCCCCTGACAGCTGTCCAATCCAAGCGGAAGATTTCACAGAAGCCTACGCGGATCAAATTTCAGAATGGAATTTGGATCCTGAGCACTCCATGCCAAGATGGAGCAACCTCCTGGATCAACTCAAGAATCCGATCCATCAAGCCAGCCGCAGTGTGCAACCGGCTCAAACAACATCGTCTCGTCCCCGAGGACAAGCCATTTAGGGTTTCTTCACTGCCATCGCCCACTGCCAGTTTTTTTGGAAAGTCACTGCCACCTTAGAGTTGCCACACTAGGCCTGGCAATGAGCCGAGCTTTGCCCAGTTCAAGCTCAGCTCAACCAAAAAATTACGAGCTCGAGCCGAGCTCAAGCTTCTACTCGAGCTCCAAACTTATAGCTCAAGCTCGAGCTTGGATAGAAACGATCGAGCCTCGAGCCAAGCCCGAGCCCACTCAATGAGTTGACTCAAGGTAAGTTGAGGCGGACCAACACATTACAGGAAAAGGCTAGCTGGGTTGGGGTCTTTATTTATAGAGGGCCTGGAGGGATAAAGGTTCTGAAATAGTCGATCAAGGACTAAAAACATCCCGAGACACATGTCGCAAAATGTCCCAAGGTGGGCTGGTGGGCGGGACGTTAGTTTTTAGTTATGTATCGTCTATTCAAATTTTCTTTGGCTCCGTATATACTTCCCATTTTCAACCAAAGTTACAAACCCAACGTTCACAACCTGGCTCCGTCAACTTCAAAATTCAAAACTTTTGCAAGGCCCGCCCTCTTATGGCACGTGGATAACTTTTACGGTGGATTGAGTAATTAAATGTTTACTATATATATGATTTATGGTGGTGGTAAGTAAATGCTTATTATATATCTTACTTTGTTTTCCAGGCCTGGCTCGCGAACCCTTCGAGCCGAGCTCTGTACAGCTCGCGTTCAGCTCGTTTAATGTGTCGAGCTTTGTTCGAGGCTTGAGCTTGACTCGTTTCTTGTAACATTTCGAGCCGAGCCGAGCTTTAATCGAGCCTAGCTCAAGCAGCTCACAAGTGACTCGGCTCATTGCCAGCCTTAGCCACATCCCAGAAGTCCTACCCACAACAAAGCTCAAGAGCCAACTTCTCCACTATCTGTCTCCAGAGTCCGGACATTCTCTAACCCAAACCTCAAGTACAAAAGCCCCAATTCCTTAGATTAAACTTAACCGAAAGCTCCCCATCCTCCTAGCCACCAAGACCTGCACACGAAGAAGATGGGTATCCATCCATCCCTTATCATCCACCTTGATAATGTGCCCCACCATTTGCATCACATGCAGCACCACTTTCCTCCTCTGCAGGTACATAAGAAGCCTACCAACATCAACCCAAGTAAGCTTCAGTGTCTTCAAAACCCTAGCACCAGCACCAGAACCCCCACTCACTCGAACTCCCTCCCAAAGATGGCAATACACATGATGTGCTATATCTCCTCTGCCAGATCCTGGCCAAGGCACCTGAGCGGATATCATCTCACCCACTAATGATTATATATCTGAATATATAATTTCTATATGTTCCACATAGCTTGGGATGTAAACAGTGACAAAAAAAATCTCATAATTGTCCTTTTCTGAAGCTTGAAGGATCATTTTTTAGCTAAGAAAATGGACAAACTTGAAAAACTCAATTGTCCTCTATATGTCATATACCTGTGTCTAACGTAATATTAACACCATCTTACAGTTGAGCAAAAAGATGATTAAATATCTGTCCTTTATGGCACTTCACCTATAGATATTTTAAAAAAGCCATAGCCCTATCTCTAGCTAAACAACATGCCTCTCTTTGGCCACTTGCATGTCTCATGTTCTGGAAAATGTATTTTATCAACTATAAGCTGTCTGTACATTATAGGTAAAGGCAGATTAACTCATATATTTCTTTTAGAGGCCTATTGAGATGAAGGTTAAAAGTGCAGTGAAAATATTTTATTTGTGACCCCAATATACTGAATAAAATCGTTGGAAGGTGGCACAGAGATGACATCCAATAAGTAAACTCTGGATGATGTTAGTAGATGGTCCATGCGACAGCAACTCTGGCAACTTGTTGTAAACATGCAAATCCTTCACATAAATTTTGTTGGGAACAAGACTTCTGCTATTGATTGTTAAGTCTGTGCAGACCAATTGTCCAATTGTTCTAAGAATTTGTGACCCACTAAAAGAATCTTCGTCAGCTGTTAACCGATGACCAAACATGAATTGCTGAGAATTAAACAGAAAACAGCAGAAAGGTCCAGGTGGTTTACTGGATTTTCACTACACCAAGCCAAAATTATAGAATAAAAGGCTGCAGGCTTATGTAGATCCACACTTCCCCAACAAGAATGTCTTGTGGCTGAAACATCAGGTAAAACTTATTTCCTTGCTCTCAGAACTGTAGTTGTATAATGCAGTATGTATGGCTGTCCTACGAAGTAACTTCCCACATTTAAATAAAAAAGTTCACTCAAGGAGACACCCCATTAGAGTTAAACGACAAACACAGAGAACATAATTGATGTCAACAAGCCAATTTGTTGTGGCCCTAGCAGTAGCAGAACCTTGAAACAGTCTAGGCCACCACAATCTATCGGCAACTATGACATAACAATAAGACATGATACATATCGCTATCGGCCGATATTGCCAATCGGGAGAAAGAGGCATGTAGATGAAGAAATTATAGAGCATGGTCTATCAACTTGCTCCAACTCATGCTGAGTCATATAAATCAACTCACTTTTTTTTTCAGCTTTACCACTCCCGAGTCAATTGATATAATTGTGCACACGTTAGCCTATTGCCCACAAAGAGAGGTTGCCAACTCCACCGACTAACATGAGTTGATATGAGTTAACTTGGTTTTCCAAGGACCCGCAATCAAGTTTTCATACTGCTCAAAGGAAAACAAATGACTGAAACAAGAAATGCTTAGATGGTTCATACAAATGACTATAGCTATGACCCATATCAATTAGCAAATGATACTATGATAGACTTATCACTGATGTTCTGCTCTTGTCAAAATGGAACAGATCCAGTCCTTGCATTTCAAGACCTTGGATAGGTATGGTGTTGGCTTTGCTTTCATGGGATGTGATGATTACCTGACAGAAAAAAAAAAGTTTCTTTTGTGCTTTTGATGCTGTTCAGGAATTTTTACGAGATTGTAAGTTTGTAACTGCCAACAGTTTTGATCACTTTCTTGGTATTACTACCTAAGAAGGAAGATGCTCACCAACAAGTCTCTTAAATGGTTTCTACAAGATAATAGCAGAGGTCCTAGAACATAGATTGGAGAGAGTGTTGGGTCATCTTATTGAGGAAAATCAGTCTGCTTTTTTGTTCATGGTAGAAGGTTGAAAGATAATTTTCTTCTGGCTCATTTAGTGCTATTCTCTACTAGGAAAAAAGAAAATTATAAATTATGGGTCTCAGTTGCAAATTGGATTTCAACAAAGCACATGATAGCAAGGTTCGCCATATCATAGGTCCGGATCGGATCGGGTTCGGCCAAGTACGAGTCGGATCCAATCCGGATCGGGCAGACTTGCACGAGTCAGGCCTGTTCAAGATTTTTTTTTGTTTGGAAGAAATGTCTGATTTATTGGCATAAATATGCACTTTTATAAATTCTACTTGATGTTTCTTGTGCATGCTGCCATCAACCATAGTCCCATGTCCGATGTCTCCGGACTCCCGACGAGGGAGTGGGGCAGCCATCTACTTGCAACGGACAAAAGAAAAATAACAACAAAAAATACATTAAACAACAACTAAGAAAAGTACGACTTGAAATGTTGTTAAAACTTAAAATTATCCTCACATTAACAGAATTTTTACTATTTTTTTTAAATTAAATAAATTATTAAAATAAACTTAACAAATTAAATAAATTATAAATATTACTTAGACATATTTAGAAAAGTATGACTTGAAGTGCTATTAAAATTATCCTTATATTAAAAGAATTTTTACTATTTTTTAATTAATTTTAATTTTTGTAAATAAATTATTAAAATAAATTTAACAAATCAAATAATTATAAATATTAATTAGAGATATTTAAATTTTAACGTGCATGAAGAACACAAATATAATTTGAGGCATGCCCAAAGTTTTTATATAAGTATCACATTTAAAAAAAAGTAATGATAAGAAAAGAAAGAGTGACCTACCGCCCTCAGCAAACCGAAGCACAACAAGCATTTTCACACGAGCTGAAACCAGAGGTTCTGAAAGAAAGGAAGATTCAACTAGAGTTATTCCTTCTGTTGTCACAAGAAGTGGTTACTATTCATATTCATCGCCTTGAGGCCTGGTCTTTGTTGCCCTGAGCAACTCCTAAAGAAAGATTCTTTAGCCTTCTAAGGCATCTCTTAACTATCTCCTTGCGCAGCCAGCCTTTGACCTTCATTTCCAGGGCAAACCAGGCCCGGTAAGGTGAGTGAAAAAAAATAATATTTAAAACTAAAAATTCCATATTTAAAACATAGATATAATCATGTTGCCTTGCATGTTTATAACTTTATATATATAATTTTACTTCTAGAGTAGACAATTTATAAATGATTTTATATTTTTAAATTTATTTAATAATTTAATAATTATATTAATAAATTATTCTCTATATCCTAAGATTTTAAATCAAAATTCACCAAATATGTGAAAGTCATAGATCTCTGTCTATCATCACATAAATAGATCATTTATATTTTTTAATATTTAATAAAAATCTATAAATCAACTTCAAATTTGATCAAGTCTAAGTTTTTTCATGTCAAAATTACAAAGAGGCAATAGATATACCTATTCTTCATGTTTTAATATCCTAAACAACATCAAACAACAAGAAAACAAGATGAAAATAAAAAAAATATTAGGGTTCGGATGCTTACTCTCTTCAAGTCAGATGGAAATTGTCCTTAAAGCTTGAAAACCCATTCTCCTTTAACAAAATCACCTCCAAACGCTCTAAATCCCTTGGATCTCCCAAAAACACCAAGAAAAAGGGAAGAACGAAGAGGGGGGGAGGGCTAGAAGGACGCGAGTGCTTCGTCTACTACATTTCTGTTCAAACAAAAACGCATCAGATAAGAAAAGGGGAGATTTTAGGGCATTTCATATTGTGTCCGACTCAGGACGGATCGCATCGACTCGAGTAAAACCGCAACCGACTCGCACCGGATCGCAGCGGCTCGAGTCCGTATCGTGAGATCCGGCATGAGTCGGACATGATACGACTCAAGTCGGACCGATCCGGAGATGATCCAAGCCCGTCCGAGCGTGCTAGCGGATCGGGTCGGCCCAGATACGGGTCGACTCATACAAGTCGGCCCGATCTAGTATGATACGGTGAACCATGCATGATAGAGTTGCTTGGAAATGCCTATGGGAGATTGCTGTGATTCATCATTTTCCAGAAAAGCTTACCAGCAAGGCAAACAATTGTATTAATTTGCAATGTTTTCCATTATTCTCTATGGTAAAATTTATGGATATTTTCATTTTTCCAGGTGATCTGACAAGCGGACCTGTATCTCCATTATTATATGTTTTGGTGGCTAACATGCCGAATAGAATGATTAAGAAGGCTGAGAATCAGAATTGGATCCAACGTGTTCAGATTTTAAAAGCCCCATTTGCACTATACCACCTCCGATATGCAAATGATACCCTTTCATTCCTTAAGGGGGAATGTGGAGCAGCTGAGAATGTAACTATTCATTTTAGGGGGCTTCGAAGCATGCTCAATCAATTTTGATAAAACCTTCTGGTTGGTCTTCACATAGAAGATGATATCAACCTGTGCAAGTTTTACATGGGATGTAAAACAGAGCAACTGCCAATCATGTATCTGGGTCCTCCTCCACACTATGGAAGTATTGCTAAGTTCTGACTGGGACCCACTGATTCACAAAAGGCAAAAAAAGAAACTTGTCCACTTGGAAAGCAAAGCACCTGCCTTTGGGGGGTAGAATCACTTTGCTGAATTCTATGTTATCCACTATTCACTATATTGCTAATTTTTCTCATGTCTAAGACTGTTACAATTAAACTGGATCACATTAGATTTAGATGCAATGGTTTTTTTTTTTTTTGTGTGTGTGTGTGGGGGGGGGGGTTGATAGGGAACATGGAACATCTGCTGGTATTCCTCGTATGACATGGGAGAAAGTATGCAGACCAACTAACAAATGTGGTTTAGGGATGAAAAACTTGCAAATAATGAATTTGGCTTTACTAGGCTAGCTAGTGGTTATGGGAACTAACTAGTGAGGAGTCCCTATGGAAGAAAGTCATTGTCCATAAACATTATGAACAGTGTCACGGATTTTAACTTAAAGACAGAGAATAGTACTTTGGTGTCACCTTTATGGCGAGGAATGCTCAAAGCAGGCAGATTCCTACATCAAGAAATTTGGATGCAGGTTGGCAATGGTAGTCTTATTTTTTGGAATGATAAATGGGCTGGAGATAGTTACCTAAAGGATCAATTCCCCAGCATACACAAAATTGCAACAGATAAATGGTGTTTTGACAACCAATGTAATCATGTGCAGGGAAAGAGTACATTATGGTATGTTCGAACCAGAAGAAATCTAAAAGAAGATGAAAAAAGAGAGTACCTACATCGCATTGAAATGTTAACAAACATCCAAGCCAATGCTGAAACTAATAATGCAGTGATCTGGAACATGAATAATGGTTCCTTCTCAGTTAAATCCTTCTACAATCTTATGGAAAGTTACATCACCTTTAAAGGCTACGGCTTTATGTGGCCGCTTTTTTAAAAGACTTGTCACCAAGATGTACTACCAAAAATGGAACATGGATACTGGCACTTTCTGCTGCTTCTGTCAAATGGGTAATGAGGATATTGATCATTTAATGATTTATGCTCCCATGAGCTGGGAGGTCTGGCAAATCAGGCATCTGTTCTTCACATCAGTGTTTCAGAACATTCAAGATATGTGGGTGTTGAACCAAAAAATTCTACATATGCATGCATGCATCAAACAACATGATGCAACATACAGGCATGTATTTAGGAGTATAGATGTGTGTATGTGAAGAAATAAAAAAGGGAAGATACACATACCTCAAATCTGCAGTCGAAGCTCTCCACAGCAGTAACAAGAAGCCTCCAAGCCTCTACCAACAGCAGCTTCAAAATCTGCACTCCAACAAGCCAGCGGCAATGATCCTCCAGCACAAAACCTGCAACTAGGGGCTCAGCCGGCCAGCAGGGAGAGAGAAAGGGGGACTGGAGGGAGAGAGAGAGAGGGAGAATCACGGGAGAGAGAGAGCCGCAGGGATGGGTGGGAGCAATAAACAAAAAAAAGAAGAGAAAGAGGACCGAGCGGTCTCCCCATTCCGGATCCAACTCTCCTCCATCCTCATCTCTATCTCATCCTCATCCCCCTTTCATCCTTATCCCCTCTCATCCTCATCCCCTCTCCATCTCCAACTCTCCCTCTCTCACCCGATCACTACCCAGCCCTAGGCACCGGTAGGGGGTGCCACCGGTGCCCAGCGTGGCCTCCCTCCAAGCCTATAAAAGGCCTCCATCGGCAGCCTCCTCTCTCCGCCCGGTTCTAGCGCACAAGAAGCCTCTCGGCTGGCCTCCTCTCTCCAAGCTCCAGACTCCCTGCCGCAGCCTCCTTGCTCCAGGCCTACACAAGTAAAGAAGAGGAGAAAGAAGAGAAGAATCATAGTTTTTTTTCTGAGGCTTTGTAATTTCCGATTTTGGGGAAATAACGTTCTTTTGTTATGCATAGATCAATCTTCATGTAATTTTTTTTTTAAAGATGGTTCTACCATATCGATTGGTCGGCCATCAAATTAAAAATCAGAAGATTAAAAATCAAGGGTCTACCATATCGGTTGGTCGGCCATCAAATTAAAAATTAGAAGATTAAAAATCATAGTTCTACCATATTGGTTGGTCGACCATTAAATAAAATAAAAACAGAAAAAATAAAAAAAAGGATAATAAAAATCATGGTTCTGCCATATCGGTTGGTCGGCCATTAAATAAAATAAAAACAAAAAATAAAAAAAGATAATAAAAATCATGGTTCTTCCATTTGGTTGGTCAGCCATTAAATAAAATAAAAAGATAATAGAAATAATGGTTCTTCCATATTGTTGGTTGGCCATTAAATAAAATAAAAAACATAAAATAAAAATATAATAAAATTAATGATTCTTAAATAAAATAAAAAACAGAAAATGATAAATTAAAGTTAATGGTTCTTCTATTTGGTTGGTTGACCATTAAATAAAATAAAAATAGAAAATAAAAAGATAATAAAATTCTTAAATAAAATAAAAACAGAAAGTAATAAATTAAATGGTCCTGCCATATTGGTTAGTTGGCCATCTAAAATTAATTTAAATAAAAAACAGAAAATAATAAGTTAAAAATAATAGTTCTTCCATATTGGTTGGTTGGCCATTCAATAAAAATAAACTTAAAATAATAAAACAAAAAATAAAAAATTAAATTAATGGTTCTTCCATATTGGTTGGTTGGCCATTCAATAATAAATCAACTTAAAAAAAACAAAAAACAAAAAATTAAATTAATGGTTCTTCCATAATATTTGGTTGAAAAAAAATATATATATATATATATATATATATTAATCAGCCAATTAATTTAATTAATTTGTTAACCAATCAAATAACCAATTAAATTAAGTGGTTAATCATTTAGTTGAATTAACAAAATCCGTTAATTAATCAATCAACTAATTAAATTAACAAATTTGTTAATCAATCAATTAACCAATCAAATAAATTTGTTAATCAATCAATTAAATTGTTAATCAGTTAATTAATTCAATCAATCAATTAATTCAACTAACTAAGTTAATAAACTTTATAATCTACTAATTAATTCAATCAATCAAATCAACAAAATTGCTAATTAACTAATTAAGTTAATTTATTAAGCAATCAATCAATTAAATTAACAAAATTTGGTAGTCAATCAATTAACTTAACCAATTAAATTAATTTGTTAAAGCTGCTAACCAATCAATTAATATAATAAGTTTGTGACCCAATCAATCAACTAATCAAATTAAATTGTTAATAGATCAATTAAGTTAGTTGATTAATCGATCAACCAATGAAATCAACAGATATGTTAATTGAATGATTAATTCAACCAATTAAGTTGAAATTGTTAACCAAACAACTAAATAAAAAAATAAAAAAATAAATAGGTTAATTAATCAATTAATTCAACTAATCAAATTAAGTTGTTAATCAATCAACTAATTAAGTTAACTAATTTGTTAATAAACCAATCAATTAATCAATTTAATTAACAAACTTGTTAATCAATCAATTAATTTAATCAATTACGTTAAAATTGTTAATCGATTAACCAATTAAATTAACAAACTTGTTAATTAACTAATTAAGTCAATCAATTAAGTTAAATTTGAATAAACTAATTCAACTAACAAGTTTGTTAATTAATTGATTAACTTAACCAATTAAGTTAATTTGTTAATTCAACCAATTAAATTAACAAAAATTTATTAATTAACTAATTAACTTAATCAATTAAGTTAATGTGTTAATTAATCGGTTAATCAATTGATTGATTCAACCAATTAAATTAACAAATTTGTTAATCAACTAATTAAATCAACATGGCTCTTTCATATCGGTTGGATAACTAATGTCCTTTTCAAATTAAAAAAAAAATTGTGATAAAAATTTATCAGGTTCATTCATACTGGTTGAATAGCCTAAATTTAATGGTTCTATCCTATTGTTGGACTGACCACTTGATTTATGGTTTACTCTTATTGGTAGAGTGATCAAAAGTTATGATTATTGATTCATCCCTATAAATAGGTATAATCAGTGTCTTTTATAGTTCTGTCCTAACTAGGGGCCAGGCTACGAAGTCGTGATTATCCTATTAATAGATGGACCAATAAGAATATTTCTTTGTTCATTTTATATTGATGGGGTAATCATTAATTAAAGTGGTTATTTCCTACTAATGGATTAGTCATTAAATTCGGGTTTATTCATACTGGTTAAATGACCTAAAATAACTTTGTGGTTCCTTCATATTGGTTGAAGGACTATTAAAGAATATTCTTGATTATGTGGCAGCCTTCATGCCTTATCAATTAAGAGTATCCTTTAAACAGTCTATATTTTTTCAAAAAGTCTCAAATGAGATGACATACTGCCTAAATAATCCTCCATCTTTTTAAAAGATAATTAAAGGATAATTTCAAAGAATCTTCTACAAAATACCCACTCATTTGAAAAAACTTCAAGTATCCTTTAAGTATCCTCTAAAGGATATCCATGTAATTTTCCTCACTAAAAAAGAACAAAAAGTGACTTGCATGCATGTAATTAATCTTGCTTATTCCTGCTTTCTTTAAGCCTTAATTAGATAGTTAATCATGGGTTACCAATCTTTGATTGGTGTAATTAACACTGACCGAGATCAGTAAGGAGAGGTCAAGAACACGGATCTACAGTCGATCCAAAAGTCATTCAGACTTTGAGGTTAATCCTAAAAGTCTGCCTAAAAGAAAAGAGAATACGTTTTCAAAACTTAAAATTTTCTTTTCAAATTGAGATTTCCCCAAAGATTTTCAAATCCGACAAAGATTTTTCAAAATCAAAAGATTTTAATAAAAAAGGGAGTCTCACAGATTTAGCACGCCCGGTGGGACCTCTCTTTCCCTTCATCTTTCCATCCGATAAAGCACTTATCATGACAAGCCTAGCTTTTATGTTTAATATTTAGGTGCAAGAAAGTTCAAGGAATTCAACCCCAATGGCTGCTAAAGTCACGTACGGCCCGTTGGTTGTCGCTACTCGTGCCCAATGTGGGTATCTCACCAAGCCGACGTGCTTCGGCGAATTTCCAGCGATGATTGGATCTCCTTACTTCCTAGGGGTAGTTGCTGCACCGGAACCTACTCTGGCAAAGAGAACCAGGACCAGGCGCTCTTCCAACTCCTAAAGGAAGAACAACGATAGCAGACCCAATCGGGTCTATGCTGTCAATACATACCACATTGCACTAGCCTCCTCTTCCAACAGGAGGCCAAAGCAAAAGAAGATTGCTTGCCCGTCCATAACAGGAAAAACCATTTTAGTTCGAAATCTCCGCATCCATCTGGATGGCGGAGAGCCGATAATGCCAAGAACTCGCCATGTTCCGTCGGTTCCCGTATAGAACAGATTTGACATACTTCCAAAGATCTGCCAGGACAGGGCAGCCTTTAAGAAGAAGACTAAGAAGGCAAGAGCTCCTGGTCAATGGGGGCAAAAGATACCAACAAGGGCTCCGGATCAGCTGGAGCAAAAGATACCAACATGCCTTTAAAAAGAAGCAATCCTGTGGAAGACATGAATCTTTGACTTAAACAAATCTGGGTGACCAAAGAGGAAGCCCTAAAGATCCGCCGAACTAGGACTACTCTGGCTAGGCAAACTCCTCAAATGCTCAATGAGCTAGTGAGGCAAGTCATGAAAGAAGACTTCCGACCTCGTTCCCCACAAGACCAAAAGAGAAAAGGGGCCTATAAGGCCAAAAGACAACAACAACAAGATCAACAGAGGACTTCGGTCTTCTCAAGACTAAGGGCACCGCCTCCACAAATTCCCAAGAAAAGAAGAGTCACGCAAGTGACAGAAGACGGCATTTGGATATATACCTGCTATGCCTCAAGCACAAGCAACAGACTAAACCTGTTGCCAGAAGACCATGTTGAGATTGCTAACATAGCACAATGAGATAGGCCTTTGACAAGGCAAGTAGAACAAACTAGGCAATGGCTCAACCAGAGGACTATGGGAACCAATCCACAACCTCGAGAAGGTGGAGCCGTTGCCACAAAAGGCGACGGTGAAGACGGGCTAGATGCCCACGAAGCAGATCCTGGTCCAAAACAGGCCGATCCAAGCTAGCCCCTGACCATGGAAGAAATCAAGTTGGAAAATCAGCAACTCAAGACCCTCCTGCTGGGTCTTATGCAAAAATAGAAGACCAGCAAAGAACATGCAGATGAATGGGCCTCCTCCCAGGGTAGTCCCCATGCCAGCTGTGATCAGGCCCCAAGTTCTCGGTATTAACTTCGCCCCGGATGAAGCCGTAGGAAATCGAGGCGAAGAATTAAACCACAATGCTCAACAGTCCCACGCTTCTGCCGAAGATGCTGTGATGTCCCAAAAACACCTGATTGAGCAGATAGTAGAAGCCAAAATGGCCGAACAGGGTGACGGAATAAGTACCTTTGACTTATACAAGGTACCCTTCCCTGTACATCACCTGTTCAAGAAGCTACCTCCTAGTCATGTGAAGCGTCCCAAGTCCACAAGATATGACGGAGAGGGATTTGCCCAGGAGCATATCCCCCACTACATGAGCGACCTGGAAGAACTAGCCATGGAAGAAGCGTACCTACTGAGGTTCTTCTCGACCTCTCTAACAGGTACGGCATTCTAATGGTATGCCAAGCTGAAACCCAATTCTATCAGTAATTGGGAAGAAATGTAGAAGTTTCTGGACTGATTTAAAGTTTTAGAACGGAAAGTGACCATCACAGAGCTGATGGCGTTAAAACAAGGCAAAAGCGAATTCGCCATTGACTACATCAAGAAATGGCGGAACACTAACATGAAGTGCGACAATCCGCCAGTGCATGAAGATGCGGTGAAGCTCTGCAAAATGAGCCTTAAACCATAAATAAATGAGAAGCTGATTGGGGCGAACATCAGGAACTTTGACCAGTTAAATAATATAGTGTCGGAGATCGAAATGTTCTTCGCCAACAACCCAACTGTGAGTTTCAACAAGGGGAAGGCTCCCAAGGTACGAGCTTATAGTGCCACGGAAGTAAATGCTGTCGACTTTGCTTTGACAGTAGAGAAGGCTGGGAACAAACCCCGTACAAATGCATCCACGTCAAACAGCAAGGCTAGGGGCAAAGTGTCATCTCTATCCCTCAGTGAGAAGATGAAAAAGTCGTACTCCTTCACTAGGGAGCATACCAAAAAGTTGTTCGACACTTCTGTTCGGGCCAATCTACTGGCACTTCTGGAGCCGAAAAGGCCGGCGGAAGTCGGGAAGACAAATCAACCAAATTATTGCTCATATCATTGCATGTTGGGGCATGTGGTGGAAGATTGTTACCTCTGCAAGGATGAGATTGAGAAACTCATCCAAGAAAGTGCAATTAGGGGTGTTCACTATTTGGTTCAACTCGAAAAACCAAACCGAACCAGACCAAATTTTCGGTTTGGTTCGGTTTGAAAACTAGTTCGATTCGGTTCGGTTTCCAAGTCCCTTCAACCCGTAGAAACCGAACCAAACCGAAAATAAAAAATAACGTTATATTTAAATTTCTCCAACATTTCGTGACACATAGCACTCACCAACCTCTACAAACGGGCACGTTGAAGGTTCTCCAACACTGCTCCAGCACCCACATGATGGGTCACACTGAAGGATTTACCTTAACTATTATAAGGAAACAAAACTCTTTAGGTTGGCCGATGTCAGGCTAAAGCTAGCTCCCTGTGCAATGCAACACCATTCATCCAGGATTTTAGTCCGATACCGGAAGTCTTCTTTTATCAATTTTGCACAGGGTCTATAATGGGAAGGGTCCTGGGGTTTATTGCTTGCAGGTGGGCCGGTGGCCCAATAAGAACTTTAATGCCAAACAAGTAGGTAAATGGGCTCAGTAAATCCAAAGAAAAATTTTCTATAGTTAAGTCGGTTCAAATCGATCCAAACCGAAGTAAACCGAACATTTTCGGTTTGGTTCGATTTGGTTTGGTTTGAAATTTTTTTTTCTCTAAACCAAACCGAACCGAACCGTAAACACCCCTAGGTGCAATAGAAATGGGGAAGTATCTGGTGAGTCCACCCCAACCGCATCAAAAGCTGAGGCAGGCCTTTGCAGTGAATGCAATCCATGTAAGTGAAGATTCATCTTGGGACGAACCAGAAGAATACATGGATTCCTCTCAGGAGCGAGAAGCCATACCAGACTCTACCCCAACAACGCCAATATATACACTAGCAACACCTCCTCCAGAGTATTCTATCAGGAACACATTGGAAGAAATTTAAGATAGTTTGGTAGAATTGTCTCAACAATAAACGGACCTGACTCGCAAGATGGAGGAACTCTCGGAGCAATTGACTGAAGTTTTGACAGAAAACAGAGCCCGTCGGTCCATCTCAACTGAAGAATCAAGATCTGTGCAGAAGTGCAGAAAGGGCAAACATGTGATTGACCTGAATAAAAAGCCAAAAATCCAGTACAAAAAGCCAGTGTTCTATGTGGAAGAAGATGCAGTCATTGCAAGGGCGAGTCCAGAGACATTCCTATGGTTGAAGAAAGCCTACGAAAGAGGCAAGCCATAGGCAAAGAAGATCAAGGAATAAGAATCAAAGGCAATGCGTCCCTCAAGAAGCAATATTCCTTCCCAGAGGAAAAGACCCCGGAACTATTCAAATTGTGTATGAGGCATGAGGTAATGGCTTTGCCTAAACCTAGAAGATAAGAAGAAGATTTTGAAGGTAATATACCCCGATATTGCCCACATCACCGCTCCGGAGGCTACTCCATCGAGCAATGCATTGGTTTCAAAGATGAAGTGGAGAAACTGATCCAAAGTGGTAGGATAGATATAGGCAAATATCTGGTGAATCCTCCACGTCCTCACAACCTAAGTGTCAATACATACACAACAAATGTGTTATATATAAAGACCGAAAGCGACGGGAAGATGTCGGCTGCAGCAAAGGTAAGCTCTTCCAGCAATGGTCAAAGAATGGTATTCGGTGAGTACCAGATGTTGCCAGACAAGGTTGTGGAGCAAGCCATCAAGACCACCTTCGAGCGCAACCAGCCAGAAGAAGAATGGACCGCAGTCCAAAAGAAGAAGAAAAAGCAGTCTCCCGTGATAAAGAGGGAAAAGAAGAAGGCCCCTACTCAAGCACCTCTGCCGTCAAAGATGCCGGCTCAGTCCCGTCTCATTAAAGAGGCGGCTAGAAAGAAAAAACAAGAGAAAAATAAAAAGAAAAATGAAAGGAGAAAACTCAGAAAGAAGGAAGAGCAAGCCCATGCTGCAAATATGCCAGAGCCTGAGATGACGCCTCTGCAGAAACTTCATAAGATCATCGATGAATTGGAGGACTATGCTCCATGTCATCCGGTAAAAAGGGGGCCACTAGATAAATACATACCTTGGGAAGAAATGGAGAAGAAATCTCGTCTGAAATGTTGACTGATACAGCTCCAACAACATATGAAGAATATAGAAAAAGAAGCTCTCCATGATGATGAAGAGGTTGCTGCCTTCTGGGAGGGAGAAGTGACTTTAGAAAAGCTAAAAAAGAAATTCCAATCGTTCTCCTGCAATATAGCCTGTATGCAATTTCAAGCTGAAAGTGGTCCAACTGATGATGAAATTAGGTGCGTTTCACCTAAATCCAGAAGACCTCTGGCGACATACCAGAGAAGAAATAACTCGCAGAGTCGAGGAAGAGGCCAAGGCAGAAACCGGAATGGTAGGCGTGACAAAGGCAAGAATGCTACAAGCGAAGATAAGGTGATCCATTTCAGGGGAGAGATCCCGAAGCCGGCCCCAGAGCCAGAAGTGAGGGGGAATGTCTACTTTTACCCCTCATCAGATGAAGAAACATGACCTTTAAAAAGTCCTGAAGAAGCGGGCCCCGCAGTAAATCCTGATGAAGCAGGTCCTTCAACACCGCACAACGCCGCAAAAGACATGAAAGCCTTGGCTGACATATTCGATGAAGGCCTGAGGGTCGACTCTCAGGAGAAAGAGGTTTCAGCTGAGGAAGCTCCAGAAGAATCAAGACAGGAGAAAGCACTTGCTGAGATTTTGAAAAATGTAGCTGAGATACTGCCATCAGTCGAAAAAGCTCCGGCAAGAGTAGATGGGAAGATTCTGCAGACAATGAAAAGAATGCCTACATGCCTCAGCATATGGGAAGCCATCTCCCTAAGCAAAGAGTTGAGGGAAGCCCTCATCACTGTCTTACAAAACCCAGAGGCCTATAAAATCCACATGGCCGAAGTCCAGGCTGAATTGTACACAGTGTACGAAGCCACGGTGACCTTCACCGATGAAGACATGTTGCTAACTTCTTCCTGTCATAATAGGCCATTATATATGAAAGGTCACATCAACGGGCGAGAGATAAATCGGATCTTGATAGATTCGAGATATGCCGTCAATATCATGTCATTCAACGCCTACCAAGCATTGAACCTCATGCCTTATATGAAGAAGGTACAAGGGGTTACTATCTCAGGATTCAACCAAAATTCAAAAGAGGCTCTGGGACGAGTCAATGTTGAGTTGATTCTGGATGGCTGGGTGACCCAGATGTCATTCCTCATCGTCAACTCCAATACGTTTTTCAAGGCAGTCCTAGGGAGGCCTTGGCTGCACAAGAATTGGGTTGTTCCCTCTACCTTACATCAATGCATCAAGTACACCAAAGACGGCAAGCAACACCGAATCTTTGCGGATCGGGAGCCGTTCAAAGCCTATGATTGCCATCATGCAGATGCGCGATTATATTTTGACAAAGATATGGACCTGACGACAGGTGGAGCCCGTAGCAAGGGAAAGCATGTGATGAAGGAGTTCTCCGATGAAGAGGGAGGCATAACCATAAATGAAGCCAAGGCTGAAAAGTTCAGACAAAAGCTGAAGACCCTCACTAAGGACGGGAAGTCCGTCATCAATCTAGAAGCAAACTTCATCAGCAAAGGTGTGAAGGCAAGTGTCCGCATGACACTCAATTTAACGAAGCTGGCCTATCAAAGGGAAGTTCATACGGTGGAGGAGCTTAAGACCTTCATTGTCCCACACAAAGACAATCGGCGAATTGTCTTCCATAAGGGAGACTTGGTGCCTGAAAATCCCCCAAAAGATGATTTTGGGATAAAAGCGCCTCAACAGGAGGCCGAAGAGGAAATCTTAGAATTAGAAGATATGCCCTAATACATCAAGAAGATGTGCCAACATCAGAAAATTCCAGATAAGCAAAGTCTAGTCAGAAGCAAGTTCCTTCAAGCACTCTGGCATCCAGCCGAAGTGAGAGGGGGCAGCCTCCCTTCTCTAAGCAAGATCAGAGAGGTTTAGGCTACGGTTGACGCCGGGGTCCCTCTGTCCACTAGGCAGTTAATATGGTGAGCCTGTCATCATCTAAAGCAAAAGGACAGACCTCAAAAACAAAGGATGACAGTCCAGAAGAAGAACCTCTGCAGCTAGCCTCTCTGGAGGGTTCTAGTTCGGTGGAAGAAGAGTCAGTATGGCATGAAGTTTATGTCGCCGACACTGACGAAGAAGAAGATTTTGTGGATGTTCAACCAACTCCACGAGAAATGGAAGATGGCGGGCAAACAATCGATGAACTGAAAGAGATCGACCTAGGTGGACCAGAAGATTCGCGTCCGATCTTCCTAAGTGCTTTGTTGAGCGAGGAAGAAAAGCAAGCATATACAGAAGTGCTCCTAGAGTATAGGGACTATTTTGTCTGGAACTACAAAGAAATGCCCAGCCTAGATCCTTCAGTGGCAGAGCATCAACTGGCCATCCTCCCTGATGTCAAGCCAGTAAAACAGGCCCAAAGGCGGATGCGCCCAGAATTAGTAGTCAAAGTATATGCAGAAGTTGACAAGATGCGAGAGGTTGACTTCATTGAAGAATGCATCCATCCAGTATGACTGGCCAAGATTGTGCCAGTAAAGAAGAAGAATGGCCAAGTTCGAATCTGTATCGACTTTCAGGACTTGAACAAGACATGCCCCAATGATGACTTCCCACTGCCCATTACTGAAACAATAGTGGATGTCACTACAGGCTTTGAAGCATTGTCCTTCATGGATGGGTCTTCATGATACAATCAAATCAAGATGGCCGTGGAAGATAAAAATTTTACAGCCTTCATAACCCTTAAGGGTATATTCAATTACAAGCGAATGCCCTTTGGGCTCAAGAATGCTAGTGCCACCTATTAGAGGGCCATGACAAAAATATTTGACGAAATACTACATGACCTGGTCGAATGCTATGTTGATGACCTAGTCGTGAAATCAGAAAGAAAAGAAGACCATCTGGCTGACCTCCGGAAGGTGTTCGAAAGGCTTCAACAATATCAGTTGAAGATAAATCCCTTAAAATGCGCCTTTGGCGTTTTCAGTGGCAAATTCCTCGAATTTATGGTCAGATACCGGGGCATAGAAATTGATCCCGACAAAATCAAAGCTATCCGAGAGTTGCCTCCTCCTAAGAATCTGACGGAGCTTAGATCTTTGCAAGGCAGGTTAGCTTACATAAGGAGATTCTCTAATTTGTCGAGAAGATGTCGACCCTTCTCAAAGCTGACAAAGAAGGGGGCACCCTTCATATGGGATGAAGAATGTCAACAAGCCCTAGACAAAATCAAAGATTATCTCCTCAATCCGCCAGTACTGGGGGCACCAGTACATGGCAAATCTCTAATCTTGTACATTGCGGTTATGGACGCATCACTGGGGGCATTACTCGCCCAAGAAAATGAAGATAAGAAAGAGCAACCTCTATACTATCTAAGCAGAATGTTGGTGGGTCCCGAACACCGATACTCTCCTATGGAAAAAATGTGTTTGGCCCAAGTATTTGCTGTAAAGAAGTTGAGGCACTATCTCGTGGCACACAAAGTGCAAATGATATTGTGGTATGATCCGCTGAAGTTCCTCCTCAAACACCCCGCATTGTCAGGAAGACTAAGGAAGTGGGCCTTACTCCTCATGGAATTTGACATCACATTTGTGCCTTAGAAGGCGATAAAGGGACAAGGCATGGCCGAATTCTTGGCAGCTCATCCCATCCCTGAAGACTTTCCTCTGAACAAGGAATTGCCAGATGAAGAAATACTGTCGGCACAAGAAATAGCCGAAGTGCAGCAAGCAGAAATCAAGACATAGCAGTTGTATTTTGACGGGGCGTCAAGAACTGTCACAAAGCCTGACGGCACATCAACAACCCGAGCTGGGGCTGGGCTTGTCCTCGTTACTCCAAAAGGTGGGGTGCTACACCATTCGTGTGCACTCATGGAAGCGTTGACAAACAATGAAGCAGAATATGAAGCTCCGATAGTGGGGCTAGAAGTTGCCCTGAAAATTGGTGTTCGGTGCATCCAAGTATACGGAGACTCCCTCCTTGTCATCAGACAGGTCCTCGGGATCTTCAAAGTAAAGAAGACAGAATTGATAGCCTATCATGCCGCTGCTCTGAGGCTAAGCGAAAGATTTTACACCTTTAAAATAGAACATGTCAAAAGGGGGCAGAATGCTCAAGCTGATGCCCTCGCCAAATTAGCCTCCGCTCTAAAGTTGCCACCAGCAGGCGAGGCTGAAATCCTTGTAAAGGACAGAAGACTCTTCCCAAGCTCCTTAAATGAAGAAGATGGCTTAACAGTGTTCGAAGTCAACATCGTTGAAGAAAATGAAGCAGAAGAAGAAGATTGGCAGATTCCCATCATCAAAGTCAAGGAGGGATGGCTTCCAGATGAAAAAGCTGAAAGGATATGATTGCTACGCCGGGCAGTGTCCTATAGGATGATCGGCGGGGTTCTATATCGACTGGTCCTTGAAGACAAAAATGCGGTCCTCTTAAGGTGTCTCTCACCAAAAGAGGCGCATAATATAATGAAAGAAGTTCATTTCGGGGTTTACGGAGCGCATCAGTCCAGACTAAAAATGAAGATTAACATCAAAATCAAAAGCTTCTTTTGGCCGACAATGTATGCAGATTGCGAGAAGATGGCTAAGAGTTGCCCTCAATGCCAGCTTTTGGGCCAATTCCCAGAAGGCCTCTAAACTAGTTACATCAAAAGACCTTTCGCCCATTGGGGAATAGATGTAGTAGGCCCGCTCCCACCTTCATCAAAAGGGTGTAAGTATATTCTAGCTGCTACAGAATACTTCACGCGCTGGGTAGAAGCCGTCCCGCTGAAAGAAGTCACAAGAGAAGTAGTGTCGCGCTTTGTCCAACACAATATCATATACAGGTTCAAGACATCCAGCCAAATCACTTCGGACAATGGTACCCCCTTCAAGAACCAGACAATTTACAAGATGGCGGCAAAATTCCATATTGATTGGAATGCGTCTTCAATCTACTACCCTCAAACTAATGGCATGGCCAAAGCCTTCAACAAGATGCTTTGCAAGCTGCTGGTAAAGATTAGCGAAGGACAAAATCGAAACTGAGATGAAAAGATACATGAAGCACTATGGGCCTACCGTACAATCTACAAAACCCTTACAGGCTGCTCGCCATATTCCCTAGTGTATGGGACAGAGGCGATAATTCCAATTGAAATTGAATTGACTTCTTATCGGGTTGCTTTGCATTATAAATGG
The DNA here is from genome assembly GCA_030544215.1 of Zantedeschia hybrid cultivar. Lineage (NCBI taxonomy): Eukaryota > Viridiplantae > Streptophyta > Magnoliopsida > Alismatales > Araceae > Zantedeschia > Zantedeschia hybrid cultivar. The sequence goes on along the minus strand of JARZZO010000002.1, from coordinate 55,407,079 downwards.
CAAGAAAACGACCTAAATGAAACACAAAGGCGCTACAAGGAGTTGGCAGACCTCGATAGTAAAAGATTGGCAGCTTATCAACGCCTGCAAGTCTATCAGGCCCGAATGTCTAGGGCTTTTGACAAATTGGTAAAAGAAATGATATTCAAGAAATGCGACCTTGTCATAGTTAAGCAAAAAGACGTGATGACAGCTCGTACGAAGAACAAGTTCAAACCAAATTGGATAGGGCCCTTCATAGTCAGTAAAATATATGAAGGTGGTGCTCATAAATTGGTTGATGAAAACGGCAATGCAGCTTTTCCCCCACTGAATGGGCGCCACATGAAATTGTATTATGCCCCAGAGTATGAGCTGTCTGAAAATACACAGCTAAAGAAATCCTGAAAAAAAGAAAAAGAAAAAAGAGGAGCTTAAAAACGAGGTGCTCCGACAGACTTGATTGGTCTTCTCACTAAAAAAGGAAGCCAATTAAGGGCAAAAAGGTCTAAAACCCGGTTGAGGTGAAAACCCGCAAAGACGCCTCAGGCAAAAATGGAAAACCCTGCTGTGTGAAAACCCGCAAAGGCACACAAGCAAAAATAAGAAGGGGCTAGCCTTGGCGAAAATCCGTGAGGGCGCTATAGTTAGTAAAAAAGAGAAAAAGAAAAAGAAAAAAAAGAAAACAACCTATTGGGAGAATGACTCGAAAAAAATACCCCGATGGGAGGAGAATTCTCCTCGCTTATTCTTGGTGAGGGTTGAGTTTTCTCACATCCTTACCCAGGGAGGATGTCAGAGTTGTCAATGACGAGAAAATCTTTAGATCACTCCATAAGGGTAGAGTGACATTCGATAAAGGGTTACGACCGAGACGACGATGAAGATGTCCTCCCGACTCGGTAAAGAAATGGGAAAATCCGATCTTTACCTTGGATAGGTCCCTCCATCCCAAAGTGGCCTGTCCCGTCAAGCAAAACAAACAAGAAATCCAAGTAACCGCAAGTTTTCAGCCCAAAGAGCCGTTGTATCCCAAAATCTAAAGTTTCCGACCCAAGGAGTCATTATATCCTTAAAACCCAAATACCCTGTCCCACCAGGGGAACTTCCACTAAAATACCAAATTCATGGCTACTTGGAGCCTTTACTCTTAGGAAACCCAAATCCCATGGCTACTTGGAGCCTTCATCCCCTTGCAAACAAAAAAAGTTCATGGCTACTTGGAGCCTTTACTCCCATGAAACCCAAATCTATGGCTACTTGGAGCCTTTATCTCTTTGAAATCCCAAATCCCATGGCTACTTAGAGCCTTTATCCCCTTACAAACCAAATCCCATGGCTACCTGGAGCCTTTACTACCTCGAAGACTGAAATTCACGGCTACTTGGGAGTCTTTACTCCCATGAAACCCAAATCCCATGACTAATAAGAGCCTTTACTCCCATGAGACCCTAAGATTCATGACTACTTGGAGCCTTTACTTCCTTGAAATCTCAAACCTATGGCTGCTTGGAGCCTTTATCTCCTTACAAATTCAAAATTCATGGCTACTTGGAACCTTCATCCCCTCGGAAAGTCAAATCTTCCGTCCCATCGGAGAAGTACATCACAAGAGCTATTTTTACAACATATAGCAAAGAGTTCATCCTATCAAAAATATGGGATGTACTGAAGAATCATAAGGTGTCCGAGACAAACTCTCGGGGTGGCCGAAAGGAATGATGATATCCGAGACAAGCCCTCGGAATAACTCAAAAAAAAGAAAAGGGCAAACAGGTAACTCAATCTCGAGTAGGTGGTTCAGGAGGGTCTTCGGTCTGGCGAAGAAGTCCTAGCTTGTGAAGATACTTCGCCCTTTCCCTACGAACCTCAACAAGGAAAATGTTTGCAGCCGCAATGATAGGAGCGCCCTCCTCTAAGCATTTCTTATATTGCCTCATGTGATGGCGCAAAGCGGCAAGATAAGATATTTTTCCCCCAATACTGAAAGGGCAGAGTTCCGCCGGCACTGCAGATTGGCAAGCTCCTCGGCAGTTCTCTCTCTCAGCCTTACTGGCACAAATGTTTCAGTCCTCGAAATGGCTAGCTTGGCCTCAAAAGCTGCGGGGGCATCTTCAACTGGCGTTGTTACAAAGAAAAAGGAATAAATGAAGGCCTCATAGAATAACCAAATAAGAAAGCAACGGAAGCAAGTACAAAGGAGAAAACTAACCTGGAACTGAGTTAGGGGTCTGAAGATCTTCAACAGTCTGAGGAAGGAGACAAAAGAACAATGCCGGTAGAACCCTTTGAAGGAGAAGGAGAGACAGTCCTCTCAACACATAATTTGACGGAACTAGAAGCTATGTCAGAATAAGACAATAGCACTATCCGAATGGAGTCCTCCGAGGCGGCAGAAAGGGAAACCGTAGGAGAGGCCATTCCAAGAGCCGGTCGCCACGGGACCAGCGCACGACTACTAGTCTCAAAACCCATGGCCGACCGGAAATCAGATTCTGCATCTAAAAGTATGACGGTGTCTCCTGAATGAGCGGAAGACGCAGAGTTTGTTATAAAGAAAGCAAAGTCAAGACAAAGTCCAACAACAAAATGAAAATAAGCAAGGCAAGAAAAGAAAATGGCTCTACCATAGACTAAAAGCTCGGAAGAACGTTGATAGACAACCATAGCCAGCGACATGTCAGGAGTTGAAACCTCAGCTGATGTGGAAGAAGCCCGTTCGGCTTCGCTCGAGGCTGTAGCTGAATCAACAGTTGCAGGAATAATAGCTACGAGACAATCAACGTCAATTTAACAAAGAAAAAGGAAAAAAAGGCCCTGAGGGAAAAAAAAAGAACAATTACGCAAAGGAGTGCAGTCTAATATAGTAGCCTTCGAAAGAGCTATTTCCAAACGAATAGCCTCCGAAAGTAGAGCCTCTGGTCCCACCAGAGGAGCATTGCTGGCGAAATTCCCAAAGGAGCCGGGAGCAGTGGAATCCTCTATAGGATTCATCGCCTCAGGCAGGGGTATAGAGGCCAGCCGGTCCAAGTCTGCGGTAGTCAACCTTGTACCCAGAAGAGAAGTCATCAGAAGTAAACATTAGGAAGCACAAAATAATGAAGAAAACGAGAAGACTATACTAGGGTCAGAATCTCCTGACAATAACTCTTGCTCCACTTAGTTGAAAAGTGGGATGTCCGTCAAGTCGGGCTCAAAAGCTCCCCAATCGCAGACCCCAAGGTCATCTTGGGCTGTTTGCCGAGCATTTCCTGTCGGATCTAATGTCCTTTGTGGCAATGAATGGCGGAAATAAATCTGAAGAGGTGGCTCCTCGGGAATATTTACAGTTGAAGAAAAAAGAAGGCGTAAAGTCAGAAAAGCAATTCAATAGCAAAAGAAAATCGAATAATCAGCCTTACAAACAACTATAGTCCCACCGACAAAAGACTGTATACCTGAGGGTGGTGACGAAATGCCTTCTGGAAAAAGGTCTTCAAACTCGACATCGCGCTCATCCTGGGCGGGAGAATGAGCAAATGGGCTAGGCGATCACGGAAGATCCAAGCAGGGCTGGACAACCCTGCAGGACTCTTCCTCTACCTGCCTTCGCCGTTTGCGCAATGAAGCCTTTTTAACAGAAGCGACTAATCTGCCTATTTCACTCGGCGCTGAAATAGGTGCAGGGATAGGCTCAACAGCTGAAGCAATGTCTAGCCTGACGGGCGACTTGGCAGTCGGCGAAAAAGAAGAAGCAACAGGTACAGAGTCTGATGCTAGAACTGAAGAAAAATATCAATAATAATAATAATAATAATAATAAAAACTAAAAGCAACAAGCAGAAATGATAAGTGATTACCGTCACAACCAAAAGGCTCAAGAGGCTACGTAATAAGGGTCTGAAAGCACATGTCCAGCTGGGTGGCAGCCTGGCCAACGGCTCGCTAAACGTCTCCAACAGTGGTGGCTCGTGTCACAAGAAAAGCCTCGCAACGGGGACTAAGTTGACACAACATATGGCTAATGTAGCCCAACCAATGACGAGCCGGGTTATCGTTAAAGACCCATATCGGCAACAAAGTATCCAATGGAACCTTCGGTCGAAAGCTACAATATGTCAAGAAATCTGCAGTCCAGAAATAGCCAGGTGATGCTGCAGCATAAAAGTCTTATGTTGATGATGAGCCTTTCTTCCCTTTATAAGCATGCCGAGTAAAGATCCTTTCCTTTCCGATCCCGCGCAGACCTTTGAAGCGTCAGAAGAGGAAAAAGCAAAGACTGAAGCACCACCGTGTGTAGTCCCAGAAACACGGATGTCCCTACTCCGTTGACTGAAGTTGCCACCATGACGCCACCACCAAGTAGCAAAGGTGACCGTCATCCCACCCTCATATGTGGGCAAAGGAACGTGAAGCTTGTCGCCAGGAGCCTTGTACTAAAAGAAGTTCCACCACATGCGAGCCACCAAATGACCATTGCGGCTTTCATATACGCGTGGTAAATCAGTAAAAGTGAAGCCTGGAAGTACTCTCTGGTCATATCCAAAGTTCCGCGAGAAGCGATGAGGATAATAAGGTTCAAAGACAACAGTCTCCCCTTTTCTTCAATACAAGGAATCCAGGACGGGTACTCTGCTGCCAGCCATCAAAAACATCTGTGTTATGACCCATCTCACCTGTCTATGGGTCAAACCGAGAGCGGTCTATAGCACCCTCTCTATCAGCAAATGGTCTGAAGTGCCGCGAAGAATGGTCAAAATCCAGCCGCCGAGAGGACTGAAAAGGGATAAACCCAAATGTATCTCGAGCAAAGGATAACTGGCGGGCTCTGTCTCCACCCTGTTGGCCTGCAAACCTCAAGATGGTCGGAAAAGCTATGTCCACCTCATCCCTAACAGGTGTCAAACCAGGAAGTAATAATCATGCCCAAACACTGACGTAGTGAGTTGCCATCACTACGGAACACCGTGGCGGATCAGCTGAGCTGCTAAGCGCCCCGAAAGAATGATATATGCCCGCTAAAGCAGCAGGTGCAATCGTCAGTCGACTGCCAGTGGCTAAGCGGCAAGTTGCCAGAAGAACCTCGTGTCGCAGAACCCCCTCATTGCCGTAGGATACGGCAAAAGTGACCAGCCAGTAAGCAAGGAAAGCAGCCGTAAATGTAACAACATCAAGTCCCCAGGGATTAGCTGTCTGAAGAGCTGGCTCGATAACAACACTATAAGGCGGAAGCCTACTCCTAGGGATCTTAGGAAGACTCTGCCTTCCTGAAATATCCGCAAAATACTTTTTGTAATACAAAGGGCCTCCGTAGAAGTAACAGACCCAAACTGACATAGAGACTCGGCCAAGCCTGTTGGAACTGCCCGCCCTCTGAAGAAGAAGACCTCCTGGCTTTAGCGAGATCCTTCCATACTGTCAAAAGATAGCGGTAGCAATAAGGGGTCTCGTAGGAACCAACTCCGTCTGTCACACTGCGGTAAAACTCATCCAGAACTGCCTCCTCATAAGGCTCGCCTGTAATAGGAAACTCGGAGATGCGGTGAAAGGCCCATAGATCTAATGCTGTCTTGCCCTCTGCAGTGGCAATAGTATTGGTTTGCAAGAGATACCTCTCTGCCAAAGCTTGAATAAAACCTAAATAATAGGGATAGCTATACTGAGCTGTTGCTGCTGCTTGGTATATACCCACATTCTCTAACAATTGGCCATTGTGCCGCAAGATGTACTGAAGCCACTCTGTCGCTCCTGAGTGGAAGTTATGCGAGGCTCTCATTTTCAGACGTCCTTGCCAACTAGGACGATCCCCCGAGATGATGTCGCAAAGTAAAGCCGCATGGTCAAATGACTCGTGCATGGAACTCTCTGCCGCCCCAGTCAAAAAGGAGCCCACTAACTGCCCAGAACCAGCTGCAGGAAGACCGCCTGAAGAAGCCCATATTGCAGGCTGGAATGTATGAGAAGTACAATGCACCTGCAACAAATCCCGTATTGGGCCAATCTGCGATAAAGACGGGTATTCCCATATCCGACGTGCCAGAGGCGGAAATGCCGGATACGAAGTAGAAATCAAACCATCCATGCTGTCTCTCTTTAGAAGAACAGCCCGCTCCAAGTCACGCTAGGTCTCAAGAGGCAAAACCATATCTGCTCTGTCCTCAGTAGGAAAAGCTTGTGTGAGCAATTCCTAAATAGCAAAGTCTGACGGGAGGTGTTGTTTCAGTCTAGCATCCCTGAAGAAGTAGAAGAATGCGTGCTGTGTCGATAGGAGCAATATCGTCAGAAGTGACCCGGAAGTAAGAATATGCCACCCAGGTAAAACCAAAGTCGAGTGCAGGTTGCTCGGAACCAGCCCCTTCCATGGCCTCAGCTGATCCCGTAGCAGAACAATCTTCGATAGTTACCATCTGGTCAGGGTGCAGGAGAAAGAAACTGCAAAAGCAAAGAAAGAATCATACAAACAAGCGAAATACAAGCAAAAACACAAAATATATGGCAAGGATGACAACAGCCTAAAGACGCTAAAAGTCTGGAATACGGGCAAATTTAGGATTCAAGGACCTAAAAAGATGCAAAGCTAGGGTAGTTATCACCCCTCAAGTTTCAAAGTGGGAGATTTAAATCCTATGAACCAAAATAAGAGAGTATCAAGTCCCCAAAGCCTTAAGGCTCAGACTCTCACTCTCAAAAGTCTACTTGGGTAATGAAAGCCAGAGGTTCCAAACCCGAAGCAAGATTGGGACTTCGTCAAGCTCGAGGAGCCATCAGAAGTTACCAATCAGAATATCCAAGACATTGAAGGCAATTCCAGACGAACAAGGAAATTTAAAGTTCAGTCGGGAACAGATAAGTGCAAATCCACACATGCAATCAATGCAGTGCAAAGTCAAATCAATAAGATGCACGTGAGACATGCCTTCAACGCTGTCTCCGGCATGCCTCTCGTGGGGGGCAATTGTTGAACCAAAAAATTCTACATATGCATGCATGCATCAAACAATAACATGCAACATACATGCATGTACTTAGGAGTATAGATGTGTGTATGTGAAGAAATAAAAAAAGGAAGATGCACATACCTCAAATATGCAGTCGAAGCTCTCCACAGCAGCAACAAGAAGCCTCCAAGCCTCTACCAACAGCATCTTCAAAATCTGCACTCCAACAAGCCAGCGGCAATGTTCCTCCAGCACAAAACCTGCAACTAGGGGCTCAGCCGGCCAGCAGGGAGAGAGAAAGGGGGACTACAGGGAGAGAGAGAGAGGGAGAATCGCGGGAGAGAGAGAGAGACACAAGGATGGGGTGGAGCAATAAACAAAAAAAAGAAGAGAAAGAGGACCGAGCGGTCTCCCCATGAGAACCGTCGGCCTCATCCCCATTCCGGATCAAACTCTCCTCCATCCTCATCTTTATCTCATCCTCAACCCCTCTCATTCTCATCCCCTCTCCATCTCCAATTCTCCCTCTCTCACCCGACACTACCCAGCCCCCCTACCAGCGCCTAGTTGGCACCAGTAGGGGGCAAGGAATTCCGGATCGGATCGGGTCCCCGAATCGGGACCAGCCGATCCCGATCCGACTCGGATCGGATCGGCCAGTCCGACTCGGCCGGATTAAAAAATAATAAAAAATTAAAAAAAATCAGAAAAAATCAGAAAAAAATAAAAATAAAATCAGAAAAAATTACATACATATTATTCAATTGATGTACAATAAGAATGAATGCAATTCATGTACATCCATAAAAAACCCTAAACCCTAAAACCCTAAACCCTAAACCCTAAACCCTAAACCCTAAACCCTAAACCCTAAACCCTAAACCCCTAAAACCCAAACCCCAAACCCCAAACCCCAAACCCCAACCCCAACCCCAACCCCAACCCCAAACCCCAAACCCCAAACCCCAAAACCCCAAACCCCAAACCCCAAACCCCCAAACCCCAAACCCGTAACCCGTAACCCGTAACCCTTAACCCTTAACCCTTAACCCTTAACCCTTAACCCTTAACCCTAAAACCCTTAACCCTTAACCCTTAACCCTTAACCCTAAAACCCTAAACCCTTAACCCTTAACCCTTAACCCTTAACCCTTAACCCTAAACCCTAAACCCTAAACCCTAAAACCCTAAACCCCTAAACCCTTAAACCTTAAGGGGGGGACCGAAATCGGCCCGAACCGGACCAGATCGGGTCCGGACCGGCCGATCTGGCCGGTCCGGCCCCGATCTGGTCCGGTTCGGGACGATTTCGGCCGGTTTTTTTTTTTTTTTTCAAATCGGTGGGGGGGAACAGTGAAATCCCCCCCGAATCGGATCGGAACCCGCCGATCCCGATCCGAATCGGCCGATTCGGATCGGAATCGGCCGATTCCGCAATCCATGGTAGGGGGTGCCACTGGTGCCCAGCGTGGCCTCCCTCCAAGCCTATAAAAGGCCTCCATCGACAGCCTCCTCTCTCCACCCGGTTCCAGCGCACAAGAAGCCCCTCGGCTAGCCTCCTCTCTCCAAGCTCCAGACACCCTGCCGCAGCCTCCTTGCTCCAGGCCTGCACAAGTAAACAAGAGGAGAAAGAAGAGAAGAATCATAATTTTTTTTTGTGAGGCTTTGTAATTTCCAATTTTGGGAAAATAAAGTTCTTTTGTTATGCATAGATCAATTTTCATGTAATTTTGTTTTTAAGATGGTTTTACCATATCGGTTGGTCGGCCATCAAATTAAAAATCAGAAGATTAAAAATCATGATTCTACAATATCAATTGGTCGGCCATCAAATTAAAAATCAGAAGATTAAAAATCATGATTCTGCCATATCGGTTGGTCGGCCATTAAATAAAATAAAAACAGAAAAAAAAAAAAAATCATGGTTCTGCCGTATCGGTTGGTCGACCATTAAATAAAATAAAAACAAAAAAAATAAAAAAAGATAATAAAAATTATAGTTCTTCCATTTGGTTGGTCGGCCATTAAATAAAATAAAAACAAAAAAAATAAAAAAGGATAATAGAAATAATGGTTCTTCCATATTAGCTGGTTGGCCATTAAATAAAATAAAAATAGAAAAAAAAAAGATAATGAAATTCTTAAATAAAATAAAAACAGAAAGTAATAAATTAAATGGTCCTGCTATACTGGTTGGTTGGCCATCTAAAATTAATTTAAATAAAAAATAGAAAATAATAAATTAAAAAAAATGGTTCTTCCATATTGATTGGTTGGCCATTCAATAAAATTAAACTTAAAATAAGAAATTGAATTAATGGTTCTTCCATATTGGTTGGTTGGCCATTCAATAATAAATCAACTTAAAAAAAATTGAAAATAAGAAATTAAATTAATGGTTCTTCCATAATGTTTGGTGACCAAAAAAAAAAATCTGCTAATCAGCCAATTAATTTAATTAATTTGTTAACTAATCACCTAACCAATTAAATTAAGTGGTTAATCAATTAGTTGAGTTAACAAAATTCGTTAATTAATCAATCAACTAATTAAATTAACAAATTTGTTAATCAATCAATTAACCAATCAAATAAATTTGTTAATCAATCAATTAAATTGTTAATCAGTTAATTAACCAATTAAGTTAATTAATTCAACCAATTAATGAATTAAACTAAGTTAATAAACTTTATAGTCTATCAATTAATTCAATCAATCAAATCAACAAATTTGTTAATTAACCATTTAAGTTAATTTATTAAGCAATCAATCGATTAAGTTAACAAAATTTGTTAGTCAATCAATTAACTTAACCAATTAAATTAATTTGTTAAGCTGCTAATCAATCAATTAATGTAACAAGTTTGTAAACCAATCAATCACCTAACAAAATTAAGTTGTTAATAGATCAATTAAGTTAGTTGGTTAATCGACCAACTAATGAAATCAACAAATACATTAATTGAATGATTAATTCAACCAATTAAGTTGAAATTGTTAACCAATCAGCTAAATAAATAAATAAATCTGTTAATTAATCAATTAATTTAACTAATCAAATTAAATTGTTAATCAATCAACTAATTAAGTTAACCAATTTGTTAATAAATCAATCAATAAACCAATTCAATTAACAAACTTGTTAATCAATCAATTAACTTAACCAATTAAGTTAAAATTGTTAATCGATTAATTAATTAAATTAACAAACTTGTTAATTAATCAATTAAGTCGATCAATTAAGTTAAATTTGTTAATCAATCAACTAATTCAACTAACAAGTTTGTTAATTAATCAATTAACTTAACCAATTAAGTTAATTTGTTAATTCAATCAATTAAATTAATTAAAATCTGTTAATTAACCAATTAACTTAATCAATTAAGTTAATGTGTTAATTAATCGATTAATCAATCAATTAATTTAACCAATTAAATTAACAAATTTGTTAATTAACTAATTAAATCAACATAGCTCTTCCATATCGGTTGGATAACTAAGGTCCTTCTTTTCAAATAAAAAAAAAGGAATAATAAAAAATGATCAGGTTCATTCATACTGGTTGAATGACCTAAATTTAGTAGTTCTATCCTATTGTTGGACTGACCACTTGATTTATGGTTCACTCTTATTGGTAGAGTGATCAAAGGTTATGATTATTGATTCATCCCTATCAATAGGTATAATCAGTGTCTTTTATGGTTCTGTCCTAACTGAGGGGTAAACTACGAAGTCGTAGTTATCATATTAATAAATGGACCAATAAGAATATTTCTTTGTTCATTTTATATTGATGGGATAATCATTAATTAAAATGGTTATTTCCTATTGATGGATTAGTCATTAAATTCGGGTTCATTCATACTGGTTAAATGACTTAAAATAACTTTGTGGTTCCTTTATATTGGTTGAAAGACCATTAAAGAATATTCTTGGTTATGTGGTAGCCTTCATGCCTCATCAATTAATAGTATCCTTTAAGCAGTCTATGTCTTTTCAAAAGGTCTCAAATGAGATGACATACTGCCTAAATAATCTTCCATCCTTTCAAAGGATAATTTCAAATGAGATGACATACTTGCATGCCTATAATTAATCTTGCTTATTCCTGCTTTTTTTAAGCGTTAATTAAATGATTAATCAATGGTTACCAATCTTTTATTGGTGTAATTAACACTGACCGAGGTCAATGGGGAGAGGTCAAGAACACAAATCCACAGTCGATCCATTAGTCATTCAAACTTTGAGGTTAATCCTAAAAGTCTACCTAAAAGAAAAGAGAATATGTTTTCAAAACTTAAAATTCTCTTTTCAAATTAAGATTTCCCCAAAGATTTTCAAATCCGACAAAGATTTTTCAAAATCAAAGGATTTTAATAAAAAAGGGAGTCTCACAGTGGGTTACTGTGAAAAAATTGAAGAACCAGAGTGGAAGGGATATAAAAGCCAGTGAGCCACGTTCTTGGCCTTATTCCTCATGCCATTTGTTAGAGTTTATGGAGGGACTGGAATGATGCCATCTTGCAGGCAAGTAAAATCTACCTAGAGAATATTGTCTTAGGGCACTTAATTTGCTACTTCTTTGCAATAGACACATCATGGGAGTTTCTATTGATACTTGGAAGAGGGAATTGATGTTCACTAACCATTTTTTGGTTTAATGTTTGTTTCTTCTGGGTTACGAACCTTTCCTAACCTTTGATTTACCTCTTTTTATTCTTAATAAGATTGTTGGTACAATCCATCCTTTCTCATTACTTGTACTGAACCTTCTGAAATCATGAAACCAATAAGAAGTCCACAAAATCAGTCCAACAAGGTCAAAAGCCAAGCAGCAGCAAACGTGCTTGCTAGAAAGTGTGATATTCTTCAAGCCCAAACCCCTACTAGCCGTGTCCCTACAAACTCTCCCCCAACTAACTGCAAATCCACCTTTCTTGGGGCCCCTAGAACCATGCCAAAAGAATATAGCTTGAATGGCTGCCAGCTTGCTTGCAACGAAGGATGAGATCTTGAAAATGGACATGTAGTATATGGGAAGACTGTCAAGCACAGATCTACAAAGAGTCCACCTCCCTCCGTAAGATAACATCTTCTCTTTCCATCTAGCAAGCCTATTTTCAAACCAAGAGATGACCTTCTCCCAGTCCCTGCAACGAAGAACACCAGGGGAAAGTGGCAGACCTAGATAGAAGATGGGTAAATCACCTCTAGTACAACCTAGGATAAGAGGGGCTCTCTTCAACTTAGTATCTCCCATGTTAATTCAAATCAATTGGCTCTTCTGAAAATTGATTTGTACACCGGTCACCTCCTCAATCAGCTCCAGCACAAGTCTAGCAATAAACAATTGGTCCCCCTTCGAGAAGAACATGATGGTCTCATCTGCATATTGCAAATGAGAAATGTGCAAACCTTAATGTGTCACCTGGAAGCCTTTAATTAATCCAGCCAGTTCAGCTCTCTCCCATAATCTACTAAGAATATGAGCCACAAGCATAAAAAGCAGGGGTGAGATAAGATCCCCCTGAAAGCAAGTCTCTACCATTGTAGAAAAATGGAGTCGGTTGTTCATTAATGAGCACAACAAAGGTGGCAGTCAAAACACAATCCTTGATCCATTACACCCATCAATCACCAAACCCCATCTTGATAAGGACTTGCATAGGCAACACCAGTTAACTCTCTCATAGGCTTTCTCAAAGTCTAGTTTTAGAACCAGTCTTCTCCTGTGATGCACTTTCATAGAGTGTAGTCCCTTATGAGCCGCCAAAAAATTATCTAGAACATGTCTGCCTTTAATAAAAGCACCCTGATTACCGCTAACCACTCTATCCACCACCTTTTCCAACCTTGTGGCTAACACCTTGGTAATGATCTTGTAAACCTCATTGAGTAGACTGATCGACTGATAGTCCCTCAAATTATGTGCACCCTCCCTTCTTGGGAATTAGCAAGACAAAAGTCTTATTGATACCTCTAATATGAACTCTACTTTCTTGAAATCTATCGAGGCTTGACAAATATTAGATTTAATAGTGTCCCAACAAGCTTGGAAGAAGAACAAGGGGAAACTATATGGACCTAGAGCCTTATCCCCAGGGAGGGCAAAAACAGCTCTCTTGATCTACTCCTCAGTGAAAGGAGTAGAGATACCATCCCTCTCCTCTTCAGAACGTGACAGAAGGAGACAATCAACAAAAGATGGCCTGATCTAATCTTGCTCAAAGAAGAGCCTAGAATATAAGTCCTATGCATGAAATTTGATCTGATGAGCCTGAGACAAGACCCCTTCTTTCAAGCACTTGATTTGGTTCATCCTTCTCCTTCTTGAAGCCACTCTTTGAAAGTAAGCATTATTTCTGTCCCCTCCTTAATCCATCTCTCTGTGGATATCTAATTCCAATAAATTTCCTCTTTAAGGAGGATATCATTAAAATCCACCCTAAGCTTCTCTCTATTCTTTCTGTCCTTAGAATCCATAAGGCCAGCTTCCTCCAAACAATCTAAAGCATCCAGCTGATCCATAATCCTATCTTTAGCCTGCTTCCAGGTAGGATCTTTGAGGCGCCCCAAATAGATAGTGCCTTAGCCAAGCTCTTAAGCTTGTGAATGGCCTAGCCATGGAGTTACCTCTCTGATTAGACTCCACCCAGACTTTGCTAACCAGATCAGCAAAGTCTTCTTCCTTCAACTAGTATCTCTCCAACATGAACCTTTGGCCTCTTGAAAGGAAATCAATTAGACCAAAGAAGGATGGGCCTGTGATTAGAAGTTGTCCTCAACATGCACTTCGCCTGCAGCTGTAGGAAATGATCTTTCCAGTCAACAGTCACCAGAAATCTATCCAGCCTAGAAAGGGATGGGTCCTTTCTAAGACTAGACCAAGTGAATGAGGAGTTTGGAGTAGGAACATCTATCCGTGCAGCTTCATCAATAAAGTCCTTAAAGTCTTCCATTTCTCCTGCTAGGAGAGAATCCACTGTTTTCCTTCCAGGCTGCAATGGCATTAAAGTCCCCTCCAATACACCATGGTCTACCAGCTTGCCTCTGGAAGGAGATCAGTTCCTCCCAAAGAATCTTCTTATCCACCCTACTCTGAGGGCCATAGATCCCTGTGAAATCCCACTCGAACCCATCACAGACCCTACGAAATGTGATTGAAACAGCCGACCTCCCCATCTTTCTACACCCCTCCACCTCTTGCACAGCATATTCATTCCACATAAGCATAATTCCCCTCGCATTCCCCACAGCCGGAGAAACCACCCCCTTTGTAAGCCTATTACCTCCTACCTCCTTTAAAATAGAGACCCCTTCCTTCTCACCACACCTAGTTTCTTGGATACAAAGAATATCACGTCTGCACCACCTTACAAACTCCTTCGCCAGTCTCCTCTTCTCCTTCTCACATACCCCTCCCACATTCCATGAAATGATTCACATTGAGAACTAGGCTCCCCTCCCTCCTCCATCCCCTTACTCTCCCATGATCTTCACCCAATCTCTCCCTCCTAGTAGATTTTTCACCCTTAACCATACGAGCTAAGCCAACTCGCCACCTTCTTTGTATCTTGATGAAAACTTGTCTAAAATCTTTCTCCAGGCTGTCAAAGGACACCCCAACTTTATCCGCAACCTAACAAGCTTGCTCCTCTTTAAGGCGGCCCACCTTAGCAAGGAGTTCTTTAATCTCCTCCTTGTTCACTCCACCGGGTCCTTCTAAGTCTCCCACATCCAAATCCTCTACTGACAAAGAGGCGGTAAAGTGTTGGTTCAGAACCTCCTCCTCAACCTCTCGAACAGCTAGAGGTGAGGCCGACACAATAGCAGGTGAGACCTATGACTCAATCCCATGATCAGCCAAGGCAGTGTCTCCCTCACCATGGGGAATTAAAACCAGTAGGTATGAAACGTGCAGTTCCCAAACTCACTTCTGCCCTAATACAGAGGCACATAACATTGCCAATAGAGACAATCCATGAACCATGCCTTTTCTTTGGAAGGTGGCAGAACCACATTTCATTAGAGAATCAGAAAATGAGGTACAAACTAACAAGCCAAAGGCATTCCTCTCTATGAAGATGATAAAAAGACAAACACAAAAGACAGAGAAAGAAATAAAAGTAGCAAAAGAAAAAGAGCAAGAAGGCCTCAATGAATAAAGTCAAGAAGAAAAGTCGATCAACTCTGTTGTTTAACACTAGTACAAAAATTCCATGTAGGAATTCAAGTTCTGTTCTTCCAGATAAAAAAGGTAAGAGATTCTGATAAGAAATCAAGGAAATAAACAAGAGGTTTATAGAAAACTCAAACATACAGGGAAGTTCTTTGCAAAGAACAATAAATTCTCCAACGATATGAAACCACCACCCCTGCAAGATATGTTCCAAATGGCATTTTTAACTTGTGAACTGACTACCAGCTATTAAAGTCAACAACGATTTACTTCAAATAAAGGCAACAAATGTTACCTGAAATCTGTGGATGGATCCTTCCCCTGCCAACCCATTTCCTTCCACTGCTCAGATATTAAACCTCGCAGTTCTATTCCAGGAAATGCAGCATGCCAGAGGGATCTTAGGGCTTCCTGAAGAATAAGTGAAATTGAAAATCCTTGGTCATCTATCTTTTTTTCTGGAAGGTGGCCAAGGCCCCTTGGTCAGCTATCTTGAAACACAGCTTCTCTGATGAGTGAAAAAAAACAACCTACTGACAAATTTCATCATACAGTTGAGAAACAAACAAACAAACAGGCGTGCTCTTGCATCAGTTCAAGAAGGCACTCCACTTTCTGTGGACTGAAAAGCATGAAAATTCTATCATACTTATAATTACGTCCCCCATATATACTTAAGCCAATGGTGCTTCTGCTTTCTGATGAATAAATAAACAGCTACTTATTAGCACATAATCCAACACATACTAGGAAATTAGAAAATGCCTTGATACTTTCCCATCTCAAGGAGCTACTGACCACTTTGAGGCCAACAGAAACACCGACATTCCAACATACACGACCTGATCAGAGTAATCATTGCTGAATGAAATTTATAGCAAAATTCTGCAAAATAAATGTTCAAAAAGCAGTCTGATTTCTAAACAAGAGAGGTTTTGTTGGAAATAGGATATGGCCAATCAATTCTGTCAAGGTACTACATGGTTAAGCTCTCATACCAAAAACCTCATGGGATGCCACCGGTAAGCACATTACACAACATGTGCCAAGGGTTTGAACACAAGATGAGAAAGTATGCCACATATCATTTGGCAAGCACATGCTTTCCGTAAGGAACAAACGAAGCAAAAACTTCAACAAGTTTGACACTACTCTCCTTTCCCTAAGGTACAAAGAATCAATATAGACAACATTTCTGAAACTGCAAATTTATACCATATTTCCACGGGCCTTTCTTCATTATCATTTTGGACAAAGAGGAAGTATAGGAAATAAAATTTCCAATTTGGATAGAGAAAACATATTTCCAATTCCAATTCTGATGCAATTGCGGGAATCACTACTTCATTCTCATTTCATTTCCAATTCCGACGTTGGAAATAGAAATAGCTTCTGGAAACTATCAGAAACAGTAGGGTTTTCTTAATCTTCATCCTCATCACTATATGCATCTATCCAAATCCATTGGATGAAACATCGAATCAACGGTTAATAAAAACTTATGTGAAATCCAATACAAACTTATGTGAAATATTGTTATTATTCATAAACATAATATTCAAGGGAATCGGAAATCAGACTTAGGATATATAAATGTGTTGCCCATTTTCGACTCAGATAGCTTACTGGAAACTTCAGATTATAGTTACCCAATGGATTTTTCTGGTCTAAATTCAATCTTTCTGACAAAAACAGATCAAAAACTTCGATAATAAGGTTTCTATTTACAGCCCTAGATCCCAGATTAGCCATTCAGAAATTCAGAAGAAAAAAAAGAAGAATACAAAGAGCACAAAATTTTTAAAAATAGGATATATACAAAAAGTTACACAGAAAATATAAAACTATACAAAAATGCTCCTTTCTCTCTCTCTCTTGCTCGCACGCGCACGGCGCACGAGCACTCACTCTCTTGAGCAACAAGATAAAAAATACGGACTGATAAAGAAAATATATCCAACAAGGTCAAAATCCGAAAAAAAAAAAGACAAAAATGAGGTATCAGTTCAGTATATGTCTCCATGGACAACTTCCTGACTATGTGCCCAGCCTCCTCCTTGGCAAGAAGGCCTTTACTCTTCTTTAAGATGGATGGTATCATGTGGTGGCTAATTTTGCATGCAATGCACTGGGCCATCTGGTGAGAGAGAAAACGACATAGATTGAACAACCATGCCTTGGCGGCAGACAGAATTATTTCCTTTGTTGCTCTTTCAGTTAGGGAGTGGGCAGAGGGGGCAAAGGCCCTTTGTAATGTTGATGTATCTAGTTCATCCTCTTTTGTTCGCTGGGGGAACATTTGACATCAACACCATCTCAGTGTCTTTTCTATAGAGGGCCTTTTTGTTTCTTTTGTTCCACAGTCATATACAACAATTTTCATATTTAATATACTCTGTCGTATCATCCACATTTCGAAAAAAATAGACAATTTATGTTCATTGAGAAAGTGGATATCATGTACAACTCGCACACTTAATAAGAAAAATCAAATCTATTAATTAAGTGCCATGAAGATCAAAACTTCGTGTTACATAAACCTGAACGGAAAGTAAAGAACTAAAAGACAACAGAAAAGCAGAGAGAAGTGGACAAGGAGTCCAACAAACTTAAATTTGGAGGTAAAATGTCAACAAGAATTGCTGAATCAGGTAAGGTACCCAAATTGCCAGGACCAATCCTGCCTAGTTAGTATTAGAGAAATTCACTGGATCAGTTAATTCAGGGGAGACATTCCGATTGGCGATTCAAAAATTCGGAAGAAAAAAAAAAAAAAAAAAAGAGTCCTGGCAAAAGATACCATTGTACTTAATTGGGTCACCAAAGTGAGAGTATAACTCATGGTGTGCCAGATCAGCACGGATCGGATCGGATCGGCCAATCCGATCTGATGTTTGCCCCAATCCTCCGTCCTGAAACCGGGATCGGATGGATCGGAGCGGATCAGCTGATCTGGGGATCAGATCGGCCAGATCAGCCCAGATAACAGCTAGTTTGAAACTAGCCGTTGGCTAGCCATTGGGAGTGTTCCCAACAGCTAGCCAGGGGCTTGGGGGGTCTATATAAACCCCCCAAGCCCATTCCTCATCCCCACCAATTCTAACTTGTATATTTCTAACTCTCTCTTTCTCTAAAACTCTCCCTTTTTTATTCCCATTTCTCTCTCTCTCTCTCTCTCTAAAATTCTCCTCTTTCTATTCTCATTTTAGGCATTCTATTTTTAAGTTTCTATCACTCTCATTATCTCCCTCTCTCTCTATAAGCTTTTTCTCTCTGTAGCTATGTTATCAAAGGCGATCGCCTCGCTCGCCTAGGTGATGAAGTAGGTTGAGACGCGCCAAAACACCTCGCTTCTTATTCACCTCACTCACCTCACCTAGGCACTTGCCTATGACATCTATGCCAAATGTTCGTTTCTTTTTTTAATTACGTGGTATTACTTTTTCTTATTCTTAATCATGCCAAAGTGACTAATACTTCTTTTATCAATGTCCAGTACCTTTCTCATGTTTTTTCTTATTTTTGACGATTCATAAGACCATCCACTACTTATATGAGTAGTAGATGGTCTAAAGACATTACATGTTGGACATGATTAATGCTTCTCAAAGTCTTACATATAATTATGTAGGTTTCATTACGTGTCATTTTGTTTCTTCGCAGTGATTTATAAGAGAATGCATCACCTTAAATGCCTAGGTGAGCGCCTAGGCATTTGAGGCCGAGGTGAACCCTTGATCCCCTTACTCGCTTCTTGCCTCTGACCACAGAGCTCTATAGTTTAAACTTTAAACTCTCTTTCCTCTCTCTAAGCTCTCTAAGTTGGCCTTGTGTAATGGCACTCTGCAATGATAGGGTGGATTCTTCAAGATGCTTTGTTTAGTAAGTTGCATGGTTGGCAGTATCAGCCGATACTGATATGTATCAGTATCAGTAGGTACCGATACCATACTGAGTGGATCGATACTGGCCCGGTATTGGGCCAAAATGGACCCGGTACCGGGCCGATACGGCCGATACCGATACCGGTACGTATCGGTACCCTTCGATACTGGTACTGCCATCCTTGCATTGTTGGGTAGAAAATTTTGCAAAAAAAGGAAAGGACCAACTTACCCTTTAATGCATAAAAGAGAGGAAGAGCATAGAGGATCTTTTGCCCCAAAATCCTAAGAAATCTAAAAAATCCTCCCAAAAGTAAAAACAAAAATAAGAAAAGAAACAAGGAGAAATACACAGGAATTCTCTGGAAAACAAAAAAGAAATTAAAAATCCAGACAAAACTCAGAAAACTCCAGAAATTAGGGGGAAGAAAAGAACCCAAAATACCCCCCCAACCTCTTGCCCCAAGCAGCAGCCCTTTGAGGCTGCCGCTCCTAGTGAGCACTTGCTATGAGTGGCAAACCCCCAAGAGGGGGGTCTGCCGCCATAGCAAGTAGCAGCACCCAAGGTGCTGTCGCCCACTACAAGTGGCAGCACCTTGGGTGCTGCTGCCTGCTCCCCACGATGGCACTTTTCCCCTCTGTTAATTCCCTGCAGAAATAAAAAATATTTTTAAATAGAGAGTGGGTCCAAGTGGGTAGCACACGAGCTTGCATGAACCAATCACAAGCTAACACGTGGATATCCACCGCCTCATCATCCTCACCTCATCAGCGCCAAGTGAACAAATCTGAAGAGGCCAAGCTTCAAGCCAATGAGGTGTTGCCACCTCAGCTGGGCCCCACATGGAAGGGCCAACCAAGGACTGCCACTTGACAACATCCCATTTGTTGTAAAACTCTGTATATACTCCCATACCCCCTCTTGTATAACATACACATACACATAAACTGTCGCTCTTCTTCCTCCAAGGTAATCTAAGGGGTGGAAATATGCAAGATCCTTGCGGCGTATCCAGTGGATACGTCGCAGCCATGTCATATGCACAATATAGAACCCTCATTCGTCGTCACGCCGGCACGAAGATGGTGAGCCGTCGAGTATACCCTCAGCCCACAGCCCACCCTTACACTATGGTGACAGTGAGCTGTGAATTGAAGCCCCTCAGCCCAACGTCGCATATGAGCGGCGATTGGCGAGCCATAGGTGATAATGGATCCTATATGTTCGTTGCCACAAACAAGTAATGTGTATTGCAAGCCCATATGATGCTGATGCCGGCCGATTGACTCTCCCACAGTCAGAAACTGTCGCAAGCCACAACATGCCTCAAAATCTGTGCCAAGCGTCAAAGCATTCTATGAACCAATCTCGCATAATTGCTTCAACTCATCTAATGATGCACTTATTTTCTAAATACTCGAGGGTTGGCCAGCTCCCACATGTGGCAGTGGAGTGCCGCCTCGTGTCTGGGACACCATCCACAACCGGCAACCACCCTTGTGTCCGCCTCGAAAGGCACGACAACCATCCAAATGTTTTAAAAATGAAATCAAAGTAACCCTCATCCTAAGTTCTCAGACATCCTTGAGAGTCCATGTCTCTAATGTGACAAATGAATGTTGCAAAGCTTGCCTCATGCCTCTGCTTGTTTGTGGTTCTCACCTGGGACAGTTGTCACCACGGGTGAATAGTGCACCTCGATAAGGACCCAACTGTTTATATCCTCCAAAGCACAAATCAAAGGAAAATTACATCATGCATCGCCTTGTGCTATTAAATGTTGTTGTCTGATGCTAGACGATCGTCTCTAGGGGGTGGATAATACCTTGATAAGCGTGCCATGCACGCTCACACTAATCAGAGTAAACCAATTTAATATTCCTAATGTGGCAATGTTGTACAACATCTGGGCTTGGCTTTCAGTCAACAAGGCACCCTAGTTCTTTGAAAAATGTGCAAACACTTGCGCATTCTAAAAGGCTAATCAAAGCAAATAACATCATGTGCTCATATGCGTGCCAAATTTGGGCACCAAAGGTGGCTCGTCGTCACATTGTGTCACTAACCGCCTGTCTCATCCCGGCTAGTTGTTGGTAAGGGGTGAATAGTGCACCAGAAAGTGCTCCATGCACGTTTGCACCAGTCAAAGCCAATCTACTTATTATTTTAAATGTTGTGATGCCTCATGTTGTTGCCTGTATGTGGGATTCACATGGGATAGTTGTCGCCAAGGGTGAATAGTGCATAGGGAAGCATGCCATGCATGTTTATGTTAAATTAAGCAAACCAATAGGGATTTTCGACTATAGCGATGTCTCTAGTCACCAAGACCGAACTTCTTGTCCGCAATAGTGCCCCTCAATAGTGTGCCTCGCTAGACGGTGCCGTGTGCCTTTATACCATATAGATAACTCGAATCGCAATTCAATGGCATGGCATCAACTCGACTTGTGTCAGGAGACTCAGGACCCACTAGTGGCGCATGAGTAGTATGCATTGATAGGCATGCCGCACACCTTCTCATAAAATGAAGATCTTAATATCAATCCAATCATCTAAATAGACTCGACTTGCGTCGGGATTCACTGCTGTAGCATGAATACTGCACCTTGATAAGCATGCCGTACCTCTTTTTACCAAACAAATGAATCAAATTACATCCAAACATGGTCGAATGCCCTGAGACCAAGGATGACAGCACCGGTATCAGAGGGTACCGATACTTACCGATATCAGTATCAGCCGTACCGGCCGGTACCGGGTCCATTTTGGCCCAATATCAGGCATGGTTGGCAGTATCGGCCGATACCGATACGTATCGGTATCGGCCGGGATAGGTACTGATACCAGGAAAAAAGGTCGATACCGAAAATAAAAATAAAAAAATAAAAAAAACTATGTAACGATCGATTTCGGGCCTATCGGGCCAGTATCAGTCGATAAGCCCAAAATCACCCCGGTTGGTACATGTGAAAGGGGGCCTTTCACTTTCCCCTCTCGAGAAACAAATCTTTGAGAGGGAGGAGCTTGCGGGAGGGAGGGGAAGTGAGGAGGGGACGGAGGGGAAGGGGGAGAAGCCGCCACCGCCACCGCCTACCACCGCTGCAGCACACTGCCGTCATCATCGGGAAGGTTTTGGATGGAAAAAAAAGAAAGAAAAAGAAGAAGGTATACATATATATATTTTAAATATTTTTATTATTTTTGAGTAGTTAAGTGTTATTAGATTATTTACGTTTATTTTCTTAGCAAAATAGACATAACCCCCAATTTTCGACTCTAATTAGCAGTTAAAAATTAAGACTTTTATCCAATTACTTTAATTAAACATCAATTGAAACATAATTAAGCTTCCTTGCATACTGTAGATTAGGAACATGCTGTCAATTGCACTGATTGAATGTTAATTAAAGAAAAATCTCAATTTTGACTCTAATTAGCGATTAAAAATTGAGGCTTTTATCTAATTATCTTAATTAAACATCAACTGAAGCCTAATTAAAGTTCATTACATATTGTAAAGAAAAAGCATATTGTCAATCACGTTGATTGGAAGTTAATTAAGGAAAAACTCTAATTTTGACCTTAATTAGTAGTTAAAAGTTGGGACTTTTGTCTAATTATCTTAATTAAATATTAATTAAAGCTTAATTAAACTTCATGTATACTATAGTATAAGAGCATGCTATCAATCGCGTTGATTGAATATTAATTAGAGAAAAATCTCAACTTCGATCCTAATTAGCGGTTAAAAATTAGGACTTTTATTTAATTACTTTAATTAAATATCAATTAAAGCCTAATTAAGCTTCATTACATACTTTAAAATAGGAGCATACTGTCAATTATACTGATTGATGGTTAATTAGGGAAAAACTCAAATTCTGACCCTAAATAGTGGTTAAAAATTAGGAATTTTGTCTAATACCTTAATTAAATATCAATTGAAGCCTAATTAACCTTCACTGCATACTTTAGAATAGGAGCATGCCGTCAATTGCGTTGATTGAACGTTAATTAGAAGAAAAAAATCTTGAATTTGACCTTAATTAGCAGTTACAAATTAAGACTTTTGTCTAATTACCTTAATTAAACATCATTTGAAGTCTAAATAAATTTCATTGCATACTTTAGAGTAGGAGCATAATGCCAATTGTACTTA
This sequence comes from Zantedeschia hybrid cultivar, assembly GCA_030544215.1. Lineage (NCBI taxonomy): Eukaryota > Viridiplantae > Streptophyta > Magnoliopsida > Alismatales > Araceae > Zantedeschia > Zantedeschia hybrid cultivar. The sequence goes on along the minus strand of JARZZO010000002.1, from coordinate 55,383,957 downwards.
TATATGTTTCTCTTTTTTTCCTTTCTTATTATGTAACTATGACTGAACATCCGCAATCCGGTGAGAGACAGTAAGAACAGGACCAAAGGTGGGCCTATATCACTTTGATTGATGCTACAAGGAGGACAGTGAAATGCAAATATTGTGGCAAAGAGATGGGCGGGCGGTTGAGTGACTAGAGGAAAAGAACATTTAGCAAAGATCTCGAAATAGGTTACGAGATGTACCGTATGTCCCCGACCAGTGTCCAACGAGATGCGTGCATTATTGCATAGACGGAAAGCTAAGAAGGAACAAAGGAATGAAGAGGAGGTTGAACTTCAAGAGAAGATTTCAAATACACAAAATAGAAAAGGCAAAGGACTGTATACTAGGGTCAGTGGCATTTCCTTAGGTAAGAGGCAGTGGGTTAAACACATTGTTGACTCTAGTGATGATGATTCAGATCATGAGATGACTGCAACTAGAAGAGAGAACTCGTGACACCTAGCAAAAGACGAAGCCCGAAAGAGAGGCTCTTGACCATCAAGAACATGCACAAGTCAACATAGAGGCCAGGGTCCTACAACCCATAATACAACAAGATATGATACACATCAAGTGGGTCCTACGGACAATTATCTTTTTAGAAGGTAGAATTCTAGTCAGCCAAAAATCAATCAAGTATTGAGAGAAGTCAAAAAGTCAGTTGAAACGGCATGACATGCTTTTAAGAGCATCTACAAATGATTTTTGCATACAGGTGTTCCTTCCTATGCTGCTCAGTCTCCTTATTTTTCACCTATGATTGATGCCATAAGAGATCATGTCCCTGAGTTAAAAGTCCCACATATCAATATATATATATGACGTGGACTTGATGGAGAATATGAGGAGCTTCAACAGTAGGTTGAGAACTTTAAAGTTATATGGAAGGAGAGAAAATGCACAATTATGTGCGATAGTTGGACTAATACCACAAAAAGTCCATGATTAATTTTTTAGCTTATTGCACTGAAGGAACATTTTTTATGAAATCTGTTGATGCATCAAACTACTCAAAGAACGCCAAATATTTGTTTGGTTTGATGGATCAGATGGTACAGAAAATTGGAGAGAAAAATATTGTCCAAATAATCACTGATAATAAACCAATTTATAAGGTTGCAGAGAAAAAGTTTATGGACAAGCGCAAACACATTTATTATGTCCCATGTGTAACGCATAGTTTGGACTGGATAGTTAAAGATATTGGCAAGGACTTTGATGTAAATAAGGTAGTAAAGAGAGCACAAAGAATTACTCAATATATTTATGATCATCTTACCACCTTGAACATATTCAGAGAACAAGCAAGTGGGGGCCGAGATTTCATTCGTATGACCTACAAGATTTGCATCTAATTTTATTTCCTTAAAATATTTGTATAAGTTCAAGAATGAGATCAAGGATTTTATGTATAATAAAGAGTTATTAGAGTATATGCACAATAGCTCTTTTGATGCTAAATCTGAACATTTGGAAGTTGAAAAATCATAAATAATAAAAAAATTTAGAGCGATGTGCACACTTATCTCTTATTGATGGAATATTTTGAAAAAATCTTAAAATTGATGGATGGGGATGATTACATAGGATGTTTGTACGAGGCAATTGATATTGCTAAGATGCACATCAAGAAAGCATTTCCCAAAAATTATATCAAATGGTGGGAGATTGTTAATTTCAGATGGGAAAATACATTACACCACGACTTGCATGCAACTAGTAGGTGAAATCTTGTATCATTAAATCACACATTATTTATTAATCCATCCACCTAAATGCATATTATTTTTTAAATCATCGAGTAATGTACAATCGTCAGGTGCACATTGATGGAGAAGTGATCCAAAGCACACTCAATGTAATCGCACGCTTGTCGAAGATGACAGAAGATAAAATTGAGGCAGATAGATAGGTGTTTATCAATTATATTAAGAAGTGATTTTAACATATAATTAATTACTTGTATTTTCAAAATTGCATAATTCTTTATTCTGTCCTTGTAGATAGACGCGTATAAGCTAAGGTTCGAGACATATAATGAGGACCATATGCAAATTGCCATAGAGAAATTGAGTCCATGTATACTTAGTGATTACATTATAGTCATATATGCAATGATAAGAAACAAGAAAAGATAATGATTCTTTCTTTTCTTTTTGATGGAAGACTGAATGGTAGATATAACCCTTTGACTTCCGTTGTAGTGAGAGTTTTGAGTCAGATGACATCGGCAAGCCAATGTGAAAAAAATTAAAGTACATTTAGCCTTATACACTCAAAAGTTCATAACCGGTTAAAGGCTGAACAATTAGATAAACTCATGCACTGCCATTACAACATGAGATTGAGGATAAAAAAAATATCCAGTTAAGACAACAATTGAGAGAGAAACGAACTGCAGGATATGCAGAAGATGTTGTGGACTAAATTGATATAGATGAATTATTTAATGATGAGAATCCCTTACAGACTTGGGTTGAGATACGAGCAATTGTTGATGAGCCAATTTTTTATCCTGATGATACATAATGGATAGAGCTAGAGATCCATAATTAAGAACATCAAAAATCCAAAAAGAAGATCTACCTCCTTCAGATGAGCATCAGAGTCAGAGAGAGCATTTGCCTTTGTTTGTGCCTGATACTGAGATTGAGCCTGCTAAACACTCAGAATCACATAACAGGCCAATTACTCCTAAAATGGTTGAGCCACCACCATTCTTGAGAAGAAACACATCCACACTTAAGAGGGCTAATATTGCTGCTAAAAATGACCCCGCGATGAAGTAAATCTATGTGAGACATACACCACGAGGAAAAAGAGTATTCGATCGACTAAAAAAGGATACAACAAGAAGCGATAGCCAGCAAGAGATATCACAAATATAAAAAAATCAAGTCAAGAGGAAGTTGATTATTGATTATGATGATGATGATGATGATGATGGCATACAGTCTCCTAGTAATGATACTGGTGCAATTACAGGTGTTACTATTGGTGGCGAAGTGTATGCACCTAGTTTCTCCTTGCACATTGACACTAGTAGAGGACAATCAAAGTCAATAAGATTATGATTCATAAGGTCAGTATGGACAGAATTGAGGTGGCCAACAAGAAGCAAGCATCTATAGCTGGAGAGATCGAGCAGAGTATGAAAGCTTCCAATTCTATCAACGCAGTAGCAATTATAGGTCAAGATCTTCTTCTTATCCTCAAAGTGCTTTTTTGCATCTTGATGCTGGAATTCCAGCAAGTCAACAAGCGTATACTCCAAGAGGGATCTAGAGAAAGATGCACGACTTGGCTACATTATTATTAGTTATGGTGAATATAGGGAACATATGCTGCAACTTTATTATGGATACCATCAACAACAACTGGAGGATGAATCAGAAGGTTCTACGGGTTATTATCTATATTAGTATACTCACTTTTGTTTTCCATAGGTAAGAATTATTTGATTTAATTAACATTTATTATTTCTAAATATTTAGTATCTTAGTAGAATATTTTTTATGTTTAATATGTACCAAAATAGTCATTTGGTATGTGTTATACGTACTTCTTTGCCTTAATCCACCTTTGTCACACTCCACATATATCTTATTTTTTTAAAAAAATTCTTAATTCTTTCTATTTTTTTCTTATTTTTTTTCTTATTTTTTAATTTATTTAATTTTTTAACATTTTAAACCGATATCTGCAATATCCAGTATGTATCAATACTGGTACCCTCCGATACCAGTACTGTCATCTATAGTATCGGGCTAGTATCGATCGGTATCGGTCCGTTCAGTATGGTATCAGTACCCACCGATACCCGATACGTATCCGTATCGGCTGATATTGCCAACCATGCCCAAGACAGACTCGACTGAGGTAAGGACCCATATGCAACACATGAATAGTACTGATGAATAGTGTTAATGAATAGTACTTGTGCATAGTATCCTCCTATAATGTAGGATATTGGTAGGGCCAAAGTGCACCTCAGTGTGCGTTCCAAATGATGAGTCTTTGCAATATGATATTATTTTTATATGTTCAAAAGGGCCAATGCTAATCATCTTTATACAAATATTATATGTGCGAGGAATAAAACAAAAGTGAGTGAGAAAATTGCGGCTACATAGAAACATCAAGGTATAAAACACATTTTAAAGAAATCAAAGAGTTTTTCTATCGCAACAAAATGTCCTAACGACAGTCTATGGACCCACAGAAAGAGTCTGAATTCAAAAGAATCCGGATAACCCTTTCCATGGCAAGTGAACATATTAATCAAATGTTTCTATGTTTCATAAGGATGACTTCAAGTCGAAACTCCAAAATAAAACTTCAGGGCACAATCGCCCACCATCCAAATCAAATGCAATACCCAAGAAATGCCGAGAATTCATGATTCCCGTAAAACAATAATAAAAACCAAACCAAACAAAAGAAAAGAAAATCAATTCAAATTCCAAATACATCTGTCATATCAAAAATGACTATCAATACACACATACACTTTCTCTAACATCCTTATCTCTCTAAATTTTTTTCCTTTCTTGCTCTTTTATTTTCCTTCTCTTAGATAAATTAGTATTAACAATTCTAAAGGGTAAATAAAATAAATGTGTTTACCATGTCGCGATCTAGAATAAAATTGAGAAGTGTGCACTACTCTTTTATTTATTTTTTAACTGATGAATGTCTGGTTCTAGATACAAGTGACAATAAGTGTCATTCAATTGTATACTTCTATTGAAGTTTTTTTTTTTGGTCAACGATTGAAATTCATACCATTTTTTATGCCAATGTCACATTTTCATAATACAAGATCGTAACAAAATGTTTATCAATGTACGATCGGGCCAAATGAAAATGTGGTATTGACACCAAAGGGGATAAAAAAATTTCAATAAATGTAAATGATTTGAAGACCCTTATTGTTGCTTGTATATAGAATCAAATAATCATCGCCAAAAAAAATAAAATAGTGCACATTTCTCAATTTTATTCCAAATTTCTACATGGTAAACTTACTGAATTTATTTATTGTTGAGAACTGATAATACTAATATATTTAAGAGGAAGAAAAAAAAAGAGAGAGCAAGGAGGATAAAATTCTAGAGATGAAAAATAGAGAGTGTATGTGGGTTGTAGAGAAACCTAATAAGAAACAAGATAGATAGAGTTGACATAGACAGTAAGCTAGAAATCAAGGTAAAATCTGAAAATTCAGATTTTTTATATAATTTTTAAATTTTTAGGCATTTTATTTAATATTTCTGAACACTTAAAAATTAAATAAGGGAGAAATGGTACCAGACCGGATCAATCCGAGATCGGATTGGATCGGCCGATCTGTGCCTGATCCTCGATCCTTCCTTCCTTGTAGAATCAGATTAAGCTAACATGAAGATATATTCAATATAGACAGTAAAGATATGCCAGAACTTGTGGAGATGCATTCGATTCAAGCTGTCTAAACTTGTTCAAATAAGATACCAAATCCCAATAGTTATCAATGGGAGAAGATATGCCAGAAACCTTGTGGACAAGTTGGTGGATAAAAAATTAACTCCCCCAAGCTCTTGTGCGGTTTACAAAATACATCTGTGCTGTTTAAACATTATCACATGGCTGCGTATCTCACTTGATATGCCAGGCGTTGGGGGGAGTGGGGAGATAAGCTAAAGAACTGAGATAGATAAAACATATATAAGGCACTTCATACTATTGGGAATTCTTAGTAAGACAGAAGCAGCTCATTTCAGAAATTTTATCTGGCCAAATTTCTTACAGCCATTCACATACAAGTAACCAACGCCTTCTTTCTTCAATTTAGAAACTAAATTTCACTCACAAAATACAGCATGGCTAGATGCAAGGATCAAAAGGTGTCCCCTTCAGAAGCAGGATGTGTTGATTATTTTTATGTACAAACTTTTTCCCAAAAAGGGGTTTTTTGTATATACTCCTGGAAAGTAGCTTATTTGTATCTATACCCCCACCTCTCATATATTGAATGAGATACCCCTAAAAAGATCAGAAAGATTGCGGCCATGCCTCTTCATCAAAATACCGTTAACTCCAACCGAATACACTAGAAAGATTCTGTAAATTCCGATAAAGCCAGGGGCATATATGCAAAATACTAGTGAAGTTAGGGATATATATGTAAAAATGTATGTAATCGTTTTGGCATATTCTGCGGGAATTAATGGCATTTTCATGGAGGGGAATAGCCGCAACATTTCTGAGGTTCTCAGGGGTATCTCATACAAAATATGGGAGTCGGGGGTATAGAATCTATATACAAATATGATAGTGTCCAGGGGTATATCTGCAAAAATCCCAAAAATATATATTTTCCTATGCCGAATCTAGAAATATTCGACAAAAAAGATAGTTTGTGGAGACGGAACTAGGGTGCAAGTGGACCGAAGAGTCCCAGTCCCCACCTGACCCCATTCTGAGCCGGGTGGCCAGCAGGATAAGGTCCAAAATTTTTAGACCTACCCAAACTGATGGGTCGGGTCAGCTTAAGTTGCACATAACCCAGTTCTCCATGGAACCATAAATTTAACTCATATATAACATTCTAAAAGTGAAAATATAAATAGATTAAGCTAACATGAGGAAGTATTCAGTATAGACAGTGAAGAACAGTTATTTCCATAAAACAAGACATTTGTGACATTTCAAATGGCTATTAAGCAAGTTCAACTTTTTCACAGAAATACCACTCAATCATATAATAAAGCTAAATACCATATAGTTAGGCTACAACTCAAAAGGATAATAGTAACATGTTAATTCCTTTGTATTACCTGGTGCTCAGAATTTGTGCTGTCATAGGAAACTTCAATGCGGCTTTGCAGTCTCTGTAGGAATTCTTCCTTTAAAGCAACAACAGTAGAAGAGAGTTTGTCAGAAAAACCCAGGTGGAGAAAGAAGACAATTAGTTTTGGAAAAGGAATTTAAAATTTCCCTTTTGGTCTCTATAATTTAGCAACGGAGATGTAATCCTTTTAATTACAAAATTTTGTTTTCATTTATCGAATTTTAACACATCTTAACCATTAGTACTAAAGTTTGATTTTGAGACCATGATAAATAATTTGTTGGATGCGGTGCTTTTAATTCCTTGAATCATGAGAAAATAAGTTTGGTGATTTCAGCACTTACACCTGATTCACCGAATTTAGAGTGACAAAAAACGATAGCATTTAAGAAAAGACGAGGAATAACTCTTCTGTAAACCCTTTCTCGTAGGCCGTAAAAATATTTGGCAAACAAAAAATCATTTAAATAAAGCAAAATGGACATATAAACAAAAAATTGACCTTCTAGACATAGGAACCACATAAGTTAAGAGTGATAAAAAATGATAACCACTCTGTCATCCTTTTCTCATGATCCATGAAAATCATTTGCCAAAAAACATCCCATTTTGGTCACTAAAATAATTTGAAATATGCATAAAAGCAAACATTGGTCTTCCAGACAAAAGAACTATCTAGAACAAAATTACCTGAAAAGGTGTAAGGTCAAATGATAGACGGGCATCACTCTCTGTTCTCTGAGCACAAACACAAGAAAAGCCTCTGCCAATCCATGCAGTTGATCCTGTGACAATCTCAGCTGTGGCATTACAAGATGAAGCATCCAAAATGTAAGTTCCCGTGTCAGCAAATAAAGAAAGGAAGTTGTGGGAAGGTAATTCAAAACAATAATTATATACAATATACCTGTGAAAACTAATTATATAAATGACATTTTATGGCATGGTCAATGCGAGCAGCTAAAAGAAATGATATTGTCTTCAGAACAAATTCAAGAACTTAAATAATAGGCTACTGCTTCCACTGCACCTAAGGCAAATGCTGAAGAAATATGCAACACCGAATATACATGCATCTCATGGAAACAGAAAATAAGTGTAAAAAGTACACCAAAAATAAACACAATTATGTTGGAAAAAAACCAGCCAACCACCCATATAACAGCATTATGGCATAGTCTTACAACCACTGACATGTAATAGTAGTAAGATTAACAATGGTTTAATTCCACTTAAAATCACAGGACGCCCTCTTTCTCTTGGAATCAGATTGTTTTCACAGGGAATCTAAAAAGTCAATTAGTGGCTCATTGTCTTAATTCCCTGAAACAAACAAGTACTAGTCACATCTGCTATGAATTTTTATAAACCATGTTATTTTTCTCTTTGAACATTTGTCCAATCTGAATGTGATATAATATACAAAATTCCCATATTAAAGAGAACCGATGCTATCCTTATCGTTAACAATGCTGAATTTTTTACTAAAACAGATCGGCAGAAGGATAAGGAAGAAATTTGCATTGATCAAGGAATATGAAATAGTTAACTTGCTAATGCCTGCTGTGTTATGGAAATCAGAAACAGCAGACCACAATTCAGTATCCTGTTACCTAACAGTTAGACAACATTTAAAAATTTAATCAACGTTATGTAATTAGTCTGTAAAGTTTAGATCCTAAAAAATAGATTCTTATTAGGCTATCCAAGCAAGTCAACTTTTCCACTTCTTCCCCTTTTCTCCATATGTCAATGGGTGCCCCATGGGCAAGCATGGGGATTCAACAGGAAATGGAAGTCCACGTGAGATTGAGTTCACTTATGGGTTGGGAAGCTGGTATTTTGGACTGGCATGGTATTGAGAAAGGAGAAATGAAATTTTCAAATTTCCCTCCAATTTGTTCCTCCCAAGGTATGACCTTCCCTTTTATTTCCCTCATGATGACAAATAATCCAAGGCAAGATCAAGAAGGTACTCAAAGCAAAACCTAGATACATATTGAGCCCACAGAGAAGGACTTGATAACGTGCACATTAGATGTCACCAAGGGGTTCCAAACCCGCATCCGTGGGAGCACAAATAGAACATCAACCTGATCAAGCATGCAAGTACCTTCCTTTTTTCTTAAGAAAATGGTTGATGGACACACTCTAGGAAGTTGTATGATAGAAAAGAGTGAAAGAAACAGAAGATCAAGGATAAGCTCCTAGAGGAGAATGCAAGGCTCCATTTCACAAGTCTATTCAATAGCAGATGCCCCACAACAATGAGTCCAAGAGAATTCATTTTTTACAAGCCGATGTCTGTTTGACTTACTGCGTTAAAACTACATTTGCGAAGACTTTTTAAAACATGGCATTCAATGTCAATGTTATACACTTCTCACCACATTTAAACTCCACTGGCCATCAACAACCTCAAGAATTATTTTTAAGAACACTGTGGTTCGCAGACACTGGATTGCTCATTGATGGATCATCTAGGCATAAAACTCCATTAGTATCCTGGCAAATGCCAGGAATTTCTAACCTTACAGACACATCAAATGATAAAAGATCCAGAAAAATTCCAAGAATACAATTGACAGCCAAGCCAAGTGTACACATAAAAGTTCAGAGACATAAGCCACTGATAGAATCTCCCTAGCCCAAACCATCCCAACACAGCAGGGAAAAGCTTTCACAACCAAAGCAAATTGCCATAGACAAAGAGACGATTTTTGCAAACCAGTAAAAATGCATTATAAACCACTTAATATAATCAACATCTAATGAACACGACGTGTGTTGACACTGCAATCTACAAGTGGAGGAGGGAAAGGAGACTCATTTACATATAAATGAAGAATACAATTAAGACAATACAAGTAGCCACAGAAGCAAAGTACACAAATTCATTTGCGTAAGACAGTAAAGCTGGATATTGAGGTTACTCGACCATCCATCCACACAACTGGCCTCAAATTATGAACATTCCAAATATTTCAACAAAACCATGTCCAAATGGAGGTCATTCTAATCTTCAAACTCAACTTCCAAACACCAGAGAAAAAAGTGCCACTTCCATTCAAACTGACCACAAAAGTCAAATTCATCCCTACCCAACCTCGTATACGCAATACATCCTACGAAAATGACAGAAATAAGGAACAATTACATACCAGAAGTGGGTTGATAGATGCCGCCCCGATCGATACCCTGCGAGATCCTCCTCACGGCCACAAACGATCCACCGTTCTCGTCCATCTCCGCAGCCTAAACCATCCCAGTTTACACTTGACGGGAATTCTGCAAAGAACACAAAACGCAAACATTGAGAATTACACCGCCACAAACCTACCCCACTCCAAACACCCCCATTCCAATTCAAAGGGGTTCCACCACAGAACCAATCCAGAACCCAAAAAAAGAAACACCGAACAACAAAATCACCACTCCGTAGCGTTCCACTTCACGGAAAAGCCCCTCCCGATCCAACAAACACCGACCTCTCCTAGACCACAACCAGGGGGGAGAGGGAAGAGCCCGACCAGAGGCACCACTGGGGAAATGCTTGGGAAACGAAGAGGAGAAGCCCACGGGAGCAGACCTACGGTTCCTGCGACGTGCACGGAACTACAGAGGTGGGGAGCACCGGCACCACCAGGTCCACCACCACGAACCACCACCAAGAACAGGTCAGGGCGGTCGCCGGCGACGCTGCTACAGCTGGAGATGCCGCCAGCGAGAGAGGCGAGGGCTTCCTGTGGAAGGGCGAGCGGCGTGGCGGCCTCCGGCGAGATCTGCAGGAATGGGAAGGGGAGAGGAGAGGGCGCGCAAGCGAGGCGGTTGCTGTGCTCTTCTACTCCTGTTCTGCTGTCGTTGTCGTTGGTGGTGGTGTTATTTTCCCTTTTTTAAATTTTTAAATTTTTTATTATTTTCTTTGATTATTTTAACTGGGGTCTCGGACGGGGAGTCCGAGATCGGGAAAGCTATTTGTTGGACTCGCTGTCCGAAAGAGGGTAGTTGCGTGTTGTCGCCGTCAGCCTTGACCACGGTAAGCGCACCGCGGTGGACTGGTTCCAAGGGGTTCGGTTTTGGAGAATTTGACCTGCAGTCCATAAAGGTCAAGTGGGTATAATTTCCGGTCCCAGTTTCAGAACCCTCGGTCTTTCAAGTATAATTCTTTTAACTTCTGGTTCGCAATGTCCCCGTTAACCCAGTTAACCTGAAAAGCCTACCGTGACCAAATTACCCTCCAAAAAGTACGAATAAAATTTCCAGTCGCCGCCGCGTTGCCTCCCGTAGGTCCCCCACGGCCCTGCTGCCCTGCCTCCTCGCCGCCGCGCAGCCTCCCGCAGGTCCCCCACATCCTTGCTGCCGCCCGGCCTCCTCGCTGCCTCCCGTAGGTCCTCCACGGCCCTGCCGCCCTACCTCCTCACCGCTGCCGCAGCCGCGCTTCCAGGCCCTGTCGTCGTCACCGGGTTGGGAGGGGAGATTGGGCGAGGGGGTAACAGGACGGGAGAAGAGAGGGGCGAGGGGATACCAGGAGGTGAGAGGGGCGTCACGGGTTCGGGTGGGGGAGATGGACATTACGGGTGGGATGGAGGGTATTTTCGGATTTCTATTTTTCGAAACGGTACCTACTGTGATGTTTTCTAATAAAAAGACTAAAAATTATAGTTGACTTTCTTTTTGGACTGCATATTCAAAATCCCTTCGATTTTTGGACGCTATCTTCTGTTCTTAGTTCTTATACCCAAAGCGATAATACGGATTTGGCCATTAAGTATTATTAAATAATTGGAGAGAAATGTTATTATACTATTTTTTATCACTTTATTTATTACACTCATCACTTGATTAAATAGTTCTTATTGATTTTTTTCTGACACAACTTTTGTTGTAGTTAATGCATTCTCTCAATGAGTATGGTAAATAGGGTGATAAAAAAAATGGTATAATGGCATTCCTTATAATTGGATGTTAGCTTACTAAATAATCTTATTGTATTATATATTAATGAAAGTGTACGTAAAATAAAAAGATTTTTTATTTAAAGATATATTAATTATAATTAAAGTGTACGTAAAAATAAAAAGATTTTTATTTAAAGATATATCTTTAAATAAAAAATCTTTTTATTTTTACGTACACTTTAATTAGAAAATATATGTTTTCAAATCGTCTACACAAGAATGTACACTTTTTATTAACAAGAACGTTTCACCTTCAGTTTTTTCACATACTAGGATAGTCAGAATCAATGCCACCAATTTGGGATTGGGAAAAAAATTGGCCTAAAAAATAAATCTCAAGTTAGCAAAAAAATTGAATGCTTCGTAAAAAAAAGTCATGAAAGGCACATTAACTTTTCAACATATAAAATATAATTCTAAAATGTAATATAAAAATTAAGAATATATATTTTAAAATGAGAGTTCCTTTTGTAAAGGTACACTTTTTCAAAGAAATACATGATTATATTATGATTAAATTGGTGCCTTTTGAATTTATGAAGATTTTAAAAAAAATTTAACAAATAAAAATTATTTGTGAAAAAAACATTAAGATGAAAAAGTGTGATTAAAATCATAATTTTTTCAAAAAATCACAAATTTATGTTACACTACTCAGAATAAGCACTTTCTTTTAGAATGTACAATTTCTAATCAAAACTAGAATGCATACTTTTGCATCACAATGTGCATATCTAAAACAAGCACTTTAATTCCACAATTATTTTTAAACAAAATATACACTTTTGAATTAAAAAATGCACTTAGTAACAATACAACCTTTACAAGAACAGGTATAGATTTGAAAACATCTTCAATTCAAGTATACTTGAATAAATATTTTATAAAATAATATTAATTAAAAAACCTTTAGATGTTTAATCTGTTATAATAAGAGAGATTTATTTATTTTTATGTTTTTCATCCTCAGGAGTGGAGCACGCTTCAAAATATTTTAAGAACCGGACAGAACTCAACCATACCGGAAAAAAAAACCTGAATTGTTGATTTCTTTGGATCCAGCTCATCAAGGGACTGATCATCTAAAAGAATCAAGGGGGTCAATTATTAGTAGATCTGAATTCTGGTTTTATTTATCAATCCCCATGAAACTCGGCAGTTTTGCGTCAAATATAATCTATTATTTTATAAATTAACATTTACAACTATTTAAATTTGAAATCAAGACCATCATAAAATACATATAAACTTGTATTATAATACTTTATCAAATAAAATAGTCTAATTTAAACTTCTATTTTATGTGATAAAAGTCTAATGTAGACCATAGTAAAAATGTAGCCTCCATTTTTGTCATCGATGCAATTTAACCAGACAAGTTGGATCATTGGATGGTGGAATAGAGATCTTTTGGATTTGGAGTCTAGTTGGGATCTTTCGAGAACAAAGTCCATACTCACGAACATAGTTTGACAGATAAATTCTTTAAATAGGAAAGATAACCTCCATATGTCTTGGGTAGATGATGAAACCTCGGTTGAGGGGCTCCTCAATCCATCTCATCCTTACCATTAAAACTCAACTTTAAAAACCACGTAGAATCCAATCTCTTTATGATATAGGCTCTGAAACAACATGAAAAGTCGAACACAGAGGGAGTTTATACAAATCAGAGAAAAAAAAAAAAAACAAAGAACGCGTGGAGTAACCGTAAGAAACATCTCACCTCACCTACATGAACGAGCCACGCATGCCGATCTCGTCGCCCACCTGCTCGGGACGGAGCGCCCTCGGAATCCAGTTGGAAGTCTGATGCGTTTCAGTACGCATCGATTCGTGAGAATAATGAGAGAGAGAGAGATGGAAACGGGGCTGCTCATGATAACTAAACAAGAGTTGTATGTGGCGTGTGTAGAGGGTCTCCGTCTCCGTGCATGGACCCAGTGCGCACCGAGTCGCAACCGAAACCAGCGGAGTTGGCAGTTTCCGGAAGATTCCCTTCGGCTGGGATCCCCTCAGGCGTGGCGAGTCCCCGGGCTCAGTGAGTGGATTGAGATTTGCGGTTTAATTAATGGCGTCCTACCCACATGTGGAGGCTTAATTAAATGAGAATATTCCTCTGACTAAGACTGGTGACCCTCATTACAACTTTGATTGATGGGGAATATTTGCAGTACCACCTAAATATTAATTCATTTGGCCACCAAATTTTCTATTTCCCCCACTAGATATTAGAAATAGAAAGTTTGGATGGGGGAGCACAACTAACTAGTTCAAAGTTGGGCATGCCTAGCAACAACTCTTTTTGAGATGGAAGAGCAAAGTACTGTGACACCCAGTGGCAGATATAAAAAAATTTTCTGGTGGGGTCAATCGGATATTAAGTCATAAGTATGTCTGGGTCAGTGAGGTCTTAGACTGGACTATATGGGATCTTGAATTAGACCAGTGGGATCTTGGACTGGGTCAGTTGAGTCTCGAACTATACTACATTGCCAATGAACTTGACAAAATCTAGTGAGATCCCAAAACCCCATTGGATCAATATTGGATCCGCCACTGGTGACACCACCGATAGAAAATCATGTTTGTCATTATCATATTCCCTGAAGGGAGTTGATACTATGCGCTTCACTATAATACCCTATGATATGCTGGCTGGGACTGAAATGTGAAATTTTAAGGTGTTGGAGTGTCAGTGGATGTCTAAAATTCACGAAAAGGTAAAATTTGAGGGAGAAAGAAACAATTAAGAAGTGAAAAAAATTAACAATTTTTTTTTAAAAATATTAACCATCTAAACAAAAGATCAGTCATCGTAGGGCTTGAGGTGTCCATATAGGGAGCCTTGTGTGTGATGTGCAAGAGCATGCCGCATTTTGCGTGCATGCCCTTGTCCGGGCAATCTCCACCTACATGATGATTTCTACATGTACGGGTGTAACGACCCGTCACCCTATAATCGGGGATCCGATTACTAAATGGGTACCGAATCATTAATTTGGAACCAAATCAGGATCTAAGTAAGTCTGGGAAATAAATAATCAACTAAGCTAAACATTCATATCGCATTGAATTGAAGGGAAAATACAGAAATTAAAAGTTATTACAATGCGACTCGATACAGCAAATAATTACATACTCCAACGGAAAAGAAATGATTATACATGCAGGCCAGAAATAAAGATAACAACTACGTCGGAGCATACCTCGGAACAACAGTCGACGACGCTCAGCACACAACCGTACAACCCTCGCTAGGTCTGCCTGGAGTCCTCACCTGAAAGCCGCAGGGGTGAGTCTCAACGAAAAGACTCAGTAGGGATCCTTCGATCCCCACTGTCCACACACACACCCACAAGTGAAAAGTACAGCAGAGATATAATAATCATGAAAGACAGTGATTGTCATGCCTACATCTCAATACGAATCACATGCATTCGAAGTATAACTATCATGCATTATTCCTTTTTATCAGGGAACCCGTAATTCGGCGTATCCTTAAAACACGTCAACTACACAACGGAAGTGGAAGAAACATCGACCCGCTGAGACCAAACAGTGACCCCTCGGATAGCACGCTGGCCACCTCGGCGGTCACTCCTTCCCTCAGCAAACACCGACCCGCTGAGACCAAACAGTAACCCCTCGGATAGCACGCTGGCTACTCCGGCCCAACTGGCTCAGGTGGTTACTCATTCCCCCAGCACGAGTGACACTCCAAAGGTACCTCTCCGACACTGGTACAAGCTAGCTAACCCCGGGGTTCACCAGGTGACCCTCTCCACTAGGCGTCACCCCGCCACTGCTCCCGTCAGCGCTGTGTCCCTCCGCACCGACACAGGGTGTGGAACGCTACAACTGTCACTCTAGGTCCACCGAAACAGAAAACACGGCGCGGTGCGATCCGGTCACAGAAGAAGTCCACGGTCGCACGACACACCACGCAGTGCCATCCGGTCACGAAGAGATCATCACATCGAGTATACTAACAGCAAGCATTAACCAACTATCTAGCAGTGTAAACACATTTTACTGGCATGGATTAGTGTGGTTCTGTCTTGAATCGCGTCGCCCGAGGCCGACGCCATTCAAGCACCCTAAACTAGTTCATGAAATATCGGCCTCAGAATCTGGCCTAAAAGGCGTCGACACCAGCGGTCGCCTTTTAAAAGGCGTCAACATCCTCAGACGCCGTTTAGCACAGAAATCCAGAATTACCAGAAAACCTTTAACGAGGGAATTATGCCTTAAAAGGCGTCATGGGGTCTTGACGCTATTCCAAATCGCGTCGCCCACCCATGACGTCTTTCAGTGCCATAATCCCTGAACCGACAGTGCCTCAATGGGAGGATTTCTGTCTAAAAGGCGTCATGATGGTCCGACGCCCTTCTGAAAGGCATCGTCCATGCACGACGTCTTTTAGCGCCAGAAACCAGACTCTGTCTCCTGCCCGAAGGCTCCCTTTCCAACCCCTCAAAACCCCAAAAACAGAGGAGAAATAGGGTAAACCAAAGTATCATGAATCCACATCCACAGAAACTCCCATTCCCATCAAGGAAAAGCCCCCTAACATGCTCATTCTACCCCAAAACCACCGATCCATAACATGCTTTAAACGGGGAAAAACATGGTTTAGAACACAACACTGTGGGAACCGTCACCCTACCGGTTCTTGAACTCCTCCAAGCTCCGTGCCGCCGACCCGCCGCACCGCAAACCGCCGCCGGTACCCTCGAGGACGCCGCCACTCCGCTGGGACGTCGGCCGCCGTCCGGAGAATGGAACGCCGCGAAAGAAGTGGTGGTGGTAGAGGTGAGAGGTAGGGAGGTGTTGGAGTGGAGGGAAGGACGAAGTGGTGGGAGGAAAAGAGGGAGGAGGAAGGGTCGTCGCCGGAGTCTCCGGAAGGAAGGAGAGAAAGAGAGAAGGAAGAGAAATGAGGGAAAGAAGGAGGGCTCGCGGGGTTAACCAGAGACTGGCTAAAACGCGTCGAGATGTACAGACGCCTACCAGTTGACGTGACAGCTGCTCTGACAACACTCTGCAACGCTCTGACAGAGGTCTGAAACGCGTCTTCCATGTAAGACGCCGTTCAGTCGACAAGACTGGCGCCGTACTCTGACAACCCAGAGTCGCAGTCTGAAAGGCGTCGTGCCTCACGGACGCCGTTCAGACGACATGTCAGGGCCGTACTCTCGCGGCCCAAAGCCACCTCACGTGGCACAGGCTAAAACGCGTCTGCATCGCTGGACGCCGTTTAAACTGCGTCGAGCCCGCTCGACGCGAAACAACACAGAGTCTCAGCCCCACTGGAGCCTGAACTACAGGGTCCAACCCCGAAAACCGGATCCGAAAGCCTCAGTCCTTACAACGGGTGGAGGGTTTAAATCTTTTTCTTCCTTTTTTTTGAAATATTTTGACCATAAGATCTTTCAAAGATATGGTGGCCCTTGGTACAGTACATTGCTGGTGGACAGGAATCTAATAGCATATTATATCACTTTCTTTCCCTAAATTAGTCTTTTCTTTTTTTATTTTTCAATAAGCATCAGTCGTATGAGCCAACCCTTTAGGGCTCCACAAATTATATCGGGGATATGTTGTCTTTCTTACATGTAAATTCCTCTACAAATAGTTTTAGAATATATACTCTTTTAGCCTTTGCTTTCTAGACATTACCCGCGCCTTTATGTTCATTCGAATGTATTTACAAACTGACATTATGGACTTGCGACCCTTAAGTGAAAAGGTCCTTGAAATGCTTTGTGAAGGAGCTTGATGTTGAGAGGTACCATAATAGAGTTAACACTGTAAGATCCCGCTTTGAGAGAGAGAGGAGAGAAAGAGCAAGAGAGGAATGTGAACTCTGATGGTTAACCAAGGTAGGATTTCTATGTCACCTTGGTTTCTTATTTATAGAGGCCTTTCCGTTAACCATCTCCGCCCTCTCCTCGGAACCGCCTCCTTACTTTAGGGAACGTGGGAGACCAAGTCTCTTGTGTTTATCCCTCCTATTATTTGGGGTTGATGGTTATCTCTTTCTAACATCTCCCACTTGACCATCAAGACCAAATTATTCTTAATACACTCACACTATCTGTGAGATGTATTAATGTTCTATTCTTTCCGACACATTTTCACTATCCGTGAAAAGTATCATTATTTTCATTATTCATGAAAATATTTCTTGACTTATATATTCCCAAGTCCCATCAAACTTACATGTTTGATAAAACTTTCTACCGGTATACTTTTTGTCAACGGATCCGCAATCATATCACTAGTGGGAATATAAGTCACCTTTATTTCTCCTTTTTGCACAATATCACGTATATAATAATATTGAATTTCTATATGTTTTCCTCTTAAGCTATTTGCTCCACTATTAATCAAGCTAATTGTCACATGATTATCACAATAAATCTCAATTGGTCCTTCTACCAAGTTGAGACTTAAATCTATCAAAAAACGTCTTATCCAGATTGCATGAGTAGTAGCGATGCTACATACAACATACTCAGCTTCCTGTGTGTATCTTGCAACACACCCTTATTTCTTACTACTCAAAAGAACAGCTGCACTACCAAAGATGAACAAGTGTCCTGACGTGGACTTTTCGTCCTCTTTATCTCCTCCAAAGTCTGCATCTGAATAACCAAATACTTCAAGTGTATCAGCTTGATAAACTAATTTGTGGTGCAAAGTTCTTTTTAGATATTTCATTATACTTTTAACAGCTTCCCAATGTGTTGGACCAAGATTACTTTGATATCTGCTTACCAAACTTACTGCGTATGCTATGTCAGGTCTTGTATTCATCATTACATACATTAAACTTCCAACTGCTTCAGCATATGGCACTTTGAGCGGACCTTGTCCTTCTCTAGGACATTTCTCTGTTCCTAACCGTTTTCCATAAACTAACGGTGTAGGTGTCGGATTACAATTATGCATTCCGAATTTCTTAAGTACAGACCGTAAATATTTTTCATGATTTATACTTAACATTCTAGACTTTCTATCTCTTAGGATTTGTACACCAAGAACATAGGATGTCTCATCCATGTCTTTCATTTCAAATTTTTCACTTAATTTAGATTTTATTTTATTTAACATCTCAATGTCATTTCCGGCGAGCAAAATATCATCCATATATAGGGATAATATGGTATAACTGCTCCCACTTTTCATGACATACACACAATTATCCAACTTATTTGCAACAAATCCAAATTGAATAATTGTCTCGTGAAATTTGAGATAACATTGTCTAGAAGATTGTTTCAAACTATATATAAACTTCTTTAACTTACATACCATTTCCTCTTGAAATCCTTCACGTTGTTGCATGTATATATCTTCCTTTAACTCTCCGTTAAAGAATGCAGTCTTGACATCTATCTAGAACAATTCCAGATCAAGATATGCAACAATAGCCAAGATAATTCTTATAGATACAAACTTAGCTACTGGAGAATATGTTTCTTGAAAATCTATACCTGCTTTCTGATTATAACCTTTGGCAACTAATCAGGCCTTGAATTTATTAATCGACCCATCAACACGAAACTTTTTCTTGAATACCCATTTTCACCCAATAGCCTTTCTATTCTTAGGTAAATCACATAGTTCCCATACTCTATTATTTTTCATGGAGTTCATTTCTTCTTTCATGGCTTCTAGCCACAAATCAGATTCCTGCGATTTCATCACATCATTACAATTCTCTAGTTAGACATGAAGGCTCACATGAGTACAAATAATAACCATCCATCCATATAGGTGGAGTTCTAGTTTTTTTGTTGCCAACTACAGGTATATCAGGTTGTAATTCGTTCATAGGATTCTGCTTATTTTCCATTTCTGGTTGAGGTACTTTCTCAATTTCTGGATCATTTCTAGGGATATCATTGTAATAATCATCATTTATTACAAGCAGAGGTTCTTTCTCATTTTCATGAGGTTCCTCTTCTTCTAGATTTTCTAGAAATGTTGCACCCCTATATTCAATGATCCCTTTCTCCTTATGGAAAAATCTATATCCAAATGATTTGTAGCAATATCCTATGAATCTGCATTTGATAGTCTTAGATTCCAACTTATCTCTAAGTTGACTTGGAATGAGAATATGGGCCACATACCCAAACTTCTTGAGATGACTCAAATGTGGTTTCCTCCTATTCCATAATTCATAAGGTGTACTCTCAACAGACTTAGTGGGAATTCTATTCAAGATATAGTTAGCCGTAAGCAATGCCTCTCTCCACAAATTTTTAGGGAGACCTGAATGCGATAGCATACATCTAACTGCATTCATCAATGTTCTATTTTTTCTTTCTGCCACACCATTCTGTTGCGGCGTATAAGGCATTCTTACATTTCTTTTAATTCCATGTTCTTCACAATATAACTCAAATTCTCTTGAGCCACCTCTATCAGTCCTTAACACCTTTATATTTCTTCCAAGTTGCCTTTCTACTTCCATTTTATATTTCTTAAAGCAATTAAATGCTTCTGACTTTGCAGAGATTAAGTAGACATAAGCAAACTTAGAATAATCATCTATAAAAGTTATGAAATATTCTTTATTATTATATGTCTTTTTACTTAGAGGGCCACAAATATCCGAGTGAACCAACTCTAATAATTCTTATGATCTATGTCCTACCGAGAAAGAGTTTCTTAGTCATTTTTCCGACTAAACAATGTTCACAAGGTGATAACTCTACCTTATTCAATTCCGGTAACATATTCAATTTTATCATTTGTTCTATTTTAGATTTACTAGGATGTCCCAATCTAAAATGCCATAGATCACATTTTGATAAAGTACACAAAGAATACTCAGAAACTTCTATATTATTATTCCCATTGTCAATTACAGGGATACAAAATAAATCATACTCAGGAATAAATTTTCCCATAGCAAGCACTTTCTTATCCTTTCCTATTGACACCCTTTGATTGTAGAACCTTACTTCAAGGCCTTTCTTCATTAGTGCTGGTACAGAGATCAGGTTCTGCCGAATTTTAGGTGCATAAAACACATCTTTGAGGACCATGACGTTATCCCCAAGATACAGCCTATAAGTTCCAACACCTTCCACATCGAGGTAGGTGTTGTTTTCCATGTAAACTCTATGTTCTCCAGCATTGTGCTTCTTTAGCGATGCCAGCCCATTCTTCGTCTTTGCAATATACCGAGTAGCGTTAGACTCGACCCACCAATCATTTGAATAAGCCAAAGTAGCATTGCATTCTATAATGCCAATAAATTCTATCTTTCCAGTTCTTCTATTTCCTGGATGTTTATTTTCACCTTTATTCTCTTGCTTGTTAGGACAATTAGTCTTAAAGTGACCAAACCTCCCACAACCATAGCAAGCATTAGTAGGAACCTTCTTTCCTTTATTTTGGAATTTATTCTTAAATTGTGGCTTTCGTGGTCCATTGAAACGATTCTGGGTAATAGGCTTCCGGTGCGCAGCATTGACCTCTTCTAGGTTCACCTCTTATCCCTTTCTTCTAGCCAATACATCATGCTCAATTGCTAACCTAGCTGGCATATCCGTGACAGTTAAAGTGGAACCACTCATTCTCAATGTTGTGGCTGCCATATCGAGTGAAGGTGGTAAACTATTTAATATAGTTGCCACTTGCATTTTCTCTGGAATTTCAGTTCCAGCAGTAGATAGATCCTTAGCCATGACAATCATATTGTTAACATGTTATGCTATCACCTTCTTGCATCCTACATGTGTTGTAACGATGCAAAATGAGTTGAATATTCACCTCAGTTTTGATGTCATATTTCTCCTTGATAGCTTTCCATAGTTCATTGGAAGTGTTGTAAATTTTAAAAAACTTTATCAAGTTGTCCTCCATAAACATAAGCATGAGGCTCTTTGCCTTTCTATCATTCGATAACCATTGATCCCACTTTTTTCTTTCCACATCGGTAGAATTATCATTAAGTTTCGGGACAGTGGTATCGATTACATATTCTATATTATCATGGATAAGTCCATATCTAATCTTTCGGTGCCACATATCGTAATTGGTTCCATTTAACTTATCAAGTTTTGTCAATTATGAAGCAATGAGCTTACTGGCCATTAGAACTAGAATAAGACTGGAAGAATCCAATCATGGGAAACTGTGGGAGCGCAGCTATGCCCGACGCGAATAAGGCCGGCGACGCAGCAGCATATCCGGCAACGGTCGAGGAAGTCCGGAGGTGCTGCAAGTGGGTGAGGCAGATCCTGGTTGCCGCGGCGGTGCTGCGGTCAGCGACGGAGCACGGCGGTGCGGCGGAGTGTGGCGCTGCGGTTTCGTGGTGGTTCTCGGCAGCGGCTGATGTGCTGTGGTACTGCGGATGCCGTGGCGGTGCTCGACAACGGGGTGGGGGGTGGGGGGGGGGATGTTGATGTTGCAGCGGCGTGGCGTTGTGGTGCTTCAGCGGCGCAGGGTAATGGCGGTGTGCAGCGGCGTAGCACGACAACGGCGGGCAACGGAGCGGCGAACCGGTGCTCTGATACCAGTGTAAGATCGCTCGAAGAGAGAGAGGAGAGAAAGAGCAAGAGAGGAATGTGGGCTCTGATGGTTAATTAAGGTAGGATTTCTATATCACCTTGGTTTCTTATTTATAGAGGCCTTTCCGTTAACCATCTCCGCCCTCTCCTCGGAACCGCCTCCTTACTTTAGGGACGTGGGAGATCAAGTCTCTTGTGTTTATCCCTCCTATTATTTGGGGTTGATGGTTATCTCTTTCTAACAAACACAAGTTCAATGACTTAATGAGCATGGAGATGAGGAATGTCATAGTGTTGCCAGAAGCTTAGGCAAGGAGGACAACAAGATTGATAAAAAATGTTGAAATCTCAAATTGTAGTGATGAAAAATGAAAAAAAAATTAAAAAAATATGATGCAAATAAAAATAAAATAAGAAGAGATTAAAAAAAATTAAATGCTAACTGGAATGGTCCTCCAATAGTGATTGGAATGGACCTCCAAAAATTATGATGCAAATAAAAAGAAAATAAGAAGAGATAAAAAAAATTAAATGCTGACTGGAATGGACCTCCAATAGTGACTCTGATGATGACATCATATTCTTTACACATCGACGAACTTTGTAACATCTATATGTTTCTGATAGTATGTAAGAATTGAAAATGAGTAAAATGATTCTTGGATTATTGTATGAAAATTGACTCATTATGGGCAACGACGCCTATACGAAGGAAGCAAGTAGGACTTCTTTTTCCTTTTTTTTTTTTAACTACCATGGTAATGTTATTACAATAGCATGGATCCACATTAATTACAACGAATACAAGGTGCTTCTTAGCAACATATAGTATGCCAATAATATATATTAACATTAGTCTTCAAACTTAAGATGGTAAGTGTAAAACTATCTAAAGTTTTACTCGTAGAAGCTGAACCTATATTAAAGTATGAGACGTAGTAAATAAATCGACAAGTTGAAAGACCCATCTAGAAGAAAAAGTGCTTCATTTCAACATTGATGTATATATTGATGGCTAATTCCAATATACTTGATGTATTCATGAAATATTTCATTGTGACTAATTTTTAGAACACTTTTTTATGGTAGAAAAGTGAGAGCGAGATTAATGTTAGGAACATCTAAACCTTGAAGAAGCCACTAAAACCAAAAACTTTTAGATAGTATGAATAAGTGCTTAATGTTCGGCCTCACCAAAGGGAGAAACAACTAGATGGTCGTTAGTTTACCAAGAAAATAAAGAATCTACTAAAAATATACAAAACCTCATTGAGGACCATAGATTTATAACATACTTTACATATTCATATCAATAAGCTCAAAAGTTCAAAGAGGAAGGTTGAAGAAATATTAATCCATGAAATGCAATGCCTTTAAGAGTCAATGGCGGCAACTGTAGAATTGAATTGACTGATCATACTCAAAGGTCTTACTTTAAGGTATGCAAAGTACATTGAAGTCGAAATATTGTACTATAAGTGCTTAATGTTCGGCCTCACCAAAGGGAGAAACAACTAAATGGTCGTTAGTTTACCAAGAGAATAAAGAATCTACTAAAAATATACAAAACCTTATTGAGGACCAGAGATTTATAACATACCTTACATATTCATATCAATAAGCTCAAAAGTTCAAAGAGGAAGGTTGAGGAAATATCAATCTATGAAATGCAATGCCTTTAAGAGTCAATGGCGGCAACTGTAGAATCGAATTGATTGATCATACTCAAAGGTCTTACTTTAAGGTATGCAAAGTACATTGAAGTCGATATATTGTACTAGGTGGAAGTGACCATCCTAATAGACTTGTCATGTGTGTTAGTTACGGGTGTCCATCAAGTCAACCTCATTTTTTATAAGAATAATAGAGATATTATATTCATTTTGTTCAATCCAAAAATACATTTCATAATGAAGTTTGTAAATATATGAAATAAAGATTGAATCATGATGAGTTTATGATAGTGTGATTAATCTTCTTTAAATCTATATTCTTAATTATTCATAGTCAGAAGATAATTTGAGAAAGATATCAAATATCCAATAAAGACTATATAATATCCTAGATCTTGAGAAGTCATATTAGTCTAATTAAGTTGATTAATTGAGTCAGTTAAATTAGATAAAAAATCCCTTAAAGTGTAGCAAGTTCTCAGTAGAAAGAATTTAGAAATTAATTATGGTGGGGACACCGAACAGCAGAAGAGCAGACATCGAGCACGTGCTACGCAGACGTCTTTGTGGCTTGGCGATGAGCTCCTTATCTAGGATCGAGTCTAGTTATCTATTTTATTTTAGTCTAGCCTTAAAGGCTATTGCTGTCATTTCCTGCCCCTAGGACATGTTTGGTATTTCTTTATTTTAATGAGGTCATTCTTGTCTTGACCAAGAGATGCCCTTCCCTATATAAAGGGGTCGTCTCTTCCCTTGTAGGCATGTTAGAATGAATGAGAATTTGTGTTATTGTGTTCTCTCTCCTCCTCATAGTGTAAGATGAGAGCCCGTCCCTCCACGGAGGTCGCCTGAGAGAGGTTCCGGCGAGAGGCCGTGGGCGTGAGGCCCGTGTTCGTGTCGTCCCTCCCGCCTTCGACCCACCACCACGCCGACGTTCCACGTCAAATTTGGTATCAGAGCCAAGTTTGAGGGCGTCCTCACGACCTCAAGATCCTCGTCCTCGAGCACCGCCTCCACCACGGTGCACCAAGAGCAACCCCTTCCACCATAGTCGTCCTTAAGCACCACAACCCACCCTCCGCTATCATTCCCCCTCTCTGTTGTTTCCTGCTCCTCCCACCATCACCCACAATCGGCAGCACAGTCGCATGCAGCCTATGAACCTCCCCAGCCACCTTTTCTCAACCCCTCCTTCCCTCTCTCCCCCCTAAAAGGTGAACCAGGTGGGCTACGACTCCAGGGCCACCTCCTGTAAGGAATCGGCAAGAACGCAGCGGAGAATAAAATGATTCCTATGTATTGGCTGCTGGGATCGTAAAACGGACATTAAAATAAACGCGGGAAGAACAGTTCTTCACCTTTGCGGGGTTTCGAATCTCCCGTGGATGATTCCGACTCGGTAATCGGACACGCGCACGATCTCTAGAGGTATCCACACGAGCTCCCGCTGCAGACGCGATTTCCTCCTCGACTTGAGTGCTCCGACCAGATCTCAAATCCACCATGCGCGGAGAGAGACATATCTACTCCAAGAGAGAGAGAAGGAGAGAAAGAGAGGAGAAAGAGAATCTGGGGTGTAAAATTCGTCCAACCAACTTTTTACCCCTTCCCCTTGGCCCTCCTTATATAGAAATAAGGATAAGCACAATGATTAATCCTCATGATTATCCAAGAGTTTGGCCTTGGATAATTCTCCATTAAAACTTCATGTTTATCCTGCGGCTTTTCATAAAAACCCAGATAAGCATGAAATTTAACGTCTTTCACCGTCTGACGAGAACTCTTATGTGTGTGACCCTCTAGGCCCATATATCAGTTCGGTTTCAAGCCCATTAAACTTAGAACTAATTCTAGAGTTTAATATTTATTAATTAACATTTAAACATCATATGTTAAATGATTAATTTAATAAATAAGTGGATTATCATTTGATGATTAATTCACTTGGCCTTCTGATCATGAACAACACCAAACACTACCTCATGATCCCAGAAGATATAAGGGATACTGTTCCCTTTAATTGAACCTTTCCGTCTGCAGATACCGCACAGATATAATCCTTCACTCATGCAATGTCCCAATAACGCAAGGGTATGGTTTTATAGTCAAACCCTCTATCGCATTATCCAGATGGATTCCAGTACTCAGTTAATATCTAGAAAGACATCTCTTTCATTTGACCATGGCCAGGGATTTCTGTGTACACATCCATAGGACATTCTCTCTCCAGTCTTATACCAAGAGTGAGTGATCCCTTGTTGTTCACTCAATTACCTTCGCAAGCTTTCCACTGTATCTGAAAGACCGACTATCGTGGACTTAATGGTTAAAGTCCACAAGTTAGAGAATCAAGATACAATGGTCCACAAACAAGGTATCATTGGTGACTCAGGTCAAAGGACCAACTGTGCTACTGCAACGATTGAATTCCCTGGTTGACTAATAGGTATAATTACCATCCAGGAATTCTTATTTGGGTCTGTTCAGTGAACTCATTCTCTAATGATCACCCACATGTTTGTCTTAGTGTCACCATACGAATGAATGTGAGATCATTCACCCTCATCACATGAGCAGACATAACTTGTGTCGATCTTATCGGATATTTAATGTCCATCTCAAATATCCTATGATCGAGAACTGTTTAAAACAATTGACTGAGGATATTGATCTCACTATCACGATCTCATCATGATTCAATATCCCATACATTTGTCTACGGACCTTCATTACGATAGTTAATTTGCGAGAACTATAAATGAAGAAATAATTGCCTTTATTAATAATTTGAACTAGAATGTACAATGATTGGCTTTAAGGCCACCCAATTCTAACACCTCCAACGCCCGGCCACCACTCCAGCACTGCCGGCTCACCCTTGAGCCACCGCCCGACCACCGACAACCAGCATCTGTAGCCCCCTCTCTTCCCCTCTCTCTCTTGTATTGTCCTCCACCAACTTTTCTCTCTCCTCTATCCTTCTCCCTCTCCATCGTTCTCTTGTGCCTCCCACTGCCACCAAAAAACCCAACAGCAGTAGCAGCTACCCCCACCCAACGAGGCCATCACATGCAACCCACCTCTGCCACCTTTTCTCTCTCCTCACCATCCCTCTCTCTCCTCTTTCGTCCTTCTCTCCACCACTTCTTACTTTCCGCCACGGTTGGTGTTGGGAGGAGACGATAGCAGCAGCCCAGATAAACAGCTAGGGGGGACTCGGAGCCTCCAACTCGGCAAGCCACACTCGCACCACCTATCGGCATGAGCACCAAACGGCCGGCTCCGCATGCGAGGCCCACCGACGTGAACTGCCAAGCACCATCCGCAAGGCTGGTAGCACCTAGTTGCCGCCCGGCCACCCTCGCACCACTCGCACATCGCCGACGGTGCTCATGGCATCTGGCCCCCCCACTCCCACAGCCACAATCGCCGGCAGCCCTCGTCTCCAGCCCAGCGTTGCTGCTCGCGCGCAACGAAGAAGAGACACCTACGAACGTCGGACGTTGGCCACGTACCCCAGCAGGCCCCTTGGCGTGGTCTATGAGGACAAGCAGCTGATCCCCGCGAGCTCGGCATAATGAGCCACTGGTGCAGCAACTTATATGGAGGACGTGCCAGGGCCATACGAAGGTGTCAACAGGAGAACGTGCTTAAGGTTCGCTCTCGCACATGATTTCGCCTTTGAAGCACCTAGGCGTGCCTGCACCTGTAGGAGACGTAGCTTCCACTCATCGATTGCTCCCTCCGGCTCGTAGGCAACCAGCAGCCAAGCACCAAGTTGTCGTGTCCATCTTGTCCCTTCTGCCAGCACCAAGGGAGCGCGCAACCAGCCTGGGAAGATTTCGTGAATCGCCTGCTGCAGCTGTCAATGGGATGACGTTCAAGGTGGGTGGCAGCCTTCCAAGGTCCATCAGCCAGTTGTTCACCCTCCCAAGGACTATTAGCCTTGCGTGCATTGAACGTTACGTCACTAGATTTTGAGAGTTCTATCACGAAAGGGAGATTACGAGTGATCTGTGGGATAGCGTGCAACCATCATGCCTAATACTTTCTAGGAGAATATGGAGACTTCTAGTTAGATTGCTTGTTCTCCCTGCGTGGAGAAGTGCACCTAATTTGTCCTCCTGCATGGGGAATAGAGCTGATTAATATTGTAATTAATTTTCTCTTGTGCGAGTCGTAAGGCGATTGCACACAGGTACCGAAGCGACACCACCACTGCGTGGGTGCTCCACGCATCCCCGCTCGCCCTCGTCTCCGGTCGGAGTCGGTCTTGCAGGCCGGCTAGGTAAGTGCTGAACTCTGCTCCAATATTATCTGTTCGTTTAGTATTTGCATCAATTGCGTAGCGCCGGAGTGAAAGAGCGTTCCACCACACTGAGTGATTATTGTTGTGGCGGCGAGAGAGTGTCTGCGAAACCAGCGCTCCAATTAGCGCAAGGTCGGCATGCCAAGTGTGGACAAGCCTTACATCTGTTGGTAGCTCCACAGCCACCTCGATTCGTCCCACGCACTTAGTGGGCTGACGTCGCGGGTGCTCAACACCCTTCACCACTACGAGTTCACGTCTTGAGCTTCTTGTTCACTGAGTGAGGACGCCAATCTTGCATCTAATTTGCTTGCTACAAGTCTAAGATCTCCGCACCTTGCTAATCTATCAAGCCTTGCATGTCAGCCCGTTGAGAGCACTCGTCCCACTTCACATCTTGGCATAACCCTGTCATGGATCCTGCACTTATAGACACCATAGAGACCCTCTTAGGCAAATCTTTGCAAGACATCACTGATCAATTTGGGCGATTAACCCAACACGTGGACGAGAAACTCATTGCCTTGGGAGAGTCCATGAGAGTCATGGTAGGACGAGTGGATAATCTAGAGAATCCCCTAGATAGACCACAAGAGGCAGAGGAACGTGCGGGAGTGTGTGATCACCTAGATAATCGCCAAGGAGAGCCAGTTAGGGCCTCCAACCCACCCCAGGGTCGGAAGGATGTCCTTGACCACGAGCCCGATCGCGCGCCTCCGAAGCGAGTGCCGCGCAGGAGAGTAGAGTTTGACGACGGGATAGCCCAAGAACGATATCCCGACCTACGTCGGGATGGGATGGGTGTCCATGGCCGTGGACAGAATCATGTGCCATGCGGCGTAGTTCCCCGAGGCTATGGTGAGTATGACGAATACGACCCATTCCCCGACCCACCACGGGTACGAGGGGAGATCTACGGCTATAGGAGGGACCACGCACCCTTTGCGAGAGGCCCCCGTTATTCTTTTAATGAACATGAACGGGTTCCCGACCCTTATAGGGTTCGAGGGGATGAGCCTTACTGTGAGCGAGACTCCAGATGCTTTGAGAGAGTTCCACATGGGTATAGGGGCATGGGTGAGAGAGGCGAATATGATATCCCCAACCCACCACGGGTTAGGAATTCTTATGAGCATGGCCGAGAGCGTGGACTATTTGATAGATGGCCTAGGGATTACCCCGACATTGATGATCACATCCTCCGAAGTGTAAGGGTAGATGCTCCGACTTTTGATGGTACCCTAGACCCCAAGGCCTATCTTGACTGGGAGGCGGGGATGAGCCAGTACTTTACCTGGTATACGATGAGTGAAGAGAGGAAGGTGAGCCTTGCTTCTATGAGGCTTGTGAGTCGAGCCAAAACCTACTAGCTCAACGTGGAGCATCTTCGTGCTCCAAGGCGGTTGAGACCTATCTCCACATGGGAGGAGATGAGAGAGAAATTGCGAGAGAAATGTGTGCCTCCATCTTATGAGCATCGCCTCCTAGACCAGTGGCAGAGGTTGACTCAAGACGGCCGGACGGTGTCTGAGTACATAGCCGAATTTGATGACTATTGTCTCAGGTGTGGCGTTAGCGAAGATAGTAGGGTCACCTTATCGAGGTTTCGGGCAGGGTTGCATGAGAACATCCAACATGAGCTATTCCTACGTGAGGTGATCACACTTGGCCATGCCTATCAGATCGCCTTAGATGTGGAACGGTTTCAGAAGCCCACTAGGCCCCCCATTTTCTGGCAACCTGACTCCCAAGGGGATACCAATCGCCCCATGCATTTCCCCGAGCGGTCCGAAACTACCCCCGTCAGTTCTGCAAGGGTCCCTACTGCCACCACCCCAAGCCCTCCCTCACCCCTACCTCCGACCACCCCGGCTCAGGCTTCCACCATACTATGGGCTGAGAGGAGAGATGATAGAGGGATAGGATTAGCTAGTAGGGATAGCCAACAAGCAGGGAGCTCTCGTAATCACTACTTTCGGTGTCATGGGGTTGGCCACTTTTCTAGTCAGTGTCCCACCAGGGCCCTACTAATTGAGCCCTCCACTCATGAAGAAGAGGAGAACTACATACCTGACCCAGCCTTAGCTGAGGAATTTGAGGAGAATGGTGCCACCCTAGGGTGTGTGTATAGGGGGTACGCCAAAGTCGAGGGCATTGTGGACTCACACGGGGACACTAGGCTTGGTGTGGTGAGATGCATTCTCACACAGACCAAAGAGGAGGACTGGCGTCGAACCTCCATCTTCCACACCTACACTAGGATAGCCGACCAACCATGCAACATCATAATTGATAGTGGAAGTTGTATCAACGCAATTTCCACTGATTGTGTCTCTCATTTAGGCCTGGATCTTGAGACTCACCCGGAGCCATATCAAGTCTCGTGAATTAATGCCTCATCATTACCCATCAGGACCCGCTGCCTGGTACCCCTTGAGTTTCAATCCTATCAGAAGCCGATTTGGTGTGACGTCCTTCCCATGGAAGTAGGAAGCATCATCTAGGGTAGGCCATGGATCTATGATGAGGATGCTACCCTACTTGGCAAGGCCAACATTTGTGTCTTCAAGCACAATGGCAGGAAGATTCTCTTGCATCCCTCCCCACCTAAGATCCCCGCCAAGGGGGAGATCCCATATCGGGAAAATTCACCTTCCACATCCTCACCTTCACCTAGCCCCTCCCCACTCGTTCCTTCCCCATTCAACCCACCCAACCCAGAACTGGCCACAAAATCAAAAGCGAGGGTATCCCTTCATATAATCAAAGCAAGTGCATTTGAGGGCGAGGTTGCCGAGGGAGCCCTGGTTTGGGCTGTCGTCATGAGTAATCCATCTGAAGGTTACTCCACTCCACAAGTTGAGGAAGTAGAAACCGTCTTGCACAGGTATCACGATGTCTTTCCTGAGAATCTTCTTAATCATCTGCCGCCCATGTGTGACATACAACACACTATTGATTTCGTCCCTGGGTCCACCTTGCCCAACTTGCCTCACTATCGTTTAAATCCCACCGAGCACGCGGAACTACAGAGGCAGGTCGAGGAGCTCATTGGGAAGGGTTTTTTGCGAATCAGCACCAGCCCTTGTGTTGTGCCAGCCCTCCTGACCCCAAAAAAGGATGGCACCTGGCGGCTGTGTGGTGACAGCCACGCCATCAATAGAATCACTGTGAAATCTAGGTCCCCATTCCCCGACTTGACGACATGCTTGACATGATGGCAGGAGCCACCATCTTCTCCAAGATTGACCTAAAGAGTGGATACCATCAGGTCTACATCCGGGCAGGGGATGAGTGGAAGACCGCTTTTAAGATCAAGGATGGTCTTTACGAGTGGCTCGTCATGCCTTTTGGGCTATCAAATGCCCCCAGCACCTTCATGAGGCTGATGACTCAGGTCGTCCGACCCTTCATGGGCTCCTTTGTTGTTGTCTACTTCGATGACATTCTCATTTATAGTAGGACCAAGGAGGACAACTTGGGCCACCTCTGTCAGGTTTGCGAAGTGTTGAGAAAAGAGAGCTTGTATGCAAATCCTAAGAAGTGAGCATTTTTTACTTTTTACTGATCGAGTAACCTTCTTAGACTTCATAGTATCACATAGGGGAGTTTCCGCCGACCCTGAAAAGGTCAAGGCGATCGTTGAGTGGCCCCAGCCTATAAGCATCCATGATGTTCGCAGTTTCCACGGACTAGCATCTTTCTATAGGCGATTCATTAGGGGATTCAGCACTATGATGACCCCAATTACGGATTGCATCCGTAAGGAACCTTTTGGGTGGACGAAGGCCGCTTCCAAAGCCTTCGCAGAGGTCAAGAATCGAATCACTCAGGCCCCCATACTTCGCCTCCCCAATTTCTCCAAAGTCTTTGAGGTCTCTTGTGACGCCTCTGGGGTCGGTATAGGAGGAGTGTTAAGTCAAGAAGGGCACCCTGTGGCGTATTTCAGTGAGAAGCTAGCTGATGCTAAGCTGAAATATTCAACTTATGATAAAGAGTTCTATGCCATGGTCCAGGCTCTTCGCTATTGGCGGCATTATTTGTTGCCATAGGAATTTGTCTTGTACTCCGATCATGAGGCACTCCGCTTCCTCAGCTCCTAAAAAAGCTGAATCCCAGACATGGTCTATGGGTAGAGTTCTTGCAGGCCTACACTTTTGTGCTGAAGCACAAGGCGGGAGTTGAGAATAGGGTTGCAGATGCCCTCAGTCGATGAGTATCCCTTCATTCCATCATGAGTGTTGAGGTGACTGGGTTTGATAAACTCAAGGAATTGTATGAGGGATGTCCTGATTTTGGAGAGATCTATACCACGCTTAAAGCCAGATCCTCTAAGGGTACGAGTGAGTATCTCCTGCAGAATGGATACTTATTTAGAGGTCAGTAGCTTTGTGTGCCACGCACCTCCGTTCGCGAATTTTTAATTTTGGAGGTACATGCGGGCGGTCTAGGTGGGCACTTTGGTCGAAACAAAACCATTGAGGCTGTTGAAAGCCGATTCTATTAGCCAAGCCTAAAGCGCGATGTAGCTCGTTTAGTGGCCCAGTGTCGTACTTGCGCCACTGCCAAGCAAAAACGCCAGAACACTGGCCTCTACACTCCCCTTCCCGTCCCTGATCATCCTTGGCAGGACGTGAGTATGGATTTTGTGCTTGGCCTACCACGGAGCCCTCGTAAGCATAACTCCATCTTCGTAGTGGTTGATCGGTTCTCGAAAATGGCCCACTTCATCCCTTGCTCCAAAACTTCAGATGCATTTAGGGTGGCATGGTCTTCCCAAGACCATAGTCTCAGATAGGGATGTGAGATTTACCAGCTACTTTTGGAAGATCCTTTGGCACCGAGTAGGCACCCTACTCAAGTTTTCTACTGCCTATCACCCTCAAACTGATGGCCAAACCGAAGTGGTCAACAGAAGCCTAGGGAACCTTTTGAGGTGCTTAGTAGGGGAGCACACAGGGACATGGGATTCGATCTTACCCCGAGTTGAGTTCGCCTATAATAGTTCAGTCAATAGGACCACCGGGATGAACCCTTTTGAAGTCGTGCATGGATACAAGCCCAACCAGCCTGTGGATCTCATTCCCCTTCCCTTGCATGCTCGCATCTCCGAGTCGGCTGAGTCATTTGCCCAACATATTCAGGACTTACGCAAGCACATTAGCAAGCAAATTGATGAGATCAACCAGCTCTACAAAAGATTGGCTGATGCTCACAGACGAGTGCAGGAATTTCAGGAGGGTGACCTTGTCATGGTCAGGAAGCAGCCTGAACGATTCCCCTCAGGGGTCGTTAAAAAGTTGCAAGCCCGCGGTGCTGGCCCATTCCGGATCCTAAAAAGGATCGGGTCGAATGCTTATGTTGTGGACTTACTGATAGACTATGGGATCAGTCCCATATTTAACGTGGCAAACCTTGTAGCTTACAAGGAGCCCACAACAATTCCTAGTGATCCATTTGGGCCTTTGCCATCCATTGAGAGCGACCCCCCTACAGAGTGTCCACCAGCTCCACCCCCTGCACGGCGTGAGCAAATTGAGCGAATACTGGATGAACATGTAATCACCACCAGGAGCAGAGAGTATCAGCGCTTCCTTGTCCGCTGGCAAGATCGGCCACCATCCGAAGACACGTGGATCAGCCAAGAGGACTTACAACTCCTCGATCCAGACCTTCTCGAGCGCTACCAGAGCGGCGTGGACCCTTACTCGATGGGGTCGAGTTCCCAGCACCTCGGGAGAGTTGGTGGGGACACCGAACAGCAGAAGAGCAGACATCGAGCACGTGCTACGCAGACGTCTTTGTGGCTTGGCGACAAGCTCCTTATCTAGGATCGAGTCTAGTTATGTATTTTATTTTAGTCTAGTCTTAAGGGCTATTGCTATCATTTCCTACCCCTAGGACATGTTTGGTATTTCTTTGTTTTAATGAGGTCATTCTTGTCTTGACCAAGAGATGCCCTTCCCTATATAAAGGGGTCATATCTTCCCTTGTAGGCATGTTAGAATGAATGAGAATTTGTGTTATTGTGTTCTCTCTCCCTACTCATAGTGTGAGATGAGAGCCCGTCCCTCCACGGAAGTCGCCTGAGAGAGGTTCCGGCGAGAGGCCGTGGGCGTAAGGCCCGTGTTCATGTCATCCCTCCCGCCTTCGACCCACCACCACGCCAACGTTCCGCGTCAAATTAAGTCTCATATAATCGATTAGATGAGCTAAAACAGAAGCCCAATTAACTGATCGAAATCATTTATGATTAGAGCTAAAATAAGTTCTATGATCGAAGATAAATAAGCTTTGTAATCGAAGATAAATAAGCCATGTAATCGAAGTTAAGATAAGCCTTATAATCAAAATTAAGTTAAGTAGTAATCGATTAAAAATAAGTCAAGTAACTGCTCAAGGATTAAGTTGGAAATCAAAGTAAAAATAAGACATGTAATCAATTTACTGCATAATGTGTAATCAACTAACTGAATAACCTAAAATAGATTAACAGACACATATATAATCGATTAAGCGGAATCCATGTAATCAATAACTTAAGCTTGTAATCGACATGTAATCAATTAATTGATACTCATGTAATTGATAACTTAAAACTTGCAATCAATATGTAATCGATTAATTAAATAATCTATAATCGATTAACAAAATGAATTTAATCAGTTAATTGATTGAAGATAAAGTCTATGTAATCGATTAACTGAACAACATATAATTAATTATTTAAGTAACTTGTAATCGATTAACTGATCTGTATATAATCGATTGATTGATATATATGTAATTGACGACTTAACTATGTAATCGATTATCTGAGGCCTATATATAATTGATTCACTGATTATTTTAATTATTTGACAAAACTTAAATTATTTAATTATCCCACTTTATGGACAGTTCTTGAGGGACAAGTACTCTTCTAGAAGTGCCCTATGACGGTAGGGATGTCAACAAAGCGAATACGGAGAGGATAGATATCACAGTATCCGACTCTGCTCTGTCAACAAAGAACGAGATTGGCTTTTTGACATGTATATCATTATGAGTACGCCTTGAATTCAGTTTTTGACAAATATATCAGATAACCTAAGTCAGATCTATGACCCCAATCGACAAATGTATTCATAAAGAGCATAATATTAACATTATATTAAAGTATGGTAAACATTGAGCATATAACTAATTACTTCTTTATGTGAAATGAGAGAAAATAGGTGACAGCTAGAGGGGATATAACGTGTCCTTAATGACCAAGTAACTAAGTAACGAGGGGGTTAGAGGCATGGAGAAAAGAGAAGTTATTAAACCTCAAAGATTCACAGTCATCAAGGGGGGCCATGTAAAGAAAAGTTTGACGTGGAGGTTGTTATAAAGAAACCTTCTCCACCAGTCTCAAAAATGTTAACCCCACCCCCCGGTGGTAGAGTAGGACCATCATAACATTGCGAGTATAGAGTAACAACATGTGCTATGGTATGGTGAGCAACGAGGAGGACTACTTTAACGAAGTGCCTGTGGTTGAATAGGATAATTAGAGATCACAATTAAGAAGGAACTCATCTCTGATGCCATGACAACAAGTGAAATAGAAGATTTTCTATGTAAGAACTTAAATTGCATCACAGTAGTGTAAGTAAAGTTGCATAAGGAAATAAGTGAGGTTTAAACAAAATAATATAGTAACATTGTTACAATAATAAGAGTGGAACTATGTCAATTGCAACTAACTCTAGATTCTACTCAATGAAATATACTTTGAACAATAATATAAGCTAATAGGATCAACAATATGACAATTTACCTTTTCCTAGTGACCTATTTTGGTAGGATCCAATAAAATGGTCTAAAATTTTGGCAAAATTTATAGCTAGTGATCCACTTTATGTACATACACCATTGGGGTTGAAAATGAACCAATTCGCTCGATGAACAATTAGTAAGAATGCTTGATAAGAGCTCGACTCGATTCGTTTATTAAGCTAAATAACAAGTTTGAACAAAATTTTGAGTTCGGCTCATTAAACGAGCCAATCTTGAACACAAGCGAACTCGGCTCGATTCTACTCGTGAACAAACTCATTTAACTACTCGTTAAGAGCTCGCTTTAATACTCGTTAAAGCCTCATCTAAGTACTCATTAAGATCTTTTTTAAGTACTCATTTAGTTATTTTAATCATGAATAATCTTAATTAATAAGATATTCTAATATCTTGTTGAGTTTTTACAAATAACTTGCTACTCGTTATAGTTTAACTTGAGTTTATATATTTTAAAAAAAATGAATTAAATATATCATAGACTCATTGAGTTTGCGAGTTACTCGAACTCGTTTAATATTTAAATGAACCAAACTTAAACAACCATTATAAAAACTTGACTCGAACTTGAATTCGATTAAAATCAATCAAACCAAGCTTGAACAAAGTAGAACTCAGCTTGTTCGCAGCCCTATACACCATAACACAAGGTAGTTGTGAACCACGTTGAGATGACTTTAAATAAAGAATGTTAAAGGTTCTATAAAGACAAACAGTGAATGGAACTACCTGTTTATTTTACAATTTCCTTATGTCACTAGGGAGCGATTTCAAAGATTCTCTGAACAGTGAAGGAGTCTAGAAAATGAGGAAAAGAACCAAATTTTATATAGAATATCTATATGTTATGTAAAACAATAATGACTAAAGAAGAAACAAAACATAATCCACTTACACCGTTTATATATGTTTTAGTAGCGTATGAAACTTCAAGAAAGGGACACATCACTACAATTTTTTAAAATTATAGCTTAATAACATGTTTAAAGCATTTTTTTCTCTCTTGAGATTGTTTTGTATTTGAAATTTATTTTATTAAAAATTTTGTCTTGATTTTTAAGATTACTTAATTTTGACCTTGTTTTGTAAATTTGTTGTGATCTTTAAGAGAGTTTGGAGGGAAGTATGAGATGACTCTCCAAGCAAAGTAGAGAGAGAGGGAGAGAGAGAGAGAGAGAGAGAGAGATGTGGAGAGAGAGAGAAGTTTTCTCAAAAAAAAAAAAGAGTTATTTTATTTTTGACAAAGGACAATAAAGAGTGGGATGCTTCCCAAAAAAATAAGAGGCATCTTGCCAAATAGGTTAAACAAAATATATCCAAGCATCCTATAAGATTTTTAATCCACTTAGTAATAAAATACATAAAAAGAATAATCCATGACCTATACAGAAGAAGATCTAGGTTTGCCTAGTTTATCATTCATACATATGTCATATGTCTAATGGCTTAGGCATCAAACTTATTTGTGCATTTAGCAATCCAAAGGATTAGATGTTAGACCTATTGCATTCTGTGTCCTACATATAATGATAAGTAGATGTCTTAAATCCACAACCCCAACATTACATTGGTCTTGATTTTTATCATAAAGATAAGTTTTTCTGAGTTGTTTCAAATATTTCTATACATATTAGTTTTAAATAAATATGAAAACTTTTGCTATTATGTGTATATAACTTTTAAATGTGCGCAAAACTTTTACCATTTTAGGAAATGCATTATGATATTTTATAATTAACTTTTTACAAGATACTTACAAATTTCCATTTAAGAAGCTTCACTTTAGTTTTCACTTTTAGCATTTATAAAGGCAAATTGATTTTCATTCTAAGAAGTACATTTGCATACAAACTCCCCTTGCATTGTATAAAAAAAAATATATAATTTTCTATTTGTATTTTGTTTTCATTTAATTCAAATAATTCTCATCATTATAAGAAGTATACATGTAACCTTTTTGCATGGTGCAAAAAGGATAATTTAAAATTTATATTGTGTTTTGGAGCTTAAAGAATGCTTTTAAACTAAACTTAGGTTTTGACATGTAATCTTTTTTCATGGTGAGAAAAAATAATTTAAAATTAGTTTCCAATTTTTGGAGCTTAAAAAATGTTGTTAAACTAAACTTCTTCAATAATGTAAATGCATATATAGTATTATGTTGTTAAACTAAACTTCTTCAATAATATAAATGCATATATAGTATTTTTACATGTTCATATATTAATATAAACATAGAAAATGGTTTTGCAAAAATACCCACTTAGTTAGATTTATTAACCAATGTTGCTAAAATATCATTTAGAGAGTTCTCATTAAACTAAAAAAATAACTAAAGATATGTCCCACCGAAGTTGTTCTAGTCATGGTATAAAAGAAGGGACCATGGTGATATAATGATGGTTGTAGGAAGTAGGTCAACTGTCAAATCCTATCTGGTCAACTCACTTGGATTAGATGTCGTTGTATGATATCAAAAAATCACTTTTCCAATAAAGTGTATGTCTTGGTCAGGTACTCCCACGCATCATTTCCTAGAGCATTCTTTCTCTAATTACCGAGAGCGAATAATCTCATATTGAACAAATAATCACCTTCGGAGGTATTCCACTGAATCCGATCACTTGATTGATCAAGATCCCTTGGTTGGAGATCCAATAGTCAAGGTCAAAGTCCATAAATCTACCGATAAAGTGTCTTTGGTGTCTCAAGTTTGAGGACCAACTACGCAACTGAGACATTGAATCAAGCTGGCTGACAGTTGGGCAAATTACCATCCAACAATTCAAATCGGATCAAATTCAGTAAACTCATTTGCCAATGAAAACTTATATGTTATCCTTAGTGTCTCCATATAAGTGACTATGAGACCAGTCACCCTCATCAAATGAGCATTAGTAAGTTGTAGTAGTCTTACCAGATATTTGATGTTCTTCTCAAACATCCTCCGACTAAGAACAATTAAGAATATGTTTTTATAAGTTGTTAGTCTTGTTATTATGATCTCATTATAATCTAACATCTATTGCACACATTCACAGACTTCACTATGAAATAGATAATAATGAGAAGCGATTTACATATAATGAATCAATTGTCATTATTATAGATAACCGAACAAGATTGTATAATGTACATAATTGGATCGACGGACACATACAATACTAATACACCCTACTAGGGAGAAGGGGAATATTGCATAAGGAAGAGAAGAAAGTCATAACGGAGAGTAGAAAACCAAACCTGTTTATGTGCATTTTGATCGCACCCAATCTTCGCTAGTCTTTGCAAACAATTGTGCAGAGTGTGTGATTATTATGAAAAATCTATGTTGTTTAAGTGCAAAATAAAGCCTATTAAAAAGAAACTAAGTGAAGTGATCGCCAGAAACTTTTGACTTAAAAGTTCCAAAAGAAAGAGTTTGATCGCCTACCTGTTTGAACGTGGGAGATGTTGAGCTCTCGATTCCCCCTCTTCAGCCGGTTGAAGAAAGAGAGCCCTTCCTTTTCTTTGTTCTTGCTTTAATTGCTGTTGAGTTTGAGGATCGTCCAGAGTCCTTGTGATTTGCTTGTTAATTTCCTCCCCTTTTGATTCTTTGCAAGAAAATAGAAAGAGAAATGAAGAAACAATGATGAGAATTCAGGCAGAAGTAGTATCCGTTCTTAACAGAGTTTTAAACATGCAACTAAACAGAAAACTCACTTGTTGGGATGGTCTTTGAAACCCCTTTATCAAATAGGTTTTGAAAATGATGCTAGTGTTGTGTGTGTTGCATAGAGTGATGAAGAATGCAAGATTAATAAGAATGAATATGTAAAGAAATGAAAAAGAATGCAGAAAAATGCAGAAGTGAATGCGGAAATGAATTGAAAAACTTATGCCAGTTGGATGAAGAATGAAAAGCCTTGATCTAGATTGGATGAAGATTGGATGAAGACTGGACGCCGACTTCTGGAAACAGCAGCACTTCGGCGTTTGGATGTCGTTGCTTCGATCTTCAATTCGCTCTCAATTTTTTAACTCTGATTCCAACTCTAACTCTTTAATCACTAACTCTGTCACCCATTCAAGATGCAGGGTATTTATAGACTTCTTCTGCGTCCGCGGATTTACATGGAGAAATTTGGGATTTATCCATCTTAGCCAACAGATAAATACAGATTAATTCATCTTTATCTGTAATTATCTAAAACGCGTCGTCTATGGTAGACGTCTTTTAGACTGATTAAGATAAAGATAAACATCCGGGAAAACTTATCTTTATATGTAATCAGATAATACGTGTCGCCCATAAAAGACGCCTTTTACACTAATTAAGATAAAGATAAACATCCGGAGAGAAATAGAAACCACTTAGAAAACTTAAAACGCGTCGTGTCTGAAAGACGCCGTTTAGCTAATTAATCAATTGATTAAAATTCAAATTTAAACGTCAAAATAGGAATAAACTATAAATGGCGTTCACATACGTCGACGTCTTTTAGACTTCTTCATATTTTAACTGAAATTTGAGTTAGAATCAATTTAATTGATTAACTTAAACATGTCTGTTAAACCCGACACTCAAAAAGATCAATAAAAATTAATCAATGATTAATTATCAGACCATTATGAGACATTATTATATTATATGAAATTTAGTCGAAATGACGTCAAAATTAACGTGTCTACAGCTGCCTCACCTTGGCATCGTCTTTGCAAGGGAGTGAAATGAAATAGAATGTACTGAAAAGGTGATGCCAAGGTGTGATGAGACACGCTCTTAACATCACATGATTGGAATTTTTCTCAAAATTATCAATGAAGATAGTTCAAAGAGATCAATAGAATCAATCCTGTCTGGATGAGGTAGAGAAGGAAATAAAATAAAGTCGATCAACTTCTTTGGAGTGGGAAGTACCCCAGGTCGTAGACACTGTAAGTTTCATTATGGGGAGCGTTTGCCAGCCAATGTGAACGTGCTGCAGCCATGATGGATCTTAAAAGAAAACAAGAAATATTGGATAAAGAATCCAAGAAAGGATAGAATTCCAGGGATATCTTCAAACGAACCTCAAAGATAATCAAGATACTCAATTCAGAATGGAATATTTCATATCATGTTTTGAGTTATTTGATTAATGGTCTGAAACTTAATCAATAATTAATTCTTACTACAGTGATTTCAAGGTCCTATATGATGCATGCTGGGCTAAAAGAAAAATATAAAGTCAAATAAAATATAAATTAATCAAGGATAATATTGTTAAATTGTCATTAATGAGTCAAGACACCAATTCTTGTAATCCAGTACTAAGCCGAAGCTCGTTTATCCACGCACCGTTTCACAAAAATAGAATCATCGTCCTCACTAATTAACAATCCAACGGCCTATCTGTGCGATTAAGAATCTTCTGGAATTATCACTGTTTTTGTTGAAGGGGAACTCAAATTCCAGTTTCATCAAAATCACAAGGTCCTTGACATACTCTAATAAATACTTAACATATAGTAATGCAAATTAACTACATGAAATAATACAAGGGTAGAAATAACCGTCTTTTTAGCCACGGTCCAGACTTCATAAACTCCCACAGTGGGATCTTCCTGATATTTCCAGCTTCATTTGGGTTTTCTTTAATTTCCTTCTAAAATGCGGCGGTGTTTCACGACGCCTTTTAAGAAACAGATTCTGGCTGTCTTCAATCCGTATTCCAACTCTCTTCATGCCTTGTGTCCTGTATATGACTTGAACAAACCGGTTAAGCGTCTATTCAGGCTTAGCCCCTTGCCTGACCGAGTGAACGACTACTTGATCCTATCCTTGGTAGAAGGGTCAAGGGGCATAGCCTTTATCAACAAAGGTAATGTGAATAATCAAACTTAAGCAAAATACAACATACAAGCAGACAGATGCTTACTTAAAATAAAAGGAATGAAGCATACCAGATGCAATAAGCAGATGCAATATTCACTTTTGTTTGGTTTTGAAATATGTATTTTTTTTTTTTGAAATATGGATTTTTTTTTGGATTTTGGATATGTATTTTTTTTTGAATTTGAGATATGTATATTTTTTTGGGTTTTGAACTATGGTGCAAGCTAAAGACCAGCATGGTACTCAGATCAAAAGATCATATTTATTTATGAACTTAATTCCCGAATCGTTCTTTAATAATTTAACTTCAACCCATCGTGTTTGAACTTGTGTTTCCATTCGTGATCCCATTTGATGATTTGACCTTCAGTCAATCTAAGCCATTCCTTAAGTTTAGAGTACGCCTCTTTAGAAAGAAAGGAAGAATAAGTTTAGAAAGCCCATGAGAAGGTTCCGGAGACCTAAAAAGATGTTCCTTTCCTACCCTAATATCCGTTGGGGTTCGATCATTTTCTTTCCGGGGTATTTATCGACCTTGCGTTCACTTTTGTTTCATTTGCATGGCCTTGATGTAACGTTTGTAATGTGATGGCCTTTTGACTTGACGTTTGGATTTTGCCTATGCTTGGCTTTTCTTTTCTTTTCTTTGGAACGGATCTCCCCCTTTTTTCTTATGACGGCCCCCTACTAAGATGGCGGGTATTCTTGGTAGTCTATTCTAAGTCTCGTTCCGACATCATGGGCCGAGTGTAAAACAGAATTTTGCTTAAAAAGGAATGATTTGTACTTTACACTTTCAGTCAAGCTTTCGGTGTTCCTTATGACTTGGCATCTCTTGTTCCTCACGAATCAAACGTGTCAGTGTGTGTAGTAATGTGTTTGAAGTTAAATTATCCAGACTACTAAAGGAATTTGAGTTTATAAATTTTCTGATTCCACTGGTCTTTGTACCATGCTGATCGACTCTTTAACCTAAGGGTAGTATTTCTTAAGATGTAAACCATTCCAGGGGTGAGTTAGCTCTTCTCCTTATGTATTGACAAGACGGTAAGCGTTACCAGGAAAAGCGTGTGATACAACATAACGTCCTTCCCAGTTGGGTTGGAGCTTAGAACGCGGACCACCAGGTTTTACAAAAATCCTTTTGACAACCATTTCACCGACTTTGAACTTACGTTCAATGACTTTCTTTTGATAAAAACGTGCTAGTCTGTTTTGATAAACTCTTGCATGATTAGCGACTGACCATCTTCTCTCGTCTAAGAGTTCCAATTGAGCAAGGAGTGCTGAACGGTGTTCATCAATGGAAAATTTCTTATTCAATTGTATTCTTAATGACGGTATAAGGATCTCGTATGGAACTTCCGCCTCCATTCCAAATGTTAAGGAATAAGGAGTTTGCCCAGTGGGCGTGCGGATTGAAGTTCGGTAGGCCCATAGAGCCTCAACCAATTTTTCTGGCCAGTCTGCGAATTTGTTAGATTTGCACGTCTTTTTGATGATTTTTATCAAAGTCTTATTAGTTGCCTCTGCTTGGCCATTGCCTTGCGGATAATAAGGAGATGAATGATGCAATGCAATTCTATACCTGTTGCAGAGGTCCTTCAATTCTTGTGACACGAACTGTGGTCCGTTGTCGGTGACGATGGTGCTTGGAATTCCAAATCTGGGGATGATGTTCCTCATGATGAACTTGCAGACGGTTGATGCTTTGACTTCCGTGTATACTTCAGCTTCCGCCCACTTGGTGAAGTATTCCGTTACCGTGAGGATGAAAGATTTTTGCTTGATGCCGGAATCGGAATTACCAAGGGGTTTAATGATATCGAAAGCCCATATGGAGAAAGGCCATGGGGAAGAAACATGATGGAGTAAAGATGCAGGAGAATGAATTTTGTGGGCGTGAAGTTGACACTTAGCACACCTACGAACATATCCTACACAGTCCTCTTCCATGGTTGGCCAATAAAATTCTTGTCTGAGGATCTTCTTTGCTAACATCTGTCCATTAACATGGCCACCACAAACTCCACTATGACTCCTTCTATAACCTTCCAAAGCTCATCTTCGTCTAAACATCT
Source organism: Zantedeschia hybrid cultivar (assembly GCA_030544215.1). NCBI lineage: Eukaryota > Viridiplantae > Streptophyta > Magnoliopsida > Alismatales > Araceae > Zantedeschia > Zantedeschia hybrid cultivar. The sequence goes on along the minus strand of JARZZO010000002.1, from coordinate 55,339,867 downwards.
TAGAAGGACTCCATCAAAACCTCTCTTGTATAGTGCTCCTCCAACTATGGTGTATTGTTGAGAAACTCTCCTAATAGCTCTCTTCTCCTCAACAATGGCTTCTTCAAGATATGATTGATCTTCACAATATTTGGCAATTTCATAATACCATGGCTTCTGTTCATCATCCATCTCTTCTAACAACTCCATCAACATGATTTCTCTCTTTTCCACGATATCTTCGTCCCTGACTTTCTTCAACAGTTTCTCCTTGGTTCTAAGAAATGAAGGGTCTTTCACGGCGGGTGAAAGACGCCTATGAACTATGATTGATTCGGATTGCCTGCTGATTGGAAAATCAAGAGAAGATGCTAGTGAAGCTAGAGCGTCAGCTAAGATGTTTTGATTCCTAGGTACATGAACGAAGATCAATTTCGTAAAAAGCTTTGAATAAGCAGAACTGAGTTCTTGATAAGGCTTGAGTTTAGGATCAAGAGTTCGATACTTGGTCAGCACTTGGCAAAGAATCAGTTGTCTATCACCCACAATCCTGAGTTTAGTGGCACCATAGAAATGAGCAGCCTCGAGACCAGCAAGGAGTGCCTCGTATTCAACTATATTGTTGGTGACTGGAAAGTCAAGCTAAAAGGCATGTGGAATGGTGACACCTTCAGGTGATAACAGAACGATACTGATCCCCTTTCCATGAGAATTCAGAGCTCCGTCAAAATGCAGAGTCCACATATCATCTCTGATTTGATTTACGGACATCAGTTCCTCATCCGGAAACTCTAATCGCACTGGATCAAATCAAGGAAGGAGATGATGGGCGAGATGTTCCGCTATGGCATAGCCCTTGATCGCTTTCTGCTGAATGTAAATGATATCGAATTGAGATAGAAAGCTTTGTCATCGCGCTAACCTATCAGTAAGAACAGATTTCTCCAGAAGGAATTTGATCGGATTCATCCTAGCGATGAGATGGACTTCATGGGCCAGAAAATAATGCTTCAATTTCTGAACAACCCAGACCAATGCTGCACATGTTTTCTCCATCGCTGTATATCTCTGTTCAGCGGGGTTGAGAAGTTTAGAGAGATAATAGGCCGCCCTCTCCTTTCCTTCTTCATCCTCTTGTGCTAGGAAAACCCCCACTGCATCATCCAGGACAGAAATGTAAAGTATCAATGGTTTGCCTGGAGATGGTGGTCTCAAAACAGGAGGACTTGCTAGATAGTTCTTTAATCCATCGAATGCCTCCTGACACTTATCGTCCCAATCGAATTTGACTCCCGGCTTGGTAAGCTCGTAAAACGGCTTACACCTTTGTGAGTGCTGGGAGACAAAACGGCGAATAAATTGCAACCTCCCGATTAATCCTCTCAACTCCTTCAAGTTTTTAGGAGGTGGCATTTCTCTGATAGCCTTCGCCTTATTGGGATTGATCTCAATTCCCCGTTTGCTGACAATAAATCCAAGCAATTTTCCTGAAGATACCCCGAATACACATTTCTTGGGGTTCATCTTTAACTGATATTCTCTCGATCTCTCTAATACCCTTGCCAAAACTTTGGCATGCTCAGCCTTTGTCTTCGATTTAACCAATAAATCATCTACATACACTTCCAGCTCTATGTGCATCATGTCATGAAATATTGCCATCATGGCCCTCTGATAAGTGGCTCAAGCATTCTTTAATCCAAATGGCATGACGACATAACAGTATGTTCCCCAAGGTGTAGTGAATGACGTTTTCTCTTGATCCTCTTCTGCCAGCTTAATCTGATTATATCCTGAAAATCCGTCCATAAACGATAAAGTTTCATAGCCAACAGTATTATCAATGAGTACATCAATATGAGGCAATGGAAAATCATCTTTAGGACACGCCCGGTTCAGATCGCGAAAGTCAATGCAAATTCTGACCTTCCCGTCCTTCTTCATAACCGGGACTATGTTGGCCACCCATTGTGGATAAAGGACAACTTTAATGAATTTGGCTTTATGTAATTTGTCAACTTCTTCCTTCATCTTTAGAGCCATTTGTGGGTGGAATCGCCTTTATTTCTGCTTGACCGGACTAGCTCCATCCTTTAATGTCAACCTGTGTTCAACTAAAGATGAGTCTAACCCCGGCATATCTTCATAACTCCAAGCGAAAGTGTCCTTATAGTCCTTAAGTACTTGTACCATTGCCTTCTCATCCTCTGTAGAAAGATTTTTGCTGACGAGGACAACCTTAGGTTCGTCTTCAGTCCCTAAATTGATTTCTTTGGTGGGCTCTTCTACGGCAGCTGAGGGTTGATCGAATCTCTTCACTCCACTGGCATATGCCTCAGCCGCGTCCTCGTCATCTTCTTTATCTTCAATAATGGGGTCTTTTTCATGTACTAACTCATACACCCCATATCCATCATTGACTGACTCATCGTCCATACAGTCTTCTAACATCTGAATTGGATTTTCTAATAACTGAGGGATTAAAGAGCAAGAAAAGCATCTATCAGCTAAGTTATGGAGGTATCTATCTGGAATTCGCCTACCCTTAGACTTCCTAGACTTCCTATCCTGACTAACCTGCCTAGAACTAGGCTGCCTAACTTCACTAAACTCCCTATTCTGACCTAATGAAGATGAAGCAGAATAGAAATCCTGGGATACAAATGGAAATACAGGAGAATCCTCCCGAGGGGAGGGGCAGAGTAGATTTAGAAGAGAATCTTGACCGAAAGACCCGCGCAATGGGGTGTGATCGGACAAGTAAGAGGTTTCCTCAATGAGGATCTGGGAAGAATTTGTTGCCAAATTGGCTTTTTTTTTTTGGGCAATAGAAGGATTAAGCATAAAACATGAATGAATATAAATAGAAGGAGAATTAGATGGAGGAAGTGGCACCAAGGCCAAGGGATTAGGGGGATCATACAGCAGTATGTCCCAGATCAAATCATACATCCTCTCTAGATCGAGAGGAGGTGATGGAATGAGGTCCCGTGGGGACAGAGTAATCATAACGGGCGGGGCCCGAGGAATATCTTCAATAATGACCCGCGACCAAGTCGGGGTCAGGAGCAATGTGCGAAACAAAGTATGGAGCATGAAAACATGAGAAGGATATGTCCCCCTCCAGAGCAGATCTGTGGTGTAACTAGCTTTATAGGGGTCATCTGGCTCCCCTTCGTCAGTCTCTTCTGACAGCAATATCCGTTTGTCAAAGATAGCACCGGGACTTTCGATCAGCTCATCAATCTGAGGCGGCCACTTGGGTTCCGCAGGATCTAGAAACAGTCTGTTCAGTGCAATGTAGAGGTCTCTTAGATCGAACCACCTGTACCATTCACATTCAGGATCTTGGAATTTTCTCCTCTTCATAGGCCGCAAAGCCTCCAAGGACTGGTACGTGAGTAGTTCTGAGCAATGCCTAGCCAAGTCTCTCCCATATATATCGTGGAGGTCAAAACATGAAGTAATGACCACCGTATTGTCATGGCTTATTATGGGCCCCTTTACAAAATGTTTATACAAGGTCCATGTTAGGGGATCCCGGCCTTCCTTGGGCGGTGTAGACATTGTCTCCCAGACTTTTTGACCATCTTCATTCTCTGCTTGCTGAACAATGTCTTGTTTCAGTTTTCTTGGCCTATAGCCCAGGCCGCTTCCAGGTGCTCCTCGGTGATCTTTGACAGGAGTGGTCCCGCCTTGTAATTGTGTGCCCAGACCTCTTCCAGGCTCATAGCCATTCTTCATCATAATTCTCCATCCTGGGGTACTCATGCACTTCCCCCTTTTTATAGCATTCAATGGATAAGGAGTAATGGTGGCAGTTTTCAGAGGATCAGCCACTGGATGGTAAACCTGTAATACCGACTGAAAAGGTTGTCGGCCAGGTAAAGAAGCAGGTTTGATATTCAAAGAATGAGCAGCAGCAAGGATCGGCATGCTCGTAACCTTAATGATTCGTCCTTTAAAGGGGAATTTGAGGCATTGATGATTCGTGGAGGGAATCGCCTCAAGAGTTTTTATGTAAGGACGACCCAAAATGGCATTCAAAGAAGGGTCAATTTCCAGAATGTGAAATTCGATCTGTGCATGACTTACAGGGCCTAGCTCTACTTTCAAATAAACCATTCCCAGAGGGGAACGGGTGGAGTTATCATATGTTATAACGGAGATGGGGCTAGGCAGCCATTTTTCCTCGGGCACACCGCACAGCTCCAGGGTCTTCAGAGGTAAGACATTGATCGAAGCCCCGGTGTCAACCAGGCATGCATCTACGGCCTTTTTGCAAATGTTGACTGTAATGCTCAGAGCCATGCTTCTGGCTGCTGGCGGTGCTAGTTCCGATGTATGAAATGTAATGGAGGGCTGATCCCCTTGGGGAACTAATAGTGCTGCAATCTTTTCCACCGGCACGTCCTCGTTGACCTTCACCTTCTGCAAATATTCCATCAGAGCTTCTTGATGACTCTTCGATCTTTTGATCAGTTCAAGCACGGAGATCCGTACCGGTGTTCGGTCCAGATGTTTCAACAAATCATATTGAGTGCCTGGTGCACTCTCTTTATTGTGTGCTTCCTCTGACGGCTGTGACGGGCCGTCTCTAACTGTTGACTGAGGAAAGACTTTGTTGAAAATCCTCCCACTCCGGAGAGCATGTTCCTCAGCCGTGGAAGGTCCGGGTGATACTTTGAGTACCGCAGAGTTGGGTGGTGTAGGTGGGGTGGAGTGTTGGTATGTAGGTGATGGCGTAGGGTTAGGTGGTGGTGGCGTGGTGCGGATTAAAGGTTTGGATGGTGGATGGGTAAGTGGTTGGTGTGGCGGGCGAAGTAGGGAATGGTACACGTAGTAGTGGTCTGGATGGTTGGATGGTATCTGGGTAAGCGGTAGTGGTCTAGGTATATGGATAGTGCGGCGTGGTGGTTGTTCTGCAGTACTCGGAACATGACCTGTCGAATAAATAGAGGAAGAGTCCTCTATTCTCCACTGTTGCCCACGGTCAGCCTCAGACCGGTTGTTTGTCAGAATAGGGGCAACTTGGTTTTGGTTTTGGTGCTCCGGGAGCGGGTTCTGCACTATGCCCATGTTTAGTGGTGGTGCTGCATGTGCTGGTGGTCTTGCTTGCTGCTGCTGCTGCTGCGGTCTTCTTGCCTTCAGGGCTGATATGTATTTTTTCATTTCTTCCCAGTCTATGCCGCCCTGCTCGTTGAGATCATGAATGTAATCTCTAAATTGGAAGTAGGTGTCAATAGTATGCCCAGTTTGCCTATGGAAATATCAATACCTAGACGTGTCGGCATTTTTAGGCCAAATCGCCTTTTCTCTTGGCAGGACTAAGGCATTAGCTGCCATTAGAGCACTAAAAATGTATGCCAAAGATTCTGGGAGGACTGAGTATTCTGCCCTCTTTGGGCCTGGAGGTCTTCTCTGCTGGTTGTAGTCAGCAGGAGGAGGGATATTATGATACGCCGGCGGTGCGCGCGGTTGATACTGCTGTTGTTGTGGCTGCTGGTACTGCAATTGCCGTTGCGGCGGCTGCTGTGGCTGTTGTTGTTGCTGGTTCGGCTGCTGGGGCCGCTGATATTGGGGCTGCTGATAAGGGTTCGGCTGCTGCCTATACCCCTGCTGGTTCGGCTGCGGTGGCCTCTGGTACTGTTGTTGACTCCTCACGAACTGGGGCGAATTGTTGTTCATACTACTGACTTGCTCATGAGAGAGCGTGCCCTCAGTAGTTGGACCTGTGTTGGGAGAATTCGGCACTGCAGGCTTCCGAGGTGGAGGCCTGCTAGGTCTGTAAGGATCAAAGACGTTAGAAAACGTAGCGTCCTTGAAGGCATTCTGACAGTACCGTGCTCTTTCATAGAGCTCTGCCATGCTGGTCAGATTGTTCAGGGAGAGGACTAGTTTGAACTGAGGCGTGGCATTGGAAATCAGCATCTTCACTTGCTCCGACTCGGACAAGTGATCTTTCACTTTCTCGGCCAAGCCCCGCCATCTGTCGGCAAAACTGACGAACTCCTCATCGGGTTTCATCTTCTCTGCTATTAAATCGGTGATGGACAGGGAAGGAGCGACTCTGTCCTGGTATCGTTGAATGAATTTTTGGGAAACGATACCATAGTCCTCTACTTCGGAGGGTTCCAAAGAAAAGAACCACTCGAGGGTTGGTCCCTCTAAAGATCTCCTGAACAAAAAGGCCAACGACCTTTTGTCGTTTTGCCAGAAGGATGATTCGTACATGAACTCCTTCAAGTAGGTGAAGGGGTTACCAGTACCGTTGTACTTCCGGTACACTGGCATCTCGGAGGGTGGTAGGTGGAACACTGGCAGGCTCAGTAAATTGATTTCCGGTGTAGCTTTGACCCCCATCATCTTCTGGAGGTTGTTGAATTGTTCGTCCATGCGCTCCATCTTGGCCAGCAACGCTTGTGTAGTCAGATCAGCCTGGGGAGGAGGAGGAGGTGGAGGTGCTTGATAGGCCTGTTGCATAGAGTACGTCAGACAAGGAGGGCAGTAGAGAGGAGGTCCGGCAGAGCTTCCGCCATGCCCAAGGGCATTTTGATAAACGGGCGTCAGTGGTCTAGCCGGTTGCCTAGAAGATGAAAGTTGCGGCACAGCTGGCCGAGAAGTGATATGGAGGTCTTCCATGGCCTGATGAATGTAGGGAGGATGAAGAGGAGGTTGCTGAGGGATGGCAGGGGGAGCCGCAGGGTTCGGCTCAGCAGGCTGCATGGGTGCCTTCCCCTTCAGAATGGACTGGATCGCCTCGAACTGTTGAGGGTCTAGACGGGAGGCAAGAACTCCCAAAGCATTAACAAGATCCAAAGGATAAGAGGACGAAGGATCATTTTGATTCATGTCTCCCTCGAGAATGGGATTGGGAACCGCATACTCATGCGGGGGAAGATCAGAGTATTGCTCATGAGGATGAAAAAGAGGGGTTCGTACATTCCCATCATGTCGAACCGGGACAGAAAAAGAATCACGGGAGGCATCAGCATCTCTCCCGCTCTCAAAACGGTAATCAGAATCGCGAGGGCATTAGCATCTCCCTCGTAGTTGACAATGGCATCTGGAGCCATATTCAAGTCCCTGCCCGATCGGAGCAGCATGATGTTAGATTCTTTTTCAAGGATTAACAAACAAGTTGTACAGAGATTTAAACAAACAAGTGGATGTTTAGCGTGATTTTAAGATTCCTTGTTGAGTTATTTGGATTTAATTAAACCACAAATTCGCTCAAGGGATGGGATCCTAGTTTCAATTCAATGTCCACCGTTATGGCTTTCTCTCACAACGTTTATGGAATCTAACCGGGACTTCAACTGGTACAACCAGCCCGATGATCAAGGCGGAGTACCTTGATTTTGGGGACTTACGGAGGCCTTAACGCCAACTACTCTAGTCTGATCGAGGGACCAACCCAATCAGAGAGAGCTGATAATGTCAAGAAGAGTGTTCTTAAGAAAAGGAGGGTGTTAGCCTCAATGCGTATGACCTGTAGCCTGGATGGCCTCTAATGCTTAATACATAATGGGTAATTAGCACACAGATCACAAAAATCTGAGAACTGAAGAAGAAATAAGAAACTGTCTGAATCGCGTCGAGTGTAGTCGACGCTATTCAAACAGAGCCTTAATTTTTCGCAGAAGCTCATATTGCAGACAACAGAGAAATAAGACTGAAAGGCGTCTGGGTTAACCGACGCTGTTTAAACCGCGTCGCTTATCCTGGACACTTTTCAAGTCGCAGAAGCAGTTTTCCAAGATGAATTTCTGGATTGATTCCCCCTCAAACAGGATAAAAACGATAAATAATCAGCTCATGCAAGATTTTTTTAGTTTCAGGTTTTAGCAGGATGATTTTACCAACTAAAAAACTAAGATATCAATCAATCACTCAACATTTCATCACAAAAATAGCTTTTTAACTAATCAACGGGGAGGGCAAGATCTTGCCGCAGGGGTGTGCACGTGGTGCACGTAGGGAATTAGCTAAACTAAAAACACTCACCAATTGGTGAGGACGTGTCAAGAGACACAAGTGGTGCACCGTGGGTGCCCGATTGATAACAGCAAGAACAAAAGAACTAAAAGATAGCGAGACCAAGTCCCACCGTGATCGCCAAAAAAGTTGTGAGTGCTTAAAATGAGTGTGTGATTATCATGAAAAATCTATGTTGTTTAAGTGCAAAATAAAGCCTATTAAAAAGAAACTAAGTGAAGTGATCGCCAGAAACTTTTGACTTAAAAGTTCCAAAAGAAAGAGTTTGATCGCCTACCTGTTTGAACGTGGGAGATGTCGAGCTCTCGATTCCCCCTCTTCAGCCGGCTGAAGAAAGAGAGCCCTTCCTTTTCTTTGTTCTTGCTTTAATTGCTGTTGAGTTTGAGGATCGTCCAAAGTCCTTGTGATTTGCTTGTTAATTTCCTCTCCTTTTGATTCTTTGCAAGAAAATAGAAAGAGAAATGAAGAAACAATGATGAGAATTCAGGCAGAAGTAGTATCCGTTCTTAACAGAGTTTTAAACATGCAACTAAACAGAAAACTCACTTGTTGGGATGGTCTTTGAAACCCCTTTATCAAATAGGTTTTGAAAATGATGCTAGTGTTGTGTGTGTTGCATGGAGTGATGAAGAATGCAAGATTAATAAGAATGAAGATGTAAAGAAATGAAAAAGAATGTAGAAAAATGCAGAAGTGAATGCAGAAATGAATTGAAAAACTTATGCCAGTTGGATGAAGAATGAAAAGCCTTGATCTAGATTGGATGAAGATTGGGGGAAGATTGGACGCCGACTTCTGGAAACAGCAGCACTTCGGCGTTTGGACGTCGTTGCTTCGATCTTCAATTCGCTCTCAATTTTTTAACTCTGATTCCAACTCTAACTCTTTAATCACTAACTCTGTCACCCATTCAAGATGCAGGGTATTTATAGACTTCTTCTGCGTCCGCGGATTTACATGGAGAAATTTGGGATTTATCCATCTTAACCAACAGATAAATACAGATTAATTCATCTTTATCTGTAATTATCTAAAACGCGTCGTCCATGGCAGACGTCTTTTAGACTGATTAAGATAAAGATAAACATCCGGGAAAACTTATCTTTATCTGTAATCAGATAATATGCGTCGCCCATAAAAGACGCCTTTTACACTGATTAAGATAAGGATAAACATCCGGAGAGAAATAGAAACCACTTAGGAAACCTAAAACGCGTCGTGTCTGTAAGACGCCGTTTAGCTAATTAATCAATTGATTAAAATTCAAATTTAAACGTCAAAATAGGAATAAACTCTAAACGGTGTCCACATACGTCGACGTCATTTAGACTTCTTCATATTTTAACTGAAATTTGAGTTAGAATCAATTTAATTGATTAACTTAAACATGTCTGTTAAACCCGACACTCAAAAAGATCAATAAAAATTAATTAATGATTAATTATCAGACCATTATGAGACATTATTATATGATATGAAATTTACTCGAAATGACGTCAAATTAGCGTGTCTACAATCCCGAGTCAGAAGGGACTATTCTGGCGAAGCTGAATCCAAGGCAGGTTCCCAGATTTATGTTAATCTAATCGAGAGCACATGAAACTTCCTTGTGGGGCAGGACCCTTAACCGAATAAGTTTTCAACTAAGTCGAGATCTCTTTGGTAGGGCAAAGATTTCCCAACACAGGTTGAGTCCTACCCAAGATAGGGGTCTCAGGTTGACTGGGTCAGCCTGAAAATCTTGCCACGGGACAGATTTGGACCTCCGACCTGGCAGTTATCTTCGTCTGAGTAAGACTTCCGAGGGCTAGGATTGGGCCTTTCATGCGCTGAATGTGGGCCCAGGCCCAAGCCTGGTGGTCTCGGCCTGTCCCACCAGGGTGTGGGCTGCTATAGGAAATCCCTTTAGTACTCTCGAGCGAGTAACTGGGCCGGCCACGGGCTATCTGGGCCGGGAGAGATTTCCCTCCTTCAATTGCTCCCACTCATTGGCGCGCACTAACGTCAAGGAGTAGGTGCCCAACAGTTGCTCGGCGAGGCTACCACGTTGAGTTGATTCAGGTGGTCGTTGTGACCGTCATGATGAATAGGAGGGGGTCAGGCGGCATGCAATGTTCAAATTTCGAAGGGTCACCTAACTACCTCCGGCGGGCTCGAGATATTTTGAAATGATGGGTATTTTTCCCATCACAGGAGGCGTCAGTTCTCTCTTCTTTTGATTGGTGTGTCCTGTAGTGATTTCAAGCTCCATATGCTGCGTTCAATCGGACTCCCTGTGCCGTTTTGGCTAATCATGCCCTCTTGGCACAGTCCGTCGCTTCGTCACCCAAGGGGCATCTTTTTCAGAAAACGCCGCACTGCTGCCACCCTAGTGGTGGTGGCTATAAGAAGTAAGCGGAGGCCCAAAAGGGAGACTTTGACATCGCCTATTGCCTCTGGCTTTCTACTTCTTTGTGTTGCAGAATCCTCTTCTACTGGTTTGGGTGGGAGTTCTAAAGAGTTTTCCAGACGTGAAATCTTGCGTCCCCCATTCTTTTCTTCTTCACAATTGCCCGCTATGTTTCAAGAGATATGAGGTATTATGAAAAAGTGGAGGAGGACCGCCGGGCACTAGGGCCTTCGCGGGCTTCCGAGGACCTTCTGGTGAGGCTGCGGGATACTTACTGGGTTTTGCCTGAGTATACCCCAGAGCCACCAATGTCTGACGAGCAGATATACTCCGTTAGGACACGCTCTTTCATGGCTTACGAGGAGATGTTTGACGTGGGGTTCCGACTTCCGTTGTCTCCTTTTGTAGTCCAGCTGTTGAAGCGGCTCCAGGTGGCCTCTACGCAGCTGATGCCGAACGCATGGAGTTGGTGCTCGCGTTCGCCATCTTGGCTCTGGGCAAGGAGCATCCGGCACTAAAGGCGGAGATGTTCTTAAACCTTTACAAGCCCAAGAAGGGTACGAAGCTCCAGAATGGAGGATTTATAAACTTCACAGTGCACGACAAGAAGTCCATATCTCTCGGGCGGTTCTCTAGCATGAAGGCCTAGAAGGTGGAACACCGCACAAGGTGGTGGCCTTTTCTAGTTACCTTCCGGGACCTATATTTCGAAGGCTTCGTCAACAAGCAAGTCTTGGCGCTACCTACCTACGACCAGGGCATAGTAGACATCATAGTGGGGAAGGGAGCTATTGACATCGGTGTGCTGGTCGACGAGGAAGCCCTGCGACAGGCGGGCTTACATGGGCTCCCAGTTCCTCGTAAGTTTACTTACTCAAGGTCTTCACATTCCTGCGGCCCCGAGTCTTCAGATCCTAATAGGGGGTTTTGCCCTCATGCTCTTATCATTCTTGGCAGCGGCGGTTCACCCCGGTCCCATGGGCGGTGGGGGGCCTGTCGCCACAGGCGTCCCCTTGATGTCGATCCTTGCTCCAGAGCTTTAACAAATGTTATCTATTACCGTTGCCTCCCGTGGTCCAAACGTCTGTGAGTTCATTCGAACAGACGTTTGAAGGAGAGGAAAGAAGAAAGCCGTCCATAGGCGGCGATTCGGCTCCCCAAGGCCCCACCGGGGTATGAAATAGTCACTCATGCAGCTCCCAAACCAGGGGAGAGCTGATGGTACGAGCGAAAGATCCACCCGCCGATTGTCGTTACTGTTAGGAATCGCCATGAACGCAGCGGAAATAAAAATGATTCCATTGTATCGGTTGCTGGGGTCGTAAAACGGACATTAAAATCTAAGCGGGAAGAACAGTTCTTCACCTTTGCGGGGTTTCGAATCTCCCGTGGATTATGCCAACTCGGTAATCGCGCACGCGCATGATCTCTAGAGGTATCCACACGAGTTCCCGCAGCAAACGCGATTTCCTCCTCGACTTGAGTGCTCCGACCAGATCTCAAATCCACCATGCGCGGAGAGAGACAGATCCACTCCAAGAGAGAGAGAAGGAGAGAGAGAGAGGAGAGAGAGAATCTAGGGAGTAAAATTCGTCCAACTAACTTTTTACCCCTTCCCTTTGGCCCTCCTTATATAGAAATAAGGATAAGCACAGGGAATAATCCTCATGATTATCCAAGAGTTTGGCCTTGGATAATTCTCCATTAAATCTTCATGTTTATCCTGCAGCTTTTCACAAAAACCCAGATAAGCATGAAATTTAACATCTCTCACTGTCTGACGAAAACTCTTATGTGTGTGACCCTCTAGGCCCATATATCAGTCCGGTTGCAGGCCCATTAAACTTAGAACTGTTTCTTGAGTTTAATATTTATTAATTAACATTTAAACATCATATGTTAAATGATTAATTTAATAAACAAGTGAATTATCATCTGATGATCAAATCACTTGGCCTTCTGATCATGAACAACACCAAACACTACCTCATGATCCCAGAAGATATAAGGGATATTGTTCCCTTCAATTGAACCTTTCCGTCTGCCGATACCGCACAGATATAATCATTCACTCATGCAATGTTCCGATAACGCAAGGGTATGGTTTTATAGTCAAACCCTCTATCGCATTATCCAGATGGATTCCAGTACACAGTTAATATCTAGAAAGACATTTCTTTCATTTGACCCTGGCCAGGGATTTCTGTGTACACATCTATGGGACATTCTCTCTCCAGTCTTATACCAAGAGTGAGTGATCCCTTGTTGTTCACTCAATTACCTTCGCAAGCTTTCCACTGTATCTGAAAGACCGATTATGGTGGACTTAATGGTTAAAGTCCACGAGTCAGAGAATCAAGATACAATGGTCCACAAACAAGGTATCATTGGTGACTCAGGTCAAATGACCAACTGTGCTACTGCAACGATTGAATTCCCTGGTTGACTAATAGGTATAATTACCATCCATGAATTCTTATTTGGGTCTGTTCAGTGAACTCATTCTCTAATGAGCACCCACTTGTTTGTCTTAGTGTCACCACACGAGTGAATGTGAAATCATTCACCCTCATCATATGAGCAGACATAACTTGTGTCGATCTTATCGGATATTTAATGTCCATCTCAAATATCCTATGATCGAGAACTATTTAAGACAATTGCCTTAGGATATTGATCTCACTACATGATCTCATCATGATTCAATATCACATACATTTGTCTTTGGACCTTCATTACGATAGTCATTTGCGAGAACTATTAAATGAAGAAATAATTGCCTTTATTAATAATCTGAACTAGAATGTACAATGATTGGCTTTGAGGCCACCCAATTCTAACATTCTCCCACTTGGACTATAGCCAATCACCCATGTGTCTAAGTCCCATAGACTTAAGGTGACGTTCTAAATTGTTTTGAGACAATGGCTTAGTCAAGGGATCTGCTACATTATCTTCAGATGAGACTTTCTCAACTACTATATCTCCTCGGGCGATGATCTCGCAAATCAGATGAAATCGTCTCAGAATGTGCTTTGACTTCTGATGTGATCTTGGCTCCTTCGCTTGAGCTATTGCCCCATTGTTGTCACACAATAATGGAACAGGATCTGAAATGCTTGGAACTACTCCAAGCGCCGAGATGAACTTCTTCATCCAAACCGCCTCCTTGGCCGCTTCAGATGCAGCAGTGTATTCTGCTTCGGTCGTCGAATCTGCAGTTGTTTCCTGTTTGGAACTCTTCCAACTTACTGCACCTCCATTTAACATGAACACAAATCCAGACATGGATTTGCTGTCATCCATATCCGACTTGAAACTCGAGTCAGTAAATCCTCGAAGTTCCAAGTCGTTTCCTCCATAAACGAGAAATAGATCCTTAGTCCTTCTCAAGTATCTAAGGATACATTTCACCGCCTTCCAGTGTTCCTCACCTGGATCAGCCTGATATCTACTGGTGACACTTAGTGGGTGTGCCACATCAAGCCTAGTACATAGCATTGCATACATGATAGATCATATTGCCGAGGCATAAGGAACTCTATCCATGTATGCTCTCTCTTCAGGTGTCTTGGGAGACATTTCTTTAGAGAGATAAATTCCATGCCTCATTAGAACGAGGCCTCTCTTGGAATTTTCCATGCCAAACCTTTTAACTATGGTATCTATGTACATAGATTGGGACAACCCAAGCATCCTTTTGGACCTATCTCGATAGATCCTTATTCCTAGAATATAGGATGTTTCTCCCAAATCTTTCATGGAGAAGTTTTTAGATAACCAAGCCTTTACCGATGACAACATTCCTATATCATTCCCAATGAGTAGAATGTCATCAACATAAAGTACCAAAAAGGTAACTGCGCTCCCACTAACCTTTTTGTATACACAAGGTTCATCTTCATTCTTAATGAAGTCATAAGATTTGATTGCTTCATCAAATCTTAAGTTCCAAGTTCGGGATGCCTGCTTTAATCCATAGATGGATCTTTACAGCTTGCATACCTTGCTTGAATGCTCTTTGGAAGTGAATCCTTCAGGTTGTATCATATACACCTCTTCTTGAAGGTTCCCGTTAAGGAATGCTGTTTTCACATCCATTTGCCTTATTTCATAATCATAGAATGCAGCGATAGCAAGAAGTATTCTGATTGACTTAATCATGGCAACTGGAGAAAAGGTTTCGTCATAGTCAATGCCTTGCCTTTGACGATATTCTTTTGCTACCAGCCTTGCCTTGTATGTGTCAATCTGTCCATCTGCCCCGATCTTTCTTTTAAAGATCCATTTACTGCCAATAGGTACTATACCTTCTGGCAGATCAACCAAGTTCCAAACTTGGTTGGCATACATGGACTGAATTTCAGAATTCATTGCCTCTTGCCATTTTTCTGATTCTTGACTATTTATGGCTTCTTGGTAGGTTTGAGGATCATCATCCTCATTTAAGTGCACTTTTGGCTTGACATCATCGATATGTCCAACATATCTTTCAGGCTGCTTAGGCACTCTACCTGATCTGCGAACCTTTTGTGTATCATCTTGAACAAGTTCTTGAGTCAATGGTTCAATAGATGAACCAGTGTTGATTTGTGAGTCTAGAATTTCTTCCAGTTCTATCTTGCTCCCACTGTCTTCTTTTGAAAGATATTCTTTCTCTAAGAAGACAGCTCTTTTTGCGACAAACACCCTTTGATCGCTGGGCTGATAGAAGTAATATCCAAAAGTCTCTTTTGGATATCCCACAAATCTACATTTCTCTGTCATGGAGTCCAGTTTGTCTGGATCATGTCTTTTGACATGTGCAGGACAACCCCAGACTCTAACATGCTTAAAGTCTGGTTTCTTTCCTTTCCATATCTCATATGGAGTGGAAGGTACTGACTTACTGGGAACTTTGTTCAACAGATATGCAGCAGTCAACAGTGCATATACCCATAAAGAGATTGGAAGTTTGGCATAACTCATCATGGATCGTACCATATCTAATAGAGTACGATTTCTCCTTTCCGATACACCATTTAACTGAGGTGTATAGGGAGGAGTCCACTGAGACAAAATATCATTATCCTTAAGATATTCTGTGAATTCTGTACTTAAGTATTCACCCCCTCGATCTGATCGAAGAGTTTTAATACTCTTTCCAGTCTGGTTCTCAACTTCGTTTTTAAACTCTTTAAATTTCTCAAAGACTTCTGACTTATATTTCATTAAATATATGTAGCCATATCTTGAGAAATCATCTGTAAATGAAACAAAGTATGAGTAACCACCCATAGCATGAGTGGACATTGGACCACATACATCACTATGTATTAGTTCCAATAAATCCTTAGCTCTTTCTCCATGTCCTGAGAATGGAGCTTTGGTCATCTTTCCCATGAGACAAGCTTCACAGGTTGCAAATGATTCATAATCAAATAGATCAAGATATCTATTCTTTTGCAACCTTATGATCATGTTCTCATTTATATGACCTAGCCTACAATGCCATAGGTACGATTTATTCACATCCTTATCTAAGCGTTCAAGAGAATTATTTACCAGACAAACATCATATGAAATATCAAGTAAATATAATCCATTCAATAAATATCCGGAAGCAAACAATTGTCTCCTTGATAAATTGAACAACCTTTATTCTCTAGCTTCATAGAATATCCTTGTCTATCTAAACATGAAATAGATATGATATTCCTAATAATGGTTGGAACATAATAACAATCTATCAGTTCCAAAGAGTCTCCTGACGGCATCTGAAGTCTTGCTGTCCCCACAGCTAACGCAACAACTTTTGCTCCATTCCCGAGCCTCAGATCCACGTCTCCGCGGTTCAATCTTCTTTTACTTGTTAACACCTGCAAGTTATTGCAGATATGAGAAACACATCCAGTATCTAATACCCAGGATGTTGATTCTCTATAAGACAAGTTAAGATCGATCATGAGAATACATGAAGCTTCACCAAGCTTCTCCTTTGCTTTTTCTGCAAGATAAATCTTGCAGTTTCTCTTCCAATGACCTTCTTTATGGCAGTGGAAACACTGACCTTTATCATTGACTTTAGCTTTGTCCTTTTGTGCCGCCGGTTTGCTTTTCACTAGCTTCTTAGGCTTACCTTTCTTAAAGGTCTGTCCAGCTTTCCTTTTCTTGTTGGTCTTACCAACAAGTATTACATTTGGCTTGTCTTTCTGGATAGTGCCGTCTGCTGTCTTCAACATGTTGAGCAGCTCAGCCAGTGAAACTTCAATTTTGTTCATATTGAAGTTGATAATGAATTGTGAAAATGAATCTGGAAGGGACTGTAGGATTAAGTCGATGCTTAGGTCATTGTTCATAACAAAGCCCAGCACAGCAAGCCTCTCAATCCACTCTATCATCTTGAGCACATGAGTTTGCACAGATGTGCCCTCGCTCATTCTGGTCTTGAACAATTTCTTAGATATCTCATATCTTTCTGTTCTGGATTGTTCACCAAACAACTCTTGTAGGTGATTCATAATGGTCTTAGGTTCCATGTTATCATGTTGTCGCTGCAGTTCATTGTTCATTGAACCGAGCATATAACACTGGACCTTGACAGAGTCCTCCTTCCAATTTTCAAACATCATTAATTCATCTTCGTTAGCATTATCACCGGGTTGCACTGGATCTGGTTGATCCAGGACATAGGCTAGCTTTTCACACCTGAGGACAATCTTCAGGTTGCGTAACCAGTCAATGTAATTTGGTCCCGTTAGTTTTTTTGCATCAAGTATGCAACGGAGGGGGTTAGGTGACGACATAGCGACCTACATTGAAATATATAAAATGAGCAGATAGTTCTTAAAATCAGATTTAGGACTTTTAATCTAGATTTATGCTCCCACTATTTTTCGGCGATCTGTATGACCCTCTAAGATACAGAACGGGAGATTCCGGTGATCTCCTAGTGGGGATCAGAATCCTTCGGGCAACATGCATGTGACCTTGTGGTAGCACAACAAATCACATCAAGTCCCTTAGGCAGTCAACTCTTGACAGTTGCAACGTTTGCAATATCCGATCGATTTAACCCCTGAATCAGAATGACCTTGTGGTAGCACAACAAATCAATTTGATTCAGTTAAGTTTATCCATCATTACTTAGATGACATGAATTCATAGTGCAATCCTTGTGGTAGCACAACAAAACTACACTATTTGTCCATTCATCTTAATGACATTACATGTCGTAGACCTAGTTTAATTTCTAAATCAAACAGACCTTGTGGTAGCACAACAAATCCGTTTGAGATAAGAATTATCCTAAGATCTATAATGATGGTGGGTTACGTGGATTATTCTGAATATCTCACGTTTACAACTTAAGTTTTTAAAAGAGGGTCTTTGATTTTGATTGATAAAAATCGTGCTATCAATAGTATTTCAATTTGAAGTATCAATATACTTAATAGAAATATATATATGATAGCATAGTCCACAAATATCACATATATGCAGAAAAATTAAATGGGGATGATCATGGACTGCTAAAGCTACTATGGAATCATCGGAGCCAAACGATGATCCATAATAAGATCCTAATGTGAAAACAGCAACACTGGTTCCATTTGATGCGAGTCCTTCCTCCAGAGGTGTCTTCAGAAGATTCCGTCCTCTTAGCTTAATCCAATACATTTAAATATGAAATTCAGGACTCGCAGGTCCACAAATGTACATTTAAACAATTAGAAACCTTGATCTTATCAAGGGGAGTACAATCTTATAGGAAGGTAGAAAGTACACTTGGATTAAGAGAGAGGAGGACACGCAGGTCCTATTTAAAATATCAAATGAAATAAGCATCGCATTCATTTACATCATTCATCACATGAAAATACTAAGTCCATGATCATCCCACCATAAAACACATCACATGCATCACAATCATCACATAATTGCAGTTTGGTATTAAATTTTATAAATATAAAATTATAATACCAATTAGTTTTCGAAATAACATTTATTTCAGCATAATCAATAATATTCAAAACATTATTGACAAATTAACTAACTAAACCATTTAGTTCATCTAAAAAATGATTCAAACAATTTGAACAGAAAAAGTAATCAAGTTATGCATGAAATTAGTTTAAAACAATTTTAAACTAATTAATTTAACAGGAAAATTAATTATCTAAAACAATTTTAAATAATTAACTAACACCCATTAATTATAAAGTCCTTTAATTGACTAATAGTTATTAAACACTTTAATAAGCTGTTAATAATCATAAAAATAATTAATAACATTTATTAATTATTCCTATAATTATTCTGCTTTAAAACAATTTTAAAACAGGCTTAAATGGGCTAATATAGGGTTTAAAGGGGGTTAAACAGGCATTAAAAACAAATTTTAAAAACCAGAAAATGGGCCCAGCCCATTAGGGCCCAAACGGCCCGGGCCCAGGGCCCTGGCTCGGCCAGGGGGTCTGGCCCAGCCAGACCCGAGCCCTGGCTCGGCCAGGGTCGCACCCTGGCTCGGCCAGGGCGCCGCCCGGCCCCCGCCCGGTCCGACCGGGTCGGGACCGGGCGGTTCAGCCCGTCCTCTTGCGTTTCGACCGACCCCCTCCTTTCTAACCAGCAGAAGGCAGGAACCCTAGGGTTCCCTCCCGGCGGCGCCGCCGTTGAGCTCCGGCCACCCCCCGGTGGGTGCCGGCCCGGCCGGCGATGCCCCCCGGCGCCGGCGACGTGCCCGGCGCCGGCGGGGTTGCCGGTGACCGGCGAAGGAGAGCAAAACAAGCCCCCGGAAAACCCAAAAATCTGATTTTTTTCTGGTTTTAAAAACCCGAGTTTGGACTCAATTTTTAGCACCTCCAAGGGCACTCCGGTGCTGATCATCATGCCCAATCCTTAGAGGTGACTATCACCAAGAGATCTGGACATTCGGGCCGCCATCCCAACACTTGGGAATCGCGTATGAAGCCGCTAAAGTACCCCGTTCGTCGTCCCACGAAGAACTCCGAAAAAACCCAAATAAAATCCGAAAAATTACAGAAAAATAATCAAATTATTTGTGTTCATCATACGAACACGATTCTGTCATTTTTAGTCGGATTAAACACAAGAACACGTACAATACGGGTTCTTCACGCATAACGAGAAAAACACGCAAAACGGTGCCGTTTTACGACCGAACAAGCGAACCTGGCTCTGATACCACTGTTAGGAATCGCCATGAACGCAGCGGAAATAAAAATGATTCCATTGTATCGGTTGCTGGGGTCGTAAAACGGACATTAAAATCTAAGCGGGAAGAACAGTTCTTCACCTTTGCGGGGTTTCGAATCTCCCGTGGATTATGCCGACTCGGTAATCGCGCACCCGCACGATCTCTAGAGGTATCCACACGAGTTCCCGCAGCAGACGCGATTTCCTCCTCGGCTTGAGTGCTCCGACCAGATCTCAAATCCACCATGCGCGGAGAGAGATAGATCCACTCCAAGAGAGAGAGAAGGAGAGAGAGAGAGGAGAGAGAGAATCTGGGGAGTAAAATTCGTCCAACTAACTTTTTACCCCTTCCCCTTGGTCCTCCTTATATAGAAATAAGGATAAGCACAGGGAATAATCCTCATGATTATCCAAGAGTTTGGCTTTGGATAATTCTCCATTAAATCTTCATGTTTATCCTGCAGCTTTTCACAAAAACCCAGATAAGCATGAAATTTAACATCTCTCACCGTCTGACGAGAACTCTTATGTGTGTGACCCTCTAGGCCCATATATCAGTCCGGTTGCAGGCCCATTAAACTTAGAATTGTTTCTTGAGTTTAATATTTATTAATTAACATTTAAACATCATATGTTAAATGATTAATTTAATAAACAAGTGAATTATCATCTGATGATCAAATCACTTGGCCTTCTGATCATGAACAGCACCAAACACTACCTCATGATCCCAGAAGATATAAGGGATATTGTTCCCTTCAATTGAACCTTTCCGTCTGCCGATACCGCACAGATATAATCCTTCACTCATGCAATGTCCCGATAACGCAAGGGTATGGTTTTATAGTCAAACCCTCTATCGCATTATCCAGATGGATTCCAGTACACAGTTAATATCTAGAAAGACATCTCTTTCATTTAACCCTGGCCAGGGATTTCTGTGTACACATCCATAAGACATTCTCTCTCCAGTCTTATACCAAGAGTGAGTTATCCCTTGTTGTTCACTCAATTACCTTCGCAAGCTTTCCACTGTATCTGAAAGACCGATTATGGTGGACTTAATGGTTAAAGTCCACGAGTCAGAGAATCAAGATACAATGGTCCACAAACAAGGTATCATTGGTGACTCAGGTCAAAGGACCAACTGTGCTACTGCAACGATTGAATTCCCTGGTTGACTAATAGGTATAATTACCATCTAGGAATTCTTATTTGTGTCTGTTCAATGAACTCATTCTCTAATGAGCACCCACTTGTTTGTCTTAGTGTCACCACACGAGTGAATGTGAGATCATTCACCCTCATCATATGAGCAGATATAACTTGTGTCGATCTTATCGGATATTTAATGTCCATCTCAAATATCCTATGATCGAGAACTATTTAAGACAATTGCCTTAGGATATTGATCTCACTATCATGATCTCATCATGATTCAATATCCCATACATTTGTCTATGGACCTTCATTACGATAGTCGTTTGCGAGAACTATTAAATGAAGAAATAATTGCCTTTATTAATAATCTGAACTAGAATGTACAATGATTGGCTTTGAGGCCACCCAATTCTAACAGTTACCGTAGCTTGCGCAATGCCTTTGTACCAGCAAGCGAGACCAAGGAAGAGGGCGGAGAAGAGAGCCCAGAAGAGGAGGAATATGAAGCAGGGGTATCCTCAGTTGCGAGTGGCGACATTAAAGAGGAAGGCAAGGTGAAGTTGTCTTCGACTGACAACGATGGCATAAGGGGGGGGAGGACAGGTTAGAGGCCCCCTTGACTGGGGGCAGCGATGAAGAAGAAATAGACCCTCTCCCCCTGCGATGATTAACGAGGGAGCTGCGCCCATTAGTCGACCTGGCAGAGGTAGGCGGGAGCATTGAAAGTGGTGAAGACGCCTCTACAACTCTACAACCCCTCCCGATGGGAGTTCGGGCCAGCAAGAGTTGGCTCTCACTAGGCGAGTGGTGTTAGTTTTAGGTGGCCTACAAGCCAATCTGACTATGTAAATCTCGTTCATTTATTAATAAAATGGCATAATATTCATTATGTGTAAATTGCATTAATTATCGTTTCATAATGAAGTCCGTGAATATGTGATATGGTGATCAGATTATGATGAGATCATACTAATGAGACTGATCACTTAAACACACATATTCTTAATCGTTCCTAGTCGGAGGATATCCGAGAAGGACATCGGATATCCGGTTAGACTAGTACAAATTACTCATGCTCATATGATGAGGGTGACTGGTCTCATAAGTCACTTGTGTGGAGACACTAAGGCGAATATGTAGGTGCTCATTGGAGAATGAGTTCACTGAACTAATCCGACTGAATCGCTGGATGGTATTGTACCTCACTGTCAACCAGCTTGATTCTATTGTCGCAGTTGCGTGGATGGTCCTCGGACCTGAGACACCAAGGACACCTTGTCGGTAGACTTCTGTGCTTTGACCTTGGTTTATGAATCTCTAGCCACGGGATTCTAATACGCCAAGGATTGGGTACAGCGAAATACCGTCGAAGGGAATTGTGTGTCAATAAGGAATCATTCGCTCTCGCTACTTAGAGAGAGAATGCTCTAGGAAGGATGCGCGAAAGTCCCTGGCCAAGGCGGACGATAATATCGGGAAATGAGTTTTCCGATATTCATCAACGGCATCCAATCCAAGTGAGTCGACCGTTTAGGGTTTGACAGCACGCTATGCCCTTAGTTGACTCGAGAGCATTGTACGAATGAAGGATTATATCCACGCGGTAACTGTCGGCGGAAAGGTTCCAAGATTGGGTTACTTAACCCCAAATACCTTCCGGGTTCACGCGGTGTTGCTTGGCACCTAACGTGATCGGAGGCGCGGTCGAATTCGATGTGCGACATCGATTCGATTGATTATTTAATTTATAAAGGGTTATCAATTAATTAATAAAGCCAGTGAGGAGTCACTGGGCTTGTTGGGCCATTAACTGGACTGGTACTTGGGCCTAGAGGGTCACACGCAAATGATTCTCAAGGCGATGGATAAATAAGTGGGTTTTATACAATCCGGGGGTTTTTACGAAAAACCGCGCGGTTAGTATAAAACATAAAGAACGGGCTGAGCAAGCCAAGCTGCTGCTAACCCTAGCCGCCCCTCCTCTGTTTCTCTCTCTCTCTGGCGTCCAGACAGATCCAGATCTGCTCCGCCGCTTCTCCGAATCCCGTTCGATGGGAAATCGTCCGCGCGTTGCGGCGATCGTTGCGGCGACCGGCGGAGGTTTCGTGGGCTGCGAAGAACGAGGAACGCGAGGATATCTGTCGCGGGAAGGATCGCATGGACTTCGCTAGAGGCCGGGCGCTTGCGCGGCTTGCGGTGTCGCATCGACGGAACCGAACGGTTGCGGATTCGAATCCTCACACGGTGAGAATCGATTATCTGATAATCGTAGTTTTTTAGCTTTTCGAAACGGGAACGGATCGTTGTTTTATTTTATTTTCCACTGCGTGAGCGATCCGGGGAAACCCGAGAAACCTAACAGTGGTATCAGAGCCAGGTTCCACTGTTTCTCGTCCCGTTTCGATCTCTAAATTAATTTTTCATGCGTTATTCCATGCGTTTAATCCGATTAAAATGATGGAATAGTGTTCATAAGATGGACACAAATAATTTGATTATTTTTCTGTGATTTTTCGGATTTAATTTTGGGGTTTTCGGAGTTCTTCATGAGATGATGAACCGGGGCTTTTCGGCGGCTTCGTACATGCCTCCCAAGCGTTGGGATGGCGGGTTAGATCTCTGGATCTCTTAGTGATAGTCACCACTACACACCAAGCATGATAGCCGGCGCCATGGTGGCCTTGAAGAGCTACAAAATCGAGCCCCAAATCAGATTTAAAACCCTGCAAAATCAGAAATTTGGGGATCTTTGGGGGCTCGGCCGGCTGTTGCTTTGGCCACCGCCGGCGGCCCTGCCGGTAGGGGTGTGCATAAAAACCGAAAAACCGAACCGAACCGAACCGGTTCGGTTCGGTTTGGAGTCAGGTTCGGTTCGGTTCGGTTTCACAAAGTTGTGAAACCGAACCGAACCGAAAAACCGAATAAATCGATTTTTTAAAGTAAATAAGTATTTATATTAACATTATGCATATAAATGTTTTAATATTTTAATATCATATACATATTTATGTATAAATAAGTATTTTTTAAATATAATCTTAATGTTAAATATATATATATATATACATTTAATATCAATAAAATATGAAAATTCGGTTTGAACCGAACCGAACCGAAAAATTTCGGTTCGGTTCGGTTCGGTTTCAAATGTCAGTTCGGTTCGGTTCGGGTTGAAGAAATTTCCTCCAAAACCGAACAGAACCGAACCGTGCACACCCCTACCTGCCGGCGCCGGGCACGTCGCCGGCGCCGGGGGCACCGCCGGCTGGGGCCTGTGCCGCCGGCGGGGCCGGCGGCCTGCATACCCAGCCGCCACCTGCAACCTGCAACCAGGTTGAGAGGCTAGGGTTTCGGGTGGGCAGGGCGGCGGGTTGAGGGTGGAATGGCGGGCCGGTCCGACCGGACTAGGCCCCTGGCCGGACCGGGGCTGAGCCCAGGCGCGCCTGGCTCGGGCCCAGGCGTGCCTGGCACGAGCCCAGGCCCTGCTGGGCCCGGGCCAGCTTGGCCCTAGTGGGCTGACCCCCTAACCCCTTAAATCCCAATTTTATTAAACCCCTTTATTCCATATTAGCCCATTTAATAAAATTAGAATTGGATTTTAATTTAATTCAAAAATCTGTTTTGAAAGTTTTAATTATTATTCAAATTTATTAAATTGGGCTGTAATGATTTTCAATCATTATGTAATTAAGGGTTTATTTATTCGCAATTAGTTGTGGATTAATTGAGGTTAATATTAGTTTAAATGTTAAACTAATTATTGACCTTAATTTGTCTAATTTTAAGAGTTAAAATTAGTGGTTAATGATTATTAATCTAATTGCTAGATTATTAGTTATTAACATATCTAATTGTTAATTATTTAGAATTAGTTATTAATTTAAGAGTTAATTTATTAATTAAGTCTAATGACTGATTTAAATGATAAATTAGTAGTCCTTAATTAATTATTGTTAGTCATTAATTTAATAGTTAAATTAATGATAACTTTAATTATCTAATCTAAGAGTTAGATTAATTAATTATTAATTAGTTAGTGTTAATTATTAGTTTAAGAGTTAAATTAATAATTAACATTAATTGGCTAATCTAAGTGTTAGATTAGTAGTTAATAATTAGTTTGATTGATTATTAATTTAAGTGTTAAATTTTTAATTAACTTTATTGGATTAATCTAAGAGTTAGATTAATCTTTAATAGTCTAATTGTTAGATTATTAATGGGGTTTAATCTAAGTGTTACATTATTAGAAATGTTCTAATTTGCATGGAATAATCTGGAATTATTAATTTGGAGTTTGTGCGCATGTGATGTGTGTTTGATGCTTTTAAATTTGATTTAATTGCATGTTAAGTTAATTAAAAGTGTTTTCGAAACTCAAATACCAATTTTGATTGGATCCCAGCTTTCTGAAAGCCAAAACTTATTTATTTTGAAAACTCTTTTATTTTAGCCATGTGATGCGTTATATCTTGTGTGGAATGTTTAAAACATACCGTGGTCATGGATATGCACTTTTAATTATTCATGTGATGAATGGATTGTGTGGATCGTGGATGTATGATTGTTTATTAATTGTTAATAAATAGAGGTTTGCGCACCTCTCTCTCTCATACTCCGATGTATTTCTACCTCCCTCTCTCTCTTGTACTCGCCATAAGGCCTTCTTCAATTTACTTGTAAATTCTAGAATTTAAATGTAATATGATCGAGGCAACCGAAGAAGGAGCGAGGACGATCCACAGCTGCAACCAGGAAGGCGAAAAGATGGACATCTGTTGCCTATGTGTTTGCAGGTTATCTAATATAATTGTTGTGTTAGATTGTGTGTGCGTTTGACTGTTGGCTCCAGTCAAACCCACTGTGCTATCCATGACCACACTAATGACATATATGAGATGCATTGTTTTCTTTTGATTATAAATCAAAGCAGGTATAGTATTTAGTAAATATATACGATATATTTTATACTATCACCTAGGAGAGACCAAGATAAAAGTTATCTAAATACCCTCAGATAAACTCTAAGCCGTAACGCGAGTAGTTAAGAACTCGCATGGTCCACCATCGTTATAATCATAGGATTCGAATCACTTTAGGTAGGTTTGTTGTGCTATCCACAAGGCCTGCTTAATTGGGAGGAGAAACTGTGGCTATGGCATTAGATGCCTATAGATCGGGGTAGAGGAACCATGTAGCTTTGTTGTGCTATCCACAAGGGCTGCATGCAAATCTATGCTCGTCACGTAACAATGGTTAGCTTAGACCAGAATTAGTGGTTTGTTGTGCTATCCACAAGGCCATTAAATCTCTGAGGACCGAAGCCATGATCAGATATTGCAAGGAGTTGCAAGTCCCATGAGTTGGGTGCTCTTTGATTGTATTACAGTTTGTTGTGCTATCCACAAGGCTATAGTGC
This sequence comes from Zantedeschia hybrid cultivar, assembly GCA_030544215.1. Classification (NCBI taxonomy): domain Eukaryota; kingdom Viridiplantae; phylum Streptophyta; class Magnoliopsida; order Alismatales; family Araceae; genus Zantedeschia; species Zantedeschia hybrid cultivar. The sequence goes on along the minus strand of JARZZO010000002.1, from coordinate 55,313,726 downwards.
AAGTCATTGAGATTCTGATACCCACTAGGAGACTGTCGGCGTCTCCCGTTCTGTATAACTGAGGGTTATACAGTCCGTCGAAAATTAGTGGGAGTTAAACTTGAACAAAAGACCATGTCTTGTTTTAAATTTTAATAATTGAACATTTGCTAAATAGATTTTACTTATCTCCTGTAGGAAATTATGTCGTCGAATAACCCACTCCGTGGCATACTTGATCCCCTTTTGACTTACCTGATCTACTCGGATTGGTTCAGAAATCTGAAGAATGTCTTCAGATCTGAGCACAATAACTTTGTCCCTGGAGCTGATCCTCCTGCTAAATCGGCATTGGATGCTCCTAAAGCAGAGATGATAGCTAACGATAAAAGATCGAAGGACAAAGGAAAAATAGTAGTGAAGGGTGACTGCTTCTACTATAAGCAGTATGGTTACTGGAAAAGGAACTGCAAGGAGTTCCTTCATGATAAAGCTCATGGGAGAGTGAAGCTTCTGATATCTATATGATAGATATCAACTTATCAGTTAGAGATTCCACATCGTGGGTATTAGATACCGGATGTGCTTCTCATATCTGCCATGATGTGCAGATACTGACAAGTAAGCGCAAGCTTAGACAAGGTGAGGTGGAATTAAGGCTAGGAAACAGCGCAAAAGTTGCGGCGATTGCTGTTGGGACAGCAAACCTCAAGCTTCTATCGGGAGACACCTTACTATTAGAAGATTGTTATTATGTTCCTAGTATAATAAAGAACATCATATCAATATCTTGTTTGGACAAGATGGGATATAGGTTGACTATTGAGAATAGAAGTTGTTCGATTTATTATGGTAATAAATCAATAACTTCAGCATCTTTAGTCAATGGTCTATATCTATTAGATGTTTCTTATTACAATCTTCAAATTGATAATGCTCTTAAGAAGAGCAAGAATTGTGTGAACCAGGCCTACATGTGGCATTGTAGACTTGGGCACATTGGCGAAAGCAGGTTGCAAAAGTTGTACAAGCATGGTTACTTAACTGCATTCGATTACGAATCGTTTGCAACATGTGAATCCTGCCTTATGGGAAAGATGGCAAAATCTCCATTTACTGGACATGGAGAACGTGCCAAGGACATTTTGGAACTAATACATTCGGATGTATGTGGTCCAATGTCCACCCAAGCAAAAGGTGGCTTTTCTTACTTCATCACGTTCACCGATGACTTCTCTAGATTCGGCTATATGTACTTAATGAAGTACAAGTCGGAAGCATTTGAGAAGTTCAAGGAGTTCAAGAATGAGGTAGAGAAGCAGTTAGAAAAGAGTATTAAAGCTCTTCGATCAGATTGAGGAGGAGAATACTTGAGTACTAACTTCACACAATTCTTAAAGGATAATGGTATCCTTTCTCAGCTGACCCCTCCATATACACCACAGATGAATGGTGTATCAGAAAGGAGGAATCGCACCTTGTTGGACATTGTGCGATCCATGATGAGCTTTTTAGGATAACCAGTGTCCCTCTAGGGATATGCTCTAGAGTCAGCAACATACCTACTGAACAGAGTACCCAGCAAGTCTGTGGCCTCTACTCCATATGAGATATGGAAAGGCAGGAAACCAGAATTTAAACATGTTAAAGTCTGGGGTTGTCCTGTTCATGTAAAGAGGCATGATCCAGACAAGCTGGAATCACGAACTGATAAATGCAGGTTTGTGGGATATCCAAAGGAAACCTTTGGATACTATTTTTACCATCCTGGTGAACAAAAGGTGTTTGTCGTCAGGAAAGCTGTTTTCCTGGAAGAGGAATACCTTCTCCAGGAGAACAGTGGGAGTAAAATAATACTGGAAAAGGTTCCAGATCCCCAAACAGCTGCATTATCAACACATGAGATATCAGTTCCTAAATATGTTCACGTACACACAGATGAGCCTCGTAGATCTGGTAAAGTACCTAGACTACTCGAACGATATGTGGGACATATTGCTGAAGGTAAGTCTAAAGTACAATATAATGAGGATGATGATCCGAAAACCTACCAGGAGGCCATAGAAGGCCCAGAAGCTGGGAAATGGCGAGAAGCCATGAACTCAGAAATCCAGTCCATGTACACCAACCAAGTTTGGAACTTGGAGGACTTGCCCGAGGGTATTGTACCCATCGGTTGCAAGTGGATCTTTAAGAGAAAGATCGGTGCTGATGGACGGATCGACACTTATAAGGCAAGGTTGGTGGCAAAGGGATATCGTCAAAGGCAAGGAATTGACTATGACGAGACTTTCTCACCAGTTGCCATGATAAAGTCGATCAGAGTTCTGCTCGCCATTGCTGCACATTTTGATTATGAAATCTGGCAGATGGATGTGAAGACTGCCGTCCTCAATGATAACCTTGAGGAAGAGGTGTACATGATACAACCAGAAGGTTTCACATCCAAAGAATCTCCAGATAAAGTGTGCAAGCTTCAGAGGTCCATTTATGGACTGAAGCAAACTTCCCGGAGCTGGAACATAAGATTTGACGAGGCAGTCAAGTCTTATGACTTCATTAAGAATGAAGATGAGCCTTGTGTGTACAAGAAGATCAGTGGGAGTGCAGTCACTTTTCTAGTTCTTTACGTAGATGACATACTACTCATTGGGAATGATGTAGCTATGATATTATTAGTAAAGATCTGGCTGTCGAAAAACTTCTCCATGAAGGATTTGGGACAAGCATCCTACGTATTGGGAATACGAATCTATAGAGATAGATCAAAGAGGATGCTTGGAATGACTCAATCCTTATACATAGATACCATAGTCAAAAGGTTTGGCATGGAAAATTCCAAGAGAGGTCTCATACCGATGAGACATGAAATTAGTCTCTCAAAAGAGTAGTCTCCTAAGACTCCTGATGAGAGGGCATTCATGGATAAAATACCCTATGCCTCTGCCATAGGATCTATCATGTATGCCATGCTATGTACACAGCCTGATGTTGCATTTGCTCTAAGTGTTACTAGCTGATTTCAGGCTGATCCAGGCGAAGAGCACTGGAAGGCAGTGAAATGTATCCTTTAGTACTTGAGAAGAACTAAGGATATGTTTCTTGTCTATGGAAGAGGTGACTTGAAACTGCGAGGCTTTACTGACTCGAGTTTCCAGTCGGATTCAGATGATAGCAAGTCTACATCTAGATTCGTGTTTACTTTGAATGGAGGTGCAGTATGCTGGAAGAGTTCCAAGCAAGTAACCACTGCAGATTCGACGACTGAAGCTGAGTACATCGCTGCAGCTGAAGCCGCCAAGGAAGCAGTGTGGTTGAAGAAATTCATCACCGACCTCGGCGTAGTTCCCAGCATCTCTGAGCATGTTCCACTGTTGTGCGACAACAATGGAGCCATTGCGCAAGCGAAAGAGCCGCGGTCTCATCAGAAATCAAAACATATTCTAAGGCGCTTTCACCTTATCAGAGAGATCATATCCAGAGGAGATGTAGTAGTGGAAAGAGTTCTATTCGTCGACAATGTAGCAGATCCACTGACAAAGCCGTTGGCTCAAATTGTGTTTGAGTGTCACCTAGAGTCTATAGGCTTATTATATAAAGGTGATTGGCTTTAGTCCAAGTGGGAGATAGTTAGTTTTAGGTGGCCTACAAGCCAATCTGACTATGTAAATCTCGTTCATTTATTAATAAAATGGCATAATATTCATTATGTGTAAATCGCATTAATTATCGTTTTATAATGAAGTCCGTGAATATGTGATATGGTGATCAGATTATGATGAGATCATACTAATGAGACTGATCACTTAAACACACATATTCTTAATCGTTCATAGTCGGAGGATATCTGAGAAGGACATCAGATATCCGGTTAGACTAGTACAGATTACTCCTGCTCATATGATGAGGGTGACTGGTCTCATAAGTCACTTGTGTGGAGACACTAAGGCGAATCTGTAGGTGCTCATTGGAGAATGAGTTCACTGAACTGATCCGACTGAATCGCTGGATGGTATTGTACCTCACTGTCAACTAGCTTGATTCTATTGTCGCAGTTGCGTGGATGGTCCTCGGACCTGAGACACCAAGGACACCTTGTCGGTAGACTTCTGTGCTTTGACCTTGGTTTATGAATCTCTAGCCACGGGATTCTAATACGCCAAGGATTGGGTACAGCGAAATACCGTCGAAGGGAATTGTGTGTCAATAAGGAATCATTCGCTCTCGCTACTTAGAGAGAGAATGCTCTAGGAAGGATGCGCGAAAGTCCCTGGCCAAGGCGGACGATAATATCGGGAAATGAGTTTTCCGATATTCATCAACGGCATCCAATCCAAGTGAGTCGACCGTTTAGGGTTTGACAGCACGCTATGCCCTTAGTTGACTCGAGAGCATTGTACGAATGAAGGATTATATCAACGCGGTAACTGTCGGCGGAAAGGTTCCAAGAGTGGGTTACTTAACCCCAAATACCTTCCGGGTTCACGCGGTGTTGCTTGGCACCCAACGTGATCGGAGGCGCGGTCGAATTCGATGTGCGACATCGATTCGATTGATTATTTAATTTATAAAGGGTTATCAATTAATTAATAAAGCCAGTGAGGAGTCACTGGGCTTGTTGGGCCATTAACTGGACTGGTACTTGGGCCTAGAGGGTCACACGCAAATGATTCTCAAGGCGATGGATAAATAAGTGGGTTTTATACAATCCGGGGGTTTTTACGAAAAACCGCGCGGTTAGTATAAAACATAAAGAACGGGCTGAGCAAGCCAAGCTGCTGCTAACCCTAGCCGCCCCTCCTCTGTTTCTCTCTCTCTCTGGCGTCCAGACAGATCCAGATCTGCTCCGCCGCTTCTCCGAATCCCGTTCGATGGGAAATCGTCCGCGCGTTGCGGCGATCGTTGCGGCGACCGGCGGAGGTTTCGTGGGCTGCGAAGAACGAGGAACGCGAGGATATCTGTCGCGGGAAGGATCTCATGGACTTCGCTAGAGGCCGGGCGCTTGCGCGGCTTGCGGTGTCGCATCGACGGAACCGAACGGTTGCGGATTCGAATCCTCACACGGTGAGAATCGATTATCTGATAATCGTAGTTTTTTAGCTTTTCGAAACGGGAACGGATCGCTGTTTTTTTTTATTTTCCGCTACGTGAGCGATCCGGAGAAACCCGAGAAAACCTAACAAGTGGGTCCTGCAGGCGGAGGTCCTACTATAGCAGTCGAGGCATTAGGGGAGCGGAAGCTGCCTCTCGTACATGGCAACTCTTTGGTCGATATCGTCCGACGCCCTTCTAAGGATAGTGGTGATGCCATTGAGGTCATCGCAAACTCCGCTAAGGACAGCCCCGCTAGGGACCCCGCTTCTCCTAGAGAGAAATGGGAGTTGGTTGAGGCCGAGAGATTCTCCTCCTGCTAAGCGCCGTAGGTGAAAGGTGCCTCGCCTGTCTATTGGCATCCCCCTCAAGGGGGTAGTCGAGGTGGCATCTTTGTCGGAGGCCTCTTCGGCCCAGCCAGAGGGGCTGTTGGGTTTCCCTGGCGGCACCGGCTCAAGCCCCGACTTGTCAAAGGGGTAGGGATCCTTGGACGAGGGCATTCAACCGTCAGGTTCACCCGAGCCGGTGCATGAAGTAGAATCGCCGGCCGTAGGGGGGGCTTGCGGCTATAGGGGAGCAGGAGTAGCCACAGATCAGTACCGTGGGGGAAGCATCCCCCAAACAAGTCAGCTCTTCATTAGTGCCAAAAATCGATCTGCTTGCAGTTAGGCCTTAGGATGTCATGGCGATTAGGACCGTCCTTCAATCGAACCTAGCGGGAGAAATCTAGGCTCGCCATCAGTGGGGGGCGACCCGCGGCAAGCAATTGGCGCCCAAAGCCTCACCAGGTAATCCTTGCTAGATTCTCAGTCTTGCTAAGGGGTCAGAGACTGGGGGCCTTTCTATTGGCATTGGGACAGATCCTGTCGACCCTGAGGCGGGATCACTCAGGGTGACCCTCCAGGGGGTTAATGGCAACACCTCGGCTACCAACGGCAACGTAACCCTCGAGGTCCTCAGGCAGCTCTGCTTTCCTTCTGATGATTGGGCGCTTTAGGACATGACTATGGCTGCACTCTTAGGGATTGTGACCTCTGCCACACTGCAGGCAAGTCTTTGTGCCGTGGTTCTCTCAAACCGTTAGTAGGGAACGTCGATCAGATGTAACGGAGGCAGATAAGCTTCGGTAAGAATTAAGGATTTTTGAGAAGTGGGCCACAGTGGCAGAGAGGGAACTAGAAGCCATCCATACGGAGAGGATGGTCAAACAAGAGGCAATTCGTCAGGAAGGAGTGGCCGCTTATCACGCTTCCGAGGAATTTCGGCAAGCCCTAGTAGCATGTGTTGCTATGGCCGAGAGGCTAATATATGATGCCGGTTGGGGCGATGGATACCTCACGGGGTTTTTTGATGCCAAGGCGTGTTTTCTTCTGGCTAGGGCCTTGTGGCCCTCAAGGGGCAGCCCATCTTTTTGGCCTTCAAAGGGTCGCCATGACGGTGCATCATTCCAAGGCCTTTAATGGGCGGTTGTATCTTTTCTACTTGTTTAACTTTTTTGTAATCAAGGGAGGTTTTCCTTTTGCACAATATTAAATTTTTTCTACACATCATGTTTTGGACTTTCTTTTGCGTTAAAGATGATACCCCCTTTCCTCCTCGAACCAAAACAGGCTATGTTGTTACAACAACTTAGGCTTTTGTTTAATTGGTGGGGTATGCATAGGGCTAAGTCGTCAAATGTCATTGAGAATGGGGAGCCATTTCCCTGCAAGTCAAGGCTCGCCGATCAAGTTTAATCCCATATGAGGGAGGGAGCCCCTTCCCTGCAAGGCAAGGCTCAGCAAGGGTATCACTGATCGAGTTTAGTCCCATCTGAGGGTGGGGAGCCCCTTTCTTGCGAGGCGCAGGGGTATCGCCAATCGACCTTAGTCTCATCTAAGGGTGGGGAGCCCCTTCCCTATGTGAGGTGAGGTGAGACAAGGGTGTCTTCGTTCGCCTGTGTGATTGGTTGAAGCTTTAGGCGTCACCGGATGATTTGCCACGCATTCACTAGAGATGATAGCCAAGCTTTAGGCGTCACATGCTTCATCTTCTTGGGCCAGTGAACGTAGATCTCGTTTTTAATCTCTTGGAGGATACGTTCGATTGGCTTATTGAGCAATGTAAAGTTCTCTCGTCGATCAGAGAACTGTTCATCCCGCCCTTCTGCCTGATCGTGGTGCTGGTCCTTGTAGGGTCGAAATCTCCGATCGTGCTCAAGTCGTTGCTTGCCCTACCCGAAAATAGGTCGCTCTTCACTCTTGCCCTCGGTGTCGGGGCACTGCTGCAGAGTCTTGCACGTGCGGAGAAATTCTTCACTGTTGATGCACAGGTTGGCCTTCCTAACAAATTCAGGGAGGTCAATCGAGAGCTCCTTGCTTAACTCGAACTGAGCCTGTTGGCTAATGGCTCTGGCAATGAAGTATTGGGCAGCATTAGGCGCATCTATGATTCGGAATTTTCAATGCCGCCTCGTGGAAGCGGGCCGAGTATTTCCGTAGACTCTTGTCTTTCTTTTGTCGTAAGGATGCCAATGACGCGGTCGTTATAGGCATGCGCTGGCAGGCGGCGAAATTGTTTTGGGAAGAGCACTGCAACTCTTTAAAGCTATCTATAGATCTTGCCTTAAGTCCCCTAAATCATTGGCGGGCATTTCTCTCCAGTGTGGTCGGGAAGGCACATCACTTGTTCTCATCAGGCATGTTCAACAGAGAGAACATGCTCTCGAACATCTGCAGATGGTCATCAGGGTCCTTCGTACCATCTTAAGTTTTCAAGGTCGGCATTTGGAAACGCAGTGGTGAGGGTTCCTCCTATACCCTTCTAGTGAAGCAGGAGCTTTGACTTCCAGGATCATCGAGGTAGGGCCCCCGATCACGCCGAAGCAGTTTTTCGACTCGCTCCTCCAACTTTGCACTCTTCTTTCTCCTGGGGATAAACGTCGGGAATGCCAGTGGGAAGCACCATGTCTACGTCGTGGCGAGGTCGTCGATCCCAAGGATGAAGAGTCATAGGAGGAGCCCGCAGATCGTCTCGAGGGCGATTATGAAGCAGAACTGCTTGAAGCACTATCTCACTACTGGTGGAGACGCAAAGCTTTAGCTCGAGGGGGGTCGAGACTCTACGTATAGTTGGGTGACCCCCAAAGAGAGGGTTGTCTTCTTGCTGATCACTCAGGTGACCGACCCCAGGTTTGGTCTGGTCCAAGGTAGCGATCGGAGGGGGACCCACCTGTTAAGACCAGCAGGCCACCTTGTGGGGGTGGTAGAGGGGGTCTCTCGTTCTACTGGCTCCTCTGTGGGCTCACCGGGCACTCATGCCCTTGTGGGGATCCTCCTTCTAGGCAGTCAACCTTAGCCTCCAGTCGACGAATCATGTCGACTATCGTCAAAAGGTTGAGGTCTTGCATTGCCCGATGAGCGTCCTTAGGGTCCCCCACGTCACCACCATTGGAGGCTTGGGCAACATTTGGACTAGCAATAAGCAGTGGGAGTGCTGCATCACCGGCAACAACTTCTTTCTATCGGGATATCCGACTGTGGTTACCTTTAGCCATGGCTTTTCAGATTAGATAATCACATATTGCGCCAAAAGATGATGGGCCAAATGTCATTTGCCTTGATCAGGGCCCTTCCTCTCCAATCATAGGGGTATCATTCCACAGTCCTTGCGAAATAGAACATTGTTAGAAGGCTCCTGACAGCAGTCCAGGGGATCCCCCTCCGATGCCTAAATCAGAAGGCTGGGAAAAATAGGGGAGAAGCCAAGGAAGCTTGAGCTCTTGAAAGCGTACCTGTACTGGTTGGACCAGGGTGTGAGTGCTTTAAAATACTCGTGTGATTAACATGAAAAATCTAGGTTGTTTAGTGCAAAATAAACCTATTAAAAAACAGAAACTAAGTGCAGTGATCGCCAGAAACTTTTGACTTAAAAAGTTTCAAAAGAGGGTTTTGATCGCCTACCTGTTTGAACGCGGAAGATATTGAGTCCTTGATTCCCCCTCTTCAGCCGGCTGAAGAAAGAGAGCCCTTCTCGTTCTTTGTTCTTGCTGTTGAGTTTGAAGTTGAGGATCGTCCAGAAATCCTTGTGACTTTGATTGTTTTCCCCTTTGATTCTCTTGTTGGGTGCAGCATAATAGAAAGAAAAGAGATAAAAAAATAATGATGAGAACTTTAAACAAAAGCAGTATCTATTCTAATCATGATGTTAAACATGCAATTAAACAACAAACTTACTTGTTAAGTGGCTTTTGAAACCTCTTAATCAAATAGGTTTTGAAAAGAATGAATGTGGTGTGTGTGTTGCATGAAGTGAATGATGAAGAATATAGAACTAAATGAAATGAAAATGAAGAAAATAAAAACTTATGCCCAATAGTTGAATTCTTGAATGGATGAAGAATCTTGAAAGGACGCTGACTTCTGGAAATGGCAGCGCTTCGGCGTTCCGACGTTGTTGCTTCGATCTTCAACTCGCTATCGCTCAATGAACTCAAGATTACGCTTAACTTTTAATGGTGCTCAACTTTTTTAACTCTTCAAGATGTAAGGTATTTATAGGCTTCTTCTGCGTTCACGATTAACATAGAAAAACTTCGGATTTATCTATCTTAACCGACAGATAAATACTGATTAATTCATCTTTATCTATAATTATCTAAAACGCGTCCACCATGGTTGACGCCTTTCAGATTAATTAAAGATAATGATAAATATCCGGGAAAACTTATCTTTATCTTTATTAGATAAAATGCGTCTACATGTATAGACGTCTTTTACACTAATTAAGATAAGGATAAACATCCGGAAGAGAAGTAGAAATAGCTTAGGAAACCTAAAACGCGTCAGGACTGACAGACGCCTTTTAGCTAATTAATCAACTGATTAAAAATTCAAATTTAAACGTTAAAATAGGAATAAACTCTAAATCGCATCCACACAGGTCGACGTCTTTTAGAATTCTTCATATTTTAACTGAAATTTGAGTTAAAATCAATTCAATTGATTAACTTAAACATGTCTGTTAAACCCGACACTTAAAAAGATCAATAAAAATTAATCAATGATTAAATATCAAACCATTCTAAGGCAGTATTATATGATATGAAATTTACTCAAAATGACGTCAAAATTAGCGTGTCTACAGCTGCCTCACCTTGGCATCGTCTTTGTAAGGAAGTGAAATGAAATGGAATGTACTGAAAAGGTAATGCCAAGGTGTGATGAGACACGCTCTTAACATCACATGATTGGAATTTTTCTCAAAATCATCAATGAAGATAGCTTAATGAAATCAATGGAATCAATCATGTCTGGATGAGGTAAACAAGGAAATAAAATAAGGTCGATCAACCTCCTCGGAGTGGGAAGTACCCCAGGTCGTAGACACTGAAGGTTTCATCATGGGGAGCATTTGCCAGCCAATGTGGACGTGCTGCAGCCATAATAGATCTTAAAAGAAAACAAGAAATATCGGGTTAAGAATCTAAGAAAGGATAGAATTCCAAGGATATCTTCAAACGAACCTCAAAGATAATCAAGATACTCAATTCAGAATGGAATATTTCATATCATGTTTGAAATTATTTGATTAATGGTCTGAAAGTTAATCAATAATTAATCCTTATCACAATGATTTCAAAATCCTATATGATGCATGCTGGGCTAAAAGAAAAATATAAAGTCAAATAAAATATAAATTAATCAAGGATAATATTGTTAAATTGTCATTAATGAGTCAAGATATCAATTCTTGTAATTCAGTACTAAGCCGAAGCTCGTTTATCCACGCACCGTTTCACAAAAGTGGAACCATCGTCCTCACTGATTAACAATCCAACGGCCTATCCGTGCGATTAAGAATCCTCTGGAATTATCATTGTTTTTGTTGTAGGGGAACTCAAATTCCAGCTTCATCAAAACCACAAGGTCTTTGATTTCATCTAATAAATATTTAACATATAGTAATGCGAATGCAAAATATGAAATAATACAAGGGTAGAAATAACCGTCTTTTTAGCCACGGTCAGGACTTCTTGACTCCCACAATGGGATCTTCTTAATGTTTTCCAGCTTTACTCAAGTTTTCTTTGAATTTCCTGCAATCAAAATTATTAGTAACTCCAAACAAATATTCAATAAAAAACCACAGAATTTCGGATAAATTACAGAAAAGCTGAAACGCGTCGTGTCGCGCAGACGCCCTTTAACATTGAAACGCGTCAGTGCTCCTCGACGCCTTTTACTCACAGAAACAGGTTTCTAGTTGTTCTCTACTCGAATTCCAACTTTACCAATGCCTTGTGTCCTGTATACAACTTGAACAAATATGTTAAGTACCTGTTTAGGCTTAGCCCCTTGCCTGGTTAAGTAACCGACTACTTGATCATATCCTTGATAGAAGGGTCAAGGGGCATAGCCTTTATTAACAAAGGTAATCGAACTTAAGCAAACTTAAGCAAAATGCAACATACAAGCAGACAAATACTCACTGAGAATGAAAGGAATAAGACATACCAAGTGCAACAAGCAAATTCTAATTGAAATATTTTTTGTTGTTTTGAAATATTCATTTTTGTTTGGGTTTTGAAATATATGCTTTTTTTGGATTTTTGACATATGTATTTTTTTGGATTTTGAAATATGTATTTTTTTTTGTTGGATTTTGAAATATGTATTTTTTTTGGATTTTGGACATATGTATTTTTTTTGGAATTTTCGACATATGTATTTTTTTGGATTTTTGACATATGTATTTTTTTGGATTTTTGACATATGTATTTTTTTAGGATTTTGGCATATGTATTTTTTGGGATTTTTGACGTATGTATTTTTTTGGATTTTTAACATATGTATTTTTTTGGATTTTTGACATATGTATTTTTTTGGGATTTTGACATATGTATTTTTTTTTTATTTTGGCATATGTATTTTTTTGGATTTTTGACATATGTATTTTTTTTAGATTTTTGACATATGTATTTTTTTTGGATTTTTGACTAAAAGATCAATATGGTACTCAGATCAAAAGATCATATTCATTTATAAACTTAATTTCCAAATTGTTCTTTAACAACTTAACTTAAACCCATCGTGTTTGAACTTGTATTTCCATTCGTGATCCCATTTGATGATTTGACCCTTAGTCAATCTAAGTCATTCCTTAAGTTTGGAGTACGCTTCTTTAGAAAGAAAAGAAGAATAAGTTTTTAGAAAGCCCATAAGAAGGTTCTGGAGACTTAAAAAGATGTTCCTTTCCTACCCTAATATCCGTTGGGGTTCGGTCATTTTCTTTCCGAGGTATTTATCGACCTTGCGTTCCCTTTTGTTTCATTTCATGGCCTTGATGTAACGTTTGTAGTGTAATGGCCTTTTTTATTTTACAATTGGCTTTTTGCCCTTTTGCTTTTGCTTTTCTTTTTCTTTTCTTTTCTTTGCTTTCGAACGGATCTCTCCCATTTTTTTTATGACGGCCTCCTACTAAGATGGCGGGTATTCTTGGTAGTCTATTCTAAGTCTCGTTCCGACATCATGGGCCGAGTGTAAAACAGAATTTTTGCTTTTAAAAACGAATGATTTGTACTTTACCCTTTCAGTCAAGCTTTTGATATTCTTTAGGACTTGGCATCTCTTGTTACTCACGAATCAAACGTGTCAGTGTGTGTAGTAATGTGTTTGAAGTTAAGTTATTCAGACTGACAAAGAAATTTGAGTTTATAAACTTTCTGATTCCACTGGTCTTTGTACCTTGCTGATCGACTCTTTAACCTAAGGGTAGTATTTCTTAAGATGTAAACCATTCCAGGGATGTTTTAGCTCTTCTCCTTCTGCATTAACAAGACGATAAGCATTGCCAGGAAAAGCGTGCGATACAACATAACGTCCTTCCCAGTTTGGTTGGAGCTTAGAACGCGGACCACCAGGTTTTACAAAAATCCTTTTGACGACCATTTCACCAACTTTGAACTTACGTTCAATGACTTTATTTTGATAAAAGCGTGCTAGTCTGTTTTGATAAACTTTTGCATGATTAGCAGCTGACCATCTTTTCTCGTCTAAAAGTTCCAATTGAGCAAGGAATGCTGAACGATGTTCATCAATGGAAAATTCCTTATTCAATTGTACTCTTAATAACGGTATAAGGATCTCATATGGAACTACCGTCTCCATTCCAAATGTTAAGGAATAAGGAGTTTGCCCAGTGGGCGTGCGGATTGAAGTTCGGTAGGCCCATAGAGTCTCAACCAATTTTTCTGGCCAGTCTGCAAATTTGTTAGATTTGCACGTCTTTTTTATAATTTTTATCAAAGTCTTATTTGTTGCCTCTGCTTGGCCATTGCCTTGCGGATAATAAGGAGATGAATGATGCAATGCAATTTTGTACCTGTTGCAGAGGTCCTTCAATTCCTGTGACACGAATTGTGGTCCGTTGTCGGTGACGATAATGCTTGGAATTCCAAATCGGGTGATGATGTTCTTCATGATGAACTTGCAGACGGTTGATGCTTTGATCTCCACGTACGCTTCAGCTTCTGCCCACTTGGTAAAGTATTCCGTTGCCGTGAGAATGAAAGATTTTTGCTTGATGCCGGAATCTTGATTGCCAAGGGGTCCAATAATGTCGAAAGCCCACATGGAGAAAGGCCATGGGGAAGAAACAGGATGGAGTGAAGATGCAGGAGAATGAATTTTGTCGGCGTGAAGTTGACACTTAGCACACCTACGGACATATCCTACGCAGTCTTCTTCCATGGTTGGCCAATAAAATCCTTGTCTAAGGATCTTCTTTGCTAGCATCTGTCTATTGACATGGCCACCACAAACTCCACTATGAGCTCCTTCCATAACCTTCCAAAGCTCATCTTCGTCTAGACATCTCAGAAGAACTCCATCAAAACCTCTCTTATACAATGCTCCCCCAACTAGGGTGTATCGTTGAGCAACTCTCCTGATAGCTCTCTTCTCCTCAGTTGTAGCTTCCTCAAGATACGATTGATCTTCACAATATTTTGCAATTTCATAATACCATGGCTTCTGTTCATCATCTATCTCTTCTAACAGCTCTATTAACATGATTTCTCTTTTTTCCACAATATCTCCGTCTCTGACTTTCTTCAGCAATTTCTCTTTAGTTCTAAGGAATGAAGGATCTTTCACGGCAGGTGAAAGACGCCTATGAACTATGATTGATTCGGATTGCTTGCTGATTGGAAAATCAAGAGAAGATGCAAGTGAAGCTAGAGCGTCAACTAAGATGTTCTGATTCCTAGGGACATGGACAAAAATCAATTTCGTGAAAAGCTTTGAGTAAGCATAAGTAAGTTCTTGATAAGGCTTGAGCTTGGGATCAAGAGTTCGATACTTGGTCAGCACTTGGCGAAGAATCAGTTGGCTATCACCCACAATCCTGAGTTTGGTGGCACCATGGAAATGAGCAGCCTCGAGGCCAGCAAGGAGTGCCTCGTATTCAGCTATATTGTTGGAGACTGGAAAATCGAGCTGAAAGGCTTGTGGAATGGTGATACCTTCAGGTGATAACAGAACGATACCGATCCCTTTTCCATGAGAATTCAGTGCTCCGTCAAAATGCAGAGTCCACATATCATCTCTGATTTGATTTACAGACATCAGTTCCTCATCCGGAAACTCTGATCGGACTGGATCAAATCGAGGAAGGGGATGATGAGCGAGATGTTCTGCTATGGCATAGCCCTTGATCACTTTCTGCTGAATATAAGTGATATCGAATTGAGATAGAAAGCTTTGCCATCGCGCTAACCTATCAGTAAGAACATATTTCTCCAGAAGGAATTTGATCGGATTCATCCTAGCGATGAGATGGACTTCATGGGCCAGAAAATAATGCTTCAATTTCTGCACAACCTAGACCAATGCTGCACATGTTTTCTCCATCGCTGTATATCTCTGTTCAGCGGGGTTGAGAAGTTTAGAGAGATAGTAGGTTGCCCTCTCTTTTCCTTCTTCATCCTCTTGTGCTAGGACAACCCCCACTGCATCATCCAGGACTGAAATGTAAAGTATCAATGGTTTGCCTGGAGATGGTGGTCTCAAAACAGGAGGACTTGCTAAATAGTTCTTTAATCCATCGAATGCCTCCTGACACTTATCGTCCCAATCAAATTTGACTCCCGGCTTGGTAAGCTCGTAAAACGGCTTACACCTTTGTGAGTGCTGGGAGACAAAACGGCGAATAAATTGTAACCTCCCGATTAATCCTCTTAACTCCTTCAAGTTTTTGGGGGGTGGCATTTCTCTAATAGCCTTCGCCTTATTGGGATTGATCTCAATTCCCCGTTTGCTGACAATAAATCCAAGCAATTTTCCTGAAGATACCCCGAATACACATTTCTTGGGGTTCATCTTTAACTGATATTCTCTCGATCTCTCTAATACCCTTGCCAAAACTTTGGCATGCTCAGCCTTTGTCTTCGATTTAACCAATAAATCATCTACATACACTTCCAGCTCTATGTGCATCATGTCATGAAATATTGCCATCATGGCCCTCTGATAAGTGGCTCCAGCATTCTTTAATCCAAATGGCATGACGACATAACAGTATGTTCCCCAAGGTGTAGTGAATGACGTTTTCTCTTGATCCTCTTCTGCCAGCTTAATCTGATTATATCCTGAAAACCCGTCCATAAACGATAAAGTTTCATAGCCAACAGTATTATCAATGAGTACATCAATATGAGGCAATGGAAAATCATCTTTAGGACACGCCCGGTTCAAATCGCGGAAGTCAATGCAAATTCTGACCTTCCCATCCTTCTTCATAACCGGGACTATGTTGGCCACCCATTGTGGATAAAGGACAACTCTAATAAATTTGGCTTTATGCAATTTGTTAACCTCTTCCTTCATCTTTAGAGCCATTTGTGGGTGGAATCACCTTAGTTTATGCTTGACAGGGCTAGCTCCTTCCTTCAACGTCAATCTGTGTTCAACTAAAGATGAGTCTAACCCTGGCATATCTTCATAACTCCAGGCGAAAGTGTCCTTATAGTCCTTAAGTACTTGTACCATTGCCTTCTCATCCTCTGTAGAAAGATTTTTGCTGACGAGGACAACCTTAGGTTCGTCTTCAGTCCCTAAATTGATTTCTTTGGTGGGCTCTTCTACGGCAGCTGAAGGTTCATCGAATCTCTTCACTCCACTAGCATATGCCTCGGCTGCGTCCTCGTCATCTTCCTCATTTTCAATAATGGGGTCCTTTTCATGCATTAATTCATATACCACATACCCATCGTTGACTGATTCATCATTCATGCAATCTTCTGGCATCTGAATTGGATTTTCTAAAAACTGAGGGATTAAAGAGCAAGAAAAGCATTTATCAGCTAAGTCCTGGAGGTATCTATCTGGAATTCGCCTACCCTTAGGCTTCCTAGACTTCCTAACCTGACTAACCTGCCTAAAACCAGACTGCCTAACTTCACTAAACTCCCTATTATAACCTAATGAAGATGAAGCAGGATAGAAATCCTGGGATACAAGTGGAAATACAGGAGAATCCTCCCGAGGGGAGGGACAGAGTAGATCTAAGAGAGAATCTTGACCGAAGGACCCGCGCGACGGGGTGCGATCGGACAAGTAAGAAGTTTCCTCGATAAGGATCTGAGAAGAATTTGTTGTAAAATTGGCGTTTTTTTTTTTTATATCAGAGGAATTAAACATGAAACAGGAATGAATACAAATAGAAGGAGAATCAGATGGAGGAAGTGGCACCAAGGCTAGAGGATTAGGGGGATCATATAGTAATATGTCCCAGATCAAATCATACATCCTCTCTAGATCGAGAGGAGGTTGTGGAATAAAGTCCCGAGGGGACAGGGTAATCATAATGGGCGGAGCCCGTGGGATATCTTTAGTAATGACCCGCGACCAAGTCGGGGTCAGGAGCAGTGTGCGAAACAGAGTATGGAGCATGAAGACATGGAAAGGATATGTCCCCCTCCAGAGCAGATCTGTAGTGTAACCAGCTTCATAAGGGTCATCTGGCTCCCCTTTGTCGGTCTCTTCAGACAGCAATATCCGCTTATCAAAGATGGCACCAGGACCTTCAATCAGCTCATCAATCTGCGGCGGCCACTTGGGTTCTGCAGGATCTAGGAACAATCTGTTCAGTGCAATGTAAAGGTCTCTCAGATCGAACCACCTGTACCATTCGCATTCAGGATCATGGAATTTTCTCCTTTTCATAGGCCGCAGAGACTCCAAGGATTGGTACGTAAGTAGTTCTGAGCAATGCCTGGCCAAGTCCCTCCCATATATGTCATGGAGGTCAAAACACGAAGTAATGACCACCGTGTTGTCGTGGCTAAGTATGGGCCCTTTTACAAAGTGTGTATACAGGGTCCATGTTAGGGGATCTCGGCCTTCTTTAGGTGGTGTAGACATTGTCTCCCAGATTTTCTAACCTTCTTTAATCTCTGCTTGCTGAACTAGATCTTGCTTCAGTCTTCTTGGCATGTAGCCCAGACCACTTCCAGGTGCTGCTCGATGATCTTTAACAGGAGTGGTCCTGCCTTGCAATTGTGTGCCCAGACCTCTCCCAGGCTGGTAGCCGTTCTTCATCATAATTCTCCATCCTGGGGTACTCATGCACTTCCCCCTTTTTATGGCATCTAACGGGTATGGAGAAATAGTGGTGGCTTTCAAAGGATCAGCCACTGGATGGTAGACCTATAATACCGACAGAAAAGGTTGTCGGCCAGGTAAAGCAGCAGATTTAACATTCAAGGTATGAGCAGCAGCAAGGATCGGCATGCTCGTCACTTTAATAATTCGTCCTTTGAAAGGGAATTTGAGGCATTGGTGATTCGTAGAGGGAATCGCCTCAAGAGTTTTAATATAAGGACGACCCAAAATGGCATTTATGGAAGGGTCAATTTCTAGGATGTGAAATTCGACCTCTGCATGACTCACAGGGCCCAGCTCCACCTTCAAATAAACCATTCCCAGAGGGGAACGGGTAGAATTGTCATATGCTGTCACAGAGATGGGGCTAGGCAGCCATTTTTCTTTGGACACACCGCACAGCTCCAGGGTCTTCGGAGGTAAAACATTGATCGAAGCCCCTGTATCTACCAGGCATGCATCCACGGCCTTCTTACAGATGTTGACCGTGATGCTCAGAGCCATGCTTCTGGCTGCTGGCGGTGCTAGTTCCGATGTGTGAAATGTGATGGAGGGCTAATCCCCCTGAGAAACTAGTAGTGCTGCAATTTTTTCTACCGGCACGTCCTCATTGACCATCACCTTCTGTAGGTATTCCATTAAGGCTTCTTGGTGAATCTTTGACCTTTTGATCAATTCAAGTACAGTGATTTGTGCCGGTGTTCTGTCCAGATGTTTAAACAAGTCATATTGAGTGCCTGGTGCACTCTCTTCATTATGGGCTTCCTCAGTCGGCTACGATGGGCCGTCTCTAACTGTGGACTGAGGGAAGACTTTGTTGAAAATCCTTCCACTTCGGAGCGCATGTTCCTCGACCGTGGAGGATCCGGGTGACACCTTAAGTACCGCAGGGTTGGATGGTGCGGATGATGTAGAGGGTTGGTATGTAGGTGATGGCGTAGGGCTAGGTGGTGATGGCGCGGTGCGGATTAGAGGCCTAGATGGTTGGATGGTGGATGGGTAAGTGGTCGGTGAAGTGGGGAATGACACGCGTAATAGCGGTCTGGATGGTAAGGGGGTATCTGGGTAGGTGGTAGTGGTAGTGGGTGAAGTAGGAAATGGTACGCGTAATAGCGGTCTGGATGGTAGAAGGGGCGCGTGATTGGTTTGCGGTGGGTTATATGGTGGAGGCGTAGGAGTGTGGGGCGTAATGGGCTTAAGGAAGACGGGTAGTGGTAATGGGTTATTGGGTGCGGGCGAGTGATATGTGGGTGTCGGTAGAGGGGTGATGGTAATGGGTTGTGGCCTGGGTATGTGGATGGTGCGGCGTGGTGGTCGTTCTGCGGTACTCTGAACGTGACCCGTTGAATAAAGAGAGGAAGAGTCCTCTATTCTCCACTGTTGCCCACGACCAGCCTCAGACTGGCTGTTCGTCAGAATGGGAGCAACTTGGTTTTGGTTCTGGTGCTCCGGGAGTGGATTCTGCACTATGCCCATATTGGGTGGTGCTGCTGCTTGTGCTGGTGGTCTTACTTGCTGCTGCTGCTGCTGATGCTGTGGTCTTCTCGCCTTCAGGGCTGATATATACTTTTTCATCTCCTCCCAGTCTATGCCGCCCTGCTCGTTGAGATCATGAATATAATCTCTGAACTGGAAGCAGGTGTCGATGGTATGCCCAGGTTGCCTATGGAAATAGCAATACCTGGACGTGTCGGCATTTTGAGGCCAGACGGCCTTTTCCCTTGGCAAAACTAAGGCATTAGCTGCCATTAGAGCGCTGAAGATATCTACCAAGGATTCTGGGAGGGCCGGGTATTCTGCCCTTTTCGGGCCTGGAGGTCTTCTCTGCTGATTATAGTCAGCAGGAGGAGGGACATTATGGTATGCCGGCGGTGCACGCGGCTGATACTGCTGTTGCTGATATTGCTGTTGTTGGGGTCTGGTACTGTTGTTGCCGTTGCGGCGGCTGCTGTAGCTGTTGCTGGTTCTGATTCGGCTGCTGGGGTCGCTGATACTGTTGCTGATAATGGGGGTTCTACTGCTGCTTGTATCCCTGATGGTTCGGCTGTGGTGGCCTCTGGTACTGCTGCTAGTTCCTCACGAACTGGGGCGAGTTATTATTCATACTACTGACTTGCTCGTGAGAGAGCGTGCCCTCAATAGTCGGACCTGTGCTGGGAGAGTTTGGCACTGCAGGCTTCCGAGGTGGAGGCCTACTAGGTCTGTGAGGATCAAAGACGCTAGAGAACGTAGCGTCCTTGAAGGCATTTTGGCAGTACCGTGCTCTTTCATAGAGCTCTGCCATGTTGGTCATATTGTTCAAGGAGAGGACTAGCTTGAACTTGGGCGTGGCGTTGGAAATTAACATCTTCACTTGCTCGGACTCGGACAAGTGATCTTTCACCTTTTCAGCCAGGCCCCGCCACCTGTCGGCAAAACTGACAAACTCTTCATCATGTTTCATCTTTTCTGCAATGAGGTCAGTGATGGACAAGGAGGGTGCAACTCTGTCCTGGTATCGTTGGATAAATTTGCGTGAAACGATACCGTAATCCTCTACTTCGGAGGGTTCCAGAGAAAAGAACCACTTGAGAGCTGGTCCCTCTAGAGATCTCCTGAACAAAAAGGCCAACGACCTCTTATCGTTCTACCAGAAAGACGATTCGTACATAAACTCATTCAAATGTGTGAAGGGGTTACCAGTACCGTTGTACTTTCGGTACACTGGCATCTCAGAGGGTGGTAGGTGGAATACCGGCAGGCTCGGCAAATTGATCTCTGGCGCAGCTTTAACCCCCATCATCTTCTGGAGGTTGTTAAACTGCTCATCCATGCGCTCCATCTTGGCCAGCAACGCTTGCGTGGTCAGATCTGCCTAGGGAGGAGGAGGAGGTGGAGGTACTTGATAGGCCTGCTGCCTAGAGTACGTTGGACAGGGGGGACAATAAAGGGGAGGTCCGGCAGAGCTTCCGCCATGCCCGAGGGCATTTTGATAAACATGCGTTTGCGGTCTAGCCGGTTGCCTAGAGGATGAAAGTTGCGGCCCAGCTGGCCGAGAAGTAATATGAAGGCCTTCCATGGCCTGATGGATATAAGGAGGGTGAAGAGGAGGTTGTTGAGTAACAACAGGGGGAGCCACAGGGTTCGGCTCAGCAGGCTGTGCGGGTGCCTTCCCCTTCAGAATAGACTGGATCGCCTCGAACTGTTGAGGGTCCAGTCGGGAAGCAAGAACTCCCAAAGCGTTGACAAGATCCGAAGGATCAGAGGATGAGGGATCATTCTGATTCATGTCCCCCTCAAGATCGGGATTAGGAATCGCATATTCATGCGGGGGAAGATCAGGATATCGATCATGGGGATGAAAGAGAGGTGTCCGAACGTTCCCATCATGTCGAAGCGGAACGGGGACGGAATTACGAGAGGCATCAGCATCTCTCCCGCTCTCATAGTTGTAATCAGAATCCCGAGGGGCATTAGCATCTCCCTCGTAATTGACCATGGCGTCTGGAGCCACACTCAAGTCCCTGCCTGATCGCAGCAGCATGATGTTAGATTCCCTTTTTTCAAAGATTTGACAAACAAGTTGCACAGAGATTAATCAAACAAGTGGATGTTTAACGTGATTTTAAGGTTCCTTGTTGAGTTATTTGAATTGGATTAAACCACAAATTCGCTCAGGGAAAGGATCCTAGTTTCAGTTCAATTTCCACCGTTATTCTCTAGGGCTTTCTCTCACAACGCTTTTGGAATCTAGCCGGGACTTCAATTGGTACAACCAGCCCGATGATCAAGGAGGAATACCTTGATTTTGGGGACTTATGGAGGCCTTAACGTCAACTTCTCTAGTCTGATCAAGGGACCAACCCAATCAGAGAGAGTTGTTGACGTCAAGTAGTGTGTTCCTAAGAAAAGGAGGGTATTCGCCTCAATGCGTATGTCCTACGGCCTGGATGGCCTCTAATGCTTAATAATAATGGGTAGCTAGCACTCAAACCACAGAAATCTGAAAACTGAAAAATAACTAAGAAACTGTCTGAATCGCGTCGATGGTAGTAGACGCTATTCAAAACATAACCTTAATTTTTCGCAGAAACAGATGCAGACAGCAGAGAAAATATGAAGACTGAAAGGCGTCTGTGTGTATTGACGCGGTTTGAAACGCGTCAGTGCTCCTAGACGCTTTTCAGTTCGCAGAAACAGTTTTGCAGGAGGATTTTCTGGGTTGAATCCTCCTCAAACAGGATAAAAAGCAGTAAATAATCAATTCATGCAGATTTTTTTTTAGTTCCAGATTTTAACATGATGATTTACTAACTAAACAACTAGAAAATCAATCAATCACACATCATTTTCATCACAAAAACAGCTTTTTAAACTAATCAAAGGGAGGGCAAGATCTTGCCACTGGGGTGTGCACGTGGTGCACGAGGGAAATTAACTAAACTAAAACACTCACCAATTGGTGAGGACGTGTCAAGAGACACAAATGGTGCACCGTGGGTGCCCGATTGATGATAGCAAGAACAAAAAACTAAAAGATGGCGAGACCAAGTCCCACCGTGATCGCCAAAAAAGCTGTGAGTGCTTTAAAATGCTCGTGTGATTAACATGAAAAATCTAGGTTGTTTAGTGCAAAATAAACCTATTAAAAAACAGAAACTAAGTGCAGTGATCGCCAGAAACTTTTGACTTAAAAAGTTTCAAAAGAGGGTTTTGATCGCCTACCTGTTTGAACGCGGAAGATATTGAGTCCTTGATTCCCCCTCTTCAGCTGGCTGAAGAAAGAGAGCCCTTCTCGTTCTTTGTTCTTGCTGTTGAGTTTGAAGTTGAGGATCGTCCAGAAATCCTTGTGACTTTGATTGTTTTCCCCTTTGATTCTCTTGTTGGGTGCAGCATAATAGAAAGAAAAGAGATGAAGAAATAATGATGAGAACTTTAAACAAAAGCAGTATCTATTCTAATCATGATGTTAAACATGCAATTAAACAACAAACTTACTTGTTAAGTGGCTTTTGAAACCCCTTAATCAAATAGGTTTTGAAAAGAATGAATGTGGTGTGTGTGTTGCATGAAGTGAATGATGAAGAATATAGAACTAAATGAAATGAAAATGCAGAAAATAAAAACTTATGCCCAATGGTTGAATTCTTGAATGGATGAAGAATCTTGAAAGGACGCCGACTTCTGGAAATGGCAGCGCTTCGGCGTTCCGACGTTGTTGCTTCGATCTTCAACTCGCTATCGCTCAATGAACTCAAGATTACGCTTAACTTTTAATGGTGCTCAACTTTTTTAACTCTTCAAGATGTAAGGTATTTATAAGCTTCTTCTGCGTTCGCGATTAACATAGAAAAACTTCGGATTTATCTATCTTAACCGACAGATAAATACTGATTAATTCATCTTTATCTGTAATTATCTAAAACGCGTCCACCATGGTTGACGCCTTCCAGATTAATTAAAGATAAGGATAAA
Source organism: Zantedeschia hybrid cultivar (assembly GCA_030544215.1). NCBI lineage: Eukaryota > Viridiplantae > Streptophyta > Magnoliopsida > Alismatales > Araceae > Zantedeschia > Zantedeschia hybrid cultivar. Next base: position 55,290,561 of record JARZZO010000002.1, on the reverse strand, counting down.
TATCCGGGAAAACTTATCTTTATCTTTATTAGATAAAATGCGTCTACATGTATAAACGTCTTTTACACTAATTAAGATAAGGATAAACATCCGTAAGAGAAGTAGAAATAGCTTAAGAAACCTAAAACGCGTCAGGACTGACAGACGCCTTTTAGCTAATTAATCAACTGATTAAAAATTCAAATTTAAACGTTAAAATATGAATAAACTCTAAATCGCGTCCACATAGGTCGACGTCTTTTAGAATTCTTCATATTTTAACTGAAATTTGAGTTAAAATCAATTCAATTGATTAACTTAAATAAGTTTGTTAAACCCGACACTTAAAAAGATCAATAAAAATTAATCAATAATTAAATATCAAACCATTTTGAGGCATTATTATATGATATGAAATTTACTCAAAATGACGTCAAAATTAGCGTGTCTACACAAGGGTCCTTACATAATAGAGCAGGAGAGATTGATCTCAATGGGATAGGTGGGATAGGAGAAGACCCCCTGGCTAGATCCCGAGTCGGAAGGGGCTATTCTGGGGAAGCCGGATCCAAAGCATATTCCGAGATTTATGCTAATCCGATCGAGAGCGGAGGGAACTTTCTTGTGGGGCAGGACCCTTAATCGGGGAACTTTTTAATTTAGTTGGGGTCTCTCTGGGAAGGGCAGATATTTCCCAATGCAGGTTGAGTCTTGCCCAAGGTAAGGGTCTCAAGCCAACTGGGTCGACCTAAGTGTCTTGCCACATGATGCATTCGAACCTCCGACCCTGTAGTTGTCTTCGTCTGACTAAGACTTCTGAGGGCAAAGATTGGGCCTTTCATGAATTGAACGTGTGCTCATGCCCATGCCTGGCATTCTTGGCCTGTCCCACTAGCATGTGGGCCGCTATAGGAAATCCCTGTAGTACTCCCGGGCGAGTAACTGGACTGGCCCATAGGCTATCTAGGCCGGGCGAGATTTTCCTCCTCCAACAACAAGCAAATGAAAAGCATAATTTACTACAGGCTTAGGTCATGCTTGAAAATATTTCCGCACACAAACTTTGCCACATAAAATTTGTGCAAAATCGATACAAGTAGAGGTATTTCAAAAGGAGAAATAAATAATTATCATGCTACCAATTTCCACTTAAAGATTGGTTTCAAAATTAAGTTGTTGACATATGAAGTGAAGAAAAAGTTTATACTTGTCATCGAATTTTCCTAATATATGAGAAAGAAAAGTTTTTTCGGAGTTAGGCTTTCAAATCTAGTCAATTTTGGAAAAACTTACTGCTATATCTATTCATTAAAAACACCTCACAATCTCATCTTTTATTTCGAAAGGCCTATTTTTAGGGTTTTTCTCTAAAATTATTCAGGAACTATTGTCAAGTTCCTGTGAATGTTTAACTAGTAATCTAATTTTTAAAAGTCGATTTATAGTTTCATAATCATATTACTATGATTCTTTTGAAATATGATCATTATAAGGGTTGAAATATAAAAAAAGGTTAAAAAAACCTATGAAGAAAGAGAAAGTGGTCCTTTCAAAGCTCTCATGGGAAGGCATGGAACACTTTACACACTGTTTCCAAATGAGGCCTGAAGAGGATGTGCACTTTGCCCATTCTGCACTCCAGCAGCAACATCAGGCTGCGCGTGCAAGTGGTGATGACCTTATCCAGATCCATGAACAGCAACCCTTCCCCCACATGAGGCTGCCTGGTGTTGCTCGTAGCCAAGTTGGATAAGGTGGTGAGGGGTTTGAACCCTCTTTCTTGCAATATGCAGGATGCCTCATTACGTAATTTTATTTTATTTTACTTTTATGATTTTAAAACTATTGGTATCAAAATTAATAAATTTTTGTGGTTTTAAAACTAGATAATATTTATTTGAATATCTGTAATGTTAGAATAGTCCAACATCGAAAAATGGACAAAAGAAACAATACTTAATATAAATGGTATCTATTCCACTCATTGCCTTAACGTTTTGAGTTGGATGACTCAATAATTTCAATATAATATCAGAACTCATGGTTACGTGTCGGGCCGCGCACCTCATCTTTGTAGTCTACATGACAGTCTAAAATCGACCTGAATGTGAGGGGACATGTTAGAATAGTATAACATCGAAAAAGAGACAAAAGGAACAATACTTAATATAAATGGTGCCTACTCTACTTATTGTCTTAAGGTTTTGAGTTGGATGGCCCAATAACTTCAATATGTAAAACACATGAAAATAAAATAAGGAATACCTAGATTATCTAACTTTGGTTTACAATAATCCTCCTTGGAAACCAGACTACGAAATAGACTGCCAAGCACTGTTTTTACTTCACACCAAGCATCCCAAACGATAAAATGAAAGTACAAGCACCCCCTAGTGCATGTCTAGATTATCCGGGCCGGTCCTCTAGATTATTTTTAAGTCCTAAAATTTTATTCAATGATGATTAATTATGCAGGTGATAAGAGGAAAAATTAAGATTAAAAAATAGAATTTTCTTAATCTTTAGTCTATGAATACTAAAAATTGGCTACTGCCATAACTTCAACCTCTAGCGGGCTGACTTCAGTGGCCTCATAATCGAAGCCGACCTAACTACAGCTTCGTTATCATAAGCAATAGTACATTAATTCGTCATTTTCGATCAAACTGTACTTCGCTATAGTGATACAAGATGTATTCATGGTCAACACGTTGATAGCAATGAGGCCACCATCAACTTAATCTATTAATACTCAGAACTTTCAGCCACACGTCATCGATCTTAATTAATTAGCATTATCAAATGTGAGATTTGCCTTACACCTAGGAGCCCCTAAACTCATTGAAATTAAGTTGCGGCTCGGGTCGCTGTCATGTACAGTGGTGGACGTAAGAATTTTGTCCAGTAAAATAATTCGAATTAGGTACTACGGGTCAAATTAAAGAGCGGGGAGACTTGGGTCATTAAATTGAGTGGGTTAGTGGGGTCACTGGGCCGATCCAGTAGGGTCACTGGACTCCTGGTCTGTATTCTCTACAAAAAAATCCTATAATCCAATGAAGTCATGTGATCCCACTAGATCTATACTAGATCCGCCCCTAGCCACGTAGGGTTCACCCCTTTTATAAAGAGAAAGTAGTAGATCCAATCCAAGAAGGGCGAGGAACAGTGTTATATATATAGAGAGAGAGAGAGCAAGAAAAGGCTTCCTTTGTGGAGCTGTCGTTTTAGAAAAGGAGAAGAGAGCAGAATAATTGAGAGGCCTTTTTAAATGGGAGGTCACTCTCTTCACTTCAATGATGCCTCCTCTATTAATTATTGTTGGGCTTTTGTGGGTGGTGGGTTCTAGTTGTTTCTGGCGATCACAACAAGGAGAGTGGTGTCTACTTGACGCCGATCATTGATTGGTGGTGGGTGCTGCTCCCTTCACTGATGTAAGAACAGCGAGGCCTACACATCTATGGACAGCAGTGTTGTTGCTTTCAAAGCACTTCAGAAGGGGATATTTAAGACATCAATTTTGGTAGATTTTTCTAAAACCCTCTCAAATAATTTGATGGCCCTTTTTTGTTAGGACTTTTTACAAATAACCCTCTACAGAGTCTTGTGGGTGTAGAAGACCCCTGTACATGCAAGAGAGAGCCCCTGTATGATCAATGTACACACACAATCCCCTGTGAAAAAGCAAACAACCGCTTCTAAAATACATGTATGCAAAAAAATCCTATGTGACCATTGTATACGTAAGTCCAATGTTACTTACATCAGTTACAAAATAAAGATTATTTCACAATCAAAGAAAGTTTAAGGGATTTTTTTTACATATATGTATAATGCATGATGCTTTTGTACATACGAGATTTTTTAGGAGGTTATCAGCTAAAAGCCTTTTTCCTTATTTTGTATCTCTATTATACTTTCTCCCATCTTTTATTAGCTAAATAATAGGAACAATCAAAGTTACATAAAAGGATTTGAAGAGATACATCAAAATCGAGATTCAATTGATCTTCTTATGAAGACATCAACATTACCGAAGACCTGATTGTACAAACATTTTAAGACGAATTCCCTTGATAAAATGCTTTTATAAGAGTGGAACATTACCATATAATCAGAATTCTTTGGGTGACTTAGGCCTATAATTATGGAATCATTCAATCAAGATCAAACCTCTTCAATACTAAAAACGGATAATTTTATATTGACCACCCTTGTATGCGAAATTTCAAAAATAACATGGTTATTTTCATATTATATTTTATGATTCAACATGTTGACTTAATTATATTTTATGATTCATAATTCACGTGACATACATCATAACAGAATTTATAAGATCGTGAATGAAAGATCAATCAGAATAGAGCATGATTATCGAATTAAGAGAATAAAGAGTGATCAATAAATTAATTAAAAGATTGCATAGATAGCTAATAAAGTAAGAACATAGCTGATCAAATAGTGATTTAGACAGCATGTGAGCATAGGAGATCAAATCAAATTTTATATCATAAATTAAATCAGACAATCATATCAGATGACAAATTAATTATCATATTTTCATTTAAATACATCGGACATGCATCCAACCACAACATAAGAGCAACCTACACAAATATCAATGCACTTAGACAAACAGCACAAAAGTCGTGGCTACTACGTCAAACCGTAGATATCATATATGTATACCTATTGTTCGTAGGTTCTGACCTATCCTATGAATGCTTACAGAGTCTGCTCAAAACTCTCTTACATTGGTACTATCTATATATATATATATATATATTACATATTTATATCATATATGTTTTAAAGAGATGAGAGATGTAAATCTATAGGCATTTAATAGTCAAACTGAGTCAAACAAATTTAGTGTTGACCATTCACACATAGCCGTGTAGTGCCATAATAAACTTTATTATGATCTAGAAGTGCAAGTCAAGTTAAATCTAGTTAAACAAGGTCAAAATGTATTTTTGAAGATATGAGTAATTTTATAAAATTTATAAAATTAATCTCCTAATTTTTTGAAATTTTCAGAATTAATCTCATAATTTTCCGACATAGATATCAAATTTTAGGAAAAATAGTAAGAATAATTAAGATAAATATCAAATAAATTTATAAATTATCCAAACTTGGTGAACATGATAAATAGGTTATATGTGAATTTTTTACAAAATTATATCAGTTTTTGGATTGATTTGATATGATTTCGGACTCCCTCTTTGATTTTAAAAATCTGAATTTAATACGATTCGAGCAACTTAAAACAAAGAGCAAAATAAATATCAAAAGGGGTCAATAAATTCTCAAACTTTCTGTAAAAGAGACAATATAAAAAATATCTTCACAAAATTTGACATGATTTAAACATAAATCATGTGAGATGGAAGATCTACAATTTAAGATTTCAAAACTACCATGACAAATTATATAGTGCGACAAGAAAATCATGAAATAAATATCAAAAAAAATAAAAAGATTACGAAATTTATTGGACATGAAGATAACATCTAAAGATGTTCGTCAAAATTTTAGATCAATAAGACATTGGAACAAAGAGAATAAAGATCTATAACTCAGGTGATCATAGATAAAATTAAAATAGACTGAATGGACAACTTACATATATTGAGATAATTATCGTAGAATAAATAGTAAACATGATCATAAAAATATAAAATTTGATAATGATGAAGTAGACATATAGATCAAGCTTCTTACTAATTGATTAGTTTTTAAAAATCTTAAAAATAATATAATTTTTAGTACAAAATATATCATACTTAAGATCATCCACTTATCTCTTGAAGAAAATTATATTCTTAATGAATCCTAAAGTTCTCCCAAGCAAGCTATGTGACCTCCAACCCTTTTAAGCTCTTTTATACATCATCTAAGATCTCAAAAGAGTCTTTTTACATTGAAGAAACATCCCCTTGCAGCCTAATAACGTTCCCTCTCTCTTTCTCTTAAGAACAATATTTAAATAAATTTCTTTAAGTAAAGTTGTGGCTAAGATATGGTGTGCACAAATTTGGATAGTTATAAATAATATTTTTTCCTCTCCTAGTTTTTCTCAAACTCTCATTATCCTTTTCTGATAAAAGTTGCCTTAAGAGAAACCTTCCCTTCATAGATAAGCTTCTAACTTGAAATAGAACTCACCCATATTTCTAGCAAATTCTATTCATGTCCAAAGGTGTCTTATTTCCAACTAGTAAGCAACTTATTTTAAAAATATGATCTTCATAAAAATTTTAAAATTTTGAACTATCGTTTTAATGGTAGTTATTTCATAAAATTTAAAATTTTCTACATAAAGTTATACTTAAAATACTAGGATTATATCACATAAATTTGTGTGTAGAATTCTAGTTTGAATAGGATTCTAATTATAACTTTCTAACAATAAATTGGAATCCTAAGCATACTCAAATATATTGTATTCTACTTCTAATCTAACTCAAATCATAATTAACTTTAATTTTACTTTCTATTGTTGCCTAATTCAAATTTTAGTCCAATTAGGACTTATTTTTTATGGACAACCCTTTCTAAAACTGATCATTGATATTTTTTACTTTTAAAATATGTGAATTAGCTTAAGTGGTCTTATACAAAGTTATGAATCTTTTCATTCTATTTCCTACGGAACGTTATCGTCATTTTATTAAGTTGTTGTCTTGTGCATCCGAACCTAGCATTTTAACTAAGTTAATGGGTTTTTTTAATTTACTTAAATGGGCTAATGGAATTCATAATTGAGTTAACTAAATTAAATTAAATTAGTTAAAGTCACTAATAGACTCTCATAATTAGTTAATTGATTTAACTTAAATTGATTAAATTCATTAATGTGTTGTAAAGTTGAAGGGTATAATAGCATGTCCTACTTGACCTGTCCAATAAATGGGTAATCCTCCTCAAGGAAAATCACGTCTAGGATCTCTTTCTCAGTCATGCCTCTATCTAGATATTCATCATACATTATATAACCCTTACGATGCTCAGAGTACCTTATGAATACATGTTTGCTAGCTCTAAGGCTTAACTTCCCAAACTTATGGGAGGTACTGTGGACGTATCCAACTGATCTCTATGGGCGTAAGTTGTCCAAATATGGCTTTTCGTCTTTCTATAGTTTGTCGGGACTTGAAGGTATTGACTTGGAGGACATGCAGTTCAGTATATAGCATGCGCCATCATAGACCAAACCATCTTCATTAGAATGTGATTCCTCCTCTCTGCAATACTATTTTGTTGCGGGTATGAGGAATAGTAAGTTGTCTGTGAATCCTTTTTTCTTCATACCACTCTCTGAACTGATCTGAGAGGTATTCTCTACCCCTCTCAGTGCGAAGTGCCTTAACAATCCTCTCTTTGTTATTCTTAACCTCAGCTAGAAAATACTTAAAACAAGTTAAGGCCTTTGAGTAATGAGAGAGAAGATGCATTAACTTATAGGGAGAATAATCATCTATAAAAATGATAAAATAAGATTTGCCATGATGTACCCTCACATTTAAAGATCTACATATATCTGAGTGGATTAGCTCTAGTGGGGAAGAAGCCCTCTTTACCTTCCCAAATGATTTTATGCAGGCTTTTCCTACTTAATATGGCTCACAGACAAGGAGGCTCACCTTAGTGAGAAACCCTAATCGGCATACTTGAGCTAATTGGCCCATTCTCTTCTATCTTGTCTGTGAGCCTATTAGGGTTTCTCACTAAGGTGAGCCAATTAAGGTTTCTCCGTGAGAAATCCTAATAGCACATCATGTAAAAGAAGAGTACGCCTAGATTGCATCTTTAACTAGTACCAACCAATTCCAAGGACTTCTTCGTGAGCATCATTCCCCACAATGACGTACTGACTGCCAGTTAGTATTCAACGATAATCTAAGAACCGACTCACTCACGAGTTATGTGGTTGGCTGCTCCTGAGTCTACAATCCAATGAGAGATCGTATGTGCAATAAACATACTAGAGCACACATAAATAGGATGACTAAAGATGAGACAATCCTTCTTAGGCTCAGTGCAATCATTGGCATAGTGTCCCATCTTCTGGCAGTTAAAACATTTGACCTTACTCAGATTTTTCTTTCCGCACTTGCCACGCTTATCACTTTGGTTGTTCTATTGTCCCTTATTCTTTTCAGCCTTTTATTGTGAATTATTGTTCTTATTATTCCAATTTCGCATAGTAACGGATTGCCTCTTTGCGCTCTGCCTCTAACTCGAGATGATCTAAGACATCGCTCAAAGTTTTGATATTTTCATTGTGAATTAGCACTGTTTGATATGTTCCCAAGAAGAATCGGTAAGAGAGCTCAACATGACAAGCACTTATTGCTCATCTGAGAGCTTTGTTCCAAATGTCTTCAATTCTCTAACCATCGAAGGCATCACCCTCAGGTGCTTTGTCATAGAGTGATTGGGGTCCAGCATGTACTAATTAATCCTCAAGGTTAAGGTCCTTACCCTCGTTGCTAATGTGCCTCCATATTAGAGCTTCAATTGCTCACACATCTCTTTGGCAGTCTTGTACATCTCAAACTCTTTAATAAGGTCTTTGTGCATGCATCTCAACATAGTGTAGCACACACTTCTATCCTTATTAAACCACTTATCATAAGCTTGCTTATCAAGATTGACTTGAGCAAACAGTCCATCATCTGATGGTGGCAGCATCACATTGGTCAAGGTCTCAAGTATCTCCTTCTCATTTAAGGGATATTGTATTCTTTTGTACCACATATCATAGTTATCGCCCTTTAATTTATCTTGATCGGACAACTCATGATATAAATCCTTTGAGACCATCGTCATCTCCTACATTGCGCAACTCATGAAAAATTAGGCACTTATATAACGAAATTTCCTTCTCTTAAAATTAATTGGTCATATAGTTTGTTCCATACATCTTAGTTCGAAGACTTCACTAAGCTCGTTATCATCACCTTAACATATGTTATAAACCATATGTTCAATTAAATAAGAGTGAAAAAATAAAAACATTAAGAGACTCATTCTCAAATATTAAATCCATTTGATTTAATAGCAAAATAAGTTTTAGGGACACATTCCCCTTAAAATGCATGATAAGTATATAGGAATGTGTTTCCTAAATATAACATGCATACTAGGGAGGGTATATCGATCACATCTCAAAGCATAAAAAAAATTAATTTCATGCAATTAATGATCAATACTACAAGCATGTATAGGCAATTCAATAATAATAAAAGAATGAACTATCCCCTCCTTTTTATTATCATTAAGTGTGGCCAATATTAATTAAACAAAATTAGCCTGATAGCTAGTGTCCTTGTTGGTCCATCACCATCAAGACAAAATAATTTAACAATAATTATAAAGTCCAAAGTCCATGTACAGTCTAAATTAATTACATTACATACAATGTACAACTTGAGAACCGATATTAATCGGTTCCTAAATAATTACAACAAAAATAGACTTGAATAAAAAATAAATCTTCATGTCAAGATGGGTTCTCCACGGTCTCCAATGAGTCCCTAAAATAACACTTTGGGACATTGGCTATCCATCTTATTAACCACACCTAACCATGCAATATTAACATAATATTCACGCAATGTCATGATAATGGTATTCTCCCCTTTATTTTTTTGTAAAATAAATTTACATAAAATAAAAATAAAAATATTGCATGACATAATTATTTGCATGGTATTCGAATTCCAAAAATAGATTATATAGGCCCATTAGTAGCTTTAACAGGTTTTAATTAAGTTTGTAATGAGCTTAAACTTTACCAGGGACATAAACATAACATTGAAAACCCTAAAGCATGATAGCAAATTGGCTATCATCTTCTTCCTATTGACATGCACGAAACAGGGAAAGAGGGTAAAACCCTAGGAGAAAGAAACATAGAAGGAGAGATGTACGGCAGCCGTCGGCCAGTCATCTACCTTGCGCGGACAAGTCGCCGCTGATCGGCGACGCCGACAACAGTGTCATCAAAGGCGGTTGTGGCGGGAAAAAAAAAAACTGCCACCGCCGGCAGCCATACGTGCAAGGCCACGTGCCTACACGCACTAGCCTCGCGCGGCCCCGCGTGTAGGGTTGCACGTCCCTGAGCACGGTGCACTCGCGCGGCCGCGCCTGTAGGGTCGCACACCCCTGCGTGCGGCGCACAGCAGGGCCGCGTGCCTTGCTCCCGTGCGCAGTAGGGCGTCACCCTGGGCGCTGCGCCGGCGCATAGCAGGGTCGTGCTCTGTGCGTGCCCAGTAACGCAGCCCATCAAAAAAGAAAATTTAATTCAAAAAATCGTAAAGAACCAAGCTCTGATACTACTATTGGCATCGAACAATTAATGGAGAGCATAGATTCACTACCTTGTTGCATGCACAGAATCTCCACGAACAGAGCAGGGTGATCGTCCTCTTCGTCACATGGGGATAGTCTTCTTCAACCTGCGAGGACAGCTATTAGAGTCGTCCACTACTTCCACCATCAAGTTCTCAGGGTCACAGTGATTCTCTAAGGAGAGAGAAAGAGAGAGAACAGAAAGAAAAAGATCTTGGTGGAGAGAGGAACTGAGGGAGGAGAGAAATCTCAAATTTGTCTCAATCCTCAAACAACTTCTTCTTTTATACATGTGGGTCTTGTATGGACCCCACAACTCCTTGGACTTATCTTCTCACAATGAAACAGTTACAAGAAAGTGTATCAACTACCAATATGCCCAATTTACATATCATATCTCAAATAATCCTCAAGTTCATGAGAGAGAAATTAAGAGGGGTCAAAATTAACTGAACTATGCTCCGTTGGCCGCATAACCTACATCCACATGCAAATAGAGCTCTCCCAGGCCCCATCAGAGCTCCACTAATTGTTATTAGATCCCACACACCTCTCCATCTTTCAGTTTATTATGGATTTCCACCGACCACACATTCACAGTTAATTCGGTTACCAACATGATGGCTAACTCTCAATATCAAATGGTTTATGCCTAAAGTAAGCAGCCTCCATTAGTATTTGAGTTGCTCCCAGGGTGCAACATCATATGCTTTTTGGAAATCGGATTTGCTTATTCCAACAAAAGCGATCCATGATTACTTATACTGGAAGACATTTATTTTCGTAACTGGATGGATACTACATCCAGAATAAGAAAATAAATAATTTAAAAATAGAATACATAAAAATAGGCATTATTAATTCCTCTTCTACGAAGAATAAGTAATTCCAACTTTGTCCTAAAATAAGCAATTCTCCCCTGCGAAAATGAATATGCACAAAATGAACACGCTCGGATAACAGGGGTAAGCCATCCTATTCCGGGGTTCTTTTGTTGTTTCAGAGGGAGGGTCCATTTGGTATAGAGTAAAACCTACAACATGCACTGCTTTTTCGGAATAGTTGATCGAGTGCCAAATTTGGACAAGAAAACCATAGTGTGTGTTTTTTGGTTGTTTGTATATGAAATAATACCTGAAAGTGACATAGAATTCGATAATTCGGATATTGATTTCGATGAAAACGGAAACGTTTTTTATGAAGAAGAAGAAACAACATCAGAAAACGACTTACATCACTTTGAAAAGCTTTGAATCATCAAAGAGTTCATATGGTCAATCTTTTTGGAAGACCTATGCCTAATAGCTTTTATGCCATCCCAAATCAGGGTTCGCCATACCAGATCAACTCGAACGACTCGTACCGTATCAAGACGAACCCGAGTCGGTGCGACTCGACCACGATTTGGCCATGTGACTCGTACGAGTCGGCACGAGTCAACACGAATCGTACCGAATCATGGGAGATCCAAGTCGGTCTGACTCTTCGAGTCGGCGAACCTTGTCCCAAACGCACCCTAATTTTGTCACAATTTACATCATTGGAATTGCCCAGCATGACTAGCAAGACGCAGGCAGGTGCGCTGATGGATTTAAGTCCAAGGACTGGCCCAGGCAGTTGGAGGCATTTAAGGATCTTGATCCCATATGGACTCACCATGGCAACACAGAAGATGTAATATGTAAAACATCATGGGAAGTATGCAGCATTCCTAAACTCGAGAGATTCTGAAACATGCCTTGACACGATTATCAAAATAAAATTTCACCTGAAAATGCCTCGACACCTAACCTAGGGAGTGGGCATCAACAATGTAGAAAAATGGTACGAATTAGTCTTTGTATACATGGAGCAAAAAAAAAACTTTAACCGATGCCCAAGGTGAGATCACATGCGTCCTGCACTTAAAAAAAAGCTAAAGACTGTCTAAACTTATTGTAATCGTGGCTTAGTTACTTGCTTCCCCTCATCCCATCATGGATTACTTAGCACATTAGCTTTGAGATCATTTAATAATAGCTATAACCATTTAGTCCAGAAAAATAAAAAGGTAACTATCTTAGTTAACGACTTAACCATGTTAGTTAACTATATATCACAAAAGAAATGCTGCTTACCAAGAATCAAATCAGGAAATGATTAGAGGGAGGAGAAATAGAATTCCATGCCTTGAGGAGTGAGTTGAGTTTCTGACTCACCTCTTCGCTTAAGATTTTAATAGATTTGAGGGGAAGGAGGGAACTAAAATGAAAGAGCAGAAAACACGTCCTTCTCTTTCTTTGTTTTCAGACTTGCAGGTAAATACCTTACTGATACAAATAGGTCATTCAACAGGTGGACTAGTTAGTTCTTTTTCCTTTAGAAGATAAGAAAAGATTTACATCCTCCTCAACTTTATATACCTGTGTGGCTGTGCACTTACAAATTTTTCAGAATCAAATGTACAAATGTTAAAATTATCATAAAAAGCTATATTTTTATACAAGTTTTCTTAACGAAGGAATAATATTATAGATATTATATTAAATTGTATGGAACACAACAGATATAGGCATATACCATCCTGATGTGCATGATTAAAAATAAACAACGAGTTTACAAAGTGAGTAGGAAGCAAATGTAATAGATATCTTGTAAATAAGATTTATAGCAATAACACTAGTCCCAAGGAACTAAAACTATTGGGAGGTTTTATGGTTGCGGACAAAGTGAGCACTATTGGGTAAGTTTTATCGGTTGCCGAAAAAAACCCATTTTGTCAATTATCTTTGCGATTATAATAAGAAGAAAATAACGTGAAAATTAGATGCTTTTCCTTAACATTAATAAATAGGATAACATTAACATCCTTGTTCGTATCCTAAATTATGGGATAAGAACGGATCGTTTAAGTTACCTTAACATTTGCATCCCTGGAGGAAGTCAAAACAATGTTAAAAGATCTGAGCATGTTAGAGATGTCAAATCAACTCCACTTGTGTCGAGTCTGCGTGCGCACATCGTAAACCATTGTAACCCTCATCCCTCATTGTCCATGTACCTTTGAATTCATACTATGATATTGTCGTAGGGTATCTAAAAATAAATGTTCAGTAAACAAAGGTAGTTTAGATGCTAACCATGCATTCATATATTCACAAAATCCATCAGTGTTAACATACACCATCACCGTAGCCAAGTGTCAATCACAGTGCACGGAGAACAAGTCATCCAAGCCAAATAAAACACAGAAAAGATCCATATGCACATGGACAAAGTGAGCATGGCTTTCAAGCTACATACAGCCAATGGAAATAGTTAACCTTTTCTCAAGATTGTGGAACACATGAGCCTAATACTGAAGTAGACACAAGCTTTACCACATAAACTGTTCGAATTGTTGGCAATTTAGCCATAGCAGCGAATTGGGTCGTTGCAACCTTTGGCCGTTGATTGCTTGAAACCAAATCGGCCACCTTTTTCAAGATACTGTTGATGGTACTCTTCAGCTCTGTAGAATTTCTTTGCGGGAAGGATCTCTGTGACGATCTTCCTGTTCATCGTCTGCTGGTGTCTCTCCATGGACTCCCTTGCTGCTCTCTCCTGCTCAGGCGTGTAGAAATAAATTCCAGAGCGGTACTGTGTTCCCACATCGTTACCCTGCAGAGACACATCATCAAAGATTAATCTTGAAACCCTCTCTATCAATGTTAACAAATTAAGCGAATAATATGTTGGGTAAGCCATCTCAAGTTAATTTATAAGCAGCGTAATAAATTGCAATCAAGAATTCAAGATATGGATGGCACAATTGTAAACTTTCTTAGTTCACCTTTCAAGCCAAGAATAATATAACCTATTGGATATAATTCAACATAAAGATGAATCCTCCAGGATGTATGTTCGCTGAACGTAGTGTGATGAATAAGCAAATAATGTTCAAGCATGAATACAATTAAAGGAATGAGGCGGATATAGTTTTAAGAAACATGATTAGATCACAGACAAAACTCAAGCAAGAAGTAGAAGAAATAAAGAAAATGTCGTAAAAACGTGCTCCAGCAAATCCAAGAACAAATTTCAGACCGACAGAATTAAATTATATAGCTTTTTCACTTAGTGTCTTCATCATTTACTTTTACCTCCCATATGTCCCAAAGTCCAAACAACAAAAACTAACAAAAAGAGAGCTAGTCTAAAAAAGAAAGGTACTGCTGACTGACCCACGTCCCATTATGTTGAATGTCAAGTTGAAAGATACCATGGATGAAACCCAAACATGACACTAATTGCTGTGTCATACTGCTAAACCAACGCGCTGGGAAAACTCAACGTGTAGGCCATTAAGCTAAAAGCTTCCCCACCAAACAGAGGCAACTCCTACCTTACTTTAATATCAGATTGCAACTAGATGATGATAAGAGCCTGTACTTATGAAATTGCAACTAGCAACCCAACAATCTAACCATTTAATTTGTCATAACTATCTTGCCACAGCTCATTGCTTCTGGAAACTGACTAAGAATACAGCAAATCAGGAGAAGATTCATTGTTCACAGCTCAATGCTTTGAGAACGTAGTTAAAATGTGCTGCAAATCAGGAGAATATTTATTGTTTTGCTGTTTAATCGCACCTAATGTAGACCTCTCACTTCAAAATTGGGTCAAAGAAAATAAAGGTTCAGGGTGCAAAGAGCATGATCTGTTGACTTGTTATGATTTGTACTAGATCATAAAAGACAACTCTGTTTTTCAACTGAGTCCTGATTCATAGGTAAGTTGTACAAGTTGACTGCATGTCAAGAAATCTGTTCTTCATCTAACTGAACATTTGGAAGCTAAAATGTAATCTTAATGTGAGGGGTTTTCTATTGGAAAGCTAGAATCCACTTCATGCAATAGACACAAGCTGGTTGCATCAGCCGAAAGCTGGCTGCAAGTTAGTCAGATCCGACTCTGTTTTCTAAAAATTCAACGCAAGTTTGAACCTCAACTTGCCCAAACTTAGGGATGAGGAACGGTGCAAACTTGACAAGAACTTGCCAGACCTTCTATTACCTTGAATAATCCACAAGGCCATGCGGTGGGCAAGTCCAGCAAAAGTCAAACATGAGCACCAGTCCAGAAAGCAGACCACAGCAAGAGACCTAGCCTTTGCCTATTTGACAACCCACCAAACTTTGCAGGCACTGGCTATTAATGAATCAGAAAATTAAAGGCAACTGCTAGTTAAGTTAATAACTGCAATTTAGTAAAGAAGCTAAACATTGTGGATATTTTTTGTCAACAATCAAGATCTTGCAGACATTCAAAGCCTTTTGCATTTGAGACTGGAGTTAGAAGAGAGATTTGGACAATTTAAGAAGCCATGCAAAGAACCATGCAAATTACAAGACACCTGGAGCCTATTTGATAATTGAATAAGCCTAACCTAGGCTAGGTCATCCAGGTTGTTTGGGTTGGGACTTGGGTCACTGTGATTGTCGGAATGCAATATTCAGCTGGGAATGTGTTGTACTACGATAAACCAAAATTTCTAGCTCAACCAAAAAGCTCAGATTAGCTGTTCTAGCTAGGATAGAAGTTGATTTTCAGTAATTCTATCCAATGCTATCAAAGGTGATCCCCCCATAGTTAGTTAAATACAGTACATGTATAATACAATAAAAACATGCCCACATATAGTAAAGTTTAAATTTGAATGAGATGGTCAAAATTTTGGTCAAACAATCAAAAGATTGACAAAACATCCAATAAGATAAATATATATTTTTTATCAAGATTTTGAAATTTTAAAATAAAGACTACAACCATATAATAAATAGTTTTTTTTTTTTTTTTTTGAAGGTGACAAAAGTCACAATTCCATAGATATATGTGAAAGAGGTACAAGAAAGCCCATGAGAGCACACTCTTGGATAGGACAGTCCCCCATCCAAGTCACAAAGATTTAGCAAAAAGCTGTTTTATCAAGAAGATAAAACAGGATTACAGCGAAGATTAACTAAGCGATCAGCTGCCTCCACAGTCTGGTTTTGTCAGAAATAACAGAGCTGCCATCATTCAGGGTACCAGCTGCACGTCCCCATTCTTCCACCCATCTAAATGTCTTCTTCAAGAGTTCATTCGCACTGCTGAATTGGTCACTAAATTTCCTTCTATTTCTTTCACACCATATAGTCCACAACATGGCCGGGCAAAATAGAAACCATACATGTGTGAGATCCTTTGACGGAGAAGCAGCAGTCCACCATTTCAGCAGATTCAACACAGAAATGTGCTCCACCCAACCAATTCCAAGTACCCTACACATACTCTTCCATTGGATGGAAATAATGCCACATTTGCAGAATAAATGGAGTTGGTCTTCCTCAAAGTGTGCACAGAACATGCATAAGGAGCTTCCAGGAAGTTTAAGTCTCTTCGCCCTCATTCCCGTGAGACTTCTATTCCAGGCAATCTTCCATAGAAACACCCTTATTTTATTGGGAAGGTGGTTAGACCAAATAAGATCCTTCCACCAAACCCTAGTACCACCATCATTCAAAAGCTGAACCAAGGATTTAACCGAAAAAAGCCCATTATTGGTCCATCTCCAGACTCTCTTATCTTGTACCTCACTGCAGATCCTAACACCATTGATTAAGTTTAACAAGACTATCAGTTCCTCTGTCTCCACATCAGTAGGGTTTCTTCTAAGCATTAGGTTAACCTGGCCTGTACTGCTGTGAGACAGAACCTCTTCAACCGAAGCATCCTTGTTCTGGGCAATGCTGAAAAGATTGCTGAAAACCACAGTCAAATCCAGATTGGAGCACCATTTGTCCTTCCAAAATCGTATGTCCCTGCCATTACCTACTTGGATTTCACTAGAGGTGACCATAAAATCAGCACATTTAAGAATGTTCCTCCATATGGGAGATAAATTATATCTTGCAGAATGAGAGAAACTCCATTTGCTCTCACCATGAAAGTACAAGTCATTGACAATTGCAACCCAAGGAGCATCCGGGTACTCTCCTCTTCTCCACAACCATTTGGCTAACAAGGCTTTGTTGAAGATGGCAATCCCACAAAGGCCAATGCCTCCTTGTTCCTTGCTTTTGCACACATTCTTCCAAGCAATCAAGTGCATTCCTCTCTTTTCCCTTTTCCCTCCTGCCCAAAAAAAGGAGCTCCTAAGTGATTCAATGATTTTTTCCACGGTTCTAGGGATCTTCAAAACAGAAGCGTAGTATAAAGCCAATGAGGAAAGAACCGACTTAGATAGGATCAATCTTCCTCCTCCAGACAGAAAGCTGCTCTTCCATCCTTCCAGCCTGTTCTCAAATTTCTTTATGAGACCATCCCAATCCCTGATCCTGGTGACACTATTCGAAAAGGGCAGCCCCAAATATTTGATAGGGAAGTTGCTTACCCTGCACTCTAGGGAATTTGCAATATCATGTACCCTTTGCTGAGTCATGTTCAGCCCAACAATTTCAGATTTCTCATAATTGATTCTCAACCCCGTGATGATTTCCACCAAAATTAGCAAGCTCTTTATATTCTGGATGTCCTCAATACTTCCAGGTGTAAACAAGAGAGTGTCATCTGCAAACTGAAGGTGAGATAATTGGATATGGCTTCTACCAATCCTGAACCCTTCCACCAAGCCCTGTTGAGCTGCACTATCCCAAAGGGTGCTCAAAATCTGTCCAATGAGCAGAAAAAGAAGGGGAGAGAGAGGATCTCCCTGTCTTAAACCTCTTGAACTGTTAAAAAAACCACATGGTTCTCTATTGATCAGCACCGAGAATCTGGAGGAGGAAATACAGCACCTTATCCATCTTATCCATTTAGCATTGAATCACATGATCTCCATAGTTTTGAGTAGACAATTCCAATTGATTGTATCATAGGCCTTCTCAAAATCAAGCTTTACCAACACACCTTGCTTATGCCTAATCTTGTAGTGGTGAATGGCTTCATGAGCAGCCATAAAATTGTCCAGGATGAATCTTCCCTGCACAAAGGCTGACTGGTTGAACCCAACTAGCTTATGGATGACCCTCTTGAGCCGAGTTGTAAGGATCTTGGTCATGAATTTATAACATCCATTGAGAAGGCTAATGGGTCTAAAATCAACCATTCTATCAGCTCCCTCTGATTTCGGGATCAGGACAATGTGTGTGGAGTTGACAAGTTTAATCCCTTCCGGCCTATCGTAGAATTCTTGGGCAAAGTTTACCACATCTGTCTTGATAATATCCTAACAAAATTGGTAGAATCCAAGGGAGAAGCCGTCAGGACCTGGAGCTTGTTGGGGTCGATGCTAAAAATTGCCATTTTGACTTCTTCTTCTGAAAAAGGTTCACACAGCTGTTCAGCATCAGCATCATCTAACACAGGGAGCAATCCTTCTTGAAGATGGGGCCTAAGTGGGTGGTCTTCTGAGAAAAGGTTCTTATAAAAGGCAACAAACCTGGTCTTGATTTCCTCAGGTTCCTCAATGACTGCTCCATTTTCCTTGATATGCTCAATGGTCAAAAATCTCTTCTTGGCACTTGCCACTGCATGGAAAAAAGAGGTGTTTTTATCTCCATCCTTAAGCCAGTGTTCCTTTGCCCTCTGCTTCCACCTGATTTCCTCTTTCAAAAGCTCTTCATTGTAAGCCTTCTTGAGGTCCTTCAAAGATTGCACTTCTTGTGTAGATAAATCCCCAGACTCACTTTTCAGCTCCAGCTCTTCAATTTTACTTATCATAGTCTGCCTTTCTGCTGAAACCCTTCCAAATTTCTTTTTTGCCCATTGTTTCATACATCTCCTAGTCCATTTAAGTTTCCCCTGGAGATTCTGAATTGCAGAAACTGCCTTTGGTGCTTGATTCCACCAATCCCTCATCAAATCTCTGAATTCAGCTTCCTTCTGCCACTTCAGCTCGTATCTGAAAATTCTGAACCCTGCCTTCTTATCCTCCATTCTGAGATGCAGAGGGGTGTGATCTGAAACCGATCTACAGAGCCCCTTTACATTTGACAATGGGAATCTCCTGAACCATTCTGCAGAAATTAGAACTCTGTCAAGTCTTGATTGTGTACTGACTTGTTGTAGATTAGACCATGTAAATTTCCTGTTCGATATTTCCATATCCATTAGCTTGACCTCTCTAATCCATTGGTTGAAGGATTCCATGTCCTTACTCCATTTCTGTCTCCCTGACCTTTCCCAAGGGTACCTAACACAGTTGAAATCCCCCAAGATGCACCAGGCTTCAGAGAACAAGGACTGCAATCTATACAGTTCTTCAAAAAAGGACTTCCTCTGGTGTTCAGTATGAGGCCCGTACACTGAAGTAATGACCCAGCTGTCATTATTTGACCTTCTATTCTTGTATGAAAAAGATACTGAGATGCTGTAAGTGCCCATATCACATATTTTCCCTTCAAATTTATTCCCATTCCATAATATCACCTGGCCTCCTTTAGCTCCATCTGCAGGGAGGACAGCAACCTCGTTCAGAATCGTCCCATTCAACCTGTCTGAGGTGTCTTTGTCCAAGCTAGGCATTTTAGTCTCTTGTAGGCAGATGCAGTCCAGCTGGAGAGATTGCACCAGGTCCCTTACTGCTCTCACCTTACTCTTCCCATTGAGACGGTTATTAACCAAATTATGAGGCCTTGTCAATAAAAAGTGAGCTTTTTTAACATATAATCTCATGTCCTATGGGATTTAAGTAACAAAAGCCTTATTTTAATTCAATATTATGGTGTATTAAATGGAAAGGATTAAATATTTCATATTGTATGTGAACAAAGCAGCTAGAGTAAAAAAAAAAAAAAAATGAGTATTTTTCCCTATCTTCAATGTGGTGTGGTGTATGGCAGTTTTATTTGGAAATTCATATCTACATAATAATATGTGTATAATACTGTATTTAACTAACTATTTGATCCCCTCGCTCATCTAGGCGATGAGACAAGGTGAGGTGAGCCAATAACGCCATCACCTCACTTCATGTTCACCTAACTAACCAAAGCAGCGCCTATGTTGCCTACACCAAATGCTTGTATTTGTTTTAATTATGTGGTACTGCCTTTTCTTATCCTTAATTATTCCAAGGTGGCCAATGCCTTTTTTTGTATTGTCTAGAGACCTGTATCCTCTCATGCTGCCACATTTTTCTTAGTTTTGGCAATTCATAAGATCAACTACTATCTATATGAGTGCTTTATACAATTGAGCTTTACGTATTGGACATGATCAGTGCTTCTTAGAGTACAACATATCATTATCTTGGACGTTTTCTTTACTTCTGTCATTTTCTTCTTTCACGGTGATTTAGGAGAGAAAACACATTGCCTCAAATGGCTAGGCACTCACTTAAGCATCAAAAGCCACTTGTTCTGGTATATCCCAGAAGAGTATGACCCATCGAGTATCAAAGAGGCCCTTATACTCCTGTGTACAATAGAAGAAAAGACAACGGTATCTAAGAAATTATACAAACAGTTGAAGGGAAACAACAAAAAGATCACTTTAGAGTTTAGACCTTGAATTTTACAGACTTTGCATGGTTATATAAATGGCTGCTTCAGGGTGGCCTTTTTGTGGTTAGTCAGTTTCCATATTCTGAGCCCAGGTAGTACTCATGTTCATGTTGTTCATGGATTTCACAAGCTGTATGGACGAGGGAGAAACGTCCTTGTTTTGATCTTTACTGCTAACTGTTTGACTCGATTGGACTGCTTGGAATTTGCGACGAATTCTATCCACAGAGGATAAGTATACAATTCACATGTGCAGTTACACCTTTGGTGTCTTTGCATCTTTCCGACACTCTGGGTGCGGCTATTCCCATGCAGCTATACCTCTTACATGAGCCCAACAGGACAGAACGTCTACAAAAGCATTTGCAAAGTCATGTAATCTTCCAGCTGCTCAGGAGTTGGTATGTATTGGAGGTTATAATGAACCAAGTGTGAAGCCTAAGCAAGGATCAGTTTAGCTGTCCTCAAGCCCATGGAGTTGTAAACCAGCAGAACATTTGAAGTGGATTGGAGCCTGTTGGAACCAGTCTCGTTCCAAGGAGGAGAAAATAACAAGAACCAGCTGATTCTTGACCAAACCTGGGGCTGGAATCTCAATAGAACTCGTCCAATTCCAAGATCCAATTTTTAATTTGTTGCCTCTAACTGAGCCTGTCTACCCCTTGACAGGAAGAGGGTGGGCTGGCGCCAACTTGTCATCGGGCCCTCATATGATTCCACCAACAGGGGGACAGGTTAATCATGAAGTCAGCTAGGAGAGTCCAGCTAACCTGACCTCATCTAAGCAGCCCCATCTCCATAAAAGAAAGAAAATTTTTCTACATACCTTTCTCACATGAATATTCCATGGACATTGTGTGCGATGGAACTACATTTTTTCCTCTTAGCCCCCGGAAATAGATACCTTAACATCACAAGGACATTTAAACAGATTAATTTTTTCTGTGATCGTTCAACCAGTTAAAACTGAACTTTCTATAGTCGGTGCTCAAACATAATTTCGTCACTCAACCCCTGGGTAAACTGAGCATACTTGCCACTTAATGCTCCTAAACTGTGGAGTCCGTTCTCGATATACACACATCATGCTATTGCATCTGACATTCCATGGACCCAAAAAAAAAGTGAGAGGATGAATTTGAAGGCAACCAGGAGAAGAATACTCTTCAAAAAGAGCACTGCACAAAACTGAGAGCCACATTTATGTTGTTTGATCAAAATGCATGTAATTTTAAAGACTACACTTTGCCTGCACCTCCTCCCACACAGAAAAAAAGAAGAAAAAAAATCTTGACAAAACCATCAAATGTTAAAATCACAGGTTATTCAAGAAATGTGTTTTAAGAGTCAAACAATGATTAAATAGTTCAAGGCTTTCATATTTTGGAATACAACATATTTTATCCATCTCAAGAGATAGCAATTATGTTTATCTGAGAAGTGTCAATTTGTTTCCTGCAACCATTTCATGACAGATAACAATTGTACCCTTTACCATAGACTCGGTAACTAAGTGTGCTATATTTCTAGTTTTGTTTCAAAAGATCCAACCACATGAGGACATTTAGTACTTTATTATAAGATAAAGCTTTTTGAAGCATGATGGTCACAAACACACAAGAAACCAAGACGTAGCAACAGTTCACATTCTAGTCCACACAAGTGGACAGGTTTCGCTAGGAAAACTATGGTACTCAATGAGGATCTCAAATCTGTTCTTGGGTGAGCACACAAGCCATGAGGTGTTAACAATTTATGCATGTCATGAGCTCATCGTATACTCATTTGCTTCTGATCTTATTCTCTTCATCTATGGATATATAATGAGAGGTCATTATCATGGAAGGTCAAATAGTTGTTCGAACTGAACCACAGGAAATGATGGCTTTTGGACACAAAAATGACTCATGCCAAGTCACGTTGACGGGCTCAACTTAAATCTTGTGGTCTCATACACAAGCTCACGGGCCATTTTGGGCTCTCACCAAAACCCTCTAGCTTGATATATAATACCTTGAACAACTTGCTTTTTCAGGGCCCTTTACTGGTACGAGAGACATAAAATGAAGGCACCAAAAATGTGTTTTATGGTGTTTCTTACAAGAGAACTGTGTTCAACATTTTCACTATGGATGAGAAATGGTTATTCTCAGCTACCAAAGGAGGCACCACACCAAAGCACCAGTAGTTCCTATTACTTCAAATATGTTGATTGGCATATTCATCCAACCGGGACTATCTCCAACCTATTTTCTAAGCTTCTTTAGCACACAACATCATCCCCATAATGGATATTCAGTTGATTGGGAACAATAATTGTGAAGACTAGGACACTGCCCTTCAGACAAACAAGACTGCCAATAGATTGTGGGGCAATGTTGATGGCTCTATACCCCGTTCAATAGGCACTACCACTCGAACCAACCCTATTAGTGGCAAGCATCCAACTTCAGCAAGTTCTCTTGGATCCAACACTAGAATGACCCTTGACGCATGACAGGCCACTGACAAAGATTATGGCTAATATTACTTGCTCAAAGGATCATTCCATTCACCTCGACTTGAGGATTCTTGCTAGCTATGACATTATCATGGATACAGCTAACAGAGAACGCAAGTATCAGTTGTATCAGGAGATGAATACCGCTCAAAAATGGAGCACTTGCAGGATTTCTTTAGTCTTCACCTACTTGCATGGATGCTAGGTTTAGCTTGATGCTATGCATATGAAGGGATTAATTAGTCACCGCACACGTGGTATGCAGAGGGCTTGCCGGTGGCTCTTTTCATGATGCAGCTTAGGTACAGAGTTTGAGACTCTTCACACTCAGTTGCCCCATCAGGAACCTTTGCCCACTTTAGATGAGACTCCTTCTGAATTTGTTTTTGTGAGACTTGCATGCACACCCTTGTTCCACCAGCAGCCCCTGAGACGACCCTCCTTGCCATTGCAACTCGGTTCAACCCTCTCATGGGACAAGTCCTTCAGATTTTGTTGGTTCCGTTACTCAATTTTACTACTGAAATTCTCATATGAGGGGCCATGTCAAGAGGACTACCCATCTGAATCATCAATGAACCCGCGCGATGTTGCTCTTGCTGACTCAGAGACATCACCACCTGCTGTTTCCATAGCCACATCTACTATGGGACTCCAGCTTTCACACAGTGGGCTATTCAGCAAACTCAATTTGATCACCCAACTTCAGCCAATTCAACAAATGCTTCAATCAGCTGAGTTTTCCTCTAACCCTACACATTTTGCTATCTGCCTCTTCTGATATACTTCTGCATGGGTAACTCTGCAGTTTCATCCCAGATGACTTTGGATACCTCATTAGTTGTTGACTGAAACTAAATCCCTTCCTACGTTTGAATTCAATGCTGTCAATTGCACTCACCTTTACCTCTCCTGGTGTGGAATCATCATTCCCCAGTCTGATCTCTTTAGACATCTCTCTCTTTCACCTATGCTTAATCCACCTCAACTCCTGATCAGTTTAGGTTGCATTTCATAACACTGAAGACTTCTGTCTGAAATCTGAGATTCACATCTTAAACCTGACTAAGGTAACACAAGTTCTGATTGCTGAATGAGCTAGACTGTTTGGAAATGACAAAGATGACCTCTAAGTAGATTGTATCTTTTTAGGTGATAATAATAGATGATAATGACAATGGTATCTTTTTGTTTGACAGAATTTGTAAATATAATTGCATTCTATTTTGATAATAATTTCTTTCACTAAATATGTACATGATATTTTATAAACTTAAATGAAATATGTAAAATTTACAAAAAATAATAATAATAATATTTTGACATCGAATATAATCTTATTTTGATGCACATTGTAAATTAATTTTAATTCAACTTTGAAAATAAAATATATTTTATAAAGTAAATATCTCACATCATACTCATTAAATAATGTAAAAACATACAACATTGATTGTATTACTTTATTTTTAATATTTTAATGCTTAAAATATTTTGATGGGGAGGGAGAGAACGGATGGGGTAGATAGTTTAAGTGATTAATGCAAAGAATGACGGGGAGATGGAGGATTCACATGGGCGATTAATGTGCATAATGTGGGAGAGATGGAGAAGCAGTGAGGCTAGGGAATAGGTGAACGTGGGAATAAGAGAACGTGGGTTTAGCACTCTTCTAATTAAGCATTAAGCTTTATCTGTAGCTTAGCCATTCAGAAGTATTTTGGGTAGTTTTTGAATTTTAAGTACTTAAAAGTTAACTTTTATCAAACGCACTTAATAAGGTGATGTCTAAGACGTAAGACCCTAATTAACTGTTTTCAGACAAGGTCACATCCTTTTTTTCTTTTGGCAAGTGGATGGTATTGGTACCACAAATTCATTAAGGAGAAAAGATTACAAAAGATGTACACGTAAAAAGGAAAAGTAACAAACAAAAGGGCCAATCCCGAAAAAAATCACCAGCATGTACAACCAACTTGCACCCAAAAAATAATAATAATAACCCCCCCCCCCCCATGTACAGAAGACTGCACTCGAAAGATGAAAACAACAAATGGCAATGAAGGTTGAGAAGACCTAGAGCTGTCACTCACACTAACAGTCGACCACCTAACGCTACCAGCAATAGACACATAGACACAGGCTGCTCTGGCTGTCTGCTTTTGTTGTGGAACATGTGTAAGCTCCTTTGCCCCAAAGTGCCCAGATTGTATCATGTAAAACCATCCATCAGACCCGCTTCTCAGCCTCTTGTTCCAGGTCTGGTGCCATTCAAGCAGCAAATTCTTCATTCTTGAAACAAATTATTCATTCTTGAAAAGGGGATCCATTGCGACCCGAACCTAGAGAGTATCGAAAGCAAAAAGGGATAGTCTTTCTTAGTTGTCTAGGTGATTCTGGTACAGCAGGATCTACATACAGGCTAGAGAACTGTGATCAGACATAGAGTGGGCGAACTGTACACCACCTAAAGCATCTGCATCTTCCACCCCTTCGTTCATTACTTCTCTTCTACATGAACTTGTGAATCAACTGCTACCAGTCCTTGCATCTCAAATCCCCTGGTGAGAGCGGGAGGACAAGATAAGTAATAGGAAAGTTTCCAATTTGGCATCCTAAGATCAAAGCCGCCCTCTTCAAAGCATCAAGACCCATGTGAACTCTTATCAGGCTGCTCTTATGAAAGTTGACTTAAGGCCACCGACCATATCTAATAGCTTGAGGATGAATCTAGCCACAAAAAGAGCTGCTCCTCATCCTTCCTAGCACAGAATAGAATAGTGTCATCCACATACTGAAGATTGGTGATAGAAATTCCAGACTTGCTAACGCTGAAACCAGTCAACAAGCCCATACATTGCACGTTATCTCACATTCTACTCAATGAGCAACAATGACAAACAACAAAGGAGGCAAGGGATCCCCTTGACAAAGACCTCTCCCACTATGAAAGTAGGCCGATGGCTCCCCATTGATGAGAACAATGAAAGTCAGAGGTCAGGCAAGCTTGCATTGAACCCACCTATCTCTCACCAAAGCCCATCTTCATAAGTACTAGAAACAAGCACTCTCAGTCTCAGTTGACTCTTTCATAAGCCTTCTCAAAATCTAACTTCAAAACCAAACCCTTCTTCTTAAATTACTTCATGCCAAAGATGCACTCATAAGCCAACAGGACATTCTCCTGAATCTGTCTGCCCCTGACGAAAGCCCCTTGGTTCCAACAGATCAATCTGTCCACCACCCATTCAAGCTTAAAAGCCAACATCATTGTAATATCTTGTACATGCCATTTAGGAGACTGATAGGCCTATAATCAAAGAGGTAATTTGCTCCTTCCTTCTTAGGAGTAAGTACCAAGAAAGATTTATTGATGCCTCCAAGGTGAGCCCTCCCCTCCTGAAATTTCAAAGTTGTCGATGTGAGATTCGTTTTGATAATCTCCAGTAGTATTGTAAAAACTAAAGTGGGAAACTGTCAAGTCCAGGGGCTTTATCTCCTAGCAGGGCCAAGATGCCCTCCTTACTTCAACCTCGGAAAAGGGGGCGGACAGCGGACCCCTCTCCTCCTCAATCACCTAAGGTAGGAGGTCATCAGCAATAATGGGACACCAGCAATCCTCCTCTGGAATAGAAGTCATAATAAACATGCCTCTGGATAGCTTCTGGCTAGGAAATAACCTGGTCATCATCCCTTAAAAACCTAATGAAATTCAACCTTCTTCTTCCTGACGCAATCGTATAGAAGTAAGCAGAGTTCCTAACACCTTCTTCAATCCATCTCTCCTTAGACCTCTGTTTCCAGTACATTTCCTCTTTAAGAAGAATGTCTTCAAAGTCAGCCTTAAGCTTAACCCTAGTGTTCCTTTCCTTTTCATCAAGTAGGTCCGCCTGAAACCAAAGTGGCCATATGTGATAATGTGAGCATCCCTATCTAGTATCCATCCATGTCCTCCTCCTAACAACATCCCATAAAATCACCCTCCTTCAGCCAGTACCTTTCTAACCTAAACTTGTGTCGTTTGATACTCCTATTGTTGGTATTGAGAAGGATCGACTTGTAATCAGAAATTGGCCAAGTAAGACATTCAGCCTGGAGCCTGGGAAGTGATCCCCCCAATCCACTGACACCAGAAATCTGTCAAGTCTAGATCAGGAGGCAACATCCCTTAAACTAGACCAGGTGAAAAGGGAGTCAGGCATGAGTATGTCAATGAGGGCCGCCTTCGCAATGAAGTCTTGAAAGTCTTCCATAGTCCCCTTTGAGGGAGAGAGATTAGACCTCTCATGAATCACAATTGTGGCATTAAAATCTCTCAACACACACCAAGGCTTCCTTGAATGGCGAATTGGCAATGATGATCAAGCAGTGCCTCCCACAACACCTTTTTCTCCTCCCAACTCTAATGGGCATAAACCCCAAAAAGGTCCCAAATGAAGCCATCCACCACTGACCAAAGAGTGAGCGAAATAGGATGCTTGCTCACCTCCCGCCCACCTCCGGACTCTTCCACAACAAATTCATTCTAAAACACCATAATTCCGCCACCCCTCCCAATTGCCGAAGAAAGTACCCCTTTCGTAAGCCTAGATCCTCCAATCTCCTTCATGTCAGCTCCCCCCCCCACCCCCAACTTGGTCTCTTAGAGATAAAAGGCATCAACTTTACACCTCCTTACAAACTCTCTGAGCACCACCCTTTTCTCCCTTCCACAAATACCCCACATATTTCAAGACGCAACACTCATGATGATATCGAATCCTCCTTCCCCCGCTCCACACAATGTTTCTTTCCCTCCCTACCTTCTCTGTCACCCACTCCCACTCCAAAAACCCTAAAGGTATCACCATGATCCTTCAAGCACTCCTATTAATTCTAATTTGCCACCTCTTCTTTAATTTAACATAAGCTACATGAGTATCTTTTTTTCGCCCTAATGAAAGAGACCCTACCTTTTCTACCACCTCCCGTGCATGCCCCTCCGCCAATCTCTCTACCTTATTCAAGAACTCCTTCACATCCTCCCTCTCCCCTTCCTTTGCCCCCTCTAAAGAGTCTTCTACCCTCGACACCTCACCGTCATCTTCTACCCCCCATTAGAGGAGGGAACATATGCAAACTTCGTTAGGCTCCTGTTACCGCCATCCAAGTCCAAAAAGGAAACCACCACCACTAAGGGCATGGCAAAGACATAGAACGTCCCTCTCAGACCTAAGAGGATTACAAATGCGATTGACAGGCAAGTCGCCCTACTTCCATAAAGCCCCATTGAACCATAGGTGCAAAGTATTAGAGGGACGCCAGTTGTCGACGCCCCAACGTTGGCCTCAACTGCAGCTCTAGGATCAAGCCCCACCATTGGTGGAGGCACCAATGCCCCCGCCTACACCAGTGGACCAACCGGGAGTTCCAAAGGTGCAAAAACACCCTGCTAGGACAAGGTGCAGATTACATGGAGTCGGCACCACTAACAGGGAAAGGAGCGAGATGTAGAAGTAGAACCTCCCGGCTAGCCATCACAGCTCCACCTAAAGGATGGCACTGAGGAAGAATAGAAGAGGAGGGCAGCATCGACGATTGGCCACCAGAGCTTCCAGACGATTGTACCTGTGATGCCCCAATTAGCTAATTGATCCAACAATTGTGCTAGTCGGTAGACTTCCTAAGAGGGTCGCCCATCCTAAGACTTCTCCCAACCAAGCACGCTTAACTTCAAAATTCTTTCCAACTCAAGTCCGAAAAATGACTAGCCGACATTATTGATAACCTACTGATTTAGTCTATTTAACATATTCTTATACGGAATTTTACAATCTAGCGCTCTTAGAAACCTAATGACCTCGTTAAAACCATATTACACATAGCTGAGAATCTAGTCACTTCCAAGTGATGTAGGTTTCTGAAGATTTTTAAGCCCACCATACTATTGCCACCGTCTACAGGGTGACACTCCTTTGGTGGATCAAAGGTAACCAGGCCCTGAGATGCACAATAGTCCCAGTGTGGCCCTCACACCACGAGGAGAACCGCTCTGATACCATCTGTAATGACCTAATCAGCTAACTAACTCAACAATTGTGCTAGTTGGTAGACTTCTGATAAGTTCACAATTTTACATAAATAGCATATGAAATTTACACACTTTGCTATCAAGTTAATGAACAAAATCACATGGAATGATAGATAAATCAATTGTGCTTTCAAACATATCAATTATGTAAAATTCGAATTTCAAATATCATCACTCCATGGATTGAATAAGGGTAGCAATTTCATTCTCAAATAAGACCTTCTCGGCAATTATTTGAATAACTTAGATTGATGCATGACCTTAACTGTTATTTTATATGGATGCAGGACATGAAGGAGCAAATGGCAAAGTGGTTAGACCACTTGGACTTCAGCAAAGTGACCAGGGTTCGAATCCTGGCAGAAACAACATTTTCGTATTTTAGCTTCAACTGGGGTCCATATGTCAACTAAGAGAGAGAGGAGGAGGGAATCATGAAATCTAAAACGAAATATATTTATTTCGAAATTCAAAATTTCAAAATAGCTTCTATGGGCTTAAAAGATGATCCTATAATTAAGAGAGAGGAGGGAATTCTGGAACTCAAAATTCAAAATACCATTTATTATTTTAAAGAGGATCCCCTAATCAAGGGGGAGCTTAATGCAAGGAATTTAAAACCTTTTTTGCTATTTTTTTTTTAAATTCAAATCCTCCCCCATTTTCTATAAAACCAAGGAGGGAGGTCAAAGGGGGGTGTTCAAAAATTTTGGATTTTTTTTTAAGAGACCGAAGCTCTCTCTCCCTTTCTCTCTCTCTCTCTCTCTCTCTCTCTCTCTCTCTCTCTCTCAGATCTATCTCTCTCCCTTTTCTCCCTCTGCATCTCTCTCTCTGTCAGTTTTCTCTCTCTCCACTTTTTCTCCCTCTCTTTATACGTCTCTCTCTCTCTCTGCCCTTGCTTTTCTCTCTCTCTTGCTCCCTCTCTGTCTCTCTCTACGCTCTCTTTATCTCACCCGCATACTCTCTCTCTCCCTACTTTTTCTTCTCCCTCTCTATCTCTCTCTTCCTTTTCTCCATGTGCGTCTGTCTCTCTCGCCTAGCAGCTCGCCAGCCTCGGGACCCGATCGCGGTGCCACGCGCCATCGCCCCACTCGCCAGTTGCCGTACCCACGCCACGCGGCAGCAGCCGGCGCTTCGCCGCCGCCCTCTTCGTCGCGTGTGCCCGCTGGGCGGGAACACCAGGGCCACGCGTTGCCACACGCCAACGCCAGCCGCCCGTGCCCGCCACGCGGCAGTGCTGGGCGTTTCGCAGCCCCCCACCTTGTCGATCGAGCCTATGGGACGAGCGCTCCCAGCCACGCGGCACGCTAAGGAACATTCCCGCTCGCAGCCGCCCGTCAGCTTCGCCCTCTCTGCAGCCAACGGCGCATTGCGCCGCTCCCTGCTCCACCGAGCCCGGTCCACTGCGCCTTCCTTCCCAGTGTCCCCTTTGGGCCTGCCACACACCCCAGCCGAGCGGTTCACTGAGCCGAAGCGCCCACAGAAGGCTCACATAAGCCCTGTCTCCTTGTTATTGCTTCTGATTAAATTTGTTTTAGTTATTAAGAAATTAGTTAGCATTTCGATTTTTTTTTTTTTTGGATCATTGTAAACTTTCTTGTTGCAATAATAATGATCATGTTATGTTCCTTTTAAAGCTAGTGGATATTTCTATTAGTTTTCTAGACTTAGATTATTTAGTTAGGTGCATCTATTTTGTTTAATCTCATCAATAGTGTTTTAGTAGCTTCTTCCTCATAAAAAATAGGCATTTATAGTGTGTTAGAGGTGTTATTAAATTCTGGTAATTAGTAAATTACATTTTCTAGATTTACATATCAAAGCCACACTTGTCAACAAAATTTTGCTAAAAATCTCAAAAGTTTTCAAAATAAGAATTCTATTTCCTTGTGGATCGACCCAGTCTCAACCAAGCACTACGTTGTTATCTTTATTGAGATTCGAAATTTAATATTGATGATATTTGTGTTTTAACGACGGCATTTTAATACGCATCAACTTCCTAGGAGGGTCACCTGTTCTAAGACTTCTCCCAACCGAGCACACTTGACTTCAGAGTTCTTTCCAACTCGAGCTCCGAAAAATGACCAGCCGGTGTTGTTGATAGTCTATTGATTTAATCTATTTAACATATTCTTATACGGAGTGTTACAGCACCTATGCATGGTCTCCTCCCAAACAATGGAGAAGTTGTCATGGATTGGCACCCACCATTGGCCAAGAAGAACAGTAATAGGATTCGGGTCAAGGCACATGCTCTCAACAAGTGACGGCCTAACAGGTATCTAAGGAGGGACTTGAATGACTTACCCATTGCAACGAACCACCCAGACCGCTCAAATGGAGAAAAACTGCAGCCTCCCGGCCCCCCAAAAAGCCTGGTTCAAGAGATCCGACAGTCTCAGTAGCTTTAGGTCCAAAATTTCAACCAACAGCTATAATGAAGCCACGTTGGTCATCTTCAACCCTCTCGCTTGGGGTCTTATGCCCTCAGGAGCCTGCCATCTTCACTGTCGCCCTGTCCGACCGAACCCCCTACCCCATTAA
Organism: Zantedeschia hybrid cultivar; assembly: GCA_030544215.1. Classification (NCBI taxonomy): domain Eukaryota; kingdom Viridiplantae; phylum Streptophyta; class Magnoliopsida; order Alismatales; family Araceae; genus Zantedeschia; species Zantedeschia hybrid cultivar. The sequence continues at coordinate 55,258,592 of JARZZO010000002.1, read as the reverse complement.
CCATTCATGCTATCCCTCACTCCTATAGGGGCTATTCTTGTGAGGTGCAGGGAAAAATGCGAACAAGGAGGGTCTCCCCTAACGCCTCAACCTCGACTATAGCTGGGATCGAAGCCGTAGAGCCCACGAGAATGATGGCATCCACAGCCAAAGTTGGACCTAACCACTAGAGCTTCACCTCATCCTCCGCCAACCTCCTAAAGCTTTTGACGAGCAAGCCAACCCCCACTCTGTCATAAAGGAGTAAAGGAACTCCCATAAGCCTAATGGGCATCTGGACCACACATGGGTCAAAGTAAGCTCCTTGTGCTAGTTCCATGCGGCCACCCTAAGTAGGACTCCTTCAAAGTATAGGAACCTTCGCCACCTCTTGTGCCTCCTCCTCCAAGCTAGCCACAGCCAGAAAGCCACCTCCTATTGGGAAAACCTCCCATCCGCTTTCTGGACGTTTGTCCCTATGGAGAATGCCAAGAACAACATCATGTTCGGTTGGCCTTGAATCCGAGCCACCCAAATATAGCGTCATAACCACTGAAGCTTGGCAGCGATGAGGTCCTTCGGCAGCAGCATGGACACAATCGTATGTGGAGAGCTAGCACCGCTAAGAGTGGATCGTACATGTTTGCCCTAGACAACCACTTAGGTTTAGGACTTTCCCACCCTCCCCTAAATGAAACCCTTGCAGCTCTTCTCCATGTGACCCACACCTCCACATCTTTTGTAGACCACTAGTGAGGAACAAAAGGACTGGAGCATGGAAGCATCGGAGGTGACGTGGACCTCTAGGCTTGAGCCTAATGAAGTCCTCCACCCTTGATGGATGGGAGAAGCGCCTCCCCTCCCTAGGCTCAGAGCCCCTAGGCCACCCCTCACATTGGTGGTGGGGATCACTGGACAGCGAGAGCCCAGCGGGACCCTATTAGTGTTTGAGACGAGGTCGGGAGACCCCTGTCTCTCCCACCCCCGCTCATCACTCCACACTTGTGATACTACCCACACAGGGGGTTTTCAGCATGCCTATTTTATTGGCGCAGCCTATCTTTGTCTGGAGGTTTGTTTGAGCATTTTGTAGACTTCCTTCATTGGACTTCTTCTCCACTTGGTTGCTTTTATTTCTATTCCATCTGTGGCAATCTTTGCTCCTAGTCTAGTTATATCTCCTCACCGGTTTAGCTCTTTCCACCCTAAGATGTCTATGTTGCAAATATTATCAATAGTAGGGGCATGAAGCTCACATACTCCACATTCTACAAGGCTACAAGTAATACTATTGATTTTAAGCATTCACATTTGACAATTTCTTCTACTTTTTCCGTGGCTCTAGATTTAGGTCCGTTGGTTACTCAACAGACTGCTCATACCCAACTCCATTAGAATCCAAAGATGCTCTAGTTAACTGGCTTATCCAGTGGTCTTGATCCATTCGTTGAAACTATTTCCACTGCAGCATCTTCTTAATATTGGTGCCACTTCCGGGCCTCTACACCCTTATATTGCAATAGCTGGAGCACTTTGTAAAAAAACAGACAATTAAGACAAATCATATTGAAATTGATTATCACCGGTTCATGAAATTCTTTCAAGAAGTTACTAGCCTTTTATCAAGGTGTTGAACCAGTGACCGTCCATCTAAAATGACTAATATCAAGATAGCTTAATGATCAAGAACATGCAAATGATATCAATGTTCTTTTAACTCCTAAATATCAAGTGTTTGTACTTAATTCTTGTTCTCCCTTAGGTTTAGCAAACATATCAATATAAGGTCCAAGTGAAAAGTTCTTTATCTTACCTTATATCTGTCATAAGCAAACAATGAATTACACATGCCCACTTCACAAGGATAAGTGTCCACACCCAAATACACATCAATGGGAAGGATACAAACTTCAAAAAGGGGGAAAAATAACTCCCCATGGAGTAACCCAAAAAAAATTGATTGAGATATTGAGGTAAGAAAATCAACTAACATATCTATCTCAACTCAACTCAACCAAGCCTTAACCCAAAATTAATTGGGGGCGGCTATATGGATTCTCTGTCTCCACTCTAAACGATTTTGGGCTACCTCTTCTGAAAGGTTTAAAGCCTCTCTCTTCCAAGTTAATCTAGGTCTATCCCTTCCTTTCTTCCCTTCCTCTATCCTAATCATAGTTGTCAAGGCGGTAAGGCGACCAAGGCGTGCTCGGGGTTCTGGACCGCCTAAGCGCTTAGGCGCCCGCCTTGGCGTCGCCTAGGCGTCAACTTCATAATATAATATTTTAATTTAGGATATATATATACATATATATAATATATATATATGTACACACATATTACATACATACATTTAGATACATATATATATATATATACATTTAGATTTACACACATATATATACATACATACATATATATCTACGTATAAATGTATGTATGTAATATGTGTATATGTCTAACTATATAATATATACATACATATATATACACAAATATATCTAAATGTATGTATGTAATATGTATATATATATACATATTTGTGTATATATATATATATATATATATGCATATTAAGATATATATATAATATACATACATATATATACACAAATATATCTAAATGTATGTATGTAATATGTATATGTATATATATATATATACATTTAGATTTACACACATATATATACATACATACATATATATCTATGTATAAATGTATGTATGTAATATGTGTAAATGTCTAACTATATAATATATACATACATATATATACACAAATATATCTAAATGTATGTATGTAATATGAATATGTATATATATATATAGATATATAGATATACACATTTTACATACATGATACATATATTTAGATATATACATATACATATATATGCATGTTTGTATATATAAATCTAAATATATGTATGTAATATGTCTATATATATGTATTAGTATGTATTTATATAATTATATGTGTATATATATACATATATGTATATATAAAAAAGAGGGGCAAAAACCCCATATTTCAGAAATCTGGGCGCCTTGGGCGCCTAGGCAGGCGCCTTTTCACATGTTGGAAAGGCGCCCCAGCGCCTTGGTGCTTGTGAAAGCGCCTTGGCGCCTAGGCGACGCCTAGGCGGCGCCTAGGCGAGCGCCTTGACAACAGAGATCCTAATATGCTCCACTTTTCTAATTGGAGCCTCCCTAGATCTACGCCTAACATATCTCTAGTGAATAAAATTGTATTATATATGATGCATGTCTCCTCATTCGCCAAAAGTCTCATATATTTTCATTTAGCCATAGCTACCATTGAGGAGGATATATATCGGAAAAAATCTGAAGTGAAATGCCCATAACTGACCAAATTTTATACCCCCCCCCAACCCTACCCCACCCCCCAAAGACAACAACATAGATGTGTATGATGAGGACAGATTGTTCTTTTTTATTAAAGCAAATATTTAACCATTAAATTGGTATTTGCAAATGCATTGCTCAGGCAAGTATTATGAATAACGGATCCCCCATCATCCTGCTTTACATATGGTAGGGAACAAGGTTTTCAAAACCCAGGGTTGGATTGGCCAACCAGGCCGACACCGTTCTTTATAATTGTCACACCTGGAGTATCAGACTGGCTGTTATGGCCTCCCCTCCCCCCCCCCTTTGGTTGTCACCCTCCTCATGCCATGGAGCTTCCATGTATTGTCATTGTCGTGTACCAGAAACAACACCATCCTGGCAGCAGAACAGAACAAGCCTATACCACTGGACTTATTCTGCCGAGAACAGAACCTCACTGTAACCATGACCAGTTCTCCGTGAGTTCCCTATCGCTCTCAACATTTTCTTAATCCTTCGAGTAAAAAATCTGTAATTGATCCTAGTCAACCCTTTGAACCTTGGTGGTCTTGAAAGTTGAAACCGTCAACCCCATTTCAGAGTGTATGGTGATCATCAGAATTTATGAGAATTTAGTTTTCTTTGAAACACTTCCATTCTGCATTAGATGAGCGCAGACTCTGAAGCTTAAAACCTACCATTGTGAATCATAAAACTCAGATTATGAAAATTTTCAGAAAAGACTGAGCAGTGTAACATGCCAATCATTTGAACTTGATTGTTTCATAGCTAGTTCCAAGATGTACCAAAACACCTTTGCTTGATAAACATCAAAAATGCCATTTGTTATGTGGTTGTTACAAGAGATATTCACTCCTCAAACAGTCGAAGGCATGATATTAGCTCTGGTTCAAGATACATGTCCTATTTCACTTAAGTTCTAAAAAAATCCCCATGAGTAGAGAAGCTATATGCCCCCATTTCTCCATACTTTTTTCTAGTGTCCTCGGAAATATCTGTGTAATGGACTCATATCCTAAGTTATCTTTCACCGTCTGCGTTTCGTGCAGCAACTGCGCCCACCCCAGTATTCGATCGCATAGCTGACAGAAATCCTAAACAATCTTCTTTCACACTGTGGAAGAACAACAGGAAACACTCACCAGAACCAACACAAGCATCCACTGCCATCTCAGACCACCCACACCTCCTCCCAAACATCATCAAATCAAACAGCAAAACCAATAACAGGAACAACAAGAAGAAGAACAAGGAGGGAAGAGAATCGGACCTGGCGATTGAGGGTAGTGGGATCGTGCCGCGCCCAGAACGCGTCGAGCAGGTCCTCATAGCGGCAGTGGGCTGGATCATATTGCACCCGCACCACCTCGGAGTGGTTGCTCATCCCGGAGCACACGTCCTCGTAGGTGGGCATGTGGTTGTTCCCCTGGCTGTACCCCACCTCGGTCCGCGTCACCCCGGGTACCCTCTGGAACGCCAGCTCCACCCCCCAGAAACACCCCGCCCCGAACTGCGCGAACTTCTGCCCCGGCGCCGGCACGTCGTCGTCAGGCTCCTGCGCGATAGCCGACGCCGCCGCCACGCCCCCCGCCCGGGCGCCGAGGCTCCCCAACCCGATCCTCCCCAGCCAGTTCATCGGGCGCAACCGCTGAGAGGGGGAAGGGGAGGAGGATGGGGAGCAGGGGACCAGTCTAGGGTTTCTGCAGCGGAAGGGGGAGGAGATGGGGGAGCCGGCGGAGAGGAAGCGGAGGGAGCGAGGGGCCGCGGCGCAGAGGAGAGCAGAAGGCGGAGTGGCGGAGGCGAGCATGGCGTGAAGCTTTGGGCGTTCGCTGGCGTGGAGGGCAAGAAGGCGTATCGGTGACGCGAGCAGGCGGTGGGCCTTGGTTGGTGGGTGTTACTTGAGAGATGAGGTCACCTGCTACTGCCTGTACCGCGCGCTCCTTGAAGGCCGCGTGGGTGCGTGCTCTGCGTGGGAGAGGTGAGCAAGCGAACTGCGTAAGCGGGTCGCAAGCGTTTTTATGATGCTGGGCTGTTGTGACGTGGCAATAAGATGCCGCACGGACGGGTGCGGATGAGACGTACTGGATCGTAGCCAGTAGGAGAACTGCTTACGGTAGGATGGGGACAAGATTTTTAAAACTAAAAAATAGAGAGTTAAATCAAATCAAATTAAATTGTAAGAATTTAAAATTAAATTAATAAATCAAATCAAAATAATTCCATTCGATTTGATTTTGATTTGAGAATTAAGTCTTATAACAAGTCATTATGGTTAAATAATTCACTTTAGTATTACTTTTTAAATTTTATTTAAAAAATGTTGAAGGTTTAAATATAGAAATAGGTCATGATAGTTAAACACCTTACTTTATTAAGGATTAAATATCTTATTTTATTAAAAACTCAATATATTTTTTGCACAAGATGACGATCTAAAAGATATTACTTGAAAATAATTTAGAATTTTGTACCTTGTAATTTAATTCAATTTATTTACATAGGTTTAGTTTACCAACAAGTAAAACCAAATCAAACTAAACTTGTTAATTTAGTTTGGTTTCAACTTAAATCAAAATTTTCTAAAGTTCAAATCGAACCGAACCAAATCGAATTGACCTGTTTGGTTTGGTTTTTTGATTTGAGCCGAATAGTGAACACCTCTAGTCGTAAGACTGTGCATAGCCCGACTGACTCGATTTTGGAATTTTTTAAAAAAATTATTAAAATCGATAATGAAATGTTGTATTTTTTAATGGTTATTGGACTTAACGGGCTGAAAAGCGGACTGGTTAATGGGCCTAGAGGGTCACACGCAAAGAGATTCTCAGTCGGTAGTATTTAAGTGAGATTTATATTAAGTCGGAAACTTTTGTGAAAAGTCGCGCCGACTTAATATATATACGCACTGTTAAGAAACCCTAGGCCAAGCTCCAGAGTTTCTCCATGTTTGTCGTCCCCCTTTCTCTCTCCTCCTCCTCTGGGCGTCCCATTTGAGGCGCCGGGACAGTCTCCGTCTCAGCCGCGCACGCTTTCCGAAAGTCGAAAATTTTCGTCCGCGGGTTTTCGGGCATCGTTGCGACGACGAATCTTTGGTGAGCTAGCTAATATGGACGAGAGAGCGAGGACGAACCACCGCGGAGGATCGCATGAATACCGTTGAAGGCCGGACGCTTGTGCGGCTCACGGCATCGCCTCGACGGAACCAAGACGGAAGTGAATTCGAATCCGCGCACGGGAATCAGATTACACCTGATTTTTCGGTTATGCTTTTCGTTACGAATCGAATCAGCAGGCATCGGGCAAAAATTTATTCTTGATTTCCACTGCGTTCTTCGCGTCCCGCCTGGATCCCAACAGTGGTATCAGAGCCAGGTTCCGCTCTGATCCATTTCGGAACGGTTAAATTTATTATTCTAGATCTAATTTCATGAAAAAAAAAATTTCTCTTATGGAAATTGTTCAAGGGATGAACATGTAATAATTAGATTATTTTTCTATGGAGAAAATCCGAAATTTTGGAGTTTTTTCATTGCGTTCTTCATGGAAATGAAGAACCGGTTTTGTGGACTTCGAAGAAGGGTTTCATGGTGGTCGGACTCTTGTATCACTTTGCTAGTATGACCAGCAAACTCTCCTTGTCCCCGGAAGGTCCCTGCTATGGCCGGCTGCCGAAGGTGGAACCTCTCCTCTCTTTAATTTCCAAATGTTGGAAGAAAAAAGGGGAGGATGCCACAGTTTGAAACATTTTTAAACAGCCGTTTTTAAGGGGCTATCGGCGGTGAGGGGTCGTTGACCGGCCATTGCTGGCGCCAGGGAAGGAAAGGGGAAGCCCCCCTTGCAACCTCCGGCCAGCCTTCACCCTGCCGGCGCCGGAGAGGAGCTAGTAAAGGGGCGTCGGCGGCTGGGTTTTCAAACCTTAAACTGGGCTTTAAGATTAGTAAACCATAGGGTTTTGGGGAGGAAACCGGCAGCCCTTGCACGCCGGCCGGCCACTGGCGGCATCGGAGACGAAGGGGGTGACCTCCCCGGACAACCTCCGGCCGCCCCTGCCGCTGGCGCCGACGGCGGCGCCGCCCCTAATCGCTGCAAACAACTAATGGGGAGGGGAACCCTAGGCGGCCGAGCTGCTCCTGAGGCCCTGGACCAGGCAGTCCCGTCCCAACCCAACCGGGGGCCATCCGGCTCGACCAAGGTGTTAGAATTGGGTGGCCTCAAAGCCAATCATTGTACATTCTAGTTCAGATTATTAATAAAGGCAATTATTTCTTCATTTAATAGTTCTCGCAAACGACTATCGTAATGAAGGTCCATAGACAAATGTATGGGATATTGAATCATGATGAGATCATGATAGTGAGATCAATATCCTAAGGCAATTGTCTTAAATAGTTCTCGATCATAGGATATTTGAGTTGGATATTAAATATCCGATAAAATCGACACAAGTTATGTCTGCTCATATGATGAGGGTGAATGATCTCACATTCACTCGTGTGGTGACACTAAGACAAACAAGTGGGTGCTCATTAGAGAATGAGTTCACTGAACAGACCCAAATAAGAATTCCTGGATGGTAATTATACCTATTAGTCAACCAGGGAATTCAATCGTTGCAGTAGCACAGTTGGTCCTTTGACCTGAGTCACCAATGATACCTTGTTTGTGGACCATTGTATCTTGATTCTCTGACTCGTGGACTTTAACCATTAAGTCCATCATAATCGGTCTTTCAGATACAGTGGAAAGCTTGCGAAGATAATTGAGTGAACAACAAGAGATCACTCACTCTTGGTATAAGACTAGAGAGAGAATGTCCTATGGATGTGTACACAGAAATCCCTGGCCAGGGTCAAATGAAAGAGATGTCTTTCTAGATATTAACTGTGTACTAGAATCCATCTGGATAATGCGATAGAGGGTTTGACTATAAAACCATACCCTTGCGTTATCGGGACATTGCATGAGTGAAGGATTATATCTGTGCGGTATCGGCAGACGGAAAGGTTCAATTAAAGGGAACAATATCCCTTATATCTTCTAGGATCATGAGGTAGTGTTTGGTGATGTTCATGATCAGAAGGCCAAGTGAATTAATCATCGGATGATAATTTACTTGTTTATTAAATTAATCATTTAACATATGATGTTTAAATGTTAATTAATAAATATTAAACTCAAGAAACAGTTCTAAATTTAATGGGCCTGCAACCGGACTGATATATGGGCCTAGAGGGTCACACATATAAGAGTTCTCGTCAGACGGTGAGAGACGTTAAATTTCATACTTATCTGGGTTTTTGTGAAAAGCTGCAGGATAAACATGAAAATTTAATGGAGAATTATCCAAGGTCAAACTCTTGGATAATCATGAGGATTAACTCTTATGCTTATCCTTATTTCTATATAAGGAGGGCCAAGGGGGAGTGGTAAAAAGTTAGTTGGACGAATTTTACTCCCCAGATTCTGTAAGGACTGAGGCTTTCGGATCCGGTTTTCGGGGTTGGACCCTGTAGTTCAGGCTCCAGTGGGGCTGAGACTCTGGTCGGATTCGCGTCGAGCCCGCGAGACGCGGTTTAAACGGCGTCCAGCTATGCTGACGCGTTTTAGCCTGTGCCACGTGGGCTGGCTTTGGGTCGCGTGAGTACGGCCCTGACATGTCGTCTGAACGGCGTCTGCGAGGCACGACGCCTTTCAGACTGCGACTCTGGGTTGTCAGAGTACGGCGCCAGTCTTGTCGACTGAACGGCGTCTTTCATGGAAGACGCGTTTCAGACCTCTGTCAAAGCGTTGCGCAGAGGGTTGTCAGAGCAGCCGTCACATCGACTGATAGGCGTCCGTACATCTCGACGCGTTTCAGCCAGTCTCTGGTTAACCCCGAGAGCCCTCCTTCTTTCTCTCATTTTGCTCCTCCTTCTCTCTTTCTCTCCTTCCTTCCGGCGACCCCGACATCGACCCTTCGTCCTTCCCTCCACTCCAACACTTCCCTACCTCTCACCTCTACCACCACCACTTCCTTCGCGGCGTACCACTCTCCGGACGGCGGCCGACGTCCCGGTGGAGTGGCGGCGTCCTCGAGGGTACCGGCGGCGGTCTACGGTGCGGCGGGTCGGAGGCACGGAGCTTGGAGGAGTTCAAGAACCGGTAGGGTGACGGTTCTCACAGTGTTGTGTTCTAAATCATGTTTTTCTCCGTTTTAAAGCATGCTATGGACCGATGGTTTTGGGGTAGAATGAGCATGTTAGGGGGTTTTTCCTTGATGGGAATGGGAGTTTCTGTGATGTGAATTATGGATACTTTGGTTGCCCTCTTTCCCCCTCTGTTTTTGGGGCTTTTTCGGGGTATTTGGGGCTATGGGAGGATCCCTCGGATCGAACCAGGGAACCAGGTTTCTGGCTCTAAACGGCGTCGTGCCTGGTCGACGCCTTTTAGAAGGACGTCGGGGCAGTACGACGCGTTTTAGGGTAGAAACCTCCCCTGTTCGAGGTTTATCAGGCTAGGGGTTCTGGCGCTAAATGACGTCATGGTTAGTCGACGCCTTTCAGAAGGACGTCGAGCCACCATGACGCCATTTAGGCAGAAAATCACCCCGATAACGGGACTCAGTTTGAGGATTATGGGACTAAAAGATGTCATGGGTGGGCGACGCGTTTTGAATAGCGTCGAGCCACCATGACGCCTTTTAGAGCAGTAATCCTTCCATTGTTGTTTTCTCGAATTCCTGGTTTTTCAGCGTGAACGGCGTCCGAGGATGTTGACGCCTTTTAAAAGGCGACCACTGGTGTCGACGCCTTTTAGGCCAGATTCTGAGGCCGGTATTTTCTGAACCAGTTTAGGGTGCTTGAATGGCGTCGGCCTCGGGCGACGCGATTCAAGCCAGAACTACACTAATCCATGCCAGTAAAATGTGTTTACACTGCTAGATAGTCGGTTAATGCATACAGTTAGTATACTCGATGTAATGAGCTCTTCGTGTCCGGATGGCACTGCGTTGTGTGTCGTGCGACCGTGGATTTCCTCCGTGACCAGATCGCACCGTGCCGTGTTTTCTGTTTTCGGTGGACCTAGAGTGACAGTTGTAGCGTTCTACACCCTGTGTCAGTGCGGAGGGACACAGCGCTGACGGGAGCAGTGGCGGAGTGACGCCTAGTAGAGAGGGTTACCTGGTGAACCCCGGGGTTAGCTAGCTTGTACCGGTGTCGGAGAGGTACCGTTGGAGTGTCACTCGTGCTGGGGGAAGGAGTAACCACCTGAGCCAGTTGGCCCGGAGTAGCCAGCGTGCTATCCGAGGGGTTACTGTTTGGTCTCAGCGGGCCGGTGTTTGCTGAGGGAAGGAGTGACCGCCGAGGTGGCTCGTGAGCTATCCGAGGGTTTACTGTTTGGTCTCAGCGGGTCGTTGTGTTTCCCACTCTCGTTGTGGAATTGACATGTTTTAAGGATACGCCGAATTACGAGTTTCCTGATAGATTAGAGTTATGCATGTTAGTTATTCTTTGAATGCATGTGATTCTTATTGAGATGTAGGCATGGAAATCATTGTCTCTTCATGGTTATTATATCCCTGCTGTACTTTCCACTTGTGGGTGTGTGTGTGTGGGCTGTGGGGATCGAAGGATCCCTACTGAGTCTTTTCGTTGAGACTCACCCCTGCGGCTTTCAGGTGAGGACTTCAGGCAGACCTAGCGAGGGTTGTGCGGCTGAGTGCTGAGCGTCGTCGATTGTTGTTCCGGGGTATGCCCCGATGTAGTTGTTATCTTTATTTCTGGCCTGTATGTATAATCATTTCTTTTCTGTTGGAGTATGTAATCATTTGCTGTATCGAGTCGCATTGTAATAACTTTTAATTTCTGCATTTTCCCTTCAATTCAATGTGATGTGAATGTTTAGCTTAGTTGATTATTTATTTCCCAGACTTACTCGGATCCTGGTTTGGTTACAAGTTAATGATTCGGTACCCATTTAGTAATCGGATCCCCGATTATAGGGTGGCGGGTCGTTACAGATTCTCTCTCTCCTCTCTCTCTCTCCTTCTCTCTCTCTAAGAGTGGATCTGTCTCTCTCCGCGCATGGTGGATTTGAGATCTGGTCGGAGCACTAAAGTCGAGGAGGAAATCGCGTCTGCTGCGGGAACTCGTGTGGATACCTCTAGAGATCGTGCGCGTGCGCGATTACCGAGTCGGCATCATCCACGGGAGATTCGAAACCCCGCAAAGGTGAAGAAATGTTCTTCCCGCTTAGATTTAAATGTCTATTTTACGACCCCAGCAACCGATACAATGGAATCATTTTTATTTCCGCTGCGTTCATGGCGATTCCTTACACAGGGGCCAGAGTCCGGCCCGAGCGCAAAAAGCGCCAGACCTAACTAAGCTAGGTAGCTCCGAACTGGAGGCCCATCGGGCCAAGCCCATTAAACCCCATGACCATTAAACCCTAAACCCTCTTATTTAATGATAAACCCCACCCCTATTAATTGGAAATTAAAATTAAACATAGTTTAAAATTTGTTTTAAGCTTAAGTTTATAACTTTTAGTTAATAAATGGTTGATTTTAAGATATGATCTTAAAGGGTTTATTTATTTATTTATTTATTTTTTAAGATGTGATCTTAAAATTTTCTAACAAATTGTTGTTAGTTTATTTTTAATTAATTAATAAGAGGGGTTAATTAAGTTATGATATTAAAACTCATTAACAAGTGTTGTTAATTTGTTTTAAAATTGTAACCTTAAAATTAATTAACAAAAGTTGTTAATTTTTTTAATTAGGTGATTAGATCGTTTAATTTCCTAACAATTGTTGTTATGAAATTAATTATTTAATTAAAAGACATTTAATAAGTAATTATTTAACGCTAAGTTAACTCTTTATAATAATTATGCAAAGGGTTAATTAATTCTTGAGAATTAACCTTAATAAAAGTTATTAAGGATTAATTAACTCTTCATAACATTTATTAAGATAGTTAATTAATATTCTTAAGAATCTCTTAATTAAATTTTTAAAGATCTAATCTACTTAATGTAATCTTTTAATGAAAGTTATTAAGAGATTAAATTAAGTCTAATTGTTAGACTAATTTTAATTAGTAATGTTCTAATTAATGTTTCTTAATAATTGTTTTTGAGAAATATTACTTAATAAAGGGGGTACTTAACAAAGAGTTGTTAAGTAATTAAAATTAGAATTAGAAATTCTTTTATAAGTGTTATTTAGGAATTTTTAATTCTATCTAAATGTTAGATTGTTTCGTATTAATAATTGTTATTAATGTGATTCAAAATTAATCTAAGTGTTAGGTTAATTAATTTAGAGTTGTTCTAAATTATGTATGGAATATTTTAGAAATTTAATTTTAGATTTATTTGCATATGTTGATGTGTTTGATGTTTTAAATTATATTTATTGCATGTTAGAAAATAAGATTTTCGAAAAATCAATTTATCCAATTTTGATTAGTACCTAGATTTTGAGAAAATCAAAATTATTATTTTCAAAATTTTAGCATTCATGTGATGTGTTTTATCATGTGTGGATGGTTACAATTTGTGGTGGTCATAGACATGCACTTAGTTAATTTCATATCATATGATGGTGTATGATTGTGTGGATCATTTTAAAATTTAGTTGGTTAATTAACTATTAATTAATGAGGCATGCGTACATCCCTCTCTCTTTCATTCTGATATAATTCTATCTCCCTCTGTTATTGTACTTGGCCGTAAGGCTTTCTCTTACAATTAATATGTATTTGAAAATGTTTCAAAATTTATTATTGTTTGTAATTGATCGTGTTGGTCGAAGAGAGGCGAGGATGATCTACAAGTGCAACCAAGAAGGCGACAGGAGATGAGATCACCAATGCATGTGTTTTTTCATGTTTTGTTTATATAATTGTTATATTATTGTGATGATTAATTGTTTGGCTCTAATAAATCACCGTGTTGTCCATGACCACGTAATGAACATGTATGTTTGATGCATGCATTTTAGTTTTTGCTTATGAATCGATTGCTAATATTTATGTATAATTAAATATATACAATATATTTATAAACTATCATCTATGACGAGACCAACATAAAATAAACAAAATCTTCAACATAAAGTCTAAGTCGGAGCGCGAGTCATTAAGAATGCACCACGTGGCTCTCTATCAATATAATTTTTAGAACTTGATTCAATGATAGCAATTTCTATGTGTTTACCCGAGATCTGTCACCATCTAATAAAAAGACTATTAACTATGGCATTATGATGCCTTAAGATCAGAATAGAGGAACGGTGTAGTTATCATCGTGTTTACCTGGGTACTACATTCTTACTCTAATCTATAATGGTAAAACTTAGACTAGGGATAATGGTCTACTGTATATATCCGGGACCATTAAAGACATGAGAGCCAAAATAAGATTGGATATTGTAAGGGGTTGCAATTACCATGAGATGGTTGTTATAAGATAATGGTATGATAATATGTGTTTATCCGAGATCATACTATGATTCTTGGAGATTCTGATCCTCACTAGGAGACCGTCGGAGTCTTCTGTTCTTTATACCTGAAGGTTATACAATCCGTCGAAAAATAGTATAAAATAATTCAAGATAAAATACCATAATTGAATTATAAGAACTATCTGCTTAAATCACGCTATTTCCTTCGTTCACTAAAATGTCGTCTATTAATTTAAGATGTTGGCATATTGGATGCGAATACTTCTTAGATTCATATTGACTAGAAAACTCTGAAGAATATCTTCAGAGCGAAGTGAAAGTTACTATCCTAATGAGATGTCATGAAATCTCTTATTTGGATAGACCAAGAAGAACATGTATTCATGGTGTGCCTTTGAGAAAGGCAAGAGGTAAGATCTTAAACGGTCAAACCCACACATGAAAAGGATAAAGGCAAGTCAGTTAGAAGAGAGAGTTAGCAGTTCTCCCACTACCACCAATAAAGATATTGGTAAAGGTAAAATGAATATGAAATTTGAAAGGAGTTTCAGATATTCTTATTATCAATCTTTTACATGTTTATTAGAGAACTAACGTATCCAATATGAGATATTGGAAATGATTCTCATATATACAATAGTATACAGATTTAGACAAGTAAAAAGAAATTGAAAAAATGTAAGTATTGAGTTAGACTCAATAATTGTTCAATATATGCATAGGTTACTTTCAGACAATAAATCTTTGTTTATTATAGGAGTCTAATATGAAACTGAATAATTGTTATTTAGTTTCATAAGATATAAAAAATTATAAAAGTGAATAATATTGACTGAGAATGAACAATAGTTGTTTGATAAGATTTTAAAATCAGTCAATGCACTAGATATTCTTGATGTGACATTTCATGTGATGAATATTCACAAGTCTCCTATAGAAATGAACTATATGAATCAAGATTATATGTGGCGTTGTATACATAGTTGTGCAATAAGAAATTATTGGTGCCAATACATATTTATGTAAATAGCTCAATATCTTCTTAAGGGCCAAGATAATCATTTTTATTGATTTACCTTAATAGTGTATTCTTTAAAATATTCAACTGTATGTACTTACTGAAGTACAAGTCGAATGCATCTGAGAGATTAAGGTAGAAGATCAAGATGAAGTAAGTAATGGAAAGAGTATTTGAATTCTTTGATTTGATCAAGAAAATTAAATCTTGAATACATGATTCACTCGTATCATTAAAAAGATATTAGTATCTTATCTCGATTAATCCTCATTATATATTATAGCAATATGATATATTGAGGAATAACACTTTATTGGATATAGTGCTATTTATAATTATATTTGTCAAATTCTTATATCCTCGTAAATATGAGTATGAACATTAGATGTTCACTTTACAGATGATTCCAAATAAGTCAGTTTGTGTCCATATAAGATATGGAAATAAATAATTCATATGAGATATGAATTATACTCTGATGTGAATTTGTGAAATGTCCAAAGAATTTGGACATTACATTTATTGGTCAGGCGATAATGAAATAATTATCGTCCTAAAAGCTGTCTTCTATGAAGAGAAATATGTCCTCAGAAAAGACAGTGGGAGCTGATAAAACTAGAAGATGTTTTAGACCCACAAATTAACACAAGATTATTAGATAACATTTAGTTGTTTGAAACCACTCATAACATACATTAGAGAGCTTCATAGATTTTTTGAGATTCTCTCAGTGACTAAAAAGATATGTTTGACATATTAGATTTAGCAGAATAAGAGGAGCTCAACGATGTGGATTATGATCCAAAATCTATGATGATGTTCTCTATCATTACAACTTTGAAATTAGTAAGAAACTAAGAATTCTAAGCAATAGTCCATAATACATATTAAGTTTGGAACTTGGTAGTATTGCTAGAAGGTATTATACCTAAAGCAAGCAAATCTTCAGAATAAAGACTAATACAAATGGACTACTTAAAACTTATGTGGTAAACTGAAGGAAATAGTCAACGTCAAAGTGTTGACTTAGACAAGTTTTCTCAATGACTACCATCATAAGTTTATTAGAATTCTACTTGCCAATATTGCCTATCATGATGATGAGATGACAGTTGGATATTAAAAGGTATTCCCTCAATGTGATTGAGGATAAGATGTATATGATACACCTTTAAATCTTTTAGAATATCTAGGAAGTATGTTATTATTTCGAAAGTCATTCTAAATCAAACTGAAGCTTCCCAAAGTTGTAATAAAAGTTTTGACTTAATGATCAAATACCACGTGATCATTAAGAATGATCACGAATTGTGTGTTCAAGAAGAACAGTGTGAGTAGAGTCGTATTAGTAATGCTTTGTGATAATAACATCAAAGTCATTGGGAATGACATCAAGATGTTACTATAAGTAAAAGCATTAGTATTCATGTATTCCTCCATAATAAGTTTGGTTATAACATCCCACGTATTAGAAATACGAATCTATTAAGATAGATCGGTGGAGATATTACATTGATCTGTATGTCAAAATATTTGGCATAAATTTCATAATAAGTCTCAATTGTTGAGATATATGGAATTTATTTCTTTAAGAAAAAAAGTTCCCTAAATGATACAAGGAAACCTTAATCGAATGAGTGAAACATATCACTAAGCACTTGAAAAGTGCTAAGGATGCACTCATATATATGGAGAGGATGATTTGAAACTATGAGGTCATACTAACTCAAATTTCAAGTCAGATCATAGGTTTACCTTTTTAATAAGAAAGGAGTGGATTGAAAGGGTTCCAATCCAGAACTCAATATTAAGATGACGTTATAAATAAGTGATACTGTTATTGGAACAGTATGGATGAAAGAGTTCATCCCTGAACTAGATCCAATTCTAAAAGGTCTCTGATAACGTCCCGTTGTTGTAGGACAACAGTGGGAGCGATCAATTTTGTGGTCGAGCCATGGTCTCATCAGAAGTTGCAGAACACTCTGAGGCTCTTTCATAAGTTCAGAGACAAAGGATTAAGAGGAAATAATGTAAATAGAAAATATTCCATATATAGATAATTTAGCAGATCCCTGACCAAGTCTTAATCACAGACTTTATGTGAGTATCACGTAGATTTGATGGACATCAAATGCGAAGGTGATTGGCTTGAGTCCAAGTGGGAGATTGATGGATATATATGTCCTCTAAGCCAATCATAAAGCACCTATTCCAATCTGGTTCACTAGTAAATGACATTAAATTCATTATGTAGATTGGCATATTTGTAATTGCGCATAATGAAGTCCATGAATGTGTGCAATAGTCATCGGATTATGATGATATCATAATAATGAGACTGATGACTTATAAACACATATTCTTAATTGTTCCTAGTCGTAAGATGTTTGAGAAAGACTTCAAACATCCAGTAAGACTAGTACAGGTTATTCCAGCTCATATGATGAGGGTAACTGATCTCGTTAGTTACTTGTGTGGAGACATAATGGTAAACCTGTAGGTGCTCATTGGGGAATGAGTTCACTGAACTGATCCGACATGAATCGCCGAATGGTAATTTACCTGACTGTCAACCGGCTTGATTCATCGTCACAGTTGCGTAGTTGATCCTTGAACTTGAGATGCCAAAGACACTTTGTCGGTGGACTTCTTGACTTTGACTTTGACCAATGAATCCCTATCGACGGGATCTCCAATAGTCAAGGATTGGGTCCAGCGGAAGACCTTCGAAGGTGATTGTGTG
This sequence comes from Zantedeschia hybrid cultivar, assembly GCA_030544215.1. NCBI lineage: Eukaryota > Viridiplantae > Streptophyta > Magnoliopsida > Alismatales > Araceae > Zantedeschia > Zantedeschia hybrid cultivar. Next base: position 55,241,027 of record JARZZO010000002.1, on the reverse strand, counting down.
TTCAATAAAGGATCGTTCGCCCTTAGGTAACAGGAGAGGGAATGCTCTAGAATAGATTCGTAGAAGTCTCTGGCCAGAGCATAAACAATATCAGAAAAGATATTTTTGGATATTATACAGCGGAGTCTGATTCAAGTGAGTTGACCATCTAGGGTTTGACAGTTTACCATACCCTAGGTTAACTCGAGAGCATTGTGCGAACGAAGGATTATAGCCACGTGGTAATTGCGGACGGACAGGTTCTATGAGTGGGTTGCTGAACCTCATTACCTTCCGAGATCATGCGGTGTCGCTTAGCACCCAACTTGATCGAAAGTTCATCTGAATTTACATGAGATGTTAATTCGGTTAACTAATTAGTTAATATCTAGATATTAATTAATTACAATAAGTCAATAACTAGTTATTGGACTTAACGGGCTTAAAATCGAACTAGTCAATGGGCCTAGAGGATCACACATAAATAGATTCTCAGTCGGTGGTGTTTAAGTGGGATTTATATTAAGTTGAGGACTTTTGTGAAAAGTCGCGCCAACTTAATATATATACGCGCTGTTGAGAAACCATGGGCCAAGCTCCAGGGTTTCCCCATGTTTGTCTTCCCCCCTTTCTCTCTCCTCCTCGTCTGGGCGCCCCGTTCGAGGCACCGGGACATTCTCCGTCTCCGCTGCGCGCGCTTCCTGAACGTCGGAAATTTCCGTTCGCAGGTTTGCGGACATCGTTGCGGCGACGGATCTTCAGTGAACGAGCTGATATGGACGAGGGAGCGAGGACGAACTACCGCGGAGGATCGCATGGATACTGCTGGAGGCCGGACGGTTATGCGGTTCGCGGCATCGCCTCGACGGAACCGAGACGGAAGCGGATTCGAATCCGCGCACGGTAATAAGATTACACCCGATTTTTCGATTTATGCTTTTCGTTCCGAATCAAATCAACGGGCATCGGGCGGGAATTTATTCTTGATTTCCGCTGCGTTCTTTGCGTCCCGCCTGAATCCCAACAGCTAATAGGCTAATGATACTATGTTATGCATATTTAATTCATGAAATCATGCTGATAAGTAAGAATAGATGCTCCTAATATGATTTAGTTGTTTTAAAGAACATTATTAAGACTTAATTATGAATATATATGATCTGGTTGCAACATGTATAGATGTTTAATTATCATATCATTTTCTTTATGTATATGTATGAAAACCTATGAATGTTGAATTTTGAGCTTGTTGAGTTCTACGTGGACTTACCCTTGCAAGATTAACTATTTTTCAGGTAAGGAGAATCTTATTGGTGAGGGCAAAGAAGGAGAGGATCAAGAAGCTTGAGTTTAAAGCTTTGACTATCTAGAAATAGGTTTATTTTCTATTTATTTAATAGCAAGAGATGGGATAGGTTTTATTTCAGCGTAAGTGATGTAATTTAATTTGTGGATATTTAGTGATCCTGAACATGAAACATTGTCTTTATTTGTCAGCAGTTGTTAATAGTGAAATTATCTTGTGGCAATGATGGTTGGATCATTTTATTCGTGCTATTTTATGTGATTGCTCATCTGGAAAAATATGTAAGTGGATGTTTCGGTGGTTCTCACTATGGTGCTACCCTGTCGGTTCGCTATAGGCCGGCACAACCGAACAGGGTCGGCAGGGGCACCACAATTTCGAAAGTGTACCTAGCGAGGTTGGGCTAGAGGTCTTTATATAGGGTTTAGGGTCCCCTTAGAGGCCAACTGTGATCGAGGAGGGTAGATCCTGGCCAGATTTTCCCTTCAAGTCGGAGATTGGAAGGATTTCTTGTTATGCCCAACACTTTTACAACACATTAATGTTTGTTATTCCAAAATTCTAAGATAATTCCTTAAGCTTATAGTTCTATCCAGTAACCTGTTGGCATTAACTTTGCTATGATTTTTCATATATATGATTATGTTGGCTCTTTAAGTGACTATTTTGTATATAAAAGTATATATTTTAACTTATATGTAGCACTTTGATAATTTAAATTCAAAATCTATGCTCATCCTTCATTGTCATTTGATCTCTGTTAATTTGATTGTGCCATCTATGATTTGATTCATTTAGACATTGCCATCTTAAGAAGATTGTAGGGCCTTATTCCGATGTAAGCATCTATATTAGATAGGACATTTGAATCCGAGGGCAACGGGTGGAATTCTGATTTCCGGCCAGCTAAACTAGGGGACGATGATACATAACGCCCTTGCGATTTGATGTTGGGTGGGACTTAGACTCTCCGATTTTACGTAGTAACTAAGATCTCTGCATCATTGCCTAGATACTTTGATCTACGTGTAAGGCTCCTTATATTGTGGTTTGGATGCATGTTCGTTATGATACGATTTAATTTGTTTCATTAACACATAAATCTGAAATATTTGCTCTATATGTTCATTTGAATTCAGCTTAATCATTTGAATCATTTGATCATCATACTTATTAATTTCTTTGGAATCATATGAATATGTCTTAATCTTATGAGAATCGGATTTGATAAGTTATTAGGCCATGATATTTGATATGCTCAGGGGACGTCTATGCATAATACCCTGACAATTTGATATGTTATGTTCGATATGTGACACGTTTTGATCATAGCTAGTAGAATTTGATATGTCTAATATGAGTTCAATCATGCCATATATGTTATATGTTAATTGATGTATTCATATTATTAGAAAATACATTTGATTTGATAAGTTTATATATGACCATATTTTTATTATGTTCTTATTTGAGTTATATGGAGAACTGTGTAAGATCATATTTAGTATAATTATATAATATGATTTGCAAACTTACTATATGTTAAGTCATGTGGATGGTTTGAAACCTATTGAGTAGTTGTACTCATAAGTCCTATTAATATTTTTAAAGTCTGAAAAAGTGAATCTAAAATTTAAGCGGACTTTTGATTGAAACATTTGACATCGATCTTTAAAAAGTTATCTACATTTAAATTTACAATTTTCTTAGATTTGATGTAGCAGATATAATGAGAGATTGATGTATTTTTTTTTATTTGGTGAAATTGAGAATTTATATACAAATTGATAGATATTTAATTTGTGAACTTTGGTATTGACTATGCTTCGATATTTTAGATTAATTGATAGTTATGACAATTATTTAAATCGCCTTGTGGTTGTTTAGCTCTTATATATATTTGTTATGATAAAATTTATTCTGAGATTACGTAGTTAGAGTCTGAGTAATAATAATAATAATAATAATAATAACAACTCATATTCAGGGCATAACAATATTAGAACGGAATACCTAGATTCATATATGGCACAATCAGATTAATAAAGATCAAATGACGACAAAGAATAAGCATAGATTTGGAATTTAAATTATCCAAGTGCTACATATAAGTCAGAATACATACTTTTAGATATAAAATAGTCACTTAAAAAGTTATCATGGTCACATAAGAAGAAAATCATAGTAAAATTGATGCCAACAAATTACGTGATAGAAAAGTAAGCTTCAAGAATTTTCTCAGAATTTTCAGAATAAGAAATATATTTTTCGGCATCAAAACTAATTTTCAGAACTGGAAAATCAACAAATAGGCCGAATATATCAAAGAAATTCAAAAAATTGCTAAACTTGATGAACATGTCAGACATATCAAATTGTTTTGTTCGATATGTGATACGTTCTGATCATGGCTAACAAAATTTGATATGTGTGATATGAGTTCGGTCATGTTATATGCTATATATTAGTTGATCTATTCATGCTATTAGAAAACATATTTGATTCTATAAGCTTATGTCTGACCATGTTTTGTTTCGTGTTCTTATTTAAACTATATGTAAAACTGTGTAAGATCATGTTTAGTATAATTGTATAATGCGATTTATAAAATATACTATACGTTAAGTCATATGGATGGTTTGAAGCCTACTGAATGGTTGTACTCATAAATTCTATTAAAATTTTCAGGGTCTGAGAAAGATAATTTGAAATTTGAGGAGACTTCTGATTGAGGCATTTGACATCTTCAAGAGGTTATCTATATTTAAATTTACAGCTTTAGATTTGATGTAGTAGGGATATTTTAATGAACATATGTTTGAATATGTTTAGGTATTTTGGAATAATTGATACTTATACATTTGTTTAAATCGCCTTGTGGTTGTGTAGATTTCATATATGTTTGTTGTGATGAGATTTATTATGAGATTACACAGTTGGATCCTGAGTTAAAAAAAAAAAGACTCAGATCCGGAGCATAACAATATGGTATCAGAGCAATCATGAGAGTTTAAGCATACACAACCATCTAATCTTAAGTCATACCAATTGATCTTAAAGGATACAATGAAGTTTATGATTAATATAATCTTGAGTTTTAATTAGTAATTAGGATAATCTAGTTTCAAGCTGACTAAGAGATTTGGTGTAGGTGATTGTAGACGTTGTATTTAGCTAGTTCCCAAAATTAGACTTATATAAGAGAATTCTTAGTATGAATGGGGATTAAAAGGATTAAGTTTTATCTTTTTAAGGGAAAGCCAGCTATAGGATACATATGTACCACCTGCTTATACATTTATGATAGATTTGTTAAACTATTGAAAATTAACCTATTCTTAATCATGATTCTTTGATAATTAATAATAAGGGAAGCTTTGATCACGATATATATTCATATATTTAATTAACAATTTATTCATCTACATTTACTTGTGTTGTCCATGAACTAGAAAGAATCGATTAACACTTTAAAATGCTAAAGTAAGATAGTGCCCCTAAATTTCATAAGTGATTTTTATTTAAGTCTATGACATGTGTTTGGGTCAAGATTTTGGAATGAGTAACTAGAATCATACTGTCACAACTGATCCTTTAGTCGTTAGTACTTTTACGAAAAAGTATAGAGACCACATCGGATATAAGTTTACTTAATAGTGAATGATCTTATACCATAAATGTATTCTCTCAATTTGTTATAATACTAAGAAGATACTTGTAGACATGTGTATAATCCTTTCAAAGTGATCCATTAGGCCACCTATACGCATATACTTAAGTATTTCTATACTATTATTTAGGTTTTATCTTTGAATATAAATATAAATTACTTCTAATTTCATGATGCTATCCTACACATACATAATCTATAAATTAATTAGAAGAGTGGATCTGTGAAGGATATTTGGGAGTTAAACATATTATCTTAATTGGATATTAGATCTATCTACTTAAAGCTATCAAATTATAAGCAGAACATTGATGACTCATGTTTCTATTCGATCTCCAAAATATTATAATTGTTTGAAGAATAAATGATTCTTTAACAACATATTGTGATGTTGGGACTTTTATGTATCTCAAGTTGAAAATACCCATAACAATTAATTGACATACTCTTATGATATTCTAAGTATTTTTAGAGAGTAATTATAAGCTACGATGAGATTGTTATGATCACGATATGTATCCTAATTATTTTTTATACATACTCAACCATATGAGAGTAAGTTAATCATCAATCTCTTTCCATTCTATACCCTTAGCAATGTGGGGATAAGTTTATCTATTAATTAATTAGCTTGATTAAGTAGATCGGACATCAAGTCTATAGACACATTAAATCAAAAGTGTATATTAATCTCATTACAATGCTCCTCAAACATAGATTTATTTATCGTAGTGATTTGATCTTAATTGAGTAATCTCTTAATCTTATTCTATGGCTTTAAAAGTTAATATGAGTAATATATTAATATCAAGATAGATTATAAGAATCTATCAAATTTTGAAGACGAAATTTCTTTAAAGGGGAGAGGATGTTATGCCTAGCATTTTTATAACACATTAATGATTTTAATGATTTTAAGGTAGACTAATTAACTAATTATGAGTCCATTAGTGAGTAAAAATAATTTGATTTAGTCCAATTAGCCTAATTGTGAAAGCCCATTAGTTCAATTATACTACCAAGAATAGTCCACTAATTTAATTCAAATTCTGGATTTGATGTATTATATAACAACATAGTAAAATAATGATAAATTTCTGTAAAAAATTCGGGTTAAGGCATGGTTGGTATAGTTGGAAATAGCATGAAAATATCTATAACTTTGTGGAAGATCATTTTTATTAGTTTAGATATTTTAGAGGTCAAAAATATTGATGACCAGTTTTAAAAAGGATTGCCCATAGAAAAAACAAGTCTTAATCGGACTAGAATTTTAATTAAGAAATAAAAGATGGTATAATTAAAGTTAACCACGACGTGAAAAGTTATATATGACATATTTGAGTTATATTAGAAGTAAAACATAATACATTTGAGTATGGTTAAGATTCTAGTTAGTGGGTAGAAAATCATAATTAGAATCGTACTTGAATTAAGATTTTGTACACATATTTATTTAACACAGTTCTGATTTTTTAAGCATAACTTCATATATAAAATTCTAATTTAAGTAAGACAACTTCTATTATAACGATGTCTTAAAATTTTAGATGCTTTACAAAGACCATATGTTTAAAATAAGTCGTTTACTAGTCAGAATTATGACATCTTTGAAAATGAAATCTGTCAGATTTCTAGATTTAGAGTACTCAGGACAACAAATCAATAAAATATTGATAACTTTATATAAAAATGTCTAAAAATAGTGATATTAGTGACATTGAAAAGATAATAAAAAGTTATAAAATTTTATAGAAGATAGATTTTCCTAATTCAGACGTTTAAATAGTCAAATTTAAAGGTATTCAGAAAAGAAAATTGCAGGTAGCGTGAACAAAGTCTGATTTTTACTAAGAAGTGACTTTAACTTAGATATTAAGTTATGAAAAGTTAGAGTTCGACCCCAACAAAGAAAGAGAGTATTAGTGGTTGTATTAGGAAGAGAAATATGTATAAATAGAACTTTGAGGCCATGCATAAGTTTTTTTACATACAGTTCTTTTCCAAAGATAAGTTCATGATGTGTTATTGAGAGAATATAGTTTATTTATGGTTATTTCTTTTAAAATTTGATTCTAATCAATGCTTTATATTATTGGAGGCTTAGAGAACATGGGAAAGAGCTTAGAAGAATAAGAAACTATAGATAGATAGCAAAGAAGTTATAAGAGAACCAAGAACCGATCTTTTTTTAAGAAGTAGATGGATAACTCTAAGCATGATCTATTTTATATTAGAAATTATATTATTTTTAAAAAAATTTAAAAGCTAATCCATTGATAAAAAGTTTGATCTATATTATTACTTCATTATCATCAAGTTTTATATTTTTATGATCTTCTTTACTATTTATTTCATGATTATTATCTCAGCATATGCAATCTGTCCATTCAATCTATTTTGTTTTCAACTGTTATCACCTGAGTTACATATATTTGTTCTCTTTTGTTCAATATCCAATTGAGTTAAAATTTTGATAGAAGTCTATTTTATATGTTATCTTTATGTTAAATAAATTTCATAATTTTTTTGAGTTTGTTTGATTCTTATTCTAAAAGTTTCTTCTTATAGTATATAATCTTTTCAATTTTGAAATCCCAAATTGTAGATCTTTTATCTCACTTGATTCAGGTCCAAATCATGACAAATTTTCTAGATACCTTTGTTATATAGTCCTTGACTTCTCAGATCATTCTTCTCATACTACTTATTTTGCCCTCTATTTTAAGTTGCTAAAATTATATTAATTTAGAATTTTGTAAACGAAGCGGGAATCTAAAATCATTTCAAACTAATTCATAAATTGATGAAACTTTGTGAACTCTTTACATATAACCTATTTGAAATGTTCACCAAGTTTTGTAATTTTCTTAATCGTTTTGATATTCAGCCTATTTGTTAATTTTTTAATTATGAAAATTAATCTTAATGGCCGAAAAATATGTTTGTTATTTTAAAAATTTTGAGATAATTCCTTAAACTTATATTTCGATTCAGTAACATGTTGGCTTCAACTTTACTGTGATTTTTCATATATATGACCATGTTGACTCTTTAAGTGACTATTTTGTATATAAAAGCATATATTTTGGCTTATACTTATATGTAACACTTTAATAATTTGAATTCGAGATCTATACTTATCTTTAGCGTCATTTGATATTTGTTAATCTGATTGTATCATTTATGATTTGATTCATTTGGATATTGCCATCTTAAGGAGATTGTAGGGCCCGATTCCGATGTAAGTATCCATATTAGATAGGGCATTTGAACCTAAGGATAATGGGTGGGATCATGATTTTCAGCTGACTAAACCATGGGACAGCGATATGTAACACTCTAGTAGTTTGGAGTTGGGTGTGACTTAGACTATCCGATTTTTTATAGTAACCAAGATCTCTGCATCATTGTCTAGATGCTTTGATATACGTGTAAGGCTCATTATGTTATGGTTTGGATGCATGCCCATTATAATATGATTTGATTTATTTGATTGGCACATAAATATAAAATCTTTACTCTATATGTTCATTTAAATTTAACTTAATCATTTGAATCTTTTGATCATCTTGTTTAGCTATTCTTTTGCAATCATATGAATATGTTTTAACTATATGAAATATGATAAGAATCTGATTTGATAAGCTATTGCATCATGATATTTGTTATTTAATATGAGATATCCTTAGAAGACGACAATACATAACGTCTTGGCAATTTGATATCTTCTGTTCGATATGTGATACATTTTGATAATGTTCAGTGGAATTTTATGTCTTTATGAGTTCGATCATGTCATATATGCTATATATTAGTTGATCTATTCATGTTATTAGAAAATACATTATTTGATAAGCTTATACTTGACCATGTTTTTATCATATTCTTATTTGAGTTATATGTAGAACTGTGTAGATCATTATTAATATTATTGTAGAATGTGATTTATAAAATTTACTATACGTTAAGTCATGTTGATAGTTGGAAACCTACTGAGTGGTTGTACTTACAAATCATATTAATGTCTTCAGAGTCTGAAAAAAAGAATCTGAAATTTGAGGTGACTTCTGATTCATGCATTTGGTATCTTCAAGAGATTATCTAGATTTAAATTTATAATTTTCTTAGATTAGATGTAGTAAGGATAACGAGTGATTGATGCATTTTTCTTTATTTGGTGAGATTGAGAATTTATATACAAATTGATATATATTATAATTTGTGAACTTTAGTATTGGATATGTTTGGATATTTTAAAATAATTGATGATTATGACATTTATTTAAATCGTCTTATGGTTGTTTAGTTCTCATATCTGTTTGTTATGATGAGATTTATTCTGAGATTACGTAGTCGGAGTCTGGGTTAAAAAAAAAAAAAGTAAGATCTGGGGCGTAATATTCCTAATATTAAAAGTGTTAGTATATTGACAGATTTTTCGTACTTCTCTTAGTGGAACCCAAGTCATAATTGGATTCTCTTGAGCTAAAAGGGACTTCCCTAATAGGGGTTTTGGTTTGTATTGAACTCTTGTTGGCATCCCATTAGAGGGTGGACTTGGATCTGTCCCCTTGAGTGGGCTACTTGCTTTTTGGATTATTGGATTAGTCTCGAGTTCGGACAAGGCATTTCTTGGTTCCCACTAGTCCAAGGTCTAGGAGTGAATAATCTAGTCTTCAGACTACAGAATTGAGCCGACCCACTTATTGTTGGACTGAGTAAAATTCCCACCCTTTGTAGCCAAAAAGTAAAAAAAACTTTTAATTTTTTTAAGTCAACCTCGCCATCTCAAGATTCTAACATGTTTGTATAACTTGATCTCCTACAGAACAATAAAAAAAATAAAAAATTAGACTCTATTTTATTGGACTCAACTCATTAAGGGTATTTTTTTACTGTTCATTAAGGTTTGAGTTTTTTTTTTTTTTGGAAATATATTATAGGAGATTAGTTTGTACGAACATGTTAGATATAATACCGACCTTGAAAATTTCTCTCCCGTCGTTTGCACCTAATGCGATGCAGCAAGTATTATTCATCAAAAGATCAAGAAAAGCAAAATGCTCACCAGGCCAGGTTGAAAGAAGATCCAACATGGCAAGTAGGGAAAGGAATCATTCTCCATGATGATCACAAGATAGGAAGATAGGAATGTTACTTTCTCAACATTATTTTCTTAAGTAATATTAGCTGCACCACATGCAATGCAACAGGTTGCTGCACCACATGAGGTGCAATAAAATTTCAAATATTTTTATTTTTTGAATTTTTTTATGATTTGGCCCATCATAATCGGCATGTTTGTACAATCCATTGTCTGATCTGACGTCCCAAAAAATTCTAAAAAATAAAAAATAGGTCCCAATGGATAGTAAATGTTTGAGACGTCTGATCAGAAGATCAAGACGTATAGGCATGTCGAGCATGATGAGGCTACCATAAATCAAATTTTAAAAATAATAAAAAATAATTTATTGATGTAACCATCTAATCTCAACAGATCAGGTAGCTACCCACTTGTGGTGAAGACTGCACCGCACCGCCAACAATGTAGCTAGTCCAACTCTATTTTCTTTGAAGGAACACGTTCAGTTAGAGCTCAGCCCATTTCCTTGTCTCCTTCTACTTGCGTCGAGATGTGGATATTCCTACATGAATACTTCATAGTGTTAGAAGATTAGCCTAGTTTTTGGCGTGCTTGTGAGTATAACGAATGTGCATATGAATTTTGCATCGATTTTAGATATTGAAACAGTAACGAACTTTTGCATGTATTGTACAAATCTGAGACTAAAACGATAGTTCTAGAGTAGGGATATAGTAGGAAGAATTTAGAAGATGGGGCAAAGACTTGCGATGACCAAGCATGTGTTTGACAAAATGTTTACTTGAGAGCTGCTTTTACCTCTCGAATTTAAGGTTAAAAGTATTAGATAAAAGTGAGTTCGAAGTAAATGGTTTTATTAGTTAATTTCCTTCCAATAATTTTGTTTTAAAGTCCTAATTCATAACTTCCATGTAAAAATGTATAAATATTTTATAAAATATAATCTCAACATGTCAAAATAACTGGGCCAAGTATTAAAAAAACATGAGAAATACTTGCCGCGATGCCACTTGGTGTTGCGCTGGGCATATTACAATAAATATCCTTTTAAAATTTTTTAAAGTTAGACCCTTGTTCATATAGGCTAACATATGATCGAATGACTTAAAAAACTTTTAAAAATCAAAGAGCTAAGATCAATAATATTTTTTTACTTTTTATAATTTTTTAGACTGTCCAATTAGAGTATGCTAGTAAAGATAGATAGTGCATGTGAGATTGACTTTAAAAATTTATTTTTATATCTATTGCAATACCCTGAAGGAAAGCACTAGGGAGATGGAAACAAGTATGACTCCAAGAACGTAAAAATATTTTCAATCCAACTTGTCGGCCGAGAGCACGTGTAACGACCCGCCACCTTATAATCGGGGATCTGATTACTAAATGGGTACCGAATCATTAATTTGGAGCCAAACTATAATCTAGATAAGTCTGGGAAATAAATAATTAACTAAGCTAAACATTCACATCGCATTGAATTAAAAAGGAAGTGTAAGAATTAAAAGTTATTACAATGCGACTTGACACAGCAAATAATTACATAACTCAAACTGAAAAGAAATAATTAAGCGTACATGCCAGAAAATAAAATAACAACTACATCAGGGCATATCCTGGAATAACGGCTGCTGACGCGCAACCCAAAGCAGCACTCTCCTCGCTAAGCCTGCCTGCAACCCTTACCTGAAAACCACAGGGGTGAGTCTCAACAAAAAGACTCAGTAGGGATCCTTCGATCCCCACCACCCACTCACGTACCCACAAGTACAGTAACACATATAAAGGTAAAGTAAACAAGTAAAGCAGTAATTACTACTCCTAATTCTCGATATAAACTACATGCATTCGGAATGTAACATGCATATCTTAGAAAATATTCTACCAAGGAGCCCACCACCAGTGTCTCGTCAAAACACGTCAACCACACAACCAAACGTGGGAAACACCGACCCGCTGAGACCAAACAGTAACCACTCGGATAGCACGCTAGCTACTCCGGCCCAACTGGCTCAGGTGGTTACTCCTTCCCTCAGCACGAGTGACACTCCACAGGTACCACTCCTACACCGGTACTAGCTAACCCCGGGGTTCACCAGGTGACCTTCTCTCACTAGGCGTCACCCCGCCACTCCCACACCGGCGCTGTGTCCCTCCCACACCGACACAGGGTGGCAAGCGCTACAACTATCACTCTAGGTCCACGGTCGCACGAAACACAACACAGTGCGATCCGATCACATAAAAATCCTTATCCTCGAGTACGATTTCAAACATGCAATAAACCAAACTATCTAACAGTGTGAAGATATGTTAACAGCATGAATTAATGTGATTCTGTCTTGAATCGCGTCGCCCAAGGCCGACGCCATTCAAGCTTCCTAAACTGGTTCATGAAATCTCGGCCTCAGAACCTGGCCTAAAAGGCGTCGTCCAGGCAAGTCGCCTTTCTAAAACGCGTCGCTGTCTCTGGATGCTCCTCAGTCCAGAAACAGAGTCTGTTACTGGGCTAAATCGCGTCGTGGGTGGGAGCCGCCTTTCAAAAAGGCGTCCCTGTCCCTCGACGCCATTTAGTCCCGACAGATAGGTTCTCCCCTCCGCTTCCCCCAATCCACAAGGTGGGATTTCTCCCCAAAACATACAAAAAGGGCCACAAAGCATAGAGGCGAAGGAGGAGAACCTAACTACCCATTAGAACACCCAATTTCTCATTTCATGCATTTAGTATTTTCACCCCAAAACGCCCCTAAACATGCTTCAAAGCGGGAAAACATGATTTTTAAATGAAATCCTACGGGGATCGTCACCCTACCGGTTACTCGGACTCCTCCTAGCTCCAAGCTGCCAACCCATCTCGCCCCACGCCGCCGCCGGTACCGCCGTGGACGCCGTTACTCCACCGGGACGTCGGCCGCCGTCTGGAGAGAAAAATGCCGCGGAGGAGATGGTGGTAGTAGTGGTGGGAGTTGGGAGGTTATTGGAGTGGAGGGAGAGGTGAAATGAAGGGAGGAAAAGGAAGGAGGGGGAAAGGGGCCGCTGGTGCCGCCAGAGGAAGAGAGGAGAGAGGAGAGGAAGGAGGGAAAGAAAGAAGGGTTCGCGGGGTCAACCAGAAGCTGGGTAAAACGCGTCGTGCACGTCCGACGTCTTTCAGATGACAAGACTGGGCCGTACACTGACAAGTCAGGGTCGTACTCTGAATGGCGTCGTCCATCCAAGACGCCATTCAGACGATATGACCGGGGCCGTACTCTCACGACCCAAGGCCAGCCCACGTGGCGCTCACGTGGCACAGCCTAAAACGCGTCTACATTGCTGGACGCCTTTTAAACCGCGTCGAGCAGGCTCGACGCGAAACAGAACAGAGTCTCAGCCCCCATCAGGGTCTGAACTACGGGATCCGACCCCGAAAACTGACCCGATAACCGGATCCGAAAACCTCAATCCTTACAGCACGTATGGCAGGTCGGCGGACTCGGCACCATCCTACCATAACTAGTGATCATCGATTTCCTTTTTTATGGGTTGTCCAGTTGAAAATCGGATTATATGAATATGTAGAACATCTTGAGTGCCTTCAATTTTTTTTTATTTTGTCTGCAGTGCCAGACAACATGGCATCATAGCGTCAATCTGTTGAGAATTACTTGCTGCAAACTCTGCTCTAGATGAATGGCATAATATTTTTATTAAAGTTAAAAAACCATGTCAACTAGGTATCCACACGATTTAGAACAAAATTGGGAATTTGCAATAAATAAGGATAACTTCATAGCAACTACTCTTGTATATTAAATTTCAAAATGCCAATGTCTCTTGAATATTATCCTACATACCTTTACAGAATAAGTATATGTATCAAGTATGCCATTTCAATGGCATAATGAAACATTTAGAGGAATATGCCATAACCATGACAATTTTGAAACATCAAATATATTAGAAGGGTACATAAGATAGTGTGCAAATAAGTATGATATTTTTGAAATTTAACATATAAGAGCGATGATATAGAATTATTTACAAAAATATTTTTTTTATAAATAATATCCTAACACAAAAAACTTCAAAATTTTTATTCTATAATAAATCATAATTTATAAGTGATGTGAATGATGATAGACTTAATATTAGGGAATTCTCTATGTATATGATGATTACACTAGACTGAGTTGAGAAGTAGAATTGCAAATAGGCTGTCTTCTTTGTCTGCTCGGCCTTCTCCACCTTTGTGTTGGGTTCACTGTGTCGAGATCCGACCGAAAAACGCAGCGGTGGCATGCCTTGTCAAACCCATTTGATGAAGGAGGGATTGGCTTCCGTAGGATGCATGAAGTTCACACAGCTCTTAGAATGAAAGCTTGCTGGTCACTGGTTAATTCTCAAGGATTGGATCTATCCCGTTTCGATCGTTGAAATAAAATCAGAGTAAATCGGATTTACCTTGCACGGATTTGAATCCGCGTTCGTTTTTCGGTTCCGTTGGAGCGATGCCGCAAGTCGCGCAGATGCCCGACCTCTAGTGGTATCCACGCGGTTCTCCTCGCGATGGATCGTCCTCGCTTCCTCGCTCGATTCGACGTTCGTGGATCCCGTCTGGCTTCGCGTAATCCGCCGCAACATGCAGATTTAGAATCTCCCGTCGGACGGAAGGCGGAGCGGTCAGGAATTGAAGCGGAGTCTCTAGAGGGCCGGCCTCGTGTCGTGCGTCTGGAAGACAGGATAGAGATGGAACGACGGCTAGGTTAGGGTTGCTTGCCCTCGACGTAACGCCCGTTCTTTTATAATAAGTCTATTTGCGTTTTTTCGTAAAAACCCAAACTTATCCGAAATCCTGTCGGATTATCCATCAACTTGAAAACCATTTGTGTGTGACCTTGTAGGCCCAAATACCAGTACAGTTAATAGCCCATTAAGCCCAGTAACCCTTTATTGAGCCACAGAATTAATTAATATCCTTATATTCAATTAATCAGCCGAATTTGATATCCCACAATAAATTCGGACGGACTTCCGATCACGTTAGATGCCAAGTAACATCGCGTGATCCTGGATGGCACTGGGGTTATCTCAACCCTCTATTGGAACCTTTCCGTCATTGGTTAGCACACATATATAATCTTTCATCCGTACAATGTTCCCGAATCGACCTAGGGTATGGTTTACTGTTAAACCATATTCGGTCGATTCACTTGAATCAAATGCCGCTTATCTGAATCCGATAACTCCTTATCGAACACAGAGTCCACCCTGGCCAGGGACTTTAAGCGCATCATTCCCAGAACATTTTCTCTCAAACTACCGAGAGCGGATGACCCCGTATTGAACACACAATTACCTTCGAAGGCATTTTCCTGAACCCGATTGCTTGACTTATTGATAACCCATGGTTATGGATTCGTTAGTCAAGGTCAAAGTCCAGAAACCTACCAACAAGATATCTTTGGCGTCTCAGGTCCAAAGATTATCTACGCAACCGTGACAAAAAAATCGAGCTGGTTAACAGTGAGGTGTTTACCATCCAGCGATTCATAGTGAGATCAGTTCAGTGAACTCATTCGCCGATGAGCACCTACAGGTACAACATAGTGTCTCCACACAAGTGACTTATAGGATCTGTCACCCTCATCATATGAGTTGAAGTAACCTATACTAGTCTATCCGGATGTTCGATGTCCTATCTCAAACATCCTATAACTAGGAACAATTAAGAACATGTGTTTATAAGTCTTCGGTCCTGTAATTATGATCTCATCATAATTTGTAGACTGTTGCACATGTTCATGGACTTCATCGTGATACGATAAACATAGATCGAATTAATTACACACAATGAATTATTGCCATTTATTAATAATCTGAATCAGTACATAGTATCGGATTGGCTTTGAGACCATCTAATACTAACACTTTGGGACCCCCCCTCTGGCTTTCTTGTAGGAGGGGAGGGGGCACATCTTTGTAGGTTTATAGTCCCCCTCCCCTTCCCCTCACTTTATGGGGGATCATTCCCTCTCTTGGAGCATTTTGCTCAAGACCTTGCGTCCTGCTTTTTCCCCCGTATGAGATTTTTGTCCCTGCCTTGGCTCGAAAGGACTTTCTTCGGTTAGATCTGAAGGATCCTGGCAATGGCATCTGCTTCCTTCCGATCTTGTTCTCCATCATCTCCATTCTCCATTTATTTTTAACTTCTTTGCTCATCCTATCCAATATAGGGTTCTTCCTTCCGCTCATCCTATCCCCTTCTCCCCTTCTGCATGTTTCCCTTCCAAACCACTTGGCTTCCTCTTCCATGCCAACTTCTTTCAACTCCACCGTCCATATTAGCTTAGATCTTTAACGCACCTCCTTGGAACACTTCAGCCCTATTCTATCTCTCTACCCCCTACCTTGATGGGTTTGCCCATCTTCTATCTTCTCCTTAAGGAGCTTTACAGGTGGAGTTCTTGGCAAATGTCGAATATGTCCAAGTATGAGTGTTCTGTAGGATATGGTTTTGATCGTTTCTTGTATGAAGTGTCTGCTCTGAGCAAGTCAATGCACTTACCTCAAGTTGAATGAAGTATGACTTTTCTCTTGTCTAGAAAAAAAAAAAAAAGGTTACACTAAAGATTTTTTGTACATACATATTTTATAAGAGATTTTTACTATAATCTTATAGAGGTTTTCTTAAGGGAGGGGCATCCAATGGCAATTCAACGTTTCCCGAGGGAGCATCCCTTGGAAGGTGACTGATTGGTGACACTAAGGGGCACGATGAGTGAAGCAACATGAAAAGTTGGATGGACGCGACGTACAAAAACGAACTACCTATGGCACAACGAAGCTGGAAGGGAAACTGGTGCTCCATGCGGTAGGAAAAGTGTTCTATCATTTCAAATGTCTCAAGCCGAGCAACATCGTTAGATTGGCCTCCCTGTGTATGAACGCTACATGTCACCTATCCTTTTTTACCTACCACGATGGGTAGGGACGACTTCCTAGACAGGCCTGGTGTGATCAGAACAGCTGATTGGACATCGGATCACTCCTTGCTACACTCACGCGCCAAGGAGTGGGAGGCAAGTGAAGGAGGAGAATTTTTCTTGGTCCAATAACAAGTGGACTACCCCAGTAACGCAGTCAGAAGCGTAGATTATTTGCCCTTGGGCCTTGACTCAGTGGGAACCAAAGAGAAGCCTTGCCCGGGCCCAAGATCAATTTAGTAATCCAAAAGCAAGAAGCCCACTCCAAGGCCCATTTGAGTCTGTCCACGAAGGGGGACCCTATGGCACCATTTGAATATGCGACAAACTAGGATCCGTAAGGAGATCTCGCTCCCCACGGACGAATCCAATCACGACCGGGGACATGTTGGAAGGATTCGTAAACCTGCCTAAGCATGGATAATTTCCCCAACAAGAGCCTTTTTTATTCAGGTCTTGACGGGAAGGCCTTCCTAAAACTAGGCTTTCTTGATTGGGATTGACCTCCAACAGGTTCTGAACCACTATATGAGGACCCATAGTCCAACCTGAAAATGTACACTATATGGAACCCAGATCTCCCCTACTTCTTTCCCTTCGACCCCAACTTTCTGATTTAAACATCGAAAGGATATCTCTTAGTCCTTTGCCGGGGGACCTTAATGGTGTTATCTTTTGTATGCCTATAGATTCCTGACCTTTTGATACTCGGTAGAAGGCTTTAATCGTGACAGACGAGGTTTTGGCCCAACAATCCCTAAAAACATCATATTTGGATTTATATTCTTTATTCATATATTCTCATCAATACCCTGAAATCTTCAAAATATTACATTTATATTCTTCCATCAAACTAACGTGAATCTCAATGACAAATGCTAAAAGATTCCATAAATCATGATAACATCGGGGGTGTCGGGGGTACATATGCAAAATTTTAGTGAACTGAGGGGTGTATATGCACAATATTAGTGAATTAGGGGTATCTAAGCAAAAATTTTAGATAGAAGGAAATAAGTGCAACTTTTATGAAGATTATAGGGTATAGATGATGATATGAGAGAGTAGGGGTATAAATGCAAATATGATATTTTTAGGTGCATACATGCAAAAAACCCTTAAAATTATAAAATCATCTCAATTAGGCAGCCACATTGTTTGATCCAAATGGACACTTGAAATAAATAACAATAACTTCAATGAACTTTTCTTATATGTTAAAATTTTTAAAATGCCATATTTACTTGCATACTATCATGCATACCTTTATAAAAGAGTACATTTATCAAATATTTAATAAAACATTTGCACATATCAAATATGTCATTGCACTAGCAATTTTGAAAGATTATATGTACTAAGAGGATACCTAAAAAAGTGTGTAAATAAGCATGATATTTTTTGAACCTTCTAATTCTTAAGGTCCCGTTTGGTATCGGGATAAGCCAGGGATATGCCAGGGATATCCCCGTTCATCGTTTGGCATTGCAAAAAGTCACGAGGATAAGAGGGGTTAAGAGGAATAGGGATAAGGGAGCTTAACCCCATTTTTGGGGTTAGATATGGGGATAACTTATTCCACCAAAAAGGTGGAATGACTTATTCTTGCCCCTTAACCTCATTGTTACCCTCATTTGCCCCTTCTCTTGGTTCATAAAATAATAATATATTTAATTCTAATAATTATTTTATTACTATCTAATGACGTTAAATATATTATTAAATAAAATTATTAATCAAATCGATACCACCTATAGAATATATTATTATATTTATCTTATATATCATTATCTTTAAATAGTACTAATAAGTATTTTAATATATTATTATATATAATATAATATCATATATTATTATCTTAAATTAGTATTTGTACTTAAATTATTAGTATTAGTACTAATAAGTATTAGTATTACATCGTGTTCTTAAAATAATAATATAATTAACTCTAATAACAACTTTATTTCTAGTTAATGACATTATGTCATTAAATAGAAATATGAATCAAGCCAATACGGATGGAATATATTATTATACTAAATAATAGTAATAAGCATCTTTAATATATTATTATACATAATATAATAATATATATTATTATCTTATATAGTACTAATAAGTTTTTTAATATATTATTATATATTATAAAATAACATATATTATTATCTTAAATTAATATTAGTACTTATATTAGTAATATTAGTACTTACATACTAATATCAGTATTAATAAGTATTAGTACTATATTGGATTTATAAAATAATATACTTAAATTCAATAACGGCTTCATTACTAGCTAATGACATAATGTGTATTTTAATATATACTTTAATATATACTTAAATTCAACAATACTTAAAATAATATATATAATACTTAAATAAATCTATAAGCATCTTTAATATATTTTATATGTAATATAATAATATACATTATTATTTTAAATAACACTAATAAATATTTTAATAGATTATTATATAATATAATACATATATTATTATCTTAGATTAGTATTAGTACTTACATACTAGTATTAGTACTAATAGACATTAGTATTACATCGGATTTATAAAATAATAATATAATTAACTTTAATAATGGTTCATTTACTATATTGAATAATACTATTAAGTTTATTTAATATATTATTATATTTTAATTATATGTTAATTATGTGTAGTATAAATTGAGTGTCTTTAAAATATAATTAAATTCAATAACTTGAATTAAGTATGTTTAGTGTATCATGATACGAGTAATAAAAAATAAAAAAATATTTACACTTAATATACTACATATATATTGAATATATAGTTATATTACATAAAATAATATAATACCCATGTTACTTTAGATTAGAAGGGTAGTAATGTCTTTTTCACAACTTATCTTCCATACTGTGTTCATTTTCACCAAATAGAGAATATGATTAACTTTTTTCTTATCCCCTCACATACCAAACACATCACATAATAAGGATATGGATAAATTAATCTAGGTTAATTTATCCCTATTCTTCTCCTTTTCTATCCCGATACCAAACGGGACCTAAAGAATTTAGTATGTGCGGAAAACACCTTGTGAAAAATGTATATGTAAAAATTAACACTTTGTAAAAAATGTATATGTATTTTTTTTTAAATCTTTTCTTAAAATGAATCTTAATTTTTAAGTAATGTGAGCAACAATAGAAAAATTTACATGCATATAATGATTACGTACTCGAGACATTTTTACTTGTTCATAGGGTTTCTTTTAGATATATGGCAATTGTATGAGAGGTTTTTTAACAGGCGTGTACACACACACACTTATTTGCATAAATACCTTTAAGAATATCCTATTTCACGCATGTACATTTGCATAAATACCTTAAAAAATATCACGTTTATACCTACATCCCAACTCTCATTTATTTTCAATACCACTAAAATATCAAAAATATTGTAGTTATTCTCTTCCATCAAAATAAACGTGAACTCCAACTAAATATGTGTAAAATATTTCGTAATCTTGATAACATGAGGGGTACGTATGCAAGATTCCAGTGAATCAGAAGTACATGTGAAAAATCTTTACATTTCATTTAATAGCATTTTAACTGAAGGGGGTAAATTCAATATGTTTTTAGATTGTAGGGGTATGACAAATAATATATAAGAATTAGAGGTATGAATGTAAATATAAAATTATTATTAATATATATACAAAAATCTTTATATCATAAAATTTTTTCTTTACACAAAATTCTTTAAAAAATTATTTGTAGACGAGAAAATTAAAAAATCAAACGCACTCCGCCGCCGTAAGCAGTAAGCACGTCCACGTCTTTTCGCTGTCGTTTCTTCCCCGGCACACTTCCTATTCATCATTTTCCGCTTCCGCGCGCACCGTCTCTTCCGTTTCCCCGCGGAGCCCGCCATTTTTTTCCCCCGCCGAAGAGACGTCTGATGCTGCCGCCTCCATAGCTCAGCTCGCGCTCTCCTTCCACCCCAACCCGCAAACCCAGCAGCCGCCGCGACCCACGACGCCCAGGAGGAGGAGAAGGAAGAGAACACGCAGCTGCGGGGCGCATGCAGTCGAAGCGCGTCCTCCCGCCGCAGCGCCAAGGAGAACCCCCCCCCTCCGGTGAGCAGCTTAAACGTATCCCAAGTTCCAGTCTTTCTTCTTCTTCACCACCTCTGGTCCTCTGCCTGCTGCTTCCCATCTCTCCCTGAAGCCTGACCCCTTCTGCTTCTGTGCTCTGCTGCGTGCTCGTGCTGTTTGCACCGCAAAGATGGCGTCTTTTGGCCCAGCGTCATCGTTTCTCTCGCCCACCGTAAGGGATCCCGGCATCGTCGGCGACCAGTGCACCCTTCGCCAGCCGCGTCTCGCCGGCAACGCTGCTCCTGCGCCCTCCTCCGCGCCGTCGCCGCCACCTGAGGGCATCCCCTGTGACGCCCCCGTCGTAGCCGACCTCATCAGGACAGGCGCGGTCCCCGTCCCCGAGCTCGTCTTCCGCGGGTGGAGGAAGCCCGCCGAAGAGTGGAAAGCCTGGGTGGAAGCCATGGCGCGGGAGGACAAGTTCGTGAGGCTGTGGCGCGCGGCCGGCATCAAAGGTGCGATCTTTAACTCGATTGTGAACATTAGGCAGGCCGGCGCCGTGGTGCTGGCGCTCGTTGGGTTCTGGTGCCGCTTAACGTCGACGTTTGTGCTGCCGTGGGGAGAAGTTGGGTTCACACTCGAGGGTGCACACGTTCTCGGCAATTTGCCCGTGTGGGGTGCCCCGCTCCAGCGCCTATTGACTGAGGAAGAGGAGCGGCTGAGGTTGAGGCTGGTGGAGGTGAGGGAGATGCTGTGGGGGATGATGAAGAAATCGGGGAGAAGGGCTAGGGTTACTCACTCTCGTTGGCTTAATTGGTTTGTGAAATTGGAGGGTGATGATGAACTGCTGCATTTGGGCTTCCTGGTTTATTGGCTGTCCAAATTTGTGGTTCCTTGTAAGCCCTCGGATGAGGTGCCAGCGGTAGTGTTTGAGATTGCTGCTAGGCTTAGCAGAGGGGAGAGAATAGCTTTGGCGCCTGCTGTGACAGCAAATCTTTACAGTGACTTAAGTACAATCACAAAGTTGCTGTATGACTCCAAGGGTGGAAAAGGAGGGATCAAGATCGATGTTTGGGCGCAGTTTCGACTACTGCAGGTGTGGCTGTGGGAGAGATTTGACTGCCTGGGTCCCAAAGAACAGAATTCGATCAATCGGCATTCAAGGGTACGTATTGCACGTTGGGACAAGAAGCAAAACCAGCTGACATATTATGAGGCACTCGAGGCTTTCTATGATCCTCGATCCTTTGTTTGGAGGCCATACATAGATGAGTTAGAGAACTGGGTGAAGCCTAAATGGTATATGAGGGAGGAGAGGAGCATTGTCGTCGATGAGCACTCACCAAGTTGGGTATATGATGTTTTGACTATTCTCTCAGCTTCTGGACTCATAGGATTAGCTAGAGAAGATATTATTCCCATGGGACAATATAAACCATACCGTGTCTCAATGCAACTAGGGTACGATCAAGCCATCCCAACATCTTCTTGTCCATTAGTGGTACCATGGGATTCTAGCACTATGTGCCCAACAGGAATTGAATTCTATGTTCCGTCTACAATGAGGAAGTGCAGCACGTTAACAGGATATATTGAGTGGTGGGAGGACTACAATGTGAGCTATGAAGTAGTCCTGAAAGTGAGTGGGATTGACTTAAAAGAAAAGAAGAGTAATAAAAGAAAGATGAGCAATGCTAATCATAGCGATGACTCCAAAAAACTCTCCATGGATGGCAACACGAAGAAAAGCAGGTTACCAGGGGATGTAAAAGTCGAGAATGAAAGAGTTCATCGTGAAGGAGAAGCTAATTTTGCAGAGAATCCAAAAAATTCCAGTAGACATCCTGTTATTGAAGTGCTTGATGATGAAGATCCTGATGTAATAATTATCGAGAATGAACAAAGGGAAGATATGAATAAAAAATATCAGAAACATCATCATCGGTCACACAAAGGTGATGAAGATGAATCAGATTTTGATGATGTCTTAGTTGATGAACTGGAAGAATTTTTGACACAGGGTCTGCAAGCAGAATTGTTGTCAAATGTCAGTTCACCTTCATTCAGTGTCAGTGAAAAATCTGCAGAACATGATCACAAAAATGCAACAGATGCTACTGAAGCTGGGGATCATATTGGAGAAGAGGTAATTAGGAAGTATCCCAAGCTCTTTAGTATGATTCCCCAGTATCCACACTATATTGGCCTACTTCGGAGTAATGTTGATGTAGGCAACAAAAAGGCTGTCTACACCTCACTATGGTATAAACTTGTGAAACTCATGCAGAAAGCAATGAGGACAACATGTCAGACAAAGGCGTCTGAAATTGAGCAGTTGACAAAAGAAGCCTGGAGTCTAGAGAAGCTGGGTTTTGATGTCAGACACTTGATAGCTCGTCTGAAGCAACCTGACAAGAGACTCAAGAAACTAGAGTCAGCGAAAATAGCTCTCGAAAAAGCAAGGAAAAGTGTAAAAGAGGCTGAGAAACAATCTTCTTTGGAAAATATCGGCAGGACACGTGTATCGGATTTGTGGAAAGCAGTCACAAAGGCAGAGATCAATGTCTTGGATAGGGAATGGGATGTAGAGATACTGGGCAAATGTTTAAATTCAAAATGACAGGTAAATGTGGCTGCATGTGTTATACTTTGCTTTGAAGGCTTGAAGCATGTAAGTATTCCTTATTTATCTGATTTTGAGGCTTTGCTTGCTTTGAAATATAACATCCTTATTAAACATGATGGATTCTTTTTCTTTTTTTAAATGTTACAGTAGAGTCAGTGGGCTATTGATTTGCATTGGAAGGTCATTTATTTGCTATAGGTCCATGTCTAGTTTGTAACTACTGCCTTTTTTCTGCAAATACTTCTATCATTTCCTGTTCCTATTGTGTGTGAAGGTACAATGCTTTCTAAATGCTATCCCTTTTGTGTGTATCCAAAAGATTATGGTGAATCCCTTAAAGTATGAAAATGTACCATTATTCACGCGAAACTACCCATCGAGGAGAAATATGCAATTTTCTTGTATTAAAAATACTTATGATCGCTGACGTCGAGGCATGTTTTTTGGGTGGTAAGGAAATATTGTCATCCTGCAAGTGGGGTTATACAGTTCTTTCAGTTGTTATTTTTCTATAGCATATCTCTTACGATTGAGGGGTTTATGTGAAAAGACAAGCATAAATGTTGGGCCATAGTTTCATAACTTATAAGGGACATGGATGGCAGTATCGGTCGATACTGATACATATCGGTCGATAGGTATCGGTATCGGAGGGTACCAATACTGATATGTGCGGGTACCCTGATACCAGTCTTTATAGTTAAAAAAAATAAAGAAATATTTGTTGTTGGCTGGTACCAAGCCAAAATGGTCCGGTACTAGCCCATGCGGCCGATACTGATACGTACTAGTGGAGTCTTTTTCGGGGTACAAGGGTATATGTTCATTTGTATTCAATCAGCTTCCTTCTTGTATCAGTGAGTCGATTCATATTACATGTTTCTGCTAGGAATTGGGATAAGGTGATGAAGAATATGTAACTTTTGTTTTGTTTTTTTCTCAGCATGAGTAACCTCTCCTCAGCTGAGTTTGGATGTACTTCCTCTCTTTATTTCAATAAATTGGTGGTACACCAGATTTTCTTTGAAAAAAAATTGGTACCGGTACCCACCGGTACGGGTACCGATACCGAGATTGCCATCCTTGCTAAGGGATGCCTCGTATGCTAGATGCCAAATAATTTTTTTTGTTGGTAAGACTCCAAAGGGTGCTATTTAGAACTCTATGGGGTTCATTTGCTCAAAATTTCAAACTCTAACACATGGAAATAAAGGTCCCTATGCTATGGAAAATCAATCTAGAAAGGATAGAAGGGCATGGAGGAGGCAATTTCAGGTGCAACTGATGTGAGATTCTTGGTCAGAATTAGGACACTGACATGAGAATTCTACAAGTGGATCATTAAAGCCTACATATTTCTGTTAGGTTCACTAGAAGAATAATAGAGAATTTGACATATACTGATCACTAATTAATACAATCTAGATAAGCATTTGAAATGGATTGTATAAAGGGGCCTGGCTTAGCCAGGGAGATCTCAATTGCAACCCGAAGACATATTCCTCTACCTAGAGAAGACATGCTTATCTAGGCTTCAAGCTAGGAGGCTAACCTTTTCTGTATGTCAGGCAACTAATTATATTGAATGTGACAAGTAAGCTTCATTTTAACATTGTGCCTTTACCAGGGATGACATGCTAGGCAACTTTGTTATTCTGAACATGACAAGCAGAACATTATAACAAGCTTCATTCCATTTATTGTTATTTGATTTGGAAAAGTAGTGCAATACTTTCTTCATCCTCAGATATTCCCTTGTCAATTATAGAGTAGAACACATTTCTTGAAACCATTAAACTCTTCAGGTTTTACATCATGTAAGTACTTTTTTGGCTGGAGGTTATTTCAGAATCTTTGAGGTCAAAGATCGAGGATCTCCCCATGATGCGGGACAGCAGGGGGGGATAGATCGGAAGTAGATAGAAGAGAGGGGTTTGGAGGAGAAGAAGGCTGGGGTTCCCGTCCCGTCTCGGGAGAAAACACGCAACGGCGGCTCATCATTTTAAAATTCTTCTTCAATGCTTTCCCACGAGGGGATACAGGACAATATATAAACTCTTCAAAGAAACCCTAATAGGAAAATTACTAAACTACCCCTAGGACTCCGAAAATAACTAAAAAAGATGTGAAAATTACAGATAAATTAAAAGACTCCATATGGGCCCCTAATGGACCAAATAAACTGCACATTGGACCTTTGACTCCATTCCAGCCGTTCTTGGATCTCCATCATTCTCTCCTGGTTCGAAAAAATTCGTCCTCGAATTTTAAAATGAGTCAATATCCATGGGGGAATGATGGTAGCATGCTCGGAAAACAACACCGATGACCCATGAATCATCGCGCGCATGAATGCTCCAACCTGAGGAGAAAATTGTGCCTCAACGTCGCTCCATATGTGGTCAAAATCAAGCAAACTGATGACATCTTTAACGACCTTCGGCTGATCGACTACATCTCCCAGTAGCGGTTCTGTCTTCGGCTCATTCCCTTTAGTGGGGAAGAGGTCATTATCTGCTATAGGCGTCACTGATTCAACCTCCCTCAAATATTCATCTTCTAGGGTTGGATCGGCTACATAGTGCACCTCCTTCATTTGATTTTCATACTCCTCGATCATCGTTGGGTCGGCCTCATAGATAACATCTTTTGGCTTGGTCAGCCTGGCAAGCATGGCAGAAATCTTCTGAAGATCACTCCTCAGCTGGGGCGACTCGCGCTTCCAATCCTCTCGGAGGTCGTTCCAATCATCTGCTAATCAGTTTGAACCAAGATCCTTATACACCTCCCCATGTCGGCTCGAGTAGTAAGAAGCCATCGCCTCGGACGTAGGGCAAGTGGCACGCAAAATGATGCAGTCAATACGTTGGTTGCGGTTGCATCAGTGCACTAGGAGGTTGGCATGCAAACCGAGGCGGCTGACGCAGGCCTTGGGATGCGCAATCGGGGTCCTCGGTAGACGTACAGAAGCGGCACGCAAAACGAGGTAAATATGGGAAACAACACACTGGATCTGAGTCGGCCTCGTCGAGACGAATCCGACGGCGCGAACGATGCTTAGATCAGAGTCCGGAAAGACCTCGAACGGCGAGCCCGAGTGCTCTCGTAAAGCGTGCAAGTGCGGCACGCAAAACGAGATGTTGCTGTTAGGCGGAACGTACAACGAGGTCGGCCTCGCCAATACGATCCCAACGGCACAAGCGGCGCGCAAATCGGAGCACGGACGTGCCCCGGGCGCTGGTGGTGCGATTAGGACTTTTAGTGCACCTCCTGTGCACTGCAATGGACCAAACTGGGGTCTGGCTCAAGCCCTACAGTGCTCTGGCTTTGATCTACCGGACCCTGGCTCGAACCAGGGCTGGAATCTGGTTGAACCGGCTGGTGTAGTGGGCTCAGACCCTTTTTGATCGGACCCGGTTCGGTTAGACCCAGTTTGACCCAACCCAAACTTAAAGGGTACGGGCCCGTCTTCTTCGAGCTATCCAACCCTAGCGCAAGGGGAGGCGGGGAGGAAGGCAGCGGCGGTCGACGCAGTGGCGGTGCCCGGCGCCGGCGGTGGGATACGGCGACGGCGACAGCGTGGGGCGCCGGCGAGGGCGGCGTCGGCAGCGAGGGGTGCCGGTGATGGCCGGGGAGGGGCCCACGAAGGGAGGAAGAGAGCGGGGGAGCTGGCATTGGCGGTGGAAGACGGCGACGGCGACGGCTGCCGCGGCAGCAGCAGACGACCCAGTCGATCCTCGCCACACCAGGCACCGCTTCGCCGATCTCCTCTTCCTCGTCTTCTCCTTCTTTCCTCTTTAGCCCTGATCGAACCAGAGGGGACGGCTGGCTACAACGGGGGGGGGGGGGGGGGGAGAAGTGAGCCCGCGGGATTGGCGTGGAGGCTCCGGCGCGCGACGGGATGGAGACCCGCAGGGAGACCGGTCGGGGCCAACTGCGGCGGGCGGCTCGCTGGAGGACCCGCTGGGGTGGGGGGGGGAAAGACTGCGTGGGGTCCGTGTCGCGCGGGGTTGCTGCGGACAGGATCGGTGGTCTGTTGCCGATGGGGAGGGTACCTGCGGATGGCCGTCGGGCCTGGGTTGCAGGGAAGGGCCACGCTGAGAGGGATCACGCACAGAGAGAGAGAGGAGGAAGAAGACAAGGGGGAGGGGAAGGCTTCATGCCCGAAGCACACATGCAGGCATCCATGGCAGGGATCGAGCTTGGGCTCTGATACCAAGTTGATGCAGGACAGCAGGGGGGGATAGATCGGAAGTAGATAGAAGAGAGGGGTTTGGAGGAGAAGAAGGCTGGGGTTCCCGTCCCGTCTCGGGAGAAAACACGCAATGGCGGCTAATCATTTCAAAATTCTTCTTCAATGCTTTCCCACGAGGGGATACAGGACAATATATAGACTCTTCAAAGAAACCCTAATAGGAAAATTACTAAACTACCCCTAGGACTCCGAAAATAACTAAAAAACATGTGAAAATTGCAGATAAATTAAAAGACTCCATATAGGCCCCTAACGGACCAAATAAACTGCACATTGGACCTTTGACTCCATTCCAGCCGTTCCTGGATCCCCATCACCCCATCACTTAGATCACTTGTTAAGAATGAACTATGTAACATTAGGCTTTCCTCATGTTACTTCTTTTCTTGTTTTTTTGAGCTTGGATATAGTGGGGTGTCTCATCTCAATAGTTGTGACTGAATATATCACCTGTACTCAGCAATAACATTATGTTGTATCTCAAACTTAAGGGAAAAATGTCCAGCATAAATGTTGGGCCTTATATGGCAAATTATATCTGCTGTGACTACATATCTACTATACAAAGAGTATGTTATTTTAGTTTATATACATCAAATAATTTGGTGTTATAATTAACACAAAACCAAAGCCTTTTTCAACAGAAACCTGGCCCAAAATTTAATTTTAGATCATTTTGTTCTAGCTCCTGCATGTGATTCTACTTTCCTTGCCTTCAGGCCAATGAATAAGTTTATTTCGATCAATGTTATGCTATGTGCTCATTTAGCTTTTTCCTTTTACCATTACATAGTTGGTAACCAAAATATTATGCTGGGGAAGTCATCACTTTTTCTGTGACATGTTGTCCTATTATTATTCTTCCGTTGAAGCATACCATATTTTTCTCTATAATTTGGTTTAGAAGATAAGACTGGTAATATTTCTGAAAGTCGCATTAATTTTCAAATATAGTTGCATGTCCATGCGCCATATAACGGAGAGGTTCTGCAAAATAATCTTAGTCTCACATAACCTCATTGAGATAACAATTGAGACTTGTTGCAAATATTTGTATTATTTCCTTTTCTTTTTGTGTAAAAACGTGGTTTTTTTAATAATATTGTGATTAAGGGTATTCTGTAATTATTCAGCTACATTTGATCCTTTCTGAAACCACATGCTATTGCTGATGTAGCATGGTGTTTCTGACAAGTGGCATGTGTGCTCATTTTATGTGGCATGTTCTTTTTGCTTATTTTTTTTTCTGCTGATTTTTTTTGAAGTTTATTTGTCATGATCAGGAGTTATATGTGATATAGTTACCATATTGACTTGGCTACCATTTGGTTTTTGTCGTCTCAGGATACGTGGTTGGAACGTGACATTTTTATTTTTATGCTGGCTGTCAGCTCAATGCACGCCCTCCTTTCTCACCCAGGCTTTGGAGCTGTCGGGGAGAATTTAAAAACTGGGGATTCCCAATTGAAACCATGCTCTTGTAGTATGGGTCCAAGCTCTCTAGCTGCTAGGCCATGGTTAATAATTAACATAATGACAATATACTTACTAATGTATGAATATTAAAATTGAGAGTGTAACCAAACATTGACTTGTAGTAGCAATATCTAAATTGATATTGATGGAGCTATCCAACACATCAACCAAACACCCCATCATGTTTTTGTTGGACCATTTATTTGACTTTTTTCTGATCTATATGTTCTGGTTATAATAAACAATGAAAATGAAGAAATCAAACCATATTAAGTTGAGTTAAATGAGTGAATTAATTGATTATATGTTGACAACCTCACTACCTTGGGAGCACGTTGATCTGGGATAGTCAATTTCAGGGTGTCCTTGAGTTCAAATTCACATTGATTAAAGACTCACTAAAACTTCAATTAAGTCTTCTTCATCAATAGATTATAGTGAGTAAGTTAGCTGCGAATAAACGACCTCAAATTGATTCAAACATTGATTAAATATCGTCCTCTAATCGTTATTGCTAATCGATTAAGTTTGCTGCTAATAGATCTATTCGATCGATTAACTATGTCGATTAGGTGGCCACCACTAATCGATTAAGTCTATCAGTTAACTCTTGCGCCTCTTTGATTATGCTGCTCCATGTAATCGATTATAGCCACATTCAGCTACGGTTATCGATCGACTATTAAGTCGTCGATTAATTGATTCTTTCCATCTAGTCGATTAGAAGGACTTTAGCAATTATGTTCCACACTTATTATTTCGTTTAAGTCTCTTTCTTTAATTGATTATTTATTATGCATGAATCGATTGTGGAGTGTTGTACGCATCAATTATCTGTCTAAACTAAGTTGATTGAGCATCAATTAAATCTGTACGTTGAATCGATTAATTGACTACCTTTATTGATGATAGTCGATATCTTGATCAATTTTTTTTGAACTTAGTCGATTCCTTAGACTTTATAATCGATCTTCTAGAATTGACACTTTGCGCTGACCTATAGATTATGCCTTCCATTTGTCTGGTCGATTTTTGTAGATTCTCTACTGTTCACCTACCCTATGGTCAGTATACTAGATAGAAACTTTTTTGTTTTAGAATTTTCACAGGGTTAGGTGAAGATTGCATAGCCGAATTAAGAAAGGAAGGAGATAGAGGATGGAAGCTTTTGGATGATAAAGACCTATGTCTGCTTGAACTCTCTTTAGGCAAGACTCAATCTAGATAATATTAGACTCAACATAGTTAACGTTAGACTCACGAGGAATTCATATAGATAAAGTGAGGGAAGTTGAGCCTCAATGAACACATTCAAAATCATCTATAAATTGGAGGTGCCGATTAAAAGAACATATCTTTCTTGTGAGTTTGAATTTAAGAACTTCATTCTTTGTGTCCAAACTCCTTCTAGTCTAAGAGAGAAAAGAGAGAAGAGTCCAGAGAGCCTGCATCTTCTCTGAGCACTAAGCCTACCGCTTCATCTCTGCTGTGTTGCTTGAAGCTCTCTTGTCTCTTCACTGACAGATCAAGACTCTATGGATTTCTTTCTCATTCTTTGCCTAGTCTTGATCTTTGTTTGTTCTTATTGTACACTTATCAGCCTACTGAGAGGTGTTATTGTGTAACTTTGATCAGATACAATCTGGTTGTTACCTCTTCCTTGAGAGAAAGGGAAGACCTGTGTGGCTAGGTGTTGTTGCCACTTCTCGAGGGAAGGGAAGATTAGTTGAGGTTGGGTGTATTGGTTGGTGTATAACTTGCATGGGATTTGTACTATATGTATCCATTGTGCTAGTGGAACTCCCAATGGATTGCTTGGAGATTGGACAGGTTTGTGGATTGAACTAGTATGGAAAAAATTCATGTGTTCTTTGTGTGGTTGCTCCTTATTTTTCCTTATTCATTTTTATTTGTTGCACTCGGTAGTTTGCGTTTAAATTTTATTTACCCATTCACCTCCCTCTAGGTTCTCTATAGCTATGGGCAACATTCTTTTAAAGGTTTTTTATATATAAGTCCTTATAATCTTGTGATATTACAAATAAGCCCCTTTAATCTAATTGTTTACAAATAAACCCCCATAATTTATCATGAATTACTAAAAGGCTCCTGAAGCTTACAAATAAACCCCTAAAGAGCTTCTTTGTAAGAAAGTTGCGATTATGGAGGTTTATTTGTAAACAGTCAGATTAAAAAGGCTTATTTGTAATATCACAAGATTATATGGGCTTATATGTAAAAACCTCTTTTTTAAATCAAATGATGGTTGTAGTGTATTCTTTTTTTTTTTTTTTTAACCTCAAGTTTATATTTACTAGAAGAAAATCTTCAAATGATTGTTTGATGGAGCAACTAAAAAGGTTGATTGTAATGCCACGATATTCAGTCTAATGTGACTATGACAACAATTTTGGTTGAGATCTATAAATATTTTCAATAAACTAGGCAAAATGCCTTGATTTTGCATGTTTAGATTTATTGAAGGATTGGTCGATTGGTCAATGAAACCACGATGTACTTTCTTATGTTTTGTTACAGTAGAAAAGAAGTAGGTTCATGAGGGAAAAGAAATAAAAATCAAAGAAAAATTTCAAATGTTTTGTATTTGGTTAAACGAGAAAACCAGATGTCACGTTTCGGATCTAGTTCATTTTTTTGTTAATTCAAAATCTAACTGCGTAATCTCGGAATAAATCCCATCATAACAAACATATATGAGAGCTAAACAACCACAAGATGGTTTAAATAAATGTCATAACCATCAATTAATCTAATATCCAAAACATAGTCAATACTAAAGTCCACCAATTACAATATCGATCAATTAGTATCTAAATTCTTAATCTCACCAAATAAAGAAAAATATATCAATATCTTATCATTCCTTATTACATCAAACTACTAATGTAATAATTAACATATCTTCTAAAAATTCAACATACTTGATTCCTACTTAGGTAAATCTTGAATCAGTTTTTTCTGAAAAATATTTGATCAGATTTATGAGTCGATCACCCAGTAGGCTTCAAACTACCCACATGACGAAACATATAATAACTTTACAAATCGCATTATATAATTATATTAAACATAATTTTACACAGTTCTACATATAGGTCAAATAAAAGAATGATACAAAACATGGTCATATATAGATTTTTATTAAATCAGATCTGTTTTTTAATGAACATGATCAGATCGAATAACATATAGTTTTAAGTTATTATAATCAAAGTTTACTCAAACAAATCATATATTTCATACTTAAGAAAGACTCATGAAATTTCAAAGGAATAGTTGAGCAGAGTGAACAAGGAATCAAAGGAATAAGCTGAATTCAAAAGAATCATATCATAACATAACGTATTATAATTTTGTGCCAAACATATTATATCTAAACATATCATAACGGACATGCATTCAGAGTACAACATAAGAAGTCAAACACAAATGGCAAATATGTCTTTAAAGGTGGCCCCATGGATTCAAGACTTGGCTCCCACTCAGTATAGCACTTTGCTCTATATGACACTTAGCACTTACCGCCTGATTGTGATTTTATCCGTTGTCTTTGAATTACAAATTGCCCTATCCAATACAGATATTTACATCAGAATGAGTCTCTACAATGTCCTAAAGGTGAAAATGTCCAAACAAATCAAACCATATATAGTACAAGTGTCTTACAACATTTATAAAATGTCATAGATATGTAATTTCAATTGCTAAAGTGATACACATACAAGTTAAAATATATCACTTTACATAGAAAATAACTACTTAAATAGTCAAATAGGTCATGTAGGTAGATAATTAGATCAAAGATGATTCCAACATATTATTGGACTGAAAGGAATGTCATATGATTTTTTTTTTTCAGAATTTTTTAGATCATAAATCATAATTTTTAGATATTAAAATCTATTTTTCAATGTTAAAAATTTAATAATTAGGGTAAAAGATAATAAACATAATAAAAAATTAACCAAACATCGAATCAAGGAGAACAAACATTTGTAACTCAGGTGATCATAATTGAAAATAGGTCGTGGGTTGTAGTGGAGTGGTAAACCCCGGGCTTCGGTTGGTACTCATTCCAACAGGTCGTGGGTTCGATCCTCACTACCCCCATCGGTTGAACAGGGAAGCCGTGCCTTAACCCCCCGCACGGTAGCTTCCCCGGGATTTACCAGGCAACTGGGTTTCCCTCGTCATCTAAAAAAAAAAAAAAAAAAAAAAAGAATGGACTGAATATATAGATTGCATATATTGAAAGAATAATCATAAAATAAATAGTAAAGAAGATTATAAAAATATAAAATTTAGTAATCATGAAATTAGACATATAAATCAAGTTTCTTACCAATTGATTAGTTTTAAAATTAATATAATTTTTAGTACAAAATAGATCATGCTTAAGGTTATTTGCCTACCTCTTGAAGAAAGATTGGTTCTTGATTCTCCTATGGCTTCTTTACTATTTATCAATAGTTTCTTCATCTTCTAAGTTTCTTTTCACATTCTCTAAGTTCTTTCCCACGTTCTCTAAGTTTCTTAGAACCACCATCAAGTATTAGAATCAACTCTCATACAGTTTAACTATCTCTTATCTCTTTTTTTTCAAGAATAACACCATAAACTTATCCTCCAAGAAGGGTTGTGCCTCCTAATGGTTCCACTATAAATCTAATGGTTTATTTATAGCTAATTCCTCTTTTCCAATCTAATATTAACTCTCCTTTCTTGTGTGGAGTTGAATCCCTACTTCAGAAGACTTTCTATTCAAGTTAAAATAGCAATCCAAATGCAAATCGAACTCTGTTGTTGTAGCCTACAATTTATTTTTTTGAAAATCTCTAAATTTTACCTCTTAAACGCATGAATTAGGAAAAATTTTCTTCTACAAAGTTTTATAACTTTCTATTATCTTTCTATAGCCACCAATCTCACTAGCTTTAGCCATTTGTGCAAAATGTTATTGTTATTTTACTAACTTGATGTCCTGAGTACTCCGAATTCAGAAATCTAACATATTCTATTCTTGTAAAAAAAAATCTTAATTCAAACTGATAAGTGACTTATTTTAAAAATATAATCTTCATTAAAATTCTAAAATTTTGAGTTATCTTTCTAATGTGAGTTGTCTCATCTAATTTAAAATTTTCTATACGAAGTTATGCTTAAAATATCAGGATTGTGTCAAGTAAATCTGTGCGTAGACTCCTAGTTCGAGTAAGATTCAAATTATAATTTTCTACCTATGAATCAGAATCATAAACATACTCAAATATATTATCTTATAGTTCTTATCTAACTCAAAGATCTCTTGTATAAGTTTTCAAATCGTAGTTAGCTTTAAGTATATTTCCCTTTCATTTCCTAATTCGAGTCCTAGTCCTATTAGAACTTGATTTTATATTGGTTGTCCTTTTCAAAGTTGATCATTGATAGTCTTGATCTTTAAAAAATTTGAATGAGCAAAATTAGTATTCTACAGATTTATAGATATTTTTATGTTCTTTCCAATGATATCAACTATGGCTCAATTCGAGTTCTCCTTACAAAGTTATTATCATTTTATTAAGCTGTTGTCCAGTGCACTTAAACTTAAAATTTTAACTAGGTTAGTGAGTTGTTCTTATTAGAGTATCATTGGGCTAATGAGCTTTTATAATTAGGTTAATTAGACTTAAACTTACTAATGAATTCTTATAATTAATTATTTGATCTAATTTAAATTAATTAAATTCATTAATGAGTTGTAAAAGTGTAAGACATAACACCAGGAGATTATTGTTGGAAAGGATATGATTGGAAAGTAAATGTCAATTAGTGGCAGGAAATATTCTTTTCTCTAGGCTTCAGTTTTGAGGGAAAACTTTAGAGGTCGATAAAAGATTCATACATCTTCTGTCTTATTTAACTGCTCCTTAATTGTTACTTGCCCACAAAACACAGAAAAGGAAAAGAAAAAAGAGAGAGAATGAAACTCTCTTCTGTAGTTTCTCTGCACCTCTTAAGAATAGTGGCCAAGTATGCACTATATCATGCTCTTTTTACACTGTTGTCTGCATAGAATTTTTCATAGGCAAGCATCCCTTCTAAGCACAAGGTTATCAAGTAGAAATTGGTGGTTTGAACAAATTGAAGATGGATCTTGATATTTTCCTTGTTGATCTTTGCAGGTGGTGTACAAATGGCAGTTGAACCTGTGCAGGTCAAGGGTTTATATATGATGTGTATGAATCCTTTGGGTGACATCTACTCATAGAGGCTTCGTTAAAAAAAAAAAAAAGTGCAATGTTGGCCTTGGGTTTGACTCTTTAAATATAAAAATTATAGCATTCTATTATTTATAGTCATTGAGAGAATGCTGACATCTTATGGTCCTGTGTAGTCATGACGCAATTCTCACATTCTCATTCAAATGTTTCGTCATATTGTTAGGTTGAGATTTTCAAAGGAGGGTGCTTCCACGGAAGCTTTATTCTCAATGGCACATCTGATCCTGTTGATGATTGTCTTCTATGATCTGGAAATTTACCATTTTGCTGCCCCTCGAAAAGGTATCATCTCAGAGATCACATTCATTCAAGGTTGCAAACTCCTCTGCACTTTTTGTGAATGTCTGATGGCTTGATGGGGCCACATTCAAACAATTCTGAAGCATTGTGAAGAATATAATGTATATGAAGGCTGCTTACTTGCTCTATGCATTTGCAGGTTGTGCTGTCTGTTTATGCTCTTCTTATTTCCGTCTTTATTCTACTCATCTTTCTATGCTTTTGGGCACGAAAGCCTTTAGCAGAGTTGTGTGGAGAGGTGGAGACACAAAGTTTCAAGGCCATGGGTCTTGGGTAGAGAGAATGATCTGCTTCAGCCATGGGCAAGGTTCAAATTAGTTGCAAAGCCTTCTCAGGTTCGAGAGAGCTGTTTAACTTTAAATTAGCAGCCTGAGGCCAATATTTGTTTCTACTGTTCAGCCTTGTGGCTCTCTTTTGGTCCCTGGTTGTTGTTTTGGACCGTGCACTCCATTTCCTGCTCTCTCCAGGTTGCCGGGCAATCGTAAAAAGGTAATATTTGTTGCTCTGACCCGCTGCTGCAGCGTGGTCATTGCAGCAGATTTAAAACAAATACTTTTTGAATTTTTGTAAGGTCTTGGCCCATGTGCCTCACATGTTCGAACAAGTTGATCTCGGATTGGACAACTCAAGAAGATTATAAAAAATCAAAACCTGTTATTGAGTTTGGCCCAATAAGGATATTTCTTCACTGTTTATTGAGATTTGTTTTTTATTTTTTATTACTTTTTGGAACGTTCATTTGAAGATTGGCCTGTTCGGCCGTGTGAGACATGTGGAACCAGATCTTAAAAAATTCAAAAAATAAAGAAAAATTATTATTTTTAACTTGCTGCAATACTCACACGTTGCAACAGCAAGAGACATTACAAAGCATGCCAATTTTTGGATTTTATGAGAATCCAAGTTTGTCCTTAATCTGAGGATGCTTGTCACCTTATTCAGATTCTTTCGCCATTTATTGGAGATGAGTCTAGGGATGAACTAGTTGCCATCAGTGGAGAATTTAGACTCCCTTCAGGGTCATGTGCCACCATATCAATACGCCATCGGTAAACTAGTTGCCATCAGTGGAGAATTTACACGCACTTCATGGTCACGTGCCACTATATCAAACCACAGGATCTTGTAGAGGGTTATTTGCCAAAAAAAGAAGACTTTTGCAAATAACTCTTAAAAGATCCTGTATTTGTAAATAATCTCTTGCATATTCTTATTTGTATATAACTTTCTTAATTATAGTGATAGTTGTATACAACCTCTTTAATTATGTGGTTTGTTTTGAATTTTATCTGTATTAAAATATTTTTACTTTATATAAAAATAAAAATAATTTTATTGATGTTAAAAATATACAACAAGCTTATGGATGGATGCTTATGTAATTTTTTTAAAGGTGTTCTTATTTTAATTAAGGGTATGGTTAGTATTTTCATTTAATAATTTTTGCATCTTCTATATAAGATAGTAGTATTTTAATTTAGGTAAAATTTAAAATAAACCTGCATAATTAAGGGAGTTATATGTAAATAATATTATAATTGATGGGGTTATATACAAATATGAATCATACAAAAGGTTATTTACAAATACAAAAACTTTTAGAAAGTTATTTACAAAGCTCTTGTCTTTTAATTGAATGACCGTAGTGTTTGGCGATAAATTTTTTTTTTTTTTTTGCAAAGTTTAGCAGCTTTCCATGCTTTAAGCACTTTTGATTTGCCTCATGTGGAAGGATGGGATGTTTTAGACTCCATGAGCTCTGGTGTCTTCCTTAAAATTCAAACTGTGCCAGACAAAAGTGGAATGAATTGGGCCGATGCTTTGAGCACTGTGGGATCTGAAAAAGAGTGGAATCTGCTACACTCCCGCCTAGGTATATCTGATCAACGGTGTAAGATAATCGCCAGTGCGACCCATCGCTCTCTGGATAATGGCGAGTGATCAGTTAGTAAGTGTGCCTTCTGGATTGAATCAAGATCCTCCCAAGTGCAAAGGAGGATGGGATTCAGTGAGTATAGAAAGGAGAAAATGTAAAAATAATTCCTTGTATGAAACTTTTCTTATTTTCCGTAAGGCACTTTCTTGAAAACCTCCATCTCTCATTTTGCACTTGTCCAACTCCATCCACACCTGCACTTACAAGTAGTGGTGGATCCAATATTTGGGTAGTGGGGTCTTAGGACTCCATTGATTTTTGTAACTCCATAGTCCAGTTCAGGTTAGGGTGCTTTAGGACTCCACTGACCCACACGCAGGAATCCATTGGGCCTTGGTCCAGCCACCCAGCTCATTTAACTAGTCTATGGCCTTGCGCACAAGTGCAC
The DNA here is from genome assembly GCA_030544215.1 of Zantedeschia hybrid cultivar. Classification (NCBI taxonomy): domain Eukaryota; kingdom Viridiplantae; phylum Streptophyta; class Magnoliopsida; order Alismatales; family Araceae; genus Zantedeschia; species Zantedeschia hybrid cultivar. Next base: position 55,202,652 of record JARZZO010000002.1, on the reverse strand, counting down.
GCCCATCCCTCTGTCTGTCTGTTTCTTTCAAGTAAATCGTTCAGTCTAAGTGAACTTCATTGCTGCCCTAGTGATGCAAATGTTAACCAATTGATAGTCCAGTAGCAAGACTCACATGTTGCATATAATTCATAATTAAATGAATTAATGTATCTATCTTTATACAACTTGTTAAGACTTTTCTCACTAATATGTTCAAACCTACAGTGCCAGAGGTAAGTTTGATTCACACCAATCTTTTTTTTTCTAAGAGGATTGTCTACACACATCACAGGAGTATCTCTATCTATGAATAAACTATTTACTAAGCTCCCACTGGCAAACACTTTACCATTTAAGAACAAAGAACAACTTTTATTTTCAAAACTCACAATAAATTCACATTTATCTAAACATGAAATAGAAATAATATTCTTAATGATAGAAGGAACATAATAACATTCTTCAAATCTAAGATAACTCCTAAGGATAACTTGAGGTTCCATTTCCCAATCGTAAGTCAACCACTCCTTTGTTCAGTCGCCTATTGTTTGTCAGCACCCGCAAATCATTGTAGATATGAGATGCACATCCAATTTCTAATACCTATAATGTGGATCTACATGACAAGTTGAGGTCAATCATGAACGTACTTGAAGCTTCTCCAAGCTTCTACTTTGCTTTCTCTGCAAGATACAACTTGCAATTCTTCTTCCAATGTCCTTGTGATAGTGGAAGCATTGGCCCTTGTCCTTCTTAGCCTCTTCCTTCTTGGTAGCCTTTACCTGCTGTGATTTTGCCTTGCCTTTCTTAAAAACATATTGAGTCCTCCTCTTCATATTGATCTCACCAACAAGCATCACTGGAGGCTTCCCATTGTTCATAGTGCTCTCAGCAGTCTTTAACATGTTCAGAAGCTCTGTTAGAGAGCATTGTATCTTGTTCATGTTAAAGTTCATAATGAACTACGAGAATGAGCTAGGAAGAGATTGCAGAATTAAATCAACATTATGTTATAGTTTCATGGAAAAATCTAATTATGCTAATCTTTCATTCTACTAAATCATTTTGAGAACCTGCGTCTACGCAGATGTTCCTTTAGACATTCTTGCCTCGAACAAGTTTTCCGATATCTCATATCATTCTGTTCTGCTCTGAGCTCCAAAAAGCTCTTTAAGATGAGTCAGAGTGCCTTTAGCATCTATCTTCTCATGTTGCCTTTATAACTCGTTAGTCATAGAGGCCAACATATAACACTAGGCAAAGGTGACATCTTCCTTGCACTTCTCGTAAGGAAGGATTTCTCCTTCCTAAGCATCATCAACAAATAATGGAGATAAAGGCTTTTCAAGAACGTAAGCTAACTTCTTAGCAGTGAGAACAATTCTCAAATTTCTGAGTCAGTCACTATAGTTAGGACTAGTAAGCCTGTTGGCATCAAGTATGCCTTTCAACAGATTGTTCGACATGTTAGTCTACAAGAGAAAAAGTGTATAATTAGTTAACATGCATATATTCTTTAAACAAATTAAGATATGGTCTTCAATCCTAATTTTTTTCGACGAATTTGCATAACCTTCTATATGCAACGGGATACACCGATAGTATCATAGTGGGGACCAAAATCTCATTAACTTTATAGTAGTGGTCTTGTGGCAGCATAACAAGTTATCCTATACTTAATGGATATGCAACTCTTGTTAATTGCAACTCCTTGCAACTTCTAGTCATATTTAGCCTCCAAAACACTTGTAACCTTGTGGCAACACCACAAATTACAAAGTTTGGTTAGGTTAAACCCGTTTATTACGTTATGAGAATGAGTTTATGACACAACTCTAGTGGCAGTACAATAAAGTTATGCTAGTCACTCATCCCAAAATTTGGCACAAGTTTTAGTCTAGGTCACTGACCCCTTGCTGAGTGGGTCTTGTGGCAGCACAACAAATTCACTCAATTTAAGGCCGACTCACTTAGACTATAACAACGGAGGGCTACATGGGTCATTCTTAAATGCCTCACATTCATCAACCTAATATTTGACCGAAGAGGGATTTTATAATTTTGGTTTCATTAATAATAGTGCTACATAGATATAAATCTTTAGAGTATCATATATATTGTAACGACTCGCCACCCTATAATCGGGGACCTGATTACTAAATGGGTATCGTGCCATTAACTTCGGGTTCACACCCAGATCTTAAACAACACGTCTGGAGAAGTAAGCGTCAAACACGACTAAATAACAATCTCACGGACCACAAGAAATGTACAAATGCGCGGAAGCACAATATTAATGTCCGTATACAATCCAACAACAATTACATGATTCACAGAAATTAAATATGTACAGGCAAAAGAAAAGGTACAACAACATCGGGGCATACCCCGGAACCGAGATAGATGTTGGCCTGCACATCAGGAAGAAAACCATACGCCAACGCTCGACGAGAGGTCTACACCTGAAAAATTAGGGAGTGAGCCACACTAGAATTGGACTCAGTATAGATAACCTGATCCCAGAAACACTACCAGGCAACCGCAAAAGTAAAGGAAAGTTGTAAACGAAACCAGTAAAGCTACAACCACAACAACGAGAGTCGAAGAGAAGAAACCACAGCTCCAAAGATTCCCAAATTCCATTGCGAGATATAAAATACATGCATTTGTAAATGTAACAGGCATAGCTCTAAAGCAACTCAAGCAACCCAACTCAATACTGGAGTTCACACTAACGATCCAGTTAAACACACAAACCACACAGCCGAACGCGTACAAATGACGTCTTACAACACAACCAACATCACGCATGTCCACCCCTACGAGCTCCGGACACTGTAGGGTGAGACAGTGAGTCAAACTAGAACTAACTAGGACTAGTGTATCACCACCATCCAGTTATGTGTGCACACAAACAGTCGAAACCACTGTCCTATCGCCCGGACTTCCCTCTACGCCTGGCCTAGGCGCTACATGAGGACCTTGAGGACCGGCGAAATCCCCCTCAAGTCGAAGCTCTAGGGACAACCCGTAATCCTAACCTCCCGGGTTACATCTGGCCAAAGGGCAAATGGATATACACCTGTAACATTGACGTCTCAGGTTACATCAGACCCAGTGGCGAATGGGTATACTTCTAGCAATATCACACCTGGCTTCACAGTAAGAAACACACCAAAAACTGTCATCACAAACTAGGAAAACACTGACCTGCTGGGACAAAATAGCAACCCCTCGGATAGCATGTTGACTACTCTGGCCTATCTAGCTCAGGTGGTTCTGCCTCCTCCCAACCACAAGTGACACACCGACATGTACCACTCCCACACCGGTATAACGCACTACCACACCGACACAGTGTCACTCCCACACCGACACAAGGTGTCAAGCACAAACCACAGTTGTTTTAGGGCCACGATCGCATAAACACACATAATGCGATTATGATCACAAAGAAATCTCCGCCCTCAATGTATGATTTCAAGTAGGGCTCTGCATATTTCAGTTCAAACTGAAAAACTGAACCGAACCGAGTGATTCGGTTCGATTCGGTGGTGTCACGCTCAGTTCGGTTTCACAAAGTTGTGAAACCAAACCAAACCGAAAAATCGAATAAACTGATTTTTAAATAAATAGGTATTTTATATTAACATTATGCATATAAATGTTTTAATATTTTGATATCATATACATATTTATGTATAAATAAGTATTTTTAAAATTTAGTTTTAATGTTAAATACATATATATATACATTTAATATGAATAAAATATGAAATTTCAGTTTGAATCGAACCGAACCAAAATTTTTCAGTTCGGTTCTGTTGGGTTTCAAGTGTCAGTTCGGTTCAGTTCGGGTTGGAGAAATTTCCTCCAAAATCGAACCGAACCGAACCATGCACACCCCTAATTTCAAGCATGCATTTAACAGAATTGTCTAACAATATACACACATGTTAATTGTAGGAATTAATGGGGCTTTGGCTTGAATCGCGTCGCCCGTAGCCAACGTTATTCAAGTCCTAAATTGGTTCCCCATAAATTAGCCTCAGGATATGAGGGATTTGGGCCTAAATCGCGTCGCCCATGGTCGACACCATTTAAATGGCGTCACCTGGTTGCGACGCTATTTACCACCCAAAAATCGAATTCCCCCAAGCCTCACCGAACCACAACGTGGGATTTCCTCTTCCAAATTACCCCAAAACGTCAAAATAGAAAAAGGTAGGGGAGAATCCAAATAAACATATTGAAAACACACTAATCTCCATTTCATAAAAACCAACATTCCATCAAAAACTCCCTAAACATGCTCATTCTACCCAAAATCCTCACATCTCCATAACATGTTTCAAAGTGAGAAATCATGGTTTAAATCAACGAATCACTGCAACGATCGTCCTCCTACCGGTTACTTGAACTCCTGCTAGTTCCTTGCCGCCGAATTGCCACACCGCAAGCTGCCATCGGTACTACCGTGGATGTCGTCACTCCGCCGGGACGTCGGCTGTTGGCCGGAGAGTGACGTGCTGCAGAAGAGATGGTGGTGGTAGTGGTGAGAGGTAGAGGGGTTTTGGAGTGGTGGAAGAGGAAGAAGAGGAAGGGGAAGGGAAGGGGGAAACGTAGGGAGTCAGAGAGAGGGAAGAGAGAGAGTGAAGGAGAGAATGAGGGGAAGGAGGGATGGCTCGGAGCGTCAAATCGAATCACACTAAATCGCGTCGTTCCTAGACAACGCCAATCAGACGACAAGACGGGGTTATACACTAACAAATCTCTTAATTGCGTCGACCACGCGCGACGCCATTCAGACGATGAGGCTGGAGACGTACACACGCGCCCCAACGTCCGCCCACATGGCACACCAACTTGGCTCCTAAATGGCGTCCCCCAAGCCCGACGCCTTTCAAAAGCACATAGAGTTGGGAGGCCATGCCAGAAGCCCACAAGGGCCCAAATTAAGGGGTCCGACTATGAAACTAACCCGATAACCGAATCCAAAATCTCAGTCCTTACATATATACTCATATAAAAGATATCTAACTAGTAGCACATCTAACACATATCAAATACATATTAAAAACATATGGATGATCATGGACGTTTAAGTATGTATGGTAACATCGGAGCCAGTCGGTGAATCACAACATAGTACAAAGAGCGAACGTTGTTGCCCTTCGCATCTCATGCTCTTCATGATGTGAATCTCTATTCAATGATACTGCATGAGGCCCTTCGCATCTCATGCTCTTCATGATATGAATCTCTATGCAATGATACTGTATGATGTTGTCCTCGCTTTAAGTCCAATTCATCTCTTAAAAGTACATGTAATTAATAAGATGAGCTCACAGGCCCACAAATATACATGAAATAATAAGAAACCTTAATCTTAATTAAGGAGAGTACAGTTCTAGTGAGAGATAGAAATTACAACTCGAATTTTATAGAGAGGGGGAGGCGCACATGCCCCATTAAGTAAATCACACCATTCACCATTTAATACATTCATCCACACATCATCATGTGATTAAAATAGTCCATGATCATCCATCCAGACATATAAACACATCACATGATTTGAGTGTTAACTATCACATAGTTAATATTGAAATAACTATTATTTTAGAAATATTAATTATATTCACAATTAAAGTCTAAACAATTTAGACTATAATGTATTTCCCGTCATCGCATGTTGAATTTCGAACTAAAATAATTAATTGATTAATTAGAATCATATATAATCACAAATATTAAAATGTTTAAGTTAACAATTAACTAAAACCTAAGTTAACAAACTTTTAAACTAATTTAAAACTTTTGTTAACTTATAAAAATAGGCCTTAAAATTCCTTTAAAGTCATTAAATTAATTTAAAATAATTTAAAATAATTTTAAAACCTTTCTAAAATTTTAAATCCCATTTTAATGGGCTAAAAGGGTTTAAAATGACGTAAAAGAGGGCAAAATAGGCCCTGTGGATCCAAACGGGTTTGGATCCAAGGCGCTGAGTCCAAAAGACCCATGAAGGGGCCCAACGCCCTTCATCTCTGCCCGTTATGGCTCCACCCCCCCTCCCTTTCACATGTAATAGGAGCAACACCAGCACCAACGACGGGCTGACACCACTGCCGGCCTGCCACCATTCGGCGACCTTCTCCATTATCCGGAATACAAAAAATCCAAACGATTTTTTCCTCGACGTTCTTTGATGCTCGACAATCCTGGAAGACTTCCAAGACAATCCATATGAGAAAAGGGGGTCGTAAAAGCAAAATACAACACCGACAAAACTATATACGCAGATGACAAAATCACATTTTGGGGGGTTCAGAATGACCCTTGAATATCATTCTAATGCTCAACTCATAGCTCACGACTTCGACAATATATCTAACTACTCACAAATGCTTTGTGGCTGCTAGATCGATGGTGACATTGCATGCATGCCTGCGACGAAGTGGCTTCAAAAATCACACGTGCGATGACGAAAAATACGTCAAAACAATCTAAACAGACCCAAGAACCTAGTTCTGATACCATTGTAAGGAACCGTATGGGAAGAATGATGGCGTAGTGGAATTAAAAATTAATTAAATCTTCTCTCGATCTATGTGCATCGATTCTCGGATGTTTAGATAGCAATAAAATACTAAACAAAAGATAAAGATCGGATCTTCACCATCATGGGGATGAAAATTCTTCGTTGAATCGGAGACGAACGAGTGGTCGATCTCGGGATCGCAAGCCATTCAAGCGTCTGGCCTCTAGACACATCCACACGAGTCTCTACAGTAGTCTGGTTCTTCTTCGCATTCTACAAACTCCATCTGGATCTCAACTCTACCATGAACAGAGAGGGGAGAGGGCGGCTCCAGAGAGAGAGAGAGAGGAGGAGGAGGAAGGATGACGGCTGGTCATAGTGAATAACCCTAAAGCTTGCCTAAGGTTTCTCCATAGCGACTATTTATAGACTCCCAGTATTTTTTACAAAAATCTAAAAATTTATAAAAACTTAAATCTTTTCCAGATCTGTGAAAACTCTTTTATGTGTGATCCTCTACGCCCAATTGTCTATTTGGTATTCGGTCCATTAGGTCAATAATAACTTATTTGACTTAATTAATTATTATTCATTATCTTATAATAAATTTCAATCTGATTATCACATAATCGATAATTCATCATCGCGTGATGAATTCTTCAAGCTTTCTAATCATGAACGACACTAAGTTACACCTTATGATCTCAAAAGATATCGGGGATATGCAACCCACTAATCGTGGCCTTTCGTCCACAGATGCCACATAGCTATAGATCCTCATCCATGCAATGTCCTAGTCAAACCAAGGTATAGTTTAACTGTCAAACCATGATATGTCTTAACCTAATGGAACATTGTACTCAATATTAAATTAAAAAAAAACTTTTTTCTATTTAATTATAGAACCCTAGCCATGGATTTTCAAGTACTATTTAATAGGACATTCTCTTTTCGATGACATACCGAGAGTGAATGATTACATGTTGTCAACTCAATTACTTTCGCGAGAATCCTATAGAGCTTGAATAATTGACTATACAGAATCACAACCTTGAGATCCTTAAGTTAATAATCAAATACTTAGTGCTATTCAGGCAAGACATCCTTGGTGACTCAAGTCTAGGATCCAACTATGCTATTGTGACTATAGAATATACTATTTGACAGTCAGTATGATGATCATTCAGAAATTCTAGGTCGGATCAGTTCTGTAAACTCTTTTTACTAATGAGCACATGCACATATACCTTAGTGTCACCACACTAGTGATCATGAGATCAGTCAACCTCATCATATGAGTAAGTATCACCTGCATTGGTCTATCCGGATCTTCAATGTCCTATCTTGGAGATCTTCTGACCAGTAACAATTCGAATACATACATTTACATGACTGATTTCATTATCATAATCTCATTATGATTCAGACATTATCGTATGTATTGCAGTACTTTATCACATCAAACGATAAACGCACATAAAACGAATAGACGTAATGAAGAATTACCGTTTATTATTAATAAGAATGAGATAATTACAAAAAATGATACTATTATATCTCATGTGATTGACTTGCAGGACATACATTCCTATCAGTTATAAGTAATGAGCTCTTTCTTTTAGCTTTAGTTAATCATCTAGTGAACAAAAAAATCATGATTAATTTAAAAAAATCTTGAATAAACACTATTAAGTTGACTTTCTCCCTCATCAGTGACAATATAAATACTTATCTACGGACCCTTCCAACTCATCTACTTTGCCGACAATCTCTCCTATAGGGATGCTAATGGGTCGAAGTGGATTTAAGGATACCCTCATCTACACACAACCTGTTGTGGATAGGGGAAGAGGGGGAGGGTGTAAATTTTACCCAACCTCTTCCGCGGATCGGATTAGATCGGGTTATATTTATCTTTTTCTCATCCACGAATGGCATATATTAGATCAGAGAACGTCCTAGCTCAAATGCGACAAACTTTCCGTAGATTGGAGTGGGTTCTACCGTAGGTCATTAAGTGTTGAAAATTAATATCATAAAATATATCCCGTGGTCCGCATTTAACAACCTATCCATATTCATTTCATAACCTGTCGGCATTCATACTATAATTTGATATCTATTCACAATTATTAGAAGCATTCAAAATATTATCAATATTCACAATCGATCTACATTCATCCCACTTTGTAACATCAAAAAATCTATCCATTATTAAAATAAACTTGGGTTGCAAACAAGGTTCACCGACTCGAGGATCTGTATCAGATTGTATTCTCCCAAATATGAGTCAGATCCAATTTGACTCGGTCCGATTTGTATGAGGCAAGCCAATGAATTTGTTAAAAAATTTAGCCATATTTTAGAGAAATATATCCTATTAATTGATTTAAAAAGTGTAATCATATTGATGAGGGATTCAAATGGGAAAATCTTAATTTAAAACAACTCATTGTACATGTATTAGTCCATATAATCCAATCCAACTCAGTGCATGCTAGAGTACACTCATCCAGATACGAGCCAACTTGTACGAGTCGACACGATCCAATGCAATACGGCAAACCATGGTGGCAAGTAGATTCAACTTGTTGTGAGATCAAAATTATAGTTGGTAAGAATGAAGGAGGGAGAGGGAGGAAAAGAAGAGGAATCCGTGCATTTAATTGGCACTCAAAAGTAGGGGTCTCGGGATAATCAGGAACTTAGGAAAAGAAATCCTAAAGAAAACTAGACCATTGGATGAATCAAAGGGTGAAGGATCAAATAGTCCTCATATAGTATTGAATAATGTAAACTTAATTTTGTGTTAAAACTACAGATCATAGCGGATATCTACGGGTTTATAATTTGAATATCCAATCAATCTGTAAGCACTTGTGATTGGAGCAGATTAGGGCATATTTACTTTTATGTCAATCCATAACTCGTCCTCAAAAGGTACACGTGAAGACTTTTAACCTATATACTAATCTAATCCATCATTTTACGAATTAGATTGAGTTTGATGGATCAGAGACAGATTGGATTGCAGAGCAACCTAATCCACATGCAACCTTTCTATCCTGCTTCCTTGCCACAAACCTACAAGTGAGTAGGGATACAAATGCTAATCAGTAACTCAATTATTTGACCGACTATTAGCATATAGATCCATTAATGACAATCTTCTAAGATTATATTTGTTTACGAGGTGTTTTAATTAATTGTATCAAGTGAAAGTTAAAATTAGAATTATTCTCCTTCTAATTATTTTGAACGATCTTCATAAAATTAAAGAGGAAAAGAAATAATGAATATGGTGGTACTAAATATATATTTTATAAATCTGACGTTTAAGAAAATGTTAAAACTTTATGATGCATATGTCTATTTGTTTGTGCCACAATCTTTTTACTTTCTTCCAAAAGTTGAAGCCCTAAATCTCCCCCACTAGTATAAACAAATGCAGCCAAAATTACTATGCATGGCAGATAATATAATACTCTACCAAACATAGTTTTTTATTTTAACCGAATGCCTATGGTACATGTTAATGGTCTGATTAGTTATTAAATTATAGACAAATTAACAATCAATCTTTCTCAACCAACAGTTTAAGATTACGGATTCATTTTAAATCCGCACCAAATCCGACCCGTTTGCATCCGGAAATACGTCCCCAGCTCCCCTCCCCTTGCGGTGCCCGGGCCCTCCCCTTCTCCCGTTCGCCACTCGTTGGCGATATCCCGCCTTCTCTCCCACCTCCTCTGCGCTGCGCCCGTTCCCGTCCCCCATGCTGGCCCACAGCATAGAGGCCTGCCACGGCCGGTCCCGTACCCTCCTCTTCCCCTTCCCCAGCCTCCCCCGCCTCCCCTGTCCCCGCTTCCCTCCCCTCGCCGTCCCCCCGGCTCGCCGCGGCGGCCGGCTCTTCGTCTCCTGTGGCGCCGGCGTGGGGCGCGGCGGCTCCAGGGAGTCAGGGGGCAGAAAGGGCCCTGTACCGGGGCGGGTGAGGGCCAAGGACAACGTGTGGAGCGTCGACAACAAGCTTGCCGCCGAGGAGGAGCTGCGGCGGGAGGCGCAGAAGAGGAGGAGGCGGAGCAGGGGGCGGAGTGTGAGGGCGCCCGGCGGGAGGGGCCGCGACGGCGGGAACTCGAGGGTGCTGCTGTCGGCTGCGATGCTGGTGGAGGTCGAGACCGTCCTCCAGACCCAGGTGGGCGAGGGTGGCTAGGTTTGCTTGTGAAGTGGTTTCTATGTCTCTGTCGTGCTATCTTGTTCTACATGTTTGTTTTGGCTTATGATTAGTGAGGCCCAAGTTTGTTAAATGTCCATAATCGCAGGTATGTTCTACATATTTTGCTTTCTTTTAAACATGAGAGACATGTATAGTTCTACTGTACTTAAACCCCCCAAATTCTCATAAAAGTTTTCTCTGAAATATATGTTTTAGGGTTTTTGGAGACTTGTCTGTGAAAATCGTGATTTTCTATTTTTTTTTCTTTTTGATTTGGAGGGGTTCTGCATCATGGATAGGGTTAAAACTCTTCTCCGAAATCCCTGTTTTTTTGGGTTTTCGAAGGCTTCTGTTTTTCAGAAGTTGTGATTTTTTTTTTTTTTTTTGTGACTTAAGGGGCTTCTGGATCAAAGATAGAATTACCTTTTTTTACGTATTCCATTCCTTAAACTTTTGAATTGCTGTGCTTCCAATCTTTAGCTTTTTCCTTGAATGTGTTTTATCCAGGAACCTGTCATCATACCTTCATGGGATACCTTTTCCAGTAGTCTGAGTGGAATATGGAAGGGCATTGGGGCAGTATTTTCACCGATAACTGCTGAAATGGAGCCAATTGCAATAGGGAATGGAAATGAGAAGCTGTATGACTGCTTTGTACTTTCTCGGGTAGAGAAAGTGCCTTCCGAGGACCAGTTCTCTAAAGTGTTGAGGAAGACGAACTGGGTGACATTGAACCCTTTTGGTGAGAAAGTGAAACATTCCCATGAAGGTGATAAAAACAAGAAGAGAGATAGGTCATTGCTGCACAAGGAGGAAGCATTTGATGTTGTTGATATTGGCCCTGACTTGCCAAGCTATGGATCTTTTGATCTCGGAAGGAGTGATGTGATGGAGGAAGATTGCATGACCAAGGAGCCGGGTCTTGTTTTCTTTGAGGTACAATCCACACTATCATGTGTTGCATAATTTTCGCTTAAGCTTCTGAACTCAATTTTCCTTAAGTCTCTGATCCTTGTATAATAGTTATGTTGTCTTCCCCCCTTAGTTTTTCTTTCCTCTTTGTGAGGGTTGGTGGGTTTATGTGAGTAAACAATTTCTATTAGATCAGGATATTCATTATTAGAAAGCATACTGGTCATGGATCAAAACCACATTTTATTTCCTCTTATTGTTTTATCCTTTTCTAGATTTTTTTTTTCTTCTACCGTGTCATGTGCAAGTTTGCTGATTATCCTCTTTTTTTTCCTTTTTCTCTTCCTTTTTACCTCATTTTCCCATCAAAGATTCTCATGTAATATGCTAGAGTCTTTTGGACTTCAGGGTGGTTGGCTATGCTATTAACTATTTAACCTGCACTTATTTTCCTCATTGCCATTCAGTAGTGGATATGCCCATTTGTTTGAAACAGGCATTGTTGGTTTTGTTGGCACACACATGACTCAAATACTTTAACTCAACTCAACTCAACTCAACGAAGCCTTAATCCCAAATAATTGGGGTCGGCTATATGGATTCTCTGTTTCCACTCTAAACGATTTTGGGCTACTTCTTCTGAAAGGTTTAAAGCTTCCAAATCATATTGTACTACCCTCTTCCAAGTTAATTTAGGTCTACCCTTTCTTTTCTTCCCCTCCTCTATCCTAATATGCTCAACTTTTCTAACTGGAGCCTCTCTAGGCCTACGCCTAACATGCCCAAACCATCTCAGTCTCCCTTCTCTCAATTTGCCCTCAATTGGTACTACTCTTACCTTTTCTCTAATACAAATACCTTGTTTATTTTTTTATTTTTTATTTTTGAATAGTCTTTCTTGATGTGTGTGAGGTTTTTATTCTATTTGTAGTAGCCCAATTATGAGTCAGATAGGAGGAAAGGGTTATGCATAGGAGAGGGCTACCCGAGGGATGGCAGTAGATAAGGTCACGATGTGGAGTAATTGTGGTGTAGAGCCATCATTATGTCTAGGGGTTAGGACATAGATGAACTTGATTAATCTTATAATGGAAAATGAAAAAAATTACTAGGCTATATATGAGGGATTTAGATTCATAATTGGTGAGGTACCTTTTGAGGACAAAACCGTACGGGTTGGTTTAAACTAGACAATATCACCTCACAAGGGTTAGATCGAGTTGGTAGTGGTCGGGAACTAGTGTGAGATCTGACGGTAGAGAAGGAGGCTTGAGATATTTGCTTGCGGATAGGTCTGGTCTGGACCTAAAGATTATAGAGGAAAAGGAAGAGCATCACAAGGCTCCCAAAAGATCTAAGGTTAACCCTCCGATGCTTAAGTTAGGTAGGGTAGTTGGGAGAGAGTTGGGGAGAGGGGGGGGGGAGGGAATTAACTTTAGGGTGGTTTATCTTTGCTTAGCACACAGTTCGAGGCATTTATAGGGTCCGCCCTTCATATAGGAAGAGAGTTCATGGTCACTTGTTATCAAAGGTGATTACCTCACTCACCTAGGCGATGAAATAGGTCGAGGCGAGCCAAAACGTCTCGCCTTACCTCATATTTGCCTCGCTCACCTAGACACTTGCCTATTATATCTATGCCATACATTTGTTTATTTTTTTAATTATGTGGTACTGTTTTTTCTTATTCTTAATTATTCCAAACTGGCTAATACCTCTTTTAACAATATCTAGTACTCTTTTTCTCTTACATGATGCCACATTTTTTCTTATTTTGATGATTCCTAAGACTATCCACTGCATATATGAGTAGTAGATGGTCTTAGGACATTACATGTTAAACATGATTAGTGCTTCTCATAGTTTTACATATGAGTATCTTGGATGTTTTCCTTTGTTGTCCTTGTATTGTTATTTTCTTCTTACATAGTGATTTATGAGAGAACACATCGCCTTAAATACCTAGGCGATCATCTAGGCATTTGAGGCTAAGGTTAACCCTTGGTCGCCTCGATCGCCTCTTGCCTCTGGCTGCATAGGTTACTTGTGAGGGTGATTACACATAGAATCGAGGCCCTGGGGGGTTGATACGTGTCCAATGCTTATGGCTAAGACTAGGTGAGTGTCATTTAATCTCGTAATGGGGAGGCTAATCGCCCTCTGATGGGTTAATTTTCCTAGGTAATCGAGTATTTGGCCCTCAATTGATGTGTGGTATGCTTTGTGCAGATCTAATAATGGCTCTGTCTATTAGAATCCACATGGCATGTTGGGTGCTTAGGCAACACGTGGCACTTGAATACCGCTTAATGCAGGTTAGTCAGAAGGAAGCCATGAGGCTCCCTTCCTTAAACCTGTAGTGCTTGAAAGCACGTGGTGGATCCTTTGCTTTCTTTGAGCTGACGTAGGCCCTTTATAACCCTCTCGTACAGGGCTTTCGGGGGTCTCCTGGGCCCTTAGTGGGCTTGGCCGGCGGACCCTTCTTTAGTGTTGTTATAGAATGGTATTAAGTAAGATGCATGTAATAGGACATGGACTAGTTCGAGAATGAGCCATGTGGAAACTAGTGGGCCTTTAATGACCTAGTCACAAGCCAAGTAGGAGTAAAGGGCTACCAGCAGGAGAGGGCTACCCATGTTATGGCGGTACATAACACCAAAGTGTGGAGCTACTATGGTATGGAGCCAATCTGGGGGCTAGGACTAGGATGAACTGGATTAGTCTTATATCGAAAAATGGAAAAAGTGACTATGCCATATATATGAGATTGGATCCATAGTTGGTGAGGCGCTTTGTGAGGACAAAAGCATGTGGGTTTGGCCCGAAGCAGACAATACCTCACAAGGGTTAGATCAGAGCATTATAGAATGATGAAGATATCCAATAAAATTGAAATGATACATAGAAGATTAGCATGATCATTACACAAGGATGTCACACATAAATTGAATAAATAGTCCAAAGCGGACGATACCTCAAAGTGTTGAATCGGGTCGTTTCACTATCACCCTTGAGAATTGCTTTCTCCCATTGATTAATTTAAAGGATAAGTTGTGATCCCAATGTTAAAAAATTAGAGGATTCAAATACCTTAGAATTGCATAACCAAGAGCTACTTTTTATTATTTTTTTAGAGTAAGCAACCTAATTATACTCGAAAGCACCCATTCCCTAAAGCCTATATATATATATATATGTGGAAGTGGATAGTGCAATAATTTTATTAGTTGTATGCTCTCATACTAGTGAGGACATCAGAGCCGCCATTTGATTTCACCTGGATTATGTCTACCATCGTAGGAGAGCCGCTCCGACTTCGCTTTGGCTCGGAGACGATTTGGAGCCCAATCGATGCTTGGAGACATTTTATTTGATTTTTATTTGGCCTCTTTATGGCCCATTAAGTGGTTTTATATTTTTTTACGATTTTTAGGTGTGATTTTTGCACTAATTATTAGGGATAGTGGATAGAGTCGGATTTGTCTACTTAGGAGATAGAGTTGGACTACACCTTTAGGTGTTTGAGTAGGATTCTATAGAGGGAGTCCATATATATCATTGTACTCTTTTATTCAGAAATTAATACATGAAAAGTTTGAGAAAATATCGGAGTTTTTTGTGTGTTCGGGTCTCTACGTCGGAGTCCTTCTTCCTCGGTGTGACATTAAGGAATTCTGTCCCCGGTGCGACGTTGGGGAAGCCCCGTCTTGTTGGTGCGATGCCAGTAGGTCCTTCTGTCCAACACCACCTCCTTCTCCTTCTCCTAACCCCCCTCTCTCTTCTATCTCTCTTTCTCTCTCTCCCCTCTTATCTCTCAGTTCCATCGGGCAGGTTAGAAGAAGAAGAAGAATAGAAAAAAAAAAGAAGAGTAAGGGGAAGATGTCAAAGAAGAGCGGACGACCTGCCGCCTCAAAAAAGAGGAGGAAGAGGAAGATGTCAAAGAAGAGCGGACGACCTGCCGCCTCCGTCGTCGGGCGGTGCCGATACTGGTGCCACCAACCGCACTACCCACTATTGCTACCATCACCTCTCTCTCTCTCTCTCTCTTGCTTCCCCTCTGTGTTAGGGTTAAAAAGAGGAGGAGGAAGGGAGTAGATCGTGCCCTTTTAGTGTAACCTGGTCAACCAGTTTTGACCTGGTTGGGTCCAAGACTAGGCCCGAGCTCTAGTTAGCCTGGTCCGAGCCAGGTGATATTAGGTGGGTCCGAGCCACATTAGGCTGGTTCGACCCAAATTGTCACCTGGTGCAGCCTGGCTCAAGCCAGGGTGTTGTCAGGTTTGAGTTAGGTCCAAACCTGGTTCGTTGCGATGCCCCAGGCGGTGCAACAAGGGCGTTAGCACATTGCTCTCATTTTGGGCCCGTCCCTACTCCGATTTGTACACCATCTGCACTATTGGTTTCTTCTCATTCATGCCGACCCAGATCCAGCATGGTGCTGTCGCGACAGCGCCTCACTCTGCGTGCCATCTTTGCATGCATATCGAGGTCCCCGTTCGGGCATCCCGAGGCCTACCTCAGTTACCTTGATTTGCGTGTCAGCATCCTTCGCCTCTGATTTCATGGCATGCTTCCGAGCATGGAATGCAGAATCGGTCGATCCCGATCCAGATCGGCTGATTCGCATCGGGATCAACAGGTTCCGATTCGGACGATTCCGACCGATCCGGTCCCGATTAGGATCGGGATTGGTGGGTCCCGATTCGGGGACCCGATCAACTTGCTCCCAAGGCATCTTCTCAGCGGAGTGCGCATCTTCCATGGCCCGTCAATTGCCGTGATTATCACTCCAGACTTCTTCCATTGCTTATTTGTAGCCTTTACCTCCCTGTGAGGAGTGGGCCCTATTTTTATTGTATTTTTAGGGTGGTACGCGCATCGAGCGGTCTTCTCCCATGCACTAGCATGGAGGTATGTGCTTCTCTTTCCTATCCAAGTTTGTTTTTCTAGTATTTGCTTTCATTTGCTGTCAACTTGTGAGGTAGGATACTTAGTCCGTGATATGTCATCACTACTGGCTTGAGAACACATTACATCTATCCCGAGTTCCAGTAGGACTTTGAGGTGGTTCTAATTCTCTAGACTTGCGGTAGTTCCTCTACTACCAACGGTCCCACGTTTCCTTATTGCGAGAGGGATAGTTATTTAGTTAGCTTCTGTTATTTGGTGTGGTTATCCAACTTTACAATTGTACGATTAGGCTGTGTCTATTTATTATTATATTGCTTGCTGTTGATCTCTATCTCCGTTAGTGAGTCTGTTAGTTCTGTTATCCGTCCCACATCATCTTTTCTGATATTAGAGTGTCAAGTTTTACTTGTCTAGGGAGTTAGTTAAAAGTCTTATTTGGGGTCTAGTTGTTTGCATGCCCACGCGTAGCGGTACTGATTCTCATCTATCTACAACCATGTCTAGGTCCCCCGTAGATTCCTCCGCAGGTTCTCAAACTGGAGCTAGAGTCCATACCGGTCTTGACTTGTTCGACATGATACTTGAGCTCAGTAATACAATAGGTCAATTGAACCAACGTTTTGATTCAAGGACAGGACGACTCAAACTGATTATTTGATTCAAGGTGTAGCTGACTAAGTCATTGCACTAGAGAGAGTCCCTCAAAGTCCTCAAGAGCCCGTGAGAGCCCAAAATCCAGAGCCTGTGGCAGCCCAAAATCCAGAGCCCGTGAGAGCCATTGAGCATCAGCTACTCCCACCTTTGCCAACCGTTCGTGCCGCTCGATATGATGATAGAAGGGATCGCCAACCTGATTATGAGGACGAACCGTTTGAGGCGAATGATGATGGATTTTAAAGGGTTCGAGGTCCTTGCCTTGATTATAGGCTTGCGTGCCCAAAACTATGAGTACGAGCATAGGCTCTATTATGATCATGAGGATTTAGATTATCAGGCCATCAAGAATGTGAAGGTAGATGCGCCTACCTTTGACGGATCCATGGATCCTTAGATCTATTTGGGGTGTTTGATGGTAAACGGGTCCGATTTGCAAGATGAAGCTGTTGGGCCAAGCTAAGACCTTCTGGTCTAATATAGAAGCCCTCATTAGGCAGCGATATCAGGAGTTCGTAGAGACATGGGATGAGATGCAGGTGAAACTTCGTGAGAAGTACCTTCCTGTCACATACCGTCATCGTCTTATTGATAAGTGGTAGAACCTCACCTAGGGGAACCGTACCGTGGCCGAGTATATTTCTGAGTTTGATACTTACCTTTTGAGATGTGGTGTTCGTGAGGAAAGTGTGATGATCCTTTGACATTTTCAGAAGGGTCTACGTCCTTGCTTACTAGGGTAAGTTGTTCAGGAGGGATGCGTCCACATTAGAGTATGCCTATCAGGTGGCGCAATTGGCTGAGCAGTTTGAGATTGAGAGTGAGCCTTTTCCGCGCCCGAGGCCTTCTTTTCCACGCCCTTCAGACCCTCAAGGTGCACCTACCTACCCACAGAGAGGACGTATGGCTAGACCCCCAAAACTAGCCCGTCAAGAGGTACCTGCTCCTAGACCTCGTTTTATTGCACGGGAGCAGCCGTTACCACTTCCTGCCCCTCACGCTTGCCCCCAAGTAGCAACTCTGCCAATCCGACGGGAGGATAAAGGAAAGGCTTCTATGACTGGAGAGTCCTTCACTGCTGGTCCACATACTTAATGCTTCCGGTGCAATGGGTATGGCCATTACATGTCTCGCTGTCCTACTCGGACATTGACCATAGATGGCACAAAGATGGAGGAGTCCCCGCCAGTCATTAAGGAGGTCCAATATGAGGCAGGTGAGGATATGACCAATGAGTTTCAGACAGATGTTGATGTGGTTAACTGTATTCAGAGGGAGTATTACCGAGTAAAGGATATCAAGGACCTTCCAGAGGGAGAGAGGTTAGGCGTGGTCCATTGCATTTTGACCCAGTCCAAGGTGAGTGATGATTGGTGCATGATCGTGATCTTTCATATCTACTTTAAGCATGATGACAAGGTGTGCAAGGTGATCATTGATAGTGGGAATTGGATCAATGTAATCTTCATAAGTACAGTTGCATGCCTTGGTTTGACCATTGTGGATCATCTAAATTCATATCGTGTGTCCTGGGTGGACTTGACGTCCATTCTGATTCGGACAAGATGTTTGGTCCCAATTCATTCTCCTCCTTATGAGGAGCTCATATGGTGTTGTATTTTGCCTATGGTGGTTGGGAGCATTATCTCGGGTAGGCTATGGATTTATGATATGGATGTAGCTCTCTATGGCCGGTCTAACACCTGTGTATTTTAGTTTGGCACTCAACGCGTCACTTTGCACCCCTCCCGGCCACAAGCATCTATCTACTCAAGAAGAGTCTAGTCAATCCAATACTTATCCTCCTAGTGCCTCTGTTACTTCTTGTGCTTCATCTAGCACCACAACCACATCTAGCACGGTCTAGTCGAGCATTTCTTCTACTCCCTGCTTGACTTAATCGAGTAGCACTCTTATGCAAAGGGTTTCTATCCTTGGAAAGCTTCCATTTACAACCCTGCAGTTGATCAACGCGAGGGAGTTTGAGCGTGAGTTTATTGAGAGTGGCCAGATCTATGCCCTAGCCACTAGGAAGAGATTCCGAGTAAGCACTCACCAGAGGTTATTGTCGTCCTTCAGAAGTTCAAGGATGTTTTTTCAGAGGACTTACCTGATGGTTTACCTCTGATGCATGACATCGAACACGCTATTGATCTTGTTTTAGAGTCCACTTTGCCAAACTTGTCACATTTATCAGCTCAACCCTACTGAGCATGCAGAATTGTAGAGGCAGGTTGAGGAGCTCCTAAAGAGAGGTTCTATTAGGGAGAGCACGAGTCTTTCCGCAGTTTCCGTACTGTTAGCTCCAAAGAAGGATGGTATTTGGAAGATGTGTGTGGATAGTCGCGCAATAAACTGGATCATTGTCAAATACTGTTTTTCCATTCTCCGCTTGGATGACATATTGGTATGATGGCGGGAGCCACAATATTGTCTAAAGTTGATCTTAAGAGTGGCTATCACTAGGTTAAGATCCGCCCAGGTGATGAGTGAAAGACAGTCTTCAAGACGAAGGACGGTCTTTATGCGTGGTTGGTGATACCCTTTGGGCTGTCCAACGTCCCTAGTATCTTCATGCGGCTAATGGCCCAGGTTCTACGATCCTTTATTGGGACATTCGTGGTCGTGTATTTTGATGATATTCTCATCTATAGTTAGATTAGGGAAGGTCATGTCGATCATTTGCGCCAAGTTTGTACTGTCCTTCGGAAGGAGCAATTGTATGACAATCTCAAGAATTGTGCATTCATGACTGACATAATAGTCTTCTTAGAGTTCATTGTATCTAGTAAGGGTGTTTCTACTTACCCCGAGAAAGTTAGAGCGATAGTAGAGTGGCATGAGCTTTAGAATGTCCACGATATCCGTAGTTTCTATGACTTGGTTATATTCTACCGTCGATTCATATGTAGGTTTAGTACGATAACAACTCCGATCATAGATTGTATAAAAAAAAGGAGTCTTTGTTTGGACCAAGGTTGCTGCATCAACTTTTTATGACATCAATGAGCGAATGACTCAGGCACATGTTCTCCGATTACCTGATTTCTGTAAGGTGTTTGAGGTTTCATGTAACGTTTCTGGTGTTGCCATAGGTGGAGTGTTGAGTTAGGAGGGCCACCCTATTGTATACTTCAACGAGAAATTAAACGATACTAAGCTGAGATATTCCATTTTACTTTATTGGAGGCACTATCTCTTGCCCAAGGAGTTCGTTCTCTACTATGATTACAAGGCTCTCAAGTTTCTCCATGTTCAGAAGAAGCTTAACTTTAGGCATATTCCATTTTACTTTAGTGGAGTCACTATCTCTTGCCCAAGGAGTTCGTTCTCTATTTTGATTACGAGGCTCTCAAGTTTCTCCATGTTCCGAAGAAGCTTAACTTTAGGCATAATCGTTGGGTAGAGTTTCTCCAGGCGTACATTTTTGTTCTCGAACATCGGATAGATGTAGAGAACTGTGTGGCTGATGCGCTGAGTTGTCGAGCTTATCTTTTATCTATTATCAGCGCATAAGTCACTGGATTCAAGAGACTTTGTGAGGAGTATCCTGTTTGCCCTTATTTTGGTCCAATCTACACTGCATTTCAATTTGGACCTTCTAGAGAATTTAGTGAGTATGTTCTTCAGAAGGGTTGTCTTTTTTGTGGAGATAGGTTGTGCATCCCGCGGACCTCAGTTTGTGATTTCTTAATGTGGGAGATCTATACGGGTGGTCTAGCTGGTCACTTTGGCCGCAATAAGACCATTGAGTTAGTGGAGCACTGGTTCTACTGGCCTAACTTGAAGCGTGATGTGGCATACATCGTGGCTCAGTGCCGCACCTACGCTACAACAAAACAGAGGAAACAGAACACTAGTTTGTACACTCCACTGCCCGTGTCAGATAGTCCGCGGCAGGACGTTAGTATGGACTTTGTTTTAGGCCTGCCACAAATAGTCCGTAAGCACGATGCCATCCTTGTGGTTGTTGACAAATTTTCTTAGATGCCTCATTTTATCCTCTGCTTCAAGACTTCCAATGCATTTAAAGTAGCCCGTTTGTTTTTTGATGGGGTTGTCCGTTTGCATGGGCTGCCAAAGACCATAGTCTCTAATAGGGATATTCGATTTACGAGCCATTTTTGGAAGAACCTGTGGCATATGTTGGGCACGAAGCTCAAGTTTTCCACAACTTATCACCCTCAGATTGATGGGTAGATCGAGGTAGTCGATAGGAGTCTGAGGGATCTGTTGCGTTGTTTAGTGGGAGAACATGCGCGTAATTGGGACATGATCTTATCTCATGCTGAGTTTGCGTAAAATGATTCGGTCAATAGGTCCATATGTATGAGTCCCTTTGAGATCGTCACTGGCCATAAACTTAAGAGACTCGTTGATCTAGTTCCTTTGTTCATTCATGCCCGTGTGTCAGAGTCTGTTGAGTCTTTAGCTGAGCATATTAGGAGTTTGCATGGTACCATCCATCGTCATTTTGAAATCAACAATGAGCATATAAGAAATTAGTTGATACATACCGACGTCCACAAGAGTTTCAAAGGGTGACTACGTAATGATTAGGGTCAGACTTGGGCTGTTTTTATCTGGAACAAGTTAAGAAGTTGCAAGCTCGAGGAGCCGGTCCTTTTAAGATCCTGAAATGAATATGGCCCAATGCGTATGTTGTTGATTTACTGCCAGATTATGGTATTAGTTCCACATTCAATGTCTCTGATTTGGCACCATATCATGACTCAGTAGTGATACCTAGTGATCCATTTGAGTTTTCTTCTCCCCTTGTAAGCGACCTCACACATGAGTGTCCACCTGTATCCCCCCTACCTATTCGACGTGAGCAGGTTGAGCATATATTGGACGAGCATGTTGTTACATCTGGGGAGATAGCACACTACTTATATTTGGCTCGTTGGAGGGGACGACAGGCTTCATATGATACATAGATAACTCGTGCCGAGTTGTAGAGGATCGACCCTGACCTCCTAGAGCACTATTAAAGCAGCAACGACTCTTGCTCGACGGGGTCAGGTTTCTCCCAGCATGGAATGATTGGTGAGGACACCAGAGTCGACGTCCTATTTTACCTGGATTATGTCTACCGCCGTTGGAGAGCCGCTCTGACTTCGCTTTTGCTCGGAGACAATTTGGAGCCCAATTGATGCTTGGAGACATTTTAGTTGATTTTTATTTGGCCCATTAGGTGGTTTTAATTTTTTTTAGGGATGCGATTTTGCACTAATTATTAGGGATAGTGGATAGAGTCAGATTTGCCTAGTTAGGAGATAGAGTCAGTCTACACCTATTAGGGATAGTCAGATTTGCCTAGTTTGAGTAGGATTCTATAGAGGGAGTCTATATATATCATTGTACTCTTTTATTCAGAAATTAATGTATGAAAAGTTTGAGAAAATATTAGAGGTCTTTGTATGTTCCGATCTCTGCGTCAGAGTCCTTCCTCGGTGTGACGCTGACAAATCCTGTCCCTGGTGCGACACTGGGGAAGCCCCATCCCGCTAGTGCGACACTAGCAGGTCCTTCTATCCAACCCCACCTCCTTCTCCTTCCTCTAACCCCTCTCGCTCTCTCCCCCTCCCCCCCCCCCCCCCCCCCCAATCTCCCAGTTCCATCGGGCAGGTTATAAGAAGAGGAAGACGTCGGAGACGAGTGGACGGCCTGCCGCCTTCATCACTGTCACCCGTCTCTGCTGCCGCTAGCCGCTACACCCACTATTGCCGCCATCACCTCTCTCTCTCTTCCTCTCTCTTGCTTCCCTCCTACATTAAGGTTAAAAGAGAAGGAGGAGGAGGAAGGGGGCAAATCGTGCCCTTTTAGTGTAACGTGGTCAATCAGGTTTGACCTGGTTGGGTCTAAGAGTAGGCCCGAGCCCTAGTTAACCTGGTCCAAGCTAGGTGATATTAGGTGGGTTTGAGCTACATTGGGTGTTCTGGTTTGACCTAGATTGTCATCTGGTGCAGCCTGGTTTGAGCCAAGGTGTTGTCAGGTCCGAGCCAGGTCCAGACCTAGTCCGTTGCGGTGCAACAAGGGCCATTAGCGCACCACTCTCATTCTGGACCCGTCTATGCTACGATTTGCGCATCGTTTGCGTCGTTGGTTTCGTCTCAGCGAGGTCGACCCATATCCAACATGATGTTGCCTCGATAATGCCTCATTTTGTGTGCCATCTTTGCACACATATTTAGATTATCGTTCATGCATTCCAAGGCCCGCGTCAGCCACTTTGATTTTCATTCCAACATCCAGTCGCTTCTGATTTCGTGGCACGCCTCTCGAGGCATCTTGTCAGTGGAGTGTGCATCTTCTATGGTTCGTCAACTGTTGTGATGACCGTCCCAGACTTCTTTTATTACTTATTTGTAGCCTTTTACCTCCCTATGAGAAGTGGGTCCTATTTTTATATATTTTGAGGGTGGTACACGCATACTGGGCAGTCGTCTCCCACGCACTAGTATGGAGGTATGTGTTTCTCTCTCCTATCCTAGTTTGTTTTTCTAGGATTTGCTTTCATTTGCCACCAACTTGTAAGGTAGGATACCTAGCTCGTGATACGTCATAACTGCTGGCTTGAGAGCATGTTACATCTATCTTGAGTTCCAATAGGACTTTGAGGTGGTTCCTAAGTCCTTAGACTTGCAGTAGTTCCTCATCTGCCAACGGTCTTACGTTTCCTTATCGCGAGAGGGACAATTATTTAGCTAGCTTCTGTTATTTGGCGTGGTTATCCAATTTTACAATTGTGCGATTAGACTGTGTCTACTTATTATTATATTGTTTGATGCTGATCTCTATCTCCGTTAGTGAGTCTGTTAGTTCCGTTAGCCATCCCGCATCATATACCCTCTATATATGGAATAAAATGTTATGTACCACATTGGTTGACACCCATAAAACCCCCCAGCAACCCGACATACATGATTGGAGTTCATCCTCATTTTACAAAAGCTTAGCGCATTCTTGTACCCTATGACATGTGAAGGAAACTACTCACTTTGGATCTTGGATTCCCTTTTGAAGATCCTTCCATCATCTCTCCTGAAGTCACCAGAAGGGTCGCATATAGAATCGGCTACCAAATAATTTGATCACCTTTAAGTTCCCATCTTTTGTTCCACCCCAAGAACGGCTCTTCCACCCTATCTAGTAGCCAATGAACACAATGCACCTTCTTAGGTATCTGCTGCTGAATCTCCTGAATGTAAGAATAACCAATGAACAAGTCCAAAGACCCTCTTTTCACTATCTGCGTAAACTGCAATTTGCGTTAATTTCAAGGTCCCACTTCCTCGAAGGATCTAAAAAATCAATGCGGATCAACTACATGGACATAGGTCCATCATTCCTTGATCTCTACTCTCTATCAGTGTGCACAACTTTGAAACAACAACAAGGTAACATATTGACAGATAAAGACTGAACAAGAAAGTGTGCATGTCCAGCATATAAGAATATATGAAAGTATGTACAAGTTCATGTCCAATGAAAATACACAATTGGCCATCCCAAGAGATGCCTTTGAATTATTTGACTCTATTTTGACTTTAATGATTCTCAAGATTAGGACCTAAAAACATTTGAAGCAAAGGATGTGGTCCATAGTGTCATTGGCTCAGTAGGGCTTATCCATGCCCTATTTCAGTCTGCAACTCCATAATGATATCCATCTCAGTTTATTATTGTTGATCATTTCTTCATTATGAATTTTTTTTTCAAAACATGCATATTCTTCAATGTTTTACATATTCAAGTTTCAAGAAAATGGAAACACGGGTATAGCTAATGAGTGTCAAGATCATAAAAAGTCATTAGAAACCAATAAAACCACACCTTGGATATTCAGCAATATTTCTGCCGAATCACTTCTACCCATAAAACCTTTTCCTCCATGCAAACTTCCGAGTCCATTTGTCAAGAAGAGCCAAGTTGAACTCCGATGTTCTTAATGCCGAGCTCCCTATCCTCCCTAGTTTTTCACACCCTCCCTCAGCTAAGTTCATACCAACCCTTGTATATATCTTCACTCCCATGTCAGGTTCTACCTTTGATTGACTTGAAATTTCTTTGCCATAGTCTTTGATATCCTTATAAGAGGAAAATAGTAGACAGGGAGACCTTGTGCACACTACCACCTTCCCCCCATAAGAGAGGAGTCTGCTTTTCCCGCATGCGAGTCTTGACAAAACTTATGAATGATCCTAACCCATGTACGGCTAACTTGGAGAAACAAAAGGCCCCTTTGCAGACTCAGCCAGGATACCTCAACCATACACACAATTCTAGTTTTGATGACTACCCATGTTCCCCTCACACACTAGATTCCCTTTAACAAACTCTCTTTCTGATGACTCCCTTGCTGCTAGGACTTTTACACTTTGCGAAGTTCAAAGAAGCCTCCCTCCACCAAAGAACACACTTGACATCTGAGTTTGTCTTAACAGAGAGTGTTGCTCTTTAGCCAGGAGCAGGATGCCCCAAAGGGTAAGTGGCAGCATACTTCAATCAAAAAATGCTACATGCATATACAGATTCTAACTGGATTACTGAATACTTAAATCCATCTCAGTTTATTATTGTTGATCATTTCTTCATTATGATTTTTTTTTTCAAAACATGCATATTCTTCAATGTTTTACATATTCAAGTTTCGAAAAAATGGAAACACGGGTATAGCTAATCAGTGTCAATATCATAAAAAGTCATTAGAAACCAATAAAACCACACCTTGGATATTCAGCAATATTTCTGCCGAATCACTTCTACCCATAAAACCTTTTCCTCCATGCAAACTTCAGAGTCCATTTGTCAAGAAGAGCCAAGTTGAACTCTGATATTCTTAATGCCGAGCTCCCCATTCCTCCTAGTTTTTCACACCCTCCCTCAGCTAAGTTCATACCAACCCTTGTATATATCTCCACTCCCATGTCAGAATCTACCTTTGATTGACTTGAAGTTTCTTTGCCATAGTCTTTGATATCCTTATAAGAGGAAAATAGTAGACAGGGAGACCTTGTGCACACTACCACCTTCCCCCCATAAGAGAGGAGTCTGCTTTTCCCGCATGCGAGTCTCGACAAAACTTATGAATGATCCTAACCCATGTACGGCTAACTTGGAGAAACAAAAGGCCCCTTTGCAGACTCAGCCAGGATACCTCAACCATACACACAATTCTAGTTTTGATGACTACCTATGTTCCCCTACACACTGGATTCCCTTTAACAAACTCTCTTTCTGATCTGACTCCCTTGCTGCTAGAACTTTTACACTTTGTGAAGTTCACGGAAGCCTGCCTCCACCAAAGAACAGACTTGACATCTCTGAGTTTGTCTTAACAGAGAGTGTTGCTCTTTAGCCAAGAGCAGGATGCCCCAAAGGGTAACAGGCAGCATACTTCAATCAAAAAATGCTAAATGCATATACAGATTCTGACTGGATTACTGAATACTTGAATCATATCATTAACACCATGTAGTTCCAGATGTATCACATCACTCTGCTAGCAAGATTTTATATCCAGCAAAAGACCATGTCTTTGGCAAAGGTATGCTAACAAACCCAAAGGCATTGATAGTCTTTCCTAGAAGAAGATGTTGAGCAAAATAAGCCTTCTTTGGTAAGAAATCATGCCAAACAGCTAACTACCAGTTCAGATCCTCTTGAAAAAGTGATAAATGAAGGGAAGCGTCGGTTGATGCTCCTGCAAGATATAAGTTCCCTTTATAAAAGAGGCTTTTTGAGGAATCGCTTGGGTGAAGAGTGGAGAAGCATTTTCCCTTTTCTTTTGATGTCAAAGGGAATCTAGCCTTGTCCCCCATCCGGAAATGTGAAAGCTTGTGCCCTGACTCTGGGCTGCAAGCCTGAAACACATAGACTCAAGGCCAGCTGGCTGCGATGGTACCAACTCTAGTAACACCCCCAGGCTATGTGCCTACCCTGAGGAAGGCTAACAACGTTGAGTTTGGAGTTTGGACCCTATATCTGGGTCATAGTGGATGTTGAAGCAACGCTAACAACGTTAAGTTTGGACCCTATATCTGGGTCATAGTGGATGTTGACAGGTGAAGTGATGCAGGAGCGGACTCATGGTGAGCAAAAAGCAAGCATCTGTCGGGCTTGGAGCCACCTTCTTTGCTTTTAAGGCACTTCGTATTTTTATTTGAGCATTTTAAAGCATTTTGGACACGAAAAAGGCCCAGTTGAGGCCCATTTAGTCGCTTTCCTATTTTTTCTTTATTTTCTGTATTTTTTCTTATTTTAGGGACATAAAGGTAACATGGTAATTTTGGCTGTTAGGGCTTCTTTTTTGGGGCCTATATATATCCTATGTATTCCTTTTTGGGAAACCTAATGATTGCTAATAGAGAAAAGTTGCTTTGGTGACCTGTGCGTTTGTATGTGAGAGCCCGTGATGGGCCTGTGAGCAGAAGGGGGGTGGGAAGCCCCTGTGTGCTACGTCTTCTTCCTCTTCCCCTCCCTGTTCTTCTCGGCTCCTTCTCCTACTTCTTCCTCTTCTTCTACTCGTGTTGTCCTACTCCCTTGGGCCTCTGAGCCCTTCCTCTGGTCTCCCCTTCTCTGTCCTGCATCATTTTGGTACCAAAGTGACGCGGGACGACTACCGAAACGGGTCCGAACTAGTGTCACGATCCGAAACCAGCAAATGTAGTGTACAGGTACGGCAAATGCTCATCAAGAGTCCATGTTTTCATGAAGTTAACCACGCAACGCAAGTCGCACGCAACTCGAGTATCGTCCGCTCACAGTGATAAAATAACAGGACCGGCGTAGTGAAGACTACCACTAGGCTAGGACGGTATCAACGCAGACAATATGCTCAATTTTAATGACAAGGGATGGACCTCACGCTCACAATCCGGCAGCAAATATCAAATAAATAGCTAGGGATCCTAACTCACAGGCACGGGAACGAGAGTCAACCATATAGAGTACGACCAAGCGAACGGGAGGGAGTTATCAATGCTAACCGTCCCACTGTCGAGTGGGGTTCCGAAATCGACGACGTGTTACTGTATACCTCGCTGCGGTCCCGTACTCTAGAAGGCCCTTGGATGACTGCAGTGGTTCAAGTTTGCAGGTCCTCAGAGAATGGAAGGTTCTGCTGCTTTTCCCTCTTGTGTTGCTGCACTTGGGAAAGGGTGGGCGCTTCGACGCCTCGGTGGAACCGGGAAGGAACTTCTGTCTGTAGTGATAGAAACGCCACGAGGCCTCGTGACCTGCGGGCTGTCGCCGGGGCAGTGCGGGCTGGAGAATGGCTTGCAGGAGATCGCGCCAGATCCTGTGACGGCGTGAGGGAGAGGCTGTTCGGAGCCCGCGTGCGGCGGTCAGAGGGCTCTCAGGGAAACCCGGTCCGGGCTCACGAGCGGCCGAAGGGTCCGTGGAGAAGCCGTTCAGGGCCGTGGGGGAAACGGAGCTGGTGATGGGGTTCGCGGGGATCCCGTCTCGGCCTCGCGTGCGGCGACTTCGCGTGCCGC
This sequence comes from Zantedeschia hybrid cultivar, assembly GCA_030544215.1. Taxonomy (NCBI): domain Eukaryota; kingdom Viridiplantae; phylum Streptophyta; class Magnoliopsida; order Alismatales; family Araceae; genus Zantedeschia; species Zantedeschia hybrid cultivar. Next base: position 55,173,938 of record JARZZO010000002.1, on the reverse strand, counting down.
AGGGTGGAGGAGCTCGCGGGGAGCCGTCCGGTGTCGGCGCGCGACGGGAAGGAGACCCGCAGGGAAGCCGTTCGGGGTCGACGGCGGTGGGACTGAGGAGCTCGCGGACAGGGTCCGTCCGGAACTTGCTTCGCGCGAACAGGGGAGGGAGGAAGAGGGGCGGTGCACGGGCTCGCCGGAGACCCGACCAGGTTGTGTGGAAGGGGTCGTGGCCGGCGGTTCCTTGCAGGGATGGCCCGTCTCAGGCCGGCATCGGCTAGGGTGCCGCGGGACAGGGGCGAGCGAGTCTGCAGGCTCGTCTGCTGCGCGGGATCCGCTGCGGCCCAACTCTTCCGCGGGTCGGCGACGTCGCGAGGCCGCGGCGTGAAGGATTCCCGCGGCAAGCTGGACGGACCCGACGCCCCCAGAGACGTGGGTTCCGGAACCGCCCCTCACCGGGATCGCCGGGGAGCACAGGGAGGGGGGGGGGATCGTGGAAGGCCTGCTCGGGGTCGGCGTGTGGAAGGCCTCGCGGACAGAGGCTCCTCGCCGGGGAAGGTTCAACACGACACAGGGAGATGAAGGAGAGAGGAACAAGACAAAGAGGAAGGAGACGATGAAGATGGAGAAGAAGAAGACAATGGGGAGGAAGAAGAAGCACAGAGAAGCCGATGGCCAATCGCACATGCACGAGGCGGCGGCTGCAAATTTCTATTCAAATTCTTCAATGCCCCTCCAAAAGAGGCTACAGTGCCTTAAATAGAATAAAAAACCCTAATAGCCACCTAATGAAGCAAATGACGTAATTAGCCCTAACACAATACAGAAAATGCTAAATAAATAAAAAAGGAGATAACTGGGCCTCATAATGGGCCTTACATCAGTCCTAACTGCTCCTCAATACAATAAACACATGCCAACACTAGGGAGACCCATCGTCGAGCCACAGAGATGCTGGGTAGGCTGCAGTCGTCCTCCTCCGACGGTACACGCGAGTCGGGTCGAACCGGGTCCATGCGCGGGTGTCCTCACCAATTCTCCCCGGCTGGGAAGAACTCGACCCTGTCGAGTATGGGTCTCGCCCACTCTGATATCGCTCCAGAAGGTCCGGGTGGATCTGCTGCAGCTCCTCGCGTGTGATCCACGTGTCGTCTGTAGACGGCCGTCCTCTCCAGTGGACTAGATAGCGCTGATAGGCCCCATCCCTAGAAGTAACAACCTGCTCGTCCAGTATATGATCAATCTGCTCTCTCCGTGCTGGTAAGGAGGCTGGAAGTGGACACTCTGGGGTGGGGTTACTTGCAAGGGGGGTAGAAGGCTCGAACGGATCACTGGGTATCACTGCCGGGTACCGATAAGCCACCAAATCTGTGATATTGAATGTGTTGCTGATGCCATAGTCGGATGGTAGATCCACCACATACGCGTTCGGTCCAATCCGTTTTATCACTCTGAAGGGGCCGGCTCCCCGAGCTTGCAGCTTCTTGATGGTTCCGGAAGGAAACCGCTCAGGTCGAACCCTGATCATCACGTAATCTCCCTCATGAAACTCCTGGGGTCGTCGATGTGCATCTGCCAGTTGCTTGTAACGCTCATTGCTGATCTCAATGTGACGACGGATATCCTCATGCAGACTCCTAATATGATCAGCCAGGGACTGTGCAGACTCGGACGTACGGGACTGGATGGGTAAAGGAACAAGGTCAATGGGTCCCCTAGGCCTATAACCGGTAACAATCTCAAATGGACACATGCCTGTAGACCTATTGACCGAACTATTATATGCAAACTCAGCCTGCCATAGCATCTGATCCCACCCTCGCGTACGCTCACCCACAAGACACCGCAGCAAGTCACCCAGACTCCGATTGACGACCTCGGTCTGTCCATCGGTCTGAGGATGATAGGCAGTGGAGAATTTCAGCTTGGTGCCCATCAAGTGCCAAAGGGTCTTCCAAAAATAGCTGACAAATCGAACATCCCTATCCGAGACGATGGTCTTGGGCAGCCCATGCAGACGAACAACACTCTCATGGAATAACTGGGCCACTCGAGACGCATCTGATGTCTTCGAACAGGGGATAAAGTGTGCCATTTTGGAAAACCGATCGACGACGACTATGATAGAATCGTGCTTTCGAATCGTTCGAGGCAGGCCCAAGACAAAATCCATACTAATGTCCTGCCACGGACAATCCGGCACGGGAAGAGGGGTGTATAGACCAGTATTCTGTTTCTTCTGCTTTGCCGTAGCGCATGTGCGGCACTGAGCAACAATGCGAGCAACGTCGCGCTTCAGGCTCGGCCAGAAGAATCTGTACTCAACAAGCTCAATAGTCTTATTCCGGCCAAAGTGACCGGCTAGACCCCCAGCGTGAACCTCCCACATCAAGAAATCGCGGACCGAAGTCCGGGGAATGCACAACCTGGATCCACGAAACAGATAGCCCTCCTGGAGGACGTACTCACTGTGCTCTCTAGAGGGCCCGGACTGCAGGGCCGAGTGGATCAGACCAAAGTCGGGACAAGTAGGGTACTCGTCCCGCAACCTCTCAAATCCCGTGACTTCAACACTGACAACTGATAAAAGGGAAGATCGCCTGCTCAGTGCGTCAGCCACGCGGTTCTCCACACCCGCCTTGTGAGTCAGGACGAATGTATAAGCTTGAAGAAATTCAACCCATCGACTGTGTCTCGGGTTTAGCTTCTTCTGGGCATGGAGAAACCGGAGCGCCTCATGGTCAGAGTATAATACGAACTCCTGCGGTAGCAGATAGTGTCTCCAATACCTCAAAGCCTGCACTACCGCATAGAACTCCTTGTCATAGGTGGAATACTTCAGCTTAGCATCATTCAATTTCTCGCTGAAGTATGCTATGGGATGGCCCTCCTGGCTCAAAACCCCACCTATGCCGACACCAGAAGCGTCGCAAGAGACCTTAAGCGTCGCAAGAGACCTCAAACACCCTCGAAAAATCAGGCAAACGAAGGACAGGTGCTTGGGTCATGCGCTCCTTGATGTCACGAAAGGCTGAAGCAGCAGCCTTCGTCCACAGAAAGGCTTCCTTCTGAATGCAATCAGTGATCGGAGCCGTGATGGAGCTGAATCCGCGAATAAATCGGCGGTAGAACGTCGCTAAGCCGTGAAAACTCCGCACATCATGGATAGACTGCGGCTCAGGCCATTCTACCACCGCTCTGATCTTTTCGGGATCAGCGGAGACGCCCTCAGAAGACACGATGAACCCTAAGAAGATCACTCGATCTGTCATAAATGCGCACTTCTTAAGGTTCCCATACAAGCTCTCTCGACGAAGAGTAATGCACACCTGCCGAAGGTGCTCCACGTGGTCCTCCCTAGAACGGCTATAGATAAATATATCATCAAAGTATACGACCAAAAATGTGGCAATGAACGGTCGTAATACCTGAGTCATGAGCCGCATGAAGGTACTAGGGGCGTTGGACAGGCCGAAGGGCATGACCAACCACTCATAAAGTCCATCCTTCGTCTTGAAAGCTGTCTTCCACTCATCTCCAGGTCTAATCCGAACCTGGTGATAGCCACTCTTCAGATCGATCTTGGAAAATACAGTGGCTCCCGCCATCATATCAAGCATGTCGTCGAGGCGGGGAATGGGAAAACGGTATCTCACCGTGATGCGGTTGATCGCGCGACTATCCACGCACATTCTCCAAGTGCCATCTTTCTTTGGAGCAAGAAGTGCGGGGACGGCGCAGGGACTCATGCTCTCGCGAATGGAGCCCCTCGCCAGGAGTTCCTCAACCTGCCTCTGGAGCTCAGAATGCTCCTTAGGATTCATGCGATAGTGTGGCAGGTTGGGTAGGGTGGCTCCCGGAATCAGGTCGATGGCGTGCTGGATGTCACGCATAGGAGGAAGACCTTCCGGAAGATCCTCAGGAAAGATATCCTGAAACTCCTGGAGAAGAGAGGTGACCTCGGTAGGGTGCTCACTCGGGGTCTCGGCAGTAACCTCTCTAACCGCTAAAAGAAACACATGATCACTCTCAGTCAAATCATGCTCAAGCTCCCTGGCAGAGATAAGCTGTAAAGCTACAGTAGATGGTGTGCCAAGGAGGGAAGGCTCGCGAGTGCTGGTAATGTCCGATCTGGTCGGACGGGAACTGGAACATGTGCTCGCCAGAGCCGTGCTGAGAGTGGTAGCTGAGCTAACAGGCGCGGTGCTAGAAGGGGTAGCACCACCTGAAGGAAGTGAAGGGGTACTCGGGGATGCTGAAGAACTTCCCTGAGAAGTACCCTGCTGAGAGGACGCCCTAGATCGGGAGGGCTGCAAAGTGATGAGCAGGTCGCCGTACTGGAATATGCAAGTGTTGGACCGGCCCTCAAGGGTCGTGTCCATATCATACAACCACGGTCTGCCAAGAATAAGACTCCCGACCTCCATAGGAAGGATGTCACACCAGATCTTGTCCTCGTATGGTGGGAAGTGAATGGGAACAAGGCACCTCGTCTGGATGGGAATAGAAGTAGAATCCACCCAAGAAACTCGGTAAGGACGAGGGTGACCAACAATAGTCAACCCAAGGCGTGCGACGGCATTAGTGGAGATTGCGTTGATGCAACTATCACTATCAATGATCACCTTGCACACCTTGCCATCAACACGGTAGTAGGTGTGAAAGATAGTAGTGCGGCGCCAATCATCACACACCTTCGGCTGGGTCAAGATGCATCTAACCACGCCGATCCTATCCTCACTAAGACGCTCCTCACTATCACCATCCCACATAAACTGAGCCTGGATGCAACCCACGATCTCACCCTCAGAGTGAAAATCATCCGCCATCTCATCTCCAGCCTCATAGCTCACAGGCTGCAATGCGGGCTGGTACTCCTCTGGGTCCACCTCTCCCATAACCATGGCCCTAGTCGGACACTGAGACTTGAAATGTCCAAATCCCTGACAATTGTAACACCGAATACGGGATCCGCCCTCTTGAGAGGACTCTCCTCTAATCGGGGCCTTCCCCTTATCCTCCCGCCTAGGTGGCGGGGTTCCCACAGGGGGACGGATAGGGGGGGCCGGTAAGGCGGGCACTGGGTCTCTCTGGGGAAAACGAGGGCGAGAGGAGGGGTCCTGACGACTAGGGTCAGCAGGCCTGAAGGCCGGAGCTCTCTGTGGCACCCCCAGGGTGGCGCGCTGATCGATGGGACGCTGGTAGGGCGGCCGAGTACGTGGGGGTGAATCCACCTCAAGCTCAAACTGCTCCATCTCTCTCGCGACCTGATAGGCATGCTCGATGGTCGTCACATGCTGACGGAACAGTTCATGCTGATACACACGACGTAGACCCTTTCGAAAGCGGGAAAGAGTCAACGCGCTCTCCTCTCGAGCCCCACATCTCATCAGGTACTCATCAAACTCGGCAATGTACTCAGAAACCGTGCGAGTACCCTGCGAGATGCCCTGCCACCTATCAATGAGGCGGTGGCGGTAAGTCGGGGGAAGGTATTTCTCTCTCAGCTTAACCTTCATGTCTTCCCACGACTCAATGGGATCATGCCGACGCTACTCAAGAAGGTCCTCGACATTCGACCAATAGGTCTGAGCCTGGCCTGTCAGCTTCATCATGGCGAACCGAGCTCGCCGAGCGTCAGTCATACCCATCCAATCGAAGTAGCGGTTCATGCTGGCCTCCCAATCAAGATAGACCTTCGGGTCCAAGGACCCGTCAAAAGTGGGAGCATCCGCACGAGCGGCCCGACGGTCATCCAGGTCCCTCGGGACGTGATGGGGCCTCCGCTCCTCAAAATCATCCCGATCATCCAGATCATCCCGATCCCTCGGACGTCGATGGCGTCTAGGCGCCTCACCAAACTCAGGCTGAACCCCTCGGGCGTACCGATCATACCGATCACCTCGATCATATCGCTTAGCTCGGTCAGCTCGATCGCGACGGTCGTGTCGATCGAATCGCACGTCCTGACCGCGTCGCTCTAACCGATCATCACGGTCACGAAGATCCCAGTGATCATAACGATCAATCACATCCACCTGACGCCTCGCGCGTCTCTGATCGGCGCCCTCAAACCTCTCACGCTGCCTATGATGCCTCAACTGTCTACGCGCAGCAACCTGGTCTATCAACTCCTCACGCAGATCATAATCAACCCCGTCATCGGCAAGACGCCGATCGTCAACAGGATCAGCCCTCGGAAGGGCCTCATCATGAGGAACATGGACGGCCGGAACAGGATGTCCCGGGTGACGGGGAACTGGGGCATGGGCAAGGACCCCTGGGGCACCCCTGAGACCTGCTAGGTCCTGAATCGTACGCTCAGACTCATCAACTCGGTTCTCACCAGAGCGGTTCGAACCTCCCCCATTCCCCTGGCGCTGGTCCCACAAATCCATACGCTGCACGAGCCGACTAACTGTCGCGGCTAAATCGGAAACATCTGGGGACCCCGCCTGCGAACCTGACGCAGGTGCAGACATGTGGAAAATCGCACTGCTACGGGTGGGCATGCAAGGCAGACAGAGTGACAACGTGCATCAATTGACACCTAAACGACTAACATGCATAATATGGATCAACTAAACACAATGATACACTAACTAGATGGAGACACGCTAAAACTAACAAGATGAATAAGATAAATAGATGAAAATGCAACAAAGACGCCCTAGCCACAACCTACGGCTCTGATACCAAAACTGACGCGGGACGACTACCGAAACGGGTCCGAACTAGTGTCACGATCCGAAACCAGCAAATGTAGTGTACAGGTACGGCAAATGCTCATCAAGAGTCCATGTTTTCATGAAGTTAACCACGCAACGCAAGTCGCACGCAACTCGAGTATCGTCCGCTCACAGTGATAAAATAACAGGACCGGCGTAGTGAAGACTACCACTAGGCTAGGACGGTATCAACGCAGACAATATGCTCAATTTTAATGACAAGGGATGGACCTCACGCTCACAATCCGGCAGCAAATATCAAATAAATAGCTAGGGATCCTAACTCACAGGCACGGGAACGAGAGTCAACCATATAGAGTACGACCAAGCGAATGGGAGGGAGTTATCAATGCTAACCGTCCCACTGTCGAGTGGGGTTCCGAAATCGACGACGTGTTACTGTATACCTCGCTGCGGTCCCGTACTCTAGAAGGCCCTTGGATGACTGCAGTGGTTCAAGTTTGCAGGTCCTCAGAGAATGGAAGGTTCTGCTGCTTTTCCCTCTTGTGTTGCTGCACTTGGGAAAGGGTGGGCGCTTCGACGCCTCGGTGGAACCGGGAAGGAACTTCTGTCTGTAGTGACAGAAACGCCACGAGGCCTCGTGACCTGCGGGCTGTCGCCGGGGCAGTGCGGGCTGGAGAATGGCTTGCAGGAGATCGCGCCAGATCCTGTGACGGCGTGAGGGAGAGGCTGTTCGGAGCCCGCGTGCGGCGGTCAGAGGGCTCTCAGGGAAACCCGGTCCGGGCTCACGAGCGGCCGAAGGGTCCGTGGAGAAGCCGTTCAGGGCCGTGGGGGAAACGGAGCTGGCGATGGGGTTCGCGGGGATCCCGTCTCGGCCTCGCGTGCGGCGACTTCGCGTGCCGCAGGGTGGAGGAGCTCGCGGGGAGCCGTCCGGTGTCGGCCCGCGACGGGAAGGAGACCCGCAGGGAAGCCGTTCGGGGTCGACGGCGGCGGGACTGAGGAGCTCGCGGACAGGGTCCGTCCGGAACTTGCTTCGCGCGAACATGGGAGGGAGGAAGAGGGGCGGTGCGCGGGCTCGCCGGAGACCCGACCAGGTTGCGTGGAAGGGGTCGTGGCCGGCGGTTCCTTGCAGGGATGGCCCGTCTCAGGCCGGCATCGGCTAGGGTGCCGTGGGACAGCGAGCGAGTCTGCAGGCTCGTCTGCTGCGCGGGATCCGCTGCGGCCCAACTCTTCCGCGGGTCGGCGACGTCGCGAGGCCGCGGCGTGAAGGATTCCGGCGGCAAGCTGGACGGACCCGACGCCCCCAGAGACGTGGGTTCCGGAACCGCCCCTCACCGGGATCGCCGGGGAGCACAGGGAGGGGGGGGATCGTGGAAGGCCTGCTCGGGGTCGGCGTGTGGAAGGCCTCGCGGACAGAGGCTCCTCGCCGGGGAAGGTTCAACACGACACAGGGAGATGAAGGAGAGAGGAACAAGACAAAGAGGAAGGAGACGATGAAGATGGAGAAGAAGAAGACAATGGGGAGGAAGAAGAAGCACAGAGAAGCCGATGGCCAATCGCACATGCACGAGGCGGCGGCTGCAAATTTCTATTCAAATTCTTCAATGCCCCTCCAAAAGAGGCTACAGTGCCTTAAATAGAATAAAAAACCCTAATAGCCACCTAATGAAGCAAATGACGTAATTAGTCCTAACACAATGCAGAAAATGCTAAATAAATAAAAAAGGAGATAACTGGGCCTCATAATGGGCCTTACATCAGTCCTAACTGCTCCTCAATACAATAAACACATGCCAACACTAGGGAGACCCATCGTCGAGCCACAGAGATGCTGGGTAGGCTGCAGTCGTCCTCCTCCGACGGTACACGCGAGTCGGGTCGAACCGGGTCCATGCGCGGGTGTCCTCACCACAAAGCATGTGTTGGGTCATTTTCATGGCCCAAGTCCTGTAAGTTCCCAAAGGCCTCTCCTTCTTCTTGATACAGGAGCAGACTTATAGGCAGCGTAGAGCAGATGTCTATCGGGCTTGAAGCCACCTCCTTTGGCTTTTGAAGCACTTTGTATTCTTATCTGAGCATTTTAGAGCATCGTGATCATGAACAAGGCCCAATTAAGAAGGCCCACTTATCTCTTTCCTATTTTTTCTTTATTTTCTGTACTTTTTTCTATTTTAGGGACATAGGGGTAACATGGTAATTTTGGTTGTTAGGGTTTCCTTTTTGGGGCCTATATATATCCTATGTATGCCCTTTTGGGAAACCTAATGATTGCTAATAGAGAAAAGTTGTTTTGGCCACTGTGCGTTTGTGTGAACTCTCATATATTAGCATCAATACCCTGAAATCTTTAGAAAATTGCACTTATACCCCTCAACCTAATGGTTTTGCATAAATATCCTTAAATTCACTGTGCATATATACCCCTCAGTTCACTAAAACCTTGCATTATGTACCCTTGACACCTCCGATGATGTCATGATTTGCAATGTTTTTGACATATTTCGTTGAAATTCACCCAAGTTTGACGGGAGGGGTATAAATGCAACATTTTGAAGATTTCAGGGGTATTCATGATAATATGTGAGAGTTGGGGGTATACATGTAAATACGGTGTATTTGAGGGGTATATATGCAAACAAATCCTAAAGATTTTCCTTCTGGTAATGCACTTTGAGGCATTGGCATCTTTTTCTTGATATATTTCAAGGGAATTCTGTAATGGATAGGATACTCCATAGGATGTTCAAGTTTCTTATTAACATAAAGAGTCACTGAATTTATTCCTCTTGTATATTATTCCTTGTCAGTAATTTGTAACAGAGTGTTGTAATGCTCCCAGTGGTGTATATATTTTCTTTCTCCTTCAAAGAATGTTATGTTTGTCAATGCGATTGACATTACTATCAACTCTTCCTTGACGCTATGTGGTATTGTTTATTTGATAATATAGGATGGATCTTATTCGAGAGGTCCTGTGGATATACCGGTTGGGGTTTATGATGAGTCCAAATATTTTCTTTTGCCAACATTTAAGTTTGAACAAGTAAGTTTCTATTCATTCAGTTACTTTCAAGTAAAAAAGGTTTCTTTTTATTGTAATTTGCTATACCTTTTGTTGTTAAAAAAACTATTATTCTAGTGGCTTTTTGCAGGTGTTTGTGTTATCAGGATATATTACTCATTCCCAAGTAATCTAAGACTTACTGAAAGTTGTACTTGTTTGAAATGTTCAAAATTTGCACACAAAATGTACCACATTTTGCGGCATGGAAGTATGGGTGGGTCCTAAGGTGACCTCGGATTGATGGAGCAGGCTCTATAGCGACGATGAAAAGGACATCGTCCACTGCAAATGCATTTGAATATCTCTATAAATTCTCTTGTAAAGGAAAGGATTTTTTTCATACCTGTCATTAGGATTTTACCCTCATGTATATTGTACAACTTGTTTTCAATAGCCATATGCTGATGTTTTTTGTTCTTTTCCCTGTTATTCTGAATGAGTGAATCTGCTTGTTCATCATGAATGCAAGTGTAAAGATGTTAAAGATTATAAATTGGGTTGTCTTCAGCTCGACTTCCACTGATCCTTGAAGGAAGAGAAACAAGATTAAAAAAAAAAGAGGAGATAAGAAGATAACATGGGGAAGAAGACTTAAAAGTGATGGCAAATAGCAAAGCCGTCAAATGCAGCAGCCCGGAACAAAGTCTCACTCCCCTACCTATTTCTCGGGCAGCTGGGCAGTGGGGTTTCCACCAAACAATGTGCCTGATTTGTTATGATTGTGATGTATGATATTCTTATTACTCCCTCATGTTTTGGTGAGTGAATAATCAACACACAATCACAGCATAGGTACTTATAAAACAAAAGCTTTGGGTCTGTCTCTCCCATTCTGATGCAGAAGTTGTTCAGTCAATTCTCAAAAATCCTGAGCGTAGCTAGAATCCAATTCAGAAAGTGTTGATAGTTCCTTAGCCATTCCATGCACGAAATTGCTTTCTGTGTCAATTCACCTGCTAATTTGGGAATATCACTTCATTATAGAGCCTTTAGGGTCTTGCTTGTCTGATACTGGTTTAGTGTATCATATATCTTGATTGTAGCCTCTGTATCTCACTGCTGCAGCAAAAGATCATAATGTCTGGTATATTATGCAGTAGGCCATTTAATGGACTTTTCAGATCAGAAGCTTCCTTCATCGTATGCGGTTTGACAACAAATGTCGCTGCTGTAAGTAGACCAAAACCAGGTGTCTGAACCTCTATGTAGATGCTTTTCCTAATGGATCTGGTTGTCTAGTTAGGAAATGAGGTTCATGCCTCTGTAAGGCAATTTGAGCTTAGCTTGAAACGTGCATTTGGGTTTGGAAAGTAGGACTGGAGTCTCTAAATAAAATGCAACAGGTATGATTTTGTTTTCTAGGAGCTAAGAATTATACAGCCTGTGATCATCCTTTAGACACTGAAAATCATCGACCAAAAAATCTGAAGCATAGAGATCTCCATGAGAGACGAACAGTTTTCCAACATAGGATGAGTGAACCTTGCTTTGCCTACAGAGGATGCCTTGGAGGAGGAAAAAGCTCCAGGGGATATTCACAAAGGAGTTATTACTAAAAGGGGAAGCCGATTAAAAGGTGCCATTTTCTAATAAAAAGGAGTTTTAGTGAGATCTTGGTGATGGAGTATAACTGCAGTTGTTGCTAGCATGATGTATTTTAGTATCTTAATTATTCATAATAACATGTCAAAGATGATGTCAAAACATGGTTCTAAAGCTTTTTTCCCATCACCTTCCAAAAAAAGCTTTTTTTCCCATCCTTTTTACCACATTCATTGAGAGCCCTCCAATCAGGTAATCAGACTAACTCTTGTTAAAGGTGCTTTTATTGCATCTCAATAATTGGATGCTCTTAGTGATTGTGGCGAAAGGATGACAAAAGTGTGGTATAATAGCATGCTACTATAGTAATTAATGGAATTCCATAATAGCAGTGTTTATTTGAAATGTAATTGGCATCATTGATCTGGCTCTTCATTTGCTAATGTGACCTTTTTTAACTGTCACTATTTCAGTTGAGGCCCTTTTTTATGACAAATCCTTTTCTTGGTGCACAAATATATCATCCTTATGATGATCCGGGTTTGTTATTGAACAACATGATGAAAACTGAACCATCCTGTCATGATCCAGTGTTTGGTCAAAGGATGCCACAGAAGGCTTCGCATCGTGCATACTATTGCATTCAATGAAGGGGGCGCTGATATTCAAATAATGAGGGTCGCTTTGTATGAAGAGCAGTGGGTGAGCCCAGTCAGTTTAGATGATGGAAGGTAATCTTCTGAGTCTTGCAAGTTCTCCTTGGATGCTTCTTTTAGTGCCAAATGTGAAAGGGGAAGACTGATTTTGGTTTGATATGCATTTCCTCTTTCTCATCACAGATTATGTGCTTACTCTGCTAGAATTGTTATAACAATGCAGAAATGACCTCTCTGAATTGTCGTTCATGTGACTTTACCACATTTCCCTTCTTTCTCTAGCAGTGATCCACAGTTTGACCTGAAGCCTTTTTCACAACGAAAACGAACCCAACCATCAGAACTGGCCGGATCCTGGAAAGTGTTTGAAGTAAGTGCTACGCCAATCTTTGGCGAAGAGGCGCTATTGCAGGAAGGTGGGCTCCCATATGTGTACCTGTGCACAGAGACCTTGAAGAAGAGGAGCTTACCTGAAACCCCCGCCTACTTTGGGGAGGAAGAGATACTTGACATGCAGGATACCACAGTACTGTGGCTTCCAGGCGGTGTCACCGGGTATGTTGATGTTAGTAAGGATGGCATTCTCTGTATTGGGGTTAGTTGGTACTCAGATGAAGGGATTAACCTTGCGATGGAGAGGGACTATGGCACAGATGGGAAGCTTAAGGAGGTTAGATGGAAAACAGAGGTTAAGAGGAGGTGGAATGATCCTTACCCAGTGTAAAGTTACATTTCATGTTCACATGTTTTCTAGCTTACACTAGAATTTTGCTGGTCCAAGTTGCTTATGCGATCAAGGGAAAAATATCAGCATAGTAATTCAAAAGATGGCATTTCGGATCCAAGTGCTATTCGTAAATCAGCACACAACCGCATAAACGGAGAGGGAGGTGAGTGGGAGTTCGGAGCTTGTGCAATTTGTGGTCCATGCGTGGTTAAAGGCTGAGTTAGCCACACATATTAGAGGCCAACCATATAACAATTCTCGCCCTTGGGCTTCTCAAGTTCGAGGACGTTGGAACGTTCTCTCTCTCTCTTTTTTCTGAAGCTTCCATAAGGTTCAGTCCTGTTATTTTGAAAGGACAGTCTTAAAAACCTATTTTGAAAGGACTGGCAACTAAAGTTTCTAATTTTGATTTTTTTTTTTTTTACTGGGATAAAACAGAGTTGTTAGAAAAGATTTGACTTAGGTAATTACTTAAAATCAGTTATAGTTACTTTCACTCGAGACAAATACACTCTGACTTCTAATGAAAGGTTTGTCATTTTGGGGAAGGATCAAACATGCTTCAGGATGCATCTAACTTAGATGCAGTACGCTTAATTTCGACCATTTTATCTTTCATGAATGTCAAATAAAGGGTGTTAGGAAACGAATAGTCATGATACGAGAAGTATGTGTGACGATTCACGGGTGGATGTGTGTAGCAAGGTGTTTAATAACGTCTTCTAAGAGGTCTGATCAAAAGCCTTTCGAAACCAACAGTTTGAAGTTTCTTAAGAAAGCAGGTCATTTTATGAATCTTTAGACTAGATCCCACAATTCTGAAGGCAGCCCACGTGCAAGTTGCAGGGCGTTTGATGAATCTTTAGACTAGATCCTACAATTCTGAAATGAATACTACTGATGGGAAATTTTCTCGTGTACACGTATGTATGTGTCAGTGTATATTATGTCTAGAACTCTAGAGAGAGAGGCAGAGAGAGAGAGAAATTTCGCAAGTAACCGGATTGCTCATTGATGTGCAAATGTAGCAGGCCCCTTCGCTATTGCCATTGCTTTGCCTTTGTTCACAATCAACAGGGTTCACCACCCTACTGTTGCTGCTGCTGCCTGTCAATTGCTGTTCATAGACGTTTAGGCTATGTTTGATTTCGGAATGGCTTATTTCTAGATGACTTATTTTGGATTTTCTTATAATAGAACAAAGCTGTTTTGTTTTTGTAACTTTTTGGTAGACACGGATATGCAAGTCCCTCTTTTCAATTTAGCAACTTATTACACGGATATGTATCCTACTCTATTCCCAGTCGGCATAGAGGGTATGCACTCTTTGATAACTAGATTACTTGTTTTGATGTAAGCAATCCGAGATTGCCTAAAGGAACAACATATATTTGTCTCAGACATTGTTTCTTCCGAGGCTTGATCTCTTGTAAGCTGCAGATTCTTGGCTTCTAGCTTTCTTTCTTCCATCTCGACATGGAATCTCCGTAGTCAAGATACGAGTGGTACGCCAGCTCCCCCTGGCCGGAGTTTTTTTAAATCAATTCGACTCGTATGAGTTTGGCCAATTCATGTCAATTTATAAGTTTTTTAAGATTGATTAGTTTTATGAATAATTATGATACAAATAAAGAACCTATCAAATTGGAGAAATAGTCCAATTATTTATCAATTAGAAAGAAAAAAAGTTCAATTACTCATCCAATTAGAAAACAATCTACTTAATAAGATATGAGCTACATCAAGTCGTATCAAATCGGCTCAAGCCAGATCGAAGTGACCCGTACCAGATTGCAACATATGGTACTCGACTTGTGCGATATGATATGAATGGGTCTGAATTGTATTGAGCCAATTCAAGTCAGATGTAACTTGGCGAGTCAGGCTCTATCTACGACTTGCAGATTTGAGTTGACTCATACGAGTCAGGGCAAACTATGGTATTGACATACCCTCTAACGATCATGACCTGTAGAGGAATTGTGAAATTGGTGTGTACCTGTGTGAGCAATCCATTGGCCGTGCTTAGGTTGACTTGGCAATCCAGGGAGGCCCAGCCCATCAGGTCGATCAATAACTCATGAGTTATACTTTCTGCAATGCTTTTTGTTTCTACAACGGGGGAATTGTAGTTGGTAAAAGAATGAAATAAAAATTCAAATTTTTTTCAAGTCGAACCTCACATGCTCTACATGTCCTTGCGGTTCATCTCTGAATAAACAATTCAAAAATTTAAAAAATTGAACTCTAATGAACAGTGATAATGTCCTTAATGGGCAAGCCTAATAATATTTTTTGACTTTTTAAAAATTTTAGAGTCGTCTAATCAAAGATCAGACTTTACGAACATGTAGAGTATGTGGGGTCTGACCTTAAATTTTTTTTAACCTTTTTAATTTACTTGCTGCAATGCTTCTCGTTGTAGTAAGAAGGCCATTACAGTAAGTATTACTCATAACTCATTCCTAACCTGAACCTTCCCTACCGATGGTCGGATTAGGAAAATTGACCGGCGTGGATTCCAGTTGATCTGACCAACATTGAAGCCCTAAAAAAAGGCAAACACAACAACCACTGCCACCACCCCAACATAATTACAGCACTTAGATCATCAATACTATTGACAAATAGATATGTACAACAGAGGATTGGTGCTAAATTAAGTGCGATCAGTGTACCTACGATGGTTATTTGTGACACTCAAATCACTCTAGCATTCATAAGTCAAGCTCTAAGAACACGTGCCATTGTCACCCCTCATATATCCACATACGAGCGGACCATTTTTGTAAGAGATGTGATGATTTTACATTTACATGGTCATTCACATGATAAATCCTAAAACCCTATCTAAGGCTGCAGCTTGGATGGGTCAGCCCGAATTTGAGTGAGCCAACCCCATGATTGAGTTAAAATTAGATTGGATTAGAGTCGAGGTATCTTTTAACCAAACCTTAGTAGGTTAGGTTAACCAAACCCCCTCCTTCTCATCCAACTCAAAATCTTAAAATTATAAGTAGAATAGGCACCATCTATTAAATATTTTTAAATTTCATCTTTTTTCCTATATAAGAAGACTATTCTAACGCTCCCAACAAGCGCTTACCCTGCGATGTGCCCAATCTAGCCATTCTTCTGATACGTCATCACCCTCCATCGGAACATACACCATGTCGAATCACATGGCTGCAACAGGCCATGTCACACGATCATAAGCCTCAAGGTGGTGGAGGTGAACAGGTTCTCGGAGAACAATTTCCAGGTGCCAATCAAGGACCCACCAGGTTCCAACTACCTTAGAGTTTATTTCCATATGGATTTGTAAGGCGTCCCACACCATACTTGTTATTTTCCCTTGATGGTTAGCAAACTATTATAAATCATAGCAATTGGTTGTGTGCACGTGTCAAACCCAAATAATGCTTGGTTGTGCCTATAAATCTCTTCATTCTAGGATCCACAATTTGGCAGAAGATCTAATGAAACTCTCATACCAGTACAGGGCAGGAATTTGTTTACCGTTGTTTACGGTTCCGATGTCTTGTTGACCTCACTACTTGTGGTTTAACTTGGTTCTTTGGTTCGCTTGGTGCTCAACCAAGTACTAGATCAGGAAACTCCCAGTCACGGACGTGACAGTCACAGGTGAATAGGTAATGTCATTCTTGCTGCATTTTGCACTAACGTGGCCCATCTGCAGGAGCTGCACTACGTGGAATCATGAGCATGAGTTGATAATAGCACGTACTCTGTTCTCTAAGTATTATTACATTGCAAATCTTCATACTAGTTTCTCTGGTTTATCATTCATCTCGGATCAAGGAACCCTGTGTATTTTCTCCTTGTAACATCTAGTCTATGAGAAGGCTTGGCTTATGTACTTAATTTTTTCTAAGTAACTTCATTATTGTATGTTCTTCCCTGTAAGCGTGTCAAAGTAGGCAAATATGTCAAGTCCCCAGGCATGGTCGTGACTTGTGAGAAAATGTGCAAGGCAGGCCGTTCGGCAGATGGGTGAATGGTGGCGAGATTGGACAACGGTAAGGGCAGGGTTTGGCATGGTTTCTAAAGTCGGAACATGGCTTTTCGCTTGAGCCCCTATTTTCCGCTTCTCTCGGCATTACAAGAGAGAAATGAGGGAAGAGCATCGGGTGTAAATCCGACGGTCTACAAGGTACTTGCGGTTAAACCATACCAAAGAGGCTGACCGTATCTCAGTATCTCTCTCTTTCTCTCTCTCTCTCTCTATATATATATATAAGAATTTAACATGCCCCGCTAGAAAATCAACCCTCTCCATGTTAAAAAAATAAAAATTGTCATAAATTTTTAAATATTTAGAGACCCCTTAGAGTTGATCTCATCTCTAAGCTTTAATTTTCACCATTTAGTCTTGAAAATCAACTGGAACCATTTAATAAGATATGTATTAAAAATTAATATCTAAAAATGTTGAAAAAATAAAAAAATTGCCAAATTAACTTTTGGAGTTGATCTCATCTTCTAGAATTTTAATTTTGATCTCAAAAAATGACGAACTTGATTGGACAAGTTAAGTTGATTTTGTTGATCGAACAATGAAAATTAAAAAGATGGAAGGAATATTTTAATATTTTGATAATTTTTTATTTTTTAAAATCTAGATAGAGTTTTGGATTGGAACACATCCCAAGGACACATTATATATATATATGATAACTTAAATCATTAGCATATTTAATTTTACATCTTTTGAACAAAAATTTAGATTGCAACATAAACAAAGATATTCTCAAATAACAGTCATGTAATTATATTTTTACTTGTGAACAAAAAATACATTACAACATGAAAGATGTTCTCAAATAATAACCATATAATTATGTCTTTACCTTCATTTTTCACTTACTTTGCTATAGTAGATAGACAATTTTATTCATCTGTTTATACATAAAATTGTAAAAAGTAAAAAAATTTAAAATGTGAATTGTTAAGGATATAATTCGATTCAATCTCGAACCGATAAAAATTGAATTACACGGATTAGGTCGAGATAAGACACTATTGAATGGGTTGGATTATGATTGAGACAATTAGATTAGATTTAGGGTCAAGAGATCCTTGACATGGGTTGAACTAAGGTTGACCCTGACCTAACCTGATCCGAGTTTCAACCCTAACCCTATCTAATCCTTCCCCTAATATTAGATTAAACAAGCTAAGATAGACTTTGACAAGGAGGTTTCTTAGTAGGCCTGGACTCAACAGGCCCATGGACCCATTATGTCACGGCACAATAAGAGTAAACCAATTACCTGATTAGCAGCAGATTGAAATGAAACATTGAAAAGAAAAGGGTTAGTGTTCAAATAAATAAAATAAAAAGATTACAGTACACGATACAAAAAGGTTGTACGTGTGGAAGCCCAAAACTTGGCAAGCTTACCAAAAACAGCCTGGTTCCCGTCATCTACCAAAAATGACGTCGAAAGCCACCTTTCATTTCCATGAGAACTCTCTCTCTCTCTCTCTTAGTTCTATAATTAGCATACAAATACCTACCTACATGATGCTTTTAAGTCCGAGTGATCTCATTAATTTCATCCTAGAAGCGGCTCGGCAGCAGAACCTGCAAATAGCAGCAGCAGCAGCAGCAACTAATCAATCTGACAGGAGAACTACATGCGTTGATAACAAGAATGTAAGTTCTGCTAAGCATATACCAATAATTAGCCTACCTTCATCTTCTGGCTGCCTCATAGTCTCTGCGAACGGCTTCTCGCGCCGTCTAGCCATCTGAGCAATTTCAGCTTTGACAAGAAATGATAAGAGAGCGCCAGCAACAAATGCTCCGATCATTAGCATTGAGAAGACCGAACCCCATCCACTTCTTGATATGACGCCAGTAAGCAGAGGACCCAGTGCAGCACCAGCTGATCCAGTGCCATCTATGATGGCAGTCACAGTCGCCAGAGCTCGGGAATCCCCCCTCAGAGAATTATGAGTACCGAGATCCGCTGAAACGGCCGTTGTAATAAGAGCATATGGCCCGTTAACAAACAAGCCAGCGATCATCATCAGGGCAATGTTCATAGACTTTGAGACACTTCCATACGAGTGGTATAGAAAGAGGGAAGGGATCGCCAAGTACATGAAGCTGGCTGCGGTGAGCGCCCGAGCGTGCAGTTTATCAGATACATAACCAGCAAGGATCCCTCCAATGATCCCCCCAACATCAAACAGGGTCGAGAGGTTTCCGGCGGACTTGACTGACATGTACTCTCCACCGATTGCTGCAAATTGAAGCAGGACAAATGGTGTCAACAGCAGATGATTTGTGAAAGAAATATTCCATGCACCACATGCAAGTCGAACATCCCCCAAACGGGGGTGCTATGGTGCGAGGCAAACTTGGGTGTGTAGCATACCACAGTTAGCCTCCATCATCTGTTCTAAGCCCACCTTTTGGGAGCACTGTGCAATCCGAACAGGGTGTGGTGGGTGATGCCCCAATGGGACAACACCGATTAGACAGCAGGGTAGGTTGCAGTATGCAACACCCAGATGGACATGGCACCATAGACTAAAGCATTGCTCTTACGAAATGTTTGCCATAAAGTAGGATTTCAATCAACCAACTGCATAGCTGGATATCTTCTGGTTCCTAGGAATGCTTAAGAAGAGGGACAGCGAATGAACAACAGAAGCTACAGAGTTGAAGGAACATCATATAACAAGCATGCATTGATACGCATACTATTGCCTACTCTTTCTCAGCTGGACTCATAAAAAAGTTTAAACAGACATGCCCGATCAGGGATTAATTGTTAAGATGCATTACCATGTCCATGTGGCCTCAACTAGATCTGCAGAGACAAATATGTTCAGTCTCAGTTGTCCAGGTTCCCCCGCCTAGGCATTTGCTCGGGAAGTGCCCAGGCAAAAAGGCATTTTTCAAGAGCCCTGCGTCAATGCGCCTTATTAGGCCTTGAAAAGGCGGCCCAAGGTGTCGCTTAGGTGGGCCAGGTGGACCCAAGGTGTGCCCAGATCCTTAAACTTCTGACATCTAACCTCAACTCCCCTCCCAAACCTCCTGAAGTATATTTTCATTTTGGGCCCATTTGTTAACACTAGACCCTCAAATTTTTGAAAAAAGAATCACCAGATTCTCCCACAATCCTTAAAAAGTTAGATTGTGGGGGAATCTGGATAGGTTGAAATGGGTGAAGGAGAAAGTGCCACATCATCGACACATTAGCCAAGGAGCTTTAAATGCTCCAAAAAGTGTACTCATGACACTTAAGTCTCATGTGGCAACACTACTCTCTTCCATTTTTTAACCATTTATTCCATCTTTATCCCCAAAATCTAAAGACAATGAATGATGTTAACAAATGGGCCCTTAGTGTCAATACTAGTCACACTTTCTCTGTAATGTTCACATTAATGTCAATGTTAGTCTAAGTATAGGTTTTAGTGCCATTTTCTTGTCTTAGTGCTATTTTCTTGTAGTGATAGTGTCAATATTAGTGTCATGCCAATGTCATAATAGTGCTATTTTCCTGCAATTTTTATCTTAGTGTCAATATTAGCGTCGTCTTAAATGGTTATTAGGAAGTAGGCGCCTAGGTGCCACCTAAGAACGCCTTGGGTCGCCTTACCACCTTGACAATTATGGTCAAGCTGACATCCAATTGTCAACATCCGAAATCCTTCCCATCTAGAGTGAGATATGCTAAAAAACTTGCAATGCTAACAGAGCGTAAAAGTCTGTGCCTATTTTCATTGCTTTACTGACTCTACAGCTTTATTTTTGCAGCAAGACGATGCAAGGATATCATCTTCAAGTGCTATTATTTCTTTACTGACCCTACAGCTTTATTTTTTGAGGGAAGAAGATGCAAGGATATCCATAAATCTTCGAGGGCTTTATTTACTGCATAAGGCATTTGAGCTTCGTTGAAGAACTATTGAGGTTGAGGGCTAAACTACGCACATCAACAAGTGCACGTGTATATAATAGAGTTTCCCAGACTGGTTGTTCACAAAGCTTAGGGATGGGCAGCATGGTTTTACCAGACCCACCTCTCTGGCAGCCAGCAGGCCCATGAGCTTGCATACAGTGCCCGGGATTACGATGCAAGTTGTGTGCAATGCTAGTAGGGATACGCAGCTTGGTTTTACTAGACCCACCTCTCTGGCAGCCAGCAGGCCCATGAGATTGCATACAGTGCCGGGGATTATGATGTAAGTTGTCTGGAATGCTAGTAGTTTTACCAGATCCACCTCTCTGGCAGCCAGCAGGCCCATGAAGTGCAAGACCAATCCCCTGGTCCAATACCTGATCTGCCAATACTTGTCTGGTGGATACCAATCTCCCACATCTAAAATTTCAGACAGGTCAAAAGACCCAAATTTTAGCTCAGTTTTGCCTCTAGACTAATTCAGGGCTTATCCATAGTTCGCACTTAATAAGACAGCCTAGGATAAAATTTTCCCTTGCCCTAGCCGCAGCGGCAACAGCTGCCATCCCTTAACTCTGGCACTGCACCCTCTCAAATGTCTGTCACACCTCTCTTACATCTCTTCTTGCCAACCACAAGTGATTACCCCTTGACTCATTAATGGATCTGATTCTCTCTGACAATGTTACTTATGGAACGTGGCCTATGCTCCAAGGTCTACATCCAACTGACCAAGTCACTGTCCACTGATCCCACAAATAGGGTTCATCATGGCTGGAGACGCCCTGGTGGTGTTCCTCTGAAAGGCCGGGCCATGGTCAGAGGATGTCCCCAGAATCCAAAGGGGGAGGTACACAGGGAGATAAGTACAGTTTGTTCCTCCCTGCTTCTCTTGTTCTTTTTTCCCTCATATTTCCACAGAAAGCTAAGGTTTATTGCCCCCAAAACCAAAAGCTACTCCTTTAACCCTGAAAACAACTAAAAACAATTCCATTGCCTCGTGGGCGATTGCTCGCTTCGTCTCCGTCGTCCGAAAATCTATTGGTTTAACCGACATGAAGAAGGGCGCTTCCATAACAACTTACTCCATCCACTTCACTCTTTTGTCTGGGAAAATGGACCCACCTGGTCACAAGTGCTTCAGTTTTACCTTCCCATCAGATCTTAAATATTTTATTTTTCCTGGACACACTGTTCATCAGATTTTTCAGCTTTAGGCTCATCATGAGGAAATCACACAAACTCTCCAATCTCTTTCCATTCACCTCCAAGAACTGTGCAAGAAAAAATCAGAGGAATTGAGTGTCTGGCAATCCAAATCCTCCTGAATGCCATTGATGAACAGAGAAAATGAGAGATGAGTCTTAGAGTGATGAAGAGATGATTATGCTAGGGTGCTTAAAAGAATGGTAAAAGGACACTGGAAGATATACCCTAAAGGTTGTAAATGATCTCCCACAACCTCGAAATGTATTCCTTGTCTAAATAAATCCCATTCTACATCTGTCATTTGTGGACATGAAACAAACACCCAAGTTACTGTTCAATTATTTCTGAGAAAGTATTGTCATGGGTCTTGGAAATAAGAATTGACATATTTGTATGCTTCAATACTATCACCATAGATGGTTAAATTACAAGACCTGTTGTTATCTGATGTGACCCTGCTCCGTTTCTCTCTAAGATGATTTCATGGTATTCCGCCAACTTTGTTGGACCATTGGACCCATATCAAATAACTAAAAAAATTACTTGGACAACTGCTGAAAGGATTTGGATCTGCAAAAACAATTAGGTCCATAATCCGATTCCAATATTTTTTTTTGGGAGTGGATGGTACCACAAAGTATATTCAAAATTCAAAAAGGAGATATACAAGTATAGACGTGTAAAGCTCACAAAAGACCTATACAAAATACACCGAGCAGGTGTGACAGCTACTAACACACTAAGGCAGCCAGGATAGAGGAATGGGCATGAGCACTACACAGAAGCTTGACCCATTTCAAGATTCTAGAACAAATAAAGGAAACAAGGCTGTCCAAAGACTTAGACTCCTTTTGAAGATCCTGGAATTGCATTCCTCCAAATGGACCACAGAGTAGCATGAAGAACCAGCCACCAAACCTTGTTATCCTCCTTGTCCATCCACTTCTTCCGTCCCCTAAACAGATCCTCAATAGACACCAGAAGATAATGCACACATCTGACCTGCTCAAGCACTCGCTTCCATACCCCTGCCAAAAATGGGCACCCCAGTAAGAGATGTTCTAGAGTCTTATTGTGCTGACCACACAGGGAGCAAGAACACCTTGCATTACAACCACAAGCTTCTCACAAGTAGGGAGCCTGCCATGGATGATTCTTCACATCAAAATCAGCACCTTCAAAGGACTTATAGTGTTCCAAAACCTCTTTAAAGAAAGGGAAACAAACTCCAGAGTCATGAATCTGCCTATAAGTCGATTTCACTGAATATGCACCGAAGTTGTCCCATTTCTGATTCCATGAGTCTTCAACATTGGGATGAATGGAGAAATCCTGGAGTAGAACTAGAAGATCAGCCAACTCAATGAATTCTTCCTCTGTCAGATTTCCACAGAAAGTAGGACACCATCCTCCTGGTTCCCACATTTGGGACACCACTGCCTCAGGGGAACTAGAAACCATGTAGATGAGTGGGAATCTCTCACAGAGGGGAGGCCCATAACACCATCTGTCATCCCAGAACAGACACCTTTGGTTGTTAACAAGAATGTGCCGAGTCCCTGCTGCAATCACATCTAGTGCATGTAATATTCCCCTCCAAAGGGAAGATATACCATGCATGGATGATGGGACAGGTCCCAAATTCTACCCTACCTGTAGTACTTCTGCATTACCATTTCCACCAAGAGAGGATTCCCCAGCGAGTCAAAGCCATTTGCCCAAAAGAGCCAAATTGAAGTCTTCGATATCTTTGATACCAAGACCTCCCCTATCCTTGTCCATACATAGCGTGGACCATTGGATATCATGCCAACCTCAAGTCTTCTCCTGGGACCCGTGCCAAAACTGCACTTGATAACATCAAGTTTCTTCACAACCAAGGTAGGTATCTGAAAAAGGGACAAATAGTAAGTAGGAAGGTTGTCTAGTACTGATTGGCAAGGTACCAATATATCCCCAAAAGACAGAAGCTTGGCTTTGCACCATGCAAGCCTGGTTTCAAACATATGCATAATCCTCTGCCAGTCAGAACAACGGATCCTACCGGGTGATAGTGGAGACCAAGATAAGTAAAGGGGAACTGGCCACCACGACAACCCAGCAGCAAGGCCGCCATGGAAAGAAAACCAAGATCCACATTAATGCCAACCAAGAGACTTATTCTCAAAGTTAACCTTCAACGGAGCAACATCCTCCAGAATCTGCAACACCTGCCTAATAACACATAATTGACAGAGAGGTGAAGGGAGAAGCAATATGATGTCATCTCCATATACTGCAAATGAGAGATCTGCCTGCATGAGCTATGAACTTTGAAGCCAGATATGACACCCTGATCCTCAACTCTCAACCAATTTGAACTCAAAATTTGAGCCACCAAGACAAACAGAAAGAGGACATGAGATCCCCTCATCTAAGGTCACACCCACTATGAAAATAAGGGGAGGGTTCACCATTGACCAAAATGGAGAAAGAGGTAAAAGAGATACAAGCTAATGGCCACCTGATCCACCTGCCGCCAAGACCCATGAGGGAAAGAATTTGAAGCAGACAACTCCAGTTTACTCTATCATAAGTTTTCTAAAAGTTAAGCTTGAGAAAAAGGCCTCTGCCTTTTTGAGTTCTAAAGGCATGTAAACATTTATGCGCCACCAAGAAGTTATCTTGGATGTACCTTCCTTTAACAAAAGCTCCTTGATGTACACCCACCAATCTGTCCACTACGTTCTCCATTCAAATGGCCAACATTTTGGTGATGATCTTATAGAACCCATTGAGGAGACTAATAGGTCTATAATCCTCAAGCCTCTTTTTTGGGGATTAATAAAAAGAAAGTCTTGTTAATGTCCCCCAGATGTGCTCTATCCTTCTGGAACTCCAAATCACCTGCACAATGTCCCTCTTAACAATATCCCCATAGTGTTGAAAGAAGAACATGGGAAAGCCATCAGGTGCTGGAACTTTGTTTCCAGCGAGGGAAAAGTTGCCACTCACATCTCTTCCTCAAAAAAGGGTCTAGAAATCTCGATCATCTCTTCTTAAGTTAGCTTAGGAAGCAACACCTCCAAAATACATGGCCTCTGTAAATAGGTTATCATAGAATGCCTTGGCATACTGAAGGATATCATGTTGACCTAACGGAGTAGTGTCCCCAACTTTAATGTGTCGCAAGGCATTCAATCTCCTACTCGAGACCACCTTCTGAAAATATGTTGTGTTCTTATCCCCTTCCTTAATCCACCGCTCTCTAGATCGTTGTTGCAATAAGTTTCCTCCTTCAAAAGAACCTCTCCATATTCCGCCTTCAAAGTATTCCCAAGCTTTCTTTCCTCATCGTCTAGTAGGCCCGCTTCCTCTAGAGCATCCAAGCCTGCCATACGTAGGAAAATGTTCTCCTTAGCTGCATTGCTGGGTAAAGCTTAACTGGTTCCCCATTTAGTAAGTTCAGTAGCCAATAACTTCAATTTATTGATAAACCTAGCCATGGCCAATCTCCCCCTAATAGGGGAATTCTATATAGTGGACACCACCTGAAGGAAGTCTTCCTCATAGAGCCAATGCCTCTAAAGATGGAAGTGATCATAGGGAACCCTTCTCTTGTTGGTCCTAAGAACGACAGGTTTGTAGTCGGAGATAGGCCTGGAGAGGCAGAATGCTTCTGTGGCTGGGTAATGATCCTCCCAATCTATCGGTAGCAAGAACCTGTCCAATCTGGAAAGAGAAGGAGATTATCTGAAATTGGACCAAGTGAAGTTGGCATTCAGACTGCAAATATCAATCAAAGCTATCAACATAGATGAAACTCTGGAAGTCCTTCATCTCTGAAGCCGATTGAGATAGACAAGATCTCTTCTCCATAAAGACTATGGCATTAAAGTCTCAACCCAAATGCCAAGGACGCCTAGACTGATAGTGGTTCTCTAACACATCATCCCATAGCTCCTTCTTCCCTTCCTTATCCTACAGGCCATACACGCCTGTAAAATCCCAAAAAATCCATCCCCCACATTGCAAAATGTGAGGGATATATAAGTTTGTCCCACACAACACGATTCCTCAACTTCCTCCACCACCAAATCATTCCAAAGGATCACGATGCCTCCGAACCTCCTAACAAAGGGTGAAGCAACCGCTTTCCGCAGCCTCATACCTCCTACATGCTTCATAATATCACCCCCGTCTCTATCACACTTAGTCTCATGAATATAGAACACATCCATCTTGCATCTCCTAAAAAAGTCTCCCATCACAATCCTATTCTCTCCCCACCACTACCGACCTTCCATGTAATCAACCTCTTGGGAATCTCCTTCCACTCCTAAACTCTTCCTCAGACTTCCTTTCTCCTAGAAGTATCTTACCTTTCGCATAGGCCCTTACTGACTTCTCTCCCTTGGAACATGTTTGGACCTGGCCTAGATCTCTCTTAAGGTGTTTTACTTCGTTCTATTGTTTTATTCAGAGAAATATAGGTTATTTATTTTATTTTATGGACTATGAGAACTTGGGATTAGCCCTCAGGGAGTCCAGAACTTCGGATCAGACGAAGATCTGAGTATACGACATCTCTCCACTGACCTCGATCAGTATTAATTACATCGAGCAACCGCTCGACAATCCTTGATTAACCGACTGATGCCCTTGTAACATACAACACAACTACTACATGTAGCACATGCATATGAAGACATGTTTTAGGTTAAGTCCTTGGCCTCACCCAAGCTTAAGATAGTTTTTTGATAGGTTGGGAGACTTTTAAAAGGGTCTTAGATTGGTTCCAAGTATTTTAAACCCGTAAGGATATTTTCATAATTATGCCAAGTAGGAGGGCATAGGAGCATTATAGTCATTTTAGGATTTGAAAAGAGTTTTAGTGATTTAAGAAGATTTTGAAACCTTAGGAGGTATTTTTTGGATTGTTTTAAGTATACTTGGGATGTAGGGATATTTTAGTAATTTTGGATTAATATGGATTCTATGGGTAATTATCATATTTTAGTTGATTTAATATTTTTTATGATTTTTTTTGAAATTCTAATATTTTTTAGTGTATGAAGAACATTTTGATAATTTTGACCTTTAATTAGGATTTTGAGGGTATTTAAAGTATGTTGAGGGTTTTTTACATTTTTTGATATTTTTCTCTGATTTTTACTGATTTTCACACGTTGAAGGGTATGTTGGTCATTTAGGATTAATTCCATAATTAGGCAAGTTATTAAGGGCTATAATGATGTTTATAGGTTATCGAGGCTATGGTTTTAGGTGTTTATTAACCAAATGTGGGTTCATGCTTATGTATGTTTTAGGGTTCATATAAGTTTCGGGAAAAGGCCAAGGGCATTCATGTTATTAGGTATGTGGTCAATTAGGTATGATTAATTAGCTATGACTAATTACATGTATGATAAATTAGACGCATGATTAGTTAGATATATGTCAGGTCAAAAAAAAAAAACAGATATATGCTTAAGTTTACACACATAAGGACATGCATGCATCAAGTAGTAGAACAATATAGGCAACACATCTTTTCACTCTATTAAAATTCGGCAGAGTACATATTTATTATTGGATTTACAAAAAAAAATTGGCAAGATTTTCCCTTAAGAGAGAACCTTAAAAGGAAACTAAAAAAACTCCTCCTCAGCCCACTTGAATTTGTACGAAGCACAAAGTTCGTGTCTTCAAACCAGTAGAATTTTCCCTTAGGAGCTATAGGCCAGTGGGCATGGCATTCATCTCCCCTTTGGCGGTGGCACCCCCCTCCGTTTTTCCCAAAAAGAGAGATGAGAGAGAGCTAAGAGAGGGAGGGGACCAACTGGTGGGGGCGGCCCAGTTTGGGGGGGGGGGGCACTGGTTTTGCAACCGATGGGTACCTCCCCACTTCTCCTTTCCTTACTTTAATTCATATGGAGGGGAGAGAGAGAGAGAAAGCATTAAATGAGAGAGCTCTCTTTTGATGCAAGGCCATTAAGAGGCCATAAAACTCCTCTATCTCTCCCCCTCCTCTTAATTAAATGGGCAAAGAAAGCATCCCCCATTATTGGAACAATTATTGGAACATTAAAGAATGAGTAATACTTGCTGCACAACTAGGCTGTGCAACAAGTTCAGTCACACTGCACAACCCTTACAGTTAGACCACGTGGCCAACTAACCAACTATACGAGCTGACATAGCCACCCTCATAATATTTGGATTAACAAATACCGTTTTTGATTGACAAATACATATTATGATTGACAAATACAATTTTCGATTGACAAATAAAGTTTCGATTGACAAATACGATTTTCGATTGACAAATGCAGTTTTCGATTAACAAATACATATTTCGATTGACAAATACAATTTTTGATTGGTATTTGTCAATCGAAAACTATATTTGTCAATCAAAAATTGTATTTGTCAATCGAAATATGTATGTCAATCGAAATTATATTTGTCAATCGAAATATTTATTTGTCAATCTAAAGCGGTATTTGTCAATCGAAAACGATATTTGTCAATCCAAATATTATGGGGGTGGTCATGTCAGCTCGTCTAGTTGGCTAAGTTGGCAACGTGGTCCAAACCGCAAAGAGTTGTGCGGTGTGACTGGACTTTCTGCACAACCTGGTTGTGCAGTAAGTATTACTTTTAAAGAATTATCCACTAGTGGAGAGGCCATTAACTTGGGACCCCTATTAGAGCATTAAAAACTCCTATTTCAAGGCCATTGATGGCCATAAACCCTTTCTTTTCTTTTTTCCTTTATTGTATTTAATGGAGGAGACCCCCCATCGGTTAAGGGTTTTTTTTTTAAAAAAAAATGGGGGGCAGGACCCCCATTAGTGGGCGTTCCAAATGGGAACCGGTGGGGGTCTGGCCTCCCTCTTTGCTCTTTTCTTTATTGTCCCCACCTCTCTCTCCTTTTTTCCTGTATTTAATGAAAGAGGACCCCCATGTCAGTTGGGGGGTTTCTTTTTCATTTAATGGGGGTAAGACCCCCTACTGGTTGGGGGGGTTCTTTTTGTTTAATGGGAGTAAGACCCCTTATCGGTGGGGGGTTTCTTGGCCTTTTTTACTCTCCTTTAATGGCTGCCATTTATTGCCATTAACCCCATTGAAATAACATGCTCAACAGACCATCTAGCTAATCTGACCAACCTGTTTTTTTTAATAATTTTAAAGGCACCTAATCTAACCCCCTTGTTTGGTCCTTCATAGGAAACACCCAGCTTCAGTGCAAGCTCCCTGAAGTGGTCCTTTATGACTGATTCCACTGCTGCATAGACAACTCCCTTACCTCCTCCTTACTCATCTCTCCCTCCAAAACCTCTAAGTATGAATAAGAATCTTTCTCCCCCAAATCCTCTACCTCTCTACCCTGTAAACATTCCAGCACAAAGTGGACCTCCACCCCCCTAGGGCTTCCCATGTCAGAGTCCCCCATTCCTGTCATGACCTGGTCCTCCATTTGTAGGAGCTTCGTAGTCCCATTCGCACACAGACCATGGACATCCTGAGAAGGGGACTCAGAAAGGGGGGAGTCTGAGAAGGGGACTCAGAAAGGGGGGAGTGGTTTGTGGGCCAGCGTTCTGCACTACTTAGGCTTCCCCACCATAAGGCTCAGCTGGGGTAGCGTCCTGCACTAATTAGGCTTCCCCACCATAGGGCTCAGCTTGGGTCAGTGGAAGGTCCCCATCCCTAGTAGAAGGAAAAAGGAGAGGACAGGAGGACAACTAACGCTGGAGGACTCCCTTGAACCAGCGGGGGCCACTATGGAAGTGAGACCAAACGGCTTCCTAACAACTTCCAGAGGCTTTGCCTGAGCATTTGGGTGCCCCTAGGCTACTCCAACACTGAAAGGGTTCAAATTTAGAAGTGCCGCATGTGGGGCAATCGGGCGAGGAGGACGCTGCAACTCAGGCCTATTGATGGGACCTGAAGAAACAACATTTTCAGGTAAGTTGCGGGCCAAGATCTCGAGTAGGCTTTAAGTAGGACCGCTCCCACCAACTAGTTCCAGGACAGTTGAGCCGCCTAGTTCAGAGGGGGGGGGGTCACCTGAAAGTTTGAAACTCTGTTATTTAAATGGGCCATTAGATGTTACCCAGAGTATGGAGAACCCAGAAGGGGGTGAATGGATTATCAAAAATCAAAATTAGCTAATAACAATGAAAATAAATTGCAACAATCAAGTGCACAAAAAGGAGAGGGAACCAGGAAACAATCACACAAGATGGTACAATGATTTATATTGGTTCGACCTATCCAGACCAATGTCCTGTCCCCGAGCAACCTCTTAAGAGTTCCACTAGCAAGACTGCTACACAAGGTACCAACCGCTTGCAGGTTACAACACTAACACCCTCAGGCGCAATTGGTCCTCTCTTCCACACAAGGAAGAGATACAAACCTCCCGCAACTAGTAGGCCCTCTCTTCCACACCAGGAAGAGGAAACAACCAAGTTTATATATGAAAAGGAAGAACACAAAGATGCCTCTCTAACAGATAGATGTAAACAATAACAATAGCTACAAAGGTCAAGACAAAGAAGAAAAGAAATCGTTGCAGCTCTTGATCTTGTCGATGAAGAGCGCCTAAGAGCTCGACGAAGCACAACAGATGAAGCTCTCTCAGGCCCTTCTCTAAGTGTTTCTCTCTCAAGTTCAAGAAGACTGGGAAGCTTTAGGACGCATACAAAAGTGTTTGATCTCTGGAGTTTAGCTCTTTTTTACAGGTCGTGTACCTTCAAATCTAGCCAAGGTCTTCAATTTATAGGCGATTTTCAATTAGCTTGTTGATTCTTCAGTTTCCTTCACGTTATCTCTAACTACTCCAAGTTTCGGTCTAACGTTAACGTCATTGGGTGTAATGTAAACCTTGTTGAGAGTGGCTTAGAGAGATACAGTAGGCACAAGTCGTTATCCTTTGGAAGGTTCTACGTGCTGTCCCTTTTGATTTCCATGTAAGGTCCGTGCAGATCTCACCTAACCTGTTGACTTGTTAAAACAAGAAGGTTACCATCTGGTGCACTGACCAGAGGGTAGATAAGAGCAGACAAAACATAAAAAGTAACCCAGATATGCTGCAACCATATCTCTCGTTTAGAACAAAAAGATAAACAATGTCAAACCCGCTAAATATATCTCTGAAATCGATTTTATATAGGGAAGTTAGTTAATAGACTAACATATTGTTCAGCTAATTGATTTAACATATACTAATAATCGAGTGCAAAAAAGACCCAATTAATTGATGTGCTTAGAACACTGATAATTGATTAAGAATGATTCATAAATAAGGCACATAATTGAATCATAAACAAGCCCTCAAATCGATTAGATAAAGAAACAATAAGGGCTCTTAATCAATTCAGAAATACATCATAAAATTGGTTCATAAATGATCAACTTCTATCGAGTTCAAGTAACATAGATAATCGATTACAACTCTCACAAATAATTGATTTAACTGGTAAGAGTAATCGAGTTCAAAATACCCTATTAATCGATCCAAAATACTATGGATAATCAATTAAAACAATATACGAAATCGATGATAGGATAAGCAGATAATCGATCTTAAAAACAATCAAGAGAATCGATTATATGAAAATAGCTAATCAATTAACACTCGTAGAGTCGATAGAGTTCAGAATAGCTGTTAATCAATTAGGATGAATGAGTAATTGATCAAAGGAACAACTCAGATAACCGATTTAAACAGACAAGGATAACCGAGCTTAGAACAGTCTGTTTATCGATTCAGAAACAATTGGCAATCGATTCACTATAATAACTGATACAACAACTAATCGATTTAGAAAGATAACAGCGAATCGATTTAAAAAGACAACAACTAATCAATGTAGAAACTTACATATAAACGATTCAAAACAGCAAATAGGCTTCCAGCAGCAACTCGAGAAAGATAAGGCCACTGCCGAGTTTGCAATGGAGAAGGCTCGATAGGAGGCGGCCAAGACTGCCGTTGAGGCATTCAAGGCCAGCGAGTAGTATCAATATACCTTGGACTCCTAGGCTCTCCACATGATGGGCGGGTCCTTCAACCTTGGGCTGGCCGTAGTGCAAAGGGCTTGCCCGGAAGCCAAACTCACCCAGCTGAGTCTGTCGGTGGGAGGAGGAGCCAAACTCTTGGCGTGGTGAGACGTTAAGAAAGGCATCGTTCCACCGGCAAGGGGTCTGGAGACGGGCAAGATCAGGGATGAAGAGGATAACGACTCCAAGTCTCTTTCTCATCAGCCGACCCTGGGGACCCCCGGCACCGACTATGTCTCCGAGCTAGTGGCATAGTGGTTCGAGGCAGAGGCGATCAGGCGCGATGGCAGAGACAAGTAAGCCGCAATTATCACTCGTCATCATTTTTTTTAATGTAAGTCAACCAAATCGGTTGTAAACTTTGTAATGTTTCGGGGCCGATGGCTTCTTTCGGAATGAAACGTAATTTTTTGTTGGAAATTCGTCTTCCGACTTGGGTCCTCGAGTGTGGAATAACACATTACTAATAAGTCGATGGGGCTCTCAAATTGAGTCGATTTTTGACACTAGGCTATATGGTCGAGTGCCCTTTTGCTTTTATTGGCGAGTGGTGGAAGTCCAACACTAAAGCACTACATCCTTAGAGGCTTTTTGAGGGTATCCTCAGATCCCGGGTAAGCCGGTTCCACAGAAATAGCAATAGGGGGAGCTTCCGGCCTGTTGCTTAACAACACCAGCAACGTTGGTAACTCTGGCTGTCGAGTGGCAGAAATTTGATACCGAGTGGATCAAGGTCCTTCGGTTCGACCGACGTTTTCGTTGCCAGGGTGCGATTGCTCTTAGGTGAGGTGGCCCTGCAAGCCCCAGATCATTCAGGGGGATTTGCTCTCGGGCGGGGTTGCCAATAGGCTAGCTCACCAAGCAAAGTGTTGATCCTCTACCTCAGTCACCACTAGGGGGTCACCTTCTCCAAGTATGGTGGCCGACACCCGACTATGGGTGGCAGCCTATTACCTATGCAGTTCAACATAGCCAAGCTCCTAGCAATGCTAGGGGATCGCCCCGTTCATAAAGCTTAATTAGGAATATGCGACTTGGGCCATGCCGCCCTTACTAGGATCAACTTCCCCGCGGAGGTCCTTAGTTAGGAGCATGCTACTTGGACTGAACTGCCCTACTAAGATTAACTTCCCTGCAGGGGTCCTTAGTTGGGAATATTCTACTTGGGCCATGTTGCCCTACTAGGATCAACTTCTCGGGGGGGGGGGTAGCCGTCTGACTGCTACCCTACCAGGTAGTGGCACCTAAGGCAGACCATACTGGGCCCCCCAACTCCCAAGTCAGCCGGTTCAGCTGATTCGAAAGTAGGACTACTCTAGTTGCCTTGAGGTTGGGAGCATATGTAGGTAGACGACCTGGGAGTATCTTGCTGATTAAGGTACTTCCGGGGGATCGGTTGGCTAGTCAGCCAACAGCTACCCTGCTGACAACGTTTGGCCGCCATTACGGGCCCCCGACTCTTGAGTTATCTTGGAGCCAGGAAATTAGGGAGTAAAAGCTAACAAAACTTCTTCACGCATAGTTGGGCATGCGGCCCCTTGATTACCGACTCATTCGAGGACAGTGGCTCAAGAATCATAGTGTCGCACTAAGAGATTCGTTGTTTGGGATGTTGTGGGCACTATACCGAGAGGCCAACTACTTGGCCTTGTGCCGAGTCGGACTCGGACTTAAATTGCCGACATGCTAGTTGTACAGTCTTATCGTGCCGGAAGGCCAGCTACCGGATCTTGTGCCGAGTTGGGCTCGGGCTTAATTGCTAGCAGGCTAGTTGTACGGTCTTATTGTGTCGAGAGGCCAGCTATCTGGTCTTGTACCGAGTCGGGCTCCGGCTTAATTGTTGGCAGACTAGCTGCGCAACCTCATCGGGAAAAAGTACATCATACACAATTGCTACTATTAATTGCATCAGCACACGGGAGGCCTGGAAAGGCATATTTCCAAAGTTCGAAAAGGAAAATTTAAAACATGATAGCGGCTAAGTCTTGCTGCGTTCCACGCTTGGGGGACGGACTCGCCCTCGAGTGTCTCGAGATGGTATGCCTCGCATCGGATGACTTTCCAAACTAGGTAGGGCCCTTCCCAGTTGGGAGCCATCTTTCCCGAGGCCTTGGCTGGTCGAGAGGCGCAGGCATCCTGAAGAACTAAGTCACCCATGGCAAAGTCCCTGGGCTTCACCCGAGCATTATGGTACCTCGCCATCTTCTGTTGATAGGCGGCGAGGCGAATCAGCACCATTTCCCTTGTTTCCGCGAGCAGGCCTAGCTGGTTACGCAGAGCCTCATTGTTAGCCAACTCGTAATACATTCGGATCCTGGTGGATGGCAAGCCGATTTCCACGAAAATGACTGCCTCTACTCCATAAGTCAAACTGAACGGTGTCTCGCCTGTGGGGGTGCGTCGGGTGGTACAATTAGCCAAGAGTATGCTGGGCAACTTGTCGACCCATTTGCCCTTGGAGTCGCCAAGTCTAGTCTTCAAACCCTGTAAAATCGTCTGGTTGGTACTTCCACATGCCCGTTGGTCTGTAGATAGGCGGCTTAAATGAACTTGTGGATGATTCCGAACACTAGACAGTTCTCTTTGAATCGCCAACTGTCGAATTGCTTGCCATTGTCGGTGATTATAACCTAGGGAATCCCAAATCGGCCGATGACCGACTTCCTTATGCAATTCCAGGTGTGGGAGTCGGTGATAATTGCCAATGGTTCAGCTTCCACCAACTTGGTAAAACAATCTACGACAACAATAAGGAATTTCCTCTAATATGACGCTAGTGGAAAGGAACCCAAGATGCCAATCCTCCATTGGGCAAAGGGCCAAACATCTGCCAAGGGCGTGAGCTCTGTAGCCGACTGGTGGATCAGGGGCTGAAGCGCTAGCATTTGTCGCACCTCCAGACAAAGTCGGTGGCGTCCCGCGGTATAGTCAGCAACCAATACCCTTGGCGAAGTATCTTGAGAGCTAATGTATGCCCTCCGATATGGCTATGGAACCCTCATAGACTTCTCGGAAGGCGTAGTCTCCCCCAAGTACCTGAGTAGCGATTGGCCGAAGGAGCTTGTATAAAACTTCTCCGTCGAGGACGAAGCGGGCACCTTGCAACCGGACTCTCTAGGTCGCCTCCGAGTCTACTGGGAGCTTGCCGCGAAGGAGAAGTGTAGAAAGGGGCCATCTAGGAGGAAGCGGATGGTTCTTGTACTTGCATTATCGGCTCCGGATGTTCAATGTTGGGCCTAGCCAATTCTTCCACCAGCACATACCGCTGGGGACCATCTTCAAAGGTAAAGGCGAGTCGCGACAGTGTGTCAACACGCGAGTTCTCTACTCTTGAAACTCGTTCAATGGAGAAGTGGTCAAACCCTATAGTTGATGCCTTGACTAGTTTGAAGATAAGCCACCATTAATGGATCTTAAGCCTCATATTCGCCGAAGACCTGGTTGACGACAAGTTGCGAGTTATTGAAGGTGTGCAACTGCTAAGCTCCCAAGTACCGGGCAGCTTGAAAGCCGGACAAAAGCGCCTCGCACTCAACCGCATTGTTGGTAGCCAAGAACTCGAAGCGGAGGGAACACTCGGTTTGAAAGCCTTCGGGGGAGATCAATATCCACCCTGCACTGCTTCCCGCAGAGCAAGAAGATCCATCGATGTAAAGTTCCCAGGATGGAATCGAGGCTACCGGAGGCTAGAGCCGATGGTGACTTCTTTGAGCTAGATGCTCCTATTCCCGCTTTAGGAGTCGGAGACGAGGGATTGGAAGCGGTAAGTTCAACGATGAAGTCGGCGAGCTACTGGCCTTAATAGCAGCGTGAGGGCCGAAGGCGACGTCGAACTCTCCCAGTTTGATCGCCCATTTGGCTAGGCGACCTGAGATTTTTGTTCGATGAGGACCTGCCTCAGTGGCTGAACGGTCAGCACCTTGACCAGTTGGGTGAGGAAGTAAAGGCAAAGCTGTCTAGCGGAGCTGATTAATGCCAATGCTAACTTCTCCAGTGCTAAATATTGGAGCTATGTGCCTTGTACCGCTCAGCTGGTGTAGTAGACCTGTGCTCTGTCTTCCTCCCGCACAAGGACTGAGTTGACGGTGGTGTCGGAGGCGGCTAGATACAAGAATAACATTTCCCCTTGAAAGGACTTGGATAAGACAGGTACCCGGGCTAGGTAGCCCTTCAATTCCTCGAAGGTGCACCGGCACTCGTCCGTCCGTTAAAAAGCTTCTGCCTTCCTTAATAGCTTGAAAAAGGGAAAACACCGGTCAGCCGCCCAGGACATGAAGTAGCTAAAAGCAACCAATCGGCCACTCAACCTTTAAACGTCCCGGAGAGTAGTCGGAGCTTCATGTTCCTGATTGCTTCGACTTTC
This sequence comes from Zantedeschia hybrid cultivar, assembly GCA_030544215.1. Classification (NCBI taxonomy): domain Eukaryota; kingdom Viridiplantae; phylum Streptophyta; class Magnoliopsida; order Alismatales; family Araceae; genus Zantedeschia; species Zantedeschia hybrid cultivar. The sequence continues at coordinate 55,137,716 of JARZZO010000002.1, read as the reverse complement.
TCTGAGTTAGCCTCTCTACCCCGCCGAGTCACCAGATAGCCCAGGAATTTGCCGGAGGCTACCCCGAAAGCGCATTTAGCAGGGTTCAACTTCATCCAATACTTGCGCAAGGTGTCAAACGTCTCGGCCAAGTCGACCAAATGATTAGAAGCCTGTGAGCTTTTTATTATCATGTCGTCGACATAGACTTCCATGTTGCGCCCAAGCTGGGGTTCGAAGACCTTGTTGACTAACCACTGGTATGTGGTACTATCGTTCTTCAACCCGAAGGGCATTCAGGTGTAGCAGTACAAACCGAGGTCGGTGGTAAAGCTGGTCTTATCTTCGTCATCCGGATGCATCTGGATCTGGTGATAGCCGAAATATCTGTCGAGGAAGATGAGCAGCTCATGGCCAGAAGTGGCGTGAGCAACTGGTCGATCCTAGTGAGCGAGAAGTTGTCTATAGGATAGGCCTTGTTCAAGTCAGTAAAGTCAACACACATTTGCCACCAGTCGTCCTTTCTCAGAACCAGGACGACGTTGGCCACCCGCTTGGGATGATGGGCTTCTCGGAGGTGTCATGCGTCCAGGCCTACTGGACCTCGTCTCGGATCACCATGCATCGTTTGAGGTTAAAGACCTGATGCTTTTGTCTTACGGGGGGCCGACTCGGGTCTATACGGAGGCAGTGGACAGCGACGTTCGGGTCAATCCCCGACATATCTGAGGGGGCCCACGCGAAGACATCCACATTAGCCTTTAAAAAGTCGGCATCATTGAGGGCAAGCCGGGAGCCAATCAATAGAGGTCGGCCTTCTCTACGGCGGGCGACCCTATAGTTAGGGACTCATCCAAGCCCTTGCCCTTGGTGGACACCGAATAGCAGGACTGTACCGATTCCTAGTCTCCTCGGGCCTCCTCCTGGACTTCCTGCTCTGTCAAGAACTTCAACTTCTGATAATAAGCAGATGGCATAGCGCCCATCCGACCGATCATCTGTTGCCCCAGGAGGGCATTATACGCCTACTCTAGTTTTACTATAGTGAAGTCGATCTCTATGGTCAATAGTCGGGGGGTTGTCCCCAGTGTGACGGGTAATCTGACTACGCCCTCTACTTTGATGGAGGCCCCGCTAAAATCGAATAAAGGATCCCGATGGGGTCGCATGTCCAACTCAGTCAATCCGAGTTTGAGAAAACAATCGTAAAACAAAACATTGAGGTGGCTGCCCTCATCAATTAGGATACGATGTACATCATAATTACGAATGACAGCCCCTATGACTAGGGTGTCATCGTGAGGAATCTGAACTCCCTCAAAATCTTCAGAAGAAAAAGAAATAACATCATCTAGGAGGGCGTTTTAGGTTAAGCTTCCTCTAACCTGACTGATGCCACTCGTCCTCCTTAACCTTCTCTCGGCCCGCCATATATCATCGTAATGGATCCGGCCGTCGACTACTGATGAGCAGGGACTCGAGCCAGCTACGGACCTATGAGGTTGCTGCGGGGACGCCAGGGGAGCCTGTTGCTGTTGCCCGGGCACGTATTGTGGGAGGTAGCCTTCACAGATGAGTCATTTTGATCTCCTGACGAAGGTGTCGACACTCGTCCATGACGTGGCCTCGTTCCTTGTGGAACTCGCAATATTTGTCCCTTGACTTCCATCAGGATTTGAGTCAGGGGCTCCGGTAAAGGGAGGAAAGGCCAAGGAGGCGGCTAAGGGGGCCTCCTGTCCTGTCTGGTTCCTTCGTTGCGGAGAGACCTCTTGCCGACTAGACCAGAATCGTCCGATGATGCTTTTCAACGTGAATTGGAGCCAATCCAGCCGGCTTAAGGGGAGCCTTAGAGAGCAAGAGGACTTCGCAGTTGATGTACTTGTGAACTCGGGCGATGAGGTTTCAGAAGGTGGGGGGGATGCCTCTTCCCCAAAGAACTGAGTAGCTTGAGGTCGGTGGAGCCATTGATAACTGCTGAGACGGCCAAGGAATGATCCAAATTGACAATATGCGCCGCCTTTGCCTGAAAACGAGCTAAGTAGTGCTTCAACGTCTCGCCTGGCTCTTGCTTGACAACAAGCAAGCTGGCTGACGTCTTGAGTTGGCGGGTGGCATTGTAGAATTTGATCAATGAAGAGCTGGCCGAGTTGCTCTAAGGAATTAAATAGAGCCAACTGCCAATTATTGAAACCAAGTAGTCGCTGCTTTTTCAGGAGTGAGGCAATAGCCAACAACAAACTGTTTCGAATACCCCCTAACCCTGAGGTAAGAATTGAACCTCTAAAAATGGGTAGGCGGGTCAATCGTACCATCGTACAATGGGCCCTTTGACAGTTTGACGTTCTCCAGGACGTGGGCCGTCATTATACTGGCAGAGAAGGAAGTCTTCCCCAAAATCTGCTGGCAAGGGGCACGCCATAAGGCCGACTGACCAACTGCTGCATTTCCTTTCAAAGTTCAGCCAGTCGGTGCTCCAAATTAAGGGGTCAAGGCGGCTGAAGTAACAGTATGCTCACGTCTCCCCAGTCAATCGAGTGCCAAATGACGACTATCCCTCCTCACTGACTCGGGTTTGCTGTTGTCAGGTTGATACTCCAAACCCGTCTTGAGGCTGGACAGGTTGCTGCACCCCGACTGGATGCTCGGCGAGGGCGGGGGCCCTCGAGGGAGCTGGTCCCTACCAATGGGCCGAGGGGCCCTCCGAATAATGCCCGACCGAGGAAGGATGCTGATACACCGACTGAGGTTGTTGGAACTGTGCTTGGAACTGCACCAACGGAGGTGGCGCTTGGGGACCGAGTAGTCCAAGGTATTGGCCGATGGCGGTGACCATGTCGCACAGAGGCGTTAACTTACCAACATTGGCGGTGAGGTGCACCACCTGCTAAGCTAACGCCTCCACTCTGTCCTCCTAAATCAGGGGCAGTACGAGTTGACCCGTTTGCTGGAGAGTCGGCTCCTGAGGGCGGACGACAAAGGTAACTGGACCATTACCTAGCCTTCTATAGATGGAGACGTTGGGAGCTGCTGAGACTTCCTGAGTCGATCCGACTGTGCCTCCTGACTCCTAGTCACGGGACCCGGTAAAACCACGGTTGTTGTGTAGTTCCACAGATGACGCCAAGTAAGAAACGTTCGTGCACGGGGGTGCCGAGTCAGGCGGTCGAGCGACCAACTATAGACGAAGTCAGCATTGAATCGGGTCCGAAGGAGTCGGAGGGGAGAAGTCGAGCGAGGGTTGAAGTGATGTCGAGCTTCTTCCTGCACAGCAGACAGACGAGTCATCAGGTGGGGCCAGGGTGCTCATCCTGGGTGGATCCCTCCGACACTCAAGTCAGGCGAGTGCCAAGTGGAGAGAGAGAGAGAGAGAGAGAGAAGAATATTTTAAGCAAGGCCTTTTTGGCGTACCTTTCCTAGTGGGCAGGACCCCTTACTTTATAGAAAGGGGGGTAGGTGGCAGCAAAGCATGCTGCCGATGTGGTACTAAATAAGGACATTTACTGTAACATTAACTATGTTTGTTATCTTTCAAGCGTGGCCATGACCGACCCTGGTAGTCTTCTTGGGCCGGCCCGATCCAATTGCAATGGGCTTCCCTATGGGTCGGTTAGAATAGGACCCAGGGAAAATCCCCTCATCACTAACCAACATCAGGACTTGGCAAATGTCAACCCGACCCACCATTGGGAGAAGCCGAAGGCAATGCTTCAAGTGAAGCAGTCTCGGGGCAAGAAACTCCAATGACAGGTTGGACGAGCATGACAGGAGAGGATACTTTTGGGCATCCCAACGGAGGGGATCAGAACCCCTTTCCCCTGCCACTACTTCTGCAAACAATCGTTTCCCCCTGTCACAGAACCGTTGGGAATGACCTGTCCCTCCGCATGAGATGCATCTCATCGGAGAGGCATAATCTCTGGCAAAATGCCCTTCTTGGAGGCAACGGAAGCAAGAGTCATTCCTGAGAGGCCAATCTCTGCAATGGGCTTTGACCGAGACACGATGGGAGTCATGGCGTCCTCTGGTTCCCAGGGGCATGCCATTCGCCCCAGAGGCAATGGGAGCAGCCATAGGATTGCATAGTCTTGATTGTGTTCCATTTCTGATGATTCTGATTCTGATTCTGATAAATAGAAATTGCAAACATCTGGATCCTCATCTGAGTTTGATAAAAAGGATCTGGTTCCACTTTGGATACATGTCAAAACCTCTCGGATCTGACCAATTTGCAGCTCCTGTTAAATATTTAAATTACTTCCTTAAAATACATCCTGTTCAGATTTATATGAGAAATTGAAACATTATCCATCAAATCAACTGAAGAACATAGCAGCCAAACATGTCATCTTCGTTTAGCCTTAAACCATGCTGGTTAGTTAGCATTCTTAAAAGAAAAGAAAACAAAAAATATCCCCGAATATGTGATATTTTTGGTTTTTGTTTTGCAAACAACGCTCAGGATACCTGTATTTGCCAAAACCCACCTGTAGAATGAGTATATGTAAATAAGCCCCTAGTATAACTGTTTACCACATAAAATCCCCTGCTGTCTGTACACTGTAGAGAGGTATACATATGTATAGTAAACATATGGGGTTTACATGTATCTATAGTAAACATAGGGAGGGTTACTTACATAATATGTAAACTTATTATACAGGATTCTTTGCAAATGCCTGATCTTTTAGCTGTTTATATGAGAAGAAAAAGTTGGATCCTATTCACATTAAAGTTAGAGGATAAGTTCAAGAGGCAAAATTATAAAGTTCATAAAAAGGGTCCTTGTCAAATTTAAGGCAACAACTTACATGTCACCATTGAACCAAACTCTGTTGCAACATGTCAATAAAGACGACAAAAAATGACTCAAAGTTCAAGAGATTAACGTTCTTTCATTTTCTACTGTGCAAGGAGATGGATGCTGTCACGCTAAAGCATTCTAATTTTAGATGCCATGGGCTACAAGCAACACTAGTGCTTATCATGACTTTTGTTTCCTCCTTATAAATGGAATTGCTCCATTGTTTCGAATGGCCCAGTACTTCTTCACTTCAGTGATGAAAAACCTCAAGATATAGTGGATTTCGTCAGGAAAACCCATCAGAAAGGAAATTTCTAGAAAAATTATGCTTTACAAGCATCCCATAACCCTGACTCTGCAATTTGGTATGCTAGGCTTCATTTCAATCTTCCCAGTGTACAATGCCTGAACTTCTTCTAACCGCCCACCACAAATCGGTCTGTCAGCTGGGCGAGGATTGTGTTCCTATCTGGATTACAGATGGCAGGGTATAACATGATAACTAGGGATGTAAACTGGCGGGCCAGCCTGCCCAACCCGGAGAAACCCATTTTTGCTAGTGTTGGGTTGGCCCAAAATTACAACTTTGGGCTGGGTCAAATGCGGGCTAACCCAAATTCGAATCCGGACTAAAATCGGGCCAGCCCGCATTAGCCTAGAGCGGAGAAACCCTAACGAATTCGGGCTCCAAGTCTCCAACTCCACATCATCGTCCCAAAACTGCCGACCGCCGTCTTCAACCAGAACGTAGCACAGCGCTACCCAGGAAGGATAGGGAATGGGGTGCGCCACGGTGCTCTCCTCATGCAGGAGACACTCCTGTGCCTCGCTCGCTGCCCTCTCCTTGCCGCAGCACTGCTGTCCCAGCCCGTTCTGCTCGTAGAGGAGGGAGGAGGGAGAAGACAGCACCGCCTTTGGGGAAGCTCGAAGGTGCTGAGGCAGCGGCCGCCCGGCAGGAGACACACCTATGCTGGCTGAGGCTGTCCTGGCGTTGGTGTTGGGGGACTTCTTCCACCCTACCGCCTCGCCGTCGCTTTGGGGGTTTCTCCATATAAAAGTTGTCGTCGCCCTACTGCATCACCATGGCTACCTCGTCGTCACCGCCCTCGCCTCGTCGGCTGGCATTACCCATCAGAGGGTGTGCAGGTTAGATCTGCAATCGGCACAGTTGTCGCCTGTAGGAGAAGCCAACGCCAGGGCGCCCGCTGGCATCGTAGTGAAGAAGCCCTCGAAGTAGGCAGGCACAGGGAGGATTTCTTCTGCACCTATTGTCTTTCCCACCGTGCAGCACTAGAGCCCACTGTCCCCAGAGGTACTCCTAAGATGCTAATCTTCTTGTGCCTCCTTCGTCGGATCTGCTCAATACATCGCTGATGACTTGGGATATATGGAAGGAGGTCTATGGTTCATACATTGGTTGCTTTATCCTACTGAAGTCATAAATTTGTTATCATTTTTTGTTTTTTCAGATCAAAAGGGGAGATCTAGAACCTAGTGCTAATGTGCTATCGGCCAAGGTATAATGCCCTCTGCTTACTTTTAAATTTCTAATATTCATAGTTATGACTTATGAGTGTATAATTTTTTTTCCTCTTGAAACCAAAGGTGAATTAGGTTTTGGCTGGTTTGCTGTGCCATTCTTATTGCAGTGTCTTAATTTGCTGCAGTTTACATGATTTTGGCTAGTTACTGTGTCATTCTTATTGCAGTGCACTAGAGCAATATATTTGTGATTGATATCTATTGTTTTTTTCTTTTCCTTTGTTTTTTCTTGTGTATATTTGGTGGCATGATGTTGTTGCACTTTGCACTTATGTGTTTTCTTGATAGATGTCTGATTCAAACAGCATAAGTGTTGTCGATGCTTCTGCAACATCATCAAGTAGGAAAAGGAGAGGCAGACATAAACCATCATCTTTTGTATGGATGAATTTTACAGAAATTGGAACTAAAGATGGTGTTAGTGAAGCGTGTAAGTGCAATCATTGTGGAAAAAAGTACTCATGTGGAAGTAAACTTGGCACAAGTCATTTGAGACGACATTTATTTACTCAATGTGAGGTATTTCAACGACAACGTTCGATGGGAAATGCTAGGGCTTTGAGTATGGGAAAGACACTGATGAGGCAGAATCCGATTCGGCCCTTTAAAACAAGCCCAACACTGAGATCAGCCCAGTAACATCAGTAAAAGGCCCACTAGCTGCCTTCGGCCCATCAACGGCCCTGTAGCCCTCGGCCCAGTAAGCAGCTCAATGGTCCTCGGCCCATCAGCGGCCCAACAACCTTCGGCCCATCAGCAGCCCAATAGCCTTCGGCCCATTAGCGGCTCAGCAGCCCTCGGCCCAGTAGGCTCCGGCCCACTAAGCGGCATCTGGCCCATCAGCGGCCCAACCCCCTTCGGCCCAGTAGCCGTATCCGACCCACTCCGGTGGGAGGGTTAGGCGCTATGGCGGTTTACCAGTAAACCAAGAACATAGTCCTATATCGGCTGCCACCGTTAAGCAACCTCTATCATCTGCTATAAATACACGGCTATTTATTACCAAAAGTATGTCTTCGAGACCCCAAGGACTACAGTCCAAAAAGCATTAAAGCTACTTCTTCCACCTCTTTGCCTTCTGAATCGAATCATCTTCAGAAGCTAACTTAACCGTCGGAGGGGGTTCCTTAGGACCGAAGGCCGGGACTCCTACTGACTAGTTTTTCTTCTTCTCCTCCTCCTGCAGGGGCTTCGGTTTGAATCTTCGCCGACCTCTCCGAGTCGGTCTCGGCCACCGACCTCGGGTCTTCTCCCTCTGGTCTCGACGCCATTCGCCGGCTGGTCCGCCTCGCCCGAAGGTGCCTCGGCCCCGCCTCGCGCCGGCTGTTACTTGTCCGGAGGAGCCTCGGCCACGCCTTCCGTAGGCTGGCCCACATCCGTCCGAGGGAGTCTCGGCTTCGCTCTCGTCCGGGCATCCCTCGGCTTCGGATCTTCGGCCTCGTCTCCGCCCTCGCCGCATTCCGGATCCCCGTCGGGCCTCTTCTCCGATTCGATCCAACTTCAGATCCCAACCTCGGATTCCAGTCTCGGAATCCGGTCGTGATAGCTTCGGCTACATCACGTGGCGCCGTCTGTGGGAAACTAGCAAGAAGTCATGTCTCATCGTCCCGTAACCCGACGATCCGGACAAGACGAGGCAGAGACGCGGACAACTTCAGCGCAACCGCTTCACTCTGAAGGCGCCCCATCTGCTCCACCACAAGGCGCGGCTCTGCCGGTCATACCAGAGTCCCTCGCTCCCGGAGACAACCGGATGGAGAAACTTCAGCAGCAAGTGGCAACACTAGCCGCCGCCGTTACCTCTCTAGCGCCCCTGCAAGATATGGTATCCGCCATCGCCCAGCGCATGGGGTTACTGGGCCAACTCCCTCGACAAGTGCCGCCTCCTCCACTCTATCCCGTCCAAGATACAAGATTTCGGTCAACACCCTTGCAGGTCTTCCCTGACGAGACCGCCATGGCGCGCAGCGAGCCCTCGGCACCACCTGCCCGAGTCCCTCGCACCGACCGCATTATGACGGAGCAAGGCTATGCTTCGTCCGAATTTCGTCTAGCCGGAACCGGAGGACGTTCGGTCACTACTTCAACCACCCCGGACCTGGACCGGCGGTTGACAGCAATGAGGAAAGAGATGCAGCAGATGGTGTCTCGGCCATACGGAGCGCCTCTTGCCAGCACCATTCTGGAGCAAACCCCGTTCTCGTCATAACTCCTGGCTACCGAGGTACCTCCTAACTTTAAACTGCCGAAAGGCCCTCTCTACGACGGGATGACAGATCCGGTCTGCCACTTCCAGATGTTCAACACCTACCTCTCTGTCCGAAGGGTCTCGAAGGCAGTCCGTTGCCGTCTCTTCCCCCTCACTCTTGAAAAAACAGCCCTAACCTGGTTCGAGACATTGGCCCCCAACTCTATCCACTCTTTAGTCCAGTTGGGCCAATTATTCATCGACCAGTTCTATGATGCCACCCGGCAGTGCAAAATCTCGGCCAGCCTATTAGCCATTCGGCAAGGACCGACCGAGACCCTCCAAGAATATTTCACTAAATTCCAGGTCGAAACCGCCCAAATCCCGAACCTGGACAGTTCGATTGTGGTCTCGGCCGTAATCAGTGGGTATCAGAACGAAGAACTTCTCGGCTCTATCGGGAAACGTCACCCCTCCACCTTCCAGGACCTCGTAGCTCGGGCCCATAAATACATTAACCGAGAAGCCCTGATGATGTCCAAGGGCAAGAGTACCGCCGAAGCAATACCGGCGCTTGCCCCTCTGGCGGTTCGTCCTCAACCCGAAGATCAAGAACCCTCTCGTAAGCGATATCGGTGGGAGGAGTGGGACCGAGACAAGCGACGGGATCCGCAGCCGCGGTACCTGCCGCTACCTGCTCCCCCTTCCCGAATGCTTATGGAGGTGAAGGGCATGCTCCGGCGGCCGGAGCGCATCAAAACTGATCCTCGTCGAAGGGACCTCGACAAATATTGTGAATACCATCGGAAGATCGGCCATTCGACTGACGAATGCCGGCACCTTCGGGAGGAAATTGATTGCCTCATCAGAGAGGGCCGATTGCCACAGTATCGACGAGAGCAGCCTCAACAGCAACGGAACCGGGACGTCCCTGAAACGGCCAGGCCACATCAACCCCCGGAGAAAGAAGCCGCTCCTCCGCCGAAGGTCACCTCGGCCCCGGTAGAAACCTCGCACCAACGACCCAGTGCCGGGTCTATCATGATGATATCCGGTGGACCGGGAGAAGGTTCGAGGCGTCGTCAGCTCAGCACTGCGACAGTAGCAGCACTCGATGTCGAGCCAAAGCGGTCTCGTCAAGAAGACATTACCTTCGGCCAAGAGGATCTGACTGATATTCAGGTTCCTCATAACGACACCCTCGTTGTAAATACTGTGATAAACAGCTACGATGTTCATCGTATTTTTGTGGATAATGGAAGTAACCCGAATGTATTATTTTACGATTGTTTTGTAAAAATGGGATTGAATGAAGCTAATATGAAACCTCACCGGGCGCCTCTATTCGGTTTTAACGGCTCGCCCTGCCGAGTAGAGGGCATTGTCCGGCTCCCTGTAACCATAAGTTCGGCTCCCCGGCAATTAACCGTCGAAACGGATTTTGCCGTTGTCAAAGTTGATTAAGCTTACAACATCATCTTCGGTCGAAGGCTGATCGGCAGGATTGGAGCTGTACCCTCGTCTTTCCACCAGAAGCTGAAATTCCACACCAGTCATGGAATAGACGAAGCCAAGGAGAATCAAGAAACAGCTCGGCAATGTTATATGATTTCGGTTAAGGGAAAGGTTGCGGCCGAATCCCTGACAATCGAATCTTCAGCCGAAGCATCCCCGGGAGAGGAACTTAGCGCCATCTCGGTTCCGGGAGGCGAGGGACGGACCCTCATGATAGGCTCCGGCCTAGAGAAAACTGAAGCCGAGAGACTTGCCGAATTCCTGAAAGAGAACCTCGACGTCTTCGCCTGGTCTCCTACAGACATGCCCGGGGTTGACCCGGAGATAGCGGACCATCGGCTGCATGTCGATCCCAACTAGCCCCCGGTCAAGCAGAAGCAGTGTACCTTCAATCAGGAAAGGAGGACGGCCATCCAAGCCGAAGTACAAAAAGGGCTGGACGCCGGACATCTCCGAGAGGTACACCACCCGGACTGGATCGCCAATGTGGTAATGATGCCCAAGAAAGATGGAAAGTGACGGATGTGCGTGGACTTCACCAACCTCAACAAAGCATGTCCGATAGATAGCTTCCCGCTGCCTCGGATAGATCAAGTGGTGGACGCAACCTCCGGCCACGAGCTACTAAGTTTCCTCGACGCCTACTCAAGCTACCATCAAATTCGAATGCATCCGGAGGACGAAAGCAAGACCAGCTTCACGACTGATCTCGGTCTATACTGCTATACCCGGATGCCCTTCGGCCTGAAGAATGCCGGAGCGACATATCAACGCCTCGTCAACAAGATATTTGCTCCGCAACTCGGCCGCAACATGGAAGTCTACATCGACGACATGCTAGAAAAAAGTCGCGTCGCTGCAGACCATCTGACAGACTTGGCCGAGACGTTCTCTGCTTTACGCCGATACAAAATGAAGTTAAATCCAACTAAGTGCGCCTTCGGCGTGGCGTCCGGAAAGTTTCTTGGCTATATGGTCACTCGCCGAGGGGTGGAAGCTAATCCTGCGAAGGTCTCGACCATTATTCAAATGCGCCCTCCGGCTAACCTCCGAGAGGTCCAAAAGCTAAACGGAAGAATTGTCGCCTTAAGCCGCTTCATGTCTAGAGCAGCAGATTATTGCTTTCCCTTCTTCAAGCTGCTGAAGAAGACCAACAGCTTCTCCTGGACTGACGAGTGACAATCGGCCTTCGAGCAACTAAAGGTCTATCTCTCCAATATTCCCGTCATGTCCAAGCCGATCCATGGAGAGCCGCTGTTTCTCTACCTCGCGGTATCTGAGACAACTATCAGCGCCGTCCTCGTCCGGGAGCAAGACGGCATTCAAAAGCCTGTCTACTATATAAGCCGAGCCCTCCAAGGAGCAGAGCTTCGGTATCTTGCTCTTGAGAAGCTGGCCTTAACCCTCGTCTCGTCCGCGAGGAGACTCCGGCCTTACTTCCTCGCCCATTCAATAAAGGTCCTCACCGATCAGCCTCTGAGGCAAGTCCTCTCTCGGCCAGAGGTATCCGGCAGACTAGCGAAATGGGCAATCGAACTGGGAGAGTTCGACGTTTCCTACGCGCCTCGGATAGCAATAAAAGCTCAAGCCCTAGCCGCTTTTATTGCTGAGCTTACCCCCGAAACATCCTCGGCCCCTCAGCCGGAAGCCAGCATATCTAAAACCGAGGGTACCTCGACGGATGAATGGCGACTCTACGTCGACGGCTCCGCGTGCTCTATGGGTAGCGGCGCCGGATGGATCTTGGCGTCTCCCGAAGGGGTCATCACGGAATATGCACTGCGCTTCTCCTTCTCGGCTACCAACAATGCCATTGAGTATGAAGCCCTCATCTCCGGCCTTCGGGCTGCCAGAAAACTTGGTGCGCAGAATATAAAGGCATTCAGCGACTCTCAGCTGATCGCCAACCACATTTCCGGAGAGTACGAGGCCCGGAACGCATCAATGATATCCTATCTCCAGGTAACTCGCAAGATCCTCGCTCAATTCAGTTCCTATGAAATTGTGCGGATCCCGAGAGCCGAGAATGCTCGAGCCGATGCTCTCTCCCGGCTAGCATCGACTCAGGACGGAGGAGGAACCCGAATGATTCTCGTGGAAGAACTCGTCGAGCCAAGCCTCGAGGAGTCCGAAGTCATGCAAGTGACCGAATCTGAAACCGAGACCTTGATGACTCTCCTAGTCACTTTCCTCCTCCGAGCGGAAACCCAGTCCGATCCAAAGGAAGCAAGGCACATTCGGCGGCGCTCTTCTCACTTCCTCATCTTGGACGGACTACTGTATAAAAAATCCTTCGGCCGACCTCTCTTGTGATGCCTCGGCCCGGCCGAAGCAGATTACGCACTACGAGAGGTACATGAAGGGGTATGCGGAGCACACGCAGGAGGAAGGGCCCTGGCTCACAAGCTTCTAAGGCAAGGGTACTGGTGGCCGACACTCCGGGAGGACGCAACTGCCCTCGTCCGTCGCTGCGATCAATGCCAGAGGTTCAGCTCCCTCATCCACCAGTCAGCAACCCTTCTAACTCCTTTATCAGACCCATGGCCTTTCGCCCAATGGGGAATCGACCTCCTGGGGCCCTTTCCCGTTGCCACCGGCCAGAGGAAGTTCCTTATTGTGACGGTGGACTATTTTACTAAATGGGTAGAAGCCGAACCCCTCGCGTCTATAACCGATGGCAACGCGTGGAACTTCGTATGGAAGTCTATCATTTGCCGGTACGACATCCTTTGGGCCATTATCACAGACAACGGCAAACAATTTGACAATCATCGGTTCAAAGACAACTGCGCCAGCTTCGACATTCTCCACAAATTCACATCAGTAACACACCCCCGGACAAATGGCCAGGTCGAGGTCACTAACCGAAGTCTATTACAAGGACTAAAGACTCGCCTCGGCGAAGCCAAAGGCCGATGGGTGGAAGAGCTCCCGAACGTTCTGTGGGCGTATCGAACTACAAGCCGAACCCCAACCGGCGAAACCCCGTTCCGCATGACTTATGGGGTAGAAGCCGTCATTCCTGTCGAAGTTAGCCTTCCCTCGCCGAGAGTTCTCACTCATAATCCGGAAGCCAATAAAGATGCCCTAAAAGATCACCTTGATCTTATAGAAGAAACAAGGGATCGAGCTCGCATTCGGCTAGCAGCTTATCAACAGTGCATGGCCAGATATCACAACACTCGAGTAAAGCCCCGAAGCTTTGAAACCGGGAGCCTCGTGTTGAGGAATGCTCATGCATCTAAGCCGGCCGAAGCCGCAGGGAAGCTTTCTCCCAACTGGGAAGGACCGTATCGCATAAGGGAAGTAATCTGACGAGGGGCTGATCGGTTGGAAACCCTTTCGGGCCAACCTCTCCCTCGTACCTGGAATGTGGAACGCCTTCGGCGCTATTTCATGTAAGTTACTTCCCCTTGAATTTAGCCGAAAGACATGAATAAAATTCTTCTTTTATATCATATCCGGCATTATTTTCTAAAAAGTCCGTGTAAACCGTACCGGGAGTGGCTTCGGCCATGCAAACTGTATCGGGAGCGGCATGGTATTCTCTAAGTCCGTGTTAACCGTACCGGGAGTGGCTTCGGCCATGCAAACCGTATCGGGAGCAGCATGGTATTCTCTAAGTCCGTGTAAACCGTACCGGGAGTGGCTTCGGCCATGCAAACCGTATCGGGAATGGCACAGTATTTTCTAAGTCCGTGTAAACCGTACCATGAGTGGCTTCGGCCATGCAAACCGTATCGAAAGCGACATGGTATTCTCTAAAGTCCGTGTAAACCATACCGAGAGTGGCTTCGGCAATGCAAACCGTATCGGGAGCGACATGGTATTCTCTAAAGTCCGTGTAAATCGTACCGGGAGTGGCTTCGGCCATGCAAACCGTATCGGGAGCGGCATGGTATTCTCTAAAGTCCGTGTAAACCGTACCGGGAGTGGCTTCGGCCATGCAAACTGTATCGGGAGCGGCATGGTATTCTAAGTCCGTGTAAACCGTACCAGGAGTGGCTTCGGCCATGCAAACCGTATCGAGAGCGGCATGGTATTCTAAGTCCGTGTAAACCGTACCGGGAGTAGCTTCGGCCATGCAAACCGTATCGGGAGCGGCATGATATTCTCTAAGTCCGTGTAAACCGTACCGGGACTGGCTTCGGCCATGCAAACCGTATCGGGAGCGGCATTATTTTCTAAAGTCCATATCCGACTCCGGATTGGCTTCGGCCATGCGAGCCGCATCTAAAACAGCGATATGGTCTCGGCCACAAAGAGAACCAGACTCGGTCATTCATTCAGAACACATACAAGTAGAAGGCTAGAAGCAAAGTACTTTTCATATATATGAGAGTAGAGTACAAAATTGGCCGTACACCTGGCCGCAGCCTTTCTAAAAAGCAAACAAAAACTGGGACAAGCCCTCATACTAACTTTCGGCATCATCGCCGTCTACATCGACAGGGGTCTGATCAGGAGATGCCGAAGGAGAATCCTCGACCTGAACAGCTTCAACAGGAGCAACCTCATCGAGAACGGCCGTGTCGCCTACCTCCGGGGCCGAAGCTCTTTCGGCCTTAAGCTTCTTCCACCAGGCCAGAAGCTCGTCGCCTTCCTCGTCCGTCGGAAGGACGACTCCGGTCAGATCTACGGCCGGGCACGCCTTTTGGGCGATAGCCAGCCCCAGACTGAATACAGACGACGCCGCCTCGAGTCGAGCCTGCATTATCTCCTCAGCATAATCCGGGCCGGCCTTATAGCTAGCTACGGCTGTACGAGCAGCCTCTTCGGCCTTGGCCTCCAGATCTGCCTTAAGAGACGAGACCTCCTCGGCGTGGCGACTATGCTCCGCGACCCGCTAATCGGCCTTGTCTTGGATCTCGGCCTTAAGAATTAAATTTTCGGCCCGGACCGCCTCCAGTTCCTTCTCGGCATTCTCCCTCTCCTGCTCGGCCTTCGTCTTGGCCTCGGAGGTGGCACGGATCACCTCCTTTTGCTCCCCCAGCTCGGCCCGCATCCGGGCATTAACTCTCAAGAGCAAGTCAACGTTGGCTTCGAGACTACGTCGCACCGAGGCGACTTTGCCCAAAGCTAGCTGATCCGAGGCCTGGTCGATGTCCCAGAGCTTTTGCTGAATGGCCACCTGGCGGCGGACGAGTCCCCCGCACATGACCGCAGTCTACAGCCGAAGGCAAGCAAAAATCAGCAAGTGAAAACGAGCCAAGGGAAATACTAGACCAAGGCTAAATAAAGAAGGTTTTTACCTGGACAACGTATCGGGCACACTGCATCGCCATGCCCTCCGAGGACAACTCTCTCATCTCGTCTTCGGCCATCGGGAGGGCTAAGCCGCGGAGCAGGCGCAGGCATGTCCGAGAGTCCTCCAGACTCTCGTCCGCGTAAACCCCCAGATTCGGGACCCAGGGCTCATGCCCGTATTCACGGGACATGTGCGTCATGGACGCCCCGAAGGGAAAGGAGAGGTCCTCTGTGCCGGCCGCCGCAGCCACCGGCCTCTTAGCTGCCGAGGCAGATTCTGTCTCGCCGGGCTCATCCGTCCGACTCCGCTTCGCTAGTCGGCCGCCCCCTCGCGCGACCGACTTTCCCTTTCTCTCTCTTTCGAGAGCAGCAACAGCAGCGCGGCCTTCGACCGAAGCCGCCGTCTGCCCCACGGCCCGAGCGCTCGGGGCCGCGTCTCCTCCAACCTCCTCTTCTCCCGCCGCCCGCTGCGGGGTGGTCGGGATTGGCCGGACTGCTGGGCGAGCCGGCCGAGGAGTCCCCGAAGCCCAGTCATCTCTGCGGACGAAAAAAGGGGTTAGCAACTTACAATACGCGACTCTCCTCAAACTCAAGACCGACTTACCCTCGGCCGAAGCCTCAACACTCTCTTCGGTCGGAGGAGCTTCGGCCGGAGATTAAACCTCGGCAGCTCCCTCGGCCTCCCCCGGGACGTCCTCGGGAGGAAGGTAAGGAAAGACCCGAGGAGGATCCTTCATCGGATCCGGCCAAGCCCCCGTCTGTACGAGCGGCTCCTCATCGTCAAAGAGCTCCGCTATGTCATACGGACCCTCGGCTTCCAGGAGGCGCACGATGTAGAGCTGGTCGGAATTAAGGGAAGGCGGATCGGAGAGGCCTTCGACCAGTGGTGCCCACTCAGTGGGGAAAGGCCACACACTCTTCTCCTTCTCCAGAAGAGAGACAAAAATGAAGCTCCTCTTCCAATGATGAATGGACGAAGACTTCCCAGAAAAGATACCCCGACCGAAGCGGGGGACGAAGCAGAACCAATCAGATTTCCCCTGCGGCTGAATCTTAAAAAGAAAGCGGAAGATGTTTATCGAAGGGGTGACGTCGATAAAGGCGTGCACAGCCAAGAAAGCGTAAACTGTCCGCCAAGAGTTCGGGAAGAATTGGGCCGGGGCCAACCCGTAGAAACTCAGAAGGTTAATTACAAAGGAAGGAAGGAGAAGACGAAAACCCGCCCGGAAGCTCTCCTCATAAATAGAAAAGCTACCCGGTCGGACGAAATTAGCTTTGGTATTTTTTCCGAGCTGATAGGGAAT
Organism: Zantedeschia hybrid cultivar; assembly: GCA_030544215.1. Taxonomy (NCBI): domain Eukaryota; kingdom Viridiplantae; phylum Streptophyta; class Magnoliopsida; order Alismatales; family Araceae; genus Zantedeschia; species Zantedeschia hybrid cultivar. The sequence continues at coordinate 55,121,140 of JARZZO010000002.1, read as the reverse complement.
CGTCCAAGATGGGAGCTGGTAATAAGAAGCGATGGTCTTGACACCATCGTCAGTAAGAATGCAGATCGCGTCGAAGACTGTCTCGGCCCGGCGCCGGCCGGAGGTAGAAGCCTGGCCTGTGGCAGGAACCTCCTCGGCTTCTTCAGCCTGAGACATCTCGGCCTCTTCCGCCATGAAGGAAGCAAGGGAACTGGAAGAAAAGGAAGAAAAGGAAGATAAGGAAGATTTGGGAGGTCGGGAACGAAGAGCAAGAAGAATAACCTTCGGCCGAAGAGCTACTCTCGGCCGAAGGAGGGCTACTGAACATGAATCACGGAGCAGAGAAGGAGAATTGAGGCTTACCCTCAAACAAGATCTCCTCGACTGCCCACCGCCTCTCAAACAATCGAAAGCACCCCGGCGACAGCTCCGAGCAACGAAGAGCTTCCCAGCGACGGACAGGGCGCTCCCAATCACCTTCGATGGCTCGCTCTTCACCAGAGAAACAGGAAAGCTCAGAGAAGATGCTCGTAGGAAGGCACAGGCGCAGGAGAAGGAGAAAGCGAAACAATGCCCTGAAGAGGGGGGTGCCTATTTATAGGATAAAGTTAAAAGCGTTCCCCGCCAAAATCAACGGCCAAGATCTTCCCCCTCCTCGGCACCGCTTCCCTGAGATACGCGTCACGTATGCTGTCCCTCAGCGATGATGACGGGCAGGCTGCCAGATCGAGAAAAAGCAATCGACGGCCGGACGCGGCCTGACCCTTCAGCTGATCATCCGGATGCTCGCCACGTGTTACGATCCGCGTGCCGGAAGCAGAAGAGGCGGCGATCCAAGTGAAATCTTGGGCATAGAGCCGAAGTGACCCGCGATCCGCGTGATCACCAATAACGGTCAGGATCTTTTTGTGTTTTCGGCAAGCCGGTTAGATGAACGACGCGTGTCCTGTGTTTTCTCACGACACGACCGTTCTGACAGAAAGCTCGACGTCTTTTCCGTCCTTTTATCAGGAATCCTGACACGTTCAGAAGACTCGTCCCTTCGCAACCGAGGACGAAGGCATCCGTCGCTAAGTCCCGGCCTAAGACGAGGTTGATTGTCGCTAACCCTCGCACGACCGAAGGCAGTTCTTTTTTTGCGACGAAGCAGAGTAAGTTTCAGACAGCACATGTCGTGTTACTCCTCCGAGGAGGCTTCAGACTTTACTCTCGCCATCTTATGAAACTGAGGAAGACAAGAGTGGGGGGCTATGTGATGAGATAGAATCCGATTCGACCCTTTAAAACAAGCCCAACACTGAGATCAGCCCAGTAACATCAGTAAAAGGCCCACTGGCTGCCTTCGGCCCATCAACGGCCCTGTAGCCCTCGGCCCAGTAAGCAGCTCAATGGTCCTCGGCCCATCAGCGGCCCAACAACCTTCGGCCCATCAGCGGCCCAATAGCCTTCGGCCCATTAGCGGCTCAGCAGCCCTCGGCCCAGTAGGCTCCGGCCCACTAAGCGGCATCTGGCCCATCAGCGGCCCAACCCCCTTCGGCCCAGTAGCCGTATCCAACCCACTCCGGTGGGAGGGTTAGGCGCTATGGCGGTTTACCAGTAAACCAAGAACATAGTCCTATATCGGCTGCCACCGTTAAGCAACCTCTATCATCTGCTATAAATACACGGCTATTTATTACCAAAGGTATGTCTTCGAGACCCCAAGGACTACAGTCCAAAAAGCATTAAAGCTACTTCTTCCACCTCTTTGCCTTCTGAATCGAATCATCTTCAGAAGCTAACTTAACCGTCGGAGGGGGTTCCTTAGGGCCGAAGGCCGGGACTCCTACTGACTGATTTTTCTTCTTCTCCTCCTCCTTCTGCAGGGGCTTCGGTTTGAATCTTCGCCAACCTCTCCGAGTCGATCTCGGCCACCGACCTCGGGTCTTCTCCCTCCGGTCTCGACGCCATTCGCCGGCTGGTCCGCCTCGTCCGAAGGTGCCTCAGCCCCGCCTCGCGCCGGCTGTTACTCGTCCGGAGGAGCCTCGGCCACGCCTTCCGTAGGCTGGCCCACATCCGTCCGAGGGAGTCTCGACTTCGCTCTCGTCCGGGCATCCCTCGGCTTCGGATCTTCGGCCTCGTCTCCGCCCTCGCCGCATTCCGGATCCCCGTCGGACCTCTTCTTCGATTCGATCCAGCTTCGGATACCAACCTCGGATTCCAATCTCGGAATCCGGTCGTGATAGCTTCGGCTACATCAGGCACCATGGAAGTTTGATCAAGATTGTAGTAGAAAAGATGTTTCTCATTTCATTATTAAGAATGAATTATCTTTTCAATTACTAGATCGAGATTCATTTAGAACACTCATACACAATCTTCAGCCAAAGTTTACTTTTATTTCTTGAAATTATATTAGAAAAGATTGGATAAAGTTGTTCAAGGAAGAGAAGGTGAAACTTAAGTCTATTTTAAATAGTGCTTCAAGAATTTGTCTTACCATTGATATGTGGACATCTAACCAAACTATTGGTTATTTGTGTTTGACTGCACATTCTATTGATGCTGATTGAAAATTACAACAGAAGATTTTAAACTTTACCAAAGTTTCATCTCCACATACAGGAGAAGTGATGTCAGAAACTATTATTAATTGTGTTTAAGATTGTCCATTTTTTGGTTGAGGAGTTCTATTCCAAAAATATGTTGATTTTGAATGGAAGAATGATTCATTTTTTTTGTGGGGCTCGCATACTCAATTTGTTAGTACAAGATGGCTTGAAAGACATAGGTCCATCTGTTAGTAAAGTTCGTTAGTGTGTAAAATATGTCAAAGGGTCAACAAGAAGAAAACAAGATTATAATGAATGTGTTGCCTATGAGAAAATTTCATCAAGTAATGAGTTGATCACAGATTGTCCCACTCATTAGAATTCAAGTTATCTTATGTTGACTTCTGCATTATATTATAAGAGGGCTTTTTCATGCTTAAAAGTACGTGATGCCCCATATCTTATGTTGCCTACTAGTGGTGATTGGAATAATGTGGAAATGGTATGTTAATTTTTGGAAATCTTTTATAGTGCGACGAACGTGATTTCAGGTTCAAAGTATTATACCTCGAACTTATTTTTTCGCGAGATATATGTCGTTCAACATTCCTTGCTAGAGTTTTCAATGAGTTCAAATGATACACTAAGAAAAATGGCCATTAACATGCAAAAGAAGTTTGACAAGTATTGAGAAGTCAACGAGTATAACTTGCTTTTAGTTGTGGCAGTGGTTCTTGATCCAAGATATAAGCTTGAATATTTGAAATTTTGTTATTCCAAAATTTATCCAAAATCAAAAGTGGATAGTTTCATGGCACGTGTTATGGATAGTCTTAATGAGATCTTTGATGAGTATGCATGTTGAGTATGGAAGTGTTTATGGATCAAAGAAAGTGTTTGACTTTGAAAAGGAGTTTCGGAGATACAAGAAAGAAGAACGCTTGATAAGATCCAAGTCTGAGTTATTTAGAAGAAAAATTTGATGACACATGTGAAGATGAAGGTAACAATGAGGAGTTTGATATTTTAGGGTGGTGGCATTCTAGCTCAACGCGATATCGTACCTCATCTCGTGTTGCACGTGATCTATTGGCCATTCTAGTCTCCATGGTTGCTTATGAGTCTGCTTCAGTACAGGAGGTAGGACACTTGATCAATATCGTAGCAGAATGAGTGCAGAGACAGTGAAGTGCCTAATTTGCACACAAGATCGGCTACATGGTCCATTGGAGGAAGAGGAGAATGAGGAGGAAGAGGATGACAACCTCTTAGGTACTTTTAAAAGTTTCTATGTTAATTCTGTTTACCTTCAAACATCTTCACTATATTGTTAACTAGCATGTGTTTTGATTTTCTTTTAAATGATAGGTGGAGTACCGTGAAGGTCTGAGCAGATTTTGGATTAGATATCCTTGATGTATTTATCTTTTTCCTTTTTTAATATGTAAGATATCATTTTTCCTATGCTTCTTTACTAGTCCCTTTCTAAATTAATATTTTGGAACCTTTCTAGTCTTTTTCTATTATACGTGGAACCACTAGAATACTAATCCTTTTTCTTGTCACACAGCTGTTTGGGACAGAATCATGAGTATTTAAGTTGACCACAGCTCCTTGGTGGTGGTGTTGCTATGGTTGTCTTGGACAGGTATCGTTTTTTTTCCTCATCTGTGTCTGAACTTTCTACTGTACCTGTGATAATATTTTATTGATTTTAAGACTCATAAATTAATAAAGTGCATTGTGTTAATAAATTTAGTAGAGACACAAAATTCTTGGGTCAAAAAGCTCAAACTCAGCTGCTGGGAGGTTGCCGGCCTTATCACCATCACTGCGAATTCCTAGCGTCCTTGATGTTGCAGTATTGCCTTCTTGATACCCTGTCATGGTGCACTTTACTTTGATGAGCTATTCCATAGAAATTGATTCATATGTTCTGCTGCTCTTAAGATTTCTCCTGTGTAGAGGAAACACATGATTCTAAGACTAGATACCTTTTTTAGGCAGGCATTTTGAGGTTAATTTTCAGCAGGTGTACTGGTTAGCTTAATTTTTTCCAGAGCTGATGTTTAGTGATTTCAAAGGCTATGGAAGTGCATGCCCACAGTTTCTTCCCCCACCAGCTGGTTTCCATGCAGAAGACATCTGCACCATGCAATTTAATATTAACATATGGCCATGCCTTAACTTTCTCCATCGTTGGGGAGGGGAGGCTGAATCATGTGACAAAAGGTTAGGTGGGAAAATCACAAAGGTTTGGTAGCAAAGTAAGACATTAGGCATTTATAGACGCATGCATATGGTATCATATGCAACTTCTAGATACCACTTACGAATGAGCAAAATCCCCATTAGGTGCAAGGCATCATTTTATCCAAAGGAAAGCCAGAAGACTCAGAAACCACAGGTTGCCCTGATTCCGGATCAACACATGCTTGTGTTTCAGCCAATGGTATCCATAACTAAAATTGAACCAAATCTTCTAACTTTATGGAGAAAGGTCGGGCACAATATTACTAGCCCTGAAACACTAGTTGGGATGAGAAAATTACTCAACAGGGCTTATTAAAGTGTAAGGAGGACTGTGATACAAACCTACTTTCTGAAGAAAGATTGGGCACAAACACAAGTTAAGATGAAAATTACTCCACAAGGCTTCTAATATTGTAAGGAGGATTGTGATACAGAGGTATTTTTAAAAGAAAGATTAAGCACATTATTACCCTAAAACACATGTTGGGATGAGAGAAATTACTCCACAGTAAGGAGGATTGTCAGACAAAGCTCTGTCAGACATCTGCACCATGCCCACAGTTTCATTCTCAGTGCTTCGACACACCCTCACTCATATAGACCAAAGGTTAATTTAGTACTACCCGTCCTTTATCCAATCAAATGAATAATTCAATCCTAGACTTTGTGAGTGGGATATTACCGAGGCATAGAAAATGAAACTCAGAAGACCTCATCTCCAAATTTTCATATTGTTTTACTTTATCTTATGAGATGTTTGGTTGTTGTATTTGGTTGTTCTATCAGTATCAATTTTGATATTACTGTTTTTTTGGTTGAAATTTTTGATATTACTATTTACAGTGGATATTTGATTACGTTGTATTATTTATGATAATTATGCACAAGCAAAGTGTAGTACCATAACAGAAGCACAACTTTAATCTTATATTAAAAAGATTAAAATTTAGTTACGACGGGTATGTGTGCTTTGTTCGTAAGCTTTATAATTAAGAAAAGAGATGATGGAAGGACGAACCATACAGATGTTGGTACCGGTTGCTCTAATTAATTACTAGTGTTGTTTTTCGCGTTTGCCTAGTCTTGTCTGGTGTAGTCTTTTTAACTAACTAATCCAGGGGGCATTGTTTGGATGGAGATGCTTATTCTCTCATCTGCAACTCCAGTATGAATTTCTAATCTCTACTAATTTAGGAAACCAAGTGAAGGTAGCTAGAAAAATTCTAATCTCTCTTCAGCAACCGCAGCAGCAACAGGAAATTCTAATCCTTGTGCGAATGTGTGGGATGGGATCAGAGAAAGAGCGACCTCAGTTTATGAGCAACAGTGAGAAATTCTAATGTTTTTTGCCTACTTAGAACTAAGATTTCTCTTTCTGACAATTCCACCCCACCTTTTCCTTTTCATTTCAGGCAAAAAAAAAATTGTCTTGCATTATTAATTAACCCAACCATGAACCAGCGAGCATATGATAGATAGTCTGGGGAGGCCTGGCACCTCAATGCCAGATTGTCAGAGAGCAACAGCAACTTTGGGTTCATGTTTGACCTTGTTTTCAAGAGAAAGTTTCTTCTCTGGGATCATTTTTTGTAAGAGAACAGACACTTCTTTGGGTGGTAACAAGCAGATGAAGGCCAGTGCTACTTGAAATTTGCTTAGGTGGTGTATTGTTGTTGTTAAGGTTACTAACTTACTATATTACTGTGGTCTTACTGGATACTGTATGCAATGTCTCCATGATCCTTTATGGCAGATGATGAAGCAAAATCAGCAATCGTCCTGTCCGAAGGGTAAGGATGAAAAGTTTTGAAAACTTTTGCTTCAGATTCTTCAATTAGTTCAACCTGGAGATGCTTAACTCATGCATTTTGATGCCTGAAGTGATATGAATCTAAGTTCGTGTCAAAAAAATGGAAAACGAGAAGAGAAGTAGGATTCAATCTCTTCAAGGCGATCGTGGCTCCAAGAAAAAACTAGAACAGATCTTATTCATTCATGGTTCTGGCCATATGGCATCTACATCTGGTTACACTACTACCTAACACAAAAGATGGAAACTACTAATTAGACTCCTACCCAAATTACTAGTTAACTCCTAGCAAAATAACTTTTTAGACTCCTATTCACACTATTATTTAGACTTCAATCAAAACTACCATTCCTTGAGCTCCAAGGAAGGAAATATATGAAAAGAGGAAACTCATACTGCATCAAATATAAGGGAAGAGGAGACTTGTACTGCATCACATAGATGATGCACTTTACTGCTGATACTTTTCTGACGTTCGCAGTTTTGCTGAGCTGCCAACATGGATTGCATGGAAAAATGACTAGGCTCAGGGGACTAAAAACTGAAATCCCCATGGCATGGGGGATGGAGTCATGAGACTTCGGCTTACATGCCATAGAAGATGAGGCTTCTTGTCATACAGCTTTATGAAAGCTTAGTTGCAATTATAAAGAGGTCGAGGGTGCTTGCCAGACTCTGACAAAGGTTTAGGTGCAGTTCTAAAGTTTTTGACAAATCATAGTGTGTTTCTTATTCATAAGTCTGAAGTTGTATTCACAAGGCATTCTGAGAAGCAGTAATTAAAGATCCTTGTCAGTATGTTAATGCTTTGGGCATCTATTTTATTTTCGACATTTATGTTTGTTGGATTGTAATTTCTGAAAACATGCAACCAGATTAACCTATTGTTGAAGATGAGGATGACAAAGATGAAGATGACAAGGATGATGACAAGGATGAGGATGATGCTGAAGGTAGAGCCTAGGCAACATGAGCAATGGACTTACATTTCCCAAGTTAAATTGCCTGGAGTACAAGCCCATGCCTTGAAGTTTTTGCTCTGTGCTGGTTCTGTTTGATCACAATGTGTGACTTGGAGGCAATCTTCTTATATTTCCACACTGAAAGGACGAAAATGTTCCTCTGCATCTAGATCTGTGTAAATTTTGTATGGCCTATTCTGATCTTTGTTTTTTTTTTTTTACATCCTTTTTGTTGGGGATTGAGGGGAAGTGCATAGTTCCTTGAATGAATGTGCTTTTTCTTTCAATTGTAATCACTGGTACACTTGTGCAAAAGAAAATTTCTGGTCATTGATCTTTCAGTCAAGTTTTTATAGATGCATATGTTTGTTTGTATGTCCAGAGTGGCATGTTAAGAAAAACTGTCAAGTGAATTTCAGTCATGTTGCATATCTGTTTGTATGTCTGGAGTAACATATGAAGGGAAACTCGTCTTTACAATGAAGAGTGAATTTATCAGAGTTAGATGCTCTCTCTTTTTTTCTTTTTTGCTACAATGTCTTCAGACTTTGATTAACGGTGGTTTTGCATTGAAAAGTGAAAATAAAATAAGCTAGAAGGAGGATTTTCAGCATCCATTGGTCTTGAAATACAACAATTTACAATATTCTAAACATACGGAAAGGTAACATAAAATGATTTAGGGCAAACCAAATGTAAACACCGTTTTACATCCATCTACAACATTTTTATGGCATTTTATGACACATTAAATGACCCGCTTAGATGAAAAGAATAATCATTCATTCTTTGAGGGTTGCAGGAATGCAACGATATTGACAAAAAACAAAAAAAGAAATGTGCCCTGCTCGGTTGCCGTCCAATTAACGTAGATCAAATGGTAGTTGCAGCAAGTATTTCTTGTTAGATTAATATTCTTAATTTTGAGAGATTAATATGTAAAAATTAGTGATTTGACTATTCCAATAATTTCTAGTAAAGTGGGCCACGATGGGCCAGCCCAGGCCCAGGCCCAGCCCAACCCAAATTAATAATTTCATTTTGATTGGGTTGGCTACAATAATCTGTACTTATTCTGGGCCGGGCTGAATTTGGGCTGACCCACATTTAAATTGGGCTGGCCCAATTTGAGCCCTAGCCCAGCCCAGCCCGCCTAGTTTACATCCCTAATGATAACATAAGAGCACATAAGAAAACTGAAACTCCACCTAGATATACTAGAATCTTCCTACCATCTATTATACCTTCATAATCCACTGCCTGTTCGCCTGTTTGGATTTTTTTTTCCTCCTTTTTTCTGAACCATGTCGCCTTCAAAGTTATGGTCAAGACAGCATCCTATGTTCTGTGTCTGGTAAAAAGGAATGGCACCTTATCGTAGATACCAAATTTTTAAGCATTTGCTTCCACTTTTCATAGTGTCATCCTTCCAGTTCCTTCACCTAATGCAGCAACAAGAAAGGAAAAAAAAAAAGGAACACCATTGATGTGGGACAAGGAGAGAGGGATCCTGCTGACCTCGCACCGGCAGGGAGAGTTTCCCCGGCGTCGCACCGGGGAGGGGAAGGGTCCTCGGCCTCGCGCCTAGGAAGAAGGGGGGGTCTCTCTCGCAGAAGCCAACATCACTTTCAAGTAATTTTTTTCTTCCACCAAATCTTCTCCCTCATTTCTGGAACACACATATATATATAGACTCGTTCTTGTAACTCCTCATGACTCTTGGACTTCCGTCCTTATCCTTCCACGTTTCTAACACTCCTAGAAAATAAAAAAAACTCATAATGGATCGTTAATGCTCCTAATACATGTAAATAAATGGAACTCCATAAACCTTGCATCGTCTCCTTCATCAACCATGATGGCATGATATAATTGACAAACTGGTGTCTTACAATCCTCACACCCAAGAGCATGTTCTATTCCTATGTGCAGTCAGTCGTCTCTTCTTCTTTTGCCAGCAGCAGACTTTGTGGTAATGGGGTGAAAGAAATCCTCTGGTTTTTTAGTAGTAATCGGAAGAAAGGAAACTTCCTCCATGTTATGTGTTGGGCAGTTAGTTTCCACGTCACCAACAATCCTCATTAACATGATAAAGAGTTTAAGATAGTTTTAATAGAAATTATTGTAAACATTTAAGCATTATATCAAGGAAAAATTACTAAAAATGGCACAAAAGCTTTTAAAATATCTAGTAAGAGCACTATAAGTTCAAAATATCTAAATGGGACACCCCTCCTAAAGTTTACATCTATATGAGACAAAAGCCAAATTTGTTCTAACAATACTATCCAAAATACTCTCAATCATTTTACTAATATATTGTCTTAAAATTTGCTCATAAAAATGTACTCTCTCAAACTAATGATCAAAAATTAAATATGAATAATTAATAGTACGATTATGCTTATTTACACATTTAGTATAATTCAAAAAGTAATGTTATTGAGTATTGCTTTCACATGCTCTTTTTTACTAATTATAAAAATGTGGAAGCTTTTTCTCAATTTTAAATTTTAAAGGAATGACTGTTTTATAACTTATTGTATTAGTGTCTCTTTTGGAAATTAAAAAACAAGGGTCTCATTTATATATTTATTTACCAAAGATATGAAAGTAATATTACATAGAAATAGATTAGGAAATATCATTTCTAAATCAATCAAAGGTATTTTAGATATGATGATAGAGAAAATATAACTTGCTACCAAGGTTCAAAAACTCGGCTCGGATCAGCACGGATCGGCCGAGTCGGACAGGTTTTGGGCCGACCGTGCCGATCCCGAGTAACCTGGCCGAGTCCAAGACTCGGATCGGGTGATCCGGGACCGGATCGGGCCGGGTCGGCTCGGATCGGCCCGACCCGGCCCCCAACGGCTAGTTTGACTAGCCGTTGGGGGTCAAACTAGCCGTTGTTGGCCGTTCCCAAACGGCCAGCAACGGCTAGTTTGGGCCTTGGGGGTCTATTTAAACCCCCCCAAGGTCCTCCTAAGGCTCCACAATCGCCCTTTGAGCCTCCTTACATTCTTGCTCTCTCTCCCTCATAGAATTCTCTCTCCATCTCTCCCACGAGGTCACTTCTAGTCTACTACAAGCTCCGCGATCTCTCATCTTCTTGTGCTGTGAAGGAATGGCATCTGAAGGTGCTGCTGAGCGGTCATCTGGGAATCCTCCTAGTGCTGATCCTGCTTGGGGTCATTGCACCTCGGTGGACATGGGCCAAAGAAAGGTACAATGCAAATATTGCAACCGGATTGTCTCTGGCGGGGTCTACCGATTCAAACAACATCTTGCTGGAATAAAAGGTGAAGTTGCAGCATGTGCTCGAGTTCCTTCAGAGATTAGGATCCAATTTCGAACTTACATGAAGGAGAAGGAATCAAGCAAAGCAAGTACTGCCAGAAGAAGACAGGAAATTCGAGAGGAATTGACTGAACCAGCGCGAAGGTCTGATGCTGGAGTCCGGCTTGGTGGAAGTAATCAACCTATAAATGTTGATGATTGGGATACAAGTAAGTTTCTTATTTAACTTATTTTCATGTTCTTCATTTAACGTTTTCAGACAAATAGTTATAGCAGATTAATTTTTTTTCTTTTACATTTAAAGCTGAATTGCGACGTGCAATGGAAGCAAGCCGGCGGTCCTTTGCAGATGAGGACTTATTTCGGCACACTGGAAGATATGGAGGACAAGGAAGTGGCTCCACACCTTCTGCACAAGGGAGCACTAGCGCCGGCATGAGCACTAATGTATGCGAGGAGCTGCCTCAGGAGTTCACTAGAGCTGGAGATCCTAGAGTAGGTCCAATAGATCCGTTGCTCACCAAGAAGAGGGATAAACAACCTTCTATTAGTGTTGCATTCAAGAACTTAAAACTTTGTAAGGAGAAGATAGGGAGAGCTACATCTAGGTGGTTTTTCTATAACAGTATCCCTGCTAATGCGGCCAAGGGGCCATATTATGAGTCCATGATCGAGACCATACAAGAAGTTGGCAAAGGGGTTGAAGGACCTTCTCTATATGAGATATACAACAAGTACTTGGATATGGAAATTGATGATATCCGAACATACATTAAATCATTTGAAAGGATCTGGGATGAGTATGGATGCACTTTAATGTGCGATGGATAGACATGTACATAAATCTTATATTCAGTTTCTTATCTTATCTTCATTTTTTCTTAATCAGAATGTGTCTCTTTCTGATTTCTTATCACGTTTGGAATTTTACAGGGATAACAAGAAGAAGTATGATCAACTTCTTAATTTACTGTAAAGCTGGAACCGTATTTTGGAAGTCCATTGATGCATCTGGAAAAATAAAGAATGCCCAGTACCTGTGTGAATTAATGGATCAAATGGTGGAAGAAGTGGGCGAAAAAAGGATTGTCCAAGTGGTTACGGACAATGCAGCGGCGTTCAAGTTAGCTGGACAAATGTTGATGCAGAAGAGAGAACATTTATACTTGATTCCCTGTTCTGCTCATTGTATTGACTTGATGTTAGAAGACATTTGCTCTGATCCGATGGTAGATGGAGTGGTCAAGAGTGGTCGATTTATCACCACATTCATCTACAATCACAACAACATTCTGGATATCATGCGCACACATACTCATGGAAGAGAGTTGCTTCGTCCGGGAGCCACCAGGTTTGCATCTCAATATATCTCTCTAGATAGTTTAAGTCAACAAAAGAACAACTTGATTAGGATGGTGGCATCGGAAGATTGGGAGAATCACATATTGCGGCATGTACCAACTAAGGTCAGAGAGAAAGGTAAGAAAGTGGCTGATCTAATTCAGTATAGACCCTTCTGGAGGGGGGTGCAAGCGGTGTTAAATGTTGTAGAACCGCTTGTCCGTGTCTTGCGATCTTGTGATGGAGAAAGAAGATCGGATATGGGTTTTTTATATGAAGCTATGGACAGAGCTAAGGAGCTCATTCAACTGAACAACCCAACAACCTTTGTGAAGTGGTGGAACATAATAGACAGACGTTGGGAACACACTTTACATCACGATCTTCATGCAGCTGGTAAGCTACTAACTTTCTATATGTATTATTTGTATACACATTTTTCTTAAGTAATAACTAACTTCGACTTATTTATTTAGGTTATTTTTTCAACCCTCAGTACATGTTTAGAATCGATGGGAAGAAGGATAGCTATGATAGTTGTTCGGAAGTGTTGATGGGGGCTAAGTCTGTTATTAAGCGTATGCTTGCAGATGAGGACAGAGCAATATTGGCATGCAAGCAAATGCATGATTACAGAATGATGTTATACCACTTTGGGACAAGTACTGCTCAAAGAGCTGCCAAAATTTTGAGTCCAGATTTGAAAATTATTAACTAGATGTTCTACTTAAATTTTAATTATAGCTTGCACATTGTTGACATGGCCAATTTTCTATTTACAGCTGACTAGTGGCTAGATCATGGAAAAACATATGGGTATGAAGATCTAGCCTATGTTGCAATTCGGGTCTTAAGTCAAACAACCTCTTCATCAGGCTGTGAGAGAAACTGGAGCACTTTTGGCTTGATTCACACCAAGCAAAGGAACAGATTGAAGTCGAGCCGTCTAGAGAAGCTAGTATTCTGTCATTATAACATGAGGTTGAAGCTAAAGAATCTGGAGCTCATAAGGAACCTTCAAAGACAGGAGAAAGAGAGAATTTCCGGACAAGCCACAGAGACGACACATACAGAAGAACCCATAGACTTGGATGAGCTGTTCGAGGAGCAACATCCACCAAATGCATGGGTTGATGCAAACACCTCAAATGAGCCTGAATTCAACCCAAATGATCGGGAATGGGCGGAAGGTGAGTTAGATAATGTTCCATTACTTACTGATTTTCAACCTCCTTCTCCAAAACGTCAGAAGAAGAGCAAAAAACAAGTACCAAGCAAAAGGAAGAGTGGTACTATAATTCAAATTGCTGATCTGGAGACTATCGAGGAAGATGATGAAACGCCAGAACCAAGTGATGAGGTCCAATATCAAACCTCAAATGACTCGACATCAAAGACGAGCTCCGACAGTTCTGAGGATGGCGGAGATGCTACCAGTGCCCCAGCCCCAGCTCCACCAATTCAATTCACTGGAAAAGAAGAATTCACACATGCTACCCAAGATGAACATCATGGTACCAGAGGAGGACGTGAAGAATCTTCCATTCAAACATTCAGCAGATCAAGGAGGAAGGACAAAGGTAAAGCTCCTCAGGAATATCAGGAACAACTATCAGATGCATCATCATATAGTCAGCCTACTGGATATGTAGTTTACCCTCCTCAACATTCTGATACATCCGACTATTCAGGGGGTTGTCTAGAATATGCACAATTTTCAGTCATTTATACCAATACGGATGACTATAGCCGGTATGTGATGCAGTATGAACAATACTACCAGAGCTATATGTCATGGGCTGAGTATGTTAGCCATATGTTCATTCAGTATAATGTACGTTTGGAATAAATGTAAGTTCATAATCATATATGTAAGTTTATTCAAGGTTTTTTTGTCCAACAACATCTTATGTACTTTAAATCAATGTATTTCAACACAATTATGCATTAGACTTGTATTTTATATTTTTTCCACATTTTTTCATATTTTTTTCTATTTTTTTCTGCTATCCGAACCAGCCGAGCCTGACTCAGCCAGGATCGGCCGGGATCGGACTGACTCGGATCGGAATCGGCCGATCCGATCGGTTTTGGGCCGACCGATCCGGGACCCGATCCCGGGTTTCTTAACCTTGCTTGCTACATTTGGATGTCAATTTTAGATATTAAATATTTTAAATATATTAAAAATTGAAAATAGTGTAAAAATGATAATAGATTATTTTACTCCCATAAAAAGACACCGAGCACCATTTAAATAAATTTTAATTTTATATAATTTTTACCATTAAAAAATATTTGATAAATAATATAAGTCCCCCCCCCCCCAAAAAAAAAAAAAGTCCTGGGGCCGCCCCTGATCCTACCTTACGTGTAGCAAGTGACATGTGACTCAGCTATCACAGTTTCAATTGCAAATATCATTCAGGGACCTTGCTCTCTCATGACAAAACATCACTAATCTTGTCTCATTTATCAATGTATTCATCCATATGCTTATGTTGAAAACCCAATCAAATAATTATGATGTCTTTCACACTGTCTAGGGACAAAGCAAAAGATAGTTGCAACTTAATCTATGTTGCGAATGATTCTTAGAGAGAGTGGAGAGAACACAATAAGCATAACGCTCTCACTATTACGGCAATGGCCCAGTATAGACAATTGTGAGTCCCAAAGCAGAGATTGGCAACCAGCTCCCCGAAATGCTAGTCACTTTGAGATCTCATGAAGAGGTTAGCAGACTACTCCAAAGAAGAAATACAAGGAAGAGTAAGTGTGCCAGAGAGCTAGCATTCTCTAATGACTGGCAACCAATCTCAATGAGCTTTGTTTGGTTATGAAAGATTAGATTACTGGGCCATCAGCTGTCCATCCCTCAGACAGCACCAAGAGATCCCCAAAAGTACAAGAAATTTAAACTCAGCCAACAAGATTATTTTGACTCATCAGAATAAAGGAGCAAACAACAAGAACATGTGGTTGACCAGAGAACAGAGCAGTGACCAACCAAGAACCAACACAATGTGCTTTCCTATCACATCCTTCAACTACATCAACGATCCCCTCATATAATCTAATTCGCAGAAAAACAGAGATAAAACAGGGCAGAGAAAACAACAGAAATCCATCCAATGAAAGAGCATGAGATTGCCAGAAAAACAAAACTATTCATCAAATGGAATTGCCCCCAAAAATTTTCTTCATCAAGAACATAGTTATTGAGAACTAAATGGAAGGAGGATGCCTGCCTTACCAGTCTGGCTAAGGTAGAAAGGCAGCCAGTAGAGGAAAGTATAAGCCACAAGCTTCGAGAAGAACAGACACAGCGCAAACGGTATCACCCCAGGAATCTTGCAAGCCTCGACCATCCCCACGGCGGTGCCCCTCTTTGTCGACCTCTTCTGCTGCCCACCGCCCACAGCCACTTCCGCCCCACCCCCAGCCGCCTCTTCTTCGTCTTTCCGCCCCTCCTCCGCCCTCCCAAGGCTGCTCTGCGGGCACCGCATACCCACGTCCTCCGGGTACGCCGCGAGGAACAGAAACACCATCACACCAACCACGGCAATTAGCCCGCCAGGCAGTATGAACGACCAGCCCCACCCGTAGTTCAGCACGCATGCCGCCAGCAGCGACCCGCAGATGTTGCCCACCGACGTGTGCGCGTTCCAGATACCCATGATGAGTCCCCGCTTCCGCCTGCCGAACCAGTTCCCCACCACGGCCACCACGGACGGCCACCCCGTCGCCTGGAACAGCCCCGCCAGCACCTGCATCGCGACGTAGTACCCGAAGACGTGGATACCCCAGAAGTAACCCATGCCGAAGAGCCCCACGAAGCAGCCGCTCCCGACCATCCCGGCGGCCAAGAAGTTTCGGAGGTCGAGGCTATCACCGAGGTGCCCGGCGACGTACATCCCGAGAGAGTAGGAGACGAGGAAGGCGAGGTCGACCTCCCCCAACTTCACGGTCCCATCCTCCCCGTCGAACGGCGCCCACCCCTTGTTCTTCCTGCGCGCCACCGCCCCGTCCTCCGGTTCCGGGCGGATGAAGACATGGCCGAGGGGCCAGGGGCGGCGGGCGCCACGGGTGGGCGGGGGCTCGGGATAGAGGACGCTCTTGACGATGCTGGTGGGCTTGCGGGAGGCGTGGTAGCAGGCATAGGCGACGAAGGTGAGGACCAGCACCGCGCCCTTGTAGGTCCTGAGCCGCCGGCTCGAGTCCTGCCCGCCGACGCCGGGCCCCGACCGCCCCCTCAGGCCCCTCAGCAGCCGGATCCCGGGGGGCGCCTCTCTGCTCATCTGCGCCTCCAGATCAGATCGGGAGAAGAGAAGGAGAAGGGAAGCAAGCAAGAAGAGGGAGAGCTCAAGAACAGAGTGGGGACGCCATTAATGGCGGGAAGGGGAGCAGGGAGGGGGATGGAGGAGAGGAGACATCTGTTGCGGGAGAGGAGGAACAGGTGGGTGGAGGGCGAGATCGCAGTGGGGAGAGAAAGGCGGGGAAGAGGGGTGGCGAAGAGGAGGAGAGGTGCCTCGGGAAGGTGGGGGGGTGTGGCAGCGGGACGTGGCGACTGGCGGGAACGGGGGGGAGGGCGTTGGGAGTGGGTGGCGCGGCGTGGGTTAGCGTGTGGCGTTTTTTTTTTGGTTCGGGTGGGCGAGGGAGGGGGGATGTCGGGGATTTCGTTGGGTACCGTGGCGTACCGCGTGTCCTTCCGAGGCTCGACTTTTTAAGAACACATCTACGCACCTCCATGTACGGAGTGTATCTATCTTTTCTTTTGGGCACGGCTCCCTAGCGCATTAGCACTGGGCGTCGCTCACCGCTCCTGTTCGGGAGCAGGTCGCGGGTTGATCTCGTCGGATTTTTCTCCTGAATTTTTTACGGTTTTTGGTGAGTGCTTCTCGTTTCGAGTGCAGAAAATTATATTTCTTTTTTTATGGATTTATCTCAATTTGTCTGAGTTAAATACCTTGTCCTATCATCACTGGGATACTGACCAAAAAGAAAAAACTACCTTTTCTCTTTCTCTATCATCCCGATCTATAAATTCTTGGATTGTATGTGTACTAATGAAAAACTTTATATTTGCGTTTGTACTTTTAAGTCTCATATATTGTCATCAATACTCTTAAAGACTTGTAAATGATTGCATTGATACCTTTCTATCAAAATAATGTGAATTTTAACGAAATATGTTAAAAAGATTACATAAATCTTGATAACATCGGAGTTGTTGGGTATACATGCAAAATTTTAGCGAATTACAAGTTATATATGCAAAATATTAGGGAATTTAGGAGTATTTTTGCAAAATCTTTAGATCAAGGGGTATAAGTGCAACCCTTCTGAAGATTTTAAGATATTGATGATAATACGTGAGAGTTGGAGGTATATATGCAAATACAGTATTTTTTAATAATATATATGCAAAAATCCTTTGTTGGGTCAATATTTCGTCCACCACGATCAGAATCTTCCATCGAGGACTGGAAGGCTAAGAACTTGCCAGCCTACAAAAGAGAATCACTGTTAAGGGCCTCCATTGGTAAACCGGGGGATCCCTCTTCAATACTTAAGTTAAAAAGCTGGGGTTGAAGGGAAGCAGCAAAGGAGGTCTGAGTTCTAGAGAGCATACTTTCGCAAGTTGGACTAGGGGTCCGATCTTTATATAGTGGTTCGAGACCTATTAGAGGTCAACCCCAATCGGGAAAGCCTAATTCTGGGAAAACCTTCCCGTCACATCTTAAATCAAAAGGCTCTTATTGGGGAAAGTATATGTATCCAGACAGGTTCCAAAATCCCTCCAAGCACATTTCCGATCGTAACGGATTTGTCTGAGGGAAGCAAGGTCTCCCTACTAGGGATCCTGGTTTGTCGTAGATTCAAGCAACGTCATAGGGTCCCCTTTCAGGGCCGAACTCAAACGGGCCCCCTGGAGTGGGCTACTTGCTTTTGGATTATTGGATTAGTCTTGGGCCCGAGTAAGACTTCTCTCTGGTTCTTATTAGGTCATGGCCTAAAAAAAATTAGTTTAGGCTTGCGGCCGCATAACTAGGCCAGCCCACTTGCCATTGGGCCAAGCAAAATTCTATCCTTCACTTGCCACCTACTCCTTGGCGTGCTGACGCTACAAGGAGTAGTGAATATCCGCTTAGAGAAAATCGATCATGACGAGTTACCTGGGGAATCACTGCACCCGTTGCGTTCGTGGGATAGGTGATGCGCAACGCTCGAGTGCAGGAGGACTAGGCGGGCGCCCACATATGGTCCGCGACATTTAAAATGATGGCGCGCTTCTTAATTCTAGGGGACGCCGGCTCTTCTCCCCGCTTTATTGGCTTTTCGTCTTACTCTAGCCCTCATCTTCCCTAACATTGATTGGTCAACTTGTACCTCAGAAGACTCTCCCTTGGAAGGCATCAAAAGCCGTCTCTATGACTGAGGGAGCTCTCTTTTTAAGGAGAATGGTGGCCCTGGAAGGAGCTTCACCAATCTATTTTGAGTCATGGAAAGAGCTTTTTACGTTTACTAATAGAGGGTGAATCCCCTTCATCTCGATTCTCTTCCGTCACCTATCTTGATGGCTCGAGGCCCTGTGAAGGACATGGATCATGCTGCAAAGGTGAAAGAGGATAGTCAAGCCATGAGGCCCTAGTGGGCCACAACGAGCTTCTCGCCGAGTTCTGGGCTACCTATCATATTCCGGAGGAATATTGTTTCGCGATGCGATCATCCACGGATTGAATCTTTTTTGAGAGATAGTGCTCATTCATCATCTACGCAACCATGTCTGAGGTGGGGTTTAGGCTGCCGGTGCCCCGCCTTTGTTGAACAGTTGTTGGAGTACTTTCAAATTGTTCCTACCCAATTAATTCCAGACACATGGAGGTGAACTCTGGGTTTTGCCACATTAATCTGGGACATGGGTCACCCAGGGGGCTACAACAGATTTACTCTCGAGTCAACTCAGGGTATGGTGAATAGTTAAACTCCTAACCGGTCGACTCACTCGGATCGGATGCTGCCGTATAATATCATAAAACTCATTTTCTGAAATTATTGTTCGCCCTAGCCAGGGACTCATAAACATTCTCTCTCTGAATACTGAGGGCGAATGATTCCTTATTAAACACTCAATTCCCTTCGACGACATTCTATTGTACTCGATCTTTGGCTGTTAAAAATCCGTGAATAGAGATCCGTAAACTAAAGTTAAAGTACAAAAGTCCACCGACAATGTGTCATTGGTGTCTCAGGTCCGAGGACCATTCACGCAGCTGTGACAAGTGAATCAAACTGGTTAACAATTAGGTACATTACCATCCAGCAATTCTGTCAGATCAATTCAGTCAACTCATTCTCTAATGAGCACTTAGATATTTGCCTTAGTGTCTCCATACAATTGACTATACAATCATCCTTATCATATGAGCATGAGTAATATGTACTAGTCTATCCGAATATCTAATGTCCTTCTCAGACATCCTCTGACTAGGGACAATTAAGCATATGTGTGCATAAGTGATCAATTTCATTAGTACGATCTCATCATAATTTGATCACTATTGCACAATTCACGGACTTCATTATGAAACGATAATTGAATGAATTACACATAATGAAATGTGTCATTTTATTAATAAATAAACGAGATTATACATAGTCAGATTAGCTTGTAGGCCACTTAAGACTAACAATCTCCCACTTGGATTAAAGCCAATCACCTTTATACAATATACCTACAACCTCTAAGTGACGCTCAAACACAATTTGAGACAATGGCTTTGTCAGTGGATCTACTACATTATCGGTGGATGGAACTCTTTCTACTACTAAATCTCTTATGGAAATTATCTCTTTGATAAAATAAAAGTACCTTAGAATATGTTTCGATTTCTGATGAGACCGCAACTCTTTCGCTTGAACAATTGCCCCATTATTGTCGCATAACAGCGAAACATGATTAGAGATACTAAGAACTATGCCAAGTTAGGATAATCTTCTTCAACTACACTACTTCTTTGGCGGCTTCAGCTACAGCAATGTACTCAGCTTCCGTCGTCGAATATGTAACAGTTTCCTGCTTGGAACTCTTCCAGTATATTACGCCTCCCATCAGAGTGAACACAAAACCAGACGTAGACTTGCTATTATTTGGGTTTGACTGGAAACTCAAGTTAGTAAAGTCTTGCAGTCTCAAGCCACCTCCTCCATAGATAAGAAACATATCCTTAGTTATTTTCAAGTACTTAAGGATACATTTTACTGTCTTCTAGTGTTATCCGCCTGAATCAGCCTGAAATCTACTCGTAATACCTAGAGCATATGCAACATCAGGCCTTGTACATAGTATGACATACATGATAGGTCGTATGGCAGAGGCATAGGGTACTCTATCTATGAATGCCCTCTCTCTAGGAGTCTTAAGAGACTGCTGCTTTGAAAGATTAATTCTATGTCTCATCGGTATGAGACTTCTTTTGGAATTTTCTACGCCAAACTTTTTGGCGATGGTATTTATGTACACGGATTGGGTCATACCGATCATTATCTTTGATCTATCTCTATAGATATGTATTCCCAATACATAGCATGCTTCTCCCAAGTTCTCAATGGAGAAGTTTTTCGACAACCATATCTTTACAGATGACATTATAATTACATCATTGCCAATGAGTAGAATGTTATTTACGTAAAGAATTAAGAAGATGATTGTGTAGGTGCTGAAAATTTGCTCGTGTGATTTATGTGAAAAACTATGTTGTTTAGGGTAAATTAACCTATTAAAAAAAATACAACTAAGGTGCTTGTGATCGCCAGAAACTTTTAACTAAAAAGCTTCAAAAGAAGTTTGATCGCTTACCTGTTCAAACGCGGAAGAATGAATCCTTGGTTCCCCTCCTTCAGCCGGCTGAAGAAAGAGAGCCTCTTCTTGTTTTTTTCGTTCTTGCTGTTGAATGTTGAGGATCGTCCAGAAGTTCTCCTGGCTTTTGCTTGATTTCCCTCTTTTTGATTTCTTGTTATTCAGTTGTTGGATGCAGCAGACAGAGAGACAGAAAAATAAAGGAGGAAATAGCGATGAGAATCTAAATGGAAATAATATCAAAGCTAACTATGATTAGAAACATGTATAAACAGCAACTCACTTGTTTTAAATGACTTTGAAACCCCTTAAGAACAGATGGGTTTTGGAAAATTGATGATGTGGTGTGTGTTGCATGAAGTGAGTATGAGAGAATGAAACTAAAGAATGAAAATGAAATTCAGATATGAAAAACTTATGCCCAGTCCAGTTGGTTGAAGCTTTGAAGAATGGAGATCTGAAAGAAGGATGCCGACTTCTGGTAATGGCAGCGCTCCGGCGTGGTTGCTTCGATCTCCAAATTGCTATAACGCTGTGGCTCAATAATTCTCTCTCTCCCCTTTTTTTTTAACTCCTTGAGATGTAAGGTATTTATAGGCATTTTCTGCGTTCGCGATTAACATAGAAAAATCTCGGATTTATCTATATTAACCGACAGATAATCACTGATTAATTCATCTTTATCTGTAATTATCTAAAACGCGTCCACCTTGGCTGACGCCTTTCAGATTAATTAAGATAAGGATAAATATCCGGGAAAACTTATCTTTATCTTTATTAGCTAAAACGCGTCCACCTTGGTAGACGTCTTTTACTCTAATTAAGATAAGGATAAACATCCGGAAGAGAAGTTAAAACAGCTTAGGAAACCTAAAACGCGTCGAACCTTACAGACGCCTTTTAGTCAATTAATCAATTAATTAAAATTCAAATTTAAACGTTTAAAATAGGAATAAACTCTAAATGGCGTCCACATGGGCCGACGCCTTTTAGGATTCTTCATATTTTAACTGAAATTTGAGTTAAAATCAATTTAATTGATTAACTTAAACATGTCTGTTTGACCTGACACTCAAAAATATCAATAAAAATTAATTAATGATTAATTATCAGACCATTCTGAGGCATTATTATATGATATGAAATTTACTCGAAATGACGTCAAAATTAGCGTGTCTACAGCTGCCTCACCTTGGCATCGTCTTTGCAAGGGAGTGAAATGGAATGGAATGTACTGAAAAGGTGATGCCAAGGTGTGATGAGACACGCTCTTAACATCACATGATTGGAATTTTTCTCAAAATCATCAATGAAGATAGCTTAATGAAATCAATGGAATCAATCCTGTCTGGATGAGGTAGACAAGGAAATAAAATAAGGTCGATCAACCTCCTCGGAGTGGGAAGTACCCCAGGTCATAGACACTGTAGGTTTCATCATGGGGAGCGTTTGCCAGCCAATGTGGACGTGCTACAGCCATGATGGATCTTAAAAAGAAAACAAGAAATATTGGATAAAGAATCCAATCAAGGATAGAATTCCAAGGATATCTTCAAGCGAACCTCAAAGATAATCAAGATACTCAATGCAGAATGGAATATTTCATATCATGTTTTGAAATTGTTTAATTAATGATCTGAAACTTAATCAATAATTAATCCTTATCACAATGATTTCAAAGTCCTACATGATGCATGCTGGGTTAAAAGAAAAATATAAAGTCAAATAAAATATAAATTAATCAAGGATAATATTGTTAAATTGTCATTAATGAGTCAAGACACCAATTCTTGTAATTCAGTGATAAGCCGAAGCTCGTTTATCCACGCACCGTTTCACAAAAGTGGAACCATCGTCCTCACTGATTAACAATCAAACGGCCTATCCGTGCGATTAAGAATCCTCTGGAATTATCACTGTTTTTGTTGAAGGGGAACTCAAATTCCAGTTTCATCAAAAACACAAGGTCCTTGATATGCTCTAATAAATATTTATCATATAATAATGTGAATGCACAATAATTACATGAAATAATACAAGGGTAGAAATAACCGTCTTTTTAGCCACGGTCAGGACTTCTTGAACTCCCACAGTGGGATTCTCTTTACTCAGCTTTCTTGAATTTTCTGCAATCAAAATTGTTAGTAATTCCAAACAAATATTCAATAAAAAACTACAGAATTTCGGGTAAATCATATAAAGAGATGAAACGCGTCGTGTCGCTCAGACGCCTTTTAACTTTGAAACGCGTCGCTTATACTCGACGCCTTTTACTCACAGAAACAGGTTTCTGGCTGTTCTCTATTCGAATTCCAACTCTATCAATGCACACCCCTTTTCCAATCCGGAAAAGTCTTCCTAGGATCGCAATGTTGTTTATATAAACACCCTTAGGTTGTTCCCAAACAATCCCACTACAATCCAAAGATCAAAAGTAGAGTTTTCTTCAAGGTTTCTTCAAGGTTCCAAGGTTTCCAAGGTTCTCTAGCTTCAAGGAGGAAGAACTCCGAAAAAGGGAGTATGAATTCAAGCAAGAAGATGAAGATGTCCTTGGAGCAATTTTTAGATGTGGAGAATCACCTCAATGGAAGAAATCCCAATCTCCAAGTAAGCTCAATCAACTTCTTCTTCAATTCTCTTCATTATGTTCATGTTCTTCATCACGTTCTTCATGTTCCTCATCATGTTCTTCGCCTTTTCTTTTGATTTTCAGAACTATCCCATGTTTCCTGGCCCAAGGAAGTTCACCTCCTTACCTTGGATCCGTAAACTTGCAAAAAGCATCAAGCTTTCCATGCAAGTATTCATATCCAAGTGGAATCTTCAAGGTCTCGTAGTGCTTGCCAAGCATTACAAAAGCGCGAACGCGGATTGGGCGGCTATGGGCGCCTTGATCGAGTGGTGGCATCCCCAAACTCACACGTTCTTCTTCCAAGATTTCGAGTGCACGATTCTTTTAGAGGAGACGGAGCTTCTTTTGGGTCTCCCAAAGACCAAAGAGAATAAAGAGAAGATAGCTTTGATGAAGGAGAGAATCACCGGTCAACAATTGTTGACATCTATTATGAAAGATCCTTCAGAAGCCAAAGGATGTCTCACTAAGAAGGGGATCAATCTCACCAAGCTAGCCGAGTGGACGCTGTACGAAATTGATGATCTAAGAGAGGATGAAGCGGAGGATGTAACAAAAGCTTTAGTTACATGCCTAGCCGGTGCCTTATTCTTTTCTGCGCAGGATAACATCTTAGAAGATGACCAAGTTAGTGCTATATGCGCAATCTTCGAAGGTAAATCCATTAGCACTGCACTCTTAGCATATCTTTATAGTGGGCTTTCTGCAGCGTCTGTGGGCCGTCCTCCTTACGGATGCATGCTTCTCTTCGCCTTATGGGTTGAACTTCACTTTAAGTTTGAGCACAGCAAGAAAAGGCCTCTGAATCCATCTCAGATTTACTTGAATAGCCCGATTCATTGCATAGCTAATGTTGTAAAGTTCAATGAGTATATGGTTAACAAAGTTCCAAAACTCAAGACCCGAGCCGATTGGAGAGAATATTTAAAGCTCATGACGTCCGACATATTCGACTCGTCTCCACTTGCTTTGGTTGGAAAACCTGTGTGGGTGCGTCATGCAGCAGGAGCAGACCTTAAGTTGATTGGAGCCACCGAATTCGTGCTGTACAACCCACATCGGTGCCTTACTCAACTTAGCTTGGGCCGTCGTGAATTCCCCGAGTTCTCTCCCACACTTCCGATCAAGAAGCGCGACTTGGAATCTGACGAAGACTATGAAGCCGTACAAATCATTACTACCTTATGGAACCTTGGCTTCAGTTACCGTGTAAGATCCTCTAAAGATAGAGATAAAGGATTGAAATTTCCTTATCTTAAAGGTCTTCATGAAATCCTTCCTTGAAGGTCCTCCTTTCTTTTATTCATGATGTAATAAAGAATTTCATTGAATAAAGAAGTTTTTTTTTTATGCCTCAAAACCTTTCCTCAACTTTCTGTGAAGTGCACATGATTTTTCCTTTAGAGAAAACTTGATTTTTCCTGAAAATTCAACAGTTCGGGTTCTGTTTAATGTAAAACGCGTCCAGTCAGAAAGACGCTTTTCAATAATAAATTCAATGAAAAAGTTAAAACGCGTCTTCCCAACCTGACGCCTTTAAACCGTAATTCTTTTCCAGAAATTTAATTTAATCCTCAAAAACCCGATTTAAACATTAAACCGCGTCTTCACATAACGACGCCTTTCAAATCTCTCTCCTACTTTTTCCAGGATTCTGTCATTAATTCCATGATTAATTGTCTGAAACGCGTCAACACAGTAAGACGCCTTTAATGATTTTCCTCTGTACGGTACTGACAAAAATATTGAAATGCGTCTACTTAGGTGGACGCCTTTCATTCAAATTCCAACCTCTGTCAGTGCCGCTCAACTTTTGCGCCCTAAAACGCGTCATCCTGAGTAGACGCCTTTCAGCCCTTCGTTAACAAACCCGCGAAGGCCCCCTTTCTTCCTCACTTTTCCAAAAACTTCCCCTCTTCCCTCATCGGCGGCGATTCGAACTCCGGCGATCTCTCCCTCGAATCTCCCTCTTCTCAAGCCATGGAACGCGGTGAAGGTTCCGGGAAGACTAAGACCCTAGCCAAGAGGAGGCGGAGGCAAGAAGAAGCTCCCGAGGAGGTCCCGGCGGCTCTCGCGGAGGCGGCGGCGTTTTTGGAGGAAGAACTCCCTCCACCGGCACCCATGGCGGTAGAAGAAGAAGAGGAGGGCGACCTCCACACGGTAAGCTCCCTGTGGGTGTGGTTGGATGAGAAAAGAGGGAGAAAACGGAGTTCTTCAAGAACCCGAAATCTGGGCTTGAAAGGCGTCCAGACCAGGTGACGCCATTCAAAAGGCGTCATCATGAATCGACGTCTTTCAAGATAAATTCCGGATTTTAATTTAGGAATAAAATTTTTGAATCGCGTCAACTCACGTTGACGTGTTTTAAAAGACGTCCATGTGGGCTGACGCCTTTCAAAACAGAACTAATTTTCCTATTTTTTTATTAATTACTGACCCTTATTTTTTTATTTTTTTATTTGCAGGGGGTGATGAGGGCTAGGATTTCATGGGACTTAGTAATAGGGGCCTATAGGGGGCTCCCGGATTTCCAGAAGGCGCGTCTGCGTCAGATGGGATTCGGCGAGGTGCTGGACATCGAGCCATTTTGGCTTGATCTAGTCCTGCTGCAGGCCTTGAGAGAGAGATGGCATGCGGAAAGCCGTGCTTTCCTGATGCCGTGGGGGCATATGATCCCCACCCTTGAGGATGTGGCCAGGATTACTGGCCTCAGGGTAGAGGGCCGACCTGTGAGTGGGGTGACCTACCCCAACTACCAGGGATTGGCTGAAGCATTACTAGGGATAGAGGTATCCAGCATAGGTAGAGAGTCTAGGATAGTCCCTAGGGTAGAGGTAGAGGCAGCCCTAGGATTAGATGAGCCCCGGCGTCGGTCTGACGAGACCCGGGAGGAGTTCAGGGATAGACTAGCCGAGTCGTCCTCTTCTGTCTACTGTAGTGATCCTGATCAGGTAGAGGAGGCAGATAGACAGCTTAGAGTCTTCTTAGTTTTCTTCTTCGGTAGGTTGCTCTTCGGTACGAAGGGCGACCATATTCACTGTAGATTTCTTTACTTGTTAGATGACCTAGGTAGCCTAGGAGAGTATGCCTGGGGTGCAACCCTTCTGGCTCACCTCTTTGCCGATCTATCCGCGGTCACGCCGGACCGTGAGACTACTATCAGTGGCTTCTCACCATTTCTTCAGGTATTAAATTGTTTAATTATTTGTTATATGCAGTGCAATATGATATGATGCTTTTTCTAACCTATATGTTCATAAATGCAGGTGTGGAGCTACTACTACTTTCCGCTCGGCAGAGCGAGGATTATTCGTCCGAACGCCGTCCCTTTCGCCTGCCGTTGGCAGCCGATTGTGGATACGGCTCCACAGCACCACCAGCTGACGGCCCTCCGCCGTCAGTTTCTGGATTATCCAGAACTCCTGGTAAGCTTTTAACTTGTTCAATTTCATTAAATCTTTTTTGTGCAATTAAATGCAATTTATTTATGAATGCATCTAACCTATATGCAGGTGATATGGCGCCCATACTTGGGCATGAACGAGGAGGGTCAGCCGTGGGTGACGGCTGGTAGGAGGCGGTTTGGGAGGCAAATGTGGGTGCATTGCCTCAATGAGATCGAGCTCCTCCGCCTCCGGCTCGTGATGAGGACCCTGGGCCTCCACCAGGAATGGATTGACGAAGAGGTCCCGGAGGGCGTCGGAAGGAGCATGAGGGGGAAGCAAGCCCTCACCGACTGGCGTGCCAAATTCCCGGAGCAGTACGAGGACTGGCACCGTCGCGGTGTCAGAGTGGAGTCACGGGCGGTGAGTAGCGAGGCCTACCTCCAGCAGTACCGGGCCCACTACGCCGATCAGCTTCGGCTCCTCCGACCACTCGATGTAAGTATGCATTCATGCTTCTTTAATTTTATTATTATCTTGATTTATATTTGTGAATGAATGTATGTATGACATGCAGGATGCGCGTGATGCGGTCATCGTCGACCTCCGGGCCCGCCTACATGATGCGGAGGCCCAGCTAGAACAAGTTCAGAAAGAACTGTATGACCTGGTATGTATGAATGAATATGAATGCATGTTTTAAATAATTAATTGTTTTGGCAATTAACCACTGATAGTTGTCTTTCTGGTGCAGCGAGCCGTTTACACCCAGGCGGCGCCTCCTACTCATGGAGCTTCATCTTCCTCATCCACTCGTGGCGCTGCTATGGCTGACCTCCAGAGTCAGCTCGCCTCCGCCATCCACCGGGCTTCTCTAGCGGAGGAGGACCGTACTGCTCAGGTAAGTTCCTCAATTTTTGAATTCTGAAATTGATTACTTGCTTGATTGCCTTGGACTAACGAAATCTTCCTTTGCAGGTTGCTGAGCTTCAGGAAGCCCTTCAGAGGGCTGAAGCGGAGACAGAGCATGCCCGTGCTGCAGCGACTCGGGCAGAGGCTGATGCAGAACGGATCCGGGCTCTAGAGGAGCAGGTGGCCCGACTTTCGGCTGGAGATCTTGGGCGCCTCCAGACTCGCCAGGAAGTCATCAACGAGGAGCGAGAGCGGGAAAGGCAGGAGCGGCAGAAGATGGATGCTGAGATATCCGCTCTTCGGGTCCAGCTTGGCATCGCGGAGCATGAGCGCCGGAGTGTGGAAGAGAGGTACAGGCGTGGTCGACAGCGTGCACAAGAGCGCGGTCTGACTAGTGCCTTCACCGCCAGTGCTGCCGCGTCTTCCGGTCAGGCGGGTCCAAGCGCGATGGGACCACCTCCACCTCCTAGCCGAGGGCCAGCACCGGATGCGCCTGACGAGGCCCAGAGTCAGTTGGACGAGGGCGGAGGGGAGAGCCAGCCTTGAGGGCTTATGTATCTTTTCTTTTTTCTTCATGTATCATGTACAAAAACACCTTTTGATAATATACAAGAAACTTTCGGCTCCAATCTTGTGTTCCTGTATTTATCTTGCATCCTGTACACACTTAACAAACAGGTTAATTATCTATTTAGGCTTAGCCCCTTGCCTGACCAAATAAATGGTCAATCAATCTTTTCTTCAATAAATGGTCAAGGGGCATGGCCTTTATTAACAAAGGTAATGAGAATAATCAAACTCAAGCAAAGATACAACATACAAGCAAACAGATGCTCACTGAAAATAAAAGGAATGAAACACATCAAATGCAACAAGCAGATGCTAACTGAAATATTTTTGTTTGTTTTGAAATATTCATTTTTTGTTTGGGGTTTTGAAATATATGCTTTTTTTTGTTTGAATTTTGACATATGTATTTTTTTTGAATTTTTGAAACATATGTATTTTTTTTGGGTTTTTGACATATGTATTTTTTTTTGAATTTTGAAATATATATATATTTTTTTTGGACTTTTTGAAACATATGTATTTTTTTTGAATTTTGAAATTTTTTTTTTGACTTATGTAATTTTTTTGGATTTTTGACTAAAAGATCAGCATGGTACTTAGATCAAAAGATCATATTCATTTATTAACTTCATTTCCAAATTATTCTTTAACAACTTAACTTAAACCCATCGTGTTTGAACTTGTGTTTCCATTCGTGATCCCATTTGATGATTTGACCCTTAGTCAATCTAAACCATTCCTTAAGTTTGGAGTACATCTCTTTAGAAAGAAAAGATGAATAAGTTTAGAAAGCTCATGAGAAGGTTCCGGAGACTTAAAAAGATGTTCCTTTCCTACCCTAATATCCGTTGGGGTTCGGTCATTTTTTTTCCGGGGTATTTATCGACCTTGCGTTCCCTTTCATTTCATTTCATGGCCTTGATGTAACGTTTGTAATGTAATGGCCTTTTGATTTGACATTTGGCTTTTGCCTTTTCCTTTTCTTTCTTTTCTTTTCTTCGGGACGGATCTCCCCCATTTTTTTATGACGGCCTCCTACTAAGATGGCGGGTATTCTTGGTAGTCTATTCTAAGTCTCGTTCCGACATCATAGGCCGAGTTTAAAACAGAATTTTTTTTTTAAAAGGAACGATTTGTACTCTACACTTTCGGTCAAGCTTTCGATATTCTTTAGGACTTGGCATCTCTTGTTTCTCACGAATCAAACATGTCAGTGTGTGCAGTAATGGGCTTGAAATTAAGTTATTCAGACTAATAAGGAAATTTGAGTTTATAAACTTTCTGATTCCACTGGTCTTTGTACCATACTGATCGACTCTTTAACCTAAGGGTAGTATTTCTTAAGATGTAAACCATTCCAGGGATGTTTTAACTCTTCTCCTTCTGCATTAATAAGACGATAAGCATTACCAGGAAAAGCGTGCGATACAACATAAGGTCCTTCCCAGTTGGGTTGGAGCTTAGAATGCGGACCACCAGGTTTTATAAAAATTCTTTTGACAACCATTTCATCGACTTTGAACTTACGTTCAATGACTTTCTTTTGATAAAAACGTGCTAGTCTATTTTGATAAACTTTTGCATGATTAGCAGCTGACCATCTTTTTTCGTCTAAAAGTTCCAATTGAGCAATCAATGGAAAATTCCTTATTCAATTGTACTCTTAATGACGGTATGAGGATCTCATATGGAACTACCGCCTCCATTCCAAATGTTAAGGAATAAGGAGTTTGCCCAGTAGGCGTGCGGATTGAAGTTCGGTAGGCCCATAAAGCCTCAACCAATTTTTCTGGCCAATCTGTGAATTTATTAGATTTACACGTCTTTTTGATGATTTTTATCAAAGTCTTATTTGTTGCCTCTGCTTGGCCATTGCCTTGCGGATAATAAGGAGATGAATGATGCAATGCAATTTTATACCTGTTACAGAGGTCCTTCAGTTCCTGTGACACGAACTGCGGTCCGTTGTCGGTGACGATGGTGCTTGGAATTCCAAATCGAGTGATGATGTTCTTCATGATGAACTTGCAGACGGTTGATGCTTTGATTTCCACGTACGCTTCAGCTTCTGCCCACTTGGTGAAGTATTCCGTTGCCGTGAGAATGAAAGATTTTTGCTTGATGCCGGAATCTGGATTACCAAGAGGTCCAATAATGTCGAAAGCCCACATGGAGAAAGGCCATGGGGAAGAAACAGGATGGAGTGAAGATGCAGGAGAATGAATTTTGTCGGCGTGAAGTTGACACTTAGCACACCTATGGACAAATCCCACACAATCTTCTTCCATGGTTGGCCAATAAAATCCTTGTCTAAGGATCTTCTTTGCTAGCATCTGTCCATTGACATGACCACCACAAACTCCACTATGAGCTCCTTCCATAACCTTCCAAAGCTCATCTTCGTCTAGACATCTCAGAAGAACTCCATCAAAACCTCTCTTGTACAGTGCTCCCCCAACTAGGGTGTATCTTTGAGCAACTCTCCTGATAGCTCTCTTCTCTTCAGTTGTAGCTTCCTCAGGATATGATTGATCTTCACAATATTTTGCAATTTCATAATACCATGGCTTCTGTTCATCATCCATCTCTTCTAACAGCTCCATCAACATGATTTCTCTTTTTTCAATGATATCTCCGTCTCTGACTTTCTTCAGCAACTTCTCCTTAGTTCTAAGGAATGAAGGGTCTTTCACGGCGGGTGAAAGACGCCTATGAACTATGATTGATTCGGATTGTTTGCTGATTGGAAAATCAAGAGATGATGCAAGTGAAGCTAGAGCGTCAGCTAAGATGTTCTGATTCCTGGGGACATGGACAAAGATCAATTTCGTGAAAAGCTTTGAATAAGCAGAAGTAAGCTCTTGATAAGGCTTGAGCTTGGGATCGAGAGTTCGATACTTGGTCAGTACTTGGCGAAGAATCAGTTGGCTATCACCTACAATCCTGAGTTTGGTAGCACCATGGAAATGAGCAGCCTCGAGACCAGCAAGGAGTGCCTCGTATTCAGCAATATTATTTGTAACTGGAAAATCAAGCTGAAAGGCTTGTGGAATAGTGACACCTTCAGGTGATAACAGAACGATACCGATCCCTTTTCCATGAGAATTCAGAGCTCTGTCAAAATGCAGAGTCCACATATCATCTCTGATTTGATTTACGGACATCAGTTCTTCATCCGGAAACTCTGATCGCACTGGATCAAATCGAGGAAGGGGATGGTGAGCGAGATGTTCTGCTATGGCATAGCCCTTGATCGCTTTCTGCTGAATGTAAATGATGTCGAATTGAGATAGAAAGCTTTGCCATCGCGCTAACCTATCAGTAAGAACAGATTTTTCCAGAAGAAATTTGATCGGATTCATCCTAGCGATGAGGTGGACTTCATAGGCCAGAAAATAATGTTTTAATTTCTGCACAACCCAAACCAATGCTGCACATGTCTTCTCCATCGCCGTATATCTCTGTTCAGCGGGGTTGAGAAGTTTAGAGAGATAGTAGGCTGCCCTCTCTTTTCCTTCTTCATCTTCTTGTGCTAAGACAGCCCCCACAGCATCATCCAGGACTGAAATATAAAGTATCAATGGTTTGCCTGGAGATGGTGGTCTCAAAACAGGAGGACTTGCTAAATAGTTCTTTAATCCATCAAACGCCTCCTGACACTTATCGTCCCAATCGAATTTGACTCCTGGCTTGGTAAGCTCGTAAAACGGCTTACACCTTTGTGAGTGCTGGGAGACAAAACGGCGAATAAATTGCAACCTTCCGATTAATCCTCTCAACTCTTTCAAGTTTTTAGGAGGTGGCATTTCTCTAATAGCCTTCGCCTTGTTAGGATCGATCTCAATTCCCCATTTACTGACGATAAATCCAAGCAATTTCCCTGAAGATACCCCGAATACACATTTCTTGGGGTTCATCTTTAACTGATATTCTCTCGATCTTTCTAATACCCTTGCCAAAACTTTAGCATGCTCAGCCTTTGTTTTCGATTTAACCAATAAATCATCCACATACACTTCTAAGTCTATGTGCATCATGTCATGAAATATTGCCATCATGGCCCTCTGATAGGTGGCTCCAGCATTCTTTAATCCAAATGGCATGACAACATAACAGTATGTTCCCCAAGGTGTAGTGAATGACGTTTTTTCTTGATCCTCTTCTGCCAGCTTAATCTGATTATATCCTGAAAATCCGTCCATGAATGATAGAGTCTCATAGCCAGCGGTGTTATCGATGAGTACATCAATATGAGGCAATGGAAAATCATCTTTAGGACACGCCCGGTTCAAATCGCGAAAATCAATGCAAATCCTGACCTTCCCGTCCTTCTTCATAACCGGGACTATGTTGGCCACCCATTGTGGATAGAGGACAACTCTAATAAATTTAGCTTTATGCAACTTATCGACCTCTTCCTTCATCTTTAGAGCCATTTGTGGGTGGAATCGCCTTAATTTCTGTTTGACCGGGCTAGCTCCTTCCTTTAATGTCAATCTATGTTCAACTAAAGACGAGTCTAACCCCGGCATATCCTCATAACTCCAGGCGAAAGTGTCCTTATAGTCCTTGAGTACTTGTATCATTGCGTTCTCACCTTTTGTAGAAAGATTCTTACTGACGAGGACAACCTTAGGTTCGTCTTCAGTCCCTAAATTAATTTCTTTGGTGGGCTCTTCTACGGCAGCTGAGGGTTCATCAAATCTCTTCACTCCACTGGCGTATGCCTCAGCCGCGTCCTCGTCATCTTCCTCAATGGGATCCTTTTCATGTACTAATTCATATACCCCGTACCCATCATTGATTGACTCATCGTCCATACAATCTTCTGGCATCTGAATTGGATTTTCTAAAAGCTGAGGGATCAAAGAACAAGAAGAGCACTTATCAGCTAAGTCCTGGAGGTATCTATCTGGAATTTGCCTACCCTTAGGCTTCCTAGACTTCCTAAACTGACTAACCTGACTAACTTCACTATCATAACCTAACGAAGACGAAGCAGGATGAAAATCCTGGGATACAAGTGGAAATACAAGAGAATCCTCCCGAGGGGAGGGGCAGAGTAAATCTAGAAGAGAATCTTGACCGAAGGACCCGGGCGGTGGGGTGCAATCGGACAAGTAAGATGTTTCCTCAATGAGGATTTGGGAAGAATTTGTTGCCAAATTGGCGTTTTTTTTTGGAAAATGAAAGAATTAAACATAAAGCAAGAATGAATATAAATGGGAGGAGAATCAGACGGAGGAAGAGGCACCAAGGCCAGAGGGTTGGGGGGATCATATAGTAATATGTCCCAGATCAGATCATACAACCTCTCTAGATCGAGAGGAGGTTGTGGTATAATGTCCCGAGGGGACAGAGTAATCATGACGGGCGGAGCCCGTGGAATATCTTCAATTATGACCCGCGACCAAGTCGGGGTCAAGAGCAGTGTACGAAATAAGGTATGGAGCATGAAGACATGTGAAGGATATGTCCCTTTCCAGAGCAGATCTGTTGTATAACCAGCTTCATAGGAGTCATCTGGCTCCCCTTCATCGGTTTCTTCAGATAGCAGTATCCGCTTGTCAAATATAGCACCAGGGCTTTCAATCAATTCATCAATTTGCGGCGGCCACTTAGGTTCTGCAGGATCCAGAAATAGTCTGTTCAGTGCAATATACAGGTCCCTGAGATCGAACCACCTGTACCATTCACATTCAGGATCATGAAATTTTCTCCTTTTCATAGGCCGCAGAGCCTCCAAGGATTGGTACGTAAGCAGTTCAGAGCAATGTCTGGCCAAATCCCTCCCATATATATCGTGAAAGTCAAAACAGGAAGTAATGACTACCGTGTTATCGTGGTTAAGTATGGGCCCTTTCACAAAGTGCGTACACAGGGTCCATGTTAGGGGATCTCGGCCTTCTTTTGGTGGTGTAGACATTGCCTCCCAGATTTTCGGGCCTTCTTTGATTTCTGCTTTCTGAACCAGATCTTGCTTCAGTTTTATTGGCCTATAGCCCAGACCACTTCCAGGTGCTGCTCGATGATTTCTGACAGGAGTGGTCCTGCCTTGCAACTGCGTGCCCAGACCTTTCCCAGGCTCGTAGCCGTTCTTCATCATGATCCTCCATCCTGGGGTACTCATGCACTCCCCCCTTTTGATAGCATCTAACGGATATGGAGAAATAGTAGTGGCTTTCAGAGGATCAGCCACTGGACGGTAGACCTGTAATACCGACAGAAAAGGTTGTCGGCCAGGTAAGACAGCAGACTTAATGTTCAAGGAATGAGCAGCAGCAAGGATCGGCATGCTCGTTACTTTAAATATTCGTCCTTTGTAAGGGAATTTGAGGCATTGATGATTCGTAGAAGGAATCGCCTCAAGAGATTTAATATAAGGACGACCTAAAATGGCATTTATGGAAGGGTCGATTTCCAAGATGTGAAATTCGACCTCTGCGTGACTTACAGGGCCCAGCTCCACCTTTAAATAAACCATTCCCAGAGGGGAACGGGTAGAATTGTCATATGCTGTCACTGAAATGGGGTTGGGCAGCCATTTCTCTTTGGGCACACCGCATAGCTCCAGGGTCTTCGGAGGTAAAACATTGATCGAAGCCCCTGTGTCGACCAGGCATGCATCCACGGCCTTCTTACAGATGTTAACCGTGATACTCAGAGCCATGCTTCTGGCTGCCGGCGGTGCTAGTTCCGACGTATGAAATGTTATGGAGGGCTGATCCCCCTGAGGAACTAATAGTGCTGCAATCTTCTCTACCGGCACGTCTTCATTGACCATCACCTTCTGCAGATATTCCATCAGAGCTTCTTGGTGACTCTTGGATCTTTTGATCAGTTCTAGTATAGTGATCCGTGCCGGTGTCCGATCCAGATGTTTCAACAAGTCATATTGAGTGCCTGGTGCACTCTCTTCATTATGGGCTTCCTCAGTCGGCTGTGATGGGCCGTCTCTGACTGTGGACTGAGGAAAGACCTTGTTGAAAATCCTTCCACTCCGGAGCGCGTGTTCCTTAACCGTGGAGGATCCGGGTGACACTTTAAGTACCGCAGAGTCGGATGGTGCGGATGGCGTAGAAGGTTGGTAGGTAGGTGATGGCGTAGGGCTAGGTGGTGATGGCGCGGTGCGGATTAAAGGCCTAGAGGGTTGGATGGTGGATGGGTAAGTGGTTGATGAAGTGGGGAATGGTACGCGTAATAGCGGTCTAGATGGTAAAGGCATATCGGGGTAGGCGGTGGTGGTAGCGGGTGAAGTAGGAAACGGTATGCGTAGTAATGGCCTAGATGGTAGGAGGGGTGCGTTATTGGTTTGCGGGGGGTTATATGATGGAGGCGTAGTGGTGCGGGGTGTAATGGGTCTAAGGAAGGCGGGTAGTGGTAATGGGTTATTGGGTGTGGGTGAGTGGTATGTAGGTGTGGGTATGGGGGTAATGGTAACGGGTTGTGGCCTTGGTATGTGGATGGTGCGGCGTGGTGGTCGCTCTGCGGTACTTTGAACGTGACCCGTTGAACAAAGAGAGGAAGAGTCCTTTACTCTCCACTGCTGCCCACGACCAGCCTCAGACTGGCTGTTCGTCAAGATGGGAGCAACCTGGTTTTGGTTCTGATGCTCCGGGAGTGGATTCTGCACTATACCCATGTTGGGTGGTGCTACTGCCTGTGCCGGTGGTCTTGCTTACTGCTGCTGTTGCTGCGGTCTCCTCGCCTTCAGGGCTGTTATGTACTTCTTCATTTCCTCCCAGTCTATGCCGCCCTGCTCATTGAGATCATGGATATAATCTCTGAATTGGAAGCAGGTGTCAATGGTATGCCCAGGTTGTCTGTGGAAATAGCAATACCTAGACGTATCGGCATTTTGAGGCCAGACGGCCTTCTCTCTCGGCAAAGCTAAGGCATTGGCTGCCATTAAAGCGCTGAAGATATCCGCCAAGGATTCTGGGAGGGCCGGGTACTCTGCCCTTTTCGGGCCTGGAGGTCTCCTTTGTTGGTTGTAGTCACCAGGAGGAGGGACATTGTGGTACGCCGGCGGTGCACGCGGCTGGTACTGTGGCTGTTGCTGTTGCTGCTGATGTGGCTGCTGATACTGCTGTTGAGGGGGCTGCTGATACTGCTGTTGCCGTTGCGGCTGTTGCTGTAGCTGTTGCTGACTCGGCTGCTGGGGCCGCTGGTACTGCTGTTGGTAATGGGGGTTCTGCTGCTGCCTGTACCCCTGCTGGCTCGGCTGTGGTGGCCTCTGGTACTGCTGCTGATTCCTCACAAACTGGGGCGAGTTATTGTTCATAGTACTGACCTGCTCGTGAGAGAGCGTGCCCTCAGTAGTTGGACCTGAGCTAGGAGAATTCGGCACTGCAGGCTTCCGAGGCGGAGGCCTGTTAGGTCTATGAGGATCAAAGACGCTAGAGAACGTAGCGTCCTTGAAAGCATTCTGGCAGTACCGTGCCCTTTCATAGAGCTCTGCCATGTTCGTCAAGTTGTTCAAGGAGAGGACTAGCTTGAACTGGGGAGTGGCGTTAGAAATCAACATTTTCACTTGTTCGGATTCGGACAAGTGATCTTTCACTTTTTCAGCCAGGCCCCGCCACCTGTCAGCAAAACTGACAAACTCCTCGTCCGGTTTCATCTTTTCTGCAATAAGATCCGTGATAGACAAGGAGGGTGCAACTCTGTCCTGGTATCGTTGGATAAATTTACGTGAAACGATACCATAATCCTCTACTTCTGAGGGTTCCAGAGAAAAGAACCACTCGAGGGCTGGTCCCTCTAGGGATCTCCTGAACAGGAAAGCCAATGACCTCTTATCATTCTGCCAGAAAGAGGATTCGTACATGAACTCCTTCAGGTGCGTGAAGGGGTTACCAGTACCATTATACTTTCGATACACTGGCATTTCAGAGGGTGGCAGATGGAACACTGGCAGGCTCGCCAAATTGATTTCCGGCACAGCTTTAACCCCCATCATCTTCTGGAGATTGTTGAACTGTTCATCCATGCGCTCCATCTTGGCCAGCAACGTCTGCGTGGTTAGATCTGCCTGGGGAGGAGGAGGAGGAGGAAGTACTTGATAGGCATGCTGCCTAGAGTACGTTGGACAAGGAGGGTAATAAGGATGAGGTCCGGCAGAGCTTCCGCCATGCCCGAGGGCATTTTGATAAACGGGCGTCTGCGGTCTAGCCGGTTGCCTGGATGAAGAAAGTTGTGGCCCAGTTGGCCGAGAAGTAAGATGAAGGCCTTCCATGGCCTGATGGATATAAGGAAGAGGAGGAGGAGGTTGTTGAGGAACAACGGGGGGAGCCACATGATTCGGCTCGGCAGGCTGCATGGGTGCCTTCCCCTTCAAGATGGACTGGATCGCCTCGAACTGCTGAGGGTCCAGTCGGGAGGCAAGAACTCCCAGAGCATTGACAAGATCCGTAGGATCGGAGGATGAAGGATCATGCTGATTCATGTCCCCCTCAAAGTCAGGATTGGGAATCGCATATTCATGCGGAGGAAGATCATGATATTGATCGTGCGGATTAAAAAGAGGAGTTCGTACATTCCCGTCATGTCGAACTGGAATGGGTACAGAATTACGAGAGGCATCAGCATCTCTCCCGTTCTCGTAGTTGAAATCAGAATTGCGAGGGGCATTAGCATCTCCCTCGTAGTTGATAATGGCGTCTTGGGCCATACTCAAATCTCTGCCTAACCGCAGCAACATAATATTAGATTCTCTTTTCAGAAAATTAATCAAACAAGTTGTGCAGAGATTAATCAAACAAGTGGATGCTTAACGTGATTTCAGGATTCCTTGTTGAGTTATTTGAATTGGATTAAACCACAATTTCGCTCAGGGAAGGATCCTAGTTTCAGTTTGATTTCCACCGTTATTCTCTAAGGTTTTTCTCTCACAACGCTTTCAGAATCTAGCCGGGACTTCAATTGATACAACCAGCCCGATGATCAAGGAGGAATACCTTGATTTTGGGGACTTATGGAGGTCTCAACGTCAACTTCTCTAGTCTGATCAAGGGACCAACCCAATCAGAGAGAGTTGCTAACGTCGAGTAATGTGTTCCTAAGAAAAGGAGGGTTTTAGCCTCAATGCATATGCCCTGCGACCTGGATGGCCTCTAATGCTTAATAGAGTAATGTGTAGCTAGCACTCAACATAGAAATCTGGAAACTGAAAAATAATTAAGAAACTGTCTGAATCGCGTCGATTATAGTCGACGCTATTCAGAACAGAACTTAATTCTTTCGCAGAGAACAGATGCAAACAGCAGAGAAAACCTGGAAAATAACTAAAAACTGCTTGAATAGCGTCGATGATGGTCGACGCTATTCAACACAGAAGTTAATTATTTCACAGAAACAGATGTAAACGACAGAGAGAATCTGGAAGCTAAAAGGCGTCTAGGAGCACTGACGCGGTTTTGAAACGCGTCGCTGTTCCTGGACGCTGTTTAGTTCGCAGAAACAGATTTCCAGAAGGATTTTCTGGGTCGAATCCTCCTTAAACAGGAAAAAATGTAGTAAACAATCGACTCATGCAAAGATTTTTAGTTTCAGATTTTAAACAGGATGGTTTACTATCTAAACAACTAAGAAATCACACAATCACACAGCATTTTATCACCAAAAACAGCTTTTTAAACTAATCAAGGGGAGGCAAGATCTTGCCACTGGGGTGTGCACGTGGTGCACGAGGGAAATTAAACAAACTAAACACTCACCAATCGGTGAGGACGTGTCGAAAGACACAAGTGGTGCACCGTGGGTGCCCGGTATGATAATAGCAAGAACAAAAGAAATTAAAAGACGGCGAGACCAAGTCCCACCGTGATCGCCAAAAGAGCTGTAGGTGCTGAAAATTTGCTCGTGTGATTTATGTGAAAAACTATGTTGTTTAGGGTAAATTAACTTATTAAAAAAAATGCAACTAAGGTGCTTGTGATCGCCAGAAACTTTTAACTAAAAAGCTTCAAAAGAAGTTTGATCGCTTACCTGTTCAAACGCGGAAGAATGAATCCTTGGTTCCCCTCCTTCCGCCGGCTGAAGAAAGAGAGCCTCTTCTTGTTTTTTTCGTTCTTGCTGTTGAATGTTGAGGATCGTCCAAAAGTTCTCCTGGCTTTTACTTG
Organism: Zantedeschia hybrid cultivar; assembly: GCA_030544215.1. NCBI lineage: Eukaryota > Viridiplantae > Streptophyta > Magnoliopsida > Alismatales > Araceae > Zantedeschia > Zantedeschia hybrid cultivar. Next base: position 55,081,481 of record JARZZO010000002.1, on the reverse strand, counting down.
ATTTCCCTCTTTTTGATTTCTTGTTATTCAGTTGTTGGATGCAGCAGACAGAGAGACAGAAAAATAAAGGAGGAAATAGCGATGAGAATCTAAATGGAAATAATATCAAAGCTAACTATGATTAGAAACATGTATAAACAGCAACTCACTTGTTTTAAATGACTTTGAAACCCCTTAAGAACAGATGGGTTTTGGAAAATTGATGATGTGGTGTGTGTTGCATGAAGTGAGTATGAGAGAATGAAACTAAAGAATGAAAATGAAATTCAGATATGAAAAACTTATGCCCAGTCCAGTTGGTTGAAGCTTTGAAGAATGAAGATCTGAAAGAAGGATGCCGACTTCTGGTAATGGCAGCGCTCCGGCGTGGTTGCTTCGATCTCCAAATTGCTATAACGCTGTGGCTCAATAATTCTCTCTCTCCCCTTTTTTTTTAACTCCTTGAGATGTAAGGTATTTATAGGCATTTTCTGCGTTCGCGATTAACATAGAAAAATCTCGGATTTATCTATATTAACCGACAGATAATCACTGATTAATTCATCTTTATCTGTAATTATCTAAAACGCGTCCACCTTGGCTGACGCCTTTCAGATTAATTAAGATAAGGATAAATATCCGGGAAAACTTATCTTTATCTTTATTAGCTAAAACGCGTCCACCTTGGTAGACGTCTTTTACTCTAATTAAGATAAGGATAAACATCCGGAAGAGAAGTTAAAACAGCTTAGGAAACCTAAAACGCGTCGAACCTTACAGACGCCTTTTAGTCAATTAATCAATTAATTAAAATTCAAATTTAAACGTTTAAAATAGGAATAAACTCTAAATGGCGTCCACATGGGCCGACGCCTTTTAGGATTCTTCATATTTTAACTGAAATTTGAGTTAAAATCAATTTAATTGATTAACTTAAACATGTCTGTTTGACCTGACACTCAAAAATATCAATAAAAATTAATTAATGATTAATTATCAGACCATTCTGAGGCATTATTATATGATATGAAATTTACTCGAAATGACGTCAAAATTAGCGTGTCTACAGATTGCACTCCCACTGGTCTTCTTATACACACAAGACTCAATGAATACACTGTGGTATAATGATGAATATGTAGTAGGTCGGGAGGAAAGAGGGGGAGGGACGAATATGTGCGACGCGGGGCTAGATCTCAGTGGATCGTGACAATAAGGCCACTCTGCCACTTACAATGCCCCGTCGCGTATTTAAGTCGTCGGCAAAGGATTCAGCCCGCCGTCCGACTGGAATAACACTTAGAGGCGGTCGGGCCGGCACTTATGCCGGCACGAGTACGCCGACGACACGAGCCCACTTAATGAAATTATAAGACCTAACAACCTCGTCAAATCTTATGTTCCAGCTCTGAGAAGCCTGCTTTAGTCCATAAATAGACCTATGAAGCTTGCACACTTAATCTAGAAACTCCTTGAATGTGAAACCTTCTGGTTGTATCATATACAACTCTTCCTCAAGATTACTATTGAGGAAGGCTGTAAGGATTGAGGCTTCGGATCCGGTTATCATATCAGTTTCGGGGTCGAATCTCTTGGTTTGGGCCCCTGTGGGGTTGGGGCTTAGGTTCCTTTTTGCGTCGAGCTTGCTCGACGCGGTTCAAACGGCGTCCAGCAATGTGGACGTGTTTTAGGCTGTGCCATGTGGGCTGGCTTTGGGGCGCGAGAGTACGGCCCCGGTCTTATCGTCTGAATGGCGTCTTGTATGGACAACGCCATATAGAGTATGGCCCTGATTTGTCAGTGTACGGCCCAAACTTGTCGTCTGAATGACGTCGAGCTTGAACGATGCGTTTTTTCCAATTGTTGTTTGACCCCGCAAACCATCCCTCCTTTCCCTCATTCTCTCCTTTCTCTTCTCTCTCCTCTCTTCCCTCCGACCCTCCGGCTCCCTTTCCCCATTCTCCTTCCTTTCTTCTCCCCATTCCTCCTCTCCATTAACCTCCCAACTTCTTCCACTACCACCACCACTTACTCTGCAGCGCATTTCTCTCCGGACGGCGGCCGACGTCCCGGTGGAGTAACGGCGTCTACGGCGGTACCGGCGGCGGCGTGTGACGAGGCGGGTTGGCGGCTTGGAGTTCGGAGGAGTTCGAGTAACCGGTAGGATGGCAGAGCCTTCAGAAAGCCTTGGGCACGCAGTTAGCCTTCAGATCGGCTTATCATCCCGAAACTGATGGACAGTCGGAGAGGACCATTCAGACACTAGAGGATATGCTCAGGGCATGTTGCCTAGACTGGGGAGGTTCTTGGGAGCAGCACTTATCTACAGTGGAGTTTGCTTACAACAACAGTTATCATTCTAGTATCGGCATGGCACCATATGAGGCATTGTATGGGCGGCCGTGTCGATCTCCTGTGAATTGGTTTGAGATTGGCGAGAGGCAACTAGCAGGGCCAGAGTTGGTACAACAGTGTGCTGAGGTTGCCAGAGTGGTGCAACAGAGGTTGACTATAGCTCAGAGCAGGCAGAAGAGTTATGCTGATATCCCTAGGAGACCGCTTGAGTTAGAGGTTGGGGACCACGTGTTTCTCCGAGTCTCACCCTCCAAGGGTGTGATGAGATTCGGGAAGTGAGGTAAGCTGAGCCCGCGATATGTTGGGCCTTTTCCCATTCTTACTCGAATTAGGTAAACGGCGTATCAGCTAGCCTTACCGCCCAGCCTTGCAGGAGTGCACGATGTGTTCCATGTTTCTTTACCCATCTCATGTTTTGGATTTTTTAGAGTTGGAAGTCGCTGAGGACTTGTCCTTTCCAGAATTTCCAGTACGTATTGAAGATCGCAGGGAACAGGTCCTTCGGAACAAGATTGTTCCTCTAGTAAAGGTGATTTGGCAGCATCGCTCCGGGGGTGAGGCGACTTGGGAGTGCAAGGATGAGATGTGGGAACAGTTTCCCTACCTTTTATCGTAAGTTCTCTTATGAGCTAGTACCATTATTTTCGATCTCGTTATTTTATAACAGGCAATTTTGGGGGACGAAATTCTTTTAAGGGGGGGAGAATGTAAGGATTGAGGTTTCGGATCCGGTTATCGGGTCAGTTTCGGGGTCGAATCCCTCGGTTTGAGCCCCTGTGGGGTTGGGGCTTGGGCAAGTTCGACGCGGTTCAAACGGCATCCAGAAATGTGGACATGTTTTAGGCTGTGCCATGTGGGCTAGCTTTGGGGCGCGAGAGTATGGCCCCGGTCTTATCATCTGAATGGCGTCTTGTATGGACGACGCCATTTAGAGTACATCCCTGGTTTGTCAGTGTATGGCCCGGACTTGTCGTCTAAATAACGTTGGGCTTGAACGACGCGTTTTTTCCAATTTCTGTTTGACCCCGCGAACCCTCCCTCCTTTCCCTCATTCTCTCCTTTCTCTTCTCTCTCCTCTCTTCCCTCCGACCCTCCAGCTCTCTTTCCCCCTTCTCCTTCCTTTCTTCTCCCCATTCCTCCTCTCCCTCCACTCCATTAACCTCCCAACTTCCTCCACTACCACCACCACTTCCTCCGCGGTGCATTTATCTATGGACGGCGGCCGACGTCCCGGTGGAGTAACGGCGTTCACGGCGGTACCGGCGGCGGCGTGTGAAGAGGCGGGTTGGCGGCTTGGAGCTCGGAGGAGTTTGAGTAACTGGTAGGATGGCGATCCCCGTTGTATTTCGTTTTAAACCAAGTTTTTTCCCGTTTTGGAGCATGTTTAGGAGATTTTTGGGGTGAAAATACTAATTGCATGTAATGAAGAATTATGAGTTTTTAATGGGTATTTAGGTTCTCCTCCTCCTCCTCTATTTTTTGGTGTTTTTGCACGATTTGGGGGAGAAATCCCGCCTTACAACTTGGGGGAAAGGCGGAGGGAGAACCTGTCTACCAGGGTTAAAAGGCATAAGGGGACAGCGACGCCATTTAAAAGGCGGCTTCCACCCACGACGCCATTTAACCCCAGATAACAGACTCTGTCTCTGGATTGAAAGCGTCTAGAGACAGCGACGCCTTTTAAATGGCGACTTCCGTGCACGACGCGTTTTAAGTTCAGATCACCCCGAGGCCTATCTCTGTTTCTGTCGTTATTAGACGACTAAGGACAGCGACGCCTTTTAAACGGCGACCCGTTTGAACGACGCCATTTAGGCCATATTCCGAGGCCCATTTTTACATGAACCAGTTTAGGAGTCTTGAATGATGTCGGCCTTGGGCGACGCGATTCAAGACAGAATCTCATTAATTCCTGCAATTAGCATGTGTTTATATTATAGATAGTTTGGTTAATTGTATATTTAAGAACATACTTGAGGACGATGATTTCTACGTGATCGGATCGCACCGTGTTGCGTTTTGTGCGATCGTGGACCTAGAGTGACAATTGTTAGCGCTTAGGCACCCCGTGTCAGTGTGGGAGTGACACGGTGCCGGTGTGGGAGTGGTGGGGTGACGCCTAGAGAGAGGGTCACCTGGTGTACCCCGAGGTATAGCTAGTACCGGTGTGGGAGTAGTACATTCGGAGTGTCACTCGTGCTGGGGGAAGCAGAACCACCTTGAGCCAGGTCAGGCCGGAGTAGCCAGTGTGCTATCCGAGGGGTTGCTGTTTGGTCTCAGCGGGTCGGTGTTTTTCGCGTTCGGCCGTGTGACTTGTGTGTTTAGCCGAGACGCTAGTTGTGGACTCCGTGGTAGTGTAGTTTCAGAATCGTGCATGTTACTGTTATAAATGCGTGTGTTTTATATCGAAATTTAGGAATTTGTGTTACTGCTTTATTCAGTTAAATTGCCTATATTTGTGTACTGCACTTGTGGGTGTGTGAGTGGGTGGTGGGGATCGAAGGATCCCTACTTAGTCTTTTTCCATGAGACTCACCCCCTGCGGTTTTCAGGTGAGGGTTCTAGGCAGGCGTAGCGAGGAGAGTGCTGTCTTAGGTTGCGCGCCAGCAGCCGCTGTTCCGGGGTATGCCCCGATGTAGTTGTTATTTCCTTTTCTGGCATGTACGCTTAATTATTTCTTTTCTGTTAGAGTATGTAATTAATTGCTGAGTCAAGTCGAATTGTAATAAGTTTTAATTTCTGTACTTCCTTTACAATTTGATGTGTTGTGGATGTTTATCTTAGTTTATCATTTATTTTCCAGACTTATCGAGATCCTGGTTTGACTTCAGATTTAATGATTCGGTACCCATTTAGTAATCGGATCCCCGATTATAGGGTGGCGAGTCGTTACAGTTGGTATAAGAGCGTTCGGTCTGGCAAATAGATGAATAACTAGGTTAAATATCGTAATTTCAGCAAATAATTACATTATCCCGTACAGGCACGGCGGTAGTGTAGGTTTTAGGATTCTAATTAGAACTTTTCGATCTTTGTGATTGTAGGCGATTAGATGGCTCTTATGAAGAGGATGCCAGTTATTAGGGAGCGGGGAGATGTCCCTAGTGGATCTGAGGCCGATAGGCCGAATATGGAGCGTTTCATGGAGGCTATGATGGACACGATGGCTAGATATCAGACTCGAGTCCCCAGTGAGAGTTCTAGTACTCGGGGAGGGCCTTCAGCTGCTTTAGAGAGATTCCTGAAGCTGAAGCCTCCTCATTTTATTGGTCGTCCCGAACCTGATGAGGTCGTTTATTGGTTAAGGGAGTTGGAGAAGACTTTTGATCCCATGGATTGTACGGCAGTTGAGAGGACTCCGTTGGCTACCTTCATGTTGAAGGATGATGCCTACGACTGGTGGACCACTTTGAAGAGTTTGTCATATGCGGTTACGAATCTCAGGGAGATTCCATGGGAGACATTTGTGAAGGAATTCAATGCGCAGTACTTCCCTAGGCATGTCCAGAAGGCCAAGGAGAGGGAATTTATGGAGTTGACCCAAGGAAACATGACAGTGCTTGAGTACCAAATTAAGTTTGTTTCGCTTGGGAGGTTCGTGCCTTTTATTTCAGGAAACGAGGAGCGTCGGACTGAGAGGTTTGTGGATGGACTGAGGTCTAATTTGAGGATTTGTGTGGCATCCTACTGTTGTACGGACTTGGCATCGGCGGTTAGGTGTGCCGCGGCAGTAGAGGCACAGCATGATCAGTCAGCTCGGGAGAGGGGACTGACTACTCAGGGGCCAGTTTATGGCAGGGGAAAGACAGCAGCAGCAACAACAACAACTCCTTCTTCCGGATCAGGATCGTCTTCACTCGGCTCCAGATTCAGGAGGTTCTTTCGAGGCGGTGGCAGCAACAGTGGTAGTAGCAGACCCAGACAGAGCCAACAGAGTCAGTCGATGTCCTGTGCTCAGCAGGAGGCAGCTCAGAGACTTCCGGCAGCTTGTCGACATTGCGGTGATACTCACGGTGGGACTCAGTGTCCTGCATTTTCTGGGAGGTGTTACACTTGTGGCCAGCAGGGCCATTTGGCGAGGTATTGCCCGCATGGGCATGGTCAGGGGCAGGGACCAGGTGATCAGAAGAAGCCGAAGACCCAGGAGAGAGTTCTAGCTATCACCAGGAAGGAGGCTTGTGCGTCCAACTTGGTAGAAGGTACACTTTCTGTCCTTGGGAACTCTGCGCATGTGTTGATTGATTCGGGTGCTTCACATTCTTTTATTTTTGAGCAGTTCGTAGATATTCTTTCTGCACCCGTTGATGAGATATCTGATGGACTGATGGTAGAGGTTCCTTCTGGGGATTTCATGTTGAGTTATAACTGTTTAGGTGAGGTTCCCTTGACCATTGGGGGTTATCAGTTGCCTGCCCAGTTAGTTGTGCTTGCCATTCGTGACTTTGTTGTCATCTTGGGTATGGACTGGTTGGAGGCTTATTATCCTGAGGTGGACTGCCACAGGAAGAGGGTGCGTTTCTCTATTCTGGACATCCCGACCTTCTACTTCCAAGGTATTAGGCTCTCTTCTCGTGGTATTCTTATTTCTGCCTTTAAGTCCCAGAGGTTGCTTGTTGGTGGCTGTGAGGCTTTCCTTGCCTCTGTTGTTTTAGCTGGTGTTAGTAGTAGTTCTAGTCCTTGGGAGGTGCATGTAGTTTGTGATTTTGTTGATGTATTTCCTGAGGAGTTTCCTGGCCTTCCTCCTCCGTGTGGGTTGAGTTTACCATTGAGCTTGCACCAGATACGACGCCATTGTCTAAGGCCCCGTATCGAATGGCTCCGGCTGAACTCGCTGAGTTGAAGGTGCAGTTGTAGGAATTACTAGATAAGGGTTTTATTCGTCCCAGTACTTCTCCGTGGGGTGCTCCAGTTCTATTTGTCAGGAAGAAGTATGGTTCTCTGAGATTGTGTATTGATTATAGACAGCTGAACCAGATGACGATAAAGAACAAGTACCTACTTCCGAGGATCGATGATCTGATGAATCAGTTGCAATCTGCGAAGGTATTTTCAAAGATTGACTTGAGATCAGGGTATTATCAGATGAGGATCTATAAGGTTGATGTGAGTAAGACAACTTTTAGGACTCGGTATGGACATTATGAGTTTTTGGTTATGCCTTTTGGCTTAACCAATGCTCCGGCGGCTTTTATGGATTTGATGAACCGGGTCTTCAGGACCTACTTGGATCAGTTTGTGGTGGTATTTGTAGATGATATTTTGGTATACTCTTCTTCTGAGGAAGAGCATGCCACACATCTTCAGGTGGTGTTGCAGGTTCTGAGAGAGCACCAACTCTATGCCAAGTTTAGCAAGTGTGAATTCTGGCTAGATAAGGTGCACTTCTTGGGGCATGTCATTTCTGGAGATGGCATTGCAGTGGATCCAGCCAAGATTGAGGCAGTGATGGATTGGAGCAGACCGACAACAGTAACTAAGATCAAGAGCTTCTTGGGGTTAGCAGGGTATTACAGACAGTTTGTCAAGGGTTTTTCTTTGATAGCGACCCCCTTGTCGAGGTTGACTCGTAAGGGAGTTCATTTCGTATGGACCGAGGAGTGTGAGCGGAGTTTCATTGAGTTGAAGACTCACCTCACTTTGGCTCCAATGCTGGTGCTTCCATCAGGTTCCGGTGGATTTGTGGTTTACTCAGATGCATCTCGTCGAGGTTTGGGTGCGGTGCTGATGCAGCATGGTAAGGTCGTGGCTTATGCTTCTAGGCACCTGAAGAAGCATGATGAGAACTATCCCACTCATGACTTAGAGTTGGCAGCTGTGGTATTTGCACTGAAGATCTAGCGACACTATTTGTATGGAGAGAAATTTTAGGTTTTTACCGACCATAAGAGCCTGAAGTATGTATTCACGTAGAAGGATCTGAACTTGAGGCAGTGCAGGTGGATGGAGTTTATCAAAGATTATGATCTCGACCTTTCTTACTATTCGGGCAAGGCAAACGTGGTAGCAGACGCTTTGAGTCGGAAGACGGTCGTATCATATCTTATGATTCAAGAATGGAGGTTATATGAGCAGGTTGTGGAATCTTCCTTTAAAATTCCTCGAGAGGCTGATAGAGCCGTGTTGGCCAGCTTAACTGTGAGGCCAGTAGTGTACCATGCCGTAATCGAGGCTCAAAGGGCAAATACAGAGCTGCCACAGATTCTCCAGATATCAGAGATAGAGTTGTGGGATGATGGCACGGTCAAATTTAGAGGCAGACTCTATGTTCCAGCTGAGGAAGAGGTGCGCAGGAGTGTCCTGGACGAAGCGCACCGTTCTAGATATGTAGTGCATCCCGGAACGACTAAGATGTATCATTGTTTGAGGAGGCACTTTTGGTGGCCTGGTATGAAGAAGGACGTGGCTGATTATGTGGCAAGGTGCCTGACTTGTCAGCATGTTAAGGCAGAACATCAGAGACCAGGAGGGTTGTTGCAGTCGTTTCCGATCCCGGAATGGAAATGGGAACACGTGACTATGGACTTTGTGATAGGATTACATGTGTCCCCTGGCAGAAGAGACGCGATCTGAGCCATTGTTGATCGATTGACCAAGTCGGCACACTTTCTGGCTATTAGGAAGGACTAGTCAGTCGGTAAGTTGGCTAAAATGTTTGTAGATCGGATCATCTCTCTGCACGGGGTGCCCTTATCCATAGTGTCAGACCGGGATCCGAAATTCACTTCTAGGTTCTGGAAGAGTTTACAGAAGGCCTTGGGCACCCAGTTAGCCTTCAGATCGGCTTATCATCCCGAGACTGATGGGCAGTCGGAGAGGACCATTCAGACACTAGAGGATATGCTCAAGGCATGTTGCCTAGACTGGGGAGGTTCTTGGGAGCAACACTTATCTACAGTGGAGTTTGCTTACAACAACAGTCATCATTCTAGTATCGGCATGGCGCCATATGAGGCATTGTATGGGCGGCCGTGTCGATCTCCTGTGAATTGGTCTGAGATTGGCGAGAGGCAACTAGCAGGGCCAGAGTTGGTACAACAGTGTGTTGAGGTTGCCAGAGTGGTGCAACAGAGGTTGACTACAGCTCAGAGCAGGCAGAAGAGTTATGCTGATATCCGTAGGAGACCGCTTGAGTTTGAGGTTGGGGACCACGTGTTTCTCCGAGTCTCACCCTCCAAGGGTGTGATGAGATTCGGGAAGCGAGGTAAGCTGAGCCCGCGATATGTTGGGCCTTTTCCCATTCTTGCTCGAATTAGGTAAATGGCGTATCAGCTAGCCTTGCCGTCCAGCCTTGCAGGAGTGCACGATGTGTTCCATGTTTCTTTACCCATCTCATGTTTTGGACTTTTCAGAGTTGGAAGTCGCTGAGAACTTGTCCTTTCCAGAATTTCCAGTACGTATTGAAGATCGCAGGGAACAGGTCCTTCAGAACAAGATTGTTCCTCTAGTAAAGGTGATTTGGCAGCATCCCTCCGGGGGCGAGGCGACTTGGGAGCGCAAGGATGAGATGCGGTAACAGTTTCCCTACCTTTTCTCGTAAGTTCTCTTATGAGCTAGTACCATTATTTTCGATTTTGTTATTTTATAACAGGCAATTTCGGGGACGAAATTCTTTTAAGGGGGGGAGAATGTAAGGATTGAGGTTTCGGATCCGGTTATCGGGTCAGTTTCGAGGTCGAATCCCTCGGTTTGGGCTCCTGTGGGGTTAGGTCTTGGGCAAGCTCGACGCGGTTCAAACGGCGTCCAGCAATGTGGACGTGTTTTAGGCTGTGCCATGTGGGCTAGCTTTGGGGCGCGAGAGTACGTCCCCGGTCTTATCGTCTGAATGGCGTCTTGTATGGACGACGCCATTTAGAGTACGGCCTTGGTTTGTCAGTGTAGGGCCCGGACTTGTCGTCTAAATGACGTCGGACTTGAACAACGCGTTTTTTCCAATTTCTGTTTGACCCCACGAACCCTCCCTCCTTTCCCTCATTCTCTCCTTTCTCTTCTCTCTCCTCTCTTCCCTCCGACCCTCCGGCTCCCTTTCCCCCTTCTCCTTCCTTTCTTCTCCCCATTCCTCCTCTCCCTCCACTCCATTAACCTCCCAACTTCCTCCACTACCACCACCACTTCCTCCGCGGCGCATTTCTCTCTGGACGGCGGCCGACGTCTCGGTGGAGTAACGGCGTCCACGGCGGTACCGGCGGCGGCGTGTGACGAGGCGGGTTGGCGGCTTGGAGTTCGGAGGAGTTCGAGTAATCGGTAGGATGACGATCCCCGTTGTATTTCGTTTAAAACCATATTTTTTCCCGCTTTAGAGCATGTTTAGGAGATTTTTGAGGTGGAAATACTAATTGCATGTAATGAAGAATTGTGAATTTTTAATAGGTATTTAAGTTCTCCTCCGCCTCCTCTATTTTTTGGTGTTTTTGCACGATTTGGGGGAGAAATCCCGCCTTACAACTTGGGGGAAGGCAGAGGGAGAACCTGTCTGCCAGGGTTAAAAGGCGTATGGGGACAGTGACGCCATTTAAAAGGCGGCTTCCACCCACGACGCCATTTAACCCCAGATAACAGACTCTGTCTCTGGATTGAAAGCGTCTAGAGACAGCGACGCCTTTTAAATGGCGACTTCTGTGCACGACGCGTTTTAAGTTCAGATCACCCCGAGGCCTATCTCTGTTTATGTCGTTATTAGACGACTAGGGACAGCGACGCCTTTTAAACGGCGACCCGTTTGAACGACGCCATTTAGGCCATATTCCGAGGCCCATTTTCACATGAACCAGTTTAGGAGTCTTGAATGACGTCGGCCTTGGGCGACGCGATTCAAGACAGAATCTCATTAATTCCTGCAATTAGCATGTGTTTATATTATAGATAGTTTGGTTAATTGCATATTTGAAAACATACTTGAGGACGATGATTTCTACGTGATCGGATCGCACCGTGTTACGTTTTGTGCGATCGTGGACCTAGAGTGACAGTTGTTAGCGCTTAGGCACCCCGTGTCAGTGTGGGAGTGACACGGCGCCGGTGTGAGAGTGGTGGGGTGACGCTTAGAGAGAGGGTCACCTGGTGTACCCCGAGATATACCTAGTGCCGGTGTGGGAGTGGTACATTCGGAGTGTCACTCGTGCTGGGGGAAGCAGAACCACCTTGAGCCAGGTCAGGCCGGAGTAGCCAGTGTGCTATTCGAGGGGTTGCTGTTTGGTCTCAGCGGGTCGGTGTTTTTCGCGTTCGGCCGTGTGACTTGTGTGTTTAGCCGAGACGCTAGTTGTGGACTCCGTGGTAGTGTAGTTTCAGAATCGTGCATGTTACTGTTATAAATGCGTGTGTTTTATATCGAAATCTAGGAATTTGTGTTACTGCTTTATTCAGTTAAATTGCCTATATTTGTGTACTGCACTTGTGGGTGTGTGAGTGGGTGGTGGGGATCGAAGGATCCCTACTTAGTCTTTTTCCATGAGACTCATCCCCTGCGGTTTTCAGGTGAGGGTTCTAGGCAGGCGTAGCGAGGAGAGTGCTGTCTTAGGTTGCGCGCCAGCAGCCGCTGTTCCGGGGTATGCCCCGATGTAGTTGTTATTTCCTTTTCTGGCATGTACGCTTAATTATTTCTTTTCTGTTAGAGTATGTAATTAATTGCTGAGTCAAGTCGAATTGTAATAAGTTTTAATTTCTGTACTTCCTTTACAATTTGATGTGATGTGGATGTTTATCTTAGTTTATCATTTATTTCCTAAACTTATCGATGTGATGTGGATGTTTGGCTCCAGATTTAATGATTCGGTACCCATTTAGTAATCGGCTCTTCGATTATAGGGTGGCAGGTCGTTACAAAGGCAGTTTTCATATCTACCAGCCAGATCTCATAATCATAGTATGCTTATATGACGAGAAGAACTCTGATCGACTTATTATGGCAACTGGTGAAAGAGTTTCGTCATAGTCAATTCCTTATCTTTGACGATATCCCTTTGCCAATAATCTTGGCTTATAAGTATCGATCCGTCCATCTGCATCGATCTTTTTCTAGAAGTTCCATGTGCACCCAATGAATACAATACCCTCGGGTAAGTCCTTCAAATTCCAAACTCGGTCGGTGTACATATATTAGATTTCAGAGTTCATGGCTTCTCGCCATTTCTCGGCTTCTGGGCCTTCTATGGCCTCCTGATAGAATTTATGATCACCATCCTCATTATATTCTACCTTAGACTCACTGATGCGTATTTAAATGCCGTCGTTAAAACACAAACAACATCAATCTTAATTTCCGAATCTCAATTAAAAATAACAAGGTAGTGCATGGTTGAGATCGGGTCGATCCACAAGGAAATAGAATTTTTAACTTTGAAAATCTTGGGTTTTTAATGGAGACAATATTAACAAGTGTAACTTTGAGATGCAAATCTAGAAAAGATGATCAATTGTTAACCGAAATTCACTCACACTCCTAAAACATTAAATCGCCTAAGTTTCATTATGACAACACTAATAAGACCCAACTAATGATCTAAAATAAAATATGTAAATCTAGCTAAATGACTGAATAATAGACGAAATAAACATACTATTATAAAAAGATAGAAATTTCCAGAAGACTAAATTATCAAGATACTGCAAAAAACTGATATAAACTTATTTAAAGAGAAATTACAATGGGAGTTTTCAAGACTAGTTGAACTAAACAAAATAAAATGACTAAATTAAAATATCAACAGTGGTGAGAGCCGCAGCAGAGGGGCTTCTGGAGGCGCCTAGTGCAGTGGACAAGGGGCACGGGCACACTGGTCCGAGCAGGGGTGCGTGGCAGCCGATGGGAGCGATGGCGCTTTGGACCGCGGCAGGCGAGGGCGCGGCAGCACGGCAGCCGAGGCGTGGCAGGGCGGCTCAGGCGCTGCAGGCGATGCAGCGGCGCGGCAGAAGAGGCTCGAGCGCTGCAGTCGAGGGAGGTGCTACACGCGAGTTTCCCGCCCACGCAGGGCTCGGTCGACGACGCAAGGCAGGCTGGGAGGCTCGTGGGCCGCCGCGTGGCAAGGCGGCGGCGGCTGTCGAGCGAGGCTGCTTCAGCCGCTGCCGCGTGGAGCGGCGATGGAGTCGAGGCGAGGCAGGGGCGGTCCGTACAGGCACGGGCGACGATGGAGCGGCGGCCGAATCGGCTGGGGCCGCCACGTGGATCCGTTGGGCCCAGGTACCGCTGCGGCTGCCTGCGAACGACGACGCGTGGCGGGTGGGTTTCCTCGTACCGCGACAGACACAGACAGAGAAAGGTGGAGGAGGAGAAAGGAGGAGAAAAGGAAAAGAGAGAAGGAGGGCGGTGATGCGTAACAGATAGAGAGAGAAGTCGAGGGGGAGAGATAGAGAGACTCAGATGGAGAGAGAAAGAGGAAAAAGCAAGGGCGAGGGAGGAAAAGCAGAGAGAGAGAAAATGACAGAGAAAGAAAAAGGGAGAGAGATGCATAGGGGGAGAGGGAGAACAGTGGGAATGAGGGAGAGAAAACTGTGGGAGAGAGAGGGATAAGAAAATTCTGAAAATTCCGGGGCTCCCTCACCTTGACTTCCTCCCTTAGTTTTATAGAAAAGAGGGGGGTTTTGAATTTCAAAAAAAAGATTTTAAAATCCTTTCATTAAGTTCCCCTTGATTTAGGGGATCCTCTTTAAAACATTTAATTGGTATTTTGAATTTCGAATTTCTGAAATGGATCCTACTTTCTTTGAATTTCAGAATTCCCTCCTTCTTTCTCTCTTTGTTGGCATGTGGGCCCCAGTTGAAGCTAAAATACGAAAATAAAATGATGTTTTTGTCAGGATTCGAACTCTGGTCATTTCCTTGAAGTTCAGGTGGTCCAACCACTATGCCATCTGCTTGTTTATGTCACATAAAATAACAGTTAAGTTCTCATAGCCATAAATCATTCAGCTGCGCATTAAATAATTGTTGAGGAAATGAAGTTGCTACCCTTATTCCATCCATGGAGTGATGAAATTTTAAAATTCAGATTCTGAATGCGCAAATGGTTTATCTTATCATTCCATGTGATTTTGTCTGTTAAATTGATAGCAAATTATGTAAATTTGATCTGTTATTTATGTAAAATTGTGGACTTATCACACCTCTCAACTTAATCATTGCTAGTCCCTTAGCAATACAATCATTTGAAAAATTAGGACTACCATGATCAGTAAAAAGAATCACACTTCTTTTTAAAGGATATCTATTGCAAATGGTAGGTAATTGGAATTCAAGTTTTTCGTTCTCTCGCCCACCATACTTAGAATCATGACAAGTGATTGTGCATATCATTTGAGGTGCTTGGAGTTCATTTCTATCCTGTTTGGTATATCGTTGCCTTTACTGCCTCTTGGAGTAGAATTATCCAGGGGAGAGAACAGAAAAAGAGATCTCTGGATTAGTTGGTTAGGTTCGCTTTTCGGTTTTCGCCTCGACTTAAAACTTTTTAGGATTTGGTCTTATTTTGCTGTGAAGGACTTTAGCATGATTGTTTTGTGCTTTGAGAGTGCGTACTTTTTGCCACTCTCTTTATTTCTGTCCGAGGGGAGGTGCATACTTTTTGCCACCGTCCTTCCTTTGACTCTTTTGAAGCATATTTATTTGATTTTCACGCTTCTGATTGTCCTTTTTTTTTTTTTTTCGAAGTGACCGCCTCCTTAAAGTATTAAGTGGTTTGATCTCCTATTACGAATCCTAACTTTCCGTTCGTTTGACCTAAAAGTAAAAATAGAATGGGTAATTCTACACTTCGGGTAACTCCAGCAACTCTACACTTTCAGGATCTTCCACTCTTTCCAAGTTACCATGTGTGTGTGAAAATCATCTTGTCGTGATTCTTTGTAGAGAGGGGGTTAATTCAAACTTTTACTCATCCTTTTACCTCAATTTTTGATCAAGATTCCCTAAATGAAGTGTGATAGATATGAATTTCTGTTGGAGTGTGAAAATGAAACAATTTTTTTCTTTTGAAAATTTGTGTGAAAATTGAAAAAAAAATTCAAAACTTTTGTTCATTTTTTATTCAATATGCATTATGATTCTCCCCCCAACTTGAATGACATTATCCTCAATGGCATAGAAATGCACAAAAATTAATGATGAGGAGAGATACAACCTGAGATGTGACGAGGCTTCTCTCTGTTCTCCATGGTGGATTTTATGAATTTTCTAAGAAAAATAAAAGAAAAAGAGAATAATTAGAATAAAAATGAGAAGATTGGGTTGCCTCCCAATAAGCGCTAAGTTTATTGTCTTCAGCCGGACAAAATTATGTTAATTGTGGATCACTTAGCTGTACGGATTCCAATGGGCAATTTTGAAGGTTTTCAATGTAAGGTTTTAAGCGTTGCCCATTAACAGTAAATGTCTGTCCATTTTTTTGATCCATGATCTTGACTGCACCATGGTCAAAAGCTTTAATTACCAAGAATGGCCCATCCCATCTTGATTTCAATTTCCCAGGGAACAAACGCAATCTTGAGTTAAATAGCCAGACTTTTTGATTAGGGTGGAAAGATTTTCTCACAATATGTTTATCATGAAAAGCTTTAGTCTTGGCTTTATAGATTTTCGAATTCTCATAGACTTCATTTCTTATTTCATCTAGTTCGCTCAATTGTAAAGTTCGGTGTGAACCTGCTTTAACTAGATCAAAATTGACTTGTTTGATAGCCCAATAAGCTCTATGTTCTAATTCCACTGGGAGATGGCAAGCTTTTCCAAAGACTAGCCTGTATGGTGACATGCCAATAGGAGTTTTATAAGCAGTCCGATAAGCCCATAAAGCATCATCTAACCTTTCAGACCAATCTTTTCTGTCGGGCCTAACAGATTTTTGCAAAATATTCTTGATTTCTCTATTGGATATCTCTACTTGACCACTAGTTTGGGGATGGTAAGGGGTAGCAAGCTTATGAGTAATCCCATATCTTTTGAGCAATGCTCGAAATTGAGAATGAGTGAAGTGCGAACCCCCATCACTAATGATAGCCTTTGGCCATCCGAACCTAGAAAAGATATTCTTCTGTACAAATTTCATCACCACCTTGTGATCATTGGTTCGGGTGGCTATTGCTTCAATCCATTTAGACACATAGTCCACTGCCACTAAGATGTATTCGCATCCAAAAGATGGTGGAAAAGGGCCCATGAAATCTATTCCCCAAACATCAAAAATCTCAACCACTAAGATTTGATTTAGAGGCATCATATCTCTTTTAGTCATATTTCCAACAGCTTGACATCTTAGGCATGTTTTGCTGAACTCATAAGCATCCTTGAAAAGTGTGGGCCAATAGAAACCGCTTTGTAAAACCTTTGCTGCGGTTTTCTTTCCGGAGAAATGTCCTCCACAAGCAAGGTTATGGGAAAAGTTCAAAACACTTTGTTGTTCTTCTTCAGGCACACATCTCCGGATTATTTGATCTGGACAAATTTTGAAGAATTCAGGGTCTTCCCAAAAATAATACTTCTCTTGAGAGAAGAATTTATCTTTTTCATTTTTTGTCCATCCTTGTGGGATTTGACCAGTCACCTTAAAATTCACAATATGTGCATACCATGGTGGTGACGTGTGGGAAATGGCTAAGAGATGTTCATCAGGGAATGAGTCTCTCATTGGTTCATTATCTGAAATCATGATTCGGGAGAGATGGTCAGCCACCACATTCTCGGATCCTTTTTTGTCCCGGATTTCCAAATCAAATTCTTGGAGGAGTAGGATCCACCTGATTAATCTTGGTTTGGCATCTTTCTTTGTCAACAAATATTTCAATGCCGAGTGATCAGAATAAATAATCACTTTTGCCCCCAAAAGGTAAGATCGAAATTTCTCCAGAGCAAAAACAACAGCTAGCAATTCTTTTTCTGTGGTGGTATAGTTCATCTGAGCATCTACAAGTGTACGACTTGCATAATAAATCACCACAGGCTTTTTATTGATTCTTTGTCCCAGTACTGCCCCCATAGTATAATCAGAAGCATCGCACATTATTTCAAAAGGCAGAGACCAATCAGGCGATTGGAGAATGGGAGCTTTAATCAGAGCCCCTTTTAAAGATTTAAATGCTTCCAAGCATTTTTCATCAATATGGAATGGGACATCTTTGGCTAAGAGAAGGGTTGATGGTCGGGCAATTTGGGAGAAATTTTGGATAAACCGGCGATAGAAGCCGGCATGGCCCAAGAATGATCGAATTTGTTTTACCGAAGTGGGTGGAGGAAGATTGGCGATTAGGCTAACTTTAGCTTTATCCACTTCGATACCTCTTCCAGACACTATATGGCCCAAAACTATGCCCTCTTTAACCATGAAATGGCTCTTTTCCCAACTTAAAACCAAATTGGTCTCTATGCATCTTCCCAGTACATTTTTCAAATTCTCTAGACAAATTTCAAATGAATCCCCGAATATTGAAAAATCATCCATGAATACTTCGAGGAATTCTCCCACCATATCTGAAAAGATGGCCAACATGCACCTTTGGAAAGTTGCTGGTGCATTACATAGTCCAAATGGCATTCTTCGGAATGCAAATGTGCCAAATGGACATGTGAATGTGGTTTTCTCCTGATCTTCTGGGTAGATAGCCACTTGATTATATCCCGAATATCCATCTAAGAAACAGAAATATTTCTGACCCGCTAGTTTTTCCAAAATCTGATCAATAAACGGGAGTGGGAAATGATCTTTCTTTGTCATTGTGTTCAATTTTCTGTAATCAATACAAACTCTCCACCCCGTGGTTAGCCTAGTGGGCATTTCTTCACCTTTTTCATTTGTTACTACAGTTAAGCCAGACTTCTTTGGCACTACTTGGGTTGGGCTTACCCACTTGCTATCAGATATCGGGTATATGATACCCGCATCTAGCCATTTCACCACTTCCTTCTTAACCACTTCCATCATAATAGGATTCAATTTCCTTTGCATTTCCCTACTTGGTTTTGCATTATCTTCAAGATAAATATGATGCATGCATGTGGTTGGGCTTATTCCTTTCAAATCAGCTACTGACCACCCTATGGCTTCTTTATGAGTTCGAAGAACTTCAATGAGTTGTTCTTCTTGGGTAGAGTTAAGATCCGTAGCTATGATCACAGGTAGAGTTTCAGATGGGCCCAAAAAGACATATTTGAGAGATTCCGGCAGAGGTTTGAGCTCTAACTGAGGAGGAACCTGGAGAGATGGAGGAGTAGGTTCTAGATTGAGTTCAAGTAAAGGCTCAACCTTGTTGGGCTGCCACGTCTTTTTATTCAAATCTGATATGGCCATTAACTCCTCTTCCTCTTCAAATTGGGCCGAAGGGGATGTTTCTACAATCTTATCAATAACATCAATTGCAAAGCAGTCTTCCCCATCCTGCATATGGCCAGAAGCTTTGAAAATATTGAGGGATAATTTGTGATCCCCAAATGAGATATCCATTAACCCAGATTTGCAGTTAATGATGGCATTTGCAGTGGCTAGAAAAGGTCGGCCCAATATGATTGGGCTATTTCTCAGATGCTGAACGAGCTCCATGTCAAGGATGACAAAATCAACTGGGAAGTAGCAAGTATCAATCCTGACAATGACATCTTCCACCATTCCTTTCAGTGTCCTAAGAGATCTATCAGCCAATTGTAGGATCACCGGAGTTGGTTTCAATTCTCCTATCCCAAATTTTTCATAAACTGAGGTGGGTAATAAGTTCACACTTGCTCCAAGGTCCAATAGTGCCTTATCAAAGGTGGTTCCTTCAACAACACAAGAGATAAGTGGTGCTCCAGGGTCTTTCATCTTTTTAGGCAGTTGGTTGAGCAAAATGGCACTCACTTCTTCAGACGAAAAGACTTTCTTAGGATTTGCTTTAGGCTCTCTCTTATTTGTGCAAAGTTCTTTCAAAAATTTGGCATAGGCCGGCACATGTTGGATTGTATCAACCAATGGTATGTTAATGTGGACTTGTTTAAATAAGTCTATTAACTGTTCATTTTTTGCTTGGATTTGATGCTTTCTTTTTTCTTTGTCATTTTCTAAAGCTTGTGGAAAAGGGATTTTTGGTTTATAATTCTCAGGATATTCCTCCATTTTTCCTTTTCCTTGAATGATATTGGGTTGTTCATTCTCATCTTCATCTTCTTCTCCTTTTTCTTCTTCATTTTGTTCAGGATTGGGCTGACTAGATCCTTGATTTGGGTAAGGATCCGGCAAGACTTTACCACTTCTTAAGGCCGAAATTGCTTTCGCATTTTCTAACTGTGGGCCTCTTGGTGGATTTGAGCCCATTTGAGGTTGGGCTTGAGGATTAGGTAGGATTGGTTGTTGTTGGAAACCTGGAGGATAGTTTCGCGGGTTTGCAATGGGTTGACTTGGTAATGGGCCCACTTCCCTCCTCATGGTTGTATCAGCCATTTGACCCAATTGGGCTTCCAATTTTGAAATGGATTGTTGTTGAGAGATGACCAATTGTTGCAATTGTTGCTGTTGTTGTTGTTGATTCATGAGTAATTGTTGCAGCATATTGAATTTATCATCATTTTGATTTGATGGCTGATGTTGTGGGATTTGATATGGAGGTTGAGAGAACATATTCTGGTTGTTATTGGGCTGAAAGTAAGGAGCTTGAGCTTGGGGCTGGATAGGTTGGCTTTTATTGAATGATTGATTTGGGTAGTAATTCTGTTGATGGGCCCTGTTCTGAAAATTTTGTGCTTGTGGATTTGGAGCTTGGGCTTGTTGAGATTTCCATGAAAAATTGGGATGATTCTTCCAACCAGGGTTGTAGGTGTTAGAATATGGATCATGATTGGGCTTTGAATAACCCTGGGCTGCTTGGACTTGTTCTTGGATGAACGGTGGCAATTGGGCTGCCGTAGGACACTCACTGACATGGTGAGTTGGGCTGGCACAAAGACTACAAGCTTCTTGATAAGATGGAGAAGATTCGGAGTAAGGTCTTGATTGTGCATGGATATTAGATCCTTGGTTATTCGAAGCTAGGACTTGGTCTAGCTTTTGGGCCATAAGATCTATTTTGCTCATTTGTTGGGCCAGAAGGTCCACCTTATCCAACTTTTGAGCCAAGGCATTGATATCCATCTTAGGTTCAAATTCTCCTTTATTTCTTATTTCATAGACTCCAGTCCGTTTGGATGTTCCCACAGATCTTTCATATGATGAAAGTGAAGCATGATTTATTGAATTTTCACTTAGCATTTCAAACAAATCATAAGCTTCTTCCTCACTTTTGCTCATGAATGCTCCTCCACAAGATGCATCTACCATTTGCCTGTATTGTGCATCTAAACCTTTATAGAATGCTTGCACAATTTGTCATCTAGACAATCCATGGTGTGGACATTTTCTCAACAATTCTTATAATCGTTCCCAAGATTCATGAATTTGTTCTCCTGGTAATTGTGAGAATCCAGTTATAGCCCTTCTCATTGTATTTGTTCTCCCAATAGGATAGAATTTTTTTAGGAATTCTTGTTGCATTTCGGGCCAAGTCTTAATGGGCTTCCCTATCGTTCTAAGCCAATATTTGGCTTTGTCCTTAAGTGAAAAAGGGAATAGGGTAAGTCGAAGGGCATCTTCCGTGAAATCTTGAATCTTCACGGTTGAACAAATCTCAAAGAATTCATCCAAATGTTTATATGGATCTTCGTTGGTATTCCCATAAAAAGATGGGAGCATTTGGATGGTGCTTGGCTTGATCTCATAATGGCTAGCATGGACATTAGGCAATTGGATACAAGATGAAGGATTATAGTCTTGAGGAATGAAGTATTCCTTTATTTGTTTAGGCATTTGTTGATTATTTCCAGCCATTTGATGTTGAATATTGGTTTGGTGATGTAGGTATCTCTCAATTTCTTGAATGGGTTTGATAATATATGGCTTTTGAGATCTTCTACCTAGCATACACTAGACCAAGATGAGATGAGAATGGTTGTTTTTGTGATTTTTATTTTTATGTGTTTTTTTTTTTTAATGTTTATTTATGCAAAGACAAATAAGTTAATAACAAATTCCTAATGACCTAAGTGTATCCTAGACTTAAGGATGAGATTTCTCACAAAATGGCTAGAATTCACTATGAATCACCCCTACAATAGATCAATCGGCCAGGTAAGAGGTGGGATAGTGGGAGGCTCCCCCTACTTTCGTAGGGACCTAATTAAATAACCACTTGTCCACTTAGGCGTTTGCCTTTGTAACCTCTAGCCTAGACACCGTTGTCCAAAGTAGAAATAGATTCAAAGCTCGGTCCAATCATAGTGTGAACCCTAGGTGCAATTGCTACTTGATTTTTATTGGGCTTGGGACAATGCAAGATGGAGTGGGGTTTGTGGTTTGTGGGCCAAGGAAGGGTGATGAAATCCCCACCTTATCTTGTTATGAAGATGCCCTTAAATTATTTTATCAATGAGATGCACACTACAATTCAATCAAGTTTGTTTTGTGCAATAATGAAATGACAATGTATGAACATGTTATTTGCACAAATTAGAAAGACTTACCTTGCCTCCCGCACTCTTCAACATGAAATAAATGACAAAAATTTAAAACTAATGCATTCCTAAATGATGCATGTCCTAAAAACATGGTAGTTTGGTTTCTAATCTTGAAATGCAAATTTTTTTTAATTTTGTTTTTCTGATTTTTTTTAATTTAATGAGGGCTATATCTATTTTAAGCAAATCTAAAAATAAAAATATCAAAAAGATTGGAACAAACTCACCAAGTTGAGCTTTCCTTTTGTCTTTTTTTTTTTTTTTAAAAAAAAATTCCTGCAAAAAGAGAAAATGAATGTGAGTATGGATTTATACAAATGGACCCAAAATAATCAAAATTAAAATTCTAATTCCCCGGCAACGGCGCCAAAAATTGATGCGTATTTAAATGCCGTCGTTAAAACACAAACAACATCAATCTTAATTTCCGAATCTCAATTAAAAATAACAAGGTAGTGCATGGTTGAGATCGGGTCGATCCACAAGGAAATAGAATTTTTAACTTTGAAAATCTTGGGTTTTTAGTGGAGACAATATTAACAAGTGTAACTTTGAGATGCAAATCTAGAAAAGATGATCAATTGTTAACCGAAATTCACTCACACTCCTAAAACATTAAATCGCCTAAGTTTCATTATGACAACACTAATAAGACCCAACTAATGATCTAAAATAAAATATGTAAATCTAGCTAAATGACTGAATAATAGACGAAATAAACATACTATTCTAAAAAGATAGATATTTCCAGGAGACTAAATTATCAAGATACTGCAAAAAACTGATATAAACTTATTTAAAGAGAAATTACAATGGGAGTTTTCAAGACTAGTTGAACTAAACAAAATAAAATGACTAAATTAAAATATCAACAGTGGTGAGAGCCGCAGCAGAGGGGCTTCTGGAGGCACCTGGTGCAGTGGACAAGGGGCACGGGCACACTGGTCCGAGCAGGGGTGCGTGGCAGCCGATGGGAGCGATGGCGCTTTGGACCGCGGCTCGCCATTTCAGAACATGTTTAAATTTTAGTTTTTTTTTGTTTTTCCATATCTCATATAGAGTAGAGGTCGAAAAGCTCATCATCCATCGCACCGTATCTAATAAGGTGCGATTCATCCTTTCTGATACACCATTCATCTATGGTGTATATAGAGGGGACAACTGAGAAAAGATATCATTATCCTTTAAGAATTGTGTGAAACTATTACTCAAATATTCTCCTCTTCGATCAGATCGAAGAGCTTTAATATTCTTTCCTGTTTGCTTCTCTACTTCATTCTTGAACTCTTAAACTTCTTAAACACGTCCTACTTATACTTCATTAAGTACATGTATCCGAATCTCTAGAAGTCATCGGTAAACGTGATGAAGTATAAGAAGCCACCTTTGACTTGGGTGGACATGGGATCACATACACTAATGTATTAGTTCCAAGATGTCCGTGACACATTCTCCATGTCTAGTAAATGGAGACTTCACCATCTTTCTCATAAGGCATGACTCATATGTTATAAATGATTCATAATCAAATGCATTTACATAACTATGTTTGTTCAACTTTTGTAGCTTGCTTTTACCAATGTGTCTAAGTTTATTATGCCACATGTAGGCTTAGTTCACACTATTTTTACTCTTCTTAAAAGCGTTATCAATATATAGACTATAGTAAGAAACATTTAAAAGATATAGGCTATTGACTAAATGTACTGAAGCAATTAATTTATTACGATAATAAATTGAACAACCTTTATTTCAATAGTCAATTTATATCCAATCTTGTCCAAACAAGAAAAAAAAATGATGTTCTTTATTATGCTAGGTACATAATAATAGTCATCTAATGATAAGACGTCTCTTAATGGAAGCTTAAGATTCGTTATCCTTACAGCAATCGCCGCAACCTTTGCGTCATTCTCTAACCTCAGATCTACCTTGTCTTTTCTCAACTTGCGCTTACTTGTCATCACCTGCACATCATGGCAGACATGAGAAGCGCATCTAGTATCTAATATCCAAGATGTAGAATCACTTACAGACAAGTTGATATCTATCATATAGATACCTAAAACTTCTGTTTGCTTCACCTTTCTTTGAACTTTATCGTTAAGGTACTGCTTGTAGTTCCTCTTTCAATGGCCTTTCTGCTTGCAGTAGAAACAATCATCATTTTCTACTCCTTTGCCATTGTCCTTTTTAGGCATAGGCTTTGGCTTATTCTGCTTCTTGCTCTTACCTTTCTTAAAGGCAATTGTTACTTTTCTCTTTTTATTAGTCTTATCAACAAAGAGGATGTTGGACTTTTCCTTCACAAGGTTGCCCTCTGTAGTTTTCAGCATCCTAAGAAGCTCAGCCAAAGAAGCGTGTATCTTGTTCATGTTGAAGTTAGCAATGAACGGTGCATATGTAGTGAGTGAGGCAAGGACATGATCAGTGTGCATCTCCTTGGGTAAAGAAACCTCAATGGCTTCCAACCACTCAATCCACTCAATCATCCTCAGCACATGGATCTGCACTGAAGATCCCTCTACCATCTGAGCTTTAAACAAGGATTTGGATATCTCATATCTCTCTACTCTGGTTTGCTCCTCAAATGGGTCCTGTGAATGAAGCAAGATGGCCTTGGCATCCATGTTCTCATACTGCCTCTATAACTCATTGCTCATAGAGACAAGCGTATAACATTGTGCCAGAGTGGAGTCCTCCTTCTATTTCTTATATGCGATCATCTCTGCCTCAGGGGCATCTAATGCCGGTTCAGCAGGAGGATCATCTTCAAGGACGTAGGCAATGTGCTCAAACATGAGGACAATCTTTAGGTTTTTGATCAAATCCGAGTAGTTCGAGCATGTCAAACGATTGTCATCAAGTATGTCACGGAGTGGGTTATTCGACGACATTCTTCCTTATAGGAGATAAATGAAATTTATTTAGCAGATACTCAATTATTAAATTTAAAACAATATATGGACTTTTAATTAAGTTTTAACTCCCACTAATTTTCGACGGATTGTATAACCCTCGGATATACAGAACGGAAGATGTCGACGGTCTCCTAATGAGGATTAGAATTTCAATAACTTATAGTATAGCCTTGTGGATAGCACAACAAACAATACTACAACAAAAAAGAACCCATCTTATGGGACTTGCAACTATTTGCAATATATGATCATAGCTTCAGTCCCCAGAGGTTTATTGGCCTTGTGGACAACACAACAAGTCATTAATTCTGATCTAAGCATGAGCATCGTTATGAGACGGGCATAGATTTGCATGCAGTTATTGTGGATAGCACAACAAGGCTACACGGTTCCTCTATCCCAATCATTAGGCATTTCATGCCATAGTTAGAGTCTTTTCTTACGATTAGACAAGTCTTGTGAATAGCACAACAAATCTGCTTAAAGTAATTTGAGTCTTATGACTATAATGATGGAAGACCATGCAGTAAGTTCTAGTTACTCATGTTACGGCTTAGAATTTGACGAGAGTTTTTAGATAACTTTATTTTGGTCTCTAAGTGATAGTATATAAATATATCGTATATATTTACTACATATTATACCTGTTTTGACTCATAATCAAAATAAAACAATGTATGAAATATATGTCAAGTGTGGTTATGGATAGCACAGTAGTTTGACTGGAGCCAAACAGTCAAACACACACACAATCTAATATAACACTTATATCAGATAACCTGCAATCACATAAGCAAAAGACCTCCATCGAATGGCCTTCTTGGTTGCAGCTGTGGATCATCCTCGCTCCCTTCTCGGTTACCTCGATCAAATTACATTAAATTTTCAATTTACATGTAAAATTGAAGAAAGCCTTATGGCGAGTACAAAATGGAGGAAAGTAGAAGTACATTGGAGTATGAGAGAGGAGAGATTCGCATGCATCCATTTATTAACAATTAATAAAATTAACTGTACATCCATGATCTACATTCATACATCATCACATGAAGTATTTACAAGTGCATATCCATGACCAAGATGTCTTTTATACATTCCACACATAGAAGAGCACATCACATGGCTAAATAAAAGAGTTTCGAAAATAAATAAATTTGTCTTTCATAAAGCTTGGTTTCAATTAAATCTAATTTAAAAACATTAAACACACATCTCATATGCACAAACTCTAAATTAATAATTTTCATAATATTCCATGCCAATTAGAACACTTATAATAATTTAAAGTTAATCTAACATTTAGATTAATTAATAATTAACAATCTAACAATTAGACTATTAATAATTAACTGCTAATCTAACTCTTAGATCACACAATTAGAGTTAATTACTAATTTAACCCTTAAACTAATAATTAATAGTAATTAATTAACAATATTTGTTAATTAATATAATTTAAAATCATTTAAATCCTAATAAAATAAAATTGAATAAAAATTTTAGTTTTCAAAATAATTTTGAATTTTAAAAATTAAAATCCATTTTTTTTAATTGGGTTGGGGTTTAAATGGGGCATGGGCTTGCTTAGCCTCTGGCCGAGCTAGGTTTCAACCGAACTGAGCCTTGGGCTCGAGCCAAGGTCAAAGCTAACCCAACCCGTTGGCTCGAGCCTAGGCGCCCATCCAATGGACCCCTAGCTAAAGTCCAGGGTGGGACAGGGCTCGAGCCCTAGCTCGCCAGCCTAGCCCAAGCGAGGGGTTCGACCCATGCTGCTGCTAGGGACGAAACCCTAGCCATCACAGGGGTCTCCCTGACCCCCTTCATCCCTGATGGCGGTGGCGGGTTGCAGGCCCCCGGCAGCCGGGCTCCCAGTGCTGCACGATGCAGCCGGAACCGGCAGGGCTTGCCGGCGATGCGCCCAAAACTGCAGGTGCCCTGCACCCCCCCCCCCCCCCCCCCCCCTCAAAAACTTGTTGTAGGTCGTGAAGGAGGAAGAAGAAGAGGGCCGGCCTGTCACTGTCGGGTCACCTTCTGCGGTGCGGACAGTGACCAGCAGGATCCTTGGTCACACCAGGGCCCCCGGTCACCTCCCCATCTCATAGGGATCACCTGAATGATGTCGAAGACCCGTCGTTCTTCGTCCTACGAAGAACACGAAACCAAAAAAAAATAATCGATTTTTACATATAAAAATAATCTAGTTATTTATGTTCATCGTATGAACACAATTCTAGCATTAAAATTTAATTATTGCATAGAATATAACATGAAAAATATTTCAGAGATCGAACCGGATGAGAAACAACGAAACCTGGCTCTGATACCACTGTAAGATTCTAGTTTCTCGGGATCGCAGACCTCTTCTAGGAAGACAACTTTCCTGGCTACAAACACCTTTTACTCACCAGGATGGTAAAAATAGTATCCAAACGTTTTCTTTAAATATCCCATAAACCTGCATCTATCAGTTCTAGATTCCAACTTGTCTGGATCATGTCTCTTTACATGAGTAGGACAATCCCATACTTTAACGTGTTTAAATTCTGATTATTTACCATTTCATATCTCATATGGAGTAGAAGTCATAGACTTGCTAGGTACTCTGTTTAGTATGTATGCTGTTGACTCTAGTGCATACCCTTAGAGGGACACTAGTATACATAAAAAGCTCATAATAAATTGTACCATATTCAACAAAGTGCGATTCCTCTTTTCTGATACACTATTCATCTGTGGTGTATATAGAGGGATGATCTGAGAATGGATACCATTATCCTTTAAGAATTTTGTGAAAGTAGTGCTTAAGTATTCTCCTCCCTGATCAGATCGAAGAACTTTAATATTCTTTTCTGTCTGCTTCTCAACTTCATTATTAAACTTCTTGAACTTCTCAAATGCTTACAACTTGTATTTCATTAAGTATACGTAGTCGAATCTTGAGAAGTCGTCGGTGAACATGATGAAGTAAGAGAAGTCACCTTTGACTTGGGTGGATTGTGACCACATACATCATAATATATTAGTTCCAAAATGTCCTTGACGTGTTCTCTATATCCAGTAAATGGAGACTTTGCCATCTTTCCCATAAGGTAGGACTCACATGTTACAAACGATTCATAATCGAATGCATTTAAATAACCATCTTTATGCAACTTTTACAATCTGCTTTCACCAATATGTCAAAGTCTACAATGCCACATGTAAACTTAGTTCATACTATTCTTATTCTTCTTAAGAGCTTTATCAATGTGGAGACTATAATACGAAACATCTAAGAGATATAGATCATTGACTAAATGTGCAGAAGTAATTAATTTATTACTATAATAATTTGAACGACCTTTGTTCTCAATAGTCAACCTATATCTAATCTTGTCTAAATAAGAAACAGAAACGATGTTTTTTATTATGCTGGTACATAATAACAATCATCTAATGATAAGACGTCTCCATATAGAAGCTTAAGGTTCGCTGTTCCTATAGCAATCGTCATAACCTTTACGCCCTTCCCTAACCTTAGATCCACTTTG
This sequence comes from Zantedeschia hybrid cultivar, assembly GCA_030544215.1. Classification (NCBI taxonomy): domain Eukaryota; kingdom Viridiplantae; phylum Streptophyta; class Magnoliopsida; order Alismatales; family Araceae; genus Zantedeschia; species Zantedeschia hybrid cultivar. The sequence goes on along the minus strand of JARZZO010000002.1, from coordinate 55,053,201 downwards.
CCTTTGCTTAGCTTCTGCCTACTTGTTAGCACCCGCATATTATAACAGACATGAGAAGCACATCTAGTATCTAATACCCAAGAAGTAGAATGTCTAACAGACAAATTATATCTATTATATAGATACCCGAATCTTCTGGCTGTTTCACCTTTCCTTGAGTTTTATTCTTGAGGCCTTGCAATTTCTCTTCCAGTGGCCCTTTTGTTTGCAGTAGAAGCAGTCACCATTTTCTACTCCTTTGCCATTATCCTTCTTAGGCACAAGTTTTGGCTTGTTCTGCTTCTTGCTCTTACCTTTCTTAAAAGTAGTTGCTGCCTTCCTCTTCTTATTAGTCTTACCAACAAAGAGGACGTTGGGCCTTTCCTTCAAAAGGTTGCTCTTTGCAGTTTTCAGCATATTAAGAAGCTTAGCCAAGGAAGCTTGTATCTTGTTCATGTTAAAGTTAACAATGAACCGTGCATATGATGCAGGGAGTTTGGCAAGAACGAGGTCAGTATGCATCTCCTTGTCTAAAAGAACCTCAATAGCTTCCAACCTCTCAATCCACTTAATCATCCTCAGCACATGAGTTTGCACTGAAGATCCCTATGCCATCTGAGCTTTAAGCAGGGACTTAGATATCTCATATTTTTCTACCCTGGTTTGCTCCTCAAATAGCTCTTACAAATAGAGCAAGATGGCATTGGCATCCATGTTCTCATACTGTCTCTGCAACTTATTGCTCATAGAGGCAAGTATATAACATTGTTCTAGAGTAGAGTCCTCTAGTAGTGTCTCGTAAGAGCTCTCTGCTTTTAAGGAAATCACACAAGGATAAGAATACATCATTGTCAAATCCACATACTTCACAGAAACGAGATTCTGCACCATCTAGTAGTTCTTGGGTATAAGCCCTCCCACTAAGTATAGAGTTCCTTACACGCACCATTGGATCATGACCCTCATGGTGATGAGATTCAGCACTTCTTTCTCCTGTAGCAACATAGGCGACGTATGCAACTATCTTACGTCTCCTTCTACAATACTCGGGGTCTATGTCACCATTCCCATCTATATCTGCTTTATGATTTAAGAAAAAAATGATAAGATATACGATGGCTCTAAAATCAATTATCTAGGCCAAAAAAATACTAACTGAGAAATAAAGAAGTCACCAAATTTCCATCCTTAAATTGGAAAATACTAATTAAGACAAATGAAGACAATCTCTAGAAAATTTTTAAATTCGAATATACTAGATAAAGACTGCTTTAAGGGAACAAATCTGCCGTGGATTCTGTCCTGCTCGAGAGAGCATCCAACTTTCCCTAACAAAATGAACTCATAGCACTTCCCCAGCATCTGACATTTTTTTCACTACAATATTCATCAGGATAAAGAACCTAGAATGCTTTGTCATAGTACAACTTGCTTTCAATTCTAAAACTTATAGATGTTAAGCACTTGCAATATTCTTTCGTTAAGTGCATTAATAGTCCCTTTCACTACCAAAGATAATAATGTTTCAAGAAAAGGGCATACATGATGAACGTATCTGATGAGGCAGAATCCGATTCGGCCCATTAAAACAAGCCCAACACTGAGATCAGCCCAGCAACATCAGTAAAAGGCCCACTGGCTGCCTTCGGCCCATCAGTGGCCCTGTAGCCCTCGGCCCAGTAAGCAGCTCAGTGGTCCTCGGCCCATCAGCGGTCCAACAATCCTCGGCCCATCAGCGGCCCAACAACCTTCGGCCCATCAGCAGCCCAATAGCCCTCGGCCCAGTAGGCTATGGCCCACTGAGCGGCATCTGGCCCATCAGCGGCCCAACCCCCTTCGGCCCAGTAGCCGTATCCGGCCCACTCTGGTGGGAGGGTTAGGCGCTATGGCGGTTTACCAGTAAACCAAGAACATAGTCCTATATCGGCTGCCACCGTTAAGCAACCTCTATCATCCGCTATAAATACACGGCTATTTATTACCAAAGGTATGTCTTCGAGACCCTAAGGACTACAGTCCAAAAAGCATTAAAGCTACTTCTTCCACTTCTTTACCTTCTGAATTGAATCATCTTTAGAAGCTAACTTAACCGTCGGAGGGGGTTCCTTAGGGCCGAAGCCCGGGACTCCTACTGACGGGTTCTTCTTCTTTCCCTCATTCTGCAGGGGCTTCGGTTTGAATCTTCGCCGACCTCTCCGAGTCGGTCTCGGCCGCCGACCTCGGGTCTTCTTCCTCCGGTCTCGACGCCATCCGACGGCTTATTTACCTCCGCCTCGCCCGGAAGAGCCTTGGCCACACCTTCCGTAGGCTGGCCCACATCCGTCCGAAGGAGTCTCGGCTTCGCTCCCGGCGGGCCCCCGTCCGGGTACCCCTCGGCATCAGATCTTTGGCCTCGTCTCCACCCTCGCTGCGTTCCGGATCCCCGTCGGGCCTCTTCTCCGATCCGATCTAGCTTCGGATCCCAACTTCGGATTCCAGCCTCGGAATCCGGTCGTAATAGCTTCGGCTACATCAGTATCCAAACGAGCAAGTTGACTCTCAAATTGAGCCGTATCAACTTTAAGCTTTTTATAGTCAAAATAAACATGATAGATCTACCATTTAGATGTTATTGTGATGAAAATCGATTCTTTGAGGGTCACAGTGGATGCTAAATGGCATCATAGGAAAGCTACAATGACACTGCCCACTCAACCTCAGGTTAAAAAGGAAGTAAAAGAATATGTAAACTCAGGATATAACTCTACAAAAATTTTATTCTGAGAGGAGAATGTATGCAAATGCAAATGAACTATCTGAAATATTGGATGCCAAACTTCTTCAAAGACACTTCCCACTCAAAGCCTTTATCTGATGCATGAAGTATCTGAAATATTTGATGCAATCTCCTTCAGAGACATTTCCCACTAAAAAATCTTGATCTATATGCATCAGATATGCCTCCTAGAAGTACAACAAGAATCATGCAGAAGATCCTACTTAAATGAACTGTAGCATACAAACATTAAAAGAACCAAAGCTGTAAAATCCCTCAGCATTGATTTCATCGCATATCTTTTCAAGAACCTGAGACAGAAAGACCATGACATCCTAACAGTCAGCATGAGAATTATACACCAGCTAAGATGCACAACAGAACCATCATTTCAGGTTTCAACACAGAGACAGCAAGAAACAGCTTTTTCAAGACAGGTCGTACAGTGCATGTGATGTAAAAGCACAAGTTACAAACCCCGTAGCAAAGCCAAGGACACACAATTTATTCTTTCAACTCATTCATTCCAAAGAATTATCCCAAAAGTTTGGTTTTTGTTGAGCAAAGAGTGATTAATTGAGGATTCCTTTGGTACACATGTTGATCAGCTTCAAGATCTCTATCACAAACGAAGCTGTCAGCCTCAAACCAAAGGCCCATTCACTTCGAGGGAATCCATCAAACAGGGGACAACTACCACTGCAACAGCCACCTCTTTCACTGCAGAACAATATGCACAGCTGCTAGGTCTGCCCCCTCCCCTATGGATAACCCACAGACACATATTGCCCTTCCTAAAGATGAACATGCTCCAGTTCTCAGAACTGGGTCAGTCTAGCTCACATCACAAGTCTCCGACTTGGTCAAACATTTAGTGTGCCTATGACTGAAGTCACAGGTCACTGTTTCCAGTCATCTAGTTCCATAAAGTATTAACAAAGATGTCTCCAAAGAACCTAAACACACTACTCACAAATTCTTAAAGGCATCTGTGTTTTAGGCACCAGATAACATTTGCAATTAACTTGGTTTGAGGGCACTGCAGTGGTGGCTATGTCACTGGCATCCATTATTTGTCGAGCAAGAGATAGTAAAGAAAACCAACGTACAGGTAGCAAAATAAAATAGAATTCCTGTGAACATTACTACTTAATTGTAGTCATCCACCGTATCTGGGACAAAATGCATGGCATTTGGCCTAAATTTCAGCAGTGTCCCAGATGAGTCACTGCCCAGCCCTTAGTAAAATTCAAACAAATCAATACCACTTGGGCAGATGCCCACAAGCTACCCATTAACGGGTCTCAAAGTCAGATTATGCTTGGTTAACTCTGACTTTATCAAATATTACACAAAAGTGTGTCTCCTATTAAATATAAGTCCATCTGAGAGAAACCAGATGTGTGTTTGTGTCTATCAATACAGAACGGAGATCTACAGCAAGGGGGCAGATAAAAGTATACTCCATTAACTGCATTTTCTTGTATTTCAGCTCTCATTCCTAATCAATTATTTATCGTGGGCTGTTGTCCTGTTATGTGGCATAGGAGCATACACATGGAGGAGTATTATGGCTACATAACATAAAAACAATGTGAGATCGGATTGATATACAAGGGAAAAAGGAAAATCAGCAGACCACAAGAATGGAAATCATCAGCATTCAGCATAATAATCCTTGACCTTGCCCTGCTCATCAACTTGACAAGCCATCCACACAGACACATATTTAGGATAGACATGTTCATATTACATAAATGCAGAACTCCACATAGACATCCATGCTTACAGTGCTTATTTGCACATGATCAAATCTTCTCTCTTACGCATATGTATCTTGGATGCACATGAAAGACACATGTGGATTCCACTTCCACGTAAGCCTCATAAGGAAATGTTTGGCAGCATTTGAAATTTACTGATAAAAATCTATCACATTTTCTGCACTCCCACACAATGCACTCCTACACAACCTACACACATAAAAAGACTATGACATGAAGAGACAAGGAACATAGGATAAAAATCAAATCACATAGAATAGTCAAAGGTAATGTAATAACATTAGAACACTACACATAATCTTTGATGTCATGGTTAATTACAACTAGCCAATGAAACAAATCAAAACCATTTTAATTGTCTTTCACACTACAATCAGATTTGGAAGTCCTCTACTTCTTTTCCAAGACAGATCTAATCCAAGGAAGTCGACATTCATGGTTAAACTTCAAAAAGATAGTAGGGGTAATTGGATTGCTCTCAAGATGAACTGCGGCAGCCACCTTTGTTGTTTTTTGGGTGTCCTATAGACCAATTATGGGCCGTATAGACCCAATGTGTTGTACAATCTTATTCAATATAATTAAGTGGTGATTAGAACGTAAACTTGTAATATGTGGATTGCTTTGCGTTGTCCCTAGGATATGTGGTTGTACAGTCAATTTCGAGATGGGATCTCGAATATGAGTTTAACTGTATATAGACACATACCTTAAACTGTTCCTGATTGGAGAGTAATCACTCTGGGACATTGATTACTTATAAATTAGCACGCATGATGTGTAGATCACCAATCTCACAGTCATAGGTGCGGGGCACCAGCACATATGTGTGGGTGTTCATCCTAGGAGGATGTTCACTGAACTGATCCGCTGATGCATCTTCATATGGTTAATTATACCTAATATCAACTGAAGATCCATTTTTCTTAGTAGTATCGTTGATCCTTTGACCTGAGACATTAATGTGGTCTTGCATGAGAACTGGTGTGGTTTAATGTTTGGTTAAGTGACTTTAACCATAAGTCATGAAACACTGAATTATTAGCCACATCGGGATGCATGCGAAGACCGTTAATGGTCAAGAGGGGATCGCTCACTGTCAGGTATATCACAGACAGTTAATGAGTTATGATATGGACGCTCCACTAAATCTCTGGCCAGGGTGGTATCAGTTCGTTTGGAACGAACGTGAAATTACTATGGAGGTCATGGTCAGACGACACGATCACTAGTGGTTTGACGAAACCATACCACAAGATTGGATCGGACTTATAGAATGAGCGAGAGATTATAGCGATACGGTAACTGAAGACTTACAGGTGCCTATCAGGGTGAAGATGAACCCGACATCATCTGGGATCATGCGGATTTGCTTGATCCAACGTGATCAAAAGATCCGGAACAAATTAAATGGTTATTGGGAATAACCGGTTTAATTTACTTCTAATTAGATTAGAAGTTAATGTATCTTTAAACCAGAGAGATAATGGGCCTAGAGGATCACACACAAATAACTCTTGCAGAACGGAATATTATTGTATGGACAAATATACTAAAGCATTATATTCTTTTGAGAAATGAATATGTGAATGGCTTAAAAGTATATATGTAATAATATAAAGGGCATATATATAATATATATGTTATTAGACTTATTTGATAAATAAGCTAATAATAATATATTGATATATAATATACCTTGGGGTTTACTTTAACTGCGGCAGTTAAAGATGAGTTTGGTTAAACGAGGCGGTTCAAGCTGCCGCCTTAACATTCCTATATATAACCCATGTTCTCCAACCCGTAACCTAGCTAATGAAACCCATTCACATATAATTGGCCGTCAAGCTGAAGGATTGGATTCTTCCCAGGAAGGCTTGTGGGTTGTGCGGGTTGGAGAAGGAGAACTCCGTTGCTACGAGGGTTCGTGTGGATCATCTTTAGAGGCCGTACGTTTGTGCGGCTCAAAGCTTCGAGGAGTTCGACATCGATTTTCACAGGACATTGTGTACTGTGCAAGGTGAAATCTCGTGTGATTTATTTAGATTATTTTTTGTTGCATCGATCGGAGTCCGAACCGGTTTGAAAAATCATTTCGTTTTACGTTCTTCCGCTTCTGTGATTTTCCGGGGGTTACGACCGAACCCAACAACCTTCTCATCAGTTGTCAACTCTTTGATTGCCATGATATATCCATGCATTGGGCAATCAGTGTGTGGCTAGATGGAGGGGGTCCAGTCTCTCTCAAGGCCTCAGCAACCTCTGTAAGTGCAGAAGACATATTGCGATCCTCATCATTAACTCGAAAGTGTTTGTGTTTACCCTTGGAAGAGGTTGATTTTTTTGAGGATTGACATTTTGAACCACTCCTGACCTCAACATTTGGGCTTGAGGCGAATTCTTCATCTTATGGGGATGAAGCAGGAGTGGTGTGTGAGCCAAAAGACACTAAAATTGAAGTTGTAGGAGGTAACGTCCCATGTTGACCCTTTCCTTCTGCTCTTGAACCTACCCATAAATAATTCACCATGTAAAACACTAATGTAATTAAGTAAATAAAAGAGTTATACATATATGTATAACATGAAATACCGTCAAATATCTCAAACCATTCTCTATATAGGTCGATTGATTTGCCCCTCCACTTCCTATATTTCTTGTCTTTCTGCCATCAACATGGAAATAAAAATTATGACACACCTAGAATTAAATAACTTATAAATATCACAAAAATATGAACTCAAAGTTTCAAACCTTGATTAGGTTATCCTATGTAGTATCTTCAACTATGACCATCCTACGATTATGGTCCCATCCAAAGCCACTAACTTCATTAATCAGATGTTTTAAATCATAAAATTGATTTCTCATCACAAACATATGTGATTTTAGTTGGCCAACAGTCATATATACACTATAAGATGTACTACACTTTTCAGTCATTTTAGTCCATGCTTCCGGCTTCCATCCGTTTGATGATCTTTATCCGCACGATGCTATTCCAACAACTGTCTAGTGAAAATGCATCACGAATTTCATTCCACTTAAGTCCACTAGAGTTGACCTCAGAATCCATTACACTAGAGGGAGAAAAAAAAACTATAATCAGAACTTCATATGCATGCATCATTATCTTTAATAAAAGGCTTGTATTTATTCCTTGTACCCATGCCTCTAAATGACCACACATGACTTAATTGCTAAGTTGATTAGGACAAGATAATCCTAAACATTCAATGAAAGCTACCATACTCTATTTAGCAGAATATATCAACATGCTTAGCAACAACACTCAAAACATTCTTAAATCAAGACTTGTTTGACAGTGACACGTAGGATTTTGAAAGACATGCATGTCAACTAATCCTTCAAAGAAAAGAAAAGTTCTTTAGATTGCAATTAATCCTTCAAAAAAAAAAAAAAAACTTCAATGCAATCTAGCATTCAGGCAAATACAACTCGGTCTAATGGATGCAAAATTTAGTGGGAAATCTCTCAATTGCTGAGCATATCATTAATGCAATACGGCGGTTAGACTGTCCATTGTTTGGGGACATTTCAAATAATGCAGAATGCCCAGACGAAGAAACACAACAATATCGTCAAATGGCGTACATAACAGAGCATTTTACTTGACAATAATAAAAGGAAGAAATGATGAGAAATAAAGGAAGAAAAGATTTGTTCCAGAATTAACAACCAAGATTTTTGAGATCTTAAAGCATGTAAAAGGCGCTGCAAGACCCCAAATTGACGAGATTCATAACATGATCAATAATGTAACGAGGATCTCATATAACATCAATTCATCAATTACTTCTTCCAAACCTATATAAATGCACTATGAAATTTTTGTTTAAAAAGACAGAAAAAAAAATACCTCTTCGACTGCCTTCTCTCTGGCACGCTCCGACAACCGCAACACCCTGATCTCCACCTACGCCTCCCCCAATTCCTGATTCTTGTCTGTAAAACTCAACAAATGTCAGGCTCTCAACACAGAACACAAAACCAAAGACATAAAAAAAAAAAAATCCAAAACGGCCATCGGATCCAAATCACATTCCGAAAACCCCCAGTCCATGTCTGGAGATGGGTCCACTGGCGCCGACGGCTCAAACACGCCCCCGCGCCGCCCCCCCTCGGCCTGCCCCCTGATAAGTTGTTATCTTTGATCGTTAAAAGGGGCAAATGTATGTATTATACTCATAATTTTATGTGTAAAATGTCATGAAATGATAGATAATTTTGTACTGATTTCAACAATATAAATTTTGTTAAATTTTGAGTTAAAAACATCATCATTTCAAAACTGAGTTTAATGCATTTGCGGCTTTTCGATAAAATCGAGAAAATAAAGAATTTTATTTCAGCATAAATATAATATTGTTCACAATAAAATTTTAATTTATATTTATTTTATGTGAACATGATATAAAAAAGATGTGGTGCAGTTGGTTAAGTTTATGCAGGCTTGTGGGAAAGATGGGAGTTTGAATCTCAATATAACAACTTTTATTTTTGCAAAAAGAAATAAACTAGGGGCAAAAAGGTCATTTGCTGTCTCAAAAAAGGTTGCCTTAACCCTTTGCCTGAGAGATCGTGGAGCAATCGCCACCTCCATCTCTTTCCTTTCTTTATTTTATAATCTTTTCCCTTTTTAAAACCCTCCTCTTTCCTTCTCCTCTCTCTCTCCCTTGCTTTTTATCTCTCTCCCGTAGGGTTCTAAGGGTGCGTTTGTTTCTGCTTTTAACCAGATTTCAAGGGCTTAGATTATGTAAAAATCTATGACTTGACGTGAAGTTTTAACAAAAGAAAAAAGCTGAACCTCGATTTTGATAATCTAAATTATATCCGTTAGACTCACGGCACAGTCCCATCCGGCTTTTTCCAGTATCCACCAAAGAGGGGATAGTAGGAAAATTTACGTTTGTCGTTTATGCATTGCCTTCAACTTTCCAACTTTGCCCTCCATTTCCTCCCTCAAATCTTCCTTCACAGCCTGTTTCGTGAACAAGAAACCAGTGACCTAACCAGTGACCATCGACGCCGTGCGGCGACCATCACGATCTACGGCGACCATCGATGCTCTGCGGCGACCATCGATGCTCTGCGGCGACCAGCCAAACATCTAGATCTGTTTCTCTACCTCTTCGATCTGCAGCGAAAGGTGGGCTACCCATGTCTTGTTCATCTGCGGCCAGCTACCTTGTTCTCCGATTTGTCTCTCTACCTCTTGGATGTGCCTTGATCTTTCTCTCTACCTCCAATCTGTCTCTCTACATCTTCGATTTGTCTTCAGTTCCCTCCCCAAACAACTGGTGAAAGGTGCTCTACGCATGTTGTGCTTATCATATGTCTCCCCTTTAGGAGATCAAAGTTTAACCATGTGAACTCCACATCTTTGACGGGTGTGGAATATAATATGTGCTTCCCAGTTGTTTTGAGCCGTTCACCCCCTCCCCCCCCTCCAAATCCTCTGTTTCGTCTTCTAGATCGGAGTTGCAACGCAACATTCTACAGTAAGGAACAATGCATACTACTGGGTGACCAACCGCTCCTAACGACAAATGACTCCTTTGAATGAATGAGACGTCACCGATACCTCAATCTTTGATACTTACATTGTTGCTAATTTTATTTTGCTAATTTTATTTTTTTGATGCTCAGATTGTTGAAAGTATTTTATGTTGCTTTGTTCCTAGGATGTCAGACTCTTTCTCACAGCAAACTCGCTTCCCAGGCTGGCGGCCACCAAGAACTACTGCTCCAACCTCATCCGAAAACACACCAACATTTCCTAACTCAAGACCTGCACCTTCAACCTCCACCCAGTTGGTGAGCTATTCTCCGCTTTGTACACGGTTTATGCTTTATCTTCATTTTTCATATAATGTATCTTAAAATTGGTACATTGTAGCCATCGCCTATGATGATGGTACACTTGGCCAATATGTCGCCTTCACTGAACACATTCAACACACAATGGACAGATAGCATGAATGAGAACTATCAGAGTGACAGTGCGCAACCGGTAAGAATTTGTGCCATCCCTTCTTACATTAGTCTTGTACTTGTGGTGCTCAAACAACATGTAGATGAGGAGATGTATATGGGTTTTGAAGTTATATGTAGGATGTTCACACACATCACAATTGCATGTTTATTTATGAGAACTCTCATATTGCTGAAAGTGCGGAGACTATAAGGGGACAACATCGTTCAAAAGGTAAAGGCAAAGCCATTGGACAAGGAAAAGAAGGAGATAGGGTAAAGGCGAACTGGGATGAGTATAGGCACTCCATATTTGTAAAACTATGTGTGGAACAAGTAAGAAAGGGTAATAAGCCCTACCAAAGTCTGAACAAAGTGGGGTATGAAGAATTGGAGCGAGATTTTTTAAAAGCAACTGGATGCCATTATCAAAGGGATCAACTCAAAAATCATTGGGATGCCACTAGAAGGGACTGGCAAAGTTGGTCAGTACTTAAAGATGAGACTGGAATCGGTTGGGATCCCGATAGGAGTACATTCAAGGCATCGGATGAATGGTGGAGTATATTCTCTAAGGTACTCGAAAACTGAAATTTAATCCTTTTGACATTTGTATTTCTATACATACCGTGTACACATTGTTTCCTTACTAACCTTACAATATTTAATGTAGAGGTGTCCTGGAGGAGACAAATTCAAGTATCACCCACTTGCTTTCCAGGAGGAATTAGATGAGCTTTTCAAGGGATCGGCTGCAACAGGTGGAACAAAGTATGTTCCGTCGTCGGGGACTATGCCAATGGACGAGAGTAGTCAGCATGTTTTTTCTGACTTTGAGAACACATTGAGTATTCTGAGTCTCCTTCTGCAGGCACTCCCATTAGTGGTAGTGTACGTGGACAGCATAGGGAGGATATTGAACCTGGTGTGGGTAGGAGGACAAGAAGAAGAGGAGAAAAGCGTAACCGAGCTGCAGCTGCTACCAAGTTTGAAGATTCCATGCAGCAGGTTTGTGATGTGCTATTGATGAGGGCGAAGATAATGAATCCCAGTGAAGAGGAGGACCCTTACTCTATTACGAATGTGATGAAGCTTCTACATGACAACCCATATGTAGCTGAGGAATCTCCAGAATGGTGGGCAGCCATTGATGCTTTTGACAATCCACTCACTCGACGTAAATTTGTCGCATTTGGCACTAATGAAATGAGAGCTCAATGGGTTCGCAGAGAGTTTGATAGGGGCCAAGTACGTCATGGATGAGTTATCTTTGTCTTGTTTTGAGGATATTGATGAGTCTTCACTTACCTTTAGGTGGAGTTATGTTGTTACTTTTATGGAGTTATGTGCTACAATATGCATTTTGTTGTCTTTTTGGAGGAACCAGGTAGACTGTGTTGGGCTACACTGTATGCCATGAGATATGTTAGCATACCGTATGTGACTAATGTTAGGTTATGATATAAGTTACTCTTTTGTGTTCACTAATCACATTGTCTTCCCGTACTGTTCTATTTGTGAATTCTCTGTGATACATTTTTAATGTCATGCAAGTATGTGGTCCGATATCCATGTGTCATTCATTGCTATCTTTCATGATACAGGAAGGTGCAACCCAGGTAGAAGGAATGGAGTTTGAAAATGGAGAGGAACATCTTTATAACATCTTGCTTTTCCTTATGTTATCTCGGATGTATCGGTATTATTCGATGTACCTTGTATCATCATATGTGTATGAGGACAGATGTAGGGGAAATAGTGTAGTCCATGAGATGGTCACTGGACATTGGAGACAATGTCATTCAACATGTCGAATGTACCCAGATATTTTTCAGAGGTTATGTTCTATATTTAGAGAGAGAGGCCTATTGAGGAGCTCAAGATTCGTCTCTCTTGAGGAGTAGATGCGAATTTTTTTGCAAAAATTGGCACACAATCAAAGAAATTCCAACATGTGTGACATACTTCACCATTCAAGCGAAACCATATCAAAGTACTTTCATAAGGTGTTGAATGCCTTCTGTACATGGGCACCAGACATGATAAAGCCACGACTTCCATTAGAGGATATTCCAGAACATGTAAAGAGTTATCGTTGTGGAAAATATTGGCCCTTCTTCAAGAATGCAATAGGAGCATTGGATGGTACACATATAAGTGCAAACTTACCTCTTGCAAAACAATTAGCATATAGGAGTGGACGTGATGGCAAAAGATGTACCCAAAATGTATTAGCTGTTTGCGACTTTGACATGCGGTTCACCTTTGTAGCCGCGGGATGGGAGGGCACTGCACATGATGCGAAGATCCTTGCAGATTCCGTGCACAATCCAGCTAATAACTTCCCTATTCCTCCTGGCGGTGAGTAATATGTTAAAGCATTCGCATTTTATGGAATTATTTACAAAACTAACATTTGTTTAACATACTTTTTTTTTCACTGGCTTAATTGTAGACAAGTATTATATGGTTGATGCTGGGTACGCAAATAGGAAAGGCTTCCTTGCCCCATATAAAAACGTCAGGTACCACATACCAGAATATCAACGGCGCAGGGCACAAGGGAAGGATGAGCAATTCAATCAGTTACATTCATCTTTGAGAAATGTGATTGAGCGTTCATTTGACCTCCTTAAACGTCGGTGGACAATTTTGAACATCATGCCGGCTTACTCCTACGTGACTCAAGTGAAAATTGTTGTGGCTACAATGGTCCTTCATAATTTTTTAATGGAGATGAGGATGCATGATGCTTTGTATGAGGCCTTTGCAGATGAGGAGCTGTATGCAGCTAGGCAAGGACGTGCAGAGGAGGATGAAGCAGAACCGCTTGTGGACGATCCGAGCACTGATGATATGGCCATGGTTCGAGATGCTATTCGTGATGAGATTGCTGAATATCGTGGATATTAGAATACTATTCATGTCCGGCCTATTGAGATTTTTATCTAGGATGTGATGTACTCATATGTGAAATATATGTCAAGTACTTTAAATTGATATTGTGTATTTTCCAAGGTGGAGCCTTCTCCTTCTAGACAGAATCAATAATAACCTTGGCATCACCTTCAATAGAAGAGTTTTGCGGGCTAATAATAACCTTGGCATCACCTTCAATCGAAGAGTTTTGCGGGCTAATAATAACCTTGGCATCACCTTCAATCGAAGAGTTTTGCGGGCATCAGGCTACCAGGTGAAGAGCTTTAAGCAAAGCCATTGCTTCAACAACGTAAGGGTCTAATGAAGGAACGTGCATAGATAAGTTGAAAATAGGAATACCTTCATAGCTCCGAACAACGATACTGAAAGCTCCTTCATCTCGTGAACTAGCGCCATTCGAAATCTATTTTAAATTTGCCTTGACATAGAAGGACCCAAGTAGCATTGGGAGAAAGAGTAGGTATGCCTACTCTATTGGGGATCCACTATCGGTTGTTGAGAAACTGCTAATTTTATTTTCAAGATAGATGCTTTATTGTAAGTGACTGTGGATAGGCTAGTTCAAATTTCTTTATAGAACCATTGGGAAGTTTTATTAAAATACAACTTTTGATGGGATCATTCACCTTCAAAAAGACTTTGATTCTAGCATACGAACTCCACAGGATAATACCACTAGATTGAGGACGATATGGCTTACTCAGTTGGCTATCAAGCTTCATGACTGCATTAACAGAGAGTAACTCCTTTGAAATATTTTTAAAACCCAAACTCACATGTCACCTCATGTAGCTGATATGCTAATTGGGGGGGAGGGTATTGGGTCTGCACGTTTCAATAACTACTAAATCATCATTATAGAACCGAGGTGATCAAAGGCATTTTCTTTCAACTTCTTTGGAGACGAGAACTGAACTATGAAATGTTTCAACATTCTCCCTCTAGTTGTTATCCCCCTGCCTTGCAATCTCGAACTGAAAAGAAATTGCCAAACATAACAGGTCATCAAGTACACCAGTGACACAAGAGTGACTCATTTCCATACAAAATACAACAAGATACTAATTAGTATCACGGTACATGCTCTTTTCACAAGAGTTTTTATCGAACTAACATCGTTTACAAGTAGATCAAGTCTTTCTTTTATCAACTTCATCTCCTTCTCCATCACCAAAATTTGATACTTCAAATCCACAGTTGAATGATGATAATCATCGACCCACGCAAAATAATCACATTGATTTATTTCCTGAAAAAAATGCAAGATTGATACATTTAATTATAAATCTATGAAATTGGCAAGATAATCAAACCCATACTCAGATCTTCATATGCTTACCCCCCAATTGCCACATCTGAAAAACCTCCTCCCCAGGCTTCTTTCTTTGGAGGAGACATAGTTCCGGCATGGCCGTTGACAAAAACACAAGGGAGGCTCAGGTGTAGGTAGCTGGCATCGGTTCATATGGCTACTAGCAGAGGCATGACTCATTCTTGCCTTACTACCTGTAGAGATGCACAGGTTGCCTTTTGGTCCAAGCTGTTCATTCAAATTATATTTTCTAATAAATGTGTAATATGATTGCAGTAAAACAATATTTTCACAAAGCAACTAGGCATAATTGAAATAAGTCTATTGAAATAAGAATACTATATGTACTGTTTCATGGTTTCTGCACAGAAGATAAAATGCAGGTTACATAAGCTTTTAGGCACACTTGAACTATTGGGCTGTTATTCCTGTATCATTCGAATGTATTATTGCCTACATTACTAATGACAGAACATCATATCTACCACAATATGTTTTCTTCCTGAGAGAGCTGCAGGACACAAATTAGGGAGTTGTGATGAGCTATATGCCTCTTCTGGTTTGTAGGTTGGGTCCTTTTCAAATGCCAAGCACGAATGCAAGGTTGGATGCGCTTTCTAGTTTATAGTTCTTTTCAAGTAATCATGATAGACATCAAGAAAAAATATGTGGCAATGCAGACCGCCAACCTTCATTTTGAGAAGGGAACCCGGGAGAACCATGAATCGACTGCGGCAGAGGACACAGCCACTGCGGCAAAAATAGCCGCTGCAGACAGGGGACGGTCATGGATTCTAGCGGGGAAAGGCATGACGGTTGGAAAGAAGATGAAACTGATTAGAGTTGGTGGGCAACCATAGAAAGACCTCCATATGTTTTCATTTGAAATGGCCACCTGAAGGTTTTGTCCTCAGCTGTGATGTGTGCAAACATACGTTTCGGCAGGTATTCCAAATTTTTCATCCTCCAAGTGCCAACAAGTGCTACCAACAGGGAGCGGAGAAGGGGATCTGTGGATGCAAATAGTACTTTTTCTTACCTCCTGATGCAAATAGTACTTTTTCTTACCTCCTGATGCGGATGGAAATTTACCAGTGCCCTTGTTTGGTTGTCTTCCCAGTCGCCGACCGGTTCGCATGCATCCAGGTACCGGCACCCTTCTTTGGCCGTCTTCCCACAGTCGCTCACTGCTCCGACGAAGAGATCCGTTGAGGGCGCCCTTCTCCTCTGTCTTGAGCCCTTCTTTCGTCTTTGTACGGCGTTATAAGAAACACGCCCCCAGTATCCACCCGCTCAGACGAACAGATCCACCCGCTCAGGGCTCCGACGAACAGATCCACCCGCTCAGACGAACAGATCCACCTGCTCAGGGCTCCGACGAACAGATCCACCCGCTCAGGGCTCCGACGAACAGATCCCTTGATGGCGCCCTCGTCCACCTGCCGCCTTCCGCCTTCCCACTGGTTCAAGAAGAAAGAAGAACCCACGCACCACATCGCCTCTTTTGGTGGAGCAAGGGTAATGTGGTCTAATGACAGGGTGGTCTGGAAGCGGAAACAAACGCACCCAAAGCGGCGTCTTTACCTTCGTTCCCAGTTGCTATGTGGGTCAGTAAAATCTGAGCGTACGGAAAATCTGTGAGGAATCGCTACTGACCTTCAAAACGCGGAAACAAACGCACCCTAAGCCGCACTCCTTTCTCTCCCACTTTTTCTCTTTTTTTTAACTGTGCTCTCTCTCTCTTCCTTTTTCTTCTGTTTTCTGCTCCCCCTCTCTCTCTCTGACTCTCTCTCTCTCTCCCTTTCTCTGCATCTATCTCTCTCCTCTCTACCTTTTTCTTTCTCTCTCTCTTACTTTTCCTCCCTCTCTCACCCGCTCTCTCCACCTTTCCTCTATCCTTCAGCTGGTGTCTCGGGCCCGCAGTGCCACGTGTCGCCCGGTGAGCCCGCCGCCTCCACATGCCGTTGCCGCGTCCTCCCTTCCTGCTGCCACATCGTTGCCAGCGCCCTGCGAGCAGGAAGCCCGCTGCTAGCTTCGCCACGCGGCAACCGTCCTGTGTTAGCGCTGTCGGGCGTCGTTGCATGTGCCGCGCGCGAGGCACTCGAGCGCACCATGTCACCTCAGCCATCGCCCGTACGGAGCCCCTGCGCCAGCCACGCGCCCACCTCGGCCTCCGCATGCCCACAACCGCCCTTGTGCCCGACTTCGCCGTCGTTGCGCCTGGTCCCTCCAGTGCCTGTCCACCGTCCAGCCAAGCCCTCTATAGTACTGGCTCGGTCCACTGTTCCCCTGCTGCCAGCCATAAAGCCTTGCTGTTGTTATTTTTGTAAGTTTGTTTTAATTAGTTGAACAATGATTTTTTGTGTTGCATAACTCATTTCATAATTAAGTTATTCTGCATATTTGATATTAGAATCTTTTTTTGTACTTTTCTTTCTACATTGATGTATTCCATTTAATTTAAGTGCATTAGTAAAGTATTGTTTTTAATTAATCTAGTTCTCTTTGGTATTTTAATTGTTGTATAATTTCTCTCATGCATGGTAGTCTTATTGAAGTTGTGCACATAGTTAATTTCAAATTAGTTTTCTCATGTTAGATCTAGGTTTAAACTCCCTAAAATAGATTTAGTTAATCAAGTTGTTGTCTGATTAGTAACTAGTTAACTAGTGCAATTGATCAAGTTATTAATTTTCTTTCTAGATTAATCAAAATTCCAAGGTTTTCAAAATTAAAATTCTATTTCTCCATGGATCGACCCGGTTCTCATCACTTACTAATTTCAAATTAATTGTGAGTCCCAGTAATACTTGAAGTGGGTTGCTGTGAGCATTTAACAACGTGCATCGCGTGCACATCATCCCCCACCCCCCTGCTATGCCCGCCTCTTCAACCTGCCCTATGAGCACGCTCTCGTCGAAGGTGCTTTATATCCCTTTTCGCTGCCTAGATCTCACCCCCTACCCCAACACGTGAGAGGATATGAGATCCACAAAGAGACAGCTACGCCGATCTCCCCTCTCCATACCCCAATATGCATAGATCTATGATCCAGAGAGAGAGAAGCCCTGATCTCATCCTCCCCATTCCCCAACATGGATAGATCTAGAATCCACACAGAGAGAACTACCCCAATCTCACCCTCCCCAGACCCCAACCCCCAACATGGAGTAGATCTGAGAGAGAGAGAGAGAGAGAGAGAGAGAGAGAGAGAGAGAGAGAATACCAAGGAGATGGCGATGGTGGCTAGTGCGAAGGCGATGGCGAGGAGATGACGGCCGATGCGGAGGAGATGGCGATGGGGGAGGAAGAGAGGGGTGGTGATGGCAATGGCCACACGGAGGAGAGGGCGTTCGCTCGAGGGAAGGGGAGCGAGAGAGGTATCCCAATGTTCTATCAAAATTAATACATGTTACAACTTGTATTAAATTTGGTAAAGTTGGGGACTAAAATGTGAAGAAATTTTAAAATTGATATTCTCTAACCAAACATTAAAAAAGCCTCTATCACTATTAATATTAAAACTGCTATTAATACAACTTCTTAATACTGAAACCAAACATGCTGTAAATTAAATATTGTGCTAAACAAATGCAGGGCATAACACTTAGTTGGTAAGTAGTAAAGGTGACAATAGTTATTAATGTTAAGCAACCTTAATCCAAGTAGACAAGTGATAATGGTCAGTGCACACTCATTGGATAGACATGTGCACCTAGGGCTGTCAACGGTTCAGATCTGGGTAGACCCATGCCCAAAGTGAATAGACCCGGACCCGGTTCAGACCCAATAAGGGTAATGGGTAAATGGGTCGGGTCTTGGACCTGCTTCTTATTTATTTGATGTTGAAAGATAAATGGGCCTAATATAGAATTTATTTATCGTAAATCTCTATGTGCTAGATAATTTGGTTTGATTTTAGGTTTAAATTCTAAGAAATTAGCTCACAAATTTTTGCAATGTATGACAATAGAAAGTTTAATGGGTAAACAGGTATACCCAGACCCATAACTAACGGGTCCAAACGGGTTTGTTAACGGGCCTGGGCCCATTTTGACAGCCCTATGTGCACCTATTCCCCCAACACTCTATGAACACCTAGCATTCAGCAGTTAATCCACGCCTTGACCCAATCATTGACGACCCGCAAACACATGTTGCACTAAGGTCTATTTGGCTTGACATAAAAAAATTGTAAAACTTAGTATTTCTATGATACATAAAATATAATAGTTTATTTATGTGTCGTATAACAAATCAAATGACCCTTTAATAATGGGGAGACACATTTGGAACTTGGCGATAGACATGCAAAAGGCTATTTAACAAGTCGAATGTAAGCATGCCCTCATCCTTAACCAGTTATCTCTAAAATAAAATGTTTATTCTATTTCTATCCTTGTATAGTTGCTTTCTCATCCTTATCCTTATGATTATCAGCAAGCAAATGTATACAGATAACATTATTTGTAACATAATAATTTAAATTTTGGTTATCTCTTTTAAGGTTTCTACAATTTTATACAAGATTGTCTGAGAGAAGGAACGTGAGGTAGTACACAACTTTAATTGTCTTTTTTGAGAGGAAGCAAAGGAATGGGTCAAAGATCTTTAGGGACGAAAAATAACAAATAATGAAAGTCGTAAAAGCACAAGGCAAATGAGATATTGGAATGCCCTCCAATGCCATGTAGGTCTATTAATATCTGCCAGTTGAAGGTTCCCTTCGATGGGTCAGAGCTCATAATTTTTTTCATCCCAAATCTAGTTATTTCTCAACATAAAGGTCCCTAAATGGAGGCAATCCAACACTTTGAAGAAGGAAGCATAAGAGATTTTCTACTCCCTGCGCACTTTAAATTAGTATTTAGGAGAGGGATTGAAACTTACACATCTTTCAAGATTCAAGTCTTCCTGAATAATAGCTATTGATCAAGGGATCTTCTTTGATCATCTCTTGTTATTCTTAAATTTGTACCATCATATATTCTAGATTTTGGGTTATCACTTTCATTTTGCAACCCTACTTGGTAATGGTAACCCTCAATCCAACACACAATATAAGCACACTTGGCACCCAATACACTCTACAATGTCAAGCAGCAAGTGGCATTCAACAAGTAGGTGGACAGATGGCACTACTCTATAGTGGCAAGCATATTTGTTAGGTAGTGCATGAGTAATGCTACAACATCCAAAATTTTTAAACCAACTAAAATAAATTAAACTTTGATCAATTATGTTAATCAATTATGATTTTTTGACCTAGTTATGAAGTTATTGAAATATTTATGAGCTTGACATTTGATACAATTAATTGAGCACTTGACGCTCCTATAAAAGTGACACCCAACACTAGACACTTGTTACCTAATATTATATTTAGCTAATAAATGTCAATATCATGAATAAAATATTTCAGACGTTATCTCTTTCCATTGGAATAAAAATAATAATAAAATCTAACACTTCTTGTTTGACACTTAAGTTACTAGGTGGCAAGAAGTTATTTATCTTGTGCTTATCTAGCTCATGGACTATGAAATGGTGACACATTAAGTGTTAAGAGGGTAGCTTTCTTTGTTCTCATCTAGTCAAAAAATTATGAAATGATGATATGTAGCACTATGTGGACGCTTTATTAATATTAGCCAATGAAAGCGTCCACATTGTGCTATTCTAATTTCTACTATAACAAGTGAAATTTTTTAGTAAGGTGGGATGATGGCTCTTGGAGTAATGCTATGCCCAAGACTTGATTCTGATTGATCCCTTGTGCCCAATACTGATAACATCATAGTGGTGGCTAGATGTATGTCTAGACAAATTGAAAATTGATTGATCACCCACTAAAAGGTTTCATGAATTGTGCCCTCTAAGTTATTATATTGTCTTTTACATATCTCAAACAATGGCTAAAACTGTAGTCATATTTTTTTGTGGTTAGTGATGATATCTAAAAGAAATGATGAATAGTTGTTAAGTATAAAATAAGAGAAATGCTAGAATGTCATGCCCTTCTTTTATTCCCTCTTTGCAACTCACAAAGGACTAGGATTATATGGGCAATCATCTTTAGGGTTGTTCATACATAAGGACCTAATAATAACACAAAAGTGCATATGCGACATTTGTTCTTTATAAGTGGCAAATGAATATGGCAAAAGGGCATGGCATAGTAACATCGTTTGGAAATAAAAGTACTATTATACCTAAAAAAATCTTCTCTCCTTCTTAGAGAGAGAGAGAGAGAGAGAGAGAGGTGATATCATGATGTTGTCTGATCTTCGACTATTGTTATAAAGAATTGTATTTTCAAATTTATATGATAATAAAATTAACTATTAATTAAATTTAAACGAACATGTAAGCTTCAAGTTGATTCGATGATATGTGTTTTTTAAAGAAATCCTTTTCTATTCCTCCCACTACACTAGCTGCTCCTTCTCTCGTGGGGCGCCAACTGCCAAGCCACTTGGGAGAAGAAACAGATAAGGTCTGCCCTCGCACAGCTTCCACCCTTCTTCTTCTTCTCTCCCCGAACCCCTCACCCTAGCTGCTCTCTTCTTCCCCTTCCCCCCTGCCCCTCGCGGGAGACGCAGGCAGCAGCCATGGCTTCCAAGCTTCTTCCTTCCCACGCCCTCCCTCGTCTCACGGCCGCCGCCACCGCCACCACGAGGGTGGCGCTCTGTGCTCGGCAGGCGAGGCTGGCACTGCCCGCCTTCTCCTCGCCTTCCCCCCTCTATTCTCACTTCCTCTCGTGCGCCGCGGCTGCTGCGAGCCCTGCCGTCGCAGGGCGCCGCCGAGGGGGAGCTCTCGTGGTCGCGCGCGCGGCGGAAGGGAACGAGCCTGCGGAGACCCCGGAGGACGACGCTGCCGCCAACGATGAAGAAGCCGGGGTATCCGAGGAGGAGGAGGAGAAGGAATTGGAGCCGCCTAGGAAACCTATAGTTAAGCTCGGGGATATAATGGGGGTGGGTCTCCTCGTTCTACAACTCTATTCCATTTGATTGGGGAAAGATTGGATTTTGTTCCGGAATTGTGTTAATTTTCTTATTTTTTGTGAAAATTTGGGTAGATCTTGCACAAGAGGGCGATCGAGGCATCGGATAAGGGGAGGCCGGTGCCGGACCTCAGGGCGGGAGACGTTGTGGAGATCAAACTGGTGAGCTAAACTGTTCTCTTGTTCCTGGTTCCATGTGGTTTTTTCCACTTGTTATTGATTGGTTGATACACATGTTCGAGCACAGTCAGTTCCTCGTAAGAGGCGTAAGGTGTCTTTCTACAAGGGCGTTGTGCTGTCAAAGCAGAGTGCCGGGATCGATACCACGATTCGCATTCGGAGGATAATTGCAGGCATTGGTGTGGAGATTGTATTCCCAGTGTGAGTAAATATAGTATTTTTTATAATTTCAAATGTCCACTGGTGCAAAAGTTTTTTGCTACTTACTTTTCCATGTGAATTTAGTTTATATTTCTCTGGGAATGTAGAAATAGTTGTATTTGGTTTGGTTGTACTGTAAACTTTTCTTTGTATCTGCATATAACATTTATCGTGAGGTTGTGCTCATGTGCTGTAAAGTTTAGTAGTTGATTGTAGGTAATTTTAACGATAGACCTCTACATTCTGGGTTAAATTGGGATGCCCCTATTAATTTATGTTCCCCTACAATGTTTTTAAGTTCTAAAGGAACCTCCTATCTGGGTAGCAAACGTTTAAAATGGAACATTTGTGAGAATAGTCCTTCTTGCAGGTCATGTCTGACCACCTTAATAGTGTTCTTACAAGCACTTGGCAAATATCATTTTGCTTTTTTTAATCTCTTATGCACCAGGAGTTTATTTTAGAAAACAACAAGATTATGGGATCAGTTGGGGAAAAGAATGCTGAATAGGGCCGGAATAACCGGTGTAAAGATTCTATTCTGATTTGATTGAGGGTATGCCTAATTCCTCCAATTCCCCCAACTTCCCAAACTCTACCTGGAATATCTAATCCCCTACTTCTCTCAATTTTACCTTTTATTTCACTCATTATTCCACTTATTCCTACCAAATCACTAGGAATAACGCAGTGTAATTCTCCTTATTCTGGGTGGAAAACCAACAATTTACCAAATCAAAATACCTGTTATTCTGGTTTAAGAAATCCCCATAATCTTATTCTGGTTTAAGTTATTCTGCAAACAAAGTCACACTAATTTCAGAGTTAGAGACTAATTTCAGAAATTCCGTAAATATATTGTTGGAGTGTCAATTTTGCCACCTAATAGTTCATAAATGGAAATTGTTAAAAAAAAAGGTTTCATTCACTGTGTTGTCAGCAGCTCTAGAAGACATATCCTTTGACTGGTTTAGGCTTTGTCTCTTTGAAAAAAGAACTTTACAGAACAAATTTCCGGGGGGGGGGGGGGGTTCCGGTCATAATTGCAATGAAGTGTAGACCACAGAACATGGTGTAAGTGAAAGTTGGATGGGCTTTTTGCAAGAGTCACTCTCCATGGGAAATGTATAACCAATTAGGAATTGGCTTCTATGCCGGAATGTAAAATTAACATTAATTCTATTAAACCATGATATGCTGAGATGTCGTAGAAGAAGTCAGAGAACAATTGAAAGAGAAAGTGGACAATCACCTGTTCTGAAGGTTGATATATTGAACTAGGTCCAAAAAAAAGGGAGGAGTTGCCTGAAGTGACAACCACCTGAATGAATTGGTGAATTGCTTTCTCAACATCTGCATAAGTTATGTCTCTATTCAGAGTTTTTCTCGGAACAAAGTTTCTCCTTATTTATATTTACATTGCTTGTTGGTCCTTGATCCTCTCAAGGAACAAATGACATGTAATAAACTGTATACATGGCACACTTTGAATGTTGATTGGGATCAGGGATGTGTGAGGTAGATTAAATCCCAGTCAGTTTTAAATTTCTAATCCTTATGTTGATATTTCAGTCTAATTCCTCCATCAAGGTTCACAATTAGCAATCGGATGATCACAATACAATCCTGATGTTTTAAATTTCTAATCTTTATGTTGATATTTCAGTCTAATTCCTCCATCAAGGTTCACAATTAGCAATGGGATGATCACAAAACAATCCTGATGCTGGGTAAGCACAGATCAACTGATTCTGCACCAGCTCAGTCTCTCTCTTCCTACACACCTCTTTCCCCCCTCAGGTCCACTCCACTCCAAATTGGTTCCTCTCGTCTGGATTGTGTAGCAACCTTTTGCCCCATTTTTCTTCATGTGTGTGGGGATATGATCTGAATTCTATTTCCACTGTCAACCTTGAAAATTGTTGTTATTTGTTTACAGGATTTTTGCATAAGTGCACCCCTAACGGTGAAAAGTATCATGCTTCCTTTTTGTTTGTGCATGGATACCCTTGTATAGTAGCACAGTTACATATATGCATGTTGGGCAGCATCAAGAAGCATAAATGTGAGATTTTCTTCACCTAAGAAGGTTATTCATGATGGTATAGTTTTGAACAGTACTTTTATGTAGTAAATTTTTTATTAAGGTTAGGCATGTAAGAAATCCCCTTTATTTTTGTCACATTCTTCAAATACCATCATTTTGGAGGCATAGTGCAACTTGTTTATAAGAATATCACGAGCAGACTGCTTCTATTCGGGGCTGAAAGTTACTTTCACATCATAGGAAGCAACGTACACATTGCACAACACTCTTTTAGCACAGCCTTGGGTATACTTCTCCATCATGTTGTGTAACTGCAAAGAATCATCTTCTTGTCTGTAGGATCATCCTTGCTGTTTGATTTGCTGAAGTTATTCTGTTCAGACAACTTTGAAACTCATACACCTCTGTATTGCAGCTTTCAATCAGTCTGAAAGTATCCCGGCACCAGTGCATTGTCCTGTCATGCAGTTACATCATTAATCTCTAACAATGAGTCATTTAGTCTCTCCTATTATTTTGTTGCTACTGTAGTTTCTCACTGGGCTTCTATTGGCCATGAGAGATTTCTCCATCACCTTGATATCTGGACATGCGCTTATTGTCTCTGCTGCCAGTAATTACAGGCCACGTTGGTGATTCATTTAAAGTCATTGCTCTTCCAAATTTTACCTTGAAAGAGGGTGTGTAGACCATTTAACCTGTATGTGATCATTTCTTCTCATTACTGGAGGTGCCTCCCAACCATGATCATAGTTAAAGCTGCCTGCCTTGTTCTTAGCCTTCCATTACTTTTCATGTTCTCATCTCCTTACCCTCATACCACTACCACATTTGGTTAAATGGCCATAGTTCATTTACATGTGTATCTATATTCATCATACCAGCACATCTGCAATGTTATCCTTCATTCCTGTTCTTTGTTTATGAGAAACATCTGGTATTTTCTCACATGCTAATCTGAAAGCTGGAAGCATTGAAGTTCTGCTAGTAGATCGATCTGTTGGACGCTTGCCACGTGGCTCCTTATTCTGCAGGAAATATCGCCCTTGTGCAACATGAGAAACCTGGAATTATCTAGCTGACCTTGAGGCCAGTGTAGTAGTTGGCATTTGCTGTCACTGATGCAGCATTGTTGCGCTGGCTGGTGTTGCCAGCCATAACAATGTTATTCTCACTCATCGTCTACACAGGATTCATATTTCTGAAATGCTTCGATAAATACCCATATATTTGTTTTTACCTTTTAAGCAGGTTTGTTTCCTTCTTCGATTTTTCATGCTCTTGTCATTTGGTTTCCTGTCCGCTGTGCATGAAGATATGAACTGATAGGTGATAGCAATTCTCCCTTTCAGGTATTCACCTAGCGTCTTGGACATAAAGGTTATTGGTCGTAAGAAGGTTAGGAGGGCAAAGCTGTACTACTTGAGGGACAAGCTACCCAGGTTTTCCACCGTCAAATGAAATTTCATCTTTTGAGTATATGACATTTCTCATCTTATTTGTCTGCCACTTGGAAAAATGGCATTTCAAATGTTCATCTTTTGAATCTCATGTTTTTGTACGAGGCATATGAAATATTGGCCGTGTATGTCTCTGTGCTTGCTAGCCTCTAAATTTGACTAGATTTGATATTAGATGTTTACACCAACTCCATTAAAGACAAAATCTAATTTCGGTTGTGTTTTCTACGATGGAGAATTTCATATTATGAGACGTGGAAGTTTGAGGAATCCTTTCTATTGTAGTGCGGAAAGTTTGCTAGTTTCCCAAGAATCTGCGTTCTTAAAGGTTCTGCTAATTTGGTTGTGAAATCTGAAAAAACGCCACACAAAAATTGCTGGGATCTTTCCTGTAGTTTAAGAATCAGCTTAATTGGATATTTTTTTATGAAGATTTTATGGCTTTTAGAAGTGTGGTGTTCTAAAAAAAATCTGCGATAATCGGTTCTTGTAGCGTTTTGACCAGTGTCTTTTACTCAAGAAGCCCGTTTAAAGTTTTAATGGGCTAAATATGACGAGCCGGGGGTGGTATATATATATATATATATATATATATTGTTTGTCTGATCTTTTGTGTCATGGTTTAAGGACGTGTTTGGCATAGCTTTTCATTTTTAACTTTCTCTTACAACATAAAAAAAATAATAGATAGCAGTAGTTGGAAATCACTTCTAACTTTCTCTTACAGCATAAAAAAAATAATAGATAGTAGTAGTTACCACAAACTTTTAGGTAGTTATAGAAGTCAAATCTCTCCTCAATGTCATTTCTTCTCTAATTTAGAAAGTTGTAATTTTGAACTTTTATCTCTCAAAATAAAAAGGAAAAAGTCTAAACGTGCTTTCAATAGGAAGTTACGTCAAACACGGCCTAAGAATGTGTTTGATTGAAAAGAGGGACTATGAACATGAATGTGTTAGTAATATGTGATACCTGATGAGAAATTTGTTAATCAATTTAGTATGAACGTGTTACAGGGACGACACAAATATACGCAATATGCATAGTAAATAACTTTGGATAACTTTCCAAGAATATGAGAGCATTTTGACTTTTGACGTATGATGCGTAATATATGATACCTCATTTATTAGAATGCATATGATAAGAAGTCGAAAGAAAGATTTGCTTCCTACGACGAATGCGAACCGCATGAGTGGGACTCGCTTACAATTGAAAACCTCTTCTCCACAAATAGCGAGCTCTCCAAAGAGGATTGAACTGAAACATGTTGGAAAGAAAGATGGAATTCATAATTTCTAATAGACTTATATCGCATTCATGAAATTTTTGTAGAGATTTTGGACCCTTCTAAGTTCTGGTAGAAATCAAAACCCCTCAAATTGGACTTGCCATCCCTTTTTCCATTCAAATTCCGAATAGAGGGACGTAAGTATTAGTTCTGAAAAAGTTTCTAAAATTGACTCCCATGTGCATATGCCAATGAAAGTAGCTAAATCAACAAGTGTAAAATATGAAAGTTATCGTTAACTTGGTTATTCTTTTCATAGGCCTACTTTCATGCTTTGGACACTCTTATCAAACGTTATGCCTTCTACAAATGGATTGTTAGTTTGAATTGAAACTGAATGGGCTTCGTATTTCGGCCTACTTAATTATGTCTAAATTAACTATTCTAATTTATACTATCTATACTATATATATAAAACAAAGTTTTCTAGTATTACGTGCCAACAACATAATTTTCTGTTTCATTCCTAAATTCTCTTTCTCTCTTCCTTTCCTATTAATATCTGATGGGGGAGAATCCGATTAGGCCCAACAGCTAAGGCCAGTCCAATTGGAGATGGGGCCGGAGGGCATTCGGCCCACGAAGCCAGTTAAACAGAATCGGCCCCGGATGCCATATTGAGTCAGCACAGGTCCGACCCACATAACGGGTTCGATTAACAAACGGCAGTATTCGGCCCAATCCAAGTGCATGATGAGCCGAGATGGGCCCGGCCCATTTCGGTCGATTGCTAGCAGGCCTTCGGCCTATTAACGCAGGGTATTTTCGCGATTTTCTGTTAAATCCCCAAACATAGTCTTATATCGGCTGCCATAAGAAAGGAACCATCATCCCCTGTTATAAAAGAGACACTATTCACTGCGGAAAAGGTACACCATAAGCCCTCAAGCTTCTTCTTCCTTCTAAATATTAAGTCTTTTCGCCGAGACTAACTTTACCATTGGAGGGGGTTCCCCTGGGCCGAGACCCAGGACCCTTCCTAATTGGTTCCTTCTTCACGTAGGAGTTTTGGCTTCGTTTCTGCCTACCTCTCAGTCCAGATCCCTCTCGGCTACTAGTCATCCGGTTGACATTCGGATTATGATCTCGGAATCGACAATGATAGCCTCGGCTACATCACTTGGCGCCGTCTGTGGAAAATATTTTCAGCCATGTCTCATCGATCGGTGACGAGGCGATCCGGACAAGATGAAGCAGAGACGCGGACGACTCCAGTGCAGTCGCTCCATGCTGAAGGAGCTCCGTCTACCCTTCCGCAAGGGTCCATCCTCCCGGTAATACCAGAGCCTATCGCTCCCAAGGACGACCGGATGGAAGAGCTCCAGCAATAGGTAGCCACACTGACAGCTACCGTTACCTCTTTGGCGCCACTGCGATACATGGTTTCGGCTATTGCCCAGAATATGGGGCTACTGAATCAGCCTATGCAGCAGGCGTCGCCTCAACCACAGTAATGTCCGGCTGCTCAGCCTGCACAGGGATAGCCGATATCCTCGCGGGCGTTCTCTAACGATGGGGTTTCGACACGCAGCGAATCATACGGGTCGCAAGGCCGAGTTCCGCGTGCCAGCCATCTGATGACGGAGCAGGACAACGCTTCGTCTGGAATCCACCCGACCGAAGCCGAGGGACGCTCGGCCGCTATTACTGCAACAACTCCAAAGCTAGACCGGAGATTGATTGAAATAAGGAAGGAGATGCAGCAGATGGTGTCCCGGCCATATGGAGCACCTATCGCTAGTACCATTCTAGAACAAACTCCATTCTCCCCCAAAATTCTAGCCATTGAAGTACCATCTAACTTCAAGCTGTCGAAAGGTCCTTTGTACGATGGCATAACGGACCCAGTCTGCCATTTCCAAAGGTTTAACTCTTATCTTTTTGTCCGAGGAGTTCCCGAAGCAGTCCGCTGCCATCTCTTCCCCCTTACACTCGAGAAGATAGCCTCCACTTGGTTTGAAACCTTGGCGCCCAATTATGTCCATTCATTGGTTCAACTGGGCCAATTATTCATTGACCAATTCTATGATGCTACTCGGCAATGTAAAACTTCAACAAGTTTACTGGCCATTCGGCAAGGACCAGCCGAGACCCTTCAAGAGTATTTCACTAGGTTTCGAACCGAAGCAGCCCAGATTCCAAATCTGGATAGTTCAATTGCGGTCTCGGCCGTAATTAGTGGTTGCATGGACGAAGGGCTTCTCAGCTCTATTGGGAAGCGGCATCCTCCCACCTTTTAAGATCTGGTGGCTCGGACTCATAAATATATCAATCGGGAAGTCCTGATGATGTCCAAGGGCAAGAGTGCCACCGAAGCAGTATCGGTTGCTGCCCTACCGACAGCTCATCCTCGATCCGAAGATCAAGAATCCTCCCGCAAGAGGTATCAGAGAGAAGACTGGGGCTGAGACAAGCGTCGGGCTCCATAGCAACAGTACCAACTACTACCAGCTCCTCCCTCCCGGATGCTCATGGAGGTAAAAGGCATGCTCCGACAGCCTGAGCGCATCAAGACCGATGCCCGCCGAAGGGACTCCCGAAAATACTGTGAATATCATCGGGAAACCAGGCATTCAACAGACGAATGTCGACACCTTCGGGAGAAAATTGATCGCCTTATTCGGGAAGGCCGCCTGCCACAGTACAAGCGGGTGCAACCTCAACAGCGAGGCCGAGACACCCCGGCAACGCCAATGCAGCCACAACTTCCGGTCAAGGAAGCGCCGCTCCAACCAAAAGTTGCCTCGACTACGGCAAAAGCATCACACCAGCAGCCTAGTGCCGGATCTATCATGGTCATATTTGGAGGACCGGGAGAAGGAGCGCGACGTCGTCATCGCGCCAATACATCATCGGACGTGGCGACAATCAATGCTGAGCCGAAGCGCTCCCGCCAGGAAGACATCGTCTTCAGCCAAGAAGACCTCTTTGACATTCAAGTCCCACACGATGATGCTCTCGTAGTAAACGTTGTATTGAAAAATTACGATGTTCATCGTATTTTTGTTGATAACGGGAGTGCACCTAATGTGCTTTTTTATAATTGTTTCTTGAAACTTGGTCTAACCGAAGCTGATATGAAGGCTCACCGAGGGCCCCTATTTGGCTTCAATGGAGCCCCATGTCGAGTGGAAGGCATCGTCCGACTACCTGTGACCCTCGGCACAGCACCAAAGCAACTGACCATTGAAACTGATTTTGTAGTTGTGGAAATTGACTCGGCCTACAACGCCATCTTCGGTCGAAGGTTGATTGGAGGAATTGGAGTTGTGCCTTCGTCCTACCACAAGAAGCTAAAGTTCCATACCAATCATGGAATCGGCGAGGCAAAAGGGAATCAAGAAGCTGCTCGGCAATGTTACATGATATCAGTCAAAAGGAAGTCTGCGGCCGAATCTCTTTCAATTGAATCTTCAACCGAAGCATCTCCAAGAGAAGAACTTGTAACCATTCCAGTCCCATGAGGAGAAGACCGAACACTATTGATAGGCTCCGGCCTTGAAAAAGCCAAAGCCGAAAGATTGACCAGCTTCTTGAAAGAGAATCTCGACGTCTTCGCATGGTCCCCTTCGGATATGCCCGGAGTCAACCCAGATGTGGCGGAGCATCATCTACATGTTAATCTGAATCAACCCCCGGTCAAGCAAAAGTGGCGCACCTTTAATCAAGAAAGAAGAATGGCAATCTAGGCTGAGGTAAAGAAGGGGCTAGACGCGGGACATCTCCGTGAAGTGCATCATTCGAATTGGATCGCCAATGTAGTGATGGTGCCCAAAAAGGACGGTAAGTGGCGAATGTGTGTTGATTTCACTAACCTTAATAAGGCTTGTCCGATGGACAGTTTTTCACTGTCTTGGATAGACCAAATGGTGGACGCCACTTCCGGCCACGAACTACTCAGCTTCCTCGATGCCTACTCGGGGTACCACCAAATCCGAATGCATCCGAAAGACGAGGACAAGACGAGCTTTACAACAAACCTTGGTCTGTACTGTTACACCCGGATGTCTTTCGGCTTGAAGAATGCTGGAGCAACTTATCAATGCCTCATCAACAAAATGTTCGCTTCACAACTCGGCCAAAATATGGAAGTCTACATCGACGATATGTTGGTGAAAAGCCGAGTCTCCAATAACCACTTGGTTGATTTGGCCGAAACATTCTACCCTGTGCAGGTACAAAATGAAGCTAAATCCTGCCAAGTGTGTATTCGGCGTAGCTTCAGGAAAGTTCTTCGGCTATATAGTCACTCGCCGAAGGGTGGAGGCGAATCCCGCAAAGGTCGCGGCTATACTTCAAATGCGCCCGCCGACAAACATCCGGGAAGTTCAAAGGTTAAGCGGACGAATCGCGGAGCTAAGCTGCTTCATGTCGAGAGTGGCGGACCATTGTTTCCCTTTTTTCAAGTTGCTGAAGAAGACCAACAATTTCTCCTGGACAGACGAATGCTAATCGGCCTTCGATCAGTTGAAGACCTATCTCTCCAAAGTTTTCGTCCTGTCCAAGCCTGTTGAAGGGGAGCAATTATTCATATATCTCGGGAGTGGCTTCGGCTATAAAAACCGTATCGCAAGCAGCACTACTTTAAGTCCGTGCAAACCGTACCGGGAGTGGCTTCGGCCATGTAAACCGTATCGGGAGCGGCACTACCCTAAGTCCGTGCAAACCGTACCGGAAGTGGCTTTGGCCATGCAAACCGTATCAGGAGCGGCACTACTCAATCCGTGTAAAACGTACCGAGAGTGGCTTCGGCCATACAAATTCTATCGGTAGCAGCACTATCCTAAGTCCATAAAAGCACGCCGGGAATGACCTCGGCCCTATCCGAAACCAAACTTGGCTTTTAGGCTATTCAAGAGTTTGTCCTATAATCGATCCGTCTACAGGATAATTTATAACTTAGAAGATTCAGACAATACCGAATGTGGAAAGACAATAAGAATTTTTAGTTGAGATACGTCTGATAAATTCCAAAAAAGTTTCTTTTATATATATATGGAAGAACAAGTCAGCTGCTCACTCAACTCCGGCAACTAAAAAATAGTATCCAGGACAAGCCCCCAGATTAACTATACATTAGCATCCTCGCCTTCTAAATTGACGAGAGAGTTGCTCGGAGTTGTCGGAGGAGAAGAAGCGTGATTAGAGTTCGCCGCAGCGTCTTCCGGAGAAGCCAGGATCCTCTCGGCCTTGAGCTGCTGCCACCAGTCCAAGAGCCGCTTGCCTTGGTCTTCATTGGGGAAGCCGAAACCAGTCAAATCTGTGTCTGGACAAGCCCTTTGGGTAATGGCCATCGCCAGATCAAACATGGTTACAGCCGCTTTAGCCCCAGCCTCTTCGGCATACTCCGGACCCTCCTTGAAGCTTGCTACGGCTACAAGCGTGACGTCGTCGGCCTCTTTCGACTTGGCCTCCAGGTTCGCCTTCAGTGCCAAGACGACTTCGGCGTGCTCGCGGCATTCTTTCTCCGCTCCTCCTCCAGCCGAGTTATCCTCTCGGCGACTTCGTCTTCCTTATTCTGGAGCTGAGTCTTCCAAGACTCGGCCTCCGCACAGGCCTGCTCCAGTTGATTCTCGGCCCTTTCCTAGGCCTCGGTGGCCACCCGAACCAACTCCTTTTGGCCGTCCAGTTCAGACCGCAGCCGAATGTTCGCCCCGATAAGGGCGTCAATGTCGGCCTCGAGGTCTCGCTACACCGAGGCTACCTTCCCCGCGGCTAAGTGATCCGTGGCTCTGTCCACATCCTGAAGCTTTCCCTGGATGTGGGTCTAGCGACGAGCGAGAGCCTCACACATGATGACGGTTTGAAACGAGGAACAAAAGTGTAAGATGAGACAGTAAGTAAAGAAGTGAGACAACAAGACCGAGATATCGAAGTCTGCTCACCTGGACGGCGTGGCGGACACACTGTCTCGAGAGACCCTCTGAGGACAGCTCTCGGGTCTCGTCTTAGGCCATGGGAATGGCCATGCCCTGTTGGGATCGCTGTGTCGGGATCCGACCAAAAACGCAGCGGAACAAAATATTTCGGGATCGGATCCATCCCGTTTCGATTAACAAAATAAAACCGGAGTAAATCAGATTTACCTTGCACGGATTCGAATCCGCATTCGTTTTCCAGTTCCGTCGGAGCGATGCCGCAAGCCGCGCAGGTGTCCGGCCTCTAGCGGTATCCACGCGGTTCTCCTCGCGATGGATCGTCCTTGCTTCCTCGCTCGATTCGACGTTCGTGGATCCCGTCTGACTTCGCGTAATCCGCCGCGACATGCGGATTTGGAATCTCCTGTCGGACGAAAGGCGGAGCAGTCGGGAATCGAAGCTGAGCCTCCAGATGGCCGCCTCGAGTCGCACGCCCAGAGAGGAGAGAGAGAAAAAGAACGACGGCTAGGTTAGGGTTGCTGGCCCCCGACGTAGTATCCGTTCTTTTATAATAAGTCTGTTTGTGATTTTTCGTAAAAACCCAGACTTATTCGAAATCCTGTCAGATTATCCATCGACTTGAAAACCTTTTGCGTGTGACCTTCTAGCCCCAAATACCAGTCCAGTTAATAGCCCATTAAGCCCAGTAACTCTTTACTGACCCACTGAATTAATTAATATCCTCATATTCAATTAATCAGCCGAATTTAATGTCCTACAATAAATTCGGACGGACTTCCGATCACGTTGGATGCCAAGCAACATCGCGTGATCCTGGATGGCACTGGGGTTATCGCAACCCTCTATTGGAACCTTTCCGTCATTGGTTAGCGCGTGGATATAATCCTTCATCCGTACAATGTTCCCGAATCGACCTAGGATATGGTTTACTATTAAACCCTATTCGGTCGATTCACTTGAATCAGATGCCGCTAATTTGAATCCGATAACTCCTTATCGAACACAGAGTCAGCCATGGCCAGGGACTTTAAGCGCATCATTCCCGGAACATTATCTCTCAAACTTTCGAGAGCGGATGATCCCGTATTGAACACATAATTACCTTCGAGGGTATTTCCCTGAACTCGATCGCTTGACTTATTAATAACCCATAGTTAGGGATTCGTTAGTCAAGGTCAGTCCAGAAAGTTACTAACAAGATATCTTTGGTGTCTCAGGTCCAAGGATCATCTACGCAACCGTGACAAAAGAATCGAGCTGGTTAACAGTGAGGTGTTTACCATTCAACGATTCATAGTCGGATCAGTTCAGTGAACTCATTCGCCAATCAACACTTACAGGTCCAGCATAGTGTCTCCACACAAGTGACTTATAAGATCAATCACCCTCATCATATGAGCTGAAGTAACCTATACTAGTCTATCCAGATATTCGATGTCCTATCTCAAACATCCTATGACTAGGAACAATTAAGAACATGTGTTTATAAGTCTTTGGTCCCGTAATTATGATCTCATTATAATCCGAAGACTGTTGCACATGTTCATGGACTTCATCGTGATACGATAAACATAAATCGAATTAATTACACACAATGAATTAATGCCATTTATTAATAAACTGAATCAATACATAGTATCGGATTGACTTTGAGACCATTTAATACTAACATGCCCCGGGTGAGGCGGATGCACGTCCGGGAGTCTGCCAGGCTGTCATCCACAAAGACTCCCATATCCAGACGCCAGGGCTGATGCCCATACTCCCGGGACATGTGGGTCCCGGCCGCTCCGAACGGGTACGATAGCCCCGTATCCATCGCCGCTGCCGTGGCCGAAGGGGAGTCGCCCCTCTGCGGCCGGGGAGGAGATGCTGTGAGCGGCGCATCCCGCCTCGCAGCCGACTTCTTGGCCGCCCGGGCGGACTCCCTCTCGCCGTGGTCCACCCGCCGCTTCCTCCTTTCGGAGTGTTCACTCCCGTAGGCAACTGCCTTGCCCTTCTCTCGTCGCTCCCTTTCGAGAGCAGCCGCGGCCGCCCGTCCTTCGGCGGAGGCAGCCGTTTGTCGGGCCGGAGATGTGTCCGACACCGATATGACGTCGGCCGACCTTCCTTCGGCGGGCCGCGACTTGGACGGACGGGAAGGCGCAGATCGCTGGGAGATCCGAGCCATGAGCGATCTGAGACCGGTCATATCTGAAAGGAGAGCAAAAAGAGTTAGATTTGAAACTCAGCAACAATTATATGACCCAAGGCCGACTTACCCTCAGCGAGAGCTTCGACACCCTCATTGAGTGGGCGGCGGGTCTCGGCCGGGGCCCTGCGCGCGGTCGTGGTAGCCCTCGCCGAGGTAGTCCCAGGAACCCTTGCCGCTGTCTTTCCCGGAGCCTGACCCGAAGGTAAATAGGGAGCGGCTCGGGCAGGAGGATTTGACGGATCCGGCCAGGCCCCCATTCCGACGAGCCTGTCCTCGTCCTCTAAAACTCCTTTATGTTGAAGGAGGCGTCGTCCACAAATAAATGGGCGCTGGCGAGCTGTTCAGGACTGAGTGTGGGGGGCTCGGAAACGCCCTCGCCCAAAGGCCTCCACTCAGTAGGAAAGGGCCAGACACCCAAATGCCTCTCAGGGAGAGACACGAAGAAGAAGCCCTTCTTCCAGTGATGAATGGACGAGGGCTTCCCGGAAAAAATGCTCCGGCCAAAGCGAGGAATGAAACAGAACCAAGAAGATTTTCCCTGGGGTTTGATTTTGAAGAGACAACGAAAAATATTTACAGAAGGGACGAGACCAAATATGGAATTAAAAACTAAGAAAGTATATACAGTCTGCCAATAGTTCGGAAAGAACTGAGACGGAGCCAATCCGTAGAAGTTTAAAAGGTTGATGATGAAAGGGTGTAGAGGGAGACGAAACCCAGCCCGAAAGCTGTGTTCGTAGATAGAGAAAGAACCCGGTCGGGAAGAGTTGGCTCTCGTGTTCTTCCCAGGACGGATAGGTGTCATCTAAGACGGAAGAAGAAAGTGATTTGCCACGTCGATCACTGCTTTGACGCTAAGATGAGAGGCCGCGTTCGAGACCTGCTCGGCCGGACGACGGCCGATACGGAGGGCTCGGCAGGAGCAGGGATTGATTCGGTTTCGTTCGCCATATCAGAAGCAAAGGAGTTCAAGGAGAAAGGGGACAATAGAGAAGGTTGAGGAAGAATAGGTTTAGACGAAGAGCAGGATGAACTGCTCTCGACGGAGAAGGAACTCCTGGACGTATATTGCAAAAACAGACGAAGCCGGAACTGAGGCTTACCCTCAGATCAGGAAATCCCTAGCGATTGACGAGACGCTCTCGAATGACCTCAATAGAACACTCACAGTCGAAGAAGAAGGGACGCTCGCGGAACTAGTCGCAGAATCGCTCTGGCGCAAGAACTTCAGGGGGAGAGCACATGAACAGTTCTGAGGCAAATGAGCCGGTATTTATAGGAGAACCTCGAAAGGTTGGATGGCGGATCAACGGTTGAGATCCTTCAGCCCTTCGGCTACTCCTCCTTCAGATGTCCCCCGTGTGTCCCGTCCTTCCTAATGATGACGAGTGGGCCGCACGTTCGAAAAGAAGCAATCAACGGCTGAAAACAACCTAACTTTCGGCTACCCCTCCGGATGTTCGCCACGTGTCCCTGATCCTCATGCAGGAAGCCGAAGTGGCGGTCATCCGAGTGAGTCCTCGTGCAGAGAGCCGAAGTGGCGGTATTCCGAGTGATAGCAATCGACGGTGTAGATCTCCTAGCCATACAGTAATCCCTCAGATGCTCGCCATGTGGCCTATGCTCCTCGCGGAGCGAGCCTATTGGCGGGAGATTCAAAATTATTTCCGCCATCACTTGGCACCCAAATGTTTGAACTTTCGGCTTCAGACGAAGACGTTGGTCACAAACTCTCGGCTTCAGACGATGACATTGGTCACAAACTCTCGGTTTCAGACGAAGGTTGTCTATTGTCCGAACCCAAGTATTCTTCTAAGAGGATTCAGATCTTACTCTCGACATCTCACAAACAATATAGAATGACGAGAGTATGGGGCCCTGTGATGGAGGAGAATCCGATTAGGCCCAACAGCTGAGGCCAGTCCAACTGGAGACAGGGTCGGGGGGCATTCGGCCCATGACACAAGTTAAACAGAATCGGCCCAGATGCCATATTGAGTCAGCACAGTTCCGGCCCACATAACGGGTTCGATTACCAAACTACAGTATTCGGTCCAATCCAAGCGCATGATGAGCCGAGATGGGTCCGGCCCATTTCGGTCGACTTCTAGCAGGCCTTCGGCCTATTAATGCGGGGTATTTTCACGATTTCCTGTTAAATCCCCAAACATAGTCTTATATCGGCTGCCATAAGAAAGGAACCCTCATCCCCTGCTATAAAAGAGACGTTATTCACTGCGAAAAAGGTACACCATAAGCCCTCAAGCTTCTTCTTCCTTCTAAATATTAAGTCTTTCCGTCGAGATTGACTTTACCATCAGAGGGGGTTCCCCTAGGCCGAGACCCAGGACCCTTCCTAACTGGTTCCTTATGTTAGGTTTAGGTGGCCTACAAGTCAATCTGACTGTGTAAATCTCGTTCATTTATTAATATAATGGCATAATATTTATTATGTGTAAATCGCATTAATTATCGTTTCATAATGAAGTCCGTGAATATGTGCTATAGTGATCAGATTATGATGAGATCATACTGATGAGACTGATCACTTAAACACACATATTCTTAATTGTTCATAGTCGGAGGATATCCGAGAAGGACATCGGATATCCGGTTAGACAAGTACATATTACTCCTGCTCATATGATGAGGGTGACTGATCTCATAAGTCAGTTGTGTGGAGACACTAAGGCGAATTTGTAGGTGCTCATTGAGAATGAGTTCACTGAATTGATCCGACTGAATCGCTGGATGGTATTGTACCTCACTGTCAACCAGCTTGATTCTATTGTCGCAGTTGCGTGGATGGTTCTCGGACCTGAGACACCAAGAACACCTTGTCGGTGGACTTCTGTGCTTTGACCTTGGTTTACGAATCTCTAGCCACGGGATTCTAAAATGCCAAGGACTAGGTACAGCGGAATACCGTCGAAGGGAATTGTGTGTCAATAAGGAATCATTCGCTCTCGGTACTTAGAGAGAGAATGCTCTAGGAAGGATGCGCGAAAGTCTCTGGCCAGGGCGGACGATAATATCGGGAAATGAGTTTTCCGATATTTATCAGCGGCATCAAATCCAAGTGAGTCGACCGGTTAGGGTTTGACAGCACGCCATATCCTGAGTTGACTCGAGAGCATTGTACGAATGAAGGATTATATCCACGCGGTAACTATCGGCGGAAAGGTTCCAAGAGTGGGTTACTTAACCCCGATACCTTCTGGGTTCACACAGTGTTGCTTGGCACCCAACGTGATCGGAGGCCCGGTCGAATTCGATGTGCGACATCAATTCGATTGATTAATTAATTAATAAAGGGTTATTAATTGATTAATAAAGCCAGTGAGGAGTCACTGGGCTTGTTAGGCCATTAACTGGACTGGTAATTAGGTCTAGAAGGTCACACGCAAATGATTCTCAAGGCGATGGATAAATAAGTGGGTTTTATATAAACCGGGGTTTTTATGAAAAATCGTGCGGTTAGTATAAAACATAGCGAACGGGCTGAGCAGGCTAAGCTGCTGCTAACCCTAGCCGCCCCTCCTCTGTTTCTCTCTCTCTCTGGCGTCCCAGACAGATCCAGATCTGCTTTGCCGCTTCTCCGACTCTCGTTCGACAGAAAATCGTCCGCACGTTGCGGCGATCGTTGCGGCAACCAGCGGAGGTTTCGTGGGCTGCGAAGAACGAGGAACGTGAGGATATCCATCGTGAGGAGGATCGCGTGGACTTCACTAGAGGCTAGGACTTGCGCGGCTTGCGGTGTCGCACCGACGAAACCGAACGGTTGCGGATTCGAATCTGCACATGGTGAGAACCGATAATCCGATTATCGTGATTTTTAGTTTTTCGAAACGGGAATGGATCTCCGTTTTTATTTTATTTTCCGCTGCGCGGGAAATCCGGAGAAACCCGAGAAACCAACAGTGGTATCAGAGCCAGGTTCCACTGTTTCTCGTCCCGTTTCGGTCTCCGAAATTAATTTTTCATGACTTATTCCATGCTTTAACTTCGATTAATTGTTGGATTTGTGTTCATGTGATGAACACGGTTAATTTGACTAATATTCTGCAATTTTTGAAATTAATTTTGGGATTTTCGGAGTTCTTCATGAGATGATGAACAGGGCCTTTTCGGCGGCTTCGTACGTGCCTCCCAAGCGTTGGGATGGCGGGCCAGATCTCCGGATCTCTTGGTGATAGTCACCACTGCCCACTGGGCATGTTAGCCGGTGCCAGGGTGGCCTTGAAGAGCTGCAAAATCGAGCCCAAAGTTGGTCTTAAACCCTGAAAAACCAGATTTTCGGGGGAGATCACAAGGGCTCGGCTGGTCATTGTTTGGCCATCGCCGGCGGCCCTGCCGGCGCCGGGGGCACCTCCGGCCGGGGCCTGTGCCGTGGGGGGGCACGGCCGCCGGCGTCCCAGCCGCTGCAGCCGCCGGCCTCCTTCCCTGCAACTTTAGGGTTTCTGGTGGTGGGCGACGGATTGAAGATGGGGGTGGGCCGCCCTGTTCCGACCCGGTCGGATCAGGCGGGGGCCGGGCCCGAGCCCCTGGCTGAGCCAGGGCTCGAGTCTGGTCGGGCCCGAGCCCCTAGGCGAGCCAGGGCTCGATCCCGGTCGAGCCTGGCCGAGCCAGGGCTTGAGCCCGGTCGAGCCAGGGCCAGGGCCATTTTGCCTAATGGCTGAGCCATATTCCTCTTTCCATTAATCCTAATTAAACCTCTTTAATCCCATTAGTCCATTTAATAAAAAATGACATTACATTTTAATTTTAATTCAAAATTTGTTTTGAAAAAATTTAAAATTATTATTCAATTTTATTTAATTGGGCTATTATTAATGATTTTGAATCATTATGTCAATTAAGGATTTATTATTAATTAGAAATTAGTTGTGAATTAATTGAGGTTAATATTAATTTAAGTGTTAAATTAATTATTAACCTTAATTTGTCTAATTTTAAGAGTTAAAATTAGTAGTCAATAATTATTAATCTAATCATTAGATTATTAATTATTAATACATCTAATTGTTAATTATTAATTTAAGTTAGTTATTAATTTAATAGTTAAATTAATAATTAACTTAGATAACTAATTTAAATGTTAAATTAGTGGTCCTTCATTAATTATTGTTAGTCATTAATTTAATAGTTAAATTAATGATAACTTTAATTATTTAATCTAAGAGTTAGATTAATTAATTAATTATTAATTACTTAGTCTTAATTGTTAGTTTAAGAGTTAAATTAATAATTAACATTAATTTACTTATCTAAATATTAGATTAGTAATTAATAATTAATTATAATTGATTATTAATTTAAGTGTTAAATTATTAATCAACTTTATTGGACTAGTCTAAGAGTTAGATTAGTTATTAATAGTCTAATTGTTAGATTATTAATGGGGTTTCAATCTAATTGTTAGATTGATTATTAGAATTGTTCTAATTTGCATGGAATAATATGAAATTTATTAATTCAGAGTGTGTGCACATGTGATGTGCGTTTTAATGCTTTTAAATTAGATTTAATTGCATGTTAAGTTAATTAAAAGTATTTTCGAAATTCAAATACCAATTTTGATTGGATTCCAGTTTTTGAAAGCCAAAATTATTTATTTTGAAAACTCTTTTATTTTAGCCATGTGATGCGCTATATCATGTGTGGATGTTTAAAACACACCGTGATCATGGATATGTACTTAATTAATTATTCATGTGATGAATGGATTGTGTGGATCGTGGATGTATGATTATTTATTAATTGTTAGTAAATAGAGGTCTGCGTGCCTCTCTCTCTCTCATACTCCGATGTACTTCTACCTCATTCTCTCTTGTACTCGCCATAAGGCCTTCTTCAATTTATTTGTAATTTTAGAATTAAATGTAATCTGATCGAGGCAACCGAGGAAGGAGCGAGAACGATCCACAACTGCAACTAGGAAGGCGAAAAGATGGAGATCTCTTGCCTATATGTTTGCAGGTCTATCTAATGTAAATGTTATGTTAGATTGTGTGTGCGTTTGACTGTTGGCTCCAGTCAAACCCACTGTGCTATCCATGACCACACTAAAGACATGTATGTGATGCATTATTTTCTTTTGATTATGAATCAAAGTAGGTATAGTATTTAGTAAATGTATACAATATATTTATATACTATCACCTAGGAGAGACCAAGATAAAAGTTATCTAAATATCCTCAGATAAACTCTAAGCCGTAACGCGAGTAGTTAAGAACTTACCGCGTGATCCACCATCGTTATAGTCATAGGATTCAAATCACTTTAGGCAAGTTTGTTGTGCTATCTACAAGGCCTGTTTAATTGGGAGGAGAAACTATGGTTATGGCATTAGATGCCTATATGATCGGGGTAGAGGAACCATGTAGCTTTTTTGTGCTATCCACAAGGACTGCATGCAAATCTATACTCGTCGCGTAACAATGGTTAGCTTAGATCAGAATTAATGGTTTGTTGTGCTATCCACAAGGCCATTAAATCTTTGGAGACCGAAGCTATAATCAGATATTGCAAGGAGTTGCAAGTCCTATGAGTTGGGTGCTCTCTGATTGTATTACAGTTTGTTGTGCTATCCACAAGGCTGTAGTGCAAGTCATTGAGATTTTGATTCCAATTAGGACACTGTCGGCGTCTCCCGTTCTGTATAACTGAGGGTTATACAGTCCGTCGAAAATTAGTGGGAGTTAAACTTGAACAAAAGACCATGTCTTGTTTTAAATTTTAATAATTGAACATCTGCTAAATAGATTTTACTTATCTCATGCAGAGAATTATGTTGTCGAATAGCCCACTCCGCGGCATACTTGATGCCCTTTGGACTTACCTGATCTACTCAGATTGGTTCAGAAACTTGAAGAATGTCTTCAGATATGAACATATTGACTTTGTCCCTAGAGCTAATCTTCCTGCTGAATCGGCATTAGATGCCCCTGAAGCCGAGATGAAAGCTAACGATAAAAGATCGAAGGACAAAAGCAAAAGAATAGTAAAGGGTGACTGCTTCTATTATAAGCAGTATGGTCACTGGAAGAGGAACTGCAAGGAGTTCCTCAACGATAAAGCTCATGGAAAGGTGAAGTTATATGAAGCTTCATATATCTATATGATAGATATCAATTTGTCAGTTAGAGATTCCACATCTTGTGTATTAGATACCGGATGTGCTTCTCATCTCTGCCATGATGTGCAGATGCTGACAAGTAAGCACAAGCTGAGACAAGGCGAGGTGGAATTGAGGCTAGGAAATGACGCAAAAGTTGCGGCGATTGCTGTTGGGACAACAAACCTCAGGCTTCTATCAAGAGACGCCTTACTATTAGAAGATTGTTATTATGTTCCTAGCATAATAAAGAACATCATATCAGTATCTTGTTTAGACAAGATGGGATATAGGTTGTCTATTGAGAATAGAAGTTGTTCGATTTATTATAGTAATAAATCAATAGCTTCGGCATCTTTAGTCAACGGTCTATATCTCTTAGATGTTTCTTATTACAATCTTCAAATTGATAATGTTCTTAAGAAGAGTAAGAATTGTGTGAACCAAGCCTACATGTGGCATTGTAGATTTGGACACATTGGCGAAAGCAGGTTGCAAAAGTTGCACAAGCATGGTTACTTAACTGCATTCGATTACGAATCGTTTGCAATATGTGAATCTTGCCTTATGGGAAAGATGGCAAAATCTCCGTTTAATGGACATGGAGAACGTGCCAAGGACTTTCTGGAACTAATACATTCGGATGTATGTGGTCCCATGTCCACCCAAGCCAAAGGTGGCTACTCATACTTCATCACGTTCACCGATGACTTCTCAAGATTCGGCTATGTGTACTTAATGAAGTACAAGTTGGAAGCATTTGAGAAGTTCAAGGAGTTCAAGAATGAGGTAGAGAAGTAGTTAGAAAAGAGTATTAAAGCTCTTCGATCAGATCGAGAAAGAGAATACTTGAGTACTAATTTCACACAATTCTTAAAGGATAATGGTATCCTTT
The DNA here is from genome assembly GCA_030544215.1 of Zantedeschia hybrid cultivar. Lineage (NCBI taxonomy): Eukaryota > Viridiplantae > Streptophyta > Magnoliopsida > Alismatales > Araceae > Zantedeschia > Zantedeschia hybrid cultivar. Next base: position 55,010,169 of record JARZZO010000002.1, on the reverse strand, counting down.
CTCAGTTAACCCCTCCATATACACCACAGATGAATGGTGTATCAGAAAGGAGGAATCGCACCTTGTTGGACATGGTGCGATCCATGATGAGCTTTTCGGGATTACCAGTGTCCCTTTGGGGGTATGCTCTAGAGTCAGCAGCATACCTACTGAACAGAGTACCCAGCAAGTCTGTGGCCTTTACTCCATATGAGATATGGAAAGGCAGGAAACTAGAATTTAAACATGTTAAAGTCTGGGGTTGTTCTGCTCATGTAAAGAGGCATGATCCAGACAAGCTGGAATCACGAACTGATAAATGCAGGTTTGTAGGATATCCAAAAGAAACCTTTGGATACTATTTTTACCATCATGATGAACAAAAGGTGTTTGTCGCCAGGAAAGCTGTATTCTTAGAAGAGGAATACCTTCTCCAGGAGGACAGTGGGAGTAAAGTAGTACTGGAAGAGATTCCAGATCCCCAAACAGCTGCATTATCATCAGATGAGATATCAGTTCCTGAATCTGTTCTGGTACACACAAATGAGCCTCGTAGATCTAGTAGAGTACCTAGACTGCCCGAACGATATGTAGGACATATCACTGAAGGTGAGTCTAAGGTAGAATATAATGAGGATGATGATCTTAAAACCTACCAAGAGGCCATAGAAGGCCCAGAATCCGGGAAATGGCGAGAAACCATGAACTCAGAAATCCAGTCCATGTACGCCAACCAAGTTTGGAACTTGGAGGACTTGCCCGAGGGTATTGTACCCATCGGTTGCAAGTGGATCTTTAAGAGAAAGATCGGTGCTGATGGACGAATCGACACTTATAAGGCAAGGTTGGTGGCAAAGGGATATCGTCAAAGGCAAGGAATTGACTATGACGAGATTTTCTCACCAGTTGCCATGATAAAGTTGATCAGAGTTCTACTCGTCATTGCTGCACATTTTGATTATGAAATCTGGCAGATGGATATGAAGACTGCCTTTCTCAATGGTAACCTTGAGGAAGAGGTGTATATGATACAACCAGAAGGTTTTACATCCAAAGAATCTCTAGATAAAGTGTGCAAACTTCAGAGGTCCATTTATGGACTGAAGCAGGCTTCCCGGAGCTGGAACATAAGATTTGACGAGACTGTCAAGTCTTATGACTTCATTAAGAATGAAGATGAGCCTTGTGTGTACAAGAAGACCAGTGGGAGTGCAGTCACTTTCTTAGTTCTTTACGTAGATGACATACTACTCATTGGGAATGATGTAGCTATGATGTCATCAGTAAAGATCTGGCTGTCGAGAAACTTCTCCATGAAGGATTTTGGAGAAGTATCTTACGTATTGAGAATACGGATCTATAGAGATAGATCAAAGAGGATGCTTGGAATGACCCAATCCTTGTACATAGATACTATAGTCAAAAGGTTTGGCATGGAAAATTCCAAGAGAGGTCTCATACCGATGAGACATGGAATTAGTCTTTCAAAGGAGCAGTGTCCTAAGACTCCTAATGAGAGGGCATTCATAGATAGAATACCCTATGCCTCTGCCATAGGATCTATCATATATGCCATGCTATGCACACGGCCTGATGTTGCATTTGCTCTGTGTTACGAGCAGATTTTAGGCTGATCCAGGCGCAGAGCACTGGAAGGCAGTGAAATGTATCTTTAAGTATTTGAGAAGAACTAATGATATGTTTCTTTTCTATGGAGGAGGTGACTTGAAACTACGAGGCTTTACTGACTCGAATTTCCAGTCGGATCCAGATGATAGCAAGTCTACATCTGGATTCATGTTTACTTTGAATGGAGGCGCAGTGTGCTGGAAGAGTTCCAAGCAAGTAACCACTGCAGATTCGACGACTGAAGCTGAGTACATCGCTGCAGCTGAAGCCGCCAAGGAAGCAGTGTGGTTGAAAAAATTCATCACCGACCTCGGCGTAGTTCCCAGCATCTCTGAGCCTGTTCCGCTGTTGTGTGACAACAATGGAGCGATTGCGCAAGCGAAAGAGCCGCGGTCTCATCAGAAATCGAAGCATATTCTGAGGCACTTTCATCTTATCAGAGAGTTCATATCCAGAGGAGATGTAGTAGTGGAAAGAGTTCCATCCGTCGACAATGTAGCAGATCCACTGACGAAGCCGTTGGCTCAAATTGTGTTTGAGCGTCACCTAGAGTCTATAGGCTTATTGTATAAAGGTGATTGACTTTAGTCTAAGTGGGAGATTGTTAGGTTTGGGTGGCCTACGAGCCAATCTGACTGTGTAAATCTCATTCATTTATTAATATAATGGCATAATATTCATTATGTGTAAATCGCATTAATTATCATTTCATAATGAAGTCCGTGAATATGTGCTATAGTGATCAGATTATGATGAGATCATACTAATGAGACTGATCACTTAAACACACATATTCTTAATTGTTCATAGTCGGAGGATATCCGAGAAGGACATCGGATATCCGGTTAGACTAGTATAGATTATTCCTGCTCATATGATGAGGGTGACTGATCTCATAAATCACTTGTGTGGAGACACTAAGGCGAATCTGTAGGTGCTCATTGGAGAATGAGTTCACTGAAATGATCCGACTGAATCGCTGGATGGTATTGTACCTGACTGTCAACAAGCTTGATTCTATTGTCGCAGTTGCGTGGATGGTCCTCGAACTTGAGACACCAAGGACACCTTGTCGGTGGACTTCTGTGCTTTGACTTTGGTTTACGAATCTCTAGCCACGGGATTCTAAAACGCCAAGGATTGGGTACAACGGAATACCGTCGAAGGGAATTGTGTGTCAATAAGGAATCATTCGCTCTCGGTACTTAGAGAGAGAATACTCTAGGAAGGATGCGCGAAAGTCTCTGGCCAGGGCGGACGATAATATCGGGAAATGAGTTTTTCGATATTTATCAGCGGTATCAAATCCAAGTGTGTTGACCGGTTAGGGTTTGACAGCACGCCATACCTTGACTTGACTTGAGAGCATTGTACGAATGAAGGATTAAATCCACGCGGTAACTGTTAGCGGAAAGGTTCCAAGAGTGGGTTACTTAACCCCGATACCTTCCAGGTTTACGCGGTGTTGCTTGGCACCCAACGTGATCGGAGGCCCAGTTGAATTCGATGTGCGACATCAATTCGATTGATTAATTAATTAATAAAGGGTTATTAATTGATTAATAAAGCCAGTGAGGAGTCACTAGACTTGTTGGGCCATTAACTAGACTGGTAATTGGGCCTAGAGAGTCACACACAAATGATTCTCAAAGCGATGGATAAATAAGTGGATTTTATATAAACCGAGAGTTTTTATGAAAAATCGCGCGGTTAGTATAAAACATAGTGAACGGGCTGAGCAGGCCAAGCTGCTACTAACCCTAGCCGCCCCTCCTCTATTTCTCTCTCTCTCTCTGGTGTCCTAAACAGATCCAGATCTACTCCGCCACTTCTCCGACTCCCGTTCGACGGGAAATCGTCCGCGCGTTGCGGCGACCGGCGGAGGTTTCGTGGGCTGCGAAGAACGAGGAACGTGAGGATATCCGTCGTGAGGAGGATCGCGTGGACTTCGCTAGAGGCCGGGCACTTGCGCGGCTTGCGGTGTCGCACCGTCAGAACCGAACGATTGTGGATTCGAATCCGCACACGGTGAGAACCGATAATCCAATTATCGTGATTTTTAGTTTTTCGAAACGAGAACGGATCTCCGTTTTTATTTTATTTTCCGTTGCGCGGGAGATCCAGAGAAACCCGAGAAACCAACACCTTCTTCACACAGGAGTTTCAGCCTCGTTTCTGCCTACCTCTCGGTCCGGATCCCTCTCGGTCACTAGTCATCCGGCTGACATTCGGATTTTGATCTCGGAATCCGACAGTGATAGCCTCGGCTACATCAATATCTATGTCTCCTATTAATTCTCTCTCTCCTCCTCTTTCTCATTAATTCTCTCTCTCACCATCTCTCTCTCCCCCTCTCTCTCATTAATTATCTCTCTCTCCCTTCTCTCTCTCTTTACTTCTCTCCCTCTCCCCTCTCTCTCTGTCTAAGTATTATTATTATTATGATCTTTTTTCACATTTTTTTCTCTCCCTATTAATACTCCTATCTCCTATTTTTTTTGTCCTCTATTATTATTATTGTTGTCGTTGTTGTTGCAATCTTTGAGATAATAATAACTAATTTTAAAATTATTATTATTATTTAGTATTATTATAATATTTTTATGAGATAATAATAACTAATTTTAATATAATTATTAAAAATTAATAACAAATTGACATCTCATAGGATAATGATAACTAATTTTGATATTATTATTATTATCCCTCTTTCTTTTCTTTCACATTTTTCTCTCTCCCTATTAATATTTTTATCTCCAATTTTTCTATCCCCTATTATTATTGTCGTTGTTGATGCAATCTAAGATAGTCTTATGAGATAATAATAATAAATTTTGATATTATTATTATTGTTGTGAAAAATATTATTATTAATTAATATTATTATCAATGAGACTAGTCTTTCTCTCAATTTTCTCACTCATATTATTATTATTATTATTATTATTATTGTTGTTGTTGTTGTTATTGTTATTATTATTAATGTTGGGACAATCTTTTGAGATGATAATACTAAATTTTGATATTTATTATCATTATTGGGATAGTCTCACAGGATAATAATAACTAATTTGTTGTTAACGAGACCAGTCTCTCTCTCATTTTTCTCCAAATCTATATTTCAATACAATATTTATTAGGATAATCTCATGCGATAATAATAATAACCTTCAGTTCACTTTTTAGTTTTCTCTCTCAATTTATATTTCAATTGAATATAATGGTTCTAAACTTTTAATGTATACCAAACAATTATTCTAATATTCATAGAAAAAATGTTAGTATTTTTTAATATATATTCTTCTATAATTTTTTTTCATTCCTTCAAAAAATATAAAAGATTAACTTCACTTATATTAATTATAATTTTTTTATTTAAATGTTAACTGGTCGTGCATCGCACGGGATTGCAACTAGTATATATAAAACATATAAAAGAAAGTTTTCTAGTGCCACATGTCAACATCAGAATTATCTGTTTCCCGCCTAAACTCTCTCTCTCTCTCTCTCTCTCTTTTCCCTGTTAATATTTATATCCCTTATTAATTCTCTCTCATTAATTCTCTCTCTCCTTCTCTTTCTTATTAATGCTCTCTCTCACCATCTCTCTCTCCCCCTCTCTCTCATTAATTATCTCTCTCCCCCCTCTCTCTCTTTCCCCTCTCTCTCTACCTAAGGAGTAGTAGTAGTATTATCATATTTCACATTTTTCTCTCTCCCTATTAATATTTCTATCTCCTATTTTTTCTGTCCCTTATTATTATTATTATTGTTATTGTTATTGTTACAATCTCTTGAGATAATAATAACTAATTTTAACATTGTTATTATTATTATTACTATTATGGTAGTTTCAAGGGATAGTAATAATTAATTTAGATATTATTATTATTATTATTATTATTATTAAAAAGTAATATCAAAATAGTAGTCTCATGGGATAATGATAATTAACTTTATTATTATTATTATTATTACTATTATTATCATTATTATTATTATCATCATCTCTTTCTCATTTTTCTCTCTCCCTATTAATATTTTTATCTCCTATTTTTCTATCCCCTATTATTATTATTATTATTGTTGTTGCATTCTTTTGAGATAATAATAGCTAATTTTGACATCATCATCATTATTATTATTGTTATTGTTATTATTATTATTATTATTATTATTGAGAAAGTCTCATGAGATAATAATGATCAATTTTGATATTATTATTATTATTTTTAAAATAATAATAATAATAATAATAATAATTAATAAGACCAGTCTCTCTCACTTTTCTCACTCATATTATTATTATTATTATTGTTGTTGTTATTGCTATTATTATTATTAATATTGGAACAATCTTTTGAGATAATAATAATAAATTTTGATATTTATTATTATTATTATCGGGATAGTCTTATGGGATAATAATAACTAATTTCCTTATTAATGAGACCAGTCTCTCTCTCATTTTTCTCCCAATCTATATTTTAACACAATATTTATTGAGATAATTCGTGTGATAATAATAATAACCTTCAGTTCACTTTTTAGTTTTCTCTCTCAATCCATATTTCAATTAGATATAATGATTCTGAACTTTTAATGTTTACCAAACAACTAAGCTAATATTTATAGAAAAAAATGTTAGTCTTTCTGAACATATGTTCTTCTATAATTATTTTATTCATTCATTAAAAAAGTATAAAAGATTAACTTCACTTATATTAATTATAATTTTTTATTCAAATATGTTAACTAGTGCATCGCATGGGATTGCAACTAATATTATTGAATAGAATAAAAGTGCGAGATACTACACATGTAGTCTGTACTAGTTTTACACGCTCCACACCTATTATTTTAAGACTTTAAAGTACTTTATCAAGTTTTAGAAATACATATATTAAACTTAAATGTTCAACTTTATTATTTCAAGAATATATATATATATATATATATAATGAACTTTTAATTATGAATGGTTTAGTTTTTTTTTTTTGGTACTTGGGTGGCCCACATACCATTATAAAAACCATGTATTGTCCTTTGTAATAAAATAATTTAAAGTTTTTTCTTTTTCACGTTCCTTTCTTTGAGCTTCAAGACCTCATCTTTCTTAAAAGAGCTCATCTTTATTTCTAAAATGTTTAAACCAAATTTTTTACACGCACTTAAAAGTTCAAATTCTCTATGAGTCAACAATGTGTTTGGATATACACAAAAAAGTGAAGCAATTCTTCCTTAGTTAACTTTTTAGATTTAATTTTCTCTTAGTCTAGAAGGTGTAGGTAGGGGTAGACAAATCCGAGCATCACATACCCATATAGATAATGACTTTTTAGATGTTTCTTCGTGTACTTTAATGTCAACTTGCTTATTTGTCATTATGAAAAATTACTTCTATACCCACCCTTTCATAAACTTTTAGATGTCACGATATTTTAAAAAGTTGGAAATGTTTCAGAGATCACAAATAGGGGAATGCACTATATCAACCCCTATATTAAGACATTGAATCGGATTTTGTGCGGATGAAATCACTATAAACATTTCTTTAAGAATATTTTAAGAAAATAAATATCTATATAAAATATATATGATTATGATTTTTTTAGAAATGCAATCAATTATGATACATGCTTGTGCAATTAGGGGTCATATTGAATATCGATTTCTTGAATTTTTTTATTTTTTAGTTTTGTTAAAAACAACTTTATTTACTTTAAAAAAAATTGATGGAGAGGATCGAGCCTCATCTAACAAGCAAACTCCGAACAGAATGGAAGAATATGATCACAACTGGGGTGCTGCTAAGAGGATCTCGAAGAATCCATTACGGTACTAATCCTTTCTTAAATAAGAACACCTTCAATTATGGACTCGATGGACGAAATCTCATGGAAAACTACTTTTGCTTATTAGAATCAGCCCCTAGCAAGGTCCTGGACTACTATATAAGGACCCCATGTCCAATCTCCAAAGGTACGCTCTCCAGAACCCAAGCAACCCTAGCTTGCTTCTTCCTTTCCTAGTTTTTTGACTTAAGCATTGGAGAGGGATCCCTTGGTTCATTATCGGAGGCCTTTTGATAGTGTTCTTTCTTGCAAGCTCGCTCCTTAGTAGCCTTCTGATCTACAATAGAAGGCATCTGATCGTGGTAGACGAGATTTCGCTCCATGATGTTTTTGTGTCGTCTGTGGAAACACACAAGAAGCCATGGCGAGGGCCAATAACAGCAAGACATGCAAGTAGAAGGAATTCATAACCAAGAACGTGGTGCCCCCGCTACCACCACCCACTATTGAAGTCCAGGGCATAGGCGAACTAGGCAGTGAAGGCAACAATGCCTTTCTCCTGAAAATATGCTTTCGCTTCCTCAGGGACATGATTTGGGGGCCTTGGTCAACATGATCCAACATCTTAAAGCTAAGGTTGATTGCCTTGAGGGGTAGACCCACTGATGATGAGGTTGCTCGAGGAGCCCCCAAGTCAGTCACTGTAGCACCCATCACTCCCGAAGACCTCAAAACTTGGAAAACTTGATGCCTCTGCCACTACCCCGTCCGCTGGACGGTCCCCTGATTCTCGTAGGAGAACATCCTTCCCGTTACGACTCCATGTTGGCAGAAAGTCGTGGCCTATTTTGTGAACGATCTAGAGGGGACAACTTTCCAACTGATGCTCTCCTAGCTAGTAGCGGAGCCACGTATCTTCTAAATATAAGGTGTCACGTTGCCGCCACTGTAGGCATGGCTCTTCTGCCAAGAGGGATGGCTCCTCTTCATGGTCATCTTTAGGATCTCCTGCCAATTCCTCCTACACCTCTTCCTCCTTCGGGTCATCAACCTCATCCCAGCGGGAATATGGTTGGTCCCGTCGGCACTCATGACGTTCTCCTGGAAGAGACCGGGTCCGAAGAATCAAGGAGCGAGTCGAAAAGCTGCTCCGCCATGATTGAAGAATCGACCTGAGCGATTCCAGGAGCCAAGGCTCTTGCTTCACCAGGAGGGTCCATGAGGAGCCCTTGCTCTCATGCTTTGGGATGCTGACCTTGGAGACGTATAAAGGAACCAAGGATCTAGATGACCATTGTAGGCATTGTTGGGATCCCGGGCGGGACGCGAAGAACGCAGCGGAAACGAAGAACAAAAAAAAAAGATCCCGCCCGATGCCCGTCGATCCGATTCGGAACGAAAAACGCAAACCGAAAACTACGAGAAGTAATCCGATTACCGTGCGCGGATTCGAGTCCGCTTCCGTCTCGGTTCCGTCGAGGTGATGCCGCGAGCAGCACAAGCGTCCGGCCTCCAGCGGTATCCACGCGATCCTCCGCGATGGTTCGTCCTCAATCTCTCGTCCGTATCAGCTCGCTCGCTGAAGATCAGTCGCCGCAACGATTGCTGAAATCCCGCCGACAGGAATTCCCGACTTTCGGGAATCATGCGCGGCGGAGACGGTAACAATCCTGGCACCTCGAACGGGGCGCCCAGAGGTGGAGAGAAAAAGGAGGGACGACGGCCAGTAAGGGAAATCCTGGAACTTGGCCCAGGGTTTTTCAACAACGCGTATATATATTAAGTCGGCGCGACTTTTCACAAAAGTCCCCGAGTTAATATAAATCCCACTTATGTACCACAGACTGAGAATCTTATTGCGTGTGACCCTCTAGGCCCATTTACCAGTCCGGTTTTCAGCATGTTAAGTCAAATAACTAGTTATTGACTTATTTTAATTAATTAATATCTATATATTAACTAATTACTCAACCGAATTATCATCGCATGTAAATTCGGTCGGACTTCCGATCAAGTTGGGTGCCAAGCAACACCGCATGATCCCGGAAGGTAATGGGGTTCAGCAACCCACTCATGGAACTTGTCCGTCCACAGTTACCACGTGGTTATAATCCTTCGCTCGCACAATGCTCTCGAGTTAATCTAGGGTATGGTCAACTGTCAAACCCTAGATGGTCAACTCACTTGAATCAGACTCCGTTGTACAATATCCAAAAACCACTTTTCTGATATTATTTTTGCTCTGGCCAGAGACTCCTGCGGATCTACTCTAGAGCATTCTCTCTCAAGTTACCTGAGAGCGAAGAATCCTTTATTGAACACACAATCACCTTCGAAGGTCTTCCGCTGGACCCGATCCTTGACTATTAAAGATCCCATGGATAGGGATTCGTAGGTCAAGGTCAAAGTCCAAAAGTCCACCGACAAGATGTCTTTGGTGTCTCAAGTCCAAGGATCAACCACGCCACTGTGACGATGAATCAAGTCGATTGACAGTCAGGTAAATTACCATTTGGCGATTCATATCGGATCAGTTCAGTGAACTCATTCCCCAATGAGCACCTACAGGTTTACCATTGTGTCTCCACACTAGTAACTAACGAGATCAGTCACCCTCATCATATGAGCTAGAATAACTTGTACTAGTCTAACCGGATGTTTGATATCCTTCTCAAACATCCTACGACTAGGAACAATTGAGAATATGTGTTTATAAGTCATTAGTCTCATTATTATGATATCATCATAATCTGATGACTATTGCACATATTCATAGACTTCATTATGCGCAAATATAAATATGCCAATCTACATAATGAATTTAATGCCATTTATTAGTGAACCAGATTGAAATAGGTGCCTTATGATTGACTTAGAGGACACCTATATCCATCAGGCATTTGAGAGCACGTTCTCCCTCCTGAACATGCCGAATGAAATCAAGTGCCAAGCCTTCCCCATGATGTTGGAATGAAACACCTGGCCGTGGTTTGGCCAGCTTAAGCCATACTCCATCAACAATTTCTAGGAGTTGAGGCGATCCTTCAGGAATAACTTCACCGCTGGTAGACGCATGCCGGGAACGATAGCAACATTGTCCTCCCTACATAAGAAGAAGGACGAGTCCTTTCGCAAATACTGTGCTCGCTTCCATGAAGTGGCTTTGAAGATCCCAAACCTGTATGTACCTAATGTTGCCTAGGACTTCATTGCTGGCGCTACTAGCCAATAAGCCTAGCTCCAGCTAAACAAAGAGCTTCCAGCTGACTTCCCTGATTTCGTGCAGAAGGTCAATATGTGTATCAACACTCAAGAATTACTTCGTGCTTGTAAGACTCTTCAATATTGGCCTGACGCGAAAGACAAGCACGAGGAGTAGCTACCGTCTAGGTAGAATAAGAGATGTCCCGACTGTGATCGAAGTAGCTGACTGGCCAAGGATCGATGATGGGAACAGACTGAAGATCGACGAATTGGTATAATGATCAACGAGAAGAGAATTACACCTTTTTGAATGCTTTGATAAATCGGATCCTCCAAGAGGTCAAAGATGAAGGCTACGTCCACTGGCCAAAGAAGATAAAACAGATCCCCGGAGCTAAAAAAATGGGGAAGTTTTGTACTTTCCACAATGGGCATGGCCACTTCACGTTAGAGTGCCATGACCTCTTACAGGACATAGAGGCCCTTATCTAGTGTGGATATCTGAAGAAGTATATTGCTGACAGTAGAGGGCAGGAGCTCGCCCAAAGCACGACGACGCGAGAACCGGTTCCCACCTCTGAGCAACCGCGACTGCTCCGCACAACCCGAGTGGGTCATCCATGTGAAGGCAGAACTATGCCATTGAAACCAAGAGGGTCGCATGGGAACTCACTGCCATTGACCACCCTCCACTTACAAAAGCACCGGTCACCTTCACTGACGAGGATTTACAAGGTATCATTCTTCCACATAACGACGCTTTGGTTATAGAAGCTGATATTACAGATTGTCAGGTCAAACATATTGTCGTCAATAATGGGAGCTTGTTAGATATCCTCTTCCTCGACTACCTCCTCTAGCTTGAACCTGACTTATCAAATATGCAGAAGGTTCGGACCCCCATCTATGGCTTTGGTGTTCAACCTGTGACTATTGAAGGATAGATAACCCTCTCGGTGATGTTAAGGATTCCTCCCTTGGAAATCACTCGGGAGGTCAAGTTTACTATGGTTGATGTCCCTTCTGCTTACAATGTCATCATAGGGAGGGAGTCCATGGGTCGGTTTAAAGCCGTACCTTCAAGCTTGCACTAGAATCTCAGGTTCCCGACTACAGAAGGAATCGAGGAAGCACATAGGAACCATAACGTCTCTCGATAGACATATCTTGCGACTACCAATGCTCAGCTGAAGAGGACTATCATGTTCGTCTAAGAGGTGACAGAGAAACCCGAGGAGGTAGCTGAGCCTTTAGAAGATTTGGTCACTATTAGGGTCCGTATGGCCCTTGACCAAGAACTTAGACTGTGGGCCCTTCTGTTTGAACAACAACAGGAGTATTGTGGGTTCCTCTCCTCTCACTTGGATGTGTCTGCGTAGGTGGGAGTTCCTCTCCTTAAAGCGCTGTCGCGCATAGCGACACATTCACTTAGCCTAGACCCGACATATCCACTGGTCCAATAGTCTAAACGTCGTTCCGCCCCTGAATGGTAGGAGGTCATCAAGGAACATGTGACTTCTCTACAAGAAACTGGTGTCTTCAAGAATGCCTGGTATCCTATCTAGGTCGCCAATGTGGTTCTCGTAAAGAAAGTATATGGAAGTGGCATATATGCGTCCATTTCACAGACCTCAATAAAGCCACATCCAAGGATTGTTTCCTCTACCTAACGTTGACCAGCTCATCAATGCAACGGCCAGCCACGAGCTCAGCTTCCTTGACGCCTTTTCTGGATACCATCATATCTGGATGAACTCGACTGATGAGGAACATACTGCATTCGTCACAGACATGGGTCTTTACTGCTATACCTGTATGCCATTCGGGTTGAAGAATGCTGTTAACAAGATATTTGATCACCAGATCAATGTAATATGGAGGTTTATGTCGATGATATGCTGGTCAAATCCAAGTGCACCTCCGACCACTTTGACAACCTCCTAGAGTCTTTTGACACCTAAGGCACTATAGCAAGAAGCTTAATCCTACCAAAGTGCACCTTTGGGGTGACGATAGGAAAATTCTTGGGTTTTCTGATCATCTACTATGGAATAGAAGCCAACCTAGACAAGATTGCTGCCATCCTTGCCATGGAGCCCCCAGTGGACCTCAACGCCATCCAGAGGTTGATCGGGCGCTTTGTAGTGCTCAGTCGATTCTTGTCTAAAGCAGCCAAACGTTGCCTTGCTTTCTTTCGGCTGCTCTGAGTGAAGGACAACATGCTAGATGTGCAAGGTCATGTTAGCTGGTCGCTAGCTTGTCAACAATTCAGAAATCTGAATGTTGGAGTTACATCTAGGCCTATAAATAGGTTTCCTTCCCCACAATCCATCTTCACTACCATCTTCCATTTTGTTTCACCTCTCTTTGGCTCATCTTCTCTTTCCCATTTGTTGTAGCCATGGCAAAATCAGTATTTATTTTACGATTTTTTTGAGTTTGTTATTTTGACTCACTTGGTATTTTTCCCCCACAATCCATCTTCACTACTATCTTCCCTTTTGTTTCACCTTTCTTTGGCCTATCTTCTCTTTCCCATGTGTTGTAGCCATGGTGAAATCAGTATTTGTTTTACATTTTTTTTCCTTATTTTGTTATTTTGGCTCACTTGGTATTTTATTTCATATTTTGCAGGCTTCTAACTCATTCTTTATTCATCCTTCAAACATGATCACAAGAATTGAATGCCCATGTGGAAAAGGAAGATGTAGAGCACTAACATCCTTGAAAGCATCTAGCAAGGGTCAACGTTTCTATCGTTGTCCATGTTACAATAACAATTGCGACTGTGAATTTTTTGAATCGGTAGACGATGCCAACTATACGCTAGTCGATTAAAATATCAATTGATGGCGATGGAAGAAAGGACGATGAACAAAATTGTTGTGATAGAGAAGTGTGTGCAGCGTGTAATGCTCTTATGCTGGGTGGTTGTAATTTTGCTAGCTATAAGGACATGTTTTACGTCATGTGGTATAGTATGAAGGATGATTGTATGCTGGGTGGTCGTAATTTTGCTACCTATGTTTTTTGTAATGCGAAATAGCATATTGATTTTGGATTATAATTTTGCTTACTTTAGAAATGGGTTTTATGAAAGGTGGCTGTGATTTTGAATGACTTGTAGCATATGAACACCTATTTGTCTAACAGATATACACACCTATTTGTCTAACATACACCTAAATTTAGTCATACTAATTAAAACTATCACTGTTAAGGGTTTACAACCTCCAAAACCAGCATAGCTATGCTTAAATAACCACCAGGGTTAGTCTCTATGTCAATAGCAAATTATTCATGGCTGGTACAAAATAACTGATCAGGACCATCAAAATGACATTAAAGCAGTTGTTTTAAACAAAAAAGAGAGTTTTTTCAATCGTATCCATCGTTGGCTTTGAGCACTAGGTGCTTTTCCTCTGCTAGCTCCAAAAAAGAGACTATCCAGTAATGCCTTGCCCTTGGTGTTGAGCGCTAGGTGCTTTCCCTCTACTAAAGGTTCTAGAAGGGTCATGGCCTTGACCTTGTGCACCAGCAGCTCTTCCACTACCACGGCTAGCCCTAGGTGCTTTCCCTTTGCTAGCCCCAGCTTGAGAGATTCCAGAAGGGTCCTGGCCTTGGCCTTGTGCACCTGTAGTTCTCCTTCTACCACGGCTAGTATTTTATCTTCCTCTGCAGCCACCATGTCTGCCATGGCTACCACCCCTACATTGAACTTTACTGGAACATGCAACACTTCCCTGAATGATACCTTCGCCCTCAATTTGGCTGAGAAAGGTTGGTGGCCGGCAAATAAAAGACAAGCTCCATAACAATTTAAAAGATTATCCACTGGTTATGAACCTGTTAGGCCATAATTTTTAGGACAAATCAAATACAAGAACTGGCTGACAAGTCAAAATGAACGAGCATTGCTCATAAAGTAACAAATGTAGCTTCTTTATGGCTACATGCATACACATACACCTGCATCTAGGTTTCACACTTTATAGAGATAACTTCTAAAGGTCAATTCCATAATGCATCAGCTTAGAAAGCACATAGAGACAATAAGTATTACAAAAGAAATATAGCCCACAATAAATGAGCCAGGAAACCCCCGGGGGGTACTGATTTCTGTTTTAAAACCCAACAACATTGCTAATTTTCAGACCCAGTGGCACTACCACATATTTGGGGGCAAAAATTTTAGACAATTGAGTACAGATCAAGAACACGGGAATTAAATACCAAATTTGGTTTTGCTTTCACCCACTTTGGACGCATGTAAACCTAGATATCTCCACTCTCTGCCAATTAGTTTTGAATTGGATGCTAATAAGAACAACTAGGAGATAAGGCCAACCAAATGATGCTACAGATTAAGACAATTGTCATGTATTGATTGTCTAGACTACCATCATAATTTACTATATCAAAACATGGTAACTTAAACAAGGAAAAATTTAAGCATCACACTAATATTGAAGGATGAAAATTTGTTTCTAGTTAATACCTCAATGGAGGGTTCTTGCAAGTACTCCTATGGTGTCCCATCTATCCACACCTTGTACACCTATGTTGAGGCCTTTTTGAGCTGCTTCTTTGGAGGTAGCATAGTGTAGTCTAAGTCAAGTGGCATCCACAAACTCCTATCAGGAATAGGGGAGATGGCAGCTGCATATGTCTCCCTATACTTAACCATTGAATAGCACTCGTCACAGTAATCCTCTAATTTGCCCCTAATACTGGTGATGAAGGCAGCTGCATGCTCACATGGGAGGCCCGTCACCTACCACCTCCTGCAAGTATAAGTCCTCCTTTAAGGTTCACATCATACCTAAAGGTATCCCCTCATACCTCTGCTCTACGATCTTCAGACTGTCTAACTTCATACTTGCCCAAGTTCACTGTTCACCGTAGAAATGTGAAGAAAGACTACTGGCCCGACTAAAAAAGTGGTCCACCTTTAGGTTCTTTCTAAGTGAAACTGATGTTAGGGAAATAAGAACATGAGAAAAAAGATGGTTACCTGCAGAAAAGGTTTGACCTTTGCAATGTTCTTCTCAAGAAAGTGAGACTGTCAGCCACTACAGAGAAAATTGAGATCAGTTGCTGGCCCGTCTAGAAACAAAGCATGCTAAATGAGGGTTCTTTCTGAAGAACTGATTATAGGAGGGAGAAGGAGAGGACAGAAGAGGGAGGCAAAAAAGATTCGACCTTACCTAACCTTCTCCCACCTTCCTTCTATCATGCGAGTTCGTCGACTGCCACAAAGGTACCAAGAGGCCACAGATCCTTTAGCGGGAATGGGCAACAAGGACCACAACAAGCGACGACAACCACACAAGCATCCGGACCTCCTGCCTTCGTCTTCGTTGTGCCCTAGACCCGGCTTGGGAAGGCATCATCCGAGAGAGGCCAGTGGTAAAGATGCAAAGAGAGGCTATCGGCTATCCACGAGAATGAGGTGCAAAGGTGGCTTGTAGGTGGGAAGCTTCCTTCTTCCTTCTACCCTAGCGGCAAATAGATACCATGGACACGAGCGGGTGGAAGAACGAACCATGGGAGGGAAGAGAGAGACATCCTTTGGAGGGAAAGTACCTGTGGATATTTTACTCTTCAGTAATGCTTGCTGCAGAATGGGGTGTGCAACAAGGTCCACTCATACCGCACAACCTCATGCGGTTGGACCACGTGGCATTGAAGGCCAGCTGGAAAAGTTGACATCGGCACGGCCATACCGCGAACCGTCTGCCCTGACCGTCAGCGTCAAATCTCACGCCGTGCGTGCCAAGTAATGAGTACCCCGGCCTGTCCGTTTTAAATTTCCTCTCTACTTGAACTTTTGCTACCCAAAGTGCCCTTTTGCCACCCATCACTCTCCACGCGGGAAAGAGCGAAGCCAAACAAGCGGGAAAAGCGAGTCTGGTAGCAGATGAGAGTGGAGGCGGAGGTGGTGAAGCGGCCGGAAGGAAGCGACGGTGGTGAAGCAGCATGGGGACGTCCTGCTGTGGCGGTAAGCGGCACCAGCGGGTTGCACGACGGCGAGGGCTTCCGCGGTGGTCAGTGTCATGGGCAGGGTGGGGATGATGGCAAAGCTTCCGCGGCAGTGAAGCGAGACGATCGGGTATTTCCCCTTCACTTTTTTCCTTTCTTTCCCGTCTCTCTTGTGCCCTCTTTCCAGTCTCCTCTCTGTCATGCCCCTTCTTCGTCTATCATGTATTTCTCCCACACTGGATTTCTTTCCAACAGAGACTGTCATAAGCGAATTTCATTTGTTCACATGAGGTCCCCCCTCCTATCTCCTGTCGGTCGTAAAGCGGCAACCCCATTTCCTGGTCAGCGGTTTCAGCTTGCAAGCAGGGGTTTTAGCAGCGACGACTAAGAGACCCAGTCCAGTCACCTCCTCTCTCTACTGTATACCTATTGAAGGAGCCCACCGGAGCACATATCAAGGTGAGTGGCCATCTCAATGTTCCTCATTTCTATTTAGTCTTTGTCAATCATTGGTCTTCCTCATGTGCCACTCTTTTGCAAAAAAATTCATAGCATGTATGGCAAAAAAGAAGGGGAAAGCGGCGATCCCTCCAAAGGGAAAGAAAGTCTTTCGCAAGAAGGGTATTTCCGAGCAGAGGATGGACACCCCTGAGGCGAGTCGACCGGAGTCCACATCCACCACGTCAGGTAAGAACTAAAATATTTCTTTTTCTTTTTCTCCCTTTTTGCAAGGTGGTAAATGTCATCTCAAATGCCATTATCTCTTCTATTCGTATCATTGTCAAACGACATTTTGCTTTTTGTTTTTCTCTACATTATTGTTTGTATTTTTTTACTCCTAGATCTCTTAAGCCGACCTCTCCACATGTTCCTTCATTTTCAATAGATCCGCTCATCCACTTCCACATTTTCCTTTGTTCTTTTCACTCTTCCAGCGGTTAGCATTAGAGAAGCGCATCGGGTTCCAAAATAGACAGAAAAATAAAAAGTAAACTTTTGTTAAAAGGGGAAAAAAGAAGAAAGAACAAATAGGGCAGACAAGTTCACATAAAATCTTATACATTAGAAAAATGACGTACGAACTGAGCCTCATCACACATCTAACTTAGACAAGCTCCCCAATGTATGATCAATTTACCCCAAAAGGTAGAGTTTACTAGGGATATTCATATCCTCATAAGTCACTTTTAGTCTCAGAACTTGTGATCACCATTCCTAATTCCTAATGCTTGTGCATCCCATATGACTCATTATGTCTCTCCTGCACATCACCTAACCTACCCCTCTTTCTCCTCAAACCTCCACCAGTGATCATCCTCTCCACCTCACCCTACATGATTATGCTTGATGCTAACAAACACCTTGACTACAATACATGCCTCCTCTTGTTTAACTTACAATGTGGCATTGTTAAAGTTATTTATTTCTTCTACCTTGTCTCATGATTACAATTGACTTCCAAAGCTTCAAATTTGTCATACTTAGTTTTCACTCCAATAAATGCCACAACTGAAACTTATATCTGTTAATTAAATCCTGTATTTGTGAATGCAAAGTTGGATATGTGAATGTTAACTTGAACTTGTCATTTTTAATATGTATTTGTAGATCTTAACTTGGATATGTCAATGAAAATATGTAATTGTTAATCTTAATATGCATGTGTCAATGTTAACTTGTATTGCTTCATAGAAACCTTTATTTGATAATGTTAACATGTATTTGTGAATTAAACTTGATTTTGTCAATATTAACATGGATTTGTCGATGTTAACATGTCAACAATTTTGTGATAATTTTTACAATCTGTCTGTGTCAACATTAACTTCTATTTGTCCATCTTATCATTTGTTTTGTCAATTTTAGTATGTATTTGTAAATCTTAACCTGTATTTGTTAATGTTAACTTTGAATTGTTCTCTTATTTGTCAATCTTAATTTGTGGATGTTAACTTAGATGTTTTTTGGAAGGTGAAGGTAGAGGGAAAAAAAATATGAAAGAAAAATTCAGATATAAGACGGAGAAGAAGATGAAAGAAAAAAGATAGAGGGAAAAAAAAGATCCACTGTAGGAGTCCTTTGGAGCCTCTCATCTTGGACAATTAAGTCTGATTTCCCAAAAAGCACAAACATTCCATTCTTCAATAGAATTGATACAGTTCCTGATATTGGAAACTGGATGTCTAAATTCTTATATCAATATTATGCTATTTCTCTCCTTCTAAATTGACCAAAGCATAGCCGGGAGACAGAACCTCCATATTTGTTTTTCTTCTTTCTCCATTTGATATTTCTCCCATTCCCTTATTAGTGCTTGAACTGAACTATTGTTCGTTCATTGTACTGTATGGTCTTGAACAATATGAGTCATACCATATCTATAATTCCACAATTGAGAAGTAGGTGATCTGATGTTTCCTTGAAACATCCACAGAATACTCAACAAATAGAACTGGGGGTTTCAGGGGGGAATTCTCTGAAACATCCATTCCCTTATCTTATTAGATGTGGAGATCCTTTTCCAACCTATTTTCTATTCTAGAATGATAAGTGACAACCACATGTTGAAGAGTTTTTCTTTTGTTGGTTAACAATAAAAAAATGATAGGTAAGATACATATCACCTAAGAAAGAAAAAAATACATCTATTTTTTTCCAACCCACCATGTGGCCACCTATCATAAGCATATTATTTGCCTCTCCTCCTGATTTAATTTCACATTGTCTAATGTTCCTGACAACCACATGTTGAAGAGTTTTTTTTTTTTTTTTTTTTTTTTTTTTAAAGAATGAAAAATGATAAGTGAGATGCCTATCACCCAAGAAAGAAAAAATTACATCTGTTTTTTTCAACCCACCCTGTGGCCACCTATCATAAGCATATTACTTGCCTCTCCTCCTGATTTAATTTCACATTCTCTATTGTTGCTGACAACCACATGGTGAAGAGCTTATCTTTTTTATTTTATTTTTAACAATCAAAATATGATAGGTAAGATACCTATTATCAAAAAAAAAAAAAATACATCTTTTTTTTCCAACCCACCCTGTGGCCACCTATCATAAGCATATTACTTGCCTCTCCTCTTGATTTAATTTAACATTCTCTATTGTTGCTGACAACTACATGGTGAAGAGCTTATTTTTTTTATTTTTTTTTAACAATAAAAAATGACAGGTGAGATACCTATCACCCAAGAAAGACAAAATTACATCTGTTGTTTCCAATCCACTGGTGGCCACCTATCATAAGCATATTACTTGTCTCTCCCCCTGATTTAATTTCACATTCTCTTTGTTGCTGACAATTACATGGTGAAGAGCTTTTTTTTTTTTAACAATAAAAAAATGATAGGTGAGAGTACCTATCACCCAAGAAAGACAAAATTACATCTGTTTTTTCCAACTCACCTTGTGGCCACCTATCATAAGCATACTACTTGCCTCTCTCCCTGATTTAATTTCACATTCTCTATTGTTACTGACAATCACATGGTGAAGAGTTTTCTTTCTCTCCCCCCCTTTTTTTTAACAATAAAAAAATGATAGGTGAGATACCTATAACTCAAGAAGGACAAAATTACATCTGTTCTTTTCCAACCCACCCTGTGGCCACCTATCATAAACATATTATCTACCCACTTCCAAGTCCAATGATGAAAATGATGTACAACTTGGAACACAGGTTAAGGAGTAAAAGTGATTGGAAGCTCTATTGAGGGATCAAATATTCTGACTTAACCTGCTGATATTTCTTTTCTAGAGAATTGATGTTCAATGATAGTAAGGTGCTCACATTCTCCAATGATGAAAATGATGTCCAGTGATAAAAATGTCTAATGATGAAAATGATTGGAAGCTCTACTGAGCTTCCACAGTTTCAGATCAGTTATTCTGAAGGGCGGATATCAAGTTTTGGAAGCTATTTATTTGGACCTTCATAAATTGGGGAAAAGTGAGGTTTTAGGAAACCTTTGACTAGTGTAATTATATAAATCAGTTATAACTACTCCCATTCATTATTTTTCATGCTGAGAATGGAAGCCAAAAGTAGCTTACCATTAAACGCATTGTTGAACACGCTCTAAATACGTTAAACTTGTGTGGCTGTTCATGCTTCCTTTGAACCCTCATTGAGCTATGATCATATTTAGAATGGCAGCAATCATGAGAACTTGAGAATCCAGTTAGTGTTATCAAGTACAAACAAGGAACGAAAAACTAGATGTTGGAAGTGTACTGGCCATGGCCAGTCTAATTCCGGTCCCATGGCTGGCTCCGATGTAGTTTGACCATTTTTAGTACCATAATTACAGCATGCACCAGCTGTTTGAAGGCTAAGCTTGCCTCACCAGCCAACATTGCTTATATGTAGCCTGAGAATGGTTGTCACAAAAATGAATGGACGGCAGTACGTGCAGCTCCCATTAAAGCAAATGCCCATGGACTAAAGAGATGAGTTACACATTCAAAATTCTTGAGAACTATAGTTCTACATATATCACTGTTATGCACATCTTCAGCACATAGTAAATCAGTTGGAATCTTATGGAAGCCACCATGAATTCTGCTCTCTGTTTAGGAGTAAAATTGTTATTCTAAGGTATACCCATCATTGTCTCTGTGACAGACTTAGTTGCATACCCTGCTTTGTAATTGCATACAAAATTGTAACATGTCCATGGAGTGACCATTGAAAATGCTACACTAATTCTATGCATTCTAAAACATCCCTTTAAATAACATTGAAAAGAATTAAGGGATCAAACATTCAAACTTAACCTGCTGATATTTGTTTTCTAGAGAATTGATTTGATCACTGAAATCTAGACCAGTTTCATCAGCCATTCTCCTCACCTGGAAAAGTAAAACACAAAAAATAAACATATGACCTTGTTGACTAACAAACATCAAGTCATGGATCGGGAGCTCCAAACCACGGGTGTACCAACACTGTAAGATAAGAGGAAGGAGATTTAAAAGTTGATCAGCCATTCAAAGCCATATCCAATGCATTTATGAGTGAAAATTTGAATTTGTGGCAAGCTTAACCTTTGCATTTGTGAGTGAAAACTTGAATTTGTCAACTGAACTCAAATTCTACGAACGAAATTTGTTATTTGTCAATTATGTTCTCTATTTGTAAACTAATTATTGTTATTTCCTTATAGTATTTGATTCATGTTATTTACAACTAATTATTTGCTTATTGGCAACGCAGGTGGATGAGGACAAATTTTGCTAGCTCGATTCTCCTTGACAGCATATGTCGATGCTCGTGATGCATTGGGCTTTAGAGATTGCCATAGGAGTTTGATGTCCCAAACACCATTTGTCTCATTCATGGACAATCGACCTCCCACATCATTCCCTTTTTATTTCTTGGAGGAAATCATCGATGCATTTTAGGGAGGGTGTAACTTCATACTTGGTAGTAAGGTGGTCACATTCTCTCCGCAGGATGTTGCATTGATTTTGGGCGTACCATGCACAGGCCTTGATGTGCAACATTATGGCTCAAAGGAGCAACCTTCCCGACTTCAAGAACATTTAGGAGAAAAGGTAACCTTTAATAGAAAGACCACACGGGAGCTGATTCACAGTCTGATAGGCTCTGAAGATGACGTAGATGTAGCCGACATAGTTCGGCTGTAGATACTCTTATTGTTCTCCACATTTTTATGCCCGCTAACTAAGCATAGATGCCCCTGTCAGCTGCGACATTATTTAGATGACTTATAGTCACTTGACAAATACTCGTGGGCAGTGGCATTCCATCAAATCATCATGCACAAATTTGATGTCCTGATAAGTGCAGTAAAAGACAAGAGGGGTGGCAGAAAGACAATAGGAAAGAGAAGGCGGGGGGAAAGTGAACCAACAGGGAATATATTTTTGTATGGTTGCTCTGCTGCGTTAGCTATATGTATTCTTTTCCTTTTTTGTTGTATTTGGTGATGTGTCAATTTACATATGAAGTAGTATATTTTGAACTCATTTTGCATGTATTTGTAGGTGTGATTTTTGGAGCATACCCACATCAGACAGCCACTAAACAAGTTAGCACTTCCCTATTTATTTAGGTGGCCATCCATGAATGTATGAAAGTTTAGGTGGACAGCAGCCACCTTGAGGACAAATAAGGTAATATCCACCTATGAAATGCCTTTGTTTTTTTTTTTTTTTTTCTTCAGTAACAATGTGATCTAAATACTTTCAAACAGGTTGTTGAAAAACTATAGGTGGAGCCTATTGAAAGGTGGCTCCTTGGGATGGGGGAAGAATGCAGAAGGGAGGAGCCAGCCACCTCCAATGCCATTGACACGTTGATGTGCCAAGTTACCGCGCTTGCTGACATGGTCAAATCTCAGGATGAGAAACATACAAGGGAGTTGAGGGAGGTGAGAAAAGAAATGGATGCCCGATTTGATAGGTTGGAGAGAAAATTTGATGATCTTTTAGTGGAAGTAAGGACTTTGGGTCATCAACATGGGCAGGGGGAGGTGGCTAGGGAGGGTGCTGCAGTTCACGAGGAGGGAGAGCATGCAGGGATACATGTACTTGAAGAGGAAGGGGACCAGCAAGGGGCTGCAGGGTTTGGTAAGGAAGAGGGAGAGAACCTCCATGAAGAGTTGGAAGCATCTTCTAGAGTTGAGCAGAAGGAAAAAACTAAAGGTTTACGTACCTTTAAAAAGAAGAGGACTGGTGGACCGCAGAGGGTTACTTTCAAAGGGACATTGGTAAGTGGATTGTTACAAAGTTACTTTAGTCATTGTCTTATTGTTGTGATTCATGTCTACTTTAATGCAGCCATTTATGAAGAAGGAATATGAATTTTGTCGCAAGGGTCTTTTAGGACTGAAGGATGAGGTGGTCAATCAGATGTTCTTATCATCCGACATGCCAGAGCACGTAAATGTGTCTCTATGTTTAGTAGATTCATCCTTTGGGAGTTTAGATGACTGTATCCAAGTGATATTTTATTTTATGCTCTTTTGTTGTTTCATATGTGTATGTATTTTATATATATGTACCACCCCGCTCATGAATCTTTTTACATTTTGCCTTCATGTTGTCAGTGAACATGCTGTGTTGACCACTACATGGGGTGCCAACCTGACAAGACTGCAGGTGCGCCATTTATTGTTGGAGACATGAGTAATGATGATGTAAGTATAGTATCTTAACATTGACAATTGATAGCAAAATAATATTATATTTATTGGTGTAATACACGTACATATTAATTTGCAGGTAATTGACTATACTGTAGATTGGGTAAATCAAAGGCAATTACAGTCTCCTGATATTACAAACCATGGGGCTATTTGTCTACCATTCATAGAAATATGATAGATTATACTAAAAAAAACAGGGTGGCCAAAGCAAAATGCCTCATAAAACTATTTAACGAGTTCAGCACGGATGAGGCCTTGGAAAAAGTTGATTTTCTTTTCTTTGTGCTGCACTCCTCAAACCATTAGCATCTGCTTGCCCTTGATAAAAGAAGAAATGTTTTACATCATACAATTCAATCAAGGGAGATGTGTTGCATAATGCCACAACAGGGTCTTGGGTAATGAAGTGTTTGACTCATTAATCTGTGACTACATTTTTTTTTTAGTATTCTTTGTAACACATCTCCTTTGATTGTGTTTGCAGGTTCTCATCATCAAAAAATACTTCGAACTCGCCGGGGTGCAAATTGAAATCAAAACTTGGAAATTGGAGTTTGATCTGTTATGCGCATCTTAGCCTCCTAATAGTCTGGACTGCGCGTTGTATGTGGTGAAGTTCATAGAGGCATTGACAGTCAGGGGTACACCACCTCATATGGACATCACAGTAGATGATATTGCACTGTTCAGGGGAAAGTTGGCAGTGGACATAGTGAAGATGGGTGCTCAATGAACACTATTGAATCGGATGTGTTTGAATTGGTTCTCCTGTAAGAACTTTTAAAAGCATGTTGCCACTTAGACATGTGTTATTCTCAGGGGTATGCCCCGGTGACCTTGTGATATTTTCAGGGGTATGCCACAGTGACCTTGTAATTGATTAAATTCACATATTGATCACTTACAATGAAATTATATGTGTATTATCTGTTGGTTTGTGACCACTTTCATGCGAATTATCTGTTGGTCATGGGTCTTGCGAGTTTAATTCAAGTTACCACTCACAGGCATAGGTTAGCAACATCATATTGACCCAACTTACAGCTTAGCGTTGATATGTGTATTATCTGTTGGTCTGTGACCACTTTCATGCGAATTATCTGTTAGTTGTAGGTCTTGCGAATTTAATTCAGGTTACCACTCACAGACACAGGTTAGCAACATCATATTGACCACTTGCAGTGCAATTATATGTGTATTATCTGTTGGTTTGTGACCACTTTCATGCGAATTATCTATTGGTCATGGGTCTTGTGAATTTAATTTAGGTTACCACTCACAGACACAGGTTAGCAACATCATATTGACCACTTACAGTGCAATTATATGTGTATTATTTGTTGGTTTGTGACCACTTTCATGCGAATTATCCGTTGGTCATGGGTCTTACGAATTTTATTCAGGTTACCACTCAAAGACACAGGTTAGCAACATCATATTGACCCCACTTATAGCTTAGCATTGACAAATATAGGTTACCATTGAAAATTATAGATAAGTATTGACAAATACTGGGTAAGATTGACAAAGTAATGTATGCATTGAGATGATAAGATTGAAAACCATAATTTATCATTGCTATCTATCAATCAATGTTAGTCTATGTTTGTCAATCTCAGACAATATTTGTCCCTCTTACTCTATATGTATCAATTTAAACCCGTATTTATCAATCTTATTTGTAAATGTAAATATTTGTCAATGTTATCCTCTATTAGCCATTGATAGTTTGTATTTGTCAATCTTACCTGAAATTTGTCAGTGCTACTATCTATTTATCAATATAAAGTTGTATTTGTCAATTTTATTTGTTATTGTAAACTTTGTCAATGTTATCATTTACTTGTCAATATTAGTGTGCGTTTTTCAATCTTACACTGCATTTATAAGTATTACTCGCTATTTATCAATATACACTAATATTTGTCAATGTTATTTGACAATACAAACCTTTGTAAATGTTATCTTTTTTGTTAATCTCAAACAACATTTGTCTGTCTTACTCTGTATGTATCAATGTAAACCCGTATTTATCAATTTTATTTGCAAATGTAAACATTTGTCAATGTTATCCTCTACTAGCTATCGATAGTTTATGTTTATCAATCTTATCCAGAATTTGTCAGTAATACCGTCTATTTATCAATATAAAGTTGTATTTGTCAATTTTATTTGTCATTATAAACTTTGTCAATATTATCATTTACTTATCAATGTTAGTGTACGTTTTTCAATCTTACACTGCATTTGTAAGTATTACTCGCTCTTTATTAATATAAACCAATATTTGTCAATGTTATTTGACAATGCAAACCTTTGTAAATGTTATATTTTTTGTCAATCTTAGACAATATTTGTCCCTGTTACTCTGTATATATCAATGTAAACTCGTATTTATCAATGTTATTTGCAAATGTAAACATTTGTCAATGTTATCCTCTACTAGTCAATAATAGTTTGTATTTGTTAATCTTATCCGGAATTTGTCAGTACTACTCTCTATTTATCAATATAAAGTCGTATTTGTCAATTTCATTTGCTATTGTAAACTTTGTCAATGTTATCCTTTACTTGTCAATGTGAGTGTGTGTTTTTTAATCTTACGTTGCATTTATAAGTTTTGCTCGTTGTTTATCAATATAAACCAATATTTGTCAATGTTATTGACAATGTAAACCTTTGTAAATATTATCCTTTTTGTCAATCTCAGACAACATTTGTCCCTCTTATTTTGTATGTATCAATGAAAACCTGTATTTATCAATCTTATTTGCAAATGTAAACATTTGTCAATGTTATCCTGTACTAGTCAATGAGAGATTGTGTTTGTCAATCTTACTCGGAATTTGTCAGTACTACTCTCCATTTATTAGCATAAACTCGTATTTGTCAATTTTATGTGTCATTGTAAATTTTGTCAATATTATCCTTTACTTGTCAATATTAGTCTGCATCTTTTAATCTTACGTTGCATTTATAAGTTTTACTCGGTATTTATTAATATAAACCAATATTTGTCAATCGTATTTGACAATACAAATATTTGTAAATGTTATTGTTTATGTGTCAATGTAAACCGATACTTATCAATCATGTTTGCCAATATGAACATTTTATTACCGTTTACTTGTCAATCAATGTTAGTTTGCGTTTGTCAATCTCAACTTGCATTTGTCAATTATAATCGTTATTTATGAATATAAACCAGTACTTGTCAATATTATTTATGCAAACATTTATCAATGTTATCCTTAGCTTGTCAATATTAACTTGTATTTATCAGTATTACTCTCTATTTATTAATAGAAAACTAATATTTATCACTACTATTTATCAATCAATGTTAGTTTGTATTTGTCAATCTTAGATAGAATTTGTCAGTATTATTCTCTATTTATCAATAATAATGTTATATTTGCCAGTCTTATTTGCCAACGTAAACTTTGTGAATGTTATCTTTTACTTGTCAATGTTAGTCTGTATTTGTCAATCTCAACCTAAATTTGTGAATCTTAAACTCTATTTGTGAATGTAAAACTTTGTCAATGTTAGTCTGCGTTTGTCAATATTACCCTGCAATTGTCAATATTATCATGTATTAGTGTCTATACTTTGCAGTATTTATCAATACCTAGTGAATGTGTATGCATGCCCTCAAGTGAGTACATGTACGGACATAAACTGTATAATGAGGTTACATGTGGTTATAAGCCTTTAAAAAAGGAAAAAAGTATATTTGAACTCAAAGTTTGAAGCATAATAATTTTCACATTAATGAATAGAAAAAACGTATGTCAACTTTTCCCTATATTACTCAAAATTTCACATACACATACAAAACTTGCATTAAATGCAAGTCAACCAATGTACGTTACTTGAGAAATGTACATTCTCATACAAAACTTGCATTAAAATGTCACATCACATACATTTCCATACAACTTTTCCCTATACATCCATATAGATAATCTATGTCAGTTTCTATATCATCTTTCACAAAATGCATAGTTGCAAGCCATATATACATGCGCCGTCAAAAAGACTTATGTACAACCATCAATTTATACGTTGTTGCGTTGTGTCCTCCGCCACATCAGTGTTGGTTGTTTCCATCACCTGAATATTGCTCTCAACAACATCCTTGTTCATTTGAGATGTCCTTTTACATTTTTTCCTAAGCTTCTCAAGAGAGATATGAATCTTTCTTTTCCTTTTCCAACCTTTGGTAACTGATCATAGAGGATCTTTAATAGGCATGTCATTGTCCACGACAGTGAGCTTATATTTGTCTGCTTTGGTGGCATCTATCAACTTATTCATTAGTTTGAGAATTTCATCCACAACCACATCAAATCTGAGTTTCGACAAAGAGCCAGCCTCAACAACTTTCATGAGACGGTGAATTAAATTGTCGTACCTTGCAGAGTTTGAATTTTTGCAAGTCATTCTCAACATCAGAGTTATCAATTGTTGAATGATACCTCATCTCTTTTGTCCACCACTACATAAAATGTCTTTTGAGAATCATATTAATGCCGTAAAGAAGAAATGCTATTAATGCATACCTACATAAATATCCTTTGAATTGAAAACACCGACAAACACATGATATGGTTCTATCTTTTCGATCACATGATACAATCTACTCTTTCACAATTTTCTTAACTCCATCTTTAACTTTCAACCTTTCAAATGACTTCACCCTCAAGACATATGTAGATTCATCAAGTTGAATAATGGTAGGATGACAAGTAGCAACATCTATAACTTCTTGTTGATTTTTTTTGAAAATTTTCCTCGTGTAAATGTTGGCGGCTTGCTTCTCAAAGGGCGAGGCTATAACGACCCGCAACCCTATAATCGGGGATCCGATTACTAAATGGGTACCGAATCATTAAAATTTGGAGCTAAACCAGGATCTCGATAAGTCTGGGAAATAAATGATAAACTAAGCTAAACATTCCACATCACATCGAATTGTAAAGGAAGTGTAGGAATTAAAAATTATTACAATTCGACTCGACTCAGCAAGTAACTATATATTCAAACTGAAAAGAAATAATTAAACGTACAGGCCTAAAAAAAAAATAACAACTACATCGGGGCATACCCCGGGATAGTGGCTGCTGGTGTGCAACCCGAGACAACACCATCCACGTTACGCCTGTCTGGAACCCTCACCTGAAAGCTGCAGGAGTGAGTCTCATCGAAATGGACTCAGTACGGATCCTTCGCCCCCACCACTCACTCACGCACCCACAAGTGCAACAACACAAATATAGGCAATTTAAATAAATAAAGCAGTAAATATAACTCCCAAATTTCGATATGAAACGCATGCATTCATAAATGTAACATGCACAACTCTGAAACCACTCCACCACAGAGTCTACAACCAGCGTCTCGGCTAAACACACAAACCACACGGCCGAATGCAGAAAACACTGACCTGCTGGGACCAAACAGCAACCCCTCGGGTAGCGCGTTGGCTACTCCGGCCTGTTTAGCTCTAGGTGGTTCTGCTTCCCCCAGCACGAGTGACACCGAATATACCACTCCCACACCGGTACTAGCTATACCCGGGGTACACCAGGTGACCCTCTCTCTAGGCATCACCCCACCACTCCCACACCGGCGCCGTGTCACTCCCATACCGACACATGATGACTAAGCGCTAACAACTGTCACTTTAGGTCCACGGTCGCACAATACACAACACAGTGCGATCCGATCACATAAAAGTCCTCGTCCTCGAGTACGTTTTCAAGCATGCATTTAACCAAACTATCTAACAATGTAAACACATGTTAATTGCATGTATTAATGAGGTTCTGTCTTGAATCGCGTCGCCCGTGGCCAACGTCATTCAAGACCCCTAAACTGGTTCATACGAAAACTGACTTCGGAATATGGCCTAAATCACGTCGCCCTTGACAGCCGCCATTTAAAATGGCATCGCTGTCCCTAGACGCCATTTAAGATAGAGACAAAATCCCCTGATCTGGGCTAAATCGTGTCTCGGGTAGAAGCCGCCATTTGAAATGGCGTTGCTGTCCCCAGACGCCATTTAACGTACACAGACAGGTTCCCCTTCCGGCCTTCCCCGAGTTACAAAGTGGGATTTCTCCCCCAAATTGCACAAAAACGTCAAAAAAATAGAGAAAGTAGGGGATAAGCCTAATTATTTTCATAAAGAACTCCTTAGAAAATGCTTTCTACCCTAGAAGCACCCATACACATTTCATGCTTTCAAAGCGGGAAAAATCATGATTTTAAACAAAACACTGCGAGGATCGTTACCCTACCGGTTACTTGAACTCCTCCGTGCTCTTAGCCGCTGAACTGCCATGCCATAAACCGCCGCCAGTACCGCCGTGGATGCCGTCACTCCATCGGGATGTTGGCCGCCGTCCGGAGAGAGATGCGCCGCAGAGGAGATGGTGGTGGTAGTGGTGGAAGTTAGGAGGTTGATGGAGTGAAGGGAGATGAGGAATAGGGAGAGGAAAGGAAGGAGAAGGGGAAGGGGGAGTGGATGGGTCGGAGAGAGAAGAGAATGAGAGAAATGAGGGAAAGGAGGAAGGGTTCACAGGGTCAAACCGAAACTAAATAAAACGCATCGTCCAAGACCGACGCCAATCAGACGACAAGACGGGGTTGTACACTGACAGATCAGGGCCGTACTCTGAATGGCGTCGACTATGCAAGATGCCATTTAGACGATAAGACCGGAGCCGTACTCTCGCGGCCCAAAACTAGCCCACGTGGCATATTCTAAAACGCGTCCCCCCAACCGGATGCCGTTTGAACTGCGTCGAGAACCCATGCCCCCAGCACCACAAGGGCCCAAACCAAGGGGTTCGACACCGAAACTGACCCGATAACTGGATCCGAAACCTCAATCCTTATAGAAGCTGTTGTTAAGTAAGCTATCGTTTCTATGGATTTAACATCCGCTTAATTTTATGCATCATACTTTCTGTCAATTGTAATTGTATACTTTTCAATGAATTCAGCAAGTGTGGTCTTGGAGTGCATAAATCCATCAAAGAAACGATTAATGCTCTCACTATACTACGAGGTTGACATTCCTGTACAATCATATAACAGTTCCTTTATCACATTCAAAATACAGGCTTAGACAAAATAGATGCAAGTTAAAATTAACAACCATTTAGACAAAATAGATGCAAGTTAAAATTAACAACCATAAATTAACATTGACACATGGTTAGAGTGACCAATACATGTTCACCATGCCAAATATAGATTTTGATTGACATATATAAGTTAAGATTAAGAAATGCTTATCAGATTGACAAACACAGAGTAATCTTGAAAAATACACTTTTGAATTGACATATATATTGGCATTAACAAATATAGGTTAAATTTTATATCTCCAAATTTTCATTTACAAATACAGGTTTAGACTGACAACTCCATATGGACATTGACAATTATAAATAATGAAAATTTATCATGATATATAAAATAATGATCAAGTAATGAAATATACCTACGAAGAATGTATCTTTTAAGAAGATTGGAACCCACTTCGTACGACTTTCGTACAATCCAATCAACCAGTCATTATATTTGCATGTTTCATACTTAGATAACAATTGGTCCCACCGTTCTTCAAATTCACGAGTAAAAAGAGAACAATATATGCATTCATCAAAGTCTTGCATAAATTTAAGATGAGCAGTACATATATGACCAATCTTTTTTGGTATCTTTTGTAAGATATGCTATAGGCAAAATCGATGCCGTGCATCAGGGAAGACCTTAACAATTGCCGCTTCAATACCCTTATCTTGATCAGTAATGATTGCCTTTGGTGCAACACCACCGTTGACTTGCAGCCAACAACTAAAAACCCATATGAAAGACTGCACTTTCTCATTTGACAGTAAGGCACATCTAAGTAGGATGGATTATCCATGATGATTTATTTTGATGAATAGTGTAAAAGGCATTTCATATGTATTTGTGAGAAAAGTAGTATCAAAATATATGACATTTTCAAAATATGTGCATGCGGTCCTTGCCATTCCATCAATCCAAAATATATTCCTTAGTTATTGGTTGTCATTCAAATCTATGACATAAAAGGATGACAGACTCTTACTTTGCATTTGTAGAAAATGGGTCATCATTATGTTGGCATCACCTTCCTTCAATTGACTTTGTCGTTCTCTATCTAGGAAGTTTCTACAATCCTTTTCAATAAATTTCAACTGTCGAACGCCATCATTTCTTCTCGCAATATAGGACATTATGTTTGATGTTGATATTCCCACACTACACATATTTTTTATTTCTACCTTTTCAGGCGTGCATGTCCTTCGGTGTGATCACAAGTATATAATAGCCAATGGAGACAATGTTTGATTATGCTCGAGTAGAACATGATATGCAATCTATTTTCCGCTACCTTTATCTAACTTTACTTTCATACCTGCTTTGCAACCAACTTTTACACTATCTCGATGACATAAAGCTTTTGGGTCTCTCCTATTATCTCCATTCTTTCAGCAATCAAATATTTTGTGCGTACAAGACCCACGTGTAAACTTGTTATGGACAGTGGATATACCAAATCCTACATGTCTAGCATAGGTGTTATAAAAATATCTCGCATATTTAGCCGTATCAAATTCCATGCCATTGCATGGTTCTACAATATTAACATGGCCATCATCATTTTTCTCCTTTGTAGGAATCTTACTATTCGAAGATAATTATGAAAATAAATACAAACAGATAGTTAAAAATATAAAATGAAAGGTTAGATTGAACAATACAAGTTCTAAATGAGGCATAGGTCTCTGGATGAAAGTACATATGATATCATTGACAAACAAAGATTTGAATTGAAATGTGTCGATCAAAGATTTTAATTCATACGTGTCACTATTACCCTATATTTGTCAATCTCAATCAATTATTCTTAATCTAAATATCTCTTTGTCAATCTTACTGTGCGTTGGTCAACCTTAATTTATTTGTAATATTACTCTATATAATTTACCTTAATCTATGTTTCACAATCATAACTTGTATATGTCAATCTAGAGTTATATTTCTCAAATCGAATTTTATAGTTGTCTATTCAAATTTCTATTCATCAATCATAACCATATTTGTCAATGTTATTGTATATTTGTTAATCTCATCATGTAATTATCAATGTTAAAGTTGTATTCATAGATCTCACCTTGTACAGTAAAAGTAAAACTGTACTTCACAAGTCGTACCTTGTACAATTATGACTTATGTTTATTCATGTTACTAAACTGTTATTGTGTAACAATCTATATTTATTAATCTGAAGTAATATTTATCAATGTTTCTACATACTTGTCAATGTCAACTTGCATTTGTCAATCCAAACTTATTTATAACTGATGTTTATATTTCTCAATCGAAACTTGTATTCGTTAATCTTAATATTTATTTGTCAATTTTCTCTTGTATAGTTGAAGTTAACCAATATTTACAAAGTTCTTTATCTGTTGATCTTATGTCATATACTTGTGATAACCTATATTTATTAGTACTACTTTAAGTCAATCTATACCTTTATTTTTCAATCTTACTCTATATAATCAAACTTATACTGGATAATGTAAGTTATATTTATCAGCGGTATCATATATTTGTTAATCCAAATATTTACTTATAGATCCTAGCATGTATAGTCAATAATAACCTGTATTTATTTTTGTTATCCTGTTTATGTCAATCCAAAATTATATTTCTCAATTGAATTTTATAGTTGTCCATACAAACTGGTTATTTATTAATCATAACTATATTTATCAATGTTATTATATATTTGTTAATCTCATCCTGTAATTGTTAATATGACATTGCGTTTATCAATGTTGATGTTGTATTTCTAGATCTTACATTGTACAATCAAACTTGAATTTATTTCACAATCCAAACTTTTATTCATCTATTTATCACTCCAGATATTGCATGTGTGGAGAATAAGATGAAATTTTCAATTAAGTCAAATGAACATGAATTCTAGTAAATGTATAACCAAGATCCTCGAGCAAATCTGTAGCGAGGACTTGCATGCTTGCACTAGCCTCTGTTGTCAAACCACCCTCCTTTATTTTTGTAGCAATCTTATTCTCCACTTCTGTTATCTTTTGCATTAAATGTGCTGAAAAATAATAAGAAATAAAAATAAAAATTTGAAATACAAGGCTACGATGAGGCCGTGTAATTCAATTAACATTCTACTGTTAACAAATTTAATGCAATACACAGTACATATACTAACCATATTCTTCAGATAATACTGTAAGTTGTAAGTTCTATATGTTTAACTCTACTGATGGCATAGAAGGTAAGTACACACGAATAGGAACTTGCATTTGTACAACTATCAGCAGCACAACGTTTCACATCATAAGAGTGGAGGCTGGCATGTGTCACCCAAAGATAGGCCGCTGCATATAAACAAGGGAGGAGAGGGGAAGGGGGGGTGGAAACTGCATATGAACAATTGGGTTGAGCATGTACATCTGCAAATTATTGGTCGGTTGCACTCTGTGACGTTCTATCTCATTGTTCAGCAAGAACGTCTCTTCTCTTCCATTTTCCCCTGTAGGAGAAGGGTGGTCCGGTTTCCTTTCCCCCATAAGAGGTATGTGCAACGTGGAGGTGTGGAATGTGAAGAACATGGTTTGCCTAGCTAGCTCGCACTACTTGCGTGGAGGTGGGTGACTAACAAACAAACGAGCAGGAACATGGATCGGCGTGGATGGCGGGAGGATTGACACGAAGGAGCAGGAACACGGACTGCTGTGGATGTAGGAGCCGAGTAATTTCCATAGGGTCAGCTACTTGCGATCATGATCACCTTGCTAGCTTCAAAGGCAGACATAGAGGTGGAAGAATAAGGTTTGCCTAATTAGTTCGCACAACCTGTGTGGAGGTGGGCAAGTGAGGTGGACCTTGAGTGGCAGGGACCGTAAACAAGACATCTCAAGTATATAGGGAGCCGACAGAAGTGAATGGTAGGGACTGTAAACAAGATATCTCAAGTATATAGGACTAATATATAAATACCTAAGATACATGGATTAATATCAAAATACGTAACTTTATAGGGACTACTATCTAATTAGCTTGTTTATACCAACAGATAGGAGTGACAGCGTATACGTACAAATACGGTAATTGAAACCAATATGTATACCAAAGACCCTTTAAAATGTTACCCTCCCACTTGCGGAGTCCCGCCCGACGCGGGGAGACCGGCGCGCAAGAGGCGAGGACGCCAACGGTTCCCCCCACCATTAATGCTCTTCTTCTTCCCCTCTCCGGCTTCCCCGGGCGCCCCGATTTGTGCGCCTATTCGAGGCTCTCCACTGCCTCCAGCTAGACCCTCTTCCCTCTCTCCGCGGCTGCCCCTTCTCAGCTCTCTCTCTC
This sequence comes from Zantedeschia hybrid cultivar, assembly GCA_030544215.1. Taxonomy (NCBI): domain Eukaryota; kingdom Viridiplantae; phylum Streptophyta; class Magnoliopsida; order Alismatales; family Araceae; genus Zantedeschia; species Zantedeschia hybrid cultivar. Next base: position 54,974,948 of record JARZZO010000002.1, on the reverse strand, counting down.
TCTCTCTGTAGCTGGGACTGTCTGAAGGCCGTCTGGGTTAAGGGTTTCGCTTGCTTCCTCACCCTCCTCCGTGCGCGGGTCCCGATTTCGAACAGTTTCCCATTCCAATTTGGTGGGCGGGTGATTGGGGTCTGGATGTGCAGATGGGTGGCGGCAGCAACGGCGGCCAATTGATCTCAGTTTATCCCGAGGAGCTCACTTTCGGATGTAAGGATCCCTTTTTCCTTCTTTGTGGCCTCATCCCGTTTTCTGATTGGTCCGCGTTCCTGTGTTTTCTTGTGGCTTCTACCTTAATCCATGGTCCTCCACATTTTTCTTTCTTTTTTGCGTGGGTGTTTCAACTCAAAGTTGTGATTTTTAGTTCAAAAGCCCAAACTTTTGGACATCGGCTTTTGTAGTGGGTACATTTCAAAGGCAAGTTATAGGGTTCTCTACTTACATTGGATTTTTGTCATATGTGGGTTCTTGGCGGTTTTCGATGACCAGTTGAGCTTGGGAAGTCATGTTATTGCAATATCAAGGTGGTCAACAACACTGAGCATCATGTTGCCTTCAAGGTATTTCTGCTCCTCTTTCTGGATAATAGGTCTTTTCTTTGTACACTGTTAGGGTATCAATATTGTGGGATATAATTGGAAGAGCAATCGGTGAGTAGTCTATCCTTTATATACATAAACTCATGTGTATTGTTTATTTAACATATGCCTGTCAACTGGGTTTTTAATCACAGGTGAAAACGACATCCCCTAAGAAGTATTTCGTAAGGCCCAACACAAGGGTGGTGCAGCCTTGGGACTCGCAAATCATAACAGGTTCCAGTAATATTATTTTTTGGTCTGTTCTTGCAAGTTATAGAAGAAGATGGGAAGGGGCTTTTATGGGTCGTACTTGCTTTGTTATTAACTAGTTCTTATCTGTAGTAACACTTCAAGCCCAAGAGGAGTATCCGTCGGACATGCAGTGTAAAGATAAGTTTCTCATTCAGAGTACAATTGTGCCTCCAAGCACCGACATTGATGAGGTCCCACCAAATACAGTAAGGTTTTCTTTCTAACAGCCAGCTTATTTTTATCTTAATCTTTGGAAAATAAAATTTTCATTTGCGACACAGTTTAATAAGGATGCTGATCGGGCAATAAAAGAACACAAGCTTAGAGTTGTTTATACAACCCCCGGACAATCAAGGCAGGGAGACGAATTGGGACTTGGGTCACCAACATCTAGGGGATCAAGGAGGCTCTTTGATGATTTACCTGTGAGTTAATTTTTGATTTTACATTTAGGGATCGAGGAGGGCCTTTGATCATTTGCCTGTGAGTTTATCTATGGTTTTACATGCCTCCCTTTTGTGCTCACAAAACTGTCCTCTGCCAATCATATTCCCTCTCTTTGAATTTTCCTTCTCGTAGGACATGAAATGTCTTTTCTTTTGTTATTTGTAGAAAACTAAATGGTTCAAGCTTTGAATGGTGAACACTTCTGTAGATTATTTATTCTCTGAACTTGATCATCATTGATTTGAATGGTTTAAGGGCCCCTTTTCACTGAAAATATTCTTAAGTAAAGTACCTATATGGAATTATTTTATTAACAATGGTGTTACATGAGCAACTTATTTAGATGATGGAACAAAGAAGAAAATCGTTCCAGTCTCTTGTTTAGGAGCAATAATATTTTCATATTTGATTTTCAAGTCCTCCTATACCACATCTTTATTGTAGGAATGACACAATGCTGATCTTTATTGCCAATGGGAGGGATCCGTTTTTTAGATAATTAACTATCTTCATCCTATTTTAGTTGTTCAACTTTTGTTTTAGCTGTGAGGCAAATAACTGTATCTGTATGCATGACTTTCAAAGAAGTGAATACCATATCTGTATATATACCCAACCTTGATGCTGAATATTAAGCTTACATTCATTTACTGAGATGTGAGTTATCAATTAATGTAGAACTATGATTTTTCTTGAACCATGGTATTTGTTTTCCGTGTGAGGCAAATAACCGTATCTGTATGCATGAGCTTAAAGAACGAAATACTATATCTGTATATACACCCTCAACCTTGAAACTGAACATTAAGCTTGCATTCATTTACTAAGATGTGATTTATCAATTAATGTGGAACTATGGATTTCTTCATGTTGTGTTATGTCATTACATGAATGTGAGTAGTTTAGATGGGGATTTCCTGAGTATCTCATGGAAAGAGAACATCAACAGATTACATGGCGCTTTCTGCTATGCAGATTAGTCCTTATGTAAGCATACAGTGTTCCTTGACTAGCTTTCTGTATGGTTATAACTTGAAGCAGTTTGCAGTTATGACCCATATCCTTCATTCTGATAGGATTAGCTATGCTAGATCCTTCCCATATTGGTTTCAATACTTATCCTACTTGATATTTCATTATAGGATTTTTTTTTTAAAACTTTTCAGTGCTTGCAATCTCTCCATATTCTATGTTAGTCCCTACATTCTTCATCTTTATCTTAAAACCCCACAACCTTTGAACCCTCCTTAAGAGGCCTCTCCAATTAGCAATCGTAAAAAAAGAGTAGTGTTCATGGAATATTCCTTCCATGTACCATATCTCTACCAGATTATATAAGAAATATTCTTCGAATATTCCTAGTAGATTATTTTTTTTGACAATGCTAACTGGAGGGGTCTTTTACGGAGAGTTCAAATATTACTGAAAAGTTATAAAAAACCTTCATTTTATCAAACATGTCATGAAGTTTGAAGGTCTAAAACTGGTTTATCTGTTCAGATTCCTCAGTTCCAAAAAGTACTAATGTTATGTCTTCTGATTACCGATGTCCATTCTGACATCTCATTTATTGTGAGAACCACCTGAATGCATCTATACATGCCAGAAATTGCCAATAGATTTATTTTGTTCGTTTTAGTATATAGTTGCAATAAAACAATCTGAACAGTCAGTCCAGTTTCTTATTAGTTAACATGTATTATATATCCTTATCCTCATGCCCCAAAGAATGAAGTTGAGTTAAACAGACAGCCATTGATGGCAAGAGTATAAAGGTATCTTCTTTGCATATTCAAGGGCGTAAGGATAATGAAGGCCAAAAGTCATTGCGAATAACATGAAATTTGAAGATCTTAAGGATGCATGATGCGGGACAGCAACCGAAATAGACCCGACTACTCTACCACAATCGAGATCAACAATTCACACTACGCGAATAGCAAATAGGCACGACGACCGCAGTATTCTAAGAGAGATACAATGTGATGATAATAAGAAAAAAAAAGCTAAATTAGCCATCCCTCGCAGCGAATAGCGAGTGAATCGTCAATAGTGAGAACCACCGAATGTCTAGGGCATCAATATCGCATCAACAAGCCTTAAACTGGAACCACGGGACAGGTTACTAGCTACTCTCACACACCACGGCAGCAACACACGAAATTTTCAATAGCTAGGCAACCTAAATATGAACTCACGGGCACGGGAGCATGATCATTGCCAAATAATAAACGAGCAAGCTTGGAAGAGTGCTGTCCAACACTAACCTGCCCACTGAATAGTGGGGCACACGAACTGAAATTACCAAACCTTACTCTGGACTGGAGGATTCCCTGCATCGTGCGTCCTGCGGAAATAAGCCGATCCCTGGTGGGGCTGCAATTAAATACTCACCGGCCCCATACAGAAAATTTGGTTGGGCGGGCACTGAGGCAACATAGGCCCGGATTAAACAACAATACACAGGGTTGAGCCTCGGGCTCCACTGGGGGTGGGGGGGGGGGGGAGGGGGAACTCCCAGGTCCGCTCCCTCAAATGCAGGAGAACGGAGGTGGAAGAGCTCCTCGCTGGCCGCGTGGAGATCTTAGGAGCGTTGACGGTGGACGGGAGGGACCGCCTTCCACGTGGCCCTGCACCGGGACACTGTCGGTGTTGGAACGAGCCAAAAGGCTCGATCGACGATGGAGGCCCAGCGGCGAATCGCGCTCGCTCGACGTGTGTAGGCGGCGGGGCGGGAAGAATCCCCCTGGGGCGGCACGTCTGACGACGCAGGGGCAGGCGAAATCGGGACGGGCCGCGGGAATGATGGGGCAATAACGAGGATGTCGTGAGGCGGGCTTGTCGGGCCGGTGTCTGAAGGGGGGGCTCAGGCGTAGGGCATGGTCGACGATGTGAGGGCGGGCGAAGTGCTACGCCACGTGGCCTTGGGGTGATGATGGCGTCGGGCGGCAGTTGGAGGATGGGGTTCATGGCCATCCAAGGTGATTCGAACCAGGTGTGGTCGACGATGCCGGCCTTCCCATGGACCGTCCCGACCTCCACGTGGAAGAGGGTGTTGAGGGTGGCGCTAGGATTTAGGTGGCGAGGGCGCTAAGCAAAGGAGATCGCCAGTGACGATGCTGGGAAGAAAAAGAAGACGGGGGGGGGGGGGGGGGAGGAGAGATGAAGGGAGCCAACAGAGGCTCGGTGGCCAAGGAGGGGGAGAAAGAGACAAGATGGAATGGTGTAGACTGTAAAGGAAGAAGGGGATGGGGGGGGGGGGAGGAAGAGGAAGCAAACCAAATGGGCGTCCCACCCTATCTCATCTCACATAATGAACATAGTCGGCGGCCAAGCTTTCAATTTCTCTTTTCTTTCAAAAATATTCATTGCCCTCCTTTTTGGGAGAGGCTACAATATATAGGGTCCCTTTAGGGTAGCCCTAGGTACAACAAAGCCCAAAGTGCCCTTAAGCTCCAAAAAAGGGGAAAAACTGCTAGAAAATTACAGAAAAGTAGAAAAAACGTACATGGGCTTACTAATGGGCCTAAAGCCTAAAAAAAGGGAAAAATACATCCATGGGGCCTAGCAAGGCCCAGCATCATAAATAAACGTAAGAAAATACGTCAGGTGTCTACCTCCGATATAGCCAACCTTTAGCGGTTCCTCTCACATTTGACACCCTCTTCATCCACCACCCCGTCAGGTACTTTTAGAGTAGCACTCAGTGTTGCCTCGCATTACGGTAGACACTCTTGGATCATCGATTCAGGGGCCACTAACTATATAACGGGTACCCCTAACCTCTTACTTTTTATATGTTATACTTAGGACAAGATAAGGTGACCATAACGGATGGTACCATAGCTACCATAGTTGGGAAAGGAACCATACCTCTGGATTAGCATCTTACCTTATCCTCAACATTACATGTTCCAAAATTGTCTATAAATTTGTTTTATGTGAGCAGTCTCACAAAATCTTTGAATTGTTCCATAACATTTTTTCCCACTCATTGTGTGTTTCAAGATCTGAGGACAGGCCAATTGATTGGAAGTGGACGTGAAGCATGAGGTCTCTATCCGCTTCAGTCCCAACATAGTGTTGCTCTTCAGTCTTCAAGCACTAGTGTCTTGTCTAAGAAAATAAGGGAGATACAGCTGTGGCATCTTCGTCTCTATACTCCTCAACAAAATGGAATAACTGAATAAAAAAATCGCCATCTTCTTGAAACAACTTGGGTACTCCTTTTACATCATAGCCTTCCCAAAAGGTTTTGGATAGAGGCTGTACTCACTGTTGCGTATGTCATCAATCGAAGGCCCTTTAGAATCCTCCAGTTTCGGACCCCCTACTCTATTCTTCGACCTCAACACTCACTCTTCCCTTTACCATTGAGAGTGTTTGGGTTCTTGTGTTTTATCCAAGATCTTGTTCCTGGTAAATCCAAACTTGATGTTAAGGCTATTCGTAGAATTTTCCTTAGGTACTCTCCCATACAAAAGGGTTACAAAAACTATGACCCCTAGACAAAGAAAAAATATGTTGTCAAAGATGTCACTTTCTTTGAATCCTATTAATACTATCACTCTCAGGATGTGTCTACGGAGGAGAGTTCTTAAATTCTAGCCACAACCTTGGCTATTCCTAATATCATTGTCCCTGGAAGGATTGTCACAACTGAGGAACCTGAACTCTCAGAAAAAAGACATGATATTAGCACGAAGGTGACTGAACTGCAGCACTATGTCACAAGATCAAAAGTTCAAAAGTAAGTTGAGAACTTGGAATTGGATGCTGTGACAGACCATTTTGCAGATCCATTATCCCAAGAAGTTTGTAATGTTCTTAACACTGAACTTAGTTCTCCTATTGATTCGGTTAAACCCATTGATTTTGATGTTGTCCCAACTGAAATTGTGCAAGATGATCATGATATTGAGAAACCTATTGCTGTCTGGAAAGGTGTACGAGAGTGCACTAAACATCTAATCTCAAAGTACTTATGTTACTCACAACTATCTCCTTCTTACATAACCCTCATTGCTTCCCTCTCTTCTTGTTCAAATCCCTAACTTTTACAGAGGCTACCAAAGACCAACGGTGGTTGAATGCTATGGAGGAGGAAATAGATGCACTTAAATGGAACAACACTTGGGTTCTTGTTGATCTTCCTTAGGGGAAGAAGGCGGTTGGATCAAAATGGGTGTACACCACTAAGTTTAGAGTTGATGGTAGTGTGAAAAGATTCAAAGCAAGACTGGTTGCAAAGGGGTTTACTCAAACGTATGGGATTTATTATGAGGAAACGTTTGCACCAGTGGTTAAGTTGAATGCGGTTAGAGTGGTTCTTGCTATGACAACTCATTATTCTTGGGAATTATATTAGGTGAATGTCAAAAATACCTTTTTACATCACATCTTGGAGATGTGGACAGAATTTTGAAATACGTAAAGTCCTGCTCGGGAAAAAAGTCTTCTATTTTCCTAGACCAATCATCTTGCTCTGGAAGGGTATACTGATGCTGATTGGGCTGGATCACAGGATGATAGAAGATCCACATCAGGCTACTGTATGTTTTTGGGTGGCAATCTTGTAACCTAGAGGAGCAAGAAGCAGTATGTATGTGCTAGGTCTAGTGCAGAAGCTGAATACCAGGCCATGGCTCAGTCTATAGCTGAGCTTGTTTGGTTAAAAAATTTGCTTAGGGACCTTGGAGTGAAGGTACAACTGCCAATGAAGCTCTATTGTGATAACGAAGCTACTGTCAACATTGCAAATAATCCTATCCAGTATGACAGGACCAAGCATATTGAGATGGACATGCACTTCATTAGAGAAAGATTAGATAGTGGGGATTTATGCCTACCCTATATAAATTCTGGATAGCAGCTTACATATGTATTCACTAAAGGTCTTCCAAGGGAGCAATTTTCAAATGTGATTGGTAAGTTGGGCATGCTAAATATCTATGCTCAGCTTGAGGAGGAGTGTAGAAATAAATAGATGTTAAGTAGGGGCAGTTCTATCTTTTGTCTGTGTTTTACTTGTTTGTTATGCTTTTATTCTGGTTTTACCCCTATCTGTTATGGGGAGCAATTTTCAAATGTGATTAGTACGTTGGGCATGCTAAATATCTATGCTCAGCTTGAGGAGGAGTGTAGAAATAAATAGATGTTAAGTAGGGGCAGTTCTGTCTTTTGTCTGTGTTTTACTTGTTTGTTATGCTTTTATTCTGGTTTTACCCCTATCTGTTATGTTAACAGGGGCAGAACTGTCATTAGTGATTGTATTATGTTTGCCCTATTATAAATAGATGTTTGTGTACTGGCCGGCCTCTTTAGTTGAGAGAGAGAGCCAGCCACACCTCTTCCCTGCCTCTCCAACCCCTGTACTTCTTCTTCCTACAGTATCTACAGTGCCAATTAATGTGATAGACCATCAAATTTGTATTTAAAGTTACAATCAAGGTGATCAAACCATTAGATTGATGTTTATGGTCCTGATCGACATGATCAGATTGTTAAATTAACTATTTACCGTTAGGATTGATGTTATTGGGCCGTTAGATTTGCATTTAAAGTCACGATTGGTGTGGTCAAACCATTGAATGTATGTTTTCAGTCGCGATCATCATAATTGGACTGTTAGATTAATGTCTTCACTCATGGTTGATATTATTGGATTATTTGATTGGTGTTTATGGTCATGATTAGCATGATCGGACTGTTGGATTTGTGCTTATAGTTATGATTAGCATAATTTGTCCGTTGGATTTGTGTTTACGGTCTTGATCAACATGATCGGACTGTTAGATTCATGTTTATGGCCATGATTAACATGATTGGACCATTGTATTGGTGTTTACCTTGATCAACAAGATCGGACGGTTGGATTTATATCAGTAGTCGTGATCAATGTGATCAAAATCATTGGATTGTATAATAGTCATGACCAATGTGGTCAGACCATTGGATTGATGTTTACATCATGATCAACATGATCGGACCCATTGTATTTGTGTTTATGGTCACGATCATCATGATTGGACTATGAGATCTGTGTTTATGGTCATGATTAGTAAAATTGGTCTATTGGATTTGCATTTAAGGTCATGATCGATATGATCAGACCATTAAGTGTACATTTATGGTTGTGATCAGTATGATCAGACCGTTAGACTTGTATTTATGATCATGATTAGTGTGATTGGACCATTAAATTAGCATTTACGTTCATGATTAATGTGATCGAACTATAAGACTTGTGTTTATGGTCATGATCTATGTGGTCAGATTATTTGGGATTAACACTCATAATCAATGTGATTGAACCGTTAGATTGGTATTAATGGTCATTATCAACATGATTGGATTGTTGGATTCATGATTACTATCATGGTCAACAAGATCGAACCATTAGATATTTATATTTGCATTAATGGTCTTTTACAGTCATGATCAACATGATTAGATTGTTTATGGTCTTGATTGACATGACTAGACCATTGTCTTTGTGTTAATGGTTATGATCAACAAGATCAAATGGTTAGATTTGTGTTCATGGTCATGATCCGCAAATCGAACCATTAGATTTGAATTTATAGACATGATGAGTGTGATCAGACCATTAGATTTGCGTTTATGGTCACAGTTTCCATGATCAGACTATTAGATTAGTGTTTAAGATCACAATTAGCATAATCAGACCATTAGGTCAATGATTATGATCATGATTAGAGTGATCAGATCATTTTATGGTCATGACTAGTATGATCAGATTAGTTGGTTTCTAATTGCAATCACGATTTATGCGATGAGACCATTAGATTTGAAATTAGAATGATGATCATGGAATACCGGATTGGATCGGCTCCCAGGATTGACCAGTCCTGATCCCGATTCAATTTATATAGATTGGCCAATCCGGGGAGGTAATGGAAGAAAGGTCGACTCAGGATTGACCTAATTAAAGAATAGTTTAAAAATCAGAAAAATCAGAAAAAATAAAAAGTACATAATCAATTCAATTAAAAACATCATTGGACAAATGCTCGACAATCTATTAAGCATACATATATATGTTCTTGGACATTATATAATGAAAAACAAATGTGAATACATTGTAGACCTTCAATATGGATAATGTGAGGAGGAGGACTGGTGATGCGGGACAGCCAAGGAAAAGGCTGGATGAAGGAAGAAGAAAGGGAGAGAGAAGAGAAACAGGGGCAGTGAGGCTTTACGCCCTCCCTTCACGGGATCTCCAAGGAGGAAGAAGAAGGCTAGGGCTTTATGCTCTCACACGGGTTCCCATCTCGGGAGAAATGCACATATTTGCTCTTTTCATTCTGATCATCATTACTTCCTAAAGGAGGGATACAAGTCAATATATAGAGACCCCAAAAGAAACCCTAACACAATCCTAACACTAAAGGACCAAAATTCCCCTTATTCAAAATAAAAAGACTAAAACAGAGCTAAATCTAAAAAAAGAGAAATACATCCATTGGGCCTCGAATGGGCCAAACAAATAAATAATGGGTCCTGAAATCTGTTTCAGCCGTTCTTGGATTCCCATCAACTGGTAGTCATCCTAGTGAGGTTCGCCATATCCACAGTTAGACTTCATCTACTAGCTATATCCATAGCCAAACAATTGTGCTGCCATATCATGAAAACCTCTTTAAAGTCGTTTAGAAGATGTCAATGGTCGTATCCTTGAAGTACTTTCAAAATGTGCGTGTGGATAACCATATTGTATGCCGTACCCATACACCCATTGTTGTCCTCCTGGACTCCCTCAGTTGTGCTACTAACATTTGAATGAGATGGCAGAAGTTGAGGTGAGGAAAAAGAGCCACAAGTATATCTCCAGTCAAGCATAACTTACTATTACTGGCCTTCATATCGTCCTCCTTGTCCTTGATCTTCTCCTTCTCCTTCTCTTTGACTTTGTCCACTTTAATGATAAGTCCCAATTCCTAATGAAGGTGTTGTAAAACCTGCAGCAGTAATAGCTCCAACTATTCTAGCATTAACCCCATCATCATCACTAGGAGCATGTGTGGAATCATCACTTCTAATGAGACTAGAATGTCTACTAAATCTTTCATTGTCACTATGTTGACGTTGAGATTGTCCTCCATATCGTTCATGTGAATAAACATTCTTCAAAATATTACTTCCCTGCAAGCTCTCCTTCTCCTTCCCTTTTGAACGTTCCACATGTGAAGCTAACTTTTGAAGTGCTGGTTGAGATCGAGGAGTCTTTGGTAATCCCTTCGAAAGTTAATGTGGCTATAATGCTACAGGTGGAGTTGTAGATCCATAAGATGCTCCTTTCCTTGGCCTTCCTGAACTTTGAAGTTCAAGATCTTGAGCTTCTACTCCATCTAGTTCTTCTTCTGCCCAATCTCGATCTTCAGGATCAAATATAGGTTGCTCAATCTAGTCTTCACCCAACCATGCAAATGATGCTCTTTATCTAGAAGCTCATCCTTATCTATTTGTCCTATAGAACTTCTATAAAATGTGCAAAGCACCCAGTTGCTTGCATTTATCTTTTCTCTATCAGCCTCTATCTGTCCTTGATGCTTTTTATCTTAAGGCACATGCTGTAGTGGCAATAAACCAACTTATTTAGCCTAGAAACTCCTAGCTTGTTTTTAATCTTCATGTGAATGAGGCTAAATGTACTCCAGTTCCTTTAACATTGACTAAATGCAGTTGTTTGGTTCAGTACTCTTATAGCGATATAAGACAATGGATTCCTACTAGCATCTCTATAGCTGATGTAATTGTTGTATAACATTGAAAATTCTTGCAAGGACTTCTCTATCATTCCATGCATCCTTGCCATATTGATATCGAGGATTAAAATAATATCCTGCATTTACATGTCATCGTTAATCAATAAGTGCTAATATCAAGTTGATTGAAATTTGTGTAGAAAGTAGAATGATGTCTATTTGAGGCACTAATTAGCTACATGCAGATCATGATGAAGAGTTTCATCCTCTCTTATCAATAATGTGGCATGACTTTTTATATGCTTTGAAGTGTTTCTCCTTCATTTTCAGCTTTTCTTTATCCATTGCATTGTACAAGTATCCCATATGGTTCTTATCATCCCCATCAACCATTCTTAATATTTGTACAATAGGTTCTATCAATCTTAAGTAATATGTCACTTTTTCTCAGAAGTTGTGATCACTAATAAGGCAGTTTACATCGCATGTAGTATTCTTAGATTCTTCCCTTAATGTGTCAATATGAGTCAAGTAGTCAGGATTGTTGATCAATGTTGCCAATTGGTGCTTATGTTTGCTTAAACTTTCTAGAGATATGAAGTTTAAAGAAAACTTAGTAGGATCAGCACAGAGGAGATCTTGCTCATTAGTGTAAATACTCATCATCTTCAAACTCCTATTATATCTGTAAATAAAGCCTATAATGCCCAGGCAACTAAGTTAGCAGCAAAAGGTTCCTTAATCCTTACCAATGTCTTCCATTATCAAATCTAGGGAGTGTGCAGCACAGGAAACCCAATACAAATGCTGTCTTTTCTCCATAATTTTTTTTCCACCTGCCTTATAGCTAGGTTCATTGTCAGTCACAAGTTAGGCAACATTTTCTTCACCAAGCTCCTTTACCATTTCATTAATCAACTTGAACAAATAATCTTCATTTTTTATGTTATTGGAAGCATCAATTGATTTCATGAAGTTGTTTCGTCTGTGTAAAAGCAAAGAAATTAACCATAGATTTTCTTATCGTACTTGTCCACCCATTACACCCAAGTGTGTAATTTCTTTTCAAACAACCTTGAAGCTTTCAATCCATTGTTTAAGTTCAACGATCTTCCTATTAAGTCCAACTCCATAGATTTTTACATGCTTCAACAACTACATCTAACATGGATTGAAAACACAGATGGATGATATATGTACAAGAACACCTGCATGTAAAATTCACTTCACAATGTTTTTAAAGGTATGACTAGCAGCTTGTGCAGTAGCCTTCACACTTCTCGGTGCTTATTTTACTCTCTTTTGCTTAGCACTGTATTTTTAAAAAGATAATGATCTATTAGACCACGTACTGGATTATGAATGTTAGATAGATTACCTTTGCATCCCAGAATTTCTGTTGCATGAGGAACTATAAAAGTGCTTTAGGAACATAGTTGTCAAGGCGCCAAGATGACCCAAGGCGTTCTCGGGGTGCCTAAGCGCTTAGGCGTTAAGGCGGCCGCTTAAACGGCAACTTAGGTGCCTCCTTAAGATATATGGGTAAATATATTAACTATAAATTCTTCAATATGAATAAAAAATAAGTAATAACATCATGCAGTCATACTAAACATTAAAATTGAAAAAAATAATACCTATGAGATAATTAACATAAACACATAAGAACAAATTTCTAGAGACAAGATATACAAAACATAACACCACAATTTACAAGTTTACAATAACAAAAAATAATTAAAAGTAGAAAAGATTAATAAGACTTGCAAGAGAGAGAGAGTGTGTGCGCGTACGCGAGTGAGTGTGAGAGAGAGAGATTGTGACAGACATAGGGCAAACAGAGGAGAGAGAGGGCTTCCGCCCTGTGAGTGAGTGAGTGTGTGTGTGTGTGTGAGAGAGAGAGAGAGAGAGAGAGAGCCATGTAAGGATTAGAGGCTGGGACAAAGAGAGAAGAGTGAGAAAGAGATTAGAGAGAGGGGGTGCTTCGGCCCTTTGTGTGTGTGAGAGAGCGAGCGAGCGAGAGAGAGAGAGAGAGAGGTTTGGCCCTCAGTAAGAGAGAGAGAGAGGGCCATCGGCCTATCTATGTGTGTATGTGAGAGTGACATAGAGAGAGAAGGGGGGCATCGGCCTATCTCTCCGCGTGCGTGTGAGAGAGAGAGAGAAAGAGACAACGGAAAGGAATGGGGATTAAAAGCCCCCTTCGTGTTGGATCATCCCTTGTTGGGCCAGATCAGGCAATTTGCTTGATTCCGGCCTATTACAGGCCGATTCAGCCGATTCCTTCTTTTTTTATCGGCATTTACCCCCCATATCATGACTATTATTCCCCGATTAATACGATGATTATAAGTGTTACATATGATTAACATGACCTTGTGCATTACATATGATTGGAGTTGGAGCTATTCTCGATGAAAATAGTATGATTTTAGTATATGTTATATACTCTTTCGACCAAAAAAGATATAGCATATACTCAAGATCATACACATGATCAACATAGATCTTACATGATCATGTATTTATATCACACGATCATCATAGATATTGTGTGCTTATACACATGATAACACACATGACTAATATGGATAGTGGATGACCATGGTGAGGGTGGTAGCTCCTTTTGGTTCTGCACGCGAAATGCACCCTCAGATGAATTTTGAATTGGTGGTTGCCTTGATTCTATATGCAATATCCTCCCTTGTTGGGTTACATTTTTAAATGAGAAGTTACCAGGTGAGGGTTTAAAAAAAGAAAAAAAAAAAACTGTACAACTCCTGCTTCTCCACCCTCACCAGGTTACATTTTCAAATAAGAAGTTATCCAGTGAGGGTAAAAGTATCTGTAGAACTCCCGCTTTTCCACCCTCAGCAGTTACATTTTCAAAATGAGAAGTTATCTGATGAGGGTAACAAAAAAATTCCACAGAACTCCAGCTTCTCTACCCTTACTGGGTGGTTGTTGTGAATGAAAATCCACCAGGTGAGGGTGGAGAAATTATAAAAACCTCATGGTATTTTATTTTTATTTTTACTTTTTTACATTTCCATCTTTTTTCAGGAAAGAGGGAAAATAAAAAGTAGTCCCACATGAGGGGCCGGTGAGGGTTATTGGATATTTACAGGAAAATTTGTGCTCTTTTCCTCCCTTTTTTTCTGAACTCACTGTCCAGCGGTTAGTTGGGGACGAGGAGGCGGTGCAGGCCTCTCCACTCTCACCGGGTTTACCAAGGAGGGACAGGAGAAGCCTGTGGGCTTCTCTGTTCTAACCCGATGGGGGAGGAGGTGCAGGGCTCTCCACCCTCACTGGCTTCATCTGTTCATCTGGGGGGAAAGGAGAAGCTTTCAGAGGCTTCTCTCCTCTAACCTGGGGCCTGGGGGGGGGGGGGGGGTACTGTGGGACTCCTCCCCACACAGGATGGTCCCCACGCTCACCTGGTGGGTTGCCCGGTGAGGGTGAGCAGTCCCACCGCAGGTCGGAACCTCTCCCATCCTCTCGGGGTGGGCTTTCCCAACCCGTGAGGGTAGAGAATCCTCTTCCCCATCAGAGGTGGGGTTTGACTGGGAGTCCACATCTTTACACCCCTTTTTTCCTTAATAAGTGTGAGGAGCCTGCCCCGCTTCTCCCGTGCTGATGCCGCTGGCGCTTCTCTTTTTGTGTCCTCTGCTACTGCTGCTGATTTTGGAAGACTCTCTTTCATCTCCTTTGACTCTGGAAAACCCTCTTAATGGAGAAGGTACTACCTGCTACTATCTGTTGCAGCCAGATATGTTACCTCTCTCTTCTGTAGTGCTTCTCTCTCTCTCTCTCTCTCTCTCTTTTTCAACAGTGGCATTTTCATCTTATGAACCACCTTTTTTTTTTGCAAAATATTCATTGACTTCACTTTTAGTTCCCTTCTATTCATATAAATCATCATGCTGAGCTACAAAGTGGCCTTCTGTTTTTTCCCCCTTTTCTTCCTTCCCTCCTTCATGCTTTCCTTGTATCCTTTTGATGATGATGAAACTTCTGTGGTATGAAATGTTAACTTTTATAGAATAGATTGTGCACAGCAAACACTGACAGTGAAATGAGGTGATATTTGCTGAAATGAATTTATTGACAATATGATTCTTGATAGAGAAACACTGAATAGAGCTTATGATCTTGGATAGAGAACACTGAACAGGGTTCCATAGCAAGTTAAATGGTTGGGAAAGGGTTCTGATAAGATTGGGTTAGTAGCACACACACAAAGATGTAGATGCCAGTGTTATAGTGAGTAGACATGTTTGGAATTTTGGACCACCTCATATTAGTCCTGAAAAACTGGATGTGGAGTGTCTCAATTCATTGCATGTCTTTGTATTCATAATACTGTTTATGTATTTTATGAGTGGTCTTGCTGGAATGGGGACTGCATTTTTTATTTATGGTGTTGCGACAGGTCCATAGTTGAGAGGGATTTTAATGTCTTCAGATCCTAATTTACCCTGTCTAGAATCTTGTGGTCAGTGTTTGTCATCTATAAACTGATCCAACTGCTTCGAAAGGATGAAATGGATTTTATCTCACCTGATGTGGCGTATAAGGCCTACTCTCAAGATGCTAATTGGATGAATTTATGAACTGAGGTGGCATGCTTCTCACCCTTGTTAATGGTCTGATAGTGACTAATACGATATCTAGTATTTGTAGTTGGACTCAAAATGTTTGAATAATTTGTTGTCTGCTTATGGCCTTTTTTAATGCTTTGGTTATTGATGAAGTTTTTTGTCACATAGGTCCCAGCAGTACAACGTCTAAAGGAAGAACGAGATGCTGCTCTTCAACAAAATCAGCAACTGCAAAGGGAATTGGTAATGCACCAACATTGTCTCCTAAGTTGTATTATATCATCATCTTCCACAGTTTAAATTGCTGGTCTACCTGGTTGATTATTCTGGCTCAAAAGCTCTATCATCCAGCTGGTAGCATGAGATTATTGGTGCAAACCAAATGTTCACATCAACAGTGAAAAGAATTAAACTTGTGAGCCACACATTAGAGAATGAAGAGAAAGACACCTCCTCAGATGTGTTTTATCCTTCTTGAGCAGTGGGAATATGTTTATGTTTCTGGATCATTGAGATGGCTTTTTATGCAATCAAATCTCTATTAGCAGTTTTTTTTTTTGTTCTTTTTAGGCATGTAACTTTGGTCTTCTTTAATTAGATGACTTTGAACTGTACGCATACCTGACAGAGAAAGTAAATAAATGATGTTTGGCAAATCCCCTTCCATTTTTTTTTATATATATAATTTGTTTACTTCGGTGTGTAAATTTATTTTCATGGATTTCTATCATTGCAACTTGAAGATTAAGCTGCTGTTGTGTATTCCAGGAGATGTTGAAGAAAAAAAAGAGCCGAAAAAGTGATGCCGGCTTCTCCTTGGCATTTCTTGCCTTTGTTGCAGCCATTGGTTGGATGTTGGGTTTCATCTTAAACCTTCTGTCGCAATCACCAGATTCACCACCGGCTGAATAGCATAAAAGAGTTGCTTCTTTGCACAGCCAGCCTCTCTCAGTTTGAACCTCTGGTGATTTTTGATTAATTCACATTTGCTAAGATACCGTTGTTTTCCAGAATTTCTGTGTACTGAGAACAAACTCTCTCTTGGTTGGCTCTTCTCAAAAAACAAATTTAGCAAACAGAAGTGTGCCAGCGTGGGGCTCATTGATGAGGTTTGCAGTGTCTGCAACTAGTCCATTCTTTACTCATCACGTTTGATTTAGTGTGGGTTGTCTGGGTTGTTGATTAATTCTTTGAACCTTGATTTTATATATTCCTCCTGTATAAAACTTTACAGTTCACTGAAAGCTAGCTCATATTGGTTTGGTCATTCTTGTCATCTTTAGTTCTGTCTCATTAATCTGGGCTGTCTCAAAAGCGTAAACAATTTTTGGAGCTGTTGCCTGCAGTTTGTCATTATTCTTTTATTCATTGAACTGTCCTTGCGAGATATCTCCTTAGGGATGCATTTGTGGACTGAGCATCGAGTCTTTTGCTCATGAACATTTCCTTCTTTGCAATTGATGGTGCAAGGACGCCCTCCTTGGACAATTCTTAGCATTTGATAAGGTGAGTAACCCGTGATGCCTACCCCTTGTTGAGTGCATGGCTTCAATGTTGGTGGGCACCATTAGGTGGGGAGATTAGGTGACCATTCTGGATGCAAGATCCTTTGAACCTTGTTCCTTGCATCTTGGTATGCTCATGCTCACATAGGGCAAACGAGTAATGCTTGCTGTACTGGGGGGGGGGGGGGGGGACATAGTTGGATCTTAAACCTTAGTCACCAAGGATATCTTGCTTAAGTGACACTGAGTATTTGATTATTGACTTAAGGACCTCAAGTCCGTGATCCTGTATAGTCAGTTATTCGGATTCAGTGGGATTCTCGCGAAGGCATTTGAGCCGACAATATAGAATCATTCACTTTCAGTATATTATCGGAGAGAGAATGTTCCATAGAATAGTGCTCAGAAATTTCTGGTAAGGGTTCGATAATTAAATAAAAATAAATTTTTTATTTAATTTAATATTGAGTACAAAGTTCATTAAGTTAAGATATATAAGGATTTGACAGGTAAACTATATCTTGGTTTGACTGGGACATTATATGAATGAGAATCTATAGCTATGTGGTATCTGTAGATGAAAAATTACGATTAGTGTGTTACATATTCCTGATATCTTTGGGGATCACGAGGCTTCATGATCAGAAAGCTCAAAAAATTCATTATGTGATGATGGATTATCGATTATGTGATAATCGGATTAAAATTTATTATATGATAATGAATAATAATTAATTTAGTCAAATAAGTTATTATTGACTTAATGGGTTGAAAATTAAATAGACAATTAGACTTAAAGGGTTACACATAGAAGAGTTCTTGCAGATCTAGGGAGGATTTATGTTTTTATAAACTTCTGAATTTCTGTAAAAAAATACTGGGAGTCAATAAATAGTTGCTATGGAAGAACTTAACCAGGCTTTAGGGTTTTTTCTTTTACGACCAACTGTCATCCTCCCTCATCTCTCTCTCTCTAGAGCCACCTTCTCTGTTCCCTCTCTGTTCATGGTAGAGTTGAGATTCAGGCGGAGTTTGCAAAGCGTGGAAGAGATTCAGACTACTGCGGAGACTCGTATGGATGTGTTTAGAGGTTGGACGTTTGAACCGCTCACGATCCCGAGGTCGATCACTCGTTCGTTTTTGATTTGGCGAGAGAATTTTCATCTCCGTAATGGTGAAGATCCGATCTTCATATTTTTATTTGATATTTTATTGCGATTTAAACACTCGAGAACTAATGCATGAGATGAAAGGAAGATTTAATTAATTAATTTTTTATTTAAACCTAAGTCACCAAGGATATCTTGCTTAAGTAACACTGAGTATTTGATTGTTAACTTAAGGATCTCAAGTTCATTATCCTTTATAGTCATTTATTCGAGTTCAGTGGGATTCTCGCGAAGGCATTTGAGTTGACAATATAGAATCATTCATTCTCGGTATATTATCGAAGAGAAAATGTCCTATAGAATAGTGCTCAAAAATCTCTGATTAGGATTCGATAATTAAATATATATATTTTTTATTTAATTTAATATTGAGTACAAGGTTTATTAAGTTAAGATATATAAAGATTTGATAGTTAAACCATATCTTGATTTGACTAGGACATTATATGAATGAGAACTATAGCTATGTAGTATCTGTAGACGAAAGGTTACGATTAGTGGATTACATATTCTCGATGTCTTTGAGATCATGAGGTATAGTTTGATACCCTTTATGATCAGAAAGCTCAAAAAATTCATCATGTGATGATGGATTATCGATTATGTGATAATCATATTAAAATTCATTATATGATAATAAATAATAATTAATTTAGTCAAATAAGTTATTATTGACTTAATGGGTTGAAAATCAAATAGACAGTTGGGCTTAAATGGTCACACACAGAAGAGTTTTTGCATATATAGGGAGGATTTAAGTTTTTATAAACTTCTGAATTTTTGTAAAAAATATCGGGAGTCAATAAATAGTTGCTATAGAGGAACTCTAACCAGGCTTTAGGATTTTTTCCTCTACGACCAGTTGTCATCCTCCCTTCCCTCTCTCTCTCTCTCTGGAGCCGCCTTCTTTGTCCCCTCTCTGTTCATGGTAGAATTGAGATCCAGGCGGAGTTTACAGAGAGCGTAGAGGAGATCCAGACTACTGCGGAGACTCGTATGGATGTGTCTAGAGGTCGGACGTTTGAACCGCTCACGATCCCGAGGCCGATCACTCGTTCATTTTTTTATTTGGCGAGAGAATTTTCATCCCCGTGATGGTGAAGATTTGATCTTTATGTTTTTATTTGTTATTTTATTGCGCTCTAAACACTCGAGAACTAATGCATGTAGATCAAAGGAAGATTTAATTAATTAATTTTTTTAATTTCACTATGCCATCGTTCTTCTGGTCACGAATTTTACAGTGGTATCAGAGTCAGGTTTTTGACTCCGTTTAAATTGTTTTGATGTATTTTATATTATTTTTTGCCATCGCATGTGTGATTTCCCGAGCGACTTCGTCGGAGATGTGCATGCTATGTCGCCATCGATCTGGCTATCACAAAGTATTTGTGAGTAGTTGGATATGTTGTTGAAGTCATGGGCTATGACTTGGATATTAGAATGATGCTTAAGGGTTGTTTTGAACCCCCCCAAAATGTGATTTTGTCATTTGCGTGCACGCCATCGTTCTTCCCGCCACGAATCTTACAATACCTAGATAAAAAGATACGAAGCCTATGGAGATACTGAGTACTGCCATTCATAAATATAAGCGTAGATATACTAGAACAACCTCTTGGCGTATGAATATACTTACAGCTGCCCTGAAGAAAACAGCTTAGCCATTCCTCTACTCAGGACTTCCTCAGCTGTACATTCTCTTCAGGGCCAGGAGAACTATCAACTGACATAGCACCATTAAAAGCTTGTAAAACCGTCTGGGCCAGGGGCACTATCAACTGACATAGTATTAATAATGCCTTTAATTTCATCTGCAGAAGGAACAACACATACTTGATCATTAACTTCCACATCAATCAGTTTCGGGACAACTTCAAGGAGACTCACCAATGCTGTGAGCTTCTGTGGAAAGGTGTGACTGAAAAAAGATATCAGCTTGTCCTTGTAGCTCTGCCTGATCAGTTGCACCATTCACCATTCTCAACTTTAAGCCTGGATATGAAATAATTCCTCCGTCTAGCCTGCACCGAGAGATGGTAGAATTTAGTATTCCTGTCTCCCTGATGGACCCAGTCAATCCGAGCTTTTTGGCCCCAAGAAATTTCTTCATGATGTAATGCAGATCTGAGGTTGGGTTGGTAGAACTGAGAGCCATTCTATTAGCTTCAGTAGGATTAATTATTATCAAATTCTTGTTGGGCCAAACCAACTGTATCCTCTGCTGAAGTAGTATTATCAAAAATATTACCAAAACATTCCTTGTTCCACTGTCTCAAAACCTTCTTAATATGTTTAAGCTTATATTGCAATACATAGAAATGGTTAGGATGAGTGTAATCTACATTCGACCAAGCATCCTTGATAGTCGTCCTGAAAGAGTGATGACTAGTCCACATGTTCTGGAAAACAATATGGGGTGACCAGCAGAATTCTGAAGAAACTTAATAGGAAGGGAGCATGGTCAGAAGGGTCCCGTGAAAGGTGAGCAACAGAGAATGAAGGCCCAACAGTAGCCATTGAGAGTCGTATAAAATTCTATCCAGCCTCACACGAATGAATAGAGATCCTCTACGTCCAGATTTAGACTGAACTCAGTCAGTAAAGAGAGGGGAATGTTTCAAAAAAACTTCCTCGTGTGGTACTTTTCCTATTCCCAAGGAGGGATTTTTATGAAAAACTTCCTCCCCTATCTGTGCTGATTGAGTTCAGTCTAAACCCATACCGAGGAACCGCACTCCCCACAAATACACTCTATACCAGACTGTTTATTATACCAAGTAAATGAGCTGCCAGAGTACCCCACATTCAAAAGACCTGCAGCAGCAACAAAACCTTGAAAATCGGTCATGGAGTTCATGGACAAGTTCCTTCCAAGCTTCTCCAAGGGGGACAAAACAGCATTAAAATTTCCCCCAACAGCCCATGCATGGCCTATTTACATATTCACTAAAAGTGAGCAACTCATCAAGTAACTCCCTACGAATATGGGCATTCCAAGCTGCATAAACTGTTGGGATTTCTCGGTTTCTTCGGATCACTCACGCAGCGGAAAACAAAAATATTAACAGCGATCCGTTCCCGTTTCGAAATCTAAAATACAAGATAATCTGATTATCTTTTCTCACCGTGTGCGGATTCGAATATGCAGCCGTTCGGTTCCGTCGGTGCGACACCGCAAGCCGCGCAAGCGCCCGGACTCTAGCGAAGTCCACGCGATCCTTCCCGCGACGGATATCCTCGAGTTCCTCGTTCTTCGCAGCCCACGAAACCTCCGCTGTTCGCCGCAATGATCGCCGCAACGCGCGGACGATTTCCCGTTGAACGGGATTCGGAGAAGCGGCGGAGCAGATATGGATCTGCCTGGACGCCAGAAGAAGACAGAAACTGAGGAGGGGCGGCTAGGGTTAGCAGCAGCTTGGCCTGCTCAGCCCGTTCGCTATGTTTTATACTAACCGCGCGGTTTTTCATAAAAACCCCTGGTTTGTATAAAACCCACTTATTTATCCATCGCCTTGAGAATCATTTGCGTGTGACCCTCTAGGCCCAAGTACCAGTCCAGTTAATGGCTCAACAAGCCCAGTGACTCCTCACTAGCTTTATTAATTAATTAATAACCCTTTATTAATCAATTAATCAATCGAATTGATGTCGCACATCGAATTCGACTGGTCCTCCGATCACGTTGGGTGCCAAGCAACACCGCGTGAACCCGGAAGGTATTTGGGGTTAAGTAACCCACTCTTGGAACCTTTCCGCCGACAGTTACCGCGTGGATATAATCCTTCATTCGTACAATGCTCTCGAGTCAACTCAGGGTATGGCGAGTTGTCAAACCCTAACCGGTCGACTCACTTGGATTGGATGCCGCTGATGAATATCGGAAAACTCCTTTTCCGATATTATCGTCCGCCCTGGCCAGGGACTTTCGCGCATCCTTCCTAGAGCATTCTCTCTCTAAGTACCGAGAGCGAATGATTCCTTATTGACACACAATTCCCTTCGACGGTATTCCGCTGTACCCAATCCTTGGCGTATTAGAATCATATGGCTAGAGATTTGTAAACCAAGGTCAAAGCACATAAGTCTACCGCCAAGGTGTCCTTGGTGTCTCAGGTCCGAGGACCATCCACGCAACTGCGACAATAGAATCAAGCTGGTTGACAGTGAGGTACAATACCATCCAGCGATTCAGTCGGATCAGTTAAGTGAACTCATTCTCCAATGAGCACCTACAGATTCGCCTTAGTGTCTCCACACAAGTGACTTATGAGATCAGTCACCCTCATCATATGAACAGGAGTAATCTATACTAGTCTAACCGGATATCCGATGTCCTTCTCGGATATCCTCCGACTATGAACAATTAAGAATATGTGTGTTTAAGTGATCAATCTCATTAGTATGATCTCATCATAATCTGATCACCATAGCACATATTCACGGACTTCATTATGAAACGATAATTAACGCGATTTACACATAATGAATATTATGCAATTTTAATAATAAATTGAACGAGATTTACATAGTCAGATTGGCTTGTAGGCCACTTAAACTAACAATCTCCCACTTGGACTAAAGCCAATCACCTTTATACAATAAGCCCATAGACTCTAGGTGACGCTCAAACACAATTTGAGCCAACGGCTTTGTCAGTGGATCTGCTACATTGTCGACAGATGGAACTCTTTCCACTACTACATCTCCTCTGGATATAATCTCTCTGATAAGGTGAAAGCGCCTCAGAATATGCTTCGATTTCTGATGAGACCGCGGCTCTTTCGCTTGCGCAATGGCTCCATTGTTGTCGCACAACAGTGGAACAGGCTCAGAGATGCTGGGAACTACGCCGAGGTCGGTGATGAATTTCTTCAACCATACTGCTTCTTTGGCGGCTTCAGCTGCGGCGATGTACGCAGCTTCAGTAGTCGAATCTGCAGTGGTTACTTGCATGGAACTCTTCCAGCACACTGCCCCTCCGTTCAAAGTAAACACGAATCCAGATGTAGACTTGCTATCATCTGGATCTGACTGGAAACTCGAGTCAGTAAAGCCTCGCAGTTTCAAGTCACCACCTCCATAGACAAGAAACATATCCTTAGTTCTTCTCAAGTACTTAAAGATGCATTTCACTGCCTTCCAGTGCTCTTCGCCTGGATCAGCCTGAAATCTGCTCGTAACACTTAGAGCAAATGCAACATCAGGCCTTGTATATAGCATAGCATACATGATAGATCCTATGGCAGAGGCATAGGGTATTCTATCTATGAATGCCCTCTCATCAGGAGTCTTAGGAGACTGCTCCTTTGAGAGATTAATTCCATGTCTCATCGGTATGAAACCTCTTTTGGAATTTTTCATGCCAAACCTTTTGACTATGGTATCTATGTACAAGGATTGGGTCATTCCAAGCATCCTCTTTGATCTATCTCTATAGATCCGTATTCCTAATACGTAGGATGCTTCTCCCAAATCCTTCATAGAGAAGTTTTTCGACAGCCAGATCTTTACTGATGACATCATAGCTACATCATTCCCAATGAGTAGTATGTCATCTACGTAAAGAACTAGAAAAGTGACTGCATTCCCACTGGTGTTCTTGTACACACAAGGCTCATCTTCATTCTTAATGAAGTCATAAGACTTGACAGTCTCGTCAAATCTTATGTTCCAGCTCCGGTAAGCTTGCTTCAGTCCATAAATGGACCTCTGAAGCTTGCACACTTTATCTGGAGATTCTTTGGATGTGAAACTTTCTGGTTGTATCATATACACCTCCTCCTCAAGGTTACCATTGAGGAAGGCAGTCTTCACATCCATCTGCCATATTTCATAATAAAACATGCGCAGCAATGGCGAGCAGAATTCTAATCGACTTTATTATGGCAACTGGTGAAAAAGTCTCGTCATAGTCAATTCCTTGCCTTTGACGATATCCCTTTGCCACCAACCTTGCCTTATAAGTGTCGATCCGTCCATCAGCACAGATCTTTCTTTTAAAGATCCACTTGCAACCGATGGGTACAATACCCTCGGGCAAGTCCTCCAAGTTCCAAACTTGGTTGGTGTACATGGACTGGATTTCTGAGTTCATGGCTTCTCGCCATTTTCCGACTTCTGGGCCTTCTATGGCCTCCTGGTAGGTTTTATGATCATCATCCTCATTATATTGTACCTTAGACTAACTTTCAGCGATATGTCCCACATATCGTTCGGGTAGTCTAGGTACTCTACCAGATCTACGAGGCTCATCTGTGTGTACCTGAACAGATTCAGGAACTGATATCTCATCTGATGATAATGCAGCTGTTTGGGGATCTGGAACCTCTTCCAGTACTATTTTACTCCCACTCTCCTGGATAAGGTATTCCTCTTCCAAGATGACAACTTTCCTGGCGACAAACACCTTTTGTTCACCAGGATGGAAAAAATAGTATCCAAAGGTTTTCTTTGGATATCCCACAAACCTACATTTATCAGTTCGTGATTCCAGCTTGTCTGGATCATGCCTCTTTACATGAGCAGGACAACCTCAGATTTTAACATGTTTAAATTCTGGTTTCCTGCCTTTCCATATCTCATATGGAGTAGAGGCCACAGACTTGCTGGGTACTTTGTTCAGTAGGTATGCTGCTGACTCTAGAGCATACCCCCAGAGGGACACTGGTAATCCCGAAAAGCTCATTTTGGATCGCACCATGTCCAACAAGGTGCGATTCCTCCTTTATGATACACCATTCATCTGTGGCGTACATGGAGGGGTCAGCTGAGAAAGGATACCATTATCCTTTAAGAATTGTGTGAAGTTAGTACTCAAGTATTCTCCTCCTCGATCTGATCGAAGAGTTTTAATACTTTTTCCTAACTGCTTCTCCACCTCATTCTTGAACTCCTTAAACTTCTCAAATGCTTCCGACTTGTACTTCATTAAGTACATATAGCCGAATCTTGAGAAGTCATCGGTGAACGTGATGAAGTAAGAAAAGCCACCTTTAGTTTGGGTGGACATTGGACCACATACATCTGAATGTATTAGTTCTAGAATGTCCTTGGCACGTTCTCCATATCCAACAAATGGAGATTTTGCCATCTTTCCCATAAGGCAGGATTCGCATGTTGCAAACGATTCATAATCGAATGCTGTTAAGTAACCATACTTGTGCAACTTTTGCAACCTGCTTTCGCCAATGTGGCCAAGTCTACAATGCCACATGTAGGCTTGGTTCACACAATTCTTGCTCTTCTTAAGAGTATTATCAATTTGAAGATTGTAATAAGAAACATCTAATAGATATAGACCGTTGACTAAAGATGCCGAAGCTATTGATTTATTACCATAATAAATCGAACAACTTCTATTCTCAATAGTCAACCTATATCCTATCTTGTCCAAACAAGATATTGATATGATGTTCTTTATTATGCTAGGAACATAATAACAATCTTCCAATAGTAAGGTGTCTCCCGATGGAAGCCTGAGGTTTGCTGTCCCAACAGCAATCGCCGCAACTTTTGCGCCGTTTCCTAGCCTCAATTCCACCTCACCTTGTCTCAGCTTGCGCTTACTTGTCAGCATCTGTACATCATGGTAGATATGAGAAGCACATCCGGTATCCAATACCCAAGATGTGGAATCTCTAACTGATAAGTTGATATCTATCATATAGATATATGAAGCTTCAGACAGCTTCACTCTTCTATGAGCTTTATCATTAAGGAACTCCTTGCAGTTCCTCTTCCAGTGACCATACTGCTTATAGTAGAAGCAGTCACTCTTCACTATTCTTTCGCCTTTGTCCTTCGATCTTTTATCGTTAGCTATCATCTCTGCTTCAGGGGCATCCAATGCCGATTCAGCAGGAGGATCAGCTCTAGGGACAAAGTCAATATGATCAGATCTGAAGACATTCTTCAAGTTTCTGAACCAATCCGAGTAGATCAAGTAAGTCAAAAGGGCATCAAGTATGCCACAGAGTGGGTTATTCGACGACATAGTTCCCTACAGGAGATAAGTAAAATCTACTTAGCAGATGTTCAATTATTGAAATTTAAAACAAGACATGGTCTTTTGTTCAAGTTTTGTATAACCCTCAGTTATACAGAACGGGAGACGCCGACAGTCTCCTAGTGGGGATCAGAATCTCAATGACTTGCACTACAGCCTTGTGGATAGCACAACAAACTGTAATACAATCAGAGAGCACCCAACTCATGGGACTTGCAACTCCTTGCAATATCTGATCATAGCTTCGGTCCCCAGAGATTTAATGGCCTTGTGGATAGCACAACAAACCACTAATTCTGGTCTAAACTAACCATCATTACGCGACGAGCATATATTTGCATGCAGCCCTTGTGGATAGCACAACAAAGCTACATGGTTCCTCTACCCCGATCTATAGGCATCTAATGCCATAGCCATAGTCTCTCCTCCCAATTAAGCAGGCCTTGTGGATAGCACAACAAACCTGCCTAAAGTGATTCGAATCCTATGACTATAACGATGGTGGACCACGCGGTAAGTTCTTAACTACTCACGTTACGGCTTAGAGTTTATCTGAGGGTATTTAGATAACTTTTATCTTGGTCTCTCCTAGGTGATAGTATAAATATATCGTATATATTTACTAAATACTATAACCTGCTTTGATTCATAATAAAAAAGAAATCAATGCATCTCATACATGTCATTAGTGTGGTCATGGATAGCACAGTGGGTTTGACTGGAGCCAATAGTCAAACGCACACACAATCTAATCATAACATTTACATTAGACATCCTGCAATCACATAGGCAAGAGATCTCCATCTTTTCGCCTTCCTGGTTGCAGCTGTGGATCGTCCTCGCTCCTTCCTCGGTTGCCTCGATCATATTACATTAATTCTAGAATTACAAGTAAATTGAAGAAGGCCTTATGGCGAGTACAAGAGAGAGAGGGAGGTAGAAATACATCGGAGTATGAGAGAGAGAGGTGCGCAGACCTCTATTTATTAACAATTAATAAAATCATACATCCACGATCCACACAATCCATTCATCACATGAATAAAAAATTAAGTGCATATCTATGACCACGGTGTGTTTTAAACATTCCATACAAGATTCAGCGCATCACATGGCTAAAACAAATGAGTTTTTCAAAATAAATAAGTTTTGACTTTCAGAAAGCTGGGATCCAATCAAAATTGGTGTTTGAATTTCGAAAAACTCATTTTATTAAGTTAACATGCAATTAAATCTAAATTTAAAAGCATTAAACACACATCACATCGCATACACTCCGAATTAATAATTCCAGATTATTCCATGCAAATTAGAACATTTCTAATAATCTAACACTTAGATTAAACCCCATTAATAATCTAACAATTAGATTATTTAAAGACTAATCTAACTCTTAGATTAATCCAATTAAGTTAATTAATAATTTAACACTTAAATTATTAATTAACTCTAATTATTAATTAACTAATAATCTAACTCTTAGATTAGTTAATTTAAAATTAATTATTAACTTAACACTTAAATTAATAATCAACTTTAATTAATTAATAATTACTAATCTAACAATTAGATTATAAGATTAATCTTAATTATTAATTTAACCCTTAAATTAATAACTAACAATTAATCATTAAAGACTACTAATTTAACATTTAAATTAGTCATTTAAGTTAATTATTAATTTAACTATTAAATTAATAACTTAAATATTTAATTAACAATTAGTGGAATTAATAATCTAACATTTAGATTAATAATCATTAACCTCTAATTTAAACTCTTAAATTAGTTAGTTATGGTTAAATCATTAAATTAACACTTAAGTTAATAATTAACCATAATTAGTTAAGAACTAATAGTTAATTAAACTGATTCAAAATCATTAATTAAAAAGCCCAATTTAAATTTCAAAACAATTTTGAAATCAATTAAAATTAGAAACAAATTTTAATTCAATTTTAAATGGGCATATGGGGTTTGAAATGGGGTTTAAGGCATTTATAGAATGGGCCCAGCCTATTCATGAACTGGCTCGAGCCACAGGGGAGCCTGGGCTCGGCCAGGGCCCAAGCCAGGGTCCCTGGGCTCGAGCCAGGGCTCGGCCCCTTGGGCCCAGGGGCCCTGGCTCGCCCAGCCGGCCGGTCGGCCGCCTTGGACCGGCTCGGGCCGGATCCCCCCCCCCCCACCTGCAACCCGACGCACCTCCAAATCTGCAGAACCCTAGTCGGCGGCGGCGGGGCTCGTGCAGCGGCGGCGCCGCCCTGCGGCAGGGCCCCCGGCGCCGGCCGGTGACACCTCCGTCGCCGGCAGGATCTCCGGCGCCGGCATGCCCTCCGGTGGGCTTCTCAAAGAGCTGCAGATCAAGTCCTTTAAACACCAAAAATTGGTTTTTCACATCTTGAGGAAGGGGGAAAAATTCCGGCTGCCTCCATTGGCCTCTCTGTTGCTTGCCAAGAACCAAGGGAAGACCGGAGACATTCCCCGACAGATCTAGATCTGGGTTTGTCCATCCCAACGTTTGGGATGCCGGAATGAAGCCACTGCAAGCCCCAATCTTCATCGTATGAAGAACCCCGAAAAAACACCCCAATCAAATATCGAAAATTGCAGAAACATAATCTGATTATTAGTGTTCATCTCATGAACACAGATCCTGCAAAAATCGACTTTTAAGCATGGAATTAAATCATGAAAATTTAATTTCGGAGACCGAAACGGGACGAGAAACAGTGGAACCTGGCTCTGATACCACTGTTGGGATTTCTCGATTTCTCCAGATCGCTCATGCAGCGGAAAACAAAAATATTAACAGCGATCCGTTCCCGTTTCGAAATCTAAAATACAAGATAATCGGATTATCTTTTCTCACTGTGTGCGGATTCGAATCTGCAGCCGTTCGGTTCCGTCGGTGCGACACCGCAAGCCGCGCAAGCGCCCGGCCTTTAACGAAGTCCACGCGATCCTCCCCGCGACGGATATCCTCGAGTTCCTCGTTCTTCGCAGCCCACGAAGCCTCCGCTGTTCGCCGCAATGATCGCCGCAACGCGCGGACAATTTCCCGTCGAACGGGATTCGGAGAAGCGGCGGAGCAGATCTGGATCTGTCTGGACGCCAGAAGAAGACAGAAACTGAGGAGGGGCGGCTAGGGTTAGCAGCAGCTTGGCCTGCTCAGCCCGTTCGCTATGTTTTATACTAACCGCGCGGTTTTTCATAAAAACCCCCGGTTTGTATAAAACCCACTTATTTATCCATCGCCTTGAGAATCATTTGCGTGTGACCCTCTAGGCCCAAGTACCAGTCCAGTTCATGGCCCAACAAGCCCAGTGACTCATCACTAGCTTTATTAATTAATTAATAACCCTTTATTAATCAATTAATCAATCGAATTGATGTCGCACATCGAATTCGACCGGGCCTCCGATCAAGTTGGGTGCCAAGCAACACCGCGTGAACCCGGAAGGTATTTGGGGTTAAGTAACCCACTCTTGGAACCTTTCCGCCGACAGTTACCGCGTGGATATAATCCTTCATTCGTACAATGCTCTCGAGTCAACTCAGGGTATGGCGAGTTGTCAAACCCTAACCGGTCGACTCACTTGGATTGGATGCCGCTGATGAATATCGGAAAACTCCTTTTCCGATATTATCGTCCGCCTTGGCCAGGGACTTTCGCACATCCTTCCTAGAGCATTCTCTCTCTAAGTACCGAGAGCGAATGATTCCTTATTGACACACAATTCCCTTCGACGGTATTCCGCTGTACCCAATCCTTGGCGTATTAGAATCACATGGCTAGAGATTTGTAAACCAAGGTCAAAGCACAGAAGTCTACCGCCAAGGTGTCCTTGGTGTCTCAGGTCCGAGGACCATCCACGCAATTACGACAGTAGAATCAAGCTGGTTGACAGTGAGGTACAATACCATCCAGCGATTCAGTCGGATCAGTTCAGTGAACTCATTCTTCAATGAGCACCTACAGATTCGCCTTAGTGTCTCCACACAAGTGACTTATGAGATCAGTCACCCTCATCATATGAACATGAGTAATCTGTACTAGTCTAACTGGATATCCGATGTCCTTCTCGGATATCCTCCGACTATGAACAATTAAGAATATGTGTGTTTAAGTGATCAATCTCATTAGTATGATCTCATCATAATCTGATCACCGTAGCACATATTCACGGATTTCATTATGAAACGATAATTAACGCGATTTACACATAATGAATATTATGCCATTTTAATAATAAATTGAACGAGATTTACATAGTCAGATTGGCTTGTAGGCCACCTAAACTAACATAAACAACAGTCACATAGCAAAGAATATCGATGGAAGTTCTGAGACCCATGGTAATATACTAATGGTGCTTTTGAGTAACATGGAAGTCTAAATCAGACTTCCAAAGAAACCAGATTTTAGATTCATCATCGTCATTGCCTTCAATGAAGTCAAATTGTAACTCCCTACGAATCTTATCAGCCCGAGAAAGAGGTATCTTAGGTTCAGAGATGGCAAACAATTTCAAATTAAATTTATATATTCACATACTTCTTTAAGAACCTTTGCGATCTGAGATTGCCGACCGCCCCTAATGTTCCAGATCATAGCAGAACCATTCATTGGGAAAACGAATAGGTTTTGAGGCACCCAAAGCTTTTACTTTGGATCTAGACAGCGGTGGAATTGCCTTCTTCATTACAGACGGCGGCTGCACGGGAACCATCTCCTCCTCTGCAGGTAGCTCTTCTGCTAGATCCTCTCCATCTTAGGTGCCGTGATATCAAGCACAATACATGCCAGGGCCTTAGAAGTTTCAGCAAGAGCAATAGTAGAGTCATGCACCTGCAGAACCAAGCCTATATTTCCAGCGATAGAACGGATAATATCTTCATGAAAAAAGTTGACAGGAATTCCAGGGAAACCAATCCAAATCGGTGAAAACATAGGGTGCAGCATTAAAATCAAAATCTGAGGACCATCTAAAAAACTTGAACATGAAACCTTTGATGAAAAGATTTTTCCTGAGTAGAACCTTCAAGAAGTCTCCTTCCTCTTCGAATCTGAATAACAGGTGTCGTGGATTTAGCCTGCTGGCAATGAAATCTTTGGAGAGTTGGAGTCTTTGAGCAAGATAAGATTTCACCTCCGGTATGGACAGTCGTCCGTAAGAACATCGAGCAGTAATGGCCAAACGAAGATGATCCATGGATAGTAACATCTCCTCGCGTGAGAAGTACAAGGCAGGCTCACCTTTATTTCTGAAAGTAGGCTGCTTGATCGAGAAGGAAACCTTAGGGTTTCTGTGAGCAGCAACCACAGTTTGCGCATAGGAACGGCGAGGCACCGTTTCCTCAGGTGGGGGAAGCACCGAAGCTGATGTTATATGGATGGGAGAGTTGGAGGAGGATGGAGCAGGAGGAACCGAAGTGGAGCCCAAGACCCCTTGGGACCGGCCATGTGAGCAGCCACAGGAGGAAATCCTAGCAAAGCTCATGCACGAGGAAACCCCAAGTTGCACCAGGGAAAATTGAGATATTTTCTTATACATGTCATTTTAGTTGTCATTTTAGTAATAAGAAACAAAAGTTAAAAGTATGAATCTATACTATACTAATAAAGCAGAGTTTCTACTCATGCTAATGTGGTAGCATGAGATGAGATGCTTAAAAAAAATCAATAAACTATTCTTAGGAAAAGTCATTAATATTCATAATTATTATGATTATTCCTTCCATTTCTCACCTCCACTCATTTCAAAACAACTTATTAATGATCATAACTCTCAACTCACATATTTTAAACCATTCATTAATGGTCATAATTATCTCTCCCTCTCTCTCTCTCTCTCTCTCTCTCTTTCTCTCTCGACGGACGTAGGGGAGCGGGGGCCATGGCCCCCTAATAAAAAAACTATTTCTAAATTATTTATACTATAATAAAAATATTATACAATAAATTAAAAATTGAAAAATATATTAGTATTAAATATGAAATAATATTATTCTTAGATGTTTTCTTGCTTATTTTTATCTTATAAATTTATTTAACTCATATGTTATATATTTTTTTTGTCGTATATTATTTGTATTTATCATTTATCATGTTAATTTTTATATGTTAATAATTGTCATATTATATAATATTTAATAATCATAGGCACATATAATATTTTTTAGTTATAACAGTTTTAATTATAATATATAACATATTAATATTTTTAAGTATTTATACTATATTAATAAAATAAAAATTTTAACCCAACTAATGTGGCACTCTCATATTCTTTTCCGTTAAAAAAATTATTAAACAATTTTTAAGAGAAGTCATTAATGTCTATAGCCATTATGATTATTTCTTTCCTCTTATCCCCACTCATTTTAAAAAAAAAACTCATTAATGATCATAACTCTCACCCCATTTATTTTAAAACAACTCATTAATGATTATAACTCTTACCCCCACCCATTTCAAAATAAGTCATTAATGCACATAACTCTTTCTACCTACCCACCCATTTCAAAACAACTCAGATCATAACTTTCTCTCTCTCTCTCTCTCTCTCTCATGGACAGACTCAGGAAAGCAGGAGGCCATGGCGCCCTTAAAATTGAGAAACTTCATTGGTAATAGAAATATTATTTTTAAATTATTTATAACATAATTTACTTATATTATAATAAAAATACTATAAATTAAATAAAAAAATTAAATTATATTAATTTTAAATACAAAATAATATTATTCCTAAATATTTGTCTTACTCTATTTTATTTTTCTCATATGTTATATAGTTTTTTGTCATATATTATTTGTATTTATTGTTTATTATGTTAATTTTTATATGATAATAATTGTCATATCATATAATATTTAATATTCATATATAGTATTTTTAGTTATTGATGAGGCAGAATCCGATTCGGCCCATTAAAACAAGCCCAGCGCATACCAGCCCAGCGGCCCTCGGCCCAGCAGGCTTCGGCCCATCACCGGCCCAACAGCCTTCGGCCCGTTAGCGGCACTGCAGCCCTCGGCCCAGCAGGCAGTCCAGTGGTCTTCGGCCCGTTAGCGGCACTGCAGCCCTCGGCCCAGCAGGCAGCCCAGTGGTCTTCGGCCCGTTAGCGGCACTGCAACCCTCGGCCCAGCAGGCAGCCTAGTGGTCTTCGGCCCGTCAGCGGCCCAATAGCCTTCGGCCCGTTAGCGGCACTGCAGCCCTCGGCCCAGTAGGCTTCGGCCCGTCAGCGGCCCAACAGCCGTGTCCCGCCCACTCCGGTGGAGGACTAGGCACTATGGCGGTTTACCAGTAAGCCCAGAACATAGTCCTATATCGGCTACCACCGTTAACCATCCTCTATCCTGCGCTATAAATACACCGCTATTTATTGCCAAAGGTATGTCTCCGTGACCCTCAAGGACCATAGTCCAAATAGCATTAAAGCTACTCTTCGTCTTCTGAATCGAATCATTTTCAGAAGCTAACTTAACCGTCGGAGGGGGTTCCTAAGGGCCGAAGCCCGGGACTCCTACTGACCGGTTTCTTCTTCTTTCCCTCTCGCAGGGGCTCGGTTCGAATCATCGCCAACCTCCCCGAGTCGGTCTCGGCCGCCGACCTCGGACTCCTCCCTCCGGTCTCGACGCCGTTCGCCGGCTGCTCCTCGCCCGAAGGTGACTCGGTTCCGCACCGCCTACCCTTCAGCCGGAAGGATTTCGGCCACGCCTTCCGGAGGCTAGCCGACATCAGACCGAGCGACCCTCTGCTTCGGATCTTCGACCGCATCTCTGCATCCATCGCCATCCGGATCCCCGTCGGGCCTCTCCACCGATCCGACCCAGCTCCGGATCCCAAACTTCGGATTCCAGCTTCGGAATCCGGTCGTGATAGGCTCGGCTACATCACGTGGCGCCGTCTGTGGGAAACAAACAAACAAGTCATGTCTCAACGACCTGTAACCCGACGATCCGGACAGAGCGAGGCAGAGATACGGGAAGCCTCAGCACAGCTGCTTGTAGACACCGATTTTGGACCACCCTTTTGGTCATGAACCCAATCCATCATTAGCCCGCCATCACCAAAATCCCCTCATTTCAGCCATCTCAGCCCACTACCAGCCAGGCCCATTAACCAAATCCCGACTCTAGCCACCTTTTTCGTGGAAGGCCAGCCAGTCCGCCTTCCACCCCCTTCGAAGGCCACCCCTCGCCTTCCACCACCTTCGAAGGCCACCCCTTGCCTTCCACCACCTTCGAAGGCCACCCCTTGCCTTCCACCATCTTCGAAGGCCAGCGATCTTGCCTTCCGCTCTTTTGACCATCTTTTCACCTTCTCGTAGAAGGCCAGCCCCCTTGCCTTCCACCACCTTCGAAGGCCACCCTCCGCCTTCTACCCCCTTTGAAGGCCAGCTACCTCGCCTTCCACCGTTTTAGCCACCTTTTTCACTTTTTACCACCTTTTCGTGGAAGGCCAGCCCCCTTGCCTTCCACCTCCTTCGAAGGCCACCCCTTGCCTTCCACCTCCTTCGAAGGCCACCCCTCGCCTTCCACTCCCTTCGAAGGCCAGCCGGGTTTCCTTCCACCACAAGAATGGAAGGCATGTCACCTGGCCGTCCACTCCATAACCACCCCCTTGACCCAGTCTTCCCCACGATCTCCTCAACTCTCCGCCCTCGTCCCCCACTACTCCGACCACTCCCCACTCCGGCGACTGCCGCGTCCACTACCTCTAACCCTTGACCACTCCCTATTGGTTGAAGGGTGATTTACGGGGATTTAGACCCCTGTTTTCTCCCCTTTTTCCTTCGCCTATTTAAACCCCCCAGGTTCCCTCGAGCAAGGGGGTTGCGTCAGAAGGGGTTGCGTTAGAAGGGGTTGCGTCAGAAGGGGTTGCGTCAGAAGGGGTTGGAAGGAGATTAAGAAGGAGTTTCTTCCTCGGAGCGGGTCGGCTTTGGGGAGTCGAGCGGGCAAAGAGTCAGAAGGCTGTTTCAGGAGGAACGTCACTCCAAATGGGCTTGTCTTCCTAACCCTCTTTTACTTTTCACCTTTTTCACTTCATTGCATTTCCAATTTCCATCCATGCCGTAACATCCTCCCTTTTTACTCTATTTTTACCTTCAACACATCATTTCACTCTTCACACACGAGCACTTATCTGCATGCATACATCCTAGAATGACTTAGCAATCCCTATTTACCCCCAGAGGTTCCAAACAAAAATCGGGAGGTGGGTGGCCATAACATATGGTCACCTTCCCTCCCAAACACCCATCCGGTGCGTCTCCCTCTAATTTTAGTTAATTTTATGTTTGCATGAACGGTTCCTACATGTCGCAGTTCTAATTGGGTGATTGTCTTTTCTTTGTCTGTCTTCTCTTTTCAGGGGTTCTTACCACCTTCACGCGTGCAGAGTACCGGGCTCTTCTCCTCTGGCCGGCCGGAGGAAGAGAAGGAGGAACCAGCATCTCCCGCTCCCACAGAACGCGATCACATCCTCACCATCCTGCGGAGCACAGGGACCGAGAGGTAATGCTCCTGGCGATCACACTTTATACTCTAACTCCACTTCTGAATCTCCACAGTGCTGAGACGGACGGGAAGAACCCCGAATTCCAAAGCTTCGTCGCCGCTGCGACGGGAAGGGGGGAACGTTCCGGGCGCCTACAGCCCTTTGGCGATCACGGTGGGACCCCTATAGCCCACTGCACGCGTTGCAGCGAAAAGGAAAAGAAGGTAAGGATCCCGGTCGGCCATTGACGCCTGGACGGCCAGCCCCTGGCCGTCCGACCCACTGGACGGCCAGCAGCTGGCCGTCGACCTCCCACTGGACGGCCAGCACCTGGCCGTCCGACCCACTGGACGGCCAGCAGCTGGCCGTCGACCTCCCACTGGACGGCCAGCACCTGGCCGTCCGACCCATTGGACGGCCAGCAGCTGGGCGTCGACTTCTGACATCCCCTTGGACGGCCAGCACCTGGCCGTCCGACCCATTGGACGGCCAGCCCCTGGCCGTTGACATCCCCTTTGACGGCCAGCACGTGGCCGTCCGACTCCTTGGACGGCCAGCCCTTGGCCGTCGACCTCTTGTTGGTTCTTTGTCCTTTTCTGCTTGTTGTTGCTGTACGCTATTCTGCTCCATATTTTGTTGATTTGTTATGACCTGCTGCTTGTTAACTTTCTGGGCTTTCTTTTTTGGGGTGTTCTCCGCGGGGGTTTTAAGGAAGAGCCGACATCACACTTTTAGTCACCTCTCCCGCAGGATCTGACTCTCCACCTGAGGATTCCCACTCGGGTGCGACTAGTCTTATTCTGTTGGGAACCTCCGTCAGTCTCCGCGAGCCAGGGATTCCCACTTGGCCGCCGAGCAGGTTGTACCTGAAACCACCCTGTAGGAACCTTGGGTTTATGTGAGAAATTAGAGAATTGTTTCAAAATCTAAAGACACTTAATTGGACTTTGGTAGAACAAGCTTTGAAAAAAGTGAAGGGTCGTTAAACTTTTGAACTTGATTTGTTAGAAACCAACACTCATAATACACAGTTAACCTTCTAAGTGAAATATAAAATCTCTTAGGATTTGTATTTCATAACGAACCAAATGTATGTTAACACTGTGTATGGTGACATGTATGAGTTTGGTAATAATGTCACACACAACCCTCTGTTTGAGATTGAAGAGGATCCACAACCAACATTTGTGGGCATGTTCCAAACACCTAGAAAGGAATTTAGGAGAAGATGCTTGGATGAATCTTCTTCTTCAGAAAGTGACCTTATAATGTCCAACGGAACCCTCCGAAACCCAAGTGAGGATCCGGAACTTACTGCCGTGTTATCACGGTACACCCCTGATCAATTCATCCGGTTGGCCTCTGGTGGCAAAACTCAAGATGCCACTCCTCGGGGAACTCACTTCCAAGGATCTCCCAACACAGCTCAGACTCGCATCAATCAGCCAATTCATACTCCAGTTGCTCCACCCGTCATGCCAATTCCACTCTCTCAAACTACACCTCCTCCCGAGCAGAAAGAATTCATTTACAAAAGTGAGGTTGAAACCTGTGTGCGTAAGTTCATGGCCGAGAAACTTACCCTGAAACAACCG
Organism: Zantedeschia hybrid cultivar; assembly: GCA_030544215.1. Classification (NCBI taxonomy): domain Eukaryota; kingdom Viridiplantae; phylum Streptophyta; class Magnoliopsida; order Alismatales; family Araceae; genus Zantedeschia; species Zantedeschia hybrid cultivar. The sequence goes on along the minus strand of JARZZO010000002.1, from coordinate 54,937,559 downwards.
CACTCTCTCTCGGGCTATTGTAAGCTCCCTCCGGCCTACTTTCCGCCAGGATTCAAAGCCCCTGAGTACAGGAAATATGATGGCACCTCTGACCCTCATGATCACCTGTCAAGTTTCCTCATGGATTCCCATCAATGGCTCTACGACAAAGTCCTCCTTGTCCATCTGTTCCAGAAATCCTTAGAAGGTGAGGCCTTAAGATGGTTCTCTTCCTTGCCCGCCACAGACCTAATCAATTTTGATATGGTCTCCGAAAAATTCATCACTCAGTTTAGTTATATGACAACCATGCCTCCCACCTTGTTTGATCTTGTGATGGAGAAGATGAAGCCTGAAGAGGAGTTCACGTATTTTGCCAACAGGTGGAGGGCAATGGCCTCTAGGGCGGAAGTGGAAATCCCCGAATCTCAAGCTATCACCATGTTGGTCAATAACGCTACCCCGCAGCTTCGGTCTATTCTCATGCTGAGCGAATTTCACACATTCGCACAACTTTATAATCGAGCTCGGGTAGTTCAATCTCAGATATGGAGTTTAACTTTGCCATCCTTTTTTGAAAATCAGAACAGAAGTAAGAGGATTCCACCAATAGAGGGAGTGACAATCAATGAACAGGTGAGTGCCTTGGGGCAGCCCGTTAGGTCACCCAGTCCTATGTCCAGATCAGACAACCAATCCAATCAGAAACCCTATTCAGCAGTTCCCCCTTTCTCCAGTGCCAAGATCAATTGGGGGCACATGAAAGAGGCTGTTGAAACCTTGGAAGTCAAGGGCCCTCCGCCCTCTTATCAGGTGGCCCAAGATCCATCTAGCTCTCTAGAAAGGGTGAGCACCATTGTCAAAAATTTGGAACCAAATGTCGATCATAGAGGACAATACTGGGAGTATGAAGAGGTTGGGATATGGCGTGAGTGCCCTACTAGGACGACCAAACCTAGAGAGCCGTTGCAAGGAGTCTCCACTATCATCCAAGACAAACCTTTGGTCTTGATACGACCTAGGGAACAACCAACAGCCATCAACCCAGTCACTCTGGTCCAAGTTCCTTCAATTTCAATCAGAGAACCTCCTCCATCCATCTTGTGTCCAACACCAAAGCCAGGTCCGGTAACCCAATTCTGCCTAATGAATTCACCACCAGTTCAACCCCTAAAGTCAGATCAGGCAGTGGACCCCAGTCCGATTGGCGTTACACTGAGAAATCACATCATTCCCCCAACAAGTCAACCCTTGGACTCTCAAGAGGATTCAGATCTGTCTAAGTATGACATCCTACAGCATCTAGGGAGAACTCCCACCAAGATGCCAGTCCTAGAGTTGATTAGGAGATCTCCTACACAAAGGGAGACATTGTTCAAGTTCATCCAGCGAATTACACTCAATGAAGATCTTCCTATCAGGGGGGCCACCAATGCCATTCTCTCAGTCACCCAGACACCTACCATGTCCTTCACAGATAAGAGTCTAGCTCCCCCTGAATGTCAATCCCTTCCCTCATGCTTGACCCCAACACTCAAGGGTCACTCATTGGACTCCATCCTGTTGGATACTGGGGCATCAATCAATGTTTGTCCACTCAAGACCCCCAAGAAAGTAGGGATTGATCCAGAGAAGATTGAGTTTACTTCCATGATGGTCTCAAATGGAAACCTGGAAATTGGCCCAATGGCCTTGATCTTTGAATTCTACATCCTTGATGTCAAGCCCATATACGACGCCATTTTGGGAAGGCCTTGGATGGACCAGACCCTGGGAGGGCCCTCCACTAATCATCAGTGCTATAAATTCCCATACAAGGGGAAGATTGTCAAAATGAAGGGTACCCCCTATCTTGAGCCTTTGGATTTAGTCTCGACTGAACAAATTCCATCCATGATCACTCCTGGAAAAGGGGCAGAGCCCATCCTTTCATTGGTTGACTCTCAGGCCAAGCCCCAGCCTAGCATAGGTTGGCAGCTTATGAACAAAATGGGGTATAGTTCGAGACCTGGGTTAGACAAAGAAGAGCAGGGAATTCAAGAACCTATCTTTGAAAATCTGACCATTGGAGGACTCAAATTGGGTTACATACTAACTAAATTAACTGAAGAATCAGGAAAATGGAGTCTCTTGGATTACTTTGTGAAGGAAAGTCAAGAGGTACTCAAGATACACTATCTTGAGGATGAGTTGAAGGAAACAGGCAATGAGGTTCAAAGAGAAGATGCAGAAGAGTTCGGTATACTGCTGCTTTTCTATGAATCAACCACTCAACGAGAAGGAGCCTCCTTAGTAAAGGATGAACAGGTATCCACCGCCCTCATTCCCTTGCTATTTCACACACATGCCCTTCTCAGGTTCTTATCACCGGTCGTAGCACACTCTTGGGGCAATTCTGCCATCATTGGGTCTCTGTCTCAAGGACCCATCTTTGCAACATGTCTGACTCACCCTCTGAGTCTTGTGCATAATCGCTTGGGGATTGGATAGCTTCCTCTTTATCTACAAGTTGTAGAGGTAAGTAAGTTCTTTCGTTTCCAGCAAATAAGTGTAAATATTTGAAAAGTTTTCCTTTGGATAGGAGTCTATTTAAAGAAGTTTTACCCTCAAAATACAAAAAAAATCAAAAATTTCAAAATCTCAAAAAAAAAAAAAAAAAAAAAATCGAATATCCAAAAAGCATCAAAATATTTGTAAATATGTACATACTTTAATGAAAATGACAAAAAATAAAAAAAACACAAAATCCAACTGTCTGGTGACTGCCACGTTACCCCCTGTCTAGGTCTAGTTGCATGATAGGTTGGGTTGACATTGAGGTTTGGCTAAGATTTTGGTCCACCAGAACCTTGGACGTGTCTACTTTACTTTCATACGGATCCCTATGCTCATCATGAGATGCACACACCTGCACGTTTTTTAAAAAGAACCTGTTTAAAATGAGTTCCAAGTCTTTAGTATACCGTCACAATGCAACCTTTGCTCTTCGCCTCTCGACCGATCAGGACAGTTGACGCCCTTAAACGGTCGAGCTCAGCAAATTGCGGTTCCTCAAAAAACCCGATAGATGTAACCCCTCAACAAAAAAGGGCCCAAAATTGAAATGTAAAAGACCAGAGCACGTGAAGAGGGCAGTGTCCCCGCAGGCGGAATATCAAATAACCCCAAAAATGTCAAGAGCGGAAAAGAAATACAAAAAAGAAAAAGGGGTTCAAGCAATCATGAAAAAGCCTGGTCGTGACCGTGCCTGGCCAAGAAATCCAATAAAGGCCTGAAAAGTCAAAATTGGGGCATCTAGGAGGTCAAAAGGGGTCCGTTTTGTCACAGCTCCCCCTTTTAACGGTTTTGTTGATCCTCCTGTGAGGTTTGTCTCCACAATTTCTTCACTTTTTCTCCCCCAAGGTTCAGCACGAGATAGCTATCTAAAGACTGAACATCATTTCAAAATGGTTCGTTTTCAAAAATCGTCACATGCTCACATGATCACAGGAGTCCAAAATGGGTGAAGAGTAATGTCGATGTTTTGGTGAACTAATTTCTTAACCATAATCTCAATGTGTACTCTTACAACTTCGGGCTTAGGTCAATGCATGCGCGTCACCAATCGGTGCGACGGCGTCTGATTCCGGGTCAGCGTCGCGCGGTTGACCGTTAGGGTTCCAAGGTGTTCCATCATATACCTTCTAGATTGTGAGGAAGGAGACCCGGGTCGGGCAAATCATTTACCTCGAAAACTTTTTGGGCAAACTTGGTGGTCGGAAGCAGCTGGGAGCCTAAGCATGGCATGACGGTATTGTCATCAGTATGAGTCTTAACCGGTCAAGGTTAGTTTGAGGAGTCTAGAGGCCCAAATCAATCTAGATGTGAGCTTAGGATACCTGGGAAGTTGAGTGTGCATTTCCCTTTCATCATTCAACCAGCCTAAGTTTGGGCAGTCACCAGGTGGTTGGACAAAAAAAAAAACGTGTTTTCATTCATCACACACCTCATTTGTTAATATTCACCAGCATGTGCATATTTACTTGTCGCATCAGTTTCAATACTCTCCTTTTTGTCTGGTTAGTTGAACACGGCCCCTTGACCCTATGCGAAGGCTAGGGAAAAGGTAGTTGCTCTTTTGGGCAAGGGGCCGAAAACAGATACTACTAACTGCTTCCCCTTCATTTTGTGCATACAGGAAAAGGATTCTGTCCAAAAGGTGGACACTTTTGCTGTCGAGTCGAAGCCGAAAGCAGCCGGATTGGCATTCTACTTTGAGAATGGCCATATCTTCCGCGCTGGCTTCGACTCGACAGGGACCTTTGTCCCTCGTTTCCTTGCAGCTTGTCATTAAGATATTGTCATCATTGATTATTTACATTTACTAATGTGCGTTCTTGCAGCTGCAGGGAATCGGAGGCAAATAGGACCAAAGACACAGGAGGCTAATAACTTCGGGCGTATAGACTCTGAGTTCCTCTGTAAACAAAACAATGAGGAGTCTATATTCCCTAAGTTATTCGATTGGCCAATAAATCCCTCCTGTTTGCATTAGGAATTGCATTTAGGAATTTGTTTTCTAATTTTTAAACCAGCATGCATTGTATAAGCATCATCCACCATTCCCACCCTAGGGGCAATGACCATAATTTCATCACTCTGCTTAACCCATTGTTGATCTGTGAGTCTGGCGATTGTTCGTCTGTTAACTCTTCGAATTGCAAGACCTCTTCCGCTTCTTAGCACGTGTGCTTGAGATCCTCTCACTTGGCGATCCCATGATGCGCAAGGCCACCGCGCGCCCGTTGTGTTGAGAGTTCTTCAAGTCACACTCCTACACCTTTCATGCTCGAGATCCCCTTGGGCCAGATCGCTATATCCTGGTACGCCAAGGCCTCACGGTTCCAGCACCCGGGGGTCCCACGGACTGTGATTCTCTAGTACTGAACTCTGTTCCTTTTCTTAAACCACTCTTGCAACTCAAATAGCTAGCCTTCATGCATTTGCCGCATTCGCACAATCATCCTTGGATATAGCTCATTCACTTTTCGGGTTGTCCAAAATCAGTTTCGATTTCCGGAACACCTATTTATCATTTCATTCCATTCCACTGCAAAACAGGTGTCCCGGAGGGGCATTTGTAGACACCGATTTTGGACCACCCTTTTGGTCATGAACCCAATCCATCATTAGCCCGCCATCACCAAAATCCCCTCATTTCAGCCATCTCAGCCCACTACCAGCCAGGCCCATTAACCAAATCCCGACTCTAGCCACCTTTTTCGTGGAAGGCCAGCCAGTCCGCCTTCCACCCCCTTCGAAGGCCACCCCTCGCCTTCCACCACCTTCGAAGGCCACCCCTTGCCTTCCACCACCTTCGAAGGCCACCCCTTGCCTTCCACCACCTTCGAAGGTCACCCCTTGCCTTCCACCATCTTCGAAGGCCAGCGATCTTGCCTTCCGCCCTTTTGACCATCTTTTCACCTTCTCGTGGAAGGCCAGCCCCCTTGCCTTCCACCACCTTCGAAGGCCACCCTCCGCCTTCTACCCCCTTCGAAGGCCAGCTACCTCGCCTTCCACCGTTTTAGCCACCTTTTTCACTTTTTACCACCTTTTCGTGGAAGGCCAGCCCCCTTGCCTTCCACCTCCTTCGAAGGCCACCCCTTGCCTTCCACCTCCTTCGAAGGCCACCCCTCGCCTTCCACTCCCTTCGAAGGCCAGCCGGGTTGCCTTCCACCACAAGAATGGAAGGCATGTCACCTGGCCGTCCACTCCATAACCACCCCCTTGACCCAGTCTTCCCCACGATCTCCTCAACTCTCCGCCCTCGTCCCCCACTACTCCGACCACTCCCCACTCCGGCGACTGTCGCGTCCACTACCTCTAACCCTTGACCACTCCCTATTGGTTGAAGGGTGATTTACGGGGATTTAGACCCCTGTTTTCTCCCCTTTTTCCTTCGCCTATTTAAACCCCCCAGGTTCCCTCGAGCAAGGGGAGTGGTTGGAAGGAGATTAAGAAGGAGTTTCTTCCTCGGAGCGGGTCGGCTTTGGGGAGTCGAGCGGGCAAAGAGTCAGAATGTTGTTTCAGGAGGAACGTCACTCCAAATGGGCTTGTCTTCCTAACCCTCTTTTACTTTTCACCTTTTTCACTTCATTGCATTTCCAATTTCCATCCATGCCGTAACATCCTCCCTTTTTACTCTATTTTTACCTTCAACACATCATTTCACTCTTCACACACGAGCACTTATCTGCATGCATACATCCTAGAATGACTTAGCAATCCCTATTTACCCCCAGAGGTTCCAAACAAAAATCGGGAGGTGGGTGGCCATAACATATGGTCACCTTCCCTCCCAAACACCCATCCGGTGCGTCTCCCTCTAATTTTAGTTAATTTTATGTTTGCATGAACGGTTCCTACATGTCACAGTTCTAATTGGGTGATTGTCTTTTCTTTGTCTGTCTTCTCTTTTCAGGGGTTCTTACCACCTTCACGCGTGCAGAGTACCGGGCTCTTCTCCTCTGGCCGGCCGGAGGAAGAGAAGGAGGAACCAGCATCTCCCGCTCCCACAGAACGCGATCACATCCTCACCATCCTGCGGAGCACAGGGACCGAGAGGTAATGCTCCTGGCGATCACACTTTATACTCTAACTCCACTTCTGAATCGCCACAGTGCTGAGACGGACGGGAAGAACCCCGAATTCCAAAGCTTCGTCGCGGCTGCGACGGGAAGGGGGGAACGTTCCGGGCGCCTACACTGCTGCCCTCTGAAGACGCCCCGTCTGCCCCACCGAGCACGGCTCTGCCAGTCATACCAGAGTCCCTCGCTGCAGAAGACGACCGGGTGGGAGTGCTCCAGCAACAGATGGCGACGCTAGCCGCTGCCGTCACCTCCCTTGCGCCTCTTCAGGAGATGGTGTCCGCCATCGCCCAGCGCATGGGATTGCTGGGTCAGCTTCCTCAGCAAGCGCCGCTCCCTCCACTCCACCCGGTCCAAGATGCGAGGTTCCGACCGACGCCCTCACCGGTTTCCCCCGACGAAACCGCTACGGCGCGTAGCGAGCCCTCGGCGCTACTTGCCCGAGCCCTTCGCGCCGACCGCATAACGGAGCAAGGCTATGCTTCGTCCGAGTTTCGCCCAGCCAGAACCGGAGGACAATCGATCGCCACCTCAACCGCCCTGGACCTGAACCGGCGGCTGACAGCGGTGAGGAAGGAAATGCAGCAGATGGTGTCTCGGCCTTACGGGGCGCCCCTTGCCAGTAACATCCTGGAGCAAACCCCGTTCACGCCAGAGCTCCTGGCTACCGAGGTACCTCCCAATTTTAAGCTGCCGAAGGGCCCCCTCTACGACGGAATGACAGATCCGGTCTGTCACTTCCAGAGGTTCAACACCTACCTCTCGGTCCGAGGGGTCGCCGAGGCAGTCCGCTGCCGTCTTTTCCCCCTCACCCTAGAAAAAACTGCCCTGACTTGGTTCGAGACACTGGCCCCCAACTCTATCCACTCCTTAGTCCAGTTGGGCCAGCTGTTTATCGACCAGTTCTATGACGCCACCCGGTAATGTAAAAGCTCCGCCAGCCTACTAGCCATCCGGCAAGGCCCCACCGAAACTCTCCAAGAGTACTTTACCAAGTTCCGGACCGAGGCCGCCCAAATCCCAAACCTCGACAGCTCGATTGCGGTTTCGGCCGTAATCAGCGGGTGCCGGGATGAAGGGCTCTTCGGCTCCATCGGGAAGCGCCATCCCCCTACCTTCCAGGACCTCGTAGCCCGGGCTCACAAGTATATCAATCGAGAGGCCCTGATGATGTCCAAAGGTAAAGGCGCAGCCGAAGCAGCTTCGGCGACTGCCCCCCAGGTGGTCCGCCCTCGGCCCAAAGATCAAGAGCCCTCCCGAAAGCGATATCACAGGGAGGAGTGGGACCGAGAAAGGTGACGGGATCCGCAGCCGCGGTACCTACCGCTACCCACTCCACCTTCCCGAATGCTCATGGAGGTGAAGGGCATGATCCGGCGGCCGGAGCGCATCAAGACAGATCCTCGCCGAAGGGATCTCGGCAAATACTGCGAATATCATCGGGAGATCGGCCATACGACTGACGAGTGCCGACACCTTCGGGAGGAAATCGACCGCCTCATCAGGGAAGGCAGACTGCCGCAGCTTTGGCGAGAGCAGCCCTAGCAACCGCGGAACCGGGATGCCCCTGAGACGGCCAGGCGGCAGCAACCCCCGGAGAAAGAAGCCGCTCCTCCGCCAAAGATTACCTCGGCCCCGGTGGAGACATCTCATCAAAGACCCAGCTCTGGGTCCATTATGATGATATCCGGAGGGCCGGGAGAAGGATCAAGGCGCCGACAGCACGGCTCTGCAACTATAGCGACGGTCGACGTCGAGCCGAAACGACCTCGCCAAGAAGATATTACCTTCGGCTCAGGAGACCTGACTGATATTCAGGTCCCTCACGACGACGCCCTCGTCATAAACGCTGTAATAAACAGTTACGATGTACATCGCATTTTTGTCGATAATAGAAGCGCCCCAAACATCTTGTTTTATGATTGTTTTGTAAAAATGGGATTGAATGAGGCTGATATAAAGCCTCACCGGGGTCCCCTCTTCGGTTTCAATGGTTCGCCCTGCCGAGTAGAGGGCATTATCCGACTCCCCGTAACCATAGGCTCCGCCCCCCGGCAATTAACCGTAGAAACGGATTTTGCCGTTGTAAAAATCGACTCAGCCTACAACGCCATCTTTGGCCGAAGGCTAATCAGCGGGGTCGGAGTTGTGCCTTCGTCTTTCCATCAAAAGCTAAAGTTCCATACTAGCCATGGAATAGGCGAGGCCAGGGGAAATCAAGAAGCAGCTCGGCAATGCTATATGATTTCGGTCAAGGGGAAGGCTGCAGCCGAGTCCCTGTCGATCGAATCATCAGTCGAAGCGTCCCCGAGAGAAGAACTCATCGCCATCCCAGTTCCGGGAGGCGAGGGACGAACATTGATGATAGGCTCCGGCCTGGAGAAAACCGAAGCGGAGAAGCTCACCGAGTTCTTAAAGAAGAATCTCGACGTCTTCGCCTGGTCTCCGGCGGATATGCCTGGGGTCGACCCAGAAATAGCAGAACACCGGCTACACACTGATCCTAATCAGCCCCCGGTCAAGCAGAAGCGGCGTACCTTCAATCAAGAAAGGAGAGCCGCCATACAAGCCGAAGTACAAAAGGGGCTGGACGCCGGGCACCTCCGAGAGGTGCACCACCCGGACTGGATCGCCAACGTAGTGATGGTGCCTAAGAAGGACGGCAAATGGCGAATGTGCGTGGACTTCACCAACCTTAACAAAGCCTGTCCGATGGATAGCTTCCCGCTGCCTCGGATAGATCAGGTGGTGGACGCAACTTCCGGCCATGAGCTCCTAAGCTTCCTCGACGCCTATTCAGGCTACCATCAGATCCGAATGCATCCGGACGATGAAAGCAAGACCAGCTTCACAACCGATCTTGGTCTGTATTGTTATACCCGGATGCCCTTCGGCCTGAAGAATGCTGGCGCGACATATCAGCGCCTCGTCAACAAAGTGTTCGCCCCGCAGCTCGGCCGCAACATGGAAGTCTACATCGACGATATGCTGGTCAAGAGCCGCGTCGCTGCAGACCATTTAGCCGACTTAGCCGAGACATTCTCCGTCCTGCGGCAATACAAAATGAAGCTGAACCCGACCAAATGCGCCTTCGGAGTAGCCTCCGGGAAGTTCCTCGGCTACATGGTCACCCACCGAGGGGTGGAAGCTAACCCCGAGAAGGTTTCGGCTATCATGCAGATGCGCCCTCCGGCTAACCTCCGAGAGGTACAGAAGCTAAACGGAAGGATCGCCGCCCTAAGCCGCTTCATGTCCAGAGCAGCGGATTACTGCTTCCCCTTCTTCAAACTGCTGAAGAAGGCCAACAGCTTCGCCTGGACGGACGAGTGCCAGGCAGCCTTCGAGCAACTGAAGGCCTACCTCTCCAAGGTTCCCATCCTGTCCAAGCCAGTCCACGGAGAGCCGCTGTACCTTTACCTCGCGGTATCTGAGACAGCTATTAGCGCCGTCCTCGTCCGGGAACAAGACGGCATTCAGAAGCCAGTCTATTACACCAGCCGAGCCCTTCAAGGAGCGTAACTCCGGTATCTTGCTATAGAGAAGCTGGCTTTGGCCCTCGTCTCATCTGCGAGGAGGTTCCGGCCTTATTTTCTTGCCCATTCAGTAAAGGTCCTCACCCACCAGCCTATGAAGCAAGTTCTCTCTCGACCGGAGGTGTCCGGCAGACTAGCAAAATGGGCGATCGAGCTGGGAGAATTCGACATCTCCTACGCACCTCGGATAGCGATAAAAGCCCAGGCATTAGCCGACTTTATTGTTGAGCTCACTCCCGAAGCTCCCTCAACATCTCAGCCGAAGGCTAATACATCCGAGGCCGAGGACATTTCGGCTCGCACACCGGCAGACGAGTGGCAACTCTATGTAGACGGTTCCGCGTGCTCCACGGGCAGCGGCGCCGGATGGATTTTGGCGTCTCCCGAAGGGGTCGTCACGGAGTACGCACTGCGCTTCTCCTTTCTAGCCACCAATAACGCCGCCGAGTATGAAGCTCTCATTTCCGGACTCCGGGCCACTAGAAAACTTGGCGTCCGGAACTTGAAGGCTTTTAGCGATTCTCAGCTAATTGCCAGTCATGTTTCCGGGGAGTACGAAGCTCGGGATGCGGTAATGACATCTTATCTCCAGGTGACTCGCAAGATCCTCGCTCAATTCGATTCTTGTGAAATTGTGCGGATCCCGAGAGCCGAGAATGCCCGAGCCGATGCCCTTTCTCGGCTGGCTTCAACCTAAGACGGGGGAGGAGGCCGAATGATCCTAGTAGAAGAACTCGCCGAGCCGAGCCTCGATGAGCCCGAGATCATGCAAGTGACCGAGGCCGAGGCCGAGACCTGGATGACTCCCTTAGTCGCCTTCCTCCTCCAAGGAAAAGTCTCGCCCGATCCAAGGGAAGCGAAGCATGTTCGGCAGCGTTCATCTCACTTCCTTCTTCTGGACGGATTGCTGTATAAGAAGTCCTTCGGCCGACCATTATTGCGGTGCCTCGGCCCAACCGAAGCCGACTACGCCATGTGAGAGGTGCACGAAGGGGTATGCGGAGCACATGCGGGAGGAAGGGCCCTGGCTCACAAGCTTCTAAGGCAAGGATACTGGTGGCCGACGCTCCGAGAGGACGCATTAGCCCTCGTACGTCGCTGCGATCAGTGCTAGAGATTCAGCTCCCTCATCCACCAGTCAGCCACCCTTCTGACTCCTTTATCCAACCCCTGGCCTTTCGCTCAATGGGGAATCGACCTCTTGGGGCCCTTTCCTGTCGCCACCGGCCAAAGGAAGTTCCTTATCGTGGCAGTAGACTACTTCACCAAATGGGTGGAAGCCAAACCCCTCGCGTCCATAACCGACAGCAATGCTTGGAACTTCGTGTGGAAGTCCATCATCTGCCGGTACGGCATCCCCCGGGCCATCATCTCAGACAACGGCAAGCAGTTCGATAGCCGCCGGTTCAACGATAACTGCGCCGGCTTCGGCATCCTTCACAAGTTCACTTCAGTAGCGCACCCCCGGGCAAACGGCCAGGTCGAGGTCACCAACCGAAGTCTGTTGCAAGGATTGAAAACCCGCCTCGGCGAGGCCAAAGGCCGATGGGTGGAGGAGCTACCAAGTGTTCTCTGGGCATATCGGACTACAAGCCGAACCCCTACCGGCGAAACTCCGTTTCGCATGGCTTATGGGATAGAAGCCGTTATTCCTGTAGAAATCGGCCTTCCCTCTCCAAGAGTCATTACTTATGATCCAGAGGCCAATGAGGAAGTCTTGAAGGATCATCTTGATCTTATAGAAGAAACCCGAGATAAAGCTCGCATTCGGCTAGCAGCTTATCAACAACGCATGGCCAGGTACCACAACACTCGAGTGAAGCCCCGAAGCTTTGAAATCGAGAACCTCGTGCTGAGGAATGCTCATGCATCTAAGCCAGCTGAAGCCGCAGGGAAGCTTGCCCCCAACTGGGAAGGGCCATATCGTGTAAAGGAGGTAATCAGACGAGGGGCTTATCGGTTGGAGACCCTTTTGGGCCAACCTCTCCCTCGCACTTGGAATGTGGAACGCCTTCGACGTTATTTCATGTAAGTTATTACCTTCGAAATTTAGCCGGAAGGCATGAATAAAAATTCTCCCTTTCCAAAATACCATGTCTGTGCTAAGTCCGCATAAACCGTACCGGGAGTGGCTTCGGCCATGCAAACCGTATCGGGAGCGGCATGGTTTTCTATCTAAGTCCGCATAAACCGTACCGGGAGTGGCTTCGGCCATGCAAACCGTATCGGGAGCGGCATGGTTTTCTATCTAAGTCCGCATAAACCGTACCGGGAGTGGCTTCGGCCATGCAAACCGTATCGGGAGCGGCATGGTTTTCTAAGTCCGCATAAACCGTACCGGGAGTGGCTTTGGCCATGCAAACCGTATCGGGAGCGGCATGGTTTTCTAAGTCCGCATAAACCGTACCGGGAGTGGGTTCGGCCATGCAAACCGTATTGGGAGCGGCATGGTTTTTTAAGTCCGCATAAACCGTACCGGGAGTGGCTTCGGCCATGCAAACCGTATCGGGAGCGGCATGGTTTTCTATCTAAGTCCGCATAAACCGTACCGGGAGTGGCTTCGGCCATGCAAACCGTATCGGGAGCGGCATGGTTTTCTAAGTCTGCGTAAACCGTACCGGGAGTGGCTTCGGCCATGCAAACCGTATCGGGAGCGGCATGGTTTTCTAAGTCCGCGTAAACCGTACCGGGAGTGGCTTCGGCCATGCAAACCGTATCGGGAGCGGCACGATTTTCTAAGTCCGCGTAAACTGTATCGGGAGTGGCTTCGGCCATGCAAACCATATCGAGAGCGACATGGTTTTCTATCTAAGTCCGCATAAACCGTACCGGGAGTGGTTTTCTATCTTCATTTATGATTTTGAGAAAAATTCCAATCATGTGATGTTAAGAGCGTGTCTCATCACACCTTGGCATCACCTTTTCAGTACATTCCATTTCATTTCACTCCCTTGCAAAGACGATGTCAAGGTGAGGCAGCTGTAGACACGCTAATTTTGACGTCATTTTGAGTAAATTTCATATCATATAATAATGCCTCATAATGGTCTGATAATTAATCATTGATTAATTTTTATTGATATTTTGAGTGTCGGGTTAAATAGACATGTTTAAGTTAATTAATTGAATTGATTTTAGTTCAAATTTCAGTTAAAATATGAAGAATCCTAAAAGGCGTCGACCCATGTGGACGCTATTTAGAGTTTATTCATATTTTAGCGTTTAAATTTGAATTTGAATTAATTGATTTATTGGCTAAAAGGCGTCTGTGAAGGTCGACGCGATTTAGGTTTCCTAAGCTGTTTTAACTTCTCTTCCGGATGTTTATCCTTATCTTAATTAGGGTAAAAGATGTCTACCAAGGTGGACGCGTTTTAGCCAATAAAGATAAAGATAAGTTTTCCCGGATATTTATCCTTATCTTAATTTAATCTGAAAGGCGTCATCCTATGTGGACGCGTTTTAGATAATTACAGATAAAGATGAATTAATCAGTAATTATCTGTCGATTAAGGTAGATAAATCCGAGATTTTTCTATGTTAATCGCGAACGCAGAAAATGCCTATAAATACCTTGCATCTCAAGGAGTTAAAAAGAAGAAGAGAGAGAATTATTGAGCCACAGCGTTATAGCAATTTGAAGATCGGAGCAACAACGTCGGAACGCCGGAGCGCTGCCATTTCCAGAAGTCGGCATCCTTTTCAAGATCTTCATCTTTTCAAAGCTTCAAAGCTTCAACCCAACTGGACTGGGCATAAGTTTTTCATATCTGAATTTTTACATCATTCATTAGTTTCATTCTCTCATATTCACTTCATGCAACACACACCACATCATTAATCTTCCAAAACCATCTGTTCTAAAGGGGTTTCAAAGCCATTTAAAACAAGTGAGTTGCTGTTTAAACATGTTTATAATCATGGTTAACTTTGATATTATTTCTATTTAGATTCTTATCAGTATTTCTCCTTTATTTTTCTGTTTCTGTCTCTGCTGCACTCAACAACAACAACAAGAAATCAAAAAGAGGGAAATCAAACACGAAGCCAGGAGAACTTCTGGACGATCCTCAACATTCAACAGCAAGAACAAAAGAGCAAGAAAGGGCTCTCTTTCTTCAGCCGGCTGAAGGAGGGGAACCAATGATTCATTCTTCCGCGTTTAAACAGGTAGGCGATCAAACTTCTTTTGAAGCTTTTTAGTTAAAAGTTTCTGGCGATCACTGCACCTTAGTTGCATTTTTTTTAATAGGTTAATTTACTCTAAACAACATAGTTTTTCACATTAATCACACGAGCAATTTTCAGCACCTACAGCTCTTTTGGCGATCACGGTGGGACTTGGTCTCGCCGTCTTTTAATTTCTTTTGTTCTTGCTATTATCATACCGGGCACCCACGGTGCACCATTTGTGTCTTTCGACACGTCCTCACCAATTGGTGAGTGTTTAGTTTGATTAGTTTCCCTCGTGCACCACGTGCACACCCCAGTGGCAAGATCTTGCCTCCCCTTGATTAGTTCAAAAGCTGTTTTTTTGTGATAAAATGCTGTGTGATTGCGTGATTTCTTAGTTGTTTAGATAGTAAATCATCCTGTTTAAAATCTGAAACTAAAAATCTTTGCATGAGTCGATTGTTTACTGCATTTTACCCTGTTTAAGGAGGATTCGACCCAGAAAATCCTTCTGGAAATCTGTTTCTGCGAACTAAAAAGCGTCCAGGAACATCGACGCGTTTCAAAACCGCGTCCGCACACCTAGACGCCTTTTAGCCTCCAGATTATCTCTGTCGTTTACATCTGTTTCTGCGAAATAATTAAGTTCTGTGTTGAATAGCGTCGACCATTAGCGACGCCATTCAGATAGTTTTTAGTTATTTTCCAGGCTTTCTCTGCTGTTTGCATTTGTTCTCTGCGAAAGAATTAAGTTCTGTTGTGAATAGCGTCGACTATCATCGACGCGATTCAGACAGTTTCTTAATTATTTTTCAGTTTCCAGATTTCTGTGTTGAGTGCTAGCTACCCATTACTCTATTAAGCATTAGAGGCCATCCAGGTCGCAGGGCATATGCATTGAGGCTAAAACCCTCCTTTTCTTAGGAACACATTACTCGACGTCAGCAACTCTCTCTGATTGGGTTGGTCCCTTGATCAGACAAGAGAAGTTGACGTTGAGACCTCCATAAGTCCCCAAAATCAAGGTATTCCTCCTTGATCATCGGGCTGGTTGTACCAATTGAAGTCCCGGCTAGATTCCGAAAGCGTTGTGAGAGAGAATCTTAGAGAATAATGGTGGAAATCAAACTGAAACTAGGATCCTTCCCTGAGCGAAATTGTGGTTTAATCCAATTCAAATAACTCAACAAGGAATCCTGAAATCACGTTAAGCATCCACTTGTTTGATTAATCTCTGCACAACTTGTTTGATTAAATTTTTGAAAAGAGAATCTAATATTATGTTGCTGCGATCAGACAGAGATTTGAGTATGGCCCAAGACGCCATTATCAACTACGAGGGAGATGCTAATGCCCCTCGCAATTCAGATTTCAACTACGAGAACGGGAGAGATGCTGATGCCTCTCGTAATTCTGTCCCCATTTCAGTTCGACATGACGGAAATGTCCGAACTCCTCTTTTTAATCCGCACGATCAATATCATGATCTTCCTCCGCATGAATATGCGATTCCTAATCCTGACCTTGAGGGGGACATGAATCAGCATGATCCCTCATCCTCCGATCCTATGGATCTTGTCAATGCTCTGGGAGTTCTTGCCTCCCGACTGGACCCTCAGCAGTTCGAGGCCATCCAGTCTATCTTGAAGGGGAAGGCACCCATGCAGCCTGCTGAGCCGAACCCTATGGCTCCCCCTGTTGTTCCTCAACAACCTCCTCCTCCTCTTCCTTATATCCATCAGGCCATGGAAGGCCTTCATCTTACTTCTCGGCCAACTGGGCCACAACTTTCGTCATCCAGGCAACCGGCTAGACCGCAGACGCCCATTTATCAAAATGCCCTCGGACATGGCGGAAGCTCTGCCGGACCTCATCCTTATTATCCTCCTTGTCCAACGTACTCTAGGCAGCAGGCCTATCAGGTACTTCCTCCTCCTCCTCCTCCCCAGGCAGATCTGACCACGCAGACGTTGCTGGCCAAGATGGAGCGCATGGATGAGCAGTTCAACAGTCTCCAGAAGATGATGGGGGTTAAAGCTGTGCCAGAAATTAACTTACCGAGCCTGCCAGTATTCCACCTGCCACCCTCTGAAATGCCAGTGTATCGAAAGTATAACGGTACTGGTAACCCCTTCACGCACCTGAAGGAGTTCATGTACGAATCCTCTTTCTGGCAGAACGACAAGAGGTCGTTGGCTTTCTTGTTCAGGAGATCCCTAGAGGGACCAGCCCTCGAGTGGTTCTTTTCTTTGGAACCCTCCGAAGTAGAGGATTACGGTATCGTTTCACGCAAATTTATCTAACGATACCAGGACAGAGTCGCACCCTCCTTGTCTATCACGGATCTTATTGCAGAAAAGATGAAACCGGACGAGGAGTTTGTCAGTTTTGCTGACAGGTGGCGGGGCCTGGCTGAAAAAGTGAAAGATCACTTGTCCGAATCCGAACAAGTGAAAATGTTGATTTCCAACGCCACGCCCCAGTTCAAGCTAGTCCTCTCCTTGAACAATTTGACGAACATGGCAGAGCTCTATGAAAGGGCACGGTACTGCCAGAATGCTTTCAAGGACGCTACGTTCTCTAGCGTCTTTGATCCTCACAGACCTAACAGGCCTCCGCCTCGGAAGCCTGCAGTGCCAAATTCTCCTAGCTCAGGTCCAACTACTGAGGGCACGCTCTCTCACGAGCAGGTCAGTACCATGAACAATAACTCGCCCCAGTTTGTGAGGAATCAGCAGTACCAGAGGCCACCATAGCCGAGCCAGCAGGGGTACAGGCAACAGCAGAACCCCCATTACCAACAGCAGTACCAGCGGCCCCAGCAGCCGAATCAGAACCAGCAACAGCAACAGCCGCAACGGCAACAGCAGTATCAGCAGCCCCCTCAGCATCAGTATCAGCAACAGCAACAGCCACAGTACCAGCCGCGCGCACCGCCGGCGTACCACAATGTCCCTCCTCCTGGTGACTACAACCAACAAAGGAGACCTCCAGGCCCGAAAAGGGCAGAGTACCCGGCCCTCCCAGAATCCTTGGCGGATATCTTCAGCGCTTTAATGGCAGCCAATGCCTTAGTTTTGCCAAGGGAGAAGGCCGTCTGGCCTCAAAATGCCGATACGTCCAGGTATTGCTACTTCCACAGGCAACCTGGGCATACCATTGACACCTGCTTCCAATTCAGAGATTATATCCATGATCTCAACGAGCAGGGCGGCATTGACTGGGAGGAAATGAAGAAATACATAACAGCCCTGAAGGCAAGGAGAACGCAGCAGCAGCAGCAGCAAGCAAGACAACCGGCACAAGCAGTAGCACCACCCAACATGGGCATAGTGCAGAATCCACTCCCGGAGCACCAGAACCAAAACCAGGTTGCTCCCATCTTGACGAACAGCCAGTCTGAGGCTGGTCGTGGGCAGCAGTGGAGAGTAGAGGACTCTTCCTCTCTTTGTTCAACGGGTCACGTTCAAAGTACCGCAGAGCGACCACCACGCCGCACCATCCACATACCAAGGCCACAACCCGTTACCATTACCCCCATACCCACACCTACATATCACTCACCCACGCCCAATAACCCATTACCACTACCCGCCTTCCTTAGACCCATTACACCCCGCACCACTACGCCTCCATCATATAACCCACCGCAAACCAATAACGCACCCCTCCTACCATCTAGGCCACTATTACGCGTACCATTTCCTACTTCACCCGCTACCACTACCGCTTATCCAGATATGCCTTTACCATCTAGACCGCTATTATGCGTACCATTCCCCACTTCACCAACCACTTACCCATCCACCATCCAACCCTCTAGGCCTTTAATCCGCACCGCGCCATCACCACCTAGCCCTACGCCATCACCTACCTACCAACCCTCTACGCCATCCGCACCATCCAACTCTGCGGTACTTAAGGTGTCACCCGGATCCTCCACGGTTGAAGAACACGCGCTCCGGAGTGGAAGGATTTTCAACAAGGTCTTTCCTCAGTCCACAGTCAGAGACGGCCCATCACAGCCGACTGAGGAAGCCCACAATGAAGAGAGTGCACCAGGCACTCAATATGACTTGTTGAAACACCTAGATCGGACACCGGCACGGATCACTATACTCGAGCTGATCAAAAGATCCAAGAGTCACCAAGAAGCTTTAATGGAATATCTGCAGAAAGTGATGGTCAATGAAGACGTGCCGGTAGAGAAGATTGCAGCACTACTAGTTCCTCAGGGGGATCAGCCCTCCATAACATTTCATACATCGGAACTAGCACCGCCAGCAGCCAGAAGCATGGCTCTGAGCATCACGGTCAACATTTGTAAGAAGGCCGTGGATGCATGCCTGGTCGACACAGGGGCTTCGATCAATGTTCTACCTCCGAAGACCCTGGAGCTGTGTGGTGTGCCCAAAGAAAAATGGCTGCCCAGCCCCATCTTAGTAACAGCATACGACAATTCTACCCGTTCCCCTCTGGGAATGGTCTATTTAAAGGTGGAGCTGGGCCCTGTAAGTCATGCGGAGGTTGAATTTCACATCTTGGAAATCGACCCTTCCATAAATGCCATTTTAGGTCGTCCTTATATTAAAACTCTTGAGGCGATTCCCTCTACGAATCATCAATGCCTCAAATTCCCTTATAAAGGACGAATAATTAAAGTAACGAGCATGCCGATCCTTGCTGCTGCTCATACCTTGAACATCAAATCTGCTGTTCTACCTGGCCGGCAACCTTTTCTGTCGGTATTACAGGTCTACCGTCCAGTGGCTGATCCTCTGAAAGCCGCTACTATTTCTCTATATCCGTTAGATGCTATCAAAAGGGGGAAGTGCATGAGTACCCCAGGATGGAGGATTATGATGAAGAACGGCTACGAGCCTGGGAAAGGTCTGGGCACACAGTTGCAAGGCAGGACCACTCCTGTCAGAAATCATCGAGCAGCACCTGGAAGTGGTCTGGGCTATAGGCCAATAAAATTGAAACAAGATCCGGTTCAGAAAGCAGAGATCGAACAAGGCCCGAAGATCTGGGAAGCAATGTCTACGCCACTCAAAGAAGGCCGAGATCCCCTAACATGGACCCTGTGTACTCACTTCGTGAAAGGGCCCATACTTAGCTACGATAATACGGTGGTCATTACTTCCTGTTTTGACTTCCATGATATATATGGGAGGGATTTGGCCAGACATTGTTCTGAACTGCTTACGTACCAATCCTTGGAGGCTCTGCGGCCTATGAAAAGGAGGAAATTTCATGACCCTGAATGTGAATGGTACAGGTGGTTCGCTCTAAGGGACCTGTATATTGCACTGAACAGACTATTTCTGGATCCTGCAGAACCTAAGTGGCCGCCGCAGATTGATGAACTAATTGAAAGCCCTGGTGCCATATTTGACAAGCGGATACTGCTGTCCGAAGAGACTGATGAAGGGGAACCAGATGACCCCTATGAAGCTGGTTACACAACAGATCTGCTCTGGAGGGGGACATATCCTTCACATGTCTTCATGCTCCATACCTTATTTCGTACACTACTCTTGACCCCGACTTGGTCACGGGTCATAATTGAAGATATTCCACGGGCTCCGCCCGTCATAATTACTCTGTCCCCTCGGGACCTTATACCACAACCTCCTCTCGATCTAGAGAGGTTGTATAATCTGATCTGGGACATATTACTATATGATCCCCCTAATCCTCTGGCCTTGGTGCCACTTCCTCTGTCCGATTCTCCTTCCATTTGTATTCACTCCTGCTTTATGTTTAATTCTTTCATTTTCCAAAAAAAAACGCCAATTTGGCAACAAATTCTTCCCAAATCCTCATTGAGGAAACATCTTACTTGTCCGATTGCACCCCATCGCGCGGGTCCTTCGGTCAAGATTCTCTCCTAGATTTACTCTGCCCCTCCCTTCGAGATGATTCTCTTGTATTTCCACTTGTATCCCAGGATTTTCATCCTGCTTCGTCTTCCTTAGGTTATGATAGTGAAGTTAGGCAGTCTAGTCAGGTTAGTCAGTTTAGGAAGCCTAAGGGTAGGCAAATTCCAGATAGATACCTCCAGGACTTAGCTGATAAGTGCTCTTCTTGCTCTCTGATCCCTCAGCTTTTAGAAAATCCAATTCAGATGCCAGAAGATTGCATGGACGATGACTCAGTCAATGATGGGTACGGGGTATATGAATTAGTGCATGAAAAGGACCCCATTGTTGAAGAGGAAGATGACGAGGACGCGGCTGAGGCATATGCCAGCGGAGTGAAGAGATTCGATGAACCCTCAGCTGCCGTAGAAGAGCCTACCAAAGAAATTAATTTAGGGACTGAAGACGAACCTAAGGTTGTCCTCGTCAGTAAAAATCTTTCTACAGAGGATGAAAACGCAATGGTACAAGTACTCAAGGACTATAAGGACACTTTCGCCTGGAGTTATGAAGATATGCCGGGGTTAGACTCGTCTTTAGTTGAACACAGATTGACATTAAAGGAAGGAGCTAGCCCGGTCAAACAGAAATTAAGGCGATTCCACCCACAAATGGCTTTAAAGATGAAGGAAGAGGTCGACAAGTTGCATAAAGCCAAATTTATTAGAGTTGTCCTCTATCCACAATGGGTGGCCAACATAGTCCCGGTTATGAAGAAGGACGGAAAGGTCAGAATTTGCATTGACTTCCGCGATTTGAACCGGGCGTGTCCTAAAGACGATTTTCCATTGCCTCATATTGATGTACTGATCGATAACACCGCTGGCTATGAGACATTATCATTTATGGACGGATTTTCAGGATATAATCAGATTAAGCTGGCAGAAGAAGATCAAGAGAAAATGTCGTTCACTACACCTCGGGGAACATATTGTTATGTCGTCATGCCGTTTGGATTAAAGAATGCTGGAGCCACTTATCAAAGGGCTATGATGGCAATATTTCATGACATGATGCACATAGATCTGGAAGTGTACGTGGATGACTTATTGGTTAAATCGAAAACAAAGGCTGAGCATGCCAAAGTTTTGGCAAGGGTGTTAGAAAGATCGAGAGAGTATCAGTTAAAGATGAACCCCAAGAAATGTGTATTCGGGGTATCTTCAGGAAAGTTGCTTGGATTTATCGTCAGTAAACGGGGAATTGAGATCGATCCCAACAAGGCGAAAGCTATCAGAGAAATGCCACCTCCCAAAAACTTGAAAGAGTTGAGAGGATTAATCGGGAGGTTGCAATTTATTCGCCGTTTTGTCTCCCAGCACTCACAAAGGTGTAAGCCGTTTTACGAGCTTACCAAGCCGGGAGTCAAATTCGATTGGGACGATAAGTGTCAGGAGGCATTCGATGGATTGAAGAATTATTTAGCAAGTCCTCCTGTTTTGAGACCACCATCTCCAGGCAAACCATTGATACTTTACATTTCAGTCCTGGATGATGCAGTGGGGGCTGTCTTAGCACAAGAAGATGAAGAAGGAAAAGAGAGGGCAGCCTACTATCTCTCCAAACTTCTCAACCCCGCTGAACAGAGATATACGGCGATGGAGAAAACATGTGCAGCATTGGTTTGGGTTGTGCAGAAATTGAAACATTATTTTTTTGGCCCATGAAGTCCATCTCATCGCTAGGATGAATCCGATCAAATTCTTCCTGGAGAAATCTGTTCTTACTGATAGGTTAGCACGATGGTAAAGCTTTCTATCTCAATTCGATATCATCTATATTCAGCAGAAAGCGATCAAGGGCTATGCCATAGCAGAACATCTCGCTCATCATCCCCTTCCTCGATTTGATCCAGTGCGATCAGAGTTTCCGGATGAGGAACTGATGTCCGTAAATCAAATCAGAGATGATATGTGGACTCTGCATTTTGACGGAGCTCTGAATTCTCATGGAAAAGGGATCGGTATTGTTCTGTTATCACCTGAAGGTGTCACCATTCCACAAGCCTTTCAGCTTGATTTTCCAGTCACAAACAATATAGCTGAATACGAGGCACTCCTTGCTGGTCTCGAGGCTGCTCATTTTCATGGTGCCACCAAACTCAGGATTGTAGGTGATAGCCAACTAATTCTTCGCCAAGTGCTGACCAAGTATCGAACTCTTGATCCCAAGCTCAAGCCTTATCAAGAGCTTACTTCTGCTTATTCAAAGCTTTTCACGAAATTGATCTTTGTCTATGTCCCTAGGAATCAGAACATCTTAGCTGACGCTCTAGCTTCACTTGCATCTTCTCTTGATTTTCCAATCAGCAAACAATCCGAATCAATCATAATTCATAGGCGTCTTTCACCCGCCGTGAAAGATCCTTCATTCCTTAGAACTAAAGAGAAGTTGCTGAAGAAAGTCAGAGACGGAGATATCATTGAGAGAAGAGAAATCATGTTAATAGAGCTGTTAGAAGAGATGGATGATGAACAGAAGCCATGGTATTATGAAATTGCAAAATATTGTGAAGATCAATCGTATCCTGAGGAAGCTACAACTGAGGAGAAGAGGGCTATCAGGAGAGTTGCTCAAAGATACACCATAGTTGGAGGAGCATTGTATAAGAGAGGTTTTGATGGAGTTCTTCTGAGATGTCTAGATGAAGATGAGCTTTGGAAGGTTATGGAAGGAGCTCATAGTGGAGTTTGTGGTGGTCATGTCAATGGACAGATGCTAGCAAAGAAGATCCTTAGACAAGGATTTTATTGGCCAACCATGGAAGAAGACTGTGTAGGGTATGTTCGTAGGTGTGCTAAGTGTCAACTTCACGCCGACAAAATTCATTCTCCTGCATCTTCACTCTATCCTGTTTCTTCCCCATGGCCTTTCTCCATGTGGGCTTTCGACATTATTGGACCTCTTGGTAATCCAGATTCCGGCATCAAGCAAAAATCTTTCATTCTCACGGCAACGGAATACTTCACCAAGTGTGCAGAAGCTGAAGCGTACGTGGAGATCAAAGCATCAACCGTCTGCAAGTTTATCATGAAGAACATCATCACCAGATTTGGAATTCCAAGCACCATCGTCACCGACAACGGACCGCAGTTCGTGTCACAGGAATTGAAGGACCTCTGTAACAGGTATAAAATTGCATTGCATCATTCGTCTCCTTATTATCCGCAAGGCAATGGCCAAGCAGAGGCAACTAATAAGACTTTGATAAAAATCATCAAAAAGACGTGCAAATCTAATAAATTCTCAGATTGGCCAGAAAAATTGGTTGAGGCTCTATGGGCCTACCGAACTTCAATCCGCACACCTAATGGACAAACTCCTTATTCCTTAACATTTGGAATGGAGGCGGTAGTTCCATATGAGATCCTTATACCGTCATTAAGAGTACAATTGAATAAGGAATTTTCTATTGATGAACATCGTTCAGCACTTCTTGCTCAATTGGAACTTTTAGACGAGAAAAGATGGTCAGCTGCTAATCATGCAAAAGTTTATCAAAATAGATTAGCACGTTTTTATCAAAAGAAAGTCATTGAACGTAAGTTCAAAGTCGGTGAAATGGTTGTCAAAAGAATTTTTATAAAACCTGGTGGTCCGCGTTCTAAGCTCCAACCCAACTGGGAAGGACCTTATGTTGTATCTCACGCTTTTCCTGGTAATGCTTATCGTCTTGTTAATGCAGAAGGAGAAGAGGTAAAACATCCCTGGAATGGTTTACATCTTAAGAAATACTACCCTTAGGCTAAAGAGTCGATCAGTATGGTACAAAGACCAGTGGAATCAGAAAGTTTATAAACTTAAATTTCCTTATCAGTCTGGATAACTTAAGTTCAAGCCCATTACTGCACACACTGACACGTTTGATTCGTGAGTAACAAGAGATGACAAGTCCTAAAGAATATCGAAAGCTTGACCGAAAGTGTAAAGTACAAATCATTCTTTTTGAGGCAAAATTCTGTTTTAAACACGGCCCATGATGTAGGAACGAGACTTAGAATAGACTACCAAGAATACCCGCCATCTTAGTAGGAGGCCGTCATAAAAAAAAAGGAGGAGATCCGTCCCGAAGAAAAGAAAAGAAGAATAGCGAAAAGAAAAAGCAAGGCAAAAAGCCAAATGTCAAATCAAAAAGGCCATTACATTACAAACGTTACATCAATGCCATGAAATGAAACAAAAGGGAACGCAAGGTCGATAAATACCCCGGAAAGAAAATGACCGAACCCCAACGGATATTAGGGTAGAAAAGGGACATCTTTTTAAGTCTCCGGAACCTTCTCATGGGCTTTCTAAACTTATTCATCTTTTCTTTCTAAAGAAATGTACTCCAAACTTAGGGAATGGTTTAGATTGACTAAGGGTCAAATCATCAAATGCGATCACGAATGGAAACACAAATTCAAACACGATGGGTTTAAGTTGAGTTGTTAAAGAATAATTTGAAAATTAAGTTAATAAATGAATATGATCTTTTGATCCAAGTACTATGCTGATCTTTTAGCCAAAAATACATATGTCAAAAAAAAAATATATATATATACATATTTCAAAATTTCAAAAAAAAAAAAAACATATTTCAAAAATTTAAAAAAAAAATACATATGTCAAAAGTCAAAAAAAATACATATGTCAAAATTAAAAAAAAAAAGGCATATATTTCAAAACACCAAACAAAAATGAATATTTCAAAACAACAAAAATGTTTCAATTAGCATCTGCTTGCTGCATTTAGTGTGTTTCATCCCTTTTATTTTCAGCGAGCATCTGTTTGCTTGTATGTTGCATTTTTACTTAAGTTTGATTATTCTCATTACCTTTGTTAATAAAGGCTATGCCCCTTGACCATTTATTGAAGAAAAGGATTGATTGACCATTTATTTGGTCAGGCAAGGGGCTAAGCCTAAACAGATACTTAACCTGTTTGTTCAAGTCATATACAGGACACAAGGCATTGGTAAAGAGTGGGAATTCGAGTAGAGAATAGTCAGAAACCTGTTTCTGTGAGTAAAAGGCGTCGAGGAGCACTGACGCGTTTCAACGTTAAATGGCGTCTGCGCGACACGATGCGTTTTCAGCGTTTTAGTTATTTATCCGAAATTCTGTGGTTTTTGATATTTTAAATTGAATATTTGTTTGGAATTACTAACAATTTTGGTTGCAGGAAATTCAACATAGCCTAAGTAAAGCTGGAAAATATCAAGAAGATCCCACTGTGGGAATTCAAGAAGTCTCGACCGTGGCTAAAAAGACGGTTATTTCTACCCTTGTACATTATTCCATGTAATTATTTTGCATTCGCATTATTATATGATAAATATTTATTAGATCATATCAAGGACCTTGTGTTTTTGATGAAACTGGAATTTGAGTTCCCCTTCAACAAAAACAGTGATAATTCCAGAGGATTCTTAATCGCACGGATAGGCCGTTGGATTGTTAATTAGTGGGGACGATGGTTCCACTTTTGTGAAACGGTGCGTGGATAAACGAGCTTCGGCTTAGCACTGGATTACAAGAATTGGTGTCTTGACTCATTAATGACAATTTAACAATATTATCCTTGATTAATTTATATTTTATTTGATTTTATATTTTTCTTTTAGCCCAGCATGCATCATGTAGGACTTTGAAATCATTGTGATAAGGATTAATTATTGATTAAGTTTCAGACTATTAATTAAATAACTCAAAAAAATGATATGAAATATTCCATTCTGAATTGAGTATCTTGATTATCTTTGAGGTTCGCTTGAAGATATCATTGGAATTCTATCCTTGATTGGATTCTTTATCCAATATTCTTGTTTTCTTTTAAGATCCATCATGGCTGCAGCACGTCCACATTGGCTGGCAAACGCTCCCCATGATGAAATCTACAGTGTCTATGACCTGAGGTACTTCCCACTCCGAGGAGGTTGATCGACCTTATTTTATTTCCTTGTCTACCTCATCCAGACAGGATTGATTCCATTGATTTCATTGAGCTATCTTCATTTATGATTTTGAGAAAAATTCCAATCATGTGATGTTAAGAGCGTGTCTCATCACACCTTGGCATCACCTTTTCAGTACATTCCATTTCATTTCACTCCCTTGCAAAGACGATGTCAAGGTGAGGCAGCTGTAGACACGCTAATTTTGACGTCATTTTGAGTAAATTTCATATCATATAATAATGCCTCATAATGGTCTGATAATTAATCATTGATTAATTTTTATTGATATTTTGAGTGTCGGGTTAAATAGACATGTTTAAGTTAATTAATTGAATTGATTTTAGTTCAAATTTCAGTTAAAATATGAAGAATCCTAAAAGGCGTCGACCCATGTGGACGCTATTTAGAGTTTATTCATATTTTAGCGTTTAAATTTGAATTTGAATTAATTGATTTATTGGCTAAAAGGCGTCTGTGAAGGTCGACGCGATTTAGGTTTCCTAAGCTGTTTTAACTTCTCTTCCGGATGTTTATCCTTATCTTAATTAGGGTAAAAGACGTCTACCAAGGTGGACGCGTTTTAGCCAATAAAGATAAAGATAAGTTTTCCCGGATATTTATCCTTATCTTAATTTAATCTGAAAGGCGTCATCCTATGTGGACGCGTTTTAGATAATTACAGATAAAGATGAATTAATTAGTAATTATCTGTCGATTAAGGTAGATAAATCCGAGATTTTTCTATGTTAATCGCGAACGCAGAAAATGCCTATAAATACCTTGCATCTCAAGGAGTTAAAAAGAAGAAGAGAGAGAGAATTATTGAGCCACAGCGTTATAGCGATTTGAAGATCGGAGCAACAACGTCGGAACGCCGGAGCGCTGCCATTTCCAGAAGTCGGCATCCTTTTCAAGATCTTCATCTTTTCAAAGCTTCAAAGCTTCAACCCAACTGGACTGGGCATAAGTTTTTCATATCTGAATTTTTACATCATTCATTAGTTTCATTCTCTCATATTCACTTCATGCAACACACACCACATCATTAATCTTCCAAAACCATCTGTTCTAAAGGGGTTTCAAAGCCATTTAAAACAAGTGAGTTGCTGTTTAAACATGTTTATAATCATGGTTAACTTTGATATTATTTCTATTTAGATTCTTATCAGTATTTCTCCTTTATTTTTCTGTTTCTGTCTCTACTGCACTCAACAACAACAACAAGAAATCAAAAAGAGGGAAATCAAACACGAAGCCAGGAGAACTTCTGGACGATCCTCAACATTCAACAGCAAGAACAAAAGAGCAAGAAAGGGCTCTCTTTCTTCAGCCGGCTGAAGGAGGGGAACCAAGGATTCATTCTTCCGCGTTTAAACAGGTAGGCGATCAAACTTCTTTTGAAGCTTTTTAGTTAAAAGTTTCTGGCGATCACTGCACCTTAGTTGCATTTTTTTTAATAGGTTAATTTACTCTAAACAACATAGTTTTTCACATTAATCACACGAGCAATTTTCAGCACCTACAGCGACCTCGGCATTTCCTCCAGTCTCCCCCGAAGTCTCCCCGGGGGGAAGATAAGGGAAAGCCCGCGGAGGATCCATCGTCGGGTCCAGCCACGCCCCAGCACCCACAAGCAGCTCCGCCTCACGGAAGAGCTCCGCGATATCATACGGAGCCGAGGCTTCAATAAGGCCCACAATGTGACGCTGAGCGGAGTTAGGGGTGGGCGGATCAGAGAGGCCTTCGGCCAGTGGTGCCCATTTAGTGGGAAAGGGCCACACGCCCTTCTCATTCTCTGGGAGAGAAACCAAGATGAAACTCCTCTTCCAATCATGAATGGACGAGGGCTTCCCGGAGAAGATACCCCGGCCGAGACGAGGGACAAAATTGTACCACTCGGATCTCCCCTGCCGTTGAATCTTGAAGAGGTAGCGGAAGATATTGACCGAGGGGATGACTCTCATATGGCCGAACACAGCCAAGAAGGCGTAGACTGTGCGCCAAGAATTGGGAAAGAATTGAGACGGGGCCAGCCCGTAGAAGCATCGAAGGTTGATGACGAAGGTGGAAAGAGGAAGGCGAAAGCCCGCCCGGAAGCTTTCCTCGTAGATGGAAAAACTACCCGGACGAGGGGTATTGGCCCTGGTATTCGAACCAGGCCGATAGGGGGTCATCCAAGAAGGGAACTGGTAATAAGAAGCAAGGTAGCTGACCTCGTCGTCCGTAAGGGCGCAGACTGCTTCTGAAGCAGTCTCGGGACGACGACGGCCCAAAGAAGAAATCTGGCCCGGGGTACGAACCTCCTCGGACCCTTCGGCACCAGAGGATTCGGCCTCGTTCGCCATAGCAGAATTAAGGGAATTCGGAGAAAGGGGAGATGACAAGGAAGAACCAGGAGACTGGGACGGAGTATACTCCTCGTCTGAGGGACTGGTCTCAACCGAAGAAGAGCTGTAGGACATGAGATCGTGGGGGTGGAGGAAGAAGATTGAGGCTTACCCTCAAAGAAAAAGATCTCCTCGCTCAAACACCGCCTCTCAAGCAAAAAGAACTCCCACGGCAATGGTTCTGGGCGATGGAGAGTTCCCTGCGACATACAGCACGCTCGGAAGCACTTTCAAAGGACTAGCCCTTCGCCGGAAAAGAAGGAGAGCTCGGATGATCGCAGAGAAACGCAGGCGCAGGAAGGAAGAAGAGAAACAGTGCCCTGCAAAGGGTTCCTATTTATAGGCTAAATTTGAAGCCCTCCCCGCCGAAGCCAGCAGCTGGGATCTTCTCCGCCATTTCGCCGCTTCTCTCGGATGTGCGCCACGTAACCCGTCCTTCGGTAATGATGACGGCCCAACTCTGGGAATTGAGGCAAGACAATCGATGGCCGAAAGCGGTCCGACCCTTCGGCTGATCTCTCGGATGCCTGCCACGTAATCCAATCTGCGTGCCAAGAGAAGAAGAGGCGGCAATCCGAGTGAAACCTCGGACAGAGAGCCGAAGTGACCCGCGATCCGCGTGCGGCCAGGATTTTTCTGTGTTTCCGACGGAGCGGCCGGATGTGCGACGCGTGTCCTGTGTTTCCTCGCGACGCGACCGTTTTGACGGGAAGCTTGACGCCTGTCTCGTTCATTTATTAAGCCTGACACAAGTCAGAAGGCTCGGCCCTTCGCAATCAAGAGCGAAAGCCTTCGTCACTACATCCCGAATGAAGACGGATAAGTGACTGCTGACCCTCGGTAGACCGAGGGTATCCTTTCTTCTTAAAAAAGGACAGAAAGCCTCGGGCAAGCACCTGTTACGTTATTCCTCAAGGAGGCTTCAGGCTATACTCTCGCCATCTCAAAACTGAGGAAGACAAGAGTGGGGGGCTATGTGATGAGGCAGAATCCGATTCGACCCATTAAAACAAGCCTAGCGCATACCAGCCCAGCGGCCCTTGGCCCAACAGGCTTCGGCCCATCAACGGCCCAACAGCCTTCGGCCCGTTAGCGGCACTGCAGCCCTCGGCCCAGCAGGCAGCCCAGTGGTCTTCGGCCCGTCAGCGGCCCAATAGCCTTCGGCCCGTTAGCGGCACTACAGCCCTCGGCCCAGCAGGCTTCGGCCAGTCAGCGGCCCAACCCCCTTCGACCCAACAGCCGTGTCCGGCCCACTCCGGTGGAGGACTAGGCACTATGGCGGTTTACCAGTAAGCCCGGAACATAGTCCTATATCGGCTACCACCGTTAACCATCCTCTATCCTTCGCTATAAATACACCGCTATTTATTGCCAAAGGTATGTCTCCGTGATCCTCAAGGACCATAGTCCAAATAGTATTAAAGCTACTCTTCGTCTTCTGAATTGAATCATCTTCAGAAGCTAACTTAACCGTCGGAGGGGGTTCCTAAGGGCCGAAGCCCGGGACTTCTACTGACCGGTTTCTTCTTCTTTCCCTCTCGCATGGGCTCGGTTCGAATCATCGCTGACCTCCTCGAGTCGGTTTCGGCCGCCGACCTCGGACTCCTCCCTCCAGTCTCGACGCCGTTCGCCGGCTGCTCCTCGCCCGAAGGTGACTCGGTTCCGCACCGCCTACCCTTCAGCCGGAAGGATTTCGGCCACGCCTTCCGGAGGCTAGCCGACATCAGACCGAGCGACCCTCGGCTTCGGATCTTCGACCGCATCTCTGCATCTATCACCATCCGGATCCCCGTCGGGCCTCTCCACTGATCCGACCCAGCTCCGGATCCCAAACTTCGAATTCCAGCTTCGGAATCCTGTCGTGATAGCCTCGGCTACATCAGTTATAATATTTTTAGTTATAACATATAACATATTAATATTTTTAAGTATATTAATATATACGGTAAGCCACCTAACAAATAAGATACTCGAAACTCTAAAGTGTTAGAAGCATATCTTATGTGTCTTTACTTGAAATCAACCTTCATCGACAATATCCTCCATGAATGATTTATTTTTGAATAACGGTGTTATTAAATTTTTTATTACGTGGAAGTATCATTGTAATTCATTGTACTCGAATAATATTTACCTTATTTGCACGCTGTTATGGTTTCGTTCGTAGTCCTCATACAAAATTATGTTTATACTTTTACTATTTTTTTTTTCTTTTTCAATATTATTTTGGATCTCTTAAGATCTCTCCTTTAAATTCACATAACTAGTACTAATACAGTTTAACATGAGATTGCTGTTTTTCTATCTGATGATCTATCGAGAGCTGTTTTTCCATTAAACTCACCATTAGCTATCTGGTGATCTATCGATAGCAGTTTTTCTCCATATATTACAAAATGTAGAACAGATATAACAAATTTCAAAAGTTAATGAACTGTAAGTAAATATAATATTATTTATTTAATGAATAGGATAACGAATAATCCACTATCCGCACCATGCATGCGCCATGTCCGAACGCCATCATGAGCTCATTTGACATTAAAAGGCAAAGAGAATCTGCTTCCTTTGCAAGCTCCAGATGGACGTCCAAATTTGAATACACACACACGATGCCGTGAGTTGGAAGAATTGCACCATGATCAAAGGTCAAGGAAACGCGGGGAGTGGGTCATGTGCCAGCGGGCGTTCATGATAGCCTGCCTCGTCTTCCTTCTCCGGATACACCAAACAGACACCCAACAGGCACCGACGAGACGTAAGACCAGAGAGCAAACCCCACCCTCGCCACTCCTCCCTTTACAGCCCACCCAGCCAGATGCACTAATCAACTTCTTTCTACTGTAAGAGCCTTTCACACCTCAGCACAACCACCCTCCTCCCTCTGGCTTGCCTTGCAGCTGGCTCCCCTCTGTGTTCTTTCTCTACCCACTCACCACCATCCTCTCTCTCTCTCTCTCTCTCTCCCAATATATTAACCTCCACATTCCTCTCCATTCTCCACACCTCACCCAGCCTCCTCTCCTTCTCTACTCCTCTACAGAGAAGAAGTTACTGACACACACACACAGAGACAGAGAGAGAAAGAGAGTGCGAGCAGTAGAGAGAGATGGCCAGCAGCTCACGTCCGACTCTTGCTCTAACTCTCTGCATGGCGCTCGTTGCCACCAGCATTGCGCAGTCTCCAGTTGCTGCTCCCGCCGCCTCGCCCCCGCCCGCCACTGCCTCACCATCACCCGCGTCTACGCTGCCGGTCTCCGCCCCGCCTCCTGCCTCAACCCCTGCTCCTCTGTCATCCCCACCGCCCGTCTCCTCTGCCCCTCCCGTCGCCGCCACCCCGCCGCCAGCACCCGTAGCTTCCCCGTCAGCGGTCACCCCTGCGCCCGCTCTGTCGACGCCTGCGGCCCCCGCCTCCGCTCCGTCCTCGCCCTCCGCCCCCGCCCCTTCCCCGCTCAGCGAGGCGCCGGCGCCGGCCGCTCCGGCCATACCTGCCGCGTCGCCGGGCATCTCGATGGCTCCCGGCCCGGGGACCGCCTCCGAGTCGACACCCGACGGGTCCAGCGCCCACGCGACCGCCGCTAGCTTGGTCCTGCTCGCGTTGGCCGGAGGGCTCTGCCTCCTCTTCTAGGGCGGACGAGGTTACGGTGAGGTTACGCTGGGTGCCCTCATCACCACACAGGTCCGAGCTCTTGTAGATGCCACACCATTATTAATATTCTTTCCTGTTATTATTAAGAAAAATCCCTCACTTATTCTTTTTTTTTTTTTCACTCTTCTATTGATCATTTCTGGCTGTGATTGTGGAGAAGGGATGCAAGATGCAGTGTAATTTTCCATTTTGATCCCACATGAATAAATATGGTTTTGAGTTGTTTTCTTCTTGGTCTTCGGTGCTCTCACAAGTGCTAATTAGTTGCCATCTTTATGTAACATAAGAGCAGGTGGTCCCTTCTCACAAGACGTTAGTGACAGGTCATAATCTCCTACTGCATGCATGTTGTTTCGAGGAACAAGCTATTGCCAACAAACTTATGATATTTTCATAGAGGAATTATTCTGTGAGCTTGGCCGCCTTGGAATAAAATAAAACATTGTAGGAGAATCTGGACACATAATTGACTAGGGCTGTCAATGGGCTGGGCCAGCCCGGCCGAGTCATGGCCTAAGGAAAGTCAGAATTTTTGAACTTTAGCTCGGCCCGACCTGACCCACATATTAAATTCGGCCCGGTCCGACCAGACCCATATGTAGATTTGGCCCGACCCGGCCCGGCTGGCCCAGCCCGTGTTTTTCAATTTAACGGTCACCAAATTATAACTGATGGGAGCTACTGCACTATACAGCGCCTATTGTTGGAATCCAACTTGTATGCCTATCCATCGGCAGGGCCTACGGGCTTTAAAGTTAAAATTTGACCTATTCACAAACCAAAACTTCCAACAATTTTTTTTGGATAATACATTTAAAATGAACATATAAGTCCTCTATTCAATTTTTTATGAGGTTATATTTTATTATGGGATTATTTAATATGTTGTAAAATATTGTAAAGTATCATAAACAGTCACAAAATGACATTTTTGTATTGATGTAAGTTATCGTATTTCAAAACCCATGCGATACAACAAGTATAACTCTATCGAAAAAGGAATTTAATTGATCAGTCTGAGAAGACTATACAAATGCTCGAAGACATGTTGAGAACATGCAGTCTAAAGTGACAGGGTAGCTGGGATGATCAGTTGCTTTTGATTGAGTTTGCATACAATAACAATGATCATTCTAGTATTGGGATGGCTCCATATGAGGCGCTCTATGACAGACCATATAGATCACTTGTTTGTTGGTCTGAGGTCGGTGAAATAAGTTTGATCGGACCACAAATTGTGTAAGATTGTTATGAGAAGATTGATATCATCAGGAAGTGGATGCTCACCACTTAGAACCGGCAGAAGAGTTATGTAAATAATAGAAGGCGAGAGCTGACATTTAAAGTGAGAGATCATATATTCCTAAAGGTGTCTCCTACTAAAGATATGATGCGGTTCGACAAAAAGAGCAACTTGAGTCCAAGATTCATTGGGCCATTTGACATTGTACAACAAGTTGGCGAGGTGGCATCATCACCTGCATTAGTGAATGTACATCCGGTATTTTATGTCTCTATGGTCAGAAAGTAAATATCAGATCCATTTTATGTGATTATGAGCCACTAGATGTACAACATGACCTATCCTATGAAGAGAAACTGATTCGCATATTGGATCATAAAGAGCAAATACTTCGAACTAAGGTGATTCCTCTGGTGAAGATTTTATGGTGGAATTGTTCTTCGAAGGAAGCAACCTTGGAGGAGGAAGACATGAAGAAGTATCCCTATTTATTCGGTGAGTTACAATGATTTAAATATTTAGGATAAAATTTCTTTAAGAGGAAGGGGGTGTTATGACTTACACTTTAAACCCATTTCATTTCTCTTATACATTTTGATTTATTATGCCCATTTAGTTAACTTAGTGATATTTAGTTAACTAGGCCCAATTAGAGCCCATTAAGACTTAATTAAGCTCATTTATTATTTAATAAATTAATATAAATTAAATTTATTTAATAAATAATTAGTGATATAATAACATATTTAGAATGAGTAAGTCAATAATAAAGTCAAACTAAGCTCATTAAGTCTATTAATATGCATAAGTCTAAAAATGACATGGCATATATGGTTGGAAAGAATGAATAAAAGACTACAACTTTGTCAAAATGACCAAAAGCTAATTTATATAGTTAATAGGTTGAATTTGAAAGGATTTATAGGAGAAAACCCATTCTGCGCGAACATTTGGATTCCTAGTTTGAATTGGAATGCTTTAACTTGTTGGTTAGGTAAGTTATCATTTGAATTCGACTTCGAAGCTTTGAGAGCTTAATTTGGATAGTATCAGGAAGCCAAAAGAGTATATATGGAGCGTTGAGATTGTGCACACGGCCTCTTGTACGCAGCCTCAAGTTAAGAGGTAAGAATATGGTATTTTTCATGAGAAAAAAAAGTGTTTTGATTTAATTCTCTTTAAAAATTGATTATTATAGATGAATTGTTATTCTTTAAGGTTTAAAGGTCATGGAAAAAACTTTAGATTATAAGGAAACCGAGATGGAAGTGTTAGAAGGTGATTAGAGGAGAATGTTCTTTGTCTTCTCGACGTAGGTGATGATAACCCATTCAATGATATTTTGTATTAATATAAAAAAATTATTTTGATTTTAAAAAATAGTTAAAAATAATTTATGGAACAACATTTTATGCATCTATAATCTCAATTCTCATTTTATTTCATCAATTTTTGAACAAATTTATGAAATATTGAAGTTCAGGAAATCATGTTTAAAAGGTGTTGACCTTAATAGATGCCTATGGAAACACGTCGCCTCGACCTAGGCAATTTAAAAACGTGTCCAAAACACGTCTGCGGTCTCCGACGTGATTCTTACTTAAAGACTAAGAGGTCATAAGTTTATGGCTACGGTTATGAGCACCTTTGGCTACGATTATTAAGGTATTTTACTATAATTGCAGAACCTAGGACCAATTTTTTTGCATAAACTTAGATTGACCATACCTCCTTTGTTCCTTAGCCGATTGATTTAAAATTTTGAACACACTTTGATTTTGACTTTTTATATATTTCATTAAAATTTTATAAATTTTAGATTTTATTTTCCTATTATTCGAATATTTATTCAATTGGTTCAATTCGACTTTAAGTTCTTTATATATCATTTGATATTCTAATATCATTCATTTGATGTCTGAATTACATGACACTTTGTCCATATGGTTCCATTGGCGTCTTATACATGTTTACCAAATTTGATAAATTTTTGAATATGTTTGCTATTTTAAGCCTTATTTATTGATTTTTTAACTTTAAAAATTAGTCTTATTGGTCAAAAATTATAATTATTTGTTCGAAAAATCTGATAAAATTTTAGTAGCACATTCTTTTGTCCAGCAACCAATTTGTATCAATCACACTTTGATTTTTTTATGTGTATGACCTATTTGACTTTTAAATGGCCATTTTGTGTGTAAAAAAAGCATATTTTAGGTCATATGTATATGTACCATTTTGTCTGTTAAATTTCTAGATCCATGATAATTTTAAATTCTGTAAAAATATGATTGTACTATATTTGTTTGATATATATTTGGATAGTGCCATCTTAAAGAGATTGTAGCTCATTTTATAAGCGTTTGTAGATAAGTACTACCTGTGGGTAACGGAAAAATTCTGTTAATTATGTCTTATTTTCAGTCATCTAAGGTAAGACAATAGATTTCCTGACTATGTATGTGACATGACCTTAGAATACTTGTCTTTAAGTTCTGATATTTGTTTGTTCGGCTCCTTATACGGTGGTTGAATGGATGTCTGTTTGATATGTTTGGATTTGATTTAGTTGGAACATAATTATAAAGTATAATTTGTTGTTTAGATCCATTTGATTTATCTTATAATCTACTAAATTTGTTCTTTTGACATTTATACCCGCTTATTTTGATCCCAACCTAATTAAGTAAGAATCCATATTCATTTTGATTAATTGTTCTGACAATATAAACTATGATTTGATAAGATATTATACCTTGATAAATTTGCTATATGTTTAGTTCGATATGTTCCGTTAGATATGTGATATGTTTTGATCAAAACTAGTAGACTTATTCAGTTAAATAAAAATCTCATCATGCCTTATATGCTATATTGTTCGATTTGTTCCTACTATTAGAAAACATATATGATTTAGTAAATCTATATTTGACTATATTTTGTATTATGATCTTATTTGAGTTATATGTAGAACTGTGAATCATATGTATATTTGATAACATCACTTTTCAATTATTATATTATTAAGATTTAATAGTTTTAATTTACTTACTGAGTGGTTGTACTCATATACCCTACTAACAATTTCAGCGTTGAGGATGAAGAGTTCGTTAATAGATTCGACTCAGACTCATTTGAAAGTTATCTAAGATTAGATTTTCTATTTTCTTGGATTTGATGTAGTAGAAAATTCAGAGAGTATATGTACTTTTATTTAGAGGTGTTCACGGGTCGGTTCGGTTTGGTTTAAGAAAAAAAAAATTCGAACTGAACCAAACCGAGTGAGACTTAGAAACCGAACCAGATCAAACCAAAAAAAATTGGTTTGGTTCGATTTGAACCGTTCGTGGGAGATCAATGTAACTTACTCATGCCTGACCCACATAAACTAGCATGCCCAGACCTCAGTTAGGGTTTGCCTAATGGGCCCGCCTGCATGCACCCAATTGGCCTTTAGCATGGAATTGAGTTGCACGCATGAACGACTAGCTGAGCGAATGATGGAAAGCTGCTTTTATAGAATTTTGTCCAGGCACACAACACCATGACAGGTCCATCACGTTACCCCCGCAGCTTCTTCCTTCCCATCATTTAGTCCTACTTCGGGAAACCAAAGGTGAGGCAGCCTTGGGAAGTCTATAAAGACCTTGGGAAGGCAACACAACCGTCTTCAACTTAACTAGGCAGCGGGAACAGTAATTTTAAAAATCAAAGATTTAAATAGAAACCATAGGTATGGATATTAAAATAATATTAAATTTAATATTATTCGGTTTTATCGGTTTGGTTTGATTTGATTTTATCGGTTTGACAGATTTTAGAACCGAACCAAATCGAACTGTGTCACAACCCGAATCAAACCGTAAATTTGGTTTGGTTCGGTTTGAGCCAAATAGTGAACACCCCTACTTTTGTATTTATTTAGTGAGTTAAAAAAATTTATTTTTGCTGCATGTTTAATGTAATTTAAGGATCCTAATTATGGTAATATAATAGAATATTCAAATTTAATGATGATAAATGACATGTTGATTGCTTAGTTATTTATCTCTCATTATTTATCTTCGATTTGTATGTTATTTGATTATGTAGTTATGTAACTTGAATTCGAAGCAAGTCTGAATGATTAAACCAGATCAGGGGCTAACAGTTAACCATCACATAGTTAATATTGAAATAACTACTATTTTAAAAATATTAATTATATTCATAATATAATAAAAAATTATTTACTTTTAACTAAAAAATTTTAGTTAAAAATATAAACAAAGTCTAAACAATATGTGGAATTCTAGACAAAACAACTAGAATCATATTCTAATTATATTTACGAATAGGTTTAGGTTAACCATTAACAAAATCTAAGTTAGCTAGTTTTTAAAATAATTTTAAAATTTTTAACTAGTAAAACATTTTTAAATAAGTTTTAAATTGTTTAAAACCTTTTAAAAGAATTTAAAACCCCTTAATTTGGGTTAAACTGAGCTTAAAATAGGAACAAAAGGGGGCCTAAATAGGGCTTTACTGGCCGTGGCGGATCCGATCGGGTTCGGCCCTGGGCGTCGGGTCTAATGGACCCACGAAGGGAGGCCGACCCCTTCTTCTCCTTTGCCCAGTTAGGGCTCCCCCACCCCCGTGCAGCAGCAGCAGCAGCAGCAGCTAGCGCCACCGCCAGTGCCCGCCAACGCCGTCCGTGGCGCTCTGGCCTGCAGTGGTCGGTGATCTTGCCGGTATCTTCTTCTCTGCATTTACAATGCCCACTGCTGCCTATCTCCTTATCTGGGGCTCCAAAAATGGCAGAAACAATTTTTCCTTGAGCGTTTTTCGATGCCTAATAATCGTAGACCACTTTCGCGATGATTCTGATAAGAAAAGGGGGTCATAAAATCAAAATAGTACACCTACAAACATGTGCATGCGGATGACAAAACCGCCGGGGGTTGAAAATGATATTTAAGCATAGTTCTAATGCCCAACTCATAGCTCACGACTTCGACAATATATCTAACTACTCACAAATACTTTGTGGTAGTCGGATCGATGGCAGCATCGCATGCACACCACTGACGAAGTGGCTTCAAAAATCACACATACGATGACGAAAAATAACAAAAAATACATTAAAACGATCTAAATATAGTCGAGAATAGGCTCTGATACCACTATAAAGAATGACGCTGCAACAAAATTAAAAGTTAATTAAATCTTCCCTCAAATCTCGTGCATCAACTCTAGGGTGTTTAAATCGCAATAAAATAACATATAAAATATAAAGATTGGATCTTCACCATCACGGAGATGTAAATCTCTCACCGAATTAGAGACAAACAAGTGGTCGACCTTTGTACCGCATGTCATTCAAGTGTCCGACCTCTAGATATATCTACACAAGTTCCTATGGTAGTTTGGATCTCCTCTACGCTCTGCGAACTCCACCTAAACCTCAACTCCACCATGAACAGAGAGGAGAGAGAGAAGGCGGCTCTAGAGAGAGAGGAAAGAGGATGATGGTTGGTCGTAGAGAAAAATCATAAAGCCTCGCTAGGATTCTTCCATAGTAAGTATTTATAGTCTCTCGACATTTCTCACAAAATCTAGATATTTATATAAACTTAAATCCTCTCCACATCTAAGAGAACTCTTTTGTGCGTGACCTTTTAGGCCTAACTGTCTATTTGGTTTTTACTTTATTAAGTCAATAACAAGTTATTTGACTTAATTAATCATCATTCATTATTTTATAGTAAATTTTAATATTAAATTAATAATTTCTTTTTTTCCATTTAATTATTGAATCCTGACTAGAGATTTTTAAATACTATTCATTATGATATTTTCTCTCTGATGACACACTGAGAGTGAATGATTCTATGTTATCAACTCAATTGTCTTCACGAGAATCTTACCGAGCCTAGATAACTGAATATACTTGATCACATATTTGAGATCTTTAAGCAAATAATCAAATAGTCAGTGTCACTCAAATAAGACATCCTTAATGACTTAGGTTTAAGATCCAACTATGTTATGTAACTGTATTACACCCCGATTAACAGCCAGTATGACTTCAACTAGGCTTAACCCGGTTCGATTGCGACCCTAGGCAGGACACGATATTCCATCTTTGAATATGTTATTATTGTACAATTAGGTCATTCTCTCCTACACTTTTTTTTTTTCAAATTACTTCTTATTCCACTACGAGTAATCTAAAATAAATTAGTTATCTCTTAATAAGCCATCAACTAGGGCTGTCAATGGATATCCGAATTTCAATTATCCGTTTTGTTTTTGTTTTTATTAATGGATACGGAACTCTATTAAAGATACCCGTTAAGTTATCGGAAACAAAAATAGATATCTGATAATTATAGGAGTTAACATTTTAATATGATTTTATGACATATGTTTAAGTATATTCATACGTAAATTTAGATTGATAGATAAAGTAGATTTCAAAATTTATAGATTGTTAACTTTTACATATATTAAAATTTTGTAGGTTTAAATTTTTTAATTCTTAGAAGAAAGTTTATCAAAAGTGAATAATAATAATGATTTTTAATATCTTTCTTAATATAGCAATGATGATAGCAAAAACTTCCGTTTACTTTTGTTTCTATTTTTTATTTTTAATTTAAAAACAAAAATAAATGTGAAAACGAAAAATATTTACTTTCGTCTCGGTTTCCGTAAATGATAAATCTTATAGGAGTGAAACGGAAGGTATCATTTTCATTTCCGTCAACTACATTCAACGGAAAGAGAATCTCCTTTCTTTGGAAGCTCCAGACAGACATGCACATCAGAATAAACACACTCTCTGTCGTGTGTTGGAAGAATTGCAACATGATTAAAAGGTCAAGGAAACGCGGGTAGTGGGGCATGTGCCAGCGAGCGTTCATGATAGCCGGCCTCGTCTTCCTTCTCCAGATGCACCAAACGGACACCCAACAGGCACCGACGAGACGTAAAACCAGAGAGCAAATCCCAGCCTCCCCACTCCTCCCTTTACAGCCTAACCAGCCACATGCACTAATCAACCTCTTTCTACTGTAAGACCCTTTCACACCTCAGCACAGCCACCCTCCTCCGTGTGGCTTGCCTTGCAGCTGGCTCCCCTCTGTGTTCTTTCTCTACCCACTCACCACCCATGACCACCATCCTCTCTCTCTCTCTCTCTCTCTCTCTCCCACTATATTATCCTCAACCTTCCTCTCCAGTCTCCACATCTCATCCAGCCTCCTCCTCCTCTACTGCTATAGACAAGAAGTTACTGAGAGAGCGAGAGAGAGAGAGACAGAGAGAGAGAGCGAGCAGTAGAGAGAGATGGCCAGCAGCTCACGTCCGACACTTGCTCTAACTCTCTGCATGGCGCTCGTTGCTACCTGCATTGCGCAGTCTCCAGCTTCTGCTCCCGCCGCCTCGCCCCCCACCACCTCCGTCGCCTCGCCCCCGCCCGCCACTCCTGCCTCAACCCCTCCTCCTCTGTCATCCCCCCCGCCCGTCTCCTCTCCCCCTCCCGTCGCCGCCACCCCGCTGCCGGCACCCGTAGCCTCCCCGCCGGCAGTCACCCCTGCTCCCGCCCTGTCGACGCCTGCCGCCCCCTCCTCCGCTCCGTCCTCGCCCTCCGCCCCCGCCCCTTCCCGGCGGAGCGAGGCGCCGGCGGCGGCCGCTCCGGCTATCCCCGCCCCATCGCCGGGCATCTCGATGGCTCCGGGCCCGGGGCCCGCCTCCGAGTCGACACCCGACGGGTCCAGCGCCCACGCGACCGCCGCTAGTTTGGTCCTGCTCGCGTTGGCCGGAGGGGTCTCCCTCCTCTTCTAGGGCGGGCGGCGTTCCGGTGAGGTTACTGTCGGTGCCCTCATCACCGCATATGTCCGAGCTCTTGTAGATGCCACCATCATTAATATTCTTTGCTGTTATTATTTAGAAAAATGCCTCACTTATTTTTTTATTTATTTTTCACTCTTCTATTGATCATTTCTGGCTTTGATTGTGGAGAAGGGATGCAAGCTGCAGTGTAACTTACCATTTTGATCCCACATGAATAAATATGGTTTTGAGTAGTTTTCTTCTTGTTCTTTGGTGCTCTCACAAGTGCTAATTAGTTGCCGTCCATATGTAACATAAGAGTAGGTGGTCCCTTCTCACAAGCAATTAGTGACGGGTGATAATCTTCTACTGCATGTTCTTTCGAGGAACAAGCTATTGCCAACAAATTTATGATATTTTCATAGAGGAATTATTCTGTGAGCTTGGCCGCCTCTAGGGTAAAATAAAATATTGTAGGAGAAATCTTGAAATAGAATTGAGAAAATAAAATATTATATATGTATAATTTGTATATATTTTTTAATTTCCGAATAAAACACCCAACCAAAAGATAAGAAAAAAATACTCATTTTTTGATACCAACTATATTATTAAATTAAAATAAGACTTCTACTATTTAAATATCATAAAACATGAGATTATATGATAAAAATTTTACATTTTATTGACAAAAACTGATAACATAGTTAATAAGTATTTATTACATTATTATAATATTTATTTTAATTTTTTAAAATTTTGATAAAAATGTATTTAAGCCTTGCTATTTTTTTTTTAATTTTTAATTGTTTGACTGAATTTTTTACCTTCTCATTCAAATTTTAAACCAAATTATATTTGAACATATTTCTACCATACAATATTTGTACCGTATTTAACTATGGAACAATGCCATCTCTTTGATGGAGAAGAAAGAGTAGTAAGATGGAAGTCATCTTTGTAATGGATATTTTCATATTATATGTATATAGTACTATATTTAACTAACTATAGTATGTAATGATGAGAAGGGAATGAATCCCTTAATGTTCTATTTTTTCCATCTTATTTTAATTGAGAATATAATTTGTAACATATATTAAGGTGATGATTATGAGCCTAGCAAAATTTTTAAACTGACATATGTGAAACAAACTATATGACTAATTAATTTTAAGAAAAAGAAAATTTTTAAATATCTAATTTCTTTTTCTTGCGCAGTGTAGAAGGGTAACAATGGCGTCTAAAGGTTTATATCACGAGTTGTCCAATCAAGATAAATTAAGGGAAAAAATTATGACATGTGACACAGAAAAATTAAGTTTCTCTTGAACGAGAAGGATGTACTTAAGACCTTGACCAATATAATGCTGCCACCATCAGATGATGGATCGCTTGCACAAGTCAATCGTGACAAGTAAGCTTATAATAAGTGACTGAATAAGGACAGAAGTGTGCGCTACATATTAC
The DNA here is from genome assembly GCA_030544215.1 of Zantedeschia hybrid cultivar. NCBI lineage: Eukaryota > Viridiplantae > Streptophyta > Magnoliopsida > Alismatales > Araceae > Zantedeschia > Zantedeschia hybrid cultivar. The sequence goes on along the minus strand of JARZZO010000002.1, from coordinate 54,894,821 downwards.
ATGCACGATGACCTTATCAAAGAATACGAGAGTTACAAAACTGCTAAAAAAATGTGGGAGAAATTGAAGCTCCAATATGGAGGCACAACAATAACGGGCTGAGGGCCTTAACTTTGAAGTTGAATCAGTACATGACGGACCTAAAACATTCTATGGCAGAACACCTGAGGGTGATGTCTTCGATGATCAAAGAATTGAAGACAACTTGTACTGAACTCTCAGATGAGCAGCATATACTTGTCGTATTGAGGTCCTTTCTCGATTCTTCTTGGAAGCATATCAAACTAATGTTAACTCACAACGAAAGCATCAAGACTTTTAGTGACGTTTTACGTCATCTGGAGTTGGAGGCGGAGCGCAAAGAGGCGACCCTTCATAGCGCACTGCTAGTTGATGCAAACAGGCCTAAAGCAAAGAGGCCTAGGCAAAACTGGAACAAGAAGAACAAGAATTTTCAGCAAAAGGCTGAAAAGAAATAGGGACAACAAAATAACCAAAAAGGTAAGCGTGGTAAGCGAGGAAAGAAAAACCTGAGCAAGGCCAAGTGCTTTAACTGTCATAGGATGGGACACTATGCCGGTGATTGTACTGAGTTAAAGAAGTTTTTTCTCATCCCTAGAAATCATGTTTATGTGTGCTCTAATGTTTTCATTGCTTATATGGTCTCTCATTAGATTGTAGAGTCAGGAACAACCAGCTTTATAACTCGTGAGCGAGCTGGGTTCTTAGATTATCGTCGAATACCAGCTGGCAGCTAGTACGTCACCATGAGGAGTGGCACTCAGGAAGAAGTCCTTGGATTTGTTCGTACCAGCTAAAAATACGAACTAGAAATACTCTTCTTTTACATGATGTGCTTTATACACCTGGTGTTCGTTGTAATCTATTTTCAGTTATGACACCTTTACGTTTGGGTTATTCTTTCAACTTTTTAGGGACCTCAGTACCTCTTTATTATGATAAGAGTCTTTGTGGTCTTGCTCACTTAAGGGACAATTTGTTCGTCATGCATTTAAAAAATAATGATTCTATTTCATTAATTGCATCTTCTTCTGATATTATTTCTGAATCTGTATCTTGGCATGTAAGACTGGGGCACATAGGACAGGAGAGAATGAGCCGATTGGCTCGGCAAGACTTATTAGGATATATCACTAAGGTAAGTCTCTCTGTCTGTAAGCTACGTTTGGTAGGAAAAACTTGCAGAAAGCCATTTAGGAAGGTCACGAGGGCCTCTTGTCCATTAGAGCTAATCCACTCAGACATATGTGGACCCTTAAATGTGAGGGGACGTCATGGCGAATCCTACTTTATCACTTTTATAGATGACTATTCTCGCTATAGTTCAGTGTATCTTCTCTCCCATCGCTCAGAGGCCTTAACTTGTTTTAAGCGCTTTCTGGCTGAGGTAGAGAATGATAAAGTGAAGAGCATTAAGGCTATTTGCATTGATTAGGGGCAGAGAATATCTCTCAGTTCAGTTTAGAGAGTTATGTGAAGAGTAAGAAATTTGCAGATAGCTTACAGCTTACTATTCTTTATACTCTACAACAAAATGGTGTTGCAGAGAGGAGGAACCGTACTCTTATGGAAATGGTTCGGTCGATGATGGCGCAAGCTAACCTTCCAATAGATTTATGGGGAGATGTACTATTAACTGTTGCCTATATCCTGAACTGAATACCTTCTAAGTCAATACCTTCAAACTCCTTACGAACTATAAAAAGGCAAAAAGTCCTACTTGAAGGACTTACGCCCGTGGGGATCAGCTGGATATGTTCACAGTACCTCCCATAAGTATGGAAATTTGGTGGATCCTAAAACTAGCAAACATGTGTTCATAAGGTATCATGAGCAATCTAAAGGTTATGTGATATATGGTGAACATTCGGATAGAGGAATGACTGAGAAAGAAGTTCGTGATGTGGTCTTCTTTGAGGGAGATTATCCATCTATAGGAGAGGTCAGGTAGGACATACAGCTATATGAGTTGCAAGATCTTGCTGAGAACACTATGTCTTCAGGCACGGGGGAAATTAGTCTCATTCCAGAAGTCACCGAAGACAGTGGGAGTGTTCCAGCAGACAGTGAGAGTGAATCACTTAATGCTTTACCTCGTAGAAGTCAACGTTGACATATCCCTGAGCGACGTTTTACAATTGAAGGAGAATCATTCATGTGTACTTTCGTAGATGTTGATGAGCTTGCATCCTACGAGGAAGTAATGACCTCACTTGACTCAGAGAAGTGGATGACTGCAATGAGAGAAGAAATGAATTCAATGGCTAAAAACAAAGTATGGGAGTTGGTTGATCTACCATCTAGACGCAAGGCTATTGGGAACAAGTAGGTTCTTAAAGTCAAGCATAAGGTTGATGGGTCAATTGACAAGTATAAAGTCCGACTCGTGGCAAAAGGCTATACCCAATTAGAGAGAATAGACTACGAAGAGATATTCTATACAATGGTGAGATTCACCTCTACTTGCCTCATCCTGGCTATCGTCGCTCATCTAGACTAGGAATTGTTCTAAATGGATGTAAAGACAGATTTTCTTAATGGAGAATTATACGAAGAAATCTATATGGCTCAACCTATGGGCTTCGGAGCTGAAGGATAAGAACGCAAAGTGTGCCACCTGAAACGTTCCATATATGGTCTCAAGCAGTCGTCTAGACAATGATATTATTGGTTCCACTAAGCAATCATTTCGATTAGCTTTAGAATGACCAAAGAGGACCACTGTGTCTATGTCAAGAGAGTTAAGAAAAGTGTTCTCATTCTCTCTTTATATGTTGACGATATATTGCTAGTGAGGAATGACATGGAGTTAATCAAAACTATTCAAGAGTGGTTATCCTCCACATTTGAGATGAAGGATTTGGGTGAGGCTGATTTTATACTAGAAGGATCTAGAGGGATCGATCAAAGAGACTTCTAAATTTGTTTCAAGAGACTTATATTAAGAAAATCTTGGTGCGCTTCCAGATGCACAAAGCCAAGCCTGTGAATACTCTAATGGAGAGGGGCTGAGTTCTTAACAATGATCAATGTCCCAATATAGAGGAAGAAAAAGAACGAATGAAGGATGTCCCTTATGCTAATGCAGTCGGTTGTCTCATATATGCCATGATGTGCACTCGTCTCGACATTTGCTTTGCAGTCGACATGGTTAGTAGATATCAAAGTAATCCTAGAACTGTGCATTGGCAAGCAATAAAAAGTATTTTTAAATATCTGCGAGGTACTGAGAACCTCGCTCTGTACTATCATGGTGGGAGCCTTAGATTGACTGGGTATTCAGATGCTGATGGATCAGTTGACAGAGATGAACGCAAGTCCACTTCGGGATATGCATTCGTGCTTGGAGGGTGAACTATTTCTTGGTGCAGCAAGAAGCAAGCATGTGCCTCCTTGTCTACGATGGAGTCTGAGTACCTTGCTTGCACTGCTACGGTCTAGAAAGTCATTTGGTTGAGGTGATTCTTGGTGAGTTTGGATGTCATAGTACATACAAGAGATGCTGTTGTGGTCTATTGCGGCAAAATGGTCACGATAGCCTACACGAGGGACCCTAAGTATCACAGAAAGTCAAAGCATATTGACACTCGTTACCACTTTATCAAAGACATCATTACACAGGAGTTGGTGGTCCTTAGATATATCTCTGCTAGTGAGATGCTTATAGATACTTTCACCAAACCTCTTATGAGAATTTCGTTTCTCAAACATGTTAGAGGTTTACGACTAAGAAGGATCTAATTGTTTTTGTACATAGACATCATTTTATGCAATAAAATTACAAGTATTTTCTTTGCATTATTAGTACACTTATATTTTGTGAATATTAATGTGTTCGTCATCAGGTTTTGATTGGTCCACTCACACGGACGATCCCCATGTTGTTATAAGAGCGAGCATGATGAGATAGAGTCTGTAGACTTGACACTAAGTGGGAGTGTATATTTTCTACGTTCAGTGGGAGTATAATAAGAGTCAAAATCGCCTTAGCAGATGGCTAAGATGAGACTGATTGAAAACAGTCGGACATAGACTCTTCTATGTAGCTTGTTGATAGTTGAATCTGATGAGAGCCATATGGGTAAACTAGATGCGCTTAGTGGAACGTAAGGCTACAGATTTATACGGTGCACAAGTATGGCTATTCCTGCTTTTAGCTTCATCATAACATACTAATTATACTGTATGTGCTATCCTTTCGACCTTTAGAAGAGTGATTCAATGGATCTCTATTTCGTCACTGTATGAAGTCTCTACCTTTTTATTATACCTTTTGGGACTATATACCTTGTTATATTGTGGACACTCGATGATGCTACTTTAATATGTTTTCTAAAGACCATGATACATGTGGTCCAGCGGAGCATATCTAGGAAAGTAGTAAAGTCAAAGCAGATTGACATGTATGGCGTAGGACAAACCGACTTGTATCACACCGATGCCGTTCTGACTCATTGCTGGCCAACAGATATGATAGATGTGTTTAATATATTCGTGAGTACAGAAACATAGCTTTTTGAGAGGTTAAGGTGGAGATCTCAAAGGGATCAGATCTCCTTAATTCGGTGTGAGCTTGTGGTTTGAGGTATGAAGCGAGATTTAGAGTTGTAGTGTTATGTTGGTATAGTGATGACCTAATATAACACTCCTCACTTACATATTCTTCTCGTTCGGTCGCATATGCCATTTCCTTGTATGAAAGATAAGAGTTATAAGAAGAAAGACAATTGTGATATATCCAATGTATCTGAGTGGGAGATGTTAAACGTGACTTAGGTCTCATTTGGATAAGCATCCACATTGAATTACTTTCCCCCTTGGAGAAAGATTTGGAGGTTTAAAAGTCCCTATTAGGTAAGGACTCTTTAAAGAGCTTTTCGATATATATGTGTACATATAGAGAAGTGCAATGCTACGTGAGACTCTCTCCTCCTCTTCTCTCCCAAACTCCTCCCTTTCCTCTCTTTCTCTCTCTCTCTCTCTCTCTTGGAGGAATCACTCGAGGCTTTTGGGATTGGCTTGTGAATTATGTTGGCAACTCTAGTAGCTACACTGCACCGACGAGGGGACCCTTCCGCACCACACCGACAGGGCCCTACACATGCTGCAAATGTAAATTTTAATCCGTCAAGAATATCAAGCAATATGGCCAAACGAAGATGATCCATGGATCGTAACATCTCCTCATGTGAGAAGTACATGGCAGGCTCACCTTTATTTGTGAAAGTAGGCTACTTGATGAGAAGGAAACTTTAGGATTTTTATGAGCAACAACCATAGTTTGCGGATAGGAACGCCGAGGCACCGCTTCCTCAGGAGGGGGAAGCACCGAAGCTGCTGTTATATGGATGGAAGCGTCGAAGGAGGATGGAGAAGGAGCAGCAGAATGGGGTTCCAAGACCCCACGGGGACCGGCCATGAGGGCAGCCACAGGAGGAAACCCTAGCTGAGCTCATGCACGAGGGAAAATTGAGATATTTTCTTATACATGCCATTTTAGTAACAAGAAACAAAAGTTAAAAGTATGAACTATTAAGATACAATTTGACTCAACTTGACCCGACCCAATAAAAATTGAGTTACACAGGTTAAATTGGGTTGGAACATTGTTAAATGAGTTGGGTTAGACTTGAGAAGGTAGAGTTGAGGATTGGGTTACAGTTGAGGGACTCTTCACGCGGGTTGAGTTAGGGACGACCTCAACTCAGCTTAACCCGCTCCGATTGCAACTCTAGGCAGGACGCAGGGCACAATATTCCATCTTTGAATATGTTATTATACAAATAAATGGAATAAGTCATTCCCTCCTACACCCTATTTTTTTTTTAAATTACTTCTTATTCCACTGCGAGAAATCTGAAATAAATTAGCCATTTCCTAATAAGCCACTCAACGGAAAGAGAATCTCCTTTCTTTAGAAGCCCCAGATAGACATGCAAATTAGAATACACACACTCTCTGTCGTGTGTTGGAAGAATTGCAACATGATTAAAGGTCAAGGAAACGCGGGGAGTGGGGCATGTGCCAGCGGGCGTTCATGATGCACCAAACAGACACCCAACAGGCTAACCAGCCACATGTACTAATCAATCTCTTTCTACTGAATTGAGATCCTCTACCCCATTTTTACGTAAGAGCCTTTGACACCTCAGCACAACCAACCTCCTCCCTCTCACTTGCCTGGCAGCTGGCTCCCCTCTGTGTTCTCTCTCTACCCACTCACCGCCCATGACCACCATCCTCTCTCTCTCTCCCCCACTATGTTATCCTCCACCTTCCTCTCCAGTCTCCACACCTGATCCTCCAGCCTCCTCCTCTCCTCCTCTACTCCTCTGCTCCTATAGAGAGGAAGTTATTGAGCGAGAGAGAGAGAGAGTGAGAGAGAGAGCAGAGAGAGATGGCCAGCAGCTCACGTCGGACTCTTGCTCTAACTCTCTGCATGGCGCTCGTTGCCACCTGCATTGCGCAGTCTCCAGCTGCTGCTCCCGCCGCCTCGCCCCCGCCCACCACCGCCTTACCACCACCCGCGTCTACGCCGCCAGTCTCCTCCCCGCCTCCTGCCTCAACCCCTGCTCCTCTGTCATCCCCCCCGCCCGTCTCCTCTCCGCCTCCCGTCGCTGCCACCCCGCCGCCGCCACCCGTAGCTTCCCCGCCGGCGGTCACCCCTGCCCCCGCTCTGTCGACGCCTGCCGCCCCCGCCTCCGCTCCATCCTCGCCCTCCGCCCGCGCCCCTTCCCCGCGCAGCGAGGAGCCGGCGGCGGCCGCTCCGTCGATCCCCGCCGCATCGCCGGGCATCTCGATGGCTCCCGCCCTGGGGCCCGCCTCCGACTCGACACCCGACGGGTCCAGCACCCACGCGACCGCCGCTAGCTTGGTCCTGCTCGCGTTGGCCGGAGGGGTCTCCCTCCTCTTCTAGGGCGGCCGGGGTTACAGTGCGGTTACTGTCAGTGCCCTCCCCACCACACATGTCCGCGCTATTGCACTTATTCTTTTTTTTTTTTTTCACTCTTCTATTGATCATTTCTGGCTGTGAATCTGTGATTGTGGAGAAGTGATGCAATCTGCAGTGTATTTAATTACCATTTTGATCCCACATAAATAAATATGGTTTTGAGTTGTTTTGTTCTTGGTCTTTGCTGCTCTCACAAGTGCTAATTAGTTGCCATCTATATGTAACATAAGAGCAGATTGTCCCTTCTCACAAGACGTTAGTGACAGGTGATAATCTCCTACAGCATGTTGTTTCGAGGAACAAGCTATTGCCAACAAATTTATGATATTTTCATAGAGGAACTATTCTGTGAGCTTGGCCGCCTTAGAATAAAATAAAATATTGTAGGAGAATTTAGAAATAGAATTGAGAAAATAAAATATTATATATGTATCATTTGTATATATTTTTGAATTTCCGAATAAAACTTCCGTACTTTACACCCAACCAAAAGATAGGAAAAAAATACTCATTTTTTGACACCAACTATGTTATTAAATTAAAATAAGACTTCTACTATTTAAGTATCATAAAACATAAGATTATATGAAAAAAAATTTACCTTTCATTGACAAAAATTGATAACTTAGTTAATAAGTGTTTATTAAACTATTATAATTTTAATTTTAATTTTTTAAAATTTTGATAAAAAATGTATTTAAGCCTTGCTATTTTTTTAAATTTTTAATTGTTTGACTGAATTTTTTACCTTCTCATTCAAATTTTAAACCAAATTATATTTGAACATATTTTCACTGTATAATGTAAGGCCTCCGCTTTGCCGACCCAATTCGGTCATGCCGACTAACAGTGAGCTGGTGGTGCGGACGTGCCAGAGTGGCAACAACTCAAAATATCCTCTTATGAACTGTAAAGAAAGAGTATAAAAGAGCACGACCATAATCACCATGATACGACCATCATTGCTACAAAAAAAATCTACTATTAAAACTTTTAAAATAAATAATAAGTCTCCATGTCCAGAATCACTAAAGATCCATAAAAAGACATCTCATATGCTAAAAATAAATCCTATTACAATCTTTTGCAATTTAAAGATGAAATAAAACCTACTTCTAGATAAATGGCTTCAACTCAAGCCTCAAACTTCTGAGACAACTTCTTCAGTCTCACCTGTCTTTACCGGGTCTCTCTCAGCTGAAAAACAATTAGTATGTAAGGATAGTTACATAGAACTCAGCAAGCACAAAATACTAACAATTCATAGTTTTTCATATCTATAACACAAGGAAAGAAAATATGATAGTTAACCATATAATCATGCTGTAACCATAACATATATGTAAACAAATCTTAAGTCCTAAACATGCTAATAAGTCATCTATGTCAAGAATATGTACATAGTCTTCATCTCAGTCTACATGTATCATGGTTTCTTTAAACAATTAAATATGACCATTCATATGCATTGCATCACACATCATAACATCATATTCATCATTCATCATCATGCATCATCTTTATCATTTTATAACATGACATGCATCCAACCACATCATTATGAGTCATAGTTCATCTTCACCTAGTGGTAAGGCAAAGCCTACTAGATCTTCGGCTACGTAGTCGGAGGATTGACATATCCCACCTAAGGTTGGTATATCCGCACGTAAGTACACTTCTAAGATTTTGACTTGTTGTTTTGAGCCCTTATACATCTTATCTTAGTCTTCCCTCACAAGAAAGTTTTTGTAGGTTGGATACTTAACCTCCTATGGTGGTACTGTCCATACCAATTTATTCATCTTATCATATATTCAGTATGCTCTGTGACAGTTCTGTAAACAAAGGTGCATAAATAATATTTATCATGATGTGCAAACAGAACTTTAAAGTATCAGGTTTCTGGCAATCTTAATCACGTCAGGCTTAGATGACGCGAATAGAAATTCGCGTCACCTCCCTATGACGCCATTAAGACAGTCAAGACAAGTTTAAAAGAATTAAACTCCATGACTTCACTGCTTATACATAGTTTTTGCTCCAAAGAAGACTAAGCATGGCCTCTAACAGTAAGCAAGGATCTATATTATGTATAGTCATGCATTTATGCATAGAAGAATAAGTTCTCACGAAAAAATACTCATAAAATAAGGCTATAAATATACCTCGTGCAAAGCACCAAACTAGGAACTTTATGCGCCATTAAATCATGAATAAAAGAATTCTAATCATCATCTAACATAAGTTTAATCGTGTTAGCATGGTCTGACGTGAATATCAAATCGCGTCAGGGTCAAATGATGTATTTAAATATGCAGATAGGATTTCTACATGCAGTCTGGAATTCCACACACCAAGCATAGAAATTTAAGAAGAAGGGATCATGCAGGGGGGATTTATACACATCAAGAAAACCATAAAACCTTCTTTTCTTGCTACTATCATAGTGGTTCAAAAGTACTTTTGACAATAGGATTTTATTTACATAAAGATAGTTATGAACGTCAAATTCATGATCACTTGTCTCTCCATAGCGAAACATATGCACCAAGGTCATCTAGGCACGGCAACCAACTCCTCTCACGTACAACAATGCCGCTGCGCCGCCCCCTCGCGCCGCACACACGAAGAACGCGAATAACACCGCTTCCACACATTAGGAAATGCCTCTGATCCCTCTCTCTCTCTCTCTCTCTCTCAGCCTCTCTAAGGTTAACCCTCTCTCTCGTGCTCAAAGGATCTATAAATAGCCTCTTGTTCGAAGTCTAAGTGGAATCAAACTCTTTGGAAGGAAAGAACTGAAGATAGTTCGTGCTAGAATCAGATTTCATAAACACATCATAATGATACGACGCCTTCAAGAACCCCCTCTTATTCGCATCATCTTAGTGTTACGCGAATAAGCACTCTCCTCCATACCCTACAGAAGGCTCAATCCACCTCACTCACTGACCTATCTAGACTACTAACGGGCTGATACTAAGACTCTAATGGACTAGGTATTACACCCTCTAAAGAAAATTCTTCCTTAAATGTAAAACATAGTACATAATCATCATAATCTAAGAAATCATAGAATAATACAGACTACATACGAAACAAATGGGAAACTTTTGTCACATCTCAAACTCTAACTGCCACGTGGCTTCTTCTGAAGAATGATTATACCATAATACCTTAACCAAGGGAATCTACTTATTCCTCAGCTCCTTCATCTTAGTATCCAGAATCTGAATCGATTGCTCTTCATAACTCAAGTTCGAAACCTCTAATAGAACATAATCAAGCACATGAGATGGATCAACAACATACTTCCTCAGCATCGACACATGGAACACATCATGTACGTTACCTAAATAAGGGGATAATGCCAATCTATATGCCACCTCTCCAACTCTTTGCAAAACCTTAAAAGGACTAATGTACATGGGGTTCAACTTATCCCGCTGCCCAAATCTGACAACTCCCTTAGAAGGAGAAACCATCAAGAACACATGGTCACCAACCTCAAAGCAAGGTCCTTCCTTCTCTGATCAGCGTAACTCTTCTGTCGACTCTGAGCCACCAAAAACCTTTGATGAATCAACTAGATCTTCTGAACTAGCCTGCATGACCTCAGGGCCAATCAACTGCCACTCTCTAGATTCTTTCCAACACAAGGGGGATCTACAAGGCCTACCATACAAAGCCTCAAACAGAGCCATACCAATGTTGGCATGAAAACTGTTGTTATAAGCAAACTCAACCAATGGCAAATTCTTATCCCATTCACCTTTCCAATCTAGGCTACAAACTCTCAACATGTCCTCCAAAGTCTAAATAGTTCTCTCTGACTAGCCGTTAAATTGGGGATAGAAAGTTATACTGAACTTCAACTACGTCCCCAATTCTTATTGTAAATCCTTCCAAATATGAGACGTGAATATGAAATAATTATCTAAAATAAATAGACTTTGGAACACCATGCAACCTCGCACTGGTATCAATCTACAACCTGGTCAAAGTCTCTACAGACTGCTTTACCTTCATGGCTAAGAAATGCACTGACTTCGTGAATGTATCCACCACAACCCAATTTTCCCTCACTGACCGAGGCAAACTAACAACAAAGTCCATAGTCACATACTCCCACTTACATTCTAGAATCTCAATCCTCTACGTCAAACCAGAATGTCTCTAATACTCTGCCTTCACTTGCTGACAGATCAAACATCTAGAAACAAATTCTGTAATGTTTCTCTTCATACTAAGCTACTAGAAGATCCTTTTCACATCTTAAAACATCTTGGTGCTACCTAGGTGCACCGTGAACTTAGACTGATGGGCCTTAGTCATAAACTCCTTCAACTCCAAGTTATCGGGTACACAAACTCTTCTTTAGAAATGAATCACACCATGCTCATCTTTGCTAAAATCGGACTTATCAACCAAGCCTTGCAACTACAAAACATCCTACTAGCAACAACAACTCGCTCCATCATTGCTAATCTTATAGTCAACTGTGATAAGGCTACAGTAACCTCATCAATCATCTGCCGATCCTGCAACATCATCAAATGCTTCCGGTTCAAGACATCAGCCACCACATTGGCCTTACCTGGATGATAGCTTAGCTCAAAGTCATAATCCTTCAGAAACTCGATCCATCGCCGCTACCTCATATTTAACTCCTTCTGCAAAAATATGTATTTCAAACTCTGATGATCAGTGAACACCTGAAACTCCACTCCATAAAATAATTGCTCCAAATCTTCAAAGCATGCACAACTATGGCCAACTCCAAGTCATGCGTCGCATAATTTTCTTCGTGATCTTTCAGCCACCTAGAAGCATAAGCAGTCACCTGACCATGTGCTGCATCATAACACAACCTAAACCCTGCCTAAAAGTATCTGTGTTCATAGTACACCCCTATGATCCAGAAGGCAAAGCAAGGATTGGAGTAGTGGTGAAATGAGCCTTCAGCTCTTGAAAGCTCTTCTTACACTCATCATACCACACAAACTTCACACTCTTATGGGTCAGGCGCGTCAAAGGGGCTAACATAGTAGCAAAACCCTCAATGAACCTCCGATAATCGATGGCCAAACGTAAAAAGCTCCTAATCTTAGTGAGAGTTCTAGGGACCTCTCAATCCAGAACAACCTACACTTTCTTAGAATCCATAGCAACACCATCGTTGTAGATAACATGACCAGAGAATTGTACATGATCAAGCCATAACTCACACTTAATGAACTTGGCATACAACTGATGGATCCTCAAAACCTCTGGCACCATCTTCAAATGCTCACGATGAGGCTCCACATATGACGAATAAATCAACACATCATCTATGAACACAACAACAAACTGATCCAAGTAGTACCTGAACACTCTGTTCATTAAATCTATGAAAGTTACAGACGCATTAGTCAGACCGAACGACATCATCAAGAACTCATAGTGCCCATAGCGGATCCGAAACGCTGTCTTCCGAACATCCTCATCCTTAATCCTCAACTGATGATAACCTAACCTTAAATCAATCTTGAAAAATACCGTTGCAGCCTGCAACTGGTCAAACAAATCGTTAATCCTCAGTAAGCGATATCGATTCTTGATGATTACCTGATTCTGTTTCTGATAGTCAATGCACAACTGTAGAGAACCATACTTCTTCCACACGAACAAAGAGCTCCCCATGGAGACACACCCGGACAGAGGAAACCCTTGTCCGAAAGCTCCTACAATTGCTTCTTTAGCTAAGCTAACTCTACCGATGCCATGTAGGAGGGACCTTAGAAATCAGTGCTGTACTGGGGAGAAGATCAATGATGAAATCAATCTCCCGAATAAGAGGCAAACCGAGTAGATCATCAGGAATCATATCAGCAAAATCCCTGATCACTTCAACATCCGTAACACCCGAAGATGGATTCTCATTAGAAATTGAAACAACGCTAGCTAAATAAGCACTACAGTCACTACTAATCCACCTCTGAGCCTTCAATAGAAATAATCAGTTTATCAGGCTTAGGAGCTTAAAGAAGAACTTTTCCTTACACAGAATCCTGAAGATGATCTTACTGCCGTGGCAATCCAACATAGCATAATGCTCCTCCAGCCAATCCATGCCTAAAATGATGTCAAAGACCTCAGTATCAAGTACAAATAACTAAGTAGACAACCTCCTATCATGAATCTCAACACACAGAGAAGCTATACATCCATCTGACCGAACTACCCTCTCAGTGTGAATACAGTCATAACAACAGAAATCTCAATAACATCTATCTTATGTACCACTATTTGGGCAAAACTTGAAGAGATAAACGAATGAGTAGCGTCAGTATCATATCAACAGAAATTTCAATAACATCCATCTTATATAACATACATATGGTGAATTATACGCCAACTATTTAAAAAAACAGACCTAAAAATACAGATGAATATAGCACTAAATACAAAAATTTATTACAATTATTACATACAAGGAATATTTATGTATATTTTAAAGTAAAGAAAAAATATTACACAGTAATTATATGAGAATTAGTTAAACTATAGATCCTAAAAACTCTAAATAATATAATTTTGCAGGACAAAAAGATTTAATAAAAATTTTACCAACTCAGATTTTGAGAGAGGCAGCAGCTGGCGCCAGCAGTGACACGAGTCAAAGGGCATGAAAGCGGGGATAAGGCATGCGTTGTCTTTTGTGGGATGTTCCGTCGCGTATGGTACGTGTTTTGGGACGCTTTGAGGCACAGAAACGCATAAGAGACGGTCTCTTTGACAAAAAGACCGGAAAGGTCCGTATCTTTGTTTCATAAGTACGTACGTATATTAAGTATTAGGTACGCCTCCTACTACGATTTTTTTAAAAAAATTACTTTTTATTCCACTGCGAGCAAGTTGAAATAAATTAATTATCTTTTTCGAATTTTGTAACTCGTGCATTTAACTTTACATTTGACATCACATACATAACACACGTAGTTCAAGTGAGAATCACAAATTTTATTCTTACATTTATCATTTATTCATCTCAAAATTTGTACTATATTCATGATGTCAAATGTGAAATCAAATACACTACTAGTTATAGAACAGTTTTCCATCTCCCAATAAGTCATTCAACGCCAAGAGAATCTGCTTGCTTGAGAAGCTCCAGATAGACATGCACATTAGAATACACACACTCTCTGTCGTGTGTTGGAAGAATTGCAACATGATTAAAGGTCAAGGAAACGCGGGGAGTGGGCATGTGCCAGCGGGCGTTCATGATAGCCGACCTTGTCTTCCTTCTTCAGATGCACCAAACGAGCACCCAACAGGCGCCGACGAGACGTAAAACCAGAGAGCAAATCCCACCCTCCCCACTCCTCCCTTTACAGCCTAACCAGCCACGCGCACTAATCAACCTCTTTCTACTGTAACACCCTTTCACACCTCAGCACAACCACCCTCCTCCCTCTGGCTTGCCTTGCAGCTGGCTCCCCTCTGTGTTCTTTCTCTACCCACTCACCACCCATGACCACCATCCTCTCTCTTTCTCTCTCTCTCTCCCACTATATTATCCTCAACCTTCCTCTCCAGTCTCCACATCTCATCCAGCCTCCTCCTCCTCTACTGCTATAGACAAGAAGTTATTGAGAGAGCGAGAGAGAGAGAGACAGAGAGAGAGAGCGAGCAGTAGAGAGAGATGGCCAGCAGCTCACGTCCGACTCTTGCTCTAACTCTCTGCATGGCGCTCGTTGCTACCTGCATTGCGCAGTCTCCAGCTTCTGCTCCCACCGCCTCGCCCCCCACCACCTCCGTCGCCTCGCCGCCTCCCGCCACTGCCTCACCGCCACCCGCGTCTACGCCGCCGGTCTCCTCCCCGCCTCCTGCCTCAACCCCTCCTCCTCTGTCATCCCCCCCGCCCGTCTCCTCTCCCCCTCCCGTCGCCGCCACTCCGCCGCCAGCACCCGTAGCTTCCCCGCCGGCGGTCACCCCTACGCCTGCTCTGTCGACGCCTGCTGCCCCCGCCTCCGCTCCGTCCTCGCCCCCCGCCCCCGCCCCTTCCCCGCGCAGCGAGACGCCGGCGGCGGCCGCTCCGGCAATCCCCGCCGCATCGCCGGGCATCTCAATGGCTCCCGGCCCGGGGCCCGCCGCCGACTCGACCCCCGACGGGTCCAGCGCCCACTCGACCGCCGCCAGCTTGGCCCTGCTCGCGTTGGCCGGAGGGGTCTCCCTCCTCTTCTAGGGCGGGCGATGTTACGGTGCGGTTACTCTCGGTGCCCTCATCACCGCATATGTCCGAGCTCTTGTAGATGCCACCACCATTAATATTCTTTGCTGTTATTATTAAGAAAAATGCCTCACTTATTCTTTTTTTTTTTCACTCTTCTATTGATCATTTCTGGCTGTGATTGTGGAGAAGGGATGCAAGCTGCACTGTAATTTACCATTTGGATCCCACATGAATAAATATGGTTTTGAGTTGATTTCTTCTGGTCTTTGGTGCTCTCACAAGTGCTAATTAGTTGCCATCTATTTGTAACATAAGAGCAGGTGGTCCCTTCTCAAAAGAAGTTAGTGACAGGTGATAATCTCCTGCTGCATGTTGTTTTGAGCAACAAGCTATTGCCAACAAATGTATGGTATTTTCATAGAGGAATTAATCTGTGTGCTTGACAGCATAGAGTAAAATAAAATATTGTAGGAGAATCTGGACACACAATTGAGAAAATAAAATATTATATATGTATAATTTGTATATATTTTTAAATTTCCAAATAAAACTCCCGTACGTTACACCCAACCAAAAGATAAGAAAAAAAATACTCATTTTTTGACACCAACTATATTATTAAATTAAAATAAGACTTCTACTCTTTAAATACCATAAAACATGAAATTATATGATAAAAAATTTACTTTTTGCTGACAAAAAGTCATAATTTAGTTAATAAGCATTTATTACATTATTATAATATTTATTTTAAATTTTAAACTTTTGATAAAAAAATGTATTTAAGCCTTTCTATTTTTTTAAATTTTTAATTGTTTGACCTAATTTTTTGCTTTCTCATTCAAATTTTAAGCCAAATTATATTTGAACATATTTCTACCATATAATATTTGTCATATTTAAATAACTATGGAACAATGCCATCTCTTTAATGGAGAAGAAAGAGTGGTGAGATGGAAGTCATCTTTGTAATGGATATTTTCTTAGTATATGTATATAATATTGTATTTGACTAACTATAGTATCTGATGATGAGAAGGGTTTTGTGCACAAGGAATGACTGCTTGGAGAAGAAAAGGAGTCAAACATTTCTCTAGTTTTGGTAGCTAACGGAGATCATGCCATGAAAAATGGAATTTGCCTTTTGATGGGAAGATGGATGTTCCAATGGCTGAGAACTTGATCTCATAGAAGACTCCACGTGGTCAACCTCAGAAAATTGGACAATAACTTGGATTTCGGATCATAACTCCATCTTTAGAGGGCTTTGAGGCTTGAGAAGACTATTTCTATGAAGTAGATGTCCCTCTACTATCCCCATACGAAACATACAACTTTTATGAAGAAAAAATAGCATTTAAAGCAAGATAATCAGTAGATTCAAAAATCAGAGACAGGAAATCTGAACTTCAACTTTCTTTATATTTTAATACTATAGATGAACATCAAAAGGGAGATAGAAGATCTTATGAACATTCAATATAAAGAAAACATTCTAAAGAAGCAAGAAAAGCATAAATAAACCCATTCTTCATCCCTATTCTACTATGGAGAGGAGATGAGAAAGGGGGAATGAATCTAATAGCCCTCTCACTTGCTCTTTTCTTCTCTTACTTTCTTTCCTTCTTTTTTTCTCTCTTGGGTTGTAAGAAATGGAGGGGAGGGGAGGAGGGAGACGTGCTCCTCCTTACTCTCTCTCTTTTCTTTTTTTTTCTTTTTTTTGTGGACTTTTGTCTCTAACTTTTGTAAGGAAGAGGATGAGTTTCTTTTATAGATAGCCTTGGGTTACTTTAGGGAGGTAGATTAGGCATCCATTAGGTTAAGATTATGGAGAAAATTTCCCACTTATGAGTACCCAATAGGGCCTTTGCACTTGGAGAATTCCCATTGGCTTCCTTTTTGCTTTTCACCTACCGCCTTCTAGAAAGTATCTTAAAAAGGGGGACCACTCTCCTTCTCTTCTTATCCATCTTTGGACAGATTTGATAATGGGCCAAAAAGATGAGAATGAGGCATGGAGGGAACCATTTGTGGTCCTTTAAAGACTGCCACAAAATTGGGTCTTTGCACCCATTTTTTAGGCCCAAACTGGTCCTATTGGGCTTCTTTTTGCTTGAAATAATGGGCTCGGTCCTACCCTTTGAATTTTCTTGACTTGGACCTTCTTGAATGATTTTTGAGCTTCCTCTTGCTCGCATTTTAGGTGACAACAATGGTTGTCCAAAAAAGAAAAGTGGGTCTTGTCACTTACTCTTCTCTGTCTTGTTGGCCATTATAAGCAAAAGTTTGATGCAACTAGTTGAATAACCTTTTCCATTTGTTACATTGAGATTGGATATCACGGTAATATCCTAATTAGGTGCTATGACACGACTGTAGAGTTACTTTTGCACACTTTGGTATCCAATGATGGCCTGTATATATAGAATAAGATTGATTAGATGGGAACTTCCATCAGCAAATTCTTAAGAGTATCAATGAAATTAACTCTAAACACAAAAACCAAGATTTAATTGAGTTTGAAAATGCAAACTAAAAAAAGAAATTATGGGATGATCATGTGTTAATACATGGATAAAAGCCTAAAATCACATTACTAGCATCTATACCCAAATAAAACTTCTTTAATTATAATCTTTATGCTTATCTACTTTTGATAAAGTTTTCATAGAACTGATGATGTGACCCATAGAGAAACTATATATTCTCCCATTCAAAATTCTCCTGCATACAATTCAAATATTCTTAGACAAAAAAAATCATAAATTCTCCTAATAGCAATCTTTTCATCTCGAATTATCAAATATGTTTTTAATCCTTTTTTGCGTTGCACTTGTCAAATTGCACCCCTCATATTTTGTGGATGAACAGAAGTAAACAATCTATGTGAGTGGAGAGAGATCTTTGTAGTTGGGCATATATATAATTAAATTAGTTATAACTATATTTTAGCAATCAAAATTTGCATAACTAAAAAATTCATAATTAGAATTTTATTTATTAAAAGAATAATACTTGTTGCAATGCCTAAGATATCGCAGTTGCAACTATTGTTGAATCACTAGAGGACGGTTGATGGTTGAAACTGCAATAACTAAAGACATTACATTATAGCAAATATTACTCTTGTTAGAAAGAATCCTCCAGTATTATCATGCACTGGAATCCAGAAAACACAGCTGGAATTCCACTTTAGTCCAGATTCCAGTTCTCACCAGGAATATTATGAATTTGGAAATCTACGATGACCCTGGAGAGGGATAGGCATATCCCCGTAAAGAGTGGATCCCATAATTTTTGCAAAGAAATAAGATTCAGGTATACCCCTAGCTTCTAGCTTAGATACCCCTAGCTTCTTGCACAATTATCCACAGACAAAGATGTCATAATGCGATCACGGTTCTTGTTAATTAACTATTATTATAATTAACTTCTTACTAAAAGAATAATCTTTCTGATGATTAATCCATGCATGTCTTCAATTTTCATCAATAATGATCAAGCTTAAAGGAGACAAGTGGATAAACATCAGAAAATTTGGAGGTCAGTTGCCATAAGCCGCCCTCCCGACCAGACTCCTCTTTGGCCATGCCCACAAAATAACTCCACTCATACCACATCCAACCCAACTTATAAATAAGAGAAGAGTAATGTTTGTTGTACTAGGTGTAGCCATAATTCAGTTTTAAATCCCTCCGCAGACTCAACTCTAAAACTAAAAATGAGTTTTTACTTAAATACAAAATTGAAATTCATTTATTTTTTGAATATATTCTTGTCAATTCATTCACATTATTTTAAAATGTGTTATTCTAATCTTCCGATGATTAATCAAGAGTTTTCCTCTTAGGAGGATGTAATTGACGCTATTCCATTTATGGGTAGCGGGATCGAGTCTAAGAACAACGCAATTATCTAAATGATTCAGATAATGCGCACAAATATAAATATAAATAAAAAACACAAAATCAAAATCAGATCAGTACAAAAAAAAGTACGACACCCACTTAACTAAGAGATAATTTCATTGCTTCAGATCATGGTTAAATCTAATCTCTAACTTGACTGAAGTCCAATTTGATTGCAATTTAAGAAAACACAAATGGAGTTATGGTAAACACATTTATGGTAAATTGGCTTATCATAAAATGTATTTTTGTAAACTCATGTTTGGTTGTAGTTGGTAAGCATAATTGAGTTTTATGATATGTAAGAGAGAGTTTCTAGCGTAAACCAGCTCAAGTATGCTTACGAAAAACATGTTTAGTGGTCGTTTGGAATTTATGTTATTCTCTGAGTGAGTTCATTGACAAACTTGTTTTCTCACCAATCCAAACGGAGAATAGAACGAGTTTATGGTAAATCTAAATGTATTATAGGTCACATCCAAACATGCCCTAAGTGGCTGAGCGCAAATGTCTAGCTAGATATTTTAATTGAATTCTTAGCAACATAATAGTATAGATTGTTGTTTACCACAACAATCTAATGCCTTCAGATTTCCTCTACTAATCTCTCCTTATTCTTGTAACACCCTAAGATTAAGGATATAACTGAATCCGGTTTAATGCCCCTATCTCGGACCGCTACTAGTTTGTAATCAGTTTAAAGACTCATATCTGGAGTTAATTAATATAAATTAAGGACATTATGAAAATAAGTACAATTTCAACATGAAATGACTGGATCATTCACACACAGTGTTAAGAAGATAAATTTCAATATAATCAAATTATTCAATTACAAGAAAATAAAATAAATTACATAGCTATAAGCTACATAAGACACATGTCCAAAATACAATTCTCAAGTGTAAATGATGCCATATGTTCATGATGTTGATTACCACGCATCCACTATACCACTCTGATCCACATAAGAGTATCACCTGCACCCAAGAAGGGATTGAGTCTCTAGAAGAGGACTCAATAGAGATCTCGCACCCATGGAGGACCACAGAAATCACAACCGAAGAAACCACAATATATAAATCGCAAGTTAAAGAAATACTTTTAAATAATTTCAATAGTCCAATATCTATTACTCGAAGATTAAAACTTACTATCTAATAGTAATCCTAAGAATAATTAATCAAAGTTGCAAATAGATTTTGAGAAATCATTTTACATGGGAGCGATACAAGTTTTATACTCATATCATTGTACTCTATATCATGTATCATTAACTACTCATGCTACATAAGTTGATCCGAGAAATCTTTTATGGTCTAAGTCACCATATCTATATCATATATCTAACACATTTATTATGTATCTATCTATCTTTCATCCAGTCATTCTATAGCCAATCACAATTCATTATCATCATACTATATCAATCTTGGGTCTTCGTTGTACTAAAAGTTACTTGGTATGGTGGGAAAGTAACAACACTAGCAATTTATTAATCATCTATGTCATATCGTGGATCTAAAAATCCTACTAGATTCCTTATCTATCAGTGCTGCTCTATCCTTCTTAGATCTCTAGAATCTATGAAGGTACGACAAAGAAGTAAGACTCTCTAAGGGACGTAGAACACTATTTCGTAGTCTAGCCTTCAGTCAAGGTGCACACACATGTGAGTTTCACTTACTACTGCCCTTAGTCAGTCAAATCACAAAAAAATTTGGGGTTCAGACATCTAGAACCTATCTATAAGGCAGAGTTCAAGACCCTCACCTGGCCCTATCTATGAGGCTAGACTATTGTCCCCTTACCAAAATGACAAATCTATATAGGTATCAAGTGCTAGTGAGATCAATCATCTAAGATAGATAAAAACATAACTCAATATATCAATGTAACTTTAAAGAACCAGTGCATCATTATAAAACTGAGACATCGTGCATGAAAACCATAGAATCAAATTCATTAATCATAACCATAAGATAAGGACACAATCATCAAAGTTCCAAGGGGTTCGGAAGGTCAAAAACACCGAAAACAGTCAAATAGGGGTTATGGTGTCGACACCATGCATCAGGGTGTCAACATCTTGGCTTCCCAGATGTTAAATTATGGTTTGAGAGGCCATGGAGTCGACACCATAGTGCAGGGTGTCGACACCTAGGTTTCGAGGGTCATAGGCGGCTTCCTACGCAGTCTGCTACAAATACTGAACTTTAGAAGGCTAAATGACCTATAAAATGAACTCCAAATTAAATAAAATGTTGTGGGTACTTTGACATATATGTTAAGAGAAAAACACAATACATAATAATTAAAACATTAAATGACTGTCCTATTTTTGGAGACAATCACACACCTATAAAGATGAGGTTGGATCTCACTCAAATCAATGTCAAATGTCACGACATTTAAACTACAATACTAGACATATAAAATTATAAATTCTAAAATATGTATGCTCATTTAGTTACTGTAGCTATCACACTAGGCATATAAACTTCGACAATCTCTCATTCTTGGATTGCACACATCTAAACATGAAAACCATAATATCTAACACCCAATTTACCTTCTATATCATAAATAAATATCTTATGGGATGATATCATCATAAGAAAAATCAATTTAAACACATGCAAGTCTATCCAAATCACAATAACCAACATGCACACAAGGATCCAAGAAATCCACTTATGGCATCACCCTATCTCCACTTGATCTTCATTAACCCCATAGGCCTTCTAGACTCTAATCTAAGCTTCAAGAGAGGGAAAAGAGGAACTCCAAGACCACCATCCACAAATCGCACCTCCAAGGGTTGATCTCCTCCAAGTGCGGCTTCAAGAACTCTCTCCAATGGTCACCAAGGAAGCCTCCGAGACTTCAAGATCCATCAAACTAGCCTCCAAAACCTCCTTCTTCAATATGCACCAAGAGGAAGCCCAAGGGCCTAGAGAGTAGAGGGAGAGTTGCTGTAAGGAATCGCCAAGAACGCAGCGGAAATAAAAATGATTCCATTGTATCGATTGCTGGGGTTGTAAAACGGACATTAAAATCTAAGTGGGAAGAACAGTTCTTCACCTTTGCGGGGTTTCGAATCTCCCGTGGATGATGCCGACTCGTTAATCGCGCACGCGCACGATCTCTGGAGGTATCCACACGAGTTCCCGCAGCAGACGCGATTTCCTCCTCGACTTGAGTGCTGCGACCAGATCTCAGATCCACCATGCGCGGAGAGAGACAGATCCACTCCGAGAAGGAGAGAGAGAGAGGAGAGAGAGAATCTGGGGAGTAAAAATTCGTCCAACTAACTTGTTACCACTCCCCTTTGGCCCTCCTTATATAGAAATAAGGATAAGCACAACAGTTAATCCTCATGATTATCCAAGAGTTTGGCCTTGGATAATTCTCCATTAAATCTTCATTTTTATCCCGCAGTTTTTCACAAAAACCCAGATAAGCATGAAATTTAACATCTCTCACCGTCTGACGAGAACTCTTCTGTGTGTGACCCTCCAGGCCTATATATCAGTCCGGTTGCAGGCCCATTAAACTTAGAACTGTTTCTTGAGTTTAATATTTATTAATTAATATTTAAACATCGCATGTTAAATGATTAATTTAATAAACAAGTAAATTATCATCCGATGATTAATTCACTTGGCCTTTTGATCATGAACAGCACCAAACACTACCTCATGATCCCAGAAGATATAAGGGATATTGTTCCCTTCAATTGAACCTTTCCGTCTGTAGATGCCGCACAGATATAATCCTTCACTCATGCAATGTCCCGATAACGCAAGGGTATGGTTTTATAGTCAAACTCTCTATCGCATTATCCAGATGGATTCCAGTACACAGTTAATATCTAGAAAGACATCTCTTTCATTTGACCATGGCCAGGGATTTCTGTGTACACATCCATGGGACATTCTCTCTCCAGTCTTATACCAAGAGTGAGTGATCCCTTGTTGTTCACTCAATTACCTTCGCAAGCTTTCCACTGTATCTGAAAGACCGATTATGGTGGACTTAATAGTTAAAGCCCACGAGTCAGAGAATCAAGATACAATGGTCCACAAACAAGGTATCATTGGTGACTCAGGTCTAAGGACCAACTGTGCTACTGCAACGATTGAATTCCCTGGTTGACTAAAAGGTATAATTACCATCCAGGAATTCTTATTTGGGTCTGTTCAGTGAACTCATTCTCTAATGAGCACCCACTTGTTTGTCTTAGTGTCACCACACGAGTGAATGTGAGATCATTCACCCTCATCACATGAGCAGACATAACTTGTGTCGATCTTATCGGATATTTAATGTCCATCTCAAATATCCTATGATCGAGAACTGTTTTAAGATAATTGCCTTAGGATATTGATCTCACTATCATGATCTCATCATGATTCAATATCCTATACATTTGTCTATGGACCTTCATTACGATAGTCGTTTGCGAGAACTATTAAATTAAGAAATAAATGCATTTATTAATAATCTGAACTAGAATGTACAATGATTGGCTATGAGGCCACCCAATTCTAACATTCTCCCACTTGGACTATAGCCAATCACCCATGTGTCTAAGTCCCATAGACTTAAGGTGACGTTCTAAATTGTTTTGAGACAATGGCTTAGTCAAGGGATCTGCTACATTATCTTCAGATGAGACTTTCTCAACTATTATATCTCCTCGGGCGATGATCTCACGAATCAGATGAAATCGTCTCAGAATGTGCTTTGACTTCTGATGTGATCTGGGCTCTTTCGCTTGAGCTATTGCCCCATTGTTGTCACACAATAATGGAACATGATCTGAAATGCTTTGAACTACTCCAAGCGCCGAGATGAACTTCTTCATCCAAACCGCCTCCTTGGCCGCTTCAGCTGCAGCAATGTATTCTGCTTCGGTCGTCGAATCTGCAGTAGTTTCTTGTTTGGAACTCTTCCAACTTACTGCACCTCCATTTAACATGAACACAAATCCAGATATGGATTTGCTGTCATCCATATCCGACTGGAAACTCGAGTCAGTAAATCCTCGAAGTTCTAAGTCGTTTCCTCCATAAACGAGAAATAGATCCTTAGTCCTTCTCAAGTATCTAAGGATACATTTCACCGCCTTCCAGTGTTCCTCACCTGGATCAGCCTGATATCTACTAGTGACACTTAATGGATGTGCCACATCAAGCCTAGTACATAGCATTGCATACATGATAGATCCTATTGCCGAGGCATAAGGAACTCTATCCATGTATGCTCTCTCTTCAGGCGTCTTGGGAGACATTTCTTTAGAGAGATAAATTCCATGCCTCATTGGAACGAGCCCTCTGTTGGAATTTTCCATGCCAAACATTTTGACTATGGTATCTATGTACATAGATTGGGATAATCCAAGCATCCTTTTGGACCTATCTCTATAGATCCTTATTCCCAGAATATAAGATGCTTCTCCCAAATCTTTCATGGAGAAGTTTTTGGATAACCAGGCCTTTACCGATGACAACATTCCTACATCATTCCCAATGAGTAGAATGTCATCAACGTAAAGTACCAGAAAGGTAACTGCGCTCCCACTAACCTTTTTGTATACACAAGGTTCATCTTCATTCTTAATGAAGTCATAAGATTTGATTGCTTCATCAAATCTTAAGTTCCAAGTTCAGGATGCCTGCTTTAATCCATAGATGGATCTTTGCAGCTTACATACCTTGCTTGAATGCTCTTTGGAAGTGAATCCTTCAGGTTGTATCATATACACCTCTTCTTGAAGGTTCCCGTTAAGGAATGCTGTTTTCACATCCATTTGCCATATTTCATAATCGTAGAATGCAGCGATAGCAAGAAGTATTCTGATTGACTTAATCATGGCAACTGGAGAAAAGGTTTCGTCATAGTCAACACCTTGCCTTTGACGATATCCTTTTGCTACAAGCCTTGCCTTGTATGTGTCAATTTGTCCATCTGCCCCGATATTTCTTTTAAAGATCCATTTACTGCCAATAGGTATCATACCTTCTGGCAGATCAACCAAGTTCCAAACTTGGTTGGCATACATGGACTGAATTTCAGAATCCATTGCCTCTTGCCATTTTTCTGATTCATGACTATTTATGGCTTCAAGGTAGGTTTGAGGATCATCATCCTCATTTAAGTGCACCTTTGGTTTGCCTTCATCGATATGTCCAACATATCTTTCAGGCTGCTTAGGCACTCTACCTGATCTGCGAACCTTTTGTGTATCATCTTGAACAAGTTCTTGAGTCGATGGTTCAGTAGATGAACCAGTGTTGATTTGTGAGTGTAGAATTTCTTCCAGTTCCATCTTGCTCCCACTGTCTTCTTTTGAGAGATATTCTTTTTCTAAGAAGACAGCTCTTTTTGCGACAAACACTCTTTGATCGCTGGGCTGATAGAAGTAATATCCAAAACTCTCTTTTGGATATCCCACAAATCTACATTTCTCTGTCCTGGAATCCAGTTTGTCTGGATCATGTCTTTTGACATGTGCAGGACAACCCCAGACTCTAACATGCTTAAAGTCTGGTTTCTTTCCTTTCCATATCTCATATGGAGTGGAAGGTACTGATTTACTCGGAACTTTGTTCAACAGATATGCAGTAGTCAATAGTGCATATCCCCATAAAGAGGTTGGAAGTTTGGCATAACTCATCATGGATCGTACCATATCTAATAGAGTACGATTTCTCCTTTCTGATACACCATTTAACTGAGGTGTATAGGGAGGAGTCCATTGAGACAAAATACCATTATCCTTAAGATATTCTGTGAATTCTATACTTAAGTATTCACCCCCTCGATCTGATCGAAGAGTTTTAATACTCTTTCCAGTCTGGTTCTCAACTTCGTTTTTAAACTCTTTAAATTTCTCAAAGACTTCTGACTTATATTTCATTAAATATATGTAGCCATATCTTGAGAAATCATCTGTAAATGAAACAAAGTATGAGTAACCACCCATAGCATGAGTGGACATTGGACCACATACATCACTATGTATTAGTTCCAATAAGTCCTTAGCTCTTTCTCCATGTCCTGAGAATGGAGCTTTGGTCATCTTTCCCATGAGACAAGCTTCACAGGTTGCAAATGATTCATAATCAAATGGATCAAGATATCCATTCTTTTGCAACCTTATGATTCTGTTTGCGTTTATATGACCTAGCCTACAATGCCATAGGTACGATTTATTCACATCTTTATCTAAGCGTTCAAGAGAATTATTTACCAGACAAACATCATATGAAATATCAAGTAAATATAATCCATTCAATAAATATCCGGAAGCAAACAATTTGTCTCCTTGATAAATTGAACAACCTTTATTCTCTAGCTTCATAGAATATCCTTGTCTATCTAAACATGAAATAGATATGATATTCCTAATAATGGTTGGAACATAATAACAATCTATCAGTTCCAAGGAGTCTCCTGACGGTATCTGAAGTCTTGCTGTCCCCACAGCTAACGCAGCAACTTTTGCTCCATTCCCGAGCCTCAGATCCACGTCTCCGCGGTTCAATCTTCTCTTACTTGTTAACACCTGCAAGTTATTGCAGATATGAGAAACACATCCAGTATCTAATACCCAGGATGTTGATTCTCTATAGGACAAGTTAAGATCGATCATGAGAATACCTGAAGCTTCACCAAGCTTCTCCTTTGCTTTTTCTGCAAGATAAATCTTGCAGTTTCTCTTCTAATGACCTTCTTTATGGCAGTGGAAACACTGACCTTTATCATTGACTTTAGCTTTGTCCTTTTGTGCCGCCGGTTTGCTTTTCACTAGTTTCTTAGGCTTACCTTTCTTAAAGGTCTGTCCAGCTTTCCTTTTCTTGTTGGTCTTACCAACAAGCATTACACTTGGCTTATCTTTCTGGATAGTGCCTTCTGCTGTCTTCAACATGTTGAGCAGCTCAGCTAGTGAATCTGGAAGGGACTGTAGGATTAAGTCAATGCTTAGGTCATTGTTCATAACAAAGCCTAGCA
Source organism: Zantedeschia hybrid cultivar (assembly GCA_030544215.1). NCBI lineage: Eukaryota > Viridiplantae > Streptophyta > Magnoliopsida > Alismatales > Araceae > Zantedeschia > Zantedeschia hybrid cultivar. Next base: position 54,867,700 of record JARZZO010000002.1, on the reverse strand, counting down.
CAGCAAGTCTCTCAATCCATTCTATCATCTTGAGCACATGAGTTTGCACAGATGTGCCCTCGCTCATTCTGGTCCTGAACAATTTCTTAGATATCTCATATCTTTATGTTCTGGATTGTTCACCAAACAACTCTTGTAGGTGATTCAGAATGGTCTTAGGTTCCATGTTATCATGCTGTCGCTGCAGTTCATTATTCATTGAACCGAACATATAACACTGGACCTTGACAGAGTCCTCCTTCCAACTTTCATACATCATTAATTCATCTTCGTTAGCATTATCTCTGGGTTGCACTGGATCTGGTTGATCCAGGACATAGGCTAACTTTTCGCACCTGAGGACAATCTTCAGGTTGCGTAACCAGTCAATGTAATTTGGTCCCGTGAGTTTATTTGCATCAAGTATGCAACGGAGGGGGTTAGGTGACGACATAGCGACCTACATGGAAATATATAAAATGAGCAGATAGTTCTTAAAATCAGATTTAGGACTTTTAATCTAGATTTATGCTCCCACTATTTTTCGGCGATCTGTATGACCCTCTAAGATACAGAACGGGAGATTCCGGTGATCTCCTAGTGGGGATCAGAATCCTTCGGGCAACATGCATGTGACCTTGTGGTAGCACAACAAATCACATCAAGTCTCTTAGGCAGTCAACTCTTGACAGTTGCAACGATTGCAATATCTGATCGATTTAACCCCTGAATCAGAATGACCTTGTGGTAGCACAACAAATCAATTTGATTCAGTTAAGTTTATCCATCATTACTTAGATGACATGAATTCATAGTGCAATCCTTGTGGTAGCACAACAAAACTACACTATTTGTCCACTCATCTTAATGACATCACATGTCGTAGACCTAGTTTAATTTCTAAATCAAACAGACCTTGTGGTAGCACAACAAATCCGTTTGAGATAGGAATCATCCTTAAATCTATAATGATGGTGGGTTACGTGGATTATTCTGAATATCTCACGTTTACAACTTAAGTTTTTAAAAGAGGGTTTTTGATTTTGATTTGTAAAAAATCGTGCTATCAGTAGTATTTCAATTTGAAGTATCAATATACTAAATAGAAATATATATAAGATAGCATAGTCTACAAATATCACATATATGCAGAAAAATTAAATGGGGATGATCATGGACTGCTAAAGCTACTATGGAATCATCGGAGCCAAACGATGATCCATAATAGGATCCTAATGTGAAAACATCAACACTGGTTCCATTTGATGCGAGTCCTCCCTCCAGAGGTGTCTTCAGAAGATCCCGTCCTCTTAGCTAAATCCGATACATTTAAATACAAAATTCAGGACTCGCAGGTCCACAAATGTACATTTAAACACTTAGAAACCTTGATCTTATCAAGGGGAGTACAATCTTACAGAAAGGTAGAAAGTACACTCGGATTAAGAGAGAGGAGGACATGCAGGTCCTATTTAAAATACCAAATGAAATAAGCATCGCATCCATTCACATCATTCATCACATGAAAATTCTAAGTCCATGATCATCCCACCATAAAACACATCACATGCATCACAATCATCACATAATTGCTGTTTGGTATTAAATTTTATAAATATAAAATTATAATACCAATTAGTTTTTCGAAATAACATTTATTTCAGCATAATCAATAATATTCAAAACATTATTGACAAATAAACTAACTAAACTATTCAGTTAATCTAAATCCAAATTCAAACAATTTGAATAGCTAAGTGTAATCAAGTTATGCATGAAATTAGTTTAAAACAGTTTCAAACTAATTAAATTAACAGGGAAATTAATTATCTAAAACAATTTTAAATAATTAACTAACACCCATTAATTATAAAGCCCTTTAATAGACTAACAGTTATTAAACACTTTAATAAACTGTTAATAATCATAAAAATAATTAATAACAATTATTAATTATTTCTATAAATTTTATGTTTTAAAACAATTTTAAAACTGGCTTAAATGGGCTAAAATTGGGTTTAAAGGGGGCTAGACAGGTATTTAAAAAGAATTTTTAATTAACCAAAATTGGGCCCAGCCCATTAGGGCCCTGGCTCGGCCAGGGTCGAACCCTGGCTCAGCCAGGGTCGAGCCCTGGCTCGGCCAGGGGCCCTGGCGCGGCCAGGGTCGCACCCTGGCTCGGCCAGGGCCGCACCCTGGCTCAGCCAGGGAGCCGCCCGGCCCCGCCCGGTCCGACCGGGTCGGGACCGGGCGGTTCAGCCCTCTTTCCTGCGTATGGACCGGCCTCCTTCTTCTATTCCAGCAAAAGGCAGGAACCCTAGTGTTCCTTTCCGGCGGCGCCACCGCCGAGCTCCGGCCATCCCCCGGCGGGTGCCGGCCCGGCCGGCGATGCCCCCCGGCGCCGGCGGGGTCGCCGGAGACCGGCGATGGAGAGCAAAATAGGCCCCCGGAAAACCCAAAAATCTGATTTTTGCAGGGTTAAACAACCGAGTTTGGGCTTGATTTTGAGGACCTCCAAGGGCACTCCGGTGCCGATGTCCATGCCCAATGTGAAGTGGTGACTATCACCAATAGATCCAGACATCCGGGCCGCCATCCCAACACTTGGAATGCCCGTGCGAAGCCGCCGAAGTACCCCAGTTCATCATCACATGACGAACTCCGAAAAACCCAAATAAAAATCCGAAAAATACAGAAAAATAATCAAATCGATCGTGATCATCATATGAACACTAATCTGTCATTTTTAATCGGATTATACTACGTACAATACGGACTCTTCACGCATAACGAGAAAACACACAAAACGGTGCCGTTATACAATCGAACCAGCGAACCTGGCTCTGATACCACTGTAAGGAATCGCCAAGAACGCAGCGAAAATAAAAATGATTCCATTGTATCGATTGCTGGGGTTGTAAAACGGACATTAAAATCTAAGTGGGAAGAACAGTTCTTCACCTTTGCGGGGTTTCGAATCTCCCGTGGATGATGCCGACTCGTTAATCGCGCACGCGCACGATCTCTGGAGGTATCCACACGAGTTCCCGCAGCAGACGCGATTTCCTCCTCGACTTGAGTGCTGCGACCAGATCTCAGATCCACCATGCGCGGAGAGAGACAGATCCACTCCGAGAAGGAGAGAGAGAGAGGAGAGAGAGAATCTGAGGAGTAAAAATTCGTCCAACTAACTTGTTACCACTCCCCTTTGGCCCTCCTTATATAGAAATAAGGATAAGCACTACAGTTAATCCTCATGATTATCCAAGAGTTTGGCCTTGGATAATTCTCCATTAAATCTTCATGTTTATCCTGTAGTTTTTCACAAAAACCCAGATAAGCATGAAATTTAACATCTCTCACCGTCTGACGAGAACTCTTATGTGTGTGACCCTCCAGGCCCATATATCAGTCCGGTTGCAGGCCCATTAAACTTAGAACTGTTTCTTGAGTTTAATATTTATTAATTAATATTTAAACATCGCATGTTAAATGATTAATTTAATAAACAAGTAAATTATCATCCGATGATTAATTCACTTGGCCTTCTGATCATGAACATCACCAAACACTACCTCATGATCCCAGAAGATATAAGGGATATTGTTCCCTTCAATTGAACCTTTCCGTCTGTAGATGCCGCACAGATATAATCCTTCACTCATGCAATGTCCCGATAACGCAAGGGTATGGTTTTATAGTCAAACCCTCTATCGCATTATCCAGATGGATTCCAGTACACAGTTAATATCTAGAAAGACATCTCTTTCATTTGACCATGGCCAGGGATTTCTGTGTACACATCCATGGGACATTCTCTCTCCAGTCTTATACCAAGAGTGAGTGATCCCTTGTTGTTCACTCAATTACCTTCGCAAGCTTTCCACTGTATCTGAAAGACCGATTATGGTGGACTTAATAGTTAAAGCCCACGAGTCAGAGAATCAAGATACAATGGTCCACAAACAAGGTATCGTTGGTGACTCAGGCCTAAGGACCAACTGTGCTACTGCAACGATTGAATTCCCTGGTTGACTAATAGGTATAATTACCATCCAGGAATTCTTATTTGGGTCTGTTCAGTGAACTCATTCTCTAATGAGCACCCACTTGTTTGTCTTAGTGTCATCACACGAGTGAATGTGAGATCATTCACCCTCATCACATGAGCAGACATAACTTGTGTCGATCTTATCGGATATTTAATGTCCATCTCAAATATTCTATGATCGAGAACTGTTTTAAGACAATTGCCTTAGGATATTGATCTCACTATCATGATCTCATCATGATTCAATATCCTATACCTTTGTCTATGGACCTTCATTACGATAGTCGTTTGCGAGAACTATTAAATGAAGAAATAAATGCCTTTATTAATAATCTGAACTAGAATGTACAATGATTGGCTATGAGGCCACCCAATTCTAACAGTTGCGAGAGAGTGGAAGAAGAAGAAAGATGGAGGGAGTCGGATGCCATCCTCCACACTTATATAAAATGTGAAGAAATTACAATTATATCCTCTAATTATCCATTTAGACCTCCCAACCCTTATATGCATAATTGGCCGTCTAAAATCTACTATTTTAAGATAGTGCCCTGATAGATCCAATCATAATCTCATTAACTAAAATCACTAAGAAGTTGTCCATTTAATAGATCCAACTACTTCTAATTGGTCCAAGCCTACTAAAAGATAAAACTAGGTCTAAAACACACAAATTTACAATTAATCCATCTAATTGGGCATAAAACACATACAAGTTATTAAAACGTCATTTAACTCAAAATAAATTGACTTAATAGGATTAAGCTGGTTCAATCACGATCAAACTTAGTCAAAGCTAATAAATTGGTTTAAAAATCGTAAACAGGAGGATTGGGGTCTTATAATTCTAATTTAACCTTTTAAGGAAATAAGTAAGCAGAATAAAATTTCATTCAATTCTGGATGTTCAAAAAATACAATTACAACAATTGAAGATCAAAATATCCAATCAAATAATAACATATTTGATTAAAATGATCAAACAATTGTATGATTTTTATTTGGATTGTTTTTTTGATATCCATCCCTATAAACAAAGTGAGTTTAAAATAAGTCCATGTATCTTACATATTTTGATATTAGTTCTCCTATATTTGAACTTCTTAATTTTTAATCAGTACGGTTCGCTTCCATCACTTTTTCTTAACTCTATCATAGTTAATATGAATTTAAGCTTAACTTACTCTGAAAATGTCATGCATAGAATTTGAATTACTTTGGCATCCGGCGCTACATCGGCTACTGATGCACTTAAATACAATAATAATTTTTTTAGGTGACCGCAAACATGTCCTACGTGCCCATATAATTTGATCTCTGATCGGACAATCTAAAAAAATTAAAAATTATTATTAGGCTTGACCAATTAAGGTGTTTCTTTACTGTTCATTAAGGCTCAGTCTTTGATTTTCTAGAGTCATTTAAAATATTTCCGTTTGTTTTAACAATGGTCTGCATAATATTTCACGAATATTTGTGTATTTTAATAATTCTTAATTGAAAAGATTTATTACTAAATTATATTAGGTTTATAAAGACTAATATCAAAATATGCAAGATACAAAGATTTATTTCAACTTTGTTATGTTTATAGGGATCGGTATCCAAAAAGCCCTTTTATTTAATGTCTTAAATGAAAGAGGTCGGATATTCCATTATTCCATCTTAATTGTTCAAATTATTTTTTATTTCAACATTTTTTTTACCAAATAGTAGGCTAAAATACTCTATAGTGTGGTTATTCACCTGATCATGCATGGAAAGAATACAAGGGAGGATGTGTACGTACGGTATATTCCAATAATTGCGTTTCATCAGAGGCATGCTTTTGGATATAGGTGTCTACGGTTTGATTTATTTTAATTTTTTTAAAAAAATTATATAACCTAAATTAAATAAAACAGACCAAAAACCATAGATTTTGAAATCAAATCAAACCAAACCAAAATAATTCATTTTAGTTCGATTTAATTTAGTTAGCCTTTGTAGTGAATCCTGGGTTCTCGGATAAGGCTAACAATTTTAGCCACATGTATAATGTTAAATAATTTGTGTAAGTTTATAAAGATTAAAGGTGCTATTTAATGATTCCAATTGACTTTCTAATAGATGATTTATATAATATGAGATAATTTTATTTATTTCACAATATAATAATTTATTTTATTTTAAAAGGGAAGATCATATTCCTCTTTAACAGTTGAGGTTAGATGAAGAGCACTATGCTGCACCTTATAGGATGAAGGATGATGAATCTAATGTTCCTCTTACTTTAAGTTAAGATGATCGTATTAGCCCTTACATTTTATGAATTTACTTAGATATACAAAATAATTATAAAAGATTTACAATTAACTTGTATTTTTATATAATTTAATTTCAATTTGGTCTGATTTATGGATAGTAAAAGTTTGTGAACCCAACTAATTATTATTGATCAGGTTTGAGCAGGTAAAGCCCTAAAGGCCCAAGAAATCCATCCCTGGACGAACTTGTGAGGCCCGGCTCAAGAAGGCCAGACCGCAGTCCAATTAAGCAACCAACGTCATCGAGAAACGTAGGAACATTAAAGATTTGACCACCCGAGGAACCTATGAGGCCATGGGCATGCCTTGCCTATCTCGACCATCAAGAACCAAGGACCCATTAGTCCTCAAAAAGTTTGGAAGGCCGTAGGTCCACTGACGTGCCTCTACACGTGGGAATGCCACACGTCGCAATCTACCAATCGTGCCGAGCCTCAAGATGAAAGATGTTATTATGAAAATCTATATCATGAGATATGAAATAGATCAGACCTCACCGTCAACGCAAAGACCCGCTCCTTAATTAAGAATTAGACCCCACTAACTAAGAATAGACATGACTTGACTTTTCAGGACTTTGCATGGTGCCTTCGTAGCGCTTGACCCTATGACGTGTGCCCTCCCCCTCAAGGGTTTGTGTTCATTTTCACTTAGGTGGAGGGATCTTATAAAAGTCACGTTCCTTCTTCTCTAGATACATTACAACCCTATCGAACAATGTCTATTTTTTTATTAGCTTTTTTTTAAGACAAATTAACTAGACATCAGACAGTTAACTCTAGTTAAGTCCGAGACGCCCCACCTCCCCAACGGGAAAGGAGGCTCTGAGAGGGCTTGATATTGTTGGTTGAGCTATCTGCCTGATAACCATCGCACTCGTCCGTCGGTCCACCATGGACTCCACTGGATTTGTACCTCAATTTCGATTTCAGATTAAATCAAATAAAATGAAAATATTTTATTTGATATTTCGGTTAGAACAGAACACCTCTACTTTTCGATATCACCGTAATAAGAGTATTCACACAAAAGTCCATTTCACGACGTCAAATTTGCAACTTTTCGCTTTCACCAGACCACATACAGATGGAGCTCAAATATAAGCAAGCTTGTAAGATTTCTCCAAATCAAACCTCACAAACCGCAGCCAAACACGCTCAAAATCTCGGAACAAGCACCCAAAAGACCATCCCCACAACAGCACACCACCACCAGCGAGCTTGCCGAGAACCCCTCACGGCATGCGAGAAGCCCCCGAAGAGGACGGTGGGGTCGCCGGTCCCGTCGGGGGGTGGCGACGGAGTTGTGGGTTGGACAGAGGAGGGGGGTGCTCCGGCGGCGCCGGGTGCAGGGCTAATGTTCACATGAAGCCTCATACCCCCGAAACAGTGGGAGGGCACCCCGCAGATGAAGTACCGGTGCCCGGGCGCGGTGAGGGGGATCGTCGTGTTCCCGCCGGCGCTGGTCCGGATGGCGTTGGCCGTGCTGCAGTTGTCGAAGCCGCTCTTGTCCACCTCGTTCACGGTGTGGTATGACGAGTACTGGAACACTGCACGCCGAGAGTTCCAAGAAAGATTGAATTTTTCGTTAGTAAAAGTGTAGAGAGAGAGTATACATAGAAGGAAGAGAGAGAGAGAGAGAGAATTACTGAGAATATCGCCCACGGTGAAGTTCTTGTCGAGGGGCCACTTGTCGAGGTCGGCGCTGATGTCCCACCCTGCTGTGTCTCCGACGCCGTACAAGGTGGCTGCTCTCGCCGGCACAGCGCAGAGAACGGCGAGGGTGCAAAGGACGAGCGCAGGGACGGCAGACATGGTGGAGAGGGGCGGGACGCCGAGATGTAGTCGCAGGAAAAAGTTTTATATCCGCCGGGGCTTCTGGCTAAGCAGTAGCTAACCTACTCGACCTCCCTAGTCGCTACCTTTGTCTCTCTCTCCTTCTCAGTTTGCCTACTCCAACGATCGAAGGTATGCCCATTTTGCATATAACTTCAAAGATCTTCTGTATATGCGTATAGCTTAAGTGAGATTTCAAAACGTGTCCAACACAAAGATTACAACGTCAAGCAGAAGAAAGAAACTCTCCATTTCTTGGAACACCTAACAAATAATAAGTTAACAGGGAGGTGATGGCAAATATATAAAAAGATCAGACGGGGCATCTGCACGTACAATTAAGTTCGTTAATTAAATGGTGTATGTGACCAAACCTTTTCTCTCTTTTTTTTCCCTTTCTGGCTAGGATTGGGTGTGGTAGGTGCATCAGAGATGGAGTTAGATCCCGTTGGTTTGGCAGTTTAGCTGTTTCCCTAACATGGGTACTTCGTAGCTTGCCTGTCTTAATTAGAATACTAATGGGTATCGATGCCCACAAGGGGCAGGAAATCGTGGATAAGATGGGAAGGTGAGATACCTTCAACCAGGAATTTACCAAGGTGGTCAAACTACCATGCAGTTGGGAACTGCATGGTACCGCCCCACTCTCCACGTTTCTCTCTTCTTTTGAATTTTAATTGAGAGAAAGAGAAGGAGGGAGTTCAAGACTTGCGGTTCTAAGCGCAAACCACTCCTTTCTCCGCTGGTTCCCTCCCATTGTTTGAATTAGAGAGATAGGGGAGTAAATAGAGAGAGAGAGAGAGAAACGCATGGGCATGCAAAAGAATTGCCGCAAGTTTCTTCTCTCCCCCAATTGCCTTTCTCCCTCCTCCTTTGAATCTTCTCTCCGAAGTGCTGCTCCCCAACGACCCATCACCAAGTGGTCTTAGATTTGGTGCGTGGAACTCAAGGAAGGATCCCTCCTCATGGTCCCTTCCTCATCTGCTCGGGCAAGGTATAAATCCTCACCCATCACCATAATTCTCCTCCATGTTAGCTTCCACTCGTCTTTGTAAATATTATTTACGCATGGAGAATTGTCTACACTGGTATCAGAGCCACGTTACGAAGATACCATGGTGAGATTCCCCATCCAAAAGATCAACCCCGTGGTGGCCTCGTCGAGTCGGATGCCTCCCATGGTGATCCTCAGAGATGACGAATTGGAGGTGGAATCCGATGGGCTGACAGACTACGATGAAGAGTCCTCAAGTGACGTCCTAGCGCGCGTCCAGCGTCGACTTACAGCATCGGAATATCATGCATACTTCAGGCGGCTTTGGAGCGCGCATTCGGAATGCGACCAACTATCTGAGACAGAGTGCGACAGATGACCAGGTCCTGTCCGACGCCCACAAGGAAGACGAAGTCACGAACGGAGAGGTAGACGGCAGCCCGCCAAGACGAACGACGTCAGAGAGAACCCTGCGTGGGGGCGCCGGGGCCTACGCCCCAGTTAGGGGAGGGGCTGGCACCCGTGCCCTAGCGTGGGATGCCCGCACCTAGGGCTGTCAACGGTTCGGGTCTGGGTAGACCCATGCCCAAAGTGAATAGACCCAGACCCGGTTCAGACCCAATAAAGATAATGGGTAAATGGGTTGGGTCTTGGACCCACTTCTTATTTATTTGATGTTGAAAGATAAATGGGCCTGGTATAGAATTTATTTATCTTAAATATCTCTGTGTCGGATAATTTGGTTTGATTTTAGGTGTAAATTCCAAGAAATTAGCCCATAAATTTTTGCAATGTATGACAATAGAAAGTTTAATGGGTAAACGGGTATACCCAGACCTATAACTAACGGGTCCAAACGGGTCTGTTAACGGGTCTGGGCCCATTTTGACAGCCCTACCCGCACCCCTGGCTGGGGTGGGCCTGGCGCTCGCACCCCATGCTGGGGGGCGCCAGGGGGCGGTTCCAGCACATGTGCTCCATAGTGAGGAACATGTGCCACGCGGGCGCAAACCGTTTTGGGCCGCACGGCCTCATCATGTTCGTGCCCATGCACGGACAAGATTCGGCCCAGTTCGTGGGTGTCCTAGAGCACCGCTTCTGGATCGCCGTGGTCCTTTGGGGGCTAACGGCCGAGGTGTTGATCCACATCACGACCGTATTGGTTGGACCCGCGACTAGTCAGGTAGTTCTTCAGTTAGACCCATTTCAAATTCTCCATATGACAATGAACGAAGAAATTGAAGTGGAGATTAGGGGATTTTAGAAAATACTTTGTGTTAATTATGCTTCAAACTACGTCAGGCTGTTACTTTCTTAATTTAGTTAACGTTCAATGTAGTTTGTTTAATATTTCTTGAAGAAAGTTGAAGAATGAATTAATTTTATTGGCGTTAAGTGATTGTGATAATTGTAAGAAAATCGACTTCCATAAAATTATTTGTCACATGAATTATTCGATATTGATGTTGATGTGAATGAATTATTCGATAAATATTTTAACGTACATAATGCCAATAACAATACTTATAAAATTGATATTTATTCACGTTGTTAATTAATTAATTAAGTTTATGCATGTTTATGTAATCATTTTATTATTTATCATATTAGTTTAGCGGCAATAGTTTTCTTTAAATCAATAGTTTATAAATATGCAATTGTTTACTTAATTAATATGCATAACCACATTTGCTACCCTGTTATTTAAATGATCGTGCTATAAGTTAAAAGTAAATATTTTCACATGATCATTTACATGCGAACGATCTATTAATGATAACAAGAATTTGATAGATTTTGACTTGCACAAATATCATGGAATATAGTTATATTTTGTTGAAAATGATTATCAATTTGTAGAATTTAGAGTGTGATAATTGATAATTCATATTATTTTCATGATATAAAATATGAATATGCAATTTTTTGTCATAGTTGGCTAGAATGAGAGATATAAGTTGTCCTCTCATTGTAAAATTTGCTCGAAATCATTCTAATAAAATTGAATTATCTTAAATTTATTAGGAGATGATTATAGTATCATAGATTTATATTTTGATCCCCATTATTAAGACAACATTTATTAGTTTGAATTTTTTAGGCAAAATAAAGATGTGTAAACAATGTCAATTTAGCTCTCTATATTCGTTTTATGTAGTGAAATATAATGGCCAGTAAGAACCTAATAGTTGATTTGACCAAGGATGATAAGTTAAACGGTACGAACTATGACATTTGGCACCACAAGATCCAATACATGCGAAACGGGTAGGAATTGCTTGAACATCTTACTACCGCCATGTCACTGTTTGAGGAGGACAAAATTACTAAGCATTATCTGGACCAAGAGGCCTACTGACTGTGGTTCAATAAGGATTATAGCGCGTACTTTATGATGCTAAATAGTATGCAGAACGACTTTATTAGCGAGCTTGAGAAATTTTAGACTACCAAAGACATGTGGGATCATTAAAGTTTCAATTTGGTGGAACTTCGACTACACGATTGCGAGCTCTAGTTCTTAAGTTTGAGACTTAACGTAAAGACCAGTGCCATACCACAATTGAACACCTCAGGGTGATGTCAGTATGATCCGAGACTCGAAGGCAATAGGCCATGATTTTACTGATGAGTAGTAGGTACTAGCGGTGATCTTATCATTGTCATATTCATGGGACTATATGAAACAAATCCTCACTCGCAACGAAAATATCAAGATTTTTTCCTGATATTTCTCGTCATGTGGAGTTAGAGGCCGAGCGCGAAGAAGTTGTGCGCGCCACTATCCTAGTCACCAAGGGAGGCAGACATTAAGGTAGGAAGGGCCCCAAGAAGTTTCTCAAGCATAGAGAACGGACACTGAAGCGCCATCACTGGAGCAAGTAAGGTGGAAAGAGAGACAAGTCCAAGGTGAAGTGCTACAATTGTGATAAGCTGGGACATTTTGTTTGTGAATGCACTGAGACAAAAGATTTTCCTATACCCGTGCTCTCTTTATGTATATATTTATTCTCATGTCTTAGTCACTCGAACTTATTCTGAGTGAATTGTTGATTTAGGAGCGACCAAACATGTAACAAGAGATTGAAACAGGTATTAAGATTATCGTTAATATTATGAGGGACGTAAAGGGTGTACATGGGTAACAAGACCAGTGAGGAAGTCTTAAGAGTTGGTGTGTACTAGCTCAGGCTGAGAATTGATCTTGTGTTGATGTTATACCACATTCTTTGTACGTTGAGAATTCAGCATAATCTTTTGTCAGCCTCATCTTTGTTATCCCTAGTATTTGCTCTTGTTCTCGTAGGAAGTAGCATTGACATTTATTTAAATGACGTGTTGTATGGACATGCAGTATTATGTAATGGTTTGTTAAATTATATGTTGAAATGAATAGTACTATTTCTTCTATATCGTATGTGGCTAATGATAACAACCTTAATTATGAGACATGGCAAGCTAGCCTAGGAAATATAGGACATGATAGAATGATCAAGTTAGTTTGAGAAGGCCTATTAGGCTTACTCGCTAAGGTCAATTTACCTGTATGTAAATCGTGTTTGGCTAAAAAAGCGTGTCGAAAGTAAAGGGTAAAAGGGCCACTGAACCATTAATTTCCTCCAACATATCATAGTTAGTGAAGATCTTCCTACTAGTGGAGTCACCAATGCCATTCTCTCAGTTATCCAAACACCCATAATCTCTTTCTCAGATAAACACTTGGCTCCCTCATAATATCGGTCTTTTCCCTTATGCTAGACCATCATGCTCAATGGTTGCTTAGTGGATTGCATCTTGCTTGATATTGGTGCCTCGATTAATGTCTATCCACTCAAAACCTTCAAGAAGATAGGTATCGATCAAGACAAGATTGAGTCCACCTCAATGATGGTCTTAGCTTATGATAACTCTCAATGACCAGCCGATAGTAAGATCTTACTTCAGTTGGAAATTAGGCCAGTAGCCATTATCTCTGAATTTTACATCCTTGATTTTAATCCTATATATATAATGTCATTTTGGGAAGACGGTGGATGGATCAAACTTTAGCAGTACCTTCCACCAATCATCCATACTATAAATTTTCATACAATGGGAAGATCGTTAAGATCAAAAGCACTCCTTATATTGAGTCTTTGGATTTGTGACAACTAAACAAATCATGTCCATGACCACTTCTAGAAAAGGGAAGGAGCCCGTTCTTTCATCGGTCAACTCTCAACCCAAAGCCTTGCCTAATATAGGATGGCGGCTCATGGATAAAATGGGATACAATTCAAGCTCTGGACTAGATAAAGATGAACAAGGGATTCGAGAACCCATTTCTAAAATTCCAATTGTTGGAGGGTTTGGATTGGGGTACTAACCAATTGAACAAGTTGAAGAATCACAAGAATGGACTATTTCGGATCACTTTATAACGAAGGTACGGGTATCTCCGAGGGTGGATCACCTTGAGGACGAGTTGAAGGAAGAAACAAGCAATGATGTTCAAGGGAAGGATAAGTTTGGAGATGATTTTGGTATACAACTATTGTGCTCCGAACCAACCATTCCACAAATGGGTTCTTCTTAGTAAGAAATGATCTGACGCCCGTCACATTCATCTCCTTTCTATTCCATCCACCTTTCCTTCCTATGATTCCACCACTAGTCGTGGCATATTCCTTTGAGTGTTTCATGCTCGAAGTCCATGACCACAAAAGAAAAGTCCCACTCTTGAATGGGAGGATGTGAAATCACCATCGAAGAGTCCACGTGCTGGGGCATCTCCACTACCATCGGATCTTTGTCTCAAGGACCCATTCTTCTCTCTTCAGTAAAAGATCCAACTCACTCTCAGCTTGGGAGCCTTCTACATAGTAACTTAGGGATTAGAATAGCTTCATCTTTGTCTAAGGGTTGTAGGGATAAGTAAGTTCCTTCCTTTTTAGTCCAAGAGTTAGCAAGTAGGTGTAGATATTTGAAAAAAGTCGAAGAATTTCTTCAGATAAGAGTCATCTCCGAGCTAGAAAAGCCAATAGAACATGAATCTTGCAATGATGGTCTAGGTGTATTTGAGCTTAGTGAAGATGAGGATGAAGGACGATGACTTGGCCAAACCATTTGTGAGTGGGATGAAGAGGTTCGATGACTCTTTGTCAACCATCAATGAACCCATCAAAGAAGTTAACCTCGACACTGAACAGGACCCGAAGCTAGTACTAATTAGTGCCAAATTGAGTAACGAAGAAAAACAATCCATTGTCACTGTACTCAGAGACTATCTTGATGGGCTTGTATGGTCATATGCAGACATGTCCGGGTTAGACACGGAACTAGTAGAGCATTGACTTGTCCTCAAACTTGACGCCAAACTAGTGAAACAAAGTTGAGACTATTACAACTAAAATTAGCACTTAATGTTAAGGAAGAGGCTGACAAATTACACAAGGCCAAGTTCATCTGAGTAGTACTTTATCCTAAGTAGGTAGCCAATATCATCTCCGTAGCTAAAAAAGATGGAAGGATTAGGATCTGTATAGATTTCTATAACCTCAACCAAACTTGTCCAAAGGACGAGTTTCCACTTCTTTATATAAACTTATTAGTCGATAATATTACTGGGTACGAAATTGTAACGACCCGCGACCGTATAATCGGGGATCCGATTACTAAATGGATATCGAATCATTAAAATTAGGAGTCAAATCAGAATCTCAAATAAGTCTGAGAAATAAATGATAAATTAAGCTAAACATTCTTCACAGCATCGAACTGTGAAGAAAGTGCAGGAATTAAATTATTACAGTCTGACTCGATTCAACAAATAATTACATAGTTCACAACTAAAAAGAAATAATTATGCGTACAGGCCTAAAATAAAAGTACAACTACGTCAAGGCATACCTCGAAAATGGCTGCTGACGCAACCCGAGACGAAACCCCACAACTACTACGCCTGTCCAAAACCCTCACCTAAAACCGAAGAGAGTGAGTCACACTAGAATAGACTTAGTAGGGATCCCTCGATCCCTACCTCCCGCGCACGCGAAGATATGTGCAAGTAAAGCGATAAATAAATCACACGTCCACCGTAAGAAACGCACAAGAAGCTACCAAGTCAATCTGGAAAACACTGACCAACTAGGATGGAATAGCAATCCCTCGGATAGCACGTTGGCTACTCCTACCTATCTAGCTCTAGGTGGTTCTGCCTCCTCCCAGCTACGAGTGACACTCCGAAGTGTACCACTCCCACAGTGGTACTAGCTACTATCCTAAGGTACACCAGGTGACCTCGCCTCCTAAGCACCACCTTGTCACTCTCACACCGACACTACGTCACTCCCACACTGACACAAGGTGTCAAATGCTAACAACTGTCACTCTAGGTCCACGATTGCATAAACAAGACACAATGCGATTCCAAGCACATGAAAATCTCCGCCCCAATGTATGATTTCAAGTATGCATATAACAAGATTGTCTAACTGTAGACACGCTAATTTTGACATCATTTTAAGTAAATTTCATGTCATATAATAATGCCTAAAAATGGTCAGATATTTATTCCTTAGTTAATTTTTATTAATCTTTCTAGATTAATTATCTAAATGACGTCGATCAGATAGACATAATTTAAGTTTATTAATGAAATTCATTTTTAACTCAGATTTTTAATCAAATATAAAAAATTCTAAAAGACATCGACCTATGAAGACGCCATTTAGGATTTAATTCTTATTTTGATTTTTAATCTGATTTTTAATTAATTTATTAATAAACTAAAAGACGTATGTCTTTCACGACGTCATTTAGATTTCCTAAACCATTTATGTTTCTTCTTTCCGATGTTTATCCTTATCTTAATTAAGTTAAAAGACGTCTCTCATGGGCGACGCGTTTTAGTTAATTACAGATAATGATGAATTAAGCTGTGTTTATCTATTTCTTGGTTGGATTGTCTTCAAACTCTTTCATGTTAATCTGTAAGTAACCGCGGATGCATGAACTTAAGTCTATAAATACACAAGCTTATGAAGAAAAAAAAGTTAAGGATTTTAAGAAAGAGACATCGTCTAAACGCTGAAGGATCGAGGCGCTGCTACTACTTCCAGGAGTCTTGAAGCAAGCTTCATCCTCTCTTCGTCCTTTCTTCATCTATTCAAGAACCAAGGCTTTCCATGGGCCATCCAACTTAGTTCTTAATCAATTTCTTCATCTTTTTCATATTTCCATCATATTAGTTCATAATCTCTCATCATGTCACTCTATGCAACACACACTCACTAGCATTATTTTCTAATCCATCTGTTAAGGAGTTTCAAAGACCACAAATAAGTGAGTTCATTTGTTTAAGTTGCATAATTGAAATTATTATTAGGATAGATACAACCACTATTTGAGTTATTATTGTTCTTTTCCTCTTTCTTTCTACTCTTTGCAAGGTACAAAGAAGATCAAAAAGTAGGGATCAACAAGGAAATCTGGACGATCCTTAAAGCCCAATAAGCATTCAAAGCAAAAACAAAGTCCAAAGGGCTTTTTTTCTTCAGCCGGCTGAAGGAAAAGAATCAAGAACTTCAACATCTCCCACATCCAAAACAGGTAAGCGATCAATCTTTATCTTTTGAAACTTTTTAGTCAAAAGTTTCTGACGATCACATAATTTTTAATAGGTTTATTTGTCACATAACTAACAAAATTTTCATGATAATCACACATCACTATTTGAGAACTCACAGCTTTTTGGCGATCACAGTGAGACTTGGTCTCGCCATCTTTTAAATCTTTGTTCTTGCTTTTATCAATCGGGCACCCACGGTGCATCACCTGTGTCCCTCGGACACGCCCTCACCGATCGGTGAGTTTTTAGTTTAATTGTTATTCTCACGTGCACCACGTGCACACCCTTGTGGCAAGATCTTGCCTTCCCTGTTTGATTGATTGAAGAGTTGTGATTGTGATAAAAAGCATGTGTGATTGATTGAATATTTTAGTTGTTTACATGATTGATTGAATATTTTAGTTGTCTACCTCAACCCTAGGGACGGTCCTAGACTCTCTATCTAGACTAGAGACTTCTATACCTAGCAAGGCCTCCGCCAATCCACGGTAGTCGAGGTAAGTCACCCCGCTTACCGTCCGGCCCTCTACCCTCAGGTCGGTGATCCTGGCGACATCCTCCAGACTTGGGACCATGTGGCCCCAGGACATTAGAAATGCTCAACTCTCGGAGTCCCAACGCTCCCTGAGCGCCTACAGCAGCACCAAATCGAGCCAGAAGGACTCGATCTCCAGAATCTCCGCAAACCCCATCTGGCGCAGGCGCGCCTTCTGGAAGTCTGGGAGCCCTCTGTAAGTACCTACGACTAGATCCCATGATATGCGGGCCCTCATTGTCCCCTGCAAACAATTCAAGAAAATTTCATCAGTCAATGGACATAGAAAATCAATAAAATATTTTAACTGAAAGGCGTCGACTATGATGGACGCCCATTGAAAGGCGTCCACATATCTTGACGCCATTTAATCTGATTTTCTATTCTAATTAAAAATGAAATTTTGATCTGAATGGCGTCGGACCATGGCGACGCCCTTCGAAAGGCGTCACCTAGTCTGGACGCCATTCAAATCCGATTTTTGGACTTTTTCTAAAAGTCCCGTTCTCCCTCCTCCTTCATCCCATCTATCACATTCATAAGAAAACTTACCAAATGGAGGTCGCCCTCCACTTCTTCTCCTTCCGTCGCGGGTGGAGCCTCTTCCTCTTCCAAGAAAGCCGCCACCGCCACGAGGTCGGCCGGCGCCTCTTTAGGGACTTCTTCCATCGCTACCACCGAGAGGGAGGCGGTTCGTCGGCGCCTCTTTAGGGACTTCTTCCATCGCTACCACCGAGAGGGAGGCGGTTCGCCGGCGTTTCACGACCGCCATGGCCTTGTTAGATCCTCCGCGTTCCATGAAGGGTGAGAAAGAGGGAGAAAAACTCGAGTTTGAAGGTGGAAGAATAAGATAAAGAGAGAGAGAGAGAAGGGAAAGGAAGAGAGGGAGATGGCCGGCAATGTAAAGAGATCGCCAGAGAGGCTCGTAGATCGCCAGAGTCGAAGAAGATCGCCGGAATGCAAGAGAGAGAAGAGAGTTTGGGAAAATAAGGAAGGAAAGCTCGGGCTCGCGCAGTTCTGTTTGGAAAGTCTAAAACGCGTCGATGAACAGCGACGCCATTCAGTGCACTTAAACTGAGGCGGCAAAGAAAAAATTTTAAAATTCTTAAAAGGCGTCCACATAAGAGGACGCGTTTCAGGTTAAACCGTCAATTCTGGTCAGAGCCGTACAAAGCATGATGATTAAACACGTCTACACCACATGACGCGTTTCAGTGGATTAATCACAGAATTAATGGCAGAATTCTGTGGAAAAGTAAGAGAGAGAATTGAAAGGCGTCTACCTGTAAGGACGCAGTTTAAGCATAAATGCAATTTTAAGGATTAATCTTTAGTTTTTTGGAAAATGATTTTTTATGGATATGATAATCCTCTATTTGTTTGTTGAAAAGATTTTACACGATGATTGAAGTCAATATTCCATAATGTAATTATAAGTTCAGTCGCTTCAAAATCTTCATCGGATTCCAAGGCATGCTTCTTGATTGGAGATGTATGGGAAAACTCAGGGAGTTCATAGCGAGGCAGCCTGAGTTGAGTATGACATTGATGAGAATTGTACATAACGAACTCAGTAGCCCCAATCAGTTTAAGTTCTGCACCCGCTGCATGGCGTACTTGAATTGGTTTTCCTACAAGAGTAAGTGGTCCCACCCATATGATGGTATTGTCCTCAGATAAGCTCGTCAATCAGCTCGAGTCTTGAGTTCGAGCACTCGATTGATCATTCTCTCATTGAATTTCACAATATTAGAAATATGGAAGATATGACTATTCTGATATATTTGAGACGGTCTTGCAGAATTCATAGTGTGGTATTTAAACTTGAAGTGCAACTCAACTCACAGATTGAAAAGAAGCATGCAACCATAAGGGGGCTGACCTGTAGATGCTGCAGAAAGCCCACTGTAGAGATAGGCTAGAATCGCTGTGCTGATTTGTCTTCCCTCAAAGATCTTGCAGATTGCGTTGACTTGATCATCCTCCAGTATGTTGTCTTGGGCAGGAAAGAACAGAGCTCTAGCTAGGCACGTGGTGAATGCTTTCATCACGTTCTCAGTATCATCCTCTCTAAGATCTTCAATCTCGTACAAAGTCCACTCTGCTAGCTTAGTAAGGTAATTCCTTTCTTAGTAAGACATCCTTTAACTTTTTTTGGATCCTTCGTGATCTTCATTAACAATTGTTGACCTGTAACATTTTTCCTCATCAAAGCCATCTTATTCAGCATCACTTCATTATTGTTCAACTTGATCTTAGGAAGGCCCAATAGGAGTTCGGCCTCTTCAAGAAGAATAGTGGATTCAAATTCAGAAAAGAGAAAAGTATAGGTTTGAGGATGCCACAATTCAATCAAGGCAACCATAGCCGCCCAATCCACATTTGAACTCTTGTAATGCTTTGCATAGATTACTAGACCTTGGATATTCCACTTGGAAACAAAAGCTTATATGGAAATAGTAATACTTTTAGCAAGCTTACGAATCCAAGGAAGGGATGTGAATTTTCTTGGGCCGGGAAACGAAGGATATGCCTAGAAGAATAAAAAGGGAGAGTTGCTATGAAGAACTTGAAGAACATGGAGAAAAAAGGAAATTGAAGAAGAAGGATTGAAGGAAGAAAGGATTTAGCTTACTTGGAAGTTAGGATCTCTCCCACTAAGATGATCCTTCACAACATAGAGCTTCTCTAACGTCTTATTCATCCTCTTGCTTGAAGAATCCATCTTGTTCTTGAGCTTCTTCTTCTTGAAACCTTGAAAACCTTGATTTTCTTTGAACTTTAGAGAGAATTCTCTATCTTGATCTCTAGATTAGGGTTGGATTTGCCTTGATACAAGTTAAGGAACCTTATATAGAGAGATTTGCGAAGTTGAAGAGGCTTTTCCAGATTGGAGAAGGGATGTGCATGGAGAGAGTTGGAATCCGGATTGAAGACAGCTAGAACCTGTTTCTGCGACTTAAAAGGCGTTGTTGAACAGCGACGTGGTTCGAATGAACTTAATGGCGTCAGCGCGACACGATGGGTTTCAGGGTTTTCTGTTATTTACCCGAAATTTAATGTTTATCTATATTTTGATACTTAATTAAATACTTGCTTGGAGTTACTGATGATTTTTAAGTGCAGTAAATTCAAAGAAATGATTGCAAAGTTGAAAATTTCAAGAAGATCCCATTGTGGGAGTTTATGAGTCCCGATTGTGGCTAAAAAGACAGTTATCTCTATCCCTTGTACTCTTTCATGTAATTAATTTGCATTAGCATTACTATATATTAAATATTTATTAGACTATATCAAGGACCTTGTGATTTTGATGAAACTGGAATTTGAGTTCTCCTCTAACAAAAACAGTAATAATTCCAGAGAATTCTTGATCGCACGGATAGGCCGTTGGATTGTTAATTAGTGAGGATGATGATTCCGCTTTTGTGAAATAGTGCGTGGATAAATGAGCTTCGGCTTAGCACTGAATTGCAAGAATTGGTATATTGACTCATTAATGACAATTTAACAATATTATCCTTGATTAATTTATATTTTATTTGATTTTATATTTTTCTTTTAGCCCAGCATGCATCATGTAGGACTTTGATATAATTATGATAAAAATTAATTATTAATTAAGTTTTAGACTATTGATTAAATAAATTCTAACATGATATGAAATATTCCATTCTGAAATGAGTATCTTGATTATCTTTGAGGTTCGCTTAAAGATATCTATGGAATTCTATCATTTCTTGGATTTTTTATCTCAAATATTCTTGTTTTCTTTTAAGATCCATCATGGTTGCAGCACGTCCACATTAGCTGACAATCGCTCCCCATGATGAAACCTGCAGGGTTTGTGACCTAGGGTACATCCCAATCTGTGGAGGTTGATCGACCTTATTTTATTTCCTTGTCTATCTCATCCAGACATGATCGATTCCATTGATCTATTCGAGTTATCTTCATTGATAATTTTGAGAAAAATTCCAATCATGTGATGTTGAGAGCGTGTCTCATCACACCTTGGTATCACATTTTTAGTACATTTCATTTTTTTTCACTCCCTTGTAAAGTCGATGCCAAGGTGAGGCAGCTGTAGACACGCTAATTTTGACATCATTTTGAGTAAATTTCATGTCATATAATAATGCCTCAAAATGGTTTGATATTTAATCCTTAGTTAATTTTTATTAATCTTTCTAGATTAATTCTCTAAATGACATCGGTCAGATAGACATAATTTAAGTTTATTAATGAAATTCATTTTTAACTCAGATTTTTAATCAAATATGAAAAATTCTAAAAGACGTCTACCTGTGAAGACGCCATTTAGAATTTATTCTTATTTCGATTTTTAATCTGATTTTTAATTAATTTATTAATAAACTAAAAGATGTCTGCCTTTCACGATGCCATTTAGATTTCCTAAATTGTTTCTGTTTCTTCTTTCCGATGTTTATCCTTATCTTAATTAAGCTAAAAGACGTCTCCCATGGGCGACGCGTTTTAGTTAATTACAGATAATGATGAATTAAGCTGTGTTTATCTATTTCTTGGTTGGATTGGCTTCAAACTCCTTCATGTTAATCTGTAAGTAATCGCGGATGCACGAACTTAAGTCTATAAATACACAAGCTTATGAAGAAGAAAAAGTTAAGGATTTTAAGAAGAGACATCATCCAAATGCTGAAAGATTGAGGCGCTGCTACTACTTCCAGGAGTCTTGAAGCAAGCTTCATCCTCTCTTCATCCATTCAAGAACCAAGGCTTTCCAGGGGCCATCCAACTTAGTTCTTAATCAATTTCTGCATCTTTTTCATATTTCCATCATATTAGTTCATAATCTCTCATCATATCACTCCATACAACACACATTCACTAGCATTATTTTCCAATCCATGTGTTAAAGGGTTTTAAATACCACAAACAAGTGAGTTCATTTGTTTAAGTTGCATGATTGAAATTATTATTGGGATAGATACTACCACTATTTGAGTTCTTATTGTTTTTTCCCTCTTTCTTTCTACTTTTTACAAGGTATAAAGAAGATCAAAAAGAAGGAATCACCAAGGAAATCTGGACGATCCTCAAAGCCCAATAAACATTCAAAGTTAGAAGGACTCTTTTTCTTCAGCCGGCTGAAGGAAATGAATCAAGAATTTCAACATCTCCCACGTCCAAAACAGGTAAGCGACCAATCTTTGTCTTTTGAAACTTTTTAGTCAAAAGTTTCTGGCGATCACATAGTTTTTAATAGGTTTATTTGTCACATAATCAACAAAATTTTCATGATAATTACACATCACTATTTGAGCACTCACACTAACAATATATAAGAATTAATTGACATAATAATCACACATGTTAAATGCAAGAAATATGGGGCTCTAGCTTGAACTGCGTCGACCATGGTCGACACCATTCAACATCCTAAAACTGGTTCTTACATAAAATTGGCCTCGGGACTATAGGGAAAATGGGCTTAAATTGCTTCGGCCATGGTTGACCTGAATTGCAAATCGTGTCACCCTGAGTGGATGCGATTTGTGCCTGAAATCGAGCTCTCCCTCGGTCTCCACCAAGCCACAACACGGGATACCCTCCCAAAAACGAATGAAAACACATTTAGAGATAGGGGGAAATCCATTAACCACAATAAACACACCTCTCCCATTTCAAAAATGTCCATTTTAATCAAAAGCCTCCTAAACATGCTCATTTTCTACCCGAAAATCCCTAGACATCTGTAGCATACTCCAAAGCAAGAATCATTCAAAATGCACGAATTAAATCAATCGAAATACACGTGAGGATCGTTACCCTACCGGTTACTTGAACTCCTCCTAACTCTTTACTACCGAACTGCTACACCGCAAGCCGCCGCCGGTACTACTGTGGACGTCGTCACTCTACTGAGACGTCGACCGCCGTCCAAAGAGTGAAAAACCATGATGGAGATGGTGGTAGAAGTTGTGAGAGGTGGTGGAGGGGAGTAGGAGTGGTGGAGGAGGAAGAGGAAGAGAAGGCGATGGAGAGATGGATAGGAAGAAGATATAGAGAGGAAAGGAGAGAATGAGAGAAAGGAGGAAGAAATGATGGGTGGTTTGGGGTGTGTAGGTGTTGAAAATGCTCGTGTGATTAACATGAAAAAGGTATGTTGTTTAGTGTAAACTAACCTATTAAAAACATCAACTAAAGTGCAGTGATCGCCAGAAACTTTTGACTTAAAAGTTTCAAAAGAAGTTGTGATCGCCTACCTGTTTGAACGCGGAAGATTGAGTCCTTGGTTCCCCTCCTTCAGCCGGCTGAAGAAAGAGAGCCCTTTCTTTGTTCTTTTGTTCTTGCTGTTGAATTTGAGGTTGAGGATCGTCCAGAAGTTCTTCTGGCTTTGTGCTTGATTTCCCCTTTTGATTGTTCTCTTGTTGTTGTTGAGTGCAGCAGAGACAAAGAAACAGAAAATAAAGAAACAATGATGATGAGAACTTAAGTGGAAGTAATATCTAAACTGACCATGATTATAAACATATAATTGAACAGCAAACTCACTTGTTTAAATGGCTTTGAAACCCCTTAAATTAAGTAGGTTTTGGAAGATTAATGCTGTGGTGTGTGTTGCATGAAGTGATTATGAAGAATGAAACTAATGAATATGTAGAATGAATGCAGAATTGAAACACTTATGCCCAATTGGATTGAAGCCTTGAAAGGATGAAGATCTTGAAAGAGACGCCGACTTTTGGAAATAGCTGTGCTCCGGCGTTCCGACGTTGTTGCTTCGATCTTCAACTCGCTATAATAACGCTCTGGCTCAACTCAACTCAATTCAACTTTTTTTTTAACTCTTTGATATGTAAGGTATTTATAGGCTTTTTCTGCGTTCGCGATTAACATCGAAAAATCTAGGATTTATCCATCTTAACCGACAGATAAATACTAATTAATTCATCTTTATCTGTAATTATCTAAAACGCGTCCACCATGGATGACGCCTTTCAGATTAATTAAGATAAAGATAAATATCCGGGAAAACTTATCTTTATCTTTATTAGCTAAAACGCGTCCACGTGTGTAGACGTCTTTTACCCTAATTAAGATAAGGATAAACATCCGGAAGAAAAGTTAAAATAGCTTAGGAAACATAAAACGCGTCGACCTTCACAGACGCCTTTTAGCTAATTAATCAATTAATTAAAATTCAAATTTAAACGTTAAAATATGAATAAACTCTAAATCGCGTCCACATGGGTCGACGCCTTTTAGACGTTCTTCATATTTTAACTGAAATTTGAGCTAAAATCAATTCAATTGATTAACTTAAACATGCCTGTTCGACCCGACACTCAAAAACATCAATAAAAATTAATCAACGATTAATTATCAGACCACTCTGAGGCATTATTATATGATATGAAATTTACTCGAAATGACGTCAAAATTAGCGTGTCTACAGCTGCCTCACCTTGGCATCGTCTTTGCAAGGGAGTGAAATGAAATGGAATGTACTGAAAAGGTGATGCCAAGGTGTGATGAGACACGCTCTTAACATCACATGATTAGAATTTTTCTCAAAATTATCAATGAAGATAGTTCAATGAAATCAATGGAATCAATCCTGTCTGGATGAAGTAGACAAGGAAATAAAATAAGGTCGATCAACCTCCTCTGAGTGGGAAGTACCACAGGTCATAGACACTGTAGGTTTCATCATGGGGAGCGTTTGCCAGCCAATGTGGACATGCTGCAGCCATGATGGATCTTTAAAAGAAAACAAGAATATTGGATAAAGAATCCAAGAAAGGATAGAATTCCAATGATATCTTCAAGCGAACCTCAAAGATAATCAAGATACTCAATTCAGAATGGAATATTTCATATCATGTTTGAGATTGTTTGATTAAATGGTCTGAAACTTAATCAATAATTAATCCTTATCACAATGATTTCAAAGTCCTACATGATGCATGCTGGGCTAAAAGAAAAATATAAAGTCAAATAAAATATAAATTAATCAAGGATAATATTGTTAAATTGTCATTAATGAGTCAAGATACCAATTCTTGTAATCCAGTGTTAAGCCGAAGCTTGTTTATCCACGCACCGTTTCACAAAAGTGGAACCATCGTCCCCACTAATTAACAATCAAACGGCCTATCCGTGCGATTAAGAATCCTCTGGAATTATCACTGTTTTTGTTGTAGGGGAACTCAAATTCCAGTTTCATCAAAACCATAAGGTCCTTGATATGCTCTAATAAATATTTATCATATAGTAATGCGAATGCAAAGTAATTACATGAAATAGTACAGGAGTAGAGATAACCGTCTTTTTAGCCACGGTTGAGACTTTTTGACTCCCGCAATGGGATCTTCTTGATATTTTCCAGTTTTACTCGAGTTTTCTTGAATTTTCTACAATCAAAATTGTTAGCTCCAAATAAATATCCAATTAAAACATCAAAACATGGAATTTCGAATAAATCATATAAAGAGCTGAAACGCGCCGTGTCGTGCAGACGCCGTTTAACGTTGAAACGCGTCAGTGCTCCTCGACGCCTTTCACTTACAGAAACAAGTTTCTTCTTGTTCTCTATTCGAATTCCAACTCTATCAATGCACATCCCTTTTCAAATCCGGAAAAGTCTTCCTAGGATCGCAATTCCTTCTATATAAACACCCTTAGGTCGTTCCCAAGCAATCCTATTACAATCCAAAGATCAAAAGTTGAGTTTTCTTCAAGGTTTCTTCAAAGTTCCAAAGTTTCCAAGGTTTCCAAGCTTCAAGAAGGAGGAACTCCGAAAAAGGAAGGATGAATTCTTCAAGCAAGAAGATGAAGATGTCTTTGGACCAGTTTTCTGATGTGGAAAATCACCTCAATGGAAGGAATCCCAATCTCCAAGTAAGTTCAATCAACTTCTTTTTCAATTCTCTTCATGTTCTTCATCATGTTCTTCACGTTCCTCATCATGTTCTTCGTCTTTTCTTTTGATTTTCAGAACTATCCCATGTTTCCTGGCCGAAGAAAGTTTACTTCCTTACCTTGGATTCGTAAACTTGCAAAAAGTATCAAGCTTTCCATGCAAGTATTCATATCCAAGTGGAATCTTCAAGGTCTTGTAGTGCTTGCCAAACATTACAAGAGCGCGAACGCAGATTGGGCGGCTATGGGTGCCTTGATCGAGTGGTGGCATCCCCAAACTCATACGTTCTTCTTCCAAGACTTAGAGTGCACAATCCTTTTGGAGGAGGCGGAGCTTCTTTTAAGTCTCCCAAAGACCAAAGAGAACAAAGAGAAGATAGCTTTGATGAAAGAGAGAATCACCGGTCAACAATTGTTGACATCGATCATGAAAGATCCTTCAGAAGCTAAAGGATGTCTCACTAAAAAGGGGATCAATCTCACCAAGCTAGCCGAGTGGACGCTGTACGAAATTGATGATTTAAGAGAGGATGAAGCGGAGGATATAACAAAAGCCTTAGTTACATGCCTTGCCGGTGCCTTGTTCTTCTCTGCACATGATAACATCTTAGAAGATGACCAAGTTAGTGTCATATGCGCAATCTTCGAAGGTAAATCCATTAGCACTGCACTCTTAGCATATCTTTATAGTGGGCTTTCTGCAGCGTCTGTGGGCCGTCCTCCTTATGGATGTATACTACTCTTTGCTTTATGGGTTGAACTTCACTTCAAGTTTGAGCACAGCAAGAAAAGGCCTCTGAATCCATCTCAGATCTACTTGAATAGCCTAATTCATTGCATAGCTAATATTGTAAAGTTCAATGAGCATATGGTTAACAAGGTTCCAAAACTCAAGACCCGAGCCAATTGGAGAGAGTATTTAAAGCTCATGACATCTGACATATACGACTCGTCTCCACTTGCTCTGGTTGGAAAACCTGTGTGGGTGCGCCGTGCAGCAGGAGCAGATCTTAAGTTGATTGGAGCCACCGAGTTCGTGCTATACAATCCACATCGGTGCCTTACTCAACTTAGCTTAGGCCGTCGTGAATTCCCTGAGTTCTCTCCCACACTTCCGATCAAGAAGCGCGACTTGGAATCCGGCGAAGATTATGAAGCTGTACAAATCATCACCACTCTATGGAACCTTGACTTCAGTTACCGTGTAAAATCCTCTAAAGATAGAGATAGAGGATTGAAAGCTCCTTACCTTAAAAGTCTTCATGAAATTCTTCCTTAAATGTCCTCTTTCTCTTTGTTCATGATGTAATAAAGAAATTTATTGAATAAAGAACAATTTTCATGCCTCAAAACCTTTCCTCAACTTTCTGTGATGTGCACATGATTTTTCCTTTAGTAAAAACTTGATTTTTCCTGAAAATTCAACAGTTCGGGTTATGTAAAAATGTAAAACGCGTCCATTCAGAAAGACGCTTTTCAACCATAATTCCTTTTCCAGAAATTCAATTTAATCCTCAAAAACCCGATTTAAACATTAAAACGCGTCTATATACATTGACGCCTTTCAACCATAATTCTTTTCCAGAAATTCAATTTAATCCTCAAAAACCCGATTTAAACCTTAAAACGCGTCTGCCTAAAAGGACGCCTTTCAACTCTCTCTCCTACTTTTTCCAGGATTCTATCATTAATTCGATGATTAATTCTCTGAAACGCGTCAGCTCGTCAAGACGCCTTTCATCATTTTCCTCTGTACGGCTCTGACAAAATATTGAAATGCGTCTATCTAGGTAGACGTCTTTCATTCAAATTCAAATTGTTGTCCTTGCCGCCTCAACTTTTGCGTCCTAAAACGCGTCATCATGAGTCGACGCCTTTCAGCCTTTCGTTAACAGACCCACGAAGGCCTCTTTCTTCCTCACTTTTCCAAAAATCTTCCTCTCTCTTCACCGGCGACGATCTCCGGCGATCTCGATTTCTCTCCGTCAAAACTCTCCCTTTCTGAGCTATAGAGCACGGTGAGGGCTCAAAGAAGACTAAGACGCTAGCCAAGAGGCGGCGAAGGCAAGAAGAAGAAGCCCCCGAGGAGATTCCGGCCATGTTAGCCGAGGCAGCGGCCTTCTTGGAGGAAGAACTCCCTCCACCGGCACCCATGGCGGTGGAAGAAGAAGAGGAGGGCGACCTCCACACGGTAAGCTCCATGTGGGTGTGATTGGATGAAGAAAAGAGGGAGAACGGGGTTCTTCGAAGAACCCGAAATCTGGACTTGAAAGGCGTCCAGACCAGGTGACGCCATTCAAAAGGCGTCATCATAGGTCGACGTCTTTCAAGATAAATTCAGGATTTTTTAATTAGGAATAAACATTTTGAATCGCGTCAAGTCATGTTGACGTGTTTTAAAAGACGTCCATGTAGGCTGACGCCTTTCAAGACAGAACTGATTTTTCCTGTTTTTATCAATTACTGACCCTTTTTTTTATGTTTTTATTTGCAGGGAGTGATGAGGGCTAGGATTAGCTGGGACTTAGTAATAGGGGCTTATAGAGGGCTCCCGAATTTCCAAAAGGCGCGCCTGCGTCGGATGGGATTCGGTGAAGTATTGGACATCGAGCCATTTTGGCTTGATCTAGTCCTCCTGCAGGTGTTGAGGGAGAGGTGGCATGCGGAAAGCCGTGCTTTCCTAATGCCGTGGGGGCATATGATCCCCACCCTAGAGGATGTGGCCAGGATTACTGGCCTCAGGGTAGAGGGTCGTCCAGTGAGTGGGGTTACTTACCCCAACTATCAGGGACTAGCTGAGGCTCTATAGGGATAGAGGTGTCCAGCCTAGGCAGAGAGTCTAGGATGGTCCCCAGGGTAGAGGTAGAGGCTGCATTAGGATTAGATGAGCCCCGGCGTCGGTCTGACGAGACCCGGGAGGAGTTTAGGGATAGATTAGCAGAGTCATCTTCCTCAACCTACTGTAGTGACCCTAGTCAGGTAGAGGAGGTAGATAGACAGCTGAGGGTCTTTTTAGTTTTCTTCTTCGGTCGGTTGCTCTTCGGTACGAAGGGCGACCATATCCATTGTAGATTTCTTTACTTACTAGATGACTTAGATAGCTTAGGAGAGTATGCCTGGGGTGCGGCCCTTCTGGCCCATCTCTTTGCCGATCTATCCGCGGTCACGCCGGACCGTGAGACTACCATCAGTGGCTTCTCGCCGTTTCTTCAGGTATTAACTTGTTTAATTATTTGTTACATGCAGTGCAATATGATATGATGTTTTTTCTAACCTATATGTTCATGAATGCAGGTGTGGAGCTACTACTATTTCCCGCTCGGCAGAGCGCGGATTGTTCGACCAGATGTTGTCCCTTTTGCCTGCCGTTGGCAGCCGATTGTGGACACGGCTCCACAGCATCATCAGCTGACGGCCCTCCGCCGTCAGTTCCTGGACTATCCCGAACTCTTGGTAAACTTTAATTTGTTTAATTTCATTAAATGCAATCTTTTTATTCATTAAATGCAATTTATTTATGAATGCATCTAACCTATATGCAAGTGATCTGGCGCCCGTTCTTGGGCATGAACGAGGAGGGTCAGCCGTGGGTGACGGCTGGCAGGAGGAGATTCGGGAGGCAGATGTGGGTACATTGACTCAACGAAATCGAGCCCCTCCGCCTCCGGCTCGTGATGAGGACGTTGGGTCTCCACCATGAGTGGATAGATGAGGAGGTCTCGGAGGGTGTGGGCAGGAGCATGAGGGGGAAGCAAGCCCTCACCGACTGGCGTGCCAAATTCCCTGAGCAGTATGAGGATTGGCACCGTCGGGGCGTACGGGTGGAGTCCCGTGCGGTGAGTAGCGAGGGCTACCTCCAGCAGTACCGGGCCCACTATGCCGATCAGGTTCGCCTCCTTCGACCACTCGATGTAAGTATGCATTCATGCATCTTTAATTTTATTATTATCTTGATTTATATTTGTGAATGAACGTATGTATGACATGCAGGATGCGCGTGATGCGGTCATCATCGACCTCCGGGCCCGCCTACATGATGCAGAGGCCCAGCTAGAACAAGTTCAGAAGGAACTATATGACCTGGTATGTATGAATGCTTATGAATGCTTGTTTTAATTAATTGATTGTTTTGGCGATTAACCACTGACAGTTGTCTTCCGGTGCAGCGAGCCGTCTACACCCAGGCGGCTCCCCCTACCTTCGGGACTTCATCATCCTCTTCATCCGCTGCTCATGATGCTGCCCTGGCTGACCTCCAGAGTCAGCTCGCCTCCGCCATCCACCGGGCTTCTCTAGCAGAGGAGGACCGTGCTGCTCGGGTAAGTTCTTCAACTTTTTGAATTCTGAATTTGATTTTAATTGATTGCTTTGGACTAACAATATCTTCCTTTGCAGGTTGCTGAGCTTCAGGAAGCCCTTCAGAGGGCTGAAGCGGAGATAGAGCATGCCCGTGCCGCAGCGGCTCGTGCCGAGGCTGATGCAGAGCGGATCCGGGCTTTGGAGGAGCAGGTGACCCGTCTCTCCACTGGAGATCTTGCACGCCTCCAGATTCGCCTGGAGGTTGTGACTGAGGAGAGAGACCGCGACCGCCTTCGACTGGAGAGTATGCAGGGTCGGCTGTCAGTTGCGGAGCATGAGCGCAAGATGGTGGAGGAACGGTATCAGCGAGCTCGGCAGCGTGCCCATGAGCGTGGTCTGACCAGCGCCTTCACTGCCAGTGCTGTTGTATCTTCCGGCCAGGCAGGGCCGAGCGCGATGGGACCACCTCCACCTCCTAGTCGAGGACCAGCACCGGATGCGCCTGACGAGGCCCAGAGCCAGTTGGACGAGGGCGGAGGGGAGAGCCAGCCTTGAGGGCTCATGTATCTTCTTTTTTCTTCTTCATGTATCATGTGCAAACTATCTTTTGATAATATACATGAAACTTTTGGGCTCCAATCTTGTGTTCCTGTGCTTGTCTTGCATCCTGTACACACTTAACAAACAGGTTAAGTATCTATTTAGGCTTAGCCCCTTGCCTGACCAAATAAATGGTCAATCAATCTTTTCTTCAATAAATGGTCAAGGGGCATAGCCTTTATTAACAAAGGTAATGAGAATAATCAAACTTAAGCAAAGTGCAACATACAAGCAGACGGATGCTCGCTGAAAATAAAAGGAATGAAACACACTAAATGCAACAAGCAGATGCTAACTGAAATATTTTTGATGTTTTGAAATATTCATTTTTGTTTGGGGTTTTGAAATATATGCCTTTTTTTTTTAATTTTGACATATGTATTTTTTTGAATTTTTGAAACATATGTATTTTTTTTTACTTTTGACGTATGTATTTTTTTGATTTATTTGATATATGTATTTTTTTGGATTTTTGACATATGTATTTTTTTGGGTTTTTGACTAAAAGATCAGCATGGTACTTGGATCAAAAGATCATATTCATTTATTAACTTAATTTCCAAATTGTTCTTTAACAACTTAACTTAAACCCATCGTGTTTGAACTTGTGTTTCCATTCGTGATCCCATTTGATGATTTGACCCTTAGTCAATGTAAGTCATTCCTTAAGTTTGAAGTACATTTCTTTAGAAAGAAAAGATGAATAAGTTTAGAAAGCCCATGAGAAGGTTCCGGAGACTTAAAAAGATGTCCTTTTTCTACCCTAATATCTGTTGGGGTTCAGTCATTTTCTTTCGGGGTATTTATCGACCTTGCGTTCCCTTTTGTTTCATTTCATGGCCTTGATGTAACGTTTGTAATGTAATGACCTTTTGATTTGACATTTGGCTTTTGCCTTTTTCTTTTGCTTTTTTTTTTTCTTCGGGACGGATCTCCCCCTTTTTTTTATGACGGCCTCCTACTAAGATGGCGGGTATTCTCGGTAGTCTATTCTAAGTCTCGTTCCGACATCATGGGCCGAGTATAAAACAGAATTTTTGCTTTAAAAAGGATGATTTGTACTTTACACTTTCGGTCAAGCTTTCGATATCCTTTAGGACTTGTCATCTCTTGTTATTCACGAATCAAACGTGTTAGTGTGTGCAGTAATGGGCTTGAAATTAAGTTATCCAGACTGATAAGGAAATTTGAGTTTATAAATTTTCTGATTCCACTGGTCTTTGTACCATACTGATCGACTCTTTAACCTAAGGGTAGTATTTCTTAAGATGTAAACCATTCCAGGGATGTTTTAGCTCTTCTCCTTCTTCATTAACAAGACGATAAGCATTACCAGGAAAAGCGTGCGATACAACATAAGGTCCTTCCCAGTTGGGTTGGAGCTTAGAACGCGGACCACCAGGTTTTACAAAAATCCTTTTGACAACCATTTCACCGACTTTGAACTTACGTTCAATGACTTTCTTTTGATAAAAACGTGCTAGTCTGTTTTGATAAACTTTTGCATGATTAGCAGCTGACCATCTTTTCTCGTCTAAAAGTTCCAATTGAGCAAGGAGTGCTGAACGATGTTCATCAATGGAAAATTCCTTATTCAATTGTACTCTTAATGACGGTATGAGGATCTCATATGGAACTACCGCCTCCATTCCAAATGTTAAGGAATAAGGAGTCTGTCCAGTAGGCGTGCGGATTGAAGTTCGGTAGGCCCATAGAGCCTCAACCAATTTTTCTGGCCAATCTGCAAATTTATTAGATTTGCACGTCTTCTTGATGATTTTTATCAAAGTCTTATTTGTTGCCTCTGCTTGGCCATTGCCTTGCGGATAATAAGGAGATGAATGATGCAATGCAATTTTATACCTGTTACAGAGGTCCTTCAATTCTTGTGACACGAACTGCGGTCCGTTGTCGGTGACGATGGTGCTTGGAATTCCAAATCGGGTGATGATGTTCTTCATGATGAACTTGCAGACGGTTGATGCTTTGATCTCCACGTACGCTTCAGCTTCTGCCCACTTGGTGAAGTATTCCGTTGCCGTGAGAATGAAAGATTTTTGCTTGATGCCGGAATCTGGGTTACCAAGAGGTCCAATGATGTCGAAAGCCCACATGGAGAAAGGCCATGGGGAAGAAACAGGATGGAGTGAAGATGCAGGAGAATGAATTTTGTCGGCGTGAAGTTGACACTTAGCACACCTACGGACATATCCTACACAGTCTTCTTCCATGGTTGGCTAGTAAAATCCTTGTCTAAGGATCTTCTTTGCTAACATCTGTCCATTGACATGACCACCACAAACTCCACTATGAGCTCCTTCCATAACCTTCCAAAGCTCATCTTCGTCTAGACATCTAAGAAGAACTCCATCAAAACCTCTCTTGTATAGTGCTCCTCCAACTAGGGTATATCGTTGAACAATTATCCTGATAGCTCTCTATTCCTCAGTTGTAGCTTCCTTAGGATACGATTGATCTTCACAATATTTTGCAATTTCATAATACCATGGCTTCTGTTCATCATCCATCTCTTCTAACAGCTCCATCAACATGATTTCTCTTTTCTCAATGATATCTCCGTCTCTGACTTTCTTCAGCAATTTCTCCTTAGTTCTAAGGAATGAAGGGTCTTTCACGGCAGGTGAAAGACGCCTATGAACTATGATTGATTCAGATTGTTTGTTGATTGGAAAATCAAGAGAAGATGCAAGTGAAGCTAGAGCGTCAGCTAAGATGTTTTGATTCCTAGGGACATGGACGAAGATCAATTTCTTGAAAAGCTTTGAGTAAGCAGAAGTGAGTTCTTGATAAGGCTTGAGCTTGGGATCGAAAGTTCGATACTTGGTCAGCACTTGGCGAAGAATCAGCTGGCTATCACCCACGATCCTGAGTTTGGTGGCACCATGGAAATGAGAAGCCTCGAGACCAGCAAGGAGTGCCTCGTATTCAGCTATATTGTTAGTGACTGGAAAATCAAGCTGAAAGGCTTGTGGAATGGTGACACCTTCAGGTGATAACAGAACGATACCGATCCCTTTTCCATGAGAATTCAGAACTCTGTCAAAATGCAGAGTCCACATATCATCTCTGATTTGATGTACAGACATCAGTTCCTCATCCGGAAACTCTGATCGTACTGGATCAAATCGAGGAAGGGGATGATGAGCGAGATGTTCTACTATGGCATAGCCCTTGATCGCTTTCTGCTGAATATAAGTGATGTCGAATTGAGATAGAAAGCTTTGCCATCGCGCTAACCTATCAGTAAGAACAGATTTCTCCAGAAGGAATTTGATCGGATTCATCCTAGCGATGAGATGGACTTCATGGGCCAGAAAATAATGCTTTAATTTCTGCACAACCCAAACCAATGCTGCACATGTTTTCTCCATCGCCGTATATCTCTGTTCAGCGGGGTTGAGAAGTTTAGAGAGATAGTAGGCTGCCCTTTCTTTTCCTTCTTCATCTTCTTGTGCTAGGACAGCCCCCACTGCATCATCCAGGACTGAAATATAAAGTATCAATGGTTTGCCTGGAGATGGTGGTCTCAAAACAGGAGGACTTGCTAAATAGTTCTTTAATCCATCGAATGCCTCCTGACGCTTATCGTCCCAATCGAATTTGACTCCCGGCTTGGTGAGCTCGTAAAACGGCTTACACCTTTGTGAGTGCTGGGAGACAAAACGGCGAATAAATTGCAACCTCCCGATTAATCCTCTCAACTCTTTCAAGTTTTTAGGAGGTGGCATTTCTCTGATAGCCTTCGCCTTATTAGGATCGATCTCAATTCCCCGTTTACTGACGATAAATCCAAGCAATTTCCCTGAAGATACCCCGAATACACATTTCTTGGGGTTCATCTTTAACTGATATTCTCTCGACCTCTCTAATACCCTTGCCAAAACTTTAGCATGCTCAGCCTTTGTTTTAGATTTAACTAATAAGTCATCCACGTACACTTCCAGATCTATGTGCATCATGTCATGAAATATTGCCATCATGGCCCTCTGATAAGTGGCTCCAGCATTCTTTAATCCAAACGGCATGACAACATAACAGTATGTTCCCCAAGGTGTAGTGAATGATGTTTTCTCTTGATCCTCTTCTGCCAGCTTAATCTGATTATATCATGAAAATCCGTCCATAAATGATAACGTTTCATAGCCGGCAGTATTATCGATGAGTACATCAATATGAGGCAATGGAAAATCATCTTTAGGACACGCCCGGTTCAGATCGCGGAAGTCAATGCAAATTCTGACCTATCCGTCCTTCTTCATAACCGGGACTATATTGGCCATCCATTGTGGATAAAGGACAACTCTAATAAATTTGGCTTTATGCAATTTGTCGACCTCTTCCTTCATCTTTAGAGTCATTTGTGGGTGGAATCGCCTTAATTTCTGTTTGACCGGGCTAGCTCCTTCCTTTAACGTCAATCTGTGTTCAACTAAAGATGAGTCTAACCCCGGCATATCCTCATAACTCCAGGCGAAAGTGTCCTTATAGTCCTTGAGTACTTGTACCATTGCTTTTTCATCATCTGTAGAAAGACTTTTACTGACGAGGACAACCTTAGGTTCGTCTTCAGTCCCTAAATTAATTTCTTTGGTGGGCTCTTCTACGGCAGCTGAGGGTTCATCGAATCTTTTCACTCCACTGGCATATGCCTCAGCCGCGTCCTCGTCATCTTCCTCTTCAACAATGGGGTCCTTTTCATGCACTAATTCATATACCCCGTACCCATCATTGACTGACTCATCGACCATGCAATCTTCTGGCATCTGAATTGGATTTTCTAAAAGCTGAGGGATCAGAGAGCAAGAAAAGCACTTATCAGCTAAGTCCTGGAGGTATCTATCTGGAATTGCCTACCCTTAGGCTTCCTAGACTTCCTAACCTGACTAGACTGCCTAACTTCACTATCATAACCTAACGAAGACGTAGCAGGATGAAAATCCTGGGATACAAGTGGAAATACAAGAGAATCCTCCCGAGGGGAGGGACAGAGTAAATCTAGGAGAGAAGCTTGACCGAAGGACCCGCGCGGCGGGGTGCAATCGGACAAGTAAGATGTTTCCTCAATGAGGATCTGGGAAGAATTTGTTGTCAAATTGGCGTTTTTTTTTGGATAATGAAAGAATTAAACATAAAGCAGGAATGAATACAAATGGGAGGGGAATCAGACGGAGGAAGTGGCACCAAGGCCAGAGGATTAGGGGGATCATATAGTAATATGTCCCAGATCAAATTATACAACCTCTCTAGATCGAGAGGAGGTTGTGGTATAATGTCCCAAGGGGACAGAGTAATCATGACGGGCGGAGCCCGTGGAATATCTTCAATTATGACCCGCGACCAAGTCGGGGTCAAGAGTAGTGTACGAAAAAGAGTATGGAGCATGAAGACATGTGAAGGATATGTCCCCCTCCAGAGCAGATATGTTGTGTAACCAGCTTCATAGGGGTCATCTGGCTCCCCTTCGTCAGTCTCTTCAGACAGCAGTATCGGCTTGTCAAATATGGCACCAGGGCTTACAATCAGCTCATCAATCTGCGGCGGCCACTTAGGTTCTGTAGGATCTAGGAATAGTCTGTTCAGTGCAATATACAGGTCCCTCAGATCGAACCACCTGTACCATTCACATTCAGGGTCATGAAATTTCCTCCTTTTCATAGGCCGCAGAGCCTCCAAGGATTGGTACGTAAGTAGTTCAGAGCAATGTCTGGCCAAATCCCTCCCATATATATCATGGAAGTCAAAACAGGAAGTAATGACCACCGTGTTGTCGTGGCTAAGTATGGGCCCTTTCACAAAGTGCGTACACAGGGTCCATGTTAGGGGATCTCGGCCTTCTTTAGGTAGTGTAGACATTGCCTCCCAGATCTTCGGGCCTTCTTCGATTTCTGCTTTCTGAACCAGATCTTGTTTCAGTTTTCTTGGCCTATAGCCCAGACCACTTCCAGGTGCTGCTCGATGATTTCTGACAGGAGTGGTCCTGCCTTGCAATTGTGTGCCCAGACCTCTTCCAGGCTCGTAGCCATTCTTCATCATAATCCTCCATCCTGGGGTACTCATGCACTTCCCCCTTTTGATAGCATCTAATGGGTATGGAGAAATAGTGTCGGCTTTCAGAGGATCAGCCACTGGACGGTAGACCTGTAATACCGACAGAAAAGGTTGTCGGCCAGGTAAATCAGCAGACTTAATGTTCAAGGTATGAGCAGCAGCAAGGATCGGCATGCTCGTCACTTTAATAATTCGTCCTTTGTAAGGAAATTTGAGGCATTGGTGATTCGTAGAGGGAATCGCCTCAAGAGTTTTGATATAAAGACGACCAAAAACGGCATTTATAGAAGGGTCGATTTCCAGGATGTGAAATTCGACCTCCGCATGACTTACGGGGCCCAGCTCCACCTTTAAATAAACCATTCCCAGAGGGGAACGGGTAGAATTGTCATATGCTGTTACTGAGATGGGGCTGGGCAGCCATTTTTCTTTGGGCACACCGCATAGCTCCAGGGTCTTCGGAGGTAAAACATTGATCGAAGCCCCTGTGTCGACCAGGCATGCATCCACGGCCTTCTTACAGATGTTGACCGTGATGCTCAGAGCCATGCTTCTGGCTGCCGGCGGTGCTAGTTCCGATGTATGAAATGTAATGGAGGGCTGATCCCCCTGAGGAACTAGTAGTGCTGCAATCTTCTCTACCGGCACGTCTTCATTGACCATCACCTTCTGCAGATATTCCATTAAAGCTTCTTGGTGACTCTTGGATCTTTTGATTAATTCTAGTATAGTGATCCGTGCCGGTGTCCGATCCAGGTGTTTCAACAAGTCATATTGAGTGCCTGGTGCACTCTCTTCATTATGGGCTTCCTCAGTCGGCTGTGATGGGCCGTCTCTTACTGTGGACTGAGAAAAGACCTTGTTGAAAATCCTTCCACTCCGGAGCGCGTGTTCCTCAACCGTGGAGGATCCGGGTGACACTTTAAGTACCGCAGGGTTGGATGGTGCGGATGGCATAGAGGGTTGGTAGGTAGGTGATGGCGTAGGGCTAGGTGGTGATGGCGCGGTGCGGATTAAAGGCCTAGAGGGTTGGATGGTGGATGGGTAAGTGGTTGGCGAAGTGGGGAATGGTACGCGTAATAACGGTCTAGATGGTAAGGGCATATCTGGGTAGGTGGTAGTGGTAGTGGGTGAAGTAGGAAATGGTACGCGTAATAATGGCCTGGATGGTAGGAGGGGCGCGTTATTGGTTTGCGGGGGGTTATATGATGGAGGCGTAGTGGTGCGGGGTGTAATGGGTCTAAGGAAGGTGGGTAGTGGTAATGGGTTATTGGGTGTGGGCGAGTGATATGTGGGTGTCGGTAGAGGGGTGATGGTAACGGGTTGTGGTCTGGGTATGTGGATGGTGCGGCGTGGTGGTCGCTCTGCGGTACTTGGAACGTGACCCGTTGAACAAAGAGAGGAAGAGTCCTCTATTCTCCGCTGCTGCCCACGACCAGCCTCAGACTGGCTGTTCGTCAGAATGGGAGCAACCTGGTTTTGGTTCTGGTGCTCCGGGAGTGGATTCTGCACTATGCCCATATTGGGTGGTGCTGCTGCTTGTGCCGGTGGTCTTGCTTGCTGCTGCTGCTGCTGCGGTCTCCTCGCCTTCAGGGCTGATATGTACTTTTTCATCTCCTCCCAGTCTATGCCGCCCTGCTCATTGAGATCATGGATATAATCTCTGAATTGGAAACATGTGTCAATGGTATGCCCAGGTTGCCTATGAAAGTAGCAATACCTAGACGTATCGGCATTTTGAGGCCAGACGGCCTTCTCCCTTGGCAAAACTAAGGCATTGGCTGCCATTAAAGCACTGAAGATATCTGCCAAGGATTCTGGGAGGGCCGGGTATTCTGCCCTCTTCGGGCCTGGAGGTCTCCTCTGCTGGTTGTAGTCACCAGGAGGAGGGACATTGTGGTACGCCGGCGGTGCGCGCGGCTGGTACTGTGGCTGTTGCTGTTGCTGCTGATATGGCTGCTGAGGGGGCTGCTGGTACTGCTGTTGCCATTGCGGCTGTTGATGTAGCTGTTGCTGGTTCTGATTCGGCTACTGGGGCCGCTGGTACTGCTGTTGGTAATGGGGGTTCTGCTGCTGCCTATACCCTTGTTGGCTCGGCTGCGGTGGCCTCTGGTACTGCTGCTGGTTCCTCATGAACTGGGCGAGTTATTGTTCATGGTACTGACTTGCTCGTGAGAGAGCGTGCCCTCAGTAGTTGGACCTGTGCAGGGAGAATTCGGCACTGCAGGCTTCCGAGGTGGAGGCCTGCTAGGTCTGTGAGGATCAAAGACGCTAGAGAACGTAGCGTCCTTGAAGGCATTCTGACAGTACCGTGCTCTTTCATAGAGCTCTGCCATGTTAGTCAAATTGTTCAAGGAGAGGACTAGCTTGAATTGGGGCGTGGCGTTAGAAATTAACATTTTCACTTGTTCAGATTCGGACAAGTGATCCTTCACCTTTTCAGCCAGGCTCCGCCACCTGTCAGCAAAACTGACAAACTCCTCATCCGGTTTCATCTTTTCTGCAATAAGGTCCGTGATAGACAAGGAGGGTGCAACTCTGTCCTGGTATCGTTGGATAAATTTGCGTGAAATGATACCGTAATCCTCTACTTCGGAGGGTTCCAGAGAAAAGAACCACTCGAGGGCTGGTCCCTCTAGAGATCTCCTGAACAAGAAGGCCAACGACCTCTTGTCGTTCTGCCAGAAAGATGATTCGTACATGAACTCCTTCAGATGTGTGAAGGGGTTACCAGTATCGTTATATTTCCGATATACTGGCATCTCAGAGGGTGGCAGATGGAATACTGGCAGGCTCGGTAAACTGATTTCTGGCACAGCTTTAACCCCCATCATCTTCTGGAGATTGTTGAACTGTTCATCCATGCGCTCCATCTTGGCCAGCAACGTTTGCGTGGTCATATCTGCCTGGGGAGGAGGAGGAGGTGGAAGTACTTGATAGGCCTGCTGCCTAGAGTACGTTGGACAGGGAGGATAATAAGGAGGAGGTCCGGCAGAGCTTCCGCCATGCCCGAGGGCATTTTGATAAATAGGCGTTTGCGGTCTAGCCGGTTGCCTAGATGATGAAAGTTGTGGCCCAGTTGGCCGAGAAGCAATATGAAGGCCTTCCATGGCCTGATGGATATAAGGAGGAGGAGGAGGAGGTTGTTGAGTAACAACAGGGGGAGCCATAGGGTTCGGCTCAGCAGGCTGCGCAGGTGCCTTCCCCTTCAAAATAGACTGGATCGCCTCGAACTGCTGAGGGTCCAGTCGGGAGGCAAGAACTCCCAGGGCGTTGACAAGATCCATAGGATCGGAGGATGAGGGATCATGCTGATTCATGTCCCCCTCTAGATCAGGATTAGGGATCGCATATTCATGCGGGGGAAGATCAGAATATCGATCCTGTGGATGAAAAAGAGGAGTCCGGACATTCCCATCATGTCGAATCGGAATGGGGACAGAATTACGGGAGGCATCAGCATCTCTCCCGTTCTCATAGTTGAAGTCTGAATCGCGAGGGGCATTAGCATCTCCCTCATAGTTGATGATGGCGTCTTGAGCCATACTCAAATCCCTGCCTGATCGCAGCAACATGATATTAGATTCCCTTTTCAAAGATTTAATCAAACAAGTTGTACAGAGATTAATCAAACAAGTGGATGCTTAACGTGATTTTAGGGTTCCTTGTTGAGTTATTTGAATTGGATTAAACCACAATTTCGCTCAGGGAAGGATCCTAGTTTCAGTTCAGTTTCCACCGTTATTCTCTAGGGTTCTCTCTCACAACGCTTTCGGAATCTAGCCGGGACTTCAATTGGTACAACCATCCCGATGATCAAGGAGGAATACCTTGATTTTGGGGACTTATGGAGGTCTCAACGTCAACTTCTCTAGTCTGATCAAGGGACCAACCCAATCAGAGAGAGTTGCTGACGTCGAGTAATGTGTTCCTAAGAAGAGGAGGGTTTTCGCCTCAATGCGTATGTCCTGCGGCCTGGATGGCCTCTAATGCTTAATAAATAATGGGTAGCTAGCACTCAAAAACACAGAAATCTGGAAACTGAGAAATAATTAAGAAAATGTCTGAATCGCGTCGATGACAGTCGACGCTATTCAAAACAGAGCTTAATTCTTTCGCAGAAACAGATTTGAAAAATAACTAAGAAACTGTCTGAATCGCGTCGATGATGGTCGACGTTATTCAACACAGAACTTAATTCTTTCGCAGAAACAGATGCAAACAGCAGAGAAAGTCTGAAGACTAAAAGGCGTCTGGGTGTGCTGACGCGGTTTTGAAACGCGTCAGTGTTCCTGGACGCTTTTTAGTTCGCAATTGAACAGGATGATTTACTAACTAAACAACTAGGAAATATATCAATCATACATCATTTTTATCACAAAAACAGCTTTTTTTGAACTAATCAAGGGGAGGGCAAGATCTTGCCACTGGGGTGTGCACGTGGTGCACGAGGGAAATTAATTAAACTAAACACTCACCAATTGGTGAGGACGTGTCGAGAGACACAAATGGTGCACCGTGGGTGCCCGATAAGATGATAGCAAGAACAAAAAGAAACTAAAAGACGGCGAGACCAGGTCCCACCGTAATCGCCAAAAGAGCTGTAGGTGCTGAAAATGCTCGTGTGATTAACATGAAAAAGCTATGTTGTTTAGTGTAAACTAACCTATTAAAAACATCAACTAAAGTGCAGTGATCGCCAGAAACTTTTGACTTAGAAGTTTCAAAAGAAGTTGTGATCGCCTACCTGTTTGAACGCAGAAGATTGAGTCCTTGGTTCCCCTCCTTCAGCCGGCTGAAGAAAGAGAGCCCTTTCTTTGTTCTTTTGTTCTTGCTGTTGAATTTGAGGTTGAGGATCGTCCAGAAGTTCTTCTGGCTTTGTGCTTGATTTCCCCTTTTGATTGTTCTCTTGTTGTTGTTGAGTGCAGCAGAGACAGAGAAACAGAAAATAAAGAAACAATGATGATGAGAACTTAAGTGGAAGTAATATCTAAACTGACCATGATTATAAACATATAATTGAACAGCAAACTCACTTGTTTAAATGGCTTTGAAACCCCTTAAATCAAGTAGGTTTTGGAAGATTAATGCTGTGGTGTGTATTGCATGAAGTGATTATGAAGAATGAAACTAATGAATATGTAGAATGAATGCAGAATTGA
Organism: Zantedeschia hybrid cultivar; assembly: GCA_030544215.1. Lineage (NCBI taxonomy): Eukaryota > Viridiplantae > Streptophyta > Magnoliopsida > Alismatales > Araceae > Zantedeschia > Zantedeschia hybrid cultivar. The sequence continues at coordinate 54,825,354 of JARZZO010000002.1, read as the reverse complement.
AACACTTATGCCCAATTGGATTGAAGCCTTGAAAGGATGAAGATCTTGAAAGAGACGCCGACTTCTGGAAATAGCTGTGCTCCGGCGTTCCGACGTTGTTGCTTCGATCTTCAACTCGCTATAATAACGCTCTAGCTCAACTCAACTCAATTCAACTTTTTTTTTAACTCTTTGATATGCAAGGTATTTATAGGCTTTTTCTGCGTTCGCGATTAACATCGAAAAATCTAGCATTTATCCATCTTAACGGACAGATAAATACTAATTAATTCATATTTATCTGTAATTATATAAAACGCGTCCACCATGGATGACGCCTTTCAGATTAATTAAGATAAGGATAAATATCCGGGAAAACTTATATTTATCTTTATTAGCTAAAACGCGTCCACGTGTGTAGACGTCTTTTACCCTAATTAAGATAAGGATAAACATCCGGAAGAGAAGTTAAAATAGCTTAGGAAACCTAAAACGCGTCGACCTTCACAGACGCCTTTTAGCTAATTAATCAATTAATTAAAATTCAAATTTAAACGTTAAAATAGGAATAAACTCTAAATCGCGTCCACATGGGTCGACGTCTTTTAGACTTTCTTCATATTTTAACTGAAATTTGAGCTAAAATCAATTCAATTGATTAACTTAAACATGTATGTTCGACCCGACACTCAAAAACATCAATAAAAATTAATCAATGATTAATTATCAGACCATTCTGAGGCATTATTATATGATATGAAATTTACTCGAAATGACGTCAAAATTAGCGTGTCTACAGGGTGTCAAATCCGACTAGCTAAATCGTGTCGTCTTAGAACGACGCGGTTCAGATGACAAGACTAGAGTCGTATAATGACAAATGTCTTAATCGTGTTGATCATGCGCGACACCATTCAGATGACAAGACCAGAGCCGTACACATGCGTCCCGACGCCTGACGGCACGTCACACATGCATGTCCCTAAATCGCGTCGCCCAAGGCCAACGCCTATCAGAAGCGTGTTGTACTTTCTTGACATGGTTCAAAACTTATGCACCAAGCTCGCAAAGACCCATACTAGAGGATCTAATATCGAAATTGACCCGATAACTGAATCTGAAATCTCATTCCTTACATACTCTCCTTTATGGATGAATTTTTTGGGAATAATCAGATCAAGCTAATAGAAAAAGATCAGGAAAAGACATCATTCATAATCCTACGAGGGACTTATTGCTATATAGTCATGCCATTTGATCTTAAGAACACTGGAGCCACTTACCAAAGGGCGATGATAGCAATTTCTCATGACATGATCCGTACGGATATGGAGATTTTTGTGGATGATATCCTGGTGAAGTCTAAGACGAAAGTGGGACATGGTCAAATCCTTAAGGCAGTAATGTAAAGATCAAAGGAGCACCAATTGAAAATGAATCTGAGAAAGTGTGTATTTGAGATTTCGTCTGGTAAATTGCTAGGGTTCATGGTAAGCAGGTGAGAGATTGATGTAGATCCGGATAAAGTGAAGGCGATAGCGGAAATGCCTCCTCCTAGGAACGTTAAGGAAGTAAGGGGCCTTATTGGCCATCTAAAATTCATTAGATGGTTCGTTTCTTAACACTCTTTGAGGTGCAAACTCTTTTATGAATTATTGAAAGGAGAGGCAAAGTTCGAATAAAGCGATAAGTGTCAAAAGGACTTTGACGATTTGAAGAGTTATCTCCTCAATCCTCTAGTTCTTATGACTCTCATCCTGGGGCGGCCTTTACTGATATATGTCTCCACTACTGAAGAATCAACTGGAGTAGTTTTGACCCAACTAGATGACGAGAAGAGAGAACAGTGTACTATCTCTCCAAATTGTTCAATGATGCTGAAAAGCATTACACCGCCATGGAAATAACATGTGCGGCCGTCGTCTAGGTAGTGCAAAAACTGAAGCACTACTTTCTTAGCCATGAGGTTAAACTTCTAGTCAGAATGGACCCAATAAAATATTTGCTAGAGCAGCCCGTATTGATCGATAGGCTGGTGCAATGGCAAACCTTCTTGAATCAATTTGATATCACCTATGTAAACCAAAAGGCTGTCAAGGGGCAAGCAATTGCCGAGCATCTAGTCCATCACCTATTGCCTAAATTTTTGTCCGCCAACGATGAATTCCCAAACGAGGAGTTGAGTTTAATAGTAGATAATCGCCTATCTTGGGTCCTCCATTTTGACGGGGTACTTAATTCCCAAGGAAGTGGAATAAGGACGGTCCTCTTATTTGCAGAAGGGGTGAGTATTTTGCATGCTTGCCAATTATCCTTCTCGATAACAAATAACGTCGCAAAATATGAGGTCCTCCTGACTGGCTTAAAAGTGACATTAGCACTTAAGCTTAAAGAATTGCAAATTATTGGAGAATCGCAACTAGTCCTTCGCTAGACAGTGGGCAAATACCAAACCCAAGATTCCAATTTGATGTCATACCAAGAATTGATAGGGTCGTTGACTAGGCAATTTAGGATGATAACCTTTGTCCATGTGCTTAGGTCACATAACATCCTAGCCGACGCTTTAACTTCCTTATCCTCTGCCCTAGAAATTCCCCTCACTAGGAGTTCAGAGACCATTACTATACAAAAGTGAGATTTTTCCTCTTTGTTGGATCTGTGATTCCAGCAATTTCTTCTCCCACTTAATCACATTTCTGTTATAACTAAAGAATCCACACCCGATGGGAACCCTTGGTATTTCGACATCATGAACTATCTTCGAGATGAGACCTTCCCAGCCTATGCTACGTCTCTGACTGTAAGGCCATCCGATGAGCATCTTAACAATACATCATTCTAGGTGGGGTCCTTTACAAACAGTCCTTTATTACTCTATATTAATTAACTATGCATTTTTGGCATTTGATATTCATATTTCCATTAGTTTCTACAATTTTGTTCCTCTTATCAGTGAATATCCACAGCTGCATTTTGCCATTAGCTACTTATTTTGCATACTTCCTTTGTTATAAAGGTGCTTGACATGTTCTTTTTTTTGGATTGGTCGTCATGGAGTTCTCATACTTGGCACACTACAGCTCTAGACCTAAATGGGCTTGGATTGCACGATGTCTATTCCCTTTTTGCTCCCTTGAAGAATCCTGAGCAGTCTTGTTAATTTGTCCCTTTTCATGTATACGGAGGTCTGAGAGGCTAAGAAAAGGCCAGCAACACTTCTAATTCTAGCTAAAGGTCACAAAGGGTTGCCTTTTCTTGCATAGTTATACCAGTATTGTGCCCGTCTGTAAAAGGCTAGAAAAGCTTCATTCTCTTACCTGATGTTTCCATCATATCCTTTAGCTAGCCTCTTGACTTAAGAAGAGACATCCATCAATACTCGGTGGAGCCAACTTTGAAGAATTTAAAGGCAATGTAATATGACTAATAAAAGAAAGTAGTCATTTAAAGAGGATTAAGTATATGCGACAACATTCTCTTTCTCTCTTTTCATGCCTTTTTCAGAGTTCCTTTCTTTCTCTCTCTCTAGAAGTTTTCTCCTCTCCATCTCTTGATTCCTAGAAACTCACCTTTCCAGAACAAGGTTAAAAATGCAATGCTATGGCCTCAAATCACTAGAAAAAAAAAGACATCTTTTGTGCTCTTCTAGCAACTTGCAACAACTTAGCCGCTCATATTAGTACATGTGCTAGAGGGGGTAGGTAATCTAGCTTCCATAGAAAGGATCAAGATTCCTCTCATTTGAGTATGCAAGGAGTGTCAAGTGAAATGTGAGATTGACATGTAAGTAAGGTGTGTGGAGCTTGGGAATGGGTATGTGCATACTAGTGTGAATTGTAGTTGAAGTGCCCGTGCAATACTCTCTAGGTTTATGGATTTGAGAAATGAGAAGCCCCTAATCAATGATAGGGTCACAATTGTGGTGGTAGTCTTGAGAATTTGGGAACACTGAATTTAAGTTTAATGTTATCAAAATCGAAGATAAGATTTAAATTCGTTGCCATCTATCATTTGATCATCAGATTGAACAATGAGGAAACTAATAGCACATTACATCGAGATCTTGTGTGACATACTAGTGCTTTCTCATTTTTGAAGGGTCAACTAATGCCCAATTCTTTTTTTGGACTTAAAGAAATCTTTCATTGCATACAAGTCAAAGTACAAGCAGGACTTTAAGGCCCACCATACACAATCGTGGAAGCAGTACCACAGCCCATTCTTTTCATCCTTCCCACTGGGTTTAAAAAACGATAAAACAAACACTGTAAAGACCAAAGTTACAAATCAACAACCTAGAGATAAAAGGAGGAAGAGCTAGAACCATCTCAGAAGACTGATGGCCACTTCTTCCAGGTGCACTTGGCTACCAAATGAGCGTAGATAATTGGCAGTAACAGTTGGGGCAACTCGGAAAGCCTACATCCACTTAGATGCAAGGGAAATAAGCATTGGATCTTCGAGCTCCCATAAAGCCAATAGCGATCCAGAAAAGGCTGCTCAGGAGTGGTTAACTTTGGACCTTTGTAGACCTCCAAAAGATATGGCAGAAGTTGTGATGAGCATCCGATAAAGCAACCACTAGAAAGACACCAAACAATCTTATAGGGGTCCATCGGGGCAGAAAGACAAAGAGGGAGGGAGATGAATATGAAAGGAAGCATTCTGACTGGGTGCAAAGAGAGATGGTGGCCTTCTAAGAACTTGTAACAAAATTTAGTAGGGAATGAAGATGGCACAAAGACTAAAACTAAACAAGAGACAGGAAGAAGAGTCTCTGTTAACAAGGTCAGAAAAGAAACAATTCCAAGTGAGTTAAAAAATTTACCTGACAAAAGCTCCTTAATGAGGAGAAAGATCCTCCCACAAGGGGGAGAGAGAAACTCCTGTAAGGGAGAGGGGGGAGGGGGCTCTACCAAGAGAACACTCCTCCCCCAAGCACACTGCACTGAGAGAGACGAAGGAGTAGGCGGGAGTGAACATGAGGGGGTCTCTAGTCCATACATTCGCCCAATTCAAATAATTGTATTCATGTGTGACTTAATCCAACACTTCTTGATGCAAATTATAAACTAAGAGTAATACTTAGTGCACCATATGCGATGCAGCAAGTTATTAGGTGCATAAAAACAGTTAAGTCAAATCTTGACTGTCTGACATATCTGTACAATCCACTCTTCAGTTGGACGATCCAAAAAAAATTTAAAAATAAAAAATTAAGCACGAACATATTGGACATAGTGAATCAATCAAAAAAATTGAAAATTTATTTTCTAATTTTTTTTATCTTTGTTTCAATCTAATTAAAACATATACAGCAACAAATTGGCAGACCCCCAGCCAGCTGCCGCAACCCGTTGCTCACCGCTTATGCGATCGAGTTCCATAAATCTAGTTGCCCCTTCTTGGTAGCAAGATAGAAAAGGGGCTGAACTGAAATTTATTTAGGTCAACCCGCCCAACATTCTTTTAGCTTTTCCGAGATGCATGCATAAGTAGTTGTTCGGGAAGGATAATTAGTCAAATTTCTTTACAGGTTTTTTATGTATATCTCTGTAAGTTACCATATTTAGATTTATACCTCTGTCTTTACTTATTGTTATAAATGCCCTTGACATCTTCAAAAAGATTACAATCACACACTTCTATCAAAATGTTATGAACTCCAAACAAATATTGTCTAAAAAAGATTCTATCAGTTCTGGTAAAGATAAGAATACGTATGTAAAAATATTCATATTCAATTGAAGTTCAGAGTGATTTGATAAGGATATAAACGCCATCTTTCTGTGGATGTTAGAGGTGTTTATAATAGTAGAATTTTTTTATATACCCTTAAAAAATATTATATTTGCATCTATACTTCTAACTCCCGCATATTATTTTCAATATCCGTAAAAGGTTCAAAAAATTATAATTATATCCCTCTATCAAAATAATGTAAACTCCAACCGAATATTTCAAAAAGATTCCATAAATGCGGAGAACGTTAGAGGTACATATGCAAAATTCTAGTGAATCTAGAGGCACATGCAATATATTAATGAATTTAAGGGTATCTATGAGAAATCTTTAGGTGGTATTTTGACATAAAGGGATGTAAATTGCAATCTTTCTGAAGATTTTAGAGGTATTGACAATAATACGCCAGAGTTGGGATTATAATATTTTTTAGGGGAATATATACAAAAATCAAATCTCAAAATGATATATAAGAATCAAAGTATATATATGTATATATAGATGAGCGCTAATACGCGAACCAGGCCTTCGTGAGCGCCGCGCACTGCTGTGCACCATCTGATCTTGAATTGGATGGCGTGTTGTGCATTTTAAACAAAAGTCTTACTTTATAGACTCTTACGCGTAAGAGTCTTTTCACCTAAGAGTCTTTGACATAGCACCTAGTGCAGCGTGCCATCCGATTTGTGGTCGGACGGGTGTGCTGGCGTGTGCGTGGCGTGCACGAAGTGCTTGATTCGCACAGTAGCACTCATGTGTGTGTGTATATATAAGAAAGTATTACAATCTGTTGCCTTGATTTAGTTTGCTGGCAGCAGATTATAACAAGGGCCATCAGATGAAGATCTGATGGCTATGTTTAAAAAAATAAAAAGATAAAAATCGAAATCGATGGCAAGAGGGGGGGCGCCACTATGCGGGGCATCCACGTGCTCCCTACCGCCCGATCTGTTGATCAGATTGTCATTTTTCTAATTTTTATTTATATATTCTTTTTAATTTATTTTTTCTCTATCACATTTGACTTTCTCATAAATTTGTCACATCACACCCAAAAAGTAACATCTGCTCTCAGCAGACTTAAACAGGGTAATGCATAGTATCACGACCCTATATATATATATATATATAATGGTAATTTACAGAGAGCGAGAGATATATATATATAAAACTCCATTTCTTTTATCTTGACTTATTCACAAAATGGAAGGATGGAGAGTTATTTAGTCCAAGTTGTCCAAAAATGAACGAAATGAAACCTTCGGGAGCCAACTGAGATAGCTCTTCTATGCATCCAACCACATAATGTTCTTACTTATGAGCACCCCTTCACATCATCGTACAAAATAAACAAAATTACCCTACAGGAGTAGTACTCTCATTCTCCCATTTACAATATTGTGGACAATATGTAAATGATCTGTCCCCTCCAAACGCAAACAAGATAAAATAAATTATCTTATTAAAGTGAGCAAACTAAATTACATTACCCATTCTCAAACACTCCTAACTAGCTAATAAGGGATGCCAATTAAGATCCGGCCAGGCAGTTCACAACAAAAGACCAAAAACAAAAAACAAAAAAGGAAGGGGTCCGAAGCAGAACAAAGCTTATACATGTGTATGTGTCATAGAACAACAGCACTGCCTCTCGCCTAGCTCAAGAGCGCAAGGGCCCCCGCCAGGAAGCCGCCGGCCACCAGCAAGGCCTTGCCGGGTTGGAATGCCCCGGCGGCGCTAGGACTGTTCTGGGCTCGTGGGGTGGAGGGCGTGCCCGAGGGGGTGGAGCCGCCGGAGGAGGAGGGGGTGCCGCTGGCGGCGGAGACGGGGATGGCGACCTTCATGCCCTGGCCGCAGTGGCCGGAGGTGCCGCAGACGAAGTAGCGGGTGCCGGCCTGGGAGAGAGTAATCACGGTGCCGCCGCTGCCGCTGGTGCCGAGGGTGTTGGCGGTGGAGCAGGCCGCGTAGTCCGCCTGGTTCACCTCGTCCACCGAGTGCAGCCCCGCCACGTACTGGAAGGCTGGTTTGTATCCAGCGAAAAGAATTAAAACACAAATTAAGCCACCTTAAGTACAATGTTATTCGCATAAAACCTCCTTAACTATGTGAGTTCACTTCAAATTTTACTTGAATTAAAATATTACTTTACATAGAATATATAAAATTATTAAATAAAAATATTAATAATATCCTCAGTTAAAATAGAAACATCTTACAACAAAAACTGCTTAAATATTCACCGGTAAGTTGTTATATACATTTAGCATCAACAAAACTATTTTTATTTTTATGTAACAGTGAATTTTTTTCGCTAAGATTAAATTTAAAACATCACATAGTTGAGAGGTTTATATGCAAATACTACTATCGTTAAGAGGGTTATACCCAAATGTGAATTATGTAGGGGAGTTATCTACAAATGTAAAATCTTTTAAGATTATTTAAAAAAACCTTTTTATATATATTTACTGGGACAAAATGAAACACAAAGACAAAAGATTGATAACGAGTTCCGCATTCAAAAACCTCGCCTCTTTAAGCATTTTCTTCGGAGGAGAAGCATATAAAGCCCATTTAAAGACAATTTTTCAAAAAGTAAATACATTTTCTCTTAATAATTAATTTCAATTTTTAAAGTCTTCACTATCAACCCTCTCTCATTCATGTCAAATTGGACAAGTAGAGCTTGCATCCCTTAGACCCTAGATCTATAGCCATAGTTGGATATGGAGGACAATAATGAGGGCTAATATGCAGTCGGGCCCCACTGTGCTGTATGACATTGCAGTCGTCCCATCTTTGATCAAATGCCACCTGCATATTTTAATTTTTTTTTTGAATCTTTTACTAGTAAGAATTTTTTTTTTTTTTTTTTGAACGGTAGCCTAGTGGAACTGGACGAAGGTCCCAACTCCAAAGAAGAGGGGTTCGAGCCGGCTCGAAGCCAATTCGGAATAAACCTCAAAGAGGTAAAAAGCACACTCGAACAGAGAGTACCGCGCAACACGTGAGTGCGCGACCGAAAACAGACAAAAAACCCACCCACCAGGGTGAAAATTCTGCAGGCCGAAACCCGCCCGCCCAGCCGCAGGGAGAGATCGAGCCCGTGACCTCCCCGCCCAAGAGCAGGGAGGGTGAACCGCTGCGCCACGCGTGCGGTTCAGTATATATCAAGAGACTCTGATGCATTGTAGCACTGCAACACATCATCTGATCCAAGTATGTTTTATAACGTTGGGCAATCAAATCCTAGCTAGTCTTAGGACTTCTAAACTTTTCATCAAATTGATCAACCCTACTTTTCTTTGCCAAGGAGAAAGAAGGTTCCCTTGATGGCTTCCTTCATGCATCCAAGTAAGAATCTCCCCACAAGCCTATGATTTAACCATGGAAATAACAAATAAAAGAAACAAAAAAGTCTTCTTTTTTTTTTCTCTCTCCTTGACGAACTGGGAGATATTTGTTCCCTAGCTAAACAGAAGGGAAGAAGGATGAGCCTACGACAATCTAAACCAGTTATCACTTAAGTGTTCTTAATTAACAGGATAAGAGGTGTATGAAAAATTAAGATTTTTTATATATAAGTCTCCATAATTTTTTGAAATGATAAATAAATCTTTTTAATCTGATTATTTATAAATAAATTTCATAATTTATTGTGAGTTGACGAAAGACCTCTAAAACTTACAAATAAATTCCTGCAAGTGTTACAAATAAACTCCTAAAAAGATTTGTTTGTAAGAAAGTTACAATTGTGAAAATTTATTTGTAAATAGTCAGATTAAGAAGATTTATTTGTAACACCAAAAAAATTATAAGAACTTATGTGTAGAAAACCCAAAAAAAATAACACGCCGCATCGACTTTACAAGGTTGTTGCTCCATGAAGTATGAAAACCTAGCAGTGTCATGAAGCCTGCATTAAGAAGCTAGAACTTACTAATAGTGTCGCCAACTTGGATGTTCTTGCCAGAAGCCCAGCTGCTGTAATCCACCCCGTTGTTCCAGCTGATGTCGTAGTTGACGGCGAACGCCGGCACGACGGCGAGCGCAAGAAGCAGAAGCACCTTCACCCCCGCCATGGACGCCGGCCCCCACAGATACAACACCCTCCACAACAAGATGCTACGTACAGAGCCTTAATTTCCTTCTGCCAAAGCAACCAGAAGTTGGTATGGGCAGGAGAGGGGAGTTCTCCTCTTGAGAAGGCAAGCTAGCTAGGCAGTGGGTAGTGAGGACTGCCCTATTTTATAGGAAATAAGGCCAGAGAACTAACAGGTCCCCCAGAAACACATGGGAAAACTTATTAATACTAAGATGTGTTTGGTGGGGAAAGGGAGAGTGGGAGGTCAACATCCCATACCCAACTTTCCATTTGTTTTTACTCGGCGATGGTGGTAGGGTTTGTCCGGATTTTGGAGTCCCACCTTCTCCATTTCATAGTTTGTTTCCTTTGTTAAGTCGTTAGAGTTGTTCAGGGTTACTTGCCCTCCACTTCTTGCCTACCTAATTCCTTTGAAAACTTTGAATCCCTCCCCCCCCCCTCCCCCAAGGCCTCTAGGGCTTTCAATTCCCCCAACTAACCAGCCAGTGGCAGGAGTTGGCAATCGTATCCTACGTGAGGCATATCAAAGGCATTATATTATATATATATATATAGGTGCAGTTGGTCTGTACAAGAGAGGGAGAGCCTTGTAGTATATATGATAAAGTTGTTTCTTTATGATCTAAAAATCAGGAATTTAAATTTAATAATATTTTTATAAAATAAAGATTGAATTTCATATAATTAGCCCCCACCAAATTTAGCAATGGTGGAAGTCCCATGAATATCGTGACTTTTTTTTGGACAAGGTGACTCTTTTTTTTTGGTAGGACTCGAGGCCGAGTCTGTACAACTATTTACAAGCGACCGGGGTTCAAACGGAATCCGAGATTTCCTCCAAAGGGGATTTTTCCGACCGGGTCGAGGGGTCCGCCTGATTAGACGATAATTCTAGGTCTGCTAGATTTCTGGGGAAGTAATCCCACGTACCAGGAGATAAATATCCCTATAGCACTAAGGCCATATAGCGGGGGGGTTTTTTAGGCCCCAATCGGGAATCAAACCTGAGACAAGCTTCCTCATCAGATGGATTTCAAAAGATAAACTAACACTTTTGTGCTGTGATTAGCCACATTTTCTTGGAGAGGAAATATGTCAAGGTGTTTTTTTGTTGATCATGAGAAAATAATCTAAAGCAGCAATTGGACAAGCTATGGAGTTGAACAGATTATACCGAAAATTCCATCTTAATTTCCGACAATCCTTCAGATCGTACAATTTTCTAATCACTAGATCGGATGTTCAAATCTCATTTTGGGAAAGGGTAGAAGAGTTTATTCTCAACGCTGGTGCGGATTCCTTTTGTTACATTTTGTTTTATTTTTTTTGTGTTTAATTGTTCATAATAATTTTTTTGAAACTCAAAGCGTCCAATAGTCAATTAAAAATGGCTATTATGGAGGGATCATGGAACTTTACTAATATTAGATATTATAATTTAAAAAGTAATTATTCTTATGAAAAATTAGAAATTAAGCTAAATATTTGTGCCAACATTGTTATTATTATTTTTTTCAAATAAGTTTCTAGTGAAATCAGCATTTTAATGATTTGTTCACTTAAAAAAGATGAACATAAATCATGACTATTTCACTTAACTGAAATAATCAATAATAATGGTATCGACATTTTCATTTTTATCATAAAAATTAAAAAATCACATATCTCACCTCGAGGTGTCAAAAAATCTATATTTAAATAAATATATATGCAATGATTCTATCTAAACGTTTTCAAAAAATTCAATTTTTAGTTTTTAAACCCTATAAATATTGAAAATAAATCTTTGTGACGTGTGTATTTAGTGTTGACTCCAAGAAACTTTTTCTTCTTTGGAAATAGGTTCTTCTAGTTAACAGTCATTTGAAATATAAAAATAAATAGATAGACTAAATAATTATTAACCTAGAGTTTAATTAGAGTAAAGACTAAATATACAAGATACGAAGAGTTTTTTCTAAATGTAATACTTTAGAGAGACTCAAAACCGACAAACCCTTAAAAATGATAATTACATGTATAAAACTGCTGGACAGAGTGCCACACAAAAAGAAGGAACTTTTGCATATATATCTCTAAAACTAGCATATCTATATATGTATCCCTAACTTCTATATATTATATGAAATGTCCATGAAAACTTCAGAAGCATTGCAATTATACCTCTCCATCAAGACGCCATGATTTATGAAATCTTTCTAACATATTTAATTAGTTAGAATTCACAATATTTTGACAGAGATATATAATTGTAATACTTTATGAGATTTTGAAGATATTTCATATAATATATAGAAGTTGAGAGTATGGATATAAATATTCTAGCTTCCAAGAGTATATATACAAAAATCTCAAAAAAATGATGGTGTGCAAGAGAACTTGCACCCACCCCAATCCCCATTTTCTCCCTTAAACCTACCCATAACAGAGTCACATTTTCCCTGGTATTGGACGTAGTGGTTGGGTGGATGGTCGGAGAGCTATCATGCATGTAGAATACGTTCGGCCTTGGAACAGTGACCAGGTGACGTGGGACATCATCATGCCTTGACCGTCAAGGCTGCTCACACGTGTCCTGTTCAAGAATTTTATTTCATTATTTTAAAAAAAAATTGCAATGTTTCTTTTGGATCTTCTGCTTTTGGAATTGGTATTGGAGTTTGACACCCGCTGCGTGCCAAATCCCTAGGTGCCTCACCCTCTTCTTAGGCGCATGCCCACCACCTTGTCTATGTGGTGATGTTGTTAAGGCCCCCCAATTTTAAGGAGAATAGAGGTACTTAGGGGTGTTAATCAGCCCGTGGTTCAGCTCAATCCATCTTATGTTAAAGAAAATTGGGTTGGCCCAAGTGATATAAATTAAATTGAGTTAAATTTGAACTGACATTAATCAAATCTGGGCTGAGCTAAGCTGAAAACGGGTTGGCCCAGCTTAAATTATTGACTTTTACAATAATTCATACAAAAGGTAAAATACTTCTAACAAAATCATTTATAAACAAAGCCAGTGCAACCCAACCCACTCACTATTGAATTGGAGTTGAATTTGGGCTGAATTTAAGTTAAATTTGAGCTGAATTTGGGTTGGGCTTAAATTGAGCTGAATTATTTTGAATTTGAGTTAGACCCAAATTATCACATAACTCAACTCAGCTCACCCAATTTACATCCCTAGAGGTACCTTGTAAATTGCATTTTTCTCTCTCTTCGAAAAGAATAACCAATGTTGTAATCATAAAATGCTATCAACTAGCAATATATTCTTGTGGGTCAGGCTGAAACAGGTGATCAAAGGCTGAAAGGATATATAGTGTTCTTAGAGATGTTCTTCATTGATGGATATTTTCCATGCCTTACATATCTTAGACAGCCAGGTGGCAATATATATAACACTTTCAACGCTTACCTAAGCCGAAGGTAGTTCTTGCGGCATGCATAATATTATATCTATCCATCACCTAATCCAACTTCAGGATATCAATTACATGTTAGGTGGTGGGGGGTTGCAGCATGACAGGGACACATCCCAGAATGCAACTTTCAGTTGAAGGATGATGAATCAACACGGATTTCTGGTCAACCGGGAAAAACAAATAGCCAAATAAGCACACAACAGAGACAGGTTTTTTTTTTTTTTTTTTTTTTTGAACAATTTGGGTGCCAGGCTGCTCCAAGTAGGCCCACTTTGTAATGGTCATCTAGGTTTGTATCTAGTAACCCACAGTCATCCCACCTAGTTCTATGCAATGACAAAGGCATATAATGGAAACAGTTACTCATGAAGAGGGTAGAGAATGGAGGGGATAGGGTGGTGGGTCTATCTAGCATCTAGGGATGTAATTTGGGCGGGTTATACTGGGTTATGTGGTAATTTGAATTTAACCCAAATTCATAATAACCCAATCTAATTTAGCCCGGCTCAAATTAAGCCCATATTTAGCTCAAATTCAACCTAAATTGAAAAGTGAGTGGGCTGGGTTAGGTTGGGTTGGACTGGCCCTATTTGTAGAAAGTTTGTTAGAAGTACTTTCATTTTTATATAAATTAATGTAAAAGTAAATAGGTCAAACCGGAGTAGCCCAATTTCAGCCCAACCCAGCCCAACTTTGACTAAGGCCAACCTAAATTTAACCCAATCCAATTTAGATAATTTCGGTTAGACCAATTTATTATAATATGGGCTGGACTGAGTTGGGCAACGGGCTAGCCCATCCAAGAGACACCCCTACTAGCATCAATTAATGTTCTGTTTCTCTGGGGTGCAGATGATTCAAAAGAAAAAATGCTGGAAGATGTGGCAATGTTGGTGTTCAAATTATCATTTTTGCACAACAATCCCTTAAGATACAACATGCTTATCAAACATGTAAAACTTTTAGTCTTCCACATCATATGGTACATATCTTGAGACCACACAATGGAATTGATATGTAAAACCATGTTAGACATTACTTATGTGCATTCCCTGTTCTGGGGCATAATTGGATGGACGGTTGACCAATGACAAAGCTTGGTATCACATATCATGATGGAGTAGAGGAAGTACACACACGCACAGAATTCTTCCAAGTTCATAGTGCCAAAGTTTTTGTAAGCAATTTAAAGAATGATACATGTAATACCTTTCGTGTGAATTTTAAAGATCCCCTTTTGGGCAACTTTCCCACAAGATGTGTCCACATTGTTAGAATAAGCTCCCTCTATGGGGCATAATCGCCAATGTGTGGCTTGCTTTCCTAAGATGTTTGTTTTCTTGAAGAACACCATAGTTCTCTAGTTGTAAAATCACCGGTTTTAAAACATGTGATGTTTTTTTTTATTATTATTTTAAGTTCATGGGTGCTTTGCTTGGATGGCTATTAGAAACCCGCATGAGAAACCAAAACTAGAATCTTTAAAGTACTTTTCGACTGAAAGCCAAAACCACAAAAGCCCTTCGCTACCTATGATCCAACTTTATTGAGAAGAGATCCTCTCAGTACACATTTGGACCGGAATCCAACAGTATTGAGAGAGGAAGGGCTCAAGTATTTGCCAACTTTTAAGATCATATGAAGAATTTTTTGCAATATTTGTCCTTCCTCCCCCTCTCAACACTACTGGACTCTGGTCCAAATGTGCACTGAGAGGACCCTCCTCTCTACTTTAATTTGTCCGAAGAAACCAGGCAGGAGCACTTGATCCACATATATGGTTCATGATCTTTCCAACTCGCCACTCCATAAGCTTATCTACTGTGTTTATTGTTTGGAAGCCTCACCTACAGTTCATTTTCTAACCACAACTAGGTCTTGGACCATTCTACTCATTAGCATACTACTGATATTTTAGTTCTTTTCAATAATGTTTCATTTTCCTTAACCAAAGGCATCAAAATTCTTGAGAATTAATAATAGTTAGAGCATATTCATGGGATTGGAACAATCAGCTTTGCTGTTGAGAGGTGGCATACGTATGAATTGTACATTTCTTATGTGGAGAACCTAGCATCTCCATAGAGGGGGTATGAATTGGCTGATGCAACTAACGGAGTGAAGGGTGTCTAAATGGATCCGGATGAAAGTCGGAAAAATCAAAATAAAGAGAACAGAACATCTCATGAACGTTTAATTGAGGGGTCTTTTTTCTGCATATGAACACCTCAAATATTTCATATAAGTAATCTTACACTCAAAATTATCATATACTATATACCAAAATCTTAGCTGTTCAGTTCGACCACCGTCTGTTGTAGGAGCATTCTCAGTGTACTCTGAGGATGTTCCACTATTCCCCGTCACCAATTAAAACTCTCAACGTACTAGTACAAAGGATTTCTAGTAGACGATCATTAAACAACTTCAGAGGTAGTTTGGAGGGTCGACCATAAATGAAATTTGAAAATGAAAATAAAATGATTAGTTTTCACTCTACTAAAATTAAGTTTAATAATGAGTCTTATATGGACTAAAAACTAAAAACCCTAAAAACAAACAATAATATCTTTGCATGCAAATATGAAGAAATGAAAACGTAGTGTGGGTTTCTTAGCTCAAGAACCCAATTGGATTGCAATAAACAGTAATACAAATAGGCTATCAACAGAACAAGATGATTCTGTACTCCTTTGGACTCGAACCTTTCTTTGTGAGATAACCATCCAAGGCGTTGTATAGGGCAGGATCCTGGCAGAAACTAAATAAACAAATGTAATCAACAGTGCAACAGTAGTTAGCTTGACAAGATAGCTATCTTGAAGATCTTCTTTTTCTACGGCATTCAATACAATCAGAGCAAGGATAATAATGTTTGCCCCGGCCGTCACTGCTTGTCCCAAGCTTGCCAGGTGAAACTTTCAGGTCTTCCACAAGTATTCGTCGTAGCTTCTCATTCTCTTCAATCAGCTCATCGATGACTTTCTGGTGTTTCAATAACTGAACATGCAAAAGAAATGGAAGGGAAGAAAAAAATATTATTCCACTTACAAATGCAAACGTGCAATTTAAGTCTCAAATCATAGAAAGAGGCACAGAGATGATTGCCTATGTGTTGCACTTCGCACTTCCCGGGTTCATTAGAACCAAAACAAATGGGGTCGTGTTGAGCAGCCTCTAATTGGAAGCACTTTTGAGCTTCCAGACATGTCAGACAAACTATTTTGATGGAGGACAGTAGGACACTAGGCTTGGGAGCCATTTATGTTGGTTTTGGCTTCCAACTAAAGGCTTCAAATTGGAGCTTTTTAATTTTGGAATAAAAACAGGATTGTTAGGGAAAGTTTGACTAGTATAACTACTGGAGATCAAGTATGACCACTCCTAATTTCTTATATTAGAAGTGAAAGCGAAAAGTGAGTCCAACTGAAACTTTTGCAAAACATGTCCTACGTGTTCAGAAATGACCAGCTGTGAAGAGTGTGAGCAAGTCTCTGTGGACTATGTTAATGTGAATGATATTCTCATGATTCTCTTAATTAACTTCTGTTCTTTGCATAGCAAGCAGAAAATGTCCCATGTCCTATGATGCCAGAGAATTTTGGCAGTAGAATATTGAATACTCTACCAAGTCATGCAACAAGATTGCAAAGGTCCCTTGATGAATGGTCATCCAAGATGTGATCGTAATTTATCACTCCCATGTTCAATTACCATTCAGCGTTTATGATGATAAGAAACAATGTTCGATTACCACTTTGTGTTTATGATGATAAGAAAAATGGAAGCCTTACCATTTGTACCAAGTTATTTTCAGAACGCAATTTCCTGACCTACAAATAACAAAATAAGAGTGGCAAGCATGTCAAAGAAAATATCCATGGGTAGCTATGTATAGCATGTGATCAAGTAACAACAGCAAAGTGGCAAAATATCACGGCACAATGAGAATCTATAACAAAATCCAAACTCAGGACTGCTTCCCTTTTTTTTGGCAATCAGAGGTCCAAAAGGTATCACTCATTGGGTAAAATAAATAATGATACATGGAGGGGGAGATCACACCTTACCTACAAGACTGGATCAATAAATAGGATGTAAAAATTAACTACCTAAGATTTAAACGTCAAATTAAAAGACATGTAATAAATCTAGGCCCTAAATGGCAATCAGCAACAAAACTTCCAAAGAATTCACCAATTTATCCTTTGTTGAGTGTCTCTTGGGTAATATGCAATGAATATCTGCAAGGAGGTTATTCTTTTCCACTTATTCTTTCTGTTAACAAAAGTGGAAGTGGAAGGAATGTGAAAAAAAAAGTCTTATTAGTGAGGGTGACAGCATAATACACATAAAAGTGTCAATAGGACACCCAATGAGTCATCAATCTAATATAACATGGGATATGTACAAGTCATGTGCACCCAATGTACTAGATGTACAACATTATGAAGCATCGCCCATCCAAGATCAAAAGTCAGGAGTTTCCCAACCAATTACTTAGAGTGGGAGCAGCAACGTTAGCAGATAAGATATGGCCAAGGGTAAGATGCCGGAGAGAGCAATAATGAATAACATGATAGTCAATCTCAATGTGCTTTGTCCACCCATGAAAGGCCTAATTGCTCACGATCTGTAGAATACTCTAGCTGTCATAGACTGCGGTACAAGGGTTCAGGTATTGGAGAACCGACAACCAAATCAGTAAGGCATCAAAGCTAGATAATTTTAACAAGTATCAGGCACAGTGTGGTACTCAGCCTGGAAACCCAATCAACAGAAAACCACCAGATTCTTACTATGTCAAGAATAGAGAGAAGTGCCCAAGAATCTTCAGAAGAACAGCAATCAATAGGGTCTCCAATGCAACCAACGTTAATAACGGCACAGAGTTCTGGTGAAGATGTGGCAGAAACTAAACAAAAGAGGCAAATAGTGCCACGAAGATAGGTAAGAACACAAAGAACAGCTTGACGTTTTGCCCTATTAATTTGAAAATCATATTAATTAGATTAATTAGATAAACATCAAGTCAGGTGGACGTTTAACAGGTTAGGTGTCCAATCCCTTGAACGCATATCAGTCGAACAGAAAACTGGTCGAGTCCTTATTAGGTAGGGTATACCACGGGACCAAGTGGTGTTAACCATCTGAGAAGCTTTGGATGATAAAATCAGTGATGGTGGCAACTCTAGTCAATTTCAATGGACGCAACTCCAGTCAACAATCATGGCGGCAACAAATGGCAGGTGCGATGCAGCCAGAAACAGCAGCAGTAACTTGTAAGCAAGGCACGAGAAGTGCACAGCAGCAACTGCAGTGGAGAGAAAAATCGCAGCATTGTTGCTTTAGCAGCAAACAGACAAACAGATGGGCCAGAACCACCATTCAGTATGAAGATGGAGAAGAAACAACGGTGACAGGAATCGATGGTGATCGGAATCATGACAACAAGAAGCTGCAAGACCAACAACATCATAAGCAGCAGTCATGATAGCCAGAAACATTTGCAACAGGTCACTATGGCAGGGAAAGAACTAATGGAGAGCAAGACATGCTGAGAGAACTGAATTCATTAGTGATGATGAAGAACATGATGAGGGGGGCTCTGATACCATGCTAGGAAGAGAGGACATGGAAGGAATGCCAGAGTTCAAAGTTTCTTTTTTTTTTAAGTGACAAGAGTAGCATTTCACCAGTAAATATAGAAAACAATACAAAATGAGACAGGAATAGCCCCGCCAAACACAGGCCTACGTGGGAGAGAACACTGAACAGGCAAACCAGGACCCAAAAAGATCACAATTCAATACATGACTCCCAAGAAAACCCCTCACTGATTTATCAAAGTAACAAAAAACAGTGTTCACCAGAAAGAAGACTACAGAAAATCATAAAATAAACATCCTCCACTGATAGGCTTTTAACCCCTGAATCACCATGTGGCTGCATCCCTGATGACTTGGACCAGCTATCCACCAAATTGTGTGTTCTGCTGAGTATATCATAGGAGCTGTTAAATTTCCCGCTGAACCTTTTATTATTCCTTTCTAATCAAATATACCACAGCACTGCTGGAAGAAACAAAGCCCATACTTATTGCAGAAGACACGATTCAATGACCAAAAATGGTCGACTATAGTAAAGTACACCACATTCCATGAAAACTAGCAATTGGAAACCATGTAGGGTATTTTTATGATCATAATCAATACAAGATCGAGTATGGCTAAGCTTCTCCAAGTTTTGAGGAAGCTGAATGACAACATGGGATCATATCATATCAGGTAAATGATCAACCCCCCCCCCAACCCAACCCCAAAACTTTTCATTAGATGTATGCTTTCCATAGTAGTCAAGGCGGATGCCTAGGCGTCGCCCAGGCGCCAAGCCGGATTTCCATCCTTTAGGCACTGCCTCACTGGGTCGCCTTTCCACGGGCCCAAAAGGCGCCTTGGGCGCCCATGTCAGGCCTGCTGACCCATTTTGAGTGCTCTCACTTTGTCATCTTATATTTCATTCAATTAGCATTGTTTTATTATGAAACTTTATTTTTATTGGTGATAATATTTCTTTATGTGTTTTACATTATTGCATCATATATCATTGTTGTTAGTAACTTAGTATTATGTTGCAGATTTTGGAAGAAGAAGGTGACAAAAATCTGGATTAGTATTTTTTATTATGAACTATCATTCTTTTCATTATTTTGATGTGGGACAACTATCGAAATGGATCCAACAATTTTACCACAATCGAGATCAGCAATTCACACCACGCAAATAGTAAATGAACACAACGACCACAGTATTCCATGAAAGATAAAACGTGATGATAATAAGAAATACAAGCTAAACAAGCCACTCCTCGCAGCGAATAACAAGTAGATTGACGATAGTGAGAACTACCGATGGTCTAGGGCATCAATGCACATTCAACGATCTCGAATCAGGTCACGAGATAGGGTACTCACCAACATACAATCCGGCAATGGTAAACAACAAACGAGCTAGGCAATCCAAAAATAAACCCACAAACACGGGAGCATGATTTCCACCATATAATAAACAAGTAGATCCAGAGGGAAGCGAAGCATTCAGCTACTAAACTGCCCACTGCGAAATGGGGTTTGTCTTTCACTATTCACACAAATGCTTTGATCGCTGTGTTGTGAAGACAAGGCGGCTAAATGGGCCCTGGACGGTGGACAGCCCACTAATCAGGCTTTTGTGACCCACAGTCAGACTGTGGGACAGGGAGGGCTCCCAGGCCCTCAGTAACCGACCCCCGAGTGGGATCTGTGGGCCCAAATGGTAATAGGGTGGACGATGGGCTCCTCGGTCTGTCATGTAGTGGTGATGGTGGTATGAGGAGGCGGGTATTGCTGAGGCTCGACCGACGAAGGAGGGTGGCGACAACATTTCCTGCTGCAACACGTGCCTCGGGCGGAGACCGAGGGTAACTGGGCTGGCGGAAGTGGGCCTGCTGGAGGCTGCCACGTGGTGGCCACAAAGGCGGGATCCAGTGCCAGGCTCGATCGACGAGGGCCTTGGCGGACGAACTCCGCTATGGCAACGCGTGGATTGGGAGATGGTGGCAATGGCGGGAGATGTGGCCCGATCAGCGATGGAGGGGCCGGCGAATCTCCACAGCCCGCTGCGTAGAGAAGGGGATGATGAGGGTGGACGACTGCGGGTGTCGTGGCGGCCAGGTAGGATTCGCACCTGGTGCGACCGACGAGGAAGAGGAGGCGGTGCGGGAAGAAGGACGCGAACGACGACGTGAAGCCAGCGAGTCGTGCGGGAGCGCCGCGTGGCAAGGTGGTGATGACGGTGTCGGTGGGCTGGCAGGCGGATGGGGTTTGTGGCGGCCTTCGATGCCTCGCGCATAGCGCGGTCAACGAGGGGAAGGGGGCTGCAAACTCCCTCAGCGTGCCACGTAGGGCAACAGAGCGGGAGATGGTCCGTCATTCAGGCTTGCTGCGAACACAAAACGAGAGCGAGAGAGAGAGAGAGAGAGGAATGGAGAGGCCGAGTGAACGGTGCGGAGACCGAGAGAGGAAGAAAAACACTGGAGAAGAAGGCAGGCAGGATCAGACGAGCAGGGGAAGAGGGGGAGGAAGAAGAAGACAGAGGACAGGGGGCCTTCCCCTATGGCTTACACCAACCCATCACGGGTCTCAACACACACTACAGCGGCTATACCAAAACTTTTTTTTTTCATCATTAATTCCTTTCCCCTTTAAGGTAGGCTATAAATATATAGGGTCCCAAATAGGCAACCTTAAGTACATCAATATCAAAAGTGCCCCTAGACCCTAAAAAAGGAAAATATGCTAAAATAAATTACAGAAAATTATAAAAATGATCATGGACCTACTAATGGGTCTAAAAACATAAAATAAAGAAGAAAATACATCATTGGGGCATGACAAAGCCCAACATCACAAAGAAATGTAAAAATATATGTCATGAGACATCTCCTCGCCATAATGTTGCTCGATCTACTGCGGACGTCCTGCGGCGATGGTAAACATGAGTTCGGTCAAAGCGTAAATATGCACGGGTGTCCTGACCAATCCTCCCTGGCTGGGAGGAACTCGACCCCGTCGAGTAAAGGTGCCGGCCACTCTAATAATGCTCTAAAAGATCTGGGCCAATCTGTTGCAGCTCCTCGTGCGTGATCTACGTGTCCTCAGTCGATGGCCTTCCTCTCCAGTGAACAAGGTAATGCTGATAGGCCCCATCCCTATAAGTAACAACATGCTTGTCCAGTATATGGTCAATCTGCTCATGTTGTACTGGAACAGGGGCTGGAAGTGGACTCTCACGGGTAGGATCACTCTTAAGGAAAGGAGAAGGTTCAAACGGATCACTAAGAATCACTGTTGGGTCTCGGTAGGCTACCAAATCTGAGACGTTGAATGTGGTACTAATGCCATAGTCTAGGGACAAGTCCACAACATACGCATTCGGTCCAACTCGCTACAGCACTTTGAATGGACCGGCTCCTCGAACTTGCAATTTCTTAATGGATCCCGTAGGAAACCGTTTAGGTCTGACCATGATCATCACGTAGTGCCCTCATGGAACTCCTGTTGTCACCTATACGCATCTGCCATCCTTTTGTAATGTTTGCTGAGCTCTATGTGACGACGGATGCTATCATGAAGACTCCTAATATGCCATGCTGGCAACTGTGCAGACTCATAAATGCGTACATGACTGGGCAAGAGAAGAAGATCTATGGGTCCTCTAAGTCTATAGCATATGACTATCTCAAATGGACTCATGCATGTAGACCTATTGCCTGTTATATGCAAACTCAACATGCTTTAAAACCTAATCCCAACTATGTGTATGCTCACCTACTAGACAACGCAGCAAGTCACCCAGACTTTTATTAACAACCTTGGTCTGCTCATCAGTATGGGGGTGCTAAGCAGCAGAGAACATGAGCTTGGTACCCAAGAGATGCTAGAGGGTCTTCCAAAAATAGATGAGAAAACACGTCCCTATTAGAGACAATAGTCTTCGATAACCCATGTAAACGAACAACTCCCTCATAAAAGGGGTGGGCTACACAAGACGCATCTGAAGTCTTAGAATAGGGAATAAAATGAGTCATTTTGGAGAACCGATCAACTACTACCATGATAGAACCGTATCGACGGAGGGTTCGTGGCAGGTCCAAGACAAAATCCATGCTAATATCATGCCACGGACAGTAGGGCAGAGGAAGAGGAATGTACAAGCCAGTATTCTGCTTTTTTTGCTTTGTCGTAGTGTAGGTGAGGCACTGAGAAACAATTCGTGCCACATCACGCTTCAGGCGAGGCCAAAAGAAGCAGTGCTCAACAAGCTCAATGGTCTTTGTTCCAATCGAAGGACCGGTTAGACCACCCGCATGTACCTCTCAAATGAGGAAATCACGGACCGAGGTCCGCGGAATACACAATCGATCACCATGGAAAAGATAACCCTCATACAAGTTATAATCACTGAACTCTCGTGAGGGTCCGGTAAGAAGAGTAGTGTGGATCGGACCAAAATCTGGACAAACTAAATACTCCTCTCGGAGTCTATCAAATCCAGTAACCTCCATGTTGACAACTGATAAAAGAGAATATCGACGATTCAGCGTGTCGGCTACACGGTTCTCCATACGCGCCTTGTGTCTCAAGACAAAGGTGTAGGCCTGAAGAAACTCCACCCATCGGCTATCCCTTGGGTTCAATTTCTTCTGGACATAAAGGAACCTGAGGGCCTCATGATCCGAAAATAAGACGAACTCATGCAGTAGCAAATAATGTCTCCAATACCTCAACGCCTGAACTACTGCATAAAATTCTTTATCATAGGTGGAGTACTTCAACTTAGCATCATTCAATTTCTCGCTGAAGTATGCAATGGGGTGGCCCTCCTGACTCAAAACCCCACTTATGTCGACACTAGAAGCATCACATGAAACCTCAAACACCTTCGAAAAATCTGGCAGACGAAGGATAGATACCTAGGTCATACGCTCCTTGATGTCACGAAGGCTGACGCAGCGGCCTTTGTCCAATGAAAGGCTCCCTTCCGAATGCAGTCTGTGATCGGAGCCGTAATAAAATTGAATCCACAGATAAATCGACGGTAGAATGTCGCCAAGCCATGAAAACTCCACACATCATGGATAGATTACGGCTCAGGCCACCCTACTACCGCCCTAATCTTCTTCGGGTCAACAAAAATCCCTTCAGATGAAACGATAAACCCTAAGAAGATCACTCAATCAATCATGAAAGCACACTTCTTAAGGTTACTAAACAGATTAACGCGGTGAAGGATGAGACACACCTGCCGAAGGTGCTCCATATGTACCTCTCTAGAATGGTTGTAAATGAGAAAATATCGTACGACCAGGAAGACACCAATGTAAGGTTCCAATACCTGAGTCATCAACTGCATAAATGTACTAAGAGCGTTGGACAGCCCGAAGGGTATGACCAACCACTCGTAAAGCCCATCCTTCGTTTTAAAAGCTGTCTTCCACTCATCCCTAGGTCTAATCCAAACTTGGTGATAGCCACTTTTCAAATCGATCTTTGAGAACACAGTCGCTCCCGCCATCATATCAAGCATATCATCAAGGCAAGGAATGAGGAATCGATACTTGACAGAGATGCGGTTAATTGCACGACTGTCCACATACATTCTCCATGTGCCATCCTTTTTTGGAGCTAAAAGTGCGGGAACAGCGCAAGGACTCATGCTCTCTCAAATGGTCCCCCTCTTCAGGAGTTCCTCAACCTGCCTCTAAAGCTCAGAATGCTCAATGGGGTTCATGCGATAGTGCGCCAAGTTGGGTAAGGTGGATGTAATGACCCGCCACCCTATAATCGGAAATCCGATTACTAAATGGGTATCGGATCATTATCTATAGGTTCATACCTGAATCTCATACAACACATCTGGAGAAATAAGTGTTAAATAAGGCTAAATATAACAATCTTACGGACTTCAAGGAAAGTACAAATGCGCAGGAAGTAAATTAATAATGTCCGTATATAGTTCAACAATAATTACATAGTCCAAAGAATTAAATATGTACAGGCAGAAGCAAAGTACAACAACATCGGGGCATATCTCGGAACTGAGATAGCTGCTGGCCCGCACACCAAGAAGAACACCACCCGCCGTCACTCGTCAAGAAGTCCACACCTGAAACTGCAGGGAGTGAGCCATACTAGAATTGGGCTCAGTAGGGATCATCCGATCCCCGCCTCCCACACACACACAAACGTGCAGCAATACGAAAATGAAAGCAATTTAATTAAAACAATAAACACAGTTCCTAAATTCCGATATGAGACATATACATCCGTAATGCAATAGGCACAGTTCTAAGCAATTCAAGTAACCCAACTCAACACCACAGTTCGTAACCAAAGATCCGGCTAAACACTCAAACCACACTGTCGACTACGTACAAACGGCGCCTCACAACACCACCGACACGCACGCCTATCCACCCTTACGATGTTCCGAGCACCGTAGGATGAGGCAGTAAGTCAAACTAGGTCTAACTGGGTCTAGTGAACCACAACCGCCCAGTTACGTATACACACAAGCAGTCTAGACCACTGTCCTATCAACCGGACTTCCCTCAACGCCAGGCCTAGGAGTTTCAAAAGGGCCCTAGGGACCGGCGAAACCCCTTCAAGCCGAAGCTATAGGGACTACCCGTAACGCTAACCTCCCGGTCACATCAGGCCAAAGGGTAAAGGATACCACTCGTAACCTCGATATCTCAGGTTACATCAGGCCCAGTGGCGAAGGGGTAAACTCCAACAGCACCACACCTGGCTCCACAGTAAGAAACACGCCGGAAACTGTCACGATAAACTAAGAAAACACCGACCCATTGGGACCAAACAGCAACCCCTCGGATAGCGCGCTGGCTACTCCGGCCTAACCGGCTCAAGGTAGTTCTACTTCTCCCAGCCATAAGTGAAACACTAACATGTACCCCTTCCATACCGGTACGGCAACAATGCCACATAGACACTGCGTCCCTCCCACACCGACACAAGGTGTCAAACGCAAACCACAATCGCATAAACACATGTACACACAATGTGATTCCGATTATACATAAATCATCGGTCTCGATGTACGATTTCAAACATGCATTTAATGAAGTTCTGTCTTGAATCGCTTCACCCATGACCGACGTCATTCAAGACCACTAAATTGGTTCATAGGAAAACTGACATCGGAAGTTGGCCTAAAACACGTCGTGCAAGGTACTCATCTTTTAAAAGGCGTCGCTGTCCCTAGTCGCCTAATCACGACAGAGACAGAACCAGACCTCGGGGTGATCCAAACTAAAATGCATCGTCCCTGGAAGCCGCCCTTTGAAAGGCGTCGTTATCCCTGGACATCATTCAAAACAGAACTCCTTTCTCACAGAAACCGCTTTCTGGATGAATTTGGCCTAAATGACGTCGTCCTATCAAGACGCCATTTAGAGCCCAATTCCCGGTTCCCTTAAACCTCTCTCCCAAAATTACCCCAAAAATACCCAAAGTAGAAAATGACGGGGAGAATCCAATATAGTACTTGGAACACACTAATACCCATTTCATAAAAATGACTATTTTCATTTAAAAGCCCTTTAAACATGCTCATTCTACCCAATTCTCCTCATACGTCGCATGCTTCAAGTAGGAAAACATTGATTAAAACAACCAAATCGCATATAAGGATCGTCCCCCTACCGGTCACTTGAACTCCTAACTCCGTGTCGCCGAACCGCCGCACCGCAAACCGCCGCCGATACCGCCGTGGACGTCGTCACTCCGCCGGGACGCGGCCGCCACCCGGAAAATGAAGTGCCGCGGAAGAGGTGGTGGTGGTAGTGGTGAGAGATAGAGAGGTGTTGGAGTGGTGGAAGAGGAAGAAGGGGAAGGAAAAAGGGAAGGGGGAAACGGAGAGGATCGGAGAGAGGGAAGAGAGAGAGTGAGAAGGAGAGAATGAGAGAAAAGAGGAAGGGTTCGCGGGGTCAAACCGAAACTAACTAAAACGCGTCGTCTAAGGTCGACACCAATCAGACGACAAGACGGATCGTACGTTGACATACCAGGACCATACTCTGAATGGCGTCGTCTATTCAAGACGCCATTCAGACGATAAAACCGGGAGCGTACTTCCGCGACCCAAAATCCGCCCACGTGGCACAACCTAAAATGCATCCACCTCACTGGACGCCGTTTGAATCGCTTCTCGCAAGCTCGACACGAAAAATAACACAAGCCCCAGCCCCACAAAGGTCCAAACCAAAGGATCCAACCTCGAAACTGACCCGATAACTGTATCCGAAACCTCAATCTTTACATTCTCCCCCCCTAAAAAGAATTTCGTCATCGAAATTGTAACCGCTCGAACGATAACCACTGTCGACAATTCCACACCGGTAATACGGATCTCGTCAATCGCCCTCACAGATCACACTCCTCCACAGGACTTCGTATAGTCGGTCGATCTCATCAACACTAGGCTAATTACATTTTATGATTCTGCCAATACTGATGGACCAATATAACCATTCATTAGCCTTACGAGGCACATATTACAAAATTGATTCTCCACCATATCCAAAATACATAAAAAGTGCCATAAAAGCTCACAACTGCAACCTAAAAGGTGAGAAAAGTATTCATCTAGCCCAGCATCTCGGACCTCTTCTAAGAAAACACACAACACTGCTCTAGGCCCTGGGCTTCTTCTAACTACTCGGCTCCTGACCTATCTTATTCTTCTGGGGACAATTCCTTACAAGATGTCCCTTCCTACTACAGTCAAAACAACTACCAGTGACCAATGGACATATCCGATCACCATGATGTCTACCACAACGGGGACAATGATCCGTCACATCATGTCCCGCTTCCTGCTGTCTGCTAGCCATAGTCTGCATCTGCCGAATCGAGCCATCTTCGTCCTCATCATAAAGCATCCTTTGGAACCCGAACCCAAAGGAACTCGAACCGTCTGTCGAAAGAATCGCTGATTTGTTCTTGCTTTGTTGCTTCCCTCGTACTGACCGCTCCAACTCTTTCGCCATCTGTTGGAACTGAGTCTCCACTGCTGCTGCGCACCGAACTGCTGATGCGAGATCACTACAACAATGAGATGCCACCATTCCCCTCATATCGTACCGGAGTCCATCCACAAATCTCTCCATTCGACATTCCTCATACTCAGATATGTGTGGAACGAACCTTCCGAGAGCCACAAACTTCATCTGATATTCCAGAACTGACATATCATTCTGTACCAATTCCATAAACTCCCTTTCCTTGGCCTTCCGAACATACCTCGGAAAGTATTGTCCACTAAACTCTCTCACGAATACCTCCCAAGGAATCTCTCTCAAAGACCTATCTGAAAACGTCATTCTCTTGATAGTAACCCACCAATCATAGGCATCGTCTTTCAACAAGTAGGTTGCCAACAAAGTCTTGTCATTCTCAGCACATTCAAGAACATCGAATGCCTTCTCTACTTCATTGATCCAATGAGCTGCCTCATCTGGGACTGGTTGACCGGTGAAAGAAGGGGTCTTCAACTTCAAGAATCGTTCCATCACCGTGGATTGACCACCTCGGGAGTTGGATCCCTCACTACCATCTCTCGGTTGGTATCTAGACATTGCCCCAATCATAGCCTCCATGAATCAATCCACATTATGCCCATTTGCCCCCGAACTACCATCGTCAGTTCCCGTACTACGAACCAACGGAACTCTCCTCTTCGGTGCCATCACCACTCTATAAACACAAAAATTGAAACAAGAACGTCAAAACCTAATAATCTATGCCAGCAGGCATCACCTGTATAGACTCGTACTTATTGTTGGACTATGATATCTAACCTAGTTTATCACATACTCGACCAAACTGAGCTCTGATACCATTTGTAACGACCCGCCACCCTATAATCGGAAACCCAATTACTAGATGAATATCGGATCATTATCTATAGGTTTATATCCGAATCTCATACAACACGTCTGGAA
This sequence comes from Zantedeschia hybrid cultivar, assembly GCA_030544215.1. Lineage (NCBI taxonomy): Eukaryota > Viridiplantae > Streptophyta > Magnoliopsida > Alismatales > Araceae > Zantedeschia > Zantedeschia hybrid cultivar. The sequence continues at coordinate 54,796,548 of JARZZO010000002.1, read as the reverse complement.
AAGTAAGTGTTAAACAAGACTAAATATAACAATCTCACGGACTTCAAGGAAAGTACAAATGCGGAGGAAGTAAATTAATAACGTCCGTATATAGTCCAACAATAATTACATAATCCAAAGAATTAAATATGTACAGGCAGAAGCAAAGTACAACAACATCGGGGCATACTCCGGAACTGAGATAGCTGCTGGCCCGCACACCAAGAAGAACACCACCCGCCGTCACTCGCCAAGAAGTCCACACCTGAAACCGCAGGGAGTGAGCCACACCAGAATTGGGCTCAGTAGGGATCATCCGATCCCCGCCTCCCACACACACACACACAAATGCAACAATACGAAAATGCAAGCAATTTAATTAAAGCAGTAAACACAGTTCCTAAATTCTGATATGAGACATATACATCTATAATGCAATAGGCACAGTTCTAAACAATTCAAGTAACCCAACTCAACACCACAGTTCGTAACCAAAGATCCGGCTAAACACTCAACCACACTGTCGACCGCGTACAAACGGCGCCTCACAATAGCATTAACACCTACGCCTATCCACCCCTACGATGTTCCGGGCACCGTAGGGTGAGGCAGTGAGTCAAACTAGAACTAACAGGGACTAGTGAACCACCACCGCCCATTACGTGTGCACACAAGCAGTCTAGACCACTGTCCTATCAACCAGACTTCCCTCAACGCCAGGCCTAGGCGCTTCAAGAGGGCCCTGGGGACCGGCAAAACCCCTTCAAACCGAAGCTATAGGGACTACCCGTAACCCTAACCTCCCGGGTCACATCAGGCCAAAGGGCGAAGGGTACCACTCGTAACCTCGATATCTCAGGTTATATCAAGCCCAGTGGCGAAGGGGTAAACTCCAACAGCACCACACCCGGCTCCACAGTAAGAAACACGCCGGAAACTGCCACGACAAACTAGGAAAACACCGACCCGCTGGGACCAAACAACGCCTCGGATAGCACGCTAGCTACTCTGACCTGACCGGCTCAAGGTGGTTCTACTTCCCCCAGCCATAAGTGAAACACTAACCCCTTCCACACCGGTATGGCAACAATGCCACATAGACACTGCGTCCCTCCCACACCGACGCAAGGTGTCAAACGCAAACCACAATCGTATAAACACATGCACACACAATGTGATTCCGATTATACATAAATCATCGATCTCGATGTACGATTTCAAGCATACATTTAATGAAGTTCTGTCTTGAATCGTGTTACCCATGGCCGACGTCATTCAAGACCACTAAACTAGTTCATAGGAAAACTGACATCGAAAGTTGGCCTAAAACACGTCGTGCAAGGTACTCATCTTTTAAAAGGCGTCGCTGTCCCTAGTCGCCTAATCACGACAGAGACAGAATCAGACCTCGGGGTGATCCAAACTAAAACGCGTCGTCCCTGGAAACCGCCCTTTGAAAGGCGTCGCTGTCCATGGACGTCATTCAAAACAGAACTCCTTTCTCACAGAAATCGCTTCCGGGATGAATTTGACCTAAATGGCGTCGTCCTATCAAGACGCCATTTAGAGCCCAATTCCTAATTCCTTTAAACCTCTCCCCCAAAATTATCCCAAAAATATCTAAAGTAGAAAATGACGGGGAGAATCCAATTTAGTACTTGAAACACACTAATCCCCATTTCATAAAAATGACCATTTTCATTTAAAAGCCCCTTAAACATGCTCATTCTATCCAATTCTCCTCACACGTCGCATGCTTCAAGTAGAAAAATATGGATTAAAACAACCAAATCGCATATAAGGATCGTCTCCCTACCGGTCACTTGAACTCCTCCTAGCTCCGTGCCGCCGAACCGCCGCACCGCAAACTGCCGCCATCACTCCGCCAGGACGTCGGCCGCCGCCCAGAGAATGAAGTGCCGCAGAGGAGGTGGTGGTGGTAGTGGTGAGAGGTAGAGAGGTGTTGGAGTGGTGGAAAAGGAAGAAGGGGAAGGAGAAAGGGAAGGGGGAAACAGAGAGGATCGGAGAGAAGGAAGCGAGAGAGTGAGAGAAAGGAGGAAGGGTTCGCGGGATCAAACCGAAACTAACTAAAGCGCGTCGTCCAAGGTCGACGCCAATCAGACGACAAGACAGGTCGTACGCTGACATACGAGGGCCGTACTCTGAATGGCGTTGTCCATTCAAGACGTCGTTCAAACGATAAGACCGGGGCCGTACTCCCGCGACCCAAAACCCGTCTACGTGGCGCCCACATGGCAGAACCTAAAACACGTCCACCTCACTGGACGCCGTTTGAACCGCGTCGAGCTTGCCCCAGCCCCACAAAGGCTCAAACCAAGGGATCCGACCCCGAAACTGACCCGATAACTGTATCCAAAATCTCAATCCTTACAACGGATCTCGGAATCAGATCAATGACGTGTTGGATATCATGTATAGGTGGCAAACCCTCTGGAAGATCCTCAGGAAAGACATTATGAAACTCCTGAAGAAGAGAGGTGACCTCAATAGAGTGCTCAGTCGAGGTCTCATTGGTAACCTCTCTAACCGTTAAAAGATAAACATGCTCGCTCTTAACTATGTCATGCTCAAGCTCCCTGATGCTAATCAGTTGAAGGGTTGCGGAAGGAGGTGCGCCAAGAATGGAAGGTGCACGAGCCATAGTACTGCTCGAAAGGGTCGAGTGGGGAATGGGAGGAGTACTCAACAGTGCCGTGCTACTAGAGGCAGGAGTGCTAGCAGATGTAACATTAGAAGAAACAACGGCACCGATGGTAGAGAGAGTAGAAGAAGAAGCAGGAGCATTAGGCTAGGGTGTCCCCTGCTTGGGTACGGACTTCGGCAGGGAGGATTGTAAGGTAATACGTTGATCGTCAAATAGAAATACACACGTGTTGGACCGGCCGTAAAGGACCGCATCAACGTCAAAAATCCATGGCCTACAAAGGTAAGGCTCCCAACCTCCATTGGTAAGACATCGCACCAAATCTGATTCTTGTACGGGGAGAAGGTAATCGGAACGAGGCATCTTGTCTGAATGGGAATGGATGTAGAGTCTACCTACGATACGCGGTAAGGGCGAGGATGGTCCACCGCAGTCAACCCAAGGCGCTCGACAGCCTTAGTAGAAATTGCATTGATGCAACTTTGACTGTCGATGATCACTTTGCACACTTTATCGCCCACTCGATAATAGGTGTGAAAGATCGCAGCCCTGTGCCAATCATCACTCTCCTTAAGATGAGTCAGAATGCAGTGGACGACTCCCAGCCTGCCTCCATCTGGCAAATCCTCGGTATCCTCCACCGAATGCTCATGCCGAATACAGCCGACCATCTCTTCCTTATCAGACTGAAACTCAGCGGCCATATCAGCTCCAGCCTCATAGGTCACATCCTGCACAGCGGGTGGAGGCTCCTCAGGGTCAGTACTCTCGATGGCCAAATATCTAGTAGGGCAATGGAAAGCATAATGGCCAAGCCCCTAACACCTAAAACAACGGCCACGGGGCCCACTCTCCAGAGATGACTCCCCCATAGCCAGGGCCTTCCCCGTATCCCCCCGCCTAAACGATGGAGCGCCAGCTGGAGGGCGAGTAGGTGGGATAGGCTGAGTCAGAATATGGTCTCTCTGAGTAGGGAAACGGGGTCTAGAAAAGGGCTCCAGTCGAGGAAAGAGCTCCTGACGAACACGCTCAACAGGTCTGAAGGTGGGACCCCGAGGGTGAGCTCCCGACGTGGCACGCTGATCGAATGGTCGCTGATAAGGCGGCCTAGCATGCGGAGGTGAAACCGACTCCAACTCGAACTACTCCATTTCACGCACGACCTGATAGGCATACTCAATGGTCATCACATGTTGACAGAACAGCTCCTAATGATAAATACGGTGCAAACCCCTCCGAAGTAACACCTTCATATCCTCCCAAGAATCAATAGGCTCCTAATGCCTCTGCACCCGAAGTGCCTCAATATTAGACCAATAAGTCTGAGCATGGCTTATCAGCTTCATCAGAGCGAAGCACGCTCGGCGAGCATCGGTCATGCCCATCCAATCAAAATATCGGTTCATGCTACCCTCCCAATCAATATAAATCTTCGGGTCCAACGACCCGTCAAAGGTAGAAGCCTTAGCACGAACGGCCCGTCGATCATCTTGATCACCGTAATCACGGTAGGGCCTCTACTCATCCCCAAATCCACCCCGATCGTCCCGATCTCTCGGGTATCGGGGGTACTTCTTATCGTGGCCATAACCCGCTCGATCAAATCAATCAAACCAATCATCATAACCAAATCGATCATATTGATCTAAGCGGTCACATCGGTCATGTCGATAGAATCGATCGTCTCTATCTCGTCGATCATAGCGGTCAAATCAATCCAATCGCCCACCACGATCAGGACGATCACCCTAGAACCAAGGACGCCTCCAATCTAACCCCAATTTAAATCATGTGGTCTATCCTGCCTCTTGAATCTACGTGCATCAAATCGATCGACATAACCCATCTAATCCATAGGATCATAATCCACCATATCCTCCTCAACTCGCCAGTCAACGACTGTATCGGCTCCAGGTGGAGGGTGCACAAGTGGAGGTGGGTTCGCCGGAGGTGGCAAGTAAGTCGGGGGCTGCACGGGGTGGGGAGCTAGAGCTAGGACCTCATCCTAACGGTCAGCCGCCTGAACGGGACCCTGGCCTGGCGGATGTCCCACGGGAGCAGCAGCGGGAGCGGGAGCAAGACCCGCAATCCCCTGGACCGTACGCTCAGAAACGGACAATCTATCCTGCACGGTCCGAAGCGACTCCCCAAAGTGATCAAGGCGCTCATTAATGCGGTGATCCAACTGATCCATCCGACGCATGAGCTGGCCGAATAACTCAGTCATATCAGGGACCGCAAGCGTGCCAATGTGTGATCCAGCCATATGAGTAGAACTATAAAAATCAAAGCGACTATGTGCGGGCATAAGCTGTGAAGTGACTAAGAGTGCACACTATAGTGACACAAGTGTGAAACAGTCCCCAAAATGAAATAACATGATGAAATGGTATCTAGAAGATGATGAAAATGAGGCTACCAAAATAAAATGTAGCAATGTAAATATGAGAGAAATGGTAAGCCCTAGACACTCAACCTATCACTCTGATACCAAAGATGATGTGGGACGACCATCTAAATGGATCCGACAATTTTACCACAATCGAGATTAACAATTTACACCACGCGAATAGTAAATGAACACAACGACCATAGTATTCCAAGAAAGATAAAACGTGATGATTATAAGAAATGCAAGCTAAACAAGCCGCCCCTAATAGCGAATAACGAGTAGATCGACAATAGTGAGAACTACCGATGGTCTAGGGCATCAATGTACGTTCAACAATCCCGAGTCGGGCCACGAGATAGGGTACTTACCAACACACAATCCAGAAATGGTAAATAACAAACGAGCTAGGCAATCCAAGAATAAACCCACAAGCACGGGAGCATGATTTCCATCATATAATAAACGAGTAGATCCAGAGGGAAGTGACGCATTCAGCTACTAACCTGCCCATTGCGAAATGGGGTTCATCTTTCACTATTCGCACAAATGCTTCAATTTTGTGTTGTGAAGACAGGACGGGTAAATGGGCCTTCGACGGTGGACAGCCCACTAATCAGGCTTATGTGACCCACAGTCAGACTGTGGGACAAGGAAGGCTCCCAGGCTCCAGTAACGGACCCTCGGGTGGGATATGTAGGCCCGAATGCATGGAATGCAAAATCGGCCGATCCCGGTCCGGATCGGCAAGTCCCGATTCGGCCGATTCCGGCCGATCCCAGTCGATTCCAGCTGATCCGATCCCGATACGGATCGGGATTGGCGAGTCCTGATTCGGGGACCCGATCCGACCCGGAATTCCTTGCCCGAATGGTGATAGGGTGGACGATGGGCTCCTTGGTTTGTCACGTAGTGGTGATGATGGTACGAGAAGGCGGGTATTGTTGAGGCTCGACCGACGAAGGAGGGTGGCGACGACATTTCCTGCCGCAACACGTGTCTCGGGCGGAGACCAAGGGTAACTAGGCTGGCAGAAGTAGGTCTGCTGGAGGCTGCCGCGTAGTGGCCACGAAGGCGGGATCCAACGCCGGGCTCGATCGACGAGGGCCTTGGCGGACGAACTCCGCTATGGCGACGTGTGGATTAGGAGATGGTGGCGATGGCGGGAGATATGGCCCGATCGACGATGGAGGGGCCGGCGAATCTCCACAGCGGGGATGATGAGGGCGGACGACTGCGCATGTCGTGGCGCGACCGACAAGGAAGAGGCGGCGGCGCGGGAAGAAGTGGAGGGCGGGTAGGTGGGATAGGCTGAGTCAGAATAAGGTCTCTCTTAGGAGGGAAGCGGGGTCTAGAAAAGGACTCCTGTCGAGGAAAGGGCTCCTGACGAACAGGCTCGACAGGTCTGAAGGTGGGACCCCGAGGCTAAGCTCCCGGCGTGGCACATTGATTGAATGGTCGCTGATAAGGCGGCCTAGTACGCGGGGGTGAAACCGACACTAACTCGAATTGCTCCATCTCACGCACAACCTGATAGACATGCTCAATGGTCGTCACATGATGACGGAACAGCTCCTGCTAATAAATACGACGCAGATCCCTCCGAAAGAGGAAAAGAGTCAGCGCACTCTCCTCTCTAGCTTCGCACCTCATCAGGTACTCGTCAAACTCAGAAATATACTCAGATACTGAACGAGTCTCATGTGTGAGGTTCCGCCACCGATCGATGAGGCGATGGTGATAAGTCGGAGGAAGGTACTTCTCGCAAAGTAACACCTTCATATCCTCCCAAAAATCAATAGGCTCCTGATGCCTCTGCGCCCGAAGTGCCTCAACATTAGACCAGTAAGTCTAAGCCTGGCCTATCAACTTCATCAGAGCGAAGCACGCTCGGCAAGTATTGGTCATGCCCATCCAATCAAAATATCGGTTCATGCTAGCCTCCCAATCAATATAAATCTTCGGGTACAACGACCCGTCAAAGGTGGGAGCCTTAGCACGAACGGCCCGTCAATCATCCTGATCACTGTAATCACGATAGGGGCTCTACTCATCCCCAAATCCACCCCGGTCGTCCCGATCACTCGGGTATCGAGGGTACCTCTGATCGTGGCCATAGCCCGCTCGATCAAATCAATCAAACCGATCATCATGACCAAACCGATCACCTCGATCATATTGATCTAAGCGGTCACATCGATCATGTCGATAGAATTGATCATCTCTATCTCGTCGATCATAGCGATCAAATCAATCCAATCGCCCACCACAATTAGAACGATCACCCTGGAACCCAGGACACATCCTATCTAACCCCAATCTAAATCATGCAGTCTATCCTACCTCCTGAATCTACGTGCATCAAATCGATCAGCATAACCCATCTAATCCATAGGATCATAATCAACCCTATCCTCCTCGACTCACCAGTCAACAGCTCTATCAGCTCGAGGTGGAGGGTGCACAAGTGGTGGGTTCGCCGGAGATGGCAGGTAAGCCAGGGGCTGCACGGGGTGGGGAGCTAGAGCTAGGACCTCATCCTAGCGGTCAGCCGCCTGAACGGGACCCTGGCCCGGCGGATGTCCCACGGGAGCAGCAGCGGGAGCGGGAGCAAGACCCGCAATCCCCTGGACCGTATGCTCAAAAACGGACAATCTAACCTGCACGGTCCAAAGCGACTCCCCAAAGTGATCAAGGCGCTCATCAATGCGGTGATCCAACTGATCCATCCGGCGCATGAGCTGGCCGAATAACTCAGTCATATCAGGGATCGCAGGCATGCCAATGTGTGATCCAGCCATATGAGTAGAACTATGAAAATCAAAGCGACTACATGTGGGCATAAACTGTGAAGTGACTAAGAGTGCACACTATAGTGACACAAGTGTGAAACAGTCCCCAGAATGAAATAACATGATGAATGGTATCTAGAAGATGATGAAAATGAGGCTACCAAAATAAAATGTAGCAATATAAATATGAGAGAAATGGTAAGCCCTAGACACTCAACCTATCACTCTGATACCAAAGATGATGTGGGACGACTATCAAAATGGATCCGACAATTTTACCACAATCAAGATTAACAATTCACACCACGCGAATAGTAAATGAACACAACAACCACAGTATTCAAAGAAAGATAAAACGTGATGATAATAAGAAATGCAAGCTAAACAAGCCGTCCCTCGAAGCAAATAATGAGTAGATCGACAATAGTGAGAACTACCGATGGTCTAGGGCATCAATGTACGTTCAACAATCCCGAGTCAGGCCGCGAGGTAGGGTACTCACCAACACACAATCCGAAAATGGTAAATAACAAACGAGCTAGGCAATCCAAGAATAAACCCACAAGCACAGGAGCATGATTTCCATCATATAATAAACGAGTAGATCCAGAGGGAAGTGACGCATTCAACTATTAACCTGCCCACTGCATGGTTGGCAGTATCGGCTGATACGTATCGGTATCGGCCGGGACCGGTACCGATACCCCCCGGATCGGCCGATACCAGTCTTTGTAGTAAAAGTAATAATAAAATATTTTTATTAATTTTTTATTGGCCAATACCGGCCGATACCAAGATTGCCATCCTTGGCCCACTACGAAATGGGGTTCATCTTTCACTATTGACACAAATGCTTCAATTGCTGTGTTGTGAAGACAAGATGGTAAATAGGCCCTGGACGGTGGACAACCCACTAATCAGGCTTCTGTGACCCACAGTCAGACTGTGGGACAAGGAGGGCTGCCATGTCCTCAATAACGGACCCTCGGGTGGGATCTGTGGGCATGAATGGTGATAGGGTGGACGATGGGCTCTTCGGTCTGTCATGTAGTGATGATGGTGGTACAAGGAGGCAGGTATTGCTGTGGCTCGACCGACGAAGGAGGGTTCGACGACATTTCCTACTGCAACACGTGTCTCGGGCAGAGACCAAGGGTAATTGGGCTGGCGGAAGTGGGCCTGCTGGAGGCCGCCGCCTAGTAGCCACAAAGGCGGGATCCAGCGCCGGGCTTGATCGACAAGGGCCCTGGCGGACGAACTCCGCTATGGCGACGCGTGGATTGGGAGATGGTGATGATGGCAGGAGATATGGCCCGATCGACGATGGAGGGGCCGGCGAATCTCCACAACCCACTGCGTAGAGAAGGGGATGATGAGGGCGGACGGCTGAGCATGTCGTGGCACGACCGATGAGGAAGAGGAGGCGGCGCGGAAAGAAGGGCGCGAACGACGACGTGAAGCCAGCGAGTCGTGTGGGAGCGTTGTGTGGCAAGGTGGTGATGATGGTGTCGGTGGGCTGGCAAGCGGATGGGGTTCATGGCGGCCTTCGATGCCTCGCACGTAGTGCGGCCAACGAGGGGGCGGGGGCTGCGAACTCCCTCAGCGTGCCACGTGGGCCAACAGAGCGGGAGATGGTATGTCGTTCAGGCTTGCTGCGGACGCGAAACGAGAGAAAGAGAGGAATGGAGAGGCCGAGTGAACAGTGCGAAGATCGAGAGGGGAAGAAAAAGACTGGAGAAGAAGGTAGGCAGGATCAGATGAGCAGGGGAAGAAAAGGGGGAGGAAGAAGAAGACAGAGGACAAGGGACCTTCCCCTACGGCTCACACCAACCCATCACGGGTCTCAACACACACTATAGCGGGACCAAACCTTTTTCTTCTCATCATTAATTGTTTTCCCCTTTAGGATAGGCTACAAATATATAAGGTCCCAAATAGGCAACCCTAGGTACATCAATGTCAAAAGTGCCCTTAGACCCTAAAAGAGGAAAATATGTTGAAGAAAATTGCATAAAATTAGAAAAATGATCATGGGCCCACTAATGTGACTAGAAGCCTTAAATAAAGAAGAAAATACATCATTGAGGCATACAAAGCCCAACATCACAAAGAAATGTAAAAATATGTGTCATGAGGCATCTCCTAGCCATAACGACGCTCGATCTGCTAGAACGTCCTACGGCGACGGTAAACATGGGTCAGGTCGAAGCGTAAATGCACACGGTGTCCTCACCATATTTTCAATCACATGTTTAACTATAATACTTCAATCCAATAGACTACTTATTAATTTTCATATTAATGTCATAGTAGTGTTATTTTCTTGTGTTTTTATGTTAGTCATATTAGTGTAATATTAAATATATTATTATCAACTAGGTGCCTAGGCAAATGCCTAAGCACTTAAGCATTTGGGGACCCCAAGTACACCTTGGGTCGCCTCATCGCCTTGACAACTATGATGTTTTCATAACACAAAGGCATCTTCTACACATACTAATAGTCCTAACAAATGCAAAAATAAAAGATTTAAGAGGTCCCTTTTAAAGCCTCATTCACAGCAAGGTGAGAAGGATTGAGGATCAGGGATTAGGTACGGATCGGTCAATCTGGTCCCTCCCCCTCCCCCCAATTTCTTTATAAGATAGCTATAAAAAAAAAAAAAAAATGTGTACAAATTTAAAAAATGAAAAAGGGTTCCTTTGCCTGAAACTTATCTAGGTCCTTGGTAAGCCCTTAGAATTTTGTTAATTGGCTAAAAAACTTGGATATATGGATTGGGGTTGTTTTTTGTTTTTTTTTTTTTGTTTTTTTTGTTTTTTTTTTTTTTTTTTTTTTTTTTTGGGGGGGGGGGGGGGGGGGGGGGGGTGCATAAAACCTTATCCCTGATTATTATTCAAAAACTACTGAAAATGAAAATGAAAACAAAAAACTCTGATTTATAGGCCTCTCCCAACCCTAAACTAGCTATTGGAAACTCATTGGAATGGGTACCCAACGGCAACCCAATCTGTGCCAAGGATCGGCCAATCTGGTCGATCTGGCCCAATCCAACCAATCCTTGGCCTTGATCAGGGGATTGAGGCATGGGATTCGATTTGACCGGGTCAAATCCAATCGAATCAGTTGCTCCATGCCGATCCTTCTTTCCTTGATTCACAGGGAGAGTGATAGTGGGGGGAAGGGGTTCATGACACAATGATCATGAGTGAGAGATAGTGCAGTCAGTCACTCTGAAAAAATGTTCATAGTGAAACTTCACAGAGAGTGAGAGTGACATTGAAAGAGAGAGAAGGGGTTTTGGGCTATTACACAGTGAGAGAGAGAGAGAGGGAGGGAGGGATTGGGCTACATTGTGCATGAGTGAATGGGATGGAAGGGGACTCTAACCCTCAGCTTGTTGTGCAGGGATATGATGAGTATTATTGTTCTCATCATTGTCATCTCAACTAGTTTGTTCAAATAAACATAGTCTTGATGAAGTTGGCAAAATAGAACTGCTATTTTCCCTACCAGACATCAGCAGCTAAGTAGTCCAAGTGTCCAACCCATAGTTATGTTTACATCTTTAAATAAAAAAATTTGCATCCCATTTCTCGTTTCACCTTAACATTTAATTTAAATGTTATCAAAACAAACTGCTTCTCCTTTCACTTCATGCTTTTCTTCCCACTTTCATATTCCATCTCGTAACTATCAAGCTTTCAAAGTCAGGAAGGATCAGCTGATCCAGATTCCAGATTGATTTTTGGCTAACCCATGTTGATCCTGTGCTGCAGTTTTGACTCCTGGGAACAGCTCATATTGGATCAGCCAACCTGCCCTACGATCAGCTTAGATCAGCCCAGATCAGGCCAATCTGCTGTCCAACAACTAGTTTGACTAACCATTGGATAGTCAAACTAGCTATAGTTGGCACGTGTGCAGAACATTACAGGAAACAATGAGGGGGAGAAAGTTTGAGAGAAGAGCAGGGCATGACTAGAAAATGCCCAGCAAATGATTGAAAACCAAGAAAATTTTATAATGAATTTCTAGGACTCAATTTCAATTTGTTTGTTTGATGACAACTGCTCTAAAAGTGATCAAATGTCCCCACATATGACTTGACTCATTCCTTCTCTTCTAGACTTTCTGATCTCCATGGGAACCTATGATAAATCTAGTTAACGGAACAGGGCATATGGGGAAGATAGTGATAATTTAGTGAATTGTGTAGCGAAGTTGGAACATCAAGTCAAATGGGATAAGACATCAGGCATCCTGATAGGCCAAATGAATGAGAAGCACATATGGCGCATGCACACCAATTAGAGAAAATCCAATTAGCTGCAAGTAAATTGGAAGGTGCTGAAGTACATCATAAGGTACAGGTACAGGAGAGACACATGTAAGTTTTTACCCATTGAAAGGGCTAAGCTTCAGACAAATTTCAGACCTCTTATCACCGCAGAACCAAATAGCACTTAAATCTACCATAAATGAAGTACAAGAAACCCACTACCACAAATGAAGCAGAAGACAACTAGTCTGTTCCTATAAAAACATAGTGGAGTGTGATAGCAGTTGAAAGCAGTAAAAAGGCAAACTCAGGCTAAAGGATCCACATGGACAAGAGGAACAAAGAAATACAAAACAACAGAAGGTGTGTCAGAAATAATGAAGGGATCTCAGACTGGGAAAGACGTAAATGTGAGCAGTAAATATACAACACAGCTGTAGTCTGGTAGATGCAGAATATTCGGCAAAGCTTGTTGCATACTCCTGAAACTACGGGCATGTTTGGCGTAGCTTTTAGTTGGAAGCCACTTCTAGCTTCCTCTTATAACATATAAAATAATTGATAGAAGTGGTTATAACTAATTTTAGGTAGTTATAGAAGTCAAACCTCCCCCTAAGAACTCCACTTTTTCTCCAATTTAGGAAGCTTCAATTTGGAGTTTTTGGTTGGAAGCCAAAAAACAACCAAAACACTATGCAAGCGCCTTGCAGCATCTATCTTTTTTTTTTTCCCTCAAATAACTAGGAAAATATCTACAGTGCTTTCAATTGAAAGCTGCGCCAAACATGGCCTTTATTTCGAATGAAGTGCATATCTTCTTGTTTGGGACAAACTAGAACAGAGTTGTACTAAACATGTCATTGACGGAGAACACAAGAGGTCACAGAATTCGCTTCTAAAAATAACAAAGGCTACATTTGTTGAGGTGAAAAACACTATACTAGATGTCAAATTCATGTTCAAATTATATCCACAGAATTCGCTACTTAGCCTTTTCAATGAGAGACTCATGTGAATGTCCCCTTTTGTGCTTAATTATGGTTTTAAAGCAATAACATTTCATAGAGAACAAAACCTTGTACACTTTAAAACAATGATATTCGCTATTTCAGAGGAAACAAAGAACTGTAACTGAAAGCAGTCTACATTCAAACTTACCAAAGCATCAAGCTCCACTTCCTTTTCATTATTAAAAATTGGACTCTGCAAAAAGTTGCTGATAACCTTTTCAGTGCGTCTTGCCATGGGCATTTCAGATGTAGCTGCTTTTAAACTCTGAAATCCATCTGTGGAATCGACGGTGGGACTTCTGTCACTTTCCTCACTTGAAGAGTTGACACCTAAATGTTTAGTTGTCAATCGCAAGACATTTTCAACAGGTGTTCCTGCAGGTTTACTGTAACTTCTATTGTGTGCATCTGCACTGCCATGGACTGAGGCAATGGTGTCAGATTGAAGACCAGATATCCCAGGCATTGATCCAAAGTTCGTCATGACCTTTGCAACTGCTTCCTGGAGACATGTTGAGCATGGTTAACACACTGAAAGGATTGGGGTTTGGCAGCGTCAGCTTTTTTTTTTTTTTTTTTTTTTTTGGGGGGGGGGGGGGATATTGTGGAGTAATTGGACCAGGAAATTAACTGTACCCCGAAACATGCTTGGATTCTGTGAATCATTCCAGGCTTTAAAGCAATTCCTGCAACAAAACAAGCTTCATTGCCATTGTTGTGAACTTGTGATCATTCTCTACATTGCAAGAAAGAGGTACAAAGATATAGATTGAATGTAATGCCACAAATATACAGCTCAAACATTTAACAACTAATAAGCTATTTTATTCGCTAGTTAGCAAAAATACCTCATTCTGGAATTTGATGCGGGAGCTTCAGGTGTCAGGGAAGGGGATGATTATCATGCACGTAATAGTGTCATTTAGGGAACATAGAATTTGTGGAGACAGCATGATTTTCAATGGATTTATTTTATAACCTCTTTATTTTCTAAATTTTATTCATTAGTTGTCATGTACTTGGGTTTTTTTTTGTCATTCTATCAGAAGAATAATAGCAATCCTCTTATTTGTTTGGGACACTTGAGAAGATGTCTAACTAGGATTTTTATGTCATGGTTTGCAAAAACTAGCCTATTCTGTGAACTCACCAGAACAAGTTCAGAACCAGTGGTCCCTAATGTGGCCGGACTGCATGGCCATTTTTTACCCCTTCCCCATGTTGAAAAATAAAATAAAAATCATCATAAAATTTTAAATATTCAACTTACCCCTTAGGGTTGTTCCCATCCCTTGGGGCTTAATTATGATTGTCCGATCATGAACTTTAACCATAGTCATCCAATCAAATGCCATTTTTAATCTTCATGATCAGACGGTCTAAAAAATTTGAAAAAAGTCAAAAAAATAGGAAATGATGTCAATTACCCTTAGGGTTGTTCCTGTCCCGTGGCGTTTTAGTTTTGAATCTTTGATCACCCATTATAAAGTTCAAACTCCATGCATCCAAACCGTAGTCGCACCATAACATCCTTATATATATATATATATATATATATATATATATATATATATATATATATATATAGAGAGAGAGAGAGAGAGAGAGTTAGCAGACCTTATTAGGGAAGATGATGATTGCTGAAGAAAAGGTTTAGCTCACCAACTCAACTCAACCAAGCCTTAATCCCAAATAATTAGGGTCGGCTATATGGATTCTCTGTCTCCACTCTAAATGATTTTGGACTACCTCTTCTGAAAAGTTTAAAGCTTCTAAATCATATTGTACTATCCTCTTCCAAGTTAATTTAGGTCTACCCCTTCCTTTCTTCTCCTCCTCTATCCTAATATGCTCTACTTTTCTAGTAGCAGTCTTCCTTCTAAACATATCCGATCACCTCTTGATCTTAATCTCTAAGACTACTAACATGTGTTGACTTGTTAAGACCTCTCCAGAGCTAACTTTGCAATCCTTGCATAAAGCGCGATTTATCTTCCTTGTGAGAAGGAAAGTCAATTTAGCTTCTATTTTGTCTACTTTTAAAGGTCACTAAATGAAATTTCCTTTTTATAAAGTGAATATTTGCTAATATAAGGTCGTAGGCTATAGTAAAATCGAGGATACTTTTTCTCTCCTCATTTCTAGTCCCAAAGCCAAACCTCTATGAACCTTCTCATAACTATGACGTTCACTTCCTACATGCCCATTGAGGTCCCCACCAATAAAGATATTCTCTTCATTTGGCATGCTCTTCATAAGGTCATTCATATCCTCCCAAAACCTCCGTTTACTCTCAATATCTAATCCAACTTGTGGAGCATAGGCACTAACTACATTAATCGCATCTCCCTCTATAATTAATTTCACTAGGATAATCCGATCTCCTACTCTCCTCACCGCGACCACTGCATCCTTCAAAGTCTTATCAATAATAATATCTTCCACATTCTTATTTCTCTCATTTCCTATATACCACAATTTGTAGCTTGTATTTTTCACTTCCTTACTTTTCTTTCCTACCCATTTAGTCTTTTGAATGCAAACAATATTGACTTTTCTTCTCTCTATGATGTCAACAAGTTCCATCAACTTTCCTATAAAAGACTTATATTCCAAGAACCTACTATAATCCTCCTCTCCACCTGCACTTTCTTAGAATTTTTTCTATATTAATATCTATTATTCTCTAAGATTGTCCTGTGTCATATTCTATGTTCAGTTCCATGGACAATCTTCTTTACCCACAACTGTCCATGATGTGGGAACCCTTGCTCATTTAACACCACACTCGGGTGCTGATGTGGCGCTCGCTTGTGGGGAACGCCATCCATCCTTGCCAATTTCTTACTACACCCGGGCTCCAATGTAGCGCGTCGTAAGTAGAGGACGCCACAATGTTAATTTTGATTGAGTCCATATCATGAGATGTGACAAGATTTTTACACTGGATGTCGCCTATCGCAACCCTCCTCCTTTATCCGGGATTGGGACCGGCTAAGCATAAGAGGCTCATACTTAGGCGGAGTTAAAAGGTTTAGCTCATCATATGGAGAAAAGGTTTGAGCTCTACTGTGCATGCTTTATTGTCTTCCCCATGTGGAATGGCATGAGGTTGTAGCACTAAAGTGTGAAGCAACACGACGCAAGGCCATACACATCTATCCTCCCAACTTCCATGTCCACCTTCTTCTTTAGGATGTAACTACTACTTCTTCCTCTTCCCCCCCATCTTCCATTCCACATATCCTTCTTGTCTTTCTCCATTGTTTCTGGACTGACCCACCAATCTAAAATTTGAGCTAGTGGGCAGAGAGACCCAGAACTAATATGGCATAAGTAGTTCGAGAATGCCCAGTATAAGAATAAATGGCAACTGCCAACCCCCTTTCCCAGCAAGGAACCCAGGTAGATTCTTAAACCAAGCAGCCCTCTGCGAGGTCCAATGTAGAAAGTAGCTCTAATACAATATTGTTGAACCAAACCATCAAACGAAAACTCGAGTTAGCGGGTGGAGAGGCATATAACTTGTATAGGTGTGGACTGGCTCATGAATACTTGGTTTGGGAGTAAATGGCTTTCGCCAATAATCCATGTTACACGTCAATAAAGGTTGTATAAGAGTCATCATTGTGACAGTTGTTAGTCTAGTCACACCCCTATTTTCTCTCTACGAACTCCATTCTTTTTCTTCCTTCCCCACCATCCCAAGAGTTGATGTTCATTACTATCAAGAGTAACCAAACACCCAATATAGCATGCTCTCTCTTCTGATCATTGTCCACTCTCCAGAACTAGGAAACAACATTTGGTGCAGCTACAACATGACACATACCACAACTGGGGGTGGTTTCCACCAAATACACTAAATTGACCCAACTATATTCACAAGATGTACAACCATGTTTAACTCCATGCAATTATGCATAATTACACATCAACTGATCACTAATTAGATCACATAAAAAGAGTACCAGTAAAATCTAGTTGCCATACTAAGTGGGGTTTTTCCTCAAGTAGAGCTAAATGAGCACAAGCACATTCAACATTCATGTAAGGATGAATTTGCCGGTAAACTAGGCATTCAGTTAATAAACTCTACAAAGCCCCAATTTACAGACCCCTAATTAGTTGGGCTTCTTCACAATCACCTAGATTGTGGCCAGAAATAACTTCCAATCTCAGAAATCACGAGCATTGAGTAAAAATCAGTGATGTGATGCCAATATCTTTATTTTTCAAGAGAAATTAGACAAATTGCCATCTTTATGAGGATGTCTTCCCCACAAAGCTCTCCTTTCCTCCCCTACGCCCTTCTTCTCCACTCTCAATTTTTCCCCTCCTCCTTCCTTCTTTACCCTTTTTCCTCTCTTAGTTTCTCCTCCACCTTCTCCTTCTCCATCTTTCCTTTATCTTTTCCTCTCAATTTCTGATGGGAATCCAAGTGTTGCAGGAGCGAAGCCAAGAGTTTATTTTATATCTTATTTGGCCCATTAGAGGCCCATTTGATGTATTTTCCTTTTTACTTAGATTATTAGTGTGATTTTAACTTTTATTTTTAGTTAAGATTATTTTAGTCATTAGGACTAGGATTAGGTTTGCTTTCTCTTCAAATAGTCCTCTAACGTTTCTTTTCAATTAATGGTGAATTTTTTTGCAAATTTCA
Organism: Zantedeschia hybrid cultivar; assembly: GCA_030544215.1. NCBI lineage: Eukaryota > Viridiplantae > Streptophyta > Magnoliopsida > Alismatales > Araceae > Zantedeschia > Zantedeschia hybrid cultivar. The sequence continues at coordinate 54,778,768 of JARZZO010000002.1, read as the reverse complement.
GATTATTTTCCTCTGCTTCTCTGAGATTGAGAGCCATAAGCCCTGAGATAGGGTGTGGTGCGATGCCCTAGCCGTCAGTGCTATGCTGGAAGCCCTACCCTGCCTCCGATGTGACACCGAAGGCCTCTACCTTCACCTTCTTCCCCCTTTCTTCTCCGGTGTCCCAGATCAAATTTGGTATCAAAGAAAACCTCTATCCATACCATGTCGCCACCTACGTCGCTGCAGTGCCCACTACTGTTGTCGTCGCCGGCCTCTCTCTCTCTCTCTTTATATATATATATATATATATCTGCTTACTGTTCACATGAACAGAACCATGCCTTCTCTCTCTCTCTCTCTATTCTGCACAACACGGTGGGAGACCCACCAGCAGCCCTGTGCTATGTGCCCTGGTTCGTTGTGTTGGGTGGTGCACCAAGAGCACAAGTGCACCGCCCTCATTCCAAACACCCCCATGCTCCAATTCGTACACCAATAGCACTGTGAAGTTTTTCACAGCAAGGCCGACCTCATCCAGCACCTTGTACGTTACCGGTGCATCATTTGCGTGTCACCCCTACACGCGCCTCGACAACATCTGTGCTCCATTTTGCAAGACATTTGTACCGTTGGCATCTTTGCAACAAAGTCGTCCCGTCTAGCATGTCAGCACCATCAGTGTGCCTCATTTTGTGTGCCATTGCAACAAACTTCTTAAGACAACTCCGTGGGTCTATCGCTAGCTTCATCAAGCATGAATTAGGTTTCGTTAAGGGATTACCCGGAATGGATCAAGTTAAAGAATGACATTAAGAGCTACTATGCCAGAATAGCCAAAAGAAAATAGATAATTTACAAAGCCAACCTAGTGCTGATCGAGGAGTATAAAAACCAAATAGAAGAGGTATATATTATGAAGCCGATATAGCGCTAGCATGAGTATTTTGAAGAAGTCGAGTCCAACATGTTTAAAGCATGTGATGACATACTCCTCGCTGAACCAAAGCTAAACGTGATTCCTGAAGTCCATTTTGAGGTCGGTTCCATCATGACTAAGTAGAATGAGTTGAAGCAGGATGAGACAATCAAAGATACAGTCATTCAGCCAAAGACTGTTCAAGACCCCATCAGTCAGCATGACTTTGACCATATATAGGGCGATATTGAGATGCACTTTCCACCTCAAGTTGAGGTTTTCCTTAGCATGATGATCTAAGAGGCATCAGTAGTGTTTCTTGGATTTGCTACTCTCATCATTTTCCCATGGATATTACCCTATTTCAAAACTCAAGGACGAGTTTTCTCGAACCAAGGAAAAATAATGGGAATCCAAGTGTTGGGGGAGCGAAGCCAGGAGTCCATTTTATATTTTATTTGGCCCCCATTAGATGCCCATTGGATGTATTTTTCCTTTTACTTAGATTATTAGTGCGGTTTTTTAGCTTTTATTTAAGGGTATAAGACTAGGATTAAGGTTTACTTTCTCTTTAAATAGTCTTGTACACTCTTTTTCAATTAATGGTGAAATTTGTTGTGAATTTTGGATTCTTTTCCTCTGCTTTCTAAGATGGAGAGCCATAAGCCCTGAGATGGGGTGGTGATGCGATGCCATAGCCACCCATGACTCCATGAGATGCCGGAGGCTGCTATCCCACTACCAGTGTGATGTTCGAGGCCTCTACCTTCACCTTCTTCCCCCTTCTTTTCCGTTCTCCAGCATCAATTTCTCCTTAATTTTTCATCCTTTTCTTTTTTGTTGGGCCATCTCCTAACAGCAGGGTAAGGGACAGATCAAATGGCAAGACCAGTGACCTACCAGTGGCAATGGCCAATGGTGGTAGCTGGAGGCTGCTGCTGGTGGCTGGTATCATCCCATCACTGCTGCTTTCCTCATTTTGAAAGATGAAAGAAGGGCTTTTCATGTACAGTATCTACAGCAGATCGACAGTCAAACTGGCTTAGATCAGCTGACTCACAGGAATGAGCCGATTAGGCTGATTTAATGCTAAATCAGAGCTGACATCCAAATCATCATCCAGATTGGCTGACACATATATGGATAAGCAAATCTTACAAGACATGGCTGCCACTATTACTCATATTGTGTTGTTTGTCGGAGTCCAGTAGTTCACACTTAGAAGAAAGATTTGACTATTTTGTCATCTTTCCCACTCCCAATGGCGCTGCACTTCCCATCCACCCACTCCCATTCCTGCTTCTACAGTCTTACTCCTAAAGGGAATTTGAAAATTACAAAAAAAATCCTCACTCCCATCTCATTCCCATTACTGCACCCAAGACTGCTCTGTAATCCTATGGTTCACAATACCAGCATCTCCTCAACAGAAAACCACAAGAAATAAAGAAAAAAAAAAGGTAGAAAAGGGGTGGGGGTGGAGGAGGAGTCTGGAAAAGTCCAAGAGACAACCACAGGCCATTGTCGCTGCCAATGCCCTCACAAATGTCTACAGCACTGCACATCTGCCCCCTCCTTCACATGATGCCCCATCACCATCGATGCAACTATATTTTACCATATGCCAAAGTGCCACCTTGTGATCTCAATAGGGAACAGCAAGGAGATGATTCCTCCCTTTCCCTTTTCCAACCCCAACTCAACCCCTCCCAGTCCCAGTAAGTCATCCCCTTTGGCCCTTTCATTAGGACAAATGAATAGACTAACTACAGATCCATTACTCATACTCTGTAGTGACCCATTCAAGAGCCAAGCAAGAGGAAAGGGTCACTCAGGAGTGGCCAACCTTTGAGGTAAAATGATGTGAACCTACCATGGTGTGAAGCCACCATTGTGTCTAGGAGCTACAGTAGGGATGAACTTGTTAGTCTTATATCAAAAAAAGAGAAAAAGTTATTGGACTATAAATGGAGGGCCTGTATCTATAACTTGTGAGGCGCATTCTAAGGACAAAACCAAGCAAAATTTGGTCCAACATGGATAGTACCTCACGAGGGTTGGATCAAGTCAATTGCATGGAAGTTGGTGGGCCTGTAGTGACCCAATTGCAATGTAGGCATGAGGAAAGGACTACATGTGAGGTAAAGTAGTGTGAACTGTGAAGTTACCGTGGTGTGGAGCCACCACTAAGGCTCGAGGCTAGAGTAAGGATGAACTGGATTAGTCCCACATCGAAAAATAGGAAAAAGTTATTGGGCCATATATGGAGGGCCTATATCCATAACCTCTAAGCTGCCTTTTGGAGACAAAACTATGTAGACTTTGATCCAAAGCAGACAATACCTTTTAAGGGTTGGACCAGATTGTTACATACTTTGTCATTAATCAAAACCAAATGGAACCTTTTTAACATATACCCTACTCATCTCTATAATACCATCCCCAACCCGATTGCTCAACCTAAACCACATCCATTAACCTGCCTACTACCCATCAGTCATGTTCTTTGTGCTGCCTTCACCAGAACCGCCAAAATCAAACGAACCATTTACAGTCCAAAATTTTATCAAAATTTTATACATCATGTCCATGTATAAGTTCATTGGATTAGAAAAATGGCCCTCCTGCAAGCAAATCATAACAGGAAAATGCCAAAATTTTATCAAAAACCAAAATGGAGGCCCATTGAAAGGCTAAACCAATGGCTCAAGCCCAAGTCCAAGGAGCTCCTGCAACCCCACCTTGCACCCTTTTATCAGGCCCGATGGGTAGCCCTGATGAACCTATTATCCTTATGGCCATGTTCTGTTGTTGGCTTAAAGCTAACCAAGAAACTGAAAAGAAATAAAAATGGATTTGGAAATTTGCAAATTCCTACCTGAGCTCAACAATGAACCAGAGCCAGAAAGGAACCAGAACATGTGATTCCAGATCTGAATCCAATTAAGATCAATTTTATCAGAATCCAAGTCGGAAACTGGTCAGGACTACCAGATGAAAGAGGCAGCATTGCGACAATTTAGGATAACTTTACCTAGGAAAGTAGGCCAAGTTCACAAGTATTTAGCTCTCAAATATTCTCTATAAGAAAGTTTTATTTTTATTTGCACAATTTCTTCCACTTGTATTTACGATCCAACTGAACCACATAATTAGATGACACAATGACAAGTAAGCTCCACTTCCCAGATCAGAAAACACATACAATTAAATTTCATATCAAGGGCATTTACTCAACTCTTTCCATGTTCTTTAATTTTGAAAGGATAAAAATGACTTGTGTCCAATGCCTGAACCAATGGTTCATTTTCTGCCTCTTTTTCCCCCCCTTTCTTCCTCCTGTATGGATATTTGATGGATTTTCAGCAAATATGCATGCCTAAATAGAAGATAGAAATGCAGAAAGGATAGTACAAATCAAACCTACACCATGAGCATGGAAAGCTGTGCTATACTCATTGTCAGTTAACAAAACTAATGCCTAATTCCAAACAGTTGGTGAAATTTTGGCTTCACTTGGGTCCACTTTGGAAGATCCACAAATTCCATGTGATAGATATAGAAAAGCGACAGAAGAGACCTAGTAAAGAAAGAGGAGTTACTATAAATCTGCCAAATCTATGAGAGTAACCTTTTCTATCTATTTGGCTATATAGTGGAAGTATTACTGATCTAATTCTGATTAGAAATAAACATTTCTTCATCAACGGATCATTTTTCCTCACTCAATTGGAAGAGTTGAATCAATTGGAAAAAAAATGTTTTGACATTTATATAATTCAATACTTTTTTATTGCATTAAAACTAACTAAAGAAGTATGTACTCAATTTGAATGAGATAAGAATGTCAAGTGAAAAGAGGAAAAAGTATACCTACCTTTAAAAACAGAGGAGATATACAAAGTTGTAATAATTATTGCAGAACTAAACTTATGAATCATATTATGCAATTTTGAGTAAGTACTTCGGAAGCATCTTAGGTGTGTGACCAGTATTTTAGAAAATCAATTTTGTTTCCTACTTGGTAGATCTACTATGGAAGCTATTTTCTTATTGAGACAATTGATGAAGGGGTATAAAGAAATGAGGAAAGATATACATCTAGTTTTCATTGATTAAAGAAGGCATACATTTGAGTGTTCAGAGAGTATATTTGATGGATATTAGAAAAGAAAGGAGCCAATAAAAGATATCTTGATGTGATCAAAGACGCGTGAGGGGACAATTACCAGTGTAAGAACCACTGCTAGAGAGACTTATGAGTTCCCTTATACTATAGGATTGCATCAAGGATCAGCACAAACTTTGTCACGATGACATTCATTGATGCATGCTATTTGTAAATGTACTGTTTTAATTGATGAAGAGTCTAAATGCTAGTTAGGACACCGCATAGATACTTTAGAATCTAAGAGGTTTTAGGACTAATTGAATTAAATTATGGTATATGAATACAATTTTAGCAACATGATGGCAGGTCAATCAGATTTGTTACGACTGATGAGCAGGTTCCTAAAGTAGCATTTTTCAATGTTTTGGATCTATCATTTAGGAGAATGAGGAGATACAAGAAATCCCACATAGAGTGAAAGCAACTTAGACGAAGTGAAGAAGTGCATGATGGGAATCTAAGACTAGCGTACCACTGCATTACACATGATGGAGTACATCTACCGCCGTCGGAGAGTCGTTCTGAGTCTTCTGACTTCATTGTGGTTAAAAAATTCAACAAAGTTTGTCTGATGTGTAGCTTATTGTTAGACGAGTCTATAGAGATTTTGTTTAACCTACTTGAGACTCGTTTAATTATTTTTCTATTTTTTAAGAATTTTTTGTGCGATTATCACATTATTTCTTCATGTCAAGGGTATTTTGGTCCAGAGTAAAGTTTAAGGAGTTATTAGAGTTTGTTTTCTCTTTAAATATTCTTGTAAGACATATTTTTATTTTTCAATGAATATTTGCTGCAAATTTTGAGTTATTTTCTGGAGTTCCTTTCTACGACGGAGAAGACGACCCTATGACGGAGTTGAATCTGCCTTACGACGGGGCCAGGTGTGACGCCCAAGCCGCCGGTGCGATGTTGGAGGACTCTCCACTGCCGGTGCGACACCAGTAGTCTCTCCATCCCCTTCATTCTCTTCGTCCCCCATCAAATTTAGTATCAAAGCCAGGTTCTGCTTGTCTAGAGAGTCAATTAAGAGTCTTAATTGGGGTCTAGTTGTTTGCATACCCACGCGTAGTGGTACTGATTACCATCCATCTGCAGTCATATTTAGGTCCCCGGTAGATTCTCTTGTAGGTTCTCAAATTGGAGCTAAAGTCCATACTAAATTTGACTTGTCGGACATGATACATAAGCTAAAGAATACTCAAACTGATCATTTGATTCAAGGTGTAGTTGACCGAGTCACAGCCTTAGAGAGAGCCCCTCAAGGACCTCAGGATCATGTGAGAGCCAAAAATCTAGGACCCGTGAAGGTTGTTAAGCATGAGCCACTCTCGCTTCCCTCAGTCGTTCGTGCCGCTCGATATGATGATAGGAGGGGCCGCCAACTAGATTATGAAGATGATCCGTTTGAGGCGGTTGATGATGGATTTCGAAGAGTTCTACCTGCACGGAGAGGTCCCTGCCCTGATTGTAGGCGTGCCCGAGACTATGAGAACAAGCGTAGGCCCTATAGTGATCATAAGGATTTATATTATTAGGCCATCAAGAATGTGAAGATGGATGCGCCTATCTTTGACGGATCCCTAGATTATCTGATCTATATGGATTGGGAAGCTGGCATGGATCATTACTTTGATTGGTACGAGATATCTGATGGTCGACGGGTCCGATTTGCCAAAATGCAATTGTTGGGCCAAGCTAAAGACATTCTGGTCTAATGTGGAAGCCCTTCTTAGGCAGCAATATCAGGAGCCCGTAGAGACATGGGATGAGATAAAGGTGAAACTTCGTGAGAAGTACCTTCCTGCCACATACCGTCATCGTCTTATTGATAAGTGGCAGAACCTCACCCAAGGGAACCGTACCGTAGCTAAGTACATCTATGAGTTTGATACTTATCTTTTGAGATGTAGTGTTCGTGAGGAGAGTGTGATGACCCTTTCACGCTTTCAGAAGGGTTTACGTCCAACTTACCAACGCGAGTTGTTTAGGAGGGATGCATCTACGTTAGAGTATGCCTATCAAGTGGCGCTAGAGGCCGAACAGTTAGAGATTGGGAGCGAGTCCTTCCAACACCCGAGGCCTCCTTTTCAGCGCCCTTCTGACCCTCGAGGTGCACCTACCAACCCACAGAGAGGACTTATGATTAGACCCCAGGATCTAGCCCGTCAGGAGGTTTCTGCTCCCAAGCCCCCTTTTCTTGTCCGAGAGCAACCATTACCACTTCCGACCCCTCCCACTCGCCCCCAGGCAACAGATCCACCACTCTGACGGGAGGATAAAAGAAAGGCTCCTATGACTAGAGAGTCCTCCATTGCTAATCCGCATACTTAATGCTTTCGATGCCACGAGTATGGCCATTACGCATCTCACTGTCCTACCTGTGCCTTGACCTTGGATGGCACTGAGTCCGAAGAGCCCCCACTAGTTATTGAGGAGGTTCAGTATGAGCCAGGTGAGGATATGAGTTTCAGACAAATGTTCATGTAGTTGGTTGTATTCAGAGAGAATATCATCGAGTACAGGATATCAAGGACCTTCCAAAGGGAGGTAGGTTAGGCGTGGTTTGTTGCATCTTAAACCACCCTAAGATGAGTGATGATTGGCGCAGGACCGCGATCTTTCATACCGACTTTAAGCATGATGGCAAAGTGTGTAAAGGTGATCATTGATAATGGGAATTGCATCAATGTAATCTCCACGAGTACAGTTGCATGCTTTGGCTTGACCCATGTGGAGCATCCAAGTCCTTATCGTGTGTCCTAGGTAGACTCGACGTCCATTCCAATTCGGACGAAATGTTTGGTCCCTATTCATTTTCCTCCTTATGAGGACCTTATCTGGTGTGATATTTTTATATGGAGGTTGGGAACATTATCTTAGACAGACGATAGATTTATGATGTGGACACAGTTCTCTACGGTCGGTCCATTACTTGTGCATTTCAGTTTGGTACTCGTCGCATCACTTTGCACCCCTATCGGCCACAAACATCCGCTCAATATGAGTCCACTTAGTCTAATACTTCTCCTCCGAATGCTTCTGCTACTTCTAGTGCTTCATCTAGCATCCCAATTACATATAGTACGGTCCAGTCAAACACTCATGCTCCCCCCTGCTCGACTCATTCGAATAGTACTTCTATGCGTGGGATTTCTATCATTGGAGAGCCTCCATCTACGACTCTACAGTTGATCAGCGCAAGGGAGTTTGAACATGTGTGTTGATAGTGACCAGATTTATGCCATAGCTGTTAAGGATATTGTAAACAAGGAGACCCCGAGCGAGCATTCACCAGAGGTTACTGTCGTCCTTCAGGAGTTCCAAGATGTGTTTCCAGAAGATTTACCGAATGGTTTATCTCCGATGCGCGACATCCAATACGCTATAGATCTTGTTTCGGAGTCCACTTTGCCCAACCTACCACATTATCGATTCAATCTCACTGAGCATGCAAAATTGCAAAGGCAGGTTAAAGAGCTCCTAAGGAGAGGTTCAATTCAGAAGAGTATGAGTCATTGTGTTGTTCCCGCATTGTTAGCTCCAAAGAAAGATGGTACTTGGATGATGTACGTGGATAGTCACGTAATAAACCGGATCACTGTCAAATATCATTTTTCCATTCTCTGATTGGACGACATGTTAGATATGATGGTGGGAGCCACGATATTCTTTAAAGTTGATCTTAAGAGTGGCTATCACCAGGTCAGGATCCGTCCATGTGATGAGTGGAAGACGGCCTTCAAGACGAAGGATGGTCTTTATGAGTGGTTGGTGATGCCCTTCGGGCTATTCAACGCTCCTAATACCTTCATGCGGCTAATGACCCAAGTTCTACGACCCTTCATTGGGACATTTGTAGTCGTGTATTTTAATGATATTCTCATCTATAGCCGGACTAGGGAGGATCAAGGTAGGCCAACTCGGGGGTCGGACTCGGATCGGTCCGGTCCTGACCGAGTGGATCGGCCGATCCGATCCGATCCCGAACCGGTCCGGACCGAGCCGGACCGGTTTGGCCGATCCAATTTATAAAAAGGGGAAAAAATAGAAGAAAATAGGGAAAAAATAGAAAAACAAGTCCAAAAAATAAGAAAAAAATTCAAAAAATCAGGAAAAATTATATTTACCCAAAACTTATCTAGGACCTTGGGTAAGCCCTTGAATTTTTATTAACTTTGAAAAAAACTTGAATACAATACATGGGGGGGACATAAAACCTTACCCCTAAGTATTACATGATAATAAAAAAAAAACACTCACACAAAGTGACTTGGGGGGGACTTGTGTGAATGAGGGAGAGAAGGGTAGGAGGGGGTTTTATAGGGACTTGGGGGGGACTTGGAGGGGCTTAGAAGCCCCTCCCAACCGTTGGGAACCCATTTGAATGGGTTCCCAACGGCTACCCAACGGCTAGTTCAGAACTAGCCGTTGGGTGGCCGGGTCGGCCGGACCGGTCCGACCCGGGTTGGGGTCGGCCGACCCGACCGAGCCCAACCCGATCCCAGCGATCCCGGTTGGGATCGTTGGGTCGGGGCTCGGGGTCGGGTCGGACCGCTCTGATTCCGAGCGGACCGAGCGATCCGATCCGACCCGGTCCGACCCGGCCGACCATGGGGAGGATCATGTCGATCATTTGCGATAGGTTTGTACCGCCCTTCAGAATGAGCAGTTGTATGGCAACCTCAAGAAGTGTGCATTCATGACTAACATGATAGTCTTCTCGGAGTTCATTATGTCCACGATGTTCATAGTTTTTATGGCTTGGCTACATTCTATCGTCGATTTATACGTAGGTTCAGCACAATTACGGCTCCAATTATAGATTACATCAAGAAGAGAGCCAATACTTGGACCAAAGTTGCCGCATCGGCCTTTCATGACATCAAGAAACGGATGACTCGAGCACATGTTCTTCGATTACCTGATTTCTCTGAGGTGTTTGAGGTTTTATGTGATACTTCTGGTGTTGGCATAAATGGATTGTTGAGTCAGGAGGACCACCATGTTGCATACTTCAGCAAGAAATTGAATGATGTTAAGTTGAGGTATTCCACTTATGACAAGGAATTTTATGCGGTAGTCCAGGCTCTGCATTATTGGAGGCATTATCTCCTGCCCAAGGAGTTTATTCTCTACTCTAATCACGAGGCCCTCAAATTTCTCCATGTCTAAAAGAAGTTCAACCTTAGGCGCAGTCGCTAGGTAGAGTTTCTTCAAGCGTACACATTTGTTCTCAAACATCAGGCGGGTGTGGAGAACCATGTGGCCAACGCGCTGAGCCGTCGAGCTTATCTTTTGTTTACTGTCAGCGCAGAGGTCATTGGATTCAAGAGACTTCATGAGGAGTATCCTATTTGTCCTAATTTTAATCCGACCAACATTGCACTTCAATCTGGACCCTTTAGAGAGTTTAGTGAGTATGTTCTTCAGGAAGGTTATCTTTTTCGTAAAGATAAGTTGTATATCCCGCGGACCTCAATTTGTGACTTCTTAGTATAGGAGATCCATACGGGTGGTCTAGCCGGTCACCTCGGCCACAATAAGACCATTAAGTTAGTAGAGCACAGGTTCTATTGGCCTAGCCTGAAGCACAACGTGGCATGCATCGTAGCTTAGTGCCGCACCTACACTACGGCAAAGCAGAGGAAACAGAATACCTGTTTGTACACTCCACTCTCCGTGCCAGATAGTCTGTGGTAAGATGTTAGCGTAGATTTTGTTTTAGACCTGCCACGAAAGGTCCATAAGCACGATTCCATCCTTATGGTTGTCGACAGATTTTCTAAGATAGCTCATTTTATCCCCTGCTCCAAGATTTCTGATGCGTCTAAAGTAGCCCGTTTGTTTTTTGATGGGGTTGTACATTTGCATGGGCTACCAAAGACTATAGTCACTGACAAAGATGTTCAATTTACAAGCTATGTTTGGAAGACCTTGTGGCATCTGTTCGACACTAAGCTCAAGTTCTCCACAGCTTATCACCCTCAGACCGATGGGCAAACTGAGGAAGTCAATAGGAGTCTGGGGGATCTGTGGCGTTGTTTAGTAGGAGAACTGTAGACACCGATTTTGGACCCCCCCTTTTGGTCTTGAACCCCATCCATCATTAGTCCATCACCACCAAACCCACCACCTTAGCCATCTCATCTTTCAGCCCACTAAATAATCAGGCTCATTAACCAATCTCGACCTTAGCCACCTTTTCGTGGAAGGCCAGCCAGCTCGCCTTCCACCATCTTTGGAAGGCCAGCCAGTCCGCCTTCCACTACCCTTAGAAGGCCACCCCTTGCCTTCCACCATCCTTAGAAGACCACCCCTTGCCTTCCACCATCCTTAGAAGGCCACCACTTGCCTTCCACCACCCTTGGAAGGCCAACTGGGCCGCCTTCCAGCTTTTCGTGGAAGGCCAGCTACCTGGCCTTCCACGGGATTTGAAGGCAAGATAGTTGATCGTCCACTCCCCTAACCTCCATCTTGACCTCGTCTTCCCTATGATCTCCTCCACTCGCCACCCTCACCCCCACTACTCCGATCACTCCCCACTCTGGCGACTGCCGCGCGCACAACCTCCGACTCTTGACCACTTCCCATTGGTTCTTTGATGATTTACGGAGATTTAGACCCTTATTTTCTCCTATTTTCCCTTCACCTATTTAAACCCTCCATGTCCCCTCAAGAAGGGGGGTTAGAGGGGAAGTTGAGCGAGCAAGGAGTTGGAAGGCTTCTGGTTGGAGATTGAAAAGCTTCGAGCGGGAGAAAACCTTTGGCAGTCGACAAGTCAGAGGAATCCTCCGCATTCCAAATGGGCATGTTTTCTTAACTCTCTCCTTACTTTTTTCCTTTCCTCTTCACTGCATTCCCACCATCCATCCACTCCATAACATCATCTTCTCCTCTTACTCTTTTCCTTTTACCACATTACTTTTACTTTTCACTATTACAACACACGAGCACCCCATCTGCATGCATGCATCTTAGAATGACTTAACACCTTTTACCCCCAGAGGTTTCTAACAAAAAACGGGAGATGGGTGGCCATAACATATGGTCACCTTCCCTCCCCAAACACCCATCCGGTGCGTCCCCTTTCAATTCTAACATCGTTTACATATTTGCATGAATCGATCCTACATGTCGCAGTTCTAATCGGGTTATCTTCTTCTTCTGGTTTGTCTTTTCTTTTCAGGGACCCTTACCGCATTTTGTGTGTAGACTGTCGAGCTCTCCTCCTCTGGCCGGCCGGAGGAAGAGAAGAGGAATCTGTCGTCTCCCGCTCCACCAGAACGCGATCATTCTCACCATCCTGCGGAGCACAGGGACCGTAAGGTAATGCTCCTGGCGATCACATACTTCGATCCCTAACCCTTCCAAATCGCCGCAGTGCTCATACGAACGGAGAAGCCCTCGCCCGAAGCCCACAGCAACGGCGGGGACGTTCCGGGCCCCTACAGCCCGCTGGCGATCACGGTGGGACATCTACTAGCTCGCTGCACGCACCGCGATCAAAGGTAAGAAGGTAAGGCCCTGACATATTTTATTCTTGATCTGGACGGCCTGTTGCTAGGCCGTTCAAGCTACCAAACGGCCAAGCAGTTGGCCGTCCAACATCTTGGACGGCCACTTGCCTGGCCGTCGACATCTCTGGACGGCCAATACCCTGGCCGTCCTCTCCCTTGGACGGCCAAGATACAGGCCGTCCTCCCCAATTTGACGGCAGGCCTCTTGGCCGTCGTCCTCCATTTGACGGCCAACCTGTTGGCCGTCCTCACAACTTTGACAACTATTCACATGTATGATGTATGCTGCCTACTTTGTTGATTCGTTGTATGGTATGGCTCGTTCTTTGTTAAGTTTCTGGGTTTGTTGGGATACTCTCCGCGGGGGTTTTAAGGAAGAACCGACATCACATCTCTAGTCACCTCTCCCACAGTATTTGACTCTCCACCTAAGGATTCCCACTCGGGTGTGACTAGTCTTATTCTGTTGGGAACCTCCGTGAGTCTCCGCGAGCCAGGGATTCCCACTTGGCCGCCGAGCAGGTTGTACCTAAAATCACCCGATAGGAACTCCGGGTTTGTGTGAGAAATTGAGCCTTTCCATTCATGATCATTCACCCATAGGTGTCTCTGAGAGAATTGTTTCAAAATCTAAGACACCTAACTAAATTCTGGTAGAACGCATTTTGAAAGAAGAATACGGGATCGTTAAGGGTTTAAACTTGATTTGTTATAAACCAACACTCATAATACACTGTTAACTTTCCAAGTGAAATATAAAATCGTTTAGGATTTGTGTTTCATAATGAACCGAATGTATGTTAACACTGTGTATGATGACATGGATGAGCTTGGTAACAATGTCATGCACAACCCCCTGTTTGAGATTGAAGAAGATCCACAACAAACCTTCATAGGTATGCTCCACGCATCTAGAGAAGGACTTCCGAGGAAAGATTTCGATGAATCTTCTACCTCGGAGGGAGAAGATGAGCCAGTAATTTCAAGTAGAACATTTCAAAATCCTGGAGAAGATCCGGAACTTATTGCTGTGTTATCACGTTATACTCCCGATCAACTCATCCAGTTAGTCTCCCGTGGCAAAATTCAGGATGCCACTCCACGGAAAACTCAATTCCAAGGATCTTCTAGCCAACCCCAGACTAATCAAACAATGCCAGCTCAAACAATCCCATCTAATCTCATCAACCAGGTCACACCTCCGAAGCAAGAGGAGTTCATCTATAAGAATGAGGTTGAGACTTCTGTGCGGCAACTCATGGCCGAAAATCTCAGCCTTAGACAACCTCATTCCCTTTTAAGCTACTGCAAGCTCCCTCCGGCCTACTTTCCACTAGGATTCAAAGTACCTAAGTACAGGAAGTACAATGGTACTACTGACCCACACCATCACTTATCTGGATTTCTCATAGATTCTCACCAGTGGCTCTTCGATAGAGTCCTCATCGTCCACCTCTTTTAGAAGTCTCTCGAGGGAGAGGCCTTGGGATGGTTTTCTTCTCTACCGGCCACTGACCTAATCAATTTTGATATGGTCTCTGAAAGATTCATCACCCACTTCAACCACATGGCAGCCTTGCCCCCTACCTTATTTGACCTTGTAATGGAAAAAATGAAGTCTGATGAAGACTTCACTCACTTTGCTAATAGATGGAGAGCTATGGCCTCTAGAGCAGAGGTCGTCATCCCTGAAGCTCAAGCGGTCACTATGCTTGTTAACAACGCTACCCCTCAGCTCCAAGCTATTCTCATGCTTAGCGAACTTCAAACATTCGCTCAGCTGTATAATCGAGCTAGAGTAGTTCAGTCTCAAATCCGAGACTCCACTCTGCCTTCGTTCTTTGAGAACAGAAATAGGAACAAGAAAGCCACACCGACTCCTAACACAGAAGGAGTCACCATCAATGAGCAGGTCAGTATACTAGCACAGCCAGCCAGGATTCCCAATTCTCATCCTAAGTCTGATACTCAGCCCAATCAGAAACAATATTCAGTTGTTCCTCCCCCAGCTAATTACAGTCGTCCCATGGCTAAACGAGCATCATATCCACCTCTGCCAGAATCATTAGCAGACATTTTTTATGCCTTGCTAGTTTGTAATGCCATTCAACTCCCACCTCAAAGAGAAGGTGTTCCGCGCAGTGCGGACACGTCCAGGTATTGCCCCTACCATAGGGTCCCGGGACACACGATCTACAATTGATTCACTTTTAGGGATTTGGTGTATGACTTGAATGATGAAGGTCAGATAAACTGGGAGGACATGAGAAAGGCTATTGATGCTTTGAAGGCTAAGAAGAAACTAGGAATTGTGAAGGACCCGTTACCTTCTCATCAAGTAGTACAAGATTCCTCCAGTTCTCAAGGAAAAGTCAACACTTTGATCAAAGACTTGGAGCCCAAGATAGTATGCAGAGAACAATACTGGGAGTATGAAGGGTCTGGGATAAAACATCAAGATCCCACCTGGTCGTGTGAGACTAAAGGAGTTACTTCAGAAGTCTCTACGATCTCCCAAGACAAGCCTTTGGTCCTAATCCGACCCAAAGAACAGCCAGCAATCCTCAAGCCAGTCACCCTCATTCAGATCCCTCCGATCACAGCCGAGGGACCCACCCTATCCATCTTCTGCCCAACCAGGAACCAGGGGTCTGCCTCAATCCTATAAGGTCACCTACGGAGGAAGCAGATCCAATCTCGGTGGGAGTGACGCTCAGGAATCGCATTATTCCTCCAAGCCAACCCCTGGACTCCCAGGATAACTCAATCCCTGCTGCGGGAAATGTCTAGTCTGAGTATGACATCCTCCAGCATTTGGGGAAGACTCCTGCCAAGATCTCTATCCTTGAGCTAATCCGGAAGTCTCCCACACACAGGGAAACGTTGTTTAATTTCTTACAGCAAATCACGGTCAATGAAGATCTTCCTATTGGAGGAGTCACTAATGCCATCTTCTCAGTCACTCTGACCCCCATGATATCCTTTCCAGAAAAAGATCTGGCTCCCCCCGAGTGCCGATCCCTTCCTTTGTGCCTAACTGTCACTCTCAATAGCCATTCAGTAGACTCCATTTTACTGGATACCGGAGCCTCTATCAATATCTGTCCCCTCAAGACCCTCAAAAGGATAGAGATAGATCCGGAACAGAATGAGTCCACCTCTATGATGGTCTCAGCCTATGATAATTCTCAAAGGCCAGCAGATGGAAAAATCTTCTTACAAATGGAAATCGGCCCGGTAGTCATGATCTCGAAATTCTACATCTTGGATGTTAAGCCCATCAACAATGCTATCTTAGGGAGACCTTGGATGGACCAATCCTTGGGAGTCCCATCCACCAACCACCAGTGCTATAAGTTCCCGTATAACGGGAAGATTGTGAAGGTCAAAAGCACTCCCTATATTGAGTCACTAGACTCAGTAACAGCAGAACATATTCCATCTATGATAACTTCCAAGAAAGGCAAAGAACCCGTTCTTTCATCAGTCAATTCTCATCTGAGGCCTAGACCCGACATAGGTTGACAGCTCATGAGTAAGATGGGGTATAGCTCAGGCTCCGGATTGGGAAGAGAAGAACAAGGCATTCGTGACCGTATCTTAGAGAACCCTATCATTGGGAGATGTGGCCTGGGTTACAAGTCTACTCTACTGAACCAACAAAAGGGACAAAGAAGTGGTCCCTCATGAATCATTTCGTGAGAAAGAAGCAGGAGTTGCCCAGGATAGAAGAGGGAGTGCAAGAAGAGAACAAGGATAGTCGAGAGGAAAATGAAGAAGATTTTGGCATAACATTCTTGTTTCATGAATCAAACAGCCCACAGATAGGGCTCTTTTTGGTCAAGGATGAACCAGCTCCCCCCACGTTCATTCCTTTCTTGTTCCACCCACCTTCTATCCTGATGCTCCCAGCACCGGTCGACGCCTCTTCTTCTGAATGTTTCATGTTAGAGGCGTTTGGTCGTAAAAAAAAAGGTTCAATTCTCATCCTGAAGGGGGCGAGGTCACTTTTGAGGAACTTACATGGTGGGGCAACCCCGCCATCGTTCAGTCTTTATCCCAAGGATCTACCCTTGTCCCATCCGGGGCAAAACTGACCCATTCTCCGGATCATGTACATAGTAGTTTAGTAATTAGGATAGCCTCCTTCCTGTCTAGGGATTGTAGGGCTAAGCAGGTCCCTTTGTTCTTAGTTCAGGAATTAGCAAATAGGTGTAAAGTTTTGAACAAAATGGACAAGTTTCTTCAGATATGGGTCATCTCTGAGCATGGATGGCAGTACCGGTACCGGCCGGTACGACCGGTACGGGCTTAAAGAGGCCCAAAAAAATCAGAAAAAAACAAAAAAAATCAGAAAAAATGTAAACAATTAATTAGTTATGTGTTGGGTGTGACAAAAGTGGGTTAAGACAAAGAAGTACACATAACGCATACAAAATAACTATTTTCATACATATTAAACATGAAAAATATTATGTTAATGTACTAAATATTTACAACAATGCAAAATGTTAACGAAATCTAACGATCCTTACCTATGAAAAACATAAGTGAGTATACTAATATGAATAATAACCCGTAGATCCTTCTGATTCATCATCTGGTTGCTGTTGCTGGTATCCATAATAAGGTTGCATATGTTCCTATATTCACCATAACTAAACAATGATGCAGCCAAGTCGTGCATCCCTCTTTAAATCTCTCTTGGAGAATATACTTGTTGACTTGATGAAATTCCAGAATCATGATGCAAAGAAGTAGCCTGAGGATAAGAAGAAGACCCTGACCCATAACTGCTACTGGGTGGATGGAATTGAAAGCCTTCATACCCTACTCGATCTCCCCAGCTATACATGTCTGCTACTTGTTGGCCACCTCCATAACCTGACTGTTGTCCATACTGACTTTGTGAATCATAATCTCCTTGACTTTCATGTTGTCATCTTCCTGTGTCAATATGTAAGGAGAAAGAAGGTGCATACACTCCGCCCCCGGTAATACCACCTGCAGCTGCACCAGCATCATCACTAGGAGACTGTGTCCCATCATCATCATCATCATCATCATCTTGATCATAATCAACAATTAACTTTCTTTTGATATTACTTGATTTTTTCTTTTGTGATGCCTATTTTTGCTGGCTAATTAGGGCCAAAATTGGGGATTTCCCCTAATTAGCGTCGATCAACGCAATTGACAGCACACTCCTAATTTAAAACATGCAATGAAGCTTAATTAGGCTCCAATTGATGTTTAATTTAAGTAATTAGACAAAAGTCCCAATTTTTAACTGCCAATTAGGGCCAAAATTGGAGATTTCCCCTAATTAACCGTCGATCAACGTAATTGACAACACACTCCTAATTTAAAACATGCAATGAAACTTAATTAGGCCCCAATTGATGTTTAATTTAAGTAATTAGATAAAAACCCCCAATTTTTAACCGCTAATTAAGGCCAAAATTGAAGATTTCCCCTAATTAACCGTCGATCAACGTAATTGACAGCACACTCCTAGTTTAAAACATGTAATGAAACTTAATTAGGCTCCAATTGATGTTTAATTTAAGTAATTAGACAAAAGTCCCAATTTTTAACTGCTAATTAGGGCCAAAATCGGGGGTTGTCTATTTTATCAAGAAAATGAACGTAAATAATCTAAGAAATATGTAACAAACTAAAAAATAATCACTACATTAAAATATAAATCATACTTTCTTTTTTTCTTCCACCCAAAACGGTGAAAACGTCTCCGGAAAAGGGTGAAAACATCTCCGGCGGCGGTGGCGGGCGGCAGCGGCGGCGGTGGCGGGCGACGGCGGCGGTGGCGGGCGGCAGCGGCGGCAGCGGGTGGCGACGGCGGTTCTTTCCCCTCCTCCCCCACCTCCTTCCCCTCCTTCCCCTCCTTCCCTTCCCCTCCCATTGCAAAAAACCAGCTTCCCCTCTCACAGATCTGTTTCTGTGAGAGGGGACAGTGAAACACCCCTTTCACGGGCGTACCAGCCCGATTTCGGGCGTACCAGCCCGATTTCGGGCGTACCGGCCGATACGCCCGAAACCGGACCGGTACCGGTCCGGTACAGTCATTTTTCTTTTTTTTCTTTTTTTTTTACGGTACCGGTACCGGTCCGAGCCGGTACGTACCGGTACCGGCCGAAACTACCATCCATGTCTCTGAACCATTGGAGCTTGTGAAAGATGAATCTTGCAATGATGGTCTGAGAGTATTTAAGCTTAGCGAAGGGGAAGAGGATGACTTGGCCGAACCACTTGTCAATGGAACAAGACGGTTTGATGAACCTTCGTCAGCCGTCGACGAACCCACTAAAGTCAACCTTGGAACAGAGAAGGATCCGAAGATAGTGCTAATTAGCGCCCGATTGAGTCCAGAAGAAGAAGGGTCCATAATAGCCGTACTCCGGGAACATCATGACGGGTTTACTTGGTCATATGAAGATATGTCCGGATTAAACACGGAATTGGTGGAACATCGGTTAATCCTCAAGCCTGATGCTAAACCCGTGAAACAAAAGTTAAGACGGCTACAACCGGAATTAACACTTAAGGTAAAAGAAGAGGTTGACAAATTACAAAAGGCCAAGTTCATTCGGGTAGTGTTCTATCCTAAGTGGGTAGCTAATATCGTCCCCGTGGTAAAAAAGGATGGAAAGGTTAGGATTTGCATAGATTTTCGCAATCTCAATCAAACATGTCCAACGGATGACTTCCCACTTCTTCATATAGACTTGCTAGTCGATAACATGGCTGGATTTGAAATGTTGTCCTTCATGAATGATTTTTCAGGATATAATCAAATCCGACTAGCTAAATAAGACCAAGAGAAAACATCTTTCATAACCCTATGGGGAACTTATTGCTACATGGTCATGCCATTTGGGCTTAAGAACGCTAGAGCCACCTACCAGAGGGCGATGATGGCAATTTTTCATGACATGATTCACATCGACATGGAGGTTTATGTGGATGATATCTTAGTGAACTCTAAAACCAAGAAGGAACATGCTCAAGTTCTTAGGGCTGTAATGCAGAGGTCAAGAGAGCACCAACTGAAAATGAATCCAAAAAAGTGCATATTCGGTGTTTCTTCTGGTAAATTGCTAAGGTTCATGGTAAGCAGAAGAGGGATTGAGGTCGATCCGGACAAAGTGAAGACGATAGTGGAAATGCCCCCTCCTAAAAATGTCAGGGATATAAAGGGTCTCATCGGCCATTTGCAATTTATCAGACGGTTCATATCTCAACATTCTGTGAGATGTAAACCCTTTTATGATTTATTGAAAAGAGGGGCAAAGTTTATTTGGAGTGATAAGTGTCAAAAGGCCTTCGACGAATTGAAAAGCTATCTCCTCAATCCACCAGTCCTTATGGCTCCTATCCTGGGGCGGCCTTTATTGTTATATGTCTCCATCACTGAAGAATCAGCTAGAGCAGTATTGGCCCAACTTGACGACGAGAAGAAAGAAAGAGCGGTGTACTATCTCTCCAAACCCTTCAACGATGCTGAAAAGCGATATACTGCCATGGAAAGGACATGTGCGGCTGTCGTCTGGGTAGTGCAGAAATTGAAGTACTACTTCCTCGCCCATGAGGTCAAACTCCTAGCAAGAATGGACCCGATAAAATATTTGCTAAAACGGCCAGTTGTAATAGATAGGCTGGTGCGATGGCAGACCTTCTTGAACCAATTTGACATTACCTATGTAAATCAGAAGGCTGTAAAGGGGCAAGCAATTGCCGAGCACCTAGCCCATCATCCGCTGCCTACATTTTCGCCCGCCAACGATGAATTCCCGGATGAGGAGTTGGATCTAACGGTGGATGATACCCCATCCTGAGTCATTTACTTCGATGGGGCGCTTAATTCTCAAGACAGTGGGGTAGGAGTGGTCCTCGTATCTCCGGAAGGAGTAAGTATTCCACACGCTTGCCAACTCTCCTTCTCAGTAACCAACAATGTCGTTGAATATGAGGCTCTCCTTGCTGGCTTAAAATTGACATTCGTCCTCAAAGTCCTGGAATTGAGGATAATTGGAGATTCTCAATTGATCCTCCGTCAAACCGCGGGCAAGTATCAAACCCGGGATCCAAAGTTGAAGCCATATCAGGAGTTGGTGAGATCGCTAACTACGCATTTCAGAAGGATTACCTATGTACATGTGCCTAGGTCTCAGAACATCCTAGAAGATGCCCTGGCCTCCCTATCTTCAGCACTAGAAATTCCCATCACCAAAAGCTCAGCCACCATCACTTTACACAAGTAAGACTCGTCCTCCTTCCAGGACCCCTGGTTCCAACAATTCCTTCGCTCATCTGAACATGTCTCTGCTATCACGGAAGAATTCACCCCCAATTAGGATGATGGAAATCCGTGGTATTTTGATATCATGAACTACCTTCGTGATGGATCCTTCTCACCTTATGCCACAACTTCTGACCGCAA
This sequence comes from Zantedeschia hybrid cultivar, assembly GCA_030544215.1. Taxonomy (NCBI): domain Eukaryota; kingdom Viridiplantae; phylum Streptophyta; class Magnoliopsida; order Alismatales; family Araceae; genus Zantedeschia; species Zantedeschia hybrid cultivar. The sequence goes on along the minus strand of JARZZO010000002.1, from coordinate 54,757,718 downwards.
GGCTATCCGCCAAGCATCTCAACGCTACCTTATCTTAGGCGGACTTCTTTTCAGAAGATCCTTCAGTGGGGTGCTCCTTCGGTGTCTACATGATGCCGAGATCCATCATGTCTTGAAAGCAGCTCATGCAAGCGATTGTGATGGTCATATCAATGGCCGTGCCTTAACTCAGAAGCTCCTCATGTCCTATTATTGGCCTTCAATGGAGGCTGATTGTTCCATATTTGTTCAGAGGTGCTTGAAATGTCAGTTACATACTAACAAGATTCATGCACCTTCATCATCTCTCAAATCCATCATTTCCCCTTGGCCCTTCGCCATATGGGCATTCAACGTTATAGGACCTCTAGAAGACCGATCAGGCGAAATAAGAAAGAAATCATTTATCTTAACTGCCACTGAGTATTTCACTAAATGGGCTGAAGCGGAAGCGTTTGCGGAGATCAAAGCATCCACAGTGGTGAAGTTCATCAAGCGCAACATCCTAGCCAGGTTCGGGACACCGCGCGATCTCATCACCGACAATGGACCACAATTCATCTCCCAGGAGCTCCAGGACATGTGTAGTAAGTATGGCATTAATTTGCACCACTCCTTGCCTTACTATCCACAAGGAAATGGTCAAGCCGAAGCCACCAATAAGACTCTCATTCGAATCATCAAAAGAACCTGCAGATCTCACAATTATTTAGATTGGTCGGATCGCCTAGTCGAGGCTCTTTGGGCGTATCGCACTTCTGTCCGAACTCCCACCGGACAAACACCTTATGCACTGACATTCAGAACAGATGCGGTACTTCCATATGAGATTATCCTTCCTTCTCTAAGAGTGCAGTTGGATAATAGAATTAACGACGCCGAACGTCGTAAGGCCATGTTTTCCCAACTAGAACTATTAGACGAAAAAAGGATAATGGCGGCAAACCATGCGCAAGTTTACAGAAATAGAATTGCGAGATTCTATGCAAAAAAAAGTTCTCGAAAGAAAGTTTGAAATTAGGGAAATGGTACTCAAGAGAAAAATAATCAAAATTCCTGGTCCCATGAGCAAATTGCAAGAAAATTGGGAAGGTCCAATTGTAATCAAAGAGGCATACTCAGGTAATGCATGCCGCCTAATCAATGAAAAGGGAGAGGAGTTACCCCATCCTTGGAATGGGGTGTATCTGAAAAAGTTTTACCCATAAAAATGCACACAAAAAATCAAAATTTTCAAAATCCAAAAAAATGGAATATTCCAAAAAGCAACAAAAATATTTGTAAATATGTGCATACCTCAATGAAAATGACAAAAAAATTAGAAAAAACACAAAATCCAGCTACCTGGTGACTGCCATATAACCCCCTGCCTAGGTCTAGTTGCATAATAGATTGAGTTGACATTAAGGTTTGGCTAAGATCTTGGTCTACCAGAACCTTAGACGTGTCTACTTTACTTTCATACGGATCCCTAAAATCATCATGAGATGCACACACCTACACGTTTTTTCAAAGAGAACCTTCTTAAAATGAGTTCGAAGTCTTTAGTACACTGTCAACTGCAACATTTTCTCTTCGTCTCTCGACCGATCAGGACAGTCGACACCCTTCAACGGTCGAGCTCAGCAAACTGTGGTTCCTCAACAACCCGATAGATGTAACCCCTCAAATAGGCCCAAATATGAAATGTAAAGGACCAGAGCACGTGAAGAGGGCAGTGTCCCCGCAGGCGGAATATAAAATAACTCCGAAATATTAAGAGAGGAAAAGAAGTACAAAAAAAAGAAAAGGGGTTCAAGAAATCATACAAAAAAGCATGGCCGTGACCGTGCCTGGCCGTGAAATCTACCAAAGACCTGAAAAGCCAAAAATAGGGGCATCTAGGAGGTCAAAAAGGGTCCGTTTTGTCATAGCTCGATCTTTTAACGGTTTTGCCGATCCTCCTGTAAGGTTTGTATCAAAAATTTCTTCACTTTTTCTCGCCCAAAGTTTAACACGAGATAGCTATCTAAAGACCGAACATCATTTTAAAACAGTTCGTTTTTCAAAAAATCATCATATGCTCACATGATCACAGGAGTCCAAAATGGGTAAAGAGTAATGTCAGTGTTTCTGGTGAATCAATTCCTTAACCATAATCTCAATGAGCACTCTCAAAACTTCGGGCTTAGGTCAATGCATGCGCGTCACCAATAGGTGCGACGGCATTTGATTCCGGGTCAGCATCGCGCGGTTGACCGTTGGGGTTCCAGGATGTTCCATCTTATACCTTCTAGATTGTAAGGAAAGAGACCCGAGTCGGACAAATCATTTACCTCGAAAACTTTTTGGGCAAACTTGGTGGTCGGGAACAACTTGGAGCCTAAGTATGGCATGACGGTATTGTCATCAGTATGAGTCTTAGCCGGTCAAGGTTAGCTTGAGGAGTCTAGAGGCCCAAATCAATCTAGATGTGCGCTTAGGATACCTGGGAAGTTGAGTGTGCATTTCCCTTTCATCATTCAATTAGGCTAAGTTTGGGCAGTCACCAGGTGGTCGGAATCAAAAACATGTTTTCGTTCATCACACACCCCACTTGTTAATATCCGCTAACAACTGCATACTTTCTTGTCACGTTGATTCCAATGCTTTTCCTTCTGTCTGATTAGTAGGGCACAGCCCCTTGACCCTATGCGAAAGCTAGGGAAAAGGTAGTTGCTCTTTTGGGCAAGGGGCCGAAAACAGATACTACTAACTGTTTCCCCTAATGTTGTGCATGCAGGAAGAACATGTATGAACAAAAAGCAAAACAAGAAGTGTCCGGATACAAATAGTGAAATATGCAAGCATAACATAATGTTCATACATCACGATACTGGGGCATACCCCTATATCAGCTTTCAATCCCTCTTCCTTCCCTCCGCCTCATCCTCTCTCCTATCACGAGAGGAGTGTCTCATCTGACTCTCAGCATCATCCTCCCGAGCACGGCGATGACTTGATGCCGGTCGCATAGACCCCGAAGAGCCAGCAGGTCGAAGTGCTCTCCATGCGTCCTCAGCAAGAAGGGAGTCGAGGTCTCTAAAGATAGAGCTCCCAGCATGTACCTGGCCAGCCGATGGGGCAAGGATAGGAGGACGAGCTCCTGGACTCTGTGCGCTAGATCTCGTGGCTCGTTCTCGCCCTTTCTTCATCACTCGGTCCCACAGAGTCCGCTACTTGAAATCAAGCTCCCTCACCTATGTCTGCGACCTCGTCAGCTCCTCCCGTAGGCCGGCTATCTTACCCTCCCAGTACACGTTTGGATGGGGTCCTTCTCTTGTCCTGGCCCGAGCATTCCGCTCCTCTAGCACCTGATCTCTCAATTGCTGATTGAGACTCTCTAATCCCTGCGCCCTGACTAAAGCGGCCTCCACTTCCTGGCGCTACAAAGGAACTTAGGGTTAAGCAAGCTCAATCGGAATAACACAAGAGTAGAACAATCCTCACCTGCTGTGCCAAGTCCGACTCTCGGGCCTCCGCACGACGGAGGGCATCCTGCAACCTCGCCTCCCAATCAGCAGAAGCAGCTGGCCCCTGAGATGATGAGCCTGCGCCAAGATCTCCTCGCAGCCCGTGACGGGCTAACGTTTCTCTCTGCATCACAAAGAGTTTCACAAAATAAAAGGATAATTTCACACCTGAAACCAGAAATTAAACTTCTCACCAATTCTCCAATTTGGCGAAGCAAGTCACTCGTCTGCAGAACCAAAATCTCATTCTGATTCTTTAGAATCTGCACAGCTTCGGTTTCGGGCATTTGTTGCAAGAATACCACCAAGGTCAGTCAGTAAGAAGAGATTGGGTGAAATGGATTAAAGGATTTAGATTGACGCACCCACCGCGCATCTAGGAACATGCGGTCCGCGTACTGTTGGGCGTAATCCCCCAAGTATGTGTAACTATCTAGCAGGAATTTATCCTCATGTAAGACATCCCCGGTACGGTACCATATTTCAATCTCAACTCGCCTTACTACTCGCCAGTCCTGACCAATCGCAGAAGATCGGCGACGACCGCGGTTCATATCAGGGTAGATCGGAAAGACAAGTAAAGGCTGATGCCATCCCCACGTGCGGAAGGTCATCCGAACAAAGAGGCCATTACAGATATTCACACATAGCAAGGGCACTTCCCGCCGGAATTGGGAGAGACTCTGAGACACCCATGGATGATCAGCGAGGTCCTCCTCTGCACATGGCATCCACACCACCTGAATGAAGTGAAAGGTCAGACTTAATCATTGGTCAAGATGCACATACATCTTGAATTACTCACCATGTGAGGAGGAAATGTGTCGAGCTGGGCACGGATGTCCTCCACGCGGTACATGACGAGACGATAATCCCGGATCACTTCCGACCGCGCCATAAGTGGAATCCATCCCTCACGATCCGCAGGGACGGCCCCACGGCCAATGGGGAAGCGGATATAACTCCAGATCTACAAGGGATAACATAGTCGATATCAACCAGCATAAGTGAGGAAGGATGGAGATCAACAATCAAGAAGGATTACCTGAAAAAAAGGCGTGAATCTGCCCAAATTGTCAGACCCCTGGCGATAGCTCACCAGGTGAGAAAAGAGGTGACCCAGCATCGCAGCTCCCCATGCCATCTTCTTCGCTGCTTGGAGGTCCTCCAACAGCGGCAAGTACTTCAAGTTAACCTTGTATGAAGCTGTAGCAAATAGCAGCCTTCCGAAGAAGAACAGGAGGAAGATCCGTAAATTCTCATCATCTGAGCGGTCATCCAAATCCAGCAAGGTCTCTACTCTCTCACCGAAAGCCTCAAGAGTCTCGCTCGGCATCCGCCGTACCCGACTCAATCCTACGGACTGGGCAAAATGCCCGAGGGATACGTGAGATGGTGCTCCTTGAACCCGATAGTACTCTTCACCCAGGAGTCGATCTGAAAGCTGCTTGTAATCCCTGAGCTCAGGACTTACTACCAGATCACCAATGACCGGCAAGCCTGTCGAAAAGGAGACGTCCTCCAACGTGGGCAGTATGTGTCCCCAGGGCATGATGAAGGCTTTGCATCTGTCATCCCAGCGTTCTCGCAAAGCCACCAAGAAGAGTGCATCCACCATAAACGGTCGGATCCGAAACAACGGCCCGAACCCAAACGCATCCACTTGGAAAAGGAGCCGATCGGGCAGCGCATGGTACCAGGCCCAAACCAACTCCTAAGAAACTCTGCCCCGGACTCTCTGTGGTCCCTGCAAATCCCAACAAGACAAAAGTTAGGGACATGTATATACAAAAAATGTGAGCGGGACGGCACGGCCGCCCGTCGTCCGTACGGACGGACAGCGAGGATGCCGGCCGGCCGTCCGGTCGGACGGCGCGATCGCTCGCCGTCCGCCACGCCGGCCACCACAGATCAAACTAGAAAAATCAGAGGACTCACCTTCTTCTTCTTCGAGGGAACCTCCTCGTTGCCGCCGTCTTCCTCCTCATCTTCTTCTCCATCTTCTTCTTCCTCTTCATCAACTTCATTTTCCTCCACTTCATCATCCTCTTCCGCCGCCCTCCCTTCTTCTCCTTCTTCTTCGACGCGGGGCGTGTCTTCGCCGGCCTCCTCGCCGCCGCTACCACCAGCACTCGCCCCGTCGCCGCTACCACTCGCGCCGTCGCCGCCGCCTGCCGCTGCCGCCTCACCATCGCCACCACCGGCCCTCCTCCTCCTAAGGAAACGAGGAAGCCACACTCGAGCCATGAGAGGGTGAGGGGAAAATCGGAACAAGGAAAGAAGAGGAAGAAAGGATAGGTAGAGCAACAAGAAGGCCCTGAGAGCTTCTTAAAGCCACCCGACGAGTCGGACGGCCACCCGTGTGGCCGTCCGCCGTCATGGACGGCCACACGCGTGGCCGTCCGATGGGTCGAACGGCCACACGCGTGGCCGTCCGATGGGTCGGACGGCCACCCATGTGGCCGTTCGCCGTCATGGAAGGCCACAGGCATGGCCGTCCAATGTGTTGGACGGCCACCCGTGTGGCCGTCCACCATCACGGACAGCCACCCGTATGGCCGTCCGCCGTGGATCTTTGTCATGTCGAGAGAACTTTTGAAAGTAAATTTTTTTTATTCTCTAAGTTTCAATGAATACATCATTCAAGTGCTCTACGACCCATGAAAAAGGCGCATAAAGCAGGTCGTACATTTCTTAGGTAATTCACATATTTCTCGACTTCTTCTGAACTCTCTGCTACATCAATGCAAGCCTTGGTGAATCTAGAGTGACGACGCCATGTACGTCGGAATCGCTCTATAGCTCGCGCTTCTCTCGCGTACCCTGTATGCCTCGGCACAATCAGCATATCATGCAAAGCAGGAAATGGCACCTGTCTTGGAACTCCAATCTGGATATGGCAACGATGTCTTTGGTACAAGGTTAACTCGTCATGGCCGATTAGCCACAGCTCACGCTCGCGAGAAGCCTCTGTGGTAAATTCCATACCCCGAAGGATCATCGGAACAAAGATGAATTTTTCCACAGTCAAAAAGTTCAGATAATCACGCCAATCATCCCTCGTCTTGAGATGAGCCGTGAGACATCTAATTTGATCCTCAGGACCAAGAAGCGAACGTGCAGGATACCACGCACTGTGCTAAAATATCTTGGAAGTGGAGGTCACTTTCTCATCAAAATCAAAAACTAAGTGCATCTCCATTTACAACTGCAGAGTAAATAAACTCCCCCTTATAGATCGCCCCATGCTCATGTGGCTAAGTCCTCCATATAGATGTGACAGAATTATCGGGGCAAGAGAATGACCTTTCCACAACAAGCTCAGCACACCCACATACTCTCTTTCTAGCACAGAGCCTGAGGTTGGAAACCACAAGACTCCCCCGAAGACTAGGCATAAGCCCCGCATCAGTCTCTCAGACTCGACCGTCTTACGTTTAATTTCTTGGATCAACCAGTGCGCAAGGCGATCGACGAGGATTCCTCGCTTGTCACTCATGCAGCATACCTCCCGTTTGTCTTGCATTATATCAGCAAAAATTACCTCCCATGCAGGCAAAGCCGAGGGATCGCCAGTGGCTAGACCCTCCCAGCCATAAAGGATTTCTACCTCCTCTACCAGCACTGTCGCTTCGAACTCTCGAAACACGAATGTATGCATCTCCGGATGCTACAGTTCGAGCAGTGCACCCAGCCCCTCCCAATGTCAGTGAATGGTGGTGAACCACTTCGCGAACACAATAGATCGAGTCAGATTCCACCGGCGCATATACACCCTCATGTCCAGAGTAATCTCGTCCATTAGGGCCGCAAGCCATGCATACTTGCGAGTATGCCGAGCATCAGGGAACTTAGGCATAGGCTGCAGGACAACCAAAGGTCAAAAGAGAGAAGAGAGAATCAAAGTTAACAGCGTGAAAATTGGAGCCTACCTGTCCATGAGCCAGTAGGTTGCTGAGATGGCCTTCAACGTCAGATAGAACCTGAGGTTCCTTAGCAGTCGCATGAGCAGAAGACGAGGCCATTTTCCCCACATAAAGTTTGAGTTTTTCAGAAGGAAGCTTCGGGACAAATCTCCCATTTTAAGTCCACAAGATAAACTACGAACTTTCCATGTTCCATAAAAGACAGAGGGCATGTATATCCATCCTTTCATAGACGGCATATCCCTTGGCCTTCCATCTTTTCATAGACGGCATCTCCCTTGGCCTTCCACCTTTTCGTAGAAGGCATGCTAGTTAGCCTTCCACCATTTTGGAAAAGGCTCACCCACAAAAAGGTATATTGTCCTTCACCCCTTTCTACCTCGAGGAGGTAACTTCACCCCAAGTTCAGGAGATCACTTTGCTTTACATCAACAAATTAATGGTTACTCCTGGAAATTGAGTCGAAGCCATATCGGATTGGCATTCTACCATTAGAATAGCCATATCTTCCGTATTGGTTTCGACTCGAAACTAACCATTTGCTTCTCATCCTTTTGCAGTTTAAATACTTAAATGACGTGATCATTGGATATATGAACTTTGCTAATGTGTGCTATTGCAGCTGCAGGAAAATTGAAGCAAGTAGAATTGGAGATACAGGAGGCTAATAACTTTGGGCGTATAGACTCTGAGTTCTTCTTTAAACAAAACAATGAGGAGTCTATATTCCCCAAGTTATTCGATTGGCCAATAAATCCCTCATGTTTGCATTAGGAATTTGTTTTCCATTTTTTAAAACCAACATGCATTGCATAAGCATCAACCACTATTCCCACCCTAGGGGCAAAGACCACAATTTATCACTCTGCTTAACCCATTGTTGATCTGTGAGTCTGGCAATTGTTTGTCTGTTAACCCTTTGAATTGCAAGACCTTATCATTTTCAACTCGTGTGCTTGAGATCCTCTCGCTTGGCGATCATATGATGCGCCAGGCCACCGTGCGTCCGTTGTGTCGAGATCATTTCAAGTCACACCCCTCCATCTTTCATACTTGAGATCCCCCTGGGCCAGATCCTCGCATCCTAGTGCGCCAAGGCCTCGCGGTTCCAGCACCCGAAGGTCCCACGGATTGTGATTCTCTAGTTTGAACGTTGTTCCCCTTCTTAATCACCCTTGCAATTCAAATAGCCAACTCTCATGCATTTACCGCACTCTCATACCATCTTTGGATATAACTCATCCTTTTTTTTGGTTGTCCAAAATCAGATTCGATTTCCGGAACACCTATTTATCATTCCGCTCCACTCCACTGCAAAACAGGTGTCCCGGAGGGTTTAGCATCAGGCTTGAGGATTAACCGATGTTCCACCAATTCCGTGTTTAATCCGGACATATCTTCATATGACCAAGCAAACCCGTCATGATGTTCCCGGAGTACGGCTATTATGGACCATTCTTCTTCTGGACTCAATCGGGCACTAATTAGCACTATGTTCGGATCCTTCTCTGTTCCAAAGTTGACTTCTTTAGTGGGTTCGTCGACGGCTGACGAAGGTTCATCAAACCGTCTTGTCCCATTGACAAGTGGTTCGGCCAAGTCATCCTCTTCCCCTTCACTAAGCTCAAATACTCCCAGACCATCATTGCAAGATTCATCTTCCACAAGCTCCAATGGCTCAAAGATGACCCCTATCTGAAGAAACTTGTCTATAACTTTACACCTATTTGCTAACTCCTGAACTAAAAACAAAGGGACCTGCTTAGCCCTTTAATCCCTGGACAGGAAGGAGGCTATCCTAATTCCTAAACTACTATGTACATGACCCGGAGAATGGGTCAGTTTTGCCCCGGATGGGACAAGGGTAGATCCTTGGGATAAAGACTCAACGATGGCGGGGTTGCCCCACCATGTAAGTTCCTCAAAAGTGACCTCGCCCCCTTCAGGATGAGAATTGAACCTTTTTTTTTACGATCAAACGCCTCTAACATGAAACATTCAGAAGAAGAGGCGTCGACCGGTGCTGGGAGCATCAGGATAGAAGGTGGGTGGAACAAGAAAAGAATGAACGTGGGGGGAGCTGGTTCATCCTTGACCAAAAAGAGCCCTATCTGTGGGCTGTTTGATTTATGAAACAAGGATGTTATGCCAAAATCTTCTTCATTTTCCTCTCGACTATCCTTGTTCTCTTCTTGCACTCCCTCTTCTATCCTGGGCAACTCCTGCTTCTTTCTCACGAAATGATTCATGAGGGACCACTTCTTTGTCCCTTTTGTTGGTTCAGTAGAGTAGACTTGTAACCCAGGCCACATCCCCCAATGATAGGGTTCTCTAAGATACGGTCACGAATGCCTTGTTCTTCTCTTCCCAATCCGGAGCCTGAGCTATACCTCATCTTACTCATGAGCTGCCAACCTATGTCAAGCCTAGGCCTGAGATGAGAATTGACTGATGAAAGAACGGGCTCTTTGCCTTTCTTGGAAGTTATCATAGATGGAATTTGTTCTGCTGTTACTGAGTCCAGTGACTCAATATAGGGAGTGCTTTTGACCTTCACAATCTTCCCGTTATACGGGAACTTATAGCATTGGTGGTTGGTGGATGGGACTCCCAAGGTTTGGTCCATCCAAGATCTCCCTAGGATAGCATTGTAGATGGGCTTAACATCCAAGATGTAGAATTCCGAGATCATGGCTACCGGGCCGATTTCCATTTGTAGGAAGATTTTCCCATATGCTGGTCTTTGAGAATTATCATAGGCCGAGACCATCATGGAGGTGGACTCAATCTTTTCCGGATCTATCCCTATCCTTTTGAGGGTCTTGAGGGGACAGACATTGATAGAGGCTCCGGTATCCAGTAAAATGGAGTCTACTGAATAGCCATTGAGAGTGACAGTTAGGCACAAAGGAAGGGATCGGCACTCGGAGGGAGCCAGATCTTTTTCTGGAAAGGATAGCATGGGGGTCTGAGTGACTAAGAAGATGGCATTAGTGACTCCTCCAATAGGAAGATCTTCATTGACCGTGATTTACTGTAGGAAATTAAACAACGTTTCCCTGTGTGTGGGAGACTTCCGGATTAGCTCAAGGATAGAGATCTTGGCAGGAGTCTTCCCCAAATGCTGGAGGATGTCATACTCAAAATGGACATTTCCCGCAGCAGGGATTGAGTTATCCTGGGAGTCCAGGGGTTGGTTTGGAGGAATAATGCGATTCCTGAGCGTCACTACCACCGAGATTGGATCTGCTTCCTCCGTAGGTGACCTTATAGGATTGAGGCAGGTCATCGACCCCTGGTTCCTGGTTGGGCAGAAGATGGATAGGGTGGGTCCCTCGGCTGTGATCGGAGGAATCTGAATGGGGGTGACTGGCTTGAGGATTGTTGGTTGTTCTTTGGGTCGGATTAGGACCAAAGGCATGTCTTGGGAGATCGTAGAGACTTCTGGAGTAACTCCTTTAGTCTCACGCGATCAGGTGGGATCTTGATGTTTTATCCCAGACCCTTCATACTCTCAATATTGTTCTCTACAGACTATCCTGGGCTCCAAGTCTTTGATCAAAGTGTTGACTTTTCTTTGAGAACTGGAGGACTCTTGTACTACTTGATAAGAAGGTAACGGGTCCTTCACAATTCCTAGTTCCTTCTTAGCCTTCAAAGCATCAATAGCCTTTCTCATGTCCTCCCAGTTTATCCGACCTTCATCATTCAAGTCATACACCCAATCTCTAAAAGTGAAGCAATTGTAGATCGTATGTCCCGGGACCCTATGGTAGGGGCAATACGTGGACGTGTCCGCACTGCGCGGAACACCTTCTCTTTGAGGTGGGAGTTAAATGGCATTACAAGCTAGCAAGGCATAAAAAATGTCTGCTAATGATTCTGACAGAAGTGGATATGATGCTCGTTTAGCCATGGGACGACTGTAATTAGCCGGGAGAGGAACAACTGAATATTGTTTCTAATTGGGCTGAGTACCAGACTTAGGATGAGAATTGGGAACCCTGGCTGGCTGTGCTAGCATACTGACCTGCTCATTGATGGTGACTCCTTCTGTGATAGGAGTCAGTGTGGCTTTCTTGTTCCTATTTCTGTTCTCAAAGAACGAAGGCAGAGTGGAGTCTCGGATTTGAGACTGAACTACTCTAGCTCGATTATACAACTGAGCCAATGTTTGAAGTTCGCTAAGCATGAGAATAGCTCGGAGCTGAGAGGTAGCAATGTTAACAAGCATAGTGACCGCTTGAGCTTCAGGGATGACGACCTCTGCTCTAGAGGCCATAGCTCTCCATCTATTAGCAAAGTGAGTGAAGTCTTCATCAGACTTTATTTTTTCCATTACAAGGTCAAATAAGGTAGGGGGCAAGGTTGCCATGTGGTTGAAGTGGGTGATGAATCTTTCAGAGACCATATCAAAATTGATTAAGTCAATGACTGGTAGAGAAGAAAACCATCTCAAGGCCTCTCCCTCGAGAGACTTCTGAAAGAGGTGGACGAGGACTCTATCGAAGAGCCACTGGTGAGAATCCATGAGAAACCCAGATAAGTGATGGTGTGGGTCAGTAGTACCATCGTACTTCCTGTACTTAGGTACTTTGAATCTTGGTGGAAAGTAGGCCGGAGGGAGCTTGCAGTAGCTCAAAAGGGAATGAGATTGTCTAAGGCTGAGATTTTCAGCCATGAGTTGCCGCACACAAGTCTCAACCTCATTCTTATAGATGAACTCCTCCTGCTTCGGAGGTGTGACCTGGTTGATGAGATTAGATGGGATTGTTTGAGCTGGCATTGTTTGATTAGCCTGGAGTCGGCTAGAAGATCCTTGGAATTGAGTTTTCCGTGGAGTGGCATCCTGAATTTTGCCACGGGAGACTAACTGGATGAGTTGATCGGGAGTATAACGTGATAACACAGCAATAAGTTCCGGATCTTCTCCAGGATTTTGAAATGTTCTACTTGAAATTACTGGCTCATCTTCTCCCTGCGAGGTAGAAGATTCATCGAAATCTTTCCTCGGAAGTCCTTCTCTAGATGCTTGGAGCATACCTATGAAGGTTTGTTGTGGATCTTCTTCAATCTCAAACAGAGGGTTGTGCATGACATTGTTACCAAGCTCATCCATGTCATCATACACAGTATTAACATACATTCGGTTCATTATGAAACACAAATCCTAAACGATTTTATATTTCACTTGAAAAGTTAACAGTGTATTATGAGTGTTGGTTTATAACAAATCAAGTTTAAACCCTTAACGATCCCGTATTCTTCTTTCAAAATGCGTTCTACCAGAATTTAGTTAGGTGTCTTAGATTTTGAAACAATTCTCTCAGAGACACCTATGGGTGAATGATCATGAATGGAAAGGCTCAATTTCTCACACAAACCCGGAGTTCCTATCGGGTGATTTTAGGTACAACCTGCTCGGCGGCCAAGTGGGAATCCCTGGCTCGCGGAGACTCACGGAGGTTCCCAACAGAATAAGACTAGTCACACCCGAGTGGGAATCCTCAGGTGGAGAGTCAAATATTGTGGGAAAGGTGACTAGAAATGTGATGTCGGCTCTTCCTTAAAACCCCCGCGGAGAGTACCCCAACAAACCCAGAAACTTAACAAAGAACGAGCCAGACCATACAACGAATCAACAAAGTAGGCAGCATACAGCATACATGTGAATAGCTGTCAAAGTAGAGAGGACGGCCAGAGGTTTGGCCGTCAAAGGCGGAGGACGGCCAGAGGAGGAGAGCTCGGCAGTCTACACGCAAAATGCGGTAAGGGTCCCTGAAAAGAAAAGACAAAACAGAAGAAGAAGATAACCCGATTAGAACTGCGACATGTAGAATCGATTCATGAAAATATGTAAACGATACTAGAATTGAAAGAGGACGCACCGGATGGGTGTTTGGGGAGGGAAGGTGACCATATGTTATGGCCACCCACCTCCCGTTTTTTGTTTGAAACCTCTGGGGTAAAGGGTGCTAAGTCATCCTAAGATGCATGCATGCAGATGGGGTGCTCGTGTGTGGTAATAGTGAAAAGTAAAAGTAATGTGGTAAAAGGAAAAGAGTAAGAAGAGAAGATGATGTTACGGAGCGGATGGATGGTGGGAATGCAGTGAAGAAGAAAGGAAAAAAGTAAGGAGATAGTTAAGAAAACAGACCCATTTGGAATGCGGAGGATTTCTCTAACTTGTCGACTGCCAAAGGTTTTCTCCCGCTCGAAGCTCTTCAATCTCCAACCAGAAGCCTTCCAACTCCTTGCCCGCTCAACTTCCCCTCTAACCCCCCTTCTCGAGGAGACATGGAGGGTTTAAATAGGTGAAGGAAAAATAGGAGAAAATAGGGGTCTAAATCCCCGTAAATCATCAAAGAACCAATGGGAAGTGGTCAAGAGTCGGAGGTTGTGCGCGCGGCAGTCGCCAGAATGGGGAGTGATCGGAGTAGTGGAGATAAGGGTGGCAAGTGGAGGAGATCGTGAGGAAGACGAGGTCAAGATGGAGGTTAAGGGAGTGGACGGCCAACTATCTTGCCTTCCAATCCCGTGGAAGGCCAAGTAGCTGGCCTTCCACGAAAAGCTGGAAGGCGGCCCAGTTGGCCTTCCAAGGGTGGTGGAAGGCAAGTGGTGGCCTTCTAAGGATGGTGGAAGGCAAGGGGTGGCCTTCTAAAGATGGTAGAAGGCAAGGGGTGGCCTTCTAACGATGGTGGAAGGCAAGGGGTGGCCTTCTAAGGATAGTGGAAGGCGGACTGGTTGGCCTTCCAAGGATGATGGAAGGCGGGCTGGCTGGCCTTCCATGAAAAGGTGGCTAAGATCGAGATTGGTTAATGGGCCTGATTATTTAGTGGGCTGAAAGATGAGATGGCTATGGTGGTGGGTTTGGTGGTGATGGACTAATGATGGATAGGGTTCATGACCAAACGGGGGGTCCAAAATCGGTGTCTACAAGAACATGCTTGTAATTGGGACTTGATCTTATCTCATACTGAGTTTACGTACAATGATTCGATCAGTAGGTCTACAGGTATGAGTCCTTTTGAGATTGTTACCGGTCATAGACCTAGGAGATCCGTAGATCTAATTCCCTTTCCCACTCATGCCCGTGTGTCAGAGTCTACCGAGTCTTTAGCTGAGCATATTAGGAGTTTGCATGATACCGTCTGTCGTCATATAGAGATCAGCAATGAGCATTATAAGAAATTGGCAGATGCGCACCGACGTCCGCAAGAGTTTCAAGAGGGTGACTACGTCATGATCAGGGTCAGACCTGAGCGGTTTCCATCTGGAACTGTCAAAAAGTTGCAAGCTAGAGGCGTCAGTCCTTTCAAGATCTTAAAACGGATAAGGCGCAATGCGTATGTTGTTGATTTACCATCAGATTATGGTATTAGTTCCACATTCAATGTTTCTGATCTGGTATCATATCGAGATCCAACAGTGATACCTAATGATCGATTTGAGCCTTCTCCTTCCTTTGTGAGCGACCCCACACATGAGTGTCCACCTGCAGCCCCTATACCTATTCAGCGTAAGCAGATTGAGCATATACTGGACGAGCAAGTTGTTACATCTCGGGAGGGCGTGCACTATCGATACTTGGCTCGTTGGAGGGGACGGCCGCCTTCAGATGACACATGGCTTACTCGAGCCAAGTTGCAGAGCATCGACCGTGACCTCCTGGAGGCTACCAGAACAGCAATGATCCTTACTCGACATAATCGAGTTCCTCCCAGTCGAAGAGGATTGGTGAGGACACCCGAACCACCGTCCAGTTTCACCCGGATCACGTCTACCGTCGTCGGAGAGCTGCTCTTACGTCCCTTTGACTTGGAGACGACGCATGGCCCATTTGATGTATGGAGAAACATTTTATTTGATTTTATATAGCTCATTTGTGGCCCAGTATCTGATTTTTCACTTTTCAGGATTTTTAGGTGCGATTTTCTCACTAATTATTAGGGATAGTAGATAGAAACGGATTTAGAGATAGGAAATAGGATCAGATGGCTCGTTAGAGTTTGAGTAGGATTCCAAAGAGGGAGTCTATATATGCTCTTGTAATTTTATTTTAGAAATTGGATAGATGATTTTTGAAGAAAAATATTCCGGTGTTCATGTGCTTGCCTCTGCCACGGAGCCCTTCTTCCTCAGTGAGATGCCAAAGAATCATGTCCCCGGGGGCATCCTGCTGGTGCGACGCCAGCAGGACCCCCCCCTCCTATCTCTCAATTCCGTCGGACAAGTTAGAAGAAGAAGAAGAAGAAGAAGAAAGGGCAGAGGAGGATGCCGATGCCGGCCGACACTCACGGCCGTTGTCGGCCCCTGCCGGCGCCAATGGGACTAATGCCTACAACAGCCGCCATTGCAAGACCCGGCTGCGGCCACCAACTGCAGGTGTTGCCACTACTGCCGGCATCATTTGTCACCCCCGCCAACGTCATCGCCGCCTTCCACCAGCACCGCCGGAGCCGTTTGCCTACCCCGCCGCCATCGTCGCCCTATTCTTCTGTTAGGGTAAAAAAGAGAAGTGGAACAAGAAAGGAGGAAGGGCTCGTGCCCTTTTAAGCTAAACCCAGTCAAATCGGGTTTGACCCTGTTCCCCCCTAGCCACTTGCCAAACTTGGTCTAAGCTAGGTCCTTGTGGTCCGAACCAGATTGCCTATGAAGGTCCCAGCCACCTGGGCCTTCTGGTTCGACCAAGTTTGTCTGATGATTCAATCTTGGTTCAAGCTAGAGTTCGGCTAGGTCCAAACCAGATTATGATCTGATCTGTTGTTGTGACCAGGCAGTGCAATAAGGGCTTTTAGCGTACCGCCCTCGTTCTGAGCTCGTCTGTGCTCCGATTCGCACACCGTTTGCGTCGTCGGATTCATCTCAACGAGGCCAACCAAGATCCAACGTGATGCTTCCTCAACAGTGCCTCATTTTGCGTGCCACCATCGCACGCATACTGAGGTCACACGTTCGCACATCTCGAGGTCCGCGTCAGCCACCTCGATTTGTGTGCCAACATCTAGGCGCCTCTGCTTTTATGATACGCTTCCTAAGGCATCTTCCCAACGACGTACACATCGTCGATGACCCGTCAACTGCCGTGTTTACTACCCCAAACTATTTTTATTGGTTAATTGTAGCCTTTTACTTCCCTGCAAGGAGTGGACATATATTTTATTGTACTTGGAGGTGGTACACGTGCACCAGGTGGTCTTCTCCCACGCACCAATGTGAAGGTACGTGTTAATCCCTTCCACTACAACTTTGCTTGTCTAGTATTTGATTTCATATGTCGCCGATTTGTGAGGTAGGATACCTTACCCGTAATACGTCATCACTACTGGCTTGTGAACGCGTTACACCTATCCCGAGTTCCCTCATGACTTTGGGTGGTTCTAATTCCCTGGACTTGTGGTAGTTCCTCAACTGCCAACGGTCCCACGTTTCCTCTTCGCGAGAGGGACGGTTACTCAGCTAACTTATGTTATTTGACATGGTTGTCCAACTCGATAATTGTGCGATCTAGCTGCTTCTATTTATCATTATATTGCTTTTCACTGATCTCTACCACCGTTAGTGAGTCCGTTAGTTCCATTAGCCATCCCACATCAGTGCATCTAAGACATCTAAGACCTGTGATTGTCATGTGCCTTTAAAGGTTAAGGAGAAGTTTTATAGAACTACTATGAGACCTGCAATGTTGTATGATACTAAATGTTGGACAGCAAAGAAAGAACATATTTAAAAAAAAAATGTGTAATGTAGACGCAGATGTTGAGATGGATGTGTGGAAAGACTAAGGTTTGGAGTGATCATGTATGCAAAAAAATAGAGAGTAGGTTTTTTATTGATGTTAGATTGGAGGAAAATAGGCCTTAGATGGTGTGGGAGTGTGTATAATCATCCAAGTTCAATGCTAGTAGAACAAAGTGTGAACAAAATGTAGTGGAAGATGGTAAAAGGGCTCAAGAAAGGCTTAAAGTGAGATGGTTCAATGTAATAAGAAAGGACATGGCTTTCTTAGGGTTAACAATGAACATAGCATTTGAAAAGAAATTGCAAGACAGGATCCATGCAACCAAACCAAATACATGGGATAGGATAAGGCTGAATCTTAACATAACATGCTTCATTAGGGATTTGCTAAAATTCCAATAGTGCATATGGAAAGCTTCAGTGATAAAGCCATAGAGTCATTGAAGATAGGCATAAATATGGATCTTGCAAGAATTAGGATGCCTGATATTATTTTCCAATTCCCCACTAGAGTTATAGATTTTATGTATTTCATGCACAAGGTCATTTGACATATTACTAAGTATTCCAAGGGAAAAAAGAATTGTCACTTGAACGAGCATGTAACAATAGTTAAATATCAGTAACTACATTGAAACAACTGACCGTAGCATCTTTAAGAATGAAGAAAACATCATAAAGCTCAATGATGATTTTGGAGTCCACTAAGTAAGAACTACCAAATGTAGCATTCATAAAAATGAAAAATAGGCCATATGGACACACCAACTCTTGGTCTGCAGAGAAAAATTAACTCAAGATTTCATGTTTCTGGAGCATGTAAGCCAGCATATTTCATTTACAGAAGCTCCATATCCAGATAGGAAGATCTGGTGCCTCAAGTCCAGAAGGATAGCATACCTACACCAAAACCATGGCCAATGCCAACACCACATCCAATGCCAGCCTCAAGATTTTTAATTCCGAACCTTCTCAGCTGATTGCATAAGAATTTCATCAGAAAGTTTCCATAGGTGATGATTACAGAAATATTGTTAGAAGAGAGAAGATACTCACATTGGTATTTACATGTCTTCCTGCACCGGAGAAAATATCTGCCGCACCTCTCGTGGCACTCAAAACTTGTTGCAATGCCGGTATTGCACCTGGTGACATAAGAACTATTACTAAGGAAATAACTGTGAAAGGTCATTTACCCGATATCTTGATTGTTTTATTATCTAAGTTTGTCCTATTGTTTAGATTTTAGCAATTTTAAGAGGATGGAGTACCTGGAAATATCATCCTCCTAAGTCCGAGCACCACTTTTGACAAAACAGGTGAATTTCAGAATCACCATTATTATGAAATGCCATGATTTCCACACAGAACTTACATTCAACATCAAACCCATCCAGAAGGAACCCAAAGCTAAGTTATAAGCACCACCAGTTCCCCCAAACTCATGGCCCTGGACTTTATGAAAGAACTAATAGACAACGAAGTGTTGGAGAAGGAAATTATGATGATTAGTTATTTGGGAGACAATTCTGCATTTTCTCCTGCCAGAAAGTGTCTAAACGAACATAAGATGATCATTATGAGAAGTACTCATACAATATGCCATGCAATAGAGGGTTTGCAATCTGTTACTGGTGCTAACACACAGATGTTTAGGCGGCAAGGAAGATGTGGATATCCTTCAAGATGAAGATTGATTGAATTGAAAAGAAACAAACGGCTGAAATTGCTCCTACTGTCTTCTGCAAAAACCCCTCCAAAAGAAAAGAGAAAGCAGAGAAGACAAAAAAAAAAGTGTCATAATAGGAGCAAGTGAGGTGATCATGTTAGACCATGAGAGTTAGAAGTGAGACCCTTCCTAGCTAAAACTCTTAACTTGATATCCTCTTTGAGATCACTATCATTGACATTATCAGCTATATTATTCGAACTGCTGTGTAATAAAACAGTAAAAATAAAGGAAAAGCAATGAGGGAATTAATACAAAATATATTTATTGATCACATCCCTGTCACAAACACAATCGAGGCAGAAGTAGTAAAAAAATAAACAAGAGGGAACTTTTGCAAAATAATATAAGGATAATTTATATTGGATGAAAAGATGCCAATTTCTTTCAATCCTATAGACCTATGTAGAAAGTGAATAGAAACCTCCCTATTCAATGCCAGCATGTCCAAGAGACACCTCCAAGTGTTACAAATCTTTGGGCTTCCTAAACATATTATGTCTCTTGAAATTCTATTTACTCTCCATTATTGAGGTGTTACAAAAGAGACTTTAAACCCACATATCATTGCATTCAAAGAAAAGTCCCCAAATACCATAACAAAACCTCGTTGTACAATTGTAACAACTCCCATAAACATTTTTCTTTAATTCCCCATTTGTCTTTTGCACTTACCAATTCCACCAGTTCAGTCCCCCTGGTTGGAGAAGACACATCCCTGAGTCCCTTTTTTTCTGAAGGTGTCAAAGACACATTCATTAATAAGCAAGGGAAAAAGCAAAAGAATCAAGTATAACTCAGCGACAAAACATCAACTCTCTGCCATCAAGACAATAACAAAAGAGAAACAGACCAAGGAACAAGAAGAAAAATACACAAGAACAATAAACAGATGGGAATTTCTCTCCAGCAGTCACATAATGAAATTTCTCCATTTGACAAGTCTTCTAGCAATGATAGAATCTCCAAAGTTATCCTTCCTAGTGCAACCACCCAATCTTCCATAAGATTGGGCGTTCTTTCTAGACTGGCAAACACACTCTGCCAATTGTCACTAAAAGTTCTGTTGTTCCTCTCAATCCACATTGCCCACCAAACTGCAGAGAGGAACATAACTCACCACCTCTTCACTACAATTTTCCTTTTCCCATCCATCAGCAATTGGTGTACACCATTTGGTTCCCACCACTTTCCTTGGACACATTTGAAGAGTATCTTCCATATCACCTTAAACCTGCAGAAAGGAGCATAACCCACAACTGCTTTACTTCTTGACCAGATCAACCATGGCTGGGTCTGATTCTCATACATGTTCCAAGGCCCATTTTGGCCTGTTCTGGCTGTTTTTTCCCCTATTGGAACTGGACCAGTTCTGGCCACTTATAATCTAGTTCGGTCAGTTTTTTGTACTGTAAGTGTTGATCCACCTTCATCACCAACATTTCACAATATTAGAGGTCATACAAGGTTGTAATTCGATGATGTTTTGGATCTTTCATTGACAGGAACAATAACTTGCTCCTCAAAAACTCCTCAGCATACACCTTCACAACGCCGGATCCTTTCTAAAATTGATACATCGAAAGAAAAGCATACTGCAAAGATATTGTTACTAGGTTCCTTCTTCTTTTTGTCGCATGTGGTGATCTTGGATTTGTCAAACTTCCCTTGTTGCAACTTGAGATTCTCCCACCAGCGTGAAGCATACTCGTGAAATTTGATGGCAACCATCTTCACTCAATGTGGATCTATCACCTCCTTATAGTCAAAATTCACTTCATGGTGTGCAGTCACTCTAACAAAACAAAGTGCTGCATTTGCCCTTCGAACTCGGAACATCAATTTTGATATCGGTATACCAAATTCGATGATGATGTTGGCTAGAGTAAACCACTCATTCAACTCCCCGACTACAATTCATTGGTGAAACAAGTTAATGGCTTCCTCCAACTCAGGCCTAACATGTTTGGAACCTAAAGGCTCATATTTTGCTAGCCTTTTAGTGAACCACTAGATCCCCAAATACATTTCTCTCCTGAAGAGGATTTTCCGCGAGATTTGGAGTGTGATGCCTCCCACTAGTCATGAAGAGACTTTGATGATGATTCACAAACTTGTCATGAACATGGATGGAGATGTAAGAAGCAAAAAAATAAATAAACAATAAATAAATAAACAAGAAGGCACTACTGATAAATGATAAAAAGATAATTTTTATTGCATGAATCAATGCTCAATTTCGTCCAAATGCATAGGCCTACATAGAAAGTGAGTAGGAACCTCCCTACTCAATGGCTATGATGCGCGAAAGTTGCTTCCATGGGTTGAAAAATGTTGGGCACCTAAGCATATTAAGTATGGACATATAAACTCCCATTTACTCTCTAGTTTTGAGGAGCTATGAAAGATATTCTTAAACCCCCATTAGTTACGTTTAGAGAAGACTTCAAATATCATAACACCAAAACTCTCTCTATAATTGTAACGAACCCCGTAGATTTTTCCTTTAATTCCCCTTTGACCTTTGTGCTTCCTGATTCCACCAATAGAACTTATGGAGTCGAATAGTTCACATCCTCATTCCTCGTCTATTTGGGATATCCTCTGAAACTACAATGGGACCCATCTTCAATTTTTCCCTTTCTGTTGTGCCTAAAGATTGCTTACCAATGCAGAAGAAAATTAACAGCTATCTTAGTGCTAGACAACACTATTTCAACATAGCTTAACATCAATTATTGATGGATAACCAAAGTCTGTTCTCGAAAAAAAATAAAGCAAATGACATGCGCAAAATACACATACACCCTCTTCGCAATCCAAAGCTGTTCAAGTACAGTCCCAGAACCAAATGCAAGTGAACTGCTCGCTAAATGTACTCTGAAAGAAGAAATGAGTATTCCACTGCATGCTAAACTCGCAATGTAACAAACTACGTGGACCCCCACCATCCATGGCTCCACCAGATCAATCTCTCAGATCGTTCCACCAATAAAAGCAAAACACAACCGATCGGCGACAGAAACCATAGAGATCAACAATTTTCTCCCAAAATAGATACGCAAAAGCATCTATCAGAGAATGTGCGCCTCTTCTGTGCAGAGGAGAAAGCCAACTACCAGTACAAACCTAGGGCGGCGAGAGGGAGGGAGGAAGGGAGGATACCTTACCCAAGTAAATGGGTTTGCCGACCCCGATACCCATCCCGCAGCCGACGCCGACGCCAGTGAAGACCTGGAGCACCCTGAAGCTGAAGGGATTCTCCAGCCTCCAGTTATCTCCATTGCTGCTGATCCTGCTCTTGCTGCTGACGGCGGAGCCCCCAGCAGCCATGGCGACGCTGCCCTCCGTTATGGAGGTGCGTGTGGAATGGGAAGGGAAGAAGGGTTCCAGGAGGAGGGAGGAAGAGGACGCTGTTCCTTCTCCGTCCTCCCCGTGGCGGTGGTGCGTCCGGTGGAGATTTACCAGAGAAGCAAAGTTTGCTCTGGACGCGGGTAGAAATGGGCGGTAACTTGGTCGGGCTTTAGCAGGACCGGGGTCTAAGATCCGGTCGCAGCTGAGCTGGACGTCATCCGGACCCGAAGCGGAGCGGTAGGTCTGCTAGTGGATCTCTATCGGTACTTAAAGGGGTTTGGGATTTGGATAGGAGCATGAACATGTGAAAAAAAAAAATTGAATTTTTTAAATCAGACGGTATGGATGGCAAGATGGAACGATCTCTCAATTCGGCAACCTTTTCTTTTAAAATTAAAAACAAAAATCTTGGCTGCACTAGCGTCGCAAATGTCGCAATCTTCGTGGTTTTGTAATGCCCTCTTTCTCTTCGGATAGATTAGTAACAAAGCAGGTGTAGTTGGAGGAATCACGCAAAACCCAAACTCTTATTGCGCTCTAAAACCATACTGACGCCATTATGATAAGTAATATTTGTTGTACCGAAGGATTGAGTCATTTTGCAGTTTAAAATATTATCGGTCTGACAGGGGTGACATGAGTTGAGCAAGTTTTTCTACATAAGGCTAAACAAGTATTAAATACGAATATAAAGTTTTAGACATGACAAATACATATAGACGTGACAAATTGTCACATCTTTTTTTAATATAACTTCAAATTGTCACGTTCATGAAGCATTAAAAATGTCATGCTTAAAAAATAATTGTCATGTATACACATTTGTGTATTGATTTTTTGGCCCGACGAATATTTACAGGCGTTACAAATACTTTGTATGCATGACAAATAGTACTTGTCATATCTACGAAGTATTTGTCACGCTTAAAAAGGATTTGTTATTCTTACGCGTGCATATAGATTGATAGGCGTGACAAAAGATTTTTTAAGTATGATAAATATTATGGAGTCATGACAAATAGTATTGGTCATGTTCATGGAGTATTTATCATGCGTACATACAATTATCATGCCTAAGATCATGTACTCACATTTAATATTTGTCTAATATACTTATGAAAAAAATTATCCAGTCTATATGATCTATGCCTAAATGAATCAATGACATTTTGCATTGCAAGATGACTCTTGCTGCTATGTTGGATGCAATAAGCATCTATACTATACTAATAAAATAGAATTTCTAACTCACCTGATGTGACACTCTCATATTCTTTCCTGTCAGAAAAAAATTATTAAACATTTTTTAAAAATTCATTAATGACCGTAACCTTATTATGATTAATCATTTTCCTTCTCACACTATTCATTTCAAAACAACTCGTTAATGATCATAACTCTCACTCCCATGCATTTCAAAATAAGTCATTAATAGTCATAGCTCTCTCTCTCGGACACAGGGGCCCTCTTAAAAATGAGGAATTTATTTGATAATAAAAATATTAATTCATTTATATTATAATAAAAATATTATAAAATAAAATAAAAAGTCTTAAAATTATATTAATATTAAATACAAAAAAAAATATCATTCTTAAATATTTATCTTACTCTATTTTATTTAACTTATCTTATAAATTTATTTAACTTATATGTTATATATTTTTTGTCGCATATTATTTGCATTTATTATTTATTATTTTAATTTTTATATGTTAATAATTGTCATATCATATAATATTTAATATTTATAGTCGCATATAAAAAAAAATTAGTTATAATATGTAACATATTAATACTTTTAGGTATATTAATATAACAGTAAACCATCTGACAAAGAGTTACATGTTTATTTAAGTTCGAAAAGTCATCCTAAATCAAAAGAAAGCATATATATACAAATTGTTCAAAATTATTTAATCATTTACCTACCTCTTGATGAAAACCTCCTCTCAGCAAAGGCTATGAGTTCGATGAAGACCTCACTATCCCCCACGAGTCCCACCCTCTAAGACTCTTATTTAGCTCCTGAGAGGGCCTCCACATGAACTAGAAGCATGCACCTCCACGACTAGCAAACCTCCCCTGTTCTTATGAAGAGAGAGTTCGGAGATGCTAAGGCTTGTCAAAGTTGTTAAGAGACTAGGGTTATGAATGGAGAGTCCATATGTAGTGTTTAGACTCCTAGTTCCATAATCCTTCACGAGTTTCCTTCTTCACTCATAGTTTCTAATTCAGATGCAGCCTCCAAGATGCATGTGTCACCTTTAAATTTGTTTTAGGTTCGATACCCCTAAGGATATTTTGCAGAAATGACCCTCCAAGTCTAGAAATCTTTGAAAGTGAATGAAATTGTAGCTAACATAATTATCTAACTATGTATTTAGCTTCATGCCATTTGGACTATTAAATTTAAGGTTATAAATTTAGCAATATTTACTGTTGGTAAAAGTCTAAACATACATCAAATGTCTTAATGGGCTTGCTAAAGCATTCACTTAATGGGCCAACTTAACTATTTAAACAATCTACGCCTTACCTAATGGGTTGAAGCCAAGTAATTAGACAAAATAAGATGTTGGACACAAGAATGTAATCTATTTAAGTAAACCTTTAGCCCCACTTTGTTTGCATAATAAGTTATTATGTGGGACTCACTGACGGAATGACGTATACTAAAATAAGGAGTGTTTCGATTTGATAGTTTTGTGGGGCCTGCTGACGAAATAAGAAGAATAAGTAATCCTTGAGTCTAAGGTGGGATGACTTATTCTCCTTATTCTCCGAATACGCTATTCTGCACCAGTATAAGCTATTCCCCTTATTCGACCTTATGCTTCTCCTATTCTCCAATCAAAGTGGCACTTAGATTTTAATTAGACTAACATTAAAACCGTTTAAGATTTTAAGCCTAGTCATAATTATCTGTAATAGGTGTCTGTCCTCTCCCTCTTTTATGGGTTGATGCACGTAGAGAACTAGAAAAGAAAACAAAGGAGTGATATTACAAGTTACAATATCACTATATGATGTTTCCTCTTCTTCAACTTGCGAGATGGTACTTAGAAAAAATGTGTTCCTCTGATTATGGCTCTCTCTCTCTCAAGATTCGAAATTCAACCCATCAAATCCTTACATTGTCTCCTAAACAAGCGTTACCCCTCCGCTTGAGGCCCTATTGTCACTAAAATAGTCACCGTACTATGGGAAGGAAATAAAACGCTCATTGGTCTATGGGCCGATAAACCAGTGCACACAGATTGGCCTTACATTTCTGGTAATATGAACATCCCGAGCATAGGACCCTGATCAAACTAGGATCCTCCATATAAGCTTTCATAGGTCAATTTTTCCATCCATATCTATAAATATCATAGGTTAGATTTTTCATCAATTGATGGGAAGAAACAAGCTCGGATATTTCAATCAGCTATTTAATTTTCAAATAATAGCGGACTATATGAGATTTTTGATTTTCTAAATTAATAGGTTCGGTTTACACATCGATAGTTTAGAATATATACATAT
Source organism: Zantedeschia hybrid cultivar (assembly GCA_030544215.1). Lineage (NCBI taxonomy): Eukaryota > Viridiplantae > Streptophyta > Magnoliopsida > Alismatales > Araceae > Zantedeschia > Zantedeschia hybrid cultivar. The sequence goes on along the minus strand of JARZZO010000002.1, from coordinate 54,731,970 downwards.
ATAGGGGCACATATTCATTAAAAAATGGTATGAAATATGCGTGTCAATTATGTACGTCTAGTTCTTGTGGATCTATGTTATCCACATAGTTCTGAACAGTCTTGTGAGCTCATAACAATGGATGCTAATGGATAACAAAAGAATATTCATCTACTTATTAAGTTTAACGCCTCAAACCACAACAAATGTGACCTTTACACAAAGAAGAAAATGCCAACTGTTTCAAGAACCACTCGAAAGCTGAATAGAGAAGAGTGTTGCTCCTTTCTTTAACACGAGGGTTCATGGAAGAGTGCGGTTCTTCTTAGTACAAGTTTGGACTGAACTCAGTAAGTACAAAGAAAGAAAGAGAAAGACTTTCATTAAAATCCTTCTTCAAGAATGGAAAGAGTACCATATTAGGGGTTTTTATGAAACCTTCTCTTCTCTGTACTGACTGAGTTCAGTCTAAACTTGTACGTAAAAGATCTCTACTCTTCATGAAAACACCACAGAGCAGCTTCAAGTTGTAAGGGACATCTCTACTACACCGTCTTGGGAAGTGTGACGCTGATCAACCCCTGCCTACCCTCTGCCAGTGGCGGCATCACCATAACAAGTGGTTGGTCCTCTCCGGCGACGACGTGGTACGACACTTGAACCGGCTTGTTGCCTTCGCCGAAGGCCAGTTCATCAACATGCAGCCGAGCCCAATCGACCACCTCTGGTGCCCTCATAGAGCTCCCACTGGACATGGTGAGCTCCTTAACAGAAGACTTCGCAACCTTGAGCTCCTTCGAACGATCGACGCCTGCGACGATCACCGACAACGCTGACGCCTCCTTTACCTTCTCCTCTGCTCTCTGCGCCGCCTCCTTGATGCAGGCGGCAAGAACGTGCTCGTCGGCACCTACGGCCGGGTGGTCGAAGAGGACGGTACGATGTGTGCAGCCGAGGATGGGGTCCATGGGTGTGGACTTGAGGTAGGTGGCTCCCCCTCTCCTCTTGAAGTTGCCCAGGTGGAATATGGACAGCTTGGAGAAGTGGTCCTGGGCCTGCATCTTAGTGTGGGTTTGGGCCCATGTCTGTAGGAACCCAGAGGCGCACAGTGGATCTGCCAGCAGGGGGCTGCAACTGATGCCAACTGAGTAGCCGTCATCCTGAAAACTAGTCACCTACAACAAGCAAGATCATAAGATAATTATCGCCTCAGACATCAAATAAAATCTATTAGCTCCCTTTCATCATCCTCTAATGATTGCTCTTACTGTAACACTGTCACAATCGCTTTGTCCTTTCCAAAGAAGTTTCACAGAGACTATTGAAGAGCTCCATCTAAATTGTATTAAATTAAAGGTTTTTTGCATATATATCCCTCAAAAATACCGTAATTTCATATATACCCCAATTCTCACATATTATCCTGCTTGCAATCTTCATAATGTTCCATTTATGTCCCTCCCGTCAAACTTAGGTTAATTTCAACAAAATATGTCAAAAATATTGCATAAATCATGACATCGTTGGAAGTATCAGTGGTACAAAATGTAAAATTTTAGTATATTGAGGGGTATATATGCAAAATATTAATGAATTTAAAGATATTTATACCAAATCATTAGATTGAGGGATATAAATGTAATATTTTGAAGATGGCAGAAGTATCAATGACAATATGTAAGAATTGGGGGTATACATGCAAATACATTGTTTTGAGGAGTATATATGTGAAAAAACCCTTAGATTAATCACTTGTCAAGATAGCACAAGTTACATTGCATATGTTCCACATAACTTTTTTCCTTTTTCCAGACAGGAACTTTTATCTGTAGAGATTAGACGGGCAGCTGAAATCCTGATGACATCACTGCGAAGACCTCTTGTGCTAATGGGAGAGGATACAGCTGTCCCAGTGCATAAAACTGGCGCAAGGCTTTCACTTCACCAAGCTGTCCTTAGTCCAGTAATTAATGATGTAAACAGAGCAAACACGGATGAGATATATATTGATAATTATTATAAACACCTACAAATATAAAGTGGATAAAATAGGCAGCTCATATTTATTAGACTGGTGCATGTTCAATTTCTCAAGAACAAAAGTAATGTTAAACATATGATCTCTCTCATTATTAATTCTGCGCATAGATATTTTTTTAAAAAAATTATTTATATATTTAGATTCAAAATAAATATAAAATACAAGTTCATATTTAGACTGGTGCTAGTCTTTCGGCCCTGGCTATATATCTCCGGGTTTTATTGGCTTGAACGTCCCACAACTATCCCAAATTTAGGATTATCTTGAATGTTTATAGAATTGTTTAATTTTTAATCCCTCTAAGTGTAGAATTTATAAACAACTCCTACTATCTTGTAGATTCAACCTTGGCTCTATTAAATTTAGCCCTGCCAGCAACCCAATCACCTGAACGTAGAACAGCGCCGAGAACTGAGGGTTCTGCTCGTCGACGTCCTCCCAGTAGGCCAGGTGGGCCTCCTTCGCCTCCCTGCCCTCGCCGCCCAGGAACTCCGCCATGGTGGCGTCCGCCTGCGCCTGCACCAGGCGCACCCCCGCGTCGTTGAACCGCACCTCCAACCCCTCCCCGTTGTCGCTGCGGCGGAGGCGCCCCGCCAGGAGCGGCTGCTCCAACAGCGCCGCGTTCAGCGACTCCTTGAGCCACCCGGCCAGCGCCCAGCCGGAGTCCTCCTCCCGCGCCCGCCTGTAGTAGAGCATGACGCGCAGGTGGGCGGCCAGGGCGGCGCTGGTGAGGGGGGAGGCGGAGGTGACCTGGCGGGACTTGCCGGGCTCGGTCGCCTTCATGGGGGTGACGGTTTGGATGGCTTCTATGTGGAGGTGCGGGCGGGGAGCCGCTTCTGGTTCTGGGGAGAACGCCATGGCCGTGGGTTAGCAGGAGGAGGAGGAGGAGGAGGAGGAGGTCACTGTGAGGGACTTGTTTTGGTTGGGAGGTGATGGAGGAGGTGGGGAAGGCATACATGTATCAGTATGATTATATGCGGAAGCGGGAAGGGGTGACGAGATTAGCTGGGCGTTGTTGAGCTGAAGGGGACAGTTGAGCCGACATACCTAATGGCTGCCTTGCGGGAGAGAGGAGGAGGTACGAACCTTTGGAGGACCTGGTCTCTATCTCTCTGGTTTATAGCTTAAATTTTTTTATTTATTTAAAATAATTTAGTTTATTTTATAATATTTTTAATTATTTAAAATAATATAAAGTAAAATTTTATCTAAACTTTATCTGTTCACTTGACAGTCTAATTCTCTTATTTTAATTTACAATATAGATCCACTGTAAATTAAAATAAGAAGATTGAAGTATTCTTCTTATTTTATTTTACAGACAATCAAATAAATATATATATATATATATTTTTTTTAAAATAAAAAAATATCACTTATTTTGAAATCAATTGAAACCGATGATTTATAAAATTTTACATTAAAAAAAACAGCCCCATTCTTATTTCTTAATGCGATAAAGGGCTTGGACCGCGCGTACTAAATGCCAAGTGGTTGTCATGTTACCCACCACCCAACCATTGTCCTCTATTTAATCATCTCACATAAAGATTTCTCCCCATGAACGTCGCTGGTGCGTGATATGGTCCAGGGCGCCCCTAACGCTCCGTGGCACGTGAGTGCGGCTGGGGTACGCGGCGCCTCCTAGCAGTCGGCCCACCAAGGAAACCTGCATCCGGTCCAGTTGGCTCCATGGACTGCATAAGGTCATTTCACGAAGAAATAATATTTCCGAAGTTGAGTAAGCTGCAAGTCAATTTGTAACGAGGGATCTTGTTGGTTCACTAAGTAGACGTCACATAGTTGGATAGCTTTTTGCATAAATGAACTTAATAAGTTTTAAATGTGGATACATAATTTTGAACGTGACAAATGTAAATGGGCATGACAAATATTTTGTGGGCATAATGAAATATGTCATGTTTGAAAAATATTTGTCATCTCTACGCATCTGTGTACGCGTTTTTTAGTTTGTCATGTCTATAAAATATTTGCATCCCTACACATGTGTGTACAGATTTATAGGCGTATTTTTTAGGCATGATAAATACTTTACAAACATGAGAAATACTATTTGTTATTCTCACAAAGTATGTGTCATCCTCACATGTGTTTGTCGCGTCGAGAACCATGCACCCACATTTAATATTTGTTAGACCTAATTGAGAAAAAAGTTGTACAACCATATAATGCCTACTTACGTGAACCAATAGGATCACACATTACAATTTGACTCAATTTGCTGCATTGCAGCAAGTATTACTCTTTTGAAGTTGATCACAAATTACAATTTGACTCAACTTGCTGCATTGCAGCAAGGATTACTCTTTTGAAATTAGGCTTGTTAGTGGACCGGGCCCATACAAACTGCCATTAGCATTCATTCGGATTTGAGGGTGGTTTGATATAATAAATTGTAGGGCCAGACTAGGCTCTCAGAAAAGGAGATCATGGATTTAGTAATACTTATTGTAATGCTGGAAATTGTAAATTTACATAGATTGCAATGTTTGAAGTGCTACCATCCGATTATGATCAAACAACAGTGTAGTAGACTCACAAAACTTTTTCATTTTGTTAAAAAAATGCCAAGCACGGTTTGACATCCATATCATTCAATGTTTGAGGTTGGAATGTCAGAGAATTAAATATAAAAAAAGATTTTGTTCCTACACAAATCAGAATTGTCGGATTGGGCATTCCACTGTGTTGCTGCAATGCCCACATTGAGCAAGCATTACCCCATTTGTAACACCCTTCAAGTATTGCTAAGTTGTATCTCTAAACATCGATATGCATTTTTGAACATTGGCTCTGTTCTTCACAAGAATTGCATGGTTAAGCGCGCTTAGCTAGGGGTAGTGTTGGGATGGGTGCCCAGTCCCTAATCTGGAGCCAGTTACTACTAGAAAGGGCAAAACGATGAGGCCCATGGGCCAAAGTGGATAATACTTTGATATTGTGGAGTATAGGATGTTATCGAATGATATCAGAGCCACGACACTAATCGAAAGTATGGGAACTACGTGTCACATAGGACAAAGTGTTACACTATGGGAGCTACCTCTTGAATATGTAAGAGACAAAGTGCTACATAGTGAGAGCCACCTTTTGAACCTATGGGGGGCCACCTCTAGAGTCTTACCTATCTGGTGGTCTTATTGTGGGTTAAGAAACGTAGCAACGAGGACGTCACCCATATAAACGGGATATGATGTAATACTCTTCAAATATAACTAAGTTGTATCTTTAAACATCGATGCAGTTTTTTGAGTATTGGCTCAATTCTGTACAAGAAATTTATAGTTAAGCATGCGTAGTTGTGAATAGTATTGGGATTGTGACCACCTGGGAAGTCCCTACTCTGGAGCCAATACTGTTAGAAAGGACAAAATCGTGAGGCCTATAGATCAAAGCGAACAATACATTGATGTTGTGGAGTACATGAAGTTACACCATTAGGTTAGGGGTGGGTTCAGATTGATCTTAGTTGAGTTTGATCCATTGGTTGCCCTAGTTGATGCCATTTGTCATATGCTTAAGACATGTAGTTAAAGCATTCGGATCTGCTCAGTCCATGGGGGAGGGGACTCCTGTAGTGTAATTAACTGGCAAACACTTAAATGGGTGGGATCTGAGGTAACTAGTGTTGTCGGTCCCCCTCAAGTCGATCCCAACTGTTTGAGTTTCAAGATTGGATGGCCGACACTGACTTTTTTTATTTTTTTAAATTACTAATCTCAGGGATCATCATAGGTTGACATTTGTACTCAACGACGATTGAAGAAGGAAAAAAAAGAAAAGGAAATAGAGGTAGAGAAGGGAAATTGACAACACCGTTTGTCTGAGGCCCCACTCTTAGGTTGGGGATTGCGGGAGTTCCTTTCTCCTACAAGCAAGGCTATTTAAATCCTAAGTTAAAAAAAAGGAGTGGAAGTGAAAGTCTCTGAGTGTTTATTCTAGAAACCTCGACAATTTGTATATATGATATGTATAAGATTACAAAGTAGTTACAAATAGTACAACAATGCATGAGAATAACATGGAGATGGTATAATTACATCATAAGTTTAGCATGTCTTTGTTATGATAGGAGAAGCCCAAGAGGTTAGCACTTAGGACATGGGTCCTTTATCATACCAACATGTAGAGATTGGGCTAGGAGGGAACGAAGGCTGCCAGAGCATCCCATGCAAGTTTGAGTTGCAGCAACCCACAACTAAATGAAAGAAATCTTCAGTAAGGGAAGTGAGAATCCAACTCCGAGCGAGTTAATTATATATATTAAGTGTAAGTAGGATTCAACATCAAGTAGGATTGGTCCAATGTGCTATTAGACACTACGATTGCTAAGACATAACACGTGATGGAGTGCAAGGTTCCAACTCATCAACATGCCCAGGAGGTCGTGATAGTGGGGGGGGGGGGGGGGTAGGATTTTAATATTAGACAGTAATCTCGATTGAGTTTAAAAGGGCGAAAGTGGGTACATTGGGAATGAGCATACATGAAGAGGTGGTACTGTCTAAGGAAATGATAGTATATGAGGTGGTGGAGGAGAAAGAAGAAGCCATTAGGCGATTGGCTCTGATACTAAGCTAAGGTAAAAGAGGAAGTGGGAAGGAGAGTCTACGTGTGTGTATTTTAGAGACCTCAATGGTTCATATACATGATGTCTATGAGATTACAAAATAATTATAGATAGTACAACAATGTATGAGAATAGCATGGGGATAGTATAACCACGTGCATTAGCATGGGTTTGTTACAACATCATAAACTGTAATACCTGGCCCATTAGTGCCTTATTATCAGCCCATTAGGAGCCCAGTTAGGTCAGTGAGCGGGTTGGACTGAGCCTTCTGTAGGGTCTGGCCGAGAGTGCTTGTTCGCATCAGACTAAGTTGACGTGAATAAGAGGGGGTTCTTGAAGGCGTCATATCATTCTAACGCGTTCATGAAATCCAATTCCAGTGTGAACTGTCTTCAGTTCTTTCACTCCAGAGTGTTTGATTCTGCCTGGACTTTGAACTTAGAGGTTATTTAAGGTTTCCCTAAGCACGAGAGAGAGGGTTAGTGCATTTTAAACCCTAGGGCAGCCGTGTAAGAGAGATTGGAGACGGTTCCCGACATGGGAGGCGGTGTTCTTCATGTGTTCTTCATTTGCGTGGCACAGGACAACGGCACTGTGATGTTGCAGAGCGTGAGAGGAGTTGGTTGCCTAGCTTAGGCAGCCTCGACATGTTTGTTTCGCTTTGAAGAGGCAAGTGATGACGAATTCCACATTCATAACTATTTTTACGTAAATAAAACTATATTTTCAAACTAATTTCCAACTATTATGATAGCAGTATAAAAAGGAGGTTTTATGGTGCTGTTTAATGCGTATAAATCCCCATGTATGATCTCTTTCTCTTGAATCCCCGTGCGTTGTGTGTGGAACTCGGGACTACATGTAGAAACCCTAATCTGCATGTTTGAACACGTCATTGGACCTTGACGTGATTTGCTATTCATGTCAGACCATGCTGATGTAATTAAGCCTAATGTTAGTTGATAATTCAAGTCCTATTCTTCATGTGTTTTAATAACATTCAAGATCTATAGTCGCTGAATTAAATACTACTATGATATTGTATGCGTGAAGTATAATTATGACTCTAATTCATGAGTATTTTTATATGAAAACCTATTCTTTTGTACATGTATGCATGTTTTCACGTGATATAGATCCTTGCTTATTGTTACAGGCCATGCTTCGCCTTATTTTGGTTAGAAACTAGCTATGTTAAAGCTGTAAAATTATGGAGTTTAATTCTTTTAAACATGTTATGATAGCCTGGAAGGCGTTAGGAGGAGGTGGCCCTATTCGCATCACCTGTGTCTGATCTGATTAAGGCCGCGAGACTTTGAAGCATGCATATTTTGTCTACACAGCATGGTTATTTTATTGCTTATGCACTTTATTCTCGGCACTGTCACAGAGCATATTGTATGCATGTTTAAGATGATTAACGCTATGGACAATGTCACCATGAGAGGTTAAGTGTCTAACTCACAACAACGTCCTTGTGAGAGAAGACTAAGAATAAGATACGAAAGGGCTCGAGGCAACAAGTCAAAATCCTAGAAGTATGCTTGCTTACATGTACACCGACCTTGGGTAGGATATGTCGACCCCTGATTGCGCAGTCTGAGATCTCGTGGGCTTTGCCTTACCACTAGGTGATGACGATGATGAATAAAATGAACTATAACTCCTTATGATGTGGTTGGATCCATGTCCAAAGATAAAGCAACAAGATGATGCATGGTGGAAATAATGGTGTGCTTTGAGATCTGATGCATGCTAATGATTTAAGCTTATATGAATGATATTTTATGTTACGCATGTTTAAATGATGCGAGTAGATCGATATGAAAGACTAGATGCACTTAGTTTTGACTTAGATATTTGATGGGCATGTTGATGCTTACATATATGTTATGGTTGTAGTATTATTTCAAGTTTAATTATCATGTCTTTTCTTTTTCATATAGTTATGCAAATTTGTGAACGGTTGATTTTTCTGACCTTGTTGAGTTCTATGTGACTTACCCTTGTATACTAATTTGTTTTTTCAATTGAGGGACAACCTGCTTAGGAGGGTGAGGCCGGAGAAGGTCTAGAAGTTTAGTCTGAAGCTAATTAATTAGCAGTATGTTTTATTTCATGTTTAAGTAGCAAGAGATGTATTATAATTTACTTTCGACACATGAAGTGTACATTTATTTTTATGGATATTTAGAGATCCTGGATATTGAGATGTTGTACTTTTATTTTTCAGCAGTTATTAATAGTGGTTTATCTTGTGGCAATGATGGTTGTTTCATAATAGTTATGGTTAAGTTTTTGCATAGTCTTTTCTCTACGGTTCATAAGAGGATGTTTTGGGTTCTTCCCGCTGTAGCGCGCCCAATGTGAGTTCGCTGTAGGTTGGCATGACCGAACCGGGTCGGCAAGGTAGGGGCGTTACATGAGTTGATATCAGAGCTAGCGAATTGCTCAGATTGAGTATTAAGCATGATCAACCTAAGACACTAAACTAGGATCATAGGACTAGAGATTTTTAGTTTGAAGCTAGATTTGTAGGTGTAAGGTTTTGACATGTGTTCTTCCTTGCAGGATATGTTTAGCAGGCATGGTCATCTTGCAAGGGAGCACGTTTAGGGCAACCGGACGCTGGAGAGAGTGGTGCGACGCCTGTTCCACCTCCGCCCCTACCTTTTGGATGTGGGCCCTTTTATGCAGATTTTCCAAGGCTTCATGTAGGCAGCCCAGTAGTAGAGACCTACAGTGGTAGTTGAGCCAGAGGTCCGTCCTGGACTGACCGCGGAGCAGTTCAAGTTGATGGGACCGCCTTCTTTTAAGGGGGAAACAACCGTGGAGAGCTGGATCAGAGAGAATGAGAACTGGATCAGAGAGATTGAGAAAATCTTTAGGGCGATTAGGTGCCCTGATGAGGACAAGGTCAGCATGGACAATTATACATTGCAAGATCATGCATATGTGTGGTGGACTTCTACTTTGCAGACCAAGTTTGCCGGGAGAGAGGCAGCTATCTCGTGGGAGGAGTTCCTGACGGCGTTTAAGGCGAAGTGCTTTCCCTTGCATGTGCAAGATAAGAGAGTGTATGAGTTCCTGAGTTTGACCCCCAAGGACCAGTGAATGTATCGGTGTATGATGTTAAGTTTTCTTAGTTGGCTAAATTTGCACCTCATATGTGTGCTGATGATAGGTAGAAGATACAGAAGTTCTTGATGGGCCTAAAGCCAGTGCTAAGGACGAAGTTAGTGGCCCATGAGTTCAACTCGATGGAGGAGGTAGTGGATGCGGCATGTCACCAGGAAGTTGAGTATAAGATATTCCTTGAGGAGTGCAAGGTGGGACTGAGAGAGCAAGCATCATCATTGACTTTCCCCAGAGTGCAAAGGAAGTAGTTTGAACCCATAAGCCCCCAATTAAGACGACGACCCCACTGATGTAGTGAGATGGGTCACATGGTTAGAGACGGCCCCAAGGTGTGGGCTACACCGAGGACTACACCGATAGTTGCACTGACTAGACTGCAAGCCCTTGCTCGTGTCTCAAAAGGTACTATCTTGATTGATGGAGTTCATGCTAGAGTGATGTTTGATACCGATACTACCCATTCGTTTATCTCTTCGAATTTTATCCGGATAGTTGTACATAAGATAGATGTTATTGAGATTTTTGTTGTTATGTCTGCGTTCACACCCGGAGCGATAGTTCAGTCAGAGAGATGTATAGCTTTCCTGTGTGTTGAGATTTAGGGTAGGAGGTTGTTTGCTCAGTTGTTTGTACTTGAGGTAGAGGACTTTGATGTCATTCTAGGCATGAATTGGCTAGAAGAGCACTATGCAATGTTAGATTGTCGCAGCAGGAAGATCATAGTCAAATCAAGTCTAGATGGTGAATTAAATGAGTCTAAAGATCATATATCATTTTTTGTAAATTTTTATCATAATTTATTTTTTCCATGAATTTTTGAGTAAGATTGTAGCCTTTGCATGAATTAAATACCATATAAAAGTAGACATACTAAAAATGTCAACATGATAGAAATACTTAATATCGTATTTTAGATGATAAAATAACAAAAAATTTCACATAAGAAGTACCTGGCATGATGATCGAATTAAATAGGGCAAAATTAAAATTGCATGTAAGAACTACCTGGCATGATGATCGAATTAAATAGGCAAAATTAAGGTTTTCTAGTTGAATCAGTTGACCATTTTTAGGGAATTGGTCGACCATTCTAGTCGGTTGTTCCTATTAAGTCTAAAGAACGATGTGGGCAAACATTCGTTCATAATCAATCAATTTCTGCACAAAACATCTCGAACAAGGTCAGTTAGAGGGAGTCATGATTGAAAGTTGCAAATTAACTTGCCAGATCATTCATAATAGTTTTGAAGAATTTTAAAGGAATAAAAGAGCATGAATTTACAAAATAAGCATATTTAAGGGAATCATATGCCTACCTCTTATATAAGGGAATTTTTCTATGGTTCTTAGCTTCCTTTTCTCAGAATCTCAGTTACCTCTAATTCCTTGTCCTCTTGGCCTCCCCTAGAATGAAGCTAGATGTTAATTACATGGCCTCCCTTGGTGAAACAACTTCTTCCTCATCCATTGCTTTAAAAATTTAGCTCTCTTTTCACACACAAACAAATATGGTACTGATTATGGATGAATCTTTAGCATGAGTTATACTTGTTGCAATGCCCCCTACTGCTATATGTAAGGGCATTGCAGTGGGTAAATTATATAAAAAATAATATTTTTTTTTTCAGGTCACCTCCAAGGTGCCCTTGATCTCTGTACAGGTCGATCACCAATGGGATGTCCCAGAAAAATTTGAAAGTTCAAAAATCGAGTTCCAATAAATAGTAAAAAAAGTCTTTAATGGGCCGAGTCCAATAACAGTTTTTGAATTTTTAGATTTTTTGAGACGTCCGATCGGTGATCGGCCTATACAAATGGCGAGGGCACCTAGGGGGCGATTTGAAAAAACAATATTTTTTTTTTTGTTTATCCATTGCAATACCCCTGCGTGCAGCAGTAGGAGGCATTGCACCAAGTATAATTCCCTTAAGGCTGGTTTGTTTTGAGGATGTGGTATTCCATATTTCTTGTTCCTAGATCTCTTATTACTAGAATAAGAAGAATTCACTTTGGATGGAATAAGTAGTTTACGGAATAATTAGTTCTTGCCTTTTATATGGAATGATTTATTCCACTTATTCAAAGAATAACGCGTCCGCACTCAGAATAACAAAGAATAATGCGTCCACGCTTCCAAATCGAATAAGTGGAATAACACGTCATGTTCGACCCTTATCCCGCAGACAAACCGGCCCTTAGCCTATTTATTGCAAACGTACCTGTCCCTCTAATTCTCCCGACCTTGTAAGGTGGGGCCCTTACTCCATTATGTTCCCTATGGCAGATTATTCCCTCTAAGTATTTTAATTAATGAAATCAAAACTTGTAGATTTTCGGGTTCTCTTTGCAGTGAAATTTGGTTCACCTCAATGTGAGTTTCGCACCACGAATGTGCGAAATACCAAGATCATGTCTAGTGAACCATGAACAGTGAATGCGCTGTCTTAATGGGCCTTTTGTAAATGAGCTTAATTAACTTAATTAAATTACTAAAGGTCCCAGGAATATGCAGGGTATAACACAGACTATAAAAGATAAACCCATTGCTACAAAATCACAACCGCATGTACTAGTCACATCATACGCAACAAATATGAAACTTTTCCACAATTAAGTATCAAAGATTTATCTACACCCCACAAATGTATCTATCACATGGCAACATATTTGTTAGTATTACATAAAAAAACAAATGTATCACATGGTATCAAAGATTTTTCTACATCCCACAAATGTATCACATATGTCAACATATTTGTTAGTATTACATAAGAAACAACCAAAATCTCATGTCAACATTTTTGTTAGTATCACATGTAAAACAACCAAACTCTCATTATCAAGCTATGACTCAATAGTCTAACTGCAATAGGGAACTACACAACAGAAATCTCACTATCAAGCCATCATTCAATAATCTAATTGCAACAGGAAAATCTATTTCTTACCTTTTTTTATCATTATTATCATCGTTTCAAAAGAATTGGTAAGACCTATCCGAATAGGTACCTAGATATAGCAGAAAAAAACAGGGATGACCAGTATGATCGCCATAATGATTAACAATTTCTTAGTTAACTTTAAAAATAACATAATATTTATTGTTATTTAATGTAGACAATATTGCAGCAGCTTTTATCCATCCCAAAAAGTCACGTCCCAAAAAGTACGTGTTCTTGTGGTAAATGGAATTAAGAGTCTAAGTAGAATTAGAAGGAAAGAGATTCACTAGAAAGAAGATTTTGATTCATATAAGTGACTAGTGTTTCATGTTTGCTTTAGAAAGGGAGAGTTTTCCACCCTTTGAACGTAAGTTTAAGAGAGAGAGAGAGAACTTACTAGAAGAAAAGGGAACATTTCTAACTCGAAGCTTAGAGAGAGAGGGTTTACAAGTAGAAAAGGGAACATTTTTAACTCGAAGCTTTGTGCTAGGGGAGCCCAAGGACCCGGGAAGAAGCCAAGATGACAAAGACTCATGTGGAGGTAATTAGAATAAGCTAGAAGCCCCACGAAGGACCATTTACTCAAAGGACAGGTATGTGATAAATTAAGCCATGATTAATTCATTCTAAATTTATGATTTTTATTGCTGTATTACTATTTTAAATTATAATAATCACTATAAGTCTTAATATTTAGATTGAGTTTATTTATTGCACCGCATGATGTTACTACACCACTGTGTGGTGCAGCAAGTAATTTTTTTAAGGTGGGCCCTAACATGCCACATGTATTCATATACGTTGATTTCCGATCAAATAACCTAAAAAATAAATAAAAATAAATCATACATTAGACTATCCACACATCTTTAAAGCTAAATACAAGTGCAGAATTTAAAAAATTATTACATGTCCAAAATCTACCACACTAGAAGACAAGTCGAAATCAACTATAAGAACACTACCAAGCCACACCACCGAAGGCCACAATACCCACCAAGTCCCAAAATCTTAGAACCTCCTCAGGACTTTAGTTCCTCGATCGGAACCTGCATCTAAAAGAGGTTGAGTCTCCAAAAGAGAGTTCCGCAAGAATCCCTCACCTATGAAGGTCCATGGAGACCATTACTGAACAAATCATAATGTAATCACATTTATGGAATTTAAATTTACCAACTAAATGAAATGATCAACATCATAGCCTCATATCTTATTCACGAAGAACAAACCAACTCATCGAACCACTACTAGATAATCGTGATGTCCCCAACACATGTAAAAGAAGTGCATCACTTGTAAACTCATCATGGGTCATGCATGTCGAATCATATATAGATCTAATGTTCACTTCATTTCAGGATCGATTTCATAGTTAATTATGTATTCATACATAAATAAGACTTTGGATTGATGGGAAACTATCACTAACATTCATCTATCATGTCATCATATCATCATCATAATCATCTTTAGGTTTGGAACTTCCGGAGGAACCCCTTATGTTATATCCCATCCCATATGAACATTTCATGTAAATCCATTAATCCCATCTAAGCCATTAATCTATTAGAAGATATTCTGCTAAGTTAAGTTATATCATTATCAGGGCTACTACAATCACTCATCTTATTTTTATCATAGCTTCCTATAGAGTAATCAGAATTAGGTGATACTAAGTTCATTTGAAAAATAATTAAGTTAAATGATGGTTATTAAGAGCGCTTCAGCTAATTTTAAAGTTTATTAGGAGTTTCAGAGCCAATTATGACCGAAGATTTGTTTGGCAAACTTTGTAAAAAGATAGTTTCCTAACTTGAATCAGATTCATGAGAGGAAAAAGATAACTTATGTAGAATTTCTTTATGACATGAATTATTATCCAATTAGTATTAGTATCTAAAAAAAGTAAATATGCAAGAAATCATTAATTGAAATCTATACTATCAAGTTACTATTCACAGCCTCACAAGATACTATCTTAGTATTTTATGCATACTGTCAATAAGTTAGAATAATGCAAAGTTAGATGCATTGGAAAGAGAATTTAAAAATCTACAATTTGTAAAAGATCACTAAAAGTAGGAACAGGCAGATGGTTTTGAAAAACGGAAAACTAATATGAATTATAGATTAGGATTAAATTAGTTAAGAGAGGGAAGGCTTCTCTTTTGGTAAGTCTAACTTGAAAAGCTTATGGACGAGTTTTAAAGTTAGGATACAATGACATTAAGTCTAATTAGACTTCTAATTTGTTCATAAAATGTAAGAATTAAATTCCTATTCTAACCAAGTTTCTACACACAAATTCGCATGACACAATTCTAATATTTTGAGCGTAACTTTGCTTAGAAAACACGGAATAAAGCAAGACAAGCCCACTAGAAAGCTAACTCAAAGAATATGCAATTTGGTGAAGATCAATTTTGTTAATTAAGTCAAGGACGAATTAAATAGTCTTTGAACAAAAACTAAATTTGATAGAAATATGAGTGAGTTCTACTCTAAGTTGGAAATATAATCATGGAAGGAAAGTTCGAATCCGTGACCAAATAATACTAGTCATGATTTGAAAGTCCCAAAAGAATTGAAACATAAAGAATGGACAAGAAATAAGGGTTCAATACATTCATGAGATTTGAAGTTTCATATTTGTTGGGATCCGGGCGGGACGTGAAGAACGCAGCGGAAACGACGAACAAAATTATCCCGCCCGATGCCCGCTGATCCGATTCGGAACGAAAAACTAAAACCGAAAACTAATGGGAGTAATCCGATTACCGTGCGCGGATTCGAATCCGCTTCCGTTTCGGTTCCGTCGAGGCGATGCCGTGAGCCACACAAGCGTCCAGCCTCCAGCGGTATCCACGCGATCCTCCGCGGTGGTTCGTCCTTGATCCCTCGTCCGTATCATCTCGCTCGCTGAAGATCCGTCGCCACAACGATTGCCGAAAATCCGCCGACGGGAATTCTCGACTTTCGGGAATCACGCGCGGCGGAGACGGAGACAGTTCCAGCGCCTCAAACGAGGCGTCCAGAGGAGGAAAGAGAAATGGGGGATGACGGCTAGCATGGGAAAATCCTGAAGCTTGGCCCAGGGTTTCTCAACAACGTGTATATATGTTGGGATCCGGGTGGGACGCGAAGAACGAAGCGGAAACGAAGAACAAAAAATTAAACCCGCCCGATGCCCGCTGATCCGATTCGGAACGAAAAACGCTAACCGAAAAACCGGGTTGGAATCTGATTACCGTGCGCGGATTCAAATCCGCTTCCGTCTCGGTTCCGTCGAGGCGATGCCGCGAGCCGCACAAGCGTCCGGCCTCCAGCGGTATCCACGCGATCCTCCGCGGTGGTTCGTCCTCGATCCCTCGTCCGTATCAGCTCACTCGCTAAAGATCCGTCGCCGCAATGATTGCTGAAATCCCGCTGACGGGAATTCCCGACTTTCGGGAATCACACGCGACGGAGACGGAAGCTGTTCTGGCACCTCGAACGGAATGCCCAGAGGAGGAGAGAGAAAGGAGGGGATGACGGCTAGCAAGGAAAATCCTGGAGCTTGGCCCAGAGTTTCTCAACAGCGCGTATATATATTAAGTCGGCGTGACTTTTCACAAAAGTCCCCGAGTTAATATAAATTCCACTTATGTACCACCGACTGAGAATCTTATTGCATGTGACCCTCTAGGCCCATTTACCAGTCCGGTTTTTAGCCCGTTAAGTCCAATAACTAGTTATTGACTTATTGTAATTAATTAATATCTAGATATTAACTAATTACTTAACCGAATCGACATCGCATGTAAATTCGGTCAGACTTCTGATCAAGTTGGGTGCCAAGCAACACCGCATGATCCCGGAAAGTAATGAGGTTCAGCAACCCACTCTTGAACCTGTCCGTCCACAGTTACCACGTGGCTATAATCCTTCGTTCGCACAATGCTCTCGAGTTAACCTAGGATATGGTCAACTGTCAAACCCTAGATTGTCAACTCACTTGAATCAGACTCCGCTGTACAATATCCGAAAATCACTTTTCTGATATTGTTTCTGCTCTGGCCAGAGACTCCTGCGGATCTACTCTAGAGCATTCTCTATCCAGTTACCTGAGAGCGAACAATCCTTTATTGAACACACAATCACTTTCGAAGGTCTTCCACTGGACCCGATCCTTGACTATTAGAGATCCCGTGGATAGGGATTCGTAGGTCAAGGTCAAAGTCCAGAAGTCCACAGACAAGGTGTCTTTGGTGTCTCAAGTCCAAGGATCAACCACGCCACTGTGACGATGAATCAAGCCGATTGACAGTCAGGTAAATTACCATTCGGCGATTCATGTCAGATCAGTTCAGTGAACTCATTCTCCAATGAGCACCTACAGGTTTACCATTGTGTCTCCACACTAGTAACTAACGAGATCAGTCACTCTCATCATATGAGCTGGAATAACCTGTACTAGTCTAACCAGATGTTTGATGTCCTTCTCAAACATCCTACGACTAGGAACAATTAAGAATATGTGTTTATAAATCATCAGTCTCATTATTATGATCTCATCATAATATGATGATTGTTGCACATATTCATGGACTTCATTATGCGCAATTATAAATATGTCAATCTACATAATGAATTTAATGCCATTTATTAGTGAACCAGACTAAAATAGGTGCCTTATGATTGGCTTAGAGGACACCTATATCCATCAATCTCCTACTTGGACTCAAGCCAATCACTTTCGCATTTGATCTCCATCAAATATAGGTGATGCTCACAAAATGTTTGTGACTAAGACTTGGTCAGGGATATGCTAAATTATCTATAGATAGAATATTTTCCATTACGTTATTTCCTCTTAATTCTTTGTTTCTGAACCTGTAGAAGAGGCTCAGAATGTTCTGCAACTTCTGAAGAGACCATGGCTCGATCACACAATTTATTGCTCCCACTGTTGTCCTACAACAATAGGATGGTATCAGAGACCTTTTAGAACTACATCTAGTTCAGGGATGAACCTTTTTCATCCATACTGTTCCAATAACAATATCACTTGTCTATGTCGTCATCTTAATATCGAGTTTTGGATTGGAACCATTCCAATCCATTCCTTTCTACTAGAAGGTTGAATCTATTATTTGACTTGAAATTTGAGTCAATGTGAATTCATAATTTCAAATCACCCTCTCCATATATGTGAGTGCATCCTTAGCACTTCTCAAGTGCTTAATGATGCATTTCACTCATGTATCCTTTAAGGAACTTTTCTCTAAAGGAATAAATTCTATATCTCAACCATTGAGACTTGTTATGAAATTTATGCCAAACATCTTGACATACAGGTTAATATAATATCCCCACCGATCTATCTTAATAGATTCGTATTTCCAATATGTGGGATATTATAACTAAACTTATTATGGAAGAAAATATGGACAATAATGCTTTCACTGATAGTAACATCCTGAAGTCATTCTTAATGACTTTGATGTTATTATCATAAAGCAGTACTAAAGCGACCGTTCTCCAACTGTCCTTTATGAACACACACAATCCGTGATCATTCTTAATGATCACATAATATTTGACCATTTAAGTCAAAACTTTTATTACAACTTAGGAAGCTTCAGTTTGATTCAAAATGATCTTTGAAATCATAACTTGCTTCCTGGACATTCTAAAAGCTTTAAAGGTGTATCATATACATCTTTACCTCAATCACATTGAGAGAGTGCTTTTAACATCCAAGTGTCATCATTTGATGATGGGCAGTATAGATAAGTAGAATTCTAATAAATTTATCAATCTCAAAGTTGTAATGTCAGAGAGCATCATTATCATAGATTTTAGATCATAATCTATTTCGAGCTCCTCTCACCTTGCTAAATCAGATACGTCAAACATATCCTTCTAGTCACTGAGAGAATCTCAAAAATCTATGAAGCTCTTTGATGTGTGTCGTGAGTGGTTCCAAACAACTAAAGATTATGTAATAATCTTATGTTAATTTGTGAATCTAGAACATTTTCTAGTTTTATCAGTTCCCACTGTCTTTTTTGAGAACATATTCCTCTTCACGGAAGACAGCTTTCAGGACGATAATTATTTCATTATCGTATGGCCAATAAATGTAATGTCCAAACTCTTTAGACATTTACAAATTCACATCACAGTAATACCTGACTTTTAAATCATGTTTGTTCATAATTCACATCTCATATGAATTATTTGGTTTCCATATCTTATATGGACACACACTGACTTATTTGGAACCATCTTTAAAGTATGGACATCTAATGTTCAAACTCATGTTCAAAAGGATAAGAATTAGGCAAATCTTATTATGTATTGCACCATATCTTAATAAGGTGCAATTCCTCATTCTATTATATTGCTATGATGCACAATGAGGATCAATCGAGCGATGATACAATTATCCTCTTAATGATTTATGTGAATCATATACCTAAGTATTAGTTTCTTTGATCAAATCAAAAATTCTAATACTTCATATTGATCTTATACCTTAATCTCTCAGATATATTCGTCTTGTACTTCAGTAAGTATATGTAGTCGAATCATTTCAAGAGTGAATTATAAGGTAAGTCAATAGTAGTGATTATCTTTGGCCTTTGAGCTGTTTACATCAATATGCATCAGCATCAAAAAATTTCTTATTGTACAATCCTGTGTACAATACCATAGATAATCAGGACTCACACAGTTCATTTCCATAGGAGACTTGTGAACATTCATCACATGAAATGTCACTTCAAGAATCTATAGTGCATTGACTGATTTGAACAACTATTGTTCATTCTCAATCAACTCTTGATATCTTATGCAACTAAATAACAATTATTTAGTTTCATATTTGACTCCTATAGATATACAAAGATTTACTGTCTAATAGTAATCTATGAATATCATGAACAATAGTTGAGTCTAACTCAACACTTACATTTTCTCGATTTCCTTTCACTTGTCTAAGTCTGTACACTATCGCAGCTCTGAGAATCATTTCCAATATCTCATGTTGGATACGCTAATTCTCCAATAGACATGCAAAAGACGATAATAAGAATATATGAGACTTCTTTCAAGTTCCATATTCCTTTTTGCCTTTACCAATATCCTTATATTGGTTGCAGTGGGAGAACTACTACTTCTCTATCTCAGCTGACTTTCCTTTATCATTTTTCAGGTGTGGATTCGATCGTTTAAAATCTTACCACTTGTCTTTCTCAAAGACACATCATAAATATCCCTTCATCTTGGTCTATCCAAATAAGAGATTTCATAACAATCATTATCTTTTAATAAGGCATACCATGAGTACTTCTTCACCTTGGTCTATCTAAGTAAGAGGATTCATGATATCTGATTAGGATAGTGACTTTCACTTGGCCCTAAAGACATTCTTCAGAGTTTTCTAGTCAGTCTGAGTATGAGAAGTATTGGCATCCAATATGCCAACTTCTCGAATAGACGACATTTTAGTGAATCGGATGAAATAACGTGATTTAAGCAGATAGTTCTGATAATTCAATTATGGTCTTTTATCTTGAATTATTTCCCACTATTTTTTGACGGACTGTATAACCTTCAGGTATACAGAACGGAAGACTCCGACGGTCTTCTAGTGAGGATCAGAATCTCCAAGAATCACAGTATGACCTCGGGTAAACACATAGTATCATACCATTATCTTAGAGCAACCATCTCATGGTAATTGCAACTCCTTGCAATATCCGATCTTATTTCAACTCCCAGGTCTTTAATGGTCCCGGGTAAACACAGTAGACCATTATACCTGGTCTAAGCTTTACCATCAATACGTGATATAGTAGAGTAAGAATACAGCTCCCGGATAAACGCGAGGATAGCTACACCGTTCATGTATTCCAATCTCAAGGCATCATAATAGTGTTAGAATTGGGTGGCCTCAAAGCCAATCATTGTACATTCTAGTTCATATTATTAATAAAGGCATTTATTTCTTCATTTAATAGTTCTCGCAAACGACTATCGTAATGAAGGTCCATAGACAAATGTATGGGATATTGAATCATGATGAGATCATGATAGTGAGATCAATATCCTAAGGCAATTGTCTTAAATAGTTCTCGATCATAGGATATTTGAGATGGACATTAAATATCCAATAAGATCGACACAAGTTATGTCTGCTCATATGATGAGGGTGAATGATCTCACATTCACTCGTGTGGTGACACTAAGACAAACAAGTGGGTGCTTATTAGAGAATGAGTTCACTGAACAGACCCAAATAAGAATTCATGGATGGTAATTATACCTATTAGTCAACCAGGGAATTTAATCGTTGCAGTAGCACAGTTGGTCCTTAGACCTGAGTCACCAATGATACCTTGTTTGTGGACCATTGTATCTTGATTCTCTGACTCGTGGGCTTTAACCATTAAGTCCACCATAATCGGTCTTTC
Source organism: Zantedeschia hybrid cultivar (assembly GCA_030544215.1). Taxonomy (NCBI): domain Eukaryota; kingdom Viridiplantae; phylum Streptophyta; class Magnoliopsida; order Alismatales; family Araceae; genus Zantedeschia; species Zantedeschia hybrid cultivar. The sequence goes on along the minus strand of JARZZO010000002.1, from coordinate 54,710,817 downwards.
AGATACAGTGGAAAGCTTGCGAAGGTAATTGAGTGAACAACAAGGGATCACTCACTCTTGGTATAAGACTGGAGAGAGAATGTCCTATGGATGTGTACACAGAAATCCCTGGCCAGGGTCAAATGAAAGAGATGTCTTTCTAGATATTAACTGTGTACTAGAATCCATCTGGATAATGCGATAGAGGGTTTGACTATAAAACCATACCCTTGCGTTATCGGGACATTGCATGAGTGAAGGATTATATCTGTGCGGCATCTGCAGACGGAAAGGTTCAATTGAAGGGATCAGTATCCCTTATATCTTTTGGGATCATGAGGTAGTGTTTGGTGCTGTTCATGATCAGAAGGCCAAGTGAATTTATCATCGGATGATAATTTACTTGTTTATTAAATTAATCATTTAACATGCGATGTTTAAATGTTAATTAATAAATATTAAACTCAAGAAATAGTTCTAAGTTTAATGGGCCTGCAACCGGACTGATATATGGGCCTGGAGGGTCACACACATAAGAGTTCTCGTCAGACTGTGAGAGATGTTAAATTTCATGCTTATCTGGGTTTTTGTGAAAAGCTGCAGGATAAACATGAAGATTTAATGGAGAATTATCCAAGGCCAAACTCTTGGATAATCACGAGGATTAACTTTTGTGCTTATCCTTATTTCTATATAAGGAGGGCCAAGGGGGAGTGGTAAAAAGTTAGTTGGACGAATTTTTACTCCCCAGATTCTCTCTCTTCTCTCTCTCTCTCCTTCTCGGAGTGGATCTATCTCTCTCCGCGCATGGTGGATCTGAGTTCTGGTCGCAGCACTCAAGTCGAGGAGGAAATCGCGTCTGCTGCGGGAACTCGTGTGGATACCTCCAGAGATCGTGCGCGTGCGCGATTAACGAGTCGGCATCATCCACGGGAGATTCGAAACCCCGCAAAGGTGAAGAACTGTTCTTCCCGCATTAGTTTTAATGTCCGTTTTACAACCCCAGCAACCAATACAATGGAATCAATTTTATTTCCGCTGCGTTCATGGCGATTCTTTACAGTGGTATCAGAGCCAGGTTCGCTGGTTCGGTTGTAAAACGGCACCGTTTTGTGTGTTTTCTCGTTATGCGTGAAGAACCCGTATTGTACGTGTTCTTGGGCTAAAACTTATTTTAAATAATCTGGGAATCGTTCCCACGTTTTTAGAAGGTCTAAAACTTGTTGGGATTTGATCCCGGATTTTATTTTGGGTTTTTCGGAGTTCGTCATGTGATGATGAACCGGGGTACTTCGGCGGCTTCGTATGTGCATCCCAAGCGTTGGGATGGCCGGAAGAATCCCTAGATCTCTTGGTGATAGTCACCACTTCACATTAGGCATGAAGATTGGGGACGGAGTGCCCTTGGAGGTCATGAAAATCGAGCCCAAACTCGGGTTTTTAAACCTGTAAAAATCAGATTTTGGGTTTTCCGGGGCTTGTTATGCTCTCCATCGCCGGTCACCGGCGACCCCGCCGGCGCCGGGCACGTCGCCGGCGCCGGGGGGCATCGCCAGCCGGGCCGGCACCAGCCGGGGGGTGGCCGGTGCTCGGCGGCGGCGCCGCCGGGAGGGAACCCTAGGGTTCCTGGCTTCTGTTCGTTTGAAAGAAGGAGGGCCGGTCGAACGTGCAGGTTAAGGGGCCGGACCGCCTGGTCCCGACCCGGTCGGACCGGGCGGGGGCCGGGCAGCACCCTGGCCGAGCCAGGGGCCCTGGCCGAGCCAGGGTCCCTGGCCGAGCCAGGGCTCGCCCCTGGCCGAGCCAGGGTTCGACCCTGGCCGAGCCAGGGTCCGGGCCAATTGGCCCTAATGGGCTGGGCCCATTTTCTGTTTTTAAAAATTGTTTTTAATATCTGTTTACCCCCTTTAAACCCAAATTTTAGCCTGTTTTAAAACTGTTTTAAAACAGAATAATTATAAGAATAATTAATAAGTGTTATTAATTAATTTTTATGATTATTAACAGTTAATTAAAGTGTTTAATAACTGTTAGTCTATTAAAGGGTTTTATAATTAATGGGTGTTAGTTAATTATTTAAAATTGTTTTAGATAATTAATTTTCCTGTTAATTTGATTAGTTTAAAATTGTTTTAAACTGATTTCATGCATAACTTGATTACTCTTAATGTTCAAATTGTTTGAATTTGTATTTAGATTAACTGAATGGTTTAGTTAGCTAATTTGTCAATAATATTTTGAATATTATTGATTATGCTGAAATAAATGTTATTTCGAAAACTAATTGGTATTATAATTTTATATTTATAAAATTTAATACCAAACATCAATTATGTGATGATTGTGATGCATGCGATGTGTTTCATGGTGGGATGATCATGGACTTAGAATTTTCATGTGATGAATGATGTGAATGGATGCGATGCTTAATTCATTTGGTATTTTAAATAGGACCTGCGTGTCCTCCTCTCTCTTAATTCAAGTGTACTTTCTACCTTCCTATAAGATTGTACTCCCCTTGATAAGATCAAGGTTTCTAAATGTTTAAATGTACATTTGTGGACCTGCGAGTCCTGAATTTTGTATTTAAATGTATCGGATTAAGCTAAGAGGACGGGATCTTCTGAAGACACCTCTGGAGGGAGGACTCGCATCAAATGGAACCAGTGTTGCTGTTTTCACATTAGGATCCTATTATGGATCATCGTTTGGCTCCGATGAATCCATAGTAGCTTTAACAGTCCATGATCATCCCCATTTAATTTTTCTGCACATATGTGATATTTGTGGACTATGCTATCATATATATATTTCTATTAAGTATATTGATACTTCAAATTGAAATACTATTGATAGCACGATTTTTTACAAATCAAAAATCAAAAACCCTCTTTTAAAACTTAAGTTGTAAACGTGAGATATTAAGAATAATCCACGTAACCTACCATCATTATAGATCTTAGGATAATTCTTATCTCAAACGGATTTGTTGTGCTACCACAAGGTCTGTTTGATTTAGAAATTAAACTAGGTCTACGACATGTGATGTCATTAAGATGAATGGACAAATAGTGTAGTTTTGTTGTGCTACCACAAGGATTGCACTATGAATTCATGTCATCTAAGTAATGATGGATAAACTTAACTGAATCAAATTGATTTGTTGTGCTACCACAAGGTCGTTCTGATTCAGGGGTTAAATCGATCGGATATTGCAATTGTTGCAACTGTCAAGAGTTGACTGCCTAAGGGACTTGATGTGATTTGTTGTGCTACCACAAGGTCACATGCATGTTGTCCAAAGGATTCTGATCCCTACTAGGAGATCACCGGAATCTCCCGTTCTGTATCTTAGAGGGTAATACAGATCGCGATCAATTACAAATAATATTAATTTTGAAACAATTTCAAATGCAAATAAATTGTAAGAGAAAGCCTTATGGCCGAGTACAATAACAGAGGGAGATAGAATTACAATGGAATGAGAGATAAGGAGGCACGCAAGCCTCATTAATTAACACTTAATTAATAAACATCACATTCCATAACAATCCACAAAATCACACACCATCACATGATATGAAATTAATTAAGTGCATGTCCATGACCACCACAAATTTTAATCATCCACACATGATAAAGCACATCACATGAAGGCTAAATTTTTTGAAAATATAATAATTTTAGTTTTCTTAAAACCTGGGTATCAATCAAAATTGGATAATTTGAATTTTCGAAAATCATATTTTCTAACATGCATTTAAATCTAATTTAAAGCATTAAACACATCAACATGTGCACACAAAGGTAAAATTAAAATTCTAAAATATTCCATGCAGTATTTAGAACAATTCTAAATTAATTAATCTAACACTTAGAATAAATTTAATTCACATTAATAACAATTATTAATGCGAAATAATCTAACATTTAGATAGAATTAAAAACTCCTAAATAACACTTATAAAAGAATTTCTCATTCCTATTTTAATAGATTAACAACTCCTTGTTAATAAACTCCTTTTTACTAAATAATATTTATCAATAACATTTATTAAGAAACATTAATTAGAACATTTCTAATCAAAATAGTCTAACAATTAGACTCAATCCTAACTTTTAATAACTTTTATTAAAAAGTCAATATTTCAAGTAGATTAAATCCACAATAAAGTTTAATTAAGAGATTTATGAGAATAATGATTAACTATCTCAATAACAATTATTAAGAGTGAATTATATACCTTAATAACCTTTTATTAAGGTGTATTCTCAAAAGATAATTAACTATTAATAACCTTTACTAATAGTTAATTAATCACCTAATAACTCTTATTAAGTGTCTCCTAATTAAATCAATAATTTCATAACAACATTTGTTAAGAAATTAATATATATTTATCTAATCACTTAACTTAAATAAATATTAACAACATTTGTTAATATTATTTTAAGATCATATCTTAAATTTAAACCCCATTAATTACTTAATTAAAAGTAATTTACAATTAAGATCATTTCTTAATTATAACCCCTCTAATCGCTCAATTAAAAACAAATTAACAACTTAATTACCTGTAAGATCACATCTTAGATAAAATATTTCTAAGATCATATCCTAAAAATAACCCTTTAATAGTTGGAAATTATAAATTTAAATTTAAGACATTTCAAAAAAATTAATTTTAATTTCAAGTTAAAACAAAGGGTGGGTATAATTTTAATAAAAGCATTAGAGGGTGATAGGGTTATTGGGTTTGGGGTTTTAACTAAATAGGGGTTTAAATGAAGTAAAAACAAGCTTGGCCCATTAGTGCCATGGGCTCGGGCCTGGTTCGGCCTGGGCTCGGCCCAGCGCCTGGAGCCACCCCGCTTGGCTCGGCCCCAGTCCCCGGTCGGTCCGGGCCGGGGTCAAGCGGACCGGATCGGGACCGCTGGTCCAGGTCCCCTAGGCGCTGGGTTCGCCCGGCTTAGGGTTATTCCCCTTTACAACCGTGCCCTAATGTTTGCAGGAATGGAGGGGCGCCGCCGCCGGCAGGAGGTACCAGGGGAGGCCATCCTCGACGCCGGCGAAGGCCGGCTGACGGGGTCAATGCCACCGGTAGCCTAGAAAGGCCGGTGATGTTTGAGGATGGGCCTCAAATCTCTATTTTAACTGGTTCCAAAACCCAGCAGCCGGATTTCCCCTTGCTTGTCCTTCTCCGGCGCCGGCAAAGGCGGTGGCCAGCCGGAAGTCGCAGGGGTTGCACCCCCTATTCTTCCCCGACGCCGGTGAAGCCCGGTCGGCAAGCCCCTTGCCGCCGGTTGCCCCCAAATATTGCGGCTAAACAATTTTTAAAATCGCAACTTCCCTTTTGTTTTCTCTTCCAACATTTGGAAAAACAAAGAGATGGGAGACTCCATCGTCAGTCGCCAGCCACAACACGGATCTTAGAGAATTCGCAAAGACCGCCAGTCATACCGGGCTCCACCATGGAGGTGGTTGTTTTCCATTAAAACCCCATCCATGCCCACGAACATGGGTTCTTCATCTCCATGAAGAACACGATGAACAACCCCATTAATAACAGAATTTTTCCCAAAGAAAAATAAATCGAACATCGTATGTTTGTTTTACGAAGGATTTATAGTGCGGGAAAAATAAATACAGCATGGAATTTATTTTAGAAGATTAATATCATCGCTCCGAAGCAGATCAGAGCGGAACCTGGCTCTGATACCACTGTTGGGATCCGGGTGGGACGCGAAGACCGCAGCGGAAACGAAGAACAAAAAATTAAACCCGCCCGATGCCCGCTGATCCGATTCGGAACGAAAAACGCTAACCGAAAAATCGGGTTGGAATCTGATTACCGTGCGCGGATTCAAATCCGCTTCCGTCTCGGTTCCGTCGAGGCGATGCCACGAACCGCACAAGCATCCGGCCTCCAGCGATATCCACGCGATCCTTCGCGGTGGTTCGTTCTCGATCCCTCGTCCGTATCAGCTCGCTCGCTGAAGATCCGTCGCCGCAACGATTGCTGAAATCCCGCCGACGGGAATTCCCGACTTTTGGGAATCACACGCGGCGGAGATGGAAGCTGTTCTGGCGCCCCGAAGGTTCATACGCAGAAACCCTAGGACCCTATAGTAGAGGGCAATGGCGGCAGGGGGAGGGTCCGACGCCGGCGGCCGGCGACCGGCTCCAGGGCATCGGCCGGTCCCACCAGCGACGTCGCCGGTGCCTCCGCCGCCGGCAGGAGCTTGTTGGAGATCCCCAAACGAGGTGGCCGAACCCCTAACAATCTGGTTATTCTTCTTGTTTTCAAAACGAAAAAGAAGAAGATTACCCCCATCTCCGGCCAGCTACAGAGGGTTCTAAGCAGTGATCTTGATGCCCGGTATAATCTCCAGATCATCTGGGATCCCGATCCTCCATCCCAACACTTGGGAGGCCCGAACAAAGCCGCAATAAACCTCCGTTCTTCATCGCATGAAGAACTCCGAAAAATCCCAAATCAAATCCAAAAAATTACAGAAAAATAATCTTATTCTTTGTGTTCATCTTATGAACACTTTTCTGTCGATATAATCGGATTATAAGCATGGAATAATAATTTTTAAAACGTTAATTTCATCGTTCCGGAACGGATCAGAGCGGAACCTGGCTCTAATACCACTGTTGGGATCTGGGCGGGACGCAAAGAACGCAGCGGAACGACGAACAAAATTATCCCGCCCGATGCCCGCTGATCCGATTCGGAACGAAAAACTAAAACTGAAAACTAACGGGAGTAATCCGATTACCGTGCACGGATTCAAATCCGTTTCCGTTTCGGTTCCGTCGAGGCGATGCCGTGAGCCGCACAAGCGTCCGACCTCCAGCGGTATCCACACGATCCTCCGCGGTGGTTCGTAATTGATCTGTCGTCCTTATCAGCTCGCTCGCTGAAGATACGTCGCTGCAACGATTGCCGAAAACCCGCCGACGGGAATTCCCGACTTTCGGGAATGACGCGCGGCAGAGATGGAGACAGTTCTAGCGCCTCAAACGAGGCGTCTAGAGAAGGAGAGAGAAAGGGGGGATGACGGCCAGCATGGGGAAATCTTGGAGCTTGGCCCAACAACGCGTATATATATTAAGTCGGCGCGAGTTTTCACAAAAGTCCCTGAGTTAATATAAATCCCACTTATGTACCACCGACTAAGAACCTTATTGCGTGTGATCCTCTAGGCCTATTTACCAGTCCGGTTTTCAGCCCGTTAAGTCCAATAACTAGTTATTTATTTATTGTAATTAATTAATATCTAGATATTAACTAATTATTTAACTGAATTAACATCGCATGTAAATTCGGTCGGACTTCTGATCAAGTTGGGTGCCAAGCAACACCGCATGATCCCGGAGGGCAATGGGGTTCAACAACCCATTCATGGAACATGTCCGTCCACAGTTACCGCGTGGCTATAATCCTTCGTTCGCACAATACTCTCGATTTAACCTAGGATATGGTCAACTGTCAAACCCTAGATGGTCAACTCACTTGAATCAGACTCCGCTGTACAATATCTGAAAACCTCTTTTTCTGATATTGCTTCTGCTCTGGCCAGAGACTCCTGCGGATCTATTCTAGAGCATTCTCTCTCCAGTTACCTTAGAGCGAATGATCCTTTATTGAACACGCAATCACCTTCGAAGGTCTTCCGCTGGACCCGATCCTTGACTATTAGAGATCCCGTGGATAGGGATTCGTAGGTCAAGGTCAAAGTCTAGAAGTCCACCGACAAGGTGTCTTTGGTGTCTCAAGTCCAAGGATCAACCACGCCACTGTGACGATGAATCAAGTCAATTGATAGTCAGGTAAATTACCATTCGGCGATTCATGTCGGATCAGTTCAGTGAACTCATTCCTTAATGAGTACCTACAGGTTTACCATTATGTCTCCACACGAGTAACTAACAAAATCAGTCACCCTCATCATATGAGCTGGAATAACCTGTACTAGTCTAACCGGATGTTTGATGTCCTTCTCAAACATCCTACGACCAGGAACAATTGAGAATATGTGTTTATAGGTCATCAGTCTCATTATTATGATCTCATTATAATCTGATGACTATTGCACATATTCATGGACTTCATTATGCGCAAATATAAATATGTCAATCTACATAATGAATTTAATACTATTTATTAGTGAACCAAATTGAAATAGGTGCCTTATGATTGATTTAGAGGACACATATATCCATCAATATTTAACTTAGAGAGAGAGAGAGAGAGAGAAGGAGTTGCTGTAAAAGATGGGGACATTCCAAGAAGCTAGAAAGGCTCAAAGGAAGACCATGAACCAATGAAAGGAGGTTAAGAATTTAGGTAGACTAACCTTTTACTTGAAAGGTGGGCAAATAATTCTTCAAAATTATATTAAGAGCTTATATATATATATATATATATATATATATATATAACACCCGGATTATATCTAATTTAAATGCGCCCTCCCCCCTCTCTCCCCCAAAATGTCCCATTATGATGTCAAAAGTAAAAAATAAAATCGTCAAAATTTTTAAAATATTCAAATACCCCTCTCTACGTTGGTTCTCACACATTTGGGTTTAGTTCTCACGCATTTAGGTTTAATTTTCACCATCCAATGAACAGAACGAACAGTAGCCATCCAATCAAGTGCGTCGTTCTTTAAGGATCAAAACTGAAACCCCGAGAGATGGGATCAACCTAAAGGCTAATCTGATAAATTTTCTATTTTTTTACTATTTTTAATATTTTACACGTCATTTTTTGATGCACAACCAATCGGATGACTAAGATTGATCTTCAAGATCTGACAGTGAACGTTAAAACTCCACGGATGAGAATAATCTTAAGAGACTTATTTTAATATTTAAAAATTAATAAAAATAATTATTTCTTTATAGCATAAGGAGGGTGGGTTTTCGAGGGGGCATGATGAGTTTGATCCTTTCCTTTTATATATATATATATATATATATATATATATATATATATATATATATATATATATATATATATATATATATATATATATACACTACGATGCATGCAATTTGACCACACGCACTGTTTTGAACCCCCTACACATATTAAAAAAAAAAAATTATCATAAATTTTAAACATTCAATTACCTCCTTAAGATTGTTTCCATCTATTGTGGTTTTTATTTTCGCCGTTCGATCGAAGTCGATCATAAAACTCAATCGTAACCGTCCATTGGGTACTTATAAATCTAATTTTAAAAAAATATTAAAAATAGTGAAAAAATAAAAAATTACTTAAATTACCTTTTGGGATGTTCTCATCCCTTAGAATTTTAGTATTACGAATTTACTTTTATAGTGATTTTTATTTTTTTTAACATAGGGATGAAGTCGAACATACTGTGCAGTTTAACCACACAGATGCCAAAACCACACCACAACACTACTATATATATATATATATATATATATATATATATAGTAGTGCTACTGTACGGCCATTGCACTGGGTGCGGCTTGGCCGTATAATAACATGGATGATCAGATTTCTTCCGATGAAGGAAAAAAAAAAAGAAGGAATGTTGCGGGTGCCTATGGTGCCCCTAAATTCACAAGGGGGTGCCACATGGTGCCTTTGATCGGACAGCCCGCGTTCTGAAAGAGTTAAGGTGTCCTAAGTTAATCACGGACTTAATTCTTATAATTTTTATTTAGTAATAAATAGTATTTCTTATATATATATATATGTGTGTACATATGTATAATTGTGCATCTAATTATGTGATATATATATATATATATATATATATATATATATATATACTAGGAGGTTTGAATTAATTATTTTAAAATATTCTTTATATTATACATAAACAAAACAATCGGTGTCAAAAAAGTGAGTATTTTTCCCTATCTTTTAGTTCCGTGCGGCGACCGGAATTTTATGCAGAAATTTAAAAATATGTGAATTATGCGTGTAATGTTGTGCTATAGTTCGCATCCCTTGGGGTTTCCTTTTTCACCGTCTGTACGAACAACTCAACCGTAGCTATCTAACTGATTGCGTCATTTGTTGGAGGTCAAAACTAAAATCTTAAGCGATATGATCAACCCTATAAGTTAACTAACTAATTCTTGTATTATTTTTTTTTTTAATAATATTTACCTAATTGAATATTTAAATTCTTTTGATGATTTCTTTTTAAACAGGAGAATGGAGAGATTTTGAGGGCTGAAAGGGGGCTGGCATCTAACTCAGGTGCCCCTACGGGGTGTGTGCGTGCATGCGCGCATAGAGTAATGCTACTATACGGTCTTGGCAGTTGGTGCAATAAAACCATATTCAAACAGTAGCCGTCAGATTTTAACCCTTGATAATAAAATTAGGAGAAACAAAATGATCTCCGCGTGCTGCGGCGCGGTAAAATTCATGGGGGGACGGGTTGATCTGATTGATCTAACGGCCTTCCCAGGTAGGGCCTAGGACTTATTTGTCACCCCCTATCAGATTCCCCTTGACCCTTCTCCCCTGCTTTCTCAAGACCTTACCCAGAACCCCTAGCATCAGCTCCCATGGAAACATCCATTTTCTACTTTTGGTAAATAACATTTCTAATTTTTTCTTTCACTTTTTACCACATTTGTGCAACCACACTCACCTTTTGTTTTCTTCTCTTAAAAAACAGCCACATACTTCCGTGCACTATTCATCGTACATTTTTTTCTTTGTTTTACTTTAATTAGTATTTTTATAAAATTTTACAATTTAATTTGTATATAAATAATATTTTATAATCTTAAATTATTTTAAATTATCGTATTAAAATATAAACGTTACGTAAGCTTTCTATATTGGTCTTCTTATCTAAAAGAATTGCTACATATGTCGGTGTAAAATGTTCCTTACTTTAATATTAAATTAAATTTAAATTATCTTATTAAAATATAAAATATTATGTAAACTTCGTATCTTTTGTCTTGTTCTCATAAGAAATCGTCATATACTCTCGTGCAGTACTTATTATAAATTTTCTTCTTTTTTTATTTTGATTAATATTTTTATGAAAATTTTAAAATTTATTTAATGCATTATTAACATTTAATAATATTAAATTATTTTTTAATTATCTTATTAAAATATAATTCATACACACACTCACTATCTTTTGTCTTGTTATTTTGAGAAACCGTCACATATCCTCGAGCACTATCGATCGTGATTTTTATTTTTATTAATATTTTATAAATTTTAAAATATTTAATATATAGTTATTCTCTATTAATATTAAATTATATTTTAATTATCTTATTAAAATATAATACATGTACACACTCTCTATCTTTAATAGAATATTACTTTAATAGTATGACTTGAAGATAATAATATTTTAACATTATAGAATTTTAAGAGTAAGACATTCTTAAAGAGAATATGGTAGCACCTTTCCTCAATAAGTAAAATTTGGGCCTGTGAGTTTGTTAGCATCTAGTATGCTACGGAATGGGTTTATCGATGACATGATTGCAAAATGTGGAGATAAAATATAAATTTCGATAAACATGCAGATATTCAAAATTTTAATTATATTAAAAGTATATTTAAAAAATATAATATATTCTCTTACTAATTTTCGACGAATCACATAATTTTCATTATGTAAAGTGGGAGATTCCAACGATCTCCTAGTGGGTATCAAGACCTTATTAACATAATGTGTATAGTCTTGAAGTACCTCAACAAATTATACCATTTTTAATAAGTAGACAACTCTTGTCAGTTGCAACTCCCGATAGTTTGGCTTCCAAAATATCATAATCTCCTGGTAGCACAACAAATCATTAATATTTGGTCAAATTCAACCAACATAACGTTATAAATATGGATTAAGAATGCACCTCTTGAGGTAGCTCAACAAAGATACATCCGGACTACATCCCTAGGTGAGGCATCTTATGCCATAGATTAAATTCTTATTATTTGCCAAATAAGCCTTAAGGTAGCTCAACAAACAAGACTTGACTTAGAGCAATTCTTTAATCTATTATGAAGGAAGACTACGTAGGTCGTGCTCTCAACTTACTCACGTTAATTAACTTGAATTCTAATCGAGGGATTTCTTCGGTTAAAATTTTAAGGCCTCATTATAGAAATACTACTGACATATTAAATAAGGTTGAAATATATCATATATATAGATAATATGTCTCACGTAGCACAAGATCTAACATGCCAAATATGTCAATAATGAAATTAGCCGATGATCATGGACTTATGTCTAAATTGGATTTATTGGAGCCAAATGGTAATCCATTATTAATTCCTATGGTGAATCATGGTGCATAACATGCCATGGAACATGTGCCACTCCCTACGGTGAATCTTCTAGTGGTCCTCTTGCATCTCGTACCATCAATCAAAACGATCTTATTCTTGATCTAATCTAGAAATTACATCAAATAAATTTGAATATGCATATCTACAAATTTACATTAACGCTATAAGAAATCTTGATCAACAATCAAGGGGAATATATTTTAGAGGGAGATAGAATATACAAATTGGATACGAGATAAAGAGGGAGTTGCGCAAACCCCATCACCAAATTCATCACAGACACATCAATAAATTAAACAGTCCCACTTTAGAAGTCCATGATCATTGAGATCCAACTATTCATAACATACATCACATGTATCATGAATGCATATAACAAATAGATCAACTATAGATTATTTTTTAATTAAATTAGAAATAACTTTTATTTATAAAATAATTAATGATAAATAATTATATTTATAAAATATAATTTCATGTTATAATTTAAAATTATTTTTGACATATTTACATGATCTAATCATGACAACAATATAAAGAAATCTAAATCACATCTCATGTGAAAACATACAAGTAGAGATAAAATTTTAAATTTCTTGTAAAAAATTCATTTATGAAATAATTTCATAAATAAAGATTTCATTTCATTATTCCAAAATGCTCACATGAGGAGGAGGAATTCAAAAATAAATTTTCAGTTTTAAGACTATTTTAAAACCAAGAAACTTGGGCATTAAATAAGGTTTTTTAAAAAATAAAATTGGGCCAAAAAACCCCTGAACTGGCCGGCCTAGTTGGCTTGTCCGATCGTCCTACACGGCCCACGCGCCCTAGGCGCGTGGGTCTGTCGCGGGTTGGACCCGCGCTAGGTTCGGGTGACCCGGCCTGCTTGCGCACCCGGGCAGGCCCGCGACCCCCTCCCCTGTTACCCGTTTCAGGGGAAGAGGGGGGCACCTGGCAGCGGCGTTGTCGCCCTGATGTCAGGCATGGCCGCCCTGTGCAGAGGTCGCGGCCTCATGCGGAAGCGCCATCCCCGCCGGGCGACCCTGCGCCGCCAGCCAGTGCGGTCCGATGCGGTGCTACTGCACCATGTGTGGCTCCCAAGCCTGCATGGTGCAGTCGGCCACCGAGCCGGCCTACTCTCCGGCGGTTGACCCCGGTGGGCTCAGCGGTGCCAGGAAAGCTGGCCGGAGCCAGCCGGCCTCTCCCCATCACATGGGGGTCTCCAAACACCGTCGCCGATGTCCCCTCCTCATCGCACATAAAATAATGAAAATAAGGGAAACAATTGCACAAAAATATAAAATTTTGATCTCTATGATGATTCTATTGAATCGAGCCACAACCTTGCTCTGATATCATTATAAAGTTTTCGCAGTAACGCAGTGGAAAATAAACACAAAAATCCATACCACGAAAACCATCATGATCGATTGCCCGATTCAATAGAATACCAAAAAGCGAGTCCAAGAGAATATATTCTCACTATGCCGAGATGAGGAATCTCCAAAATCTAATGTCGAATCTACGAGACGTGAGTAGCCGCACACGTGCATGGCCTCTAGATGTAGTGTCCACACGGATCTACGCGTAGATAGGATCTCCTTCTTGTTGTTGGTGCCGCCGTTCTACTACCACCACTGGGAAGAGAGAGAGAGAGAGGAGAGGGACGGCAAAAGGGAGAGGGGAACAACCAGAGAACAAAACCCACGTGCTGGTTAGGATTTTTCTCTATGTTCCTCTATTATATATATTCTTCCGATTTTTTCACAAAAGTCCAAAAAATATATATAAATCTCTATAAACCTAGCCTCACATAAATCGTTATGTGTGTGACCCTCTAGGCCCGACTATCAACCTGGTTGCAGGATCATTAACTTTAAAACATCTTTTAAAATTAAATTAATTCATTTATCATCTTATGATCAAATGAATTGAGCCTTTCAATCACGAACGAACGGCACCAAGCAACACCTCGTGATCTTAGAAGATGTCGGAGATTATCATCCCGCAGTCGGAACCTGTATGTCCACAGATTATCGTACGAACATAATATTTTGTGCACAGAACTTAACAGTGATGACATAGTATGGTTAACTGTCAAACTCTTCAATCACTTAAGTGGATCGATTACTTAATGATATATCGAAAAACTACTTTTCCGATAATCCCATTAATCATAGCCAAGAAATAAAATGAGCATAGACTATTGTGGGCGATTCCATTTTGACCACTCAATCACCATCGTACGACTTTCACTGCTAACGGTCACTTGAATATTCAGACCCAGATACTCTAAATCCAAGAGCCAGCTAACAGCGGTCTTCGCACAAGGTGTCCTTAGCATCTCAGGTCAAAGGACCTACCGTAGCTACTGTGACACAGAATATCCTGGTTGACAGTTGAGACCATTTAGGAATTCTAGAGTGGATTAGTTCAGTAAACTCATGTAACCAATGAGCACTTATATGTTTGTTTTAGTATCTCTACACTAGTGGTTATGAGACAAACCACTCTCATCACATGAGTAGACACAACATGTATCAGTCTGTCCGAATGCTCGATATCAGGTTCGAGCATTCTACGATTGAGAACAGTTTAAGACTTATGTTTATAGAGGTTAATCTCATTATCACAATTCCTTGTAAACACACACACACACACACACCTTCACTACATGAGTTTTGCATTAGTTGGGCAAGGCATAGCTAGAAGGAGTTCAAGAGTTACTCTATGAAAGGGGGGACCAGCAGCCTGAACCTCCGCATTGAACATGGCTTCGTACGCCATGAACGAGTGGGCCCTTTTGAAGAAGATTCTCTCCTCCGCTGATGATAGTGCTAGGTTGTACTCGCTTGGTATGTTGTACGAGGTGCAGACTTTGCCGTGGCTTGTGAGGCTCCGATTACTTGACAGTCGCCCTCGACTTTATCGACATAATCCATGTCTTTCACTAGGCACTAGGCCATTTCGGCAGCCAGATGAAGGAAGGAGGAAGGAGACAAAAAGCATAACACATAGAGCCCCCGCTTAGAACTGTGAAGAAGCACTCTGTGGAAACCGCTTGAGAGCAATGGAATAGTTGGGTTTTTCCTAGACCAACTGACCCTCCTCTTATAAGGAGGATTTCTCCCCTTCGTTATGGCGGTTCGGCCATTCCTGAGGGAGTGTCCTTTCGAAGGCATGACGTAGAAGGGTATGATGAGCAACACAGCTCGAAAAGACTAGCCAGATGGCATTGTACGAGAGCGAGTCACCCACAGTAGGAGAAAATTGGAAGAGGAAGTGGCACTTCTTGCGACGAGGAAAGAGCGCCATCATTTGAAATGCCTTGGGGCAAGAGACGGCACTCCAATGGCCCCCTCTCACCTTCCCGTCCTACGTTAGCATTCTTTTCCCACTTAATGGGTTGGACGTTTCCCTACGAAGGGATGTAGCGATCGGATCAACTGTCAAAATTATAGTCAAAGGCTTTGGCTACTCCTTGCTGTGTGAGCGCACCAAGCAGTGGGGGGCAAGTGAAGGGAAAGAATTTCACTCAGCCTAGAAGCAAATGGAACGGCCCAGCATTACAAACCAGAATGTCCGAGAAACAGCCCACTATGACGTCCAAGATGATTTGGAAGCCTTTGAAAGGCCAATTGTGACTGTGCTCCAGCCTGATTATGCCTACGAGAGGTCTCCCAGCTTATATTCTCATCCTACGAAGGTTGATACTGATGGATATAGGTGTCCTCTAAGCCAATCATAAGGCACCTATTTCAATATGGTTCACTAATCAATAGCATTAAATTCATTATGTAGATTGGCATATTTGTAATTGCACATAATGAAGTCCATGAATATGTGCAATAGTCATCAGATTATGATGAGATCATAATAATGAGACTGATGACTTATAAACACATATTCTTAATTGTTCATAGTCGTAGGATGTTTGAGAGGGACATCAAACATCCGGTAAGACTAGTACAGGTTATTCCAGCTCATATGATCAGGGTGACTGATCTCGTTAGTTACTCGTGTGGAGACACAATGGTAAACCTGTAGGTGCTCATTAGGGAATGAGTTCACTGAACTGATTCGACATGAATTGCCGAATGGTAATTTACCTTACTGTCAATCGGCTTGATTTATCGTCACAGTGGCGTGGTTGATCCTTGGACTTGAAACACCAAAGACACCTTGTCGGTGGACTTCTGGACTTTAAGCTTGATCTACGAATTCCTATCCACGGGATCTCTAATAGTCAAGGATCAGGTCCAGCGGAAGACCTTCGAAGGTGATTGTGTGTTCAATAAAGGATCGTTCGCTCTCAGGTAACTGGAGAGAGAATGTTATAGAATAGATCCGCAAGAATCTCTGGCCAGAGCAGAAACAATATCAGAAAAATAGATTTTCGAATTTTGTACAGCGGAGTCTGATTCAAGTGAGTTGACCATCTAGGGTTTGACAGTTGACCATACCCTAGGTTAACTCGAGAGCATTATGCGAACGAAGGATTATAGCCACGCGATAACTGTGGACGGACAGGTTCCATGAGTGGGTTGCTGAACCCCATTGCCTTCCGGGATCATGCGGTGTTGCTTGGCACCCAACTTGATCAGAAGTCCGACCGAATTTACATGCAATGTTAATTCGGTTAAGTAATTAGTTAATATCTAGATATTAATTAATTACAATAAGTCAATAACTAGTTATTGGACTTAATGGGCTGAAAATCGGACTGGTAAATGGGCCTAGAGGGTCACACGCAATAAGATTCTCAGTCGGTGGTACATAAGTGGGATTTATATTAACTCGGAGACTTTTGTGAAAAGTCGCGCCGACTTAATATATATATATATATATATATATATATATATATATATATATATATATATATATACGCGCTGTTGAGAAACCCTGGGCCAAGCTCCAGGATTTTCCCATGCTGGACGTCATCCCCCCTTTCTCTCTCCTTCTTTGGGCCCCCCGTTCGAGGCGCCGCAACTGTCTCCGTCTCTGCCGCGTATGATTCCCGAAAGTCGAGAATTCCCGTCGGTGGGTTTTCGGCAATCGTTGCAGCGACGGATCTTTAGTGAGCGAGCTGATACGGACGAGGGAGCGAGGACGAACCATCGCGGAGGATCGCGTGGATACCGCTGGAGGCCGGACGCTTGTGCGGCTCGCGGCATCGCCTCGACGGATTCGAGACGGAAGCAGATTCGAATCTGCGCACGGTAATCAGATTCCAACCCGATTTTTCGGTTTGCGTTTTTCGTTCCGAATCGATCAGCGGGCATCAGGTGGGATTATTTTATTCGTCGTTTCCGCTGTGTTCTTCGCGTCTCGCCCGGATCCCAACAGATACAGATTGGAACTCCTACTGAGGCTCCCAACTAAAGGTGGATTCTGAAAACACTAGTGATATGTGGATGGGATTGACAAAGAACGTGTCAACCCTTTTGTGATTTTATTCATATTTATAGAATATTATAAGTAAGACATTTGTTACAATATATTCTCAATTCCCAGAAATTGTGGGAAGCTGTTACAACCAGAAGCAAAATACACGGCTATTGGGAACAGGATAAACTCGAATCTGACGCATGTTGCTATTGACTCGGTTGTGCTGGACTTTGATGTGTAACCAAGTCAGCCTTGGGAGCATCAGATGGATGAGGATTGAGACGCCTATTATCACCCCCACTCAAGCTGAGCGGACCAAGACTCAGCTTGCTCTGCAGAAACAGTAGACGCCGGTGATGCAGTCCTTTCGTAAAAATGTCAGCTATTTGATCAACGGAGGAAATATACCGAACATCCACAAGATTTCGAAGTACGAGCTCACGCACATAATGATAATCAATTTCTATGTGTTTTGTACGAGTATGAAACACATGATTGTGCGTAAGAGCCATTGCAGAAACATTATCACACCAGATAATTGGACGTTGAAAAAGATATAGACCCAATTCACGAAATAAGCTACACATCCAGTAAACTTCAGCAGCCGTTTGAGCAAGACAACGATACTTCGCTTCAGTGGAAGAGCGTGAAACTGTAGGCTGTTTCTTGGCACTCCAAGAAATGGGGTTGGGACCAAGAAAAATGCAGAAACCACTTGTAGAACGACGGTCAACAGGGCAACCTGCCCAATCGGCATCACAAAATGCATTCAGTTGTAGCGGACCAGGGCGTAGATAGATACTATGAGTGATGGTTTCCTTAAGAAATCGTAGAATACGTTTCACAGCTAATATGTGCTCATCTGTAAGACGATGCATAAATTGGCAAACTTGATTAACTGAGAAAGCAACATCTGGGCTTGTCAAAGTGATGTACTGAAGAGCCCCAACGATGCTTCTATAGAGTGAGGATCAGCCAAAGCAAAACCACTTTGTTCAAGTTTTTTTGTCGACGAGGGTGATCGGACTCTTACACCCAACCATGTCTGTCTTGGATAGAAGATCACTAATATACTTTTGTTGACTGAGATGCAGACCATCTTTTGTGCGCCTTACCTCAATACCAAGAAAATAGGTTAGAGGGCCCATTTCTTTCATATGAAATTGAGATTGTAGAGTGGAAATGATCTGACATAAGACAACTGGGTTGGATCCAGTAAGAACAATATCGTCAACATAAAGGAGTAGAAATGCCTTACAACCTTTGCCATTATAAATAAACAAGGAGGGATCTGACGTGGAGATGAAGAATCCCATGTCAGTGAGAGCCGTGCTGAACTTTGAATACTAGGCACGCGGAGCTTGACGAAGTCCGTAAATAGATTTCCGCATCAAACAAACATGATTAGGATGGACAACGTCGACATAGCCAGGGGGTTGTTGCATATAAACGGTTTCATGGAGATCTCCATGTAAGAATGCACATTCGACGTCCAGTTGGTGGAGAGGCCAATGATTGGAGACAACGACTAAAAGAACCGCACGAATAGTAGTGTGTCTCACAACCGGACTAAAGGTCTCCAAAAAATCTACTCCAGGTTGTTGGAGGAATCCTTTGGCGACGAGACGATCCTTGTGACGAAGTACAGAGCCATCCGGATTCCGCTTCAACCTGTATACCCACTTGCAACCCACTATGTTCATCCTAGGTTGATGGGGCACAAGGGTCCACGTGCCTTGTTTTTGAAGAGATGTAAACTCATGATCCATTGCACAGCGCTAGGTGGAGTGCTTGGAAGCCTGTGAGAAGCTAGACGGTTCTATATCAATGGCAATGAGAGCAATGGGCAGCGGGTGTTTGGTGGCAACGTATAGTTTCTTTTTGCATATCCCAGACTGGGACCTGGTTTGCATGGGATGGGTTCGAGTAGGTAGTGGGGGCGGTGGGGCTTGAGGTGGTGGGGTGGAGGTGACAGTAGCATTGGGTGGCAAGGTAGGGCCAGGTATGGATGAGGTCTGTGGAGGAATCATGGCAGGTTGTGAGGGTAGGGATGACAACACAGGTGGTGGGTAATGGGGTGAGATGGCAGCTTCACTATTGGTGTATGGCAGCTCAAGAGGGGATCCATTGCTCGCAGGTGCTTGAAGGTGGAGTGGACACGTCCAAACAATATCAGTAGGGGAGGGGAAGGAGGAAGAGACAAGTGGAGGAAGCCAAGTATAATATGCAGGTGGAGTTGGGACAGGAGTGGCAGCGGTGCTAGACTGAGATGCTTATGGGAACACATCTTCATGGAAGATAACGTGGCGAGATATATACAACCGTCCAGTGTTAAGATCAAGACAATGGTAACCAAGATGCATGGAACTGTAGCCGAGGAAGAGACACGGTGATGATCGAAATTGTAGTTTGTGTTTTGTGTATGGACGTAGCCAAGGAAAGCAAAGACAGCCGAATACCTTAAGAAACTTATAATCTGGTGATGTTTTAAACAAGGCCTCAAATGGAGATTTATTAGGGACCGGGTGTAGACACCGATTTTGGACCACCCTTTTGGTCATGAACCCCATCCATCATGAGCCCATCATCGCCAAATCCCTCATCTTAGCCATCTCAGCCCATTAATAACTAAGCCCATTAACCAAATCCCGACTCTAGACACCATCCTTCGAAGGCCAGCCTGTCCGCCTTCCACCACCCTTCGAAGGCCAGCCTGTCCGCCTTCCACCACTCTTCGAAGGCCAGCCAGCCAGCCTTCCACCACCCTTCGAAGGCCAGCCAGTCCGCCTTCCACCCCCCTTCGAAGGCCAGCCAACCCGCCTTCCACCACCCTTCGAAGGCCACCCCTTGCCTTCCACCCCCTTCGAAGGCCACCCCTTGCCTTCCACCCCCTTCAAAGGCCAACCGGGCCGCCTTCCACCACTTCGTGGAAGGCAAGCCACCTGGCCTTCCACGGGATTGGAAGGCATGTTGGCTGGCCGTCCACTACCCTAACTACCACCTTGACCTCGTCTTCCCCACGATCTCCTCTACTTGCCGCCCTCACCTCCACTACTCCGATCACTCCCCACTCCGGCGACTGCCGCGCACACCACTTCCGACCCTTGACCACTTCCTATTGACTGGAGGTTGATTTACGGGGATTTAGACCCCTATTTCCTCCTATTTTTCCTTCATCTATTTAAACCCCCCATATCCTCTCGAGCAAGGGGGTTGAAGGAGTTGATTTTGGAGGGAAGGCTAGAAGGAGGAAGGCTCGGACAAGGCTGGCAAGCGAGTCTGCTTTGAGGAGTGGAGCAGACAAGGAGTTAGCTTCAAGAGGAACCCTTCGCACTCCGAAATGGGCTTGTCTTCTTGACTCCTTTTTACTTTTTCGTTCATTTCATTGCATCCTCATTTCCATCCATGCCGTAGCATTCTCTCTCCCTCTCACTCTTCTTTCTCACTTTTGACATATTACTTCACTTTCCACACAAACGAACACCCTCATTTGCATGCATGCATGTTAAGATGACCTAGTAATCCCTACCCACCAGAGGTTTCTAACAAAAAAAACGGGAGGTGGGTGGCCATAACATATGGTCACCTTCCCTCTGTTAGTTTAGGTGGCCTACAAGCCAATCTGACTATGTAAATCTCGTTCATTTATTAATAAAATGGCATAATATTCATTATGTGTAAATCGCGTTAATTATCATTTCATAATGAAGTCCGTGAATATGTGCTATGGTGATCAGATTATGATGAGATCATACTAATGAGACTGATCACTTAAACACACATATTCTTAATCGTTCATAGTCGGAGGATATCCGAGAAGGACATCGGATATCCGGATAGACTAGTACAGATTACTCCTGCTCATATGATTGTAGACACCGATTTTGGACCACCCTTTTGGTCATGAGTCCCCTCCATCGTTAGCCCTTTACCACTACAATTCCCTCATTTAGCCATTTCAGCCCACTAACAACCAAACCCATTAACCAAATCATGACTCTAGCCAACCTTTTCGTGGAAGGCCAGCCAGTCCGCCTTCCACCCCCTTCGAAGGCCACCCCTTGCCTTCTACCCCCTTGGAAGGCCAGCCACCTTGCTTCCACCCTTTTGCCACCTTTTTCACTTTTCACCACCTTTTCGTGGAAGGCCAGCCAGTCCGCCTTCCACCCCCTTCGAAGGCCACCCCTTACCTTCTACACCATTGGAAGGCCAGCTACCTTGCCTTCCACCCTTTTGGCCACCCTTTTTCACTTTTTCCCACCTTTTCGTGGAAGGCCAGCCCCCTTGCCTTCCACCTCCTTCGAAGGCCACCCCTCGCCTTCTACCCCCTTCGAAGGCCAGCCACCTTGCCTTCCACCCTTTTAGCCACCTTTTTCACTTTTTTCCACCTTTTCGTGGAAGGCCAGCCCCCTTGCCTTCCACCTCCTTCGAATGCCACCCCTTGCCTTCCGCCTCCTTCGAAGGCCACCCCTTGCCTTCCGCCTCATTCGAAGGCCACCCCTTGCCTTCCGCCTCATTCGAAGGCCACCCCTTGCCTTCCACTCCCTTCGAAGGCCAGCCGGGCCGCCTTCCACCACAAGAATGGAAGGCATGTTACCTGGCCGTCCACTCCTTAACCACCCCCTTGACTCCGTCTTCCCCACGATCTCCTCTACTCGCCGCCCTCGTCCCTCACTACTCCGACCACTCCCCACTCCGGCCACTGCCGCGTCCACTACCTCCGACCCTTGACCACTCCCTATTAGTTGAAGGTTGATTTACGGGGATTTAGACCTCTGTTTTATCCCTTTTTTCCCTCACCTATTTAAACCCCCCATATCCTCTCGAGCGGGGGTGTTAAGAGGTGGCTTCTTGGAGGGAAGGCTCAGAGGAGGTTGGCAAGCGGTCGGGAGGAGTCTCAGAAGAATCCTTCGCACTCCAAATGGGCTTGTTTTCTTAGCCCTCTTCTATTTTCTCTTCCTTCACTTTCAACACATCATTTCACCTTTCACACACGAGCACCCTATCTGCATGCATGCATCTTAGGATGACTTAGCACCTTTTACCCCCAGAGGTTTCAAACAAAAAACGGGAGGTGGGTGGCCATAACATATGGTCACCTTCCTTCCCAAACACCCATCCGGTGCGTCTCCCTCCAATTCTAGTTAGTTTTTATATTTTTTTAATGGATAGATTCTGCACATTGTAGTTATAATCGGGTTATTCTTTGCTTTGTCTTTTCTTTTCAAGGATCCTTACCACATTCACGCGTGCAGAGTACCGGGCTCTCCTCCTCTGGCCGGCCGGAGGAAGAGAAGGAGGAACCAGCATCTCCCACTCCCACAAAACGCGCGATCACCTTCTACACTCCTGCGGAGCACATGGACCGAAAGGTAATGCTCCTGGCGATCACACTTTAATTTCTAACCCCCCCCCCCTTTTTGAATCGCCACAGTGCTAAGAAGACGAACGGAGGAACCCCCAATTCCAAAGCCTCGCAGCCGTGGCGACGGGGGAGACGTTTCGGGCGCCTACAGCCCTCTGGCGGTCACGGTGGGACCTCTGTAGCCCGCTGCACGCGTCGCGATCAAAGGAAAAAGGTAAGGATCCTGAAAATCTCTGGACGGCCAGACCCTGGCCGTCGAGACCCTTGGACGGCCAGCACCTGGCCGCCGGATCGGCTGGTCGGCCACTTCTTGGTCGTCTACAGCATCATTGAACGGCCAGAACCTGGCCGTCCAACCCCTCGGACGGCCAGACCCTGGCCGTCGACTTTATATTGGGCGGCTGACACCTGGCCGTCCGACCCTCTGGACGGCCAGACCCTGGCCGTCGGTTCCATGTTGAACGGCTACCACGCGGCCGTCAGACCCCTTGAACGGCCATCCCCTGGCCGTCGGTGTTTTGTCCTGTTGCTGTTCATGAATGATTTGCTGTTGCCTGTTTTGTTGAATTGTTAATATTCTGACCTCCTGTTTGTTAACTTTCTGGACTTTTGGGGTGCTCTCCGCAGGGGTTTTAAGGAAGAGCCGGCATCACATCTTTTAGTCACCTCTCCCGCAGGATTTGACTCTCCACCTGAGGATTCCCACTCGGGTGTGACTAGTCCTATCCTGTTGGGAACCTCCGTCAGTCTCTGCGAGCCAGGGATTCCCACTTGGCCGCCGAGCAGGTTGTACCTGAAACCACCTTGTAGGAACCTTGGGTTTGTGTGAGAAATTAGTGAATTGTTTCAAATTTAAAGACACTTAATCGAACCTTGGTGGAACGAGTTTTTGAAAAAAGTGAAGGGTCGTTAAGGGTTTGAACTTGATTTGTTAGAAACCAACTCTCATAATACACAGCTAACTTTCCAAGCGAAATATAAAATCTCTTAGGATTTGTATTTCATAATGAACCGAATGTATGTTAACACTGTGTATGATGACATATATGAGTTTGGTAACAATGTTACACACAACCCTCTGTTTGAGATTGAAGAGGATCCACAACCAACATTTGTGGGCATGTTCCAAACACCTGGAGAGGAATTTAGGAGAAGATACTTGGATGAATCTTCCTCTTCAGAAAGTGACCCTGTAATCTCCAACAGAAACTTCCAAAACCCGAGGGAGGATCCGGAACTTATTAACGTGTTATCACGGTACACCCCTGATCAACTCATCCGGTTGGCCTATGGTGGCAAAACTCAAGATGCCACCCTTCGGAGAACTCACTTCCAAGGATCTTCCAACAGAGCTCAGACCCGCACTAACCAGCCAACTCCCACTCCAGTTGCTCCACCCGTCATGCCAATTCCAGTCTCTCAAACTACACTTCCTCCCGAGCAGAAAGAATTCATCTACAAAAGTGAGATTGAAACCTGTGTGCGTAAGTTCATGGCCGAGAAACTTACCCTGAAACAACCGCATTCTCTCTCGAGTTATTGCAAGCTCCTACCGGCCTACTTTCCACCAGGATTCAAAGCCCCCGAGTACAGAAAATATGATGGCACCTCTGACCCTCATGATCACCTGTCAGGTTTCCTCATGAATTCCCATCAATGGCTCTACGACAGAGTCCTCCTTGTCCATCTGTTCCAGAAATCCTTAGAAGGTGAGGCCTTAAGATGGTTTTCTTCCTTGCCCGCCACTGACCTAATCAATTTTGATATGGTCTCTGAAAAATTCATCACTCAGTTTAGTCATATGACAACCATGCCTCCCACCTTGGTGGATCTTGTGATGGAGAAGATGAAGCCTGAAGAGGAGTTCACGTATTTTTCCAACAGGTGGAGGGCAATGGCCTCTAGGGCAGAAGTGGAAATCCCCGAATCTCAAGCTATCACCATGTTGGTCAACAACGCTACCCCGCAGCTTCGGTCTATCCTCATGCTAAGTGAATTTCACACATTCGCACAACTTTATAATCGAGCTCGGGTAGTTCAATCTCAGATCTGGAGTTCCACTTTGCCATCCTTTTTTGAAAATCAGAACAGAAGTAAGAGGATTCCACCAATAGAGAGAGTGACAATCAATGAACAGGTGAGTGCCTTGGTGCAACCCTTCAGGTCACCCAGTCCTATGTCTAGATCAGACAACCAATCCAATCAGAGACCATATTCAGCAGTTCCCCCTTTCTCCAGTGCCAAGATCAATTGGGGGCACATGAAAGAGGCTGCTGAAACCTTGGAAGTCAAGGGCCCTCCGCCCTCTTATCATGTGGCCCAAGTTCCATCTAGCTCTCTAGAAAGGGTGAGCACCCTTGACAAAAATTTGGAACCAAATGTCGATCACAGAGGACAGTACTGGGAGTATGAAGAGGTTGGGGTATGGCGTGAGTGCCCTACTAGGATGACCAAACCTAGAGAGCCGTTGCAAGGAGTCTCCACTATCATCCAAGACAAACCTTTGGTCTTGATACGACCTAGGGAACAACCTGTTCGGTTTTCTAGGTTTCTCCGGATCGCTCACGCAGCGGAAAACAAAAATATTTACAGCGATCCGTTCCCGTTTCGAAATCTAAAATACAAGATAATCGAATTATCTGTTCTCACCGTGTGCGGATTCGAATCCGCAACCGTTTGGTTTCGTCGGTGTGACACCGCAAGCCGCGCAAGCGCCCGGCCTCTAGCGAAGTCAACGCGATCCTCCCCGCGACAGATATCCTCGAGTTCGTCGTTCTTCGCAGCCCACGAAGCCTCCGCCAGTCGCCGCAATGATCGCCGCAGCGCGCGGACGATTTCCCGTCAAACGGGATTCGGAGAAGTGGCGGAGCAGATCTGGATCTGCCTGGGCATCAGAGAAAGACAGAAACTGAGGAGGGGCGGCTAGGGTTAGCAGCAGCTTGGCCTGCTCAGCCCGTTCGCTATGTTTTATACTAACCGCGCGGTTTTTCATAAAAACCCCCGGTTTGTATAAAACCCACTTATTTATCCATCGCCTTGAGAATCATGTGCGTGTGACCCTCTAGGCCCAAGTACCAGTCCAGTTAATGGCCCAACAAGCCCAGTGACTCCTCACTGGCTTTATTAATTAATTAATAACCCTTTATTAATCAATTAATCAATCGAATTGATGTCGCACATCGAATTCGACCGGGCCTCCGATCACGTTGGGTGCCAAGCAACACCGCGTGAACCCGGAAGGTATTTAGGGTTAAGTAACCCACTCTTGGAACCTTTCCGCCGACAGTTACCGCGTGGATATAATCCTTCATTCGTACAATGCTCTCGAGTCAACTCAGGGTATGGCGAGCTGTCAAACCCTAACCGGTCGACTCACTTGGATTGGATGCCGCTGATGAATATCGGAAAACTCCTTTCCCGATATTATCGTCCGCCCTGGCCAGGGACTTCCGCGCATCCTTCCTAGAGCATTCTCTCTCTAAGTACCGAGAGCGAATGATTCCTTATTGACACACAATTCCCTTCGACGGTATTCCGCTGTACCCAATCCTTGGCGTATTAGAATCCCATGGCTAGAGATTCGTAGACCAAGGTCAAAGTACAGAAGTCCACCGCCAAGGTGTCCTTGGTGTCTCAGGTCCGAGGACCATCCACGCAACTGCGACAATAGAATCAAACTGGTTGACAGTGAGGTACAATACCATCCAGCGATTCAGTCGGATCAGTTCAGTAAACTCATTCTCCAATGAGCACCTACAGATTCGCCTTAGTGTCTCCACACAAGTGACTTATGAGACCAGTCACCCTCATCATATGAGCAGGAGTAATATGTACTAGTCTAACCGGATATCCGATGTCCTTCTCGGATATCCTCCGACTAGGAACGATTAAGAATATGTGTGTTTAAGTGATCAGTCTCATTAGTATGATCTCATCATAATCTGATCATCATAGCACATATTCACGGACTTCATTATGAAACGATAATTAACGCGATTTACACATAATGAATATTATGCCATTATATTAATAAATGAATGAGATTTACATTGTTAGATTGGCTTGTAGGCCACCTTAAACTAACAATCTCCCACTTGGACTAAAGCCAATCACCTTTATACAATAAGCCCATAGACTCTAGGTGACGCTCAAACACAATTTGAGCCAACGGCTTTGTCAGTGGATCTGCTACATTGTCGACGGATGGAACTCTTTCCACTACTACATCTCCTCTGGATATGATCTCTCTGATAAGGTGAAAGCGCCTCAGAATATGCTTCGATTTCTGATGAGACCGTGGCTCTTTCGCTTGCGCAATGGCTCCATTGTTGTCGCACAACAGTGGAACAGGCTCAGAGATGCTGGGAACTACGCCGAGGTCGGTGATGAATTTCTTCAACCACACTGCTTCCTTGGCGGCTTCAGCTGCAGCGATGTACTCAGCTTCAGTCGTCGAATCTGCAGTGGTTACTTGCTTGGAACTCTTCCAGCACACTGCCCCTCCGTTCAATGTAAACACGAATCCAGATGTTGACTTGCTATCATCTGGATCCGACTGGAAACTCGAGTCAATAAAGCCTCGCAGTTTCAAGTCACCTCCTCCATAGACAAGAAACATATCCTTAGTTCTTCTCAAGTACTTAAGGATGCATTTCACTGCCTTCCAGTGCTCTTCGCCTGGATCAGCCTGAAATCTGCTCGTAACACTTAGAGCAAATGCAACATCAGGTCGTGTACATAGCATGGCATACATGATAGATCCTATGGCAGAGGCATAGGGTATCCTATCCATGAATGCCCTCTCATCAGGAGTTTTAGGAGACTGCTCCTTTGAGAGATTAATTCCATGTCTCATCGGTATGAGACCTCTTTTGGAATTTTCCATGCCAAACCTTTTGACTATGGTATCTATGTACAAGGATTGGGTCATTCCAAGCATGCTTTTTGATCTATCTCTATAGATCCGTATTCCCAACACGTAGGATGCTTCTCCCAAATCCTTCATGGAGAAGTTTTTCGACAGCCAGATCTTTACTGATGACATCATAGCTACATCATTCCCAATGAGTAGCATGTCATCTACGTAAAGGACTAGAAAAGTGACTGCACTCCCATTGGTCTTCTTGTACACATAAGGCTCATCTTCATTCTTAATGAAGTCATAAGACTTGACAGCCTCGCACATCGAATTCGACCGGGCCTCCGATCACGTTGGGTGCCAAGCAATACCGCGTGAACCCGGAAGGTATTTGGGGTTAAGTAACCCATATACAACGTTGTGCGACATCAATTCGATTGATTAATTGATTAATAAAGGGTTATTAATTAATTAATAAAGCCAGTGAGGAGTCACTGGGCTTGTTGGGCCATTAACTGGACTGGTACTTGGGCCTAGAGGGTCACACGCAAATGATTCTCAAGGCGATGGATAAATAAGTGGGTTTTATACAAACCGGGGGTTTTTATGAAAAACTGCGCGGTTAGTATAAAACATAGCGAACGGGCTGAGCAGGCCAAGCTGCTACTAACCCTAGCCGCCCCTCCTCAGTTTCTGT
The DNA here is from genome assembly GCA_030544215.1 of Zantedeschia hybrid cultivar. Classification (NCBI taxonomy): domain Eukaryota; kingdom Viridiplantae; phylum Streptophyta; class Magnoliopsida; order Alismatales; family Araceae; genus Zantedeschia; species Zantedeschia hybrid cultivar. Next base: position 54,682,195 of record JARZZO010000002.1, on the reverse strand, counting down.
CTTTCTCTGATGCCCAGGCAGATCCAGATCTGCTCCGCCACTTCTCCGAATCCCGTTTGACGGGAAATCGTCCGCGCGTTGCGGCGATCATTGCGGCGACCGGCGAAGGCTTCGTGGGCTGCGAAGAATGAGGAACTCGAGGATATCCGTCGCGGGGAGGATCGCGTGGACTTCGCTAGAGGCCGGGCGCTTGCGCGGCTGGCGGTGTCACACCGACGGAACCAAACGGCTGCGGATTCGAATCCGCACACGGTGAGAACAGATAATCCGATTATCTTGTATTTTAGATTCCGAAACGGGAACGGATCGCTGTAAATATTTTATTTTTCCGCTGCGTGAGTGATTCGGAGAAACCGAGCAAACCCAACACCCTCCCCACCACTCGTCCGGTGCGTCTCCCTCCGATTTTAACTAGTTTTTACATCTTCATGGATAGATTCTGCATATTATAGTTCTAATCGGGTTGTTTCCCTTCTTGTCTTTTCTTTCCAGGGATCCTTACCACATTTCCGCGTGCAGAGTGCCGGGCTCTCCTCTTCTGGCCGGCCGGAGGAAGAGAAGGAGGAACCAGCATTTCCCGCTCCCACAGAACGCGATCACCTCTTACACTCCTGCGGAGTACAGGGACCGAAAGGTAATGCTCCTGGCGATCACACCTTTATTTCTAACCCTCCTTAAATCGCCATAGTGCTAAGACGAACGGAGGAGCCCTCGATCCGAAGCCCGCAGCCGCGGCGGGGGACGTTCCGGGTGCCTACAGCTCTCTGGCGATCACGGTGGGACATCTGTAGCCCGCTGCACGCGTCGCGATCAAAGGGAAGAAGGTAAGGACCTGAGACATCTTTGATTAAAAAAAAAAAAAACCTGCCAAACGGCCAGGAGACTGGCCGTCCAGCACCTTGGACGGCCACCCCCCCAGCCGTCGCCGACCCCTGGACGGCCAGCACCTAGCCGTCGGCCCTTGGACGGCCAGCCCCTGGCCGTCGACCCCTGGACGGCCAGCACGACGGCCAACCCCTGGCCGTCGGTTCCCTTGGACGGCCAACTACCTGGCCGTCCACTACATTGGACGGCCGGTCTCCTGGCCGCCGTCCCCAGTTTGACGACCAGAACCCTAGCCGTCCACTGCCTTTGACGACAGAGCATCTGGCCGTCCTTTTCTGCTTGCTATTGTTGTGCTGCCTGTTTTGTTGAATGTTAGATGTTCTGACCTGCTGCTTGTTAAATTTCTGGGTTTTTTGGAGTGTTCTCCGCAGGGGTTTTAAGGAAGAGCCGGCATTACATCTTTAGTCACCTCTCCCGCAGGATTTGACTCTCCACCTGAGGATTCCCACTCGGGTGTGACTAGTCCTATTCTGTTGGGAACCTCCGTCAGTCTCCGCGAGCCAGGGATTCCCACTTGGCCGCCGAGCAGGTTGTACCTGAAGCCATCCCATAGGAACCTCGGGTTTGTGTGATAGATTAATTAAACCTTTCCATTCACAATTATCCACCTATAGGTGTCACTGAGAGAATTGTTTCAAAATTTAAAGACATCTAATTAAACCTTGGTGGAACAAGTTTTGAAAAGTAAAGGGTCGTTAAGGGCTTGAACTTGATTTGTTAGAAACCAACTCTCATAATACATTGTTAACATTTCAAGTGAAATATAAAATCATTCAGGGTCTGTGTTTCATAATGAACCGAGTGTATGTTAACGCTGTGTATGATGACATGGATCAGTTTGGTAGCAATGTTATACACAACCCTTTGTTTGAAATTGAAGAGGATCCACAACAAACCTTCATAGGAATGCTCCAAGCATCCAGAGAAGGCCTTCAGAGGAAGGATTTTGATGAATCTTCTACCATACAAGGAGAAGATGAGCCAGTAATTTCCAGTAGGACATTCTAAAACCCTGGAGAAGATCCGGAACTCATTGCTGTGCTATCACGCTATACTCTGGATCAACTCATCCAGTTGGTTTCCCGTGGCAAAATTTAGGATGCCACTCCTCGGAAAACCCAATTCCATGGATCTTCTAGCAGACCCCAGGCAAGTCAAGCTATGCCCACTCACACAATCCCATCAACCAGGTCACACCTCCCAAGCAGGAGGAGTTCATTAATAAGAATGAGGTTGAGACTTGTGTGCGGCAACTCATGGCCGAAAATCTCAACCTTAGGCAGCCTCATTCTCTCTTGAGCTACTGCAAGCTCCCCCCAGCCTACTTTCCACCAGGGTTTAAAGTACCTAAGTATAGGAAGTACGATAGTACTACTGACCCCCATCATCATTTGTCCGGGTTTCTCATGGATTCCCACCAGTGGCTCTTCGATAGGGTCCTCTTTGTCCACCTTTTTCAAAAGTCTCTCGAGGGAGAGGCCTTAAGGTGGTTCTCTTCTCTACCAGCCACTGTCCTAATCAACTTTGATATGGTCTCTGAGAGGTTTATTACCCACTTCAACCACATGGCAGCCTTGCCCCCCACCTTGTTTGATCTGGTAATAGAAAAAATTAAGTCCGATGAAGACTTCACTCATTTTGCTAATAGGTGGAGAGCTATGGCTTCTAGAGCGGAGGTCGTTATCCCTGAAGCACAAGCAGTCACCATGCTTGTTAACAACGCTACCCCCCAACTTCGAGCAATTCTCATGCTTAGCGAACTTCAGACATTCGCTCAGCTGTACAACCGAGCTAGGGTAGTTCAGTCCCAAATCCGAGACTCCACTCTGCCTTCATTCTTTGAGAACAGAAACAGGAACAAGAAAACCACATCAGCTCCTACCACAGAAGGAGTTACCATCAATGAACAGGTCAGCATGCTGGCACAGCCAACCAGGGTTCCCAATCCTCATCCTAAGTCCGACACTCAGCCCAACCAGAAGTAATATTCAGCTGTTCCTCCCCCGACTAATTACAGTCGTCCTATGGCTAAGCGAGCTTCATATCCACCTCTGCCGGAATCATTGGCAGACATCTTTTACGCCTTGCTAGCATGTAACGCCATTCAACTCCCACCTCAAAGAGAAGGTGTCCCGCGCAATACGGACACATCTAGGTATTGCCCCTACCATAGGATCACGGGTCATACAATCTACAGTTGCTTCACCTTCAAGGACTGGGTATATGACTTGAACGATGAAGGGCAGATAAACTGGGAGGACATGAGAAAAGCCATTGAGGCTTTGAAGTCTAAGAAGGAACTGGGAATTGTGAAAGACCCGTTACCTTCTCATCAAGGGGTTCAAGATTCCTCCAGTTCTCAAGGAAAGGTCAACACTTTGATCAAAGACTTGGAGTCCGTAACAGTTCGCAGGGAGCAATACTGGGAGTACGAAGGGTCTGGGATAAGACATCAAGATCCCACTTGGTCGCGTGAAACTAAAGGAATTACTCCAGAAGTCTCCACGCTTTCCCCTAATGAGCCTTTGGTCCTAATTCGACCCAAAGAACAACCGGCAACCCTCAAGCCGGTCACTCTCATTCAGATCCCTCCGATCACAGCCGAGGGGCCCACCCTATCTATCTGCTGTCCAACCAGGAATCAGGGTTCAATGATTGGCTTCAATCCCATTAGGTCACCATTGGAAGCAGATCCAATTTCGGTAGGGGTAACGCTCAGGAATTGCATCATTCCTCCGAGCCAGCCCGTGGACTCTCAAGGTAACTCAATCCCTGCCATGGGGAATGCCCAGTCTGAGTATGACATCCTCCAGCACTTGGAGAAGACCCCCGCTAAGATCTCTATCCTCGAGCTTATCCGGAAGTCTCCCACACACAGGGAGACGTTGTTTAATTTCCTACAACAAATCACGGTCAATGAGGATCTTCCTAGTGGTGGGGTCACTAATGCTATCCTCTCAGTTACTCAGACCCCCATGATCTCCTTCCCGGAAAAGGATCTAGCTCCCCCTGAGTGTCGATCCCTTCCTCTGTGCCTAACCGCCATTCTCAATGGTCATTCAGTAGATTCCATTCTACTGGATACCGGTGCCTCTATCAATGTCTGTCCCCTTAAGACCCTCAAAAGGATATGGATAGACGCGGAGAAGATTGAGTCCACCTCTATGATGGTCTCAGCTTATGACAATTCTCAGAGACCAGCAGATGGGAAGATCTTCCTGCAACTAGAAATCGGCCCGGTATCCATGATCTCGGAATTCTACATCCTGGATGTTAAGCCAATCTACAATGCCATTCTAGGGAGACCATGGATGGACCAAACCTTGGGAGTCCCATCCACCAACCACCAGTGCTATAAGTTCCCATATAACGGGAAGATTGTGAAAGTCAAAAGCACTCCCTACATTGAGTCATTGGACTCAGTGACAGCAGAGCAAATTCCGTCCATGATAACTTCCAGGAAAGGCAAAGAGTCTGTTCTTTCATCAGTGAATTCTCACCTAAGGCCTAGGTCGGGCATAGGTTGGCAGCTCATGAGTAAGATGGGATATAGCTCAGGCTCCGGGTTAGGAAAAGAAGAACAAGGCATTTGTGACCCCATCTCAGAGAGCCCTGTCAGTGGGGGATGTGGCCTTGGTTATAAGTTTACTGAACCACCAAAAGAAGCAAATGGATGGTCCCTCATGAATCACTTTGTAAGAAAGAAGTAGGAATTGTCCAGGATAGAGGAGGAAGTGCAAGAATATCATGAAGATAGTCAAGAGGAAGACTTTAGCATATCATCCTTGTTTTGTGAATCAAGCAGCCCGCCGAGAGGGCTTTTCTTGGCCAGGAATGAACCAGCTCCGGCTACGTTCATTCCTTTCTTGTTCCACCCACCTTTCGTCCCGATGCTCTCAGCTTCGATCAACGTCATTTCTTCTGAATGTTTCATGTTACAGGTGTTCGGTCACGAAAAAAAAAGTCCAATTCCCATCCTGAGGGAGGGGAAATCACTTTCGAGGAGCTTGCGTGGTGGGGCGACCCCGCCGTCACTGAATCTCTGTCCCAAGGGTCTACCCTTGTCCCATCCAGGACAAAACTGACCCATTCTCCAGGCCATGTACATAGCAGTTTAGGAATTAGGATAGCCTCCTCCATGTCTAGAAATTGTAGGGCCAAGCAAGTTCCTTCATTCTTAGTTCAAGAATTAACAAATAGGTGCAAAGCTTTGAAAAAGTTGGATAAGTTTCTTCAGACAGGGGTCATTTCCGAACCATCGGAGTTAGTAAAAGACGAGTCTTGTAGTGATGGTCTGGGAGTATTTGAGCTTAGTGAAGAGGAACAGGTGGATGACTTGGTCGAACCACTTGTGAATGGGACGAGACGGTTTGATGAACCTTCATCAGCTATCGACGATCCCACTAACAGAAGTCAACCTTGGAACAGAGGAGGATCCGAAGATAGTGCTAATTAGTGCCCGTTTGAGTCCAGAAGAAGAAGGGTCCATAATAGCCGTGCTCCAAGAACACCGTGATGGGTTCGCTTGGTCATACGAGGACATGCCTAGATTAAACACAGAACTGGTGGAACATCGGCTAATCCTCAAACCTGACGCCAAACCCGTGAAACAAAAGTTGAGACAACTACAACCGGAATTAGCACTTAAAGTAAAAGAAGAGGTTGACAAATTACACAAGGCCAAGTTCATCCGGGTAGTGCTCTACCCTAAGTGGGTAGCTAATATCGTCCCCGTGGCAAAAAAGGACGGAAAGGTTAGGATTTGCTTAGACTTTCGCAACCTCAATCAAGCCTGCCCAAAGGATGATTTCCCACTACCTCATATAGACTTGCTGGTTGATAACACAGCTGGATTTGAGATGTTATCTTTCATGGATGGTTTATCGGGATATAATCAAATCAGGCTAACTGAGGAACGTCAAGAGAAAACATCTTTCATAACTCCATAGGGAACTTATTGCTACATGGTCATGCCATTTGGGCTTAAGAATGCTGGAGCCACCTACCAGAGGGCTATGATGGCAATCTTTCATGACATGATTCACATTGACATGGAGGTTTATGTGGATGATATCTTGGTGAAGTCTAAAACTAGGAAGGGACATGCTCAAATCCTTGGGGCTGTAATGCAGAGATCAAGGGAGCACCAACTGAAAATGAACCCAAAAAAATGCGTATTTGGTGTTTCTTCTGGAAAATTGTTAGGGTTCATGGTGAGCAGAAGAGGGATTGAGGTTGATCCAGACAAAGTGAAGGCGATAGTGGAAATGCCCCCACCTAAGAATGTCAGGGATATAAAGGGTCTCATCGGCCGTTTGCAATTCATCAGACGGTTCATATCTCAACATTCTGTGAGATGCAAACCCTTTTACGATCTATTGAAAGGAGGGGCAAAGTTCATTTGGAGCGATAAGTGTCAAAAGGCCTTCGATGAATTGAAGAGCTACCTCCTCAATCCACCAGTCCTTATGGCTCCTATCCCGGGGCGGCCTCTATTGCTATATGTCTCCACCACTGAAGAATCAGTTGGAGCAGTATTGGCCCAACTTGACGACGAGAAGAAAGAAAGAGCAGTGTACTATCTCTCCAAACTCTTTAACGATGCCGAAAAGTGATACACTGCCATGGAAAGGACATGTGCGGCTGTCGTCTGGGTAGTGCAGAAATTGAAGCACTACTTCCTCGCCCACGAAGTCAAACTTCTAGCAAAAATGGATCCGATCAAATATTTGCTAGAGAGGCCAGTTGTAACAGATAGGCTGGTGCGATGGCAGACCTTCTTGAACCAATTTGACATCACCTATGTAAATCAGAAGGCTGTGAAGGGGCAAGCAATTGCCGAACACCTAGCCCATCATCCACTGCCTACATTTTCACCCGTCAACGAGGAATTCCCGGATGAGGAGTTGGGTCTAATAGTGGATGATACTCCATCCTGGGTCCTCTATTTCGACGGGGCATTTAATTCTCAAGGCAGCGGGATAGGGGTGGTCCTTGTATCTCCAGAAGGGGTAAGTATTCCGCACGCTTGCCAACTCTCCTTCTCAGTGACCAATAATGTCGCTGAATATGAGGCTCTCCTAGCTGGCTTAAAATTGACGCTGGTTCTTAACGTCTTGGAATTGAGGATAATTGGAGACTCTCAACTAATCCTCCGCCAAACCGTGGGCGAGTATCAAATCCGGGATTCAAAATTAAAGCCATATCAGGAGTTAGTGAAGTCGCTAGCCAGGCATTTCAAAAGGATCACCTACGTACATGTGCCTAGGTCTCAGAATATCCTAGCAGATGCCCTGGCCTCCCTATCTTCAGCATTAGAGATTCCTGTCACCAAAGGTTCAGCCTCCATCACTCTACACAAGCAAGACTCGCCTTCCTTCCGGGACCCCTGGTTCCAACAATTCCTCCGTCCATCTGAGCACATCTCTACTATCACGGATGAACTCACCCCCGATTGGGATGATGGGAATCCATGGTATTTTGATATCATGAACTATCTCCGCGATGGGTCATTCCCATCTTATGCCACATCTTCTGACCGTAAGGCTATCTGCCGTGCATCTCAACGATACCTTATCTTAGGCGGTCGCCTTTTCAGAAGATCCTTTAGCGGAGTGCTTCTTCGGTGTCTAGATGATGTTGAAATTCATCATGTCATAGAAGCAGCTCATGCCAGCGATTGTGGTGGTCATATCTATGGTCGTGCCTTAGCTCAGAAGCTCCTCATGTCCTACTATTGGCCTTCAATGGAGGCTGATTGTTCCATATTTGTTTAGAGGTGCTTGAAATGCCAGTTACATGCTAACAAGGTTCATGCACCCTCATCATCTCTCAAATCCGTCATTTTCCCGTGGCCCTTCGCTATGTGGGCATTCGACATTATAGGACCTCTAGAGGATCGATCAGGCGAAATAAAAAGGAAATCATTTATCCTAACCGCCACTGAATATTTCACTAAATGGGCTGAAGCGGAAGCATTTGCAGAAGTCAAAGCATCCACGGTGGTGAAGTTCATCAAGCGCAACATTCTCGCCAGGTTCGGGACACCGTGCGATCTCATCATCGACAATGGACCACAATTTATCTCCCAAGAGCTCCAGGACATGTGCAGTAAGTATGGCATTAATTTGCACCATTCTTCGCCTTACTACCCACAAGGAAATGGTTAGGCTGAAGCTAGCAATAAAACTCTCATTCGAATCATTAAAAGAACTTGCAGATCTCATAATTATTCAGACTGGCCGGATCGCCTAGTAGAAGCTCTTTGGGCGTACCGTACTTCTGTCTGAACCCCCACCGGACAAACACCTTTTTCACTAACATTCGGAACAGATGCGGTACTTCCATATGAGATTCTCTTTCCTTCTCTAAGAGTACAGTTGGACAATGGAATTAGCGACGCTGAGCGTCGTAAGGCCATGTTAACCCAACTGGAACTATTAGACGAAAAAAGGATGAAGGCGGCAAACCACGCTCAAGTTTACAGGAATAGGATCGCAAGATTCTACGCAAAGAAGGTTCTCGAAAGGAGGTTTGAAATTGGGGAAATGGTACTCAAAAGAAAAATGATCAAAATTCTTTGTCCCAGGAGCAAATTGCAAGAAAATTGGGAAGGTCTATTTGTAATCAAGGAGGCATACTCAGGTAATGCCATAGTTGTCAAGGCGGACGCCTAGGCGTCGCCTAAGCGCTGGTCACTGGACGAAGCGGCCCAGCGCCTGAACCGGGCTTCAAAAAGCGGCCCAGGCGGTTCGCTTAGGCGCCCAGGCGGTTCGCTCAGCCCGCCTGGGCCGCCTAAGCGCCCGCTGGGTCAGCCCATTACCCGGACGGGCCCGGCCCAAACTACCCACGGCCCATTTACCCGGCCGGCTACCATCGTTAAATACCCCAAACCCGATACGATCATCTTCTTCCCCCTTTCGACCCCGGCACCCCCTTTCGCGCGCTCCGCTAGGGTTCACGGCGTTCGCCGCCCTCGCTCGTCGTGACGCCACCGCTGCTCGCCGCCGATTGCGTCCACCGCCGCCGGCGATCGCCTCTGTAACTGCCGTCGTCTCCTTTGCCTGTTGCAGCTGGAGCTGTCGTCGGCGAGGCCTTCTTAGCTGCCGTCATCTCCGATTCTCCGGTGAGGCTTCCATCCCCTCTCTATATCTCTCACTGTCTCTGTGTCTCACTCTCTATCTCCCTGTCTCTCTGTCTCCATCTCTTTGTCCCACTCTCTCTGTCTCACTCTCTCTCCGTCTCACTCTATCTCCCTGTCTCTCCGTCTCCATCTCTCTGTCCCACTCTCTCTATCTCCCTCTCTCTCCGTCTCACTCTATCTCCCTGTCTCTCCGTCTCCCTCTCTCTGTCCCACTCTCTCTATCTCCCTCTCTCCGTCTCACTCTATCTCCCTGTCTCTCCGTCTCCCTCTCTCTGTCTCCATCTCTCTATCTCACTCTCTCTGTCTCGGACCCCCACTCTCCGTCTCCCTCTCTGTCTCCATCTCTTTGTCCCACTCTCTCTATCTCCCTCTCTCTGTCTCACTCTCTCTCCGTCTCACTCTATCTCCCTGTCTCTCTGTCCCACTCTCTCTATCTCCCTCTCTCTGTCTCACTCTCTCTCCGTCTCCCTCTCTCTGTCTCCATCTCTCTATCTCACTCTCTCTGTCTCGGACCCCCACTCTCCGTCTCCCTCTCTGTCTCCATCTCTTTGTCCCACTCTCTCTATCTCCCTCTCTCTGTCTCACTCTCTCTCCGTCTCACTCTATCTCCCTGTCTCTCTGTCCCACTCTCTCTATCTCCCTCTCTCTGTCTCACTCTCTCTCCGTCTCACTCTATCTCCCTCTCTCTCTGTCCCACTCTCTCTGTCTCACTCTATCTCCCTGTCTCTCCATCTCCCTCTCTGTCTCCATCTCTCTGTCCCACTCTCTCTATCCCGGACCCCCACTCTCTGGCTCCCTCTCTCTCACACGCCCACGCTCTCTGTCTCTGTCTTACTTTCTCTCACACACCCACACTTTATGTCTCTCTCTGTCTCACTCTCTCTCACACACCCACACTCTCTGTCTCTCTCTGTCTCACACACCCACACTCTTTGTCTCTCTCTATCTCTCCGTCCCACTCTCTCTACCTCCCTCTCTCTGTCTCACTCTCTCTATATCTCTCCGTCCCACTCTCTGTCTTACTCTCTCTATATCCCTCTGTCTCACTCTCTTATACCCACTCTCTTTCTGTCGTACCCTCTCTCTCAGACTCTGTCTCACTCTCTCTCACTCACACCCTCTTTCTTAGACCCACTCTCTCTTTGTCTCTCTCAGACTCTCTCTCTCTCTCTCTCTCTCTCTCTCTCAGACCCACTCTCTCTCTTTCGGGCCATATCTGTCTCTCTCTCACTCACACTGTCACACACCCTCTCTCTCTCTCATCCTGTCTCTCTCTGTCTCTCTGTCACAGACCCACCCCCTCTCTCTCTCACCTTATTTGTTTCTCTCACCATCTCATGTCACAGACCACCCACTCTCTTACTCCTTTTTATTTGTCCCATGCCAGATTTTTATCTTTAAAATTTAAATGGAAGAAGAGTCAGGGTCGCAGTCCGCATCCGTGCAAGGAATGTTAGAGAAGAAGAAGGCCAAGTCAAATGATCCGGGATGGAAGTATTCCTATTGGCCGGATGAAAATGATAAAAATAAAGTGAAGTGTGAACTTTGTGGTTTGGTGACAAATGGGGGGATCAAAAGACAAAAAGAACATTTAGTAGGAGGATTCAGTGATGTAAAAAAATGTCCAAAGACAACAAAGGATATTTCTGAAGAAATGTTGAGTTGGATGGCAAAAAACAAGAAAAGAAAAATTACAGTCCAAGAGTTTGTGTGTATAAATGAATCATCTGACGAGGAAATTCCCCCCAAATCGGATAAAGGTTCTTCATCGTTGAAGAAAAAGCCAAACAAGGGGCCAATGGATGCTTTTGCAAAGATGAGTGCAGAGGACTTTGTTGAAGCAAGGAGACATGGAAAGAGGGTTCAAACAACTTTGGAGAGTAAATGGAAGAAAGAAGAAAAATTGAAGCTTGATGAAGCTGTAGCCACCTGGTTTTATGAGGCTGGAATTCCTTTTAATGTTGCAAAGTTGAAGAGTTTTGAGGTGATGTTCGAACTTGCGGGGCGATTTGGACCGGGATACAAGCCTCCAAGTTATCACATGTTGAGAGTGCCTCTCTTAAAAAAAATGGTAGAGAGCACACATCAGTTGCATGATGAGTATAAGCAACATTGGAAGACTTATGGTTGCACCCTCATGTGTGATGGATGGACTGACAAAAGGCAGAGGAAGTTGATTAATTTCTTAGTGAATTGTCCAGAAGGGACTTATTTTATGGAGTCCGTTGATGTTTCAAATCGTAAAGAGGATGCATACCTCTTATATGAATTGTTGGATGCTATGATTGAAAAAATTGGAGAAGAATATGTGGTGCAAATTGTGACAGATAATGCTTCATATAATATTGCTGCAGGAAGAATATTGATGGAGAAGAGGAGAAGATTGTTTTGGACACCTTGTGCTGCACATTGCCTTGATTTCATGTTAGAAGATTTTGGCAAATTAAAGGCATATAAGTGTGTCATTTCAAAAGCCAAGAAGTTGACTTCATACATCTACACACATACACGTTTACTTGACTATATGAGAAAGGAGACAAAGGGAAATGAACTTGTGAGATGTGGAGTTACAAGGTTTGCAACTGCTTTTCTTACATTAGAAAGGTTGCACGATGATGTTGTAAGGAGAGGCTTGCGTAGGTTGTTTGCTTCAGAAGCATGGCATAATAGTGCATGGGCAAAGACAACTATGGGAAAAAATGTTGCTTCTTTTGTCTTTCAGGTGAAGTTCTGGCATGGTATTGAAGATGTCTTAAGAGCCTCACAACCAATTTTGCAAGTTTTGAGATTAGTTGATGGAGATGAGAAGCCTGCCATGGGATACATGTATGCTGCCATGGAATATGCAAGGCAACAAATTATTATAAATTTTGGTTCAAAGGAAAAAAATTATCAACCCATCTTGAAAATTGTAGATAAAAGATGGCAAGATCAAATGCATCGTCCACTACATGCAGCAGGATATTTTTTGAATCCCAAATTATACTTCGAGGCCAAATCAAAAGATATTGCTAATGGTAAAAAATTTGAGAGCAGTTTTTATGAATGTGTTGAAAAGATGGTGCCAGAAAGAGATATACAAGACAAAATAAGTGATCAAGTTGCAGACTATATTTGTGGAAAAGGCTTATTTGCAAAGCCAATGGCAGTTAGAGCTCGTGAAAGGAGGCTACCAAGTGAGTAAATTCTTGCAATATCTCTTTATTGCTTGGTATTTTTTTGTTTTACAAGTTAAATGATTTTACATTATACTAGAGTTACCAGTTAAATTCTTTTTATAGTTGAGTGGTGGATGCAATTTGGTGGAGATGCACCGGAGCTCATGAAGATAGCCTTAAGGATCTTAGGACTTTGTTGTAGTTCCTCTGGTTGTGAGCGTAATTGGAGCACATTTGAGTTTGTAAGTATTTAACTTGAGATATATCCTTAGTATGTTTTTATTTTTTTCATTCAATTTTCAGATTTGAATTTTTCTAGTTGTCTTTGATTTGTCTTTTTTATTTATGTAGATTCATACAAAAAAGAGGAACAGGTTGGAGCATAAACGATTGAACGATTTAGTGTATGTTCAATACAATCGGCGCCTTCGTGAAAGATTCATAGAAAGAAAGAATCATCCAGAGAAGAGTGATCCTATATGCTTAGCAGATTTGGATTGGGGAAGTGAGTGGATGACTAAGGACGCAGAAGATTTGGTTCATGATGATGATAACGATCTCACATGGGCAGCTGTGGACATAGCCATGGGAGCATCTGAAGAAAGACTCAGGAGAGGCAAAATGCCACAAAGAGGAAGTACTTCGCAGCCCATGCCCATGGTTAGTGATGATGAAGAAGAGAACCATTCAGATCATGAAGAAGAGGCAGAGGAAGAAGATGATGATGATAATGCATCTTGGGAGTCAGATGGTGAACATGATGATGAAGATGATGGGGACGAGGATGGGAACATGGCTCCTGAGCATGCACCATTTGGCTTTAAAATTTAGAGAACTTTAAACTTTATTTGAATTAGTTTTGTAACTTTTGTTAGACATTTGAACTAGTCTTATTTGTTTGCTTTCTTGAGTATTTAGTCTTAATGTGTTGCTTCTTCTTTATTTTATGCTTAGTGATGGATGTGATATTAGGACTTCATGAACTTTATTTAATGTAATGAAGTTATCTTCTTTTATTATGTGTTTACATTTTTGCATCATATATATATTGTTGTTATGAGTATTATGTTGCAGATTTTGGAAGAGGAATTCCATAAATATGAGGTTAGTATTTTATCTTTGAAATTTTTTTTTTCTAATTATTGTTCAGTCACATATTTAACTTTGGTACTTTATTGTAATATTTGTTTTCATGTTAATGTGATATTATTGCTATTCTCTTCATATTTTTTATATTAATGTTAAGTTATTGTGATATAAAATATATTATTTTGAAGTGTACGCCTAGGCGACGCCTAGGCGGGCGCCTAAGCGCTTAGGCGGTCGGAGACCCCGAGCACGCCTTGGTCCGCCTTACCGCCTTGACAACTATGGGTAATGCGTACCGCTTAATCAATGAAAAAGGAGAGGAATTGCCCCACCTATGGAATGGGGTGTATCTAAAGAAGTTTTATCCGTGAAAACACAAAAAAAATCAAAAATCAAAAATCTCAAAAAAATCGAATATCCCAAAAAAGCAACAAAAAAATATTTGTAAATATGTGCATACTTCAGTGAAAATGACAAAAAAAATCAGAATAGACACAAAATCCAACTGTCTGGTGATTGCCGTGTAACCCCCTGTCTAGGTCTAGTTGCATGATAGATTGGGTTAACATTAAGGTTTGGCTAAGACTTTGGTCCACCAGAACCTTGGACGTGTCTACTTTACTTTCATACGGATCCCTATGATCATCCTGAGATGCACACACTTACACATTTTTTTTTTCAAAAGCGAACCCTTTAAAATGAGTTCCAAGTCTTTAGTACACTGTCAAAATGCAACCTTTGCTCTTTATCTCTCGACCGATCAGGACAGTTGACGCCCTTAAACGGTCGAGCTCAGCAAATTGCGGTTCCTCCACAACCCGATAGATGTAACCCCTCAAAAGGGCCCAAAATTGAAATCTAAAGGACCAGAGCACGTGAAGAGGGCAGTGTCTCCGCAGGCGGAATATCAAATAACCCCAAAAATGTCAAGAGTGGAAAAGAAATACAAAAAAGAAAAGGGGTTTAAGCAATCATGAAAAAAAGCCTGGTCGTGACCGTGCCTGGCCATGAAATCTACCAAAGGCCTGAAAAGTCAAATAGGGGCATTTAGGAGGTCAAAAGGGGACCGTTTTGTCACAGCTCGCCCTTTTAACGATTTTGTCAATCTTCCTGTGAGGTTTATCTCCAAAATTTCTTCACTTTTTCCCTCTTAAGGTTTAGCACGAGATAGCTATCTAAAGACCGAACATCATTTTAAAATGGTTCGTTTTTTCAAAAATCGTCATATGCTCACATGATCACAGGAGTCTAAAATGGGTGAAGAGTAATGTCGATGTTTCTGGTGAACTAATTTCTTAACCATAATCTCAACGTGTACTCTCGAAGACTTCGGGCTTAGGTCAATGCATACGTGTCAGCAATTGGTGTGACAGCGTCTGATTCCGGGTCAGCGTCGCGCGGTTGACCATTAGGGTTCCAAGGTGTTCCATCATATACCTTCTAGATTGTGAGGAAAGAGACCCGGGTCGGGCAAATTATTTACCTCGAAAACTTTTTGGGCAAACTTGGTGGTCGGAAGCAGCTGGGAGCCTAAGTATGGCATGACGGTATTGTCATCAGTATGAGTCTTAACCGGTCAAGGTTGGTTTGAGGAGTCTAGAGGCCCAAATCAATCTAGATGCGTGCTTAGGATACCTGGGAAGTTGAGTGTGCATTTCCCTTTCATCATTCGACCAGGCTAAGTTTGGGCAGTCACCAGGTAGATGGAATAAAAAACATGTTTTTCATCACACACCTCATTTGTTAATATCCACCAGCATTTGCATATTTACTTGCCGTATTAGTTTCAATATTCTTCCATTTGTCTGGTTAGTAGGACACGGCCCCTTGACCCTACGTGAAGGCTAGGGAAAAGGTAGTTGCTCTTTTTTGGGTAAGGGGCCGAAAACAGATACTACTAACAGTTTTCCCAATGTTGTGCATGCAGGAATAACAGGTATGGACAGAAAGCAAAACCAGAAGTGCCCAGATATGAATAGTGAAATATGCAAGCATAACATCATAATCATACATCACGACACAGGGGCATACCCCTGCATCAGCTCCCAATCCCTCTTCCTCTCAATCCTTCCTCTTTCCCTCCGCATCGTCAACTCTCCTATCTCGAGAGGGGTGCCTCATCTGGCTCGCAGCGTCGTCCTCACGAGCACGGCGATGCCCTGACGCCGGTCGCATCGACCCCGATGAGCCAGCGGGTCGCAATGCTCTCCACGCATCCTCAGCTAGAAGGGAGTCCAGGTCTCTGAAGACAGAGCTCCCAGCAGGTGCCTGGCCAGCTGACGGGGCAGGAATGGGGGGACGAGCTCCTGGACTCTGCGTGCTGGATCTCGTAGCTCACTCTCGCCCCTTCTTCATCACTCGGTCCCACAGGGTTCGGTACTTGAAATCAAGTTCCCGCACCTCTGTCTGCGACCTCGTCAGCTCCTCCCGTAAGCCAGCCATCTTACCCTCCCAGTACACGTTCGGGTGGGATCCTTCTCTCGCCCTGGCCCGAGCTGCCCGCTCCTCTAAGACCTGGTCTCTCAACTGCTGATTAAGGCTTTCCAACTCTTGCGCCCTCGCTAAGGCGGTCTCCACCTCCTGGCGCTGCAAAGGAATTCAGGGTTAAACATGCTCAATCATTATAACACAGGAGCAGAACAAGTCTCACCTGCTGTGCCAAATCCGCCTCTCGGGCCTCCGCGCGACTGAGAGCGTCTTGCAGTCTTGCCTCCCAATCAGCAGGGGCAGTTGGCCCCTGGGATGATGAGCCCGCACCTGGATCCCCTCGCAGCCCGTGACGGGCTAGCGTCTCTCTTTGCGTCATAAGGCTTTCACAAAGATAAGATGGACAATCTCACATCCGAATTTAGAAATCAGACTTCTTACGAATTCCTTAATCTGGAGAAGCAGGTCACTCGTCTGCAGAATCAGAATCTCATTCTGATTCTTTAGGGTCTGCACGGCTTCAGTTTCAGGCATCTGTTGCAGGAATATCACTAAGATTAGTCCATGGAAAACTCAAGTGGAATAGACTGAAGGGTTAGAGTGACGTACCCGCCGAGCATCCAGAAACATGCGGTTTGAGTACTGCCGGGCATAATTCCCCATGTATCTGAAGCTGTTTAGCAAGGATTTATCCTCCTGCAGGGCATCCCCGGTGCTGTGCCATACGTCAATCTCAGCCCGCCTCACTACTCGCCAATCCTGACCAATAGCAGAAGATCGGCGACGACCGCAGTTCATATCAGGATAGGTCGGATAGGCGAGTAGAGGCTGATGACATCCCCATGTGTGGTAGGCCATCCGGACAAAGAGGCCGTCACAAATGTTCACGCACAGTAAGGGCACCTCCCGCCGGAACTGAGAGAGGCTCTGGGACACCCATGGATGATCGGCCAGGTCCTCCTCTGTATATGGCATCCACACCACCTGAATGAAACAAAGGGTCAGACCTAATTATTTGTTCAGATGCACATATATTTCAAATCACTCACCATATGAGGAGGAAATGTGTCGAGCTGGGCGCGGATGTCCTCCACACAGTACATCACGGGGCGATAATCCCGGATCACCTCCCATCGTGCCATAAGAGGGGTCCATCCCTCACGATCTGCAGAAATGGTCCCTCGGCCGATGGGGAAGCTGGTGTAACCCCAGATCTGCAAGGGACAACACAGTCAGTGCCAATCAACATAAGTGAGGAAGGAGATCCACAACCAAGAAAATTACCTGAAGAAAAGGTGTGAATCCACCCAAGTTGCCAGAACCCTGGCGGTAGCTCACCAGGTGGGAGAAAAGATGACCCAGCATTGCAGCTCCCCACGCCATCTTCTTCGCCGCTTGAAGGTCCTCCAACAGCGGCAGGTACTTCAGATTGACCTTATCTGAAGCTGTGGCAAATAGCAGCCTCCCGAAGAGGAACAAGAGAAAGATCCGTAGGTTCTCGTCATCCGAGCGGCCATCCAAGTCCAAGAGCGCCTCCACTCTCTCGGCGAAAGCCTCCAAAGTCTCGCTCGGCATCCGCCGTACCCGACTCAACCCCACAGATCGGGCGAAGTGTCCGAGAGGTATGTGGGATAGCGCTCCTTGGACCCGGTAATACCCCTCGCCCAGGAGTCGATCGGACAGCTGCCTATAATCCCTGAGTTCGAGACCCACTACCGGATCCCCAATGACCGGCAAGCCCATCAAGAAAGAGACGTCCTCCAGTGTGGGCAGCACGTGTCCCCACGGCATGATGAAGGCCCTGCATTTGTCATCCCAGCGCTCCCGCAGAGCCACTAAGAAGGGTGCATCCACCATGAACGGTCGGATCCGGAACAGCGGTCCGAACCCAAACGCGTCCACCTGGAAAAGGAGCCGATCGGGCAGCGCGTGGTACCAGGCCCAGACCAGCTCCCACGAAACTCGGCCTCGGACTCGCTGTGGACCCTGAAAATCCCAACAAAATTAGAGGCATGTTCATAAAAATAATTTTGAGAAGGCGGGGTCGCCTGCCGTCTGCCCGGATGGGCGGCGGGGCCGCCCGCCGTCCGTTCTCGCGAACGGCCGGGCGGCCCGCCGTCCGTACGGACGGACGGCCAAAAGACCCGCCGTCGCCGCTGTGATTCAAAGGAGAAAAGGAGGGAACCAGGGGACTCACCTTCTTCTTCTTCGGGGGCACCTCTCCGTTGCCTTCTTCATCACCTTCTCCTTCTCCTTTTTCTTCCTCTCCATCACCCCCGTCTTCTTCCTCTTCATCTTCCTCCGTTGCTGCCGTCCTCCCTTCTTCTTCTTCTTCTTCTTCCTCTTCGGCGCGAAGAGCCTCCTCGTCGTCGCCGCCGCCGCCGCCGCCGCAAAGAGTCTCCTCGTCGCCGCCGTCGCCGCGAAGAGCCTCTTCGTCTCCACCGCCGCGGACGCCGCCGCCACCGCCACCGCCACTGGAGCTTGCCCCATCGTCACCGCCGGGCCTCCTCCTCCTAAGGGAGTGGGGAACCCAAACTCTCGCCATGGATGGAAGGTTGGGAAAATTTTGGAAACGGAGAAGAGGAAGAAAGGGGTAGGAGTGGAGAATAATAGAACCCAGGGCTTCTTAAAGCCATCTGCTTGTTCGCCAGCGTGGACGGCCACGCACTTGGCCGTCCGCCGGCGTGGACGGCCACGCACCTGACCGTCCGCCGGCGTGGACGGCCACGCACCTGGCCGTCCGCCGGCGTGAACGACCAGCCGCTTGGCCGCCCGCCACGTGGACGGCCAGAGGGCTGGCCGTCCTCCAGCGTGGACGGCCACGGCCGTGGCCGTCCCACGTGTTCGCCAATGTGGGCAGTTTGCTTAAATCCTTGGAGGAGAATTTCCAGAAAAATAAAATTGGTATTATTCACTAAAAATTCAATGGGTACATTATTCCAATGCTCTACGGCCCATGAAAAAGGCACAGACAGCAGGTCGTACATTGGTTAAATAGTTCACATATCTTTTGACTTCCTCTGAAGTCTCTGCTACATCAAGACGGGCTTTTGTGAATCTGGAGTGACGGCGCCATGCACGTCGGAACCGCTCTATTGCTTGCGCCTCTCTCGCGTACCCTGTGTGTCTCGGCACGATCAGTGTGTCATGCAAGGCGGGGAGCGGTACCTGTCTGGGAACTCCGATCTGAAGATGGCAACGATGTCCTTGGTACACGGCTAACTCGTCAGGGCCAATTAGCCACAACTCATGCTCACGAGAAGCCCTTGTGGTGAACTCCATATCTCGAAGGATCATCGGGACAAAGATAAAGTTCTCCACGGGCAGGAAGTTCAGGAAATCACGCCAGTCGTCCCTCGTCTTGAGATGAGCCGTGAGACACCTGACTTGATCCTCGGGACCAAGAAGCGAGCGTGCAGGATACCATGCGCTGTGCTGAAAAATCATGGAGGCAGAAGTTACCTCTTCATCAAAATCAAAGGATAAATGCATCTCCATCCACAATTGTAAGGTGAACAAGCTTCCCCTCACAGATCGCCCCATGCTCATGTGGCTGAGCCCTCCATACAGGTGTGACAAGATCACCGGGGCAAGAGAATGGCCCCTCCACAACAAGCTCAGCACGCTCACATACTCCCTCTCTAGCACCGAGCCTGTAGTGGGAAACCATAAGACTCCCCCAAGAACTAGGCATAAGCCTCGCATCAGCCTCTCAGATTCGACCGTCTTGCGCTTAATCTCCCGGATCAACCAGTACGCAAGGCGATCGACGAGGATTCCTCGACTGTTAGTCATGCGACATACCTCCCGTTTGTCCTGCACAATATCAACAAAGATTTCCTCCCATGCAGGCAAACCAGAGGGATCACCGGTGGCTAGGCCTCCCCAGCCATAGAAGGTTTCTACCTCCTCCAGCAAAACCGTTGCCTCGAACTCTCGGAACACGAACGTGTGCGTTTTCGGATGCCACAGCTCGAGTAGTGCACCCAGTCCTTCCCAGTGCCAGTGGATGAAAGCGAACCATTTTGCAAACACGATGGAACGGGTCAAATTCCACCGGTGCATAAACACCCTCATGTCTAGGGTAATCATGTCCAGCAGGGCCACAAGCCATGCATACTTGCGAGTATGCCTAGCATCAGGGAATTTGGGGAGAGGCTGCAGGATAATCAAAAGTCAAGAAAGAGAAGAGAGAGAGTCGAGGTAGATACACAAAGGTTTGAGCATACCTGTCCGTGGGCCACCAGGTTGCTGAGGTGGCCTTCCACATCATATAGGACTTGAGGCTCCATAGCAGTAGTGCGAGCAGAAGGTGAAGCCATCTTTCCACAGAAAACTTGAGTTCTGGAAGAAAGCCCCGCGACAACCCTCCCCTTTTAAGGCCACGGGATGATTACAAACTTTTCCACATCCCATAAGAGACGGAAGGGCATGCATATCCTTCTCTTTTCCCTTCTTATGGACGGCATGCCCCTTGGCCTTCCACCACTTCATGGAAGGCATGCTAGTTGGCCTTCCACCTTTTCGTAGAAGGCAAGCCAGCTGGCCTTCTATCACTTTAGAAAAAAAGCCCATCCACGAGAAGGCAAAGTGCCCTTCTCCCTTCTCTACTTTGAGGAGGTAACCTCATCCCAGGGTCAAGAGACCACCTTGCTTCATATTAACAAATTAATGGTTCTTCTTGAAATTCGAGTCGAAGCCATATCGGATTGGCATTCTACCATTAGAATAGCCATATCTTCCATATCGGCTTCGACTCGAAACTAAACATTTGCTTCTCATCCTCCTGCAGTTTAATGTTTAATGTTGTGATCATTGAATATGTGAACGTTGCTAATGTGTGTTTTGCAGCTACAGGAAATCGGAGGCAAGTAGGATTGAAGACACAGGAGGCTAATAACTTCGGGCGTATAGACTCTGAGTTCCTCTTTAAACAAAACAATGGGGAGTCTATATTCCCCAAGTTATTCGATTGGCCAATAAATCCCTCCTGTTTGCATTAGGAATTTATTTTTAATTTTAAACCAACATGCATTTGCATAAGCATTCATCCTCCCCCTAGGGGCAATGACCATAATTCATCACTCTCCTTAACCCATCACTGATCTGTGGGTCTGGCAATTGTACGTCTGTTAACTCTTCGAATTGCAAGACCTCATCCTTTTTTCAATACGTGTGCTTGAGATTCTCTCACTTGGCGATCACATGATGCGCCAGGCCACCGCGCGCCCGTTGTGTCGAGAGTTCTTCAAGTCACACTTCTACACCTTTCATGCTCGAGATCCCCTTGGGCCAGATCGTTGCACCCTGGTGCACCAAGGCCTCGCGGTTCCAGCACCCGAGGGTCCCATGGACTGTGATTCTCTAGTACTGAACTTTGTCCCTTTTTTTAAATCACTCTTGCAACTCGAATAGCCAACCTTCATACATTTGCTGCGCTCGCATATCATTCTTGGATATGGCTCATCCCTTCTTGGGCCGTCCAAAATCAGTCTTGATTTTCGGAACACCTATTTATCATTCCGCTCCACTCCACTGCAAAACAGGTGTCCCGGAGGGGCATTTGTAGACACCGATTTTGGACCACCCTTTTGGTCATGAACCCCATCCATCATGAGCCCATCATCGCCAAATCCCTCATCTTAGCCATCTCAGCCCATTAATAACTAAGCCCATTAACCAAATCCCGACTCTAGCCACCATCCTTCGAAGGCCAGCCTGTCCGCCTTCCACCACCCTTCAAAGGCCAGCATGTCCGCCTTCCACCACTCTTCGAAGGCCAGCCTGTCCGCCTTCCACCACCCTTCGAAGGCCAGCCAGCCCGCCTTAGGCCACCCCTTGCCTTCCACCCCCTTCGAAGGCCAACCGGGCCGCCTTCCACCACTTCGTGGAAGGCAAGCCACCTGGCCTTCCACGGGATTGGAAGGCATGTTGGCTGGCCGTCCACTACCCTAACTACCACCTTAACCTTGTCTTCCCCACGATCTCCTCTACTCGCCGCCCTCACCTCCACTACTCCGATCACTCCCCACTCCGGCGACTGCCGCGCACACCACTTCCGACCCTTGACCACTTCCTATTGGCTGGAGGTTGATTTATGGGGATTTAGACCCCTATTTCCTCATATTTTTCCTTCATCTATTTAAACCCCCCATATCCTCTCGAACAAGGGGGCTGAAGGAGTTGATTTTGGAGGGAAGGCTAGAAGGAGGAAGGCTCGGACAAGGCTGGCAAGCGAGTCTGCTTTAAGGAGTGGAGCAGACAAGGAGTTAGCTTCAAGAGGAACCCTTCGCACTCCGAAATGGGCTTGTCTTCTTGACTCCTTTTTACTTTTTCGTTCATTTCATTGCATCTTCATTTCCATCCATGCCGTAGCATTCTCTCTCCCTCTCACTCTTCTTTCTCACTTTTGACATATTACTTCACTTTCCACACACACGAACACCCTCATTTGCATGCATGCATGTTAAGATGACCTAGTAATCCCTACCCACCAGAGGTTTCTAACAAAAAAAAACGGGAGGTGGGTGGCCATAACATATGGTCACCTTCCCTCCCCACCACTCGTCCGGTGCGTCTCTCTCCGATTTTAACTAGTTTTTACATCTTCATGGATAGATTCTGCATATTATAGTTCTAATCGGGTTGTTTTCCTTCTTGTCTTTTCTTTCCAAGGATCCTTACCACATTTCCGCGTGCAGAGTGCCGGGCTCTCCTCCTCTGGCCGGCCGGAGGAAGAGAAGGAGGAACCAACATTTCCTGCTCCCACAGAACGCGATCACCTCTTACACTCCTGCGGAGCACAGGGACCGAAAGGTAATGCTCATGGCGATCACACCTTTATTTCTAACCCCCCTTAAATCGCCACAGTGCTAAGACGAACGGAGGGACCCTCGATCCGAAGCCCGCAGCCGCGGCGGGGGACGTTCCGGGCGCCTACACCGGGGAGATCGGCATTCGATTGATGAGGAATGTAGCAGTATGAAATGCCTCAAGCCAAAATTTAGAGGGTACTGAGGCATGAGCCAATAAGGCTAAACCAGTTTCGACAATGTGTCTATGCTTTCGTTCGACTACCCCATTTCGTTCGGGCGTACAAGGACAGGACAATTGATGAAGAATTCCATGTTGATCAAAAAGGGATTTAATTTGGTGGTTAGTAAATTCACTTCCTCGATCGGAACGGAAAATCTTTATCTTGGAATCAAAGAGGTTTTCCACAAGCCGTTTAAAAGTAAGAAAAATATTAATGAAGTCAGATTTCCGATGCAAAGGAAAGAGCCAAGAATAGCGTGAGTAGTCGTCGACAAACAAAACATAATATTTAAAATTAGACATAGATAACATAGGAGAAGGCCCCCAAATGTCACAATGTATTAAAGCTAGCGGTGATGTAGAAACATTATTAGACGCACAAAAAGGAAGTCGATGGCTTTTTCCAAGTGGACATGAGCTACATGGTGACTAACTACCTTTATTGGTGACAGATAGACCTGATAACATGGACGACTGGATATCCTTGGAGAGATGTCCCAAACGACGGTGCCAGACAATATTGGAGACGGCAGAAAGAGCAACATGACTTGAGACACTGAATTTATTTGGACGAAATGGATAAAGTCCTCCTTCAAGCTTCCCTTGATGCAGAATCTTCCCTGTGACTTTGTCCTTCACACAAAACCCAACATCATCAAAGATGAAATAACAATTGTTATCTTTAGATAGACGGGAGACCGAGAGAAGGTTGGACGCTGCTAGGGAACAAAGTAAGACATTTGTTAATTTGAAATGAGAAGCAGGTGTGGAAAGAAGACCAGAGCCGATGTGAGAGATGGACAGACCTTGCCCATTGCCGACACGCACTGAATCGGAACCATCATACTTGGTGGAAAGGGAGAGATTACCAAGATCCCCAGTGATGTGGTGGGTAGCACCAGTGTCGGAATACCACGTGCTGTCGTCCATGGATGCCGAGGCGGCCATTGCAGCTAGCTTTTCTGGAGGGTGGCGCCCTTGATAAGTGAAATTCATACGATTATACCAGTCAATGGCTTCGTGGCCACGGCGCTTGCAGATCTGGTAGTGAACGGTTGAGAGGCTTTGGCTAGTATTATGCTGAGGTGAGTTGTGATTTTTCTTGTCAGTGGTGGTGTTGTTTTGCCTGGACCAATTATTATTGCTGAGAGACCCTTGTGGAGGTCGACCATCATGCTGAAAAGGAGTGGAGCGCCCCCCACGAGAGGTGTTCGGATGAGATCCCTTTGGCTTGTACTGTCGCCGAGCGTTGAAGGCAGTGAACTCAGTGTTGCCTTGCGTTTGTCGGTTGAGAGTGAGTTCTTCACTAAGAAGTAAGCTCTCCGCCTCCTCTCGGCAGATAGTAGCTGTTTGTGCCCTATAACGGATGATGCCATACACAACACTAAAGGAAGAGGGGAGCCCGTCAAGCATGGAGAAAAATAATTCATCATCTGAAACACTAGACCCAGCTGCAGCAAGTTGATCTACTATGACTTTAAATTGGTGCAGATACTCTTGCATTGAAAGATTGTCTTTCCTTATATTATGGAGTTGACGACGAAGGTTCATGACATGGGCCGGGGATGTGGTGCCGAACCTGCGCTTGAGAGTATCCCAGGTTTCTTTAGCTGTTTCTACATCAACTGAATAAGTTAATGCAGTGGCCGACAAGGTGGCATTGAACCATGATAAGATCATTTGATTTTCCTTGTACCAAGCAACATATTCTGGTGAGGACTTCGGTGGAACATGAGAGATACCATCAATGTGTCCCATGAAGGAATGTCCACGGAGGATAGGCTCGAATAACCCTTTCCAAATCCTATAATTGGTACCATCTAACTTGATAGGGACTAGATTTGTGATGTTAAAGATTACCATTGCAAGGGAGTGGGCACCATGAGACACATTGTTCCCAGCTGCTGTGTTGTCGGTTGATGTTGAGAGATTAGACTCAGAGCTCGACATTGTAGACACGTGGGGAAGACGAAGGGATTCCAGGAATCGAGTGCTATTAAGTAGGTAGCTTTGATACCATGAAAACACCAGTGATATGTGGATGGGATTGACAAAGAGCGTGTCATCCCTCTTGTGATTTTATTCATATTTAAAGAATATTATAAGTAAGACATTTGTTACAATAGATTCTCAGTTCCCATATATTGTGGGAAGCTGTTACAACCAGAAGCAAAATACACGGCTATTGGGAACAGGATAAACTCGAATCTGACGCATGTTGCTGTTGACTCGGTTGTGCAGGACTTTGATGTGTAACCAAGTCAGCCTTGGGAGCATCAGACGGATGAGGATTGAGACGCCTATTATCAGATTCCACGACGATGCCAAGGCAGGAAGATCTCGAGAAGATTGGGTCCCACCCAATAAGGAAATCTCAATCAGCACAGGAGAATCCAATCATGATCTAGGCTCTACTAGGAAGGTTTCAAGGGTTCCACCATAGTACAAACTCTTTCCTGAACAAGAACCTTTCTAATTACGGACTCGACAAGAGATCTTACAGGAAATCACCTTTCCTGATCAGAATTGGTCTATATAAAGCCCCCATATCCAACCTATTGAGGTATGCTCTCCAGAACCCAAGCAACCCCAATTTGTTTTCTTCTCTCTCAATTTTTTTGACTTAAGGATTAGAGGGGATCCCCTGGTTCAACGTTGGGGTCTTTTGACGATGTTCTCTTTTGCAGGTTTACTATCTCTTGGCCTCTAATTCTCAACAAAATTTTTTTAATCGTGGTGAACCAGATTTCGATCGGTCCATGGTTAAAGGTAAGAGCACTCCCAAATGCCCTACAAGAGGGTTCAAAAATCAGCAAAACTAATATCCAGTTTATGATTAGGTTGCCTTTTCGGGTAAGAAAATTAGAAAATCTTGTGTCACGTCAACTTCTGGTTACTGTTTTTTTAGTAGGAGCTTTTCGTTACGGTAAACGTGCATATTCTTACGGCAACTCCAGTTTCTTAGCGTGGACCCGGACAAACGCGTCTGGTTCATCCCCTCTATCCAGTTTATTTTTATATCCATATAAATTCCACACACACATCGAGATAGTATAAGCCCGATGCCACTTTAAAAATTGTAATTGCACTGCGATCATAGATACCTGCGCGCGATACGTCTGGGCTATCAGAGATGTAGTACTGCTCAGCACACACGCATTTGATGCGCACACAGGATGGACGTACGAGCGGACTCACTCGTCCATGTCACCCGCCGCCCTATTTTTTTCAGTTAGAGCATCCGATCAAGATCGGACGGCCAAGGCTATGTGCGATCGGGCCGCACAAGGGGTTCCGATCGAATATTAACATCCTTTTATATATATATAAACTTAGAATTTATATAACCCTGAAGAGTTAAAAAATGATAACATGCAAGGCCTTTTGACTACTTCTGCTCTGTGCTGCTATATTCATCGTCGAAAAATCAGATGGATGACGTTCTAAATGTTGGTTTCCAACTTCTTCATGCCACATTTATTAATAGATTATATAAAAAATAATTACCCTTCCAAAATCTATTATTTCTACTGCTATATTTCATGCATGTCCTCAATTTAGAGATGAAAAAAACTAATTTGCTCTTATTTAACTCTTTCATATATTGAAAATAACTACACAATCCTCATCTTCTGTATTCTACTATATACTCCCTAAAGCCTTGTGTTTTGTGTCTTACACTTTAGTTAAGTTTTCAACGAAAAACTAGTTTAATATTATGTAATCGGAAAGTAGCTTATCTTATTAAGACGTCATATCAGCAACTGAAAAAAAAGCATCATGTGGCAAAAAGTAATAAAAAATTATAAACATGTAGCATAGAAAGTTAAAAGAAAAAATAGTGGAAAGGATGAGAAAGTTGGGGGTGTGGGTAGGTTAGGGAGGGGGAGAGAAAAAATTATCGTATTTATATGTATATCGCTAATTACTTTCACATATTGTTATAAACACTTCTCAAATCTTCAAAAAATACAGTTAAATCTTCCGTCAAAGTGTTGTAAATTTTAACTGAATATAGATGAAAGATTTTGCATGTGTACCCTTAAAATTCATTAAAATTTTACATATATATTCCTAAATTCATTAAAAGTTATACTATATATTTGCCTTTATCAAAATGTATGAAATCCTTTTGACGTATTCAGTTGAAGTTTAGAGAATTTATGGAATCTTTTGGACATACTCGGTTGAAGTTTACAGAATTTATGGAAACTTTATGACATATTCGGTTGAAGTTTATGATATTTTGATGGAAGCATATAACTGTAATATTTTTGAAGAGACAAAAACCCTACAAAGAGTATTGAGGTATGTAATATTCGTTGATATACACAAGCATTGTTACCATTGTTCTATTCATGTAGCATACTATCCCTATCTTTATTTCAATCATAAAGCACCCCAAATAGAAACTTATGCAAGTTAATGGGAATAGATAATAGCCCAGGCCCGTCCAGTCAGACAGCTAACAGCACAATGGAAGTGGTAAAAGAGGACGTGGCCACGGACAGCGAGGCCTTCCAACCGCCCGTTACTCGACGTAAGTAACCGACAGGCGACAGCGCAAAACCCCGGCCGCCCACGGTATTGGCCAGCGCCGCTTGCTGTATATACGCACAGTTCCTTGTTCTGTTTATTCCATTTTTTCTTCTCTTTTATTCCATCAACTTCTACTTCTACTCCCAGTGCTTGCCAGAGGAAGACCAAGGGACAAGCGCCCTCTCTGTTCATGTTCAGGGGATTTTGATCCCCCACAGCCGCGTGAGTTTTCATCCCTTTAACCAGACAAATGTACATAGAAGTGCATGCATACTTCTCTCTCTCCATCTTCTTCTTCCTCCTCCTCCTCCTCCTTGTCTTCTTTGAGGTTGGCAATCCTTTTTGTGAGCAGCGGCACAGCTTCCTCTCATGCACGTCTGTCTCCTCCCAGAGTTGTTAGGAAAACTGGGAAGGGCCGAGATGGATTTCTTACATACGTTTTGTATTAACAAATGGATCGTCTTGCAGACACTGCTCATCTCTCTCTCTCACTGTGTCTGCGCACATGTGTGTCTGTTATCTAAAGAATAGAGATCCTCCAAGTATGTGGTTGGACTGAACTCAGTCAGTGCAGAGATGATAAGATTTCAAAAAACTCCCTCGTGCCTAACTTTTTCCATTTCTAATGAGAGATGAATTTTTTAAAAATTCCCTCTCCTCTCTTTGCACTTACTAGTCTCAACCAAACCTCTGTACTGATAAGATCCAAACTCTTATCCAAATAAAAACAGATGCTATCTATAGATCACAATGAGAGAGGACAAACACTACATCCTATCTTCATGCCTGTAGAGATGTCGCCCACGCAAGTACGTACGTAGCAAAGGAATCTTAACAGGCACGAGAACACTACGACTGCCTATGTTGCATATCACAACATGCGGGTATGTGACATCCTCTGCCACTCACCCAGTGATTACATAAAGTGCAAGTGTTATATGTGATCCGATGTCCCCTGCAGAGTAGTTAACTTCCGACCACTACACGCTTGGTGATGAAACAGTCACCACCATCTGTACACTACAACACGTAAGGATGTTCAGGAGATAGGATTAGGAGTGGTGTGAAGCAGTTCACTTAGTTGTCACCCGAGAACCTGAAATGGGGGCCACAGCCGCAGAGCTAGAGCCTCGTCACCTTCATGACATCCTCCCTTGCTGCTGTTTTGAAAGCTGTCCCTGTTGCCGTTTCTACTACTGTGGTTATGCTGGTCAGCAGTATCATTGCATCCTTTATCCCCTTCATCTTCATCCTTTCCTAGAATCTGCACCATCAAAAGCCACAGCATTAATGTGTAAACTTAATGCAACCGGAAAACTGAAAACAATGTGTGGACAGCAGGAAGATAGATATTTTGTTCATTTTGTACCTGTTGTAGCTTCCTCCTCTCCTGCAAGAGTCTCCTCTCCTGTTTGGGAATTACAAAGTCAAACCAAACGTGAGTGAACTCTAGGGAGAGGGAAAACCATTTAAGGCTGTTTGGACTTGTTGTAAAATGGTGGAATCCAGTGCTTCTAAGTTCGGAAATCACTAGAAACAAAACCCTTGGTTCTAGTCTATGGTGCTTTTTTATTGAAGACCAAAATAAAGGAAACCTTCATAAAATGGTTCTTCCGGACGTAGTTTTTTCATGTTCCTCTTATACTGATACAAAAAGTGAAAAAAAAAACCCTGCGGAGTGAAAACTTAGGACCATCGGAGTTTTACATCAATGCAATCTACACCTTGAGCTTACGTGAAGACTCGGAAAGGGGGACTGGCTTTAATGACAAATTTAGATATGCAACTTTTAACTGCATTTTCTTGAAACTCATGACATATAGTTCATAATTGTTCACCACTTAGTAAAGAATGTGGGAGTTCTGAGGTCATAATACATTAGAGATTCGGCTATTAAGGCTCATCCCACCACACTGCTATTCTCAGTTACTTATGAGAGGTCTGTGCTGGAAAGCAATCAGTATACCCCAATCGAGTTTGCTGCCTCACGACCTATAGCCTTTTGTCAATATTCTAAAACATGGATTTTGGAACTAGCCCAGTTCAGGCAGTTCCAGTGTGAGTTCCTGTCCAGAGCAGGAATGGGCCAGTTCCAACGTAGGACAGCTGGTTCTGAGCAGTAACCAAAGAAGTTGGAAAGACACTTGAATATTATGATGCCATCTTCTCTTGTCCCCCAAGTGATCTTTATCATTGTTCTAAATGTAGGTAGTTTTTTTTTTCTTTTTTTTGAATGTGGATGGTACTACTCGTATTATAAAGTAAAATGTGCATGTACAAGTAATCAGAAGACAAAAAGTGAAACAAAAAAGGCCCTACATAAAACAGTAAGGTGGTGAAGCTCTACACCAACCCTCCCTTAGAAAAAAAGGAGTTACAATTGTCCACATTACACGATACCCGAGTCCACTCTCTAACTTTGTTACAAACAAAAGAGAAGAATGCTAAGGGGTAGTAGCCTCCCTTCTAAAAATCTTCTTGTTGCTTTCCATCCAAAGGGTTCAACGGTCGCATGAAGAATCAGCGACTATACTAAGCGATCTGCAAAGGGTCACCCTTCCCCCATAGGAGAGAACTTTTCCTCCTATACACCTTGACCCAACTAATGGCATATCCTCCCCTCCTAAAAATCTTGCTGTTGCTTTCTTCTGGCTTGGTACTGGAACCCTAAGAGGGGAGGATATGCCATTAGTTGGGTCAAGGTGTATAGGAGGAAAGAGAATGGAGGCTTGAGGTTGAAGAATATGAGCTCATTTAATCAAGCCCGCCTCACTAAGTGGCTTGGAAACTGGTTACATCTAATTTAGGATTGTGATGGGAAGTCATTTCCCAGAACTATTATGACAACCCTAGATTGTGGGGGGTGTCCCTCCATACCACCTACAATGTTTCTTGGGTCTGGAGGGGCAGTCTACAGAGCTCTGATATCTTCTTGGTTGCCTCCTAGTCCTAGGTCCAAGTTGGTGATGGCAACCCTTGCCTCTTTCCCTCTATACACCTTGACCCAACTAATGGCATATCATCCCCTTTCTCACCATAGTTCTAGGGATCTTGAAAATGGACAGACAATGAATGGGGAGAGTATCAAGAACCATCTGCAAAGGGTCACCCTTCCTCTGTAGGAGAGAACTTTTCCTTTCTACTTGGCCAGCCTATTCTCAAATCTCTGCACAATAGTATCCCAATCCCTACATAAAAGAGCTCCTAGGTTAAGTGGCACCCGAAGGTGGATGATGGGGAATTATCCTCTACGACAACCTAAAATATGACTAGCACTCCTCAATTTCCTCTCTCCCATATTTATGCGATAAGCTAGCTCTTCTGGAAATTGACTTTCAGCCTTGTCACTTATTTAAGTATCTCAAGCATGAGTCTCGCCACAAAAAGCTGCCCCCCCTCCTTTGAGAAGAATAAGTATGGTGTCATCAGTGTATTGGAGATGTGATATAACCCTTCCTAGCTATATAACTTGGAAGCCTTTGATAAGGCCCAACTGGCCCTACTTTCTCTCACAGTCTACTTTAAATATATGCTACCAAAATAAAAAGAAGAGGTGACAATGGATCGTCTTGGCAAAGGCCTCTCACACTATAGAAGAAAGTGTAGGACTTCCATTGACAAGCACTGCAAAAGTGGCTGATGAAACACATTCCCTAATCCAAGAGGTCCACCTATCACTAAAACCCATCCTGTTGAGAACTTATAAGAGACACTCCCAACTAACCTGTCATAAGCTTTCTCAAGATCCAACTTCAATACAAGCCCCTTTCTCTAATGAAGTTTTATAGAGTGTAACCCCTCATGCGCCACGAGGAAGTTCTCCTGAATGTGTCTACTTTTGATGAAGGTATTGCAGTTGCAACTTATCACGCCTGTTCACCACCTTCTCCACTCTTGAAGCCAAAGCGTTGGTGATGATCTTCTAGTATATAGATATTGTTCAGTAGACTGATAAGCCTGTAATACTTCAAGCAGTTAGCACCCTCCTTATTGGGGCTCAATACAACAAAAGACCTATTGATACCCCTAAGATGAGCTATATATAGTACACTAAAGTTCTAACAGTGCCTGCATGATGTAAACTTCGACTATGTCCCAATAGTGTTGGAACTTGGAAGAGTAGGTAACCATCCAGGCCTGGGGTTTGTCACCTACGATATGAAGGACCAAC
Source organism: Zantedeschia hybrid cultivar (assembly GCA_030544215.1). Classification (NCBI taxonomy): domain Eukaryota; kingdom Viridiplantae; phylum Streptophyta; class Magnoliopsida; order Alismatales; family Araceae; genus Zantedeschia; species Zantedeschia hybrid cultivar. The sequence goes on along the minus strand of JARZZO010000002.1, from coordinate 54,650,748 downwards.
GTAGCTAGCTCAGAAATTACACCTAACTGGGACCAATGTAGCCAGCTCAGTGATTGAGCTCTATCTCCCCTCTAGTACCTATTCTGCCTAAATACATATCCGCCTCCCCTACTAAATAGATCTTGACATGCCTATAATCGTTATTATTGGCACCATCGACTTCTCCTCTATTGCATCCAATACCCAGACCTTGGAGAAGAATGGAACAAAATATTCAACATGATAGCCACATGCAACTCCTTTATTGTGATCACTGGGAGCCTCAATACTATCTCATTCCTAACTTGATGATCTCAAACATCATGATCACCTTAATCAACAAGCAGCCTCTCCTTAGAAATAGGCTCCTCTTCTTCCTCTTCACTCTATGCTTCCTCAAATAAAGATTCTTTGAAGATCTTTAAAGATTCTTTGAAGATCTTTTTCTTGTCATGCTTTGGTAGGCTGTGGGATGATATACATGAAATGCCCATTCCTCCCTATTTGCTACACCTGGTTCAATAACAGATTTAGATGGCCGAATCACTGGTATATATGATCCTGCATTGTTACATGGCTGAGATAAAGAATGCTAATGTGGAATATAAAACTACAGGTAAAAGCATGAAGTTCAGTTGAACTGGATTGGAACAGAGTAAAACCAGCCTGGTTCCGATAGTGAGGAAACACCCAAAACCGGCTGGTTCTTACTCAAAACTGGGGCTAGAACTAGAATCCGAACTGGAACTGGCCAAGATTCCAAGGTTGGTCTGGTTCCCACTTTTACTTCCTCAAGTAGAAACAAAAACTTGCCCAACATCCTTTTTGGCCGCCTAACGCGTCTTAGGCTCCTAAAATCAGCATAAAATGTAAAATCATCTAACTTTCCCTCTGCTCATGCATATTTTTGTAGGGTCAAAGAGTGCCTGGTCCAATTCAGCCCTTGTTTTTGCCCATGCATTCAGATAGTACATCTCATCAAGATCATCTAGAGATCAATCCCTCAAGCTGCACCGCTTCTATGTCAACTCCTCATTGCTTGGGAATGTTTGTCTCCAGTAACCTCCTCTGATTGACCTAGTCTTGTTGCCTCCTCTAGTTATTCACTTCCTCTGACACTCTTTCTCATTTCCTTCTCAATTTTTCTCCTCCTTTCTTTCCACTTTTACTTCTCCTTCCCTAAGGGTGGATCAGGGATTTTTTGATGGCATACAATGGTCTTGGCAGTTGGATTGGAAGTGAATGGAGATCCTAGAAGCAAGATAAGCTGATGGGGGAGGGGAAGGGGAGATAGTGCTGCTGCACCTCCTTTCTTCTCACATTTGCTTCTGCAAACCAGCTGGCTTGTACAGCCAGTTCGGTTGATTTCCAGCCAGTTCTGTCATTTTTATTTAAGAAGTAATTACCTATAGATGTTAGTCAGTTCCAACCAGGAAACCAAGAAAAGCGGACTGGTTCCACCTTGTTCTAATCCTATTTACTAATTCCAATTCTAACCAGGCAGTTTGTAAATTTTCATATAATGTCATATATGACCAATTGCCATCCTCCACCAGACACATGTTAATGACTACTTTGGTTAACTGTTAGGGTTGGCAAAAGTCTAAAATCTCCACAAGAAAATGAGAGAGGGAGAAGGCTTCTGTTGTTGGCAACACCCCCCCCCCCCCCAAGCAGCTAGCAGCTACTGCCATTGATGCCTGCTGGCAATCATCTGCTACTGGTAGCTGATGCTTAAGGGGGAAGGGAAGATAATGGAAAAGAGCGGATGCATTATTTTCATCCAAATACAAAGTGCAAAGATTGCACGGAATATTCTGAGCTTATTCTCTCAGATCTGATGGGGGTTGTCCATATGTGTGTGTATAACACTATATTCTCCCAATACGGTTTCTAGGCAAACGCCATCCAAGAGCTATATGCAAAAGACCCTTTCTAAAACCATGCCCCAAGTCTCATAGTAATGGTAAGTTTCACATTTTTTTATTGGTAAATTTCATATTTTTAAGTTTCCTTCTTAGAGATGAGATAGCCCATGACTAAATTGTAAAGGCAACAAGCAGCATCGCCATGGCCTTTTGGCATATATAAAGATCTGCTGAAATTTGTAACACAAACTTCCATTGCCATCAGCCTTTTGTCTGCATTTTTCCAGAAAAAATTGCAAATGCAATTGCTAAAGGATATACCTCTTGAAGCCTACTATACAAAAAAAAAAGAAACTAGTACAAATGTACAACTAACTCATGAATCTGTTGTTACATTTTGGATTATCTAGACCATGCACTCTGATCTGTGTAGTAAATTTTGAACTTCATGCACTTTTGTTAGTCAATACATAAAATCACCTTGGCTTACACTTTCTGCATTAGATCTGTGATTGAATGTATATTGTAGAATACACTATTCATGCGAAAACTTAAATAAAAGTTCTTACCCTTCCTCGAAGCTGCTTAAGTGAATCCATCAACAGTTTCATCTGCATGTCATAGTATCATTCATCAAAAGTCTTTCCTTCATATGAACCAAATGTCCATTGCAATATTAACCCTGTTCAGAGATGCTTACAGAAGCAGTGCCCTAGTACATAAACAGCTGTTAAATGCTTACATGATATACATTAGCAAATGATCAAGGATGCCTTGATATTTTGTTAGTTAAAGATGAACATAATTGCTATAAAAAGCTCTTATGAGTGTATATCACTATTTCTACAATACTACGCAGAGATACCTGGAATTCATAAGATCTAGTGATGAGTTTGCTTGCTTTATTTATCAGCCTTCATTTTGTTAGTAAGTGTTTGGTTATGTTCTATCAATTTGGATATTCATTCATTAGTAAAATGTATTATCCTAACAACTTGAATACAATTCTGAACCACTATTAAAAACATTAGCGTTGAGGAGTCCCAAGACTTATTTTCTTATTGTTTTTCTGCTTTTAACTCTCTCTTTCCCCTTTAACTGCTCTCTTCCATGTTCCTCCAATATTAATTTCAATATTAATAGTATATCTCAAAAATATCAATTTCAAAACTAATATTGTATCAAAACTAACACTCTAACCAAATAGGGCATAAGATGTAAGGAAGGCTTCCCTATGTTATAACTTATGTCCTTGTGGCTGGTGCTTTTCTAATAGGTTCCAAGGAGCGTGCAGGTTGTAAGATCAATATTCTCTTTAAGGACAATATATCAGGTTCTCGATTTGCTGGGGTACATCTCTGAGTCTGTTGTTAGATGAAAAGAAGCTAAAAGTCAATTTCAACTGTGAGCAGTGAATGGAATCCAAATGCGATATTCCAAGTTGTCTTTGAAAAAACTTGTTTTTGGATGTTGAAATTTGTTTCTGGTAGCTTCTTAAAATGGAAAAAGATTTTCTCATCAGTAATCAGAATTTGTGACAGATTTTTCTGCATTCATGATTCCCAAGACAAATTGAAAGATTAAATATTTTAACTTTTTAGTATAAAATATGGTCTACATTGATAGGTTTCTCATCCAACTATTAAACTAAAGGTAAAATTAGATATGTGGTAGATTTGATAATCATTTCCAATGTTTATAAAAATGGGAAATGAAAATGGAACAGGGGCTACTATATCTATTTTAATTTGGATACAAATTAGAAGCTGTAAACATTATCAGAATCCAGAATTGGAAGTAGCTGACTGCAATCTGTTCACTCCCCTAGTTGCAATTGTTATAGAACAAAGGACTAGGCTATTATAAGCAAATAGTTAGTATCATTTCACACAGAATTTTCAGAGGTATACCCAAGAGAATTGGTTTAACTGAAAGAATGTCCTTTTGGTTGGGACATGGACATATAGGAAGGAGGCTATAAGCTCTATTGCTGATCAAAAAATAGTGCAATGGACACGTGGAGCAGAAGAGATAGGGAACATTGAACTATTTGTTGCATTTTTTGGGTTTAAGAATCTTATAGCATTAAATTTATTGTGAAATCATACAAACATATAGCTGGACTAAGGCACTCCTGCAGGACATGTTTCTAAACATTTCTATTCCACAAAAGGAGCGGATTCTAAAGTTAACAATTGCAATGTTGACTCATCTATCTTCACTTATCAATAATATTTTTGGAGGATAAGTTCTGTTGATAGTAAGGGTAGAAAGGAAACCATCTTAGAAGATAATTTTGTTAATTGATAAATGTGACTGGATAAAAGTTCTGAGAAACTTTCAACAAAAGACATAAGACAAGGCTAAAAGTTAGATAATGACTGAGCAGGTCCCGCCATAGAATTTATGGATCATCATAGGATTTTCTGATCCAATTAGCAGCTGAGGCAAGAAAAGAAAAACCATTATTGTTGAAAAGGATCAGCCAAACACAGGGTGAAACAGGCAGATTCCAATTGGCAATGAGTCGCCCAATTGATTCTTACTAGGGTAAACTATTCTCGTCTGGATCACCCACAATCTGAGCCTGATAGTGATAGGAGACGAGGATTGGTCAGGATCCAATAGAATCAAACCAAGAATCTAAAACAAAGGGGAATATCATGCGAACTACAGCCAAGAAAGAGTCCATGAATAAGAACTCCAAAGAATAATGACCAAGAGACAAAGAACAAAGATCAAAATATGACAATCGATGAAAGATGGCCTTATAATGAAAGATGCCAGAACTTGTGATTGTTTTAATGACTTTCAGTGACTTCCACAAATTGATGGTTTTCCTGATATACTTGTGGTTTTGTGATTTGAGTACTATTGCATGAAATAAAACATACATGACTTGGTCTATTTCTTTTATGAGTAAGTAAGTGAATATATTAAGGGTCCAAGTGGAGTATAGACAACCCCTACTGAGTTATCCTTTTTATTTAAATGTTTTTAGGTTCTGAGCTTGAGTAACTACAACAATAGGTTAACATCAAACAACTCAAAATTTTCTCTCTCAAGTATAGACAGCTACATTTTTTTAATGGGAATATGAACCCTTGTTTTTCCTCTTCTTTCTTTGGTCTTTCTGTGTAGCCTATTTCATGTTATTTCAGGTTTGTGCAACTATGAGAGGTCTAAGCAAGGACTGGGGACCGTGATGAAGATGACCATCAAGAAAGTTGTTAAGTGAACAAATATAAAGGTGTGCTGACAGTTAGCCAATCATGACTCATAAATGGACCTGGGTATAAGTGCGAGAGTGATTGGAAATGGGGGTTTAAAAAATAAAAGAACCTAATCCTTCTTTCTCTTGTTACGTGATGGCGAGGACAGAAAGTAGAAGTGGAGGAAGAAAGTGCAGAAAGGAAATGGGGAAAGAAGAGGAAAGAAACAAGGCACCAGTGAGAAAAACCTCCCCTATGGAAGAAACCAACAGGCAGAAAGTGACGAACGAAAGATAGGTGACGAAGGAAGAGGTGGACCTGTTGAGACACGATGTCATTCCTGAGGGCATGTATAAGGGTAGTGACTCGAGGATACCTAACAGCGGCATCTCTCTCTCTGTTTGCTGGACAAGAGGGCCTAAAGATGGACTGGACAAGAGTGGAAATAGATGGTGACAATGGCAAGGTAAGCGATGAATGATGAAGAGAGGTAGGAAGAAATCTCTCTCTTTTGTTTTTCTTCAAACGTGGCCAAAAGGCCACAAGTAGTATAAAAAGAGAATAAAGAGTACATATGATAATCACAAAGCCCAGTAAAATCAGAAAAAGGGTGTGCAAAGCTACTGAGACAGTAGCCCAACAAAAGGACACAGCCAAAAAGAGAACCCAAAAGAAATCCCATTAGAACCCCTTTACAAAAGGAAGGCTTTCCAGTTGCACATCGATAATAGAAGCCTAGATTCAGTACATAAGTTCTTATGGCAGCTGGAACTCCAATTGTTAATGAGGTGGATAGAGTAATGAAGTTGAAAGGAGACTAGAAAACATGTTTGAAGCATCTGGATTGCGCTCCTTCCTAGTAGCCCAAAGAAGTGAAGAATTTCCCCCAAAAGCACATATAATCCAATCAGTCATCATTCTTGCAATTATTGAGACCTTCCCACATTGGTATCAGATCGGAGAGTGAATGTGAGCGAACACATTCCAACCATGGAATTCCGGGTCGGATCGGGTCCCAAGATTGGGACCCGCTGATCTTATCCGATCTGGATTCGGCCATATCACCGATCCTAATGAAGGCTGGCCGGTCTGGATCGGCCCCATTAAAAAATAAGAAAAAAATCAGAAAAAATTGTATACATATTATTTAATGAATGTACAATAAAAATGAATGCAATTCATGCACATCCAAAAAAATAAAGATTAAAGACAAATAAGTCGCTAATAATTATTGTTGTGCATTAATTAAAAAAGACATTATGAAGTATTTTATATGAAATTAATAAAAAATACCTTAGAAAGATCACATTTGTGATCTTTTATCATCCGGCTCATAAGTTTGAGCTGGCAGGCCATAATTTGCCGACATATATGCTGGATATCCATAGTTAAACAAGGAGCTAGCGAGGTCTTTGAATCCCTTTTGAATACCTCGAGATGTGTAAGTTTGCTAGCTTGAACTTTCTCCTGACTGTGTGGAGGGATATAAATGCCATACTAGATAGGTGGAGGTCCATAATACCCTTTAGTAGTGTTGCTGATGTCTGAATACGGTAGCATAAGGGAGTGAAAAATGGGAGGATAAGAAGATGTATGTTCCCATGGGGGCCAATCATACACTGCCTGTCTCTGTTGGCCTTCAAATCCCTTTTGTTGTCCTTATCTTTAGCCTTGAGTCCCTTCATAATGACTTGGAGGTGCAGAGTAATCTTCATATCCCGAGTAACTACTCCCAAGTCCGAAACCTCTTGATAGTCCAGCAGCAGCAGCAGTACCATCACCATCTCCATCATCATCATCATCATCATCATCATCATCCTGAGTGGAGTCATCACTCCCCACTTGACTTGTTTTCCTCAGCCGCCTTCTTCTATGTCTGTAGGTTTGTCTCTCTGCCTTGTACATGTTGGCCAAGTGAAGTGGTAAAATCGGGGTGTCCTCAAGTGTCTCTCCAGTCTTTTGAACTCTAGCTGTGTCTCTCCCTTGTTCTTTTTCCGATGGGTCTACTCGTTGTTTAGACTTTCATTTTGATTGTTTTTTCTTTTTGCTGTTAGATAACTGTAATGAAGCTCTCGCTAGCTCTTTATCCTTTCTTTTATGTGGATCCACCTGAGTAGCTGATCTCATGAGTGTTGGCTGAGAGGCAGAAGTTCTAGCAGTGTTTGGTAGTGTGACTGACTTTCGACGCCTCTGAAGAAAAGGTGCACCTCCTTCGTCTGTTGCCTGAAATTCAAGATCTCGAGCAACTACTCTATCTAATTCACCTTCTGCCCAACTCCGATCCTGAGGATCAAACTCAGGCTGAGCATCTCTGTCTGCTCTGCTCTCTACCCAAGAATGCAATTGGTATTCTTCATCCAATAGTTCATCAACATTAATCTGATGTATAGGCTCATCAACTGGTCTACCAGCAAACTCTATGAATCTCTATCGTTCAAGCCTTTGTCTTTCTTGAATCTGCTTGATCTTTAGGCGTATGTTGTAGTAATAGTACACCAACTTCTTTAGCCTAGAAACACCCAATATGTTACGAACTTTCGTGTGAATGGGACTGAATGTACTCTAGTTTCTTTCATACTGACTGGAAGAAGTGGTTTGACTGAGCACTCTCACTGCAACATAAGCCAAAGGGTTTGTGGCAGCTTGTCTATAATTAATCTGGGTCCACCATTCAGCTGTTGTAAAAAAAAAAAAAAAGACGACGATATTAATAATGAATGGTCGTAATTCATTAATTGAGCATTTGGCTATTTATTATGTTCTGGAGTTGTCCTCATTACTGTAATCCTAATGTCCTCATCTCCATAAATGTCAATCTTCAATTTAAATCTCTCCATCTATAAAATAAATGTAAATGACATAAGTTAATGATAGAAGACTAGATTTTCATAAACTCCTACTTTGTATGTTACTTCTGCTAAGGCATCTATCCTTTTATTCATATTCCTTGCTATTCTAGTAATCACATTATATGCCTCAAAGGAGTTCTCCATCATTATGTACGCTCTTACCATACTGATACCTTGGGTTGAAAAAATATCATGCATTTAAATTAAGGTTCATAGTTATCAAAATAAATGTCATTAACATTAATCAAATAAAATCAAGTGGAAAAGATCAAGAATTAACCAGCAGCATGAAGATCATGATAGAGAGTCGAATCAACGTCCACATGAAGATCCTTAACCATTATATCCTCCAAATCTGCACGGACCAAGCAACTCTACAGCCTCCGAAGTTTATCATCCTCGTAACAGATTTTGTTGAAAATTACCCCTCCCACTCCCAGCGCGGAAGCCTCCCGTCTCTCTCATCAGCAGAAATCTGAACAACTGATGATGTTGAGCATTTCTAGAAATTCTGAGAGCTTCTCATCAATCTAGGTTCTCCTAAAAATGGAGTTCCCAGCTGTCCTTAGAACCTTCCTGTAACATCTCATTGATAAGTATTACTTTTAGAAACTCCCAGCTGTCCTTAGAACCTTCCTGTAACATCTCATTGATAAGTATTACTTTTAGATGTAGAGAGTTAGAAGAGCCTAGGGAAACATGTGTTCAAGTTTTTTTTTTTTTTTTTTTTGGGGGGGGGGGGTGTCATACAGCCAAGAAACAGTCCAAAACTTGGTGTCCTTTCCATCTCCCAAACTTAAGGAAGATGCGAGGTTAACAAAATTCTTACAATCAAAGATGGATTTCCATATGTAAGATATTCTACTCCTGCTGGTGTGATTTTCCCACATGCTGCAGCGTGAATATTTCTCTCTCGCAATTGGCTTCCATAAAGGATTCCTGTTATCACCCAATATCCACATTCATTTGTAAGCAAAGCAGTATTCATAATATCCCTGGGAACCAGAACTTCTCCACCCTCAATCTTTTGTCTACATACCCTTTTCCAGCTAATCAGATTAAATATTCTTTGATCCGGACACTTACCTTTCCAGAAAAAGTTTCGCCTTACAGTTTCAATTCTTATCACTATAGTTTTGGGCATCTTGAAGATTGAGAGGTAACAAAGAGCCAGAGAGAATAAACCAGTGTTAGATAGAATCCATCTGCCACCATCCGATAAAGTTTAGAATTCCAACCTGCTAGTTTGTTGTCAATTTTTTTACGAATAGAACTCTTCAGCTAATTTTATGGGACCATCAGAGTGAGGAAGACCCAAAATATTTGATGGGAAAGCAGCCGAATTGCAATGAAAGATGCCTTGTACAGCTGACCTTAACATTGCACAGCCACAATGACCTGCTAGCTCATTCTTGGAAAAATTTATCAGACCTGAAGTGTCCTCACTGTTCAATGGGTTCGAGAAGAATCTTAATATACTTAATGCTATCAATCTTTAAAGGTGAATATATCAAACTTCATCAGCAAACTGCAGATGGGACATATCAATGTTATCCTTCCCACATAAACACCTTTCATTAGTCCACCTTGTTTCGCTCTGTTCCATATCATGCTGAATACTTGACTAATGAGAAGGAAGAAAAAGGGGAGACAATGGATCACCTTGTCTTAGTCTCTTAGACCTCTAGAACTGGCAAAAAAACCACAAGGCTCGCCATTGATAAAAAACAGAGAATCTGGCAGTGGAGATCCAAGAATTGATCCAGGTTATCTAGGTGTTATTAGAACCCATTGCGTGCATATGCACAACCCTAAAAAGGCATGTCCGGCTAACTCCGTCAAAGGCCTCTTCAAAGTCAAGTTTGAGGGTCAGAAACTCCTTTTTTTTTCAGCTTCAAATCATGAATGGTTTCAGAGACGCAGGGTTCAGCCCTTTTTTTTCCTTTTCTCTGTGATTAATGAAGGAAGATGACAATTGGAGTGTAGAAGGAACCAAAGGAGAGGATGAAGAGGAAAAAGGAGGAGATGGCATATTTGCAGGGACAAAAAGGAACCCAAGGGATAAAGAATTAAATACAGAACCTGAAAATGAAGATAACGACTTCATGGCACACTACCCTTAAAAAAAATATGGCCTCAAGAGTGAAGACGCATAGGTCACACTGAAGAAGAACAGCCTCACACCAGATGTTTCATGCCGGAAATTGGTCAGTCTCACACCATTACTCATGGAGGAAGAAAGCATCAGAGCCGCATGAAAAGATCAATTTTTCAGCAAGCAATCTTCATTGTGGAGATGCCTCTTTTTCCTCAAAATGAGAGATCCATGGATTGGGATTGTAATGCATATAGGTATAAATGGTCCAATGGGAGCAATAATTCCCATAATAACATTACAATTATACCAATTTTTCCCATGGAACTCCAGTTAACACACAAAGTTATCCCTCGTATATAAAGAAAAGATGCATGTCTTGATGTAAAGAAAATGACATAAAGGTCCTCATACACTGTCTCTAATAAAATAAAATAAAGTGATAACTTGCTATGGATCAAATGCAACATCTATGTGATCCACATCCATCAAGTGGCTGCAACACATACATCATACGTGCATCCACTGTAAATGGCGTTCTCGTTCCTGCATCACCGGGCATGCAACTATATGGCGAATTTCCACTCTTTCATGATGTTACGAGGGAACTTGCCTCAAGTTTTTTCAATCTCTTCTCAGATATCCTCGATAATTCTAGAGGGAATATTTTCAATAGCTTCACTTGTATTAAAAAAAAATTGTATTGACTTATCTGTGTATTTATTTTTAAGATGTCCAGACAGCATAATTGATCAAACACAATGACCTGTCATTATGACTGCATCTCAATTGTGCAAATTTGAACATTGTTTCACCAAAACTTACCTTTCTATCTCTAACTTGCTTCAATGCTCCACCCAACTGTTCTAGAAGTCCTTCCAACTCAGGTGCTGGTAACTTCACAGTGCACTCTCCATCAGATAATCTACAAAATATTTGCTTTCTCAGAGTACGAAATATATATATATATATATATATATATATATATATATATATATATATATATATATATATATATATATATATATATATATATATATATATATATATATATATATATATATATATATATATATATATATATATATATATATATATATATATATATATATACATATCATTCAGAAATAGAAGTTTAGTCCTTACCTTCTAGCAACTTCCAATAGTTCAGGGTTCAACTTTTGACAGGCAAATTCTTTAGAATGCTTCTGGGAGACAGATCATGTCAGTGAATGTACGGCAAAATTTCAAGACAAAAATGACTATAGATTCTTTCTTGGTTCCATTTCAAGGGAAGACGTTGTATTTCCATCCATGGAGGTTGTATAACTTTGTCAAAGAGTAGTGCTCAATTAAATTAGCATGTCTTTTCCATTATTTACTTATAGTGCTCAATCAAATTAGCATATATTTCCTATTATTTAATTCCCAGACTTTTGTATTTACTATTTAGTTCACCTTAAGTTATTAGTGACTACACTACGCACTATACATGTATATATTGATGGGGATCCAGGGCCAGCATATCAACATGCCCAACGTGTTACACACGAGGAAGGGCGTCTACTACTGTGGAGAGTTGCTCTAGCTTTGTTATGACTCAAAGACTCACCAGAGCCTATCTGATGCATAGCTTACTTTTAGACGAGTCCATAGATAGTTTGGCCCATTTGAAGCCCATTTAGTAGATTTTCTATTTTCTATATTTTAGGTGTGATTTTCCATTTTTAGGGATTTTAAGTGTGAATTTTCATAATATTTATCTAATTAGGGGTATTTTAGTCAAGAGTCAAGTTTTCTAATTAGGGGTCCTTATGGTTTGTTTTCTGTTTAAATAGTGCTATAACAGTCTTTTCAAATTAATAATAACTTTTACTACGAATTTCTACTATTTTCTTGAGTTTTTCTCTGAGACGGAGAAGATGATCCTGAGATGGGGTTGAAAATGATCCACGCCATACTGTTGTTCTGTCCTACCTCCGTCACCGTCGTAGCTACAATGCCCCTGCCACCGCTGGCCGCTCCTTACCCTTCCTCTCTCTCTCTCCCCCTCTCTCTCTCTTCTTCTTTCTCTTCCTCTCTATACCTGGTTATATGGTGAACAATAACCACAATTATTGTTCATGGTGAACGTTACCTACGTACTATTCACGTGAACACTGCTGCCACTCCCCTCCAACTTGCTTCTCTCTTGCACTCTCCCTATTATGCGAAATAGGGTGGGAAGCCCTGCCAGCAGTCTGTGTGCCTCGGTCCATTATGCCAGGCAGTGCACTAAGAACACAAGCACACCGCCCTTATTTCGGGCACTCTGTGTTCTGTTCGATGTGCCGAATGCATCACCAACTTCCTTACAACAAGACCGACTTCATTTAGCACCCCCAACGACTTTTGAGTACGTTTTTCGAGTTCCACACTAATCACCTCGATTTACGTGCTCTCTTCTTAGCGCACTAGGTACAATCTATTGCCATGTCTTCTCCACCTTTTGCCTTACAACAAAGCTCTACCCAATAAAGCATGTGCCTTAATGGTTTTGAATGAAATGGAGTATGAAAACTTTATTTCTCACCCCATCCTTGATTCATTGTCGAAGATTGGGGAACGAGCTTTTGTCAAGTTTTATCAGCGATATATGGGGATTAGTTCGTCGAAGGTTATTACCTATATCGATGGAGCTATTGACTTACGGGATTCTTGCATCTATCTAGGAAGGGACTGGATAGAGGAAAGACATGCCATCATATATCTTGATTGACAATTCTGTACTCTCCAACTGCCTCACTTGAAAGGGAAGTACAATCAAGTATCCTTCAAGTGCGCAAAGCCCCAACCTGAGGATGCAAGCAAGGTGGTGAAGTTTGATGCCGAGTTGATAGCCATCCTTGTAGCTTCAGCAGTGGTGGTCTCTCTTCCTTCACCTGACCCACATGCGTAGGATCAGACTATTATGATTGCAGCTAGTCTTCATTTATTGGAGGAGCCCTTTATTGACAGCACAAGCGATATGGATTCATTGCTTTCCAATGCTTGGGATCATGATTTACTTACAACATCCCATTTGGATTTGATTCATAGTACATCTTTAAAGTCGACTCATTGCTTGTGGTTAATCCTGCTTCGTTGATTGCTTAGGATACCGCATTATTTGTTAAGTCATGACTCCACTTGATATATGATGAAGTGTTCAAGGTAGAGTTGTCATTGCCTATTACTGGCGATTGATTTGGCATTGTTGCATATGATCGAATACTTGTGTTCAATGCAACTTTTGGTGATTTTGACATAATATGGTGCAATGTTGAGGCACACTTTTCACATTGATTTGAGGCTCTTCTCCACATGATGACTCCTATATTATCAGTCTTATTTCCTGACTTTGCTGTTGTCATCATCTCACAATGCATATTGCCACATTTCAAAACTCGAGGATGAGTTTTATCGAATTGAGAAAGAATGACGGGGATCCAGGACTAGCACATCAATATCTCTAACGTATTACACATGAGGGAGCGCGTCTACCATCCTCGGAGAGCTGTTCCAGCTTCATTGTGGCTCAGAGACTCACCAAAGCCCATTTATGTATAGTTTATTTTTATACGAGTCCATAGTAGATTTTTTATTTTTTTGGATTTTAGGTGTGATTTTCTATTTTTAGAGATTTTAATGCGAATTTTCTAAATATTTATCTAATTAGAGGTATTTTAGTCTAGAGTCAAGTTTAAGGAGTCTTTAGGGTTTGTTTTCTATTTAAATAGTGTTACAATATTCTTTTTAAATTAATAATAAATTTTACTACAAATTTCAGCTATTTGTTGAGTTTTTCTTTGAGACGAAGAAGACGACCTTGAAAAGGTATAGGAAAAGCCCTGACACGGGGCCAGGTGAGACGCTCGAGGATTGCGGGGTGGACGCCTCTGATCGTTCCACATTATATATGTTGTATTATACTACTATAAGTATATGTGCACTAGCATTTGGATTAAATTAGTACTATGTATGAGCCGTATGATATAAGGATGTCAATGGTAACCGATAATCCAATTATTTGTATTGTTCATTAGTTTAATGGACAGCTCGCAGATGGTCCTTTTGTCCCCTATTACTTAACATATATGACTATTAAACCCACTTTTTTAACGGATACAAAAACAGAAGTCTTATTTTCAAAACTGCTATATACTACTATCTATAAATATATTATTATATTTTAATATTGTTAAATGTCTTATCATTTTCTTGTTTTGTTTTAAGGATATTATGGACTTTTAATTGAGAAGTTTATTTTAGTTTTATTTAGTTGTCTTGTTATTTTTATGCTATGTTATTAATGAAAAAACTTCAATTTGAGTGACTTGCTTCTCTCTTAAAGAATTATTTTTCATTTATATTTTGTTTCAAATGAACAATTTGTAGTAAATCTGTACTTCAAACTAGGCTTTCTTATGTTCTCCTTTTGGCCGTTAACTATCGGATAATATATTGATTACTACTCCTATTCAGATATTAAAATGCAGGTTTCGGATACACTCTTCCCCAATAATTATAGGATAGCTAACATATACAGTCTATTTTGTGGATGCAGAAATGGATAGTCCACTATCCGCACTATTTCCAACCACTGACATCCTTAGTATGATCTGCTTCTACCTTAATGAACTGCGATGTGTTTACTTGTTTTTCCTTCATGTGGAACCTGGTGTTGAAACTAATGTTCTGGGTTATCTTGAACTATATGCATGGCATTCCAATGTTTGTAAGCATAAGGCAAATGAGATTGTAACTGAAATGAGATGAGAGTAGGGGTACTGAACATTTTATAGTTCATAGTTCCTTTTTCCCTTTCGGGAGAAGTGGGAATTGGAGCAAAATTTAATTAGTTGTAGGTTCAATGGGAAAGTGAATGAATCCTGCTTCTACTTCTAGCATCCTACAAACTTTCATGCCATTGTCTACCATCTTAACTGGAATCATCAGCATTGCAACCCAACAATACCCTGCCTCCTTTTCTTTCTATGATCTCCAGTCAACTTTCACAAATGTGTGTCCCACTATTATCAAGCCTCATCTAGGTTTCTGTCACCATTAGTCTTTTCCATCAGACATCATGGCTTGCAATCATATCTACCTATTATCAAGGGCTCCTTTGACACTTCCAATATGTCATCAAGGCAAGTTTCCATCATCACCATGTTGTCTGACATAAAGAGCCCCTTCTTTAGGTTCCCCTCATCCCTAAAAAGATCCACCTTAAAGCGACAAAAATAATGACCAGCTTGCCTTATCTATAACCCTAACTCTAGCTCAAACAGAATGCTGATGTCGATCAAGTTCAAGTCATCATGTCAATTTATTGGCAAGGCCCACTACAATGGGGTTAATCAAGATAACACCTAGTTCAACCTGACATTTTTGTTACTTCAAATGATGAACAATACACAATAGAATAAAAAACATTGGCCACATATTTTTTTGAAGGTGGATAGTGACAAAATATTATAAAATTAAAAAAGAAAACCTGAGTACAACTATCATTATAGACACGCTAATTTTAACATCATTTTGAGAAAATTTCATGTCATATAATAATGCCTCAAAATGGTTTGATATTTAATCATTAGTTAACTTTTACTGAATTAATTGTCTAAATAATCATTGGGTCAGACAGACGACATTTAAGTTTATTAATAAAATTGATTTTAACTCAATTTTTTAATCAAATATGAAAAATTCTAAAAGACGTTGATCTATGTAGACGCCATTTAGGGTTTTATTCATATTTCGATTTTTAATTTGATTTTTAATTAATTTGTTAATAAACTAAAAGACGTCTGTCTTGCACGACGCCATTTAGCTTTCCTAATGTGATTCTGTTTCTTCTTCCCAATGTTTATCTTTATCTTAATTAAACTAAAAGACGTCTTTCATGGGCGACGCGTTTTAGTTAATTACAGATAATAATGAATTAGCCTGTATTTATCTGTTTCTTGGTTGGATTGGTTTCAAACTCTTTCATGTTAATCTATAAGTAACCGCGGATGCACGAACTTAAGTCTATAAATACCCAAGTCCTTGATCATTAAAAAGTTAGTGTGAAAATCTCAGAAGTTAGTGATAATCTTTGAAGAGAGTTAGTGAGAGTTAGTGGAAATCTTTGAAGAAAAATTCAAAAGAGAGACGACGTTTAAACTCTGAAGGAATTGAAGGATCGAGGTGCTACGACTACTTCCAGGAGTTTTGAAACAAACTTCATCTTCTCTTTGTCCTTTCTTCGTCCATTTAAGAACCAAGGCTTTCCAGGAGCCATCCAACTTAGTTTTTCCTAATTAATTTCTGCATATTTTTCTCTTGATTTCATCATATTTAGTTCATAATTCAACATTACACCACTTCATGCTACACACACAACACTAGCATATTCCTCCAACCCACATGTTAAGGGATTTTAAAGACCACAAAACAAGTGAGTTCATTTTGTTTGAGTTGCATGATTAGAATTATTATTGGAATAGATACTATCACCATTTAGTTCTTATTGTTTTATTTTTCTTTTATGCTATTCTTTGCAAGGTACAAAAGAAGATCAAAAGGAGGGAATCAATCTGGACGATCTTCAAAGCCCAATCAGCATTCAAAGTAAGAACAAAGTTAGAAGGGTTCTTTTTCTTCAGCTGGCTGAAGGGAAGGAATCAAGAACTTCAACATCTCCCACGTCTGAAATAGGTAAGCGATCAATCTGTCTTTTGAAACTTTTTCGTCAAAAGTTTCTGGCGATCACATAGTATTTTAATAGGTTTATTTGTCATATAATCAACAAATTTTCATGATAATCACACATCAAGATTTGAGCACTCATAGCTTTTTTGGCGAACATGGTGGGACTTGATCTCGCCATCTTTTAAATCTTTGTTCTTGCTTTTATCAATCGGGCACCCACGGTGCACCACTTGTGTCCTTCGGACACGCCTTCACCGATCGGTGAGTTTTTAGTTTAACTGTTATTCCCACGTGCACCACGTGCATACCTTTGTAGCAACATCTTGCCCTCCCATTTGATTGATTGAAGAGGTGTGATTATGATAAGAAGAATGTGTGGTTGATTGAATGTTTTAGTTGTTTACATGATAAATCATCCTGTTAAAAATTAAAATAAAAAAAAAGATTCGCATGAGTTGATTATTTACTGCTTTACCCTGTTAGTTTGAGGGAGAATTGACCAAAAAATTCCTTCATAATTATTGATTCTGCGACTTGAAAAGCGTCTAGGAACAACGACGCGTTTCATATCGCGTCGCCTTACGCCGACGCCTTTCAAGCACAATTTCTCTGATGTCTGTTGCTTGAGGTTCTGCGACAGAATAAGGTACTGGTTTGAATAGCGTCGAAGAACAACGATGCGATTCAGGCAGTCTCTTGTTTTGTTCTTTAATCCTAAGATTTCTGATTTGATTGCTATTACCCATTACACATTAAATATTAAAGGCCATCCCGACCACAAGTCATACGCACTGGGGCTAACCCCCTTTCTTATAGGAACACCTTTCTTGACGTCTTCACCTCTCTCTAATTGGGTCGGTCCCTCGATCAAACTAGAGTGGTTGACGTTTAAGACCTCCGTAAGTCCCTAAAATTAAGGTATTCCTCCTTGTTCATCGGGCTGGTTGTACCAATTGAAATCCTAATTAGATTTTCATGTCGTTGTGAAAAAAAGACTTAGAATATAACGGTGGAAATTGAATTGAAACTAGGATCCTACCCGTTGAGTGCATTTGTGGTTAACAGAATCCAAATAATTCAACAAGGAATTATAAAACAACGTTAAACATCCACTTGTTTGTCTAATCTCTGCACAACTTGTCTGCAAATCTTTGTTGAAAAATCTAATATCATGTTGCTTCGATCAGGTAGGGATTTGAGCATGGCTTCAGATGCTTTAGTCAACTACGAGGGAGATACTAATGCCCCTCTTGAATCTGATTATCACTATGAGAACGGGGGAGATGCTAATACCCTCCGTAATCCCCATTCTTACTCATTTCAACATAAGGGAAATTCTCAAATCGCTCCTCTTTCTGCTCATGAACAATATAATTTTGGCGTTGATCTTCCTCCGCATGTGCATACGGTCTCTAATCCTATCTTTGAAGGAGGCATGAACCCGAATGAGCCCTCATCTTTCAATCCCTCCGATCTAGTTAATGCTCTGGGAGTTCTGGCCTTCCATTTGGATTCTCAACAGCTCGAGGCAATCCAATCCATCTTAAAGGGGAACACGCCCGTGCAGTCTACTGAACCGAATCCTGTGGTTCCCCTTGCCGTTCCACAACCTCCTCCTCACTATACCTCCTTTATTCATCAGGCTATGGAAGGCCTTCAAATTTCAACTTCTCGGCCAGCTGGGCCACAATTGTCCTCCTCAAGGCAATCGATTAGACCGCCCACGCCAACTTATTAAAATGCCCTCGGACATGGCGGAAGCGCTGCCGGACCTCAACTCTATTGTCCCCCTTGTCCCGCATACTCTAGGCAGTAGGCCTATCATGTACCACCACCACCTCCTCCCCAGGCTGATCTAACAAC
Organism: Zantedeschia hybrid cultivar; assembly: GCA_030544215.1. Lineage (NCBI taxonomy): Eukaryota > Viridiplantae > Streptophyta > Magnoliopsida > Alismatales > Araceae > Zantedeschia > Zantedeschia hybrid cultivar. The sequence continues at coordinate 54,632,165 of JARZZO010000002.1, read as the reverse complement.
TCAAGCTCTGCTCGCGAAGATGGAGCGTATGGATGAACGGTTCAATAATCTTCAGAAGATGATGGGAGTTAAGGCTGCGCCTAAGATCAGTCTTCCTAGTCTGCCTGTGTTTCATTTGTCGCCCTTGGAAATGCCAGTGTACAGGAAATACAATGGTACTAGTAACCCCTTCACCCACCTGAAGGAGTTCATGTATGAATTATCCTTCTAGTAGAACGACAAGAGGTCGCTGGCATTCCTGTTCAGGAAATCGTTAGAGGGACTAGCCCTCGAGTGGTTCTTCTCGTTAGAATCGTTGGAGGTGGAAGATTACGGTATTGTATCCAGAAAATTTATTCAATGATACCAGGACAGAGTCGTACTGTCTCTGTCCATCATTGATCAAGTTGTTGAGAAAATGAAGCCCAATGAGGACTTCATCACATTTGCTGATAGATGGAGGAACATGGCGGAGAAGATTAAGGATTATATGTCCGAATTTGAACAAGTCAAGATGCTGATTTCCAATGCCACCCCCAATACAAGCTGGTCCTAACTTTGAACAACTTGACCAGCATGGCAGAACTTTATGAGAGGGCACGTTACTGTCAGAACGCATTCAAGGATGCTACCTTCTCCAATGTCTTTGATCCTTACCGACCCAACATACCTCCACCTCGGAAGCTTGCCGTCCCAAACACTCCTAACACGGGTCCGACAACTGAGGGCACGCTCTATCACGAGCAGATCAGCACCATGAACAACAATCAGCCCCAGTTTGTGAAAAACCAGCAACCACCAAGCCAGCAAGATTATAGACCTCCGAGTCAACAAGGTTATAGACCCCCGAACTAGCAGGGTTATAGACCTCAGCAGCAGCAGTATCAACAGCCCCCGAACCAGCAGTAGTACCAGCCGCACGCACCGCCCGCGTACCATAATGTACCTCCCCCAAATGATTACAACCAACAGAGAAAACCTCCAGGCCCTAAAAGGGCAATATATCCAGCACTCCCAGAATCTTTACTGGACATTTTTAATGCCCTGATGGCAGCTAATGCCTTGGTCCTGCCCAGGGAAAAGACAGTCTGGCCCCAGAATGCTGACGCTTTCAGGTATTGCGTTTTTCAAAGGCAACCTGGACATACAATAGATACCTACTTCAATTCCGAGATTACAACTATGATCTTAACGAACAAGGAGACATTGACTGGGAGGAGATGATGAAGTACATATCTGCCTTGAAGGCAAGAATACTTCAACAACAACAATATCATCAACAACAACAACCACAACAGCAGCAACAACAACAACAACAGAGAGCGTCAGCACAGGCGACAGCACCTCCGAACATAGGTATAGTGCAAAACCCACTTTCGGAGCATCAACACCAGAATCAGATTGCCCCCATCTTGACGAATAGCCAGCCTGAGGCTAATCGAGGGCAGCAGTGGAAGGTAGATGACTCTTCCTCTATTTACTCAACAGGCCCGAGCACCGCCGAACAACTACCACGCCACATTCTCCACACACCCAAACCGCAACCTGTCTCCATTACACCTGTACCAACACTCGCATACCTTCTACCCACACCCATTACACCATCCACCACTACACCAAACCATATTCCACAAGCCAACTATGCGCCCCTCCTGCCATCCAAACCATTACTCCGCATACCATTCCCCACATCACCTACCACAACTACTTACCCCAGTGCTATACAGCCATCCAAACCGCTACTCCGTATGCCATTCCCCACTTCACCCGTACCAACCACTTACCCCTCCACCATCCAACCATCTAAACCCCTCATCTGCACCATGTCTCCACCAAATAACCCTACGCCATCACCCGTTTACCAACCCCCCACACCATCTAAACCACCCACTAACCCTGCGGTGCTCAAACTATCACCTGGACCTTCCACGCTTGAAGAACATACGCTCCGGAGCGGGAAGATCTTCAACAAGGTCTTTCCTGAGTCTACAGTCAGAGACGGCCCATCACAACCGCTAGAGGAAGTTCATAATGATGAGAGTGCACCAGGCACTAAATACGATCTCCTGAAACAGTTAGACAGAACATCGACACGAATCTCCGTGCTCGAGTTGATCAAGAGATCCAAGACCCATTAGGAGGCTCTGATGGAGTATCTGTAGAAGGTTATGGTCAACGAAGACGTGCCGGTGGAAAAGATCACCGCACTGTTAGTTCTTCAGCGGGATCAACCCTCTATTTCATTTCATGCTTCGGAACTAGCACCACCAGCAGCCAGAAGCATGGCTTTGAGTATTACGGTCAACATCTATAAGAAGGCCGTAGACGCATGTCTGGTTGACACAGGGGCCTCAATTAATGTTCTATCACCAAAGACCCTTGAACAGTGTGGTATACCCAGGGAGGAGTGGCTGCCTTCCCCTATCTGTTACAGCCTACGACAATTCTACCCGTTCCCCTCTGGGAATGATTTATTTGAAGGTAGAATTAGGCCCTGTTTGTCATAACGAGGTCGAGTTCCACATCTTGAAAATCGATCCATCTTTGAAGGGTATCCTTGGCCGCCCTTACATTAAGTCCCTTGAGGCAATTCCTTCTACAAATCATCAGTGCCTCAAATTTTCATACAAGGGACGCATTATTAAAGTTACAAGTATACCGATTCTTGCTACCACTCATTCTTTGAATATCAGGCCGACTTCTTTACCTAGCCAACAACCTCTGTTGTCGGTATTACAGGTTTTCCGTCCTGTGGCTGATCCCTTGAAAGCTGCCACACTTAGTCCTTATCCAATTGATGCTATGAAGCGGGGGAAGTACATGAGTACCCTTGGTTGAAAAATTATGATGAAAGGTGGCTATCAGTCTGGAAAGGGCCTGGATACGCAATTGCAAGGCAGAACTACGCCCATTAAAGACAGCCGAAGGACACCCGGTAATGGCTTGGGCTATAGGCCAAGAAGAGTTAGGCGTGACATCGTACAGCAGCAAGAAGATGAAGACGGCCAGAAGACCTGGGAAACAATGACCACTCCATGTAAAGAAGGCCGGGATCCCTTGACATGGACCCTACATACACATTTTGTCAAGAGACCCATAATCAATCATGATAATGATAACACGGTGCTAATCACTTCCCAGTTCGACCTGCATGACATCTATGGAAGGGACTTGGCCAAGTATTGCTCAGAATTGCTGACGTACCAGTCCTTGGAGGCTCTACGGCCGATGAAAAGGAGGAAATTCCAAGATCCAGAATGTGAATGGTACCGATGGTTCGACCTTAGGGATCTGTACATTGCATTAAACATATTATTTCTCGACCCCTCAGAGCCGAAGTGGCCACCATTGATAGACGAGCTGATTGAAGGGCCTGGCGCCATTTTTGACAAGAGAATTCTGCTGTCCGAGGAAACAGATGAAGGGGAGGTAGATGACCCCTGTGAAGTTGGTTACACTACTGACTTTCTTTGGAGAGGAACCTATCCCTCTTGTATTTTCACCCTTCAGACTCTGCTTTAGACCCCGACTTGGTCGCGGGTCATCACTGAAGATATTCCACGGGCTCCGCCCATCATGATCACTCTGTCTCCACGGGACTTTGTCCCTCAACCTCCTCTCGATCTGGAGAGGATTTATGATTTAATGTGGGATATGCTACTGTATGATCCCCCCAATCCTTTGGCCTTAGTGCCGCTTCCTCCATCACTCCATTCCCCTCCTATTCACATTCATTCTTGCTTTATGATTAATACAAATAATTCTAAAAAAAAAACGCCAATTTGGCAACTTCCTTCTACCAGATCCTCATTGAGGAAACTTCCTACTTGTCCGATTGTACCCCATCGCGTGGGTCATTTGGGCAAGATTCTCTTTTAGACTTGCTTTGTCCCTCCCCTCGGGAGGATTCTCCTGTATTCCCTCATGTACTCCATGATTTTCATCATTCTTCGTCCTTATTAGGTCAGGGTACGGAGTCTAGCGAAGTTAGAGAGTCTAGTTTTGGACAGGTTAATAAGGTTAGGAAGTCTAAGAAATCTAAGGGTAAACAAATTCCAGATAGATACCTTCAAGATCTAACTGTTAAATGCCTTTCTTGCTCTCAAATCCCTCAGCTGTTAGAGAATCTTATTCAAATATTAGAAGATTATAAAGATGATGAGTCAGTCAATGATGGATATAGGGTGTATGAATTGATATACGAGAAAGACCCCATTACAGAAGATGAGGAAGATGACGAGGACGCAGCTGAGGCGTATACCAGTAGAATGAAAAGATTTCATGAACCCTCAACTGCCGTAGAAGAACCTACCAAAGAGATCAATCTAGGAACTATAGATGAACCTAAGGTTGTCCTCGTCAGTAAAAATCTTTCTGAAATAGATGAGGAGGCAGTGGTCCAAGTTCTCAAGGATTATAAGGACACATTCGCCTGGAGCTATGAGAATATGCCGGGGTTAGACTTATCACTAGTGGAACATCGATTGACATTAAAGGATGGAGCTAGTCCGGTTAAACAGAAGTTAAGGCGATTCCACCCACAAATGGCTTTGAAGATGAAAGAAGAGGTCGATAAGCTGCATAAAGCCAAGTTTATTAGAGTTGTCCTCTATCCACAATGGGTGGCCAATATAGTCCCGGTTATGAAAAAGGATGGGAATGTCAGAATTTGTATTGACTTCCGAGATTTGAACTGGGCATGTCCTAAAGATGACTTTCCACTGCCTTACATTGATGTACTCATCGATAACACAGCTGGTTATGAAATACTATCATTTATGGATGGATTCTCGGGATATAATCAGATTAAATTGGCAGAAGAAGATCAAGAAAAGACATCATTCACTACACCTTAGGAAACATATTGCTATGTCGTGATGCCTTTTGGATTAAAGAACGCTGGAGCCACTTACCAGAGGACTATGATGGCAATATTTTATGACATGATGCACATCGATCTAGAAGTGTATGTGGATGACTTGTTAGTGAAATCTAAGACTAAGGCTGAGCATGCCAAAGTTTTGACAAGAGTATTAGAAAGATCAAGAGAATATCAGTTGAAGATGAACCCCAAGAAATGTGTATTCAGGGTATCCTCAGGAAAATTACTTAGATTCATTGTCAGTAAACGGGGGATTGAGATCGATCCCAACAAGGCAAAGGCTATTAGAGAAATGCCACCTCTTAAGAACTTGAAAGAGTTAAGAGGATTGATCGGGAGGTTGTAGTTTATTTGCTGCTTTATCTCCCAGCATTCACAAAAATGTAAGCCGTTTTACGAGCTTACCAAGCCATGAGTCAAATTCGATTGGGACGATAAGTGTTAGGAGGCATTTGATGAATTAAAAAATTATTTGGCAAGTCCTCCTGTTTTGAGACCACCATCTCCGGACAAACCATTAATTCTATATATCTCTGTCTTGGATGATGCAGTGAGGGTTGTCTTAGCACAAGAAGATGAAGAAGGAAAGGAGAGGGTAGCCTCTAAACTTCTCAACCTCGCTGAGCAGAGATACACAGCGATGGAGAAAACATATGCAGCACTTGTATGGGTGGTTCAGAAATTGAAGCATTACTTTCTAGCCCATGAAGTTCATCTCATCACTAGGATGAATCCCATTAAGTTTCTTCTTGAGAAATCTATCCTTACTGATAGGTTAGCACGATGGCAGAGCTTTCTATCTCAATTTGATATCACTTACATTCAGCAGAAAGCAATCAAAGGCTATGCCATCGCAAAACATCTTGCTCACCATCCCCTTCCTCGTTTTCATCCAGTCTGATCGGAGTTTCCGGATGAGGAACTGATGTCCATAGACAGAATCAAAGATGATATGTGGACTTTGCATTTTGACAGAGCTCTGAATTCCCATGGAAAAGGTATCGGCATTGTTGTGTTGTCACCTGAAGGTGTCACTATTCCACAAGCCTTTCAGCTTGACTTTTCAGTCACTAACAATATAGCTGAATACGAGGCCCTCCTTGCTGGTCTCGAGGCTGCTCATCTCCATGGTGCCACCAAACTCATAATCGTAGGTGATAGCCAGTTGATTCTTCGCCAGGTGCGAAACAAATATCGAACTCTTGATCCTAAGCTCAAACCTTATAAAGAACTCACTTCTGCTTACGCTAAGCTTTTCACTAAATTGATTTTCATCCATGTTGCTCGGAATCAGAACATCTTAACTGACGCTCTAGCTTCCCTCGCATCATCCCTCGATTTTCCAATTAGCGGGCAATCCGAATCAATCATTATTCATAGGCGTCTCTCACCTGCCATGAAAGACCCTTCATTCCCTAGGATTAAAGAGAAGTTGCTGAGAAGGTCAGAGATGGAGATATTGTAGAGAAGCGAGAGATAATATTATTAGAATTACAAAAAGAGATGAATGATGAAGAGAAACTATGGTACTATAAAATTGTCAAATATTGTGAAGATCAATCATATCATGAAGAAGCTACAGCTGAGGAGAAAAAGGCTATCAGGAGAGTTGCTCAAAGGTATACTCTAGTTGGAAGAGCGCTTTATAAAAGAGGTTTTGATAGAGTTCTCTTGAGATGCTTAGATGAAGATGAGCTTTGGAAGATCATGGAAAGAGCTCATGCTGGAGTTTGTGGTGGCTATATTAATGGACAAATGCTATCAAAGAAGATCCTTAGACAAGGATTCTACTGGCCAACAATAGAAGAAGACTGTGTAGGGTATGTTCGTAGGTGTGCCAAGTGTCAACTTCACGCCAATAAGATCCATTCTCCTGCATCTTCACTCTATCATGTTTTCTCCCATGACCTTTCTCCATGTGGGCTTTCAACGTTATTGGACCCCTTGGCAATCCTGATTCCAACATTAAGCAGAAGTCCTTCATTCTCACGACAACGGAGTACTTCACCAAGTGGGCGGAAGCCGAAGCATACACGGAAGTTAAAGCATCAACCGTCTGCAAGTTCATTATGAAGAACATCATCACAAGATTCGGAATTCCAAGCACCATCGTCACCGACAATGTACCGCAATTCGTATCACAGGAGCTGAAGGACCTCTGCAACAGGTATAAAATTGCATTACATCATTCATCCCCATATTATCCGCAAGGCAATGGCCAGGCAGAGGCAACTAACAAGACTTTGATAAAAATCATCAAAAAGACGTGCAAGTCTAATAAATTCACAGATTGGCCAGAGAAACTGATTGAGGCTCTATGGGCATACCGAACTTCAATCCGCACGCCCACTGGGCAGACTCCGTATTCCTTAACATTTGGAACGGAAGCGGTAGTTCCATATGAAATTCTCATACCATCATTAAGAGTACAATTGAACAAGGAATTCTCTATTGATGAGCGTCGTTCGACACTCCTTGCTCAATTGAAACTCTTAGACGAGAAAAGATGCTCAGCTGCTAATCATGCAAGAGTATATCAAAATAGATTAGCATATTTTTATCAAAAGAAAGTCTTTGAACATAAGTTCAAAGTTGGTGAGATGGTCGTCAAAAGAATCTTTGTAAAACTTGGTGGTCCGCGTTCTAAGTTCCAACCCAATTGGGAAGGACCATATGTTATATCGCATGCTTTTCCTGGTAACGCTTATCGTCCAGTTAATGCAGAAGGGCAAGAGTTAACTCACCCATGGAATGGACTGTATCTTAAGAAATACTAACCTTCGGTTAATAAGTCGATCAGCATGGTGTAAAGACCAGTAGAATCAGAAAATTTAGAAACTCAAATTCTCTTATTAGTCTGGATAATTTAATTCAAAGACATTACTACACATACTAACACGTTTGATTTGTGAGTAACAAGAGATGTGAAGTCCGAAGGAATACCGAAAGCTTGACTAATGGTGTAAAGTGCAAATCATTCTTTTCAAACAAAAAAATTTTATTTTTACGCTCGGCCCACGATGTCGGAACGAGGCTTAGAATAGACTACCAGAAATACCCGTCATCTTAGTAGGAGGCCGTCATAAAAAAAGAGGGAGATCCGTCTCATGAAAAGGAAAAAAGAAAAAGAAAAAGCAAAAGCCAAATATTGAATCAAAAGGCCATTGCATTACAAATGTTACACCAAGGTCATGAAATCAAATGAAAGGAGAATGCAAGGTCGATAAATATCTCGGAAAGAAAATGACCGAACCCTAACAGATATTAGGGTAAGAAAGGGACATCTTTTTGGGTATCCAGAACCTTCTCGTGGGCTTTCTAAGTAAACTCTTCTTTCCTTTATGAAGAGGCGTACTCCAAGCTTAAGGAATGACCTTTGACTAAGGGTCAGACCATCGAATGGGATCACGAATGAAAATACAAACTCAAGCACGATGAGTCTAAGTTAGATTATCGAAGAACAATTTGGGAATTAAGTTAATAAATGAATATGTTCTTTTGATCTGAGTACCATGCTGGTCTTTTAGTTTGCACATTATTCCTAAATTTTTAAAATAGGCATATATTTCAAAATCCAAAAAAGGCACATATCTCAAAATTCCAAAAAAAAAAGATATTTCAAAATCCAAAAAAAGTACATATCTAAAAAAAAAAAGGATATTTCAAAATCTTAAAAAAGTACATATCTCAAAATCCAAACAAAATAGATAATTCAAAATTCAAAAAAAGTACATATCTCAAAAAAAAGTATATATCTCAAAAAAAAAAAGGATATTTCAAAATCCAAAAAAAGTACATATCACAAAATCCAAAAAAAAAGTACATATCTCAAAAGAAAAGTATATATCTCAAAAAAAAAAAAGGATATTTCAAAATCCAAAAAAAGTACATATCACAAAATCCAAAAAAAAAGTATATATCTTCAAACCGTAGAGCTGGCTCAAGCAAAATGGCCCTTCCAACCACATGGCATCCAGATGATCTGTGCTGATTCACGCTGATACAAAACTAAGGCAGCCAAATCATGGGTCCATTCAACTTTTGCAACATCGAATTTTTTAAACCAGTAAACTGTGAGTTCGTTCAAAGCTCTTTTGAAATTATGAAAATTTATATATTCTTTTCACTATTTGCAACAACACAGTTTAAGAAGCCTATGAAGATATTTTTTTCTCATAAGATTTTTATAGAACCAGCTCTTTGCAGCCCACTTAAATTATGGTTTTCTATATCATACTGATCCTAACAAGTTATATATCAAGTTATATGAGTCTGAAATATACTCATATTGATAATATTCATACTTTTACCTGTCTGTTAACATGCTTTTTGACACGCGGTTCAGTTTCCAAAAGTTTTTGATAACGCTGGATGGTCTTCTTGATGCTGGAGAGAAAGAAACATTAGAAACTCATTTGTCTGTCTGATGTCTTAATCAACAAGTAAAATACTAATTTTTTTTTTTAATCAAACTGGACATGCGGCTATTTGGCTTTGCCGCATGAATATTTACATGCAATAGACCAAATTCATGACTATTTCATGCAACAGAATTGCCAAATCCCAGGAGGTGGGTCATTATTTGCTGTGTCATGTGTTCACTAATTTTAATTGAGAAGATTTACATTCAATATATACATTAAACTAGTACAGTTCATCTACAGTGGGATATAAACCACATTCTTAATCATCTTTTATTCAAGGAGAAACAAGACCCCAGTATCTGACATAAAGCACGTTGTTCAAACCTCTGCCTACTCACTCAGGATATCTCTGTGAGAAGCTAATCGGTATTTGCTGACTTAGTAGATACAAGCACAGACCAGTGGTTCTCTCTTTATTACACACAGTCAAATAGGATAATTTGTTATGTTATCCAACTGCACTGCTAACTTTGGAGTGATGAACTTTAAACGTAAGGTAACTGCTAATCTAAAGAAAGTGTTATGCCTATTGCACACAATAAAACGACATCCGTGAGGGTTGTGTCAAGTTTTATTAGGTATAGTCAATACTGATTTTTCATGACTTAACAGAGCACTATTTGTACCATGGCAACATAAGATTTCACAAAGATATATCAGGACTCATGAATGGAATGATTTGGTAAACTTCTCTGTTTTCCTCTGAAGATATGAAGTATACAAATGGCAAAAACAAAGGATCCTAAATGAAACTATTTATCATTGATGAGAACTTTGATCTGAGATGTTTGTGGAAAAATTCATGGTTTAAAGCTCCCTTTTCTCTTGTATGAAGTATTTTTGGTCCATCAATATCTAGATCTAATTAATGCATTATTGCTACATGATCTGACAGGAACATGCTCTTTAAGCCTAGCTATGAAGGTTGTCTGCCATCTTGCATAATGAGTTAGTCTGTGGTTGCCTCTAACCTCTAAATTTCTTATAAATGTTTGGAATACAGAAGTAGGCTAGTGAACCATTTACATGCATTGCAGTGGCTATGCACTGTTTCAATGATCCAGTTAATCTTTCAGTATTTATCGACAATTCCATCCAGACAGAAAGCTGAATTTGAATTAGGAAAGTCACATGGCCCATTTTAGGTACATATGCAATAGCCATGGTGCTGATCTTTACATGAATGCAATGATTGTTGGAGGATTTTCTTTTTATTATGCACTGTCTGTTCTGATTCATGGCAACCAAATGGCTGCAAATGCCTGCTAGGAAGCATTAATACTGGTATTAGCATTTTTTCCTTTCAGAAGGTGGATATTACCACATATTCATTAAATAAAACAAAGCATAAACGTATGAAAAGGAAAACATACACATAAAACCCCACAAAATTGGTCACCATCTATACATTGCTCACCAAAAACTAACCTACCATCTGCAAAGATGCCTAAAAACAGAAGTACAGGCCAACAAAGACAGTGTGGCCTGGTTATGTACAAAGAAGGCCCAAATGAGGAGAAAAATTCATGGTTTGTGCAATCAGCCAATTCAGATCAGAATTGACGAGTGCTGATCTTGATCTAATGGGAGAAAAGGCGATCCCCCAAAGAAAATTTAAAAAATAAAAAGGGCCTAAATTAGCCAGGAATTGGCTGGAACCAGACCATATCAACCTAGATCGGCCATGTATCAACCCAATGCTACATATCAGCACATATCAGGCCCATATTCGGCCGATGCCCAGATCACCCAATACAAACCCAACTCAGATCACTAAGGTTCAAACCCCAGCTTGAGCTCTTTTGGGATCATACATCCCAACCCATGGCCTCTCTTCCCGCCCCGCTCCTGAGGCGAGCACTTCCCACCGCTGGCGAGCCCTGATCTGGCATTCCCCTCGCTCTTTCCAGCAGTTTTTCTCTAGAAAAAGAAGAATAAGAAAAAGGTCTACCTTCTCTTGTTCTCCAGCTCCAAGAAGAGCATCAAAGGAAGAAGAAAACAAAGAAGGAACAAGAGAAAGAGGAGAAAAAAGAAGAAGAAAAATCTGCAAAAATCAGGTAAAATCTAATTTTTTTTGTGGTTTTCCTACTTAGATCTATGTCAGTAGAGATGTATTCAGCATATCTAAAGATGACTTTGATGCAATTAGAGCAAAAGTCCCAAATTGATCCTAATTAGGATTTTAAATTTAGGGCTTTCATGTGATTACATGCAATTGAGCACAATTGAAATTCAATTAGGCTTCTTTGTATTGAATAAAGCACGTTTGCATCTACCGGAAATATGCAGGTTGTCATCCATTTTCCAGAATAGTCGGTGTATCCTTGGAGACTTCAATTGTAAGATATCACTGGGAGAAATTTGGACATCAAAAGGATAGAAGACGTGGAAAATTTTGGCAATTAGATTAAAGACCATGGTTTGGTTGACTTGGAGCTTCCTCATAGGAAGTTTACCTAGTCGAACAGGCAACAAATAGTATCCAGTCCAGAACTGACAGAGTGATGGTGCCTACTAATTGGCTCAAGCTACTTCCCCTTCCTACTACCAAGCAGCTTAATAGAACAATCTCATATCACATTCCAATCCTTTTGAGTACTATGTATGGTAAGAAAAAACATAGAATGTTCATATATAAGTTGGCCTAGTAAACACAGGAGGGCTGGTAACAAAATGGTGGAAGGAAGTACCAACATTTGACATGCTTGTGAAATCTCCAAGAAGTTCAAATGGGTCAAAAAATGTATTAAGGAATGGAGCACATTACAGGCAAAAGCTGATATTCAAAATATTTTTGATGAAGAAAATAAGGAACTTGTAAACGTTCAAGTAGGAATACAATGGATGGCTTCTTAGGGAAGAGATTAAATGGAAGCAAAGAGTCAAGGAGCTATGACTAGAGAAGGGGACAAGAATACTAGATTTTTACATGCAGTGGCTAGTGTTAAAAGGAGATCTCTCAAGATAAAGCATGTGAAGATTGACAATCAGCTGATCAACTCTGAGGAGGAAATTAAGAATGTGTTCATTCCATACTATAAGGATCTCTTATCAGAAAATGAGCAGTAGAGGCCTCATTTGGAGGAAGGAGTTCTTCCTAGGATTTAACGCAGCCAAACTGATGGGTTGTGTACTCCTTTCCAAGAAGAACATGTCAGAGATGCTGTTTTTAATATGAATACAAACAAGTCTCTGTGTCCGGATGGATTCTTCATGGGTTTCTATCAGTTTTTCTGGGATGTAGTCAGGATGATTTTATGAATGTGATTAGAGAATTCCAATCGACCCCACAGCATAAAAGGTTTCAACTCTACCTTTATAGTCCTTATTCCAAAGAGAGGAGCAAAGAAAGTTTCAAGTTTCAGACTGAAAGCCTCTTAAATGGATGCGATAACATTGTTATCAAAGTAATGTCCAACAGGTTAAGAAAGATTTTAGTGGATGTGGTTAGCAGAAACCAATCAACATTCTTGAAAGGCAGGTCCATTCTTAACAATGTTCTTGCAGTCCATGAAGCTATTCACTATTAGAAGTGTAGCAGGAAGGGGGGAGTGGTTCTAAAATGAGACTTTGAGAAGGCTTATGATGGTCAGCTGGCAATGTATTCAAAGATTATTTGAACTTATGGGCATTAGAAGAAAATGGATTAACTGGGTCATGAGTTGTATTACAACCTCCATGTTCTCTATCCTACTGAATGGGGAGCCGTGTGGTTATTGAAAGCTTGAGACGATTGAGACAGATTGATCCTATTCTGCCACTTATCTTTATTATGGTTTTTGCATTGGAAGAAATTGTTTGCACCTGTAGCACTGGAGCATATGTTATACAATACGAGGCGATTTCTATTTATAGCAGAGTCAATTATAGGACTTCCAATCCATGTTTGATAAATAAGAGGTGGTCAGCATCAATCTGACTTAGGACAGAACAAGGGATATAGCAGCTAATTGGAAGTATAAAAACTCATAATTTCCTGTAAAGTATCATGGATTACCCCTCACTAATGTTCAGTGCAGGTAAGAGATTGGGATGATCTAATTAAGAAGCTTGCTTAGAAATTAGAGGGTTGTAAAGCTAAATTCCTTTCTATAGGAGGAAAAATGGATCCTATCTAAAACAATTCTCTCTTGGCAACCTACCACCTTTCCATCTTCATGATTCCTCAAAGTGTAGAAAGACTCATTGAGTCTATGAGAAGCTAGTTCATTTTGGAAGGAGGGAAAAGAGAAAGGGAAATCTTCATTTAGTGGCATGGGACAATCTCTGTAGAAGCAAAGAGCAAGGGAGAGTAGGGCTGACTATAATTGGCACCTTCAATAACGCTTTATTGGCTAAATGGATGTGGAGGATAGGAAAGGATTCTCTTTGGGTCAACATTATGAGGGAGAAATACTATCCTAACTCTTCAAGATGGACCCTAAGGTCAACTAGATCTGCTTGTATGACCACATGGAGGAAGAATATCAAATGAAAGAGGTCGTTAGTCCACCTATTAGACTTTCAATGGACAATGGAAATTTTGCCAGATTTTAGGAGCAAATGGTGCACAGAGGCAATAATCTGTATTATATTGCTGAAGATAAAGGGAAAATTGTTAGCCAACTTTATCCCTTTGGGGACAGCAATCACTGGAATATTAGATTAGGAAGGGTCCCTACATGTGTGGAGTTGGAGCAATTGTTAACTGTACTGAAAATTATTCATGGGATCAATCTTAATAATGATCAGGAGGACAGCAGAACTTGGGGTTCGAACAGTAAAGGTACATTTTCAGTCAATGCTCTCACTAAGGTGCTTTACAATGGAGGAATTAGAGTCACATGGAACCATATTGTATGGTCAAAGTTTTTTTCCTAATGAGATAAGAATTTTCCTTTGGAAAATGGCATTGGGACGACTTCCTACTTTGGATAGGCTCAGAAGATTTCTCCACATACAGAATTCCACTTGCATTTTTGTGGAATATTTAAAGAAAATGCTGATAATTTGTTCTTGTAGTGTGGAATATTATGTGCAATAGTATCTTTGTAAATTTCTTAAAGTTCAGTGGAAGGATCATTATGATGCGTTAAGTTTGATGGAGTGGTGGGAAGACAATTATCCTAATCTTCAGAGTGATAGATCTGGTCATTGTTTCTGCCGGCTATGTTGTGGACAGTGTCCTATGACAGAAACTCTCGAAGATTCAGTCAAAACTACACCAATGCATAATGATATCTTAAGGAGAGTGATTAAGTGGGTGTTTGAATGGGGAAAGCTGTCAGTGTGCTAATGAAATTTGGAGGAGTGTTCTTTACTTTGCTATGCTGGGCATTGGAAGTTGCTGCTTCTTTGACCCCTACGGCTATGTTTTGTACCTCTTATTTTATTCTCTGGATAAACTAGGGTTTTATTTCTTTGGGTTGTGGGTTTGTTCTCTTCTTTTAAGGACCTACCCCTTGGGTTCTCTGTTTTCCCATTCCTTTGGCTTCTGCCATCCTTGTAAACTTTGTTTTTTATTCTGTTTCAATGAATTGTGGCCTTTGGTCACTTTTCAAAGAAAAATAATAAAGCATGCTTGCACACAATGGAAGATCAATTGCTTGCAATTAAGACAAAAGCCCCAGATTTGATCCCTAATTAGGGTTCCAAATTTAGGGCTTTCATGTGATTACATGTAACTAAATCTAATTGAAGTTCAATTAGACTTTGTTGCATGAATAAATCATGCTTATACACAATTAAAGATTGATTACATGCAAAAGGCAAAGTCCTAATTAAAACCTTAATTAGGGTCCAAATTTGAGAATTTCATGTGATTACATATACTTAAGCTTCCATTTAATCAAAGGACAAAAGTCCTAATTAAAACCCTAATTAGGGTCCAAATTTGAGAATTTCATGTGATTACATATACTTCAGCTTCAATTAGGCTTCTTTGCATGTTGTAATTTATAAAGCATGCTTGCACATAAGTGAAGATAGATTGCACGCAATTAGGATAAAAGTCCTAAGTTTGACCCTGATTAGGTTTGCAAATTTGGGACTTTCATGTGATAAGATGTAAATGAGCCTAATTGAAGTTTAATTAGACTTCTTATAGTATGCTTGTATACAATTGAAGATCAATTGCATGCAATTAGGGCAAAAATATCAAATTTGACCCTAATTAAGGTTTCAATTGGATGATTGGACTTGGAATAATATCTTCCTTTTTCCGAGTTCCAACTAAGCTAAGCTTCATACTTTATAAAATGCTTATTATAGGAAAATGGCTAGTCAATTAGATATTGGGTGGAGGCATTATGCTCTTGTTGGTGCTAGGAAAGGGGTCAAGTGCAATTGGTGTGGGAAAAGATGAATGGAGGAGTTTATAGCCTGAAAGAAAATTTGGCAGGATGAAAGAAGATGCAAGAGTTTGTGAAGTATGCGCTAGAGAGATAAAGAATGAGATGAAGGCTATCTTAACAGGAAAGAAATTGTTGAAAATTATTGGCAAAGTATACGAGGCAGAGTTGTTGAAGGAGATATTAGGAAACCCAAGGTGTGAGCGTGAGGCATTAAACCAGGTGTAAAAAATCTGTGAATAAATTGATCTACAGCCTTTAAAGGTTGATTCAGACGATGATGAGGAGGAGGAGGAGGAGAAGGAGGAGTAGGAGGATATGAGAGCAACTAGGGAGGCGAGAAAGAGGTCATATACAACCGATGTGCCATACCATAGAGATATAAGCACTGCACACTAGAAGATGGTGGGAATAGTAATATTGAAGGGAGGGAGTGATCGCGGTTGACTACAACAGTGTCATGGATTACATCCTTGCGATGTACAGCTAGAGTTACAAGCTGCAGAGGTAGATTAGTAGATGTTATTGATATTCAAGTAGGAACTTTGGATCATTTTGGGTTTAAAATGCATTTCAGGATAGAAAACCATCAAGTAAGCAATGAGACGTGTAATTGTTATTATACAAGCCACAAAGTATGCTTTTAAGAGCAGTTGCAAATAATTTTTTTATGTAGGCATTAATGCAGATATGCATCCTGTCCATACGTTCAACTTTCAAGACATGTCGAATGCCATTTAAATGTAGGGCCAGATTTTAATGCTTCTACACCTAAATAGATCTATAAAAGAGTGATACTTGCAGCAATGCCCCCCTCCCCCCCAATCGCAATGGGGGCATTACAGTGGGTAGAAAAAATTTAAATTGAATTCTTTTTAGGTCTCGAGGTGCCCTATCCGGCCATATAGTACAATGCTTGATTGGGCGACCAAAAAATAAAAAACCAACCCCAATGAACAGTGAAAATGCCCTTAATGGGCCGAGCCCAATAATGGTTTTTGATTTTTCAGATTATTTTTTTGGGTTGCCCGATTGGGTATTGCACTATACGACTGGGTAGAGCACCTCGGGGCCGACCTAAAAAAAAATTACCCACTACAATGCCCCCATTGCGATTGGGTGGGGGGAGCACATTGCAGCAAGTATTACTCTCCATAAAATTAGGTTGGATGAGAAATACGATGAGTTCCAACAAGGAGTGCAATCATTTAAACCCAAAGCAGTTTTGAAGGAAAGGGTTGTACATTAATGTGTGATGGATGGACAAAGACAACTAGGAGGTCTATGATTAACTTCCTAGTACATTACAAGTATGTTGATGCTTCTGGCCAAACAAAAAAGTGCATATTACTTGTTCACATTGATAACTGAGATGGTTGAACAAATTGGTAAAGGAAAATATGATGCAAGTAATGACGAACAATAAAACTAGCTACAAGGTTGAAGGAATAAATTTAATGGGAAAAAGGTCTCATTTATATGGGATCTCATATGCAACACACTTCTTAGACTTAATGTTGGAAGACATTGACAAAGAGACTTCAATAAAGTAGGTTGTGACACAAGCTCAATAATCACTGGATTCATCTACATTCATAATTGCATCATGCCAACATTAAGAGAAGTCACGACGCGAAGAGAACTTCTTCGGGCTGATCCAATTCGTTTTACATCTAACTTCATTTCTTTGAAAAGTTTGTTCAAGCTTAAGTATGAGTTGGTCACATTATTTTATGGTGAAAAATATTTAAAGTACGAGTCCAATTCAAACTTTGAATCTGTTGAGAACTTGAGATGCAATTTTGAACTTATTCAAAATTCAATTCATTTTATTGAACTATTAAGTGTAGGTTGGGCTCTCTAGGTGAATTGCAGTCAACACATTTCCAATATTCATGGAATTTAATCCACAAGGATATTTTGGGATAGTTTTCTCAATGGCATTGAGAATTTGCAAAGAGGAGCTCTGTGAAGAAGAGATTTCACTAGCTAGTCCTCGATTAAATCAAAGGAACTTAAAGATGAAAAGGCTCATAGAGAGCTTCTAGTGACTTGAAATTCCAGGATCACCATCATGGGGCATTCCTCAACTGTGTCCAAAGTTCTAGAATGTTTGGAATCCTAGAAGGTGCAATTCCATAGGGGTCAACCCCTATGAAGCACCCTACTGACTTAAATCAAGCCAGTGAAGTCTAATGTGTTAAATGATGCCCAAATAAGCTAAAAATTTGTGAGTCACCATTATCTTAGATGCTCTTTCAAATGCCACTGGTCTCATGTCCAACTGAATCTCAGGGAAGCCAAACTGTAGGAGTCGTCCACTTGAAGTCAACTTAAAGCCAGTCGACTAGTCAAATCACCCCAGAATCACCTGAAATTTGAGGATTTCCTTTATTAGAATATATTTGATATTCAAAAGTCACTCAGAAGCAATTGAAGATCCAAGGAGGCCAAGCCACAAGGATCGGCCCTTAAATGGGTTCTGCAGGAGGAAAATCCACTCCAAATTGGAAAAGCAAGTTACAAAGATCAAAATAAGCTGAAATTCACAGGGTAGACCTTATTTAAAGTCCTGAATACAATGCACATTAAAATTGGATGTCTAGAGAATGCAAACCATAGGGGTTGTGCCCACCCTTAAGTCACAATCAAGGGGTTAATACATGGGTCAGATCAAGTCCAGTTGACATGAAATTTGGAGAGCTACCACTATTCGGCATCCGCTTTCAAATGACATTGGAATCTTGGCATTTGGATAATGCACCAAGAGAACCATAGAGGCCGGCCCCTATATGTTATATACTTAGAAGAAAATGGGTGAACATAGTCATCAGAGGAAATATCTCCAAATGAGACCCAATCTGTGAACTTCACCCAACTTTTCAAGGCCCCATCCAATGCAATTGGAACAACGCAAGTAGAACTCCAGGCTGAAGGAACAGTATGGGTCGGCCCTACCTACTTTTTGATCTTTTGGTCAATTTGCCAGTCAAACCTGGTCCAAATGCAAACAATTTTGTAAATTTGCTCCAAAATACTTCCATTAAGATGCTCCAATTGAAAATTTGAAAATTGAAAATCTAGAGGAGATCTATAGGGGTCAATCCATACCCACTTTTGAAGTCTATTTTCAACTTACCCATACCCACTTTTGAAGTCTATTTTCAACTTATTCAAAGGGTCATTGATGGCAAATTTTGTAATTCCCATCAAGTCCTCAAGTTGATAAACTACAAGTTTGCCATCATGCCATGTTGGTAATTAGTGAAATTCGTACACCCACCTTGGACCTATAAATAAAACCCTTAGGTAGTCATGTCAAAGGGGGGAAGGGAGGGAAATCAAAGGACCTCCATATAGAAAGAGAGAAAAAGAAAAAGAGTGACTTGAAGCCCTTCTTGTGGATCAGTGGCTCCTCTCTAGAGTGAGAAGGGGTTCCCCGAAGAAGAAGAAGAGGAGAAAAGCAAGAGATAAAACAGAAATGAGAGAAGTGAGTTTCATCCACCCTTTGTAAGAGTGAGTTTGAGTGCTTTGGGAGGCTTTCTCTCCACTCACCTACTGTACTCTCCATACCCATAGTGAAAGAAGGCTGGTTGCTCATTTCTCATCTAAATCCTTTCTCTTTTCTTCTTTGCTTTCAAAGTTGTAAAGTCCCTTCCCCCATCTTGTTGTTCTTTTGGACTCTTTGAGGTTGCCTCCAAACTCGTGGAAATAATGTAAATCATGGCAGAAGATTGAGGGATCGACCCTTATAGGTTTTACCCTCAAGATGTCAAAGTTTCCTACACAAAATCTAAGTTTAGTGCCAACCCAAGGGAGTTCTTCTATTTTCTGCATATTTCTTTCATTTTATACAGAAAATCCCTTCCCCACGCTTATTTTATGCAATATTCCCTTTCCCCAAGTTTATTTTATGCAACATGCCTTCCCCAAATTCAATTTTTGCAGAAAATTCCAATCTCCAAGTTTACTTTATGTCAAATGCCATCTCCATATAATATTTGTGGTTGTGATGCTATTTTGCTTAGTCTTATATCCTCTTCCCATGTTATAAAGAGAAAATGCATGTGTTCTTCCTTTTTATGCATGAATAGGGGCTTTTCCCCTCTTTCTTGAGCTTTTCTTTAAAGAATGACCTCTTCTTAATGTTGAGATGTTCTCTTGGCCATGGGAGCATGTAAGGGCCAGCCCCTTCATGGGGCATGAAATCCTTTGATCTTCATGATATAACCCTAAACCTCACATGAGCAGAAGGCTATTCTACCCTCTTCAATTTTATTTTGATTAAAATTGCAAGGGATCACTCATATCTTTATAAGCCCTTGAGTTGGCAAAAGATCCATAAAGGGGAGAGCCTCTTTCTGGAGATGATTGAACCTCCTCAAAGGCTGCATTGATATATTTATTATGTATACGATTCTCTCCAAATATATTCTCAAAGGATCATCCTTCTATATGTATGCAAACCTTTGAACTTGTAAAGGATCCATAAAGGGGAGAGCCTCTTTATGGAAATGTTGAGCTTATTCAAAGGTTATATTTGATATAATTATGATCTATGCCATCGAAGTTTTGATTTCTCTTGAATCATTTCTCCCTTTGGTTTTGACCTCTTTGGTCATGGGAAAGATTAAAAAGGTCCTTTTTCATGGGCTTATGATCTCTTCAGTCTTCAAATCTAAAGTTCCCAAAATGCTATGGAAGAATGATCATCAAGATCGGTGTTTCTTCCCTTTGAGCATTTTATATCCAAAGTTAAATCATGTTAGTTTTTTCAGACTTCATTGACAAGTCAAATAAAGGGATGCCCATATCTTTATGTGGTGTATAACAGTTCATCACCTCATGCTTGAAGATGACTCATCTTTGTAGAAGCACTCAGTGCCAAATGCACTAAACTTCAAAGGCATCTAAGGGCATCCCTGGAGATGAGTATCATAGAGATGATCCTCTTGTTGGCTACATCTATTGGATCTGTGGTTGGCATTAACCTCCTAAAGATTATTGTTACTTACATGGAGACTTTGTTTAACCTAAAGCCCAAAGGGTTTCCACTCTTGGAAAGTCTTTAAATCATATCATCAATATTGATTAATGAATTATTTAAAACTTTCATATAGAGTGTCCTTCTTAGGACTATTTCATGTCCTTATAATTATTTCATACTTTGTCCTTATATACTTATGAAATGTATAAAAAGTGAAGGATCCCTTAAGTCTTTAGAATAATTAAAGAAATCCATGTGAAAGATACTTCAAAGAAAAGGTTAATGTTATTTGGACTTTCAAGAGAATAAACTTTAATATAATACCATATAACCATGACTCTTAACAATTGTGAATCAACAAGGTTGATGCCATATATTGATGAAAGTGGATATATCCTTTTACATTCTTATTCATATTCAAGAATAATCAACGAATAAATGAATGTTATGAACCTTGTAGAATTGTATTCATTAATACAACTTTGCAGCAAGCATATTCAATATTGCTGGTGAAGAACTATCAAATCACCATTACGAGAGGATAAAAAAACACTGTTTATTTAAATCAATTGTTTAACTTGTTAAAAGGATATCAACTTGGGGTCATGACAATTAATCAAGAGTGTTCCTCTTTGAGGATGTAAATGACATTGTCACCTTTACGGGGCAATGTGTTTGAGTCGGACTTGAAAACAATCATTCTGACAAAATCAAAATGAGCACATTAAATCCCAAGATAAACAAAAACATCCCACATAATCCAAAGAGACATCTATAGAAGTGGAGACGTGTGTTGATGATAATAATTTCTGAGAAAGGGTCCACTATTACCTGCAGTTAGTAGAGCCCATCATTTAGGTCCTCAGGATTGTCGGAGTTAACAAGAATGACGTGGGCTATCTTTGTCAGGCAATAGGCAAGGCAAAGTTGATGATGAAGAGAAAACTCCTAAAGTTTTTCCTCAAATGGTGGTCTATCATTGATAATAAATGAGCAGTAACTTTACATCATGGCTTGCATGTAGTTGGTGAACACGCTAATACCTTTAATAGTGGTGCATTATCCTTGTAGATTACTTTTTCCAACCCTCAGCACCAATATGCTAATGATGTTCACAATGATGTTGAGGTGTTGATTGGAACAATTAATATGATACTAAGACTATCTAGTTCACAAGATGGTAAAATAGATGCTCAAAGAGAGGTTAGTTTCATACTTTATTTCAATTTTGAAAACATAACTTGCTAGCCATTATGTGCTAGTATAATGAATACATTTATGTAATTCCTTTTCAGATGGAGTCTTACAAACTCCAAATTGACACAATATGATGATTAGAGATACAGTATGCAGGGTCAAGGCTCAACCCAAGTTAATGCTCAGTTTTTGTTGATTTAATTTAGCTATCTGAAGGGGATTCATATTAATTTAAAGGGAATTCCTATTTGATCTAATTCACAGTTTTTTTTCTTTCTTCATTTGAAACAGTTGAATGGTAGATGCATATAATATAGATAGAGGAAGGAATTCATTAGCTTATATGACTATAAAGGAGGATTTTAGCTGAACAACTTCAACAAACCAAAATGAGAAGAATTGGAGCAGTTTTAGCCTTATACACACAAAGAGTTGAAAGAGATCGAAGGCATACATGCTAAAGAAATTAGTACATTGACACTACAATCCAAGGATGAGGCTAAGGAATGTCAAATTGAGACAAAACTTCGAATAGGAGAATATTAGAAGTGGCAGCTACATCCTCTAAGGCCTAGAGGATCATGTTGTGGATCAAATTGATGTAGATACGCTCTTTGATAAGGAACATTCACTTCATGTATGAGTAGCCACCAGAAGCAAATTGGATAACCCATTATTTGACCCCCTTAATCATCAATGGGTTGAAGGAGAATTGGATGGAGTTCAACCGCAAGATCCTGAATTTAGAATTCTTGTTTCAAAGAAGTCTAGAGCACCAACATCTCAACATGAACATAAATATCCTCTATTCCAAAGGTCAACATTTGTAATCGAGTATGGGGTCACAAAAGGTTTTATGTACCTCGACTTGAACTCTGAAGTCTATCTTCTACAATTGAACATGGATAAAAAAGGCATGAAGATGCAGGGTTGTTCACTTATATATGAACCGCATGACCCAAAGAGAAAGAGCTGCCAAAAGAGAAGAAGAATAAGGGAAAGAAACATGCACAAGTTGTGAGGAGTGATGACAACATACAGGTTCCTAGTGGTGGTGGTGATGATGATGATGTATCAGAACTAGCTATTTGAGCTATTGGACTAAGAGGCGTAGGTAAAGAGACAACTGGATACACTGAATATTCCTTACCTATAGGAGTTGGAAGTATGACTAAGAGCCAACGACATGGGCGATGTGTACATGGTAAGGGAGATCAAGACCATCACCATCAACATGCACATATGGATGGGGACGTGTCTATTGCGCTTTTCATCATCCCTAGCTTGATCCCCTTTATTGAGACTCTAGTAATAGAGATATTGGTCTCATACTTCCCTATAGAGCGCTTTATCAACCCGAGCCCATATTTTTCAAAGTAGCTTTAGCCAATGACATGCACCAGATACACAATCTCCAAGAGGCTTGTATTTACTTAAAGACATGGTCGCATCTTTAGTTATGGCTATGTAGAGCATCCTTATAAACGTGTGATTGATTTTATGGTATAAATTTAAACTTTTCTCATTTAGTCAACTAGCAATGTAGTATGTATTGGATTTCTCATATTGAAGGAGGTCATTGATGTTATTCTATTGGATGCTATTGTGTGAACAAATATTTTATCATTTATTCAACCTATGAATTTAACCCTAAATCCCTCATTGACCACTACGAAATCAAATGAATGTAATTACATTAGATTGATTGTTAGTATGTCACTTTTACATTTAACTTCTTTTTTTTCCTAATTTTTTCTTCATTTATACTCTTTTTCAGATTGTTTAAATTAAAAAATCAAGCTGATCCAAGGATTGGCCATTTTCCCTGGATCGATTGATTTTACTGATCCAATCCCAATCCCAATCCAATTGAGATTTGGCGATTTCTTGATCTTGATCTTCTTCTACATGCAGGTTTGCCATCTCAGATCTTGGCTTTGTCTTAAGGGTCAAAGAAGAGATCTCCATGATATCTCGAGAGATTAGGACAAAATCTTGCGATATTTATATACGATAATAATATGATACATATATATCATATTAAATATTAAATATGATATATATACATATATACATACATAGATATATCACATATATATTATATATGTCATATATGATATACATATATACGTATAAAATTTAACAAAGAAAAGCCCGAGAATGTGCAAGATCCCACGAGATTGCCCAAGAGCTCACAAGATTTCCCAAGATCGTTGTATCAGTATACAAGTAGTTTCGGGGGCTTTGTTTCTTAGAGGACTGTCGAAACCAAGATTCTCGCAAGATCACGTGAAATTGCATTCGATGTTCTTCCTTAGATAAATTACAATGCACTCCTCCAAGCCCAACTACCTATTCTTTAATTGAATCACAAACAAAAGCACTAACCATTCCTATGTCCTATTATTTATTGCTGTAGAAGATGCGGATGTTTCTCTTGCCCCAGCTAACCCATATTGTCACATGCAACATAATCCATCAAACTTGCTTACTTATCCCATCTTCAGGATTTGATTTGTGCCAACCATGCAACATCTATAGCACATGAGGGGAGTGTGTCCAATAGAATCCTCAATCTCATAAAAGGGATCTCGACATTGTCTCAGAGAAGGTACATCTAACTAGTAATAGGTCTAGGCTCTCATCCTCATCATCACACAAATAGCAAAAGCTTTTTACACCTTCTAGGATGGAGGGCATATATACTTAGTAGAGACTCTAGCATCGGAAATCACATCAACAATTTAACCTCAAAGGGTGTGCAAGGCTTCCAAATTTAATGAAAAGAAGGCAATCTAATGCCCCACCTGTAATCACTCTACAGGTGGAGCTTAGAAAGACAGAGCCATTCCTTTCCTAATTCCAATGCCATCTATCAACTATATGCTTTTAAAGAATTTGACCTCAAAGCAAAGCTAAAAGATCACTCACCTGATCTATCTCTTCCCCTTATAAGCTCCTTCTAAAGATAGTGTAAGGATTGAGGTTTTAGATTTAGTTATCGGATCGGTTTCGGTATTAGATCTCCCTGGTGAGCTTGGTGTATGGGTTATGAACCGCATCAAGTAGGCACGACGTCAGGGATGGCAGCACCGGTACCGGTACCCGTATCGGTGGGTACCGGTACCGGTACGTACCGGCCGGTACCGGCCCAGTATCGGCCGGTATCGGCCGATACCCTTTATAGGTGTCGGGTACCGGTACCGGCCGATACCGGTACGTACCGGCCGATACGTACCGGTATCGGCCGGTACTGCCATCCATGCACGACGTGCTTCTGATAGGCGTCGGCCTTGGGTGATGCGATTTAGGGACCATGCATGTGTAATGCGTGGTCGAACGTCGGGGCATATGTGTACGGCCCCGGTCTTGTCGTCTGAATGGCGTCGCGCATGGTTGACGCAATTTAGATATTTGCCAGTGTACGACCCCCGTCTTGTCGTCTGAACCGCATCGTTCTGGGACGACGCGGTTTAGCTCGGTCGGGATTGACACCCCAAACCAACCCTCCTTTCTCTCATTCTATCCTTTCCTCTCTCTCTCTTCTTCCTCTCTGTCTCTCCGTTGCCTTCTCTTCCTTTTCCTCCTCTACCACTCCCACTCCCCTCTACCACATCTTACCACTTCCACCACCATCTCCACCACGGCTCTTCACTCTCCGGACGGCAGCCGACATCTCGATAGAGTGACGACATCTATGGCAGTATTAGCGGTGGCTTGCGGTGTGGCGGTTCAACAACAAGGATCTAAGAAGAGTTCAAGTAACTGGGAGGGTGATGATCTTTACATGTATTTCGATTGATTTAATTAGTGTATTTTGAATGATTCTTGCTTTGGAGCATACTATAGATGTGTGGGAATATTTTTTTTTTGTAGAAAATGAGCATGTTTTAGGGGGATTTTGATTGAAAAAAGATATTTTTAAAAATGGGAGAGGTGTATTTATTGCGGTTAATGGATTTTCCCCTATCTCTGTTTGTGTGTTTTCATTCGTTTTGGGGGAGGGGATCTCGTGTTGTGGCTCGGTGGAGACTGAGGGAGAGCTCGATTTCGGGCGCAAATCACGTCCACTCAGGGTGACGCGACTTGCGATTCGCGTTAACAGTGGCCGACGCGATTTAGGCCCATTTCCCTGTAGTCCCCATGCTAGTTTTTGTGAGAACCAATTTTAGGACGTTAAAAGGTGTCGCGGTTCAAACCAGAGCCCCATATTTCCTGCATTCAACATATGTGATTATTATACATTTATGTCAACTAGATTCTTGTATATTGTTAGACAATCTTGTTATATGCATGTTTAAAATCATACATTGGGGCAAGGATTTTTCATGTGCTCGGAATTGCATTGTGTTGTGATTATGCGATCGTGGACCTAGAGTGACAGTTGTTAGCACTTGACACCCTGTGTCAGTGTGAGAGTGACGCAGTGTACTGCGTCAGTGTAGGAGTGACAAGCTGGCGCCTAGAGACAAGGGTCACATGGTGTACACCGTTGTAGTAGCTAGTACTGGTATGGAAGTGGTACACTTCGGAGTGTCACTCGTGGCTAGGAGGAGGTGGAACCACCTAGAGCTTGAAATGTCAGAATAGCCAGCGCGCTATCTAAGGGGTTACTGTTCTATCTCAGCGAATCGATGTTTTCCTGGTTGACTTGGCAGCTTCTTGTGCGTTTCTTACGGTGGACATGTGATTTATTTATCGCTTTACTTGCACATATCTTACCTATATATCCTTGTTGTGTTGCGGTTGTGTGTGCATGTGGGAAGTAGGGATCGAGAGATCCCTACTGAGTCCATTATAGTGTGACTTACTCCCTGCGATTTCAGGTGAGGGTTCTCAGTAGGCGTAACAGTTGTGAGTTCCATCTCGGGTTGCGCGCCAGCAACCACCGTTCCGTGTATGCCCCGACGTAGTTGTACTTTTATTTCAGGCATATACGCATAATTATTTCTTTTCAATTGTAGACTATGTAATTATTTGTTGAATCGAGTCGGAATGTAATAATTTTTAATTCCTGCACTTTCTTTATCGTTTGATGCTGTGTGGAATGTTTAACTTAGTTTATCATTTATTTTCTAGACTTATTTGAGATCCTGATTCATTTCCTAATTTTAATGATTCGATACTCATTTAGTAATCAGATCAGCGGGTTGTTACAGATAGGATTACAACCTTGTCCTATGTCCCTATAATCATAAACCTCTTCTACGGATGCATCAGGAGCTCTTTATAGATGCTAAAGAGGCAAGGGTAAAGCTTTGACAATAGGCTGTAATCACACATTATATCCTGCCATAAAAGGATCTTTCATTCATCACACAAAGAAAGATGCTTCTGCCCTAGCCACCTTCATACTGCTAAGAATGCACTTCTAAAGACTCAAGACATTAGACGTAGTGCCAAATTCAATATCCCAACCCTATAGTACTTTCTGAGTAATAATTTCCACTAAACCTTTTCCTTAGTTCCCAAATCCCAAGGTCACTTAGGCATCAAATATAGATTGAAATCACCGAGATTTCTTATGTCATGCCCCTTCTTCCTTGCTCTTGCAGACTTGGCCCTGATCACTATCATGCCAACCCCTACATATAGTGTTGTTTTCAGGTTTTGGAAGGTGGCATTTAATAGAAAACTAATTGATGGACTACCATGCAAAGGTAGTTTATCATTGATATGAGGATCCAATGATGCCACATAGGGTTGAGGGGGTAAGTAGCCCTAGAGACGAAATGAAACTTGTAAGAGCCATGTTCCTTTGCTATCTTCTTATCCATTAGTTCATAATCTCCCGGACCAGTCTCTAAGGCCCAAGTTAGAGGCATAAAAAGTAGGTAGTTTAAAATTTGAATCATAGGTCCATATGCATGAATGTTGAGAATGTGACCTTCCTTTATCCCCCACTCCACCTTATAATGGACCCTTTCAAATGCCAGAAACCCTAGCGTACAATCCCTTACATCTTCTATAAAACTTCCACCCCTCAACACTGCCATCCTAATGACATAAATTCCTTCCTCAATTGATGTTTCCACTGTGACCGGAATATCTTAGTGACTATTAATGAACATCAACATCTCCAATTCCAATAGGGCACCATCATTGGCGAACCACTTCACAACCTTGTCCACCATAGCAAAAAGAACAAGCAAGTAGTTAAGCACTTCCAATCATAGATAAGCAAGGGAATTCGATAAACTTCAGCCACTCATGTCTGTGGTTAGCAAAGGTTGTGGTGCAAGATTCCCATCAAGCCATATGATGAATGAGCTTAGTGCTTGTCATCACTATTGCATTCGCTACTGTCATAGGTTCCATTACCCTTGAAGAGATAATAAGGAAACATCTGAAGAAACTTGATGGAGCTACCACATCCTAGAAATCCACCATCTCCACAAGAGCATCCAAATTCACTCCAATTTCCCTTTGTCTTCAACCACCATCCCTTTATTTAGCACACCAACCACTTCCTCCATTGAGTAAGCTTCCTACTCGTAGGAAATTCCATCTCTACTAATGTGAGGGCCCACACAAGCACCCTCACCTACACTTATGTCGGTTTGAGGAATCTATACGAATGAAATGAAGGAAATAACTATACAAGATAAATAATAAGTGCCTAGGATTTCACTTACCACAACTGATTCATTTCTTCCACAGTAATGTACATAACTTTCCAAAATACATGTCCCCAAACGAGAGATCATCAAATAAAAATATAATGATAATATTGATAGTGATTTCTCAATGACCAACTGCCACTACGCCTCTAGTAGTCACCACCTCCAACTCATGACCATACCACCCACATGAAATAAAACAAACAAGAAAAAGGGCGCAATGAGTTCCATAGCTCATATAGGATCCTTCTTGCTTCATGCCATTCTCTACGATCGAGAAGCAAGTTTTAAACTGATAAAGAAGCACTGTATATAAATTTGCATATGCATGAATAATGAAACAATACATCTACAATAGACACGTTATAGCGAAACTGCTAGAAATAACCCAACCACATAGTTTAAGACTGTCATGCGATAAATCATAAATATATTTAAAATATTTAACATATAGTCTAATTTCTCAACAATAAAGGACTACCAACAACAAGGTTATTAACAACACTAGAATAGTACAGTCTACCTGCCTATCCACCTTATAGGGTGCTAGCTCCACTATAGGTGAAGCAGGTTGGTTGGACTAATCGGCCTCGACAACTAGCTAAGTCGTGAAGTCTAGAGATCGATCACGTGTGCACACAAACAAGTAACTCTCTCTCATTGTCCTAATCAGGTAAGCCAAGAATGGACTCGTATCTCCACAGTAAAGGTTGTCCGAGAACCTCTACAGTAAATGGGTTAACTTCCCGACCCTTGCCTTAACAAGGGTCTATAGTAAATGGGAACATAACAACTAGTGTGACGTGTTGCTCTGCCCAAAATAACCATAACAGTTCTACAATCACAATAATAACTGTGGTCACAGTCTTACAGTCAATTAGTGGAACAATTAATAATCATACAGTTATGACCACAATTACTGCTTATCTGAGATATAAAGTAATACTCAATAGTTAGATACAATTTATGTCATTATATGCACTCCGCATTTATAAAGATAAGCTATATGACTGTGTGCATCAATTCAATCTACGCCTCATCGCATGCACTTAATAAAAGAATGAAATAAGGAACAACAGTTCATGAAACCACTTTAATGGACAAGACCTTATGTATTACTCTTTGGTACAAGGCGGAGGTAAACCTCTATGCAATGGGGATACTAGTTTGATATACCAAAGGAGTATTAGGCCCAAATCATTTAAAACAACTATTATAAATAACAGTCCATGTACTGTACACATACACCTCTTCAGAAATGCGCACACTAGCATAACTACTGTACATACAAATTTGCACTACCAGTCACACACAAACACCTACACAACTACCCTTACACCTTCACAGTTGAACATACACACTTGCATAGTCATACATACTTCTACACACCATACAGTTGCTCACTCACCTATACAGTCACACTTACACTTGCACAACTTTAATCTACACCTACTCTTACACCTCAACAACTACATATACACACACTCACACACCTCTTAAATGCACACACCCCTTCACACAGCTGCACACATATATACTTCACAAACACACCCATATCCTTTCCACACAGCTACACACACATGTATCTTCACACACATACATAGTCACACATACACCCACATACTCTCACACAAACACATGTACATCCACACACACACACATACACTCTCAGATACTCACAGCCATACACACCTTTACAGTCACCTGGCTGCACACCCCCCCCCCTGCACATACACTCAGCTACACAGTCTTACACTCCCCACTACACACACACACACATATATTCTGCTGCACATACATACATATATACACACACCGTGCTGCACATACATACACGCGCACACACACACCTTGCTGCACATATATACACAACCACATACACACATATGCTTCCGTAGTCACATGTACACATACACACATATAGATATCCTATATCATACACACACCCTCACATATGCCCCCACAGCCATATATACCTGCTGCACATGTACACACATACATATATACGCTCTCACAGCCACAAACTCACACACTCATCCTCATAAAATTTTGATAGCATGTTCCTTATTTAAGGAGGTAAAACTCTGGTAAGACCCCAACAAAATAAAGAAAACCATAAGCACATAGAGAAGGACGATAAGTAGATCTCCAACTTCTTAACAGATCCAAAAAACCTCTAAAGCTACTGTTTTAAGCCTAAAAAAATAGCCGTCACACTATATACACACTATACATGCACTATAACGAACTGTAGCAGGTACACCTCTCGCTCTCTCTCTCTCCCCCTCTCTCTCCCGTTGTAGTTGGCTCTCCCTTTATCTTTTTCTCTCCCTCTCTCTCCCTTATTGTTGCCACAATCTGCCCCTTTGGGGCCAGAGAAAAGCTTCAAGAGGAGGTGGAGAAGGTTCAAAAAGAAGGACTGGTGTGGCCCCCTCTATTGAGCTTGGGCTGGCCCACTAAAAGACCCACTAATAGGCCAAATCAGAGTCCTAAACCATACTTATAATAGGGTATTCTAAACCCCTATATACAATTGTTTAATAGGTCTCCCTTTCATTTACTAAGGCCTATTAAATGAGGCCCACAAACTTTACTTTTTCTATCAATCGTTCCTATACCCTATAAATTTATATTTGTGTATATACTTTATCACCATTTACACATATACCTTTAACACTCTTTATGGGCATATCAATGAACTTTTTTTAAAGGATTTTTAATAAAACTTCTAGGGTCTTACATCCTTCCCCCCTTATAAAAATTTTGTCCTAAAAGATTACACTTTTAATTTGAATATAAGAACTTATCATTTACCAACATTAAAAACTTACCTAACTAGTAGTAAACAAATATGAGAATTGTTCTCTCATCTCATCTTCACACTCCTATGTTGCCTCCACTCCTGAATGATGCTACCATATAACCTTAACCATCAGAATCACTCTTGATCTCAATACTTTTGGTCAATGAACTGAATTGGTCGTTCTGGCACAAATAAGTCAGGTTTCACTTCCGAAGGAGTATAGTCTACAATATGAGAAGGATCATGCACATATTTCCTCAACATGAAAATATTAAACACATCATGGACATCCGCCAATGCTGGAGGCAAGGCTAACTGGTAAGCTGCATCACCAACCCTTTTTAGAATTTCAAATGGTCTAATAAATCTAGGGTCTAATTTTCCCTTTCTGCCAAATCTCATCAAACCTTTTATTGATGAAACCTTCAAGAAGACTTTATCTCCCTTTTGAAATTCCAAGGGTCTACACCTAACGTCTGCATAACTTTTCTGTCTATCTTGTGCTGCTTTCAATTTCAACTTAAGTATTTGCACCTCAGTTGCACACTATTACACTAGATCGGGATCCAATAGTTTCTTTTCACCCACTTCATCCCAATATATAGGAGATCGACATAGTCTGTCATATAAGGCTTGATAAGGTACCATACCAATGTTGCTATGATAGTTATTAAAACTTAACTCAACTCAACGAAGCCTTAATCCAAATAATTGGAGTTGGCTATATGGATTTTCTGTTTCCACTCTAAACGATTTTGGGCTACCTCTTATGAAAGGTTTAAATCATATTGTACTACCCTCTTCCAAGTTAATCTAGGTCTACCCTTCTTTTCTTCCCATTCTCTATCCTAATATGCTCCACTTTTCTAACTGGAGTCTCCCTAGGCCTACGCCTAACATGCCCAAACCATCTCAATCTCTCTTCTCTCAATTTGTCCTCAACTGATACCACTCTTACCTTTTCTCTAATATACTCATTACGAATTTTATCTAGCCTAGTATGCCGCACATCCACCTTAACATTCTCATCTCGGCAACACTCATCTTGAAGACATGTTGCCCCTTCATCGCCCAACACTCGCTACCATATAACATTGTAGGTCTTATCGTCGTACGATAGAATTTTCCTTTCAGCTTTGTTGGGATCTTACGGTCATACAAGACTCTCGTGGCAAGTCTCCACTTCAACCATTCTGCTTTAATCCTATGGCTAACATCCTCATCGCACTCTCCGTCTTCTTGGAGGATCGAACCAAGATATTTGAAATGGGTGCTTTAGGGTATTGCCATCCATCCAAGTTAACTATCTCATTTTCGCTTATTCGACCTTCACTAAACTTACAATACATGTATTCTGTCTTAGTTTTACTTAACCTGAAATCCTTAGATGCTAAGGTGCTCCTCCAAAGCTCTAGTTTTCTATTAACTCCATCTTGCATCTCATCTATCAACACTATCATCTGCAAACATCATACACCACGGACTGTCCTCTTATATATCTTTTATTAAATCATCCATAACTAATGCGAAAAGATAAGGACTTACTGCTGATCCTTAATGCACTTAAACAGAAATAGAAAAATCTCTTGTTTCCCCTCCAACCGTGCGGACAATAGTAGTTGCTCCTTTATACATGTCTTTTAATACTTGTATGCATCTATAAGATACCTTCTTGCGCTCTAACACCTACCACAAGACTTCTCTCAGAACTCTATCATAGGCCTTCTCCAAATCGATGAACACCATATGTAGTTCTTTCTTCAAATCTCTATATTTCTCTATTAAGTTCTTAATGAGAAAGATAACTTCCATAGTTGATCAGCCAGGCATAAAGCCGAATTGATTGGCCGAGATAGTTGTGTCAGTACATAAACGATATTCCACAACTCTCTCCCACAGTTTCATAGTATGACTCATGAGCTTAATTCCTCTATAATTTGAGTAGTCTTAGATGTCTCCTTTGTTTTTAAAAATAGGTATAAGAGTGCTCTTCCTTTATTCATCTGACATTTTCTTAGAGACTAGAGTCTTGTTAAACTGTAACGACCCGCCACCCTATAATCGGGAATACGATTACTAAATAGGTACCCAATCATTAAAATTTGGAGCTAAACCAGGATCTCGATAAATTTGAGAAATAAACGATAAATTAAGCTAAACATTCACATCACATTGAATTGTAAAAGAAGTAGAGAAATTAAAAATTATCATAATTCAACTTGACTCAGCAAATAATTACATATTCCAACAATATGAATAAAGGCAATTTAAATAAATAAAGCAGTAAACACAACTCTGAAACAACTCTACCACGAAGTCCACAACCAACGTCTCGGCCAAACACGCAAAGCACGCAGCCGAACGTGGAAAACACCGACCCGCTGAGACCAAACAGTAACTCTTCGGATAACGCGCTGGCTACTCCGGCCTGATCTGGCTCAAGGTGATTATGCTTCTCCCAGCATGAGTGACACTCCAAATGTACCACTCCCACACCGGTACTAGCTATACCCCGGGGTAAACCAGGTGACCCTCTCTCTAGGCGTCACCCCACCACTCCCACACCGACACAGGGTGCCTAAGTGCTAACAACTGTCACTCTAGGTTCACGATCGCACAAAATACGTCACAGTGCGATCCGATCACGTAGAAATCTTCGACTACGAAGTATGGTTTTAAGCATGCATTTTAACCAAACTATCTAACAATGTAAACACGTGTTAATTATATGGATTAATGAAGTTTTGTCTTGAATCGCGTCGCGTGTGGCCGACGTCATTCAAGACTCCTAAACTGGTTCATGTAAAACATGGCCATAGAAGATGGCCTAAATCACGTTGTGCAAGGTAGTCACCTTTTAAAAGGGGTCGCTGTCCCTAGTCGCCTAATCACGACAGAAACAGAATCAGACCTCGGGGTGTTCCGAACTAAATCGCGTCGTGGGAGGCAGCCGCCATTCAAAATGGCGTCGCTGTCCTAAGACGCCATTTAGCGTTCGCTAACAGGTTTTCCTCAGCCTTCTGAGTACAAAAAGTGGAATTCCTTCTCGAAAATCCTCTAAACATGTTCCAAAGTAGGAAAAACGTGGTTTTAATCAAAACACAACGGAGATTGTCACCCTACCGTTTACTTGAACTCCTCCGAACTCCAAGCTGCCGAACTGCCACACCACAAGCCGTCGTCGGTACCGCCGTGGACGCCGTTACTCTACCGGGACGTCGGCCGCTGTCCGGAGAGCAACATGCCGCGGAGGAAATGGTGGTGGTAGTGGTGGAAGTTAGGGGAGGGGTTTGATGGAGTGGAGGGAGAGGAAAAGAAAGGAGAAGGGGTAAGGAGAGCGAAGAGATCAGAGAGAGGGAGGAGAGAGAAGAAAATGAGAGAAATGAGAGAAAGGAGTGAAGGTTCGCGGGTTTAAATTGAACCTAACTAAAACGTGTCGCCCAACACCGACGCCATTCAAGTGACAAGACCAAGGCCGTACTCTCGCGGTCCAAAACTGGCCCACGTGGTACCCACGTGGCATACTCTAAAACGCGTCCCGCTAACAGGACGCCGTTTGAACCGCGTCGAGTAAGCTCGACACGATAAAGAACTTATGCCTTCAGCCCCACAAGGGCTCAAATCAAGGGGCCCGACACCGAAACTGACACACTAACTGGATTCGAAATCTCAATCCTTACATAAACAGTCGGGTCAACCATTCAACTCCTACATCTTCTAAGCATTTCCACACTTCAATAGGAATTCTATCAGGGCCACAAGCTTTACCTACTTTCATCCTCTCTAATGCTTCCTTAACTTTCGAAAATCTAATCCTCCTACTATAGTTCACATTATGTTCTGTTATACATTCTATGCCCACTATATTTCCACTATGATTATCATTAAAAAGATTGTCAAAGTAGCTTCTCCACCTTTCTCTCATGTCCTCATCTTTCACTAAAACCTTTCCTTCATTATCTTTGATGCACCTAACTTGGTTAAGATCCCGACACCTTTTCTCTTTTATCTTTGCCAATCTATAAATATCTTTATCCCCTTCCTTGGTTCCAAGTTTCTCATATATCTTTTTAAAGGCTTGAGCTCTTGCCCGACTAACAACCTTTTTTGCTTCCTTGTTTGCTATCTTATATTGTTTATAAGCCTCATTATTATCACATTTTAACAATCTTTTATACCATTCTCTTTTACTCTTCACCGCCTTTTGTACCTCCTCATTCCACCACCACCTCTCCTTCGCAAGTGGGCCATATCCTTTAGATTCTCCGAACACTTTTTCAGCTACTTCTCTAATCTTAGAGGCCATATCTATCTATATAGTATTGGCCTCCACATCCGACTTCCAATCACCCATATTGAGAAGTTCATTCTTAAACATCACTTGCTTCATCCCTTTTAATTATCACCACCTTGTTTTAGCAACAGTCTTCCTTCTAAACGTATCCGATCACCTCTTGATCTTAATATCTAAGACTACTAACCTATGTTAACTTGTTAAGGCCTCTCTGGGGATAACTTTGTAATTGTAAGGACTGAGGTTTTCGGATCCGGTTTCTGGGGTCGGACCCTGTAGTTCAGGCCCTGATGGGGCTGAGACTCTGTTCAGACTCGACGCGGTTTGAACGGCGTCCAGCGTTGCAGACGCGTTTTAGACTGTGCCACGTAGGCGGACTTTGGGCCGCGAGAGTACGGTCCTGTCGTGTCGTTTGAACGGCGTCCGTTATGGACGACGCCATTCAGACTGCGACCATGGGTTGTCAGTGTATGGTGCCTGTCTTGTCGTCTGAACGGCGTCATGGGTAAACGACGCGTTTCAGAGTTCTGTCAGTACGGCCCGTCATGTCGACTGATAGGCGTCCGTACAACTCGACGCGTTCTACCCAATCTCTGGTTATCCTGCGAACCCTCCTTCCTTTCCCTCATTTTTTCCTTCCCTCTCTCTTTCCTCCCTTCCTCCGGCGACGCCTCCTTCCCCTCCCTCTTTTCCTCCCACCATTTCATCTCTCCCTTCACTCCATCGACCTCCTAACTCCCACCACTACCACCACCACCTCCTCCGCGGCGTTTTCTCTCCGGACGGCGGCCGACGTCCCGGTGGAGTAACGACGACCTCGGCGGTACCGGCGGCGGCGTGGGGCGAGACGGGTGGACGGCTTGGAGCTTGGAGGAGTTCAAGTAACCGGTAGGGTGACGATTCCCATTGTATTTTCATTAAAAAGGCATGTTTTCCCGCTTTGAAGCATGTTTAGGGGTGTTTTTGGGGTGAAAATGTTAATTGTATGAGATGAGAAATTGAGTGTTTTAATGGGTAGTTAGGTTCTCCTCCTTCCCCCTTACGTTTCAGCGCCCTTTTGTACGTTTTGGGGGAGAAATCCCACCTCGAGGATTGGGGGAAGCGAAGGGGAGAACCTGCCTATCGTGGTTAAATGGCGTCGAGGTGCAGCGACGCCTTTTAGAAAGGCGGCGCCCACCCACGACGCGATTTAACCCTATAACAGACCATGTCCCCGGACTGATAAGCGTCCAAGGACAGCGACGCCTTTTTAATAGGCGACTTGCGTCATCGACACGTTTTAGTGGAAATCACCCTATGGCCTGTCCCTGTTTTCAGTCGCTAAAAGGCGACGAGGGACAGCGACGCCTTTCAAAAGGCGGCTACATATGGCGACGCGTTTTACGCCAGGTTCTGTGGCCGAGCTTCTATGAACCAGTTTAGGGGACTTGAATGGCGTCGGCCTTGGGCGACGTGATTCAAGACAGAATTACACTAATTCATGATAGTAAAATGTGTTCACACTGTTAAATAGTTGGTTAAATGCATGCTTTAAATACACTCGATGATGATGGATTCTTCGTGACCGGTTAGCACTGTGTTGAGTGTCGTGCGACCGCGGACTTCGGACGTGACCGGATCGCACTGCACCGGGTTTTGTGTTACTGTGGACTTAGAGTGACAGTTGTAGCGCTTTATCGCCCTGTGCTGGTGTGGGTGGACCACAGCGCCGGTGGGGGCGTGGGCGGGGTGACGCCTAGTGAGAGAGGGTCACCTGGTGAACCCCGGGGTTAGCTAGTACCGGTGTGGGTGTGGTACCTTTGGAGTGTCACTCATGCTGAGGGAAGGAGTAACCACCTGAGCCAGTTGGGCCGGAGTAGCTAGAGTGCTATCCGAGGGGTTACTGTTTGGTCTCAGTGGGTTGGTGTTTTCCCCACCTTCGTTTGTGTGGTTGGCGTGTTCTACCGAGACGTTGGTTGTGGGTTCCCTAGTAGACTGGTTTAGAATATGCATGTTTAATACATTTCGAATGCATGTGATTCATATCGAGATTTAGGAGTAGTGATTACTACTGTACTCGTTACTTTACCTTCAGCTGTACTTTGCACTTGTGGGTGTGTGAGTGGGCAGTGGGGATCGAAGGATCCCTATTGAGTCTTTTCGTTGAGACTCACCCCTGCAGTTTTCAGGTGAGGGTTCCAGGTGGACTTAGCGAGGTGTGTACTGCTGTGAGTCGCGCGCCGTCAGTTGTTGTTCCGGGGTATGCCCCGACGTAGTTGTTATCTTTATTTCTGGCCTATATGCTTAATTATTTCTTTTCTGTTGGAGTATGTAATTATTTGCTGTATCGAGTCGCATTGTAATAACTTTTAATTCCTCCATTTTCCTTTCAATTCAATGCGATGTGAATGTTTAGCTTAGTTTATTATTTATTTCCCAGACTTACTTAGATCCTGATTTGGTTCCAAATTAATGATTCGGTACCCATTTAGTAATCGGATCCCCGATTATAGGATAGCGGGTCGTTACAGTTGTGAGAATGAAGTCAATTTGGCTTCTATTTTGTCCACTTTTAAAGGTCACTAGATGAGATTCCCTTTTTATAAAATGAGTATTTGCTAATATAAAGTCGTAGGCCATAGCAAAATTATGATAGTTATTATTATAGACAAATTCAATCAAAGGTAAATGTTCATCCCAATTGCCTTTCCATTCCAAACTACATGCTCTCCACATATCTTCTAAAGTTTGGATGGTTCTTTTCTGACTGTCCATTTGATTCTAAATGAAAAATAGAACCGAATGTTAAATTTGTACCCATCGCCTTTTGAAAACTCTGCCAGAATCTGGAAGTAAACTTAGGGCCTCTGTCTGATACAATAGATATAGGAATCCCATGTAATGCCGCAATCTCATTAATATATAGTTAAGCTAATCTATCTAAGGACCATGTCTTATTGATGGGAAGAAAATGTGATGTCTTAGTAAACTGATCTACCACAACCTAAATTGCATCATGTTGTCTTCAGGATTTAAGTAGCCCAACTACAAAGTCAGTTGTGATATTGTCTGATTTCCATTCTGGAATTTTTAAAGGCCATACTAACCCTCCTGAGCATTGATGCTCGGCCTTGACTTGCTGACAGGTCAAGCACTTTGCTACACACTCGGTAACTTCCCTCTTCATTCCTGGTCACCAAAACTGCCTTTTCAGAGTCTGGTACATTTAGTGCTACTAGGATGAATGGCATATTTAGATTTGTGTATTACTGCTAGCAATTCTCTCTTCAACTCAATCTCATTAGGGCCATAAAGATGATTCCCATATTTCACAACTCCTTCATTAATCACCACCCCTGAATGCATAAGAATATGAGGAAGCCTCTCATATGCTTTTTAAGCTTCCACAATCTCATCATAAATGACAGGTTTCACAATGATACATGCAACAATTGCACCATGCTTTTCTTGAGGAATCTAAACTCCTACTTCTGCAGCTTTTTACATTAGCTTCCATTCTTTCACTAACATGTTTGCTAGAAGAGCCTTCCTACTCAACGCATTTGTAACCACATTTTCTTTGTCAAGATAATAGAAAATATTGAAATCATAGTCCTTCAAATATTATAACCGTCTACGCTGCCTCAAATTTAAGTCCTTCTTAGTAAAATTATATTTCAAACTTTGGTAGTCTATATACACTTCAAATGTGATCCTATACAAATAGTGTCATCACATCTTCAAAGCAAACACTATTGCTGCCAATTCTAGATCATACGCAGGGTAATTTTCTTCATGTTTCTTCAATTGATGCGATGCATAAGCAACAACTTGACCATTTCGCATCAATACTGCTCCTAATTCCTTCTGAAAGCATCTATACAAACAAAAAATCCATCTACACCAGATGGCAACACTATCACTGGAGCATATGCCAACTTTCTTTTTAATTCTTGAAAACTTTCTTCACAAATTTCATTCCACACAAATTTCACTCCCTTACGGGTCAACCTAGTCAGAGGAGTAGCTAGGGTAGAAAATACTTTCAATAAATCTCCTATAGTAGCATGCAAGACCCAGAAAACTTCTGATTTTGGTAACAAATTTCAGCCTCTCCCAATACAGTACTCCCAACCTTGTCTGGGTCCATGGTTATGCCTTCAATTGAGATGACATGCCCCAAAAAATGAACCTTTCTAACCAAAAGGCACATCTGCTAAATTTAGCATAAAGCTGATGTTCTCTCAATTTCTGTAACAACCAAGCTTAAAAGTCCTTCATGCTCCTCATGACTTGGAGAATATATCAGAATGTCATCTACAAATGCAATGACAAACTAGTCCAAATAATCCTTAAACACCTTGTTCATTAGATCCATGAAGGTTGTCGGTGCGTTTGTCAACCCAAATGGCATCACTAAGAATTCATAGTAATCATATCAGGTCCTAAAAGCTATCTTGCTAATGTCCTCCTCCTTAACTCTCAACTGATAATACCCTGACCTCAAGTCTATTTTTGAAAACACCCTGGCTGACTGCAACTGATCAAATAGATCATCTATCCATATAAGTGGATATTACTTATTAATAGTAACTTGGTTCAACAACCGATAATCAATGCATAGCCTTAAGGGTCCATCTTTCTTCTTTATAAATAGGACAGAAGCTCCCCACGGTGAAACACTAGGTCGTATAAAACCTTTATCTAATAACTCTTGTAATTGAGTCTTTAATTCCTTCAATTCTGCAGGAGCCATTCGATAAGGTGCTTTGGAGATAGGAGCTGTTTTTGGTATTAAATCAATGCCAAAATCAACTTCTGGATGAGGAGGCAATCCAGACAACTCATCAAGAAATACATCTCTAAAGTCTTTAACGACAATAACATCGAAAACTGCTATCTACTTGTCTTCAATCCTCTCAGACTTAGGTATAGACACAACTAATGCCAAATAAGCTTAACATCTAGACTCAATCAATGGCTTAGCTTTAAAGGTAGAAATAAGATCTATTAAATCTCTCCTTCCCAGGCCTACAAATATATATCTTCTTCTTATGATAGTCAATATGTGCATAATGTATCCTTAACCAATCCATCCCAAGGATCACGTCAAAATCCTGCATATCTAATAAGTGCAAATCAATTGGCAATGAATAACCTGCCACTACTACATTTGCTGCCTCCAACAATTGAGAAGACAATATTTACTCAGACTGCTGGTGTCTCTACTAAAAGTGAGGACTCCACAAGTAGCATGGATCTATCTAAACCAGCCATAAACTCTTTAGATATAAAGGAATGAGATGATCCAATATCAAATAAAACAGAGGCTTTGTGATTGAGAACATTAGTAGTACCTTTAATCACTCCATCTCCGGCAATCTAAGCCTCTGTTCTTGTCAATGCAAATATCCCCTACGGACGTCCTCTGCCTCGACCTGGTCTGCTTCCTGAAGATTCTACCCTGGACTTACCAGCTTCAATATTATGTGGATCTGTGCCACTCAATGCTGAGGGTGGCAATGGACACTCTCTAACCAGATGTCCTGGCTGCCCACATCTGAAACAGGTTCGAGATATAAGATAACAAGGCCTCCCATGATGGATATTACTCCATCTTTTGCATATGATGTCTCCAGCTTTGCTCTATTTACACTTTGGGACATAGATGGCTGAGTAAAGGACCTAGACATCTGTGATCCATGTCCTCCTCTTCCCTGACCTCTTTACTGAAATTTCTTGAAAACTGGCTTCTTACTTGAATCACCCCCAAAGGAGGCATCCTGCTTTCCTCTTCCCAATGCTCTCTTCTTATTGGACCACCTTACATACTCTTCTTCTACAGCACATGTATCATATACGACTTCTGCCAATGTTTTGGTCCTTGAAGGTGTGATCCTCATTCTGAAGGGGTCCTTCTAACCCGAATTGAATTTCTTGATTCCTTTTTTCTCATCTTCAACAATATGTAAAGCAAATCTGCCCAAGTCTGTAAACTTTCTTTCATATTCTTGAACTGACATATTGTCCTACACAAGATCTATAAATTCATGTTCTCTTCTTTGCTGAACATGGAATGGAAAATATTGTTCATTAGAGGCTTCAGAGAATCCATTCCACGTTATTAAACAGAATGCCATATCTTTAAATGTAACCCTCCTTGCTGTCTGCCATCATTTATTTGTACTATCCTAGAGTTTAAAAGTTGCTAGCTACACCCTCTCAGACCGAGGCCAATCTAACACTGTAAAAATCTTCTCCATCTCTTCTAACCAAAACTCTGCTTCCTCAGGACCCCCACAACCTTTCAATGCAGGTGGCTTGAGCTTCAAGAATTGCTTAATCTACACAGGATGCTTCACCTGCTCCTTCTCTTCCACCAATCTTATACATTGGTAAGCTCTTCTGAACTGGACTTCCATGTCTAGTTATCTTCTTCTCGGTGGTTACTTTCTGCATCCTCTACGAACTGACTGAAGATATTCTTCTTCTTCTTCTTCTTCTTCTTCCAACTCCTCCATTTCCTCCTCCTTCTCTTCTTCATCTACTTCTTCCTCTTCCTCCAATTGTAGCTGCACATTCTCCTCCAGTGGTTCAGGCTCCGCTGCTCGCCTGATACGTTAAGGCCTAGCTCTCTTAGCAACTTTTCTTGCCATCTGCATTCCATGTAGGAGTCAGGGAGTTAGAGCTAACTCAAACATCCAAATCAAGGACATATAGCTATGTACCATTCTGAATCCTAGTGAGGTTTATCATCCAACGCTCAATCATACAGATCAGCCAAACCTTGCTCTAATACCAGCTATGAGGGCCCACACGAGCACATTCACCTACACTTATGTCGGTTTGGGAAATCTGTATGGATGAAATGAAGGAAATAACCACACAAGACAAATAATAAGTGCCCAGGATTTCACTCACAACAACTCTATTTATTTCTTCCACGATAATGTACATAGCTTTCCAAAATACATGTCCTAAAAACAGAGATTATCAAACAAAAATATTAGTACAACACTGACAGTGATCTCTCAATGGTCAATTGGCACTACGCCTCTAGCAGTCACCACCTCCAACTTGTGACCATGTCACCCACATGAAATAAAACAAACAAGAAAAAGGATGGTATTGAGTCATGGATAATATAGGATCCTTCTTGCTTTATACTATTCTCTACTATTCGAGATGAAAGTTTTATATGGATAAAGAATTACTATACATAAATTTGCATATGCATGAATAATAAGAGAATGCATCTACAACAAATACGTTATAGCGGAACTATACATAAATTCTCTACAAGTCTGATGTCAACAAGATAGCTTTCAAGACTCAGTATGACCACCATGAGT
This sequence comes from Zantedeschia hybrid cultivar, assembly GCA_030544215.1. NCBI lineage: Eukaryota > Viridiplantae > Streptophyta > Magnoliopsida > Alismatales > Araceae > Zantedeschia > Zantedeschia hybrid cultivar. The sequence continues at coordinate 54,589,319 of JARZZO010000002.1, read as the reverse complement.
TCTTGGTCATGTCTCTTGGTTTGACCAATGCCCCTACAACTTTTATGGACCTGATGAACATGGTATCAGAGAATATATGGATCATTTTGTGGTGGTTTTTGACGATAACATTTTGATATATTCCTCTTCTAAGGAGGAGCATTCCTACCATCTATAAGTAGTACTACAGACTCTGAGAAGACACCGACTTTATGCCAAATTCAGCAAGTGTGAATTTTGGCTAGAAAAGGTACACTTCTTGGGGCACATTATCTAAGGAGAGGGAGTGGTGGTCGATTTGACTAAGGTTGAGGTTGTGGTGCAGTAGGAGAGACCGAGGTCTGTAACTGAGATCAGAAGTTTCCTAGGGTTGGTAGTCTATTACAGATGGATTATCTAGGACTTTTCTACTATTATAGCTCCTTTGTCGAGGTTGACTCGTAAAGGGGTTTGTTTTGTGTGGACGGATGAGTGTGAGCGGAGCTTTTTGGAGCTGAAAGCCCATCTCACGTCTACCCCAGTTCTGGTCCTTCTGTCTAGTTCAGGAGGTTTAATTATGTATACTGACACTTTTAGGTGACACTTGGGAGTAGTATTGATGCAGCATGATAGAAATGTGGCTTATGTGTTCAGGTAGTTGAAGCAGCATTAAGAGAACTACCTAACACATGATTTGGAGTTGGCAGCCGTGGTATTTTCACTGAAAATCTAGAGACATTATTTGCAAGAAGTTTGAGGTGTTCACAGATTATCAAAATTAGAAGTATGTTTTTATATAGAAAGATCTGAATTTGAGTCAGTGCATATGGATGGAGTTCATTAAGGACTATTACTTTGATCTCTCCTACCATCTGGGCAAGGCCAACGTTATGGTAGATGCCTTAAGTAGGAAGGCAATCTTGTCTCATCTTTTGAGGAGGGAGTAGAGACTCTTTCACCATATAATGGATTACTCTTTTCATGTACCCAAAAGGGAAGATATAGTAGTTTTGGCCAGTCTGGCCATCAAACCAGTAGTATATCACTTGGTGATTGAGGCGCAGCAAGCAGATCTAGAGCTACCATAGATTTGCAGCTTCTAGAGGTTGAGATGTGGGATGATAACACGGTTAGATATTGAGGCAGATTGTATGTTTCTGTAGATGGAGAAATGAGAGGCTACGTCTTTGATGAAGCACATCATTCCAGATACGCCATTCACCCGAGCAACACCAACATGTATCATTGTTTTAAAAGACATTTTTTGTGCCTAAGGATGAAAAAAGACATAGTTAAGCATGCGGCTAAATGTTTAATGTGTCAGCAAGTGAAGGCAGAACACCAGAGACTGGGCGGCTTGTTGCAGTCGTTGCCTCTCCCAAGAGTGAAAGTTGGACCATGTGACCATGGACTTCGTAATGAGGTTACCACTGACTCCTAGCAGAAGATGCAATTTGGGTGATTGTAGACCGGTTGACCAAGTCAACCCACTTCCTAGCTATTAAGAATGACTAGTCAATTAACAAGCTGGCCAAGTTTTATGTTAATAAATTGCATCTCTGCATGGCATGTCGGTCTCTCATGTCTGATAAAGATCTGAGATTTACGTCGGGTTTTTGGAGGAGTTTCCGATAGGCATTGGGCATGCAGTTGGCCTTCAGTTCGGCGCATCATCCAGAGATAGATAGACAGTCAGAGAGAACCAATCAGACATTAGAAGACATGTTGAGAGCTTGTTTCCTGGAGTAGGGAGGCTGTTGGGAGCAGCATTTATCGACAGTGGAGTTCGCCTTCAACAACAGCTATAATTCGAGTATTGGCATGACGCCGTACAGGGCACTGTGCGGGCAGCCATGTCGCTTTCCACTAGATTGGTTCAAGGTCGGTGAAAGGCAGATTGCAAGGCCAAAATTAGTGCGGAGTTCTGTAGAAGTGGTGAGACTAGTCCTTCAAAGATTGTTAAGTTGTGTTTGGGAACTATTTTAAAGTACTTTACACTAAAGTGACTTCAAGTAGAACTGATTTCGAATAGAAGTACTTCTTATCATATAAGTGAATGGAGTTTGGGAACGCAAAATGAACCTAATCATCAGAAGGACTTCTTACTAAGTTTTATTAAAGTATCCTAATCTTAAATATTTAAATTTTTCCCTCCAAAAATTTAATATATAATAAATATATCATAAATCAAATTGTAAAATATAATATAATGATATACTTATTTTTTACATAAATAAAAATACATTAATAAAGAATATGATATATTAACATAACTTCAAATTAATAATTAATATAATTTATACATAATAATACATAATAATATTATATAAATAAAGATTTATAATCATACTACGTGAACAAGATAAAAAAAAGGATGAAACATTCTTGTTCAGATAAAAAAATAATGAAAAATTCTTATTCATTGGTGCTGCCATAGGGAAGATTTATTGGAGAGAGAGAGATTGGAGATAGAGAGACAAGGAGAGATTGGTTGGAGAGAGAGAGAGAGATTCGTTGGAGATGGAGAGACAAGGAGAGATTGGTTGGAGAGAGAGAATAATTATATCTTTCCTTTTTTTTTTTCTCCCACCCTTAGTAAGGAGGAAACCACTCCGCATAGAAGTAGAAATTTTCTACTTCTGCAAGGAGTGGGTTTTTTCCTTCCTCATGGAAGAGAAGTAAAAATAACAAACTTACCAAACGAAACTATTTTTTACACAAGTAATATTTTAAGGAAGAGAAGTCATTTAAAAGGACTTTTATGTAGTTGCTAAACACAGCCTTAGTAGCTTAAAGTAAACAGAAAAGCTATGCTGATTCTCACAGAAGACCGTGGGAATTTAAAGTTAGTGACCACGTGTTCCTTCAAATTTCACCCTCGAAGGCTGTAGTAAGGTTCATAAAGCGAGGCAAGCTGAGCTCACACTATATCAGGCACTTCCCCATACTGTCTCGAATAGGGGAGATCGCCTATTAGCTGGCCTTACCACCCCACCTGGCTAGAGTTCACGATGTTTTTCATGTGTCGATGCTGAGAAAGTATGTGCCATATCCGTCACATATGTTGGATTATATAGAGTAGGAAGTCTCCTAAGATTTGTCCTATCAAAATATCTGGTTCAGATTGTTGACCACCAGGAACAGGTTTTGCGTAACAAGGTGATTCCGTTAGTCAAGGTTATTTAGCAACACTATTCTATAGGTGAAGTGACTTGGGATCATGAGGACGAGATGCAGGAGCAGTTTCTGTACATGTTTGAGTAAGTCTTTTCCCTTAAAAATCCTTGATGTTGCCTTGTGCTTTTATGTATAGCATTGGCGTCGGCAAATTTCAAGGATGAAATTTTCTTAAGGGGGGAGGACAAGGATGGCAGTACCGGTATCAGTACGGTATCGGAGGGTACTGATACGTACCGGTATCGGTATCGGCCATATCGGCCAGTACCGAGTCCATTTTGGCACAGTACCAGCCCAATATCGGTCGGTACCGGTCCACCCAGTATGGTATCGGTATCTACCAATACCGATATATATCGGCCGATACATATCGGTATCGGTCGATACTGCCAACCACGGGGGAGGATGTAATATCTGAGGGTTTCATACTTGAGTTTCAGATTCAGTTTTCAGGTCGCGGGTCTAGGTATTCAGTTGAGTGCGCTTTAATGGGCCTTTTATAGACTGGATAATAGGGCTGAAACGCATCGGTTCGACCTAACGCCTTTTGAAAAAGACATCACCTGTGGTTGACGCGTTTTAGACGGTTGCATGTCTGACACATGGCAGTTGTTGCTGAGGCTTGTCGAAACCTTGTAATTTGCGCCAAACATTGGTGACGCAATTTGCGAAATGTGATAGACAGACATGATGCGATTTAGACCTTTATGCATAGCAATGACTTGCCACGTGGCACCCTTGCTCTACATGGCGACATATGGGGTGCCCTTGCGACAGGCTGCATCCATGTTAAGCTCCGCCATCTTCTTTCTCTCCCTCACTTTCCATCTCCTTCTTACTCTCTTCCCCTCTTCTCCTTCCTCCTCTTCTCTCTCTTCCACCATCTCCCCTCTACTCCTCTACTTCACACCAACATCCACCACCACTACATCACCCTCTCTCCCTTACATGGCTGCCGATGTGTTGGCCGGCGAGCAGCGGCGATGGTGGCTGCCCTAGTGGCTTGGCGAGGTGGCGAGGGGGCGGTGCGACTAGAGGTGGCGGTGGGGCATGGAGGACCACGAGCTTGCTGCATCGGTGGCTCGTAGGATGGCTTCCATCCATGTGAAGGACCCTGTTGTGGGTTTGGCAGAAATCAAGATCTTGAGGGAGGGTGATGATCCCTTGTTCTTGGATTCATAGAGATCATGCTAGATTTTGATTCCATTTCTTATGCCTAGATGGGAGTTTGATGTGAGGATTCATGCTTGAGAGTTTTATGTGATTTGAGGCACATGGGGAACCATATTTTTGTCTATGAGGGCACATGGGTGCTCAATTGGAGCCCCTGTGTGGGCCTCGGGCGAGGCTCTGATTTGCGTCAGAACCAGGAATCGCGTCACTCTGGGGCAACGCATTTCACACACCTAGCCTATGACGCGATTTAAATGGTGCCACCTGTGGGTGATGTGTTTCTAAACAGAAATCTGAATCCCCTATTTCATGCATCCATGTGTGTACAATATATGTATTCATGTTGATTTCTACACCACTATGAACTTTAGGTTCTTGTATAAAATGTTACATATGTTCTTACTCGTTTGCATGCTTGGATTATACATATGGGAGGGGTGTTTTGACGTCATGCATCGTTTGGACTCAGGGTGACTACATCCATTAGTAGCACACCCAGTGCCTACGTGCACGATACAATTCATGAGGACACGGATCGTGGGTTAGCTTGGTTATGGGTTCGAGCCGGTTCTTCGAGCCCCCATATTTATAGCCTAAGTTTGTATGGGGGACAAATTGGCCGTTGAGACAATAGTTAGCTACTTGTGTGCACACTTGATTGGGGGCACGGACACCACGTGGGCTCATGGACCTCACCTTGTGAGTATCCGAAGCCTCTAGGATAGGACAGGCATATATCAATCCGAGACCCATTAATCTTCAGATATCGGGTTGCGGGTCGTTACAATCAAAGTATCAAAGGCCTTTTCGGTTAGAGAAGATATAATGCGCAATTCTGAACTTCGGTGAAGAATGTTTGGCAAAAGGAGAGCCCTAAACAGGGTGGTATGAAGGGATTGGCTATTAAAATGAGAGAATTGAAGAAAGCAATTAAAAACTTGGTTACTAATTGGAGGATGAATAAAATTAAGGATAAGCAGGATATGTTGCATAATATCAGCATGCTGGAACAACTAGAGGAAAACAGGTTTTGTCAGCCTAGCAAAAATCTTCTCTCACTGCATTGAGAATCAAATTTGCAGAGTGGAACTTGGAAGAGGAGGCAGAGTGGAAGCAAAGATCTAGAATACAGTGGCTCACGGAAGGAGGTAATGACATAAGGTTTTTTTTCATATGATAACTAATGGACAGAGTAAAATGCATTTTATTTCCAAACTCAAAATTGATGATAATTTGGTGAATGATGAGGAATGATTAAAGCAAAAATAATAATATTTTATCAATCTTCGTCACAGCTGAGCAAAGGTGGTATTCCTAATGGAATGATCCAAATGCTGTCAAATTAAGCTATGAAGACAAATACTGTTGAATTCTGCTATTTCAGATGAGGAAATTGTGAAAGTTGTTTTCAATTTTAGTGGGGACAAGGCACTAGGGCCGGATGGGTTCCAATGTTTTTTTTTAATTTTTTATCAAGTCTTCTGGGAGGAGTTAAAGCAGATGTAGTGGAGGCTGTCCAAGATTGGTTCGCTACATTAAAAGGTGGTCAGTTTGTTAATCAAACCTTCATTGTCCTCTTACCAAAGAAAGATGAGGTCGTGGAATTGAAAGATTTCCGACCAATCAGCTTATTAAATGGGTCTTACAAGATTTTCGCAAAAATTCTAATGGATTGGGAAAAGTTATTGGGAAACTGATAGAGGAGAATCAAACATGCATTTGTGCCTGGAAGGAGGTTATTTCTTGCTTTCCTTACTGTCCATGACATTATTTTCTACAAAACAAAGTTAGAAACAGGGCCTACTAGTCAAGTTAGCTTTCAAGAAGGCATATGACAGAGTGTCCTGGAAATGCTTATTGAACGTTATGCATCTTCCTGAATTTCCAAATGAATGGATTCAACTTGTGAAGCATTGTGTGTCAACTACAACCTTTTCTATGTTGTTCAATGGTGAGGTGGTTGGTTACTTCAAGAGTATGAGAGGGTTGAGACAAGGAGATCCTGTAACGTCCCAGCTTACAGATCTTTGGTAGGTGCACAATCCAAAAGCAAAATGATTAGACATATAAATATAAAAGAATAATGAGCAATCCATGTCTGTTATACAATAGCAAAATAAGGAAATAGATCTTCATATCCTAACAAATTAGACTAGCCATACCTAAAAGTTTTTCTCTTACAGAACTGGAACCATCTTTTCTTTTACTGTATCCTCTGTTGCGAATCTCTGAAAAATATGTTAAATAACTTTTATAAGCACCCATAGATTGAGTTCTTAGTAGGGATCATTTACATCCCTACTGATATCCCACATATACAACCATATTCACTCATGACTCACATGCATGTTCGTGCTTATTGTAATATTACCTATATGCAATTCATGCACAACTAGTTACCTCAAGACACATAAAATATTCATGTATGATTCCTAAGCATGTATGCAATGTATACATCGTAAGTCAACGTGAATCCGAAGCGAAAAAGTTTAACAGGATGATAACAACTACACGTTTTCTTATATTCTTCCTTCTTAGTGGTAATTTATACTAACATAGAAAATATAAAAATATTTATTTCAAGTCATCAGCATAAGGTCTCAAGATTGAGTCGTTCATTCATTAGTCTTTCACAAGATTGGTCGAAAAGTCATATTCTTTCACAAGCCTTGAATTCATATGGTGACTCATCCTTGTTGACCTGAAGTGACAAGGATAATCACGTACCGGCGGGAATGGTGAGTAGGCCGTTCCTCCTATGCTATCACCCCCATAGCCTAGCCAACCCACTAAGTCTCTGAAAACCTACCAGGGAGGCTGGAAAGGGCTAGGTTGGGTTCTACAGTTCTCCTCACTCCTACTGCATCCTAGCCTCAACCTATGAGTGCACCCAAGAAGGATCTCCATCCTCTGTCTAAAACCACAGTCCGTACCAGTACTGGAAAGAACCACGGTTCGAAGACCTGAAATCACGATCCGAAGACCAGAAAGAACCACGATCTGAAGACCGGAAATCGTAGTGACCCGAACATCCCCTTATCCCCAAGAGATTGGGCTGACCACGTCAGCAAATGATGTCACTTCTCTATTGGTAAGGGAAAACAAATCATCGAAGAACCATCGGTTATTGATATCATACATATTCATCATCATCACAGAAGACCTTCATGCCTTTGTTCCATTGTCATTAACATATAAGGCTTCCATGCCTTAATTCATTTCTTTTTATAACATCATTTCTATTCCCCTTCCATGGGGTAATTATTGGCATGAAATTCTTTCTCAATCTTTATTCCTTATTTAATATCATCATAGCTATGAGGATTTTATACTATATACATATATGTATACATTATACAATATATCTTAAACAATAATCTTTTTCGTCTTTTGTAGCGCACGAGAGCTTAAATGGACTCGTTCCATATTCTTGTTCATTATTTCCCTTAATAAGGATTTTCCATACGATGTGTCATAGTTGAATACATAAACATCTACGGTTCACCATACCTTGCCATTCTCATATTGAACACATATTTTAATAGTAAATCATCATAAAATTACTAACTAAATCATGCAGGAAACCATGCCATGGCATATATAAACATACCGTCTTATGTTGTTATAATTCTTTTATGGTCATCTTTCATTAAGCATTTAATTTGACATAATTTTCCTATAGAAACATGCAATTTTCCTTTTGCTCTAGCTTCTAGAAAACCCAAAATAAACAGACGCAGTAGGTAGTATCACCCTACCTCTTTAAGAGAGAAATCCAATCGCCGAACTACTGCAAAAACTGCTTCTGACTGCCACCAAGCCGCTACTGGATCCACGTTGGTTGGCGCCACTAGCCGTTCTTCTCTTCTTCTTCCTCTCTCTGCCCTTCTCTTCTTCTCCTTGGCTGCCCTAGCCAACCAGCTATCTCTCCTTTTATCGAAGTAGGTGGTGGAGAGGGAAGAAAACTTATGGTGGAAAACATTCCACTTGTCATGAGGAGAGTGGATGGAAAATGTGTGGTGGAGAGAGACAAGTGGCACAAGAGAAGGGTGAAGAAGATGATGGAAGAATGTGGAAGGGGCGAGATGGCATGCTGAGGTGGCAGAAGGTCACTTAAGGGCTAAGTAATTACTGTTAGGCCGCTTATTTTTAAATAATTATATATATACCCCTATTTCTTCACTAAGTAATCAATAATGCTCATTTTTTTCGCCATTTAAGGGTACCTCTAGGAACCTTAAAATTTTTACTTAGGACCTTATAAAAATAATCTATTGCATCATAAACCTTAAACTTTTCATAATTGCGTTTATACTTTTTAGAGATTTATAAATATGCCCTTAAATTTTTGTAGGATCTTACAGATCCTCTATCTTCTTATCTATTTATTTTCGTGGCAAATGTCTTCAGTAGGATGTGTCAGAAGGTAGAATGTCAAGGGTGGTTTCAAGGTGTTCATGTTTCCAGAACATCAAGTGCATCTCCCATTTGCAATTTGCAAACGATACACTCATATTCTTAGGAGGAGGGCAAAGCAAATGTAGTTTTTTCTTTTTGTACTAAAGAGTTTTGAGTATATCTCCGGTTTTAAAATTAATTATGAAAAAATCTCCATACTTGGGATCAATATGGATGATATACCACAACTTCTTTAAAAAAAAATCAGGGCAATCCAAGGATCAACCTTTATCCTTTGGATCGCCCGATTTGGGCTATTCGATCTGAATCAGATCGACACCGGAAGATTCCGCATCCTAATCCAATTCTACATAGAGAGAGAGAGAGAGAGAGAGAGAAGGGATGGAGGTTTTAATAATTTATTCAAAAAAGTAATAAACTATTAAGGGCATTTTTCCATTTTAGTTGGAATGTTAAGATGGACAGAATATCCTTACAAATATTCATGGAATATTCTTCATCTTGACCATTCTTTTATTATTATTTCTCAACTTACAGGTATGTACATGGGTAAAACAAACATCGAAATTAAGGGGTACGTTCTCTAATTTTATAGGCTTAAGGGGCTACTATCCTAAGAACTGGATATATATATATATATATATATATATATATATATATATATATATATGACCCAAATGAAGAGGACTACAAAGCTGCATCCCAATGATTGAGTCCTAGGCAGCAACAAAATAAATAGACCCACTCAACAAACTCGAGGAACAAAACTTGGTGGTTTGAGATTTGAGAAAGAAGCCTTTACTAAGATAATAACATAGCATACAACTCCAAAACTTAAAATGGCAACAAAAATGTATGAAAGTTGAGCTACTGTTAGAACCACAAACATTAAGGTGAAGAAGGCAAGTAGAACATAGCAACAATGCATGGCGATTAGGCAAAACTTAAATGGTGAACAATTTGTACAATATTTAGTTCTTGCTGTATTATTCAAGTTATACAATATTTAATTCTTGTCATATTATTTGGCGATTTGAATAATTATTATTTATATTTTGTACAATTTACTTTTTTTGTTGAGGAGTAAAAATGTTGGCTAGATAGATTAAAATTGGTGATATGCAATAGTTCTAAGCGATACTAGAAGTTATGGTACTAAAAACTAGACAAACTGGACGTGGAACTAGCCATAAGCGGCCAAAGCAAACCTTCAAACCAAAAATGGAGTCAAAATAGGCCATGGCCAATCGGATTTTATTGTTCGGTTCTTGATACCTTGTCTAGAACATGCACGGGGATATTCTTGATCCCTTTCCTTATGGTGTAAAATATAGGGTGTACAAATTTGCATTCACACTAATGCTTATTTTTGGTCCAAGTGTCATTTTAAAAGCCTATTCACTTGGAAGAAAAGTGGGAAAAAGATAGACAAAGAGCCATAGATGAAAAATGAAAAAAAAAAAGCTTCATCAAGAACAACAAAGAATTTAAAAGAAAGTACTTACATTATCATACTTTCCTCCCCTTCTCCTAAAGGCCAAACCATATAAGACCTAAATAGGTAGAAGATAGATTCAATTTGGGCTTCCCATACTCCCAGCTAACATCGAGAGATAGATTTATGAAATCCTCTCTTAACTAATATAAGCATTATAATGAAACTATAAGCCAGTGAAGGCAACAAAAGGCTCTATGGCACATCAAGTTGTGCTGATACCCATACTTCATGCTAACCTAGGTGCCTTGATCACCTTGCTTATTTGTAACACCATGTTGCCTAAACAACCAAGTGGGCAATGCTTTTGAAATGGCAATTAATGTAAGGATTGGGATTGGGGATGAAGAACAAACCTAAAAATAAATTATGTATCAGAATATCGATTCTTGACGAGATTTCTTTGATCTATTTTTCGAAAATAGAATGAAGGAGAATGATTCTTTACCTTGTGCTGAGTCGAATCCACAATTGATACCGAGTTTCGATGGTGCGATGCAAGGATGGCAATCTCAGTATCAGTACCAGTATCAGTGGCATACGTATCAGCTGATACATATTAGTATTGACTGATACTGCCAACCATGGTGCAATGCCACTAGTCAGGTAGATCCCTAGCCTCCAGCGATATCCAGATGATTCTCTAGTTGAGAGATTGTCCTCATCCCTCTAGTAGAATCCTCCTGATCTCCTGGTTCTTCTTTTCTCTTTTACAGGTGCACATGACATGCAACACAAGGCAGTCGACGGAAAGATAAACAAGGTGGAGAAGAGGGGCGCCAGCACACACACACACAGATTGTCCTCATCCCTCTAGTAGAATCCTCCTGATCTCCTGGTTCTTCTTTTCTCTTTTACAGGTGCACATGACATGCAACACAAGGCAGTCGACGGAAAGATAAACAAGGTGGAGAAGAGGGGCGCCAGCACACACACACACACACACACACACACACACACACACACACACACACACACACACACACACACACACACACACACACACACACACACACACAGAGAGAGAGAGAGAGAGGGAGAGAGAGGAAGGGTACGGCTAGGCACAGAGAGATCTTGGAGCATGGGCCAGAGATTCTCTCAAGCATTTATTCATATTAGTTCTGAAAATTTTCATAAAAACTACTGAATTGATACAAGTTTCCATTTCATTTCCATAAAACTGTATTTCTATCAACTCCGACGCTTGGATGTCAGTTTTTCGAACCCATTAAGCCTAATAAATCATTACTACCTCATTAATTATTTAGTATCTCATATTAAATAAATAACTTATCGATTTAATCATTGTACAAATAAAGTGATCAGACTTTTGGTCATGGTTGGTACCAAGCAACACCCTACAAACCCAAAAGACATTGAAGTTGGACAACCATGGTTTGTACCCAGCAACAGTTGTAGTTCTTCATTCACACAATGTCCTTAAGCGAACTTAGGGTATGGTTCGACTATCAAACCCTAATTCGGTTTGCTCAGATGGATATCCTCTATCAAAATCATAAAAAAAACCCATTTTCTGATGTGCACTCTAACCCTGGCCAGGGATTTTCCCGGATATCATTTCATAGAACATTCCCTCTTATACTGAGAGTGGACTACACAATCACCTTCGAAGATAACCTACTGAGTCTGAATATGTCCAAAGTCCCTTGGTTAGAGACTTTTTAGTCAAGAATCAAGACATAACAGTTTACCGAAAAGGTGTCTTTGGTGTCTTAGGTCTAAAGATTAACCGCACTCCTATGACGTTGAATGTCCTGGTTGACAATTAGGTATACTGACTATCTAAAGATTTTTAATCAGATAAATTTGGTGAACTCATTCACCAATGAGCACTAACATGTTTACCTTAATGTCTCTACATGAGTGACTATGAGATCAGTTACCCTTGTTATATAAGTATAACATGTACAAGTCTTATCAGATGTTTAATGTCCCTCTTGATGCAGCCGAGGCAACCGCTGACGGGTTCTCAAATGCCTGATCCGAGAGCCTAAAGAGGATCCATGACTGAGAGGGAGATCCGAGATCGAGAGGTGTCCGAAGAGCGAGAAGGTGCCTGTAGAAGGAAGAACCTTCGTTAGCAAGGGCCTCGAGTATCGTCCCAGGGAAGCCCTCTCCGACGGTCAAGTCAGTAATCAACAGAAGATAAGGATGGTGTACTAAGAGGAAAGTAGAGTCTTATGTCACTGACCTTTTTTTATGCAAGTAGTATTCTATTTATAGGGGGTAGGTGAGAGAACTTTCCTCATGGCAGACGATATGGGATTATTCATATATGTGAGAACGCAAATCCCTAAAATGCTAAGGGCCTCTTCTTCATCTATTAGGTCGAAAGCCCATATCCCGGCTGTCTTCGGACTGGGCCAAGTCTGAGAGGGCCTCATACCTCTCCGCCAATCGGCCCTTAGGCCACCTAACCTCCTGGCCGTCTCTCGACCCAACTCTCGGCCCATTTGGCTTACCCCGTTACAGGCCCCCTACTCTCAGCATGCCTTAGATTGAAAAGATGCCGGGAGTAACGTCATGTTCTCCTGAACACTAACCAAGATGGCAAGTTGGATAATAAGTTGGTTGTCTGGGAAAATTGACCAATGTACTTGGACTGAGGAAATCATTCGTCCTGAACTGGGAGAATGTCGGAAGAAGGGAATTGCATGACTGGCAGACTGACCAGGTCAAAGCAGAATCTTGACCGTTGCTTTGAAAAACAAGGACGCCAAATTAAGGCGGCAATAAATTTGAATTTTACCGCCCGTCGGTACGCCATACGAAAGGCCGCGACATGTGGCGTTCATCCGAGGCGGTAACCGAAGGGTCGCATGATCCTCACCGTTGATCGTCCATCAGGCCCCCCCGAGGCCCCTATAAATTCCCGCTAGGCGCTACAGGGGGTCCTTATTTTATCATTTCATCCTTGAGGTCTTGGCAGCAGAACGCAGCAGGGGTGGCCTGAGTGCGTCTTTTTGAGCGGTGGGAAAACAATAAGTCCTAAGGTAAGCCTCCAACTACATATTATCATTGGTCGTTTCATGTCCGCTTCCTCTTCTCTCTTCTTAAGCAGCTCGTCCTGCTCTTCCTCTAAACCACAGCTGGCCCAGCCTTCTCTCTTGTCTATATTTTCTGTTAATTCTTTTGCTTCTATAATGGCGGACGAGGGCACCTCGGTCCCCAATACGTCTGGACCTACCGGGACCCAACAAACTGAGCCAGTCGGGCATAGCCGTAGACTAGCTGAGCTGATCTCGGATGTACCATCTAATCTCTGTAAGGAGGTGGTTGAGGAAATGTGGGAACGTCATGATATCCTAGAGTGGATCCATCTGACCAAACCTCGGCTGAACGTCAGAGCCAACTCTGCCCGACTGGGTAGTTTCTCTATTTACGAATAGAGTTCCGGGCCAGATTTTGGCTCCCCGTCACCCTTTCATAATTAACTTTCTATGTATATACAATCTCGCAACATCTCAGTTCTTCCTGATTTCTTGGTGGGCTGTTTACGGATACCTCATCCTGTGTTCTATCTTAGGATTAGCCCCCTCGGTAGTTATTTTCTACTACCTCTTCAAAATAAAACTCCAAAGAAAATCCTCTTTGTTCTATTTTACCATCCGGCCAAGCTGGGCGATCTTCTCCGGGGAGTCCTCGTCCATCCATCATTGGAAGGAAAGGTACTTCTTTGTCTGTCTCCCAGAAGGGGAAGAAAGCATCTGGTCCCTTCCTACCAAGTGGAAGCCACTGGCCGAGGGTGTCGCAGACGCCCCCAAACTTAGCGTCCAAGAGCGAGCTGATGCCAGAAAAATAATAGACGAGTCTCCTGTGGATGTGAACGATCTACTGTTAGATGAGCGGAGGCCAATTGCAATGGGAGCATGGCCGGACCAAGAAAAAATGCCAGCTCGAGCAGATCCTTACTTACCTCTCGGCCCTTGGCCTGGAGCGGCAACTAAGATTGAGGTCCCCGAGAATGCCTCGGCATCGGTTGCAGTGCATGTGGCCAAGGATTCGGCTGAAGTCCATGAAGTGTCCAGCGACGAGGACACTACCGTCGACGCCGAGGGTAAGTCGGTCTCAGGCCATTTCCACTTCCTAATAATGTTGATCTCCTTTTGCTTATTGTTTGTTTCTTGTTTGCAGATATGCACTTGGCATTGGATCCTTGATAGGGAGGCTTCGGGTGGTAGGCGCAGCCTCGCCGGTCGCACAGAAAGCCGCTTCCCTCGAACGTTGTGCAGCCGCCGCCGTCGCGGAGCAGGAGAAGGCGAATCGGGGCAAGTCGATTGCCCATGAAGGCGACCCATTCGAGAGGAGGAAATAAAAGGCCGATCGCGAGGCAGCTTGTGCCTCCAAGAAAAGGATAGTGGCGAGGGACACGCTACCCTCAGCTCCTCCTCCACCATAATCAACGCTTATGGAGTCAATCTTTGTAGGGGGGACCTCGCTATCCTTCCCCTTCGGCCCGGCCGGGACGCACATATCCTGGGAGTACAGGCACGAGTTGTGGCGCCTGGATTTGGACGTATTTACGGATGAGTCCTTGGACGATTCCAAGACTTGTCTCAAATTGGCCCAAGGTCTCACTCTTACCACAGCCAGGATGAGTTGAGATCCATATCAACCGAGGGCCTCATAGCGTAGTGCGTGCGCCACGCAGTTCAGGTAATGATGCTTCAGCCCTGTTTTGCTATTTCAATCTTTAACTGTGATGCTTAACCGCCCCCGCTTCTTTTTTGAGGCTGTGACCTTCTGCTGGGTCTCACCTTGCATTTTGCCCACATCCAGGACATGCTAAAGGACATGGACAAGGCTGCATACCACCTAGCCACAGGCAAAGTGGCCTCGGTCAAGAGAGACTTGGAGGGCAACATCGACGTCCTCCTCGATATGAATGCACAGCTTAGCGCCGAGCTTACAAAACAAATGGAGGAGATGCGCCTGACGGCGGAGGCCCAGGAGAGGGTCGAGAAGGAGGCAGATGGACTCCGCGCTGCTGGCCGAGAAGAATGAGGCCATTGCTCAACTTCAGAAAGAACTTGAAGAGGGGAACGAGCGGTATGCCGATGCCTTTCTCGTTGCCAACACCTGGGCGGATAAGGCCTAAGAGAGAGCCCGCAAAGCCGAGGAGGACGTGCGTTGCTGCGTTGAGGTGTACAAATCCGGGCTGGAGTTTGCTGAGATGCTGTTCATGGCCTAGGCAAACGCGGCGCAAATGGCCTTTGATCTCGGGCTTGCCGTCGCTCAAAAGGCTTGCCCAGGATTGGATCAGAACGGCCTTGGCCTTCTAGACGAAGCAACAACGACGAAGCTGCTTGACTGGTGGGCCTAGTTCAAGGCCGAGAGAGCCCCGATAGTCGCTCACCAGGCCGAGACGGCTCTTGAAGGCAGAGCATCTCCCTCAACCCCGGCTACTCCAGACAATTTGCTCCTCAACTCTGATGAGGAGTTAATAGCCGAGTAGGGTAGTTCCCTTCTTCTTTTTTATTCTTTTTGAGCATGACGATCCGAGTAATGCCTCGGCCTTATTTTTGTTCAGACGATACTTTTGTAATCCAGGACCTTTGTTCCCATCTTTTGAATACAAACATATGGTTCAATCATACCTGTGTACATCGTTCTCAAGTGTGCCCGCGTATGGTTCGTCCAAAATACTCTACATCTTATTTCGATTTCTTGTGAGTTTAGAGGATTTGGCCACTTCCAATACCATTTGCATAGCTGAGGTTGCTCTCGGTGCATTTTATATGGACTTAGAATAGTGCCGCTCCCGATACGGTTTGCATAGCCGAAGCCGCTCCCGGTATAGTTTATATGGACTTAGAATAATGCCGCTCCTGGTACGGTTTGCACGACCGAAGCCGCTTTCAGTATGGTTTGCACGGACTTAGAATAATGCCGGTCTCGATACGGTTTGCATGGCCGAAGCCGCTCCCAGTACGGTTTGCACAGACTGAGAATAATTAACTTCAATTTCCCTTTGTCTTCAACCACCATCCCTTTACGTAGCACACCAACCACTTCCTCTATTGAGTAAGCTTCCTGCTTGTAGGAAATTCCATCTCTACTAATGTGCCCACACAAGCACCCTCACCTATAGTTATATCGATTTGGGGAATCTGTACGAATGAAATGAAGGAAATAACCATACAAGATAAATAATAAGTGCCCAGGATTTCACTCACCATAATTGTATTCATTTCTTTCACAGTAATGTACATAACTTTCTAAAATACATGTCCCAAAAGGAGAGATTATCAAATAAACATATAACTATAATATTGACAGTAATCTCTCAATGGCCAACTGCCACTAACCCTCTAACAGTCACCACCTCTAACTCGTGATTATGCCACCCACATAAAATAAAACAAACAAGAAAAAGGGCGGCAGTGAGTTCCATGGCTCATATAAGATCCTTCCTGCTTCATGCCATTCTCTACGATTCGAGATGCAAGTTTTAAACTGATAAAGAAGCATTGTACATAAATTTGCATATGTATGAATAATGAAACAATACATCTACAATAGACACATTATAGCGGAACTGCTGGAAATAACCCAACTACACAGTTTAAGACTGTATGCGATAAATCATAAATATGTTTAAAATATTTAACATATAGTCTACTTTCTCAACAATAAAGGACTACTAGCGACAGGGTCACCAACAACATTAGAATAATACAGTCTACCTGCCTATCCACCCTATAGGCTGGTTGGATTAATTGGCCTTGATAGCTAGGTAAGTCGTGAAGTCTAGAGACCAACCACATGTGCACATAAACAAGTAACTCTCTCTCACTGTCCTAATCAGGTATGTCAAGATTGGACTTGTATCTCCCACAGTAAAGGTTTTCCGAGGTCCTGACATACCTCCACAGTAACTGGGCTAACTTTCCGACCCTTGTCCTGATAAGGGTCTATAGTAAATGGAAACATAACAACTAGTGTAAGGTGTCACTCTGCCTAAAGTTCCACAATCACAGTAATAATTATGGTCACAGTCTTATAGTAAATTAGTGGAACAATTAACAGTCATACAATTATGACTACTGATGTAGCCGAAGCTATCACGACCGGATTCCGAAGCTGGAATCCGAAGAGATGGATCCGGAGCTGGGTCGGATCGGTGTTTAGAGGCCCGGCGGGGATCCGGAAGTCGGAGGATGCAGAGGCGAAGCCGAAGGTCCGAAGCCGAGAGCCGCTCGGTCGGTGGCTGGCTTGTTATCGGGAGGTCGGGGCCGAAGCTCCTTCGGTAGACGAAGGGATGGCGCGAAACCGAGTCTCCTCTGCCGCGGGGCAGCCGGCGCACGGCGTCGAGACCAGGGAGAGGAGTCCGAGGTCGGCGGCCGAGACCGACTCGGGAAGGTCGGCGATGATTCGAACCGAACTCCTGTAGGAGGGAAATAAGAAGAAAACCGGTCAGCAGGAGTCCCGGACTTCGGCCCTAAGGAACCCCCTCCGACGGTCAAGTTAGCTCCTGAAGATGATTCGATTCAGAAGGCAAAGAATAGCTTTAATGCTATTTGGACCGTAGTCCTTAAGGGTCTCGGAGGCTTAAGAGAGCATACCTTTGGCAATAAATAGCGGTGTATTTATAGCAGAGGATAGAGGATGGTTAACGGTGGTAGCCGATATAGGACTATGTGCGGGCTTACTGGTAAACCGCCATAGTGCCTAGTCCTCCACCGGAGTGGGCCGGACTCGGCTATCGGGCCGAAGGGGGTTGGGCCGCTGCTGGGCCGAAGCCGGTTGGGCCTTGGGCTGCCGCGCTGCTCCCGGGCCGTAGGCTGGTGGGCCGCTGACGGGCTGAAGCCTGTTGGGCCGGGAACGACGGTGCCGCTTATGGGCCGAAGGCTGTTGGGCCGCTGACGGGCCGAAGGCTCCCTGAGGGCCTTGCACTGCTGCTGCTGGGCTGAACGGGGTTTGGGCTTGTTTTAATGGGCCGAATCGGATTCAGCCTCATCACATAGCCTCCCACTCTTGTCTTCCTCAGTTCTTAGATGGCGAGAGTATAGCCCGAAGCCTGTAGGGAAATAGCGTAACATGTGTCTTACCCGAAGCTTTCTGTTCCTTGAGAAGAGGGTGCCCTCGGTCGGCCGAGGGCTAAGCGGTTGCTTCGTCTTTGTTCAGAGTGGCGACGAAGGCTTTTGCCTATGAAGGCGAAGGGCCGAGCCCTCTGACTCGTGCCAGGCCTCATTAAATGGACGGGATGGGCGTCGCTTCGCGAAGAAGCACGGGACACGCATCGCGCATCCGGCCGCTCCATAAAAAGCACAAAAAGATCCTGACCGCTCGCGGGTCGCGGATCGCCTCGGCTCTCTGCCCGAGGCTCTACTCGGATCGCCGCCGCTCCCCTCTCCGGCACGCGGATCGGGACACGTGGCGGGCATCCGAGTGGTCAGCCGAAGGGTCGGAGCGCTCTCGGCCGTTGGTCATTCTGCTCCAAGTCCCGGAGCCTGCCCGTCATCATTGCCGAAGGACGGTACACGTGGCGGGCATCCGAGAGGAGCGGTGAGACGACGGGGACGATCTCGGCCGTCGGCTTCGGCGGGGGGCGCTTCGGAGGGAGCTTATAAATAGAAGCCCCTTGCAGAGCACTGTTCTTCTTCCCGCTTCTGCGCCTGCGTTGCTCTGCGATCACCCGAGCTCTCCCTCCTCTCCGGCGAAAGGCTAGCTTCTCTGAAGGCGTCGTCCGAGCTTGCTGGTCATGGTGGGAAGATCTTCATCCCCCGGAGCGCTTTGCTGGTAGAGTTGGGTGGTTTGAGAGGCTACACTCGGTCCAGGAGAGATCTTTTTTCCCCTTCTGAGAGTAAGCCTCGATCTCCTCTCTTACCTTCGCGACCTTATGGTCAGCAGTTCCTCTTCGAGCGAGATCACTCCTTCGGACGAGGAGTATACTCCGTCTTATTCCCCTAAGTCTTCTCTGTCATCTCCCCTTACTCTGGACTCCCTCGCCTCCGTGATGTCTGAAGAGCCCGAGGTATCCGGGGCCGAGGCCTCCGAGGAGGTTCGAAACACGGGCCGGGCTTCCACCTCGGGGCGTCGTCGTCCCGAGACTGCTTCGGAAGCAGCCTGTGCCCTCTCGGACGAAGAGGTCAGCAACCTTGCCTCTTACTTTCAGCTTCCTTCATGGATGACTCCTTATCGGCCTGGTTCCACTACCAGAACCAATACTCCCCGCCCGGATTCTTTTTCTATCTACGAAGACAGCTTCCAGGCGGGCTTTCGTCTTCCTCTTCCCACCTTCGTCATTAACCTTCTTTGTTTCTACGGGCTGGCCCCGTCTCAACTTTTCTCCAATTCTTGGCGCACCGTATACGGTTTTTTGGCTGTGTGTGCCCGTATACGGACCGTTGCTTCTATCAACATCTTCCGCTACCTTTTTAAAATCCAAAGGCAGGGGAGATCCGAGTGGTATTGCTTCGTCCCTCGGATTGGCCGAAGTATCTTCTCCGGGAAGCCCTCGTCCATCCATGGCTGGAAGAGGAAGTTTATCCTCATTTATTTGCCGGAGAACGAGAAGAGCGTGTGGCCCTTCCCTACCGAATGGGCGCCGCTGGCCGCAGGCCTCTCGGATCCTCCTGTTCTGACCTCCACCCAGAGCACCCTCGTGGGCCACATCCAGACCATGGCCCCGTACAACATCTGGGAGCTCTTTAGCAAGGCGGAGCTGTTTGTGAACGCCGGGGTATGGCCGGATCCTCAGTTCGATCCGGAGCGGGCCTTTCCATACCTCCCTCCCGGGG
Source organism: Zantedeschia hybrid cultivar (assembly GCA_030544215.1). Classification (NCBI taxonomy): domain Eukaryota; kingdom Viridiplantae; phylum Streptophyta; class Magnoliopsida; order Alismatales; family Araceae; genus Zantedeschia; species Zantedeschia hybrid cultivar. The sequence continues at coordinate 54,569,333 of JARZZO010000002.1, read as the reverse complement.
AAACTCCGCAGGACGGCGAAGGAAGCGCTGCCGCTCCTCCGGCCGAAGCTCCTCCGGCCGACGAGGTTGATGAAGCTTCGGCCGAGGGTAAGTCGGTCTTGAGTTTGTAACTGGTTGGGTTATTTCGCTTCTAACACGTCTTTTCCTGCTTGCAGCAATGTCCGGGATCGAGGTCCTACTCGATCGGATAGCCGAGCAGCGCGGCCAAGGCAAGCTACCACCCCCGCAGGTGGCAGGTGGGTCCGGTCAAGGCGCAGGGGCTCCGAGGGCCCGAGGCGGGGTTCCGAGGACTGCGGCCTCCACTGAGGGTCGTGCTGCCGCCGCCGCTCTCGAGAGGGAGCGAAAAACCAAGTCTGCCGCCCGAAGAAGCGGCCGATTGTCGAAGCGGCCCCGGGTGGAGGAGCCCGAAGAGGCGGAGCCCGCTCCACTGATCAGGAGAACCGCCGGGGCCCGAAGGGCCGCAAGGCTGGCGTCCCCCGAGGCGCCGAGGGGCGACTCTCCTCCGGTTGCGATGGCCGGGGCAGAGCATGAAGGCGCCGGGTCGCAGGCGCCTCGCGTGCAGGAGCGCGAGTTGTGGGCCCCCGAGCCGGGGGTCTACAAGGATGAGAGCATGGAGGATTCGCAGACGTGCCTCCGTCTGCTCCGCAGCCTTACTCTCTTTTCGGTTTTCGAGGAGCTGAAGGACCACTCGGTCACTGATCTGGCGGCGATGAGCGCCCGGTTGGCGGTCCAGGTAAGAAGCTTCTGAGTGCGCTTCTATCTAGCCTTTCCTAGCTTCAATTTTTGCTGACCCTCGTCTGCTCTCGGTCCGCAGGCCGCGGTTACGGGCAGTGTCCTGCTTCATCATCAGGAGCTGCTCCGGAACAAACTCCTGCAGGCCGAGTGGGCGTCGGACTCGGCAGGTTCGGGCGAGGGCCCTTCGGCGGGGCCTAGTATCGAGCCCATGGTCGACGGGCTTATAGCCGCGAACGCCCGGACGCGGGCGTAGCTAGAGGAGAGGGCAGCAGGAGCCCGTGCTTCTGCCGAGGCCAAGGTGAAGGCCGAGCGGGAGAAGGAAAAGACCGAACGGGAGCTTGCTGCTGCCCAGGCTGAGATCCGGGCCCTTAAGGCCCAGATCCAGGACAAGGACTCCCGGCGTGCTTCGGAGAAACGCCGCCACGCCGATGAGATATCGGCTCTGAAGCAGGAGCTGGAGGAGGCGGTGGACTCGGCCGTGGCCGATTATAAGGCCGGCCCGGAATATGCCAAGGAGATAATCCAGGCCCAGCTCCTAGCGGCCTCCTCAGTCTTCGACATCGGTCTGGCCGTCGCTCAGAAGGCCTGTCCGAACGTGGATTTGACCGGGATGGCCCTTCCTACTGGCGAGGAAGGGGAGGAGCTTCTGTCCTGGTGGAAGGGGCTTATGGCCGAGAGGGCCCCGGTCTCTATGGAAGGGGACGAGGCCGTCCCAGCTGAGGAGGCCCCCGTCGAGGCTGCCCCTCCCGAGGCCGTGCAGATCGTTGATTCCCCCTCTCCCTCTCCTGGCCGAAACCCCGTTGAAGCGGAGGAGGAGGGGGTTGTCGACAACTGATACGAGGGCTTGCCCCCGGTTTTTACTTTTCTCCTTTTGTAAGCCTGCGGCCAGGTGGATGGCCGACTCTGTACTTCCCCCTTTTTAGTAAATACAGGAAGTGTTTTTGGCTTTACCTTAATGTCTTTGTGCACGATCGACCGAATCTAGCTTTTCAGGAATCCGAGACCCCGTCGTTGTATGCTATAGTTCGCAAAGCCGAGACCCGATGTAGGTTCGGATAGAATATCGCCGCAGATAGTATATACGGCCGGGGCCTTCACTAACGTGGTTCATATGATCTGAAGGGATATCTTGCTGCTTCTGATGCGGTCCGCGTGGCCGAAGCCGCTCCCGCTTTTGCTTATGCGGACTTAGAGATATACCTTGCCGCTTCCCGATCCGGTATACGTGGCCGAAGCCATTTGTCGGATCGAAGGACTCGTTGGGCTTAGAAGAACCACGCCGCGTCCTGATCCGGATTACATGGCCGAAGCCATTCGTCGGATCGAAGGACTCGCGGACTTAGAAGAAATACCATGCCGCTCCCGATACGGTTTGCATGGCCGAGGCCACTCCCGATACGGTTTACACGGACTTAGAGAAAATACTATGCCGCTCCCGATACGGTTTGCATGGCCGAGGCCACTCCCGGTACGGTTTACACGGACTTAAAGAAAAATACCATGCCGCTCCCGATACGGTTTGCATGCCCGAAGCCACTCCCGGTACGGTTTACACGGACTTAGAGAAAAATACCATGCCGCTCCCGATACGGTTTGCATGGCCGAAGCCACTACCGGTACGGTTTACACGGACTTAGAGAAAAATACCATGCCGCTCCCGATACGGTTTGCATGGCCGAAGCCACTCCCGGTACGGTTTACACGGACTTAGAGAAAATACCATCAGGTTTCCTGAAAATGAGACCTTTATTCATACCTTCCGGCTGGAAGCCCGGGAAGAAGTGATTCACATATAATAACGCCGAAGGCGCTCTACATTCCAGGTGCGAGGGAGAGGTTGGCCCGAAAGGGTCTCCAACCGATATGCCCCTCGTCTGATCACCTCTTTGACCCGATAGGGCCCCTCCCAATTGGGGGCAAGCTTTCCTGAGGCTTCGGCTGGTTTGGAAGCATGAGCATTCCTCAACACGAGGCTCCCTACTTCAAAGCTTCGGGGCTTTACTCGAGTGTTGTGGTACTTGGCCATGCGCTGTTGGTAGGCTGCCAGCCGGATACGAGCCCTATCTCGGGTTTCTTCAATGAGGTCCAGATGATCCTTCAAACCTTCTTCGTTGGCCTCCGGATTGTAAGCAACGTCCCTGGGAGAGGGAAGGCCGATTTCCACCGAAATAACGGCCTCTATCCTATAAGCCATGCGAAAGGGAGTTTCGCCGGTGGGAGTTCGGCTTGTCGTCCGATAGGCCCACAGAACACTCGGCAGCTCCTCTACCCATCGGCTTTTGGCTTCGCCGAGGCGGGTTTTCAGTCCCTGTAGCAGGCTTTGGTTGGTGACTTCAACCTGACCGTTCGCTCGAGGATGGGCTACCGAAATGAATTTGTGAAGTATGCCGAAGCTGGCGCAGTTGTCGCTGAATCGACGGCTGTCGAACTGCTTCCCATTGTCAGAAATGATGGCCCGAGGGATGCCGAACCGGCAGATGATGGACTTCCATACGAAGTTCCAAGCAGTGCTATCGGTTATCGATGCGAGGGGTTCGGCTTCTACCCACTTAGTAAAATAATCTACCGCCACTATGAGGAATTTTCTCTGGCCGGTGGCGATGGGAAAAGGCCCCAGGAGGTCGATTCCCCATTGAGCGAAAGGCCAGGGATCGGATAAGGGGGTCAGAAGGGTGGCCGCCTGGTGAATGAGGGAGCTGAACCTCTGGCACTGATCACAGCGCCGTACGAGGGCTAAAGCGTCCTCTCGGAGCGTCGGCCACCAGTAGCCTTGTCTTAGAAGCTTGTGCACCAGGGCCCTTCCTCCCGCATGCGCTCCGCATATCCCTTCATATACCTCTCTCGTGGCGTAGTCGGCTTCAGTCGGGCCGAGGCACCGCAGCAGTGGTCGGCCGAAGGACTTCTTGTATAGCACCCCGTCCAGAATGAGGAAATGGGACGAGCGTTGCCGAATGTGCTTCGCCTCCCTTGAGTCTGGCGGGACTTCTCCTCGGAGGAGGAAGGCGACGAGGGGAGTCATCCACGTCTCGGCTTCGACCTTAGTGACTTGCATGGCTTCTAGCTCGCCGAGGCTTGGTTCGGCGAGGTCCTCCACGAGGATCATTCGGCCTCCTCCCCCGTCTTGAGTTGACGCCAGCCGGGAAAGTGCATCGGCTCGGGTATTCTCGGCTCTCGGGATCCTCACGATTTCATAAGAATCGAAGTGAGCGAGGATTTTGCGAGTCACCTGGAGATAAGATGCCATTATTGCATCCCGAGCCTCGCATTCCCCGGAGATGTGGCTGGCGATCAGCTGAGAATCGCTGAAGGCTTTCAGGTTCCGGGCGCCGAGCTTCTTCGCGGCCCGGAGGCCAGAGATGAGAGTTTCGTACTCGGCGGCGTTATTAGTTGCTGGGAAGGAGAAACGCAAGGCGTACTCCGTGACGATCCCTTCAGGTGATGCCAGGATCCACCCGGCGCCGCTGCCCGTGGAGCACGCGGAGCCGTCCACAAAGAGTCGCCACTCGTCTGCTGGCGCAGGAGCCGAAGTGGCCTCGGCTTCGGGCACGTCGGGTTTCGGCTGAGGTGCCGAAGAAGCGCCGGGGGTGAGTTCGGCGATGAAGTCCGCCAGCGCCTGGGCTTTGATTGCTACCCGAGGCGCGTAGGAGATGTCGAACTCTCCTAGCTCTATCGCCCACTTTGCCAGCCTGCCGGATACCTACGGCCGGGAGAGAACCTGCCTGAGGGGCTGGTCGGTGAGAACTTTCACGGAATGAGTAAGAAAATAAGGCCGGAGCCTCCTCGCGGACGAGACGAGGGCCAGAGCCAACTTCTCCAGGGCAAGATACCGGAGTTCTGCTCCTTGAAGGGCTCGACTGGTGTAATAGACTGGCTTCTGAACGCCCTCTTGCTCTCGGACGAGAACGGCGCTGAGAGCCGTCTCGGAGACCGCTAGGTACAGGCCCAGAGGCTCCCCGGGAACCGGTTTAGACAGAATGGGGACTTTGGAGAGGTAGGCCTTCAGCCGGTCGAAGGCTGTTTGACACTCATCCGTCCAGTCGAAGCTATTGGCCTTCTTCAGCAGCTTGAAGAAGGGGAAACAGTAATCTGCCGCCCTTGCCATGAAGCGGCTTAGAGCTGCGATCCTCCCGTTCAGCTTCTGTACCTCTCGGAGGTTTGCCGGGGGGCGCATTTGCATGATGGCCGAAACCTTCTCGGGATTAGCCTCTACCCCTCGGTGAGTGACCATGTAGCCGAGGAACTTCCCGGAGGCTACCCCGAAGACGCATTTGACAGGATTCAGCTTCATCTTGTACCGCCTAAGGGCGGAGAATGTCTCGGCCAAGTCGGCCAAATGTTCTGTGGCGACGCGGCTTTTGACCAACATGTCGTCTATGTAGACCTCCATGTTTCGGCCGAGCTGCGGGGCGAACACTTTATTGACAAGGCGCTGATATGTTGCGCCGGCGTTCTTCAGACCGAAGGGCATCCGGGTATAGCAATACAAGCCCAGATCGGTCGTGAAGCTGGTTTTGCTCTCATCATCCGGATGCATCCGGATTTGGTGATAGCCTGAATAGGCGTCGAGGAAGCTTAAGAGCTCGTGGCCGGAAGTTGCGTCCACCACCTGGTCTATCCGAAGCAGCGGGAAGCTATCCATCGGACATGCTTTGTTGAGGTTGGTGAAGTCTACGCACATACGCCACTTGCCATCTTTCTTTGGCACCATCACCACGTTGGCGATCCAGTCCGGATGATGCACCTCTCGGAGGTGTCCGACGTCCAGCCCCTTCTGCACTTTGGCTTGGATGGCGGCCCTCCTTTCCTGATTGAAGGTGCGCCGCTTCTGCTTTACCGGGGGCTGGTCGGGATCGGTATGGAGTCGGTGCTCTGCTACCTCCGGGTCAACCCCGGGCATGTCCGCCGGAGACCAAGCGAAAACGTCGAGATTATTTTTCAAGAACTCGGTAAGCTTCTCTGCTTCGGTCTCCTCTAGGCCGGAGCCTATCATCAGGACTCGTCCTTCGCCTCCCGGAATAGGGATGGCGAGGAGTGCTTCTCCCGGAGATGCCTCGGTTGATGACTCGATCGCCAGGATTTCGGCTGCAGCCTTCCCGTTGACCGAAATCATATAGCATTGCCGGGCCGCTTCTTGATTCCCTCTAGCCTCGCCTATTCCATGGCTGGTATGAAACTTCAGCTTTCGATGGAAAGACGAAGGCACGGCCCCAACCCCGCCGATTAGCCTTCGGCCGAAGATGGCGTTGTAGGCTGAATCGACTTTTACAATGGCAAAGTCCGTTTCAACGGTTAATTGCCGGGGGGCGGAGCCTAAGGTTACAGGGAGTCGGACAATGCCCTCTACTCGGCAGGGCGAACCATTAAAACCGAAGAGGGGGCCCCGGTGAGGCTTCATATCAGCCTCACTCAATCCTATTTTTTCAAAACAATCAAAAAATAAGATGTTTGGGGCGCTTCCATTATCGACAAATACTCTATGTACATCATAGCTATTTATTACAGCGTTTATGATGAGGGCGTCGTCGTGAGGGACCTGAATATCGGTCAGGTCCTTTGAGCCGAAGGTGATGTCTTCTTGGCGAGGCCGTTTTGGCTCGTCGTCAACCGCTGCTACAGTGGCCGAGCTGCGCTGCCGCGGCCTAGATCCTTCCCCTGGTCCTCCGGATATCATCATGATAGACCCAGAACTGGGTCTTTGATGGGACGCTTCTACCGGGGCCAAGGTGACCTTTGGCGGAGGAGCGGCTTCTATTGCCGGGGGTTGTTGTTGCCTGGGCGTCGCAGGGACGTCCCGGTTCCGCTGTGGCGGGGGCTGCTCCCGTCGGTACTGTGGCAATCTCCCCTCTCGGATGAGGCGGTCGATTTCCTCTCGGAGCTGCCGGCACTCATCCGTCGTGTGGCCGGTCTCCCGGTGATACTCACAGTACTTGCCGGGGTCCCTTCGACGAGGATCCGTCTTGAGGCGATCTGGTCGCCGGATCATGCCCTTCACCTCCATGAGCATCCGGGAAGGGGGAGCAGGTAAGAGTAGGTACCGCGGCTGCGGGTCCCGTCGCCTCTCCCTGTCCCAATCCTCCCGGCGATATCGCTTTCGGGAGGGCTCTTGGTCTGCTGGCCGAGATCGGACCACCTGGGGGGCAGGTGCCGAGGCTGCTTCGGCCGCGCCTTTACCTCTGGCCATCATCAGGGCCTCCCGGTTGATGTATTTATGGGCCCGGGCCACAAGGTCCTAGAAGGTAGGGGGATGGCGCTTCTCGATGGAGCCGAGGAGCCCTTCGTCCCGACACCCGCTGATCACGGCCGAGACCGCGATCGAGCTGTCGAGGTTTGGGATTTGGGCGGCCTCAGTCCGGAACTTGGTGAAGTATTCCTGGAGAGTTTCGGTGGGGCCTTGCCGGATGGCTAGCAGGCTGGCGGAGGTTTTGCACTGCCGGGTGACATCATAAAACTGGTCGATAAATAACTGGCCCAACTGGACTAGGGAGTAGATGGAGTTGGGGGCCAGTGTCTCGAACCAGGTGAGGGCGGTCTTCTCAAGGGTGAGGGGGAAAAGTCGGCAGCGGACTGCCTCGGCGACCCCTCGGACCAAGAGGTACGCGTTGAATCTCTGGAAATGACAGACCGGATCTGTCATCCCGTCGTAGAGAGGGCCCTTCGGCAGCTTGAAATTGGGAGGCACCTCGGTAGCCAGGAGCTCCACCGTGAATGGGGTCTGCTCCAGGATGTTGCTGGCGAGAGGTGCCCCGTAAGGCCGAGACACCATCTGCTGCATCTCCTTGCGCATTGCCGTCAGCTGCCGGTCCAGGTCCGGGGCGGTCGAGGTGGCGACTGATTGTCCTCCGGTCCGTGCCGGGCGGAATTCCGACGAAGTATAGTCCTGCTCCGTCAGGCGATCAGCGCGAGGAGCCCGGGCAGGTAGTGCCGAGGGCTCGCTGCGTGTGGCTGCGGTTTCGTTGGGAGAAACCGGTGCAGGCACTGGCCGGAACCGGTCATCTTGTACTGGGTAGAGTGGGGGGAGCGGCGCCTGCTGAGGAAGCTGTCCCATCAGTCCCATGCGCTGGGCGATGGCGGACACCATCTCCTGAAGAGGCGCCAGGGACGTGACGGCAGCTGCTAGCGTTGCCATTTGCTGTTGGAGCACCCCCACTCGGTCTTCCGAGGCGAGAGACTCCGGTATGGTTGGCAGAGGCAAGCTCGGCGGGGCAGGAGGAGCGCCTTCGGAAGGCAGCATCTGCGCCGAGGCCTCCCGTGCCTCTGCTTCGCTCTGTCCGGACCGTCGGGTAACAGGTCGCTGAGACATGACTTGTTTGTTGGTTTCCCACAGACGGCGCCACGTGATGTAGCCGAAGCTATCACGACCGGATTCCGAAGCTGGAATCCTAAGAGATGGATCCGGAGCTGGGTCGGATCGGTGTTTAGAGGCCCGGCGGGGATCCGGAAGTCGGAGGATGCAGAGGCGAAGCCGAAGGTCCGAAGCCGAGAGCCGCTCGGTCGGTGGCTGGCTTGTTATCGGGAGGTCGGGGCCGAAGCTCCTTCGGTAGACGAAGGTATGGCGCGAAACCGAGTCTCCTCTGCTGCGGGGCAGCCGGCGCACGGCGTTGAGACCAGGGAGAGGAGTCCGAGGTCGGCGGCCGAGACCGACTCAGGAAGGTCGGCGATGATTCGAACCGAGCTCCTATAGGAGGGAAAGAAGAAGAAAACCGGTCAGCAGGAGTCCCGGGCTTCGGCCCTAAGGAACCCCCTCCGACGGTCAAGTTAGCTCCTGAAGATGATTCGATTCAGAAGGCAAAGAATAGCTTTAATGCTATTTGGACCGTAGTCCTTAAGGGTCTCAGAGGCTTAAGAGAGCATACCTTTGGCAATAAATAGCGGTGTATTTATAGCAGAGGATAGAGGATGGTTAATGGTGGTAGCCGATATAGGACTATGTGCGGGCTTATTGGTAAACCGCCATAGTGCCTAGTCCTCCACCGGAGTGGGCCGGACTCGGCTATCGGGCCGAAGGGGGTTGGGCCGCTGCTGGGCCGAAGCCGGTTGGGCCCTGGGCTGCCGCGCTGCTCCCGGGCCGTAGGCTGGTGGGCCGCTGACGGGCTGAAGCCTGTTGGGCCGGGAGCAACGGTGCCGCTTATGGGCCGAAGGCTGTTGGGCCGCTGACGGGCCGAAGGCTCCCTGAGGGCCTTGCACTGCTGCTGCTGGGCTGAACGGGGTTTGAGCTTGTTTTAATGGGCCGAATCGGATTCAGCCTCATCAACTACAGTTGGTGCTTATCTGAGATATACAGTAATGCTCAATAGTTATATACAATTTATGTCATTATATCTACTGCACAATTATAAAGATAAGCTATATATCTGTGCACATCAATGCAATCTATGCCTCATGGCATGCACTTAATAAAAGAATGAAATAAAGAACAAGAGTTCATGAAACCACTTCAATGCACAAGACCTTACGTATTACTCTTTGGTACAAGGCGGAGGTAAACCTCTACCAATGGAGATACCAGTTTGTTATACCAAAGGAGTATTAGGCCCAAATCATATTAGGCCCAAATCATTTAAAACAACCATAAGAAATAACAGTCCATGCACTATACACATACACCTCTTCACAAATGCGCACACTAGCATAGCTACTATACATAAAAATCTGCACTACCAGTCACACACAAACACTTGCACAACCACCCTTACACCTTTACAGTTGAACATACACACTTGCATAGTCATACATACTTCCATACACACCATATAGTTGCTCACTCACCTATACAGTCTTTCATACACACACTTACACTTGCACAACTTTAATGCTACACCTATTCTTACACCTCCACAGCTACATATACACACACTCACACACCTCTTAAACGCATACTTACACCCCTTCACACAGCTGCACAAATATATAATTCACAAACACACCTATATCCTCTCCACATAGCTACACACACATGTATCTTCACACACATACACATACATAGTCACACATACACCCACATACTCTCACACAAACACATGTACGACCCATACACACACACACTCTCACACACTCACAGCCATTCACACACACTCTACAATCACCCGGCTGCACACACACATACTCCACTGCACATACACTCGGCTACACAGTCTTACACACACTCCCCACTACATATACACACACACACATACACATATATACCCTACTGCACATACATACATATATACATATACCGTACTACACATACATACATACACACACACACACATACCTTGCTGCACATATATACACAACCACATACACATGCTTCCGTAGTCACATGCACACATATACACATATACATACTCTACATCATACATACACCCACACATATGCCCCCACAGCCACATATACCTGTTGCACATGTACATACATACACATACACGCTCTCACAGCCACAACCTCACACACTCATCCTCATAAAATTTTGATAGCATGTTCCCTATTTAAGGAGGTAAAACCATGGTAACAGGTACACCTCTCGCTCTCTGTCTGTCTCCCCCCCTCCCCCTGTTGTAGTTGGCTCTCCCTTTATCTTTTTCTCCTTTTTCTCTCCCTCTCTCTCCCTTCTTGTTCCCACGTTCTGCCCCTTTGGGGCCATAGAAAAGCTTCAAGAGGAGTTGGAGAAGGTTCAAGAAGAAGGACTAGTGTGTCCCCTTCTATTGAGCTTGGGCTGGCCTACTAAAAGACCCACTAATAGGCCCAATAAGAGCCCTAAACCATACTTATAATAGGGTATTCTAAACCCCTATATACAATGGTTTATTAGGTCTCCCTTTCATCTACTAAGGCCAACTAAATGAAGCCCACAAACTATACTTTTTTTTCTATCAATCATTCCTACACCCTATTAATTTATATTTGTGTATATACTTTATCACCATTTACACATATACCTTTAACACTCTTTATGGGCATATCAATGAACTTTCTTTAAAGAATTTTTAATACAACTTCTAAGGTCTTACATCCTTCCCCCCTTACAAAAATTTTGTCCTAAAAAATTACACTTTTAATTTGAATATAAGAACTTATCATTTATCAACATTAAAAACATACCAAACTAGAACTAAACAAATATGGGAATTATTCTCTCATCTTATCTTTACGCTCCCATGTTGCCTCAGCTTCTGAATGATGCTACTAGATAACCTTTAACCATTGGAATCACTCTGGATCTCAATACTTGTTCCTTTCGGTCTTATTGATGGGAAGAAAATGTGATGTCTTTGCAAGCTGATCTACCACAACCCAAATTGCATTATGTTGTCTTTAGGGTTTAAGTAACCCAACTACAAAGTCAGTTGTGATATGGTCTCATTTCTATTCTGGAATTTTTAAAGGCTATAGTAACCCTCCTGAGCATTGATGCTCAACCATGACATGTTGACATGTCAACCACTTTGCCACATACTCAGCAACTTCCCTCTTCATTCCTGGTAGCCAAAACTGCCTTTTTAGACTCTGGTACATTTCAGTGCTACCAGGTTGAATGGCATATTTAGATTTGTGTATTACTTCTAGCAATTCTCTCTTCAACTCAATCTCATTAGGGACATAAAGACGATTCCCATATTTCACAACTCCTTCATTAATCACCATCCCTGAATGCATAAGAATATGAGGAAGCCTCTCATCTGCTTTTTGAGCTTCCACAATCTCATCATAAATGACAGGTTTAACAATAATACATGCAACAATTGCATTATGCTTTTCTTGAGGAATTTAAACTTCTACTTCTGTAGCTTTTTACATTAGCTTTCATTCTTTCACTAACATGTTGCTAGAAAAGCCTTCCTACTCAACGCATCTGCAACCACATTTTCTTTGCCAAGATAATAGGAAATATTGAAATCATAGTCCTTCAAATATTATAACCATCTACGCTGCCTCAAATTTAAGTCCTTCTGAGTAAAAATATATTTCAAACTTTGGTGATCTGTATGCACTTCAAATGTGGCCCCATATAAATAGTGTCGTCGCATCTTCAAAGCAAATACTACTGCTGCCAATTCCAGATCATGTGCATGGTAATTTTCTTCATGTTTCTTCAATTGACACGATGCATAAGCAATAACTCAACCATTTCACATTACTATTGCTCCTAATTCCTTCCTGGAAACATCTGTACAAACAGAAAATCCATCTACACCAGATGGCAAGACTAACACTCGAGCATATGTCAACCTTCTTTTTAATTCTTGAAAACTTTCTTTATAATTTCCATTCCACACAAATTTCATCCCTTACGGGTCAACCTAGTCAGAGGAGTAGCTAGGGTAGAAAATACTTCAATAAATCTCCTATAGTAGCATGCAAGACCCAGAAAACTTTTGATTTCGGTAATTGGCCTCTCTCAATACAGTACTACCTCAATCTTGGCTGGGTCCATGGTTATGCCTTCAATTGAGATGACATGCTCCAAAAAATTAACCTTGTCTAACCAAAAGACACATCTGTTAAATTTAGCATAAAGTTGATGTTCTCTCAATTTCTGTAACACCAAGCTTAAATGTCTCTCATGCTCTTCATGACTTGGAGAATATATCAGAATGTCATCTACAAACACAATGACAAACTAGTCCAAATAATCCTTAAAGACCTTATTCATTACATCCATGAAGGTTGCCGGTGTGTTTGTCAACCCAAATGGCAGCACTAAGAATTCATAGTAACCATATCGGGTCCTAAAAGCTATCTTGCTAATGTCCTCCTCCTTAACTCTCAACTGATAATACCCTGACCTCAATTCTATTTTTGAAAACACCCTGGCTGACTGCAACTGATCAAATAGATCATCTATCCATGGAAGTGGATATTAGTCCTTAATAGTAACCTAGTTCAATAGCCAATAATCAATGCATAGCCTTAAGGTTCCATCTTTCTTCTTTATAAATAGTACAGGAGCTCCCCAGGGTGAAACACTAGGTCGTATAAAACCTTTATCTAATAACTCCTATAATTTAGTCTTTAATTCCTTTAATTCTGTAGGAGCCATTCGATAAGGTGATTTGGAGATAGGAGCTGTTCTTGGTACTAAATCAATGCCAAAATCAACTTCTCGAACCAGACAACTCATCATGAAATATATCTCTAAAGTCTCTAACCACAAGAACATCGAAAATGGCTATCTGCTTGTCTTCAATCCTCTTAGACTTAGGTATAGACACAACTGATGCCAAATAAGCTTGACATCTAGACTCAATCAATGGCTTAGCTTTAAAAGTACAAATAAGAGCTTTCTTGTCAGTCAAGAGGGTACCTTGAAAAATAAATCTCTCCTTCCTAGGCCTACAATATATATCTTCTTCTTATGATAGTCAATATGTGCATAATGTATCCTTAAGCAATCCATCCCAAGGATCACGTCAAAATCCGGCATATCTAATAAGTGCAAATCAATTGGCAATGAATAACCTGCCACTAGTTCGTTTGCTGCCTCCAACAGCTGAGAAGACAATATTAACTCGACTGTTGGTGTCTCTACTAAAAGTGAGGACTCCACAAGTAGCATGGATCTATCTAAATCGGCCATAAACTATGTAGATATAAAGGAATGAGATGATCCAGTATCAAATAAAATAGAGGCTTTGAGATTGAGAACATTAATAGTACCTTCCATCACATCACACCACCTCTGGCAATCTAAGCCTCTATTCTTGTCAATGCAAATACTCTCCCCTGTGGACGTCCTCTGCCTCAACCTGCTATGCTTCCTGAAGATTCAACCTTGGAGTTACTAGCTTCAACATTATATGGAGCTGTGCCACTCGATGCTGAGGGTGGCAATGGACACTCTCTAACCAAATGTCTTGGCTGTCCACATCTGAAACAGGCTCGAGATATAAGATAACAAGGTCACCCATGATGGATATTATTGCATCTTTTGCATATGATGTCCCCCAGCTTTGCTATATTTACACTCTGGGACATAGATGGATAAGTAAAGGACCTAGACATCTGTAATCCATGTCCTCCTCTTCCTCGACCTCTTTATTGAAATTTCTTGATAACTGGCTTCTTACTTGAATCACCCCCAAAGGAGGCATCCTTCTTTCCTCTTCCAATGCTCTCTGTTTATTGGACAACCTTTCATACTCTTCTTCTACGGCACATGCATCCTGTATGGCTTCTGCCAATGTTTTGGTCCTTGAAGGTGTGATCCTTATTCTGATGAGATCCTTCAAACCCAAATTGAATTTCATGGTTCCTATTTTCTCATCTTTAACAATATGTAAAGCAAATCTGCTCAAGTCTGAACTTTCTTTTATATTCTTGGACTGACATATTGTCCTGCACAAGATCCATAAATTCATATTCTCTTCTTTGCTGAACATGGAATGGAAAATATTGTTCACTAAAGGCTTCAGAAAATCCATTCCATGTTATTAAACAGAGTGCCATATCTTTAAATGTAACCCTCCTTGTTGCCTGCCATCATTTATTTGTACTGTCCTAGAGTTTAAAAGTTGATAGCTTCACCCTCTCAGACCGAGGCCAATCTAACACTGTAAAAATCTTCTCCATCTCTTCTAACCAAAACTCACATTCCTCAGGACCCCCACAACCTTTCAATGCAGGCGGCTTGAACTTCAAGAATTGCTCAATCCAGACAGGACGCTTCACCTGCCCCTGCTCTTCCACCAATCTTCTACGTTGATAAGCTCTTTTGAACTGGACTTCCATGTCTAGTTCTCTTCTTCTTGGTGGTTAATTTATACATCCTCTACGAACTGACTGAAGATCTTCTTCTTCTTCTTCTTCTTCCAACTCCTCCATTTCCTCCTTCTCTTCTTCATCTACTTCTTCCTCTTCCTCCAACTGTGGCTGCACATTCTCCTCCAGTGGTTCAGGCTCCACTGCTTGCTTGGTACGTTAAGGCCTAGCTCTTTTAGCAACTTTTCTTGCCATCTGCATTCCACGTAGGAGTCAGGGAGTTTGAGCTAACTCAAACATGAGTCAGGGAGTTAGAGATAACTCAAACATCCAAATCAAGGACATAGAGCTATGTACCATTATGAATCCTAGTGGGGTTTATCATCCAACACTCAATCATACAGATCAGCCAAACCTTGCTCTAATACCAACTGTGAGGGTCTACACGAGCACCTTCACCTACACTTATGTCGGTTTGGGAAATCTGTATGGATGAAATAAAGGAAATAACCAAACAAAACAAATAATAAGTAAGTGCTTAGGACTTGACTCACAACAACTGTATTTATTTCTTCCACAGTAGTGTACATAGCTTTCCAGAATATATGTCCCAAAAATAGAGATTAATAAACAAAAAATATAAGTATAACACTGACAGTGATCTCTCAATGGCCAATTGCCACTACGCCTCTGGCAGTCACCACCTCCAACTCATGACCATGTCACCCACATGAAATAAAACAAACAAGCAAAATGATGGTATTGAGTCCCATAGGTAATATAAGATCCTTCTAGCTCTATGCCATTCTCTACGATTCGAGACGAAAGTTTTAAACAAATAAAGAAATACTATACGTAAATTTGTATATGCATGAACAATAAGACAATGCATCTACAACAAACACATTATAGCGGAACTATACATTACATAAATTCTCTATGAGTCTGATGTCAGCAAGATAGCTTTCAAGACTCGGTATGGCCACCATGAGTTCTTGGTCATGCCTCTTGGTTTGACCAATGCCCCTACAGCTTTTATGGACTTGATGAACATGGTATTCATAGAATATATGGATCATTTTGTTGTAGTTTTTGACGATAACATTTTGATATATTCCTCTTCTGAGGAGCATGCCTACCATCTATAAATAGTACTGTAGACTCTGAGAAGACACCGACTTTATGCCAAATTTAGCAAGTGTAAATTTTGGCTAGAGAAGGTACACTTCTTAAGGCACGTTATCTCAGGAGAAGGAGTGGTGGTCAATTCGACTAAGGTTGAGGTTGTGGTGCAGTGGGAGAGACCGAGGTCTGTAACTGAGATCAGAAGTTTCCTAGGGTTGGTAGGCTATTACAGACGGATTATCTAGGGCTTTTCTACTATTACAGCTCCTTTGTCGAGGTTGACTCGTAAAGGGGTTCGTTTTGTGTGGACGAATGAGTGTGAGCGGAGTTTTTTGGAGTTGAAAGCCTATCTCACGTCTGCCCCAGTTCTGGTCCTTCTTTCTAGTTCAGGAGGTTTTGTTGTGTATATTGACACTTTTAGGCGACGCTTGGGAGCAGTATTGATGCATCATGATAGAAATGTGGCTTATGTGTTCAGGCAGTTGAAGAAGAATGAAGAGATCTACCCAACACATGATTTGGAGTTGGCAACCGTGGTATTTTTACTAAAAATCTAGAGACATTATTTGTATGGCGAGAAGTTCGAGGTGTTCACAGATCATCAGAGCTTGAAGTATGCTTTTACATAGAAAGACTTGAATTTGAGGTAGTGCAGATGGATGGAGTTCATTAAGGACTATTACTTTGATCTCTCCTACCATCTGGGTAAGGCCAACGTTATGGCAGATGCCTTAAGTAGGAAGGCAATTTTATCTCATCCTTTGAGGAGGGAGTGGAGACTCTTTCTGTAATGACCGAGACTTTCGGATCCGGTTTTCGGGTCAGACCCTGTTGTTCTAGTCCCTGTGGGGGGGGCGGAAGTTCTGAGTTGAATCGCGTCAGGACCTGGTGACGCGTTTTGAACGGCGTCCACCTTGGCAGACGCGTTTCAGGTGCTGCCACGTGGGTACCGCGGGGGTTGGCCTTGGGCCGCGTGGGTACGGCCCTGTCAGGTCGTCTGAACGGCGTCTGCGAAGGACGACGCCTTTCAGACTGCGACTCTGGATGTGTCAGAGTACGGCCCTGACAAGTTGTCTGAATGGCGTCTATGTAGGACGACGCGTTTCAGAATCTTGTCAGAGCGGCCGTCTTGTCACCTGATAGGCGTCCGTAGATGTCGACGCGTTTTAGCCAGTTCCTGGTTAACCCCGTGAGCCCTCCTTCTTTCCCTCATTTTCCCCTACTCTCCTTCTCTTCTCCTTCTCCGGCGACCGGCGGCGAACTCCTCCTCTTCCCTCTTTTCCTCCCACCATTTCGACTCTCCCTCCACTCCATCCTCCACCTAACCCGTACCACTACCACCTCCACTTCCACTGCGGCGTTCTACTCTCCGGACGGCGGCCGACGTCACGGTGGAGCAAGGACGACCACGGCGGTACCGGCGGCGGCGTGGGGCGAGAAGGGTGAACGGCGTGAAGTTTGGAGGAGTCCGAGTGTCCGGTAGGGTGACGTTCCCCGTGACGTTGTGTTTAAACCTTGTTCCCCTCGATATGCATGTGGTAGATCTTCGGTTTTGGGGGGGTAGAATGAGCATGTTTAGGTTCTTTATGGGGGTGTTTGCCTTTGAATTATCTTGCTCTTCGTTTCCCTCCAGTTTGGGGTTATTTGGGGTTGGGAAAGGAGCCCTCGGGTTTAGGGCGTTCCTGGTTCCTGGGACTGAAAGACGTCGTGCATGGACGACGCCTTTTTGAAAGGCGTCAAGCCATCACGACGCCTTTTAGACAGGAATTGACTGACAGACAGTCTGCCAGGTTGAGGTTTCTGTGGCTGAAACACGTCATGGGTAAGCGACGCATTTTTGAACGGCGTCGTGCATCCATGACGCGTTTTAACCGCAGAAATCCCTGGGATAAGGCCTTGGGAATTCCGGATTTCGGTGTTGAATGGCGTCTGAGGATGTCGACGCCTTTTTAAAAGGCGACCAAGGGGGTCGACGCCTTTTAAGGCCAGATTCTGAAGACTGATTTATTTTAAACCTGTGTTTGGAGCTTGAATGGCGTCGACCTCGGTCGACGCGATTCAAGCCAGAATCTCACTAATGCATGCCAGTAAAACGTGTTCATACTGCTAGATAGACGGTTAGCACATGTTTTAGTGCACCCGATAGAGATGGATTCCTCACGATCGGATGATTCTATGTGTGTTATGCAATCGTGGCCTTTTCACGTGACCGGATCGCACTGTGTTGGGTTTTCAGTTACTGTGGACCTGGAGTGACATTGTAGCACTTTATCACCCTGTGCTGGTGGGGGCGTGAGCACAGCGCCGGTGGGGGCGTGGGCGGGGTGACGCCTAGTGAGAGAGGGTCACCTGGTGAACCCCGGGGTCAGCTAGTACCGGTGTCGGAGTGGTACATTCGGAGAGTCACTCATGCTGGGGGAAGGGGTAGTCACCTGAGCCAGTTGGGCCGGAGTAGCGAGCGTGCTACCCGAGGGGCTACTCCTTGGTCTCAGCGGGTCGAGGTTTTTCCCACCGTTGTTTGTACGGTCGGCGAGTTCTATCGGAACTACAGTTGTGGATTCTCTAGCGGCTGGTTTAGAATGTGCATGTTCATTATGCTTCGATTGCATGTGTTCTCACGTAGAGAATTAGATATTGTACCTGCCACTACACTCGTTACTTCACCGTTAGCTGTACTTTACACTTGTGGGTGTGTGCGTGGGCAGTGGGGATCGAAGGATCCCTACTGAGTCTTGTTCTTAAGACTCACCCCTACGGTTTTCAGGTGAGGACTCCCAGCAGACTTAGAGAGGCGTGTGCGGCCGTGTGTTGCGCGTCTTCGGCAGTTGTTCCGGGGTATGCCCCGATGTAGTTGTTATTTATTTCTGGCCTGTATGTTTAATTATTCCCTTTCAGCTGGAGTATGTAATTATTTGCTGTAATCGAGTCGCATTGTAATAATTTTAATTTCCTGCACTTTCATTTTCAGTTCAATGCGATGTGGATGTTTAGCTTAGTTTATTATTTATTTCCCAGACTTGCTAGATCCTGGTTTAGTCCCAAATTAATGATTCGGTACCCATTTAGTAATCGGATCCCCGATTATAGGGTGGCGGGTCGTTACACTTTCACCATATAGTGGATTACTCTTTTCATGTACCCAAAAGGGAAGATAGAGTAGTTTTGGCTTGTTTAACCGTCAAACCAGCTGTATATCACTTGGTGATTGAGGCGCAGCAAGTAGATCTAGAGCTACCACAGATTTTGCAGTTTCCAGAGGTTGAATTGTGGGATGAGAACACGATTAGATATTGAGGCAAATTGTATGTTTCTGTAGATGGAGAAGTGAGAGGCTATGTCCTTGATGGAGCACATCATTCCAGATACGCCATTCACTCGGGCAACACCAACATGTATCATTGTTTTAAAGACATTTTTGTGGCTAAGGATGAAAAAAGACATAGTTGAGTATGTGGCCAGATGTTTAATGTGTCAGTAAGTGAAGGCAAAACACCAGAGACTGGGTGGCTTGTTGCAGTCGTTGCCTATCCCAGAGTGGAAGTGGGACCATGCGACCATAGACTTCGTGATGGGGTTACCTCTGACTCCGATTAGAAGATATGCATTTTGGGTGATTGTAGACTGGTTAACCAAGTCGGCCCACTTCCTAGCTATTAAGAAGGACTGGTCAATCAACAAGCTGGTCAAGTTTTATGTTAATAAGATTGAATCTCTGCATGGCGTGTTGGCATGGATGGCAGTACCGGCCGATACCGGTACGTACCGGTATCGGCCGGCACCGGTACCGTGGGTACCGACCGGTACAGGGCCGGTACCGGCCGGTACCGGACTGGTTTTGGGCCGGTACCGACCGGTACCGGGCCGGTACCGACCGGTACCGGGCCGATACCGGCCGGTACCGGACCGGTACGTACCGGTACCCACCGATACCGATACCGGTACTGCCATCCTTGCGTGTTGGTCTCTTATGTATGATAGAGATCTGAGATTTACGTTGGGTTTTAGAGGAGTTTCCAAAAGGCATTGGGCATGCAGCTAGCCTTCAGTTCAGTGCATCATCCAGAGACAGATGGACAGTCAGAGTGAACCAATCAGACATTAGAAGACATGTTGAGAGCTTGTTGCCTAAAGTAGGGAGGCTCTTGGGAGAATCATTTATCGACAATGGAGTTCGCCTATAACAATAGCTATAATTGCAGTATCGGCATGACGCCATACAAGGCACTGTACGGGCAGCCATGTTGCTCTCCACTAGATTGGTTCAAGGTTGGTGAAAGGCAGATTGCAGGCCAAAATTAGTGCAGAGTTGTGTAGAAGTGGTGAGACTGGTCCTTCAGAGATTGTTAGGCTATGTTTGCGAACTATTTTGAAGTACTTTACACTAAAGTGACTTCAAGAAGAAGTGATTTCGAATAGAAGCTTCTTATCATAGAAGTGAAAAGAGTTTGGAACACAAAATGAATCTAATCATCATAAGGACTTCTTAATAAGTTTTTATTAAAGTATCCTAATCTTAAATATTTAAATTTTTTCCTCCAAAAAATTAATATATGATAAATATATTATAAATCAAATTGTAAAATAAAATATAATGATATATTTTTAAAAAAATAAATATATATATATTAATAAAGAATATGATATATTAACATAACTTCAAATTAATAATTAATATAATTTATACATAATAATACATAATATTATTATATAAATAAAGATTTATAATCATACTACATGAACAAGATAAAAAAAAAGGATGACACATTCTTGTTCAGATAAAAAAAGAATGAAAATTTCTTATTCATTGGTACTGCCATAGCGAAGATTTGTTGGAGAGAGAGAGAGAGAGAGAGAGATTCGTTGGAGATAAAGAGACAAGGAGAGATTGGTTGGAAAGAGAGAAAAATTATATCTTTCCTTTTTTTTCTCCCACCCTTACGGAGGAGGAAACCACTCCGCATAGAAGTAGAAATTTTCTACTCCTGCAAGGAGTGGGTTTTGTCCTTCCTTACGGAGGAGAAGTAAAAATAATAAACTTACCAAATGCATCTATTTTTTACATAAGTAATTTTTTAAGGAGGAGAAGTCATTTAAAAGTACTTCTATGTAGTTCCCAAATACATCCTTAATAGCTTAGAGTAGACAGAAAAGCTATGCTGATTCTCGCAGAAGACCGTTGGAATTTAAAGTCAGTGACTATGTGTTCCTTCGATTTTCATCTCCAAAGGGTGTGGTAAGGTTCAGAAAGCGAGGCAAGCTGAGCCCACGCTATATTAGGCACTTCCCCATACAGTCTCAAATAGGGGAGACCGCCTATTAGCTGGCCTTACCACCCCACCTAGCTGGAGTTCACGATGTTTTTCATGTGTAGATGCTAAGAAAGTATGTGCCATATCTGTCACATATGCTGGATTATATAGAGTAGGAGGTCTTCGAAGATTTGTCCTATCCAAAATATCCGGTTCAGATTGTTGATCGCAAGGAACAGGTTCTACGTAACAAGGTGATTCTGTTAGTCAAGGTTATTTGGCAACACTATTCTGTAGGTGAAGCGACTTGGGAATATGAGGACAAGATGCAAGAGCAATTTCTGTACATGTTCGAGTAAGTCTTTTTCCCTGAAAATCTTCAATTCTGCCTTGTGCTTTTATGTATAGTATTGGTGTCGGCAAATTTCAAGATGAAATTTTCTTAAGGGGGGAGGACAAGGATGGCAGTATCGGTATAGGTACCGATATCGAAGGGTACCGATATGTACTAGTATCAATATCGGCCGTATCGGCTAGTATTGGCTAGTACCGAGTCCGTTTTGGCACAGTATCAGGCCAATATCGACCGATAGCGGTCCATTCAGTATGGTATAGGTACCCACCGATACCGATATGTATCGGCTGATGCGTATCGATATCGGCCGATACTGCCAACCATGGGAGAGGATGTAATATCTGAGGGTTTCAGACTCGAGTCTCAGATCCAATTCTCGGGTCGCAGATCTAGATATTGAGTTGAGTGCGCTTTTATGGGCCTTTTATAGACTGGATAATAGGGCTGAAACACGTCGGCTCAACCTAACACCTTTTGAAAAAGACATCACCTATGGTTGATGCGTTTTTGACGGCTGCATGTTTGACACATGGCCGCTGTTGTTGAGGCTTGTCGAAACCTTTTGATTTGTGCCAAACATTGGTGACGCAATTTGCGAAATGCGCTAGCCCGACATGATGCGATTTAGACCCTTTCTACATAGCGTTGACATCCCACGTCACCCTTGCACACACATGGTGGTGTGTGGGGTGTCCCTGCGACGGGCTGCATGCATGGTTAACCTCCGCCATCTTCTTTCTCTCCCTTACTTTCCATCTCCTCACTCTCTTCCCCTCTTCTCCCTCCTCCTCTTCTCTCTCTTCCACCATCTCCCCTCCACTCCTCTACTTCACACCAACATCCACCACCACCACCACATCACCCTCTCTCCCTCACATGGCTGCCGACATGTTGGCCGGCGAGCAGCGGCGATGATGGCAGCCCTAGTGGCTTGGCGAGGCAGCGAGGGGGCGGTGCGACGGGAGGTGGCGGCAGGGCATGGAGGACCATGGGCTTGCTGCAGCGGTGGCTTGTAGGATGGCTTCCATCCATGTGAAGAACCCCGTTGTGGGTTTGGCAGAAATCAAGATCTTGAGGGAGGGTGATGATCCCTTGTTCTTGGATTCATAGAGATCATGATAGATTTTGATTCCATTTCTTAGTTCTAAATGGGAGTTTTATGTGAGGATTCATGCTTGAGAGTTTCTATGTGATTTGAGGCACATAGGGGAACCTTATTTTTGTCTATGAGGGCACATGGGTGCTCAGTTGGAGCCCCTGTGTGGGCCTCGGGCGGGGCTCTGATTTGCATCAGAACCAGAAATTGCGTCACCCTGGGGCGACGCATTTCATACACCTAGCCTCTGATGCGATTTAAATGGTGCCACCTGTGGGTGATGTGTTTCAAAACAGAAATCTGAAACCCCTATTCATGCATCCATGTGTGTACAATATATGTATTCATGTTGATTTCTACACCACTATGAACCTTAGGTTCTCGTATAAAATGTTACATATGTCTTACTCATTTGCATGCTTGGATTATACATATGGGATGGGTGTTTTGACGTCATACATGGTTTGGACCCGGGGTGACGACATCCACTAGTAGTACATCTAGTGCCTACGTGCACGATACAATCCATGAGGACACGGATTGTGGGTTAGTGCGGTTATGGGTCCGAGCCGGTTCTTAGAGCCCTCGTATTTATAGCCTGAGTCCGTCTGTGGGAGAAACCGGCCGTTGAGACAATAGTTAGCTACTTGTGTGCACAATTGACTGGGGGCACGGACATCGCGTGGGATCGTGGACCTCAGCTGGTCCTATTTTGCTCATTGCCTCACCTTGTGAGTAGGACAGACGTTGTTTGGCTGCGGGGTAAGACGTTAGTGGATGCGCTCAGGCAGTGGAGTTGGAGGTTGTACGGAGTTTGGCTTTTGAGCCATGGATTTCGAGTCGTTGCACTAATGGGTATGGCTGTCATTGTCACTCTAGTGACTTGGCTGGGTGGGACCACCTGTGTCCATGTGAGAGACTGGAGCAGCTTGGACTGCCTAAGGGGTTCCCAACCCATCTTGGTAGGGTTTGCATTCCTCGCAGTGACAAGCTGTATTACTGTTTGAGTAGTAGGTATACTTTACTTACTTCACTTGTTCTTTTCTTGCCTACTGGATGCATGTGTGGGATGAGGTAGGGATCGCGAGATCCCTACTGAGCCCAATACTAGTGTGGACTTGCGTCGTGCTTAGGAGCAGAGCGTAGGCTTCTCGGAGGGCACATCGCCAGCTGCTATTATTTTCTAGGGTATGCCCCGACTAGTTGTACTTTTCTTCTGGGCATGTACGCACGTTTTCGGTGTATTTGTACTTTTGTTGGACTTGTAATGGACTGTAATAATTTAATTTTCTTCCATTTTCCTTAATTTATAGTTCGATGTTATGTTATTTAGCTTAGTTTCTTAGATATTTACCCATATGTGCATGAGATCCTAGTTAGATTCCATCTATATCAATCCGAGACCCATTAATCTTTGGATATTGGGTTGCGGGTTGTTAAAATCAAAGTATCAAAGGCCTTTTCGGTTAGAGAAGATATAATGAGAAATTCCGAACTTTGGTGAAAAATGTTCGGCAGAAGGAGAGACCTAAACAGGGTGGTATGAAGGGATTGACTATTAAAATGAGAGAATTGAAGAAAGCAATTAAAAACTTGATCGCTAATCGGAGGATGAATAAAATTAAGGATAAGCAGGATATGTTGCATAATACCAGCATGGTGGAACAATTGGAGGAACAGCAGGTTTTGTCAGCTCAGCAAAAATCTTCTCTCACTGCATTGAGAATCAAATTTGCAGAGTGGAACTTGGAAGAGGAGGCAAAGTGGAAGCAAAGATCTAGAATACAGTGGCTCAAGGAAGGAGATAATGACAAAAGGTTTTTTTTCATATGATAACTAATGGACGGAGAAAAATGCATTTTATTTCCAAACTCAGAATTGATGATAATTGGGTGGATGATGAGGAATGATTAAAGCAAAAATAATAATATTTTATTAATCTTTGTTCACAGCTGAGCATAGGTGGTATCCCTAATGGAAATAATGGAATGATCCAAATGCTGTCAAATTAAGCTATGAAGACAAATACTGTTGAATTCTTCTATTTCAGATGAGGAAATTGAGAAAGTTGTTTTCAGTTTAGGTGGGAACAAGGCACTAGGGCCGGATGGGTTCCCAATGTTTTTTTTATTAAGTCTTCTGGGACGTAGTTAAAGCAGATGTGGTGGAGGCTGTCCAAGATTGGTTTCCTACATTAAAAGGCATTGTCCTCTTACCAAAGAAAGATGAGGTAGTGTAAATGAAAGATTTCCGACCAATCAGCTTATTAAATGGGTCTTACAAGATTTTCACAAAAATTCTAGCTAACGGATTGGGAAAAGTTATTGGGAAACTGAGAGAGGAAAATCAACATGCATTTGTGCCTGGAAGGAGGTTATTTCATGCTTTCCTTACTGCCCATGAGGTCTTATTTTCTATGAAACAAAGTCAGAAACAGGGCCTACTAGTCAAAGTTAGATTTCAAGAAGGCATATGACAGAGTGTCTTGGAAATGCTTATTGAACGTTATGCATCTTCCTGAATTTCCAAATGAATGGATTCAACTTGTGAAGGATTGTTTGTCAACTGCAACCTTTTCTATGCTGTTCAATGGTGAGGTGGTTGGTTACTTCAAGAGTACGAGGGGGTTAAGACAAGGAGATCCTCTGTCTCCTTATCTGTTTATTTTAGTGGCAAATGTCTTCAGTAGGATGTGTCAGAAGGCAGAATGTCAAGGGTGGTTTCAAGGTGTTCATGTTCTCAGAACATTTAAGTGCGTCTCCCATTTGCAATTTGCAGACGATACACTCATATTCTTAGGAGGAGGGCAAGAGCAAATGTAGTTTCTTCTTTTTTGTACTAAAGAGTTTTGAGTATATCTCTGGTTTTAAAATTAATTATGACAAAATCTCCATACGTGGGATGAATATGGATGATACACCACAACTTCTTTAAAAAAAAATCAGGGCAATCCAAACTATAAGGTAGTGAAGCAACAAAAGGCTCTAAGGCACGTCAAGTTGTGCCGATACCCATACTTCACTTCAAGCTAACCTAGGTGCCTTGATCACCTTGCTTATTTGTAACACCATGTTGCCTAAACAACCAAGTGGGCAATGCTTTTGATACGGCAATTAATGTAAGGATTGGGATTGGGGATGAAGAACAAACCTCAAAACAAATTATGTATCAGAATATCGATTCCTGACGAGATTTCTTTGATCCGTTTTTCGAAAATAGAAAGAAGGAGAATGATTCTTTACCTTGTGCAGAGTCGAATCCACCATCGATACTGAGTTTCGATGGTGCGATGCAAGGATGGCAATCTTAGTTCGGTACCAGTATTAGTGGTATACGTATCAATATCGATATTGACCGGTACTGGCTAATAAAAAATTAATAAAATTATTTTATTATTTTTTAACTACAAAGACTGGTATCGATCGATTTGGGACATATCGGTACCGGTCCCGATCGATACCAATACGTATCGGCTGATACATATTAGTATTGACCGATACTGCCAAACATGGTGCGATGCCACTAGTCAGGTAGATCCTTAGCCTCCAGCGATATCCAGATGATTCTCTAGTTGAGAGATTGTCCTCGTCCCTCTAGCAGAATCCTCCTTATCTCCTGGTTCTTCTTTTCTCTTTTACAGGTGCACATGACATGCAACACAAGGTAGTTGACGGAAAGATAAACAAGGTGGAGAAGAGGGGCGCCCCTTGGAGGGGGCCAACCATAGCAAAGAGAGAGAGGGTATGGCTAGGCACAAAGAGATCTTGGAGCATGGGCCAGAGTTTCTCTCAAGCATTTATTCATATTAATTCTGAAAATTTTCATAAAAACTACTGAATTGATACAAATTTCCATTTTATTTCCATAAAACTTTATTTTTATGAACTTCGAAGCCTGGATGTCAGTTTTTCGAACCCATTAAGCCTAATAAATCATTACAACCTCATTAACTATTTAATATCTCATATTAAATAGTTAACTTATCGATTTAATCATTGTACGAATAAATCGATCGGACTTTTGGTCATGGTTGGTACCAAGCAACACCCTACAATCTCGTAAGACAATGAAGTTGGACAACCATGGTTTGTACCAAGCAACAATTGTAGTTCTTCATTCACACAATGTCCTTAAGCGAACTTAGGGTATGGTTCGACTATCAAACCCTAATTCGGTTCGCTCAAATGGATATCCTCTATCAACATCATCAAAAAACTCATTTTCTGATGTGCACTTTAACCCTGGCCAGGGATTTTCCCAGATATCATTTCATAGAATATTCTCTCTTATACTGAGAGTGAATGATTTCTTATTGACTACACAATCACCTTCGAAGATAACCTACTAAGTCCTAATACTTAACTGTCCAAAGTCCCTTGGTTAGAGACTTTTTAGTCAAGAATCAAGAGATAATAGTCTATCGAGAAGGTGTCTTTGGTGTCTCAGGTCTAAGGATTAACCGCAATCCTACGACGTTGAATGTCCTGGTTGACAATTAGGTATACTGACTATCCAAAGATTTTTAATCAGATCAATTTAGTGAACTCATTCACCAATGAGCACTAACATGTTTACCTTAATGTCTCTACACTAGTGACCATGAGATCAGTCACCCTCATTATATAAGTATAACATGTACAAGTCTTATCAGATGTTTAATGTCCCTCTTGATGCAGCCGAGGCAATCGCCTATGGGTTCTCAAATGCCTGATCCGAGAGCCTAAAGAGGATCCGTGACCGAGAGGGAGATCCGAGATCGAGAGGTATCCGGAGAGCAAGAAGGTGCCTGTAAGAGGAAGAAGCTTCGTCAGCAAGGGCCCCGAGTATCGTCCCACAGGAGCCCTCTTCGACGGTCAAGTCAGTAATCGGCAGAAGATGAGGATGGTGTACTAAAAGGAAAGTAGAGGCTTATGTCACTTACTTTTTTTGATGTAGGCAATATTCTATTTATAGGGGGTAGGTGAGAGAACTTTCCTCATGGCAGATGATATGGTATTATTCATATATGTAAGAATGCAAATCCTTAAAATGCTAAGGGCCTCTTCTTCATCTATTGGGCCGAAAGCCCATATCCTGGCTGTCTTCGGACTGAGCCAAGTCTGAGAGGGCCTCATACCTCTAAGCCAATCGTCCCCTAGGCCACCTGATCTCCTGGCCGTCTCTCGAGCCAACTCTCGGCCCATCTGCTAGGCCCATTCGGCTTGCCCCATTACAAGCCCCTTACTCTCAGCATGCCTTAGATTGAAAAGATGCCGGGAGTAACGTCATGTTCTCCTGAACACTAACGTCATAGAATATTCTCTCTTATACTGAGAGTGAATGATTTCTTATTGACTACACAATCACCTTCGAAGATAACCTACTAAGTCCTAATACTTAACTGTCCAAAGTCCCTTGGTTAGAGACTTTTTAGTCAAGAATCAAGAGATAATAGTCTATCGAGAAGGTGTCTTTGGTGTCTCAGGTCTAAGGATTAACCGCAATCCTACGACGTTGAATGTCCTGGTTGACAATTAGGTATACTGACTATCCAAAGATTTTTAATCAGATCAATTTAGTGAACTCATTCACCAATGAGCACTAACATGTTTACCTTAATGTCTCTACACTAGTGACTATGAGATCAGTCACCCTCATTATATAAGTATAACATGTACAAGTCTTATCAGATGTTTAATGTCCCTCTTGATGCAGCCGAGGCAATCGCCTATGGGTTCTCAAATGCCTGATCCGAGAGCCTAAAGAGGATCCGTGACCGAGAGGGAGATCCGAGATCGAGAGGTATCCGGAGAGCAAGAAGGTGCCTGTAAGAGGAAGAAGCTTCGTCAGCAAGGGCCCCGAGTATCGTCCCACAGGAGCCCTCTTCGACGGTCAAGTCAGTAATCGGCAGAAGATGAGGATGGTGTACTAAAAGGAAAGTAGAGGCTTATGTCACTTACTTTTTTTGATGTAGGCAATATTCTATTTATAGGGGGTAGGTGAGAGAACTTTCCTCATGGCAGATGATATGGTATTATTCATATATGTAAGAATGCAAATCCTTAAAATGCTAAGGGCCTCTTCTTCATCTATTGGGCCGAAAGCCCATATCCTGGCTGTCTTCGGACTGAGCCAAGTCTGAGAGGGCCTCATACCTCTAAGCCAATCGTCCCCTAGGCCACCTGATCTCCTGGCCGTCTCTCGAGCCAACTCTCGGCCCATCTACTAGGCCCATTCGGCTTGCCCCATTACAAGCCCCTTACTCTCAGCATGCCTTAGATTGAAAAGATGCCGGGAGTAACGTCATGTTCTCCTGAACACTAACCAAGATGGCAAGCTGGATAGTAAGTTAGTTGTCTGGAAAAATGTGACCGATGTACTCGGACTGAGGGAAGATTTCGTCCTGAGCCGGGAGAATGTGACTGGTGTACTCGGACTGGGGAAATCTTTCGTCCTAAGCTGGGAGAATGTCAGAAGAAGGGAATCGCATGACCGTCAGATTGGCCAGGTCGAAGCAGAATCTTGACCGTCGTTTTGAAAAACAAGGACGCCAAATTAAGGCGGCAATAAATTTGAATTTTACTGCCCGCCGGTACGCCATACAAAGGGCTACAACATGTGGCGTTCATCCGAGGCGTTAACCGAAGGGTCGCGTGATCCTCACTGTTGATCGTCCATCAGGCCCCCTCGAGGGCCCCTAAAAATTCCCGCTAGGCGCTACAGGGGGTCCTCATTTGATCATTTCATCCTTGAGGTCTTGGCAGCAGAGCACAACAAGGGTGGCCCGAGTGCGTCTTTTCGAGTAGTGGGAAAACAATAAGTCCGAGGGTAAGCCTCTGACTACATATTATCATTGGTCGTTTCATGTCTGTCTCCTCTTCTCTCTTCTTAAACAACTCGTCCTGCTCTTCCTCTAAACCGCAGCTAGCCCAGCCTTCTCTCTCGTCCATAGTTTATGTTAATTCTTTTGCTTCTATAATGGCGGATGAGGCCACCTCAGTCCCCAATACGTTTGGACCTACTGGGACCCAACAAATCGAGCCAGTCGGGCATAGCCGTAGACCAGCTGAACTGGTCTCGGATGTACCATCTAATCTCTGCTAGGAGGTGGTTGAGGAAATGTAGGAACATCATGATATCCTAGAGTGGATCCATTTGATCAAACGTCAGCCAGATGCCAGAGCCAACTCCCTCCAGCCGGGTAGTTTCACTATTTACGAACAGAGTTTTGAGCCGGATTTCGGCTCCCCCTTCATCCTTTCATAATTAACCTTCTATGTATATACAACTTTGCCGCATCTCAGTTCTTCCCGAATTCTTGGCAGACTGTTTACGAATACCTCATCCTTTGTTCTATCTTAGGATTAGTCCCCTCGGTAGCTATTTTCTGCTACCTTTTCAAAATAAAACTCCAAGAGAAATCCTCTTGGTTCTATTTTACCATCTGGCCAGACCGAACGATCTTCTCCGGAAAGTCCTCGTCCATCCATCATTGGAAGGAAAGGTACTTCTTTGTTTATCTCCTAAAAGGGGAAGAAAGCGTCTGGCCCCTTCCTACCAAGTGGAAGCCACTGGCCGAAGGCGTTGCAGACGCCCCCAAACTTAGCGTCCAGGAGTGGGCCGATGCCAGAAAAATAATAAACGAGTCTCCTGTGGATGTGAATGATTTACTGTTAGATGAGCGGAGGCCAATTGCAATGGGATCATGGTCGGACCAAGAAAAAAATGCTAACTCGAGCAGCTTCTTACTTACCTCTCGGCCTTTGGCCGGGAGTGACAGCTGAGACTGAGGTCTCCGAGACTGCCTTGGCGCCGGTTGCAGTGCTTGTGGCCGAGGATTCAACTGAAGTCCACGAAGTGTCCAGCGTCGAGGACACTACCGCCGGCGACGAGGGTAAGTCAGTCTTGGGCCATTTCCACTTCCTAATAATACTGATCTCCTTTTGTCTATTATCGTTTCTTGTTTGCAGATATGTCGCTTGGCATTAGATTCCTGAAAGGGAACTTCGGGCGGCAGGCGCAGCTTCGCCGGTCACACAGAAAGCTGCTTCCCTCGAAGGCCGTGCGGCTGCTGCGTCGTGGAGCAAGAGAAGGTAGACCGGGGCAAGTCGATTGCCTATGAAGGTGACGCATCCGAGAGGAGGAAACAGAAGGTTGACCCCGAGGTGGCTCGTACCTCCAAGAAAAGGATAGTGGCGAGGGACACGCCACTCTCGGCTCCTCCTCTACCACAATCAGCACCCATGGAGTCAATCTCTATCGGGGGGAACTCGCTATCCTTCCCCTTTCGGCCCGACCAGGACGCACATGTCCCGGGAGTACAGGCACGAGCTGTGGCACCCGGATTTGGGCGTATTTACGGATGAGTCTTTGGACGATTCCAAGACTTGTCTCAAATTGGCCCAGAGTCTCACTCTTCCCATAGCCCAAGATGAGCTGAGATCCATATCAACCGAGGGTCTCACGGCACAGTGTGTACGCCATGCGGTTCAGGTAATGATGCTTCAGACCTATTTTACTATTTCAGTCTTTAACTATGATGCTTAATCGCCCCTGCTTCTTTTTTGAGGCCGCGACCTTCTACAGGGCTCTCGCCCGACATTTCGCCCACGTCTAGGACAAGCTAAAGGACATGGACAAGGCCGCGGGCCACTTTGACCACCTAGCCACAGGCAAAGTGGCCTCAGTCAAGAGGGACTTGGAGGGCAACATCGACGCCCTCCTCGATATGAATGCTCGGCTTGGCGCCGAGCTTACAAAACAAAAGGAGGAGATGCGCTTGACAGCGGAGGCCTAGGAGAGGGCCGAGAAGGAGGCGGATGGACTCCGCATTACTGGCCGAGAAGAATGAGGCCATCGCTCAGCTTCAGAAAGAACTTGAAGAGGGGAACAAGCAGTACGTCGATGCCCTTCTCGCCGCCAACGCCTGGGCGGACAAGGCCGGAGAGAGAGCCCGCAAAGCCGAGGAGGACGTGCATTGCTGCGTCGAGGCATACAAGTCCAGGCAGAAGTTCACTGAGACGTTACTCATGGCCGGGGCAAACGCAGTGCAAATGGTCTTTGATCTCGGGCTTGTTGTCGCTCAAAAGGCTTGCCCGGGATCGGATCAGACCAGCCTCGGCCTTCCAAACGAAGCAACGGGGATGGAGCTGCTTGACTGGTGGGCCCAGTTCAAGGCCGAGAGAGCCCCAAATAGCCCCTCAGCAGGTCGAGACGGCTCTTGAAGGCAGAGCGTCTCCCTCAACCTCGGCTACTCCGAACAATTCGCTCCTCAACTCTGATGGGGAGTTAATAGCCGAGTATTAGTTCCCTTCTTCTTTTTTCTTCTTTTTGAGCAATCGACGAGCCGAGTAATGCCTCGGCCTTATTTTTGTACAGCCAATACTTTTGTAATCTGGGACCTTTGTTCCCGTCTTTTGAATATAAACATATGGTTAGATCATACCTGTGTACATCGTTCTCAAGTGTGCCCATGTATGGTTCGTCCAGAATACTCTGCATCTTATTTCGATTTCTTGTGAGTTTAGAGGATTAGGCCGCTTCCAATACCATTTGCATAGCGGAGGTTGCTTTCGGTACATTTTATACGGACTTAGAATAGTGTCGCTCCCGATATAGTTTACACGGCCGAAGCCGCTCCCGGTACAATTTACATGAACTTAGAATAATACCACTCTTGGTATGGTTTGCACGACCAAACCCGTTTCCGGTACGGTTTGCACGGACTTAGAATAATGCCGCTCCCGATACGGTTTGCACGGTCGAAGCCGCTCCCAGTACAGTTTGCACAGACTTAAAATAATTCCGCTCCCGGTATAGTTTGCACGGACTTAGAATAATTCCACTCCCGGTATGCTTTGTACGGCCGAAGCAGCTCCCGGTACAATTTGCATAGACTTAAAATAATGTCGCACCCGATACGGTTTGCACGGCCAAAGCTACTCCCGGTATAGTTTGTACGGACTTAGAATAATGTTGCTCCCGATACGGTTTGCACGGCCGAAGCCGCTCCCGGTACGGTTTACACAGACTTAGAATAGTGTCGCTCCCGATATGGTTTGTACGGTCGAAGCCGCTCCTGGCACGGTTTGCACGGACTTAGAATAATGCCTCGGATTTGCTATCAATTTGTGCTTTTTTATTCAATGGTTGTGTTTACATTTAGACAAAGCCGACTGAGTTTTACATAAAAGAGCGATGAAGTTGCTCTACATTCCAAGTACGAGGAAGGGGTTGCCCTGAGAGGATCTCCATTTGGTACGCTCCTCGTCGGATGACCTCCCTTACTCGGTAGGGTCTTTCCTAATTGGGAGCCAATTTTCCAGAGGCCTCGGCCGATTTTAAAGCATGAGCATTCTAAAGCACCGGGTCTCCGGCTTCAAAACTTCGAGGCTTCACCCAAGCGTTGTGATAATTGGGTATGCGTTATTGATACACCGCGAGTCGGATACGAGCCAGGTCTCTTGTTTCTTCAATGAGGTCCAGTTGATCCTTCAAAGTTTCATTATTGGTACCTAGGTCGGAAGCAAGAACCCTCAAAGACGAGACATTGATTTCCCCCGGAATCACTGCCTCGACACCGTAAGCCATCTGGAAGGAAATTTCTCCGATAGGAGATTGGGTCATCGTCCTTTAGGCCGATAATACACTGGGCAACTCATCGACCAATCGGCCTTTAGCTTCGCCGAGACGTGCCTTCTACCCTTGCAAAATACTACGATCGGTGACTTCGGCCTACTCATTTGTCTAAGGATGGGCTACTGAGGTGCATTTGTGCAGAATACCGAAGCTCTCGAAGTTGCTTTTGAATCGGCTGCTATCAAACTGTTTGGCTTTATCTTATATAATTGCTCTAGGGACCCCGTATCGGCAGATGATGGACTTCCAGACAAAGTTTCAAGCATTGTTGTCTGTGATGGTTGCTAGTGGCTCGGCCTCTACCCACTTGGTAAAATAATCAATAACAACAATAAGAAATTTCCTTTGGTTGGTAGCTATGGGAAAAGGGTTGAGAAGGACTATGCCCCACTGGGCGAAAGGCCATGATCTGATAGGGGTGTTAGCAATGTAGCTGACTGGTGAATTAGAGGGCTGAACCGTTAGCACTAATCACAGCGTCGGACGAGTTCGGCTGCGTCCTGCCGAAGGGTCGGCCACCAGTATCCCTGCCTTAGCAACTTGTGGGCTAAGGCCTTGCTCCCGACATGTCCTTCGCATACTCCTTCATGAACTTCTTGGAGGGCGTAGTCGACTTCAACCTGGTCGAGACACCTAAGAAGGGGTCGACCGAATGATCTTTTATATAATAGACCCTTTATATGAAGGAATTAAGTGGAGCGCGGCCGATACACATTGCCTCCTCTTCGGATAGGAGTTCCCCTTAGAGGATATAATTCAATAATGGGGTCATCCAGGTCTCGACTTCTGAGAGTTTGGTTTGCATGATCCTCTTTGGTCGATCGATACTCAGAACAATGAGTTCTTCTATGAGTACCATCCGGCTCCCTCCCCCGTTATGAGTGGACGTCAGCTAGGAGAGGACGCCGACTCAGGTGTTCTCGGGCTGAGGGATCCGCTTGATGCTAAAATAACTGAACTCAGCAAGGATATTCTTTGTTACTTGAAGGTAGGCTATCATCAAAGCATCCCGGGCGTTGTATTCTCCAATTACCTGGCTGATGATTAGGTAAGAATCGCTAAATGCGTTTAACTCTCGTACGCCGAGTCACCTTGTGGCCTGGAGGCCTAATATTAGATCTTCATACTTTGCCGTGTTGTTGATGGCGGGGAAGGCGAAGCGAAGAGCGTACTCGGCAACCATCCCGTTAGGAGATATCAAGACCCATCTGGTGCCACTCCCAGAAGCGCAAGCGGATCCGTCTAGCCAATTTCTTGAGTCGGATGATTCGACCGGAAGGCCGTCGGCCGAAGGGGAAAATGGAGAGGGGCATGGTTCCCTGCCTTCGGCCAGATTCTGTGCCGAGGCTCCCTCGGGAGTCAACTCTGTGATGAAGTCGGCAAGAGCTTATGCCTTAATAGCGGTCCTGGGCCCGTAACTGATGTTAAATTCGCCTAGCTCTATGACCCACTTGGCAAGCCACCCAGACACTTCTGGCTGACAGAGGACCTGTCACAAAGGTTGATCTATGAGTACTTAAACAGAATGTGCCAAGAAATAAGGTCGAAGCCTTCTCGCGAACGCAACTAAGGTAAGTGCCAATTTTTCCAATGCCGAGTACCAAAGCTCCGCCCCGTGAAGCGCCCGGTTGATGTAGTAGACTAGTTTCTGAATGCCGGCCTCTTCTCGGATGAGGACGACACTCAATGCAGCTTCGGATGCGGCTAGATATAAAAAGAGTTGTTCCCCCTCGGCCGGCTTAGCCAAGATGGGAACTTCAGAAAGATACCCTTTGAGTTGGTCAAAGGTCGACTGGCATTCGTCTGTTTACTGGAGGCCGTCAGTCTTCCGTAGTAACTTGAAGAAGGGGAAGCACCGATCCGCCACCCTCGACATGAAGCGGCTTAAAACAGCCACCCGTCCTTGAGCCTTTGGACCTCTCGGACGTTAGCCGGGGGGCGCATATGAAGGATGGCCGCCACCTTCGCTGGATTTGCTTCCATCCTGCGACGCGTCACTAAATAACCAAGGAACTTCTCGGATGCTACACGGAAAGCACACTTGACTGGATTTAGCTTCATATGATACTTGCGAAAGTAGAGAAGGTCTCGGCCAAATCGGCTAGATGGTTAGAAGCAACTCGACTCTTCACCAGCATGTTATCAATGTATACCTCCATGTTCCGTCTGAGTTGAAGAACAAATATCTTGTTGACGAGGCGCTGATAAGTGGCACCGGCATTCTTTAGGCTGAATGGCATCCAGGTATAATAATAGAGGCCAAGATCAATGATGAAGTTGGTCTTGTCTTCGTCCTCTGGATGTATTCGAATTTGATGGTATCTCCAATAGGCGACGAGGAAGCTTAGTAGTTCGTGGCCGGAAGTGACGTCCACCATCTGGTCTATTCGAGGTAGCGGGAAACTGTCCATCGGACAACTTTTGTTGAGGTCAGTGAAGTTAACACACATCCGCCACTTACCGTCCTTCTTTGGCACTATAACAACGTTAGCGACCCACTCAGGGTAATAAGCCTCTCGGAGGTGTCGAGCATTCAATCCTTTCTACACTTCTGCTTGGATCGCCATTTGTCTCTCAAGATTGAAGCTCCAACGCTTTTGCTTGATCGGAGGGTGACTCGGATCAACATGAAGACGATGCACAACTACTTCTAGGTCGATTCCCGACACGTCCTAAGGCGACCAGGTAAATATGTCGAGGTTCTCCTTCAGGAAGTTGATCATCTTTTCGGCTTCATCCGTTGGGAGGCCAAACCT
Organism: Zantedeschia hybrid cultivar; assembly: GCA_030544215.1. NCBI lineage: Eukaryota > Viridiplantae > Streptophyta > Magnoliopsida > Alismatales > Araceae > Zantedeschia > Zantedeschia hybrid cultivar. The sequence continues at coordinate 54,533,723 of JARZZO010000002.1, read as the reverse complement.
ATCTACAACACTCGGCCATCTCCCCCCGGAATGGGGACGGCAATCAACTCTTCCCCCGAGGTAGCATCGGCCGAAGACTCGATTGATAGTGACTCAACTACTCCCTTGCCCTTTACTGAGATCATGTAACATTGTCGGGCCAATTCTTGATTTCCCTTAGCTTCTTCGACCCCGAAGTCGGTATGGAACTTAGTGTTTGGTGGTAGGACAAAGGCACGACTCCAATTCATCTGATTAGGCGTCGGCTGAAGATGACATTATAGGCTTAGTCTACTTTCACTACTGCAAAATCAGTTTCAACTGTTAGTTACTTCGGAGCCGTACGGAGGGTTTTTGGCAGCCGGACTATGCCTTCTACTCAGCAAGAGACTCCGTTAAAACCACATAGAGGTCCGCGATGGGCCCTCATGTCGGCATCAGTCAGGCCGAGTTTAAGAAAACAATCATAAAAAAGTACATTATGTGCACTTTCATTGTCTACGAAAACATGATGGACATCATAGTTCTTAATTACAACGCTAACGACAAGAGCATCATCGTGATGAACATGGATTCCTTAAAGATCGCCATCAGTAAAGGTGATGTCCTCTCGTCGAGAGCGCTTCGGCTCGTTGTTGACCGCTGCAATGGCCGAGGATGCCTCGTCCCATCCACGCCTACGAGGCACTTCACCTGGCCCTCCAGAAATGACCATGATGGACACCGCACTTGGCCGTTGATGTGAAGCCTCCGCTTCCGGGGCAAGTTTCAGTTGAGGCCCGTCCTTGGATGGGAGCTGATGTTGCTTCAGTGCTACTTGAGGAACATGAGCTTGCTGTTGCGGCGGCTGCCTGTCCCGGCTGTACTGAAGCAAACATCCTTCACAAATAAGGCTCTCCATCTCCTGGTGGAGATGGCGGCACTCGTTTGTCGAATGACCCGTTTCACGATAGTACTTGTAGCACTTCTAGGGGTTCCTCCGCTAAGGGTCTCTCTTGATGCGCTCCAGCCGGCGGAGCATGCCTTTGACCTCCATGAGAAGTCTTGAGGGAGGAGCTGGTAAAGGAAAATGCTGAGGATGATGAGGCCGACGACACTCTCGGCTCTAATCTTTTTCTCTCCTAAACCTCTTCCCAAAGGGATCGAAGTCTTCCGAGTGCTGGCGATTCGCAGGTAGGGTGACTGCCGAAGGAGGCTCAACAACCTTTTTTTCATTGGCCAATATTAATGCCTCTCGGTTGATGTACTTGTGCGCCTGAGCCACCAGATCTTGGAACGTCGGGAGGTGTTTCTTCCCTATAGAACTGAGCAGTCCCATTGTCGGTGCAGCCGCTTATGACGGCCGAGACTGCGATGGAGCTGTCCAGATTTGGAATATGTGTGGCCTCGGCACAGAACTTGGCAAAATAATCCAGGAGGGTCTCAGACGGTTCCTGCCGAATGGTAAGCAGGCTAGTCGAAGTCTTACATTACTGAGGGGCATCTTAAAACTGGTCAATGAATAACTGACCGAGTTGTACTAAAGAGTGAATGGAACCAGGAGCCAATGTTTCAAACCAAGTGGAAACTATTTGCTCAAGAGTGAGACGGAAGAGGCGGCAGCGGACCGCTTCGGGCACCCCTCCGACCGAGAAGTATGAATTGAACCTCTGGAAATGATTGACCGGATCAGTCATCCCATCGTACAATGGTCCCTTGGGTAGCTTGACGTTGGGCGACACTTTCATCGTCAAGATTTCGAGAGAGAATGGAGACTGTTCAAGAATGATGCTGGCCAGGGGCGCTCTATACAACCGAGACACTATCTACTGCATCTCTTTCCTCATCTCGGACAGCTTCCGATCGAGCTCCAAGGTTGTCGTGGCGGTCACTGCCGAACGTTACTGACGTGCGAAATCTAGGCTTGGGTTCCGTACGGATCACCGTGGGCTAAGGTATAGTTGCCCGACTGCCCAGTTGAGAACTGACCGAGCAGGCAAAACTGAGACTGTCGCGGCGGAGCTGGCCTGACTAGCGGGTTTAACAAACCCATATACTAGGCGATGGTCGACACCATGTCGCGCAAAGAGGCGAATGAAGAGACAGTCGCGGTAAGATTTGCTACCTGTTGGGAGAACTCTTCTATCCTATCTTCCCTGGGAAGAGTAAGATCTTGTGCCACCGGAAGTGTTGGCCCATGCGGTATGTTCACGGACACCCCTTCGACATGTCCGAGTGATAGAGCAGGAGTCACTATTGATTTCGGCTCTTCCTTCCCATACCATCCTCTCGTCACTGGTCGTGAGCTATGGTTGCGTCGTTTTTCCTATAGACGACACCAAGTGATACAATCGAAGCCACTGATACGAGAGCCTGAAGAGGATCCGTGACCCAAAAGGAGATCCAAGACTGAGAGGTATCTGGAGAGCGAAAAGGTGCCTGCAGGAGGAAGAAGTTTTGTCAGCAAGGGCCCTGAATATCGTCCCAGGGGAGCCCTCTCCGACGGTCAAGTCAGTAATCGACAGAGGATGATGATGGTGTATTAAGGGGAAAGTGGAGACTTATGTCACTTACCTTTTCTGATGCAAGCAGTATTCTATTTATAGGTGGTAAGTGAGAACTTTCCTCATGGCAAACGATATGGGACTATTCAATAATGTGAGAACGCAAATCTCCAAAATGCTAAGGGCCTCTTCTTCATTTATTGGGCCGAAAGCCCATATCCCGGTTATCTTCAGACTAGACCAAGTCTGAGAGGGCCTCATTCCTCTTAGTCTAATCGGCCCCTGGGCCACCTGACCTCTTGGCCTCTTGCATCAAACCTCTGGACCAAGTCTGAGGTGGCTCTTGGCCGTCTCTCGGCCCATCTACTGGGCCCATTCGGCTTACCCCATCACCTCTCAAGCATCCTCTGACTAAAAATAATTTAAGATATGTGTTTAAAGAGGATTGATCTCATTATAATCTCATCACGATTCAATCTTCATTTTATATACCCTTGGACTTACATTATGAGATGACAAATGCACATAAACAGAATGAATAAATCATTTATTAAGTATTAAGAACAAGAATAAATACAAGTGTCGTTGACTTGACAGACCCCTATTACTAACATCCAAAACTCGATTATATGCATACAACTTCAACCAAAGAAAAAGGAGGGCCTCCAAAAAGGATAAAAAAAGTGAGGGAGAAGAAAGCAGTTCCAACATAAGAGCAGATTTGAAAGAGAATCCGAAGGAGAGAAAGACTAACAATGGGTGCAGAGATTCTTTCCAGGGTAAAAGGGAAGAAATCTCTTCCCAGACACGTGGTCATGTTATGACATGTACCAAAAGCAACCAAGTATTGAGCATAAGATTTCCTTCAAAGCTAATGGATTCAGCAATGCTCACACACAACCCAAATCTCAGTACCATGTTATTGTTGTTGGGGTTTACATTTTAATATCTCACGTTAATTTTAGTCCAGTGAAAACTGTGAGTTGAGAGCTTTCGTGGAATAGCAGCTGTCGTCAGACTTGCAAGAAAGAACTCCTTTTTGTTTGAACTTGGAAGAGGATGTCGTGGTGACCGAACAGGACGCGCGCCTAACACAAGCAATCTATATTCTGTCATCTGGAGAAAACCTCACTCAAAAAGCTACTTATTAAACGAAAATTACTAATATGACAGGAATTTTTTTTCGTTTTTCTTACCTACTTGAAGTGGATGTAGTTGTTATGTTTTCTTTTTAAACATGACGTAGATGTAATTACTATATTTTCCTTTTAAGCATAACACTAGGAAAGTGGAAAAAAATTCCTTTGTCACTGCGCCGCGTCACAGCGCCATCAAAACATATCGAAATGCGTGGAATCACGTGGTCGGATTCTTGGCCTTGGAGACGGAAGCCTCGGCCAGCCACGTGTCGTACGCTTCTTCCGAAAGCGCTTTTCGACGTCGCAGTTGCCGGCCAAGGGCTTCGCCACAGATGACGCTTCTCACAGTTCACAGAGAAGGGGAGACATGGCCGTCTCCATAGGGCATGGAAGCAGGACAAGTTTCCAGGGAAAGCAAAGCGCACCTGCCCCCGCTGGAGAAGTAGGAGAGCTTGCCGCGTGGAGAGACGATGAGGAGGCCGACCTCGGCGTCGCAGAGCACGGCGAGCTCGCGGGCCTTCTTCAGCAGCCCTGCCCGGCGCTTGGAGAAGCTCGCCAGCCGGCTCGCCCGGTCCTCTATCGGCCGCAGCTCGATCCGCCGCCTCCCCATGAGCAGTACTGCTCTCGCTCCCCTCCCCGCGCTATCTAGAAGAAGACAGCTCAGTCCCTTATATTCTTGTTGTTATGGTGGGAGGTGGCAAGGGGGTTGTGCGCCCTTTTGGGAAGGGACGGGGGTGCTCTATTTCCGAGATTCCTGTTGCAGGAGGGGGGCGCCAGTTCCTTCTATTCCTCCTCCGCTGTAGCAGAAGGCAGGGGCGGCCCCAGTTTGCGCAGCTGGCCATACCCGCAACGGTGGCGGCCGGGATGTAGCACAGCGTGCGATCGATGCCACCAGCCAGCACGGGGATGGTTTAACGGGCGCTCGGCCGCGGAAGGGAGCGGGGTTTGTCCGACACGCATTTGTGATTCTTGCGTCTTTTTCTTTGTCCTTATTCTTACGTAACTGTATGGTTAAATAGTGTAACTGTATTTTAATTATTATCCTAATTCGGATATTATTTGACGTAGTCTAATTTGAACAGAAAAATTTATTATTCGTCGGATAGTATTTGGAGTCGGATGTTCAGATAATTTTAAACGGAATGGAGTTGGATATTATAATATCCACTCTTTATCCGTTCCATTAACAACCCTAATTTTAAAAATATCAAAAATTGATGCGTAAAAGTTAAATTGTCCAAAAATGCTGTATATAACAGAGAACCGGTGGACTTTCTTGATATCAATTCCTACGAACACACTAGATTTGGAATAAATTTTTATATCTTGTATATTTTAATATTAGTTATTTTAAATTTAATATAATTTAATAATAGATCTTTTTAATTAAGAATCATTTAAAATAAACAAGTATTCTTCATCAATGTTAAAATGTGTGGCAATCTTTGAAATGACCCTAAAAATTAAAGATGGAATCCCAATGAGTAATAAGAATAGCCTAAATGACTTGAGTCTAATAATATTTTTTATTTTTTATTTTTTGGGATTATCTGATCGGAGATAAGGTTATACAAATGTTGGAATACATTTGAGGCGAGCGATGAAAAGTTATTTTTTTATTTTGATTGCAGCTTGTCAGTGCATCAAGTAAAACTCAAAATTTAAACAAGAGTATGATTGACTTTTCAAAGCAAACTAAGTTTTTACTTGTGTTTAACTATGGCAGAGTTAAGAAAAACTTACGAAAATAAGTTGTAAGCAGTAAAAGTTAAAAAGTTAGAAAGTTAAAAGGATTAAGTGTATGATGACTAATATTAAAATATATAAGATTTGAGGACGAATTTTGAATTTATTATGTTTAAAAAAGGAATTGAATCAATTGATATCGAAAAATTTATATATATATATATATATATATATATATATATATATATATATATAATGCTATCATTACAGTGCATGTGGTTAAACCGCGTGCACTCGCGGCTGTCCGATCAATCAGACGACACGTTGCACTGGATATTATGATAGAGACTCTTACAGGTAAGAAATCATTCTTACGTGTAAGAGTCTATAAAATAATATTGGATGGCGTGTAGTGTTGTGCGGTTTTACCGTACATATATATATATATATATAAAAGAAGATAAGATCGTCCAATCAATAGATGGGACGGCACCCAGTGCACACACACGGGGAACAGGGGGAACCCCATGAAACACGGAGAGCTCCACGTTTCGCGGGGCGGGCCCATCCATGCGGGCAGTTCCTAACATGAGTGGGCGGGTTTCACGTCGTGTGTTTTTTTTTTTTTTTTGTTTGCCATCCGATCTAATGTTATAGGAAAAATAAGAATAGCCCCACCTACTCCGAAAGTACCTCAATCAAATTCTAATTTCTAATTTAAGTCATTGAACCTTCTATAAGATATAAAAATTATGTACACGCGGAAGATTACTCCATTCTAGTATCTATAAATCTTAAATTAGATAGTGCCGAATAACATACTATCGAGACCATCTATTTTGTACAGCTTTGATGCATGGTAAATACATATATGATGCATTTGATTTTTCATTTATAGATACTTTTTTTAATGACAGCAAGGTTCAATGCTATATATAAATATAAACTTCTTCTTCTCTTGTCTTTAGAAAGAACATTCTATAAAATATGAAAATTACGTACATGTAAAAAACTATTCCATTATAATATCTATAAATCCTAAATTAGATAGTAACGAGTAACATACTATCTAGACCATCTATTTTGTGCAGCTTCAATGCATAGTAAATACACATCCGATGCATTTTATGTTTCATTTATAGATACTTTTTTAATGGTAAAGAAGGTTCAATGCTATCATAACCATAAACTTTGTAATATCTGGTCCTTTCAGATCGAGTTGTTGGATCCCAATTGCGGTGTTAGTGGATTGCTAGGCTGGGTCTACCGCCATGAGATCAGTTTTAGGCTTGTGCAGATAGAGAATAGTGTCTGGAACCTTCGGTGTTTATGGTCTAAATGTGTCTCATTGGTTGGATATTTTCTATGTGAAAGGTGTGTAGGTGGTTGGACATGTTTCTCGATTAACTTCCACAGTGTGCCTTTGCTGAACGTGGCGTTCCCCCACCCGCGCATTGATAGGCGTTCTATCGTCTGGAAATGTTTTGTGAAAGTGTCGGGTCGACTGCATGCGTTTTGTTGTCATCTTGCATGGTGCCTTTGCTCCCCATGGTGCCCAAGCATATACATGGTAGCACAGGGAAGTGCACCCCCTCGGCCCCTCCACTGGGGCACAGGGGTTTAAATGTTTTCTCCTCTCTCTTCCTCCCCATTTTCCACTCCTCTACCCCTCGTCCACTTCTCCACCTTTCCATCCTCCTCCTCCTCCACCACCACCACCTAGCTCCTCCTCGCTCGCAGCGGTTGACGCTAGGCGAGGAGGGTGCAGTGATGGTGTGGCCTCGGTGGCAGGGTGGCATGGACGGCAAGATGACAGCGAGGTCGACAAGCCAACAGTGGGACGAGGGAGGCTACAGTGTGTGGTGGCAGATTGCAGGCTAACCAGAGGACGTTGGTTGGCTTATAGGCAGGAGCAACCACGTGAAGGATGCTTTGTGAGTCGGAAAGAGTGCAAGACCTAAGCTGTGGTGATGCTTCCTCCTCTAGAGATTTGGTCTCTCCCTTAGAATCATGCTAGGTTCCCATGCAAGTGATCTTTACCTCCATGCTATCCTGGTTTCTCTCTCTATTTCTTAAGTTTGAAGATTGGTTTTCATGAGCACTCGATGGCCTTGCATGTGAGGATTGGTGGGGGAGGTCCCCCTTTGGGCTTTGAAGTGTAGGGAGACTGAGAGGCGTTTGTGGATGGACCTCTGTTTGGAGTTTTTTTAATTAATGACTCGTCCAGGGAGCGGGAAAGGCATCTAGCAGGCTCGATGCGTTTCGGATGTAGCCCGAGCCTATCCCTGGGTCTCCATTTGTCTGTGGAAATGTCCAGAAAGGGGGACGTCTTTCTGGAAAGGCGTTGAGCAGGCTAGATGTGTTTTAATATAAATGTCCAGATCCCAAAACGTATTTACACCCGAGCCCTCTAGTTTTATGCATCTCACACATATATTAACACTTAGATAATGCCTTGTATAACTTATCTATCTAGATTTTTGTATAAATTGTTAGTTACGGTTACGTACTTGCATGCTCGATCAATTTATAGAGAAGTGGTTTTAATCGACTTGTTGCTATGTTCTTATAGTTTCGACCCAAGAGTGACGTCTTCCACTAGTAGAGAACCTAGTGCTCTCGAGCACAATATTACACCCAAGGACATGGGTCATAGATTAGCCCCCTGCACTCAGTGTGATTGGGTCTGAGCCAGTTCCCAACACCCTCACTTTGTTTAGCCTCATCTAGCATTGAAGGAAAATCGACCATTAGGACAGTAATTGTGACTGCCTGTGTGCACACATAACTAGGAGGTGTGAACACTGTGTGGACTCATAGACCCAATTAGTCTCATTTTTGGCTTACTGCCTCATCTTATGGGCATCTAGAGACTTGTGAGGGTAGATAGGCGTGAGGGTTGACTGAGTAGTGATACACCAATATGGTCGCTCAACGTGTGAGGTTGAAATCTAATTCAAAATATCACGTATGATGTAGAAATGCAATGAAAGTGATCGCCGGAGATACGAAGACCTCGATGGAGATGAAAAGATAATCATGCGTACCTTGAATTTTTGGGAGTGATGTGTGGATTCCCAACTTCTCCTTCTTCGGCCTGTTGAATAGAAGAGCCCTTCTTTCAAATCTTCACTCTCTTTGGTGATGATGACGGCGATTTGATGTTGCTTCCTCTTCAATGGATCACCCACACTCTCACTCTTGGTTCTTTCTCACCTTACAAGAAAAGACAATGAAACAACAACAACAAAAAAGAACTTGGATTAGAGCCTAAAAATGGTGTACTATCTATCATATTAGTGAAACGAACATGTGACTAACTACGAAAGACTCACTTGTTATGTGTTTTTTAAAATCCCTACAATGTAAGGGAAAGGAAAAATGTGATGTAACGTAAATGTGGTGTGTGAGTTGTAGTGATGAATTGATGAATGTTATTCAATCTAAAAGTTTGAAAATAAAACTAGAGAAGAGAAGGGAGAATGTTGGCCCCTCTAAAGTCACCCAAACTTGATAGCATACTTTAACGAAGGAGAGAGCTCTTGGGAGAGAAGACCGCCCGAATGTTGCTTTCCACGTTATGAAAATGGGAGGAATTTTCTCTCAATGGTGGCACTTGAAATATCACACTAGCTAGCCTTTTTGAAGCTCCAATGACCATATATATTTATAAGGTTTGTATTTTTGCAATAATCTCTCTTAAAATGATTTTATTGGGCTCCAAGGCTCTTCTAGGATTGGCCCAAAATCCTTACAAGGCAGGATCTATCCTCGAGAGAAACTTTCCAATTATAAAGAGTCCTTTTAGAAGAGAAATGGAATGATTTGAGTTGGTTTTGGACCTTTTAGGCTGCGAAACTGAATCACATTTGCTTGAGAAGATGCCTTTCATAAATGCATCTCTTAGCATGGACGTCTTTTAGAGGGCCAATTAAATAAAGATATTCACTAAAAAATTGAAGAAAAATATGAATATGGTGAAACAGGGCTACCATGATCGATGTGATTTAGACGAATAGTAATCGTCTTTAATAATCAAATAAGTAATTGATCAATAATTAGAAAAGTAATTCGCTTCCACCATGGTTGATGCATTTCAACTTAAATTAATTGATTAAAAACTCGATTAGGACTAAAAGTCTAAATGGCGTCGAATGTGGATGACGTGATTTGAAAAATATGTCTATATTTCAACAAATTTTGATAAAAATAAATCAAGTGATCAAATCAAAAATCATTTTGAGGCATCACGAGGTGACATGAGATTTGCTCAATGTAAAGTCAAAAATAATATGTCTACAACTATCTTGCCTTGACATCTGCTTTATAAGGGAATAGAATGAATGACAGTAAAATAGTAATGAATGAAATGAAGTGTAATGGACTGAAAAGTAGATAACAAAGTATGATGAGACACGCACTCAACATCACTTGATATGAATTTTTCCAAAGCTGTCAATGAAGTTACTTAAAGTAATCTTCAGAAATCAACTATGTTTGGATAGAATGAATAAATGATAAAAAATATGCACATGGGCACGAAGACAAAAAGAATTAGATCCACCTCTATGTGGTGAAGTATCCTAGGTCGTAAATTTTTAAGTTTCACCACTAGAGAGTGATTACCAACTTACGTGGATGTACTACAACCACGGTGGATCTTAACTACAAGATTCGACCATAAATTTCAGTTTGGTGCTGTCCTTACTCAAGTTGCATGCATCGCGGATCACCTATAGTCATAATGCTTAAAACCATAGTTGTCAATCCCATCTCAGTCTCTATCCCTGTCTCATTTTTCTACTGGGATGGGATGTCTCGGTTTTCCGAATAATTCTGGTGTCCCGTTTCGAAATTTTCTCTAAATAATTATAAAACAAATATATCACATAGGAATAACACAAAATCAATGCAATAAAAATGTCTAGGCGGGCCTGGAGCAACAATTAAGTTGCCCCGTTTGTGACCTTGAGGTCACGGGTTCGAACCAAAGAAATAGCATCTCTGCTTAACAGAAGTAAGGCTGCGTACATCGACCTTTCCCCAGACCCCACAAATGGTGGGAGTCTCGTGCAATGGGTACGTCCTTTTATGACTTTACGGATATATAAAGGATATATTTAACAAGTGAAACTCCTAAAATAGGCTACGAGTAACTTAAGAAATTTGGAAAATCTTAGGCTAAAGGATCATTTTGGTTGGGACAGCATGTTTGCTTCTCCTGTACTCATTAACCAGAATTGCCTTGCGTGAAGGCTTTTCTGAAGTTGGTCATCACGTAAAAGAGTGTAAATGTGACCAGAGGGTCACTCTGTACCTTTCAGGTGGTTGGGCTGCTTGCCAAGCTGAGGTCGTGCCCTTTTGCCTTTTGTAAAGCTAAATAGTATGCTCAGCTTTGTGTAGCATGGCTTGTCATGAGGATATATTTGTTGCTCATCAGCTGGCCAGGTCAGTCCTTGGTAAATTCTCATCCATGCTTGGTATGAGCTAAGTATTTTGATGGTGCTGTATTGCTGCTAGCCAAGTGATCTTCTGCTCTTTGTACTTAAGTCTAGGGTTTTAGATTGGCCACATGCTGTATTCTAACATTAGACAAGTCTTCAGATCATCAGTGGGCTTGTGTGTCTGTTGCCACTTGCTGCAGACGGACCATGCTTAAGTCTTCAGGTTAGCATTCGGCAGGCTCTTGTGGTCGTGGCCACTTGCAACATTCCAACATTGGGTTAACTCTTGAGGTAGCCCATTTACCATTTTGACTGTACCTAAACCTTTAGGTCGATCGGTTAAATTGTATTGGTGTGTCCATTTGTCATGTTTCAACCATGGTCAGGCCTTTAGGTTGGCAGGCTTTTGTGGGCACAGCCACTTGCTGTATTCTGACCGTGCTCAAGTCTTCACGTTGGCAAACTTGTGCAGCTATCACCGTTTTCCATATTACAGCATTGGATAAGCCTTTAGGTACCATACTCATTTGTCATATTTTGATGGTTAAGTCTTCAGGTTCGTAAGCTTGTGTGGTCATGACCATTTGTCATAATTTGACTTTGACTATACTTGAGCCTTCAGGTAAGTAAGCCTTTGCGGTCGTGGCCACTTGGCATATTCTAACTGTGTTTTATTCTTTGATTGCCTCACTTTGATTGCATAATAAGTTATTCGGTCCGTACATAGTGTATACTAGAATACGGAGTGTTTCGGTTTGATAATTTTGTGAGATCTACTGACGGAATAAGAATAATAAGCAATTCGTATGTCTAGAGTGGAATAGCTTATTCTCCTTATTTTCTTGTATAAGTAATTCTGACGCAGTATAAGTCATTCCGTCTGTCAAATTAGAATTAACCTTATTTTAAGAATAAGAACCCTTATTCTTCTCCTATTCTCCAATCAAAGTGGCCGGTTCTGGTGACTTATCATATTCTGACATTATAAGATAAATCCTCTTGTAGGCAGGACTTCGTGACTGTGGCCATTTGCCATACTCTGCTCATGCTAGAGAAAAACCTTATGCTTGGCATCTTTGTCAATTTATGAAGTAAAATTAGGAAAGACATTGGTCAGTACATTTGATTGATTGTACCTTCCTTGTGGCTGAACTGAGCTCTCTTTCTAGGGATCTTGCTGAGATCATCTTTCTTGTGTCAGAGCTGAGTTCTCTGGGGTTATCTTTCTCCTGATTGAGCTATTTCCTTGTGAGTTGTGGCTAAGCCGAGCTTTCTTAGAGGTCATCTTCCTTTGGTTGAGTTGAGCTTTCTTTCCTAAATCCAAGACCAAGCTGAGCTCTCTCTCTCTCTCTCTAGAGTTCTTGTCTTCTTTGTGGCTGGCTATGCTGCTGAGCTTTTCAACAAGTTGATCTATCCTCTGGAGTTCTCATAGATGTCAGCTTCCCTTTGGTTGAGCTGAACTCTCCTTATGGATCTCTCAGTAAGTCATCTTCCCTGTGGCTGAACCATTTGGCTGTGGTGTTTCCTGTGCTCCATGCCTTTTGGTCGCGTTTCCCACAGACAGTTTCATTCCATTGATGTCAAAATCCCACATGAAGGGAAAATGCCAACAATTGATGAAGAAGCTCAACCTGATCTTCTGCATTCTGCATGACAATGAAAAGTAGGGGAAGACTGGGGACCCGTCTCACCTAAGGAGGAGGGGGAGGACTCTCCAAACCTAAGTCACTAATGAGCTGAAGGCTTCATCTATACATGGGTGATCATACAGTTCTTCAGCCATAGGTGGATGAGATTATTCCGAAGTTCTCATGTTCTTGCCAAGTGTCTCTTCTAGAATGTCTGCAACGTGCAGTCGATAATGGACTTGATTTGGGATACATCATTTACCTAAATTGAAGTAATACCTTAAAAATAGTTTCTATCTTGTGATTTGGCTACTGCCAAGAGCCTCATTGGTGTCACTCAATCCATCTCTTGCATTTGTCAAAAGCTCTTTCGAAACAAGTAATAATGCTTCAATACTCTTGTCTATTGCCTATCAAAGGTAGCTCATGCTCCCAAAAAAGCAAGCATTCCTGAGTACTCTTTTTTCTGGTAGTTGGCCTTATTAAACTCCACCTGGTGATCCAGACAAAAAGATGTTAGTTTTCTTGAATATATGGTATGGAAACGGTGTGTAAAATCATCACTTTTTTTTTTTTGCTTATGATGCTGCAACTCTCTATTCCTTAAAAATAGCAACCAGTGAAACTTAGCTTCCTTTGGTGAGGTGCTAAAATTATCTATTCTAGAAAAAAATAGCTTACATGCAATAATTCATACATGCACAAGGCTTACCTAATCTAGTTCTACATTAAACAATGTCACACTTCTGCAAAAGAAGGAGGGGGGGGGGGGGGGGGGGTTTATATGGAAAGCCTCTTAGGGTGAAGCCATTTGCTTCAACCTCCTTGAAGTATCTTTTTTTTCTTTTTTGCTTGTTACCACAAATTTTACTAGGATAAATAGAGGTAGTACAATTGTGCAAAAGGAGAGGAGAGGTTCCTCTCCCTTAAAGAAGGAAACCAACATTATGGGAAGAAGCTCAAAAACCCTTCTTACAATTCTCCTTGCATCTATGAACATAACAACGCATTGTGAACAAAATCTAGATGTGATGCTTTTATCGGTGTTGGTATAGTTTTTTATGATTTGAATTTATTTGTGCGCTTGATCAAACTTGTTCAGATGATTGTGATTATTCGTTTGATCTGATCCCGCTACCCATAAATGGAATAACGTTAATTACATCTTCAGAGTAAGAAAATCCTTGATTAATCGTCGAAAGAATTTAGCATAACACCTTGTAAAATGATATGAATAAAATATGCTATGAAATGATAGAATTGCTTTCAAAAAGTTGATGAATTTCAGTTTGGTATTTGAATAAGAAATTCCTTATTCATTCATCTTTTGATTTGCAGAGTTGAGTCTACGGCAGGAGGCGTAGACTCACCTGTCATTTTTATTTTCTTTGGTTGAGTTTCGAGAAATTTGCTAAGGGATTTGATTTTTTATCTGTTCTTTAATTACCAAGAATGAGAGACATTTGTGACCTTTTTGGAGTGATGGATGTGAACATGCATTGAAAACTTATCGAGTTTTTTATGTTTGAAAACAAGTATGAAGGCTGAGTCAGTGACAAGGAGGCACAGACTCATCCGTCACCAATTTTATTATTATAGAAATACTTATGTTTGATTGATTTTTGATTGCAAGAGGGTGAAACAGCTTTTTATAGTTTTTTAATTGATGTGGGTGATCACATTTGCATAAATTAAGACTTAAGGCTGAAATGCAATTTTATGGTTAAGTATGCGACAAGAGACTCTATTATCATTTTATTGCATTTTTTTCCAATTACCATTCAAAATTAAAGTGAAAAATACTTTGAAATTTGATTGCAAGGTATGAAAAAGATTTTTGTACTTTTTAAAGTAATTTCAATGAAAAATGGATCAAGGAATTTTAGTTGTTTATGTTGAAAATGCGGATTTGAGGGTTGAGTCTGCAGCAGGAGGGCGCAGACTCAACCTGTCAAGGTATTATTTTGAATATCTTCTGTGTTTTAAAGGGAAGACATTTGGATCTTGTTTTATTTTTTATTACAGGAAATATATGGCTTTCTTTAAAATTTTGGGTTAACTTGGGTGAGATCAGAATTGAAGTTTTCATGTTTTTATAAATTTAGTGGTTGAGTCTGCAACTCGAGGGGTGCAAACTCAGGTTTGATAGGAAAGGATTTTATTGGCCTTTTGTTGGATAATTCACTTGGTGAATGTATTTTCTTATCTTATATGATGATCATTTGCACGTACAGAGATGAATGCAAGCTCCAACAACCATAGCTATCTAGAAAAGAGGAGTTGAATCTATGGCACAAGATGAAGACTCAAGTGCAAGGAGTTGCTCAAGATTTTGAATGGAGCTTCTTGTAAAGCTAGAGACTTCTTGAAGTTGGGAAGATATTCCCAGATTTTCAGGATGTGCAAGTTCCTTTGCAGTTAGAGAATTTGATCTTCGGGAGACGTTGTACATTGGAGGGGGTTTGAGTCTACACCAAGGGGGTGCAGACTCAACTGACTTTGTATTGAATTAAATGACTTGAGGAGATGTGCATCTACTTGAAAATAGATTTTGTTTTGTATGTAGTGGAACATTCGCAATGCATTTTTATGATTTTGATGGTCTTTTTGAGAGGAACCTTTTGTTTATTTATCTTTATTTTTTCTTTTTAGGTGAGCCTGTGGAAAATGGTGCAAACTCAGATGTGGTTTCAAAAGATCATCAAATTCGGGTCGCATTTTGTAAAAGCATCATTTTATCAAAGAGCCTTGCTTTATCATTAATCATTTATGCAGTTTTCATATTTGAGTGTGAGGTAGGAGGCACAGACCCAGCTGGTTGTCATCCTTTGTGATTATATGAAGATGAGGATGTTGATTTTGGAACTTTTTAAGTTATATATGTGTTTAACATCAATTGTTAAGCTATTTTTAGCAATAGACAGAGTCCTTTTCCTATATGGTCAATCATTTGTCATATTGGGTTGAGCTGTGTCTGATGGTGCAGACTCAAACTAAAAAACTAATTTTGGCAGAACCTGCATAGTCCAAGCTACAATCAACTTAAGAAATGATTAGTATAAGTTAGTAAAGTTAAGTTAAGAAAGCCGGAGTTAGAGAAAATAATTTGTACCCAATTCTCAGACCAATCCCCATGTTTATAGAGGCGCAAACTCAAAATCCTGAGCCTATACCCATTTTCATATTTCTTTCAACTTGAAGTGATTAATAATCACTACAAATTTTGAGAATATGATACTGAAAAATCTCAGAAATTTGAATATGGCTACATGAAGCCTTTTTAAGGAATGTTCCTTGTAGTGGGTTTTTTCGAATAACATGATTTCTTCATACCTATCCTATTCTTCTTGATCATCTTATGAAGCATTAGGAATGCTCAATAAAATGACTTCAAGATTAACCTTAACCCTTTATTAGGAGGGCCTAACCGGGGTTTTGGACATTTATGAAGAACTATGACATAAAAGGACCCGAAGGACCATTTCCCCTAAAGGGATCATGTATGGCCATCAACCATAAGGGGTCGCTGCCAAGGGGACTCGTCGAGCGCAGTTACTCACCCAATTGGGTTCCCTTGATGCCTTCAAAGTGTAAGAAAAACTCACAAAGAATAACCCAAAACACTTCTACATGTGGGAGCAAGGAACTCCACCAAAATCTTGAGCTGAGACATTTGGGACATGTCATCTAAATTGACCCGTATAAATGGAGATTTAAGAATGACATTATTTCTGTAACGACCCGCCACCCTATAATCGGGGATCCGATTACTAAATGGGTACCGAATCATTAATTTGGAGTCAAACCAAAATCTAGATAAGTCTGGAAAATAAATAATAAACTAAGCTAAATATTCACATCGCATTGAATTGAAAAGGAAGTATAGGAATTAAAAGTTATTACAATGCGACTCGACTCAGCAAATAATTACATACTCCAACTGAAAAGAAATAATTAAGCATACATGCCAGAAAATAAAATAACAACTACATCAGGGCATACCCCGAAACAACGGCTGCTGGCGCGCGACCCAAAGCAACACTCTCCTCGCTACGTCTGTCTGGAACCCTCACCTGAAAACCGCAGGGGTGAATCTCATCGAAAAGACTCAGTAGGGATCATGCGATCCCCACCGCCCACTCACGCACCCACAAGTGCAGCAACACAAATATAGACAATCTAAGCAAGTAAAGCAGTAAACATAACTCCTAGATTTCGATATAAAACACATGCATTCGAAATATAACATGCACAATTCTGAAACCATTCTACTACGGAGCCCACAACCAGCGTCTCGGCAAAACACGCCAACCACACAGCCGAACGTGAGCAACTCTGACCTGCTGAGACCAAACAGCAACCTCTCGGATAGCGAGCTGGCTACTCCGGCCCGACAGGCTCCAGGTGGTTCTGCTTCCCCCAGCACGAGTGACACTCTGAATGTACCACTCCCACACCGGTACTAGCTATACTCCGGGGTACACCAGGTGACCCTCTTAGGCGTCACTCCGCCACTCCCACACCGACGCCGTGTCACTCTCATACCGACACAGGGTGCCTAAGCGCTAACAACTGTCACTCTAGGCCCACGATCGCACAAAACACAACACGGTGCAATCTGATCACATAGAATCTAATGTCATCGAGTATATTTCTACACATGCAATTAACTAAACTATTTAACAGTGTAAACATGTGTTAATTGCATGGATTAATGGAATTCTTGCTTGAATCACGTCGCCCAACGTCGACGTCATTCAAGACCCCTAAACTGGTTCATGTGAAATGTGGTCTCGGATAATGGCCTAAAACGCATCGTTCACAGAGGACGCCATTAAAATGGCGTCGCTGTCCCTGGACGCCCTTCAGTTCCAGAGACAGAGTCTGTTATCTGGGTCAAATCGCGTCGTGGGAGGAAGCCACCTTTCTAAAAGACGTCGTTGTCCCCCGACGCCATTTAACCCTGACAGACAGGTTCTTCCTTCGCCTTCCCCCAATCCACGGGGTGGAATTTCCTCCCCCAAATAGTGTAAAAACACAAACAGAGTGGAGAAGGAGGAGAAGAACCTAAATACCCATTAAAACACCCAATTTCTCATTACATGTATTTAATATTTTCACCCCAAGAAAACCCCTAAACATGCTCTAAAGCGGGAAAAACATGATTTTTAAATGAAATATAACGAAGATCGTCACCCTACCGGTTACTCGAACTCCTCCTAGCTCCAAGCCGTCAACCTGCCTCGCCACACGCCGCCGTCCGGAGAGAAAAACGCCGCGGAGGAAATGGTGGTGGTAGTGGAGGAAGTTGGTAGGTTGATGGAGTGAAGGGAGAGATGGAATGGAGAGAGGAAAGCAAGGAAAGGGGGAGGGGTCGCCGGAGATCGAAGGGAACAGAGGAGAGAGAAGAGAAAGGAGAAAATGAGGGAAAGGAAGGAGGGTTCACGGGGTCAAACAGAAGCTGGGTAAAACGCATCGTTCAAGGCTGACGTCATTCAGACGACAAGACCGGGCTATACACTGACAGACCAGGGTCGTACTCTAAATGACGTCGTCCATCCAAGATGCCATTCAGACGATATGACCGGGGCCGTACTCTCGCGCCCCAAGGCCAGCCCACGTGGCGCCCACGTGGCACAGTCTAAAACACGTCCACCTAGCTGGACACCGTTTAAACCGCGTCGAGCAAGCTCGACGCGAAAAAGAAACTAAGTCTCAGCCCCACCAGGGCCCAAACTAAGGGATCCGACCTCCGAAACTGATCCGATAACCGGATCCGAAACCTCAATCCTTACAATTTCTGTAAGAGGCCCTTTGATGGGTCATCCAAGCATTGTGATTGTTGGCCATCCATGATCGGGACTTCTTTTAGAAGAAAACATCGGAAAAATCTTAAAAAATATAACATAATTTCAGTTAAAACATTTGGTGCTTGATATAACCTAAAGTCTAAGCCACTTAATACTTTCATTGGGCTCTAGTCACCGGAAACACTTAGATAGGTTGGAGGAAGATTAAGACATCACTCTGATCAAGATCGCATCCAAAAAGGGGCATAGACTCAAAGTTGCAAACTTGAACTTAACTAAACATAGACTTAAAATTAGATTATGTGTTAGAAAATATGAGAGAAAGGGCATAAAAATCTTAGGAAGTATTTAGGGTATATCTTAGAGACATCATCTAAGAAGGAACCATAAAGAAATGAAATATAGATGAAAACATATTTCGATTTCAATAATGGATCTTTCCTTCATAGCTCAATGTTAGAGGATTTGCATCTGCGGAAGCCAATCCCCAACCGGTGGGGAGTCTCCCTTGGGAACTTCTCGGGCCAAAACCCTTAGCCATGGTAGGAGAAGATCTAAACAAAACAAAACCAGTTGCATGGCACATAGAAACATAAACTTCGGAGATGATGAAGTGAGTTGTATGTGTGCACCTATTGTAGCATATCCATCCTCTTCAAGCGGCTCACAGTTTATTTAAAACCGGCCCCACTTAAAGGCATTACCTCTTTACTTAAGGACCAATTTGACTTCCTCTTGCGGTAACTTTGCTTGAGATTGCTGCGATCACATAGAACCTATCTTAAGTTTGCTTCTGCGACTGGTCTGGACCAATTTTGTGCTTGTGGCGGCTGGAAACTGTCTTCTTAAAGGAGGGGGACATAATCCCTTGAGTATGTGGCGAGTTCGGGCCGGTCTAGGCCTCGGACCGCTCAGGGCTTTAAACAGACTGGGTCGATTATAAAAGGAAAGGAGGGCGGGGTTTTCCTCTCATTCATCTTTTCTTCTTCTTCCCGTGCCTTCCTTGCTGCGCCAGAGGAGCTCGCCGAGTCCCCCCTCCCTTTCTCTTCCTCTTGTCATCGACGAGCGCTGCGGCTGTCACTGGAGGGCACTGCCACTCTGCCGCCTAGGGGAGGACCATGCCCGCCATGCTCGAGGTTGTCATCCGTGTGGCTCACGGGGCTTCTTTCTCCTACGCCTTTTTCTCATTCTTCTGCCACTTTCCGTCCCGACCGACAACAAGCACTGCAGCAACCACTGGAGAGAGCCATCACCACGCCGTCTGGAGGGGCACCGTCTGCCGTACTCGGAACTGCCATCCGTGTGGCTCGCAGGTCATTCTCCTTCGACGCCTATTCCTCTCCTCCCGCACATGCGTGCGCAGGGGGAAGCCGACCCGCCACCATCTCCTTCTCTTTTCTTCTTCAGTGGTGAACATGTCCACCGTCATTCGAAAATGCCACCACCACGCTGCCCGGGCCTTTTGTGCACGAATAGGGTAGCCGAACGAGCTGCGCATCTTTGTTCTCGTCAGCTCCATGACTTAGGGTTGCCGTTTGGGAGGGAGGCGCTGCAGTACTGTAGGGTTTGAGGTAAAAGGCACAGCCTTTCTTTCTCTTAGCCTTCTTCTTGTTCTTCCCGAGTGACCGTTGACTTGCTCTGAGATCGAGACCACCGAAAGGCTCGGCCTTTCCCTGATTTTTATTGGTGGGACTGCTTGGGCTTCTATTTGTAATGATTCGGATGAGAGGAGAGCGGCGACACTCTGTCTTTTCTATTTCTCTGATCTTTTTTAGCTTGTATCAGCCTATTAACATTTTTCTTCAACTTCTCCGTATAGGAAATTGTCATTTGGCCTCACTGATCTACTCGAGTCTACAGTAGCCATAGACTCGTTATTGTTGCATTGCAGGTCCGATGACTTCTCTTAATACTATTGCTTCAGCCCATCTAGAAAAATAATTCGTAGCCGCCGGAATATGTTTAGCACCTCTTGAGGAAGGTACAAAGAGACCAACAACATCCATCCCCCATTCAACAAAGGGTCAAGATGGTGTTGTAGGGTGCAAAGGCACTAGGGGTTTTCTTGGTATTGGGCCATGTTCTTGGCATTTGTGACATGATTTGACATGTTGCGTACAATCATCAAGCATTGTAGGTTAGTAGTAGTCCGATTGTTTGAGTTGATTTTTCATCATGAGGCTAGACTGGTGAGCACCACAAACCCCAGCATGTATTTCCCTTAAGGCCTCAACTGTCTCTTTTGGCGACAGGCACCTGAGGAGAACTTTCCTTTTGCTATCATATGTCACTCGAAATAGAGTGTCCCCTTTATATTCATATGAATCCTTGGTACGGATCAATCTAGCACGTTTGGTTCTAGTGCTTGACAATGTTTTATACTTGAACCAGTTGAGAAGTATTTCTCTCCAATCAGGCTTATCTGCTTCTTCCACTACACATACTTCTATTTCCATTTCTATTTATTCTACTAACACAGTTAGCAGCAATCTTCTATTCTTGACCCATATTTCAATAAACCCTTTTGGCGGCAGAGCTAGAGAACTTACTAATTTAGCCAGAGCATCAGCTTGAACATTTGCACTACGGTTGATATGGTTAATTCAAAAAATAGAATCTTTGTATCAGCTTGAGGACCCTCTACTAATAAGGAATCAACTCAGGCCTTTTGACATCATATATTTCTTGTACTTGGTATATAACCAATATTGAGTCTCCATCGACTTGAATCATTTGGTTGCCTATATCTAGAGCAACTTCCAGGTCAACTATTAAAGCTTCATATTCGGCTTCGTTGTTGGTGCATGACTTAGTCAAAGAACATGAGATATGTAGGACCTCACCTTCTGGAGATATCAGGACAATTCTTGTCCCTGCCTTGGTAGTGAATGCACCATCTTGTGCAATTGCTGAATGGGAAGCCCCATCAAAATATAGTTGCCATATATTTTGTTATGTATGATTAGCTTCCAATGTTTCTTAGTCTGGCAAGTATGTGACCAATGGTGAATCTTTTGGCACTGGATGTGCTACAAAGAAGTCTGCAATGGCTTGACTTTTGATGGCTTTATGAAGAATATATTTGATGTCGAACGTCATGAGGATGACTGTCCATTTGGCCAGACGACCTTTCATGGCCGGCTGATTAAGAATGTATTTGAGGGAACCAGCCTTGGAGATGAGCTGAACTTCATGTGATAGCATATAATGCCTGAGTCTTTTGGCTGCAAAGACCAGGGCTAAGTATATCTTCTCGATAGATGAATACTGGAGTTTAGCTCCAATTAGCCTTCTACTTCAATAATATAGTGCTTGTTAATTGCCTTCTTCATTATTTTGTGCCAACAATGCCCCCATAGAAGTCTCATGAGCAGCAATATACAAGATTAATGGCGGGCCTTTGATAGGTGCCCCCAGTATGGGTGGCGATAAAAGATATTGCTTGATTTTATCAAGCGTATTCTGACATTCATCATCCCATACAAATAGGGCATCTTTCTTCATTAACTTAGAAAATGGTTCATATTGTCCGGCTAGGTTGGATATAAACCTCCGGATATATGCAAATCATCCCTGAAGGGACAGTAGCTCTTTGAGATTCCTTGGAGGTGGGAGCTCCTAGATAGCTTTGATTTTGGCTGAGTCTATTTCAATGCCTCTATATTTGATGATAAAACCCAAAAACTTGCCGCTTGAGACCCCGAAAGCACACTTCATGGGGTTCATTTTCAAGTTATACTTCCTCAACCTTTCAAATATGGTGCAGAGATCTTGGATATGATCTTCTTTTTTCTTGGTCTTAACAACCAGATCATCAACATAGCATTCAACTTGTTGATGTAGCAATTCATCTAGTCATTGCTCTTTAATATGTTGCGCTGACATTTTTGAGGCCGAAGCGCAATCTCTTATAGTGGAAAATTCCCTTGGGAGTTCTGAAGGCAGTATAGATTTTATCCTTTTCGGCCATCCATATTTGATTATATCCTGACGATCCATCCATAAAAGGTAAAGCTTCATGTCCTGTAGTGGCGTCGACCATGATTTCTATAATAGGCACTGGGAAATCATCCTTCGGGAATGCCTTATTTAGATCTCTGAAGTCTACACAGATTCTGAGTTGCCCATTCTTCTGTTTGACTGGAGCAATATTTACCAGCCATATAGTATACTTCTTCTACGAAGCCAACAACAATCAACTTGTCAACTTCTGCATTGATTTTGTTTACCAACTCTAGCCTCATTCTTCTCGAAGCTTGTTTGACTGGCTCGATGGCTAGATCAGTGGCCAACTCATGTTGAGCTACTTTTGGATCTAACCCAGGCATTTCCTTGTAAGACCAGGCAAAGCAATCTTGGAATTCCTTTAGAAGTGAAATATATTCTCGCTACTCTTCTTAACTAAGCAATGCACTTATATATATTGGCCTTGGATCTTCTTCAGAGCCCAAATCGATTTTAAGAAGATCATCAACCATAGCTTGCCCTCTATCTTCAACCTCTAAAGGTGCCGTCTGAAGATCCATCAAATCTTCTTCATCTATTTCTTCTTCAGTTTTTGCTTCAACTTCATTAACTTCTAGGTCAATTTCAACTGACCGATTTGCTGTAACAATATCTTAGACAAAATCTGCATGTTGATTTTCTCTGAGCTTAGTAAGATTATCTTCTCTCTGACCTGTAGTAACATGTGGCTCAGGAGGGGGAGATGAATTTCCTTGTTCTTCTGGCATATTTTGAATAATATTGGATCTTAAGGTATCATTTTCTTTGACTTGTACAACTTGGATGTCATTGCCATTATGAATAATATCACTGCTTTCTTCAAGATGCATGTTTCTAGCACTAGCATGCCAGAATGGGAGATTGATCAGCCTCCAATCTCAGTCACTGCCTAACTTTCTTCCACAGTATGGCCCATAGGCTATTCGTCATCATAATCATCATATACCACTTGCGAATATTTTGGAATTTCTAGCAGGATAGATGCCATATTAATTGAGAATTGAGGAGCCTCTTCTTCTGGCAAGATATACCTAAGGCCTGGGTATTGTGTATGCTGCAGCAATGCTTTGGACATATTGGGCGGGTACCATAACTGTTGCAACCTGCTCCATTCCTTCTTAGTCTGATACTTTGGAATAGATTGAGCCTTGGCTATCTTCTCAGTATGCTTAGTCACGTCAGGAAGACCCATGATATCAACCCAAAGTTCTTCTTCTTTATTGGGTATATGACAATCCCTATCTTCAGTAGTCAAGCTTATGAGCTCTGTAAAGACTATTTCATGTCCATCTTCGTGAGAAACCACAAACTTCTTTAAGGGCTCTACGAGCTGACATTCATACTCCTCAATGGGATGGATTAGTCCAGCTAGGACCATGACTTCTATAGAAAGCACATCTTGTTGTTTGGTTGCATTTGCTAAAGAACTTCTCAGAACTGTGGCATCTTTGTCTTCAAGACTGAGGGAGCTAATATCTGGTGGAGGAGGGAACCATTCCTCACTCTGACTAATATTAAGCTTTTCTACTTCTTTATCTTCCTTTTCCTCTGGAGGCGGAGGTATGTAGAGATTGGCATCCATAAGATGGCATTTATAAATCTCAAAGGGTTCGAGATCAGCGAACACCCACTGTACTTGTCCTTCCCAAGGGAATTTGAAGCATTGGTGCAATGTGGAGGACACCACAAAGTCTTGATGTACCCATGGTCGCCCAAGCAGAGCTTTGTATGTAGTATCGAAATTTATGATATGGAAGAGGACTGTGAACTGAAAGTCACCTGTGACCATATCAAGTTCAGTTGCCCCAATAGATGTTTCTACTTTCTGGTTAAACCCAACTATTTTGAAACCCTACACACTCCTCAAGTGCATACGAAAATGAAATGTCTGGAAGATTCTAAGAGGCATAATGCTGACTGTAGAGCCTTGATCGACCATAATTCTATTAACTGATTGGCCATTAATCTTTCCTCTCATGTATAGTGGCCTGTTGTGGTGATTAGTGTTAGTCTTAGGTGGCCTATAAGCCAATTTGACTATGTAAATCTCGTTCATTTATTAATATAATGGCATAATATTCATAGTGTGTGAATCGTATTAATTATCGTCTCATAATGAAGTCCGTGAATATGTGCGATAGTGATCAGATTATGATGAGATCATACTAATGAGACTGATCACTTGAACACACATATTCTTAATTGTTCATAGTCGGAGGATATCTGAGAAAGACATCGGATATCCGGTTAGACTAGTACAGATTACTCCTATTCATATGATGAGGGTGATTGATCTCATAAGTCACTTGTGTGGAGATACTAAGGTGAATATGTAGGTGCTCATTGGAGAATGAGTTCACTGAACTGATCCGACTGAATCGCTGGATGGTACTGTACCTCACTGTCAACCAGCTTGATTCTATTGTCGCAGTTTCGTGGATGGTCTTCGGACCTGAGACACCAAGTACACCTTGTCGGTGGATTTCTGTGTTTTGACTTTGGTTTATGAATCTCTAACCACGAGATTCTAAATAACTAAGGATTGGGTACAGCGGAATACCGTCGAAGGAAATTGAGTGTCAATAAGGAATCATTCGCTCTAGGTACTTAGAGAGAGAATGCTCTAGGAAGGATGCGCTGAAGTCCCTAGTCAGGGCGGATGATAATATCGGGAAAGGAGTTTTCCGATATTCATCAGTGGCATCCAATCCAAGTGATTCGACCGGTTAGGGTTTGACAACACGCCATACCCTGAGTTGACTTGAGAGCATTGTACGAATGAAGGATTATATCCACGCGGTAATTGTCGGCGGAAAGGTTCTAAGAGTGGGTTACTTAACTCCGAGGAAATTCACCTCTCTCCCTTGGATTCGAAAGCTTGCTAAGAGTACCACAATTTCCATGCAATCTTTTATTTCCAAGTGGAATCTCTAAGGTCTAGTAGTCTACGCGAAGCATTACAAGAGTCCAAACGTAGATTGGGCGGCTATAGGTACTTTGATTGAGTTGTGGCATCCTCAAACACATACCTTCCTTTTTCCTGATTTTGAATGCACTATTCTTCTATAGGAGGTTGAACTCTTATTGGGCCTTCCCAAAATCAAATTGTACGGTGACAATGAAGTGATCCAAAACAAGATGGCTTTGATGAGGGAAAAGATCACCAGTCAACAATTGTTGATGACGATCATGAAGGACCCAATAGAAGTTAAAGGGTGCCTCACCAAGAAAGGAATCAATTTTGCTAACCTTGCAGAGTGGACCTTGTACAAGATTGAAGATCTGAGAGAGGATGACACTGAGGACGTGACGAAAGCTTTCATCACGTGCCTCGCCGAGGCTCTGTTCTTTCCTGCTCAAGACAACATACTTGAAGATGATCAAGTCAGTGCGATCTGCGAGATCTTCGAGGGAAAACACATTGGCAGAGCGATTCTAGCTTATCTCTATAGTGGGCTCTCTGCAGCGTCCACAGGTCAGCCTCCCTATGGTTGCATGCTGCTCTTCGCTCTGTGGGTCGAGTTGCACTTCAAGTTTGAATATCACACGAGGAATTCTATAAGGCCGTCTCAAATCTATCAGCATAGCCCTATCTTCCATATTTCCAACATTGTGAAATTCAATGAGAGGATGATCAATCGAGTGCCAAAACTAAAAACTCGAGCTGACTGGAGAGATTATCTGAGAACGATGTCATCCAACGGGTTCGACTCTTCACCTCTTGCTCTTGTAGGAAAGTCAATTTGGGTACGTCGTGCAGCAGGTGTAGAGTTTAAGCTGATCGGGGCTACTGAGTTTGTGCTGTACAATCCTCATCGATGCTTTACTCAACTCAGCTTGCCTCGCTATGAATTCCCTAAATTTCCTCATACATCTCCAATCAAGAGGCGTGCCTTGGAATCCGATGAAGATTATAAAGCCACTGAACTTATAGTCACTTTGTGGAATATTAGCTTCAATCATCGTGTAAAATCCTCTCGAGAAAGAGACAAAGGATTATCTGTTCCGTATATACTGAGACTTCGGAAATTTCTTCCTTGAATGTTCTCTCTTTTTTTTTGTTTTTCTTGATGTAATAAAGAGTTTATTTCAATAAAGAATTGTTCCTTTATGTCTTGTCCAAGATTTTTCCTTAAGTAAAAATCTGATTTTTCCTTAAAATATAACAATTCGGGTATGCTTTATGCAAAACGCGTCCACTCAGGAAGACACCTTTTAACCATAATTCATTTTCCAAAAATTAGAGATTAATCCTTAAAATCTTAAATTAACCTGAAAACGCGTCCACAAGTGAAGACGCCTTTCAATTCTCTCTCTTGCTTTTCTCTAGAATTCTACCATTAATTCTACGATTAATTGTCTAAAACGCGTCGTGATGTGTGGACGCCTTTCATCATCATGCCTTGTACTGTTCTATCCAGAATTGGCAGTTTAAACTGAAATGCGTCGCTCTGTCAAGATGTCTTTTACTCAATTTCAAACAGCTGGCCTTACTGCCTCAGTTTATGCGCTCCGAATGGCGTCGCTGTACCCAGATGCATTTTAACTTCTCTAAACAGAACCCGCTAAGGCCCCCTTTCTTCCTCATTTTCCAAACTTTCCTTCTCTCTCCTTCGAGCTCCGGCGACATCCGTCTTTCTCCGGTGATCTTTCCCTTGCAAACTCTCTCTCTCAAGTCCATGGAGCACGGTGAAGGATCCCGCAAGGCCAAGGCCATCGTGAAGCGCCGACGGACCTCGGTGAGGGAGGAAGAAGAGGTGCCGGCTGAGCTTGCAGCTGTGGAGGCCTTTTTGGAGGAGGAGGCTCCTCCGGCGCCTATGGCCGAGGAAGAAGGAGAGGAGGGCGACCTCCACCTGGTAACTCTCCTGTGGAATGAATGGAATGAGAAGAGGAGGGAGGAAAGAGGTTCTTTGGAAGAACCCAAAATCGGGTTTGAATGGCGTCCAGACCAGTTGACGCCTTTCAAAGGGCGTCGTTCTGGTCCAACGCCATTCAACCAAAATTCAGAATTTTTATTGGACAGAAAATGAACTTAAATGGCGTCAAGACTAGTAGATGCTTTTCAATAGGCATCCATGTTGTCCGACGCCTTTCAATTAGAAATATTTTATTTGTTTTCATGTCCATTAACTGATGAAGTTCCTTGTTTTCATTTGCAGGGGACGATGAGGGTAAGAATATCATGGGACTTATTGGTAGGAGCATATAGAGGACTCCCGAATTTCCAGAAGGCGCACCTGCACCGGATGGGGTTCGGCGAGATTTTAGATATCGAGCCATTTTGGCTCGATCTGGTGCTGCTGCAGGCGCTCAGAGAGCGTTGGCATGCAGAGAGTCGGGCATTCCTGATGCCCTGGGGACACATGATCCCCACCTTGGAGGATGTGGCCATGATTACTAGCCTGAGGGTAGAGGGCCGACCGGTGAGCGGGGTGACTTACCCCGATTACCAAGGATTGGCAGAGGCCCTACTAGGCATAGAGGTGTCTAGCCTAGGTAGGGAGTCTAGGATGGTGCCTAGGGTAAAGGTAGAGGCTGCCCTAGGATTAGTAGAGCCCCGGCGTCGGTCTGACGAGACCCGGGAGGAGTTTAGGAGTAGACTAGCAGAGTCCTCTTCCTCTGTATACTGTAGTGATCCTAGTCAGGAGGAGGAGGTAGATAGACAGCTTCGAGTCTTCCTTGTCTTTTTCTTTGGTCGGTTGCCCTTCGGTACGAAGGGCGACCATATCCATTGTAGATTCCTTTACCTGTTAGATGACCTAGATAACTTGCATGAGTATGCATGGGGTGCGGCCCTCTTGGCCCACCTGTTCGCAGATTTGTCAGCGGTCACGCCTGACCGTGAGACCACCATCAGCGGCTTCTCGCCGTTCCTCCAGGTATTAAATTGTTTTTATTATTCGTTCATGGTATGAAATGAAATGATATGATTTTTTCTAACCTATATGTTCATGTATGCAGGTTTGGAGTTACCACTACTTCCCGCTCGGTCGAACGTGGATAGTGAAACCATCCCATTGGCCTGCCGCTGACAGTCGATTGTGGACACGGCACCACAGCACCACCAACTGACAGCTCTCCGCCGTCAGTTCCTCGATTACCCGAGCTCTTGGTGAGTTTTTAATTTGTTCAATTTTATTTATTAAATGCAATCTTTCATTTCATTAAATGCAAGTTATTTATATGAATGCATCTAACCTGTATGCAGATGATCTGGCGCCCGTACCTGGGTATGGGCGAGGAGGGTCAACCGTGGGTGACGGCTGGCCAGAGGAGGTTCGGCAGGCAGATGTGGCTACACTGCCTGAACGAGATCGAGCCCCTCCGCCTCTGGCTCGTGATGAGGACATTGGGCCTCCACCAGGAGTGGCTTGACGAGGAGGTCCCGGAGGGCGTTGGGAGGAGCATAAGGGGGAAGCAAGCCCTCATAGATTGGCGTGCCAAATTCCCGGAGCAATACGAGGATTGGCACTACCGCGGTGTCAGAGTGGAGTCCCGTGCGGAGAGCAGCGAGGCCTATCTCCAGCAATACCGGGCCCACTACGCCGACCAACTACGACTCCTCCGACCACTTGATGTAAGTATGCATTTATGCTTCTTTCATTTTATTATTATCTTAGTTTATATCTGTGAATGAATGTATGTATGTGATATGCAGGATGCGTGAGATGCGGTCATCATCGACCTCCGGGCTTGCCTATATGATGCGGAGGCCCAGCTGGAGCAGGTCCAGAAAGAGCTATTCGACCTGGTATGTATGTATGCTTATGAATGAATATTTTAATTAATTAATTTATTTTGACTATTAGCCACTGATGGTTGTCTTTTGGTGCAGCGAGCCGTCTACACCCAGGCGGCTCCCCCTTCTTACGGAACTTCATCTTCCTCTTATCCGGCTGCTCTGGCCGACCTCCAGGGTCAGCTCGCCTCCGCCATCCATCGGGCTTCTCTCGCAGAGGAGGACCGTGCCGCTCGAGTAAGTCCTATCATCTTCCTTTGATTTCTGAATTTGATTTAGATCACTTAATTGCCTTGGACTAATAATACCTTTTTATGCAGGTTGCTGAGCTTCAGGAGGCCCTTCAGAGGGCTGAAGCAGAGCTGGAGCATTCTCGTGCAGCGGCTGCTCGTACCGAGGCTGATGCTGCGCGTATTAGAGCCTTGGAGGAGCAGTTGGCACGCCTCTCCAGCGACGATCTTCCTCGTGAGTTGACACGCCTCCAAATCCGTCTGGAAATGCTTACCGAGGACCGAGAGCGAGAGCGACAGTGAGTGGATGCCGAGGTGACTTCTCTCCGGGTCCAGCTTGGCGTCGTAGAGCACGAGCGACGCAGCGTGGAGGAGTGTTACCAACGTGCCCGCCAACGAGCGCAAGAAAGAGGGCACGGAAGTGCGTTCACCGCGAGCGTGGCCATATCATCAGGCCAAGCTGGTCTGAGTATGATGGGACCACCACCTCTGCCCAGTCGAGGACCGGCACCGGATGCTCCTGACGAGGCTCAGAGCCAGCTCGATGAGGGGGCCGGGGAGAGTCAGCGTTGAGGGCTTCATATCATGTACTTTTTTTCTTTTTTTGTGTATCATGTACGAAACACCTTTTGATATATATGAAACTTTTGTCTTCAGCTTTGTGTTCCTCGTGTTTGTTCTGTATCCTGCACATTACTTAACAAATATGTTAAGTATCTATTTAGGCTTAGCCCCTTGCCTGGCCAAGTGAATGGTCGAGCAATCTTTTTCTTAGTAGAAGGGTCAAGGGACATAGCCTTTATTAACAAAGGTAGCATGAATAATCAAACTGTAAGCAAAATGCAACATACAAGCAGATAGATGCTCACTGAAAATAAAAGGAATGAAGCACACTAGATGCGATAAGCAGATGCTAATTGAAATATTTTTATTATTTTGAAATATTCATTTTTATTTGGTTTCTGGAAACATATATATATTTTTGGATTTTTGAAATATGTGTTTTTTTTGGATTTTGGAATATGTACTTTTTTTTGGGTTTTGGAACATGTAATTTAAATTATGTATTTTTTTATTTTGAAATATGTATTTTTTGAATTTTAAAATATGTATTTTTTTATTTTGAAATATGGTGCAAATTAAAGACCAGCATGGTACTCAAATCAAAACATCATATTCATTTATTCAGTTAATTCCCAAATTGTTCTTCAATAATCTAATTTAAATCCATCGTGTTTGAACTTGTGTTTCCATTCGTGATCCCATTTGATGATTTGATCCTTAGTCAATTTAGGCCGTTCCTTAAGTTTGGAGTATGCCTCTTCAGAAAGAAAGGAAGAATTGGTTTAGAAAGCCCATGAGAAGGTTCCGGAGACCTAAAAAGATGTTCCTTTCTTATCCTAATATATGTTGGGGTTCGGTCATTTGCTTTCCGGGATATTTATCGACCTTGCGTTCCCTTTTATTTCACTTTATGGCCTTAATGTAACATTTGTAATGTAATGACCTTTTGATTTGACATTTGGCTTTTGCTTTTTGCTTTTGTTTTCCTTTTTCTTAGGACGGATCTCCCCCATTTTTTTTATGACGGCCTCCTACTAAGATGACGGGTATTCTTGGTAGTCTATTCTAAACCTCGTTCCGACATCATGGGCCGAGTGTAAAAGCAGAATTTTGTTTGAAAAGAATGATTTGCACTTTACACTTTCAGTCAAGCTTTCGGTATTCCTTAGGACTTGGCATCTCTTGTTACTCACGAATCAAACGTGTCAGTATGTGTAATAATGTGTTTGAATTAAATTATTCAGACTGATAAGGGAATTTGAGTTTCTAAATTTTCTGATTCCACTGGTCTTTTCACCATACTGATCGACTCTTTAACCTAAGGGTAGTATTTCTTAAGATACAGACCGTTCCAAGGGTGAGTTAATTCTTCACATTCTGCATTAACTAGACGGTAAGCGTTACCAGGAAAAGCATGTGATACAACATATGGTCCTTCCCAGTTGGGTTGGAGCTTAGAACGCAATACACCAGATTTTACAAAGATTCTTTTGACGACCATTTCACCAACTTTGAACTTACGTTCAATGACTTTCTTTTGATAAAAACGTGCTAATCTATTTTGGTAAATTCTTGCATGATTAGCAGCTGACTATCTTTTCTCGTCTAAGAGTTCCAATTGAGCAAGGAGTGTTGAACGGTGTTCATCAATGGAGAATTCCTTATTCAATTGTACTCTTAATGACGGTATAAGGATCTCGTATGGAACTACCGCCTCCATTTCAAATGTTAAGGAATAAGGAGTTTGCCCAGTGGGCGTGCGGATTGAAGTTCGGTAGGCCCATAGAGCTTCAATCAATTTTTCTGGCCAGTCTGTGAATTTATTAGACTTGCACGTCTTTTTGATAATTTTTATCAAAGTCTTGTTAGTTGCCTCTACTTGTCCATTGCCTTGTAGATAGTAAGGAGATGAATAATGCAATGCAATTTTGTACCTGTTGTAGAGGTCTTTCACCTCTTGTGACACGAACTGAGGTCCATTGTCGGTGACGATGGTGCTTAGAATTCCAAATCTAGTGATGATGTTCTTTATGATGAACTGGCAGACGGTTGATGCTTTGACTTCCGTGTATGCTTCAGCTTCTGCCCACTTGGTGAAGTATTTCGTTACTGTGAGGATGAAGGACTTCTGCTTAATGCCGGAATTAGGATTACCAAGGGGTCCAATGATATCGAAAGCCCACATGGAGAAAAGCCATGGGGAGGAAACAGGGTGGAGTGAAGATGCAGGAGAATGAATCTTATCGGCGTGAAGTTGACACTTAGCACACCTACAGACATATCCTACACAATCTTCTTCCATGGTTGGCCAATAGAATCCTTGCCTAAGGATTTTCTTTGCTAACATTTGTCCATTAACATAGCCACCACAAACTCCAGCATGAGCTCCTTCCATAACCTTCCAAAGCTCATCTTCGTCTAAACATCTTAGAAGAACTCCATCAAAACCTCTTTTGTATAGTGCTCCCCCAACTAGGGTGTATCTTTGAGCAACTCTCCTGATAGCCCTTTTCTCCTCAGATGTGGCTTCTTCAGGATATGATTGATCTTCACAATATTTGGCAATTTCGTAGTACCATAGCTTCTGTTCATCATCTATCTCTTCTAACAGCTCTATTAATATAATCTCTCTCTTTTCCACAATATCTCTATCTCTGACTTTCTTCAGCAGCTTCTCCTTAGTCCTAAGGAATGAAGGATCTTTCACGGCGGGTGAAAGACGCCTATGAACGATGATTGACTCGGATCGCCTGCTGATTGGAAAATTAAGAGAAGATGCGAGTGAGGCTAGAGCGTCATCTAAGATGTTCTGATTCCTAGGAGCATGGATGAAGATCAATTTTGTGAAAAGCTTAGCATAAGCAGAAGTAAGTTCTTGATAAGGCTTGAGCTTGGGATCAAGAGTTCGATATTTGATTAACACCTGGAGAAGAATCAGTTGGCTATCACCTACAATCCTGAGTTTAGTAGCACCATGGAGATGAGCAGCCTCGAGGCCAGCAAGGAGTGCCTCGTATTCAGCTATATTGTTGGTGACTGGAAAGTCAAGCTGAAAGGCTTGTGGAATGGTGACACCTTCAGGTGATAACAGAACAATGTCAATCCCCTTTCCATGGGAATTCAGAGCTCCGTCAAAATGCAGAGTCCACGTATCATCTCTGATTTGGTTTATAGATATCAGTTCCCCATCCGGAAACTTCGATCGGACTTGATCAAAACGAGGAAGGGAGTGATGAGCGAGATGTTCTGCTATGGCATAGCTTTTGATCGCTTTCTGCTGAATGTAAGTGATATCGAATTGAGATAGAAAGCTTTGCCATCATGCTAACCTATTGTGAATGCTTTAAAATGCTCGTGTGATTAACATGAAAAATCTAGATTGTTTAGTGCAAAATAAACCTATTAAAAATAACAACTAAGTGCAGTGATCGCCAGAAACTTTTGACTTAAAAGTTTCAAAAGAGGGTATGGATCGCCTACCTGTTTGAACGCGGAAGATATTGAGTCATTGATTCCCCTCCTTCAGCCGGCTGAAGAAAGAGAGCCCTTCTCGTTCTTTGTTCTTGCTGTTGAGTTTGAGGTTGAGGATCGTCCAGAAATCCTTTTGATTTTGATTGTTTTCCCCTTTGATTCTCTTGTTGTAAGGATCGTGACCTTCGGATCAGGTTTTCGGGATCGGACCTTGTAGTTCTGACCTTAGTAAGGGCGGAGGTTCTGAGTTGATTCGCGTCAGGACATCAAGACGCGTTTTGAACGGCGTCCACCGTCGCAGACGCATTTCAAGTTCTGCCACGTGGGTGCCACGTGGGCTGGTTTCGGGCCGCGAGGGTACGGCCCTGTCTTGTCGCCTGAACGGCGTCCACGTGTGTCGACGCCTATCAGACTGCAATTCTGGGTTTGTCAGAGTACGGCCCTAACATGTTGTCTGAACGGCGTCTGCCTTGAACGACGCATTTCAGAGTCTTGTCAGAGCAGCCGTCACATCAACTGAATGGCGTCCGTGGATGTCGACGCGTTTTATCCAGTCTCTGGTTAACCCCGCGAGCCCTCCTTCTTTCCCTAATTTTCCCCTCTCTTCCTCTCTTTCCCTTCCGACGATCTCGGCGGCGATCCCTCCTCCTCCCTCTTTTCCTCCCACCATTTCATCTCTCCCTCCACTCCATCCTCTACCTAGCTCCTACCACTTCCACTGCGGCGTTCTACTCTCCGGACGGCGGCCGACGTCACGGTGGAGCAAGGACGACCACGGCGGTACCGGCGGCGGCGTGGGGCGAGTCGGGTGGACGGCTTGAAGCTAGGAGGCGTTCAAGTATCCGGTAGGGTGACGGTTCCCATAAGCATCGTGTTTTAAGCCATGTTTACCCCCGTTTAAGCTTGTTTGGATCTTTGGTTTCGGGGGGTAGAACGAGCATGTTTAGGTGTTCTTTTGATGATATGGGGGTCTTGCTATGAATGTGATTCCTAGGAATTGTGTTGCCCCTCTTTCTCCTCCGTTTTTGGGTGATTTTGGGGTTATTTGAGTTGAAAAGGGAGCCCTCGGGCTCATGGCAATTCTGTTTCCTGGGGTTAAAAGACGTCGTGCATGGACGACGCCTTTTAAGACAGGAATCGCCTTACTGAGGAGTTGCCAGTTCGGGATTCTGGGGTTAAAAGACGTCATGGGACAACGACGCATTTTTGAATGGCGTCGGGAGGTCATGACGCCTTTTAAGGCAGAAATCCCCTGGGTGGGTTCTTTGGAATTTCTAGATTTCTGTGCTGAATGGCGTCTGAGGATGTCGACGCCTTTTAAAAGGCGACCACTGGTGTCGACGTCTTTTAGGGCCTGATTCTGAAGACTGTTTTACATAAACCTGTACATGGAGCTTGAATGGCGTCGACCTTGGGAGACGCGATTCAAGACAGAACCTCACTAATTCATGCCAGTAAAATGTGTTCATACTGTTAGACGGATGGTTAGTGCATGTTTTAGTGTACCCGGTAGAGATAGATTCTTCATGACCGGACGATGCTACATGTATGTTATACGATCGCGAACTTTTCACGTGACGGATCATACTTGTTGGGTTTTGTGTTACTGTGGACCTGGAGTGACATTGTAGCGCTTTATCACCCTGTGCTGGTGGGGGCGTGAGCACAGCGCCGGTGGGGGCGTGGGCGGGGTGACGCCTAGTGAGAGAGGGTCACCTGGTGAACCCCGGGGTCAGCTAGTACCGGTGTCGGAGTGGTACATTCGGAGAGTCACTCATGCTGAGGGAAGGAGTAGCCACCTGAGCCGGTTGGGCCGGAGTAGCTAGTGTGTTATCCGAGGGGTTACTGTTTGGTCTCAGCGGGTCGAGGTTTTTCCACCGTTGTTGTGTGGTTAGCGAGTTCTATCGAGACGACAGTTGTGGGTTTCCTAGCCGGCTGGTTTAATATATGCATGTTTATTATATTACGATTGCATGTGATTTCACGTTAAGAATTAGGAATTGTACCTCTTGTGCTTATCACCTTTCCGTTAGCTGTACCTTGCACTTGTAGGTGTGTGCGTAGGCAGTGGGGATCGAAGGATCCCTACTGAGTCTTGTCTTTGAGACTCACCCCTCCTGCGGTTTTCAGGTGAGGACTCTCAGCAGACCTAGCGAGGAGAGTGCGGCCGTGAGTTGAGCACCGTCAGCAGTTGTTCCGGGGTATGCCCCGACGTAGTTGTTATTTTATTTCTGGCCTGTACGTTTAATTATTTCCTTTCTGTTGGAGTATGTAATTATTTGTTGTATCAAGTCGCATTGTAATAATTTTTAATTCCTGCACTTTTATTTCAGTTCAATGCGATGTGAATGTTTAGCTTAGTTTATTATTTATCTCCCAGACTTGATTAGATCCTGGTTTGGTTCCAAATTAATGATTCGGTACCCATTTAGTAATCGGATCCCCGATTATAGGGTGGCGGGTCGTTACAGTTGGTATCAGAGCATACGGTCTGGCAAATAAATAAATAATTAGGTTAAATATCATAAATTCGGCAAATAAATACATTATCCCGTACAGGCACGGCGGTAGCATAGGCTTTAGGACTCTAATTAGAACTTTTTGATTTTGTAATTGTAGGCGAGTAGATGGCTCCCAGAAGGAGGATGCCAGTTATTCGAGAGCAGGGAGATGTCCCTAGTGGGTCCGAGGCCAGGAGGCCGAGTGTTGAGCAGTTTATGGAGGTGATGAATGGACACTATGGCTCGATATCAGACGCGAGACCCTAGTGAGAGTTCCAGTGCGCGGGGAGGGTCCACAGCTGCACTTGAGAGGTTTCTGAAGCTGAGGCCACCTCACTTCACCGGTCGTCCCGACCCTGACGAGGCCATTAACTGGCTTAGAGAGATAGAGAAGACTTTTGATACCATGGATTGTGCTGCAGTAGAGCGGACCCCGTTGGCTACCTTCATGCTGAAGGATAGCGCCTATGACTGGTGGACCACTTTGAAGAGTTTGTCTTACGAGGACAGGAGTCTTAGGGAAATTCCATGGGAGACATTTGTTAAGGAGTTCAACGCACAGTATTTCCCTAGACATGTCCAGAGGGCCAAGGAGAGGGAGTTCATGGACCTGACGCAGGGGAGTATGACAGTACTTGAGTACCAGGCGAAGTTTGTTTCGCTAGGTCGGTTCGTGCCTTTCATATCTGGGGATGAGGAGCGTCGTACTGAGAGGTTCGTGGACGGACTGAGGCTCAGTCTGAGGAACTTCGTGGCGTCTCACTGTTGCACGGATCTGGCTTCTGCGGTTAGATGTGCGGCAGCAGTGGAGGCTCAACAGAGCCAGTCGGCCCGGGAGAGAGGACTGGCTACTCAGAGCCCAGTTCGTGGCAGGGGTAAGGCAGCGGCAGCGGCCCCTTCAGCTGGATTGGGATCGTCGTCACTCGGCTCCCGATTCAGGAGATTCTTCAGGGGTGGTGGCAGCAGTAGTGGCAGTAGCGGCAGCAACAGGCCCGGGCAGGGCCAGCAGAGTCAGTCTGTATCCAGTGCACCGCAGGGGCCAGCTCAGAGGCTTCCGGCAGTCTGTCAGCACTGTGGGGGTGCCCATGGTGGGACTCAGTGTCCCACTCTCCCCAGTTGGTGCTTCACTTGCGGTCAGCAGGGCCATTTGGCGAGGCATTGCCCGCAGGGGCATGGTCAGGGACATGGTTCAGGTGAGCAGAAGAAGCCGAGGACCCAGGGGAGAGTGCTAGCTATCACCAGGAGGGAGGCTCGCGCGTCCAACTTGGTGGAAGGTACACTTTCTGTCCTTGGGAACTCTGCTCACGTATTGGTTGATTCGGGTGCTTCGCATTCTTTCATTTCTGAGCAGTTCCTAGATATTCTTTCTACACCCGTTGATGAGTTATCTGATGGTTTGATAGTGGAGGTTCCTTCTGGAGACTTTATGATATCTTATAACTGCTTGAGGAATGTTCCCTTGACCATTGAGGGTCATGTGCTACCTGCCCAGTTAGTTGTACTTGCCATTCGTGACTTTGATATCATCCTGGGTATGGATTGGTTGGAAGCCTTTTATGCAGAGGTGGACTGCCACAGGAAGAGGGTGCGATTCTCCATTCCGGACATTCCGACCTTCTTCTTCCAAGGTATTAGGCTTTCTTCCCGAGGTATTCTTATTTTTGCCTTTAAGGCACGGAGGTTGCTTGCTGGTGGCTGTGAGGTTTTCCTTGCCTCTGTTGTTCTCTCTGATGTCCGGGATAGTCTCAGCCCTGGGGAGGTTCCTGTTGTATGTGAGTTCATAGATGTATTTCCTGAGGAGCTGCCTGGCCTTCCTCCTCAGCGAGAGGTCGAATTTACCATCGAGCTTGCACCAGGTACGGCGCCCTTGTCTAAGGCCCCGTATCGGATGGCGCTAGCCGAACTCGCTGAGTTGAAGGCACAGTTGCAGGAGCTGCTGAATAAGGGTTTTATTCGTCCCAGTACATCTCCATGGGGTGCTCCAGTTCTGTTTGTTAGAAAGAATGATGGTTCTCTGAGATTGTGCATTGACTATAGGCAGCTGAACCAGGTAACAATAAAGAATAAGTACCCACTTCCAAGGATTGATGATTTGATGGATCAGCTGCAGTCCGCGAAGGTATTTTCCAAGATCGACTTGAGATCCGGATATTATCAGATGAGGATCCGGGATGTTGATGTTAGCAAGACGG
The DNA here is from genome assembly GCA_030544215.1 of Zantedeschia hybrid cultivar. Taxonomy (NCBI): domain Eukaryota; kingdom Viridiplantae; phylum Streptophyta; class Magnoliopsida; order Alismatales; family Araceae; genus Zantedeschia; species Zantedeschia hybrid cultivar. The sequence goes on along the minus strand of JARZZO010000002.1, from coordinate 54,495,852 downwards.
CTTTCAGAACTCGGTATGGACATTATGAGTTTTTGGTTATGCCCTTTGGCTTGACCAATGCTCCGGCGGCCTTTATGGAGCTGATGAACCGAGTCTTCAGGACCTACCTGGATCAGTTTGTGGTTGTGTTTATTGATGATATTCTGATCTATTCTTCTTCTGAGGAAGAGTATGCCACCCATCTTCGGGCTGTATTGCAGGTCCTGAGGGAGCACCGACTTTATGCCAAGTTCAGCAAGTGTGAGTTTTGGCTAGACGAGGTGCATTTCCTTGGGCATGTTATTTCTGGCAATGGTATCGCAGTGGATCCAGCCAAGATCGAGGCGGTGATGGATTGGAGCAGGCCGACTTCAGTGACTGAGATTAGGAGCTTTCTGGGGCTTGCCGGTTATTACAGGCGGTTTGTTCAGGGATTTTCTTCGATAGCAGCCCCCTTGTCGAGGTTGACTCGAAAAGGAGTTCGCTTTGTGTGGACCGAGGGTTGTGAGCAGAGTTTTATTGAGTTAAAGACCCGTCTCACGTCAGCCCCTGTACTGGTGCTTCCATCTGGATCAAGTGGATTTGTGGTTTACTCAGATGCGTCCCGTCGAGGTTTGGGCGCAGTTCTAATGCAGCATGGCAGGGTAGTGGCTTATGCTTCTCGACAGCTGAAGAAGCATGAAGAGAACTATCCTACTCATGATTTGGAGCTGGCAGCTGTGGTATTTGCACTCAAGATCTGGAGGCATTATTTATATGGGGAGAAATTCCAGGTTTTCACAGATCACAAGAGTTTGAAATATGTGTTCACTCAGAGGGACCTGAATTTGAGGCAGCGAAGGTGGATGGAGTTCATTAAAGATTATGACTTTGACCTTTCTTATCATCCGGGCAAGGCGAATGTAGTGGCAGACGCTTTGAGTCGGAAGACGGTCATGTCATACCTTATGATTCAGGAGTGGAAATTATTCGAGCAGGTGGTGGAATCTTCCTTTAGGGTTCCACGTGAAGATGACAGAGCCGTGCTGGTCAGTTTGACTGTGAGACCAGCTGTGTATCATGCAGTAATTGAGGCTCAGAGGGCAGATGTTGAGCTACCACAGATCCTCCAGAGGTCAGAGGTGGAGTTGTGGGACGACGGTACGGTCAGGTTCAGAGGTAGACTTTATGTTCCGACTGAGGAGGACGTGCGCAGATGTGTTCTTGATGAGGCGCACCGTTCGAGATATGCAGTGCATCCTGGAACGACAAAGATGTATCATTGTTTGAGGAGGCATTTCTGGTGGCCCGATATGAAGAAAGATGTGGCTGAATATGTGGCCAGATGCATGACTTGTCAGCAGGTTAAAGCCGAGCATCAGAGACCTGGGGTTAAAAGACGTCGTGCATGGACGACGCCTTTTAAGACAGGAATCGCCTTACTGAGGAGTTGCCAGTTCGGGATTCTGGGGTTAAAAGACGTCATGGGACAACGACGCATTTTTGAATGGCGTCGGGAGGTCATGACGCCTTTTAAGGCAGAAATCCCCTGGGTGGGTTCTTTGGAATTTCTAGATTTCTGTGCTGAATGGCGTCTGAGGATGTCGACGCCTTTTAAAAGGCGACCACTGGTGTCGACGTCTTTTAGGGCCTGATTCTGAAGACTGTTTTACATAAACCTGTACATGGAGCTTGAATGGCGTCGACCTTGGGAGACGCGATTCAAGACAGAACCTCACTAATTCATGCCAGTAAAATGTGTTCATACTGTTAGACGGATGGTTAGTGCATGTTTTAGTGTACCCGGTAGAGATAGATTCTTCATGACCGGACGATGCTACATGTATGTTATACGATCGCGAACTTTTCACGTGACGGATCATACTTGTTGGGTTTTGTGTTACTGTGGACCTGGAGTGACATTGTAGCGCTTTATCACCCTGTGCTGGTGGGGGCGTGAGCACAGCGCCGGTGGGGGCGTGGGCGGGGTGACGCCTAGTGAGAGAGGGTCACCTGGTGAACCCCGGGGTCAGCTAGTACCGGTGTCGGAGTGGTACATTCGGAGAGTCACTCATGCTGAGGGAAGGAGTAGCCACCTGAGCCGGTTGGGCCGGAGTAGCTAGTGTGCTATCTGAGGGGTTACTGTTTGGTCTCAGCGGGTCGAGATTTTTCCACCGTTGTTGTGTGGTTAGCGAGTTCTATCGAGACGACAGTTGTGGGTTTCCTAGCCGGCTGGTTTAATATATGCATGTTTATTATATTACGATTGCATGTGATTTCACGTTAAGAATTAGGAATTGTACCTCTTGTGCTTATCACCTTTCCGTTAGCCGTACCTTGCACTTGTGGGTGTGTGCGTAGGCAGTGGGGATCGAAGGATCCCTACTGAGTCTTGTCTTTGAGACTCACCCCTCCTGCGGTTTTCAGGTGAGGACTCTCAGCAGACCTAGCGAGGAGAGTGCGGCCGTGAGTTGAGCACCGTCAGCAGTTGTTCCGGGGTATGCCCCGACGTAGTTGTTATTTTATTTCTGGCATGTACGTTTAATTGTTTCCTTTCTGTTGGAGTATGTAATTATTTGCTGTATCAAGTCGCATTGTAATAATTTTTAATTCCTGCACTTTTATTTCAGTTCAATGCGATGTGAATGTTTAGCTTAGTTTATTATTTATCTCCCAGACTTGATTAGATCCTGGTTTGGTTCCAAATTAATGATTCGGTACCCATTTAGTAATCGGATCCCGAATTATAGGGTGGCAGGTCGTTACACTTGTTGTTGTTGAGTGCAGCAGAAATAGAAAGAAAAGAGATGAAGAAATAATGATGAGAACTTTAAACAAAAGCAGTATCTATTCTAATCATGATGTTAAACATGCAATTAAACAGCAAACTTACTTGTTAAATGGCTTTTGAAACCCCTTAATCAAATAGGTTTTGAAAAGAATGAATGTGGTGTGTGTTGCATGAAGTGAATGATGAAGAATATAGAACTAAATGAAATGAATGCAGAAATAAAAAGACTTATGCCCAATAGTTGAATTATTGAATGTATGAAGAATCTTGAAAGGACACCGACTTTTGGAAATGGCAGCGCTTCGGCGTTCCGACGTTGTTGCTTCGATCTTCAACTCGCTCGAGATTACACTTAACTTTAATAGCGCTCAACTTTTTTAACTCTTCAAGATGTAAGGTATTTATAGACCTCTTCTACGTTCGCGGATTAACATAGAAAAACTTCGGATTTATCTATCTTAACTGACAGATAAATACTGATTAATTCATCTTTATCTGTAATTATCTAAAACGCGTCCACCATGGCTGACGCCTTTAAGATTAATTTAAGATAAAGATAAATATTCGGGAAACTTATCTTTATCTTTATTAGCTAAAACGCGTCTACATGTGCAGACGTCTTTTACACTAATTAAGATAAGGATAAATATCCGGAAGAGAAGTAGAAATAACCTAGGAAACCTAAAACGTGTCAGCACTAACAGACGCCTTTTAGCTAATTAATCAATTGATTAAAATTCAAATTTAAACGTTAAAATAAAAATAAACTCTAAATGGCGTCTACATAGGTCGACGTCTTTTAGCATTCTTCATATTTGAACAGAAATTCGAGCTAAAATCAATTCAATTAATTAACTTAAACATGTCTGTTAAACCCGACACTTAAAAAGATCAATAAAAATTAATCAATGGTTAAATATCAGACCATTCTGAGGCATTATTATATGATATGAAATTTACTCGAAATGACGTCAAAGTTAGCGTGTCTACAGCTGCCTCACCTTGGCATCGTCTTTGCAAGGGAGTGAAATGAAATGGAATGTACTGAAAAGGTGATGCCAAGGTGTGATGAGACACGCTCTTAACATCACATGATTGGAATTTTTCTCAAAATTATTATTGAAGATAGTTCAAGGAAATCAATGGAATTAATCATGTATGGATGAAGTAGACAAGGAAATAAAATAAAGTCGATCAACCTCCTCGGAGTGGGAAGTACCCCAGGTCATAGACACTGCAGGTTTCATCATGGGGAGCGTTTGCCAGCCAATGTGGACGTGCTGCAGCTATAATGGATCTTAAAAGAAAACAAGAAATATTGGATAAAGAATCCAAGAAATGATAGAATTCCAATGATATCTTCAAGCGAACCTCAAAGATAATCAAGATACTGAATTCAGAATGGAATATTTCATATCATGTTTGAGTTATTTGATTAAATGGTCTGAAACTTAATCAATAATTAATTCTTATCACAGTGATTTCAAAGTCCTACATGATGCATGCTGAGCTAAAAGAAAAATATAAAGTCAAATAAAATATAAATTAATCAAGGATAATATTGTCAAATTGTCATTAATGAGTCAAGATACCAATTCTTGTAATTCAGTGCTAAGCCGAAGCTCGTTTATCCACGCACCGTTTCACAAAAGTGGAACCATCGTCCTCACTAATTAACAATCAAACGGCCTATCCTTGCGATTAAGAATTCTCTAGAATTATCACTGTTTTTGTTGAAGGGGAACTCAAATTCCAGTTTCATCAAAACCACAAGGTCCTTGATATACTCTAATAAATACTTATCATATAGTAATGCGAATGCACAATAATTACATAGAATAATACAAGGGTAGAAATAACCGTCTTTTTAGCCACGGTCGGGACTTCTTGAACTCCCACAATGGGATCTTCTTGATATTTTCCAGCTTTACTCAGGTTTCTTGAATTTACTGCAATCAAAATTATTAGTAATTCCAAATAGATATTCAATTTAATCATCAAAAACCACAGAATTTCGGATAAATCATAGAAAGAGCTGAAACGCGTCATGTCGTGCAGACGCCATTTAACGTTGAAACGCGTCAGTGCTCCTCGACGCCTTTTACTCACAGAAACAGGTTTCTGGCTGTTCTCTATTCGGATTCCAACTTTACCAATGCACATCCCTTTTCCAATTCGGAAAAGTCTTCCTAAGATTGCAATTCCTTCTATATAAACACCCTTAGGTTGTTCCCAAGTAATCCTACCATAATCCAAATATCCTAAGTTGAGTTTTCTTCCAAAGTTTCAAGGTTTCTTCAAAGGTTCTAAGGTTTCCAAGCTTCAAGAAGGAGGAACTCCGAAAAAGGGGATGGATTCTTCAAACAAGAGGATGAAGATGTCTCTAGAGAAGTTATCCGACATGGAAAATCATCTTAATGGAAGAGATCCTAATCTTCAAGTAAGTTAAATCAACTTCCCTTCAATTCTTCTTCATGTTCTTCATCTTTCCTTTTGTTTTCAGAATTATCCTATGTTTCCTGGCCCAAGGAAGTTTACCTTTCTACCTTAGATTCGTAAACTTGCAAAAAGTGTTAAGCTTTCCATGCAAGTTTTCATATCCAAGTGGAATCTCCAAGGTCTTGTGGTGCTTGCCAAAAATTACAAGAGCGCGAACGTAGATTGGGCGGCTATGGGTGCCTTGATCGAGTGGTGGCATCCCCAAACTCATACGTTCTTCTTCCAAGACTTCGAGTGCACGATCCTTTTGGAGGAGGCGGAGCTTCTATTAGGTCTCCCAAAGACCAAAGAGAACAAAGATAAGATAGCTTTGACAAGAGAGAGAATCACCGGTCAACAATTGTTGACATCAATTATGAAGGATCCTTCAGAAGCTAAATGATGCCTCACCAAAAAGGGGATCAATCTTGCAAAGCTTGCTGAGTGGACCCTATATGAAATTGATGATCTAAGGGAGGACGAAGCGGAGGATGTGACGAAAGCTTTCGTTACATGCCTTGCCGGTGCCTTGTTCTTCCCTACGCAGGATAACATCTTGGAAGATGATCAAGTCAGTGTCATATGCGCAATCTTCGAAGGTAAATCCATTAGCACTGCACTCTTTGCATATCTTTATAGCGGGCTTTCTGCGGCATCTGTGGGCCGTCTTCCTTATGGGTGCATGTTACTCTTTGCCTTATGGGTTGAACTTCACTTCAAGTTTGAGTACAGCAAGAAAAGGCCTCTGAATCCATCTCAGATCTTCTTGAATAGTCCAATTCATTGCATTGCTAACATTGTAAAGTTCAATGAGCACATGGTTAACAAGGTTCCAAAGCTCAAGACCCGGGCCGACTGGAGAGAGTATTTAAAGCTCATGACGTCCGACATATTCGACTCGTCTCCGCTCGCTCTTGTTGGAAAACCTGTTTGGGTGCGCCGTGCAGCAGGGGCGGATCTCAAGTTGATTGGAGGCACTGAGTTCGTGTTATACAATCCACACCGGTGCCTTACTCAACTTAGCTTGGGCCGTCGTGAATTCCCTGAGTTCTCTCCCACACTCCCAATCAAGAAGCGTGACTTGGAATCCGACGAAGATTATGAAGCCATACAAATTATCACCACTTTATGGAACCTCGGCTTTAGTTACCGTGTAAAATCCTCTAAAGATAGAGATAGAGGATTAAAATTTTCTTACCTTAAAGGTCTTCATGATATTCTTCCTTAAATGTCCTCTCTCTTTTTCTTTTTGATCTTTTGAATGTAATAAAGAATTTCATTGAATAAAGAGCGATTTTTCATGCCTTGAAACCTTTCCTTAACTTTATATGATGTGCACATGATTTTTCCTTTAGTAAAAATTGGATTTTTCCTGAAAATTCAACAGTTCAGGTTCTGTAAAATGCAAAACGCGTCCACTCAGAAAGACGCCTTTCAACCATAATTCTTTCTTCAGAAATTCAATTTAATCCTCAAAAACCTGATTAAACCTTAAATAGCGTCTTCCATTGTTGACGCCTTTCAACTCTCTCTCCTACCTTTTCCAAGATTCTGCCATTAATTCCATGATTAATTCCCTGAAACGCGTCAACTCACTGAGACGCCTTTAACCTTTTTCCTCTGTACGGCTCTGACCAGAATCTTGAAACGCGTCAAGACACGTGGACGTGTTTCAATCAATTTCAAACTGCTGTCCTTGCCGCCTCTACTTATGCGCCCTAAAACGCGTCTGTCTGAGTCGACGCCTTTCAACCTTTTTGTTAACAGACCCGCGAAGGCCCCCTTTCTTCCTCACTTTTCACAAAAATCTTCTCTCTCCTTCCTTTCCGGCGACCGGCAAGCTCCGGCGATCTCCCTCTCTTTCTCCCTCAAAACTCCCTCTATTCGAGCTATGGAACGTGGTGAGGGATCCAGGAAGTTGAAGACCTTGGCCAAGAGGCGGCGGAGGCGCGAGGAAGAAGCTCCCGAGGAGGTTCCGACTGCGTTAGCCGAAGCGGCGGCTTTCTTGGAGGAGGAAATCCCTCCACCGGCGCCCATGGCGGTGGAAGAAGAAGAGGAGGGCGACCTCCACACGGTAAGCTCCCTGTGGGATGAATGGGGTGAGAAAAGGGAAGAAAAAAAACGGGGTTCTTCAAGAACCCGGAATCTGGGCTTGAAAGGCGTCCAGACCAGGTGACGCCATTCAAAAGGCGTCGCCCTGGGCTGACGTCTTTCAAAGTAAATTCCGAATTTTTAATTAGGTAGAAAATAATTTTGAATTGCGTCAGGGCATGTGGACGTGTTTTGAAAAACGTCTGTGTGTGCTGACGTCTTTCAAAACAGAAGTGATTTTCCTGCTTTTATTCATTATTGACCCCTATTTTTTATGTTTTTATTTGCAGGGAGTGATGAGGGCAAGAATCTCATGGGACCTAGTGATAGGTGCCTATAGGGGTCTCCCGGATTTCCAGAAGGCGCGCCTGCGCCGGATGGGGTTCGGCGAGGTACTAGACATCGAGCCATTTTGGCTTGATTTGGTCCTCCTGCAGGTGCTGCGGGAGAGGTGGCATGCGGAAAGCCGTGCTTTCCTAATGCCGTGGGGGCATATGGTCCCCACCCTAGAGGATGTGGCAAGGATTACTGGCCTCATGGTAGAGGGCCGACCTGTGAGTGGGGTTACTTACCCCAACTATCAGGGATTAGCAGAGGCTCTATTAGGGATAGAGGTGTCCAGCCTAGGCAGAGAGTCTAGGATGGTCCCTAGGGTGGAGGTAGATGCTGCTCTAGGTTTAGATGAGCCCCGGCGTCGGTCTGACGAGACCCGGGAGGAGTTTAGGGATAGGCTAGCAGAGTCATCCTCCCTTGTATACTGTAGTGACCCTAGTCAGAGGGAGGAGGTAGATAGGCAGCTTAGAGTCTTTCTAGTTTTCTTCTTTGGTCGGTTGCTCTTCGGTACGAAGGGCGACCACATCCACTGTAGATTCCTTTACTTACTAGATGACTTAGAGAGCTTAGGGGAGTATGCCTGGGGTGCGGCCCTTCTGGCCCACCTCTTTGCCGATTTGTCCGCGGTCACGCCGGACCGTGAGACCACTATCAGCGGATTCTCGTCGTTTCTTCAGGTATTAAATTGTTTTGTTATTTATTCATGATATGCAATATGATATGATGCTTTTTCTAACCTATATGTTCATGAATGCAGGTGTGGAGTTACTATTACTTCCCGCTAGGCAAAGCGCGGATTGCGAGGCCCAGTGCCGTCCCATTGGCCTGCCGTTGGCAGCCGATCGTGGACACGGCTCCACAGCACCACCAGTTGACGGCCCTTCGCCGTCAGTTCTTGGACTACCCCGAGCTATTGGTAAGTTTTTAACTTGTTCAATTTTATTAAATGCAATTTTTTTATTCATTAAATGCAAGTTATTTATGAATGCATCTAACCTATATGCAGGTGATCTGGCGCCCGTACCTTGGTATGGGCGAGGAGGGTCAGCCGTGGGTGACGGCTGGCAGGAGGAGGTTCGGCAGGCAGATGTGCGTGCATTGCCTCAACGAAATCGAGCCCCTCCGCCTCCGGCTCGTGATGAGGACGCTGGGCCTCCACCAGGAATGGATTGATGAAGAGGTCCCGGAGGGCGTTGGAAGGAGCATGAGGGGCAAGCAAGCCCTCACAGATTGGCGTGCCAAGTTCCCGGAGCAGTACGAGGACTGGCACCGCCGAGGCGTACGAGTGGAGTCCCGTGCGGAGAGTAGCGAGGGCTACCTCCAGCAGTATCGGGCCCACTACGCCGATCAGCTTCGGCTCCTCCAACCACTCGATGTAAGTATGCTTTCATGCGTCTTTAATTTTATTATTATCTTGATTTATATTTGGTGAATGAATGTATGTATGTGTGATATGCAGGATGCGCGTGACGCGGTCATCATCGACCTCCGGGCCCGCCTACATGATGCGGAGGCCCAGCTAGAACAAGTTCAGAAGGAATTGTTCGATCTGGTATGTATGCATGAATATGAGTGCATGTTTTAATTAATTGTTTTGGCGATTAATCACTAACAGTTGTCTTTCGGTGCAGCGAGCCGTCTACACCCAGGCGGCTCCCCCTTCCTTCGGAGCTTCATCATCCTCTTCGTCTGCTGCGCACAAGGCTGCTCTAGCTGACCTCCAGAGCCAGCTCGCCTCTGCTATCCACCGGGCTTCTCTTGCGGAGGAGGATCGCGCTGCTCGGGTAAGTTCTTTCCCTTTTAATTTCTGAACTTGATTTTGATTACTTGATCGCCTTGGGCTAATAAAATCTTCCCTTCAGGTTGCTGAGCTTCAGGAAGCCCTTCAGAGGGCTGAAGCTGAGCTGGCTGCTCGGGCTGAGACTGATGCTGCGCGGATCCGCGCTTTGGAGGAGCAGGTGGCCCGTCTCTCCACTGGAGATCTTCCTCGAGAGTTTGCACACCTCCAGTCTCGACTGGGGTTCATTAACGAGGAGCGAGAGCGGGAGAGGCAGGAGCGGCAGAAGATGGATTCAGAGATGGCCTCCCTCCGAGTTCAGTTAGGGATTGCTGAGCACGAGCGCCGGAGTGTGGAGGAGAGGTACAGGCGTGCTCGACAGCGTGCGCAGGAGCGCGGTTTGACAAGTGCTTTTACTACCAGCGCTGCCGTGTCTTCCGGCCAGGCAGGGTCGAGCACGATGGGGCCACCTCCATCTCCCAGTCGAGGACCAGCACCGGACACGCCTGACGAGGCCCAGAGCCAGTTGGATGAGGGCGGAGGGGAGAGCCAGCCTTGAGGGCTTATGTATCTTCTTTTCTTTTCATGTACAAAAACACCTTTTGATGATATACATGAAATTTTTGGGCTCCAATCTTGTGTTCCTGTGCTTGTCTTGTATCATGCACAACACTCAACAAACAGGTTAAGTATCTATTTAGGCTTAGCCCCTTGCCTGACCAAATACATGGTCAATCAATCTTTTCCTTCAATAAATGATCAAGGGGCATGGCCTTTATTAACAAAGGTAATGAGAATAATCAAACTTAAGCAAAATGCAACATACAAGCAAACAGATGCTTACTGAAAATAAAAGGAATGAGACACACCAAGTGCAACAAGCAAATGCTAATTGAAATATTTTTTGTTGTTTTGAAATATTCATTTTTGTTTGGGGTTTGAAATATATGCTTTTTTTTTAATTTTGACGCATATGTATTTTTTTGAATTTTTGGCTTTTTGACATATGTATTTTTTTTGGGATTTTGGCATATGTATTTTTTTTGGGATTTTTGACATATGTATTTTTTTAGATTTTTGACATATGTATTTTTTTGGATTTTTGACTAAAAGATCAGCATGGTACTCAGATCAAAAGATCATATTCATTTATTAACTTAATTTCCAAATTGTTCTTTAACAACTTAACTTAAAACCATCGTGTTTGAACTTGTGTTTCCATTCGTGATCCCATTTGATGATTTGACCCTTAGTCAATCTAAGCCATTCCTTAAGTTTGGAGTACAGCTCTTTAGAAAGAAAGGAAGAATAAGTTTAGAAAGCCCATGAGAAGGTTCCGGAGACTTAAAAAGATGTTCCTTTCTTACCCTAATATCCGTTGGGGTTCGGTCATTTTCTTTCCGGGGTATTTATCGACCTTGCGTTCCTTTTCATTTCATTTCATGGCCTTGATGTAACGTTTGTAATGTAATGGCCTTTTGATTTGACATTTTGAATTTTGCCTTTTGCTTTTGTTTTTCTATTCTTTTCTTTGCTTTGGAACGGATCTCCCCCTTCTTCTTTTTTTTATGACGGCCTCCTACTAAGATGGCGGGTATTCTTGGTAATCTATTCTAAGTCTCGTTCCGACATCATGGGCCGAGTATAAAACATAATTTTGCTTTAAAATGAATGATTTGTACTTTACACTTTTAGTCAAGCTTTCGATATTCTTTAGGACTTGGCATCTCTTGTTACTCACGAATCAAACGTGTCAGTGTGTGTAGTAATGGGCTTTGAAGTTAAGTTATTCAGACTGATAAGGAAATTTGAGTTTATAAATTTTCTGATTCCACTGGTCTTTGTACCATACTGATCGACTCTTTAACCTAAGGGTAGTATTTCTTAAGATGTAAACCATTCCAGGGATGTTTTAGCTCTTCTCCTTCTGCATTAACAAGACGATAAGCATTACCAGGAAAAGCGTGCGATACAACATAAGGTCCTTCCCAGTTGGGTTGGAGCTTAGAACGCGGACCACCAGGTTTTACAAAAATTCTTTTGACGACCATTTCACCGACTTTGAACTTACGTTCAATGACTTTCTTTTGATAAAAACGTGCTAGTCTGTTTTGATAAACTTTTGCATGATTAGCGGCTGACCATCTTTTCTCGTCTAAAAGTTCCAATTGAGCAAGGAGTGCTGAACGATGTTCATCAATGGAGAATTCCTTATTCAATTGTACTCTTAATGACGGTATGAGGATCTCATATGGAACTACCGCCTCCATTCCAAATGTTAAGGAATAAGGAGTTTGCCCAGTGGGCGTGCGGATTGAAGTTCGGTAGGCCCATAGAGCCTCAACCAATTTTTCTGGCCAGTCTGCGAATTTATTAGATTTGCACGTCTTTTTAATGATTTTTATCAAAGTCTTATTTGTTGCCTCTGCTTGGCCATTGCCTTGCGGATAATAAGGAGACGAATGATGCAATGCAATTCTGTACCTGTTACAGAGGTCCTTCAATTCTTGTGACACGAACTGCGGTCCGTTGTCGGTGACGATGGTGCTTGGAATTCCAAATCGGGTGATGATGTTCTTCGTGATGAACTTGCAGACGGTTGATGCTTTGATCTCTACGTATGCTTCAGCTTCTGCCCACTTGGTGAAGTATTCCGTTGCCGTGAGAATGAAAGATTTTTGCTTGATGCCGGAATCTGGATTGCCAAGGGGTCCAATAATGTCGAAAGCCCACATGGAGAAAGGCCATGGGGAGGAAACAGGATGGAGTGAAGATGCAGGAGAATGAATTTTGTCGGCGTGAAGTTGACACATAGCAAACCTACGGACATATCCTATACAGTCTTCTTCCATGGTTGGCCAATAAAATTCTTGTCTAAGGATCTTCTTTGCTAGCATCTGTCCATTGACATGGCCACCACAAATTCCACTATGAGCTCCTTCCATAACCTTCCAAAGCTCATCTTCGTCTAGACATCTCAGAAGAACTCCATCAAAACCTCTCTTATACAATGCTCCCCCAACTATGGTGTATCGTTGAGCAACTCTCCTGATAGCTCTCTTCTCCTCAGTTGTAGCTTCCTCGGGATACGATTGATCTTCACAGTATTTTGCAATTTCATAGTACCATGGCTTCTGTTCATCATCCATCTCTTCTAACAGCTCCATTAACATGATTTCTCTCTTTTCAATGATATCTCCGTATCTGACTTTCTTCAGCAATTTCTCTTTAGTTCTAAGGAATGAAGGGTCTTTCACGGCGGGTGAAAGACGCCTATGAATTATGATTGATTCGGATTGCTTGCTGATTGGAAAATCAAGAGAAGATACAAGTGAAGCTAGAACGTCAGCTAAGATGTTCTGATTCCTAGGGACATGGACAAAGATCAATTTCGTGAAAAGCTTTGAGTAAGCAGAAGTAAGTTCTTGATAAGGCTTGAGCTTAGGATCAAGAGTTCGATACTTGGTCAGCACTTGGCGAAGAATCAGTTGGCTATCACCCACAATCCTGAGTTTAGTGGCACCATGAAAATGAGCAGCCTCGAGACCAGCAAGGAGTGCCTCGTATTCAGCTATATTGTTAGTGACTGAAAAATCAAGCTGAAAGGCTTGTGGAATGGTGATACCTTCAGGTGATAACAGAACGATACCGATCCCCTTTCCATGATAATTCAGAGCTCCGTCAAAATGCAGAGTCCACATATCATCTCTGATTTGATTTACGGACATCAGTTCCTCATCCGGAAACTCTGATCGCACTGGATCAAATCGAGGAAGGGGATGATGAGCGAGATGTTCTGCTATGACATAGCCCTTGATCACTTTCTGCTGAATATAAGTGATATCGAATTGAGATAGAAAGCTTTGCCATCGCGCTAACCTATCAGTAAGAACAGATTTCTCCAGAAGGAATTTGATCGGATTCATCCTAGCGATGAGATGGACTTCATGGGCCAGAAAACAATGCTTCAATTTCTGCACAACCCAGACCAATGCTGCACATGTTTTCTCCATCGCCGTATATCTCTGTTCAGCGGGGTTGAGAAGTTTAGAGAGATAGTAGGCTGCCTTCTCTTTTCCTTCTTCATCCTCTTGTGCTAAGACAGCCCCCACTGCATCATCCAGGACTGAAATGTAAAGTATCAATGGTTTGCCTGGAGATGGTGGTCTCAAAACAGGAGGACTTGCTAAATAGTTCTTTAATCCATCGAATGCCTCCTGACACTTATCGTCTCAATCGAATTTGACTCCCGGCTTGGTAAGCTCGTAAAACGGCTTACACCTTTGTGAGTGCTGGGAGACAAAGCGGCGAATAAATTGTAACCTCCCGATTAATCCTCTCAATTCCTTCAAATTTTTGGGAGGTGGCATTTCTCTGATAGCCTTCGCCTTATTGGGATCGATCTCAATTTCCCGTTTGCTGACAATAAATCCAAGTAATTTCCCTGAAGATACCCCGAATACACATTTCTTGGGGTTCATCTTTAACTGATACTCTCTCGATCTCTCTAATACCCTTGCCAAAACTTTGGCGTGCTCAGCCTTTGTCTTCGATTTAACCAATAAATCATCCACATACACTTCCAGATCTATGTGCATCATGTCATGAAATATTGCCATCATAGCCTTCTGATAAGTGGCTCCAGCATTCTTTAATCCAAATGGCATGACGACATAACAGTATGTTCCCCAAGGTGTAGTGAATGACGTTTTTTCTTGATCTTCTTCTGCCAGCTTAATCTGATTGTATCCTGAAAATCCGTCCATAAACGATAAGGTCTCATAGCCAGTAGTATTATCAATGAGTACATCAATATGAGGCAATGGAAAATCATCTTTAGGACATGCCCGGTTCAAATCGCGGAAGTCAATGCAAATTCTGACCTTCCCGTCCTTCTTCATAACCGGGACTATGTTGGCCACCCATTGTGGATAAAGGACAACTCTAATAAATTTGGCTTTATGCAATTTGTCAACCTCTTCCTTCATCTTTAGAGCCATTTGTGGGTGGAATCGCCTTAATTTCTGCTTGACAGGGCTAGCTCCTTCCTTTAATGTCAACCTGTGTTCAACTAAAGATGAGTCTAACCCTGGCATATTTTCATAACTCGAGGAGAAAGTGTCCTTATAGTCCTTAAGTACTTGTACCATTGCCTTCTCATCCTCTGTAGAAAGATTTTTGCTGACGAGGACAACCTTAGGTTCGTCTTCAGTCCCTAAATTGATTTCTTTAGTGGGCTCTTCTACGGCAGCTGAGGGTTTATCGAATCTCTTCACTCCACTGGCATATGCCTCAGCTGCGTCCTCGTCATCTTCCTCATCTTCAACAATGGGGTCCTTTTCATGGACTAACTCATATACCCCATACCCATCATTGACTGACTCATCATTCATACAGTTTTCTGGCATCTGAATTGGATTTTCTAAAAACTGAGGGATTAAAGAGCAAGAAAAATATCTATCAGCTAAATCCTGGAGGTATCTATCTGGAATTCGCCTACCCTTAGGCTTCCTAGACTTCCTAACCTGACTAACCTGCCTAAAACTAGACTGCCTAACTTCACTAAACTCCCTATTATAACCTAATGAAGATGAAGTAGGATGGAAATCCTGGGATACAAGTGGAAATACAAGAGAATCCTCCCGAAGGGAGGGACAAAGTAGATCTAAGAGAGAATCTTGACCGAAGGACCCGCGCGACGGGGTGCGATCGGACAAGTAAGATGTTTCCTCGATAAGGATCTGAGAAGAATTTGTTGTAAAATTGGTGTTTTTTTTTGGATATCAGAGGAATTAAACATGAAACAGGAATGGATACAAATAGAAGGAGAATCAGATGGAGGAAGTGGCACCAAGGCCAGAGGATTAGGGGGATCATATAGCAATATGTCCCAGATCAAATCATACATCCTCTCTAGATCGAGAGGAGGTTGTGGAATAAGGTCCCGAGGGGACAAGGTAATCATAACGGGCGGAGCCCGTGGAATATCTTCAATAACGACCCGCGACCAAGTCGGGGTCAAGAGCAGTGTGCGAAACAAAGTATGGAGCATGAAGACATGGGAAGGATATGTCCCCCTCCAGAGCAGATCTGTAGTATAACCAACTTCATATGGGTCATCTGGCTCCCCTTCGTCGGTTTCTTCAGACAGTAATATCCGCTTATCAAAGATGGCACCAGGGCTCTCAATCAGCTCATCAATCTGCGGCGGCCACTTGGGTTCTGCAGGATCTAGGAACAATCTGTTCAGTGCAATGTAAAGGTCTCTCAGATCGAACCACCTGTACCATTCGCATTCAGGATCATGAAATTTTCTCCTTTTCATAGGCCGCAAAGCCTCCAAGGATTGGTACGTAAGTAGTTCTGAACAATGCCTGGCCAAGTCCCTCCCATATATGTCATGGAAGTCAAAACACGAAGTAATGACCACCGTGTTGTCGTGGCTAAGTATGGGCCCTTTTACAAAGTGTGTATACAGGGTCCATGTTAGGGGATCTCGGCCTTCCTTGGGTGGTGTAGACATTGTCTCCCAGATTTTCTGACCTTCTTTAATCTCTGCTTGCTGAACCAGATCTTGTTTAAGTTTTCTTGGCCTGTAGCCCAGACCACTTCCAGGTGCTGCTCGATGATCTTTAACAGGAGTGGTCCTGCCTTGCAACTGTGTGCCCAGACCTCTCCCAGGCTCGTAGCCGTTCTTCATCATAATTCTCCATCCTGGGGTACTCATACACTTCCCCCTTTTTATGGCATCTAACTGGTATGGAGAAATAGTGGCGGCTTTTAGAGGATCAGCCACTGGATGGTAGACCTGTAATACCGACAGAAAAGGTTGTCGGCCAGGTAAAGCAGCAGATTTAATATTCAAGGTATGAGCAGCAACAAGGATCGGCATGCTCGTCACTTTAATAATTCGTCATTTGAAAGGGAATTTGAGGCATTGATGATTCGTAGAGGGAATCGCCTCAAGAGTTTTAATATAAGGACGACCCAAAATGGCATTTATAGAAGGGTCGATTTCTAGGATGTGAAATTCGACCTCTGCATGACTTACAGGGCCTAGCTCCACTTCAAATAAACCATTCCCAGAGGGGAACGGGTAGAATTGTCATATGCTGTCACAGAGATGGGGCTAGGCAGCCATTTTTCTTTGGGCACACCGCACAGCTCCAGGGTCTTCGGAGGTAAAACATTGATCGAGGCCCCTGTGTCAACCAGGCATGCATCCACGGCCTTCTTGCAGATGTTGACCGTGATGCTCAGAGCCATGCTTCTGGCTGCTGGCGATGCTAGTTCCGATGTGTGAAATGTGATGGAGGGCTGATCCCCCTGAGGAACTAGTAGTACTGCAATTTTTTCTACCGGCACGTCCTCATTGACCATCACCTTCTGTAGATATTCCATTAAGGCTTCTTGGTGAATCTTGGACCTTTTGATCAATTCAAGTACAGTGATCCGTGCCGGTGTTCTGTCCAGATGTTTCAACAAGTCATATTGAGTGCCTGGTGCACTCTCTTCATTATGGGCTTCCTCAGTCGGCTGCGATGGGCCGTCTCTAACTGTGGACTGAGGAAAGACTTTGTTGAAAATTCTTCCACTTCGGAGCGCATGTTCCTCGACCGTGGAGGATCCGGGTGACACCTTAAGTACCGCAGGGTTGGATGGTGCGGATGATGTAGAGGGTTGGTATGTAGGTGATGGCGTAGGGTTAGGTGGTGATGGCGAGGTGCGGATTAGAGGCCTAGATGGTTGGACGGTGGATGGGTAAGTGGTTGGTGAAGTGGGGAATAATGGCACGCGTAATAGCGGTCTGGATGGTAAGGGGGGATCTGGGTAGGTGGCAGTGGTAGTGGGTGAAGTAGGGAATGGAACGCGGAGTAATGGCCTAGATGGTAGAAGGGGCGCGTGATTGGTTTGCGGGGGGTTATATGATGGAGGCGTAGGAGTGCGGGGCGTGATGGGCTTAAGGAAGGCGGGTAGTGGTAATGGGTTATTGGGTGTGGGTGAGTGATATGTGGGTGTTGGTAGAGGGGTGATGGTAATGGGTTGTGGCCTAGGTATGTGGATGGTGCGGCGCGGTGGTCGTTCTGCGGTACTTGGAATATGGCCCGTTGAATAAAGAGAGGAAGAGTCCTCTATCCTCCACTGTTGCCCACGACCAGCCTCAGACTGGCTGTTCGTCAGAATGGGAGCAACTTGGTTTTGGTTCTGGTGCTCCGGGAGTGGATTATGCACTATGCCCATATTGGGTGGTGGCGCTGCTTGTGCTGGTGGTCTTACTTGCTGCTGCTGCTACTGCTGTGGTGGTCTTCTCGCCTTCAGGGCTGATATATACTTTTTCATCTCCTCCCAGTCTATGCCGCCTTGCTCGTTGAGATCATGAATATAATCTCTGAACTGGAAGCAGGTGTTGATGGTATGCCCAGGTTGCCTATGGAAATAGCAATACTTGGACGTGTCGGCATTTTGAGGCCAGACGGCCTTTTCCCTTGGCAAAACTAAGGCATTAGCTGCCATTAGAGCGCTGAAGATATCTGCCAAGGATTCTGGGAGGGTCGAGTATTCTGCCCTTTTCGGGCCTGGAGGTCTTCTCTGCTGATTATAGTCAGCAGGAGGAGGGACATTATGGTATGCCGGCGGTGCGCACGGCTGATATTGCTGCTGTTGCTGTTGCTGATATTGCTGTTGTTGGGGCTGCTGGTACTGCTGTTGTTGGGGCTGATTCGGCTGCTGGGGCCGCTGATACTGTTGCTGATAATGGGGGTTCTGCTGCTGCCTGTACCCCTGCTGGTTTGGCTGCAGTGGCCTCTGGTACTGCTGTTGGTTCCTCACGAACTGGGGCGAGTTATTGTTCATGCTACTAACTTGCTCGTGAGAGAGCGTGCCCTCAGTAGTCGGACCTGTGCTGGGAGAGTTTGGCACTGCAGGCTTCCGGGGTGGAGGTCTGCTAGGTCTGTGAGGATCAAAGACGCTAGAGAACGTAGCGTCCTTGAAGGCATTTTGGCAGTACCGTGCTCTTTCATAGAGCTCTGCCATGTTGGTCAGATTGTTCAAGGAGAGGACTATCCAGAATTGGGGCGTGACGTTGGAAATTAACATCTTCACTTGCTCGGACTCGGACAAGTGATCTTTCACCTTTTCAGCCAGGCCCCGCCACCTGTCGGCAAAACTGACAAACTCTTCATCAGGTTTCATCTTTTCTGCAATGAGGTCAGTGATGGACAAGGAGGGTGCAACTCTATCCTGGTATCGTTGGATAAATTTACGAGAGACGATACCGTAATCCTCTACTTCGGAGGGTTCCAAGGAAAAGAACCACTCGAGGGCTGGTCCCTCTAGAGATCTCCTGAACAAAAAGGCCAACGACCTCTTATCGTTCTACCAGAAAGACGATTCATACATAAACTCCTTCAAATGTGTGAAGGGGTTACCAGTACCGTTGTACTTCCGGTACACTGGCATCTCAGAGGGTGGTAGGTGGAATACCGGCAGGCTCGACAAATTGATCTCTGGCGCAGCTTTAACCCCCATCATCTTCTGGAGGTTGTTAAACTGCTCATCCATGCGCTCCATCTTGGCCAGCAACGCTTGCGTGGTCAGATCTGCCTGGGGAGGAGGAGGAGGTGGAGGTACTTGATAGGCCTGCTGCCTAGAGTACGTTGGACAGGGGGGACAATAAAGGGGAGGTCCGGCAGAGCTTCCGCCATATCCGAGGGCATTTTGATAAACAGGCGTTTGCGGTCTAGCCGGTTGCCTAGAGGATGAAAGCTGCGGCCCAGCTGGCATAGAAGTGACATGAAGGCCTTCCATGGCCTGATGGATGTAAGGAGGGTGAAGAGGAGGTTGTTGAGTAACAACAGGGGGGGCCACAGGGTTCGGCTCAGCAGGCTGCACGGGTGCCTTCCCCTTCAGAATAGACTGGATCGCCTCGAACTGCTGAGGGTCCAGTCGGGAGGCAAGAACTCCCAAAGCGTTGACGAGATCCGAAGGATCAGAGGATGAGGGGTCATCCTAATTCATGTCCCCCTCAAGATCGGGATTAGGAACCGCATATTCATGCGGGGGAAGATCAGGATATCGATCATGGGGATGAAAGAGAGGTGTCCGAACGTTCCCATCATGTCGAAGCAGTTACGGGAGGCATCAGCATCTCTCCCGCTCTCATAGTTGTAATCAGAATCCCAAGGGGCATTAGCATCTCCCTCGTAATTGACCATGGCGTCTGGAGCCACACTCAAGTCCCTACCTGATCGCAGCAGCATGATGTTAGATTCCCTTTTTTTCAAAGATTTGACAAACAAGTTGCACAGAGATTAATCAAACAAGTGGATGTTTAACGTGATTTTAAGGTTTCTTGTTGAGTTATTTGAATTGGATTAAACCACAAATTCGCTCAAGGAAAGGATCTTAGTTTCAGTTCAATTTCCACCGTTATTCTCTAGGGCTTTCTCTCACAACGCTTTTGGAATCTAGCCGGGACTTCAATTGGTACAACCAGCCCGATGATCAAGGAGGAATACCTTGATTTTGGGGACTTATGGAGGCCTTAACGTCAACTTCTCTAGTCTGATCTAGGGACCAACCCAATCTGAGAGAGTTGCTGACGTCAAGTAGTGTGTTCCTAAGAAAAGGAGGGTATTCGCCTCAATGCGTATGTCCTACGGCCTGGATGGCCTCTAATGCTTAATAATAATGGGTAGCTAGCACTCAAGCCACAAAATTCTGAGAACTGAAAAATAACTAAGAAACTGTCTGAATCGCGTCGATGGTAATCGACGCTATTCAAAACAGAACCTTAATTTTTTCGCAGAAACAGATGCAGACAGCAGAGAAAATATGAAGACTGAAAGGCGTCTGGGTGTATTGACGCGGTTTGAAACGCGTCAGTGCTCCTGGACGCTTTTCAGTTCGCAGAAACAGTTTTGCAGGAAGATTTTCTGGGTTGAATCCTCCTCAAACAGGATAAAAAGCAGTAAACAATCAATTCATGCAGATTTTTTTTAGTTCCAGATTTTAACAGGATGATTTACTAACTAGACAACTAGAAAATCAATCAATCACACATCATTTTTATCACAAAAACAGCTTTTTAAACTAATCAAGGGGAGGGCAAGATCTTGCCACTGGGGTGTGCACGTGGTGCACGAGGGAAATTAATTAAACTAAAACACTCACCAATTGGTGAGGACGTGTCGAGAGACACAAATGGTGCACCGTGGGTGCCCGATTGATGATAGCAAGAACAAAAAAACTAAAAGATGGCGAGACCAAGTCCCACCGTGATCGCCAAAAAAGTTGTGAATGCTTTAAAATGCTCGTGTGATTAACATGAAAAATCTAGATTGTTTAGTGCAAAATAAACCTATTAAAAATAGCAACTAAGTGCAGTGATCGCCAGAAACTTTTGACTTAAAAGTTTCAAAAGAGGGTATGGATCGCCTACCTGTTTGAACGCGGAAGATATTGAGTCCTTGATTCCCCTCCTTCAGCCGGCTGAAGAAAGAGAGCCATTTTCGTTCTTTGTTCTTGCTGTTGAGTTTGAGGTTGAGGATCGTCCAGAAATCCTTTTGATTTTGATTGTTTTCCCCTTTGATTCTCTTGTTGTTGTTGAGTGCAGCAGAAATAGAAAGAAAAGAGATGAAGAAATAATGATGAGAACTTTAAACAAAAGCAGTATCTATTCTAATCATGATGTTAAACATGCAATTAAATAGCAAACTTACTTGTTAAATGGCTTTTGAAACCCCTTAATCAAATAGGTTTTGAAAAGAATGAATGTGGTGTGTGTTGCATGAAGTGAATGATGAAGAATATAGAACTAAATGAAATGAATGCAGAAATAAAAAGACTTATGCCCAATGGTTGAATTCTTGAATGGATGAAGAATCTTGAAAGGACACCGACTTCTGAAAATGGCAGCGCTTCGGCGTTCCGACGTTGTTGCTTCGATCTTCAACTCGCTCGAGATTACACTTAACTTTAATAGCGCTCAACTTTTTTAACTCTTCAAGATGTAAGGTATTTATAGACCTCTTCTGCGTTCGCGGATTAACATAGAAAAACTTCGGATTTATCTATCTTAACTGACAGATAAATACTGATTAATTCATCTTTATCTGTAATTATCTAAAACGCGTCCACCATGGCTGACGCCTTTCAGATTAATTTAAGATAAAGATAAATATTCGGGAAACTTATCTTTATCTTTATTAGCTAAAACACGTCTACATGTGCAGACGTCTTTTACACTAATTAAGATAAGGATAAACATCCGGAAGAGAAGTAGAAATAACCTAGGAAACCTAAAACGCGTCAGCACTAACAGACGCCTTTTAGCTAATTAATCAATTGATTAAAATTCAAATTTAAACGTTAAAATAAGAATAAACTCTAAATGGCGTCTACATAGGTCGACGTCTTTTAGCATTCTTCATATTTTAACAGAAATTCGAGCTAAAATCAATTCAATTAATTAACTTAAACATGTCTGTTAAACCCGACACTTAAAAAGATCAATAAAAATTAATCAATGGTTAAATATCAGACCATTATGAGGCATTATTATATGATATGAAATTTACTCGAAATGACGTCAAAATTAGCGTGTCTACACCTAACAGTAAGGACAGATTTCTCAAGAAGAAACTTAATCGGATTCATTCTAACGATAAGATGGACTTCATGGACTAGAAAGTAATGCTTCAATTTCTGAACCACCGAGACCAATGTTGTACATGTTTTCTCCATCGCCGTATATCTCTGTTCAGCGGGGTTGAGAAGTTTAGAGAGATAGTAGGCTGCCATCTCATTTCCTTCTTCATCCTCTTGTGCTAGGACAGCCCCCACCGCATCATCCAGAACATAAATGTATAGTATCAATGGTTTGCCTGGAGATGGTGGTCTCAAAACAGGAGGACTTGCCAAATAATTCTTCAATCCATCGAATGCCTCCTGACACTTATCGTCCCAATCGAATTTGACTCCTCGTTTGGTAAGCTCGTAGAACGGCTTACACCTTTGTGAGTGTTGAGAGACAAAACGGCGAATAAATTGCAACCTTCCGATCAATACTCCTAACTCTTTCAAGTTCTTGGGAGGTGGCATCTCTCTAATAGCCTTCGCCTTGTTGGGATCAATCTCAATTCCCCGTTTACTGGCAATGAATCCAAGTAATTTTCGTGAGGATACCCCGAATACACATTTCTTGGGGTTCATTTTTAACTGATATTCTCTTGATCTTTCTAATACTCTTGCCAAAACTTTGGCATGTTCAGCCTTAGTCTTAGATTTCACCAACAAGTAATCCACATACACTTCTAGATCGATATGCATCATGTCATGAAATATTGCCATCATAGCCCTCTGATAAGTGGCTCCAACATTCTTTAATCCAAATGGCATGACGACATAGCAATATTTTCCCCAAGGTGTAGTGATTGACGTCTTTTCCTAATCTTCTTATGTTAATTTGATCTGATTATATCCTGAAAATCCATCCATAAATGATAAAGTTTCATAGCCAGCAGTGTTATCGATGAGTACATCGATGTGAGGCAATAGAAAATCATCCTTAGGACATATCCGGTTCAAATCTCAGAAGTCAATACAGATCCTGACCTTCCCATCTTTCTTCATAACCGGTACTATGTTAGCCACCCATTGTGGATAAAGGACAACTCTAATGAATTTAACTTTATGTAATTTATCGACCTCTTCCTTTATCTTTAAAGCCATTTGTGGGTGGAATCGCCTTAACTTCTGTTTGACCGGGCTAGCTCCATCCTTTAATGTCAACCTGTGTTCCACTAGTGATGAGTCTAACCCCGGCATATCCTCATAACTCCAGGCGAAAGTGTCCTTATAATCCTTAAGAACTTGTATCATTGCCTTCTCATCCTCTTCAGAAAGATTCTTGCTAACGAGGACAACCTCAGGTTCGTCTTCAGTCCTTAGATTGATCTCTTTGGTGGGCTCTTCTACGGCAGCTGAGGGTTCATTGAATCTTTTTACTCCACTGGCATATGTCTCAGCCGCGTCCTCGTCATCTTCCTCATCTTCAACAATGGGGTCCTTTTCATATATCAATTCATAAACCCCATGTCCATCATTAGCTGACTCATCATCTATACAATCTTCTGGCATCTGAATAGGATTTTCTAAGAGCTAAGGGATCATAGAGCAAGAAAGGCATTTATCAGCTAAATCCTAGAGGTATCTATCTGGAATTTGTTTACCCTTAAATTTTCTAGACGTCCTAACCTGACTAACCTACCTAGAATTAGACTGCCTAACTTCGCTAGACTCCTTATCCTGACCTAATGAGGACAAAGCAAAATGAAAATTATAAGATACAGACGGAAATATAGGAGAATCCTCCCGAGGGGAGGGACAAAGTAGATCTAGAAGAGAATCTTGACCGAAAGACCCGCGTGATGGGGTACAATCGGACAAGTAGGAAGTTCCCTCAATGAGGATCTCAGAGAAATTTGTTGCCAAATTGGCATTTTTTTTTTGGAGAGAAGATGAGTTAATCATAAAACAAGAGTGAAGGTGAATAGGGGGAGAATGGGATGGAGGAAGCGGCACCAAGGCCAAAGGATTTGGGGGATCATACAGCAATATGTCCCAGATTAAATCATAAATCCTCTCTAGATCGAGAGGAGGTTGGGGAATGAAGTCCCATGGGGACAGGGTAATTATGATGGGCGAAGTCCGTGGAACATCTTTAGTAATGACCCGCGACCAAGTCGGAGTCAGAAGCAAAGTGCGGAACAAGGTATGAAGCGTGAAAATATTAGAAGGATAAGTCCCCCTCTAGAGAAGATCCGTGGTATAACCAGTTTCAAAGGGGTCATCTGGCTCCCCTTCATCTGTTTCCTCACACAGCAGTATTCTTTTATCAAAAATGGCACCAGGCCCTTCAATCAGTTCATCTATTTGTGGCGGCCACTTTGGTTCTGAAGGATCAAGAAACAGTCTATTCAGTGCAATATACAAATCCCTTAGATCAAACCATCTGTACCATTCACACTCAGGGTCTTGAAACTTCCTCCTTTTCATTGGCCGCAGAGCCTCCAAGGACTGGTACGTAAGCAACTCTGAACAATGTCTATCCAGGTCTCTTCCATAGTTGTCATGGAGGTCAAAACAAGAAATAATGACCACCGTGTTGTCATGACTGATCACGGGCCCCTTGACGAAATGTGTGTATAGGGTCCACGTTAAGGAGTCCCGACCTTCTTTGCATGGTGTAGTCATCGTCTCCCATATATTCTGGCCATCTTCATTTTCTTCTTGCTGAACGATATCGTGCCTCGCATTTCTTGGCCTATAGCCCAGGCCATTTCCAGGTATCCCTCGGTTATCCTTGACGAGAGCGGTTCTGCCTTGTAATTGTGTGCCCAGACCTTTGCCAGGTTGATAACCACTCTTCATCATTATTTTCCATCCAGGGGTACTCATGCACTTCCCCCTCTTTATGGCATTCAGTAGATAAGGAGTAAGAGTGGCGGCCTTTAAAGCATCAACCACCGCATAGTAGACCTGTAATACCGACAGAAAAGGTTGTCGGCCAGGTAAAGAAGTTGGCATGATATTCAAGGAATGAGCAGCAGCAAGGATTGGCATGCTTGTAACTTTAATGATTCGTCCTTTGTAGGGAAATTTGAGGCACTGATGATTCGTAGAGGGAATCGCCTCGAGGATTTTCATATAAGGACGACCCAAAATAGCATTCAAGGAAGGATCGATTTCCAAAATGTAAAATTCGACCTCGGCATGACATACAGGGCCTAACTCTACTTTCAAATAGACCATTCCCAGAGGGGAACGGGTGGAATTATCATATGCTGTCATAGAGATAGGGCTAGGCAGTCACTTTTCTTTGGGTATACCGCACAACTCAAGGGTCTTCGGGGGTAAAACATTAATTGAAGCCCTTGTGTCAACCAGGCATGCATCTACGGCCTTCTTACAGATATTGACCGTAATACTTAGAGCCATGCTCCTGGCTGCTGGTGGTGCTAGTTCCGAAGCATGAAATGAGATAGAGGGCTGATCCCCCTGAGGAACTAGTAGTGCAGTGATCTTCTCTACCGGCACGTCTTCGTTGACCATCACTTTCTGTAGATACTCCATCAGAGCCTCTTGATGGGTCTTCGATCTCTTTATCAATTCAAGTACAGAGATTCGTGCCGGTGTTCTATCAAGATGCTTCAACAGGTCATATTGAGTGCCTAGTGCACTCTCATCATTATGTGCTTCCTCCGACGGCTGTGATGGGCCGTCTCTGACTGTCGATTGAGGAAAGACCTTGTTGAAGATCCTCCCACTCCGGAGTGCACGTTCTTCAGTTGTGGAAGGGCCGGGTGATAACTTGAGCACCGCAGGGTTAGTGGATGGTGTGGAGGGTTGGTATATGGGTGATGGCACGGGGTTAGTTGGTGGTGGCATAGTATGGATGAGAGGCTTAGATGGTTGGATGGTGGAAGGGTAAGTGGTTGGTGCAGATGAAGTGGGGAATGGCATGCGGAGTAGGGGTTTAGATGGTAGTGGTAGTGGGTGATGTAGGGAATGGTACGCGGAGCAGTGATTTGGATGGCATGAGGGGTGCGTAATTAGTTTGTAGGGGGTTATTTAATGGAGGCGTAGCGGCTTGGGGGATAGTGGGTTTGAGGAACGTGGGCACTGGTGATGGGTTAATGGGTGCGGGCGAGTGATATGCGGGTGTTGGTATAGGTGTGATGGTAATGGGCTGTAGTCTAGGTATGTGGATGGCGCGGCGTGGTGGTTACTCTGTGGTGCTCGGAGTGTGGCCTGTTGAATAAATAGAGGAGGCATCCTCTATCTTCCACTATTGCCCTCGATTAGCCTCAGACCGGCTATTTGTCAAAATATGGGCAACTTGGTTCTGGTTCTGGTGCTCCGGGAGTGGGTTTTGCACTATACCCATATTTGGCGGCGCCACTGCCTGCACCGGTGCTCTTGGTTGTTGCTGTTGTTGCTGTTGTTGTGGTGGTCTTCTCGCCTTCAAAGCGGAGATGTACTTCTTAATTTCTTCCCAGTCGATGCCTCCCTACTCGTTGAGATCATGGATATAATCTCGAAATTGGAAGCAGGTGTTTATGGTGTGTCCAAGTTGTCTGTGGAAATAACAATACCTGGAAGTGTCGGCATTTTGAGGCCAAACTGCTTTTTCTCTTGGAAGAACCAAAGCATTGGCTGCCATCAAAGCACTGAAAATATCCGCTAAGGACTCCGGAAGAACTGGATATTCTGCCATGTTCGGGCCTGGAGGCTTCCTTTACTGGTTATAATCAGCAGGAGGAGGTACATTGTGGTAAGCCGGCGATGCGCACGGCTGGTACTACTGCTGTTGTGGGGGCTGATACTGTAATTGCCGTTGCGGCTGCTGCTGTGGCTGCTGTTGTGGTTGCTGGTTCGGCTGCTGAGGCCGCTGGTACTGAGGCTGCTGATACTGTGGATTCAACTGCTACTATCTGTAACCCTGCTGATTTGGCTGTTGTGGCCGCTGGTACTGTGGTTGCTGATTCCTCACAAATTGGGGTGGATTGTTATTCATGTTGCTAACCTTCTCATGGGAGAGCGTGCCCTCAGTGGTTGGACCTGTGCTAGGGGAATTGGGCATGGCAGGCTTCCGAGGTGGAGGCCTATTAGGTCGGTGAGGATCAAAGACGCTAGAGAATGTAGCATCCTTGAAAGCATTCTGACAATACTGCGCCCTTTTGTAGAGCTCTGCCATGCTGGTCAAGTTGTTCAAGGAGAGGACTAACTTAAACTGAGACGTAGCATTGGAAATTAACATCTTTACTTGCTCCGACTCAGACAGATGATCTTTCACTTTTTCTGCCATATCCCTCCATCTATCAGCAAAACTGACGAATTCCTTGTTGGGCTTCATCTTTTCTGCTATCAAGTCAGTAATGGACAGAGAGGGGGCAACTCTATCCTAGTATCGTTGAATGAATTTTTGTGATATGATACCGTAGTCCTCTACTTCAGCAGGTTCTAAAGAAAAGAACTATTCAAGGGCTGATCCCTCTAAGGATCTCCTGAACAAAAACACTAACGACCTCTTGTCGTTTTGCCAGAAAGATGATTCATACATAAACTCCTTCAAATGAGTGAAGGGGTTATCAGTACTGTTGTATTTTCGGTACACTGGTATCTCAGAGGGTGGCAGATGGAATACAGGCAGACTTGGCAGGTTAATCTCAGGTGCAGCTTTAACTCCCATCATCTTCTGAAGGTTGTTGAACTGTTCATCCATACGCTTCATCTTTGCCAGCAACGCTTGTGTTGTTGGATCAACCTAAGGAGGGGGAGGAGGTAGAGGTACATGATAGGCATGTTGCCTAAAGTACGTAGTGTAAGGAATCGTCTAGAACGCAGCGGAAAATTAAATCAATTCCTATGTATCGGCTGCTGGGATCGTAAAACGGACAATAAAATAAACGCGGGAAGAACGGTTCTTCACCTTTGCGGGGTTTCGAATCTCCCATGGATGATTCCGACTCGGTAATCGCGCACGCGCACGATCTCTAGAGGTATCCACACGAGCTCCCGCTGCAGACGCGTTTTCCTTCTCGACTTGAGTGCTCCGACCAAATCTCAAATCCACCATGCGCGGAAAGAGAAAGATCTACTCCAAGAGAGAGAGAAGGAGAGAGAGAGAGGAGATAGAGAATCTTGGGGTGTGAAATTCGTCCAACCTCTTTTACCCCTCCCCTTGTCTACGGACCTTCATTACGATAGTTAATTTGTAAGAACCATAAATGAAGAAATAATTGCCTTTATTAATAATCTGAACTAGAATGTACAATGATTGGCTTTGAGGCCACCCAATTCTATCATTCTCCCACTTGGACTATAGCCAATCACCCATGTGTCTAAGTCCCATAGACTTAAGGTGACGTTCTAAATTGTTTTGAGACAATGGCTTAGTCAAGGGATCTACTACATTATCTTCAGATGAGACTTTCTCAACTACTATATCTCCTCGGGCGATAATCTCACGAATCAGATGAAATCGTCTCAGAATGTGCTTTGACTTCTGATGTGATCTTGGCTCCTTCGCTTGAGCTATTGCTCCATTGTTGTCACACAATAATGGAACAGGATCTGAAATGCTTGGAACTACTCCAAGTGCAGAGATGAACTTCTTCATCCATACCGCCTCCTTGGCCGCTTCAGCTGTAGCAATGTATTCTGCTTCGGTCGTCGAATCTGCAGTTGTTTCTTGTTTGGAACTTTTCCAACTTACTGCACCTCCATTTAACATGAACACAAATCCAGACATGGATTTGCTATCATCCATATCCGACTGGAAACTCGAGTCAGTAAACCCTCGAAGTTCCAAGTCGTTTCCTCCATAGACGAGAAATAGATCCTTAGTCCTTCTTAAGTACCTAAGGATACATTTCACCGCCTTCCAGTGTTCTTCACCTGGATCAGTCTGATATCTACTAGTGACACTTAGTGGGTGTGCCACATCAGGCCTAGTACATAGCATTGCATACATGATAGATCCTATTGCCGAGGCATAAGGAACTCTATCCATGTATACTTTCTCTTCAGGTGTCTTGGGAGACATTCCTTTAGAGAGATAAATTCCATACCTCATTGGAACGAGACCTCTCTTGGAATTTTCCATGCCAAACCTTTTGACTATGGTATCTATGTACATAGATTGGGATAAGCCAAGCATCCTTTTGGACCTATCTCTATAGATCCTTATTCCCATAATATAGGATGCTTCTCCCAAATCTTTCATGGAGAAGTTTTTGGATAATCAAGTCTTTACTGATGACAACATTCCTACATCATTCCCAATTAGTAGAATGTCATCAACGTAAAGTACTAAAAAGGTAACTGCGCTCCCACTAGTCTTTTTGTATACACAAGGTTCATCTTCATTCTTAATGAAGTCATAAGATTTGATTGATTCATCAAATCTTAAGTTCCAAGTTCGGGATGCCTGCTTTAATCCATAAATGGATCTTTGCAGCTTGCATACTTTGTTTGAATGTTCTTTGGAAGTGAATCCTTCAAGTTGTATCATATACACCTCTTCTTGAAGGTTCCCGTTAAGGAATGTTGTTTTCACATCTATTTGCCATATTTCATAATCATAGAATGCAGCGATAGCAAGAAGTATTCTGATTGACTTAATTATAGCAACTGGAGAAAAGGTTTCGTCATAGTCAATGCCTTGCCTTTGATGATATCCTTTTGCTACCAGCCTTGCCTTGTATGTGTCAATCTGTCCATCTGCCCCGATCTTTCTTTTAAAGATCCATTTACTGCCAATAGGTACTATACCTTCTGGCAGATTAACCAAGTTCCAAACTTGGTTGGCATACATGGATTGAATTTCAGAATTCATTGCCTCTTGCCATTTCTCTGATTCTTGACTATTCATAGCTTCTAGGTAGCTTTGAGGATCATCATCCTCATTTAAGTGCACTTTTGGTTTGCCATCATCGATATGTCCAACATATCTTTCAGGCTGCTTAGGCACTCTACCTGATCTGCGAACCTTTTGTGTATCATCTTGAACAAGTTCTTGAGTCAATGGTTCAGTAGATGAACTAGTGTTGATTTGTGAGTCTAGAATTTCTTCCAGTTCTATCTTGCTCCCACTGTCTTCTTTTGAAAGATATTCTTTCTCTAAGAAGACAGCTCTTTTTGCGACAAACACCCTTTGATCGCTGGGCTGATAGAAATAATATCCAAAAGTCTCTTTTGGATATCCCACAAATCTACATTTTTCTGTCCTGGAATCTAGTTTGTCTGGATCATGTCTTTTGACATGTGCAGGACAACCCCAGACTCTAACATGCTTAAAGTCTGGTTTCTTTCCTTTCCATATCTCATATGGAGTGGAAGATACTGACTTACTGGGAACTTTGTTCAACAGATATGCAGCAGTCAACAGTGCATATCCCCATAAAGAGATTGGAAGTTTAGCATAACTCATCATTGATCGTACCATATCTAATAGAGTACGATTTCTCCTTTCCGATACACCATTTAATTGTAGTGTATAGGGAGGAGTCCACTGAGACAAAATACCATAATTCTTAAGATATTGTGTGAATTCTGTACTTAAGTATTCACCCCCTCGATCTGATAGAAGAGTTTTGATACTCTTTCCAGTCTGGTTCTCAACTTCATTTTTAAACTCTTTAAATTTCTCAAAGACTTCTGACTTATATTTCATTAAATATATGTAACCATATCTTGAGAAATCATCTGTAAATGAAACAAAGTATGAGTAACCACTCATAGCATGAGTGGACATTGGACCACATACATCACTATGTATTAGTTCCAATAAGTCCTTAGCTCTTTCTCCATGTCCTGAAAATGGAGCTTTGGTCATTTTTCCCATGAGACAAGCTTTACAAGTTGCAAATGATTCATAATCAAATGGATCAAGATATCCATTCTTTTGCAACCTAATGATCATGTTCTCATTTATATGACTTAGCCTACAATGCCATAGGTATGATTTATTCACATCCTTATCTATTTGTTCAAGAGATTTATTTATCAGACAAACATTATATGAAATATCAAGTAAATATAATCCATTCAATAAATATCCAGAAGCAAACAATTTGTCTCCTTGATAAATGGAACAACCTTTATTCTCAAGTTTCATAGAATATCCTTGTTTATCTAAACATGAAATAGATATGATATTCCTAATAATGGTCGGAACATAATAACAATCTATTAGTTCCAATGAGTCTCCTGACGGCATCTGAAGTCTTGCTGTCCCCACAGCTAACGCAACAACTTTTGCTCCATTCCCGAGTCTCAGATCCACGTCTCCGCGGTTCAATCTTCTTTTACTTGTTAACACCTGCAAGTTATTACAGATATGAGAAACACATCCAGTATCTAATACCCAAGATGTTGATTCTCTATAAGACAAGTTAAGATCGATCATGAGTATACCTGAAGCTTCACAAAGCTTCTCCTTTGCTTTTTCTGCTAGATAAATCTTGCAGTTTCTCTTCCAGTGACCTTCTTTATGGCAGTGGAAACACTGACCTTTATCATTGACTTTAGCTTTGTCCTTTTGAACCGCCGGTTTGCTTTTCACTAGCTTCTTAGGCTTACCTTTCTTAAAGGTCTGTCCAGCTTTTCTTTTCTTATTGGTCTTACCAACAAGCATTACATGTGGCTTGTCTTTCTGGATAGTGCCTTCTACTGTCTTCAACATGTTGAGCAGCTCAGCCAATGTAACTTCAATTTTGTTCATATTGAAGTTGATAATGAATTGTGAAAATGAATCTGGAAGGGACTGTAGGATTAAGTCGATGCTTAGGTCATTGTTCATAACAAAGCCAAGCACTGCAAGCCTCTCAATCCATTCTATCATCTTGAGCACATGAGTTTGCACAGATGTGCCCTCGCTCATTCTGGTCCTGAACAATTTCTTAGATATCTCATATCTTTCTGTTCTGGATTGTTCACCAAACAACTCTTGTAGGTGATTCAGAATGGACTTAGGTTCCATGTTATCATGTTGTCTTTGTAGTTCATTGTTCATTGAACCAAGTATATAACACTGGACTTTGACAGAGTTCTCCTTCCAGTTTTCAAACATCATTAATTCATTCTCGTTAGCATTTTCACCGGGTTGTACTGGATCTAGTTGATCCAGGACATAGGCTAGCTTTTCACACCTTAGGACAATCTTCAGGTTGCGTAACCAGTCAATGTAATTAGGTCCCGTGAGTTTGTTTGCATCAAGTATGCAACGAAGTGGGTTAGGTGACGACATAGTGACCTACAAGGAAATATAAAAATAAGCAGATAGTTCTTAAAATCAGATTTAGGACTTTTAATCTAGATTTAGGCTCCCACTATTTTTCGGCGATCTGTATGACCTTCTAATATACAGAACGGGAGATTCCGGTGATCTCCTAGTGGGGATCAGAATCCTTCGGACATCATGCATGTGATCTTGTAGTAGCACAACAAATCACATCAAGTCCCTTAGGCAGTCAACTCTTGACAATTGCAACATTTGCAATATCCGATCAATTTAACCCCTGAATCAGAATGACCTTGTAGTAGCACAACAAATCAAATGATTCAGTTAAGTTTATCCATCATTACTCATATAACATGAATTCATAGTGCAATCCTTGTGGTAGCACAACAAAACTACACTATTTGTCCATTTATCTTAATGACAACACATGTCATAGACCTAGATTAATTTCTAAATCAAATAAGACCTTGTGGTAGCACAACAAATCCATTTGAGATAAGAATTATCCTTAGATCTATAATGATGGTGGGTTACGTAGATTATTCTGAATATCTCACGTTTACAAATTAAATTTTAAAAGAGGAATTTTTGAGTTGATTTATAAAAATCGTGCTATCAATAGTATTTCGATTTGAAGTATCATAATACTTAATAGAAATATATATATGATAGCATAGACCACAAATATCACATATATGCAGAAAAATAAATAGGGATGATCATGGACTGCTAAAGCTACTATGGAATCATCGGAGCCAAACGATGATCCATAATAGAATCCTAATGTGCAAACAGCAACACCGGTTCCATTTGATGCGAGTCCTTCCTCCAGAGGTGTCTTCAGAAGATCCCGTCCTCTAAACTTAATCCGTAACATTTAAATATAAAATTTAGGACTCGCAGGTCCATAAATGTACATTTAAACAATAAGAAACCTTGATCTTATCAAGGGGAGTACAATCTTATAGGAAGATAGAGAGTACAAATGAATTAAAAGAGAGGAGGACACGCAGGTCCTATTTAAAATACCAAATGAAATATGCATCACATTCATTCACATCAATCATCACATGATAATACAAAGTCCATGATCATCCCACCATAAAACACATCACATGCATCATAATTATCACATAATTATTGTTGGTATTAAATTTTATAAATATAAAATTATAATACCAATAAGTTTTCGAAATAACATTTATTTCAATATTATCAATAATATTCAAAACATTATTGACTAATGAAATAACTAAACCATTCAGTTAATCTAAATTCTAATTCAAACATTTTAAACAGATAAATAAAATCAAGTTATGCATAAAGTGAGTTTAAAACAATTTTAAAATTAATTGATTTAATAGGGAAGTTAATTATCTAAAACAATTTTAAATAATTAACCAATACCCTATTATCAATAAAACCCTTTGCGTGAATTAACAGTTTAATAATCTGTTAATAATAATAAGAATAATTAATAACATTTATTAATTATCCCTATAAAATTTCTATTTTAAATTTTTTTTAAAATGGGCTAAAAAGGGTTTAAAATGGGCTAAAATGGGTTAAAGGGGGGGTTTTAAAGGGGTTCGGGTACCTTGCTGGGCCGGCCGGGTCCGGACCCGGTCCGGATCCGGCGCGGGTCAGCGGGTCTGGGCGGGCCGGCCCGCTGGCCCACGCACCGGTCGCCCCCGCTACCCGACTAGGGTTTCGGGGGGGGCGCCGCCTGGTTCGCTCCCCGACCGGCGGGGCAGGTCGCCGCCGGCCCGGCCAAGGGGCGGCGAGGCTCCGGCCGGCTCCTCCGGCACCGGTGCACGTTGTCGGCGATCTTCTGGACGTCCCCGTGCGCCGCCGGTCCTCCCTTCAAGCCAGTAAGCTGCAGGTTATCGCGATATCCAGGAGGTTTGCCCCCTCCCCCTTTGGCCCAGCTGATGGACGGCGGGGCTTCGGCCGGTCCTAACGGCGCCGGTGGACGTCTCCGGCGGCGCCGGTTCTTGTTGCCGACGTCCACAATTCCCTGCATGCCTCGGATCCTCTTACAAAGCCGGTTCTCAACGCGACTTGATCCACATGCCCGGGGAAAGAAGGGAAGGATGCAGTCAGCCGTCCCAGGTGTATGGGAAGCTTCTGTCATTGCCGGAGACCGCTGGTAGAACCAAGTAATCATCAGGAAGCCAGGGACCATCCCTGTACACATCTCTCGCTTCTGTTATCCCGCATGGCTGGGCTGCCGCTGGAACGAAAGATGGAGGCCACCGATGAAGGGAAATCTCCGGTTATCATCAGAGATAAATCTGGTCGAACCAGACTGCCATAGAAAACAGGGATCATCCCTGTGGCTCCCCAAAGATTATCGTGATAATCTCCTACCATTCGGAGCAACCCCAAGAAAGAACTTATTCAAATCCGGGATTATATCCCAACGATTTTAGACATTCCAAAAACGCTGGGAACGATTCCCTGATTTTAAATAATTTTTTAGCCCAAGAACATGTACAATACAGGTTCTTCACGCATAACGAGAAAAATCACGCATAACGATGCCGTTTTACGATCGAACCAGCAACCTGACTCTGATACCACTGTAAGGAATCGTCTAGAACGCAGCGGAAATTAAATCGATTCCTATGTATCGGCTGCTGGGATCGTAAAACGGACAATAAAAAAAACGCGGGAAGAACGGTTTTTCACCTTTGCGGGGTTTCGAATCTCCCGTGGATGATTCTGACTCGGTAATCGCGCACGCGCACGATCTCTAGAGGTATCCACACGAGCTCCCGCTGCAGACGCGTTTTCCTCTTCGACTTGAGTGCTCCGACCAGATCTCAAATCCACCATGCGCAGAAAGAGAAAGATCCACTCCAAGAGAGAGAAGGAGAGAGAGAGAGGAGATAGAGAATCTCGGGGTGTAAAATTCGTCCAACCTCTTTTACCCCTCCCCTTGGCCTCCTTATATAATAAATAAGGATAAGCACAAGGATTAATCCTCATGATTATCCAAGAGTTTGGCCTTAGATAAATCTCCATTAAATCTTCATGTTTATCCTGCGGCTTTTCATAAAAACCCAGATAAGCATGAAATTTAACATCTCTCACCGTCTGACGAGAACTCTTATGTGTGTGACCCTCTAGGCCCATATATCAGTCCGGTTTCAGGCCCATTAAACTTAGAACTAATTCTTAAGTTTAATATTTATTAATTAACATTTAAACATCATATGTTAAATGATTAATTTAATAAACAAGTGGATTATCATCTGATGATTAATTCACTTGGCCTTCTGATCATGAACAACACCAAACACTACCTCATGATCCCATAAGATATAAGGGATACAGTTCCCTTTATTTGAACATTTCCGTCTGCAGATACCGCACAGATAAAATCCTTCACTCATCCAATGTCCCAATAACGCAAGGGTATGGTTTTATAGTCAAACCCTCTATCGCATTATTTAGATGGATTCCAGTACTCAGTTAATTTCTAGAAAGACATCTCTTTCATTTGACCCTGGCCAGGGATTTCTGTGTACACATCCATAGGACATTCTCTCTTTAGTCTTATACCAAGAGTGACTGATCCGTTGTTGTTCACTCAATTACCTTCGCAAGCTTTCCACTGTATCTGAGAGACCGACTATCGTGGGCTTAATAGTTAAAGTCCACAAGTCAGAGAATCAAGACACAATGGTCTACAAACAATGTATCATTGGTGACTCAGGTCAAAGGACCAACTGTGCTACTGCAACGATTGAATTCCCTAGTTGACTAATAGGTATAATTACCATCCATGAATTCTTATTTGGGTCTGTTCAGTGAACTCATTCTCTAATGAGCACCCACAAGTTTATCTTAGTGTCACCACACGAGTGAATGTGAGATCATTCACCTTCATCACATGAGCAGATATAACTTGTGTCGATCTTATCGGATATTTAATGTCCATCTCAAATATCCTATGACCGAGAACTGTTTAAGACAACTGACTAAGGATATTAATC
Organism: Zantedeschia hybrid cultivar; assembly: GCA_030544215.1. Taxonomy (NCBI): domain Eukaryota; kingdom Viridiplantae; phylum Streptophyta; class Magnoliopsida; order Alismatales; family Araceae; genus Zantedeschia; species Zantedeschia hybrid cultivar. The sequence continues at coordinate 54,459,616 of JARZZO010000002.1, read as the reverse complement.
TCACTATCACAATCTTATCATGATTCAATATCCCATACATTTGTCTACGGACCTTCATTACGATAGTTAATTTGCAAGAACTATAATGAAGAAATAATTGTCTTTATTAATAATCTGAACTAGAATGTACAATGATTGGCTTTGAGGCCACCCAATTCTATCACGTAGGGCAAGGAGGACAATAGAGTTGAGGTCCGGCAGAGCTTCCGCCATGCCCGAGGGTATTTTGGTAAGTAGGCGTCAGCGGCCTGACCAGTTGCCTCGAAAAAGAAAGTTGTTGCCCAGCTAGCCGAGAAGTTGAGACCTGGAGGCCTTCCATGGCCTGGTGAATGAAGGAAGTATGACGAGGAGGTGGTTGAGGAATGACAGGGGGAGCCGCAGGGTTCGGCTCAGCAGACTGCATGGACGTCTTCCCCTTCAAAATAGACTGGATTGCCTCGAACTGTCAAGGATCCAGACGGGAGGCAAGAACTCTCAAAGCATTCACTAAATCCGAGGGATCGGAAGATGAGGGATCATTTGGGTTCATGTCCCCCTCGAAAATAGGATTAGGAATCGCATGTACATGCATAGGAAGATCAGAATATTGATCATGAGCACAAGGAAGAGGGGTTTGTTGATTTCCCTCGTATCGAACTGGACAAGAATGGGGATTACGGGGGGCATCAGCATCTTCCCCGCTTTCAAAGTGGTAATCAGACTCAAGAGGGGCATTAGTATCTCCCTCGTAGTTGACTATGGCATCTTGAGCCATGCTTAAATCCCTACCTGATCGAAGTAGCATGATATTAGATTTTTTTTCAAAGATTTGCAGACAAGTTGCACAGAAATTAAGCAAACAAGTGGATGTTTAACGTTATTTCAGGATTCCTTGTTGAGTTATTTGAATTCAATTAATCACAAATTCACTCAATAAGTAGGATCCTAGTTTCAGTTCAGTTTCCACCGTTATATTCTATGGCTTTCTCTCACAACGTTATGAAAATCTAACCAGGACTTCGATTGGTACAACCAGCCCGATGAACAAGGAGGAATACCTTGATTTTGGGGACTTACGGAGGTCTTTAACGTCAAGCACTCTAGTCTGATTGAGGGATCGACCCAATCAGAGAGAGTTGAAGACGTCAAGAAAGGTGTTCCTAAGAGAAGAGGAGGGTGTTAGCCCCAATGCGTATGACCTGTGGCCTGGGTGGCTTCTAATGCTTATTACATAATGTGTAATAGCAAATAGATCAGAAATCTGAAAACTTAAGAAAAAAACAAGAAACTGACTGAATCGCGTCGCTGTTTGTAGATGCTATTCAAAACATAAATTTATTTTTTTGCAGAAGCTCAGGCAGTAGACAACAGAGAAATTGGCCTTAAAGGCGTCTGGGTCGCTGCTCCTGGACACTTTTAAAGTCACATAATCAATTTTTCAGGAGGAATTTCTGAATCGATTCCCTCTCAAACAAACATGATGAAAGCGGTAAATAATCGGCTCATGCGAATCTTTTTTATTTCAATTTTTTAACAGAATTACTTATCATGTAAACAACAAAACAATCATTCAATCACACATGCTTCTTATCACAAAAACAACTCTTCAGTTAATCAAAGGGGGAGGGCAAGATCTTGCCACAGGGGTGTACACGTGGTGCACGTGGGAATAACAACTAAACTAAAAACTCACCAATCGACGAGGGCGTGTCGAGAGACACAGGTGGTGCACCGTGGGTGCCCGATTGATAAAAGCAAGAACAAAGATTAAAAAGATGGTGAAACCAAGTCCCACCATGATCGCCAAAAAGTTGTGAGTGCTCAAATTAGGTGTGTGATTATTATGAAAATTTATGTTGTTTATGTGACAAATGAAACCTATCAAAACTAAGCGAATGTGATCGCCAGAAACTTTTAACTAAAAAGTTCCAAAAGAAAAAGTTGATCGCCTACCTGTTTTAGATGTGGGAAACGTTCGAGTCCTTGATTCCCCTTCTTCAGCCGGCTGAAGAAAGAGAACCCTTTTGATTTTGTTCTTACTTTGGCTGCTTATCGGACTTTAAGGATCATCTAGATTTCCTTTTTGTTGACTCTCTCCTCTTGATCTCCTTTTGTACCTTACAAGAAAGTGAAAAGAAAGAGAAAACAATGAGAACTCAAATAGATGTAGTATCTATCCCAGTAGAAATTTTAATCATACAACTTGAACAATTGAACTCACTTGTTTGTAGTCTTTTAAACCCCTTAAACAAATAGGTTTGAAATTATGCTAGTGAGTGTGTGTTGCATGAAGTGATGTGATGAATGAGATTTTAAACCAATATGATGATGAAATAAATATGATGAAAATAGGAGAACTAAGTTGAATGGCCCCTAGAAAACCTTGGTTTTGAAAGTTCTCGAATGGACGAAGAACGGATGAAGAAAGGATGCGGACTCCTGGAGACAGCAACACTTCAATCCTTCAGCGTCTGGATGTCGTCTCTTTCTTAGATCACTCAGAACTATCAAAAATTCTCACTAATAACCACTATCATCACTTATTGTCACTAACTTTTCAACGATCAAAGGGTTGGGTATTTATAGGCTTTACATCTACGGTTATTAATGGATTAACATGAAATAATTTGAAGTTGATCTAACTAACAAACAGATAAACACAGATTAATTCATCATTATCTGTAATTATCTAAAACGCGTCGCCCATGGGAGACGTCTTTTAGACTAATTAAGATAAGGATAAACATCCGAAAAAAGAGACAGAAACAGCTTATGAAACCTAAATAGCGTCGTGCCTGGCAGACGTCTTTTAGCCAATTAATCAATTAATTAAAATTCAAATTTAAATATCAAAATATGAATAAACTCTAAATGGCGTCTACACATGTCGACGTCTTTTAGACTTTTTCACATTTGATTAAAATTTGAATTAAAATCAATTTAATTAATTAACTTAAATTATGTCTGTCTGACCCGATACCATTTAGATAATTAATCCGGAAAAATTAATAAAAATTAACTAATGATTAAATATCAGACCATTCTGAGGCATTCATTATATGATGTGAAATTTACTCAAAATGATGTCAAAATTAACGTGTCTACAATTGTCACACCTATATAGGCATGGAACAATCATTTATATAGAAATATTCTCAATTAACGAAAAATTGCATGACATGGTTGGGATTTGAACTCTCCCCACTTGGAGGGAATCTTACATACTTAGCTAACTGTGCCATTGACACACACACACATATATATATATATATACATAATGTTGCCGATGTTGTTTACTAGTTTACTTAAATCTATCAGGCCATTTGGCCCATTAAGTCATTGAAAGATAACTCACTAAGTTAAACACTATTCTTATACCCATGATGAATAGTCACATTGTCTCGATCATAATTTTCTATAGGATAGTCGAAATTGAGCAAGACTGAGCCCATTTAGAAAGATTATTAAATTAACTAAAATTATTATATGTATAGACACTTTGGCTAATTTTAACATTGAATAGGAGTTTAGAGCTAATTATGACTAGAGGTATGTTTTGTAAACTTTCCAAAAAGAAAGTTTCCGATTTTACATCAGATTCTTAAAAGAAAAATATTAGTTATTTAGAGTTTTTAGTCATGAATTATAGTATAGTTAGTATCAAAATCTAAAAAATTAAATATATTTATATCACTAATTTGATCATGAGAGAAAACATTAATTGAAGCCTACACCAACCAAGTTACTAGTTTTGAACTTGTAGGATATTGTCCTAATAATTCCAGGTAAAACTCTCTATATAAACTTAGATTAATGCAATGTTGATCAATTGAAAAGAGGACTTAAAACTCTACAACTTTATAGAAGATCACTTTTCTTATTTAGATATTTAGAGGGTCAGTAAAAATATAGATGCATAGTTTGAAAAAATGAAAAAACTAGTCCTAGTCTCAACATGAATATTTGAATTAGTTAGTTAAGGAAAAGTTTCTTTTTTGGAAACTCCTACTCGGAAAGTTTGTGGAGAAGTTCTGGACTATGATTTCTATATGATTTTCTATTACAATTCAAATAGGAAACTAATTAATATTTATTTTTTAAAGTCACTAATAATATCGAACTAATATAAAATAAATATATTTTAAAATATTTAACTCTTTTTCTTATACAAATTAATCATTATGTAATAAAAAGAGCATGTTTTTTACTTGAAAACAATGTAATAAATTACCATAGGCATATGCATTCTACCCATTGACTCCCTTATTCTATCAAATATTATCGTAAATCTAAAATGAGCGATAGGCATTGTTAAATTTGCTAAAAATTTTCCTTTTACATGCACATTCATATCGCATTTGAGAGGAGGAAATTGCACTCTCACTATGACGCCCCGGCATTAAGTATAGTTTCGTAACATTTCAATATCCTAAAAATTAGAATGTATTTATGTATTTTTTTAAACAATGATAATTTTACATAATTTGATGTGCCATTCTAAGTCTGATTCATGTGTTAGTGAATGTATTTTTTAAATACTTCCAAAAATCTCATTCTAAGTCTGATTCTTGAGTTCAGTGAATGTTGCATGGTCTCTTTGATAGTTCATAGTTTAATTGGACAAGATTTCTTTTCTCATTTTGCATTGCCATATTCTATCTCTTTCGAGTGCATCCTCAATATTTATATTGCCACGGTTCATCCTGGATATTGAATTTGTTCATCGTTAGATGAGGTCCATTATACTAACTTGTGGACAATATTAAAGATCAAGAGAGTTGATAATTAAGTGCGCCACTCCCAGCCCCCAATTCTCTCTCTCTCTCTCTCTCTCTCTCTCTCTATATATATATATATATATATGTGTGTGTGTGTGAGTATGTGTGTTCGCGCGCGCGCGCATGCGTGTGTGTTGGTATTACTAGCGCCACTTCTTCATGCTATTTACAATAACTTTGATGAATATTCCAACATGAAATATCAAGAGTTACAAAAGTTTTTGCATAAATAATTTTCATGTAGTACCCATTAAAATATCGGTGATTATCTTGCAGGTGCTACCTATTAGATGTAAATACGTTTTCTGTTCATATATTTTAAAATATTATTTACATTTTAGTTTTCAAAATTTTTACTCAAATTTCATAATATATTGAAATTATATATATATCTTAAGTACTTAATATATAATGTTAAATAATATATTTTTTATTTTATATATATTTCTATCTATCTATCTCTCTATGTGTGTCTTGGTATTAGCAATGCCAACAACCACTTCATGATATTTGTAAGAGCTTTTATGAAATTCTCGTATGTAAGATCAAGAGTTACAGAAGTTTTTGCATAAATAATGTTCATTTAGTTCCCATTAAAGTATTGATGATTATCTTGCAGGTGCTACCCATTAAGTATAATATAATTTATGTTCATATATTTTTAATTATTATTTATTTTAAAATTTTATCTCAAATTTTGTAATATATTAAAATTATATATTATTAAATAATATGTAATATTAATATTTAAATTTATAGGAATGGTCTTAAAAAAATTGTATTTATAGTTGAATTATATCAAATTGAAAAATTTACTAAATAGTGTTTTTGAGGTTAGTAGTTGAGGTGATTTAAAAATATTAACATGACACAACAGTGAAGTTAATAGTATTATACCTAGATTAATATATATTTTAAGTTTTTTACTAAGATGAAATTACTTAAATTAATATTATATTTTTATTTTAAAGTTAAGTTTAGTATTCTTGAAATAATTTCAAATAAATAGCATGCATCACACGAATTTAGAATTAGTTACTTACAAAAGAAAGTTTTTAGCCTCCTAGTAAATTGCATGTGGCCGATCAACAAGTGGAAAAGATCCCCATTCATCAATACGAGGCTCTACATACATGCGACGTCCAACTTGTTTGCCATGATGACATGATCAGAGGAGCCATGACTCATGAGATGAGGATCTAACGGATGGGTCTCGTTGTGGTGTCATGGTCAGAGGCGGAGTCATACGATTTGGATCCAAAGGATGGAGGGGGCAATAGGACTGACAATGAGCAGAGTCGCTCACGAGCAATTCGAGTTCGGCTCGATTTAGATTTGACTCGACTCAACTCGAAAGAGTAAAATATCCAAACTCAAATCTAATGCACAGCTTGACTCATTAAACGAGCCGAATCCGAGTATGGTGTAATTCGACTCGATAGCACGCGAGTCGGCTCGCATTAAAATTAGAGACGACAGGGTCGGTTTAGAGGTTTGGAGAGGAATCTAGTTGGTTAGAGACGACAAAAACACCGCATTGCGAGGTAGCAAACCTTGCTGGGCTTGCCGACTTAACCGGGTCAGTGCGGCACCGTGAGGGTTTGTCCCAGCACGGCGAGGACGGCCGCATTGGGCAGGGAGCACGGCTGCGAGCCGGCAACCTTTGGGCCACCGCAGTAGCCGGACAAACATGAGTAATACTTACCTCAGTGTCAGCATTACAGTGTTTGTTATTTTTAAAGTAATTTAAGAGAAAAGAGATAATCCTAAAAAAGTATATTAAGGTTTAGTACAACTTAGTATAAGCTTCTTACCAAAAAGTATCCCATTACTGGTAAAAAAAACATCTCCTGTTCGAAGCCCCCGCCTTTTTGGGGGGCTTGGAATGCAACCCTTGTATCCTTCCCTTTTAGAAGGAACATTTTTCCGTTGAGTTCCTAACAAAAAGGCCATTTGCAGCTTCGTTACTGGCTAATGGATGACGCAAGAGATGACATAGTTGATATCAAAAGTGTCAGATGTGGGTTTTTTCTTGAAAGTGGATACTGCCCCATCTTTCTAAACATGAAAACAAAAAGAGTACGGAAAACGAGAAAACCCAACCTGAAATATGAAGGACAGCTACACCATCAAAAGTTCACTTAATCGATTAAGGCCTTGTTCTGCTAATTGAATTCATTGTTTTCTATTAATCGATTACGCTTCATTCAGCAAGTTCGGTTATCGTTGAAGTAGTTAATAGATTATTCTTTTAGTCTGTTATCAATTAAGTTGGTACTTAGCAATTGATTTGTCTCGGACTCAGTTAATTGAGTATTCTTTCAGTTTGTTGTCAATTAAGTTGATACTCAATAATCCATTTGTCGCGGACGTAGTTAATCGATTATTCTTTCAGTCTATTGTTGATTAAGCCGATACTCAATAATCGATTTGACTCGGACTTAGTTAATCGATTATTCCTGTAAACCAATAATCAATTGTCAAGTATTCGTTAATATTGTCTGACGATCTATTAATCAGTCTAGCCTTGAATTGTAAATTGACTATGCATCAAATTACCATTTCGATTTAAGTGCCTTCAAGAAACAAATTGTATATGAATTTTGTAAATGGGCTATTCAATAAAATGATTGTTTTCACTGACTTGAAGAACTTTCAAAAGATAAGAATTAGAGTAAAAATCAAGGAAGTGAATTGTATATGAATTTTGTAAATGGACTATTCAATAAAATGATTGTTTTCACTCAAATTTTCAAAAGAAAACTCAAAATAAAATGCCTGAAGATAAATGATTTTCTTATGAAAATTGATTTACGGTGGACTCTAAGTGATTGTGATTGAACTTTGAAGGTCACAAAATATTGTCAGAGATAGACAAATTTGAAGTAGTTTCTGAACTCAAAATGTACATTGAGCAATATGCTGAGGTGGATGAAATGGGCCATTTAACCTCTTTAAATCTAGAAATTGAAGACAAAATGGAGCATTATATAGTGATCAACCATGATGGTTAGCATGATGTCAAAAGTGAGTATCTACACAAGGCCCTATTTATAGGCCCAAGTGAAGGAGATGGCTTCTTCTATTTAAATATAAGCCACTGTGGGAAACTTATACCTGTGAAATAGATCCAAACTTCACCTTTTACATAAATGTCATTGTAGCTTGTTTGGAACTTACAAAAAACAAACTCTCAAAAGGGTTAGGTGTCGACTCCAACCATTCTCACTGTGTAGACATACAAACTTCAAGCTTTCAATCACATAATGTCAAGCATCCATTTTGAATGAAATTCATAAATATGGCAGCAATTGAACTAGTTTGACTGATCAAAACCCTTCAAACCCCAAAAGATACATAGGGCCCGACCCCTATTGCAATTGCCCCTGATAAGGAATCCAAAATATAGTGTAATTCATATTTGTCAACCTATTTGAAGATTTTTTATTTACATACTTCATTTTAGGGCCATCACTTGAGGAAGTCTCCCTGTGGTGATCCAATTTGGAAAGTTCCAAAGGCATTTGCTAGAGGGTGCCAAATGAAGGTAAACTTAAAATATGGCATCCATTGGGGTTGGGTTGACCCATTTAACCTTCTCATAACCTTAATTTAAAGGGGGTGCCTACCCTTTGTGAATTTCTTTGCTTGGAACACTAATTCAAGTGCTTTCAATTGCATTTCAAAGAGGGTTAAAAATAAATAGGCCATTTAGGCAATGGCCTCTAGCTGGCGCTGGTGAGTTTGGAATGATGAAATTTGTTTCTTGAAGGCACATCCCCAAGTATCATACTCATTCATGACAGTTTGATCAGGCAACTATCTTCAAGACCCTTGGAATAGGGTAGGGACTGACCCCTACACTTTTCTCTGCCTGGGCTTTGATTTGGGAAATGGCTTGTGGGGTTTCAAAGAGCTTTTCATGTAATGAAGAACCTAAGCATTTCAGCTCAATCCGAGATACTTTGAAGCTCTTGTCTTCAATGCCCCTTCTCAGCATACTACTTCATAAGGGCCGACCCTTGTGTTTTCCACCCTCTGGAGCTCAAACTTCAATACAATTTTGCACATAATTAGATAATGGTTAACTACTAAATTTCGAGTCAATTAGATCACTCGGCCTTCTGTAGCTCTGAGGACTCTTAGGCTGTGTTTGGCGCAACTTCCATTTGGAAGCACTTTTGCATTTCTATTTAGATATTTTTTATGAGAAGTCATTAGATCTTGAAAACCATTTATGTGATATTTTCCTTATGTTTTGGCTTCCAACCAAAAGCTACAAGGGGGGAGCTTTCAAGATTGGAGAAAAAGTGAGATTGTTATAAAAGAGTTGATTTTTGTAACAAACCAAAAATAGTTATAACCTCTCTTTCTTAACTCATTCTATGTAAGAAGTAGAAGTCAAAAGTAACTTTCAAGTAGAAGTTTTGCCAAACACGCCCTTACTTAAAGTAGGGGTCAACCAGTGGACTTCTCTCTTCACAAAGCTCCTTTTCAGAAAATTTTCATACTATTTGGAAGAGCATCTTTGCAGCCCAGTTTTCAGAGAAAATGGAGAAGCTTTAATTGTGGTTCACTTGCTGGCCTCGATTTAGACCTATTAACTTAACTACATGAGTTAATATTCAAATAAAAACAAAATCCCTTGTCAACACCATGATCCTCTTAAGAATCTATGTTAAAATCTGAAAATCATGCAATAAGGCACTTTGTAAATTATTCACTTTCATATGACATGTTTTGAGTTAGATCAAGTTTTACCATATGCTATAGGTAAACATTACAAGATCTTATGAATTATGCTATGTATCAATTAAATTTTGCAAAACCATACTATATAGGTAATCAGGTACAAGGTTATGATGTCAACTAAGTTTTATACGTATAATTAAGTTGCTAATCCATTTTTTAGAAGAGGTGAACTTTGAGGCAAAACAAGAAAACTTAGGCATAGGAGTTTTAAAGCTTTAGGAATAAGTTCTTAGAGTTTTCTTTCAGTGCGTTGATGTAGTAGTTTTCTATTTAAGCAATGTAATTTGGGAGTTAGTTCAGAAAATTTTGGTGTCCTTTGTTTTTTAGAGTTTGTTAGTTGACTTATTATGGATATTTGCTATTGGTTATAAATTTGGATTATTATGGATATTTGCTATTGGTTATAAATTTGGATTATTATGTGTTGCTTTAATTATAATAAATAATTGCCTTGTAGATTTCTTTGCTCTCATATCTATTATGTGTGCATGCAACATTGTACTATCTCAGAATCCCCTGAAGATCAGTTAAATGAGGCTTAGATGCTACAGTAAGAGTGTTTTATTATGAACCTAGATTTGTCTAGTGGATGAGATGGGATATTAGAACCTCTTGTAAATGAGGCTTAGATGCTTGAGTAAGAGTGTTTGATTGGGAACCATTAATGGGATATCAACCATGTTCCCAAGGCTTGCTAGGTGAGGTTTGTTGCAGTTGAGTAAGAGGCTAGTGAGAGAGGGATGAACTTTGAAATAACAAGAACTAGACTAGACCTAAGGAGGAGATGAGATCAAGGATATGGAGACTCACCAACCAATAAGAATCGCAATTAGTCTATGGGAATTGGACTCCAACAAATTCAAAGATGAGTTGCTTGGAGAATGTGTGAACCTTCAAATTAAAGTGCAGATCAAAAGACGAATATCATGGTGACATCAGGTCCAAGTGTAAGCTGTGAACCGCTGGAATGGTGTAGTCGAGTTACTATAGGGTGCCCGGGCCCGAAAAGAACTTTCTAACAAGATCACAAAATGACTAACTCAGGTCAAAGTGGTTTCATTTAGTAGGTTTCATTTAGGTTGTCTAGTAATCCGAAGAGATTTCAAAATGATGAGATTTTATAGTTATAAGATGTGTTACCATTTCGAGACTGAAGAATGGATAAACAAGTTACCGATGCATTAAGATTTCTGAGTTCAGAGATTAAACCCTTTTGTGGCAGGTGTGGCCATTTGTTAATTTCCTTATGATAGTGGTGGCTGGGATCAAGGTTTCCTAACAGAAGATGGAATTTCGAGGAAGAAATTTAGTTTAAGAAGGTAAGGCTATGGAATTAATTTACTTGCCTATTTGGTTACATGATTTGTAATGATTAATGTTTGACATGTTAATGGATTGGGCTGCGTGAGGCTTAGTGGGTGTGAGCCATAGTTTGTCTTTCAGTTGGTTTGGTTTGATTGGAAGGGTTTATGATTTGTTGTGTATTGGATCTCGAAGGTTTGAGTTGGAATTCGTTTGTGGGCTTTTGAGATGGCTTGAGGTTGTATTGTGTGTGTTGGGAGGCCCATTAAGTGGCCCGTCACATGAAAGGCTATTTTGGCCAATAGAGGGGCTTATATGCAATTTTATGAGGCTTATATAAGTGAGTGAAAGCGAAGCTAGACCCCCATTATTTCTCTCCTCGCTCCCAACTCTCTCAACTCCTCTCCTGGCTTGAGGAAGGAGTCTCATGGTATGCATGTGTACTATGGTGATTAAGTGAAACTCTTGGAGGAAAAGGACCCTAGGAGCAGGGAGCTTGAGGATCCCCATCAAGGCCCATTTGGTTTGGAAGAGTTCAAGTTGAGATGGGGTGATGTCTATGAAGTTCATCTTGATTTCTAACCTGATAGATCTAAGGATTTCATTGGGCATGCCTAGCTTGAATTGATGTACTTGTCTTGAGGTTTAAGTTCTTAAATGGCCATGGGGATAGGAATTTCATGGATTCCCATGAGATTATGCATGCATTGGGCGTGCAGTTGGACCTTGTTCCTAGAACTTGATTGAGATGGTGAATGTAATCTAACAACTTCATAGATTGGCTTGCGTGTCATTCATTTTGTTAAATTAATTTCATGAGATTTGATGAAGGATTGGGTGAGATCAACTCTAGGGTTATCTCCAAAATTCAGACATTATGTAAGTTTTGTCCGCTTAAATGACTTATTCAAATGACTTTATACGTAATAATAGACTCAAATGTCTATAACGCCCTAGCCCCAATTTGTTTGCAAAATAGGTTATCCATAATTATTTATCTAGAATAGCGTATACTAGAATAAGGAGTGCTTAATTTTGATAATTATGTAGGACCCACTGACGGAATAGGAAGGATAAATAATTCTTGGGTCTAAGGTCGAATTGCTTATTTTCCTTATTCTAATATAAATAATTCTAACGTGGTATAAATCATTCTGCCCATCAAATTAGAATTAACCTTATTTTAAGAATAAGAGGCCTTATTCTTCTCCTATTCTCCAATCAAAGTGGCGAGGAAATTTGAGTTTCGGTGAGTAAATTGTGAATGCAGCTATAGATCAAAAGATAGTTGTGTAGATAGTTTTGCCTAATTAGATCGTCAAGGCTATTGATATAGGCAAAACGGTCGGCCATTTTATGTCTAAATTTTGTTTATATTAGTTTGACCAAAAGAACGACCATTTTACTGATGTCGGTCAACCATTCTAACCCATAATAGTACATTGGAGGGGGAATGAGAGGTTTTGACCTTGGACTTCATATTTTGGTTTCCTACTTATGTGTTATGAATATTCATTATTTATTCGGCAATTGAGCATCTTTCATCTAGGTTCTCATATGAGATCTGTCCTTATGATTTTAGCCTAAGATAGGGACGGTTCAAGGCACCCTGGTTCCAACCTCATTGACAAGGTCTAGATGTCTAGATCTCGAATTTATATGATATTTGATTGACTAATAGAAAGAAACCACTTAAGCATCCACCTCGGTTGGATGGAAGCTAGCAGAATGTACTCTAGTTGGCTTTACTCTTTGTTACGCCTTCAAAATTTTCTAGAGATCTGAAAAAGGTCAAACAATATTGAGCGAATGGAAAATACTTTGAAATGGTTATGTGATTATATATATTTGACAACTTAATAGATAAAAAGTTTAAATAAAATAATTTTGATGTTTGAAGAAAATGTAATAAAGATGGTGATAAATTTACTTCTATGAAATATAAAACTTATTATTATCTTAATCACTTGACATTTGGGTTATATATATAGGGGTCGGTTATAATGAACTCCAGTTAAATAAGCCCCCTTCAAAACTACTTCTTCTCCAAGTTAAAATAATAAATAAAAATTATTAAAAAAATTAAAATATTCAAATACTCCCCTGTAAGTTGTTTTCCACCTCTTGTGTATTGATTTTCACCATGAGATCGAAAAATTCAATCATAGTCATCCAATAAAGTACTTCCTTCATCGGGATGAAAACTAAAACCCCAAGGATGAGATCAACCTTAAGGGTTAATATGACATGTTTCCTATTTATTGATTATTTTTTCAAAAATTTTAGATATTAATTTTTGATATGTATCTGATCGAATGGCTCTGATTGATTTTCAAAGTCGGACGGTGAAAATTAAAGTTTTGGTATTGTGAAGAATCCTATATAATATATATATATAGAGAGAGAGAGAGAGAGAGAGAAATGCTAGAATGTGAACTGCTACAATGCATGCAGTTAAACTGTATACAATATTTTGAACCACATCCTCACATTTAAGAGAATAAAATTTTTTATAAATTTTTAAGTATTCAATAACCCTCCTTAAGGTTGTTTCTATTCCTTGGGCCTAATTTTGACCGTTTGATCTTAATTGGCCATCCGGGCACATGTCAATTTTAATTTTTAAAAAATTATGAAAAAAATCAAAAAATAAATAAATTATCATATTAGCATCTAAAGGTTGTTCCCATTTCTTGAAGTTTTAGTATTCATCACTAATTTACGAATGTAAAGTTGCGACAACTTACGTTGAAAGTCCCACGATTTAATAGTGAAATATAAGTAAAATAGAATAAAATTTATTTTGAGGAGAAAATTAAATATTTAAAAAAATATCATATTTTTTATTTTTTAAGATACAAGAAAAAGATCGAAAACATACGTACAATTTATCCGCACACACTAGAAAAATATATATATAGAAAAGAAGATCCAATGCAAGGAAGGTGCATAGGTACCTTGCCCACTATTCTAACAAAACACTAGCTTGGAGGGTGCACTTTTCCCAGCTGTGCAGTACGTAACATAACCCCTTACCTTGTGAGCCACCCCAAACTTTCACTTTGGGTCTTTTTGGTTGCACCTAAAATATAATCGGATGGAAAAGGTTTTTCAAGGAAATCAATTTACGAGAAAAATGAAAATGTAATCGACTATTTGGTACTTTTGAAAATATTTTCTTGAAATTCTTTTCATTCGTTTGTTTGCTCGTAGAATCTTTTATTAAAAATGATTTCATACATTTGTTTGCTTATACAAGAATTTTCGCATTACAAAATTTTTAACATAGATATGGCAGAGCCAAAAGATTTTTTTTATATTTTTCTGAACTGAGAGAATATCTCAATTCTACATTTGATTGGATAATTCAAATAAAAAAAGAAATATCTTCACATAATCAAAATTCTAACCGCAACATTAAAGGATATTCTTTTTCTTTTTAATTTTCAATTTGGGGTACGTTTAGTCTGATTCTACGTAAAATATATTGACCGGGAAGAAAATTAATTTACAAGGAAGATAAAAACATAATCTATCATTTGGTACTTTTGAAAATATGTTTTTGAAATTTTTTTCATTTATTTATTTTTCTGTAAAATATTTTCTTAAAAACGTAATCAATCTTTTTCTAAAAATATTTTCACTTGTTTGCTTTTCTGTAAAAAATTTGAACTGTCTGATTAGACACTTATGAGATTATTAACATAGATAACAAAATCAAATGACTTTTTTTTTATTTTCTGAATTAAGAGAATAGCCAACTTGGCCTTTGATCATACATTTCAAATAAAAAAAGATCATGTCCTCACACTATCAAAATTTGAAAACTTAGTACAAAATTTTTTAAACATTTTCTTTAATTTTTTTTGAGTTTGGAGAACATTCTAAGTCGACATTAGATTAGACGATTCAAATAAAAAAATTATGTTTCCACTGTCAAAGTTCAAATGGCAAAGTCAAAAGATCTTTTTATTTTTCTTATATTTTTTTAATTGCCAAAATGCCTTAACTTGATATATAATTAGATGGTTCAAATAAAAAAATATCACGTCCTTACATGTTACATATTATATATTTGGTTGTATTTAAAATACAATTATAAGAAAAATAATTTTAAAAATAAGTTTCGTTATAAAATATATTTTTAGAAAAGATATTTTTTTAATTTTTCCCATAAAATTGAAACTTTCATAAGTTTCAAGAGGATCATATTATTTTAAAGATATAAGTGTAAAATTATAATATCTTATGTTTTAAAGGTATAAATATAAGTAAATCCAAAGAGAGAATAATTTACTGCACCCTTAGGGGTTATTACCTCGTCTAATGGTACAGTCAAACTAAAAAAGAAAACTTTTTTGAAACTTTTTTTGAAACCCCCAACATGCCTTATATATCTACATAATTGGATTTTCAATCGGACATTCTAAAAGATAATAAAAGTTCAAAAATCAAGGGTCGATGAACAGTAATATACTATTCATTGAGGATCGATTTTTTAATTTTCATAAAAAAATTTTGAAGACTTCTAACATGACCTACGTGCTTATATAATTCAATTTTTGTTTGAACATCTCAAAAAAGATGAAAATTTAAAAACTAAGCCTCAATGAACAATAGTGTACTGCTCATTGGAGTTTGATTTTTTATTCTTTCATTTTTTTTTATTTTTTGAAAACCTCCGGACATATCCTACGTGTGTATCTAATTCGATTTTAGATCGAACATCCCAAAAAAAGATAAAAATTTATTTTAACCGCATAAAAAAAAAGACAATCTCTTTTATTTTGAACGGACACCACCTACAGTCATCCTTATCAAGCACTTATCTGGGATGCGGCGTACGGACCTTCTCTTTCTATGCCAAAATCCTGATTTAGATGGAGCCAACAAATTATCTGTTGAATCAGATTTTTCTGAAAATATTTTTCTACCTATCATTTTAAGAGTTACCCTTAGTATTTCTACCTGCTGAAATGTCAACTTTGGCGACTTGCCTTGTCTCGACTATCAACTATTTTTTCTTTTACTGAGTCACCTCTGTTTATCGTCAGTTTAACGAATGCTCGAACAAGTCAGAGACCAACTATATTTCCATGCACAGAAGAAAGAATCCAAAGCTTGGATAACATGCATGCCGCTAACTGTCGGGCAAAGGACTAATTTAATTAGACTACATCAACTTCAGAGTCTGAAGGAAGTCCCACCCCTGCCCCAGCCGGTTCTCTGACAAGAACTTGAGGAAATCCTCGAAGCTGCTCTCCCTGTACCTCCTGGGGTTGTGCTGGTCCACCAGCTCCGCCGCCACCCCTGCCCCTTCCTCCATGGGCAGCCCCTGGAGGCTAGCCACTGACAGCCTCGCGGCGGCGGGGTTCAGCACCGTCCGGTGCAGCGTGCTCCTGTAGCGCCCGTTGCTCAGCACCTCTAGGCGGCTGCCCACCTGGACGTACAGCGACCCATCGGCCACCAGCACGGGCACCCACCGCCCGGTCTCAGCGTCCATCACCTGGAGCCCGTCGGAGCTCTGCAGGAGCACTGTTATGTTGGAGTAGTCGGTGTGAGGGGGGATGCCATCCGGGGCTAGTGCCGCCTCAGCGGGCTCGCATCTCGGGTAGGAGTTGACGGCTATCACCTGCATGCCGTGCTCCAGCTTGGTCTTCATGTAGGCCCTTCCCAGCCCCAGGCTTTCCATGATGGCTTCCATCAGCTCCAGCGCCAGCCTCCTCACTTCCACCGCGTACCTTTCCATCTTTTCTCTGCCAAGAAAAACTATGTATAAACCTTCAAACGCATGATAGCTCGTACATAATTTGTTATAGCGTTTCCAAACGTAGGTATCAATTAGGGAAGAGCAATATTTTCATATCACATTTTTTACAACTTTCTAGTCACTGTTATTAGCAGTAGTTTAACTGATCGATTGAAAACTCTCATTAATATATCATTTATAGAAAAAGTAGCGTTGTTAAAAGTAAGTTTAATATAAATTATATAATCAAGTGATCAAATAGATTCATTCAATGTGACAAATTAATGATGATGATAAAAAATATGATAATCTTTTTTTAAGAAAAATACATGTTATAAAGTTTCGAAACGTCACTTTTGAAGTCCAATGCACTTCATGTGAGTAGTTCAGCGATCGGGTAGCGGTGGCATTATAACACTTTAAGAGCTCTTCGGCAAGAGTTTCTTATATGTCAATATATGAAATCTCGGTCAATACCTGTAGTATGGTGGCTTGGACGGCCACATGTGGATCCATTCTTCAATCGGGTGAGCATACTTCTTAAGGAACGATCTCTGTGGCCGCGCGTTGTGTCCGTCGCCCCTCACACTGGAACCATACCTAACAGGCCTCCTCACGTCGTTGCTCACGAACTTCCTCTTGTCCTCCATGGGCAGGCTGAAGAAGCCCGCTGCCGACTCGAGTGCACCATCCATAACAGATGGGCTGATCCCGTGGTTAACAACCTTAGGAGCAAGAAAGCAAGACGTACACAAAGAACGTCCGGTGAGATGAAAACCAAACAGCATCAACATGCACGATCACTGCAGACGCAGAAAGGTGTCGACAGTCGATGGAGGGGCATCACCTGGAAGAAACCCTTCTCGCCGCAGGCCCTGCCGATGTCGTCGACGACGAGAGAGCGCGCTGCTGGAGAGCGGTGCAGGCTTGCCAGGTCTATCACCATGCCTTGCGGAGGCTCCACCACATAATCAGTAACTGTAAGAGTAGTGCACAGTTAAGGTTGGGGTGGGGAACCGCCGTCACCCACTACATATCAGTATCTCTCGGCAGCAGAGAACACATACCAGCTGGGCGACTGCCGAAGGCCTCTATCTCGGTCTCTTCTTGCATCTGCAGTCGGACGGGGTGTTTAAATTCTACAGGGGTCCCATGGTTCTCTTGGAGAAGGGGAGAAGGGTTGTGGCGTGAAAGATCTGCTTAGTAGTTAACTATATACATGGGAGGAGAAGAGCTCTTCTCAGAGTACAGCATTGGACTAGTGGCAGAGGCAGAAATTTTATGCAGTGGTGTCACTATCATAAGCATGATTAAGTTAGTAGGATCTTGAGCTAAATCATATTGGAGTCTTAGATTGGACCAATAAAATCCTGAGCTGATGGGTTTTGGACTAAACTACTTTGAATTGGATCAATGACCAAAATTCAATGGAGCCTCAAGATAAGATCTCACTGGATAAATGTTGGATCCGACATAAGTCCAACATTATTGAGAGAGAGAGAGAGTCTAAATATTTATAAAAATTTTAAGTCACATGAGAAATTATTTTACAATATTTAATCTCTCTCTTCTTCTCAATACTATTAGATTCTAATTCAATACTGTACTGAAAAGATCTCATCGAAAGAGAATCTAAAAAATGGTGTGTTTTTTTAGCCGAGAGGCCGAGAATTTATGAAGTGACAGCCGCCTAGGTACATCGTACGTGATGCCACCTGAAGAAATGTGTCCATGCATCGTTGTAGTTGAAGGCCTAGCTTTCTCGGCGGGGCCGATCAAGTTCTCGCCAGGATGTCATGATCAGAGGCAGAGCCATATGATGCGGATCCAACGGATGGAGAGAGGCGTGGTGACAGGTAGGCTAGGAGAGGAACCTCGTCGGTTAGAGACGACAAGAACCCCGCGCTGCGGGGCACCTAACCTGCTGGTCATTGGCGGGCCCGCGGGCAAGGGGCGCCTCATCGCCTTTCGGTGGCCGCGGGAGTCGGGAAGGCCCTAGGGGCGTAGGTGCTGCGAATTTAAGCCTGGACCATCCTTGTCTTTTTATCTTTATAGAGGCTTGATGGCAACTTGTATTGTGCACTTGCTTATAAGATTCCTCTGTTCGTAACTCTTTTTCTTTCGGATCTCGAAGTGCAACCCCCTTTCCTCTCGGTACATCTCTCGGTTGAATGCTCAGTACAAGGCAATCTTGCAGTTCACAGCTAATGGATGACGTAAAGCAACAGATGATACATTTGAACCTGGAAATCGTATCAGATTCTGTATCTTTATTGAAAGTGAATATTTCCCCATATTTATAAAAAAAAATATAAATAAAAGCCCCCAACCTGAAATACAAGAGACTCAATACATGATCAAAAACACCCCTCCAAAATGATAAAGGTGGGTTCCATAGTAAACATTTTTATATGTGAAATATCAAATATGTCATTCTTAATTATACAATATATCATAAATACCATTGTCATATCAAATATAGTATTAAAATGACATTAAGGTTAATGTTCATTTGCAATTGTCGGAATATGATAAGAGTATTCCTCGTAGGTGGATAAAGGGGAAAATGCACTCTCTCTCACACACACCCGCGCGTGCGGTGTGCGCACGCAAAGTAGGGTCTTCACTGTTGTGTCAATCCCATTGTTGAGGCTATTCTCCTCAATTCTGGCATGGGCCACCTCACAGTCGCTGTCGTCATCATAGTGGCCACGTCCTCCCACAGCTGTCTAGTCACCCTCATCACCCCTCACCCCTCATGTCTGACACCAAGTCTTGCCCCTTGTAGGATAGTAGATGGTATCTTCACTTGGCCATGTCCTAAGATAACACAATACTGGAGACCATACGTGTAACAATTTGATGCAACTGTTGTCAGTTATTGTTGGCTTTAGGTCCAATCTACGTGGTTTTATCTCCAAAAGACACCTCATAAGTTATGGATCTAAATCTCTCATATATGACTCAACAACTTAGCTCCACTCCTCTCACCCCCACATGAGGCTTCTCAACCTCCATCTCCTCCCCTTCGACCACCCCTTGTTAGACCCTATGTTGCTATTGTTTGAGTGCATTTGCCACTCTGCAAGCTTGATGGCATCTCTCCTCGCCTTTATCACCCTACCTCTCTCATGTCTCTATACGGATCAAGGTTAGGGATGATGAACAAAAATTCAAATAAAACATCGCACCGGAATATACAATCCCTAACGGGGCTATCTGATTTGTTTCTCAAAGAACAAAAGAGAAGATCGCATCCTTATCTTACGTGGATTTAAATCAGTGACTAAAGTTGTATTATGAAGACGCGATGCCACTAGTTGCACAAATGTCTGCCTCCAGTAGTATCCATACATATCACGAGTTGATGGGATCATCTTCGATTCTCCAATGGGATACCCCTGATCCCCGACTTTCCTTCTCATCTTGGAAGGTGCTTGAGGCATGCGGTGAGGAGTGACCGATGAAGCAGAGAAGGGGGCATCCCTTGTTGTGGCCGACTAGAGTAGAGGAAAGGGAGAAAGGAAGGTGGTGTCCAACTCTGTATGAAACCTTGGAGCCTGAGCCAGGATTTCTGTCCGGCTATTATGTATATTAATTATGAGATTTTTCATAAAAACAATTACGAGCCTTCTTTTTTATTTCACCTTGTAAAGATACCAACAAGACCTTAATTAGAACAAAACAAAGGTGATAGTATCTACTCATAAATGATTGAAACATGCAAATCTAAGCAAATACACACCTTCTTTGTATGTTTTGAAACCCCTATATACAAGAGGGTGGAATAATGCATGCAATGAAAAAGTATGCAAGAGTGGCACTAAAATCAAAGATCATCTACGTGGAGGGGGGATGATGATGATGCTATGGATGCAAACTAAACAAAAATGAAACTAGAAATTAAAAGAAGAAGAAGAGAAAGAGAAAGAGGGATAGAAATTGTTGTTGAAGTCCTTCTTTAAGGACACCATAAGCTTGAGTAATTCTTCTTTTTGATGAAGCTCTTGATGTACTCCATGAAGCTTGGAAGTGTGGTTGGATGTCTTGGAATTTGTGCTCAAGAGGGGAGGATCTCTCAATGGTGATGCTTAATTGGCTCTGTTTCTAACCTTTTTTGAAGCTTTGATGGTGCATATATATATAGAACTTGTGATTTTCGCAATAATATTTTTAAAAATTAATAAGTTGGTCATCAAGCCATTCATGGATGGGAACAAGACTTGGAAACTTACCAAACATGATTTGGAAACATGAGAGACCCTCCCTTCATGCATAAGAAAATCAAATTTAAAGAAATAGATAGTTTGAGCTCGGATTTGGACCTTACGGGCTACGGAACTAAATCACGTCAGTTCGACCTGACGCCTCTTTGAAAGGCATTCAACCACCCGGACATGAATCAAAAGAGTTAATTAATTAAGAAAATCAAAATAAAATATGGAAAGATGAAAGGTGTCTCAAGAATAGGGCTAGCAATAAGTCAAGCAGCTCGCAAATCACTCGAGCTCGGCTCAAAATAAGCTCAACTCAACTCGGCTCGTCTAACAAAATGAGTGAAGCCCAAGCTTGGCTTCAAGCTCGTTTCTTCAAACAAGTTGACCTCAAACTTTACTCAACTTGGCTTGGTCGACTCGTGAGCCAGCTTAGTATAAACATATTAATGAATTTCATATTTAATTATAAATGCTCTGGTCAAAACAATCATGATCCAATGGTTCTCACCATAGCCACCATATGTCAACTTTAATGGGTTTGAACGTTGTAAGTATAAATGGTATGGAAACCATTTTGACTTTCAAGTAGGGGATTAAATGTACCAACTATACCCTACAAAGGCCTGCAAGTGTTGTTGGACGTAGACAGCATGGGACTTTAGTCCCATATCGAGAGTTTTAAGCTGACAAAGTAAATGGGCCCTATCTTGAGAGCTTGGCTGTTTGAACAAATGGACCCATCAATGCCATCAAGATGGCCTCTGTTCGGACAAATGGAACTTGGCTAGGGGGTTGGGCTCTATCTGGACAAAATAATTGGGCCTTAAGTTATTAGGCTTAACTCAACAAGATGGGCTCAGGCTCGGCTCGAGCTCGATTCTCCTCTATAATCCCAAGCTCAAGCTTGGGTTTAGGCTTGAATTAAAGCTCAAGCTCGGCTCAAACTCGAAATTTTTTGTCGAGCCAAGCTCAAGCTTGCCAAAGCTTAACTCGGATCAACTCATTGCCATTCCCAGTCAAGAACAAGACGTGAATCAACAAATAGTTAATCGATTAGGAATTGAGAAGAAAATCTATTAGGAATAGGAACTTGAATAGCATCCAAGAAGGTCGATGTCTTTCAGAACCATAGCTGAAGTTCAGAACTATAAGTAAAATTAGTCAATTGATTCAATTTAAAGATCACTTTGTGGTATTATAATATGATAAGAAATGTACTCAATGTGATGTCAAAAGTAGCATGTCTACACCTATATTAAATAAATAACATTTAACCATCAGATGATTAAATCAATTGGACTTCTAATCATTGATGCCAAGCAACACCTCATGATCACAAAGGACATAGGGATTAGGCAACCTACTCAAGAATAGTTCTATTATAAGTTATGGCATGAATCTTGTCCTTCACTCACACAAATGCCTTTAAGCAAACGTAGGGTATGGTTTAACTATCAAACACTAATTTTGTTCACTCAAATGGACTGAATATCATTTACTTTAGTATCATCGAAAAACTCATTTTCTGATATACTCTCAAATCCTAGACAAAGATTTTTAGTCTAACATATACTGAGAGTAAGTGATTTCTTATTGACTATACAATCGCCTTCGAAGATGTCCCACTCAATCCAAATACTTAATAGTCCAAGGTCTCTTGGTTAGAGACATTTAAGTCTAGAATCAAGGCACAGTATTTGAGGATCACACAAGGAGATCGAACATAGAATAAAATTATGAATACACAGTGGAATATAAACTCATCCATGTGGTCATCCCAATTCATTTTGGCAATAATAAATTGATTTGGATATCTGAATCTTACCTTGCCAAGAATCATATCGATGTTCATTCAGTTTCAGAGGTGTGACGTCGCTAAGCATTCAGGTGCCCGGCCTGCAATATCCACGTCGCTCTCTAGTTGATGGTTAGTCCTTGATTCCTCTACATGTTCAGCCTGTCCTTCTTCTTCTCGCTGGTGCTCGCGACATGTAGGCAAAGTCTCCAGTGGACGAAAATGGAGATGGACGAGAAAGATGAAGAGGGCGCCCCTCACTAAGGGGGCCTTCCATAGTAGAGAGAGGAGGGGGATGGCTAGGTCTTTATAAATCTAAAAGCTTGGCCCAGGGTTTCTCTCCAGCATATGTTTATAACAATTTCCGAAGACTTTTCACAAATGTCCCTGAATTATTTATAAATCGCCACTTAATTCGATCGTGCAACAACTTTTTTGCACATAACCCTCTAGGCCCAAGTATTAATCTAGTTTTGAACCTAATAAGCCTAGTGTAACGACCCGCCACCCTATAATCGGGGATCCGATTACTAAATGGGTACCGAATCATTAATTTGGAACCAAACCAGGATCTAGATAAGTCTGAAAAATAAATAATAAACTAAGCTAAACATTCACATCGCATTGAATTAAAAAGGAAGTGTAAAAATTAAAAGTTATTACAATGCGACACAACACAGCAAATAATTACATACTCCAACTGAAAAGAAATAATTAAGCGTACAGGCCAGAAAATAAAATAACAACTACGTCGGGGCATATCCCGGAATAACGGCTGCTAGCGCGCAACCCAAAGCAGCACTCTCCTCGCTAAGCCTACCTGGAACCCTCACCTGAAAACCGCAGGGATGAGTCTCAACGAAAAGACTCAGTAGGGATCCTTCGATCCCCACCGCCCACTCACGCACCCACAAGTGCAGTAACACAGATAAAAGTAAAGTAAGCAAATAAGCAGTAATTACTACTCCTAAATCTCGATAAAATCACATGCATTCGAAATGTAACAAGCATAACTCTGAAATCATTCTACCATGGAATCTACAACCAGCGTCTCGGCAAAACACGCCAACCACACAGCCGAACGCTAGAAAACACCGACCCGCTGAGACCAAACAGTAATCCCTCGGATAGCACGCTAGCTACTCCGGCCCAACTGGCTCTAGGTGGTTACTACTTCCCTTAGCACGAGTAACACTTCACAGGTACCACTCTCACACCGGTACTAGCTAATCCCGGGGTACACCAGGTGACCCTCTCTCTAGGCGTCACCCCGCCACACCCACACCGGCGCTGTGTCCCACCCACACCGACACAGGGTGGCAAACACTACAACTGTCACTCTAGGTCTACGGCCGCACGAAACACAACACAGTGCGATCCGGTTACATAAAAATCCTCATCCTCGAGTATGATTTCAAACATGCAATTAACCAAACTATCTAACAGTGTGAAAATGTGTTAATAGCATGAATTAATGTGATTCTGACTTGAATCGCGTCGCCCAAGGCCGACGCCATTCAAGCCTCCTAAACTGGTTCATGAAATCTCGGCCTCAGAACATGGCCTAAAAGGCGTCGTGCCTAGTCGTCGTCTTTTAAAACGCGTCGCTGTCTCTAGTCGCCTGTTAGCAACATAAACAGAGATAGACTACGGTTAATTTGTTTAAAACGCGTCGTCCAGGGAAGCCGCTGTTTGAAAGACGTCGCTGTCCCTGGACGCTATTCAACACTGAAATCTCCTCTAACAGAAACCGCTTCTGGGACATTTCTGCCTAAATGGCGTCGTCCTAGGAAGCTGCCATTTAAAATGGCGTCGTCCTAGCGCGACGTCATTTAGGGCCAGAAGCTGGTTTCCTGCAATTCGACCTGAAGGTCCCCTTTAACCCCAAATTTATCCCAAAAACACCCAAGAGGGGGAAACAAAGAGGGGGAAACCAAACCACCACATGAAACCCACGAATCCTCATTCATAGAAATCATCATTTCCATCAAGAAAGCCCCCTTAACATACTCATTCTACCCAAAAATCCCATACACGCATCATGCTTCAAAGCGGTAAAACATGGTTTTAAGTTAAAGCACCACGGGGATCGTCACCCTACCGGCTACTCGAACTCCTCCAAGCTCCAAGCCACCAACCCGTCTCGCCCCACGCCGCCGCCTGTACCGCCGAGGACGTCGTTACTCCATTGGGACGTCGGCCGCCGTCCGGAGAGAAAAACGCCGCGGAGGAGATGGTGGTGGTAGTGGTGGGATTTAGGAGGTCGATGGAGTGGAGGGAGAGATGAATTGGTGGGAGGAAAAGAAGGAGGGGGAAGAGGGGTCGCCGGAGCCGCCGGAGGAAGAGAGGAGAGAGAAGGGGGAGGAGAAAATGAGGGAAAGGAAGGAGGGTTCGCGGGGTCAAGAAGAAGCTGGGTAAAATACGTCGTGCAGCACAGACGCCTATCAGTTGACATGACGGGCCGTACTGACAGAGACTCTGAAATGCGTCGCCTATCAAAGACGTCGTTCAGACGATAAGACCGGCGCCGTACACTGCCCAGGGTCGTACTCTGAATGGTGTCATCCATCAAGAATGTCGTTCAGACGACACGACAGGGGCCGTACTCTCGCGGCCCGAAGCCCGCCCACGTGGCGCCTACGTGGTACAACAGTAACACAACTAAATGGCGTCCACTCAGCAAGACGCCGTTCAAAAGGCGTCGTGCATCCTAGACGTCATTTAGACGGCACTCCCCGGACCCATCAGGGCCCAAATCAGGGGATCCGACCTAGAAACTGACCCGATAACCGGATCTGAAACCTCAATCCTTACACCTAGTAACCCTTTACTTACTTAAACTGATTAATTTAATATCTCATATTTAAAAAACACAATCAATTTATCATCTTATAATAATCGATTGGGCTCTCGATCAAATTGGGTGTCAAGTAACATCGTGTAATTATAGAAGGCATTGGGGTTCAACAACCCACTTAAAGAATCTTTCCATCATCAACTGCCATATGGCTATAATCTTTTACTCGTATTAATACTTCTAAGTGAACTTAGGGTATGATTGACTGTCAAATCCTAATCAATTCACTACTTGGATTAGATTAACTTCTTCATCTAAACTACTTCCTTGGCGGCTTCAGTTGCAGCAATGTACTTAACTTTTGTTGTTGAATCTATAGTAGCTTTCTATTTGAAACTTTTCCAACTTACTGCCCGTCTACTCAGAGTAAAGAAAAATTCAGAAGTAGACTTGCTATCATCTATATCACATTGGAAGCTCGAGTCAATGAACTCTCACAGCTTCAAGTCACCTCTTCCATAAACCAAAAGCTTATTCTTAGTTCTTCTCAAGTACTTAAGGATACACTTCACAACCTTCCAATATGCATCACCTAGATCAGCCTGATATCTACTCGTAACACTTAAGACATACACCACATTAGGTCTTGTATATAACATAGTGTACATGATAGACCGTATCACAGATGTATAAGAAATTATATTCATGCACTAGGGAACTGCTCCTTAGAGGGATTAATTTCATGTTTCATCGGAATGAGATCTCTCTTAAAATTCTCCATACCAAACCTTTTGACCAAGTTGTCTATGTACATGGATTGGTCAAGCCTAGCATCTTCTTAGATCTATCTCTATAAATTTGGATCCATAATTTGTAAGATGCTTCTCTTAAATCCTTCATAGAAAAGTTCTTAGATAGCCATACTTTAACTGTTGATAACATTACTACATCATTCTCAATGAGTAAGATATCATAAAGTATCAAGAATGTAATTGTTCTCCACTAGTCTTCTTGTACACACATGAGTCATCTTCATTCTTAATAACGTTATAAGATTTTATTATTTCATCAAACCTTATACTTCAACTATAGGAAGCTTGCTTCAACTCATAAATAGATCTCTAAACTTGCACAAATTATCTAAATGTTTTTTTGACGTTAATCCTTCAATGTATCATATACACCTCTTCCTCAACATTTTCACTAAGGAAGGTAGTTTTCATATCCTTTGTCAGATCTCATAATCATAGTCTGTATCTATTGCAAGAAGAATTTTGATCGACTTTATCATGACAACTAGTGAGAAAGTCTCATCTGTTGGGTTCGCTGTGTCGGGATCCGACCGAAAACGCAACGGAATAAATTTAATTTTGGGATCGGATCCATTCCGTTTCGATCAACAAAACAAGACCAGAGTAAATCGGACTTAACTTGCGCGGATTCAAATCCGCGTTCGTTTTCCGGTTCCGTCGGAGCAATGCCGCAAGTCGCGCAGATGCCCGACCTCTAGCTGTATCCACGCGGTTCTCCTCGCGATGGATCGTCCTTGCCTCCTCGCTCGATGCAGCGTTCGTGGATCCCGTCTGGCTGCGCGTAATCCGCCACGACATGCGGATTCGGAATCTCCCGTCGGACGGAAGGCGGAACAGTCGGGAATCGAAGCGGAGCCTTCAGATGGCCGCCTCGTGTTGCACGCCCAGTAGAGAGGAGAGAGAGGGAGAAAGAACGACGGCTAGGTTAGGGTTGCTGGCCCCCGACGTAGTATCCATTCTTTTATAATAAGTTTGTTTGCAGTTTTTCGTAAAAACCCAGACTTATCCGAAATCCTGTCGAATTATCCATCGACTTGAAAACCATTTGCGTGTGACCCTCTAGGCCCAAATACCAGTCCAGTTAATAGCCCATTAAGCCCAGTAACCCTTTACTGACTCACTGAATTAATTAATATCCGTATATTCAATTAATCAGCCGAATTTAATGTCCCACAATAAATTCGGACGGACTTCCGATCACGTTGGATGCCAAGCAACATCGCGTGATCCTAGATGACACTGGGGTTATCGCAACCCTCTATTGGAACCTTTCTGTCATCGGTTAGCGCACGGATATAATCCTTCATCCGTGCAATGTTCCCGAATCGACCTAGGGTATAGTTTACTGTTAAACCCTATTCGGTCGATTCACTTGAATCAGATGCCGCTAATCTGAATCCGATAACTCCTTATCGAATACAGAGTCCGCCCTGCCCAGCGACTTTAAGCGCATCATTCCCGGAACATTCTCTCTTAAATTACCGAGAGCGGATGATCCCGTATTAAACACACAATTACCTTCGAGGGCATTTCTCTGAACCCGATCACTTGACTTATTGATAACCCATGGTTAGGGATTCGTTAGTCAAGGTCAAACTTCAGAAACGTACCAACAAGATATATTTGGCGTCTCAGGTCTAAGGATCATCCACGCAACCGTGACAAAAGAATCGAGCTGGTTAATAGTGAGGTGTTTATCATCCAGCGATTCATAGTCGGATCAGTTTAGTGAACTCATTCGCCAATGAGCACCTACAGGTCCAGCATCGTGTCTCCACACAAGTGACTTATGGGATCAGTCACCCTCATCATATGAGCTGAAGTAACCTATACTAGTCTATCCGGATGTTCGATGTCCTATCTCAAACTTCCTATGACTAGGAACAATTAAGAACATGTGTTTATAAGTCTTATGTCCCGTAATTATTATCTCATCATAATCCGAAGACTGTTGCACATGTTCATGGACTTCATCGTGATGCGATAAACATAGATCGAATTAATTATACACAATGAATTATTACCATTTATTAATAATCTGAATCAGTACATAGTATCGGATTGACTTTGAGACCATCTAATACTAACATCATCATAGTCAATTCCTTGTCTTTGGCAATATCCCTTTACCACCAACCTTATCTTATAAGCGTCGATTCGTCCATCTACACCAATATTTTTTTTAAAGATCCACTTGTAGCCAATAGTACAATACCTTCCGGTAGGTCCTCTAAGTTCCACACTTGGTTCGTATATATGGATTGCATCTCATAATTCAGAATTCTCGCCATTTCTCGACGTCCAGGCTCTCAATAGCCTCTTAGTAGGTCTAAAGATCGTCATTCTTATTGTAAGGTACACCAAACGAACCTTCATTGATGTGTCACACATATCTTTCAGGTTGTCTAGGCACCTCACCAGACATATGCAGTTCATGTATGTGTTCCTGAATAGGTTTTAGAGGCGATGACTCATCAGATGGGCCTGGCATGGCTTGTGAATCTAGAACCTCTTCTAGATCTACCTTACTCCCATTGTCCTCCTCGAGGATGCATTCCTCTTCTAGGAAGATAGCTCTCCTGGCAACAAATACATTTTGTTCACTAAGATGATAAAAGTAGTACTCAAAAACCTCTTCCGGATATCCCGCATATCTGCACCTTTCTGTTCTCGACTCTAACTTGTCTGGATCATGTCTTTTCACATGGATAGAACAACCCCATACTTTAACATATTTAAAGTTAGGATTTATATCCTTTCATATGTTATATGGAGTAGAAGACATTGATTTGCTTGGAATCCTAGTCAACATATATGCAGCTGACTCTAGTACGTCCATACAAAGACATTGGTAACTTAGAGAAACTCATCATCGATCGCACCATATCCAGTAAGGTGAGGTTCCTCCTTTTCGATGCACTATTCATCTGAGGTGTATAAGGAGAGGTCTACTAAGAAAAGATACCATTATCCTTTAAAAATTGTGTGAATTTCATACTCAAGTATTCACTTCCTCAATCTAATCGAAGAACTTTTATATTCTTTCTAGTTTGCTTCTCTACTTCGCTCTTGAATTCTTTAAGCTTCTCAAATGCTTCTAACTTATACTTCATCAAGTATACATAGCTGCATCTCAAGAAGTCATGCATAAAAGTGATGCAGTATGATAAGCCACTTTTGGTTTGGGCAGACATAGGACCACGTGCATCAAAATATATTAGTTCCAAAATGTCTTTGGCCCTTTTTACATTTCCAGTAAATGGAGTTTCAATCAATTTACGTATTAAACATGATTCACAAGTTACAAATTATTCATAATCAAATAGATCTAAGTATCCATTCTTATGCAACTTCTGAACAATGTTCTCACCAATGTGTCAAAGCCTACAATGCTATAGGTAGGTTAGATTCACACCATTCTTCCTCCTCTTAGGAGAATTGTCAAGGTAGAGATCATAAGAAACATCAAGTAGCTAGAATCCATTAACCAAATTTGCTAAAGAAGTTTATTTCTAAAATAAACAGAACAATTATTATTCTCAATGGTTAATTTGTATTCTAATTTATCAGTATTTGAAATAGAAATAATATTTTTAATGGTCCTAGGAGCATAATAACAATCAACTAAACTAATCCTATCTACAGAGGATAGCTTGAGGTCCATTGTCCCAATAGTAAGAGCCACAACCTTTGTGCCATTTCCAAGCTTCAAGTCCACTTCTCCCTTGCTTAATTTCCTTCTATTTGTCAGCACTTGTACATCATTGCAGATATAAGAAGCACATCTAGTAGATGTAAAATCTCTAAAAGACAAATGAAAATCTATCATAAGAATACCTGAAGCTTCAGCAAGCTTCTTCTTAGCCTTCTCCTCAGCTTTCGCTACAAGGTACTATTTGTAGCTTACGTTCCAGTATCCCTTCTAGTGGCAATAGAAACACTCGCCCTTCTCTATTTCCTTGCCCTTGTCCTTTTTTGTACTAGCTTCTCTTTGCTCTGCATCTTAGTTTTGTCTTTTTTAAAGGCTTGAACGGCTCTTCTCTTCCTGTTGTTACTACGAATCATGAGAACTGTGGATTCTAAAGGTTACCCTCAATAGTCTTAAGCATGTTGAGCAACTAAGCTAAGATCTTTGAATCTTGCCCATGTTAAAATTAATAATGAACTAGAAAAATAAATCAGACAGTGATTGAAGGATAATGTAATACCTCGACCCTCCGATTCATGATTTTCGAACTGGTTCTCAATTTTGATCGAGTTTGACTATAGGTGAACCGACTTAATTTCTATGAATATGGTTTATTTTGAGTTGACTTAGTGATGGTTTATGCATAGATTATGTTAACTAAATTGGGATAGTTAGAGATTAATGGATTCTCGAGGTGGACTTTCGTCTTTTAGCAGTTGTGACTTGAATTGGTTAGTTTAAGAATCTAATGAAAGAAAGAATTAAGAAATAATGATAGAATTAGTTTAGTGGGCTCACTAAGAGGTTACTGGGCTCATTTAAGTGAGTTTTGGAAGGCCCGTTAGGTGTCTATTGGGTAAGTGATCTATTTTGGCTCTGAAAGAGGCTTTTGTGCAAAATAAGATACCTTTATATAATAGTTGGAGGGCGAGCCCGCCCCCATTTCCTTCTCTCCTCCACTCCATATCTTATCTCTTCTCTTCCTCTATGGGAGAGAGCATCTTAGGGGTGCATGGCTGCTATGGTGATGGAGGAGGCCCTCTATGATGTTCTTTGTGTGATGGGAGGCTTCTAAGAGAGATCTAGAAGGTGATCAAGTGATCAATTGGAGGAGGAGGATCCTTTGAAGCTTGGAGCATGTGGATGATCCTCAACTTCTCCTCTTCCTTGTTCTCTTAGAGCTTGGATTGGTTCTAGAAGACCCATTTGGGTTGGGTGGAGCTATACTTGAGGTAGGGTGATGCCACAAAGTCGATTTCTTAGATCCTTATATGCATGTTAGATCTTGTGCCTTGGATGGGCTTGTATGTATTTAAATTGATGTTTTTCATGACAATCCCATCCCCCAAGATATTTATTTACAATAGGGAAGGTGAATTGGATATTAGACACCATGGTTTTCATGTTTGGATATGTGCAGTCCGAGAATAAGAGATTGTCAAAGTTTATATTCTTAGTATGATCTCTACAGTTACTTGATTGGCTTGCGTATTTAGAATTTGTAAATGTATATCCAGTTACTCTAGTTTAAATTTCGTAGCATTTGGCCTTGGTTTAAGA
Organism: Zantedeschia hybrid cultivar; assembly: GCA_030544215.1. Taxonomy (NCBI): domain Eukaryota; kingdom Viridiplantae; phylum Streptophyta; class Magnoliopsida; order Alismatales; family Araceae; genus Zantedeschia; species Zantedeschia hybrid cultivar. Next base: position 54,428,187 of record JARZZO010000002.1, on the reverse strand, counting down.
GAGACCTGTTGGTCTTTCTCGGTATCTCCGGATCGCTCACGCAGCGGAAAAACAAAAATATTTACAGCGATCCGTTCCCGTTTCGGAGACTAAAATACGAGATAATCGGATTATCTGTTCTCACCGTGTGCGGATTCGAATCCGCAGCCGTTCGATTCCGTCGGTGCGACACCGCAAGCCGCGCAAGCGCCCGGCCTCTAGCGAAGTCCACGCGATCCTCCCCGCGACGGATATCCTCGAGTTCGTCGTTCTTCGCAGCCCGCGAAGCCTCCACTGGTCGCCGCAATGATCGCCGCAGTGCGCAGACGATTTCCCGTCGAACGGGATTCGGAGAAGCGGCGGAGCAGATCTGGATCTGCCTGGACTCCAGAGGAAGACAGAAAACGAGGAGGGCGGCTAGGGTTAGAAGCAGCTTGGCCTGCTCAGCCCGTTCGCTATGTTTTATACTAACCGCGCGGTTTTTCACAAAAACCCCCGGTTTGTATAAAACCCACTTATTTATCCATCGCCTTGAGAATCATTTGCGTGTGACCCTCTAGGCCCAAGTACCAGTCCAGTTAATGGCCCAGTAAGCCCAGTAACTCCTCACTGGCTTTATTAATTAATTAATAATCCTTTATTAATCAATTAATCAATCGAACTGATGTCGCACATCGAATTCGACCGGGCCTCCGATCACGTTGGGTGCCAAGCAACACCGCGTGAACCCGGAAGGTATTTGGGGTTAAGCAACCCACTCTTGGAACCTTTCCGTCGACAGTTACCACGTGGATATAATCCTTCATTCGTACAATGCTCTCGAGTCAACTTAGGGCATGGCGAGCTGTCAAACCCTAGCCGGTCGACTCACTTGGATTGGATGCCGCTGATGAATATCGGAAAACTCCTTTCCCGATATTATCGTCCGCCCTGGCCAGGGACTTTCGCGCATCCTTCCTAGAGCATTCTCTCTCTAAGTACCGAGAGCGAATGATTCCTTATTGACACACAATTCCCTTCGACGGTATTCCGCTGCACCCAATCCTTGGCGTATTAGAATCCCGTGGCTAGAGATTCGTAGACCAAGGTCAAAGTACAGAAGTCCACCGCCAAGGTGTCCTTGGTGTCTCAGGTCCGAGGACCATCCACGCAACTGCGACAATAGAATCAAGCTGGTTGACAGTGAGGTACAATACCATCCAGCGATTCAGTCGGATCAGTTCAGTGAACTCATTCTCCAATGAGCACCTACAGATTCGCCTTAGTGTCTCCACACAAATGACTTATGAGACCAGTCATCCTCATCGTATGAGAAGGAGCAATCTGTACTAGTCTAACCGGATATCCGATGTCCTTCTCGGATATCCTCCGACTATGAACAATTAAGAATATGTGTGTTTAAGTGATCAGTCTCATTAGTATGATCTCATCATAATCTGATCACCATAGCACATATTCACGGACTTCATTATGAAACGATAATTAAAGCGATTTACACATAACGAATATTATGCCATTATATTAATAAATGAACGAGATTTACATTGTTAGATTGGCTTGTAGGCCACCTAAACTAACAATCTCCCACTTGGACTAAAGCCAATCACCTTTATACAATAAGCCCATAAACTCTAGGTGACGCTCAAACACAATTTGAGCCAACGGCTTTGTTAGTGGATCTGCTATATTGTCGACCGATGGAACTCTTTCCACTACTGCATCTCCTCTGGATATGATCTCTCTGATAAGGTGAAAGCGCCTCAGAATATGCTTCGATTTCTGATGAGACCGTGGCTCTTTCGCTTGCGCAATCGCTCCATTGTTGTCGCACAACAGTGGAACAGGCTCAGAGATACTGGGAACTACGCCGAGGTCGGTGATGAATTTCTTCAACCACACTGCTTCCTTGGCGGCTTCAGCTGCAGCGATGTACTCAGCTTCAGTCGTCGAATCTGCAGTGGTTACTTGCTTGGAACTCTTCCAGCACACTGCCCCTCCGTTCAATGTAAACACGAATCCAGATGTTGACTTGCTATCATCTGGATCTGACTGGAAACTCGAGTCAGTAAAGCCTCGCAGTTTCAAGTCACCTCCTCCATAGACAAGAAACATATCCTTAGTTCTTCTCAAGTACTTAAGGATGCATTTCACTGCCTTCCAGTGCTCTTCGCCTGGATCAGCCAGAAATCTGCTCGTAACACTTAGAGCAAATGCAACATCAGGCCGTGTACATAGCATGGCATACATGATAGATCCTATGGTAGAGGCATAGGGTATTCTATCCATGAATGCCCTCTCATCAGGAGTCTTAGGAGACTGCTCCTTTGAGAGATTAATTCCATGTCTTATCGGTATGAAACCTCTCTTGGAATTTTCCATGCCAAACCTTTTGACTATGGTATCTATGTACAAGGATTGGGTCATTCCAAGCATCCTCTTTGATCTATCTCTATAGATCCGTATTCCCAATATGTAGGATGCTTCTCCCAAATCCTTCATGGAGAAGTTTTTCGACAGCCTGACCTTTACTGATGACATCATAGCTACATCATTCCCAATGAGTAGTATGTCATCTACGTAAAGAACTAGAAAAGTGACTGCACTCCCACTGGTCTTCTTGTACACACAAGGCTCATCTTCATTCTTAATGAAGTCATAAGACTTGACAGCCTCGTCAAATCTAATGTTCCAGCTCCGGGAAGCTTGCTTCAGTCCATAAATGGACCTCTGAAGCTTGCACACTTTATCTGGAGATTTTTTGGATGTGAAACCTTCTGGTTGTATCATATACACCTCCTCCTCAAGGTTACCATTGAGGAAGGCAGTCTTCACATCCATTTGCCAGATTTCAAAATCAAAATGTACAGCAATGGCGAGCAGAACTCTGATCGACTTTATCATGGCAACTGGTGAGAAAGTCTCGTCATAGTCAATTCCTTGCCTTTGACGTTATCCCTTTGCCACCAACCTTGCCTTATAAGTGTCGATCCGTCCATCAGCACCGATCTTTCTCTTAAAGATCCACTTGCAACCGATAGGTACAATACCCTCGGGCAATTCCTCCAAGTTCCAAACTTGGTTGGTGTACATGGACTGGATTTCTGAGTTCATGGCTTCTCGCCATTTCCCGGCTTCTGGGCCTTCTATGGCCTCTTGATAGGTTTTAGGATCATCATCCTCATTATATTCTACCTTAGACTCACCTTCAGCAATATGTCCCACATATCGTTCGGGTAGTCTAGGTACTCTACCAGATCTACGAGGCTCATCTGTGTGTACCTGAACAGGTTCAGGAACTGATATCTCATCTGATGATAATGCAGCTGTTTGGGGATCTGGAACCTCTTCCAATACTATTTTACTCCCATTGTCCTCCTGGAGAAGGTATTCCTCTTCCAGGAAGACAGCTTTCCTGGCGACAAACACCTTTTGTTCATCAAGATGGTAAAAATAGTATCCAAAGGTTTCCTTTGGATATCCCACAAACCTGCATTTATCAGTTCGTGATTCCAGCTTGTCTGGATCATGCCTCTTTACATAAGCAGGACAACCCCAGACTTTAACATGTTTAAATTCTGGTTTCCTGCCTTTCCATATCTCATATGGAGTAGAGGCCACAGACTTGTTGGGTACTCTGTTCAGTAGGTATGCTGCTGACTCTAGAGCATACCCCCAGAGGGACACTGGTAATCTCGAAAAGCTCATCATGGATCGCACCATGTCCAACAAGGTGCGATTCCTTCTTTCTGATACACCATTCATCTGTGGTGTATATGGAGGGGTCAGCTGAGAAAGGATACCATTATCCTTTAAGAATTGTGTGAAGTTAGTACTTAAGTATTCTCATCCTCGATCTGATCGAAGAGCTTTAATACTCTTTCCTAACTGCTTCTCCACCTCATTCTTGAACTCCTTAAACTTCTCAAATGCTTCCGACTTGTACTTCATTAAGTACACATAGCCGAATCTTGAGAAGTCATCGGTGAACGTGATGAAGTAAGAAAAGCCACCTTTGGCTTGGATGGACATGGGACCACATACATCCGAATGTATTAGTTCCAAAATGTCCTTGGCACGTTCTCCATGTCCAATAAATGGAGATTTTTCCATCTTTCCCATAAGGCAGGATTCGCATGTTGCAAACGATTCATAATCGAATGCTGTTAAGTAACCATGCTTGTGCAACTTTTGCAACCTGCTTTCGCCAATATGCCCAAGTCTACAATGCCACATGTAGGCCTGGTTCACACAATTCTTGCTCTTCTTAAGAGCTTTGTCAATCTGAAGATTGTAATGAGAAACATCTAATAGATATAGACCGTTGACTAAAGATGCCGAAGCTATTGATTTATTACTATAATAAATCGTACAACTTCTATTCTCAATTGTCAACCTATATCCTTTTTTGTCCAAACAAGATATTGATATGATGTTCTTTATTATGCTAGGAACATAATAACAATCTTCCAATAGTAAGGTGTCTCCCGATGGAAGCCTGAGGTTTGCTGTCCCAACAGCAATCGCCGCAACTTTTGCGCCGTTTCCTAGCCTCAATTCCACCTCACCTTGTCTCAGCTTGCGCTTACTTGTCAGCATCTGCACATCATGGCAGATATGAGAAGTACATCCGGTATCTAATACCCAAGATGTGGAATCTCTAACTGACAAGTTGATATCTATCATATAGATATCTGAAGCTTCACACAGCTTCACTCTTCCATGAGCTTTATCATCAAGGAACTCCTTGCAGTTCCTCTTCCAGTGACCATACTGCTTATAGTATAAACAGTCACCCTTCACTACTCTTTCACCTTTGTCCTTCGATCCATTATCGTTAGCTGTTATCTCTGCTTCAGGGGCATCCAATGCCGATTCAGCAGGAGGATCAGCTTCAGGGACAAAGTTATTGCGTTCAGATCTGAAGACATTCTTCAGGTTTCTGAACCAATCCGAGTAGATCAGGTAAGTCAAAACGGCATCAAGTATGCCACGGAATGGGTTATTCGACGACATAGTTCCTACAGGAGATAAGTAAAATCTATTTAGCAGATGTTCAATTATTAAAGTTTAAAACAAGACATGGTCTTTTATTCAAGTTTAACTCCCACTAATTTTTGACGGACTGTATAACCCTCAGTTATACAGAACGGGAGACGTCGACAGTCTCCTAGTGGGGATCAGAATCTCAATGACTTGCACTACAGCCTTGTGGATAGCACAACAAACTGTAATACAATCAGAGAGCACCCAACTCATGGGACTTGCAACTCCTTGCAATATCTGATCATGGCTTCGGTCCCCAGAGATTTAATGGCCTTGTGGATAGCACAACAAACCATTAATCCTGGTCTAAGCTAACCATCATTACGCAACGAGCATAGATTTGCATGCAGCCCTTGTGGATAGCACAACAAAGCTACATGGTTCCTCTACCCCGATCTATAGGCATCTAACGCCATAGCCACAGTTTCTCCTCCCAATTAAGCAGGCCTTGTGGATAGCACAACAAACCTGCCTAAAGTGATTCGAATTCTATGACTATAATGATGGTGGACCACGCGGTAAGTTCTTAACTACTCGCGTTACGGCTTAAAGTTAATATGAGGGTATTTGGATAACTTTTATCTTGGTCTCTCCTAGGTGATAGTATATAGATATATCGTATATATTTACTAAATACTATAACCTGCTTTGATTCATAATCAAAAGATAAACAATGCATCACATACATGTCATTAGTGTGGTCATGGATAGCACAGTGGGTTTGACTGGAGCCAACAGTCAAACGCACACACATTCTAATCATAACATTTACATTAGATATCCTGCAATCACATAGGCAAGAGATCTTCATCTTTTCGCCTTCCTGGTTGCAGCTGTGGATCGTCCTCGCTCCTTCCTCGGTTGCCTCCATCATATTACATTAATTCTAGAATTAACAAGTAAATTGTAGAAGGCCTTATGGCGAGTACAAGAGAGAAAGGGAGGTAGAAATACATCGGAGTATGAGAGAGAGAGGTGCGCAGACCTCTATTTATTAACAATTAATAAACATCATACATCCACGATCCACACAAACCATTCATCTCATGAATAATAAATTAAGTGCATATCCATGACCACGGTGTGTTTTAGACATCCACACATGATTCAGCGCATCGCATGGCTAAAACAAATGAGTTTTCAAAATAAATAATTTTGGCTTTCAAAAAGCTGGGATCCAATCAAAATTGGCATTTGAATTTCGAAAACTCATTCTATCATCTTAACATGCAATTAAATCAAATTTAAAAGCAATAAACACACATCACATGTGCACACACTCCGAATTAATAATTCCAGATTATTCCATGCAAATTAGAACATTTCTAATAATCTAACACTTAGATTAAACCTCATTAATAATCTAACAACTAGACTATTAACAACTAATCTAACTCTTAGACTAGTCCAACAAAATTAATCATTAACTTATCACATAAATTAATGATTAACTCTAATTTGTTATTAATTATCAATCTAACAATTAGACTAAAAGATTAATGTTAATCATCAATTTAACTCTTAAATTAATAACTAACATTTAATCATTAAAGACTACTAATTTAACACTTAAATTAGTCATCTAAGTTAATTATTAATTTAACTCTTAAATTAACAATTAACATAGATTTTAATTAACAATTAGTTGAAATAATAATTAATAATCTAACTGTTAGATTAATAATTATTAATAACTAATTTAACCCTTAAATTAGTTTAATTAATATTAATTATTAGTTTAACAATTAAACTTTTAATTAACATTAATAAACTAACAACTAAAAGTTAATCCTTAATGATTCAATAATCATTATGCCCTGATTAAATAAAATTGGAAAAATAATTTTAGTTTCAAAACATCTTTTGAATTTCAAAGTTAAATTTCAATTAATAATCAATTGGGCAATATGGGGTTTAAATAGGGGTAAAATGAAGAAAATGGGCCCAGCCCAATTAGGGGGCCAGGTTCGAGCCAGTGGCTCGGCCTGGATCGAACCAGGGCCGAACCCTGGCTCCTGGCTAGGGCCAACATGGCCTGGCCCGGCCAGACCAGTAGCCCGGCCGGCCCAGCCGGTTGGACCGGCCGGTTCAGCCGTCCCCTTCCTTCCAGCAACCACCCGAACCCTAAGGAGCTTGCAGGTTGTGACCGGCGGCTGCAGCGGCTGGGGCGCCGGCGGCCCCGCCCCCCGGCGGTGCCGGCCCCGCCGGCGGTTCCCCCGGCGCCGGAGGCCTCCCCGGCGCCGGTAGGGTCACCGGACAAGCACAAACAGGCCGGCCATGCACCCCAAAATTCCCAAGAAATCTGGTTTTTTTAGGGTTTCTAAACCCGATTTCGGGCTTGATTTTTGTGGCTCTCCAAGGCCATTCCGGCACCGGAAAGATACCGGATGTGGAGTGGTGACTATCACCAGTGGATCCGGAGTCTCGCCCGGCCATCCCAACGATTGGGAAGCCGATTCAAGCCGCCGTAAAGTCGCCATTCTTCGTCTCACGAAGAACACGAAAAACCCCCAAAATGATCTCGAAAAATCACGGAAAAATAATCAAATTATTTGTGTTCATCTTATGAACACTATTCCGTCATTTTAATCGGATTAAACGCATGGAATAACTCAAGAAAAATCAAATTCGGAAACCGAAACGGGACGAGAAACAGTGGAACCTGGCTCTGATACCACTGTTGGTCTTTCTCGGTATCTCCGGATCGCTCACGCAGCGGAAAAACAAAAATATTTACAGCGATCCGTTCCCGTTTCGGAGACTAAAATATGAGATAATCGGATTATCTGTTCTCACCGTGTGCGGATTCGAATCCGCAGCCGTTCGGTTCCGTCGGTGCGACACCGCAAGCCGCGCAAGCGCCCGGCCTCTAGCGAAGTCCACGCGATCCTCCCCGCGACGGATATCCTCGAGTTCGTCGTTCTTCGCAGCCCGCGAAGCCTCCACTGGTCGCCGCAATGATCGCCGCAGTGCGCGGACGATTTCCCGTCGAACGGGATTTGGAGAAGCGGCGGAGCAGATCTGGATCTGCCTGGACTCCAGAGGAAGACAGAAAACGAGGAGGGCGGCTAGGGTTAGCAGCAGCTTGGCCTGCTCAGCCCGTTCGCTATGTTTTATACTAACTGCGCGGTTTTTCACAAAAACCCCCGGTTTGTATAAAACCCACTTATTTATCCATCGCCTTGAGAATCATTTGCGTGTGACCCTCTAGGCCCAAGTACCAGTCCAGTTAATGGCCCAGTAAGCCCAGTGACTCCTCACTAGCTTTATTAATTAATTAATAACCCTTTATTAATCAATTAATCAATCGAACTGATGTCGCACATCGAATTCGACCGGGCCTCCGATCACGTTGGGTGCCAAGCAACACCGCGTGAACCCGGAAGGTATTTGGGGTTAAGTAATCCACTCTTGGAACCTTTCCGTCGACAATTACCACGTGGATATAATCCTTCATTCGTACAATGCTCTCGAGTCAACTTAGGGCATGGCGAGCTGTCAAACCCTAGCCGGTCGACTCACTTGGATTGGATGCCGCTGATGAATATCGGAAAACTCCTTTCCCGATATTATCGTCCGCCCTGGCCAGGGACTTTCGCGCATCCTTCCTAGAGCATTCTCTCTCTAAGTACCGAGAGCGAATGATTCCTTATTGACACACAATTCCCTTCGACGGTATTCCGCTGCACCCAATCCTTGGCGTATTAGAATCCCGTGGCTAGAGATTCGTAGACCAAGGTCAAAGTACAGAAGTCCACCGCCAAGGTGTCCTTGGTGTCTCAGGTCCGAGGACCATCCACGCAACTGCGACAATAGAATCAAGCTGGTTGACAGTGAGGTACAATACCATCCAGCGATTCAGTCGGATCAGTTCAGTGAACTCATTCTCCAATGAGCACCTACAGATTCGCCTTAGTGTCTCCACACAAATGACTTATGAGACCAGTCATCCTCATCGTATGAGCAGGAGCAATCTGTACTAGTCTAACCGGATATCCGATGTCCTTCTCGGATATCCTCCGACTATGAACAATTAAGAATATGTGTGTTTAAGTGATCAGTCTCATTAGTATGATCTCATCATAATCTGATCACCATAGCACATATTCACGGACTTCATTATGAAACGATAATTAAAGCGATTTACACATAACGAATATTATGCCATTATATTCATAAATGAACGAGATTTACATTGTTAGATTGGCTTGTAGGCCACCTAAACTAACAAGACCCAATCCCATCTTCATAGGTGTGTGGTTGTCTCCGAAGACTGGAGAGTTAGTTAGTGTCTTATTTACCATAACTTGTATAGTGCTCCAATTAATGTGATTTTTGGGCACATCGTAGCTTTTTCAGTCAACTTTCATACAGAAAAATAGTAGATCTTGATTTCGATGTGTGGATTGTGAGTTATGGCCCTTTGAAGTGGAGGTGCACATTGTACTATGCTGACAGTTTCTATCAATCCTATTGTGTTGACAGAAACGGTGGACCGTTTCGATAAAAACAGTCAACCATTTTTGCTAGAGCTTTTGCTTGACTTTCATTTGGCCAAACAGTCGACCGTTTTACCAATCCAATCGACCGTTTAAACCCAGAATGATGAAAACTCACTGTTACGGTTTGACAGTTCACCATATCCTGAGTTGACTCGAGAACATTACATAAATGAAGGATTATATCCATGCGGTAACTGTTGGTGGAAAGGTTCCATGACTAGGTTGCTTAACCCCAATACCTTTCGAATTCACGCGGTGTTGCTTGGCACCCAACGTGACCGGAAGTCCGGTTGAATTGTATGTGCGACATTAATTAGGTTAATTAATTAATTAATATGAGATATTAATTGATTAATTAAGTCAGTAAAGAATTACTGGACTTATTGGGCTATTAACTAGACTGGCACTTGGGCCTAGAGGGTCATATATAAAAGATTCTGAAGGCGATGGATTAAAAGTGGGTTTTATACAATTTATGGGGTTTTAGTGAAAAACCATGTGGTAAGTATAAACTATAGCAAGAGGGCTGAACGGCCTAGGCATCTGCTTAACGCTAGCCGCCTCCTCCTCTCTCCCTCTCTCTCTCTGGCGTCCCTGGCCGACTCCCTTCTGTGGGCTTTGCTTTGCCAACTTCTTCGACTCCCGTGAGACAGGAATTCGGCCGCATGTTGTGGCGATCGTCATGGCGAACGGCGGCTTCTTCGAGCACTGCGAGGAACGAGGAACGTGAGGAAATCCGTCGCAAGGAGAATCACGTGGACTCTACTAGGGGCCGGATGTCTGCGCGGCTGGCAACGTCACACCGGTGGAACCGTTCGAACACGAATTCAAATCCACGCTATGTGATGTCTAATCACCGTTTTTCTATTTTTGTTCTTTGAAACAGATAGGGATTGCTTTTATTTAATTTTATTTTAATTCTGTTGCGTCCGCGATCCCGAGAAATGAGAACCTTATAGTGGCATCATAGCTAGGTTCCACTGTTTCTCATCCGTTTCGATCTCCGAATTTGATTTTTCCATATTATATTCCATGCAATAATTCGATTTTGATGCTAGAACTGTGTTATGATGAGCACAGATAATTAGATTATTTTTATTCTGCAAAAATTAGATTTTATTTGGGGTTTATTTGCATTCTTTGTCAAACGAAGAATGGGGCTTTATGACGGCTTCCATGGCATCTCCAAGTGTTGGGGAGGTGGGCCAGCGCCCCGAATCCTCCGGGAGGCATCGTCGGCCACCATCGGGCTCGTTGCTGGCATCAGAGAAGGTGGGCTAGCGACGATCGGGGGGGTGGAGCTCGGGCACCCGCAGAAGACAGAGGGCACCGCTGGCGGGACCGCCTGGTGCCGGTGCCACCGCCGAGGGCGCCGGCAGTGTCGTCTGGTGCCTGCAGTCTAGCAGTGCCAAATTGATACCCCATCGCCGCCGTCAGGGAAGGGGGTTGGCCAAACCCCTACAGTAGCTAGGGTATCATCCCTAACTGGAACAAGGGTCAGACCCCTAGCTAGGGAACCCGAGCCAGGGCTCGAGCCCTGCCCCACCCTGGGCTCGAGCTAAGGGCCCGTTAAATGGGCGCCTGGGCCAAGTTCGACCCTAGCTCGAGCTCAAGGTTCAGCTGGGTTGAGCCTTGGCTCCGTCAGAGGCTGAGCTAGCCCGGGCCCATTTAAACCCCAACCCCAATTAAATGAAAATTAGATTTTAATTTTAAAGATTCAAAGTTTATTTTGGAAACAAAATTTTATTTAATTTTATTAATTGGGATTTAAATTATTTTGAATCATTTTTAATTAAAAAATGTTGTTAATTAATTAGTGTTAATTATTAGTTTAAGAGTTAAATTAGTAATTAATTCTATTATCTGATTTAATAGTGAGATTAGCAGTTAATAATTAATAGTCTAATTGTTAGATTGTCAATTATTGATTAATATAAATGTTAGATTAATTTTAAATTATTAGAAGTGTTCTAATTGGCTAAAAATTATTAATTTAGAGTGTATGCACAATAGATGTATGTTTAATACTTTTAAATTTGATTTAATTGCATGCTTAAGATAATTAAATGAGTTTTTAAAAATTCAAATGCCAATTTTGATTGGAACCAAGTTTTATGAATACCAAAATCATTTATTTTCAAAACTCTTTTATTTAGTTGTATAATATGCTCTTCTATATGTAGAATGAATAGAAGACATCGTGGTCATGGATATGCACTTGTAAATACTTCATGTGATGATGTATGAATGTGGATCATGAATGTATGGTTAATTTTATTAATTGTTGATAAATAAAGATATGTGAACCTCTCCCTCTTTCATACTCCCACGTACTCCTACCTCCTTCCATTATGTACCCGCTATAAGGCTTTTTTCAATTCTACATGTAGAATTTAATGTAACTTGATCGAGGCAACCGAGGAAAGAGCGAGGATGATCCACAGCTATCACTAGGAAAGTCATTCGATGGAGATCTTTTGCCTATGTGTTTGCAGATTATCTGATACGTGTTATATTAGATTGTGTGTGCATCTGACTATTTGGCTCTACTCAAACCATTGTACTATATATAACCACACTTGACATGTATGATATATTGTTTTATTTTGATTACGAATCAAAGTAGGTCTAGTATATAGTAAATATACATGATATATTTATATACTATCTGTTGGGTTCTCTTGTTTCTCCGGATCGCACACGCAGCGGAAAATAAAATAAAATGAATGATCCGTTCTTGTTTCGAAAATACTAAAAAAAAAATGGATTATCGGATAATCGGTTCTTACCGTGTGCGGATTCGAATCCACAACCGATCGGTTCCGTCAGTGTGACACCGCAAGCCGCACAAGCGTCCGACCTCTAGCGGAGTCCACGCGATCCTCCCCGCTATGAATATCCTCACGATCCTCATTCTTCGCAACCCACGAAGTCTCCTCCGTTCGCCGCAACGATCGCCGCAACGCGCGGACGATTTCCCATCGAACGGGAGTCGGAGAAGCGGCGGAGCAGATCCGGGGATCCCGATTCTTCTGGGCACCAGAGAGAGAGAGAAAGAGAGGAGGGGGCGGCTAGGGTTAGCAGCAGCTTGGCCTGCTTAGCCAGTTCGCTACATTTTATACTAACCGCGCAGTTTTTCATAAAAACCCCCGGTTAATATAAAACTCACTTATTTATCCATCGCCTTGAGAATCTTTTGTGTGTGACCTTCTAGGCCCAATAACCAGTCCGGTTAATGGCCCAATAAGTCCAGTGACTTCTCACTGACCTGATTAATCAATTAATAACTCATATTAATTAACTAATCAATCGAATCAATGTCGCACATCGAATTCGATCGGGCCTCCGATCGCATTGGGTGCCAAGTAACATCGCGTGAAACCGGAAGGTATCGGGGTTAAGTAACCTACTCTTGGAACCTGTCCGTCAACAGTTGCCGCGTGGATATAATCCTTCATTCGTACAATGCTCTCGAGTCAACTCAGGATATGGTGTACTGTCAAACCCTAACCAGTCGACTCACTTAGAGTGGATGCTGCCATATAATATTGGAAAACTCCTTTCCCGATATTATCGTCTGCCCTGGCCAGGGACTTCAGCGCATCCTTTGTAGAGAATTCTCTCTCTAAGTACTGAGAGCGAATGATTTCTTATTGACACTCAATTCCCTTCGACGGTATTCTGCTGTACCCGATCTTTGGCTATTTAGAATCTCGTGGTTAGAGATTCATAAACTAAGGTCAAAGCACATAAGTCCACTGATAAGGTGTCCTTGGTGTCTCAGGTCCGAGGACCATCCATGCAACTGCGACAATAGAATCAAGCTAGTTGATAGTGATGTACAATACCATCAAGCGATTCAGTCGAATCAGTTCAGTGAACTCATTCTCTAATGAGCACCTACATATTCGCCTTAGTGTCTCCACACAAGTGACTATGAAATCAGTCACCCTCAGCTTATGAGCGGGAGTAATCTATACTAGTCTAACCGGATATCCGATGTCCTTCTCGGATATCCTCCGACTAGGAACTATTAAGAATATGTGTGTTTAAGTGATCAATCTCACTAGTATGATCTCATCATAATCTAATCACTATCGCACATATTCACGGACTTCATTATGAGACAATAATGGCGAATTATACATAATGAATATAATGCCATTATATATTAATAAATGAACGAGATTACAAAGTCATATTGGCTTGTAGGCCACCTAATACTAACAATCTCCCACTTGGACTAAAGTCAATCACCTTTATGCACCAAACCTATAGATTCTAGGTGACGCTCAAACACATTTTGAGCTAACGGCTTTGTCAGTGGATCTGCTACATTGTCAATAGATGAAACTCTTTCCACTACTACATCTCCTCTGGATATGATCTCTCTGATTAGATGAAAGCGCCTCAGAATATGCTTCGATTTCTGATGAGACCGTGGCTCTTTCGCTTGTGCAATGGCTCTATTGTTGTCGCACAACAGCGGAACAGGTTCAGAGATACTGAGAACTACGCTGAGGTCGATGATGAATTTCTTCAACCATACTGCTTCCTTGGCGGCTTCAACTGCAACGATGTACTCAACTTCTGTCGTCGAATATGTAGTGGTTGCTTGCTTGGAACTCTTCCAGCACATTGCGCCTCCGTTTAATGTAAACACCAATCCAGATGTAGACTTGCTATCATTTGGATCTAATTGGAAACTCGAGTCAATAAAGCCTCGCAGTTTCAAGTCATCTCCTCTGTAGACCAGAAATATATCCTTAGTTCTTTTTAAGTACTTAAGGATACATTTCACTGCCTTCCAGTACTCTTCGTCTGGATCAGCCTGAAATCTGCTTGTAACACTTAAAGCATATACAACATCATGCCGTATACATAGCATGGCATATATGATAGATCCTATGGCAGAGGCAAAGGGTACTCCATCCATGAATGCCCTCTCATCAGGAGTCTTAGGAGACTGTTCCTTTGAGAGATTAATTCTATGTCTCATCGGTATAAAACCTCTCTTGGAATTTTCCATGCCAAACTTTTTGACTATGCTATCTATGTACAAGGATTGGGTCATTCCAAGCATCCTCTTTGATCTATCTCTATAGATCCGTATTCTCAATACGTAGGATGTTTCTCCCAAATCTTTCATGGAGAGGTTTTTCGACAGCCAGATCTTTACCGATGACATCATAGCTACATCATTCCCAATAAGTAGTATGTCGTATACGTAAAGAATTAAGAAGGTGACTGCGCTCCTACTGGTCTTCTTGTACACACAATCCTCATGTTCATTCTTAATGAAGTCATAAGACTTGACAGCCTCGTCAAATCTTATGTTCCAACTCCGGGAAGCTTGCTTTAGTCCATAAATGGACCTTTGAAGCTTGCACACTTTATCTGGAGATTCCTTGAATGTGAAACCTTCTGATTGTATCATATACACCTCTTCCTCAAGGTTATCGTTGAGGAAGGCAGTCTTCACATCCATCTGCTAGATCTTGTAATCGTAGTGTATAGCTATGGCGAGTAGAACTCTGATCCACTTTATCATGGCAATTGGTGAGAAAGTCTCGTCATAGTCAATTCATTGACTTTGACGATATTCCTTTGCCACCAACCTTGCCTTATAAGTGTCTATCCATCCATCCACTTGCACCCGATGGGTACAATACCCTTGGGTAAGTCCTCCAAGCTCCAAACTTGGTTGGTGTATATGGACTGGATCTCTGAGTTCATGGCTTCTTGCCACTTCCCGGCTTATGGGCCTTCTATGGCTTCGTGGTAGGTTTTAAGATCATCATCCTCATTATATTCAACCTTAGACTCACCTTCTGCGATATGTCCCATATATCGTTCGGATAGTCTAGGTAATCTACCAGATCTACGAGGCTCATTTGTGTGTACCTGAACAGATTCAAGAACTGATATCTCATCTGATGATAATGCAGATGTTTGGGGATCTGGAACCTCTTCCATTACTATTTTACTCCCACTGTCCTCCTGAAGAAGGTATTCCTCTTCCAAGAAGATAGCTTTCCATGCGACAAACACATTTTGTTCACCAGGATGGTAAAAATAGTATCCAAAAGTTTCCTTTGGATATCCCACAAACCTACATTTATCAATTCATGATTCCAGCTTGTCTGGATCATGCCTCTTTACATGAGCAGGACAATCCCAAACTTTAACATGTTTAAATTCTGGTTTCCTACCTTTCCATATCTCATATGGAGTAGAGGCCACAGACTTGCTGGGTACTCTGTTCAGTAGGTATGCTGCTGACTCTAGAGCATACCCCCAGAGGGATACTGTAATCCCGAAAAGCTCATCATGGATCGCATCATATCCAACAAGGTGCGATTCCTCCTTTCAGATACATCATTCATCTGTGGTGTATATAGAGGGGTTAGCTGAAAAAGGATATCATTATCCTTTAAGAATTGTGTGAAATTAGTACTCAAGTATTCTCCTCCCCGATCTGATCGAAGAGCTTTAATACTCTTTCCTAACTGCTTCTCTACCCCATTCTTGAACTCTTTGAACTTCTCAAATGCTTCCGACTAGTACTTCATTAAGTATACATAGCCAAATCTTGAAAAGTCTTCGGTGAACGTGATGAAGTACGAGAAGCCACCTTTGGTTTGGCTTGGGTGGACATGGGACCACGTACATTTGAACGTATTAATCCCAAAATGTCCTTGGCACGTTCTCTATGTCCAGTAAATAGAGATTTTGCCATCTTTTCCATAAGGCATGATTCACATGTCACAAACGATTCATAATCGAATGCATTCAAATATCCATGTTTATGCAACTTTTGCAACTTGTTTTCACCAATGTGTCCAAGTTTACAATGCCACATGTAGGCTTGGTTCACACAATTCTTACTCTTCTTAAGAGCATTATCAATATGAAGATTGTAATAAGAAACATCTAAGAAATATGGACCGTTGACTAAAGATGCCGAAGCTATTGATTTATTACCATAATAAATCGAACAACTTATATTCTCAATAAACAACCTATATCCTATCTTGTCCAAACAAGATACTGATATGATGTTCTTTATTATGCTAGGAACATAATAACAATCTTCTAATGATAAGACGTCTCCTGATGGAAGCTTGAGGTTTGCTGTTCCAACAGCACTTGCCGCAACTTTTGCGCCGTTTCCTAGCCTTAATTCCACATCACCTTTTCTCAGCTTGCGCTTACTTGTCAGCATCTACATATCATGGTAGACATGAGAAGCACATCCAGTATCTAATACCCAACATGTGGAATCTTTAACTGATAAGTTGATATATATCATATAGATATTTGAAGCTTCTAATAGCGTCTCTTTTCCATGAGCTTTATCGTTGAGGAACTCCTTGCAGTTCCTCTTCTAGTGACTCTGCTGCTTATAGTAGAAGCAGTCATCCTTTACTACTCATTTGCCTTTGTCCTTCGATCTTTTATCGTACGTGATCATCTCTGCCTCAGGGGCATCCAATGCCAGTTCAGTAGGAGGATCAGCTCCAAGGACGTAGGTAATGTGCTCAGATCTGAAGACATTCTTCAGGGTTCTGATCCAATCCGAGTAGTTCAGGCTAGTCAAAAGTTTGGCATCAAGTATGCCTCGGAGTGGGTTATTTGACAACATAATTCCCTACATGAGATAAAACATATTTTAGCAGATGTTCAACTATTATATATATAAAACAAGATATGGTTTTTTAATCAAGTTTTAACTCCGACTAATTTTCGACAGACTGTATAACCCTCAACTATGCAGAACAGGAGACGCCGACAATCTCCTAGGGGGATCAGAATCTCAATGACTTGCAGTACAACATTGTGGATAGCACAAGAAAGCTGTAAAACAATCAAAGAGCACCCATCTCATGGGACTTGCAACTCCTTGCAATATCCGATCATAACTTCGGTCCCCAGAAATGTAATGGCCTTGCAGATAACACAACAAGCTACTAATTTTGGTCTAAGCTAACCATCGTTACGCGACGAGTATAGATTTGCATGCATCCCTTGTGGATAGCACAACAAAGTTACATAGTTCTTCTACCCCGATCATATAGACATCTAATGTCATAGCCATAGTCTATCCTCACAATTAGACAGGCCTTGTAGTAACACAACAAACATGCTTAAAGTGATTCGAATCCTATGACTATAACGATGGTGGACCACGCGGTAAGTTCTTAACTACTCACGTTACGGCTTAGAGTTTAGACGAGAGTATTTAGATAACTTATCTTGGTCTCTCCTAGATGATAGTATATAAATATATCTTATATATTTAATAATAATGCATCACATACATGTGTAGTGTGGTCATAGATAGCACAGTGGGTTTGACTGGAGCCATCAGTCAAACGCACACACAATTTAACATAACATTTATATTAGATAATCCTGCAAACATAAAGGCAAAAGATCTCCATCGTATCGCCTTTTTTATTGCAGCAGTGGATCGTCCACGCTCCTTCCTCGGTTGTCTCGATCAGATTACATTGAATTCTAGAATTTACATGTAAACTCAAGAAAACCTTATGGCAAGTACAAGAGAGAGGGAGGTAGAACTACATCGGAGAATGAGAGAGGGAGAGATACGCAGATCTCTATTTATTAACAATTAATAAATATTCGTTCAACTATACATCCACGATCCACACAATCTATTCATCACATGAATAATTTAAAGGTGCATATATATGACCACTGTGTGTTTTAAACATTCCACACATGATAAGCGCATCACATGGCTTAAACAAAAGAGTTTTTCAAAATAAATAATCTTGGCTTTCAAAAGGCTGGGATCCAATCAAAATTGATATTTGAATTCCGAAAAACTCTTTTAATTAACTTAACATGCAATTAAATCAAATTTAAAAACATTAAAATATACATCACATATGCACACACTCTAAATTAATAATTCCATATTATTCCATGAAATTAGAACAATTCTAATAATTAAACAATCTAACATTTAAGTTAAATCATATTAATAATTTAACAATTAGACCATTAATAATTAATTACTAATCTAACTCTTAGATCAGCAAATTAAAATTAATTACTAATTTAACATTTAAATTAATAATCAACTATAATTAGTTATTAATTACTAATCTAACTCTTAGACTAGTTAATCAATAAACGTTAATTACTAATTTAACTATTAAACTAACAATTAACACTAATTAATAGTTAACCACTAATCTAACTCTTAGATTATTAGATTAAAATTAATTATTAGTTTAACTCTTAAACCAATAATTAATAACTCCTAATTAAACCATTATATTAGTTAATTAAAATTAATCATCAATTTAACACTTAAACTAACAATTAATTCTAATTAACTAATAACTACTAATTTAACATTCAAATTAGTCTATTAAAATTAGTTATTAATTTAACACTTAAATTAATAACTAACTTTAATTAATTAACAACTACTTGTTAATCTAATGATTCCAAAATCATTAATGGCTCAATTAAATAAAATTTGATAAAAATTTTAATTTCAAAACACTTTGAAATTCTTAATTTAAAAGCTAATTAGAATTTAATTGGGTCAAAGGGGTTTAATTAGGTATTTAGGGGTTTTATTAAATGGGTTTTAAAAGGGCTAGGTGTGAGTGCTTAAAATGAGTGTGTGATTATCATGAAAAACTACGTTGTTTAGGTACAAAATAAACATATTAAAAGAAACTAAGTGAAGTGATCGCCAGAAACTTTTGACTTAAAAGTTCCAAAAGAAAGGGTTTGATTGCCTACCTATTTGGACGTGTGAGATGTTGAGCTCTTGGTTCCCCTCCTTCAGCCGGCTGAGGAAAGAGAGCCATTTCTTGTCTTTGTTCTTGCTTTGATTGCTGTTGAAGTTGAGGATCGTCCAGAGTCCTTGTTGTTTGCTTGTTGATTTCCTTCCCTTTGATTCTCTTTTGTATTTGTTGAAAAATGGAAAGAAATGAAGAAACAATGAGAATTCAGGCAAAAGTAATATCCATTCTAAACAAAGTTTTAAACATGCAACTAAACATGAGAACTCACTTGTTGGGATGATCTTTGAAACTCCATTCTAAACAAATTAATTAACTTAAATCATGTCTGTTTAACCCGACACTATTCAGATAATTAACCCAAAAAAATCAATAAAAACTAACCAATGATTAAATATCAGACCATTTTGAGGCATTATTATATGATATGAAATTTACTCGAAATGATGTCGAAATTAGCGTGTCTACACTAGGGGACTCAGCCTAGTTGCTGAGCCAGGTTCGGCCTGGGACCGAGCCAGGGCCCTCTTGGCTTGAGCCCCTGGCTCAACCAGGCACAAGCCCGGGCTGCGCCCAGCTCACTCGGTCTGGCCAAGACCCAACCGGCCGGCCCGGTCCCTCCTTCCCAGCCCGACACCCTCCCCCTTTGCCCTGCAACACCTGAAACCCTAAACGGGTGCCCTGCGGCTGGGTTGGTGTTGCAGGGGGGGTGTCCGACGGCGGCACCCCACCGGCGGCGGGTGCCCGGCGCAGTCCAGACCTTCCGGCGCCGGCGGGCTCGCCTGAGAGGCCCCCAAATCTTTGCCTGAACATCTTTCTTCCTTGATTTTTTTTTGGGGGGGGTTTTCATAAAATCGAAAATCAAGGAACAAGATCTCCCTTTTGCAGTCCTTCATGGCCTCTCTTGCGCCGGTTTGGATGCCTACAATGACTGGCCTTATACCTAGGATCATCTAGACGAGCCAATCACCCTTCCCGGACATCAAAATGTCCCAAACGACGTCGGAAAGAGCCCTGTCCTTCATTGCATGAAGAACTCCGAAAAACCCCAAACAAAATTTAATTTTACACAAAGATGGACGATATAATCGTAGCAGTCATCTAATGATTATTATACTTGCGAAAAATTAAAGTCGATGCATGGAATAATTCATAGAAAATTAATTCGGAGACCGAAACGGGACGAGAAACAGTGGAACCTGGCTTTGATACAACTGTTGGGTTCTCTTGTTTCTCCGGATCGTACATGCAGTGAAAAATAAAATAAAATAAACGATCTGTTCCCGTTTCAAAAATACTAAAAAAAAAAAACGGATTATCGGATAATCGGTTCTTACCGTGTGGGGATTCGAATATGCAACCGATCGGTTCCGTCGGTGTGACACCGCAAGCCGCGCAAGTGTCCGGCCTCTAGCGGAGTCCACGCGATCCTCTCCGCGACAGATATCATCACGTTCCTCGTTCTTCGCAGCCCACGAAGTCTTTGCCGTTCGCCGCAACACGCATACGATTTCCCGTCGAACAGGAGTCGGAGAGGCAGCGGAGCAGATCCGAGGATCCCGATTCTTCTAGGGAACCAGAGAGAGAGAGAAAGAGAAGAGGGGGCGGCTAGGGTTTGCAGCAGCTTGGCCTGCTCAGTCCGTTCGCTACATTTTATACTAACCGCACGATTTTTCATAAAAACCCCCGGTTAATATAAAATCCACTTATTTATCCATCGCCTTGAGAATCTTTTGTGTGTGACCATCTAGACCCAATAAACAGTCCAGTTAATGGTCCAATAAGTCCAATGACTTCTTACTGACCTAATTAATCAATTAATAACTCATATTAATTAATTAATCCATCGAATCAATGTCGTACATCGAATTCGATCGGGCCTCCGATCGCATTGGGTGCCAAGTAACATCGCGTGAACCCAAAAGGTATCGGGGTTAAGTAACCTACTCTTGGAACCTGTCCGTCAATAGTTGCCGCGTGGATATAATCCTTCATTCGTACAATGCTCTCGAGTCAACTCAGGGTATGGTGTACTGTCAAACCCTAACCGGTCTACTCACTTGGAGTGGATGCTGCCGTATAATATCGGAAAACTCCTTTCCCGATATTATCGTATGCCTGGCCAGGGACTTCAGCGCATCCTTCCTAGAGCATTCTCTCTCTAAGTACCGAGAGCGAATGATTCCTTATTGACACTCAATTCCCTTCGACGGTATTCCGTTGTACCCGATCCTTGGCTGTTTAGAATCCCGTGGTTAGAGATTCATAAACCAAGGTCAAAGCACAGAAGTCCACCGACAAGGTGTCATTGGTGTCTCAGGTCTGAGGACCATCCACGCAACTGCGACAATAGAATCAAGCTGGTTGACAGTGAGGTACAATACCATCCAGCGATTCAGTCGGATCAGTTCAGTGAACTCATTCTCCAATGAGCACCTACAGATTCGCCTTAGTGTCTCCACACAAATGACTTATGAGACCAGTCATCCTCATCGTATGAGCAGGAGCAATCTGTACTAGTCTAACCGGATATCCGATGTCCTTCTCGGATATCCTCCGACTATGAACTATTAAGAATATGTGTTTAAGTAATTAATCTCACTAGTATGATCTCATCATAATCTAATCACTATCGCACATATTCACGGACTTCACTATGAGACGATAATAGCGAATTATACATAATGAATATAATGTCATTATATATTAATAAATGAACGAGATTACAAAGTCATATTAGCTTGTAGGCCACCTAAGACTAACACTATCACCTAGGAGAGACCAAGATAAAAGTTATGTAAAAACTCTCGCCAAATTTCTAAGCCGAAATATGAGTAATTGAGAACTTACCGCATGATCCTCTATCGTTATAGTCATAGGACTTAAATTACTTTAGGCAGGTTTGTTGTACTATCCACAAGGCTTATCCAATCATAAGGAGAAACTCTGGCTATGGCACAAGATGCCTTTTGATCATGGTAGAAGAACCGTGTAGCTTTGTTATGTTATCTACAAGGACTGTATGGAAATCTATGCCCATCTCGTAATGATGGTAATGCTTAGACCAGAATTAATGGCTTATTGTGCTATCTACAAGGGCATTAAACCTCTAAGGACCGAAGCTATGATCTGATATTTCAAGGAGTTACAAGTCCTAGATGGGTACTCTTTGATTGTATTATAGCTTGTTGTATTATCCACAAGGTTGTACTACAAGTTATTGAGATTATGATCCCCACTAGGAGACCGTCGTCATCTCTTGTTCTATATATCTAAGGGTTATACAGTCCGTTAAAAATTAGTGGGAGTTAAAACTTGATTAAAAGTCCATATCTTATCTTAAATTTAATAATTGAGCATCTGTTAAATAAATTTCACTTATCCTTCCAGACAAGAATGTTGTCGAATAACCCACTCCGTGCCATACTTGATGCCAATCGTTTGACAAGCCCGAGCTACTCAGATTGGCTTAAAAACCTATAGATTGCCCTTAGGTATGAGCACATTGCCAACGTCCTTAAAGATGATCCTCCTATTGAGCTGGCATTAGATGCCCCTGAGGCAAATATGATCGCATATGAGAAATCGAAGGAGGACTCCACTCTGGCACAATGTTATATGCTTGCCTCTATGAGTAATGAGTTGTAGAGGTAGCATGAGAACATAGATGCCAATGCCATCTTTCTCCATTTGCAGGAGCTGTTTGAGGATCAAATTAGGGTAAAAAGATATGAGATATCCAAGTCACTGTTTACAGTTCAGATGGCAGAGGGGTCTTCAGAGCAGACCCTGTTAGTTTTAAGTGGCCTACAAGCCAATCTGACTATGTAAATCTCGTTCATTTTATTAATATAATGACAATATTTTATTATGTGTAAATTCGAATTATCATCTCATAATGAAGTCTGTGAATATGTGCGATAGTGATCAGATTATGATGAGATTATACTAGTGAGACTGATCACTTAAACACACATATTCTTAATAGTTCCTAGTCGGAGGATATCCGAGAAGGATATCAGATATCCGGTTATACTAGTACAGATTATTCCTGCTCATATGATGAGAGTGACTGATCTCATAAGTCACTTGTGTGGAGACACTAAGGCGAATCTGTAGGTCCTCATTAGAGAATGAGTTCACTGAACTGATCCGACTGAATCGCTGGATGGTATTGTACCTTACTGTCAACCAGCTTGATTCTATTGTCGTAGTTGCGTGGATAGTCCTCGGACCTGAGACACCAAGGACACCTTGTTGGTGGACTTCTGTACTTTGACCTTGGTTTATGAATCTCTAACCACGGGATTCTAAACAGCCAAGGACCGGGTTCAGTGGAATACCATCGAAGGGAATTGAGTGTCAATAAGGAATCATTCGCTCTCGGTACGAAGAGAGAGAATGCTCTAGGAAGGATGCGCGAAAGTCCCTGGTCAGGGCGGACGATAATATCGGGAAAGGAATTTTTCGATATTCATCAGCAGCATCCAATCCAAGTGAGTTGACCGGTTAGGGTTTGACAGTATACCATACCCTAAGTCGACTCGAGAGCATTGTACGAATGAAGGATTATATCAACGCGGTAATTGTCGGCAGAAAGGTTCCAAGAGTGGGTTACTTAACCCCGATACCTTCCGAGTTCACGCGGTGTTGCTTGTCACCCAATGTGATCGGAGGCCCGACCGAATTCGATGTTTGACATTGATTCAGTTGATTAATTAATTAATATAAGTTATTAATTGATTAATAAAGTCAGTGAGGAGTCACTGGGCCTATTAGGATATTAACTGAACTGGTTATTAGGCTTAGAAGATCACACGCAAAAGATTCTCAAGGCGATGGATAAATAAATGAGTTTTATATAAACTGGGGTTTTTTATGAAAAACCGCACGGTGAGTATAAAATGTAGTGAACGGGCTGAGCACGCCAAGCTGCTGCTAACCCTAACCGCCCGTCCTCTCTTTCTCTCTCTCTCTGATGCCCCAGAAGAATCGGGATCCCCGGATCTGCTCTGCCGCTTCTCCGACTCCCATTCGAAGGGAAATCGTCTGCGCGTTGCGGCGATCGTTGCGGCGAACGGCGGAGACTTCGTGGGCGGCGAACAATGAGGAACGTGAGGATATCCATCGCGAGGAGGATCGCGTGGACTCCGCTAGAGGCCGGGTGCTTGCGCGGCTTGCGGTGTCACACTGACGGAACCGAACGGTTGCGGATTCAAATCCGCACACGGTAAGATTCGATAATCCGATTATCGAAATTTTAGTTTTTTCGAAACGAGAACGGATATCCGTTTTTATTTTCTTTCCGCTGTGTGGGAGATCCGGAGAAACTCGAGAACCCAACAGACCCATGTGCTAAGGTTGATCGAGTGGATTGAGAGGTTAGAAGCCATTGGGGTTCCTTTATCCAAAGAGATGCACACTAACCTCGTCCTTGCCAAACTCCCTACATTATATGCACCATTCATTGTTAACTTCAACATGAACAAGATACAGGTTTCTTTGACTTAGTTTCTTAATATGTTGAAAACTGCAGAGGGCAACTTTGTGAAGGAAAAGCCCAATGTCCTCTTTATTGGTAATACCAATAAAAGAGGAAAGCAGCAGTTGTCTTTAAGAAAGGTAAGAGCAAGAAGTAGAATAAGCTAAAGTCTATGCCAAAAAAGGATGATGGCAAAGGAGTAGAAAAGGGCGACTGATTTTACTACAAGTAGAAGGGCTATTGGAAAAGGAACTGCAAAGAGTACCTCCAGGATAAAGCTCAAGGAAAGGTAAAGCAATCAAAAACTTCAGGTATCTATATGATAGATATCAACTTGTTTGTAAAAGATTCTACATCTTGAGTATTAGATATTGGATGCACTTCTCATATTTGACATGATGTTGATGTGCTAACAAGTAGGCGCAAGCTGAGAAAAGACGAGATGGATTTGAGGCTAGGGAACGACAGAAAGGTTGTAGCGATTGCTGTAGGAATAGCAAATTTCAAGTTTCCATTAGGAGACGTCTTATCATTATATGAATGTTATAATGTACCTACCATAATAAAGAACATTATTTCTATTTCTTGTTTAGACAAAGATTGTATATAGATTGACTATTGAGAACAAAGGTTGTTCAATTTATTATAATTATAAATTAATTACTTCGACACATTTAGTCAGTGGTCTATACCATATTGATAATGCTTTTAAGAAGAGTAAGAATAATGTGAATTAAGCCTACATGTGATATTGTAGGCTTTGATACATTGCTAAAGTAGGTTGCAGAAGTTGCACAAATATAGTTATTTAAATGCATTCGATTAGAAATCATTTGTCACATGTGAGCCATATCTTATAGGAAAGATGGTAAAGTCTCTATTTATTGGACATGGAGAATGCGCTAAGGACATCTTAGAACTAATATATTCGGATGTATGTGGTCTATATCTATCCAAGCCAAAGGTAGCTTCTCATATTTCATCACGTTCATCGATGACTTCTCGAGATTCAACTCGTGTACTTAATGAAGTACAAGTCAGAAGCGTTTGAGAAGTTCAAGAAATTTAAGAATGAAGTTGAGAAAGAGATATGAAAGAGTATTAAAGCTCTTCGATTTGATTAGAGAGGAGAATACTTTAAGTACTAGTTTTACATAATTATTAAAAGATAATGATATCATTTCTCAGCTGACCCCTCCATATAGATCACATATGAATAGTGTATCAAAAAGGAGGAATCGCACATTGTTGGATATGGTGTGATCTATGATGAGCTTTTCAAGTTTACCAGTATCCCTCTGGGAGTATGCTCTAAAGTCAGCAACATGCCTACTGAACAGAATACACAGCAAGTCTGTGACCTCTACTCTATATGAGATATGAAAAGATAGAAAATCAGAATTTAAACATGTTAAAGTTTGTGGTTGTCCTGCTCATGTAAAGAGGCATGATCCGGACAAGTTGAAATTTAGAACTGATAGATGCAGGTTTGTAAGATATCCAAAAGAGACGTTTGGATAGTATTTTTACCATCTCGGTGAGCAAAATGTGTTTATAGTCAGGAAAGTTGTCTTCCTGGAAGAAGAATATTTTCTCCAGGAGGACAACGGGAGTAAAATAATATTAAAAGAGGTTCTAAATCTTCAAACAGTTGCAATATCATCATATGAGCTATTAGTTCATGAATCTGTTCAAGTATACATAGATGAGCCTCGTAGATTTGGTAGAGTACTTAGACTACTCGAACGATATGTGGGACATATCGTAGAAGGTGAGTCTAAGGTAGAATATAATGTGGATGAAGATCCTATTACCAGAAGGCCATTGAAAGCCCAGAATCCAGGAAGTGGCGAGATGTCATAAACTCTGAAATCTAGTCCATGTATACTAACCAAGTTTGAAATTTGAAAGACTTGTTTGAAGGTATTGTATCCATTGAGTGCAAGTAGATCTTTAAAAGAAAGATCAGTGTAGATGGACGGATTGACACTTATAAGATAAGATTAGTAGTAAAGTGATATCGTCAAAGACAAAGAATTGACTATGATTGGACTTTCTCATTAGTTGTCATGATAAAGTCGATCATAGTTCTTCTCGCCATAACAACATACTACGATTATGAAATTTGGCATATAGATATGAAGACTGCCTTCCTCAATAGTAACTTTGAGGAAGAGGTGTGTATGATATAACCAGAATGTTTCACACATAAAGAATTCAAATTTTCAATATAAAAGCGAAAAAGAATGCAAAAACAAAAACACTCATTTCTATATTCCTTTTCGTCTCCGGTAAACTTCATAAAAAACAGAAGCCAAAGATACCATGGGTCTCCGACCCGTTGACAACCTTATCATGCGAATAGAGATTCTCTACGTCTAGGTTTGAACTGAATTCAGTTAGTAAAGAGAAGGAAAGATTTCAAAAATCTCTTCATCTAGTGCTTTTTTCATTATGGAGGAAGGATTTTATGAAAACCTCCTTTCTTCATTCTTTGTACCGACTGAGTTCAGTCTAGACTGTATGGAGAGAAACCGCACCCTATGCACTCTCTTGTGGCTAAAAGAGGGAGGCGCACGGATTGCGGACTGGGTTTTGTTGGTCCCGACATGTGGAGAATCTCATTTCCGCGGGGACAGTCCACCGCGGGTGGTTATATAGTTTCCGCCTTCTCGCTCCCCTCCTTCCGCCATCCACTTCCCCAGCACCTTGCCCGTCCTCCACCGCTCGTTTCCGGTCCCCGCCCTCACTTCCACACACGTCCACGCCCAATCCCCCCGAACACCCAACAAACCCCAACCCACCATGAACTCCAACCCCACCACCACCACCACCACCAGATCCACCACCACGACTCTCACCTCTTCTTCTACTCCTGGTGCCCGCCGCTCCACACTGCTAGTTTCTGCAGTATCAGCAGCAGCCGCAGAAGAAGAAGCAGGAGCAGAAGAAGAAGGCAATGGCGGCAGGCTCTTTGCCGGCGCCCCTCCCCCTCATGCCTCGCCCATCGCTGCCTCTGCTGCGTTCTCTCCCGAGGGCGGCGCCCGTCGTGGCGGGCGCTCCTGTTCGGGAGGTCCGGAAGGAGGAGGTCGTGGTCGTCGGCGCCGGGATTGCCGGCCTAGCTACCGCCGTCTCCCTCTCCAGGCATGTAGCAGGTCCACAACTCCGCCGGGCTCTTCGCGGCCTCGGAGGTGGGATTGTTCTGAAAGATCTCTTCTTCCGTGTGCGCGCGCAGGCTGGGGGTGCGGTCGCTGGTGCTGGAGCGGGGGGCCTCGCTCACGACGGGGGGGACCTCGCTGACGCTCTTCAAGAACGGCTGGCGCGTGCTGGACGCCATCGGCGTGGGCGAAGACCTCCGGCCGCAGTTCCTCGAGATCGAAGGGTGAGATTACTAGTATCTTCTACCCACAAACTAGATGGGAAGAAGACCCATTTGGGGCCAATTGTTTGGCTTTTGATCCCCTCTTTTTGGTTGTTGTGAATTGAACCCTTTGATGGTGTCAGTTGTGTGTAGGCTGGCGATAAGGTCCAGTGAGGGGAGGCTGCTGCGCTCTTTCATGTTCAAAGACGTCGATGCCAGGTAAAAATATTGGATTTTGGACAGTTTCTGTCTTGCTTCTTGTGTTCTCAAGCGTACAAGGTTTCAATTTTGCACAAAAGTTGGTTAAATTGTGGTGGGCATGTATTGGGCCGCAGCCAAGAGGTGCGTGCTGTGGAGAGGAGGGTGCTGTTGGAGACTCTTGCGAGTCGGCTGCCGAGCGATTCGATCTGCTTCTCATCGGGGTTGAAGGCTATTTCGAGGGAAGGGACTGATGAGACGTTGCTTGAACTTGAAGATGGAACCCTGTTACTTGCAAAGGTAAGACTGCTAGCTACCTATCTGTGGAGTGGAGAGATTCTTATGTCATTTTAATGACCTTGTCTCTCTATCCATTTCCATTTGTTTCCATTTGCAATTCCAGTTGCACCTTTGATTCACTACGTGCTTTTAAATTTTTGGTTGTTCTAAACTATGCAATATGATTTGCATTTCTGAACCAGAGATGGCCTTAGTTAAGGTAAAGCTGAAACAGTAATTTCTGTGAGGGATAGGGTTGGTTTTTGGTTGAAATTCAACAAGAGAAACCAAATCTGAATGCTACACGTAATTAAGCACAGATAAAATAACTGATTTAGGTTTAGAAAGATAAACAGCCTGCGGTCATGGGCAGTCAGTTTCTTCAGAGTCATGTTTTCTTTCTCTTCTTATTTTCTGTTTAATAAATCCTCTAAAAGTGGCTACGCTATTATGGATCATAAAGTGAGAATGTCGATTGTCGAGAACCAGCATGAAAACAAGCCCAAGTGTCTGGATCAGATAATCTAGAGAACATTTGATGAGCATACTGGATAAGTATAAGATGCTAGAAAGGGGGATGAAAATGTCATTGCTATTTGATGATGATTATCCTGTTTTTCCTAAATTTTTTAATTCAGTGGGTGTTAATCAACATTTTTTCCATGATTCGTGCACACTTAATACACATGGAGATCTCGCAACTGCAAACCAAAGACAACCACCCTTCTATGTACTTATATATGCTGACTAACAATAAACATGCAACATACTAACTTTGGCATTTATTGAAGAATCTTGATGCTGTTAAGTTCCTAGTCCCACTCAATGTCTAGAAATATAGGTTCATGTCATGTGATATATTTTTAAGGACATCTAGGTTATTGCATGATGAAACAAAACAAGTTTACAGATTTATTGAAAAGAAGCTGAGGTGTTAACCTTTGAGGTAGTTAACCTGCCCAATCTTTAATTAAGAGGATGTTCACATTTATATTGGGAGTCTTGAGAATGGAAATATTTCCCACCATTAATCAATAGACAGCCTACTCTACATCATTTTAGCTGCATATAAGATGAAGACTGATGTGCTGATTCTGTATTTCCTCACAATCCAACGAGTCAATGATGGTGACGCTTTTAGTAATGGTGCCACCTTGTCTGTTTAGGTCTGCCACATTTTAACAATGAAATGCAGTAAAATGAAAAAGAATCTTTATGTTATTCATAGTATGGTAATTAGTCTGCTAACCAGGTCTGGTTGATCTGGGTGCTAATCCAAAGGGTTGCAAGGATTGTAAGTTGGTGTCATTACTGCTTTAGGTTTGAATACAATGTCAAGGTCAGTCTGGTATGTCCAAGCTAGGATCGGGCAGGAACTATCTCTCTAAAGCAATGAAATTTAATAGAAGAGCAGAAGTTATTTGTGCTGTGGCAACTGTTGCTGCCATGGGATGGTATTGGTTGGCAAACAAAGGATTATTGTATAATAAGTGGCATTATGTATAATAAATGGGAAAAAGCAACTGGGTCCTGTTGATTAGGTAAATCTGGTAAGTTAAAAACCCCTTCCCTACTTTCGGTTTAGCACTGACCTCAAATTCTCATTAGGACTGATATTCAAGGATGGGCCTTTTACTTTGGGAGCTAGTTGGAGGCAACCAAGTTATAATCGGGTCTTATCAATGTAGTTTCAACCCCTGGTGCTGCTGAGCTGCTCCAGTGACATAAATGAAAAGTTCTGTCGATTCTCGCAGGAGACCGTTGGAATTTGAAGTAGTTGATCTTGTGTTCCTTTGAGTTTCGTTCTCGAAGGGTGTAGTGAGGTTCGGGAAGTGAGGCAAGTTAAGCCCGCACTATATCGGGCCTTTCCACATACTGTCTCAAGTAGGAGAGACCGCCTATTAGCTGGCCTTGCCAACCAACCTGGCTGGAGTTCATGATGTTTTCCATGTGTCGATGCTAATAAAGCATGTGCCAGATCCATTGCTTGTGCTGGATTATGCAAAGTTGGAGGTTTTCGAAGATTTGCCCTATCTAGAGTATCCGATTCGGGTTGTTGGCTGTAAGGAGTAGGCTTTGCGCAACAAGGTGATTATGTTGGTCAAGGTTATTTGGTACAAGGTTTGCCGTATCGTACCGGATTGGGTCGACTTGTATCTGGACCAACCCGATCCTCTGATACGCACTGAGTCAGACCGGATCGTGCCGACTCATACATGTTTAATGAAATGTTTTAAGTTGAGTTTCTCTTATTTGATAAGTAGAATTATATTTTTATATCAATTAATATGATACATTTCTCTAAAATGTGACTTAAACTCATTAATTTTAACAAACAATTCATTGATTTTAACAAACTTATCGGCTGGACTCGTACGACTCGTACGAGTCGGACCGAGTTGGATTGGTATCTTACCATATCTGGGAAGATACGATCCTATATGGATCAGCGATACTGCGAACCTTGATTTGGTAGCACCGTTTCGGAGGTGAAGCGACATGGGAGCGAGAGGATGAGATGCATGAGCAGTTCTCGTATCTATTTGAGCAAGTCTTTTTTTTCATGATTCCTAGATTAATGCCTTTGTATTTTGGTTGTAATACCCATAGTTGTCAAGGCGGTAAGGCGACCAAGGCGTGCTCGGGGTTCTGAACCGCCTAAGCGCTTAGGCGCCTGCCTAGGCGTCGCCTAGGCGTTAACTTCATAATATAATATTTTAATTTATGATATATATATACATATATAATATATATATATATATATATATATGTACACACATATTACATACATACATTTAGATACATATATATATATATATACACACATTTAGATTTACACACATATATATACATACATACATATATATCTATGTATAAATGTATGTATGTAATGTGTATATGTCTAACTATATAATATATACATACATATATATACACAAATATATTTAAATGTATGTATGTAATATGTATATGTATATAGATGTATATATATATATATATACATATTTGTATATATATATATATATGCATATAATATTTTAATTTAAGATATATATATATATATATAATATACATACATATATATACACAAATATATCTAAATGTATGTATGTAATATGTATATGTATATATATATATATATATATTTAGATTTACACACATATATATACATATATCTATGTATAAATGTATGTATGTAATATGTGTAAATGTCTAATTACATAATATATACATATATATACACAAATATAGATAGATAGATAGATAGATAGATAGATAGATATATATATATATATATATACACATTTTACATACATGATACATATATTTAGATGTATACATATACATATATATGCATGTTTGTATATATAAATCTAAATATATGTATGTAATATGTCTATATATATGTATTAGTATGTATTTATATAATTATATGTGTATATATATACATATATGTATATATAAAAAAAAAAGGGGGGCAAGAACCCAGATTTCAAAAATCTGGGCGCCTTGGGCGCCTAGGCAGGCGCCTTGGGCGCCTTTTCACATGTTGGAAAGGCGCCCAGCGCCTTGGTGCTTGTGAAAGCGCCTTGGCGCCTAGGCGACGCCTAGGCGGCGCCTAGGCGAGCGCCTAGGCGACGCCTAGGCGTCGCCTAGGCGAGCGCCTTGACAACAGAGGTAATACCTAGTGTTGGCAAATTCCAAGGGTAAAATTTTCGTGGGTGGGAGGATGTAATATCTAGGGGTTACGAACTTAGGTTCGGATCCGATTATCCTGTCAATTTGGCTTTTGGGCTATTTTTCAAGTCTAGACTGCAAGTCTGAATCACATCAGCTTGATGTGACGCGATTTGTGAGACACACCATGCACGATGGATGCGATTTAGATGGCATGCATGTGAGCCACGTGGAGGACTCTGTCAGAACCTTCTGATTGGCGTCAATTATGGGTGACGCAATTATCGAAATGTGTTAGGCTGACATGATGCGATCTGGGCTTCCTTGCATGGCACTCTCTTGCCGTGTGGGACTCCAGCACGTGCATGGCAACCACGCTGAGTGCTTTTGTGGTGGGCTGCATGTGAGGGGGGCTTTATCCCTACCCTCTCCTTCTCTCTCTCTCTCTCTCTCTCTCTCTCTCTCTCTCTCTCTCTCTCTCTCTCTCTCACATATTTCCCTCTGTCCCCACCATCACCTTCATCTTCCTCCCTTCTTCCTTCCTTATTCTTTCTCCTCTTCTCCCTCTTCCACCATCTCCCTCCTCCATTCCTCCTCCCCTTTACACCACCATCCATCACCACCACATCGCCCTCTCTTGCTCACACGGTGGCCGACGTGTCGACAGGTGAGCGGCGGCGGCGGCGACAGCGACGGCCTTGGTGGCTTAGCGGTGCAATGGTGAGGCGACAGTGAGGCATGGAGGACCACGGAGCTCATCGGCGGGGGCGACAGCTCGAGGGGCGGCTTCTTTTACGTAAAGGACCCCATTATGCATTTGGAGGAGATCAAGACCCCAAGGTAGGGTGACGATCCCTCCCCCTTAGCACTAGGTCCTCCTAGAAATCATGTTTAGGATTAATGTTTTGAGCTTGTTTTGGTTGGCTTTCTTAGGAGTTTGGTGAGTTAGCATGTTGAGAGTTTTGGGGTTCTCCTTTTCCCCGTTTTACTTTGTTTTTGGAGTCATTTGGGGCTGCTAGAGACGGCCCTTGTTGGCCTTGGTTTTGGCGTTGAATCGCATCAAAACTAGATGACACGATTGGCGCAACGCATTTTACACGCCTAAGCCCTAGCTGATTTATTGATTATTTTTAGAAAAATGCTGATTAGGCTAAAAGGCGTCACCCTAAAGTGATGCATTTCAGATTAACCAGTTTCTGTTAATAATCGATTAGCCAAAGTGAAAGGCGTCATTTGGTAGTTACGCGATTTGAAAGGCGTCACCCACGGCTGACGCGATTCAAGCCCCGTACAGTCATGTTGAAAGGCGTCACTTGAGCGTAACGCAATTTAAAAACAGTGACCTGAGACTCCCTGTTAAATTGCATACATTGTGTGTAAGATAGTGATATACCTTTGATCATTATATATTATGTACTATATTTTTCAATATAGTCGTTAAATACGTTCTTACTTAATTGCATGTTTGAACCATACATATAGGGAGGGTTTTTCACTGTGTTGTATGAGTTTGGACCTGAGGTGACGACATCCACTGGTAATACACCTAGTGCTTGTATGCACAATACAATCCTTAAGGACATAGATTGTAGGTTAGCTCGGTTATGGGTTTGAGCCAGTTCCTAGGGCCCCTGTGTTTTATAGCCTAAGTTTGGGTGTGGGGGAAACTGGCCATTATGATAGTAGTTGTAGCTGCTTGTGTGCACACTTGGCTAGGGGCACAGATGCCACCTAGACTCGCGGACCTCAGCTAGTCCTGTTTTACTCACTGCCTCCCCTTATAGGGTTCTGAAACCTCCAAGGGTGGACAAGCGTAAATGTTTGGCCACGAGGTAAGGTGTCAGTGGACGCACTCGGGCTGTGGAGTTTGGAGGTTGTACAGAGTTAGGCTTTCGAGTTGTGGCATTCGAGCCATTGCGCTAGTGGGTGTGAGTGTCATTGTCACTCTAGTGACTTGGCTGGGTGGGACCACCTGTAGCCATGTACGTGGCTTGCGCGGCTTGGACTGCCTGAGGGGTTCCCGACTTGTCTTGGCAGGGTGTGTGGGTTTCTCTTGTTGAGGAGCTGTTTTACGCACGAGTAACAATTGTACATTTACTTTACTACACTTTGTTTCTTTATTACCTGTTGGGTGAGTGTGTGGGAGGTATGGATTGCGAGATCTCTACTGAGCCCAATACTAGTGTGACTCACTCTCTAGTTTTTCAGGTGAGGACTCTTAGCGTGCGTAGGAGCGAGGTGTAGGCTTCTGGGAGGACACGTCGCTAGCTGCTGTTGTCTCCAGGGTATGCCCCAAATAGTTGTACTTTTCCTTTGGCCTGTACGCACTTTATATTATATTTGCCAAACTTGTACTTTATTACTGGACTTGTAACATACTATAATAGCTTAATTTCCGGTCATTTCTTATATTTACAATTTGTCACTTTTTTTTTTGTTGAAAGTGGTTTGCTGCTTTTCTATTTGGCTTAGTTTCTCACGTATTTACCCAGACGTGCATGTGATCCTGGTTGGATTTCATCTATATCGATCCGGAACCCATTAGTTATCAGATATCGGGTTACAGGTCGTTACAGGTACCATCAAGCTAGATGATCATCTTTCCCTTACCTCCACATTGCATGTTCCATCACTTCACTTCTTATAAATTTATTGTCGGTTAGTAATCTAACCAAATCCCTAAACTGCTCCATAACCTTCTTTTCTGATTGTTGTTTATTTTAAGATCTGAAGACCAAGCGAATGATTGGGAGTGGTCTTGAGGAAATGGGTCTTTATGTTCCTGCACGAAGGGGGAGTACTACATTCCAATCAAGTTCAACCAGCAGTGTGACCAGTCGAATAAAGGACATCCAATTATGGCATTGTCATCTAGGGCATCTCTCTTCTAGATCTTTGAAAATTCTCTTTCCATCCTTGTTTAGTTCAGTCAAATCTGAAACACTTCAGTGTCTGGTATGCCATTTGGCAAAACATTGTAGAACAAGTTTTTTAGATTCAATAAAGAAGAGCACTGCTCCTTTTGAATTGGTTCATTCTGATGTTTGGGGCCCTTTGCCCATTGGTTCTATGGATGGTTATTGATATTTCATTATGTTTATTGATAATTTCTCTTTGTGTACTTGGGTTTATCTATTGAAATCCAGAGAAGAAGTGCCCAGAACTGTCCAAAATTTTTCCAAGATGGTTCACTAAATTAAAGTGCTCAGGTCAGATAATGCCAAAGATTTTTTTTGCAAAAAGCCTGAAGATTTTCATGGTGGATGAGGGAATCATGCACAAGTCTTCTTGTTCTTACACTCAACAAAATGGAGTGGCCGAAAAGAAAAATAGACATCTTATGGGAACAGATCAGGCCTTCCAACATAATCTTCCAAAAAAATATTGGGGTGATGCTGTCCTCACAGCAATCTATGTCATATATTGCATGCCATCCAGAGTCCTTGGGTTTCGTGCTCCTATAACTCTTCTTCACCCAAATCACCTATTTCCCCTTACCTCCTAGGGTGTTTGGGTGTCTGTGTTTTGTTCATCATTTGAACCCAGGAAATTCTAAACTTGATCCCAAATATGTGAAATGCATCTTTCTGGGTTACTTTCCTACCCAAAAGGGGTATAAATGTTTGGACCCCCTAACTAGAAAGAGATATGTTCAGAAGGATGTAACTGTTTTTGAGTCACAAGCGTATTATTACCCCAAGGATTCGTCTGAGGGGGAGAAATTTTCAGAAGTCAGTCTTTAGCTGTCTCACTTCATCCCTTGCCATACCTTAGTTGAGAATCCACTATCTTCTATCTCGCCTACCACCTTTCATGTTCGTGCCCAAGATGACATTGTTGTGGGTACTCATGAGACTGAAGAAAAGACAAAAATTGGAGAGCAAACAAAAATAAGTGTTACTCCTGGAAAAAGAGAGAGAAAAAAAAAACAGCAAGAGGAGGTTCCTGAGCAGCAAGAAGGTCCAGAACTAAAAGATGATCCCCAGACCAAAGACCACTCTCATGAAGTTGTCGGGTCTTCAAGTCCTTCAAATGCAGAACCTGAACCAGTGGCAGAACCTATGTCTGAACTTTATCCCGACCTTGATCAGCTAATTGCATCAAGCAAAGGAGTCAGAGAATGCACGAAACATCCTATTTCCAAATACGTGTGTTATTCCAAGATTTCTCCATCATACCTTCCTATATTTCCTTTATTTTCACTTGTTCTCTTCCTTTTTCTTTCACAAAAGCCATGAAGGATCCTAAGTGGGTCAAGGCAATGGAGGAGGAGATGAAGGCATTAAGGAAGAATGGCACATGGGATCTTATGGATCTTCCTTCAGGGAAGAAGTTGGTAGGGTGTAAATGGGTGTACACTATAGAGTTCAGAACTGATGGGACAGTGGAAAGATACAGAGCCAGGGAGGTTGCCAAGGGGTTCACCCAGACCTATGGCATTGATTATTAGGAGACATTTCTTCCGGCCGCCAAGGTATCCTCTGTTAGGGTATTGTTGTCTCTTGTTATTTATTTCTCGAGTAATACTTGCTGCACATCCAAGTTGTGCAGCAAGTCTAGTTACACTGCATAACTCCTTGTGGTTGGACCACGTGGCCAACTTGGCCAGTTGGAAGAGTTGACATGGCCATCCCCATAATATTTCGCTTGACAAATACATATTTTGATTGACAAATATTGTTTTCGATTGACAAATATATATTTCGATTGACAAATACAGTTTCCGATTAACAAATACATATTTCGATTGACAAATATAGATTTCAGATTGACAAATACATATATCGATTGATAAATAATTGACAACTTAAACTATATTTGTCAATTGAAATATGTATTTGTCAAGCGAAATATGTACTTGTCAATCAAAAACTATGTATGTCAATCAAAATATGTATTTGTCAAGCGAAAACTGTATTTGCCAATCGAAATATGTATTTGTCAAGCGAAATATTATGGAGGTAGCTATGTCAGCTCGCCTAGCTGGCCGAGTTGGCCATGTGGTCCAACCGCATGAAGTTGTGTGGTGTGACTTGACTTGCTGCACAACCTGGTTGTGCTGCAAGTATTCCTTTTTTTTAATGGGGCTTACACCAGCTTGATGTAAAAATTGCGTTCTTCAATGGAGACCTTACATAGGAGGTGTACATACAACCCCCTCCTGGTTTTTTTGCAAATGGGTAAGTGTGCAAGCTTAAAAGGGCATTGTATAGCCTCAAGTAGTCTCCTAGAGCATGATTTGAGAGGCTCAGAGTTGTCGTGTTGAAAATGGGACTCAACCAAGAAAATATTAATCATACTGTGTAAAATAGAGAAATGGACAGTTGCTATACTCATTGTGTATGCGGATGAGATGGTTGTTACGGGTGATAATTTACAAGAAATCAATCTTCTGCAAGAGAACCTAGTGAGAGAATTTGAAATTAAAGACCTTGGTCCCTTAAAATACTTTATTGGAATCGAGGTAGCTAGGAGATATCCACATATCACAATGAAAGTATGCTTTGGATCTCTTGAAAGAAACAAGAAAGTTAGGGAGTAGACCAACATATACTCTCATTGAGGCGAATCATAAACTCGGTGATCGTAATGGGGATCTGCTTTCAGATGCTGAGAAGGGAAGGTATCAAAGAGTGGTTAGCAAACTCTTATACCTTTCTCTCACAAGGCCTGATATTACGTGTGCAACAAATGTGGTCAGCCAATTTATGCATGCCCCCAGGACAACTCATATGCAAGTTGTAGAAAGGATCCTGAGGTACATAAAGACCTGTCTAGGAAAGGGCCTATTCTTTATAAAAAAGGGACAGCTAGCTATAGAAGGGTATTCTGATGCAGATTGGACTAGATCACAAGATGATCATAGATCTACATCAGGGTTTTGTACCTATTTGGGAGGAAATATGGTCACATGGAGTAGTAAAAAGCAAATTGTATGTTCTAGGTCAAGTGCAGAAGCAGAATATAGGTCCATGGCACAGGCTGTGACTGAGTTGCTGTGGCTGAAAATTATGTTAAAGGATATTGGGATAAGAATACAACTTCTGATGAGACTTTATTGTGACAACAAGGCTGCTATCAATATAGCCAATAATCCAGATCAGCATGACCTCACAAATCACATAGAAATTGATAGACACTTTGTCCACATTTTAAAAAAAAATTGATACACTTTGTCAGAAAAAAATTGGATTCAGGAGAATTGAGTCTTCCTTATATTTGCTCTAAGGATCAAGTTGCTGATGTGTTGACAAAGGGCTTGACCAAATAAGAGTTTAACATGAACTTAAGCAGGGTGGGCATGAGAGACATCTATGCTCAGCCTGAGGGGGAGTAGTGAAATTTTTTTTGGAAGGTGACATAAAGTCACATTTCATTGAAAATAAAAGAGGATACAAATTAGGCCAAAGGTCGAACATCATGGCTGAAAGCCAACCCCTCAACAGAGAAAAGAGAGGCAGACCCTATGCTTCTAATTTACTAAGGAAATAAAGAAGAAGCTAACAGCAGTGCCTCAGGGAAATTAAGATCATAACCAAAAAAAAGTTCCATGCAACAGCCCTGGAAATAATATCTCCTTCTGTGACAAACTAGATATCAGTTGCTCTTCCCCATTCCCTCACCCAATTAATGGCTCTTTGAAGAATTGTGGAGGGATTTCTGAACTCATGATTGAATCTTCTGTTGTTTCTTTCTAACCAAATGGACCACAGCATGGCAAGAAGGAACAAGGACCACATCTTTCTGTCAGGCTGGTTAGTACAGAAAACTGACCACCCTTGCATGAGATGAAGGGAATCAAGAGGTTCCACCCACTGAAATTTCAGAGCCTTGAAAAGGACTTTCCACAGATAATTGATGATCCCACAATGACAGAAAAGATGGTTCTGATCTTCTTCAAACAGCCCGCAGAAAATACATAATGAATTGTTGAAGTTAAAGATACTCTTCAGTTTTTGGGATGTAGGAAGCCTATTCAAAGCTACCTTCCATAGGAACATTTTGATTTTGACTGGGATATACTTGGACCACACTAGGGATTTCCACCATACTCTGATACCACCATCTTGGATAATAGTAGTAAGAGTATTTGATGAAAAGGATCATTTGCTATTCCAAGTCTAAATTCTTTTATCTTTCTATCCCCTAGTGAGATGAATTTCTGAAGTTTGATCTGAATAACTCCCCTATTTCAGATTCTATTGGATTCTTTGTAGGATAAGGTTCCATTGAACATCATTGTCTTGGGAGAGAACCTGGGCCACTATAGCATTTTTATTATCAGCAAGCTGGTAAATACTAGGAGCCTGGTCAATGAGGGGAACATTAGAGAGCCATTTGTCTTTCCAAAAGTTGATATCTTCTCCATTGCCCAAAATAAAACTGATTGCTGGAAGAACCAGAGTCTGCAAATGAACAATGTTCCTTCAAATGTGGGACAAATTCTAGGATCTTGAAGGATTCAAATCCCATTTAAAATAGTTGAGATCATAACTATTTTAATCCAAAGATGGTCTTCATCTTCCCCCAACCTCCACAACTATTTAGCAAGCAAGACCTTATTGAAATGATATGTTGTAACCAGGCCAACCCTCCTTGATTCTTACTTCTGCAGACTTTATCCTAAGCTATAAGATGAAGGCCTTTCCCATCTTTCTTTCCTCCTCCCCAAAAGAAGGATCTCCTCCTAGCCTCTATCATTTTTTCCACAGTTTTTGGAACTTTTAGAATGGAAAGATGATAGGTGGCAAGTGAGGAAAGAAATGATAAAGAGAGGACCCATCTTCCACCATCTGAAAGGAATATGGCTTTCCATCCTTCTAGCCCATGGTCAAACTTTTTAATGACCACATCCTAATCGCTTAAGCTTAAAGGACCACAGGATAGAGGGAGTCCCAAGTATTTGATTGGAAAATGAGACACTCTGCAGTTTAGTAATTCAACCATGCAGTCTAACTTGACCTTCTCCAAATTGATTCCTACTACCTCAGATTTTTAGAAGTTGATGCTAAGCCTAGATATAGCTTCTGTGAAGACCAACAGGATATTCAAATTTCTCAACATGTCAAAGTGTCCTGAAGAAAATAGCAAGGTATCATCTGCAAATTGAAGATGTGTGAGGTGAAGACCATTCCTACCAATGTTGAATCTTCTATCAATCCTTGACCAGCTGCCTTATCCCAGAGGGAGCTCATGATCTGACCTATAATAAGGAACAAGAGGGGTGATATTGGATCTCCTTGTCTCAATCCCCTGGAACTACTGAAAAAACCACATGGCAGACCATTGAACAAAATGGAGAACCTAGGAGTTGAGATACAACTTATGATCTTGTTTATCCATTTTTGTTTGAAACCCATGTGGCCCAAGGCTTTGTGGATACAATTCCAGGTGACAGTATCAAAGGCCTTCTCAAAATCCAGCTTGATAACAACACCTTCTTTCTTTATAGTTTTTTGATTATGTATAGCTTCACTAGCTGCCAGAAAATTGTCTAGGATAAATCTGCCTTCAAGAAAAGCTGATTGATTTCTGTTAATAATTTCCCCCCAATGTTGTCTTCAATCTGTTGGCAAGGATCTTAGTAATGATCTTGTAACAACCATTTAATAGGCTAATAGGTTTGAAGTCAGTGACTTTTTCAGCACCTTCTGTCTTGGGAATTAAAACAATATGAGTAGAATTGAGACCCCTAATGCTTAAAGGTCTGTCTTGGAATTCTTTCACCACACCCATGAAATCAGCCTTGATAACATCCCAAAAAACTGATAGAAGCCTATTGAAAAACCATCCGGGCTGGGGGATTTATTTACATTCATTCTAAAAATAGCTTCTTTCACTTCTTTTTCAAGAATTGGCAAGCAAAGATCTTCAGCCAGGTTATCATCTATCTTTGGGAGGATATTAGCTTGCAAATGAGGTCTCTGCAGTTGGTCTTCTTTGAATAAGTTCTTGTAAAAAGAGATGAAAGTATCTTGAATATCCTTCTTGGAATCAATAAGAAGGTCATCCACCTTAATATGATCAATCTTTAAGGATCTCTTCTTAGAACTAGCCACCGAATGGAAAATTTTGGTATTCTTGTCACCCTCCTTGAGCCAATGTTCTTGAGCCCTTTGTTTCCATTTAATCTCTTCTTTGAGGACCAATTCATTGTACTCATTCCTAAGTCTTTTGAGAGGCTGAGCTTTATTATTAGAGAGGTACTGATTTTCAGCCTTAACTTCAAGATCATCAATCTTATGCATAAGCTGTTGTTGAATGGAATTTATTTTACCATAAGTTTGAGAAGACCAAATCTTAATTTTAGCTCTAACCCATTTCAGCTTCTTGACAAAAGACTGGGAAGCAAAATCTGCCACATGAGCCTCTTTCCACCAATTATTGATCAAGTCTTTGAAAGGTTCATGTCTGTGCCATTCCAATTCATATCTGAAAAGTCTATGAGTATGCCTATTATCTCCAGTGGACATCAGGATGGGTATATGATCAGAAATTGTCCTACAAATGCCCTTTAAGATGAGATTGAGGAAACTAGAGAAGCCATTTAGGAGAGACAAAAACCCTTTCAATTCTGGATTGGACATTGGTACTAGCTGGTTGAAGGTTGGACAAGGTAAACCTTCTATTGGGAATTTCCAAGTCCATCATGCCACAATCCCTAATCAAAGAGCCAAATTTCTCCATATCACTAGTCCAATTTTGAAAACCTGTCCTTTCCCAGGGAAATCTGATACAGTTGAAGTCTCTTAGGACACACCAAGCATCTTGAAATATGCTGAATAACCTGTACAGTTCCTAGAAAAACTCCTCCCTGAGGTGATGATTGTGTGGCCCATACACTGAAGTAATGCACACCAGAAATTTATTGTCTAAAGAGCATAAA
The DNA here is from genome assembly GCA_030544215.1 of Zantedeschia hybrid cultivar. NCBI lineage: Eukaryota > Viridiplantae > Streptophyta > Magnoliopsida > Alismatales > Araceae > Zantedeschia > Zantedeschia hybrid cultivar. Next base: position 54,385,991 of record JARZZO010000002.1, on the reverse strand, counting down.
AGAACTGAGATACTGAATTTTCCAGAGTCACATAGGGAGCCTTTTAATTTTTTCCCATTCCAAAGAATTAACTATCCCCCACTGGTTCCTAAAGCTGGTACACAAAGCCACTCGGTAAGAACACAACCTCCCAATTGCTTGATAATTGCATCATCAACTGAGCTCATCTTGGTTCACTGTATACATATACAGTTGTTGAAACAAATTTAGTTTGCAGAAAAAAAAAATCTGCAACATGCAAATACAATAAAAAAAAGAGGGAGCAGAAATACCTTGATAAATCTGCAAAACCACCCTCCTTCAAGCACCAACAGCAACACCAGGGAGCACTAGTAGCCATGGATGGCAGTTTCGGCCTGTACCGGTACGTACCGGTACTGGTACGTACCGGTACCGGTACACCCATTAAGGGCCGGTACCATTAAAAAAAAAAACAATAAACACTGTACTAGACCGATACCGGTCTGGTTTCGGGCCGGTACCGGCCCAGAGGGGTGTTTCACTTTCCCCTCTCACAGAGGAAGGAGGGGAAGGAGGGGAAGGAGCCACCGCCGCCGCCGCCGCCGCCAGCAGTCGGAGACATTTTTACCCTTTGCCAAAGACGTTTTCACCATTTTGGGTGGAAGAAAAAAATAAGATATGATATATATTTTAAATGTAGTGATTATTTTTTAGTTGGTAAGTAATTCTTAGATTGTTTATGTTCATTTTCTTAGTAAAATAGACAACTCCCAATTTTGACCCTAATTAACGGTTAAAAATTGGGACTTTTGTCTAATTACTTAAATTAAACATCAATTGAAGTCTAATTAAGCTTCATTGCATATTTTAAAGTAGGAGTGTACTGTGAATTACGTTGATCGACGGTTAATTAGGGAAAATTCCTAATTTTGACTCTAATTAGCGGTTAAAAATTGGGATTTTTGTCTAATTACTTAAATTAAACATCAATTAAAGTCTAATTAAACTTCATTGTATGTTTTAAAGTAAGAGTGTGCTGTGAATTGCGTTGATCGACGGTTAATTAGGAAAAATCCCCAATTTTGACCCTAATTAGCGGATAGGAGTGTTCTTATCCTCATGCTGCTTCTTTGCATCATGATTCTAGAATTTCATCAAGTCAACAAGCGTATACTCCAAGAGGGATTCAAAGAGGGATGCACGACTTGGCTGCATCATTGTTTAGTTATGGTGAATATAGGGAACATATGCAACCTTATTATGGGTACCAGCAACAACAATCAGATGATGAATAAGAAGGATCTACGAGTTGTTATCCATATTAGTATACTCACTCATGTTTTTCATAGGTAAGGATTGTTTGATTTCGTTAACATTTATTATTTGTACATATTTAGTATATTAGCATAATTTTTTTCATGTTTAATCTGTATGAAAATAGTCATTTAGTATGTGTTACGTGTACTTCTTTATCTTAACCCACCTTTGTCACACTCAACACATAGCTAATTAATTGTTTATATTTTTTCTGATTTTTTCTTTATTTTTTCTGATTTTTTTTCCTTTTTTCTAATTTTTTTGGGCCCTTTTAAGCCCGTACCGGTCGTACCGATACCGGTACTGCCATCCTTGCCAGTAGTAGTCGTATGCACAGGCATGGATTGTGGAATCAACCGATTCCGATTCGAATCGGAATCGACGGGTTCCGATCCAATTCGGGGGGGATTTCACTGTTCATCCCCCCTGATTTTTTTTAAAAAAAAACTAGTGTGAATCAGTCTGATCGGCCGGTCCGGACCCGATTTGGCCCGATTCGGGTGCGATTCGGATTCCCCCTTAAGGGGGGCGATCTAGCCAACAACAACAACTGCTGGCCTTCCCTCCTTCCCCCAGCTCCTCCCCCTCCCCCGGCCACCATCGCCGCCACTCGCCGCCGCCGGCAACTTGACCCCCAAAATAGGCTATAACTTGGAAAGTCTTAAGTATAATAGGCTAAGGACAAGCGAAGTGATTAAACCTTGTTGCCTTTTATCTGAAAAGATCCAAAATAGGCTCTATCCAAAAAAAAAGTTGCCACTGGCTTCAGACATTGGAAGGAAAATATACACAGATGATCATTAGTATATAAGAGAAAAAGAGAATAACCAGCAACTACAATAGATACAGAACCATCAAAGCAGAAACAAGAAATTGATGTATATTGCCATGCTTTGAATGGCTACCATCCGCCGTTCTCTACACTCTCCCCATTAGATCTCTCCCAGTACTTCCCTTGCTAGAACTATGTGCTTCACCATGAGGCTTTTCTTGACTCCAAGCATCTCTCTGCTAAAATGAACCATTGTGATTGCCCTAGCAACTAGGCTCGTCAGCTTTATCGGAATCAATCTTTGGAGTCCAAGCTTGATCCTCATTAGACATTGCTCCTTTGGTTGACACAAATGTCGAATTCCATGCTTTTGCAGAGTCGCTGTCAAACTCCTTCGATTTGTTCCAATTGTTTGGCCTTTGGGACACTTGTCCAGTTGCTTTTTCAGAGGAAACAACATCACTCTTCTAGACATTAGACCCTTAGTTGTTTTTAATGTATATATTTTTATAGATGTACATAAATTGCATTCATTTTTATTGTACATTCATTGAATCATATGTATACAATTTTTTCTGATTTTTCTAATTTTTTCCTGTTTTTTTTTTTTCTGATTTTTTTCTGATTTTTTAATTCGGCTGAGTCGGACCGGCCAGACTTTATCTGGATCGGCCGACTCGGCCGATCCGATCTGGGTCGGATCGGGATTGCCAGGTCCCAATTAGGGGACCCGATCCAACCCGGAATTCCATGCGCACAGGAGGCCAGGGAGGGCCAGCAGACCCTAATTCTTGTAAAGAAAGGAGAGAGAAAATGAGGATAGAGATCAAGGTGGAGAACAATAAAATAAAATAAAAAGAAAGGGGGATCTATTATAGCGCGGGTACTGTAGCTACAGTACCGCGCTACAGTAACCCTCCCTCCATCCGCCTCTCTCTCTCTCTCTCCCTTATCTCTCTCTCACTCTCTCTCCCTTATCTCTCTCTCACTCTCTCACCCGTGTGGTAACCTCCCCCCCACCACCACCACCAGCGCCTAGGTGGCACCGATGGGAGGTGCCACCGGCGGCCAGGGCTTCCCCCCCTGGCCGGCCTCCAAAGCTCTATAAAAGGGAGGCCCAGAGCTCCAAGAAACACACCCCGAAGAGCCCAATTCTCAAGGCTAAAAATAAAAAGGAAGGAAGGAAGAAGAAGGGCTTATTTTTTTCAAGACTTGTATTAATTTTGGGGAAGAATTTTAGAATGGAATTGCTTATGTTCTTTATGTGATTTAAATCATTTAAGTGGTTCTTCCGTACCGTTTGGTTGGCCATTTATTAAATAAACATTAAAAAATCAGTAAATCATTTAAGTGGTTTTTTCATACCGTTTGGTTGGCCATTTATTAAATAAACATTAAAAAATCAGAAAATCACTTAAGTGGTTCTTCCATAATGTTTGGTTGGCTATTAATTTGTTAATTAACCAAAATTAAATTAACTTGGTTCTTATATAATGTTTGGTTGGCTAATAATTTGTTAATCAACCAATTAAATTAACTTGGTTCTTCCATAATGTTTGGTTGGCCATTAATTTGTTAATTAAATTAATTTAGTTATTCCATAATGTTTGGTTAGCCAATAATTTGTTAATTAACCAAGATTAAATTAATTTGGTTCTTCCATAATATTTGGTTGGCCAATAATTTATTAATCAATCAATTAAATTAATTTTGTTCTTCCATAATGTTTAGTTGGCCATTAATTTGTCAATTAACCAAGATTAAATTAGTTTGGTTCTTCCATACTGTTTGGTTGGCCATTTGTTAAATAATCAATTAAAAATCAGAAAATAATTTGTAATTGGTTCTTCCATACCATTTGGTTGACCATTTGTTAATTAATCAATTGACAATCAGAAAATAATTCTTAATTGGTTCTTCCATACCATTTGGTTGACTATTTGTTAATTAATTAGTTAAAAAACAGAAAATAAGTCTTAATTGGTCCTTCCATACCATTTGGTTGACCATTTGCTAATTAATTAGTTAAAAATCAGAAAATAATTTGTAATTGGTTCTTCCATACCATTTGGTTGACCATTTGTTAATTAATCAGTTAAAAATCAAAAAAATAATTTGTAATTGGTTCTTCCATACCATTTGGTTGACCATTTGTTAATTAATCAATTGAAAATCAGAAAATAATTCTTAATTGGTTCTTCCATACCATTTGGTTGACCATTTGTTAATTAATCAGTTAAAAATCAGAAAATAATTCTTAATTGGTCCTTCCATACTATTTAGTTGACTATTTGTTAATTAATCAGTTAAAAATCAGAAAATAATTCTTAATTGGTTCTTCCATATCATTTGGTTGACCATTTGTTAATTAATCAATTGAAAATGAGAAAATAATTCTTAATTGGTTCTTTCATACCATTTGGTTGACTATTTGTTGATTAATCAATTGAAAATTAGAAAATAATTCTTAATTGGTTCTTCCATACCATTCGGTTGACCATTTGTTAATTAATCAGTTAAAAAAATAGAAAATAATTCTTAATCGGCCCTTCCATACTATTTGGTTGACCATTTGTTAATTAATCAGTTGAAAATTAGAAAATAATTTGTAATTGGCTCTTCAATACCATTTGGTTGAACATTTGTTAATTAATCAATTAAAAATAAAAAAACCATTTAATTGGTTCTCCCATACAGTTTGGTTGGCCGTAAGAAAAAATATAAAAAAATTGGTTCATCCTCATCGATGGGATGACCAAAATTTCAAAATGAAAGGGATTGGTTTATTTTAATAAAATAACCATAAGATCATATGATTCTCTCTTATTGGTAGAGCGGTCATTTAATCTAAGAATTATTTTATTAAAAATGAGCTCCACTAAATAATGTTTTATAAGATTAATAAAAATTGGTTCATCCTCATCGATGAGGTAACCAAAGCGTTTTAAAATAAAAGAAACATAAAAATATATAAAAATAAAAAAGGTTTATTCATACTAGTTGAATGACTTAAGTTTGGTAGTTCTATCCTATTGTTGGATTACCCACTTGGTTAATGGTTCACTCTTGTTGGTAGGGTGACCAAAGGTTATAATTATTGGTTCATCTCTATCAATAGGGTAACCAGTGACTTTTATGGTCCGGTCCTACTGATTGGGCAGGCTACAAAGTCGTGGTTAACCTATTCATAGAAGAATCAATAAGAATAATTCTTTGTTCACTTTATACCAATGGGGTAATCATCAACTGAATTGGTTCTTTCCTACGGGTAGATTAACCCTTAAATTCTAGTTCATTTATACTAGTTGAATGGCCTAAAAAGAAAGGAAATGGCGACCCCCATGTCCCACTACTTAAGGACATCCCTCAAATAAGTTGCGTCTTTTCAAAAGAATTCAAAGATCCTTTAAGTATCCTTTAAAAGATATGTCATGAATATTTCTAATAAAGGAACAAAAAGAAAGTGACTTGTATGTTCGCATCCAACTTTGCTTGTTTCCTATTTTCATTTTAAGCCTTACTGAATGGTTAATCAAGGGTTACTAATCATTATTAGTGCAATTAACACTGACCGAGGTCAGTGGGGAGAGGTCAAGAACATGGATCTACAGTCGATCCAGAAGTAACTTAGACTTTGAGGATTAATCCTAAAAGTCTATTTAAAGGAAAGGATAACATATTTTCAAAACTTAAAAATTCTCTTTTCAAATTAAGATTTCCACAAAGATTTTCAAATTCAATCAAAAAGATTTATTTTAAATTAAAAAGAATTTTTCAAAAAAGGAGGTCTTACAACAGTCCAGTTTGAGATTCTTGATGATGTCTCTAATGGCTCTCACTTTAGCCAACCCATTAAGTCCTCTGATATTCCAAGTAAGAAAATTCATTGATGATTCATTTTCTTCCCCCCTTTCCTATTTTCTCCGAGACAATCCAGCACCTCATTTTTCTGTACGAAGTTAAACTCCCTTTTTCCTATCTTCACACCACCCCCTTGGCCATTTTTATTAGGTGATTGCTTTAGCTTGTCATATCTGATTAATCTTTTGACAAACCTTTTAAACATTTCCTCTTTGCCTTCAAAAGAAACCCCAATGAGCTTCCCAAACTGGATGATATCTTCGGATTCAAAATCATAAGCGTCTGGCAGTAGGAAGGCTAATGGAGGTTTAATGACTGGGACCAGCTCCCTACTACAGCAGCCTTTATTTGAATCCAATCGACTATCAGAGAGGCCAACGTGCTTGTTGTTGATCAAAGGAACGAGGTCTTTCCCAGCCGCCTTTAATGTCAACATAGGTTTTGAAGATGCCACCGGCTCTGAAGATATTGCATCACAGGTAAGCTTCCAGTCCTGTGGGACAACCACTAGCTTCTTCGGAACGCCCACTGAGGAGCAATGGTTAGCTTGAACATGACCTAAAGTCTCATACTCAATGACATCAGAGGAGAGAGCACCAGGAGATCGCTCGGAAGGGGAATCGTCCAGATTCGAGGGGCGATCGGGTGGGGAAGAAGAATCTATGGGCATCGTATCGGTCGGGTGGATGAAACGTTGGCCCGTGACTTACCCGATATGGGTAAAAAATCCGAAAAACAAGGTTCGGGTGACTTACCCGATACGACAAGATCCGAAGTTGCTCGGTAGGAGGCCCGGGACTGTTTATCTTCCTCGCCTGAATCAGAACCTCTCGAAGCCGGTAGAGACAGCCAATGGGGATGTAGCTTTCCACCGTGGTGCAATTTACGATCGTCCCTCCCAACCCACCACCTCTGCCTCGAGCGAAGCAGGGTCATAGTCTCCCACTCTCTGCAACTGGTATCCATCGGGACTCGAAGAGAAATTAAAGTCCTCTTCCCTTCCCAAGCCATGCGGAGTTAGGAGAGAATCTGGGGCACACGGAGCGTCAGCTGGGCAGCGGGTCACTGACTCGTGACTCGGAAGCTCAATCACAGGAGGGATAGAATCAAGGTGGGAGGGCCCCTGTTTACGGAGCCAGACCTTGGATTCCTTGAGCTTTCTGTATGAAGAGGCCACCTCTGCCCAGGTCCAGTTGTAATGCTGGGATTCCGAAATATCAGCAATTGGAGAAGGCCGCTCCACCTTGAGGGAAGTCCAGAAGTTCATACCGGAGACTCGTATCTTCAACTTCTCTGGGATGGAATGGAGATACTCCACCTCAACAAGGACTCTGGCATACAGAAGATTTGAAAGGATTAAGGTGCTGCTATCCACACCTCTGAGGCAGCCAAATTTGTCAACAATGGCTTGGAATGACTCAACATTCCAAATGTGCAGTGGAATGCCTTCCAAGCTGCACCAGTAGCAAGGACCATTGCTAACAGAGGCTGTTCCCACATCTATTGTCCATGGAGCACAGCAGATTTTGAAATCCCCCCTGGACAAAAACACTGTCTCCTTCTTGGCAGAAGACCATCTCTCCCCTGAGGCGTGCACCAGAAAACTATTGCCATGAAGTTCCATGATGCTCCACGAGTGAGCTGACATCCAAGTGTCTTTCAGCAGATGAAGGATACTAGAACTCAGAGAATCTTGAGCAAGATTCCCATTGTTACCACAAGAAATGACCTTCACCACCAGGCTATCCTGAAGTCTATTAAGAGACTCTTTCACCGCCTGAGACCAAGGGATAGAAACAACTTCACAGGGAGAGGCTCTTTGAGCAGGAAGACAAGGGATATTACCCTCATCCATCCTGGTATGGGGTCTACTAGGGGGAGGAGAGGAATCAGCACCTTTCTTCCTACAACGGTAGCTCCTATGGCCTATACCCTTGCAGGAGAAACATCTAACAGCTTCTCTGCAGTCCTTTGCTCTGTGGCCTCTCTGCAAGCATCTAAAGCATTCATCAAAGTCCACCGCAAAGTGAGATGGACTCTTCTTCTCCAAGGATCTTTTCCTCCTGAAAACTTTCTGCCATCCTTCCTCTAAATCGCCAGACTCACCTCTCATCCTTCCTTTGAGTGTAGTGAAAGTTGAGGGACAGTCATGTTCTATTCTAATTTTACATGTTATTTCATGTCAACATGTCTTCTGGTTATTTACTTAACCAGGGGTATTTATGTCATGTAACTTAAGTTATGGTTGCCCTATCAATATGTAAAGAGAGAGAGAGGCATGCGGCTGTCTCTTTGGAGGTTCCAAACAGGCTGCAGCCTCCTCCTTTGGCCTCCAGTGCATATTCTTCTCCTTCTCCCTCCTGCTCTTCTCTGTGTGGTACGGTTTCTTCAAGTTCAAATTGAAAAACCAAACTGAACCGAACCAAAATTTCGGTTTGGTTGAATTTCTAAAACTATTGAACCGCAAAAGCTGAACCAAATCATTCAACCTGAATTATAAAAAATTTTATTTTTCACACATACAACATAGTTTTTCTTCACATAGTAAGTTCATCCACATACCAACTTCATTCGCATAGTTTTTTCTTCACATATGAAGTTCATCTGGGCCAGTGTGGCCTCAGGGCCCAAGGCCCATGCATGTGGGATTGGCAGCATGGAAGAAGCAAGGGGGAAGGGTTGCCTTCTATAAAGTTCTTGGCCTGTTGTTTTTTCCATCTGCCAATATAGGATTAAAAATCCTTTCCCCTCACCACGCAGCAATGGGTGATGTGCACAGGCAATCAGGCATTTGGAAAGCTCTCTGTTTAGTCCTACGTCAGGGAATTGGGAAAGCTGGATGCTTTGAAAGTCTATAAAAGGATCCCACCACCTACCCCAACCCAACACTTGTGGTCCCTAACCAAAATGCATCCTTGCTTGAGCCAGACCTGCTTCTAATGACTGCCGGTTTAAACCAAATCAAAGCAAATTAAACTGAATTTGTTTGGTTCGGTTTTACCTAGACCACTCGGGTTGGTTTGTTTTGGGAAAATTTTCCCATAAATCAAACCAAACCAACCTGTAAATACCCCTATCCAGGGGGCTCAAATTAGCTGCAGCAGGATAGAGGGCTCACTGCACTATATGTGAGCAAAACTGAACGCCATATGCATCCTTCCATAACAGATGGAAACCAGATTACTGCACTGAATCCCATTGGACAATTAATCTTGTTCACTTTCTTGAGTGTTGTAAACTACTGTTAGATGGTTGACAGTTCTATTAGACTTAATGATTTTTCTACCTTTTTCAGCGTTTGGACGTATGTTGAAGCTTCTTAAGCAGATAACTGCACGTAATCCTTCAATGCTCCGAAGCATATTTTCTTTTAGATTATCTCTTTCCTTATACTTTTAACCCCACAAGCTTTCGTTTCCCATCCACGTTTTCTTCTGTGGTTCTCTTTTGGGAGATTCTGACACCTGTGACTCATAGTTATTCCATGTATTTTCCTATCTTTACACTTCATGAATATTGCTCGTTATGGATTAAAATCTTTATAAGTATCATAAGATTTCTCCTTGCTTCTGAAGTGTTTCATGAAGTTTCCAGCTTACAATTTGCATTCAAATTTTTGTATTAGATTGTGATTGGCTGTGATGGTGTTCGCTCACCGGTGGCAAAGTGGATGGGATTCCCCAGCCCAAATTATGTGGGCCATTGCGCATTCCGTGGCCTCAGTCTTTATCCCGAGGGCCAGCCATTTGAACATAAAGTGAACTACATCTATGGGAGAGGCTTGCGTGCAGGATATGTTCCAGTTTCTAGTACAAAAGTTTATTGGTTCATTTGCTTTAACAGCCCATCTCCAGGTTTGTCAATGTAGTTCTATTTTGAAATGCTTTAATGAGTAATATAATTGAATGCCATATACCACTGTGTTATGCACTGGTTGATGTCAGTCTGCCACTGCATTTCTATTACTAGACATTTATAAGTGGGTGCATCAATAGACTGCACTCGGTATATGTATCTATGAGTTTTACATGGAGCTCCATTAGCCAATCATCACTGGGCAACTGCTGCAATGTTAAGACAATGAGAGGTGGTCATCTGCATATCATCCTTGAGACTGTATTATGCTAAAGTTTTTTGTAAAAAAGCTCTATTATGCTTTATTGTAAAATATATCAAGTTCAAATATTGAATTCATCTAGAAACTTTGGTGAGTATATTTTCGTTGCTATAATATTATTTTCTGGTTTTTTTTTTTTCATTTTGGAGTGCCTTTGAATCTTCTCAGTTTCATTCCTTTTCTCAATAAAACTCGATTGAAAATCCTAACATTTGATTTGCAAAGAAAAAGTGCTATTGAGTTGGGAAATGAAACTTAAAATGGACCAAGAAAAATATACTCACTAATGTTTCTTTTGCTTCCTCTGCACTGGAGAAAAAGTAATTATTGATTTCAGATCAGTCATTACTATGGATCATTTTCAAATGGAAGTCGATCTGTCATGAGTCAGACAAAGATTTCCTTAAACTGATTTCCTTTATCTTGATTGCCTGATTAGAGAAATAAAGACAAAGGATAAACTCTCAGTCACAAACCCATTAAGAAATTTCCAGAACTGCTTAATTGCCCTAATCCTTTTCTCCTCTTCTCTCACTTACTAGTGCAACTGAGACATTCCCTTTCATACATTTGCAAAAGCTCATTTTTTCTGTTTTGTGGATTGATATATTGGAAAGGAGTTATGAAATGGATAAAAACAAAAGATTCCCTCATCTCAACTTTCTTGTTTTGGTATAAATTGAAGATAGAATGAAGTTGATGCTAATGGTCCATAGCTGTGGAGAGATCTTATTGATTTTTGTGACGTTGTCATGATATCATTTTAGTTCTACTATGAGATGAAAGCATCACATCTTCTTCTGGCATCTAAGTCTTTATACTCTGGTTTAGTATCGCACTTACAAGTGAATGTAATTCAGCAGCTCCTAGAAGCAACGATCCATGTGCCCTAAAGGAAGAAGCTCAGGAATTGGTGAAAACATGGCCTTCAGAGCTTGTAGATGTCATTGCAAGATCTCCAGAAAGTAGCATCATCAGGACCCCCCTGGTGGACCGTTGGCTTTGGCCTCTTATTACTCCACCGGTATCAGTTGGTGGCGCAGTTGTGGTTGGTGATGCATGGCACCCAATGACCCCAAATCTTGGGCAAGGGGCATGCTGTGCACTGGAAGACTCTGTCATTCTGGCTAGGAAGCTTGCTTCTGTTATCACCAGTGGACGGGGAAATATAGACGAAGCACTCAATGACTTTGGCAGAGAGAGATGGAGTCGTGTGTTCCCAATGACAGTACGTGCAAACCTTGTGGGTTCACTTCTTCAGTGGGATAACCCAGCAGTTTGTGCAGTTAGGGACAGCATTGTGATTCCTAAGTTGGTGAATTTAGGCCCACTTTTGGAACATACTAACTTTGATTGTGGGTTTCTAAATCCAGTCTCTGCTATGTAGTTACCATTGTCTGAGGCATAAACTGGACAAAAATGATCGCCCTCAGATTCAAGGCTGTCAAGACACTCAAGCATGAAGAAGTACCACCTTCATTAACAGATAATGTACCTGAATCCAATTTTCTGTAATTTGTAGACATCAAACTAGTCAAATTGTATTGAACAAGCATTCACACGTCTAAATGATGATTTAGATAATTCCTTATTTGTAATTAACATCATCAGCTGTGGAGACAGGCATATAGTTTTCTAAAAACCAGTATATCACCTGGCTACACGTGGATGTGTTGCAACTGTGTCAAATTTGGTTGTCTAGTGTGATTGCTACGTATTGTTAGAGGTAGCTTGTTTATGCCCGACTTTCCAAATGATGTTCTGACTTCTGAAGAGTAGAATGGATCCAGCAGGTACATTTCAAGTGTTGACCAAGGATGAGATGATGGAACGCAGTCCAATTGTCTGAGAATTTTCCAATGGACACTCCTTGTTTGTGTGAAAACAAGCGGAAGACAAAAGCTTACGAACCTGGTGAATGGATACATGTTACTGAATGTTGGAGGGCAATGCTACCGTGACTGGAAATTTTACTTAATTTTTTACCCTCTCAGAGGAAGAACACAGGTTAAGGGTTTCTTTGCAAAATTACAGAGGAGTGGGTTAATGATGGGAACCTACCCAGTGCACCCACATCAACCAGGTAAGAAAAACGGGGAACATTTCCCGTTCCCGTAGCATTTTCCATGTTGGATGGGCTTGGAAGCCATTTATGCGATAGTTTGTTTATGTTCACAAGAGTTATGTTCTTATTTACTCTTTAGCTTGTCCTATCCTGAGGCTCACAGATGACAGATGCTTTAGTTGTTTTCTAGTTGCGGAAGGTTATATACAGATGACAGATGCCTTGGTTGTTTTCTACGTTGCCGAAGGATATATTGCAACACTTCTTAAAAAAAGGGTAAGTTTCCATTGCATATTGAAGATTGTAACCTTCCTATCTCAAGGTACTTAACTAGATAGCATATCCTCTGTAGAAGATTGAATTTAGGAGTTGTTTTAGTAGTTAGTCTAGTGAATAATCACAATCGCCAACTATATGATGTATTATTTTTCAGCAATGTACAGAACATCTCCTCTCATAGAGAAATGTATATTCTCTCACATAATAGAAACTATAAAAGAATGTGATACAGTTTGCAAGTGAAGACACATAACATTATGTCACATAGATTTGCATTGTCCATCTCCATGATGACAAGCATGTTCCCTATATGATAATGCGGTAAGATTTAGAATAATGCATGTTCGACAAGAAGTATGTGTGTGTACCTTGACCCAAACGCTAGTCCGATCTGTAAAATTATGAATCTGATTAGTTTTTATGAGTTAAAAATGAGATAACTTAGGAACTAACCCAATTCACTTCCAGTCCCATTGTATTAACAAACAATGAACATTCTACTTGATTGCATTTAAATGTTTGCTCATCTCCAAATTATTCGGGAACGAAAGCCCATAATATGTAAATAAATTCTTTTAATCTAATTAAATGAACATTTTTATGTTTTAAATAAATCTATTATATTATATTCAATTATATTCCTATTAATTTTAACAAAAACATAGAAAACGTTATACATAATACGCACATAATTTTGATTACCGTTGAATTCTTCTTCAATTACTTTTTTTTTTTAACAGTAAAAGGCTGCCATAACTTTCATTCATGGAGAAAAGTAGTACAAAGCACAGACATCAAAGAGTGGGGTACATTAGCAAGGTAGAAGGAAACACTGGGAAACACGACACACATGGAGAAGGGGAAGAGTACGCCTAAGAACACGCTACCACCATTTTGTAGGGTAATCAAAATAAACATTAGGTAAAGACCATCCACAGAGATAACCTGGTCTGAAGAACCAGACATCAACTCTTGAAGCTCCTGAGACGTGTCGCCGGCGAAACAGCACAGGAAGAAGCACAACATCAGAGGCATCCAACACCCAGCATCCATAGCGCAACCAAAACAGTTTGGGGAACTGTCGGTCACACCCGGTCATCGGAGTAGTCAGTGAGAGATGTAGAACATAGCACATAGAATCCGGAAAAACGTTACTCGGAGTAGAAGCCACAAAGAGGACATGAGCCTCTAAGACAAGATGAGGAAGAAGATCTCCTCAAACAGAAATAAGGGCTTGGATGAGCATGCCCAAAAAAAGGAGCATGAGATATTGCACAAATCTTCAAACCCAACATGAGCCAGATGAATGCTTCTAAGGAGGTGGGAACTCCAAATACATCTCACCATAGTGAAACACCAACAAAATCCAAATGATGGAACAAGGGATTAGATCTGGGAACAGAAATGGTGTGAACATAAACAAAATAGGGGATAACAAAAAGGGGAAGGAGGAGGAAAAGGAGAAGGTAAACACAAGGAAACACAAAGGAAGAAAATCTAAAGAGAAGAAGAAAGGGGCAACTTAAATAGCCGAAGGGCCGGGCTCCACCTAGCCAAAGGCTAGCCAGAGAAAACAGATCCACCTACAGAGGTGAGATCTACCAGTCACAGAGGTAAAATGAAACAAAACCAGGTGAAGGAGAACCCCACCTGAGCAAAACTCCCAAAAAGGAGAAGGATCCTTACAACTGGAGAAAGATCTGGGGGCCGGGGGCGAGGGGGGGGTGGGGGGGGAGGGGAGGGGCCCTGACGGAGGCGAGGCCCCTCCCTCCCGTCGGCACATGTAAGAGGCGCCGCGATCCGCCGCTGCTCCACCGCGAACGCACTTCTTCAATTACTATTGGCACACGCATTAGAATGCCTATAATTGATAAGGAGCCTATGGAAAGAATCTTTGCATGCAATCTCCTGTAAATCATTACATTTGTATATATATCCCGACTCTTACATGTTGTTTTACACATTCGTGACATGTTCAGAAAGGTTGCAATTAAATAAAAAAATCAAAATAATTATGGTGCTTTCGGATGTTTTTCTGTGTCTTCATTAAAGTTGACGAAAATATTCGATTAGAATTCAGGACATCTACTACCTTTTCATAAAGGTATGCATAAAAAATTTCTTAAAAAAAATATCGACATCCACTCAGACTCTATGCATGCAAGAATTCAAATGGGTCGGATTTTAAACAGACTCCCCTTTAATTGATCCATAAATTAATGATCAATTAAATAATAAGACTAAAAGATTCTTATTACACTATGCATTCGATGAGAACAAAAGTTATATTCTTACTTCTATTTGTTATATAAATTATTGAGTCCAGTAGTTTCGTTATTGGTTACCGACTTACCTTACCGTTTACATCGCTGGACTCAAGCGGATCGATCACCATAAACCGGAGAGAAATCGAGTCCGCCCATCGCACGCCAACGAGAGGGAGAGAGAGAAGGGTAAAGACTAGAGAGAGAGAGCTCGCGAGCTCTCGGCGGCGGGGTATACGTCTCTGGATCTGATGGCGGCGGCGGCGGGGAGGGGAGGGGGAGGCGGTGGGGAGGAGCGTGGGGGGGCGGTGCAGGTGGGAGGGGACGAGTTCTACCTGCGGTACTACGTGGGTCACAAGGGCAAGTTCGGCCACGAGTTCCTCGAGTTCGAGTTCCGCCCCGACGGCAAGCTCCGCTACGCCAACAACTCCAACTACAAGAACGACACCATGATCCGCAAGGAGCTCTTCGTCACCCCCGCTGTCATCCGCGAGTGCCGCCGCATCATCGCTGACAGCGAGGTCTTTCTTCTTTCTTCACTTTCTCTATTCCCCTTCTTCTCTAGGGTTAGGGTTTCTAATATCATGAATGAGGTTTTATCATAGGATATGATTCATCTAGCTATTTATTATGTTTGTGATGACCTCTTCTTTCTTTCTTTTGGATTTGATGTAGAATACCATACCATAAAGCGTTGAAATTTGCGGATCTTCTTTTCTTTTTCCTTTTTGTTTGTTTGGTAAAGTGCCGAAACCTTTGGATTCTGTTTGTTTGGATTGGGGTAAAATTCTGAAACCTAAAGTTACGATTGACCTTTTTTATAAGGGAATCCTCGGATTTGTTCTTCGTCGAAGATGGCCGGAAATCGAAATTGGCGATTTTGCTGTCGCAGGTTTTTATAAGCGGTGGTTTTGTAACCAGAGGATTTCGCTGTTTTACAGCAATCCAAACAAACCCTTAAAGGGAGGTAGGTTACGCGAGAGTTGCATTTGTCATCAATGCGAGCTCTCTTGCCAGCTATTGCCGCTCTGGTTTCCGCTGATGAACGTGACTATGGATTTCATGTATGTGTTTTCTCCTGTTGCTGCAATAATATGCACAGAAATGTTGAGTTTGTGGTTGTCGTGGTCAAGTTTATGTTAACTTCGAAGAGGCCGCGGATGTGTTTTCTATGAGATGCCTTTGGTGGCCACATTTTTTAAGGTTAAAGTAGCTTTTACACAGTTGTTGCAACTTGCAACTTAGAACTAATATTCTTTTGCCCGTCATTTTTTCAACGAGACATCATAGTTGGCAATAAATACAAGTGTGCATATGCAAAGAAATTAAAGGATGATTACAATAAATTGATTTATGTTTAATTCATTTACAATGACAAAGTTATTGTAGAGTTACGTGAAACCAAGGTTGTAATCTCATCATGATCATAGGAGCCACTCTAACCTTTCCAGGTTCCATTTTTTCCTTGTGGGTTTTATGGGGTGGCATCTTGTGGTTGCTGGTTTTTGATGGCCATCTGGTGGTGTAGATCATGAAGGAGGATGACAACAACTGGCCAGAGCCAGACAGAGTGGGGAGGCAAGAGCTGGAGATTGTGATGGGGAACGAGCACATCTCATTTACCACCTCCAAGATTGGGTCACTTGTTGATGTCCAGTCCAGCCGTGACCCTGAGGGCCTCCGCATATTCTACTACCTTGTCCAGGTTTGTGTACTAATTTATATACTTATTTGGCTTGGACATGGTTTTTCTAATCTTTAGTAGCTCGACATTTTGGGTGCTTTGAGTATGTTAAACTCTGCTGTAAACTTTTCTAAGATGAAGGTTTTTCTTCTGGAAAATGATAATTTGTCATTGGCGTATGTGATTTTACAATGTTCCTCCCATATCAACAAACAAGTGAAAGTTTAGTTTGTTAATAGAAGCTTAACAGTTGGATGAAGTGCTATTTATGTCATGTTCCTTTTATATCAAGGTCAGCTGTCCAGGCTTCAAGGAAGTGGTTCCCATGCGATGGGTAAAGAGACTGTAGCAAGATAAACATGTTTAGATGCACATAGGATAGTATGCTACATGTCACAAATGAATATTGTGGGTAGTATGAAAACTTTTCTGTCCATTGATTATTTTAAGAAAAAAAGTTGCATCTATCTGAAATTGTTATAAGTTCTTTCTGTTGTGTACTCCATCCTGCTAATCTTGTCCATGCTACAGTAGCACATTGTACTATGTTTGTCTTTTTTCTAAAAGGTATGTTGGATTAATAATTTTCTTTCTATAAGCTGCCATTTGCTACATCCCCCTCACTATATCTGAGGGTAATTTTGGGGAAAATTCTAATTTTGAAAACTTTAAAGTGCATTTTATACCTCTTTCAATGGAGTTTTCTTAAGGAATATGACAGTCAAAGCGGGGTTGAGTTGCAGGGATCTGTAAGACTGTCTAAATCATCAAAATCACTGTTGAGGAAGTGAGAGCTTGAGGAGCTTTTCTTTATTTCTTCTTCTCAAAAGAAATTATGGATTACACCACCAATTTCATTTCAAAATAAAGAGGGGTAGTATAATCAGAGAGGTGAGGAGAGATTCCTTATCCACCACCAACATGGCTGCATAAAAACTACTTCAAAATAAAAAGGAAAGAACGAAGTGAGAGTTTGAGGAGCTTTTCTTTCTTTCTTCTTCTCAAAAGAAAATTATGGATTATACGATTTCATTTCATAATAAAGAGGGGTAGTATAATCAGAGAGGTGAGGAGAGATTCCTTATCCACCAACAACATGGCTGCGTAAAACTACTTCAAAGTGAAAAAAAGAAAAGAAAATTCTTCACTTGCTTAGGTATGGAAAACACTAACTTTGACTCTGAAAGATAATACACAGATCTCTACTACAGATATTATGAACACTCCAACCTCTTAGAACAACTAAAAAACATAAAGAAACTCATGTGCTAACGGAACTCTGACACCGCTGCTGCTGCTATACACTTCATGTCGTGGGCGTGACTCGTCTCTACATCCATTTAGAGCGATCTCCACCGGCGGACAGTTGGTATCTGTTCTTCACTAAACTATTGAAGTTCTTTCTTCCTTGGTTAGGTTTTATTAATGTTGCTATGCTCTATGTGTGTATCCCTCCAAAGATTACATACTTGATCTGCTGGGCTTTGGTGAACTTGCATGTTGCAAGCCTTGTGAACTAAATCTTCGTTACTTCATTTGAAAAGGAAACCTTAGAAGTATTCCTTCCCATTTTGGTCTTTCTGTGGACTGGTGTGCCTCCCTACTGGAGGTTGAATATTTCCTTACATATGCTGCATCCTAATGACAAGACATGTGGGATGCTTGTTTCCTTCAGAGGGTTTAGTAGAGAAGGTGAGTAAACCTGATCTTGATGTGATCTGCAAGATCCTCTGGATGAAATCCTCTCGCAGTCTCACGGTGGATTACCATTGTTGGAGGAGATTCCCCACTATATTCCTTCCCTTCCTCCTCTTTTGTTGCCATGGATGAATTTGGACTTCCCAACATCATGCTTATCTATAGATGTGCGTATAGGAATAGAAAGACATAGCTTTTTATTGTTGTGATTTGTTTTTGGAGACTACCATGTACAATTTGCCTCCCTCATGCTTATCACATCTTTCCAAGGCACATTGGTGGGAACTTATTGTTGTGATTTGTTTTTGGAGACCACCATCTACAATTTGCCCCTCTCATGCATAGCACATCTTTCCAAGGTACATTGGTGGGAACCATGAACTTGTCCCTGTCATGCTTATCCACCATGGTTGGCAGCACCAACAGATATGTATACATATCGGCCGATAGGTATCAATATCTGTCGGTATTGATATTGATGCCAGTGGGGGGGGGTGTCCCCGATACCAGTCAATACATTAAAAAAAATCGATACTGGCCGGTACTGGCTGATGTCGGTCCGATACTACCAATACCAATGCGTATCAATAGTGACTGATATCGAGACCATGGTTTGGTGTATTGTACTGGATCGAGCGACTCATACGAGTCGACTTGTATCTGGACGGATCCGAGTCGCTGGGATAGTTTGAGTCATTGAGTTGCATCCGACTCGAGCTGACTAGATGTGACTCGGTTTGACTCATACGTGATGACTCATGCCGACTCAATGTGACTCGTGACGACTCGTGCGGTACGCTGTGATCCAACTTAAGCCTACTCGATGTGACTTGTATGTTATTAAGGAGACCCTTTGTTTTCTAATTTGATAAGTAATTAGACTTTTTTTCTCTAAGTGCCAAATAATTGGACGTTTTTCTCTAATTTGATAGGTAATTTACACTTCTATATTGATTAATCACAAAATTAAAGAATCTAAAAAAATAAAAGATAAGTCTGGATCGGTCTAACTCATGTGAGTCGGCCCAAGTCGAATCGATATCGTATCGTATCTAGGAAGGTACGATCCATTACGGATCAACGATACGACGAACCTTGATCAATACTGGTACTGAGACTGACATCCTTGTTATCGACCATAAGAATATTGACCTATATCAACGGGGATCTATGTCATCTATTACTAAAAAGGCTATTGTTACAATTAACAAAGATCCTTTAAAACATGTGCTTGGGTGGCAACTCAACTTAGGACCAAGGTTCATCGTATCGTAGATTCGGATCGGATTGGGTCTGGCCAGATGTGAGTCGGATTCGATCCGGAACAGACCAACTCGGTTAGACTTACACGAGTTGCACGAGTTGGGCCGGTTCATGCCGGATCAAGATTTTTTTTTTGGGAAAAGAAATGTCTGATTTATTGACATAAATATGCACTTTTATAAATTATGCTTAATATTTCTTGTTACAGTAAATGATTCTAAGTCACATTTAAGAAGAAAACATCAATTTCATGCATTTAACTATGTAAAAAGGATACCCTAGAATGTTAATTAAGAGGAATTTACAAGAAACATCAATTTGCAAAAAAAAAAAGTGGCACACTAAATCTCATAGAAGGATCAAATGTAAATTTTCAAGCATCAATACTGAAAACTCATATAAAATTTTCTCATATATAATAATATACATAACATATGTAGTACATGAAGGATAAAAGAACTCAATCATCCCCATTAAAGTCATCAGAAAAAAGAAAAGACTCTTTATCATCTCCACCAAAGTCTAACTCAATATGGATAGGAGGCGGGACATGTGGCTGTCTCTGAATACATGTAAGTATATGAACAAATGATGATATGTAGACAACAGCAAATGGAACATGAAACTTTGAAAAGAATGCTCGCACAACATCCACAATCTCCGCCTTAGATCCTCCTACTGACGTAGATGACGATGGACGAGTCGATAATGTAGGTGGCCTGGTTGTCGACTGTTTAGGCTCCGTACTACTAGATGATGCCTCGCCTGCTTAGAAACTTCTAGAACTATATACAAACATCACGAGGGACTGAAGGACATGGGATGTTATTTCTGCATATCCCCGCAAGATGTTCTGAGAAACGATGGATCTTGCTAACAAGGTGTCCACAGTAAAGATAATAGATTCGTCGATCTCCTAGGGTTGTGTACTCGTGGTCCCATGTCGGATGGCGTCGCTCATGTGGCATCTGCGAAAGAAAAAATGATAGAATAATCTAACAACATTATCTTCATTTGAACTATTGAACTATATTAATATGAGATAGACATTAAGAGTTTAAGACTACAAT
This sequence comes from Zantedeschia hybrid cultivar, assembly GCA_030544215.1. Taxonomy (NCBI): domain Eukaryota; kingdom Viridiplantae; phylum Streptophyta; class Magnoliopsida; order Alismatales; family Araceae; genus Zantedeschia; species Zantedeschia hybrid cultivar. The sequence goes on along the minus strand of JARZZO010000002.1, from coordinate 54,365,640 downwards.
AAAAGTAAATAATTAAATATCAAGAATGCCCCCAGTATAGATATTATATAGGCATGTCATAGCTATAAGTCTCCATTGAAGCATCTCCTAATAACTGAACTTGATAGTTTGACATCACGTAGTCTGATATTGGCTATAAGTCATATAAGAACCATATCTCTCTTGATAATATGTTGAGTACTATTGATATGCCACATCAGTCGTTGTGTATGTTATTGGCCATGGTACTGCAGGAACATAAGCTAATCCTTCACCATAGCTGTAACCACTATATAGATATGCATGTGAAGTAGAGTATCCATATGAAATCAATGTCAGTTGCTGGTATCTTGAGACCGAATGATCACCACCATAAGACGATGTATTCTCATATCCTGTCTGCGGCTGCCGATAAGAGTTGGATGTATCAGAACTATATTGTCCTACACCTAAGCTTCTCTCACTTGTGTGCTCAGCTCATCAAACTCTCTAATCATGTTGTGCAACCCTTACTCATACATGATGATGCTAGACTCAGGATCATAATAATGCTCATCATTTGAGGATGAGTCAGTGCGCATCTGATCTGGCATATCTACATGTTGCCCACTCCGACGATATGTAACTTCTATAAGATCTTGAGGTAGTGCCTCCACACAGTCACCTGCCTGATGAGCTCTGTGGTCATTATCCTAAATAACATGTGTGAAGTCTTGTTCTGCAAGAAAAATGATCCTACCTCCCCCACCCTTACTAACATGACTCGCACCATCACCGCCCCCACTAGCATTGTTGGCACCATGACCACCACCACCACCAACTGCACTCTCCCCACCACCCCTACCACCCCTCTCTTCATCATCATCTATGTCATCTCCAGCTGATGAATCAAATCCATTCTCTGAGACTCTAGTATCAGAAGGAGATGGTGTCTCATCTTGATCATTAGGATCTAGTGTATCTAAGTTTGCCGTGCCAAGTGGATCATCTAGGACTGCATTCTTCTTCTTTTTCTTCCTCTTTTTGGACCTTCTTAACACCTTTGACATCTGGCATTTCATGTTACTCTATCTTTTCTTTTTCTTTGAACTTATTTCCTTGCCATCTGTTTGCTTCTGGACTATACCAATTGGGAGGCGTTTTGCAAGACGTACAGTAGAATGACGTGAACTCTAACTAGAAAGCCGTTGTTGTGCACTTCTACTCTGTGTAGGCTGAGTTTTGAATGGATGCCTAGATGTAGGTGCAACTGGAGGATGCTGGGGTGCAGGACCATGCATTAGCTACTCTCACTCTGCATCATCACTCCGAGTTACTCTGCTTATGTCCCTTGTGATCAACTGATCATCTCATCAGTCTCTAAGTCAACCTCCTGATCATGACCTTGTGCATGTTCCTGATCATGTTCTTGTCCAGTAATATATTCATCATCATGATCTCCATCACGTCCTATTACTCTTGATACTTCTGCTATCAAGAAGGTGTTAAGACGAGGGCCATTAAGATTTAATGTCTCATCAAGTTTTAGCTCTCCATGATCTGTTGTTCTGACAACCTAAGCAACCATAGGATCCTCATCATCTCAAAGGTAAGTAAGATCAGTGAAATCATAATCATCATCTCTCTTCTTTGAATCTTTTTGCAAATGTTTAATTCTCAGTCTTATATTGTAGCGGACATACATAAGCTTGTCTATCCGGATGTGTGATAAGTGATTCATGATCTTTATATGTATGAGTGCAAAGGTAGATCAATTTTGCTCACACCACTAAAGGAAGAAGTATGCAACAAGACCTTCATAACTATCTCTCTCAACTTTGGTGTAGACTTGCCAAAATTCAATTATCAGTCAACTAGAAAACAAATAATAGAAGTTTCTATAAGGTATAAAAAATAAAAAGACAAGTATGTGAAGCTCTTCTTTAAATATTTTTTTTATACGAGCATCAGATCTCTTACAACCAACTATAGCTGATGGTTCTGCGAAGGTTCCTATTGCCTCTCGAAAAAATTTCATATGTAATTAACAACATTATTAGGATTGTTGTATAGTATACGCAAAGAAATGAAATAAGAATAGATTGAGCACCCTACTTCATTTAATTGTCTCCACTATTGCATTCGGATCATCCACAAGTCGGTTTACGTATGTGTACTGAAATGTCAGATGAAGATAATACATTGTAATAAAAGTGCATCACCCATTAAGTATCACTCAAAAAGTAAAAAATATCACCAACGGTCACGAAATGTAAATTTTTCGCCTGCCATATACGATTCTCTACCATCTACTTTCTTTCTATAATCTTCATAAAATCTTCTGCATACTTCCTTGAGATTGTAGGTATCTTCCTCTTTACAGCCTCTAGTTTGACATACAATAATCCTAAGGTTGGTGTCCTATCTCCGTCCACGCAGCATAAGATCTTATATAATGGCTCAATAAGTTGTACAATAAGCTTTATCTTCACCCAAAAAGCACTCTTGTTCACCAAGCCTTTAATCTTCTCTTCATTGTCTGTCACAGCAATTGTGGAGTGCAGTCATTTGTCACTTCTAAACATTTGTTTCAGGCCTACTTCATATTTCAGCATACTCTGCAAGGTAATGAAGTTGGTGGCAAATCTTGTGATGGCATGTCTTAACAATTCACTATCTGTATGATCCCTTATTAGTCTCAGTACATAGTAATGGTTGTAAATATATCATGTAATCTTCTATGTATTGGCAATATTCTTCTTGACAACATTTGGTTGTCTAATTTCTTTCAACATTAAATCTACACAATGGGCTACACATGGAAAAATCATCTTTACATTAAAAGAATTTTTACTATTTTTCATTAATTTTATTTTTTTGAAATAAATTATTAAATTATACTTAACAAATTAAATAAATTACAAATATTGATTGGACAAATTTTGAAAGCATGACTTAAAAGTGCTATTAAAATTTTTCTTACATGATTTTTTTTTAATTTTTTCATTAACTTAATAAATTAAGTGAATTGTAAATATTAATTGAACCTCTTTAAATTTTAATGTGCATGAAGAACACAAATATAATTAAAGGCATGTCCAAAATTTGTATATAAGTATGATATTTAAAAATCATTAAGTAATGATATATTATACCATTAATTAATTTAATTTTTTTAAAAATAATATTTAAAATTTAAAAAAATTATATTTAAAACATAGATCTAATCATGTTGCCTTACATGTTTATAATTTTATATAGATAGTTTTACTTCTAGACTAGATAATTGTATAAATTATTTTGTATTTTAAAATTTATTCAATAATTTAATAATCATATTAATAAATTATTCTCCATATCTTAGGATTTTGGATATAAATTTGACTAAACATGTGAAAGTCATAGATCTATGTCCATCATCACATAAGTAGATTATTTATTTAATTTTAAATTTTTTATTTTTTTAACATTCAATAAAAATCTATAAATCAACCTCAAATTTGGAAAAATTCAAATTTTTTCATGTCAAGATTACAAAGAGGTAATAGATCTACTTATTCTTCATGTTTTAATATCTTAAATAACATCAAACAACAAGAAAAGAAGATAAAAAAAAAATTAAGATTCAGATGGTTACTTTCTTCAAGCAAGATTAAAACGGTTCTTAAAGCTTGAAAGTCTCTTCTTCTCGAACAAAATCATCTTCAAACGCTCCAAATCCCTATGATCTTCGAAAAACACCAAGCAAAATGGAAGAAAGAAGAGGGCGGAAGGACTAGAAGTGTGCGAGTGCTTCCTCTGTTGCGTTCTTGTTCGAACAAAAATGCAATAGATAGGAAAGGGGGACTTTAGGGCGTATCGTATTGTGTCGAGCCGTATCGGATCTGACTCGGGCCAGATCGCACTGACTCGAGGCGAACCGCGACCAGCTCGCATTGGATCACAGTGGCTTGAGTCTATATCGTGTGATCCGACACGAGTCGGACCTGATACGGCTTGAGTCGATGCGATCTGGAGACAATCCAAATCAGATCGGGTCGGCCCATAATGAGTTGACTCGTACAAGTCGGCTAGATCCTGTACGATACGACGAACCTTGCTTAGGACATAAAGCATCCTACGTGAATCAATTCACTTCAGATTGGGTCAGTCTTCTTCCTCTTCTCTAGAAGATGTTTTACCATGATTTTTCTTTGTACGTCTTGTAGGCTTGAACAACCTCCACATTTCTTCAATCCATGTTACTTTCATAATGGAGTTTCAAAACAATATTAATCCGAAAGTAAGAACTTCCTCAATGCAACTTCATACTTGAGGGTTGTACCAAGGTTAGGAAACCCAAGATCGGGTCCTGAATCGGTCGGCCCAAAATCGATCGGATCGGTTGATCCTGATCTGATCCGGGTCGATCTTGGTTGAGCCAGGGTTGGTTGGATCAGGCAGCAGAAAAAATTAAAAGAAGTAAGATTTTTTAAAAAATATATATATAAAAAACAAGTCTAATACATAGTTGTGTTGAATTACATTGATTTGAAGTATATAAGATGTTGTTGGATAAAAAAATTGAATAAACTTATATTTATTCTAGACGTACATTATATTGAATGAACATATGGTTTACATACTCGGACTATGACCTATAGTTTTTGCAGTATTGCTCATATTGCATTACATACAGATTATAGTTATTTGTATTAGTATAGATGACTATAAGCGGTGTATTTCAGGCAAGGTTAAGAAACGTGGGATCGGGACCCGGATCGGTCGTTCCAAAACTGATCGGATCGGCTAATCCCGATCTGATTTGGGCCGATCCTGGCTTAGCTAGGGTTGGCTGCATCAGACAGTAGAAAAAAAAATTAAAAAATATTTTTTAAATATAAAAAATAAGTCTAATACATAGTTGTGTTGAATTACATTGATTTGAAGTACATAAGATGTTAGATAATTTTTTTTTTGAATAAGCTTACATTTATTCTAGACGTACATTATATTGAATGAACATATAGTTTACATACTCGGACTATGACATATAGTTATGGTAGTATTGCTCATATTGCATCACATATCGGTTAATCATTTGTATTGATATAGATGACTATAAGCGATGTATATCTAGGGATATCTGGCACTTGATATGAGCTATATAATTGATGGGATTGAGAGGATGGCTCTGAAATTTCTTGATATTGTAGAAAACCCTCTGAGTAGTCGGATGTATTAGAGTGTGGAGGGTAAACTACATATCTAGTAGGATGACTATACTCTTTGTATGGAGAATAGGATAATGCATCTGATAGTTGTTTCTGGTATTCCCTCTCCTTCTTGCGTTGTTTTGCACACTAAGGAACTTTTTTTTTGCCTTCTTCCTTGATATGATGAATGTTTGAGTGATAATTTCTTCCCGTCCTCTACTATCATGATCTTCATCTTGAGTAGTATGTATGTAATCTTGTTCTTTAGTGAATACAATTGGTGGGGCACTGGTAGCATCTTTATGGTCAGAACTATCAGTGCTCGTCTTTGATGCCGAGTCATTTAAAGTTTGATATTGTATTTCATCACTTAATTGGTTTTGACGTTTCATCCTCCTCGATAGTGTCCAGATCAACAATGTCAATTACAGTAGCACTCTTCTTTTTACTTGGTCGTTATTTTTTACTCTTCTTCTGACATTTTAAAGGAGGAGGTTGAAAATCAACAAGTAGTGCCACATCATCTACTTCACCTTCTGCCCATTTCCGATCATTTGAATTGAATTTAGGCTCATTTGAAGTGCTTGCATCAACCCATGCATTTAGTAGTTGTTGCTCCTCGAACACCTCATCCAAGTCTATAGGTTCTTTTGCACTTGTCCCCTCTGTGCCTTACCTGAAAATTCTCTCCTTCTCCTGCCTCTGAAGGTTCCATATAAACTCAAGATTTTTTAACTTCAACTTCATATTATAATGACATAACACTAATTTTTTTTAGATGGGTCAACTTCAGTTTATTCCTTTGCTTAGTATGAATCAAGCCAAAGGTGTTCTAGTTGTTCTCAGAGGTTGTTTGAATTAGGATCCGAATTGCTAAATAGGTTAGATCTTCATACCCATATGTTTTTTCATAATCTAACCACTAGTTAGCTGTAAATAGAAAATTTTACATTTCAATAATGTGAAGTTATAATTAAAATTTAAGTAGAACATTTGGTTAATAGTTTTCAAATCTGCATTTAAAATCTTTGCAGCTCTTTGAGCAGTATTTATCCTAAAGTGGATATAACATGAGTATATAGTCATGCATTTGCTTGTATTGCTATTATTGCTTTATCTTCCTCTTCAAGCATACGTCTAATAATATTCTTACTCTCAATCAACACTTCTGAGCTATTGGCATAGTTATCTTTCTTCCCTTCAGTTCTATACATGTACCGAGCGTTAAAGAAACGACTTAAGTAGAGAAGTAGAAGTTAGTTATTATTTGTGATAAATGTATATACAAATTAATAAATACACAAAGTTACTTGCTTACCAGCTACATGAAGATCATGATGTGAAGTACGTTCTTAACGTTTGTCTATTATCTCTCATTACATAGGTTGTTAGGTTGTTAAGTTGAATGAGCTCTTTAGTTCTGTCCATAGTCTCATATAAATATCTTATATCTGATCTTCTTTCTCCATCATAAGATCGCAAGACACGGACAAGTGGTTTTACAACATTTAGCACCGTCAACATTCCTTTCCAGAAGGGTCTTAGACTGAATTAGATCAGTCACTTTCGTATCATTTTCTCTGACCTTGGTTGGTGCATGTAATTCTTTCAATTTTATGTTCCCACCATCATAATCAAGTTGTTCTTTTGTTAATTTAAACTATCTAGAGAGATATATTGAGATGCAAACTTGGTGGCTCCCGAACGAAGCAATTTTCTTTTATGAGTATATTTTGTGCATGATATCCAAAATCTTGTTACGGTTGTAGATGAATGTGATGATAAATCGAGCGCTCTTGACCACTCCATCCACCATCAGGTCAGAGCAAATGTTTTCTAACATCAAGTCAATACAATGAGCATAATAAGGAATCTAGTATAGATGTTGTCTCTTCTCCATCAACATTTGTCCAATTAACTTGAACGTCATTACATTGTCAGTAACTACTTGGACAATCTTTTTTTTTCCTACCTCTTCTACAGTTCCACCATTTGGTCTATTAATTGGAATATGTACTGAGTATTCTTCACCTTTCTAGATGCATCAGCAAACTTTCAAAATACGATTTCGGCTTTGTAGTAAATTAGAAAGCTGATCCTACTTAGTATCCCTGTGAAGTTCTATACGTGATAAAAAATCAGAAAGAGACGTATTCGTGCTTAAGAAATAAAAGCATGAAGAAGATGAGGCTTACATACATGTCCATCCATCGCACATTGAAGTACATCTATACTCGTCCCATATCTTTTCAAAAGATGTTATATATGTCCAAATATCGTCAACTTCTAAGTCCAAGTACTTGTTGTATATCTCATAAAAGAAAAGCCCCTCAACCTTTTTGCCAACTTCTTGGATAGCTTCGATTATTGAATCATAATATGGCCCTTTGGCAACATTAGTAGGAATACTGTTAAAGAAAAATCACACCTATATAGCTCTCCTTATCTTTTCCTTGCACAACTTTAAGTTCTTGAATGCAGCAACAATGGAATGTTGTTTATCCTTCTTTTGGAGAGGAAGAGATCTATTAGGTACGAAGTCACTTCCTTATCTTGTATATCTTCTAGTTTGCCGAAATGAGTCTTCATTTGCAAAGGACCGTCGGCTTGCCTCCATTACACGTCGCAATTCATCTTTAAATGTAAAAGAAAAAAATTAATATATTGTAACTTTTTATCTGAAAGTGTTAATTGAAGAATATGAAAATAAGTTAAATAACAAACTTGTATCATAATCATCCACATTTATAGGTTGACTATTTCCACCAAACCGAACTCCAACATTAGACTTTCGCACTAGTTTAGACAACTCCCCTTGAATTTCATATCTTCTTCTAACAATACTTGTTTTATTTGATTCTTTCCCCTTCATATAATTTTGAAATTAGATCCGAACTTCTGAAGGAACTCAAGCACATAATGCAACTTCATCTTTTATTCCAATGAGATGATGTTTGAATCGCCAAACCCCGCCGGAGACGATCCGGTTGCAATATTTGTATTATATCTTTCTCTGGTCCATGTCCACCGGTGTTCAATGAGTCCAAGTAAGATCAACGCTAGGAGGGTTCCTAAAGGACCGTTCAACAGCATCTTGAAATGCCATTCTTTAAGCAGTTGAGCAGTTCACAGCATGTTAACTACCAAATGGTAAATAGAGATGCTGAGAACAATAATATAAATAGAAAAGTTTGATAAACAAAAGTAAAATAATTTAGAAGAAGAGGAGAGAAAGAAAGAGATTGCGTGTAGTAGGAAGTCTTGTAGAGATCGCCGATCTTGTGGTCATGGGAAAAATCGAGAGAGAATTCTACGATTATGAGAGTGTGAGAGATAGCGAGACTGTTAGAAGGCTTAGGAGGGCACTTTTGGAGGTTTAGGAGAACCTTGGGGGGTTTATTTTCCTAAGGCTTAAAGCAACGACTAGTTTGAAAGCCAACGGCTAGTCAGTCGTTGGGACCCGGATCGGGCTGATCTTGGCCGGTCCAGGCCCGGATCGGCCAATCCGGCTCCTGGAATCGGCTGGTTTATCTGGGATCAGCACGGTCGGCTGAAATCCGATCCGGATCGGCCGATCCGTGCCCGTCCGAACTGAGTTTTCAATCCTTGGGCTGCACTACTTTGGTGCCTTTGTATAGAGGCAATTTATGAGTGTTTTTGTTCTTCACTCTTGTACATTCATCTCTTTTTTATTTTAATATATCATGTGGTACTGTCCATGTTTCAGGAAAGAAAAAACTTCATACCTTGTGGAACTACCTAACTATGATCAACTTCTACTATCATATGAGCATATTTAAATTTACCCAAGATTTCAAATCTCCATCAACTTCTTTTTAAACTCTAATAACACTGTTAAAATTATCCTTGTTCCATAGCTGCAGAGGTTGCCACGTAAGTGGCATCATATATTCACTGTTCAGACCTTTGGCTGCAATCCATGTTCCCATCTTGTCTTTCCACCCTGCCCACCTGACCGAAGTGGTGTTAAAGTAGAAATAGGATTGGCTTCTACGTTATCAAAGCCGATCCTCTCGCTTACCTAGGCAATGAAGAAGGGCAAGGTGAGTCAAAAATGTGTCGCCACATCTCATGTTCGGGTCACTCACCTTGGCAGTAGCCCATGTTGTCTATACAAATGCTTGTACCTTTTTTGATTACGTGGTACTACTTTTGTACTGCTTTTCTTAATTATTCCAAACTGGCTAATGCCTGTTTTAACAATGCCTAGTGTCCTTTTTCTCTTACATGCTGCCACATTTTTCTCATTTTTTATGATTTCTACTACCGTTCCACTATTTATGTAAGTGCTTTATATAAATTGGTCTTTACATATTGGATGATCAATGTTTCTCAAAGTCTTACACACCATCTTGGACGTTTTCTTTATTTTCCTCTAATTGCCATTTTCTTCTTTCATGGTAGTTTATGGGGGAAAACACCACCTCAAACGCTTAAGTGTTTCCCTAGGCATTTGAGGCACCTAGGCATTTAAGAATAAGGTGACCACGTATTCACCTCGCTCACCTATTGCATTCGACTACACAGACTGATTTAGAAGCAGGATATCTGGTTTCAATGTTATTAAAATGATGACAAGCCTTCTGTCACCAAGCAGACCGTCTTCTTCCATGTTTTGCTCAGTTGGACATCATGCTACTGGGCTTTAAGGAGATTCAGAAGACCTCTATGAGCTCCTCCCTGTTTGTACATTAGGATGTCTGCTATCACCTTTCTGTTGATTCATGGTAAAGCTGATGTTGCACTTAAAGCTTGTGTTGCCAGTGACTTTTCATCTCCAACAAACTAATGCATTTCAGCAGGTTGATGCTTGATGCCACTTGCCAAGTCATAAAAAAAAGTAGTCTGCTTTTGATGCTTGGGCACCATCTTTGAGCAGACGATTCCAGCTTTAAATCCCATTGCTTGCGGATGATGGTAGTCCATCCATCTTCTCCCAGAAGCACAACCTTCTTGCTGGAAACCTCTGTTCTCTTATCCACCTGTGATCACTATCCCTTGACTCCCTGTGGATAATTACCGCCTTGGTGTTTGCACTGTCATATTCACCCCCGTGCTCTCCACCATTTGCACCCTCACTCTCATCCTCGCTTTCACTCTCTCACCTTGAGGACCTTTGTTATATCACACTCATTAATTGAAGGGCGCACACACACATGGATGCACGGCATGTACACACTTGTATTTGTGGAGCTAAAAGTTGGAAGTAATATTTGAATAGGTGCAATTAATTGTCTTTTTTGGTCACGTACAATTAATTGTCTTTTTTGGTCACGTACAATTAATTGTCAATGGGCTTGTTTTTATCTCAGGAGTGCCATCTAGTTGGTCCCATATAAACTGGCCATAAAATGGTAGAACTTATGGTTTAGAGTGTTTTTGATATCAAAGTAATTTTCTGTGTTTGGGAGTTGAGTGGTTGGGGCAGATTGGTTCCTCAATGTATCCAATTTTTCTATTTTGAGGCATTTTTCTTATGGGATATAGTTTCAGTTTTACAGATCAAGTTAGATCGTCTGCTATTAAAAACCATTGAAGAATTTGTAACATCGTTATTTTCAAATGACTTTTTTACCTTACTTCAAGCATTGGCTGTCTAATCGAGGCCTCTAAATTTTATTGGGGGGAGATATTCAGAAGAAATAAATTTGCAAAAGATGTTATGGTCTTTATGCTTTCATTACTTCGTTAAACAGAATATTTATGTACACACTGTTTAACAAGGATACACTAACTTTGTCGGAAGGCCGCATGAAGATGTTATTCTTCAAATAATCCATGTTATGCAAATAAAATAGTTCTGCTGTAAGAGACATGATTATTGTGATGGCATGCATTTGCTTGTGATCCTTGTGCTGCACAGACCTTGTCTTTGATGCAGGTTCTTTTTTTTGGGGGTCTGTCACCAAAGTTCAGTAACCCGTGGGTGGGTTATCACCTTGTATCTTAATTTTTTGTCACCTTATATCTTAGTCTTTTCTTCCCAGTTCAATCCCCTGGACTAATATCCAGTGCATACATATTGTGGAGTAATACTTGCTGCACTGTGCCGGCATTGCCATCCAATCTCCAAGATCAGATGGCAGTGAGCAGGACAACCGATCTGGGGGTGGCCCCAGCTTGGCATCTGTACCATGATCTTTGATCGGATGGTTAAAAAAATTTGAAAAAAAATGGGATCATGCATTTGTGCGTGATCCAATGCTGCACCATGCGTACTGAGACTCACGCACGGTGTAGCAAGTATTACTCTGTATTGTGCTTTCCCTTAAAGGAGGCATAGTTCACCAACATTGGATCAAGATGGGGAGCCAATGTTTTGAACGGATGCCTCAGCCCTAAGATGATGTCACGATGGACACATCACACTAGGCTGACACTAGGGAGATAGCTTCTGCTGGATGCCTACAAGATACAAGGGCAGCAGGTCCTCCAGCTCAAGTCTGGAAGCCACAAGATATGTCCAGAACATTGAAATCAACGGAGCAAAAACTCAAAATATCAATAATCTGACACCAAAACCCATCTGGCACCGCGTAAACCCACTTGATACCCCACTTGATGAGAGTTCAACCGGTGCAGATATTGGAAAACTGAGTAGCATGCCACAATTTCAGGGCCTGAAGTCCCGGGTGTTTCACCCTTTATGCAAGAACCTCCTCAAACTGGTCTTAAGCAGTGTGAACTGAGGTTGATTTGAACAGATGAGTTGACTGAGGTCAGGGGTAAAATTTTCTTGGGGTGATGGATGAACATTTTGTTTACTATAGGTAATTCCAATGCTAGTAAATCATGCCTATGAATTTTTGGAGATGGGTTATGCATAGTTTCATAAGCCCTAAGATGGAACACTAAATCTCCAGATGTAAATCCTTTTTTCAGGTGCAACAATTTGCATTCTCACCTATGTTTGTATTTTTTAAGTTCAGGCTAAATGTTTTTTTATTATGTTTCTTAGTATAATGTTTACATAAATGAGGATTTTTTTAGCGAACAAGTTTGATTTCAATAATATACAGTGGGGTGTGTCCTCTCTGAGGATAAAAGGAAAAAACATGCAAAAAATTCTGTTTTGATTTCTTTAATTTCATCTTTTTCCACCCCCTTAAAAGAGGAAAGCTGTTCTAAAAAAAACGGTGGAGTTTAGAGGGTTTTTTTTTTTCCCCCTTCAGTGGCTTGTTTCTTACACTCTACTTTTTTGTTTGTTTTGGTTGCAGGACCTGAAGTGCTTTGTGTTCTCTCTCATCTCCCTTCACTTCAAGATCAAGCCTATCTAAATCTAGTTGTGGGTTTTTTCTTTCCCTTTGTTAACCTGAACTCCATTTTGCAGGTTGCTTTAGGATTTTGTCTGTTTTGGGAGGTAATGATCCACAAGAACTACTGTTTCAATGGACAGCTCATTTTCGTATGTTGATTTTCGTTGGGATGTTCGGTGGCATCTAAAAGAGTTTCTTATTTATTCAGGTTGTCTGGAGATCACATGTGGTCTATTTCTTTTATGATAGGTCAGGATGGTGCACCGTCTACTGCATTATACTTTGAGACATGCTTTGGCATCACAAAAATTTTCCAATCAGAAGCCTTGTCGTGGTAATTCAGAAGAGATGTTGTCCTTAGATGTCGTAGGTTGCTGCTTTCAGTAAAGAACGATGGATTACATTTGGATAAAGTATTTTGTGTGTTCTCACCCAGATGCCCTAGGCTGCTTTTAGTGCTCTACATCATTGACGGACTCGGGTGTGTATTTTTCTTTGCTTTCGCGCTTTCTGTTCGTTCATGGATATTTGGTAGTTCTTCAGTGGGTTGGCTGTGGATCATCATGCTTCTGATTTTTCTCTTCTCCACGAGTGCTTGGCTGGTGAGATCATAGGCAGTTAAATATGGTATATGTAGTTAATTACATATATAACCCTGTTAAGAAGTTAATTACATTTTTTACTATCTTATTTTTGCTTTGTTCATAACATGGTATTTTCCTTGTGTTCGGAATGTTGTAAATTATTTTACGGTCTGTTTTCTTGTGTTTCTGCATCGTAAATTGTTATATTTTAAAAGCAGGTGATCTTTAAAATCCACTTTTTAACTGATTTCTGTTTACGTAAACGGGTGATTTTGAAATCAGGGACTTCCGTTGGTTTTAAAATTGATGATTTCAAAATCAAGATTTTACCAAATGCACAAAAATAACTTTGAATGTAAATAGTTGCAAAAATGTTCTTACATTTGGTGGTTTTGAGTATAGATTCCAAATATGTCATTAATTGTTCAATTTAATTAAAGAGAATACCTTGCTGTATTGTTAGGCATTATTATGTCATTTGTTGGTGCAGTCAGGCTAAAAAAGAATTTGAATTTTTTTTAGGTCAGTTTAGAGGTGTCCTATTTGACCATACAATATGAAAGATGATAAAAAAAAAAAATTGACTTTAAATGAACAGTAAAAAAGTATTGTTTGTTAGGGGTTTATTTTGATTTTTTATCTTTTTATGGGTCGTCTGATTTGAGATTGGATTACACAGATGGATAGGATATTTTTTGGCCGAACTAAAAAAAGTTTATTTTTTTGAAAATTAAAAGGAGTATTGGGTGGCATAATATTGCTTGACGGTGTAGCAAGTTAACATTTTAATTAAAAAAGAGATTTTTGTATATTTATCTTTCTAAATCATCATAATTGTATTTATATGTTCAACTCTCAAAAAATATATGAGATATCTCTTAATACCTTTGACATGTTGCAATTATGCCCTTGTTAGGTCCGTTTGATTTAGTGGGGTTAAAAAGTATAAAATGACTTACCTCTGAGTCAAGTTTTCCAATCGCCCTCCTACCTCCATGATCGCAAGTTAGTAAGAGAATGCTAGAGAGAGAAAGATAGAGTGGGGATGATGCCCTTTACTTTGGCACATCCATTCTTTTAGCCATGCAGGTAGGGATTTTCACGTCAGCCTCGGTGGGGAACAACGGCCTAGGGAGGTCACCATCCCCAAGATGGCCTTATGGATGATCATCGTTAGGGCAAGATTTATGAACAAAGACTCTTCAATGAAGGTCAAGCTCAGGGACGGGATGATCGTTATCGGCGGGGTACTTGCCGGTGAAGTAGTTATTGGTGGAGCACCAGATCTCTCTCCTCCCTTTCTCTTTCTATTTTTCTTTTGTTGATGTTGTTTTTTGCTTCTTCGTCCTCTCTACAGTCCAAAAGGAGGAGCAGGGCTCCAATGGTGTTGCCGCCCTCTAAGCTCGCACAATGGTGTTCCCGCATAACGCCTCTCCAATGGTTCTATCGTCTGCCTTGCTTCTCGTTCTTCTTTCCCTCCTCTTCCTCTCCTCTTTCGTCGGACGCCCTAATATGGAGATATAACATATGTCTCCAAGGTACTAACAAGTGGGAGGAGATTGAATGGTGACGAGGTTGATCTATGGAAATGAATGTCTTCACTATTGTAATGGTTATTGTGAACCTCAAGATATCATTGAGAACAATATTCAAGTTTCCAGAATAATGGTTGTTATGTGAATGGTAAAATAGTTTAACAATGGAAGATGGTCTTTACATTGCACGGAAATAGTTGCAATCCTCCTGTAATGTCTCATAACTACCAAAACGGTGATTTTCTCTATTCAAGATAGGTATATAATGAATCAATCTCATGTTAAGTTGTTATTTCAATTGTTTTAAACTTTATTTTGGTATTTGAAAAGTAAAATTTGACATTCATGAGCATGAAATATGTTGTTAAAAGATATTTCAGTTGTATGTATGATTTACTAACGAAACCATCATGATTATAATCATACTTATTATGCGAGTTTTATTTATTTATAGTTTTGGATTGTTTAACAATTATAAAATTATTACAAAAATTTGTTTTAAACTATAAATCTGTTTTAGACTAAACCGTGCATGACAGTGTTATTATGTAAGAAGGAGCTTATAATTTTAAGCATGTATGAACAACGCCACCTTAAGGAAGACAAAACAAATATACAATAAGTATCCAGTATAATAAACACGATCCGAAGACGACGAGGAAAGAACAAAAATTCTGAAGCCAAATGATGATTAGTGGAAGGTAGGGTATTGGCCTCAAATTTTACATAGTATCTCAACAGATGCAGTTACTAAGGGTATCAATGGGCCAGGTTTAGAAAAGCCCAAGTCCAAACCTATCAAGAATAGTGAGGCCTAAGTCCGGCCCAAGCCCACTTCTTTATGCTTATGCCTAAGTCTGGCCCAAGGCCAAAATAACTCGGATTTTGGACTCGAGCTTCAAGCTTAAATATAAGAAGAATTAATTTCTTTATTTAAAATATATAATCTATCATATTAACAAGAATTAATATTTATATGTAAATCTCCTCACCTATTAAAAAATGAGATCTTCAAGATCATCATATTTAATAGCACATATAGAAAAGTCAAATTAATCATTCATATTTTGGTCTTTCATGTTTAGTATAAAAATATATTTTTTATAAAATCAAAACTTACTATAGCACTTTGATCAAATATTGATTAACTCATACCAAAATATTATAATGATTTATGATGCATATAATTATTTTGAAGATGTCATAGAGATGTGATCTTTTATAAAAGTAAAACTTCCCATAGCATTTTGATCAAATATTGATTAAGTCACACTAAAATATTATAATGATTAATGGTGCATAGGATGATTTTGAAGGTGTCATAAAGATGTGAACTCTATAAGATAATTGCTTCACGTCTAGTATTCTTTAATAAGTGCATGTAAAGAGAACTTCTTTGAATTTAAGAAAATTGAAACATTAGTCCAAAATGTCCATACTTGACATAAATTAATATATATGATATGTGTGTGCAAATGAATTGTCTTATTAATGTGAACATATATATATGTATATATAATACAAATTCTATTACTATTCTTTATATTTAATATTTATCGAGATTTTTGGGCTTTCGGAGTCGGGTTTGATAAAGCCCAAGCCCGGCCATTTTAGAGGTCGAGCTTAAAATCAAAGCCCAAGCCCAGCCCAAAAATAAAATGGGCTTAATTTTAATACTCAAGCCCACTTAATCGGGGTCGGGTCGGGTCGGACTTTTGAACTTTCGGGACCTATTGACAGTCCTAGTACTCACTCGTCTTGGTGCTCAAGTCATGGCTTCTTATGTTGTGATTGAATATCTGTCCGATGACATGCAGAGCTAAGAAATTGTTCTAGTTGAATATAAGTCAACTACATAAATGGTTTTGCACAAGATGGTTGCATCTATGTGAATTTGACCTATGGATATGTGATTGATTATGTACGAAGCGGGTCTGTTTTAAAAGTACAGATGAATATGAATTGTTCTATAAGTTTTGTACATGTCATTTATAAGAATGAGTAGGTCATGTATAACAATGAAATGTAAAAAAGAATCTAATCTGCATAATCTACGAAATATGTATACATTGATAAGCTGAGAGATACGCATGGAATGATCCTTGTTTACTCTTTTACAACAAGATTATATGTATGATATTGATTGCAGATCATTCTATGTTTAGAATTATCATATGTTTTGTCAAATTAGTATAAGTTTTTAGTATGTTTTTAGTTCTGATGCCTACAGAGTTTTAAACTCATACACTTGGATATTATTATTTTTCAGGAGAGTTTTCAATAGGGAAACCTAGTATGCAGTTCAGATTGGAACTTTAAAGGTCCGAGACATAGAGATTTTTGTTGTACTAGAACATGGGTTCCATTGTATAAATTTTTTTAATTGTAAACCCCAAGGATGAAGCTTAGGTAACTATTCATGTAATTAACAAGTTTTCATTAGTAGATCGGGTATGGTTATATTGGCATATGTGTATGTTGTTTAGATGATTTGGCAAATATGCCTTGTAGGCTTTCCAAGACCACAACAATGTGATTTGAGGTGGCACTGTCCAGAAGAGGATGTTACAATTTTGGTATTAGAGTATGTTGTGCTATTTGGGGTTTTTACAGCCATCCGAATTATATGAACCATACCATAAAAAATAAAATTTGAGTTTACAAAGTCTACATAAGCCCCTGAAAAATCTGCATGAACCACTAAAGTCCATATTGACCGGCATGCGTTGACCACGGCCCTGGATTGCAGAAGAACCTCCCTATATAGGGGTATCCTCAGAAGACGGCCAGGAGGAACTGCAGCAGGACGACCATGCATTGACATATCCTGAAAATTTAAATACCTCAATTAAGCTCTCAAATCTAACCATTCAGCACTTCTACTTCTATCTCAATCAAAACCTAACTATTCTATGACTTATATTTAACATAAGATCTCAAATCCATCATTCAACTACCCAAGTTTAACATATCCGATAGTGTGGAACTCAAAACTCTCAAAATTGTTTTGATACCATGTTCTGTAATGCTCCAAACCCCATGTCCAGTCATATCCGACTTTTGGTGAAATTCAGAAACGGTACAGATAGGGAACATATACATAATGGAAATGAGAGAATAAGTCTACAAGGAAAAATAAATAAGCACCCATCGTAAATTTTAAATAATAATAATAATAAGTCAACACAATCCACAAAAGTCTCAGGATAAACAATTGTCTCTAAATAACATAATCAACCTCTTTCAACTCCCTAGGATCTCACAATTTCAATAACAGACTCAATAACTCCTACTACATCAATCTACTAAAATGAAAAGACTCATAAATTTACAACTAGCCTCAAATCCAAAAGCTCCAAATAACTCTTACACTTCGTGGTTAGAATCAAAACCCAACTCTCTGGCCACCTCTCCTGAAAAATTATTCAACAAACTTACTGAGTACAAAACTCAGTAGGCATCATCTCCTCCACAAGCTAAACATATAATAATTAAAATTTGCATGATAATTAAATCATATCATGAACAATTCACAATGCTACATATAAATCAAATAAGAGAATGACACAAAATAGGATCTCACATATATCTCATATCAAATTAGATGTATTTTCTAATAATTTGAAACAAACAGGCTAATTGATAATACTTATCACATATATTAAACGTTCTTACTTTGCTTGAAAACCAACTACTTACCATAAACATATCACATAATTCTTCCGATACATAAGGAGGCATATATCACATAATGTATGGCTCATAATATAACTAGTAGCATATAATAAACTTGAATATTTTAAAATTCAGATATCTAAAAATTTCACATCATAAAACAAATTTATAATGCCTTAAAAGAGATGTAAATGATTCACATATGTGCTAAATTATCACAATTTCATATCTTAGCCAGACAAGCATCCTAACTACAACATAAGGGGCCATGCACATACATATAACGGATACTTAGCAATAGTACCAAGTCTTGACTACCGTGGAACCGGAGATCACACATATCTCAGGTTTTATAGATTTTAGCTATTTCCCTTGGGTCACATAATATCATATTCAATAAGGACGCTTATATTAGAATCCGGCCACATAATCCCCTTAAGATGGTATTGTCCATATTACACATATTAAATTAGATAGCACATGTCTTACAAAGATTATAATTCATTAAATCTGAAATTTACATTATTTATATAGCCAATATACAAAATAATACATTTTTCATGAAAACAAAGCATTTTAAAGCAACATGACGTTCTACTATGATATTTAATATAAATATAATTCCAACAAGTTACATATTCATTAAAAACATTGCGAGAAATTTTCTAGAATTTTTTTAATGCAAAGTATATTTTTTCATAACAAAATCAATTTTTCAAGAGTAAAAATTCATTAAATAGGGTGAATATTAGTAAAAATATTCAAA
This sequence comes from Zantedeschia hybrid cultivar, assembly GCA_030544215.1. NCBI lineage: Eukaryota > Viridiplantae > Streptophyta > Magnoliopsida > Alismatales > Araceae > Zantedeschia > Zantedeschia hybrid cultivar. The sequence continues at coordinate 54,346,650 of JARZZO010000002.1, read as the reverse complement.
AATTCATCAAAGTGGTCAAACATGATATTTGGACTATAAGTAAAGCTCTTGCAAAATTTTAATAAATTCGGAGATCAAATAAGTGGTTTCAAAGTTCAAATAGCGAGTTTAAAACTTGAGTCAAATTTAATTTAAGAAATAAATAACAATAAAAAATAAGAAATGATTTTTAGAAAATTATAAAACTTCGCAGTAGAATGTATTTCATATAGACAGACGTATTCTTAAAACTTCAAATTATTTGGATTACAAATAACTAAGATATGATTATTTAAAATTCGTGTAGATTTCCAAACTGACATAATCAAATTGTAAACTGGACGGCATATCTAACTGCTGTTCAGTAACCCAAACGGCAAGCTTGGCTGCCATTCAGTAGTCTGGATGGCAAGCTTCGCTGCCATTCAGACCAACCTAGATGGCAGTCTCGATTGCCGTTCAGACTATGTAGACGGCAGATGATATTGCTGTCCACAAAGGTTCCCAGACAATAAAATTCAGATTTTAACAAAGAATTGGAATACCTAATCCATGTTTTAAATCACAAAAGTAAAGAACATGTTATCAATTTTTCCTTTTGTCCAGTTTTGAAATCAAAATATTTATTTTCATATTAATACAAATTAATCCATATTTTGGAAAATCATCACCTACCTCTTATGCTAGAATCCCCAAAATTCGAAATCCACTAAGAGATCTTAACTCCCAGCAAGAAGCACTACTTCTTAACCTTCCTTCTCGACCTCCAATACTCCTATAAGGCAAGGGAATTATGAAAATATTAGCTTTACTTAAGAACAACCTTCATCTTCTTCTCTTTCTTTAAGAACAAGAACAATATATTCACCTTTCACAATAGAGAAGGACAGCTAGGGTTAGCCACGCCCTCAACTCCATAAATATAGAGTTAACACTCAATTTCTAATCTCACACAACCTCTACAAATTATATTTAGATCGGATGTACTTCTACGAATTAGAGAGAATCTCACTCCAAATAAGATTGCTCTCCGCAACTCTACCTTTGTTAACTGAATATTCAATTTTTTAACTTAGTAAACGAATGAATCATAAAAAATGATATTCTACAAAGTTGTATATCTCTTTGAGATCTTTACAACGGTACTAACCATGCCGAAATATGAGTTATACACTAAGAATGATTGTCAAAATACTGACATACTATCCTGGGTATCCGAACCCAAAAATTTCCTTCTACATAATGGCTAAACCGCTTATGGGACTAAGTTAATAGGCTTATTCAAATAACTATATTATACCTCTAGTTGTCTCTTTAATTATTATTATTATTATTTAAAAAATAATGGGTATTATATTTAGGGATCGGGACATACATATTTTTGTTGTACTAGAACATGGGTTCCATTGTGTAAAATTTTAGTTTATGAGGTAGTTTATAAATTGTAATATTTTAATTGTAAACACCAAGACTAAAGCTTGAATAACTATTCATGTAATTAACAAGTTTTCATTAGTGGATTTGGTATGGCTATATTGGCATATGTAGATAGTTTAGCAAATATGTCTTACATACTTCCCAAGACCACAACAGTGTGATTTAAGGTGGCATTATCTAGAAGGGGGATGTTGGATGTGTCCAATGCAACCATGAGTGTACACACTTTGTTTAAGAGGTCAAGGCAGAGATCTATAAGGGATCATATCAGCTTGACCTAATGTAAGCTTGTGATTTGGAATATGTGATGAGACTTAGAGTTGTTGTATTACATTAGTTAAGTGGTGACTTATTGTAACACTCCTCACTTTTGATCTTCCTCATTTGGTCGCACGTATCATTTTCATGTATGAAAGGAAGAGTTGATAAGATATTATAAAGGATTATTAAGTGACTAATGTGTCTGAATGGGAGATATAGATAGAGTTCAATTTGAGTTGAAACTCTGCCACCCACATTGGTGGATTGACCTAGACCTGACTTAGAAGAGTCCCTCTCCATGTGAAAAGAGGAATCCAGGAGTTATGGTGTCTTTAAAGGACCTACATCTACAAAAGAGGGGTACATAGGATGAGAGCTCTTACTAGTGCCTCTCTCTCTCTCTCTCTCTCTCTCTCTCTCTCTCTCTCTATAGTGCTTCCTCCCCTCTATCTCCCTCTCTCCTTTGGTTACCACCTTAGCCCCTAGATCTTGCTGCGTGGAGTTTCGTAGGGGATTCTTGTAGCCTTTCCATAGACGAGGATGACCATGCTATTGCTTTCGCTGCACCGTTCGAAGATCTCTCCATCAACCATGAAGATTAGGTAATTCTTCCCCTGTGTGTTGGATCTCAAAAGTATGTAGACACACTATTTTTGACTTCACATTGAGTAAATCTCATATCACATAATAATGTTCCAAATGGTCTTTGAAATGTTCAATTATTGACTTTTACCTATATTTGTTGACTTGTTGCTACACTCTTGAATCACGTCAGTGATAATCCTAATTAATTTTGATCCAATTGCTTAATCAATTAGCTGTCTTGCTTAATTGCGCCACCTGTGGATGACGTCTTTCAAGTTTTCATATTTTTCTTCCAATTTTCTTCGTCATTTTATTATTATTTTTGGCCCCTTTTGAGGACACCATGTGTGGGTGACATGTTTCACACATCAGCTCAACACGATGTGTTTCACTTGAGTAGCAGAAAAGAGTCTGAATTTGCTCTAATTCCTTCTATCTCATTCCGTGGAGAATTCTATTCACTTTAGAAACTTTCTCCCATGGATAGATTCGAACCTAGGGAGAGTTTGATCGTGTCTTTTCTTCTAGAGAAGCCTTGGAGCCCAAGAAATCAAATTTCCTTATAATTATTGGGTGAATTAATTCTCTATATATACATATGATCTTTGTGGCTTAAAAGAGGTTGGCCAATACACTATCGTGAGTTCCATCATTGAGAGAAATAATCCTTCCCTTCCAGTACGTGAATAGCCTCTTCTTGGGTGGTCTTCATCCTCTCCAAGAGTTTCTTCTCTCCATTGAAGGGTGCTCTAAAGCTTGGTGGCTTCTAGAGGGATCAATTTCTTCTTCTTTTCTCTCTAACTCACCTTTTCTTAGTTTCTTTCCATCACATTTTGAATTTTAGTTGCATATCATTCAACATATTACTCACACAATAACACACACCACACTTCATGACATTAAATTCCCTTCCCTTTGTTTATAAGGGTTTAAAGAAAAGTAAGTATCTAGTTTATAGTACATGTTCTTTTGCATCATAGAATAGACACTACACCTACTCTAATTCTAATCCTTTTTTTTTTTATTGTCTTTCTTGCAAGGAATCACCAAAGAGAAGCTGGGAACCAAAGCTTGGATGATCCTTAAAGCAACACCATCATCCACTTGCCGTTGAAGTTTGTTAAAGAGAGTGAGATTTATAAGAAGAGAAAAGGCTCTCATTCTTCGACCTTCCGAAGAAGATGTTGAGGATTCACAAGTCACTCCCAAAATCTAAGGTACTCGTGATCACTTCTTATCTATTGAGGTCTCGATATTTGGCGATTGTTTTTTATTTTTATATTATTCGTAGACATTTGAGTTGAATTTTAATAGCACACTTTGAGCATTCACAAAGTCCAACAACTCCAACTCCATCCATACCATATTGCTTGTTTGTGTGTAAAGTTTATATTGTCCAAGCCACTTAATTGTTTCCCTGGCATAGCGATCTCCTAAACTCATTGAAGTGGTACCTTCACTATCTTATTAAATTTTGCGAAGTCTAGCTCCAAATTCTTTGTTACAAAAAATGAAAGTTATGCATTCCTCCCCATTGAGGGAGTGAGGCAATAGGGAGACATAAGCAGAGTTCACTATTTACAGGCCCCGCACGCGCTTTTCCCCTTCCGGTGTATGACTTGTAGGCAATTGAAGTACTAAATTATTCAGCTCTGCAACAAGCAATTGTTGATGAAATTGGTACTCCATTCATGGAGACGAGTGAGAAAAAATGCTGTTAATGTGGAGCAGTAGTGGAGGTAGGTGGGGTCAAGGGGGGTGGCAATTGCCCCCCCCTTAAATTTTTGTTGTCTTTTAACATTATTGTTTAGAAATTTATTTATCCCCCCCCCCCAAATATTTGGCGACCATTTCATTATTAACAAACCGGCTAGTCATATATTTGTCCTTCAAAAGAGACTGTAATCAGAAAAAATCTTTCAAAAATCATAATTGATTATGTACTCTTCTAGAGTATATTTACATTAACTAATATTTTTGACATGATCATGCTTAGTTTAAGACCTAATTAGAGTCTAAAATGTCGAAAAATGTGAACTACACCTGCATGAATAATTTTTGTAAAGAATATTACACTTAATTATCAAATATATGTGTTTAGAATATTTCACCAAAGTCTAATGATACTTTAATGATAAATACATATTTTTTTTATAATAAGCATAAGGAATCGTATTGTTTGGAAGGGTGACTCTGTAATTTAGGTTCAAAACACCAGAACAACTTTCAAAAAATTCTTTCACGATCAAATATAATAAAAACCTTGTGATACTTTTAAGTTTTGTATCCAATTATAAACATGTACTTATAAAGGGTTTAAACTTAAAAATTTTAATTATATTGTTTGATAAAAAAAATTTATAATTCATATGATGTGTTTGTTCTAAGGGTGTAAATACTTATCGTTAAGTTGATTATTTGACTGATTATTAACTTATAGATCATATAACAAATGATTTTAGCGAACAAATATGCATAATAGATATGGCAATGGATCTAAATCTTCTATGAACTGAATGCATAGTTTACTAATAAATCCAATTATCCGATAGATTATTAACCGTACATGTCAACTAAAGAGACTTCTAAATTGATCCATCTTAGATCCACATCGAACATGACTCATTTGAATCTCAAGCCCCCCCATCGTTCTAGCTCTACCACTGATGTGGAGCTAGCCTGCATGAACTGGAATGGGATGGCACATGTTCTAATTACGAGCACCATCCTATAAAGCGTTTCTATGCGGTGAGGCCATTTCATGCAAAGTGATCCCATGGCCCTTAAAAATAATGTTAAAATATTTGTTGTTTCCACATATGGAAGATCAATCATAGTAGTCCTCCACAGGACTTCTCAGTCTTGGCCCAGTCAGATGATACTGCACTTGCACTATTCCCATGTTCACCTTTACCTTTTTCTTCCTTTCCCTTCAGGTTTCTCCTGTCATGGCATGGAAGTGCTCGTTATTCTATCTATCTGTAAGTGGCTTAGTGAAGCCATCTAAAGTTGTCAAGTCCTGTGTCTAAATGGAAATCCCGTGTCCTACTCATGCGACACAAAGAAGGGACCAAAGAGGGAGAAAAGAAAAGTGGGAATGAACAACAAAAAAAGAAAAGAGTTATGGCGTGGCGAATCTCCAATGCCTAGGCTTTGGCATAGATTTGCTACACTTTTTCTTCTCCTCCAATAGGGAAAAGAGAAAAGAGAAGACAAGATCAAAGTGATGACATAATTTTAAATTTTGGATCTTTTAAGAGGGTGTGAACATTATCGTCCTATCTTCTTCCCTTCTTTTTGTGGAAGCACAGTGGACCTTCAGGTCGGCCGCCGACAAAATTGTGATTACAAGGCAAAGAATTCAAAAGTTGCTTTCACGGGAATGTTTGTTTCAATATAAGTTAGTGTAATCTAAAAAATATATTTTTTTACAATATTTTCAGGTTTTCGGTTCAATATAAGACAAGTTAGATCTTTGTCTGACCAGTTAGAGATCCATTCTCATGTTTTCGTCTCTAAGAACCACTGTTAAGCAAAACCAGAGAATTTGTACATTATCTTATTTTATTTTTCAAGCAACCAAATAAATACTCCCTGATTGTAAAACTATGAAGATTCACTAGCTTTAAGACCGGCGAATTATAGAATTTTACATTGAAACAAATAACCCCATAGGTTAAACACATTGACCATGACACAAGCGGAATGACCCAGTAGCGGCTGGGCTCAGTTGAGTGGCCGGGATGATGCATAATATATATATATCCTTGTAGTGAGTAGTATAACAGGTGATTCCGCACATAGCATAGTTGGCCATAAACGATCACTAGGGTAACAACAAAATAAAGAATAATGACAAGTTAACAACCCCTCCCCCACACACATGCACACAAAATCATACCTTAATGGTTTTCTCATGAAACTACTTTATACGGACCATCAATTGACTAAGTCCTTCCGACAAACTACTTTGCATGGCCTGTCAATTGATTATGCTCTGATAAACTAGTCCACATAGACAGTCAGAGTAGAAATATTTAAACTTAAAGAGAAATACTTGCTGCACCACCTAGTGCAGTGGCGCAGCACATCCGTGCATGGGACCCATCTGATAGGCAGATTGGACGGTGCTGCACCCTTCAAGGGGATGCAGGGACGGTGCAGCAAGTATTTATCCAAATCACCCATCTGATTGCAAGCAAAGAAGGGGGAGGCAAAGTGGAAGAATGAAGTCTTTTCTAACTAAATTTCAACAATAGGGCAAGACAATAAGGATGGCAGAGGTTACTAAAAGCACTGATACATTACAAAAGTGTTCTACATCACCAAGCCATACGTCAACCATTTGCCAAAGACATTTCCCTTACTATCCAGAGAATGGTCTGAAAATCAAGAATCGATTGAACAATGACTGATGATCTATTTGGCATCAGGCACACCAACATGCAGCACCACTTGAACCAATATCTCACGAACCTTGCAAGCAGACTCTCTCACTGGGCGGAATATTCAGGAAAATGAAACATGATGGCCAGTACCCTCTCATGAAATCAATATGACGACATCAATTTTCACTTCTTCCCGATTTTTGCTTTCAATTTCATATTAGCATGCTTATGGTGCCAACCTGCATTCTACAATCCTATATCGGTATAATCAGGACATAGGCCATGGTAGTGCTGTAGTTTTCGTCAAACTTACGGGATCAAACATGCATTTGACGAGTATCTGATAATTTATATCATGAACAGCATAAATTTAACAAAATTGCCGACCTTATATCAGAATACATAATATGTTACAAGAACATTCAACACATGGTAACGAGACGTGCAATTACAGAAATAGGAGAACTTCAAAATCAGTGGTGAGGAATGTGAATGAAAAAGGGTCCCACACCATGATTTGGATTTTACACTTGCCATCCCACACTAAATCTAGTAGAAACACTTGATATCTCAGAGAACTTTTACCACTCACCATTGGCTCAGCTTTCCTCATCCCATTTACTCTTTGGAATCACTCCGGAGTCAACTACGACGACCTTTTTTCGAGGTTTCCCACTGTACGTCCCAGCCCCGCCTTCTATTGCATAAACTGTGTCCATACCCTGAATAACCTTTCCAAAAACAACATGCTCCCCATCCAACCTAGTTGATTAAAGACAATAAAGATTAAATTTTAAGTGCAACCACCGAACAGTTGAGTATGAAATTCAGGTAGGTGTATGTGGTGAGAATTATCTCCTTACAGATTAAATTGTGTTGACCCTTACCAGCTTGACCTAACTGTCGTGATGAAAAACTGTGATCCATTAGAATCAGGGCCTGAGTTCACCATAGAAACAACACCTACAGAAGAATCAACAAGCGCATCATTTTCAAATCCAAATAAAGGAAAACTTTAATGAATTATAATGGGACAATATCAAAAATGACTTCGAAGGATTAAACTGTGTTAACTATCAGCATTGTTATTTTGTTTTTCCAATCTTCTCGTTATATTTTTGGCTTTGTGACCATTTCACTGTTGTTCCTAGACTTGATATGCTGCTTCTGTGAAGAATCAGGTGCACCAGAAAGAAGTTTCCTAATAATGCTGGGTATTATTCAACAAACTCGTGAACATAATTTGTCTAAACCTTTTGATTATCTCAGAAAGAAAAAAAAAACACAAGGTTTCACAATGGAAGTTCTCCCTCCAGACACTAGTGGTCTTTCTTCTCTCTGTAGACCAATTTCTTCCAGGCTACAGCCAATGGTACACACTAAGCATAATAAACCAAAATGACAGAGAATGGTTAATTGTACCCTATCAAGTAACAGTAACTAAAAAAGGAAAGAAAAGGAACAACAGTGAAAACGGTCACAAAGCCAAAAATATAACCAGAAGATCGGAAAAACAAAATAATACCGCTGATAGTTGAGAATTTCCTAGACTTGATATGCTGCTTTTGTAAAGAATCAGGTGCACCAGTGAGAGGTTTCCTTATAATGACGGGTATTATTCAACAAACTCGTGAACATAATTTGTCTAAACCTTTTGATTATCTCAGAAAAGAAAAAGAAAGTTTCACAATGGCAGTTCTCCCTCCAGACCATTACCCAAGTTGTTAAGAATATATAACCACTTCAGTCAGTTAAAGCAGAGAAACAGATGCATACACAAAAGAAGAGATATATTGCGGACCAAGGGTGGGTGCAAGAAAAAGAAAGCACCTAGATTGCTTTGACTTGGACCACAAAGAAGTCATTAAATGATGAGCTTACATCTCATCATGATGGAATAACAAGATCTTGTGGGGTCTGTAGAGAATTAAGAGCCTGAATCCTGACATTGTATCAACGGCACATTTTCTTCTCTTTCATGCGCATATATTACTACAAAAGTATAAAAGCTCTTGCCAATCTGGCATGTCTTCTATTTGCTTATCTTTTGCATCGAGCACTTCCACTAACATGGGTTCACAAGGGAGGATAACTGCATAAGGTCCCCAATCATTCCTCTTACAATCAATGAGATATACCCCACATCTCTTCACGTTATCCTTTTTGTTTTTTCTTTTTTTTTTCTTGGGGGGGGGGGGGGGGGGTGTGTACAGTGATGCTACTGTTCATTGACTAACATACTGGAAGTATGGTGGAACACACACCACATCCTGCACTACTACTTGTCTCATGCTATCAATTTGACAGCATTAGGTATACCGAGGGTGACCAAATTTATAACATAGTGAAGTACATGATATTGAACCCCAACACGAAGCACACAAGAAGATCTTATCGCCTATGAGTTCCTCAAACCATCCATGATAGCTGCCAAACAGTCTTACCATGAGCTTGATTGTTCTCTATAGTTTAGACTACCAATGGCTCTCTGTTAACTATCACTGAACTTCCTATTATTCCTTCCTCCCCATCTGCCCAAAATAATTTTAGTATCAAATCCCAAACCTTCATTTTTGCTTTCCACCAGATCAGACCTTTTCCATCCCGTCATCCAACGACGGCAGTCTTGGTACCGTTCTCGGTATCCGTCGGTAATGATACAGATCTGTACCGCTATCAGTATCGGTGGTATTGGACCAATACCGGCCAGGCACTTGCCAATGTCAGCCCGGTATTGGCCGGTACTGACCAATTTCAGTCCGGTACCAGCCAATTTCAGTCCGATACCGGACAATATCGTTTTTTTTTTTTAAATTTAACGACTGGTATTGGGGTAACCCCTGTATCAGTATCGGTACCGACTGATACCGATTCATATCAGCAAATACATATCGGTGTTGGCCGATACTACCAACCATGCCATCATCAGTTCATGAATACCACTACAAAGAAAGTTCCTATCCCCAGTTACTCCACAGAAAAGCCATTTCCATGCATTCCTCCAGCTTCTATCCCAATGCGCCTTTTCAAGACATCTATCACATTGGCCTGATTGCACAAAGATTCTGCTCAGTTTCAGCTTAGAGTGGCATCCTCCCTCATCAGCATCTTTCCTTCTATCTTCTCTACCCTCTCACTTATCAGAGTCTACTGTGGACAAATCACCCACAAAATTTTTCAAGGAATTGGAGATGATATATCTATGAAGAGGTTAGCAGAAAGGAAGTGAAGGTTTCCAACCTGCCTGTTCCTGGGCTACACCTCCACAAACTCATCCCTTCTCTCCGGCTCACATCCACTCCCTTCTCATAAATATTTTTTTTCAAAGAATACAAGGACACCACCAATTATATATCAATAAACAGAGGTCATAAAGTCAGAAACATTTAGATGTGAACTACCCCAAGGACTAACCTAAAGAATGCTAATAAGAACATAACTAATAGAAGCCATAAAACTGAATGTCAAATCTATCATGAGTTCAATTGAATCCTCTAGGTACAAAACCAATGTAGCAAGTCACTACCATCCAGCATGCTTAACTCTGGATGAAGGCAGAATCAACAAATGTAGCCATCTAAAGAAGGGGATCTGATATCCTTATTCATTAATTAGTGGACTCGAGCATATTTTCAGCTAGGTCCATGATACTTTTTTCAAAGAAAATGTGAATTAAACAACCAATTTTATTTAAAAAATAAATGGAGGTAGTACGATCTTGGTAGAGAGGAAAGATTCCTCAACTACACACTACAAACAACGTAATGACTATTGGACATAAGGACAACCACAGTGATGAAAACACCAGTAGTAAGAAAAAAATAACCTACAACGGAAACAAACTGCTAAACAATGAACACTGCAAGGTTGCATGTGTTATAAAGGGCCTCCCTGTGAGAGGTATCCATCACACACTGCATGCTGCGAGAATCACTTCACAGCCTATGTTCTCATGAAGAAAGATGCTTGCTCCGCCAACAATGGATTCGAGAAATTTTAGCGGTCCTCAAAGGATCACCCGTCGGCAACTGCCAAGTTCTCTAAGACCTTGCAGGATTTATGAGAATTATTTTCAATAAATTTATTCCCCAATGCAAAATAGTCCCACTTTATTTTTTGAATTTAGACCCCAAGAATAGCAGCCTTTTGAATAAGTTCTTCATGGCTCCAATCCGACAGGAAATCCAACTGCTTCGAATCCTTCACAGTTTTGAAAATACAAGATTTATCCGTTTATGTGGCACGAGCGAGGAAGATGGCAGTGTGAGGCAATGGCGCTAGTGGCAATACCCGGGCGTCCTACCCGACCCCATCTCAAGGTTTACAATTCTTCATCTTAGAGAAGTAGAAAAAATATTCAAAATTCTTAATAAAACTTTACCATAATTGAAAATTAGGGTTTACATCACTATTTATAGGACTAACCCTACCCTAACTATCCTTGGACTAAAGTACCCTTAGACTCAAAGTCTGTGAAAAGATCTCACAAAAATACATCAAAAATAGAAAAAGATGCTAAACATAGCTCAAATGGGCCAAAAAAGGTGTCAATGGACTCGTAGTCAGGTACCCCACGATTAGACATCATGCAAGAAACTAACTAAAAGCTGGTTCTGAGCTAAATAGAAGCTTGTGTAGTCCTTTGAAGGTGGTAAATGTGCTCCGGGTCAAAGCAGACCTGAGCTTTGGTGTCCATCATGTATAATGTGTTGGCAACGTCAGTGCGCCAATCCTAGATCCCAATCCATCTCCCACAGTTCAATAAAACTCATTCTCTAACTTTGTAGTGTTGGAAGATCATGATAGCAACTGTAACAGATGAAAAATGGCACCAGAATTCTCGAACCAACATCCACATCGAGGTGCACCGAGCACCGCCTTGGATGATCTTCAAGACTCCACACCAGATCAAAAGTTCAGTGTTTGGTTGCAAGGTCCATGCCCATGACGATAGTTGACTGAATCTATGGAGCCGACATCCCTCGAACAGAGAACCCTCCAGCAAATAAAGATCACAAATAACCATGATAGTTCATGGTTCAATTCATTTTTCTACCATCTCAACAAAAACTCAAATTCCTCTTTATTAGTCAGAACTCCTGAGGGTTGAAGCTCACTTTCCTCAGATACCGTCATTGCTTCTTCCTTGAGAAAAAGAAGTTCATGTTCTAGTTCTAGAGAAAATATTTCTCACAATCACTTCTTGTGATGCAATGGAACAATGGCAATAGCCTGATCCTACACAGGTGGGTCAAGCGGAGCAAGAGAGGCCACTACAATTAATGTGGCAAGAAGCATATCAAGGTCTAACCCAACAGAGAAGGAGATAGTGTGATGCACTGCTAGCGGTGTTTAAGGAACCTGAATATGTTGAGATGGCCACCGAATTGACATCAAACTTCGCGACCTTACTTGCATCCTCTGGCCAAGGCTTTACTGCACTTGAAGGATACTTGCTTGGAAAAATGAACTTTCCTTTCAAGGCTGCTAGAAAATGCAACAATGTCACTCTGAATCCATGGTGGCACGTCGTTTTCTCCATCCAATCTCTGCCAATTCTGATGTACAGTCCTGGCTTTGGAAGAAGTAAACCATGCCCCATTAAAGTTAGAAACTCCCTCTAAGGATCTAGAGAATTCCGCAAACACAAAGTTACCATCTAGCATATTTTTTCCTGTCTTGTAGAGTAAATCAACCAATGCCTATGAGACAAACTCCTCATTCAGTCCAACTATTGAACACAAGGGCGGCATGCGCCTTGTTAGGTAAAATAACTCCGGTATAGAAGACTGAGGAAGTCATGCCTACAAATGGTACATATGACGAATGAACACGTTTCCATCCATGAGGCTCTATGGGCTATATAGCCAAGGTCATCTACATCCAAAAACCTATCACGGACAATCAGATCACTGCAGATCCTAGAACAAATGGCCTCGGTGAGAGAGGTCCAGCATTTGCTGGGACGATCAGCGCTCAGACAATAGGGGACATAGCACTAGGACGACCAAGGTTTTAATGCCAAAATTGATGTGAGACAAGCGAGGAAGATGGTGGCGCAAAGTGATGGATGCGGGGGTAGCGAGGAGATGGTGGAAATGGCGACTCTCGGGCATCTTAACCAACCCCGTCTCAGGGTTTCCGATTCTCCATCTCAGAGAAGCAGAGAAAATATTCAGAATTTGCAATAAAAATTCATCATTAATTGAAAAATAGGATTTACATCACTATTTATACAAACTGACGTAACCCTAACTCTCCCTAGATTATAATGCCCTGTGCAAAAATCATATGAAAATAAACAAAAATAGAAAAAGATGCTAAATATGCCCCAAACGGGCCAAATAAGATATCAACAGACTCACTGTCCGATTAACTACGACTTCATCATACAAGCTACCTCAGAGCCAAATAGAAGCTTGTTTCAAGCTAAATAGAAGCTTGTGTAGTCCTTTGACAGCGATAAATGTGCTCCGGGTCAAACGGACCTGAGCTCTGGTGTCCATCCTGTATAATCATTGGCAATGTCAATGTGCTAGTCCTGGATTCCCATCATCCATGATATTGATTTCATCACCAAACAAAGAGTGAAATGGCAAATCAGACCCAACCTTGAATGATTCATGTGCAGGCTGTGTTTCAATTTGCAGCAGTGATTCAAATTGTGCAGCCTGGTCCATGATACTTGTATGTTTGATCAAACTTAGACAAGTTCGTAAACTCATAAACTAGACCTTGGCTCATTTCAATCTATCGAAAAGACTAATTAGCCCTTGACATCACCTAACCCATTTAAACCTAAAATACTTGAGGAGTTGTTTTATGCTTACTCCTTTAAGCTAATTCCCATGGCTAATTAAATTGATCACACATTCAGCATACTCCTCATGTCAACAACTCAAAAGAAACAGAAATAACCTTAAACTCCTACACACCTTCCATCAACCATAAAGCATAATCTCAAATACCTAAAATGCCCTCAAAATGAACCCCAACTCCCAACATATACATAATCCCCCAAAGATCAGCTTCATAACTAACATTTATTCAGAAGGTTGTCCGAGGATTGAAGAGTCACTTGAAAACGCTCAATGTCCTTCAAACCTTGGAGCCACTTAAAATGTTGTTGCCAGTACCGGCCGTAACATACCAGTATGGGTACCAATATGGGGTTGAAACTGATACAGGCCGAAACCACCTGGTACCAGGCCAAAACCGGTCAATACTGGGCCCATACAGCCAGTACCACTGAAATGGACCAACACTGATGCCAGTACTCATTGGTATCAGTACAGACCGATACCGACACTGCCATCAGATCTTTCAACTCATTCATCATACTATAAGTTGAAGTCACAACATGGCTTCCTCAGCATGAAAGGATTCCCCATCAATGAGTTTCAGGGCATTGCTTTTGCTTATGACTGAAATACTAGTGACCTAAAATATTCATGAAAAAAATTTCTAAAAATTTTGTGGAATCAGAGAACCTATGAAAACCATTGGAGGAATGTTGGAACCAATGAACCTCCTAAAATGATCAAAAGCATCCTAAATGACCAAAGTGCCCATGGAACCCTCAAACGGATGGGGATCCAAGAACTGCAAAAATGAAGCCAAGGGTCCATGATGTACTTTGTTTGGCCCATTAGAGGCCCAATTAAGGTCTTTTCCATATTTTTGAAATTTTGATGCAAGTTTTGGCTATTTTAGGAGTCCTAGGGGTATCTTGGTCATTTTCTCCTATTAGGACTTCTTTTCTCCTCTCTTTTAGAGCCCAGGGGCACTTTTGGACTTTATGGCACCTAGGGCTATCCTAAGGGGACCCTATATATTGTAGCCTCTCCCAGAAAGGAGGGCATTAAAGAAGATATTGAAAGCTAATGATGGAAGAGAGGAGTTGCTGCCCCTGTGTGTGCGTAGGAGACCCATGATGGGCCTGTGTGTGAGTTTTGGGGTGTTAAGCCCCTATTCTTCTTCTCCATCCCCACCCTTCTTCCTTCCCTGTTCGTCCTCTCCTAGCCCTGGTTCATCTTCTTCCCTGGCCTCCGAGCCATTCATCCGAACCCCCCATTCTGTCCCGCATCAGATTTGGTATCAGAGCAAGGCTTTTGGGTCATTCCCATGACCCAAGTCCTGTGAAAACCCTCCATTCTTCTCTCTCCTCTCCGTTCCCTTCCAGTCTCTTTCCTTCGGTTTGGTTCGCAGTAGAAGAAGGAGAAGCAAAGGTCGAAGAGGAGGGCCAACGTACTTGCCACTGCCGTCGACAGTGTTGTCACTGTTGTCGTTGGCATCTGCCAGGGGCACCGCCGCTTTTCTGTGCCCTCCCATGCACCAATCATCGCCATCATTCTTCGCAGCCGGCGGCACCGAATTCTCCTTCCCGCCGCTGGACGTAGAAATCGATCAAAATGAGAAGAACTTCCTCACCTCGGAATCCTGGATCGAACCCCTACAAACCCCAACATCAAAAAGGCTCCTTCCGAGGCGGACTCCAAAGAACCACCCCTCAAAACCCTCACTGCAGCACTCCACTAACCTACGTTGCCGCCGTCCTAGCCGCCCTCCGGATCTGCCGCTCTAGTCGCCATCGGAGCCACCCGCGCCTTCCACCACCGCCGAAGTCGCCGTCGCCCGACAGCCCCGAAGCTGCCGCCGTCGGACCTCGGTGCCGTCGGCGACAGCCGGCGCCGGTGCTGTGGCCGCCCGCCGTCGCCACCTGCCACCCGCCTGCCATTGGAGCCCGCCTACCCCGCCGCCGCAGCTGTCCGCTGCCCCCCCCCCCCCTTCTGGCTCGGCTAGGTTGAAGAAGAAAAGGAACGAACCCGATCCCTTTTAACTCCAGCCCGGTCAAACCGGGTTTGACCGAGCCCAAGCCAAACCGGCCCGAGCCAATTGGCAGCCATGGTCCGAGCCGGCTAGGGTCCCATTGGGGTCCATCTTCAAGCCTAGTTCGAGCCATATCGTAGCCCAGCTTGAGACTTGATCCGAACCAGGTCTCCACTTGGTCCAACCCTACTGCGCCCAGGCCTGGTCCAGCACAGTGCACCCGGCAGTGCAACAGGTGCTCTTATCGCACCGCCAGTGCCACGACCTCGTATGTGCTCCGATTTGTGAGCCACTTGCGTCGTTGAGATCATTTCAGCAAGGCCGACCTCACTGTACATTCCGTCCGACAGTAGTGCCTCGTTTTGCGTGTCACACTTGCATGCTTTACAAAGACGCTCACACTTGCGCTCGCCGTTCGAGGTCTCCCGGATCCCGATTTGAGAGCCGTCAGCGGCGTTGGTCTCGTCTCAGCGAGGCCAACACAGTTTCAGTGTGCGACTGCTGTCACAATATCTCGATTTGAGTGTCCAACTCCAACGGCCGTGTCGATTACACGAGGGCCCCTTCGTGCTCCGTTTTACGTGCCATTACTGCACGCATTTTGAGGTCACCCATTTGAGCTCTGTTTTGCAAGTCGATTGCATTAGCGGATTTCTTGCAACGAGGTTGGCCCTATTTAGTGCTCCACTCACTCGCCGGACAACACCACTTGAAATCTAGTACCATGCTCTCTCCTTATTTTCGCACTCTAGTTCGGTTGCCAAATGAGAAGGTTGTTTCTTTGAGATTCGATCCACTCCGATGTGGCAATTATATCTCTCAAGGGATTGTGGATATGTTATCTCAAGCCGGTGAAATTATTGTTGAGCATGACCATGCTTTTATTAAGTTTCATGTGAACTGTCAAGAGCACACTTACTCCACAGACTTTAAGTATTTTAATGGAGCGTAGGCTGAGATTTTTCCCTCAGGAGGCTTGTCCATCATTGTAAGGTCTGAGTGGTTACAAGAGCGGCATGCCACCATGAATTCGGAGCAATCTCAGTGCATTCTACAGCCGCCACACTTGAAGGGTAATTTTCTCCTTAAAGCTTATGTTTCTGCTAGATCTACATCAACACCTCTGGAGCAGAAAGTGGCCAAGGTGGAGCCAACAACCCATACATGTGTTGCACCGATAATTGAGCATGCCTCACATGTTGACTTGTTTAGTGAGTCTGGAGTTTATTTGATATCCAATGAGGTATCTGAGGACAGCCCAGTGGTGACAGTTGCTAGTGAGCTATTGGTTATGGATTCATAGGATCACAGCCTATTTGTTGATTCTAGGTTGCACCTGCTAGATGCTCTTATGTATGATGCTGATTTTGGTGTGGATGGGGTGGACTCACAAAGTACTTTCTCATTTCTATAACCCCTTCTTGGATAAGCTTCTCAATTTCATCCTTACATAAATAGTAGTCTTTCACCACATGTCCCAGCATGAAGTGATATGAGCAGTAGTTGGGCTCATCCGTCTTCCAGACTTTAGTAGGCCTCTTTGGTTCTAGGAGCACCAGTAAATTTGCTCGGATATAGGTGTCGAACAGCTTCTTATTGTATTCCCTGGCGAAGGAATACGGTCTTCTCATCTTCTCGTTAAGGGACAAAGATGACATCATGCCGCTTCCCTTGGCATTAGATGTGGAAGCACTTGCATTGGGTCTGCCCCCGATCTTCTCCATTGTCGAGGCAAAATCAACAACATTAACTTCTTTCACATTAGGGGTCCGTTCTCTGGGAGCCTTCCCCTTATTGAACATAACTGTCGGATTGTCAACAAAAAACATTTCAATCTCCGACACTATATTGTTCAGCTGATCAAAGTTTCTAATATTCGCCCCGATCAGCTTCTCATTGACCTCCAACTTCAAGCCTCTTTTGCAGAACTTCACTGCATCTTCAAGGACTGGCGGATTGTCACACTTCATACTGAGATTCTGCCATTTCTTGATGTATTCTATGGCGGACTCATTCTTTTCTTGTTTTAGAGTAACCAATTCAGTGATGGTCACCTTCCGCTCCGACACCCTAAAGCTATAGAAACTTCTTTTGCATTTCCTCCCAATTACTGATGGAATTGGACTTCAACTTGACATACCATTGGAATGCTATTCCTGTCAAAGAGGTCGAGAAGAACCTCAGCAGGTATGCCTCTTCCATGGCCAGTTCCCCCAAGTCGCTCATGTAATGGGCGATATACTCCTGGGTAGATCCTTCCCCGTCATACCTTATGAACTTGGGGCGCTTCATATGGTTGACAGGCAGCTTCTTAAATAAGTGGTGAACCGGAAATGGCACCTTGTACAAGTCAAAGGTGCTTATTCCGTCACCCTGCTCTACAATTTTGGCCTCCACTATCTGCTCGATGAGGTGTTTCTAGGACACTGTTTCTGGGACACCACGGCATCTTCTACAGAAGCAGTGGACTACTGGACATTGTAGTTTAGTCCTTCACCCCGATTTTCAAAAGCTTCATTTGGTGTAAAGTTGACTCCCGGCGCTTGAGGCCTGATCATAGCTGGAATAGGAACTGCCCTTAAGGGAGGCCCATTCATCTGTACTGGTCTTTGTTGTTCTTCTAGTTTTTGCATGAGACCTAACAGAAGGGTCTTCAGCTATTGATTTTCTAGCCTCATTTCTTCCATAGTCTAAGGCTGACTTCAGGTTGCTTGTTCTTGGCTGAGACCCAGTTCATGGGCATTCAGTCCATCTTCATCTTCACCTTTTGCGGCAATAACGCCGCCATTCTGAGGTTGTGGATTAACCCCTATATTCCTTTGATTTAACCATTGTCTGGCTTGTTCCACCTGCCGGGTCAAAGGTCCATCCTGCTGAGCTATATTGACAATCGCAGCAGGGTCTTCTGGCAAATAGGTTTCGCCTATTGCTAGTGCTTGAGGCATAACAGGTATATATCCGAATGCGGTTTTCAGTCACTTGCGTGACTCTTCTTCTTTTTGAGATTTGTGGGGAAGGTGCACCAAGTCATGAGAATACCGAAGTCCTCTGTTGGTTAACATGTTGCTGTTGTTTCCTGGCCTTATAGGCCCCTTCCCTTTTCTGGCCCTGTGGGGAACGAGGTTGAAAGTCTTCCTTAGTGATTTGCCTCACTGGCTCTTCGAGCTTTTAAGGCTGTCACTTGGCTAGGGCAACCTTAGCTTGGCATATCTTCAGGGCTTCCTCTTTGGTCACTCAAATTTGTTTCATTCGGAGATTCATGTCTTCCACAGGATTATCCTTTTTCTAAGGCATATATGCCCTCTTCTGGTATCTTTGCTCCGGTTGGGCCGGGGCTCTTGTTTGGCTCTTCTGCTCCCACAGACCGAGTGCTCTTGGCTTCCTGGACTTTTTCTTAAAGGTTGCCTTATCTTGGCAGACCTTCGGGAATATACCGAATCGGTTCTGAATAGGAACCAATGAAACATGGCGAATCTTGGGCATTACAAGCTCCCCGCCATCCAGACGGATGCGGAAATTGCCGACCAGGATCATCTTTCCCGTAAAAGACGGGCTTGCAATCTTATTTGTCTTTGGCTTCCTGTTGGAGGAGGCTAGCGTGATGTGGATGGTATTAACGGCATAGACCCGGCTAGGTCTGCCATTGGTGTTGTTCTTTTGGGCGCGGGAAGCACGCCCGGTTGTTGCTTTCTTTACCGGAGTGGGCTCCGATGCAACTACTACCCCTAGAAAGTAGGGGGATCCCACCACTGCTGGAAAATCACCAAAGCAGGTCGGCGTAATCAAATACCCATATTGGATATGGGTAGCAACAACCAGAGGACCATAGGTAACTTTGGCGGCCCTTGGAATCAAGTTTCCTCGCACCTGCACCAAACAGGGCAACATTAGGCTTGTCTTGATAGGGGCCTTATTGGATGGAAAGAGGAAGGGAAAGAGAGGTCCCACCGGGCGTGCCAAAATCTGTGAGACTTATTTCTCTCTTGCTCTCATTCTTTGGAAAAAGAATTTGCAATTTTTTTTTGAAAAGGAAGCTTTAGAGAATTTTGGAGTTTAAAAGAAACATGTTCTTCTTTTTAGATGTAGACTCTGAGAATCTGGGATCGATCATCAAGTCTAAGATATTGGATCAAGCATGGAACTGTGTTCTTGACCTCTCCCCATTGACCTTAGTCAGTATTAATTACGCCAGTTATTAACTGGCAACTCTTGATTAACTGTCCGTTAAGGCCCGTCGCTAAAACAGGAACGAAATGAAATACTTTGATGAAATAAACATGCGTAGGCATAATTGAACATGCATCAGTTTATTTGAATCCATTTTGTTACAACGCATCACTTTTGACCATTTCATTGATTGGAATGAATCATTTGAGATTTAGCCACTCTACCAATAAAAGTGAAATATAACTTCATGGTCAATCCATCATTAGGAAAAACCAAGCAATTTAATGGCCATTCTACCAATAGGAACGAACCACGAAAATTGAATACCGGCCACTCTACCAATAAGAGTGAGCCACGGCTTCATAGTCAATCCACCAATATGAAAGAACAAAGACAATGATTTATTGGCCATTCTATCGATAAGAATAAACCAGGAATATAATGGTCAATCCACCAGTAGGAAAGGACTACATGAGTTAACGGTCGTCCCATCAATAAGAATGAACCAAGAACTATGGTTATTAGTCACCCTATAAATGAAGGCGAACCATAACTTCAGGGCCGGCCCACCAATAGGACAGAACCATAAAAGTCAATGGTCACTCCACCAATAGGAACGAACCAAAAACCATGATCATTGATCACTCTAACAATAAGAGTGGACCAAAAACATAGTGGCCAATCCACCAATAGAAAAGAACCACAAAATTCTAGCCATTCAACCAACATGAACCACATCTTTTAAAACATGCAACTTTGGCCACTCAACCGATATGAATGAACCACCTTTTTTATTTAGCAAACAACATGCAACTTCGGCCATTCAACCAATATGAATGAACCATATTTAATTAACATAAGTTGATTAACATGGGACCATGGTCATTCAACCAATATGAATGAACCATATTAAATTAAAATGAAGCCACATAAGTTGCTTAACATGAAACTTATGGTCATTCAACTAATATGAATGATTACAAGGTTATAAAAAACTAGTGGGTCCTTGTTCATATTCTTTTTCCAACGCACAGAAAAAAATCTCAGCTTCTTCTTTGTTCTTTGGGGATTCAAGAAAAATTCTCCAGAGCCTCTCCACCCTTTTTTACTTCTCTTCTTTGCTCCTTTTCTGTGTGTCCAGCAGCAGCAGCCCATGGGGACTTTTATAGAGAGGCTAGGGACAAGAAAAAGAGGCAAGGAGGGGGGCCGGTGGGCAGCCCCCACCGGTGGCCTTCCACCGGTGGGGGGGGGGGGGGGGGGGGGGGGGGGGGAGCCACCGGTTGGCTCCCCTACCCACTCCTTTTCTTTTTTCTTTTTTTTTGTCCCTCTCTACTTCTTTTTATTTTTTATTTTTTTGAAAAAAATGTTTAAACACACTCAT
Organism: Zantedeschia hybrid cultivar; assembly: GCA_030544215.1. Classification (NCBI taxonomy): domain Eukaryota; kingdom Viridiplantae; phylum Streptophyta; class Magnoliopsida; order Alismatales; family Araceae; genus Zantedeschia; species Zantedeschia hybrid cultivar. The sequence continues at coordinate 54,325,623 of JARZZO010000002.1, read as the reverse complement.
CAAGAAGTTTTGAAATTTTACTTGACACTCTAGTAGATCCAGTGGAACAATCACCCAGGTCTAACATGTCAAAGCATGGACTTACCACAACCCCGCAAAATCACACATCCATCTGAGCAATTACTTCCCCAGAGCCTTGCTTATATTCCCACATTAAATCATGGAAAGAAGGATTGGGGATTGGGCACGGACTGACCCGATCCAGACTGAACAGATCGGCCGATCCGATGCGGTTCAATCCCACTTCTCCCTTATTTATTTTTTAAGTGTTCAGAAAGTATTAAAGAAAATGTCTAAAAATATATAAAAAATTAAAATTTCAGATTTTAACTTGATTTATAGCTTGTTGTCTAAGTCAACTCCATACATCTTGTTTCTTTAGTAAGTGGTTTCTCTATAACACATTCTCCCTCTATCTTTCATTTCTAAAATTTTATCCTCTTGCTTTTTTTTCCCCTCTTAAATACATTAGTATTATTGGTTCTCAACGACAAATGAAATAAAAAAATTCATCATGTTGCAATTTGAAATAAAATTGAAAAATATACACTGCTCTTTCATTTTTTTGGTGATTATCTGATTCTGCATACAAGTAACAATAAGGGGGTCATTCGATCATTTACGTTTATTAATTTTTTTTGTTAATGACAAGATTATATATCCCCTTTGGTCTTAACACCACATTCTCATTCAGCCCGATCGTACATTGATAAACATTTCGGTACAATCTTATACTATGAGAATGTGGTGTTACACCAAAGGGATATAGATCCAGGTCATTGACAAAAAAATTCAATAAATGTATACGATTGAATGACCATCATTGTCACTTGTATTCAAAACCAGATAATCATCAATAAAAAAATAAAAAAGTGATATACGTTTCTCAATTTTATTCTAAATTGCACTATAGTAAACATAATCATTTTATTTACTCTTTAAGATTGTTAATATTAATTTATCTAAGAAAACAAAAAAAAGAACAAGAAAGGAAAATTTTTAGAGAGATAAAGATGTTAGAGAGAGAGTTTGTGTATTATAAAAAGACAACTTACTAAAATCACCTTGAAGAATCCATCTGATCGTTGCAGAGTGCCACTTCACAAGGCTAACTTAGAGAGCTTAGAGAGAGGGAAGAAAGTTTAAAGTTTCAACTATAGAGAAAAAAAGCTTATAGAGAGAGAAATAATGAGAGTGATAGAAACATAAAAATAGAATGCAAAAAATAAGAATAGAAAGAGGAGAATTTTAGAGAGAGAGAGAGAGTTAGAAATGTGAATAAAGAGGGAGAGTTTTTAAGAATAGAGAGAGAGTTATAAGTTAGATTGGTGGGGATGGGGAATGGGCTTGGGGGGTTTATATAGACCCTCCAAGCCCCTAGCTAGCCATTGGGAAAGTTCCCAATGGCTAGCCAACGGCTAGTTTCAAACTAGCCGTTTGGTAATGGCTAGTTTGAAACTAGCCGTTGCTAACTGGATCAGCCGATCCGGTCTGATCTGGCCAATCTGATCTCCGGATCAGCTCATCCGGTCTGATCCCAGCCGATCCATCCGATCCTAACTTCAAGACAGAGGAATGGGGCACAAGATCAGATCAGTTCGGCGAAAATCCAATCGGATCGGCCGATCCGATCTGGTGCACCATGCATTTCCTTAAGTACACAGCACTTTCCTGCACTGATCTGGAAAGGGCAGTTGGACACTGTTCAGATGACAGCAAAATCCTCTGACTAAAGATAAAACTTAAACATAAACCTTGTCGTCAAGCCATAGTTGCAATTCCATCCTGTCCCAGACAAAATTGGCAGAGACGCCCTGTCTCGGTGAGAAAACAAGACAGGTCACTTTCTACTGTCCGAGTGGATCCCAGCACAATCTGTCCCAGGGTCCAGATATTTACTAAATATACCCTTTAGAAACCCATTACTCATGAACCCATCCCACACTCTGTTATAATCCTTTATTGTATAAATAACAAATTACTGTAACATACCCTATCTGCCAATTTGATAAACATACCCCTTTAGAAACCTACAAACCTATAAAGATCAGAATGTATGGATCATGTCTTATTTTCATGTGAATGTCTATTTAGGTGTCATTTTACTTTTATAAATACGGTTCATATCTGTTGGACTATGCATGAGAAAAATCCAGGGACAGGATCCCTGAATTGTCCAGGACACCAGCATGTTCCATCATAGTATAAAAACGAGACAGGTACTGACAGGATTGAGAACCGAGTCAAACAAGATATTTTAGTTGACTTCCATTAAGGTAAAATATTTCAATTGAGCTATATAACCTAACATTAAAATAAATATGATGTGCCAGGTGGTCAGATTTATCATGCTTTAAACAAATTTGTCAGCAACAGTGATTCATAAAGGTATATAACCATGATATTTATGCTTGGAATTTTTAAATTGTACACCACATAAGCAGTTAACAATTTACCAATAAATATGCATGTACGTGAAATATGTGGATATATGTGTACATATCTACACATGCACGGATATACAAATACATATGTACGTATGTCTCCATGTATACAGGTAGACAAATACATGTCTATTATGAACAAGAGGAAAGATGCATGACAGACAAGTGAGCCGTATGAAACCTGGATGTGAATGCTTTATTTTAAAGTTCTCATCAGAAAAGGTGCCACCATAGATGGACTCGCCCCCCTTCCCATCACCATGAGTGATATCCCCCCCTTGAATCATGAACCCAGGAATTATGCGATGAAATGGAGTCCCTTTGTAATGTAGAGGCTTTCCACTGGATCCCATGCCCTTTTCCCCTGAAAACAAGAAAGAATAAGATAGACATAGCTACTTTGAAGTGCTCTCATCCTTAGATATTTACAGGACATTACAGGGTATGACACTACGACCACTTAAAAAGAAACATATGACTGGAAGCATATTTCGAACATTTATGTAGAGGCAAGTACCTGTACAAAGAGCTCTGAAATTTTCTGCAAAAAGTGAAGTATACATCAGAACATCATCTTAAATGGTTCACCAAAAATGTCACAGAAGAGAAAAGGAAAACACTCTTTTTTTGGTTTTGTAAGTGGAGAGTACCACAAACTGAATTGAAGTGAAAAACGGGAATGTACAAGTATAACAAAAATAGAGCTCTCAAAAGATCCCCAGAACAAGAGAATAAAAAAAGGAGATGGTTCCCTTTCAAAAAAAGGAGATGATTCCCTTTCTAAACTCCCAACAGAGAATAAAAAGAGGACTATGAGATATGCACACTGCACAAAAGCATGCCCCACTTCTTAACCCTATCACAGATAAAAGACGAAATATCCTCCATGGACTTGCACTCCATCCTAAAAAGATGAACGTTACATACTCCCCAAAGAGACCAAAGAGTCGCATGCAGAATAAGGCACCAAGGCCTTTGTCCCCTATGATCTGCCGTCTCCTCTCCCAACTCTGCAGCAGCTCATCTACTATGGAAGGCAGCTGGATAACACTGCAGCTCATAGAAAGAACTGTATTCCGCACCTCCATAGAGACTGGACAACAAATAAGAAAATGATCTGCGGACTCCTCTGCTTGGCCACAAAAGGAACAAGAGGAGTTCAGCCCATGTAGAAAATTCTTCAATTTATCCACCGCCAAGAGCCTTCCAATAGCAACTCTCCAGATAAAGATATGAACTTTCAAAGGGCTCTTCATCTTCCAAACATGATTGAAGAGAGGAAAATGCGGTCCTCAATCCCTAATGATGTGATAGGCTGAAGCTACTGAATGGTATCCACCGGGTTCCCATCTCCACAACCACATGTCAGCTGCCATGTGATCAATAGAGAGCTCTTGGATAAGCAAAAACAACTCTACATAGCTGAAGGAACTCCTCATCACGTAGGTTTCTTCTGAAAATTGGGCACCAACCTCCCGGATCCCGTATCTCTGCCACCAAAGCTGAAGGGGAAGTAGCTATACTGAAGAGCATAGGGAATCTATCATTCAGAGGGGGGCCATTATACCAACTTCCCAGAACTAAGATAAACCATTCCCTAGGAGTTGTTGAGAACCTGCCTGCACCATATCAGCCATTTGGAGGATCCCTTTCCATAGGCTAGAGATCCCACACTCTAGCATGACCATAATACTTAACGCTTTACAAGGTCAACACACAAAGCTTTATCCTCTAAACCTAGCCGCCACAACCATTTGCCCAATAAAGCAAAGTTAAAGTCCCTCGAATCTTTAATGCCGAGTCCACCCTTCCTTGTTCATACAAATTTTGGACCAGCTGATACCATGCCAACCTAACTTTATCACTGTTCCCATGCCAAGAAAACCTGCATTGGATAGCATTCAACTTCTTTGCCACTAACATCGGAATATGAAAGAGGGACAAATAGTAAATAGGAAGATTGTTGAGTACTAAGCAACATAGAACTAGTCTCCCCCCATAGGATAACAGTCTCCCCTTCCACCCTGAAAGTCTGTCATCATATCTGTGAATGATATTGTTCAAATCTGAGTATCTGATACCCCTAGGGGTTAGAGATGAGAAAACCTCCCACTTTGCATCCAACCAAGGAAGCCGCCTTGGTCATGAAATTATGTTCCAGGTTGATGCTCACCATTAAGGCTCTTCTTAAAATTAACCTTCAAACAACTAACATCCTCTAATATCTGAAAGAATTGTCTAATGGCAAAGATTTGATGAATAGAAGGCTCAATAAACAAGATAGTATCATTTGCATACCGTAAATAGGAAATCATTGGGCTAGACTCAATCACTCTAACTCTTGAAGCCATAGCCGACTTAGCAAGTGAGCTACCAGGATAAACAATAGAGGCTACAGAGGATCACCTGTCTAAGGCCATGGCCATGATGGAAAAAGGAAGATGGCTCCCCATTCACAAGCACTGCAAATCTAGTAGAAGAGACAGATGCAAAGATCCATTGGACCCATTTCTCACCAAAACCTATCAATGATAAAATCCATATAAGATAGCCCCAGTTCACTTTATCATAGGCTTTCTCAAATTCAAGTTTGATGATCAATGACTTCTCTGCAACTTCATGTAGTGTAAGCATTCATGAACCACAAGAAAGTTATCTTGGATATGCCTACCCTTGATAAAAGCACCCCGGTTGCCACTCACCAACTTATCTATAACCTTCTCAAGTCTGGATGCCAACAACCTGGTGATGATCTTGTACAGCCCATTCAGAAGACTAGTTGCCCTGTAATCAGTGAGAGAATCCGCACCAATCTTCTTAGTGATGAGCACAATGTGGGCCTTGTTAACCCCACTTAGGTGAGCCTACCCTTTTGAAACTCCTACACAGCAAGAAAAATGTCTGCTTTGATAATGTCCCTGCAATGTTGATAAAAGAAAATCAGAAAGCCATCAGGGTCTGGGGCTTTATCAACAGAGAGAGAAAATACCGCTCCTTCAATCTCCTCATCGGTGAAAGGCATGGAGATTTGAGTAGCCTCTTCATGCGAGGGTCTAGGAAGAAGACCCTCCATTATAGTCGATATGACCCTGTCCTCCATGGAGAAAAGATCAGCAAAGAGGTCTTGGCATGGTTCAAAATGTCCCTCTGCAGTACAAGAGAAGTATCTATGTTCCTGATGCTCCTAATGGTGGTATTCATTCTCCTCCTAGCTAAAGCCACTCTATGGAAGTAAGCCATGTCTCTATCACCCTCTTTGATCCACCTCTCTCTAGACCTCTGCTTCCAATAAACCTCCTCCTTTATCCAGATCTCCCCATAGTCTTTTCTTCAGTCTGTTCCTACACTACTCACTTGTATCATCAAGAAGACCTGCTTCATCAAGAGCATCTAATCTCTCAATGTGATGAAAAAAATCCTCCTTGGCCCTGATCCCAGCTGGGAAGAATGTCCTCATCTATCCAACCGGGAGCAAGAAGGCACCTCCTTAAAGTTAGACCAGGTGTAGCATGCATTAGGGGTGAAGATATTAATAAGACCTACCTCATACACGAAGTCTTGAAAGTCCTCCATATCAGCTGACGAGTGCACACAACCAAATCTCAGAAATAGAGGTGATAGCATTAAAATCACCTTCCACACACCATGGTTTCCTAGCATTCTTGTACATGCCTAACAACTCCCTCCACAACTCTTTCTCCTCATTCCTCCCTCGAGGACCATACACATCCGAAAGGATCCAAACAAAACCATCTTCCACATTACAAAAGGTGAGACAAATGGCATTGGTCCCCACCAGATGAAATTCTTCCTCCTCTAAAATAAAGTCATTCCACAGGATCATAAGACCACCAGATCTGCCCATAGAAGATGAAGCAACCCCTTTCCTTAGCCTCCCCCCTAATGTCCTTCATAATCTATCCACCATCATTGTAACACTTGGTCTCTTGAATACATAGCAAGTTCACTTTAAATCTCCTGACAAAATCTTAAACAGTCCTCTTCACCCTCCCCACTGTGCCCCTTGCATTCCATGTAATCAATTGCATCATGAAAATGTAAAGATCCCCTTCCCCAAACCCCACTAACACTCCCTCACCACTTCATCACCTCCCTCTTGAAGGATCTCATTACACCTCTTCCCCCCTCTCAGATTTTTCACCCTTAGACCACCTTGCTAGCTTCGCCAGCCATCATTTTTTTATTTTGGACACACTCCTGACTTTTTTTCTAAAGTGGACGGAACCATTGTATTGTATTAAATGAAAAAAGATATATAAATAATGGCAAAAAAGGAAAAAAAACTCTTCCAAAAAACAACCTCACTCTACAAAGCACCAAGATGGTGTGACACTACTAGTCCTGCAAAAGAACAAAAAAGGAGGAATTCTCAATATGATCTTTACACCACACCCTCATCCACTCCCTCACTCTAGAGAGAATAAAAGAAATGACTCTATCAGGAGGAGATTCTTCCCTTTTAAAGATCCTCTTGTTCCTTTCCGACCAAATAGCTCATCAAGTAGCATGGAGAATCAGCCACCATAGTATACGGTCACCCTTCCAAGGCAGTGCAAGAGACCAATTTTGGATCAAATCACCCATCGAATTATCAAGAGACCTAACAATATGGATCTTTTCTAGAATAACCTTCCACACCTCCGTAAAGAAACTGCAGCCCACAAAAAGATGATCAATGCATCCATTGTCCTCTCCACGGAGACAACAAACAGCCGAAACATCACAACCAAACCTAATCAACCTGTCAGACGTGGGAAGTCCACCAATAGTGATTCTTCAAACTAACACCTTAATCTTCAATGGGGATTTAGAAGACCAAATCTGAGGAAAGTAGGGGGGATCTCGTACCACCATCAGCAATCATAGAATAGGCCGATTTGACCGAGAACCTCCCTTGACCATCCCATCTCCACCTCAAGAAGTCATGATGAGAATCCAGAGTCATACATCCCTGAAGAGTCTGAAGGAGCGTTGCTAAATCTGGAATCTCCTCTTCTTCAAGTTTCTTCTAAACAAAGGTGTCCAACCGCCCAACCCCCCTTTCAGGAGACCCATCCAACATCTGAACCACCCGAGCCCTGCGCTGAGTAGCAATACGGAACAACTGTGGATACATAAGAGAAAGTGGAGCCTGAGAACACCATTTATCAATCCAAAAACAAGCAGTGCTACCCTCACCTATGGTAACAAAAGAAGCAATTTTAATGACATATGTAGCCTGTAACATACCTCTCCAAACATTAGAAACCTTGTACTCAATATCGATATAGAAGTCCCATACTCTCCCTCTAAAGTAATATTTATATCTAATGACATCCAGCCCAAGCCCAGAATCATTGTCGCCAATCTTCCAAAACCATTTGGATAACAATACCAAATTGAAATCACAAATGTTTTTAATACCAAGACCCCCATTATGCTTACCCTTGCATACTCTCTTCCAGCATACCTTATGGCCTCCTTCCCTGTGGTTGTCAGTGACTCCTTCCCAAAAGAATCTATTACGAATGCCTTCCAACTGCCTAGCAACTGAAATAGGAATCCTAAAAATGGAAAGAAAGTAGATTGGCAAACTATCCAGAATCGACTTGCACATAGTCAAACGACCTCCAAAGGATAGGAGTCTTCCTATCCAACCAGCCAACCTAGATGGAATCTACTAATAACTAGGGACCAATCATTGCATCGAACCACTCCTGGAGATAGAGGAAGTCTCAAGTACCTGACTAGGAATAATCCAATCTGACACTCCAGAATAATAGCAATCCTCCGCAGATCCACCCCAGAGATGTTAATACCAAAAACAACACTCTTCTGAAAGTTAACCCTCAATCCAATGACCTCATCCAAAAGCTCAAGAATCAGCCTAGTAATCATAACCTGCTCCTGTCCCCTAGAAAGAAAGATGATGGTATCATCAGCATACTGCAAGTGGGTAACCGAACTGCTCTATGGACCGGCTTGGAAACCAGCAATAAGACCCGTTGTTCCCGCCCTACTCCACATACAACTAAATAATTGTGACACAAGAACAAACAAAAGGGGAGACAACGGGTCCCCTTGACGCAGCCCTCTGCCACTATAGAAAGAAAGAGTAGGCTCCCCATTAAAGAGAACTGAAAGGGTAGCTGAAGAGACACAAGCCCTTATCCATGATACCCATTTCTCACCAAAACCCATTTTCAAAAGAATATCTAATAGACATGTTGTGACACTCATTTTGATTTAATCTTCTGATTTGAAAAATCTTTGTCGGATTTGAAAATCTTTATAGAACTCTTGATTTGAAAAGAGAATTTTAAGTTTTGAAAACATGCTCTCTTTTCTTTTAGGCAAACTTTTAGGATTAGTCTTTAAAGTCTAAATGACTTATGGATCAACTGTGGATCCATGTTCTTGACCTCTCCTCACTAACCTTAGTCAATGTTAATTACATCAATCAAAGATTGGTAATCCTTGATTAACCATCCAATTAAGGCTTGAAAAAAGCAGGAATAAGCAAGATTAATTACAGACATACAAGTCATTTTTTTGTTCTTTTTAGTGAGAAAGATTCCATGGATATCCTTTAGAGGATACTTAAGGGATACTTGAGTTCTTCCAAAGGAGTGGGTATTTTGTAGAAGATTCTTTGAAATTATCCTTTAAAAGAATGGAGGATTATTTGGACAGCATATCCTCTCATTTGAGATCTTTTGGAAAGACATAAACTACTTAAAGGATACTCTTAATTGATGAGGCATGAAGGCCGCCACATAATTAGGAATATTCTTTAATAGTCCTTCAACCAATATGAAGGAGCCCAAAAATTATTTTACGTTATTTAACCAGTATAAATGAACCAAAACTTAATGATTAATCCATCAGTAGGAAATAACCACTTTAATTAATAGTTACCTTATCGACATAAATGAACAAAAAAATATTCTTATTGGTTCATCTATGAATATGATAATCACAACTTCGTAGCCTGGCCCCCAATTAAGACAGAACGATAAAAGTCACTGATTATACCCATTCATAGGGATGAATTAATAATCATAACATTTGGTCACTCTACCAATAAGAATGAACCATTAATCAAGTGGTCAGTCCAACAATAAGATAGAACCACTAAACTTAGACCATTCAACCAGTATGAATGAACCTAATTTTTTTATTACTTTTTTTATTTGAAAAGAAAAACCTTAGTTATCCAACCGATATGCAAGACCCATGTTGATTTAATTGGTTGATTAGCAAATTTGTTAATTTAATCGGTTGAATTAATTAATTGATTAACAGATTTATTAATTTAATTTATTGATAAATTAACAAATTAACTTAATTGGTTAAGTTAATTAATTAATTAACAAGTTTGTTAATTGAATTGAATTAACAAATTAACTTAATTGGTAGACTTAATTAGTTAATTAACAAATTTGTTGATTTAATTGGTTGATTGATTAACAAATTTAACTTAATTGGTTGACTTAATTGGTTAATTAACAAATTTGTTGATTTAATTGGTTGATTGATTAACAAATTAACTTAATTGGTTAATTGATTGATTGTTTAACAAATTTGTCCATTCGGTTGATTGATTGATTAACAAATTAACTTAATTGGTTAAGTTAATTGATTGATTAACAAATTTGTTAATTTAATTGGTTGAATTAGTTAACTCAATTAGTTAAGTTAATCGATTGATTAATAAACTTGTTAATTTAATTGGTTGAATTAATTAGTAGATTAATAAACTTGTTAATTTGATTGGTTGAATTAGTTAATTGCTTAATAAACTTGTTAATTTAATTAGTTGAATTAGTTGATTGATTAACAATTTAAACTTAATTGGTTAATTAACGAGTTTGCTAATTTAATTAGTTGATTGATTAACAATTTTAACTTAATTAGTTAAATTAATCAATTAATTAACAGATTTGTTCATTTGATTGGTTGAATTAGTTGGTAGATTACCAAATTTGTTAACTTAATTAGTTAGATTAATTGATTGGTTGACTAATTAACTTAATTGATTGGTTAATTGATTAACAACTTTATTGATTTAATTAATTGATTAACAAATTAGTTAAATTGGTTAATTAATTGATTAACAAATTTGTAAATTTAATTAGTTGATTGATTAATTAACAGATTTTATTAATTTAACTAATTAATCAACCACTTAATTTAATTGGTTAGGTGATTGATTAACAAATTAATTAAATTAATTGGTTGATTAACATATTTTTGGTCAACCAAACATTATGGAAGAATCATGCTCATTATTTGACTTCTTTTTATTTAACTTTCTTTTTTTTATTAATGTGGCCAACCAACCAATATGAAAGAACGATTAATTTTATTTATTATTTTCTATTTTTTAAAAATTAATTCATATTTGAATGGCGAACCAACCAATATAGAAGAACCATCTCATTTGTTAAATTTTCTGTTTTTAAATTAATTTGTATTTGAATGGACAACCAACCAATATGGAAGAACCATCTTATTTAATTTATTATTTATTATTTTTTTAAGTAAATTTATAATTGAATGGCCAACCAACCAATATGAAAGAATCATTAATTTAATTTCTTATTTTTTTATTTTTTAAATTAATTTATTATTGAATGGCCAACCAACCAATATGAAAGAACCATTAATTTAATTTCTTATTTTCTATTTTTTTAAGTTAATTTATTATTGAATAGCCAACCAACCAATATGGAAGAATCATCTTAGTTTTTAAGTTAATTTATTATTGAATGGCCAACCAACCAATATGAAAGAACCATTAATTTAATTTCTTATTTTCTATTTTTTTTTGTTAATTTATTATTGAATGACCAACCAACCAATATGGAAGAATCATCTTGTTTTTTAAGTTAATTTATTATTGAATGGCCAACCAACCAATATGGAAGAACCATTAATTTAATTTCTTATTTTCTGTTTTTTTAAGTTAATTTATTTTTTAATGGCCAACCAACAAATATAGAAGAACCATTTTGTTTATTAATTTGTTGTTTTCTATTTAAATTAATTTTAGATGGCCAACCAACCAATATGGCAGAACCATCTTATTATTTAATTTATTATTTTCTGTTTTCTTATTTAAATTAATTTTAGATGGCTAACCAACCAATATGGCAGAACCATGATTTTATTTAATTTATTATTTTTTATTTATTTATTAATTTTAGATGGCCAACCAACCAATATGGAAGAACCATATCATTATTTTATTTCTTATTTTATGTTTTATTATTTTATGTTTATTTTAGATGGCCAACCAACCAATATGGAAGAACCATTATTTTTAATCTATTATTTTCTATTTTTTATTTAAATTACTTTTTTTAATGGCCAACCAACTAATATAGAAGAGCCATTATTTTTAATTTATTATTTTATGTTTCTTATTTAAGTTATTTTTAGATAGCCAACCAACCAATATGGAAGAACCATGTTTATTAATTAATTATTTTTTATTTTTTTTATTCAAGTTAATTCATTATTTGATGGCCAACCAATCGATATGGAAGAACCATCTAAAAATAAACAAACAATTCATGTGGAGATTGATCTACATAAAAAAAAATTATGAACTTCATTTCCCCAAAAAAATTTACAAGCCTAAAAATATAGGCCTTCTCTTCTTTTTCCTCATTTTCCCTTGTGCGGGTTGGAGCTTGGAGGTTGCGGCAGCTGTGGAGCGTAGGACAGAGGAGGCCGAGGGGGCTTGGAGGCTGCTCTTGTGCGCTGGAGCCAGGGGTCACTTCTTGGAGCTGCTGGGTGTCTTTTATAGGCATGGAGGTGGCCGGCCAAGGGCAGGCCAGCAAGGCACCGGTAGCACCCCCTACCAGTGCCAACTAGGCGCCGGTAGGGGGGCTCTTCGGCTGCCGCAGGTGAGAGAGGAAGAGATAGGGATGAGAGGGAGAGTGGATAGAGATGAGGGAAGATAGAGATGGAGGAAGATAGGGATGAGAAAGAGATAGAGATGAGAGAGAGGTGGAGCCGGGATGGGGAGGGCAAGGAGGAGCTGGCCGGTCCTCAAGGAGAGGCCGGCCGGTCTCTCCTTTTTTCTTCTTCTTCTTTTTTTATCCCCTTCATCCCTGCGGCTCTCTCTCCCTCTCCCTGCGGTCTCCTCTCTCCCTCCTTGCGGTTCTGCTAGCCGAGCCCTCCCCTGCTGCTGCTGGAGGCTTCCCAGGTGGCTGCTCCTCTTTTTGATGCTGCTGGAAGTGTTGTTGGAGTGCAGATTTTGAAGCTGCTGTTGGAGCTTGCTCCTGCTTGCAAGAGCCTTCTTGTTGCTGCAGATTTGGAGGCTTGTAGCTGCATATTTGAGGTATGTATCTTCCTTTTTTTATGTCTTCACACACAAACATATCTATATTCCTAAATACATGCATGTATGTTGCATATTTTTTGTTTGATGCATGCATGTATACACATGTAGATAGATTTGTAGATTTTTTTTTTGTTCAACACATGTCCAGTTTACTCTATCATATGCTTTTTCAAAATCAAGCTTGAGCACAATATCACTTTTTTTATGAAGCTTCATACCATGCAAACATTCATGAGCAGCAAAGAACCCCACATGGATCTGTCTCCCTTTGATAAAAGCACTCTGGAAAACACTAACTAGCTTGTGAATGACCCCCTCCAATCTAATGGATAACATCTTGGAGATGATATTATACACCCCATTCAACAAGCTAATAGGTCTAAAGTCAGACAAAGTTTCAACTCCTACTTTCTTGGGGATGAGAACCAAGTATGTCTTATTGATGCCTTTGATGTACGCCTCCCCCTCCTAGAATTCCAATATAGTAAGAAGCAACAAATGATGAATCAATTCCCAACAATGTTGGAAGACCAACAAAGGGGAACCATCGGGCCTAGGGGCCTTGTCCCCGGGTAAAGAGAAGACTGCGAATCTAAGCTCTTGTACAGAGAAAGGGGCAGATAAACAGGATATTTCATCCTTAGACAAAATAGGAAGAATACCCTCCGAAATGGAAGGTCTGACACTCCTCAATGAACAAGTGTCCATAAAATGACATGACATGTTTGACCATCTCCCTCTGAATAAGAATCTTCTCACTATCCCTCAGCCTAGGAATATGATATTCTTCCTTCGTATGCTTGAAGCAATCCTATAGAAATAAGCCGTATTACTATCACCTTCCTTAATCCATCTATCCTTGAACCTCTGCTTCCAATAGACCTCCTCCTTTGCAAGGAGTTCTTAGAGCTCTTTTTTCATATTATCCCTTAATTTCTTATCTTCCTCATCAAACAAGCCTACCTCCTCAAGGGCATCAAGGCCATGTAGCTGATCCAAAATATCTTCTTTTACCTCTTTTCCCAGCCTCTTGAGACCAGCACCCCACACTAAGCGAGCATGTGCCACCTCCCTTAGATTACTAACCACAGTAGCCATAGCACAACCTTGCCTTTGAGACTGCTTCCAAGCCTGAGAAACAACCTCCATGAAACCCTCTTCTGCAATCAAAATTTTTCCATCCTGAACAAACGTTTAGGATGAAACTGGTATTTGGAATACAAGATAATGGGCTTATGATCAGAAACAAGCATTTGCATGCACGAGGCCCTCAAATTAGGAGAATGACATTCCCAATCAACCAACACCAAAAACTCATCCAATCTAGAGCAAGTAGGGTTTACTCTTAAATTGGACCACATATAGAAGGCATTACAGTGGAAATGTCAATCAACATTGATCTCTAGATAAAATCTAAGAAATCATCCATTGGCCCCATATTAGGAATCCCATCCGACCTCTCCTCTAAAAAAGAGATCGCGTTAAAATCTCTCGTTAAGCACCAAGGTCTACATGCCTAGGAATGCCACAAGGAAAGCTCATCCCACAGAAGCTTCTTCTCCCCCATTCCTTGGGGACCATAGACTCCAGAAAAATCCCAAACAAAACCATCCTCCATGCTCTCGAAGGAAACTATAATAACATGCATCCCCACATATCTACTCACCTCTTGCACAACATATCCCATCGTCAGGGAGGCAACCCCTTTGGTCAGCCTCCCACCTCCAAAGTGATGCAGCATGGCTATCGAGGTGGGACCAAACACGACCGGTCTGTTGGACAATAGGGTACGCAAATCGAGGCTACAGGGATGCAAAGATCTGCGGCTCGGGCCTGGGATCATTGGGTCCGCTCATAGGTCGAAATAGACCCTGGACCACTTGGGCTCTGAAGAGCATGAGTAACTGGATCCAACACACAACCTTTGGACTAGGTGAATTGGGCATGTAAATGTCGAGGCCCACCTAAGATCGGCAACTGAAGGGCAGGTGTACTGCACTGTCGGCGCGGCAGTCGAGGTGGGCCGCGAACTGTGAGGAGAAGTGGGCCCTAGTGCGGTGGAGCAGGGTGGACGGGGTTTACGTGGTGGAGGCTCAAATGACGATGCTCTGGTCACACGAAAGCAATCGGGCCACCGTGTGAAGAAAACGACATCTGAACGAAGCAAATGATAAGGCCAGAAAGTGGGCGAATGCGTTCACTCTGACACGTGGATGCGTTGATGATGATGTCGCCGGGCGGTCAGGTGGGAACGCGCCACAGGACAGCACGTGGCGAGCTGATGAGAGCGGAGGCTGCAGCCGGGCGCAATCTAAGGAGGACCAAGGGAGAGAAGTGATGGCGTGGGCAGGAACAGACCTCGCAGCCAGATGATGATGGCAGCAGACAGAGGGCCGAAGGGGGTCGTGGCGTACTGGCGTCGTTCACCCCTCACATTCGTTCCATTCACACCAGACATTCTATTGCATTCATTTCAAAGCATTCAATGGTCTGCCCTTTTGGGCATACAATATTATTTATAGGCTCCTAAAAGCAACCCTAGTGGAGCCCTAGCTAACCCAAAAGACCAAAACGCCCCTAACTCCTAAAAAAGGGAAATAACATGCAAAAAATAGCAGAAAATAAATAAAAAAAGTCGAACGGGCCTGAAATGGGTTGAACACAAGATCCAAAATACTCAAATAAAATTAATTGATAACTACTAATCTTAGACTCTAACCAAATAAAAAAATATATGATAAAATATGACGTAGCCAAAGTCCTCATGTAGTCCGCAAACGTGCCTTCCACGATCCAGCTTCCGCATCATTTTTGGTATCAGAGCCATAGGTTGTGTCTAGGGCTTGTCATCTCATATTTCTTGTCATTTTACCTATTTTAGTTTGCTGCATTTTATCCTATTAGCCTCATTTACATCAGTTGCTAGTTGTTATTTATCATTTTGGGATCAGTTTCACACTAGTGTCACTGTAGCTCGCACTTCTAGATCACTTCACAGCATATGCCCACACGTAGTGGTGTTGATTTTCACAATTATGCACCTATGGCTGGATCACACACTGGCTCACCGGCGGTCCCTGAGATGACAGAGTTGTTCGGCCAACTCATGCGCCAAATAGATCAGTTTGACCATCGCCTTGATGAGCGCCTCAATCGTTTTGGGGAGTCGCTTAGGACTATGCAGGATAGATTGTCTGATTCTAAGTGCACAGTCTAGGGGTTAGCAGGACATGCTCCTCCCCCTGCGGGGCACCCTCCGAGCCAGGGTCTAAGTCGGGTGTTGGACCGCTAAGACCAGATCCCAGCCCCGACCCGGCACCCCGCACCGCCCCTGGCATATCCGCCACCTCCGGCGAACCCACCTCCACCCATGCACCCACCTCATCGACGTTGACTGGCAAGACGAGGATGATGGGTTTGATTATGATCTTATAGGTGAGTTGGGTTACATCGATCTATTTGATACATGTAAAGTAGGGAGGCAAGATAGGCCGCATGATCAGGATTGGGGGATAGATAGGAGGAGTCAGTGCAATCAGGGTGATTGTCTCGACCGTAGTAGTTGGTTTGACCGGTATGACCACTTTGATCGGCGAGATAGGGATGATCAATTCGATCAACATGATCGATATAACCGCTTTGATCCACATGATCGAGGTGATCAGTTCGATCATGATGATCGATTTGATCAATTTGATCGAGCGAGCTATGGTTATGATCAAAGGTACCCCCATATCCGAGAGATCGAGATGACCGGGGTAGGATTGGAGATGAGCGGACACCCTATCGTGACTTTGGGGACCAGGATGATCGTCGGACCACTTGTGTTGAGGCTCCCACTTTTGACGGGTCGTTAGACCCGACTGGGAAGCTAGTATAGACCGCTATTTTGATTGGATGGACATGTCCGATGCTCGACGAGCGCACTTTGCTCTGATACCAAATTTGATTTGACACGGCTAATGAGGTGGGTCCGAA
Organism: Zantedeschia hybrid cultivar; assembly: GCA_030544215.1. Classification (NCBI taxonomy): domain Eukaryota; kingdom Viridiplantae; phylum Streptophyta; class Magnoliopsida; order Alismatales; family Araceae; genus Zantedeschia; species Zantedeschia hybrid cultivar. Next base: position 54,308,847 of record JARZZO010000002.1, on the reverse strand, counting down.
CACGATTGGCCTACTGTACAATAGGGCACGCAAATCGAGGCTATAGGGATGCAAGGATCTAAGGCTCGGGCTTGGGGTCACCGTACACAGGTTGAAAAAGACCCTAAACCAGTTGGGCTTTGAAGCGCACAGGTAACTGGATCCAGAACACAACCTCTGGACTTGGCAAATTGGGCCTGTGAACGTCGAGGCCCACTTGAGATCGACAACTAAATGGCGGGTATACACTGTCCGCGCGACAGTCGAGGTGGGCCGCATACTGTGAGGAGAAGTGGGCCCCTGGTGCGGTGGCACAAGGTAGACGGGGTTTACGTGGTGGAGGGTGCTATAATCACACGAAAGCAGTCGGGCCGCCGTGTGGAGAAAACGACGTCCGAGTGAAGCAAATGAGGTCGAGGCGGTGACGCTACCTCGACTGAATCGGGCTCCACTAGCTCGATCAACGAGGCCAGCGAGCAAGCGAACGTGTTTGCTTTGACACTTTGATGCATTGATGACAATGTCGTAGGGCGGTCGGGCGGGAATGCGCTACAATACGGCATGTGGCGAGCTGATGAGAATGGAGGCGGTGGTTGGGTGCGATCCAAGGAGGATGGGGGGAGAGACGTGATGGCGTGGGAGGCAATGGACCCCGCATGTTGGATGATGATCGCAACAGACGGAGGGCCGAAGGGAGTCATGGCGTACTGGAGTCGTTCGCCCCGACTTGAACGACGAAGGTGACGAGGGGGGAGGAGAGATGGGCACAGGCAACGATGAAGGTGGGCTGCGAATCGGGGGTGCCAGACGCGTGGTATAGTTGTCGGGGCCGGCTCCACTGCGTCTTCTTTCATTGCAGAGGAATAGATGTACAGAGAGAGGGAGGAGGAATACTTTAATAGGAGAAAGAGAGATAAAAGGGGAAGGGGAATAGTGATAGAATAGCACGACAACTAAGGGGAAGAAGAAGACAGGGGGAAGAAGACAACAGGGGAAGGAGAGGATGAAGAAGGGAGGAAGATAGGTAGGGGTGGGGAGAAGAGTTCCACCTAGGGCATCGCACCCTGGCAAGCTCCTATCTCAAGAGCCCTCATATTCGTTCCATTTACACGAGACACTTTATTGCATTCATTTCAAAGCATTCAATGGCCTGCCCTTTTGGGCATATAATATTATTTATAGGCTCCCAAAAGCAACCTTAGTGGAGCCCTAGCTGACCCAAAAGACCGAAACGCCCCTAACTCCTAAAATAGAGAAATAACATGCAAAAAATAGCAGAAAATAAATAAAAAAAAGTCTAACGGGTCTCAAATGGGCCAAGCACAAGATCCGAAATACTCAAATAAAACTAACTAATAACTACTAATCTTAGACTCTAACCAAATAAAAAAATACATTATAAAATATGATGTAGCCGAAGTCCTCGTGTAGTCCGCAAACGTGCCTTCCACGATCCAGCTCCCGCATCACAAAGTCCCTCCAAAGCTCGTCCCACTCCACCTCCGATTTAGTCTCTTGAATACAGAGAACATCAATTTTGTATCTCCTGACCATATCCCTCAAAACCAACCTCTTCTCCCTCCCTCCTAGACCTGTAATATTCCATGAAACTAATTTCATTGTTCACCAAGAGAAACTCTTTCCCCTTCCCCCTCATCCCTCTCCTCCTCGTTAGCTTCGCCTCCATCTCCCCCTCTACCCTCCCTTCTAGCAGATTTTCCTTCCCTCGCACCCCTAGCAACATCTAGCTGCCACCTTCTATGGAGTCTATAGAACACTGAATGAATGTCCTTATCTACACCTTCAAACGAAACCCCAATAGTTGTTGCCAGCTCCATCGCTTTGGCTTCAACCATTTTTTCCACCTTCGAAATATGCTCCTTGACCTCCTCCTTCTCAAGTTATCCTTGCAGGAAAACCTCCTTAGCTTGTGGACCTGCTGGGGTCTCCTCCACCAGCACCACATCTCCATCCACTGGGTTGGGATTATCAAAATCCTGAGGGTGATCAGCATCATCCCTAACTGTTGCTGAAAGCCTGAAACAGAGGTTCCAGACTGCACTTGCTCCTCCCACAGCATCTCCACTCCTACATCACCGCTATGTATAGGAAGCTTTACGGGGACCCCCAACTCCTCTTGTACTTCCACTGCCCTCCCTGAGCCAAGCAAACCATACTCTGCTGGGTCCAAAGTTGCCAAAGATGACAACGTAGCTTGTTCTGGAATGGCAGTGGGCAAACCTGTCACTAAATAAACACCCTTCAGATAGACAATGGACACCACTAAAGCCCCGCCCCCAAGACTTGGTGACATCCCAACCATGATCGAGGGCCCATCCACATGCTCTACTGACGCATCCGATACCTTGAACTTGCTGGCCAAGGTCATTAGAATGATCGGGGGTGCGCGACAAAGCCTTGCTGCATTGACCATGGCTATCAAGTCAAGAGGACGATAGAGATCAGGTGAAAAAATAGTTCCCGATTGAACCTAAAACGGGTAAGTTCCGGATCGAGCCATCGGGCAAGCTTCGAGTACATAAGGAACTACTAGCCTGTTTCGGGATGACTAAGCCAACCAGTTCAGTGGTAGTAGTAGGAGCCATAGTACCCTTTGCAAGCCCAGTCCGGTCTGGGTTTGACCGGCCACTGTAATGCTGCCATGACTCCCCCGCCTCTCCTGTTCATTTTCCACCTCCCACCGTTTACCAAGAAACCTTAGCAGACCTTGCTCCGATGGCGGTGCACTCACAGCATCAAGGACCAAGATAAAGACTAGGAAAACTGTCTCCCAATAGTATAAGAAGCCCTACATGAACTTCCTCCCAACTGCAAACATGGATCAAGCCCTCTACACAGAGGATCCCACTCCTGCACCTCACCACCATGCTGCTCTCCTCCCATGTCCCAATCTCCCTCAATGCCCTCTTCAAAGAAATGTCATTGCACAATGGGAGAGGGACTGCAGACAGACAGATGTTGAGAAGACCACCTCTAGGGTCCAGGTAACTCCCAAATGCCAACTCCCATCTGACGATCTGAATCGCAACACCAACACCAGCTAAGACCGTACAGTAGGCTAGGTCTCAAGTTTCCTCCTCTGAACGGGCAACACCGAGGAACCAATCTCCGAAGCACTCGATCTCCTATCCCAATTGTCCGCCATCTCTCTTACAAATGAGCTCCTTGATCTATACTTGAAAAGGAAGACCCACCACCAGAATGATATGAATGCACCTGTTCGTCCACTCCAACTGAGGGATGTCAATTGACGATAGTTGATGGAGGCAGCAGATAACCAGCTCCTTACCAGTCTTGTTGTAGACCCCAAACCTTCTATTACCAGAGACCACCTCGGCAAAGGATCTGCTCCCCCTGCCACAAAAGCGTCGCACATGACCAGAGCCTCCACACGACAGACACCTCACCAGAGAAGAACATGCTTTGGCTAGGTGTCCCTGTAGATGACACCATGAGCATGCTCTAGGAGGTACTACGTGAGGCAAACGATCCTAGCGAGATGCTGCTGCCCAACCTCCAGAGCCAAGGGGCACTCGGTTCGCCCCCGAGGCTACATATGGCAGTAGCATTGTCCCTCCGGAGCCAACCAACAGTATCTAAGAAGTTGCAGACTATCCAGAGCAAGTTCTCAAAAAATCCACACTCCTCCTAACTTCTTTATCCAAACTTTCATATGACACTCCAAGCTTCTTTGCTAACTCCTCAAAATGTTGTTCTATGGTACCCTCCACCAATGCACGTAGAGCCTAGACCTATGATCTCACCTTCCTGCTCCACCTCACTCACCCTTCTATCTTACACCCTACCAAACTCCTTCCCTCATCAAAGTCACTATTGGGAAATGATTCCGGGATGCAGGAGAGTAGAAGCCCCCTGTTGTCAGAGAAGGTAAAGTCCTCCATCTATCGGGGCTGCTCCCTGAGGCCCTGAAGGGAGCGGCTCGGGTCACCTTCAGAGAGATAGGTGAATGGCTCCACACCCGTATCTATATGACCATTCCCACAATAGTCATTGACACCATATGCTGACCGCTCTTGATGCTTGTCCCCCGCATCTACTTGGAAAGGCTCACCAGACGCCATCTCACCAACAACACACGAAACAAACTGCAAAGAAGCCCCTACTACGGAGCCTCCTTCAGGGAAGTTGATCAAGGCCATTCGAGTCCCCGCTGGGGGGGTAGGAAGTCTCTATAGGACTGAGACGGCGAGCTCCTGCGAACCAAGGTGACAGGACGTGCGCATAGATGGGGCAGCAGTAGGAAGGTGTACAATGATTATCGGCGGAGAAGAAGCTTAGATTCGGATCGAAGATCAGGTCCCCAAGCCGTGGGTATGTTCTGGGTAATCTGAAGGCGACCCGCTGGTTCCACGACAACAAGATCGCCTGGTTCAGCGGTGGACGGAACACGGTCCCCTGTAACTCGAGTGGGACTCATACCTTTCGAACCAGCAAATGGGCTAGGGCCCTGTAATCCTCCTCTGCCCCGATAATCTTCCTCCTATAAATTGGCTCGACGAAACCCTAATTCGTCTCGCACCGCTGGCCCCTCTATCCTCAAAACAAAAACTGAAATCGGGAACATGCATCCCTCCATGTCCACTAGAAGACCCTCCAGAATGTCCCTCTTGTAGCCATGGATTGCGGAATCGGCGGGTCCCGATCCGATTCAGGGGGGTCATTGTTCCTCCTCCGATTTTTCAAAAAAAAAAAAAAAACTGAACCAACCCGAATCGGGCGGTATTGGGTCCAGACCCGCCAATTTGGCTGATCCGAACCCGATCCGACCCGATTTGGGCGCTCTCGGATCCCCCCTTAAAGGGGGATTGGAAGCCACCCAGCAGCAGCAGCAAACCGAACGCTGCTGGTGGTGGTTTCCCCCCTCCCCCAGCCTTTCGCTGACCCGCCCCCACCGCCGGCCGCCGCAACTCGCCGCCGGCCAACCTACCGCCGCCTTCTTCTCTCTCCTCTCTCTCTCTTTTTCTTTGAGATCTCGACCGAAAGAAAGGGGTTTTTACGCCGTCATCGCCGGCCGGCCGGCGGGAGCCACCGCCACCGCTGTTGTCGCCGTCATCGCCGCCGTTAATGTCGGATTTTGTTTCCGCATCCCAATCCGAGTTAAGGTATATTTCGATCTTTTTTTTTTAATTCTCAAAAAATTAAAAATGATGTATGGTTGTGTAGATCTATTAATATTTAGCTTTAAAAAATAATTAGCATATTGATTAGACAAAATCCCCAAAATTAACCCTAATTAGGGGTTAAAAATTAGGACTTTTGTATGATTTGTGTAATTATGGTTCAATTGAGTATGTCAAACAGCAATTGAACTTATTAAAACCTAATTGTACAATTTTTTGCATTAATTGTTCATCATTAGTACTAATTACTCAAAATTAAACTTAATTAAGAGTTAAACATTGGGGCTTTTATATGATTAGTGTAATTAAAATTCAATTGAGTGTGCCAAACACTCAATTGAACTTATTACAATCTGATTGCATAGTTTTTTGCATTAATTGCATATTATTAGTGTTAATTCGGTAAAATTAACCCTAATTAAGAGTTAAAAATTGGGACTTTTGTATGATCTGTGTAATTAGGGTTCACTTGAGTGTGTCAAACACTCAATTAAACTTATTAGAACCTAATTGTACAGTTTTTTGCATTAATTACTCGTCATTAGTACTAATCACTCAAAATTAAACTTAATTAAGTTAATATTGGGACTTTTGTATGATTAGTGCAATTAGAGTTCAATTGAGTGTGTCAAACACTCAATTGAACTTATAACAATCTGTTGCATAGTTTTTTGCATTAATTGCATGTTATTAGCGTTACTTTGGTAAAATTAACCCTAATTAGGGGTTAAAATTTAGGACTTTTGTATGATTAGTATAATTAGGGTTCAATTGAGTGTGTCAAACACTCAACTGAACTTATTAGAACCTAATTGTACAATTTTTTGCATTGATTGCTAGTCATTAGTACTAATTTCTCAAAATTAACCTTAATTAAGAGTTAATAATGAGGGCTTTTGTATGATTAGTATAATTAGAGTTCAATTGAGTGTGTCAAACACTCAATTGAACTTATTACAATTTGATTGCATTTCTGTGTTTTTATGTTATGCAGGAATATGGCGGAGCAAAGACATGAACAGGATGTTGAGCAGCAGGGTGTTAATCTTGATTGGCAACATTGCACACTAGTGGACAGTGTTAGAAGGAGGGTTAAATGCAACTGGTGTGGAAAGGAGATGGGTAGAGACGTGTATCGCCTAAAAAATCATCTTGTTGGCATATCAGGAGACGTCAGCAGATATGAGTCAGTCCCGTTGAACTTGAAGAAGGAAATGAGGACTTATATGATGAGTAAAAAAGCACATAAAGATTTATCATCTCAACAACATATAGATTTGCAAGATGAGATATCAAGACACCAGAGACAAAGGGATTACAGTCTACCTGTTCAGCAGCCGATCAATTTAGATGATGATGAGGAGAAGGAGGATGATGAGGAGGATCCAGATGACCTTGATGCAGAGTACACCAGAGCTATTCGTGCCAGTTTGTAGACAAATAGAGAAGATAAGGACCGGCGAAGAGGCATAGGATCATCAGGTGGATCAGTGCTTACTGCTTCTCAGCCTGGGAGATTCATTCCTAGGGGCTCTTCTGGTCGCAGGACTGCTAGTTCTATGTTGGGTTGTAGACAGACGTTAGATGTAGCACGCGATCCTATAGACCAATTTTTGTACAAATCAAAGTCTGCCAGACAGTCTGGAATCAAGCAAGCATTGAAAAGAGTCAAGGCCTTAGCAAAAAATGCCTTGAAAGGAATTGTGAAATGATTTTTACATGCAGGTGTGCCAGCACATACAGCATCCAGTTCATATTTTCAGACAATGGTGGATGCAATTGCAAATGTTGGACTGGTGTAAAAGCCCCCACACCTTACTACATTTATGATGTTGGGTTCGAAGAAGAGTATAATGACTTGAAGGTATAGGTCGACATCTTCAAAAATGTATGAAAGGAGCGTGGTTGTACCATCATGTGTGATGGTTGGACATGGACCACAAGGAGATCCATGATTAATTTCTTTGTATATTGCAGTAAGGGCACTGTTTTTTTGAAGTCTGTGGATGCCTTAAATAGAATAAAGAATGTTGATTATTTGTACAAGCTAATGGATGACGTGGTAGAGGAAATTGGTGAAGAAAATGTCGTGCATATAGTCACTGACAACGAAGCAAGCTACAAAGCAACTGGTAAATTGTTGATGCAGAAGAGGCACCATTTGTACTTTGTGCCTTGTGTAACACATTCTATTGACTTGATGATGGAGGACATAAGCAAAGACCCTTTTGTTGCTGAGGTGGTACAGTATGCTCAAATGATCACGAGATTTATTTATAGTCACAACAGGATCTTACATATAATGAGAGAGCATACAGGTGGACGAGATCTTCTTCGTGCTGGCCCTACCAGATTTGCATCCAACTTCATCTCTTTAGAGAGCCTGAGTAAATACAAGCATCAGTTGGCCCAGTTAAACCACTCTTACGAGTTTTTAGCATATATAGGGACACTAAGAGCCGATGCTAGAGAAGTTGCCTTGGCAGTGTAATCGCTAGTTGGGGAGAGAAGTTTTTGAGAGAAAGTTTCTCACTATCTAAAAGTGGTTGAACCTCTGGTACATGTTTTGAGGTTAGTTAATGAAGATAACAAAAATAACATAGGATATTTGTATGAGGCCATAGATAGAGCAAAGGAGCACTTGAGGGAAAGTCCTACTACTCATAACAAATGGTGAAGGATCATCAATGACAGATGGAAGTCAACTCTCCATCATGATCTCCATGCTGCTGGTTAATTATTCATCTTTTCAAGTTGATTTTATTTGATTAATTTTAATCACATTTATTTTTATAACTAATTAACTATAATTTAAATGCATGATATTTTTTCAACGCAAGGTATCAGTATAGTGCATGGTAGGCCGGGTCGGATCGGATCGCCCGGTCCACTCGGAAACCGGGCGGTCCGAACCGACCCCGAGCCCCGACCCAGCGACCCCAGCCCGGGATCGCTAGGATCGGGTTGGGTCGGCCGGGTCGGCCGACCCTAGCCCGAGTCGGACCGGTCTGGCCGACCCGGGCCCCCAACGGCTAGTTCCGAACTAGCCGTTGGGGTAGCCGTTGGGAACCCATTCAAATGGGTTCCCAACGGTTAGAAGGGGCTTCTAAGCCCCTCCAAGTCCCTATAAAACCCCCTTCTACCCTTCTCTCCCTCATTCACACAAATTCTCATTTCTCTCTCTCTAAAACTTCTCTCCCTCTCTCTAAGCTCTCATACTCTCTCAAAGACTCAAAGCTCTCTTAACTTCTTTCTCTCCAAACTTCTAAAGCTCTCTAGAGTTCTAAACTCTAAAGGACGGACGGACGGACTAGATCAAATTTTTTTCATTATATTATTTTTATTACATTTTAATTTTTCTCTCTAACCTCTTTTTGTCTCTGTAGCTTTCTTTCTCATTGTCTCTCACTCTCCCTCGAGGTATGATATGAAATCTCACTCTCTTTCTCTATGTTTTTTCTTATTTCTCACCATTTCTCTTTATGTAATTACTAATTATCTCTTTCCCTATTAAGTATTAATATATTTTTTATTTTTAAAGATGTCGACTTCTGAGCATAATGAGGCCACATCTGTCACCTCTCGTGGTGACCCAGGATGGAACCACTGCACCGTCGTGGACATGGCTTCACGCAAGGTCAAATGCAACTACTGCAATCGGATTATTTCGGGTGGAGTTTTTTGTCTAAAGCAACATATTGGGGGTGTCAAAGGAGAAGTGAAGGCTTGTACTGCTGTACCACTAGAGGTAAAAAATCAATTATAAAATTACCTACGACAAAGAGAGTTGGAAAAAGGAGCAGCACCAACAATGAGAAGCCAAATTATGGAGGAAATGACACGGCCTTCAGTTCAAGGTATTCATATTCACCCTCCGGGAGATAGATCTCAGGAGGGAGACATAGACCCTACCAGAAGGAGATCCACTGCATTTGAAGACTTTTCTTGAGGTATTCTTTGATTTAAAATTTTCAATTAATTATTTACTTGTTTATACTTCATCTCGATTAAATTAGTCTAATCATCTATTTTAATTTAAAGATGATATACGTCGAGCCATGGACGAAAGTAGAAGATCTTTTGCTGATGAGGATGTGTATAGACGCACCGGTCGACACATTGGGCAAGGGAGTGGATCCGGACATGGATCCAACGAGGAGGAAATTCATGACTTGACTAGGGACAATGATCCTAGAGTGGGTCCTATAGATGCTTTCCTAACAAGACGGAGAGATAGACAACCATCAATCACAACTGCTATGAAGAACCTGAAGGTATGCAAAGAGAAGATTGGTTGTGCTGTTTCGAGATGGTTTGTTTATAACAGTGTACCTGCCAATGCTGCAAAGGGTCCTTATTGGGAGGACATGATTGAGACTATTGGAGATGTGGGTAAAGGTATTCCTGGACCAACCCCCAAGGAGATATACAACACTTATCTTCCTCAAGAGGTAAGTGATCTCCAAGAGTATATAAAGTCGTTCGAGCAAATTTTGGATGAAAGAGGCTGCACAATAATGACAGATGGCTGGACAGGTGAGTACATTGAATTAGTTTAACATATTTAGAATCTTAGATTAACAGATTATATTTTTTAGTTAATTTAGACATTCGCTAATATCTATAACATTATTTGAATAAGAATTACGAGAAGAAGTATGATTAACTTCCTTATATACTGTCAAGCTGGGACTGTATTTTGGAAGTCCGTAGATGCTAGTGGAAAGGTAAAGAATGCTTAATATCTTTTCAAGTTAATTGATGGCATTGTGGAGCAGGTGGGAGAAGATCGGGTTGTCCAAGTTGTAACAGATAATGCAGCTTCATATAAAGTTGATCGCCATATGTTAATGGAGAAGAGGCCACATCTATATTGGCTTCTTTGCTCTGCTCATTCTCTAGATTTGATGCTAGAAGATATTGGGAAAGATGTAAAAATTACTGAAACAGTAAAGTCAGCCCAATTCATCACATCCTATATCTACAACCATAACTATGTGCTCACGTTGATGCGTGAACACACTGGACAGAGGGAGTTACTACGTCCTGGGGTAACTCGTTTCGCCTCCACATACATTTCCTTGGAGAGTATACAGTCACAAAAATGCCCCTTGAAGAAAATGATTTCAAGTAAAAGATAGGAAGATTGAATGACAAGGCACGCGAAGCGTGATGTTAGAGACAAGGGGAAGCAGGTTGAGGACTTGATTGAGAGCCAGGAGTATTGGAAGGATATAAAGATGATCTTGAGCGTAGTTGAACCTCTTGTGCGGGTTCTGAGGATGGTGGATGGAGATAAGAAGGCCACAATGGGATATTTATATGAAGCTATGGACCGTGCAAAGGAAGACATTGCTAGGGCCAACAATAATACATACAGAAAGTGGTAGGATATCATAGATGCAAGATGGGATAGGACACTCCACCATGACTTGCATGCGGCAGGTAACAAAATAAATCAATCCACATTGGTTGTCATTTTATTTCCTATAAGTTTTATTTCATTTTTAATTTGTTTTTCAATTCTTTAGGTCATTTCTTCAACCCAAGATACCAATATAGCTCTACTACTCAACATGCGCCCAATGATGAAGAAGTACTCCGTAGGACTCAAAATGTAATTCGGTGTTTGTTACATGATGAGGATCGAGCTATCATAGCGTGCAACAAAATGCATCATTATAGGCTCCAGACATTACATTTTCGTACTCATCGTGCTCAACGGGCAGTCATGTTGCTTTCACCAGGTATTTAGAATTTTACACATAACTAATACTTTCACGAAATTGTTATCATGCCTAAGCTTTACAAATTACAATACTAATTGTTAGTTGGATCATTATAGAATTACAGTTGATTGGTGGATGGATCATGGAAAGGCTCCAGGTTATGAAGATCTTGCTTATGTTATTATCCGTGTATTGAGCCAAACCACCTCCTCTTCTGGCTGTGAGAGGAACTGGTCTACATTTAACTTGATACACATCAAGCAAAGGAACCGATTAAACTCAGCTAGATTGGAGCAATTGGTCTTTTGCCACTACAACATGCGCTTGAAATTAAAGAATCTTCAAAAAATTCAAGAAAACCAAAGAGAAGAAGAACGATGGAGAGATGAAGTTGCTGGAAGACCGGTGCAAGCAGAACAACAAGTTGAGGAACCAATCGATCTGGACGAGATATTTGAGGAGCAGAACCCACTGAATACATGGGTGGATGCAAGGAATGTTTTGAGTCCATCAGAATTTGATCCAAACGATCGGTCATGGGCAAAAGGACAATTAGATGGTGTCCCCTTGTCCGTTGAGTTTCAACTTCCACCTCCTTCAAAACGGCAAAAGAAATCCACCCCACAAAGTTCAGGTAAGGGTAAAGGTAAAATAACTCATGTTGATATTGCAGATTTAGAAACTGTACAAGAAGATGAGTCAGAAGAGACACCAGAGCCGAGCGACAAGGTCGTTTACCAAATTTCAGACGACTCTACTTCGGCAACGACTACCCCTGACGATGACGATGATGATCCACATGAAAGTCAAGGTGGATCCTTGCAACAACGGTCATCTCGAGGACGTGGATCAAGTCAACATGGTGAAGCTCCTCCAATGATTTTCACAGGAGAGCAAGAATTTACGCATGCTACGCAGGATGATGACCACTCCAGTAGGTTGGCTAAGGACACATCAGCAACAAATAAAGGCAAAAGGAAACAACAACAAGAGTTCCTAAAGAGAACATCCTCTCAAGAGCATTCGTCTGATGCATCCTCTCAAGTTCCATTAGAGGGTTATAGTCCTTATGGATATCCAGGTACATATTATCAACATCCACCACCCTATGATGCATCGAGTTACTTAGGAGGATATCCCACTTATCCTCCAACTTCATATGCTTCCTCTTATCAATCGTCAACCTCAGAAGGATCTTATCATGGGCCAAAGACACAAGGATGGATACCGGTGACAATAATCTACCCATTCACAGATGAGTATAACCGGTTTGTACAGGAATATGAACAATGTTACCAAGCTTATATGTCTTGGGCCGATTATGTGCAACATTTGTATAGCACCTACAATGTAAGGCTAGAATAAATGTATGTCTACTTGTTCTGTCACTTTGTGTGTGTGTGTTTTTTTTTACTATCATGTAATACTTAGGGGTAGGGTTTTATGTCCCCCCCATGTATTGTATTCAAGTTTTTTTCAAAGTTAATAAAAATTCAAGGGCTTACCCAAGGTCCTAGATAAGTTTTGGGTAAATATAATTTTTTCTGATTTTTTGGACTTATTTTTCTATTTTTTCCCTATTTTCTTCTATTTATTTCCCTTTTTTAAAATTGGATCGGCCAGACCGGTCCGGCTCGGTCCGGACCGATTCGGGATCGGGTCGGATCGGCCGATCCACTCGGTCAGGACCGGACCGATCCGAGTCCGACCCACGAGTTGGCCTACCTTGGTATAGTGAGAGCGTGCCTAATGATGGAGAGGTCCTTTGAGGCACAACTAATGTAATTACTAGAATATCAAGGAATACGAATGAAATGATAGATGCCTTAGTAAAGGTAACATACAAAGTAGGAGTTTATGAAAATCCAATCTTCTATCATTAACTTATGTCATTTATATTTATTTTGTAGATGGAGATATTTAAATTGAAGATTGGCATTTATGGAGATGATAACGTCAGAGCTACAGTAATGAGGACAACTCCAGGTGAATTACATAATAAATAGTTAAACACTCAATTTAATAAATTACTACCATTCATTATTAATATCGTTGTCTTCTTTTTTTTTTTGCAACAGTTGAATGGTGGATCCAGATTAATTACAGACAAACTGCCACAAACCCTTTGGCGTATGTTGCAATAAGAATACTCAGTCAAACCACTTCTTCCAGTTAGTGTGAAAGAAACTAGAGTACATTCAGTCTCATTCATACGAAGGTTCGTAACATATTGGGTGTTTCTAGGCTGGAGAAGTTGGTGTACTGTCACTACAACATGCGCCTAAAAATCAAGTAGATTCAGAAAAGACAGAGGCTTGAAAGACAGAGATTCATAGAGTTTGCTAACAGACCAGTTGATAAGCATGTACATCAGATTGATATTGATGAACTACTAGATGAAGAACACTCATTGCATTCTTAGGTAAAGAGCAGAGCAGCCAGAGATGCACAGCCTGAATTTGATCCTCAGGATCGGAGTTGGGCAGGAGGTGAATTAGATGCAGTAGTTGCTCGAGATCTTGAATTTCATGCAACACAAGAAGGAGTTACACTTGTTCTTCAGAGGCGTCGAAAGTCAGCCACACTCGCAGACACTGCTAGAACTTCTGCCTCTCAGCCAGCACTCAGGAGATTAGCTACTCAGGTGGATCCACAAAGAAGAAAGGAGAAAGAGCCAGCGAAACCTTCACTGCAGTCATCTAGCAGCAAAAAGAAAAAAACAATCGAAAGGAAAGTCTAAACAACGGTGGACCCATCGAAAGAAGAACAAGGGAGAGTTCAATAGACTGGAAAGACACTTGAAGACACTACAAGTTTACCACCTTACTTGGCCACCATGTATAAGGCAGAGAGACAAACCTACAGACGTAGAAGAAGACGGTTGAGGAAAACAAGCCAAGTGGGGAGTGATGTCTGCACTGAGGATGATGATGATGGAGATGGTGATGGTGATGGTGATGGCGCTGCTGCTGCTGTTATTGTTGGACTATCAGGAGGTTCTGCACTTAAGAGTAGTTACACAGGATACGAAGATTACTCCGCACCTTCGAATCATTCTGAAGGAACTCAAGGCCAAAGACAAGGACAACAAGGGAGATTTGAAGGCCAATAGAGACAGACAGGATATGATTGGCCTCCATAGAAAGATGCATCTTCTTATCCGCCCATTTTTCATCCCCCTACACTGCCGTATTCAGACATCAACAGCACTACTGAGGGGTACTCTGGACCTCCACCTATACAGTATGACATTTATGTCCCTCCAGCACAATCAAGGGAAAGTTCAAACCAACAAGCTTACACATTTCGAGGTATTCAAAGAGGATTCGAAGACCTCGCTAGCTCCTTGTTTGGCTATAGATATCCAGCACACATGTCAGCAGATTATGGCCCGCGAGCTCAAACTTATAAGCCGGATGATGAAGGATCACAAATGCGATCTTTCTAAGTTATTTTTCAACAATAATGTCTTTTTTAAATTAGTGCACAACAATAATTATTAGTAAGTTAGTTGTCTTTAATGTTTATTTTTTGTGGATGTACATGAATTGCATTTATTGTTATTGTACATCCATTGAATAATATGTATACAATTTTTTTTAATTTTTTTCTAATTTTTTCAAAAAAAATTATTTTTTGTTTAATCCGACTGAGTCGGACCGGCTGGACTTCATCTGGATTGGCTGACCGGATCGAGATTGCCGAGTCCCGATTCGAGGACCCGACTCGACTCAGAATTCCTTGCTTGTAGCAGACTTTTGAGGACACCTTCCACACTAAGCAACCCACGTTGCATCTAAACTACAGAAAATCTGTCTCCCAAATGCCGACTTCCCCCATGACCCTCTGGACCCCTAGCACATCACACAAGGTAAACGAAACATCTACCAAGCAGACGTCTGCACAGAGCATTTGGGAGGTGAAGGTAAGCACCCTATTGTGTGGCTCCCATTTGGAGACCTGAAGTGCAAGTATGACTCCGGCAAGGATTCCCTCCTCTATATGCATGTAGGCCTCTTTGTTCCGATAGCGCAATACAGAGAAAGCACTCCCCCATGTCCAGCAACTCCCAGTCCCCCCCCCCTCCCCTTCCCTACGACTAAAGGGCCCTAACCTCCGAGAGCCAGCCAACCATTGAACAAAGCTGGAGACAATCACTGCACCCATCAAAGGCTAGGAGAGAGGAACTCTATCAAGCACACCGAAGAGTAAAGAAGGAGAGGATTAGGGACTCTAACATCCTTCTCTTCCAACTCTCTTTGCCATATCACCTCTCACCAACCACCACGTCTGCAAACGACAGCTTCCCCCTTCCACAAGAGCCCTAAACATGCCACATGCCGCCGCACCTCAGGCATCGCACAGGAGACGAATAGTCACGAGCTAGATGTCCCTGCTGAAGGCAGCAGAAACAAGACCCAATGAAAGACCCTACCCCCGGAAAAGTCTGCGAGGAGCAAAGTGCCGCCGGAGATCCACACTGTCGCCACTCCCTAGGGGAACTCTATTCGCGCTGGAAGCAACAGGATGCACCATTGTATTACATGCAAAAGGAAAACACTGTAACATCTAAATTTCCCTCGATCATGAAAACCACCTAATTTTACAATTTAAATTTCTCCAACTGATACATATTTTAGGCATCAATCTGTATTTATAGCTGTTAGAGTAATATTTGTCTTCCCTCCTTGGGGGTTTCCTTATTTGGGTTCATTTTTTGGTTACTATTGCTATTATGTTCCTTTTCCCTGACTACTTCAATTTCGTCTTTTGGAATCTTCATATGCTGTCTAATGCAAGGAATTCCGGCTCGGGTCGGGATCGGGAATCGGGACCCGGCGATCCCGACCCGACCCGATCTGGATCGGCCGAGTCGGCCGATCCAGACTCAGTCCGGCCGGTCCGACTCGGCCGGAATTTTTTTTTAAAAAAAAAAATCAGAAAAAATTAAAAAAAATCAGAAAAAATTACATACATATTATTCAATTGATGTACAATAAGAACGAATGCAATTCATGTACATCCATAAAAAATAAACATTAAAGACAACTAACTAACTAATAATTTTTGTTGTGCATTAATTAAAAAAGATATTGTTGTTGAAAAATACCTTAGAAAGATCACATTTGTGATCCTTCATCATCCGGTTCATAAGTTTGAGCAGGCGGGCCATAATCTGCCGGTGCATAACCATAGCCAAACAAGGAACTAGCGAGGTCTTCGAATCCTCTTTGAATACCTCTAGGTGTGTAAGCTTGTTGGCTTGAACTTTCTCCTGATTGTATTGGAGGGACAAAAATGCCGTACTGTATAGGTGGAGGTCCAGAGTACCCTTCAGTAGTGCTGCTGATGTCTGAATATGGCAGTGTAGGGGGATGAAAAATGGGCAGATAAGAAGGTGCATCTTCCCATGGTGGCCAATCACATCCTGCATGTCTCTGTTGGCCTTCAAATCCCCTTTCTTGTCCTTGTCTCTGACCTTGAGTTCCTTCAGAATGACTCGGAGATACGGAGTAATCATCGTATCCTGTGTAACTGCTCCCAAGTGCAGAACCTCCTGATAGTCCAGTAGCAGCAGCGCCATCACCATCACCATCTCCATCATCATCATCATCATCATCATCATCATCAGTGGAGTCATCACTCCGCACTTGGCTTGTTTTCCTCAATCGCCTTCTTCTACGCCTGTAGGTTTGTCTTTCTGCCTCGTACATGCTGGCCAAGTGAGGTGGTAAAGCTGGGGTGTCCTCAGGTGTCTCTCCAGTCTGCTGAACTGTCCCTTCTTCTCGTTGTTTAGACTTTCCTTTTGATTGTTTTCTCTTTTTGCTGCTCGATGACTGCAATGAAGGTCCCGCTGGCTCTTTCTCCTTTCTTCTTTGTGGATCCACCTGAGTAGCTGATCTCCTGAGTGCTGGCTGAGAGGCAGAAGTTCTAGCAGTGTCTCCTAGTGTGGCTGACTTTCGGCGCCTCTGCAGAACTAGTGCACCTCCTTCTTGTGTTGTCTGAAATTCAGGATCTCGAGCAACTACTGCATCTAATTCACCTTCTGCCCAACTCCGATCCTGAGGATCAAACTCAGGCTGTGCATCTCTGGCTGCTCTGCTCTCCACCCAAGAATGCAGTGGGTGTTCTTCATCTAACAATTCATCAATATCAATCTGATGTACAGGCTCATCAACTGGTCTGCCAGCAAACTCCATGAATCTCTGTCTTTCAAGCCTATGTCTTTCCTGAATCTGCCTGATTTTTAGACGCATGTTGTAGTGACAGTACACCAACTTCTCCAGCCTAGAAACCCCCAATCTGTTACGAACCTTCGTGTGAATGAGACTGAATGTACTCCAGTTTCTTTCACATTGACTGGAAGAAGTGGTTTGACTGAGTACTCGCACTGCAACATACGCCAAAGGATTTGTGGCAGCTTGTCTGTAATTAATCTGAATCCACCATTCAGCTGTTCAAAAAAAAAGAAGACGACGATATCAATAATCATAAATGCCAATCATTAAATTTAATATTTGACTATTTATTATGTAATTCACCTGGAGTTGTTCTCGTTACTGCAGCCCTGACGTCATCATCTCCATAAATGCCAGTCTTCAATTTAAATCTCTCCATCTACAAAATAAATATAAATAACATAAGTTAATGATAGACGCATGCATTTTCATAAACTCCTACTTTGTACGGTACCTCTGCTAAGGCATCTATCCTTTCATTCACATTCCTTGATATTCTAGTAATCACATTAGTTGTGCCTCGAAGGACCTCTCCGTCATTATGCACGCTCTCACTATACTGATACCTTGGGTTGAAAAAATATCCTGCATATAAATTGAATTTTAATTAGTTATAAAATTAAATGTGAACAAAATTAATAACATAAAATCAACTTAAATAGATGAAGAATTAACCAGCAGCATGAAGATCATGATGAAGAGTCGACTCCCATCTATTATCGATGATCCTCCACCATTTGTCATGAGAAGTAGGAAGGTTTTCGCTCAATTGCTCCTTTGCTCTATCCATGGCCTCATACAAATATCCCATGTCATTTTTGTCATCTCCATCAACTAACCTCAGAACACGTACCAGAGGCTCAACCACTTTCAGATAGCGAGAAACCTTATCCCAAAAACTTCTCTCCCCAACTAGCGATTGCACTGCCAAGGCAACTTCTCTAGCATCGGCTCTCAGTGTCCCTATATGTGCCAGAAACTCGTCAGAGTGGACTAACTGGGCCAACTGATGCTTGTATTTACTCAGGCTCTCTAAAGAAATGAAGTTGGATGCAAATCTAGTAGGGCCAGCACGAAGAAGATCCTGTCCACCTGTATGTTCTCTCATCATATGTAAGATCCTGTTGTGACTATAAATAAATCCCGTGATCATCTGAGCTTGTTGTACCACCTCAGCAACAAAAGGATCTCTACCTATGTCCTCCATCATCAAGTCAATAGAATGTGCTGCACAAGGCACCCAGTACAAATGGTGTCTCTTCTGCATCAACAAATTACCGGCTGCTTTATAGCTTGCTTCGTTGTCAGTGACTATCTGCACAACATTTTCTTCACCAATTTCCTCCACCACGTCATCCATTAGCCTGTACAAATAATTAGCATTCTTTATTTTGTTTGAGGCATCCACAGACTTCAAAAAAATAGTGCCCTCGCTGCAATACACAAGAAAATTAATCATGGATCTTCTTGTGGTCCCTGTCCAACCATCACACATGATGGTACAACCACGCTCCCTCCACACATTCTTGAAGTTGTCGACCCATACCTTCAAGTCATTATACTCTTCTTCAAGCCCAACATCATAAATGTAGCGAGCTGTGGGGGCCTTTACACCAGGTCCAGCATCTGCAATTGCATCCACCATCGTCTGAAAATATGGACTAGATGCGGCATGTGCTGGCACACCTGCATGTAAAAACCATTTCACAATTCCTTTCAAGGCATTTTTTGCTGATGCCTTGACTCCTTTTAATGCTTGCTTGATTCCAGGCTGTCTGGCAGACCTTGATCTGTACAAAAATTGGTCCATAGGACCGCGTGCCACATCTGATGTCCGTCCACAACTCAATATAGAACTACCAGTCCTGCGACCAGAAGAACCCCTAGGAACGAATATCCCAGGCTGAGAAGCAGCAGGCATTGATCCACCTGATGATCCTATGCCTCTTCGTCGGTCCTCATCTTCTCTATTTGTCCGCAAACTGGCACGAACAGCTCTGGTGTACTCTGCATCAGGGTCATCTAGATCCTCCTCATCCTCCTCCTCCTCATCATCATCATCTAAATTGATCGGGCACTGAACAGGTAGACTGTAATCCCTTCGTCTTTGGTGCCCTGATATCTCATCTTGCAAATCCATGTGTTGTTGAGATGATAAATCTTTGTGTGCCTTTTTACCCATCATATAAGCCCTCATTTCCTTCTTCAAGGCCAGCGGGACTGACTCACATCTACTGACATCTCCTGATATGCCAGCAAGATGATTTTTTAGGCGATAGATGCCACCACCCATCTCCTTTCCACACCAGTTGCATTTTACCCTCCTCCTAACACTGTCCACCAGTGTGCAATGCTGCCAACCAGGATCAGCACCATGTTGCTCCACATCATGTTCTGCCATATTCCTGCATAACATAAAAACACAAAAATGCAATCAGGTTCTAACAAGTTCAATTGAGTGGTTGGCAGACTCAATTGAACCTTAATCACACTAATCATACAAAAGTCCCAATTTTTAACACTTAATTAAGGTTAATTTTAACTAATTAACGCTAATAACAGGTAATTAATATAAAAAAATGCACATTTATGTCTTAACAAGTTCAATTGAGTGGTTGGCACACTCAATTGAACCTTAATCACGCTAATCATACAAAAGTCCCAATTTTTAACCCCTAATTAGGGTTAATTTTAACTAATTAACGCTAATAACATGCAATTAATGCAAAAAAATACACATTTCTGTCCTAACAAGTTCAATTGAGTGGTTGGCACACTCAATTGAACCTTAATCATGCTAATCATACAAAAGCCCCAATTTTTAACTCCTAATTAGGGTTAATTTTAACTAATTAACGCTAATAACATGCAATTAATGCAAAAAAATACACATTTATGTCCTAACAAGTTCAATTGAGTGGTTGACACACTCAATTGAACCTTAATCACGCTAATCATACAAAAGCCCCAATTTTTAACCCCTAATTAGGGTTAATTTTAACTAATTAACGCTAATAACATGCAATTAATGCAAAAAAATACACATTTATGTCCTAACAAGTTCAATTGAGTGGTTGGCACACTCAATTGAACCTTAATCACACTAATCATACAAAAGCCCCAATTTTTAACCCCTAATTAGGGCTAATTTTGACAATTTTGTCTAATCAACATGCTAAAAAAATTTTCAACCTAAATATTAAAAGATCTACACAATAAACACAATCATACATCATTTCTAATTTTTTTAGAATTTTAAAAAATTAATTCGAAATATACCTAAACTCGGAGAGGGCCGAGAAAAGAGAGAGAAAAAGAGAGAGAGAGAGAGGGCCGGCGGCGGCGGGCTGGCGGCGGCGGGCCGGCGGCGGCAGGCCGGCAGCGGACGGCCGGCGGCGGGGGGGGGGGGCCGGCGGTGAGCGGCGGCGAGCCGGGGAGGGGCTGGGGGCTGGGGAAGGGCCAGGCGCCAGCAGCAGAAACGCTGCTGGCGTTTGGTTCCCGATCCCCCCTTAAGGGGGAGATCGGGACCGGCCCGAACCGGACCAGATCGGGTCCGGACCGGCCGATCTGGCCGATCTGGCCGGTCCGGACCCGATTTTGTCCGGTTCGGGCCGATTTCTCCCGTTTTTTTTTTTTTTTTTTAAATCGGTGGGGGGAACAGTAATTTCCCCCCAAACTCGGGTCGGAACCCGCCGATCCCGACTCGAATCGGCCGATTCGAGTCGGAATCGGCCGATTCCGCAATCCATGGTCTAATGGGACATGTCCTTTTCAGTAATATTGAGATTCCTCTCCTTTACAATAGCTATTACATAGCAACAAAAGTGGGTGAAAATGTGATTAATATGCTCAGCTGAACAAAGCGAAGGTAGACTCTGGCAGATTGTGTTCCCAGAATGTAATTGACTTTCATATGACTTACACTGCTATATGATGCATGTCCCATGGTGAAGAAACCCAGTCAAACCAAACCAAGAAATTACGTAGAGAATACAATAAGGGCATCAGGATAGACTCATGAAAAGACTAATAAGCAATAGGTGAAAGAAAAAAAAAATCAGTCGAAGGAGACTTTGGAATAGGCTGCTGTTGAGGATAAAAATGGAGAGAAATTTGAGACTATTTTAGCTATGTCAGCTTAGATCACCCACAACTTAAGAATCAGGAGATAAGTCCAAGTAGGGATTATGGAGTAGAAAAAGATTTTAGATGAATACTTCATTGAAATGACAATGTCCAACCATGTATAAGCTTGAATTTCAGTAGACAGAGAAGAAAGTGACCAGATAATCTGCATGAAGTTTCATAGAGAAGCTGGAACCTATGCCCTTTCATTTCCTTGTTATTCCCCATTATGTGAACTTATGCTGGCTTCTGCGTTTTCTTGTTCCTGTTAGGTTTTGTAGAGGATCAAAGGACCTCTCTTTTGACCTTTATCCACCGGCAATTATTTTTCTAGATTTTTGTCTATCATTTACAAACATTATTACATGCCAACCAACTGTTACCTATCACAGGTTTGCCGTAGTGCCACACAAAAATGCCTGTTTTGGATTCCATCTCTCCAAATTCTAAAAGAAAGACACCTGAGACTTTCCTTGGAAGGTGACTAACGGACACTACGAATTGAAAGAAGAAAAGGAACACCATTTTTTAACAGGATCTTCCCCTTAGAAATAATAATACACAGGGTTTTAGTACACAAGTCAAAACATACAAAAGTCTGCTGTACCAAGGTAAAAAAGAAGAGATATCCACACAAAAGATTCCTCGAGAGGTGAAATTCTGTCACTGATTAGCTTTCTGCATCAAATTGAAGTCACCTGAAGTTGATAGTCCATCCATAATAGTGTGCTTCTTAACATCTCAAAAGGACTGTTAATACTTAATGCCTCTCAAAATCTTCTATTGTTCCTCTTATACCAAATTGCCCAATGCCCATAACATAGCCAGGAGCAAAATAGACCATTCCTCTCATTAGTTCCTGGATACCGTCAAATTTTTGCCAATGGGACCCTAAAGTTCTGTATCATATTTTCCATAGAACATTCAAACTGCAACAACTACAAAAAAAGATGGTCTATGTTCTCAGCCTGAACTCTACAGAATGTGATTGATTTGGACTCCATTGAACATGAGTGGGACCTAGATCTTTAGAGAGATTTATTTAAATCTGCTGAGTTGCATTAGGAGCATGGAGGCTTGGAAAGAACCAAGTGACCAACATTGCAGTTGAAAGTTGAAACACGCCATGATTAGTCTAATTATGCTTAACCTTAATAAGTTATTTAGGAAGCTAATAGATAGTCAAGAGTGAGTTAAAAGTTTCCAATTACATAAATTATTGCTTTAAGAACTTAATCTTGTACAAGAATTATTCACTAGGCACAATGTGTAGTTAAGGGATAACATTAACAAAGTGAGCAGGGATAATGATGTAATGAGTATTACGCTTCATTGTTACGAAGTTTCAAATATTGTATTAGTTAAATCAGTACATTGGACAGGTATGCGCTGTAGTGGCAAGCTAAGCAGTTGGGATGATTTGCATAGAGACAAGGGTGAAGTGGCAAGAAGAGCATGCGGTGGCAGCCAATTAACTGATACAAATCTTAAGGTGATAGGTGGCAGCAAATCAAGAAGATCTATGAGGGGAGAAGGAGATGGATCCTACGTAGAAGGTGATGTCACTTTCCTAATTAAAGGAATTCTTTGCATGTTTTTGGAGGAAGTCAACACTAGAGGGATTCTTGTAAAAACGTAGGTATAGTCTAGATTATATTTTTCATCGGAGTCTAACTTAAGTTTTATATACTACCTAAATTCTAAACCCCTTTCATAATTCGTTTGAAAATTTTATAGATCTTCATAAGTTGGAAGCCATAAAAATAGTGGGTCAGACTAATGAGCTTTCTTGTTCTATAATTTGTAGTGTATGCTTGAACCTTTACTTACATTTGTTATCATTGCAAAGGAGTTAGTAAGCAAGGATATAAGTTTTCATCGATGACTTCACCTAAATATTACATGGACGCCACTCGAACATAGCAGTTAATTATACGAGGATATTAGTTGAGTTGGTGGTAACATCCCCACTAATTCCTTAGTCAAACAACAGTGGCAATGAAAACCCAAGCGCAGCGGGTGAAAATCCTTGGTGAGGGTGAGGTGACAATCCTCATAGTAGCGCTACGCCCATGACTCGGCGTTGATTGTCCCTAAAGTGAAGTCATGTATCACATTTTCGTATTAACTCATACTAGTGGTTGGATGCATGTACGGGCATAATTAGAGTGAACGTATTTATGTCGCCTAGCCTTATATTTAGTTTTTTTTATTCTCATTTCCGTGTGACATTTGACTGGATAATAATAACTGCTTGTCACCCAATCTCATGTGATGCAACGGGGTGATGTTCTGAATCTATTAGCTTCTACACCATATCCAACATCAAAATCTCTGATATTTGACATACTCATATACATATTTGATTACCAACTATACACTTGGGTCATTGATGCCGAAAGTTCATAACACATTTAATCTGCTGTAAATTCAACTTAGTTGCACATGCAACTTTTCAATTAACCTGAACCCATGTATATGCCATTGACTGTCAAACTTCTATCTCTGTTCTTTTAAGACACCTACCGTTTCAGGTGAACTGAGCTAAGAGACACAAAGAATAATAGGTGCCGCCAAGAGAGGATTTTTGCAGGCATGTAGCTGCTATGACTTTTGGAATTTTAGTTGTTTAAAAGCAATGTAAAATCAGCTTGGTACACACCTTTGCAAACTTCTCATCCTGACATCTATATTGTATATAAATGGCCACTACTGCATTCTCTTTGTATAATTTTGTGAATGAATAACAATGAGACTGGGATGAAGTGAGATCATCATGCGGAGTGGAGTAGTGCAGAGCGGAGAGGTGAGAACAGGAGTAGTGCGGAGCGCAGAGTCTAAGGAAGTTGATGAAGGTTGGCAGGTGGTCAACCGTAGGAGTAACCTCACTCGTCCTGTGGAGAAGAAGAACTCATCATCTCTCCTGGTGGAGTTTGATGAGTGCTTCAAGTGCCTGCAAAAATGGCACAGAGCCAAGGATTGCAGAGAGGCTGTTAAGTGCTTCTCCTGTAAAGGATTAGGCCATCGGAGTTATCATTGTCGGAAGAAGAATGCTTTTCTTCCTATCAGAAGGCCTACTCCTTCCAGAGAAGATGAAGGTAGCCCTCTTTGTCTCCCTGCGCAAGGTCCTTCACTTAGAGATATCATCTTCATCCCCTGGTCACGGGCAGTGAAGGAGTCTGTAGATTTTCTACAGAACTGTTTGGTGGTGGAGATCTTATCTTGTGGTAATATAGCTCTGGTCGATCAAGCTTCCCTGAGTTCCAGCATCCTTCTCATGTTGTAAAGCAATTGGAATGTATTCATGGAATATGAAGGAACTTCAGGGAAACAAGCTTCTGGTCCATGCATCAAGGGTGAATTGGTCTCTCCACAAGAAGGAGCCTGTTTTACTGTCCAACAGCGATCTCAGGATCAGGTGTGTCCCTTGGACAGTGGAGGTGGGCACTGTTCCAGCGAGCAATGGCCCCTATTTCTGGTGTAGATTAGAAGGTATCCCACTACATGTGTGGAATGTGGAATCCTTCCAAAGTATCGTAGATAGGTTCGGCACACTCAAATCTGTGGACAGAAACTCCCTTCTCTTATCGAAGCTCTTGTCTGCCAGAGTGTTAGTCGAGGTAGACCACTTTCAATCCATCCCGGAGAAGTTGATGATCAACATCTCTAGCAAGAACTTCTGGGTTAGTATCAAGGTGGAACAGCCAGCTGGAGAGAATCCGTCCTCTCAGCAATGCAACTGGACTTGGGCGGAGGTGGCTTCCTGCTATAAAAAGCACAGAGAGACGAAGGCGAAGGTGTGGCTTCAGAAACAAGGGACCACCAAGGATGGCGCTACGTCTTCTGTCTCTTTAGTCAAGAGTCCCCCTCAGGATGTCAAGGAACTCCCGAGCCAGGAAGAGGTGACTCGCTTTTCCTCGCTTCGTCCGAGTGATCCTGTTTCCCTTCTGACTCGGTGTGATGATGGTCATAATGCCGGCTTTAATGACGATCTTGATTCCCTGAGGAGTCCCGAGGGGATGCTGTGGAGGGCGGGAATTTCTGACCCTGCTTCGCTCAAGGCTATGGTGGTGGGGTAGGAGGACCATAATTGTCCTAGAAGCCAGTACCTGTTTCCCCATTGGCCTTCGTTGCCGGCTACAGGATTCTCTTCTTCGGGTGAGGAAGACAAATAGTCTCGGGTACTGGCGGGTCTCATCGTATCGGGTAAGTCAAATGGGATTAAGGATTCTGGTTCTTCTCTCCTATCGGGTAAGTCACGGGTCAATGTTGGTTCATTCGTTAGACCCGACAACCGGCCCGTGGATCCTTCTTCCTTACCCGTCCCTCCTGTGTCACAACTCGGTGCACTGGTTTCTTCCGTTACAGCTTCCAGCGAAGGCGATCTCCTTCCATCTGACTTGGATTCATCCCTACCCGTGCCTACCCAACCCGGGGCACTAGTTCCATCCGTTCCAGCTTCCGGAGGTCGCCTTCCATCCAACTTTGGCTCTTCAGGGCAACGACTGATAGCTTCCGAGGATCTCCAAATTCCGAATATACTCGTAGAAGGTTCTCAGGGGCGGGAGGATATACTTGTGGAAGGCTATTAAGGGTGGGAGGCTGAGGTAGATCATATTGATTCTGATCTTTCCCTCCCGAGCTTGCGGCTGCTTAAGGACGCTGGAAAGGTTCAAGCTAGTCTGGAGATTATGAAGCAGTGTTCTATTCCTGAAGATGCAGTTGAGTCTGTTGTAGCTTCTTCCAGCAGGTCTCTAATCCCTGTTTTTACAAAACCGCTTGCAGTGTTACCAACAAATAATGCAGAGATTGGGCCAGACGAGATTATTCAATTTGGAAGATTCATTGGTGTTTCTTTCGAAGGCAAAGAAGATCAGATCAGGAGTTTTGTTAAGAAACTAATCAGATACGATAAACTGAAGAATTCTCCTAAAAAATGTGGTCAAGGGGGTGAAGATTGGCAAAAGGGAACTGAATTTTGTCCAGAAAAACAAAGTGTTGAACTACCTCAGAGACAATAGAAAGGGGGGGAAGAAACCGCTTCATCAATGAATTTCCTATCGTGGAACATAAGAGGGCTTAATGGGGAGATAAAAATGAGAGCCATAAGAGATACTATTAGGACTCTCAAGCTAGACTGTGTTTGTATTCAGGAAACTAAGATGGAAGTTGTTGATGATGATATCATTAAGAAAATAGGTGGTATGTTGCTGACAAAATGGTGTTCTATTCCAGCCACAGGTTACAGTGGGGGACAAATCATCTTATAGAATGATAACAAATTGAAAGGTTTTCTTTATGACAGTGGGAAGTTCAGTATCTCATTTAATTTATGCTCCATAGACAACCGATATCAGGGGATCATTACTTCAGTATATGGGCCTCACAGCCATCAGCTAAGGGGGGAGTTCTTCCAGGAACTATATAGGCTATACAACACTTTTCAAGAAGGATGGTGTGTCCTTGGCGATTTCAACTGCATCAGATACCCTTGGGAGAGGACATGACCTAAAAAA
Organism: Zantedeschia hybrid cultivar; assembly: GCA_030544215.1. Taxonomy (NCBI): domain Eukaryota; kingdom Viridiplantae; phylum Streptophyta; class Magnoliopsida; order Alismatales; family Araceae; genus Zantedeschia; species Zantedeschia hybrid cultivar. The sequence goes on along the minus strand of JARZZO010000002.1, from coordinate 54,282,097 downwards.
TAGACTCACAATATGGAGGACTTTGGTACCTGGATAAGGGATTGTGGCATGATGGATTTGGATATTCCTAATAGAAGGTTCACCTGGTCCAATCTTCAGCAATCTAATGTTCAATCCAAAATTGATAGGGTTCTCATTTCATCTAAATGGCTCCTTAATTTTCCTTTGACACAGTTGAGAGGTTTCAGTAGGACTATTTCTGACCACATTCCTATCTTGATTTTTACTGAGGAGAAGGAGAAAGCTCATAGACTTTTCATATATGAATTGGAATGGCACAGACATGAAGATTTTAAAGAGCTGGTCAGCAGCTGGTGGAAAGAGGCTCCCTCTACAGAATTTGCTTGCTTGAATTTTGTCAGGAAACTAAAATGGGTTTGAGGCAAAATCAAGAAATGGTCTTCAAAAACCTTTGGCAACATCAACGTAATCCGTCAACAGCTTATGCAGAACATTGATAATCTTGAAATCAAGACTGAAAATCAGAAATTATCAGAGGAAGAATCTAAGGCCCTGAACAATTATAAGATTGATTATAATGAGCTGATTCTCAAGGAAGAAATTAAATGGAAACAAAGGGCTAAGGAGCATTAGCTAAAGGAGGGTGACAAAAATACTAAGTTCTTTCACACAGTGGCTAGTACTAAAAAGAGATCTCTTAAGATTAAGCAAGTCAAGGTGGATGACATCTTAATTGAGACCAAGAAGGATATTCAAGACACTTTCATATCTTTCTATAAGAACATATTCAAAGAAGACCATTTGTGGAGGCCTCATCTACAGGAAAATTTCCTCCCTAAGCTAGATGGAAGTCTGGCCGAGAACCTTTGCTTGCCGATCCTTGAAGAAGAAGTGAAACAAGCTATCTTCAGCATGAATGTGAACAAATCTCCTGGTCCGGACGGATTTTCACTAGGCTTTTACCAATTTTTTTGAGATGTTATCAAGGATGATTTTATGAGAGTGGTAAAGGAATTTCAAGATAGACCTCTATGTATCAAGGGCCTTAACTCCACACACATTGTACTAATCCCAAAAATAGAAGGTGCAGAAAAAGTTTCTGATTATAGACCGATCAGCCTTTTGAATGACTCTTACAAGATCATCACAAAGATTTTAGGCAACAGAATGAAGACAGCACTAGAATTGCTTATCAATAAGAACCAATCAGTTTTTCTAAAAGGAAGATTTATTTTAGACAATGTTCTGGCAGCAAGTGAAGCCATCCACAATCAAAAGATTCTCAATAAGGAAGGAATTGTCATAAAACTTGATTTTGAGAAAACATTTGATACCGTTAGCTGGCAATGTATACACAAATCCCAGGGTCTCATGGGCTTCAAGCAAAAGTAGATCAATTGGATTATGAGTTGTATCTCAACCCCAAGGTTTTCCATTTTGATGAATGGCCATCCTTGTGGTTATTTCAACAGCTCAAGGGGATTAAGACAAGGTGATCCTACTCACCCATTTTGTTTCTCATCATAGGACAGGTTATGAGTACTCTTTGGGACAAAGTTGCAGGTCAAGGTCTGATAGATGGCTTCAAATTTGGTAGGAATGGCTTCCAACTTTCTCATTTACAATTTGCAGATGATACATTGCTACTCTCCTCAGGCCATATAGGTATGTTGAGGAATTCGAAGATCCTGCTGGTCTTAACAGAAGCTATTACTTGTCTTAGCATTAATTTCCATAAATCTGAATTAGTAGGTATAAATTTGGACAAAGATAGGCTGGATTTCATGCCTGAGATTTTAAACTGCAGACAATCTCATTTCCCAATCAAATACTTGGGTCTCCCACTATCTTGTAGACCTTTAAGGCTAAGAGATTGGGATGGGGTAATTAAAAAGTTTGATCTCAAGTTAGATGGATGGAAAGCAAGATTCCTCTCTGATGGTGGAAGATGGATTCTCTCATTATCAGTCCTCTCCTCATTAGCTTCTTATCATCTCTCCATCTTTAAAGTTCCAAGAGTTGTGGAAAGAATGATAGAGGCAAGGAGGAGCTCTTTTTTCTGGGGAGGAGGGAAGAGAGAAGGGAAAGGTCTTCATCTCATTGCATGGGACAAAGTTTGCAGAAGTAAAGACCAAGGAGGGGCTGGTCTGGTCAAAATTCAACATTTCAATAAGGCAATGCTTTCTAAATGGTTGTGGAGATTGGGAGAAGAAATTGACCATCCATGGGTTATAATAGTAAGGAAAAAGTATTATCTCAATACATCTAGATGGGAGTTGAACCCTTCCAAGACATACAACCTGTCTCATATTTGGAGAAATATTGCAAAACTGCAGGTTTTCATCCTCCTAGCGATCAGATTTCAACTAGGCAATGGTGAACTTATTAGTTTCTGGAAAGACTCATGGTTATCTACTGTTCCTTTCACTGAACAAGCTCCTAATTTATTCCAGCTTATTGTAAACAAGAATGCTTCTGTTGCTCAAGTTCTAGCCCATGACAATGATCCCCTTATGAACATTATTCTCAGAAGAAACCACACTAAACCTGAACTTGAGGAGTTGCAGAATTATCTCACTCACTGCACATATTCAGCTTCTTAGGGACAAGGAGGACAAAAGAATTTGGAGGTGGAATACCAAAGGATCCTATTCACCTAATGTTCTCATCCATATTATTCAAGATGGTGGTACTAGAGTGTGGTGGAAATCCTTAGTTTGGTCCAAATACATCCCTATTAAAATCAGTATTTTCCTATGGAAGATGGCAATGTTTAGGCTCCTCACTTCACATAGACTGAGAAGAATTCTCAATATCAGCTCTACCAAGTGTGTTTTATGTAGCCTTTTTGAAGAAGATCAAAGCCATCTTTTCTGCCATTGCGGGATCATTAATTTTCAGTGGAGGGCTCTATGTAAGGCTTTGAAGATTAGGTGGGTGGATCCTATAGATTCCCTACATCTCTTGCAAATCTAGTCTGATCTCTGTCCTAATGAATCTCTAAGCAAGATCTGGTCTCTCTTTCCTCCAGCTATGATGTGGGCAACCTGGATGGAAAGGAACAATAGAAGATTCAATCAGGAGTTTAACAATCCTTCTATTATTCTCAGTAGAACTATCAGTTGGGTGAAGGACTGGGGTAAAGCTGCTGCCCTATGGGATGCATCAACAGGAGAGCTTATTTCTAGGGCTTGTAGTTGGAAAGACTTTTCACTTTGACTTACTTGTTTTTCCTTTGAAGCTTCTTTCTCAGCTTTTATTTTATTTTCTTAATAAAATAGAAAGCCTTTGGGTCTGACTTTCTTTTATTTGTTGTGGCTTGTTTGGCCAAATGCCTTGATGTATGGCCAAGTGCCTTCTAAAGGTTAGGCCATGGGCCTTCTTTGTAACTTTTTCTCTTAATGAAATGCGACTGTCACCTTCCAAAAAAAATTTGTGAATGATGGGACATGTGTACATCATCATCATCAGAGCCTTATCCCATCCGTTTGGGGTCGACTACATGGATAATGTACCACCATCTTAATTTATCCAATGCCATACTTCTGGTAACACGAAGCAATGTTGAGTCCTTTTTAACTACATCTAACCACCTCCTTAGGTCTTCCCCAATGTCTTGTTACCTCCTCCACTCTAATTTTATCAAACCTCTTAACGGGTGTTGAACTTGGGCGATGATGCACATGACCAAACCATTGCAGCCTATTCTCCCTAAGATTAATGTCAATAGAAGCTACACCTAAATCCTTATGTATATCTTCAATCTTGTTTTACTACTGTGGGGATGATCAGCAATCTGTCCTGATGGGTTCTTTCCCCCTATCGCGCTTTGTTTCTGATACTCTGTGTTAATTTGATGCTATGAGAGCCGGGGCATGACAACAGCCCCCTGCCACATCTTATATTTTGTAGCTCCAATTATGCAGCCTCCAAGTCCTGGTTTGGAAGTGTTGCATGTCAAGTAGCATTTCCAAATTCCATACCAGCATGTCTACTAATGACATTCCATGCCATTATGTTCCTAATATGTACAGATTTTGGAATAGCTAGCACTAATGAGTGCTTGGTCCATGGAGCACAAAAGAGAATAGGGGATATGTTGTAACAAGTAGAAGTGAAACAGGCTTCTAGCATGTGTGGGATTGGCTAAGAATTTATGAAACCTTTTTTTTTTAAGTATCGAGGGAAACCCGGTTGCCCGGTAAACACCGGGGAAGCTACTATGCGGGGAGTTAAGGCACGGCTTCCCAGTTCAACCCACGGGGGTGGCGAGGATCGAACCGACGAGCTGTTGGATTGGTTACCAACCGAAGCCCGGGTTACCACTCCGCCACACCCCGCCCCCAACTATTTATGAAACTTGAAATAGTGTTTAAATCCTTCCACTCATATATGGTGTAAAGCTTCCACAAAAGCTTTTGTGTTGACTATTTTTTTTCCTTTTTTGAAAAGAAGGTGATACTATACCACCAATTTTATTAAGATAAACAGAGCTGGTACAATCGGATGGTGAAGTGAGATGCCTCAACCAAAAACAAACTACTACAACAACACCACGAAGTAAGCAAAAAACAAAAATCCCTTACCATCTTACGACTGAGCAAAAAGAAACTCCACTACATTTAGAGAAATATTCTACAATATCTAAGAGTATCTCTTTGTTGCCATGTATGTAGCTCCTGCATCATACTTATGAGTATTGAACTTCATTAAACTTTGCCTCTCTCTCCTGTCTTTTGCATAGATTTTATACTATTCAGCTTATCTTCTGGATTTCCAAATAACTCGCACAGCTGTCCTGCTTGCCCTTGAGCCACTTGTAACCCCAAAATGGATGCCTTTTGAACTTACTCCTCATTACTCCAGTCTCTGATAAAATTTGAATTTGAATTTGAAATTTGAATAGAACTTGAATTTGGAATCCTCTGATTTTGGCTTCGTATACATTTGACACTTTCCTTTTCCCTCTGCATATTTGGTTCAGAAAATTCTGCCTTTTGGACTCCTTCCGTTTGTGAATGTGAAGACCTTCATGGCTTTGCACCGGGGATTCCACCAGAAAAATCTGGGCCTTCCGTTAACAAATTCCCCAATTCTTCTCTATTACCCTGTCTTTCTTCTTCTGGCCCCTTATTTGTTCATCAAGATCCTACTGTATACACATAATGCAGGGACACATGATACACGGCGAGGAGACTTCTGCAGCCCTTCAACAATTTTGGGGGCCAGCTGTTCAATAGCCACTTCCCAAGCCTTATCTGCAGAGGCAACATAAAAATTCCTCTTGGATTTATCCTCCAGAAGATCTTTGGTGTCATCATTGGCAGTGACCGTGCGAACTAATGATTCTGGCACAGATCTCCGAACGAATAACTGTGGATTCAATATGCATTGAGGATTTCCTTTGAATAAACTCTTGTATTAACATGCATTGGATACATAACACTTGTCTCCTTCCTCTGAGCATCCACTTGTTTGCTCTGGTTCTTTTTATAATTCTTGTATGCTTGGACAACTTCGGAACATGTGCAATCCATGCAGCTCTTAAAAGAAGACTTATCATGTTCAATTGAAATTTCTAGCAAGGGGGAAAAAAAAGTTGCTGTTTGTGGAACACATGAAACATGGTCAACCTCAATCTACAACCGGGCGAGTTCTCGGTTGGCCCAAGATAAGGTGTCTCTATCAATCTCTTTGAGCACTCTAAAAGTATTAATAATACTATGAAAAACTTCTACACTCCGTAACTTCGGTATACCAGTAATCCAACACCAAACAGATGCTCTTTCTACTGAATTAGTAACTCCTATTCCATCATCCCACTCAGCCCATCTAACCAAATTGTTGTTAAAACTGAAAAAACTTTATTGCAATGCATCATACCTGATCTTCTCGTCGGCAAATAATACAATGCACCATTTATCATCAAGGATGCCAACCCTCCATTTATCTACTGACTGCCAATATCAACGCAAAGCCTTCAACAGCTCCTCCCTATCCAGAAAGCCTCTTTGAATATTCCCCACTAGGCAACAACTGAGCAACTGTAAATTTGTCTCATATTGTGGAAACCATGGAACATCCACAAACTATTTTTCTTCAAAGTTACACAAGCACCATCACCAATATGCTCTTTTAAAGGTTCTACAGCATTCATTGAGAGATTCACAGATGGACCACTACTACAGGATGAACTACGATGCCCAACAGCTCTACACCTCCAGCGAACCAGAGCATTCCGACATGAAGATGCTTGGTGACCTTTACATAAACATCTAAAACAGAGATTGCTGCTTGGTAGAGGCCGCCAAGGGTTAAAAATGTTTACTAATACCTTGTCGATGCAGCCATCCGCCGCAGACGTAGATCCATCTCTACCTATATGTGAGACATTAGCACCCAACCTCTTTCCCAAGGTAGCACGACCCCGTCTTTTCCAAGAAACCGGAATCCATTCTTCGCCAGTTGAGAACGTTTCCTCTGGATGATGCACAAAAGAAACACGAACATCACAGTTGTTGTCCACCCCCTTATGGAATGAACCACCCATCTCATGTTGGACAGCAATGCCTTTGCCGTTGTTTCTTTCCTCACTCTCGCTCTCACCATCTCCAGAATCGTCCTTCACATTGGAAACGGTGGCCGAGGCGAGGAAGCATTCACATCGGGTGGAGGCCTTCGCCGTGGACGCCCCGTGCCTTGGAACCAAGCTTGGGGGTGGAGTAGATAGCCGGGGGAGGCTTGGCGGCGGGCTTCGCAGCCACACCGTTTCTATATACCCTAGACATCAAACCTTATTTCTAGCTGCTGGAGCTTTTGTGTTGACTAATGATAAATACGTCAATAACGAGCCAAGTCCCATGGCAAGAGAGAGCGACGGGAGGGAGCAAGTTGGTAGAACGAAGCGGCTTGGTGTCTCACGGGGGTTAGTCTCCGGTGTTACAAGCCAGGACACTGGGCAGCGCACTGCAGAGCGGCGATCGTCTGTAGGGTCAATGGAATGCAGAATCGGTCAATCTCGATCCGGATCGGCCGATTCGGATCGAGATTAGCGGGTCCCAATCCAATCAGAATCGGTCGATCTTGGCCAATTCTGGCCAATTTCAGCCGATTTCGGCCAATCCGAGCCCGATTCGGATCGGGATCGGTGGGTCTCGATCCGGCCTTCCGAGCCATGCCGGAATTCCATGGCAGGGTATGCTGGAGAAGTAGGCACATAGCCAGGAACTGTGCCCTGGGTGCGCTAGGGTCGACAGGAGCGAAGGTGCTGAGGCCGGTTCCGAAGTCTCATCATCCTCCGCTGCCTTCTCCTGTGAGAGAGGTGGAAGTCTCTCTACAAGATAGTAAGACTGACAGGGAGAGATGGGATGCTCTCTCCTCCCAGGTGGTGCTAGACGATGGCGGGGTTGAGGTGCAGGTTAAGGAGGTGTTGAAAGCCTTGTCGAACAGATGGGGTAGGTCTGGCGAGTGGACAGTGTGGCGGTTGGCCGACAGGAGGCTCCTCATCAGGTGTCCATGTCGAGAACTGGCAGAGGAGTTTATCTATTCAAGGAGCTTCTCTATAGGCGGAAGGGAGATGAGGGTGAGGAGGTGGGATCCTCTAGTAGGTGTTGTGGCAGTGAAGATTCCAATTTTGGTTTGGTTGGTGTGTGAGGGTGTTCTCCATCTCTAGAGGAAAGAGATATTTTTGAAGATTGGGAAGGCAGTCGGGCATGGTGTTAAGGTGGATGAGCGAGCAATGAAAGATACTAAGGATATCAGGGCTCGGTTGCTGGTCACGCTAGAGGAGAAAGTCTTGTCGGTGAGGGTGCTCCTCAAGTACTGGGACTTCACCTTTGAGGACTCTATAGGGGAGGAGGCCGTCGTAGGTGGTCGAGGTGGTTGGGCTTTGTCTTGGGCAGATATGGTCAAGAGGAGTGGGGTGGCGACGACAGATGTGCAAAGACCCGTAACCCTGAAGGGCGATGGCCAGAGGTGGGAGACGATGAATCTTTGTGAGCTGAACTAGAGTTTGGCAGGCGGGCAGTCGAAGGTGGACCCGGTTCAAGGTGTCGTGAACTAGGTGGATGGCGGGGACCTTTTTCAGGAGGCGCAGTTTCGTACCGTTCAAATTCTAAATGGTGCACTGGGAGGTTTTGGTGCCGACCCTGGTTTCGACGTAGTTGTCGGGTCGGATCCAGATCCGGCACTCTGGCTCGGGTCAAGCCCAGGATGAGCCTTTTAAAGCAGCGGACAGGGATGGTGAGGCCTGCGCGGTTTCTAGGGCTTTGGTTGAGGTCGTTGGGGCGAGCTTCTCCAGTCTCAAGGCTTCTCCTTCATCTCCGAGTGGGGCTAGGCTTTCTGCCTCAGTTGGCTGTCCTGGCAGCAAGGGGTCCCTCCAATCGGAGGCTGAGCGCGAGGATGATGATGAACGGCCGGCGCATGGAGTCTCTCTGGGGGATCCCACCTCTTCTTTTAAGAGTTTGACTGGAGAGGATCAGAAGGGGAGCGAGATCATCCCAGGTACGCCATCACCTCTTTCTCCTAGTGGAGATCCTGAGGGTGGCTGGGGAGACTCACTGATGGCCCTCTTTGGGGAGACTCAGGAGAACAGTTGGCAGGGTCCTGGAGATGTTAAGGGACATCATGTTCCAGCAGATAAGCTGGATATGACCATAGCGCAGCTCAGGAAGGGGTGCAAAGCTGTGTTCGGAGGCCGGGAGTGGAAGAGGGGATCAGGGAGGTCTCCGAGTTGGAAGTAAGAAAAGTGGCTTCGTTGATCAGGATTTCGACGGAGAGGTTATTAGAGGAGTGCGTCCAGCGGGTTGCAGATCGTGTTAACTGCAGAAGCCAGAAAGGGGACTGTGGTTCTCAATCAGGTTCAGGTTCCAGAGGGGCCCCTAAAGATTCTCTTGAGGATTTGAGAGGCAGGCTTATCAAGGGTCTGTAAGCTTTTATTTTCGTTGGGGGTGATTTGGGATGGGAATATTATTTGGTTCCTTTTATGGGTGAGGATTGTGCCTCGATGTGGGGTTTTGGTATTGCGTTTGTGCTGGGTCCAGGGTGTTGTAACTGGGATTTCCTCTATGGGATTAGAGGTCTTTAGGATGGGAGTCAGGGGAAGTTTTGGGTGCTGTCAGTGCTGGGTCTTCCCCAGTTTTGTAAATGATCCTTTTTTATTTTATATAATTCGTGGTGCCATCCACTTTCAAAAAAAATATTATGATGCTAAAAGATAAATAAATTAAGTGGTTTTGCTTATAAACCATTGTTAGAATGAAAATTGCAGATTTATCATTCCTGCACCGGATATAAGGGAAGGGATCACCCTGATTTCAGGCTGTTCAAGATGTCGGCCCAAATCATTCACTTCAATCAGTAGAATCTCAAAAGGATAGGAGGTAGAAACCCAAAGCAGAAAGACACGCATCCAGGGAATCGTTGATACATGACCAGGCTGTGAAGTGAGAATATATTTACAGAGAAGTAGCAAAGCTGATGAAAGTTTTGCCAATGATTTAAGTGAGATGATATTTATAAATAAGTAGCCATAATGAGGAAAGCTAAACTGATGATTTAAAAGCTGCCAATTGGAGTAGATAGCTTATAGACATTAATGAAGCCGATACAAAGATATTGTGTTAGGAATAATGGATGGAGATTCTCAGCCAACATGATCTCTTTAAAGAGCCACCATATTGTTGGCAAAGAATAATGGATGAAGATTCTAAGCCAACATGATCTCTTTAAGGAGTTGTCATATTGTTGGCTCTTGGTTTGCTCTTTTTTTAATTCTGATTTTGTTTTCCCTTTCATCCACTGTCCTATTTCCTTAAGGACTAGTTCATAATGACTTATAAAACAAAACAATGTATAATCCATCATTTTCATAAAAAGCAAATTAGTTTTTAAAAATAAGCTAAATGGACTTACTGGCTGTCTTTGGAACTATCTTTCCGTACAATCCAATAACAATCCTACCTGTAAAGAATTCACATAAAAAATGAAATGAATCAACACAGAACACAAAAACTCTAACCCATAAATCTACAATATGAGCCCAAAAATCCAAGCTGTTTTCTTTCTTTTGCTTTATTTTATTTCATGAATGGAGGAAAATAAATGAAAGTTGAGAAATATAACATCAACTGAAATTTAGTACAGCCCTTGTTGATGATGGAACTTGTCCAGGTTACCCTGACATATTTACTCTGGTTGCTCAAATGTGTCATTTAGGTGAGAATGAGCTATTCCAAAATAAACTGGAATAAGATATCCAATTAAAAAGCTCGAAATTGCTTATTCTAGCTAGAATATAAGTAAATTTTACCAAATCCTATTATTATTTACCTATTTTACATAATTTATTTTCTTTATTCCAGGTAGGGTATCAAAGCAAAAAGCCACTTATCATGGTGTATGCAATCGGTGTAAGCAATCTGCTTATCAAAGAGGATCTAAGAATTCATAGTGTATTACACAATTCAATTTGGGATTTCTTCCCCTAAAAAATGGAACAAACAGCCCTTTCCCTAAGATGTTGTAAGAAGAATCAATTCATTTTGTAAACAGGATCTTGTGTGAAAGGGATAGAGTTTAGAGCAAGAATCAACTGATTTTACGCACCACTAATATCAATTGTTTAAAGAAATTCCTGGAATTTTACCTTATTTCTTTTGAAAGTGGATAGTACCACTAAAATTGTATTAAAGAAAAATATGTAAATAGGAAATACAATGGAGATCACAAAAAAAAACATCCATACAAAAGAGAGGATGAGGTATATCACCAAGTTGGTGCTCCTTCAAAGTTTCCCGGGTAAAACAAAAAAGGAGTAAGAGCCAATAAGATTAGTACAACAAATTCGCACACATTCTCTCACCCTGTTACGAACAAAAAGGACAACTTTATCCAGATCAGAAACCTCCTTCTTAAAGATCTACCTATCCCCCCCCCAGAGGCCCATAAAGTCTCATGGAGAATCAGCCACCATATGATCCGGTCTGCTCTTGGAAGCATTACATAAGACCTTTGCTGCATAAAAGAATCCACATTGTTCGCCAGGCAAAGAGGTTGGTGTACCCTAGAAAGAATGGCCCTCCAAACTTCTAGTACATAGCTGCATCCAACAAAAAGACAGTCCAAAGATTCCTCCTCTTCCACACACAAGGAGCATAAAGAAGGCACATCACACCCAAAACGGATCAGCCTATCTGAGGTAGGGAGCGTGCCAATAAATATCCTCCATACCAAGTGTCTTGACCTTCAGAGGACTTGACATCCCATATGTGATGGCTATAACATGGCACATTGATCTAACAGAGAAAATACCATGAACATCCCAAGTCCATACTCAGGAATCCAATGTAGTCTCGTTGACCTTGTAATATTGCGGTACCAAAAGAAGGGAAGCTAGGTCTTGCATCTCCTCCTCCCTTAGGTTCCTCTTGAAGCATGGGGCCCAAACCCTACTACCTGAAGAATGATAATCTACCACCTGTGCCACAAGAGCAAGCGGATTAGAGGATATATTAAATAGCGTTGGGAACATCCATGAGAAAGGCATTGGTCCACACCATTTATCTAACTAAAAGAGACAGTCTACCATCCCCTAGGGAAACCTGGGTCGCCGCCACCATGATATCAACTGCTTGAAGGATAACCTACAAACACAGAAGATATCATAGTCCACTTGTAAAGAAACATCCCAGACCCGGCTCCTGGAATAGTAACTTCTCTCTAACGACGTCTACCTAGAGGCCTGACTAGACTGTACCAAGCTTCCATAACCATTTGGATAGACGGGACATGTTACAATCATGGATGTCACTTTATTATAGCTTGTTGTGCCTTTATTGGTCATACACACAGTATTGTTTCAGAGCTTAGGCCTATGATCCATGGGTTGCACATGTGTTCTCAGCAGGGGTACCATTCTATTATAGTGGAATCTGATTGTCTTGTGCTTGTTCACCTTCTCCCTACTAATGCTACACCAGTGCCTCGGATGCTCTATCCTTGGTGGAATGATATGATTACTTTGCGGTCTTCTATATCCAGTTCCAGCATGTGGTCAGAGAATGAAATAGAGTTGCTGACAGCCTGGCCAACTTTTCTTGTACAACTCAGGCTACACAGATTTGCTATTCTACTTATGATCTTCCTACTATTGTCAGAGGAGAGATCATTATGGACAGATCTGGTCTACCTCATATTCGTTTATAATGGGTTTTCTTAAGGGGGCTTCTTTTGCTTTTCAATGTATTTATTCGTTTGAGGGGTAAGGTGGGAAGTCCCCCCCCCCGTATGTTTGTTCTATTTTGGTTAAATAAAATGCTGAGGGCTGACTTGGGGTCCTACAGAAGTTTCCAGGCTAAAAAAAATAAAAAGAAAACAACAACAACAACAATCATATACGTCCTCGACTTGCCACCATTTTCTTTGCTCTTGCAAATCCTTCTCCAAGAAACCCCATGATCTCCTCTCCTACGCCTCTTTGAGCTCCCTTCCAAAAGAACCTACTTTAAATAGCTTCAAGCTGTTTGGCCACTGATGTAGGGACTCTATAAATGTAAAGGAAATAAATAAGAAGGCTATCCAACATAAATTTGCACAAAACCAATCTTCCCCTATAAGATAGAAGTCTACCTTTCCATCCAGCCAAATGAAAGTGAAATTTATAGATAACTAGCTGCCGATCATTGCCCTTGAGGGTGCCTAGTGTAAGGGGAAGCCCCAAATAGGTGACAGGAAAAGCTCATATTTGGCATCCCATAATGAAAGCTGCTCTATCCGTATTCGCATCAGACATATTGATACTGACATAATATAAAAGGCCTTGAGGCGGTTGTGAGGCGCTTTTACAAAAAACCTTACAAGGCGTAACCCTTGAGGCACAATGAGGCATAAGCCTCACTACCTTAGGAAAAGGATTTAAAACTATCAAAGAAAATTAAACAATTTTAATTCATCATTGGCATTACTATCTCAACTTAATAAAAGGTCCCCCGTACAAATGAACTATAGGGCGAAAACCATGCAGTACTAGTTGACCTTGAAGCCTGAACTGCCTCAATTACCCCCTCTCTTTTGGTGTTGGAAGTAGAAGAGTAGGGTTTAGTTTAAATCCTTTTATTTTGTTTATCTAATAAAATGTCATCACTGAATCATATTTTAAGGACAATAAAGGCGGCATAAGCCTTAATTCTATCTTAAAGCATCTCATTGTCTTATCGCCTCAAGGCATAAACCTCAAGCAAATGGCATGAGGTGCATGCCTCAAGGCATTTTCTTAGTGCCTTGCCTTGAGGCATACGCCTTAATGTCTTAAGCTGCCTTTTTAAACAATGGATACCGATGACCATAATCTTATGGAAATTCACCTTAAGTCCACTAACCTCATCCAACAATTCTAGGATGAGCCTAGCAAATAAGAGCTGATCTTCTTCCTCAGAAAGAAAGAGAATGGTGTCATTTACATATTGAAGGTGAGAGATCCTCCTAGATACAACACCTGCCTGAAAACCAATGAGTAAGCCAGCATCCTCAGCTTTCATCAATATTCCGCTAAGTACATGGGCAACAAGAACAAACAGTAGTGGCAACATAGGATCTCCTTGGTGGAGTCCTCTCCCACTGTAAAAGAAATGTGTGGGAACCTCATTAATGAGGTTGGAAAAGAAGTAGATGATATGCATTCTCTGATCCATAAGACCCATTTGTCGGCAAAACCCATTTGTGAAAAATATCAAATAGACAGCTCCAATTAACCCCAACATAAGCATTTTCAAAATCAAGCTTCAGAACCAAACCACTCTTCCGCAACTGCTTCATACCATGCAAGAACTCATTAGCCAAAAGGAAGCATTCATGGATCCATCTACCTTTAATGAAAGCACTCTGGTTAGCATTGACCAATATATGTAACACCCTCTTCAATCTGACTGCAAGCATCTTAGAAATGATCTTATAGAATCCATTCAGAAGACTAATGAGCCTATAGTCAATAAAAAGAATCAGGCCCATCTCTCTTAGGGATAAGAACAAGGAAGGTCTTGTTGATGACTATAAAATATGTCTTTCCCTTATGAAACTGCAACATTGACAACAGTACCAAACCCTATACAATCTCCCAACAATGCTGGAAGAATAATAGAGTGAATCCATCCAGACCCAAGGCTTCGTCTCCAAGTAAGGCAAACGCCACAACTCGCACCACCTCTTCTATGAAGGATGCCGAGAGAAGCTCCCTCTTCTCCCCTGACACATGGGGGAGGAGGTCCTTAGCAATGGAGGGTCTAACTATGTCCCCCTCAGCAAAGAGACGGGAATAAAAGGAGGAAATACACCTGGTAACTTCTTCCCTTTGGGTGAAAGTCCATCCATCAACCTTTAAACAGCACATCTTATTCATTCTCTTTCTACCTGAAGCTATCCTCTAAAAATAAGTTGTGTTCGTGTCCCCTTCCTTAAGCCATTTGTCCCTAGAACATTGCTTCTAATATACCTCTTCCTTCAGCAACAAGCCCTGAAACTCCACCTTGAGCTAATCACATTTCTCCTTATCCTCGTCGAGCAAACTTGTTTCCTTAAGAGCCTCATAAGCTTCAAAATCATCTCCTTGGCTTCTTTACCAAGAAGCCTCTTAAGAGAACCCCAAATCAATAGTTCATAAAAGAGGGATCTGAGGTTGCTGACCAACACAGCCATTATAGTTCCTTTCTAGGAGCCTAAAGTCCACACCTTCTTGACCATCTTGAAAAGCCTCCATCTTTCATCCAAAATTTCTCCAACCGAAATACTAGCTTCCAGTGAAATCCAGAATTGGAGTTGAAGAGGATGGGCTTATGGTCTAATAGTGGCCACTAGAGAAAAGATGCCTGCAAATGAGGAAAGTGATCCTCCCAATCAATAAAAAACAAAACCTGATTAGTCTAGAACATGTAGGCTAAACCCTAAAATTAGACCAAGTATAGAAAGGGTTATTATCAGTGTGAACATCAATCAGAGTAGACTGATGAATGAACTCCTGGAAGTCCTCCATAACTCCAAGAACAAAAATCCCTTCAGATCTCTCTCTTTAGGAGACAATAGAATTAAAGTCACCTGCCAAACACCATGGTCTCACTGCCTGGGCATACCAACTCAAAAGCTTGTCCCACAAAGTCTTCTTCTCCCCCCTCCCCTGAGTCCCATAGGCTCCAATGAAGTCCCACAAAAATTCATTGTCCATGCACCTAAGGTGATAGAGATAGCATACTTCCCCACTTGTCTACCAACGTCTTCCACCGTATAGTCATTATGTAGCACCATAAGACCCCCTGATCTGTCAACTGCCAAAGACACTAACCCTCTAGACAGTCTTAACCCACCAATCTCCATCCAAATGTCATCCCCCCTTCCTCAGATTTGGTCTCTTGGATGCATAATATGACAATCCTACATCTTCTAATCAAGTCTTTCACCACTACCTTATTCTCCCTACTCCCTATCCCCTTTACATTCCATGAAAGGTTTTAATAGAGAGAAGTCAAACTTCAACTCTCCCCACCCAATGATGGCAATCTTGGTATCGGTATCAGTACCCACCGATATGTATCGGTATTGGTATCGATCGTATGGGCCGATATCGGCCACTGTTAATAAAAAAATATTTTATTATTTTTTTATAACTACAAAGATCGGTACAGGGTACCCCTCCTATCAGGACCGGACCAGGTCAATACCAATACGTATCGACCGATCCGATACGTATTAGTATCAGCCGATACTGCCATCCATGCCCCCACCACCTATCTCTACCCTTGACTTCGCTCCTCCCTCCTACTTGATTTTCCCCTCTTCACCCCTCTAGCCAAGCTGAGTTGCCACCTATTGCAAATCCTATAGAACACATTATGTATGTCCTTCTCTACCCCATCAAAGGAAACCCCAATCTTCCCAGCCCCTTCGTTAGCATACTCCTTCAAAAACTTCTCCATATTAGCCAAAATCTCCTTGACTTCATTCTTATCAAGGACCCCATCCATCTAGGAGGAGTCATCTTTCTCAGCCACCAATGTTGGCGTCTCAAGAACCACCTCCTCTCCATCTATAACAGGTGAAGATACCCTTGAAGAAGCGGGGAAACCCTCCACCAGTTCTACCTTACCATGTTCCGTTCCTTGGTGACCTAAGACTTGCTCAGTTCACCTCCATTCCCCCTCTACACAAGCATCCGCAATAGAGCTTAAGAGCCTTCTGAAGTCCTCCCCATCAATTGAGGACCCAAAACAAGCAGAGCTTGCGTAAGCTGCTCTCCAATGTCGGGGATACCAGGGGAGAAGTTATAGCCTCCCCTAAGCCCTATAGCCTGATCGGTTTGTGAGCAGGAAGGGGGTCCAACATCGACGCGCCGGTCCCATGTAGGACCCCTCAAGGATCACCGCAGTGAAGGGACCATTTCCCTCCGCAGCCCTCCCCCACCAAGTCAAGGACAAGAGCATTTAGAGCTCCTACAACCTCCCAAACTACTAACGATCCTTGCTATCCATCCCTTGTCTGGACAGGGACTCCGTCACACTATAGCTAAGCCCACAACAAGATCTGCAGCTTCCTCGAGTTCATTTCTCCTCTACAATAGCATGACAAGATCGCCTACCATGGTAGTCGGGTAAGGAAGAAGATTGTCCTTGGGTCCACAAATGCGCCTTGATCGATCAGGAATAATGGGTAAGTCACGGGTCTCAAGCAAGTTGTGTAGGATCAGCACAGAACGGATTGGATCGGCCAATCTGATCAGGTTTGGTCGGGTCAGATCTGATCCCATGCTCCGATCCTTCGTCCTAAATTGGGATCCGGCTGATCGAGAGGGATCATACCGGATTGCCCAATCTGTGGCATAGATCAAGAGGATCAACCCGTACAAGGCAATTTGGTCCGCAACAGCTAACTGCAAACTACCCGTCATTAAACGGCTAGTTTGAAACTAGTGTTGGGAACGTTCCCAAGGGCTAGCCAGGGCCTTGGATATAAACCACCTAAGCTTTCCCAATAACTAGCCAAGCCTTAGGGGGTCTATATATACCCCCCCCCCCAAAAGCCCATTCCCCATCCCAACCAACACTCATTCACATTTCTCTCTCTCTATAAGATCTCTCTCTAAGCTCTCATGTTCTCTCCACTTGCTCTCTAAAGCTCTCATATGGTGTAATTGAGCTTTGGGGGTTGCTCTATACAATGATTGGTAGCATTGGACGGCATTCCCAATCTTTTTTTTCTCTTTCTAACTTTCTCTTAAACTCTTCCTCATTTCTTACTCTCTTTATATATAAAACTTTCCTCTTTCAAGTTTCTCTCTCTCTCTCTCTCTCTCTCTCTCTCTCTCTCTCTCTCTCTCTCTCTCTCTCTCTCTATTCTATTTTTAAGTTTCTATCACTTGCTTAATTTCTCTCTATTTTCTATTTTTTCTTATTTTATACTTTTACCTTAATCTCTCATTTTCTTTTTTAAGATTCCACATCGGGGCAAAATAAGGCAACATCTATCGCTTCGCTTCTCACAATGACCCTGGATGGCATTGCATCATCGTAGACATGCAACAATGAAAGGTGAGGTGTAACTATTGCAATCAGATAATTTTAGGTGGAGTCTTCCATCTAAAGCAACACTTTGCGAGCATTAAAGGGGAGGAAAAAGCTTGCTCTATTGCACCTCCGGAGATTAGAACTCGATTCAAGAACTACATACGATAGTAAGATGCCGAAAGAGGAGTAACCTCTAATATGAAGGGTTGGATTAGGGAGGAGATGGCACGTCCTTTCGCTACCAAAGTCCATATATACCCTTCGAGAGAAGAACCCCCAGATACATAGAGAATGAGGTCTACAGCATTTGAGGATTTTTCTCGAGGTAATAATTATACACCTATTTTATCTTTTTTTATCCTTCTTTCTAAATTATTTTCCACTTTTTCTTTCTTAAGATGAATTGCAACGTGCAATAAAAGAAAGCAAGAGATCTTTCACTGAAGAGGATTTGTATAGGCACACTGGTTGGCACGTTGGACAAGGAAGTGGGTTCGGGCAAAGATCTAAAGAAGAGGAAATTCACTAAAGAGCAACAATTTACACACACTACTCAAGATCAATGTCACCAAGTCGGGATTCAGGGAAAAATCGGCTTGAAGAAAAAATCTCAAGCAGGTAAAATTTTGAAAACTTCATGAAAAAATCATGAAAGATACGTAAATTTTTAAGGTATAAAATATAATATAAAAATTTAAGAATATATATTATAAAAAAGAATGAGTTTGTTTTAATATATATATATATATATATATATATATATATATATATATATATATATATATATTCTTCCTGAAAAATACATGATTAAATTGTGAATATATCGCTACTTTTTGAATTTATGAAGATTTTAAAGATTCTTTCAATAAATTGGGATTTATTCTTGAAAAATACGCTAAGATGAAAAAATGTGATTAAATCGTGATGTTTTCAAAAAATCAGAGATTTATCTTACACTACTCAAGATGAAGACCATCCGAGCAGGTTGGCCAAGGACATACCAGCTGGAGAAAAGGGCAAAGGAAAGCAACAACAGCAATGATAAGCTAAATTCACAAGGAGGGCAAAACAAACATCAACAGTTTGCTTAAGACCACTTCTCTGATGCTTCGTCTCAAGCTCCATCTAGCAGGGTATTATGTATCCCAATCACCACAACCCTCTGATGCATTGAGTTAATCAGGAGGATTTCCTACTTATCCTCGATACTCAGATGCATCCTCCTATTAGCCATCAGAAGGATCTTACTATAAAGGTGAGACAAAAAGATCGATGCCGGTGGCAATCATCTATAGCCACAGAGATGAGTATAATTGATTTCTTGAAGACTATCAGTAATGGTACGAATATTACATGTCTTAGGAAAACTATGTGCAACATTTGTATAGTTGTTACTATATAAGACTACAATGAATGCAAGTATATCCATATACTTTCAACTTTTTTTTTTTTTGGCTATCACATGTGACTTAGAGGTAAGGTGTTATGTCCCCATGTATCTAAGTTTTTTTTTTTGCCAATTAATAGAATCCTAAGGGCTTAACCAAAGCCCAAGACAAGTTTCAGACAATAGAAACCTACTTTTCAATTTTTCATATTTTTTAACTTTTTTAAAGAAAGTGGGGGACCATAATGGATCGGATCGGACAATCTGATCGGTCCAAGAACGAACCAATCAATGTATGATCCCCGATTATGCCTACCCTAGTCTCAACCCTATTACCCAAAGGGCACAATGGACCCTCCTACTTGGCTAAAGAGGCAATTCGGCCCTCCCGCCTGGCTGACCCCATGGCAATTCACCTACAAGAAAGGCGGGGTGGTCCTGCTTTTCGAAGTTTGAATGGGATCTTGAGGCCAGGCCATGTACCTCCTACCCTGTACTTCTTCCACCTCCCAACTACCCCCCTTGTAACCCTAGCTCCTTCATCTTATGCGGCGGCAGCGGCATATCAAGATTCAGAGTCTGGACTGCCACCGGGAATAAATGCCCTTGAAGGCTCAGCAGGAAGGCATTCGGGATTTCAAGGGCATTAAAAGCTCTTAAGATCCTTTCAATCACCAGGAGATCCCCACTAATAGACAACCTCAAACTCTCTTCTTCCTAGATCCCAACCTCCCTCATTAGGAACTACAGCCCAATCGAATCACAAAGGATGATCAGGACTCCCATCATCTGGACACAAAGCATGAAGAGATGGGGCTCCAGATAGACCCCTTGAAGGAGGCCCCGCTACAATGCCTAAAGAATGACGCCATCACCCGTTAAAAGACCCGCAGCCACAATAGCATCGGCTACCTCCTTTGATGGGGCCAGCCCTAGGAAGCAGCTCTCAAGATCTTTTACCTCCCATCCACCTAACAAATTCTCCCTCTTACCCATCTCCTTCACCCCCATCACAATCGGCCGACCCACCAAAAGACTAAGCCTCACATAGCAGGACATTCGACGAACATGAGGCTCAAGAAATTCCCCCAATAGTGGAGCCATCGTGAGAACTAAAGGATATTGCGGGCTAGCTAGAGCCTCTAAACACCTGCCCCTATCAGTCACCACCTCTACAGAGGATCTCTTCCCCAAAAAATAGAATCTCCTCATATGACCTACCCCTCAACACTGGAGGCACCTCACTAGGGCCCTACAGTCCCTAGTTGAATGACCTCCCCTAAGACGGCGGCCATAGGATATCGCCTCAAATGAGGAAGCAAACTTCGAAGGGAAGGACGTAGGGCCTCTCGTCTCCACCAGCAAATGACCAAACCCTAAGGGGACACAGTTGGGACCGAGGAAATTGGGGGCATACGACTCATAGTACCCAATAATCTGATTAACGTAAATAAAGTATTCAATTGAATAAGTAATATAATCCCTTCTAATTGCTAGTTCTCAACAGCAAAAGCAATGGCTGAGTCCTGTGTGTATAAGAAAAATTCAACAGAAGGAAGAGAACCTATGTATCATAGTACCACAATGAATATCCATTTGAAGGGAGACATCCCATACCTGCATTTTGGCCATCAATACTAACATCCAAGAAAACTCTGTGGGTGATTTCAGGCACTTCTTCCACCTGTTTTTCTTCCTACGATTAAACATGAGCAATTAATATGTGAACTTGGAAATTACAAATGACTTTAATATAAAATTCCATGTATTAATTGTCCTAGGAGAAAATTAGGAATTCTTCAATAAATAAAGTGATCTCCTTGCAGAGTGTATGACATGTTTGCATTGAATAACTACTCCTAGAGTCTACACTTTTACCTATTTGGTCAGCATCGAAGGCTGACACCTAATTGGAAACAAGTGTGCTGAGAAAATCCACTAACTGTAAGAGAATATGTCTGAGGAAAAGGTCCTGGAATGTACAGTTCTTGATGAAGCACAGATCAGCAAACTTATTTAGAAGCCTCGGAACAAAAAAGGACAACTAATAATCACAAACAATATAAAATTAGGGAACCTGCATAAATATTCCCCAGCTTCCAAGTGGAGCCATAAATGCTCTTTAGCAGTTCGTTGGGGATGATCAGTTTTCACTCGCGTGTCAAAATCAACCAGTCACTGAGAAAAAAACTGGTCGCATGTTGTTTTTAGTGATTTTCACTGTTAGGCTCAGAAACGAACAAAATGACAATCACTTAATTTTCCCATGAACTAAAAGCGTGAAACAAAAACCAGAGTACCCAAACTTTCCGCTTAATCAAGATAACTCAAACACACCATTTAAAAGGACCCCACGAACCCCCCCGTCCCGAAACCAATTTTGTTCGAAGTTGCAACCAAATGCTTTGTGCAAGATCCCAGCTCTATTGACAACTAGCTCTTTTCTCCATTGAAATGGAGTGCCGAAACTGAACTGATGCAAAGGAAACCTATCCATTAGATGCACATCAACTCATCTAACAAGAACTATGTAGTGCACAGAAGCATCTTGAATCATAAAAATCGCCATCAAGAGCACACCAACCCTCTCCAAAGAAGCCGAATCCGTGCTTACGAACTCCGACAGCGCATAGAGAGAAAATTTATCCCACAGTGAAGTCAAAAACCAATACAACACAAACTATCGACTTTATCCTCCCAATTGCCTATTTGCCTTCAACATCAAGAACCCAAAGATCTAGATAAATATACATATCTACAAATTCACACCTCAAAAAGCTACCGCCGCCCCAGCTAATCCCCTTCACACAAGATACATTGGCAGAACGCAGAACCAGGTCGCCGTAAGGCAGAGAATCCCAATAAGAGCCTAAGAGAGCTGCTGATGAAGCCGACAAAAAGGTCGAAATCCACGAGGAATCGAGCCGTACCTCCGACGCGCGCCCTTCCACCACCTTCTTGCGAGGGACGAAGGAGAAGAGGATAAGGGCGGCGGAAAGCGCGAGCAACACGAGGAGAGCCTTCCGATGCATTTTTTTTTCGGGCGGATCCAGAAGGGCGTCACCGCCTCGACCCGGCCATGGCTTTTGTTTCCTCTCTCGTCGCCATTTCCTTCCTAGCTTTCCCCCTTCGTTTGCGAATGGCTATGCCGCAGCTCCTCTCTGTGGATCCCCTGCCACCGGAGTTCTCTCTCTCTCTCTCTCTCTCTAAACGTCGGCGTCGCCACTGTCCCGCATGGGAATCGACTCGGACCGCCGGCCAACACGGAAGCTTGCTGACACCGTGCGTCATCATAAAATAAATGGATAATTTCAGGTTAACCATTCTAATATGATAAATTATGAAACACTTGCTACACTGGTGTATTTATTTTTAAAAATATTTTTATTTTTAGGTAAGTCTTATTATATAATCCGATCTGAGATTGAATAAGTCAAGAAAAGATGAAAAATAAATTAAAAAAATATATTTATTTTTAAAAAATAAAACATTGACAGTAAGTATAACACCAGCCGCAGCTAGTGCAACAAGTGTTTCTCTTATAATAATGCTATGCTTACTTAGGGGTGTTTGCATTTGCTAAAAAATTATCTTAAAAATATTTTTTCAACTAATTTTCATATATTTTGCAAACAAGAGTAAAAGTCATTTTTCCATATTTTCAAAATATTCTCTTTTTTTTTTAATTTTATTTCCGCACCCTTCTCCATGGGAAAATATTTTTCGGGATTATATTTTGTACTTTCCATAAGTCTCTCTCTGCACATACGGCTCTCTCTTGACTTTTCCCCCCTATTTTTCTATAAGATTTACAAACATGTGTTCTTCTTCTCTAATAAAGTATTCTCTATGATTTTTTTACTTTCCGAAGAAATATTTCTCGTGATTCTCTATTTTTTGAGGAAATGTTGAGAACCCAAACACCCTCCTTATGTATCAGCAATCCCACTTGGGGACTACTGTTATGGAGAGCACTTGGGAATTGCGATTGGAATAATCTCCTTATTAAGCGAAGTTATGAGTTGTACAAAATATTGGACTTTATTCTTTTAAACTATGATCTTTTGTACATATATGTACATATTTGACTAAGTGACTCATCTTTTCAAAAAAATGTGGGACACACAATGTAAGACTCTTTTTCTCTTTTCTCTCATCCCACTCATATACCAAACTCTCTCTCTCTTTCCATCCTACTCACCCATAGGCCATAAGACAAAGCTCTCCCCCTCTCTCTCCACTCATGCACCTACTCTCTCTCTCTCACCCCAACCTCACCTCTCTCCTTCCTCCCCAAGTAGCAACGGGTACTACTCTAAGTAGCAACGGGTACTACTCTCTCTCTCCTTTCTTTATACATTATGTTGGGTTGTGGCTCAAATTCAAAGAGCATCTCAATTAGTAGCAGCAATTAGGATAAGTTCTGCCGTGGGAGGAGGGGGGGCAAAGCCTCCCACGGTACGGTATGTCTTTGAGTTTGAGACAGGTCCAACCTAATGTGGTCTAACACAGGGGTATTTTGGAGCTTTTGTTTCAGGGAGGTATATATATATATTGTAACTTCGGGGAAACTTGCCCTAGGGTTAGAAACAACAGTGAGCGGCTAGCGGTTCCTTCTAGGACTGCATTCTTGTATATGTTCTTGGAGAAGATTAGTGCAAGACAATGGAGAAGGATTCGGGCTCCGTAAATGTAGGCACTTTGCCGAACCACATAAATCGTTGTGTATTGTCTCTCTCTCTCTCTCTCTCTCTCTCTCTCACTTCTTCTTTCTATCTCTCTATGTGGTTTGTTCATTGTTCTTTGGGGTATGTCTGATTCGATTGGTGAGGCGAGTGAGATCGATTCCGTATAACTAACCGGTATTAGAGCCAAGTTCTCAGAAAAGTCATCAGGGATAGGCTACAGCATAGCAAGGATGAGTGGACTGATGAAGGCCAGTTTGACAAGTTCAATGGGAAGGGTAATTTCAATATGTGGCAGATGAGAGCCAACAATTTGCTGGTTCGACAAAGGGTCATCCATGTGTTAACATGGGAGAAGTCGAACAAGATGGATGAAAAGGAATGAGAAGAACTGGAGAAGATGGCTTTCAATAGCATTCGGATGTGTCTTGCAGACTCAATTATATACAATGTGATGGCGAAGTCAATGACAAAAGGCCTGTAGAAGAAGTTAGAGGGTTTGTACATGGCAAAGAACGTTACCAACAAGTAATTCTTGAAGAAAGAGCTATACAGCCTTCGGATGTATGAAGGAGGGGACCTGATTCAACACTTGAATCAGTTCAATCGTATGGTAAGTGATCTGTTACAACTCAAAGTTAAATTTGATGAGGAAGATAAAGTCATCATACTAATGTGTTCTCTTCCATCTTCGTTTGACCATCTCATTACTACTTTGATATATGGTAGAGAAACTCTCTCTTTTGAGAAAGTCATTACAGTCTTCAGGTCTAATGAGACAAGGAGAAAGTATAATAGAGAGGATACTTAGGCGGAGGGATTGATTGCAAAGAAGAAGGGTCGGGGAGGATCAAGAGAAGAATATATCAAGGTCCAAGTCCAACTCAAAGAAGGCTGAGAAAAGCAGAGTGCTAGAAGTGCCATCAAAAGGGTCACTTCAAGAGGAATTGCCCACTATTGAAGAAAAATAAATAAGACAAGATGGTTCCTCTTCAAGCTCTGCAAGTGTGGCGTTGGACAGCTCTGATGATGGAGAACTGTTGATAGCTTCATCAGGTAACAACTCTTTCCTCTCTACCTGAGCTATGGATTCTAGATGCTCTTCCCATTATAGTCCTCATAGAGAATGATTTGATACCTACAAGGAGTATGAAGGTGGCACAATTATATTGAGTGATGATCACCCATGCAAGATTGTAGGTATAGGGAATGTTAGAATATGGATGCATGATGGTGTGATCTAAATACTAGCTATGATGTCACGCACGTTCCTGAATTAAAGAAGAATTTGATCTCTCTTGGGCAGTTAGAGAGAACTGGGCATGGACTTTCAGTAGCTCTAGGTAGTGGCATGTTCAAAGTTACTAAGGGTGCTTTGGTGGTGATTGAAGAGAAGCATATTGAAAACAATTTGTACAGGCTCACGGGAAGTACAGTTGCGGGCAATATTGTTGTTACAACCTCATTTGAGACCAGCATAGATGATACTGCTCTATGGCATATATGGCTTACGCATATGAGTGAACGGGGTATGAGGGAACTTCATAAGAGGAAGTTGCTGAAGGGTGTAATGTTTTGCAAGCTTGACTTATGCAAGCACTGTGTATATGGGAAGCAGTGCAGGGTCCAGTTTAGAACTTCTTCATATAGGAGCAAGGGTGTCCTAGAGTATGTGCATACAGATGTATGGGGACCGGTGTCCACACCATCAAAAGTTGGAGTTCTATATTTTGTGACCTTTATTGATGATTATACAAAAAAGGTATGTGTATACTTTATGAAGCACAAGTTTGAAGTGTTTATAAAGTTCAAGCAGTGGAAAGCCATGGTTGAAAAACAAACAGGAAAACATGTGAAATGTATCAGGTCTGATAATGGCATTAAATATAGGTCAACTGAGTCCATTGAGTACTGCAAGAATGAAAAAATTATAAGAAACTTTACAACTCCAGGGACCCCACAACAGAATGGGGCAGCATAAAGAATGAACATGACACTACTTGAGAGGGAAAGGTGTATAAGGCTTTAGGCTGGTCTTCCAAATAGGCTTCAGGGCGAAAGCTATGAAAACAACCTATTATCTGGTTAACAAGTCACTGTGAGTGCTTAAAATGAGTGTGTGATTATCATGAAAAAGTATGTTGCTTAAGTGAAAAATAAACCTATTAAAAAGAAACTCAGTGATGTGATCGCCAGAAACTTTTGACTAAAAGGTTCCAAAAGAAAATTTGATCGCCAACCTGTTTGGATGTGGGAGATGTTGAGCTCTTGGTTCCCCTCCTTCAGCCGGCTGAAGAAAGAGAGCCCTTTCTTGTCTTTGTTCTTGCTTTGGCTGCTGTTGAGTTTTGAGGATCGGCCAGATTCCTTGTTGTTTACTATTGATTCCCTCATTTTGATTCTCCTTTGTACCTTGCAAGAAGTAGAAAGAAATAAAGAACAATGATAAGAACTTATGAAGAAGTAATATCCATTCCAGAGAAAATTTTAAACATGCAACTAAGCAGATAAACTCACTTGTTTGGATGGTCTTTTAAACCCCTTTAACAAATAGGTTTTGAAAATGATGTTAGTATTGTGTGTGTTGCATGGAGTGATGTGATGAAGAATGTGAAATTAATGGAATGAAAACAAAAAATGTGAGAAGTATGCAGAAATGAATTGAAAGCTAATGCTGAATGGCCCCTGGAAGCCTTGATCTTGAGAGGAGGATGGATGAAAATTCTTGGAAGCAGCAACACTTCAGCGTTTGGACGTCACCTTCAAAATTCCTTTGCTTTAATCACCACCAAAATAATTACTAATGATCACTCAATATCACTCTCTTCTTTTTTTTTTACTCATTCAAGAGGCGAGGTATTTATAGACTTCTTTGCGTCCGCGGATTTACATGAAGAAATCTTGAGATTTATCCAGCTTAACTAACAGATAAATACAGATTAATTCATCTTTATATTTAATTATCTAAAACGCGTCGCCCATGGGACACGCCTTTCAGATTGATTAAGATAAGGATAAATATCCGGAAAAAAATTATCTTTATCTGTAATTAGATAAAACGCGTCGCCACTTAAAGACGCCTTTTAGACTAATTAAGATAAGGATAAACATCCGGATGAGAAGTAGAAACAACTTAGGAAACCTAAATGGCGTCGTGACATGCAGACGTCTTTTAGCTAATTAATCTACTGATTAAAATTTAAGTTTAAACGTTAAAATAAGAATAAACTCTAAATGGCGTCTACAAAAGTCGACGTCTTTTAGACTTCTTCATATTTTAATTGAAATTTGAGTTAAAATCAATTTAATTAATTAACTTAAATTATATATGTCTGACCCGACATAATTTAGATAATTAATTTAAAAATATCAATAAAAATTAACCAATGATTAAATATCAGACCATTCTGAGACATTATTATATGATATGAAATTTACTCAAAATGATATCAAAATTAGCGTGTCTACAGTCACCTTCTTCAAAGTTGTAAGGAAAAGTTGTTGAGGAAGTGTGGAGGGGAAAGGAGATTGATTACTCCATGCTAAAAATCTTCGGATGTCGAGCATATGTCCACATTCAAGATGAGCAACGGTCCAAGTTCGACCCCAAGTCCAGAAAGTGCAGCTTTATTGGCTATATGAGCCAAGCGAAGGGATTCAAGTTTTAGGATCCAGATAAAAAAAAAAGGTGATGATCAACAGAGATGTGGTGTTTGATGAAGCATCAAAAAAGGAAGATCAGAGAGTAAAGGTTGCTAATAAAGAGGAGTCTGGAATTCATGTAGAACTTGGTGAGGTATCTTCGAAGACAAATGAAGGTCAAGAAGACTCTTCAGGTGTAGATTGATTAAGATAAGGATAAATATCCGGAAAAAAATTATCTTTATCTGTAATTAGATAAAACGCGTCGCCACTTAAAGACGCCTTTTAGACTAATTAAGATAAGGATAAACATCCGGATGAGAAGTAGAAACAACTTAGGAAACCTAAATGGCGTCGTGACATGCAGACGTCTTTTAGCTAATTAATATACTGATTAAAATTTAAATTTAAACGTTAAAATAAGAATAAACTCTAAATGGCGTCTACAAGAGTCGACGTTTTTTAGACTTCTTCATATTTTAATTGAAAATTGAGTTAAAATCAATTTAATTAATTAACTTAAATCATATCTATCTGACCCGACATAATTTAGATAATTAATTTAAAAAGATCAATAAAAATTAACCAATGATTAAATATCAGACTATTATGAAGCATTATTATATGATATGAAATTTACTCAAAATGATGTTAAAATTAGCGTGTCTACAGCTGCCTCACCTTGGCATCGTCTTTACAAGGGAGTGAAATGAAATGGAATGTACTGAAAAGGTGATGTCAAGGTGTGATGAGACACGCTCTCAACATCACATGATTGTAATTTTTCTCAAAATCATCGATGAAGATAGCTCAAAGAGATCAATAGAATCAATCATGTCTGGATGAGGTAGGCAAAGAAATAAAATAAAATCGATCAACCTCCTCGGAGTGGGAAGTACCTCAGGTCGTAGACACTGCAGGTTTCATCATGGGGAGCGGTTGCCAGCCAATGTGGACGTGCTGCAGCCATGATGGATCTTAAAAGAAAACAAGAAATATTGGATAAAGAGTCCAAGAAAGGATAGAATTCCAAGGATATCTTCGAGCGAACCTCAAAGATAATCAAGATACTCAATTCGGAATGGAATATTTCATATCATGTTGGGATTATTTGATTTAATGGTCTGAAACTTAATCAATAATTAATTCTTATCACAGTGATTTCAAAGACCTATATGATGCATGCTGGGCTAAAAGAAAAATATAAAGTCAAATAAAATATAAATTAATCAAGGATAATATTGTTAAATTGTCATTAATGAGTCAAGATACAAATTCTTGTAATTCATTGTTAAGCCGAAGCTCGTTTATCCACGCACCGTTTCATTAAAGTGGAACCATCATCCCCACTAATTAACAATCTAACAGCCTATCCATGCGATTAAGAATTCTCTGGAATTATCACTGTTTTTGTTGTAGGGGAACTCAAATTTCAGTTTCATCAAAACCACAAGGTCCTTGACATGCTATAATAAATACTTAACATATAGTAATGAGATTATGCAAATGAATTACATGGAATAATACAAGGGTAGAAATAACCGTCTATTTAGCCACGGTTGAAACTCATAAACTCCCATAATGGGATCTTCTCGATATTTCCAGCTTCATTTGGGTTTTCTTTAATTTCCTGCACTCAAAATTCATCAGTAACTTTAAACAAGTGTTTGACTAAGCATTAAAATATGGAATTTTGGGAAAATGACAGAAAGCTTGAAACGCGTCGTGTCGAGCCGACGCCCTTTAACCTTCTAAAATGCAGCGGTGTTTCACGACGCCTTTTCAGTCGCAGAAACAGGTTCTGACTGATTCCAAACCGATTCCAACTCTTCCAATGCTCATCCCTTTTCCAATCTGGAAAAGTCTTCTTAAGATCGCAATTTCCTCCATATAAACATTATTAACTTGTTTCCAAGCAATCCTACCACAATCTAGAGATCCAAGGTTGAGTTTTTCTTCAAGGTTCAAGGGTTTTCCAAGGTTTTCAAGATTTTCAAGCTTCAAGAAGGAAGAAATCCAGGAATAAGATGAGTTCTTCAAATAAAAGGATGAAAAGGTCGCTGGAGAAGATCTCCGACGTGGAGAATCACCTTATTGGAAGGGATCCCAACCTCCCACTATTTGCGCACGCCTACTTGGAGGTCTCAGCTGAGCAGAGAAAGGGGGTGGCACGAGTATGTCCTTTCGAGTGGCAACAACCGAAAAGTCAGAGGGTAAGCCTCTGACTCCATCTTGTCCTTCGTTTATCTCATGTCCCTTTCTTCTTCCCTCTTCTTGAGCACCTCGTCCTGCTCCTCCACTAGGCCCGAATCAGTCCATCCTTCCCTCTTGTCCTTATTCTTTATTAATTCTTTCGCTTCCACAATGACGGACGAGGTCACCTCACTTGCCAACACTTCCGAACTTGTCGAGACCTAACAGACAAAGCCGGTTGGGCGAAGCCGAAAATCGGCCGAGCTGGTCTCGGACGTCCTATCTAACCTCTGCAAGTTAGCGAGATGTGGAACGCCACGATATCCCAGACTAGATCCATCTGATTAATCCTCGGACCGACTCTCGAGCCAACTCCCCTCTACTTGAGTGTTTTCTATTTACGAACAAAGTTTCTAAGCAGGGTTTCGGCTTCCTCTCCACCCCTTCATCATGGATCTTCTCTGTACCTACAGCCTCGCCCCGTCTCAATTCTTCTCTAACTCCTGGCGAACCGTTAATGGCTTTATCTTTCTTTGTTCTATTCTGTGCATAGCCCCTTCGGTTGCCATCTTTCATTATCTTTTCAAAATAAAACCATAATGAAAATCTTCCTAGTTTTGCTTCACAACCTACTTGGGCCCCGCTATCTTTTTCGACAAGCCCTCGTCCATCCACCATTGGAAGGAGGAATTTTTCTTTGTTTGCCTCCCGAAAGGGAAGGATAAAGTCTGACCCTTCCCCATTGAGTGGAGGCCTTTGACCGAGGGCGTCGTAGATGCCCAAGAACCCGGCAAGCAAGAATTGGCCTTGGCTAGGTAGATCATGTTGGTATCGCTGTGTCGGGATCCGATCCTAAAAACGCAGCGGAATAAAAAAAATATTCGGGATCGGATCTGTCCCGTTTCGATCCTAGAAAATAAAACCGGTGTAAATCGAATTTACCTTGCGCGGATTCGAATCCGCGTCTGTTTTCCGGTTCCATCGGAGCGATGCCGCAAGTCGCGCAGATGCCCGACCTCTAGCGGTATCCACGCGGTTCTCCTCGCGATGGATCGTCCTCGCTTCCTTGCTCGCTGCAGCGTTCGTAGATCCCGTCTGGCTGCGCGTAATCCGCTGCGACATGCGGATTCGGAATCCCCGTCGAACGGAAGGTGGAGCAGTTGGGAACCGCACGCCCAGAAGAGAGAGAAAGGGAGAAAGAACGAATGACGGCTAGGTCAGGGTTGCTGGCCCCGGATGTAGAATCCGTTTTTTTATAATAAGTCAGTTTGCGGTTTTTCATAAAAACCTAGACTTATCCGAAATCCTGTCGGATTATCCATCGACTTGAAAACCATTTGCGTGTGACCTTCTAGGCCCAAATGCCAGTCCAGTTAATGGCCCATTAAGTCCAGTAACCTTTTATTGACCCATTGTATTAATTAATATCCTCATATTCAATTAATCAGCCGAATTTAATGTCCCACAATAAATTCGGACGGACTTCCGATCACGTTGGATGCCAAGCAACATCGCGTGATCCTGGATGGCACTGGGGTTATCGCAACCCTCTATTAGAACCTTTCTGTCATCGGTTAGCGCGCGGATATAACCTTCATCCGTATAATGTTCCGGAATCGACCTAGGGCATGGTTTACTGTTAAACCCTATTTGGTCGATTCACTTGAATCAGATGCCGCTAATCTGAATTCGATAACTCCTTATCGATTACAGAGTCCGCCCTGGCCAGGGACTTTAAGGGCATCATTCCCGGAACATTCTCTCTCAAACTATCGAGAGCGGATGATCCCGTATTGAACACACAATTACCTTCGAGGGCATTTCCCTGAACCCGATCGCTTGACTTATTGATAACCCATGGTTAGGGATTCGTTAGTTAAGGTCAAAGCTCAGAAACCTACCAACAAGATATCTTTGGAGTCTCAGGTCCAAGGATCATCCACGCAACCGTGACAAATGAATCGAGCTGGTTAACAGTGAGGTGATTACCATCCAGCGATTCATAGTCGGATCAGTTCAGTGAACTCATTCACCAATGAGCACCTATAGGTTCAGCATAGTGTCTCCACACAAGTGACTTATGGGATCAGTCACCCTCATCATATGAGCTGAAGTAACCTATACTAGTCTATCCGGATGTTCGATGTCCTATTTCAAACATCCTATGACTAGGAACAATTAAGAACATGTGTTTATAAGTCTTCGGTCCCGTAATTATGATCTCATCATAATCCGAAGACTGTTGCACATGTTCATGAACTTCATCGTGATACGATAAACACAGATCGAATTAATTACACACAATGAAGTATTGCCATTTATTAATAATCTGAATAAGTACATAGTATCGGATTGGCTTTGAGACCATCTAATACTAACAGATCATAGACGAGGTGCTGGTACACATTAATAAGTTGTTGGTAGAAACTTGTAGACTGATTGAGACAGGTGCCTAGCCGAACCCCAATAAGCTGCCAATCCGAGCGGGGCCTTATTTGCCATGCGTCCAAGGATCGGGGCAACCTGCGGCAGCCGAGGCCATCGAAACCGCCTCGTCACCGGCTACAGTGCCTGCTACCGAAGAGTCGACAGAAATTCATGAGGTGTCCAGTGACACGAACACTGTTGCCGGTGCCGAGGGTGAGTTGGTCTCGGGCCATTTCACTCCTTCTCATATTGATGTTCTTTTACTTAGTGTCTTCTTTTAGTTGCAGATGTGGCTCTCAGCATTGGGTCAATTTTAGGGAAGCTTAGGGGCGCAGGTGCGGGCTCAGCGTCGCTCGCCCCAACTAAAACGGTCACTTCCTTAAAAGGTCGCACGGTTGCTGCGACCTCAGAAAGAGAGAGAGAGAGCAGCCAAGGGCAACTTTATTTCCCCCGACCAAGACTCGATCGACAGATAGAAGAGAAAGGCGGAGCGAGAGGCGGCATGGGCTGCGAAGAAGAAGAAGGCTACAACGTGAGATGCATCGCTCTCGGCACCCCCTCCGGGGCAAGGGGTGTTCGCATCCGGGCGGGACGCGAAGAACGCAGCGGAAACGAAGAACAAAAATTAAACCCGCTCGATGCCCGCTGATCCGATTCGGAACGAAAAAATGCAAACCGAAAAACCGGGTTGGAATCTAATTACCATGCGCGTATTCGAATCCGCTTCCGTTTCGGTTCTGTCGAGGCGATGCCGTGAGCCGCACAAGCGTCCGGCCTCCAACGGTATCCACGCGATCCTCCGCGGTGGTTCGTCCTCGATCCCTCATCCGTTTCAGCTCGCTCGCTGAAGATCCGTCGCCGCAACAATTGCTGAAATCCCGCCGACGGGAATTCCCGACTTTCGGGAATCACACGCGGCGGAGACGGAAGCTGTTTTGGCGCCTCGAACGGGACGCCCAAAGGAGGAGAGAGAAAGGAGGGGATGACGGCCAGCAAGGGAAATCCTGGAGCTTGGCCTAGGGTTTCTCAACAGCGCGTATATATATTAAGTCGGCGCGACTTTTCACAAAAGTCTCCGAGTTAATATAAATCCCACTTATGTACCACTGACTGAGAATCTTATTGCGTGTGACCTTCTAGGCCCATTCACCAGTCCGGTTTTCAGCCCGTTAAGTCCAATAACTAGTTATTGACTTATTGTAATTAATTAATATCTATATATTAACTAATTACTTAACCGAATTGACATCGCATGTAAGTTCGGTCGGACTTCTGATCAATTTGGGTGCCAAGCAACACCGCATGATCCCGGAAGGTAATGGGGTTCAGCAACCCACTCATGGAACCTGTCCGTCCACACTTACCACGTGGCTATAATCCTTCGTTCGCACAATGCTCTCGAGTTGACCTAAGATATGGTCAACTGTCAAACCCTAGATAGTCAACTCACTTGAATCAGACTCCGCTTTACAATATCTGAAAACCACTTTTCTGATATTGTTTCTGCTCTGGCCAGAGACTCCTGCGGATCTACTCTAGAGCATTTTCTCTCCAGTTACCTGAGAGCGAACGATCCTTTATTGAACACACAATCACCTTCGAAGGTCTTCCGCTGGACCCGATCCTTGACTATTAGAGATCCCGTGGATAGGGATTCGTAGGTCAAGGTCAAAGTCCAGAAGTCCACCGACAAGGTGTCTTTGGTGTCTCAAGTCCAAGGATCAACCACGCCACTATGACGATGAATCAAGCCGATTGACAGTCAGGTAAATTACCATTCGGCGATTCATGTCGGATCAGTTCAGTGAACTCATTCCCCAATGAGCACCTACAGTTTTACCATTGTGTCTCCACACTAGTAACTAGAGATCAGTCACCGTCATCATATGAGCTGGAATAACTTGTACTAGTCTAACCGGATGTTTGATGTCCTTCTCAAACATCCTACGACTAGGAACAATTAAGAATATGTGTTTATAAGTCATTAGTCTCATTATTATGATCTCATCATAATCTGATGACTATTGCACATATTCATGGACTTCATTATGCGCAAATATAAATATGTCAATCTACATAATGAATTTAATGTCATTTATTAGTGAACCAGATTGAAATAGGTGCCTTATGATTGGCGTAGAGGACACCTATATCCATCAATCTCCCACTTGGACTCAAGCCAATCACTTTCGCATTTGATCTCCATCAAATCTAGGTGATGCTCACATAAAGTCTGTGACTAAGACTTGGTCAGGGATCTGCTAAATTATCTACATATGGAATATTTTCCATTACGTTATTTCCTCTTTATCCTTTGTCTCTGAACCTGTGAAAGAGCCTCAGAATGTTCTGTAACTTCTGAAGAGACCATGGCTCGATCACACAATTCATTGCTCCCACTGTTGTCCTACAACAATAGGATGGTATCAGAGACCCTTTTAGAACTACATTTAATTCAAGGATGAACCTTTTTCATCCATACTGTTCCAATAACAGTATCACTTGTCTATGTCGTTATCTTAATATCGAGTTTTGGATTAGAACCATTCCAATCCATTCCTTTCTACTAGAAGGTTAAATCCATTATTTGACTTGAAATTTGAGTCAGTGTGAACTCATAATTTCAAATCATCCTCTCTATATACGTGAATGCACCCTTAGCACTTCTCAAGTTCTTAATGATGCATTTCACTCATGTATCCTTTAAGGAACCTTTTCTTTAAAGGAATAAATTCCATATCTCAACAATTGAGATTTGTTTTGAAATTTATGCCAAACATTTTGACATACAGGTCAATATAATATCCCCACCAATCTATCTTAATAGATTCGTATTTCCAATACGTGGGATATTATAACTAAACTTATTATGGAGGAAAACATAGTTAACAATGCTTTCACTAATAGTAACATCCTGAAGTCATTCTTAATGACTTTGATGTTATTATCATAAAGCATTACTAAAGCGACCGTGCTCCCACTGTCCTTTCTGAACACACACAATCCGTGATCATTCTTAACGATCACATAATATTTAACCATTAAGTCAAAACTTTTATTACAACTTAGGAAGCTTCAGTTTGATTCAAAATAATTTTAAAATCATAACTCGCTTCCTAGACATTTTAAAAGCTTTAAAGGTGTATCATATACATCTTTACCTTAATCACATTGAGTGGACGCTTTTAATATCCAACTGTCATCATCTCATGATAGGCAGTATTGACAAGTAGTATTCTAATAAATTTATTAATCTCAAAGTTGTAATGACAGAGAGCATCATTATCATAGATTTTAGATCATAATCTATTTTGAGCTCCTCTCACCTTGCTAAAACAAATATGTCAAACATATCCTTCTAGTCACTGAGAGAATCTCAAAAATCTATGAAGGTCTCTGATGTGTCATGACCGGTTCCAAACAACTAAAGATTATCTAATAATCTTATGTTAACTTGTGAATCTAGAACATATTCTAATTTTATCAGCTCCCACTGTCTTCTTTGAGGACATATTCCTCTTCACAGAAGACAGCTTTCAGGACGAAAATTATTTCATTATCGCATGACCAATAAATGTAATGTCCAAACTCTTTAGACATTCACAAATTCACATCACGGTAATACATGACTTTTAAATCAGGTTTGTTCATAATTCACATCTCATATGAATTATTTGGTTTCCATATCTTATAGGGACACACACTGACTAATTTGGAACCATCTTTAAAGTATGGACATCTAATGTTTATACTCATGTTCAAAAGGACAAGAATCAGGCAAATCTTATTATGTATTGCACCATATCTTAATAAGGTGCAATTCCTCATTCTATCATATTACTATGATGCACAATGAGGATCAATCGAACGATGATACAATTATCCTCTTAATGATTTATGTGAATCATATACCTAAGTATTAGTTTCTTTGATCAAATCAAAAATTCTAATACTTCATATTGATCTTATACCTTAATCTCTCAGATATATTCGTCTTGTACTTCAGTAAGTACATGCAGTCGAATCATTCCAAGAGTGAATTATAAGGTAAGTCAATAATAGTGATTATCTTTTGTCTTTGAGCTGTTTACATCAACATGCATCAACATCAAAAATTTCTTATTATACAATCCTGTGTACAATACCATAGATAATCAGGACTCACACAGTTCATTTCTATAGGAGACTTGTGAACATTTATCACATGAATGTCACTTCAAGAATCTATAGTGCATTGACTGATTCGAACAACTATTATTCTTGTCAATCAATATTATTCTTGCAATCTCTTATGCAACTAAATAACAATTATTTAGTTTCATATTTGACTCCTATAGATATACAAAGATTTACTGTCTAACAATAATCTATGCATATCATGAACAATAGTTGAGTCTAACTCAACACTTACATTTTCTCGATTTTCTTTTACTTGTCTAAGTCTACACACTATCGCAGCTCTGAGAATCATTTCTAATATCTCATGTTGGATACGTTAATTCTCCAATAGACATGCAAAAGTCGATAATAAGAATATATGAAACTTCTTTCAAGTTCCATATTCGATTTGCCTTTACCAGTATCCTTATATTGGTTGCAGTGGGAGAACTGCAACTTCTCTATCTCAGCTGACTTTTCTTTATCCTTTCAGGTGTGGGTTCGACCGTTTAAAATTTTACCACTTGCCTTTCTCAAAGGCATATCATAAATATCTCTTCATCTTGGTCTATCCAAATAAGAGATTTCATGACAATCATTGCCTTTCAAATAGGCATATCATGAGTACCTCTTCACCTTGGTCTATCCAAGTAAGATGATTCATGATATCTGAATAGGATAGTGACTTTCACTTGGTCCTGAAGACATTCTTCAGAGTTTTTTAGTCAGTTTGAATATGAGTAGTATTGGCAACCAATATGCCAACTTCTGGAATAGACGACATTTGAGTGAATCGAAGGAAATAACGTGATTTAAGCATATAGTTCTGATAATTCAATTATGGACTTTTATCTTGAATTATTTCCCACTATTTTTCGACGGACTGTATAACCTTCAGGTATACAGAACGGAAGACTTCGACGGTCTTCTAGTGAGGATCAGAATCTCCAAGAATCACAGTATGACCTCGGGTAAACACATAGTATCATACCATTATCTTAGAGCAACCATCTTATGGTAATTACAACTCCTTGCAATATCCGATCTTATTTCGGCTCCCAGGTCTTTAATGGTCCCGGGTAAACACAGTAGACCATTATACCTGGTCTAAGCTTTACCATCAATACCCGACATAGTAGAGTAAGAATGCAGCTCCCGGGTAAATGCGAGGATAGCTACACCGTTCCTCTATTCCAATCTCAAGGCATCATAATGCCATAGTTAATAGTCATTTCATCAGATGATGGCAGATCTCGGATAAACACGTAGAAACTGTTATCACTGAATCAAGTTCTAAGAACTATATTGATGGAGAGCCACGCGGTACATTCTCAATGACTCGCGCTCCGGCTTAGACTTTATGTTGAAGGTTTTGTTTATATTAAGTTGGTCTCATCCTAGGTGATAGCTTATAAATATATCAAATATATTTAACTATACCTAAATATTAGCAATCAATTCATAATCAATAATTAAGAGCATGCATCATCCATACATGTTCATTATGTGGTCATTAGGGCTGTCAACGGGTCGGAGACGGAAACGGAAATGACACATTCCGCTTCCGTTTCCTATAAGATTTATCGGAGACGGAAACGGAGTCGGAAGTGAGTATTTCCGCTTCCGCATCCATTTTCGCTTTTAAATCGAAAATCGGAAACGGAAACGGAAGTAAACGGAAGTTCCGCTATCATCATCGCTATATTAAGGATATTTAAAATCATTATTACTATTCACTTTTTGATAAACTTTCTTCTAGTAATTAAAAATTTTAAGAACCTACAAAGTTTTAATATAGGTAAAAATTAATAATCTATAAATTTTGAATTTTGAAATCTACTTTATCTATCAATCTAAATTTACATATAAATATACCCAAACATGTGCTATAAAATTATATTAAAGTGTTAAAAAGTTTCTAACTTTTTAGTATGACCTTTTTTTTATCAAATTGTTAAGAGATATTCTCACTATTTGATAATATATATATATATATCTATATATATATATATATATATCTGTGTGTGTATGTGGATGGATGTATAAAGTACATGATCATTCGGAAACGGAAACGGGTTAGCGGATGCGGAAATGAGTGTTTCCGTTTCCGACTCCTATAACTATCGGAGATCCATTTCCGTTTCCTATAACTTAACGGGTGGTCTTTAACGAAGTTCCGTATCCACTAATAAAAACGGAAAAGGAGCGGATAATCGGAACTCGGGTATCCATTGACAGCCCTAGTGGTCATGGACAGCACGGTGATTAACTGGAGCCAAACAATTAATCACAAAAACTATATAACATTTACATAATTTAAACATGCAAACACATAGCCACTGGTGATCTCATCTCCTGTCGCCTTCTTGGTAGCATTTGTGGATCATCCTCGCCTGTCTTTGGCCGACTCGATCAATTACAAATATAAAACAAAATTTGAAACATTTTCAAATACAGATTAATAGCAAGAGAGAGCCTTATGGCCGAGTACAATAACATAGTGAGATAGAATTACAATGGAATGGAGAAAGGGAGGCACGCAAACCTCATTAATTAACATTTAATTAATGTACATCACATTCCATAACAATCCACATAATCACACACCATCACATGATATAAAATTTAACTAAATGCATGTCCATGACCACCACAAATTTTAACCATCCACACATGATAAAGCACATCACATGAAGGCTAAAATTTTGAAAATATAATAATTTTGGCTTTCTTAAAACCTGCATACCAATCAAAATTGGATAATTTGAACTTTCGAAAATCTTATTTTATAACATGCAATAAATCCAATTTAAAGCATTAAACACATCAACATGCACACACAAAGCTAAAATTAAAATTCTAAAATATTCCATCCATTATTTAGAACAATTCTAAATTAATTAATCTAACACTTAAATTAATATTAAATCACATTAATAACAATTATTAATGCGAAACAATCTAACATTTAGATAGAATTAAAAATTCCTAAATAACACTTATAAAAGAATTAATAATTCCAATTATTAACCCCTTAACAACTCCTTGTTAAAACCCCTTAATAAAATCATATTTCTCACTAACAATTATTAAGAAATAATAATTAGAACATTTCTAATTAAAAATAGTCTAACATCTTAGACTTAATTTAAAAGATTAAATTCCAAGCAGATTAGATCATTAAAACCAATAATTAAGAGATACTTGAGTAAACTAATTAATCATCTTAATAACTATTATTAAGATTTAATTAGTCCTTAATAACATTTATTAAGGTTTATTACTCAAGAACTAATTAACTTAATTATAACAATTATAAAAAAGTTAATTAATCACTTAACAACCATCAAATGTCTCTAAATTATTAAAATAATTTCCTAACAACAATTGCTAAGAAATTATTAATATTAATCTAATCACTTAACTAAGAGCAAATAACAACATTTGTTATTTAATATTAAGGTCATAGCTTAACAATTAATTAACAACATATGTTAATATTAACTTAAGATCACATCTTAAATATAAATTAACAATAGTTGTTAATGATGAATTAAGATCATATCTTAATTAAGACCATTAATCTCTTAGTTAAAAGAGAATTAACATTAAGATCATATCTTAATTATTAATTAACAACACTTGTCAATTAAACATTTAGATAAATTCTAAATTAAAATCCCCTTATATTAAGATCATATCTTAATAATTAGTAACAACACTTGTTAACATTTATTTAAGATCATATCTTAAATATAAACCCCTTTAATCCAAAATTAAAGCAAATTAACAACAATTGTTAATAAACTTAAGATCACATCTTAATTATTAAAATTCCCATTGAAGATCATATCATAAAAACCCTTTATTAAGAAAATATATATAAACTTTAATTTCCAATTAATAAGAGTGGGATTTAATTTTAACAAGGGATTTTAAGGTTTAGAAGGGGTTTAATTGGGTTAAGTGGCTGGGGTTTAAAGGGCCCAATAGGACTGTTGAATGGGCCTATCAGGGGGAGGGTGGCTCGGGCCAGAAACCTGGCCTGGTTCGAGCCAGGCACCACCTGGCCCAGCCAAGTGTGGTGCCTGGCGCGCCAGCCCGGGCCCAGCCGCTCCCGGTTTGGCCGGCTCGGGACCGGCCGGTCCAGGCGCGCCGTCCAGCACTCGGCCGGCCCGTTAGGGTTCCTCCCCTTCTTTCATGTTTGCAGGTTTTAGGGTTTTTGGGGCGGCGCCGCTGCCGGCGGCGGTGGCTGGGGTGGCCGGAGGTCGCCCCCCTTCGTCCCCGGTGCCGACAGTCGCCGATAAACCCCTTAAAACCCCCCAAAACATGCGGTTATCCATGGTCCTCCCTTTTTCTTCCAACTCCAACATTTGGAAAAATCAATAAAAATAGGAGGCTAAAACGCCGGTTTCCGGCCACAACAGGATATAGGGACTGGGAATCCAAGTTGGTCGTACCAGCAAGCTAACAATGGTGCCCCAATCATCATTTAACCAAGTTCAAAGGCGAAAAATTGGTTCTTCATCTTTATGAAGAACACAACCGAAAAACCCCATTAAATAAGATTTCTCCTCACAAAATAAAACTATTCATCCCATGAACGATTTTAAATTTGGAGAATGAAATATTATGCATGGAATTAAATCTAGAATATTAATTTCGCCATTCCGAAGCGGATCAGAGTGGAACATGGCTCTGATACCACTGTTAGCATCCGGGAGGGATGCGAAGAACGCAGCGGAAACGAAGAACAAAAATTAAACCCGCTCGATGCCCGCTGATCCGATTCGGAACGAAAAAACGCAAACCGAAAAACCGGGTTGGAATCTAATTACCATGCGCGGATTCGAATCCGCTTCCGTTTCGGTTCCGTCGAGGCGATGCCGTGAGTCGTACAAGCGTCCGGCCTCCAACGGTATCCACGCGATCCTCCGCGGTGGTTCGTCCTCGATCCCTCGTCCGTTTCAGCTCACTCGCTGAAGATCCGTTGCCGCAACAATTGCTGAAATCCCGCCGACGGGAATTCCCGACTTTCGGGAATCACACGCGGCGGAGACGGAAGCTGTTCTGGCACCTCGAACGGGACGCCCAGAGGAGGAGAGAGAAAGGAGGGGATGACTGCCAGCAAGGGAAATCCTGGAGCTTGGCCCAGGGTTTCTCAACAGCGCGTATATATATAAAGTCGGCGCGACTTTTCACAAAAGTCCCCGAGTTAATATAAATCCCACTTATGTACCACCGACTGAGAATCTTATTGCGTGTGACCTTCTAGGCCCATTCACCAGTCCGATTTTCAGCCCGTTAAGTCCAATAACTAGTTATTGACTTATTGTAATTAATTAATATCTATATATTAACTAATTACTTAACCGAATTGACATCGCATGTAAATTCGATCGGACTTCTGATCAAGTTGGGTGGCAAGCAACACCGCATGATCCCGGAAGGTAATGGGGTTCAGCAACCCACTCATGGAACCTGTCCGTCCACAGTTACCACGTGGCTATAATCCTTCGTTCGCACAATGCTCTCGAGTTGACCTAGGGTATGGTCAACTGTCAAACCCTAGATAGTCAACTCACTTGAATCAGACTCCGCTTTACAATATCTGAAAACCACTTTTCTGATATTGTTTCTGCTCTAGCCAGAGACTCCTACGGATCTACTCTAGAGCATTCTCTCTCCAGTTACCTGAGAGCGAACGATCCTTTATTGAACACACAATCACCTTCGAAGGTCTTCCGCTGGACCCGATCCTTGACTATTAGAGATCCCGTTGATAGGGATTCGTAGGTCAAGGTCAAAGTCCAGAAGTCCACCGACAAGATGTCTTTGGTGTCTCAAGTCCAAGGATCAACCATGCCACTGTGACGATGAATCAAGCCGATTGACAGTCAGGTAAATTACCATTCGGCGATTCATATCGGATCAGTTCAGTGAACTCATTCCCCAATGAGCACCTACAGGTTTACCATTGTGTCTCCACACTAGTAACTAACGAGATCAGTCACCCTCATCATATGAGCTGGAATAACCTGTACTAGTCTAATCGGATGTTTGATGTCCTTCTTAAACATCCTACGACTAGGAACAATTAAGAATATGTGTTTATAAGTCATCAGTCTCATTATTATGATCTCATCATAATCTGATGACTATTGCACATATTCATGGACTTCATTATGCGCAAATATAAATATGCCAATCTACATAATGAATTTAATGTCATTTATTATTGAACCAGATTGAAATAGGTGCCTTATGATTGGTTAGAGGACACCTATATCCATCAAGGGGATCCTAGGGATTCCGTGTCAGCTAGGGGGACATCACTCTTGTACCCCTTTGGCGAGGCTCGGATGCACATGTCCCGTGAATACAGGCATGACCCATGACGTCTAGACCTCGGGGTATTTGCGGACAAATCCCTGGACGTTTCAGGGACTTATCTGAAGTTGGCCCAAGGTCTTGCTCTCATGATAGTCCAAGATGAGCTGAGGACTGTGCACACTGAGGGCCTTACGGCGTAGTGCGTACTCCACGCCATCCAGGTAAGATGCCTCAATTTTCATATTTAATATGTTATTTCAGAAGAGACTGGCTACTAACATTTTTGCTCTTTAGGCCGCAACTTTCTGCGAAGCTCTCACCCGCCACTTCGCCCACATCCAGGAGAAGCTAAAGGATGTGGATAAGGCCGCAGACCACCTGTCCTCGGTGAAGGTGGTGCTGTCTGTCGGGACCTGGAGGGCAACATTGATACCCTCCTTGACAGGAATGCCAGACTCGGAGCAAAGCTGGTGAAGCAAGGTGAGGAAAAAAGCACTGCAACCGAAGCTTAGGAGAGGGTTGAGAAGGAGACGGACGACCTCTGCGCATTACTAGCAGAGAAAAATGAAGGGATCTCCTGGCTACAGAAGGAGGCCGAGGAGGAGAAGCAACAACATGTTGAAGCCCTACGTACAGCCAACACTCGGGCCAAGAAGGCCGCGGAGGACACGCGCAATGCCATCGCCTTCTACAAGTTGGGGCTGGAGCATACTGAGGCCCTGGTGGAGGCCGGAGCCAACGCAGCCCATATGGTCTTCGATCTGGGGTTGGCCCTGGTACAGAAAGCCTGCCCCAGGTTTGACTTCACCTTCCTCGGGCTTCCAAATTACGCTACTGTGGGGGAGTTGCTTGACTGGAGGGGTCATTGAAAGGCCGAGAGGGCTCCGACGATCCCAGTGGATCAAGCT
This sequence comes from Zantedeschia hybrid cultivar, assembly GCA_030544215.1. Classification (NCBI taxonomy): domain Eukaryota; kingdom Viridiplantae; phylum Streptophyta; class Magnoliopsida; order Alismatales; family Araceae; genus Zantedeschia; species Zantedeschia hybrid cultivar. The sequence goes on along the minus strand of JARZZO010000002.1, from coordinate 54,238,863 downwards.
CTACGTTCTTCAAAGGCTGGAATCTCCTCCACCACTCTCGCTACACCGGGCAACTCTCTTCTCAACTCAGATAGAGAAGAGTTGGCGGCAGAGTGACCTTGTCTTTTCTACTTTCCTCTTTTCTTCTTTGTTTACTGAGAGACAGTCGTCAAGCCGAAGGACTTGTAATGGTTCTTTTGTGAGGCCGACATCTTTTGTAATCCGGGACTTTGCTCCCATTTATACTTGTAAATAAAATCATCATTTTTGGTACAAAGAATTTATTATACTCATACTTATCTGATTGTGTAAAATCGCTCCTTTTCAAAGAAGTCCGAGTAGGTTGCTTCTGATGTGATTTATGGTCTTAAGGACGAGTGTTGCTCTTAGTACGGTTTACACGGACTTAAAATAGGATTACTCTTGATACGATTTATACAGACTTAGAATAGGGCCACTTCCGATATGGTTTATACAGCCAAAGCTGCTCCCAGTACGGTTTACATAGACTTGGAACAGGGCCACTCTCGATATGATTTACACAGTTAAACCTATTCATGTATAGTTTCCACGGAATTAGAATAGTGCACCAAGCGGACTGGCTATTTTAACTTCAGCCTTTTACTAAATTCAAAGATCTTACAACCAATCAAGACGTTAAGTCCAAATTGACCTGACATAAAATAGCAACAAAGACGCTCTACATTCCATGTACAAGGGATGGGTTGTCCTCCAAATGTCTAGTCGATATGCCCCTTGACGAATGACTTCTTTCACTCAGTAAGGTCCCTCCTAGTTCAAGGCCAGCTTCCCAGAAGCTTCGACCGGCTTAGAAGCATGAGCATCACGAAGCACTAGATCCGTAGCTTCGAAGATTCTAGGTTTCACTCGGGCGTTATGATACTTGGCCATGCGTTGTTGGTATGCTGCGAGCCGAATGCAAGCTAGATCCGTTGTCTCTTCTATAAGATCAAGTTGGTCTTTCAAGGCTTCATCATTTGAGGCTGAATCATAAGCAATAACTCGAGGAGACGGGACACTAATTTCCACTTGAATTATAGGCTCGACCCTGTATGCCATCCAAAAAGGTGTTCCACCGATAGGGGTTTGGCTCGTTGTCCAGCAAGCCTACAACACACTGAGTAGTTCATCGATCCATCAGCCTTTTGCCTCTCCGAGACGCGCCTTTAACCCCTATAGAATGATGTGGTTGGTAACCTCGGCTTGGCCATTCATCTGGGGATGAGCCACTGAAGTACATTTGTGCAAGATGCCGAAGCTCTTGCACTTGCCTCTAAGCCGACTACTGTCAAATTGTTTGCCATTGTCAGATATGATTACTTAAGGGATCCTATAGCGGCAATAATTGACTTACATACAAAGTTCCATGCATTACTATTAGTGATGGTCACGAGTGGCTTGGCTTTGACTCGCTTGGTGAAATAATCAACAGCCGTAATAAGAAATTTCCTTTGGCTAGTCGCTACAGGGAAGGGACCAAGGGTATCAATTCCCTACTGAGCAAAAGGCCAAAGGTCAGATAATGGTGCCAACAGAGTGGCCGATTGATGGATAAGGGGGCAGAACCGTTGGCGGTTGTCGCAGCGCCAGACAAGTTCAGCGGTGTCCTGGCATAGAGTCAGCCACCAATACCCTTGCCTTAGCAGTTTGTGGTCCAAGGCCCGGTCCTTGGCATGTCCTCCGCACACCCCTTCATGGACCTCCCGAAGGGCGTAGTCGGCTTGGGATGAGCCAAGATATCTGAGGAGGGGCCGACGGGAGTATCTCTTGTACAATATACCGTCTACTAAGAGGAATTGGGCAGACCTCAACTGGATCCATCGTGCTTCCTTCTCATCGGACGGTAGCTCCCCTCGGAGAAGATAGGCACGTAATGGAGTCATCTAGGTCTCGGTCCCTGGAAGTTTACTTTGCATTACCTTTTCGAGCTGATGAGTACTTGGAACCTTCAATTCTTCTACGAGAACCATTTGGCTCTCCCCATTACCGTGGGTGAACGCTAGCCGGGAAAGGGCATCGGCCCTAGTGTTCTCAAATTAAGGAATCCGCTTGATGCTACAATGGCTGAATTTCGATAAGATATTTTTTGTTACATGGAGGTAGGCCGCCATCAAGTCATCTCGGGATTGATATTCTCCAGTTATTTGGCCAACTGTCAACTGAAAATCACTGAAGGCATTTAGCTTTTGGACGCCTAGCCTCTTCGCAGTCTGGACATCGTATATCAAGGCTTCGTATTCGGCCACATTGTTGGTGGTGGGGAAGGCAAAGCGGAGAACATATTCGTCAACGACCCCTTTTGGAGACATTAGGACCCATCTGGCTTCACTCCCTGAAGAGCAGGTGGACCCGTGGACCCGTCTATATAGGGACCCCAACCTGAGTCGCCTACTCGAGTCGTCTGAGTCAGACACTTAGGCCGAAGCACCGATTGTCGGGGAAGGAGATGAAGCCAGGACGGGTGTCTCACCTTTAGACTGACTCGGTGCCGGAACATCTTTAGTGGTTAACTCGATGATAAAGTCAGTGAGAGCTTGTGCTTTGATAGCTGTCCGTGGTTCGTAGCTGATATTGAATTCTCCAAGCTCAACGGCCTACTTGGCAAGTCATCTTGACAGTTCTGACTGAGAGAGGACCAATTACAAGGGTTGATTTGTTAACACCTTAATAGAATGTGCTAGAAAGTAAGGCCGAAGCCTCCTAGCTGATGTGACCAGGGCCCGTGCCAACTTCTCTAATGCAGGATAGCAAAGCTTTGCACCGTGAAGTCCACAACTTATATAATACACGGGCCTCTGGACGTCGCCATCTTCTCGGACGAGGACGGAGCTCACTACTGTTTTAGATGCAGCAAGATACATAAGAAGTTGCTCTCCATCAACCGGTTTGGATAGGACAGGGACTTTTGCTAGATATTTCTTGAGTTGGTCAAAAGTTTGGCACTCTTCTGTCTACTGGAATCCCCTGGTCTTTTTCAGCAACTTGAAGAAGGAAAGCATTGGTCGACCGCCCTTGACATAAAGCAGCTTAGGGCAGCCACCCGTGTGCTGAACCTTTGACCTTCTCAAATAGTTGTCAGAGGGGGCATCTGGAGGATGGAGGTTAACTTCTCAGGGTTTACCTCCATGCCGCAAAGAGTCACCAAGTAGCCGAGAAACTTCCTGGACGCTACGTCGAAGACACACTTTGTCGGGTTCAGCTTCATGTGGTACCTGTGCAAGGCAATGAAGGTCTCAGCCAAATTGACCAGATGGTTAGAGGCAAATCGGCTTTTTACCAACATGTCATCAATGTAAACCTCCATATTTCGGCTAAGTTGAGGAGCGAAGATCTTGTTGATGAGCCGTTGGTAGATATCAGCGCGTTCTTCAAGCCAAAGGACATCTAGTATAGCAATAAAGGCTAAGATCAGCAGTGAAATTTGTCTTGCCCTTGTCATCCGGGTACATTTGGATTTGGTGATAGTCTGAGTAGGCGTTGAGGAAGATGAGGAGCTAATGGCTAGAAGTGGCGTCCACCATCTGGCCTATCCGGGGCAACGAGAAGTTGTCCATCAAACATGCTTTATTAAGGTCAGTGAAATCGACAGACATCCGCCACTTGCCATCCTTCTTGGGCGGCATGACTATGTTGGCAACCCACTCGGGGTGATGGGACTCTTGTAGATTGCTTGAATCCAAACCCTTATGTACTTATGCATGGATTGCCATTCATCTTTCATGATTGAAGCTTCGACGCTTCTGCTTGACCGGAGGTTGATTCAGATCAACATGAAGGCAAGGCACTGCAACTTTCAGATCTATCCCTGGCATATCGGAGGGCGAGCAAGCAAACACATCAAGATTATCCTTCAGAAAATTTGTCATCTTCTTTACTTCGTCAGCCAGGAGGCTAGAACCTATCAGTAGAGTCTGGTCCTCCTCGCAGAGAATTAGGATGGCCACCAATTCCTCCCCCAGGGAGGTAGTATCGGCAGAGGACTCAACCGCTAGTGACTCGTCGACCTTCCCTTTAATTGAGATCATGTAGCACTGGTGAGCCGACTCCTGGTTCCTTTTAGCTTCTTCCACTCCTTGATCAGTGTAGAACTTGAGGTTCTAGTGATAAGAGGACGGGACTGCTCCGATATGTCTGATTAGGCATCAGCCAAAAATGGCATTATACGCCAAGTCCATCTTAACGACTGCAAAATTAGTTTCAAGAGTCAACTATTTTAGGGTACTACCAAAGGTCACCGGTAATCTGAGTATGCCTTCCACTCAGCAGGGGGCCCCGTTAAAGCCAAACAAAGGTCCTTAATTAGTGAGCCTTCATATCGGCATCAGTCAAGTCGAGTTTAAGAAAGCAATCATAAAAAGGCACATTAGGTGTTTCCATTATCTACAAAGATAAGATGCACATCATAGTTTTTTATTACAACATTTACAACGAGAGCATCGTCGTGGGGGACTTGAACTCCTTCAAAGGTCAGCATCAAAGAATGTAGTTTCTTCCCTCCGGGAATGCTTTGACTCAGTCTCTACTGCCGTGACTGTCAATGACGCCCCATCTCATCCTCGCCTCCTGTAAGGACTGAGGCTTTCGGATCCGGTTTTCGGGGTCGGACCCTGTAGTTCAGGCTCCAGTGGGGCAGAAACTCTGTGATGTTTCGCGTCTCGTGGGCTCGACGGGGTTTAAACGGCATCCACCATTGCAGACGCGTTTTAGGTTCTGCCACGTGGGCTGGCTTTGGGCCGCGAGAGGACGGCCCTGTCGTGTCGTCTGAACGGCGTCCGCATGGGACGACGCCTTTCAGACTGCGACTCTGGATTTGTCAGAGTACGGCCCTGACATGTCTCCTGAACGGCGTCTGTGTAGAACGACGCATTTTAGAGTCCTGTCAGAGCGGCCGTCACGTCACCTGATAGGCGTCTGTCCATGTCGACGCGTTTTAACCAGTCTCTGGTTAATCCCGCGAGCCCTCCTTCTTTCCCTCATTTTCTTCCTCCTCTCTTTCTCTCCTCCCTTCCGACGATCCCGACGGCAGCCCCTTCTCCTCCCTCTTTTCCTCCCACCACTTCATCCTTTCCTCCACTCCATCACCCACCTAGCTCCCACCACTACCACCTCCACTTCCACTGCGGCGTTTTACTCTCCGGACGGCGGCCGACGTCACGGTGGAGTAAGTGTTGGGTTTTCTCGGTTTCTCCGGATCGTTGACTCGGCGGAAAACAAAAATATTTACAGCGATCCGTTCCCATTTCGAAATCTAAAATACAAGATAATCGGATTATCTGTTCTCACCGTGTGCGGATTCGAATCCGCAGCCGTTTGGTTTCGTCGGTGTGACACCGCAAGCCGCGCAAGCGCCCGGCCTCTAGCGAAGTCCACGCGATCCTTGTTAGTTTAGGTGACCTACAAGCCAATCTAACAATGTAAATCTCGTTCATTATTAATTAAATGGCATAATATTCATTATGTGTAAATCGCGTTAATTATCGTTTCATAATGAAGTCCGTGAATATGTGCTATGGTGATCAGATTATGATGAGATCATACTGATGAGACTGATCACTTAAACACACATATTCTTAATCGTTCATAGTCGGAGGATATCCGAGAAGGACATCGGATATCCGGTTAGACTAGTACAGATTGCTCCTGCTCATATGATGAGGATGACTGGTCTCATAAGTTATTTGTGTGGAGACACTAAGGCGAATCTGTAGGTGCTCATTGGAGAATGAGTTTACTGAACTGATCCGACTGAATCGCTGGATGGTATTGTACCTCACTGTCAACCAGCTTGATTCTATTGTCGCAGTTGCGTGGATGGTCCTCGGACCTGAGACACCAAGGACACCTTGGCGGTGGACTTCTGTACTTTGACCTTGATCTACGAATCTCTAGCCACGGGATTCTAATACGCCAAGGATTGGGTGCAGCGGAATACCGTCGAAGGGAATTGTGTGTCAATAAGGAATCATTCGCTCTCGGTACTTAGAGAGAGAATACTCTAGGAAGGATGCGCGAAAGTCCCTGGCCAGGGCGGACGATAATATCGGGAAAGGAGTTTTCCGATATTCATCAGCGGCATCCAATCCAAGTGAGTCGACCGGTTAGGGTTTGACAGCTCGCCATACCCTGAGTTGACTCGAGAGCATTGTACGAATGAAGGATTATATCCACGTGGTAACTGTCGACGGAAAGGTTCCAAGAGTGGGTTACTTAATCCCAAATACCTTCCGGGTTCACGCGGTGTTGCTTGGCACCCAACGTGATCGGAGGCCCGGTCGAATTTGATGTGCGACATGAATTCGATTGATTAATTGATTAATAAAGGGTTATTAATTAATTAACAAAGCCAGTGAGGAGTCACTGGGCTTACTGGGCCATTAACTGGACTGGTACTTGGGCCTAGAGGGTCACACGCAAATGATTCTAAAGGTGATGGATAAATAAGTGGGTTTTATACAAACCGGGGGTTTTTGGGAAAAACCGCGCGGTTAGTATAAAACATAGCGAACGGGCTGAGCAGGCCAAGCTGCTGCTAACCCTAGCCGCCCCTCCTCAGTTTCTGTCTTCCTCTGGAGTCCAGGCAGATCCAGATCTGCCCCGCCGCTTCTTCGAATCCCGTTCGACGGGAAATCGTCCGCGCACTGCGGCGACCAGCGGAGGCTTTGCGGGCTGCGAAGAACGACGAACTCGAGGATATCCGTCGCGGGGAGGATCGCGTGGACTTCGCTAGAGGCCGGGCGCTTGCGCGGCTTGCGGTGTCACACCGACGGAACCGAACGGCTGCGGATTCGAATTCGCACACGGTGAGAACTTCGATAATCCGATTATCGTATTTTAGTTCTTCGAAACGGGAAACGGATCGCTGTAAAATTTTATTTTCTGCTGCGTGAGCGATCCGGAGAAACTGAGAAAAACCAACAATCCTCCCCACGACGGATATCCTCGAGTTCGTCGTTCTTCGCAGCCCACGAAGCCTCCGCCGGTCGCCGCAATGATTGCCGCAGCGCGCGGACGATTTCCCGTCGAACGGGATTCGGAGAAGTGGCGGAGCAGATCTGGATCTGCCTGGGCGTCAGAGAAAGACAGAAACTGAGGAGGGCCGGCTAGGGTTAGCAGCAGCTTGGCCTGTTCAGCCCGTTCGCTATGTTTTATACTAACCGCGCGGTTTTTCATAAAAACTCCCGGTTTGTATAAAACCCACTTATTTATCCATCGCCTTGAGAATCATTTGCGTGTGACCCTCTAGGCCCAAGTACCAGTCCAGTTAATTGCCCAACAAGCCCAGTGACTCCTCACTGGCTTTATTAATTAATTAATAACCCTTTATTAATCAATTAATCAATCGAATTGATGTCGCACATCGAATTCGACCGGGCATCCGATCACGTTGGGTGCCAAGCAACACCGCGTGAACCCGGAAGGTATTTGGGGTTAAGTAACCCACTCTTGGAACCTTTCCGTCGATAGTTACCGCGTGGATATAATCCTTCATTCGTACAATGCTCTCGAGTCAACTCAGGGTATGGCGAGCTGTCAAACCCTAACCGGTCGACTCACTTGGATTGGATGCCGCTGATGAATATCAGAAAACTCCTTTCCCGATATTATCGTCCGTCCTGGCCAGGGACTTCCGCGCATCCTTCCTAGAGCATTCTCTCTCTAAGTACCGAGAGCGAATGATTCCTTATTGACACACAATTCCCTTTGACGGTATTCCGTTGTACCCAATCCTTGGCGTATTAGAATCCCATAGCTAGAGATTCGTAGACCAAGGTCAAAGTACAGAAGTCCACCGCCAAGGTGTCCTTGGTGTCTCAGGTCCGAGGACCATCCACGCAACCGCGACAATAGAATCAAGCTGGTTGACAGTGAGGTACAATACCATCCAGCGATTCAGTCGGATCAGTTCAGTAAACTCATTCTCCAATGAGCACCTACAGATTCACCTTAGTGTCTCCACACAAGTGACTTATGAGACCAGTCACCCTCATCATATGAGCAGGAGTAATCTGTACTAGTCTAACCGGATATCCGATGTCCTTCTCAGATATCCTCTGTGTAACGACCCGCCATCCTATGACCGGAGACCCGGTCACTAAATGGATGTCGGCCCATTAACTGCGGGTTCACACCCGGATCTCACACAACACGTCTGGAGGAGTAAGTGCTAAACAAGGCTAAATATAACAATCACACGGACTACAAGGTAAGCAAGTGCGCAGGAAGGAAAATAACAATGTCCGTATACAGTCCAACAATAATTACATGTCCAACAATTAAATAAGTACAGGCAGAAGGAAGTACAACAACATCGGGGCATACCCCGGAACTAAGACAGTTGCTGGTCCGCACACCAAGAAGACACCACGCTACCGCTCGCCTCGAGGTCCACACCTGAAATGTGCTCAGTAGGGATCATCCGATCCCCTGCCTCCCACTCACACACCCACAAGTGTAACAACAGGAATATATGGCAATTAAGTAAAGCAGTAAACACAGTACCCAACTCTGATATAAAACGTACGATAAGCAGTGCAGCAAGAACCATTCTAAGCAACCTGAAGAACCCAACACAGAGTCACGACTCACAGTCAAAGTCCACGAAGCGACTGAACCACACTGTCGACCGCAGTCAAACGTCGCCTCCCAACACTACCACCACTACTCACGCCTGTCCACCCCTACAGTGTTCCGGGGCACTGTAGGGTGAGGAAGTGAGTCAAACTAGGACTAGCTGGAACCAGTGTACCGCCACTGCCAGTTACGTGTGCACACAAGCAGTCTAGACTACTGTCCTACCGTCCGGATTGCCTCCACGCTAGGCCTCAGCGCTTCAGGAGGGCCCTGGGGACCGGCGAACCCCCGTCAAGCCGAAGCTACAGGAACTACCCACAAACCCAAATCTCCCGGGCTGCGTCAGGCCAAAGGGCTAAGGGTACCACTCGTAACCTTGATCAAAGGTCACATCAGGCCCAGTGGCTAAAGGGTAAACCAACTCCAACGGTACCACCACTAGCTCCACAGCAAGAAACACGCCGGAAACTGCCACGACAAACACGCCGGTGTGCTATCCCGACGGGCCGGAGTAGCCGGAGTAGCCGATGTGCTATCCGAGGGGTCGCTGTTTTACCTTTGGCTGAGGACAAACAGCGACCCCTCGGATAGCACACCGGCTACTCCGGCCCGTCGGGATCAAGGCGATCCTGCTTCCCTCAGCCAAAGGTAAAACACAACATGTACCACTTCTCCCACCGGTACGGCACAATGCCTCACAGACACCATGACCCTGTCCCCATCGGTCCATGGTGACAAACGTAAACCACATTCATTCTGATTCCATATTCGCATAAGCACACGCACACACAACATGATTCCATTCACACAGGAGTCCTCAGTCTCAGTATACAACGTAAAGCATGCATTAGAAATCGTCCCACAGTGAAACACATGATAAAACCAGGTTTACTCATCTCTGTCTTGAATCGCGTCGACCAAGGTCGACGCCATTCAAGTCCCTCAGACAGGTTCATTTAACAGTCAGATAATTTCCTGAAACGCGTCGTCATAGGGAGTCGCCTATCTAAAACGCGTCCAGGTCCACAGACGCCATTTACACATAAATTCCAGATTTACAGACCCTCACTCGGGGTGATTTTCCTGTCTAAATGGCGTCATGATGGCCCGACGCCCTTCTGAAAGGCGTCGTCCATCCATGACGTCATTTAGCGCCAGAACCCCTAACACGGGAAACCTCAAACAGGGAGGTTTCTGCCCTAAAAGGCGTTGTACTACCCTGACGTCCTTTGAAAAGGCGTCGACCAGGCACGACACCGTTTAGCGCCAGAAACCAGGTTTCCTGGTTCAACCCGAGGGTTTCTCCTTAAACCCCAAACACCCCGAAAAGCCCCAAAACAAGGAGGGGAGGAAGAAGAATTCATCTATCACAGGCATACTACGAAACCACGATCACAAGCACAACCATTCCCATAAGGAAAACCCCCTAAACATGCTCAATCTAGCCCAAACACATCATGTCACGCCAAGGAACACACGAGCAAACGCATGCAAGGTTCGTCCCCCTACCGGTTCTTGAACTCCTCCAAGCTCCTCGCCGCCGACCCGTCGCACCGCAGACCGCCGCCGGTACCCTCGAGGACGCCGCCACTCCGCCGGGACGTCGGCCACCGTCCGGAGAAGGGAACGCCGCGAAGGAGGTGGTGGAGGTAGAGGTGAGAGGTAGGGAGGCTATGGAGTGATTGGAAGAGGAAGAAGAGGAAGGGAAGGGGAAGAAGAGAGTCGAAGAGGGCGGAGAGGGTGAGGAGAGAGAGAGTGAAGGCAAGAATGAGGGAAAGAAGGAGAGGCTCGCGGAGTCAATCAGAATCTCGCTAAAACGCGTCGATCGAGGCAGACGCCTATCAGTCTGACAGGACGGCCGTACTGACAGCGGTCTGAAACGCGTCGCCCACCGTGGACGCCGTTCAGACGACAGGACAGGCCGTACTGACAACGCTCTGGCGCCGCACCATGACATCGCAGAGGCCACAGTCTGAATCGCGTCGGGCAACCTGGACGCCGTTCAGACGATGTGACCGGGGCCGTACTCTCGCGGCCCGAAACCCGCCCACGTGGCGCAACAACCAACAGACCTAAATGGCGTCTACACACCCTGACGCCTTTTGAAAGGCGTCGAGCAGTGCTGACGCCATTCAGTCAGAAATCTCAAGACCCTCCTCAGGGTCCAAACCAGGGGATCCGGCCCGAACCTGACCCGAATACTGAACCCGAAACCTCAGTCCTTACACTCTGACTAGGAACGATTAATAATATGTCTGTTTAAGTGATCAGTCTCATTAGTATGATCTCATCATAATCTGATCTCATCATAATCTGATCACCATAGCACATATTCACGGACTTCATTATGAAACGATAATTAACGTGATTTACACATAATGAATATTATGCCATTTTATTAATAATGAACGAGATTTACATTGTTAGATTGGCTTGTAGGCCACCTAAACTAACAGTAAGGACGACCACGGCGGTTCCGGCGGCGGCGTGGGACGAGTCGGGTGGACGGCTTGAAGCTTGGAGGAGTTCAAGTAACCGGTAGGGTGACGAATCCCATAGTATTCTATGTTCAAACCATGATTCTCCCTCTTGAAGCATGTTTTAGATCTATGGTTTTGGGGGTAGAACAAGCATGTTTAGGAGCTCTTCTTGTTGAAATGGGGGATTTCTATGAATATGGATTCATGATGTTTGGGTTTGCCTCTCTTTCTCCTCCGTTTCGGGTGATTTTGGGGTTTTTGGGGATGAAAAAGGGAGCCCTCGGGCTCATGACAGATCTGGTTCCTGGGGTTGAAAGACGTCGTGCATGGACGACGCCTTTTTGAAGGGCGTCGGGTCGTCATGAAGCCTTTTAGACAGGAACTGCTTTACTAAGGTTCTGTCGGTTCAGTGATTCTGGGACTAAAAGACGTCATGGGTGGGCGACGCGATTCGTAAAAGCGTCGGGTAACCATGACGCCTTTTTAGGCAGAAATCCTCTGATTAATGTTTTCTGCAAATCCTGGATTTATGTGCTGAATGGCGTATGAGGATGTTGACGCCTTTAAAAAGGCGACCGCTGGTGTCGACGCCTTTTAGGCCAGATTATGAGGCCGGTGTTTTATGAACCAGTACAGGGAGCTTGAATGGCGTCGGCCTTGGGCGACGCGATTCAAGACATAACTACACTAATTCATGCCAGTAAAATGTGTTCATACTGCTAGATGGTTGGTTAATGCATGCTTTAGTGCACTCGATAATGATGGATTCTTCATGACCGGCTGGCACTGCGTTGTGTGTCGTGCGATCGCGGGCTTTTCACGTGACCGGATCGTACTGTGCCGGGTTTTGTGTTACTGTGGACCTGGAGTGACAGTTGTACCGCTTTATCACCCTGTGCTGGTGTGGGTGGAGCACAGCGCCGGTGGGGGCGTGGGCGGGGTGACGCCTAGTGAGAGAGGGTCACCTGGTGAACCCCGGGGTCAGCTAGTACCGGTGTGGGTGTGGTACTTTCGGAGTGTCACTCATGCTGAGGGAAGGAGTAACCACTTGAGCCAGTTGGGCCGGAGTAGCTAGAGTGCTATCCGAGGGGTTACTGCTTGGTCTCAACGGGTCGATGTTTTCCCCACTGTTGTTTGTGTGGTTGGCGTGTTCTATCGAGACGGCGGTTGTGGGTTCCCTAGTCGTCTGGTTTAGAATTATGCATGTTTAATACATTTCGATTGCATGTGATTCGCATTGAGATCTAGGAATAGTAATTACCACTGTGCTTGTTACTTTATCGTCAGCTGTATTCTTCACCTGTGGGTGTGTGCGTGGGCAGTGGGGATCGAATGATCCCTACTGAGTCTTGTCTTTGAGACTCATCCCTGCGGTTTTCAGGTGAGGACTCCCGGCAGACCTAGCGAGGAGTGTGCGGCTTTGTGTTGAGCGCCGACGACTGTTGTTCCGGGGTATGCCCCGATGTAGTTGTTATTTTATTTCTGGCCTGTATGTTTAATTAATTCTCTTTTGTTGGAGTATGTAATTATTTGATGTATCGAGTCGCATTGTAATAACTTTTAATTTCTGCATTTTCCTTTCAATTCAATGCGATGTGAATGTTTAGCTTAGTTTATCATTTATTTCCCAGACTTACTTAGATCCTGGTTTGGTTTCAAATTAATGATTCGGTACCCATTTAGTAATCGGATCCCCGATTATAGGGTGGCGGGTCGTTACACCTCCAATGTACTTCACCTGGTCCCGAAAATCACCGTGATTGAACCTGCACTCGGCCACTTATGAGAGGTTTCCCCAACCGGGACAAGAGTAGGCTGAGATCCTTCCTTTGGTGGGAGCTATTGTTGTTGTGATGGAGATTGCTGTTGAGTCCGAGGCTGGTGCCGGTGCCGCTGTTGTTGCTCTCTATTTTACTGAGATAGATGTCCCTCTTAGATGAGGCGCTCTATCTCTTATTGGAGATGGTGACACTCATCCGTGGAGTGGCCCTTCTCATGGTGATATTCACAGTACTCCGGAGAGCCTAGATGCCGAGGATTTGTCTTCATTCGCTGCGACTGCCGGAGCATTCATTTGACTTCCATTAGGATCCTCGAAGGCGGAGCTGGTAGGGGCAGATGATGCGGGTGCTGAGACCGGCGCCTCTCTCGGCTTTGTTCTTTTTCCCTTCGGAACCTCTTCCGAGACGAGCCGAAGTCGTCCAGTCGCCGTTGTTCGATTAGGAAAGTTGTTGTCAGGGTAGCTCGGTCATCTTCTTTTCTTTGGCCATCATCAAGACTTCCCGGTTAATATGTTTGTGAGTACGTACTACCAGGTCTTGGAATGTCGGGGGGCGCCTCTTCCCAAAAGAGTTGAGTAATGCCATGTCAGTACAACCATTAATGACTGCCGACACAGCAATGGAGCTATCAAGGTTGGGGATCTGTGCGGCCTCTATAAGGAATCTGACAAAGTAATCCCAAAGGATCTCACTTTGTTCTTGATGAATGGCTAGTAGGCTGGCAGAGATTTTGTATTGATGAGTGGCATCATAGAATTGGTCAATAAATATCTAACCAAGCTGAACTAGGGAATGAATTAAACCAGAAGCCAAAGTCTCGAACTATGTGGATGCAATCTTTTCAAGCGTGAAGGGGGAATAGTCGACACCGGACAACCTCGGGTACCCCTCGGATCGAGAGGTACGAGTTAAAATGTTAAAAGTGGTTAACCGGGTCAGACATCCCATCTTACTGCGGTCCTTTTAATAGCTTTACATTTGGTGGGACATGGGCTATCAGGATCTCTAGAAAAAAAGGTGATTCTTCTAAGATGGTACTAGCCAGAGGTGCCCCGTAGGCCGAGTGACCATCTATTGCATCTTATTTCTTATCTCGGATAGCCTCCGATCAAGCTCCAGAGTCAACATCACAGCCACAACAGAATGCCCATCAGTCCCAGTTGGATGGGTATCAGACAAGTCATTTTTAGGTTCAGTTGTGGGCATCCACTGATGTAGCCCTCTGTGGCTAGTGCGTGGAGCTTGAGTCTGAGGCCCGGTGTAGTGATCACCCTAGGCTGAGGTTCCCTTGGGTGGGTATCCCCGAGAGTGACCTGCTTGGGCCGCCGAGAACTGGCCCTGTGAAAATAAGGATGGCTGCTGGGGTGGTAGCGGCCTCGCCAGCGGGTTCAGTAACCCCATGTGTTGGGTAATGGCAAACACCATCTTACATAGAGGAGCGAGAGAAGTGAAAGTGGCAGCCCAATAAGACACCTGTTGGGAGAGCTCCTCCACCCTGTCGTCTCGGGACACAGCAGGATCCTGCCTCGCTGGGAGCAATGAACCTTGCAATAGGGTCGAGCCTAAAGCAGAAGGTGCACCTTTAGTCTGGCCGAGAGACAAGGTAGGCATAACCCTTGGCTCGGGTTCCTCCTGCCTAGACCGTCCCCTCATCACGGGTTCACAATGAGCCATGACTACTTCGTTTCCATAGATGGCACCAAATGATGCAATCGAGGCATTCACAGATCGGTTGCGTGTCACAGATGAAGGATCCGAGACCGAGGAGGAGGATCTAGACAAGAGTTGGTCTACCTACAAGACGAAGCAGTGGGTCAGCAAGGGAACCCAGGTATGGTCTCGGGGGAGTCCCCTTTGACGGTCAAGTCAGTAAGCGGATCTTAAAGAGGATAAGGATAAGGAATATTAGGTAATAGATGTCACATGTCACATTCCTTTTTTGACGTAAGCAGTATCCTATTTATAGGGCATAGGTGAGAACCCTTTTTATGGCAGACGATATAGGACTATTCCTATGTATATGGTAGGTACCTTCAAACAACTTGTTGCCTCCCTTTGCTAATGGGCCGAAGGCCCATTGCCCACTCTTATCTGGTAACGGGTAGAACTCACCTCTCGGCCCAGCTATAGGCCCAACTCTGACCTACCCCATTAGGTCGTGTTGATGGTCGCTTCCTTGGAAGTTCAAGTTGGAGATTAGGTGGCACCTGAAGTACTTCAACAACCTCACTGTCGTGAACATATGCACTTCCCTCTCTTTTTGTTCTTACTTTGCTTCTCCTCTCCTGTGGATTTTTACTTCAGACCTGAAAGAGGGTTGTTTCTGCTTTGCAGTTTAAAGCATTGCATTGAAGGGTTTCTAGGTTTTTTTTGGTTCCCTAAATTGATTTTATTTTTCTATTTTCAGATCTATTTGTGTTCTTCTTCTTCGTGCACATTTGGATTTCCCTCTTCTCATTCACCATGGATTGATGTCCTCTGCTCATTTACTTTTCTATGATTTCATTGGACTCTGTTCATCTAGGAAGTGTAAAAATTTCTCATGTTTCGTTGTTTCCTTAGCTATTCCACTCATGGCATTTCATATCCTCCCTCTCTCTCTCTATATATATATATGTGTGTGTATATATAGTGTCATGGAAAAATTAGACATCCTCCTAAGGGTATCTCGTCACACGTGAGTTAAGATTTAACTCAAGTCTCGTTGAGTTAAGCAACGAATAGTTAATGATGGGGATATAAGAATAGGAACTCAAAGATTTTGAAGGCACTAGGACAGTTTCTTTAAAAGCAGGGGTATAGCAACTATTTGTGAGGATTTGAGGGATATAAGGTAATTTTACCAATTTTCTATCTTTAATATGTATAAATATTTTATATATGTCGCTGAAAGGACATATTTGATAGTTATGTTACTTTGTAAGAGTATATGATATAATATGTAAGCATGCATGAATTTTTGAAATTTAACATATAAGAATAGTTAATACTAAATTGATCGTAAAATAGTTTGTATAGCATATAAGATAATATATAATGACATATATGTTTCTCAGCAGATGTAATAATAATGTGATCGATATAGAAAAGTGATACTTGGTAATGTACTGAATCAAGAACACGTGGGTGCAAATTCTATTGTTTTAGAAAAGAGATTTTTACCTTTTAGTCTATATAATCTTCCAATATTCTACATAACCTCTTGCAATCTTTATATTTCTTATTAATCCCCACAATCATTTAAAATGCCCCTAAAAGGTCCCTCCACCCTTCCTAAAAGTTCCTCTTCAGGGACATTTTAAGGATGGTTCAAAGATTGTGGGAGGGGGAGTTTTAAGGAAATATGAAGGTTGTAGGTGCTTATAAGTAATATTAGAAGATTTTTGAGATTAAAAAGTAGAAATCTCAAAAAATAAATATTTTTTTAGTTGATCTAACTGTCAAATTTAGGATAAAAAACTCCATGTATCTTGCATATTTAACTTTGATTTCATAAAGTCACAGGTAAATGGTTTTTGTGTCTTTATTGTCTATTTTCATCTTTGAAACAATTATTAAATAGAATAAACTATTTCCAAGAAAGAATAAGTTTCTTGGTGCCAAAATTAAAAATACAAAATTATTTTTAAATATGAATATTTATAGGGAGAAAAAAATAAAAAAAACCCTAAAAAAATAAAATAGGTGGGTCAGCCCACCCATGAAGGTGCATGGGGCAATCCTATGACCTGGGGCATTCGATCATGGCCCTCGGCGTAGTGGTGGAGCCAGACAAAGTTCTTTGGAAGGGGAGGAGAGGGCGAATGAAGTGTGTCGACGTTGAAAGTAAAAACATTTATCGAAAATAAAATTATTAGTAAGGTATCTTTTCTATGATATTTGAGTCGAAAATCAGAAGATGAGTACTGTGAGATAAAGAAGCTAACTATAAAAAATACAGAAAGAAAATTTAAATAACCATCAATTAACAGAGAATAAGATCATAGTAATTAAGTAAATAAACATGAGAAAAAAAATTCCAAAGTCATCAAGAGATTATCTTCGTAGATTTTCAAAGCTGAAGTTAAGAAGAAGGGTATCGGACAACCTTGTTAGATATAGGGTAATTAAAGAAGAATAACAGAAAGACAGCTCAGATGGACTTTAGTTCATAGAAAATAATAATAACTAAATAAAAAATGAGAAAAAGCCTTAACATTATTAGGAAATTACCTTTGGTAATTTACTAGAGCTGAAAATCCAAAGACAAGTATTGAGCAACCCCTGCCAAGCAGAAACTGATAATTAATGTAATTAAAATATTTTTAAAAAAAGTAAGAACAAAAATAAATGACAAATTTTGTGCAGAATACACAGTCACATAATTTTATTTTTTTGTCAAGAGTATTCGTAGAACCTCTATTATATTTCTTCTTAAATAGGAATTTTTTTTTTTGCACTGGTACAATTGTTCTGCCTTCTTTAGACGAACATCGCGAAGGTTCGCTTTAACATATGTCCCACGAATTTGTAAAACAGAATTGCTCTTCTTGCATAACCGTAGAAGGCGAGATTTGAACTCATAACCTCCTTTGTATAAGAAAAATGTAGTACTATTGAATATAAACTCTTTGGTCACAGCGGTACGACTGAAACAATGAATTTTTGAATGAGAAATTACAGTTTAGACTACACAAGACTTAGAGCGTGTTTGAGAAAACTTCTATTTAAGAGCGCTTTTGACTTCTAATTTTCACACAAAATGAGTTGAAGGAGAGAGATTATAATTTATCTTAGTTTGTTACAAAAGTCAACTCTTTCATAATAATTTCATTTTTTTCTCCAATCTTAAAAGTTCCACCTTCTAATTTTTAGTTGAAAGCAAAAATATAAGTAAAATGCTACATAAATAACTTCCAAAATTCAATGACTTTCACAAAAAATAATTAAATAAAAATATAAAAATGCTTTCAAATGAAAATTGCATCAAACACACCTTAAAGTGCCAAAACAAAGAGTGCATTAATCTATTTAGGGCCTTGGCCACATGTGTCCATTAATTTTGTAATAGCAGCTGACAGATTAATTCTTATTTCCCCGTGAAAGGCAAGGATCTTTCAGCAAATACAACATTACTGTTCCTAAAAATGTAGGGACGAGCCATGCCCCCTTGCTGCTGCTCGGTGTAATCCGACAATGTGAACTTTTTATTTTTTCTGTGAATTCTTCGCTGGCGGATGTGGGTAGCATCTGAAAAATTGATATCCGGTGCCACTTAAGATAAGAAGGGCAGCAGATGTAACGGCGCATACAAACTCTAAATCTGTGGTTCCTCTCGAAATTCTCGAGAACCAAGAGGATCTTTGTGAACCTTTTTTTATTTTAATATTTTATTCATTTTAAAATATGATATTTATTTTTAATTTGATTTTAAAAGTTGCAATGTTCTAGATCCTTGTTGACTAGTCCTTTGTCATTATTTAAATCACATATTTTAGCGTTAACATATAATAAAAATGTTAGAAATCAGTAATACTTTAGTGGTCAAAATGAAGTCCTAAGAAACAATCACTCATATGTACAACAGATTCACAAACATCAAAAATAGTTGATGGTCTTAAGCAAAGAGTATAGCAGTGAAGATTTGGTCAGAAAAATCTTGAGATTTCTTCAATGACCTTAGTGGCATGAGCATTGATAAGTTCATTGGGTCTCTTATGGCTTATGAGATAAATATGGAGATGCTTGGGAAGAGTAACTCTAGGAAGAAAGTATCAAGTGCTCTTAAATCCAGTCAGCCCAGCTCAGATAAAGACTCCTCAGGAGAGGAGAGTGATGCTGACAGTGAGAAGGAAGTCTTCTTGTCCAAAGGCACATATAGTTCTTCAGAAGAAGATGCAGGATACTTCGGGCCAGAGATACTACAAGAAGAAGGATATACCTTTAAATAGGAAGAACCTACCTATTATGGATGCAAATAGTCTGAACACATGAAGGTAGAATGCCCCCAACTCAAGCAGAAGGAACATAAGAAGGAGGTCGTAAGAAGTTCAAGAAGAACTTTAAGAAGAAGGCAATGGCTGCTACATGGGATAATGAAGAAAAGTCTTCATGTTCCTCGAGTTCAGAAGAAGAAGAAAAAGTAGTTAACCTGGTGCTCATGGCCAACAACAATTCTCAAAAACAGGATTAGGTAAAATCCGACACAACTTTTGAATCTTGTTCATATTATAATAAGAAGCTTGAACACAAGAAGGAGTTTGTAAGAAGTTCAAGAAGAACTTTAAGAAGAAGGCAATGGCTGCTACATGGGACAATGAAGAAAACTCTTCATGTTCCTCGAGTTCAGAAGAAGAAGAAAAATTAGTAGTAAACCTGGTGCTCATGGCCAACAACAATTCTCAAAAAGAGGATTAGGTAAAATCCGACACAACTTTTAAATCTTGTTCAGATTCTAATAAGACAATTCTAAAAGAGGATTAGTCTTCGATTCATCCTTGGGAATCCGATATGTAATTTCTGAAGCTTGTTCAACCTATTTCCACTACTTTGTCATTAGGCTACTTATCACTGCCTTCCGACTTAAAGCATGGGCTACAACATTAGTCTTACTTGAGTGGTAAGTAAGTTGAAAATCATAATCCTTTAGATATTCTAACTATCTTTTCTGCTTTAAGTTTAGATCTCGTTGTCAATATAAATACCTCAAACTCTTATGATCGATGAACACTTCAAACCTTTCTCCATGCGGATAGTGCCTCCAAATCTTTAAGGCAAAAAAAAACTACTGCAAATTCTAGATCACGAGTAAGATAATTTTATTCATGAATTTTCAATTGACGAGAAGCATAAGCTACCACTCTTCCATTCTGCATCAATATTTCTCCCAAGCCAATTCCAGATGCATCAGTATACATTACAAATCCCCTTGATCTTGATGGCAATACTAACATCGGTGCTAAAGTCAAATGGGCCTTCAATTCCTAAAAACTATGTTTAATGTCACTCCCTTCCGAGTCAACTTGCTTAAGGGTGCTGCAATGGAAGAAAAATCTTTGAATGAATCTTCTCTAATATCCTGCCAATCCTAAGAAATTGCGAATTTCTGTTACTGTCTTCGGCCTTTCTCATTTTAACGTGGCTTCTACCTTAGCCGGGTCAACTGCTATACCATCTTGGGAAATTACATGTCTAAGAAATTGAATTTCTCTCAATCAAAATTCACACTTAGAGAATTTGGCATAAAGTTTGCTTTCTCTCAAAGTCTACAGAACAATTCTTAAATGGTGAGCATGCTCTTCTTTATTAGAAGAATATATCAAAATATCATTAATAAAGACTATCACAAATTGATCTAAGGACTAAATACTCTATTCATCATATCTATAAATGTTGCAGGTGCATTCATCAACCCAAATGACATTACTAAAAACTCATAGTGACCATATCAAATTCTGAATGCAGTCTTGTGTACATCTTCCTTTTGAATTCTCAATTGATAGTAACCAAATCTTAAGTCAATCTTGGAGAAAATTGAAGCTGACTGAAGTTGATTAAATAAATCATCAATATTCGACAATGGAAACTTATTCTTTATAGTGATATGATTGAACAACCTATAATCAATACACGATCTTAAAGAACTATCTTTCTTCTTTACAAATAACACTAGAGCTCCCCATGGCGATACACTAGGCTAAATAGAATTATAGACTAACAAATCCTGTAATTGTGTCTTAAGTTCTTTTAGTTCTACCGAGGCCATCCTGTAAGGAACCTTAGAAATAGGTGTCGATCTAGGTATCAAATCAATATGAAACTCTACTTCACAATGTGGAGGTATGCCAAGAAGGTCATTAAGAAACACGTCAACAAACTCCCGAACTACTGCCACATCTTGAATTTTAAGATTCTCCAAATTCATAGAAGATATTGAAGTTCCAACTATTAAAGCAAGATAATCAACACAACCTTTTTGTACTAACTTCCTAGTCAGAAGAGCATAAATAAGAGGACATCTAGGCGAGTCAGTTATACCTCTAAATGTAAATGAAGCCTCTCCTTACTTGCTAAAGGTAACCTTCTTTTCTGCACAATCAACATGAGCCTTGTATTTTTTTAGGAAGTCCATTCCTATAATGAGATCAAAATCATAGAGACCTAAAAGATATAGCTTTGCCTCTAGGACATGACCTCCAATCTCAATGGGAACATTATCTAAATATCGAGAAGATAATAACACATCTCTTCAAGGGGTGCCAATCACCAACTTAGAATATTTACGAGTAGCAAGCATACTAAGGTTATCAACAAATTCTTCATAATTGAAACAATGAGATGCACCAGAGTCAATCAACACATAAGTTGCATATCCAAGTATAAAAAGTGTACCTTCAACCACCTCATTCGATGATTGAGCATCTATTTTAGTGAGAGCAAACACCTTCCCTTGAATCTTTGGCTTCTTATTCGTCCCGATTGTTCACTATCGCCTCTTCCACTATCATTTGTACGAGGACAATCCCTTGCGATGTGACCTTTCTGACCACAATTGAAACTCTATCCAGTGACTAGATAATAGTCTTGAGTTGCATGAGCAAGCCACATCTTCCACAGCTTTGAGTCACACTGTGTTCTGGTTGAGCTTTCTGATTTGGTTGAGATGAACTCTGACTACCACTACCTTTCTGAAATCCTCTTTTGAAACCATCTCTAAACAATCCTTTCATCTTACTACCCAAGGAAGAAGAAATTATAGATGATTTGGCAGGGGTTGCTGTAAATGACTTGCCCTTACCATATGTCGTCCCTCTCTGCCTTTGCTCCCTTAAGAATTGTTCACGTTTTGCTTCTATTGCACTTGCTATGTATGCTACTGCTACTACCATCTTGCATTTAGTGGGAACTACCTTCTCCCTTAGGTTACTCTTAAGTCCTGACACAAACTTCTGTGTTCTTTTCTTCACATCTCCAGTGGTATGGGGTACAAACCTATGCAACTTATTGAACTTTCTTTCATACTCTTGCATAGTCATAGAACCTTGAACTAACTCCATAAATTCTAGCTCATTTCGTTCCTATATATATAGAGGGTAATATTGCTCATTCAATAATTCCAAAAACTGATTCCACCCAATCTCCCTCAAGGACCTCTCAATAAAATTATTCCTCTTTAGTGTATGCCGCTAAGCATCAGCACTCTCCTTGAGTTGGTAAGTAGCCAACACTACTTTCTCTTTCTTCGGACACTCCACTAACTCAAACATCTTTTTCATTTCTTGAATCCAGTGTCCAACTTCTTTAGTTTATTAGTTACCCTTGAAAATCGGTGGACGAAGTGCAATAAACCTGTGAAATGCAAGAAATCGTAAAAAGAAGCCGAGGAGAGAAGCCGAGCTACACCTTTAGGTAGGCGTACGGATCAAAAGAGGTAGGAGTAACTCTCGACTAATGTGGTTTGGCGATGACTACTACCTTTGACACCTCCATCATACCTCTACTGGTAATGGGTCATGGAATCCCACATAACTTGTATGAACTATTTCATTCCAAGACGAGAATTCTCTTCACTATTAGGCACATTCCTAAGACGAGGACTAGGTGATGTAGTCTGAAAATAATCACATTCACGAAACAACATCAATGTAATTCAATAAGTTAGCATGCCCAGACGGCTGGTGCAAAATAGGGCTATGTAAACTAAATCATGTACTCAATGGCCCGTCAATATGTACTTCACTCTAGCCTTTCACATTAACGCAAATCATATTCAACCATGGTATAGGCTCTGGTACTAACATTGTAACACCCCATTCCAAATGAAATCGAACCACTTCGGATTGGCTCACTTGACTTGGCGTGTTACCAAGTTGAAACCCGTCATTAGTCAAACAATGGATTAGGAATGATAAGCTAGAACTAGAAAGTACATAATTTAATACACACTGGAACAATAAAGTCTCAAACGCAAAGCCATAAGTACATATCCAGAGCAATAAAGAAAACAAAGTTCAAGTCTGATTAATACATAGCCTCAAAGTTCCACACAAGAAGGAAAAGATTATTACCCATCCACCCACCGGCGAAAAACTCAAACAACGGCCCCATAACTCAATCAAGGCTCCAACTCCTTAAGACTCCTTCTGCTGTAGGTCAGAACCTGAAAGCATAGCAAGCTGAGTCCCTCACAATGAGAACTCAGTAGAGATCACGTGCCATGAAGGACAATGAAATCTCTACTGTACCGAAACAGTCACAATATGATTCATTCATAAAAAATTCAAGCATTGCTAGGATTCAATAATTCGATTCAATTGCTTCATGAAATCATGATTCAAATTCAAGAATTAATCATCATGGATTGCTTGTCATTTTCAATCATATGCCATGCTAGCATTTTCTATAGTTCGTATCAAATCAAATCATCATCTTCATTATACCATTCATCTATTTATTAGAATGACATGGATTAACAATTCACTAGCCATCAATCATATTCTATTTCTTGGATTTGGCAATCTCGTAGGATTCCTTGTCCGTTCAATGCCGCTTAACCCTTCAAGGATCTCCAAACGTCCTAGAAGGTGTGGCAAAGAACTAGGCCGTTTGAGGGACGCAACATACTACCACGTAGCCCAAAGCCTTCAGTCGAGGTGCACACACAAGTGGTTCAATCACCTATCATTGCCTTTGTCAAAAATCTATAATCATAAGAGTGTCGGGTCTTAGACATCTAGATCTCATCATATGGCAAACCGGGCTCTGACCTAACTCCATCATATGGCTAAAAACCCCACTCCCTCCCTATGGAGTGCATCACATGGGCAGTTGCACGCTAGTGAAGTTAGTCACTTAATTCTATAAGGAACATAAATCAATTTAACATAAATTTCCACAATTAAATATTCATGATCGAAGAAAAGCATAACCATGCAAGAATGAAATGTCATTAATTTTAATCGTGTCCATAAGGATCCATAAACAAGAGCTAATCGATAATGCACAATAGTACAGGGTCATACAATCATCCCTTCTTAAATCATCTAGAGGCCAAATGATCGACCGACCGATCAAAACGGTCGACCTTTTTGTTTCAAAGAAACCAAACATAAACCAGTTCCAAATCGATCAACCATTTCTTTTGAATTGATCGACCATTTGGTTTCAGGGAAACCAAACAGAAACAATGCCAATTTCAGTTGACCATTTCTGTCATTTTCTACTAAAAACCCAGAATTGAAAAAGGTTTTCTAAGAATTCAAGTCTTCAATCTTCACCATTCTCACCACACATGAAGAACTTAAAAATCCTTCGTAGGTATTAAAGAACAGTGTAATAACTACATCATACATGAAAATCAAATTAAAGAAAGTACCAATTAGGTCGTAATAATTCAATATAACCTCGCCGTCCATTTTTGGACAAATTTTACGTATTCACAAGAATGAAATGGATCTCCCACGAATCAAATCCAAAAAATGCAAAATTTAAACCACAACATTAAAACACTTAGCTCTTCCAAAACCTATGACATGCATGACAAATCACTCACTATAAAGACTATAGAAATTATAACAACTTAGAGAATCTTTTATTCCTAGAATATCAATCTTTTATTCCCAGAATATCCTCTTCACACGATGAAAACTAAAATGTTTACCATCTAAATCACAATCTTTTGCAATGAATAAGAGTCCTATGGGAAGAATCATTATGAAGAAAATTATTTACACACATGTAAAATAATTAGAGCTAAAAACTCAACATACATACAAGATCTCAATGAAGAACATAACATGGCATCGCCTACCTTCAAATGGAATTTCCACTAACCCAAATGAGTTTCTAAGAACCAACCTAACTTGTAAATGAGAAGAAGAAGAGAAATATTAAGCTTTTTTCACTAGAATCCTTCATAAAGAAGATAATTCTTCTCAATAAATTCCAAGAGGAGGTAGAACTAAGGCTTCCAAGCTACCAAGATCATTGAAAGAACCCCTCCAAGCACAAGATCTCCCACATGCAACAAGAGATTACTACCAAAACTATAAGAGATAGTGGGATGAAGAGAGAGAATAGCATGGAGAGGGATGGGAGTGCTGGGTTCGGATTCTCTCACCTCCCTCTATAAATACCATGGCCAAATAACAATTAGCCCCTCAAACCTTTTAAAAATTACCCTTATATCCTTATATAACCATTGGGCCATCTAAAAAATCTCTATATAAGACCCAATAGCTCTAAAATATGCTCTAAATCTAATCCACTAAGTCAAGCCAATTCTAAATGATTTAAAATGCAACTAAAAGATAATTAACCATTACTCTTAAATTAAATGATTTAAATTAATATTAAACTCGGTTAACTCGATAATTCAATTCGGTAATCATGAATCGAAAAGTCGAGGTATTATAGCTTTGCTTAAGGAATTTGACTGATGCTCATATGGAGGTTATTTAGGATTAGTTTTATTATTTTCTTAGATTTGATGTAGTAGAAATTTGAGAGAGGATATGTACTTTTATATTTCTTTAGTGAGTTGAGAGATTTTATTTCCACTGCATATTTGATAATTTGAGGATCCTGGTTACGACAATATAATGGCATATTTAGATTTATTTAATGATGAATGGTATGTTTATTACTTAGTTATTTATCTCTCATCTTTCATTTGAGATTTATATATTATTTGATTCTATAGTTATGTAGCTTGAATTCGAAGTGAGTTTGAATGATTGAACTGGATCATAGGTATAATATCCTTACTCAGCTTCCTCTTATTTGTCAGCACTTGTACATCATTACAGACATGGGAAGCACATCCAATATCTAATACCTAACATGTAGAATTTATAAGAGACAACTGAATATCTATCAAATAGATACCTAAAGCTTTTCCAAGTTTTGTCTTTTCTTGAGCCTTTTCCTTGAAGTACTCCTTGAGTACCTCTTCTAGTATCCCTTCTAGTGGTAGTGGAAGTATTCACCCTTCTCTACTCCTTTACCTTAGTTCTTCTTGGTAGCTAGTTTTGGCTTGTTTTGCTTCTTTCCTTTGCCTTTCTTAAAGGCCTACACTGCCTTCCTCTTCTTCTTAGTCTTACCAACTATAAGGATAGTGAGCTTCTTCTTTTGAAAGTTGTCCTCTTTAGTCTTCAGTATATTAAGTAACTTTGGCATTGTAGCCTAAATTTTGTTTACGTTAAAATTAAATGTGAATTGAGAATATAGGTTCAGGAGTGACTGGGAACAAAGTCGGTGCACATCTCCTTGGGTAACTCAACCTCGAACATAACCAACCTTTCAATCTATTATATCATCTTTAGTACATGGGTCTGCATCGATGATCTCTTTGTCATCTGAGTCCTGAACAGGCTCTTAGATATCTTATATCTTTCAATTCTCCACTCCTCAAATAGCTCTTTCAAGTGGAGTAAGATGGATCATGCATCCGTCTTTGCATGTTGCCTCTGCAACTTGTTGCTCGTGGAGGTTAACATATAGTATTGGGTCATAGTGGAATCCTCCTTCCACTTCTCATAAGCAATCATATTCTCTTCAGGGGCATCTAATGCCAGTTTAGGCGGTTCATGATCCTTCAGGACATATGTAATTTTGCTCAAACCTAAGAATAATTTTTAGGTTCTTGAGCTAGTCAAAGTAATTAGGATCTGTCAATCTGTTAACATCCAGTATGCCACGAAGTGGGTTGTGCGAAAACATTTTTGTCTATAGGATAAATATGAATAAAGTAATTAGTAAATGTTCAATTATTAATGAAAAAATAGATATAGACTTTTATTAAGTTTAACTCTCACTATTTTTCGATGGACTGTACAATCTTTAGATGTACAGAATGGGAGATGCCGACAGTCTCCTAGTGGAGATCAGAATATCACTGACTCTTAATGTGACCTTGTGGATAATATAACAAATCACATTATAATAAGAAAGTAGCCAACTCTTGGCACTTGCAACTCTTGCAATATGTGATCATACTTCGGTCTCAGAACATTAGTGACCTTGTGAATAACACATTAAACTATTAATTTATGGTTTAAGCATTACCATCATTACTTAACAGACATATATTAGGATGCAAGCCTACGCTCTTTAGAATGTTGGAACTAGTCAGTTCCCACAAAGGTGGACCATGTTGGAGTTATGTATTTTTATTTTTAGAATTTCAAGTCTTTTCAAACTAGTCAAAGGTCACATGGGATAAGGACTCTTGGTCTTCTCACTTCCTCCACTTTAGTGGAAGAGGCATTACATGTAGGCGCAGTTGGAGAGAATATTTCATGATGGGAGAAATATTTCCTCCACCTTCTACTCCATGGGACTCCGCCCCTCCCTTTATAAGGTGAAGTAGGGTTCACATCTACCCTAATGCTTTTCTCAGTGTGTGCCACCCCATAGAAAGAGAGAGGAAACCTTGCTCCCTCTATACCTCCATCAAAAAAGATGATCCTTGCAGTGAGGAAGATCACATGACCCGGGCATATCTATCAACGAGGAGTTCTTCATTGACCAAAGACATCTGATGATGTCATTGCGTAAGAAATCTCGTTCCCTTCTCTAGATCCCCATTAGGTGCATGGATTGTGTAATTCTTGTTTCGATTGTGCATTAAATAATCCCCACAACTTTCTCACTATTGGTATTAGAATGTCAAGTTCGTTATTTTATTTGTCTCTTTCTCTTTTCCTTAAGGCCATATGGGCATTCCATTAAGGAAACTTGTCCCTATTATTTTATGTTTGTTGAAAAAAAAAATGCGGACGATGGGGGCTTGTTGTCCTAGCTAGGGATGTAAACGAGCCGAGTCAAGTCGAGTTTCACCTTGTTCAATGTTGATTCACTTAATTTTAATCGAGTTCGAGCTCGAGCTGAATATTTATGATGGTTGTTCAAACTTGGCTCATTTAGATATTAAACGAACTGGAGTTGAGTACCGAGTAGCTTGCGAGTCCATGAATCCATTATAGATTTTAACTCAAAATCTTTTAAATTTAAATTTATGAACTCAAGTCAAACCATGACGAATATTAATTTTTTTTTCATCCCTAGTTATTTGATAGAAAACATTATAAGGCATGAAACATCTTATTAATTAAGTTTATGCATGAATAGAATAACCCTACAAATACTTAAAATAAGTGTTAATGAGTAGTTATATGAGTTCTTAATGAATACTTAAACGAACCTGTTCACAAACATAATGGAGCTAAGCTCACCTATGTTCAAACTTGACTTGTTTAATGAGTCGAGCTCAAAAATTTGTTCAAACATATTTATTTAACTTAATAAATTAGTCGAGTCGAGCTATTCTCGCGTAGTCTTATGAGCTGAGTGTATTAGTTCATTTACACCCTTTGTCCTAGTGCCTGCCTAGTGCGCTTGGACGACACTGGGCCGTGCCTGCCTAGGTGCAAAGCTGGGCCATGCCCACCCATGAGATTGGGATGTGCCCTGTCCCAAGGGGAACTTCCCCTTTTATGGTTCCTTCTATTTTTTTCTCTAGGTTTTGTGTCCATTATGTGGCCGATTATCGCTGTCAGCTTTGGGGCAACCACTATTGTTTTTTGGATGGTGGCGGGTGGCAGCAATGCCACTGGTTCTCCTCCACTCTCTATTTTCTATTGTGTTAAGTTTAGGGTTTCTTCGAGAGGTCAATACTCTTGAAATCTCAAAAGTATTATGGTTAACCCATTCCACCAAAATAACTTGAACTTCAACTAAATGTGCCAAAAAGATTCCATAAATCTTGATAATATCAAAGGTACATATGAAAATTCTAGTGAATTTAATAGTATATATGCAAAATATTAGTGAGTGTAGGGGTACGTATGCAAAATCTTTAAGGTCAATTTAATGACATTTTGATGGAGAGATATAATCGTAATATTTTTGAGCCTTTAGGGAGTATTGAAAACAATATACGAGAGTTGGGGTACAAATTTAAATGCATATTTTTTGGAATTTATAAGTACATATTTTTTAATCCATGAACATTAGAAACCTGTAGGCGTTTTTGGGACAATAGTTACATTAGGAGACTTTGTTGTAATATTGAAAGATCGTAGAAGTTAAAAAGTAAAAATCCTGAAACAAACGGCTCTTATATTAAGGGCCGGAGTTGGAATGCTGGTCGGGCGGAGCAGTCAGAGTTCTGTTGTCCCCACCGCAGCTCTACTCGTTCGTGTCGCCTACTCCATCCACCGATCGCATGGCGGCGGCTGCGGCCGACAAGAGCGAGGTGCTGACAGAGGTGGAGGCGGTGCAGGCCGTCTACGGCGACGACTGCCGCGTCCTCCGCCCCTTCCCACCCCACATCGACGTGCACATACGGCCCCGCACGGCCGACGACTCTTCGCAGCAGTTCGTGGAGGCCGTCCTCGGCATCCGGGCCGGCGCCCAGGTACAGCCGCGACCCCGTGCCCCTTTGTGTGCGGAATCTTTCGTAATCGGAGGCGGAAGGGAGAGAATTTTTTTCCTCCTCGTTATTCCTGTTCTAATTTGATCTTGGTATGCTGCTTCGGTGGAGGCCAGGGCGGTTTGTTGGATCAATTTTCATGGATTTCTTGGTCTTGGCAATTCAACGATGTGGTCTTTGTTCCCATCGGGTTGTGTGTGGTAAAGGGGAGGTTTGAAGGAGATAAACATATCTTTGTTGTTGAGTAATACTTGCTGCACAACCAAGTTGTGCAGCAAGTCCAGTCACAATGCACAATCCTTTGCGGTTGGACCACGTGGCTAACTTAGCCAACTGGATGAGTTGACATGGCCATCCCTATAATATTTGGATTGACAAATACCGTTTTCGATTGACAAATACATATTACGATTGACAAATACAATTTTCGATTGACAAATACAGTTTCGATTGACAAATACAGTTTTAGATTGACAAATGTAGTTTTCGATTGAGAAATACAGATTTCGATTGACAAATATAATTTTGATTGACAAATACATATTTAGATTGACAAATACAATTTTTGATTGACAAATACAATTTTTGATTGACAAATACTTCGATTGAGAAATATGATTTTAGATTGACAAATGCAGTTTTCGAATGACAAATATAGATTTCGATTGACAAATATAATTTTGATTGACAAATACATATTTAGATTGACAAATACAATTTTTGATTGACAAATACAGTTTTTGATAGACAAATAGTATTTGTCAATCGAAATTATATTTGTCAATCAAAAACTATATTTGTCAATCATAATATGTATTTGTCAATCGAAAACCGTATTTGTCAATCCAAATATTATGGGGTGGCCATATCAGCTCGTCCAGTTAGTTAAGTTAGTACGTGGCCCAACCACAAAGGATTGTGCAGTGTGACTGGATTTGTTGCACAACCTGGTTGTGCAACAAGTATTACTCATCTTTGTTATAGGATTTAGAGGCTAGGGATGTTGGGAAACAGCACACGGGAAGTTTAGAGTAGGATGAGTTGCATCCAAGGGGGGGTATTTCTATCAGAATTCTAACTTTAAAGAAAGGAGTTTGGATGGAGAAGTCTAGTGGGGTGAAGTGCGATGTCAGTCTTTATTAGAGTAGATGTTGTCGCACGATAGATTGCTGATGATGCACTCCCAGTGTACGATGACGCTCTCCTTTCAACTTGAGTACATTGGGACTGTAGCGCTGGTGGCAAACACTGTTATGATCTCTTGAGGCTCTTGCCAAAAAAAAAAAAAGGTTTCTAAAAGAGAAAAATAAAGAAGTTTAAAGGTTAAAAAATGACATTGGAGCTGTTTTTGGGGATTTTCAAGATTTCAACTGAGAGAATGAGAGCTTATGCGAGTGTCTCCGAGTATTGTCTTCCTAGAGGAGAGATTTCTACTTTGTAGATGGTATCGAACAAAGGGTCATATGGCTGCTCATCTCACACTGACAGGTATACCCATTCACAACTCTCAGAAGGTGAGTACTTTACATTATAAAATTTCATTAACTTCTCATTGAAATAATAATACCAGACGTTAAACTCAAAACACAAAAGGACATTGTGCCCAATAGAAGGCGCAACACATGTGTGCATGCCATATCCTAAACAGCCATGCCCGTATTTGACCCAAATGCAGTTTGCTTTGGCTTAGTATGGCATGCATATATGTGTGTTTCACTCTAGAGCTCCCTTTCTTTGTGAATGATTTTCTTTACAACTCCCTTCTTTTCTCTCTAGGGCAATCCTTGATGGCTGTTTTCACTTTTAAAATTTCAGAGAAAGTATAAAAAAATAATACTATGCATAAAGAAAAGGTTTCTTTTGGACTTAAAAACATTGGGTAACATGTCCAACATTCACATGTCCAAATGAACTTGGTTTTTAGTTTATGGGAGTTCGTGCATATACAAACATGCATATTAAACCCACGGTGAGCTCAAAAAGGGGATGCCTAACCCACCTGGTCGATCTGCCTCAGGTGGAATTGCACATACGGCCTCTGATCTGAGCTGGATGCCAAACTGTTGCTCGTTTGGGCTGCCCCTCATATACTTAAATAAGTAGCTTCAAGTTACAATTCACAATTCATATCATATTGGTAGTCTCACATTGTATGCTTTCTAGGCTATACATTGTCTGCTTTCATAAACACCTTATAGATTTAATCCATAATCTTATGTGTCACTATCTCTTGACTACACCTGCATAGGGTGCATTAAAGCATGTCTATGCCTTTCCAAATCGTCCTTTGCTCACTAAGCTCCTGTTGCTGAACATAGTAAATTTACTATTTTACCTAGAGCACCTTACCATTAGGAGGGATAGTGAGACAGAATGTTCTAATGGTGCTTTGTGTGGCAACATAATGTTTTCCCTTTGAACTTGTTTCATGGGATCTTTGCATCATTGATGGTGAAAAGGTTATAGATCTAAGTTTTTGTTTTCCTTGATGAATCTATGACTTATTTTTCAAACAGATCCTTCGTGAAAGAATGAACAAGATTCTTTGTTGACTTGTCATGGTTTACTAGTATCATTCCCTGTGGAAACTTTCTGTTTTAAACCTCATCTTTATCCGAAGATAATTATCTCACCTTCAAAGGCAGTAATCGAAATTCTGAACATTATTTCTTGGCTCTAGTATCTTTTTTTTTCCTTTTTTTTGAAGTTGATGGTACCACCCCATTGTATAAAAATGAAGAAGGATCTCACAATTTTGTATACCAAAACTCCCCCTGAAAAAAGCCCTAAAAAGAACAAAATTATCTCACACCTTCTCTAAAGCAGAAAAAAAAGGAAGAGGAGGCGGAATTTACATTGCCAAGGACCCTCGCCCACTCCCTCACTCTATTACAAACAAAATGGACCACATGAATCGGCTCCTGAACTTCCTTCTTGAAAATCCTACAGTTTCTTTTTACCCAAATGGACCATAAGGTGGTGTGTAGGATCAGCCATCCTTGGGGGCTTGGAGGTAAGCCCAATGCCGAAGAAGACCTTCTGCACTGCCAACATTGTAGCTTGCCAATTAGAGCTTGCCATGTTTCTTGAGCAAATATGCAGTCCACAAACAGGTGGTTCACTGATTCATCCTCCTCCCAACATAAGCAGCAAGGAGATGGCAATTCACACCCAAGCTGGATCAACCTGTCACATGTAGGCAGCCTACCAACAGCAACCCTCCACACTAGGATCTTCACCTTTATAGGAGAGGTAGGCTTCCAAATGTGACGGGAGAAAGGGGAACTCAATCCCTCATCCACAATAACATGATAAGCTTATTTAGCAATGAAGGTCCCAGAAGGGCTCTAGTCCTATGTCCAGTGGTCTCTACTGGAAGCGTCAGGCGAATAATGTCTTAGAATCAACAATCAATCAGCAAGATCATGGATCTCCTCCTCCCTTAGATCCCACAAGAAAGAAGGAGCCATACCCTCCGCC
Source organism: Zantedeschia hybrid cultivar (assembly GCA_030544215.1). NCBI lineage: Eukaryota > Viridiplantae > Streptophyta > Magnoliopsida > Alismatales > Araceae > Zantedeschia > Zantedeschia hybrid cultivar. The sequence goes on along the minus strand of JARZZO010000002.1, from coordinate 54,206,140 downwards.
TTGTGGATGATGCTCAAAAGCCTGTGCCACTACCTGCTGAGGGTTGGCTACTATGCGAAAGAGCTCAGGATGCACAATATAGAGAGGTGCAAACCCACACCACTTGTCCATCCGAAACAAACACATCTGTCCATCCCCGAGTGAAACATGAACACCTGCATTGATGATATCAGCAGCCCGCAAGATGCCTCTCCATATATGAGACACGTTGTACACCACTTGGAGCTAGATGTCCCAAGCCCTTGTTGTAGAGTAGTATTTATCCTTGACCACCTCTAGCCAAAGCCCTGAAGAGTTAGTGCCCACTAGAGGTGGCAATGAGCTGAGTCGAGCCCGAGCCCATGCATGCTCGAGCTCGGTTCGACCAAAACATTTCGAGCTTGAGCCGAGTTCGAGCTTTAAATCGAGCTAGAACTCGGGCTCGCAAGTTAAAAACCAAGCTCGAGCCGATCCCGAGCCTAATAAATCATGCCAACATATTTTCATCAGCCCACAGGAATAGGTTTGTCCCACAAGCCCAGACAAGCAGAAAACTAGAGTGGGCTTTCCACATTTTCATGCTTTGCTCAGCCCACAGGCCCGGGATCGTGAACAAAGCGATGGGGTGGGGTTACTTTATAGACAGAGAGGCTGGGGAAGAAATGTAGTTTCCCGGTACAGGACTAAAAGTCACTGAAGGAACCCATGTATGCTCGCACACAGGCCACGCACTGGGGGTTCCACCAAGCACACTTTTAGTCATGTATTGGCAAAATTAAAAAGACCAAGACTTCATAGGCGTCCAGCTCTGCGACCCACCCATAAATGTGCTTCGTACCCGTCTACCTGAGCTTGGGGGGTCATGCCTGTTGGGTTAACTCAGCTTTGTGGGGTGGAGTTTTCCTGGAATAGGTTGTGTTAGCTGATGTGTTTTGGTTCTAGCCACTGGAGGCTTTAAAAGATATATATTAAATATATTCGAGCCGGCTCACGAGCCTATGAGCCGAGCCATGGAAAGCTTGAGCTCGGCTCATTAAGTCATTCGAGCTTTGACCTAATCTTGAGCTTGGCTCATTTGAGGTTTCGAGTCGAGCCGAACCGAGCCAAAACCGAGTCGAGCCCGAGCGGCGCGGCTCGGCTCATTGCCAGCCCTAGTGCCCACTTTCCACAACCATTTGGAGAGCAAGGCGACATTGAAATCTCAGATGTTCTTGACCAGGTCCTTCATTTTCTATACTCCTGCAAACTCTACCCAGCTGACGTCCCAGGCGAAAGTCCCGAAGAGTTAGTGCTCACCTTCCACAACCATTTGGAGAGCAAGGCGAGATTGAAATCTCAGATGTTCTTGACCCCAGGTCTTTCATTTTCTATACTCCTGCAAACTCTACCTCAGCTGGTATCTCAGACCCCTCGTCCATGGCCGTCTTCCCCACCCTTCCAACTTGCTCCAGGCTACAGACTTGGGGATCCCAAAGACAGAAGGAGGCTCTGGTATCTTGTTAACATCTTTTTGATGCATATGTTGATGTTTATCTAGCAAGCTAAGCTAAGAACTTGTGCTTATGAAAATATTCTGTTGCCATAAATGAATTGTACACTGTTATTACTACAATATGAGAGCCAAGCATATGCAGCATACTTCTGGTCTAAAAGATGGGTAATAGTGCTGTTTTTCTTTTTCCTCAGTGTGTAACACCACATATACATCATATAACTGATTGCCCTTTTTTCTGCCCATTCTTAACATTTAATTTTTGTGGCAGTATCCTGATGAACCCCCTCATATGATTCTTGTGGAATCCAAGGGTCTTGATGAGAAACGGCAAGAACATTTGACTGCTGTTTTACAAAATAAAGCGAAGGAGGTTTCTTCCTGTCTGATGCTTGTAGCACTCTGTGAAGTAAGTCTTATACATTTATATTAAGAGTTGTTGAACAACCAATTGATGGTGGTGAACAGTGGATGCTTCACTAGTGATTGGGCTGATGTTTGTTATATCAGAACGTGACTGATGTTAATGACATTTTTAGCATGGTTTGCCATATTGTACTGGATCGGGCCAACACATGAATTTATTCGTATTTGGGCAAGTCCGACAAGTCCGATCTGTTGGCACACACTGAGTCAGATCGGATTGTGCCTACTCATACATGCATAATGTGTTGTTTTAAGTCGAGTTTTTTTCCATTTGATAAGTAAAGTTACACTTTTTATATCAATTAATAGGGTATATTTCTCTAAAATGTGGCTTAAACTCATTACTTTTAACAAACTCATTGGCTTGACTCTTGTGCGACTCGGATCGAGTCGGATCAATATCATACTTTATCTGGGAAGATACAATCCGATACAGATCAGCAATATGGCAGACCTTGATTTTCAGGAGTAACTTTTGTCTTTAAATGTCTGGTTCTTTTTTTTTTTGAAACTAATTGTGGATTGTACCACCAACTTTTTTAAGAAATTAATAGAGGAGGATCAATTCTGAATCTTGGATACCTTTTGCTAGTCATTAGAGATTTACAAATTTACTAAGAGTAAAATGAAACTTGAGGAAAACTAAGATTGCAGGTTTTGGTATTTTTATTTGCAAGGTGGCAAAAGCTATTATGCATTGAACATTAACATAAAAAACTTAATGCGCAAGCTCAACAAGGAACAAAAACACCTGATGTACCAAGGTGGTAAATCCAGTTTATGTCCTCTCTAAATCCTCAACGTGACGAGTCAGGATACAAAATATCTCTCCATCTTTTCAGCTTCTGAACAATCTGTGAGTCATCTGGATTCCGAAGAGATGCTTTTTGACCAGCCCTTCGCTAGAGGCTCATTTGGTGCTTAGTAAATGCCATAAAATATCAGTTTTAAAATCACTGTTTTTAAACCAGTGAAAAATGAAATCCCTGATTTTAAAATCATCAGTTTTGAAATCACCATTGTTGGTTTATGGTGATTTTAGACTGAAAACCGAAATCAGCTAGAAGGAGGATTTCTGGGGTTAACCAGTTTTGAAATACAGCAATTTACGACACTCCAAACATATGAAAAAGTTACATAGAATGATTTACAGCAATCCGAACATAAGGAAAATGCCATTTTATGGCTTTTTACACCGCAGCAAACCACCTCTAGGTGTAATGTATCCTCAATGTATCAAATGATTTTGAAGATTCACCTCTGATTCTTCCAAAATATCTTAATCTCCACATGGACTTACTCTTTCTCAGACCTGACTGGGATAAGATTAATCCATCATCCTATCCGCTTGTACAATCCCTTTGTATCCTGACACTCTATACTTTTAACTTTAAAGAAAACTTTTCACATGGCTGTATGATTTGATAATCAAAGACCTAATGTTCGTGTCAGGTGCAATAAGTCCGACTATCCCAGCGGGAAAACATTTATAAGAACTACTTTCCACAAAGTAAGCTAGTCTCACTGAGATTGTTCTTGGACCAGACTAATTTCTCCCGGCAAAACCCTGTAGCCACCAACATCAAGAATTCTCATTAAGGATCTCAGCCACAATCTCCTTGCAGCTTCCTCAGAATTAACCTTGATCTGTGTTTGCAAAGCTGTACCTCAGAAGCTTCTCATACTTTGCTTAAGGTTCCTTCTGAACTGAATGCTAAATGCCATTCGCAGAGGATCAGACAGATGGTCAAATAGTTGAAGCTTTGTCTTCCAAACTTGTCTATAAGCACTTCTCAGCACACTGAAGATACTTCTAAAATCTCATTGTACGATCATTACCAACTATATAAGACAGATCAGGAATTTGACACCAGTCCTCTCGATGTTCCTCCATGTTGGTGAAATCATTTTACTGTTGATCTAAGGTAACATTGGTTGCTATATCTGTAGTATCTATCTTTGATTGGTTTAGCCCATAGTTTAGCCTACCATACACCCTTTTTATCATGTAACCTTCAAAGCCACTTAGCCAACGGAACTGTGGTGACAATGTTTGTTTTAACTGACCCTACTTCATGCAGAGATTTACTTTTACAGACTTTCCAATCGACCAAATGCAATCCCTTTTTGTCATCTTTTCCTCCCTTCCAGGGGAAACAGGCTTCAGTTTTGTTTGCCAGAGACTTTGGGATCTTGAAAATGGACGAGTTTGGAGCCACGTCAGATGGTACTGTTTTACATCGGGTCTATCTTTAACCAGCTAATAACAGTTAGGCTTTCCAGCTTTCCAGCCATTGGAAACCACTTGATGGTTACATTGCCACCTGCACACGGATGGGCCCATCGAAATGGGGAATCTCAAGGTATTTGTCTGGGAATTCAGAGCATTTGCGGATGAAATCATTAGCCAAATGTCCAAGTCTGCTCTGACCTCTGAGAAGTAGTTTCCGACTTTGAGAAGCTTATCTTCATTTTGGTCAGCATCTGAAGCAATAAAAATGATTTTTTTTAGGTTTAGCATTTCTTCCTTACTCGATACAAATGGCAGTGTGTCACCTGCAAATTGAAGATGAATTGACCTAAAGTTTTTCAAAATATTCCATCAATTAGGCCTTCATCTGCTGTCTCAAAATGCTTGTTTTAACTAATCTACTCCACCTTGAGGTTTACTTTTACAGACGTTGTTCCAATTAGCCAAGTTCATTCCTTTTTGTCATTATTCCTTCCATTCGATCATAAAAGAACTTATAATTGATTCAATTCTCTTTTCTTTACACTCGGGATCTTAAAATTGGACAGGAAGCATAGAGCCAAGCTAGATAATACTGCTGTAGAGAGGATCTGTTCTTTCCACCAACGGATAACAATTTAGTGTTTATAACCTTCCGGCTATTGCTCAATTTTTTTGACAATGACATTCCAATCCTGCACTCTGATAGGTCCATCTGAAAGGGAAGTCCAAGGTATTTGACAGGGAATGTAGAGCATCTACAGCCAAAATCATTAACCAAATAATGAAGTCTATTCTGAGATATGCCAACACCAACAGTTTTTGACATTGAAAAGGTGTCTTCATTCTGGTCACCAACTGAGCAGTGACAATAATTTCTTCAGGTTGAACATTTCTTCTATCTTACCAGTGCACATAAATAGTGTGCCCTTTGCAAAGTAAACATGGTCTTAAAGTTCCTTCTTCCAACCAATATTCCATCACATAGGCCTTCATCTGCTGCCTTATTCCACATGGAGCTAGTTGATGGTACTAGTAGTCTTTTAAAATAAAAAAAATGTTGAGTTTGCTGATTGAGAGAACTTTTAAAGTCCGACAGCCATTTATTTTTTGATATAATTATGTTTTAACCCTTGAAAATATTGTGTATTTACAAAAAACCCTCTGTAATCCAACTATTTATTTATGAGCCCTCACAATCCCCCTGAATTGGTGCAAGGCCCCAAAATATTACAAAAAAGCCCCTAAGAGTATTACAAAAAAAGCCCCTCAAAAGGGCTCTTTTGTAAGAAAGTTGAGATTGTGGGGGCTCATTTGTAAATAGTTGGATTAGGAGAGGTTATTTGTAATATCAAAAGTTTCAGAGGGTTGAAGATAAAAAAACCCTTTTTTTATTTTTGACCATTTAATCAACCGGTTTGAATGCTTAATGATGCCCAATAAAATCGGAGGCCAAAATATTACAAAAAAGCCCCTAAGAGTATTACAAAAAAAGCCCCTCAAACGGGCTCTTTTGTAAGAAAGTTGAGATTGTGGGGGCTCATTTGTAAATAGTTGGATTAGGAGAGGTTATTTGTAATATCAAAAGTTTCAGAGGGTTGAAGATAAAAAAACCCTTTTTTTATTTTTGACCATTTAATCAACCGGTTTCAATGCTTAATGATGCCCAATAAAATCGGAGGCCTCTGACAGGGTACAGTGCTACAAGGGTTCACTCTAATCAAAAAGCTTTTCTGGCTCTTTGGATTCACAAGAAGCTGCAATATTCTTGGGGTTCAGGTTGAGGGCATGGTTGGACATTTTTGTAGCACTCGGAAGTTGCTTGAACATGGTAGTGCTTGCATTGCTGACTGCAGACATTAGCTAAGATGATTCATCATGGCAAGGAAAAGGTGAAGGAATCAGAGGCTGCTCAGAAATTGCCATGGAAATATACCATCTTCTGTAGAATTAAACAGTAAAGTCAGAGCTTTTGGAGGAAGTACCGAAGTACTCTTAAGGCCTCTGTTCTCAGATTCTGATTTTTGTGCCCTGAGCGTTTACTGTAATTTGATTTTACATGTGAGGATTTTTATTTGTGTTTCCTGGGTGAGAGAGGAGTTGGCAAGTTGGTTTTTCATTTTTTTTGATGTGTGATGTGTATTATGGTTTGGGGGTGAGCTTTTCTTTGGGTATAATGTTCATGCCTGCTAGGTATCACACTTTGCTCTTAAAAGGACATAACACCTTATCGTTGTTAAAGAAATTGGTGATAAAAAGGTTGGGAACCATAATATTTTCTTGTTGAATGGTTCATTGATAATCTACAAAAGGGTTCACAAGGTTCCAACAAAACAAATCCCATCTGATTTATTTTGACAGCTTCCTCTAGAATCCTTTTACTTTCTGTAATGTTAAAACTCAAAACCATGATATTCTTGTCGAAAGCCCAACCATAATCTACAACGACAGTTTCTTGCTATGTTGTTGATATCTGAAGTGCTGATGTTTTCAAAGCTCTAAAGCTTACTATTTTGAATACTTGACTAGGAAGCAGTGGACGTTCTATCCAATATGAACCATCCTGAAGGAAATTGTCCACTGTGTTTATACCCATTGTTCCGGGAAGATGTGGGAAAATTGCCCTTCATGAAGTTGATGTCTTGTTTTCACTGTTTCCACAGGTGAGGCTACAATATCCTTCGATGTTATGATTTCAATGCTTTTTAATCACTCATCAGGGCCTTATACATCTTTATCCTTCTTCAAGTGAATGCATTCTGAGATGGTGGAAATGGCTCCAACAGCAAACTGAGAGTAATGTGAACAATCATTTTGAACGAATTAGACCTTTAGAAAGTCAAAGAGGTATCGTGGTATAATGATAACAGTATTTCTTCAATGACTTTTAAATATTTATAACTTTTCTATTGCATGAAAAAAAGAAAAAGCTCCACATTTCCACTTATCAATTATTTTGTCTTTTCTTCATGGATATTTTGTCTTGTGCTGACTTTCCCCCCAAGAAACTGTTGACACACATAAAAAGCTTTGTATTCAACATTAGAGTAATTACTCAACATATATACAAGGTGTAGAAGGCATTTCCTAATACAAGGTTGACTAGGATGCATGCGTGCACACAGAGAGAGAGAGAGAGAGAGAGAGAGAGAGAGAGAGAGAGAGAGAGAGAGAGAGGACATCTCCCTAAGATGAGTATAACTAGGATTATGATGTCTCCCTCGAGGGAGAAGGGATCGGGATCAGCCCCCAGATTGGATGGCCCAAAATTGATAGGGTTGACTGATCCTCTCCTGATCATGCCCAAGCTGAATTCTCTGATTCCACCTGATTTACCCTGGATGGAAGTCTGCTAGAGAAGTTGTAAGGATCTCCAAATTAATGCAGGTACATATATGCAATTTTAGGAAATTCAGAGTTTATTTGCGGGAAAATATAAAGATTGGCCTTTTATTTAAATCTTCTAGTACTTTAAAACAAATAAAAAGGGCTAAATTGTAAAATACAGGGATATAAGCTAAAATTTTGAAGTTCGAGGTTAGAAAGAAAGAAATTATAAAGATAGGGACTTCAATAAAATTTTCTGAAAGACCCTAATTGCGCCTTGATTGGGCCTTAAGAAATGGGCCAAGAAACACCTCAAGAACAGGCTCAGTATGGGCCTTAATGTGCTGAAATGACCAGTCCCTAGTTAGGCTGTGTTGGGCCCTTAACGGGCCAATAATGGGCCCATATAGGACCCATCAACGAGCCTTCTAGAAGGCCCAAAACCCTAAACTGCCACAGCTCCTCCACCTCCTCAATCCACCTCCTCATCCATCTCCTTACTCCACCTCCTCAAACCTTTATAAATGGGGGGTCGCCTTCCATTCCCCTACCATCTGAGGAAGGGATAAGGTGAGAGAGAGCGTGAGGGAGGGAAGAGAAGAAGAAGAAGAGGGAGAAGGGAGTGAGGGGGTAGCTTGACAGCAGCTGACGGGGGGTCCAGCGACAGCTTAGCGGCAGTTTGGTGGGTCTGACGGCGGCTCTCCTTTTAAGGTAGGGTGAAACCCCTGCTGTTCCTTCCTTTTTATTTTGGATTTTCAGGGAGTTTGAGGGTGTAAATACATGTCAAAACAGGAAAAACCATGTCCGTTGAATTTCGTTTTTTGGGGTTTTGTGAAAGGGGTTAAAGAGTAATGAAAGATCATGTTTTAATTCATGGAAATCATCATGCATCATGACTATTTTCAGCAGGTTTTCCCACTTTTTTATGTGCTGTTTTAGTAAAGATCATGCTAGGGTTTTATTTACCGAAAGAATGAAAAAGGAGCATGATGGTTGTTATAACTCTACTTAAACCTAGCCATGAACCGTTCTCTTAACTGGAGACCCCCTTCACAAAAAGATGTTTTACATGTTTAAATACTAAATACTAATATGAAGTTTCCTTTTTATGAAATGAAACGAACATGATGGACCAAGTCCATCTAGAACCGTTTACATGAGCATGAACACTCCATGAAAAGAGAGACTTGAGCCTTCTAAGATCCCTATGTTATGCTAGACTTATATTGTTATTACCTTAGCATGAACTACAAGAATACCAATGATGATGACCCCAAAAAGGAAGTAAAGAACATTAGGAGGCACACCGTACTGCGCCCTGTAAAGAATAAGGTCTTATGAAACACATGAAGGTAAGAAGACCTTCTAGTCTCATCAGGGTGAGGAAGGGCCATTGGGCTAGAGAGTGTCGTGAGATTCCAACTTAGTGGAGAAAAGGCTAGTGCTCAAGTTAGGGGCAGAGCTCGTCAAGTAGAACAAAAGAGTTTCCATCCTTAAATGGCACTTATATCAAAGAGGAGGTCAACAAGTTACATAAGGCTAAGTTCATCAAAGTTGTTTTGTAACCCCAATGCGTGGCAAACATGGCTCATGTGATGGAGGAGGATGGGAGAGTTAGAGTTTGCATTGACTTTAAGGGCCTTAATAGAGCCTGCCCAAAGGATGATTGATGTGCTCATTGATAATACTGCGGGATATGAGATATGTTGTTTATGGACAGATTTTTGGGATGACTAGTAAGTTTGCGAGTACAAGTACTCAACATGCATTATACGGACTACATGCTCACATATAACATGATTTCAAATTCAAATAATAAATCATTTCATATCATGGATATTTAAATAGTTCTATATATACTCAACTCAACGAAGCCTTAATCCCAAATAATTGGGGTCAGCTATATAGATTTTCTGTTTCCACTCTAAACGATTTTGGGCTACCTCTTCTGAAAGGTTTAAAGCTTCCAAATCATATTATACTACCCTCTTCCAAGTTAATCTAGGTCTACCCCTTCTTTTCTTCCCCTCCTCTATCCTAATATGCTCCACTTTTCTAACTGGAGCCTCTCTAGGCCTACGCCTAACATGCCCAAACCATCTTAGTCTCCATTCTCTCAATTTATCCTCAATTGGTATCACTCCTACCTTTTCTCTAATATACTCATTACGAATTTTATCTAGCCTAGTATGCCCGCACATCCATCTTAACATTCTCATCTCGGCAACACCCATCTTGGAGACATGTTGCCCCTTCATCGCCCAACTTTTCTAAATAGTTCTATATATAGCTAAAATAAATTGATGATACAAATCAATTGCATATAACATATGGAATTAAATGTCCATTTTACTAATTAGGTTCAAATCTAATAGTATAAATAGCTAAGAGTATATAATCATGCTTTTCATTCCATTATTATTTTTTCGTCAAATTCTCAAACAATGGCACAAATTAAACACAACCTCCAAGTCTCCAACAACTGAAGATCTACACATATCAAATATCAAATTTTTATGCTTAGCATCATAGTGATCATCTTAACAAGCTAAAATTTTATATTTTCACAAGTTTCTAGTCAATTTTCATAAATTAGTCAAGTAATCTTTGGCTTAAAGAATTGATAATTTACAAACTGGTTAGTAATTCAAATGGAAGTTACATAACATGTTATGTTCAGGTCCTTAAGGTCTCTAAATAGTTAGAATTTGATGAAATTTTGTGAACCCTTATACTTATCCTTTGTATAATATCCACAGATTTTGGTAGATTCCCAAATTTGTTCGATGTTTATTTTGCTACACATTGAATTTCTGTCAAGAACATAGGAATAATGTTTCATAAAAGTAATAAACTAATTCTGAAGAAAATTGTAAAGTTCATCATGATCTTATATTTAATCCACCTGTCAATATTCATTTTTTTAGGAAATTCTCAGCTGTAACATGTCTTCACACAAGTAGCTCTCTTTTATGTCTTTCATTGTAACAATTGATTTGAACACTGTAAGAAGCGTGCCATGTTAGTATATGATATGTTTGGACAATGCTGTCGTTAAGGGGGAGCTGGGTCGACCCAATAAACATACATGGGAAAGGTCAGAACTCGCGGAAACATGTGAAATCCCAAACTCGGACTTATTTTGGTGGAACATAGGTCAAAGTACTCTGGTGCTGCAGGTAGCAAGACCCTTGTATCATTTGCCTTGGTGCATTGGTATTTGTATAGGTGCTATTATGTCACGGTTGAATGCACTGTCGGGTTGTGGTATATCAGATTTAACTAATTGGCACATGAATTGCGAGTTCATAACTTGTTTAGAGAGACCTTAAGAACTTGATTATAACCTGTTATGATGTCTATTTTAATTCTTAATCAGTTTGTAAGTCCTTAATTCTTTAAGCCAGTGATAAATTGACTGGTTTATGAAAATCAAGTAGAAATTTAAATGCTATGAATTGGACTTACAAAAATCTGAAAAATTTAGCTTATTAAGATGACATATGCTACTAGTCATGGTAGCTTGATATTTGATGTGTGTACATCTTCATTGATTGGAGGTTATGTGTTTACTTTGGGCCATGGTTAGAGAATTTGACTAAGAAACATTAATAGAATGTCAAGCATAATTCTATACTCTTAGATATGTATCATTGTCTTATTTAATAAAATGTACCTTTGATCTCACATATTATATGGATCTTGATTTGTATTATTGTCTTATTTTAGCTATATGTAGATAAATCTCCATAATATGAAATTAGTTATCATTTGATTTTGAAATTATATTATATGTTAGCATGTGGTGTGTATGATGCCTACTGAGTACTCGTACTCATAAACCTACTAACCATCTTAGACACTGAGGACGAGGAAGGAGTGTGAAAGCGGATTTGGTTAGAACTTGGAAAGGAAATAATCACTTAGAACGTGGAAAGGAAATAATCGTACTATGAGGTGTTACGTATTTATAGTATTTCATTAGTTTTATTTTTCAAATTTAGTAGACTCGGTGTAGTAAGAATTTTGAGTGATTTAGGTACCTTTTTTTATTTGGTAAGTGAAGAATTTAGTTATTCATTTGATGGACATTATTATCGGTGGACTACGGTATTGGCGGGGTTTTTTGGATTAGTTGGTGGTAATGACATTTATTTATTATTAATTATCTTGTAGCTATTTATCTCTCATATCCATTCAGTTATGTGGGGATTTATCTCAATTTTGCACACTCTGAGTCCGATGTGAGTCTATGAACTAAATGGGATCAGGGGAATGATAGAAGCATAGCACAGTAAATGGGGAATAAACTACTTTGAGGAAAAAGCGAACTGAACTGTAGATAACAGGGAACTGGTATGGTAAAAAGGTCTCGAACTGGCCTATGAGCAGGGGTTTGAACCAATGCTTTAAGTTAAGTTGATCCAGACTTAGGTCTGGGTTCAATGACAGCATGCTAGCATGCATTGGGCAAAAAGCATGGTAATATAGTATAGCCCATCTTCTCCACCCAAAGCTTGCGAAGAATCCATAGCCCACCCTACAGTTGGTGACGGACAATGTGGGCTGCAGCAACAAAGTGACAATGGAGAACAATGGCATCTGGTGCAATGGTGGTGATGGTTGTGATTGATCATGATCACAAAGGTGATGAGGGAACTAGTGGTGCCAACAATGGTGATGGGTTGAGCCAGAAGAAGACTGTCATGGTAGCAACAATGACATGCATGAACCAGGAGAAGATATAGAATGATTTTGTGCAAATATGGCTGGAATAATGGAGCTCACAAAACCCAAGGCTCTCCATGAAAATAGGTCTCTAGATTCTTGTGAAACTGCAGGTCAGCAGAGGAATTCCAAAGGAAGGATGAGAGGGAAAAATTGATGCAAGTGTTCCAAACATGAGGAAGGAAGGACAGCCGGAGTGAGAGCAATACTTTCCCTGTGATGCGAAGGGAGCACCTGCAACAAGGAAAGGAAAAAAAGAACCCATGTAGAATTCGAACCAAAGGGAAGGAAGGGACATTGTGAAGATCTTGGCATCAGAAGAGGCTATGCCGGAATCAGGATTTCCTAATGTGAGTGTGACTAGCTCGCCTGCACAAGTGTAACAAGGACATGAATATAGGATCTCCTCCCTAATGCAGGTGTAACTAGGTCTAGGATGCCTCCCTAATGCAGTCTAGGACTAGGATGTTAGGGGCACATACAATACCAGGTTGTCTACACTTACGGGTCAAGATCCGACCCGAAATAAAGGATCTGAATCCGGATCCGGAAACACTGACCCAAATCCGGATCCGAATCCGAGCTAACAGAGTATTTCGAATCTGAATTCAGATTTAACTTGATCTGTCGATTCGGGTTTCGGATCTAGATCCGAAATCCGAAACCTCTGCACAACTTCTCTTTTCTGTTTTCATATCTGGACTGGGATTTACAAGTTCCTTTACTCGGGTTTCAAACTAGATCAGTATATGTAGTCAATAACATTGGAAAACGAAACCACCAAGTTCCAAAACCATCATGTACTTTCAAAACCATCATGCACGGAGAGATATCCAAGTCCAAAGTATTTAAAGTAAAATAACAAAAAGCTGCCTTACCTCAGCAGTCCAATACGTGTAACAGACGTACTGCATGCACGGCTTTTTCCGAGAAAAGCTTTGCAGTTGCATGTCTGCAACACTGCCATATATTATATTATGATAATTAATACATATATTAATTTACTATGGGAGGGGTGAAACTTGGAAGAAAACACAAACTGTGCTCCGATGCGCCCTCGTCAAGCTCCACCTAGGCAACCACTCCAGCCTTGAGACCTCTCCCCCTCCGCCTTGAACGACTCCGCCGCGTCCACCACCTTCTTGAAGTAGTTGTAGGTGGCGTTGCCGTCGGGGGTGTCCGGGAAGATGGTGACGGAGGTGTGGCGGAACTAGGACACGGCGGTAACGAAGAGGATGCCGTAGATTATGGTGCCCTTGATGTTCTTGATGAGGCAGTAGGCGATGATGACGAAGCCGACGATGGCCAGCCAGAAGGTGAGCGACTCCATCCGGCTGTGGAGGCACATGATCCCGCTGGAGACGGTGCCCCCAAGGAGGAGGGTGATGGTGCCGTTGGCAGCGGTGACCATGGGGGCCAGGGAGATGTGGTTGCTCCGGGGGTAGGCAGCGAGCGTGACGAGGGTGGAGGAGCTGTATTCGGAGACGCCCACGACATGGGGGATGTTCCACGGGGGAGGTCCACAATGATGGCCTGCCTCCACCATGGAGTCGCCGGCGACGTACGCTCGCAAGCTTCATAGAGGAGTGCCCATGGGGAAACGCTCCAACAAGGACTACAGCACCAGGTTCACCATGGCCAGGCTGCACGACGGCGGCTGCAGCACCGAAGAGAAGAAAGGTAGGTTTGAGTGTTTCCAATCTCCTGATCCGTGTGACCCGAATGCAAGAGTGACCCGAGATCTGATCCGTATATAAGTCGGATCCGGATCGGATTTTCGGACCCTTGTGATCCGTTGACACCCCTATCTACACTGTGTATTATATTATCTTTAATAGAGACAAATAAGCTTGCAAGAGAGTTGTCAGTTCAGAAATAAGAAATGGAACTCAGAAGATGGCCTTCTTTAGGAGGAAAAATGATAATTTGACAAAGACTTCACAGAAGTCTTTAAATGTTGGTAGGCAAGATGAGAGAGCAGATCAATTTATAGAGTGTTAAAAAGAGAAAACAACGTTGATTTTATAAAGTTGTGGGTCACATTTATGGACCTGCACATGGGCATGGGCTCATTGATTTAAGGTCCCAATACCCACTCGGCTGGATTTCATTTGAAATGTTCCACTGAAATTTCACACTAGATGGAGTTTGTCATTGCGGAATGAACTACGAGTTAGATCTGAATATGGAATATGGACAATGCTTAATTACAAAACTGTTCTGTACTTCATATGAGCATTATTTTCTGGAGGTAAGGCCTAAATGTTGAGGCTGTTGATGCTTAGTTGCATGATTGTTGTTGGGATTGGCATTTCCTGTGGCAGTCATCATGAGTACAGTTGCTGAATGCCAGTTGTTTATGTGCCAGAGAAATGTCACAGGAGAGCAGACGGTGCCTATGTGTTGTTGGGTGGAGGAGCTAGTGATTCTTCCAAGGACCCTAGCCTTCGAAGGAAATGAAGACTACGAATGTGCCTTTTTCTAGGGGGCCTAGGCAGCCCTAGCCTAGCCATAGTTATAGAGAATTTTGGAACCATAGAAAAATATTAGGGAATCATTTTGTCTTTTCCTCTTGAAAGAATTAATGCATAATATCATATGCAAGGTTCTCTAAATTAAAGCTTTGACGTTTGATAGCTGTAAGTGGTATGTTAGTTGGTAATGCTAGTGTAGTCTGTGATATTGAATCTTCCTGGATAAAGATTTCAATATGGATGATGCTTGCCTATGAGAAGCTAAAGACATGACGCATTTAAAAACATAGAGGATAGATAGTGAGAAAACTTAGACGTAAGTATTCATTTAATGCTTTGATAATGAAACTTTGCCTGCCTTTCTTTAAACGAGGGGAGATGGTTAACTGTAAATAAATGCTGAGGGAGATGATATTACAAGATTCAGCAAGTGGAGGCTGTTGGTTTTGTTTTTTTTTTAATTATTTTTTTTCCACTTTTCACGACGTAAGGTATGAGAAGTTTTGTAGTTTTTTTTTAGTTGTGAGTGAGGAATTGTTCCTCTCCCCAGTCATTGTACTTCCTCTATTTATTTTCATAATAAAATTGGTGGTACAATTTACTTTCTTTCAAAGGAAAAAAAATCAGCAAGACCTGATCTTATTGAAAAATCATGGAGCTTTTCCCTTGTTTCTGATAGTTGGAGGGGCCTTGTGGTTCTCTTTTGCTAAAGTAGAACAAGGCAAGCTATCCATGATGGATGATTTTGTTGTCATTGAACTGAATTGCTGACCTAAAACTTGAGCTACTGGGTGGAGACGTCTGTAACTAACATAGGTGTGGAGTGGCTCGTGATACCTGGTATGCGCCCCAATGAGAAAACTGGCTTTTGATGCCATTTTACTGAACTGAACTGTCAACCCAAGATTCAAACTAGCTAGTGGAGAGGCTGATAGCCATTATCTTATAAGCACAGAGTGGCTTGTGAATACCCGGGATGGATTACCAACATTGGTACTTTTATGCAATTTTAGGGTAGGACTATACGAATCTATATCACTGGGAAACATTTGGAAGTTTAAATGACAATGGTATACCTACTACAGAGAATTCCATACTTGCACAAAGTCAGTAGATTCATGGCTTCAAAAAAATGTGTTATTTGCCATAAAGATGCCAAAAGGAAGTTGGATGCTTAGTATAAATTATTGCAACATGAAGGGCAATCATTTTGAGAAGGAAATATGTTCTCGCATAAGAAATAAAGAAAAAAAATATATTGGGCATGATCTCTCTAGGACATGACAGTCCATCCATTTTTTCCCACAAAAAGGAGAGTAAAGAAGGAAAAAAAAACAAAAGATGCATTGCTGCGGTGTGATAATACATGGTCTTCAATCACTACTTCTTTGTGCTGTTCACACACTTACATTTTCTGAGGTTAATTTTGTTTTGTTCCTGAAGTATGTTGTTTAGAAGTCTCTCACATATTGAGCTGCAGTTCTGTATGTGCTTAATGACTTAGGTGGTTGCTTAAATGTTCTGTTGACTAATATATGATTTATTGGTTGAAGGTGACGCTTTATTGTGCTTTTTACCCGGGATGGATTACCAACATTGGTAATTTTATGCAATTTTAGGGTAGGACTATACGAATCTATATCACTGGGAAACATTTGGAAGTTTAAATGACAATGGTATACCTACTACAGAGAATTCCATACTTGCACAAAGTCAGTAGATTCATGGCTTCAAAAAAATGTGTTATTTGCCATAAAGATGCCAAAAGGAAGTTGGATGCTTAGCATAAATTATTGCAACATGAAGGGCAATCATTTTGAGAAGGAAATTTGTTCTCGCATAAGAAACAAAGAAAAAAAAAATATTGGGCATGATCTCTCTAGGACACTACAGTCCGTCCATTTTTTCCCACAAAAAGGAGAGTAAAGAAGGAAAAAAAAACAAAAGATGCATTGCTGCGGTGTGATAATACATGGTCTTCAATCACTACTTCTTTGTGCTGTTCACACTCTTACATTTTCTGAGGTTAATTTTGTTTTGTTCCTGAAGTATGTTGTTTAGAAGTCTCTCACATATTGAGCTGCAGTTCTGTATGTGCTTAATGACTTAGGTGGTTGCTTAAATGTTCTGTTGACTAATATATGATTTATTGGTTGAAGGTGACGCTTTATTGTGCTTTTTACCCGGGATGGATTACCAACATTGGTAATTTTATGCAATTTTAGGGTAGGACTATACGAATCTATATCACTGGGAAACATTTGGAAGTTTAAATGACAATGGTATACCTACTACAGAGAATTCCATACTTGCACAAAGTCAGTAGATTCATGGCTTCAAAAAAATGTGTTATTTGCCATAAAGATGCCAAAAGGAAGTTGGATGCTTAGCATAAATTATTGCAACATGAAGGGCAATCATTTTGAGAAGGAAATTTGTTCTCGCATAAGAAACAAAGAAAAAAAAAATATTGGGCATGATCTCTCTAGGACACTACAGTCCGTCCATTTTTTCCCACAAAAAGGAAAGTAAAGAAGGAAAAAAAAACAAAAGATGCATTGCTGCGGTGTGATAATACATGGTCTTCAATCACTACTTCTTTGTGCTGTTCACACTCTTACATTTTCTGAGGTTAATTTTGTTTTGTTCCTGAAGTATGTTGTTTAGAAGTCTCTCACATATTGAGCTGCAGTTCTCTGTATGTGCTTAATGACTTAGGTGGTTGCTTAAATGTTCTGTGACTACTATATGATTTATTGGTTGAAGGTGATGCTTTATTGTGCTTTTTGGTACTTGATACCTTCTCTCATGGATTTGAAACTTTACTGTTTTATGTGATCTTCCACTCTCTCCCGTTATTTCCTCCTCCCTCCCCCAACTTTTCAGTTCTCTTTTAATTTTTTATATTCTCCTCTGTTAGTCTTAAGTCAATTTTTTTTTAGAAATTGTCTAAGAGTTCTTTCTTCAAACCCATGCTATGTGGCAATCTGCTCAGATAAACGTGTTGTTTTCTCATTGCAAGAGACAATTCATTAAGTAGTTATTGTTGCCCATTACAGGCACATGTGTCATTGTCAGTCAACACCTGGGAAATTGCCCAGTCTGCCGAATGGTGTTCCACTCGAAGGATATTGAGCATGTTCTTGATTTGTTGGAAGCTTCTACATCAGAAGTGGTATGTACTGTTATTTCATCTGGTAGCTGGAGGTCTAATTATTTAAGTAGTGTTGCAGAGGTTCATAGCTTGTTTCTTCTGCCAATTATTAAACTATTTTTACCTCGTGTTGTTAGCTTCTTTAAGTAATGAAACATGAGGCTTAATACTTTTAGTAAACAAGATTATATTCCCCCTTCCAAATGAGACTGGATGGGGATCTTTTTTCCCCTAAGACAAGGGGAGCATATAGGGCGACAGTTCATTAGTAGAAAGGTACTTCTGTCCATTCAAAATGAGTTGGGCTTTATGCAAAAAATGGGTGCAAACATAGTAGGTGCGACACCATACCACTCCCAAGTTCCAATCATTTCCCTCCACAACCACTAAACCCCCCCACCCCCCACCCAAAAAAATAAAAATAAAAAATAAAAATAAAAAAAAAACGAAAAAAAAAAAACACAGTAAGCTCTCTTTTGCATAACTTCTAACAGCAGTATATGTGAACCACATGCCTTTTGGCTGTGGTTTCCTTATCAACCCTCTGGAGGTGGGCTTTTCTCCCTCAAAAAAGTAATTTTTGCTCTGCTTCTTGTTATTATGATACAGAAGCTAAGCAACCAAGATTAAGATTTTTTAGAATTGTTCCGCATTGATTAAGGGACAGACAATTGTATTGAACACAATAGTCCTGTCTCCAGACTCTCCACTCTACCCCAGTTTTTGAGTTGGACGGCCCAATAAATTCAGTGTGGTGTTAGACCCTGCATCACAGTAGCATTGGATTCCTTTCTCATCAGCCGTGGATGGAGGCTCAGGGCTCACAGCTTAGGGAAATCCTTCCCTGCTATTTTCCTATTGCCCTTCTCTCTATTATATGCATCTGCCATGGCTGTGAGGGACACCTGGACCATAGAGTCTCCTCCTGCAAGGGGAAGAGGAATTTTGTTGCATCCCTCCTTCCCTTTGGTGCTGCTGCTGGGGGACCAGTCGAAACCTGCTGCTTCATGCTGTTTTCCCTGTGAAAAGCTCTTGAACTGGTGGTGTTCTTGGTGAGGACACTAGAGCATGGATCTGGTTCGACCCGGCGCATGTTTACTGCTGTCGGAGCACGTCAGCAGTGACTCCAGCTTCTTTATGGCTTGATGATGGTTTTTTTGTGGATTGATTTGTATTTACATTGTTGAGGAGCACTTGGGACATGTGTACGGCCCGTTTAGGGCCCATTTAGCTATGTGAGATTTTATGTATTTATTACGCCTAGGGTCTTTTGGTCATTTGTGATTGTGGTTCTCTAAGGTTCTTGCTCTATTCATAGCTTTGTGTCCCCTCATGGGAAGACATTGAAGACTATTGAATGAAATGAGAATGCTAGCCGCCATTGTCCATTCATCCCAAGATGTTGTCTTCTCTGCATCGTCCCTCTTCCATCCCTATTGTCTAGTGTCGTCAGCCGAAACACTAAAGGGAGACCACCCTACGTGTGCCTCGTCTCCAATGCCAAAAGGGCATGCCTATCCCGATCGAATCGCCACGCATCGCAGCGCTAGCGCTCATTGCTGTGGACATCGTCATCCGTGCCGGGGGCAAAACGGTCCAGCCGCTCACGTGGCAGCAACAGCGGGTTCGCCTGCTCGTCCCCATTGTCTCTCATGCTCGAGCGGGCGTCTCCCACCCGACGTCGCTGCCACACAGCAAACATGGGCACTTCATCCGTCCCTCCTCGTCGCGCGGGCCAGTGCCATTCCCCACCATGCCACATGTCCACCTGAGCACATTCGCATTTGCCACGCAGCGTCCTGAGATGCCATCCCTCCATGCCACCACCACACGGCGCTCAGCCGCGTTTTGCCACCGCACTTAATTGCTCGACTCCAGTTCCGCCACCGTGCCTACCCTAGTTCCTGGATCCAACAGCTCCAGTCTGTGGGCCTCTTGCCAGCCCAAAACCAAGAAAGGTCCAGACGTCTCGCCAGGGCCCGACCTGCAGCATGATCGTGTGGAACCCTTGCTGTCTCGACTTGCGGCCCTGCTCTTCAGCGGGTCGATTAGTGGCTGATCTGCCCACCCTCACGATTTGCTTATCTCATTTGTGGTTAAGCTTGCTGTCGTAAGCGTACGTTAGGGATATCTAGCCTGCTAAAATTTTATTTCACTGCCGTTTGTGAGTTGCGAGGAACCAGTCCTTGGGTTCCGATCTGTAGCTGTTGAGTGTGAGTTTGACGCCCTAGACTGTGGTTGTCCTCACTATCATTGATCCGTTCGCTTCCACACTGTGAGGGACAACTTCTGGGTTTACTTCTTGTTATTATCACATGGTCATTACCCATGGATTTTGTGGTTACATGTTATTTATTTGCTGTTCTTTATGGTGTTCATTATTGATCTCGGATCTTAGAGTCGGATTCATATTAGTGGCTGTCCTGCATCATATTTTGGTATTTGAGCTGTAGGTTAGGTTGTCTAAGCTTGTTTGTCACATTTTGTCATTTAGGTTCATTTTATTATTGTGTAGCATGTCATTTCATGTAGGTTTCATTGCATATTAGTGGTTGCACCTCATTGCAATTCATTTTCACATGCCTACACGTAGCGGTGCTGAGTTCCACGTCTCTGCATTGATGTCAGGATTACACATTGGTTCCCCATTGGTCCCTGTTATGACCGAGTTGATTGGCCAGCTCATGCGCCATATGGATCAGATGGACCATCGTCTTAATGAGCACCTTGCTCATTTTGAGGAGTCGCTTAGGTCTGTGCAGGATAAAATCACCGATTCAGATCGCATGGTCTAGGCTTTGGCTGACCACATAGTCGCTCCGGGGAGACCCCCTCAGGCGTAGGATCCCATTCGCCCAGCCCCGAACTCTGTACATGTGAACCCACCTTCTCCTGCAAACCCAACTCCACCTGCGAACCCACATCCTAGAGCTGATTGAGTCGTTGACCGGCAATATGAGGACAATGGACTTGGGTCTGACTCATTCAATGAGATGGGTGGCACTTATAGGCCAGTTGTATATAGATATCTAAGGCAGGATAGGCAACATGATCGTGATTGGGGTTTTGATAAGAGGCATCATCAATATTAGAGGGATTGATATGGCGAGATGACCGATTTGATTAGGTTGTCCGAGATGATCGCTTTGACCGGTATGGCCGAGATGATCGATTTGATCGGTATGATCGAGATCATCAGATGATATGGGGAAAGATCAGAAGCGGTACCGACATCCGAGAGATCGGGATGATCGAGATGGTTTTGGTGGTGATCAAAGGTGATACCGACGCCCAGGAGATTAGGGTGGTCAGGGTGACATTGATGATGAGTGGAGGCCTTGTCACTATCAATAGGATTAGGATGATCGTCAGGGCTGCTCGTGCTGAGGATCCCACCTTTGACAGGTCCCTGGACCCGAAGGTCTATCTTGATTGGGAGGCCAGTATGAACCGTTACTTTGATAGGATGGGCATGTCCAACGCTTGACGAGTACGCTTCGCCATAATGAAGTTGACGGGCGAGACTCAGATCTACTGGTTGAATGTCGAGGACCTACTTGAGCAGCGGCGTCAAGAGCCCATTGAGTCGTTGAAAGAGATCAAGGTGAAGCTTCACAAGAAGTACCTTCCGGCGACTTATTGTCATCGCCTTATTGATTGGTGGCAGAACGTCGTTCAGGGGTCTCGCACGGTTTTTGAGTACATTGCTGAGTTCGACAAGTACCTGATGAAGTATGGAGCCCGTAAGGAGAGTGCGTTGACTCTTTCCCGATTTTGGAAGGGTCTTTGTCGTGTTTACTAGCAGGAACTGTTTTGTCAGCATGTGATGATCATCGAGCACGTCTGTTAGGTTGTGCGAAGATGGAGCAGTTCGAGTTAGACATAGGTTTGCCTCCGCGTGTTAGGTCGACTTACCAGCATCCTATTGATCAGCGTGCCGCACCGGGAGCATAGTAGAGGGGTCCATTGTTCAGACCTGTAGAACCTACTTGTTAGGATCCTATTCCCCATCCTCGATTTTTACCTTAGTGGGACCCAACACCTGTCTCACCTGCACCTCCTGCTCGTCCTTCGGTTGGCGCACCACTTGTAGGGCGGGAGTATAAAAGGGAAGGCTCCGGTTGTAGGAGACTCTTCTCAGAGGGGTGGGTCCTGTGACCGTTGCTTTAGGTGCTAGGGGCTTGGCCATTATACTTCTTAGTGCCTTTCGAGGACCCTACTTATTAAAGGCACTGATCCAGAGGATCCCCCACCTATATTGCGGGATGTGAACTACGAGGTTGGGGCCGATATAATTGATGAGTTTTAGTTAGAGAGCGAGATGGTCGACTGTATTCTAGCTGAGTATTTCCTGGAGGAGGATTTTGAGGACCTACTTGATGGGGGCTGGCTTGGTGTCGTCCGTTGCATCTTGACTCAGCTGAATGAGTGTGATGATTGGCACCGTACTTCCATCTTTCACACATACTCTCGTGTGGACGGTCAGGTGTAAGGTGATCATTAATAATGGGAGTTGCATCAATGCCATCTCCACTCGTGCCATTTCATGCCTTGGGCTAACTGCTGTTGATCATCCTCCCCTATTGTGTATCCTGGGTAATTTCTACTTCCATTCGGATACGTTGTCTCGTTCTGATATTTTTCCTACTATATGAGGATCAGATTTGGTGCGATGCTTTACCCATAGAGGTTGGGAGCATTAATCTGAGCATGCCTTGGATTTATGATGTGGATGCGGTCCTCTATGGCCTATCCAGTACCTGTGTATTCCCACATGGTGACTTGCGGATTACTTTTCATCCTTCTCGGCCGAAGTCATCTTCCTAACAGGAGACCACCTAGCCTAGTACTCCTGCCTCTTCTAGTCCTTCCACCTTTAGTGTCCCTGCCTCTTTTAGTGCTACCCCTTCTAGCACTTCTACCACACTTGGCACTGCATTGTTGAACACTCCTTCTACTCATAGCTTGACCCAAGTCGAGTAATATTCCTGCTCGCAGAGCTTCTATTCTTATTGCACCACCCACAACGACCTTACAACTTATTAGCGTTAGGGAGCTCGAACATGATCTTGATGAGAGCAAGCTTGTTTTGCTTTGGCCGTGAGAGGGGTTGAGGATGAGACCCTCGGCGAGCACCTCGCCGAGGTCACTTCTCTCTTTCAAGAGTTCCAAGATGTCTTTCCTTGGGACTTGCCGGATGGATTACCTCCTATGCGTGACGTACAATACGCTATCGATTTGATTCTAAGATCCACCTTGCTCAACCTGCTGCATTATCGTATGAATTTCATTGAGCATGCTGAGCTTAAGAGGCAGGTTGAGGAGCTCCTGAGGAGGGGTTCAGTTCGCGAGAGAATGAGCTCATGCGCAGTCCCCACCAAGGTTCAAAACTCGGCTTGGATCGGCACAAATCGGCCGAGTCGGACCAGTTTTGGGCCGGCTGTGCCGATCCCGGACAACCTGGCCGAGTCCAGGACTCGGATGGGTGATCCGAGTCTAGATTGGTCCGGGTCGGCTCGGATTAGGCCGACTCGGTCCCCAATGGCTAGTCAAACTAGCCGTTGGGGGTCAAACTAGCCGTTGAACGGCCAACAACGGCTAGTTTGGGCCTTGGGGGTCTATTTAAACCTCTCCAAGGCCCTCCTAAGGCTCTACAAGTGCCCTTTAAGTCTCCTAACATTCTTACTCTTTCTCACACTCTTTCGATTATAGAATTCTCTCTCGGTCTCTCCCACGAGGCCACAACTACAAGCTCCACGATCTCATCTTCTTCTAAATTCATTTACTTTTGTTTGTCATTTTTTTCTTTCTATACTATTGTTCTCAACATTTTTATTTGCCCTTTGGTAGTCGATGTGCTGTGAACTGTGAACTGCTCAATTGCATAAGGAATGACATCTCAAGGTGCTACTGAGCGGTCCTCTGGGAATCCTCCTAGCACTGATCCTGCTTGGGCTCATTACACGCCGATGGACATGGGCTAGAGAAAGGTACAGTGCAAATATTGCAACCGGGTCGTCTCTAACGGGGTCTACCGATTCAAACAACATCTTGCTGGAATAAAATGTGAAGTCGCAGCATGTGCTCGAGTTCCTTCAGAGGTTCATACCTAATTTTGAACTTATATGAAGGAGAAGGAATCAAATAAAGCAAGTAATGCTAGAGGAAGACAGGAAATTCGAGAGTTGTTTGAACCAACGCGAAGGTCTGATACTGGAGTTCGGCTTGGTGGAAGTAATCAACTTATAAATGTGGATGATTGGGATACAAGTAAGTTTTTTATTTAACTTATTTTCATATTTTTTATTTAATGTTTTCAGACAAAAAGTTATAGTAGATTAAATTTTTTCCTTTTACATTTAAAGTTGAATTGCGACATGCAATGGAGGCAAGCCGTCGGTCCTTTGCAGATGATGACTTATTTTGGCACACTGGAAGATATGCAGGACAAGGAAGTGGTTCCACACCTTCTGGACAAGAGAGCACTAGCGCCAACATGAGCACTAATGTATGTGAGGAGTTGTATCAGGAGTTCACCAGAGATGGAGATCTTAGAGTAGGTCCAATAGATCCCTTCCTCACCAAGAAGAGGGATAAACAACTTTCTATTGCTGCTGCATTCAAGAACTTAAAGCTTTGTAAGGAGAAGATAGTGAGAGCTACATCTAGGTGATTTTTCTATAACAGTATCCCTGTTAATGCTGCCAAGGGGGCATATTACGAGTCCATGATCGAAACCTTACAAGAAGTTTGGCAAAGGGGTTGAGGGGTTTACCTCATATGAGATATACAACAAGTACTTGGACTTAGAAGTTGACGACATCTGGACATATATTACATCCTTAGAAAGGATATGAGATGAGTATGGATGCACTTTAATGTGCGATGGATGGACAAGTACGTAAACCTTATCTTCATTTTTTTTTCTTAAATACGAATGGGTCTTTTTCTGGTTTCTTATCATCTATGGAA
The DNA here is from genome assembly GCA_030544215.1 of Zantedeschia hybrid cultivar. Taxonomy (NCBI): domain Eukaryota; kingdom Viridiplantae; phylum Streptophyta; class Magnoliopsida; order Alismatales; family Araceae; genus Zantedeschia; species Zantedeschia hybrid cultivar. The sequence continues at coordinate 54,181,358 of JARZZO010000002.1, read as the reverse complement.
CTTCACAAGGATAACAAGAAGTATGATCAACTTCTTAATTTACTGTAAAGTTGGAACTGTATTTTGAAAGTCTATTGATGCATTTGGAAAGATAAAGAATGTCCGTTATCTGTATGAGTTAATGGATCAAATGGTGGAAGAGGTGGGGGAAAAAAAGATTGTCCAAGTGGTTACGGACAATGTAGCGGCATTCAAGTTAGCTGGACAAATGTTGATGTAGAAGAGACGACATCTATACTGGGTTCTCTATTTTGCTCATTGTATTGACTTGATGTTGGAAGACATTTGTTCTGATCCAATGATGGATTGGTCAAGAGTGATCGATTTATCACTACATTCATCTACAACTACAACAATATTTTAGATATCATGTTCACACATATTCATGGAAGAGAGTTGTTTCGTCCGGGAGCCATCAGGTTTGCATCTCAATATATCTTTCTAGCTAATTTAAGTCAACAAGATAACAACTTGATTAGGATGGTGGCATCAGAAGATTGGGAGAATTACATTATTGCGACATATACCAACCAAGGTCAAAGAGAAGGGTAATAAAGTGATTGATCTAATTCAGTCTATGCCTTTCTGTAGAGAAGTGCAAGCGGTGTTAAATATTGTAGAACCGCTTGTCTGTGTCTTGCAATCTTATGATGGAGAAAGAAGATCGGATATGTGATATTTATACGAGGCTGTGGACAGAGCTAATGAGCTCATTCAACTTAACAATCTAACAATCTATGTGAAGTGGTAGGACATAATAGACAGACATTGGGAATATACTTTACATCATGATCTTCATGCAGCTGGTAAGCAACTAACTTTGTGTATTTATTAATTTGTATACACATTTATCATAAGTAATAACTAACTTCTACTTCTTTATTTAAGTTATTTTTTCAACGCTCAGTACATATTTAGAACTGATGGGAAGAAGGATAACTATGATAGTTGTTCAGAAATGTTGATGGTGACTAAGAATGTTATTAGGCGTATGTTTGAAGATGAGGACATAACAATAATGGCATACAAGCAAATGCATGATTATAAACTCATGTTATACCATTTTGAGACAAGTACTGTTCAAAGAGCTGCAAAGATTTTGAGTTCAGATTTGAAAGCTATTAACCAGATGTTTTACTTAACTTTTAATTATAGCTTGCACATTGTTGACATGTAAAATTTTCTATTTACAGTTGACTAGTAGCTAGATCATGGAAAAGCATATGGGTATGAAGATCTAGCCTATATAGCAATTCGGATTTTAAGTCAAACAACCTCTTCATTAGGTTGTAAGAGAAACTGGAGCACCTTTGGCTTGATTCACACCAAACAAAGGAATAGATTGAAGTTGAGCCGTCTAGAAAAGCTAATATTATGTTATTATAACATGAGGTTGAAGCTAAAAAATCTCGAGCTCATAAGGAACCTTCAAAGGCAAGAGAATGAGAGAATTTTCGGACAAGGCACAAAGACAACAAATGCAGAAGAACTCATAGACTTGGATGAGTTGTTCGAAGAGCAACATCCACTAAATGCATGGGTTGATGCAAGCACTTCAAATGAGTCTGAATTCAACCCAAATAATCGGGAATGGGCGGAAGGTGAGTTAGATAACATTCCACTACTTACAGATTTTCAGCTTCCTCCAAAATGTCATAAAAAGAGTAAAAAACAAGCACCAAGCAAAAAGAAGAGTGTTACTGGAATTGAGATTGCTGATCTGGAGACTATCGAGGAGGAGGATGAAACGTCAGAACAAAGTGGTGAGGTACAATATCAAACCTTAAATGACTTGACATTAAAGACGAGCTCCGACAGTTCTGACCATGGTGGAGATGCTACCAGTACCCCAGCCTCACCTCCAACTATTCAGTTCACTGGAGAATAAGATTACACATATGCTACTTAAGATGAACATCATGATAACAGAGCAGGACGGGAAGAATCTCCCATTCAAACAACAGATCAAGGAAGAAGGACAAAAATAAAGCTCCTCAGTGTGTTGAAGCCAAAGAAGAACTTATGAGGGACAGAGAATATCATGAGTAACTATCAGATGTATCATCGTATTCTCTATACGAAGGGTATAGTCATCCTACTGGATATGTAGTTTACCTTCCTCAACATTCTGATACATTTGACTATTTAGGGGGTTACCTAGAATATCCACAAATTTCAGCCATCTATACCAATACAGATGACTATAACTGGTATGTGATGCAATATGAGCAATACTACAAGAGCTATATGTCATGGTCTGAGTATGTAAGCCATATGTTCATTCAGTATAATGTACGTTTGGAATAAATGTAAGTTCATGATCATATATATAAGTTTATTCAAGTTTTTTTGTCCAACAACATCTTATATAGTTCAAATCAATGTATTTCAACACAATTATGTATTGGACTTGTGTTTTTATATTTTTTCATATTTTTCTTACTTTTTATTTCTTATTTTTTTCTGCTACCCGATCCAGCCAACCTTGACTCAGCTAGGATCGGCCAGGATAGGATCGGAATCGGCCGATCCGGTTGGTTTTGGACTGGCCAATCCAGGACCCGATCCCGGGTTTCTTAACTTTGGTCCCCACATTATCAGTTCCAAAGAAGAATGGTACTTGGAAGATGTGCGTGGACAGTTGCGTGATAAACCGCATCACAGTTAAGTACCGTTTTCCCATTCTCCGCTTAGATGATATGCTCGACATGATGGCGGAAGCCATTGTGTTTTCAAAGATTGATCTAAAGAGTGGCTATCATCAAGTCAGGATTCGACCTGGTGATGAATAGAAGACGACTTTCAAAATGAAGGACGAGCTTTATGAGTTTTGGTCATTTCTTTCGGGATGTCCAACGCCCTTAGTACCTTTATGCAGCTGATGACTTAAGTATTGCGACCCTTCATCAGTGTATTTTTGATCGTGTACTTTGATGACATTCTCATTTACAACTATTTTAGGGATTATCATTTGGACCACCTATGCTAAGTGTGTCAAGCCCTTCACCGAGAGAGTTTATATGATAAGTTCAAGAAATGTGCATTTATGACAGATCATTTGATCTTCTTGGGATTTATCATATCTGTTGAGGGTGTTTCTGTTGACCCAGATAAGGTCAGAGTGATTATAGAGTGGCCCGAGCCGCAGACGATTTATGATGTTCAGAGTTTCCATGACTTGACGACTTTTTACCGTCGCTTCATTCATGGGTTCCATTCTATCACGGCTCCGATCGTAGATTACATTCAGAAGGAAGCTTTTGTATGGACGAAGGCCGCTACTTCGGCCTTTCATGATATCAAGGAGCGCATGACTTAGGTACTTGTTCTTCGATTGTCTGATTTTTCGAAGGTGTTTAAGGTTTCTTGTGACGCGCTTGGTGTCGGAATAGGTATAGTTCTTAGTCAGGAGGGCCATCTGGTAGCATACTTCAACGATAAATTGAATGATGTAAAGATAAAGTACTCTACTTATGACAAGGAGTTCTATGTGGTAGTTCAGACATTGAGACACTTGAGACACTATCTGTTATTGTAGGAGTTTATTTTGTATTCGAATCATAAGGCCCTTACATTCCTCCATGCCCAGAAGAAGCTGAACCCAAGACACAGTCGATGGGTTGAGTTCCTTCATACATATACTTTTGTCTTGAAATACAAGGCGGGTGTGGAGAACTGCGTAGCTGACGCGTTTAGTTGTCGATCCTCCCTCTTATCAATTGTCAGCACAGAGGTCATAGGATTTGAGAGGCTCCAAGAGGAGTACTCCAAGCTGTCCTGACTTTGGTTCGATCCACGCAGCTCTTCAGTCTGGCCCCTCAAGAGAGTATAATGATTATATCCTTCAGAATGGTTACTTACTTCGTGGATCTAGATTGTGCATCCTACGGACTTCAGTCCGTGATTTCTTGATCTGAGAGATTCATGCCAATGGTCTAGCTGGTCTTTTTGGTTGAAACAAGACTATCGTTTGGTTGAGTACCGGTTCTTTTGCCCATGTATGAAGCACAATGTGGTTTGTGTTGTTGCTTAATGCCGCACATGCGCTATGACGGAACAGAAGAAGCAAAGTACCGGTCTTTATACCCTGCTTCCTGTGCCTAATTGTCTGTGGTAGGATGTCAGTATAGATTTTGTCTTAGGTTTGCCACGAACAATCTGTAGGCACGATTCCGTCTTGATCGTTGTTGATAGGTTTCCAAAATGGCATATTTCATCTCATGTTCGAAGACCTTTGATGCATCTCGAGTAACCCATTTATTCTATGAGGGAGCGGTTTGTTTGCATGGGTTGCTTAAGACTATCGTCTCTGACAGGGATGTTCGATTTGTCAGCTATTTCTCGAAGACCTTATGGCATCTTCTTGGCATTAAGTGCAAGTTCTCTACAGCTTAACATCCCCATACTAACGGGCAGACCGAGGTAGTCAATAAAAGTCTAGGTGATCTGTTGCGATGTCTAATTGGGGGCATGCGGATAATTAGGACCAGGTCTTATGGCACACAGAGTTTGCATATAATAATTCGATCAATAGGTCTACGGGCATGAGTCTATTTGAGATTGTCACGGGTTATAGACTTAGGGAGTCCATAGACCTAATTCCTTTGTCCATCTAGTCCCGTGCATATGAGTCTACAGAGGCATTAGCTGAGCATATTAGGAGTCTGCATGATAACATCCGCCGTCACATTGAGATTAGTAATGAATACTACAAAAGGATGCAGATGCACATCGATGGCCACATGAGTTCCACGAGGGAGACTATGTGATAATTAGGATCAGACCTGAATGATTTTCTTCTAGAACTGTGAAGAAGCTACAAGCTCGTGGAGTTGGTCTTTTCAAAGTACTAAAGCGAGTTGAGCTGAATGCGTATGTTGATGACCTACCACTAGACTATGGCATCAGCGCCACATACAATTTCTTAGACCTGGTAGTTTATCATGATCCGACAGTGATACTTAGTGACTCATTCGAGCCTTCTCCTTCCTTTGAGAGTGACCTTACCTATAAATGTCCACCTCCAACCTTTGTTCCAGCACGACGTGAGCAGATTGACCATAATATATTGGACGAGTAGGTTGTTATCTCTAGGGATGGGGCCTTTTAACGCTACCTAATTCGCTAGAGAGGGAGGCCGACCACTGAGAATGCATGGATCATGCGTGAGGAGCTACAACGGATTGACCCAGATCTCCTGAAGTGGTACCAGAGCGGACGAGACCCTTACTCGACGGGGTCGAGTTCCTCTCAGCTGGAGAGGTTGGTGAGGACACCAGAGCACAGATCCAGTTTGACTCGGCCCAGTTTTACCACTGTGGAGGACGTCGACAGCGACTCTAGCTTCTTTATGGCTTGATAATGGTCTATTTGTGGATTGATTTGTATTTACATTGTTGAGTTGCCAAAAGGGTGCGCCTGTCCCCACTGAATCGCCATGTGTCACAACGCTGGCTCTCGTCGCCGTGTGCATCGTCGCCTGTGTCGGGGCATAAGGGTCCAGCCGCCCATGTGGCGACAACAGCAGGTTCGCCCTCGTCCCCATTGTCGCCCGTGTTCGAGCGGGTGTCTCCCACCTGCCGCCGCCACACGGTACACTTGGGTGCTTCGTCCGCCCCTCCTCGTCACTTGGGCCAGTGCCGGGCCCCGCTAGGCCATGCGCCCACCCGAGTGCGTTTGCCCACTTGCCTACATCGTTGCCTGTGTCGGGCGAAGAGGCCACCTTTGCCGCACGGAGCCCCTAGATGCCATCCTCCCCTGCTGCCTCCGTGCAGCACTCAACCGCATTTTGCCACTGCACTTTGTCGCTCGACTCTGCTTTCGCCGCCACACCTCCCCTAGTTCCTGGAGCCGACAGCTCCAGTCCACGTGCCTCTTGCTGGCCCACAACCAAGAAAAGGCCAGACATCTCGCCAGGGCCCGACCAGCAGCATGATTGTGTGGAACCCTTGCTGTCTCGACTTGCAGCCCCGCTCTTCAGTGGGGTCGGTTAGTGGCTGATCTGCCCACCCTCATGATTTGCTTATCTCGTATGTGGTTAAGCCTGCCGCCGTGAGCGTACATCAGGGATATCTAGCCTGCTAAAATTTTATTTTGCTGCCGTTTGTGAGTTGTGAGGAACCAGTCCTCCGGTTCCTATCTGTGGCTGTTGAGTGTGAGTTCGACGCCCTAGACTGTGATAGTCCTCACTACCATCGGTCTGTTCACTTCCCCAGCGTGAGGGACAGCTTCCGTGTTTACTTTTTGTTATTATCGTATGGTCATTACTCATGAATTCTGTGGTTACTTGCTGTTCTTTATGGTATACATTATTGATCTCGGATCGTATTTAGAGTCGGATTCATATTAGTGGCTGTTCCGCATCAGTTCCCCACTTCCGATTGTGCTTTTTTCATTTGTTGATTGTCCTCACAAATTCATGGATGCTGTCACATCTTCTCCTTCACTGTTTACTAAGCCCCCTTTCGTCATCATCATTGGCTGCCTCCACAGTGGTCAGAATCAAGTGAATCTCCTGCAACAGATGCTGCTGTCTTAGGGTTTCCTGGGATTTAATTGGGCGAAGGAGAAGGTGGATTGGGTGATCACCTGATCTGATTTCAACAGTTGCATGAGGAGTCAGATCTGACCTGCCATATGGATGTGTTACGCATACTGATTTAACCCACTAGTTCACCTGTCTCCTCCACTTTATAAGGCCAGCCCAGTGGGTTTTTCTTTTTACTGATTCTGGTTGTAGCCAGTCCAACCCTTGCACTAATGGGGCCACAGCTCCCATTGATGTCAACAGCTTCACAGGTGACAACATCAGCCATACAGGTTGTGATCATACATTGTTTCATTGTGACATCAAAGTCCTTCATTCTGATGATGCTTGAGAATGTCTTTCACCTGAGATGTGTGATCTCCTTCATCGACAATGACGTCCTTGTACTCATTAGCAGAATGGGGGCACTGAGAGGAAGCATTACCACATTCTTGATACTACTCATGCTCTTTTCATTTTTGGCTCTATTCCTCACTCTTTTTGGGCCAAAGTTGTCATCATTTCGGTCAAATTTATCAATATATTTCTATTAGTGATAGAAGCTTACATTGTTTTCTCCATTGTCTTTCAAGATGGTATAAGAAGCTATAGTTATGATCTAGGCTGCACACGACATCTTTGTCATTATCCATGTAGTAGAGCCTAAGTTAGTCTGCACATGAGGATGTGTTAGAATAGTCCCCCATTCATTAAGGGACAAAAACAAAATATATCCAAAATAATGGTGTCATCTCCTCACTGAGTTCAAAATATCTAAAAAGGACAGTCCTCAAATTCACATCCACAGGGGGATACGCCATATTTTTCTCTTACATACTATAAAAAATACTTTCAATTATTTTACAAATATATGGTACTAGTCCAAATCCAAATAAAAAATATCTAAAAGGTGCTCTTAATTTTATTTAATTATTAAGAAAGGCACTAACATTAGAAAATATCAAGGAAGGTTATCCCTTAAGAATATTATATTTAAAATAAGCTTCTAATTTTTAATTATGAGAAAGGGCAATAATACAAACAATTGAAATTAAGATTACTTTGAAAATTTATTGATAAGAATATGTAGAACATATTATAATGATAATTATCCATCAATTGACTTCTGGTTGTCAGTTCGAGGTATGGGTACTACTGCACTTCTCCATTAGGCTGCCCAGTAGTTTTATATGATATTAAATGATTTGATCACTAGATGTCATGATCTAATATTTTTTGGCCTTTATTGTAATAGAATTCTCTCTGGAAAAAAAAGCATGAGTGGGAAACTTTTGCCACCCCAAAAATACAAATTTAATAAAATTTTGTACTATTATCAGTATTATCATTTTTTTTGGATATTTGAAATATTAATGTCATTTTTGATAATTACAATGAATTAAGCGCCTTGTTTAGATATTCAGTTTCAAAGGAGACATGGTTTTTGATATTTTGTGATGTTGGTGGCCCCTTTTGGTAATTAAATAAAATTAAGTATCGGTGTTAGATATTTTATAATGAAGGATATGAATGTCATATTATATAGATTTGGATTAGAACAGTGAATGTCATAATACATAGATATGAGCTAGAACAATATAAAACAGTTGATGACATTTTCAGTAGTATGTTAGAAAAAATATAACTTTTGTCTTTTACGGATATAAACTTTAAGAGAAGTGTCCTTTCAGATATTCTGAAGTTAGGGTGCCACTTTACGAGAAATATCCCTTTTAGACATTTTGAAGGTAGAGTGGTCCTATTAGATATTTTTAAAAAATTAACCGTTTTTAGGAATTTCCCCTTATTTTTGAATCTGGTTAGTGTTTGAAAATTTGAATTTTTCATGTCACTTCCTGCTTAAAAAAATAGCGACGACAAGGACCCTCTAAGACTTTAAATGTCACAGTGTCTGATGATGAATTTGCCAAAGTTTCGATGATTTCCCTTCTTGCAACTTGCTACGATATGGGGAAAGAAACCAAAAATCTGTGCTTAAGCAATTAGAATTGATTTAGTCTTTTTCTCTTTTTGATGATAAGTCACTGCCCCTTCTAGACAGTATTTGTTTGTTGTTTCTTTTGCTATCACCCTGAATTTGATGTCCTATGTTTATCAGAGTTTTGAGGTGGCGGACACACAGGATGGTGAAACGGAGGTCATCCACTATGATGTGGAGAATACCAGAAGACAGAAATTTGAGGCTCTGTTAAGATTACAGCAAGAGAACAGTGGGCTGATTGAACCCAAGAAAGACCTCGTTGTATCGCCGGGAATGTTTCTCCCTGAACGTATAACTCACCCCGCCGTGTCGTCTTCGGAGAATAATGTTGAGCATCCTGAGGATGTCGAGCTTAAGGCGATATCAGCAGGGGCCTCAAACAGTGCCTCAAGCAAGCCCACCGCGTCCGTGCACAAACACTCGAGCATGAGGAGGGGTCGATCCCATAATCCTAAGAAACATCTGAACTCACAATCCAGCAGAAGGCAATGCAATGCACAACCAACTAGAAAACAATGGATCAAGAAAGAGAATGGCATGGACGATTGACAGGTAACTCAAAGGTTGTATTTTTACAAGCCATGTACTATGAAGTTTATTTACAAAGGGAACTTATAAACCTCTCTATCTAGGGTGCTATGGCCGCTGATGGGCGGGGTCATATTTATCATAGTGTTGCTTTGCTCCTCTGATTGGCACAGAAAGTTGGGTTCATTCATTTTGACCAATTCTTACTCATAAATGTATAGTAAGATTGCATTCTTTCTTGCTTCCAACGCTTCCTGATGTTCTTGGTCATCATACTATAGTTCTTGGTCATCGTATTGTATGCTTTGCCGCACAAGTAAAGACCTTTCACCTTCTCTCCCTGTAACAAGCTTTGCCAAGAAAGCCAGATCAAAACGTGCATGAAATTTCTTTCGAGGGCACTGGCGTCTGGGTCTGGGTTTGCTTCCTTGGTAGCATGCAAGGATTAAGGCATTTTGACGAAATTCTTAATTGCAAGTCATTGTTAGCTTTCACGTTGTAAGATATTTAGCGGGGTAGCTAAATTAGTCAAGTCTCAGGGGTTATTGTAACTGATTTTGGGTAGTTAAATTAGTCAAATATCATCTATCGACCTCAGTTTTCCCTTTTAGGAAAGTTCAATGTGCAGCCTTAAAGTTGAAACCTATCGTCTTGGCGAAATAATCCGATTGGATTGAGTTATGACATACTAGTTAATAAAATGCACTATCGCGCCAGTATTTTTTTAAGAAAATAATTTTTAGCATTATTTAACAAATTTTTTGGCATGCAATTAATTGGACAGTTAAGATTGATTTTTATGATCGGATGGTAAAAATTAAATCTTCAGATATGGGAACGATGTTAAGGGCTTAATTTGATATTTAAAACTTTTTATGATTTTAGAATGCAAAAGAGGATTTTGAGGGGATATATATATATATATATATATATATATATATATATATATATATATATAACGCTGTAACAGAGATGTTTCTGCTAACAAATTTCTATCCACCGTTAGATTTTGATCTAATGGTCACAGAATTATATAAAGAAAAACAATGACGTGGGCCCCACTAAAATCGCATGTTTTGTGGGAAAACAATAACTAATTTCAATCTCTTTTTTTTCTCCCCAACCGACCCAACTGTTTTCACATTTTTTTTTGCTCTGGGGTCTCTCCTCCGATCACCTATTCCATTGATCCAGAACCACACTGATTATGAGTCTATTGATCGGAAGTTTGTCAGGGCGATGGCCATATCTTTTGGAGCTTGTCCAAGATAGAGTTATCAGTTATTTCTCTTCGGACCAATTTTATGGGTCAGACATTCACTTTGTGGGAAACTCGTGTATCCAGCGCTCTCCTACCTACTTATAGGGATGTAAATTGGGCAAGTTGGACTGGATTACGTGATAATTTGACTATAACCCAAATTCAAAATAACTCTATTCAATTTTAGTCCAATCTAAATTCAACTCAAATTTAATTCAAATTCAGTTCAGTCTCTATTCAATAGTGAGTGGGTTGGGTTGGACTGGTCCTATTTATAAATGATTTGTTAGAAGCGTTCTACTTTTTGTATGAATTATTGTAAAATTCAATAGTTAAACTGGGTCAGTATGTTTTCAGCTCAATTCAGTCCAAATTTAATTAATGTCAACTGAAATTTAATCCAACTTAATTTATATTAACTTGGATCAACCCAATTACCTTTAATATAAACTGAGTTGAATTGGGCCACGGGCTGACCCACATGATTGACACCCCTACCTACTTCCAACCAGAGCTTACCCTCATGCTCCATCTACCGCCAAAAGAAGACCAGCAATCTTGTTGATCTCGAGCTAGAAGACGTTTGCACTTTGGTCTGGTTTCGTGGTGACGTCTTTTTTATTTATTATCCTTGTTGATAGTTGTTGCAATCTCTATAATTCTTTTTATGTCACTAGTTGTGGAGGTGTCTTGCGTGGATCCATCACCCATGCAAAAGCATGGTAGAGGCATGTCCTGTGTTGTTGGGTCTTCGATCCTCTTCTATGTTTGTACTATTGTGAGTGAATGAAATGATTACTTTGACCAAAAAAGAAGAAGAAGAGCAACAGAAAAAAGATATTATAAATAGATAAGAATAACCCAAGTAGCCAAGTTCGCCTAAAAAAGGAAAGAAAAGAGTCCCAGGAAGTCAAATCTTGTAAACCTAACCTAAGAAATGCTCGGCAGCCAGGAAGCTTGCCCATGCGCACTACCTCGAAGTGAGCATATTCAAGAACGACTTCAAGAGTAACCATGCCCTTTGTACGAGTATGTAGGATAGAAATGAGCAGGGAAATCACTGGCTTGTCCTCTAGGCCATGCTAAGGCAATTAGTACTCAAGGTTGAGATAGGAGCTTCAAGGTCCTCCTGAAACGCATATTCCTCCTAAGCTAAATCAACCACTTGCTAACGTGCTTCTTGAATAGTGTCATGGGACCCCCCCATAGATTTATCAAGTTTACATTGCAAGGAATCTATGACCATATTATAATATGATTTGACTGCAAAGCTCCACATTCAACATCCAAAGGACATCAAACATGTGGGCGTGTTTGGCATAACTTTTAGTTACAAGTTATTTTTTAACTCTCTCTTTCAAAATAAAAAATATCAAATGATAGTAGTTATGACTAATTTTAGGTAGTCAAACATTCTCTAAGAACCTCATTCTTTCTATAATATAGGAAGCTCCAATTTATAGTTTTTACCTAGAAGCTAAAATCTAACTACAACATTATGTAAGTGACTTCGAACATCTTCTTTTTTACTCTCAAAATAATTAGATAAAAGTTTAAAAATATTTCTAATTAGAAGCTGCGCCAAATATAACCAAAATAGGGATGTGTGCCTGCATCTTTTTAGAAGAATCCATGGATAGAGAGGGGTGACGACTATCGCACTATTCTTTTTTCTGGAGAGAGCGAGATGCGTGTATCTCATGTAGATCAAAGCTTCTGAGCATACTGTAGGCTTTAAATAGGCTAAAGAGTAAAGACCTTAGGTTGGGGTCACTTATAAGATCTTACATATAAACCACCAAACCTCGATATATAATGATCATGGCCAGAGCTGAAAGAATTGGAAGTAAGGTGGTGTTTGATAGCGCTCAAGTCTATTGTCTAAAGTCTCTTTTTCATATCTAACTTCTTATTCTAGTGAAGGGAAGGTTTTGAAAATTATTCAGATTTTATGCCATGTTATGTTTGATAAATTTCCGATTCTCAAATTTGCATGTCTGACATTTTCTTTCTCCTCCAATAAAGTCAGATGGTTTGTTAGATGGACGGGTCAGGAGTACGATCTTGCGTCCGAAAATAAATAAGTAGCATGTCCTTGACTTTAAAATTAAGAGCAGTTTAAGATATTAGATGGTGAATCAAATGTTGAATTAGACATTTAATCAAGTAGTCTAAACATGAAATATCTGACCGCTTCAGAAGTTAGACATATCAAATGGGGCCTAAGAATAGGTGTTGTGCTAGAGGGACAGGACATGTACATGGAACCTCCTCCAATCGGATCATAAGTCCGCAATTCATCGAGCATCCTCCTATGGGACTCAATTAGGATATTTGCTTGTAGGGTGCAATAGCCTACTCATAAGGCTCACGATTGATGTTCCTAGATGCAGGGGCATAGCCTAGATTTCTCACTTGGAGGGGCCAAACAACTTTAATTAATTTAATCACTACATAAAAGAAATAACATATATAGTATTTAACCAAAAAAGACAACGAGTTTATATTGAAAACCCTTTTTGATCTTGTAATGTAAAAAATGTCTTGCCCGAAACGAAAATATACTGTAAAGGAATGATGGAGTTACAGTGCATTTAGAAAGTGTATGCTTAAAATTTTAATTGCATTTTATGCAGAATATAAAATCATTACTAAAATAGAAAATATGCAACAAACTAGTGTTCTTTTAAAGAGGCTAACCATGTCCGGAGATCAGTTGTTGGCTCTGGGCTCAAAGAGTCTGCGCCACACAAGGACAAACCCTACATAGCCACAGATGTCATAGTAAAGTTGACAGTTGAGGACCCCCAACCAAAGACAACCCACACATACGAACACATGGCTGCCCACCCCGGACTACACACCTTAATCCTGTGCCTGTCTAAGGACAATAAAAACCATCCAACTGGCCAGGACAAGAGAGAACTGATGACCTGTCCGGCACCTGTGGCGCAACAGACATGCTTTCCACTGTTGGCGGAGAGACCCGGTGGGTTCGAACCCTATGAGGGCACCTCCCGCGGATAACTATTTCCCTTCCCCACGCTTAATCCAGCAGAATGCGGTGTTTCAAACCTGATACCTTGGATAGGAATCACCCTCCCCGTTGCTACTAGACTACTTGTTCAAAAAAAAAAAGAGAGAGAGAGAGAGAGAACTGATGAACATGGGGAGAGGGAAACCGCTATGTGAACAACAGTCAGCATGGGTAAAGAAGAAAGGAAGCAAATGTGCAGACGTCGTTTCTCTTACCCTTGAAAAGAAAAAGAAAAATGCACTGAATCTTCCTCTGCCCAAACAAAACATAGAACCTCTTCCATTTATTCTCAACAAATAGCTACCAGCATTACTCCTCTCAGTTGAGGAAAAAACCCGTCCATTCCATGTATTTATCGACATTGTAACGGGTAGAAAAATGAGATGATCCAATCACACTCAGACAACCCTAATCACACCAACTCCATTCTGCGGTGGTGCTTTGCTCAAACTAAGCGGCTTTGGCGGTGCGATGCTGAGCTCCAAATCACTGACCTCAGCTACTTGATGCCGTGTGTTCGCCGGAGCTGGACGACAGGGGAGCAGTTTAAATTCCCGGAAAAATGTGGTCTGAATCGCGTGCATTTTGGTGGAAGAGATCGCAGATTGAGGAGCATCTAGCATGAGCTTGTCCTCCAGGAAACCTGACGCTCCCTCCTGCTTAAAGCCAAATAGTAGGATTCATATCAATAATAAGAACAGTGGTGGGATTGTAACATTACAAGTAGGATAAAGAGCGAGGACGAATTCAAGGTTATTTTAGAAGCAGATATGAGGATTTACCATGCGGTTGAAACTTCTGGGTCCAGACATATCAACCCACTTTGCCATGAATGGTCGTCTTCCTGGGCCTATAGGCAATGCCAGTCCTGAATTTAATTCTGGTGTCCCCACCTGTGCACATCCCAGGCATTCATGAATGTAATGCGTTTGCAGAAATAATCCATTCTTTTTTGTGGTCATATCATGTTCTTGCAATTTTCCTATATGTTTACCTTCCCACTGTTCCCCTGCACAAGGTTAATGCCTCTGGACTCGTTCTGTGTTTGATTCAAGGATAACATTGGGACAATCTCAGATGTGGATGCCTGAACCAGAAAAGAATTATCAGATCTGAGATCTAGAGAACAGAAATAAGCATAAGCTCTCAAGAATAACAAAAGTAAAACTGGGAACCTACACTATCATTGATAACTACATCGAAGAGACTGGATCGTCGCCTCTTGTTGATGGGAATCATCTGCCGAATAAAATATTTCTGAGCATGGCTAGCCACCTGTGTTGGGGTTCTAGTGAGCACAAATTTTCTCGAAATCCCTCTCCAATCCCCCTTTCCAAGCTTTTCCAGTCCTTCTAGAAATGTTTTGTGTTCCTCCTCTGTCCAAGGTGTTCCTGAAAAAGGAATTAAGTTCTCCAGAAATCAGTTTCTCAGAAAATTGAGACAATGATGGTCAAAAACAAAGATCCGTGCCCTCAGACTATACGACTTATCAACCTATTGCATTAATCACCAAGACATGAGACCAAAATGATGGAGTTGCCATTTGATAGACTTATTCATTCGTTCAATGCAGCAGTTTAAAATTGTGAGTGTTCCCCTAGTCTTCAGTTCAAACATGACAATAATCCAAATAACAATACCTGCTTGATTTTTCTTATCATTATTAGACTTAGATCTTTTCTTTAGCTTATCTACTTCTAAAATTAGCGAGCCGGCAACTACAGTAGGAAGCAATTATCCAAAACAGCAACAAGAACAAAAAATAAAAACACCTAGAAAGAATAAAGAGTACATTTGAAGGTTTTCGTCGACTAGCAAGAGAGACCCTACAAAATAACAGAAGTGTCATGATGCTTCTTAACAGCATTGATAGAGAAGTAAATTAGGCAGACAAAACATAATGCCAAATACATAGATTGAACCAATTGAACATCGTTAATATTGGAAACATGCCACTTCTTTCTTTACTCTCATCAGTAACTGATGAGTTATCCAAACCCAAATTTGGTATCACTGCCAATGTGAAACACGAAGATAATTGAAGCACTCCTCTGACAAAAGGGAAACATGACAAGATCCTTAAGTCAAACTAAATGCAAGAACAATAGAACAATTTTTGTCCGAATCATAAAATGAAACCAATCTTGCATTCTTATAAGATTTTTCGCCTTTTCAAGCCGATCATTGACCAAAAAAAAAAGACAACAAAAATTTTCCTCCCCCCTCTTCCACAGGAGATTGGACCCCAGAACGCTGCTGAATACGAATTTGGATTCCTGATTGACGTCCATGAGATCTGCTTCAACTTTCACCAAATAAGTGTGACAAAACCTAGTTTTTCACGAAAAGGAGAACAAGCCAAATCCCCAGACTTGCCGGCGATGCTGCATTATAGATAAGTAATCACATATCTACAACCTTATCCCGGGGCAAAAACATCAAAATTTAACCTCACAAAGACGAGATTACCTCAATGTCAATAGAAAACCGCGAATTTTCACACTATTCCGAAGTCAACAAATCACAAGAGCGACGAAATCTCTACGGATAAAACACCGTAAAGGCAGAAAGGAAACGAGAACGAACCCCATGAAACAGAACCCACCAAACCCAAATGCGAAATAAATCACACAACAAAGAACAGAAAGGGAAAGGGTCGGCCCCGTGGATTTACCTTTCTTCCGGTCGTGCCCCGCCACGCCCCCCCTCCTCCGCCGTCTCCGGCACTTGCGGAGTCCCCCGTCGGAGAGGTACCCCCGCTCGCTCGCTCCGCTCTCCGCGGCGGCCGAGGCGGCGGACGCCAGATTCCCCATGCTCTTGCTCTTCCTCATTACCTCCGCCGCCCCGTCCCCGCCCTCCGCCTCCTCCGGCGCGCCCCCTCCGCAGATCGTCACCCCGAAGAGCTTCACGCGCACCCTCATCTCACCGCGCCCTTCCCTCCCCTCCATCGCCAGCTCCCCCGCCCAACCCCGTTCACAAATAGACAGAGAGAGCGCACCGTGAACTCCACCCCGAAAGACTAGTTTATAAAGGATTCCTCGTATTCTTACCCCTCTACATCCCACTAATTACCTTTTATGCCATTCGACTTCGTGCCTCGTCAACGGCTGTGCGCCCCGGGTCCGCCGGAAATAGGAAACGCCCGGTGGGGGTGGGTTTGCTTTCCGGCGGATTTCTAAATCCGAAATTTCCAATTCTCATTCCTATTCCGGGTCGTTCGGGGGCAAGTGGGGCCCAATTGTCGGGGGAGGACGATACCTTCTAGAGGCGGGGCCCGCCGGGGATGTCCGATGCCATCCGACGGCCCTCATTCTTCCTTGTGGTTATCCGATTAGCAGTCCGGATTTCGGATTCAAAGGTAGGATAACCCACAACGTGGATTGCGCGGCTACAGGGGGAAGTAGGATTTGCTCTTCCCACGCGGGTAACCCGGTGTCCTCTGTGGATCGGGGGGTAGGTGCCAAAATTTGAGATAGGAATTCCCTATTTTGGATATATTTTGGAGCTCAAGATTTCCTTCTTCCAACTTCCAAGTTGTTTATTTATTTAAAAATTAGGATAAACAAAGGAGGTGCAGTTTTGCAAACAACCTCTTTGGCACGGGTCGTTCTGCACCAACATAAGCGGTGCTTATGTGCTATGCAGGTTAAAATATTAAAGATTAATAACAATAACACATGCAATAGTAATAATTATTTAATTTAATATTTCGAGTATAAACTTAGACTAAAAATATTAAAAAGAATTGAAAGAATCGTTGAAGATTTTATAACACATGCAACTTAAAGTTTAATGGTATCTAGAAAAGAGCAATCCCCATTCCAAACGTATTTGTTTTCTTCTCTAAACACATTAGGAAGTTTAAAACTCCTAAAAATTGCTCTGTACTTGAATGATCTTAAGCTGCAATTAGTAAAGTGATCTTTCCTGTTCTATTGCTCTCTTTTAATGGAAACTTTGGTGGGCTCTCTACTTCCCAAAGAGACATCGGTCAGCTATTCAACATCATCTTATAAATAATGATTCATCAAATCTTACAGAGAACTTATCCCTCTCTCAGTGGGATATGGATAACAATAACGATAATAACAATTCAAAATTTGGATACTAAGATACGGCGTCGGATCTTACTCCCACAGCTAGAACACTTTGAGGGAGAGGAGAGGGAATTCATATTGAACATAAAAGGAAAGTAAAGAAATATTTATCTTTTATAATTTAACCTAAGTTTCTAACATAAGTAAAGAAGTATCCGTCATTTATAATTTAGAGTTTTTATTTTGATATCGATCCCTATAAATATAGTAAATTTGAAATAGATCCTTGTACCTTACATATTTTGATATCAGATCCTATGCACTTAATATAATTTAGTAATAAATTCATTCAATTAAGAATCATTTAGAAGAGGCAAATATTTTTAGAATTTTTTTAAATCAATATTAAAATGGATGGAAATGCTTGAAATGATTCTAAAAAATAAAAATTGGGCCTTAATGAACAATAAAATGTGACCTTAATGGTTGTCCAATATGATAATATTTTTTTACCTTTTTAGATTCTTTAGATCATTCGCCCGACGATCTAGTTGTCCGAACATGTGGGACATATTTGGAGCGACGTAAAAGTTTTGGAATCTTTTTTATTTTGGCTGCACCAGTGGCCAAATGTAGCACTAGCTGCCAGTCAACAAGCAGAACTCAAAATTTAAATAAGGATATAGATGACTTTTCAGAATGAGTTAAACTTAAACTCATGTTTAATTATAGTAGAGTTAAGAAAAACTAATTGAGAGCAATTGATAAAGATTAAGAAATAACAATTTTAAGTTTATAAAGACTAATATCAAAATATGTAAGATACAAGAACTCATTTCTAATTTATTATGTTATAGGGATCGATATCCAAAAAATCAATTAACTTAATCTAATTTCCTATATCCCTAGTAGTCTTATGTATGTGAAAGTTTATAGAATTTGCGTAGTCATGTATGTAAGGGTTTTGCTACATCAAACTTTAAATAATTTTATGTAAAATATTTTCATGTTTTAAGTTAATTCTCTTAGAATCCAAATTGCAAAGTTACCCTCCCAAACAACGCAAATGCCTATACACATTACAAAAAATATTATGTATCTAACCTTCAACCGTAACTAATTCTATTGAAATATTCTAAATGTATTTGTTCTAATAATCACATGTAAACTTTTAGATGAAAGAACCCACATAGATGAAAATCCCTCATTGAGGTAGTTTAGACTCATAGTTAAGCCTTAAACTAAGTATGAGTGGGTCCAAGTCTTCAAAGAACAGAATAACCAACATACTCTATTCTTATAGAAATCTAACCTCTTAGGAGAAGGTCAAACTCCCATAAGTAGAGGATAGGTGGAATAAATTGGGCGAAGCCCATACGAATGAGGTTGAGGACAAGGGTGTGTTTATATACCTCATGTCTTGCCATTTGATTTGATACCCCTCCTCTTTCCATGATTGCAATGTCATTTTTCTCTTCTCCTTTGTAGAGAGATGTAGGGCATGATCTTTCTAGCATAGTCACCTATAGAGGGGATAAGCGCAACGTCCGTACTAGATGGACATATGGATGAAATGAGGACACGTGGAGCTCCAACCAACCGAATGGACATAATCAACTTGTCTTTCCGACAAAGACTAAGTATCACGCCCCAAATCCAGTTCAGTCATAATACTCACATTGGATCCAAGTCATGTAACAGTAGAAATAACCAAACATATAAATACAAAGTAAATTAGGAGAGGTAATAATCAAAGCATAAACAAAATGCCAATTACCATCAATAATCCAAATATTCTAATGACATCGCCAATACCATATCCACCAATATTACAATAATCCAAAATCTCAAACAAATCACTCATCTCATTAAATAAAAGAAAATAAATCATTCTCCTATTGTCCTTATTACATCATACTACTCAATCAAATAAGCAACCAACTAATTAATAACCATGTAGCAGAATCTCAGATCTCAAATCAAAGCTTCTTCCAATCACTCGGCTTCCTGCTCAGTCGATTCTGAAAATTGTTAGTAGGTTTTATGAGTACAAGTACTCAGTACGCATCAAACCTACCAAACGCTAATATATAATAATTGAAAACAAGCGATAATTAGTATCTGAATTAACAATATTACATATAACACAAATAATAACATGATAGAAAACATGATCACATATAGCTTATCAAATTAAATGTATTTTCTAGTAGCATACTCAGATCAAATATCATATAACTTATCATGATATAGATAAATTTCAGTTGCTTATGCACAAATCATAGATCTCATACCGAAAAAAGATTCATGCAATTGCAAAGGAATAACTAAATAGGATAGACAATAAATCAAAAGAATAGACTAAATTCAAACATCATAAGGAAATAGCATCTTTCATAGTTTATGGGCCAATCATCTCAAATATGAACATATCATATCGAATCATATTACAAAAGATCAAATATAATGGACATGCCCCTAAGCCACATCATTAGGAGCCGAACATATAAAGGTTCTTATGATGCAAAGGTCTTGGTTAATTGGCGAAGAATCGAAGTGTCTAATGTCCTACTGCAATTAAACACAAATGGCAAATAGGTCTCTAGAGGTAACCCCCCATGGATTCAAGAGATGGTCCATGACCATATGCATAGTGAATAGTGTCATTGGACCCCCCTATAGATTTATCAAGTTTACATTTGCAAAGAATCCATGACCATATTATAATATGATTTGACTACGAAGCTCCACATTCAACATGGACTTTTGCTCCAAAGGACACCAAACATGTGGGCGTGTTTGGCATAACTTTTAGTTACAAGTTATTTTTTAACTCTCTTTCAAAATAAAAAATATCGAATGAAAGTAGTTATGACTAATTTTAGGTAGTCAAACATTCTCTAACAATCTCATTCTTTTTATAATTTAAGAAGCTCCAATGTATAATTTTTGCTTAGAAGTTAACAACTAATTGCAACATTATGTAAGTGACTTCGAACACCTTCCTTTTATTCTCAAAATAACTAGGTAAAAGTTTAAAAGTGCATCTACTTAGAAGCTGTGCCAAATACAACCAAAATAGTGATGTGCACTTGCATCTCTTTGGAAGAATCCATGGGTAGAGAGGGGTGAAGACTGTTGCACTATTCTTTTTTCTAGAGAGAGCAAGATGCGTGTATCTTATGTAGATCAAAGCTTCTGAATATTATGTAGGCTATAAATAGGCCAAAGAGTAGAGACCTTATGGTTGGGGTCACTTATAAGATCTTATATATAGACCACCAAAGCTCGAGATAATATGATCATGGCCAGAGCTTAAAGAATTGGAAGTAAGAATAGGTGTTGTGATGGAGGGACAGGACATGTACATGGCCTTTCATGGAAGTAATTATTGTTAGGGATTTTAGGAATACTTGGAGCGGAAGCCATCCCTAATGCAGAGGAAGACGATGCCGGAGTCGATCCCCACGCGCAACGAACTTCGAACAAGAATGCACGAACCCCGGGCGAGGAGACGGTGTAGCCCTGGCACTGTCTCCACTGGTTTCCTCTCTCTATTTCTCTTGGTAAGTATGACCTAACGGGGAGTCACATGCTTCTTTTATAGAGAGGAGGGACCAGTTCCGTTCTAACTACTAAACGGATCCTACCCATTACAGGATCCTCAATGGGCACCTAATGGGTTAAGCCCAATAACATATTCCATTAATTGGATGCCTAATGGTGTGCAAGTGTGCAGCCCAGTAAATACAAGTGGACCACTAATTGGGTAAAACCCAACATTCTCCCACTTGGTCCAACTTGTCTTAAGCACATCAAATCTTCCTTTGAAAACATACTTATAGTATAAATATATATAATTTCAAAAGGATTCTTGAAGATTTGACATCATGGGCATGCACCTCAAGAGAGAACCACGGTATGCGCGCGTACGATAAAACAAAACTACACACCATTCCAAATAACGGAATCTTAAAGGTTCAAGAACAGTAAATCAAATGATATGAGTCATGGCGGCAAATGCATTCAATTACACACCTCCTTCCATGTACCACAATGCCACCAACTTACTATAATTGAACATCAAATATGGAACTGTAGATAAACTCAAACATAATGTTTATCCATTGGTCATCACTTAAACATACAATCTGCCAGCTTAAATCCATAACCAACATGTATACATAATAATTGTAAAAGGGAGAAAGCAATAGAAGAATCACAACATATCGAGAGAACTGACAAGATCCATCCGAATCACATGACTACAACAGGTGCTAGTAGGTAGTCCTTTCGTGAGTAGGTCAGCAACCATAAGATCCGTCCCAATATGTTCTATAGACACTTCTTGATTCTTCATTCTGTCTCTAAGAGAAAAATACTTAATGTCTAAGGCTTTACCACCTTTAGACGCCTTATTGTTCTTAGAGAAGAAGACTGCAACGGAATTGTCACAATATATCCTGATAGGTCTGGAGACGAAATCAATAAATGATAGACTTGTGAGCAGATTCCGCAACTGGATGACCTGTGCACTAGCCTCAAAACAAGCAATGAACTCAGTTGCCATCGTGGAAGCCACTGTAATACTCTGCTTCTCACTGCACCAAGTGATAGCTCCTCCTGCTAGGAGGAAGATGTATCCTGTAGTGGACTTCCTCGAATCAAGACAGCCGTCAAAATCAGCATCAAAATAGGCAACGACCTCTAACTGATCTGATCTTCTGTAGGTGAGTATGAAATCTAATGTGCCTTTATGATACCGCATGACTTTCTTGGCAGCTTTCCAATGATCCATGCCTGGGTTGCTCTGGTACCTGCTGAGCATACCCACGGCAAAAACTATATCTGAACATGTACAAGTTTGAAGGTACATCAAGCTCCCAACGGCTGAAGCATATGTGATAGGCTCCATCTGCTTCCTTTCCAAGTCATTCCTGAGACATTGTAATTCACTGAATTTATCACCTTTTACAATGGGTACTTTATCGGGTGCGCATGACTGCATGTTGAACCTTTTCAAGACCTTTGAGATGTAAGCCTTCTGAGAGAGACCAAGAGTGACTGAGGGTCTATCTCTAGTGATTTCAATGCCCAAAACATAGTGGGCATCACCCATATCTTTCATCTCAAAGTTCTTAGAAAGGAAAGCTTTGGTTTCGTGCAATAAACCAAGATCACTGCTGGCAAGCAAGATGTCATCCACATACAAAAGCAAGACAATGAAACTACTCCCACTGATCTTTAGGTACAAACATTCGTCAATAAAATTTTCCTTAAACCCAAAGGACAGTATGATTTCATTAAACTTTATGAACTATTGACGGGAGGCTTGCTTAAGTCCGTAAATGGATTTCCTTAATTTGCATACCAAGTGTTCTTTCCTTTCAGCACGAAACCCTTGAGGTTGCTCCATATACACTTCTTTATCTAGGTCCCCATTGAGAAAAGCCGTTTTCACATCCATCTGATGTAGCTCCAGGTCAAAATGAGCTACCAAGGCCATGACTATTCTGAATGAGAGCTTCTTGAAAATTGGAGAGAATGTCTCATCATAGTCAATGCCTTCCCTTTGAGTGAAACCCTTAGCCACCAATCTGGCCTTATATCGTTCAACTCTGCCTTTAGAGTCCACCTTAGTTTTGAATATCCACTTACATCCAACGAGTTTGGACCCTTTAGGCAAGTTAACGAGATTCCAGACTTGGTTTTTAGCCATTGAGTCAAGCTCTTCTTTCATGGCTTCAAACCAATAGGCAGATTTTTCACTCTTCATGGCATGTGAAAACGTCACTGGATCATCAATGTCACCCCTGTCTACACTATCCTCCTGTAGGTATACTATGAACTCATCAGATATAGCATGTCTCCTGACTCTTTCAGATCGACGCAATGTTGGCCCTTGATCCACCTGAGGAGGTGGTTGGTCAACAACAGCGACATCTTCTGGCTCTGGAGCAACCTGGGGTGGACCAACTGCAACTATTTGCTCCCCTAAGATTTCATTATGAGGAATGAATATGGGAACGACGTTGTTAGTTGTTACAGGTGTTTCAACTTGATCCTGTAACTCCTCAAAAGAAATATCTCGAGAAGGTCCACTCCCACTAACTCCGCCATCTTCAAAGAACCTTGCCTTATCTGTTTCTATTATGATGGGAACATGGGATGGGCAATAAAATATATACCCTTTTGATCTCGCTGGTGTGAGTTCTTAAAATGATTGTGTGATTATCATGAAAAATCTATGTTGTTTAAGTGCAAAATGAACCTATTAAAAAGAAACTATGTGAAGTGATCGCCGGAAACTTTTGACATAAAAGTTCCAAAAGAAGGTTTGATCGCCTACCTGTTTAAACGTGGGAGATATTGAGCTCTTGATTCCCCTCCTTCAGCCGGCTGAAGAAAGAGAGCCCTTCCTTTTCTTTTGTTCTTGCTGTTGAGTTTGAATTTGAGGATCGTCCAGAGTTCTTAGTGATTTGTTTGTTGATTTCTTCCCCTTTTGATTTTCCTTTGCAGCTTGCAAGAAACAGAAAGAGAAATGAAGAAATGATGAGAATTTAAGCAGATGTAGTATCCATTCTAATCAGAGTTTTTAAACATGCAAATAAGCAAAGAACTCACTTGCTGGGATGGCTTTTGAAACCCCTTAATCAAATAGGTTTTGAAAAGAATGCTAGTGTTGTGTGTTGCATGGAGTGATGATGAAGAATGCAAGATTAATGAAGATGTAAAATGAAGAAACGAATTGAAAAACTTATGCCGAACGGATGAAGCCTTGAATTAGATGAAGAATGGACGTCGACTTCTGGAAACAGCAGCGCTTCGGCGTTTGGACGTCTTTGCTTCGATCTTCAATCACTAACGCTCAGCATTAACTGATCACTCATTTATTATTATTATCACCCCCTTCAAAAGGAGGGTATTTATAGGCTTCTTCTGCGTATGAGGATTTACATGGAAAAACTTAGGATTTATCCATATTAACCAACAGATAAATACAGATTAATTTATCTTTATCTGTAATTATCTAAAACGCGTCAGCCACTAAAGACGCCTTTCATATTAATTAAGATAAGGATAAACATCCGGGAAAACTTATCTTTATATGTATTAGCTAAAACGCGTCTACTTGTGTAGACGTCTTTTAGACTAATTAAAATAAGGATAAACATCCGGAAGAGAAGTAGAAATAGCTTAGGAAACCTAAAACGCGTCATGTCTCATATACGCCTTTTAGCTAATTAATCAACTGATTAAAATTCAAATTTAAACGTTAAAATAAGAATAAAGTTTAAATGGCGTCCACACAGGTAGACGTGTTTTAGACTTCTTCATATTTTAACTGAAATTTTGAGTTAAAATCAATTCAATTGATTAACTTAAATATGTCTGTTTGACCCGACACTCAAAAAGATCAATAAAAATTAATCAATGATTAAATATCAGACCATTCTGAATCATTATTATATGATATGAAATTTACTCAAAATGATGTCAAAATTAGCGTGTCTACAGCTGCCTCACCTTGGTATCGTCTTTGCAAGGGAGTGAAATGAAATGGAATGTACTGAAAAGGTGATGCCAAGGTGTGATGAGACACGCTCTCAACATCACATGATTGAATTTTTTTCTCAAAATCATCAATTAAGATAGTTCAAAGAGATCAATGGAATTAATCCTGTCTGGATGAGGTAGACAAGGAAATAAAATAAGGTCGATCAACCTCCTCGGAGTGGGAAGTACCCCAGGTCGTAGACACTGTAGGTTTCATCATGGGGAGCGTTTGCCAGCCAATGTGGACGTGCTGCAACTATGATGGATCTTAAAAGAAAACAAGAGATATTGGATAAAGAATCCAAGAAAGGATAGAATTCCAATGATATCTTCAAGCGAACCTCAAAGATAATCAAGATACTCAATTCAGAATGGAATATTTCACATCATGTTTGAATTTATTTGATTAATGGTCTGAAACTTAATCAATAATTAATCCTTATCACAGTGATTTCAAAGTCCTATATGATGCATGCTGGGCTAAAAGAAAAATATAAAGTCAAATAAAATATAAATTAATCAAGGATAATATTGTCAAATTATCATTAATGAGTCTAGATACCAATTCTTGTAATTCAGTGCTAAGCCGAAGCTCGTTTATCCACGCACCGTTTCACAAAAGTAGAACTATCATCCCCACTAATTAACTATCCAACGGCCTATCCGTGCGATTAAGAATCCTCTGGAATTATCACTGTTTTTGTTGTAGGGGAACTCAAATTCCAGTTTCATCAAAACCACAAGGTCCTTGACATTCTCTAATAAATACTTAACATATAATAATACAAATGAATTACATGAAATAGTACAAGGGTAAAAATAACCGTCTTTTTAGCCACGGTCAGGACTTCATAAACTCGCACAATGGTATCTTCTCGATATTTTCAGCTTTACTAGGTTTTTCTTGAATTTTCTGCAATCAAAATTATTAATAATAAACAAATATTCAGTTTAAGCATCAGAAACCACAAAATTTCGGGAAAATCACAGAATTGCTAAAACGCGTCGTGTCTCGTTGACGCCATTAAACATTGAAACGCGTCGGTTCTCCTAGACGCCTTTTACTCACAGAAACATGTTTCTGGTTATTCTCTACTCGAATTCCTACTCCACCAATACACATCCCTTTTCCAATCCGGAAAAGTCTTCCTAGGATCGCAATTCCTTCTATATAAACACCCTTAGGTTGTTCCCAAGCAATCCTACCATAATCCAAAGATCTTAGGTTGAGTTTTCTTCCAAAGTTTCAAGGTTTTTTCAAAGTTTCCAAGGTTTCCAAGCTTCAAGAAGGAAGAACTCCGAAAAAGGGGATGGATTCTTCAAACAAGAGGATGAAGATGTTGCTAGAGAAGTTCTCTGACATGGAGAATCACCTCAACGGAAGGGATCCCAATCTTGAAGTAAGTTAAATCAACTTCCTTTCAATTCTTCTTCATGTTCTTCACGTTCTTGTTCTTCAAATTTTTCAATCCTTCCTTTTATTTTCAGAATTATCCCATGTTTCCTGGCCCGAGAAAATTCACCTCTCTCCATTGGATTCGCAAACTCGCAAAAAGTGTTAAGCTTTCCATGCAAGTTTTCATATTCAAGTGGAATATTCAAGGATTAGTGGTGCTTGCCAAACACTACAAAAGTTCGAACGTAGATTGGGCGGCTATGGGTGCCTTGATCGAGTGGTGGCATCCCCAAACTCATACGTTCTTCTTCCAAGACTTCGAGTGCACGATCCTTTTGGAGGAGGCGGAGCTTCTATTTGGTCTCCCAAAGACCAAAGATAAGATGGCTTTAACAGGAGAGAGAATCACCGGTCAACAATTGTTGACATCAATCATGAAGGATCTTTCAGAAGCTAAAGGATGCCTTACCAAAAAAGGGATTAATCTTACAAAGCTTGCTAAGTGGACTCTATATGAAATTGATGATCTAAGGGAGGACGAAGCGGAGGATGTGACGAAAGCTTTCGTCACATGCCTTGCCGGTGCTTTGTTCTTCCCTGCGCAGGACAACATCTTAGAAGATGATCAGGTCAGTGTCATCTGCGCAATCTTCGAAGGTAAATCCATTAGCACTGCACTCTTGGCATATCTTTATAGTGGGCTTTCTGCGGCATCTGTGGGTCGTCCCCCCTATGGGTGCATGTTACTCTTTGCCTTGTGGGTTGAACTTCACTTCAAGTTTGAGTACTGCAAGAAGGTGCCTCCAAGACCGTCTCAAATTTACTTGAATAGTCCAATCCACTGCATTGCTAACATTGTAAAGTTCAACGAGCACATGGTCAACAAAGTTCCAAAACTCAAGACCCGAGCCGACTGGAGAGAGTATTTGAAGCTCATGACATCCGACATATTTGACTTGTCTCCACTCGCTCTTGTTGGAAAACCTGTTTGGGTGCGCCGTACAGCGGGAGCGGATCTCAAGTTGATCGGAGCCACCGAGTTCGTGTTATACAATCCACACCGGTGCCTTACTCAGCTTAGCTTGGGCCGTCGTGAATTCCCCAAATTCTCCTTCACATCTCCGATCAAGAAGCGTGCCTTGGAATCTGACGAAGATTATGAAGCTATAGAAATCATCACTACTTTGTGGAACCTTGGCTTTAGTTATCGTGTAAAATCCTCTAAAGATAGAGATAGATGATTGAAATTTCCATACCTCAAAGGTCTTCATAAAATTCTTCCTTAAATGTCCTCTTTCTCTTTTTTTAATTTTGTTTTGATGTAATAAAGATTTCATTGAATAAAGAACTATTTTTCTATGCCTTGAAATCTTTCCTTAACTTCCTGTGATGTGCCCATGATTTTTCCTTCAGCAAAAACTGGATTTTTCCTGAAAATATGACATTTCGGGTTCTGTTAATGAAAACCGCGTCCACTCATAAAGACGCCTTTCAACCATAATTCAATTTCTAGAAATACAATTTAATCCTCAAAACCCTGATTAACCCTTAAATTGCATCTACCAGACAAGACGCCTTTCAATTATCTCTCCTATTTTTCCCAAGATTCTGCCATTAATTCCGTAATTAATCTCCTAAAACGCGTCTGGACACTCAGACGCCTTTCATCATCATACTGCGTACGGCTCTGACCAGAATTGGCGGTAACCTGAAACGGGTCAGGTCACGCGGACGCCTTTCAATCAATTTTAAACAGCTGTCCTTGCCGCCTCAACTTATGCGCCATAAAACGCGTCTATCTGAGTCGACGCCTTTTACCTTTCTATTTACAGACCCGCGAAGGCCCCCTTTTTTCCTCACTTTCTCCCTTGCTCTCTCTCTTCCCTTGCTTTACGAGCTCCGGCGATCCAACTCCGGCCATCTCTCTCTCTCTCAAAAACTCCCTCTCTTGACTATGGAGCGTGGCGAGGGATCAAGGAAGGTCAAAGCTTTGGCCAAAAGAGGGCGGAGGCACGAGGAAGAAGCCCCCGAGGAGGTGCTGGCAGTGCTCGCCGAGGCGGCGGCGTTTTTGGAGGAAGAGGAAGCTCCTCCGGCGCCCGTGGCCATGGAAGAAGAGGAGGAGGGTGACCTCCACACGGTAAGCTCCTTATGGTATGAACGGGGTGAAGAAAAAAGGGGAGAAAGGGGTTCTTGAAAGAACCCGGAATCCAGTCTTGAAAGGCGTCCAGACCAGGTGACGCCATTCAAAAGGCGTCACCTAGGGACGACGCCTTTCAAGGCTAAATTCTGAATTTTAATGAGGCAGAAAATGAAAGTGAATTGCGTCAGTCCCTGTGGACGTGTTTCAAAAAACGTCCATATGTGTTGACGCCTTTCAAAACATAAGTGATTTTCCTGTTTTTATCTATTACTGACCCTATTTTTTTTATGTTTTTATTTGCAAGGAGTGATGAGGTCCAGGATTTCATGGGACCTAGTGGTAGGAGCATATAGGGGACTCCCGGATTTCCAGAAGGCGCGCCTGCGCCGGATGGGATTCGGCAAGGTCTTAAATATCGAGCCGTTTTGGCTCGATCTGGTCCTCCTGCAGACGCTGCGGGAGAGGTGGCATGCGGAAAGCCGTGCTTTCCTAATGCCGTGGGGACATATGGTCCCCACCCTAGAGGATGTGGCCAGGATCACTGGTCTCAGGGTAGAGGGCCGACCGGTCAGCGGGGTGACTTACCCCAACTACCAGGGATTGGCAGAGGCGTTGCTAGGGATAGAAGTGTCCAGCTTAGGCAGAGAGTCTAGGATGGTCCCCAGGATAGAAGTGGAGGCCGCCTTAGGATTAGAGGAGCCCCGGCGTCGGTCTGAAGAGACCTGGGAGGAGTTTAGGGATAGGCTAGCTGAGTCTTCCTCCCTTGTATACTGCAGCAACTCTAGTCAGGGGGAGGAGGTAGATAGGCAGCTTAGAGTC
This sequence comes from Zantedeschia hybrid cultivar, assembly GCA_030544215.1. Lineage (NCBI taxonomy): Eukaryota > Viridiplantae > Streptophyta > Magnoliopsida > Alismatales > Araceae > Zantedeschia > Zantedeschia hybrid cultivar. The sequence continues at coordinate 54,152,055 of JARZZO010000002.1, read as the reverse complement.
TTCTTGGTCTTCTTTTTTGGTCGGTTGCTCTTCGGTACGAAGGGCGACCACATTTATTGTAGGTTTCTTTATTTGTTAGATGATTTAGATAGCTTAGGAGAGTATGCATGGGGTGCGGCCCTTCTGGCCCATTTCTTCGCCGATCTGTCTGCGGTCACGCCGGACCGTGAGACCACCGTCAGCGGCTTCTCGCCGTTTCTTCAGGTATTAAGTTATTTTATTATTTGTTTATGATATGCAATATGATATGATGCCTTACTAACCTATATGTTCACGAATGCAGGTGTGGAGTTATCATTACTTCCCGCTCGGCAGAGCGCGGATTGCGAGACCTGGGGCTGTCCCGTTGGCCTGCCGTTGGCAGCCAATCGTGGACACGGCCCCTCAGCACCATCAGCTGACGGCCCTCCGCCGTCAGTTCCTTGATTACCCCGAGTTGCTGGTGAGTCTTTAACTTGTCCAATCTTATTAAATGCAATATGTTATTCATTAAATGCAAGTTATTTATATGAATGCACTTAACCTATATGCAGGTGATCTGGCGCTCGTACTTGGGGCATAGGTGAGGAGGGTCAGCCATGGGTGACGGCTGGCAGGAGGCGGTTCGGGAGGCAAATGTGGGTGCATTGCCTCAACGAAATCGAGCCGCTCCGCCTCCGCCTCGTGATGAGGACGCTGGGCCTCCACCAGGAGTGGATTGACGAGGAGGTCCCGGAGGGCGTCGGGAGGAGCATGAGGGGCAAGCAAGCCCTCACTGACTGGCGTGCCAAGTTCCCGGAGCAGTACGAGGACTGGCACCGCCGCGGCGTTCGGGTGGAGTCACGGGCGGAGAGTAGCGAGGCCTACCTCCAGCAGTACCGGGCCCATTACGCCGATCAGCTTCCGCTCCTCCGACCACTCGATGTAAGTATGCTTTTATGCGTCTTTAATTTTATTATTATCTTGATTTATATTTGTGAATGAATGTATGTATGTGTGATATGCAGGATGCACGTGACGCGGTCATCATCGACCTCCGGGCCCGCCTACATGACGCGGAGGCCCAGCTAGAGCAGGTCCAGAAAGAATTATTTGACCTGGTATGTATGCATGTTTATGAATGCACGTTTTAATTAATTAATTGTTTTGGCGATTAACACTGACGGTTGTCTGTTGGTGCAGCGAGCCGTCTACACCCAGGCAGCTCCCCCTGTACATGGAGAATCCTCATCTTCTTCTGCTGCCTACGAGGCTGCTCTGGCTGACCTCCAGAGCCAGCTCGCCTCCGCCATTCATCGAGCTTCTCTTGCGGAGGAGGACCGCGCGGCTCGGGTAAGTTCTTCCCTTTCGTCTTTTGAACTTGATTTTGATTACTTGAGTGCCTTGGACTGACAATGACTTCTCCTTCAGGTTGCTGAGCTTCCAGAAGCCCTTCAGAGGGCTGAAGCGGAACTGGAGCATTCCCGTGCAGCAGCTGCTCGTGCTGAAGCTGACGCTGCGCGTATCTGAGCCTTGGAGGAGCAGGTGGCCCGTCTCTCCACTGGAGATCTTGCACGTCTCCAGATTTGCCTGGAGGTCGTGACCGAGGAGAGAGATCGCGACCGCCTTCGACTGGAGAGTCTTCAGGGTCGCTTGTCGATAGCTGAGCACGAACGCAAGATGGTGGAGGAGAGGTATCAGCGAGCTCGACAGCGTGCTTTTACCGCCAATGTCGCCATGTCTTCCGGCCAGGCAGGGCCGAGCACGATGGGGCCACCTCCACCTCCCAGCCGAGGACCAGCACCGGATGCGCCCGACGAGGCACAGAGCCAGTTGCTGAGGGCGGAGGGGAGAGCCAGCCTTGAGGGCTCATGTATTTTTATTTTCTTTTATGTATCATGTACAAATCACCTTTTGATGATATACATAAAACCTTTTGGGCTCCAATCTTGTGTTCTTGTGTTTGTCTTGCATCCTGTACATCACTTAACAAACATGTTAAGTATCTATTTAGGCTTAGCCCCTTGCCAGACCAAGTAAATGGTCGATTAATTTTTTCCTTCAATAAATGGTCAAGGGGCATAGCCTTTATCAACAAAAGTAATTGAACTATAAGCAAACTTAAGCAAAATGCAACATGCAAGCAGACAGATGCTCACTGAAAATGAAAGGAATGAGACACACCAAATGTAATAAGCAAATGCTAATTGAAATATTTTTGTTGTTTTGAAATATTCATTTTTGTTTGGGTTTTCAAAATATGTATTTTTTGGATTTTGGCATATGCATTTTTTGTTTGGATTTTGACATATGTATTTTTTTTTGGATTTTTGGCATATGTATTTTTTTGATTTTTTTTGAAATATGTATTTTTTTGGATTTTTGACATATGTATTTTTTTGGATTTTTTTTGACTAAAAAATCAACATGGTACTCAGATCAAAAGATCATATTCATTTATTAACTTAATTTCTAAATTGTTCCTTAACAATTTAACTTAAACCCATCGTGTTTGAACTTGTGTTTCCATTCGTGATCCCATTTGATGATTTGACCCTTAGTCAATCTAAGCCATTCCTTAAGTTTGGAATACGCCTCTTTAGAAAGAAAAGAAGAATAAGTTTAGAAAGCCCATGAGAAGGTTCCGGAGACCTAAAAAGATGTTCCTTTCCTACCTTAATATCCGTTGGGGTTTGGTCAATTTCTTTTCCGGGGTATTTATCGACCTTGCGTTTCCTTTCATTTCATTTTATGGCCTTGATGTAACATTTGTAATGTAATGGCCTTTTGATTTGATATTTGGATTTTGCCTTTTGCTTTTGCTTTTCTATTCTTTTTTCTTCGGGACGGATCTCCCCTATTTTTTTTTATGATGGCCTCCTACTAAGATAGCGGGTATTCTTGGTAGTCTATTCTAAGCCTCGTTCCGACATCATGGGCCGAGTGTAAAACAGAATTTTGCTTTAAAACGAATGATTTGTACTTTACACTTTCAGTCAAGCTTTTGGTATTCCTTAGGACTTGGCATCTCTTGTTACTCACGAATCAAATGTGTCAGTGTATGTAGTAATGAGTTTGAAGTTAAATTATCCAGACTAACAAGGAAATTTGAGTTTATAAATTTTCTGATTCCACTGGTCTTTGTACTATGGTGTTTGACTCTTTAACCTAAGGGTAGTATTTCTTAAGATGTAAACCATTCCAGAGATGATTTAGCTCTTCTCCTTCTGCATTAACAAGACGATAAGCGTTACCAGGAAAAGCGTGCGATACAACATAAGGTCCTTCCCAGTTGGGTTGGAGCTTAGAACGCGGACCACCAGGTTTTACAAAAATCCTTTTGACGACCATTTCACCGACTTTGAACTTACGTTCAATGACTTTCTTTTGATAAAAATGTGCTAGTCTATTTTGATAAACTTTTGCATGATTAGCAGCTGACCATCTTTTCTCGTCTAAGAGTTCCAATTGAGCAAGGAGTGCTGAACGATGTTCGTCAATGGAAAATTCCTTGTTTAACTGTACTCTTAATGACGGTATAAGGATCTCGTATGGAACTACCGCCTCCATTCCAAATGTTAAGGAATAAGGAGTTTGCCCAGTGGGCGTGCGGATTGAAGTTCGGTAGGCCCATAGAGCCTCAACCAATTTTTCTGGCCAATCTGCGAATTTGTTAGATTTGCACGTCTTTTTGATGATTTTTATCAAAGTCTTATTAGTTGTCTCTACTTGGCCATTGCCTTGCGGATAATAAGGAGAGGAATGATGCAATGCAATTCTATACATGTTGCAGAGGTCCTTCAATTCCTGTGACACGAACTGCGGTCCGTTGTCGGTGACGATGGTGCTTGGAATTCCAAATCGGGTGATGATGTTCTTCATGATGAACTTGCAGACGGTTGATGCTTTGATTTCCACGTACGCTTCAGCTTCTGCCCACTTGGTGAAGTATTCCGTTGCCGTGAGAATGAAAGATTTTTGCTTGATGCCGGAATCTGGGTTACCAAGGGGTCCAATGATATCGAAAGCCCACATGGAGAAAGGCCATGGGGAAGAAACATGATGGAGTGAAGATGCAGGAGAATGAATTTTGTCGGCGTGAAGTTGGCACTTAACACACCTATGGACATACCCTACGCAGTCTTCTTCCATGGTTGGCCAATAAAATCCTTGTCTGAGGATCTTCTTTGCTAGCATCTGTCTATTGACATGGCCACCACAAACTCCACTATGAGCTCCTTCCATAACCTTCCAAAGCTCATCTTCGTCTAGACATCTCAGAAGAACTCCATCAAAACCTCTCTTGTACAATGCTCATCCAACTAGGGTGTATCGTTGAGCAACTCTCCTGATAGCTCTCTTCTCCTCAGTTGTAGCTTCCTCAGGATACGATTGATCTTCACAATATTTGGCAATTTCATAATACCATGGCTTTTGTTCATCATCCATCTCTTCTAACAGCTCTATCAACATGATTTCTCTTTTTTCCACAATATTTCCGTCTCTGACTTTCTTCAGCAACTTCTCCTTAGTTCTAAGAAATGAAGGGTCTTTCACGGCGGGTGAGAGACGCCTATGAACTATGATTGACTCGGATTGCTTGCTGATTGGAAAATTAAGAGAAGATGCCAATGAAGCTAGAGCGTCAGCTAAGATGTTTTGATTCCTAGGGACATGGACAAAGATCAATTTCGTGAAAAGCTTTGAATAAGCAGAAGTAAGCTCTTGATAAGGCTTGAGCTTAAGATCAAGAGTTCGATACTTGGTCAGCACTTGGCGAAGAATCAGTTGGCTATCACCCACAATCCTAAGTTTGGTGGCACTATGGAAATGAGCAGCCTCGAGGCCAGCAAGGAGTGCCTCGTATTCAGCTATATTGTTGGTAACTGGAAAGTCGAGCTGAAAGGCTTGTGGAATGGTGACACCTTCAGGTGATAACAGAACGATATCGATCCCCTTTCCATGAGAATTCAGAGCTCCGTCAAAATGCAGAGTCCACATATCATCTATGATTTGATTTACGGACATCAGTTCCTCATCCGGAAACTCTGATCGCACTGGATCAAATCGAGGAAGGGGATGATGGACGAGATGTTCCGCTATGGCATAGCCCTTGATCGCTTTCTGCTGAATGTAAATGAGATCGAATTGAGATAGAAAGCTTTGCCATCGCGCTAACCTATCAGTAAGAACAGATTTCTCCAGAAGGAATTTGATCGGATTCATTCTAGCGATGAGATGGACTTCATGGGCTAGAAAATAATGCTTCAATTTCTGAACAACCCAGACCAATGCTGCGCATGTTTTCTCCATCTCTGTGTATCTCTGTTCAGCGGGGTTGAGAAGTTTAGAGAGATAGTAGGCTGCCCTCTCCTTTCCTTCTTCATCCTCTTGTGCTAGGACAGCCCCCACTGCATCATCCGGGACTGAAATATAAAGTATCAATGGTTTGCCTGGAGATGGTGGTCTCAAAACATGAGGACTTGCTAAATAGTTCTTTAATCCATCGAATGCCTCCTGACACTTATCGTCCCAATCGAATTTGACTCTCGGCTTGGTAAGCTCGTAAAACGGCTTACACCTTTGTGAATGCTGGAAGACAAAACGGCGAATAAATTGCAACCTCCCAATTAATCCTCTCAACTCTTTCAAGTTTTTGGGAGGTGGCATTTCTCTGATAGCCTTCGCCTTGTTAGGATCGATCTCAATTCCCCGTTTGCTGACAATGAATCCAAGTAATTTTCCTGAAGATACCCCGAATACGCACTTCTTGGGGTTCATCTTTAACTGATACTCTCTCGATCTCTCTAATACCCTTGCCAAAACTTTGGCATGCTCAACCTTTGTCTTAGATTTAACCAATAAATCATCTACATACACTTCCAGATCTACGTGCATCATGTCATGAAATATAGCCATCATAGCCCTCTGATAAGTGGCTCCAGCATTCTTTAATCCAAATGGCATGGCAACATAGCAGTATGTTCCCCAAGGTGTAGTGAATGACGTCTTCTCTTGATCTTCTTCTGCTAACTTAATCTGGTTGTATCCTGAAAATCCGTCCATGAATGATAAAGTTTCATAGCCAGCAGTATTATCAATGAGTGCATCAATATGAGGCAATGGAAAATCATCTTTAGGACACGCCCGGTTCAAATCGCGGAAGTCAATGCAAATTCTGACCTTCCCTTCCTTCTTCATAACCGGGACTATGTTGGCCACCCATTGTGGATAAAGGACAACTCTAATAAATTTGGCTTTATGCAATTTGTCGACCTCTTCCTTCATCTTTAGAGCCATTTGTGGGTGGAATCGCCTTAATTTCTGCTTGACCGGGCTAGCTCCTTCCTTTAATGTCAACCTGTGTTCAACTAAAGATGAGTCTAACCCCGGCATATCTTCATAACTCCAGGCGAAAGTGTCCTTATAGTCCTTAAGTACTTGTACCATTGCCTTCTCATCCTCTGTAGAAAGATTTTTGCTGACGAGGACAACCTTAGGTTCGTCTTCAGTCCCTAAATTAATTTCTTTGGTGGGCTCTTCTACGGCAGCTGAGGGTTCATTAAATCTCTTCACTCCACTGGCATATGCCTCAGCTACGTCCTTGTCATCTTCCTCTTCTTCAATAATGGGGTCTTTTTCATGTACTAACTCATACACCCCATACCCATCATTGACTGACTCATCGTCCATACAATCTTCTGGCATCTGAATCGGATTTTCTAAAAACTGAGGGATTAAAGAGCAAGAAAAGCATATATCAGCTAAGTCCTGGAGGTATCTATCTGGAATTCGCCTACCCTTAGACTTCCTAACTTGACTAACCTGCCTAGAATTAGACTGCCTAGAACTAGACTGCCTAACTTCACTAAACTCCCTATTATAACCTAATGAAGATGAAGCAGGATGGAAATCCTGGGATACAAGTGGAAATACAGGAGAATCCTCCCGTGGGGAGGGGCAGAGTAGATCTAGGAGAGAATCTTGGCCGAAAGACCCGCGTAGTGGGGTGCGATCGGACAAGTAAGAGGTTTCCTCGATGAGGATCTGGGAAGAATTTGTTGCCAAATTGACGTTTTTTTTTGGACAGTGGAGGAGTTAATCATAAAACAGGAATGAATACAAATAGAAGGAGAATTAGATGGAGGAAGTGACACCAAGGCCAAAGGGTTAGGGGGATCATACAGCAGTATGTCCCAGATCAGATCATACATCCTCTCTAGATCGAGAGGAGGTGGTGGAATGAGGTCCCTAGGGGACATAGTAATCATAACGGGCGGAGCCCGTGGAATATCTTCAATAATGACCCGCGACCAAATCGGGGTCAGGAGCAATGTGCGGAACAGAGTATGGAGAATGAAGACATGAGAAGGATATGTCCCCCTCCAGAGCAGATCTGTGGTATAGCCAGCTTCATAGGGGTCATCTGGCTCCCCTTCATCGGTCTCTTCCGATAGCAATATCCGCTTGTCAAAGATAGCACCAGGACTTTCGATCAGCTCATCAATCTGCGGCGACCACTTTGGTTCTGTAGGGTCTAGAAACAGTCTGTTCAGTGCAATGTAGAGGTCTCTCAGATCGAACCACCTGTACCATTCACATTCAGGATCATGAAATTTTCTCCTCTTCATAGGCCGCAGAGCCTCCAAGGACTGGTACGTAAGTAGTTCCGAGCAATGCCTGGCCAAGTCTCTCCCATATATGTCATGGAAGTCAAAACACGAAGTAATGACCACAGTGTTGTCATGACTAATTATGGGCCCCTTTACAAAATGAGTATACAAGGTCCATGTTAGGGGATCTCGGCCTTCCTTGGGCGGTGTAGACATTGTCTCCCAGACTTTCTGACCATCTTCATTCTCTGTTGGCTGAACAAGATCTTGTTTCAGTTTTCTTGGCCTATAGCCCAGGCCGCTTCCAGGTGCTCCTCGGTGATCTTTGACAGGAGTGGTCCTACCCTGTAATTGTGTGCCCAGACCTCTTCCAGGCTGATAACCATTCTTCATCATAATTCTCCATCCTGGGGTACTCATGCACTTCCCCCTTTTTATGGTATTTAACGGGTAAGAAGAAATAGTGGCAGTTTTCAGAGGATCAGCCACTGGATGGTAAACCTGTAATACCGACAGAAAAGGTTGTCGGCCAGGTAAAGAAGCAGCTTTGATATTCAAGGTATGAGCAGCAGCAAGGATCGGCATGCTCGTTACTTTAATGATTCGTCCTTTAAAGGGAAATTTGAGGCATTGATGATTCATGGAGGGAATCGCCTCAAGAGTTTTTATGTAAGGACGACCCAAAATAGCATTTATAGAAGGGTCGATTTCCAGAATGTGAAATTCGACCTCAGCATGACTTACAGGGCCTAGCTCTACTTTCAAATAAACCATTCCCAAAGGGGAACGGGTAGAGTTGTCATATGCTGTCACAGAGATGGGGCTAGGCAGCCACTTTTCCTTGGGCACACCGCACAGCTCCAAGGTCTTCGGAGGTAAAACATTGATTGAAGCCCCTGTGTCAACCAGGCATGCATCCACGGCCTTCTTGCAGATGTTGACCGTGATGCTCAGAACCATGCTTCTGGCTGCTGGCGGTGCTAGTTCCGATGTGTGAAATGTAATGGAGGGCTGATCCCCCTGAGGAACTAATAGTGCTGCAATCTTTTCTACTGGCACGTCCTCGTTGACTATCACCTTCTGCAAATATTCCATTAAAGCTTCTTGGTGACTCTTCGATCTTTTGATCAGTTCAAGCACGGAGATCCGTGCCGGTGTTCGGTCCAGATGTTTCAACAAATCATATTGAGTGCCTGGTGCACTCTCTTCATTGTGTGTTTCCTCCGGCGGCTGTGATGGGCCGTCTCTAACTGTTGACTGAGGAAATACTTTGTTGAAAATTCTTCCACTCCGGAGCGCATGTTCCTCAACTGTGGAAGATCCGGGTGACACTTTGAGTACCGCAGAATTGGGTGGTGTAGGTGATGCGGGGTGTTGATATGTAGGTGATGGTGTGGGGTTAGGTGGTGGTGGCGTGGTGCGGATTAAAGGTCTAGACGGTTGGATGGTGGATGGGTAGGTGGTAGTGGTGGATGAAGTGGGGAATGGTACGCGTAGTAGCGGTCTGGATGGTAGGAGGGGCACGTAGTTGGTTTGCGGTTGGTTATATGATGGAGGCGTAGAAGTGTGGGGCGTAATGGGCTTGAGGAAAGCGGGTGGTGGTAGTGGGTTATTGGGTGCAGGTGAGTGATATGCGGGTTTTGGTATAGGGGTAGTGGTAATGGGCTGTGGTCTGGGTATGCGGATGGTGCGGCGTGGTGGTTGTTCCGCGGTACTCGGAACATGACCCGTCGAATAAATCGAGGAAGAGTCTTCTATTCTCCACTGTTGCCCACGGTCAGCCTCAGACTGGCTATTTGTCAGAATAGGGGCAACTTGGTTTTGGTTTTGGTGCTCCGGGAGCGGGTTCTGCACTATGCCCATGTTTGGTGGTGGTGCTGCTTGTGCTGGTGCTCTTGCTTGCTGCTGCTGCTGTGGTCTTCTTGCCTTCAGGGCTGATATGTATTTCTTCATTTCCTCCCAGTCTATGCCGCCCTGCTCGTTGAGATCATGAATATAATCTCTAAATTGAAAGCAGGTGTCAATGGTATGCCCAGGTTGCCTATGGAAATAGCAATACCTAGACGTGTCGGCATTCTGAGGCCAAACTGCCTTCTCTCTTGGCAAGACTAGGGCATTAGCTGCCATTAGGGCACTGAAAATGTCTGCCAAAGATTCTGGGAGGACTGGGTATTCTGCCCTCTTTGGGCCTGGAGGTCTTCTCTGCTGATTGTAGTCAGCAGGAGGAGGGACATTATGGTATGCCGGCGGTGCGCGCGGCTGATACTGCTGTTGCTGCTGGTACTGTTGTTGTTGTGCCTACTTGTACTGCAATTGCCGTTGCGGTGGATGCTGTGGCTGTTGCTGGTTCGGCTGCTAGGGCCGTTGATATTGGGGCTGCTGATACTGAGGATTCGGCTGCTACCTGTACCCCTGCTGGTTCGGCTGCGGTGGCTTCTGGTATTGCTGCTGACTCCTCACGAACTGGGGCAGATTGTTGTTCATGCTACTGACTTGCTCATGAGAGAGCGTGCCCTCACTAGTTGGACCTGTGCTGGAAGAGTTTGGCACTACAGGCTTCCGAGGTGGAGGCCTGCTAGGTCTGTGAGGATCAAAGACGCTAGAGAACGTAGCGTCCTTGAAAGCGTTCTGACAGTACCGTGCTCTTTCATAGAGCTCTGCCATGCTGGTCAGATTGTTCAGGGAGAGGACTAGTTTGAACTGGGGCGTGGCATTGGAAATCAGCATCTTCACTTGCTCCGACTCGGACAAGTGATCTTTTACTTTCTCAGGCAAGCCCCGCCATATGTCGGCAAAACTGACAAACTCCTCATCAGGTTTCATCTTCTCTGCTATGAGGTCAGTGATGGACAAAGAGGGGGCAACTCTGTCTTGGTATCGTTGAATAAATTTTCGAGAAACGATACCATAGTCCTCTACTTCGGAGGGTTCCAAAGAAAAGAACCACTCGAGGGCCGGTCCCTCTAAAGATCTCTTGAACAAAAAAGCCAATGACCTCTTGTCATTCTGCCAGAAGGATGATTCGTACATGAACTCCTTCAAGTGTGTGAAGGGGTTACCAGTACCGTTGTACTTCTGGTATACTGGCATCTCGGAGGGTGGTAGGTGGAACACTGGCAGACTCGGTAAATTGATCTCTGGTGCAACTTTGACCCCCATCATCTTCTGGAGGTTGTTGAATTGTTCGTCCATGCGCTCCATCTTCGCCAGCAACACTTGCGTGGTCAAATCAGCCTGGGGAGGAGGAGGAGGTGGAGGTACTTGGTAGGCCTGTTGCCTAGAGTACGTCGGACAAGGAGGACAGTAAAGAGGAGGTCCGGTAGAGCTTCCGCCATGCCCGAGGGCATTTTGATAAGCTGGCGTTAGTGGTCCAGCCGGTTGCCTAGAAGATGAAAGTTGCGGCCCAGCTGGCCGAGAAGTGATATGGAGGCCTTCCATGGCCTGATGAATGTAAGGAGGATGAATAGGAGGTGGCTGAGGGATAGCAGGGGGTGCCACATGGTTCGGCTCAGCAGGCTGCGTGGGTGCCTTCCCCTTCAGAATAGACTGGATCGCCTCGAACTGCTGAAGGTCCAGACGGGAGGCAAGAACTCCCAAAGCATTGACGAGATCCGAAGGATCAGAGGACGAGGGATCATTCTGATTCATGTCTCCCTCGAGAATGGGATCGGGAATCTCATACTCATGCGGGGGAGGATCAGAATATTGGTTATAAGGATGAAAGAGAGGGGTCCGGACATTCCTATCTTGTCGAAACGGAATGGGGACAGAATTACGGGAGGCATCAGCATCTCTCCCGCTCTCATAGTTGTAATCAGAATCGCGAGGGGCATTAGCATCTCCCTCGTAGTTAATCATGGCGTCTGGAGCCACACTCAAATCCCTGCCCGATCGGAGCAGCATGATGTTAGATTCTTTTTTCAAGGATCGACAAACAAGTTGCACAGAGATTTAAACAAACAAGTGGATGTTTGGCGTGATTTTAGGATTTCTTGTTGAGTTATTTGGATTTAATTAAACCACAAATTCGCTCAAGGGACGGGATCCTAGTTTCAGTTAAGTATTCACCGTTATGCTCTATGGCTTTCTCTCACAACGTTTATGGAATCTAACCGGGACTTCAACTGGTACAACCAGCCCGATGATCAAGGAGGAGTACCTTGATTTTGGGGACTTATGGAGGCCTCAACGCCAACTTCTCTAGTTTGATCAAGGGACCAACCTAATCAGAGAGAGTTGATGACGTCAAGTAGAGTGTTCCTAAGAAAAGGAGGGTATTAGCCTCAATGCGTATGACCTACAGCCTGGATGGCCTCTAATGCTTAATACATAATGGGTAATTAGCACACATGTCACAAAAATCTAAGAACTGAAGAAGAAATAAGAAACTGTCTGAATCGCGTCGATGGTGGTCGACGCCTTTCAAACAGAGCCTTAATTTTTCGCAGAAGCTCAGATTGCAGACAGCAGAGAAATGAGACTGAAAGGCGTCTTGGTTAACTAACGCAGTTTAAAACGCGTCAGTGTTCCTGGACGCTTTTCAAGTCGCAGAAGCAGTTTTCCAGAAGGAATTTCTGGGTTGATTCCTCCTTAAACAGGATAAAAACAGTAAATAATCAATTCATGCAGGATTTTTTTTAGTTTCAGGTTTTAACAGGATGATTTTACTAACTAAACAACTAAGACATCACTCAATCACACAACATTTCATCACAAAAAGCAGCTTTTCAACTAATCAACGGGGAGGGCAAGATCTTGCCACTGGGGTGTGCACGTGGTGCACGTAGGGAATTAACTAAACTAAAAACACTCACCAATTGGTGAGGACGTGTCGAGAGACACAAGTGGTGCACCGTGGGTGTCCGATTGATGATAGCAAGAACAAAAGAATTAAAAGATGGCGAGACCAAGTCCCACTGTGATCGCCAAAAAAGCTGTGAGTGCTTAAAATGATTGTGTGATTATCATGAAAAATCTATGTTGTTTAAGTGCAAAATGAACCTATTAAAAAGAAACTATGTGAAGTGATCGCCGGAAACTTTTGACTTAAAAGTTCCAAAAGAAGGTTTGATCGCCTACCTGTTTAAACGTGGGAGATGTTGAGCTCTTGATTCCCCTCCTTCAGCCGGCTGAAGAAAGAGAGCCCTTCCTTTTCTTTTGTTCTTACTGTTGAGTTTGAATTTGAGGATCGTCCAGAATTCTTGGTGATTTGTTTGTTGATTTCTTCCCCTTTTGATTTTTCTTTGCAGCTTGCAAGAAACAGAAAGAGAAATGAAGAAATGATGAGAATTTAAGCAGAGGTAGTATCCATTCTAATCAGAGTTTTTAAACATGCAAATAAGCAAAGAACTCACTTGCTGGGATGGCTTTTGAAACCCCTTAATCAAATAGGTTTTGAAAAGAATGCTAGTGTTGTGTGTTGCATGGAGTGATGATGAAGAATGCAAGATTAATGAAGATGTAAAATGAAGAAACGAATTGAAAAACTTATGCCGAACGGATGAAGCCTTGAATTAAATGAAGAATGGACGTCGACTTCTGGAAACAGCAGCGTTTCGGCGTTTGGACGTCGTTGCTTCGATCTTCAATCACTAACGCTCAGCATTAACTGATCACTCATTTATTATTATTATCACCCCCTTCAAAAGGAGGGTATTTATAGGCTTCTTCTGCGTATGAGGATTTACATGGAAAAACTTAGGATTTATCTATATTAACCAACAGATAAATACAGATTAATTTATCTTTATCTGTAATTATCTAAAACGCGTCAGCCACTAAAGACGCCTTTCATATTAATTAAGATAAGGATAAACATTCGGGAAAACTTATCTTTATCTGTATTAGCTAAAACGCGTCTACTTGTGTAGACGTCTTTTAGACTAATTAAGATAAGGATAAACATCCGGAAGAGAAGTAGAAATAGCTTAGGAAACCTAAAACGCGTCATGTCTCACAGACGCCTTTTAGCTAATTAATCAACTGATTAAAATTCAAATTTAAACGTTAAAATAAGAATAAAGTTTAAATGGCGTCCACACAGGTAGACGTGTTTTAGACTTCTTCATATTTTAACTGAAATTTTGAGTTAAAATCAATTCAATTGATTAACTTAAATATGTCTGTTTGACCCGACACTCAAAAAGATCAATAAAAGTTAATCAATGATTAAATATCAGACCATTCTGAGGCATTATTATATGATATGAAATTTACTCAAAATGATGTCAAAATTAGCGTGTCTACAGCTGGATAACTAATGAAGAATCCACTAGTTGTTCTGAGATCAAAAGCCTTCTCCTGTGGACTGTATGGTCTAGCCTCAACTGCACACCCCTACGTGCGCATATAGCTCACAGAAGGTTTCCTACCACACCATAACTCATAGGGAGTCTTAGGCGCAGCCTTCGTAGGATCCTTATTCACAATGTGAGCAGCTGTCTTAACGGCCTCGTCCCACAAGGATAAAGGAAGGGTAGAATGACTCAACATTGCCCTGACCATTTCTTTAAGCGTTCGATTCTTTTTTTCTGCAACCTCATTCTGATATGGGCTGCCATGAGTAGTGTACTGAGGTACAATATCCTCCTCTTTAAGGAATTTAGCTAATGGTTCAGGCCTTTGTCCCATCTCAATATACCTACCATAGTACTCGCCACCTCTATCAGACCTGACTATCTTGATTACTTTCCCTGATTGTTTCTCTACTTCCTTCTTGAAATTTTTAAAGACATTGAAAACATCTGCCTTTTCAAGAAGTAAATAGAGATACATGAATCTAGAATAGTCATCTATAAAGGTGACAAAATACCTCTCACCAGTTAGACAGGGTGGAAAAGGACCACAATATCGATGTGAATTATTTCTAAAATTCCAGAACTTCTTGTGGCATCTTTATTAGGCGTGTGTGTTTGCTTTCCTTTAATGCAATCAACACATGTCTCGAAGTCAGTGAAATCCAGAGTGTGTAACACTCCTTCTCCCACTAACCTCTTGAGCCTCTTAATAGAGATGTGTCCTAATCTCCTATGCTACAACATGGATGAATTTTCATTAACTCTACCACGCTTGTTGCCAGTAAGTACCGAAGTATGCAGGGTGTTATGAGATTGTTCAATCACATTGCTAAGACACAATTTATACAAACTATCAGATATAGAACCAGTACCAATAACAATAGAATCCTTTATTAATTCAACTGAAGAATTTCCAAGATTAACTTGAAAACCTTTTGAATCAAGTCTTGATACTGAAACCAAATTTCTACTAAAAGATGGTACATAAAAAGTGTCTTCTAAATCTAGAACAAATCCTGATTCCATAACTATCCTATAAATTTCTACGGTCTTGACTTGTGAGCGCGTCTTATTTCCTGAAAAGATGCTTCGCTCACCCTCATTCGGAGGCCTTTGGAAAAGGAATCCCTACATAGAAGTAGCAACATGCACAGTAGAACCTGAGTCAATCCACCATGTACTTTTAGGAACATTAATTAAATTAGACTCATAGCAAACATAAGATGAGAGATTACCTTTCTTTTCAAACCATGCCTTCCTTTTCAGACAATCTTTCTTAACGTGTCCAGGTAACTTGCAGAAGAAGCACTTGTCATTTTTACCTTTTGACTTGTCCTTCTTCTTGCCCTTCTTCTGGACACCCTTTCTTTCCTGATCCACTTTTCACTTTAGGAGAGGTAAACAAAACAACATTGTTCCTCTCTCCTCTCAATCTCTCTACCTCCTAGACACACATGGTCATCAATTCATTGACTGACCATTTAGCTTGATGTGTGTTGTAGGAGATCTTAAATGCCTCATATTCACTTGGCAAAGAGTTGAGAATAAAATGGACTAGGAAAGTGTCTGAAATAGTAACTTCCATGGCATTCAGTTGAGCAGAAATATCTCTCATGATCATTATATGCTCTCGAACACTACCACTAGTGTATTTCATTGAGGACAGTTTAGCCATTAAAGTACTGGCTTTGGCCTTATCAGAACTAATGAACTGTTCCTCAATAGCTAGCAGTGGTATGATCTGGGATAGATCTCTTGATGTTCTGTCCAACGTGTCCCTGAAGGAACAGAAGGCAGAGACGATTGGACTTTTCTCATTTTCGTAATGAGTCTGCTGTTCCATTGAACTTTTTGGAGTAAGTGGAGCCGGTATAACCTCACGTAATGCTAAATCTAAGTCCATACATCCCAAAGCAAATTGTACCCTTTGTTTCCATTCAGTAAAATTAGTGCCATTCAGGTATGACACACTAACATTAAATGGTGCAAACAAAGGAGAAGCAGCTGAAATAAACAAACACATACTCACATATAAGGCAATGGAACTAATATATTGCAAGTAATGAGGCAAGATTTAAATTGCAAAGTAATTCAACAACTTAACATGATCTACTTTATCAATTCGTCCGATAGCTTCATGGACGAGCTCCCCAGATTAACTTAAGTGATAAAACTAAAATTTATAAACACTTTGATATCAAGAGAGAGTACCTTTGGGTACATAACTCTTAAGAATCGCCATGTAAATAAATTTTATTTTATCCTGCTCATGACATGAAAATAAACACTCCTTTGGGAGTTAAACTTTACAATCAAGCCAAGAACACAAGTATTTGATGTCATTTTAATTTCTTAACGAGTATATTTTATTATTCTCCATGCATAAGGTCACTTTGGTGATCTACTTACACACTTTGAATTCTAAAACATCCTCCCCCAATTAAAATGATAACAAATAACTAAATGCTCATCAATAATGCTATTTAAAAAACTTAATATGGTAAGATTTTATCAATCCTCGTGATTAGTGCCACTTTGGTGGTCAAACTAATCATTTGGAAATCAAAATTTACCACAAAACTATATAATATCATCAATTAACACATAATATGAGCAAAAAAGACATAAACACAATAACTATTTCAATCTAAAATGGAGATATTCATGCATGATTAAAAACTGTAAAGAGGACAAATAATCACAAGAAATATCTCCTAAACTTATAGCAATAATTATTTATTCATAAACAACATTAATCATGCTTAAAACTACATTAAAATGGCTACTTAACAAGTTTATAGCATGTTGTTACATATATGTCTTTTTATGTCTGCAGAAAGAAATCTGAATTGCAAATATAACTTGTACAGTTTGCAGAAATATCCAGAATTGTAAACATACTTTTCAGTTTGCAAGAACAACCAGAATTTGCAAACATATCCGTTTCTGATTTGCAGAAATAAACTGAATTGCAAAAATATCCGTTTCTATTTGCAGAAATAACCAAAGTTACAAATAGATTTTCAGAAATTGTGTATGTATCCAAATAGATTTAAAAGAGGATCTTTTATCCTTTAAAGATCACTAACGGGCCTATAATGGGCCCAGAAATATGGGTCAAGGATCCAAAACTTAATGGACCAATTAATTGACCATTAGTGAGCTTTAAAAGATAAAGATGACTAAAGGAGTTTAAATTAAATAATTTTAAATCTTAAAGGATACATCTACACAAACGGATATAAACGGATGTGGGTCCGGATCTTAACAGGTTAATGGGTTAGATTAACGGGTTCGGGTCGGGGACTTAATCGGATTCGGATTCGGGTCTTAATGATATCCAAACGGATATCGTATCCAAAATCCGAATCCAAGACCCGTTAACTTATATCCGTTAGGGAGTTATTAAACGGATCCGGATCTAGGTCTTAATAAGATCCTAACGGATCTAATACCCAAATAAGACCCGAAAATCTTTAACCAAGATCCGTTACGGATTTAAAATCTAACCCAAATAAAACCCAATAGTTTCCTAAATTCCATCATCTTCAACCTCCCAAAAAGGAAAGTTAGGGTTTCGCAATTTTAGGAAATCTAAATTTTAGGAAACCGCCGCTGGAGCCCCTCACCGGAAAACCCTTCACCGGCAGCGCTGCCCCCGCACTGGGCGGGCCCCTGCGGGGCGGCGCTACGTAGCGCCGTGCGGGGCGCTGCGGCAGTCCGCCGCGCCTGAGCGTGGGCCGCGCGGCCGCGGTGCATGGCCGCGGCGGCACGCCTACGGCCGTCTGGCCGTCCGAATTTTTTTTTTTTAAAACACTAGGGAGAATCCCGTAAATCGGAGCCCCAAAAATCTAACACGGGCTCTGATACCACTTGTTAGGGATTTTAGGAATACTTGGAGCGAAAGCCATCCCTAACGCAGAGGAAGACGATGCCGGAGTCGTTCCCCACGCGCAGCGAACCTCGAACAAGAACGCACGAACCCCGGGCGAGGAGACGGTATAGCCCTGACACTGTCTCTACTGGTTTCCTCTCTCTATTTCTCTTGATGCGTATGACCTAATGGGGAGTCACATACTTTTTTTATAGAGAGGAGGGACCAGTCCCGTTCTAACTACTAAACGGATCCTACCCATTACAGGATCCTCAATGGGCACCTAATGGGTTAAGCCCAATAACATATTCCATTAATTAGATGCCTAATGGTGTGCAAGTGTGCAGTCCAGTAAATACAAGTGGACCACTAATTGGGTAAAACCCAACAATTATGACATGTATATTTGCTTGTAGGGTGCAATAGCTTGCTCTAGCATCTTGGAAAGCCGATTATAGATGAAGAAGGCTCACGATTGATCTTCCTACATGCAGGGGCATACCCTAGATTTCTCACTTGGAGGGGCCAAAACAATTTTAATTAATTTAATCACTACATAATAGAAATAACACATATAATAGTTAACCAAAAAGGACAATGAGTTTATAGTGAAAACTCTTTTGATCTTGTAATGTAAAAATGTCTTGCCCAAAACGAAAATATACTGATGGAGTTAACAATGCATTTAGAAAGTGTACGCTTAAAATTTTATTTGCATTTCATGCAGAGTATAAGATCATTACTAAAATAGAAAATATGCAACAACTAGTGTTCTTTTAAAGGGACAGAAAGATATAGAGATGAGCTCAAGTGAAATTCTCTATTAAATTTCCCATATTTGCAAATAAAAGAGAGAAAACAATCATTAGGTCTGCCATTTATACACATTTAATAAAAGTTTAATTCTAAAAATGAATGTAAGAAATAAAAAAAATAAGGATAGAGAGAAATAAAGAATATACGAGGAGACTAAAAAGCATACAGATAGAAGAACTATGTTATTTGATTGTAGGAGATAAACTATTTTTGAGAAAGTGAAAAGAGATAAGAAGAATGTGTTTCAGTGAAATCTCTTGCTTATATGAAAACAGACAAAAAGAAACAAGAGATATTTTCATGTCATCTCTAATAAAAAAAGGGAAAAAATATTGAGACTTGCATGGCTGTTAAATGAGAAAGGGAGTGCATGGTGTTGGGTGGGGGAGGTAATTAAATGTTTATTTTGGAGAAGAATTTCACGTTTCTCACTTAACAAACACTTCAACAAAGGACAAGGATGGATATCTCAGAGCTAAATCCATGACCACGGAAATTCTTCTTGGCAAAAAAATAAAAAAATAAAAAAATAGGGCACTCAAAGAATAAATAAAGATTGGAGATTACCTCCGCTTCATGTTATGGACTTTTTTTTTTAACCCAGGAAGTCTCACATTGATGCCTGTGCAGAGGACACCGCGGAATTAATTTTAGGACATACTTGATGAAAATTTTAGTTAGAAGTTATCTTTGATTTTCATTTTCAAGACAAAAAAATCAAGTAAATTATAATTAATTTTGAGTGGTTAGATAAATCAATTGTTGTTTAACAACTCTACTTTTTAAAAATTATAATTTATATAACTTCTTAATTAAAAAAAAAACAACATAAATAACTTGCAAGACTTAATGTTCTATATTCAATCTATTCAGACTAGAAGTTATAAAAATAAAAAGGTTTTTTAGTTTTTATTTCCATACACCTACTAATTTAAGAAAAAATCCCATATTTAGTAAAACCCCCCTCCAATCTCGCTTTTATCTGGGAAAACACCCCCGAGAATTATAAAAAAGTCCCTAAATATTTTGGCAAAACTCTCTAAGCAGAGATCTTTTCCAAATAAAAGTGAACAATACACAGAGCTTGTTATAGAGAGTTCATTTCCAGAATTTTCTTCTCATCAATAATTTCCTTCACATCTACCTTCAAGCCAAAAACGTGCTGTGCAGCTGCCGACCTGCCTACACTTCTGCCATGCCCATACCATACAACTCTTTTTAACTACAAGCATCCCAAAAATATCCGAGGCTAACAATGTCCGGAGATCATACCCATACAAGGACAAACCCTTCATAGCCATAGATGTCAGTCTGCCTAAAGTTGACAGTTGAGGACCCCCAACCAGAGACAACCCACATATACCCCCAACCAGAGACAACCCACATATACCAACACATGGCTACCCACACCGGACTACACCTTAATCCTGTGCCTGTCAAAGGACAATCAAAACTATCCGACTGGCCAGGACAAGAGAGAACTGATGACCTGTCCGGCGCCTGTGGTGCAACAGACACGCTCCCCACTGTTGGCGAGGAGACCCGGGTTCAAATCCTATGAGAGAGCCTATTGCGAGTGACTATTTCTCTTCCCCACACTTAATCCAACGGAATGCCGAGTTTCAAATCCGGTACCTTGGATAAGAATCCTCCCCCCCTTTACCACCAGACTACTCGTTCAAAAAAAAAAAAAAAAAAAAAAAAAAAAGGAGAGGGAAACCGCAATGTGCCCTAGGAACAGCAATCAGCATGGGTCAAGAGGAAAGGAAGCCCTCTTCAGATGTCAAAAGGTTGGATCCTGTCTCCACCTCCTCAGAGCTAAGGAAAGCAAATGTGAAGAAGTCGTTTCTCTTACCCTCGAAAAGAAAAAGGAAAATGCACTGAATCCTCCTCTGCCCAAACAAAACATAGAACCTCTTCCATTTATTCTCAACAAATAGCTACCAGCATTACTCCTCTCAGTTGAGGAAAAAAGCCGTCCATTCCATGTATTTATCGACATTGTAACAGGTAGAAAAATGAGATGATCCAATCACACTTAGACAACCCTAATCACACCAACTCCATTCTGCGGTGGTGCTTTGCTCAAACTAAGCGGCTTTGGCGGTGCGATGCTGAGCTCCAAATCACTGACCTCAGCTACTTGATGCCGTGTGTTTGCCGGAGCTGGACGACAGGGGAGCAGTTTAAATTCCCGGGAAAATGTGGTCTGAATCGTGTGCATTTTGGTGGAAGAGATCGCAGATTGAGGAGCATCTAGCATGAGCTTGTCCTCCAGGAAACCTGACGCTCCCTCCTGCTTAAAGCCAAATAGTAGGATTCATATCAATAATAAGAACAGTGGTGGGATTGTAACATTACAAGTAGGATAAAGAGCAAAGAGGAATTCAAGGTTATTTTAGAAGCAGATATGAGGATTTACCATGCGGTTGAAACTTCTGGGTTCAGACATATCAACCCACTTCATCACGAATGGTCGCCTTTCTGGGCCTATAGTTGGCAATGCCAGTCCTGAATTTGCTTCTGGTGTCCCCACCTGTGCACATCCCAGGCGTTCATGAATGTAATGCGTTTGCAGAAATAATCCATTCTTTTTTGTGGTCATATATATCATATTCTTGTAATTTTCCTATATGTTTACCTTCCCACTGTCCCCCTGCACAAGGTTAACGCCTCTAGACTCGTTCTGTGTTTGATTCAAGGATACCATTGGGACAATCTCAGATGTGGATGCCTGAACCAGAAAAGAATTACCAGATCTGAGATCTAGAGAACAGAAATAAGCATAAGCTCTCAAGAAAACAAAAGTAAAACTGGGAACCTACACTATCATTGATAACTACATCGAAGAGACTGGATCGTCGCCTCTTGTTGCTGGGAATCATCTGCCGAATAAAATATTTCTGAGCATGGCTAGCCACCTGTGTTGGAGTTCTAGTGAGCACAAATTTTCTTGAAATCCCTCTCCAATCCCCCTTTCCAAGCTTTTCCAGTCCTTCTAGAAATGTTCTGTGTTCCTCCTCTGTCCAAGGTGTTCCTGAAAAAGGAATTAAGTTCTCCAGAAATCAGTTTCTCAGAAAGTTGACACAATGATGGGTTAAAAAACAAAGATCCATGCCCTCAGACTATACGACTTATCGACCTACTGCATTAATCACCAAGACATGAGACCAAAATGATGGAGTTGCCAATTTGATAGACTTATTCATTCGTTCAATGCAGCAGTTTAAATTGTGACTGTTCCCCTAGTCTTCAGTTCAAACATGACAATAATCCAAATAACAATACCTGCTTGATTTTTCTTATCATTATTAGACTTAGATCTTTTCTTTAGCTTATCTACTTCTAAAATTAGCGAGCCGGCAACTACAGTAGGAAGCAATTATCCAAAACAGCAACAAGAACAAACAATAAAAACACCTAGAAAGAATAAAGAGTACATTTGCAGGCTTTGGTCAACTAGCAAAAGAGACCCAACAAAATAACAGAAGTGTCATGATGCTTTTTAACAGCATTGATAGACAAGTGAATTAGGCAGACAAAACATAATGCCAAATATGTAGATTGAACCAATTGAACATCGTTAATATTGGAAACATGCCACTTCTTTAAATTGGATATCATTGTCAATGTGAAACACGAAGATAATTAAAGCACTCCTCTGACAAAAGGGAAACATGACAAAATCCTTAAGTCAAACTAAATGCAAGAAACACTAGAACAATTTTTGTCAGAATCATAAAATGAAACCAATCTTGCATTCTTATAAGATTTTTCGCCTTTTCAAGCCGATCATTGACCCACAAAAAACAAAGACAAAACAAAAATTTTCCTCCCCCCTCTTCCACAGGTTATCAGATTGGACCCCAGAACGCTGCCTGAATACCAATTTGGATTCCTGATTCACGTCCATGAGATCTGCTTCAACTTTCACCAAACAAGTGTGACAAAACCTAGTTTTTCACGAAAAGGAGAACAAGCCAAATCTCCAATCTTGCCGGCGATGCTGCATTATAGATAAGTAATCACATATCTACATCCTTATCCCGGAGCAAAAACATCAAAATTTAACCTCACAAAGACGAGATTACCTCAATGTCAATAGAAAACCGCGAATTTGCACACTATTCCGAAGTCAACAAATCACAAGAGCGACGAAATCTCTACAGATGAAACACCGTAAAGAAGAAAAATCCACCTCCCCCCGCCAAAAAAAAAACACACATTTTGGGCAGAAAGGAAACGAGAACGAACCCCATGAAACAGAACCCACCAAACCCAAACACGAAATAAATCACACAACAAAGAACAGAAAGGGAAAGGGTCGGCCCCGTGGATTTACCTTTCTTCCGGTCGTGCCCCGCCGCGCCCCCCCTCCTCCGCCGTCTCCGGCACTTGCGGAGTCCCCCGTCGGAGAGGTACCCCCGCTCGCTCGCTCCGCTCTCCGCGGCGGCCGAGGCGGCGGACGCCAGATTCCCCATGCTCTTGCTCTTCCTCATTACCTCCGCCGCCCCGTCCCCGCCCTCCGCCTCCTCCGGCGCTCGCCCCCCGCCCTCCGCCTCCTCCGGCGCGCCCCCTCCGCAGATCGTCACCCCGAAGAGCTTCACGCGCACCCTCAACTCACCGCGCCCTTCCCTCCCCTCCATCGCCGCAAGGCCCGCCACCGCCACCTCCCCCACCCTTTTCTCTCTATAAACTTGCACTTTCTCTCTTTAGAACCCGTTCACAAATAGACGAAGACAGCGTGCCATGACCTGACCCCGTAAGACTAATTTATAAGTCCCTGTTTGATTGGGGGATAGGGATTTGGCCCGGAATAGGATTAGATTAGGTTAACCCTCGTTTAGCCCACTTTTAATTTGAAAATATTGGGACATCCCGGCCGGTTAAAGTGGGTTATTCTGGTGATAAGTAACTTTAGTTTGTTAATAAAGTGGGAGATAAGTTGTGATAGATTCATAGATTATCCATTTTGCCCTTCCTAGCCCACTTCTAAGTAGTCTTATTCTCCTCTTATCATCCCAACCAAATTAGAGTTAATTAGTGAACTTAGCCTGTTACTTGTTACTTAGGACATAAAATTAAATCTAATTCACATTCATTATGGTTTTAACTAATGTCCAAAGGACGTATGCATGTTGTAAGTTCATTAGTTATAATTATGATATTAAGTTAAAATAAGGTATATTATTCATTAAGTTTTATTAAAAGAAATTTGTATTTATTATGATACTAACTAATGTCCATAACACGCATCACCTATTCGACGGTATTATTAACTTAGTTGATAAATAATTTTGACACTTTTTTTAAACATGTAAACTAAACTTACAGTGGAAAATGAATTTATAGTAATGTCAAAGCGATGTACACGTCCCAGTGGTGATAATATGAGTATATATTTTACATTAGTTATAATTATAAATACAAATATACATACTATCAAATATCTATATATATACTTCGAAAAGGGTCATAATTGACGGTCATGATAAGAAAGGTTGATTTGTTGACTATGTAACCGATATAATCTTATGCTTAGCATGGCTTACAGGGACAACCAATTGACGCATACTTGACTTTTTATTTACCATTTTTGAAGTTTTTTCATTGGTTTATAAACTTAATAAATTAAGCATAATGATGTTTTATACAAATTTAACTACGTGACCTACTAAACCAATTCATGGCTAATGTTTTAAATTTGTATCACAATTATTTTGATTTGTATTTAGACTAATAACACTAACACTTGCAATAGTGATAATTATTTTAATTTAATATTTCGAGTATAAACTTAGACTAAAAATGTTAAAAAGAATTGAAACAATCATTGAAGATTTTATAACACGTGCAACTTAAAGTTTAATGGCATCTAGAAAAGAGCAATCCCCGTACCAAACGTATTTGTTATCTTCTCTAAACACATTAGGAAGTTCAAAACTCCTAAAAATTGCTCTGTACTTGAATGATCTTAAGCTGCAATTAGTAAAGTGATCTTTCTCTTGCTCTCTTTTAATGGAAACTTTGGTGGGCTATCTACTTCCCAAAGAGACAGTGGCCAGCTATTCAACATCATCTTATAAATAGTTGGGGTGTCATGCTGGCATAAGGGATAATGATTCATCAAATCTTACAGAGAACTTATCCCTCTCTCAGTCGGATATGGATAGCAATAACGATAATAATAATTCAAAATTTGGATACTAAGATACTGCGTCGTATCTTACTCCCACAGCTAGAACACTTTGAGGGAGAGGAGAGGGAATTCATATTGAACATAAAAGGAAAGTAAAGAAATATTTGAAATATTTATCTTTTATAATTTAACCTAAGTTTCTAACAGAAGTAAAGAAATATCTGTCTTTTATAATTTAGAGTTTTTATTTTGATATAGATCCGTATAAATATAGTCAACAAGTAGAACTCAAAATTTAAATAAGGATATAGGTGACTTTTTCAGAGTGAGTTAAACTTAAACTCATGTTTAATTATTGTGGAGTTAAGAAAAACTATTGAAAACAAATGATAAAGATTAAAAAATAAAAATTTTAGTTTATAAGGACTACTATCAAAATATGCAAGATACAAGGACTCATTTCTAATTACTATTTTTATAGGGATCGATATCTAAAAAAACCCTTTAATTTAATCTATGTTCCTATATGTCCCTAGTAGTCTTATGTGTGTGGAAAGTTTTATAGAATTTGTGTAGTCATGTATGTAAGGGTTTTGCTATATCAAACTTCAAAACAATTTTATGTAAAATATTTTCATGTTTTAAGTTAATTTCACTTAGAATTTAAATTGCAAAGTTACCTTCCCAAACAATGCAAATGCCTATACACATTACAAAAAATATTATGTATCTAACCTTCAACCATGACTAATTTTATTGAAATATTCTAAATGTATTTGTTCTAATAATCACATGTAAGCTTTTAGATGAAAGAACCCACACAGATGAAGATCCCTCATGGAGGTGCTTTAGAATCATAGTTAAGCCTTAAACTAAGTATGATTGTGTCCAAGTCTTCAAAGAATAGAATAACCAAATGAACATACTCTATTCTTATAGAAATCTAATCCCTAAAGAGAAGGTCCAACTCCCATAAGTAGAGGATATGTGGAATAAATTGGGTGAAGCCCATAGGGATGAGGTTGAGGACAAGGGTAAGTTTAAATACCTCATGTCTTGCCATTTGATTGGATTCCCCTCCTCTTTCCTTGATTGCAATGTCATTTTTCTCTTCTCCTTTGCATAGAGATGTAGGGCATGATCTTTCTAGCATAGTCACCTATAGAGGGGATAAATGCAACGTCTGTAAGAGATGGACAGATGGATGAAATGAGGACACGTGGAGCTCCAACCAATCGAATGGACCTAATCAACTTGTCTTTCCTACAAAGACTAAGTGTCACGTCCCAAATCCGGTTCAGTCCAAGGACTCACATCGGATCCAAGTCACGTAACAGTAGTGTAGCGGTCAGAAAGTGGTCGGACAACGACGACCGTCCGATCGGAGATCCCGGCTATTCAATTACATGTTGTGTATAATTCGATTATAGATCTATCTGCATTGATTATCTATTTAAGTTTGGTTGACTGAGCATCGATTAAGAGTGCCTGTTGAATCGATTAATCAACTATTGCTATCGATATTAATTGATCTGTTGGGATCGCTGTGTCGGGATCCGACCGAAAAACGCAGCAGAATAAAAAAAAATAATTTCGGAATCGGATCCATCTCGTTTCGATCAATGAAACAAGACCGGAGTAAATCGTATTTACCTTGCGCGGATTCGACTCCGCGTTCGTTTTCCGGTTCCGTCGGAGCGATGCTGCAAGTCGCGCAGATGCCCGACCTCTAGCGGTATCCACGCGGTTCTCCTCGCGATGGATCGTCCTCGCCTCCTCACTCGATACAGCGTTCGTGGATCCCGTCTGGCTGCGCGTAATCCGCTGCGACATGCGGATTCGGAATCTTCCGTCGGACAGAAGGCGGAGCAGTCGGGAATCGAAGCAGAGCCTCCAGATGGACGCCTCGTGTCGCATGCCCAGAAGAGAGGAGAGAGAGAGAAAGAACGATGTCTAGGTCAGGGTTGCTGGCCCCCGACGTAGAATCCGTTCTTTTATAATAAGTCTGTTTGCGGTTTTTCATAAAAACCTAGACTTATCCGAAATCCTGTCGGATTATCTATCGACTTGAAAACCATTTGCGTGTGACCCTCTAGGCCCAAATGCCAGTCCAGTTAATGGCCCATTAAGTCCAGTAACCTTTTACTGACCCATTGTATTAATTAATATCCTCATATTCAATTTATCAGCCGAATTTAATGTCCCACAATAAATTCGGACGGACTTCAGATCACGTTGGATGCCAAGCAGCATCGCGTGATCCTGGATGGCACTGGGGTTATTGCAACCCTCTATTGGAACCTTTCTGTCATCGGTTAGCGCGCGGATATAATCCTTCATCTGTGCAATGTTCTCGAATCGACCTAGGGCATGGTTTACTGTTAAACCCTATTTGGTCGATTCACTTGAATCAGATGCCGCTAATCTGAATCCGATAACTCCTTATCGATTGCAGAGTCCGCCCTGGCCAGGGACTTTAAGCGCATCATTCCTGAAACATTCTCTCTCAAACTACCGAGAGCGGATGATCCCGTATTGAACACACAATTACCTTCGAGGACATTTCCCTGAACCCAATCGCTTGACTTATTGATAACCCATGGTTAGGGATTCGTTAATCAAGGTCAAAGTTCAGAAATCTACCAACAAGATATCTTTGGCGTCTCAGGTCCAAGGATCATCCACACAATCGTGACAAAAAAATCGAGCTGGTTAACAGTGAGGTATTTACCATCCAACGATTCATAGTCGGATCAGTTCAGTGAACTCATTCACCAATGAGCACCTATAGGTCCAGCATAGTGTCTCCACACAAGTGACTTATGGGATCAGTCACCCTCATCATATGAGCTGAAGTAACCTATACTAGTCTATCCGGATGTTCGATGTCCTATCTCAAACATCCTATGACTAGGAACAATTAAGAACATGTGTTTATAAGTCTTTGGTCCCGTATTTATGATATCATCACAATCCGAAGACTGTTGCACATGTTCATAGACTTCATCGTGATACGATAAACACAGATCGAATTAATTACACACAATGAATTATTGTCATTTATTAATAATCTGAATTACCAATCCGATACTGTGTACTAATTCAGATTATTAATAAATGGCGATAATTCATTATGTGTAATTAATTTGATCTGTGTTTATCGTATCATGATGAAGTCCATAAACATGTGCAACAGTCTTCAGATTGTGATGAGATCATAATTACGGGACCGAAGACTTATAAACACATGTTCTTAATTGTTCCTAGTCATAGGATGTTTGAGATAGGACATTGAACATCCGGATAGACTAGGATACGTTACTTCAGCTCATATGATGAGGGTGACTGATCCCATAAGTCACTTGTGTGGAGACACTATGCTGGACCTATAGGTGCTCATTGGTGAATGAGTTCACTGAACTGATCCGACTATGAATCGCTGGATGGTAATCACCTCACTGTTAACCAGCTCGATTTTTTTGTCACTATTGTGTGGATGATCCTTGGACCTGAGACGCCAAAGATATCTTGTTGGTAGATTTCTGAACTTTGACCTTGATTAACGAATCCCTAACCATGGGTTATCAATAAGTCAAGCGATTGGGTTCAGGGAAATGTCCTCGAAGGTAATTGTGTGTTCAATACGGGATTATCCGCTCTCGGTAGTTTGAGAGAGAATGTTTCGGGAATGATGCGCTTAAAGTCCCTGGCCAGGGCGGACTCTGCAATTGATAAGGAGTTATCGGATTCAGATTAGCGGCATCTGATTCAAGTGAATCGACCAAATAGGGTTTAACAGTAAACCATGCCCTAGGTCGATTCGGGAACATTGCACGGATGAAGGATTATATCCGCGCGCTAACCGATGACAGAAAGGTTCTAATAGAGGGTTGCGATAACCCCAGTTCCAATAGAGGGTTGCGATAACCCCAGTGCCATCCAGGATCACGCGATGTTGCTTGGCATCCAACGTGATCGGCAGTCCGTCTGAATTTAATGTGGAACATTAAATTCGGCTGATTAATTGAATATAAGGATATTAATTAATTCAGTAGGTCAGTAAAGGGTTACTGGACTTAATGGGCTATTAACTGGACTGGTATTTGGGCCTAGAGGGTCACACACAAATGGTTTTCAAGTCGATAGATAATCCGACAGGATTTCGGATAAGTCTGGGTTTTTATGAAAAACCGCAAACTGACTTCTTATAAAAGAACGGATTCTACGTCCGGGGCCAGCAACCCTGACCTAGCCGTCATTCGTTCTTCCCCACTTTCTCTCTCTTCTGGGCGTGCGGTTCCCAACTGCTCCACCTTCCGTTCGACGGGGATTCCGAATCTGCATGTGGCGGCGGATTACGCACAGTCAGACGGGATCTACGAACGCCGCAGCGAGCGAGGACGATCCATCGCGAGGAGAACCGCGTGGATACCGCTAGAGGTCAGGCATCTGCGCGACTTGCGGCATCGCTCCGACGGAATCGAAAAACGGACGCGGATTCGAATCCGCGCAAGGTAAATCGATTTACACCAGTTTTATTTTAACGACCGAAACGGGACATATCCGATCCCGAAAATTTTATTCCGCTGCGTTTTAGGATCGGATCCCGACACAACGATCCCAATAGTGGCATCAGAGCCAGGTTCCACTGTGTTTTCGCCGTTTCGGTCTCTAAAATTTATGGTTTTTGAATTTATTCCATGCTTAAATTTATGTTCTTGAAAGATTTATGATCATTAGTGTTGGGTTTTCTCGGTTTCTCCGGATCGCTCACGCAGCGGAAAATAAAAATTTTACAGCGATCCGTTTCCCGTTTCGAAGAACTAAAATACGATAATCAGATTATCGAAGTTCTCACCGTGTGCGGATTCGAATCCGCAGCCGTTCGGTTCCGTCGGTGCGACACCGCAAGCCGCGCAAGCGCCCGGCCTCTAGCGAAGTCCACGCGATCCTCCCCGCGACGGATATCCTCGAGTTCGTCGTTCTTCGCAGCCCGCGAAGCCTCCACTGGTCGCCGCAATGATGGCCGCAGTGCGCGGACGATTTCCCGTCGAACGGGATTCGGAGAAGCGGCGGAGCAGATCTGGATCTGCCTGGACTCCAGAGGAAGACAGAAAACGAGGAGGGGCGGCTAGGGTTAGCAGCAGCTTGGCCTGCTCAGCCCGTTCGCTATGTTTTATACTAACCGCGCGGTTTTTCACAAAAACCCCCGGTTTGTATAAAACCCACTTATTTATCCATCGCCTTGAGAATCATGTGCGTGTGACCCTCTAGGCCCAAGTACCAGTCCAGTTAATGGCCCAACAAGCCCAGTGACTCCTCACTGGCTTTATTAATTAATTAATAACCCTTTATTAATCAATTAATCAATCGAATTGATGTCGCACATCGAATTCGACCGGGCCTCCGATCACGTTGGGTGCCAAGCAACACCGCGTGAACCCGGAAGGTATTTGGGGTTAAGTAACCCACTCTTGGAACCTTTCCGTCGACAGTTACCGCGTGGATATAATCCTTCATTCGTACAATGCTCTCGAGTCAACTCAGGGTATGGCGAGCTGTCAAACCCTAACCGGTCGACTCACTTGGATTGGATGCCGCTGATGAATATCGGAAAACTCCTTTCCCGATATTATCGTCCGCCCTGGCCAGGGACTTTCGCGCATCCTTCCTAGAGCATTCTCTCTCTAAGTACCGAGAGCGAATGATTCCTTATTGACACACAATTCCCTTCGACGGTATTCCGCTGCACCCAATCCTTGGCGTATTAGAATCCCGTGGCTAGAGATTCGTAGACCAAGATCAAAGTACAGAAGTCCACCGCCAAGGTGTCCTTGATGTCTCAGGTCCGAGGACCATCCACGCAACTGCGACAATAGAATCAAGCTGGTTGACAGTGAGGTACAATACCATCCAGCGATTCAGTCGGATCAGTTCAGTGAACTCATTCTCCAATGAGCACCTACAGATTCGCCTTAGTGTCTCCACACAAGTGACTTATGAGACCAGTCACCCTCATCATATGAGCAGGAGTAATCTGTACTAGTCTAACCGGATATCCGATGTCCTTCTCGGATATCCTCCGACTAGGAACGATTAAGAATATGTGTGTTTAAGTGATCAGTCTCATTAGTATGATCTCATCATAATCTGATCACCATAGCACATATTCACGGACTTCATTATGAAACGATAATTAACGTGATTTACACATAATGAATGTTATGCCATTTTATTAATAATGAACGAGATTTACATTGTTAGATTGGCTTGTAGGCCACCTAAACTAACAATCTCCCACTTGGACTAAAGCCAATCACCTTTATACAATAAGCCCATAGACTCTAGGTGACGCTCAAACACAATTTGAGCCAACGGCTTTGTCAGTGGATCTGCTACATTGTCGACAGATGGAACTCTTTCCACTACTACATCTCCTCTGGATATGATCTCTCTGATAAGGTGAAAGCGCCTCAGAATATGCTTCGATTTCTGATGAGACCGTGGCTCTTTCGCTTGCGCAATCGCTCCATTGTTGTCGCACAACAGTGGAACAGGCTCAGAGATGCTGGGAACTACGCCGAGGTCGGTGATGAATTTCTTCAACCACACTGCTTCCTTGGCGGCTTCAGCTGCAGCGATGTACTCAGCTTCAGTCGTTGAATCTGCAGTGGTTACCTGCTTGGAACTCTTCCAGCACACTGCCCCTCCGTTCAATGTAAACACGAATCCAGATGTTGACTTGCTATCATCTGGATCCGACTGGAAACTCGAGTCAGTAAAGCCTCGCAGTTTCAAGTCACCTCCTCCATAGACAAGAAACATATCCTTAGTTCTTCTCAAGTACTTAAGGATGCATTTCACTGCCTTCCAGTGCTCTTCGCCTGGATCAGCCTGAAATCTGCTCGTAACACTTAGAGCAAATGCAACGTCAGGTCGTGTACATAGCATGGCATACATGATAGATCCTATGGTAGAGGCATAGGGTATTCTATCCATGAATGCCCTCTCATCAGGAGTCTTAGGAGACTGTTCTTTTGAGAGATTAATTCCATGTCTCATCGGTATGAAACCTCTCTTGGAATTTTCCATGCCAAACCTTTTGACTATGGTTTCTATGTACAAGGATTGAGTCATTCCAAGCATCCTCTTTGATCTATCTCTATAGATCCGTATTCCCAATACGTAGGATGCTTCTCCCAAATCCTTCATGGAGAAGTTTTTCGACAGCCAGACCTTTACTGATGACATCATAGCTACATCATTCCCAATGAGTAGTATGTCATCTACGTAAAGAACTAGAAAAGTGACTGCACTCCCACTGGTCTTCTTGTACACACAAGGCTCATCTTCATTCTTAATGAAGTTATAAGACTTGACAGCCTCGTCAAATCTTATGTTCCAGCTCCGGGAAGCTTGCTTCAGTCCATAAATGGACCTCTGAAGCTTGCACACTTTATCTGGAGATTCTTTGGATGTGAAACCTTCTGGTTGTATCATATACACTTCTTCCTCAAGATTACCATTGAGGAAGGCAGTCTTCACATCCATCTGCCAGATTTCATAATCAAAATGTGCAGCAATGGCGAGCAGAACTCTGATCGACTTTATCATGGCAACTGGTGAGAAAGTCTCGTCATAGTCAATTCCTTGCCTTTGATGATATCCCTTTGCCACCAACCTTGCCTTATAAGTGTCGATCCGTCCATCAGCACCGATCTTTCTTTTAAAGATCCACTTGCAACCGATGGGTACAATACCCTCGGGCAAGTCCTCCAAGTTCCAAACTTGGTTGGTGTACATGGACTGGATTTCTGAGTTCATGGCTTCTCGCCATTTCCCGGCTTCTGGGCCTTCTATGGCCTCCTGGTAGGTTTTAGAATCGTCATCCTCATTATATTGTACCTTAGACTCACCTTCAGCGATATGTCCCACATATCGTTCGGGTAGTCTAGGTACTCTACCAGATCTACGAGGCTCATCTGTGTGTACCTGAACAGATTCAGGAACTGATATCTCATCTGATGATAATGCAGCTGTTTGGGGATCTGGAACCTCTTCCAGTACTATTTTACTCCCACTGTCCTCCTGGAGAAGGTATTCCTCTTCCAGGAAGACAGCTTTCCTGGCGACAAACACCTTTTGTTCATCAGGATGGTAAAAATAGTATCCAAAGGTTTCCTTTGGATATCCCACAAACCTACATTTATCAGTTCGTGATTCCAGCTTGTCTGGATCATGCCTCTTTACATGAGCAGGACAACCCCAGACTTTAACATGTTTAAATTCTGGTTTCCTGCCTTTCCATATCTCATATGGAGTAGAGGCCACAGACTTGCTGGGTACTCTGTTCAGTAGGTATGCTGCTGACTCTAGAGCATACCCCCAGAGGGACACTGGTAATCTTGAAAAGCTCATCATGGATCGCACCATGTCCAACAAGGTGCGATTCCTCCTTTCTGATACACCATTCATCTGTGGTGTATATGGAGGGGTTAGCTGAGAAAGGATACCATTATCCTTTAAGAATTGTGTGAAATTAGTACTCAAGTATTCTCCTCCTCGATCTGATCGAAGAGCTTTAATACTCTTTCCTAACTGCTTCTCTACTTCATTCTTGAACTCCTTGAACTTCTCAAACGCTTCCGACTTGTACTTCATTAAGTACACATAGCTGAATCTTGAGAAGTCATCGGTGAACGTGATGAAGTAAGAAAAGCCACCTTTGGCTTGGGTAGACATGGGACCACATACATCCGAATGTATCAGTTCCAGAATGTCCTTGGCACGTTCTCCATGTCCACTAAATGGAGATTTTGCCATCTTTCCCATAAGGCAGGATTCACATGTTGTAAACGATTCATAATCGAATGCTGTTAAGTAACCATGCTTGTGCAACTTTTGCAACCTGCTTTCGCCAATGTGCCCAAGTCTACAATGCCACATGTAGGCCTGGTTCACACAATTCTTGCTCTTCTTAAGAGCATTATCAATTTGAAGATTGTAATAAGAAACATCTAATAGATATAGACCGTTGACTAAAGATGCAGAAGCTATTGATTTATTACCATAATAAATCGTACAACTTCTATTCTCAATTGTCAACCTATATCCTATCTTGTCCAAACAAGATATTGATATGATGTTCTTTATTATGCTAGGAATATAATAACAATCTTCCAATAATAAGGTGTCTCCCGATGGAAGCCTGAGGTTTGCTGTCCCAACAGCAATCGCCGCAACTTTTGCGCCGTTTCCTAGCCTCAATTCCACCTCACCTTGTCTCAGCTTGCGCTTACTTGTCAGCAACTGCACATCATGGCAGATATGAGAAGCACATCCGGTATCCAATACCCAAGATGTGGAATCTCTAACTGACAAGTTGATATCTATCATATAGATATCTGAAGCTTCATACAGCTTCACTCTTCCATGAGCTTTATCATCAAGGAAATCCTTGCAGTTCCTCTTCCAGTGACCATACTGCTTATAGTAGAAGCAGTCACCCTTCACTACTCTTTTACCTTTGTCCTTCGATCCTTTATCGTTAGCTGTCATCTTTGCTTCAGGGGCATCTAATGCCGATTCAGCAAGAGGATCAGCTCTAGGGACAAAGTTATTGCGTTCAGATCTGAAGACATTCTTCAGGCTTCTGAACCAATCCAAGTAGATCAAGTAAGTCAAAATGGCATCAAGTATGCCACGGAATGGGTTATTCGACGACATAGTTCCTACAGGAGATAAGTAAAATTTATTTAGCAGATGTTCAATTATTAAAGTTCAAAACAAGACATGGTCTTTTGTTCAAGTTTAACTCCACTAATTTTCGACGGACTGTATAACCCTCAGTTATACAGAACGGGAGACGCCGACAGTCTCCTAGTGAGGATCAGAATCTCAATGACTTGTACTACAGCCTTGTGGATAGCACAACAAACTGTAATACAATCAGAGAGCACCCAACTCATGGGACTTGCAACTCCTTGCAATATCTGATCATGGCTTCGGTCCCCAGAGATTTAATGTCCTTGTGGATAGCACAACAAACCACTAATTCTGGTCTAAGCTAACCATCATTACGTGACGAGCATAGATTTGCATGCAGCCCTTGTGGATAGCACAACAAAGCTACATGGTTCCTCTACCCCGATCTTTAGGCATCTAATGCCATACCCACAGTCTCTCCTCCCAATTAAGCAGGCCTTGTGGATAGCACAACAAACCTGCCTAAAGTGATTCGAATCCTATGACTATAACGATGGTGGACCACGCGGTAAGTTCTCAACTACTCGCGTTACGGCTTAGAGTTTATCTGAGGGTATTTAGATAACTTTTATCTTGGTCTCTCCTAGGTGATAGTATATAAATATATCGTATATATTTACTAAATACTATAACCTGCTTTGATTCATAATCAAAAGAAAAACAATGCATCACATACATGTCTTTAGTGTGGTCATGGATAGCACAGTGGGTTTGACTGGAGCCAACAGTCAAACGCACACACAATCTAATTATAACAATTACATTAGATACCCTGCAATCACATAGGCAAGAGATCTCCATCTTTACGCCTTCCTGGTTGCAGTTGTGGATCGTCCTCGCTCCTTCCTCGGTTGCCTCGATCATATTACATTAATTCTAGAATTAACAAGTAAATTGAAGAAGGCCTTATGGCGAGTACAAGAGAGAGAGGGAGGTAGAAATACATCGGAGTATGAGAGAGAGAGGTGCGCAGACCTCTATTTATTAACAATTAATAAACATCATACATCCACGATCCACACAATCCATCATTCATCACATGAACAATTAAATAAGTGCATATCCATGACCACGGTGTGTTTTAAACATCCACACATGATTCAGCGCATCACATGGCTAAAACAAATGAGTTTTCAAAAATAGATAATTTTTGACTTTCAAAAACTGGGATCCAATCAAAAATTGGCATTTTGAATTTCGAAAACTCATTTAATTAACTTAACATGCAATTAAATCTAAATTTAAAAGCATTAAACACACATCACATGCGCACACACTCCAAATTAATAATTCCAGATTATTCCATGCAAATTAGAACAATTCTAATAATCTAACACTTAGATTAAACCCCATTCATAGTCTAACAATTAGACTATTAAAAACTAATCTAACTCTTAGATTAATTCATCAAAGTTAATTAATGATTTAACACTTAAACTATTAATTAACTCTAATTATTAATTAACTACCAATCTAACTTTTAGATTAGTTAATTAATGTCAATTAGTAATTTAACACTTAAATTAATAATTAACATTAATTAATTAATAACTATAATCTAACAATTAGATTAAAAGATTAATGTTAATCATCAATTTAACCCTTAAATTAATAACTAACATTTAATCATTAATGACTACTAATTTAACACTTAAATTAGTCATCTAAGTTAATTATTAATTTAACTCTTAAATTAACAATTAGCATAGATTTTAATTAACAATTAGTTGATTTAATAACTAATAATCTAACATTTAGATTAATAATTATTAACCATTAATTTTAACACTTAAAATTAGATAACTACAGTTAATTATTAAATTAACACTTAACTTAATAATTAACCATAATTTGTTAAGAACTAACTGTAATTAAAATGATTCACAATCATTAATTAAAAAGTACAATTAAATTTCAAAACAATTTTGAAATCAACTAAAATTAAAATCAAATTTTAATTCAATTTTTAAACGGGCATATGGGGTTTAATAAGGGTTTTAATGTGAACCGGGCTCAGCCAGATGGATTGTCCGAGCCCTGG
Organism: Zantedeschia hybrid cultivar; assembly: GCA_030544215.1. NCBI lineage: Eukaryota > Viridiplantae > Streptophyta > Magnoliopsida > Alismatales > Araceae > Zantedeschia > Zantedeschia hybrid cultivar. The sequence goes on along the minus strand of JARZZO010000002.1, from coordinate 54,115,553 downwards.
TTCGGCCAGGCTCGAGCCCTGGCCCAGCCAGGCTCGAGTCCTGGTCGAGCCAGGCACCAGCCCTGGCCCAGCCAGGTGCTGGCCCTAGCCGGGTCCGGCCGAACCGGTCCGAACCGGCTCGGGACCGGCCGGCCTGGCTCCTTCCTCCTCCCAGCCACCTGACGCCCTCTCTTGCAGAACCCTAGCCGGCGGCGGCAGGGAGTTGCAGGCGGCGCCGGCGGCCGCCCCCGGCCCTGCCTAGCCCCGGCCGGCGACGCCCCGGCGCCGGCGGTGCCCCCGGCGCCGGCAGGGTCGCCGGAGAGAAAGGAGCCGGCCAAGCCCCAAAAATCCCTCAAGAATCTGGTTTTCGCAGGGTTCCAAAATCCGAATTAGGGCTCGAATTTTTCAGGTTTTCAGGGCCACCCCGATGCCGGAAAAATACCGGATGTGCAGTGGTGACTATCACCCAAAGATCCGGAGTCTTGGCCGGCCATCCCAACGCTTGGGAAGCCGATTAAAGCTGCCGTAAACACGCTGTTCTTCGTCTCACGAAGAACACGAAAAACCCCCAAAATGATCTCGAAAAATTGAAAGAAAATAATCAGATTAACTGTGTTCATCGCATGAACACGGATCCAACAATTATTCGAAGTTACAGCATGGAATAACTCATGGAAAAATTAATTTAGAGATCCGAAACGGGACGAGAAACAGTGGAACCTGGCTCTGATACCACTGTTGGGTTTTCTCGGTTTCTCCGGATCGCTCACGCAGCGGAAAATAAAAATTTTACAGCGACCCGTTTCCCGTTTCGAAGAACTAAAATACGATAATCAGATTATCGAAGTTCTCACCGTGTGCGGATTCGAATCCGCAGCCGTTCGGTTCCGTCGGTGCGACACCGCAAGCCGCGCAAGCGCCCGGCCTCTAGCGAAGTCCACGCGATCCTCCCCGCGACGGATATCCTCGAGTTCGTCGTTCTTCGCAGCCCGCGAAGCCTCCACTGGTCGCCGCAATGATCGCCGCAGTGCGCGGACGATTTCCCGTCGAACGGGATTCGGAGAAGCGGCGGAGCAGATCTGGATCTGCCTGGACTCCAGAGGAAGACAGAAAACGAGGAGGGTCGGCTAGGGTTAGCAGCAGCTTGGCCTGCTCAGCCCGTTCGCTATGTTTTATACTAACCGCGCGGTTTTTCACAAAAACCCCCGGTTTGTATAAAACCCACTTATTTATCCATCGCCTTGAGAATCATGTGCGTGTGACCCTCTAGGCCCAAGTACCAGTCCAGTTAATGGCCCAACAAGCCCAGTGACTCCTCACTGGCTTTATTAATTAATTAATAACCCTTTATTAATCAATTAATCAATCGAATTGATGTCGCACATCGAATTCGACCGGGCCTCCGATCACGTTGGGTGCCAAGCAACACCGCGTGAACCCGGAAGGTATTTGGGGTTACGTAACCCACTCTTGGAACCTTTCCGTCGACAGTTACCGCGTGGATATAATCCTTCATTCGTACAATGCTCTCGAGTCAACTCAGGGTATGGCGAGCTGTCAAACCCTAACCGGTCGACTCACTTGGATTGGATGCCGCTGATGAATATCGGAAAACTCCTTTCCCGATATTATCGTCCGCCCTGGCCAGGGACTTTCGCGCATCCTTCCTAGAGCATTCTCTCTCTAAGTACCGAGAGCGAATGATTCCTTATTGACACACAATTCCCTTCGACGGTATTCCGCTGCACCCAATCCTTGGCGTATTAGAATCCCGTGGCTAGAGATTCGTAGACCAAGGTCAAAGTACAGAAGTCCACCGCCAAGGTGTCCTTGATGTCTCAGGTCCGAGGACCATCCACGCAACTGCGACAATAGAATCAAGCTGGTTGACAGTGATGTACAATACCATCTAGCGATTCAGTCGGATCAGTTCAGTGAACTCATTCTCCAATGAGCACCTACAGATTCGCCTTAGTGTCTCCACACAAGTGACTTATGAGACCAGTCACCCTCATCATATGAGTAGGAGTAATCTGTACTAGTCTAACCGGATATCCGATGTCCTTCTCGGATATCCTCCGACTAGGAACGATTAAGAATATGTGTGTTTAAGTGATCAGTCTCATTAGTATGATCTCATCATAATCTGATCACCATAGCACATATTCACGGACTTCATTATGAAACGATAATTAACGCGATTTACACATAATGAATGTTATGCCATTTTATTAATAATGAACGAGATTTACATTGTTAGATTGGCTTGTAGGCCACCTAAACTAACAATTAGATGATTACTGCGATGAGATCGCGATTTAAATCTGAAGAAAATTTTATTTTTTGGGGTTTTTCGTCGTGTTCTTCGTTGGACGAAGAACGGGGTATTTTTGATATGGTCGGATCTATAAAGATGGATTTTAAGGGGTTCTAATCACTGTAAATCATGCCCACTGACCTTGGTCGAGTTGTTGGGGGCATGGGAAGCCGTGGAAGAACGGCCATGGACCTTCTTCTTCCTCCCCACGGGTTTGAGAAACCTGCAAAACAGTGTTTTTGAAGAAAAAGGGGAGGCGAATAAATCCCTTACCGGAGCACCTCCAGGACCACCGCCGGTCGCCGGACCTCGCCGGAGCAAAGGGCTTCGCCGGCGGCAAGGCGCGGTGCCCAGCCAGCGCCGGGATTGGCGCCGGAGAAGACCCCAAAGGGGGGGGGGGGGGGGGGGGGGGGCGGCGCCGTCGGGTTCCCTGCTGTGCAGGGATCCCTCGGGCGGTTCGGCCGGGCAGCTAGGGTTTCCCTAGCCGCCGACCGGACCCGGCCCGGCTGGGCCCTGGCTCGTGTTAGGCGGCCCGAGCCAGGGGCTCAGTAGGGCTGAGCCCTTTAGACCCCTTCCCCATTTAATTATTTTAAATTATTTGGGGGCCTGTTACAATTAATTTAATTTCCTTTTATTATTAAAATGTGATTTTAATAATAAATTTTAAATTATTAATTTTTTTGGGGCCATAATGATTGGATTATGAATTTTCACAAGGAATTAACAAATGTTGTTAATTCAAATTATTAATCTAAGTTGTTAGATTAATTATTATATTTAATTGTTAAATATGCCCATAAATATTTGAATTGTTCAAATTGAGCATGGAATATTTCTGAAGCCATTAATTTTAGATGTTATGCATATTTGATGTGTTATTGATTTGCTTGTTTAAATTGGATTTAAATTAGCATGCTTGAATTAAATACAAAATTTTTCAAAAATTCCAAATTGTCCAAAATTTTCTTTGGTCCCTGGTTTTATGAAACATGAAATTATAAGTTATTTTCGAAAATTTTATTTAGCCATTTGATGCGCAATTCATGTGTGGTTTGTTTAACTAAAACACACGGTGGTCATGGACGAGTATTAATTGTAGATGTGGAATGTGATTGTGTGGTTTATTGTTTATTAATAAATAGAGGTCTGCGAACCTCTCTCTCTCATATTCCATTGTACTTCTACCTTCCTCCTTGATGTAATCGCCATAAGGCTTCCTCATTTAAATTATCGTGTAATTGAGAATTACGATGCAATTTGATCGAGGCGACTGCGCGCGGAACGATGATGATCCACAATTGCTGACCAGATGAAAATGAAGGAGTTCATTGAATCTATGGGTTTGCAGACTCATGATATAAGGTGTTATATTGTGTATGTGTGTGCGTTTGACTGTCTGGCTCAAGTCAAACCGCAGTGCCGTCCATGACCACACTAATGACATGTATGTGATGCGTGTGCTTAATATCTGCTAGGTTATTAGTATTTATAAATATATTCGATATATTTAATACTATCACCTAGGATGAGACCAAACTAAATAAGTAAAACCTTCGTTACAAATTCTAAGCCGTAGCGCGAGTCATTGAGAATGCACCGCGTGGCTCTCCGTCAATATGATCAATGGAACTTAATTCAGTCATGGTAGATACTATGTATTTACCCAAGGTCTGCCATTGTCTGTTGAGAGGACTGTTGATCATGGCATTAGATGCCTTTGGATAAGAGTAGAGGAACGATATAGTTATCCACGTGTTTACCCGGGAACTATATTTCTACTTTACTCTGTCATGTATTGATGGTAAAGCTTAGACCGGGGATAATGGTCTACTGTGTTTACCCGGGACCATTAAACTTGGGAGCCGAAGTATGATCGGATATTGCAAGGAGTTGCAATTATCATGAGATGATTGCTCTGAGATAGCGGTATGATACTATGTGTTTACCCGAGGTCATACTGTGATGCTTAGAGATTCTGATCCCCACTAGGAGACAGTTGGCGTCTCTCGTTCTGTATATCTGAAGGTTATACAGACCGTCGAAAATTAGTGGGAGTAAAACTAGATAATAAAAGACCAGATCTTGTTTTAGTTAATCTGAATATCTGCTAATTATCAATTGATTATCTCCTGTAGGCGAGAATGTCGCACCATAACCCGTTGCGAGGCATACTTAATGCCAACCGTTTGACAGGCACCAATTACTCAGACTGGCTCAGAAACCTGAAGATAGTCCTCAGGTCTGAGCAGATTGCCTATGTTTTGGATAATGAACCTCCTGCTGAACCAGCATTGGATGCTCCAGAGGAGGAAATGATAGCGTATGAAAAATGGAAAGAGGATTCCACCATGGCCCAATGCTACATGTTAGCCTCTATGAGCAATGAGTTGCAGAGGCAACATGAAGAGATGGATGCTAGATCCATCATGCTTCATTTGAAGGAGCTCTTTGGTGAGTAGAGTAGAATCGAACAATATGAGATATCGAAGAATCTGTTCAAGGCTCAAATGGCAGAGGGAACTTCAGTACATAATCACGTGCTGAAGATGATTGAGTGGGTAGAGAGGCTGGATGCTCTTGGGATTACACTTCCCAAGGAGATGCACATAGACCTCGTGTTGTCTTCACTTCCACCATCATATGCTCAGTTCATCGTTAATTTTAACATGAACAAGATCCAGGCCACCTTAGCTGAACTGCTGAACATGTTAAAGACTGCTGAGGGGAACCTTGTGAAGGATAAACCCCAAGTCCTCATGGTTGGTATGACCAACAGAAAAAGACTTGCAGTCCAAGCTTTTCGAAAGAATAAGAACAAGGTTCAGAGAAAGGCAAAGGTTACCAAGAAAGACAAAGGTAAAAGTGCTGAGAAAGGTGATTGCTTCTACTGTCACCAGAAAGGGCATTGGAAGAGGAATTGCAAAGAATATCTCAAGGACAAGGCTCAAAGAACTGTGAAGCAGCAGGACGCTTCAGGTATCTACATGATAGATGTAAACTTGTCAATAAGAGATTGTACATCATGGGTATTAGATACTGGATGTGTATCTCATATCTGCAATTCTGTGCAGGCACTGACAAGAAGGCGTAAGCTGAGGACCGGCGAGGTGGAGCTGAGACTAGGTAACGGCGCAAGAGTTGCGGCGATCGCTGTGGGAACAGTGAAGCTCAAGCTACCATCCGGAGACACATTTTTATTAGATGAATGTTATTATGTACCTAGCATAATAAGGAACATCATTTCTATTTCATGTTTAGATAGAATTGGATACAATTTAAATTTTGGGAACAATAGTTGTTCAATTTATTTCGGAAATAAATTAATAGCTTCTGCTATTTTGTCCAATGGATTGCATCTATTGAATGTGTCTCATGATAATTTACATATCGGTTCTTCAATTAAAAGAAGTAAGTATGAAATGAACAAAGCCTACTTGTGGCATTGTAGGCTAGAACACAATGGTGAAAACAGACTCCAAAGGATGCATAAAGATGGATATTTGGATCCATTTGATTATGAATCATATGCAACCTGTGAGTCATGTTTAATGGATAAAATGGCTAAGTCTCCATTTACTGGAACTGGAGAACGAGCCAAAGACATATTAGAACTCATACATTCAGATGTATGTGGTCCTATGTCAACCTAAGCCATTGGTGGTTTTTCATACTTCATTACATTCACTGATGATTACTTAAGGTTTGGATATATATACTTATTGAAGTATAAATCTGAAGCCTTTGAAAAATTCAGAGAATTTAAGAATGAAGTAGAAAAACAAATAGGAAATAGTATAAAAACCATCCGATCTGATCGGGGTGGTGAATACTTGAGTACTGAGTTCATTAAATACTTAAAGGATAATGGTATCCTTTCTCAGCTTATACCTCCTTATACACCTCAGATGAATGGTGTATCAGAAAGGAGAAATCGCACATTAATGGAAATGGTGCGATCTATGATGAGCATGTCCAAATTACTAGTGTCCTTATGGGGATATCCACTTAGCTCGGCTATGTATATCCTGAACAAGGTACCCAGCAAATCTGTTGAGACCACTCCATATGAGATATGGAATGGAAGGAAACCAGACCTTAAACATGTTAAAGTCTGGGGATGTCCTGCTCATGTTAAAAGACATGACGCAGATAAGCTGGAATCTAGAACTGACAAATGCAGATTTGTGGGATATCCAAAGGAAACTTATGGATATTACTTTTATCTTCCTGGCGAACAAAAGGTGTTTGTGGCCAGGAGAGCTGTCTTTCTGGAAGAAGATTATATTCTCTAGAAGGATAGTGGGAGTAAAGTAACAATAGAAGAAATTCCAGACCCACAAACTGGAAATGGTTCATCAGATGAACCGTCAGTTTTTGAACCTGTTCAAAATGATACACAGGAACCTCGTAGGTCTGAAAGAGTACCTAAACCACCAGAAAGATATGTGGGACATATTAATTTGGATGGTTCAAGGATACTCTATAATGAGGATGATGATCCTAAGACTTACCAGGAGGCCATTGAAAGTCCAGAAGCCGGGAAATGGCGGGAAGCCATGAATTCTGAAATACAGTCCATGTACATCAACCAAGTTTGGAACTTGGTAGATTTACCCGATGGTATAGTACCTATCAGCTGCAAATGGATCTTTAAAAGAAAGATCGATGCAGATGGACGTATTGAGACTTATAAAGCAAGATTAGTGGCGAAAGACTATCGTCAAAGACAAGGTGTTGACTATGACGAAACCTTTTCACCGGTTGCTATGATTAAGTCCATCAGAATTCTTCTCGCCATTGCTGCCTACCATGATTATGAGATCTGCCAGATGGATGTGAAGACTGCATTCCTCAATAGAAATCTTGAGGAGGAGGTGTATATGATACAACCAGAAGGATTCACATCTAAAGAATCTCCAGACATGGTATGCAAGTTGCAGAGGTCCATTTATGGACTGAAGCAAGCATCCCGAAGCTGGAACATAAGATTTGATGAGGCAATCAAATCTTATTGCTTCATTAAGAATGAAGATGAGCCCTGTGTATACAAGAAAAATAGTGGGAGCGCAATCACATTTCTGGTTCTTTACGTTGACGACATCCTACTCATTGGGAATGATGTAGGAATGATGTTATCAGTAAAGATATGGCTGTCAAAGAACTTCTCCATGAAGGATTTGGGAGAAGCATCTTACGTATTAGGAATACGGATCTATAGAGATAGATCAAAGAAGATGCTAGCTTTAACCCAATCCATGTACATAGAAACCATTGTCAAAAAGTTTGGCATGAAAAATTCCAAGAGAGGTCTCATACCGATGAGACATGGAATTTCACTTTCTAAAGGTCAGTCTCTCAAGACACCTGAAGAGTGGGCAGTGATGGATAAAGTCCCCTATGCTTCTGCCATAGGGTCCATCATGTATGCCATGCTATGTACCAGACCTGATGTAGCATATGCTCTAAGTGTTACAAGCAGACATCAGGCAGATCCAGGTGATGAACACTGGAAGGCTGTGAAATGCATCCTTAAGTACTTGAGAAGGACTAAGGATCTATTTCTAGTCTATGGAGGAGGGGACTTAAAGCTGCAAGGATACACTGACTCGAGTTTTCAGTCTGATCTTGATGACAGTAAGTCAACATCAGGTTTTGTTTTCACACTCAACGGGGGAGAAGTGAGCTGGAAAAGTTCCAAGCAGGAAACCACTGCTGATTCGACAACGGAAGCTGAGTATATTGCTGCTGCTGAAGCCGCCAAGGAAGCTGTATGGATGAAGAAATTCATCGGCGATCTTGGGGTGGTGGAAAGCATATCTGGTCCCGTCCCACTGCTGTGTGACAACAATGGGGTGATTGCTCAAGCGAAAGAGCCGATGTCTCATCAGAAGTCGAAGCACATTCTGCGGCGCTTTCATTTGATCAGAGAGATTATAGCTCGAGGAGATGTCGTGGTGGAAAGAGTTCCCTCAGCCGACAACATAGCAGATCCACTTACAAAGCCTTTGTCTCAAAATGATTTTGAGCGTCACTTAGAGAATATGGGTATTCTGTATAAAAGTGATTGACTTTAGTCCAAGTGGGAGATTGTTAGTATTAGATGGTCTCAAAGCCAATCCGATACTGTGTACTTATTCAGATTATTAATAAATGACAATAATTCATTGTGTGTAATTAATTCGATCTGTGTTTATCGTATCACGATGAAGTCCATGAACATGTGCAACAGTCTTCGGATTGTGATGATATCATAATTACGGGACCGAAGACTTATAAACACATGTTATTAATTGTTCCTAGTCATAGGATGTTTGAGATAGGACATCGAACATCAGGATAGACTAGTATAGGTTACTTCAGCTCATATGATGAGGGTGACTGATCCCATAAGTCACTTGTGTGGAGGCACTATGCTGAACCTATAGGTGCTCATTGGTGAATGAGTTCACTGAACTGATCCGACTATGAATCGCTGAATGGTAATCACCTCACTGTTAACCAGCTCGATTCATTTGTCACGATTGCGTGGATGATCCTTGGACCTGAGACTCCAAAGATATCTTGTTGGTAGGTTTCTGAGCTTTGACTTTGACGAACGAATCCCTAACCATGGGTTATCAATAAGTCAAGCGATCGGGTTCAGAGAAATGCCCTCGAAGATAATTGTGTGTTCAATATGGGATCATCCGCTCTCGATAGTTTGAGAGAGAATGTTCCGGGAATGATGCGCTTAAAGTCCCTGGCCAGGCCGGACTCTGCAATCGATAAGGAGTTATCGGATTCAGATTAGCGGCATCTGATTCAAGTGAATCGACCAAATATGGTTTAACAGTAAACCATACCCTAGGTCGATTCGGGAACATTGCACGGATGAAAGATTATATCCGCGCGCTAACCGATGACAGAAAGGTTCCAATAGAGGGTTGCGATAACCCCAGTGCCATCCAGGATCACGCGATATTGCTTGGCATCCAACGTGATCGGCAGTCCGTCCGAATTTAATGTGGGATATTAAATTCGGCTGATTAATTGAATATAAGAATATTAATTAATTCAGTGGGTCAGTAAAAGGTTACTGGACTTAATGGGCTATTAACTGGACTGGTATTTGGGCCTAGAGGGTCACACGCAAATGGTTTTCAAGTCGATAGATAATCCGACAGGATTTCGGATAAGTCTGGATTTTTATGAAAAACCGCAAACTGACTTCTTATAAAAGAACGGATTCTACGTCCGGGGCCAGCAACCCTGACCTAGCCGTCATTCGTTCTTCCCCACTTTCTCTCTCTTATGGGCGTGCGGTTCGCAACTGCTCCACCGTCCGTTCAACGGGGATTCCGAATCCGCATGTCGCGGCGGATTACGCGTGGTCAGACGGGATCTACGAACGCCGCAGCGAGCGAGGAAGCGATGATGATCCATCGCGAGGAGAACCGCGTGGATACCGCTAGAGGTCGGGCATCTGCGCGACTTGCGGCATCGCTCCGACGGAATCGGAAAACGGACGCAGATTCGAATCCGCGCAAGGTAAATCGATTTACACCGGTTTTATTTTAACGACCGAAACGGGACAGATCCGATCCCGAAAATTTTATTCCGCTGCATTTTAGGATCGGATCCCGACACAACGATCCCAACAATACTAACACATTGATTATCTATTTAAGTTTGGTTGACTGAACATCGATTAAGAGTGCCTGTTGAATCGATTAATCAACTATTGCTATCGATATTAATTGATTCTCTAAAATAATTCTTTGGAACTTAGTCTATTCCTCTGGCCTTTATAATCAACTCACTAGCCCAACACTATTTATCCTCTTCCTGCGGACGTGAAGATATTATCTGTCATTTATCTGAACTACTTTTGCAGTTCTCTAACTTACTTATCCTCTGGTCAACATACCAAATGAGAAATTTCTTATTAACTTTAACAATTCCACAGGATTAGGTGAAGATTTGTGTAGCTAGATTGGGAAAATTGGGAGACAACATCTAGAAACTTTCAGCACATGAAGACAAATATGCATGCAAGCACTCTAATAACAAGACTATAACATTAGACTCAATAGAGTTAACTTAGACTCATGGACTTCTCATAGAGATAACATGAGGGAAGCTAAGCCTCAACAGAACTATTCAAATTCATGTATAAATAAGAGGTAGCGGATAAAAGTAGACATCTTTTTCTAAATTCAAATTTTAAGAACACCACTCTTTATGCCCAAATTCCTTCTAGTCTTAGAGAGAAATAGGAAAAACCCTAGAGAGCCTTCTTAGACTCCAAGTATTGCACCCGCTGCATCTACATTCGCTGCGCTGCTTGAAGCTCTCAGACTCTTCATCGATTAATTAAGACTCTATATTTCATTCTATTTTGTTTCAGTCTTGATTATTTTCTTCGCGATTATTGATCACATTTTAGTCTATTAAGAGGCATTTGTTGTGTAACTATAATCATATATAATCCGATTTGTTCATCTTCCGTGTGGGGAAGGGAAGACATGCTGAAGCACGATGCTGTTACTTCTTCTTGGGGGACCAGTTAAAGTTGGGTGTGTGGTTTGTTGTATAACTTGTAAGGGAGTTGTACCTTTTATAGTCTTTGAGCTAGTGAGAGGTCGCTATGGGACTGTACTTAAGTCTAGTGACTGAACTGGTAAAAAAATCTATATGTATTGTGTGTGATTGTTCATTATCTCTTCCTCATTTTCACATACTTTTATCTGCTACACTTGATAGTTTGAATTAAATTTTTATTTATGCATTCACCTGCCCTCTGGGTTATCTATCGCCTGAACAATACCTGTTTCCAATTTTGCATCATGGAATATGCATCATGGAACATGACAGTAGCTGAAATATTTTTAAGAACATCAAGTGACAAAGTTTGTTTTTATTTTTTTTATTTTATTCTTAATTTTTTTCCATTCGAATGTATTTATGCACCCTTAGTACAGATTGCTTCAAGGTTCTTACCTTAAGAATATGATACACATATCCTATTTAATTCAGATTTCATGGTTGCAGTGTTTTGCAGCAAGACATATGTTGCACACACATGGTATGAAGGATTCAGGTTAACATTAGTAATTTTTTGAGAAACAATGCTGTTTCATCAGTTCTAATTCATTAACCTGCTGCATAATAATGTCTAATTTGTTGCCGCAAAGTGCTACAATCAGTCTTCCTCTCAAGACTGATTGAGTCCTATGAAGCATAATCCAAAAAGATGAGGAGAAGATTAACGGATCATAAGTTCATGACTTCTAGTCATTTTGATAACGAAATAAGGCCTGGAATAGGACCTGACGTTTCTCTAATTCACCTAGTTTAGTTCGACAGAATTCTTTATTTCTCATGAGCCTCAGGTAAAAAGAGAAGGGATACTCTAAGCATAAGTTTAGACTGTACTCAATCAATGTCAAGAAGAGATGTTTTAAAAAAGAATAGAGATCCTCTACGTCTAGGTTTAAATTGAACTCAGTCAGTAAAGAGAGGGAAGACTTTAAAAACCTCCTCATATGGTGCTTTTCCTATTCTAGAGAAAGGATTTTTATGAAAGGCTCTTTCCTCTTCTCTTTGTATTGACTGAGTTTAGTTTAAACCCGTACTGAAAGGAATCACACTCTTTCAAAAAAACCCTTCCAACACAACTTCTCCCACTCCCCCATGGAGGGAATTTTGAAGAAACTCCTTCCCTTCTGTTGCGCTGTGTATCTCATCCAAACTTACGCTTACAAATGAGTTATTTTTAGAATACATATTTGGTATAAACCATTCAAAGTAAAAGGACAGAACAATTTATTCGGCTTCAACCCAACACAATTAAATGATGTTTTGAATCAAAATACCTTTTTTTTTCCGGTATAAGCAATCCTACTTAATTCATGTTTGAATACCTAATTCTTGTTCTCAAAGCTTTGACAAAAATGTAACTTGAGACATAATGCAGACGGTTACCTTGCGAGGATCCCGATTCTTTAGCGTTATTTTGATTGGAGAACAGGAGAAGAATAAAGACGAATAAGGGAAGAATAAGTTTGATTTTACTTTGACAAACGGAATGACTTATACCGGTGCAGAATAACGTATTCGGGGAATAAGGAGAACAAGCCATTCTACTTTAGACCTAAGAATTACATCATTCTGTCGGTGGATCCCACATAATAACTTATTCTGTAAACAAAGTGGGGCTTAAAGTATCACCGATACAGATACAAAGAGTCGTGAGTATGACGAGAAACCTTTCTTTATGGACACGCAAACGTGAAGATGATGAGATAACTCGGAATTAAGCGCTCTTCATTAGAGATTGTGTAAACATTTGACATTTTGTGTTGTTGTCCACATCATACAGTTTCGCTCATAAGTAATAAGACATAGAATTTTTTCATACATATTTCTAAAGCTTAATATATTTATATATATATACCTCCAACTCCAATATATTATATGAAATATTCTTAAAAAACCTCAAAAATATTACGGCTATGTCTCTCCGTCAAAATCTAACAGAATATGCCAAAAATATTATAGATATTCTTACATGCATATCCTAAAATTCACTAACAATTTGTATATGTAAGATTACATACATTTTTAAATATACATCCTTAATTGACTAATTTTTTTTATATATGCCCATGACTTTATCAGAATTTACATAATCTTTTTGACATATTCTGTAAAAATTAACAGTATTTGACGGAGGGGCAAAATCATAAGGTTTGCGAAAAGGTTGAGATATAAATACACTAATTCCAGAGATATATATGATAAGATTCCTGAAACAAGACTTGCTTCTTTTAAGTCGTCAAAAGAAACTTGTCATGCACGTAAAAATAGAATAGAAATTTCTGCGTTTAAATTTGGACTGAACTCAGTAAAAAGAGGAGAAGATTTTTTTTTTAAAAAATATATAATATTTTTCTCATTCTTAAAGAAGGATGTTTATAAAAACTTTCCTCCTCCCCTCAAAAAAAATTCATATAATATTTTTCTCATTCTCGAAGAGGGATTTTTATGAAAACTTTCCTCCTCTACTCTCTGTCCTGACTGAGCTCGGTCCGAGCTCGTGCTGAGAGGAACATAAGCTTCCTCCCCGAGAGAACATTGCCGCCTTTCCTCTTGCCTTCCGCGCGTGCTTATGTAGACCAGACCCCAGTACCCTTCTTCCACCTCTCCTCTGTTATGTACACACAGCCGTCGATTCTTGGACCAACGACGGCTTCGTCGCCGGCGAGTTACGGGGGCTGGCAATCCTTGGACTTTGCAGGTCGTTATGAACGGTACGTCCGCTACAACCTGACGCGGGCGGTGACGACCGTCCAGCAAGTTACGTACCTTGCGCGCCAAGATTTCTCACCCCTCTTCTTCTTCTTCTTTAAACATGGGGGAGCTCTTCGCAGTAGATGCTCACGTACGACGAGATGACGGAGAACAAGTTAATGGAGGCCTGGAATCCTATCCTGCTCTCCCTCACCCTCTGCCTCCCTCTTGTCTTCCTTCTCTTCCCTGTCCTCCTCCGCCGCCGCAAGCAGCCGACCAAGCTGCTCCATGGCCTCCCCCCGGGCCCTCCGGTGATCCCCCTCGTCGGCAACCTCCTCTGGCTCCACAACTCCTTCTTCGAGCTGGAAAGCATCCTCCGGTCCCTCCGCGCCAAGTACGGCCCCATCGTCACCCTCCAAGTCGGCTCCCACCGCGCCATCTTCGTCTCCGACCGCATCCTCGCCCACAAGATCCTCGTCCAGCACGGCGCTGAATTCGCCGACAGGCCCCGCCCCACGGCCACCGACCGCTTACTCAACGGCAACCAGCTGGCCATCAGCAGCTCTCCCTACGGGCCCCTCTGGCGCGTCCTCCGCCGCAATCTCACGGCGGAGATCCTCCACCCGTCGCGCGTCAAGCTCTACTCCCACGGCCGCCGGAAGGTGCTGGGGATCCTCCTCGGTGGGCTCCGCCGGAAGGCGGAGACCGGGGAGCCCGTGGTTGTGTTGGAGAGTTTCCAGTACGCCACGTTCGGCCTGCTTGTGTTCATGTGCTTCGGGGAGATGCTAGGAGAGAAGGCCGTGCGTGAGATCGAAAAGGCGCACCGCGACCTCCTCCTTTACGTCAGGAATCTGAACGTGTTTGCCTTCTTCCCCAGGGTTACCAAGTACCTCTTCTCGAGCAGGTTGAAGACATTCCAGGAGATGCGCCAAAGGCAGAATGACATATTCCTCCCGCTGATCACGGCCCGCCGTGAGTTGCGGGGTCAGGGGGAGAGGCACAGGGGGGAGACCAGCTTCCAGTACTCGTACGTGGATTCGCTGCTTGGCCTGGAAATCCCAGATGACGACGGCCCGAACCGGAGGCTCACTGATGAAGAGATGTTCTCTCTCTGCTCCGAGTTCCTCGACGCCGGCATCGACACAACCTCGACCGCGCTGCAGTGGATCATGGCCAACCTGGTGAAGCACCAGGGTGTGCAAGCGAAGCTGTTCGAGGAGATCGCGCCCGTGGCTAGAAAAGGCGGGGGTGAGGTGAGAGAGGAGGACCTGGGCAAGCTGCCCTACCTTAGGGCGGTGGTCATGGAAGGCCTCCGGCGGCACCCCCCTGCGAACTTCGTAGTGCCGCACGCGGCGACGGAGGACGCCGTGGTGGAAAGGTACGTGATACCCAAGGACGCCAGCATCAACTTCACGGTGGGCGAGTTCAACAGGGACGTGGCGGTGTGGGAGGAGCCGATGGAGTTCAGGCCGGAGAGGTTCCTATCGGGCGGCGAAGGGGAGGGGGTTGACATAACGGGAAGCAGGGGAATAAAGATGATGCCGTTCGGAGTGGGGAGGAGGATATGCCCCGGGCTTGGGCTGGCCCTGCTGCACCTCGAGTTTTTAGTGGCCAACCTGGTGAGGGAGTTCGAATGGAAAGCCATGGGAGGGGAGGAGGTCGACCTGACAGAGAAGGTCGAGTTCACCACCGTCATGAAGAACCCGCTCAAGGCCCACATCTTCCCACGTTCGAGATAAGGGGATCTCCAAGCTTCTCTATCTCCTGTTCTAGGTCTGTAGTTATATGTAGTTATGTACCTATTTAAGAAGAGAGTGAGGTTGGCATTGTAGTGATACAGGTTATGGGGGGAGTAATGACTTAGGTCAAATAATTTTTGGAGGAGTAAAACTTTCTACACCCATTGATAGTACTTTTAATAATTTTTTTGAAGCTGAATTTTTTTTTGAAAAACTCCTCCATTTGGAACTTTTTTCCTCCCCGATAACAGGTTTTCTTGGAAAAATTACATCCTCTTCTAGAATCTCAATCAAACCTTACTTACAGGTCTGAACTCTTAATTTTTAATAATCCTTTTACTTATAAAGCTCATTTGTTGAACTCTCACCAACTATATGCTATCCATATATTTAGGATACTTAAATATAGTTATACTAAGTAATTATTTAGTATAATTAAATATAGTTATACTAAGTAAATATTTAGTGTAGTTAAACATAGTTATACTAAGTTAAATATAGTTATACTAAGTAAATATTTAGTATATTTAAATATAGTTATACTAAGTAAATATTTAGTATAATTAAGTATAGTTATACTAAGTAAATATTTAGTATAGTATAATATAATTACAAATATTTAACTTAATATAATATAGTAAAATCTATAGTTAAGTTACATGAACTATATTAATAAATATAATAGTATCAATATAGTTATACTAAATAAATATATAACATAAACATAGTTATACTAATTAAATATTTAGTATAGTTAAATTTAGTTATACTAAGTAGACATTTAGTATAGTTAAATATAGAGATACTAAGGAAATATTTAGCATAGTTAAATATAGTTATATTAAGTTAAATATAGTTATATTAAGTAAATATTTAGTATAGTTAAATATAGTTATACTCAGTAAATATTTAGTGCCATTAAAAAAAAAGGTAAATATTTAGTATAATATAATACAGTTAAATATATTTAACTTAGTATAATATAGTTAAGTATATAGTTAGGTTACATAATTAACTAAGTTAAGTTAAATATACTAGTAATAGTTTAATTAAATATAATATTACTAAATATGCAATTAAAAAAAGGCAAATATTTAGTATAATTTAATATAGTTAAATATATTTAACTTAGTATAATATAGTTAAGTATATAATTAGGTTACATAATTAACTAAGTTAAGTTAAATATACTAGTTATAGTTAACTAAATACAATATTACTAAATATGCAATTAAGTATATATAATGTGTTTAACTGGTATGGTGAAGTATATTAAGTAATATACTTAAATGTTTAAGCATGTAAGTATGCATTATATAAGTTAAATATATTAATATAAATATAGTTATACTAAGAAAATATATAGCATAAATATTATTAAATATGCTTAACTAATATAGGTAGTTAACAATTGCTTTAGATATACTTAACTAATATAGGTAAATAGGTAGCTAACTATTATAGTTAACCATTTACTTAACCAATATAGTTAAATAAGTTAATTATATTAGTGCAAGCATGACATAGTTAATTTAGTATATATAAGTATTTATTTTTAAGCAAATTAGATCTTTAAAGATATAAAATTTTAACAACATATTAAAAATATATATTATCTTTAATAGTAATTTTATATATTAAAATTAATAGTTTATTATTCTTTATGTATTCTTTAACCATAATATTTATATCAATAATAATACATATATAAGTACAACCTAAAATTATTTATATATTATTATATATATATAATTATATATTTAACTATATATTAAAATATTCTAACCAACTTTATTAATACTATTATAGTTATTCTTTTTTTAAGTTGCTATTACAATAACTCATTCTAGTAGTATATATTTCAAATGAACTTTTAAGTAAAATGCTCTCAAAGTCTTAGGTTCTCAATCACTCGTTTCTCGCATTTGGTTAAGAATGCGATGACAATGAGGTCGCCTATTTAACAGGGCTAGATGCCCTCAAATATAGTGAATTTGTATCTTGAATCGACAAGATGCTTGAAGAGTATTAGTTCTATTCTTGTAAAGTACTCTCTAGTGCTTAACTAGGACTAGTACGAGGATATATGATTTCTCGAGAAGTTTCTGTTTTTAAAGTTGATTCATCTGAAAAATAATAATATAATAAGATAGTAAGATAATTATATAAGAAAAATATATAAATTAAAAATAAAATAATAAAAAGTATTCATATATTGTGACATTTTTATATTTTTGGCAATATATAAAAAATAAAATTTTTTACTTGCGACGGCTATAATCTAAGCCATCAATAATAGTATAACATTTAAAAAATAAAAAAAGATTTTTACGACGGCTCTCCGTAAAACCATCAGTAATAGTCTATTATTAGCGACGACTTTCTTATAAGTCACGTGGCTAATAGTGTTGATTATTAGCGACGAAGCCGTCGCAAATAATCAACACTATCAAGGATGGCTTTTGGAATTGTGCTCACCAGGGTTGGGGCCTTAGTGCCCAGCCGTCTGGTCTACAACTGAAAAAGGAAAATATGTCAGACCTGCCCGCATGAGGATTTAAAACATAAATTTCCATTAATAAGATTTTAAAATCTATGCAAGGATCCAAGGAAAAAGTCCAAATAATCCCCTTCGAGACAGGTGGGTCAGAAAGACGGACGTGCGGACAAAGGGTGAGGAGCCCAAACCAGAACTTTAGGACAAAAGAGTATCCTCCTGCCCCAGCCAAAACTTAAAGACAAGATAGTGAACAGAGTCCTATTATCTTAAATATATTTAATCCAAAACTTAAAGACAAGATAGTGGACAGAGTTCTATTATCTTAAATATATTTAATTTTATCTCTTACTTCACGTTAGACTATTTTAAGCGAATTTTATTTATTCCTATCTTTTAATCAATATAAAACTATTCTACCACTTCCTCCCTGTAGTATATACATCCCTAGTTAGTACATGCACCCTCCAATATGCTCTCAAGTTGAGGCATTTTTGTCGTTCACCTATGAGAATATAAGAAAAATTACATAAAAAGAGTGACAAAAATATTAAATTGTTATATATTAAATTTATACTTAATACACTTATATTAATATTGTCCTAATGTCAGTTGTAAAGTATAATTAGAATATTGAACTTAATATTTCTCATATAATATAATATAACTAATATAACTTATGGTTAATATTGTACTAATGTTAGTTATTTAATATTTATTCCTATCTTTTAGTCAATATAAAACTATTCTACCACTTCCATCCCTGTAGTTTATATATCCCTAGTTAGTACAGGTCGTATTGATATGGATAAGTAAACTTATCTCTGTATAAGAACGTTTTCTAGATATTATTTTAGTACATGCACCCTCCAATATCCTCTCAAGTTGAGGCATTTTTGTCGTTCACCTACGAGAATATAAGACAAATTACATAAAAAAAGTGACAAAAATATCTACCAAAAAAGGTGCTGGTGGGTCTAACAAAATTGTGGGAGCAACGGCAATAGTGGTGTATTCATGTAGAAGGGTAAACACAACTCGTGATAGAATGTCTTCTGGACATCAAATTTCATAGACCTTCTAACATCTTCTCGGGTGAGGGCATTTTTGTCATTCACCTTGTTGCAGCCAAATCCTTGGGGAGGACGAGTCGCTTGAGGGGGCCACTTAAAAGAACTTACATTCAGTGGCGGATGCAAAATTTTTGTCAGGTCACTCGGACATTAGGTTATCTGTATGGCCAGGTCAAGGGGCTTGGGCTAGATCTTATGGGGTTCTGAGTTGAGTAAGTGAGGTTTTGGGCTGGGTCAGTGAAGTCCCGAAGTAGACCATTTTGAATTAGGCTAATAGGTTTGACAAAATCCAGTGATGTCCCAGGTCTTCACTAGATGACTGCTAGATTCGTCATTGCCTACATCTAAAGGAAGTTCATCGATGTGCCCCCTAAGTTGTTCACGGGCTTAAACCCTTTGAAGATCTTGGAAGTTTTCAAGTGGGAGTTGAGTAGGGCGGTCAACGGAAACCCGATTATCCGATTTTTCGATCCGTTACCGAAAAAAAATATCCGTTTCCGATAAAAAATATCCGTTCGATAGCTATCGGAATCAGATATTTCCGATAAACTATCGGAATCGAAAACAGAAACTCCTATTTTCGTATCTGCTTTTCGATTTCCGATTCCGATTGTTATTAAATTTATTATTAAGAATAATATTAACCTTAAGATTATTTTAATCTTATTAATCATTATCTAATATAATTAATCATTATCTAATATACTAAGATGTATTGGTTATATTTAGGTTTCATTTTATATTTTTTAAACAAATAAATCAAGAAATCAATAATTTTCGATAATTATCGGAAATAATATCCGATTTCGATATCGGAATCGAAAACAAATCGGAAAAGGAAAATAGACTTTCCTTTATCGGAAACAAAAACAATAATGCACTTTCCGATCTTATCGGAATCGGAAACGGAAACAAACTATCTTTATCGGAATCGAAAAACGGAAACAGCTGTTTCCGTATCCGTATCCTACCCGTTTACAGCCCTAGAGTTGAGTGATTTTAGTTCAGTCCCTTATTTGAGAAGACAAAGATAATTGAAGTTTAGTTCGATTCTCAAAATCGATTAATCTTAATATAGTAATCGATTAAATACAAGATGGTAATCAAAGTTGTAAGCGTTAAGAGTAATCGGTTAATCATATAACGGTAATCGAAGTTGTAAGTGCCGAGAATGTAATCAATTTAAACAACAATCGATTAGTCGTGATATAGTAATCGATACAACAAACAACAAGACTAATCGATTTCATCGATTAAAGATAATCGAAGTGAAAACACAGTAATCGATTATTCCATCGTTAAGACTAATCGATTAGATAAATATCATTAATTAACGTGAAATGATTAATCGATTAGAATTGTAACGTTAATCGAAGTTGAAATTAAAATACAATTGATTAGAACTATAACATTTATCGAAGTTGAAATTAAAACATATAATTGATTAGAGCTATAACATTAATCGAAGTCAAACCTGAAACATGTAATCGATTTGAACTATAATGATAATCGAAGTGAGTTATGTAATCGAATAGAAGATATAATCGATTAACTAATATAGAACTTATAAATAAGCCATTAATTGACTAGCGACAGAGACTTAATCGATTTACTAGTTAAGTCTATAATCAATATGACCGTTGATCCTCTAAAATTGACTAAGTCTAGAACTAAACTTATAAGAGTGAAAGTGACAACATAATAACATATTAAATTAAACTATTAAAGGAAACATAAATAATACTTATTACTAATATTTTTATTATTTGGTGTCACTAAAATATGAGAGTAGAATGATGAGACAACTTGTTCAACAATTAAGATAGAATACATGCATTATAAGTTTAGTGAAGGTCAGAGAGACAAAAATGAGAGAGTTAACTTGAATGAGACGATAATACCTCAAAGTATCCATTTTAAATATCTTGATTCGATCTTTGAAGAAGATGGAAGATGCAAGGAGAATACTAATCATAGGATTAAAGAAAGATGGGTGAAGTGGAGACTTGCCATGAGAGTTTTATGTGACTGCAAGATCCCAATGAAGTTGAAAGAAAATTGTACCGTATAGCAATAAGACCTACAATATTGTATAGTAACAAGTGTTAGGCGATGTAGATGCAACATGTCTCCAAGATAAATGTTGTCTAGATGAAAATGTTAAGGTGGATGTGCAAGATACTAGGCTAAATAAAATTAGTAATGAATATATTCGAAAAAAGGTGGGAATAGTATCAATTGAGAACAAATTGAGAGAAAGAAGATTGAGATGGTTTGGACATATTAGGTGTAGACTTAAGAAGACTCTAGTTAAAAAAATAGAGCATATTAAGATAGAAAAGAAGGAAAGAAAGAAAAGAGTAGATCTAGATTAACTAGAAAATGAGTAGTACAATATGATTTGGAAGTTTTAAATTTTACAGAAAAAATAGTCCAAAATTGTTTAGAGTGGAGACAGAGAATTCATAAAGTTGACCTTAATTAATTTGAGATTAAGATTTAGTTGAATTGAGTTCTGGAATCCAAGTATTGGTGTGGGACCATAGCCAATATGGGGATAGAGGATGGCAAATTTTCAGGCATTTGGGAAACTCTAAGTTAGGGTAGTGGACAGCTTTTCATATATTTAAACTAGGTAAGGGGGAATATTTATGTCTAATAATGGCTTCGCGGCTTCTTTTCTTCATAAAGTCCGAAGTTTAAAGCTCATCTCTTGCAGTGTGTGGGAGTTGAAAATTTATTCAATAGTTTTGACAGAACTCATTTCTGAGTACGCCCTACAATGCAGAGTCCTTGGAGGGAATATTTCACTCTGTTCCTCCAATTTTCGAAGTTTCACAATAAACTATTCACGAATAAAGGGGAAAAAAGGGCCCAGTGGGATAGTGGAGGGAAGTTAGAATTTGGGTAGACCTTTCGGGATTGTCAAAAAGTCCCTCAACCTCTCTTTCTACTTGAAGGAAGTAAGAAAAAGGAAAAATTACTAAAAAGGACAATTTTACAAAATATATAATAAGAGTATTAAAAATTCAAAATATCTAACGAGGAAATCCTTTCTGAAGTTCATATCTAAATGGGACAAAGTCATATTTTTTCCTTCTAACATACTATTAAGTACTCTCAATCCTTTTTTAAAAAAAATTGTAAAATTTTATAATTACCAAAACTTAAGACAATCTATTTGTAAAATGATAAAGGAAGGATGCCCTTTTTAAATATTTTAAATTTATAATATCCCTATTAGATATTTTGAAAGATTTTGCACCCCCTTCAGTTTAGTATAGCATTCCACTAAAATCAAAAGTTGAAAGAACTTGTTTGATCTAAGAAGAAGTAGGTGCTCAAGTAGAGCGCCACAGGAGCAGAAATTTGATGAAAAATAAATAAATCTTGTGGACTATATTTGGCGTAGACGCTTCGTCATCTATCATAGTGAAATGCATGCTTGTCATTTCATTTGCTACTATCTTGATTAGTTAGTTGGGAAAAATGATTTTTGAAGAAGAAAAATATTTTATTAAGTATTTACTAAAATCTATTTTTGTTGAAAATATGTTCAAATCTACATCTCTTCCTATAACTTTGAACTGGAATACATGTTTCTAATTCAAAGATACGTACTTCCTAATATACACTGTACTTCTAGGATATATAGTTTCAAATCTTATTTACTTTTCAATAAAAATACATGCACACTTATAACAAAAAAAAGGAAAAATTACTGAAAAAGACCAAAAAATTTAACCGATAGGAACATCATAAGTTCAAAATATCTAAAAAGGATACCCGACCTTTATGAAGTTCCTATTTGGATGGATCAAAAGTCTTATTACTTGTAACATGCGACTCAAAATAACCCTCAATTATTTTACAAATAGATTATCCTAATCCAGATCTATATAATATGACTTTCATACCCTTAATCGGTACGTACCTAAATAAGACTCATGTTATTTTTTAATTATCAAAATAGGTAGTCATACTAGAAAATATTAGAAGAAGCTCCTAAATTTTTATAAGTAGTAAAAAAGATAAATATGTAGAATAAAAAGCAATCACATTATTTCTGAGTTTCATTCATAAGAATGCACAGAATGAGCATAATATTTTTAAAAATTATTCATAAATTGATTTTTAAATAATTTAAGATATATATATATATATATATATATATATATATATATATATATATATATATATATATATATATTTATTTATAACTAGTAAAATTTATGAGAGTCTATTAGCAAAATGAAATGATTATTGAGGATTTTTTGAGTAGCATGATAGCTTTTATCCTATATAGATATAAACTTCACGGTATATGTCACTTTTAGATATCTTTAGCCTACAATATCTTTATTGGATAGTTTGAAAATTTTTGTGTCCTTTTTGAAAATTTTATTCTAACAACAAAACATCAGTCTTAAATCAAGAATACATACGTTTGCATTGGAACGTACATATTTAAATCAAGATGCACAATTTAAATGCAGATTGTACAATTTTGAATCCGAATACTCTACTTGGTTCACAATATATAACTTTGAATTAGAATATAGGCTTTGAAACAAAAATACATATCTTACAATAATAAAACTTTGATAGAAAGAGGTATAAATTTACAAATACTTTTAACTTACTTCTATTTTACTGACCATTTTGTGAAATAATAATATTATCTTAAAAAATTCCCTTCACATATTTGTCCCACCGTGGACACAACGGCTGGGCCCGACTGCCTGAGATATGGCTTCCAAGTAGGCTAAAGGCCAGCCTCTGACCCAGCCCAACTTAAGTTATATTAAAGAAAATTAGATTGACCTAAATTATATAAATTGAATTTGACTAAATTTAAATTGATATTAGTTCAACTTAGATTGGGTTAGACTAGAAACGGACTGACCTAATTTAATTTATTGACTTTACAATAATTCATACAAAAAATAAAATACTTCTAATAAACTATTTACGAAAAGAACTAACTCAACTCAACCCAACCTACTCACACTATTGAATTAAGATTGAATTTAAGTAAGTTATCTTAAATTTCGATCAGACTAAAATTATGACGTAACTTAGGCAACCCATCCAATTTACATCCAAGTGTACATTCGACCGACAGCACCAATGGATGGATGACCGCTACTGCTAGTGCTTAGCGTGTCTCTGCGGTCTGGGACGTGCAAGGCCGTCCCTTCGAGGTGGTTATCAATGAGTCACGATCTTCCCATTAACCGGAGTAGAGGCCCATAACCATGTTAGGGATGAATTCAAAATACTTAAATATAATTAAGAGCATAATGATATACTTATTAATCTTGTTTTTATTTTTAAATATTTAAATACAAATTAATTATATTTACGTGATCTGAACCGTACGTATGTGAACTGACATATATAAAAACATAGTTGTATCTAAGTACATTAGAAATATTTTAAATCATGTTTCGATTTATATGAAAAACTAAAAAAAATGACAGGGACGGGACCAGTCTACTTTTCCTCTGTCATCTCTAGATCATGTATCAACGACATCAATGACGTGGCGCGAGACTAACCTGAGGCGGGCGGTGACGACGAACAAGTACCACAAAGTTGGCTTTCTTGTACCCCAAGCTTTCCAATAGATAGGACAAATCTCCATCTTCTTCCCCTGCGCGCGCCGGCTCCCCCAAGCTAACCGGTAGAGACGAAGGAGAAGAGTCAATGGAGACCTGGATCCTTATCCTGCTCTCCCTCTTCCTCTACCTCCCTCTCGCCCTCCTCCTCTGCCCTCGTCTCCGCCGCCCCAACCGGCGGGCCCAGTTGCTCCGTGGCCTCCCCCCGGGCCCCCCGGTGTTCCCCCTCCTCGGCAACCTCCTCTGGCTCTGCCGCTCCTTCTCGGACATCGAGAGCATCCTCCGCTCCCTCCGCGCCAAATACGGCCCCATCGTCACCCTCCAAATCGGCGCCCGCCGCTCCATCTTCGTCGCCGACCGCGTCCTCGCCCACAAGATCCTCGTCCAGCACGGCGCCGTCTTCGCCGACCGCCCCCAGGCCCCGGCCCTCACCCGGCTCCTCAACACCAATCAGCACACCGTGAACAGCGCCCACTACGGGCCACTCTGGCGCGTCCTCCGCCGCAACCTGACGGCGGAGATCCTCCACCCGTCCCGGGTCAAGCTGTACTCCCATGCGCGAGAGAGTGTGCTGGGGATCCTCCTCGACGGGCTCCGCCGGAAGGCGGAGGCTGGGGAGCCCGTGGTGGTCGTGGAAAGCTTCCAGTACGCCATGTTCTGCCTGCTCGTGTTCATGTGCTTCGGGGAGATGCTGGAAGAGAAGGCCGTGCGCGACATCGAGAAGGTGCAGCGCGACCTCCTCCTCTACCTCAGGAAGCTGAACGTGTTCGCCTTCTTCCCCAGAATCGCCAAGTACCTCTTTCGGAAGAGGTTGAGGACGATCCAGGAGATGCGCCGAAGGCAGGATGACATCTTCCTCCCCCTGATCAAGGCCCGTCGGCAGGGGAAGAGCAGGGGAGAGAACACCTTCCAGTTCTCGTACGTGGATTCGCTGCTCGACCTCGAGATCCCAGACGACGTCGACGGCCAGAGCCATAGGCTCACCGACGAGGAGATGACCTCCCTCTGCTCCGAGTTCCTCAACGCCGGCACCGACACGACCTCGACCGCGCTGCAGTGGATCATGGCCAACCTGGTGAAGCACCAGGGCGTGCAGGCGAAGCTGTTCGAGGAGATCGCCACCGTGGCCGGAGAAGGCAGGGGGGAGGTGAGGGAGGAAGACCTAGGCAAGCTGCCCTATCTCAGGGCGGTGACCATGGAGGGCCTCCGGCGGCATCCCCCGGGGCACTTCGTGGTGCCGCACGCAGCGACGGAAGACGCCGCCGTGGAAGGGTACGTGATACCCAAGGGCGCCAGCATCAACTTCACGGTGGCCGAGTTCAACTGGGACGCGGCAGTGTGGGAGCAGCCGATGGAGTTCCGGCCGGAGAGGTTCCTGGCGGGCGGCGAGGGGGAGGGTGTGGACATAACGGGGAGCAGGGAGATCAAGATGATGCCGTTCGGAGTGGGGAGGAGGATATGCCCGGGGCTGGGGCTGGCCCTGCTGCACCTCGAGTACTTCGTGGCCAACCTGGTGAGGGAGTTCGAATGGAAGGCCGTGGAAGGGGAGGAGGTCGACCTGACAGAGAAGATCGAGTTCACCGTGGTCTTGAAGAATCCGCTCAAGGCCCGCATCATCCCCCGTTCAAGATAATTGGAGTTATTTGGAAACTTTTATTTCGCTTCCCTTTGTTATCTGTTTCTATTCGGTGATGCTATTCTTATTCTGTACTCCCCTTAAGATACTTTCTTCCTCAGTGTTGTCAGGGAATGCTATGTAGAAAAGTAATATGTAAAGAATTTCATATTGATCATCGTAACAAAAATGTCCACCACTTTTTTTTTGGACAATAAAAGTCATCTCATTGCATTAATTTAAATGTGATACATCCAGCAAGATTAAAGTAAGCACCCATTACAAAAGTCATAGACAATCCATATCCACGCCCATTCCTCCCAAGTACAAAGGTGACGTAGACGTGACAAAGAAACCTTCACTGCATAGATCAAATTCTTGCATATGGCTGGTAGAATAGAACATTAAAATCGAGGGTTTGAAGAAGCCGTATCTCACAGCGGAGGCTTCCTCTTTAGACTGGCCAAGGTTGTACCATCCAAGAGGTAGTAAGATTTGCAATAAGAGGGATCTCGCAGAACACACTTTTGAAAGCCGCGCAGGTAAGTCGAGATCTTCTTGATGATGGTATCTAACAATGACTGCACTACAATAAATTTGTATTTTCGACATAGTTCCATAAGATACGGCTAAAAACTGTGATAAACGACTTGAGGGTGAACAAATGGAGAACTTTTATAGATGGAGAAGCCAACCGTGGGAATTATCGAAGCAAGACAACAACAACCAAACACAGAATGAAAGAAGAATCAAGACGGAGAAGATAAGCGGTGACTTACCCAAGATCTTTAAGATAACAAAAGGTTCGAAACAGAGATGATCCTGTTCCGATGAAATCTAACAAACACAGAAAAAATTAGAACATAAAATACAGAAACCTCCCTAAGGGGAGATGGTTCTAAGTAAGTACCTATAAAATCCTCCTAAACCTTCCTCGAGGAAAGAAAAAACCCTCCCCCCTCCCTACGGAGCTGCAATGGAGATGGGGCTGAGGCAGAGAAGGGTTAGGTTGCAGCGCTGGATCAGAGAACCTTTATTGCAGGGTACCTTTTATGGAGCTCTGTCGAAAGATTTTCCTTTTATGGATCAGAGAACCTTTTATGGAGCTGGGGCCAGGCTCGTATGGATTATAGAGTTGTAAAGATGTCTATTCTCCTTGTCCGCCGCGATTCTGCTGCAGCTACTCCATATGCAATGTACAATTCGAACGATGTTTGATGGTGTCAACGGACCGATCTCAGTTCAGACTTAAGGTCCAGTTGGTATTCTGTAAAATGACCAGTAGGAAGAGGTTTTCAGGAAAAATCTGATGCAAAAGTTCATTTGGTACTGCCGAAAATGCCGGTCAACAGAAAACTAATCAGTTGACTCCCTTTGTCTTCTAACAGTCCCCGTGCCGCATGCGTGACTGTCAGGGATGTGCTGCATCATCATAGCAAAAAAGAAAAAGAAAAAGAAAAAGAAATGAAGGTCTCAACATTGTCTTTATCCTAGTATAACTAGATTTTTCATAAGACAATTAAAAAAAATCTAAACTCCATGAATAATATACTACTGTTCATCGGAGCTAGGTTTTTAAATTTTCATCTTTTTTTAGGATGTTCGATCTAAAATCGAACTAGATAGGCACATAGGACATTTCAGGGCTTTCATAAAAATCACATGAAAAAAAAAAAGATCGAGCTCGAATGAATAATACATTATTGTTCATTGGGACTCAATTTTTGAATTTTCATCTTTTTTTGAGATGTCCAATAGAAAATCGAATTATATGAACATGTAGGTCTAAGTTAGAAGTCTTCAAAAAAATTTATAAAAATTAAAAAACTGATCCCCAATGACTAGTATGTTACTGTTCATCGAGCCTTGGTTTTTGAATTTTCATTATTTTTTAAGATGTCTAGATATGTAGGGCATGTTGGGGGTTTCAATTTTTTTTTAGTTTGACTGTACCATTAGGTGACGTAATAACTCCTAAGGATGTAGTAAGTTATTCTCCCTTTGGAATTACTTTTATTTATACCCTTAAAACTTAAGATATTATAATTTTACACTTATATCTTTAAACTAATATGATACTCTTGAAATTTATGAAAGTTTCGCTTTTACGGAAAAAATAAATAAATAAAAATATTTTTTTAAAATTTTTTTATAATAAAACTTATTTTTAAAATTATTTTTCCTTCTAATCATATTTTAAATACAACGAAGTATATAATGTGTATGATGTTTTTTTATTTGAACCATCTAATTAGATGTCAAGTTAGGGCATTCTGGCATCCAAAAAAATAGAATTCTTTTTTTTTTTTTTTTTGCCATTTGAACTTTGAAAGTATGGAAACATGATTTTTTTTATTTGAATCATCTAATCTAATGTCGAGGTAGAATGTTCTCCAAGCTCAAAAATTTTTAAAGAAATTAAAAAAATTACACTGATCTTTCAAATTTTGATGGTGTGAGGGCATGGTCCTTTTTTATTTGAAATGTATGATCAAAGGCCGAGTTGACCGTTCTCTTAACTCAAAAAATATTAAAAAGGTCAATTGACTATATTATCTATGTTAAAAATCTCAGTGTCTGATCAAACACTCCAAATGTTTTTACAGGAAAACAAACAAGTGAAGATTTTTTTAGAAAAATATTGATTGCATTTTAAAGAAAGTATTTTACAGAAAATAAATAAATGAAAAGATTTTCAAACAAATATTTTCAAAAGTACTAAATGATAGATTATGTTTTTATCTTCCTTGTAAATTAATTTTCTTAGAAAACGTTTTCCGGTCGTATATATTTTACGTACAATCAGACTAAATGTACTCCAAGCTGAAAATTAAAAAGTAAGAAAAATACTCTTTGATACTACGGTTCAAATTTTGATTATGTGAAGATATGGCTTTTTTATTTGAATTATCCAATCAAATGTAAAGTTGGGGTATTCTCTCAGTTCAGAAAAATATAAAAAAAAATCTTTTGGCTCTGCCATATCCATGTTAAAAATTTAATAATGCGAAAATTCTTTTATAAGCAAATAAATGTATGAAATCATTTTTAAGAAAAGATTTTACGGGCAAACAAACGAGTGAAAATATTTTCAAGAAAATATTTTCAAAAGTGCCAAATGGTTGATTATGTTTTCATTTTCCTCATATATTGATTTCCTTAAAAAATATTTTCCATCCGATTATATTTTAAGTACAACCAAACGGACCCTTGGTAAATCTCAAATTCAAATCGTCAAAAAAAGTGAGGTACAAGTCCAGCTTAAGTTCACTTCTTTAAGTTTAAGTCTGGTCCAAATTTAAAATAATCCAAATTTTGAGCTTGGACTTTAGATTTAAATATAAGAAGAGTTATTTTTATTTAAAATTTATAATATATCATATTAACAAGAATAAATGTTTATACATAAACCCTTTCACCCGTTAAAAAATCAGATCCTCAAGATCATCATATTCAATAACACACATAAAAAAGTTTAAATTAATTATTCACATTTTAGTCTTTCATTTTTATCCTAAAAATGAATCTTTTATAAAATCAAAGTTTACCATAGCACTCATTTTGATTAAATATTGATTAACTCACAAGAAAATATTATAATGATTGATGATGCATATGATTAGTTTGAAGGTGTCATATAGATGCAATCCTTTATAAAACAAAAACTTACCATAACACTTTGATTAAATATTGATTAACTCACACTTAAATATTATAATGATTAATAGCGTGTATGATGATTTTGACGGTGTCATAAAGATGTGAACTATATAAGGTAATTGTCACATGTCTAATATTCCTTTAGTAAGTACATGTAAAGAAAACTTCTTGAATTTAAGATAATTAAAATATTAGTCTAAAATATTTATACTTGACATAAATTAATTTATATGATATATGTGTACAGACGAAGGGTTTTGTTAATGTGAACATACACAAATTTTATTACTATTCTTTATATTTAATAATTACAGTACTTTTTGGTATTTCAGATTTGGGCTTGACAAATCTTAAGCCCGGTCCATTTTAAGGATGGGACTTAAAATCAATGTTCAAGTTCATCCTAAAAATAAAATGTGCTCAATTTTAATATTCAAACTCATCTAATTGGGGTCGAACCATGCGGGGCTTTTAGGCTTTTATGACCCATTGACAACCCTAGTTGCACCTCATAGGTGTAGCTTAAGTTTTTATACGGCCACCTGACGAGCCGCGAGCAACAGCCGCAGCACCGCCCCCTGCCAACGAGCACCCGATTCACCCCCTTCCTTATCCTTCCACGGTTTTGTGAAACCATGAGCACCACGGCCTTGCTGGCGAGCCGCACCACCGCGAGCACCACAGCCCCCCAGCAGCCCCACCTTCTTCTTGATCCCATTGCAACACCCCGGTTGGCGCGCCATGCCCTACTGCTCCGACCCGCTACCGACAGCGGCATCTACAGCAACACCTCTGTCGTTAGAAGGCGGCGCTGGAGCTGCCTTGGTGGACCGTGATCGCAGTAGCGGCCTTGTGCATCTTGAGAAGCAACGCGTTGTAGCACTTGGAGCAAAGGTTATGCATCGCCGGGTTGCCGAAGAAGCCGCAGTGTAACGACCCGCCACCCTATAATCGTGGATCCGATTATTAAATGGGTACCGAATCATTAAAAATTAGAACTAAGATAGGACCTTGATAAGTCTGAAAAATAAATGATAAACTAAGCTAAACATTCCACATCACATCGAATTGTAAAAGAAGTGCATGAATTAAAAATTATTACAATTCAACTCGACTAAGTAAATAATTACATATTCCAACTGAAAAGAAATAATTAAGCGTATAGACCTGAAGGAAAATAACAACTACATCGGGGCATATCTCGGAACAGTAGCTGCTGGCGCGTAACTCGAGACAACACCCTCCACGTTACGCCTATCGGGAACCCTCACCTGAAAACCGTAAGGGTGAGTCTCATCGAAATGGACTCAGTAGGGATCATTCGATCCCCACCATCTACTCACGTACCCACAATTGTCGTAAAACAAATATAGGTAATTAAATAAGTAAAGCAGTAAACACAACTCCCAAAGATTCTCAAATTTCGATATAAAACACATACATTTGTAAATGCAACATGCACAACTCTGAAACTATTCCACTACGGAGTCCACAACCAGCGTCTCAATTAAACACACAAACTAAGCGACCGAACACGGAAAACATGGACCCGCTGGGACCAAACAGCAACCCCTTGGATAGTGCGCTGGCTACTCCGGCCTGTCTAACTCTAGGTGGTTCTGCTTCCCCCAGCACGAGTGACACTCCGAATGTACCACTCCCACACCGGTACCAGCTATACCCCGGGATACACCAGGTGACCCTCTCTCTAGGCGTCACCCCACTACTCCCACATCGGCACCGTGTCACTCGCACACTGATACAGGGTGTCTAAGCGCTAACAACTGTCACTCTAGGTCCATGATCGCACAAAATGCAACACAGTGCGATCCGATCACGTAGAAATCTTCGTCTTCGAAGTACGTTTTCAAGCATGCATTTAACCAAACTATCTAATAATGTAAACACATGTTAATTGCATGAATTAATGAGGTTCTGTCTTGAATCGCATCGCCCGTGGCCGACGTCATTCAAGACCCCTAAACTGGTTCACACGGAAACTGGCCTCGAAAAATGGGCCTAAATAGCGTCGCCCATAGTTGACGTCATTCATATGGCGTCACCTGGTCGCGACGTTATTTACCACTCGAAAACTGAACTACCTTTAGGCATCTGGGCCTAAATCGCGTCGCCCATGGCCGACACTATTTACAAATGACGTCGCCCTGGTCCGACGCCATTTAGCGCCTGAAGCAGGATTTTCCTGTGGTGTCCCTTGAGCCATAAAATGGAATTTTCTCCTCTCTAAACCGCTCCAAAACACCAAAAAATAGAGAAGGAGGAGGAGGAGGATTCAAATAACCATTTTAAAACCCACCGTTCCCCATTTTATAAAATGAGCATTTTCACCCAAAAAACCCCTTAAACATGCTTCAAAGTAAGAAAAATATGGTTTAAAGCAAAACACTGCGAGGATCGTCACCCTACCGATTACTTGAACTCCTCCTTGCTCATAGTCGTCGAACCGCTACGTTACGAGCCACCGTCGGTACCACCGTGGACGCCGTCACTCCACCGGGACGTTGGCAGCCGTCCGGAGAGCAATGCACCGTGGAGGAGATGGTGGTGGTAGTGGAGAGGGGTAGGAGGTTGATGGAGTTGAGGAAGAGGAGAAATGGGGAGAGGAAGGGAAGAAGGGGAAGGGGGTGTCGGAGGTGTTCGGAGAGGAGGGGGAGGAGAGAGAGAGGAGTGGAGAGAATGAGGGAAAGGAGGGAGGGCTTCAGAGCGTCAACCAAAACTCGCTCAAACGCGTCATTCCAGAACGACGCCAATCAGACGACAGGACATGGTCATACACTGGCAGATGTTTGAATCGCGTTGTCCATGCAAGACGCTATTCAGACAACATGACCGGGGCCATATACACGCGCCCCCACGCGGCACCCCCGCATGGTTGCTAAATGGCGTCCCCCTAGGCCAACACCTATCCAGTCGCGTCTCGCAAGCTCGACGCAAAAAAGAGTCCATGTCCCAGCCCCACAAGGACCCAAACCAAGGAGTCCGACACCGAAACCGACCCGATAACCGGATCCGAAACCTCAGTCTTTATATTCTCCCCCCCTTAAAAGAATCGTCCCATAAATTGTTGCTTATAAAAATAATGAGATCGAAAATGATGGTACAAGCTTACAAGAAAAGATACGGAAACTATTCCCGCATCTCAGCTTCTCGCTCCTAGGTCGCCTCGCATCCGGAGCAATGTTGTCAAATCATCTTAACCAGAGGAACAACCTTGTTCCAAAGGACCTACTCCCTGTGATCTTCAATACGCACTGGAAATTTTGGAAAGGACAAGTCCTCAATGACCTCCAATTTCGAAAAGTCCAAGACATGAGACGGATCCTGGACATACTTCTTCAGCAAAGAAACATGGAACACATTGTGCACTCTTGTAAGACTGGGTGGCAAGGCTAACGGATACGCCGTTTCCCATATTCGAGCAAGAATGGAAAAATACCCAGTATATCGCCGACTCAGCTTTCCTCGCTTCTCGAATCTCATCACACCTTTGGAGGGTGAGACTCGGAGAAACACGTGGTCCCTAACCTCGAACTCAAGCGGTCTCTTACAGATATCTGCAGAACTCTTCGGCCTGCTTTGAGCTATAGTCAACTTCTGCTGCACCACTCTGGCAACCTCAACACACTGTTGTACCAACTCTAACCCTGTTATCTGTCTCTCGCCAATCTTAGACCAATTCATAGGAGATCGACACGACCGTCCGTACAATGCCTCATATGGCGCCATGCCGATACTAGAATGATAATTGTTGTTGTAAGCAAACTCCACTGTAGACAAGTGCTGTTCCAAAGAACCTCCCCAATCTAGGCAACAAGCCCTGAGCATATCCTCCAGTGTCTGAATGGTCCTCTCTGACTGCCCATCCATCTCGAGATGGTAAGCCGAGCTGAAGGCTAACTGCGTACTCAAGGCCTTCTGAAAACTCCTCCAGAACCTAGAAGTAAATCTCGGATCCCGATCTGACACGATGGACAAGGGCACCCAGGCAGAGAGATGATATGGTCCACAAACAGCCTAGCCAACTTACCGACTGACCTGTCTTTCCTAATAGCTAGAAAGTGCGCTGACTTGGTCAATCGATCAACAATGACCCAGATCGCGTCTCTCCTGCTGGGTGACACGGGAAATCCCATTACAAAGTCCATAGTCATATGTTCCCATTTCCATTCCGGGATCGGTAACGACTGCAACAACCTTCCTGGTCTCTGGTGTTTTGCCTTAACCTGCTGACAAGTTAGGCACCTTGCCACATACTCAGCCACGTCCTTCTTCATACCAGGCCACCAAAAGTGTCTTCTTAAACAATGATACATCTTAGTCGTTCCGGGATGCACTGCATATCTAGAACGGTGCGCCTCATCTAGGACATTCCTGCACACCTCTTCCTCTGTTGGAACATAGAGTCTGCCTCTAAATCTAACCGTGTCGTCATCCGAGAACTCCACTTCTGATATCTGGAGAATCTGTGGTAACTCTGCATCCACCCTCTGAGGCTCGATCACAGAATGGTATACCGCTGGCCTCACAGTCAAGCTGGCTAACACGAACCTATCAGCCTCTCGAGGAATCCTAAAGGAAGATTCCACAACCTGTTCATATAATCTCTATTCCTGAATCATAAGATGTGATACGACCGTCTTCCGACTCAAGGAGTCCGTCACCATATTCGCATTGCCCGGATGATAAGAAAGGTTGAGATCATAATCCTTGATAAACTCCATCCACCTGCGCTGCCTCAAGTTCAGATCCTTCTGCGTGAATACATACTTCAGGCTCTTGTGATCAGTGAAGACCTGAAACTTCTCTCCATATAAATAGTGCCACCAGATCTTCAGTGCAAATACCACAACCGCCAACTCCAAGTCATGAGTGGGGTAGTTCTCCTCATGCTTCTTCAGCTGCCTAGAAGTATAGGCCACACCCTTACCATGCTGCATCAGAACCACACCCAAACCTCGACGAGATGTATCGGATTAAACCATGAATCCACCATAACCAGATGGAAGCATTAGAATTGGAGCCGAAGTGAGACGAGTCTTCAACTCAGTAAAGCTCCTCTCACACTCCTCGATCCACACAAAACGAACTCCCTTACGAGTCAATCTCGACAAGGGGGTCACTATTGAAGAGAAATCCTGGACAAACCGTCTGTAATACCCTGCTAACCCCAGGAAGCTCCTGATCCCAGTTACTATCGTCGGTCTGACCCAGTCCATCACTGCCTCAATCTTGGCTGGATCTACAGTAATGCCATCTCCAGAAATGACATGCCCCAGGTCATACTTGCTTAACTTGGCATAGAGTTGGTGCTCTCTCAGAACTTACAACACCACCTGAAGATGCGTGGCATGCTCTTCCTCAGAAGAAGAATATACCAAAATATCATCTATAAACACCACCACAAACTAATCCAGGTAGGCCTTGAAGATCTGGTTCATCAAATCCATAAAAGTCGCCGGAACATTGGTCGAACTGAAAGGCATAACCAAAAACTCATAATGTCCGTACCGAGTCCGAAAAGCCGTCTTACTCGCATCAACCTCACGGATCCTCATCTGGTAATATCCTGACTTTAAGTCAATCTTCAAAAACACCTTCGCAGACTGCGACTAATCCATCAGATCATTGATTCTTGGAAGTGGGTACTTATTCTTTACTGTTACCTGGTTTAGCTGTCTATAATCAATACACAGCCTCAGAGAACCATCATTCTTCCTAACAAATAGAACTGGAGCACCCCATGTGTTGGGATCGCTGTGTCGGGATCCGACCGAAAAACGCAGCGGAATAATATGTTCGGGATTGGATCCATCCCGTTTCGATCGTTAAAATAAAACCGGAGAAAATCGAGTTCACCTTGCGCGGATTCGAATCCGCGTTCGTTTTCCGGTTCCGTCGGAGCGATGCCGCAAGTCGCGCAGATGCCCGACCTCTAGCGGTATCCACGCGGTTCTCCTCGCGATGGATCGTCCTCGCGATGGATCGTCCTTGGTATGCACGTAATCCGCCGCGACATGCGGATTCTAAATCTCCTGTCGGACGGAAGCCGGAGCAGTCGGGAACCGCACACCCAGAAGAGAGAGAAAGAACGAATGACGGCTAGGTCAGGGTTGCTGGCCCCCGACGTAGTATCCGTTCTTTTATAAGAAGTTTGTTTGCGATTTTCATAAAAACCCAGACTTATCCGAAATCTTGTCGGATTATCCATCGACTTGAAAACCATTTGCGTGTGACCCTCTAGGCCTAAATACCAGTCCAGTTAATAGCCCATTAAGTCCAGTAACCCTTTACTGACCCACTGAATTAATTAAGATCCTTATATTCAATTAATCAGCCGAATTTAATGTCCCACAATAAATTCGGACGGACTGCCGATCACGTTGGATGCCAAGCAACATCGCGTGATCCTGGATGGCACTGGGGTTATCGCAAACCTCTATTGAAACCTTTCTATCATCGGTTAGCGCGCGGATATAATCCTTCATCCGTGTAATGTTCCCGAATCGACCTAGGGCATGGTTTACTGTTAAACCCTATTTGGTCGATTCACTTGAATCAGATGCCGCTAATCTGAATTCGATAACTCCTTATCGATTACAGAGTCCGCCCTGGCCAGGGACTTTAAGCGCATCATTCCCGGAACATTCTCTCTCAAACTACCGAGAGCAGATGATCCCGTATTGAACACACAATTACCTTCGAGGGCATTTCCCTGAACCCGATCGCTTGAATTATTGATAACCCATGGTTAGGGATTCGTTCGTCAAGGTCAAAGCTCAGAAACCTACCAACAAGATATCTTTGGAGTCTCAGGTCCAAGGATCATCCACGCAACCGTGACAAATGAATCGAGCTGGTTAACAGTGAGGTGTTTACCATTCAACGATTCATAGTCGAATCAGTTCAGTGAACTCATTTGCCAATGAGCACCTAAAGGTCCAGCATAGTGTTTCCACACAAGTGACTTTTGGGATCACTCACCCTTATCATATAAGCTGAAGAAACCTATACTAATCTATCTAGATGTTCGATGTCCTTCTCAAACATCCTATGACTAGGAACAATTAAGAACATGTGTTTATAAATCTTCGGCCCCGTAATTATGATCTCATCATAATCCGAAGATTATTGCACATGTTCATGGACTTCATCATGATACGATAAACATGGATCGAATTAATTACACACACAATGAATTAATGTCATTTATTAATAAACTGAATCAATACATAGTATCGGATTGGCTTTGAGACCATCTAATACTAACACCATGGAGAAGTACTGGGACGGATAAAACCCTTATCCAGTAATTCTTGCAACTACACCTTTAACTCAGCGAGTTCGACTGGAGCCTCCAATACGGCGCCTTAGACAAGGGCGCCGTACCCGGTGCAAGCTCAATAGTGAACTCAACCTCTCGCTGAGGAGGAAGACCAGGTATCTCCTCAGGAAACACATCAACAAAGTCACATACTACAGGCACCTCCTAAGGACTGTAACCACTACTAACACCAGCTACAACTACTGAGGCAAGGAAAGCTTCGCAACCACCAACAAGTAACCTATGGGCCTTAAAAGTAGAAATAAGAATACCACGAGAAGAGAGCCTAATACTTTGGAAGTAGAAGGCCGGGATGCCTGGGATGAAGAAGCGCACCCTCTTCCTGTGGCAGTCCACCTCGGCATAATAAGCCTCCAACCAGTCGATGCCCAAAATGACATCACAGTCACGAATGGTAAGCACAACTAACTGGACATGTAACTGATGACCCTCAATGGTCAAGGGAACCTCACTTATATAGTTATAAGTCAACATGAAATTCCCAGAAGGAACCTCAACTGTTAGTCTATCAGATAACTCATCAACGGGTGCAGAAAGAACATCTATGAACTGCTCAGAAATAAAGGAATGCGAAGCACCCGAATCAATCAACACATGCGCGGAGTTCTCATGGACAGAAAGTGTACCTTCCACCAAGTTGGATGAACGAGCCTCCTTCCTGGTGATAGCGAGAACTCTCCCCTGGGTCCTTGGCTTCTTTTGATCTCCCGGTCCCTACCCTTGACCATGCCCCTACGGGCAATATCTCGCCAAATGGCCCTGTTGGCGACAAGTATAACACCTCCCAGAAAATGCGGGACACTGAGTCCCACCTTGAGTACCACCAAAATGACGACAAGTTGCTGGAAGCCTCTGAGCTGCCTCTTGCTGGGCGTTGGACACCGACTGACTCTACTGAGTCTGTCTGCTACTACCACTGTTGCCACTGCTGCCGCCACCACTTCGAAAGAACCTCCTGAATTTGGAGCCGAGTGAAGACGATCCTGATCCAGACGAAGGAGCTGCTGCTGTTGTCTTCCCCTTGCCATAAGTCGGCCCATGAGTAACTAGTCCCCTCTCCCGAGCCGACTGATCGTGCTGTGCTTCTACTGCTGCGGCATACTTAACTGCGGATGCCAAGTCCGTACAACAATGGGATGCCACAAAACTCCTCAAGTTGGACCTCAGTCCATCCACGAACCTCTTAGCCCAACGCTCTTCATCACCGGAAATGAAGGGCACAAACCTTCCAAGCGAAACAAATTTCATCTGGTACTCGAGCACTGTCATGCTCCCTTAGGTCAATTTCATAAATTTCCTCTCCTTGGCCTTTTGGACATGCCTAGGGAAGTACTGCGTATTAAACTCCTTTACAAATGTTTCCCATAGAATCTCCCTGAGATTCCTGTCTGTATAAGACAAGCTCTTCAAAGTTGTCTACCAGCCCTAGGCATCATCCTTCAACATGAAGGTAGCCAACGGAGTCCTCTCAACTGCCGCACAATCCATAGTATCGAAAGTCTTCTCTAACTCCTTCAGCCAATGAACGACCTCATCAGGGTTGGGACGACCAGTAAAATGAGGCGGCTGTAGCTTCAAGAATCTTTCCAAAGCAGTTGAAGGCCCTGTTCGAGTACTAGAACTCTTACTATGGTCTCGAGTTTAATATCTAGTCATCGTGTCTATCATAGCCTCCATAAAACGCTCCATATTCGGCTTACCGGCCTCAGACCTGCTAGGAACATCTCTTTGCTCCCTAATAACTGGCACTCTCTTCCTAAAAGCCATCTAATTGCCTACAGTCACAAGAATTGAAAATTTCTAATTAGATTCCAAAACCTACACTACTACCGTGCTCGTACCGAATAATGTAATTATTTGCCGAAATTACGGTATTTAACCTAGTTATTCATCTATTTACCAGACCGAATGCTCTGATTCCAATTGTAATGACCCGCCATCCTATAATCGGGAATCCGATTACTAAATGGGTATCGAATCATTAAAAATTGGAGCCAAACCAGGACCTCGATAAGTCTAGAAAATAAATGATAAACTAAACTAAACATTCCACATCACATCGAATTGTAAAGGAAGTGTAGGAATTAAAAATTATTAGAATTCGACTCGACTCAGTAAATAATTACATATTCCAACTGAAAAGAAATAATTAAGCGTATAGACCTGAAAGAAAAATAAGAACTATATCGGGGCATACCTTGGAACAGTAGCTACTGGCGCGCAAACCGAGACAACACTCTCCACGCTATGTCTGCTTAGAACCCTCAACTGAAGAGAAGGTTGGAAGGAAGAAGAAGAAGTAGCAGAGGAAGCCAGACAACTGCCGGCGTGCGGTTACATATTATCTACGTGAGGATCCCTTCCCATGGACAACTTGAGTTGGTATT
This sequence comes from Zantedeschia hybrid cultivar, assembly GCA_030544215.1. NCBI lineage: Eukaryota > Viridiplantae > Streptophyta > Magnoliopsida > Alismatales > Araceae > Zantedeschia > Zantedeschia hybrid cultivar. The sequence goes on along the minus strand of JARZZO010000002.1, from coordinate 54,076,031 downwards.
GTAACGTCCTGAACTCTGTGTCCAGTCATATCTGACTTTAGGCCGAATTTGGAGACAATACATATACGGAACATAACATATACATAATGAAAATAAAAAAGTAAGATTTTATAAGACAAAACAAATATCTATCCATCGCAAATTTCGAATAATAATACGCTAACACAATCTAGCAATGTTTCATAATAAACAACTGTCTCTAAATAACTTAATCAATCCCTCTCGACACCTTAAGATCTCATAAATTACATAATAGACTCAAACACTTCATACTTCATCAATCTACTGAAATCAAAAGACTCAAATTATCACAACTAGCCTCGAATCCTATAGACTCCAAGCATACGTACTCCTCGTGATCATAATTAAAGTCCAACTCTTTGGTTACCTCTCTTGAAAAATTATTTAACAAATTTACTGAACACAAAACTTAATAGGCATCATCCCCTCCACAAGCTAGACATATAATAATTGAAATTCATATGGTAATTGAATCATATCATGAATAATTTATAATGTTATATATAAATCAAATAAAAGAATGATACAAAACAGGATCTCACATATATTTCATATCAAATCAAATGTGTCTTAATAGTCTGAAACAAACATGCTAATTCATAATACTTTTTACATATATCAAACTTTCTTATTTTATTTGAAAAAAACTATTACTATAAATATATCACATAATTCCTCCAACACATAAGGAGGCACACATTACATAGTATATGACTCAAATTATAACTAGTAGCATATAATCAATTTAAATATTTTAAAATTCAGATATTTGAAAATTTCACATTATAAAATAGATTTGTAGTGCCTTAAAAGAAATTCAAATGATTCACATATATCTCAAATTATTATAATTTCATATCTTGGTCGGATAGGCATCCTAACCATAACATAAGGGGCTATACACATACGTATCTCAGGTACTTAGACAATAGTATCAAGTTTGGCTATTGCGGATGTTTGGATCAAACATATTCTAACACTATATCATAGGAAGTTAGTTTCATGGATTTTACTTATTGTCCTTAGATCACAAAATACTCTATCCAATAAGGACGCTTACAATGAAATCTGGCTACATAAACCTCTTAAGATAACATTGTCCATATCACACATATTAAATTAGATGGCACATATCTTACATAGATTATAATTCATTATAATATGAAATTAATATTAATCTTATAGCTAATGATATACGTCTGTAAAAATAATATCCTTTTCATTAAAACAAGACATTTTAAGACAAGACAATATTGTATTATGCAGTTTAACATAAAACTTATTCCAATAAGTTACATACATATGAAAAACATTTTTGAAAATTGTTGAAATTTTTTTGAATACAAGTTATATTTTTCACATACTAAAATCTATTTGTCAGGATTAAAAATTTATTAAATAGGCTAATTAATAGTAAACAGAACAAAAAATTCGCTAAACCAGTAAAACATGATATTTAGACTATAAGTAAAGTGTTTGCAAAATGTTACTAAATTTGGAAATCAAACAGGTGGTTTCGAAGTTCAAATAGCGAGTTTAAAACTTGACTTAAAATTTAATCTAGGAAATAAATAACAATAAAGATAAGAAATAAACTTTTAAAATTTAAACTAATAGATTTTATCTAGACTGGCGTATAGTTCAAACTTTGAATCATTTTCATTACACATAACTAAGATATGATTACTTAAATTTCGTGCAGATTTACAAACTGACCGAATCAAGTTAGCAAACTGGATAACATAGTTGATTACCGTCCAGAGACCCAGACAACAAGCATTGCTGCCATTCAAATACCCAGCGCCAAACATTGCTACTGTTCAAGAGTCCAGACAGAAGCTCTATTTTCGTATAGAACAACCTAGACTGCGGTGACTGTTACCTCCTCAAACCATATAGACAACAAATGATATTGCCGTACATATAGATTTCCAGGTCGAACACAAAAAAATTTAGAATAGAATTCGAATATCTAATTTACATTTTATATTATAAACATAACGAACATGATGTCAGATATTTCTTTTGACTACTTTTAAAATCAAAGTATTATTTTTTATATTAATACAAATTAATCCATACTTTAAAAAATTGTCGCCTACCTCTTATGCTAAAATCTCCAAAATGTAAAATCTACCAAAAAATCTGAACTCCTAACAAGATGCACTGATTTTTAGCCTTGTTCCTCGACCTCCAATGCTCTTGGAAGGTAAGATGATCATAATAATATTAGTTTTATTCAAGAATAACTTTACTCAAGAACAACTTTCATTTTCTTCTATTTTTAGAAAAATAAGAACAAAATATCTAAATAAAAAAAAGTGTACTGCCACCATGAAACATGATGTATCATCTAACTGTTATAAGTTAAGCGAAAAGGCGTGTACACTTTTTTAGCCCAGTGTGCGTACCGCAACCCTTATTGCTAGTCGGTGCAAAAGTGTAACCATGTACCTTGTAAAATGGGCCAACCTACCATGGCTGACTCCGTGGCAACACATGGCACCATCTTCCGGCCATTAGTATAGAGACGCATCTCGACCACTCTAGTAGATGGTGAGTCCACAGAAGTGAGGGGGATAACGGCCCAAAATAAGCCAATGCATGGGGGCCCAACATCCCCTCATAGCCCACATAATGCAACGTTGTGAGTTAATTAACCTTGCAGTGCAGCTAATTGTAACATTATAACTTGCTCTACTAACTAATGATAACGTCCCTGTCAGTTGAACACTGCATGCTGCCTTAAATCGAACGCAATCGAATATGAAATATTAAGGTAAGGGGGTTATTAAGGAGGTGATTAGGGTTAGGGAGCGGTTGGATACATATATATGGGACCGAGAGCAATGGCATGCCGGGCCGGTGCTTTGGATGTGATGATGTCGGTGCCTTCTCTCCCTCAATTTTTTAGGTTATCTATTTTATCTTACCTTTTGAGAGACTTAGAGAGCTCACTTGCAATGTTATGTTGCCAAAAAAATAAAAATAAAAAAATTCACAAGTAATTTTAGCAGGAGTTTATTGACCATGCGATGGAATGACAGTTGATGAATGTGATAGAAAGAGGAAAAAAAACTGTGATACGGTACGTTATTCCTGTCCTAGAAGACATGGCCAAGTAGCCCCCTCCCCCTCTCTCTCTCACAAAAATTGTGATATACTACAGTATTCCTCTTCTAGAAGACACGCCCATGCAGGTGGCCCTCTCGCCCCCCTCTCTTTCTCTCTCTCTCTCTCTATCTCTCTCTCTCTCCAGCTAATGCATTTCTTCCCTTCTACGTGCATGGGAATCAAAATCATGGGACATTTGTGCTTGATCATGCCTTCAACAACGCATACCCTTCATGCACAAATGCCTCTTTCTCCCTGCGTATATGTACTCTACCTTGGGGCCTTGGGTTTTCCGCACCCAATAATACTTGGCCAGTTCTCATACTACTTCCAGGATGTGGTCTTCTGCAAGTGAGAACCCCCGAGTCCTGGTGCCAGTGCGAAGAAGAGTGAAAAGAAGAAGACGTTGAAGTGGAAGGAGAAGGTGCTGGGGATTCGTTGTGTCTGTCCCTCATGCGATCGCATTTTCCCCACACGAGCGGAGGATGCACGACAAGGAGGTGCCGTCTCCGGCAATTGGTGCTGCCGGTGCTGGAGGAGGGGACGACGATGATGGTCGACCTCCGACCAAGGCTCACTACGAAGAGCCATGGTCGTTCACGCCCATGGAAGAGAAGGAAGAGGATGCTGGAGACAGCGCCGGGGAGGACTCTGAAGACGGCAACGCCACCGGTGATCAGGCGCAAAGGAGATGGTGGATTGTGACTGAGTGCCTAACCTAGCAATCTACTTATTATGAATAGCAATTTCAGGAATTATGCGATTTAACAAGGTCACCGCTAGGCAACTACCTTAATAATTAACTGCATTATCATTTTCATTTTAAATTAATACTAATCTTAGTGTCAGCTAATTGTCTTATCATATATTATCCGAATTAATGAAAGAAAATTCTCATTTTGAATCCTAATCTTCGCACAATTATCATATACAACTTTTTTTGTCAAAAATATGTACGAATTCTGTCTAGAGAAGGATACAATTTTGCATTCCAATCAATGTTTTCCTCCTAATTATGAGATTTTTCCGTAATCTTCCATAGGAGTAATTAAGTTCAGAATTTGACATTCAAATCAATGTTTTTCTGTTAAATACGAGATTTTAATTTTTCCACCACCACTATGATTTGGATCATTGTGAGCTCAAAGCTCCCATCACAAGGGATAATGTAGCCCCACTCATTATGTCTCCTGCAGGCCCCTCACCTTAATGTTAATGAATACCAACGTCGTAATTAATTAACATATATAACAAATGTGATTTGGATGATGATTTAACAATAGGGATATCATGTATAATTCAAAAAATTAAAGGTAACATATTCTGTATCAATGACGGCATTTGGAAAGCTTGCCATAAAAATTAAACATGTATCTTGTCAATTAGTTAACACTATGCACCATTGTACAACTAGTACTACTACATAAAAGTAAAGGTTCAATGAGTTTTCTCCTAAGTGGAATAATGCATTTCTATCTTCTTTACTTTAATCCATCTCCGAGAAGATACTTTGTTAATGTCATTTGCCTTTGTCAACCTCCGCTTACCGTCTGCATGAGCAGCTTCATCCATTTAAGGTAAATTATTCAATTAGGCCTGCCATGTCTTACCTTTTTTAACCAATTAAATAAATCTACCTTAATTTTTTTTATTTTTTGTGATCCAAAAGCTTTCATTACTTAACTGCAGCTTGTTTGGTTCCAATATCACTTTTAATATTAATAGCTAGTGATAGGAGGTTTTTGTGAGTTTGGTTGTGTAACATCAGTTTTAAAACTCCTTCACATTTCAACCCTTGAATCTACCAAATTTAATACAAGTCATACCCTGTATTGGTTTTAATAGACAAAGCACCGGACTACCGCGAAACCTCCCCTTTCTTCGTGATCCCCATCTCCTCACCGCTACCAATATTGCCACCCCCATTTTTTCCTCTACCATCACCATCTCCTCCACAGTGGCCATGGCAGTCTTGAGGAGATGTCTTCATTGGGTTCTGCAAATTGTGGTTCTCTTGAAAAAGTGAGCAACTATATTTTGTTGAGATTTACTCTAGACTTAATAGGACATCTTTTAGTAACTATCCTTAATTAGTTTGTCTAACCTTCAGTTTTGCGTTTCTACTTTTGCACTAGGTACTATCTTTAGGGGAGCAAATTGCAGATGGCATAGTTGATGATATTCAAGGGCTGTTGTTGAATCAACATGGGGAAATTGCTCATTTTCCTCAGGAACTTCTTGAAGTTCGTTCATATTCTCATCTATAAAGCCCGCCAAAAAGTGGGAGTAATGATGGGATCTCCATCATCACCACTAGTTTGGATGGAGGAGATATCTAGCTTATAGTCTTATGGTTTATAGATATTTTTTATTCTTATCTATTTTTTTTGTACTTTTGAAAAATAGATGTGCGATGTAATTGATAGATGGATGTAAATTTTCTTTCTGTGAAGAATTCATTTGGTATTGTGATATGTTTTTAAACTTTACAGGTAGAATATATTGACACAAGTATATATTTTGTTATACGAAAGAATTTATTCAATGTGTGATATAATGTGTGCACATGATGGGAATGTGTTATGCGTATATATGTGAAATGTAGAATGAGTACATGATTCCATTACAGAGAGTTGATGCATTTCTTTTTATGTGAAATGGTATAAATAAAAATGATAGAACATGTATGTAGTGTCTAACTACGATTAAATTGTGTGATTATAAATCGTTAGGTATTATTCGATAAGTTATATTCTAACGGTTTGATCAACCAATACTTATGATTTTTTGTGTAAGTACAGATGATAAGGTGTTCTTCAAACTATTATATTGTAACAGTTTAGTTTGCGTATACTTACGGTGTTTCTTGTACGTATAAATCAATCTCTAACTACGGTTATTAAACCGACGGTATAAACTTTGGTGACTTACGGTTGCATAACCGTACGTATAGTCTATAAGAACGGTTGCTATACGTACGGTTGGTGGCCGTAGGGGGTTTCGTAGGTAAAGATATTTACCGACGGTGTTTGGTACACAACTTACGGTTATCTGCCGTAAGTATAGACCAACTTTGTTGTAGTGGGCCACCATCGCCACGTGCTCAGTCTTCCTCTACCATCGCTATCTCCTCCCCGCTGGTGGCCATCGCTATTTTCTTGGTTAGTTCATTGTGTGTGTGTGTGTGTGGATCCCAGATCTGCTCCATGCTGGGGGTACAAGAAGGGTGTGATCGGGGCATCTCTCTTTCTCTCTATGGATCCCAGATCTGCTCCATATTGGAGTATGGGGAGGAGTGAGATCGAGGTAACTCTCTCTCTCTCTCTCTCTCTCTCTCTCTCTCTCTCTATGTGTGTGTGTGTATGTATGGATGAGGAGCACGGTAGCCTTTACCTCCTCACTGCAACGGAGAGCTAGCCACCTTCTACACTCCCATAGCAGCATCCACAACACCTGCGGCCTCTGCCTCTGCCGCAGTTGCTTCCCCACTTCCTCCTCCTCCACCTTCTACTCGTCATCACCTGCAGAAGCAGTAGTAGCAGTCGAAGATGAAGAGCACCCTTCTCATCTCTACGGGCTCTCGAATGGTCCTCTCTGCCTTCTTTCCTTCCTCTCATAGAACTCTAGAAATGCGTGCCGACTGGGCGGCAGTAAACTGTCGAATCGTCAAACTCTAGAAATCCTCTCTATTGTCAGTAGGGGGTCACCCGTGGCAAGCAACTAGCTGCCAAGGCCTCGCCGGGAAATCCTCACTCGATTCTAGGCCTCGGCGGAGGGTCGTCAGGGACCACCCTACTGACGTTAGGGCAGATGCCATTGGCCTTGAAGTAAGCTCGCTCGAGGTGATCCTTCAGGGGTTCGACAACAATAGCTCAATCGCCAATGGCAGTGTGGCCCTAGAGGTCCTCAGAAAACTTCGCCTTCCTTCAAACGACCGAGTGCTACAAGACATGACTGTCACCATGCTCCTAGAGGATGTGGCCACTGTCACATTGGGGGCAAGCCACTACGCCGCAATTCTTTTTGACAGTTGACATTTAGATTCTAGACTAGCATCATCTATGCTTTCCCCACTTCGCGAACTTAGCAGAGAGTGTCGCTCGAATGTAGTGGAGGGAGGCGGAGAGGCTTCGGCAAAAATTGAAGCTTTTCGAGGAGCGGGCTATGGCAGCGAAAAGAGAACTGGAAGCCATTCGTGCGGAGAAGGCGATCGAACGGGAGATGATCTGCGAGGAGGTGGTGGCCGCCTATCGCTCTACTGAAGAGTTCTGACAAGCCTAGTAGCTTATGCCACTCAAGCTGAGAAGCCGGTGTACGACGCCAGTTGGAACGATGGATACCTTACAGGTTTTTTTGACTCCAATGCATGCTTTCTCCTTACTAAGGTTTCATCATCTTCAAGGGTGGGCCTGTCCTTCTAGCCTCTGGAGGGTCGCCATGGCGTAGAATCAACCTAGGGCCCTTAGCTGCCTATTGTGTTTAACTCTACCTCTGTTTTTTATTTTTATGGGGAGTCTAGATCTAGCTAGAGTCCAGTGTGTTGTGACTCCTCCTTCCTTTTGTAATAGAAAGAGATTCTTCTCCTTTACAATGTTAAATATTTTATGTCATTCGTATTTTGGGCTTTCCTCTGTGTTACATCCCCCTCTTTCCCCGTACTCAAATTGTTGGGATCGTTGTGTCGAGATCCGATCGAAAAACGTGGCGGAATAAAATTATTTCGGGATCGTATCCATCCCGTTTCGATTAACAAAATAAAACCGGAGTAAATCGGATTTACCTTGCACGGATTCGAATCCGCGTTCGTTTTCCGGTTCGGTCTAAGCGATGCCGCAAGCTGCGCAGGTGTCTGGCCTTTAGCGATATCCACGCGGTTCTCCTCGCGATGGATCGTCCTCACCTCCTCGCTCGATGCGGCGTTCATGGATCCCGTCTGGCTGCGGGTAATCCGCCGCGACATGCAGATTCAGAATCTCCCGTCAGACAGAAGGCGGAGCAGTTGGGAGTCGAAGCGGAGCCTCCAAATGGCCGCCTCATGTCGCACGCCCAGTAGAGAAAAGAGAGAGAGAAAGAATGACGGCTAGGTTAGGGTTGTTGGCCTCCGATGTAGTATCCGTTCTTTTATAATAAGTCTGTTTGCGATTTTTCGTAAAAACCCAGACTTATCCGAAATCCTGTCGGATTATCCATCGACTTGAAAACCTTTTACGTGTGACCCTCTAGTCCTAATTGCCAGTCCAATTAATAACCCATTAGGCCCAGTAACTCTTTACAGACCCATTGAATTAATTAATATCCTTATATTTAATTAATCAGCCGAATTTAATGTCCCACAATAAATTCGGACGGGCTTCCGATCACGTTGGATGCCAAGGAACATCGCGTGATCCTGGATGGCACTAGGGTTATCGCAACCCTCTATTGGAACCTTTCCGTCAACGGTTACCGCGCGGATATAATCCTTCATCCGTGCAATGTTCCTGAATCGACCTAGGGTATGGTTTATCGTTAAACTCTAGCCAGTCGATTCACTTGAATCAGATGTTGCTAATCTATATCGGATAACTCTTTATCTGATACAGAGTCCGCCCTAGTAAGGGACTTAAGCACATCATTCTCGTAACATTCTCTCTCAAACTACCGAGAGCAGATGATCCCGTATTGAACACACAATTACCTTCGAGGGCATTTCCCTGAACCCGATCACTTGACTTATTGATAACCCATGATTAGGGATTCGTTAGTCAAGGTCAAAGTTCATAAACCTACCAACAAGATACCTTTAGCGTCTCAGGTCCAATGATCATCTACGCAACCGTGACAAAAGAATCGAGCTGGTTAACACTGAGGTGTTTACCATCCAGCGATTCATAGTTGGATCAGTTCAGTGAACTCATTCGCCAACGAGCACCTACAGGTCCAGCATAATATCTCCACACAAGTGACTTATAGGATCAGTCACCTTCATCATATGAGCTGAAGTAACCTATACTAGTCTATCCGGATGTTTGATGTCCTTCTCAAACATCCTATGACTAGGAACAATTAAGAACATGTGTTTATAAACCTTTGGTCCCGTAATTATTATCTCATCATAATCCGAAGATTATTGCACATGTTCATGGACTTCATTGTGATACGATAAACATAGATCGAATGAATTACACACAATGAATTAATACCATTTATTAATAAACTGAATCAATACATAGTATCGGATTGGCTTTGAGACCATCTAGTACTAACACAAATAGGCTAAGTTGTTCTTGGCAAGTTAGGCTAACATATGGTTTGGGTTGGTTTCTAAACGGGGCTTATGTAGTATTAGGTAGGTGGGGAGCCCTTTCCCTGTGAGATAAGGTTCGACAAGGGTATCGCCGATCAATTTTAGTCCCCATCTGAGGGTAGGGATGTAAGGATTAGGTTGCTAGAATAAGAACGCAATGGAAATAATAATTTACAATTAAAATCCCGTCGTCACCGATCAGTATCGATCAAAACAAATGAAAACATGGTACAATCTTCACCTTGCGCGGATTCAAATCTGCAACTATGTGGTTCCAACGAAGCGATGCCCCGACCTCGAGTAGTATCCACGCAATTCTCCTCCTCGTGGATCGTCCTTGTCTCCTCGCCTGGTTCAGTACGATCATGGAGGTTCCTTCTCCGTGATGGTGCCCGTGACATGCAGCTGAAGTCCTCGACGGTTGGAGACGAAAGTGGCGTGGGCAGATGGAGGGGGCACCCTGCTCTGGGGCGCAGGGCTTAAGAGATAGAGGGGGGGCACATAATATGAGAAAAACCCTTATGTTTGGCTAGGGTTTCTTTCTCAGTGTATATTTATAATATTTAGGCAGAACTTTAGAACATGTTCGTCCATAGTTACTGCATAGATATAATCATTCATTCGTGCAATACTCCTGAGTCGATCTAGGGCACGGTAAACTGCCAAATCCTAACCGATCAACTCACTCAGTCTTTGATGCGTCTCATCTACATCAGAGAACTCCTTCCTCGACCTAGTGTCTACCCTATCCAGGGACTCACGCGTATCTTGCTTGGAGCATTCTCTTTCTAATTATCGAGAGCAAATGATTCTTTATTGAACACACAATCACTTTCAAAGGTTTTCTGCTAAGCCCGATCTTTAACTATTCAGAACCTCATGGTTAGGGATTCATAAGACAAGGTCAAAACTCAAAAGTCTACCGACAAGATATCTTTGTTGTCTCAAGTCCAGGACCATCTACGTCACTATGACGTTGGATCAAACTAGTTGACAGTTAGGTAATTTGCCATCCAGTGATTCAAGTCAGATCAGTTCAGTGAACTCATTCACCAAGGAGCACCTACAAGTTCAACACAAGTGACCATGATATTAGTCACCCTCATCATATGAGTTGAGGTAACCTATATTAGTGTCACAAGATATCTAATATCCTTCTTAGACATCCTCTGACTAGGAACAATTAAGAATGAGTGTTTATAAGTTGTTAGTCTCAATATTATGATCACATCATAATCTGACAACTATTGCACACATTCAATGACTTCACTATGATATGAAGAATAACAATCATAAACAAAATTCGATCTACACGTAATGAATATTTAATGCTATTTATAAACAATTGAACAAGATTGTTTGTGATCGGCTTGTAGGCCACATGTAAAGCTAACAATCTCCCATTTGGACTAAAGCCAATCACCTCTATGCTCTATCCCCATACCTTGTAGGTGACACTCAAAGACAATCTGAGACAACGATTTTGTCAGTGGATCTATTGTACTGTCAATTGATGGAAACCTTTCCACCATAACATCTCCTCTGGCGATGATCTCTCTGATAAAATAAAAGTATCTCAAAATGTGCTTTGACTTCTGATGAGGTTGTGGCTCTTTCGCTTATGCTATGGCCTCATTATTGTCGCACAGTAACATGACAAGATCAAAGATACTCGGTAGAATGCTAAGCTCAGTGATGAACTTCTTTATTTATACTGCTTCCTCGGTGGCTTCAACTGTAGAAAATGCACTCATCTTCTATCGTCGAATCTGTAGTGGTTTATTGCTTGGAACATTTCCACCTCACTGCGCCTTCATTCAATGTGAACACAAATCCGAGGGTAGATTTACTATCGTCTGGATCTGACTTGAAGCTCGAGTCAGTATATCTTCGCAGCTTCACTCTGCTCCTCCATAAACTAGAAATATATCTTTAGTTTTTCTCAAGTATTTAAGGATACATTTCATGGCGTACGCCAACTGTAATAAGCTTCTTAAGTTGTGCATTGGTCGCCACGAGGTAAGTCTATCGGGCTATTGTTTGGTTCCCTGAGCCACTCCGACCCCTTCTTCAGTTGGAAACTTCAGCTTCCAGTGCAGGCTAGAGGGGACGGCCTTGAACCACCCTATGAACTCTCTTCCCAGAATGACATTATAGGTGGAAGGTGCATCTATCACTGTGAATTAGATCTCACTCGTGATCGCCGTCGGCGGTGTCCCTAGTGTCATAGGGAGGGTTATATGTCCTTCTACAGTGACGGGTTGGTCATTGAAGCCATAGATAGGGGTTCGAATCCTCCTCATATCAGACAAGTTTGGCTTGAGTTGCTTGAAGCAATCGAAGAACAAGATGTCCAAGGAGCTCCCATTGTCGGTGAAGATCCTTTTGACCAGGTAACCTGCAATGTTAGCCTTAATTACTTGGGCATCATTGTGTAGGAGCATGATACCTTGGAGGTCCTCATCAAAAAATATAATAGGCTCCTTGGTCAAGGGTGGACAACTGACGGTGGCGATTTCACAAGCATGTCGCTAGTTTTTAGAGGCGTAACTTAGTCTCTTCTTATTGTTGTCTTCGCCGCTGGAGGATCCACTATAGATCATATGGATAATGACCCACTCGGGAGGGATTGGCTGATCTTAATTCTTTGGTGGTTGTCCTTTGCTGCTTGTCAGGGATCTCGCTCCCCTCCATAGGCGATGCACCGCTTCAGACATCCTTAATTGATGAGGTCTTCGATCTTTCTCTTGAGATCGTAACATTTAGATGTAGAATGGCCATTCTCATTGTGGAAAGCACATAAATTCCCTATCTTCTTGGCCCAAGGACGTGCTTCATCTTCTTGGGCCAGTGCACATAGTCCATATTTTTAATCTCCTGAAGAATGCGGTCGATCAGTGTGTTCAACATGGTGTAATTATCTTCCCATCGTTTAGAGAACAGCTAGTGCTATCCTTCCGCCTAATCGTGGCGTTGGTCCTTATAAGGTCGACTGCCCCAGTGGGACTCCATCCATCACTTGTTTCAACGGTGAGTGGGTTGCTCTTCACTCTTACCTTCCATATTAGGGCATTGCTGCATGTTTTGCATGCATGGAATAGCTCTTCCCTTTTAATATATTAGTTGACCTTCTTGACGAAGTCGGGGAGCTCTACAAGGAGCTCTTTATGAATCTCAAACTATGCCCATTGGCTGGTTGTACCCACTATGAAATATTGTGCCGCATTAGGCACATCCACGTTGGCGATCTTCAGTGCAACATCATGAAAATGCGCCCAGTACCTTCGGAGTGACTCATCTTTTTTCTGGCGTAGGGACACTAGGGGCACTGTGGTCACTGGCATGCGCCTGCTTTCGGCAAAGTTATTTTGAAAGGAGGACCGCAACTCTCTAAAGTTATCAATGGAGTTTGCTTTAAGCTGTCGAAACCATTGTCGAGTGTTTCCCTCTAGTATTGTTGGAAAGGCCCGATATTTAATTTTGTCCAGCACATTTAGTAGTGAAAACATGCTTTCAAACATTTGCAGGTGGTCGTCCGGGTCCTTCGTGTCATCATACGTTCACAAGGTAGCCATGTATAATCGTAAGGGGGGAAGGTTCTTCCCGCACCTGCCCAATAAAATAGAAGCTCTGGACTCTCAGATCTCCTATGACGGATTTTCAATCCCGACGGAGTAGTTCTTCTACTCGTTCTTCTAGCTTCCGCATTGTTCTTTCTCCAGGAGACATGTGGCGGGAGTTGCGACTAGACCCGCCATGCTTATTCTTGGGCGAGGGCGTTGACCCTGAGGAAGAAGAGTCCTGGCTGGGAGATGTCTGGAAGGAGGTACTATTGTCAGCAAAAGCATCATTCCAGCATTGGTGATGAGAACCTTCAATCCGAGGCAGGCTGATGCTTCTCACTTGGCCAAGCGACCCTCAAATAGAGGGTAGTTCTTGAGACGACTGCTCCCGTGACCGGCCGTACCCCCATCTAGCACGAGGTCGTAGTGCGAAGGCTATATTTCAACGGGGATTACGGGGCCGCCTGTTAGAGGTGACAGTGAAGGGGGTGCAATGTTTTCTACTTTTCGATGACTTTCTACGGGACTTTCTGTAAGGATTGAGGTTTCGAATCTGGTTATCGGGTCAGTTTTCGGGGTCGGATCCCTTAGTTTGGGCCCTGGTGGGGCTGAGACTTAATTTCCTTTTCGCATCGAGCTTGCGAGATGCGGTTTAAACGACGTCCATCAATGTGGACGTGTTTTAGGCTGTGCCACGTGGGCTGGACTTGGGGCGCGAGAGTACGGCCCCGGTCTTATCGTCTGAATGGCGTCTTGTATGGACAACGCCATTTAGAGTACGACCCTGCTTTGTCAGTGTATGGCCCGATCTTGTCATCTGAATGACGTCGGGATTGGACGACGCGTTTTCCCAAGCTTTTGTTTGACCCTGCGAACCCTCCCTCCTTTCCCTCATTCTCTCATTTCTCTTCTCTCTCCTCTCTCCCCTCCGACCTCTGACGAACCCCTTCCCCCTCTCCTTGCTTTCCTCCTCCCATTCCTCCTTTCCCTCCACTCTAGTAACCTCCTAACTTCCTCCACTACCACCACCACTTCCTCCGCGGCGCATTTCTCTCCGGACGGCGGCCGACGTCCCGGTAGAGTAACGGCGTCCACGGCGGTACTGGAGGCGGCGTGTGGCGAGGCGGGTCGACGTCTTGGAGTTAGGAGGAATTCGAGTAACCAGTAGGGTGACGATCCTCGGTGTATTTTGTTTAAAAAACTATATTTTTTCCGCTTTGGAGCATGTTTAGGGATTTTATTGGGGTAAAAATACTAATTGCATGTAACGAGAATTTGGGAGTTTTAATGGGTATTTAGGTTCTCCTCCTTCTCAACGTTTTTTGTGTTTTTACATGATTTGGGAGAGGAAATCCCACCCCGTGGATCGGGAGATGGGGGAGGAAGAACCTGTCTGTGAGGGTTAAATGGCGTCGGGGGACAGCGACGCCTTTTAGAAAGGCGGTTTCCACTGGCGACGCGATTTAGCCCAAATAACAGACTCTATCTCTGGACTGATGAGCGTCCACAGACAGCGACGCCTTTTGAACGACGATTTTCATGCACGACGCGTTTTAAAGTGAAATCACCCCGAGGTCTGTCTCTATTTCTGTCGTTATCAGGAGACGAGGGACATCGACGCCTTTTAAAAGGCGGCTACATATGGCGAAGCGTTTTAGGCCATCTTCCGAGGCCAGTTTTCACATGAACCAGTTTAAGAAGCTTGAATGACGTCGGCCGTGGGCGACGCGATTCAAGCCAGAATTCCATTAATCCCTACAATTAACACGTGTTTACATTGTTAGATAATTTAGTTAATTGCATGCTTAGAAATGTATTCGATGACAATAGATTCTATGTGATCGGATTGCACCGTGTTGTGTTTTGTACGATCATGGGCCTAGAATGACAATTATTAGTGCTTAGGTATCCTGTGTCGGTGTGGGAGTTGTAGACACGCTAATTTTGACATTATTTTGAGTAAATTTCATATCATATAATAATGCCTCATAATGGTCTGATATTTAATCATTTATTGATCTTTTTAAGTGTCAGGTTTAACTGACATGTTTAAGTTAATCAATTGAATTGATTTTAGTTCAAATTTCAGTTAAAATATGCAGAATTCTAAAAGACGTCGACCCATGTGGACGCTATTTAAAGTTTATTCTTATTTTAACGTTTAAATTTGAATTTTAATCAGTTGATTAATTAGTTAAAAGACGTCTGTAAAGGCCGACGCGTTTTAGGTTTCCTAGGTTATTTCTACTTCTCTTTCGGATGTTTATCCTTATCTTAATTAGTGTAAAAGACGTCTACACATGCAAGC
This sequence comes from Zantedeschia hybrid cultivar, assembly GCA_030544215.1. Classification (NCBI taxonomy): domain Eukaryota; kingdom Viridiplantae; phylum Streptophyta; class Magnoliopsida; order Alismatales; family Araceae; genus Zantedeschia; species Zantedeschia hybrid cultivar. The sequence continues at coordinate 54,060,739 of JARZZO010000002.1, read as the reverse complement.
GCGTTTTAGCTAATAAAGATAAAGATAAGTTTTCCCGGATATTTATCCTTATCTTAATTAATCTGAAAGGCGTCAGCCATGGTGGACGCGTTTTAGATAATTACAGATAAAGATGAATTAATTAGTATTTATCTGTCGGTTAAGATAGATAAATCCTAGATTTTTATATGTTAATCGCGAACGCAGAAAAAGCCTATAAATACCTTACATCTTGAAGAGTAAAAAATGTTGAGCCCCATTGAAAAGAGAGAGAGTTGAAAGCCATTAAGGTTATTATAGCGAGTTGAAGATCGGTGCAACAACGTCGGAACGCCGGAGCGCTGCCATTTCCAGAAGTCGGCATCCTTTCAAGAATCTTCATCCTTTCAAGGCTTCAACCCATTGGGCATAAGTGTTTCATTTCTGCATTTTTATTCTGCATTTTCATTTCATTTAATCTCTCATTCTTCAATATTCACTTCATGCAACACACCACTGCATCATCTTTCAAAACCTATTTGATTAAGGGGTTTCAAAAAAGCCATTTAAACCAGTAAGTTTGCTGTTCAATTGTATGCTTAAAATCATGATTAGTTTGGATATTGCTTCTACTTAAAGTTCTCATCATTGTTTCTTCGTTTTTTTTCTCTGTTTCTGTTGCACTCAACAACAACAAGAGAACAAAAGGGGAAATCAAGCACAAAGCCAGAAGGATTTCTGGACGATCCTCAACCTCAAACTCAACAGCAAGAACAAAAGAACAAAGAAAGGGCTCTCTTTCTTCAGCCGGCTGAAGGAGGGGAATCAAGGACTCGATATCTTCCACGTTCAAACAGGTAGGCGATCAAAACTCCCTTTTGAAACTTTTAAGTCAAAAGTTTCTGGCGATCACTGCACTTAGTTGCTATTTTTAATAGGTTAGTTTACACTAAACAACATAGATTTTTCATGTTAATCACACGAGCATTTTAAGCACCTACAGCTTTTTTGGCGATCACGGTGGGACTTGGTCTCGCCATCTTTTAGTCTCTTTTTGTTCTTGCTATCATCAATCGGGCACCCACGGTGCACCACTTGTGTCTCTCGACACGTCCTCACCAATTGGTGAGTGTTTTAGTTTAATTAATTTCCCTCGTGCACCACGTGCACACCCCAGTGGCAAGATCTTGCCCTCCCCTTGATTAGTTCAAAAAGCTGTTTTTGTGATGAAAATGATGTGTGATTGATTGATTTCCTAGTTGTTTAGTTAGTAAATCATCCTGTTAAAATCTGGAACTAAAAAAAATCTGCATGAGTTGATTGTTTACTACTTTTTATCCTGTTTGAGGAGGATTCAACCCAGAAAATCCTCCTGCAAAATTGTTTCTGCGAACTGAAAAGCGTCCAGGAGCACTGACGCGTTTCAAAACCGCGCCAACACCCCCAGACGCCTTTCAGTCTTCATATCTTCTCTGCTGTCTGCATCTGTTTCTGCGAAAAAAAATTAAGTTCTGTGTTGAATAGCGTCGACTATCATCGACGCGATTCAGACAGCTTCTTAGTTATTTTTCAGATCTGTTTCTGCGAAAAATTAAGTTATGTTTTGAATAGCGTCGAATACCATCGACGCGATTCAGACAGTTTCTTAATTATTTTTTAGTTCCCAGATTTCTGTGGTTTGAGTGCTAGCTACCCATTATTAATTAAGCATTAGAGGCCATCCAGGCCGTAGGGCATACGCATTGAGGCGAATACCCTCCTTTTCTTAGGAACACACTACTCGACGTCAGCAACTCTCTCTGATTGGGTTGGTCCCTTGATCAGACTAGAGAAGTTGACGTTGAGACCTCCATAAGTCCCCAAAATCAAGGTATTCCTCCTTGATCATCGGGCTGGTTGTACCAATTGAAGTCCCGGCTAGATTCCAAAAGCGTTGTGAGAGAAAACCCTAGAGAATAACGGTGGAAATCGAACTGAAACTAGGATCCTTTCCCTGAGCGAATTTGTGGTTTAATCCAATTCAAATAACTCAACAAGGAACCTTAAAATCACGTTAAACATCCACTTGTTTGATTAATCTCTGTGCATTTTGTTTGTCAAATTTTTGAAAAGGGAATCTAACATCATGCTGCTGCGATCAGGCAGGGACTTGAGTATGGCTCAAGACGCCATCATCAACTACGAGGGAGATGCTAATGCCCCTCGCGATTCGGACTACAACTATGAGAACGGGAGAGATGCTGATGCCTCCCATAATTCCGTCCCCATTCCATATCGACAAGATGGGAATGTCCGGACGCCTCTCTTTCATCCACAGGATCGATATCCTGATCTTCCCCCGCATGAATATGCGATCCCTAATCCCGATCTAGAGGGGGACATGAATAAGAATGATCCCTCACCCTCTGATCCTTCGGATCTCGTCAACGCTTTGGGAGTTCTTGCCTCCCGACTGGACCCTCAGCAGTTCGAGGCGATCCAGTCTATCCTGAAGGGGAAGGCACCCGTACAGCCTGCTGAGCCGAACCCTATGGCTCCCCCTGTTGTTACTCAACAACCTCCTCTTCCTCCTCCTTATATCCATCAGGCCATGGAAGGCCTTTATATTACTTCTCGGCCAGTTGGGCCACAACTTTCATCATCTAGGCAACCGACTAGACCGCAAACGCCTATTTATCAAAATGCCCTCGGGCATGGCGGAAGCTCTGCCGGACCTCCTCTTTATTGTCCTCCCTGTCCAACGTACTCTAGGCAGTAGGCCTATCAAGTACTCCCACCTCCTCCTCCTCCCTAGGCAGATCTGACCACGGAAGCATTGCTGGCCAAGATGGAGCGCATGGATGAGCAGTTCAACAACCTCCAGAAGATGATGGGGGTTAAAGCTGTGCCAGAGATCAATTTACCGAGCCTGCCAGTATTCCATCTGCCACCCTCTGAGATGCCAGTGTACCGGAAGTATAACGGTACTGGTAACCCCTTCACGCATCTGAAGGAGTTTATGTACGAATCATCTTTCTGGCAGAACGATAAGAGGTCGTTGGCCTTTTTGTTCAGGAGATCTCTAGAGGGACCAGCCCTCGAGTAGTTCTTTTCTCTGGAACTCTCCGAAGTAGAGGATTACGGTATCGTTTCACGTAAATTTATCCAACGATACCAGGACAGAGTTGCACCCTCCTTATCCATCACTGACCTCATTGTAGAAAAGATGAAACCTGATGAGGAGTTTGTCAGTTTTGCTGACAGGTGGCGTGGCTTGGCTGAAAAGGTGAAAGATCACTTGTCCGAGTCCGAGCAAGTGAAGATGTTAATTTCCAACGCTACGCCCCAGTTCAAGCTAGTCCTCTCCTTGAACAATTTGACCAACATGGCAGAGCTCTATGAAAGAGCACGGTACTGCCAAAATGCCTTCAAGGACGCTACGTTCTCTAGCGTCTTTGATCCTCACAGACCTAGCAGGCCTCCACTTCGGAAGCCTGCAGTGCCAAACTCTCCCAGCACAGGTCCGACTACTGAGGGCACGCTCTCTCACGAGCAAGTCAGTAGCATGAACAATAACTCGCCTCAGTTCGTGAGGAACCAGCAGTAGTACCAGAGGCCACCGTGTAGACACGCTAATTTTGACGTCATTTTGAGTAAATTTCATATCATATAATAATGCCTCATAATGGTCTGATATTTAACCATTGATTAATTTTTATTGATCTTTTTGAGTGTCGGGTTAAACAGACATGTTTAAGTTAATCAATTAAATTGATTTTAGCTCAAATTTCAGTTATAATATGAAGAATCCTAAAAGGCGTCGACCCATGTGGACGCTATTTAGAGTTTATTCCTATTTTAGCGTTTAAATTTGAATTTTAATTAATTGATTTATTAGCTAAAAGGCGTCTGTAGAGATAGACGCGTTTTAGGTTTCCTAAGCTGTTTTAACTTCTCTTCCGGATGTTTATCCTTATCTTAATTAGGGTAAAAGACGTCTACACACGTGGACGCGTTTTAGCTAATAAAGATAAAGATAAGTTTTTCCGGATATTTATCCTTATCTTAATTTAATTTGAAAGGCGTCATCCAAGGTGGACGCGTTTTAGATAATTACAGATAAAGATGAATTAATTAGTGATTATCTGACGATTAAAGTAGATAAATCCTAGATTTTTCTATGTTAATCGCGAACGCAGAAAATGCCTATAAATACCTTGCATCTCAAAGAGTTAAAAAAAAAGAGAGAGAGAATTATTGAGCCACACGTTATAGCGATTTGAAGATCGGAGCAACCACGTCGGAACGCCGGAGCGCTGCCATTTCCAGAAGTCGGCATCCTTCTTCAAGATCTTCATCTCTTCAAAGCTTCAACCAACTGGACTGGGCATAAGTTTTTCATATCTGAATTTCATCATCATTCATTAGTTTCATTCTCTTATTCACTTCATGCAACACACACCACATCATCAACTTTCCAAAACCCATTTGTTCTAAAGGGGGTTTCAAAGTCATTTAAACAAGTGAGTTGCTGTTTAAACATGTTTATAATCATGGTTAGTTTTGATATTATTTCCATTTAGATTCTCATCAGTATTTCTTCTTTATTTTTCTGTTTCTCTGTCTCTGCTGCATTCAACAACAACAACAAGAAATCAAAAAGAGGGAAATCAAGCACAAGCCAGGAGAACTTTTGGACGATCCTCAACATTCAACAGCAAGAACAAAAGAATAAAGAGGCTCTCTTTCTTCAGCCGGCTGAAGGAGGGGAACCAAGGATTCATTCTTCCGCGTTTAAACAGGTAGGCGATCAGTACTTCTTTTGAAGCTTTTTAGTTAAAAGTTTCTGGCGATCACTGCACCTTAGTTGCATTTTTTTTAATAGGCTAATTTACCCTAAACAACATAGTTTTTCACATTAATCACACGAGCAATTTTTCAGCACCAACACACCGCAGCCGAACCAACAAGGGTATAGGCAGCAGCAGAACCCCCATTATCAGCAACAGTATCAGCGGCCCCATCAGCCGAGTCAGAACCAGCAACAGTTACAGCCGCCGCAACGGCAACAACAGTACCAGCAGCCCCAACAGCAGCAATATCAGCAGCAGCAACAGCTACAGTATCAGCCGCGCGCACTGCCGGCGTACCATAATGTCCCTCCTCCTAGTGACTACAACCATCAGAGAAGACCTCCAGGCCTGAAGAGGGCAGAATACCCGGCCCTCCCAGAATCCTTGGCAGATATCTTCAGTGCTCTAATGGCAGCTAATGCCTTAGTTTTGCCAAGGGAAAAGGCCGTCTGGCCTCAAAATGCCGATACGTCCAGGTATTGCTACTTCCATAGGCAACCTGGGCATACCATTGACACCTGCTTCCAGTTCAGAGATTATATTCATGATCTCAATGAGCAGGGCGGCATAGACTGGGAGGAGATGAAAAAGTACATATCAGCTCTGAAGGCGAGAAGACCACAGCAGCAGCAGCAGCAAGCAAGACCACCAGCACAACCAGCAGCACCACCCAACATGGGCATAGTGCAGAATCCACTCCCGGAGCACCAGAACCAAAACCAAGTTGCTCCCATTTTGACGAACAGCCAGTCTGAGGTTGGTCGTGGGCAACAGTGGAGAATAGAGGACTCTTCCTCTCTTTGTTCAACGGGTCACGTTCCAAGTACCGCAGAGCGACCACCACGCCGCACCATCCACATACCTAGGCCGCAACCCATTACCATCACCCCTCTACCGACACCCACATATCATTCGCCCACACCCAATAACCCATTACCACTACCTGCCTTCCTCAAGCCCATTACGCCCCGCACTCCTACGCGTCCATCATATAACCCCCCGCAAACCAATCACGCCAAAGTTTTGGCAAGGGTATTAGAGAGATCGAGAGAATATCAGTTAAAGATGAACCCCAAGAAATGTGTATTCGGGGTATCTTCAGGAAAATTGCTTGGATTTATTGTCAGCAAACGGGGAATTGAGATCGATCCTAATAAGGCGAAGGCTATTAGAGAAATGCCACCTCCTAAAAACTTGAAAGAGTTGAGAGGATTAATCGGGAGGTTGCAATTTATTCGCCGTTTTGTCTCCCAGCACTTACAAAGGTGTAAACTGTTTTACGAGCTTACCAAGCCGGGAGTCAAATTCGATTGGGACGATAAGTGTCAGAAGGCATTCGATGGATTAAAGAACTATTTAGCAAGTCCTCCTATTTTGAGACCACCATCTCCAGGCAAACCATTGATACTTTATATTTCAGTCCTGGATGATGCAGTGGGGGCTGTCCTAGCACAAGAAGATGAAGAAGGAAAAGAGAGGGCAGCCTACTATCTCTCTAAACTTCTCAACCCCGCTGAACAGAGATATACGGCGATGGAGAAAACATGTGCAGCATTGGTCTGGGTTGTGCAGAAACTAAAGCATTATTTTTTGACCCATGAAGTCCATCTCATCGCTAGGATGAATCCGATCAAATTCCTTCTGGACAAATCTGTTCTTACTGATAGGTTAGCATGATGACAAAGCTTTCTATCTCAATTCGACATGATTTATATTCAGCAGAAAGCGATCAAGGGCTATGCCATAGCAGAACATCTCGCTCATCATCCCCTTCCTCGATTTGATCCAGTGCGATCAGAGTTTCCGGATGAGGAACTGATGTCTGTAAATCAAATCAGAGATGATATGTGGACTCTGCATTTTGACGAGGCTCTGAATTCTCATGGAAAAGGGATAGGTATTGTTCTATTATCACCTGAAGGTATCACCATTCCACAAGCCTTTCAGCTTGACTTTCCAGTCACTAACAATATAGCTGAATACGAGGCACTCCTTGCTGGTCTCGACGCTGCTCATTTCCATGGTGCCACCAAACTCAGGATTGTAGGTGATAGCCAACTGATTCTTCGCCAAGTGCTGACCAAGTACCGAACTCTCGATTCCAAGCTCAAGCCTTATCAGGAGCTTACTTCTGCTTACTCAAAGCTTTTCACAAAATTGATCTTTGTCCATGTCCCTAGGAATTAAAACATCTTAGCTGACGTTCTAGCTTCACTTGCATCTTCTCTTGATTTTCCAATCAGCAAACCATCTGAATCAATCATAGTTCATAGGCGTCTTTCACTCGCCGTGAAAGATCCTTCATTCCTTAAAACTAAGGAGAAGTTGCTGAAGAAAGTCAGAGACGGAGATATCATTGAAAAGAGAGAAATCATGTTAATGGAGCTGTTAGAAGAGATGGATGATGAACAGAAGCCATGGTATTATGAAATTGCAAAATATTGTGAAGATCAATCGTATCCTGAGGAAGCTACAACTGAGGAGAAGAGAGCTATCAGGAGAATTGCTCAACGATACACCCTAGTTGGAGGAGCATTGTATAAGAGAGGTTTTGATGGAGTTCTTCTGAGATGTCTAGATGAAGATGAGCTTTGGAAGGTTATGGAAGGAGCTCATAGTGGAGTTTGTGGTGGCCATGTCAATGGACAGATGCTAGCAAAGAAGATCCTTAGACAAGGATTTTACTGGCCAACCATGGAAGAAGACAGTGTAGGATATGTCCGTAGGTGTGCTAAGTGTCAACTTCACGCCGACAAAATTCATTCTCCTGCATCTTCACTTCATCCTGTTTCTTCCCCATGGCCTTTCTCCATGTGGGCTTTCGACATCATTGGAGCCCTTGGTAACCCAGATTCCGGCATCAAGCAAAAATCTTTCATTCTCACGGCAACGGAATACTTCACCAAGTGGGCAGAAGCTGAAGCGTACGTAGAGATCAAAGCATCAACCGTCTGCAAGTTCATCATAAAGAACATCATCACTCGATTTGGAATTCCAAGCACCATCGTCACCGACAATGGACCGCAGTTCGTGTCACAGGAACTGAAGGACCTCTGTAACAGGTATAAAATTGCATTGCATCATTCATCTCCTTATTATCCGCAAGGCAATGGCCAAGCAGAGGCAACAAATAATTAAGTTCTGTGTTGAATAGCGTCGACCATCATCGACGCTATTCAGACAGTTTTTAGTTATTTTCCAGGCTTTCTCTGCTGTTTGCATCTGTTCTCTGCGAAAGAATTAAGTTCTGTTTTGAATAGCGTCTACTATCATCGACGCGATTCAGAAAGTTTCTTAATTATTTTTCAGTTTCCAGATTTCTGTGTTGAGTGCTAGCTACCCATTACTCTATTAAGCATTAGAGGCCATCCAGGTCGCAGGACATACGCATTGAGGCTAAAACCCTCCTTTTCTTAGGAACACATTACTCGACGTCAGCAACTCTCTCTGATTGTGTTGGTCCCTTGATCAGACTAGATAAGTTGACGTTGAGACCTCCATAAGTCCCCAAAATCAAGGTATTCCTCCTTGATCATCGGGCTGGTTGTACCAATTGAAGTCCCGGCTAGATTCCGAAAGCGTTGTGAGAGAGAACCTTAGAGAATAACGGTGGAAACTGAACTGAAACTAGGATCCTTCCCTGAGCGAAATTGTGGTTTAATCCAATTCAAATAATTCAACAAGGAATCCTAAAATCACGTTAAGCATCTACTTGTTTGGTTAATCTCTGCACAACTTGTTTGATTAAATCTTTGAAAAGGGAATCTAATATCATGTTGCTGCGATCATGCAGAGATTTGAGTATGGCCCAAGACGCCATTATCAACTACGAGGGAGATGCTAATGCCCCTCGCAATTCAGATTTCAACTACGAGAACGGGAGAGATGCTGATGCCTCTCGTAATTCTGTCCCCATTCCAGTTCGACATGACGGGAATGTCAGAACTCCTCTTTTTCATCCGCACGATCAATATCATGATCTTCCTCCGCATGAATATGCGATTCCTAATCCTGACCTTGAGGGGGACATGAATCAGAATGATCCCTTACCCTCCGATCCTATGGATCTCGTCAATGCTCTGGGAGTTCTTGCCTCCCGACTGGACCCTCAGCAGTTCGAGGCGATCCAGTCTATCTTGAAGGGGAAGGCACCCATGCAGCCTGCTGAGCCGAACCCTATGGTTCCCCCTGTTGTTACTCAACAACCTCCTCCTCCTTATATCCATCAGGCCATGGAAGGCCTTCATCTTACTTCTCGGCCAACTGGGCCACAACTTTCGTCATCCAGGCAACCGGCTAGACCGCAGACGCCTATTTATCAAAATGCCCTCGGGCATGGCGGAAGCTCTGCCGGACCTCATCCTTATTATCCCCCATGTCCGACGTACTCTAGGCAGCAGGCCTATCAGGTACTTCCTCCTCCTCCTCCTCCCCTGGCAGATCTGACCACGCAGACGTTGTTGGCCAAGATGGAGCGCATGGACGAGCAGTTCAACAATCTTCAGAAAATGATGGGGGTTAAAGCTGTGCCAGAAATCAATTTACCAAGCCTGTCAGTATTCCATCTGCCACCCTCTGAAATGCCAGTGTATCGAAAGTATAATGGTACTGGTAACCCCTTCACGCACCTGAAGGAGTTCATGTACGAATCCTCTTTCTGGCAGAATGATAAGAGGTCATTGGCTTTCTTGTTCAGGAGATCCCTAGAGGGACCAGCCCTCGAGTGGTTCTTTTCTCTGGAACCCTCAGAAGTAGAGGATTACGGTATCGTTTCACGCAAATTTATCCAACGATACCAGGACAGAGTTGCACCCTCCTTGTCTATCACGGATCTTATTGCAGAAAAGATGAAACCGGACGAGGAGTTTGTTAGTTTTGCTGACAGGTGGCGGGGCCTGGCTGAAAAAGTAAAAGATCACTTGTCTGAATCTGAACAAGTGAAGATGCTAATTTCTAACGCCACTCCCCAGGTCAAGCTAGTCCTCTCCTTGAACAATTTGACTAACATGGCAGAGCTCTATGAAAGGGCACGGTACTGCCAGAATGCCTTCAAGGACGCTACGTTCTCTAGCATCTTTGATCCTCACAGACCTAACAGGCCTCCACCTCGGAAGCCTGCAGTGCCGAATTCTCCTAGCTCAGGTCCAACTACTGAGGGCACACTCTCTCACGAGCAGGTCAGTACTATGAATAATAACTCGCCCCAGTTCGTGAGGAACCAACAGCAGTACCAGAGGCCACCACAGCCGAGCCAACAAGGATACAGGCAACAGCAGAACCCCCATTACCAACAGCAGTACCAGCGGCCCCAGCAGCCGAACCAGCAACAGCTACAGCAACAGCCGCAACGGCAACAGCAGTATCAACAGCAGTATCAGCAGCCGAATCAGAACCAGCTACAGCAACAGCCGCAACGGCAACAGCAGTATCAGCAGCCACATCAGCAGCAACAGCAACAGCCATAGTACCAGCCGCGTGCACCGCCGGCGTACCACAATGTCCCTCCTCCTGGTGACTACAACCAGCAGAGGAGACCTCCAGGCCCGAAGAGGGCAGAGTACCCGGCCCTCCCAGAATCCTTGGCGGATATCTTCAGCGCTTTAATGGCAGCCAATGCCTTAGTTTTGCCGAGGGAGAAGGCCGTCTGGCCTCAAAATGCCGATACGTCTAGGTATTGCTACTTCCACAGACAACCTGGGCATACCATTGACACCTGCTTCCAGTTCAGAGATTATATCCATGATCTCAATGAGCAGGGCGGCATAGACTGGGAGGAAATGAAGAAATACATAACAGCCCTGAAGGCGAGGAGACCGCAGCAGCAGCAGCAGCAAGCAAGACCATCGGCACAGGCAGTAGCACCACCCAACATGGGCATAGTGCAGAATCCACTCCCGGAGCATCAGAACCAAAACCAGGTTGCTCCCATCTTGACGAACAGCCAGTCTGAGGCTGGTCGTGGGCAGCAGTGGAGAGTAGAGGACTCTTCCTCTCTTTGTTCAACGGGTCACGTTCAAAGTACCGCAGAGCGACCACCACGCCGCACCATCCACATACCAAGGCCACAACCCGTTACCATCACCCCCATACCCACACCTACATATCACTCGCCCACACCCAATAACCCATTACCACTACCCGCCTTCCTTAGACCCATTACACCCCGCACCACTACGCCTCCATCATATAACCCCCCGCAAACCAATAACGCACCCCTCCTACCATCTAGGCCATTATTACGCGTACCGTTTCCTACTTCACCCGCTACCACTACCACTTATCCAGATATGCCCTTACCATCTAGACCGCTATTACGCGTACCATTCCCCACTTCGCCAACCACTTACCCATCCACCATCCAACCATCTAGGCCTCTAATCCGCACCGCGCCATCACCACCTAGCCCTACGCCATCACCTACCTACCAACCCTCTACGCCATCCGCACCGTCCAACCCTGCGGTACTTAAAGTGTCACCCGGATCCTCCACGGTTGAGGAACACGCGCTCCGGAGTGGAAGGATTTTCAACAAGGTCTTCCCTCAGTCCACAGTCAGAGACGGCCCATCACAGCCGACTGAGGAAGCCCACAATGAAGAGAGTGCACCAGGCACTCAATACGACTTGTTGAAACACCTGGATCGGACACCGGCACGGATCACTATACTAGAACTGATCAAAAGATCCAAGAGTCACCAAGAAGCTTTAATGGAATATCTGCAAAAGGTGATGGTCAATGAAGACGTGCCGGTAGAGAAGATTGCAGCACTACTAGTTCCTCAGGGGGATCAGCCCTCTATAACATTCCATACATCGGAACTAGCACCGCCGGCAGCCAGAAGCATGGCTCTGAGCATCACGGTCAACATCTGTAAAAAGGCCGTGGATGCATGCCTGGTTGATACAGGGGCTTCGATTAATGTTTTACCTCCGAAGACCCTGGAGCTGTGCGGTGTGCCCAAAGAGAAATGGCTGCCCAGCCCCATCTCAGTAACAACATATGACAATTCTACCCGTTCTCCTCTGGGAATGGTCTATTTAAAGGTGGAGCTGGGCCCTGTAAGTCATGCAGAGGTCGAATTTCACATCCTGGAAATCGACCCTTCCATAAATGCCATTTTAGGTCGTCCTTATATCAAAACTCTTGAGGCGATTCCTTCTACGAATCATCAATGCCTCAAATTTCCTTACAAAGGACGAATAATTAAAGTAACGAGCATGCCGATCCTTGCTGCTGCTCATTCCTTGAACATTAAGTCTGCGGTTTCACCTGGCCGACAACCTTTTCTGTCGGTATTACAGGTCTACCGTCCAGTGGCTGATCCTCTGAAAGCCGCTACTATTTCTCCATATCCATTAGATGCTATCAAAAGGGGGAAGTGCATGAGTACCCCAGGATGGAGGATCATGATGAAGAACGGCTACGAGCCTGGGAAAGGTCTGGGCACGCAGTTGCAAGGCAGGACCACTCCTGTCAGGAATCATCGGGCAGCACCTGGAAGTGGTCTGGGCTATAGGCCAATAAAACTGAAGCAAAATCCGGTTCAGAAAGCAGAGATCAAAGAAGGCCCGAAGATCTGGGAGACAATGTCTACGCCACCTAAAGAAGGCCGAGAACCCTTAACATGGATCCTGTGTACACACTTCGTGAAAGGGCCCATACTTAGCTATGACAACACGGTGGTCATTACTTCCTGTTTTGACTTCCACGATATATATGGGAGGGACTTGGCCAGACATTGTTCTGAACTGCTTACGTACCAATCCTTGGAGGCTCTGCGGCCTATGAAAAGGAGGAAATTTCATGATCCTGAATGTGAATGGTACAGGTGGTTCGACCTCAGAGACCTGTATATTGCACTGAACAGACTATTCTTGGATCCTGCAGAACCTAAGTGGCCGCCGCAGATTGATGAACTAATTGAAAGCCCTGGTGCCATATTTGACAAGCGGATACTGCTATCCGAAGAAACTGACGAAGGGGAGCCAGATGACCCCTATGAAGCTGGTTATACAACAGATCTGCTCTGGAGGGGGACATATCCTTCACATGTCTTCACGCTCCATACTCTTTTTCGCACACTGCTTTTGACCCCGACTTGGTCGCGGGTCATAATTGAAGATATTCCACGGGCTCTGCCCGTCATGATTACTCTGTCCCCTCAGGACATTATACCACAACCTCCTCTCGATCTAGAGAGGTTGTATGATCTAATCTGGGACATATTACTATATGATCCCCCCAATCCTCTGGCCTTGGTGCCACTTCCTCCGTCTGATTCTCCTCCCATTTATATTCATTCCTGCTTTATGTTTAATTTTTTCATTTTCCAAAAAAAAAAAACGCCAATTTGGCAACAAATTCTTCCCAAATCCTCATTGAGGAAACATCTTACTTGTCCGATTGCACCCCGCCGCGCGGGTCCTTCGGTCAAGCTTCTCTCCTAGATTTACTCTGTCCCTCCCCTCGGGAGGATTCTCTTGTATTTCCACTTGTATCCCAGGATTTTCATCCTGCTTCATCTTCGTTAGGTTATGATAGTGAAGTTAGGCAGTCTAGTCAGATTAGTCAGGTTAGGAAGTCTAGGAAGCCTAAGGGTAGGCAAATTCCAGATAGATACCTCCAGGACTTAGCTGATAAGTGCTTTTCTTGTTCTCTGATCCCTCAGCTTTTAGAAAATCCAATTCAGATGCCAGAAGATTGTACAGACGATGAGTCAGTCAATGATGGGTACGGGGTATATGAATTAGTACATGAAAAGGACCCCATTGAGGAAGATGACGAGGACGCGGCTGAGGCATATGCCAGCGGAGTGAAGAGATTCGATGAACCCTCAGCTGCCGTAGAAGAGCCTACCAAAGAAATTAATTTAGGGACTGAAGACGAACCTAAGGTTGTCCTCGTCAGTAAAAATCTTTCTACAGAGGATGAGAACGCAATGGTACAAGTACTCAAGGACTATAAGGACACTTTCGCCTGGAGTTACGAGGATATGCCGGGGTTAGACTCATCTTTAGTTGAACACAGATTAACATTAAAGGAAGGAGCTAGCCCGGTCAAACAAAAATTAAGGCGATTCCACCCACAAATGGCTTTAAAAATGAAGGAAGAGGTCGATAAATTGCACAAAGCCAAATTTATTAAAGTTGTCCTTTATCCACAATGGGTGGCCAACATAGTCCCGGTTATGAAGAAGGACGGGAAGGTCAGGATTTGCATTGACTTTCGCGATTTGAACCGGGCGTGTCCTAAAGACGATTTTCCATTGCCTCATATTGATGTACTCATCGATAACACTGCTGGCTATGAGACGTTATCATTTATGGACGGATTTTCAGGATATAATCAGATTAAGCTGGCAGAAGAGGATCAAGAGAAAACGTCATTCACTACACCTTGGGGAACATACTGTTATGTTGTCATGCCGTTTGGATTAAAGAATGCTGGAGCCACTTATCAGAGGGCCATGATGGCAATATTTCATGACATGATGCACATAGATCTGGAAGTGTATGTGGATGACTTATTAGTTAAATCGAAAACAAAGGCTGAGCACGCCAAAGTTTTGGCAAGGATATTAGAGAGATCGAGAGAATATCAGTTAAAGATGAACCCCAAGAAATGTGTATTCGGGGTATCTTCAGGAAAATTGCTTGGATTCATTGTCAGTAAACGGGGAATTGAGATCGATCCTAACAAGGCGAAGGCTATTAGAGAAATGCCCCCTCCCAAAAACTTGAAAGAGTTGAGAGGATTAATCGGGAGGTTGCAATTTATTCGCCGCTTTGTCTCCCAGCACTCACAAAGGTGTAAGCCGTTTTACGAGCTTACCAAGCCGGGAGTCAAATTCGATTGGGACGATAAGTGTCAGGAGGCATTCGATGGATTAAAGGACTACTTAGCAAGTCCTCCTGTTTTGAGACCACCATCTCCAGGAAAACCATTGATACTTTATATTTCAGTCCTGGATGATGCTGTGGGGGCTGTCCTAGCACAAGAAGATGAAGAAGGAAAAGAGAGGGCAACCTATTATCTCTCTAAACTTCTCAACTCCGCGGAACAGAGATATACAGCGATGGAGAAAACATGTGCAGCATTGGTTTGGGTTGTGTAGAAATTGAAACATTATTTTCTGGCCCATGAAGTCCATCTCATCGCTAGGATGAATCCGATCAAATTCCTTCTGGAGAAATCTGTTCTTACTGATAGGTTAGCACGATGGCAAAGCTTTCTATCTCAATTTGACATCATTTATATCCAACAGAAAGCGATCAAGGGCTATGCCATAGCAGAACATCTAGCTCATCATCCCCTTCCTAGATTTGATCCAGTGCGATCAGAGTTTCCGGATGAGGAACTGATGTCCGTAAATCAAATCAGAGATGATATGTGGACTCTGCATTTTGACGGAGCTCTGAATTCTCATGGAAAAGGGATCGGTATTGTTTTGTTATCACCTGAAGGTATCACCATTCCACAAGCCTTTCAGCTTGATTTTCCAGTTACAAACAATATAGCTGAATACGAGGCACTCCTTGCTGGTCTCGAGGCTGCTCATTTTCATGCTGCCACCAAACTCAGGATCGTAGGTGATAGCCAACTGATTCTTCGCCAAGTGCTGACCAAGTATCGAACTCTCGATCCCAAGCTCAAGCCTTACCAAGAGCTTACTTCTGCTTACTCAAAGCTTTTCACGAAATTGATCTTTGTCCATGTCCCTAGGAATCAAAACATCTTAGCTGACGCTCTAGCTTCACTTGCATCTTCTCTTGATTTTCCAATTAGCAAGCAATCTGAATCAATCATAGTTCATAGGCGTCTTTCACCCGCCGTGAAAGATCCTTCATTCCTTAGAACTAAGGAGAAATTGCTGAAGAAAGTCAGAGACGGAGATATCATTGAGAAAAGAGAAATCATGTTGATAGAGCTGTTAGAAGAGATGGATGATGAACAGAAGCCATGGTATTACGAAATTGCAAAATATTGTGAAGATCAATCATATCCTGAGGAAGCTACAACTGAGGAGAAGAGAGCTATCAGGAGAGTCGCTCAACGATACACCCTAGTTGGGGGAGCATTATATAAGAGAGGTTTTGATGGAGTTCTTCTAAGATGTCTAGACGAAGATGAGCTTTGGAAGGTTATGGAAGGAGCTCATAGTGGAGTTTGTGGTGGCCATGTCAATGGACAGATGTTAGCAAAGAAGATCCTTAGACAAGGATTTTATTGGCCAACCATGAAAGAAGACTGTGTAGGATATGTCCGTAGGTGTGCTAAGTGTCAACTTCACGCCGACAAAATTCATTCTCCTGCATCTTCACTCCATCATGTTTCTTCCCCATGGCCTTTCTCCATGTGGGCTTTCGACATCATTGGACCCCTTGGTAATCCAGATTCCGGCATCAAGCAAAAATCTTTCATTCTCACGGCAACGGAATACTTCACCAAGTGGGCAGAAGCTGAAGCGTACGTGGAGATCAAAGCATCAACCGTCTGCAAATTCATCATGAAGAACATCATCACTCGATTCGGAATTCCAAGCACCATCGTCACCGACAATGGACCGCAGTTCGTGTCACAAGAATTGAAGGACCTCTGTAGCAGGTATAAAATTGCATTGCATCATTCATCTCCTTATTATCCGCAAGGCAATGGCCAAGCAGAGGCAACTAATAAGACTTTGATAAAAATCATGAAGAAAACGTGCAAATCTAATAAATTCGCAGATTGGCCAGAAAAATTGGTTGAGGCTCTATGGGCCTATCGAACTTCAATCCGCACGCCTACTGGGCAAACTCCTTATTCCTTAACATTTGGAATGGAGGCGGTAGTTCCATATGAGATCCTTATACCATCATTAAGAGTACAATTGAATAAGGAATTTTCCATTGATGAACATCGTTCAGCACTCCTTGCTCAATTGGAACTTTTAGACGAGAAAAGATGGTCAGCTGCTAATCATGCAAAAGTTTATCAAAATAGACTAGCACGTTTTTATCAAAAGAAAGTCATTGAACGTAAGTTCAAAGTCGGTGAAATGGTTGTTAAAAGAATTTTTATAAAACCTGGTGGTCCGCGTTCTAAGCTCCAACCCAACTGGGAAGGACCTTATGTTGTATCTCACGCTTTTCCTGGTAATGCTTATCGTCTTATTAATGCAGAAGGAGAAGAGTTAAAACATCCCTGGAATGGTTTACATCTTAAGAAATACTACCCTTAGGTTAAAAAGTCGATCAGTATGGTACAAAGACCAGTGGAATCAGAAAATTTATAAACTCAAATTTCCTTATCAGTCTGAATAACTTAATTTTAAGCCCATTACTGCACACACTGACACGTTTGATTCGTGAGTAACAAGAGATGACAAGTCCTAAAGGATATCGAAAGCTTGACCGAAAGTGTAAAGTACAAATCATTCTTTTTTTAAACAAAAATTCTGTTTTAAACTCGGCCCATGATGTCGGAACGAGGCTTAGAATAGACTACCAAGAATACCCGTCGTCTTAGTAGGAGGCCGTCATAAAAAAAAGGGGGAGATCCTTCCCAAAGAATAGAAAAGAAAGAAAGAAAAGCAAAAGCAAGGCAAAAGCCAAATGTCAAATCAAAAGGCCATTACATTACAAACGTTACATCAAGGCCATGAAATGAAATAAAAGGGAACGCAAGGTCGATAAATACCCCGGAAAGAAAATGACCGAACCCCAACGGATATTAGGGTAGAAAAGGGACATCTTTTTAAGTCTCCGGAACCTTCTCATGGGCTTTCTAAACTTATTCATCTTTTCTTTCTAAAGAAATGTACTCCAAACTTAAGGAATGGCTTAGATCGACTAAGGGTCAAATCATCAAATGGGATCACGAATGGAAACACAAATTCAAACACGATGGGTTTAAGTTGAGTTGTTAAAGAACAATTTGGGAATTAAGTTAATAAATGAATATGATCTTTTGATCTAAGTACCATGCTGATCTTTTAGTCAAAAATTCAAAAAAAAAAAAAATACATATATCAAAATTCAAAAAAAAATACATATGTCAAAAACAAAAAAAAAATACATAAGTCGAAAATCTAAAAAAAATACATACATCAAAAAAAAAATACATATGTTTCAAAAAAAAAAAAAAAAAATACATATGTCAAAATTAAAAAAAAAACATATGTTTCAAAACCCCAAACGAAAATGAATATTTCAAAACAACAAAAATATTTCAGTTCGCATCTGCTTGTTGCATTTAGTGTGTTTCATCCCTTTTATTTTTAGCGAGCATCTGTCTGCTTGTATGTTGCATTTTGCTTAAGTTTGCTTATAGTTCATTACCTTTGTTAATAAAGGCTATGCCCCTTGACCCTTCTATCAAGGATAGGATCAAGTAGTCGGTTACTTAACCAGGCAAGGGGCTAAGCCTAAACAGATACTTAACATGTTTGTTCAAGCTGTATACAGGACACAAGGCATTGGTAAAGTTGGAATTCGAATAGAGAACAGCCAGAAACCTGTTTCTGTGAGTAAAAGGCGTCGAGGATAAGCGACGCTTTTCAACTTTAAAAGGCGTCTGCACGACACGACGCGTTTCATCTATTTATATGATTCCATGTTTAATATTTGTTTGGAATTGTTGATAATTTTTGATTGCAGAAAATTCAAGAAAGTGGAAAATGTCAAGAAGATCCCACTGCGGGAGTTAAGAAGTCCTGACCGTGGCTAAAAAGACGGTTATTTCTACCCCTGTATTATTTCATGTAATTATTGTGCATTCGCATTACTATATAATAAATATTTATTAGAGTATATCAAGGACCTTGTGTTTTTGATGAAACTGGAATTTGAGTTCCCCTACAACAAAAACAGTGATAATTCCAGAGGAATCTTAATTGCACGGATAGGCCGTTGGATTGTTAATTAGTGAGGACGATGGTTCCACTTTTGTGAAACGGTGCGTGGATAAACGAGCTTCGGCTTAGCACTGGATTACAAGAATTGGTATCTTGACTCATTAATGACAATTTAACAATATTATCCTTGATTAATTTATATTTTATTTGACTTTATATTTTTCTTTTAGCCCAGCATGCATCATGTAGGACTTTGAAATCATTGTGATAAGAATTAATTGCTGATTAAGTTTCAGACCATTAATCAAATAATTCAAACATGATATGAAATATTCCATTCTGAATTGAGTATCTTGATTATCTTTGAGGTTCGCTTGAAGATATCATTGGAATTCTATCCTTTCTTGGATTCTTTATCCAATATTCTTGTTTTCTTTTAAAGATCCATCATGGCTGCAGCACGACCACATTGGCTGGCAAACGCTCCCCATGATGAAACCTACAGTGTTTATGACCTGGGGTACTTCCCACTCCGAGGAAGTTGATCGACTTTATTTTATTTCCTTGTCTACCTCATCCAGACAGGATTGATTCCATTGATTTCATTAAGTTATCTTAATTGATGATCTTGAGAAAAATTCCAATCATGTGATGTTAAGAGCGTGTCTCATCACACCTTGGCATCACCTTTTCAGTACATTCCATTCTATTTCACTCCCTTGCAAAGACGATGCCAAGGTGAGGCAGCTGTAGACACGCTAATTTTGACGTCATTTTGAGTAAATTTCATATCATATAATAATGCCTCATAATGGTCTGATATTTAACCATTGATTAATTTTTATTGATCTTTTTGAGTGTCGGGTTAAACAGACATGTTTAAGTTAATCAATTAAATTGATTTTAGCTCAAATTTCAGTTATAATATGAAGAATCCTAAAAGGCGTCGACCCATGTGGACGCTATTTAGAGTTTATTCCTATTTTAGCGTTTAAATTTGAATTTTAATTAATTGATTTATTAGCTAAAAGGCGTCTGTAGAGATAGACGCGTTTTAGGTTTCCTAAGCTGTTTTAACTTCTCTTCCGGATGTTTATCCTTATCTTAATTAGGGTAAAAGACGTCTACACACGTGGACGCATTTTAGCTAATAAAGATAAAGATAAGTTTTCCCGGATATTTATCCTTATCTTAATTTAATCTGAAAGGCGTCATCCAAGGTGGACGCGTTTTCGATAATTACAGATAAAGATGAATTAATCAGTGATTATCTGACGATTAAAGTAGATAAATCATAGATTTTTCTATGTTAATCGCGAACGCAGAAAATGCCTATAAATACCTTGCATCTCAAGGAGTTAAAAAAAAAAAAAGAGAGAGAATTATTGAGCCACACGTTATAGCGATTTGAAGATTGGAGCAACCACGTCGGAACGCCGGAGCGCTGCCATTTCCAGAAGTCGGCATCCTTCTTCAAGATCTTCATCTCTTCAAAGCTTCAACCAACTGGACTGGGCATAAGTTTTTCATATCTGAATTTCATCATCATTCATTAGTTTCATTCTCTTATTCACTTTATGCAACACACACCACATCATCAACTTTCCAAAACCCATTTGTTCTAAAGGGGGTTTCAAAGTCATTTAAACAAGTGAGTTGCTGTTTAAACATGTTTATAATCATGGTTAGTTTTGATATTATTTCCATTTAGATTCTCATCAGTATTTCTTCTTTATTTTTCTGTTTCTCTATCTCTGCTGCATTCAACAACAACAACAAGAAATCAAAAAGAGGGAAATCAAGCACAAGCCAGGAGAACTTCTGGACGATCCTCAACATTCAACAGCAAGAACAAAAGAATAAAGTGGCTCTCTTTCTTTAGCCGGCTGAAGGAGGGGAACCAAGGATTCATTCTTCTGCGTTTAAACAGGTAGGCGATCAGTACTTCTTTTGAAGCTTTTTAGTTAAAAGTTTCTGGCGATCACTGCACCTTAGTTGCATTTTTTTTAATAGGCTAATTTACCCTAAACAACATAGTTTTTCACATTAATCACACGAGCAATTTTTCAGCACCTACACACCGCAGCCGAACCAACAAGGGTATAGGCAGCAGCAGAACCCCCATTATCAGCAACAATATCAGCGGCCCCAGCAGCCGAGTCAGAACTAGCAACAGTAACAGCCGCCGCAACGGCAACAACAGTACCAGCAGCCCCAACAGCAGCAATATCAGCAGCAGCAACAGCTACAGTATCAGCCGCGCGCACTGCCGGCGTACTATAATGTCCCTCCTCCTGGTGACTACAACCATCAGAGAAGACCTCCAGGCCTGAAGAGGGCAGAATACCCGGCCCTCCCAGAATCCTTGGCAGATATCTTCAGTGCTCTAATGGCAGCTAATGCCTTAGTTTTGCCAAGGGAAAAGGCCGTCTGGCCTCAAAATGCCGATACGTCCAGGTATTGCTACTTCCATAGGCAACCTGGGCATACCATTGACACCTGCTTCCAGTTCAGAGATTATATTCATGATCTTAATGAGCAGGGCGGCATAGACTGGGAGGAGATGAAAAAGTACATATAAGCTCTGAAGGCGAGAAGACCACAGCAGCAGCAGCAGCAAGCAAGACCACCAGCACAACCAGCAGCACCACCCAACATGGGCATAGTGCAGAATCCACTCCCGGAGCACCAGAACCAAAACCAAGTTGCTCCCATTTTGACGAACAGCCAGTCTGAGGCTGGTCGTGGGCAACAGTGGAGAATAGAGGACTCTTCCTCTCTTTGTTCAACGGGTCACGTTCCAAGTACCGTAGAGCGACCACCACGCCGCACCATCCACATACCTAGGCCGCAACCCATTACCATCACCCCTCTACCGACACCCACATATCATTCGCCCACACCCAATAACCCATTACCACTACCTGCCTTCCTCAAGCCCATTAAGCCCCGCACTCCTACGCGTCCATCATATAACCCCCCGCAAACCAATCACGCCAAAGTTTTGGCAAGGGTATTAGAGAGATCGAGAGAATATCAGTTAAAGATGAACCCCAAGAAATGTGTATTCGGGGTATCTTCAGGAAAATTGCTTGGATTTATTGTCAGTAAACGGGGAATTGAGATCGATCCTAACAAGGCGAAGGCTATTAGAGAAATGCCCCCTCCCAAAAACTTGAAAGAGTTGAGAGGATTAATCGGGAGGTTGCAATTTATTCGCCGCTTTGTCTCCCAGCACTCACAAAGGTGTAAACCGTTTTACGAGCTTACCAAGCCGGGAGTCAAATTCGATTGGGACGATAAGTGTCAGGAGGCATTCGATGGATTAAAGAACTACTTAGCAAGTCCTCCTGTTTTGAGACCACCATCTCCAGGAAAACCATTGATACTTTATATTTCAGTCCTGGATGATGCTGTGGGGGCTGTCCTAGCACAAGAAGATGAAGAAGGAAAAGAGAGGGCAGCCTACTATCTCTCTAAACTTCTCAACCCCGCGGAACAGAGATATACATCGATGGAGAAAACATGTGCAGCATTGGTTTGGGTTGTGCAGAAACTAAAGCATTATTTTTTGACCCATGAAGTCCATCTCATCGCTAGGATGAATCCGATCAAATTCCTTCTGGACAAATCTGTTCTTACTGATAGGTTAGCATGATGACAAAGCTTTCTATCTCAATTCGACATGATTTATATTCAGCAGAAAGCGATCAAGGGCTATGCCATAGCAGAACATCTCGCTCATCATCCCCTTCCTCGATTTGATCCAGTGCGATCAGAGTTTCCGGATGAGGAACTGATGTCTGTAAATCAAATCAGAGATGATATGTGGACTCTGCATTTTGACGAGGCTCTGAATTCTCATGGAAAAGGGATAGGTATTGTTCTATTATCACCTGAAGGTATCACCATTCCACAAGCCTTTCAGCTTGACTTTCCAGTCACTAACAATATAGCTGAATACGAGGCACTCCTTGCTGGTCTCGACGCTGCTCATTTCCATGGTGCCACCAAACTCAGGATTGTAGGTGATAGCCAACTGATTCTTCGCCAAGTGCTGACCAAGTACCGAACTCTCGATTCCAAGCTCAAGCCTTATCAGGAGCTTACTTCTGCTTACTCAAAGCTTTTCACAAAATTGATCTTTGTCCATGTCCCTAGGAATTAAAACATCTTAGCTGACGTTCTAGCTTCACTTGCATCTTCTCTTGATTTTCCAATCAGCAAACCATCTGAATCAATCATAGTTCATAGGCGTCTTTCACTCGCCGTGAAAGATCCTTCATTCCTTAAAACTAAGGAGAAGTTGCTGAAGAAAGTCAGAGACGGAGATATCATTGAAAAGAGAGAAATCATGTTAATGGAGCTGTTAGAAGAGATGGATGATGAACAGAAGCCATGGTATTATGAAATTGCAAAATATTGTGAAGATCAATCGTATCCTGAGGAAGCTACAACTGAGGAGAAGAGAGCTATCAGGAGAATTGCTCAACGATACACCCTAGTTGGAGGAGCATTGTATAAGAGAGGTTTTGATGGAGTTCTTTTGAGATGTCTAGATGAAGATGAGCTTTGGAAGGTTATGGAAGGAGCTCATAGTGGAGTTTGTGGTGGCCATGTCAATGGACAGATGCTAGCAAAGAAGATCCTTAGACAAGGATTTTACTGGCCAACCATGGAAGAAGACAGTGTAGGATATGTCCGTAGGTGTGCTAAGTGTCAACTTCACGCCGACAAAATTCATTCTCCTGCATCTTCACTTCATCCTGTTTCTTCCCCATGGCCTTTCTCCATGTGGGCTTTCGACATCATTGGAGCCCTTGGTAACCCAGATTCCGGCATCAAGCAAAAATCTTTCATTCTCACGGCAACGGAATACTTCACCAAGTGGGCAGAAGCTGAAGCGTACGTAGAGATCAAAGCATCAACCGTCTGCAAGTTCATCATAAAGAACATCATCACTCGATTTGGAATTCCAAGCACCATCGTCACCGACAATGGACCGCAGTTCGTGTCACAGGAACTGAAGGACCTCTGTAACAGGTATAAAATTGCATTGCATCATTCATCTCCTTATTATCCGCAAGGCAATGGCCAAGCAGAGGCAACAAATAAGACTTTGATAAAAATCATCAAAAAGACGTGCAAATTTAATAAGTTCGCAGATTGGCCAGAAAAATTGGTTTAGTCTTTATGGGCCTACCGAACTTCAATCCGCACACCCACTGGGCAAACTCCTTATTCCTTAACATTTGGAATGGAGGCGGTAGTTCCATACGAGATCCTCATACCGTCACTAAGAGTACAATTGAATAAGGAATTTTCCATTGATGAACATCGTTCAGCACTCCTTGCTCAATTGGAACTTTTAGACGAGAAAAGATGGTCAGCTGCTAATCATGCAAAAGTTTATCAAAATAGACTAGCACGTTTTTATCAAAAGAAAGTCATTGAACGTAAGTTCAAAGTCGGTGAAATGGTTGTCAAAAGGATTTTTGTAAAACCTGGTGGTCCGCGTTCTAAGCTCCAACCCAACTGGGAAGGACCTTATGTTGTATCGCACGCTTTTCCTGGTAATGCTTATCGTCTTGTTAATGCAGAAGGAGAAGAGTTAAATCATCCCTGGAATGGTTTACATTTTAAGAAATACTACCCTTAGGTTAAATAGTCGATCAGTATGGTACAAAGACCAGTGGAATCAGAAAATTTATAAACTCAAATTTCCTTATCAGTCTGGATAACTTAATTTCAAGCCCATCACTACACACACTGACGCGTTTGATTCGTGAGTAACAAGAGATGACAAGTCCTAAAGAATATCGGAAGCTTGACCGAAAGTGTAAAGTACAAATCATTCGTTTTAAAAGCAAAAAATTCTGTTTTATACTCGGCCCATGATGTCGGAACGAGGCTTAGAATAGACTACCGAGAATACCCGCTATCTTATTAGGAGGCCGTCATCAAAAAATGGGGGAGATCCGTCCTGAAGAAAAGAAAAGAAAAGAAAAAGCAAAAAGGGAAAAGCCAAATGTGAAATCAAAAGGCCATTACATTACAAGCGTTACATCAAGGCTATGAAATGAAATAAAAGGGAACGCAAGGTCGATAAATACCCCGGAAAGAAAATGACCGAACCCCAACGGATATTAGGGTAGGAAAGGAACATCTTTTTAAGTCTCCGGAACCTTCTCATGGACTTTCTAAACTTATTCATCTTTTCTTTCTAAAGAGATGTACTCCAAACTTAAGGAATGACTTAGATTGACTAGGGATCAAATCATCAAATGGGATCACGAATGGAAACACAAGTTCAAACACGATGGATTTTAAGTTAAGTTGTTAAAGAACAATTTGGGAATTAAGTGAATAAATGAATATGATCTTTTGATCTAAGTACCATGCTGATCTTTTAGTCAAAAAAATTCAAAAAAAATACATATGTCAAAAATCCAAAAAAAATACATATATCAAAAATCCAAAAAAGATACATATGTCAAAAATCCAAAAAAAATACATACATCAAAAATTCAAAAAAAATACATATGTCAAAAACCCAAAAAAATACATATGTCAAAATTAAAAAAAAAAGCATATATTTCAAAATCCCAAACAAAAATGAATATTTCAAAACAACAAAAATATTTCAATTAGCATATGCTTGTTGCATTTGGTGTGTTTCATTCCTTTTATTTTCAGTGAGCATCTGTCTGCTTGCATGTTGCATTTTGGCTTAAGTTCGATTATTCTCATTATCTTTGTTAATAAAGGCTATGCCCCTTGACCCTTCTATCAAGGATAGGATCAAGTAGTCGGTTACTTAACCAGGCAAGGGGCTAAGCCTAAACAGATACTTAACTGTTTATTCAAGTCATATACAGGACACAAGGCATGAAGAGTTTGAATCTGAATAGAGAACAACCAGAAACCTTTTTCTGTGAGTAAAAGGCGTCGAGGAGCACTGATGCGTTTCAACGTTAAATGGCGTCTGCGCGACACGACGCGTTTTAGCCTTTCTGTTATTTTTCGAAATTCTGTGGTTTTTGATGTTTAAATTGAATATTTGTTTGGAATTACTAATAATTTTGATTTCAGGAAATTCAAGAAAACCTGAGTAAAGCTGGAAAATGTCAAGAAGATCTCACTGTGGGAGTCAAGATGTAACGACCCGTCACCCTATAATCGGGGATCCGATTACTAAATGGGTACCGAATCATTAATTTGGAACCAAACCAGGATCTAATCAAGTCTGGGAGATAAATAATAAACTAAGCTAAACATTCACATCGCATTGAATTGAAATGAAAGTGCAGGAATTAAAAATTATTACAATGCGACTTGATACAGCAAATAATTACATACTCCACAGAAAGGAAATAATTAAACGTACAGGCCAGAAATAAAATAACAACTATGTCGGGGCATATCTCGGAATAACCGCTGACGGTGCTCAACCCACGACCGCACTCTCCTCGCTAGGTCTCACGGGAGTCCTCACCTGAAAACCGCAGGGGGTGAGTCTCAAAGACAAGACTCAGTAGGGATCCTTCGATCCCCACTGCCCACTCACACACCACAAGTGCAAAGCACAGCTAACGGTAAAGTGATAAGTACAGGAGGTACAATTCCTAATTCTTAACGTGAAATCACATGCAGTCGAAATATAATAAACATGCATAATCTAAACAAGCCGATTAGGGAACCCACAATTGTCGTCTCGATAGAACTTGCTAACTACACAACAACGGTGGGAAAAACCTCGACCCGCTGAGACCAAGCAGTAACCCCTTGGATAGCACACTAGCTACTCCGGCCCAACTGGCTCAGGTGGTTACTCCTTCCCTCAGCATGAGTGACTCTCCGAATGTACCACTCCGACACCGGTACTAGCTGACCCCGGGGTTCACCAGGTGACCCTATCTCACTAGGCGTCACCCCACCCACGCCCCCACCGGCGCTGTGCTCACGCCCCCACCAGCACAGGGTGATAAAGCGCTACAATGTCACTCCAGGTCCACAGTAACACAAAACACGAAAACCCGGCACAGTACGATCCGGTCACGTGAAAAGCCCGCGATCGCACGACACATAACGCAGTGTCATCCGGTCATGAAGGATCCATCATTATTGAGCGCACTAAAGCATGCATTAACTCACTATCTAGCAGTATGAACACGTTTTACTGGCATGAATTAGTGTTGTTCTGTCTTGAATCGCGTCGCCCAAGGCCGACGCCATTCAAGCTCCATGTACTAGTTTATGTAAAATACTGTCTTCAGAATCAGGCCTTAAAAGGCGTCGACACCAGTGGTCGCCTTTTGAAAGGCGTCGACATCCTCAGACGCCATTTAGCACAGAAATCCAGGAATTCCAGAAAACATTACCCAGGGGATTTCTGCCTTAAAAGGCGTCATGGCTACCCGACTCTATTCAAATCGCGTCGCCCACCCATGACGTTTTTTAGGCCCAGAATCCCCGAACCGGCAGACTCTCAGCAAGGCGATTCTTGCCTAAAAGGCGTCGCGATGGCCCGACACCCTTCAAAAAGGCGTCGCCCATGCACGACGTCTTTCAACCCCAGGAACCAGAGTCTGCATGAGCCCGAGGGCTCCCTTTCCAACCCCAACAACCCCAAAATCACCCAAAAACGAAGGAGAAAGAGGGGCAATCCAATCCACAGGAAATCACATTCATAGAAAACCCCCAAATCATCAAGAAGGACTCCTAAACATACTTGTTCTACTCCCCAAAACCAAAGATCCATAACATGCTCAAATGGGGAAAACATAGTTTAAACACAATACTATGGGAACCGTCACCCTACCGGATACTTGGACGCCTCCGAGCTTCAAGCCGTCCACCCGTCTCGCCCCACGCCGCCACCGGTACCGCCGTGGTCGTCCTTACTCCACCGTGACGTCGGCCGCCGTCCGGAGAGTAAAACGCTGCAGTGGAAGTGGAGGTGGTAGTGGTAGGAGCTAGGTAGAGGATGGAGTGGAGGGAAAGATGAAATGGTGGAAGGAAAAGAGGGAGGAGGAGGAATCGCCGCCGAGTTCGCCGGAAGGGAAGGTGAGAAAGAGAGAAGGAGGAAAAATGAGGGAAAGAAGGAGGGCTCGCGGGGTTAACCAGAGACTGGCTAAAACGCGTCGACATCTACGGACGTCTATCAGGTGACGTGACGGCTGCTCTGACAAGATTCTGAAACGCGTCGTTCGAGGCAGATGCCGTTCAGACGACTTGTTAGGGCCGTACTCTGACAATCCCAGAGTCGCAGTCTGAAAGGCGTCGATACACGTGGACGCCGTTCAGGCGACACGACAGGGCCGTACTCTCGCGGCCCAAAGCCAACCCACGTGGCACCCACGTGGCAGGACCTGAAACGCGTCTGCAACGGTGGACGCCGTTCAAAACGCGTCTCGATGTCCTGACGCGAATCGTCACAGAACCTCAGCCCTCACTAAGGTTAGAACTACTGGGTCCGACCCCGAAAATCAGATCCGAAAGTCTCGATCCTTACACAAGAAGTCCTGACCGTGGCTAAAAAGACGGTTATTTCTACCCTTGTATTATTCCATGTAATTATTTTGCATTCGCATTACTATATGATAAGTATTTATTAGAGTATATCAAGGACCTTGTAATTTTAATAAAATTGGAATTTGAGTTCCCCTACAACAAAAACAGTCATAATTCCAGAGGATTCTTAATCGCACGGATAGGCCGTTGGATTGTTAATTAGTGAGGACGATGGTTCCACTTTTGTGAAACGGTGCGTGGATAAACGAGCTTTGGCTTAGCACTGGATTACAAGAATTGATATCTTGACTCATTAATGACAGTTTAACAATATTATCCTTGATTAATTTATATTTTATTTGACTTTATATTTTTCTTTTAACCCAGCATGCATCATGTAGGACTTTGAAATCATTGTGATAAGGATTAATTATTGATTAAGTTTCAAACCATTAAATCAAACAATTTCAAAACATGATATGAAATATTCCATTCTGAATTGAGTATCTTGATTATCTTTGAGGTTCGCTTGAAGATATCCTTGGAATTCTATCCTTTCTTGGATTCTTTATCCAATATTTCTTGTTTTCTTTTAAGATCCATCATGGCTGCAGCACGTCCACATTGGCTGGCAAACGCTCCCCATGATGAAACCTACAGTGTCTACGACCTGTGGTACTTCCCACTCCGAGGAGGTTGATCGACTTTATTTTATTTCCTTGTTTACTTCATCTAGACAGGATTGATTCCATTGATCTCCTTGAGCTATCTTCATTGATAATTTTGAGAAAAATTCCAATCATGTGATGTTAAGAGCGTGTCTCATCACACCTAGGCATCACCTTTTCAGTACATTCCATTTCATTTCACTCTCTTGCAAAGACGATGCCAAGGTGAGGCAGCTGTAGACACGCTAATTTTGACATCATTTTGAGTAAATTTCATATCATATAATAATACCTCATAATGGTCTGATATTTAATCATTTATTAATCTTTTTAAGTGTCGGGTTTAACAGACATGTTTAAGTTAATCAATTGAATTGATTTTAGTTCAAATTTCAATTAAAATATGCAGAATTCTAAAGGACGTCGACCTATGTGGACGCCATTTAGAGTTTATTCTTATTTTAACGTTTAAATTTGAATTTTAATCAATTGATTAATTAGTTAAAAGACGTCTGTAAAGACCGACGCGTTTTAGGTTTCCTAGGTTATTTCTACTTCTCTTCCGGATGTTTATCTTTATCTTAATTAGTGTAAAAGACGTCTACACATGCAGACGCGTTTTAGCTAATAAAGATAAAGATAAGTTTTCCCGGATATTTATCCTTATCTTAATTAATCTGAAAGGCGTCAGCCATGGTGGACGCGTTTTAGATAATTACAGATAAAGATGAATTAATTAGTATTTATCTGTCGATTAAGATAGATAAATCCTAGATTTTTCTATGTTAATTGCGAACGCAGAAAAAGCCTATAAATACCTTACATCTTGAAGAGTAAAAAATGTTGAGCCCCATTGAAAAGAGAGAGAGTTGAAAGCCATTAAGGTTATTATAGCGAGTTGAAGATCGGTGCAACAACGTCGGAACGCCGGAGCGCTGCCATTTCCAGAAGTCGGCATCCTTTCAAGAATCTTCATCCTTTCAAGGCTTCAACCCATTGGGCATAAGTGTTTCATTTCTGCATTTTCATTTCATTTAATCTCTCATTCTTTAATATTTACTTCATGCAACACACCACTGCATCATCTTTCAAAACCTATTTGATTAAGGGGTTTCAAAAAAGCCATTTAAACAAGTAAGTTTGCTGTTCAATTGTATGCTTAAAATCATGATTAGTTTGGATATTGCTTCTACTTAAAGTTCTCATCATTGTTTCTTCGTTTTTTTTCTCTGTTTCTGCTGCACTCAACAACAACAAGAGAACAAAAGGGGAAATCAAGCACAAAGCCAGAAGGATTTCTGGACGATCCTCAACCTCAAACTCAACAGCAAGAACAAAAGAACAAAGAAATGACTCTCTTTCTTCAGCCGGCTGAAGGAGGGGAATCAAGGACTCGATATCTTCCGCGTTCAAACAGGTAGGCGATCAAAACTCCCTTTTGAAACTTTTAAGTCAAAAGTTTCTGGCGATCACTGCACTTAGTTGCTATTTTTAATAGGTTAGTTTACACTAAACAACATAGATTTTTCATGTTAATCACACGAGCATTTTATGCACCTACATGAGTGACATGGCGCCGGTTTGGGAGTGGCGGGGTGACGCCTAGAGAGAGGGTCACCTGGTGTACCCCGGGATATAGCTAGTACCGGTGTAGGAGTGGTACATTCGGAGTGTCATTCGTGTTGGGGTAAGCCGAACCACCTGGAGCCTGTCAGGCCGGAGTAGCCAGCGTGCTCTCCGAGGGATTGCTGTTTGGTCCCAACGGGTCGGTATTTCCCGCGTTTGGCCGTGTGGTTGGCGTATTTTGCCGAAATACTGGTTGTGGGCCCTGTGGTGGAATAGTTTCAAAATTGTGCTTGTTATGTTTCGAATGCATATGTTTTATATCGAAATATAGGAATTGTGTTTACTGTTTTACTTGCTTGAATCATCTATATTTGTGTTGCTGCACTTGTGGGTGCGTGAGTGGGCGGTGGGGATCGAAGGATCCCTACTGAGTTTTTTAATGAGACTCACCCCTGCGGTTTTCAGGTGAGGGCTCCAGGCAGGCGTAGCGAGGAGAGTGTTGCTTTGAGTCGCGTGCCAGTAGCCGCTGTTCCGGAGTATGCCCCGATGTAGTTGTTATTTTATTTTCTGGCCTGTATGCTTAATTATTTTCTTTCAGTTGGAGTATGTAATTATTTGCTGAGTCGAATCGCATTGTAATAATTTTTAATTCTTGCATTTCCTTTTTAATTCAATGCGATGTGAATGTTTAGCTTAGTTTATTATTTATTTTTCAGACTCATCAAGATCCTGATTTGACTCCAAATTAATGATTCGGTACCCATTTAGTAATCGGATCCTCGATTATAGGGTGGCGGGTCGTTACACTTTCTATTTGGTCGCGTCTCCTGTGCTATGCCTTGCCTTTGAGGCGATCAACCTTGGCCTAGAACACCCATGGATAAGGTCGACCAAGTACTGCAGGTACGAGCATTAGGCCACATGACGTATTTCCTTGGGGCGGCAGGGATCACCGCTGGTAGGTCTCAGCGGAAGGAGGGCATCGGCGGTTGAAGGAGGTGGGGGAGGGAGGGGTACCTCATTGCCTATAGCTTCCTTCTGTCTAGATGTCCTGCTTTGGTCATTTCTTGCCATGGCTTCCTAAATCGTTTTCTACAAACGGCACCAAAAGATGATGGGTCAAAATCTCGTCCACCACGATCAGGGGCCCTCCCCTCTAGTCAAAAGGGCATCGCTCAGCGTTCCCTGTAAAAGTGAACACAGTTAGAGGGCCCTAAGAAGTAGTCTAGGGGATCCCCCTCCAATGCCTAAGTTAGAGGACTAGAGATGCCGCGCGGAAGTCAAAGTAGTTTGGGCTCTAGAGAGTATATTTGTATCGGTTGAACCGGGGGTCCTTATATAGTGGAGTTGGGGAGTCCTAACAAGAGAAGAGAGATTCAGAGAGATCCCCCCAAGTCGATCCCGAGGCGGAGAGGGTTATCTTAAGAAAGTCGGATCCAAGGTGGATTTTTGGATTTGCGTTGATTTGGACAAGAATAGGGAGTACTCCTTATGGGGCATGACCCTTAATAGGGGTTTTCAACTTAGCCGGGGTCTCTCTTAAAAGGGCAAAGGTTCTCCGATGTAGGTTGAGTCTTACCTAAGGTATGGATTAGCTCAAGCGTCTTCTCAAGGGGTAGATTCAGATCTCCCCCCTTTGAAGTTGTCTTTATCTGGGTGAGGCCTATGAGCACTAGACTTTTTACGAGTTGAGGCCCAGGCCCAATGGTCTCGACTTGTCTCATTTGGCATGCAAACCACTCTAGGATGCCCCTTTGGTATCCTCGAGTAGATGACCGGCCCGACCCATGGGCTATCTGGGCCAGTCAAAATCTTCCTCCTTTTCTTCTCTTTCTCTCCTTCAAGGAAAAAGTTACATTACGTGCAACTAATAACTGATATGCATTACATGCTACCGAATTACAATTATCTGGTCATGTGCCCTAGCAAGGTTCTCTGAATTTTTTAATTTTTTTGAGTGTTTATTCACAAATCGAATGAGATTGCCGGTTAGCTCTGAGTTTGTTGTATATTTGTTTAACACAATTGTGTATGCCTCAATTTACGTGGGTAAAAAGGTTTTTCTTCTGAAAATATACCATGTAAGCTTAGGGCCAGTACAAATTTATTGATTATATCATCCCGATTTTTATTCGGATGCTCTAAAAAAATTAAAAATTCTAAAAAGAAAATAAAAAAATTAAAAAATTGCATTGACGATGCACCATGGGTTAGGGACAATTTTTCTTTTTTAAACTTTTGTCAAAAGTTTTTAATTTTTTTGAAGCGTCTCATTGAAAATCACATGATATCACCAGTAATTTGTTTTTTCTTTAAAGATTTTTTTTTAACATGCATTATTTTGCGTGTGAGAAAAAAAATATAAAAAAAAATATCACAAGGTTGAGGCCAACTCGAGCTTATTAACTGTACCATCTAATTTTTGATCGAATGTTCTAAAAAATTTAAATGTTTCAACAAGAAAACGGAAAAAAAAAACAGCCTGCACTTCGCTTATACACAATAGGACATTACACGGACGTATTCTCATGGGAGAATACAAAAGGAGGGAAAATAAGGTTTTACAGCTGAGGAAATGATAAAAGTGAAGTACAGATAAGTCAGACAAAAGAGTAGATACTTGCGTGACATTTGCTATCGGAGATTAAAATTTAAATCGTCCTCTCTGTCAGCGACCCCGGTTAACTTTTCGAAATAAAAAGTCTCCTGAGACTACATTTGGATTGGACTCCACAGGTATATAGTGAGAAAGAGTAACATTTGTTGCATCCTGGTGCCATGATGCTTCACCATCTATTTTTTATCGGAATATTTTAAAATCACAAAAACTCTTTAAAATTATGTTATAATTTTTAAACTTTTATAAATTAAAAAAATTATTACTTACTATTGCAATTTCATGGGACGCTGTCAACGCACGATGCAGCAGCAATGTAACCTAAATTATGTAATAAGTCGTCTTGACAAAATTGCCTCCCCCTCATGGTTACAAGAAGGCGTACGGACATCTGGCTTCGATTGATGTCAGCATTATCCTCGAAAGCCAGAGGCAGTGGAGTAAAGCCCGTGGCCCACGTCCATCTGTCCTCCTGTTGATGCCGTTTTCAGTTAAAATTACTGTTAACCGATCGGACGGCTCAGCCGCAGGACAACCAACGGTTGGATGTCCGCACTTTGCATCATGCATGGAGATCTTTATAAGTCGTTATCAGGGTCCACCGTAATGACGTGGAGACGAACGATTCAGATTTAAGCGACGTGACGCGCCCTGTACCCTCACAGCTACACGTTTGCTTGCTCGTAGCCTTCCCTTCCCAACCCCTCTTCTTCGATTCTTGTGGATGTCGCCAAGTTAAACGTTCCTTACTAGCTGCCAGTCATTTCTTCCAAGTTCGCATCTGTCTCTTCCCCTGCAGGGTCCCTCGCAACAGCAGCTGCAGAAGAGGCAAAGGAGAAGAAGAGGATGTTAATGGAGACCTGGAACCTTATCCTTCTCCCCCTTTCCCTCTGTCTCCCTCTCATACTCCTATGCCCTCTCCTCCGCCGTGCCAAGCGGCGGCCCGAGCTGCACCACGGCCTCCCCCCAGGCCCCCCGGTGTTTCCCCTCATTGGCAACCTCCTTTGGTTCCGCCACTCTTTCTCCGAGATCGAGAATACCCTCCGCTCCCTCCGCGCCAAGTACGGCCCCGTCGTCAGCCTCCAAATCGGCTCCCGCCGCGCCATCTTCGTCTCCGACCGCGCCCTCGCCCACAAGTTCCTCGTCCAGCAGGGCGCTGTCTTCGCCGACCGCCTTGGCACCCCGGTCATCGACCGCTTCTTCAACGCCGATCAGTGCACCGTGAGTAGCGCCCCTTACGGTCCACTCTGGCGCGTCCTCCGCCGCAACCTCACGGTGGAGATCCTCCACCCGTCGCGCGTCAAGCTGTACTCTCAGGCTCGGGAAAGGGTGCTGGGGATCCTTCTCGGCAGGCTCCGCCAGAAGGCAGAGGCTGGGGAGCCCGTGGTGGTGGTAGAGAGCTTCCAGTACGCCATGTTCTGCTTGCTTGTGTTCATGTGCTTCGGGAAGATGCTTGAAGAGAAGGCCGTCCGTGACATCGAGAAGGTGCAGCGCGACCTCCTTCTCTACTTCAACAAAATGAACGTGTTCGCCTTCTTCCCCAGGATCGGCAAATACCTCTTCTGGAACAGGTTGAGGACGATCCAGGTGATACGCCAAAGGCAGGATGACATATTTCTCCCGCTGATCAGGGCCCGCCAGGAGTTGAGGGATGAGGGGGGCAGGCACAGAGGGGAGAACAGCTTCCAATACTCGTACGTGGATTCGCTGCTCGACCTGGAGATCCCCGATAAGGAGGGCCAGAACAGGAGGCTCACCGACGGGGAGATGGTCGGCCTCTGCTCCGAGTTCCTCAACGGCGGCACAGACACGACCTCGACAGCGCTGCAGTGGATCATGGCCAACCTCGTGAAGAACCAGGGCGTGCAGGCGAAAGTTTTCGACGATATCGCTGCCGTTGCCGGAGACGGCGTGAGGGGCGTGAGGGAGGAGGACCTGGCGAAGCTTCCCTACGTCAGGGTAGTGGTCATGGAGGGCCTCCGGCGGCACCCCCCGGGGCACTTTGTGCTGCCGCATGCGGCGATGGAGGACATCGTGGTGGAAGGATACATGATACCCAAGGATGCCAGCATCAACTTCACGGTGGCCGAGTTCAATTGGGACTCGACCGTGTGGGAGGAGCCGATGGAGTTCCGGCCGGAGAGGTTCCTGGAGGGGGGCGAAGGGGAGGGTGTGGACATAACGGGGAGCAGGGAGATCAAGATGATGCCATTCGGAGCTGGAAGGAGGATATGCCCGGGTCTGAGCCTAGCCCTGCTACACCTGGAGTACTTCGTGGCCAACCTGGTGAGAGAGTTCGAATGGAAGGCCGTGGAAGGGGAGGAGGTCGACCTGACGGAGAAGCTTGAATTCACTGTCGTCATGAAGAGCCCGCTCAAGACCCGCATCTTCCCACGTTCGAGATAAGGGAACCTTTCCTTTCTCCACCGCTGGTCTCTCTTCCATCCTGTCCATAGTTATGTAATTCCTATTTATTTACGTACGAAGAAAGCAAGGCTTGCAGTGCAGTGATATGAATAATGGAGATAAATTCACCTCCGACTAAGGAGGAGAAAATTTCTGCGGTCTTAAATGCGTGAACGTCGCGCGTGCTTGGTGGACTCCAGTGGGTCAACATTTTCCATTCACTTCTTTGTAGAAACGGAGAATCGTTAAGTTGACTGATCCCATCCCGTGGTATCCTGCACCTGTGCACGTGGGACTGGATAAGTTTGTTCATCTTTTATAAGACGATCTTTATCTAATTTATGGGAATGAGAGGGGAGATTTTTCAGACAACCTTTCAAGTGCAACTTTTTCCATTATTCCCCCGTGAAAGTTGTTTTTGAAAAATTATGTCTCCCTTCTTGCACGTATCCAACTCCATCCCCAACCTGTAAGGATATCTATTCTCTTTGATTCCATTGTAATCACAATAATTGTATAAAGTTGTCCTTGCTATAAGACAAGCAAATAGTCCCAATCAGGTTCGATCAGATGACTACAGAAGAATATTTTTTTATTTTTTTCTTTCTAAATACCTAAAAGATAAAACAACCTTAATTAAAATTGTCACTGGGCGGAGCCGGCCAGTGGGCTTTAGGGCCGGACCGGTCATGGGTTAAATTTTGGGCCCTTCATTTCAGCCGGGTCTAACTGAAGGGCCAGTGGCTTTAATCGGGCCTAGCACACCAGCCTGCGGGGCCCTAAACCCATCTCCTCGCTCGCAGAGCTCATTCATGAGGACACCGGATCTGGGCTGGTTGTCATTGCCGGCTAGGGCCAGCACGCCGGAGGGCACGGGGCAGAAGTCCCTATGCCATCACACCTAAGATCTTCGAGAAGCTCTTGTTGTCCTTGCTGACGTACCTCCCAAAAGAACTTGTCCAAAGAGAGGGAAGCGTCCACAGGATCGTCCCTAGTCGGAATCTTGGGATTTTGAATATGCAGTCCAAAAATTAAGTCAACTATAATTTTCGGTCCTTTTACTAAAAAACATCACGTTAGGTCCACCATTTAAGATTCGTTTAACTTCAAATCTATTCCGTTCGCTTTTGCCGTTTAAGACTATTTTGAAAAAAAGAAACCCTAAAATACCCCCCAATCCCACTCGTGACGCCCATTTCTCCCCAACCTGTGACTCCCCTCTCCTCTCCTGTTACCCCCTTGCCCCCAATCTCCCCTCCCAACCCGGTGACGACGGCAGGGCCGGCGAGTGCGACGGCGACGTTAGGGCCGGTGGTTGCGACGACGACGTTAGGCGGGAGGAGTTGCTGCGGCGGCGGCGAGGAGGACCTGCCGGTCTGCGCAGCGGCGAGGCTGTGAAGGATGCGCGGCTGCGGCGGCGGCGAGGACCTGCCGGTCTGTGCGGCGGCGAGGCCGTCAAGGACCTGCTGGGAGGTGTGCCCTTGTCGGTCTATTGCAGCTTCCTCTTGACGTTAGGATTGGCAGTTGCGACGACGACGTTAGGCGGGAGGCGCAGTGGCGGCGGTGACGAGGAGGACCTGTTGGTCTGCGCGGCGGCGAGGCCGACAAGGACTTGGTTTCTTAAAGGGCAATTTTGTCATTTAAGAGTGCCCACATGAACGTCTGTTAACGAGAAGGGGGGGAATGGACCGGAAATTAAAAAATCTCAAGCAGGAGGGCCGGCTATAATGAAATGGGGGATGTGGACCGGGAATTAAACCGCACGTTCGTTTTTGGACTGCAGGTCAAATTCCCGCAGAATCTTTGGAACCGTCAGGACAGCGAGCGGCAGCCAAGGGGGTGCCGACGGATCCCAAGGGGGTAGCGGAAGAGGAGAAGGGAGAGTAGAAGCT
The DNA here is from genome assembly GCA_030544215.1 of Zantedeschia hybrid cultivar. Classification (NCBI taxonomy): domain Eukaryota; kingdom Viridiplantae; phylum Streptophyta; class Magnoliopsida; order Alismatales; family Araceae; genus Zantedeschia; species Zantedeschia hybrid cultivar. The sequence continues at coordinate 54,023,453 of JARZZO010000002.1, read as the reverse complement.
GGAGAGTGGGGTCTGGGTCTGCATACACTCGGTTGGCGGTGGTGGCAGCAGTAGCATCGGGGGTGGCACTGCATCGCCCGATCGGCTCTACAGGATCTTGAGCTGGGAGATGCGGATGATGACCGGTTGCCGTTGTGGATGCCCTCGATCCGTGGTGGTGGTGTGGGACAGCACTGGCGTTGCCCAGTCGGCGCTCTAGGATTTTGACTTGCGTGGCTTGGATGACGATGCGGTTGCCGCTGTAGATGGCCTAGAGTTAGCACTAGCACTGCCCAGTGACGTACGCAGAAATTTTGTCCACTGAGGTCACTCAGATATGAAGTCATAAACATGGTTGGGTCGGTGGGGTATTGGGTTGAGCCATATGGACTCTTGGATTAAACCTGTGGGGTTCTAGGCTGGCTCAGTGGGGTCCTAGACTATATTACATTGGACTAAGCCAGTGAACTTGACAAAATTTAATGGGGTCCCAAGACCCCACTAGGTTAATGTTGCATCCGCCACCGTCGGTGGTGTTGGGATCAATGAGCTGCCACTCCATCGGTGCTCTATGATCTTTTAACTGGCCGTTGCGGACAAGGACGGGGTTGCGAAGGTGCTGACGGGCCGAGCCGGGTTAAGGTTGGGTTGGGCCCAGCCCATAGATAGCCCTAACCTTAACAGAGCGAAGTCGTTAGTGCCATCTAATGTTTAATAGAATAATTAAAAAATAAAAATCATTTATTCTTTATTTTTTATTTTTTAAAATTATCTAAACTGAAGAATGATTCCATAAGGTTGTCTCCACCCTCTTGATTTTTTTTTTCAAAGTTGTTTATTTGTGCAACCATCCAATGAACTCCAATCAAAAGACCGTCCAATTGAACCTCCTTGAATATGCATGCTGCATCGATATAACTCATGATTGCCAGGAGATATGGTCCTCATGACACCCTGCAATCACAACAAAACACATTGATCAGTCATCATAAAACCAAACAAATCAAATTCATCAATTTTGTTGTAAGTCTGCCCTATTGTTTTGAAAGGCTCCGAGATCTCGGGACGCCTTTCAAAAGGCATCACTTGGTCTCGACGCCTTTTGAACTCCCTCACAAGCCGAGCCATCCCCCCCCCCCTTCCTTCCCTCTCGCTACATTTCTCACCGTTCCTTTCTTTTCTCCAATTTCAAGCAAACTACAAACACATCAAGGAAGAGGGAAGAGTGGTTTACTGTGTCACGAGCTTCCTCTTCAGCTGCCTTCCTCATCGCTATCACCCTCCTTTGGCACCATGGTGCCCACTTGCCCCCAATCTCCTACTTCCTCCATCTCAATAGCCTCCGTCGTCGCAACCTCCTCTCTAAGCTCTGTTGCCTCTATTCCTTCTTCTTCTACGTCCACGGGAAGAGGGGCATTGACTCACCTTCTCTTACCCATGCCATAGGAGCTTCGACCAACCTCCATTGCAAATGAGAATGGGGGGAAGATGAAGGAGAACAAGGGAGGATGCGGGGAATTCAAACTCATTCGATGGAGTTGTTCAACGGAGCTCGAGGAAGAAGAAAGAAGAAGGCCCGCGCTCGGTTTCACCTAATTCAGTGAAAGGCATCAAACTGAGGAAGATGTTATTTAGTTGTGCATAATTCGAGGCCGTTTGAATTTGAAGTGACAGCTTGATAGGAGTCTAGAAGCTACGACGCAATTCAAGGGAGTAGGTTTATAGAGAAATGTGCGAAAATGTCTGGAAAATGTAATTGTCATCCATAAACTGCGATGTGGTTCAGTAATGTTGGAGATTTATCTAAGTATTTGGGGAAATTGATTTTTCTCTAAGAGACATCACCTATTTAAGATGCAATTCAGGTCCGATTTCATAGAATAATAATAGTTGAAGATTTTAAGCTATTTTTCTTAGGAATTAATCTGAATATGCACAATATTGAGGAATTAATCAATTTTGAATGAAAGCGACAATTTTATTCAATGATTTTTTTTTGGATTATATCATGAATAAGCCTTAGGAGTCTTGAGCCTAAGCTTCCTAAGCTAAATCACATAATCTTTTCATAGCTCTTAATTCACCCCCTCAATCATAAAAATCCTTCATAGGATGCTTGTCTTACTTAGGGCAGCCATGCTTCAAACTTCTTCAACATCTTGGGCCGTTCCTAGGCATTGCTTCTTGATGGGAGGCAGGTGTGACAGCCTGGGGAACTAATAAAGGAGCAGACCGATAAGAGAGTGGCACTTGTCGGTGTTGTACAAGACCATCTTTGTGTTGGGTTCTCGGGTTTTTCTAGATCTCCCGCGCAGCGGAAATAAAAATAAAACGGAGATCCGATTCCCGTTTCGAAAAATACTAAAACTTCGATAATCGGATTATCGAATCTCACCGTGTGCGGATTCGAATCCGCAACCGTTCGGTTCTGTCGGTGCGACACCGCAAGCCGCACAAGTGCCCGGCCTCTGCCGGAGTCCACGCGATCCTCCTCGCGATGGATATCCTCACGTTCCTCGTTCTTCGCAGCCCACGAAACCTCTTCCGGTCGCCGCAACAATCGCCACAACGTGTAGACGATTTCCTGTCGAAAGGGAGTCGGAGAAGCGGCGGATCAGATCTGGATCTGTCTGGGACGCCAGAGAGAGAGAGAGAAACAGAGGAGGGGGCGGCTAGGGTTAGCAGCAGCTTGGCCTGCTTAACCCGTTCGCTACATTTGATACTAACCGAACGGTTTTTCATAAAAAACCCCTGGTTTGTATAAAACCCACTTATTTATCCATCGCCTTGAGAATCATTTGCGTGTGACCCTCTAGGCCCAATTACCAGTCCGGTTAATAACCCAATAAGCCTAGTAACTCCTTACTGGCTTTATTAATCAATTAATAACTCTTTATTAATTAATTAATCAATCAAATTGATGTCGCACATTGAATTTGACCGGGCCTCCGATCACATTGGGTGCCAAGCAATACCGCGTGAACCCAGAATGTATCGGGGTTAAGTAACCCACTCTTGGAACCTTTCCGCCGACAATTACCGCGTGGATATAATCCTTCATTCGTACAATGCTCTCGAGTCAACTCAGGGTATGGCGTGCTGTCAAACCCTAACCGGTCGACTCACTTTGTTTTGGTTGCCGCTGATAAATATCGGAAAACTCCTTTCCCGATATTATCGTCCACCCTGACCAGGGACTTCCGTGCATCCTTCCTAGAGCATTATCTCTCTAAGTACCGAGAGCGAATGATTCCTTATTGACACACAATTCCCTTCGACGGTATTCCACTATACCCAATCCTTGGCTGTTTAGAATCCCATGGTTAGAGATTCATAAACCAAGGTCAAAGCACCGAAGTCCACCGACAAGGTGTCCTTGGTGTCTCAAGTCCGAGGACCATCCACGCAACTGCGACAATAGAATGAAGCTGGTTGACAGTGAGGTATAATACCATCCATCGATTCAGTCGGATCAGTTTAGTAAACTCATTCTCCAATGAGCACCTACAGATTCGCCTTAGTGTCTCCACACAAGTGACTTATGAGATCAGTCACCCTCATCATATGAGTAGGAGTAATCAGTACTAGTCTAACTGGATATCCGATGTCCTTCTCGGATATCCTCCGACTAGGAACGATTAAGAATATGTGTGTTTAAGTGATCAGTCTCATTAGTATGATCTCATTATAATCTGATCACTATAGCACATATTCATGGACTTCATTATGAGACGATAATTAATACGATTTACAGACAATTAATATTATGCCATTATATTAATAAATGAACGAGATTTACATAGTCAGATTGACTTGTAGGCCACCTAAGACTAACACTTTGTCCACCAATTAGCCTTAGGTCTGCACTAGATGAATATCAAACTTGGAGATCCTTCCCAAGTAAAGCATGTGGCAGATGAGTAAAGCTATTTCGAGCCATCACATTGAAGTGGTTGTGCCATTGTTCTTAGGTCTTGAGCTTGGACACGTAGTTGATCATGTTGTCACTAAATCCTATGCTTGGAGCTTCTTTACAAAAGTTGAGCTTAAAATCGAGGTCGATCCAGCATGCTAAGAAGATCATGCATCCATGTGGAGGCTTGCTAGTGGATGCTATTATGAGTCCACTATAGAGTTAGGCTAGAACTGCCAGTCCTACTCCCTATCCTTGACAAATTCCACATATTGCACTTAGCTAATCTTCTTCTAGGATATTGTCTACATGCAGGAATAGGATTGCTCCACCCAAGCAGATAGCAAAGCTTCTCATGATTTCTTTCATGTCTTCATCTGATTTCTCTTTGATTAAGGCCTTTGTAGTCCACTCGGCTAGCTTTGCCAAATTGATTCTTTATGAGTAAGAACGTCCTTGATTGCTTTTGGATTTCACATGAATGATTCAATAATATCTTTGGAGGTAACTTTATTCAACATCAACATTGCTTTGTCTTTGTCACCTTTCTTGGTCTTTTTCAAATTGAGTAGTAGTTCTGCCTCTTCAAGTAATATTGTGGTCTCAAAAGTGAAAAATGAAGGTGTGAGTTTGAAGGTGCCACAATTCCACCAAAGCACTTGTTGCTACCCAATCTATCCTTATCTTGTCATAGTGCTCAGCATGAACCACAACCCTTATAGATGCCACTTTGAGATGATCTTCCTTGTGCCAATTAAGTTGTTCTCCATGAGTTTGGAACGCCACAACAATTTTCTAAACTACCTTAGGCTGGGAAAGAGAGAATATTGCTACAAAAAGAACAGAAATAAAAGAAATAAGAAGATAGTCCCACCATAGGGGAGTGTGGTAGGAGAAGAAGAAAAAAGAAGAAAATTGCATAAAAGAATGAGAATTGATCATAGGAGAGGTTGGGAATTATGAACTTACACTTTTGCCTTGGATTTTCATGCTCAAATGCCCATCAAGCTCTATGGTTTGGCCGCTTCTCCATCATTCACCTTCATATTCTTTGCGAAGCGAGCAGAACTTCCCTCCTCACTTTGATATTTCCCTTCCCTTGTGTTTCTTGAATTCTTCTTGGAGAAAAAGTAGTGGGAGGGTACTTATATAGAGCGGTGAGGTGGAGCCAAGTGTCCTTGTCCGAGTTTGAGGAGGAAAGGTCTAAACAAGGGAGGAAATTCACCTAGGAGGCAGATTTAAAGGCTCTATCTTGGGAAGTTGAAACATGTCCACTCGATTAGACACGCTTTAGAATACATGATACACACTCAGATGACACTACTCAAAGGAAATATTTAAATATTCATTACTTGTTATAATTTTGCTATTTTGCTGATGATATTTTAGTTCAGATTGAAGAAAAATTGAGAATGGGTTATTTTATCCCACTGTAGAGACCATAAGTGTTTTCAAGTCTGTCATGTAATCGTCCCATGGTGTTACATCTTTTTCCCACTAGTGCATCATCATCATGCACTATGTTATGTCCCACCATGTGACCATGATCTCTCTGTTGCACCATATGTCTTAGTCCCATAACGGTAGATGTTTTAAGTCCCACTTATGCTCTTGTATTCTCTTCATGTAATTTTCTTTGGATTTTACTTTATGGTAAATAGCTTATTAGATTATCAAGGACCTTGTGCCTTTATGAATATGAATTTGTGTTCTCATTTAAGAAAAATAATAATAATTTCAGAAGAGTCCTCGCATGGATGGGATGTTGAGTTGTTATGTAAGTTGGTGCACAGACAAATGGGCTTCGACTTAGTATCAATTTGTAGAATAGTATCTTAACTCATTCTTCATAGCTTAACAATATAATCTTTGATTATTTTATATTTTTTTAATTTTATTGTTCTGTTTAGTCCAACATGCATTCATGTAGGATTTGAATTCATTGTGTGGAAATAAAAAATTTGCTTTATTCTGAAGACCATTCGGTCCCATTAAGTCCCACTATAATGAAAGATTTTCTATTCTGAATTAAGTACTCAGTTCTCTTTGCAGTTGTCTGAAGTTGTTCTTTGAATTAATATTGTTTGGATTTGATCCTGTCGTTAGACATTCATCTTTATTTCTTTAGATCGGCTTTAGTTGTAGCACATCGACATTGGTTGGTAACCGTTCTCTAGCGATGAAACCTATAGGGTTTGTGACCTAGGCTATTTTCCTACGTGAAAGTTGATGTGTTTCTCTTTCACTGGTGCCTAAGTGCATATTTCCTTCTTATTCTTTCTTCCATCCAACATTATCAATCTTTGATGACATGATATTTCTGAATTGCTTCACAAAACTTTAAAAAGATCCCTATCATGTGGTGTTGAGTGCGTGTCTCATCACACTTTGCCATCTACTTTTTCATTCATTTTATTACATTCCATTTATTGTCATTTCATTTCTTCCATTCCATTCATTTGCAAAGAAGATGCCAAGACGGGACAACAGTAGACAAACTATTTCAAACATCACATTCGATACTTTTCTTATGATATTATAATGCCCTAAAATGATCTTTTGAATTAAGTCAATTGGCTGAGTTTTTTTCATTTTTCTTGAAATTCTTCTAAATCTGTAATAGTCATCGAGCAACCTGGACGTGCTTCATCTTCCTCTTCCTAATCGATTACATTTTCTAATTTTAATCGATAATCTATTTGTGTGATTCGCATCTTACATTCAACGCACCATTTAGCTTTCCTTTATGTGTTTCGATATTTTCTTCCGATTTTCTTCTTAATTATCTCTTCTTATTCATGTTCCGGTGGTTGGAAGCCATTTAGAGAGGCGTCCGGTTGAGCTGGTGCGATTCAATTTCTTAGTCCAGAAGGTCCAATCCGAGCCCAAACTTGCTATTTCCTTATTTTTGGCTTTCTTGTGCATGAAGGAGGGAATCTCTTGTTTCTAAATAATATTTGGCAACTTTCCATGCCCTCCTTCCATCTATTGGTGGTTTGATGTCCAAGTTTTTAATCGTTGGACATATTGTTGCAAAAATAACCTCCTCTATTTATATGGCACCCATCTAAGCTTCAAAAGAGGTTGGAACATAAGTGAATTGGGGTTCACCATTGAAAGATCTCTCCCTCCCCTCTTGAGCACCAATTCCAAGGCTTTGAACCACCCTTTCAAGCTTCATAGAATCCATCAATGACTTCATCAATATGAAGATCCATCCACGCTCTTCGTGATCTTGAAGATAGGTCGACAATAACATCATCTCTCTTTCTTTTTCTTCTTCTTTTGATTTCTAGTTTAATCTTTGCTTAGTTTGCATACATGGCATCATCATTTTCTCTTCACGTAGAGAATTTTTAGTACAACTCTTGCACATCAATTTCACTACATGCATCAATTTTTCCTCTTGCATATAGGGGTTTAAAAACACACAAACAAGGTGTGTTTTAGTTTAATTTGTATGTTCGAATCATCTTTGAGTGGACACTACACTTTAATATTATTCTAATTGAGTTTTCTTCACCTCTTTTGCACGGTAAAAATCAAAAGGAGGCTCTCTTTGTTCGATCGGCCATAAGAAGAGAAGATTGAATCCATAATATTCCCATCAATCCAAGGTTAGTACTCAATGCAATCACTCTTATTTTCTTTCGATTGAGGTCCTCGCATCTCTGGTGATCACATCTCTGCATGCATAAAATGTCTTCTGTTAATTTTTAATAGTTCAATTTCACAATGTTGGGTTCTTGTGTTTCTCCGGATCGCCCACGCAGTGGAATAAATAAAATAAATGCAGCGATCCGTTCCCGTTTTGAATATTCTAAAATCGGATTATCAGATAATCGGGTATTACCTTGCGCGGATTCGACTCTGCGATCGATTGGTTCTGTTGGTGTGACACCGCTAGCCGTGCAAATGCCCAGTCTCTAGCGAAGTCCACGCGATCCTCCTCGCGGTGGATATCCTCACGTTCCTCGCTCGTCGCAACCCACGAACTCTTCGCCGTTCACCGCAACGAACGCCGTAACGCGCGGTCGATTTCCCGTCGAATGGAAGTCGGAGAAGCGACGGAGCAAACACGGAGATTAGAACCGGCCTGGGGCGCCAGAGAGAGAGAGAGGAAGAGAGGAGGGGCAGCTAGGGTTGAGCAGCAGCCTGGCCTGCTCAGCTCGTTCACTACATTTTATATTAACCGTGTGGTTTTTCATAAAAACCCTCGATTTATATAAAACTCACTTTTTAATCCATCACCTTGAGAATCATTTGCGTGTGACCCTCTAAGTCCAATAACCAGTCCAATTAATGGCCCAATATGCCCGGTAACTGCTCACTGGCCTGATTAATCAATTAATAACTCATATTAATTAATTAATCAATCGAATTAATGTCGCACATCAAATTCGATCGGGACTCCGATCATGTTGGGTGCTAAGCAACATCGCGTGAACCCGAAAGGTATCGGGGTTAAGTAACCCACTCTTGAAATTTTTTCGCCGACAATTACCACGTGGATATAATCCTTCATTCGTACAATGCTCTAGAGTCAACTCAGGGTATGGTATATGTCAAACCCTAACCGGTCGACTCACTTGGATTGGATGTTGCCGTATAATATCCGAAAACTCCTTTCCCGATATTATCGTCCGCCATGGCCTGGGACTTTCGCACATCCTTCCTAGAGCATTCTCTTTCTAAGTACCGAGAGCGAATGATTCCTTATTGACATTCAATTTCCTTCGACAGTATTCCACTGTACCCGATCCTTGGCTATTTAGAATCCCGTGGTTAGCGATTCATAAACCAAGGTCAAATCACAAAAGTCCACTGACAAGGTGTCTTTGGTGTCTCAGGTCCGAGGACCATCCATGCAACTGCGACAATTGAATCAAGCTGGTTGATAGTGAGATACAATACCATCCAGTGATTCAGTCGGGTCAGTTCAGTGAACTCATTATCTAATGAGTACCTACAGATTCACCTTAGTGTCTCCATACAAGTGACTATGAGATCAGTCATCCTCATCTTATGAGCAGAAGTAATTTGTACTTGTCTAACCATATATCCAATGTCCTTCTTGGATATCCTCTGACTAGGAACTATTAAGAATATGTGTGTCTAAGTGATCAGTCTCACTAGTATGATCTCATCATAATCTGATCACTATCGCACATATTCACGGACTTTATTATGAGACGATAATAATGCAAATTTACACAATGAATTAATGTCATTATATTAATACATGAACGAGATTTACATAGTCAGATTGGCTTGTAGGCCACCTAAGACTAACACACAATCCACAAAAGGTAGTTGATTGACAGCTTAGAGCAGCAAATGAGTTATGCAGGTAAGAGAAGGAAATACTTGGCTTTTGAAATTGACAATTATGTGTTCTTGAAGGTTTCGCCTTCTAAGAGAGTTATCAGATTTGTGCAGCATAACAAGTTAAACCTGAGATTCATTGGACCCATTGAGATCCTGAAGAGAATTGGAGAAGTGCCTTACACATTGTCTATGTCACCTCTTTGGATGGTGTGTATAATGCATTTCATACTTCTGTGCTAAAGAAGTATATGCCCAATCCATACCATGTGCTTGATCATGTTCCATTGCAGATTCAACTGAATTTAAGCTATGTAAGCAACCTAATCAAATATTGGATTCCAAGGTGAAGGATTTGATAAACAAGATGATCCCTTTGATCAAGGTTCTGTGGAGAAATTATTCTTCCGAAGAGGCTATACATGGGAACTGGAGTCAGAGATGAAGAGGAAGTACCTCGGTTTGTTTAGTAGGTGAGTTATTTCTATAATTCGAGGACAAATTTTCTTTAAGGGGGAGAGAGTGTAATGTGTGGCCCATTAGGAGCCCACTAGTGTAGGTGCTGAAAATTGCTCGTGTGATTTATGTGAAAAACTATGTTGTTTAGGGTAAATTAACCTATTTAAAAAAATGCAACTAAGGTGCAGTGATCGCCAGAAACTTTTAACTAAAAAGCTTCAAAAGAGTTTGATCGCCTACCTGTTTAAACGCGGAAGAATGAATCCTTGGTTCCCCTCCTTCAGCCGGCTGAAGAAAGAGAGCCTCTTCTTGTTCTTTTGTTCTTGCTGTTGAATGTTGAGGATCGTTCAGAAGTTCTCCTGGCTTCGTGCTTGATTTCCCTTTTTTTATCTTGTTGTTCAGTTGTTGGACGCAGCAGAGACAGAGAAACAGAAAAATAAAGAAGAAATAGTGATGAGAATCTAAGTGGAAATATCAAAGTTAACCATGATTATAAACATGTTTAAAACAGCAACTCACTTGTTTAGATGGCTTTGAAACCCCTTTAGAACAGATGGGTTTTGGAAAATTAATGATGTGGTGTGTGATGCATGCAGTGAGTATGAGAGAATGAAACTAATAAATGAAAATGAAATTCAAATATGAAAAACTTATGCCCAGTCCAGTTGGTTGAAGCTTTGAAGAGATGAAGATCTTGAAGAAGGATGCCGACTTCTGGAAATGGCAGCGCTCCGGCGTGGTTGCTCCGATCTTCAAATCGCTATAACGCTGAGGCTCAAATAATTCTCTCTCTCTTTTTCTTTTTTTTAACTCCTGAGATGCAAGGTATTTATAGGCATTTTTCTGCGTTCGCGATTAACATAGAAAAATCTAGGATTTATCTACTTTAATCGACAGATAATTACTGATTAATTCATCTTTATCTGTAATTATCTAAAACGCGTCCACCTTGGATGACGCCTTTCAGATTAATTAAGATAAGGATAAATATCCGGGAAAACTTATCTTTATCTTTATTAGCTAAAACGCGTCCACGTGTGTAGACGTCTTTTACACTAATTAAGATAAGGATAAACATCCGGAAGAGAAGTTAAAACAGCTTAGGAAACCTAAAACGCGTCGACCGTCACAGACGCCTTTTAGCTAATAAATCAATTAATTAAAATTCAAATTTAAACGTTAAAATAGGAATAAACTCTAAATCGCGTCCACACAGGCTGACGCCTTTTAGGATTTTTCATATTTTAACTGAAATTTGAGTTAAAATCAATTCAATTGATTAACTTAAACATGTCTGTTCGACCCGACACTCAAAAAGATCAATAAAAATTAATTAGTGATTAATTATCAGACCATTATGAGGCATTATTATATGATATGAAATTTACTCAAAATGACGTCAAAATTAGCGTGTCTACAGCTGCCTCACCTTGGCATCGTCTTTGCAAGGGAGTGAAATGGAATGGAATGTACTGAAAATGTGATGCCAAGGTGTGATGAGACACGCTTTTAACATCACATGATTGGAATTTTTCTCAAAATTATCAATGAAGATAACTTAATGAAATCAATGGAATTAATCATGTCTGGATGAGGTAGACAAGGAAATAAAATAAGGTCGATCAACCTCCTCAGAGTGGGAAGTACCCCAGGTCATAGACACTGTAGGTTTCATCATGGGGAGCGTTTGCCAGCCAATGTGGACGTGCTGCAGCCATGATGGATCTTAAAAGAAAACAATAAATATTGGATAAAGAATCCAATCAAGGATAGAATTCCAATGACATCTTCAAGCGAACCTCAAAGACAATCAAGATACTCAATTCAGAATGGAATATTTCATATCATGTTTTGAGTTATTTGATTAATGGTCTGAAACTTAATCAGTAATTAATCCTTATCACAATGATTTCAAAGTCCTACATGATGCATGCTGGGCTAAAAGAAAAAATATAAAGTTAAATAAAATATAAATTAATCAAGGATAATATTGTTAAATTGTCATTAATGAGTCAAGATACCAATTCTTGTAATCCAGTGCTAAGCCGAAGCTCGTTTATCCACGCACCGTTTCACAAAAGCGGAACCATCGTCCCCACTAATTAACAATCCAACGGCCTATCCGTGCGATTAAGAATCCTCTGGAATTATCACTGTTTTTGTTGTAGGGGAACTCAAATTCCAGTTTCATAAAAAACACAAGGTCCTTGATATGCTCTAATAAATACTTATCATATAATAATGCGAATGCAAAATAATTACATGAAATAATACAAGGGTAGAAATAACCGTCTTTTTAGCCACGGTCAGGACTTCTTAACTCCCACAGTGGGACTCTCTTGACATTTTCCACTTTCTTGAATTTTCTGCAATAAAAAATTGTCAACAATTCCAAACAAATATTCAATTTAAACATGAAAACATAGAATTTCGGGTAAATCATATAAAGAGCTGAAACGCGTCGTGTCGCGCAGACGCCATTCAACGTTGAAACGTGTCAGTGCTCCTCGACGCCTTTTTCTCACAGAAACAGGTTCTTCTATTCGAATTCTCACTCTCTTCATGTCTTGTGTCCTATATATGACTGAACAAACAAGTTAAGCATCTGTTCAGGCTTAGCCCCTTGCCTGACCAAATAAATGGTCAATCAATCTTTTCTTCAATAAATGGTCAAGGGGCATGGCCTTTATTAACAAAGGTAATGAGAATAATCAAACTTAAGTAAAATGCAACATACAAGCAGACGGATGCTCGCTGAAAATAAAAGGAATGAAACACACTAAATGCAACAAGCAGATGCTAATTGAAATATTTTTGTTGTTTTGAAAATATTCATTTTTGTTTGTGGTTTTGAAATATATGCTTTTTTTTTGAATTTTGACATATGTATTTTTTTTGAATTTTTGACATATGTATTTTTTTTTTGACTTTGACTTATGTATTTTTTTTTTGCTTTTTGACATATGTATTTTTTCTTGATTTTGTTGATTTTTGAAAACATGTATATTTTTTTGGATTTTCGAAACATATGTATTTTTTTTTCGATTTTTTGACATATGTATTTTTTTTTTTTTTTTTTTTTTTGACTAAAAGATCAGTATGATACTTAGATCAAAAGATCATATTCATTTATTAACTTAATTCCCAAATTGTTCTTTAACAACTCAACTTAAACCCATCGTGTTTGAACTTGTGTTTCCATTCGTGATCCTATTTGATGATTTGACCCTTAGTCAATCTAAACCATTCCTTAAGTTTGAAGTACATCTCTTTAGAAAGAAAAGATGAATGAATTTAGAAAGCCCATGAGAAGGTTCCGGAGACTTAAAAAGATGTCCTTTTCCTACCCTAATATCCGTTGGGGTTCGGTCATTTCTTTCCGGGGTATTTATCGACCTTGCGTTCCCTTTCATTTCATTTCATGGCCTTTGTAACGTTTGTAGTGTAATGGCCTTTTGATTTGACATTTGGCTTGTGCCTTGCTTTTTCTTTTCTTTCTTTTCTTTTGTTCGGGACGGATCTCCCCTTTTTTTTTATGACGGCCTCCTACTAAGATGGCGGGTATTCTTGGTAGTCTATTCTAAGCCTCGTTCCGACATCATGGGCCGAGTTTAAAACAGAATTTTGCTTTAAAAATGAATGATTTGTACTTTACACTTTCGGTCAAGCTTTCGATATTCTTTAGGACTTGTCATCTCTTGTTACTCACGAATCAAACGTGTCAGTGTGTGCAGTAATGGGCTTGAAGTTAAGTTATCCAGACTGATAAGGAAATTTGAGTTTATAAATTTTCTGATTCCACTGGTCTTTGTACCATACTGATCGACTCTTTAACTTAAGGGTAGTATTTCTTAAGATGTAAACCATTCCATGGATGTTTTAGCTCTTCTCCTTCTGCATTAACAAGACGATAAGCATTACCAGGAAAAGCGTGCGATACAACATAAGGTCCTTCCCAGTTGGGTTGGAGCTTAGAACGCGGACCACCAGGTTTTATAAAAATTCTTTTGACAACCATTTCACCAACTTTGAACTTACGTTCAATGACTTTATTTTGATAAAAACGTGCTAGTCTGTTTTGATAAACTTTTGCATGATTAGCAGCTGACCATCTTTTCTCGTCTAAAAGTTCCAATTGAGCAAGGAGTGCTGAACGATGTTCATCAATGGAAAATTCCTTATTCAATTGTACTCTTAATGACGGTATGAGGATCTCATATGGAACTACCGCCTCCATTCCAAATGTTAAGGAATAAGGAGTTTGCCCAGTAGGCGTGCGGATTGAAGTTCGGTAGGCCCATAGAGCCTCAACCAATTTTTCTGGCCAATCTACGAACTTGTTAGATTTACACGTCTTTTTGATGATTTTTATCAAAGTCTTATTAGTTGCCTCTGCTTGGCCATTGCCTTGCGGATAATAAGGAGATGAATGATGCAATGCAATTTTATACCTGTTACAGAGGTCCTTCAATTCCTGTGACACGAACTGCGGTCCGTTGTCGGTGACGATGGTGCTTGGAATTCCAAATCGGGTGATGATGTTCTTCATGATGAATTTGCAGACGGTTGATGCTTTGATCTCCACGTACGCTTCAGCTTCTGCCCACTTGGTGAAGTATTCCGTTGCCGTGAGAATGAAAGATTTTTGCTTGATGCCGGAATCTGGGTTACCAAGAGGTCCAATAATGTCGAAAGCCCACATGGAGAAAGGCCATGGGGAGGAAACAGGATGGAGTGAAGATGCAGGAGAATGAATTTTGTCGGCATGAAGTTGACACTTAGCACACCTACGGACATATCCTACGCAGTCTTCTTCCATGGTTGGCCAATAAAATCCTTGTCTAAGGATCTTCTTTGCTAGCATCTGTCCATTGACATGACCACCACAAACTCCACTATGAGCTCCTTCCATAACCTTCCAAAGCTCATCTTCGTTTAGACATCTCAGAAGAACTCCATCAAAACCTCTCTTGTACAGTGATCCCCCAACTAGGGTGTATCTTTGAGAAACTCTCCTGATAGCTCTCTTCTCCTCAGTTGTAGCTTCCTCAGGATACGATTGATCTTCACAATATTTTGCAATTTCATAATACCATGGCTTCTGTTCATCATCCATCTCTTCTAACAGCTCCATTAACATGATTTCTCTTTTCTCAATGATATCTCCGTCTCTGACTTTCTTTAGCAACTTCTCCTTAGTTCTAAGGAATGAAGGATCTTTCACGGCAGGTGAAAGACGCCTATGAACTATGATTGATTCGGATTGTTTGCTGATTGGAAAATCAAGAGATGATGCAAGTGAAGCTAGAGCGTCAGCTAAGATGTTTTGATTCCTAGGGACATGGACAAAGATCAATTTCGTGAAAAGCTTTGAGTAAGCAGAAGTAAGTTCTTGAGAAGGCTTGAGTTTAGGATCGAGAGTTCGATACTTGGTCAGCACTTGGCGAAGAATCAGTTGGCTATCACCTACGATCTTGAGTTTGGTAGCACCATGGAAATGAGCAGCCTCGAGGCCAGCAAGAAGTGCCTCGTATTCAGCTATATTGTTTGTAACTGGAAAATCAAGCTGAAAGGCTTGTGGAATGGTGATACCTTCAGGTGATAACAGAACAATACCGATCCCTTTTCCATGAGAATTCAGAGCTCCGTCAAAATGCAGAGTCCACATATCATCTCTGATTTGATTTACGGACATCAGTTCCTCATCCGGAAACTCTGATCGCACTGGATCAAATCTAGGAAGGGGATGATGAGCGAGATGTTCTGCTATGGCATAGCCCTTGATCGCTTTCTGCTGAATATACATGATGTCAAATTGAGATAGAAAGCTTTGCCATCGCGCTAACCTATCAGTAAGAACAGATTTCTCCAAGAGGAATTTGATCGGATTCATCCTAGCGATGAGATGAACTTCTTGGGCTAGAAAATAATGTTTTAATTTCTGCACAACCCAGACCAATGCTGCACATGTTTTCTCCATCGCTGTATATCTCTGTTCAGCGGGGTTGAGAAGTTTAGAGAGATAGTAGGCTGCCCTCTCTTTTCCTTCTTCATCTTCTTGTGCTAAGACAGCCCCCACTGCATCATCCAGGACTGAAATGTAAAGTATCAATGGTTTGCCTGGAGATGGTGGTCTCAAAACAGGCGGACTTGCTAAATAATTCTTCAATCCATCGAACGCCTCCTGACACTTATCGTCCCAATCGAATTTGACTCCCGGCTTGGTAAGCTCGTAAAACGGCTTACACCTTTGTGAATGCTGAGAGACAAAACGGCGAATAAATTGCAACCTTCCGATTAATCCTCTCAACTCTTTCAAGTTTTTAGGAGGTGGCATTTCTCTAATAGCCTTCGCCTTATTAGGATCGATCTCAATTCCCCGTTTACTGACAATAAATCCAAGCAATTTTCCTGAAGATACCCCGAATACACATTTCTTGGGGTTCATCTTTAACTGATATTCTCTCGATCTTTCTAACACCCTTGCCAAAACTTTGGCGTGCTCAACCTTTGTTTTCGATTTAACCAATAAGTCATCCACATACACTTCCAGATCTATGTGCATCATGTCATGAAATATTGCCATCATAGTCCTCTGATAAGTGGCTCCAGCATTCTTTAATCCAAATGGCATGACAACATAACAGTATGTTCCCCAAGGTGTAGTGAATGACGTTTTCTCTTGATCCTCTTCTGCCAGCTTAATCTGATTATATCCTGAAAATCCATCCATAAATGATAATGTCTCATAGCCAGCGGTGTTATCGATGAGTACATCAATATGAGGCAATGGAAAATCATCTTTAGGACACGCCCGGTTCAAATCGCGGAAGTCAATGCAAATCCTGACCTTTCCGTCTTTCTTCATAACCGGGACTATATTGGCCACCCATTGTGGATAGAGGACAACTCTAATAAATTTGGCTTTATGCAATTTGTCGACTTCTTCCTTCATCTTTAGAGCCATTTGTGGGTGGAATCGCCTCAATTTCTGTTTGACAGGGCTAGCTCCTTCCTTTAATGTCAATCTGTGTTCAACCAAAGTTGAGTCTAACCCCGGCATATCCTCATAACTCCAGGCGAAAGTGTCCTTATAGTCCTTGAGCACTTGTATCATTGCGTTCTCATCCTCTGAAGAAAGACTTTTACTGACGAGGACAACCTTAGGTTCGTCTTCAGTCCCTAAATTAATTTCTTTGGTAGGCTCTTCTACGGCAGCTGAGGGTTCATCAAATCTCTTTACTCCACTGGCATATGCCTCAGCCGCGTCCTCGTCATCTTCCTCAATGGGGTCCTTTTCATGTACTAATTCATATACCCCGTACCCATCATTGACTGACTCATCGTCCATACAATCTTCTGGTATCTGAATTGGATTTTCTAAAAGCTGAGGGATCAAAGAGGAAGAAGAGCACTTATCAGCTAAGTCCTGGAGGTATCTATCTGGAATTTGCCTACCCTTAGGCTTCCTAGACTTCCTAACCTGACTAGACTGACTAACTTCACTATCATAACCTAACGAAGACGAAGCAGGATGAAAATCCTGGGATACAAGTAGAAATACAAGAGAATCCTCCCGAGGGGAGGGACAGAGTAGATCTAAAAGAGAATCTTGACCGAAGGACCCGCGCGGCAGGGTGCAATCGGACAAGTAAGATGTTTCCTCAATGAGGATTTGGGAAGAATTTGTTGCCGAATTGGCGTTTTTTTTTGGAAAATGAAAGAATTAAACATAAAGCAAGAATGAATAAAAATGGGAGGAGAATCAGACGGAGGAAGAGGCACCAAGGCCAGAGGATTAGGGGGATCATATAGTAATATGTCCAAGATTAGATCATACAACCTCTCTGGATCGAGAGGAGGTTGTGGTATAATGTCCCGAGGGGACAGAGTAATCATGACGGGCGGAGCCCGTGGAATATCTTCAATTATGACCCGCGACCAAGTCGGGGTCAAGAGTAGTGTACGGAATAAGGTATGGAGCATGAAGACATGTGAAGGATATGTCCCCCTCCAGAGCAGATCTGTTGTGTAACCAGCTTGATATGGGTCATCCGGCTCCCCTTCGTCAGTTTCTTCAGATAGCAGTATCCGCTTGTCAAATATGGCACCAGGGCTTTCAATCAGCTCATCAATCTGCGGCGGCCACTTAGGTTCTGCAGGATCCAAGAATAGTCTGTTCAGTGCAATATACAGGTCCCTCAGATCGAACCACCTGTACCATTCACATTCAGGGTCATGGAATTTCCTCCTTTTCATAGGCCGCAGAGCCTCCAAGGATTGGTACGTAAGTAGTTCAGAGCAATGTCTGGCCAAATCTCTCCCATATATATCATGGAAGTCAAAACATGAAGTAATGACCACCGTATTGTCGTAGCTAAGTATGGGCCCTTTTACAAAATGCGTACACAGGGTCCATGTTAGGGGATCTCGGCCTTCTTTGGGTGGCGTAGACATTGCCTCCCAGATTTTCGGGCCTTCTTTGATCTCTGCTTTCTGAACCGGATCTTGCTTCAGTTTTATTGGCCTATAGCCCAGACCACTTCCAGGTGCTGCTCGATGATTTCTGACAGGAGTGGTCCTGCCTTGCAACTGTGTGCCCAGACCTTTTCCAGGCTCGTAGCCGTTCTTCATCATGATCCTCCATCCTGGGGTACTCATGCACTTCCCTCTTTTGATAGCATCTAATGGATATGGAGAAATAGTAGCGGCTTTCAGAGGATCAGCCACTGGACGGTAGACCTGTAATACCGACAGAAAAGGTTGTCGGCCAGGTAAAATAGCAGATTTGATGTTCAAGGAATGAGCAGCAGCAAGGATCGGCATGCTCGTTACTTTAATTATTCGTCCTTTGTAAGGAAATTTGAGGCATTGATGATTCGTAGAAGGAATCGCCTCAAGAGTTTTAATATAAGGACGACCTAAAATAGCATTTATGGAAGGGTCGATTTCCAAGATGTGAAATTCAACCTCCGCATGACTTACAGGGCCCAGCTCCACCTTTAAATAAACCATTCCCAGAGGGGAACGAGTAGAATTGTCATATGCTGTCACTGATATGGGGCTGGGCAACCATTTTTCTTTGGGCACACCGCACAGCTCCAGGGTCTTCGGAGGTAAAACATTGATCGAAGCCCCTGTGTCGACCAGGCATGCATCCACGGCCTTCTTGCAGATGTTGACCGTGATACTCAGAGCCATGCTTCTGGCTGCCGGCGGTGCTAGTTCCGATGTATGAAATGTTATGGAGGGCTGATCCCCCTGAGGAACTAGTAGTGCTGCAATCTTCTCTACCGGCACGTCTTCATTGACCATCACCTTCTGCAGATATTCCATTAAAGCTTCTTGGTGACTCTTGGATCTTTTGATTAGTTCGAGTATAGTGATCCGTGCCGGTGTCCGATCTAGGTGTTTCAACAGGTCGTATTGAGTGCCTGGTGCACTCTCTTCATTGTGGGCTTCCTCAGTCGGCTGTGATGGGCCGTCTCTGACTGTGGACTGAGGAAAGACCTTGTTGAAAATCCTTCCACTCCGGAGCGCGTGTTCCTCAACCGTGGAGGATCCGGGTGACACCTTAAGTACCGCAGAGTTGGATGGTGCGGATGGCGCAGAGGGTTGGTATGTAGGTGATGGCGTAGGGCTAGGTGGTGATGGCGTGGTGCGGATTAAAGGCCTAAAGGGTTGGATAGTGGATGGGTAAGTAGTTGGTGAAGTGGGGAATGGTATGCGTAATAGCGGTCTAGATGGTAAGGGCATATCTGGATAGGCGGTGGTGGTGGTAGTGGTAGTGGGTGAAGTAGGAAATGGTATGCGTAGTAATGGCCTAGATGGTAGGAGGGGTGCGTTATTGGTTTGCGGGGGGTTATATGATGGAGGCGTAGTGGTGCGGGGCGTAATGGGTCTAAGGAAGGCGGGTAGTGGTAATGGGTTATTGGGCGTGGGCGAGTGGTATGTAGGTGTGGGTATGGGGGTAATGGTAACAGGTTGTGGCCTTGGTATGTGGATGGTGCGGCGTGGTGGTCGCTCTGCGGTACTTTGAACGTGACCCGTTGAACAAAGAGAGGAAGAGTCCTCTACTCTCCACTGCTGCCCACGACCAGCCTCAGACTGGCTGTTCGTCAGGATGGGAGCAACCTGGTTTTGGTTCTGATGCTCCGGGAGTGGATTCTGCACTATTCCCATGTTGGGTGGTGCTACTGCTTGTGCCGGTGGTCTTGCTTGCTGCTGCTGCTGCTGCGGTCTCCTCGCCTTCAGGGCTGTTATGTACTTCTTCATTTCCTCCCAGTCAATGCCGCCCTGCTCGTTGAGATCATGGATATAATCTCTGAATTGGAAGCATGTGTCAATGGTATGCCCAGGTTGCCTGTGGAAGTAGCAATACCTAGACGTATCGGCATTTTGAGGCCAGGCGGCCTTCTCCCTTGGCAAAACTAAGGCATTGGCTGCCATTAAAGCGCTGAAAATATCCGCCAAGGATTCTGGGAGGGCCGGGTACTCTGCCCTTTTCGGGCCTGGAGGTCTCCTTTGTTGGTTGTAGTCACCAGGAGGAGGGACATTGTGGTACGCCGGCGGTGCGCGCGGCTGGTACTGTGCCTGTTGCTGTTGCTGCTGATGTGGCTGCTGATACTGCTGTTGCCGTTGAGGCTGTTGCTGTAGCTGGTTCGGCTGCTGGGGCCGCTGGTACTGCTGTTGGTAATGGGGGTTCTGCTGCTGCCTGTACCCCTGTTGGCTCGGCTGTGGTGGCCTCTGGTACTGCTGTTGATTCCTCACAAACTGGGGCGAGTTATTGTTCATGGTACTGACCTGCTCGTGAGAGAGCGTGCCCTCAGTAGTTGGACCTGAGCTAGGAGAATTCGGCACTGCAGGCTTCCGAGGTAGAGGCCTGCTAGGTCTATGAGGATCAAAGACGCTAGAGAACGTAGCGTCCTTGAAAGCATTCTGGCTGTACCGTGCCCTTTCATAGAGCTCTGCCATGTTCGTCAAATTGTTCAAGGAGAGGACTAGCTTGAACTGGGGAGTGGCGTTAGAAATCAACATTTTTACTTGTTCGGATTCGGACAAGTGATCTTTCACTTTTTCAGCCAGGCCCCGCCACCTGTCAGCAAAACTGACAAACTCCTCGTCCGGTTTCATCTTTTCTGCAATAAGATCCGTGATAGACAAGGAGGGTGCAACTCTGTCCTGGTATCGTTGGATAAATTTACGTGAAACGATACCATAATCCTCTACTTCTGAGGGTTCCAAAGAAAAGAACCACTCGAGGGCTGGTCCCTCTAGGGATCTCCTGAACAAGAAAGCCAATGACCTCTTATCATTCTGCCAGAAAGAGGATTCGTACATGAACTCCTTCAGGTGCGTGAAGGGGTTACCAGTACCGTTATACTTTCGATACACTGGCATTTCAGAGGGTGGCAGATGGAACACTGGCAGGCTCGGCAAATTGATTTTCGGCACAGCTTTAACCCCCATCATCTTCTAGAGATTGTTAAACTGCTCGTCCATGCGCTTCATCTTGGCCAGCAACGTCTGCGTGGTCAGATCTGCCTGGGGAGGAGGAGGAGGAGGAAGTACTTGATAGGCCTGCTGCCTAGAGTACGTTGGACAAGGAGGATAATAAGGATGAGGTCCGGCAGAGCTTCCGCCATGCCCGAGGGCATTTTGATAAATGGGCGTCTGCAGTCTAGCCGGTTGCCTGGATGACGAAAGTTGTGGCCCAGTTGGCCGAGAAGTAAGATGAAGGCCTTCCATGGCCTGTTGGATATAAGGAGGAGGAGGAAGAGGTTGTTGAGGAACAACGGGGGGAGCCACAGGGTTCGGCTCGGCAGGCTGCATGGGTGCCTTCCCCTTCAAGATAGACTGGATCGCCTCGAACTGCTGAGGGTCCAGTCGGGAGGCAAGAACTCCCAGAGCATTGACAAGATCCATAGGATCGGAGGATGAGGGATCATGCTGATTCATGTCCCCCTCAAAGTCAGGATTAGGAATCGCATATTCATGCGGAGGAAGATCAGGATATCGATCCTGTGGATGAAAGAGTGGGGTCCGGACATTCCCATCTTGTCGATATGGAATGGGGACGGAATTATGGGAGGCATCAGCATCTCTCCCGTTCTCGTAGTTGAAATCTGAATTGCGAGGGGCATTATCATCTCCCTCGTAGTTGATAATGGCGTCTTGGGCCATACTCAAATCTCTGCCTGATCGCAGCAACATTATATTAGATTCTCTTTTCAAAAAAATTAATCAAACAAGTTGTGCAGAGATTAATCAAACAAGTGGATGCTTAACGTGATTACAGGTTTCCTTGTTGAGTTATTTGAATTGGATTAAACCACAATTTCGCTCAGGGAAGGATCCTAGTTTCAGTTTGATTTCCACCGTTATTCTTTAAGGTTTTCTCTCACAACGCTTTCGGAATCTAGCCGGGACTTCAATTGGTACAACCAGCCCGATGATCAAGGAGGAATACCTTGATTTTGGGGACTTATGGAGGTCTCAACGTCAACTTCTCTAGTCTGATCAAGGGACCAACCCAATCAGAGAGAGTTGCTGACGTGGAGTAATGTGTTCCTAAGAAAAGGAGGGTTTTAGCCTCAATGCGTATGCCCTGCGACCTGGATGGCCTCTAATGCTTAATAGAGTAATGGGTAGCTAGCACTCAACACAGAAATCTCTGAAAAATAATTAAGAAACTGTCTGAATCGCGTCGATTATAGTCGACGCTATTCAGAACAGAACTTAATTCTTTCGCAGAGAATAGATGCAAACAGCAGAGAAAACCTGGAAAATAACTAAAAAATGTATGAATCGCGTCGATGATGGTCGACGCTATTCAACACAGAACTTAATTATTTCACAGAAACAGATGTAAACGACAGAGATAATCTGGAGGCTAAAAGGCGTCCAGGTGTCCTGACGCGGTTTTGAAACGCGTCGCTGTGCCTGGACGTTTTTCAGTTCGCAGAAACAGATTTCCAGAAGGATTTTCTGGGTCGAATCCTCCTTAAACAGGAAAAAAAAATGCAGTAAACAATCGACTCATGCAAAGATTTTTAGTTTCAGATTTTAAACAGGATGGTTTACTATCTAAACAACTAAGAAATCACGCAATCACACAGCATTTTATCACCAAAAACAGCCTTTTAAACTAATCAAAGGGGAGGCAAGATCTTGCCACTAGGGTGTGCACGTGGTGCACGAGGGAAATTAAACAAACTAAACACTCACCAATCGGTGAGGACGTGTCGAAAGACACAAGTGGTGCACCGTGGGTGCCCGGTATGATAATGGCAAGAACAAAAGAAATTAAAAGACGGCGAGACCAAGTCCCACCGTGATCGCCAAAAGAGCTGTAGGTGCTGAAAATTGCTCGTGTGATTTATGTGAAAAACTATGTTGTTTAGGGTAAATTAACCTATTTAAAAAAATGCAACTAAGGTGCAGTGATCGCCAGAAACTTTTAACTAAAAAGCTTCAAAAGAGTTTGATCGC
Organism: Zantedeschia hybrid cultivar; assembly: GCA_030544215.1. Classification (NCBI taxonomy): domain Eukaryota; kingdom Viridiplantae; phylum Streptophyta; class Magnoliopsida; order Alismatales; family Araceae; genus Zantedeschia; species Zantedeschia hybrid cultivar. The sequence continues at coordinate 54,000,286 of JARZZO010000002.1, read as the reverse complement.
CTACCTGTTTAAACGCGGAAGAATGAATCCTTGGTTCCCCTCCTTCAGCCGGCTAAAGAAAGAGAGCCTCTTCTTGTTCTTTTGTTCTTGCTGTTGAATGTTGAGGATCGTCCAGAAGTTCTCCTGGCTTCGTGCTTGATTTCCCTTTTTTTATCTTGTTGTTCAGTTGTTGGACGCAGCAGAGACAGAGAAACAGAAAAATAAAGAAGAAATAGTGATGAGAATCTAAGTGGAAATATCAAAGTTAACCATGATTATAAACATGTTTAAAACAGCAACTCACTTGTTTAGATGGCTTTGAAACCCCTTTAGAACAGATGGGTTTTGGAAAATTAATGATGTGGTGTGTGATGCATGCAGTGAGTATGAGAGAATGAAACTAATAAATGAAAATGAAATTAAAATATGAAAAACTTATGCCCAGTCCAGTTGGTTGAAGCTTTGAAGAGATGAAGATCTTGAAGAAGGATGCCGACTTCTGGAAATGGCAGCGCTCCGGCGTGGTTGCTCCGATCTTCAAATCGCTATAACGCTGAGGCTCAAATAATTCTCTCTCTCTTTTTCTTTTTTTTAACTCCTGAGATGCAAGGTATTTATAGGTATTTTTCTGCGTTCGCGATTAACATAGAAAAATCTAGGATTTATCTACTTTAATCGACAGATAATTACTGATTAATTCATCTTTATCTGTAATTATCTAAAACGCGTCCACCTTGGATGACGCCTTTCAGATTAATTAAGATAAGGATAAATATCCGGGAAAACTTATCTTTATCTTTATTAGCTAAAACGCATCCACGTGTGTAGACGTCTTTTACACTAATTAAGATAAGGATAAACATCCGGAAGAGAAGTTAAAACAGCTTAGGAAACCTAAAACGCGTCGACCGTCACAGACGCCTTTTAGCTAATAAATCAATTAATTAAAATTCAAATTTAAACGTTAAAATAGGAATAAACTCTAAATCGCGTCCACACAGGCTGACGCCTTTTAGGATTTTTCATATTTTAACTGAAATTTGAGCTAAAATCAATTCAATTGATTAACTTAAACATGTCTGTTCGACCCGACACTCAAAAAGATCAATAAAAATTAATTAGTGATTAATTATCAGACCATTATGAGGCATTATTATATGATATGAAATTTACTCAAAATGACGTCAAAATTAGCGTGTCTACAACTAGTAGCCCATTAGCAGCCTTGGATTGGCCCATTAGTGGACTTAGAATGTATTTAAGTGGAACCTCAATTACTGTTTTGAGATGTGTCTCCAATGGTGGTTGTGTTTCAAAAAGACCTAGTAGGTGTTAACCTTGAACGACGTGTTTTAGAGGATTAGAGGTCTGTACGTAATCTATTTAGGGTTTCTGAGGGACGTCAGGTTGGCCTAACACGTTTAAGACCCAAAGCCCAATTTAAGTAGGACTTCATTAGTTTCCTTCTGTGAGGAGTTTCTCTCCGCATAGAACCCAACCCTAGGAGGCTTTAGGTAGTCCCCATCATCCCCAAGACCACTTTAACGCGTCCCTTTTCCCTGGGAGAGAGTTAAAGAGAATTTTGAGAGTGCTTTAAAGAGATCTCATTGTGCTTTCTCATGGCTCTTGAAGGACTTTATGGAGAAGCTCTTCAGAAGGGTGTGTGCGTACTTAGAGTGAGGTTTCTGTCTTGCCTAGATGGACTTCTTCGAATGCTTTGGTCTTAGGTGGAGGAAAGTGATGACTAAGCTCTCTTTCATAACTACTTTTATGTATAAAAATTTATTTTCAAGATATTTTAATATACGCTTGTAGGTGCTGAAAATTTGCTCGTGTGATTAATGTGATAAACTATGTTATTTAGGGTAAATTAACCTATTAAAAAAAATGCAACCAAGGTGCTGTGATCGCCAGAAACTTTTAACTAAAAAGCTTCAAAAGAGTTTGATCGCCTACCTGTTTAAACGCGGAAGAATGAATCCTTGGTTCCCCTCCTTCAGCCGGCTGAAGAAAGAGAGCCTCTTCTTGTTCTTTTGTTCTTGCTGTTGAATGTTGAGGATCGTCCAGAAGTTCTCCTGGCTTCGTGCTTGATTTCCCTCTTTTTGATTTCTTGTTGTTGTTGTTGAATGCAGCAGAGACAGAAACAGAAACAATAAAGAAGAAATAGTGATGAGAATCTAAATGGAAATAATATCAAAGTTAACCATGATTGGAAACATGTTTAAACAGCAACTCACTTGTTTTAGATGACTTTGAAACCCCTTTAGAACAGATGGTTTTGGAAAATTAATGACGTGGTGTGTGTGGCATGCAGTGAGTATGAGAGAATGAAACTAATAAATGAAAATGAAATTCAAATATGAAAACTTATGCCCAGTCCAGTTGGTTGAAGCTTTGAAGAGATGAAGATCTTGAAGAGGGAAGCCGACTTCTGGAAATGGCAGCGCTCCGGCGTGGTTGCTTCGATCTCCAAATTGTTATAACGCTGTGGCTCAATAGTTCTCTCTCTCCTTTTTTTTTAACTCTTTTTTTTAACTCCTTGATAGGCAAGGTATTTATAGGCATTTTCTGCGTTCGCGATTAACATAGAAAAATCTAGGATTTATCTACCTTAATCGACAGATAATTACTGATTAATTCATCTTTATCTGTAATTATCTAAAACGCGTCCACCATGGGTGACGCCTTTCAGATTAATTAAGATAAGGATAAATATCCGGGAAAACTTATCTTTATCTTTATTAGCTAAAACGCGTCCACTTGTGTAGACGTCTTTTACTCTAATTAAGATAAGGATAAACATCCGGAAGAGAAGTTAAGATAGCTTAGGAAACTTAAATCGCGTCAACCCTCACAGACGCCTTTTAGTTAATAAATCAATTAATTAAAATTCAAATTTAAACGTTAAAATAGGAATAAAGTCTAAATAGCGTCCACATGGGTCGACGCCTTTTAGGATTCTTCATATTTTAACTGAAATTTGAGCTAAAATCAATTCGATTGATTAACTTAAACATGTCTGTTTGACCCGACACTCAAAAATATCAATAAAAATTAATCAATGATTAAATATCAGACCATTCTGAGGCATTATTATATGATATGAAATTTACTCAAAATGACGTCAAAATTAGCGTGTCTACAGCTGCCTCACCTTGGCATCGTCTTTGCAAGGGAGTGAAATGGAATGGAATGTACTGAAAAGGTGATGCCAAGGTGTGATGAGACACGCTCTTAACATCACATGATTGGAATTTTTCTCGAAATCATCAATGAAGATAGCTCAATGAAATCAAAGGAATTAATCCTGTTTGGATGAGGTAGACAAGGAAATAAAATAAGGTCGATCAACCTCCTCGGAGTGGGAAGTACCCCAGGTCATAGACACTGTAGGTTTCATCATGGGGAGCGTTTGCCAGCCAATGTGGACGTGCTGCAGCCATAATGGATCTTAAAATGAAAACAAGAATATTAGATAAAGAACCCAAGAAAGGATAGAATTCCAATGATATCTTCAAGCGAACCTCAAAGATAATCAAGATACTCAATTCAGAATGGAATATTTCATATCAATTCAGAGCTGTAAGTGCTGAAAATTTGCTCGTGTGATTAATGTGAAAAACTATGTTGTTTAGGGTAAATTAACCTATTAAAAAAATGCAACTAAGGTGCTGTGATCGCCAGAAACTTTTAACTAAAAAGCTTCAAAAGAGTTTGATCGCTTACCTGTTTAAACGCAGAAGAATGAATCCTTGGTTCCCCTCCTTCTGCCGGCTGAAGAAAGAGAGCCTCTTCTTGTTCTTTTGTTCTTGCTGTTGTATGTTGAGGATCGTCCAGAAGTTCTCCTGGCTTCGTGCTTGATTTCCCTCTTTTTGATTTCTTGTTATTCAGTTGTTGGATGCAGCAGAGACAGAGACACAGAAAAATAAAGAAGAAATATTGATGAGAATCTAAATGGAAATAATAAAGTTAACTATGATTAGAAACATGTTTAAAACAGCAACTCACTTGTTTTAGATGACTTTGAAACCCCTTTAGAAAAGATGGTTTTGAAAAATTAATGATGTGGTGTGTGATGCATGCAGTGAGTATGAGAAAATGAAACTAATAAATGAAAAATGAAATTCTAATATGAAAAACTTATGCCCAGTTGGAGAAGCCTTGAAGGATGAAGATCTTGAAGAAGGATGCCGTCTTCTGGAAATGGCAGCGCTCCGGCGTTCCGACGTGGTTGCTCCGATCTTCAAATTGCTATAACGATGTGTCTCTCTCTCCTCTTTTTTTTTAACTCTTGAGATGCAAGGTATTTATAGGCATTTTCTGCGTTCGCGATTTACATAGAAAAATCTAGGATTTATCTACTTTAATCGACAGATAATCACTGATTAATTCATCTTTATCTGTAATTATCTAAAACGCGTCCACCTTGGCTGACGCCTTTCAGATTAATTAAGATAAGGATAAATATCCGGGAAAACTTATCTTTATCTTTATTAGCTAAAACGCGTCTACTTTGGTAGACGTCTTTTACCCTAATTAAGATAAGGATAAACATCCGGAAGAGAAGTTAAAACAGCTTAGGAAACTTAAATAGCGTCAACTCTTACAGACGCCTTTTAGCTAATCAATTAATTAAAATTCAAATTTAAACGCTAAAATAGGAATAAACTTTAAATAGCGTCCACATAGGTCGACGCCTTTTAGGATTCTTCATATTTTAACTGAAATTTGAGCTAAAATCAATTCAATTGATTAACTTAAACATGTCTGTTAATCCCGACACTCAAAAATATCAATAAAAATTAATCAATGATTAAATATCAGACCATTCTGAGGCATTATTATATGATATGAAATTTACTCAAAATGACGTCAAAATTAGCGTGTCTACAGCGCTGCCTCACCTTGGCATCGTCTTTGCAAGGGAGTGAAATGAAATGGAATGTACTGAAAAGGTGATGCCAAGGTGTGATGAGACACGCTCTGAACATCACATGATTGGAATTTTTCTCAAAATCATCAATGAAGATAGTTCAATGAGATCAATGGAATCAATCCTGTCTGGATGAGGTAGATAAGGAAATAAAATAAGGTCGATCAACCTCCTCGGAGTGGGAAGTACCCCAGGTCATAGACACTGTAGGTTTCATCATGGGGAGCGTTTGCCAGCCAATGTGGACGTGCTGCAGCCATGATGGATCTTAAAAGAAAACAAGAATATTGGATAAAGAATCCAAAAAAGGATAGAATTCCAATGATATCTTCAAGCGAACCTCAAAGATAATCAAGATACTCAATTCAGAATGGAATATTTCATATCATGTTGAAATTGTTTGATTTAATGGTCTGAAACTTAATCAATAATTAATCCTTATTACAATGATTTCAAAATCCTACATGATGCATGCTGGGCTAAAAGAAAAATATAAATTTAAATAAAATATAAATTAATCAAGGATAATATTGTTAAATTGTCATTAATGAGTCAAGACACCAATTCTTGTAATCTAGTGCTAAGCCGAATCTCGTTTATCCACGCACCGTTTCACAAAAGTGGAACCATCGTCCTCACTAATTAACAATCAAACGGCCTATCCGCGCGATTAAGAATCCTCTGTAATTATCACTGTTTTTATTGTTGAAGGGGAACTCAAATTCCAGTTTCATCAAAACCACAAGGTCCTTGATATGCTCTAATAAATATTTAATATATAGTAATGCTGAATGCAATATAATTACATGAAATAATACAGGGGTAGAAATAACCGTCTTTTTAGCCACGGTTGAGACTTCTTGACTCCCACAGTGGGATCTTCTTGATATTTTCCAGCTTTCTTGAATTTTCTGCAATCAAAATTATTAGTAATTCCAATAAATACACATATAAAGATCTGAAACGCGTCGTGTCGTGCAGACGCCTTTTAACGTAAAATGCGTCAGTTCTCCTCGACGCCTTTCACTCACAGAAACAGGTTTCTGGCTGTTCTCTATTCGAATTCCAAATCTTTTCATGCCTTGTATCCTGTATATGACTTGAACAAACATGTTAAGTATATGTTTAGGCTTAGCCCCTTGCCTGACCAAATAAATGGTCAATCAATCTTTTCTTCAATAAATGGTCAAGGGGCATAGCCTTTATTAACAAAGGTAATGAGAATAATCAAACTTAAGTAAAGTGCAACATGCAAGCAGACAGATGGTCACTTGAAAATAAAAGGGATGAAACACACTAAATGCAACAAGCAGATGCTAACTGAAATATTTTTGTTGTTTTGAAATATTCATTTTTGTTTGGGGTTTTGAAATATATGTATTTTTTTTTACTTTTGGCATATGCATTTTTTTTTGAATTTTGATATATGTATTTTTTTGACTTTGACATATATATATTTTTTGAATTTTTTTTTTTTGACTTATGTATATTTTTTTGGATTTTTGGCTTATGTATATTTTTTGATTTTTGAAACATGTATTTTTTTTGGATTTTCGACTTATGTATTTTTTTTTTTTGACATATATATATTTTTGAATTTTTGACATGTGTATTTTTTTGAGTTTTTGAAACATATGTATTTTTTTTTTTTTGATTTTTGAAACATGTATTTTTTTTGGATTTTCGACTTATGTATTTTTTTTTTTTGACATATATATTTTTTTTTGGGTTTTTGACTAAAAGATCAGCATGGTACTCAGATCAAAAGATCATATTCATTTATTAACTTAATTTCCAAATTATTCTTTAACAACTTAGCTTAAACCCATCGTGTTTGAATTTGTGTTTCCATTCGTGATCCCATTTGATGATTTGACCCTTAGTCAATGTAAGCAATTCCTTAAGTTTGAAGTACATCTCTTTAGAAAGAAAAGAAGAATAAGTTTAAAAAGCCCATAAGAAGGTTCTGGAGACCTAAAAAGATGTCCCTTTCCTACCCTAATATCCGTTGGGGTTCGGTCATTTCTTTCCGGGGTATTTATCGACCTTGCGTTCCTTTTTATTTCATTTCATGGCCTTCATGTAACGTTTGTAATGTAATGGCCTTTCGATTTGACATTTGGCTTTTGCCTTGCTTTTTTCTTTTTGCTATTCTTTTCTTTTTCTTTTTCGGGACGGATCTCCCCCTTTTTTTTTATGACGGCCTCCTACTAAGATGGCGGGTATTCTTGGTAGTGTATTCTAAGCCTCGTTCCGACATCATGGGCCGAGTTTAAAACAGAATTTTGCTTTAAAAATGAATGATTTGTACTTTACACTTTCGGTCAAGCTTTCGATATTCTTTAGGACTTGTCATCTCTTGTTACTCACGAATCAAACGTGTCAGTGTGTGCAGTAATGGGCTTGAAGTTAAGTTATCCAGACTGATAAGGAAATTTGAGTTTATAAATTTTCTGATTCCACTGGTCTTTGTACCATACTGATCGACTCTTTAACTTAAGGGTAGTATTTCTTAAAATGTAAACCATTCCATGGATGTTTTAGCTCTTCTCCTTCTGCATTAACAAGACGATAAGCATTACCAGGAAAAGCGTGCGATACAACATAAGGTCCTTCCCAGTTGGGTTGGAGCTTAGAACGCGGACCACCAGGTTTTATAAAAATTCTTTTAACAACCATTTCACCGACTTTGAACTTACGTTCAATGACTTTCTTTTGATAAAAACGTGCTAATCTATTTTGATAAACTTTTGCATGATTAGCAGCTGACCATCTTTTCTCGTCTAAAAGTTCCAATTGAGCAAGGAGTGCCGAACGATGTTCATCAATTGAAAATTCTTTATTCAATTGTACTCTTAATGACGGTATGAGGATCTCATATGGAACTACCGCCTCCATTCCAAATGTTAAGGAATAAGGAGTTTGCCCAGTAGGTGTGCGGATTGAAGTTCGGTAAGCCCATAAAGCCTCAACCAATTTTTCTGGCCAATCTGTGAATTTGTTAGATTTACACGTCTTTTTGATGATTTTTATCAAAGTCTTATTTGTTGCCTCTGCTTGGCCATTGCCTTGCGGATAATAAGGAGATGAATGATGCAATGCAATTTTATACATGTTACAGAGATCCTTCAATTCCTGTGACACGAACTGCGGTCCGTTGTCGGTGACGATGGTGCTTGGAATTCCAAATCGGGTGATGATGTTCTTCATGATGAACTTGCAGACGGTTGATGCTTTGATCTCCACGTACGCTTCAGCTTCTGCCCACTTGGTGAAGTATTCCGTTGCCGTGAGAATGAAAGATTTTTGCTTGATGCCGGAATCTGGATTACCAAGAGGTCCAATAATGTCGAAAGCCCACAAGGAGAAAGGCCATGGGGAGGAAACAGGATGGAGTGAAGATGCAGGAGAATGAATTTTGTTGGCGTGAAGTTGACACTTAGCACACCTACGAACATATCCTACGCAGTCTTCTTCTATGGTTGGCCAATAAAATCCTTGTCTAAGGATCTTCTTTGCTAGCATCTGTCCATTGACATGGCCACCACAAACTCCACTATGAGCTCCTTCCATAACTTTCCAAAGCTCATCTTCGTCTAGACATCTCAGAAGAACTCCATCAAAACCTCTCTTGTACAGTGCTCCCCCAACTAGGGTGTATCGTTGAGCAACTCTCCTGATAGCTCTCTTCTCCTCAGTTGTAGCTTCCTCAGGATACGATTGATCTTCACAATATTTTGCAATTTCATAATACCATGGCTTCTGTTCATCATCCATCTCTTCTAACAGCTCTATCAGCATGATTTCTCTTTTCTCAATGATATCTCCGTCTCTGACTTTCTTCAGCAATTTCTCCTTAGTTCTAAGGAATGAAGGATCTTTCACGGCGGGTGAAAGACGCCTATGAACTATGATTGATTCAGATTGTTTGCTGATTGGAAAATCAAGAGAAGATGCGAGTGAAGCTAGAGCGTCAGCTAAGATGTTCTGATTCCTAGGGACATGGACAAAGATCAATTTCGTGAAAAGCTTTGAATAAGCAGAAGTAAGTTCTTGATAAGGCTTGAGCTTGGGATCGAGAGTTCGATACTTGGTCAGCACTTGGCGAAGAATCAGTTGGCTATCACCTACGATCCTGAGTTTGGTGGCACCATGAAAATGAGCAGCCTCGAGACCAGCAAGGAGTGCCTCGTATTCAGCTATATTATTTGTGACTGGAAAATCAAGCTGAAAGGCTTGTGGAATGGTGATACCTTCAGGTGATAACAGAACAATACCGATCCCTTTTCCATGAGAATTCAGAGCTCCGTCAAAATGCAGAGTCCACATATTATCTCTGATTTGATTTATGGACATCAGTTCCTCATCCGGAAACTCTGATCGCACTGGATCAAATCGAGGAAGGGGATGATGAGCTAGATGTTCTGCTATGGCATAGCCCTTGATCGCTTTCTGCTGAATATAAATGATGTCGAATTGAGATAGAAAGCTTTGCCATCGTGCTAACCTATCAGTAAGAACAGATTTCTCCAGAAGGAATTTGATCGGATTCATCCTAGCGATGAGATGGACTTCATGGGCCAGAAAATAATGCTTCAGTTTCTGCACAACCCAGACCAATGCTGCACATGTTTTCTCCATCGCCGTATATCTCTGTTCAGCGGGGTTGAGAAGTTTAGAGAGATAATAGGCTGCCCTCTCTTTTCCTTCCTCATCTTCTTGTGCTAAGACAGCCCCCACTGCATCATCCAGGACTGAAATGTAAAGTATCAATGATTTGCCTGGAGATGGTGGTCTCAAAACAGGAGGACTTGCTAAATAATTCTTCAATCCATCGAATGCCTCCTGACACTTATCGTCCCAATCAAATTTGACTCCCGGCTTGGTAAGCTCGTAAAAAGGCTTACACCTTTGTGAGTGCTGGGAGACAAAACGGCGAATAAATTGCAACCTCCCGATTAATCCTCTCAACTCTTTCAAGTTTTTAGGAGGTGGCATTTCTCTAATAGCCTTCGCCTTGTTAGGATCGATCTCAATTCCCCGTTTACTGACAATAAATCCAAGCAATTTTCCTGAAGATACCCCGAATACACATTTCTTGGGGTTCATCTTTAACTGATATTCTCTCGATCTTTCTAATACCCTTGCCAAAACTTTGGCATGCTCAGCCTTTGTTTTCGATTTAACTAATAAGTCATCCACATACACTTCCAAGTCTATGTGCATCATGTCATGAAATATTGCCATCATAGCCCTTTGATAAGTGGCTCCAGCATTCTTTAATCCAAATGGCATGACAACATAACAGTATGTTCCCCAAGGTGTAGTGAATGATGTTTTCTCTTGATCCTCTTCTGCCAGCTTAATCTGATTATATCCTGAAAATCCATCCATGAATGATAACGTCTCATAGCCAGCGGTGTTATCGATGAGTACATCAATATGAGGCAATGGAAAATCATCTTTAGGACACGCCCGGTTCAAATCACGAAAGTCAATGCAAATTCTGACCTTCCCGTCCTTCTTCATAACCGGGACTATGTTAGCCACCCATTGTGGATAAAGGACAACTCTAATAAATTTGGCTTTATGCAACTTATCAACCTCTTCCTTTATTTTTAGAGCCATTCGTGGGTGGAATCGCCTTAATTTCTGCTTGACAGGGCTAGCTCCTTCCTTTAATGTCAATCTATGTTCAACTAAAGACGAGTCTAACCCCGGCATATCTTCATAACTCCAGGCGAAAGTGTCCTTGTAGTCCTTGAGCACTTGTACCATTGCCTTCTCATCCTCTGTAGAAAGATTTTTACTGACGAGGACAACCTTAGGTTCGTCTTCAGTCCCTAAATTAATTTCTTTGGTAGGCTCTTCTACGGCAGCTGAGGGTTCATCAAATCTCTTCACTCCACTGGCATATGCTTCAGCCGCGTCCTCGTCATCTTCCTCAATGGGGTCCTTTTCATGTACTAATTCATATACCCCGTACCCATCATTGACTGACTCATCGTCCATGCAATCTTCTGGCATCTGAATTGGATTTTCTAGAAATTGAGGGATCAAAGAGCAAGAAGAGCACTTATCAGCTAAGTCCTGGAGGTATCTATCTGGAATTTGCCTACCCTTAGGCTTCCTAGATTGACTAACCTGACCAGACTGCCTAACTTCACTATCATAACTTAAGGAAGACGAAGCAGGATGAAAATCCTGGGATACAAGTGGAAATACAAGAGAATCCTCCCGAGGGGAGGGACAGAGTAAATCTAGGAGAGAGTCTTGACCGAAGGACCCGCGTGGCGGGGTGCAATCGGACAAGTAGGATGTTTCCTCGATGAGGATTTGGGAAGAATTTGTTGCCAAATTGGCGTTTTTTTTTGGAAAATGAAAGAATTAAACATAAAGCAGGAGTGAATACGAATGGGAGGAGAATCAGACGGAGGAAGTGGCACCAAGGCCAGAGGATTAGGGGGATCATATAGTAATATGTCCCAGATCAGATCATACAACCTCTCCAGATCGAGAGGAGGTTGTGGTATAATGTCCCGAGGGGACAGAGTAATCATGACGGGCGGAGCCCGTGGAATATCTTCAATTATGACCCGCGACCAAGTCGGGGTCAAAAGCAGTGTACGAAATAAGGTATGGAGCATGAAGACATGTGAAGGATATGTCCCCCTCCAGAGCAGATCTGTTGTATAACCGGCTTCATAGGGGTCATCTGGCTCCCCTTCATCAGTCTCTTCGGACAACAGTATCCGCTTGTCAAATATAGCACCAGGGCTTTCAATTAGTTCATCAATCTGCGGCGGCCACTTAGGTTCTGCAGGATCCAAGAATAGTCTGTTCAGTGCAATATACAGGTCTCTGAGATCGAACCACCTGTACCATTCACATTCAGGGTCATAAAATTTCCTCCTTTTCATAGGCCGCAGAGCCTCCAAGGATTGGTACGTAAGTAGTTCGGAGCAATGTCTGGTCAAATCTCTCCCATATATATCATGGAAGTCAAAACAGGAAGTAATGATTACCGTATTATCATAGCTGAGTATGGGCCCTTTTACAAAGTGCGTACACAGGGTCCATGTTAAGGGATCTCGGCTGAGTATGGGCCCTTTTACAAAGTGCGTACACAGGGTCCATGTTAAGGGATCTCGGCCTTCTTTAGGTGGTGTAGACATTGCCTCCCAGATTTTCGGGCCTTCTTTTATCTCTGCTTTCTGAACCGGATCTTGCTTCAGTTTTATTGGCCTATAGCCCAGACCACTTCCAGGTGCCGCTCGATGATTTCTGACAGGAGTGGTCCTGCCTTGCAACTGAGTGCCCAGACCTTTCCCAGGCTCGTAGCCGTTCTTCATCATGATCCTCCATCCTGGGGTACTCATGCACTTCCCCCTTTTGATAGCATCTAGTGGATATGGAGAAATAGTAGCGGCTTTCAGAGGATCAGCCACTGGACGGTAGACCTGTAATACCGACAGAAAAGGTTGTCGGCCAGGTAAAACAGCAGATTTAATGTTCAATGAATGAGCAGCAGCAAGGATCGGCATGCTCGTTACTTTAATAATTCGTCCTTTGTAGGGGAATTTGAGGCATTGATGATTCGTAGAAGGAATCGCCTCAAGAGATTTAATATAAGGACGACCTAAAATGGCATTTATGGAAGGGTCGATTTCCAAGATGTGAAATTCAACCTCCGCATGACTTACGGGGCCCAGCTCCACCTTTAAATAAACCATTCCCAGAGGGGAACGGGTAGAATTGTCATATGCTGTTACTGATATGGGGCTGGGCAGCCATTTTTCTTTGGGCACACCGCACAGCTCTAGGGTCTTCGGAGGTAAAACATTAATCGAAGCCCCTGTGTCGACCAGGCATGCATCCACGGCCTTCTTACAGATATTGACTGTGATACTCAGAGCCATGCTTCTGGCTGCTGGCGGTGCTAGTTCCGATGTATGAAATGTTATGGAGGGCTGATCCCCCTGAGGAACTAGTAGTACTGCAATCTTCTCTACCGGCACGTCTTCATTGACCATCACCTTCTGCAGATATTCCATCAAAGCTTCTTGGTGACTCTTGGATCTTTTGATCAGTTCGAGTATAGTGATCCGTGCCGGTGTCCGATCCAGGTGTTTCAACAGGTCGTATTGAGTGCCTGGTGCACTCTCTTCATTATGGGCTTCCTCAGTCGGCTGTGATGGGCCGTCTCTGACTGTGGACTGAGGAAAGACCTTGTTGAAAATCCTTCCACTCCGGAGCGCGTGTTCCTCAACCGTGGAGGATCCGGGTGACACTTTAAGTACCGCAGAGTCGGATGGTGCGGATGGCGTAGAGGGTTGGTAGGTAGGTGATGGCGTAGGGCTAGGTGGTGATGGCGTGGTGCGGATTAAAGGCCTAGAGGGTTGGATGGTGGATGGGTAAGTGGTTGGTGAAGTGGGGAATGGTACGCGTAATAGCGGTCTAGATGGTAAAGGCATATCTGGATAGGCGGTAGTGGTAGCGGGTGAAGTAGGAAATGGTATGCGTAATAGCGGCCTAGATGGTAGGAGGGGCGCGTTGTTGGTTTGCGGGGGGTTATATGATGGAGGCGTAGGAGTGCGGGGCGTGATGGGTCTAAGGAAGGCGGGTAGTGGTAATGGGTTATTGGGTGTGGGCAAGTGATATGTGGGTGTGGGTATGGGGGTGATAGTAATGGGTTGTGGCCTTGGTATGTGGATGGTGCGGCGTGGTGGTCGCTCTGCGGTACTTTGAACGTGACCCGTTGAACAAAGAGAGGAAGAGTCCTCTACTCTCCACTGCTGCCCACGACCAGCCTCAGACTGGCTGTTCGTCAAGATGGGAGCAACCTGATTTTGGTTCTGATGCTCCGGGAATGGATTCTGCACTATACCCATGTTGGGTGGTGCTACTGCCTGTGCCGGTGGTCTTGCTTGCTGCTGCTGCTGCTGCAGTCTCCTCGCCTTCAGGGCTGTTATGTATTTCTTCATTTCCTCCCAGTCTATGCCGCCCTGCTCATTGAGATCATGGATATAATCTCTGAATTGGAAGCAGGTGTCAATGGTATGCCCAGGTTGTCTGTGGAAATAGCAATACCTAGACGTATCGGCGTTTTGAGGCCAGACGGCCTTCTCTCTCGGCAAAGCTAAGGCATTGGCCGCCATTAAAGCGCTGAAAATATCCGCCAAGGATTCTGGGAGGGCCGGGTACTCTGCCCTTTTCGGGCCTGGAGGTCTCCTTTATTGGTTGTAGTCACCAGGAGGAGGGACATTGTGGTACGCCGGCGGTGCACGCGGCTGGTACTGTGGCTGTTGCTGTTGCTGCTGATGTGGCTGCTGATACTGCTGTTGCCGTTGCGGCTGTTGCTGTAGCTGTTGCTGATTCGGCTGCTGGGGCCGCTGGTACTGCTGTTCGTAATGGGGGTTCTGCTGTTGCCTGTACCCCTGCTGGCTCGGCTGTGGTGGCCTCTGGTACTGCTGCTGATTCCTCACAAACTGGGGCGAGTTATTGTTCATAGTACTGACCTGCTCGTGAGAGAGCGTGCCCTCAGTAGTTGGACCTGAGCTAGGAGAATTCGGCACTACAGGCTTCCGAGGTGGAGGCCTGTTAGGTCTATGAGGATCAAAGACGCTAGAGAACGTAGCGTCCTTGAAAGCATTCTGGAAGTACCGTGCCCTTTCATAGAGCTCTGCCATGTTCGTCAAATTGTTCAAGGAGAGGACTAGCTTGAACTGGGGAGTGGCGTTAGAAATCAACATTTTCACTTGTTCGGATTCGGACAAGTGATCTTTCACTTTTTCAGCCAGGCCCCGCCACCTGTCAGCAAAACTGACAAACTCCTCGTCCGGTTTCATCTTTTCTGCAATAAGATCCGTGATAGACAAGGAGGGTGCAACTCTGTCCTGGTATCGTTGGATAAATTTGCGTGAAACGATACCGTAATCCTCTACTTCTGAGGGTTCCAGAGAAAAGAACCACTCGAGGGCTGGTCCCTCTAGGGATCTCCTGAACAAGAAAGCCAATGACCTCTTATCATTCTGCCAAAAGGAGGATTCGTACATGAACTCCTTCAGGTGCGTGAAGGGGTTACCAGTACCGTTATACTTTCGATACACTGGCATTTCAGAGGGTGGCAGGTGGAATACTGGCAGGCTCGGTAAGTTAATTTCTGGCACAGCTTTAACCCCCATCATTTTCTGGAGATTGTTGAACTGTTCATCCATGCGCTCCATCTTGGCCAGCAACGTCTGCGTGGTCAGATCTGCCTGGGGAGGAGGAGGAGGAGGAAGTACTTGATAGGCCTGCTGCCTAGAGTACGTTGGACAAGGAGGATAATAAGGATGAGGTCCGGCAGAGCTTCCGCCATGCCCGAGGGCATTTTGATAAATGGGCGTCTGCGGTCTAGCCGGTTGCCTGGATGACGAAAGTTGTGGCCCAGTTGGCCGAGAAGTAAGATGAAGGCCTTCCATGGCCTGTTGGATATAAGGAGGAGGAGGAAGAGGTTGTTGAGGAACAACGGGGGGAGCCACAGGATTCGGCTCAACAGGCTGCATGGGTGCCTTCCCCTTCAAAATGGACTGGATCGCCTCGAACTGCTGAGGGTCCAGTCGGGAGGCGAGAACTCCCAGAGCATTGACAACATCCATAGGATCGGAGGATGAAGGATCATGCTGATTCATGTCCCCCTCAAGGTCAGGATTAGGAATCGCATATTCATGCGGAGGAAGATCATGATATTGATCGTGCGGATTAAAAAGAGGAGTTCGGACATTCCCGTCATGTCGAACTGGAATGGGGACAGAATTACGAGAGGCATCAGCATCTCTCCCGTTCTCGTAGTTGAAATCAGAATTGCGAGGGGCATTAGCATCTCCCTCGTAGTTGATAATGGCGTCTTGGGCCATACTCAAATCTCTGCCTGATCGCAGCAACATTATATTAGATTCTCTTTTCAAAAAATTAATCAAACAAGTTGTGCAGAGATTAATCAAACAAGTGGATGCTTAACGTGATTTCAGGATTCCTTGTTGAGTTATTTGAATTGGATTAAACCACAATTTCGCTCAGGGAAGGATCCTAGTTTCAGTTTGATTTCCACCGTTATTCTGTAAGGTTTTTCTCTCACAACGCTCTCGGAATCTAGCCGGGACTTCAATTGGTACAACCAGCCCGATGATCAAGGAGGAATACCTTGATTTTGGGGACTTATGGAGGTCTCAACGTCAACTTCTCTAGTCTGATCAAGGGACCAACCCAATCAGAGAGAGTTGCTAACGTCGAGTAATGTGTTCCTAAGAAAAGGAGGGTTTTAGCCTCAATGCGTATGCCCTGCGACCTGGATGGCCTCTAATGCTTAATAGAGTAATGTGTAGCTAGCACTCAACACAGAAATCTGGAAACTGAAAAATAATTAAGAAACTGTCTGAATCGCGTCGATGATAGTCGACGCTATTCAGAACAGAACTTAATTCTTTCGCAGAGAACAGATGCAAACAGCAGAGAAAACCTGGAAAATAACTAAAAACTGTCTGAATTGCGTCGATTATGGTCGACGCTATTCAACACAGAACTTAATTATTTCACAGAAACAGATGTAAACGACAGAGATAATCTGGAGGCTAAAAGGCGTCCAGGTGTCCAGACGCGGTTTTGAAACGCGTCGCTGTTCCTGGACGCTTTTTAGTTCGCAGAAACAGATTTCCAGAAGGATTTTCTGGGTCGAATCCTCCTTAAACAGGGTAAAATGCAATAAATAATCGACTCATGCAAAGATTTTTAGTTTCAGATTTTAAACAGGATGGTTTACTATCTAAACAACTAAGAAATCACTCAAACACACAGCATTTTATCACCAAAAACAGCTTTTTAAACTAATCAAAGGGGAGGCAAGATTTTGCCACTGGGGTGTGCATGTGGTGCACGAGGGAAATTAAACAAACTAAACACTCACCAATTGGTGAGGACGTGTCGAAAGACACAAGTGGTGCACCGTGGGTGCCCGGTATGATAATAGCAAGAACAAAAGAAATTAAAAGACGGCGAGACCAAGTCCCACCGTGATCGCCAAAAGAGCTGTAAGTGCTGAAAATTTGCTCGTGTGATTAATGTGAAAAACTATGTTGTTTAGGGTAAATTAACCTATTAAAAAAATGCAACTAAGGTGCTGTGATCGCTAGAAACTTTTAACTAAAAAGCTTCAAAAGAGTTTGATCGCTTACCTGTTTAAACGCGGAAGAATGAATCCTTGGTTCCCCTCCTTCAGCCGGCTGAAGAAAGAGAGCCTCTTCTTGTTCTTTTGTTCTTGCTGTTGTATGTTGAGGATCGTCCAGAAGTTCTCCTGGCTTCGTGCTTGATTTCCCTCTTTTTGATTTCTTGTTATTCAGTTGTTGGATGCAGCAGAGCCAGAGACACAGAAAAATAAAGAAGAAATATTGATGAGAATCTAAATGGAAATAATAAAGTTAACTATGATTAGAAACATGTTTAAAACAGCAACTCACTTGTTTTAGATGACTTTGAAACCCCTTTAGAACAGATGGTTTTGAAAAATTAATGATGTGGTGTGTGATGCATGCAGTGAGTATGAGAAAATGAAACTAATAAATGAAAAATGAAATTATAATATGAAAAACTTATGCCCAGTTGGAGAAGCCTTGAAGGATGAAGATCTTGAAGAAGGATGCCGTCTTCTGGAAATGGCAGCGCTCCGGCGTTCCGACGTGGTTGCTCCGATCTTCAAATTGCTATAACGCTGTGTCTCTCTCTCCTCTTTTTTTTTAACTCTTGAGATGCAAGGTATTTATAGGCATTTTCTGCGTTCGCGATTTACATAGAAAAATCTAGGATTTATCTACTTTAATCGACAGATAATCACTGATTAATTCATCTTTATCTGTAATTATCTAAAACGCGTCCACCTTGGCTGACGCCTTTCAGATTAATTAAGATAAGGATAAATATCCGGGAAAACTTATCTTTATCTTTATTAGCTAAAACGCGTCTACTTTGGTAGACGTCTTTTACCCTAATTAAGATAAGGATAAACATCCGGAAGAGAAGTTAAAACAGCTTAGGAAACTTAAATAGCGTCAACTCTTACAGACGCCTTTTAGCTAATCAATTAATTAAAATTCAAATTTAAACGCTAAAATAGGAATAAACTCTAAATAGCGTCCACATAGGTCGACGCCTTTTAGGATTTTTCATATTTTAACTGAAATTTGAGCTAAAATCAATTCAATTGATTAACTTAAACATGTCTGTTAATCCCGACACTCAAAAATATCAATAAAAATTAATCAATGATTAAATATCAGACCATTCTGAGGCATTATTATATGATATGAAATTTACTCAAAATAACGTCAAAATTAGCGTGTCTACAACGCTATATGTGGCAAGATGGGTTATGGATTTAAATGAGGCATTAGATGCATTAGAACATTCATGGAATAGCAAATTTTCGTAGAATCATGTGAGTTTTCTATGAATTTCTAAACAATTGGTTTAATGTTCTTATAACCGTCGAGATAGGCTAACATGGCCCATGATTCACGTCCCTCTATGCAGACGTGTTTTAGCTTTCTTATTCTGATTTTCTTGTTAAATTACAAACCACGTTTAACCTATTAATTTCTCCTGTTAATTAGCTATTTAGTTTGACTCATGTCATGCATCTTATGAAAATAACTATTTGTTTTCAAAAAATCAATCATATTTTTCACAAATTTTAAATATTTTGGGAACTAGTGATAGGATGAAAGACGTCGGGCTTTATTGACGCGTCTTATGTGAAAAGTCAGATGAACTAGATGTATTTTAGTTTCTTACACCCAAACCCATACAAAACCCACTAAAGTGCATATTAATTATCCTAACTTATGCACTATTATGCACAACACTGTCACATATGATCTACTTGCATGTAATGAACTAGTTAATGATAGACAATGCCACCTTAGGAGTATATAAACTGTCAAACCTACAAAAGTGTTCTTGTGGAGAAGAGCATGAATTCTGAATGTTATGAGGGGAAAAATTCTTAGAAGTGTGCCTACTTGTGGGCACACCGACCCAGGGTGGGATATGTATGATCCATCGATTGCATAGTCAAAGACTTAGTGAGAATTACCTTACCACTGGATAAAAAAGAAGAAAAAGAACAAGAATAACAACTCCTCATAATGTAATTTGGATGCATGTCCCATCAGTAAAGTGATAAAATGATGATTGTGCATGTTATGAATATGTTTATGAACCATGCTATAATGATCTATGCCACGAATCATGCCTCATATTTATGAATTATAGATTAATATGCACATCGTGTGACTTAGATATTAAAAGAATATGATTAAGATGATAAGCTTGTATATATGATATTATTGTTTAGCATGTATCTATGTTTATAATGCCTTTTTCATTATAGTAGTGTACACGAGAACTTTGAAATTGTGGTATTATCAGCTTGCTAAGTTAGTTGGGACTCACTCTTACTAATATCCTTTTTATGAGAGGTAGACCCTAAGGTTGAGGGTGAGGCTGAGCTTGAGGAGGATCAGGAGGCTTAGTGACTCGAGGTCCAGGATTCATTAGCTAGATATAGGTTAATGTTTATTTTCAATTTAGCATGATGATGTAATAAGTTAGTTAGAACCCTTGAATTGTAATATTCTTATTTGAATATGTA
This sequence comes from Zantedeschia hybrid cultivar, assembly GCA_030544215.1. Classification (NCBI taxonomy): domain Eukaryota; kingdom Viridiplantae; phylum Streptophyta; class Magnoliopsida; order Alismatales; family Araceae; genus Zantedeschia; species Zantedeschia hybrid cultivar. The sequence continues at coordinate 53,980,691 of JARZZO010000002.1, read as the reverse complement.
GAGATCTAGAAAGTACTCCATTATAGTTATTTCAGTTTAAGTATTTATTCTATCTTAAGTGGATATTCTTGTGGCTATGATGGTTTTTTCATTTGTATCATGGTTTGGGTTATTCTCACTGTGGCGAGAACCGCCAATTTGAAGTAAACTGACAAGACCGAACCAAGTAGGTAGGGGACGTCACTTGATTGTTTATTGAAGAGATGGCTAAATCAATACTAGCCAGATAAATCAATTAGATGAACAAGAGGTTCGGACGTCAAATATTTGGATGGAAAGGTCATGTAATCAAAAGGAAATCGAACTGAAACTTAACTTGATTTTAATATGTAATTCATAACTTAATCGATAAAAAGAACATGTAATCGATATTTGCAGGTGGTTAAAAGGAACAATTCTAAACTGATAACTTAATTGCTCCTTCATCAGTTAATCGAAATGAGTTTAAAAACCTCATTAAAATGTCCAGTCCTTCAAATAATTAGAAATTATATTATTCTAAAGTTTGAACCCATTAACTTCGGAAAATAAACTAAATATTAGAGTTGAAAACAAATTATCTTAAATAAAATTCAAGTAGATAATCACATAATAATCATGATATTAAGGATTTCATATTTCCAACATAAGTCTAACTAATCTAGTTAGATTAATATCAAAGGTAATTGATTCTTGTACCTTGAACCAATTTCTCAAGAAATTCATAGGTTTCTTACAATTTTTTGTGCCAAATCAAAGCATATCGAACAAATAGCAAGTTGGAACAATTGCACATCTCTGTGCTGAACCAATATCAAATTATGAATAAACGGACATGCATCCAACCATACAGTAGGAACAAACACACATATCAAACCACCTAGGCAAAAGTGCTAAGAGTTTGGTTAACTATATAGAACTAGAGAGTCTCTGGTCCTGCCCATGCTGTACACAAAATTTCAGCAAAGGATTCCACAGGTTGCCCTCTGGTTCAGACCTTCCCCATGAATGCTTATAAGGTTGGCCCCAAACTCCTAAGGTGGCATTGTCCAACATAGTTCTCACATAATTGCACAAAATTTTTAAAGTTCAAAAGAATGGGTTATCATAGAGTATGATCAATGCAAGCTTACAAATATCATAGTAGAACATGGACTAAATGAAATAACGGATAGATCAAATTCGTACTCCAAGTACACATACAGCTTATCAGAACAGATTTGCAAGCTTTTGAAAACATCAAAATAGCTTAGTTTTTCCTTATATAAGATATTTCTCACTTTGGGTAATCATCACCTACCTCTTAGAAGCCAAAACCTAATTCTTGAATACCTGACTCCCAACTGCTAATCCTTCTCTAGCAATAGCAAGAACTCCCGAAGAACACAACAATGCATAGCCTCCCCTCTGCACCAAAGGAGTCATAAATATATACTGCTAGAATACTAGCTCAAACTCGAATTGGCTCTTGATGACTCGATCCAGTGGTTTTTTGAAACTTCTAGTCTACATCGATCGGGTTTCTACTTCTAAATCTCGCAAGGTAACTCTGAACGAAATCATTCCCAAAATGGAAACCAATCTAAACAAATCCGCCTTTGATTTAGCTCTAGGTCCTCCTCTAAAACAACATAACCTTAAAATACTTTGATTAGAGTAATACTTAATCAATACGTCTACGTTAACCGGTCATAGGTTCAATCTAATCGATGCACAAAACAACTAACCAATTAATAACATAAAATCGATTTCCTTCTAGTTACAAAATTCTAGGGCATAACACATATGGCACCTTTCAAATACTTGTAGATTCCTTCAAGATCATGCCAGTGAACTTTGTTAGGACAATGAATATATTTACTTAATCTATTCACAACAAATGAAATGTTAGGCCTATGGCAATTTCATAAATACATTAAACTATTAAATCATTGTTAATATCTTAATTGCTCGATGCTCATCATTTTTCTTCTTCGGTATAACACTAGGATCAAAAGGAGTTCTAACAAGTTTACAATCATAAAGAATAAACCTTTTAAAACATTATCAATATAATGAGGTTCAGATATAGAATATCCCTCAGGTGATTTAATAAGCCTAAGTCTCAAAATCACCTCAGCCTTTCTTTGATCCTTCACATCAAACTTTAGTAACAATTTAATTTCATTTATTCAAATCAAAATGTTACTGAATACTAAAATATCATCCATATAGAGACATAAAATGACACAAGAATCATTGTACAATTTTACATATAAGAATTTGTCTGATTCACATATAGAAAAATCATTAGAAATCACAATTTCATCAAATTTTTGATGCCATTTTTTAAGGGCTTGCTTTACCTAAAGGGCTTTCACTAATTTTCATACTTTATGATCTTGATCAGACACCACAAATCCCTCTACTTGAAATATATAGATCTCTTCCTCAAGCTCTCCATTTTGGAAAGCAGTGTTAATGTCCATTTGATGGACCTTGAGATAATAAGTAGATACTAGTGCAACAAGCACACAAATTGTGGCTATTAGAGCCCTAACCAACAAAGAATTATGTTTTGATGTGATGCCAAAATGTATGCAAAAATATCTTGAACTGTATTGTCAAAATTTAAGTAAATGTGGTAGGTTGTTAGCTAAAAAAAGATTCAATGCCCTATTCATAAAAATGCTCTCCTAGGATCATTGATCATACTGAACACTTGGCCAAAAGTCTTGATCGTATTTGAACTTTAAAATCACTTTATCCAAATGATCAAAACCATTGGGAACATTGATTAGCTTATAACTCCACCTAAAATTGTAAGTTCACCTTAAGTATTCACCTAAACTGCGGTAGGTATTAGGTGGTACACTCTACTCACTACCTCAATCAATACAGTAACCCTTTAGCTGATGCAACTTCACCTTAGTGCTTCAAGTAGATCGAGTTAAGCAAAACATTTAAGGTGTTACCGTTCGAGATCTTAAAGTCAAAGTAATTAGCAACGATTATTTTATCCAAACCAATATCCTTCTTGACCAAACTTTTTCTCTAATTCAAGCCAAAGATCTCACACATAAGGAATATCATAATAAATGTCGTACAATTTATCAGAAAGGCATGACAAGATATTACTAATGCATAAGAAATCCTTTTCCTTCAATTTAGCTATATCTATCGATCGAGCAAGTTCATTCTCATTAGTAGTAGAAGAGCTAGATTCAACAATAGAGAATAACGCTAAAGATGTAAGCCACTAGGCATCTTCTGCTACATCATTTAAAATGCTGCCCTGAGAACTTCTCGGGACAAGACATGGTTTTAGGGGCAATCATATAAAATGTCTAAATTGGAAGGATCGACTCTAATCTGTTGAAATTTAAAGGTATATAGGACACACAACAATAGCGTATTCATATTAGACAAATCCAAAATTATACAAAAATCAAAATTAAGAAGGATCAAACTCAGTTCGAAGTGTGTGAACGCTTTCTTTAAAGTCGTTCGACCCAAGATACGATAACCGAACCAGTGGTAGCATGAAGCTATACCCCAAATCACATTGTTGGGGCGAACACCTTCAGTACACCTCAAGCTTTTAGATTCATGAACACATAGGAAGAGAGAGAAGAGAGAAGAGAGAGAAATAAGGGAAAACTCCATGTCCCACTCCGTGGAAGGAGTCCTCAATATATGGACTTTGAAGAGACACAGTCAAGATAACCGATCTCAACTCTTCTCTCTGGCAGACATGACCATTCCACTTGCAATGGGAATCTCTATTATCAGCAAAAAAAGGAAAGAAATAAAATGAAAAAGTAATGAAAAGAATGGGTCGGTCTGCCTATGTGTGCATGTGTGTAGTTAGTAAGACCATTACTGCAATATCCATACCAAGGTTCGCGGACTCGACGAGTTGGGGTGACTTGGATCTCCCTTGATTCAGTATGAGTCGGGTTGACTTGTGCCGACTCGTACGAATCACATGGTCAAATCGTACAGACTCGATCGAGTCGCACCGACTCGGGTTCGTCCTGATACGGTACTAGTCGCCCGAGTCAGCACGAGTTGAGCCGGTAAGACAAACCCTACTCTATACATCCTCTAAGAGTAAACAACTTTTTGGAGAGAGTCTCAACTCATAAAGTGAAGAAAACCCTTCTCACCTTCCAATATAGATCTAAACAAAAGACACAGAGATCATCAAGAGAAACCACAAAGCACAAAGACATAAAGAAGACGAACTACAAAGACCTCTTAGGACAAGTTACACAAAGATCTAAGAAATATGATAATGAATTAAAAGATCATTTAAAACTTCTAAAACTTATTATTAAAACCAATAATGCCAACACAAAATTCATGTAATCGACTCCAAATAATATGATAGATTCAAATGATGATCATGAGGGCTTAACATTTTCTCCCTAGTTGACTTTTAAGGATCCTTTTGTGCTAACTGTTAGGGGTGTCAATTGGGCGGGCCAGCCTGTGGTCCAGTCCAACCCAACCCATATTAAAAGAAATTGAGTTGGTCCAAGTTATATAAATTGGATTAGGTTAAATTTGAGTTGACATTAGTTAAATCTAGGTTAGGTTGGATTGAAAACGGTCTGGCCCAGTTTAATCTATTGACTTTTGTAATAATTCATACAAAAAGTAAAACACTTTTAACAAACCATTTATAAACAAGATCAGTTCCAACTCAACCCAACCCACTCACTATTGAATTGGAGCAGAATTTAAATTAAATTTTTAACTGGACTATTTTAAATTTAAATTAGACCCAAATTATCATATAACCCAGTCTAATCCGCTCAATTTACATTTCTACTAACTGCTCTTTCTATCTTACACAAACGGACACTCATGCAGCCATGCTCACACATTGGGACGCCTCTAAGACATCCGGAGCTTGAGTCACACTATGGTAAGAATGTAATTGTAAAATTAACAACTTTCAGTATTGCACTCGAGCATTTTCCTATTGTAGAACAGCATGTTAGTACTAATCTTCAGAACAAGGCTGGCTTTCTTCTCCCTCTCTTTACAAACAAAAAAGGTTATACTTTTTCATCCATTTGTACAACTCTCTCTCTCTCTCTGAAGACATTCTTATCCATAGCCTCGACGTACGTTTTTTTTTTTTTGAAACTGAGGATAAATTCTATTGATAGCTAAACAGCATCCAAAGATACACAATCCATTACAGAGGCAGGGGGGTTGGAGGGAGAGAAACTTCCCTGATTACATGAAACTACAAATCTAGCTAGGGCATGGGCAGCCCTATTGGCAGTTCTTGGAGTAAATAAAACCTCAATGTTTCTATGAATTAAAAGTAGCCTACAGTCTTGAATGATTGTGGCTATTCTCCAAGGTACTCTAATCCTGTTGTAGATGGCATCAACCACTGTAAGCGCATCCCCTTCTACTTGAACAGGGCAATTGAACAAGGATGCCCTGGTTAGTCCAGCTTTAAATGCGTTGGCTTCCACCCAGAGAGGGTTTGTATTGTCATACCGCTCAATATCCCATTGGATAATCTTCCCCTCATGATCCCTGATAAGGAGGGATGAGGCTCCAGTCTCCTCCGAGATGGCACCATCAACATTGATCTTGAGGGATCCCAGACAGGGAGGCTGCCAGGCTTGCATAATTTTCGGCTGAGTTGAGGGGGGAGAAATCTCAATGGTCGACCATGTATTATAATCCAAAAGAGCCAGTTGCATGATATTAATTGGATGAGGGCTGACGTTCTCGAAGATCTTCTTACAGCGAGCTTTCCAAATATTCCATAGGATGGCAATGCACATGGTAATATGAGTTCTGTCAAGTTTGTGCTGACTAAAGGGTGGGTTGCTCCATTGGATGAGCTTCTGGTGGAGCGTTTGGGTATCCTGGTATGTATGATATCCAAGAGGGGAGCTCGACCAAGTCAACCGAGCATAATTGCAATGAAAGAGTGCATGATCAGTGGTTTCATCATCATGGAGGCAGATGGTACAGGTTCTCCCCAACTCAGGGATCCTTCTAGCTATGTGGTGTTGCACTGGGAGGATTTCATTAAGAGCTTTCCACACAAAAATGATAACCCGAGGAGGGATATTTTTTGTAAGTTTGGAATCCCAGATCAGCTTCCACACATGATTTGAGGATGAGGATGAAGGGGGCAGAACCTGAGTGCTCAGAAATCTATAGGCAGACTTTTGAGTGATAATTCCATCTACAGTCCCTTCCCAGATCAGGATGTCCCCATTGGGAATTGGGGTTTGAGGGAGGGGAATTTGAGTGATAATGTTCACAAGCGCTTGACTGAATAGACTCTGGAGTTTCTGAACATTCCAAGTGTTATTATGAATTAGTTCAGCCACCCTGTCAGGCATAATACCAGAAATCACTCTGTTTGGGATGAGCTTCATCTTGTAATTGGGGATCCAGGAGTCATTCCAGATGTTGGTGCTGAAGCCATCCTGGATAGATATGTGGGAGCCCATTCTAAGCTTCTCCTGGACAGATATGATAGCATCCCAAGTATCTGAGCAGTTGCCTTTCCTATTATGCTCCCAGAATGAGCCCTGTTGCAGGTACTTGGCCCTTAGGAGGATTGCCCACAGAGAAGACTGGTCTTGGAGGAAATTCCAGCATAATTTGATGATTGCAGCTTCATTTGCAATGCTCATCTCCTTGATACCCAAGCCACCCTGCATCTTATGTTGGGTAATTTTCTGCCATTTACAAAACCTGATCCTTTTATGATTATGATTGGCTTTCCACCAGAAGGCATTCTGAATTTGTGTGATGCTATTCAGAGTGGTCTTGGGTAGGCGTGTGATAGCCATGATATGTGAAGGAATGGCAGCCAAGGTAGAATTTATAAGGACAGTGCGCCCTGCAGGGGAGAGGGTATTGGCCTTCCAAGAGTTTAATCTGCCTCTGACTTTATCCTCCAGGAATTTATAAAGTTTGATTATGCCCCTACCTGGCCAGATGGGTACCCCCAAGTACAGGTCATCCTTCTTGAGGAGGGGGATGTTCAATTGATTACTGAGGGATTCCTGAACTTCCCTGGGGATGTTTGAACTAAAAACAAGGCCAGATTTCCTTTTATTGATCACTTGTCCTGACCAAGAAGAATAATAGTTCAGGCAATTGAGGAACTTGTGTACCTCTGAAACCTCTGCCTCTCCAAATAGGAAGATATCATCAGCAAACATGACATGGGACATGGTAGGAGCACAGCTGTTTACTTTCATACCTTTGATGCTACCATCCCTCAATTGTTGATTCAGGAAGTCTGTGAGCACTTCAGCTGAGAGAATATAGAGGTAGGGGGAAAGTGGGCAGCCCTGTCTTAGACCTCTGGTAGGATGGATACATCCCACATGTTCCCCATTAATGGAGAGAGTATAGGATACTGTCCCAATGCATTGCATAATTAATCTGATGACCTTATCCGAGAATCCATACCTGTGGAGCACTGAGTTGATGAATTGCCATTCCATACTGTCATAAGCCTTCTGAATATCCACCTTAAGCCCGAAGAAACCCTTTCTACCTTTCTTGCAGTGCATGGAGTGCATTAGTTCTTTGACCATAATGATGGGACTAGTGGTTTGCCTCCCAGGGACAAAGGCCCCCTGGGTCTCAGAGATAAGGGAGGGGAGGAGAGGTTTAATTCTACCAGCAATGATTTTGGCAATGATTCTATATATGGTATTGGCCAAGTTGATTGGCCTATAGTCCTGGGGGGAGGAAGAGGGGAGTTTCTTGGGAATAAGAGATATGAGAGTGTGGTTTAGACCCAAGGGGAGATTTCCAGATTTGAAAAAGGATTGAATAAGCTCAATGGTTTGATTTCTGATGGTGGGCCAAAAACTTTGGAGGAAAATGGGGGGGAGTCCATCCGGGCCAGGAGCTTTCCTAGGCGCCATAGACATGACAAGATGATCAATTTCCTCCGGGGTGGGGATGGCTGAGATGGAATTGTTGAGATCCTCAGGGATTTTTGTCTTGGAGTGGAGGATGTTTGAGGGGAGGGGGGTGGTCGGTTGAGAAGTAAAAAGCTTAGTAAAATAATTTAGAAAGATGGATTTGATATGGTGAGGATTCCCTGTCCAATTGCCATCAGCCAGCTTTATCCAATTAATCTTGTTGATTCTCCTCCTGTTCAGGACACTAATGTGATGGAATCTGGTATTACGATCCCCCTGAAGGAACCAGCGTTTTTTTGCTCTTTGCTTCCAATATTCCTCATTTTGGGCAAGTAGGAGTTCATATCGAGAGGTAAGAGTTTTCTCTTTCTGAATGCTTCCATCTGTTGGGGGGGCTTTGTTGAGCTGAAGGAGTTCATCTGCTACCTTCTCCATCTCCCTTTTTGGATTAGGAAAGTATTTCCTTTTCCAATGAGTAATGTCTCGGTGAATCTTCTCAATCTTCTTTCTGTAATCCGTCAGGAGGTGCGGACCAACATTCCAAGAGAGATTAATAGTATTGTGGATTTCTGGGTTAGCCAACCACATAGATTCAAATTTGAAGTGGTACTTCCTCCTTTTACTTGAACTTTGGGGTCTGATTAAAATGGGGTTGTGATCGCTGCCAACACAAGGAAGATGAAAAACTGAAGCTCTGGGATGGTTTGTCCTCCAATCAGCATTGCATAAAGCTCTGTCTAACCTTTCTCGAATATTATACTTTGCAGATCTGTGATTTGACCAGGTGTAGGCAGGACCTTCAAAACCCAGATCAAGGAGAGCAGATTGATAAACAAACTCTTTGAAGTCAGAGTAGTGGGCCTGGTTTGGGGGGCGCCCTCCTTGTTTCTCATACTGATTCAGTATTGAATTCATGTCTCCCATAAGAAGGATGGGTCCTTGACTGATCTGAATGAAGGCAGCAATATCATCCCACATAAACGTGTTAGATGTGATGTATATGGCCTTCAGCCACCTTGTGGTTAGTCAATTATTTGTTAGATGTGATGTAGCTTGAACATTCCTAGTCATTGCAGCCATACCAGAAGGATTCGAGCTTGCCAATCCAACTCCTTCCATTTTTCTCCCACTCCTTTGTTGATGTTTAAGCATCAGGGACACTTCCTTCCTATTTCCTTTCCCTTTTAGTTGGGTCAATAAAGGGGAGATCAAACAAAAGAAAAGGCATAGTTAGAAGATGGACCACGTTGGTGGACCAGTAGATATAGTTCGGCCCATATTAGATTACTTGTCAATGTTGTCTGAGCTTGCTTGTTTGAACTTGTCTCCAAATTAACTTAAAAAGATCATTGGGGACCATTTGATTCTGAAGTTGATATGCGAGAGGATGGTAAAAAAAAGATCTGAGCACCAAGAATTTTTGGATGCACCCGCATCGTGCAAGAAGAAGTGGACAAGTGCAATATACTGGGCCAAGGTCTCACTATTGCACTTGTCCACTTCTTCTCTGCATCGTGGGGCAGTTCAGTAAATATAATTTTTTTTTTCGATTTTTTAAGGTTAGACATCACATGTGACACATGCCTGTATAGACCAAAATTCAATTCAATGAAAATAAAATTTTTTAAAAATCAAAAGTAGTTATTACGCTCGGCCCGTTAAGAACATTTTTAGCATTTATTAGGACTCAATATTTTAATTTTTTTGAAATTTTATCATGTGATCAGAGAGTAACTTGTATGAACACATGAGACACACGAGTTCCGATCTAAAAAAATTATACTTACTGTAATGTTCCGTGGTACAGCTGCAGAAGCATTGCAGCAAGTATAACTCTGACTAAATTACCAGACAAATGACCAGGCTCATTGTGGGCTGTATCCACACTTTCTGTTGCAATGGGAATAGAAAAAATCTTTGCTATAATATTTCTAAGTATTGGAGCTGTAACTGTTATGATCTGTACATCGAATAGCACATGGTTGCTGAACCATCTTTATGTCACACATATCAATCTAACAATAGGACGGCAGTTGCTGATGTGAGTGTAATATTTGTTGTAATGTAGTCAGTCATGCATCATCTTGTGTTGCAGTAAGTATAAGTCTTTTATAAATTTCTTTTAGGTCAGGATTTCAAATGCCTTACGTGTCCGTATGTGTCAAGTACCGCCGAATAACTTAAAAAAAAAAAAAAAAATTAAATTAGTGGACTCGAGCAATTAAGAGATTCTTTACTTTTCATTGGGACTTGATTTTTAACTTTTAAGAATTTTTTAGATGGTCTGATTAGAAATGCATTGCCACTGAGATGCAGAAGGGGAATTTTACATTTATTTACGTGGAACCTTGGCTCCATATGGATGGTATGGGACATGTGGACTTTATTCTCCCTGGTTTAATGGGTTTCAAACCTAGGTTGCCTTTTTGTATTTGAGAGCCTTTAGTCACTATGCCATCTGACCAAATAAGAGAATGTTTTCGAGACTAAGTTAGGCTGGGGAATAGATTGGTCAAAGAAAGGACAATTAAAAGTTTTCAAACATGGCCACGTTAAGGCCGTGATGATCCAAACTCTATTTTCAAAAGAGTATAATTTGCTGCACCACATAAAAGTTTTTGGAAATTTTTTTAGGTGGACGTAAAATGTCCTATACAGATTGATCACCGATCAGATCATCTATAAAAATTAAAAAAAAAAAAAAAAAATTGGCCCATTAAAAGTATTTTTTGCTTTTCATTGAAATTCAACCTTTTATTTTTAAAAATTTTTGAGTTGTTCAATCGGGAGATGAGACAATACGAATATGTAACTCAGATTGCGACCGAGCGAGAAAAAAATTCAATCCTTTCTTTTTATTTAGCTGAACCGCTCGACTGGTGTAGGACCGCCTGGCAGTAAAAGACTGCATGATGGTGCAGAAAGTTTTACTCTTTTCAAAATATCACTTAACGATCGGGATGTAATGGGTCGAATATGATAAGATAGGGGATTATCTATTACTATATCTATTAAGTAGACAGTATGCTTATTTATTATTTTTTAATTATTAGGAAATACTGTATCCACTAATTGCTTTGTAATATATTGAAAAAAATAATTATCAGTTGCTTACAAAATAGTTAACGGTTAGAGAAGCACAATTAATTTATCAATTTCACCAAAATTAATAAATTTTAAACTAATTCAGCTAAATCAAAATTGTAAACTAAAAAAAATGACTATGTTTTAATAGAGACAAAACACACACAAGTTTAAACTTTCCCCTTCATGTAAAAATATAAAATAAAAATAACGATCTATCTGAACGACACTAAAACAAACTCTACAATGTAGCAGAAGACTGGAACCATGGTTGAGATTATATGTTTACCAAAAGTGTCATTCAATATGAGTCCTTGACTTAAATAATTTTTAAATGGGGACTACTAGATAGAAAGCTCAGAAATGAGATTATACATTTCTATGTTAGTTAAGAAATCATGCTTATCCAGATCCGTGTCCGCCACAAAAACATTATCCCAAAGTGTAACACTTGCTGCAATGCTCACTTGCTGAAATGCTCCCTCATGTTGCAGTGCAGGGCATTGTAGCAAGCAAATTTTTTTTTTTTTAATTTTTTTTAAGATCGGGTCCCACATGTCTTATGTGTTGTCTAGACTATGGAGAATCTAGAGGAGGTGAATAGATTATTAAAAATTAAAATTTATCAGAGAGTAAAAACATTACGCAGAAAGAAGGAAAAACAAGGAGCAAACATATTGAGGCACATATGCTTATATTAGTTCGGTCTATCCAAACCGACGTCCAGTCCTCAGACAATCTCTTGAAAGTTTCACTAACTCAAAGACTACATATGGTACCAACTTCGTACAGGTTTTATAACCAAACTACTAAACTCAGTTGGTCTTTTCTTCAGCAGAACGGGAAAACAATCACCTACACACGTAAGTCTTCTCTTCTAAACCAAGAAGGGGAACTACAGATAATCTTATAAAACGAGTTACATAAGATGCCTCTAAGAAGGCTAATGTGTATAGTAAAAGTAAAACCACATAAGAATGAAGACAAAAAAAATGAGAAAAAATGAAGCAAGTCTTGATCTTCTATCAATGAAGATGGCTCGAGAGCTTGCAGTAGCACAGCGGAATGAAGCTCTCTCTCAGGCTCTTCGCTTGAACTCTCTCTTGCAATAAAAAGACTTGTTAGAGCGCAGAGAAAGAAGGAAGCTTGAAAATTTGAATTTCTAGCTCTTGCGCTCAACTTGTTGATATCTCTTCTCTTGTGCTGGAGGCTTCAATATATAGATCATTTAACTCCAGCTCCGTTGTTTCTAACATCTTCTTGTTGGGTCTAACATTAACTCCATTAAGTCTAATGTTAACCAAACTTCAGTTTTGCTTAGAGAGAGCTTAGACAGGTATGGATCGCTCTCAGTCGGAAGATTGTAGGCACTAACCCCTTTGTCTCTTAATTTGGTCGAGCGAATCTCACTTAAAACCCTATAAACTGCTCAGCACTATTTGTTCGTACAGGCTGATCTCCGATTCGGAAAAAAACTTAAAAATAAAAATCGAGTCTCACTTAATAATAAAAAATGTCTTTAATATATCAAATACAATAATAATTTTTGATTTTTTAAAAATTTTTAGGTCATTTGATAGGAGATCAATCTAATACAGACACGTAAGAAGACATGTAGAACCTGACCTCAAATAAATTTAAAAAAAATAAAAACATAAAATTTACTTGTTGTAATGCCCGTACTGCAAAAGTGGGGGCATTGGGGCAATTCTTACTCTATCCCAAAACTATTGGTTAAACCAATGAACTGATGGATAAAAGAGTTATCTGCTGCCATTAACATCTCCTACTAAACAACCGCTGATGGATCAACATCTTCTATAATTCTATTCAACCATCATTATATATAATTAAGAGTGACTTTTGACATTTTATATATTACTTGATCAAATATTTTCATTTAATAATTAGCCTTTGAGTAGGAGCGTCCCGAAACAGAGAGAACCTTGTCTGATAATTCAGTCCCAATCATGACTTAAAAAGGTCCCAACCAATATCACATTCAGGTCAAGCAGTCGACACTCAAACTTTTCTTTTCTCATGTGATGAAAGTCTTGTGATTAAATTTCATCTTCCATGGTATGTAAATAAAAAATGAGTTATCTCATAAATTTATTAGAAAGTATTTTTGATTTATCAAGATATGTGGAATAATAATCGCTCCTGATTAATCTGGACATAAAGTAATGGTTTGAAAAGTTGTGACAGTGAAAAAAAAAAAGACCTCTATCTTTTACAGAAAAGTTTGTCTTGATATCCTAATTTGAACATTCTTGTTGGAGACCTTGTAAAAATTTGATGAATTGAACCATCTTTTTTCTATAAAAGCAATAATACCGCATCCATAAGGTCTCCCTCCATTGATGTGACGGTGCATTTTTGAAACAAAGGTTATAAACGCACCCACCGTTCGAGTTGAAGCCCAACTAGTATGACATCCATAAAAGTCGTGTCCATTTGACGGACGGTGATCAGTTTACTCGATCGCCAGGTTGACCCTAAGATTAAAGTCCATCTGTGATTGGTAGATCAGATGATGTGAAATCAAATGGAGGAACCACTAGAGACCCAGTTTGGTCTAAAATCTCAAAGTATAATCCTGGACGGTGAAATAATAGAAGTGGTCTATTTGACTCTTTCAATTACTGTGTACTTCTTTCGATGTTCTTGTGGTACATTACATCACATTCTCCTTTCATGAATGGTTAGCTAATTAATAGATTAATTTATACACCTAATGATCATCATCTACGTCCACATGATGAGCCCTAAATCACAGGAATTACACACCCCATGATCGGTGTCCGCTGTTCATGAGGAGGAAGGGCTGGGCAAGCAGCCGCCGCCGCCGTCTCCCTGCGTCGCGCCGTCCCCAAGGGCAGCGTCCAGGGCAGGGGCCTCCATCCCCAGCGCCGCCAAGGCCTTGCTGGTGTAGTGCTTCTTAATGTTGGAGCCCTGTTGCGTGACCAGCTTGGCGATGCTGCGCTTGGCGTTGGCCCGGAAGGGGCACCGCGAGCTGAGGAAGCCGTCCACCAGGTGGAGGTAAGCTTCCAGGTCGTGGCAGCACCCAGGGTCGGCGTCCGGCTTCAGGTACGGCGACTGCCGGCTGTCGACCCGCAGCTCGCTGCCTACATGCGAGTACGCCCACGCCCTCATCGCCTTGTCCACGGCGTCCCACCACCTGTCCGCCAGGCACACCCGCTTGGCCTCGGCTGCGGCCCGCCGCCACCTCCTCCTCGCCTCGCCGCCGTCCTTTCGTTTCTCCTCCTCCTCAACCTTTTGCTGGCCTGCGAAGACGCCGGGTACTTTAGTGATGACGTCCCGCTCGTTTACCACCCGGAGGACCTTTACCCCGCGAGCCCTCACCCGGTCGGCGAATGCGCGGTTGCCGACGTGCGGCCCGCCGAAGGAGAAGACGGCGACGGGGGGCATGTCAGGGTCGTGGGCTCTGAGCTCCTCGGCCACCAGCACGGCCAGCGCGGCGCCGAGGCTATGGCCCGTGACAGTGATGCTGAGCGGCTCGTCTTTGTAGATCTCCAGCAGCCGCCGGACCTCCTCCACGACCGCGTCTCGCAGGCTCGGTGAACCCTTGGAACCGGTCGTGAACAGGCTGCAGAAACCACACTCAACCCTGGGCTCTGCTGCCCGCGCCGGTAAACGGGTCTCCACCTCGCCGACATCCGAGCAGGGGGCACTGCTGCTACTGCTGGTACCCCCTTGGGGTATGCTGACCAGGGTGGCGCGGAAGTTCTCTGCCCACTCGAGGGCAGTGGCTGTGCCGCGCAGGGAGATGACGATGTCCCGACGACCCATGCGCTGGATCTCTCGCTCGTTATCGCACACGGCCACAAACCCGATCCAGCTTGACCGCTGCCGCACCCACGGCGCCATGCCGTCCATCCAGCGAGGCGCCTCGATGGAGGATGTGGCGTAGAGACCGCGGGTGACGCGGTAGGAGCGGTCGGGGAGCGCGACCTGGCGGGGGTCGGCGGGGCGCTTGCTCGGGTCCGAGTGGAAGGCGTGGTAAGCGGCCTGCACGAATTCCCCGTAGCGCACGATCTCCCTGCGGAGGTCCTCGTCGAGCGGGTCGAGCATGCCCGCCCAGTCGTTGGCGCCGTGGAGGTCGCGCCACCGCCGGCCGATCCCATTGCGCGGGGAGGGGTGGGGAGTGCCCGCGATGAGGCGCTGGAGCACGCCCAGGCTACGGGGGGACATGATGTCCGCCGCCTTCCCGGTGTCCGTGGGCAGGATGCCGGAGAGGCTGAGAGTATTGAGGAAGACCCCCCTGCGGATGCTCCCGCCGGGGGCATCTCCCCCATGCTCCTCGTGAAGAGGCGGAGGGGGAGGGGTGGGCGCCGGCGAGCGGCGCTTGAGGAGGCGTTCGAGGTTGGCTAGGTGGGTAGAGGTGCTGGTGGTGGCAATAGATGGGGGAGCCGGTTTGGTGGTGGTGCGAGCGGCGGCGCGGGTTCTGGTCGGGTTGAGCGGGGAAGGCCGACGTGTCGGCCCGCTGCTCCGCGCGGGAGAGACGTGGCGCGGTGGAGCCGTCACTTGGGCGCCCAGATGCATGTCACCAAGATTATATTTGTGTGTGTGAGAGAGAGAGAGAGAGGGAGAGAGAACTGAAGAGAGAGATGGAGGAGGAGGAATGGAGAGAGCCGGGGAAGGAAGCATGCACGTGGGAACTACTTATAGAGAGAGAAGGAAAGAGATCGCTCTGTTGTAGTTTACAGGTGGCAGCCTAGTGACCAAGGTTGTACGTTCAAATTGCCGCTTGTCGTGTCCCCACCGCACCCCGGCAAGCAGCGGGTGATTCCGCGAAGCAGCGTGGAGGAGGTCCGGGAGAAAGTCGCACATGCTGACCCTGGTGGCTGCCTCCTCTTCCGTTTCCAACCAATTAGGTTGCACGGTCGGGCGGTGTCAGCTTATTCCCAGTTTATTCATAAGAAAATTACATGGAGGCTATTTGGTGCAAAGTATTTTTTTTCCGTAAAATCTGAATTCTGAAATCACCAAAAATAATTTTTTAATATTAAATCGTCTGTTTTGATTTATGATCATTTTAGACTAAAGATCAAAATCAACTAAAAGAAGGATCTTAGGGGTCATTCTGTTTTGAAATACGACCCTTTACAACACTTCGTACATTCAGAAAAAGTAATTAATATATCGTCACAGCAGTTTTAACGCAAGAAAAACTCCAGGGCTGCAGTTGTTTAAGATGTGTCTTACGGCACTTTAAGACACCAAACAGCTTCTTAATCAACAGAGTATTCTCATTGGTTGAATTTTGGTGGAGTCTTATCTATTTATGGGTTGTCTGTTTCAACATAAAATAACATAATTTAAAATACTTGTTTTGTTTTACATGATTTTGGATGTTTGAAATGATGTAAAATAATATACAATAAAATCCTAAGCCTTATATGTCCACTTAAAAGTCTAATTTTCTTGTTTTAGTTTATAGGAAAGGCTCACTGTAAATTAAAATAAGAAGTTTGAATCCTTTTATTTTACAAGTGACCAAACCAATGCTCCCTCATTTTAAAATCATAAAATTTTAAAATCGATGATTCTAATGGATTTTTAATTCCACAGGACAATTGTAGTTGCAGCAAGTGTTCTTCTTTAGCAAATGGCAAGGTTTGGCAATTGAGACGGCCGAAGGCTTTCAAGCAAACTCTTGGGATCTGACGCCCCGTCATTGGTGTGCATGGTAGTCTGAAAAGATCCACTTTAAATGTGATCGAATATCTTGAATGTGTATTTGGCAAAATTACTAATTGGAAGTCATTTTTAGCTTCATTTGGTTGTGAATAATAGTCAAAACATCCATAATAATTCCATTTTTACTGAATCTAGAAAGCTTCAATCTAATCTAAAACATAGGGTTACAAGTAGGACTGCAAATTGGATCGGATAGATCCGAGCCCGACCCGATCAAATTACCTGTACGAGAATCCGGATCCTCCCATATACCTGCATTTGCAGATCGGAGTTCCCACAGGTACCTCCATCGAATCTCCATCGGTCCTCCGAAATCCCAAATTTTTTTGGCCGTCTTCAATCTCAGCCTCCGTGCCGACTCTGCATACCTCTTCCCTCCCTGTCTTGATGGCCAGATCACGATGCCTCCGCCATTGTTGACGCCTACGGCCGCATCCTCTCGTCCGGCACCACCGCATCGGCCTACTCCGATTAGAGCACAGGGAGCTCATGTAACTGCTGCGGCGGTGGATCTGCCATCTCATTGCCTTGGATCAAACCCTCTTGTAGCAGTCGGAACACGGACTCCTCGTTACACATCTTTACGTCCACGCTCACGAAACCAGACCGCGGCCTCTCCATTCTCAGGTAACCCACCACCATCAAGCATGCCAAAAGAGCTCTCCATGTGAGTCACTTCAGCACGGCATCTCCTCTTCCGCTTCGATTCCTTTGCCGCTTCTTCTGGTTTGCAGGGAAGACATGTTCTATTATTTCTGTACATGTAGACTTTTTTATTAATGAAGCTTCCTGTGGTTTTTTCTACCGGCAATGGGTGTTTGGAAAGGTTCGAGACGACCCACATGCTGGGAACCCACATCGCCTCCCCCCCGTTGTTGGCTGAAGCGTGGAGGTAGTCCGCTGCCGCCGCTGGGGCGACCTTCGTCGCTGGGGTGGCTGATGATGACGTGGTTTACGTGGCCTTCTCCGCCGCCATCCCCACCCTGTCGCTAATGGCGGGCGGTACCGGTGGCGGGTTCTTCCGCGCCGTCCCCATCGCGAGCAGCGAAAGACGAGACTGGACGTCCGCCATGGGACTGGTGGATCGTGCCACTTCCGTCGCCACTTTCGTCGCCGGAGTGGCTAGTGGATCGTGCTCCCCGCCATGGGACTGGGCGTCAACAATAGCATGTTGCTTGGTGCTCGAGTGGGAAGGCCTTAGCCCTCAGATAATTCGGACCTCCGAATCCTTCGACAAGTACCCAGATGAAGTTGAGGGAAAAGCAGATCCGGGTCCCATCTTATGTGTGGAATGCGAGTCCTGCTCGGATCCAGGTCGAAACCCATTCGGATCTTACCGTTTTGCAACCCTAGTTACAAGATAAAGAACTAAAAACTCTAAGTAAAAATAAGAGTAATACAGCAAGTGGGGAGCAGACCCATTTTCTATTTTTTTTATTTTTTATATCTTTTTAAGGTCAAGTCATCATGTCTGATATGTTCATACTATTGAATCTCCAATCAGGCGATCCCATAAAAATATAAAAATAAAAAACTAAATCCTAATGAACAGTAAAAATTGTTCTTAATAGATCGAGCCCAATAAAAGGGGGTTCGATTTTTAATTTTCTAAATAGATCATCTATTTGGGATCAGATTATACAACATGTAGGACATAATGAGTCCGACCTTAAAAAAATAAAAGAATAAAAAATGGGGCAGCACCCATGTGGTGTAGCAAATATTGCTCCATATATAATATCCAAGATCGAGGATGTGTTCGGTAAAACTTTTATTTAAAAAATAACTTCTACTCTTAACATGTGTTTGGTAAAAATAAAAATCAAATCCCAATAAACAATTAAAAATATTCTTAATAGTCAAGTCTAACCCTTGTGTATTTTTTTTTTTTTTTTGGAACCATCTAATTGTAGATCAAACTATACAAACATACGAAGATATGGGGTCTGATCTAAACAAAAATTAAAAATATTCTTTTGGGTGTAGCTGCGGCCATTTTATGACTAAGCAAATATTACTCAAAAGATAATAACTGTTATTGGGTAAACCACTATACCCATATCTGAACTTAACAGGTCCAAAAATATTCCTTAACGCGTTTGGACCTATTTGGACAGCCCTGTAATACATGGGCGAATTTATCTTACACTTTTTAATTAAAAACTGCATCCATGACAGTGATACTTTCTTTCTATAAAAATATGAAAAATGGAACAAAGGTACTTTTCAACTGAGTGCTGTGCTTGGTCTACCTACTAAGGAAACTTTCGCTTCGAAAACAGCTGGATTATGTGAGCTGTGCTTCCTTCACCTTCATGGCGGTAAGAGCTCTTGAATAGTAAAACCAATGGGAAAAGTTGATAAATTGACTGTGAGTCCTTATCTTAATATTTTGGCAGTTTGCATTTGACAGTGTAGTGCACGAATATTATTTGTGTCCTTTCTCGGCCAAACTGTCTCTAAGCTGGATCCAATGCAAAAATAATAAGACATTTTTTACGTTTTAGTCCCATAATATTTTAATGTTCTTTTTAAGTCCCTGTAATCTTCATAATTTTCTTTAAAACCTCCATAGGGAGCTTTTTAGAGAGGACTGAGCAGCTTTTTAAGATGCTTAAATAATTGTAGAAATTCATAAAGAACATAACGATTACATAGGGTTATAATAAATATTGAAAGATTATAAGCATTGACAAGTAAAAACCAAATAATAATAAGGATTTATGTATGCATACATACCCCTGCAAACCACCATATTTCTATGTATACCCTAACTCCTACATATTTTTATAAATACTCCTATAATTTTCAAAAGGGTTGCATTTGTATCCCTCTAGTAATATATCGTGAATTCCAACTGAATATGTCATGCAAATTCCAGAAATTTTAATAAAGTCAGGTCTATTTATGTAAAAGTTTAGTGAATGTGGGGAAGATATGTACAAAATACTGGCGAATGTAGGAGTATATATGCAAAATGTGTTATTTGGATTTCAAGGCATTTTCATAGAGAGTATACATAAGTGAAATCTTTCCAAAGATTTCAAGAATATTTATAATAGTATGTGAGAGTTAAAAGCATAGATACAAATGAAGTAGTTTCCAGGACAAAAGTCACTAATAACAAATCCAGCTACTCCTAGTTCCCAGGATAAAAATCCCTAATAACAAATCCAGCTACTAGCTCCTACCGTGGGCGTCCCCATCTTGCCACCCCACCACGACCACGAGGGCTTGGTTTGAATTTTGGAAGACCTCCAGGTCAATCAAACCCAGACGTCTCACCATTAAATTAAGTTGCTGTCTCGGCTCCAAGAGACGGCACCCAGCTTCTTTTAATTTCTTTTCCCCCTCGGAAGACTTTTTTTATGTTAAACAATTAAGATCTGATATATGTATCTGATATTATACCCTCAAAATTACCCTAGTTGCTTAATTTATAAAATAGAAATAAAACTTGTCACCATGCTTGTCCGACCTACCGTGAGAAGATTCTAAGAATACTTTCGATCATTATTAATAGAGATAAAAAGATTATCTTTATAAAAGTTATGAAAGGAATTTTCTCTTTTTCTCTCTTCTTCTCTTCTCCATCTCTTCCAGAGGTATAATTGCCATTTGAAGAATATACTAGAACAAAAAAAAAAAAAAAAAAACCTTTTGAGGATGAGGTTTAATTCAGAGAGGTAGGTTTGGAGAAAGTTATTTAACAGTACAAGATGGTTAGTCATTGCAAATCTAGAACGAAAGATTAGCCGTGACATTAGCAGATCTGCATGTAATTGACTCCCAAAATTTCATTGGCGAAAAGTACAACATAGCTGGTCAAAACCTAGCAGGCAAACTTTTTGGACCTCATTTTTAATAAATCTCCTAATTATGCTATCTCATATAACTTGAACACATGTAAAGTATAATAAAAGTTGATAAATAACAAAAAATGCATTCAAGTCGAATGAAAGATGAAGTTTATTAAAAGTGAAAGTTCATAAAATCTCATTCCACAAAGTAAGAACATACCAATGTGGACATTTGGGGCCATCAAGGGCATCAACCGACATCATTTCATTCCAATTTCCAATAATGCCGGTAATGGCATTTGGAGGCAAAGTAACTTGCCAGAGGATGCAACTTTGTCGCTTTGCCTATAAGGCTAAAACCCACTACAATCTTATGTGTTGCTACGGCATGCAGTGACGTTACTGAATTTTGTCAAATTTATTAGTCTAATTCAAAATAGTTTAGTCTGAGACTTTTTTCACTTAGTTTAAGATCTCACTAGCGCAACTCAAGATCCCATATAATTTAGTCCAAGATCTTATTGACCCGACCATTCTTATAATTTAATGTTCGAATGACTTCACTGAATAAAATTTTTACGTTCGCGACTGACGGCATGGTCTTTATAAGCGCGGTTGGCAGCCTTGTCACTAGTTTTTGTACCTTGGAAGCATAGTGGTTTAGTTAGAACAGTCACTTGGGAGATAACCTTTTAAAGAGATCTAGCTACTTAAAGGGATTTCAGTGTTGTTTTGACGCGGTTTGGTAGTAGATTTGACATGATATAAGGCCCACCCCACATCTATCTTTGACATTTAAGAAAAAATATATTTGTCAAACTAAGGAAGAATACCTTGAAGCTGGCATTATTAGACAAGCTTATTCATATATAGGCATATCTACCTCCCTTCACACAAGCGTCTTGCTTATGAAACAAGTTGCCAAGAGCAGACGATGGATGTGAGAAGGGAATGGGTGCCGGTTTTCTTGTGAGCACTGAGGAGAGTGATTTAGGATGGAACAATCTTGACACTTGGAAAATTTTTCGTGCAAACTTCCAAAATTAATTCTAAGCATAGTCTCACCTTATTGTATCATACTACGAGTAATACTTGATGCCGTGCAGCAAGTTGCTGCACTGCACGAGATGCAACTTATTTTTTTTTTATTTTTAAATTTTTTAAGATCGGTCTTATCATACCTGATACATTCGTACAATCTGATCACTGATGGGACGACCCAAAAAATCTCAAAGATAAAAATTCAGAACCTATGAACAGTTTGGTTTTTCAATTTTCTAGATTTTTTTAATAATTTGATCGATGATCAAATTGTACAGACACATCGTAATGATAAAGCTGACTTACAAAAAATTTCAAAAAAAAAATAATTATTAGCTATCCAATCTGATCGGACAGCTGCGCGCTCACGGTGCAATGTGGCGGACACTACACCTCCAGCGGTGCCGGAAGAATTACTCTACATACTAATCATCGTCGATGAAGCATAAATTTTATCGACTTCTGACTCGTACACTTTTGCACAAGGGCTGCGAGAATGCTTAGATATGCACCATGATCTAGGGATGTGGTCATCTCGCTAGAGGAAGAAAATGGCGATGTATAATCGAGATGTTGTAACCCTGCATATATAGCTCTTTCTGATATCCTCTCTCTCTTAGGTTTAGCCCACTGCATGAGTAATTAGATTCAAAGTCACAGACCGTGTTATTGAAACAGAGTTTAAGGACTTACCTATGATCCATACTTGACTAGCTAGTTTCCCATCCATAACAGGAAAAACTCGGGAGATTGTGGATTAGTTATGCCTTCACAACGTAATAATCAAGTAGATAAGTATCTTACTAAAAGACGCGAAATGTGTATTCAGATTGTGTACTTCAAGACCCTGACATACCAGTAGGTCACATCTGGATTAGGGGTCACCTTTTTCTTTTTGTTCAGATATATCTACAAAATCTCTATGATGGAGAAGATATTACAAATAGACACTCAGCCAATTCTTCTAATAAGGAGATTTTTCTGTACAGCCACAATGATTTTACTTTAACCTGATGATTATTTCGAACTCTAGAATCTCATTGCAGGAAGCAATATTTTTTCCATAGGTCCTACCACTTGCAAAGAGCACGTATATATAAGCCTTATAAGCTCGTGAGACGATAAATATTCCTCCTGGACAATGGTAAGAGGTAAGATTTGAATCTAAGACTTCCCTTGTGAAAGGGAAGAGCCAATACCATTGAAGGACAAGCTCTTCGATTAGGCTACATAGGAATAACATAATTCTAATCATATCTATTGTTAATTAAGTGCTAGTATGTCAAGCAAAATGCCAAATAATTAAGTGCTAGTATCTCAAGCAAAATGCCAAACGCACCCTTAAAAGTTACATATGCAAATTAAATAGATTGAGTTGGGTTGAGGTAAAAACAAATTAATTAGCCCAAATTTAAAATTAAGTTGTCTCAAATTCAACCTAATCTGGGTTTATTTCTATCCCAATTTTTTCTTAATATTTTTGTCCCCCTCATACTCTCACTCTCAGGGACAAAGCAACATTGGGGTTAGTGGAGCTCACTACCCCACTAAAAATTTAAAATCTTTTACGGGTTCTACTTTAACAATTAATAGTCAAAAATTTTATAAAATGTTCCTACTAAGCAACCACTAGAGTTTCTTTTTGAATTCCCCCATTCTAACCCTTCCACATTCTTTTCAAATTTTCTTAATCTACAATGATGTATTAAGTTTGCCCCCACTAAAAAAAATTTCTGAGTTCGTCCCTGCTCACCCTATCATCAGTTGATAGAATAAAAGAAGCCGGATCCCTTTGATGTTTCTACTCGTCGGGCAGGGTGATGGAGAATGAGGTGTGGGAAGGAGATGAACCAATGGTTCGTAAAATTAAGCTTCGTATATGTTACTTATATTATAAGACTGGATCGCGTTGATTTGTTTCTACAATATTACCGATGGTTAAACTGCTTTATTGTGAGTTCCTTATGAGTTGGTTTGGATTAGGTCGTCATTTCTGACCTAAGTTAGGTCGTCATTTCTGACCTAAGATAAAAAAATTAGCTGGCCCAATGCAATTTAGGTCAGATAAATTGATCTCGATCTAAGTTCAAACTTACCTACAGAATACCCAGCCAAAATAAGCTAATCTAAACTAGTTTGAATGAGCGCTTTAGACTGGTTTGTCAAAAGTTGCAGTTGTTGAGAACTAGGCTGCCCTCTTATTGGTGGGATATGCATGGTACGACAGTCAGAAATGATCCGCACTTAAGGGCAGGGTTTGTCGTACCGGATCGATTCGTGCCGACTCAGGTGACTTGTACCGTATCATGAAGAATTCGAGTCGGTGTGACTTGACCGAGTCTATATGGTTTGACCATGCGACTGGTACGAGTCGGCACGAGCCGCTCCGACTCGTACTGGATCATGGGAGATCCGAGTCGGTGAACCTTGCTTAAGGGTATCAATGGTCAGATATGTTGAAGCCATATATGATGTGCAAGGAACAGTTCAACTTCTAAAATAGCTGCATTCAGTGGCCAATGCACTCCTTGGGCTCTTCCCTAGAGACTTTTTTGCCAACTTCAGAGGTTAGGGATGCTTTTGGACAGAAAACAGAGATTTGACTAATGGATTGTATGCTTATTTATTGGATTCCTGAGTGCAGATTTTTCTAAAGAGGAATGGTAATCTGATGGAAAGTTGAGCTTCCTCGATTTTCTTACACCTCTAGAAAAGCAGAGGTTGAGGGTCCTTTCCACAAATCTACCATGGGTGGTTAATTAGTTAGTTAAAAAGGCAGCCCACCAGATGCAGCCACGGCTGCCAGATAAAGAAAACAAGGAAAGTTTTTCTCTCCTAAAATTCTGTAATATGTAGCATTTGATACTTTTCTACAAGAGCATTAACAGAAAATGATATAATAAAACGTTTCTTAACACCAATTTTTAACACGCTTGCTTGGCAATCACATATTGGAAATAGGATGTAATTTGGGTGCGTTGGATTAGGTTTTGTGATAATTTAGACTTAATTTAAATTTAAAATATTTCAGTTCAATTTCAGTTCATCTCAAATTCAGCCTAGATTTAGTCCAAATTTAGCCAAATTGAACCTAAATTACATAGTGAGTGGGTTGGGTTGGGATGAGTTGGATTGATCTTATTTGTACAAAGTTTGTTAGAAGTATTTTTGTTTTTATATGAATTAATGTAAAACTCAAGAGGTCAAAGCAGATCAACCCAATTTCAGTCGAACCCAATCTAACTTTGACAATGCCAATTCAAATTTAAGCCAACTCAATTTAAATAATTTAGATCAATCCCATTTATTATAATATAAACTGGATTAGACTGAGCCACGAGTTAATCCGTCCAATTGAGACCCCTAATTAGAAAGATTATCATCTAAACATGTCAAAAACTAGTGGTAAGAATCTGTGCTATTTTTCTCCAACGGTTCATTTGCCAGACTTGAGAAAGGTGAGGTTCTTCACCTTCCTCTTTAGAGCTAAGGAGAACAAATCCAGTCGTTCTGACAGTAGTCATCATCTTGTCGTCACTAGCACCGTCACCACCGCCGCTGGAAATAAGAGCAAATGGGTCGGTCAAAGCGAAATAGATTGGGGAAGCTCGGACACAGAAAAGGTTCTTGCATGAGAAAAGAAAAAGGAAAATCTTCCGTGCAAGTCACTAAACTTCATATATATATATATATATATATATACACATATGAGAAGCTGTGATTTGGTGAGCTCTTAAACTTATGCTTCACTTGGTATGACTAATTACATGCACAGATTTTTCAACAAAATTGATCATAATATATATAACAAAATTCAGATCTAAAGACAATCAGTATGTGTGGTCTAAATCTTTTGAAGTATTAAACAATTCTGAAGATCTATTCTACTGAAAAACCTGTGCATATGATAGATCTTATGTGATTATAAAATTTCCCTTTCAGTTCAGATTTTTTCTTTGGGATAACGTAGGGATGATCCAAGCTAGGACTGGAATAAAATTTTGACTCTCTCAAAGGAGATTTAAGAAGTCAAGATTTTATTTTTAATTAAGCAACCTCTTATCTTGACTTCTGTGTTCCTAAAGCATGGGAGCCTACCAAATCTTAGCGGGCTGGGCTAGACCGGGCCAGACCAAGGTAGCGGGCCGGGCTGGGCTACTGCGGGCCGGGCCGGGCCCGGCCCATTGACACCCCTAGCGCACGGGCTTCCTCCCACCCAATTTCGGCTTTCCATCTCCCATCTCTGTTGCTGCCCAGAGATGTCCATGGGATGGATATAGTGTGGACAGTAGACTAATCATTTTTGTATTTGCCAAATAAAGTCTACATATCTATTAGCTGCCATTAACTATCAGGAAAGAGTGTGTCTAATACCAACCTCTACGTAAAATCTTGGTCGGTCATGCAGAAAGGCTCTTCACTCGGTTCTTACAAATACCAATTCGAAGCCAAGTCATCCTCGAGTTGGAACAGTTGCTTAAGAGAGAATTATCTAAGAAGACTAGTTCAGGACCTTTCGGTGGTGTTGTTTTTTTCTAATTTTTGTGTTGGTAGGTTGGGAGATTTCACATGACGAAAGTCCAACCCTCACCATCATTGACATTGAAACTAATCCGTTCGTCAAACGAAGGGAGAATGCTTTGAAACTGCTGGTGTGGACAAGAAGCAACGGTTGATGGGCATGTCTACCTCTTCATGCGGTGTCTGCTAAATTGCTAACATAACTATGTGCAAGGAAATGAGGGCACCCGTGCTCGTTCGCCGAGGATGGTGGAGCACACGGACAAACCAATTGGCTGGGGTTGCTTAGACCTACCACTTTTAGCTCAAAGGACGTAGTTGTACAACTTTCGTGGAAGAAAAAATGATTTAGGTGGGGAGTACTTGGATACATTTTGCTACAGTACATGCAGTAAAATTACACGCACTCATAATTGATCAAGACCGGACGGGTACATTGCACTGGGTACCATATCAAAGACTGTTACGCGTAATAGATTAGAGTTGCAGGTGGCTTGGGCGCCGCCGCCGGTGCTGGTGGCAGGGGCCGGCCGGAATCTGCAAGGGGGGTTACCCCCTTCATCTCCGGCGCCGGTGGTCACCGGCCGGCGATCCCCTATGCCGCCGGTGGCCCCACAAAACCGTTGGTTCAAAACTAGTTTTTCATGGATCCGTGGCCCTCTTTGTTCTTTGTTCTTTCCATTTGAAAAAACTAGAGATGGAGGGTCCTCCACTAGCCACCGGCCACAGCAGGGATGTTCTGGGGACTGTGAGGGATAGTCGGTCATACCAGCAAGCATATAGTGGTGGCCGAACACCATGTATTTCATTTTAACCACAAAGCCGGTTCTTCATCTCTATGAAGAGCCATAAAAAAAAATAGTTTTTCTTCGTAGAAAAATAATGTAATTATTAAACGTTCATCCCACGAACAATATCTACGAAGAAAAAGAATCAATACATGAAATTAATTTAGAATGATAATTTCGTCGTTCCGAAGCGGATCAGAACGGAAACCTGACTCTGATATCACTGTTGGGATCCGGGCGGGGCGCGACAAACGTAGCAGAAGCAATAAAAAAAAATCTCGCCCGATGTCCGCTGATCGATCTGGAACGAAAAACGAAAAACTAAAAATCGGAGTGTAATCAGATTACCTTGCGCGGATTCGAATCTGCGACCGTGTTGTTTCCGTCGAGGCGATGCCGCGAGTCGCATAAACGTCTAACCTCCAGCGGTATCCATGCGATCCTCCGTGGTGGTTTGTCATCGCTCCCTCGTCCAGATCAACTCGCTCACTGAAGATCCGTCGCCGCAACGACATCCGAAAGACCCGTAGATGGGAATTTCCGACTTTCGAAAATTGTGCGCGGTGGAAACGGAAACAATCTGGGGGGGGGGGGGGCAGCATGTGGAAGCCCTGGAGCTTGGGCCAGGATTTCTAAACAGCGTGTATATATTAAATCGGCACGACTTTTAACTAAAGTCCGTGACTTAATAAAAATCACATTTAAACACTACTGACTGAGAATCTATTTGCGTGTGACCCTCTAGGCCTATTAACCAGTCCGATTTTCAGCCCGTTAAGTCCAACAACATTTTATTGACTTATTGTAATTAATTAATATCTAATATTTAATTAATTATTTAACCGAATTAACATCTCATGTAAATCCGGCCGGACTTTCGATTAAGTTGGATGCCAAGCAACACCGCATGATCTCGGAAGGTAATAGGGTTCAACAATCCACTCATGGAACCTGTCCATCCACAGTTACTGCATGGCTATAATCCTTCGTTCGCACAATGCTTTCGAGTTAACCTAGGGTATGGTCAACTGTCAAACCCTAGATGGTTAACTCACTTGAATTAAACTCTATTGTACAATATCCGAAAATACCATTTCAGATATTGTGTATGTTCTAGCTGTAGGTGCTGAAAATGCTCGTGTGATTAACATGAAAAATCTATGTTGTTTAGTGTAAACTAACCTATTAAAAACAGCAACTAAGTGCAGTGATCGCCAGAAACTTTTGACTTAAAAGTTTCAAAAGAGAGTTTTGATCGCCTACCTGTTTGAACGTGGAAGATGTTGAGTCCTTGGTTCCCCTCCTTCAGCCGGCTGAAGAAAGAGAGCCATTTCTTTGTTCTTTTGTTCTTACTGTTGAATTTGAGGTTGAGGATCGTCCAGAAGTCCTTCTGGCTTTGTGCTTGATTTCCCCTTTTGGTTCTCTTGTTGTTGTTGAGTGCAGCACAGACAGAGAAACAGAATGAAGAAATACTGATGATGAGAACTTTTAAGTAGAAGCAATATCTAAACTGATCATGACGTTAAACATGCTTAAACAGCAAACTTACTTGTTTAAATGGCTTTGAAAACCCCTTAAATCAAATAGGTTTTGAAAGATTGATGCTGTGGTGTGTGTTGCATGAAGTGATTATGAAATTAATGAAGATGTAGAATAAAATGCAGAATTGAAACACTTATGCCCAATGAAATGAAGCCTTGAAAGGACGCCGACTTCTGAAAATGACAGCGCTCCGACGTTCCGACGTTGTTGCTTCGATCTTCAACTCGTTATCGCTCAATTAATTCAAGATTACGCTTCACACTTTTTTTTTTTTTTTTTTTACTCTTCGAAATGCAAGGTATTTATAGGCTTTTTCTGCGTTCGCGATTAACATAGAAAAATCTAAGATTTATCTATATTAACCGACAGATAAATACTGTTTAATTCATCTTTATCTATAATTATCTAAAACGCGTCCACCATGGCTGACGCCTTTCAGATTAATTAAGATAAGGATAAATATCCGGAAAAACTTATCTTTATCTTTATTAGCTAAAACGCGTCTACATGCGCAGACGTCTTTTACACTAATTAAGATAATGATAAACATCCGGAAGAGAAGTTGAAATAGCTTAGGAAACCTAAAACGCGTCAACCTTCACAGACGCCTTTTAGTTAATAAATAAATTGATTAAAATTCAAATTTAAACGTTAAAATAAGAATAAACTCTAAATGGCATCCACACTGGTCGACGTCTTTTAGACTTCTTCATATTTTAACTGAAATTTGAACTAAAATCAATTTAATTGATTAACTTAAACATGTATGTTAAACCCGACACTCAAAATATCAATAAAAATTAATTAATGATTAAATATCAGACCATTCTGAGGCATTATTATATAATATGAAATTTACTCAAAATGACGTCAAAACTAGCGTGTCTACAGCTGCCTCACCTTGGCATCGTCTTTGCAAGGGAGTGAAATGGAATGGAATGTACTGGAAAGGTGATGCCAAGGTGTGATGAGACACGCTCTTAACATCACATGATTGGAATTTTTCTTAAAATTATCAATGAAGATAGTTTAAAGAAATCAATGGAATCAATCCCGTTTAGATGAAGTAGACAAGGAAATAAAATAAGGTCGATCAACCTCCTCGGAGTGGGAAGTACCCCAGGTCGTAGACACTGTAGGTTTCATCATGGGGAGCGTTTGCCAGCCAATGTGGACGTGCTGCAGCCATGATGGATCTTAAAAGAAAACAAGAATTATTGGATAAAGAATCCAAGAAAGGATAGAATTCCAAGGATATCTTTAAGTGAATCTCAAAGATAATCAAGATACTCAATTCAGAATGGAATATTTCATATCATGTTTTGAAATTGTTTGATTTAATGGTCTGAAACTTAATCAATAATTAATCCTTATCACAATGATTTCAAAGTCCTACATGATGCATGTTGGGCTAAAAGAAAAATATAAAGTCAAATAAAATATAAATTAATCAAGGATAATATTGTTAAATTGTCATTAATGAGTCAAGACACCAATTCTTGTAATCCAGTGCTAAGCCGAAGCTCGTTTATCCACGCACCGTTTCACAAAAGTGGAACCATCGTCCTCACTAATTAACAATCCAACGGCCTATCCGTGTGATTAAGAATCCTCTGGAATTATCATTGTTTTTGTTGTAGGGGAACTCAAATTCCAGTTTCATCAAAATTACAAGGTCCTTGATATGTTCTAATAAATACTTAACATATATTAATGCGAATGCAAATAATTACATGAAAAAAATACAAGGGTAGAAATAACCGTCTTTTTAGCCACGGTCGAGACTTCTTGACTCCCATAGTGGGATCTTCTTGACATTTTCCATCTTTACTCGAGTTTTCTTGAATTTTATGCAATCAAAATTGTTAGTCCCAAACAAATATCCAATTAAAACATCAAAATCCACAGAATTTCGGATAAATCACAGAAAGGCTGAAACGCGTCGTGTCGCGCAGACGCCATTTAACGTTGAAACGCGTCAGTGCTCCTCGACGCCTTTCACTCACAGAAACAGGTTTCTGCTTGTTCTCTATTCGGATTCCAACTCTACCAATGCACATCCCTTTTCCAATCCGGAAAAGTCTTCCTAGGATCGCAATTCCTTCTATATAAACACCCTTAGGTCGTTCCCAAGCAATCCTATCATAATCCAAAGATCCAAAGTTGAGCTTTCTTCCAAGGTTTCAAGGTTTCTTCAAAGTTCCAAGATTTCCAAGCTTCAAGAAGGAGGAACTCCGAAAAATGGAGGATGAATTATTCAAGCAAGAAGATGAAGATGTCTTTGGAGAGGTTTTCTGATGTGGAGAATCACCTTAATGGAAGGAATCCCAATCTCCAAGTAAGTTCAATCAACTTCCCTTCAATTCTTCTTCATGTTCTTCATCATGTTCTTCATCACGTTCTTCATCATGTTCTTCGTCTTTTTTTTTTTTTTTTTTTTTCAGAACTATCCCATGTTTCTTGGCCCAAGGAAGTTTACCTCCTTACCTTGGATTCGTAAACTTGCAAAAAGTGTCAAGCTTTCCATGCAAGTGTTCATATCCAAGTGGAATCTTCAAGGTCTTGTAGTGCTTGCCAAACATTACAAGAGCGCGAACGTAGATTGGGCGGCTATGGGTGCCTTGATCGAGTGGTGGCATCCCCAAACTCATACGTTCTTCTTCCAAGACTTCGAGTGCACGATCCTTTTAGAGGAGGCGGAGCTTCTATTAGGTCTCCCAAAGACCAAAGAGAACAAAGATAAGATAGCTTTGACGAAAGAAAGAATCACCGGTCAACAATTGTTG
This sequence comes from Zantedeschia hybrid cultivar, assembly GCA_030544215.1. NCBI lineage: Eukaryota > Viridiplantae > Streptophyta > Magnoliopsida > Alismatales > Araceae > Zantedeschia > Zantedeschia hybrid cultivar. Next base: position 53,949,513 of record JARZZO010000002.1, on the reverse strand, counting down.
ACATCGATTATGAAAGATCCTTCAGAAGCTAAAGGATGTCTCAGTAAAAAGGGGATCAATCTCACAAAGCTAGCCGAGTGGACGCTGTAAGAAATTGATGATCTAAGGGAGGATGAAGCGGAGGATGTAACAAAAGCTATAGTAACATGCTTTGCCGGTGCCTTGTTCTTCTCTGCGCAGGATAATATCTTAGAAGATGATTAAGTTAGTGCCATATGCGCAATCTTCGAAGGTAAATCCATTAGCACTGCACTCTTAGCATATCTTTATAGTGGACTTTCTGCGGCGTCTGTGGGCCGTCGTCCGTATGGATGCATGCTACTCTTTGCCTCATGGGTTGAACTTCACTTTAAGTTTGAGCACAGCAAGAAAAGGCCTCTGAATCCATCTCAGATCTACTTGAATAGCCCAATTCATTGCATTGCTAATATTGTAAAGTTCAATGAGCATATGGTTAACAAGGTTCCAAAACTCAAGACCCGAGCCGACTGGAGAGAGTATTTGAAGCTCATGACGTCCGACATATTCGACTCATCTCCACTCGCTCTGGTTGGAAAACCTATTTGGGTGCGCTGTGCAGCAGGAGCAGATCTTAAGTTGATTGGAGCCACCGAATTCGTGTTATACAATCCACACCGGTGCCTTACTCAACTTAGCTTGGGCCGTCGTGAATTCCCTGAGTTCTCTCCCACACTTCCAATCAAGAAACGCGACTTGGAATCCGACGAAGATTATGAAGCCGTACAAATCAGCACTACTCTATGGAACCTTGGCTTCAGTTATCGTGTAAAATCTTCTAAAGATAGAGATAGAGGATTGAAATCTCCTTACCTCAAAAGTCTTCATGAAATTCTTCGTTAAATGTCCTCTTTTTCTTTGCTCATGATGTAATAAAGAATTTTATTGAATAAAGAACAATTTTTCATGCCTCGAAACCTTTCCTCAACTTCCTGTGATGTGCACATGATTTTTCCTTTAGTAAAAACTTGATTTTTCCTGAAAACTCAACAGTTCGGGTTCTGTTAAATGTAAAACGCGTCCACTCAGAAAGACGCTTTTCAACCATAAATCTTTTCCAGAAATTCAACTTAATCTTCAAAAACCCGATTTAAACCTTAAACCGCGTCTGCACATATTGACGCCTTTCAACTCTCTCTCTTACTTTTTCCAGAATTCTGTCATTAATTCCATGATTAATTCTCTGAAACGCGTCAACACACTAAGACGCCTTTCATCATTTTCCTCTGTACGGCTCTGACAAGAGTCTTGAAACGCGTCCACACGTGTGGACGTCTTTCATTCAAATTCAAACAGCTGTCCTTGCCGCCTCAACTTTTGCGCTCTAAAACGCGTCTGTCTGAGTCGACGCCTTTCAACCTTTCTGTTAACAGACCCGCGAAGGCCCCTTTTCTTCCTCACTTTTCACAAAAATCCCTCTTTCTCCCCTCTCTCCGGCGACCGAGCTCCGGTGATCTCTTTCTCTTTTTCCTCAAAACTCTCCCTTCTCGAGCTATGGAACACGGTGAGGGCTCCAAGAAGATGAAGACCCTAGCCAAGAGACGGCGAAGGCAAGAAGAAGAAGCCTCCGAGGAGATTCCGGCTATGCTAGCCGAGGCCGAGGCCTTCTTGGAGGAAGAACTCCCTCTACCGGCACCCATGGCGGTGGAAGAAGAAGAGGAGGGCGACCTCCACACGGTAAGCTCCCCGTGGGTGTGAATAGATGAAGAAAAGAGGGAGAACAGGGTTCTTGAAAGAACCCGGAATCTGGATTTGAAAGGCGTCCAGACCAGGTGACGCCATTCAAAAGGCGTCATCATGGGCTGACGTCTTTTAAAATAAATTCCGGATTTTTTTAATTAGGAATAAACATTTTGAATTGCGTCAAGGCATATTGACGTGTTTTAAAAGACGTCCATATGGGCTGACGCCTTTCAAAACAGAACTGATTTTCCTGTTATTTTTATTACTGACCCCTGTTTTTTTATGTTTTTATTTGCAGGGAGTGATGAGGGCTAGAATCAGCTGGGACCTAGTGATAGGGGCATATAGAGGGCTCCCGGATTTCCAGAAGGGGCGCCTGCGTCGGATGGGATTCGGCGAGGTACTGGACATTGAGCCATTCTGGCTTGATTTAGTCCTCCTGCAGGTGCTGCGGGAGAGGTGGCATGCGGAAAGCCGTGCTTTCCTAATGCCGTGGGGGCATATGGTCCCCACCCTAGAGGATGTGGCCAGGATCACTGGCCTCAGGGTAGATGGCCGACCTGTTAGTGGGGTTACTTACCCCAACTATCAGGGATTAGCAGAGGCTCTCCTAGGGATAGAGGTGTCTAACCTAGGCAGAGAGTCTATGATGGTTCCTAGGGTAGAAGTAGAGGCTGCTTTAGGACTAGATGAGCCCCGGCGTCGGTCTGACGAGACCCGGGAGGAGTTTAGGGATAGACTAGCAGAGTCATCTTCCTCAGCCTACTGTAGTGACCCTAGTCAGATAGAGGAGGTAGACAGACAGCTTAGGGTCTTCTTAGTTTTCTTCTTTGGTAGGTTGCTCTTCAGTACGAAGGGCGACCACATCCACTGTAGATTTCTTTATTTGCTAGATGACCTAGATAGCTTAGGAGAGTATGCCTGGGGTGCGGCCCTTCTGGCCCATCTCTTCGCCGATCTATCCGCGGTCACGCCGGACCGTGAGACCACTATCAGTGGCTTCTCGCCGTTTCTTCAGGTATTAACTTGTTTAATTATTTGTTATATGCAGTGCAATATGATATGATGCTTTTTCTAACCTATATGTTCATGAATGCAGGTGTGGAGTTACTACTACTTCCCGCTCGGCAGAGCGCGGATTATTCGACCAGATGCCGTCCCATTTGCCTGCCGTTGGTAGCCGATTGTGGACACGGCTCTACAGCATCACCAGCTGACGGCCCTCCGCCGTCAGTTCTTAGATTATCCAGAGCTCCTGGTAAATTTTTAACTTGTTCAATTTCATTAAATGCAATTTTTATTCCTTAAATGCAATTTATTTATGAATATATCTAACCTATATGCAGGTGATCTGGCGCCCGTACTTGGGCATGAACGAGGAGGGTCAGCCGTGGGTGACGGCTGGCAGGAGGAGGTTCGGGAGGCAAATGTGGGTGCATTGCCTCAACGAGATCGAGCCCCTCCGCCTCCGGCTCGTGATGAGGACGCTGGGCCTCCACCAGGAGTGGATAGACGAGGAAGTCCCGGAGGGTGTGGGGAGGAGCATGAGGGGGAAACAAGCCCTCACCGACTGGCGTGCCAAGTTCCCGGAGCAATACGAAGACTGGCACCGTCGGGGCATACGGGTGGAGTCCCGCGCGGAGAGTAGCGAGGGCTACCTTCAGTAATACTGGGCCCACTACGCCGATCAACTTCGGCTCCTTCGACCACTCGATGTAAGTATGCATCAATGCGTCTTTAATTTTATTATTATCTTGATTTATATTTGTGAATGAATGTATGTATGACATGCAGGATGCGCGTGATGCGGTCATCGTCGACCTCCTAGGCCGCCTACATGATGCGGAAGCCCAGCTTGAACAAGTTCAGAAGGAACTATATGACCTGGTATGTATGAATATGAATGCATGTTTTAATTAATTAATTGTTTTGGCGATTAATCACTGACAGTTGTCTTTCGGTGCAGCGAGCCGTCTACACCCATGCGGCTCCTCCTACCTTCGGAGCTTCGTCATCCTCATCATCTGCTGCTCATGATGCTGCTCTAGTTGACCTCCAAAGTCAACTTTTGACTTCTGAATTTGATTTTAATTACTTGATTGCTTTGGACTAACAAAATCTTCTTCTGCAGGTTGCTGATCTTCAGGAAGCCCTTCAGAGGGCTGAAGCAGAGATGGAGCATGCCCGTACTGCAGCGGCTCGCGCCGAGGCTGATGCAGAGCGGATCCGGGCTATGGAGGAGCAGGTGACCCGTCTCTCCACTGGAGATCTTGCGCGCCTCCAGATTCGTTTGGAAGTCGTGACAGAGGAGCGAGACCGCAAACGCCTTCGACTGGAGAGTCTTCTAGGTCGGCTGTCAGTCGCGGAGCATGAGCGCAAGATGGTGGAGGAGCGGTATCAGCGAGCTCGGCAGCGTGCCCATGAGCGTGGTCTGACCAGTGCCTTCACTGCCAGTGCTGCTGTATCTTCCGGCCAGGCAGGTCCGAGCGCGATGGGACCACCTCCACCTCCCAACCGAGGGCCAGCACCGGATGAACCTGACGAGGCCCAGAGCCAGTTGGATGAGGGCGGAGGGGAGAGCCAGCCTTGAGGGCTCATGTATATATTTTTTTTTTATGTATCGTGTACAAACAATCTTTTGATAATATACATGAAACTTTTGGGCTCCAATCTTGTGTTCCTGTGCTTGTCTCGTATCCTGTACAACACTGAACAAACAGGTTAAGTATCTATTTAGGCTTAGCCCCTTGCCTGACCAAATAAATGGTCAATTAATCTTTTCTTCAATAAATGGTCAAGGAGCATAGCCTTTATTAACAAAGGTAAAGAGAATAATCAAACTTAAGCAAAATGCAACATACAAGCAGACATATGCTCGCTGAAAATAAAAGGAATGAAACACATCAAATGCAACAAACAGATGCTAACTGAAATATTTTTGTTGTTTTGAAATATTCATTTTTGTTTAGGGTTTTGAAAAATATGCTTTTTTTTTTTTTTTTTGAATTTTGACATATGTATTTTTTTTGATTTTTTGATGTATGTATTTTTTTTTGAATTTTTGATATATTTATTTTTTTTGCTTTTTTACATATGTATTTTTTTTGGATTTTTGATATATGTATTTTTTTTGAATTTTTTATATATGTATTTTTTTTTATTTTTTTGACTAAAAGATCAGCATGGTACTTAGATCAAAAGATCATATTCATTTATTAACTTAATTCCCAAATTATTCTTTTAACAACTTAACTTAAAACCCATTGTGTTTGAATTTGTGTTTCCATTCATGATCCCATTTGATGATTTGACCCTTAGTCAATCTAAGTCATTCCTTAAGTTTGAAGTACATCTCTTTAGAAAGAAAAGATGAATAAGTTTAGGAAGCCCATGAGAAGGTTCCGGAGACTTAAAAAGATGTCCCTTTCCTACCCTAATATCCGTTGGGATTCGGTCGTTTTTTCCGAGGTATTTATCGACCTTGCGTTCCCTTTCATGGCCTTGATGTAATGTTTATAACGTAATGGCCTTTTTGATTTGACATTTGGCTTTTGCCTTTTTGTTTTTTCTTTTCTTTTCTTTTCTTCGGGACGGATCTCCCCCTTTGTTTTTATGACGGCCTCCTACTAAGATGGCGGGTATTCTTGGTAGTCTATTCTAAGCCTCGTTCCGACATCATGGGCCGAGTGTAAAACAGAATTTTTTTGCTTTTAAAACGAATGATTTGTACTTTACACTTTCGGTCAAGCTTCCGATATTCTTTAGGACTTGTAATCTCTTGTTACTCACGAATCAAGCGTGTTAGTGTGTGCAATAATGGGCTTGAAATTAAGTTATTCAGACTGATAAGGAAATTTTAGTTTATAAATTTTCTGATTCCACTGGTCTTTGTACCATACTGATCAACTCTTTAACCTAAGGGTAGTATTTTTTAAGATGTAAACCATTCCAGGGATGTTTTAGCTCTTCTCCTTCTGCATTAACAAGACGATAAGCATTACCAGGAAAAGCGTGCGATACAACATAAGGTCCTTCCCAGTTGGGTTGGAGCTTAGAACGCGGACCACCAGGTTTTACAAAAATTCTTTTAACAACCATTTCACCGACTTTGAACTTACGTTCAATGACTTTCTTTTGATAAAAACGTGCTAGTCTATTTTGATAAACTTTTGCATGATTAGCAGCTGACCATCTTTTCTCGTCTAAAAGTTCCAATTGAGCAAGGAGTGCTGAACGATGTTCATCAATGAAAAATTCCTTATTCAATTGTACTCTTAATGACGGTATGAGGATCTCATATGGAACTACCGCCTCCATTCCAAATGTTAAGGAATAAGGAGTTTGCCCAGTAGGCGTGCGGATTGAAGTTCGGTAGGCCCATAGAGCCTCAACCAATTTTTCTGGCCAATCTGCGAGCTTATTAGATTTGCACGTCTTTTTGATGATTTTTATCAAAGTCCTATTTGTTGCCTCAGCTTGACCATTGCCTTGCGGATAATAAGGAGACGAATGATGCAATGCAATTTTATACCTGTTACAGAGGTCCTTCAATTCTTGTGACACGAACTGCGGTCCGTTGTCGGTGACGATGGTGCTTGGAATTCCAAATCGGGTGATGATGTTCTTCATGATGAATTTGCAGACGGTTGATGCTTTGATCTCCACGTACGCTTCAGCTTCTGCCCACTTGGTGAAGTATTCCGTTGCCGTGAGAATAAAAGATTTTTGCTTGATGCCGGAATCTGGGTTACCAAGGGGTCCAATGATGTCGAAAGCCCATATGGAGAAAGGCCATGGGGAAGAAACATGATGGAGTGAAGATGCAGGAGAATGAATTTTGTCGGCGTGAAGTTGACACTTAGCACACCTACGGACATATCCTACACAGTCTTCTTCCATGGTTGGCCAATAAAATCCTTGTCTAAGGATCTTCTTTGCTAGCATCTGTCTATTAACATGGCCACCACAAACTCCACTATGAGCTCCTTCCATAACCTTCCAAAGCTCATCTTCATCTAGACATCTTAGAAGAACTCCATCAAAACCTCTCTTGTACAATGCTCCCCCAACTAGGGTGTATCGTTGAGCAACTCTCTTGATAGCTCTCTTCTCCTCAGTTGTAGCTTCCTCAGGATACGATTGATCTTCACAATATTTTGCGATTTCATAATACCATGGCTTCTGTTCATCATCCCTCTCTTCTAACAGCTCCATCAACATGATTTCTCTTTTTTCAATGATATCTCCGTCTCTGACTTTCTTCAGCAACTTATCCTTAGTTCTAAGGAATGAAGGATCTTTCACGGCGGGTGAAAGACACCTATGAACTATGATTGATTCGGATTGTTTGCTAATTGGAAAATCAAGAGAAGATGCGAGTGAAGCTAGAGCGTCAGCTAAGATGTTTTGATTCCTAGGGACATGGACAAAGATCAATTTCGTGAAAAGCTTTGAGTAAGCAGAAGTAAGTTCTTGATAAGGCTTGAGCTTGAGATCAAGAGTTCGATACTTGGTCAACACTTGGCGAAGAATCAGTTGGCTATCACCCACAATCCTGAGTTTGGTGGCACCATGGAAATGAGCAGCCTCGAGACCAGCAAGGAGTGCCTCGTATTCAGCTATATTGTTTGTGACTGGAAAGTCAAGCTGAAAGGCTTGTGGAATGGTTATACCTTCAGGTGATAACAGAACGATACCGATCCCTTTTCCATGAGAATTCAGAGCTCCGTCAAAATGCAGAGTCCACATATCATCTCTGTATTGATTTACGGACATCAGTTCCTCATCCGGAAACTCTGATCGTACTGGATCAAATCGAGGAAGGGGATGATGAGAGAGATGTTCTACTATGGCATAGCCCTTGATCGCTTTCTGCTGAATATAAGTGATATCAAATTGAGATAGAAAGCTTTGCCATCGCGCTAACCTATCAGTAAGAACAGATTTCTCCAGAAGGAATTTAATCGGATTCATCCTAGCGATGAGATGGACTTCATGGGCCAGAAAATAATACTTCAATTTCTGCACGACCCAGACCAATGCTGCACATGTTTTCTCCATCGCTGTATATATCTGTTCAGCGGAGTTGAGAAGTTTAGAGAGATAGTAGGCTGCCCTCTCTTTTCCTTCTTCATCCTCTTGTGCTAGGACAGCCCCCACTGCATCATCCATGACTGAAATATAAAGTATCAATGGTTTGCCTGGAGATGGTGGTCTCAAAACAGGAGGACTTGCTAAATAGTTCTTTAATCCATCGAATGCCTCCTGACACTTATCGTCCCAATCGAATTTGACTCCCGGCTTGGTAAGCTCGTAAAACGGCTTACACCTTTGTGAATGTTGGGAGACAAAACGGCGAATAAATTGTAACCTCCCGATTAATCCTCTTAACTCTTTCAAGCTTTTGGGAGGTGACATTTCTCTGATAGCCTTCGCCTTATTAGGATCGATCTCAATTCCCCGTTTGCTGACGATAAATCCAAGTAATTTCCCTGAAGATACCCCGAACACACATTTCTTGGGGTTCATCTTTAACTGATATTCTCTCGATCTCTCTAATACCCTTGCCAAAACTTTGGCGTGCTCAGCCTTTGTTTTAGATTTAACCAACAAGTCATCCACATACACTTCCAGATCTATGTGCATCATGTCATGAAATATTGCCATCATGGCCCTCTGATAGGTGGTTCCAGCATTCTTTAATCCAAATGGCATGACGACATAACAGTATGTTCCCCAAGGTGTAGTGAATGATGTTTTCTCTTGATCCTCTTCTGCCAGCTTAATCTGATTATATCATGAAAATCCGTCCATAAATGATAACGTCTCATAGCCAGCAGTATTATCGATGAGTACATCAATATGAGGCAATAGAAAATCATCTTTAGGACACGCCCGGTTCAAATCGCGGAAGTCAATGCAAATTCTGACCTTTCCGTCCTTCTTCATAACCGGGACTATGTTGGCCACCCATTGTGGATAAAGGACGACTCTAATAAATTTGGCTTTATGTAATTTGTCGACCTCTTCCTTCATCTTTAGAGCCATTTGTGGGTGGAATCGCCTTAATTTATGTTTGACAGGGCTAGCTCCATCCTTCAACGTTAATATGTGTTCAACTAAGGATGAGTCTAACCCTGGCATATCTTCATAACTCCAGGCGAAAGTGTCCTTGTAGTCCTTAAGCACTTGTACCATTGCCTTCTCATCCTCTGTAGAAAGATTTTTACTGACGAGGACAACCTTAGGTTCGTCTTCAGTCCCTAAATTGATTTCTTTAGTGGGCTCTTCTACGGCAGCTGAGGGTTCATCAAATCTCTTCACTCCACTGGCATATGCCTCAGCCGCGTCCTCGTCGTCTTCCTCTTCAACAATGGGGTCCTTTTCATGCACTAATTCATATACCCCGTACCCATCATTGACTGACTCATCATTCATACAGTCTTCTGGCATCTGAATTGGATTTTCTAAAAATTGAGGGATCAAAAAACAAGAAGAGCACTTATCAGCTAAGTCCTGGAGGTATCTATCTGGAATTTGCCTACCCTTAGGCTTCCTAGACTTCCTAACCTGACTAATCTGACTAAAATTAGACTGCCTAACTTCACTAAACTCACTATCATAACCTAATGAAGATGAAGCATGATAGAAATCCTGGGATACAAGTGGAAATACAAGAGAATCCTCCCGAGGGGAGGAGCAGAGTAGATCTAAGAGAGAATCTTGACCGAAGGACCCGCGCGGCGGGGTGCAATCGGACAAGTAAGATGTTTCCTCGATGAGGATCTGGGAAGAATTTGTTGCCAAACTGGCGTTTTTTTTTGGACAATGAAAGAATTAAACATAAAGCAGGAATGAATACAAATCGGAGGAGAATCAGACGGAGGAAGTGGCACCAAGGCCAGAGGATTAGGGGGATCATATAGCAATATGTCCCAGATCAGATTATACATCCTCTCTAGATCGAGAGGAGGTTGTGGTATAAGGTCCCGAGGGGACAGAGTAATCATGACGGGCGGAGCCCATGGAATATCTTCAATAATGACCTGCGACCAAGTCGGGGTCAAGAGCAGTGTACGAAAAAGAGTATGGAGCATGAAGACATGTGAAGGATATGTCCCCTTCCAGAGCAGATCTGTAGTGTAACCAGCTTCATAGGGGTCATCTGGCTCCCCTTCGTCGGTCTTTTCAGACAGCAGTATCTGCTTGTCAAATATGGCACCAGGGCTTTCGATCAGCTCATCAATCTGCGGCGGCCACTTAGGTTATGCAGGATCTAGGAATAGTCTATTCAGTGCAATATAGAGGTCTCTCAGATCGAACCACCTGTACCATTCACATTCAGGATTATGAAATTTCCTCCTTTTCATAGGCCGCAGAGCCTCCAAGGATTGGTACGTAAGTAGTTCAGAGCAATGCCTGGCCAAGTCCCTCCCATATATATCATGGAAGTCAAAACAGGAAGTAATGACCACTGTGTTGTCATAGCTAAGTATGGGCCCTTTCACAAAGTGCGTACACAGGGTCCATGTTAGGAGATCTCGGCCTTCTTTGGGTGGTGTAGACATTGCCTCCCAGATCTTCGGACCTTCTTCGATCTCTGCTTGCTGAACCGGATCTTGTTTCAGTTTTATTGGCCTATAGCCCAGACCACTTCCAGGTGCTGCTCGATGATTTTTAACAGGAGCGGTCCTGCCTTGCAACTGTGTGCCCAGACCTCTTCCAGGCTCGTAGCCGTTCTTCATCATAATTCTCTATCCTGGGGTACTCATGCATTTCCCCCTCTTGATTGCATCTAATGGGTATGGAGAAATAGTGGCGGCTTTTAGAGGATCAGCCACTGGACGGTAGACCTGTAATACCGACAGAAAAGGTTGTCGGCCAGGTAAAACAGCAGATTTAATGTTCAAGGTATGAGCAGCAGCAAGGATCGGCATGCTCGTTACTTTAATAATTCGTCCTTTGTAAGGGAATTTGAGGCATTGGTGATTCGTAGAGGGAATCGCCTCAAGAGTTTTAATATAAGGACGACCCAAAATGGCATTTATAGAAGGGTCGATTTCCAGGATGTGAAATTCGACCTCTGCATGACTTACAGGACCCAGCTCCACCTTCAAATAGAATTGTCATATGCTGTCACAGAGATGGGGCTGGGCAGCCATTTTTCTTTGGGCACACCGCATAGCTCCAGGGTCTTCGGAGGTAAAACATTGATCGAAGCCCCTGTGTCGACCAGGCATGCATCCACGGCCTTCTTACAGATGTTGACCGTGATGCTCAAAGCCATGCTTCTGGCTGCTGGCGGTGCTAGTTCCGATGTATGAAATGTAATGGAGGGCTGATCCCCCTGAGGAACTAGTAGTGCTGCAATTTTCTCTACCGGCACGTCCTCATTGACCATCACCTTCTGTAGGTATTCCATTAAGGCTTCTTGGTGAATCTTGGACCTTTTGATCAATTCAAGTATGGTGATCCGTGCCGGTGTCCGATCCAGATGTTTCAACAAGTCATATTGAGTGCCTGGTGCACTCTTTTCATTATGGGCTTCCTCAGTCGGATGTGATGGGCCGTCTCTAACTGTGGACTGAGGAAAGACTTTGTTGAAAATTCTTCCACTCCGGAGCGCGTGTTCCTCAACCGTGGAGGATCCAGGTGACACCTTAAGTACCGCAGGGTTGGATGGTGCGGATGGCGTAGAGGGTTGGAATGTAGGTGATGGCGTAGGGCTAGGTGGTGATGGCGCGGTGCGGATTAGAGGCCTAGAGGGTTGGATGGTGGATGGGTAAGTGGTTGGCGAAGTGGGGAATGGTACGCGTAATAGCGGTTTGGATGGTAAGGGGATATCTGGGTAGGTGGTAGTGGTAGCTGGTGAAGTGGGAAATGGTACGCGTAATAGTGGCCTGGATGGTAGGAGGGGCGCGTTATTGGTTTGTGGGGGGTTATATGATGGAGGCGTAGGAGTGCGGGGCGTGATGGGTTTCAGGAAGGCGGGTAGTGGTAATGGGTTATTGGGTGCGGGCGGGTGATATGTGGGTGTCGGTAGAGGGGTGATGGTAATGGGTTGCGGCCTAGGTATGTGGATGGTGCGGCGTGGTGGTCGCTCTGCGGTACTTGGAACGTGACCCGTTGAACAAAGAGAGGAAGAGTCCTCTATTCTCCACTGTTGCCCACGACTAGCCTCAGACTGGCTGTTCGTCAAAATGGGAGCAACTTGGTTTTGGTTCTGGTGCTCCGGGAGTGGATTCTGCACTATGCCCATGTTGGGTGGTGCTGCTGCTTGTGCCGGTGGTCTTACTTGCTGCTGCTGCTGCTGTGGTCTTCTTGCCTTCAGGGCTGATATGTACTTTTTCATCTCCTCCCAGTCTATGCCGCCCTGCTCATTGAGATCATGAATATAATTTCTGAACTGGAAGCAGGTATCAATGGTATGCCCAGGTTGCCTATGGAAGTAGCAATACCTAGACGTATCGGCATTTTGAGGCCAGACGGTCTTTTCCCTTGGCAAAACTAAGGTATTAGCTGCCATTAGAGCACTGAAGATATCTGCCAAGGATTCTGGGAGGGCCGGGTATTCTGCCCTCTTCGGGCCTGGAGGTCTTCTCTGCTGGTTGTAGTCACCAGGAGGAGGGACATTGTGGTACGCCGGCGGTGCGCGCGGCTGATACTGTAGCTGTTGCTGCTGTTGATATTGCTGTTGGGGCTGCTGGTACTGCTGTTGCCGTTGCGGCTGTTGTTGTAGCTGTTGTTGTTGCTGGTTCTGATTCGGCTGCTAGGGCCGCTGATACTGCTGTTGATAATGGGGGTTCTGCTGCTGCCTATACCCTTGTTGGTTCGGCTGCGGTGGCCTCTGGTACTGCTGCTGGTTCCTCACGAATTGGGGCGAATTATTATTCATGGTACTGACTTGCTCGTGAGAGAGCGTGCCCTCAGTAGTCGGACCTGTGCTGGGAGAGTTTGGCACTGCAGGCTTCCGAGGTGGAGGCCTGCTAGGTCTGTGAGGATCAAAGACGCTAGAGAACGTTGCGTCCTTGAAGGCATTCTGGCAGTACCGTGCTCTTTCATAGAGCTCTGACATGTTAGTCAAATTGTTCAAGGAGAGGACTAGCTTGAACTGGGGCGTGGCGTTAGAAATTAACATCTTCACTTGCTCGGACTTGGACAAGTGATCCTTCACCTTTTCAGCCAGGCCCCGCCACCTGTCAGCAAAACTGACAAACTCCTCATCAGGTTTCATCTTTTCTGCAATGAGGTCCGTGATAGACAAGGAGGGTGCAACTCTGTCCTGGTATCGTTGGATAAATTTGCGTGAAACGATACCGTAATCCTCTACTTCGGAGGGTTCCAGAGAAAAGAACCACTCGATGGCTGGTCCCTCTAGAGATCTCCTGAACAAGAAGGCCAACGACCTCTTATCGTTCTGCCAGAAAGATGATTCGTACATGAACTCCTTCAGATGTGTGAAGGGGTTACCAGTACCGGTATACTTCCGGTACACTGGCATCTCAGAGGGTGGCAGATGGAATACTGGCAGGCTCAGTAAACTGATTTCTGGCACAGCTTTAACCCCCATCATCTTCTAGAGGTTGTTGAACTGTTCATCCATGCGCTCCATCTTGGCTAGCAACGCTTGCATGGTCAGATCTGCCTGGGGAGGAGGAGGAGGTGGAAGTACTTGATAGGCCTGCTGCCTAGAGTACGTTGGACAGGGAGGACAATAAAGAAGAGGTCCGCAGAGCTTCCGCCATGCCCGAGGGCCTTTTGATAAATAGGCGTTTGCGGTCTAGCCGGTTGCCTAGATGATGAAAGCTGTGGCCCAGTTGGCCGAGAAGTAATATGAAGGCCTTCCATGGCCTGATGGATATAAGGAGGAGGAAGAGGAGGTTGTTGAGTAACAACAGGGGGAGCCATAGGGTTCGGCTCAGCAGGCTGCACGGGTGCCTTCCCCTTCAGGATAGACTGGATCGCCTCGAACTGCTGAGGGTCCAGTCGGGAGGCAAGAACTCCCAGGGCATTGACGAGATCCACATGATCGGAGGATGAGGGATCATTCTGATTCATGTCCCCCTCTAGATCGGGATTAGGGATCGCATATTCATGCGGGGGAAGATCAGGATATCGATCCTGTGGATGAAAAAGAGGAGTCCGGACATTCCCATCTTGTCGATATGGAATGGGGGCAGAATTATGGGAGGCATCAGCATCTCTCCCGTTCTCATAGTTGAAGTCTGAATCGCAAGGGGCATTAGCATCTCCCTCGTAGTTGATGATGGCGTCTTGAGCCATACTCAAGTCCCTGCCTGATCGCAGCAACATGATGTTAGATTCCCTTTTCAAAGATTTAACAAACAAGTTGCACAGAGATTAATCAAACAAGTGAATGTTTAACGTGATTTTAAGATTCCTTGTTGAGTTATTTGAATTGGATTAAACCACAATTTCGCTCAGGGAAAGGATCCTAGTTTCAGTTTGATTTCCACCGTTATTCTCTAGGGCTTTCTCTCACAACGCTTTCGGAATCTAGCCGGGACTTCAATTGGTACAACCAGCCCGATGATCAAGGAGGAATACCTTGATTTTGGGGACTTATGGAGGTCTCAACGTCAACTTCTCTAGTCTGATCAAGGGACCAACCCAATCAGAGAGAGTTGCTGACGTCGAGTAGTGTGTTCCTAAGAAAAGGAGGGTATTCGCCTCAATGCGTATGCCCTACGGCCTGGATGGCCTCTAATGCTTAATAAATAATGGGTAGCTAGCACTCAAACCACAGAAATCTGGAAACTGAAAAATAATTAAGAAACTGTCTGAATAGCGTCGATGATAGTCGACGCTATTCAAAACAGAACTTAATTCTTTCGCAGGAACATATCTAAAAAATAACTAAGAAACTGTCTGAATCGCGTCGATGTTAGTCGACGCTATTCAACACAGAACTTAATTTTTTCGCAGAAACAGATGCAAACAGCAGAGAAGATGTGAAGGCTGAAAGGCGTCTGGGAGTGTTGACGCGGTTTTGAAACGCGTCAGTGCTCCTGGACGCTTTTTAGTTCGCAGAAACAGTTTTGCAGGAGGATTTTCTGGGTTGAATCCTCCTCAAATAAGATAAAAAGCAGTAAACAATCGACTCATGCAAATTTTTTTAGTTCTAGATTTTAAACAGGATGATTTACTAACTAAACAACTAGGAAATCTATCAATTACACATCATTTTTATCACAAAAACAGCTTTTTGAACTAATCAAGGGGAGGGCAAGATCTTGCCACTGGGGTGTGCACGTGGTGCACGAGGGAAATTAATTAAACTAAAACACTCACCAATTAGTGAGGACGTGTCGAGAGACACAAATGGTGCACCGTGGGTGCCCGATATGATGATAGCAAGAACAAAAGGAAACTAAAAGATGGCGAGACCAAGTCCCACCGTGATCGCCAAAAGAGTTGTAGGTGCTGAAAATGCTCGTGTGATTAACATGAAAAATCTATGTTGTTTAGTGTAAACTAACCTATTAAAAACAGCAACTAAGTGCAGTGATCGCCAGAAACTTTTGACTTAAAAGTTTCAAAAGAGAGTTTTGATCGCCTACCTGTTTGAACGCGGAAGATGTTGAGTCCTTGGTTCCCCTCCTTCAGCCGGCTGAAGAAAGAGAGCCATTTCTTTGTTCTTTTGTTCTTACTGTTGAATTTGAGGTTGAGGATCGTCCAGAAGTCCTTCTGGCTTTGTGCTTGATTTCCCCTTTTGGTTCTCTTGTTGTTGTTGAGTGCAGCACAGACAGAGAAACAGAATGAAGAAATACTGATGATGAGAACTTTTAAGTAGAAGCAATATCCAAACTGATCATGACGTTAAACATGCTTAAACAGCAAACTTACTTGTTTAAATGGCTTTGAAAACCCCTTAAATCAAATAGGTTTTGAAAGATTGATGCTGTGGTGTGTGTTGCATGAAGTGATTATGAAATTAATGAAGATGTAGAATAAAATGCAGAATTGAAACACTTATACCCAATGAAATGAAGCCTTGAAAGGATGAAGATCTTGAAAGGACGCCGACTTCTGGAAATGGCAGCGCTCCGGCTTTCCGACGTTGTTGCTTCGATCTTCAACTCGCTATCGCTCAATTAATTCAAGATTACGCTTCACACTTTTTTTCTTTTTTTTTTTTCTACTCTTCGAGATGCAATGTATTTATAGGCTTTTTCTGCGTTCGCGATTAACATAGAAAAATCTAGGATTTATCTATATTAACCGACAAATAAATACTGTTTAATTCATCTTTATCTGTAATTATCTAAAACGCGTCCACCATGGCTGACGCCTTTCAGATTAATTAAGATAAGGATAAATATCCGGGAAAACTTATCTTTATCTTTATTAGCTAAAACGCGTCTACATGCGCAGACGTCTTTTACACTAATTAAGATAAGTATAAACATCCGGAAGAGAAGTTGAAATAGCTTAGGAAACCTAAAACGCGTCAACCTTCACAGACGCCTTTTAGTTAATAAATAAATTGATTAAAATTCAAATTTAAACGTTAAAATAAGAATAAACTCTAAATGGCGTCCACACTGGTCGACGTCTTTTAGACTTCTTCATATTTTAACTGAAATTTGAACTAAAATCAATTTAATTGATTAACTTAAACATGTATGTTAAACCCGACACTCAAAATATCAATAAAAATTAATTAATGATTAGATATCAGACCATTCTGAGGCATTATTATATAATATGAAATTTACTCAAAATGACGTCAAAATTAGCGTGTCTACACTAGCCAGAGACTCTTGCGTATCTATTCTAAAACATTCTCTCTCCAGTTACCTAAGAGCGAACGATCTTTTATTGAACACACAATCGCCTTTGAAGGTCTTCTGCTGGACTCGATCCTTGACTATTAGAGATCTCTTGGATAGGAATTCATAGGTCAATGTCAAAGTCCAGAAGTCCACCGACAAGGTGTCTTTGGTGTTTGAAGTCTAAGGATCAACCACGTCACTGTGACGATGAATCAAGCCAGTTGATAGTCAAATAAATTACCATTCGGTGATTTATATCAGATCAGTTCAGTGAACTCATTCCTCAATAAACACCTATAGGTTTACCATTGTGTCTCCATATAAGTGACTAACGAGATCAGTCACCCTCATCATATGAGATGGAATAACTTGTACTAGTCTTAGCGGATGTTTGATGTTCTTCTCAAACATCTTATGACTAGGAACAATTAAGAATGTGTTTATAATCACCAGTCTCATTATTATGATCTCATCATAATCCAATGACTATTGCACACATACGTGGACTTCATTATGCGCAATTATAAATATGTTAATCTATAAAATGAAATAAATGTCATTAATCAGTGAACCAAATTGAAATATGTGCCTTATGATTGGCTTAGAGCACACCTACATCCATCACTCAATGTCATAGAAGTTACTGTTTTAGACACTTTCTTAGTTTACTACATCTTCAACTCTCTACCTAATGAATATGAAGTATTTAAGATTTTTTATAATACATACAGCCTAAGCGGACAATCAATAAGTTGATGATCATATCTATTCAGGAAGAAGAGAGATTGAAGGGAGAGAGGAGTCAAGTAGTGAATTTTACCTCTTATAAGGAAGTCAAAACTCTGGAAAGCACAAAGGTGATGTTCAAAAAAGGGCCAACAAGAAGAAGTCTAAAGGCAAAATAGACATGTGCTTCTTTTGCTACGAACTTAGACATATCAAGAAGGATTGTCTAAAAAAGGAGGTTTTGTTTGAAAAGAAAAGTAATTTCTGTCTATTGTGAGTTTCATTTAGTAGATGTTCATGAGAATACATGGTAGATTGATTTTGGTTCTACTATGTATGTTGCCAATTCTATACAGAGATTCCTATTTCAAAATGTGCCTTCAAATGAGGGTGAACAAAGCATTCTTTTGGGAAATAGGATAGGGCTCACACGTGAAGGCTATAGGAACATTAGGCTTATTTTAAGTTCAAGATTTCTCTAGACTTGGAGGACGCTTTCTAAATTCCATCTATTTCTAGAAATTTAATTTCAATATTAGGACTTGATTATGAAGGATTTAACATTGATCTTGGAAACTCTTCCTTTAATTTAATCAAGAATTTAGTTATAATTGGTATTAGTTGTTAGTTTTAGGTGGCCTACAAGCCAATCTGACTATGTAAATCTCGTTCATTTATTAATATAATGGCATAATATTCATTATGTGTAAATCGCATTAATTATCGTTTCATAATGAAGTTTGTGAATATGTGCTATAGTGATCAGATTATGATGAGATCATACTAATGAGACTGATCACTTAAACACACATATTCTTAATCGTTTCTAGTCGGAGGATATCCGAGAAGGACATCGGATATCCAGTTAGACTAGTACAGATTACTCCTGCTCATATGATGAGGGTGACTGATCTCATAAGTCACTTGTGTGGAGACACCAAGGCGAATCTGTAGGTGCTCATTGGAGAATGAGTTCACTGAATTGATCCGACTGAATCGCTGGATGGTATTGTACCTCACTATCAACCAGCTTGATTCTATTGTCGCAGTTGCGTAGATGGTCCTCGGACCTGAGACACCAAGGACACCTTGTCGGTGGACTTATGTGCTTTGACTTTGGTTTACGAATCTTTAGTCACGAGATTCTAAAACGCCAAGGATTGGTTACAGCGGAATACTGTCGAAGGGAATTGTGTGTCAATAAGGAATCATTTGCTCTTGGTACTTAGAGAGAGAATGCTCTAGGAAGGATGCGCGGAAGTCCCTGGCCAAGGCGGACGATAATATCGGGAAAGGAGTTTTCCGATATTCATCAGCGGCATCCAATCCAAGTGAGTCGACCGGTTAGGGTTTGACGGCACGCCATACCCTGAGTTGACTCTAGAGCATTGTACGAAAGAAGGATTATATCAACGCGGTAACTGTCGGCGGAAAGGTTCCAAGAGCATGTTACTTAACCCCGATACCTTCCGGGTTCACGCGGTGTTGCTTGGCACCCAACGTGATCGGAAGCCCGGTCGAATTCGATGTGCGACATCAATTCGATTGATTAATTAATTAATTAATAAAGAGTTATTAATTGATTAATAAAGTCAGTGAGGAGTCACTGGGCTTATTGGGCTATTAACTGGACAGGTAATTGGGCCTAGAGGGTCACACGCAAATGATTCTCAAAGCGATGGATAAATAAGTGGGTTTTATACAAATCGGGGGTTTTTATGAAAAACCGCGCGTTAGTATAAAATGTAGCGAACGGGCTGAGCAGGCCAAGCTGCTGCTAACCCTAGCTGCCCCTCCTCTATTTCTCTCTCTCAATGGCGTCCCAGACAGATCCGGATCTGTTTCGCCGCTTCTCCGACCCCCGTTCGATGGGAAATCGTCCGCGCGTTGCGACGATCGTTGCGGTGATCGGCGGAGTTTCCGTGGGCTGCGAAGAACGAGGAACGTGAGGATATCCGTCGTCCGGAAGATCGCGTAGACTTCGCTAGAGGCCGGACGCTTGTGCGGCTTGCGGTGTTGCACCGACGGAACTGAACGGTTGCGGATTCGAATCCGCACACGGTAAGACCTTGATAATATGATTATCGATTTTATTTATTCAAAACGGGAAAAACGGATCGCTGTTTTTTATTTTATTTTCCGTTGCGCGAGCGATCCGGGGAAACCCGAGAACCCAACAGTGGTATCAGATCTAGGTTCCACTGTTTCTCGTCCTGTTTTGAGTTCCGAAATTAATTCTTCTGTGTATTATTCCATGCAAAGATTCGATCTTTTTGCTGGATCCGTGTTTATAAGATGAACACACATTTTATAATAATTTTAATTATTATTATTCTGCAATTTTTTGAATTATTTTGGGGTTTTCGTAGTTCTTCATGAGATGATGAACCGGAGCTTTTCGGCGGCTTTGTACGGGTTTCCCAAGTGTTGTGATGGCGGCCCGGATGCCTGGATCTTAAGGTGATAGTCACTATTGCACATCCGATATCTTTGTCGGCACTGGAGTGGCCTTGGAGAGCTACAAAATCGAGCCCCAAATTGGTTTTAAATCCTAAAAAATCAGATTTTTTGGGGGTCTTGAAGGGGCTCGGCCGGCTATTGTTTGGCCACCGCCGGCGGCCCAGCCGGCGCCGGGGCAACGCCGGTCGGGGCCGGCGGCGCTGCCCAGCCGGCCACGCACCTGCAACCCTTCTAGGGTTTTCTGCAGGGAGATAGGGTGTCGGGTTGATGGTGAATAAGGCCTGGGCCCGGTCCCGAGCCGGTCGGACTGGCCCGGGCCGGGTCCAGGGCTTGGCCGAGCCAGGCCCTAGCCAGGCGCCCGCCTGGTTCGAGCCCTGGCTCGACCAAGGTCTAAGCCCCTGGCTCAGCCAAGGTGGCTGTGCCTTGGCCTGTTTTAAACCCATTTACCCTTATTAGCCCATTTGAAATAATTAGATTGGTTTTTAATTTAAAGTTGTTTTAAGGTTTAAATTATTATCAGTTTCATTATTTGGGCATTCATGATTTTGAATCATTAGTTAATTAATGATTGGAGAATATTGATTAAAGTTAATTATTAGTTTAATTATTAAATTAATAATTAATCTTTATTTAAGTAATCTAAAAGTTAGATTAGTGATCTATAGTTAATAATTTAAGTGTTAAATTATTAATTATTAAATATTCCAATTATTAATTAATGAGTTAGTTATTAATTTAAAAGGTTAAATTAATAATTAATTCAATGTCTAATTTAAATGTTAAATTAGTAATCCCTATTTAATTATTGTTGTTATTAATTTAATATTTAAATTAATAATGACTTTAATTATCTAATCTAAAAGTTAGATTAATTAATTATTAATTAGTTAGTGTTAATTATTGGTTTAAGAGTTAAATTAAGAATTAACATTAATTGACTAATCTAAGTATTAGGTTAGTAGTTAATAATTAATTATGGTTGATTATTAATTTAAGTGTTAAATTGATAATTAACTTTAATCGACTAGTATTAATAGTCTAATTGTTAGATTATTAATGGCGTTTAATCTAAATGTTAGATTATTAGAATTGTTCTAATTTGCATAGAATAATATGGAATTATTAATTTGGAGTGTGTGCACATGTGATGTGTGTTTTGATGCTTTTAAATTAGATTTGATTGCATGATAAATTAATTAAATGAGTTTTTGAAATTCAAATACCAATTTTGATTGGATCCCAGTTTTTTGAAAGTCAAAATTATTTATTTTGAAAACTCATTTGTTTTAGCCATATGATGCGCTGAATCTTGTGTGGATTGTTTAAAACACACCGTAGTCATAGATATGCACTTTTAATTATTCATTTGATGAATAGATTGTGTGGATGGTGGATGTTTGTTGGATATTTATTAATTGTTAATAAATAGAGGTCGGGGTACCTCTCTCTCTCTCTCTTAAACTCCGATGTACTTCTACCTCCCTCTCTCTTGTACTCGCCATAAGACCTTCTTAAGCTTACATGTAAATTTAGATTTAAATGTAATCTGATCGAGGCAATCGAGGAAGGAGCGAGGACGATCCACAGAAGCAATCAACAAGGCGAAAAGATGAAGATCCTTTGCCTATGTGTTTGCTGATACTCTAATGTAAATGTTATATTAGAATTGTGTGTGCGTTTGACTGTTGGCTCTAGTCAAACCCACTGTACTATCTATGACCACACTAGACATATATGTGATGCATTGTTTTTAATGTTTGATTGTGAATCAAAGCAGGTATAGTATTTAGTAAATATATACGATATGTTTATATACTATCACCTAGGAGAGACCAAGATAAAAGTTATCTAAGTACTCTCATCTAAACTCTAAGTCGTAACGCGAGTAGTTAAGAACTTACCGTGTGGTCCACCATCGTTATAGTCATAGGATTCGAATAACTTTAAGCAGGTTTGTCGTGCTATCCACAAGGCCTATTTAATTGGGAGGAGAAACTGTGGCTATAGCATTAGATGCCTATATGATTGAGGTAGAGGAAACATGTAGCTTTGTTGTGCTATCCACAAGGGTTGCATGCAAATCTATGCTCGTCGTGTAACGATGGTTAGCTTAGACCAGAATTAGTGGTTTGTTGTGCTATTCACAAGGCCATTAAATCTCTGGGGACCGAAGCTATGATCATATATTGCAAGGAGTTGCAAGTCTCATGAGTTGGGTGCTCTTTGATTGTATTATAGTTTGTTGTGCTATTTACAAGGTTGTACTGCAACTCATTGAGATTCTGATCCCCACTAGGAAACTGTCGGCGTCTCCCGTTCTGTATAACTGAGGGTTATACAGTCCGTCGAAAATTAGTGGGAGTTAAAACTTGAACAAAAGACCATGTCTTGTTTTATTTTTAATAATTGAACATATGCTAAAATAGATTTTACTTATCTTCTGTAGGGAATTATGTCGTCGAATAACCCACTTCGCGGCATACTTGATGCCCTTTTGACTTACCTGATCTACTCAGATTGGCTCAGACACTTGAAGAATGTCTACAGATCTGAGCAGATTGCCTACACCCTTGATGCTGATCATCCTGCTGAATTGGCATTAGCTGCCTTTGAGACAAAGATGATCGCATACGATAAAAGATCGAAGGACAAAGGCAAAAGAGTAGTAAAGGGTGACTGCTTCTACTGTAAGTAGTATGGTCACTGGAAGGGGAACTGCAAGGAGTTCCTTAACGATAAAGCTCATGGAAATGTGAAGCTATATGAAGCTTCAGATATCTATATGATAGATATCAACTTGTCAGTTAGAGATTCCACATCTTGGGTATTAGATACCGGATGTGCTTCTCATATCTGCCATGATGTACAGATGCTGACAAGTAAGCGTAAGCTGAGACAAGGCGAGGTGGAATTGAAGCTAGGAAATGGCGCAAAAGTTGCGGCGATTGCTGTTGGGACAGCAAACCTCAGGCTTCCATCAGGAGACACCTTATTATTAGAAAATTGTTATTATGTTCCTAACATAATAAAGAACATCATATCAATATCTTGTTTGAACAAGATAGGATATAGGTTGACTATTGAGAATAGAAGTTGTTCGATTTATTATGGTAATAAATCAATAGCTTCGGCATCCTTAGTCAACGGTCTATATCTGTTAGATGTTTCTTATTACAATCTTCAAATTGATAATACTCTTAAGAAGAGTAAGAATTGTGTGAACCAAGTCTACATGTGGCATTGTAGACTTGGGCATATTAGTGAAAGCAGGCTGCAAAAGTTGTACAAGCATGCATATTTGAATGCATTCGATTATGAATCATTTGCGACATATGAATCCTGCCTTATGGGAAAGATGGAAAAATCTCCATTTATTGGACATGAAGAATGTGCCAAGGACATTTTAGAACTAATACATTCATATGTATGTAGTCCAATGTCCACCCAAGGCAAAGGTGGCTTTTCTTACTTCATCACGTTCACCGATGACTTCTCAAGATTCGGCTATGTGTACTTAATGAAGTACAAGTCGGAAGTATTTGAGAAGTTTATGGAGTTCAAGAATGAGGTAGAGAAGCAGTTAGGAAAGAATATTAAAGCTCTTCGATCAAATCGAGGAGGAGAATACTTAAGTACTAATTTCACACAATTCTTAAAGGATAATGATATCCTTTCTCAGCTAACCCCTCCATATACACCACAGATAAATAGTGTATCAGAAAGAAGGAATCTCACCTTGTTAGATATGGTGCGATCCATGATGAGCTTTTCGGGATTACCAGTGTCCTTCTGGGGGTATGCTCTAGAGTCAGTAGTATACCTACTGAACAGAGTACCCAGCAAGTCTGTGGCCTCTACTCCATATGAGATATGGAAAGGCAGGAAACCAGAATTTAAACATGTTAAAGTCTGGGGTTGCCCTGCTCATGTAAAGAAGTATGATCCAGACAAGCTGGAATCACGAACTGATAAATGCAGGTTTGTGGGATATCCAAAGGAAACCTTTGGATACTATTTTTACCATCCTGGTGAACAAAAGGTGTTTGTCGCCAGGAAAGCTGTCTTTCTGGAAGAGGAATATCTTCTCCAGGAGGACAGTGGGAGTAAAATAGTACTGGAAGAGGTTCCAGATCCCCAAACAGCTACATTATCATTAGATGAGATATCAGTTTCTGAATCTGTTCAGATACACACACATGAGCCTCGTAGATTTGGTAGATTACCTAGACTACCCGAACGGTATGTAGGACATATCGCTGAAGGTAAGTCTAAGGTTGAATATAATGAGTATGATGATCCTAAAACCTACCAGGAGGCCATAGAAGGCCCAGAAGATGGGAAATGATAAGAAGCCATGAACTCGGAAATCCAGTCCATATACACTAACCAAGTTTGGAACTTGGAGGACTTACCCGAGGGTATTGTACCCATCGGTTGCAAGTGGATCTTTAAAAGAAAGGTGCTGATGGACGGATCGACTCTTATAAGGCAAGATTGGTGGCAAAGGGATATCGTCAAAGTCAAGGAATTGACTGTGACGAGACTTTCTCACAAGTTACCATGATAAAGTCGATCAGAGTTATACTCGCCATTACTGCATATTTTGATTATGAGATCTAGCAGATGGATGTGAAGACTGCCTTCCTCAACGGTAACCTTGAGAAAGAGATGTATATGATACAACCGGAAGGCTTCACATCCAAAGAATCTCCAGACAAAGTGTGTAAGTTTCAGAGGTCCATTTATGGACTGAAGCAAGCTTCCTAGAGCTGGAATATAAGATTTGACGAGGCTGTCAAGTCTTATAACTTCATTATGAATGAAGATGAACCTTGTGTGTACAAGAAGACCAGTGGGAGTGCAGTCACCTTCTTAGTTCTTTACGTAGATGACATACTACTCATTGGGAATGATGTAGCTATGATGTCATCAGTAATGATTTGGCTGTCAAGAAACTTCTCCATGAAGGATTTGGGAGAAGCATCCTACGTATTGGGAATACGGATCTATAAAGATAGATCAAAGAAGATACTTGGAATGACCTAATCCTTGTACATAGATACCATACTCAAAAGGTTTTGCATGGAAAATTCCAAGAGAGGTCTCAAACTGATGAGATATGGAATTAATATCTCAAAGGAGCAGTCTCCTAAGACTCTTAATGAGAGGGCATTCATGGATAGAATACCCTATGCCTCTGCCATAAGATCTATTATGTATGCCATGCTATGTACACGGCCTGATGTTGCGTTTGCTCTAAGTGTTACGAGCAGATTTCAGGCTGATCCAGGCGAAGAGCACTGGAAGGCAGTGAAATGTATCCTTAAGTACTTGAGAAGAACTAAGGATATGTTTCCTGTCTATGGAGGAGATGACTTGAAACTGCGAGGCATTACTGATTCGAGTTTCCAGTCAGATCCAGATGATAGAAAGTCTATATCTGGATTCGTGTTTACTTTGATTGGAGGCGCAGTGTGCTAGAAGAGTTCCAAGCAAGTGACCACTGCAGATTCGACGACTGAAGCTGAGTACATTGCTGTAGCTGAAGCCGCCAAGGAAGCAGTATGGTTGAAGAAATTCATCACCGACCTCGGCATAGTTCCCAGCATCTCTGAGCTTGTTCCGTTGTTGTGCGACAACAATGGAGCGATTGCGCAAGCAAAAGAGCCGATGTCTCATCAGAAATCGAAGCATATTCTGAGGTGCTTTCATCTTATTAGAGAGATCATATCTAGAGGATATGTAGTAGTGGAAAGAGTTCTATCTGTCGACAACGTAGTAGATCCACTGACAAAGCCGTTGGCTCAAATTGTGTTTGAGCGTCAGCTAGAGTCTATAAGCTTATTGTATAAAGTTGATTGGATTTAGTCCAAGTGGGAGATTGTTAGTTTTAGGTGGCCTACAAGTCAATCTGACTATGTAAATCTCGTTCATTTATTAATATAATGGCATAATATTCATTATGTATAAATCACATTAATTATGGTTTCATAATGAAGTCCGTGAATATGTGCTATAGTGATCATATTATGATGAGATCATACTAATGAGACTGGTTACTTAAACACACATATTCTTAATCGTTTCTAGTCGGAGGATATTCGAGAAGGACATCGGATATCCGGTTAGACTAATACATATTACTCCTGCTCATATGATGAGGGTGACTGATCTCATAAGTCACTTGTGTGGAGATACTAAGGCGAATCTGTAGGTGCTCATTGGAGAATGAGTTCACTGAACTGATTCGACTGAATCGCTGGATGGTATTGTACCTCACTGTCAAGCAGCTTGATTCTATTGTCGCAATTGCGTGGATGGTCCTCGGACCTGAGACACCAAGGACACCTTGTCGCTGGACTTCTATGCTTTGACCTTGGTTTACGAATCTCTAGCCACAGGATTCTAAAACGCCAAGAATTGGGTACAGCGGAATACCGTCGAAGGGAATTGTGTGTCAATAAGGAATCCTTCGCTCTTGGTACTTAGAGAGAGAATGCTCTAGGAAGGATGCGCGGAAGTCCCCGACCAGGGCGGACGATAATATCGGGAAAGGAGTTTTCCGATATTCATGAGCGGCATCCAATCCAAGTGAGTCGACTGGTTAGGGTTTGACAGCACGCCATACCCTAAGTTGACTCAAGAGCATTGTACGAATGAAGGACTATATCCACGCGGTAACTGTCGGCGGAAAGGTTCCAAGAGTGGGTTACTTAACCCTGATACCTTCCGGGTTCACGTGTTGTTGCTTGGCACCCAACGTGATCGGAGGCCCAGTCGAATTCAATGTGCGACATCAATTCGATTGATTAATTAATTAATAAAGAGTTATTAATTGATTAATAAAGCCAGTGAGGAGTCATTGGGCTATTAACCGGACTAGTAATTGGGCCTAGAGGTCACACGCAAATGATTCTTAAGGCGATGGATAAATAAGTGGGTTTTATACAAATCAGGGGTTTTTATGAAAAATCGCGCGGTTAGTATAAAATGTAGCGAACGCGCTGAGCAGGCCAAGCTGGTGCTAACCCTAGCGCCCCTCCTTTGTTTCTCTCTCTCTCTGACGTCCCAGATAGATCCGGATCTGTTCCGTCGCTTCTCCGACTCCCGTTCGACGGAAAATCGTCCGCACGTTGCGGCGATCGTTGCGGCGACCGGCGGAGGTTTTGTGGGCTGCGAAGAACGAGGAACGTGAGGATATCCATCGCGAGGAGGATCGCGTGGACTTCGCTAGAGGCCGGGCGCTTGCGCGGCTTGCGGTGTCGCACCGACGGAACCGAACGGTTGAGGATTCGAATCCGCATACGGTAAGACCTTGATAATATGATTATCGGTTTTATTTATTCGAAACGGGAAAAATGGATTGCTATTTTTTATTTTATTTTCCGCTGCGCGAGCGATCCGGAGAAACCCGAGAACCCAACACTAGTTTACCTTCTGATGGTTTATATAAATTGTGTTGATCATATAAATGAGTAATTATGTAATACCTTCTATAATTTGAATCAAATTGGTAACAAGTGCAGCAGAGTGAATGAGAATTCATCGATGTGGTGGCATAGGAGATTAGGTCATTTCTCCATTAAGAGGGTAAAAAGGTTAGTGAAAGAGGAGTTCTTCATATCTTGTGTTGATTGCATTAAAGAAAGCAAACACACGCACACATGCCTAATAAGGATGCGACTTTCAAGAACCCTAAAAATTATTCACAATGATATTTGTCGTCTCTTTTCACTCTATTTAATTGGAGAAAGGAGTGAATGCTATGGTAGGTATATAGAGATGGGTCAGTGATTTGGACCATTAGCATGGTTCCTTGAAGACAACGACATTGTACCTCACTATACTATGCTTGGCAATCCATATCAAAATGGAGTTGCTGAAAGGAAGAACGACATACTTAAGGAAATGATTAGGATAATGCTCAATAATTCTAACCTTCCATACCCTTGTGGGAAGAGGCCTTAAAGATAGAGGTCGCTCCTAAGAATCCTTATGTTGTGAAGTTGTAGGAAACCTTTTGTGAACTATATGTACACATGGAGATGCCAAACTGGGGCCAGATTGAATAACCCATAAAAGAAGGCCTTACATCTTTGAACAACCAGTGGTTTCTTTGTTGGTTATTTAGAGAGGTCAAGGGGTTGTAGGTTTTACTATCCATCACATTTATAGTTATCTTAACATGCGGTAACATTTTCAATTATTTATGATCACATTTATGGCACGATTCTTCTATTTCTTTTCTGCTCATTCCATTTTTATTTGTGTACACATGATGATGGATTACAGTTGGCAGAGTATTTGCATGTGAAAGTGGACCTGCAAACGAATATTATGCTTCGGTTTGTTTGCTAATTCCATACTAAGTGTTCAATTGTGATGAGTTGATAGCATTGTAACATATGGAAGGTGGTGTATACTTGAAATACATTTGTCACCATGACTCATGTTATTTGATTCTTCATAATTGAACATGAGAATCCCATCAACTAGAACACTGTGCAGTTTTAGTCTTTAAAACATGCGTACATATCGAATTTTACTTTCAGATGTAGGCTCATGGAATTGAATTATTTTAAAAAATTATATGTATTATATGCATATATGTTTTTAAATAAAATTTTGATAAGTTTGAGATAAGATGGACCAAGTGAGAGAATGTTGGATCTCTTACTTAGGTGGTCCACTTATCAAAGGTTTTTGGGTTGCACAGTTGTTGTGCACTATTGTGCCTGGTTGATGGGGTACAATTAAATAATTTGGATTTAACCCACAGTGGTCCTCGGGCTTCCTGTTAATGACGGAAATTCCATTTTGTTTATCCGTTTAGACTGGTCCCTCCTCTCTATTAAAAGGCCACATTAACTTCCTATACAAATACAAGCATGCATGGAGAGAGAAAGAGATTGAAAACCAAAGAGACCTTGCAGGGTTATAAGGATCTCCATCCTTGATCATCTTCCTTGGGCTACCATAGTCTTCCTCATTCATGCATGGGTGGCTTCCACTTCAAGTATTCTGGATTATCCTTTAACACCTCTTCTATTTTTATCTATTCTTCTCTTCCTTGTTTAGTTTTTTTTTATCACCTAACCTACAGCCATCAGCCATATGACATGGCACGATGCCTCCACCACTTACCTTCACACTGTTGAACACCATGACCAATCCCATATGCCAACATCCATCACGCAGACATAACATCTCTCTGACATCAGCAAAAAAGCTCTCACCTTTATCCCAACAGACAATAGATAAGAGGAGGGATCTTGGGCATGGGCAACATTATGCAGCGTTCCTACAAAATGATGGGAAAGGGTGGAAGGGATGATGATCTCTGAGCAAGAAGAAAGGGAAGCCGAAGATGGAGGAGGCTGGGAGAGGGTTGTGATAGTGTTACAAAGTCTTGAGAGAACAGAACAAGGGAGATGTGGATGAGGAAGGAAAAGAAAATAAGGATCCACTTGTTCTTTTTTCCTAAGAAACTTTTACGAAGGCTTGATCCCTTTCCTTAAAAAGGAGAGCATTCCAAATGAGATCTAACTCTCGTTTTATTTCTAAAATAAAAATTTAGAGAAAAATGTCTAAACATTGTAACTACACATTCCATAAAGAATCAACAAAAAGTTGATCAGAGATAAAGGCAAAGTTTTGTCCGAGAACTCTAATTAAATTTCTAAGAAAAAATAGTTATAGGGTGACCAGTTCTAGGGCATAATTACTTCTCCTGTAGGGGATTTATAGAGAAAAGCTTTACTTACTACACTGCTACCGGTGTAGCAAGGATGATGTGAATTGAACCTCTCAATCTTGTTTTGTCATGTGAACAGGTTACATAGGATTGTCTCTCTCAGTAAATATTTTCTGACATCATCCGCGTGCCAATATACACATGAAGGAGCCAAATTCAACCAAAAACAAATATCCACCAAATTATTTTTCTAGAGAATGAACTGTGCTCTTGAGAGCATAATCAAGCTTTTCTAGACACTACAAGAAAAACAGGATTTGTCAGCGGCTAAGAGCCGCTGACACATCCTAAACAGCCGTTGACAAAGACTTATGTCGACGGCTTCACAGCCGCTGACAACGCCGTGGACAAAAGCCCCGTTGGCATATATTTGTCAACGGCTAAAACACAGCCGCTGACATATACTATATATGTCAACACACAGAAGCCGCTGACATATAACGCATATGTCAGCGGCTTCTTAAAGCCGCTGACATATACGTTATATGTCTACACACGGTAGCCGCTGACATATAAGACATATGTCAGCGGCTTTAAGATAGCCGCTGACATATGTAACCTATGTCCACGCAGGTAGCCGCTGACATATAAGACATATGTCAGCGGCTTTAAAATAGCCGCTGACATATGCAACCTATGTCCACGGAGTTAGCCGCTGACAAATACTTCATATGTCTACGGCTAACATTAGCCGTCGACAAATACTATTTGTCGACGGCTATAAAGCCGCTGGCAAATAATTTTGTCAGCGGCTTAGGTCGCTGACAAAACTATTTGTCGACGGCTTTGAAGCCGCTGACAAAACGTTTTCCCTGAGAGCAAATACTATTTGTCGACGGCTATAAAGCCGCTGACAAATGGTTACTAAGAAAAAAAAATAAAATATTAAATTAATAAATTATATATTTTTCCTGTATATACAGATTTATGCTTACAAACATATAAAAAAACACATCAACATGTACAAATAAACACATTCACACTTTTAAATAAACATATTCATAAAATCACAAAAAAATACATCCACATACATAAATAAACATTCACATAACATTAAAAAACACATCCATGAAAAATTCACATTACACATCCCCGAAAAATTCAAATTACACATCCATAACTAAATGTATCAATTATCATCGGCTCACTGTTCGTCATCACCATCAAAATCATCTCCCTCATCATTTGATTCGTCTTGGGCGTCGTCCTCATTCACAGCAGCTATCTGAGGCAGAGTAGGATTGTGCATTTTTTGAAATTGACTCATAAATGCGCTCATGTCTGCCATTTGTTTGCGCATCCACTCCATCTCCTTCCCTTGGGCTTTGATTTTTTATTTCATGTTTTGCATCTCCACAACCTGCTCCTCAAATTTCTGTTGATAGGAAGAGCTCGATCCTTCTCCCGGTCCATACCATGTACGTAACATCTCTCGACTTCCTGCACAACGAACACGGCCAGATCGATCTTTTCCCATAACCGAAATGAATGCATCCTCAGCAGAAATGAGAGTACTCCCAACATCACTCTCCAAAGAAGGAGTGGTTAATTGAGTCATCCTCTCCTAAAATAAAATAAAATAAAATTGTTATTAGTGATACATATTAAATTTAATAAGAATGATTAAAAATAATAATTCAAATGATAGAATAACTTACATATCGACTCCTACTCTCCTCATCTACCCATTGCTCATTGCCGTCTGGAAGATCCTTACATCTACCCATCTTGAACATCTCAAGGCGCTCGGGATCACGTTGATGAAGATGATGCTGTTCAAATTATTAAAAAGAATAAGTAATAAAAAGTTAACAATATAGAAACACTACTAATAAAATGAAAATCTTACGAAGTCATCCTTCAATTGATAATGACTCGTTCGGCCCCGCCTATACGGCATAGACTGATGGGAGCGATTTTCTCTATTACGATCAGCAATTTTCTGCAGAAAAAAAATTATTAGTTGTCAAATTTGTATCGAAAAAATCAACATAAATTATCAAACTATATTATTATTTTACCTGTTCATCTGACGTGTTCCATTTCTCGCACATCGTCTGCCAATCAGGCGGATCAACACCCGCCGGCACGGAAACAATTGCATCCGCCAAAGTCTTTCCCGTATAATGCTATGAAATGATTTCAGTTTGACTTCATTATACATGAACATAAGAAAAAATAATACAAAAATAGATTATAAATGAACATAAAATTTTTTTATTTACTCTTTTCTTTAAAACACCGCGCCAACTGCGATGCATTGAGGTCATGTGCATAAGCATCTCCCTATCTGTCTCAGGAGTTCGGTCCCACTGATACATTAACTGCACATTATCGTTAACTTAATTAGTCATACAAATTTGACAAATATATAATTAACTTTAAATATTGTTACCTCGAGATCTCTAAACATTGCAGCTTGTTTCGCTGCAGGAAGAGTAACAAATTTTTTCTGCCATATCTTGCAATGAAGTTTTGCCACAACACCCATGCGGGATACAAAATTGCTTCCCTTCTCACCAACGCCGTAACCGCTGATCACCCGCACGTTCCATCGTTGACCCTGCTCCAATCTCCCATCGGTGACACCTCTGGTGGGACCCCGACGGCCATGTCCCCGACCCCAAGGCTGCGTAGAAGATGGACCTGTTTAAACATACATGATAAAGATATTTATGTGAAATTATAAACATAAAAGTATCAATTTAATGAACGACTAAAATTAAAATTCATACCTATTGCAGATGAAGATGTGGATACAGATGTAGATGTCTGAGCCGCAGCGGCCTGAGAGGCAACAGGCTGAGAGGCAAGAGCTTGATATGTAGAAAGAGCTTGAGAGGTGGGAAGTTCGGGAATAAGTTGCTGAGAGGCAATGGCCTGAGAGGTTGAACGCTCAGGGATAGACTGCTGCGAGGCAATGGCCTGAGAGGTCGAATGCTCAGGAATAGACTGCTGAGAGGCATTCCGCTTCTTGCGGAGTGTGAAACCACTACCTGAGCCACGAGCGCCGCTACCTGAAGCCATCTGTTCAAATCCTACTGTATTAGATTAGAGTTAGAAGTAAAAATAGATAAAAAATAAACGTCGTTGAAAGT
This sequence comes from Zantedeschia hybrid cultivar, assembly GCA_030544215.1. NCBI lineage: Eukaryota > Viridiplantae > Streptophyta > Magnoliopsida > Alismatales > Araceae > Zantedeschia > Zantedeschia hybrid cultivar. The sequence continues at coordinate 53,916,979 of JARZZO010000002.1, read as the reverse complement.
TACCTTCACCTAAACCTCCAAGTATTCGCCTACTCTTATGCTAATTCCTTCACTAATATCCACATCAATGGTTTCTCCCCTAATAGGAATATCAATTAAGTTTTCTTGATAAACTTCTTCAACATATAATTCATCATCTTCAGCTGTTTCACCTTGCATGTTATAATAATCTCGCGGTTGTGCTCTAACAGGAATGATCCACCCTGCTGTTGTATTATCATTTACATAGAACACTTGTTCTACTTGATTTGCAAGAGCAAATGGCTCATTTGTGTTGAGTTTAAAACGTGTATTCAGACTGACAATTCCATACTTATCAATCTTAAATCCCCTGTCTTTTTTATAAACATCCCACCAATCACATTTAAACAGTACAATATGACTTTCATGATCAAAAGATATTTCGAGGACATCAATCAGACGTCCATAATATCCATCACATCCAGATTCAAGTTCCGCATTCACAATAACTCCAGACAATTGAGTCAATTTAGTATCATCAATGTCTTTGATACGAAATCTAAAACCATTTACTATGTAACCTGAATGTGAATATGCAAGTCTTGATGGTCTCTGTGACAAAACTTCAATCTCATGAGTACAACGAAGATCATTTGCTTCTTTCAGTTCTTCAACATAACTCTGAAACCATTTCAGAAAGTCTTTCTCCACTACATTTGAAGTTTGCACTTGTTGTTTGTGTTCAGAAAAAAATTGATCTATTTGTTCAATCTGTTTCAAAATGTATGTATGGGCCAAATCTCTTTCTTCTTCAGATAGTAAACGAGGTTCTACTTTTCCTTTGAGAAAACGTCCAGGAGATTTGAAAATCGAACAACTTTCATTATTAGTCTCATTAACAGTTCTATCATAATTCCTTTCTCTCCGATTAAATCGAGTGTCAATGTCATCCATATACATCGAACAAAATGACATCGTTTCTTCAACAAGATAACTTTCTGCAATTGAACCTTCTGGACGTGCCTTATTGAGAACATAATCTTTCAATTTTTTCAAAAATCTTTCTACAGGATACATCCACCGATACTGAACAGGACCAGCAATTCTTGCTTCATATGCCAAATGGATTATCAGATGAATCATTACGTCAAAAAAAGACGGTGGAAAAGTCTGTTCCAACTTACATAATGTCACTGCAATATCACTTTCTAATTTGAATAAGCGTTCTGGTACAAGAACTTTGGAACATATTTCTTTAAAGTACATACTCAACTATGTAATTGGATCAGTCACATCTTCATGTACAATGCCACGAATTGCCAAAGGCAGCAATACTTGCATGTAGACGTGAGAATCATGACTCTTCAACCCAGTCAGCTTTCGACCCGTAATATCTACACTTTTGGATAAATTAGAAGAATATCCATCTGGAACCTTAATGTTACTTAAGAATTCACACACAAGAGACTGTTGTCTTTTGTTTAGTGTGTACATTGCTGCTGGTATCTTGTTCTTGTATTGGGGGTCCTTTGATACATGAAATTCTGGCCGTATTTTCCAGTCTTCTAGGTCTAACCGTGCTTTTAAGTGGTCTTTACTTTTTTCACCACTTAGAAGGTTCAAAGTGCCCAACAAATTATCACATACATTTTTCTCGATGTGCATTACGTCTAAATTATGACGAATCAGAAGATTCGACCAATATGGTAACTCTTTAAATAAAATGCTCCTTTTTTTCCATCCTTTCAAGTCTGCAATATCTTTCTTGAACTTTTTTTCGAATTTCAGATAAGGAAGACTCTGTTGTTGATTCCACAGTTCTAAACCTGTCAGAATTCTTGGCCGTCTGCCACATACAACTGTACCATCAAATTTATGTTTGTAATTACTTTTCCTCCATCTGTGATGCAATGGCAAAAAACGTCGGTGTCCCAAATAACAAAATTTGCGGCAATTAATTAACCATCTTGAACAGGTTTTATAATTACATGATGGACATGCAAATTTTCCTTTAGTGCTCCATCCAGACAAATTGGCATATGCTGGAAAGTCATTTATTGTCTAAAGAACGGCAGCATGCATCTTGAAATTCTGTTTTTTTGCAGCATCATATGTTTCAACACCATTCTCCCATAAGTCTTTTAAGTCTTCCACTAGTGGTTGTAAGTACACATCGATGTCATTTCCCGGATCTTTAGGACCAGGAATTAGTAATGACATCATCATAAATGTTTGTTTCATGCACATCCACGGTGGCAAATTATAAACAACTGTCATTACAGGCCATATACTATAGTTGCTGCTCATATTTCCGAATGGGTTAAACCCATCACTCGTTAAACCGAGTCTCAAGTTGCGAGCTTCTGCCGCGAAATCTGGATACTGATTATCAAAATGTTTCCATGCCTCAGAATCAGCAGGATGTCGCATCTCTCTGTTTTGTTGAGGAATTCGACCATCAATATGCCATGTCAACCACTTGGATGTCTTAGAGGACATAAACAACCTTTGCAATCTATCTTTCAATGGAAAATAGCGCAAAAATTTATTAGGTAGTCGTTTGCCAAGTCTCTTGTTCTCATTCTGTATTTGGTTGTTCAAGTCATGCATACTTTTCTTATACCTCGGTGCATCACACTGTGGGCACCGATCTTTATCTTCATTTTCCTTCCAAAATAGTAGACAATCATTCTGACATGCATCTATCTTCTCGTATCCCAACCCCAAATCTTTAATAATCTTCTTTGCTTCATACCATGTTTGAGGTACATTGGCTCTTTCTGGTAATATTTCTCTGATGAATTCAAGAAACATATTCATACATGCCCCCGTCACCTGATTCAGTGTCTTAATATGCAACAACTTTAAAAGAAATGTTAACTTTGAAACCTTCTGGCACCCAGGATATAATGGTATTTCAGCATCCTCCAGTAGCTTATAAAAGTCTCTCGCTTTGGAATTCGGTTCATGCTCTTCTTCTGCAATAACACTTCCAGCTTCTTGCAAGTCATGCAACATCTCAACTGTACTATCAGCAATAAAAGATTGTTGTCGTTCACTCATCTCTACAGTAGGGATGTTGGTTTGATATCTGAATATATCAGTTAATGGTGCCTCTCCATGACACACCCAATTTGTATAATGCACCCATACTCCGTCTACCTTAAGATGGGTTTCAACATCTATCCGGGTCAACTTTACTCCGTTAAGGCAATTCCGACATGGACACTGTATCAATTCATTGTTTTGTCCATGCCTAAAACTTATTCTATCTTCATGAAAAGCAAAGTCCAAAAACTCAGCTACCCCTCTCTCATATCTAGGATCTCCTCGATTATAAACAAACTCCATCCAACTCTTGTCAAGTCCAGCCATTTCTATGTATCCTCTAACCTACATATTAACAAATGTGATCGATTAATAATTTATATATTATCCACGTATGCAAAACACAAAGACACACAGTGGTATCTCCATAAAATTTAGGAGAGGGAAGACCGGAGGCTCAGATAGAAAATGTTTTTAACCCCTAGGGGCTTCCGTATGCTTCAGCGATCCGCACAAAATGGCTGCAACTCGGTTGCCCAGTAGGACCATCCAGAGCTGCCGTGCCGTTAGCAGATGGCTTGCAGTGGCCGTAAAGTCAAGTGTATCATCATCGCCTCACATACAATACCAAGGACATACACACAAATAACCTGTAAAGACAAACGCATCGTCATCATATTCATTTAATTCAAAAGTGCTACTAACAAAAGTTAAATACATAAATAGATAGATAAATATATTTATAAATATAGATATATACATTTTTAAAAAAAATTCGGCAGCATCTCTCCTAAAAGTTGTACATTTTTCACATTTGTACACCTGTCTGGTTTCATACAATCTCATAAAAAAATAATATCTGCATTACACATCCACATCCACATCCACATCCACATTTCTAAACAAAATTCGGCAACATCTCCCCTGAAAGTTGTACATTTTTCAAACATGTACACATGTCTGATTTCATACAATCTCATAAACAAAGGGTACCTACATCACATAATATGTTCATCTATGTATATTTGATCATCTAATGTTCTTTAATATATGTGCTTCATGATTATCTTAAAATTTCGGCAGCATCTCCCCACACTTCTCCAATATACCACAATTATTTACTAATTTTAACTTTTTCTCAAAAAGTCACTTGTATGAAATACAAGTGACAAAAAGAGCAGTCAAAATTAGCAGGTATATTGGAGAAGAGTGAGAAGATACTGTTGAAAATTTAAGATGATCATGAAGCACATATAATAAAGAACATTAGATGATCAAATATCCACAGACTGTCCAACAGGACAATTCAAGACTTTATGATCGATATATGTCATTACTGTCAAAAGACAGTAAAAACATATATCATAACAAAAGTCTTGAACGGACAAAAAAAAAAAAGGTCAACCACATCCATATATACAACTGCATATACATATGCACAACCACATCCACATCCACATACACGTACACATACATGTACACATTTACATCATCATCTGTACCTGCAAGAAAACTTATTTGTATGCATATGTAAATATCAAATCACATCCACATTCATACATCTCACATCCACATTCACATATATAGTACAGAAATTATATTCTAATTCGCATGCGCATCCACAACTATATATTACCCTTTGGTACTAGGCGGAGGTAAACCTCTACCCACTGGGGTTGCCAGTTTAATATACCAAAGCAGTAATATATATATATCTTGATGGAGAAGTAGTAGAGGGGCGCTGGGATATTCAACTGCTGCCCTAGCTTAATCACATAAGGTGGAGCTGGGATATTCTCTATTTATTGCTAACTTGCCAAAGTTTTCACCAGCATTTGATAAATCGTTTGACAAAACACATTATTGCGGGATCCCTCTTGCATGTGGCAATGGAGTAAGCATTGATAAAGATATCCAGACTAGTTATCTAAGGGGAGTGGCCAAGTGTACATGTTTTTTCAACACAGTTTCTCCTTGGTAGAACATTTACTATAAAAAGTCACAATAATCTGCCCACATGAATTACTATTACGGATACATAGATCCAACAGACAACTCTGCATGTCCCATGCACGTTCTCTTTAGGAGAACAGATAGTCTCAATGCAGGAGAGGTGGAGAGATCATGGGCCCCCATGTTAGGGGGGGGGGGGGGTGTTGCAGGGACTTCAGATTGTGGCTGCTAAACAATGAGTTGCCAAGATGCCAAGATTAATTACCTATCATCATATTTGTCATTTCAGCAACTGTTAAAGTTTGCATCGTATGTTATAATTTTCACACTTGAGAATGATTCATATGTAAGATGAAGCCATAGTCATATTCTTCTTGAACATCTTGTCAAGAGCTTTGACACCAAACCACCATTGAACTATACCTTTCTCTTTCCTGTTGGTTGACCCAATTTCTTACTTCAAAAACATAGAGCATGGGCTAAATTTTTAATGATGTAGAGAGCTTACGTATAGTTTGGCTATTTTTTGCTGCCTCAATGTGTTTCTCTTAACGACCAGAAAGATAGTAGGAGAATTTATGATTGATTATCTTTGATCATCTGATTGTTTCTATTATTTCTTCATCATTATGACAAACCTGTTTTGATTCTTGCTCTATCTCTTAAGTACACGACACATTTAATATGTATATGCACCAATGCACCTTTAATCTCCTAAAAGATAAGCAAAATGAAACAATTTCTCATGATTGACATATTGGAATTCTGAACAGGATGTATCATACCACTCTAAGAGAAGTTGTACAACCATTATCACAGGGGAATTGGACCATGTCTGGTTGGGATGTGGTCTGGAGGTTTGGATTCCCAGGCCCAGTGGTGCAGCTGGTCTGTTCAGCTGGGTACTGTGGGCACCCCAGTGATGTGCAGATCAGCTGAGGGTTTGACTGTGCTTTTGTCTCCAATATATGTTGAACAAAATGATGATATGAAATAAATTGAACCTTCAAAGTAGTGGCTGGATTTGTGATTTATGGAAAAATCTGATTGGCTTTGGATTAATTGGTCTTAAATACAAATTCTTGTCTGACTCAGATTTATTTAGCTACTTTCAAAAAGTGGTCACCTAGGCAGAACGTGGTCTTTTCCCATGCTTCTGCCTAGCTTAGGTCAAAATGTTCAAAACTTGAGTTTTTGTCTCGAGCCATACCAGTGGCTTGATTTTTGGTTAAACTAATATGGTATTGTAGGCTCATCGGCTGGAGAGAAGGGGACAGCGAGCCAGCAACCCCCAAATAATGCCCCCCCTCAAAGCCTCACCACCTCTGCAGCCAACCACCTCGCCATGGAGAGGACAAGGAGAGGAGGTGGCAGAGGCTCAGACCCAACATTTGTTCCAGAAATTCCTCAAAATGGCTGCAACCTGGTTGCCCACTGAGAACAGCAAGGCCGTCCAGGGGTGCCCTGCCATTAGCAGATGTATGCAGTGTCTGAAAAACCCAAAGGCATCATCATTACCTCCCACATCTCACAAACACACTGGTTGAGCAAATGTGTGTGAGAGACAGACAGAAAGAACAACAAGAGCAACAGCTGCAGTAGGAATCATGCATAAGGCTGCAAACAAACCAATATGCTCAATGAACAACTCGCAAGACTACTCAACTTAAGAAATAGAGGGAAGGTTGAGCAAGTGTAGAGTTGAACCTGTAGTAGAGGAAAGTTACTATGGCAAAACAGTCTAATTATGTAGCCACTAGGTTAAGGGGAAAGACCTGTCACGGAGAGTGAGGAGATCCCCTTGAGAGGAACAAAGGAAATTACCAGCCGCGAAGGGGCTACTTGGCCGCAACTTGGAGAGAACCAACGGCGATGATGGGGTCGCCGGCCGTTGGAAGCGGCGATGGGGTCTCCAGCGGCTGGAGGCGGCAACGGGGCGAGGCGGCGATGGGGTCGCCGGCCGTTGGAAGTGGTGATGGGGTCCCCAGCGGCTGGAGGCGGCAATGGGGCCGGGCGGCGATGGGGTCGCCGGCCGTTGGAAGTGGCGATCGGGTCACCAGCGGCTGGAGGCGGTAATGGGGCCGGGCGGCGACGGGGTCGCCGGCCGTTGGAAGTGGCGATCGGGTCACCAGCGGCTGGAGGCGGCAATGGGGCCGGGCGGCGATGGGGTCGCCGGTGCCTGGGTGAGGATCGAAGAACCGCGGCGTGGGTTTGAGAGGGAAAGGGCGTGGGTTTGGGGACGCACTGCGGACGAAGGGGTGACATAGGGTTATGGTTTTTTGTCCACGGCTATAAACGTAGCCGTTGACATATAGCTGATATGTCGACGGCTATTATTATAGCCGTGTACATATCATTTTAGCTTTCTTTTTATTACGTATGTCGACGGATTCTACGTAGCCGTTGACATATATTCTACATATGTCAACGGCTAACATGTAGCCGTTGACATATGTGATACATATGTCAACGGCTAACCTGTAGCCGTTGACATATATTAAGTATTTGTAAACGGTTACTGTGGCCGTCGATATATGAGTCTATTGTCAGCAGTTATCTTTTAGCCGTCGACTAATACACTCTTTGTCAATAGATACTTTTAGCCGTCGATATATACTCGCTGACAAAACCTAACTTCCTTGTAGTGAGAGCATGTATATCCTATCGAGAGCATTGTATAGCTCTCCGCAATATCATGTTCTAGACTGTGTAATTGTACTTTAGAGAACCTGATCATACTCTTAGAGTACAAACTTATACGTTAGAAAGTAATTTGACAGGTCTTTTTTTTTTTTTTTTGGCATTTGGCCCCACCGTGTGTGAGCTAATCTCAGATGAGATTAGAGCGTATTTATTTGTGGGCAGGAGACTGGTTTATGTAATCTATCTAGATAGCAGAACGAGATTAGCCACGCTATCCTTACTGCACCGGGGCGATACAACAAATAATATTTTATAAAAAATAGAAGTTAGACGCTGATGAGACTGCGTCTGTTCCCAATTATAATATGAGTAATATTTACTGCACCGCGTGGCAAAGTGTACACGAGATCCTTTGGATCGGAGGGCTTGGAGCAATTTCTTTTTTTTATTTTTTTGTCAGATTTTTTTAAAAATTTAGAATGTCATATCAAAAGTCTGATGATACATTCGGAAAACTCAGGTCGACTCCGAGTTGATTATATATTTTTTTAAAATAACTTTTAATGTATACTTCAAAATACGTGCAAAAGAATTTTTTTTTAAATATACAGTCGACTTGAAGCCGATCCGAACTTTTTAGATGTACTGTCAGATTTTTGAACTAGTGCTCTAAAAAAATTTAAAAAAACCTGAAAAAAACTAAAAAAAAGACTACTGCACGCGGATCCTTTACCCTGCACTGCCCAAGTATTAGTCTTATAAATTGACACCACAACTGTAAATTTAAGGCTAACATGTCAACATTCTTGCCCTCAATGTGGAAGGGAGATCCATCTACCCGCGCCCACGTCCACCGTCGTACACTCCGTACGCGTGGCTCCACGGATAGATCATTCGGTGTTGGTCCACACGCTGAATTAAACAAGTTGGTCCCAATCTCAGTTTTCCAGCTGACATGTTCAGAAGCAAGAGTCCGCCATTTATCCAGTCAGATACGATTATTAGCATAAATTATCATTTCAATTATTAAAATCTTTTACTTTGTTAAAACTCTATGACTTTTGATAGAACAAGAAGCCTGATGTCAATGATTTTTTCCGCTTTTTTAAGAGCTGAGACTTTGTGGTATCGCCGTCACCTGGTTCTCTTCCCATTCAAGCCTCCCTGAATGACCAAGATACTTAAAGCTGGCCTCCCCAGTCTCAAGTGTTAAGATAGGCATAATGAACCTGGCCCTGATTGGTCCTATGCAATTCAGACCTTTCATGGGGAGGACTCTACCAAAGGTCAGACTCAGTGGCGGATTCAACGTTCGAGACTCTATTAAATTTTGTCAAACTTATGAATTCAATTCAAGATAGTTTAATCTGAAATTACACTGATCCAACCTACGATCCTACTATTCAACCCAAGACCTCATGTAGCCTAACTCAAAATTAAACTGATCTAACCATACTTATAACTTAATGTTCGAGTGAGTCTACTAGACAAAATTTGCCATTGATCTAACTTGTACCAACAACTCAACTTGACATGCCTAATAAATCTTAATCAAGTTGTTAAGATTTGATACTGTCCGTCATACCAGCTGCAATTTTCTAGGGTTTTTTTTTTTTTGTGTCAAGAAATATTTACCATATATATAAGATCTAAGGGAATGGGCTTCATATGAACTGCCAACCTCTACTATCCTGATAAAAGATTCCGTGGCATTCAAGTCTCTCTCTGCTACCTACCTCATAGATTGCATCACACGTGACTGCCGTGATGACGTACGCATAGAATTGACTGAGGAAATAAGGTCGGAAAGAGGGGTTTGTCTCATAGGTTTATGTACGTAAATGTCTGAATATGCTCCGCTTAGGTGATGATATTTAAGAGAAATTATTATTGTTAAATTTAGAATAATCAAAAGAGGAAGGTAAATAAAATTCAACACTAAAGTGGAAAAAATTAGTGCAAGTGTCTGTACAGTGTATACTCATGAGAAAATGTTATAAATACTTATAACAAAAAAAGGGAATCAATTTCTCTGGGCTGCCTTCCTCTACTCATTCAGCGCCCGTCTCTCCGTAGGAGCGGTCGCTGAGCAGGTTGAGTCTTGGATACGAGCCATTTGTTTGGTATGGAGACAATTTTAGTGGAAATAAGTTTAAATCATTTTGATAATTTGTCTTGAATTTGGAATTCTTTGGTATTTGACGATCAATCTATTAATAGTGCATGTGTCTGTCAAGACAATCATATATTTTATATAATTTTATTCTTATAATAATGATTGAGACATTAATGTTTATTATCTGTAATTTGATTGAATATCTCGTAATGAAGTCTATGAATGTATGCAATGGATATTAAATTATGATGAAATCATAATAATAAGAATAATATCTTTTAAAAGCACATATTGTTCTTAATTGGAGGATATTAAGAAGGATGTTAAATATCCAGTAAGATTAGTACAAATTATTCATGCTCATATGATGATAGATGACTGATCTTATAGTCATTTGTGTGGAGACACTAAACTGAATCTATAGGTACTCATTAGTGAATGAGTTTACTGAACTGATCTGACTTGAATCCTAAATGACAAATTACTTAACTGTTAACTAACTTGATTCAATATCAAAGTAGCGTGGTTGGTCCTCAAACATGAGATACTAAAGACATCTTGTCGGTAGACTTCTAAACTTTTAACATTTGTTAATGGATCTCTAACCATAAGAGCTTAATCAACCAAGTAATCGAGTTCAACAAAATACTTTCGAATGTAATTGAGTATTCAACATGAGATTATTTACACTCGATAATTAGAGAGAGAATGTTCTAAGAATAATATTCATGAATCTATGTTTAAGACATAAATCATATTAAAAAAGGTGTTTTATGATATTATATTAGAGCATCTAATCTAAATGAACGAACCAAGTAGGATTTGACAGTTCATTAAGCCTTAGATTCGCTTGAGAGCATTAGTACGAGTGAAGGATTTGATCGAAATATATGTCCTACAAGTCAATCACAGAGATGTGATGGTATCATTTAATGTAATTATTTCATTCTTATTAATAATGAATGATAATTTTTCATTACGATTTATGATTTTATGTGCATTTATTTTTTGATGTAATGAAGTATTGCAACACATGCGATGACGACTAAATCATAGAGATCAGTCATCTAGATGCATGTGTTCGAATTATTCATAGTCATAGGATCTCTAAGACAGAAGATTGAAGATCCGCATAGACTAGTGCATGTGATACTTACTCATATGATGAGGGTGACTGATCTCATAATCACTAGTACGGTGACACAAAAGTATATGCCCAGGTGCTCATTAGTGGATGAGTTCAGTGAACTGATCTGACTTAGAATTCTCGAATGATCATTATATTGGCTGCCAATCTTTATATTCTACAGTCACATTAGTATAATTAGATCATAGATCTGAGTCAGTAAGAATGTCTTATTTGAGTGACATTAATTATTTGATTACTGATTTAAGAATCTCAAGTTTGTGATTCTATATAGTCAGTTATTTGGACTCAGTGGGATTCTCACGAAGGAATAATAAAACCAATGATAATCTCTAATAGATCACTTGGAACAACATTCGCGATGCCTCGGAGAGGACATTTTCTATTAATAGATGCCATCCACCCTTTCTTCTTCAATTTTCCGATCTCCGATGTGGATTACCCACAACCAGGCTGCCACCATCTACCAACAGCTTGGCCTTGGTGCCCGTGCTCACCTATGCCTCTCTTCATAGATGGCACTGAGGAGGATGCATCGCTAGGCAGGCGAGGCTCCTCTCACAGGGCACATGACGGCATCGCCCACCACCAGGAGCTATCAACCAATGAGGCTAAAGGTGGCAGAGGGCGTCAAGCAACTACGACCCAACAATAGCGACCACAATCCAGCGGTACTGCAGGTAGGGGGGCGACCACAATCTGCGGTGGCACAGGCAAGAACACCACCATGATTCTACAGTGCCACAGTGACCACGATTCAGAAGTAGCATAAGCAAGGGCGCCAAGCACAATTCAATGGCGGCGCGGGACTGGAAATAGAGGAAGGCAGGCGAGTTGTCAGCAGCTATAGAGGAAGAGAAGGCAGCGACAGAGGCGGCAAGGAGAGGCGCGGCTTTGAGGAGGGAGAAGAGCGCAAGGAGAGGTGAGGAGGCGGAGTGCTCGATGGCGATTGATAGGGTTTGAGGAGAAACGAACATCTGAAAATAAAAAAGTAACCCTCAACTTAAAATTTAGGAAGCATTTTAGACATAAGTGGATGAATTAGACATCAATTTAGATACTTTATCAAACAGTTTGAAACCTAAGACGTCTAACCCCTTGAGAGTTAATTGGTCCATTAAGTGTTATCAAACGGGCTACTAAGTGGTTAAGATTTGAATGGAATGGGCCTTGTCTGAACTGCCAACGTACGTAATTAATCCCCACCAAGGCATTTGACAACCAATCTTTTCTAAGCGCCGTGGCATTCCAAGTCTATGCTGCCTCTCAGGGTTGCATCACACCACCATCCATTTGTGGATGACGTTGGTGAACTGAGAACGAGGTAACGGCTACGTGCGCCTGCCCCCTCGACCCATTCCACGTCCACCATCTTCTTTTCTTCGCGAGTCCAGTCGCTTCGTGGATTTGGTCTCCCATCACGTCCGAGGAACTTTTAACTTTGAATAAAAATTTCTAAGTTAGAAATAGTACGACAATTGATCTCCCCTCCCCCCTGCAAGATGTAATAGACAAGGATTAGCCACGGTTCGTTAATCGTTATATTATAGGGTAAAGGGCAATTAACAAACGTCCAAGACCCCGGCTGCCAGCTACAATTTGACCTCCACCGAAACATTTAGATGTATCAGTTTGAATGCTGCATCTATTCTTCTTAAAGAGTGGTACAGATGGTTTGGGTGGGACAACTTTTAACTCCTGCACATCTGCTGTTGAGTGGGAATTGAAACCTCCGACGTCTTTGTAGGGAAACAAGATCGTCTGAATCTGTGCGTCTGAACCACCCAACATCCTTAAGCACATGAGACTGAGCTATGCGAGGGTATATGAGTTATTTACTTTTGAAAATGACGTGTACATTATACGTACAACTCGATTTCATGTATCTGAGGGACGTTGGACGGTCCAGATGCACAGATCCAGACGATCTCATTCCCTTTGTAGGAGGAGGCGGGATGTCCACCACACTACACGCACAGGGACAATGCCACATCTATTCATTTTCAGCTTTGCAGTGTGCATTAAGTTTATCAATAGTCTATGCCATTCTTCTTAAAGCTTGGGCCTTGGAAGCCCAGTGTAAGCAAAAGTTGGCAGGCAGGCCTCGGGTATCGCATCTCTAGTTTGGGAAATTACGGTGCATCCCAAGGGCTACGTTGTAGCCCAGCCTGGTTTCGCGCACAAGCTTGACCAAGGTTTGCTCGACTCTAGCCCACTGCGGCCCGTTGGAAAGCCCAATAGCTATTGTTCTGCTGCACTACCTGTCTACAACAAGACTCATATGATTTAATATAATATAAATATTAGGTTTGAAATCACCAGTTTTAGAAACAGAAAAAGCACAATTTTTACTCTTAAAATCACCATTTTAAGGATATGTGGCTGTATCAGATAACTCAATCAAACTGAATTTGATATCGTTACATGTAGTGGGTGTTTGTTTAAACTCTTTCAATTTTAATGTTCATACATTGAACAAGACTAGTGTTATACTAGATTTAATATAGGCCTGAGCCTACGTTAAAAATGTTGGGGCTTAGTCTTTAGGTCTAAAGACCTCTCCTCTTCCTTTTCCACCTCTAACTATCATTTTTCTAATCCCAACATTCTCCTCCATGCTCTACCAATATTAATTTCAACATTAATAATATAGATGTCAGAAACAACAACGTCAACATTTATACTCCAAGAAAACATGGGATAATGGTTTTGGGAGTTTTACACTGAAAAACCAGAATTGGGATAAAGAATGTGACATAAGTCAAATGATTTTAAATCCGAATAATTTATGATTCTCCAAATAAAGAGAATATCATAAAATACTTTACAAAATTTTCATAGTAACCACTCTTGTATGTTAAACTTCAACAACTTCAGACACATGATGCTTTCTTGCATATTATCTCACATTTTTTTATAAAATAACATATTCCACATATGTCAACCATCCATGTGTCGTAATTTACTGTTGAATTAATTTTTTTAATACTAAAACAAAGTTTATGTAGAATTTGAATGCTCCACAATCTCTCCCTTCTCTCCCTCATCCTTATTTAATCCGTTGCCAACTTTCCCTACCCAGCATCCCCTCATCTGTTCTCTCCCTTCCAATGATTGTTCCAAAATTTTTTTTACCTACCTTGTGTGATATAAGGCCGTGTGAAATGAGTTTCCAAATTAACCCCACCGTAAGGACCCTCTCTCTTGCCTAATAAAGCCTTTATTAACTCTCTCTTTCTCTCTCTCCATTGTACCTATTAAGAGGAGAATGCAAAGAATTTTCTCTCTCAATTCTATTAGTTGAGAGAGAATGTTAGCAGTTAAAATTAGAGATGTCGTTGGGTTAGAAATGGTGCAAAATAGATTTTGTATTTATCAACTATCCTATAACTATCGGGAAAGGGTGTACATGAAATCGCTTCTTAATATATGGATAGAAGTGGTTATCAAAATATTGTCGGATAGTTAATGGTCAAAATGAGTAACTATGAAAGTCAAATTTGAACTGCAACTTATATAAATTATCCATTTGAAATAAAAAATAAGTACAAACAATAGTTATTCTTAAGAGAAACAAATCACTCAAGGCAATGTTCTCTCATCAACAACATATAACAATCCAACTAAATCACACTAAAATTAAATTTTCTCACTGAAAAGTCCATAGTATCTTAAAAAGGCAAACATAATAAGATGTATAACAATATTAAAACATAATAATGTATATTGACGGATAGCAGTGTGTAGCAGTTACAAAAATAAAACTATCCGTTCCTGTATCCACTAAGAAAGCGGGTTATAAATCCTCTCTGGTTTCGCATTAATTAATCAGAGGTTAAAAAAAAAAAAACTATCCCCAAACCATCTGCTAAGCTAACGAACTGTACAAATAACTAGATAATTGATTATCATTGACATCCCTACTCCGAATATTTGTAGTAATCTCCACCATCTAATTTTCCCAATTAATTTATGCTATAAATTAGATATAAGAAAGCATTTATAAAGTAGATATGAGAAAATATTCTGTCCAAATCTCATCCATTCGAGAGGAATTAAACCTCAGCCATCTAATTTGTTACTCATAATCATAGCCATAGCCTCCCTGTAATTTATTCCAAGCATACCGCCAGTCCTGATGGTGAAGCCTGCTTGTGATGCTACCCAAGTTGGTAAACCTCATTGCAGGTTGCAGAGGATCGAGGTCGTATCCTCTTTCTTAAGAGTGTCAATGGGGCGGGTCAGTCCGTGGTCCAGTCCACTTCAATCGATATTAAAGGAAATTAAGTTGAGTTAAGTTATATAAATTGAATTGAATTAAATTTGAATTGACATTAGTTAAATCTGGATCAGATTGAATTCCGCTTGTATAGTTAAATCAAAGCTGATGTTCTTGCTTTCCATCCTAGCTTTTCCCTTGACCTCCAGGGCAGCAAAGCTTGGCCTCTCCCTCAATATGCTGCGTCTCAACCAAGATTTATTTAGAACAGGTGGCCAGTTGTGGTAATGTTTTAGAGGAATGCATGGGTTAATTTTTAACGTTTTTCCGAACCAATGCCAATGGTTTCGATCTTTTCGGGTCTAGCGGCTCAAATCAGTGATCTTTCTGAAAAATGATTTGCAATTATAAATTAAAGTAATTTGGTCATATATTTGTCTTAATTAAGTGATCAGTTCAAAGGTCTCTCATAATCCAACTCTCACCAATTGTTCTTTTAAGCCAATTCACATTTATAAATGTATGGTAATGTAATAAATCATCGGTTTGAACTTTTTAACACCTTGTGGTCTCTAAACTGACAATTGCCTGATTAGACGTCTAATTAGAGGTTTATAATGGCACTTCTTTGTAAGTCTTCAGGATACGATTGTACTATCATGATTTTAGGGAAAAGTATCTGATCTTTAAAAATTTTCTAACATAAGATAATTGACATGCGTAGAGGACTCGTCTGATGTTGTCATCCTCACCTTAATCCCGCCTTTGAATTGGGAAATAGTCAAAAGATAGGAAATTTGTCCTCCAGAAATTTTAATTTTAATCCCTAGCGATAGATGTATTTGATTAGACTGTTACATAAATTTTCGATTTAATTGTGAAAATTAAATCTTAAAGAATAGAAACTAATCTAGATAGAGATATTTAAATATTTTATTTTATTTTAATAATTTTTATTTGTTTCTATGACATCAAGAGGATGTCTGGGTGGGACACATCTGAATGCGCCCGGGGCCAGCGCTTTGTATATATATGGGTTTCTCTAGGTTGAACAGTTGGCTTCACCCCTTGCCTCTCATACGGGAGGTCTCGTGTTCGAATCTGATTGGAGCCTAAAAACTCTCCAGCAATACAGTCATTAGGTGCTGGTCCGTGGGATTACTTCTCCGGATAATCAGACGGACTTGGAATTCTCGCCTAATTAGGCGGACCTATCGACCTGTTTCGGAATTATCTCCTTCTGTGGAAGATATCTTGGTTTCCGCTCGGATCGGAATTCCGGTCGTTTGTATATACTTGTACATACCTAACTATTGTGCCACCCTTCAAAAAAATAAAATAAAAAAAAATTATGAGTTTAGCTTGTTGACTTCTCAAACGAGCCATAGTGAATAAATTCACCAATCTAAGGTCAAGGGAAAGAAGTGGTGTTGATTGAAATCGAACGTTAAATTAGGTAATATTAGTTCCATGTAACTAATTAGAATGAAGAACAAATCTTGATGACTAATTATAAAACAGATATAATTGATGTACGAGTGGTATGGGAAGGGTCAAAACGATTCCAATTGCATGAAAGAATTTATTTAAAGAAGTGAGGATGGAGCTAGGTCACTTCCAAAGTTCCAATCTATGGACACCTAGCTCGACCCAGAGATTCCAAACTGACTCAGACATCTAGCCCAACCCAGAAGCGCCACTAAATACTGGAAAGTGATTTAGTGGAATACTGGAAATTAAGTAATTTGGCTTCTTTCTGCGTTAGAGCGAGGCATGGATTGGATATGACCAAGCTAAATTTGGTTGTCCTAAATTCAACCTAACTTGCCCATGTTTTCACCATCCTCTTATTTACCAACAGAGTAAGTGCAGGCCATGATATCAAACTAAGTCGTCTTCTCATATTCCTTTAAGCTTCTAAATATAGTTTGTTTTAAAAAGTGTTAGCTTGGACCACATAATTCTCCTCTACATATATATTGACCACTATTTAGTTTTTCTAGACGAACATGTTGAACGATGAGCAGGTCGATTTTTCCACTCTTAGATAAATATTCATTTGTTGGTGAAGGAAGCCCATGTATCCACCTTACACATTCATACAACTTGATATCTGATTAGACAATTAAAAAAATTTAAAAAATAAAACATCAAGCTTTTATCAACAGTAAAATGTCTTTAATAGATTAAATCTAATAATTATTTTTTTACTTGTCTGATTAAAAATCAGACGGCATGAACATATGAGACGTATTTGGAATGATTTAATCTTTTTTTATTCCCCACCGACCAAACTCAGTGCAACAAGTAAAATGCCGGAAAAAACATAGTTTTGGACTTGCAGCCATGCAAGGGCAGAACCCGAAGGGCCGGAACTCAGAAGCTCATTAATCTAGGAGGAATAATACTAAGGGTGATGTCCCTGGTGCTGTACTGTAAGGCATTGCTGTAAATATAAAATTTATTTTTTTTAGGTCGGATTCCACATTTTCTATTTATTAATATAGACTGATCTTTGTTAGGACTACTAAAAATATCGTAAAATAAATTATTTTAGGCCGGTTTCTATACGAACTGGGCATCAGTGACGGCTTGAAAGGGAGAGAGTAAAGTGGGGAAACTTTTGGAGAGAACATTAGAGAGTAATATAAATAGAGTACACTAATAGCGGACTAAATAGTGGAGGGTGCCTGAGAGGGAGTAATATTTGGAGAAAAAAATATCACTATAATTTTATTTTATTTTTTAATATGCACATTATGCTGAAGAGGGGGGTGGGTAAGTGAGAATGAGTGTATTTTTGGACTTTTCTTAAAACATTGATTGAAATTATTAGCGTTTAGATAAATTAATAGAATGCTAACAAATGGTGACAAAGGCAATATTTTTGCTAATATTGTGGTCTAGTGAAGTTATCAAAAATAATATGTATATAAGATTCATATTCTGAAAATAAAATCATAAAAAAATATATTTATAGAAAACTCTTAATTTTTACCGCAGAAGTTTTGGACCTGTTCAGGCCGACATGGCAATCTTCCTACACCCCGTACACATGGCCCATGGTAGGTACTAACAATAGGACACTTAAATTCTTCACCAATTAATTTGTTACCAGTTCAAGCGTTCCACCTTCAAATAGATTAATTTGTTACCAACTAGCATTGCGGGCTGGTAGTTGTACGTTCTGGGCACGTTAATTTACAGAGGTGCAAATGAGCTTAGCGGCGAACGCGGAGCAGAGCGGCGAACTAAGTTCTTTGGATCTTCTCCGGGGGGAGGACTTTATTCTGTTAGTCTTAGGTGGTCCACAAATTAATCTGATTTTATAATCTCGTTTATTTATTAATATAATGACATAATATTCATTGTGTACAAATCGTATTAATTTAACGTCTCATAATGAAATCTGTGAATCTGTGCGATAGTGATCAAATTATGATGAGATCATACTAATGAGACTGATCATTTAAACATATATTCTTAATCGTTCATAGTTGGAAAATATCCGAGAAGGATATCGGATATCCGGTTAGACTAGTACATATAATTCCTATTCATATGATGAGGGTGACTGATCTTATAAGTCACTTGTGTGGAGACACTAAGGCGAATCTGTAGGTACTCATTGGAGAATGAGTTCACTGAACTGATCCGACTGAATCGCTGGATGGTATTGTACCTCACTGTCAACCAGCTTGATTCTATTGTCGCAGTTGCATGGATGGACCTCGGACCTAAGACATCAAGGACACATTGTCAGTGGACTTCTGTGCTTTAACTTTGGTTTATGAATCTCTAACCACGGAATTCTAAACAGCTAAGAATTTGGTACAGCGGAATACCGTCGAAAAGAATTGTGTGTCAATAAGGAATCATTCGCTCTCAGTACTTAGAGAGATAATGCTCTAGAAAAGATGCGCTGAAACCTTTGGTCAGGGCGGACGAAAATATCGGGAAAGGAGTTTTCCGATATTCATCAGTGGCATCCAATTCAAGTGAGTCGACCGGTTAGGATTTTATAGCATATCATGACATGAGTTAACTCGAGAGCATTGTACGAATGAAGGATTATATCTACGTGGTAACTATCGGCGGAAAAGTTTCAAGAGTGTGTTATTTAACTCCGATACCTTCCGAGTTCACGCGATGTTGCTTGGCATCCAACGTGATCGGAGGTCCGGTCAAATTCGATGTGCAACATCAATTCGATTGATTAATTAATTAATAAAGAGTTATTAATTGATTAATAAAGTCAGTAAAGAGTTACTGAGCTTATTGGGCTATTAACCGGATTGGTAATTAGGCCTAGAGGGTCACATGCAAATAATTTTCAAGGCGATGGAAAAATAAGTGGGTTTTATATAAACCGGGAGTTTTTATGAAAAATCGCGCGGTTGGTATAAAATGTAGCGAATGGGCTGAGCAGAGCAGGCCAAGCTGCTGCAACCCTAACCGCCCCTCCTCTGTTTCTCTCTCTTTGTGGCGCCCCAGGCCAGATCCGGATCTCCGGATCTGCTCCGCCGCTTCTCTGACTCCCGTTTGACAGGAAATCGTCCGCGCGTTGCGGTGATTGTTGCGGCGACCGGCAGAGGTTTCGTGGCTGTGAAGAACGAAGAATGTGAGGATATCCGTCATGAGGAGGATCGCGTGGACTCCGCTAGAGGCTGGGTACTTGCGCGGCTTGCGGTGTCGCACCGACGGAATCGAACGATTGCGGATTTGAATCCGTACACGGTAAGACCTTGAAAATCTGATTATCGATTTTATTTATTCAAAACAGGAAAAACATATCGCTGTTTTTTATTTTATTTTCCGTTACGTGAGTGATCTGGAGAAACCCGAGAACCCAACATATCCCTCTTCCATTAGGAAGATCGGACCCTCCTCCTCCTCTCCCCCTCTTGGGAGGTAGTTTTCTCCCCCTTTCGGAGTCTTTTTCTTCTCCTTTGTGGAGAGATTTTACCCTCTTTCCTTGTGAAAGGTTTTGCTCAAAAGAGCTTCCCTCTTCTGGTTCAATCTACTGTCAGAGGATCCTTTCCTCTCATCGGTTGCGGCTTCCCTCTCTCCACCCCCTTTGCTTTCATTTATCGACCTGTTTGGTGCACTTGTTAGTTTACCTTCCAGCCTCCCCGATCTTCTCAGCAAATACCTGTGTCCCCATCTGAGTTGGTTCTCACTGGTGTCACCGTTTGAGCTCTTCCTCCTCACCGGTAGGAGTCTTGTTGTTGTCGTCTTCTGTGAGACAGATTTGTGATCTGCCTGCCACCTATTCGATGAAATGCCGAACTCTAGTTTGAAGCTCGTGTTTGTGTGCGCATCCCCCTACTCCGCTGTGGTGAGTAGGCCTTCCGAGCTTCCTTGGTTGTTGGGTCAGTTGCCTTCACCTATGCAGCTTCCTCTTATCTCGTTGAAGACCTCCAGCTTGGGTTTTCTTGCGATCCGCACCAGCTTGCTTGGTTGGCTCTAACGGTACCTTGTGGCTGTCAACTATCTAGTTAATCAATTTTTGCTGTGCTTTATTTGTATGCTTTGTGTTCTTGAGGGGTTTGATCTTAACTACTTTGGTAGTATATGTGTGCTCTTGTTGCACGTAAGGTATTTGGTTTTATGCTCCCTATGTGCTACTCAGGTTTTATGAATGAAAGTTTCACTTCTTATATTCAAAAAAAAAAAAAAAAAAAACTCAACTACACTCTTTCTTTGACTCGATTTGACTAATTTTGGATTGTTTGTTTCAATGTAAAATTTCATGCTTAGCTGCTTTCAAAATCATTGATTTTAAAACAAGAAAATTTTTTAAATTTTCAACAAGAGAGTATTTGTTTGCTTATTTGTAAAACACAATAAGATAACACTTAACTTTCTTTTTAGTTTACAGTGAGTCTCTTCTATAAACCAAAATAAGGGAATTAGGGAGCCAAGTGAGCAAACAAAACCCAGACAAGATTCTATTTTACGTTATTTTACATCATTCCAAGTATCCAAAAATACTATAAAATGAAACAATTATTTTAGATTATATTGTTTTACATTAAAACAATCAAACTAGAGTGAAATATCTAAGGCAATTGTTCAAAATTGGGTCAGTTTGGTATTCTGCAAGCTCGACTGAACTTGAGCAATTCACTAGCCCAATGAGCTGATAACAAACTTGAACAAAAAAGAAAAAAAAAATCTTAAGTTAAATTTATAAACGCATATCAAACTATAGTAATATGACTTGCTCATACAGTTAGTTAAACAAACGTAAAATTGGACAGGGTGCCCTATTAGAGCCACCAAGCTTTTTCCAGTCCCCGACAACAAAGTTGGGCAGAACAAGTCCTTGCTTTTTCGCAAGACTTATTTTCTAGACCCTACATGCCCATTAGCGTTCGTTTCACCATTCCCAAGAGCTGAAAACCTTGTTTTACCCTTCCTTTATTATTCCCTCACATCTCTCCACGGGCTAGCCCGTCTCCTTCAATTGCCTATCCTGCAGTCTAGTGCCGCTACCACGTGGTTGTAGAGGAGTTGGAATTTAGGATTTCTTAAATCCAGGTTTGTTTGTGAATGCCAATGTCGGCGTTGGCTTTTACTTTCTTCTTGGCAATTTCTCTATGTTTTGAAATCCGCTACTACGGTGGTCGTAGAGGGAAGTATGTTGGTTATCGACAGAGAAAGCTAATTTACAAACGCATGTTTGGATTTAGAGCTTATTACTCTAGTAGATGCATTTCATACGATTTTTCAAGAGTTATTTGTATGCCCATGAGATAAATATTTGATTTTTGTGAAACATTGTGATTTATTTTGTTTAAGTATCGTCCATAGAATATTGTTTGACATGTTCATTTGTTTTTAAAATCGTATTTTTTTATTGTAACATGTTATTGGTTTTACGTTATCGACAATGTATTGTCAGTGAAATCACAACGGATCCAATCCTTGCTCGTTGTGCGTTTGTGTTCTATGTTAGATGTGATATGGGAGTGTAGACACGCTAATTTTGACGTCATTTTGAGGAAATTTCATATCATATAATAATGCCTCATAATGGTTTGATAATTAATCATTAATTAATTTTTATTAATCTTTTTGAGTGTCGGGTTTAACAGATATGTTTAAGTTAATCAATTGAATTGATTTTAACTCAAATTTCAGTTAAAATATGCATAATTCTAAAAGGCGTCGACCCATGTGGACGCTATTTAGAGTTTATTCTTATTTTAGCGTTTAAATTTGAATTTTAATTAATTGATTTATTAACTAAAAGGCGTCTGCAAGAGTTGACGCGTTTTAGGTTTCCTAAGCTATTTTAACTTCTCTTCCGGATGTTTATCCTTATCTTAATTAGTGTAAAAGACGTCTACCCATGTGGACGCGTTTTAGCTAATAAAGATAAAGATAAGTTTTCCCGGATATTTATCCTTATCTTAATTTAATCTGAAAGGCGTTAGCCATGGTGGACGCGTTTTAGATAATTACAGATAAAGATGAATTAATCAGTAATTATCTGTCGAATAAGGTAGATAAATCCGAGATTTTTCTATGTTAATCGCGAACGCAGAAAATGCCTATAAATACCTCGCATCTCAAGGAGTTAAAAAAAAAAAAAAAAAAAAGAGAGAGAGAATTATTGAGCCACAGCGTTATAGCAATTTGAAGATCGGAGCAACCACGTCGGAACGCCGGAGCGCTGCCATTTCCAGAAGTCGGCATCCCTCTTCAAGATCTTCATCTCTTCAAAGCTTCAACCAACTGGACTGGGCATAAGTTTTTCATATCTGAATTTCATTTTACATATTCATTAGTTTCATACCTCATATTCACTTCATGCAACACACACCACATCATTAATTTTCCAAAACCCATTTGTTCTAAAGGGGTTTCAAAGCCATTTAAACAAGTGAGTTGCTATCTAACCATGTTTATAATCATGGTTAGCTTTGATATTTCTTCTACTTAGATTCTCATCAGTGTTTCTCCTTTATTTTTCTGTCTCTCTGTCTCTGCTGCATTCAACAACAACAACAAGAAATCAAAAGGGGGAAATCAAGCACAAAGCCAGGAGAACTTCTGGACGATCCTCAATATTCAACAGCAAGAACAAGAAAGGGCTCTCTTTCTTCAGCCGGCTGAAGGAGGGGAACCAATGACTCATTCTTCCGCGTTTAAACAGGTAGGCGATCAAATTTCTTTTGAAGCTTTTTAGTTAAAAGTTTCTGGCGATCACTGCACCTTAGTTGCATTTTTTTTAATAGGTTAATTTACTCTAAACAACATAGTTTTTCACATTAATCACACGAGCAATTTTTCAGCACCTACAGGGAGAACATGAAATCAGGGAAGAAATATATCGTCGATGGAATATACGAGGAAGGCCATGGTTGGTTAAGTATTTTCTTCTTAGAGTGGTTGAACACTATAACGCTCTATTAGTAAATAAGGATGTCGAGATAGTGCACGACTTGCATATACTTCACAGTTCATGTTACATGCCTATGCAAGTAGATTGCAAGGAAGGGTATATTTTTCACGCAATTCGCATAACATAGTATTAGTTACATTTGATTTTGACCCGTGCATCGAACATACATTATTTATCATTGTTGCAAGTCCATCTGCTTCCTCCCTTACTGTATCGACGAGGAAGATAAAGATATGCCCGAGTGTTAGTTTATGTCATCTATATATAATTCCATGTAGCCGATTTTGCAGGAAGAGAATTTCTCGGGAGATTAAAGTTGAATAATGTAACAATAATGTGTAAGACTATCTTTCGCTGAATAATGTAAACTTTGATGTCTTTTCTTAATGATAATCTTTGATCCATATATATGTATGTAATGGTAAACATTGTCTCGTGCAATGAGATCTTACAAAATGGTACTGATATGTTTTAGGCACTCATACGTGACTAGTGATATGTTATGGATAACATTATATCACATCAACAGGTATAAGATTTCTGTATGTCCTACGATTGTGACCTTCTTCTTTGCATCAGGTGTAAGGATCGTATGGAGAGAATGAACAATATACTTTACATAATGATAATGCAATGGAAGTTAAAATTGTTATGTGATATCCTGATCCATTTCTGAGAACTAGAACGAGGGAAGAACGATTCTTCACCTTGCGTAGAGTCAAATTCGCGACCGAAGTCTGATTTTGTCTAAGTGATGTTGCTAGCTGAACAAGTGCTCGGCCTCTAACAGTATCCACGTGAATTCCCTATTGAGGGATCATCCTCGCTTTATCCTCATAGAGATATGCCTGATCTCTTGTCCTTTTTCTCGTCATGGGTGCCCATGGCATCCGAGCGGTGCCTCGATTTACACGAGAGTGGAGGCAAAAGAGTTGCCCTTCTCCAAGGGGGCCGGCCAGGAGATAGTGAGAGGAGAGGGATAGCTAGGTCTAGGCTAAGATTGGCTTAGGGTTCCCCTTTAATGTATATTTATATTAATCTCTGATGACTTTTCACAAAAGTCCCTAAGTTAATATAAATTCTCACTTAATATCTATCAACCGAGAATTTTGTGCGTGTGACCCTCTAGGCCCAAATACCAGTCTAATTTTCAGCCCAATAATCCCAGTAACCCTGTACTGACTTAAAGTAATCTATTTAATATCTCATATTAAGTAATTACTTAATCGATTTATCATCTCGTGATCATTAATCAAACTTTTGATCAAGTTAGGTACCAAGCAATACTACATGATCGTTGAAGACATTGGGGTTCAACAATCTGCTCTAAAAAGATTTCCGTCATCAACTACTGTGCGGCTATAATCTTTCATTTGTACAATACCCTCGAGTCAACCTGAGATATGGTCAACTGTCAAATCCTAACTGGTCAACTCACTTGGATTATATGCTGCCTTATGATATCAGAAAACTCTTTTTCTAATATAGAATCCGTCCTAGCTAAGGACTCCCACGCATCATATCTAGAACATTTTCTCTCTAATTATAGAGAGCGAATGATTTCGTATTGAACACGCAATTACCTTCGAAGGTATTTCACTAGACTCGATCACTTAACTGATTATGATCCCTTGATTAAAGATCTATTAGCTAAGGTCAAAGCTGAAAAGTCCATCAACAAAGAGTCTTTGGTATCTCAGGTCTAAGGACCAACTATGCAACTGTGACATGCTTGGTGACAGTGCGGTAAATTACCATCTAACAATTGAGGTGAGATCAGTTCAGTTATTCACCAATGATCACCTATAGGTTCTCCTTCGTGTCTCTGCACGAGTGACTATGAGGCCAGTCACCCTCATCAAATGAGTAGGAGTAACTTGTATTAGTCTCATTGAATATTTGATGTCCTTCTCAAATATCTTCCAACTAGGAATACTTAAGAAATGTATTTATAAGTTGTCAACCTGATTATTAGGATCAAATCATAATTTGACAACTATTGCACACATTCATGGACTTCATTATAAAACAATTGAATAAAAAGTAATTTACACATAATGAATATAAGGTCATTATTATTAAAATAGTTGAACAAGATAGTATAATATACGTGATTGGCTTATGAGCTATACGCACTACCAGTAATCTCCCACTTGGACTAAAGCTAATCATCTCTATATTGTATCTCCATACACTCTAGTTGACACTCAAACATAACCTAAGACAAAAAGGCTGAAGAACTCTTTTTACTATGACATCTCCTCTGGTGATGATCTCTTTGATCAAGTGAAAGTGTATCAGAATGTACTTTGACTTCTAATAAGACCGTAGCTCTTTTGCTTGTGCTATGGTCCTATTGTTGTCACACTATAATAGGATATGATTATATATGCTCAGAATTATGTCAAAGTTGGTGATGAACTTCTTCATCCAAATTGCTTCTTTAGCAGCTTCAACTATAACGATATATTCAGTTTATGTCGTCGAATTTACAGTGGTTTCCTACTTGAAACTCTTCCAGCTTACTGCACCATCATTCATGGTGAATACGAATTCGGAGGTAGACTTGCTATCATTCGGATGTGACTATAAACTTGAGTCAGTGTACTCTCGTAGTTTCAAGTCACCTCTTCTATAGACCAAAAATATATCCTTAATTTTTCTCAATTACTTAAGAATATATTTTTCTGTCTTCCACTGTGCATCACCTAGATCTCCCTGATATTTACTTGTAACACTTAAGAGTATATGCTACATCAGGCTTTGTACATAGCATCACATGTATGATAGATCCTACGGCAGAGGCGTAGGGTATTTTGTCCATCAATGCCCTCTCTTCAGGAGTCTTAGGTGACTGCTCCTTAGAAAGATAAATTTGATAAAAATGTATGCCTTGCAAGTTAATCACATGAGATGTTATTGTTTCATTTCATATAATTATTTCATACCTATTAATAATAAATGATAACTCTTCATTACGTCTTATCATTTTATGCGATGAAGTTCTATAACACATGCGATGATGATTGAATCATTATGAAATTATAATAATGAGATAAATCATTTAGATGTATGCATTCGAATTGTTCTTGGTCATAGGATCTTTAAGACGGGACATTAAAGATTCAGATAGACCAGTGTACGTGATACTTACTCATATGATGTTATACCTCAGATCCGATTCCTTTTTTTTTTTTCTCAAGTCGGAGTCCGATTGCGTAAACTTGGAAACAATTACATCATAACAAACAGATATGAGAACTAAACAATCACAAGACGATTTAAATAAATGCATGACTATCAATTAATCCAAAATATCCAACTATAGTCAATATCAAAGTGTATAAATTACAATATTCCATCATTTTGTATATAAATTCTCAATCTCACAAAATAAAGAAAAATACATCAATCTCTCATTATCCCTACTACATCAAATCTATGAAAACTATAAATTTAAATCTAAATAACCTCCTCAAAATGTCAAATGCCTCAATTAAAAATCTCCTCAAATTTCATATTATCTTTCTCAAACTCTGAAAATATTAATAGGATTTATGAGTATAACCACTCAGTAGGTTTTAAACCATCCACATGACTTAACATATAATAAATTTTACAAATCACGTTATATAATTATATTAAATATGATCTTACACAGTTTTACATATAGCTTAATAAGAACATTATACAAAATATGATCAGATATAAACTTATCAAATCAAATGTATTTTCTAATAGTATTAATGGATCAACTAACATATAATGTATAGGCATAATCATATTCTTATCTAATTGAATAAGTCTACTAGCCATGATTAGAACATATTATATATCGAACTGAACTTATAGCAAATTTATCATGGCATGATAGCTTATCAAATTAGAGTTTATATTGTCAGAATAACTAATCAGAATGAACATAGATTCTTAATTAAATAGGCTAAGATCAAAATCACTTGTAGACACGCTAATTTTGACGTAATTTTGAGTAAATTTCATATCATATAATAATGCCTCATAATGGTCTGATAATTAATCATTAATTAATTTTTATTGATATTTTTGAGTGTCGGGTTAAACAGACATGTTTAAGTTAATCAATCGAATTGATTTTAGCTCAAATTTCAGTTAAAATATGAAGAATCCTAAAAGGCGTCGACCCATGTAGACGCGTTTTAGAGTTTATTCCTATTTTAGCGTTTAAATTTGAATTTTAATTAATTGATTTATTGGCTAAAAGGCGTCTGTAATGAGCGACGCGTTTTAGGTTTCCTAAGCTGTTTTAACTTCTCTTCCGGATGTTTATCCTTATCTTAATTAGTGTAAAAGACGTCTACACACGTGGACGCGTTTTAGCTAATAAAGATAAAGATAAGTTTTCCCGGATATTTATCCTTATCTTAATTAATCTTAAAGGCGTCAGCCAAGGTGGACGCGTTTTAGATAATTACAGATAAAGATGAATTAATCAGTAATTATCTGTCGGTTAAGATAGATAAATCCTAGATTTTTCTATGTTAATCGCGAACGCAGAAAATGCCTATAAATACCTTGCATCTCAAGAGTTAAAAAAAAAAGAGAGAGAATTATTTGAGCCACAGCGTTATAGCAATTTGAAGATCGGAGCAACCACGTCGGAACGCCGGAGCGCTGCCATTTCCAGAAGTCGGCATCCTTCTTCAAGATCTTCATCCTTTCAAAGCTTCAACTAACTGGACTGGGCATAAGTTTTTCATATTTGAATTTCATTCTCATTCATTAGTTTCATATCTCTTATTCACTGCATGCAACACACCACATCATTAATTCTCCAAAACCCATCTGTTCTAAAGGGGTTTCAAAGTCATTTAAAACAAGTGAGTTGCTGTTTTATACATGTTTATAATCATGGTTAGCTTTGATATTATTTCTATTTAGATTCTCATCAGTATTTCTTCTTTATTTTTCTATTTTTTCTGTCTCTGCTGCATTCAACAACAACAAGAAATCAAAAAGAGGGAAATCAAGCTCGAAGTCAGGAGAATTTCTGGACGATCCTCAACATTCAACAGCAAGAACAAAAGAACAAAGAGGCTCTCTTTCTTCAGCCGGCTGAAGGAGGGGAACCAAGGATTCATTCTTCCGCGTTTAAACAGGTAGGCGATCAAACTCTTTTGAAGCTTTTTAGTTAAAAGTTTCTGGCGATCACTGCACCTTAGTTGCATTTTTTTTTAATAGGTTAATTTACCTTAAACAACATAGAATTTTCACATAAATCACACGAGCAATTTTTCAGCACCTACAGCTCTTTTGGCGATCACGGTAGGACTTGGTCTCGCCGTCTTTTAATTTCTTTTGTTCTTGCTATTATCATACCGGGCACCCACGGTGCACCACTTGTGTCTTTCGACACGTCCTCACCGATTGGTGAGTGTTTAGTTTAAGTAATTTCCCTCGTGCACCACGTGCACACCCCAGTGGCAAGATCTTGCCTCCCCTTTGATTAATTCAAAAAGCTGTTTTTTGTGATAAAATGCTGTGTGATTGCGTGATTTCTTAGTTGTTTAGATAGTAAATCATCCTGTTTAAAATCTGAAACTAAAAATCTTTGCATGAGTCGATTGTTTACTGCATTTTTCCCTGTTTAAGGAGGATTCGACCCAGAAAATCCTTCTGGAAATCTGTTTCTGCGAACTAAAAAGCGTCCAGGAACGGCGATGCGTTTCAAAACCGCGTTTGGACACCTGGACGCCTTTTAGCCTCCAGATTATCTCTGTCGTCTACATCTGTTTCTGCGAAATAATTAAGTTCTGTGTTGAATAGCGTCGACCATTATCGACGCGATTCAGACAGTTTTTAGTTATTTTCCAGGTTTTCTCTGTTGTTTGCATCTGTTCTCTGCGAAAGAATTAAGTTCTGTTCTGAATAGCGTCGACTATCATCGACGCGATTCAGACAGTTTCTTAATTATTTTTCAGTTTCCAGATTTCTGTGTTGAGTGCTAGCTACCCATTACTCTATTAAGCATTAGAGGCCATCCAGGTCGCAGGGCATACGCATTGAGGCTAAAACCCTCCTTTTCTTAGGAACACATTACTCCACGTCAGCAACTCTCTCTGATTGGGTTGGTCCCTTGATCAGACTAGAGAAGTTGACGTTGAGACCTCCATAAGTCCCCAAAATCAAGGTATTCCTCCTTGATCATCGGGCTGGTTGTACCAATTGAAGTCCCGGCTAGATTCTGAAAGCGTTGTGAAAGAGAACCCTAGAGAATAACGGTGGAAATCAAACTGAAACTAGGATCCTTCCCTGAGCGAAATTGTGGTTTAATCCAATTCAAATAATTCAACAAGGAATCCTAAAATCACGTTAAGCATCCACTTGTTTGGTTAATCTCTGCACAACTTGTTTGATTAAATCTTTAAAAAGAGAATCTAATATCATGTTGCTGCGATCAGGCAGAGATTTGAGTATGGCCCAAGACGCCATTATCAACTACGAGGGAGATGCTAATGCCCCTCGCAATTCAGATTTCAACTACGAGAACGGGAGAGATGCTGATGCCTCTCGTAATTCTGTCCCCATTCCAGTTCGACATGACGGGAATGTCCGAACTCCTCTTTTTAACCCACACGATCAATATCATGATCTTCCTCTGCATGAATATGCGATTCCTAATCCTGACTTTGAGGGGGACATGAATCAGAATGATCCCTCACCCTCCGATCCTATGGATCTTGTCAATGCTCTGGGAGTTCTTGCCTCCCGACTGGACCCTCAGCAGTTCGAGGCGATCCAGTCCATTTTGAAGGGGAAGGCACCCATTCAGCCTGCTGAGCCGAACCCTGTGGCTCCCCCCGTTGTTCCTCAACAACCTCCTCCTCCTCTTCCTTATATCCAACAGGCCATGGAAGGCCTTCATCTTACTTCTCGGCCAACTGGGCCACAACTTTCGTCATCCAGGCAACCGGCTAGACCGCAGACGCCCATCTATCAAAATGCCCTCGGGCATGGCGGAAGCTCTGCCGGACCTCATCCTTATTATCCTCCTTGTCCAACGTACTCTAGGCAGCAGGCCTATCAGGTACTTCCTCCTCCTCCTCCTCCCCAGGCAGATCTAACCACGCAGACGTTGCTGGCCAAGATGGAGCGCATGGATGAACAGTTCAACAATCTTCAGAAAATGATGGGGGTTAAAGCTGTGCCAGAAATCAATTTACCGAGCCTGCCAGTGTTCCATCTGCCACCCTCTGAAATGCCAGTGTATCGAAAGTATAACGGTACTGGTAACCCCTTCACGCACCTGAAGGAGTTCATGTACGAATCCTCTTTCTGGCAGAATGATAAGAGGTCATTGGCTTTCTTGTTCAGGAGATCCCTAGAGGGACCAGCCCTCGAGTGGTTCTTTTCTTTGGAACCCTCAGAAGTAGAGGATTACGGTATCGTTTCACGTAAATTTATCCAACGATACCAGGACAGAGTTGCACCCTCCTTGTCTATCACGGACCTTATTGCAGAAAAGATGAAACCGGACGAGGAGTTTGTCAGTTTTGCTGACAGGTGGCGGGGCCTGGCTGAAAAAGTGAAAGATCACTTGTCCGAATCCGAACAAGTGAAAATGTTGATTTCTAACGCCACTCCCCAGTTCAAGCTAGTCCTCTCCTTGAACAATTTGACGAACATGGCAGAGCTCTATGAAAGGGCACGGTACTGCCAGAATGCTTTCAAGGACACTACGTTCTCTAGCGTCTTTGATCCTCATAGACCTAGCAGGCCTCTACCTCGGAAGCCTGCAGTGCCAAATTCTCCTAGCACAGGTCCAACTACTGAGGGCACGCTCTCTCACGAGCAGGTCAGTACCATGAACAATAACTCGCCCCAGTTTGTGAGGAATCAGCAGTACCAGAGGCCACCACAGCCGAGCCAACAGGGGTACAGGCAGCAGCAGAACCCCCATTACCAACAGCAGTACCAGCGGCCCCAGCAGCCGAATCAGAACCAGCAACAGCAACAGCCGCCACGGCAACAGCAGTATCAACAGCAGTATCAGCAGCCACATCAGCAGCAACAGCAACAGCCACAGTACCAGCCGCGTGCACCGCCGGCGTACCACAATGTCCCTCCTCCTGGTGACTACAACCAACAAAGGAGACCTCCAGGCCCGAAAAGGGCAGAGTACCCGGCCCTCCCAGAATCCTTGGCGGATATTTTTAGCGCTTTAATGGCAGCCAATGCCTTAGTTTTGCCAAGGGAGAAGGCCTTCTTGCCTCAAAATGCCGATACGTCTAGGTATTGCTACTTTCACAGGCAACCTGGGCATACCATTGACACCTGCTTCCAATTCAGAGATTATATCCATGATCTCAATGAGCAGGGCGGCATAGACTGGGAGGATATGAAGAAATACATAACAGCCCTGAAGGCGAGGAGACCGCAGCAGCAGCAGCAGCAAGCAAGACCACCGGCACAAGCAGTAGCACCACCCAACATGGGCATAGTGCAGAATCCACTCCCGGAGCATCAGAACCAAAACCAGGTTGCTCCCATCTTGACGAACAGCCAGTTTGAGGCTGGTCGTGGGCAGCAGTGGAGAGTAGAGGACTCTTCCTCTCTTTGTTCAACGGGTCACGTTCAAAGTACCGCAGAGCGACCACCACGCCGCACCATCCACATACCAAGGCCACAACCTGTTACCATCACCCCCATACCCACACCTACATACCACTCATCCACACCCAATAATCCATTACCACTACCCGCCTTCCTTAGACCCATTACGCCCCGCACTCCTACGCCTCCATCATATAACCCCCCGCAAACCAATAACGCGCCCCTCTTACCATCTAGGCCACTATTACGCATACCATTTCCTACTTCACCCGCTACCACTACCGCCTATCCAGATATGCCCTTACCATCTAGACCGCTATTACGCGTACCATTCCCCACTTCACCAACCACTTACCCATCCACCATCCAACCCTCTAGGCCTTTAATCCGCACCGCGCCATCACCACCTAGCCCTGCGCCATCACCTACCTACCAACTCTCTACGCCATCCGCACCATCCAACTCTGCGATACTTAAGGTGTCACCCGGATCCTCCACGGTTGAGGAACACGCGCTCCGGAGTGGAAGGATTTTCAACAAGGTCTTTCCTCAGTCCACAGTCAGAGACGGCCCATCACAGCCGACTGAGGAAGCCCACAATGAAGAGAGTGCACCAGGCACTCAATATGACCTGTTGAAACACCTGGATCGGACACCGGCACGGATCACTATACTTGAACTGATCAAAAGGTCCAAGAGTCACCAAGAAGCTTTAATGGAATATCTGCAGAAGGTGATGGTCAATGAAGACGTGCCGGTAGAGAAGATTGCAGCACTACTAGTTCCTCAGGGGGATCAGCCCTCTATAACATTCCATACATCGGAACTAGCATCGCCGGCAGCCAGAAGCATGGCTCTGAGTATCACGGTCAACATTTGTAAGAAGGCCGTGGATGCATGCCTGGTCGACACAGGGGCTTCGATCAATGTTCTACCTCCGAAGACCCTGGAGTTATGCGGTGTGCCCAAAGAGAAATGGCTGCCCAGCCCCATATCAGTAACAGCATATGACAATTCTACTCGTTCCCCTCTGGGAATGGTCTATTTAAAGGTGGAGCTGGGCCCTGTAAGTCATGCAGAAGTCGAATTTCACATCTTGGAAATCGACCCTTCCATAAATGCCATTTTAGGTCGTCCTTATATTAAAACTCTTGAGGCGATTCCCTCTACGAATCATCAATGCCTCAAATTTCCTTACAAAGGACGAATAATTAAAGTAACGAGCATGCCGATCCTTGCTGCTGCTCATTCCTTGAACCTTAAATCTGCTGTCTTACCTGGCCGACAACCTTTTCTGTCGGTATTACAGGTCTACCGCCCAGTGGCTGATCCTCTGAAAGCCGCTACTATTTCTCCATATCCGTTAGATGCTATCAAGAGGGGGAAGTGCATGAGTACCCCAGGATGGAGGATCATGATGAAGAACGGCTACGAGCCTGGGAAAGGTCTGGGCACACAATTGCAAGGTAGGACCACTCCTGTCAGAAATCATCGAGCGGCACCTGGAAGTGGTCTGGGCTATAGGCCAATAAAACTGAAGCAAGATCCGGTTCAGAAAGCAGAAATCAAAGAAGGCCCGAAAATCTGGGAGGCAATGTCTACGCCACTCAAAGAAGGCCGAGATCCCCTAACATGGACCCTGTGTACGCACTTCGTGAAAGGGCCCATACTTAGCTATGACAATACGGTAGTCATTACTTCCTGTTTTGACTTCCATGATATATATGGGAGGGATTTGGCCAGACATTGCTCTGAATTACTTACGTACCAATCCTTGGAGGCCCTGCGGCCTATGAAAAGGAGGAAATTTCATGACCCTGAATGTGAATGGTACAGGTGGTTCGACCTCAGAGACCGGTATATTGCACTGAACAGACTATTTATGGATCCTGCAGAACCTAAGTGGCCGCCGCAGATTGATGAACTAATTGAAAGCCCTGGTGCCATATTTGACAAGCGGATACTGCTATCTGAAGAAACTGATGAAGGGGAGCCAGATGACCCCTATGAAGCTGGTTATACAACAGATCTGCCCTGGAGGGGGACATATCCTTCACATGTCTTCATGCTCCATACTCTTTTCCGTACACTGCTCTTGACCCCGACTTGGTCGCGGGTCATAATTGAGGATATTCCACGGGCTCCGCCCGTCATGATTACTCTGTCCCCTCGGGACATTATACCACAACCTCCTCTCGATCTAGAGAGGTTGTATGATCTAATCTGGGACATATTACTATATGATCCCCCCAATCCTCTGGCCTTGGTGCCACTTCCTCCGTCTGATTCTCCTCCCATTTATATTCATTCCTGTTTTATGTTTAATTCTTTCATTTTCCAAAAAAAAAAACGCCAATTGAGGAAACATCTTACTTGTCCGATTGCACCCCATCGCGCGGGTCCTTCGGTCAAGACTCTCTTCTAGATTTACTCTGTCCCTCCCCTCGGGAGGATTCTCTTGTATTTCCACTTGTATCCCAGGATTTTCTTCCTGCTTCGTCTTCGTTAGGTTATGATAGTGAAGTTAGGCAGTCTAGTCAGGTTAGGAAGTCTAGGAAGACTAAGGGTAGGCAAATTCCAGATAGATACCTCCAGGACTTAGCTGATAAGTGCTCTTCTTGCTCTTTGATCCCTCAACTTTTAGAAAATCCAATTCAGATGCCAGAAGATTGCATGGACGATGAGTCAGTCAATGATGGGTACGGGGTATATGAATTAGTACATGAAAAGGACCCCATTGAGGAAGATGACGAGGACGCGGCTGAGGCATATGCCAGTGGAGTGAAGAGATTTGATGAACCCTCAGTTGCCGTAGAAGAGCCTACCAAAGAAATTAATTTAGGGACTGAAGACGAACCTAAGGTTGTCCTCGTCAGTAAAAATCTTTCTTCAGAGGATGAGAACGCAATGGTACAAGTACTCAAGGACTATAAGGACACTTTCGCCTGGAGTTATGAGGATATGCCGGGGTTAGACTCGTCTTTAGTTGAACACAGGTTGACATTAAAAGACGGAGTTAGCCCGGTCAAACAGAAATTAAGGCGATTCCACCCACAAATGGCTTTAAAGATGAAGGAAGAGGTCGATAAGTTGCATAAAGCCAAATTTATTAGAGTTGTCCTTTATCCACAATGGGTGGCCAACATAGTCCCGGTTATGAAGAAGGACGGGAAGGTCAGAATTTGCATTGACTTCCGCGATCTGAACCGAGCGTGTCCTAAAGATGATTTTCCATTGCCTCATATTGATGTACTCATCGATAATACTGCTGGCTATGAGACATTATCATTCATGGACGGATTTTCAGGATATAATCAGATTAAGCTGGCAGAAGAAGATCAAGAGAAAACATCATTCACTACACCTTGGGGAACATACTGTTATGTTGTCATGCCATTTGGATTAAAGAATGCTGGAGCCACTTATCAAAGGGCTATGATGGCAATATTTCATGACATGATGCACATAGATCTGGAAGTGTATGTGGATGATTTATTGGTTAAATCGAAAACAAAGGCTGAGCATGCTAAAGTTTTGGCAAGGGTGTTAGAAAGATCGAGAGAATATCAGTTGAAGATGAACCCCAAGAAATGTGTATTTGGGGTATCTTTAGGAAAATTGCTGGGATTCATCGTCAGTAAACGGGGAATTGAGATCGATCCTAACAAGGAGAAGGCTATTAGAGAAATGCCACCTCCCAAAAACTTGAAAGAGTTGAGAGGATTAATCGGAAGGTTACAATTTATTCGCCGCTTTGTCTCTCAGCACTCACAAAGGTGTAAGCCGTTTTACGAGCTTACCAAGCCAGGAGTCAAATTCGATTGGGACGATAAGTGTCAGGAGGCATTCGATGCATTGAAGGACTATTTAGCAAGTCCTCTTGTTTTGAGACCACCATCTCCAGGCAAACCATTGATACTTTACATTTCAGTCCTGGATGATGCAGTGGGGGCTGTCCTAGCACAAGAAGATGAGGAAGGAAAAGAGAGGGCAGCCTACTATCTCTCCAAACTTCTCAACCCTACTGAACAAAGATATACAGCGATGGAGAAAACATGTGCAGCATTGGTCTGGGTTGTGCAGAAATTGAAGCATTATCTTCTGGCCCATGAAGTCCACCTCATCGCTAGGATGAATCCGATTAAATTCCTTCTGGAGAAATCTGTTCTTACTGATAGGTTAGCACGATGGCAAAGCTTTCTATCTCAATTTGATATCACTTACATTCAACAGAAAGCGATCAAGGGCTATGCCATAGCAGAACATCTTGCTCATCATCCCCTTCCTAGATTTGATCCAGTGCGATCAGAGTTTCCGGATGAGGAACTGATGTCCGTAAATCAAATCAGAGATGATATGTGGACTCTGCATTTTGACGGAGCTTTGAATTCTCATGGAAAAGGGATCGGTATCGTTCTGTTATCACCTGAAGGTGTCACCATTCCACAAGCCTTTCAGCTTGATTTTCCAGTCACCAACAATATAGCTGAATACGAGGCACTCCTTGCTGGTCTCGAGGCTGCTCATTTCCATGGTGCTACCAAACTCAGGATCGTAGGTGATAGCCAACTAATTCTTCGCCAAGTGCTGACCAAGTATCGAACTCTCGATCCTAAACTCAAGCCTTATCAAGAACTTACTTCTGCTTACTCAAAGCTTTTCACGAAATTGATCTTTGTCCATGTCCCTAGGAATCAGAACATCTTAGCTGACGCTCTAGCTTCACTTGCATCTTCTCTTGATTTTCCAATCAGCAAACAATCTGAATCAATCATAGTTCATAGGCGTCTTTCACCCGCCGTGAAAGATCCTTCATTCCTTAGAACTAAGGAGAAATTGCTGAAGAAGGTCAGAGACGGAGATATCATTGAGAGAAGAGAAATCATGCTGATAGAGCTGTTAGAAGAGATGGATGATGAACGGAAGCCATGATATTATGAAATTGCAAAATATTGTGAAGATCAATCATATCCTGAGGAAGCTACAACTGAGGAGAAGAGAGCTATCAGGAGAGTTGCTCAACGATACACCCTAGTTGGGGGAGCACTATATAAGAGAGGTTTTGATGGAGTTCTTCTGAGATGTCTAGACGAAGATGAGCTTTGGAAGGTTATGGAAGGAGCTCATAGTGGAGTTTGTGGTGGTCATGTCAATGGACAGATGCTAGCAAAGAAAATCCTTAGACAAGGATTTTATTGGCCAACCATGGAAGAAGACTGTGTAGGATATGTCCGTAGGTGTGCTAAGTGTCAACTTTACGCCGACAAAATTCATTCTCCTTCATCTTCACTCCATCCCGTTTCTTCCCCATGGCCCTTCTCCATGTGGGCTTTCGACATTATTGGACCTCTTGGTAATCCAGATTCCGGCATCAAGCAAAAATCTTTCATTCTCACGGCAACGGAATACTTCACCAAGTGGGCAGAAGCTGAAGCGTACGTGGAGATCAAAGCATCAACCATCTGCAAGTTCATCATGAAGAACATCATCACCCGATTTGGAATTCCAAGCACCATCGTCACCGACAACGGACCGCAGTTCGTGTCACAGGAATTGAAGGACCTCTGTAACAGGTATAAAATTGCATTGCATCATTCGTCTCCTTATTATCCGCAAGGTAATGGCCAAGCAGAGGCAACAAATAAGACTTTGATAAAAATCATCAAAAAGACGTGTAAATCTAATAAATTCACAGATTGGCCAGAAAAATTGGTTGAGGCTTTATGGGCCTACCGAACTTCAATCCGCACGCCTACTGGGCAAACTCCTTATTCCTTAACATTTGGAATGGAGGCGGTAGTTCCATATGAAATCCTTATACCGTCATTAAGAGTACAATTGAATAAGGAATTTTCCATTGATGAACATCGTTCAGCACTCCTTGCTCAATTGGAACTTTTAGACGAGAAAAGATGGTCAGCTGCTAATCATGCAAAAGTTTATCAAAATAGATTAGCACGTTTTTATCAAAAGAAAGTCATTGAACGTAAGTTCAAAGTCGGTGAAATGGTTGTCAAAAGAATTTTTATAAAACCTGGTGGTCCGCGTTCTAAGCTCCAACCCAACTGGGAAGGACCTTATGTTGTATCGCACGCTTTTCCTGGTAATGCTTATCGTCTTATTAATGCAGAAGGAGAAGAGTTAAAACATCCCTGGAATGGTTTACATCTTAAGAAATACTACCCTTAGGTTAAAGAGTCGATCAGTATGGTACAAAGACCAGTGGAATCAGAAAGTTTATAAACTCAAATTTTCTTATCAGTCTGAATAACTTAATTTCAAGCCCATTACTGCACACACTGACACGTTTGATTCGTGAGTAACAAGAGATGACAAGTCCTAAAGAATGTCGAAAGTTTGACCGAAAGTGTAAAGTGCAAATCATTCTTTTGAAGCAAAAAAATTCTGTTTTATACTCGGCCCATGATGTCGGAACGAGGCTTAGAATAGACTACCAAGAATACCCGCCATCTTAGTAGGAGGCCGTCATAAAAAAAAGGGGGAGATCCGTCCCGAAACAGAAAGAAAAGAAAGAAAAGAAAAAGCATGGCAAAAAGCGAAATGTCAAATCAAAAAAAGGCCATTACAAACGTTACATCAAGGCCATGAAATGAAATAAAAGGGAACGCAAGGTCGATAAATACCCCGGAAAGAAAATGACCGAACCCCAACGGATATTAGGGTAGAAAAGGGACATCTTTTTAAGTCTCCGGAACCTTCTCATGGGCTTTCTAAACTTATTCATCTTTTCTTTCTAAAGAGATGTACTCCAAACTTAAGGAATGGCTTAGATTGACTAAGGGTCAAATCATCAAATGGGATCACGAATCGAAACACAAATTCAAACACGATGGGTTTAAGTTGAGTTGTTAAAGAACAATTTGGGAATTAAGTTAATAAATGAATATGATCTTTTGATCTAAATACCATGCTGATCTTTTAGTCAAAAACCCAAAAAAAAAAAAATTTACATAAGTCAAAAATCCAAAAAAATACATATGTCAGAAATCCAAAGAAATATATACATATGTAAAAATCCAAAAAAAATACATAAGTCAAAAATCCAAAAAAAATACATATATCAAAAAATCAAAAAAAATACATATGTCAAAAAGCAAAAAAAATACATGTGTTCAAAAATTCAAAAATAAATAAATAAATACATATGTCAAAATTAAAAAAAAAGGCATATATTTCAAAACCCAAACAAAAATGAAGATTTCAAAACAACAAAAATATTTCAATTAGCATCTGCTTGTTGCATTTAGTATGTTTCATTCCTTTTATTTTCAGTGAGCATCTGTCTGCTTGTATGTTGCATTTTACTTAAGTTTGATTATTCTCATTACCTTTGTTAATAAAGGCTATGCCCCTTGACCCTTCTATCAAGGATAGGATCAAGTAGTCGGTTACTTAACCAGGCAAGGGGCTAAGCCTGAATAGATGCTTAACCTGTTTGTTCAAGTCATATACAGGACACAAGGCATTGGTAAAGTTGGAATCCGAGTAGAGAACAGTCAGAAACCTGTTTCTGTGAGTAAAAGGCGTCGAGGATAAGCGACGCGTTTCAACTTTAAAAGGCGTCTGCACGACACGACGCGTTTCAGATCTTTATATGATTCCATGTTTTGATGTTTAAATTGAATATTTGTTTGGAATTGTTGACAATTTTTGATTGCAGAAAATTCAAGAAAGCTGAAAATATCAAGAAGATCTTACTGTGGGAGTCAAGAAGTCCTGACCGTGGCTAAAAAGACGGTTATTTCTACCCTTGTACTCTTTTTTATGTAATTTATGTGCATTCGCATTATTATGTGATAAGTATGTATTAGAGTATGTCAAGGACCTTGTGGTTTTGATGAAACTGGAATTCGAGTTCCCCTACAACAAAAACAGTGATAATTCCAGAGAATTCTTAATCGCACGGATAGGCCGTTGGATTGTTAATTAGTGAGGACGATGGTTCCACTTTTGTGAAATGGTGCGTGGATAAACGAGCTTCGGCTTAGCACTGGATTACAAGAATTGGTATCTTGACTCATTAATGACAATTTAACAATATTATCCTTGATTAATTTATATTTTATTTGACTTTATATTTTTCTTTTAGCCCAGCATGCATCATGTAGGACTTTGAAATCATTGTGATAAGGATTAATTATTGATTAAGTTTCAGACCATTAATCAAATAATCAAACATGATATGAAATATTCCATTTTGAATTGAGTATCTTGATTATCTTTAAGGTTCGCTTGAAGATATCCTTGGAATTCTATCCTTTCTTGGACTCTTTATCCAATATTTCTTGTTTTCTTTTAAGATCCATCATGGCTGCAGCACGTCCACATTGGCTGGCAAACGCTCCCCATGATGAAACCTACAGTGTCTACGACCTGGGGTACTTCCCACTCCGAGGAGGTTGATCGACCTTATTTTATTTTCCTTGTCTACCTCATCCAGACAGGATTGATTCCATTGATTTCTTTGAACTATCTTCATTGATGATTTTGAGAAAAATTCCAATCATGTGATGTTAAGAGCGTGTCTCATCACACCATGGCATCACCTTTTCAGTACATTTCATTTCATTTCACTCCCTTGCAAAGACGATGCCAAGGTGAGGCAGCTGTAGACACGCTAATTTTAACGTCATTTTGAGTAAATTTCATATCATATAATAATGCCTCATAATGGTCTGATAATTAATCATTAATTAATTTTTATTGATATTTTTGAGTGTCGGGTCAAACAGACATGTTTAAGTTAATCAATCGAATTGATTTTAGCTCAAATTTCAGTTAAAATATGAAGAATCCTAAAAGGCGTCGACCCATGTAGACGCGTTTTAGAGTTTATTTCTATTTTAGCGTTTAAATTTGAATTTTAATTAATTGATTTATTGGCTAAAAGGCGTCTGTAATGAGCGACGCGTTTTAGGTTTCCTAAGCTGTTTTAACTTCTCTTCCGGATGTTTATCCTTATCTTAATTAGTGTAAAAGACGTCTACACACGTGGACGCGTTTTAGCTAATAAAGATAAAGATAAGTTTTCCCGGATATTTATCCTTATCTTAATTAATCTTAAAGGCGTCAGCCAAGGTGGACGCGTTTTAGATAATTACAGATAAAGATGAATTAATCAGTAATTATCTGTCGGTTAAGATAGATAAATCCTAGATTTTTCTATGTTAATCGCGAACGCAGAAAATGCCTATAAATACCTTGCATCTCAAGAGTTAAAAAAAAAAGAGAGAGAATTATTTGAGCCACAGCGTTATAGCAATTTGAAGATCGGAGCAACCACGTCGGAACGCCGGAGCGCTGCCATTTCCAGAAGTCGGCATCCTTCTTCAAGATCTTCATCCTTTCAAAGCTTCAACTAACTGGACTGGGCATAAGTTTTTCATATTTGAATTTCATTCTCATTCATTAGTTTCATATCTCTTATTCACTGCATGCAACACACCACATCATTAATTCTCCAAAACCCATCTGTTCTAAAGGGGTTTCAAAGTCATTTAAAACAAGTGAGTTGCTGTTTTATACATGTTTATAATCATGGTTAGCTTTGATATTATTTCTATTTAGATTCTCATCAGTATTTCTTCTTTATTTTTCTATTTTTTCTGTCTCTGCTGCATTCAACAACAACAACAAGAAATCAAAAAGAGGGAAATCAAGCTCGAAGTCAGGAGAATTTCTGGACGATCCTCAACATTCAACAGCAAGAACAAAAGAACAAAGAGGCTCTCTTTCTTCAGCCGGCTGAAGGAGGGGAA
Organism: Zantedeschia hybrid cultivar; assembly: GCA_030544215.1. Lineage (NCBI taxonomy): Eukaryota > Viridiplantae > Streptophyta > Magnoliopsida > Alismatales > Araceae > Zantedeschia > Zantedeschia hybrid cultivar. Next base: position 53,875,108 of record JARZZO010000002.1, on the reverse strand, counting down.
CCAAGGATTCATTCTTCCGCGTTTAAACAGGTAGGCGATCAAACTCTTTTGAAGCTTTTTAGTTAAAAGTTTCTGGCGATCACTGCACCTTAGTTGCATTTTTTTTTAATAGGTTAATTTACCTTAAACAACATAGAATTTTCACATAAATCACACGAGCAATTTTTCAGCACCTACATCACTCAGTGTAGATGTCAAAACAAGAAACTGAATAGATCATAAGTCAAGTTAAATGGATCTAAATAGCAAATTATGTTTACTAATTATGTGCCAAACAAATCAAATCAAAACATATGAAATATACACGTATCCAACTACCATATAAAGAGCCGAACAAACAAATACCAGAGCATATAGGCAAGTATGCTAAGATCTTAGCACATGTATAGTTGGGAAGTCTATTGTCTCATCTTAGATGACTATAAACAAAATACAATTACCGGAATTTTTTCGTTGCTTACGGACAGAACTCATCTATAGATGCTCATGGAATAAGCCCTAATTTCTTTAAGATGACATTATACAAACATATATCAAACAAATATGGTATAATCATATTTTCACATATTTTATAATGATTATAGATCTGAAAATTAATTTAACAAAATGATACTTATATACAAGAGTTAAAATACATACTGTTATATACAAAATAATCACTTAAAATGTCAACATAGTCATATTGATGAATAATCAGAGTAAAGCTAATAAAAATAGGTTGCGAGAGAGAAAAAATAATCAAAGAAATTTTCTTAGAATTTTTTGAATAACAAGCATATTTTTGAGCTATTAAAACTAATTTTTAGAGTTAACAAAACAACAAATAGGCCGAATATTATCAAACAGACTCAGAAAATTTACAAACTTAGAAACATGTTAAATATATCATATGTAAAGTGTGGACAAAGTTTCATCAATTTCTGACTTTACTTGATATGATTTAGACTCTCGTTTCAATTCTGAAAATTTGACTTAAATAAAATTCTAACAAATTAAAATAGTGGACAAAATAAACCACAAACGGGGTCATAAAATTCTTAAACTTCATAAATAAGTCAAAGATAATATAAACAAGGTCTTCAAAAAATTTGAAATAATTTGGATATGAATCAAATGAGATATAAGAATCCCAAGTTAGGATTTCATAACTGAGGATAAATTATATAGTCTGAGAAGAATGTTATGGAATAAATATCAAAAGATATCAGAAAATTATGAAATTTATTGGACATAGCTAGAGCATGTGCAATGTATTTTTGTCAAAATTTCAACTCAATTTAACATCAAACAAGACAGAACAAATTTCTGTAACTAAGGTATTCATAGTTGGAAACAAAACAAAATGAACAAACAGATTGCATAGACTGAGATAATAATTATAGAATACATAGTAAATAAGATCACAAAAATCTAAAACTTGATGATCATAAAATATACATATAAATAAAACTTCTTATGAATTGATTAAATTTTGAAATCCTTTGAAAATAATATAATTTTTAATACAAGATAGATCATGTTTTAAGTTTTCCACCTACCTCTTGAAGAAAAATCAACTATTGATTCCACTATAACTTTCTTGCTATTTATCCATCGTATCTTCTTCTTCTAAACTCTTTTCTATATTCTCTAAACTCTTTTTCACATTTTCTAAGTCTCCAATAACATAAAATAATGATTAAAAATAAATTCCCAAAAGAAATAACCATGAATCAACTCTATTATGTCAAGAACACCACATAAATTTACCTTGGAGGAGAATTTTAGCATCACCTCAAGTTCCTCTTTATACTTATTTTCTTTTTTAATGTAACTACTAACACCCTATTTCTTTGTTGAAGTCTAACTTCAACTATGCATAACTTAATCTCAAAGTCAAATTTACTTCCTAACGCAAATCTGATTCTGTTCACGTTACCTGTAGTTTTTTTTTTAAAGAAAAATTTTAAATTTGACATTTAAACGTCTAAATTAGAAAAAATTCTCTTCTATAAAGTTTTAGAATTTTTTATTACTTTTTCAATATCGCTAATTTTACTATTTTTTGATATTTGTATAAAAAGTTATACCTATTTAACTGACCTACTCTCCTGAGTACTATGAACCCACTAATTTGGCAGATTTTCTTCTCGTCTAAATATATCCATATTTTGACTCTTAAACGACTTATTTTAAACATATGATATTCATAAAATTTTTAGAATTTTGAGTCATCTTCTAATGGAGGTTGTCTTACTTAATTTAGAATTTTATGTACGAAGTTATATTTAAAACACTAGGACTGTGTCAAATAAATCTGTGTACAAAATTCTAATTCAAGTAGTATTATAATTATGATTTTTTACATATTAATTAGAATATTAATTATGTTCAAATTTATTATGTTCTACATCTAATTCAAGTCAAATATATGATACATAACTTTTTAGATAACGGTTAATTTTAATTATATCATTTTTTATTTCATAAATCAAATCCTAATCTAATTAGGAATTATTCTTGATGGATAGTTCTTTCTAAAACTGATCATCGATATTTTTAATCTCTAAAATATCTGAATTTGTAAAAATAGTTTTTTACAAAGTTATAGATATTTTTATGCTCTTTCTAATGATACTAACTATACTTTAGTCAGAATTTTTTACAGAAAGTTATCATTATTTTATTATGTTACTGTCTAATATATCAATCTAAAATTTGAACTAAATTAGTGATCAATTTTAGCAATATAATTAGACTAATAGATTTTTATAATTAGGTTAATTGCATTAAATCAATTCCCTTAAATTCATTAATAAACTCTCATAATTATTTAACTAACTAAATTCATCAATAGATTGTAAAAGTGTATAACATAACATAGGTGGTGCCACAAGCGGATAGATAAATAGAAGAAAGAAAGAAAGATCGATCAATCGATATATATATATATATATATATATATATATATATATATATAGAGAGAGAGAGAGAGAGAGAGAGAGGGAGAGAGAGAGAGAGAGCATAACCAATTTAATCTCCTTCCATGTACCTTTTTATTCATAGATATAAGTCTTTCACACACCACAACTCTTGAACTCTTTTTCTCACATGAAAAGAGACTCCTCTGAGTCTAATCTAGGTCTATCTTATCTACCAATTTACTGTAGCACTCACGAGGATCTTCCACTCTTTAGAGATATAGGTAAATTTTTGTTGGTTTGATTCCAATAAATGTCTATAGTTATTTCATCTTTGTTAGGAGGCAGGGAGCAGGTCATAAAAAATCCATCCCAAGTATATAAACTGTTTGAATTAGTCCTAATAATGAAGAATTTCATCTACAAATTGTTATTATAGATACTTGTAACTTATAAATTCTTAGTTTTTATTTCTACTCAGAAGGAAAGTAGATTTTACTATTGAGAGGAAACCAAGAGGTATCTGCTGCAGGACGTAATCACACAATTCCACCCGCTTTGCCCGCCCTGCAGAGATAGTAAGAGTTACGAGGAGACTAACGATCGATATATGTCAGCGAGATAAGGAAGGAACTTGTACGGCCTGAATGGTAGAATTCAGGAGCTAGTTATTAAATAAGGCTTTCATTATCTTATAATATTCTCTTTTACTATCTATGAACATGGTTGAGAGTAAATTAAACCGCCTGCAATTGAGGCATGCCAAATCGTACAATGGCAGAAGGCTTGTGGCATTTTTGTCGTTCTTTCTATCTACGCCTGGACTAAATTAGCAACCGTGTTGACCTCTTCGTGACCTTTGGACATCATTGCACGTTTAATCAATTCCTTATAGAACCGGGTCCAAACAAAAGAAAATTTGATTCCTAAATCATATTTGATACGGCTTAACGAGCAGTGAGTAGTGCCGTGAGTGTAAGCATTTCTATGTTCAGAGATTGCAAATGTTGTATCATTGACGACAGAACGAGCCATACCTACACGGATAACGCTGTTAATACAACATATATATATGAGTGCCCCTCACGTTTCAAATAGCCATTATGGCCTTCATAAGAGTAGCTAAAGATGGGACAACATCACTTTTCAGCTTTAATCTTCACTTCTCAACTTTCATCTACATCACAATCCTCACTGGTCACTTCACCAGATGATGAATCTAGCAAGTGGATATTTTAATCTTTATCGCTTGTTAAAATTTGATTAGATCATCATATGTATTGAGGATCGAGTTTGCTGCACTCACCAGGTGGAAGAAACTTTTGTAGTCATCAATGTATACACGCCACCATACAAGTGAGTCTAAGTGAGTGAGATTTCTTAGTTTTTCCGTACCTATTTCCCTCCCCTCTCTGTATTACTTCTTCCATGGAAGAAGCCGATAACTCCAAATCACGCGGACCCACGTTCTTATGGCCGCACCGGTATGCACCAAGCAGTGCTAGCTCATCCACAAATATATGAGTCCAGATCATCTTAGTATTAAGTTGGATTAGACTCTTACAGTAACCAGTCACACCAGTCACATGGCGTCATGTGTAAAGTTGGTTTCCGTTCGAGATGCATTCCATCTAACTTGGCAATTTTTTTCTTGTTCTCAGATCAGTATATTTTAAATACTACGCAGAGTACTTAAATACTATTAAGAGCACCAAATTACCACCATAATTTAAAATACATCCAATGTGCATCTGGATACAACCTATATTAATGTACGTGAGGTGTATTTTGAATTATGATTGTAGTCTTATACTCTTGATAGTATTTAAGTGCTTTGTATTGTATTATGTTGAAGTGTATTTTAAATTATGATCGTAGTCTTGTGCTCTTGATTAAGTGTTCTGTGTTGTATTACATTGGGATGTTTTAAATTATGGTTGTAATTTTATGTTCTTAGCAATATTTAAGCATTCTGCGTAGTATTTAAAATATACTGAAACTTAGAATAAAAAAAAAATTGTCCTCAAACGACGAACCAACTTTACACATGATGTCCTGTGATTGGTTACTTTTGGAACCAGTCCAACTGGTACTTAGACGAACCGGGCTCCAAATATATTGAAGGTAGCAAATTAACCTCATGTTTCTCTCTTCCTATCTTGGTAGACACGATCCACAATTAGTTTGGAGCACGACCATCAACTACCTCAACTATTGACTCCGGAACTATTTGCGACCAGCAGCACCACGTTGTTCCTTAATTTGTTTCCTGAAGCATATCTGTGTTCGGCTTAACCAGCCTGAGTAGTGCTGTGGAGGTAACGCAAATAAAAGGAAAGAGTGTGGAACTTAGAAGAAGGCCAACTACTCGTATTTAAACGTGCCCTAACGTGCTTTCCTCTTTGCTCTTCCGTTTCCTCCTTCGACTGCTATGTCTTCTCCCCAGCTACAAAACGAGGCGGGCCAAGGCCATGCAGGGATAGATGAGGAACCAGCTTCTGCCCCCATGGCCCTCTCCCCGCTCAGGAGGCGCACCTCCGACACCGATGATGGCTCCTCAAAGCACGATGGCGCCCAGCTCCCTTATCCTCTCCACCGGAAGCAGTATCCTCTACCCACCACCTTCCTTGTACTGTGCCTCCTCCTCATCTGGTGCTTCTCCAGGGCCCTCTCCGGCTCCTTTTTCCATATCTGTGTCTCCTCCCGGAAGCTGCAGCTCTACTGCATCTCCGGAGGCGCCGATCGGGACGTGGGCGTCGTCCATGCAGTAGACTCAGACTTAGTCACTGCGTCCATGTTGGGCAACAGCAGCAGGAGAAATCCGGCAGTGCGCGCAGGGGCTGATGTGAGGAAGGACGACAACGACGAAAGGAAGGAGGAGATCGTGCAAGCGGTCAAGGTGGTCAAAGAGCAGCTGCGGGTCATCCGTTCGTGGGCGAGCACAGGCGGCATCGACCATGAACACCGGTGCGAGGGCAGGGGCGTATTCGTCTACGACCTGCCGAGCAAGTTCAACAGGGACCTCATGGAGCAGTGCCAAGACCTGCTCCCGTGGAAGGACCTCTGCCCCTACTTCTCCAACGAGGGCTTCGGGGAGGCCATCCCCGCCCTCGGCGCCGGGTGGTACAAGACACACCAGTACTCCCTGGAGCCCATCTTCCACCGCCGGGTCCTGCGCCATCCCTGCCGGGTCTCCGACCCCGACGACGCCCGCCTTTTCTACGTCCCCTTCTACGGCGGCCTCGACGTCCTCCGCTGGCACTTCAAGAACGTCTCCGCCGCGGTGAAGGATTCCCTCGGCGCGGAACTCGTGCAGTGGCTGGAGCAGCAGCGGCCGTGGACGCGTAGCAAGGGGAAGGACCACATGTTCGTCCTGGGGAAGATCTCCTGGGACTTCCGCCGGCGGAGTGACGACTCCTGGGGAAGCAACTTCCTGGACCTCCCCCAGATGCAGAACCCCTTCAAGTTCCTCATCGAGAGGCAGCCATGGCTGATCAACGATATCGGCATCCCACACCCCACCCACTTCCACCCCCATTCCGACGACGACATCGCCGCATGGCAGTCCAAAGTCATGAGCTCGCCGAGGAAGCACCTCGTGAGCTTCGCGGGGGCCGAGCGCCCGGGTGCCGCGGACAGCATAAGGTCAGTACTGATACGGCAGTGCATGGCGGGGAAAGACCACTGCGAGTTCCTCGATTGCAGCACCTGGGGGTGCTCCGAGCCGGAGAAGGTGTTGGACCTATTCGTGGCGTCGGAGTTCTGCATGCAGCCGCCGGGGGACAGCCCGACGAGGAAGTCAGTGTTCGACAGCCTGGTGGCGGGGTGCATCCCGGTGCTGTTCGACCCCTTCACGGCGTACTACCAGTATCCGTGGCACCTGCCGGAGGACCACCGCAGGTACTCGTTGTTCGTGGACAAGGAGGAGGTGAAGGGGTTGAAGGTGGACGTGGTGGAGAGGCTGAGGATGGTGCCGGCGGCGGAGAGGGAGGAGATGAGGCGGTACATCGTGTACCAGCTCATGCCGAAGCTGGTTTATGGGGACGCCACTGCCGAGTTCAGTAAGTTCGACGACGCCTTCGGTGTGGTGATGAACAACATGATGGACGTGGTGACCAGATCCGATATGCTATAGACCCTCTAGTTAAGATACTTTTACTTCTTGCTCCCATAAATTCTCCTTTGCCTTTTTGTTACCCTTGAAAGATCAATACTTCCGTATGTATAGCTTAGTTGCCGTAAGAATGTTAGCTCAACATTTTAGCTAGGTTGCCCCAAGGGTGTTCAAAATGAATGGGAGAACGAGCCCCACCCGCACGGATATGTAATGCTGTGATTAGCTCTATGGGTGTCCCTCAGTTTGAAACGTCCACTGAGGTTCATAAGAGTAGTATAAAGATGTGGAGACATCTTTTATCAACTCTGAAGAGAATACAAAATATGACGGAAGCATACATAGAGGCCGACCACACGGCAAGCGGTGAAAGAGATTTATCTTTAGGTCGATGTAGAGATGATGGGACGAAACTCAAGAGGACGAGGAGGGAACCACATATGAGTTATATTCTTATCTTCCACGCTCCAAGACCATGGCCGTCATGTTGATGGGCCTACTTGGAGACCAACCTTAGAGAGAACTTTCAAAGAAGGAGAGAGTGCAGTGTGGAGGAGAAAAGGGAAGCCCGTTCTCTGTGTCTATCTTCCCGTTTCTCTCTCTATCTCTATTTATCTCTCTCTCTCTCTCATTCAAAATAGAGAGGCGGGAATAAGTGAGAGAGAGATGAGCAGACGTGGGGGCAGGGGGGATGTGATGCTCCAACTGCACGTCTTTCTCTCCCTCTCTCCACTTCCATAATGCAAGCATATGGAGGAGAGGGAGGGATACGTGGAGAAGGTGGAGTCCTCTCTAACTGTCTCCACTTCCACTACCCCATGTGAGTACTTGGTTATGGGTTAGGACCCATAAGTTAACATTTAATAATCTATCTTTCTATCGGCTACTAATATCTAACTATAGTAGAGGAAATGGAGCGTGCCACTTCACAAGAATAATTTCATTAGACGAGTCGTGATCTATTAAGTCATCGTCAAAATTAACGAAACACAATATTTTTAAAAGTCATCGTGATATTCCATACAATCTTATATTCACCTGATTTAACACTCTGGATCTCTCATATATAACTGGCAATGTTAAATCTCAAATCTCAATTGATCATAACTCTATCTATATAGAACTGACTGAGTTTCTCAGGATATGATCCACATAGTATGATGTAATATAGATGTCTTTTCTAAATTCTCATGTTGATTCGATTAATCTCACCTACTTTTCTAGACATATCCCGCTGGACTGTATTAACCTTAGTCTTAAAGATCATGCTTAAGTAGCGATACCGAACTTCCACTTTATGACATAGTTCTAGGTCACATAGAGTACTAATAGGATGAACAATATGATACATGAGTTTATACAATGATGAATTAGAGATCCATTCATCATTCTCATTTATGTACTGCACATACGATATGAAACATATGTTATGGTGTTCTTCTATATATGTGGACATGTCACTTTTTAAAATTTATCATTAATACCATATGGATTTTAATCTAGTCACTCTTATTGTGACTAACTTGAGCCTCATGACCAGTCGCTCCCACTCAACACCTTGTCTCAAGTCTCACATCTAGTTTTTGCATACTATACAGGATGGATTCAAATATTCATGAATTCGATTTTTGAAGAAGATCTCATCCTGATTCTTATCCGAGGCGACATTACTGATAACATTTTAAGTGTATTTTGCTCGCTCACTTAGTACCATAGATACAAAATGTATCATCTTGATCACTATCTCAGTGCTAAGGTGAATAACTCGTGTGAGAGAGTCAATTTAAGTCTAACACTTATCGATGTGTAAACAAACATTTCATCATAATACAGTAAGTAAGAGATTACATTATCATATTAATATCAATAACTGTTCTTACATTACAATTTACATAAATCTATGGCTCTACTATGGGTCAAGAAAGCCACTCTACTAATCTGTTTAGTTAGCGGATATGCTACCATACGATCGGTAGAAATAAGTCGAAGGACCACTACATCTTTTGCCAATATATTTCAAATTAAGTGATATCGAATGTCAGTATTGTAGGCGCCCGGAACGTTCCCCGCCGCTGTTGCGGGCTTCGAGCGAGAGCTTCTCCGTTCGTCTTAGCACTGTGGCGATTTAAAGGGGGTTAGAAATTAAAGTGTGATCGCTAGAAGCATTATCTTTCGGTCCCTGTGCTCCGCAGGAGTGTAAGAGTGATCGCGTTCTGAGGGAGCAGAAAGTGGTGGTTTTTCCTTCTCTTCCTCCGACCGGCCAGAGGAGGAGAGCCCGGCAGTCTACACGCGGAAATGCGGTAAGGATCCTTGAAAAGACAAGACAAGACAAGAGAGAAAAGAACCCGGTTAGAACTGTGATGTGTAGAATCTATCTATAAAAATATAAAATTAACTAGAATTGGAGGGAGACGCACCGGATGGGTGTTTGGGGAGGGAAGGTGACCATATGTTATGGCCACCCACCTCCCGTTTTTTGTTAAAAAAACCTCTGGGGGAGTAAGGGTTGCTAGGTCATCTCAACATGCATGTATGCAAATGGGGGGTGCTCGTGTGTGAAAAATGAAGCGATATGTTAAAAGTAAACAGAGGAGTGAGAAAGGGAGAATGTTACGACATGGATGGAAAGTGATAATGCAACGGAATGAAGCGGGAAAAAGTAAGAGAGGGTTAAGAAGACAAGCCCATTTGGAGTACGAAGGATTCCTCCTGAAGCCCCTCCTGAAACTCTCTTACTCCTCGTCCGCTCGACTCCTCAAGACAGACTCGCTTGCCAACCTCCTCTGAGCGTTCCCTCCAGAATTAAACTCCTCCTTAACCCCCTTCCTCGAGAGGATATGGGGGGTTTAAATAGGCGAAGGAAAAATAGGAGAGAATAGGGGTCTAAATCCCCGTAAATCATCTTGGAGCCAATGGGAAGTGGTCAAGGATCGGAGGTGGTGCGCGCGGCAGTCGCCGGAGTGGGGAGTGATCGGAGTAGTGGCGGATGAGGACGGCGAGTAGAGGAGATCGTGGGGGAGACAAGGTCAAGGTGGTAGTTAGGGGAGTGGACGGCCAACCAACATGCCTTCCAATCCCGTGGAAGGTCAGGTAGCTGGTCTTCCACGAAGTGGTGGAAGGCGGCCCGGTTGGCCTTCGAAGGGGGTGGAAGGCAAGGGGTGGCCTTCGAAGGATGGGGGAAGGCGGGCTGGCTGGCCTTTGAAGGATGATGGAAGGCGAGGGGTGGCCTCCGAAAGATGGTGGAAGGCGAGGGGTGGCCTTCGAAGGATGGTGGAAGGCGGGCTGGCTGGCCTTCCACGAGAAGGTGGCTAGAGTCGGGATTGGTTAATGGGCCTGGCTATTAGTGGGCTGAGATGGCTAAGATGAGGGATTAGGTGATGATGGGCTAATGATGGATAGGGTTCATGACCAAAAGGGTGGTCCAAAATCAGTGTCTACAAATGCCCCTTCGGGACACCTGTTTTGCAGTGGAGTGGAACGGAATGATAAATAGGTGTTCCAAAAATTAAAACTGATTTTAGACGGCCCAATGAAGGAATGAGCTATATCCAACGATGATATGCGAATGTGGTAAATGAATGAGAGTTGGCTATTTGGATTGCAAGGGTGATTAAGAGGGGGAACAAGGTTCAAACTAGAGAATCACAGTCCGTGGGACCCTCGGGTGCTGGAACCGCGAGGCCTTGGCGCACCAGGATGCAACGATCTGGCCCAAGGGGATCTCGAGTATAAAAAGTGTAAGAGTGTGACTTGAAGAACTCTCGACACAACGGGCGTGCGGTGGCCTGGCACATCATGTGATCGCCAAGTGAGAGAATGTCAAGCATACGTATTGGAAAAAGGATGAGGTCTTGCAATTCAAAGAGCTAACAGACGAACAATTGTCAGACTTACAGATCAACAATGGGTTAAGCAGAGTGATAAATTATGGTCATTGCCCCTAGGGCGGGAATGGTGGATGATGCAATGCATGCTGGTTTAAAATTAAAAAACAAATTCCTAATGCAAACAGGAGGGATTTATTGGCCAATCGAATAACTTGAGGAAAATAGACTCCTCATTGTTTTGTTTAAAGAAGAACTCAGAGTCTATATGCCCGAAGTTATTAGCCTCTTGTGTCTTCAATCCTACTTGCCTCAGATTTCCTACAGCTGCAAAAACACACATTAGCAATGTTCACATATTCAATGATCACAACATTAAGCATTAAACTGTAGGAGGATGAGAAGCAAATGTTTAGTTTCGAGTCTAAGCCGATATGGAAGATATGGCTATTCTATTGGTAGAATGCCAATCCGATATGGCTTCGACTCGATCTCCAGGAAGAACCATTAATTTGTTAATATTGAGTAAAGTGGTCTCCTGAACTTGGGGTGAAGTTACCTCCTCAAAGTAGGGAGGGGAGAAAGGCCATATGCTTTCTCTCGTAGATGAGCTTTTTCTAAAGTGGTAGAAGGCCAACTAGCATGCCTTCTACGAAAAAGTGGAAGGCCAACTAGCATGCCTTCTATGAAAAGGTGGAAGGCCAAAGGATGTGCCGTCCAAGAAGTGGTGGAAGGTCAAGGGGTATGCCGTCCATAAGAGGGGAAAAAGATATGCATGCTCTTCCGTCTCTTATGGGACGTGGGAAAGTTTGTAGATATCCCGTGGCCTTAAAAGGGGAGGGTTGTCGCGGGGCTTTCTTCCAGAACTCGAGCTTTCTGTGGAAAGATGGCCTCACCTTCTATTCGCGCTACTGCTAGGGAGCCTCACGTTCTATCCAATGTGGAAGGCCACCTCAGCAATCTAGTGGCCCATGGACAGGTATGCTCAAACCTTTATGTTGTCCACCTTGGTTCTCTCCTCTCTCTCTTGACTCTTGGTTATCCTGCAACCTCTTCCCAAATTCCCTGATGCTAGGCATACTCGCAAGTATGCATTGCTTGCGGCTCTGCTGGACGTGATTACCCTAGGCATGAGGGTATATAAGCATCGGTGGAATTTGACCCGTTCCATTGTGTTTGCAAAGTGGATCGCTTTCATCCACTGGCACTGGGAGGGGCTGGGTGCACTGCTCGAACTGTGGCATCCGGAGACGTACACGTTCGTGTTCCGCGAGTTCGAGGCGACAGTTTTGCTGGAGGAGGTAGAAACCTTCTATGGCTGGGAGGGCCTAGCCACCGGTGATCCCTCTGGTTTGCCTGCATGGGAGGAAATCTTTGTTGATATAGTGCAGGACAAACGGGAGGTATGCCGCATGACTAACAGTCGAGGAATCTTCGTCGATCGCCTTGCGTATTGGTTGATCCGAGAGATTAAACGCAAGACGGTCGAATCTGAGAGGCTGATGCGAGGCCTATGCCTAGTTCTTGGGGGAGTCTTATGGTTTCCCACTTCGGGCTCTGTGCTAGAGAGGGAGTATGTGAGCGTGCTGAGCTTATTGTGGAGAGGCCATTCTCTTGCCCGGGTGATCTTGTCACATCCGTATGGAGGGCTTAGCCACATGAGCATGGGGCGATCTGTGAGAGGAAGCTTGTTCACCTTACAATTGTGGATGGAGATGCATTTATCCTTTGATTTTGATGAAAAAGTGACTTCCACCTCTCGGATTTTTCAGCACAGCGCATGGTATCCTGCACGCTCGCTTCTTGGTCCCGAGGATCAAGTCAGGTGTCTCACGGCTCATCTCAAGACGAGGGACGACTGGCGTGATTACTTGAACTTTCTTCCCGTGGAAAATTTTATCTTTGTCCCGATGATCCTTCGAGATATGGAGTTCACCACAAGGGCTTCTCGTGAGCGTGAGTTGTGGCTAATTGGCCCTGACGAGTTAGCTGTGTACTAAGGACATCGTTGCCATCTCCAGATCGGAGTTCCCAGACAGGTGCCACTCCCCGCTTTGCATGACACACTGATCGTGCCGAGACATACAGGGTACGCGAGAGAGGCGCAAGCAATAGACCGATTCTGACGTACATGGCGCCGTCATTCTAGATCCACAAAAGCCCGTCTTGATGTAGCAGAGACTTCAGAGGAAGTCAAAAGATATGTAAACTATTTAACCAATGTACGACCTGCTGTATGTGCCTTTTTCATGGGCCGTAGAGCACTAGAATAATGTATCCATTGAAATTTTAGCGAATAATACAAATTTTATTTTCCTAGAAATTCCGCTCCAAAGATGTAAGCAAACTACCCACATTGACGGACACGACCAGATCGCTGGCCGTCCACGCGGGAGGACGGCCAGCCCGCTGGCCATCCACGCGGGAGGACGGCCAGCCGGCTGGCCGTCCGGCGAGTCGGATGGCTTTAAGAAGCCTTAAGCTTTCTTGTTCTCTACCCTTGCCCCTTTCTTCCTCTTCTCCGATTCCAAAATTTTTCCCACCCTTCCATCCATGGCGAGAGTTTGGCTTCCCCGCTCCCTTAGGAGAAGGAGGACCGGCGGTGGCGATGGAGCGAGCTCCAGTGGCGGCGACGGCGACGAGGTGGACGTCGTCGGCGGCGGCGGCGGCGAGGAGGATGTTGGCGGCGGCGGTGGCGAGAAGGATGTTGGCGGCAGCGACGGCGAGGAGTCGCTTCGCGCCGGAGAGGAAGAAGAAGAAGAAGGGAGGACGGCGGCAACGGAGGAAGATGAAGAGGAAGAAGACGGAGTTGATGGAGAGGAAGAAGAAGGAGAAGGAGAAGGTGATGAGGAAGGCGGTGGCAACGGAGAGGTGCCCCCAAAGAAGAAGAAGGTGAGTCCTTTGGGTTCCCCCCCTTTTCTTCTTTGAATCACGGCGATCGGTAGCGGGCGGCGGGGCACCCGGCGATGGCGGGCGGACGACGGGCGGCCCCGCCGTCCGTCCGGGCGGACGGCGGACGGCGGGCTGCCCCGCCACCCGTCCGGGCGGGCGGAGGGCGGCCCCGCCGTCCGTCCGGGCGGACGGCGGAGGGCCCCGCTGTCCGCCAGGGTGGGGCCAGCTGCCTCAAAATTATTCTTTTATGAACATGCTCCTAACTTTTAATCTTGTTGGGATTTTCAGGGTCCACAGAGAGTCCGAGGCCGAGTTTCTTGGGAGTTGGTTTGGGCTTGGTATCATGCATTGCCCGATCGGCTCCTTTTCCAGGTGGACGCGTTTGGGTTCGGGCCACTGTTCCGGATCCGACCGTTCATGGTGGACGCGCCCTTCTTAGTGGCTTTGCGGGAGCGCTAGGATGACAGATGCAGGGCCTTCATCATGCCGTAGAGACACATGCTGCCCACACTGGGGGACGTCTCTTTCTTGACTGGCTTGCCGGTCATTGGTGATCCGGTAGTGGGTCCCGAGCTCAGGGATTATAGGCAGCTGTCCGATCGACTCCTGGGCGAGGGGTATTACCGGGTCCAAGGAGCACTATCTCACATACCCCTCGGGCACTTCGCCTGATCTGTGGGGTTGAGCCGGGCACGGCGGATGCCAAGCGAGTCTCTGGAGGCTTTTGCCGAGAGAGTGGAGGCGCTTTTGGACCTGGAAGGCCGCTCAGACGACGAGAACTTACGGATCTTCTTCTTGTTCCTCTTCGGGAGGCTGCTATTTGCCACAGCTTCAGATAAGGTCAATCTGAAGTACCTACCGCTGTTGGATGACCTTCAAGCGGCGAAGAAGATGGTGTGGGGAGCTGCGATGTTGGGTCACCTTTTCTCCCATCTGGTGAGCTACCGTCAGGGCTCTGGCAACTTGGGTGGATTCACGCCTTTCCTTCAGGTAATCCTCTTGGTTGTGGATCTCCGTCCTCACTTATGTTGATTGGCACTGACTGTGTTGTTCTTTGTAGATCTGGGGTTATACCCGCTTCCCCATCGGCCGAGGGACCGTTTCTGCCGATCGTGAGGGATGTACCCCTCTCATGGCGCGGTGGGAAATGATCCGGATTATCGTCCCGTGATGTACCACATGGAGGACATCCGTGCCCAGCTCGCCACATTTCCTCCTCATATGGTGAGTGATTTGAGATATATGTGCATCTGAACAAATGGTTAGGTCTGACCCTTTATTTCATTCAGGTGGTGTGGATGCCATATGCAGAGGAGGACCTGGCCGATCATCCATGGGTGTCCCAGAGTCTCTCCCAGTTCCGGCGGGAGGTGCCCTTGCTGTGCGTGAACATCTGTGACGGCCTCTTTGTTCGGATGGCCTACCGCACATAGGGATGGCAACAGCCTCTACTCGCCTATCTGTCCTATCCTGATATGAACCGCGGTCGTCGCCGATCTTCTGCTATTGGTCAGGATTGGCGAGTGGTGAGGTGGGCTGAGATTGAAGTGTGGCACTGCACCGGGGATGCCCTGCAGGAGGATAAATCCCTGCGAAACAGTTTCAGATACATGGGGGATTATGCTCGGCGGTACTCAGACCGCATGTTTCTGGATGCGCGGCGGGTACGTCACTCAAACCCTTTAGTCTTTTTCACTCAAATTTTCCATGGACTAACCTTAGTGATATTCCTGCAACAGATGCCTGAAACTGAAGCCGTGCAGATCCTAAAGAATCAGAATGAGATTTTGGTTCTGCAGACGAGTGACCTGCTTCACCATATTAGGGAATTGGTGAGAAGTCTGATTTCTAAATTCGAGTGTGAGATTGTCCATCTTATTTTTGTGAAAACCCTTGTGATGCAGAGAGAGACACTAGCCCGTCACGAGCTGCGAGGGGATCCTGGTGTGGGCTCATCATCCCAGGGGCCAGCTGCCCCTGCTGATTGGGAGGCGAGACTGCAAGACGCTCTCCGTCGTGCGGAGGCCCGAGAGGTGGATTTGGCACAGCAGGTGAGACTTGTTCTGCTCCTGAGTTATAATGATTGAGCTTGTTTAACCCTGAGTTCCTTTGCAGCGTCAGGAGGTGGAGACCGCCTTAGCCAAGGCGCAAGAGTTGGAGAGCCTCAATCAGCAGTTGAGAGACCAGGTCTTAGAGGAGCGGACAGCTCGGGCCAGGGCAAGAGAAGGATCCCACCCAGACGTGTACTGGGAGGGTAAGATAGCTGGCTTATGGGAGGAGCTGACGAGGTTGCAGACAGAGGTGCGGGAGCTTGATTTCAAGTACCGAACCCTGTGGGACCGAGTGATGAAGAAGGGGCGAGAACGAGCTACGAGATCCAGCACGCAGAGTCCAGGAGCTCGTCCCCCCATTCCTGCCCCGTCAGCTGGCCAGGCACATGCTGGGAGTTCCGTCTTTAGAGACCTTGACTCCCTTCTTGCTGAGGACGCGTGGAGAGCATTGCGACCCTCTGGCTCATCGGGGTCTATGCGACCGGCGTCAGGTCATCGCCGTGCTCGGGAGGATGACGCCGAGAGTCAGATGAGGCACCCCTCTCGAGATAGGAGAGATGATGATGCGGAAGGAAGGAAGAGAGGTTGAGAGGAAGAGGGATTGAGAGCTGATGCAGGGGTATGCCCCTGTGTCGTGATGTATGATTATTATGTTATGCTTGCATATTTCACTATTTATATCTGGGTACTTCTTGTTCTGCTTTCTGTCCAAACTTGTTATTTTTGCATGCACAACATTGGGGAAACTGTTAGTAGTATCTGTTTTCGGCCTCTTGCCCAAAAAAACAACTACCTTTTCCCTAGCCTTCGCATAGGGTTAAGGGGTCGTGTCCTACTAACCAGACAAAAGGAAGAATATTGAAACTAATGCGACAAGTAAATATGCAAATGCTGGTGGGTATTAACAAATGAGGTGTGTGATGAATGAAAAACACGTTTTTTATTCCACCTACCTGGTGACTGCCCAAACTTAGCCTGGTTAAATGATGGAAGGGAAATGCACACTCAACTTCCCAGGTATCCTAAGCACGCATCTAGATTGATTTGGGCCTCTAGACTCCTCAAACTAACCTTGACCGGTTAAGACTCATACTGATGACAATACCGTCATGCCATGCTTAGGCTCCCAGCTGCTTCCGACCACCAAGTTTGCCAAAAAAGTTTTTGAGGTAAATGATTTGCCCGACCCGGGTCTCTTTCCTCACAATCTAGAAGGTATATGATGGAACACCTTAGAACCCTAACGGTCAACCACGCGATGCTGACCCGGAATCAGACGCCGTCGCACCAATTGGTGACGCGCATGCATTGACCTAAGCCCGAAGTTTTAAGAGTACACATTGAGATTATGGCTAAGAAATTAATTCACCAGAAACACTGACATTACTCTTCACCCATTTTAGATTCCTGTGATCATGTGAGCATGTGACGATTTTTGAAAAACGAACCATTTTAAAATGATGTTCGGTCTTTAGATAACTATCTCGTACTAAAACCTTGAGAAAGAAAAAGTGAAGAAATTTTAGAGACAAACCTCACAGGAAGATCAACAAAACCGTTAAAAGGGCGAGCTGTGACAAAACGGACCCCTTTTGACCTCCTAGATGCCCTTATTTTGACTTTTCAGGTTTTTGGTAGATTTCATGGCCAGGTACGGTCACGACCAGGTTTTTTTTGTATGATTGCTCGAACCCCTTTTCTTTTTTCGTATTTTTTTTCCGCTCTTGACATTTTTCGGGGTTATTTAATATTCCGCCTGCGGGGACACTGCCCTCTTCACGTGCTTTGGTCCTTTACATTTCATTTTTGGGCCCTTTTTTAAGGGGTTACATCTATCGGGTTGTGGAGGAACTGCAATTTGCTGAGCTCGACCGTTTAAGGGCGTCAACTGTCCTGATTGGTCGAAAGACGAAGAGAAAAAGTTGCATTTTGACAGTATACTAAAGACTTTGAACTCATTTTAAGAAGGTTCCCTTTTGAAAAAACGTGTAGGTGTGTGCATCTCAGGATGATCATAGGGATCCGTATGAAAGTAAAGTAGACACGTCCAAAGTTCTGGTGGACCAAAGTCTTAGCCAAACCTTAATGTTAACCCAATCTATCATGCAACTAGACCTAGACAGGGGGTTACATGGCAGTCACCAGACAGTTGGATTTTATGTCTTTTTTGATTGATTTTTTTTTTTTTTTTGTCATTTTCATTGAAGTATGCACATATTTACAAATATTTTTGTTGCTTTTTTGGGATATTTCATTTTTTTGGATTTTTGAGATTTTTTGATTTTTTTGTTTTCATGGATAAAACTTCTTCAGATAAACCCCATTCCATGGGTGGGGTAACTCCTCTCCTTTTTCATTGATTAAGCGGTATGCATTACTTGAGTAGGCCTCCTTGATTACAAATGGACATTCCCAATTTTCTTGCAATTTGCTCCTGGGACCAGGAATTTTGATCATTTTTCTTTTGAGTACCATTTCCTCAATTTCAAACTTTTTTTCGAGAACCTTCTTTACATAGAATCTTGCGATCCTATTTCTGTAAACTTGAGCATGGTCTGCCGCCATCATCCTTTTTTCGTCTAATAGTTCCAGTTGGGTTAATATGGCCTTACGACGTTTGGCGTCGCTAATTCCATTGTCCAACTGCACTCTTAGAGAAGGGAGGAGAATCTCGTATGGGAGTACCGCATCTGTTCCGAATGTTAGTGAATAAGGTGTTTGTCCGGTGGGGGTTCGGACAGAAGTACGGTACGCCCAAAGAGCTTCTACTAGGCGATCCGGCCAGTTTGAATAATTGTGTGATCTGCAAGTTTTTTTGATGATTCGAATGAGAGTTTTATTGGTGGCTTCGGCCTGACCGTTTCCTTGTGGGTAGTAAGACGAAGAATGATGCAAATTAATGCCATACTTACTGCACATGTCCTGGAGCTCTTGGGAGATGAATTGTGGTCCATTGTCGGTGATGAGATCGAGCGGTGTCCCGAACCTGGCGAGAATGTTGCGCTTGATGAACTTCACCACCGTGGATGCTTTGACTTCTGCAAATGCTTCCGCTTCAGCCCATTTAGTGAAATATTCAGTGGCGGTTAGGATAAATGATTTCCTTTTTATTTCGCCTGATCGATCCTCCAAAGGTCCTATAACGTCGAATGCCCACATGGCGAAGGGTCACGGGGAAATGACGGATTTGAGAGATGATGAAGGTGCATGAACCTTGTTAGCATGTAACTGGCATTTCAAACACCTCTGAACAAATATGGAACAATCAGCCTCCATTGAAGGCCAATAATAGGACATGAGGAGCTTATGAGCTAAGGCACGACCATAAATATGGCCGCCACAATCACTGGCATGAGCGGCTTCCATGACATGATAGATTTCAGTATCATCTAGACACCGAAGAAGCACTCCGCTAAAGGATCTTCTGAAAAGGCGACCGCCTAAGATAAGGTATCGTTGAGATGCACGGCAGATAGCCTTACGGTCAGAAGATGTGGCATAAGATGGGAATGACCCATCGCGGAGATAATTCATGATATCAAAATACCATGGATTCCCATCATCCCAATTGGGGGTGAGTTCATCCGTGATAGTAGAGATGTGTTCAGATGGGCGGAGGAATTGTTGGAACCAGGGGTCCCGGAAGGAAGGCGAGTCTTGCTTGTGTAGAGTGATGGTGGCTGAACTTTTGGTGACAGGAATCTCTAATGCTGAAGATAGGGAGGCCAGGGCATCTGCTAGGATATTCTGAGACCTAGGCACATGTACGTAGGTGATCCTTCTGAAATGCCTAGTTAGCGACTTCACTAACTCCTGATATGGCTTCAATTTTGAATCTCGGGTTTGGTACTTGCCCACGGTTTGGCGGAGGATTAGTTGAGAGTCTCCAATTATCCTCAACTCCAAGACTTTCAGAACCAGCGCCAATTTTAAGCCAGCTAGGAGAGCCTCATATTCAGCGACATTGTTGGTCACTGAGAAGGAGGGTTGGCAAGCGTGCGGAATACTTACCCCTTCCGGAGATACGAGGACTACTCCTACCCCACTGCCTTGAGAATTAAGCGCCCCGTCAAAATAAAGGACCCAGGATGGAGTATCATCCACTATTAGACCCAACTCCTCATCCGGGAATTCCTCGTTGACGGGTGAAAATGTAGACAGTGGATGATGGGCTAGGTGTTCGGCAATTGCTTGCCCCTTCACAGCCTTCTGATTTACATAAGTGATGTCAAATTGGTTCAAGAAGGTCTGCCATCGCACCAGCCTATCTGTTACAACTGACCGCTCTAGCAAATATTTGATCGGGTCCATTCTTGCTAGAAGTTTGACCTCGTGGGCGAGGAAGTAGTGCTTCAATTTTTGCACTACCCAGACGACGGCCGCACATGTCCTCTCCATGGCAGTGTATCGCTTTTCGTCATCGTTGAAGAGCTTGGAAAGATAGTACACTGCTCTTTCTTTCTTCTCGTCGTCAAGTTGGGCCAATATTGCTCCAACTGATTCTTCAGTGGTAGAGACATATAGCAATAAAGGCCGCCCCGGGATAGGAGCCATAAGGACTGGTGGATTAAGGAGGTAGCTCTTCAATTCGTCGAAGGCCTTTTGACACTTATCGCTCCAAATAAACTTTTTCCCTCCTTTCAATAGATCATAAAAGGGTTTACATCTCACAGAATGTTGAGATAAGAACCGTCTGATGAATTGCAAACGGCCGATGAGACCCTTTATATCCTTGACATTTTTAGGTGAGGGCATTTCCACTATTGCCTTCACTTTGTCTGGATCAACCTTAATCCCCCTTCTACTCACCATGAACCCTAGCAATTTACCAGAAGAAACACCAAATACGCACTTTTTTGCGTTCATTTTCAGTTGGTGCTCCCTTGACCTCTGCATTACAGCCCTAAGGATTTGAGCATGTCCCTTCCTGGTTTTAGACTTCACTAGGATATCATCCACATAAACCTCCGTGTCGATGTGAATCATGTCATGAAAGATTGCCATCATATCCCTCTGGTAGGTGGCTCCAGCATTCTTAAGCCCAAATGGCATGACCATGTAGCAATAAGTTCCCTATGGGGTTATGAAAGATGTTTTCTCCTGGTCTTCCTCAGCTAGTCGGATCTGATTATATCCCGAAAAACCATCCATGAAAGATAACATCTCAAATCCAGCCGTGTTATCAACCAGCAAGTCTATATGAGGTAGTGGGAAATCATCCTTTGGGCAGGCTTGATTGAGGTTGCGAAAGTCTATGCAAACTCTAACCTTTCCGTCCTTTTTTGCCACGGGGACGATATTAGCCACCCACTTAGGGTAGAGCACTACCCGGATGAACTTGGCCTTGTGTAATTTGTCAACCTCTTCTTTTACTTTAAGTGCTAATTCCGGTTGTAGCCGTCTCAACTTTTGTTTCACGGGTTTGGCATCAGGCTTGAGGATTAGCCGATGTTCTACCAGTTCTGTGTTTAATCCGGGCATATCCTCGTATGACCAAGCGAACCCATCACGGTGTTCTTGGAGCACGGCTATTATGGACCCTTCTTCTTCTGGACTCAAATGGGCACTAATTGGCACTATCTTCGGATCCTCCTCTGTTCCAAGGTTGACTTCTTTAGTGGGTTCGTCGATGGTTGATGAAGGTTCATCAAACCGTCTCGTCCCATTCACAAGTGGTTCGAGCAAGTCATCCACCTCTTCCTCTTCACTAAACTCAAATACTCCCAGACCATCACTGCAAGACTCATCCTTCACTAATTCCAATGGTTTGGGGATGACTCCTATCTGAAGAAACTTATCCAACTTTTTCAAAGCTTTGTATCTATTTGCTAATTTCTGAACTAAGAATGAAGAAACTTGCTTAGCCCTACAATTTCTAGACAGGGAGGAAGCTATCCTAATTCCTAAACTGCTATGTACATGGCCTGGAGAATGGGTTAATTTTGTCCTGGACGAGACAAGGGTAGACCCTTGGGATAAAGATTCAATGATGGCGGGGTCGCCCCACCACGTAAGCTCCTCGAAAGTGACTTCCCCTCCCTCAGGATGGGAATTGGATTTTTTTTTTCGTGACCGAATGACTATAACATGAAACATTCAGAAGAAATGGCGTCGATCGGAGCTGAGAGCATCGGGACGGAAGGTGGGTGGAACAAGAAAGGAATGAACGTAGCCGGAGCTGGTTCATTCCTGACCAAGAAAAGCCCTATCAGTGGGCTGCTTGATTCACAAAACAAGGATGATATGCCAAAGTCTTCCTCTTGACTACCCTCATGATATTCTTGCACTTCCTCCTTTATCCTGGGCAATTCCTGCTTCTTTCTCACAAAGTGATTCATGAGGGACCACTTCTGTGTTCCTTTTGGTGGTTCAGAAAACTTACAACCCAGGCCACATCTCCCACTGACAGGGTTCTCTAAGATGGGGTCACGAATGCCTTGTTCTTCTTTCCCTAACCCGGAGCCTGAGCTATACCCCATCTTACTTATGAGCTGCCAACCTATGCCAGACCTAGGCTTTAGGTGAGAATTTACTGTTGAAAGAACAAGCTCTTTGCCTTTCCTGGAAGTTATCATGGACAGAATTTGTTCTGCTGTCACTGAGTCCAATGACTCAATGTAGGGAGTGCTTTTGACCTTCACAATTTTCCCGTTATACAGGAACTTATAGCACTGGTGGTTGATAGATGGGACTCCCAAGGTTTGGTCCATCCATGGTCTCCGTAGAATAGCATTGTAGATTGGCTTAACATCCAGGATGTAGAATTCCGAAATCATGGATACCGAGCCGATTTCTAGTTGCAGGAAGATCTTTCCATCTGCTGGTCTCTAAGAATTGTCATAAGCTGAGACCATCATAGAGGTGGACTCAACCTTCTCTTGATCTATCCCTATCCTTTTGAGGGTCTTAAGGGGACAGACATTGATAGAGGCGCCGGTATCCAATAAAATGGAGTCTACTGAATGACCATTGAGAATGGTGGTTAGGCACAGAGGAAGGGATCGGCACTCAGGGGGAGCTAGATCCTTTTCTGGGAAGGAGATTATGGGAGTCTGAGTGACTGAGAGGATGGCATTAGTGACTCCACCACTAGGAAGATCCTCATTGACCGTGATTTGTTGTAGGAAATTAAACAACGTCTCCTTATGTGTGGGAGACTTCCGGATAAGCTCAAGGATAGATATCTTAGCGGGGGTCTTCTCTAAATGCTGGAGGATGTCGTACTCAGATTGGGCATTCCCCATGGTAGGGATTGAGTTACCTTGAGAGTCCAAGGGCTGGCTCGGAGGAATGATGCAATTCCTGAGCGTTACCCCTACCGAAATTGGATCTACTTCCAATGGTGACCTAATGGGATTGAATCCAGTCATTGAACCCTGGTTCCTGGTTGGACAAAAGAAAGATAGGGTGGGCCCCTCGGCTGTGATCGGAGGGATATGAATGAGAGTGACCGGCTTGAGGGTTGCCGGTTGCTCTTTAGGCCGGATTAGGACCAAAGGCTCGTTAGGGGACAGCGTGGAGACTTCTGGAGTAACTCCTTTAGTTTCACGCGACCAAGTGGGATCTTGGTGTCTTATCCCAGATCCTTCATACTCCCAGTATTGTTCCCTGCGAACTGTTACGGGCTCCAAGTTTTTAATCAAAGTGTTGACCTTTCCTATAGAACTGGAGGAATCTTGAACCACTTGATGAGAAGGTAACGGGTCCTTCACAATTCCCAGTTCCTTCTTAGACTTCAAAGCCTCAATGGCTTTTCTCATGTCCTCCCAGTTTATCCGCCCTTCATCATTCAAGTCATATACCTAATCCTTGAAGGTGAAGCAATTGTAGATTGTGTGTCCCGTGATTTGATGGTAGGGGCAATACCTGGATGTGTCTGTACTGCGCGGAACACCTTCTCTTTGAGGTGGGAGTTGAATGGCATTACAAGCTAGCAAGGCATAAAAGATGTCTGCCAATGATTCCGACAGAGGTGGATATGATGCTCGCTTAGCCATAGGACGACTGTAATTAGTCGGGGGAGGAACAGCTGCATATTGCTTCTGATTGGGATGAATGTCAGACTTAGGATGGGGATTGGGAACCCTGGTTGGCCGTGCCAGCATGCTGACCTGTTCATTGATAGTGACTCCTTCTGTGGTAGGAGCTTGTGTGGTTTTCTTGTTCATGTTTCTGTTCTCAAAGAATGAAGGCAGAGTGGAGTCTCGGATTTGGGACTGAACTATCCTAGCTCGGTTGTACAGTTGAGCGAATGTCTGAAGTTCGCTAAGCATGAGAATAGCTCGGAGCTGGGGGGTAGCGTTGTTCACAAGCATAGTGACTGCTTGTGCTTCAGGGATAACAACCTCTACTTTAGAAGCCATAACTCTCCACCTATTAGCAAAGTGAGTGAAGTCTTCATCAGACTTCATTTTTTCCATTACAAGATCAAACAAGGTAGGGGGCAAGGCTGCCATGTGGTTGAAGTGGGTAATAAATCTCTCAGAGACCATATCAAAGTTGATTAGGTCAGTGGCTAGTAGAGAAGAGAACCATCTCAAGGCTTCTCCCTCGAGAGACTTCTGAAAAAGGTGGACAAGGAGGACTCTATCAAAGAGCCACTGGTGGGAATCCATGAGAAACCCGGATAAATGATGATGTGGGTCAGTAGTACCATCATACTTCCTTTACTTAGGTACTTTAAACCCTGGTGGAAAGTAGGTTGGGGGGAGCTTGTAGTAGCTCATAAGAGAATGAGGTTGCCTAAGGCTGAGATTCTCGGCCATGAGTTGCCGCACACAAGTCTCAACCTCGTTCTTATAGATGAACTCCTCCTGCTTGGGAGGTGTGACCTGGTTGATGGGATTAAATGGGATTGTGTGAGTAGGCATAGCTTGACTTGCCTGGGGTCTGCTAGAAGATCCTTGGAATTGGGTTTTTCGAGGAGTGGCATCCTGAATTTTGCCACGGGAAACCAACTGGATGAGTTGATCCGGAGTATACCGTGATAATACAACAATGAGTTCCGGATCTTCTCCAGGGTTTTGGAATGTCCTACTGGAAATTACTGGCTCATCTTCTCCCTGTGAGGTAGAAGATTCATCAGAATCCTTCCTCTGAAGCCCTTCTCTAGATGCTTGGAGCATTCCTATGAAGGTCTGTTGGGGATCTTCTTCAATTTCGAACAAAGGGTTGTGTATAACATTGTTACCAAACTCATCCATGTCATCATACACAGCGTTAACATACACTCGGTTCATTATGAAACACAGACCCTAAATGATTTTATATTTCAGTTGAAGTATTAACAATGTATTATGAGAGTTGGTTTCTAACAAATCAAGTTCAAACCCTTAACGACCCTTCACTTTTCAAAACTTGTTCTACCAAGGTTTAATTAGGTGTCTTTAAATTTTGAAATAATTCTCTCCGTGACACCTATAGGTGGATGATTGTAAATGGAAAGGTTGAATTAATCTCTCACACAAACCCGAGGTTCCTATGGGGTGGTTTCAGGTACAACCTGCTCGGCGGCCAAGTGGGAATCCCTGGCTCGCGGAGACTAATGGAGGTTCCCAACAGAATAAGACTAGTCACACCCGAGTAGGAATCCTCAGGTGGAGAGTCAGATCCTGTGGGAGAGGTGACTAAAGATGTGATGCCGGCTCTTCCTTAAAACTCCGGCGGAGAATACCCCAAAAAACTCAGAATTTTAACAACAGCAGGTCAAAACATATAGCAAATCAACAGAACATCATACATGAACAGCAACAGCAAGCAGGAAGGACGGCCAGAAGCTTCACCGTCAAAGGCAGTGGACGGCCAACAATTTGGCCGTTAAGCTGGGGACGGCGGCCAGGAGACCGGGCGTCCAATGTAGTGGACGGCCTGGTCGTTGGCCGTCCAGGGGAACCGACGGCCAGGGGCTGGCCGTCCAAGGGGCCGACGGCCAGGGGCTGGCCGTCCAAGGGCCGGCGACGGCTAGGAGGGTGGCCGTCCAAGGTGCTGGACGGCCAGTCGCCTGGCCGTTTGGCTGCTTTTGTTTTTTTGTTTTTTTATATCAAAATGAACTATTGCTAAATCAAAATAAAATATGTCGGGTCCTTACCTCCTTACCTTTGATCGCGACGCGTGCAGTGGGCTACAGATGTCCCACCGTGATCGCCAGAGGGCTGTAGGCGCCCGGAACGTCCCTCGCCGCTGCTGCGGGTTTCGAGCGAGGGCTTCTCCGTTCGTCTTAGCACTGTGGCGATTTAAAGGGGGTTAGAAATTAAGGTGTGATCGCCAGGAGCATTATCTTTCGGTCCCTGTGCTCCGCAGGAGTGTAAGAGTGATCGCGTTCTGAGAGAGCGGGAAGTGGTGGTTTCTCCTTCTCTTCCTCCGGCCGGCCAGAGGAGGAGAGCCCGGCAGTCTGCAGGCGGAAACGCGGTAAGGATCCCTAAAAAGACAAGACAAGACAAGAGAGAAAAGAACCCGGTTAGAACTGTGATGTGTAGAATCTATCCATAAAAATATAAAATTAACTAGAATTTGAGGGAGATGCATCGGATGGGTGTTTGGGGAGGGAAGGTGACCATATGTTATGGCCACCTACCTCCCGTTTTTTGTTAAAAAAACCTCTGGGGGAGTAAGAGTTGCTAGGTCATCTCAACATACATGCATGCAAATGGGGGGTGCTCGTGTGTGAAAAATGAAGCGATATGTTAAAAGTAAACATATGAGTGAGAAAGGGAGAATGTTACGGCATGGATGGAAAGTGATAATGCAACGGAATGAAGCGGGAAAAAGTAAGAGAGGATTAAGAAGACAAGCCCATTTGGAGTGCGAAGGATTCCTCCTGAAACCCCTCCTGAAACTCTCTGACTCCTCGTCCGCTCGACTCCTCAAGACAGACTCGCTTGCCAACCTCCTCTGAGCGTTCTCTCCAGAATTAAACTCCTCCTTAACCCCCTTCCTCGAGAGGATATGGGGGGTTTAAATAGGCGAAGGGAAAATAGGAGAGAATAGGGGTCTAAATCCCCGTAAATCATCTTGGAGCCTATGGGAAGTGGTCAAGGATCAGAGGTGGTGCGCGCGACAGTCGTCGGAGTGGGGAGTGATCGGAGTAGTGGGGGGTGAGGGCGACGAGTAGAGGAGATCATGGGAGAGACGAGGTCAAGGTGGTAGTTAGGGGAGTGGACGGCCAGCCAACATGCCTTCCAATCCCGTGGAAGGTCAGGTAGTTGGTTTTCCACGAAGTGGTGGAAGGCGGCCCGGTTGACCTTCGAAGGGGGTGGAAGGCAAGGGGTGGCCTTCGAAGGATGGTGGAAGGTGGGCTGACTGGCCTTAGAAGGATGGTGGAAGGCGAGGGGTGGCCTTCGAAGGATGGTGGAAGGTGGGCTGGCTGGCCTTCGAAGGATGGTGGAAGGCGGACTGGCTGGTCTTCCACGAGAAGGTGGCTAGAGTCGGGATTGGTTAATGGGCTTGGCTATTTGTGGGCTGAGATGGCTAAGATGAGGGATTAGGTGATGATGGGCTAATGATGGATAGGGTTCATGACCAAAAGGGTGGTCCAAAATCAATGTCTACAAGTATGTTTGATTATCCCATAGTATTTAGGTCTTTGGCATAGGCCAGGACTAATGTACTATAAATATATAGTAGTACACTCTCTTCCATATGAGGGGTGATAGCCAGTCACTGTAGAAAGTTTCTTAACCTAACTACTTCTTGACAAAGTGTCGAACATATCACGTATTCCGGTTCCATGATGGATAGAGTGATGTACGTCTGTTTCTTCCTGCACTAAGAAATAGCCATACCACCAAGTATGAACACATATCCTGACATAGACTTTCTTTCGTCTTTGTCGCTAGCTTAGTCAGCATTGCTATAATCTTTCAACCTTAAATTACCTCCTTCATAGCATAATGTCAGGTTTGTTGTTCCATGTAAATATTGGAATATCTTCTTGACCGTCTTCTAGGGAGCGGGACCAGGGCTGCTCTGATAACGGCTAACAAGACCTATCGCATAGCTAATGTCGGGTCGAGTACACAACATAGCATACATCAGTCCTCCTATAGCTACCACACATGGCACTTTACACATTTGGCTCTTCTCTTCTTCAGTATGTGGGCATTGGCTCACACTTAAAACACAACTTTTATGAATTGGAGTATCAATGAGTTTGGAGTGATCTAGTTGGTATCACTCTAAGATCTTATTAATGTAGGTTTTCTTAACAGACTCAAAAACCTTATAGAGTGATCTCTTACTATTTTCACTCTGAGCATATAGTTTGTTTCACCCATATCTTTAGTCTTAAAGACAAAAGATAACCACTACTTAGTGGCATTGATAGATTCCATGTCATTCCCAGCTAATAAGATGTCATCAACATATAATGATAGGACTGGGTATGCTTGGGAGCTTTACTTGAGTTGTGACATCCTAGGACATACACATTTGTGTTCTCAAAGTTCGAGGCAGTCATATCTTGCCGTCCATTTTTCAATTCATTCCATTGTGTTTCATTTCACCGCTATTTAATTTACTTCATTTTATTCTCTTGCAAAGCAGATGTTAAGGTGGGGTAGTTGTAAACACGTCAATTTTGACTTCATATTAAATAAATTTCATGTTATACTCATAATGCCCCAAAATGACCTTTCGTTTAATCATTCGGTTAATTTTGCCTATTTTCTTGAAATTCATTCAATTTATCTAATTCGCGTCGTTCACGGTCGATACTATTTAGATTTCTAGACGAAATCAATGTTGAATCCAATTTATTAATCGCCAATTTATTAAACTGAATGGTGTCGTCTATAGTCGACGTGATTTAATTTAATTTAATTCTTAATTGATTTCTTATTTATCTAAATAGTGTCGCTAGTGGTTGGCGTCATTCAAAGATTTTATGATTATCTTTGATTTTTTGGAGATTATCTTACTTTAGTTAGTCTATCTAAATGACGTTGGAATTGGCCGATGCCTTTTTGAGTGACGCCGTATGAGGCCGACGCAATTTGATTGTGTAGTATGTAAGCTCATTTCTATCCGAAATCATACATTTTCCTTAGATTGAAGGCTTCTATGTGGTCAATGCATATCTTGGATGATTTGTTCCGAATTTGAGAGCCGAAAATTTTAAAAATGCCATTCTATATATAGAGTACCTCTTTGGTCCTTCAAAGAAGTTGGTCGAAATGTCATTTGAGCGTTTCATGATAGTGAGAAGAGAGTCTGCTTCATTTGAATGTGAATAACATTCGGAGGCTCTCTCTTTTTCTTCCTTGACGTCCCTTTCATCTTAGGAAAGTCTTGGAAGTCCAAGGACTTTAGAGCGATCTAATTCTCCTTTTTCTTACTTTTGATTTTTTTTATGCTTTTTAGTTGCATTGCATGCATTCTTATGATCACTATGAATACACACGCCACTAGCATTTTATCTTGTCCTTCCTATCGCATTTAATGGTTTAAATAACACAAATCAAGTGAGTGTTCTAGTTTAGTTTTATGTCTTTGCCATTTATGAAATCGATGTACATTTCATTTAACTCTAATCATTGTTTTCGTTGGTTTTCTTATTTTCTTGTTCTCTTTGTAAGGATTGAAGTAGTGGAGAGCACAAAAAAGATAGTGATCATCGCTGTGGTTTTCAAAGATAGCGTAAAAATTAGAAGAAAGGATCGTCTTTTTCGATCGGCCAAAAAAGAAAAAGTTGAAGAACACTCTCGTGAGATCATGGGAATCATAAGAAAATTCAGATCAATAGTGAGCCGATCCGATTCCAGATTCCTAGTTTTCAAACACGGGTCCAAATCCATTGGACGGTTCCAGTTTCCTTCATAACGGACATCAGTTTAATTTGTTCCCTCACCTTTACATTACCCCCTCATTTGACGATTTTGTTCGGATTTTCTTATGTCCGACTCTAATGAGTACAGTAGCCGACAAATAAGGTAATTTGTTCCATTTCAATCACTAATCTAAACCAAGGTTAACGAATATTGTACATTATAAAAAATCTACTTTAATTAGTGAGCTACTCACATCGCCATAAACGATAGGATAGTTCGCAACGCTGACCAATAATTGAATGCAAGTGGAAGATGCAAGAGCAGCGAGAGTACCTAATTCTAATTCGTCCTAATCAGTGGAATTCCACCTTTTTGCATGTACCACCTCCCTTTCCTTTTGTCTTCAAAGATGCCCACCATCCTTCCCTTCCCAACACATGGCACCTGCACCCACGCTTTTTTCCCATTAAAGCAGCTCTCTTTCTTCCTTTTTGCCAAGCTTCCATGGCAATTTACTACAAAGGCATCACTTTCTCATCCTTTCTTTTGCTCGTGTCACAATTCACAAAGCAGCGAAATGAATAAAGAAGCTAAGGAGAGACAGAACAAACGTATCTCTGTTAGATTATTCACTCGAGACTCCACTACATCACTGTGATTAACATCACAAACAAGGTCAGACCAAATAGTGAGCTCGGCCAGTGGAGATTCCCTGCAAGAACAAGAGCAAGTTCTCCTTTCAGACTGTGAAGGAACGGAATGTAACAACAGATGGTGTGTTAATTACAGGATAACATCAAATGATCAATAGCAGCATCTATCCTGCGCCAATTACAGCAAAGTTTGATGGTTTGAAAGCAACAGGGATGACGACAAAGGCTGTAACATGATGAACCGACAAGGGCTTTACCTTGGGACGGCAGTAGAGTTTTACCCGATGATGGCATGTAATATTCCCTGGCCGCCTTCTCCTGGCCGGTGCAGTCCACGCTGGTGTTGACGCCGCTCCTGCACACGCACACGAAGTAGTTCCTCGGCGGCGCGTACCCGCAGACCCCGCCGCTCCTCTCGCAGGACAAGCACGCCTCTGCCTCTCCGTACTCCACGAACCCCGTCTGGCCAAACTTGAGCGCCACCCCGTACCGCCACCGGAGGGGGTCCGTGGGCACGTCCCCGTAGGACATGACCGAGGAGTAGGACGCGCAACGGAGGCCCTGTAGGTCGAGCTCTCCCTTGGGGCCGAGGCTCGCGGGCGAGTACACGCAGCAGGTGTTGGTGGGGGCGAAGATGGGGAGTCCTAGGGAGGGCAGGGCGGGGCAGGAGTGCAGGGACGCGCAGAGGTGCGCCTGGGTGGCGTCGCAGATGGGGCCCTTGCCCTTGTAGGTGAGGGAGGAGGTGGGGGCGGGGCAGCCGAGGAGGACGAAGAGGGAGGGGCCGAGCTGGAAGGGGCCGGACCAGTCGAGGCCGAAGTTGGGGGTGGAATGGAACATGGTGAAGCAGGTCGACATGGCGGCAGGGGAGATGGTGAGCGTGGAGGTGGAGTACGAGATGGAGGTGATGGGGTATGTACCCGTGTGGGTGGTCAGGACGAGACTGGTTTGGCCGTCGCCGTCGGTGGAGCAGGTGACGGAGGGGTAGAAGAGAGGGGAGCCGCAGCCGTAACCGGTGCCGAAGGGGTACCGCACAAGGAGGGAACCACAGGAGCTGTTGCAGGAGGAGAGTGAGGTAAGGGGGAGGAGTAGGAAGAAGAGGGAGAGGGAGAAGAGAGGGATGGGTGCTAGGAACGGTGGGTAATGCCCCATGAGGTGTTTCCGGGCGGAGCTTCCTCCTCTCCAACGCACTTGTGCTTCTGAGTAAAGACGGTGCCCTTGGTGAGGAGTTGGGTTCCTGTTAGTATTACGTATCGGCACTCGGCGTAGAGAAGATTGGGAAGAAGTTGAGGAAAATCTTTCATTAGCAATATTTGTTGTAGAGTTCGGTTCTCCTCAGTAGGAGTTTGGACCCAACTCCAGAATCAGATCCTATCACCTGTAATAAGTTGGCTTTTTACCTGCAAATCTCTTTTCTCACGAACTGCAACCGCTTGCCATCCCACCTAAGCAGGTTGCCGGTCACGCTCGCCCTCTTCCCGCTCTCTCCTCTGCTCCTCTTTAAACCTTGCGGTTTTATACGTCCATTCACCGTCTCTTCAGGCTCTCTCATCTCCTCCTCTCCAACCGAGCTGGGACGAATCGGACTCCCTTCTCTCTTTCTCCTCAACTCCGGCCACCTCCGACCTCTGTCATCTCCCCTTCCTCCCCATCTCCTTTGCCTCTCTCCCTTCCTCTGCTCGTGCGTGCTGGTTCCCGACGAGGAGAAGACGTGTGCCGCCCTTCTTGACGCACAAGCTCCCTGCCGCTCCTCTCTCTCTTCCTCTACTCGTGCGTGTTTGTTCCCGACGAAGAGACGTGCCGCCCCTCTCTATCTAGTTCCTAGACGGAGAAGCGTGTTCTCGACAGAGAAGACGTGTGCCGTCCCGTGCCGTCCCTTCCTCTGCTCGTTGATATGGTTTTCCCCTAACCTTCTCTATTTCCTTCCCCTATGTGATCCTTCACTGCAAGGCCTGGTTACCAGCCAGGTTCAGGTTGCCCCGTGTTGTCCCTTCCTCTGCTCGTAGGTATGCTTTTTCCTTATCATTCTCTATTTCCTTCCCCTCTGTGATCCCTCACTGTAAGGCCTGGTTACCATCCACGCCTACCAGCAGATAGATTACTCATTTTATATGCTTGAAAAATGATGTCAAGAGAAAATTAGGTTCCACTTAAGGGAAAATTAGGTTGCTTCTACTTTCTTGAGTTGAAATCTAGATATAAATCACAGTATCTATAGGTGAAATTCAATTATTCCCATGTTTTATGTTAGCACAACTATTGGTCTTATTCCAATCCTAAATAATATGAAATTGAAGATAAACACTTAGAATGACATTTTTAACATGATTTATTTTTATCTTCACTTAAATTATCTCCATATCAGCTGGCACGACCCAAGGACAGGCTTGGCATCATAATAAGAGAGGGATAAGGATGACTCGTCCTCATTTCTTATTTGGCATCGATTAGGTTTCACCTAAAACCAGAGATAACATGCAAGAAATAAGGGAGTAAGTTATTCTTCTTTATCCCCAATTTCAAGATTAAAGATTGAGATAAGTTGGTTAATCAAAATAATAGAAGGACTTATTTCTAACTCATTTTCTCATGATATTCCTTTTTACACTAAAAACATACTTTGATATTTGTGGGGGTCCAGTTTCGACCCATTTACTGTGTGGGCCGGCCCATTTACTGTCGAGGTATGTTGGATATTTCTGCCAGCAAACCCGTGTGACTATGTTTGCCCTTGCGAGTGAGAGACATCCTTGTTACACTATCGTGTACGGGACGAAGGTTTTCTCCTCGTTTTCTTCCTATTGTAAAGTGCATTAACTCCTTGAAATATATAATAAATGGGATATCAACATCGTGATTAAACAAATCACTCTTAGGCATTGTAGGCTTCAAAACAAATTAAGCTTTGGATTAATACTTGTTTAAAGTAATTGAAAAACATTGATTGGCTTCTGTTGGTCCTTTACTGAAGCACATTTTTGTATTGCCATGATGTTCTGTCAAGACAACATCCCATTTGAAAGCATGCCCCTTTTCCCGCTTTATGATAATTGCCTTGCTTTATGCTCAACTGAGCTTCATTTTTGTTCACTAGAAGATATTTTTATATGCCTTTGCGATGATGAGAAACTGGCAGCTATATTACTGCTTTGATATATGAAACTGGCAACCCCAGTGCGTAGAAGTTTACTTCCGCCCAGAAAGGAAATTATGTAAAGAAAGGAAATCCTATCAATACACGTTTGGACTGGAATCTAGTAGTACTGAGAGAGGGAGGGCCTAGATATTTACCAAATTTTAGGATCATATGAGAGGTTCTTTTTGCAATGTTTAACCCATCCCTCTCTCAGTATTGCTGGACTCCACTCCAAACGAATATTGGTAGGATCTCTTCTCTTATGTAAACGCTTACCCTATTTTGCATCACCGGAATAAATTATGTCTTTTGCCCTTCAATGGGTGTCATCAGTGTACTTGGTGGCATTAATTGCAGTTGCCGAGTCACTTTCTAGTGATACCTACCTGGCCCCCTGGTTCTTGGCAAGATGCATCTAGTCTTTAACAGATGCATTGGGTGCAATGAGGTTCATATCCTCCCACTGGTAGCTGGCAAAAATTGTAGCTTTGATGGACCCTGTCAAGCCTATATGCATCGCCTCATGCTCTCCTATGGAACAAGATCGCCGAGACTGAAGTATCTGGACCTTCCTGCACTTTTGGATACATCAAAAAGGATATATTTGTTCTGTCACATTATTTCAAAAGTAAATTATCTATTCACCTATCTTTTGATATGTCTAAAGACGTGGAGAGGTCCAGACTACTCGATCCATACTATCTCGTTCCCTCTTCCGTAGTTTTGCGCTACTGTTCCATCAAACTTAACGTTACCTTACTGACCCAATTAAAGATGTACATTTTGACTGAGTATAAGAGTGTCTAATCAGAGCAAGGTTGAGATAAGAAGTGAAAAAAAAGAAACAGGGAATGAGTGGAATTAAGCACAGGTGCATACTTTCTAGAACTGCTAGTATGACCATGATTTAATATCATTCTTTTAAAGTGAGACATGTACGTAGGTTACACCAAAATGGTCATCATATATACTATTTCTAACCATGAATTCATTCATTCTTTCCTTTACTTTGGTTATATATAAATTTTAGTCTATTTAGAAACTTATATTGGGCTAATTGTGTCATCTTTCAGCTAGAATTTCATTAATGTCTATTCAAGAAGGTCTTTAAATGATGTTTATAGCAAGAATACGAAGCTGATATTTAGATAGAGGATTTTCTGCCTCGAGAAGTTTTAAATTTATACTATGTCAATTTGAGTGACCAAAATTCTTTTTTTTTTTTAACTGTAGAGACTAGAGAGTGACCAAAATCCTGAACTTTATTGTTTCTTCCTGTGAGAATGTGAGTTCCTCTTAGTCTCTCAAGGGGCTTATAGGCTTTGTTGACCTCCTTTCCTTTGTCTTCCACTTGTTATTCTTGCATTTATGCCTATAACCAATCATACATATTATGAGATGTGCAATACGTCTAATCTTTACTCCTTTGTTCTATCTCAAAGAAAACAAAAATTAATATTTTGATTTTATTAAATGTCAAACTTTTGAGAATAGAGATGTGTCACTGTCACATCAATTTTACGAGAATCCTAAAAATATTATATACTGAAAAAAAAAAATATCTACTTATATTTTGACAAATTATCCAAATAATCCTAGTCTAAACAAGCATGATCTAAGGCTCTATGTCCCTGATGACAGAAACAATTTGCAATCTCCATTCTTGTACGTATATTTAAAAAATAAATGAATACATAAAGCCTGAATCTGTAGACTCCCTTTGTTATCCATTGTTAAGGTTACCATCTCATTTGAAGCTCAAGTGAGGCTCGACGTGGGATCAGGGCAGTCCAGCCCAAATTGACAGAGGCCCAGTGACGTGGCAACCTATTTGGGCCCAATTTCACATTGACAGTTGATGTTGGATTCTTGTGGTGACCAAATATGTGCGGCCCCCAAAACAAAGTTTTTTGTCCTTTTTTTTCAATAAAAAATATTATGTTCAAAGACTACTTGCGCTTCTTCAGATCGAAGGAAATTTTTTTTCCCTCTATTAACGTGATGAATAAGGTTTTAATACAAAAAAAAAGTAGACATAAAAAATAAAAAGTCATTTTCAAATTTTGTTTCAAAAACTCAATGACTCATTCTCTATGCACCCACGTGCATGTGTAGAGATGGAGCCTCCTTTTTCCCAGACTCCCAGCTTTACCCTGGCAGTAGAATGGAAGGCAACCTTAGAAAGTCCCAACCGTGAGAAGGCTGCCTGATCCAAAAATTGCATGAGCCTAATTAGAAATTTAGAATGTGTTTGTCCTTCACGTCAGAAATGACTTTTTATGTGATAATTTTGGCAGTTGAATTATTATAATTTAAATCTTTAGTAGAATGTAGATATTCATGTGTTGAACTGTGCATGACAACGTGGTGGGCTTTATAGGGCCCCAAATAACGTCCTTGGCGGTGCCAGTTGAACAACAAGCTGGGTCTTTTCTGGGCCTGGATTAAGCTTTTCCAGACATGGCCGAATCGCGCTTTTAAACTACCATTACTCTAGCATGTCATGTCTTTTTATTATATCTCTTTGTCACCTAAAAAAGACGAGTTACATGGACATTTTTTAAGTTCTTATTAGTCTCTCATGATAGGGACAACTCTAAGAAGAAGGTTATTAGTCTATCTGTCTAACTATCACTTATCTATCTGATTTTGTTTATGTACATGTAGATTTTCTTTTTGTCAGACTATATTACTCTTTTAGTATATGAAACTGGCAACCCTAGTGCGTAGAGGTTTACCTCCGCCTAGTACGAACGGGTAATATATAATTAGGTGGATATATACTTGTGGATGTGCATGTGAATTAGAATGTAATATCTTTAGATGTAGACGTGGATCTATATGTCATTTTTTTTGAGATGTGCAGTTGTGGATGTGCTACTTATCTAGGTATCTGTGTACGTATGTATATGTCTAACTATCACTTATCTATCCGATTTTGTTTATGTACATGTAAATTTTATTTTTGTCAGATTATATTACTCTTTTGGTATATGAAACTGGCAACCACAGTACGTAGAGGTTTACCTCCGCCTAGTACCAACGGGTAATATATAAGTAGATGGATATATACTTGTGGGTGTGCATGTGTGCATGTGAATTATAATGTTATCTCTTTAGATGTGGACATAGATCTATATGTCATTTTTTTTAACATGTGCAGATGTGGATGTGCTATTTATCTAGGTATGTGTGTAGGTATCTATCTGTCTAGATATCACTTATATGTCTTGAGTCATATGATGCTGATTGACAAGTTATATTGTCTACTGATGTTGTCCTGTAAGAAAAAAAAAACAAAAATCAAAGTGAGAATTGTTTTTTTTTAAAGAAAATAACAACATTATCTATTAAGAAATATTTGTAACGAAGAATAAAAAAATAGTACCTTTCAAATATTTTTGGCAACCCTCCTATAAATTATGCTATCTTTTCTTCCAAGTCCATTGATAACCTTCAAATATATACCAAAAAGATAAATAAATCAAATATTTATTATATACTTACCTACATATATACCAAAAAAATTAAGGGGTTGTTGCATAAAAGAAAATAATTTGAAATAATATAACCAATTTATAAAAATTTTAGTTACTTAAAATGATGTAAATGAAAATCATATATGGGTTTTGTTTGCCCCCTTGACAACCTAATTCCGTTGTCTAGGTTTACAACAAAGATCCATTATAAACTACAACGAGGATATTGAAACATTCCTCTTATTTTGTTTTACAAATAATCAAACAAGTATTCAAAATTTCAAAACAAATAAATTTCACACGAAAATAAATAACGTATAAGTGGCAGGTAAATTATTGATTTTTCACAAATAACCTCCTAAGCAATGTTGTATTTGTAGATAACTCCGTATATGAATTGTATTTGTATATAGTCCCCTTAATTATTTGCATATAACACTCTCAACTATGTTGGTTTATTTTGAATTTCACTTAAAATTAAATATCATTACTTATATAAAATATGTGAAAGTTATTAAATACATATATTAATAATATCTTTAATTAAAATATATAAATCTCACAAGCACATAAACATCTATTCATTAGCTTCTTCTATATTTTTAATATCAAAAAAAAAAATTATGTTAAGTAAAAAAAATTTAAGTCAAATGAAATTCAAAATAAATCACATACTTAAGGGGTTTTGCAAATATCGCTAAAGTCAAGGAGGTTATATGCAAATAAAAGTCATATAAGAGGTCAACCAAGAACTTTTAAATACTATTATGAGTACATGCATAGAACCATAACTGTGTGAAGTTTCTGTTTTCCGCTTTTGTCATAGGTATGAGTGATTGTATATTATTACACCACAAATCACTTGGATACGATCTAGAACACCAAAGTATACCAATAACTAGGCCCGATATCTATTTTTTGGGTCTCATATAAATACATCAAAGTGCATTAAGATACAACGTAGTGCACAAAAGTACTATGTTAACTAGGTTGATCATCTGTAATGTTTAACTACAATTAAGAACACTAAAATACTACTCTGAACATATGCATATAACCATAACTAAAGTTTCTGTTTTTCTAGATAGAGACATGAGCGACTGCACAATAATACACCGCAAATCATTTGGATACGACCTAGAACACCACACTACAACCATAATAAGGTATCTAAAAATATGGCACCTTTTAAGAAATTATTTATCCTTAAACACTATCATGATTCTCAAATAAATATAGGAAACAAGGGATCTACATCATCTAGTGGCCATAGCAATTGCCTGCAAGGAAAATCGGATGTTAAATTTGCGAGCCTCCTTTGTAATTCTCAAAGGCATCTCCTACTCTTCTCAAATTATTCTAATTCTTTTTTTATGTCCTGTTTAAGACAGTAATGGTACTGAAACATTGGGTAGAATTGATTAGATTAAGATCATTACATGTAGAGTAGGGAATACTTGACAGAATATACCTAAGGGGAGAAGAAGAAATGTACTATTAGTCAGTATGGACCAACTATTCTCCTTCTGAATAGTTCTCTTTTAGTCCAGTTAATCAACTTTTCAGTTTTTTTTTTTGTGGGCACTTAAGTAATACTTGTTGCGTGCCAGCCGCATGTAGCAGGAGGATGCGCCCATGCGACAATACTTCGCGTGATTGAAATCTGTAACGACCCGCCATCCTATGACCGGAGACCCGGTCACTAAATGGATGTCGGCCCATTAACTACGGGTTCACACCCGGATCTCACACAACACGTCTGGAGGAGTAAGTGCTAAACAAGATTAAATATGACAATCTCACGGACTACAAAGATAAGCAAGTGCGCAGGAAGGAAGATAACAATGTCCGTATACAGTCCAACAATAATTACATGTCCAACAATTAAATAAGTACAGGCATAAGGAAGTACAACAACATCAGGGCATACCCCGGAACTAGGACAGCTGCTGGTCCGCACACCAAGAAGACACCACGCTACCGCTCGCCTCGAGGTCCACACCTGAAATCGCAGGGAGTGAGCCACACCAGAAATGGGCTCAGTAGGGATCATCCGATCCCCTGCCTCCCACTCACACACCCACAAGTGTAACAACAGGAATGTATGGCAATTTAAGTAAAGCAGTAAACACAGCACCCAACTCTGATATGATACGCACGGTAAGCAGTGTAACAAGAACCATTCTGAGTAACCCGAAGAACCCAACACAGAGTCACGACTCACAGTCAAAGTCCACGAAGCGACTAAACCACACTGTCGACCGAAGTCGAACGTCGCCTCCCAACACTACCACCACAGCTCACGCCTGTCCGCCCCTACAGTGTTCCGGGGCACTGTAGGGTGAGGCAGTGAGTCAAACTAGGACTAGCTGGAACCAGTGTACAGCCACCGCCAGCTACGTGTGCACACAAGCAATCTAGACTACTGTCCTACCGTCCGGATTGCCTCCACGCTAGGCCTCAGCGCTTCAGGAGGGCCCTGTGGACCGGCGAACCCCCGTCAAGCCGAAGCTACAGGAACTACCCACAAACCCAACTCTCCCGGGCTGCGTCAGGCCAAGGGCTATAGGTACCACTTGTAACCTTGATCAAAGGTCACATCAGGCCCAATGGCTAAAGGGTAAACCAACTCCCACCAGTAACACCACCAGCTCCACAGCAGGAAACACGCCAGAAGCTGTCACGACAACCAAGGGAAACCCCGACCCGCTGAGACCAAACAACAACCCCTCGGATAGCACACAAGCTGCTCCGGCCCGACGGGCTCAAGGTGGTTCTGCTTGTCTCAGCCAAGGGTAAAACACAACGTGCACCACTCCACATACACCATGTCCCTTCTCCCATCGGCCCATGGTGACAGACGTAAACCACAGTTAACCCGATCCATATTCGCATAACACAACCACACACATCACATGATTCCATTCGCACAGTAAACCTAAGTCTCAGTATATAGCTAAAGCACACACACACACACAGGTGATGCAATTCCACTCACGCAGAAGTCCTCCGTCTCAGTATACAACCCAAAGCATGCATTTAAACCATCCCACCGTGAAACACGCATGAAATAACAGGATTGAAGCATTTATGTCTTGAATCGCGTCGACCGAGGTCGACGCCATTCAAGACCCTTAGACAGGTTTATTAAAAGCCAGATTATCGCTTAAAACGCGTCCACCAGTGAAGCCGCCGTTTTAAAATGCGTCAGGGTCTCCCGACGCCATTCAACAGAGAAATCCAGATTTGCAGAACCCTTAAACGGGGGCATTTCCTGCCTAAATGGCGTCATGATGGCCCGACGTCCTTCAGAAAGGCGTCGTCCATCCATGACGTTATTTAGCGCAGAACCCCTAACTCAGGAAACCTCGAACAGGGAGGATTCTGCCCTAAAACGCGTCGTACTGACCCGACGTCTTTCGGAAAGGCGTCGACCAGGCACGACGCCATTTAGCTCCAGAAACCAGGTTTCCTGGTTCGACCCGAGGGTCACACCCTTGAACCCCAAGCACCCCGAAAAGCCCCAAAACAAAAAAGGGGGAAGATGAGAACGTCAAGCACCACCATCATGCTATGAAACCACGTCCACAAACACCGCCATTCCCACAAGGAATCCCCCTAAACATGCTCGATCTAACCCCAAACACGCCACATCACGCCAAGAAGCAAACGAGCGCACATGCAAGGTTTCGTCCCCCTACCGGTTCTTGAACTCCGCCAAGCTCCGTGCCGCCGTCCCGCCGCACCGCACACCGCCGCCGGTACCCTCGAGGACGCCGCCACTCCGCCGGGACGTCGGCCGCCGTCCGGAGAGTGGAACACCGCGAAGGAAGTGGTGGAGGTAGAGGTGAGTGGTAGGGAGGCTATGGAGTGATGGAAGAGGAAGAAGAGGAAGGGAAGGGAGGAA
Source organism: Zantedeschia hybrid cultivar (assembly GCA_030544215.1). NCBI lineage: Eukaryota > Viridiplantae > Streptophyta > Magnoliopsida > Alismatales > Araceae > Zantedeschia > Zantedeschia hybrid cultivar. Next base: position 53,834,392 of record JARZZO010000002.1, on the reverse strand, counting down.
GGAGGGCGGTGGGAGCGGAGTGGGTGAAGAGAGAGAGTGAGAAGGCGAAAAATGAGGGAAAGAAGGGAAGGCTCGCGGGGTCAACCAGAATCCCGCTAAAACGCGTCGATCGAGGCAGACGCCTATCAGTCTGACAGGACGGCCGTACTGACAACGGTCTGAAACGCGTCGCCCACCATGGACGCCGTTCAGACGACAGGACAGGCCGTACTGACAGGGCTCTGGCGCCGCACCCTAACATCGCAGAGGTCACAGTCTGAATCGCGTCGACCAAGCACGACGCCGTTCAGATGATGTGACCGGGGCCGTACCCTCGCGGCCCGAAACCCGCCCACGTGGCGCACACGTGGCACAACAACCTAGAAACCTAAATGGCGTCCACACACCCCAACGCCTTTTGAAAGGCGTCGAGCAGTGCTGACGCCATTCAGCCAGAAATCTCAAGACCCCCCACAGGGTCCAAACCAAGGGTTCCGGTCCGAACCCGACCCGAATACAGAGCCCGAAATCTCAGTCCTTACAATCTCCCCCCCTTAAAAGAATTTCGTCCACGAAATTGCAACCGCTCAACGCTCAACTCGGCTAACCATCACACGCCGACACACACCGAATCACAACAATCAATCTCACCAATCACACACACAAGGCTCCACATAATTAGCCAATCACATCACATCAAGCTAACCAAGATTCTCAATTCTGAAAAAAGCTGATAGATCAAAATATCCACACACTAGCAAGGCCCAAATCACGAAACCGATTTCTCTACCAAACTCAAATACATACAAGTGTCACACCAGTTCACAACTATCTCAGAAGAAGATAAGACAAAAGTGCTCTCCTAGCACAACCTCTCGGACCTCCACAAGGAGACGCGACTCCAATCACACCTCGAACACTCACGAACCGCTCGGCCCCTAACCTGCCTGGTTCTTCTGGGGACAGTTTCTCAGAAAATGCCCCTTCTTACCACAGCCAAAACAGCCACTAGTGACCAATGGACACGTCCGACTGCCATGATAACCACCACAAAGGGAACAATGACCTACCGCATCCTGCCTTGCTCCCTGCTGCCTGCTAGCCACAGACTGCATCGGATGAATCGGACCTTTGCTGCCCTCACCACAAGGCATCTCTTGGGACCTGAACTCGAAGGAAATCAGACCGCCTGACGAAAAGATCGTTGATCTGCTCCTGCCTTGCTGCTTCCCTCGTGCCGAACGCTCCAATTCTCTCGCCATCTGCTGGAATTGAGTCTCCACCGCTGCCGCGCATCGTGTTGCCGACGCCAGATCCCTACAATGCTGAGGTGCCACCATTGACCTCAGATCATACCGAAGTCCGTCCATGAATCTCTCTGTGCTAATTTCCTCGTGCTCAGTTATATGTGGTGCGAATCTTCCAAGAGCCACAAACTTCGCTTGGTATTCTAAAACCGACATATCATCCTGTACCAATTCCAAAAACTCCATTGCCTTCGTTTTCCGAACGTGCCTCGAAAAATACCGTCCACCAAATTCTTTCACAAATATCTCCCAAGGGATCTCTCTCAAGGACCTATCTGCAAACATCATTTCTCTGGTAGCGACCCACCACTCATATGCATTGTCCTTTAATAAGTAAGTTGCCAACAAAGTCTTGTCATTCTCAGCACACTCAAGAACATCAAATGCCTTCTCCAATTCCTTAATCCAAAGGGCTGCCTCGTCCGAGACTGGCCGTCCGGTGAACGAAGGGATCTTCAACTCCAAGAACCGCTCCAAAATCGTAGACTGACCGTCTCGGGGATTGGATCCCTCACTCCCATCTCCTTGCCGGTGCCTAGACGTAGCCCCAATCATAGCTTTCCTGAAATGATCCACATCATGCCCCTCTGCTCCTGAATCACCATCATCTGCTCTCGAATCACGAGCCAGCGGAACTCTCCTCTTCGGCGCCATCACTACCCCACAAACACGAAAATCGAACCAAAACACGTCAAAACCTATCAATCTACACCAGCAGCCATCGCCTGTACAGACCCGCACTTATTGTTGGACTATAATATCTAACCAAGTTTATCACATACTCGACCAGATTGAGCTCTGATACCAACTGTATCGACCCGCCATCCTATGACCGGAGACCCGGTCACTAAATGGATGTCGGCCCATTAACTACGGGTTCACACCCGGATCTCACACAACACGTCTGGAGGAGTAAGTGCTAAACAAGATTAAATATGACAATCTCACGGACTACAAAGATAAGCAAGTGCGCAGGAAGGAAAATAACAATGTCCGTATACAGTCCAACAATAATTACATGTCCAACAATTAAATAAGTACAGGCAGAAGGAAGTACAACAACATCGGGGCATACCCCGGAACTAGGACAGCTGCTGGTCCGCACACCAAGAAGACACCACGCTACCGCTCGCCTCGAGGTCCACACCTGAAATCGCAGGGAGTGAGCCACACCAGAAATGGGCTCAGTAGGGATCATCCGATCCCCTGCCTCCCACTCACACACCCACAAGTGTAACAACAGGAATGTATGGCAATTTAAGTAAAGCAGTAAACACAGCACCCAACTCTGATATGATACGCACGGTAAGCAGTGTAACAAGAACCATTCTGAGTAACCCGAAGAACCCAACACAGAGTCACGACTCACAGTCAAAGTCCACGAAGCGACTAAACCACACTGTCGACCGAAGTCGAACGTCGCCTCCCAACATTACCACCACAGCTCACGCATGTCCGCCCCTACAGTGTTCCGGGGCACTGTAGGGTGAGGCAGTGAGTCAAACTAGGACTAGCTGGAACCAGTGTACAGCCACCGCCAGCTACGTGTGCACACAAGCAGTCTAGACTACTGTCCTACCGTCCGGATTGCCTCCACGCTAGGCCTCAGCGCTTCAGGAGGGCCCTGGGGACCGGCAAACCCCCGTCAAGCCGAAGCTACAGGAACTACCCACAAACCCAACTCTCCCGGGCTGCGTCAGGCCAAGGGCTATAGGTACCACTCGTAACCTTGATCAAAGGTCACATCAGGACCAATGGCTAAAGGGTAAACCAACTCCCACCAGTAACACCACCAGCTCCACAGCAGGAAACACGCCAGAAGCTGTCACGACAACCAAGGGAAACCCCGACCCGCTGAGACCAAACAACAACCCCTCGGATAGCACACCAGCTGCTCCGGCCCGACGGGCTCAAGGTGGTTCTGCTTGTCTCAGCCAAGGGTAAAACACAACGTGCACCACTCCACAGACACCATGGCCCTTCTCCCATCGGCCCATGGTGACAGACGTAAACCACAGTTAACCCGATCCACATTCGCATAACACAACCACACACATAACATGATTCCATTCGCACAGTAAACCTAAGTCTCAGTATATAGCTAAAGCACACACACACACACAGGTGATGCAATTCCACTCACGCAGAAGTCCTCCGTCTCAGTATACAACCCAAAGCATGCATTTAAACCATCCCACCGTGAAACACGCATGAAATAACAGGATTGAAGCATTTCGGTCTTGAATCGCGTCGACCGAGGTCGACGCCATTCAAGACCCTTAGACAGGTTTATTAAAAGCCAGATTATCGCTTAAAACGCGTCCACCAGTGAAGCCGCCGTTTTAAAACGCGTCAGGGTCTCCCGACGCCATTCAATAGAGAAATCCAGATTTGCAGAACCCTTAAACGGGGGCATTTCCTGCCTAAATGGCGTCATGATGGCCCGACGTCCTTCAGAAAGGCGTCGTCCATCCATGACGTTATTTAGCGCAGAACCCCTAACTCAGGAAACCTCGAACAGGGAGGTTTCTGCCCTAAAACGCGTCGTACTGACCCGACGTCTTTCGGAAAGGCGTCGACCAGGCACGACGCCATTTAGCGCCAGAAACCAGGTTTCCTGGTTCGACCCGAGGGTCACACCCTTGAACCCCAAGCACCCCGAAAAGCCCCAAAACCAAAAAGGGGGAAGATGAGAACGTCAAGCACCACCATCATGCTATGAAACCACGTCCACAAACACCGCCATTCCCACAAGGAATCCCCCTAAACATGCTCGATCTAACCCAAACACGCCACATCACACCAAGAAGCAAACGAGCGCACATGCAAGGTTTCGTCCCCCTACCGGTTCTTGAACTCCGCCAAGCTCCGTGCCGCCGTCCCGCCGCACCGCACACCGCCGCCGGTACCCTCGAGGACACCGCCACTCCGCCGGGACGTCGGCCGCCGTCCGGAGAGTGGAACAACGCGAAGGAAGTGGTGGAGGTAGAGGTGAGTGGTAGGGAGGCTATGGAGTGATGGAAGAGGAAGAAGAGGAAGGGAAGGGAGGAAGGAGGGCGGTGGGAGCGGAGTGGGTGAAGAGAGAGAGTGAGAAGGCGAAAAATGAGGGAAAGAAGGGAAGGCTCGCGGGGTCAACCAGAATCCCGCTAAAACGCGTCGATCGAGGCAGACGCCTATCAGTCTGACAGGACGGCCGTACTGACAGCGGTCTGAAACGCGTCGCCCACCGTGGACGCCGTTCAGACGACAGGACAGGCCGTACTGACAACGCTCTGGCGCCGCACCCTGACATCGCAGAGGTCACAGTCTGAATCGCGTCGACCAAGCACGACGCCGTTCAGATGATGTGACCGGGGCCGTACCCTCGCGGCCCGAAACCCGCCCACGTGGCGCACACGTGGCACAACAACCTAGAAACCTAAATGGCGTCCACACACCCCGACGCCTTTTGAAAGGCGTCGAGCAGTGCTGACGCCATTCAGCCAGAAATCTCAAGACCCCCCACAGGGTCCAAACCAAGGGTTCCGGTCCGAACCCGACCCGAATACAGAGCCCGAAATCTCAGTCCTTACAATCAGTGAGAAAGGGGATGAGAGAGGTAACATCAAGACATATATGTTATTGTTCTCTTAGCTAGCAAAACAGTTGGCATGCTTAGAATGTGCAGAACACTCTTTTGGCATGCGGACACTAGTAGTCTGAAGTTAATCGTTATGTACATCACCACATTAGATCATAGTAAATTTCACCATGAAAGATCCACAAAAAATGAAAAAAAAAAAATACAGATTGTGCTCTGTTTAGCTGAAAGTTGGCCTAGAGAAGAGGAACACGTAGGCACGAGCAAAGGAACACGCTTCTCCAGCCAGGAACTAGAGAGGGGCGGCACGTCTCTTCGTCGGGAAACAGCACGCACAAGCAGCGGAAGGGAGAGAGGGGCGACAGAGGGCTTGTGCGTCGAGAAAGGTGGCACACGTCTTCTCCTCGTCGGGAGCTAGCACGCACGAGCAAAGTAAGGGGGAGAGGCCAAGGAGCTGGGGAGGAAGGGGCGGTGGGGAGGAAGGGGAGATGAGAGAGGTCGGCAGTAGCCTGAGTTGAGGAGAAGGAGAAGGGTGTCTGGTTCGTCCCAGCTCGGTTGGAGAGGAGGAGATGAGAGAGGTGGATGAGACGGTGAATAGACGTATGTGCATGCGGTTTGAAGAGAAGCAGAGGAGAGAGCGGGAAGAGGGCGGGCGTGACCGGCAACCAGGTTAAGTGGATGGCAACCGGTTGCAGTTCGTGAGAAAAGCCAACTTATTACAGGTTGCAGGATCCGATTGGATACTATTGGAGTTGGGTCCAAACTCCTACTGAGGAGATCCGAACTCTTTGTTGTAATGCCTCTCTATTGCAATCTAGGTAGATTATAATACAGGGTAGCAGCCGTGTGATTCAATTGGATCGCACTATTACACTGCTCGACTGAGTGGAGAAGTTAATTTTTAATTTTTTTGTTCAGATTTTTTTATTTTTTTTTAATGTCCGATAAGAAATCGGACCATATAGTCGGATCACTCGATTCTATTCCTGTCTGGCTATATAATTTGTTTTAAAAAAATATTCTTTTCACGTAAATCGAAGTCTATATAAAAAGTTTTTTTCAAAAAAAATATATAGTCGAATTGTAACGGACCTGAACAGTCCAACTGTATCATCTTATTTTTTATCGAACACCTTAAAAGAGTTTTAAAAATCCTAACAGAAAACAAAAACAAAAGAGAATAAAAAATCGACTCCCCCACCCACCCAATAGGATTGCACAACAACCGTTTGATTTAATTGGATCGGACTGTTGCCCGTAAATATTACTCATCTTTCATTGGAAATGAGAAAAACTTCACTTGTCCCATCCGACAATCTATGATTTAATCATGATTTATTAAAATCTGATCAGGGTTGGGAATTTTCTTTCCATATTCTATTTTTTATTCTTGGTGAATAATAAAGCAGTGTATAAAATAGTATTTTCTTGTGCTTAAAGTATATATTACAAATTACTTTATAATTTTTTTATTAAAAATGTTAATTACGGGATTTATAATGTATTCTGTCATCTAACAACTTTTGATTTGATTTCAAATCAGTTCAAAAATGCTGAAAATTAAATTAAGGCAAAATCTAGGCATTACGAGGATTTTGCTTTTGTGGTCAACTAATTAATGGAATGGGCGTGCGGCGTTGGGCATGTGAGGCGGCATATGCACTTAATATAAAAAGGTAGAAGGACATGACGCATGACGTCGTTTTGCTATAATCTAATAAATGAAAAACAAAATTTAATTTGACAAGACCAAATAGGAATAAAGATATATGAGCAAATTCACCTTTTTTAGAGCTATGTCAAAGGATACATGAAAATTTAATTTGTTGTATATTCATAAATAATATTCAACTTTGAGAAAACTTATCTTATTTTTGTATTTAGAGTCATTTGACAAAAAATTTTTTTGGCCATCTTCCCCACTCTTCTAGGTCTACCTTTTTCACCACCGAAAAGGTTCAAAGTGCTCAATAGATTATCACACACATTTTTCTCAATGTGCATTATGTTTAAATTATGACAAACGAGAAGACTCAACTAGTATGGTAACTATCTAAAGAAAATGCTTCTTTTTTTTTCCATCATTGCAAATATTTAATATCTTTCTTGAACTTCTTTCTGAAATTCAGATAATGAGGACTCTACTGTTGGTTCCACAGTTCTAAGCCTATCAAAATTGTTAGAGGTCTGTCAACTTCAACTATACTATTAAATCTATATTTGTAGTTATTTTTCTCCATCTGTGATGTAATTGCAAAAAACATCGGTGTCACAAATAACAAAATTTGCGATAATTATTTAGCCATCTTGAACGGATTTTATAATCACACGATAGACATGTAAATTTTTCGTTGGTGCTCCATACAGATAAATTGACATATGCAGGAAAGTCATTTATTGTCTAAAGGACGGCAACATACATCTTGAAATTCTATTTTTATGAAGGATTATTTATTTCAATGTCATTGTCCCATAAGTCTTTTAACTCTTCCACTAGTGTTCGTAAGTACACATCAATGTCATTTCTCGGATCTTTAGGACTAGGAATGAGTAATGACATCATCATAAATGTCTACTTTATGACATCTATGGCAACAATTGTAAACAACCATCATTATAGGCCATATACTACAGTTACTGCTCATATTTTCAAATGGATTGTAGCTTATCAATCGTTAAACTGTGTCTCATGTTGCGAGCCCTTATAGTGAAACCTAGATACTGATTATCAAAAATTTTTCATACCTCAGAATCAGCAGGATTGTAGCTCATCAATCGTTAAACTGTGTCTCATGCTGCGAGTCCTTATAGTGAAACCTAGATACTGATTATCAAAAAATTTCCATACCTCAAAATCTGCAGGATGTCGCATCTCTCGATTTTGTTCAGTCTGACCATCAGTATGCTATGTCATCTATCTGGCTATCTTATATGACATAAACAACCTTTGCAATTTATCTTTCAATGAAAAATAGTGCAAAACTTTATTGGGTACTCGTTTCAATTCTTCAAATACCTGCTGTCACTCCAACATTCAGTTGATGTATCCTTAGATGTCAAATGAGTTGTCTTTCACCTGAAGTAGCTAGAAGAAGGAGAGGCATCACTCAGCGGCCCTTAATAGGAAGCAGCTGAGCACAACGAGGTGTCCAATCAACCTCTAGATGTCATTAACTTGTGTTGGCGGCTTCATGGACAATGTGGCTTCAATCTTGTTTGGATTGGCTTCGATCCCTCGATGTGTTACTAGGGAGCCCAAGAACTTTTTGGCCGTAACCCCAAAGGCGCATTATGCTGGGTTGAACTTCATGCTATGCCGCCTTAGAGTGTTGAACGTCTCCTTGAGGTATTTGAAATGATCCTTGGTGTGCTTAGATTTGACTAGAACGTCGTTAACGTACACCTCCACATTATGACTGATCTGTCGATCACGCATGTTATTAACGAGCTTTGATATGTCGCCTCAGCGTTCTTTAGTCTAAACAGCATAAGAGTGTAGCAATACAGCCCTATGTCGATGATGAAGGCAGTGTTGCCCTTCCTGGTTGGGTTCATCTATATCCGGTGGTAGCCTGAGAAAGCATTGAAAAAGTTGAGTTGCTCGTGTCTTACCATTGCATCGATCAGTTGGTTGACATTGGGTAGAGGAAATAATCTTTAAGAGTAGCTTTGTTTAAGTCGGTGAAGTCGACACACATGTGCCACTTCCTAGAGGCCTTCTTTACTAGAACAACATTAGGTACCTATACGGGATATTGAGCATCCCAAATAGCTCCTGCATTTAACAAGGAAGTTATTTGCTCCCTGATGGCATCCTATCATTCTATGGCAAAGCGATTATTTCGTTGCTAGATCGGGGAGAACTTTGAATCAAGGTTGAGGGACTGTGTTACTGTATATTCTGGTACTCCCAGGAGCAGGGTATCTGCCTAGGTGCAATATGTCGAGGTGGGTGAAGAGGAATTTTCGGTACTCCACCCATCTTTGCTTGGACAAGAGAGCTCCTATCTTCAGCTCAAGGTCGGAAGTGGGGCCAACCTTGACGGTGAATGTAGGTGCTGAAAAATTGCTCGTGTGATTAATGTGAAAAACTATGTTGTTTAGAGTAAATTAACCTATTAAAAAAAAATGCAACTAAGGTGCAGTGATCGCCAGAAACTTTTAACTAAAAAAAGCTTCAAAAGAGTTTGATCGCCTACCTGTTTGAACGCGGAAGAATGAGTCCTTGGTTCCCCTCCTTCAGCCGGCTGAAGAAAGAGAGCCTCTTCTTGTTCTTTTGTTCTTGCTGTTGAATGTTGAGGATCGTCCAGAAGTTCTCCTGGCTTTGTGCTTGATTTCCCTCTTTTTGATTTCTTGTTGTTGTTGTTGAATGCAGCAGAGACAGAAAAACAGAAAAATAAAGAGATACTGATGAGAATTTAAATGGAAGAAATATCAAAGTTAACCATGATTATAAACATGTTTAAACAGCAACTCACTTGTTTAAATGACTTTGAAACCCCTTTAGAACAGATGGGTTTTGGAGAATTAATGATGTGGTGTTTGTTGCATGAAGTGAGTATGAGATATGAAACTAATGAATGATGTAAAAAATGAAATTCAGATATGAAAAACTTATGCGCAGTCCAGTTGGTTGAAGCTTTGAAGAGATGAAGATCTTGAAGAGGGATGCCGACTTCTGGAAATGGCAGCGCTCCGGCGTTCCGACGTGGTTGCTCCGATCTTCAAATTGCTATAACGCTGTGGCTCAATAATTCTCTCTCTTTTTTTTTTTTTTTTAACTCCTTGAGATGCAAGGTATTTATAGGCATTTTCTGCGTTCGCGATTAACATAGAAAAATCTCGGATTTATCTACCTTAATCGACAGATAATTACTGATTAATTCATCTTTATCTGTAATTATCTAAAACGCGTCCACCTTGGCTGACGCCTTTCAGATTAATTAAGATAAGGATAAATATCCGGGAAAACTTATCTTTATCTTTATTGGCTAAAACGCGTCCACGTGTGTAGACGTCTTTTAGCTTAATTAAGATAAGGATAAACATCCGGAAGAGAAGTTAAAACAGCTTAGGAAACCTAAAACGCGTCGACCCTCACAGACGCCTTTTAGCTAATAAATCAATTAATTAAAATTCAAATTTAAACGCTAAAATAGGAATAAACTCTAAATAGCGTCCACATGGGTCGACGCCTTTTAGGATTCTTCATATTTTAACTGAAATTTGAGCTAAAATCAATTCAATTGATTAACTTAAACATGTCTGTTCGACCCGACACTCAAAATATCAATAAAAATTAATTAATGATTAAATATCAGACCATTCTGAGGCATTATTATATGATATGAAATTTACTCAAAATGACGTCAAAATTAGCGTGTCTACAGCTGCCTCACCTTGGCATTGTCTTTGCAAGGGAGTGAAATGAAATGGAATGTACTGAAAAGGTGATGCCAAGGTGTGATGAGACACGCTCTTAACATCACATGATTGGAATTTTTCTCAAAATCATCAATGAAGATAGTTCAATGAAATCAATGGAATTAATCCTGTCTGGATGAAGTAGACAAGGAAATAAAATAAGTTCGATCAACCTCTTCGGAGTGGGAAGTACCCCAGGTCATAGACACTGTAGGTTTCATCATGGAGAGCGTTTGCCAGCCAATGTGGACGTGCTGCAGCCATGATGGATCTTTAAAAGAAAACAAGAATATTGGATAAAGAATCCAATCAAGGATAGAATTCCAATGATATCTTCAAGCGAACCTCAAAGATAATCAAGATACTCAATTCAGAATGGAATATTTCATATCATGTTTGAGATTATTTGATTAATGGTCTGAAACTTAATCAATAATTAATTTTTATCACAATGATTTCAAAGTCCTATATGATGCATGCTGGGCTAAAAGAAAAATATAAAGTCAAATAAAATATAAATTAATCAAGGATAATATTGTTAAATTGTCATTAATGAGTCAAGATACCAATTCTTGTAATTCAGTGCTAAGCCGAAGCTCGTTTATCCACGCACCGTTTCACAAAAGTGGAACCATCGTCCTCACTAATTAACAATCAAACGGCCTATCCGTGCGATTAAGAATCCTCTGTAATTATCACTGTTTTTGTTGTAGGGAACTCAAATTCCAGTTTCATCAAAACCTCAAGGTCCTTGATATACTCTAATAAATATTTATCATATAGTAATGCGAATGCACAATAACTACATGAAAGAGTACAAGGGTAGAAATAACCGTCTTTTTAGCCACGGTCAAGACTTCTTGACTCCCACAGTGGGATCTTCTTGACATTTTCCAGCTTTACTCAGGCTTTGTTTGAATTTCAGAAACAGGTTTTTTTGCTGTTCTCTACTCGAATTCCAACTGTACCAATACCTTGTGTCCTGTATACAACTTGAACAAACATGTTAAGTATCTGTTTAGGCTTAGCCCCTTGCCTGACCAAATAAATGGTCAATCAATCTTTTCTTCAATAAATGGTCAAGGGGCATGGCCTTTATTAACAAAGGTAATGAGAATAATCAAACTTAAGCAAAGATGCAACATACAGGCAAACAGATGCTCGCTGAAAATAAAAGGAATGAGACATACTAAATGCAACAAGCAGATGCTAATTGAAATGTTTTTGTTATTTTGAAATATTCATTTTTGTTTGTGGTTTTGAAATATATGCTTTTTTTTTTTGAATTTTGACATATGTATTTTTTTTGAATTTTTTTGAAACATATATAATTTTTTTTGACTTTGACATATATTTTTTTTTTTGAATTTTTGACATATGTATTTTTTTTGAATTTTTGACTTATGTATTTTTTTTTGAATTTTGACATATGTATGTATTTTTTTTGAATTTTGACATATGTATTTTTTTTGGATTCTTGACTTATGTAATATTTTTGATTTTTGACTAAAAGATCAGCATGGTACTTGGATCAAAAGATCATATTCATTTATTAACTTAATTTCCAAATTATTCTTTAACAACTTATCTTAAACCCATCGTGTTTGAATTTGTGTTTCCATTCGTGATCCCATTTGACGATTTGACCCTTAGTCAATCTAAGCCATTCCCTAAGTTTGGAGTACATTTCTTTAGAAAGAAAAGATGAATAAGTTTAGAAAGCCCACGAGAAGGTTCCGGAGACTTAAAAAGATGTCCCTTTTCTACCCTAATATCCGTTGGGGTTCGGTCATTTCTTTCCGGGGTATTTATCGACCTTGCGTTCCCTTTTGTTTCATTTCATGGCCTTGATGTAACGTTTGTAGTGTAATGACCTTTTTGATTTGACATTTGGCTTTTTGCCTTGCTTTTTCTTTTCGCTATTCTTCTTTTCTATTCTTCGGGACGGATCTCCCCCTTTTTTTTATGACGGCCTCCTACTAAGATGGCGGGTATTCTTGGTAGTCTATTCTAAGTCTCGTTCCGACATCATGGGCCGAGTTTAAAACAGAATTTTGCTTTAAAAAGAATGATTTGTACTTCACACTTTCGGTCAAGCTTTCAATATTCTTTAGGACTTGTCATCTCTTGTTACTCACGAATCAAACGTGTCAGTGTGTGCAGTAATGGGCTTAAAATTAAGTTATTCAGACTGATAAGGAAATTTGAGTTTATAAATTTTCTGATTCCACTGGTCTTTGTACCATACTGATCGACTCTTTAACCTAAGGGTAGTATTTCTTAAGATGTAAACCATTCCAGGGATGTTTTAGCTCTTCTCCTTCTGCGTTAACAAGACGATAAGCATTACCAGGAAAAGCGTGCGATACAACATAAGGTCCTTCCCAGTTGGGTTGAAGCTTAGAACGCGGACCACTAGGTTTTATAAAAATTCTTTTGACAACCATTTCACCGACTTTGAACTTACGTTCAATGACTTTCTTTTGATAAAAACGTGCTAGTCTGTTTTGATAAACTTTTGCATGATTAGCAGCTGACCATCTTTTCTCGTCTAAAAGTTCCAATTGAGCAAGGAGTGCTGAACGATGTTCATCAATAGAAAATTCCTTATTCAATTGTACTCTTAATGACGGTATAAGGATCTCATATGGAACTACCGCCTCCATTCCAAATGTTAAGGAATAAGGAGTCTGCCCAGTAGGCGTGCGGATTGAAGTTCGGTAGGTCCATAGAGCCTCAACCAATTTTTCTGGCCAATCTACGAATTTATTAGATTTGCACGTCTTTTTGATGATTTTTATCAAAGTCTTATTTGTTGCCTCTGCTTGGCCATTGCCTTGCGGATAATAAGGAGATGAATGATGCAATGCAATTCTATACCTGTTACAAAGATCCTTCAATTCCTGTGACACGAACTGCGGTCCGTTGTCGGTGACGATGGTGCTTGGAATTCCAAATCGGGTGATGATGTTCTTCATGATGAACTTGCAGACGGTTGATGCTTTGATCTCCACGTATGCTTCAGCTTCTGCCCACTTGGTGAAGTATTCCGTTGCCGTGAGAATGAAAGATTTTTGCTTGATGCCGGAATCTGGATTACCAAGAGGTCCAATAATGTCGAAAGCCCACATGGAGAAAGGCCATGGGGAAGAAACAGGATGGAGTGAAGATGCAGGAGAATGAATTTTGTCGGCGTGAAGTTGACACTTAGCACACCTACGAACAAATCCTACACAATCTTCTTCCATGGTTGGCAAATAAAATCCTTGTCTAAGGATCTTCTTTGCTAGCATCTGTCCATTGACATGACCACCACAAACTCCACTATGAGCTCCTTCCATAACCTTCCAAAGCTCATCTTCATCTAGACATCTCAGAAGAACTCCATCAAAACCTCTCTTATATAGTGCTCCCCCAACTAGGGTGTATCTTTGAGAAACTCTCCTGATAGCTCTCTTCTCCTCAGTTGTAACTTCTTCAGGATATGATTGATCTTCACAATATTTTGCAATTTCATAATACCATGGCTTCTGTTCATCATCCATCTCTTCTAACAGCTCTATCAGCATGATTTCTCTTCTCTCAATGATATCTCCGTCTCTGACTTTCTTCAGCAATTTTTCCTTAGTTCTAAGAAATGAAGGATCTTTCACGGCAGGTGAAAGACGCCTATGAACTATGATTGATTCAGATTGTTTGCTGATTGGAAAATTAAGAGAAGATGCAAGTGAAGCTAGAGCGTCAGCTAAGATGTTTTGATTCCTAGGGACATGGACAAAGATCAATTTCGTGAAAAGCTTTGAGTAAGCAGAAGTAAGCTCTTGATAAGGCTTGAGCTTGGAATCGAGAGTTCGATACTTGGTCAGCACTTGGCGAAGAATCAATTGGCTATCACCTACAATCCTGAGTTTGGTGGCACCATGGAAATGAGCAGCCTCGAGGCCAGCAAGAAGTGCCTCGTATTCAGCTATATTGTTTGTGACTGGAAAGTCAAGCTGAAAGGCTTGTGGAATGGTGATACCTTCAGGTGATAACAGAACGATACCAATCCCTTTTCCATGAGAATTCAGAGCTCCGTCAAAATGCAGAGTCCACATATCATCTCTGATTTGATTTACGGACATCAGTTCCTCATCCGGAAACTCTGATCGCACTGGATCAAATCGAGGAAGGGGATGATGAGCAAGATATTCTGCTATGGCATAGCCCTTGATCGCTTTCTGCTGGATGTAAGTGATATCGAATTGAGATAGAAAGCTTTGCCATCGCGCTAACCTATCAGTAAGAACAGATTTCTCCAGAAAGAATTTGATCGGATTCATCCTAGCGATGAGATGGACTTCATGGGCCAGAAAATAATGCTTTAATTTCTGAACAACCCAAACCAATGCTGCACATGTTTTCTCCATCGCCGTATATCTCTGTTCAGTGGGGTTGAGAAGTTTGGAGAGATAATAGGCTGCCCTCTCTTTTCCTTCTTCATCTTCTTGTGCTAAGACAGCCCCCACTGCATCATCCAGGAGTGAAATATAAAGTATCAATGATTTGCCTGGAGATGGTGGTCTCAAAACAGGAGGACTTGCTAAATAGTTCTTCAATCCATCAAACGCCTCCTGACACTTATCGTCCCAATCGAATTTGACTCCCGGCTTGGTAAGCTCGTAAAACGGCTTACACCTTTGTGAGTGCTGGGAGACAAAGCGGCGAATAAATTGCAACCTTCCGATTAATCCTCTCAACTCTTTCAAGTTTTTAGGAGGTGGCATTTCTCTAATAGCCTTCGCCTTGTTAGGATCGATCTCAATTCCCCGTTTACTGACGATAAATCCAAGCAATTTTCCTGAAGATACCCCGAATACACATTTCTTGGGGTTCATCTTTAACTGATATTCTCTCGATCTTTCTAACACCCTTGCCAAAACTTTAGCGTGCTCAGCCTTTGTTTTCGATTTAACCAATAAGTCATCCACGTACACTTCCAGATCTATGTGCATCATGTCATGAAATATTGCCATCATAGCCCTTTGATAAGTAGCTCCAGCATTCTTTAACCCAAATGGCATGACAACATAACAGTATGTTCCCCAAGGTGTAGTGAATGACGTTTTCTCTTGATCCTCTTCTGCTAGCTTAATCTGATTATATCTAGAAAATCCGTCCATAAATGATAACGTCTCATAGCCAGCGGTGTTATCGATGAGTACATCAATATGAGGCAATGGAAAATCGTCTTTAGGACACGCCCGGTTCAGATCACGGAAGTCAATGCAAATCCTGACCTTCCCGTCCTTCTTCATAACCGGGACTATGTTGGCCACCCATTGTGGATAGAGGACAACTCTAATAAATTTGGCTTTATGCAACTTATCGACCTCTTCCTTCATCTTTAAAGCCATTTGTGGGTGGAATCGCCTTAATTTCTGCTTGACCGGGCTAACTCCGTCCCTTAATGTCAACCTGTGTTCAACTAAAGACGAGTCTAGCCCCGGCATATCTTCATAACTCCAGGCGAAAGTGTCCTTATAGTCCTTTAGTACTTGCACCATCGCGTTCTCATCCTCTGAAGAAAGATTTTTACTGACGAGGACAACCTTAGGTTCGTCTTCAGTCCCTAAATTAATTTCTTTGGTGGGCTCTTCTACGGTAGCTGAGGGTTCATCAAATCTCTTCACTCCACTAGCATATGCCTCAGCTGCGTCCTCGTCATCTTCCTCAATGGGGTTCTTTTCATGTACTAATTCATACACCCCATACCCATCATTGACTGAGTCATCGTCCATACAATCTTCTGGCATTTGAATTGGATTTTCTAAAAACTGAGGGATCAAAGAGCAAGAAGAGCACTTATCAGCTAAGTCCTGGAGGTACCTATCTGGAATTTGCCTACCCTTAGGCTTCCTAGACTTCCTAAACTGACTAACCTGACTAGACTGCCTAACTTCACTATCATAACCTAAGGGAGACGAAGCAGGATGAAAATCCTGGGATACAAGTGGAAATACAAGAGAATCCTCCCGAGGGGAGGGACAGAGTAAATCTAGAAGAGAATCTTGACCGAAGGACCCGCGCGGCGGGGTGCAATCGGACAAGTAAGATGTTTCCTCAATGAGGATTTGGGAAGAATTTGTTGCCAAAATGGCGTTTTTTTTTTTTTGGAAAATGAAAGAATTAAACATAAAGTAAGAATGAATATAAATGGGAGGAGAATCAGACGGAGGAAGAGGCACCAAGGCCAGAGGATTAGGGGGATCATATAGTAATATGTCCCAGATCAGATTATACAACCTCTCTAGATCGAGAGGAGGTTGTGGTATAATGTCCCGAGGGGACAGAGTAATCATGATGGGCGGAGCCCGTGGAATATCTTCAATTATGACCCGCGACCAAGTCGAGGTCAAGAGTAGTGTACGGAATAAGGTATGGAGCATGAAGACATGTGAAGGATATGTCCCCCTCCAGAGCAGATCTGTTGTGTAACCAGCTTCGTAGGGGTCATCTGGTTCCCCTTCGTCAGTCTCTTCGGACAGCAGTATCCGCTTGTCAAATATAGCACCAGGGCTTTCAATCAATTCATCAATCTGCGGCGGCCACTTAGGTTCTGCAGGATCCAGAAATAGTCTGTTCAGTGCAATATACAGGTCTCTGAGGTCGAACCACCTGTACCATTCACATTCAGGATCATGAAATTTCCTCCTTTTCATGGGCCGCAGAGCCTCCAAGGATTGGTACGTAAGCAGTTCAGAGCAATGTCTGGCCAAGTCCCTCCCATATATATCATGGAAGTCAAAACAGGAAGTAATGACTACCGTGTTATCGTGGCTAAGTATGGGCCCTTTCACGAAGTGCGTACACAGGGTCCATGTTAGGGGATCTCGGCCTTCTTTGAGTGGCGTAGACATTGCCTCCCAGATCTTCGGGCCTTCTTCGATTTCTGCTTTCTGAACCAGATCTTGTTTCAGTTTTATTGGCCTATAGCCCAGACCACTTCCAGGTGCTGCTCGATGATTTCTGACAGGAGTGGTCCTGCCTTGCAACTGCGTGCCCAGACCTTTCCCAGGCTCGTAGCCGTTCTTCATCATGATCCTCCATCCTGGGGTACTCATGCACTTCCCCCTTTTGATAGCATTTAACGGATATGGAGAAATAGTAGCGGCTTTCAGAGGATCAGCCACTGGACGGTAGACCTGTAATACCGACAGAAAAGGTTGTCGGCCAGGTAAGGCAGCAGATTTAATGTTCAAGGAATGAGCAGCAACAAGGATCGGCATGCTCGTTACTTTAATTATTCGTCCTTTGTAAGGAAATTTGAGGCATTGATGATTCGTAGAAGGAATCGCCTCAAGAGTTTTAATATAAGGACGGCCTAAAATGGCATTTATGGAAGGGTCGATTTCCAAGATGTGAAATTCAACCTCCGCATGACTTACAGGGCCCAGCTCCACCTTTAAATAAACCATTCCCAGAGGGGAACGGGTAGAATTGTCATATGCTGTTACTGAGATGGGGCTGGGCAGCCATTTCTCTTTGGGCACTCCGCACAGCTCCAGGGTCTTCGGAGGTAGAACATTGATCGAAGCCCCTGTGTCGACCAGGCATGCATCCACGGCCTTCTTACAAATGTTGACCGTGATGCTCAGAGCCATGCTTCTGGCTGCCGGCGGTGCTAGTTCCGATGTATGAAATGTTATAGAGGGCTGATCCCCCTGAGGAACTAATAGTGCTGCAATCTTCTCTACCGGCACGTCTTCATTGACCATCACCTTTTGCAGATATTCCATTAAAGCTTCTTGGTGACTCTTGGATCTTTTGATCAGTTCGAGTATAGTGATCCGTGCCGGTGTCCGATCCAGGTGTTTCAACAAGTCATATTGAGTGCCTGGTGCACTCTCTTCATTGTGGGCTTCCTCAGTCGGCTGTGATGGGCCGTCTCTGACTGTGGACTGAGGAAAGACCTTGTTGAAAATCCTTCCACTCCGGAGCGCATGTTCCTCAACCGTGGAGGATCCGGGTGACACCTTAAGTATCGCAGGGTTGGATGGTGCAGATGGCGTAGAGGGTTGGTATGTAGGTGATGGCATAGGGCTAGGTGGTGATGGCGCGGTGCGGATTAAAGGCCTAGTGGGTTGGATGGTGGATGGGTAAGTGGTTGGTGAAGTGGGGAATGGTACGCGTAATAGCAGTTTAGATGGTAAGGGCATATCTGGATAGGCGGTGGTGGTAGCGGGTGAAATAGGAAACGGTACGCGTAATAATGGCCTAGATGGTAGGAGGGGTGCGTTATTGGTTTGCGGGGGGTTATATGATGGAGGTGTAGGAGTGCGGGGTGTAATGGGTCTAAGGAAGGCGGGTAGTGGTAATGGATTATTGGGCGTGGGTGAGTGATATGTAGGTGTGGGTATAGGGGTGATGGTAACGGGTTGTGGCCTTGGTATGTGGATGGTGCGGCGTGGTGGTCGCTCTGCGGTACTTTGAACGTGACCCGTTGAACAAAGAGAGGAAGAGTCCTCTATTCTCCACTGCTGCCCACGACCAGCCTCAGACTGGCTGTTCGTCAGGATGGGAGCAACCTGATTTTGGTTCTGATGCTCCGGGAGTGGATTCTGCACTATTCCCATGTTGGGTGGTGCTGCTGCTTGTGCCGGTGGTCTTGCTTGCTGCTGCTGCTGCTGCGGTCTCCTCGCCTTCAGGGCTGTTATGTATTTCTTCATTTCCTCCCAGTCAATGCCGCCCTGCTCGTTGAGATCATGGATATAATCTCTGAATTGGAAGCAGGTGTCAATGGTATGCCCAGGTTGCCTATGAAAGTAGCAATACCTAGACGTATCGGCATTTTGAGGCCAGACGGCCTTCTCCCTTGGCAAAACTAAGGCATTGGCTGCTATTAAAGTGCTGAAAATATCTGCCAAGGATTCTGGGAGGGCCGGGTACTCTGCCCTTTTCGGGCCTGGAGGTCTCCTTTGTTGGTTGTAGTCACCAGGAGGAGGGACATTGTGGTACGCCGGCGGTGCACGCGGCTGGTACTGTGGCTGTTGCTGTTGCTGCTGATGTGGCTGCTGATACTGCTGTTGCCGTTGCGGCTGTTGCTGTAGCTGTTGCTGACTCGGCTGCTGGGGTCGCTGGTACTGCTATTGGTAATGGGGGTTCTACTGTTGCCTGTACCCCTGTTGGCTCGGCTGTGGTGGCCTCTGGTACTGCTAATTCCTCACAAACTGGGGCGAGTTATTGTTCATAGTACTGACCTGCTCGTGAGAGAGCGTGCCCTCAGTAGTTGGACCTGTGCTAGGAGAATTTGGCACTGCAGGCTTCCGAGGTGGAGGCCTGCTAGGTCTATGAGGATCAAAGACGCTAGAGAACGTAGCGTCCTTGAAAGCATTCTGGCAGTACCGTGCCCTTTCATAGAGCTCTGCCATGTTCGTCAAATTGTTCAAGGAGAGGACTAGCTTGAACTGGGGCGTGGCGTTGGAAATCAACATTTTCACTTGTTCGAATTCGGACAAGTGATCTTTCACTTTTTCAGCCAGGCCCCGCCACCTGTCAGCAAAACTGACAAACTCCTCGTCCGGTTTCATCTTTTCTGCAATAAGATCCGTGATAGACAAGGAGGGTGCAACTCTGTCCTGGTATCGTTGGATAAATTTGCGTGAAACGATACCGTAATCCTCTACTTCTGAGGGTTCCAGAGAAAAGAACCACTCGAGGGCTGGTCCCTCTAGGGATCTCCTGAACAAGAAAGCCAACGACCTCTTGTCGTTCTGCCAGAAAGAGGATTCGTACATGAACTCCTTCAGGTGCGTGAAGGGGTTACCAGTACCGTTATACTTTCGATACACTGGCATTTCAGAGGGTGGCAGGTGGAATACTGGCAGGCTCGGTAAATTGATTTCCGGCACAGCTTTAACCCCCATCATTTTCTGGAGATTGTTGAACTGCTCATCCATGCGCTCCATCTTGGCCAGCAACGTCTGCGTGGTCAGATCTGCCTGGGGAGGAGGAGGAGGAGGAAGTACCTGATAGGCCTGCTGCCTAGAGTACGTTGGACAAGGAGGATAATAAGGATGAGGTCCGGCAGAGCTTCCGCCATGCCCGAGGGCATTTTGATAAATGGGCGTCTGCGGTCTAGCCGGTTGCCTGGATGACGAAAGTTGTGGCCCAGTTGGCCGAGAAGTAAGATGAAGGCCTTCCATGGCCTGTTGGATATAAGGAAGAGGAGGAGGAGGTTGTTGAGGAACAACGGGGGGAGCCATAGGGTTCGGCTCAGCAGGCTGCATGGGTGCCTTCCCCTTCAAGATAGACTGGATCGCCTCGAACTGCTGAGGGTCCAGTCGGGAGGCAAGAACTCCCAGAGCATTGACAAGATCCATAGGATCGGAGGATGAGGGATCATGCTGATTCATGTCCCCCTCAAGGTCAGGATTAGGAATCGCATATTCATGCGGAGGAAGATCATGATATTGATCGTGCGGATTAAAAAGAGGAGTTCGGGCATTCCCGTCATGTCGAACTGGAATGGGGACAGAATTACGAGAGGCATCAGTATCTCTCCCGTTCTCGTAGTTGAAATCTGAATTGCGAGGGGCATTAGCATCTCCCTCGTAGTTGATAATGGCGTCTTGGGCCATACTCAAATCTCTGCCTGATCGCAGCAACATTATATTAGATTCTCTTTTCAAAGATTTAATCAAACAAGTTGTGCAGAAATTAATCAAACAAGTGGATGGTTAACGTGATTTCAGGATTCCTTGTTGAGTTATTTGAATTGGATTAAACCACAATTTCGCTCAGGGAAGGATCCTAGTTTCAGTTTGATTTCCACCGTTATTCTCTAAGATTCTCTCTCACAACGCTTTCGGAATCTAGCCGGGACTTCAATTGGTACAACCAGCCCGATGATCAAGGAGGAATACCTTGATTTTGGGGACTTATGGAGGTCTCAACGTCAACTTCTCTAGTCTGATCAAGGGACCAACCCAATCAGAGAGAGTTGCTAACGTCGAGTAATGTGTTCCTAAGAAAAGGAGGGTTTTAGCCTCAATGCGTATGCCCTGCGACCTGGATGGCCTCTAATGCTTAATAGAGTAATGGGTAGCTAGCACTCAACACAGAAATCTGGAAACTGAAAAATAATTAAGAAACTGTCTGAATCGCGTCGATGATAGTCGACGCTATTCAAAACAGAACTTAATTCCTTCGCAGAGAACAGATGCAAACAGCAGAGAAAGCCTGGAAAATAACTAAAAACTGTCTGAATCGCGTCGATTATGGTCGACGCTATTCAACACAGAACTTAATTATTTCGCAGAAACAGATGTAAACGACAGAGAAAGTCTGGAGGCTAAAAGGCGTCTAGGAGCACTGACGCGGTTTTGAAACGCGTCGCTGTTCCTGGACGCTTTTTAGTTCGCAGAAACAGATTTCCAGGAGGATTTTCTGGGTCGAATCATCCTTAAACAGGGTAAAATGCAGTAAACAATCGACTCATGCAAAGATTTTTAGTTTCAGATTTTAAACAGGATGATTTACTAACTAAACAACTAAGAAATCACGCAATCACACAGCATTTTATCACAAAAAACAGCTTTTGAACTAATCAAGGGGAGGCAAGATCTTGCCACTGGGGTGTGCACGTGGTGCACGAGGGAAATTAAGCAAACTAAACACTCACCAATTGGTGAGGACGTGTCGAAAGACACAAATGGTGCACCGTGGGTGCCCGGTATGATAATAGCAAGAACAAAAGAAATTGAAAGACGGCGAGTCCAAGTCCCATCGTGATCGCCAAAAGAGCTGTAGGTGCTGAAAAATTGCTCGTGTGATTAATGTGAAAAACTATGTTGTTTAGAGTAAATTAACCTATTAAAAAAAAATGCAACTAAGGTGCAGTGATCGCCAGAAACTTTTAACTAAAAAAAACTTCAAAAGAGTTTGATCGCCTACCTGTTTGAACGCGGAAGAATGAGTCCTTGGTTCCCCTCCTTCAGCCGGCTGAAGAAAGAGAGCCTCTTCTTGTTCTTTTGTTCTTGCTGTTGAATGTTGAGGATCGTCCAGAAGTTCTCCTGGCTTTGTGCTTGATTTCCCTCTTTTTGATTTCTTGTTGTTGTTGTTGAATGCAGCAGAGACAGAAAAACAGAAAAATAAAGAAGAGATACTGATGAGAATTTAAATGGAAGAAATATCAAAGCTAACCATGATTATAAACATGTTTAAACAGCAATTCACTTGTTTAAATGACTTTGAAACCCCTTTAGAACAGATGGGTTTTGGAGAATTAATGATGTGGTGTGTGTTGCATGAAGTGAGTATGAGATATGAAACTAATGAATGATGTAAAAAATGAAATTCAGATATGAAAAACTTATGCCCAGTCCAGTTGGTTGAAGCTTTGAAGAGATGAAGATCTTGAAGAGGGATGCCGACTTCTGGAAATGGCAGCGCTCCGGCGTTCCGACGTGGTTGCTCCGATCTTCAAATTGCTATAACGCTGTGGCTCAATAATTCTCTCTCTCTTTTTTTTTTTTTTAACTCCTTGAGATGCAAGGTATTTATAGGCATTTTCTGCGTTCGCGATTAACATAGAAAAATCTCGGATTTATCTACCTTAATCGACAGATAATTACTGATTAATTCATCTTTATCTGTAATTATCTAAAACGCGTCCACCTTGGCTGACGCCTTTCAGATTAATTAAGATAAGGATAAATATCCGGGAAAACTTATCTTTATCTTTATTGGCTAAAACGCGTCCACGTGTGTAGACGTCTTTTAGCTTAATTAAGATAAGGATAAACATCCGGAAGAGAAGTTAAAACAGCTTAGGAAACCTAAAACGCGTCGACCCTCACAGACGCCTTTTAGCTAATAAATCAATTAATTAAAATTCAAATTTAAACGCTAAAATAGGAATAAACTCTAAATAGCGTCCACATGGGTCGACGCCTTTTAGGATTCTTCATATTTTAACTGAAATTTGAGCTAAAATCAATTCAATTGATTAACTTAAACATGTCTGTTCGACCCGACACTCAAAATATCAATAAAAATTAATTAATGATTAAATATCAGACCATTCTGAGGCATTATTATATGATATGAAATTTACTCAAAATGACGTCAAAATTAGCGTGTCTACAGTGAACAGCTCCTCAGACGGCTCGATTGTTTCTTTAGGCCTTTCTAGAACTTCATGGGTAAGCTTAATAGGTTTCTTCAATTGGGTACCGGTTAATGCCAGATAGTTTTGTCGGGAGGTGTTTTGATCCCTGCAAGCTTCCACGATCCCCCTAACAGTCGGGAACATGGGCTTTCGGTGTAGGTTGGAAGAGGCAACCTGGAATCGACCCGAGGAATCTCTCCCTAGGATCGCATTATAGGGTGATGGGGCATTGAGCATGAGGAACTCAACCTCCTGGACAATTGACAAGGGTGGAGTCCCCAAGGATACTGGGAGGGCTATTTGACCTTTAGTGGCTACCGGCTAGCCACTAAACCCATATACATGTGATCTCTCCTTCCTCATGTTCATGTAGATGGGGTCGAGTTGTTGGAAACTATCAAGGAAGAAGATATCCAAGGGACTTTCATTATTGATGAAGACTCTTTCTGCGCGATGTCCTATAATGTCAGCTTCAATTACCATAGCATCACTATGATGAATTATGATACCTCGTATATCTTCGTTAGTGAAAATGATTGGCTCCTTGGTAAGTGGGGATCGACAATAGCAATAACCTCCCGACTAGTACTTTGAGCTTTCGAATTATGGGTGCGCTTCCTTTTGCGATCCTCTTGATGGATTGTGTAGATGACTCATCTAGTCGGAGCGGGTCGGCCGCAACTATCCCGGCCGGTCTCCTATTTTTCAAAGCAATTGATCCCGACTTCAAGGCACCGGGACGTATCATGGACCACTCGTAGGTCGTGAAGATTATGGGACACCTGACGGGTTCTATTAGGAGTCCCACAACTGCCGGTACTAAGGTCTGGCGTGACTTGAGAGCCAACAACTGGTGATGGTAACAGGGGCACCGTAGTATTTGACCTCCCTTTGTCTGGGCACCATGGTATGATGTCTTCTAGCCATGACTTCTCATATCGTTTTCCATAGACGACGCCAAAAGATGATGAGTCAAAATTTTGTTCACCACGATCAAAACCCTCTACCTATGATTAGAGCACCAAGAATCAGCTGTCATGGAAAAGAGAACACCATTAAGGGCCTCTGACGATGATGCCTAAGTCAGAAGGCTAGAGTCTCAAGGAAAAGTAGAACATGGGCTAATGAGGGCGTACCTTGTGCTATTGGACTGGGGATCCTTATATTGTAGCACACAGCTTCGCGAGAAACCAATTCTTTTAAAAAAAGCTAGGTTCAAGGAGTGGTTCCAAACTGGAGAGGACATCTTAGGAAGGCTGAACATGGGACATATTCCTACATTCGTCTTGATCTGCTTCTAGTCGTGGTCAGATTGGGTTGAGAGGGGTGAGATCTCCCAATTCGGGTTGGGTTCCCAACAAGGTCGAACTTTTGGTTTGATCGGGTCGGTCCGGATGTTCTATTAGGGAGCGGATATGAACCCTGTTGCCCCTTGCAGTCACTTGATCTTGATGTTAAGGTTGTTGAGGGTCCGGTTTTGGGACCTTCCTCAGATCGTGTCTAAGCTGGGGCCCAAACAGAGTGGCATTAGTCTGTCGTGATGGGGTGTGGGCTCCCTTAGAGACATACTTGATGGTTTATACTTGGAATTGTTGGGCCGGCCCACTAGCTGTTTAGGCTAGGTGAATTTTTTCTCCTTTATGACCGTATATATGGTTGTAAAAAATAAAAAATGAATTATATCCAAACATATCATTCCCGTACCATAACTAACTAACTATGATTTCAACACCCATCTTCTAGAATCCATCCAAGATGGTGTCATTAAATTAAAATAATTGTCCACTGCCGCTAGGTGGGTGTGATTAATTAAAAAATGTATTGCCAATTTCCCCTCCAACAACAAGCAGATGTAAGCAATGGATACGAACTTTGGAGATTTGGCAAACAAAGGCGAAGGATTAATATCCTGAGGATGGGGCTTGGGGCGCCGGCTGTTCTACTGATGGTTACAGGTTATCCAGGGCCAACGGCACAAGAGCATTCTCATTCAATGATGCCCTTGGATGGTCATGGCACGTTACATCATTGCGATAGGGCATCTTTAAATATCCCCCTCCCTTCACCTCTTGCTGCAGCATACCATTGCAATGGCTCCTTCCCTACCTCCATTCTCCATTCTCCTCTCGCTGCTCTTACTTCTGTGTTGCTGCTGTAACACAGTTCATGGCAGTGACGAGGGGTTTGAAGTTGCCGAATTTCCAGCCTTGGAACCGGCCAGTGTCTGTTCTAAATGGAAAGGTTTGCATCTAGTGACCGTCCACATTTATTATGCTCCACAAATGAAGATTTGGTGCTTCAATGGCTCAATATCAGATCAGTGCAACAATTAATTAATATCCATGTAGATTTGATGCTGCCAATTTTACGTATTATAGTCTCCATTCTTTTGTTCCCCTTTTGTTTACTATCTAGTCTAGTTATAAAGTGATCTAGGTCCTATTTGTTTTGATGTAAAATATCATAAAATATTGTAGCTCATTACATTTCTTTGAGGTAGAAGTTGTTTATTTGTGTTTTTATGACCTGTGGTATCTCTTCCTCAAATTAAATTGCTTTCTAAAGTTTGTTTCTCTCATTGTTAGGACATAGTTAGAATTTAATAGATCTTAACTTGATAACTTAGAATTTAATAGATCTAATGCATAGATGAATTGAGATAGCAGTTAGAATCTATATTCTAACAAATTCTGCATGTAGAAGCATAGAAATTAGGGCTAGATAATTCAATATCGGTTGTTGAGAAGACGATCATATGTTTATAAAGTAGGCCTCCTACTTTCTTTCCAATAAGGACACTTTTATCAAAAAATAAAATCATGAGGCCTATGAGTCAAAATGCACAATATCTTGTTAGAAACAGTCAAAGGTTCCTTTCCTCAATATTGGCACCGTCTGTGAAATCATACATACAGAAATGAGAGTTAAATAATCTCGTATCGATTGTTGAGAAGATAACTATGAGTTTATAAAGAAGTCCCTATCTTCCTCCAAATAAGGACATTTTTCTTAAAATACAAAGTCATAAGACCCATGTGCAAAAGTCAGCAATATCTTGGTGGAAAGAGTCAAAGGTTCCTCCCCTTGACACTGAATATAGATTTTGTCTCTGTCTGTGTTAGAAAAGAGAGATTATACTTCCTCTAATTATTATTTCACCTCATACCCAAAGAAAATTTATTAAATGAAAAGTTTGACGTTTTGTTCAACATTAAATGACACTTGTCCCATCAACTTGACTATATGTATATCTATAATGTTTACGTTTAATACTCTTCTTTTCCTTATTAACGACCAAAAAGAAATACTTTTTCTTATTCCATTATCAAATCCAGACAACAGGAACATGATGCTTTCCATTTAACGAATGGTTTGTTCACTAAAGAATCTATATATAGCTCGGTGACAGGAAGACTTTCTTAGAGAAATTAACTACCCGCAGAATTATCGTAGACTACAATCAGATTTCTCTCTTCAATATTGTCAACTACTCGACATACAACAGCGGTGGTTAACTTGTCTAAATTCTTGTCTCTTTAGCACCCAGCAGGAACTCACTAAAGGTGGTCCACCGATTTGGCCCCTGCTTCCCTTCCAATGATGGAGGTCAGAGCGAGGCCCAAATACTTGCCCAAGAGTCGCGAAGGGTTGCTTACATCCAAAATAGGATCAGACTTGCTAATGTCAAAGGCAACAGGAGAATGGATCCTCTACAGACATCCCTAGACGTCACACTGCCCGCAAGGGATGGTGAGTACATTGGCACCCCAAATTATGTTGTGACCATCAACATTGGCATGCCCAGCAGGGTCCAGACTGTCGAGTTCGACACTGGCAGCAATCTATGTTGGGTCCAATGTAGACCCTGCCAATCGCCCCACCCGCAAGTGGACCCGTTATTCGACTCGGCTATCTCATCCACCTACCGAAATGTCACTTGGAATGCTCAAGCATGCACACTCCTCCCTGCATCCAGCATTGAAAGGGGCCGCACCGGCAATGTCTGCACCTACCGTGCCCACTATGGCGACTCGTCAACCACTAGTGGGTTGCTCGCCATGGAAAAGATGGAGCTATCAGCACCCCAAAGGAGCCCTGTCGTGTTGCCCAATTTCGTGTTTGGTTGTAGCAAGTCCAGTATAGGGGAATTTGGTAGATCTGCTGGCCTGCTTGGTCTAGGGCGTGGCTTCCACTCACTAGTGACTCAAGCTTCGGGCAGAGTCGGAAATGTCTTCTCTTATTGCCTCTCCTCCACAGACAACATCCCAGGGTACCTCACCATCGGCCGGAGAGCGGCCCCATCACCCATGTACACACCTATGATGACCGGCCGGCGGAACGACCTAGGCCTATACTACATTGACTTGGTAGGCATAACAGTAGCTAGGCAACGACTGCAATTGCCGCCATCGGTCTTTCAGAACGTCGGCACCGTCATAGATTCTGGATCCGTCCTTACTCACTTACCGCCACAGGCATACCTAGCACTCAAGAATGCCTTCCGCAGTGGCATGTCACATTATCAGCTGGCCCCCCCTTACCACGTAATGGACAC
This sequence comes from Zantedeschia hybrid cultivar, assembly GCA_030544215.1. NCBI lineage: Eukaryota > Viridiplantae > Streptophyta > Magnoliopsida > Alismatales > Araceae > Zantedeschia > Zantedeschia hybrid cultivar. The sequence goes on along the minus strand of JARZZO010000002.1, from coordinate 53,806,397 downwards.
TTGCTACAACATCCATGCGCAGAATGGCACATATCCCCAAATCATACTCCACTTCACTGGCCTCGACCTGCAACTCTCATTGCCACAAGTACTATTGAGGACGAGCTCTACGACATATTGCCTAGCATTTGCAGCCAATGGAAGAGGGGAAGTGACACTCATTGGGAACACACAGCAGAAGGGGATGGAGGTGATCTATGACATTGAAGCACGGAGGATAGGATTTTCTCGTGGGACTAACTGTCATTGATCATGCACATGCATGCAACTGCGCGGAGTCGTGAAACTTGGTTTTCCTCAACTCAGGTGCAGTATCTGAATTGCAATAGTATGTGAAGGGACAAAACTGGGCTCGCCTATGAAATAAAATTAATGTTTCAGATCATCCTCCGGTGGCTAGTTGTTTATCACGGAATGTTCAATTGGTCAAATATGCATCGCATTTTAGAGAGTTTAAACTTCAATCTTGTAAATACCATTTTTCTTAACCAAACGAAGTTTTGCAGAGGTACTTGAGTGGGTGACATACGGCATGACTTATAAGCTGAATGGTTTCCATGGTGCCGGCCCTGCCCCAAAGGCGATGGGCATCGCATATAGAGGCCATTTGCTGATGGGTCAAACTATCAGGGGCCATCTCTTATATGAATCTCAAGCAATGTCACCAAAAAAAAAATCAGACCTAGGAAAAAAATCCTAAATCGATGAAAAACCTGTAAATTCATGATAAAAAATCATAAAAATATAAAACTATGATTACTTTATTTTACAAAAATGCGAATTATTTTAAAAATTCATGACTAAAACATGATTAAGTCATGTGTTTCTTTTACCATAGTGTGATTTATTTTAAGAATACATAACTAAATCATGATTAAATCATGGGACCTTTTGAACTTGTAAAGATTTTGATAATTCTTTCACTAAATCATGATTTATTGAATAAAAATATGTTCAAATAAAAAATTGTGATTAAATCAAGAATTTTGAGAAAATCACACATCTAAAGTAGACTAGTCTCATACTACGCTTGTTATCTATTTCACTATTTCAATGATTGATTAGATTTTGATAATCTATATACGTCATTATGACTTAATCAAGTGATTGTGTACATTTGTTCGGCCTATCCATAAATGAATGGCATCGATTGCATCCTCAGTGAGAAAGGAAAAAAACTGTAAATAATTGTCGTAGGAGTATGGCGTAACACCCCGTGAACAAAGTAGAGAATGAATAACCAGTGGATGAGCTAAAAGTCATATGAGTTAGCAACATTTTCATCTAAGTTTGCACTCATTGATTATAAATATTAATTTTATGAAATTTTCTTGTATGTTTGGACATGTTTTTATAGCATTTGGAGAGATTGGATTGAGCATCATAACTTCCACTACAAGAAAGTTCAGATATACTTACAACAAAAGTAGTAGGTATATGCCACTAAATGGTAGGTAAAACGTTATACCTACTACCTTCCCTACGGTCGAATGTAGTCGGTAAAAGTCACGTCAGTAAAAGGTTACATACTCTTTTCGGGTCGTAGGTGTTTCCACATTTTTACCTACTGTTTTTACTAGCGTAGCAAAATTCGGACGTAGATATTGCCCAATAAGTAAGACAACAAATAGACATCACCATCATTTTTTATCGTAGGAAAAATACTTATTTTGGTTGGTATATGCCACGTTAATAGAGGAGGATGGTAAGTACCATCATTTTTTGACCGTACGTATAATTTGGTTGTGTCGTAGGTACAAGTCTAATTATAGTCGTAGGAAAAAACCTTGTCAACCTAATTGTAGTAGGAAACTATTAAACCACCACAAAATATATAATTGGTTTCCTTCTTCCACTTGTGTACATAGATAATCACAATATTTGATACCATATAGTTCACATGTGTACACATATATACAATCCATAATTCCCATATAATGTGTATATTGCGAATCTATAATTCCACCAAATAATTATTCTATTAAACTGAGACGTGCACAATAATTCGAACAACCCATAACTTCCACCAACCTATGATCATCAAACCATAGCATATGTAAAGCGTCCGTTAAGTCTATAACAACACAAAAGTATGATCAAACATATATTCACAACAAAATAAATATACATAAAACATCCATTGAGTCCACCATCCTATGATCATCAAACGATCAAAAATATGATCTTCCATTCACAACAAAATTTGAAGCACAAAATAGATGTCCTATATATCCATAGACACATCATCTGATCATCCAAATGTACACCATATATAGAGGAAATAGTTTTCATTGTTTTACAAATTCAAAACGGAGATGTGTTGCAAATCACTACCGTTCAACAACTTTGATGTGCCTGGATGAGTCTAGACGTACCTACAAAATAAAAAAAGCATAGCATAAAATAAGTTATACTAACAAAGTTGCAAGACAATTTAAAGTTTCACAAAATTAGTAAACATGATACTACTAAATGATACCACAATCAGAAGACTTTTTTCACTTACCTTCTTCCGTAAAAAATGAGAAGAGTTTTTCCCAGTAGTTGCCACTCGAACATGGCAGAACTATTTCATTGAACTATTTCCCAGTAGTTTGATATGATCCTTTACAAAGACTAGAATAGCTTCAATTTATCATGTCATATCAATAAAAAAATCAGCTATATAAAACAAAGAATTCAGATGAACGAATCCTCAAACAGTTTGCATAGACATGCACAAATTAGGACTACCCAACTTACAGTATGCTTAGCTGTCAAACACTCCAAAGCTTGTCTTACCAACATCTCTGACATGCTGTCTAATGCTGAGGTTGTTTCATCCAAAATCAGAATGGAAGATTCTTGATACAGTGCCCTTGCAATAGCTAGCCTGTGTTGGAAGTGGAGGAGGAATACTGAGTAAGTGAACTTGATAGTGAATTCAACAATCACAATTTGATCACTGAAAAGTTTACTAGTTTCTCAATCAACAAGGCACTGCGATCAAGGTGTAGGTCATTGGGCCCATTTGGGAAGACAAGAACATCGGCCAGAACTTTAAAATTTACCTTTGCCTTTGCCCTCCACTTAGAACCGAACCCTTCTATCCAATATCGGTGTCATAGCCACCAGGAAGTTTCCTAATAAATTCATCGGGATTTGCAATCTTCGCCGCATTCATGACTTGTTCCATGTTAATTTCACCCATTAAGCCCTTGTACCCAATGTTTTCAACAATAGTACCTGAAAACAATGCCTAAAGAATAAAGATTAATTTAATTTATCAGGCTTGAGAAACAAAACAGCAAGCAACAACCTTGTTAAAACAAATGAATACACCAAACTTTACCCACATGTTTCTAATTTTATTGTGAAAAAAAGTTACACAGACAATGAAAGTGTAAAAAAACAGGATCCCAAGCAAAAATAAAATAAAATCTTAGCATAAGCCAGAAGGGTTTCACAGTTGCCATCTGCAAGCACTAGCAGCCCATGAACCTACTGGCATACTTCAGGGCCTTGTTAAGTAATACTTTGGTTTGTACTTTTGTCCAATGGGCTGGCTTTCTTTTGCTTTGTTTCCCCTTTTTACTCTAAATATTCAGTGGGTGGAGAAGCCAGACAAAAGTTGGTGGCACTTCATGATTTTTAAAAAGTTATAAAAGATTGCATTGCTCCTGGGCCTTTATGACACTTCAAGAATGTAATATGTCACTGCATGGACACATGAAAGGGCCTAGTGCTTAACGAGATTGATAAAAACTTACAATGTCTTGTGAAACTAAGCCAATATGTTTCCTAAGACTCCTCAATCGCATATTCCGGATGTCACGATTGTCCATGAGTATGTGACCTGTAAAATAGTAAACACACAAGATTCCAGTAGATTTGTTAGGGTTGTAGAATTATGTATACACAAAGAAATAAAACTTAAAACCAATCAGGTGATTAATGGCGACTAGAAACCTATCGCTTGTGCAAATGAAAATGAATGTCCCTATGTACACGCTCCAAAAGAAAAAGAATGTTTACCATACTGACATGCAATAGTCGGGTGGACATCAGCTAGCAACTTAGTAGTCCTTAGTAGTCTCACTTCTACTCCTAGCTCTGTTTCTATATTCCTAGCTCTGTTTCTATATGTATCTAGTTAGGCAGTGTTCCCAACTGTGTTAAGAAATGTATGCAACCGACACATACCCCTTATCTCCAATGTCCAGTGACTCTGGTGGAGGTAGCCACCTCCCACACATGAAAATCTTGATTAAACTTTTGCCATCCTTCTACTTCACCACTTTTCCTTAAGAAAGAAAAGGAGCAAAAGGCCTATGACTTAGCAAAATTTTAGGGGAAAAAACAAAATTACATGGAACATAAACATGATTTTAGATCGGGAAAAACTGATGAGGGCCATGCCAAGAAACAAAACACACCATAGGAGTATTCACAATAAAAATAAACAATAGATCAAAAAAGAATCATACTACATTTGCAAAAATGAAAAACAGCATACATATATGTCTCAAAATGATGATACTAGTAATATGCTGTCAGTAAATGTGGTCAGTCCAGGGATGTTGTGTGTAAATGTATCTCAACAATGGTGGGAAACTGGATGAGAACCTTCTCAACAACGAAAGCCAGTCAAGTGTAATGTTAAACTCAACTATTGCAGTTGCCATAACTACAACACAATTTATAGTAAATGATATTAAAAGCGGAAGGGCAAAAATAGGAAACATGTGGATTTGGTACATGAAACTGGAACATGTGTAGGTACTTCTTCATATAGTCTTGAGATCCAAAAAGAGCTCAAGATTTCAGGCTCTTAAAATTCTGAAAAAGAAGGCTCTTCTAGGAAAAGGTTTCCTTTCCCTGTTTTTACATCTTCAGTCCCTGAATTGATCCAAAATGCTGGATCCTGATCAATATCAGCTGGCCTTACATTAGGTGACGTGTATGATTCTGGTTTTGGCAAAATTAGAAGTTCATGATATGAGGACTGCCCTTTTCCTTTCTCTAAAGAAATTGTGGTTGATACCACCAATTTTACTAAAATAAAGTGAGGTAGTACAACTGAGGGGACACAGGAGAGGTTCCTCTACCACTAAAAGAAAACACAATAAAAAATACAGCATGTGAACATATATTTTCAACATAAATGGTACTCCCTCTGAAGATGTGATCATTGAGCTCCCTTCATATGCTCCAACAAACAGCATGTGACAGGATGACAAAAATTTGTCTTCTGATGCCTTTTGCTGCTTGCACTCAGATGGCCTTTCCTCCATATGCTCCATACCTCTCTACTGGTGGTACATCTGGTGAAGAGATGATCTGCATCCCAAAGAGCACAAATCAATCAGCTGAGATTTCTGATCATTATAAAATCCACAAGATGATGGAAGGATCACTTAAATCATAATGGACTTCCAATAATATAATGTTTAGTATAAATGCAGCAAAATAAGGCAAGCGATGACGTTTAAACTGTAACCATCACAGCAACAAACCAATTACAGCTCATCATAAATAGAATTTGTTTGTTATTAGCATAGTCATAAAGTTGTCCATTAAGAGATACCATTAATCAGTGCAACAATATGTGCCCAGCAATCTTTAAACTCCTTGAAGGAGTGACAATGAAGAAAGAATGAAACGATATTAATCATCTAAAAGAAGTCAAAATAAGAGAAGTAGCATGGTTATTATTCTCATTACCAACATATAACTATTCTTTTATCCCCGTTACATCTAAAACAAGTCAAAATAAGAGAAGTAGCATGATTATTATTCTCATTACCAAAATATAACCATTCTTTTATCCTCTTTACATCTAAAGTAAGTCAAAATAAGAGAAGCAGCATGGTTATTATTCTCATTACCATCATATAAACAGTTTATATTCTCATCTCCATCAACAGAGCAACCATAAAGGGTTGAAATGCATTTCGCCATTGTCCAAGTGAATATATGAACCAAGAGATGTTCGCACCGGCAGTTGCAGACAGATAACTAAAAGCATTTGCCACTTGCAGATAAATAACCAAACCTTTTGAATCAACAAGAACGTGTACTAATTTCTGAATTCCCTCACAAGTAACAAAACTGATTTTACCCACTGTTACCCGTATGTCAAACATGGCACAACGTTTATCCTGACCTTATAAATCGAAAATGACAAAGGCAGACGAAGACTGACCTTCCAACCTGTTCTTCATCCATGAGAGCTTCCTCATTACGCACGGAGGCAGTAAACTCAGAAATCATGCTAAAAAATCTTATCTTAACCTGTCCCAAGACCACCCTCTCTGCAAACAAAAACAAGCAACAAACATCACAACTCCAACCATCTACTTTTCAAACTACAGTAACCAAATCCAAACAGGACGCAAAAAAAATCCATTCGCCGATCAAATCACCCAGAGATACTGATAGACAGAAGGAGAAGGGAGGAAGAGCATTCCAACCACGGAAACTTCCATCAGTCAGCCCATCAGAGAAAAAAACAGATAAATGCACATCAAAATCGGAAAATCCACCCTTTCCTATAAACAACACCTCCTCGGACCATCAGAAATCTGCATCAGAAATCCCAACTTCGTCGCCACTGGAGGGAGGGGGCCCGCCGATCCCAAGTTCGCTGCGTACAGAATAGAGATGGTAATGATGTTACCAACACTACCACCGGTTTCAGTTCCGTTTCCAATCATATAAGCATAGAGAGCCGCAAGGATTACCAAAAGAAGGCGAGCCCTTTGAGGCATGGTCCGGCACTCTCCCTGGGAGGATCCGAAAGGACAGGTAAAGGAAGCTTTGGCTTCAACTCTACGAACTGCCCGCAGAGACCCTGGCCTGTCATCTCAGATGGAAACAGCGGCTCGCCACAGCAGCAAGAGCAGCAGCACATCACTTCCTCCTCCTCGGGCACCTTCTTCCCCCGCAACTTCTGCTGCAGCTCCAACGACGCCTCCCTCACAGCCAAGAGGGTTTGTGAGAGTTGTGGGGTTTAGAGATTAGGGGGAGGGAGAGGTAGAATAAGGTAGGATATTTGGGGGTTTGTGGGTGTGGGGGTTTGTGGGTTTGGGAATGTCTGGATTTGGGGGAAATCCCGCCAGAGATTTTTACGTTGCCGCCCAAGACGAAAGTTGCGTTTTTCCTACGTCTCAGTAATGTGAACTTACATTATTACCTACTATTCTGAAAGTGGTATGCAAAAAAGTAACGTTACCTACAACCTTATTAGCGGTCCAATAAAAGAATAGTTTTTTGTATAGAAACGTAGGTAAATAGACATCCGTACCTACAAATAACTAAAATGTAGGTAAGAGTGGTAGGTATAGATCTACTTTCTTATAGTGTTCATAACACTTTATTGAAGAGTTGGCATGGTTTGGACTTTGTTGAATGTTGTGTTTAGTTTGTGAGTCTGCAGGAGGTGTTTATACTAAGTCTCTTATAGCTTATCGTATAATTACTGTTGAATGATGTGTTGTTGTCTCTGAGCTTGATTTTGATGATAACAAAACTATTATGTATATCCAAATATGTTTATAAGTGTGGCAAGTTATAGAAACTCTACAACAACTTATTTTGGAGCTTCGTAAGGTCTCATATTGATTTTCTCCAAGCTGAATGAGTCTCATATATGAGTGGACCAAGGCTAAAAATGGGCCAAATAGATGAAACCATCGACCAATATAGGACAAATGGTCGACCAGACTGAAACTATTATGTAAATAGAGTAAAATTCCAAAGGACAACCGAGAGAGGGGAAATCGTTGGCCATTTTTACTCAATTTTCTGCCCAAGGCCTGACTAAACTAGTTGCAAATAGCTAACCATTTTGGCTGAAATGGTCGATCGAAAGAGTACTTTTCTACTACTTTTCAAGGGCGCAAATGGTCAAATTTGAACATTCAAAGATTCAATGTTAGCATTAGTTTTTGCACCTATATAAGCTACTATTGAGGCACTTTGGAGGCAAGAGAGAGTGTCCATTGGATAAGAAGATCTACACTCCAAAGTTCAAACCTTTCTTCTCCACCAAGTTTAAGAGATTAAAAAGCTACTAAAAGAAAAGGCTAAGGAGGAAGAGAGAGGAAGCAAGCTTATCCCCTTGTACAATATCAAGAGTTTCATTAGGCGATTGGATTGCTCTACATTGACATCAACTCATTCTCTTCCCCTTTCTCTTTCATTTTCTTTCAATACTGGTGATTATATTTGTGTGAGATCTTAGGATACTTGTGGTTGCTTATTATGTGTTGGAGCATCTTTGCTCTTCTTCGATGTCTTTGAACACCAAGTGTATATTGGTACTAGCAATGATGGACGCAGGAATTTGGTCCAGTAGGGTCCTCAGATTGAGTACTGTGGACCAAGTTGAATGTGGGAAAACCAAGGATGCAAACGGGTTGGATTCGGTGCGGATCTAAACTAGATTGATGACTGTATCCATTAAGTTATCGGTTTAAAAATATTATCCGTTAACGATCCTATAAGTTAATAATCAGTTGGTTAATTAAATATGAGTGTATCATATGTATTCAGTAAAAAATAATGTGTATTCATTATCTTATCCACTATAAATATCGATTTGAAAAGATAATTTGTTAATTGACCTATAAGCTAATGATCTTTCAAATATTTGGATTATCGATCGGTTACCATTTGCATCGCTAAGACAACGATAGAGTTCACTAGACTGAGCGATTTATTTGAAAGATACATTCACTACAAATAAAAAATAGTATACTTCAATAAGAAAAAGTACATTTAATTTTTTCAAAGAAATATATTCATCACGAATAAAAAGAGTACACTTCAATAAAAATAGTACATTTCATTACAAATTTTTCTCACAATTGCACTCGACGAGTCTTCATGTTCTAAAATAATTTAATAATAGATTCATTGCTCACACTCTCAAACAAATATTTTTCAATATATGTTGCTAAACAATCATTCATCCATTAATCACACATTCGATCCTGTAATTTATTCTTCACATAAGTCATTGCTGAAACCACTCTTTCAATACTTGCAGTAGTCATTGGTAGAAGCAACGCTAACTTGATGAGTAAATATACCTTTGGATACACAACATGCTTTTTTGTCTCTACTAATTTTCTTAAAAAGTCACCAATGCCTTTTAAATTAGAAAATATCTCGTCTGATGTCACATCAAAAATATAATTTTCAAGTTGATTGTGAAGTATCATAAGATCAGTAATGTTAGGAAACTCAGTTGAATAAAGTCCAGCTAGTTTAACTAATTTTTCCTTGTCAAAAGTTGAAAATGATTCACAAGGACTTAAGGAAGTTACACAAAGAAGCAGTTAAGTATTTGTTTCATTGAAACGGCTGTTCAATTTTTGCAATTGCATATCTAGTACGGTGTAGAATAATTAAATCTAATAATGATGCAGATTTATGATGCATAGAGCTTTACGTTGAGATCTTCCAAGAAAAGAATATTGATGATTTATAGTAGGAATATGAATTTCTTCTTTGTTACAAAATGAACAAACCTCTTGCAAAAGATTATTCCATTCTCCATCCCTCATAACTTGCAACCGTTGTTTAGAAATCTTCACAAGTGACATGGCGTTAACTATATCTTGATCTTTTCTTTGCAATGCAATAACAACTTATTTATGATAGCTAGTACTTTCATCATCAAGTGTACAAGAAAGGCAAAATAAAAAATTCTCATTGCAAACAACAAGCCAGGTGCTTCACCTTTTTTTTCTAAGATTCCTTCGTAATAAATAATATTTAGTACTTCCACTACAGAAGAAAATAAAGCAATCAAGTTGATGAGATTTCTATAATGAGAATCCCAACGAATATCATTAGCTCTTTTGAGACTGGTTTGTTGATTCAAATTTCTACCACTATGAAGCTCATCATTATTCAAGGTTTCTACAACACTAGTAGCTTATTTTTTTCGAAAAGTATTTCGACGTTTGCAAGAAGATTCAACCATATTTATAATTTGAGCAACAACAGTAAAAAGCCAGGACACATCACCATGATTTTTAACAACAGCTATAAGTGTCAATTGATGAACAAAACAATGAATATAATATGTTGAACTATTTTATCTCATAATCAAAAGATTAAGACCATTAAATTCACCCTGTATATTGCTAGCTCCATTATAACTTTGTCCCCGTATTCTTGATACACATAATCTATATTTCATAAGAATATATTGAATTGTAGTCTTAAGTGAGACACAACAGTAGTATCAATAACATGAATAATACTCAGAAACCTCTCAACAACAAAACCTCTCTGATCAAGATAGCGTAAAACTAAAGCCATTTGTTCTTTACCCGATATATCACAAGTCTCATCAACTATTATCGAAAACAAATCATCTCCACATTCTCTAATTATTTCATTTGTTGTTTCAATTACACATGTACTTACAATGTCCTTTTGTATATGAGGAACAATCATCTAGACATTCTTAAGAGCATTGTACAATACAACATCATTTAGAGATTCATTATAATCTGTAAGAAATCTCAAAAATTCAAGAAAATTTCCTTTATTACATGAATGCTCAGATTCATCGTGTCTACGAAATGCTAACCCTTGACGTAAAAGAAATCTTATGCAATCTATTGAAGCTTGTAAACATATTCGATAATCATTCTTCACTTGTTATGATTATTTAGAAAAAGTCACTTGAATACTTTGTTTTTGTCTCATCAAATCATCGCATTTCTTTACAGTTATATTAGGTGAGCTATAAGGACCACCAATATGAATATCTAACCTTTCTTTTTTATTTCAAACTGAAATATCCTCACTGATAAAAGAGTCACCATTAGATTACTTTCCATAATCAAGTTTGAACAAGTAACAAGGCAAACAGAATACAACATCCTTTGCTATACTAAATTCCAACTAAGATTCATGCTCATCAAACCAAGAAAGAATAAATCTGTGTATTTTTTCACCTATAAATTTCGAAGAAAACTTATGGTTACGAGGTTGGCAAGGACGTCTCAAGATATATGCCTTTCTTACTTCATCTTATAATTTAGGATGATACTCTGATATATTTTTTCTTAATCCTGGATCTAGTTCTAATGAAGTCAAATCAAATGACTCTGCTAGTTATATTTGACTAGTAACTGGACTTTGTTCTTGCACTTGATTAGTAGAAGAAAATTTTTATTGGTTATGCCGTGAAATTTTAGAACTACTCGAACTTCCTGCATTGCCTTGATCTTGACTTAATTTTATCAAAAATCATCTTATCTTAACAAACAAAATAAGTTATAAACATTTGTTGTTCATTATATATAAATGAGTAAGTCATAAATATTTGTTGATTATTATATATAAATGAGTCACCTTTCAATAGGTTGGATCACAAACATTAACATCTATGAAAAGTAAAATAAAATATAAATAAGTCACCACTCAGGCTCACTGGATCATAAACATTTAACAATAAATAAATAAATAATAATATATAAATGAGCCACCTCCTAGGCTCGCTGGATTACAAAAATTAACATCTAAGAAAAGTAAAATAAAATATAAATGAGCCACCACTCAGGATCATTGGATCACAAATATTTAACATTAAATAAATAAATAAGAATATATATATATATATATATATATATATATATATATAAGCCACCACCTAGGCTCACTGGATCACAAAAATTGAAAAAGATCTTATGTGGATTTGATACCTTGACTTGGCCACTTCACGATATCAACAATCTTTTGCAATCTTCAGATATCGACAACCTAGAAAGGAAGATAAACTTTTCAAAATTAATAGAAGTTTATCTTTCTTGACTTTCAAGTAAAAAATATTAGATTAAACTTTTTAAAATTAGGATAAATACAAAATTGGCATAATATAATTGAGATGAGCTTCTTCTCAACATATAAGTCTATTTAATTTAACCAAAATGAACTAGAAAGAACTGATTTTACTTGAAAAAGATGAGTATAGAATAACAAATAGGAGACTGATGTTTATTTAGTGTTGCAAATATTTGTGGGAGCTCCCTTTTGAATTTTGAGAGAGTTATCCATCTCTATTAATTAACCCTGGGATATCTCTTTACACTAACTTAGTACAATAATTAGCAACTCGGTTACCTTCTCCAATGCTGCTTCTAGAAAATAGGCAATCCAGTTGAGAACTAACCTCATTTCATGAAAGGAATGGATGGTAGGGGCTTATAAGGATCTATGTTCGTTGGATCACATTATTAAAAATGTTAACATATATATATTCACAAACAAAATGAATAGAATGCATTTATGTTTACAGTAGGTTGCTTTTTTTAGTCAGACGTGAAATCTTGTTCACAATTGATTCACTAGCTGAAGTCTTGTTGAATCTGTTCATGAGTTACTCTTCCAACATATATACCTGTCCTCTTGTTACAAAGTCTTCACAAATAAGAACAAAGAACCAGTCAAAAGTCTATGGAACTGGATCCATCTTCTTCAAACTTGTCAGTACTACAGCTGGTTGAAACTCAAGATGGCTGGAGTTAAATTCTGAAATAAGCATGGGATACATTTTTGAAGAATCTAAATATAAATCTTTATCAAATGGAATGTTGTCTTTCCCCATATTTCTAGTGCCATTATGATATGATATGCACAAGAACATAAGAGTTGTTCTTTTGTTCACCTTTAAACCTCCCACACGTACAATTTAAAAAGAATGTAAATGCACATAAACCTAGAAAATTTTCCAAATGAACTAACTCCAACCATAATCCCACCCTATCAAAGACCATACGACAATTAGTAAGTAAAGAGATATCCCAGGGTTAATTAACAATTAAAATGGTACACAAAAAAAGGTTATAGGAGTCCTTAATCTGATTCCAAAAAAAAAAAAAAAAAAAGAGCTCTCCCATGACAAAGTCAACATATGAGAGGCTAAGAAAATAAATCAGAGAAATTATGTACAATTTTTTCCTATGTGCGGTAACCTTATTATTATTTTATATATATATATATATATATAATAATAAAATAAAAAATCAACCTTGTTCTGGTCCTGCAGTAGCTGCGGCGCAGTGGGGGACCGGCTGGTGGGGGTGATCGGAATTGGAGGGTAGGCTGGGCTCGGCGGCTGGCGGGGTTGGGCGGAGCCGGGTTGGGCTGGGCTCAGGGCTGGGCGGAGGGTTTGTGGCCTGTGGGACGACAACTGGCGGGGCTGGGTGGAGCCGCGGAGGGGGTGACCGGCCAGTGACGGTGAAGGCAGCCAGGCGGGCCCCACTGGGCAAAGGCTAGAGCAGTCGAGCAGGCAGAGATCAGACTCGGAGGGTAGCGGCTGCGGCGACGTTGGGCGGAGGGAGGGAGTGCAAGGTGGATCCAACGGCAGAGGCCGGAGGGGGTGACCACCCGGGTTGGGTTGGGCGGCTGGCAGGTTGGGTGGCAGCCGCCGGGGTTGGGCCGGGTGGAGTTGGGCTGGGCTGCACGGGGCTGGGCGGAGGGGCCGTGGAGGGCAGCGGGCTGCCGGCCGCGACGACGCTGGGCGGAGGGCAGGAGGGCGTCTGTGCGTGGCTGGTGCCCACCTACTGCTAGGTTGTTGGTGGCGTTGGGGACCTGGAGGCTTAGCCGTGCAAGTTACTGGCCTACCTAGGGGCTCGGCCTTTGGGAGTCTCGCAGAGTCGTAGAGGAACGGACGGTTCACGGGCGGAGCAAAGATATGCAGGGATAGGGAATGGATTGGGCACTCGGTTGGGCCTACCTAAGTGTACCTAAGTGGGCGGGGCGATCAGGCAGGCCGAATGGGTTCCTGCGTGTGGCCAGTGAGGTCTTGGGCACTCAAAATTGGAGTAGGCCTCTAAGATTTCAAAAGTTCAGTGGGGTCCTAGGACCCCACTCCCTACATGTTGGATCCACCACTAGGTACTAACCCATTTTCTAGCTTGCATAGTATGTGATCATAGTGTGTAGGTATCCTACAAGGTTTAGGGGAGTGGATATAGGTCTAGGTAGACCGAATCAGTATAAATTCTTGTTTCTTAGTGCGATTGGCCTATTTTCTCTCTAACCCTCTTGTTTAACTTCTTCTATTTTTATTCTCTTTATTTCACAGGAATTTCAAAGTAACTACTTTCCCTTATTGTTTATTTTTGTTTTTAGAGGTCCCTTTTCATAAAACCCTACTCACCCCCTCCCCAGCTCTTGGGTTTGGTATACATTGAGACAACAACTAGTATCAGAGTTAGGATCTCATTTGTGAGGTCTTACCATCTAGAGAGATCTCATATATGGCAAACTGTGGTGCCTTCAACCTTAAACCTAGCGGGCACTCCATCTGTCACCCTGTATACTTCAATAAGACTAATTACTCATTAGAAAAATTAAATGATTGTATTCCTTCGATGTCAACAATATAAGGTGTATATAGTGATAGATAAGTTCCTTATGTATTACCTAAGGATGAGGATACTTCGAATGAAAAAAGGGGCAATCAACCATTAACTACTAGGCTCTGAACATTATACAATGTGTCATTCACCCTAATGAACATGCTCATATTTTCATGTTCAATAGCGCAAAGAGATGTGGAATAAGATCATACTCATATGTGAAGGAACGAATCAAGTGAAGGAGATGAACGTGAACTTCCTAGTGTATGACTACGAGTTATTCTAGATGAAGCTAAATGAAATGATTTCGGAGACCATTTAGACACTTAATCGAGATCACTAATGGAACCAAGTCATTGGATAAGACTATTTCAGTTCTGAAATTATTTGGAAACATTTACGTTCATTTCCTTCTTCTTGGAGTCAAAAGTCACAGCTATAAAGGAACCCAAGACTTCTCCACTCTATCTCTGAATGAGCTCACTAGGTTATTAATGATCGCTTATGAGATCAACTTCAAGAAGAATGGGGAAGAGTCAAAGAAGAAGAAGTCAATTGCACTTAAGGCTGCATAAGACTCAAGTGAGGATAAAGAAAATGATAAAGATAAAGATGGCGATGAGCAAGTTATGATCATTTGACAAGTGAGAAAGTATAAGAAGAAGTTCTCAAGCTATCCAAAGAAGCTAACAAGGAGAGCACTACCAAAGGAGGAAGCAAGGAAAATGGATGAGATCATTTGCTACGAATGTAGAAACATAGAGATATATGAGGAGGATGTCTGAAAGTTCACAAGAAGATCAAGAAGGAGAAAGAAAACTGAAGAAGAAGAAGAAAGCTATAATGGTCAGAGTTCATGATGTGTTACACGTGTCAATACTTAAGAAGTATATTTTACATCCTTTACATGCGATTGAGATTGATCCAGTTGAAGTAGAATTAATTTGTTTATGAAAGAGTATCATATTCGAATAGCTAATGAAAAAGAGAAAGTGTTAAGAAATAGGGTGATTCTTGTTGATAAAGTGTTGGCAACATCATTAGGGTGAAGATGCTACTTGGAAACGTGAGGATTAGATTAGAGCTCAATCTTCGTACTTGTTTGGCACATGGGTAAATTCTATAATACTATTCTACTTGTGTGAATGTGTGCAATTAAGTTTCGAAGGAGAGTTTCAAGGAGGGGAGGCTGTAATACCTTGATCCTTCTATTCATAATTTTTAAACTAACATATTGGATTTGGCCGAGTTTGACTATGATCGAAATAGCTTGAATCTTATTAAATTGCTTTAATTTTGAGTTAAATAGATTATTATAGTGGACTATATTGAAATTTAAGTTTAATTAAAAAGGTTGGCAGTGACTTAGTCGATTTTGGAATCAGTTCTATAGTTTAGTAGATTTAACCCAAATAAAATTGTAGATAAACAACTTTAGATAACTTAGATTAATTGTAGACATGCTAATTTACACTTCACATTGAGTAAATCTCATATTATATTTATGATGCCTCAAAATGGTCTTTGAGTTGATCATTAGTTGATTTTTTCCTATTTTTTTTCTTGAAATTCAATATTTTTTTTTATTTACGTCGCTCAAGGTCGACGTCGTTTAGATTTCTAATCCAAATCAATTTTGTTTTAATCGGTTACTGATTTAACTGAAAGGCGTCGTCCTTAGTTAACGTGATTCATATTTCTAATTCTAATAGATTACTAATTTGATTCTTAATTGATTGACTATTTATCTAAGTAACGTCGTTCATGGTTGACATCTTTTTCAATTTTCATATTTATCTTTGAATTTTCTTGTGATTATCTTTCTTAATTGGCCTCTCTAAAAGATGTCAAGGCTAAGGGATGTAATTCTAAAAGACGTCTACTCGAGCTGACACAATTCAATTGTGTCACTCAAAAGGTCCAATTTGACCCGTGCATATTTATACTTCTTTCTATAGATTAGTCTGGGGTTGGAAGAGAATTTAAGATGGTTTTCATGTCTTGGAGTGCATTGGAGATTAAGAAAGCCATTTTTCATAGGACCATAATGGGAATTAATGCCCTATAGATACATATGGTCATTAGAGCTTAAGAGGGGTTGGCTAATTAAATATTAAGAGAACCACCAAAGCAAGAAAAGACCCCTCACTCTCTTGCATGAATTTCAGCATCCATGGGTTGTCTTCCTCCTAGTCTAAACATCATCCTCTTCCATTGAAGGGTTCTCTTAGTTTTGGTGGCTTTTAGAAAGGCCAATACCATTCTTTTTCTCTCTTTTTGATTGATCTTTCTTTTAGACTTTCATTCAGCATGGACTTTTAGGTCTTTAGTCTCATTTATAGCATCATAATCACATACATCACATCATCATATCATCATTTTCCTTTGCAAATATGGGTTTTAAAGAAAAACACAAAAAAGTAAGTTTTAGTATTAGTTGTATATTTATTTATCTTTTAGAATAGACACTACACTCCTTCAATAGTTATAATCATCTTCTTTTTTGTTCTTTCGTTGTTTTTATTTCAAGGAGTTGAAAGAAAGGATTTTGGAGAATCATTTGCCATTAGTTAAAGCTTCATCAATTAAAAGAAAGTGAAATTGAAAGAAAAGAGTCTCTTCACCTTCAACCGGCCAAAGAAAGAGAAGTCGAAAATTCACTATCATCACTACAATCCAAGGTACACACGCACGATCACTTTTTTATTTTCATTGAGAATTTCACTTTTTGGCGATCACAATCTTGATTTCCTTATATTTCGCACAATATTTTCATTTCAATCTCGATATCACAATTTGAGGGTCTTTACTAATGGGTTGAACTGCCAAATAAGAGTTATTGGGTTTTTGAAAGTGAGTTTTAGTTCTAGAAGACCTCTTGGGGTTCGTGGAGTTCTAACCTAAGGTAGGGTGATGCTTTTGTTCAGGCTTTCAAAGATCCATCGTGTGCATGTTAGTTTTGAGGCGTAGAATGGGGATGCATGTATAAGTGGAGGTTCTTTAAGTTGTATTACCATATATGCTTCTTATCTAGCTAATGGACATGCAATTGGATGATTTCAAGATTAGTTTACTATGTGTTTGTTTAGTATGAAAATAGATTTGTAACATGGTTTCTTAAATTTCTACAAGAGATATGTTAAATAGATTGCATGCATGTTTGAGGATTGCTCGAGTTCGATGTTTAGACGCTATTGATTTTAATTTCATAAATTATAGTTATGATTTGATGAAGTGTAGCTTGCATTCTTGTGAATGTGGAGCTACCTTCGAAAGTTTATGTCTAGGTTTGTTCCAGATACAAATGATTGTTTTAAATCTCTATGTAACTCATAGATTTGTGTATAAGTTAGTTAAAATGATGTGTTTAATTGCTTCAAATTGAACCATAGAGTGTTAGAACCCCTAGAAATGCCATGGGTGTTGACATCATTCAGCAGGGTGTCCACACCCTGTGTAAAACTAGAGCCCTAAATCCTAGTTTATTAACATCTTGATGCATAGTGTCGACATTATGGCATCCCAAACAGTGTCCTGGCTTCTGTGAAGCTAGGGTATCAACATCATAAGTCATAAGTAACTATTTTAGGTACTTTTGAGCTTCTGACCCTTGTTAAACTTTAATGGTTGCATCCATACCGTAAGGATTCAAGTCTCACTGAACTATGATACCTACATTGATTTGTTTTTCTAAGGAGGGAGAAAGATTTTAGCCATATGATTAGGTCAAGTCAGGCCCAACCTAGCCAAGTGATTGGGCCTAGATCTTCGGACCCAACTTGATAAGATTATTTTCTGATTAAAGATAGTGGTAGGTGAAACCCACTTTTCTGTGCATCTCGACTAACAGATTGGACTTGTTACTCCCCTGATCGATTAAGTTATCTGGACTCACTTCACATATAAGTTACATAACTATGGAACCAAATAGTATATGAATCGAAGATGAATGATAATAGATAAATAACCAAAGGAATATAATATCAATTACCATCAAATACCACATATAAATTTTCATTGCTACATACCATTATTTCACAAAATATAATATCAACCTTCAAGATCCACATAGTATATTAAGTATCTAAATGAAATGGAAATATTCAACTCACTAAAGAAATAGAAAAGTACATATCTCACTCATTATCTCTACTATATCAAATCTAGGAAAGTGGTAAATCTAATATAGATAACCTTCTTCTGATGGATTACAAATCTTCAAGCTAATCCTCCTCAATTCTTAACTCCTCAGTTGCTGAAAATGTTAATAGAATTTTATAAGTACAACCATTCAGTAAGAATTCAAACTCAATCAAATGCTAATAATATAATAATTAAAATTAAGTGATAACTAACTAATCATGATTCACAGTTATATATATAAGTCAAATAAAAATATAATACAAAAACATGATCAAATATAAAATATTAAATCATATGTGTTTTTTAATAGTATGAATAGATCAACTAATATATAGTATATATGGCATGATCGAAGTCATATCTAACAGAACAAGTCTACTAACCATGATTGGAACATATCATATATCAAATTGAATAAATCGAAATGAGAATATGGTAAATTATCATGGTAGGTAGCTTATTAAATCAGAGATCATATTATCAGAATAGGTAATCATAATGAGCATAGATTTCAAACAAGTTAAGATCAAAATAATTGAACATAAATATCAAAATAATAAATTGAGTAGATTATAAGTTGAATCAAATAGATCTAAACAACAAATTATATTTTATAATTATATGCCAAGTATATCACAAAATGAACATATCAAAGAACCATGCATCCAACCACCATATAACAAGTCGAACAAAATATATACCAAAACATATAGACAATTATGCTAAGGTCATTACATATGCATAGCAGAAAAGTCTATTGTCCCACTTCGGATGACTAAAAATAAAACACAATCACTGAGATTTTATTCCGTTGCCCACAAGTAAAATTCATCTACGAACATCTATAGAATCAGTCCGGCATCTGAAAACCCATCTGCGATTGCCTCGGCTGCATCAATGCCATTAGCCACTCTTTCAAATTTCAATTTCTGGGTTAATGGGTCGAGATTCAGGTTATTTTTTAGTCTTCCCAAGTTCAAGTTCATGGATTCCAAATCGTCTCAAGTTTCATGTTAAAAGAATTAAAAGAAAAATTGAAAGAAAGTGAGGCTGCACGTATACGGTGCAGCAAGTAGCAACTTGCCACTAGCTGGGTGTAACTAATGGAAAAAAAGGTGTTGCCTTCGTTTTGAAAGGAAAAGGGTGTTGCCAATTACCCGTCCAACCAGCAGGTGTAAGAAATCGATAGAACTAGCTAAGGGAGATTTGCCAAGAGAAGGGTAATGATTCGTATCTTGAGGATGGACACTAGGGCGCCAGCTGTTCTACCGATAGTTACAGGGACGCAAGAGCAAATATGCTCCTTCAGTAGTGCCCTCGTATCTTCCATGGTCCATCTTTAAATGCCCCCTCCCTTCACTTCTTTGCCGATGCATAGCGTCGCAATGGCTCCTCCTCTGCCCCCAGTTTCCATTCTCCTCTTGCTATTCTTGCTGGCGTGTTGCTGCTATAACACTGTTCAGGGAGGTGACGAGGGGTTTGAACTTGCCGAATTCCTGGCCTTGGAACCAGCCAATGTCTGTTCGGAATGGAAAGGTTTGCATCTAATGACTGTCAATATCAGATCAGCAAAACAACTTAATCAGTATCCCTGTAGATTGATGCAACCATTTTTACGTGTTACAGTGTTCGTTGTTTTTTTCCCACTTTTATGTACTATCTAGTCTAACAATAAAGTGTTTGCCCTTTTCTTCCACTTTTATGTACTATCTAGTCCAGCATTAAAGTGATCTCAGTCATATTTGTTTTTGATGTAAAATATCGTAACATATAAAGATTGCCGGTGTCTCTGCCTCAAACCAAGTTGGGTTAAACTTCTCAAAAAATAGAGAATCACATAAAATGTTTATGTGAAAAATAAAAAAATACAGAAAGTAGAATCATGGAAAATAATAAATATTATCTGAGGGAGAGGTGAGAACGGAGAAAGTAAACCTTGGGGAAAAGGGAATGTTCCGAGAATCTGAGAATTGTTTACCTAACTAACTTATACTCGCGCGTGCAAAACTTGCGAAAGTTAGTTAAGAAAATATTTTCTAATTTTCTTTTTGAGAATGCAAATACTGTCTTATTCTTATTTCACTTCTTCCACAGAGAAAATTTACTTAATCAAGAATATGAATTATAGTTCAACATTAAATAACACTTGTCCTATCAAATTAACCATATATGTACTCATATTCTACTTTTTTTTAAAAAATTCCCATATCAAATCCAGGCTAGAGGAATATGACACTTTCATTTAAAGAAAGGTTTGTTAACTAAAGAATGTACAGCTCAATGGTGGAAAGACCTTTTTTAGAGAAACTCACTACTGTAGTCTCATCTTATAAAACTTCAATCAAATTTCCTCTTCTATATTACACATGCAACAACAGTGGTTAACATGTCCAAATTCTTATGTCTTTAGCACCTAGCAGGAACTCACTAATGGTCGTCCATCAGTTTGGCCCCTGCTTCCCTTCTGGTGAAGGCCGTTTAGATGATGCTCAAATCCTTGCCCAGGAATCGCGAAGGGTTGCTTACATTCAAAATCGTGTCAGACTAGCCAATGCGAAGTTTAACACAAGTATGGATTCCCTACAAACGTCCCTAGAGGTCACAATCCCAGCGTGGGATGCCGTGTACCTCGGCACCCTCAACTACGTGGTGACCATCGGCATTGGCACGCCTCGGAGGGTCCAGACTGTCCAGTTCGACACCGGCAGCAATCTATGTTGGGTCCAGTGCATGCCGTGCCAGACGCGCCGCTCACAAGTGGACCCAATATTCGACTCGACTGCCTCGCCCACCTACCGAAACGTTACTTGCAATAATCAAGCATGCACCCTCCTCCCTGCCTCTGGTGTCGAAAAGGGCTGCGCCAACAATGTATGCACCTACCATGCCCGTTACGCCGACTCATCAACCACTAGTGGGTTACTCGCCATCGAAAGGATGGAGTTGGCAGCACCCAAAATGAGCCCACTCGTGTTCCCCAATTTTGTGTTTGGGTGTGGTCAGAATAATGTGGGGGTCCTTGGAAGATCTGCTGGCGTGCTTGGTCTAGGGCATGGCTTTCACTCACTGGTGGCTCAGGCAGCTAGCAGACTTGGGAACGTCTTCTCCTATTGTCTCCCCTCCATGGACAACGTGCCAGGGTACCTCACCATCGGCCAGAGATCAGCCCCATCGCCTATGTACATGCCCATGGTCACCGGTAGGATCAATGATTTAGGCCTCTACCAGGTGGACTTGGTAGGCATAACAGTAGCAAGGCAACGACTGCAGCTGTCGCCATCAATCTTTCGTAACGTCGGCACCATCATAGATTCTGGGACCTCCTTCACCCACTTGCCGCCAGAGGCATACCAAGCACTCAAGATTGCCTTCCGCAGTGGCATGTCACATTATCAGCCGGCTCCACCTTACAATATTTTGGATACCTGCTACACCATCCACAGTCCCAATAGCACTTATCCGCCAGTCACGCTCCACTTCAATGGCCTCGACCTCCCGCTCTCAGCGACACAGACATTGTTAAGGACGAACGCTACAAGACATTGCCTGGCATTCGCCGCCAATGAAAGAGGGGCAATGACAGTCGTTGGGAACACGCAGCAGAAGGGGATGGAGGTGATCTATGATATCCAAGCACGTAGGATAGGATTTTCCCGTGGGACTAATTGCCACTAGTCTGGCACGTGCAATTGTTGTGGAGTATGTGAAGGGACAAAACTGGCATTGTCTATGAAATAAAATTGATGTTTCATATCACCCTCCGGTAGGTAGTTGTTTAGCAAGGAATATTCAATTGATCATGATTCAAACGGGGCGTGTGTCGCGCCTGTTCGCGGGTGATGAATTGGTGGTCACGCCTCCCTGAGGCGGACGTCCTTTCACCTTTGTGAGTACGCTTTCTTTGTGGCGAGCGGTACAGGACTATTCATAGGAGTCCGGATGGAAATTTTCCAAAGTACCCTTTGGCAAGCTGACTGGGCCGAGATGTTGTTTGTCCGTCATATTGGGCTGAAGGTGCTTGCTGACCATACTGGGCCGAAGGCCCACATCTCGGTCCGGCCTATCTTTCGGCCCAAACAACCGGTGGGCCGCGCGATGCAAGGGGTACCTTCGGCCTGGTTGAACCTGGCCCTTGATCTGATTAGGCCCATTCGGGCGGCCCCATCAATGCTCAAAGAATATTATATTCAAAATTTTATCCTAATTTTCAAAATTCCTATAAATCAACTGTTACCAAGTTTTGCAAACTTAACATAATTTTTTAAAAAAGTGCAACCACGTTTGGCTATATCCAGCCTTCTCCAACTCATCTACAAGAATTGGATGGGGCAAGGGAGGAAGAGGAGGAGCAGTGGTTGAAATGGAGGAGAGGTGCGTGCGGATCATGTGGCAGGCGGTTTCCTCTTAAAATTAAAACATGATAAGAGGTGTTTTTGTTGGAAAATTTTTATAAAGGGTTAAACTGTTCCGTAAAAAATAGGAAAATAAGTACCAAACAAGGTTCAGTACTCGTTCTTTCCTCAAAATAAATTTGTAGAGAAAAATCACCAAAAAGATGGTAACCAAACACCCATTAGCTATTACATTTTCTAAAAACTCGATTTAATCATACTATTTCATTTGAACATATTTTTCCAGCAATAAAACATGATTTATGAAAAGGATTTCCTTAAAATTCAAAAGGTCACATGACCTAATCATGATTTAATAACGTATTCTTCAAATAAGTCACATTTTTGTAAAAGAATCACATGATGTAGTCATGTTTTTTTTGTCATGTATCCTTAAAATAAGTCCCATTTTTTTAAAATGAAGTAACTGATTTTTATATATTTTTTTAAATTCCCTAGTAAATTACAGATTCTGTCGATCGATTTGTAATTTTTTTTCTAGGATTGATTTTTTATTGAATTTTGAGTTCATTATTGCACAAGATTCATACAAAAGATGGCCATGAGGGTGTTGGTTCATCAACAAATTAATGACCCCTAAAGACAAAGCAGGCCACACTTTTGAAGCCAGATAGCCCCATGTACAGATCGTTCATGGTTCAAAAGAATCACATCCCGCGCCACACGTTACCCACTCAACTACCCAACCCCCATTGGCATTTTCATTGATGCTTCACCTCTGCAGAAAACTTTTATTTAATAGCAAGTAAGATTAGCGAGCTCTAAATTTAAACTCTCCAAAACCACTATAAACATTTGACCAACTAAATATTCTTTCTTATACAAGTATCCAACTGAGGACGATCCGAAACGTATAGCTTTATTTCAGCAATGGCTCCAGTGATGCTCCTTCACAAGCTAGTGCAATTGAGGTAAAACCAAGTTTTTCGAATCCACAGCGATTGCACATGCATGATCAGCGGCAGTTAGTCCCACGGGAAAATCCGATCATCCGTTCTTCGATGTCATAGATCACTTCGATCCCCTTCTGCTGTGTGTTCCCGAAGATTGTGGCTTCCCCTCTTGCATTGGCGGCGAATGCAAGGCAATATGTCCTAGAGTTTGTCTTCATCATTGTCTGTGGCAACGAGAGTGGGAGGTTGACGTGATTGAAGTGGAGGGTGACCTTGGGATACGTGAAATTGGACTGGCGGATGGTGTAGCAGGTGTCCATTATACCGCCAGGAGTAGTAAGTGTATAGCGTGACATGCCACTGCGGAAGGCGTTCTTGAGCGCGAAGTATGCGTCCGGCGGTAAGTGGGTGAGGACGGACCCAGAATCTATGATGGTGCCGACAGTTCGAAAGGTCATCAATGGCAACGGTAGTCGTTGCGTGGCTACTGTTATTCCCACCAAGTCAATGTAGTAGAAGCCTATGTCGTTGCCCCTCCCTGTCATCATGGGCGTGTACATTGGCGACGGGGCTGCTCTCTCGCCGATGGTGAGGTATCCTGGGACATTGCTCATGGAGGAGAGGCAGTAGGAGAAGACATTTCCGAGTCTGCCAGATGCCTGAGTCACCAGTGAGTGAAAGCCACGCCCTAGACCAAGCATGCCAGCAGTTCTCCCAAAGTTCCCTACAGTGTTCTGGCTACACCCGAACACGATATTGGGGAATGCAATGGGGCTCATTTGGGGTGCCAATAACTCCATCCTATCCATGGCGAGCAACCCACTACTGGCTGACGAGTCGCCAAAGTGGGCACGGTAGGTGCAAACATTGTTGGTGCATCCCTTTTCAATGCCGAAGGTAGGGAGGAGGGTGCATGCTTGAGCATTGCAAGGGACGTTTCTGTAGGTGGCCGAGGCAGCGGAGTCGAATATTGGGTCCACCTGTGGGTGTCTCCTTTGCGAGGGCATGCACTGGACCCAGCATAGATTGCTGGCCGTGTCGAACTGAACAGTTTGGACTCTTTGGGGTGTGCCAATGCTGATGGTCACTACATGGTTGAGCGTGTCGATGTACTCACCATCCCTTGTCGGGAGTGTTACCGCTACCGATGTTTGTAGAGGATCCGTACTCATGTTACCCTTGGCAAGTTTGCTGCGGTTTTGGATGTAAGCAACCCTTCGCAATTCTTGGGCGAGGATTTGGCCCTCATCTAGATTTCCATCGCTTGAAGGGAAGCAGGGGCCGTGCTGATGGACGACTTTTACCGAGTTCCAGCTGGGTGCTAAAAATGCAAGAATTTGGACATGTTAACCACCGGTATTGCATGTAGAATAGTTGACAATTAATATGGAAGAGGGAATTTGACTGGATCTAATATGAGACTGGTGTAGTGAGTTCCTCTAAGCAAGATGAGCACATATTTAACATACAATATATGTTCTAAAAATCATATTCCTCAAGCCTAGATTTGATAATGGAATAAGGAAAAGTAGAAGATGAGCACATGTTTAACATACAATAATATATGTTCTAAATTTTATTCTATGCTTAATTTGAAAGGACAAGTGTTGTTTACTTTTGAACAAGAAAGCATATTCTTCATTAATTAAATTTTCTTGGTGAAGAGGTGAAATAAGAATTACAGTAGGTATCTAATCTGTTCTAAATTAACTTCTCCTTTTCTAGCATAGACAACGACTAAAATCTGCATTTGCACAATTTGTTAATTAGAATACAAATTCTAGCTATTATCTCAATTCATGTGTGACTTTAATTTATCACATTATTTGTTACCAAATTAAGATTTTAAATAGTTTGGAAGATAGATTATTTCCATCCTTTATTTAATTTTAAGGCTTTTTTCATTATCAATAATGACTCTGTCATGAGAAATGAGAGAAATGGTCCTTAGATAGTCATTTTGTTTAAAGTAGAGATAACACATATCATAAAATGAAACTTCTATTTCACAGAAACACAATGATTTATAATATTTTATGATATTTTTCATCAAAACAAGTTCAACCCTGTCACCTTATAGCTAGACTGGATAGTAAATAAAAGCGGAAGAAAATAGCAAAGACTACAGATAACAGGTAAAAGTGGTAGAATCAATCTACTGAGAAATCGATTAAGATGTTGTACATGTTTGATATCCGATATTATGTGTGACAGAAAACTATATTTGTGGAACATTATGAAGGTGGACGGTCAGCAGATGCAAACCTTTCCATTCAGAACAAACATTGGCTGGTTCAAAGCTGGGGAATTCGGCAACTTCAAACCCTTCGTCACCTCCGTGAACTGTGCTATAGCAACAACAACAAAGTAAAAATAGCGAGACGACAATGGGGAATGGGGGACGAGCATAGGCCATTGCGATGTGCTGTGCTGCAGCAGCAAGAGTTGAAGGGAGGCGGATCTTTAAGGACGCCCCATCGCCATGCTGTTACGTATCAGGACGATCCGAGGGCACCATTTAATGGGAATGCTCTTGTGCCGTTGCCATGGATAACTTTTAACCATCAGTAGAACACCCGGCACGCTAGGATCCTTGCTCAAGATATCAATCCTTAGCCTTTGCTTGGCAATATTCTCCGCATCCTCAAGATATTGATTCCTAACCCTGTCCTGGCGATGCCCCAAGTTCTTATTCTATTGCTTGCACCTGCTTGTTAGAGGCCAAATTGGCAACACCTTCCTTCATTAATTACAATTACCACGTACCTTGTGGCAGTGGATAACTATTCTTAATGCCACAGCCTTGGATGGATCATGCCATCCAGGTGGTGGCTGTCCAAACCCCCTCTTACCCGATCCCACTGAATCATCATCTGCACCGGTGGAGAGACGCATGGTTTTAAATATCGAACCGCTCATTGAATTGTTGAGACTTTCGGGAATTGGGTCATGAGATGGCTCATTTTAGCCTGGCCCATTTGCAGTGTGGGCCTACCCATTAGGAAGCGCCTCGGCCTTTCACTGGGGCTCGGTGGAGCCTTCCCGCCAGCTGGCCCTCTTGACTGGGCTTCAACAGGGGACCTTTTGAATCTGAAGTGGACCCCGACGCCCTGCAGGCGTGGGAGACTTTCTGTTTAAGAAAATCCTTTCCGAATCCTTCTCTAATCTGATGATAAGGAAAACTACCACCAAATCAGAGAAAGTAGAATATCGTCCTGTCCGGAGATCAGATTGAGTTTCCTCTACACGATCTCCAATTGGACTCTACCACGGCCTCATGGCTGTCCTTATAAAAGAGACCCCCCGATACTCTCAGAAGGTACGTTCAACATCCTCTAGCTAGTCTCTACTCTTTTCTCTATCTGTTTCTACCCTAAATTACGCATCAGATGGGATTCCCGCATATCTGAATTGGGGCCTCTTCTGACCTAGTGTCCGTCTTGCAGGAGTGGCAAAGGACTTTCTGTCATTTGGAAGAGTTTCGGTCATTCGATTCAGATTAGACGAATCTCCGACCCAATATCTTTTTGGCGTTGTCTGTAGAAAACGACCCAACTCCGCTAGGGGACCTCCAGCAAGATGTGATAGTGTTGCTGCATTGGCTGGATGAGCGGCTCGATCACATGGAAGGTCTCTGGGTAAGTGACCTCGAACCGACCAACCCGCAACAAGAGCTCCAATCAAGCGCCCCTTCAGGTTCCCAAGATTCACAGGGACCTCGAGGACCTCGTCAAAGAGATTAGCAGCCCGAGAATCGCCAGCTAACCCACCAGGTAAGACAAGGAAGATCTCGATGGCAGTCGGATAAAGGCCGGCGTCAGCGTCGGCGATCCTCAACTTTCTCCAACAGTTCTACCTCAACATCTTTAGAGCGTCGCGCTCACCACGGGAGCGGGAGAGGTGCTTCTTGGAGGAGGTCTTCCGACCTCTCATCAAGGTCCTCTGCTTCCCGAAGCCAGTGGACTTCTTGGGGTGGTCACCGAGGCTCCATACGTCCTTCCAGCAAAAATCGCTTTCGGAAGTTGGAGGAATGCGTGGAAAGACTACTCCGGCATGATCAAGATGCTGGCCTAGATGACGGAGATGGTTCCCGGTCACGCTTCATCAAGCGTGTGCTGAAGACGCCCTTGCCACACTGTTTTCGGATGCAGTCACTAAAGAGATACAACTGCACCTATGATCCCGACGACCACCTGCAGACCTACGATAGTACTTTCAACCTATTGGACGCACTTGATGCTATTCGGTGTTGTGCCTTCCTTATGACCTTGGAGGGATTGGCTCGGCGGTGGTTCGTGCAACTGAAACCTGATTCCATCAACAGTTTCTCTGAATTAAGGACAACCTTCATAAGTAACTTTGTAGCTAGTCGGCATACACCGGCCATGATCGCAACGCTGTCCTCTATGAGGCAGAGGAAAGACGAGATCCTACGCAAGTTCTGGACCCACTTCCATGAGGCAACCCTTAAGATCCCCAACCTGGATGTGCCTAATGCTGCGCAACATTTTATTGTCGGGATTCAAAACCAACAGGTTCATTTTGAAATAAGTAGCTACTTGTGAACCTTCCCAACCTAGTTTGGAGGGTGAATCAATGCATTAATAGTTAGGAGCTCTTGCTGGCCTACCCCGCTCAGCGACCGACCGAGTCAGGGAATGGTCGGAGAACCAAGAACTAAGAACCAACCAGGGGTAGGAAGCAATTCGACTACAGCACCGACGACCGACCCCTAAAGGGGTCACAGCGGGAGAATCGAGATGACCGGCGGGAGCACCCCAGTTTTAGAAGAGAAGAAAATTACAACCCTCTCAACATGTTGAACGACCGGATTATTCAGGAGATCAAAGATGAGGGCTACCTCAGATAGCCGATGAAGATCAAGCCTGCTTTAGTAGTAGAAAAGTCTGCGAAGTTATACGTCTACTACCATGAATACGGGCACTACACCTCGGAATGTCACGATCTCAAGAAGGAGATCGAGAACCTTATAAAGAGGGGACACCTGAAAAGGTATGTCGCTAACTAAGAGCTTGACCAGTGGCGTCGCAACCGGTCTCCCCCCGCTACCGAACACGCTCCGTCGTCCCAGGCCTAGCGCGTAATCTATGTCATCTACGGAGGATCGACGAGCAGCGGAGATAGCAACAAGAAAAGGCAAAGCTATGCTTCCGAGATTCAAAAGGTTGTCCAGGAAGTCGGCTCAACCTCCCATCGACCCCTGACTAAGGAGCCGATCACGTTCACTGAAGCAGACTTGGAAAGACTTGTACTGCCTCACAATGACGCCTTGGAGATAGAGCCCAAGATTGCAGACTTTAAGGTAAAGAGAGTATTTTTTGACAATGGTATCTTTCTTGAAATCATTTTTCTTGACTGTTTTAAACAGATTGACCCAGAGATGAAAAAGTTGGGAAGGGTTCAGACACCAATATACGGCTTCCCGAAGGAGGTCTTCAGCGGCCAATTTGTTATAGGGACACATTATGGCTTCTCAAAGCCTGAACTGCTCCCTCTCTCTCACCTCTCTCTGGCCATCCCCTATAGTATGGGGCACTTGCTTCCTCTCTTTATTCTGCTTCCATTCTTGTATTGCCAAAGGCTCTACCCACATGTTGCTGGCATTTGTGAAGAGAAGAAAACTTAGAATCAGTCAAATCCTACTGGAGAAATGAGGTAGATCCCTCTATGAGAGAGTCGTACGGATACTGCTAGAGGTCAGGCACCCGCGCATATAGTAGCATCATTTCACTAGAACCAAACCATGAATGCAGATTTAGATCAGTACAAGGTGATTATCGGATCCTTCCAATTAGTTTTTCTCGTTGAAACAGATCAGAGGACATCACGGGGTTATACTTTTGCTATGTCTCCTATTAAAATAATTTTATTGTCCTTGTTTCTTGTACAATCCTTACAATCATTTGGTTCATGAAAAACACTCTTCAAGATTGATCTTGAAACTAAATTTTATTAGTTCGAAATCGCTGGTTCAAGACATCTACTTTTAGTATCGATGGCTTTGAAGTGAAAATCAAAACCAACTAAAAAGAATACTATTTAAGTGGACTAATTTTGAAATACAACAATTAAAAAAAAAAAGGCAATGTTCAAAGTCCTATTCCAAAGGTTATGATATCGTGATGTTCACCCTCCTTACTTTTCCTTTTTTGTGGGGGGTCCTATCTCACTCCTTTAGCTATTAATTTTTTTGTCCCACAACCCTTGTACTATCTGCCATGCAACGGCAGCAAGTGTTATACGAGACTAGTTTAACATAAATTTTTTCAAAAACTCTTGATTTAATCATACCTTTCATCTGAACATATATTTTTTCATCAATAAATCATAATTTATTGAAAGAATCTTCAAAATTTCCCTAAAATTCAAACGGTCACCTGATTTAATCATGTTTCAAATAAGTCACATTTTTGTAAAAGAGTCACATGATGTAGTCATGTATCCTTAAAATAAGTCACATTTTTAATAAATTAATTTATTTTTATATTTTTCTGAATTTTTCCTAGTAAATTAAAATTCATTCGATTTACAATATTTTTTCTTAGATTGATTTTTTCATTGACTGTTGAGCTTGCTCAAGATTCATACAAGAGATGGCCCTCAGTGTGTTGGCCCATCTACAAATGACCGCCCATGCATGTAGAGATCGTTCCATATGATTCACAGGTCACGCCGCACCTCACCCATTCAACTACCCAACCCCCAATGACATTTTCACTCTTGTTTACCTCCGCAGAAGAAATTTAATTAAATAGAAAATAACATTAGCGAGATATAAATTTAAATTCTCCAAAAATGTTATAAATACTGAGTAACACTTGCTGCAATGTCTGCGTGCTACTACACGCAGGGGGATTGCAGCAAGTAAATCATTATATTTTTTAGGTCGGGTTCGAAGAGCCATAACTATCTTTACAGTACAATGTCTGATCGGACGAATTAAAAAAATATGAATATTAAAAAATCAAACTCCAGTGAATAATAAAAGGCAGAAGCATTATAGCAAATATTACTCGTAAATATTTGACCAGCTAAATATTTTTTCTTAAACAACTATCCAACTGAGGATGATCTAAAACATGTAGTTTTATTTCAGTAACTACGTCAGTTTATTTGTTCCTTCACAGGCTAATGCAATCCAAAACTGCAGCAAAATTGGGGTAAACAAAGTTTTACGACCGCACACCAATTGCACGTGCATGATTCAGTGGCAGTGAGTCCCACGGGAAAATCCGATCCTCCGCGCTTCGATGTCATAAATCACTTCCATCCCTTTCTGCTGCGTGTTCCCAATGATCGTGGCTTCCCCTCTTGCACTCGCGGTGAATGCAAGGCAATATGTCCCAGAGCTTGTCTTCATTATGGTCTGCGGCAATGAGAGCGGGAGGTCGATGCCGTTGAAGTGGAGGGTGACCGGGGGAAATGTGAAATTGGACTGGCGGATGGTATAGCAAGTGTCCATTGAACCGGCAGGTGGAGTTGGAGGATAGCGTGACATGCCACTGCGGAAGGCATGCTTGAGTGCCACGTATGCCTCTGGCGGTAAGTGGGTGAGTACGGCACCAGAATCTATGATGGTGCCCACGTTTTGGAAGACCGTCAATGGCAACGGTAATCGTCGCGTGGCTACTGTTATTCCAACCAAGTCAATGTAGTAGAGGCCTATGTTGGTGCCCCTGCTAGTTACCATTGGCGTGTACATTGGTGACGGGGATGCTCTTCGGCCGATGGTGAGGTATCCTGGGACGTTGCTCATGGAGGAGAGGCAGTAGGAGAAGACATTTCCGAGTCTGCCAGATGTCTGAGTCACCAGTGAGTGGAAGCCTCGCCCTAGACCAAGCATGCCAGCAGTTCTGCCAAAGTCCCCTACGGTGTTCTGGCTACATCCAAACACAATATTGGGGAGCACAGTGGGACTCATTTGGGGTGCCGACAGCTCCATCCTTTCCGTGGCGAGCAACCCACTACTGGATGACGAGTCGCCATAATGGACATGATAGGTGCAAACGTTGTTGCTGGTGCATCCCTTCTCAATACCAGACGTAGGGAGGAGGGTGCATGCTTCATGATTGCAAGTGATGCTGCGATAGGTGGCCGAGGCAATCGAGTCGAATATTGGGTCCACTTGTGCGTGTCTCCTTTGAGAGGGCATGCACTGGATCCAGCATAGATTGCTGCCTGTGTCGAACTCGACAGTTTGGACTCTCTTGGGCGTGCCAATAGTGATGGTCACTACGTAGTTGGGCGTGTCGATGTACTCGCCATCCCTTGTTGGGAGTGTGACCTCCAGGGATGTTTGTAGAGGATCCATGCTCACGTTACCCTTGATGTTGGCAAGTTTGCTCCGATTTTGGATGTAAGCAACCCTTCGCGATTCTTGGGAAAGGATTTGGGCCTCATCTAGACTTGCATCACTTGAAGGGAAGCAGGGGCCGTGCCGATGGACGACCTTTAGTGAGTTCCAGCTAGGTGCTAAAGATGCAGGAATTTGGACATGTTAAGCACCAGTATAATATATTGTATGTAGAATAGTTGAGAATATGGAGGAAAGAATTTGACTGGAGTCCTTTGTAGTGAGTTTCTTTCGAGAAGTCCTTTGTCACCAAGCTATCGATTCTATAGCGAACAAAGCTTTCTTTAAATACAAAGTATCATATTCCTCTAGCCTAGATTTGATAATGCAACAAGGAAAAGTAGAAGATGAGCGCATGTTTAATATAAAATATATATTCTAATTTTTACTCTATGCTTAATTTGAAAGGACAAATGGTTATTTAAATTTTCTTTGGGGGCAGAGGTGAAATAGAAATTAAAGTATCTAATCTGTTGCAAACTTCTTTTCTAGCGTAGACAAAAAGACTAAGATCTGCATTTGCACAATTTCTTAGAATACAAATTCTAGCTATTATCTCAAGTCATGTACGACATGATCTTGTTACATTATGTGTTACCAAATTAAGATTATAAATAGTTTGGAAGATAGATTATTTACATCCTTTATATTTTAGGCTTATTTCCTTATCAATAATAACTATGCGGTAATAAATGATAGAAACGGAAATTAGAAAGTCATTCGGTTTAAGGCCGAGATATCATCTCATAAACTGAAACTTCTGTTTCACAGAAATACCACGATTTATAATATTTTATGATATTTATTAGAATAATCCTACATCAGATATTGCGTGCGTGTGACAGAAAACTGCATTGGTGAACATAATCAACGTGGATGATCAGTATATGCAAACCTTTCCATTCAGAACAAACATTGGCTGGCTCCAAGGTTGGCAATTCGGCAACTGCAAACCTCTTGGTGTTACCTCCCTGAACTGTGCTATGGCAGCTACACAGAAGGAAGAACAGTGACAGAACAATGGAGA
Source organism: Zantedeschia hybrid cultivar (assembly GCA_030544215.1). Taxonomy (NCBI): domain Eukaryota; kingdom Viridiplantae; phylum Streptophyta; class Magnoliopsida; order Alismatales; family Araceae; genus Zantedeschia; species Zantedeschia hybrid cultivar. The sequence continues at coordinate 53,773,179 of JARZZO010000002.1, read as the reverse complement.
ATAAGGGTAAAGCAGGAGCCATTGTGATGCTATGCTGCAGCAGGAAGAGGTGAAGGGAGGGGGAAATATAAAGATGCCCCATGATCACCATGGTGTTACATAGGAGAACGATCCAGGGGAGCCATCATTGAATGAGAATACTCTTTCGCCGTTGTCCCTGGATAACCTGCAACCATCAGTAGAACACCCGGCGCCCCAGGGTCCATCCTCAAGATATCAATCCTTAGCCTTTTATTGGCAAATCTCCCCTTCCCCAAGATATTGATTCTTAACCTTTTCTTGGCGATCCCCCAAGTTCTTATCGATTGCTTACACCTGCTTGGTAGAGGGCAAATGGGCAACACGTTTCTTCGTTAATTACAGTCATCTTGTGGCAGTGGTTTACTTGACCCGATCCCATCATCATCTGCAGGGGAGGGAAGATGGTGAGAGGGAAGGAAGGACTAAGATCTTCTAGACTTCTTCTTCTGTATTTTTGTGTACCCCTAAATATATAGGGGATGACGTATATTTGTACTTGTCATTTTAGAGATAAATGATCTATATACCTTGCTTAGGTATGTCTTGGGTAAAATAAAAGCACAAGAGAAGAGGTCCAAAGAAAGGAGATGGAGGTGATGGTTTAAATGGGCTGGGTCTGTCTTGACTCAGACCCGAAATACATGGACCCGGACCTGAAATAGAGCTGCTAATATTTCTAAGTAAAAAGGGTAAACGGATATTTCATTGGCTCTGCCTCCTGTTGATATTACACCTCTAATCAGCTTAAAAAAGAATTTGGGTCTGGTTTCTTTCCTCTACAATTGAAAATGAGCCAACTGTCACGCCCAAATTCACGAAAATTTATTTGGAAAATTTAAACTGGAGAAAATTAACGGATCTAATACAGGGTTATTAGATATATCCAACCCAAATTTACCAGATCTAATGGGTTGGGTCTTGGGTCTTGAATCCATTTTGACAGCCCTGATTAGGTGCCTATGAGTGGTCAGGACCATAATTAGTTAAATATGGCATAGATATTATAGGGCAAGAATACATTCGGACATAATTCTATTTAAAATTTGAATGAGACAGCCAAAAGTTTAGTTAAATAATTTAAAGATTAAACAAATCAGCAAGACATCTGTAGATTTTTTTTTTTCATTAAGACTTTTAAAAAGTTAAAACAAAATTTATAGTCATACAATAATAGTTATTAATCAAATTATGAGTTTTTATCAATAAAAAAATAATTTTTATCATATAGTGGTATTTATGATATTTAAGTAATAAACATCATATTTTAATTCAATATTCTAGTGTATTAAACGTAAAGTATAAATGTTTTTGTACTATACGTGAATAATGGTCCAGTTGATGTTAAAAATGTGAATATTTCTTTTCCTATTTTTCAATAAATGTGACATACGGGAGTTTTATCTGAAAATTCAGAAAAAAAAAAAATTGGAGAATAGCCCAAACGGCTAGGGATGAAGCCCAACAACCAGCCTACCGGGGATCGACCCCGAGGGCCACCACAAACCTGCCGAATAACCCCCCCGCCCACAACGCCCACTCACCCTCGCGAGAGACAAACACCCGACCTCCTCTTGTCCCAAGGGAGCCCCACTGGACTACACCACACGGACGGAAATTCAAAACTTCGTTAATTATACATATATTATATATAATAGTGGATTTAACTCTGGTCGGGATGAGGTGGGTTTGGTCATCTTCGTTTTTGAACTTTATAAGGTTTGTCAACCGATTCATTCAACAGGTAAAGAGTTGGATACGTCATCAAGGATAACGTCTTGTACAGACAAAGGAAGCTGGGACAAATCCCAGTACAGATCAGAAGACATGTTAAGGCCCACCTTGGCAAAGCAGTGAGCTGCTTTGGTAGCTGACCTCGGAATGAAGTTGAGATGGATATTGTGCTTCTCCAGAAGGATACTGAGACTCCTGAGAACAGAATTTATAAGAATTTGGGCGTCCCCTTCCATTAAGAACAGGTTGTAGTAACTGATCAGCTATAGTGAGTGCAGTCAGAAGACCAACGGCTTCAGCTGACACAGGATCCTAATTCCTAACCGTAAGTCTTGTTTGTAACACAGGAGATAGCATTCCCCTGGTGATCGCGAAGAACACCTGCAGCTCCCGCACTCGGCTAACTGCTCCATCGAAATTAATCTTTAAGGCACCAACTGCAGGAGGTATCCAGTCAGTATTACCGAAGGGCACAGAGATACACAGGCTGAGATTGAGTTTTCTTATCAGAGACCCAAAATTCAAATTCTAACAGGACAGCATTAACCACAGTTTTAGGATTTGAGCGAATATTCTCCAAGACCTTCTTGCATCTGGTACCAGTAGAAATGGGGTATTCACGACGGCTCGTTCACCGTCGTTAAGTCGGTCGCAAAAAGTTCCGTCCCCAATAATTAGTGAAAGAAAAAAAGAAGTTGCTAATTCTCCATATTATCCGCAACGGCTATTAGCAACTGCCATAATACGAAGCCGTTGCTAATAATGGGTTAATTAGCGACAAATTCGATTATAGCCGTCGCTAATAGTGAATTGTTCGCGACGGTTGAGTTAAATAGCTGTCGTGAATGATGAAAATATTAGCGACAGCTGCTTAATTAATGGCCGCTAATAATAATGTGTAATAAAATAATAATAATTATTAGTGACGTTTAATTGTTTAGCCGTCGCTAATAATAGAGTATAAGCGACGACTAAAATAAAAGGTGGCGCTAAAGGTAAGGTATTAGCGACAGCTAATGAATGCAGCCGTCGCTAATAATTTTTTTTAAAAAAATTATTATTGTTAGTGACATCTCACATAATAGCTGTCGTGAATAACTTTTTTAAAAAAAATAATTATTGTTAGCGATGGCTCTCATAATAGCCGTCGGGAACATCATTAACAAAAAAAAATGGTTTATTTTAAAATAAAAAAATATACCTATAATACAAATAAAAATACACCTATAATAGAAACACATATATCCAAATTTAAATACGATACGAACACATAATGAACACAAACAAAGTAACTAGCATAAAAAATAACATACACAACAATATGGGAAAACTATCATATCATAAAATACAGAAAAAGATGAAATGTCATTGAGCTGAAAATTAGGCTCCTGCTCCGACTTTCCATCCTCTCTAACCTCTCCCTCATCCTCATCCTCCGGATGTAAGCACGGCTGGAGCTGCAAGGCGGACTGTGACCGCGGTTGCGAGGGCTACTACGACGGCGGCAGGATTCTGGCTATGCGCAGCTCCACAAAGATCTCGTCCCTGACCTTCATCCTAATCACTTCCTCCTGCTATCACTGGTACTCCTCCTGCGCCCACTGGTACTGCTCTTGTTGCAGGACATATTGTTCATGTTGCTGGACGTACTGCTCAAAGGCGGCCTGCATTCCCTGCATCTACTCTCGGAGGCCACGAACATCATTGTCGCTGCTGCTGGAACCGTCATGGGATGCCGCCCATGACCTCATGGTCTCGCCCTGCCCACCTCAGCGAACACGGCCACGCCTATCCGTTCCCAGCACTGCGGTGAAGGCATGCTCAGGAGTGAGGGTAGGAGGTAGAGGAGTTGACTTGTCGGTGGCTGGAATAGGGGGATTCATCAACTCTGTCATGCAGTCCTATTTTCAAAGATAAACTAATGCTCGCTAATTAAATATTTTATATAGATAAATAAAAGATAATTATTTTCAATATTTACCATCAATGTATGCCTGTCATCTTCAAACATGACTACTATCTCATTAAGCTGCACCCAACTGTAAGACATATAGAACATCTCCATATGTATCACATCTCGTCGGTGAGCCTGATGCTATAATTTAATAAAAGAAGAATACAATTTCTACAATTAGAACAAAATTTCATTAGTTAAGAAGCAAACACGGAGATAAAACATACAAACTCATAGTTGATCTATCATTGACGGGTACAGCCTTTGTTGTTTGTAATCCTCAAGTGAGAGCGGTTAGTCTTATTCTTTGCCGAGATGTCCTACAATAAAGATAATATATTTAATATTCATCAAAGCTTAGAAAAGTAAATAAAATATTCATATGTTACTTTAGCTTCATCGGTATTCCGTTTCTCACACATCATTCGCCAGTGTTCAGAATCTCTCCACAGCAGAGGATTTGTGACGGCCACGTCGTACGAATGAGGGTTAAAATACTTTCATGGATAAAAACAAATTAACATAAGTTAATCAATAATTTGATAAAATAATAAGTATATAATTTTTTTTAAGTAAATACTACACTTACCTTCGTCTTTAGGTGGAACCTCTGATTCTTTTGCAACCGAGCCATATGCCTCAAAATTGCTAGGTCCCCCTTCTCCGTTCACTGAAAAGTAAACTGTTGTTGCACATTTACAAACCGTTGATATGAGTACATAATATGATTATTCAAATAATATTGACAAAGAAAGATTATTCTACAAAATTCTTACCGTAAGGTTCCAACAAATAGCTTGGCGAGGTCTTGCTGATAGATAAGCACGTGAGCCCTACACATAACTCCACAATAGGTTGTGAAGCTCTACCCGTTCTTTCTAATGGCACTACCTTTCACCAACTCCACTTGCAGGTCGTACTCTCCACACACTAACCATACATGGGACATCTGTGTAGGACCACGCCCGTCTTTATGAGTCTCCTCAAAAAAAAAAAAAGGGAAAATAGTTGTACATGTATGAAATATAATATGTAGTAAAAATAAAATTAATAACATCGTACCTGTCACGAACAATGTTGTCCCGAGTTTCTGAGTAGTGGCGTCCTAAAACGCATGGGGTTGTAGGTTAGCGAGAGGAGTGGCCTGAGATGCACCAGCCATTGAGGTAGATATAGGAGCAACCTACGAAGCTCCGTCCATGAGGTAGTCGGTACGGCCACAATAGACTAAGAAGTAGAGGGTCTTGAACCCTCGGAACTCTACGTTATAGTAGACACTGAGATGCAGCTGGAGTTTGCAGAGGACGATGAGAGGACACCTGTAAAAGATGCCTCCCACCAGACATCTGTCAAATTTAAACAAGCTAGTTTTCAATATAATTAATATAATTTCAATGCATAATATCAATAAAAATTTTAAAATAACAAAATTACAATAAACAAATACTATTGAATAATAGACTTACAGTAACTTAAGTATGCAATTGAGGTTTTCTATGTGAAACAACGGTTGGTATGTCATCTTCTATATACTACACTACTTTCAACCCATGAGTATTTATATATGTGTCATTTATTTGCATCACTATAGAGATATCAAAAAAAGGTTGTTGTACACGCTCCTCTTCGTCATCTCCTTCTACTACGTTTAACATGTTACAATAATCTCATGGTGGTGACTTGATCAGTATTCTCCAATTTTGTGCACTATTATCATAAAAAAAAAAAAAAAGATGAGTGGGGAGAAGAAAGGGTGCATGCCCGAGGCCGATTGGCCCTCCCCCGGTGACTGTGTCAATGTGCGACTCTCACACGAGTCATCTCTAGGAGAAGCAATCTCCTATGCCCTATATTCAAGGGGAACCTGCCCTCAGAAACTAATGAGACATTCCCACGAGCTCTCTAGCAGAAGACCTCGTCCTAAGAAAGCAACGTCCTGGCAAGCTCTCCCACAGAAGACCTCGACAGAAGAAAGCAACACTTGGCGATGGTGAAGCCGATGGCATAGCCTCTTGCTAGACGCGATCACTAACCCTCCCACAACAGCACACCTAGACCTCTACTAAGCCTCCACTCCTCTATATCGGGTAGCATGATGAGCTTCTTCGGCTTCTCGGAAGTGCTCAAAGGACAAATCCTCCTAGACGATTGCTAGAAGAAAGTGAGGAGCCATAGTCACTAGACCAAGGCCCGCGACTACATGGACAAAACCAAGGATGACACATAAGGAAGGACACTTACGAAGGAGAGCCAGGTCTGATCGCTGAGCGCCACCTTGGTGATCGGCCAGACTGATATCGATGGGAGGACCCACTGAGATGAGGGCAAGGGTCTATGCATCCATTTATGGTAGAAAGGATAAAACCTACTTAAGGGGGCACTGGTGGAGGTATCCTTAAAAAACATCAAGAAAGGCCACCTCCCCTAAGGTCACTCCTCGGCCCAGAAGAAGAAGTCTTTCTGCTCGACATTGGGGAACCTTGAACCCAATGCTAGCGGTGCCTTGTCCCTAGCCTCAAATTGAACGAAGTCGTAAGCGCCCAGAACAACACACTGTCTGGTCTGGAAGAGATGGCAAAACATGTCGACCGTAGCCCCTGGGTATTCGATGGCCCAGATTAATGTAGAAAAGCCTAAAGTTAGCCTCCACTGATTCGGCGTCAACTAGGCAAGGGAGATCTGAAAGTACTACAACAATTGTACAATGAAGGTGGGCACAAGCAACCTAAACCCTACCTCAAGCATGACTACTAAGCAACAAATGAGCACTGCCTCCCTAAAAAGATTTGATCCACATATGATGGCACCACCAAACATTATCCATCCAAAATATGGTAGGTGGCCCAGAGCTAGGCGAGGAGCTCCATTGTGGCGCACGAGGGCCTCATGGTTTGACGATCCTATTCCATCTTCGTAGCGTAATCCATGTCCCTCAGGGATCTTGGGGCACCTCAAAATAGATGATGAAAGAAAGCGAAGATGAAGGGGAGACAACTTCCTTCAGCAAATGTAAAAACCCTTCTTCTGACTCACAATGGACCAATAAGGCTCCTTTTTCTTATGGCTTTCGAGGGAGCATCTTCTGGAGTACAACTTGACCAATGGACATTAGGGGGCACGCTGGCCAGAGTAGGATGAAAAATAGATCATGTATGCCGCAGTACAATAAAGCCCGAAGAAGAATCGGTGTCTCCCACAGCTGGAGAAGCGCACCATCATTTTGAACACCTTGAACGGTATGAAAGTGCTTGGCTGACCCTGCTGCACCCGAATGCTACACATCACCTACGCTATCAACCGGTCGATCTTCTTTCAGTAGCTATCCACTACTCCTTGTTGTGCGAGCACACCGGTGGGGGGCAAGAGAGGGATTAGAATTTCGCTTGGCCCAATAGCAAGTGGGCCAGCCTAGTAATGTAGTTGAAAGCCTAGTTTATCTGTCGTTGGACTTGGCTCAGTAGGAACTAAAGAGAAACCGTGCCTAAGCCTAAGATCAATCCAATAATCCAAAAGTAAGCAGCCCACTCCAGGGGCCTGTTTGAGTTTGTACCCAGAGGAGGACCCTATGACCCTACTTGAATATGTGACAAACTAGGATCCCTGCTAGGGAGATCCCGCTTCCATTGAACAAAGTTGATTACAACTGGGAACAGACCTAAGATGGTTTTGAAGCATGTCTGGACATGGCTACTTTCTTCGATAAGAGCCTTTTTGGTTCAAGACTCGATAGGAAGGCCTTCCTAGAACTAGGCTTTCCTAATCAGTATCGACCACTAACAGGTCTCGAACCACAATATAAGGACCCATACTACAACCTGCAGTGGTACACTCTTTGGAACCCAGACCTCCCCTATTTTTTCCCTTCAACCCCAGCTTTCTGACCTAATCATTAGAGGGGAATCCTATAGTTCATTGTCGGGGGCCCTTAATAGTATTCTCTTTTGTAGGCATGTTAGTTCCTAGCCTTCCGATACTCAGTGAAAGGCTCTTATCGTGGTAGATGAGATTTCAACCCAACAACCACAATGTGGATTTTCAGGTCAAATAGGTCCAATTCATATTGGTCGCTTCGCACGCTACTCGAGGTATATTCAGATGTCCAAGGCCACAATGTGGATTTTCAGTTTTAATGTTCTCAATTGTCTATGGACCTCAAAATGATGAATCGTTTTATTTATTAGATCCTACACTCGAAGATATCTTAATATATTTCTTTTATAAAAAGTGATGACCAAATGAAATTTTAAACAAATTCTAAAATCGGGCTCTATATAATAGCTTTCTTCACCACTATTAATATTAAAATATTCCTACCGATATGACCTATCAACTCTTGGATTTTTAGAGAGCGATCCTTAATCAAACAGTCTAATACAACACAAGGATTAATTTGTAAGTTTCTCTTACCATCATATCAATCTTTAGATAGAAGTTTAAGATTTTAGATTCAAAGTAGACAAAACATTGGCATGCTATGAATGTAGATGAAAGTAGGCTATTTAATTAAATTCTCTGGGAACCGAAACCAGGGTGGGAAACTATAATGCCATAATGAAACTGATATAATATTTACAAAAATAACTTTAAACTAGTGTAAAATTAGGTTTACATAAGAAGCCATTAAGAAATTTATATTAGATTAACTCTAAAAATATCAAAAGAAATTGTTGAGTGAAGGAACCTTTATCTCTTTCCAACACGGTGTTGTCCACTTTGGCCTATGGGTCTCATAATTTTCTCCTTTTGTGAAAAGGACCTTTGTTGGGAGGAAGGTGGAAGGACCTTCTTTATAGACACAGAATTACCTTCCCAATATCTGATTTTGGACTAAAGTCTCCATGTTTCTATGGCTCCATATAGCCTCATGAGAAGGTAAGCATATGTATATTGTTCTATGGTTCCACGATGGTGTCAGTGTTGAAGGACGGAATCCTAGGCTCTCTCCAATAAGATATTGTCTAATTTGGCCTATAGGACTCACAATTTTGTCCTTTGTCTAGGAAAAGAGCCCCTTTTGGGGGGAAGGTGGGAGGCTTTCTTTATAAGCACAAGGTTGCCTTTGTCAACATTCGATATTGAACTAAGAGTGCCTCCACCCCCCAATTTCTATGGTTTTAACCAGCCCTTTGAGAAGGTAACTTTGGCCATATTAGGCAAGGCTTCTCACAGACGGCTTCAATGTTGAGGGAAGGAATCATAGACTCTCTTAGATAAGGTATTGTATACTTCGGCCCATAGGTCTTATGATTTTGTCCTTTTTTTAGGAAAAGGGTACGGTCCTTGTTGGGAGGAAGGTGGAGGACTTTCATTATAAGTACAAGATTGTCTTTCTGAACATCCGACGTTGGATTAATGTCCCCCCATTTCTATGCCTTTACATAATGCTTTAAGAAGGTAAGCTTGTACATATTGGGCTTGAGTTCCAACAAGTAGTACTAGTGTTGAGGAAGGAACCGTAAGTTCTCTCCAATATCAGATGTTGGAGAAAGGCAACCTTGTGCTTTTAAAGAAGTCCCCTCATCTTCCTCCTAAGAAGGCCCTTTTCCATGTAAAAGGATAAAACTATGAAACTCATGAGCCAAAGTGGATAATACCTTATTAGAGAGAGCCTAAAATTCTTTCCCTCAATGGAAACTAAGTTTATAATGATCAAATAATTGTCAAGCCATGTACTCACTCTCTTTAGGGTTGTCTTAATCCTTAATCCTACTATAGGACAATAGGCACTGACATAACTCTTCTTAAGTTATAAGGAGCCAAAGTTTAATTCTATTGCAATAACTTCAAGTGACTACGCTCATAATAATCTTGTTACAAAATAAAATAACTGACAAAATGTTGAAGATAACTCATACATAATGATAAATTGAAGACATAGTTAGCCACAAGAGTTACGAACACACACACACACACATAGAATCAAAGAGAAAAAAATTTCCATAATATGCAAGAGAAGAAAGGTGTCCATATATCTTTGGATGGGATACCAACAACAGGAGAGTGATTAGTCACAATGAGAGAGTGGGGGAGAGAGAGAGCATCAAAGAGAAAATTTTCATAGTATAAAGGAGAAGAAAGGTTCTCATATAGCTTTGGACGCAAGTAGGAAACCAATGACAAGAAAGTGATAAGTCACACATGCACACACACACACACACATACACAAAGAATCAAAGGGAAAACTTTATAAGTATGATAGAAGAAAGGTGTCTAAATATTTTTGAACTCAAGTAAAATGCCATAGACAATCAAAATAACTATCATCTCCTATGAGTGGATGTGTCTGTCCTGCATGTCAAAGAATGGATTTTGAAATGAAAGTTCAATAGCCATTAAGCTCTCTCAATTTAATTAAAAGGTTCAATATGGTCAAAATAAAATGTGCTAGTGAGCACTCAGACAACGGGGATTTGGAATCCCATATGAACTATACTTACATGTCTCTTGCTCAAATAGCTAGTTTCCAAGTTCAACACAACTGGGTCCTCCACCTTGGGTTTGCCCATATGCATAGTACAACTTCGTAATGCTTCCAAGGAAGTAGAAAATGCTTCTCTTTTCTAAGTTTAGAAACTTTCTCTCAACTTGCAATATGGAACTATAGATAGATACTAAGAGGGCATAGAAGAAACAACATGTACATGTGTTTCCCAGGCTATGGCCTAACCTGGGGGGGTGCGCTAATAGGTCATTTAAAAAAATAAGGCTTGACAGTAAGTGAAATGGCAAAGAAGCACATAACTAGATGAGAGGAGATACAACAACCACACAAATAGGCATTGCACAAGATTTTTATATTGGTTCAGTCAATGACCTACATTCAGTCACCAAGGCAACTCCCTTGGAAGTCCACTAACTCAAAGCTAAGCCTACACACCCAGTGTAGTTGGTCTACCTCTCAACCAGAGGGAATACAACATACAAACTTCCTGCTGGTCAGACTTCTCTTAGGAAACCACTAGGTATGCATTATCTCTTCCCCTTTAATAACTAGAAGAAGAAACCACAAAGTATATCAAGTTTACATAGAAAATGCCTCTAAATAGGTTACAAATGTGTATAATAAAAATTGAACAGCAAATTAAGACAAAGAATTAGAGTAGAGAAGTAGGTCTTAACCCTTGTGAAGGAACCACAAACTTTTATGACAAGCACAGCATAAGATGAGCAAAAAGATGTAGTGCTTCGTGTTTGGGAGTTAATGAAACTCTGAAGCTTTCTTAGTTATCTCTTTTAGCAGATGTGGAGTTTTGGTGCTTCAAGAGTTCTTGTAATTTCCAAAAGGGTCACTTGTTCCTCCGCAAGCTTGGATACATAAACCCTATTCAACTAGCTCCATTAGACACATCATATATCCGTTTACTCTATAAGGAGACCTATGAATCATTCATGGTCGCCAAGAATTCTCCAAAGTTTCTTACAAGATCTACTACTTAACCTGATACACAACTAAGAATGGAAATCATCTGTTCTTTGTCCAAAGGTAGGTAAGTAGCAGAGATATGCATAAAACAACAATAGACAAGATGGAGACAGGTTGATAAAATGCGCCAGAGACTTGAACGGCAATGGTATAAGAGAAATCAATTAAAGTCACATAGATATGCTTTGAAGAAACCATTATATAACAAGATATAGTCACGTAAGTGCAAGTTAACCACAAACTCATTTGATAATATGATGAGATGGTAAAGCAAGATAGATCACTGTGATCAATTAAGTGTTGCATGCTACAACTCAAAAAATAACAAGTTAATCAATATAGGAATGCGAATCAACTGCCTAGGGTAGTTGGTTGCAAGGGAGGTCTCAGGTTCGATTCTGGTGGGGGCTTAAAAACCCCCCAGCCATGCAGCCCCTTGGGTTTGTTGGGATCTTTACCCCCTCGTTTGTGGGATTACTTCCTCAGAAATCAGACGGACTTGAAATCGTCGCCTAATTGGGCGGACCCATCGACCGTTCCAGAATTATCTCCATCTTTAGAGGTTACCTCGGGTTCCCGATTAGAATCCCGGTCGCTTGTAAATAGTTGTACATAATCGACCTCTGGGCCCCTTCAAAAATCAATACAGGACTGCTCAAGTTATTTGCTAGCCAGCGAGTTACTCAATTAAGCCAATCTAAAAGCAAAAACAAACAATAGGCAAGTTAATCGATAAATAGGCTCATATAATCAAAAGAAATAGCAAGTTAATTGGATAAATTAATTACATAGCACAAAGATAGGACACCTGCAAAATTGCCTAATGATCGATTAAGTAAGCTTGAGAGTCATCAACACATTCGATATATTAATCAATTATGTTGGGAAGCTAAATCAAAGTTCCAATGTGTTAATCCATTGAAGCACTACAACACTGATTGTAGCTCTTGCTATGTTAATTGATTATTTTGTCGAATTAATCGATTAACATGAGTTAGAATGCAATTAATTACTAAGATTCACCAAGCCCCAAAGTCAATGCGAGACTAAGATTCGATTAACATAGTGAATCTGGACAAGTTGTTCGATTAATATATTCCATTGACAGTGCTCATGCACAACAAAACATGGGGATGAAAAGGAAGTGACACAATGGTTCAACAACAAGGACACTACAAAAGGATGAAACACTTCGTAACTTCTCATAAAGCCAGTTTCCTATAGAACATTAAGTCAAAGTCCTCTAAAAAGTCTCAAGTGAGTATAAATGAGACAAAACGTTTGAAAGTTATAGATAAAATCTACTAGCCTTCTTATACCAAAATCTATCCACATCATGTGGATTGGTTTTCAAATCAAAGCATGGATTGGCACTAGTTCTCCAATCATCTTATTCACTTTATAACACTTAAGTGGGTTTTAAGCAGTGATCAATACGAAACTGACTCATCATTAGTTTTTAATTGGAAATTCCATTTATTCATTAAGCTTTAAGAAATGACATGAATCATCTAGGGATATATTATTTTCAGGTGTGAAAGCATGACATAAAAGACTTGTGTAAGCTCATGTAAAAGCAATGTATACTTGTGTCAAAGGACTAGAAAAGTTTGCACTATTGGCTTCTTAAGTTATGTGGCATCTTTATTATCCATATGAAACTCCCTCTTGCAGAAGCAACACAATCCCATGAAGAGTTGCCTCAATAGGAGCTCCTCTCTTCCTTTAGAATTTTCTCTCAATTTCTTTCTTTTTGGCATCACATGAAGGAGATAGCATGCAATGAATCCTTATTGCTATCCATTCTCTCTCTTTGTGATTGGAGGAATAGTTGGCAAAACCTTTTCCCCTACATCCATTCTTTATATCCCTCTTCTTCACATCCATTGTGGGCATTTTTGAGATGATATGTGTAATACCTTCGCTCTCTAGTTCGTGATTTCGATTCACTTTGCTGATTTTGACTAAGTTTGACCACAATCGAACCGGTTTAACTTTCATGAAATAGATTTAGATTAAATTAAATTGATTCTTTTGATAATAATGTGGACTTGAGTGTGCTTAAATAGATTAGATTCTTAGGCTCATTTATGTCTTATTGGGCCTGACCCATAAGGTGTTTATCGATTTGGAGACACATTTTACGTAGTTTGGGGGTAGAATTGTAAATTTTTTAGGTTTTTTATATAAGGGAGAGAGAAATCCGACCATCTTCCTCTCTCACTTGCTCCAGCTCTCCTCTCTCACTTGCTCCAGCTCTCCTTTCTATTGATGAACATCGTTCAGCACTCCTTGCTCAATTGGAACTTTTAGACGAGAAAAGATGGTCAGCTGCTAATCATGCAAAAGTTTATCAAAATAGACTAGCACGTTTTTATCAAAAGAAAGTCATTGAACGTAAGTTCAAAGTCGGTGAAATGGTTGTCAAAAGAATTTTTATAAAACCTGGTGGTCCGCGTTCTAAGCTCCAACCCAACTGGGAAGGACCTTATGTTGTATCGCACGCTTTTCCTGGTAATGCTTATCGTCTTATTAATGCAGAAGGAGAAGAGCTAAAACATCCTTGGAATGGTTTACATCTTAAGAAATACTACCCTTAGGTTAAAGAGTCGATCAGTATGGTACAAAGACCAGTGGAATCAGAAAGTTTATAAACTCAAATTTCCTTATCAGTCTGGATAACTTAATTTCAAGTCCATTACTGCACACACTGACACGTTTGATTCGTGAGTAACAAAAGATGACAAGTCCTAAAGGATATCGAAAGCTTGACCGAAAGTGTAAAGCACAAATCATTCTTTTTAAACAAAAATTCTGTTTTAAACTCGGCCCATGATGTCGAAACGAGGCTTAGAATAGACTACCAAGAATACCCGCCATCTTAGTAGGAGGCCGTCATAAAAAAAAGGGGGAGATCCGTCCCGAAGAAAAAGAAAAAAAGAAAAGAAAAGCAAAAAGACAAAAAACCAAATGTCAAATCAAAAGGCCATTACATTACAAACGTTACATCAAGGCCATGAAATGAAATAAAGGGAACGCAAGGTCGATAAATACCCCGGAAAGAAAATGACTGAACCCCAACGGATATTAGGATAGGAAAGGAACATCTTTTTAAGTCTCCGGAACCTTCTCATGGGCTTTCTAAACTTATTCTTCTTTTCTTTCTAAAGAGATGTACTTCAAACTTAAGGAATGGCTTAGATTGACTAAGGGTCAAATCATCAAATGGGATCACGAATGGAAACACAAATTCAAACACGATGGGTTTAAGTTGAGTTGTTAAAGAATAATTTGGAAATTAAGTTAAAAAATGAATATGATCTTTTGATCTAAGTACCATGCTGATCTTTTAGTCAAAAACCCAAAAAAATACATAAGTCAAAAACCCAAAAAAAATACATATGTCAAAAATAAAAAAAAATACATATGTCAGAAATCCAAAAAAAATTACATAAGTCAAAAATCCAAAAAATACATAAGTCAAAAAACCAAAAAAATATATATGTCAAAATTCAAAAAAAAAAGGCATATATTTCAAAACCCCAAACAAAAATGAATATTTCAAAACAACAAAAATATTTCAATTAGCATCTGCTTGTTGCATTTAGTGTGTCTCATTCCTTTTATCTTCAGTGAGCATCTGTCTGCTTGCATGTTGCATTTTGCTTAAGTTTGATTATTCTCATTACCTTTGTTAATAAAGGCTATGCCCCTTGACCCTTTTATCAAGGATAGGATCAAGTAGTCGGTTACTTAACCAGGCAAGGGGCTAAGCCTAAACAGATACTTAATATGTTTGTTCAAGTTGTATACAGGACACAAGGCATTGATAGAGTTGGAATCCGAGTAGAGAACAACCAGAAACCTGTTTCAGAAATTCAAAGAAATGATTGCAAACCTAGAAAATATCAAGAAGATCCCACTGTGGGAGTCAAGAAGTCCTGACCGTGGCTAAAAAGACGGTTATTTCTACTCTTGTATTATTCCATGTAATTATTGTGCATTCGCATTTATTAGAGCATATCAAGGACCTTGTGGTTTTGATGAAACTGGAATTTGAGTTCCCCTACAACAAAAACAGTGATAATTCCAGAGGATTCTTAATCGCATGGATAGGCCGTTGGATTGTTAATTAGTGAGGACGATGGTTCCACTTTTGTGAAACGGTGCGTGGATAAACGAGCTTCGGCTTAGCACTGGATTACAAGAATTTGTATCTTGACTCATTAATGGCAATTTAACAATATTATCCTTGATTAATTTATATTTTATTTGATTTTATATTTTTCTTTTAGCCCAGCATGCATCATGTAGGACTTTGAAATCACTGTGATAATGATTAATTATTGATTAAGTTTCAGACCATTAATAAAATAATTTCAAACATGATATGAAATATTCCATTCTGAATTGAGTATCTTGATTATCTTTGAGATTCGCTTGAAGATATCATTGAAATTCTATCCTTTCTTGGATTCTTTATCCAATATTTCTTGTTTTTTTTAAGATCCATCATGGCTGCAGCACGTCCACATTGGCTGTCAAACGCTCCCTATGATGAAACCTACAGTGTCTATGACCTGGGGTACTTCCCACTCCGAGGAGGTTGATCGACTTTATTTTATTTCCTTGTCTACCTCATCCAGACATGATTGATTCCATTGATTTCCTTGAGCTATCTTCATTGATAATTTCGAGAAAAATTCCAATCATGTGATGTTAAGAGCGTGTCTCATCACACCTTGGCATCACCTTTTCAGTACATTCCATTTCATTTCACTCCCTTGCAAAGACGATGCCAAGGTGAGGCAGCTGTAGACACGCTAATTTTGACGTCATTTTGAGTAAATTTCATATTATATAATAATGCCTCAGAATGGTCTGATAATTAATCATTAATTAATTTTTATTAATCTTTTTGAGTGTCGGGTTTAACAGACATGTTTAAGTTAATCAATTGAATTGATTTTAGCTCAAATTTCAGTTAAAATATGCATAATCCTAAAAGGCGTCGACTCATGTGGACGCGGTTTAGAGTTTATTTTAACGTTTAAATTTGAATTTTAATTAGTTGATTAATTAGCTAAAAGGCGTCTGTGGAGGTCGACGCGTTTTAGGTTTCCTAAGCTATTTTAACTTCTCTTCCGGATGTTTATCCTTATCTTAATTAGGGTAAAAGACGTCTACCCATGTGGACGCGTTTTAGCTAATAAAGATAAAGATAAGTTTTCCCGGATATTTATCCTTATCTTAATTTAATCTGAAAGGCGTCAGCCAAGGTGGACGCGTTTTAGATAATTACAGATAAAGATGAATTAATCAGTAATTATCTGTCGATTAAGGTAGATAAATCCGAGATTTTTCTATGTTAATCGCGAACGCAGAAAATGCCTATAAATACCTTGCATCTCAAGAGTTAAAAAAAAAAAAAGAGAGAGAGAATTATTGAGCCACAGCGTTATAGCAATTTGAAGATCGGAGCAACCACGTCGGAACGCCGGAGCGCTGCCATTTCCAGAAGTCGGCATCTTTCTTCAAGATCTTCATCTCTTCAAAGCTTCAACCAACTGGACTGGGCATAAGTTTTTCATATCTGAATTTCATCTTCATTCATTAGTTTCATTCTCATATTCACTTCATGCCACACACACCACAGCATTAATCTTCCAAAACCCATTTGTTCTAAAGGGGTTTCAAAGCCATTTAAACAAGTGAGTTGCTGTTTAAGCATGTTTAACATCATAATGATTTTTGATATTACTTCCATTTAAATTCTCATCAGTGTTTCATCTCTATTTTTCTGCTTCTTTGTCTCTGCTGCACTCAACAACAACTGGGCATAAAGATCAAAAGAGGGAAATCAAGCACAAAGCCAGAAGGACTTCTGGACGATCCTCAACCTCAACAGCAAGAACAAAAGAACCAAGAAAGGGCTCTCTTTCTTCAGCCGGCTGAAGGAGGGGAACCAAGGACTCATTCTTCCGCGTTTAAACAGGTAGGCGATCAAATTTCTTTTGAAGCTTTTTAGTTAAAAGTTTCTGGCGATCACTGCACCTTAGTTGCATTTTTTTAATAGGTTAATTTACTCTAAACAACATAGTTTTTCACATTAATCACACGAGCAATTTTTCAGCACCTACAGGGCCGAGGGCCGCTTTTGAGCCGCTTGCTGTTGGGCCATTAATGGGCCGAATCGGATTCTGCCCGATCAATACTTAAATAGTGCAACATGACTTTGATGATCAAAACATATTTTGAGAATATTAATTAGACGATCATAATATCCATCACATCTAGATTCATATTTTGCATTTACAATAACTTTAGGTAATTGGGTCAACTTAGTATCATCAATAGCTTTTATATAGAATCTAAATCCATTTACTATGTAACATGAATGCAAATATGCAAGTCTTGAAGGTGTCTGTGACAATACTTCGATGTCATGAATGTCACAAAGATCATTCGTATCATTTAGTTCTTGAAAATAACTTTGAAATCATTTTAGAAAATCCTTTTCCACTACATTTATAATTTGCACTTTATGTTTGTCTTCATAAAAAAAATGATCAATTTGTTCAATCTATTTCAAAAAATATATATATGGGTCAAGTCTCATTCTTCTTCAGATAGTAAATGAGTTTCAACTTTTCCTTTTATAAAACGTCTAGGAGAATTAAAGATCGAACAACTTTCATCATCATTCTCATTAAGAGCACCATCATAATTCCTTTCTCTATAATTAAATAGAGTGTCAATGCTATCTATATATGTAGAACAAAATGACATTATTTCTTCAACAAGATAATTTTCTATAATTGAACCTTCTGGATATGTTTTATTGAGGGCATGATCTTTTAATTTTTTTAAAAATCTTTCTATAAGATATGTCCATTGATATTGAACAAGATAATCAAATCTTGCTTCATATATCGAATAGATTACCAAATGAATCATTACATCAAAAAAATATAGTGGAAAAATTTGTTCTAACTTATATAATGTTACTGTGATATCACTTTCTAAATCTAACAGATGTCATGTAGAAAAGCTTTAGAACAAACATCTTTAAAGTACATATTCAATTCTGTAATTAAGTCAGTCACAATTTGATGCACAATACTACGAATTACGAACGATAGCAACACTTGCATGTATACATGACAATCATGACTCTTCAACTCAATCAGTTTTTGACTAACAATATCTATATTTTTCTTATAACTTAGAAGAATATCCATTTAGAACTTTAATCTTACTGAAGAATTTACTCAGCAGATTGTTGCATTTTGTTCAGTATGTACATTGCTGTTGGTATCTTATTTTTGTATTTAGAGTCATTTGACAGATAAAATTCTGGCCATCTTCCCCACTCTTCTAGGTCTACCTTTTTCACCACCGAAAAGGTTTAAAGTGCCCAATAGATTATCACACACATTTTTCTCAATGTGCATTATGTTTAAATTATAACAAATGAGAAGACTCAACTAGTATGGTAACTATCTAAAGAAAATGCTTCTTTTTTTTTTTTCCATCGTTGCAAATCTTTAATATCTTTCTTGAACTTCTTTCTAAAATTCAGATAAGGAGGACTCTACTGTTCGTTCCACAGTTCTAAGCCTATCAAAATTATTAGAGGTCTGTCAACTTCAACTATACCATTAAATCTATATTTGTAGTTATTTTTCTCCATCTGTGATGTAATGGCAAAAAACATCGGTGTCACAAATAACAAAATTGCGATAATTATTTAGTCATCTTAGAGGTTACCTCGGGTTCCCGATTAGAATCCCGGTCGCTTGTAAATAGTTGTACATAATCGACCTCTGGGCCCCTTCAAAAATCAATACAGGACTGCTCAAGTTATTTGCTAGCCAGCGAGTTACTCAATTAAGCCAATCTAAAAGCAAAAACAAACAATAGGCAAGTTAATCGATAAATAGGCTCATATAATCAAAAGAAATAGCAAGTTAATTGGATAAATTAATTACATAGCACAAAGATAGGACACCTGCAAAATTGCCTAATGATCGATTAAGTAAGCTTGAGAGTCATCAACACATTCGATATATTAATCAATTATGTTGGGAAGCTAAATCAAAGTTCCAATGTGTTAATCCATTGAAGCACTACAACACTGATTGTAGCTCTTGCTATGTTAATTGATTATTTTGTCGAATTAATCGATTAACATGAGTTAGAATGCAATTAATTACTAAGATTCACCAAGCCCCAAAGTCAATGCGAGACTAAGATTCGATTAACATAGTGAATCTGGACAAGTTGTTCGATTAATATATTCCATTGACAGTGCTCATGCACAACAAAACATGGGGATGAAAAGGAAGTGACACAATGGTTCAACAACAAGGACACTACAAAAGGATGAAACACTTCGTAACTTCTCATAAAGCCAGTTTCCTATAGAACATTAAGTCAAAGTCCTCTAAAAAGTCTCAAGTGAGTATAAATGAGACAAAACGTTTGAAAGTTATAGATAAAATCTACTAGCCTTCTTATACCAAAATCTATCCACATCATGTGGATTGGTTTTCAAATCAAAGCATGGATTGGCACTAGTTCTCCAATCATCTTATTCACTTTATAACACTTAAGTGGGTTTTAAGCAGTGATCAATACGAAACTGACTCATCATTAGTTTTTAATTGGAAATTCCATTTATTCATTAAGCTTTAAGAAATGACATGAATCATCTAGGGATATATTATTTTCAGGTGTGAAAGCATGACATAAAAGACTTGTGTAAGCTCATGTAAAAGCAATGTATACTTGTGTCAAAGGACTAGAAAAGTTTGCACTATTGGCTTCTTAAGTTATGTGGCATCTTTATTATCCATATGAAACTCCCTCTTGCAGAAGCAACACAATCCCATGAAGAGTTGCCTCAATAGGAGCTCCTCTCTTCCTTTAGAATTTTCTCTCAATTTCTTTCTTTTTGGCATCACATGAAGGAGATAGCATGCAATGAATCCTTATTGCTATCCATTCTCTCTCTTTGTGATTGGAGGAATAGTTGGCAAAACCTTTTCCCCTACATCCATTCTTTATATCCCTCTTCTTCACATCCTTTGTGGGCATTTTTGAGATGATATGTGTAATACCTTCGCTCTCTAGTTCGTGATTTCGATTCACTTTGCTGATTTTGACTAAGTTTGACCACAATCGAACCGGTTTAACTTTCATGAAATAGATTTAGATTAAATTAAATTGATTCTTTTGATAATAATGTGGACTTGAGTGTGCTTAAATAGATTAGATTCTTAGGCTCATTTATGTCTTATTGGGCCTGACCCATAAGGTGTTTATCGATTTGGAGACACATTTTACGTAGTTTGGGGGTAGAATTGTAAATTTTTTAGGTTTTTTATATAAGGGAGAGAGAAATCCGACCATCTTCCTCTCTCACTTGCTCCAGCTCTCCTCTCTCTTATTCTTGGTGCTTGGAGGAGGTTTGGAGTCTACATGTTGATGTAGGAGGCTTAGTAGGGTGCATTGGAGGCTCTCTTGGTGTTTGAGAAGCTCTTTTGAAGGTTATTGGTTGTGGCTTTGAGATCTCTTGGTGGACTTCTTGGAGGTGATGACCCCCTACTTGGATCAATTGGATTCTCATCTTCTCCCTCTTCTATTTGAGCTAAAGGTGGTTCATGAAGGCCCTTTGAATTGGTCGAGATCGAGAATTGGTAGGATGATGCCTATGTTAAGATTATGTTCATCCCTTGCATTGCATGTTGGTTTTGAGCTTGCAATCGGTTTACATGTGAAAAATGGTGTTTTAAATGATGAACCTATGATTCTTAGTTTAAATTCGTCCATTTGATATGATTCCTGATGAGGCAGAATCCGATTCGGCCCATTGAAGCAAGCCCAAACCCCGTTCAGCCCAGCAGCAGCAGTACAAGGCTCTCAGGGAGCCTTCGGCCCATCAGCGGCCCAACAGCCCTCGGCCCGTAAGCGGCACCGTCGCTCCCGGCCCAACAGGCTTCAGCCCGTCAGCGGCCCACCAGCCTACGGCCTGGGAACAACGTGGCAGCCCAGGGCCCAACAGGCTTCGGCCCATCAGCGGCCCAACCCCCTTCGGCCCGATAGCCGAGTCCGACCCACTCCGGTGGCGGACCAGGCACTATGGCGGTTTACCAGTAAGCCCGCATTTAGTCCTATATCGGCTACCACCGTTAACCATCCTCTATCCTCTGCTATAAATACACCGCTATTTATTGCCAAAGGTATGCTCTCCTAAGCCTCCGAGACCCTTAAGGACTACGGTCCAAAAAGCATTAAAGCTACTCTTTGCCTTCTGAATCGAGTCTTCTTCAGGAGCTAACTTGACCGTCGGAGGGGGTTCCTTAGGGCTGAAGCCCGGGACTCCTGCTGACCGGTTTTCTTCTTCTTTCCCTCCTGCAGGAGCTCGGTTCGAATCATCGCCGACCTTCCTGAGTCGGTCTCGACCGCCGACCTCGGACTCCTCTCCCTGGTCTCGACGCCGTGCGCCGGCTGCCCCCGCGACAGAGGAGACTCGGCCTCGCGCCGCCCCTTCGTCCGCCGAAGGAGCCTCGTCCCCGACTTCCCGGAGCAAGCCAGCCACCGACCGAGCACCCCTCGGCCCTCAGACTTTCGGCTTCGCCTCTGCATCCTTCGCCTTCCGGATCCCCGTCGGGCCTCTGAACACCGATCCGACCCAGCTCCGGATCCTTCTCTTCGGATTCCGGCTTTGGAATCCGGTCGTAATAGCTTCGGCTACATCAATTCCAATGATAAATTGCATGAGATTCATGTGGTTTAGTGTGCATTCTAGAAATGAGATATTGGCTAAGTTAATATACTTGGTTTGATCCCTATATGATATGGATTGTCATACATGTTATAGAATTTCAAGTACTATATGTGTAGTTTATATGTTTCAAATTTTGTAGCCTTTGCTTTTAGTTTAAAGGAGATCCAACTCCATCTTCATAGGTATATGGTTGACTCTGAAAGTAGGACATAGCAGTGGTGTTTCAGTTATTGTGACTCTGTGGGCGGCCCGTTTCTCTAATTCGGACGAAGAAGAAGAGAACCTCCAGCGGTCAATCGTGCTCTGACGCTCTCCCGCATCAAGTGTTGGGTCTAGATCTACGAGTCCTCCCCCACCGACCCCATCCCCCTCCGCCTCCGATGCCGTGGCTTGAACCTCGAGACCTCCTAGACCGTCTTCGCCGGCCCCTACGTGCAAGGTGTACAGCAGCATCTCCGTCCAGAAGTCAGTCAGAACCCTCCACCATAGCTCTTCGGCCATCTTATTAACCAGTATCCTTCCAAGCTTAGCCCTCGTCACAACGATGGTGTTGCCAGCCGAGGCGTCATGCTTATCTTCTCCTGTAAAGTTATAGTCCCACCCGTCATCAGTAGATGGTACATGCCTCTCGTGGTGTGCCATTTCTTGATGAGCTTGTCGGCTTCAGACACGGCCATCTCCATGAGGAATTTGTTGGTGTAGGAGGGGTCGGGAAGGAGATCGGGGGCGCAGGCCGCAAGGTAGGCGCAGCACTTGGAGAGGCAGCAGGCCACAGTGCGATGGCGCGAGGAGGAGGAGTTGCCGGCAGCGAGGTTGTAGAGCGTGGTGTTGACGTGCCAGACGAGGATGGCGTGCAGTCCCGAAGTCAAACGCCCAGGAGAACAGCTCGTCACGTGGAATGCCTTCTACTTCGAGGATGGACTTCCCGTTGGTCAAGCGGCCCTGGGGGTCGCCAACAATCCGCTTCAGCGTGTTGAGGACCTCTTCCTTCAAAACTGGGGCCCGAATCTAAACCCTTACGTGACCCAGCCTATGAGCCCGCGGGACAACCCGGCCCATTGATAGCCCTACAGACAACCCACCTAGAACTTATTTCACGATTCACAAGTCCCGCTGCACATCATCTACTCAAGTACCTAACCTCCAACACAACTTTCACAATTTGTTTCGCCCCGACAGAATGTTTTAAATTCCAGAATATAACATTAGTGAGATCTAAATTTGAGCTCACCAAAAGTTCTATATATAAATATTTGGTTAATTGAATGTTCGTTCTTAAACCACCATCAAACTGAGGCTAATATGAAACATTAATTTTATTTCATTGATGTTCCCTCACATGTTTGTACCGGAATTGGAAAAATTAAGTCTTACAACGTCTCCCACAACAACTGCACGTGCCTGACTAGCGGCAATTAGTCCCACGAGAAAATTCTATCCTCCGTGCTCCGATGTCATAGATCACCTCCATCCCTTTGTTCTGCGTGTTCCCAATGAGTGTCACTGCCCCTCTTTCATTGGCGGCGAATGCCAGGCAATATCTTGTAGCGTTCGTCCTTAACAATGTCTATTGCGCTAAGAGCAGGAGGTCGAGGCCACTAAAGTGGAGTGTGACCGGCGGATGAGTGCCATTGGGATTGTGGATGGTGTAGCAGCTATCCAAAATATTGTAAGGTGGAGCTAGCTGATAATGTGACATGCCACTGCGGAAGGCAATCTTGAGTGCTTGGTATGCCTCTGGCGGCAAGTGGGTGAAGGTGGTCCCAAAATCTATGATGGTGGCAACACTTTGAAATATTGATGGCGACAGCTGCAGTCGTTGCCTGGCTACTGTTATGCCTACCAAGTCCACTTGGTATAGGCCTAAATCATTGATCATGCCAGTGATCATGGGCATGTACATAGGCGATGGGGCTGCTCTCCGGCCAATGGTGAGGTACCCTGGCACATTGTCCATGGAGGGAAGGCCCGCAATAGGAGAAGATGTTTCCAAGTCTGCTAGCTGCCTCAGTCACCAGTGAGTGAAAGCCATGCCCTAGACCAACCATGCCAGCAGACCTGCCAAAGACCCACATGTTATTCTGACCACACCCAAACACAAAATTGGGGAACACGATTGGGATCATTTCGGGTGTCGACAGCTCCATCCTTTTCATGGCGAGTAACCCACTAGTGGTTGACGAGTCAGAATAAAGGGCATGGTAGGTGCAAACATTGTTGGCACAGTCATTTTGGACACCAGAGGAGGGGAGGAGGGTGCATGCTTGATTATTGCAGGTAACGTTTCGGTAGGTGGGCGAGGCAGTCGAGTCAAATATTGGATCCACTTGTGGGTGGCGCGTCTGGCACGGCATGCATTGGACCCAACATAGATTGCTACCGGTGTCGAACTGGACAGTCTGGACCCTCCGAGGCGTGCCAATGCCGATGGTCATAACGTAGTTGAGGGTGCCGAGGTACACGGCATCCCTCGCTGGGAGTGTGACCTCCAATGATGTATGCAGAGGATCCATATTTGTGTTAAACTTCGCATTGACTAGTCTGACACGATTTTGAATGTAAGCAACTCTTCGCGATTCTTGGGCAAGGATTTGAGCCTCGTCTAAACGGCTTTCACCAGAAGGGAAGCAGGGGCCAAACCGATGGACGACCTTTAGTGAGTTCATGCTGGGTGCTAAAGACATAAAAATTTGTTAACCACTGTTGTTGCACGCAGAATATAGAAGAGGAAATTCGAATAAAGTTTTATAAGATGAGACTACAATAGTGAGTTTCTGTGAAAAAGTCCTTCTACCATTGAGCTGTACATTTTTTAGTTAACAAACCTTTCTTTAAATGAAAGTATCATATTCCTCTAGCCCGGATTTGATAATGAAATAAGAAAAAGTAGAATATGAGCACAGATATGGTTAATTTGTGTTGATAAAATCACAAATATCTTCATGCATCAAATGAACAAGCGGAAGCATGCACGGAGATGGATCGTAACGGAAAACGTACCTTAACGGCGACGTTCGTAGATAGACGGCGACGACTCCGTGAGGACGAGAAGGAGAACCACGTGACGGGCTTCTCCCCAAAAAACCACACTGCAAATCCTAGGCCTTTGGTGATAGCCTCTTGGAGAACAACACTTAGAGAGGGAGAGAGAATGTGTAGAAAGGAGAGGAGTCTAGAGTGAGAAAGAGGGCTGCCCAAAAGTGAGAGTTCTCTTGAGAATTCAGATTCTTTCACGTAATGCCATTCTCCCTCTTTTATACCTCTCTCCTCTACACTTTCAAATAAAGGGGGGAATGGTTATATCCAAGGGGTGCTTCACAAGTGTGGGTAACTCCCCACAACCACTCCCTCAACCACTCCCCCTCATCTCCTATAACCAACTCTTGGCCCCACGTGGGCATATACATGGTAAGAACCATGCTTTGGTTAACATCTCCCACTTGCCCACGGAGGGCAAAGATTAATAAACAATCTCTCAAAGTTGCTACAATCCAACTGTCATACATGAAATGCAGCGTGCGACCTCACGAGTATAACACTATCAGGCGAGTAGTGATCCATTAAGTTATCACCAAAACTAATGGAACACAATACTCTATAAAATCTCGTGGTACCCCAGACCATCTTATATTCACCTGATTTAACACTCCGGATCTCTCAGATAAATAACTGGCAGTGTTTAAATCCCAAATGTCATGTGATCATAACTCTGTCTGTACACAACTGACTGAGTTCCCCAGGGTATGATCCACATAACATGGTGCAATATATAGATGTCTTCCCTAAGTTCTCATGTCAATTCGATTAATCTCGGCTGCTTTCCTAGTCATGTCCCGCTGGACTGTATCAACCTTAGTCCTAAGGATCATGCTAAAGTAGCGACACCGAGCTTCCTTTTCATGACATAGTTCCTAGGTCACAAAGGGTACAAGTAGAATCAACAATATGATCCAAGAGCTCACACAATGATGAAGCAGAGATCCATTCATCATTCTCATTTATCGGTCGTGAATTGCACATGCGGTGTGAGACGCATGTTATGGTGTTCTTCCACAAATGTGGGCGTGTCATTTATAGATTTATCATTTAAACACCATACAGATCTTAGTCTAATCACTCCCACTGCGATTAACCTGAGTCTCATGACCCAGTCGCTTCCACTCAGCGCCTTGTCTCAAGACTCACATCCGGCTTTTCCAGACTATACAGGATGGGCTCAATTATTCCCGTATTCGATCTTTAAAGATCTCATCTCGGCTCTTATCCGAGGCGACATAAATAAATATTTTAAGTGTATCTTGTTCGCTCTTCTAGCGCCATAGATACATAATGTCTCATCTTGCTCGCTATCTCAGCGCCAAGGCGAATTACCCGTGTGAGAGGGTCAATTCAAGTCTGGTGACACTCATTGATGTGTAAACAAGCATTCCATCAAAACACTCAATAAGAGAATGCATCGAAGTCAACAATAACTGTTCTTTACATTACAGTTTACATAAACCCATGGCTCTACTATGGGTCGTGAAAGCCTCTCTAGTGATCTGTTTAGTTAGCGGGTCTGCTACCATACGATCGGTAGAAATATGTCGAAGGACCACTGCTTCTTTTGCTAACAAATCTCGAATGAAGTGATATCTAATGTCAATGTGTTTGGTTTTACTATGGTACTTAGGATCCTTGGCGTAAGCCAAAGCTGATGTACTATCAACATAAAGAAGTACACTCTCCTCCGCATAAGGAGTGACAGCCAATCGCCGCAGGAAACTCCTTAACAAAACTGCTTCTTGACAAGCTGCTGAACATGCCACATATTCCGATTCCATAGTGGATAGAGCAATGCACGTCTGTTTCTTGCTACACCAAGAAATGGCCGCGCCACCGAGTATGAACACATACCTTGACGTAGACTTTCTTTCGTCTTTGTCGTTGGCCCAATCAGCATCACTATAACCTTTCAACCTTAGATCACCTCCTTCGTAACATAAGGCAAGGTTCGTTGTTCCACGTAAATATCGGAATATTCTCTTGACTGCCTTCCAGTGAGCAGGACCAGGGTTACTTTGATAACGGCTAGCTAATCCGACTGCATAACTGATGTCGGGTCGAGTACATAACATAGCATACATCAGACTCCCAATAGCTGCCGCATATGGCACTTTATTCATTTGATTCTTCTCTTCTTCATTCTGTGGGCATTGGCTTATACTTAAAACACAACTTTTATCAACTGGAGTATCAATAGGCTTGAAGTGATTCATTCGATATCGCTCTAGAATCTTATTAATGTAGGTTTCCTGAGACATACTCAAAAACCTTCTAGAGCGATCTCTGACTATTTTCACTCCTAACACATAGTTAGCTTCGCTCATATCTTTGGTCTCAAAGACGGAAGATAACCACTGCCTAGTGGTATTGATAGACTCCATATTATTCCCAGCCAACAAAATGTCGTCAACATACAATGACAGAATTAGAATCTTCTCTTTCTTTCGTTTGACGTACACACAGTGGTCTTCCTCAATCGTCTCAAAACCGAATGAGGTGATTTCCTTATGAAATCCCAAATACCACTGTCTAGACGATTGTTTGAGGCCGTAAATGGAACGTTTTAGGCGGCAAACTTTGCGCTCTTGTTCCTTTACCTCAAAACCCTCTGGTTGGAACATGTAAATTTCCTCGTCTAGTTCTCCATTAAGAAATGTCGTCTTAACATCCATCTGAAAGAGTTCTAAATCTAAATGTGCGACAATAGCTAGGATCAGGCGAATAGACGTAAATCTCACCACCGGGGAGAACGTCTCATCAAAATCAATACCCTCCTTCTGGGTATATCCTTTCGCCACTAGTCGTGCTTTGTATTTATCAATGGATCTATCTGCCTTGCGTTTAATTTTGAAAACCCATTTGTTTGCAATAGCTTTACGCCCAGGCGGAAGATCAACTAACTCCCAGACCTTATTCTTTTCCATTGAATCCATTTTGTAAGGACTGAGGTTTCGGGTTCGGTTTTCGGGTCGGTTTCGGGCCGGATCCCCTGGGTCGGACCTTGCGGGGTCTGGAGAATTTCCTCTGAATGGCGTCAGAGGATCACGACGCCTTTCAAACGGCGTCTTGATAGGTGGACGCCATTTAGGCGAATTGCTGTTGTGCCACGTGGGTGCCACGTGGGCGGGTTTCGGGCCGCGAGAGTACGGCCCCTGTCTTGTCGTCTGAACGGCGTCCATGATGGACGACGTGATTCAGATTGTCACCCTGCGATGTCAATGTACGGTGCCTGTCATGTCAGCTGAATGGCGTCCATGGTGGTCGACGCGTTTTCAGACAGCTGTCAGTACGGCCCGTCCTGTCATCTGATAGGCGTCCTTATCGCTCGACGCGTTTTAGGTAGTTTCTGATGACCCCCGCGAGCCCTCCTTTCTTTCCCTCATTTCTAACCTCTCACTCTCTCTCCTCTCACTCTCCGCCTCCTCCGATCCCACTCTCCGCCATTCCCTTTCTCTTCTTCCTCTTCCACCACTCCAACGCCTCCCTACCTCTCACCTCTGCCACCACCACTTCCTTCGCGGCGTTCCATTCTCCGGACGGCGGCCGACGTCCCGGCGGAGTGGCGACGTTCTCGGGGGTACCGGCAGCGGTCTGCGGCGCGGCGGTTGGGCGACACGGAGCCAGGAGGAGTTCAAGTATCCGGTAGGGGGACGAACCTTGTATGTGTTGCTCGTGCTTTCCTAGGCGTGTTTTGATGTGTTTTGGGCTAGATTGAGCATGTTTAGGGGGGTGTTCTTGTGGGTATGGCCGCGTTCGTGAATGGGGTTTCGTAGTATATTTGTGGTGGATCAACTGCTCTTCCTCCCCCTTTCCGTTTTGGGGCTTTTCGGGGCATTTGGGGTTAAGGGAGAAACCCTCGGTTCGAAACAGAGAACAAGGTTTCTGGCGCTAAACGGCGTCGTGCCTGGTCGACGCCTTTTAGAAGGACGTCGGGGCAGTACGACGCGTTTTAGGGCAGAAACCTCCCCTGTTCGAGGTTTAACAGGCTAGGGGTTCTGGCGCTAAATGACGTCATGGGTGGTCGACGCCTTTCAGAAGGACGTCGAGCCACCATGACGCCATTTAGGCAGGAAATCACCCCGACTGAGGGTCCGTCAGCTCGGGATTCTGGGACTAAAAGACGTCATGTGCGGGCGACGCGATTCAAATGGCGTCGGGCGACCATGACGCCTTTTAAGGCAGAAATCCCCTGGGTACTGTTTTCCTGAAATTCTGGATTTATCGGCTGAATGGCGTCGTAGGATGTCGACGCGTTTCAAAAGGCGACCACTTGGGTCGACGCCTTTTAGGCCAGATTTCCGTGGCCTCTGTTTTATGAACCAGTTTAGGGAGACTGAATGGCGTCGGCCTTGGGCGACGCGATTCAGGGCAGAACAACACTAATTCATGCCAGTAAAACGTGTTCATACTGCTAGATAGTTAGTTAGTGCATGCCTTAGTGTACTCGGATTCTTCATGACCGGATGGCACTACGTTGTGTGCCATGCGATCGTGGGCTTTTCACGTGACCGGATCGTACTGTGCTGGGTTTTGGTGGTTTTGTGTTACTGTGGACCTGGAGTGACATTGTAGCGCTTTATCACCCTGTGCTGGTGGGGGCGTGAGCACAGCGCCGGTGGGGGCGTGGGCGGGGTGACGCCTAGTGAGAGTGGGTCACCTGGTGAACCCCGGGGTCAGCTAGTACCGGTGTCGGAGTGGTACATTCGGTGAGTCACTCATGCTGAGGGAAGGAGTAACCACCTGAGCCAGTTGGGCCGGAGTAGCCAGCGTGCTATCCGAGGGGTTACTATTTGGTCTCAGCGGGTCGGTGTTTCCCACTTTCGCTTGTGTGGACGGTGTTTCCTACTTACGGCTGTGTGGTTGGTGTGTCTCCCACTTTCGGAGGCGTGGTTGGCGTGTTTTGCCGAGATGCGAATTGTAGGCTTCTTGATAGAATGATTTTAGAAATATGCATGTTACATTTCGAATGCATATGGTTCATATTGAGATTTTAGGAGTAGTGTGCTACAGCTTTACTTGCCTTATTACCTGTACCCTTGTTACTGCACTTGTGGGTGTGTGTGTGGGAGGCCGGGGATCGGATGATCCCTACTGAGCCCAATTCTGGTGTGGCTCACTCCCTGCGTTTTCAGGTGTGGTCCTTGTGGCGTGTGGCGGCGCGTGGCGTTCTCCTTGGTGTGCGGACCAGCAGCTATCTTAGTTTCCGGGGTATGCCCCGACGTTGTTGTACCTTATTTCTGCCTGTACTTAATTAATCTGTTGGACATGTAATTATTGTTGGACTGTGTACGGACATTATTATTTTACTTCCTGCGCACTGTACCCCTTGTAGTCCGTGTGAATGTTATATTTAATCTTGTTTAACGCTTACTCCTCCAGATGTGTGTTTGTGATCCGGGTATGAACCTACGGTTAATGGGCCGACATCCATTTAGTGATCGGGTCTCCGGTCATAGGATGGCGGGTCGTTACAGTTGGTATCAGAGCCTAGTCTGTGTAGACACCGATTTTGGACCACCCTTTTGGTCATGAACCCAATCCATCATTAGCCCTTCATCACCAAAATCCCCTCATTTCAGCCATCTCAGCCCACTACCAGCCAGGCCCATTAACCAAATCCCGACTCTAGCCACCTTTTCGTGGAAGGCCAACTCCCTTGCCTTCCACCTCCTTCGAAGGCCACCCCTTGCCTTCCACCACCTTCGAAGGCCACCCCTCGCCTTCCACCACCTTCGAAGGCCAGCCACCTTGCCTTCCACCCTTCTGGCCACCCTTTTCACCTTTTCGTGGAAGGCCAGCCCCCTTGCCTTCCACCACCTTCGAAGGCCACCCCCCGCCTTCTACCCCCTTCGAAGGCCAGCTACCTCGCTTTCTACCGTTTTAGCCACCTTTTTCACTTTTTACCACCTTTTCGTGGAAGGCCAGCCCCCTTGCCTTCCACCTCCTTCGAAGGCCACCCCTTGCCTTCCACCTCCTTCGAAGGCCACCCCTCTCCTTCCACTCCCTTCGAAGGCCAGCCGGGCTGCCTTCCACCACAAGAATGGAAGGCATGTCACCTGGCCGTCCACTCCTTAACCACCCCCTTGACCCCGTCTTCCCCACGATCTCCTCAACTCTCCGCCCTCGTCCCCCACTACTCCGACCACTCCCCACTCCGGCGACTGCCGCGTCCACTACCTCCAACCCTTGACCACTCCCTATTGGTTGAAGGGTGATTTACGGGGATTTAGACCCCTGTTTTCTCCCCTTTTTCCTTCGCCTATTTAAACCCCCCAGGTTCCCTCGAGCAAGGGGGTTGCGTCGGAGGGGTTGGAAGGAGATTAAGAAGGAGTTTCTTCCTCGGAGCGGGTCGGCTTTGGGGAGTCGAGCGGGCAAAGAGTCAGAAGGCTGTTTCAGGAGGAACGTCACTCTATATGGGCTTGTCTTCCTAACCCTCTCTTACTTTTCACCTTTTTCACTTCATTGCATTTCCAATTTCCATCCATGCCGTAACATCCTCCCTTTTTACTCTCTTTTTACCTTCAACACATCATTTCACTCTTCACACACGAGCACTTATCTGCATGCATACATCCTAGAATGACTTAGCAATTCCTATTTACCCCCAGAGGTTCCAAACAAAAATCGGGAGGTGGGTGGCCATAACATATGGTCACCTTCCCTCCCAAACACCCATCCGGTGCGTCTCCCTCTAATTTTAGTTAATTTTTATGTTTGCATGAACGGTTCCTACATGTCACAGTTCTAATTGGGTGATTGTCTTTTCTTTGTCTGTCTTCTCTTTTCAGGGGTTCTTACCACCTTCACGCGTACAAAGTACCGGGCTCTCCTCCTCTGGCCGGCCGGAGGAAGAGAAGGAGGAACCGACGTCTCCCGCTCCCACAGAACGCGATCACATCCTCACCATCCT
The DNA here is from genome assembly GCA_030544215.1 of Zantedeschia hybrid cultivar. NCBI lineage: Eukaryota > Viridiplantae > Streptophyta > Magnoliopsida > Alismatales > Araceae > Zantedeschia > Zantedeschia hybrid cultivar. The sequence goes on along the minus strand of JARZZO010000002.1, from coordinate 53,741,303 downwards.
GCGGAGCACAGGGACCGAGAGGTAATGCTCCTGGCGATCACACTTTATTTCTAACCCCCTTTAAATCGCCACAGTGCTAAGACGAACGGAGAGGAACCCTCGCCCGAAGCCCGCAGCAGCGGCGGGGGACGTTCCGGGCGCCTACAGCCCTTTGGCGATCACGATGGGACCCCTATAGCCCACTGCACGCGTTGCAGCGAAAAGGAAAAGAAGGTAAGGATCCCGGTCCGCCATTGACCCCTGGACGGCCAGCCCCTGGCCGTCCGACCCACTGGACGGCCAGCAGCTGGCCGTCGACCCCCCACTGGACGGCCAGCAGCTGGCCGTCCGACCCACTGGACGGCCAGCAGCTGGCCGTCGACCTCTCACTGGACGGCCAGCACCTGGCCGTCCGACCCACTGGACGGTTAGCACCTGGCCGTCCGACTCCTTGGACGGCGAGCCCCTGGCCGTCGACCTCTTGTCGGTTCTTTGTCCTTTTCTGCTTGTTGTTGCTGTACGCTGTTCTGCTCCATGTTTTGTTGATTTGTTATGACATGCTGCTTGTTAACTTTCTGGGCTTTTTTGGGGTGATCTCCGCGGGGGTTTTAAGGAAGAGCCGGCATCACATCTTTAGTCACCTCTCCCGCAGGATCTGACTCTCCACCTGAGGATTCCCACTCGGGTGCGACTAGTCTTATTTTGTTGGGAACCTCCGTCAGTCTCCGCGAGCCAGGGATTCCCACTTGGCCGCCGAGCAGGTTGTACCTGAAACCACCCTATAGGAACCTTGGGTTTATGTGAGGAATTAGTGAACTGTTTCAAATTTAAAGACACTTAATTGAATCTCGGTGGAACAAGCTCTGAAAAAGTGAAGGGTCGTTAAGGGTTAAACTTGATTTGTTAGAAACCAACTTTCATAAAACATTGGCAAACATTTCAAGTGGAACATAAAATCATTTAGGGTCTGTGCTTCATAATGAACCGAATGTATGTCAATGCTGTGTATGAAGACATGGACCAGTTCGGCAACAATGTTACACACAACCCTCTGTTTGAGATTGAAGAGGATCCACAACCAACATTTGTGGGCATGTTCCAAACACCTGGAGAGGAATTTAGGAGAAGGTGCTTGGATGAGTCTTCTTCTTCAGAAAGTGACCTTATAATGTCCAACAGAACCCTCCGAAACCCAAGTGAGGATCCGGAACTTACTGCCGTGTTATCACGGTACACCCCTGATCAACTCATCCGGTTGGCCTCTGGTGGCAAAACTCAAGATACCACTCCTCGGGGAACTCACTTCCAAGGATCTCCCAACAAAGCTCAAACTCGCATCAATCAGCCAACTCTTACCCCAGTTGCTCCACCTGTCATGCCAATTCCAGTCTCTCCAATTACACCTCCTCCCGAGCAGAAAGAATTCATTTACAAAAGTGAGGTTGAAACCTGTGTACGTAAGTTCATGGCCGAGAAACTTACCCTGAAACAACCGCACTCTCTCTCGAGCTATTGTAAGCTCCCTCCGGCCTACTTTCCGCCAGGATTCAAAGCTCCCGAGTACAGGAAATATGATGGCACCTCTGACCCTCATGATCACCTGTCAAGTTTCCTCATGGATTCCCATCAATGGCTCTACGACAGAGTCCTCCTTGTCCATCTATTGCAGAAATCCTTAGAAGGTGAGGCCTTAAGATGGTTTTCTTCCTTGCCCGCCACAGACCTAATCAATTTTGATATGGTCTCCGAAAAATTCATCACTCAGTTTAGTTATATGACAACCATGCCTCCCACCTTGTTTGATCTTGTGATAGAAAAGATGAAGCCTGAAGAGGAGTTCACGTATTTTGCCAACAGGTGGAGGGCAATGGCCTCTAGGGCAGAAGTGGAAATCCCCGAATCTCAAGCTATCACCATGTTGGTCAACAACGCTACCCCGCAGCTTCGGTCTATCCTCATGCTGAGCGAATTTCACACATTCGCACAACTTTATAATCGAGCTGGGGTAGTTCAATCTCAGATCTGGAGTTCCACTTTGCCATCTTTTTTTGAAAATCAGAACAGAAGTAAGAGGATTCCACCAATAGAGGGAGTGACAATCAATGAACAGGTGAGTGCCTTGGGGCAGCTCTTTAGGTCACCCAGTCCTATGTCTAGATCAGACAACCAATCCAATCAGAAACCATATTCAGCAGTTCCCCCTTTCTCCAGTGCCAAGATCAATTGGGGGCACATGAAAGAGGCTGCTGAAACCTTGGAAGTCGAGGGCCCTCCGCCCTCTTATCAGGTGGCCCAAGATCCATCTAGCTCTCTAGAAAGGGTAAGCACCCTTGTCAAAAATTTGGAACCAAATGTCGATCATAGAGGACAGTACTGGGAGTATGAAGAGGTTGGGATATGGCGTGTGTGCCCTACTAGGACGACCAAACCTAGAGAGCCGTTGCAAGGAATCTCCACTATCATCCAAGACAAACATTTGGTCTTGATACGACCTAGGGAACAACCAACAGCCATCAACCCAGTTACTCTGGTCCAAGTTCCTTCAATTTCAATCAGAGAACCTCCTCCATCCATCTTGTGTCCAACACCAAAGCCAGGTCCGGTAACCCAATTCTGCCTAATGAATTCACCACCAGTTCAACTCCTAAAGTCAGATCAGGTAGTGGACTCCAGTCCGATTGGCGTTACACTGAGAAATCGCATCATTCCCCCAACAAGTCAACCCTTGGACTCTCAAGAGGATTCAGATCTGTCTAAGTATGACATCCTACAGCATCTAGGGAAAACTCCCACCAAGATGCCAGTCCTAGAGTTGATTAGGAGATCTCCTACACAAAGGGAGACATTGTTCAAGTTCCTCCAGCGAATTGCACTCAATGAAGATCTTCCTATCAGGGGGGTCAACAATGCCATTCTCTCAGTCACCCAGACACCTACCATGTCCTTCACAGATAAGAGTCTAGCTCCCCCTGAATACCAATCCCTTCCCTCATACTTGACCCCAACACTCAGTAGTCACTCATTGGACTCCATCCTGTTGGATACTGGGGCATCAATCAATGTCTGTCCGCTCAAGACCCCTAAGAAAGTAGGGATCGACCCAGAAAAGGTTGAGTCTATTTCCATGATGGTCTCAAATGGGAAACTGGAAATTGGCCCAGTGGGCTTGATCTTTGAATCCTACATCCTTGATGTCAAGCCCATAAACAACGCCGTTTTGGGAAGGCCTTGGATGGACCAGACCCTGGGAGGGCCCTCCACTAATCATCAGTGCTATAAATTCCCATACAAGGGGAAGATTGTCAAAATGAAGGGTACCCCCTATCTTGAGCCTTTGGATTTAGTCTCGACTGAACAAATTCCATCCATGATCACTCCTGGAAAAGGGGCAGAGCTCATCCTTTCATCGGTTGACTCTCAGCTCAAGTCCCAGCCTAGCATAGGTCGGCAGCTTATGGACAAAATGGGGTATAGTTCGGGATCTGGGATAGGCAAGGAAGGGCAAGGAATTCAAGAACCTATCTTTGAAAATCCGACCAGTGGAGGATTCAAATTGGGTTACATACTAACTAAATCAACTGAAGGATCAAGAAAATGGAGTCTCTTGGATCACTTTGTGAAGGAAAGTCAAGAGGTACTCAAGATACACTATCTTGAGGATGAGTTAAAGGAAACAAGCAACGAAGCTCAAAGAGAAGATGCAGAAGATTTCGGTATACAGTTGCTGTTTTATGAACCAACCACTCAACAAGAAGGAGCCTCCTTAGTGAGGGATGAACAGGTACCCACCGCTCTCATACCTGCCCCTCTCAGGCTTTTATCACCGGTCGTAGCACACTCCTGGGGCAATTCTGCCATCATTGGGTCTGTGTCTCAAGGACCCACCTTTGCAACATGTCTGACTCACCCTCTGAGTCTTGTGCATAATCGCTTGGGGATTGGATAGCTTCCTCTTTATCCACAAGTTGTAGAGGTAGGTAAGTTCTTTCATTCCTAGTTAGCAAATAAGTGTAAATATTTGAAAATTGTTGAAAAGCTTTCCTTTGGATAGGAGTCTATTTGAAGAAGTTTTACCCTCAAAATACAAAAAAATCAAAAATTTCAAAATCTCCCAAAAAATCGAATATCCAAAAAACATCAAAAATATTTGTAAATATGTACATACTCCTATGAAAATGACAAAAAAATCAGAAAAGAAACAAAAATCCAACTGTCTGGTGACTGCCACGTAACCCCCTGTCTAGGTCTAGTTGCATGATAGGTTGGGTTGACATTAGGATTCGGCTAAGATTTTGGTCCACCAGAAGCTTGGACGTGTCTACTTTACTTTCATACGGATTCCTATGCTCATCATGAGATGCACACACCTGCACGTTTTTCAAAGAAAACCCGTTTAAAATGAGTTCCAAGTCTTTAGTGCACTGTCAAATGCAACATTTGCTCTTCGTCTCTCGACCGATCAGGACAGTTGACGCCCTTAAACGGTCGAGCTCAGCAAATTGCGGTTCCTCAAAAAACCCGATAGATGTAACCCCTCAACAAAAAAGGGCCCATAAATGAAATGTAAAGGATCAGAGCACGTGAAGAGGGCAGTGTCCCCGCAGGCAGAATATCAAATAACCCCAAAAATGTCAAGAGCAGAAAAGAAATACAAACAAAAGAAAAAGGGGTTCAAGCAATCGTGAAAAAAGCCTGGTCGTGACCGTGCCTGGCCATAAAATTTACCAAAGGCCTGAAAAGTCGAAATAGGGGCATCTAAGAGGTCAAAAGGGGTCCGTTTTGTCACAGCTCCCCCTTTTAACGGTTTTGTCGATCCTCCTGTGAAGTTTGTCTCCACAATTTCTTCACTTTTTTCTCCCCCAAGGTTCAGCACGAGATAGCTATCTAAAGACTGAACATCATTTCAAAATGGGTCGTTTTCAAAAATCGTCACATGCTCACATGATCACAGGAGTCCAATATGGGTGAAGAGTAATGTCGATGTTTCTGGTGAACTAGTTTCTTAACCATAATCTCAATGTGTACTCTTCCAACTTCGGGCTTAGGTCAATGCATGCGCGTCACCAATCGGTGCGACGGCGTCTGATTCCGGGTCAGCGTCGCGCGGTTGACCGTTAAGGTTCCAAGGTGTTCCACCATATACCTTCTAGATTGTGAGGAAAGAGACCCGGGTCGGGCAGATCATTTACCTCGAAAACTTTTTGGGCAAACTTGGTGGTCGGAAGCAGCTGGGAGCCTAAGCATGGCATGACGGTATTGTCATCAGTATGAGTCTTAACCGGTCAAGGTTAGTTTGAGGAGTCTAGAGGCCCAAATCAATCTAGATGTGAGCTTAGGATACCTGGGAAGTTGAGTGTGCATTTCCCTTTCATCATTCAACCAACCTAAGTTTGGGCAACTACCAGGCAGGCGGAATCAAAAACATGTTTTCATCACACACCTCATTTGTTAATATCCACCAGCATTTGCATATTTACTTGTCGCATCAGTTTCAATACTCTCCCTTTTGTCTGGTTAGTTGAACACGGCCCCTTGACCCTATGCGAAGGCTAGGGAAAAGGTAGTTGCTCTTTCTGGGTAAGGGGCCGAAAACAGATACTACTAACTGTTTCCCCTTCATTCTGTGCATACAGGAAAAAGGATTCTGTCCAAAAGGTGGACACTTTTGCTGTCGAGTCGAAGCCGACGGCAGCCGTATTGGCATTCTACTTTGAATGGCCATATCTTTCGTGCTGGCTTCGACTCGACAGGGACCTTTGTCCCTCGTTTCCTTGCAGCTTATCATTAAGATATTGTGGATCATTGATTATTTACATTTACTGATGTGCGTTCTTGCAGCTGCAGGGAACTTGAAGCAAGTAGCATCGAAGACACAGGAGGCTAATAGCTTCGGGCGTATAGACTCTGAGTTCCTCTTTAAACAAAACAATGAGGAGTCTATATTCCCCAAGTTATTCGATTGGCCAATAAATTCCTCCTGTTTGCATTAGGAATTGCATTAGGAATTTGTTTTCTAATTTTTAAACCAGCATGCATTGCATAAGCATCATCCACCATTCCCGCCCTAGGGGCAATGACCATCATTCATCACTTTGCTTAACCCATCGTTGATCTGTGATTCTGGCAGTTGTGCGTCTGTTAGCCCTTTGAATTGCAAGACCTCTTCCTCTTTTCAGTACGTGTGCTTGAGATCCTCTCACTTGGCGATCCCATGATGCGCCAGGCCACCGCGCGCCCGTTGTGTTGAGAGTTCTTCAAGTCACACTCCTACACCTTTCATGCTTGAGATCCCCTTGGGCCAGATCGCTATATTCTGGTACGCCAAGGCCTCGCGGTTCCAGCACCCGGGGGTCCCACGAACTGTGATTCTCTAGTACTGAACTTTGTCCCTTTTCTTAAACCACTCTTGCAACTCGAATGGCTAGCTTTCATGCATTTGCCGCATTCGCATATCGTCCTTGGATATAGCTCATTCATTTTTCGGGTTGTCCAAAATCAGTCTCGATTTCCGGAACACCTATTTATCATTCCGTTACACTCCACTGCAAAATAGGTGTCCCGGAGGGGCATTTGTAGACACCGATTTTGGACCACCCTTTTGGTCATGAACCCAATCCATCATTAGCCCTTCATCACCAAAATCCCCTCATTTCAGCCATCTCAGCCCACTACCAGCCAGGCCCATTAACCAAATCCCGACTCTAGCCACCTTTTCGTGGAAGGCCAGCTCCCTTGCCTTCCACCTCCTTCGAAGGCCACCCCTTGCCTTCCACCACCTTCGAAGGCCACCCCTCGCCTTCCACCACCTTCGAAGGCCAGCCACCTTGCCTTCCACCCTTCTGGCCACCCTTTTCACCTTTTCGTGGAAGGCCAGCCCCCTTGCCTTCCACCACCTTCGAAGGCCACCCCCCGCCTTCTACCCCCTTCGAAGGCCAGCTACCTCGCTTTCTACCGTTTTAGCCACCTTTTTCACTTTTTACCACCTTTTCGTGGAAGGCCAGCCCCCTTGCCTTCCACCTCCTTCGAAGGCCACCCCTTGCCTTCCACCTCCTTCGAAGGCCACCCCTCTCCTTCCACTCCCTTCGAAGGCCAGCCGGGCTGCCTTCCACCACAAGAATGGAAGGCATGTCACCTGGCCGTCCACTCCTTAACCACCCCCTTGACCCCGTCTTCCCCACGATCTCCTCAACTCTCCGCCCTCGTCCCCCACTACTCCGACCACTCCCCACTCCGGCGACTGCCGCGTCCACTACCTCCAACCCTTGACCACTCCCTATTGGTTGAAGGGTGATTTACGGGGATTTAGACCCCTGTTTTCTCCCCTTTTTCCTTCGCCTATTTAAACCCCCCAGGTTCCCTCGAGCAAGGGGGTTGCGTCGGAGGGGTTGGAAGGAGATTAAGAAGGAGTTTCTTCCTCGGAGCGGGTCGGCTTTGGGGAGTCGAGCGGGCAAAGAGTCAGAAGGCTGTTTCAGGAGGAACGTCACTCCATATGGGCTTCTCTTCCTAACCCTCTCTTACTTTTCACCTTTTTCACTTCATTGCATTTCCAATTTCCATCCATGCCGTAACATCCTCCCTTTTTACTCTCTTTTTACCTTCAACACATCATTTCACTCTTCACACACGAGCACTTATCTGCATGCATACATCCTAGAATGACTTAGCAATCCCTATTTACCCCCAGAGGTTCCAAACAAAAATCGGGAGGTGGGTGGCCATAACATATGGTCACCTTCCCTCCCAAACACCCATCCGGTGCGTCTCCCTCTAATTTTAGTTAATTTTTATGTTTGCATGAACGGTTCCTACATGTCACAGTTCTAATTGGGTGATTGTCTTTTCTTTGTCTGTCTTCTCTTTTCAGGGGTTCTTACCACCTTCACGCGTGCAAAGTACCGGGCTCTCCTCCTCTGGCCGGCCGGAGGAAGAGAAGGAGGAACCGACGTCTCCCGCTCCCACAGAACGCGATCACATCCTCACCATCCTGCGGAGCACAGGGACCGAGAGGTAATGCTCCTGGCGATCACACTTTATTTCTAACCCCCTTTAAATCGCCACAGTGCTAAGACGAACGGAGAGGAACCCTCGCCCGAAGCCCGCAGCAGCGGCGGGGGACGTTCCGGGCGCCTACAGTCTGGTCGAGTAAGTGGTAAACTGGGTTAGATATCGTAGTCCAACAATAAGTACAAGTCTGTACAGGCGATGGCTGCTGGTGTAGAATGATAGGTTTTGACGTGTTTGTGTTGATTTTCGTGTTCGTGAGGTAGTGATGGCGCCGAGGAAGAGAGTTTCGTTGGCTCATGGTACGAGATCAGATGATGGTAGTTCGGGGGCAGAAGGGCATAATGTGGATCGTTTCGTAGAGGCTATGATTGGAGCTATGGGTAGATACCAGCAGGGAGACGGTAGTGAGGGATCCAATTCCCGAGGTGACCAGTTCACGGTGTTAGAGCGGCTTTTGAGGTTGGAGACCCCTTCTTTCACAGGTCGACCAGTCCCAGACGAAGCAGCTCGTTGGATTAAGGAGATGGAGAAGGCGTTTGACGTTCTTGAATGTGCTGAGAATGACAAGACCTTGTTGGCAACCTATTTGTTGAAGGATAATGCATACGAATGGTGGGTTACCATCAAGACAAGGATGTTTGCAAATAGATCTTTGAGAGAGATCACTTGGGAGGCATTTGTGAGAGAGTTTAGTGGACAGTACTTTCCGAGGCACGTCCAGGAGACCAAGGAAAGAGAGTTTTTGGAATTTGTGCAAAATGACATGTCAGTTCTAGATTATCAAGCAAAGTTTGTGGCTCTTGGAGGATTCGTTCCACACTTATCTGAGCATGAGAGATATAGAACCGAGAGATTTGTAGATGGACTCCGATATGATCTAAGGACAATGGTGGCACCTCAGGGTTGTAGAGATCTGGCGTCAGCGGTTCGATGCGCGGCAGCGGTGGAGACTCAATTTCAGCAAATGGCGAAAGAGTTGGAGCGATCGGTACGAGGGAAGCAGGAAGGCAAGAGCAAATCAACGGTCCTTTCGTCAGGCGGTTCGAGTTCCTTTGAGTTCGGGTCCCAAGGGACGTCACGTGATGAAGATGAGGACGGTTCGGCCCAACAGATGCAGATTGAGGCTAGCAGGCAGCAGGGAAAGAGTCATGATGCGGCAGATTATTGTCCCCGTTGTGGTAGGTATCACGGCAACCGGGTGTGTCCATTGGTCGCTGGTAGCTGTTTTGGCTGTGGCAGGAGGGGACATCTCGCGAGGAACTGTCCCCAGAAGAATAAGACGAGTCAGGGGCCGAGTGGTCAGTAGGAGCCCGGTACCTTATGTAGTGTTGTGTGCCCTTCTGGTGGAGATCCGAGGTGCGGGGATAGATGAACACTCTTATTTTGTCTTATGAGGTAGTGGTTGTGAACTTTTGTGGTACTCTTTATGTAGTTTGGGTCGTGGTGGTGATTTGGCATTGTAATGTGTACCTTGTAAGGTTATTATATAATGGTGTTGGTCTATCAATGTTGGTGGAATCATGGAACATGTTTAATTTGGTATTGTGCTGTTTGACCGTTTGTGTGTGGGGAGCCCCGTGTAAGAGTGTGATCGGTGAGGGCATTAGCAGGATTTTGCCGATGGTTGGTCCAGGGGTTTTTCTTTGATAGCAACCCCCCCCCCTGGTTGAGATTGACTCGTAGGGGAGTTCGTCTCACGTGGACCGAAGAGTGTGAGCAGAGTTTCATTAAGTTGAAGACTCGCCTCACTTGGGCTCCAGTGTTGGTGCTTCTATTAGATTTCGGTGGATTTGTGGGGTATTCAGTTACATCACATCGAGGTTGTGTGCGTTTCTGATGCAACTTGGTAAGATTGTGGCCTATTGGCAGTTGAAGGAGCTCGAGGAGAGCTATCCATCTATGACTCAGAGTTGGCGGCTGTGGTGTTTGCACTATAGATCTAGAGGCCTTGTTTGTATGGGGATTATTTGAGCAGACTGTGGAATCTCCCTTTTGGATTCCACGTGAGGCTGATGGAGCCAGGTTGGCCAGCAGTGTACCATACCGTAATTAAGACTTAGAGGACAGATGCAGAGTTACCACAGATTCTCCAGAGTTCAGAGGTGGAATTAAGGGCCGTAGTACAGTTAGGTTAGAGGTAGACTTTGTGATTTGACCGTGAAGGACGTGCACAGGTGTCCCTTTTGAAGGCACACTGTTCTAGAATAAATGATGCTTTCCGGATCGAGTAAGGCGTATCATTGTTGAGGTGGTCTAGTAAGAAGGAGGACAGGGGTGATTCTGTGATTGAATGCTTGAATTGTCGGCAGGTTAGGGTGGAATGTCAGAGTGGCGCAGCGGTAGCGTGGTTGCAGTCCTTGCCGATCCCGGTGTGGAGACGGGAGCTTGCAACTTGAGGCATGCATCAGGATTGTTTTATTCTCCGGTGGAGGGAGCGGGATCTGGATTACCATTGAGCAACTGACTACGTCAGCACACTTCCTTACAATCAAGAAGGACTGGTCAGTCGGTAAGTTGGCTGAGTTGTTTGTGAGTCGGATCATCTCTTTCTGCTCGATGTGCCCTTGTCCATCATGTCGGATCGGGCTTTGTGATTTACTTCTTATTTGTGGGATGAGTCTTTGGAAGACTTTGAGTACGCGGTTAGCCTTCAGCCCGGCATATCATCCCGAGCCTGATGGGCGGTCAGAGGGGGGCCATTCGAATTTTAGAGGTTCTGCTCGTGGCATGTTGCCTAGACAAAGGAGGTTCTTGAGAGCAGCATTGGTTTTCAGTGGGGTTTTGTGCACCATAGCAGTTACCACTCTAGCATTGGCTTGGCGCCTTATGAGGCATTGGTCAGATGGCTGTGTCGATCCCTTGTGATCTAGTCTGAGATTGGCAGGAGGCAGTTAGCAGGATCAGGGTTAGTATAGCAGGGTACTTAGGTTGCCAGAGATGTGCTATCATCGGTAAGAGACCGATTGAGTTTGAAGTCGGGGACCTCGTGTTTTCCCAAGTCTCGCCCACCATGGGTATGAAGAGATTTGAGAAGCAAGGTAAGATGGGTCCGTGCCGTGCTGGGCCTCCTCCCGTTCTTGCTCGAATTGAGGAAGATTACCAGCCAGCCTTGCCGTTCAGTCTTGCGGGAGTGCACGATGCGATTCGTGTTTCGTTGCAGAGGAGTGTTATGGATCCACCCCAGGTGTTAGAACTTTCAGGACTTGAGGTCGCTGAGGATTTGTCCTTTCCTGAGTGTCTAGTGAGTTTAGAGAATCACTAGTGATAGGTCCTTCGGAACAAGGTTGCATATGTGGACTGAGTATTTTGACAGTATCGCTCCGGGAGCGAGGCGACCTGGGGGCGTGTGATTGAGATGTTGGGAAGCAGTTCCCTATCCTTTTTGGTAAGTTCCCATGCGAGTTGGCAGTGGTGGTGTTTTCACCCTCGTTACTTGTAGTAGGCAATTTCGGGGGCGAAATTCTTTTAAGGGGGGGAGAATGTAAGGACTGAGGTTTCGGGTTCGGTTTTCGGGTCGGTTTCGGGCCGGATCCCCTGGGTCGGACCTTGCGGGGACTGGAGAATTTCCTCTGAATGGCGTCGGAGGATCACGACGCCTTTCAAACGGCGTCTTGATAGGTGGACGCCATTTAGGCGAATTGCTATTGTGCCACGTGGGTGCCACGTGGGCGGGTTTCGGGCCGCGAGAGTACGGCCCCTGTCTTGTCGTCTGAACGGCGTCCATGATGGACGATGCGATTCAGACTGTCACCCTGCGATGTCAGTGTACGGTGCCTGTCATGTCAGCTGAATGGCGTCCATGGTGGTCGACGCGTTTTCAGACAGCTGTCAGTACGGCCCGTCCTGTCATCTGATCGGCGTCCTTATCGCTCGACGCGTTTTAGGTAGTTTCTGATGACCCCCGCGAGCCCTCCTTTCTTTCCCTCATTTCTCACCTCTCACTCTCTCTCCTCTCACTCTCCGCCTCCTCCGATCCCACTCTCCGCCATTCCCTTTCTCTTCTTCCTCTTCCACCACTCCAACGCCTCCCTACCTCTCACCTCTGCCACCACCACTTCCTTCGCGGCGTTCCATTCTCCGGACGGCGGCCGACGTCCCGGCGGAGTGGCGACGTTCTCGGGGGTACCGGCGGCAGTCTGCGGCGCGGCGGTTGGGCGACACGGAGCCAGGAGGAGTTCAAGTATCCGGTAGGGGGACGAACCTTGTATGTGTTGCTCGTGCTTTCCTAGGCGTGTTTTGATGTGTTTTGGGCTAGATTGAGCATGTTTAGGGGGGTGTTCTTGTGGGTATGGCCGCGTTCGTGAATGGGGTTTCGTACTATATTTGTGGTGGATCAACTGCTCTTCCTCCCCCTTTCCGTTTTGGGGCTTTTCGGGGCATTTGGGGTTAAGGGAGAAACCCTCGGTTCGAAACAGAGAACCAGGTTTCTGGCGCTAAACGGCGTCGTGCCTGGTCGACGCCTTTTAGAAGGACGTCGGGGCAGTACGACGCGTTTTAGGGCAGAAACCTCCCCTGTTCGAGGTTTAACAGGCTAGGGGTTCTGGCGCTAAATGACGTCATGGGTGGTCGACGCCTTTCAGAAGGACGTCGAGCCACCATGACGCCATTTAGGCAGGAAATCACCCCGACTGAGGGTCCGTCAGCTCGGGATTCTGGGACTAAAAGACGTCATGTGCGGGCGACGCGATTCAAATGGCGTCGGGCGACCATGACGCCTTTTAAGGCAGAAATCCCCTGGGTACTGTTTTCCTGAAATTCTGGATTTATCGGCTGAATGGCGTCGTAGGATGTCGACGCGTTTCAAAAGGCGACCACTTGGGTCGACGCCTTTTAGGCCAGATTTCCGTGGCCTCTGTTTTATGAACCAGTTTAGGGAGACTGAATGGCGTCGGCCTTGGGCGACGCGATTCAGGGCAGAACAACACTAATTCATGCCAGTAAAACGTGTTCATACTGCTAGATAGTTAGTTAGTGCATGCCTTAGTGTACTCGGATTCTTCATGACCGGATGGCACTACGTTGTGTGCCATGCGATCGTGGGCTTTTCACGTGACCGGATCGTACTGTGCTGGGTTTTGGTGGTTTTGTGTTACTGTGGACCTGGAGTGACATTGTAGCGCTTTATCACCCTGTGCTGGTGGGGGCGTGAGCACAGCGCCGGTGGGGGCGTGGGCGGGGTGACGCCTAGTGAGAGTGGGTCACCTGGTGAACCCCGGGGTCAGCTAGTACCGGTGTCGGAGTGGTACATTCGGTGAGTCACTCATGCTGAGGGAAGGAGTAACCACCTGAGCCAGTTGGGCCGGAGTAGCCAGCGTGCTATCCGAGAGGTTACTGTTTGGTCTTAGCGGGTCTGTGTTTCCCACTTTCGCTTGTGTGGACGGTGTTTCCTACTTACGGCTGTGTGGTTGGTGTGTCTCCCACTTTCGGAGGCGTGGTTGGCGTGTTTTGCTGAGACGCGAATTGTAGGCTTCTTGATAGAATGATTTTAGAAATATGCATGTTACATTTCGAATGCATATGGTTCATATTGAGATTTTAGGAGTAGTGTGCTACAGCTTTACTTGCCTTATTACCTGTACCCTTGTTACTGCACTTGTGGGTGTGTGTGTGGGAGGCAGGGGATCGGATGATCCCTACTGAGCCCAATTCTGGTGTGGCTCACTCCCTGCGTTTTCAGGTGTGGTCATTGTGGCGTGTGGCGGCGCGTGGCGTTCTCCTTGGTGTGCGGACCAGCAGCTATCTTAGTTTCCGGGGTATGCCCCGACGTTGTTGTACCTTATTTCTGCCTGTACTTAATTAATCTGTTGGACATGTAATTATTGTTGGACTGTGTACGGACATTATTATTTTACTTCCTGCGCACTGTACCCCTTGTAGTCCGTGTGAATGTTATATTTAATCTTGTTTAACGCTTACTCCTCCAGATGTGTGTTTGTGATCCGGGTATGAACCTACGGTTAATGGGCAGACATCTATTCAGTGATCGGGTCTCCGGTCATAGGATGGCGGGTCGTTACACATTTCGTCTAGCATAGCAGCTTCCCATTCTTTCTTTGATAATGATGAATATGCCTCTTTGACATTTCTAGGTTCTTCATCATCCGCAGGCTGACACATTAAAATCTTCTCTTCAATCTCAAAACGTCGACGAGGAGTGTGGCCGCTTTTACTTCGACGTACTTGGGTGTCGGCATCATCCGATTCTAATGGAGTACTCCCACTCGGTAAATTAATAGGTATACTCCCACTAGCTTGATCATCTATACTATCTCCAGCGATGACATGGTCAGGAACTAATTCCCTCCCTTCGCTGGAAGATGGTAAGAGAGCTGTTTCATCCACTTCATGGAGATCAAAGCTTTTTCCGACATTGCCAAGTTTAGGGTATTCTTTCTCTAAGAATACAACGTCACGAACCTCTTTCTCTGTCATTCCTCCATCATGATATTGTCCATACATGACATACCTTTGTGAGCTATCATGATATCTTATGAAGATAAACTTCCTAGCTTTAGGGCCCAGTTTCCCATACTTGTGGGACGAGTCATGGACATATCTAGCTGACCCCCACGGGCGTAGGTTTCCCAAATACGGCTTTTGGCCATGCCACAACTCATAAGGGGTAGAAGGAACTGACTGTGAAGGCACACGGTTAAGTAAATAGGCGGCAGTCAACAAAGCATCCCCCCAGAAGGATATTGGGAGGTTGGCATGCGCCATCATAGACCTAACCATATCTAACAACGTTCTATTCCTTCTCTCGGCAACACCATTTTGTTGCGGAGTATATGGAATAGTGAGTTGTCTTTTAATTCCCTTTTCCTCACATAGAATTCTGGACTGATCAGATAAATATTCGCGTCCTCTGTCGGTGCGTAGAGCTTTTACACTCTTACCGGTCTGATTCTCAACCTCAGCTAGGAAGCGTTTGAAACAATCCAGTGCTTCATAGCGGTGAGCGATCAGATAAACATAACCGTATCGCGAATAATCATCTATAAAGGTAAGGAAATATGATGCTCCATGTCGAGCCTTCACACTTAAAGGTCCGCAAATATCAGAATGTACAAGCTGCAATACATCAGTGGCCCTTCTGGCCTTCCCGAATGGTTTTCGGCATGCCTTTCCAGCCAAACATGATTCACATAAAGGTAGAGTGACCTTAGCGAGTGAACCTAAAAGGCCTTCTCGAGCTAACCTGGTCATTCTATCCTGTCCTATGTGACCTAGGCGAGCATGCCATATTTCCGAACTAAGGTCTCTATCATTAGCCACATACGACACAGAAGAAGTATTGAAATCAACATCTAATTTAAACAAACCACCACTCAATAAAGCATGTCCATACAGCACATCATTTAAATAAATGTCAATACCAATACCAATCATAACAAGAGCAAATCCTAGGGATAATAAAGATGAAGCTGACAAAAGATTATGCTGAATCCCTGGCGCATAAAGAACATCATGCAATGTCAATACATGACCAGTTCTAAGTTTGAGCTGGTACACACCAACTCCTAAAACTTCTTCACTGGTCCCATTGCCCATGTAAATTCTTTGCGTCCCTCTTGAAATTTGGCGGTAATCTTGGTACCCATCTCGATCTCTAGTTACATGCTTGGTCGCTCCTGAATCCACAATCCACTCAGGATAAGTTCGGGCGACTAAGACATGAGAACAAACATACACACAGAGAGAATCTGGGTTGAGGGATACCTTTTTCGGCTCAGCGCACTCGCGAGCGAAATGTCCCATCTTCTCACAATTGTAGCACTTCACCTTTGATTTGTCCCTTTTACCACCGCGCTTGCCTCTGTAGTGGCGCTTCGATGTCCGCTCTGCCTTGTACTTAGAGCTGGATGCAGTTTCACGATCTTTTCGTTTGAAAAATTTCTTTGGGCCCTTCCTGCCTTGGTGTCTGCCTCCCTTGGCGACTAAGGCAGTGGCGCGTACAGCTTCTTCGCGCTCAGCCTCTAACTCCATATGACGAGAAATATCAGAAAAATTCTTGATATTCTCGTTGTGGGTAAGAATCTGCTTCATATGGACCCAAGAGTCCGGTAGAGATCGGATTACTGCAAGGACCTGCTGTTCGTCCGTAAGATCATGACCTGCCGATTTTAAGTCCCTGATCATGCCTGACATAACCCTAAGGTGTTCGGTCATGGTTTGTCGTTGGTCTTTGCGGTAGGTCTCAAACTTAAGTACAAGAGCACGCAACCGCGTAGTTGAAGTTCCACCAAATTGAAACTTTAACTGATCCCACATATCTTTGGCAGTTTGGAATTTATCAAATTCCCCAATAAGATCGTCTTGCATGCTGCTTAACATAGTAAAGCGCGCGCTTCGATCCTTATTGAACCATTGACGATACGCTTCTTGATCTCTACGATGTTGTGCTGTATTGCCATCCTCAGGCGGTGACATGACGGTGGTAAGATGTTCTGGCAATTCCTGCTCGTTTAGCAAGTATTGAATCTTACGGTGCCAAATGTCATAATTCATTCCCGTCAACTTGTCACCCTTGGTCAGATCATCAATGACATTTTTCATGGCCATTTTAAATCACTACATAGGTAAAATTTAGAGAGTCAAGTTGACATAGTTTACACATCATAATTCGCTTCCAAAAATCCAGACTAATAAATTTTAAGTTAACTCAACCATCGGAATCGAAATATAGATCTAGGAAACTATAATCATCTTCCGATCAAATCAAGGTAACTTAATTCTAACAGAATGATTTTGAGCGAATTCACAACGAGAGAAACACTTTAAATCTCTCGTAATAGCCACTTATCCAACGTTTACAAGTTAAATTCGAATATCATAGAAGTGAATACTTACATAATTAAATCAACAGAAATAGCAAAGTCCATGATATTTCAATAACTTGATCAAATTTTAGCTATCATGAATATTTACAAACAAACACATGATCACGTAAATATATCAATTTTCAATTTCAAAATGATCATTTTAAATGAAATGATAGCTAAGTAGCTGAATTTGAGTGTGCATAAATTGATCAATTCAGGACGTGCAGATTAACAAATTATCTTTTAAAAATTAATCAATCGGCGATACATGAGCATGCGCAATATTTAAATGATACGACAATTTTGCATGAATTAAATCAATTTATTTTGCAAACATAAAATCATGCATATTTAAATCTAAGAACGTAAAATTCAATTGCCGCTAACCGATAAGCGCAATAATTTAACGATCTATAAATATGCATTTTACATAGTTGAATAATCGATTATTAGTGTCATTTTTCTTTATTGCACAAAAATTCATTTCAATTACACGCAAATACTGTTAAGGTCGATATCAGTGACCAAAAAATAATTATTTGCGTGACGAAATAAAACAATTCAATTTATTACATATTGCGCAACATAATATTAAGACAATCATGACATTTAAATAATTGACACTAATCAAGATGATTCAACTAAAACTCAAATAGACCATGGAAATCAAATTATATTAATTTGCACTAATAAGTCTACGATTAAAATTAAATTCTAATACATCATCTAATCATAAATAAACAAACTAATACTCCCTAATTTCAAATTCAATTTCTCCGTTCATAATCATACGGAGAATTTGAAACGGGTCCATTCGAACAACCAACCGGCCCATTCCGGATCCAGCCCGATACGGTACATCGTGAGGTTCACGGCGACCCATGTGACGCCACGTGCCACCAAATGGTCCGCCGCGGTGACGTCTGCGGGTCTCCCAGCGGCGGCGGCGTTGGGCTCGACCCGTCCTCGCCAAGGACACGTCCGCTGGACCATGCGCGGCTGGTACGGCAGCCCCATGCATGGGCGTCGGAGCCCCCCTGCGCAGGGACGAGAACGCCTCACCTGCGTGCGGGGAGGGCACCACACCCGCATGCATGGGCAGGCCGCCCATGCAGGACGTGGGTGGCACGTCCACGCGGGACGAGAGCCCTACGCCCGCGCGGGACGTGGGGGCTCCGCCCACGCGCGGCGTGAACGCCACGCCCGCGGGCGTGGCCGCACCGCCCACGCTGGGCGCGAGCGCCACGCCCGCGTTGGGCGTGGCCGCTCCGCCCGCGCGGGGCGCGAGCGCCACTCCTGCGGGCGTGGCCGCTCCGCCCGCGCTGGGCGCGAGCGCCACATCCGCGCTGGGCCCAAGCGGTACGCCCGCCGGCGTGGCCGCCGCTGCGTTCGTCGGCTTGGGTCCTTCTCCGCGCAGGGACGTCGACCGTCGCGGCGAGCTTCCCTCGTCGTCCGCGTCACCGTTTGCATGGCCGCCGTTACAGGCGCCGTCTTCATCCTCGTCGTACCTGCCGTCACGTACTATCTCGAATGGTTGGTCGCGTCCAGAATGCGCGCCGCAAAACCCTCTGAGGTAGGCTAAGTATTCCGGCGCTTTGAGCCTCCTTGGAGGAGAAGATGGGACGCGGTCGTCGCTGGATTTCTCTTCGGAGTAGTCGGTCAGTTCATCGGGAACCCGTTTCGATTCCTCGTCACTGATAACCACCATGGGAGCCATTCGGCTCGACGAGGCCGCAACATCGGAACGGTTCTTTTTGATCGAAGACCACGCTGCCATGGTTCCGTTAACCTGGCTCTGATACCAATGTTGATAAAATCACAAATATCTCCATGCATCAAATGAACAAGCGGAAGTATGCACGGAGATGGATCGTAATGGAAAACGTACCTTAACGGCGACGTTCGTAGATGGATGGCGACGACTCCGTGAGGACGAGAAGGAGAACCACGTGACGGGCTTCTCCCAAAAAAACCACACTGCAAATCCTAGGCCCTTGGTGATAGCCTCTTGGAGAACAACACTTAGAGAGGGAGAGAGAATGTGTAGAAAGGAGAGGAGTCTAGAGTGAGAAAGAGGGCTGCCCAAAAGTGAGAGTTCTCTTGAGAATTCAGATTCTTTCACGTAATGCCATTCTCCCTCTTCTATACCTCTCTCCTCTACACTTTCAAATAAAGGGGGGAATGGTTATATCCAAGGGGTGCTTCACAAGTGTGGGTAACTCCCCACAACCACTCCCTCAACCACTCCCCCTCATCTCCTATAACCAACTCTTGGCCCCACGAGGGCATATGCATGGTAAGAACCATGCTTTGGTTAACAATTTGATAGGACAAATGTTATTTAATGTTGAACAATAATTCATATTCTTCATTAACTAAATTTTCTCTGTGGAAGAGACGAAATAAGAATAAGGCAGTATTTGCATTCTCAAAAAAAAAAATTAGGAAATATTTTCCTACCTAACTTTGGCAAGTTTTGCACACGCGAGTATAAGTTAGGTAGGTAAATAATTCTCATATTCTCATTACATTCCCTTGTCCCTGAGATTTAATTTCTCAGTTCTCACCTCTCCATCAGAGAATATTTTCCGTGATTTTGTATTTTTTATATTTCACATAAACATTTTTTGTGATTCTTTACTATTTGAGAAGTTTAATCTGTCGTATAAGGTCTCTTTTTCTAGAGTAGACAAAGGATAAAATTTGCATTTACACATTCTGTTAGAATAAAAATTCTAGCTATTATCTCCATTCATGTACGACTTAGGTCTTGATGTAGACTGGATCTATCACGACCGGATTCCGCAGACGGAATCCGGAAAAGAGGATCCGGAGCCGGTCCGGACCGAACGATGGAAGGGGACCCGACGGGGATCCGCAACGAGGCGAAGACGGGGCTTCTCGGGATGACCTGGATCCGCCCGCGGGGGGCGCGGTCTGCCGCCGGAGCTGCTCTTGGATAGTGAGCCGCTGCTCCTTCGGCGGACGGAGGCGCGGCGCGAGCAGGAGCTTCTCTCGGCCGAGCGGTCGGCGAGCGTCGGAGCCGAAGCCGGAGGGTCCGAGATCGGACGGGGGAATGGCTCGCTCTCCGATAGTGAGCCCGAAGGCTCCTTCAGCGCGAGACCGAGCCTCCTGGCTTGGGGCAGCCGGCGTTCGGCGTCGAGACCAGGGAGGGGAATCCGAGGTCGGCGGCCGAGACCGACTCGGGGAGGTCGGCGACGATTCGAACCGAGCCCCTGCAGGAAGGATAGAAGAAGAAGAACCAGTCAGCAGGAGTCCCGGGCGTCAGCCCTGGGGAACCCCCTCTGACGGTCAAGTTAGCTCCTGAAGAAGATTCGATTCAGAAAGCAAGAAAGAGCAGCTATAATGCTATTCGGACAGAAGTCCTTTAAGGGGTTTCGGAAGCTTGGGGAGGCATCCGTTTTTCCCACCCCCCTCTTGGCCACAAACAGCGGGATATTTATAGCAGAGGATAGCGGATGGTTAACGGTGGCAGCCGATATAGGACTAATTGAAGGTTTACTGATAAACCGCCATAGCGCCTGATCCGCCACCGGAGTGGGCCGGATTCGGCTACCGGGCCGAAGGGGGTTGGGCCGCTGACGGGCCGAAGCCTGTTGGGCCCTGGGCTGCCGCGCTGCTCCCTGGCCGTAGGCTGGTGGGCCGCTGACGGGCTGAAGCCTGTTGGGCCGGGAGCGACGGTGCCGCTTATGGGCCGTAGGCTGGTGGGCCGCTGACGGGCTGAAGCCTGTTGGGCCGGGAGCGACGGTGCCGCTTATGGGCCGTAGGCTGCTGGGCCGCTGACGGGCCGAAGGCCGCCGGAGGGCCTGGTACTGCTGCTGTTGGGCTGAATGGGGTTTGGGCCTGCTTCAATGGGCCGAATCGGATTCTGCCTCATCACATAGCCCCCCACTCTTGTCTTCCTCAGTTCTGAGATGGCGAGAGTATAGTCCGAAGCTTGTCAGAAGAATTTTTGTGACAGACGCTTTACCCGAAGGTCCGTTTCTCTTTCTCGTCGCTGGGAAGGGGGTGCCCTCGGTCGGCCGAGGGCTACGCGGTTGCTCCGTCTTTGCTCGGAGTGGCGACGAAGGCTCAGAGCCCAGATGCCGAAGGGCTGAGCCATCTGACTCGTGTCAGGCTTTATTAAATGGACGGGATGGCGCGTCACCTCGCGAGGAAGCACGGGACACGCGTCGCGCATCCAGCCGCTCTGTCAAAAACACAAACGGATCCTGACCGCCCGCTGGTCGCGGATCGCCTCGGCTCTCTGCCCGAGGCTCCATTCGGATCGCCGCCGTTCCCTTCGTCCTACGCGGATCGGGACACGTGGCAGTCATCCGAGCGATCAGCCGAAGGGTCGGAGCGCTCTCGGCCGTTGATCGCTCTGCTTCAACTCCCGGAGCCGGCCCGTCATCATTGCCGAAGGACGGCGCACGTGGCGGTCATCCGGGAGGAGCGAGGGGACGAGCGGGATGATCTCGGCCGTTGGCTTCGGTGGGAGGCGTTTCGAACGGGCTTATAAATACAGGCCCTCCGCAGGGCACTGTTCTTCTTCTTGCTGCTGCGCTTGCGTTTCCCTTGCAACCATCCGAGTTCTTCTTCCTTCTCCAACGAAAGGCCAGCTTCCTGAAGGCTTCGTCCGAGCTCGTCGGCTACCGTGGGAGGTTCTTTGTCCCTCAGAGTGCATCGCCGGTGGAGCTTGGAGGCTTGAGGTTGCATTTGGCTCAAGAGAGACTTCCTCCCCCTCTCCGCGAGTAAGCTTTGACCACCTTTTCCCCTTCGCGGCCTTATGGTCCGGAGCTCTTCCAGCGAGATTACTCCTTCGGACGAGGAGTATACTCCCCCCCATTCTCCTAAGTCTTCCCTGTCAGATCCTCTTGCCTCGGGATCCCTTGCTTCCGCAATGTCTGGGGAGTCTGAAAACTCCGGGACCGAGGGGTCCGAGACCTCTGGAGCGGAGGTCTCCGAGGCCGAGATTTCTGGGACCGAGGCTTCGGGTGCCGAGGCTTCTGAGGCCGAAGCTTCTGGTGCCGAGGCTCCCGAAGCCGAGGCTACCCAGGAAGTCCGGGACCCAGGCCAGGCTTCCACCTCGGGGCGCCGTCCTCCAGACACTGTTTCGGGGGCATCCTGCGCCCTCTCGGACGTAGAGGTGAGGAACCTAGTTTCTTACTTCCAGCTTCCTTCTTGGACGACCCCCCATCGGCCCGATTCTGCCACCACGGCAAATACTGTTCGCCCGGGCTCCTTCTCCATCTATGTTGATAGCTTCGAGGCGGGCTTCCGTCTCCCTCTCCCCACCTTCGTCATTAATCTCCTTAGCTTCTACGGGCTGGCCCCGTCTCAGTTCTTTCCCAATTCTTGGCGTACTGTGTACGGATTTCTGAGCGTCTTTACTCATATAAAAATCCGCCCCTCCATCATTGTCTTCCGCTATCTCTTCAAAATCCAAACGCAGGGGAAGTCCGAGTGGTACTGCTTCGTCCCTCGGGTTGGCCGAAGCATCTTCTCCGGGAAGCCCTCGTCTATCCACGGCTGGAAGAGGAAGTTCATCTTCGTCTCTCTGCCGGAGAACGAGAAGGGCGTGTGGCCCTTTCCCACCGAATGGGCGCCGCTGGCTGCAGGCCTCTCGGGCCCTCCTGCTCTGACCCCTGTTCAGAGCACTATCGTGGGCCACGTCCAGGTTAAGGCCCCGTACGGCGTCTCGGAGCTTCTCACCGACGCGGAGCGGCTGATAAACGCCGGGGTTTGGCCGGACCCTTAGTTTGATCCGGAGCGGGCCTTCCCTTACCTCCCTCCCGGGGAGACTCCGCGGGGCCGCGGGGGAAGGACTGCCGCTCCTCCGGCCGAAGCTCCTCCGGCTAACGAGGCTGATGAAGTTTCGGCCGAGGGTAAGTCGGCTTTGTATTAGTATTTGACCACTGTCTCGTTACTAACACGCCGCTTTTGCTTGCAACAATGGCCGGTCTTGATGACCTCCTCGACCTGATAGCCGACCAACGCGGTTCAGGCCGGGCGCCGGTCCCGCAAGCAGCAGGCAGGTCCGGCCGAGGCTCCGGGGCTCCGCGGACCCGAGGCGGGGTCCCAAGGACTGCGGCCTCCGCCGAGGGTCGCGCTGCCGCCGCTGCTCTCGAGAGGGAGCAGAAGACAAAATTCGCCGCTCGAAGGGGCGGCCGAGCGTCGAAGCGCCCCCGGGAAGAGGACGCCGAAGAGGTGGAGATGGCTCCGCTGGTCAGGAGGAGCACCGGGACCCGAAGGGCCGCAAGGCCGGCGTCCCCCGAGGCACCGAGGGGCGACTCTCCTCCGGCCGTATCGGCAGGGGCCAGTGACAGAGATGAAAGTATGCAGGACCCGCAGACGTGCCTTCGTCTGCTCAGCAGCTTCACTCTCCCGTCAGCTTTCGAAGAGCTGAGGGAGCATTCGATTGCCGACCTGGTGGCGATGAGCGCTCGGTTGTCGGTTCAGGTAAGAAGTCCGAAAACTTTTCAACCTATCCTCCATTGGCTTCGGATTTTCTAACCCTTGTCTGCTCTTCGGCTCGCAGGCTGCGATGACGGGCAGCGTCCTGATACATCAACAGGAGCTGCTCCGCCGCAAACTTCTGGAGGCCGAGGTGGGTCCGGCCGGTTCCGGTGAAGGTACCTCGACGGCGCCCCGTATCGAGCCCTTGGTTGACAGGCTCACTACCATGAGCGGTCGGGTGCGGGCGCAGCTAGAGGAGAGGGCAGCAAAAGCCCGCGCTGCTGCTGAGGCCAAAGAGAAAGCCGAGGGTGCGCTCACTGCGGCTCAGGATGAGAACCGGGTGCTTAAGACCCAGATCCAGGACAAGGAGTCCCGGTGGGCTTTGGAGAAGCGCCGCCTTGCCGAGGAGGTCTCGGCCCTAAAGCGGGAACTGGAGGAGGCGGCGGAATCGGCCATGGCCGATTTCAAAGCCGGGCGTAAATACGCCCGAGAGATCCTCCGAGCCCAGCTGCTGGTGTCTTCTTCGGTCTTCGACCTCGGACTGGCTGTCGCCCAGAGGGCTGTAGACACGCTAATTTTGACGTCATTTTGAGTAAATTTCATATCATATAATAATGCCTCAAAATGGTCTGATAATTAATCATTAATTAATTTTTATTGATATTTTTGAGTGTCGGGTTTCATAGACATATTTAAGTTAATCAATTGAATTGATTTTAACTCAAATTTCAGTTAAAATATGAAGAATCATAAAAGGCGTAGACCCATGTGGACGTCATTTAGAGTTTATTCGTATTTTACCATTTAAATTTGAATTTTAATTAATTGGTTTATTGACTAAAAGGCGTCTGCGAAGGTCGACGCTATTTAGGTTTCCTAAGCTGTTTTAACTTCTCTTCCGGATGTTTATCCTTATCTTAATTAGGGTAAAAGACGTCTACACATGTGGACGCGTTTTAGCTAATAAAGATAAAGATAAGTTTTCCCAGATATTTATCCTTATCTTAATTTAATCTGAAAGGCGTCAGCCAAGGTGGACGCGTTTTAGATAATTACAGATAAAGATGAATTAATCAGTAATTATCTGTCGGTTAATATAGATAAATCCTAGATTTTTCTATGTTAATCGCGAACGCAGAAAATGCCTATAAATACCTTGCATCTCAAGGAGTTAAAAAAAAAAAAAAAAGAGAGAGAGAAATATAGAGCCTCAGCGTTATAGCGATTTGAAGATCGGAGCAACCACGTCGGAACGCCGGAGCATTGCCACCAGAAGACGGCATCCTTCTTCAAGATCTTCATCCTTCAAAGCTTCAACTAACTGGACTGGGCATAAGTTTTTTTTCATATCTGAATTTCATTTTCATTCATTAGTTTCATTCTCTCATACTCACTTCATGCTAAACACACCACATCATTAATTTTCCAAAACCCATCTGTTCTTAAGGGGTTTCAAAGTCATTTAAAACAAGTGAGTTGCTGTTTAAATATGTTTCTAATCATAGTTAACTTTGATATTTCCATTTAGATTCTCATCACTATTTCTTCTTTATTTTTCTGTCTCTCTGTCTGCTGCATTCAACAACAACAACAATAAATCAAAAAAGAGGGAAATCAAGCAAAAGCCAGGAGAACTTCTGGACGATCCTCAACATTCAACAGCAAGAACAAAAGAATAAAGAGGCTCTCTTTCTTCAGCCGGCTGAAGGAGGGGAACCAAGGATTCATTCTTCCGCGTTTAAGCAGGTAAGCGATCAAAACTCTTTTGAAACTTTTTAGTTAAAAGTTTCTGGCGATCACAAGCACCTTAGTTGCATTTTTTTAAATAGGTTAATTTACTCTAAACAACATAGTTTTTCACATAAATCACACGAGCAATTTTTCAGCACCTACAGCTCTTTTGGCGATCACGGTGGGACTTGGTCTCGCCGTCTTTTAATTTCTTTTGTTCTTGCTATTATCATACCGGGCACCCACGGTGCACCACTTGTGTCTTTCGACACGTCCTCACCAATTGGTGAGTGTTTAGTTTGTTTAATTTCCCTCGTGCACCACGTGCACACCCCAGTGGCAAGATCTTGCCTCCCCTTTGATTAGTTTAAAAAGTTGTTTTTGGTGATAAAATGCTGTGTGTTTGAGTGATTTCTTAGTTGTTTAGATAGTAAACCATCCTGTTTAAAATCTGAAACTAAAAATCTTTGCATGAGTCGATTATTTATTGCATTTTTCCCTGTTTAAGGAGGATTCGACCCAGAAAATCCTTCTGGAAATCTGTTTCTGCGAACTGAAAAGCGTCCAGGAACAGCGACGCGTTTCAAAACCGCGTCAGGTTACCTGGACGCCTTTTATCCTCTAGATTATCTCTGTCGTTTACATCTGTTTCTGTGAAATAATTAACTTCTGTGTTGAATAGCGTCGACCATCATCGACGCTATTCAGACAGTTTTTAGTTATTTTCCAGGTTTTCTCTGCTGTTTGCATCTGTTCTCTGCGAAAGAATTAAGTTCTGTTCTGAATAGCGTCGACTATCATCGACGCGATTCAGACAGTTTCTTAATTATTTTTCAGTTTCCAGATTTCTGTGTTGAGTGCTAGCTACACATTACTCTATTAAGCATTAGAGGCCATCCAGGTCGCAGGGCATACGCATTGAGGCTAAAACCCTCCTTTTCTTAGGAACACATTACTCGACGTTAGCAACTCTCTCTGATTGGGTTGGTCCCTTGATCAGACTAGAGAAGTTGACGTTGAGACCTCCATAAGTCCCCAAAATCAAGGTATTCCTCCTTGATCATCGGGCTGGTTGTATCAATTGAAGTCCCGGCTAGAGTCCGAAAGCGTTGTGAGAGAGAACCTTAGAGAATAACGGTGGAAACTGAACTGAAACTAGGATCCTTCCCTGAGCGAAATTGTGGTTTAATCCAATTCAAATAACTCAACAAGGAATCCTGAAATCACGTTAAGCATCCACTTGTTTGATTAATCTCTGCACAACTTGTTTGATTAATTTTCTGAAAAGAGAATCTAATATAATGTTGCTGCGATCAGGCAGAGATTTGAGTATGGCCCAAGACGCCATTATCAACTACGAGGGAGATGCTAATGGCCCTCGCAATTCTGATTTCAAGTACGAGAACGGGAGAGATGCTGATGCCTCTCGTAATTCTGTCCCCATTCCAGTTCGGCATGACGGGAATGTCCGAACTCCTCTTTTTAATCCGCACGATCAATATCATGATCTTCCTCCGCATGAATATGCGATTCCCAATCCTGACTTTGAGGGGGACATGAATCAGCATGATCCCTCATCCTCCGATCCTACGGATCTTGTCAATGCTCTGGGAGTTCTTGCCTCCCGACTGGACCCTCAGCAGTTCGAGGCGATCCAGTCTATCTTGAAGGGGAAGGCACCCATGCAGCCTGCCGAGCCGAACCCTGTGGCTCCCCCCGTTGTTCCTCAACAACCTCCTCCTCCTTATATCCATCAGGCCATGGAAGGCCTTCACATTACTTCTCGGCCCACTGGGCCGCAACTTTCATCGTCCAGGCAACCGGCTAGACCGCAGACGCCCATTTACCAAAATGCCCTCGGGCATGGCGGAAGCTCTGCCGGACCTCATCCTTATTACCCTCCTTGTCCAACGTACTCTAGGCAGCAGGCCTATCAAGTACTTCCTCCTCCTCCTCCTCCCCAGGCAGATCTAACCACGCAGACGTTGCTGGCCAAGATGGAGCGCATGGACGAGCAGTTTAACAATCTTCAGAAGATGATGGGGGTTAAAGCTGTGCCAGAAATTAATTTACCGAGCCTGCCAGTGTTTCATCTGCCACCCTCTGAAATGCCAGTGTATCGAAAGTATAACGGTACTGGTAACCCCTTCACGCACCTGAAGGAGTTCATGTACGAATCCTCTTTCTGGCAGAATGATAAGAGGTCATTAGCTTTCTTGTTCAGGAGATCCCTAGAGGGACCAGCCCTCGAGTGGTTCTTTTCTCTGGAACCCTCAGAAGTAGAGGATTATGGTATCGTTTCACGTAAATTTATCCAACGATACCAGGACAGAGTTGCACCCTCCTTGTCTATCACGGATCTTATTGCAGAAAAGATGAAACCGGACGAGGAGTTTGTCAGTTTTGCTGACAGGTGGCGGGGCCTGGCTGAAAAGGTGAAAGATCACTTGTCCGAATCCGAACAAGTGAAAATGTTGATTTCTAACGCCACTCCCCAGTTCAAGCTAGTCCTCTCCTTGAACAACTTGACGAACATGGCAGAGCTCTATGAAAGGGCACGGTACTGCCAGAATGCTTTCAAGGACGCTACGTTCTCTAGCGTCTTTGATCCTCATAGACCTAACAGGCCTCCACCTCGGAAGCCTGCAGTGCCAAATTCTCCTAGCTCAGGTCCAACTACTGAGGGCACGCTCTCTCACGAGCAGGTCAGTACCATGAACAATAATTCGCCCCAATTTGTGAGGAATCAGCAGTACCAGAGGCCGCCACAGCCGAGCCAGCAGGGGTACAGGCAGCAGCAGAACCCCCATTACCAACAGCAGTACCAGCGGCCCCAGCAGCCGAATCAGAACCAGTTACAGCAACAGCCGCAACGGCAACAGTAGTATCAGCAGCCACATCAGCAGCAACAGCAACAGCCACAGTACCAGCCGCGTGCACCGCCGGCGTACCACAATGTCCCTCCTCCTGGTGACTACAACCAGCAGAGGAGACCTCCAGGCCCGAAAAGGGCAGAGTACCCGGCCCTCCCAGAATCCTTGGCGGATATCTTCAGCGCTTTAATGGCAGCCAATGCCTTAGTTTTATCGAGAGAGAAGGCCGTCTGGCCTCAAAACGCCGATACGTCTAGGTATTGCTACTTCCATAGGCAACCTGGGCATACCATTGACACCTGCTTCCAATTCAGAGATTATATCCATGATCTCAACGAGCAGGGCGGCATAGACTGGGAGGAAATGAAGAAATACATAACAGCCCTGAAGGCGAGGAGACCGCAGCAGCAGCAGCAGCAAGCAAGGCCACCGGCACAGGCAGTAGCACCACCCAACATGGGTATAGTGCAGAATCCACTCCCGGAGCATCAGAACCAAAACCAGGTTGCTCCCATCCTGACGAACAGCCAGTCTGAGGCTGGTCGTGGGCAGCAGTGGAGAGTAGAGGACTCTTCCTCTCTTTGTTCAACGGGTCACGTTCAAAGTACCGCAGAGCGACCACCACGTCGCACCATCCACATACCAAGGCCACAACCCGTTACCATCACCCCTATACCCACACCTACATATCACTCGCCCACGCCCAATAACCCATTACCACTACCCGCCTTCCTTAGACCCATTACGCCCCGCACCACTACGCCTCCATCATATAACCCCCCGCAAACCAATAACGCACCCCTCCTACCATCTAGGCCGCTATTACGCATACCATTTCCTACTTCACACGCTACCACTACCGCCTATCCAGATATGCCCTTACCATCTAGACCGCTATTACGCGTACCATTCCCCACTTCGCCAACCACTTACCCATCCACCATCCAACCCTCTAGGCCTTTAATCCGCACCGCGCCATCACCACCTATCCCTACGCCATCACCTACATACCAACCTTCTACGCCATCCGCACCATCCAACTCTGCGGTACTTAAAGTGTCACCCGGATCCTCCACGGTTGAGGAACACGCGCTCCGGAGTGGAAGGATTTTCAACAAGGTCTTTCCTCAGTCCACAGTCAGAGACGGCCCATCACAGCCGACTGAGGAAGCCCACAATGAAGAGAGTGCACCAGGTACTCAATATGACCTGTTGAAACACCTGGATCGGACACCGGCACGGATCACTATATTAGAACTGATCAAAAGATCCAAAAGTCACCAAGAAGCTCTGATGGAATATCTGCAGAAGGTGATGGTCAATGAAGACGTGCCGGTAGAGAAGATTGCAGCACTACTAGTTCCTCAGGGGGATCAGCCCTCTATTACATTCCACACATCGGAACTAGCACCGCCAGCAGCCAGGAGCATGGCTCTGAGTATCACGGTCAACATCTGTAAGAAGGCCGTGGATGCATGCCTGGTCGACACAGGGGCTTCGATCAATGTTCTACCTCCGAAGACCCTGGAGCTGTGCGGTGTGCCCAAAGAGAAATGGCTGCCCAGCCCCATATCAGTGACAGCATATGACAATTCTACCCGTTCCCCTCTGGGAATGGTCTATTTAAAGGTGGAGCTGGGCCCTGTAAGTCATGCGGAGGTTGAATTTCACATCTTGGAAATCGACCCTTCCATAAATGCCATTTTAGGCCGTCCTTATATTAAAACTCTAGAGGCGATTCCTTCTACGAACCATCAATGCCTCAAATTTCCTTATAAAGGACGAATAATTAAAGTAACGAGCATGCCGATCCTTGCTGCTGCTCATTCCTTGAACATTAAATCTGCTGTTTTATCTGGCCGACAACCTTTTCTGTCGGTATTACAGGTCTACCGTCCAGTGGCTGATCCTCTGAAAGCCGCTACTATTTCTCCATATCCGTTAGATGCTATCAAAAGGGGGAAGTGCATGAGTACCCCAGGATGGAGGATCATGATGAAGAACGGTTACGAGCCTGGGAAAGGTCTGGGCACACAATTGCAAGGCAGGACCACTCCTGTCAGAAATCATCGAGCAGCACCTGGAAGTGGTCTGGGCTATAGGCCAATAAAACTGAAGCAAGATCCGGTTCAGAAAGCAGAAATCAAAGAAGGCCCGAAAATCTGGGAGGCAATGTCTACGCCACTCAAAGAAGGCCGAGATCCCTTAACATGGACCCTGTGTACGCACTTTGTGAAAGGGCCCATACTCAGCTATGACAATACGGTGGTCATTACTTCCTGTTTTGCCTTCCATGATATATATGGGAGGGATTTGGCCAGACATTGCTCTGAACTGCTTACGTACCAATCCTTGGAGGCTCTGCGGCCTATGAAAAGGAGGAAATTTGATGATCCTGAATGTGAATGGTACAGGTGGTTCGACCTCAGAGACCTGTATATTGCACTGAACAGACTATTTCTGGATCCTGCAGAACCTAAGTGGCCGCCGCAGATTGATGAACTAATTGAAAGCCCTGGTGCCATATTTGACAAGCGGATACTGCTGTCCGAAGAGACTGATGAAGGGGAGCCAGATGACCCCTATGAAGCTGGTTATACAACAGATCTGCTCTGGAGAGGGACATATCCTTCACATGTCTTCACGCTCCATACTCTTTTCCGCACATTGCTTTTGACCCCGACTTGGTCGCGGGTCATAATTGAAGATATTCCACGGGCTCCGCCCGTCATGATTACTCTGTCCCCCCGGGACATTATACCACAACCTCCTCTCGATCTGGAGAGGTTGTATGATCTAATCTGGGACATATTACTATATGATCCCCCCAATCCTCTGGCCTTGGTGCCTCTTCCTCCGTCTGATTCTCCTCCCATTTATATTCATTCTTGCTTTATGTTTAATTCTTTCATTTTCCAAAAAAAAACGCCAATCTGGCAACAAATTCTTCCCAAATCCTCATTGAGGAAACATCTTACTTGTCCGATTGCACCCCACCGCGCGGGTCCTTCGGTCAAGATTCTCTTCTAGATTTACTCTGTCCCTCCCCTCGGGAGGATTCTCTTGTATTTCCACTTGTATCCCAGGATTTTCATCCTGCTTCGTCTTCGTTAGGTTATGATAGTGAAGTTAGGCAGTCTAGTCAGGTTAGTCAGTTTAGGAAGTCTAGGAAGCCTAAGGGTAGGCAAATTCCAGATAGATACCTCAAGGACTTAGCTGATAAGTGCTCTTCTTGTTCTTTGATCCCTCAATTTTTAGAAAATCTAATTCAGATGCCAGAAGATTGCATGGACGATGAGTCAGTCAATGATGGGTACGGGGTATATGAATTAGAACATGAAAAGGACCCCATTGTTGAAGATGACGAGGACGCGGCTGAGGCATATGCCAGTGGAGTGAAGAGATTTGATGAACCCTCAGCTGCCGTGGAAGAGCCCACCAAAGAAATTAATTTAGGGACTGAAGACGAACCTAAGGTTGTCCTCGTCAGTAAAAATCTTTCTACAGAGGATGAAAACGCAATGATATAAGTACTCAAGGACTATAAGGACACTTTCGCCTGGAGTTATGAGGATATGCCGGGGTTAGACTCGTCTTTAGTTGAACACAGATTGACATTAAAGGACGGAGTTAGCCCGGTCAAACAAAAATTAAGGCGATTCCACCCACAGATGGCTCTAAAGATGAAGGAAGAGGTCGATAAGTTGCATAAAGCCAAATTTATTAGAGTTGTCCTCTATCCACAATGGGTG
Source organism: Zantedeschia hybrid cultivar (assembly GCA_030544215.1). Lineage (NCBI taxonomy): Eukaryota > Viridiplantae > Streptophyta > Magnoliopsida > Alismatales > Araceae > Zantedeschia > Zantedeschia hybrid cultivar. The sequence goes on along the minus strand of JARZZO010000002.1, from coordinate 53,709,683 downwards.
GCCAACATAGTCCCGGTTATGAAGAAGGACGGGAAGGTCAGAATTTGCATTGACTTCCGCGATTTGAACCGGGCATGTCCTAAAGACCATTGCCTCATATTGATGTACTCATCGATAATACCGCTGGCTATGAGACGTTATCGTTTATGGACGGATTTTCAGGATATAACCAGATTAAGCTGGCAGAAGAGGATCAAGAGAAAACTTCATTCACTACACGTTGGGGAACATACTGTTATGTTGTCATGCCATTTGGATTAAAGAATGCTGGAGCCACCTATCAAAGGGCCATGATGGCAATATTTCATGACATGATGCACATAGACTTGGAAGTGTATGTGGATGACTTATTGGTTAAATCGAAAACAAAGGCTGAGCATGCTAAAGTTTTGGCAAGGGTGTTAGAGAGATCGAGAGAATATCAGTTAAAGATGAACCCCAAGAAATGTGTATTCGGGGTATCTTTAGGGAAATTGCTTGGATTTATCGTCAGTAAACGGGGAATTGAGATCGATCCTAATAAGGCGAAGGCTATTAGAGAAATGCCACCTCCTAAAAACTTGAAAGAGTTGAGAGGATTAATCGGGAGGTTGCAATTTATTCGCCGTTTTGTCTCTCAGCACTCACAAAGGTGTAAGCCGTTTTACGAGCTTACCAAGCCGGGAGTCAAATTTGATTGGGACGATAAGTGTCAGGAGGCATTCGATGGATTGAAGAACTATCTAGCAAGTCCTCCTGTTTTGAGACCACCATCTCCAGGAAAACCATTGATACTTTACATTTCAGTCCTGGATGATGCAGTGGGGGCTGTCTTAGCACAAGAAGATGAAGAAGGAAAAGAGAGGGCAGCCTACTATCTCTCTAAACTTCTCAACCCTGCTGAACAGAGATATACGGCGATAGAGAAAACATGTGCAGCATTGGTCTGGGTTGTGCAGAAATTAAAGCATTATTTTCTGGCCCATGAAGTCCACCTCATCGCTAGGATGAATCCGATTAAATTCCTCTTGGAGAAATCTGTTCTTACTGATAGGTTAGCGCGATGGCAAAGCTTTCTATCTCAATTCGACATCACTTATATTCAGCAGAAAGCGATCAAGGGCTATGCCATAGCAGAACATCTAGCTCATCATCCCCTTCCTAGATTTGATCCAGTGCGATCGGAGTTTCCGGATGAGGAACTGATGTCCGTAAATCAAATCAGAGATGATATGTGGACTCTGCATTTTGACGGAGCTCTGAATTCTCATGGAAAAGGGATCGGTATCGTTCTGTTATCACCTGAAGGTATCACCATTCCACAAGCCTTTCAGCTTGATTTTCCAGTTACAAACAATATAGCTGAATACGAGGCACTCCTTGCTGGCCTCGAGGCTGCTCATTTCCATGGTGCTACCAAACTCAGGATTGTAGGTGATAGCCAACTAATTCTTCGCCAAGTGCTGACCAAGTATCGAACTCTCGATCCCAAGCTCAAGCCTTATCAAGAGCTTACTTCTGCTTATTCAAAGCTTTTCACGAAATTGATCTTTGTCCATGTTCCTAGGAATCAAAACATCTTAGCTGACGCTCTAGCTTCACTTGCATCTTCTCTTAATTTTCCAATCAGCAAACAATCCGAATCAATCATAGTTCATAGGCGTCTTTCACCCGCCGTGAAAGATCCTTCATTCCTTAGAACTAAGGAGAAGTTGCTGAAGAAAGTCAGAGACGGAGATATCATTGAAAGAAGAGAAATCATGTTAATGGAGCTGTTAGAAGAGATGGATGATGAACAGAAGCCATGGTATTATGAAATTACAAAATATTGTGAAGATCAATCGTATCCTGAGGAAGCTACCACTGAAGAGAAAAGAGCTATCAGGAGAGTTGCTCAACGATACACCCTAGTTGGGGGAGCATTATATAAGAGAGGTTTTGATGGAGTTCTTCTGAGATGTCTAGACGAAGATGAGCTTTGGAAGGTTATGGAAGGAGCTCATAGTGGAGTTTGTGGTGGTCATGTCAATGGACAGATGTTAGCAAAGAAGATCCTTAGACAAGGATTTTATTGGCCAACCATGGAAGAAGATTGCGTAGGATATGTTCGTAGGTGTGCTAAGTGTCAACTTCACGCCGACAAAATTCATTCTCCTGCATCTTCACTCCATCCTGTTTCTTCCCCATGGCCTTTCTACATGTGGGCTTTCGACATTATTGGACCTCTTGGTAATCCAGATTCCGGCATCAAGCAAAAATCTTTCATTCTCACGGCAACGGAATACTTCACCAAGTGGGCAGAAGCTGAAGCGTACGTGGAGATCAAAGCATCAACCGTCTGCAAGTTCATCATGAAGAACATCATCACTCGATTTGGAATTCCAAGCACCATCGTCACCGACAACGGACCGCAGTTCGTGTCACAAGAATTGAAGGACCTCTGTAACAGGTATAAAATTGCATTGCATCATTCATCTCCTTATTATCCGCAAGGCAATGGCCAAGCAGAGGCAACAAATAAGACTTTGATAAAAATCATCAAAAAGACGTGTAAATCTAACAAATTCTCAGATTGGCCAGAAAAATTGGTTGAGGCTCTATGGGCCTATCGAACTTCAATCCGCACGCCTACTGGACAAACTCCTTATTCCTTAACATTTGGAATGGAGGCGGTAGTTCCATATGAGATCCTTATACCGTCATTAAGAGTACAATTGAATAAGGAATTTTCCATTGATGAACATCGTTCAGCACTCCTTGCTCAATTGGAACTTTTAGACGAGAAAAGATGGTCAGCTGCTAATCATGCAAAAGTTTATCAAAACAGATTAGCACGTTTTTATCAAAAGAAAGTCATTGAACGTAAGTTTAAAGTCGGTGAAATGGTTGTTAAAATTTTTTTTATAAAACCTGGTGGTCCGCGTTCTAAGCTCCAACCCAACTGGGAAGGACCTTATGTTGTATCGCACGCTTTTCTTGGTAATGCTTATCGTCTTGTTAATGCAGAAGGAGAAGAGTTAAAACATCCTTGGAATGGTTTACATCTTAAGAAATACTACCCTTAGGTTAAAGAGTCGATCAGTATGGTACAAAGACCAGTGGAATCAGAAAATTTATAAACTCAAATTTCCTTATTAGTCTGGATAACTTAATTTCAAGCCCATTAATGCACACACTAACACGTTTGATTCGTGAGTAACAAGAGATGCCAAGTCCTAAAGAATATCGAAAGCTTGACCGAAAGTGTAGAGTACAAATCGTTCCTTTTAAAAAAAATTTCTGTTTTATACTCGGCCCATGATGTCGGAACGAGATTTAGAATAAACTAACAAGAATACCCGCCATCTTAGTAGGAGGCCGTCATAAAAAAATGGGGGAGATCCGTCCCGAAGAAAAGAAAAGAAAGAAAAGGAAAAGGCAAAAGCCAAATGTCAAATCAAAAAGGCCATTACATTACAAACGTTACATCAAGGCCATGAAATGAAATGAAAGGGAACGCAAGGTCGATAAATACCCCGGAAAGAAATGACCGAACCCCAACGGATATTAGGGTAGAAAAGGGACATCTTTTTAAGTCTCCGGAACCTTCTCATGGGCTTTCTAAACTTATTCATCTTTTCTTTCTAAAGAGATGTACTCCAAACTTAAGGAATGGTTTAGATTGACTAAGGGTCAAATCATCAAATGGGATCACGAATGGAAACACAAGTTCAAACACGATGGGTTTAAGTTAAGTTGTTAAAGAATAATTTGGAAATGAAGTTAATAAATGAATATGATCTTTTGATCTAAGTACCATGCTGATCTTTTAGTCAAAAATCCAAAAAAATTACATAAGTCAAAAAAAAAAAAAATACATATGTTTCAAAAAGTCCAAAAAAAAAATATATATATTTCAAAATTCAAAAAAAAAATACATATGTTTCAAAATTCAAAAAAAAAAATACATATGTTTCAAAAATTCAAAAAAAAATACATATGTCAAAATTCAAAAAAAAAGCATATATTTCAAAACCCCAAACAAAAAATGAATATTTCAAAACAAACAAAAATATTTCAATTAGCATCTGCTTGTTGCACTTAGTGTGTTTCATTTCTTTTATTTTCAGCGAGCATCTGTTTGCTTGTATGTTGCATCTTTGCTTGAGTTTGATTATTCTCGTTACCTTTATTAATAAAGGCCATGCCCCTTGACCATTTATTGAAGAAAAGATTGATTGACCATTTATTTGGTCAGGCAAGGGGCTAAGCCTGAATAGATGCTTAACCTGTTTGTTCAAGTTGTATACAGGACACAAGGCATTGGTAAAGTTGGAATTCGAATAGAGAACAGCCAGAAACCTGTTTCTGTGAGTGAAAGGCGTCGAGGAGCACTGACGCGTTTCAACGAAATTTAAGAAAATTCGAGTAAAGCTGGAAAATATCAAGAAGATTCTACTGTGGGAGTTAAGAAGTCCTGACCGTGGCTAAAAAGACGGTTATTTCTATCCTTGTACTATTTCATGTAATTATTTCATTTGCATCAGCATTATTATTATGATAAGTATTTATTAGAGTATATCAAGGACCTTGTGGTTTTGATGAAACTGGAATTTGAGTTCCCCTACAACAAAAACAGTGATAATTCCAGAGAATTCTTAATCGCATGGATAGGCCGTTGGATTGCTAATTAGTGAGGACGATGGTTCCACTTTTGTAAAACGGTGCGCGGATAAACGAGCTTCGGCTTAGCACTGAATTACAAAAGTTGGTGTCTTGACTCATTAATGACAATTTAACAATATTATCCTTAATTAATTTATATTTTATTTGACTTTATATTTTTCTTTTAGCCCAGCATGCATCATGTAGGACTTTGAAATTATTGTGATAAGAATTAATTATTGATTAAGTTTCAGACCATTAATTAAATAACTCAAAACATGATATGAAATATTCCATTCTGAATTGAGTATCTTGATTATCTTTGAGGTTCGCTTGAAGATATCCTTGTAATTCTATCCTTGATTGGATTCTTTATCCAATATTTCTGTGTTTTCTTTTAAGATCCATCATGGCTGCAGCACGTCCACATTGGCTGGCAAACGCTCCCCATGATGAAACCTACAGTGTCTATGACCTGGGGTACTTCCCACTCCGAGGAGGTTGATCGACCTTATTTTATTTCCTTGTCTACTTCATCCAGACAGGATTAATTCCATTGATCTCTTTGAACTATCTTCATTGATGATTTTGAGAAAAATTCCAATCATGTGATGTTAAGAGCGTGTCTCATCACACCTTGGCATCACCTTTTCAGTACATTCCATTCTATTTCACTCCCTTGCAAAGACGATGCCAAGGTGAGGCAGCTGTAGACACGCTAATTTTGACGTCATTTTGAGTAAATTTCATATCATATAATAATGCCTCAGAATGGTCTGATAATTAATCATTAATTAATTTTTATTGATATTTTTGAGTGTCGGGTTTCATAGACATGTTTAAGTTAATCAATTGAATTGATTTTAACTCAAATTTCAGTTAAAATATGAAGAATCATAAAAGGCGTCGACCCATGTGGACGTCATTTAGAGTTTATTCGTATTTTACCGTTTAAATTTGAATTTTAATTAATTGGTTTATTGACTAAAAGGCGTCTGCGAAGGTCAACGCTATTTAGGTTTCCTAAGCTGTTTTAACTTCTCTTCCGGATGTTTATCCTTATCTTAATTAGGGTAAAAGACGTCTACACATGTGGACGCGTTTTAGCTAATAAAGATAAAGATAAGTTTTCCCGGATATTTATCATTATCTTAATTTAATCTGAAAGGCGTCAGCCAAGGTGGACGCGTTTTAGATAATTACAGATAAAGATGAATTAATCAGTAATTATCTGTCGGTTAATATAGATAAATCCTAGATTTTTCTATGTTAATCGCGAACGCAGAAAATGCCTATAAATACCTTGCATCTCAAGGAGTTAAAAAAAAAAAAAAAAGAGAGAGAGAAATATAGAGCCTCAGCGTTATAGCGATTTGAAAATCGGAGCAACCACGTCGGAACGCCGGAGTATTGCCACCAGAAGACGGCATCCTTCTTCAAGATCTTCATCCTTCAAAGCTTCAACTAACTGGACTGGGCATAAGTTTTTTTTCATATCTGAATTTCATTTTCATTCATTAGTTTCATTCTCTCATACTCACTTCATGCTAAACACACCACATCATTAATTTTCCAAAACCCATCTGTTCTTAAGGGGTTTCAAAGTCATTTAAAACAAGTGAGTTGCTGTTTAAATATGTTTCTAATCATAGTTAACTTTGATATTTCCATTTAGATTCTCATCACTATTTCTTCTTTATTTTTCTGTCTCTCTGTCTGCTGCATTCAACAACAACAACAAGAAATCAAAAAAGAGGGAAATCAAGCAAAAGCCAGGAGAACTTCTGGACGATCCTCAACATTCAACAGCAAGAACAAAAGAATAAAGAGGCTCTCTTTCTTCAGCCGGCTGAAGGAGGGGAACCAATGATTCATTCTTCCGCGTTTAAGCAGGTAAGCGATCAAAACTCTTTTGAAGCTTTTTAGTTAAAAGTTTCTGGCGATCACAAGCACCTTAGTTGCATTTTTTTAAATAGGTTAATTTACTCTAAACAACATAGTTTTTCACATAAATCACACGAGCAATTTTTCAGCACCTACAAGGGCCTGCCCGGACGTCGATCTGACCGGGGAAGCTCTGCCGAGGGGCGAGGAAGCCAGGGAGCTCCTATCCTGGTGGAAGGGCCTCATGGCAGAGAGGGCCTTGCCTCCATATGCTGAGGGTGAGGTCGAGACCGCCGAGGAGGCTCCCGCAGAGGAAGCTCCCGCAGAGGAGGCTCCCGCCGAGGCTGCTGCTCCTGAATCGGTGCAGATTGTTGACTCCCCCTCTCCCTCTCCTGGCCGAAATGTCATCGAGGCGGAGGAGGAGAGGGCCGTCGAGGACTGATACGAGGGTTCCCCTCGGTTTTTGCCTTTTCGCTTTTGTAAGCCTTCGGCCAGGTATATGGCCGAGCTTGTACTTCCTTCTGTTCAAGAATACAAGGAACGTTTTTGGGCTTTACCTTATCGTTTCCTGCATGACGAGTGGACCTAGTCTTTCCGAAATCTGTGATCCCTTCGTCGTCCGCTATAGCCTGCGAAGCCGAGACCTAACGTAGGTTCGGATAGGTCGTCGATAGTATCTCGTCAGCAGATCAGGCTCTCGCTTTGTCCCACGCAGACATAGAAAATAGCCTGCCGCGTCCCGATCCGGATTACATGGCCGAAGCCATTCGTCGGATCAAAGGACTTACGGACTTAGAGAAATCCATGCCGTGTCCTGATCCGGATTACACGGACTTAGAGAAAACTACGCCGCGTCCTGATCCGGATTATATGGCCGAAGCCATTCGTCGGATCGAAGGACTTACGGACTTTAAGAGAACCATGCCGCTCCCGGTACGGTTTGCATGGCCGAAGCCACTCCCGATACGGTTTACACGGACTTAGAGAAAACCACGCCGTGTCCTGATCCGGATTACATGGCCGAAGCCATTCGTCGGATCGAAGGACTTACGGACTTTAAGAGAACCATGCCGCTCCCGGTACAGTATGTATGGCCGAAGCCACTCCCGATACGGTTTACACGGACTCTTGAGAGAATATCAGGCCGCTCCCGATCGGTATGGGTTATCTGCGGGCTTAAAGATACCTTGCCGCTTCCCGATCCGGTATATGTGGCCGAAGCCACCCTCGGATCAGGATTACCTGCGGATTTTGAAATACCGTGCCGCTTCCCGATCGGTACGGGTTACCTGCGGGCTTATACCTTGCCGCTTCCCGATCCGGTATACGTGGCCGAAGCCACCCTCGGATCAGGATTACCTGCGGTCTTAGAAATACCGTGCCGCTTCCCGATCGGTACGGGTTACCTACGGGTTTATACCTTGCCGCTTCCCGATCTGGTATACGTGGCCGAAGCCACCCTCGGATCAGGATTACCTGCGGTCTTAGAAATACCGTGCCGCTTCCCGATCGGTACGGGTTACCTGCGGGCTTATACCTTGCCGCTTCCCGATCCGGTATACGTGGCCGAAGCCACCCTCGGATCAGGATTACCTGCGGTCTTTGAAATACCGTGCCGCTTCCCGATCGGTACGGGTTACCTGCGGGCTTATACCTTGCCGCTTCCCGATCCGGTATACGTGGCCGAAGCCACCCTCGGATCAGGATTACCTGCGGTCTTAAAAATACCGTGCCGCTTCCCGATCGGTACGGGTTACCTACGGGCTTATACCTTGCCGCTTCCCGATCCGGTATACGTGGCCGAAGCCACCCTCGGATCAGGATTACCTGCGGTCTTAGAAATACCGTGCCGCTTCCCGATCGGTACAGGTTACATGCGGGCTTATACCTTGCCGCTTCCCGATCCGGTATATGTGGCCGAAGCCACCCTCGGATCAGGATTACCTGCGGTCTTAGAAATACCGTGCCGCTTCCCGATCGGTATGGGTTACCTGCGGGCTTTGAAATACCGTGCCGCTTCCCGATCGGTACAGGTTACCTGCGGGCTTATACCTTGCCGCTTCCCGATCCGGTATACGTGGCCGAAGCCACCCTCGGATCAGGATTACCTGCGGTCTTAGAAATACCGTGCCGCTTCCCGATCGGTACGGGTTACCTGCGGGCTTTGAAATACCGTGCCGCTTCCCGATCGGTACGGGTTACCTGCGGGCTTATACCTTGCCGCTTCCCGATCCGGTATACGTGGCCGAAGCCACCCTCGGATCAGGATTACCTGCGGTCTTAGAAATACCGTGCCGCTTCCCGATCGGTACGGGATACCTGCGGGCTTATACCTTGCCGCTTCCCGATCCGGTATACGTGGCCGAAGCCACCCTCGGATCAGGATTACCTGCGGTCTTAGAAATACCGTGCCGCTTCCCGATCGGTACGGGTTACCTGCGGGCTTATACCTTGCCGCTGACCGATCCGGTATACGTGGCCGAAGCCACCCTCGGATCAGGATTACCTACGGTCTTAGAAATACCGTGCCGCTTCCCGATCGGTACGGGTTACCTGCGGGCTTTGAAATACCGTGCCGCTTCCCGATCGGTACGGGTTACCTGCGGGCTTATACCTTGCCGCTTCCCGATCCGGTATACGTGGCCGAAGCCACCCTCGGATCAGGATTACCTGCGGTCTTAGAAATACCGTGCCGCTTCCCGATCGGTACGGGTTACCTGCGGGCTTTGAAATCCCGTGCCGCTTCCCGATCGGTACGGGTTACCTGCGGGCTTATACCTTGCCGCTTCCCGATCCGGTATACGTAGCCGAAGCCACCCTCGGATCAGGATTACCTGCGGTCTTAGAAATACCGTGCCGCTTCCCTATCGGTACGGGTTACCTGCGGGCTTATACCTTGCCGCTTCCCGATCCGGTATACGTGGCCGAAGCCACCCTCGGATCAGGATTACCTGCGGTCTTAGAAATACCGTGCCGCTTCCCGATCGGTACGGGTTACCTGCGGGCTTATACCTTGCCGCTTCCCGATCCGGTATACGTGGCCGAAGCCACCCTCGGATCAGGATTACCTGCGGTCTTAGAAATACCGTGCCGCTTCCCGATCGGTACGGGTTACCTGCGGGCTTATACCTTGCCGCTTCCCGATCCGGTATACGTGGCCGAAGCCACCCTCGGATCAGGATTACCTGTGGTCTTAGAAATACCGTGCCGCTTCCCGATCGGTACAGGTTACCTGCGGGCTTATACCTTGCCGCTTCCCGATCCGGTATACGTGGCCGAAGCCACCCTCGGATCAGGATTACCTGCGGTCTTAGAAATACCGTGCCGCTTCCCGATCGGTACGGGTTACCTGCGGGCTTATACCTTGCCGCTTCCCGATCCGGTATACGTGGCCGAAGCCACCCTCGGATCAGGATTACCTGCGGTCTTTGAAATACCGTGCCGCTTCCCGATCGGTACGGGTTACCTGCGGGCTTATACCTTGCCGCTTCCCGATCCGGTATACGTGGCCGAAGCCACCCTCGGATCAGGATTACCTGCGGTCTTAGAAATACCGTGCCACTTCCCGATCGGTACGGGTTACCTGCGGGCTTATACCTTGCCGCTTCCCGATCCGGTATACGTGGCCGAAGCCACCCTCGGATCAGGATTACCTGCGGTCTTAGAAATACCGTGCCGCTTCCCGATCGGTACAGGTTACATGCGGGCTTATACCTTGCCGCTTCCCGATCCGGTATATGTGGCCGAAGCCACCCTCGGATCAGGATTACCTGCGGTCTTAGAAATACCGTGCCGCTTCACGATCGGTATGGGTTACCTGCGGGCTTTGAAATACCGTGCCGCTTCCCGATCGGTACAGGTTACCTGCGGGCTTATACCTTGCCGCTTCCCGATCCGGTATACGTGGCCGAAGCCACCCTCGGATCAGGATTACCTGCGGTCTAAGAAATACCGTGCCGCTTCCCGATCGGTACGGGTTACCTGCGGGCTTTGAAATACCGTGCCGCTTCCCGATCGGTACGGGTTACCTGCGGGCTTTGAAATACCGTGCCGCTTCCCGATCGGTACGGGTTACCTGCGGGCTTTGAAATACCGTGCCGCTTCCCGATCGGTACGGGTTACCTGCGGGCTTATACCTTGCCGCTTCCCGATCCGGTATACGTGGCCGAAGCCACCCTCGGATCAGGATTACCTGCGGTCTTAGAAATACCGTGCCGCTTCCCGATCGGTACGGGATACCTGCGGGCTTATACCTTGCCGCTTCCCGATCCGGTATACGTGGCCGAAGCCACCCTCGGATCAGGATTACCTGCGGTCTTAGAAATACCGTGCCGCTTCCCGATCGGTACGGGTTACCTGCGGGCTTATACCTTGCCGCTTCCCGATCCGGTATACGTGGCCGAAGCCACCCTCGGATCAGGATTACCTACGGTCTTAGAAATACCGTGCCGCTTCCCGATCGGTACGGGTTACCTGCGGGCTTTGAAATACCGTGCCGCTTCCCGATCGGTACGGGTTACCTGCGGGCTTATACCTTGCCGCTTCCCGATCCGGTATACGTGGCCGAAGCCACCCTCGGATCAGGATTACCTGCGGTCTTAGAAATACCGTGCCGCTTCCCGATCGGTACGGGTTACCTGCGGGCTTTGAAATACCGTGCCGCTTCCCGATCGGTACGGGTTACCTGCGGGGTTATACCTTGCCGCTTCCCGATCCGGTATACGTGGCCGAAGCCACCCTCGGATCAGGATTACCTGCGGTCTTAGAAATACCGTGCCGCTTCCCGATCGGTACGGGTTACCTGCGGGCTTATACCTTGCCGCTTCCCGATCCGGTATACGTGGCCGAAGCCACCCTCGGATCAGGATTACCTGCGGTCTTAGAAATACCGTGCCGCTTCCCGATCGGTACGGGTTACCTGCGGGCTTATACCTTGCCGCTTCCCGATCCGGTATACGTGGCCGAAGCCACCCTCGGATCAGGATTACCTGCGGTCTTAGAAATACCGTGCCGCTTCCCGATCGGTACGGGTTACCTGCGGGCTTATACCTTGCCGCTTCCCGATCCGGTATACGTGGCCGAAGCCACCCTCGGATCAGGATTACCTGTGGTCTTAGAAATACCGTGCCGCTTCCCGATCGGTACAGGTTACCTGCGGGCTTATACCTTGCCGCTTCCCGATCCGGTATACGTGGCCGAAGCCACCCTCGGATCAGGATTACCTGCGGAGTTTGAAATACCGTGCCGCTTCCCGATCGGTACGGGTTACCTGCGGGCTTATACCTTGCCGCTTCCTGATCCGGTATACGTGGCCGAAGCCACCCTCGGATCAGGATTACCTGTGGTCTTAGAAATACCGTGCCGCTTCCCGATCGGTACGGGTTACCTGCGGGCTTATACCTTGCCGCTTCCCGATCCGGTATACGTGGCCGAAGCCACCCTCGGATCAGGATTACCTGCGGTCTTAGAAATACCGTGCCGCTTCCCGATCGGTACGGGTTACCTGCGGGCTTATACCTTGCCGCTTCCCGATCCGGTATACGTGGCCGAAGCCACCCTCGGATCAGGATTAACTGCGGTCTTAGAAATACCGTGCCGCTTCCCGATCGGTACGGGTTACCTGCGGGCTTTGAAATACCGTGCCGCTTCCCGATCGGTACGGGTTACCTGCGGGCTTATACCTTGCCGCTTCCCGATCGGGTATACGTGGCCGAAGCCACCCTCGGATCAAGATTACCTGCGGTCTTAGAAATACCGTGCCGCTTCCCGATCGGTACGGGTTACCTGCGGGCTTTGAAATACCGTGCCGCTTCCCGATCGGTACGGGTTACCTGCTGGCTTATACCTTGCCGCTTCCCGATCCGGTATACGTGGCCGAAGCCACCCTCGGATCAGGATTACCTGCGGTCCTAGAAATACCGTGCCGCTTCCCGATCGGTACGGGTTACCTGCGGGCTTATACCATGCCGCTTCCCGATCCGGTATACGTGGCCGAAGCCACCCTCGGATCAGGATTACCTGGGGTCTTAGAAATACCGTGCCGCTTCCCGATCGGAACGGGTTACCTGCGGGCTTATACCTTGCCGCTTCCCGATCCGGTATACGTGGTCGAAGCCACCCTCGGATCAGGATTACCTGCGGTCTTAGAAATACCGTGCCGCTTCCCGATCGGAACAGGTTACCTGCGGGCTTATACCTTGCCGCTTCCCGATCCGGTATACGTGGCCGAAGCCACCCTCGGATCAGGATTACCTGCGGAGTTTGAAATACCGTGCCGCTTCCCGATCGGTACGGGTTACCTGCGGGCTTATACCTTGCCGCTTCCCGATCCGGTATACGTGGCCGAAGCCACCCTCGGATCAGGATTACCTGCGGTCTTAGAAATACCGTGCCGCTTCCCGATCGGTACGGGTTACCTGCGGGCTTATACCTTGCCGCTTCCCGATCCGGTATACGTGGCCGAAGCCACCCTCGGATCAGGATTACCTGCGGTCTTAGAAATACCGTGCCGCTTCCCGATCGGTACGGGTTACCTGCGGGCTTATACCTTGCCGCTTCCCGATCCGGTATACGTGGCCGAAGCCACCCTCAGATCAGGATTACCTGCGGTCTTAGAAATACCGTGCCGCTTCCCGATCGGTACGGGTTACCTGCGGGCTTTGAAATACCGTGCCGCTTCCCGATCGGTACGGGTTACCTGCGAACTTATACCTTGCCGCTTCCCGATCCGGTATACGTGGCCGAAGCCACCCTCGGATCAGGATTACCTGCGGTCTTAGAAATACCGTGCCGCTTCCCGATCGGTACGGGTTACCTGCGGGCTTATACCTTGCCGCTTCCCGATCCGGTATACGTGGCCGAAGCCACCCTCGGATCAGGATTACCTGCGGTCTTAGAAATACCGTGCCGCTTCCCGATCGGTACGGGTTACCTGCGGGCTTATACCTTGCCGCTTCCCGATCCGGTATACGTGGCCGAAGCCACCCTCGGATCAGGATTACCTGCGGTCTTAGAAATACCGTGCCGCTTCCCGATCGGTACGGGTTACCTGCGGGCTTTGAAATACCGTGCTGCTTCCCGATCGGTACGGGTTACCTGCGAACTTATACCTTGCCGCTTCCCGATCCGGTATACGTGGCCGAAGCCACCCTCGGATCAGGATTACCTGCGGTCTTAGAAATACCGTGCCGCTTCCCGATCGGTACGGGTTACCTGCGGGCTTTGAAATACCGTGCCGCTTCCCGATCGGTACGGGTTACCTGCGGGCTTATACCTTGCCGCTTCCCGATCCGGTATACGTGGCCGAAGCCACCCTCGGATCAGGATTACCTGCGGTCTTAGAAATACCGTGCCGCTTCCCGATCGGTACGGGTTACCTGCGGGCTTATACCTTGCCGCTTCCCGATCCGGTATACGTGGCCGAAGCCACCCTCGGATCAGGATTACCTGCGGTCTTAGAAATACCGTGCCGCTTCCCGATCAGTACGGGTTACCTGCGGGCTTATACCTTGCCGCTTCCCGATCCGGTATACGTGGCCGAAGCCACCCTCGGATCAGGATTACCTGCGGTCTTAGAAATACCGTGCCGCTTCCCGATCGGTACAGGTTACCTGCGGGCTTATACCTTGCCGCTTCCCGATCCGGTATACGTGTCCGAACCCACCCTCGGATCAGGATTACCTGCGGTCTTAGAAATACCGTGCCGCTTCCCGATCGGTACGGGTTACCTGCGGGCTTTGAAATACTGTGCCGCTTCCCGATCGGTACGGGTTACCTGCGGGCTTATACCTTGCCGCTTCCCGATCCGGTATACGTGGCTGAAGCCACCCTCGGATCAGGATTACCTGCGGTCTTAGAAATACCGTGCCGCTTCCCGATCGGTACGGGTTACCTGCGGGCTTTGAAATACCGTGCCGCTTCCCGATCGGTACGGGTTACCTGCGGGCTTATACCTTGCCGCTTCCCGATCCGGTATACGTGGCCGAAGCCACCCTTGGATCAGGATTACATGCGGTCTTAGAAATACCGTGCCGCTTCCCGATCGGTACGGGTTACCTGCGGGCTTATACCTTGCCGCTTCCCGATCCGGTATACGTGGCCGAAGCCACCCTCGGATCAGGATTACCTGCGGTCTTAGAAATACCGTGCCGCTTCCCGATCGGTACGGGTTACCTGCGGGCTTATACCTTGCCGCTTCCCGATCCAGTATACGTGGCCGAAGCCACCCTCGGATCAGGATTACCTGCGGTCTTAGAAATACCGTGCCGCTTCCCGATCGGTACGGGTTACCTGCGGGCTTATACCTTGCCGCTTCCCGATCCGGTATACGTGGCCAAAGCCACCCTCGGATCAGGATTACCTGCGGAGTTTGAAATACGTGCCGCTTCCCGATCGGTACGGGTTACCTGCGGGCTTATACCTTGCCGCTTCCCGATCCGGTATACGTGGCCGAAGCCACCCTCGGATCAGGATTACCTGCGGTCTTTGAAATACCGTGCCGCTTCCCGATCGGTACGGGTTACCTGCGGGCTTATACCTTGCCGCTTCCCGATCCGGTATACGTGGCCGAAGCCACCCTCGGATCAGGATTACCTGCGGTCTTAGAAATACCGTGCCGCTTCCCGATCGGTACGGGTTACCTGCGGGCTTTTGAGGAATATTACTAGACAATTTTTCCGAAGAAGAGACTTTCCTTATGTCTCCTGGCTAAATTCCAGGTTAGTTTACATGAAGTGCCGAAGGTATCCCGTACTCTATACAAGGGTGATGCGTGTCCGAAGGGGTCCCTAATCCGCGGTCCCCTCGGTTGCTTCTGTTTACAAATGCTTCAGCCATTTTTAAAGGCATAGCCTTGAAAGGGAAAAAGGAAAGGGGATCTCTCCGGTTGCTGCCTCGTCGCTCTGAGGTTCTCTGGTCGCGCCTCAGCCGAGGCTGTTCTTACTGGAATTGCGGCAGTTGGCCTTCTCTGACGAGGCGATCTATCTCCTCCCGGAGTTGCCGACACTCATCAGTCATGTGGCCAGTCTCCTGATGATATTCGCAATATCTGCTAGGGTCCCTTCGGCGAGGATCAGTTTTTAGGCGTTGAGGTCGCCGGAGCATATGCTTTACCTTCGTAAGCATTTCGGAAGGAGTAGCAGGTAGCGGTAGGCGCCGCGGTTGCGGACCATGTTGCTTGCCTCGGTCCCGCTCCCTCCGAAATCGCCCGTGTGGAGGTTCCTGATTTACAAGTGGTGGGTGAGCTGCCCGAGGGGCAGGCGGGGCCAAGGGCTCGTCGTTCACTGAAACGGCCTTGTCGACGAGGACTTGTGAAGATGCTGGCCGAGGCTCCTCGTTTTGTGCAGGGTGAAAGGGAGGTGCCTGATGGGGGAGTTGGCTCAATACCCCCATGTACTGGGCTATGGCAGATACCATGTTTGCCAAAGATGTGACAATGGCAGTCAGTGTGGTCATCTGTTGCTGAAGTTCCTTTATCCGGTTGTCTTCAGCTATAGACCCTGGCGTGACTGGCCATGCCGCGCTCAAAGGGGCGGATGGCGTGCCTTCGGAGAGTGGTGACTGTGCCGGGACCTCCTGTTCCTCTGTTTCGCTTTGACCGGATCGTCGGTTTACTGGTTGTTGAGACATGACTTGTTTGTTGGTTTCCCACAGACGGCGCCACGTGATGTAGACTGGATCTATCACGATCGGATTCCGCAGACGGAATCCGGAAAAGAGGATCCGGAGCCGATCCGGACCGAACGATGGAAGGGGACCCGACGGGGATCCGCAACGAGGCGAAGACGGGGCTTCTCGGGATGACCTGGATCTGCCCGCGGGGGGCGCGGTCTGCTGCCGGAGCTGCTCTTGGATAGTGAGCCGCTGCTCCATCGGCGGACGGAGGCGCGGCGCGAGCAGGAGCTTCTCTCGGCCGAGCGGTCGGCGAGCGTCGGAGCCGAAGCCGGAGGGTCCGAGATCGGACGGGGGAACGGCTCGCTCTCCGATAGTGAGCCCGAAGGCTCCTTCAGCGCGAGACCGAGCCTCCTGGCTTGGGGCAGCCGGCGTTCGGCGTCGAGACCAGGGAGGGGAATCCGAGGTCGGCGGCCGAGACCGACTCGGGGAGGTCGGCGACGATTCGAACCGAGCCCCTGCAGGAAGGATAGAAGAAGAAGAACCAGTCAGCAGGAGTCCCGGGCGTCAGCCCTGGGGAACCCCCTCCGACGGTCAAGTTAGCTCCTGAAGAAGATTCGATTCAGAAAGCAAGAAAGAGCAGCTATAATGCTATTCGGACAGAAGTCCTTTAAGGGGTTTCGGAAGCTTGGGGAGGCATCCGTTTTTCCCACCCCCCTCTTGGCCACAAACAGCAGGATATTTATAGCAGAGGATAGCGGATGGTTAACGGTGGCAGCCGATATAGGACTAATTGAAGGTTTACTGATAAACCGCCATAGCGCCTGATCCGCCACCGGAGTGGGCCGGATTCGGCTACCGGGCCGAAGGGGGTTGGGCCGCTGACGGGCCGAAGCCTGTTGGGCCCTGGGCTGCCGCGCTGCTCCCTGGCCGTAGGCTGGTGGGCCGCTGACGGGCTGAAGCCTGTTGGGCCGGGAGCGACGGTGCCGCTTATGGGCCGTAGGCTGCTGGGCCGCTGACGGGCCGAAGGCCGCCGGTGGGCCTGGTACTGCTGCTGTTGGGCTGAATGGGGTTTGGGCCTGCTTCAATGGGCCGAATCGGATTCTGCCTCATCAGGTCTTATTTTATTCTGAGCTACAGAATTAGGATTTAAAATATTTTAGAATATACATTATTTCCATCCTTTATTTTAAGACTTGTATGGTCGTCAATAACCGTACCCTAAAACCCGAGAGAAATGGACTCCAACTTGGTTTCAGGCAGAGACACGGCATATTTCCAAACAAACATGAATTTTATAATATTGTGGCAATCTTTATATTTTACATCAAAAACAAAAATGATTGACATCACTTTTGAAAGGGTCCGATTTAATCTAACCTATATGCTGAGTGGGCCGGCCCGATAAGGAGCATCTAAATCTCTTACTAAGGCTCGGCACGTCCTTTTGGCCTATGTAATTAAATTTCCACCGCAAATCTTTGAATCCGAAGCAAATTCCGCTTCCTTGTGGGCATAAGGTGACTTCCCGTTGAAGGAAATCCTTTCCAAATCACCCTCTAATCCGTTGATAAGGAAAGCCAGTGTCGGATAAAGAAGCCAGAATCTCATCCCATCTGGAGAAGGGATCAGACTTACCCTATACATCTTTCTTGCGGACTCTTCGATTGCCGTCAACGTTTCTTGTAAAAGAGACCCCCCGGTAATCTCAGAAGATATGTTCTAAACTCCCGGTAATCTCAAGGTCTATGTTATTTTCTGTGAATTGACTTAGACATCGAAAGGGATTATCCCGGATCAAAATCGGAGTCTCCTCTGTTCTAGTATCTATCTTGCAGGAGCAGTGGAAAAACCTCTATAATTTAGAAGAGTTCAGCCGCTCGATCTAGATCAGACGAATATCCGACCCAACAACTTTATTGTTAGACTAGATAGTACATAAAAGTGGGAAAAAACAACGAACACTGTAACACGTAAAAATGGTTGCATCAATCTACAGGGATACTGATTAAGTTGTTTTGCTGATCTGATATTGACAGTCATTAGATGCAAACCTTTCCATTCCGAACAGACATTGGCTGGTTCCAAGGCCAGGAATTCGGCAAGTTCAAACCCCTCGTCACCTCCCTGAACAGTGTTATAGCAGCAACACGCCAGCAAGAATAGCAAGAGGAGAACGGAAACTAGGGGCAGAGGAGGAGCCATTGCGACGCTATGCATCAGCAAAGAAGTGAAGGGAGGGGGCATTTAAAGATGGACCATGGAAGATACGAGGGCACTACTGAAGGAGCATATTTGCTCTTGCGTCCCTGTAACTATCGGTAGGACAGCTGGCGCCCTAGTGTCCATCCTCAAGATACGAATCATTACCCTTCTCTTGGCGAATCTCCCTTAGCTAGTTCTATCGATTTCTTACACCTGCTGGTTGGACGGGTAATTGGCAACACCCTTTTCCTTTCAAAACGAAGGCAACACCTTTTTTCCATTAGTTACACCCAGCTAGTGGCAAGTTGCTACTTGCTGCACCGTATAGGTGCAGCCTAATTTTTTATTTTAAGTTTTTTTTAAGATGAAACTTGTGACGATCTACAATCGGTGAACTTCGGAAGATCAAAAAATAACCTGAATCCCGACCCATTAACCCACAGACTGAAAGCTGAAAGAGTGGCTAACGACGTCAAGATGGATATATAAGAACCTGCAATGATTAAATAAGATATTAAAGTACAATAAAATTAAATATATCCCAATTCATAAATATACAACAACAATAAATATATAAAAAAGATGATGAATACTCAGCCGACAAGAGAAAGAA
The DNA here is from genome assembly GCA_030544215.1 of Zantedeschia hybrid cultivar. Taxonomy (NCBI): domain Eukaryota; kingdom Viridiplantae; phylum Streptophyta; class Magnoliopsida; order Alismatales; family Araceae; genus Zantedeschia; species Zantedeschia hybrid cultivar. Next base: position 53,690,749 of record JARZZO010000002.1, on the reverse strand, counting down.
CACCTCCAATGACCATACTGTTGGCTCACTACCGTCCACAGCACCTGAAAGTGGGGTAGATAGTGAGCCACACTAATATCGTGCTCAGCATGAATCCGGTGATTTATTAAAATAATAATCAAAATTTTCATACATACAGAAGGTCACATAATTTACTCATGTATTCTTAAAGTAAGTCAAATTTTTTGAGTTCACATGATGAAATCATGTTTTAGTCAACTATCCATAAAATAAGTCACTTTTTAAAAAGAAAGTAACTTATTTTTTATACAGTTTATGAATTTTCTCATAAATTTACAATCTCTGTTGATTTGGATTTTTTTTTTTCTAAGACTGTGTTGTCACCTAAAAAATGAGTAAGAAGAAAAGCCCCAAAGATTAATCAAGAAGGCCTAAACCAAGGAAAATCGAATGGCACAACCAAGTCCACTATTTCAAGCAAAGGAAGGCTCAAAGATTGTTCAAAAGGCATAATATCAAAAGAGTTTAATGGGCAGCAACCAAACCCATTTTTGCAAGCTAAAGGAGGTATAAATAGGGTCACTTTGAGCCCAAATGAAGAAAAAATCCAAAGTACAGGTCCGGTCCCATTATTTCAAATAAGAAGAAGCCCAATATGATCACTTTGGGCCCAAAAAGTGAGGGCAAAGGTCTAATTTCGTGGCAGCCATTAAAGGGCCCCCAAATGGTCCCCCAATGTCTCATTCTCACCTTTTTGGCCCATCCTCAAATCTGCCTAAAAGTAGATAAGAAAAAAAGAGAGTGGTCCCCCCTTCAAGATTCTTCTAAAAGAAGGTAGGTGAAAAGCAAAAAAGAAGTCAATGAAGAGTCTCTAAGTGTTGTGGCCTTATTGGAGGGCTCTTAACAGGGGTTTCTTATCCGTAATCCAAGACTAATAGATGCTTAATATACCTCTCAAAAGTAATCCAACTTTATCTATTAAAGAACCACCATCTTCTCCAAGCAAAAGTTGGAGACAAAAGCCCACAAAAAAGAAAAAGAATAAGAAAAGAGAGAGTTTGGAAGAACACGTCTCCCTCCTCCTTCCCCTCCATTTCCTGCATCCCAAGAGAGAAAAAATAAGAAAAGAAGAAAAGAAAAAGAAAGGAAGAGAGTTAGAGAAGAAGAGAGCAAGAAAGTGAGCTTTTAGAGTCATTCTCCCTTCTCATCCCCTCTCCACAGTAGAGTGGAGGTGAAGAATGGGTTTATTTATATTCTTCTTTTTTTCTTATAATGTTTTCTTTCCTTTTGATGTTCATAGAATTTTCTATCTTCTCCTTGATGTTCATCCATAGTGTTGAAAAGTAAAGAAATGTATGTTCAGATTTTTTCTGTTCTTGTGAGTCTGCTGGCTTTTTGCATTTTCTATGCTATTTCTTTCTTCATAAGATGGGTATATTTCGTGTGGGGATGGTAGAGAGACCTTTCTAGTTCATAGAAATGGTTTTCTCAAGCCACAAAACCCCCTAAAGATGGAGCTATGATCCGAAATATGCTTTACTGTCCAGAATTCCTGAACTTTGCATTTTCTGATTTTCATTTGTTTGTCTTGGGTTTGGGGTTTTTTCAAAGTGGTTTGGCCTTCCATGTCCCTTAGGAGCACATCCCTTCTATGGATGATACTCCCCCAAGGCCAAACATCAAGAGAAATCCCTCAAATCTCATGAATCTCAAGATCTAGGTTTATGTTTTCAAGTTGTAACTAAATCGGTTTTGGTGTGATCTTCTCCTTTAATGGCTAAGGGTTTAGGTCCTAAAAGTTCTCAAGAGGGTCTCCTCCTTAGTTGGGGATGAGCTTGTTTTGGTATAAACTCTCTAACATAAAGTTAAAAGGAAAGATCCATAGAAAAGGAGAAAAACAATGTTTAAGTTTTCATAGTTTTATATTCAAGTTCTTCATAATATTTCCTAAGAAAATACATCTAAATATATTTTAAATAAAGGTTTTTGAGCTTCGTAGCTTCTATACTTTATTTTCTATCATTTGGGTTAGGTTTAAACCCTCATCTCACCAAAAAACTACTTTTCAGCTGAGCCTGCGCATGCTATCGCTACAGTGTTTTGAGTCTGCACCATGTTTGAGTCTGCGCCCCTTTGAGCTTATGGTTTGAGCTTGAGGTGATTCTTTGATCCTCCCCCAATCTGTCCAAAGGTTCCTTAGGCCTAGGGCTATCTCTTAGAGGCCCAATAAAGGTCCTAAATGGTTTGGACGTTGGACTTTTATCAAGCCCTTAATGTTTTAAGCTAAAATCTTGTTCTATGTTTAAAGATTTTAAGTTTCTTCCGATGTTTCATCAATGAAGTCCCAATCAAAGGGTGCCAACAATCCTAATGTTGGATAACCCATCAAGGGCCCTCATACAAAGAATATCACTCTTATGTTCCTATTGCTATGAATTCATTCAGATGATATGTCCTGAATGTCCTAATGTGTTGGCAAAGTTTATTGCTCCCCTTTGAGCTTCAAAGCTTCCCCCATTTGTAGAACCACTTGTTCTAAGCTCTTCCAGCATCTTGAAAGTCTTAGAATTCCCCTTAAATGCAAAAGGCTTCATCTTCATAAAATTCCACTTAAAAATCTTCTTCAACTTGAGTCTATGTATCAATCAAATGGCCAAAACCTCATCTCTTGGCTCTTAAATCATGTCCTCAGCTCCAAATCTGTAAATTATCATCAAACAAAACAAAAAATCAAGTTTTCCCATTAAAAATACAACACAACAACTTACAGAGAAAAAATTCAAAGTTCAGACTTAGGTCTGCGCACCCCTGTAGAGACTCAACCCTGAAATTCATAAAAAATAAAAAAAGCAAGTTCTCATTCACTTCAAGATGATCTAAAACTCTCTAAAAATCAAATTTATTCTTATTAATCATGAAATAAAATAAAAACATCAAGTTGTTCTTCGAAAAATGCAAAAAATCTTTTAAAACAAGTTGGTGACAAATGAGTCTGTGCAGACTCAACCCTAAATTCTATAAAATTTGAATTTTCAACCTTAAATGCTTTTCAAATTAAACCAAAAAATTTAAATAAAAACATTATACTTCTTATAAGTCAAAAACCCCAATAAAACCCCAAATTGTCCTTGTAAAAGAATAAAAAATATTAAAAGAAGCCCCATAACAAATGAGTATGCACCCTATTGCGAAGACTCAACCCTTAATACATGAAATCTGAATTTTTACTCTTAAATTCTCTCTAAATAAAAACTAAAACTTCAGATAAAACCTTGATACCTTCTAGAAGTCATAAAAATCAAATAAAACTCAAATTTGTCATTTTGCAAAATATAAAAAATACCTAAAAGAGGTCTCATTTTAATTGAATTTGCGCATCTTGCTTATCCTTCAAAACCTATAAATTCAAAACATAAAAAGTATAAGTCTTTGAAGTATTTTTTACTCAAATCAAATAAGAAAACATAAAAAATATGTTTCCATACCTTGCAAATCAAATCCAAAGCCTCTTCATTTCAAATCTGAAAAAACACAATAAAAAATGATGATAAAATTCTCTTGTTAATAAAACACAACCAAAATTAACATTCAAATTCTAAATCATGATTTTTATAAAAAATGTCATTCATCTCAATCAAAATACCATAAAAAGGATTTCCACTCCTCTTGCAAATCAAAAATCAAAACAAATACAAGCATTCTCATTAATAACAAATGAGTCTGCACATCTTTGTGCAGACTCAACTCTAAAATTAAAAAATGAATTTTTTTTTCTCAAATAAAAACTGAAATTCATTTATTTTTCAAATGCAATCTTGTACATCTGATTTATATCATTTTAAAGGATGTTATTCTAATCTTCCGACGATTAATCAAGGGTTTTCCTCTTAGGAGGATGTAATTAACGCTATTCCATTTATGGGTAGTGGGATCAGATCTAAGAACTACGCAATCATCTGATTGATTCAGATAAAACGCATAAATATAAAATACAAATCTAAATTCTAAATTAAAAAATCAAGATCAAGTGCATTCCAAAAAATGTACGACAATCTCTTTTGGCACGCCCGGTGGGACCTGTCCTCCCTTCATCTTCTCGTCGGAAGAATAACGATAATACCCATTCTTTGAAGTTATTAATTATCTCTTTGTTGTATTACAGGAGACTCAATGGAATCGAAAGTTTTCTTCGGCCCTCTGGCGGTCGAGAACCATGCTCGCTATGGCTACTTGGCGGTACCCATGACATTCAAGAGCTTCCCTCCCATTATTGGTTTTCCAAATTTTCTCGGGATGGTCTTCATGCAATCCGATACTATTTTTTATACACCTCAAGCGCAAATAGTTAGCTACTGCACTATTCACTATCGGGGAAATTTTCGAAAATGCCAAAATCCCCAATTCAAAACAAAGGCAGTTTACGCACAATGGTCTAGGACCAAAAAATCAATTTTTATCAGAAGTCTGCGGATCTTTCTAGATGGCAGCAAAGTTGATACTTCTAAAGACCGACTGGTTCCAAATGTTCCAATTCAAAACTCATTCCAGGTCTTTGAAGACATGGACAGAGAAAGAATGAAAGAAAAGCAAAAGGAAAAGCTAAGATTCAGATGTCTTAAAAGTAAGAAAGAAACCACATACCAGTTTATTGGCATGGGACAAAACACTGTCAAAAGACACCAGTGAAGCAAATCTGGGTGCCTAAACACCAGGAAAATCAATATGCACAAGAAAAATAAAGGCCGGTCTTTCAGTCACAAAGGCGGCAAATATGGAAACCAATTCAAAAGCAAGCACCTCATGTTGAGTTGCTAAAAAGAAGGAAATCAAGTGAAAAATATGAAAAGCCAATGAAGCCTTCATAATCATCCGTATTCCAAAGGCTGCAACCAAAGCCTCCTTTTACAAGGAGATCTGCAAAGTCCGACCAAGGAAGCCTGATAGTTTATTCATGTCATACTATCAACAAGTATGGGGCACTCCTAGAAGATCCAGAAGAAATTAGAGACTTAGCCTCAAGGCCCGGTCTAGTTATCCGAAGAATGCAAGCAGCAATCCTAGTTGCTCAAAATTTTCATACTCTATTAGAAAATATTGAGAAAGAAGCAAAGCTATCTACAAATGTCATCGAAGAGTCAGGAGAGGCTCCTCTCACATCAGCAGAGCAGCAACTCCTACAACAAATCAATCAACAACAAGAATCAGAGCCAAGCATAACTCAGCTATTATTACAAGAAATTGAGTTGTTGAAAAAGCAATTACAAGAAAAAGATGTCCAGTTACAGGGGGCAGGCCTGATTAACAAAGAAGGGAATGCATCAATTGTAAGGACCGTGACCTTCGGATCCGGTTTTCGGGTTCGGACCATGTGGTTCTAGCCTTGTGAGGGCGGAGGGTCTGAGTTGATTCGCGTCTGGACATCGGGACGCGTTTTAAACGGCATCCACCGTTGCAGACGCATTTTAGGTTCTGCCACGTGGGCTGGTTTCGGGCCGCGTGGGTACGGCCCTGTCTTGTCGTCTGAACGGCGTCCACGTGTGTCGACGCCTATCAGACTGCGACTCTGGGTTTGTCAGAGTACGGCCCTGACATGTCGTCTGAACGGCGTCTGCCTTGAACGACGCGTTTCAGAGTCTTGTCAGAACAGCCGTCACATCAACTGAATGGCGTCCGTAGATGTCGACGCGTTTTAGTCAATCTCTGGTTAACCCCGCGAGCCCTCCTTCTTTCCCTCATTTTTCTCCTCTCTTTCTCTCTTTCCCCTCCGGCGAACTCAGCGGCGACCCCTTCCTCCTCCCACCGTGTCATCTCTCCCTCCACTCCATCCTCTACCTAGCTCCTACCACTACCACCTCCACTTCCACTGCGGCGTTCTACTCTCCGGACGGCGGCCGACGTCACGGAGGAGCAAGGATGACCACGGCGGTACCGGCGGCGGCGTGGGGCCAGTCGGGTGGACGGCTTGAAGCTCGGAGGCGTTCAAGTGTCCGGTAGGGTGACGGTTCCCCTTAGTATTGTGATTTAGGCCATGTTTACCCCGTTTAAGCTTGTTTGGATCTTTGGTTTTGGGGGGTAGAATGAGCATGCTTAGGAGTTCTTTTGATAACATGGGGGATTTCCATGAATGTGTTGCCTATGGATAGTATCACTCCTCTTTTCTCTCCGTTTTTGGGTGAATTTTGGGGATGTTTGGGGTTAGAATGGGAGCCCTCGGGCTCAGGCGACTCTGGTTCCTGGGGCTAAAACACGTCGTGCATGGATGACGCCTTTTTGAAGGGCGTCGAGCCATCACGACGCCTTTTAGACAGGAATCGCCTGACAGAGAGTCTGCCAGTTCGGGGATTCTGGGATTAAAAGACGTCATGGGTGAACGACGCGTTTTCGAATGGCGTCGGTTAACCATAACGCCTTTTAAAGGCAGAAATTCCCTGAGTAAGGGCCTTGGAATTTCCGAATTTCTGTGTTGAATGGCGTCTGAGGATGTCGACGCCTTTTAAAAGGCGACTACTGGTGTCGACGCCTTTTAGGCCTGATTCTGAAGACTGTTTCACATGAACCTGTACTTGGAGCTTGAATGGCGTCGGCCTTGGGCGACGCGATTCAAGACAGAACATCACTAATTCATGTCAGTAAAACGTGTTTATACTGTTAAATAGATGGTTAGTGCATGCTTTAGATAGATTCTTCATAATCGGATGGCTCTGTATGTGTGTTATGCGATCGCGGACTTTTCACGTGACCGGATCACACTGTGCTGGGTTTTGAGTTACTGTGGACCTGGAGTGACATTGTAGCACTTTATCACCCTGTGCTGGTGGGGGCGTGAGCACAGCGCCGGTGGGGGCGTGGGCGGGGTGACGCCTAGTGAGAGAGGGTCACCTGGTGAACCCCGGGGTCAGCTAGTACCGGTGTCGGAGTGGTACATTCGGAGAGTCACTCATGCTGAGGGAAGGAGTAGCCACCTGAGCCGGTTGGGCCGGAGTAGCTAGCGTGCTATCCGAGGGGTTACTGTTTGGTCTCAGCGGGTCGAGGTTCTTCCACCGTTGTTGTGTGGTTAGCGAGTTTTATCGAGACGACAGTTGTGGGTTTCCTTGTCGGCTGGTTTAATATATGCATGTTTGATACAATACGATTGCATGTAATTTCACGTTAAGGATTAGGAATTGTACCTCTTGTGCTTATCACCTTTCCGTTAGCTGTACCTTGCACTTGTGGGTGTGTGCGTGGGCTGTGGGGATCGAAGGATCCCTACTGAGTCTTATCTTTGAGACTCACCCCTCCTGCGGTTTTCAGGTGAGGACTCTCAGCAGACCTAGCGAGGAGAGTGCGGCCGTGAGTTGAGAACCGTCAGCAGTTGTTCCGGGGTATGCCCCGACGTAGTTGTGATTTTATTTCTGGCCTGTACGTTTAATTATTTCCTTTCTGTTGGAATATGTAATTATTTGCTGTATCGAGTCGCATTGTAATAATTTTAATTCCTGCACATTTACTTCAGTTCAATGCGATGTGAATGTTTAGCTTAGTTTATTATTTACCTCCCAGACTTGATTAGATCCTGGTTTGGTTCCAAATTAATGATTCGGTACCCATTTAGTAATCGGATCCCCGATTATAGGGTGGCGGGTCGTTACAGTTGGTATCAGAGCATACGGTCTGGCAAATAAATAAATAACTAGGTTAAATATCATAAATTCGGCAAATAAATACATTATCCCGTACAGGCACGGCAGTAGCATAGACTTTAGGAATCTAATTAGAACTTTTTGATTTTGTAATTGTAGGCGAGTATATGGCTCCCAGAAGGAGGATGCCAGTTATTCGAGAGCAGGGAGATGTCCCTAGTGGGTCCGAGGCCGGAAGGCCGAGTGTTGAGCAGTTCATGGAGGCGATGATGGACACTATGGCTCGTTATCAGACACGAGACCCTAGTGAGAGTTCCAGTGCGCGGGGAGGGTCCACAGCTGCACTTGAGAGATTTCTGAAGCTGAGGCCACCTCACTTCACCGGTCGTCCCGACCCTGACGAGGCCATCCACTGGCTTAGAGAGATAGAGAAGACTTTTGACACCATAGATTGTGCTGCAGTAGAGCGGACCCCGTTAGCTACCTTCATGCTGAAGGATAGCGCCTATGACTGGTGGACTACCTTGAAGAGTTTGTCCTACGAGGACAGGAGTCTTAGGGAAATTCCATGGGAGACATTTGTTGAGGAGTTCAACGCACAGTATTTCCCTAGACATGTCCAGAGGGCCAAGGAGACGGAGTTCATGGATCTGACGCAGGGGAGCATGACTGTACTTGAGTACCAGGCGAAGTTTGTTTCGCTAGGTCGGTTCGTGCCTTTCATATCTGGGGACGAGGAGCGTCGTACTGAGAGATTCGTGGACGGACTGAGGCTCAGTTTGAGGAACTTTGTGGCGTCTCACTGTTGCACGGATCTGGCTTCCGCGGTTAGACGTGCGGTAGCAGTGGAGGCTTAACAGAGTCAGTCGGCCCGGGAGAGAGGACTGGCCACTCAGAGCCCAGTTCGTGGCAGGGGTAAGGCAGCGGCAACGGCCCCTTCAGCTGGATCGGGATCGTCGTCACTCAGCTCCCGATTCAGGAGATTCTTCAGGGGTGGTGGCAGCAGTAGTGGCAGTAGCGGCAGTAACAGGCCCGGGCAGGGTCAGCAGAGTCAGTCTGTATCCAGTGCACCGCAGGGGCCAGCTCAGAGGCTTCCGGCAGTCTGTCAGCACTGTGGGGGTGCCCATGGTGGGACTCAGTGTCCCACTCTCCCTAGGAGATGTTTCACTTGCGGCCAGCGGGGCCACTTGGGGAGGCAGTGCCCGCAGGGGTATGGTCAGGGACATGGTTCAGGTGAGCAGAAGAAGCCGATGACACAGAGGAGAGTGCTAGCTATCACCAGGAGGGAGGCTCACGCGTCCAACTTGGTGGAAGGTACACTTTCTGTCCTTGGGAACTCTACACACGTATTAATTGATTCAGGTGCTTCGCATTCTTTTATTTCTGAGCAGTTCTTAGATATCCTTTCTGCGCCCGTTGTGGAGTTATCTGATAGTTTGATGGTGGAGGTTCCTTCTGGAGACTATATGATATCTTATAACTGCTTGAGGAATGTTCCCTTGACCATTGAGGGTCATGTGCTCCCTGCCCAGTTGGTTGTGCTTGCCATTCGAGACTTTGATGTCATCCTGGGTATGGATTGGTTGGAAGCCTTTTATGCAGAGGTGGACTGCCACAGGAAGAGGGTGCGATTCTCCATTCCGGACATCCCGACCTTCTTCTTCCAAGGTATTAGGCTTTCTTCCCGAGGTATTCTTATTTCTGCCTTTAAGGCACGAAGGTTACTTGATGGTGGCTGTGAGGCTTTCCTTGCCTCTGTTGTTGTCTCTGATGTCCGGGATAGTCTCAGTCCTGGGGAGGTACCTGTTGTGTGTGAGTTCATTGATGTTTTTCCTGAGGAGCTGCCTGGCCTTCCTCCTCAGCGAGAGGTCGAATTTACCATCGAGCTTGCACCAGGTACGGCGCCCTTGTCTAAGGCCCCGTATCGAATGGCGCCAGCTGAGCTCGCTGAGTTAAAGGCACAGTTGCAGGAGCTGCTGAATAAGGAGTTCATTCGCCCCAGTACATCTCCATGGGGTGCTCCAGTCCTGTTCGTTAGAAAGAAAGATGGTTCTCTGAGGTTGTGCATTGACTATAGGCAGCTGAACCAGGTAACGATAAAGAATAAGTACCCACTTCCAAGAATTGATGATTTGATGGATCAGCTGCAGTCCGCGAAGGTATTTTCCAAGATCGACTTGAGATCCGGATATTATCAGATGAGGATCCGGGATGTTGATGTTAGCAAGACGGCCTTCAGAACTCGGTATGGACATTATGAGTTTTTGGTTATGCCCTTTGGCTTGACCAATGCTCCCGCGGCCTTTATGGAGCTGATGAACCGAGTCTTCAGGACTTACTTGGATCAGTTTGTGGTTGTGTTTATTGATGATATTCTGATCTATTCTTCTTCTGAGGAAGAGCATGCCACCCATCTTCGGGCAGTGTTGCAGGTCCTAAGGGAACACCAACTTTATGCCAAGTTTAGTAAATGTGAGTTTTGGCTGGACGAGGTGCATTTCCTTGGACATGTTATTTCTGGCAATGGTATCGCAGTGGATCCAGCCAAGATCGAGGCGGTGATGGATTGGAGCAGGCCGACTTCAGTGACTGAGATCAGGAGCTTTCTGGGGCTTGCCGGTTATTACAGGCGGTTTGTTCAGGGATTTTCTTCGATAGCGGCCCCTTTGTCGAGGTTGACTCGAAAAGGAGTTCGCTTTGTGTGGACCGAGGATTGTGAGCAGAGTTTTATTGAGTTGAAGACCCGTCTCACGTCAGCCCCTGTGCTGGTGCTTCCATCTGGATCAGGTGGATTTGTGGTTTACTCTGATGCGTCCCGTCGAGGTTTGGGCGCAGTTCTAATGCAGCATGGCCGGGTAGTGGCTTATGCTTCTCGGCAGCTGAAGAAGCATGAAGAGAACTATCCTACTCATGATTTGGAGTTGGCGGCTGTGGTATTTGCACTCAAAATCTGGAGGCATTATTTATATGGGGAGAAATTCCAGGTTTTTACGGATCACAAGAGTTTGAAATATGTGTTTACTCAGAGGGACCTGAATCTGAGGCAGCGAAGGTGGATGGAGTTCATCAAAGATTATGACTTTGACCTTTCTTATCATCCGGGAAAGGCAAATGTAGTGGCAGACGCCTTGAGTCGGAAGACGGTCATGTCGTACCTTATGATTCAGGAGTGGAAATTGTTTGAGCAGGTGGTGGAATCTTCCTTTAGGGTTCCACATGAAGTTGACAGAGCCGTGCTGGTCAGTTTGACTGTGAGACCAGCTGTGTATCATGCAGTAATTGAGGCTCAGAGGGCAGATGTTGAGCTACCGCAGATCCTCCAGAGGTCAGAGGTGGAGTTATGGGACGACGGTACGGTCAGGTTCAGAGGTAGACTTTATGTTCCGACTGAGGAGGACGTGCGCAGATGTGTTCTTGATGAAGCGCACCGTTCGAGATATGCAGTGCATCCGGGCACGACAAAGATGTATCATTGTTTGAGGAGGCACTTCTGGTGGCCCGGTATGAAGAAAGATGTGGCTGAATATGTGGCTAGATGTTTGACTTGTCAGCAGGTTAAAGCCGAGCATCAGAGACCTGGAGGATTGCTGCAGCCCTTACCAATTCCAGAGTGGAAATGGGAGCATGTGACGATGGACTTCGTGATGGGATTGCCTACATCCCCTAGCAGGAGAGATGACATATGGGTCATCGTGGATCGACTGACTAAGTCGGCACACTTCCTAGCTATTAGGAAGGACTGGTCAGTCGGCAAGCTGGCAAAGTTATTTGTCGACCGGATCGTCTCTCTTCACGGGGTGCCTTTATCTATTATATCAGATCGGGATCCAAGGTTCACTTCCAGATTTTGGAAGAGCTTTCAGCAGGCACTAGGCACTCAGTTGGCTTTTAGCTCAGCCTACCATCCCGAGACTGACGGGCAGTCAGAGAGAACTATTCAGACCTTGGAAGATATGCTCAGAGCTTGTTGTCTAGACTGGGGAGGTTCTTGGGAACAGTATTTGTCCACAGTGGAATTTGCCTATAACAACAGTTACCATTCCAGTATCGGCATGGCGCCTTATGAGGCTTTGTATGGGCGACCGTGTCGATCTCCTGTATGTTGGTCCGAGATCGGTGAAAGGCAGATAGTGGGACCCGAGTTAGTACAGCAGTGCACTGAGGTTGCCAGGACAGTTCGGCAGAGGTTGTCCACAGCGCAGAGTAGGCAGAAGAGTTATGCTGACATCCGACGGAGACCGCTTGAGTTTGAAGTAGGGGACCACGTGTTTCTCCAAGTCTCACCCTCCAAAGGTGTAAAGAGATTCGGGAAGCGAGGCAAGCTGAGTCCACGATATATTGGGCCTTTTCCCATCCTTGCACGGATTGGGGAAACCGCGTACCAGCTGGCCTTGCCGCCCAGTCTTGCAGGGGTGCATGATGTGTTCCATGTTTCTTTACTGAGGAAGTATGTTCAAGATCCGTCCCATGTCTTGGATTTTTCAGAGTTGGAGGTCGCTGAGGACCTGTCCTTTCCAGAATATCCTGTTCGTATTGAGGATCGCAGAGAACAGGTCCTGCGGAACAAGATTGTACCGTTGGTCAAGGTGATTTGGCAGTACCGCTCCGGAGGTGAGGCAACCTGGGAGCGAGAGGATGAGATGCGGGAGCAGTTCCCTTACCTCTTTTCGTAAGTTTCCTTGTAAACTTGTATCCCTGTTTGACTTTGTTAATCCTAAGCAGTCAATTTCGAGGACGAAATTCTTTTAAGGGGGGGAGATTGTAAGGACCGTGACCTTCGGATCCGGTTTTCGGGTTCGGACCATGTGGTTCTAGCCTTGTGAGGGCGGAGGGTCTGAGTTGATTCGCGTCTGGACATCGGGACGCGTTTTAAACGGCGTCCACCGTTGCAGACACATTTTAGGTTCTGCCACGTGGGTGCCACGTGGGCTGGTTTCGGGCCGCGTGGGTACGGCCCTGTCTTGTCGCCTGAACGGCGTCCACGTGTGTCGACGCCTATCAGACTGCGACTCTGGGTTTGTCAAAGTACGGCCCTGACATGTAGTCTGAACAGCGTCTGCATTGAACGACGCGTTTCAGACTCTTGTCAGAACAGCCGTCACATCAACTGAATGGCGTCCGTAGATGTCGACGCGTTTTAGTCAGTCTCTGGTTAACCCCGCGAGCCCTCCTTCTTTCCCTCATTTTTCTCCTCTCTTCCTCTCTTTCCCCTCCGACGAACTCGGCGGCGACCCCTTCCTCCTCCCACCGTGTCATCTCTCCCTCCACTCCATCCTCTACCTAGCTCCTACCACTACCACCTCCACTTCCACTGCGGCGTTCTACTCTCCGGACGGCGGCCGACGTCACGGAGGAGCAAGGACGACCACGGCGGTACCGGCGGCGGCGTGGGGCGAGTCGGGTGGACAGCTTGAAGCTCGGAGGCGTTCAAGTGTCCGGTAGGGTGACGGTTCCCCTTAGTATTGTGATTTAGGCCATGTTTACCCCGTTTAAGCTTGTTTGGATCTTTGGTTTTGGGGGGTAGAATGAGCATGCTTAGGAGTTCTTTTGATAACATGGGGGATTTCCATGAATGTGTTGCCTATTGATAGTATCACTCCTCTTTTCTCTCCGTTTTTGGGTGAATTTTGGGGATGTTTGGGGTTAGAATGGGAGCCCTCGGGCTCAGGCGACTATGGTTCCTGGGGCTAAAACACGTCGTGCATGGATGACGCCTTTTTGAAGGGCGTCGAGCCATCACGACGCCTTTTAGACAGGAATCGCCTGACAGAGAGTCTGCCAGTTCGGGGATTCTGGGATTAAAAGACGTCATGAGTGAACGACGCGTTTTCGAATGGCGTCGGTTAACCATGACGCCTTTTAAAGGCAGAAATTCCCTGAGTAAGGGCCTTGGAATTTCCGGATTTCTGTGTTGAATGGCGTTTGAGAATGTCGACGCCTTTTAAAAGGCGACTACTGGTGTCGACGCCTTTTAGGCCTGATTCTGAAGACTGTTTCACATGAACCTGTACTTGGAGCTTGAATGGCGTCGGCCTTGGGCGACGCGATTCAAGATAGAACATCACTAATTCATGCCAGTAAAACGTGTTTATACTGTTAAATAGATGGTAAGTGCATGCTTTAGATAGATTCTTCATAATCGGATGGCTCTGTATGTGTGTTATTTAATCGCGGACTTTTCACATGACCGGATCGCACTGTGCTGGGTTTTGAGTTACTGTGGACTTGGAGTGACATTGTAGCACTTTATCACCCTGTGCTGGTGGGGGCGTGAGCACAGCGCCGGTGGGGGCGTGGGCGGGGTGACGCCTAGTGAGAGAGGGTCACCTGGTGAACCCAGGAGTCAGCTAGTACCGGTGTCGGAGTGGTACATTCGGAGAGTCACTCATGCTGAGGGAAGGAGTAGCCACCTGAGCCGGTTGGGCCGGAGTAGCTAGCATGCTATCCGAGGGGTTACTGTTTGGTCTCAGCGGGTCGAGGTTCTTCCACCGTTGTTGTGTGGTTAGCGAGTTTTATCGAGACGACAGTTGTGGGTTTCCTTGTCGGCTGGTTTAATATATGCATGTTTGATACAATACGATTGCATGTAATTTCACGTTAAGGATTAGGAATTGTACCTCTTGTGCTTATCACCTTTCCGTTAGCTGTACCTTGCACTTGTGGGTGTGTGCGTGGGCTGTGGGGATCGAAGGATCTCTACTGAGTCTTGTCTTTGAGACTCACCCCTCCTGCGGTTTTCAGGTGAGGACTATCAGCAGACCTAGCGAGGAGAGTGCGGCCGTGAGTTGAGAACCGTCAGCAGTTGTTCCGGGGTATGCCCCGACGTAGTTGTGATTTTATTTCTGGCCTGTACGTTTAATTATTTCCTTTCTGTTGGAATATGTAATTATTTGCTGTATCGAGTCGCATTGTAATAATTTTAATTCCTGCACATTTATTTCAGTTCAATGCTATGTGAATGTTTAGCTTAGTTTATTATTTATCTCCCAGACTTGATTAGATCCTGGTTTGGTTCCAAATTAATGATTCGGTACCCATTTAGTAATCGGATCCCCGATTATAGGGTGGCGAGTCGTTACATCAATACCCTCCAATCCTCATATACCTAGTCCTCCAATTCCACCTCATCTATCTCAAGATATGATAAGTCCACCATTACAACCCTCGCGGCTTGTGACTGTGGATGATTTTTCAACACATCTTCAAGTTCCTATCAGTCAGGCTATACCACTAATAGCACCTCAGCCTATATTGATGACAAATGATCAAGGCATGTCATTTCAAGCTTCTCAAGTGCAAGGAGCCAACTTCCTTCATAATCCCATGGATCCTATCACTATGGTTCAAAGACTAATGCTGGAACAACTTATAGATATGAAATTGGCAAAGAAAGTTGAAGGAACGTCTACTGCATATGATGTGTACAAAGTCCCATGTCTAGTTCATCATGCTAAGAAGAGGTTACCAATAGGAATGACCAAGGTACCTAAATTTGACAAGTTTAATGGCAAGTCAATCCAAAAGAGCATTTGGCATACTACAATGGAGCCATGGGAGATATGGCTACCGTTGAGTCATATATGTTAAAGTTCTTTGGGTCTACACTTACTGGACTTGCATTTGAATGGTATTCAACATTGCCAGCTGGGTCAGTATCAGGATGGTTGGAAAAACAGTTCGTGGAAAGGTTTTACACTATAGAAAGGGAAGTTACTCTAGCAGAGTTAACTACTACAAAACAAAATCATGGTGAGTCAGCTCTAGACTTTATAAAGAGATGGCGAAATCTCAGTATGAGGTGCAAAAGGCCACCATGCCAAGAATATGCAGTGATCATCTGCAAAACTAACTTAAAGATAGAAGTCTTTGAGCGCTTGATCGCTGCAGACATTAAATCTTTTGACAAATTGAATTCTACTGTATCAGAGGTCGAGGCCTTTTTACCTCAATTTCGTGATGAATTAAAAGCAAGATCAAGTCATAAAGAAGTCAACATGATTGATTCTTCGACATCTCTAGTTAAAGAGAAGATCAATGCTATATCATCCACTAGTTCAGCAGAGAGCAGCTCCAAGCAGCAAGATGCAAAGACATCTTTACAGGATAGAATGAGGAAACCATACTCTTTTCCCCGTGATAGAACGCGTACTCTTTTTGAGTGGGCACATAAACATAACCAGGTCCTTCTTCCTTATCCAAAGAGGCCTGAAGACATTAAGAAATCAAATGATCCTCGCTACTGTGCATATCATCAGATGATTGGGCATCCCCTCGAAGATTGTCATGTCTTCAAAGATATTATTGAAGAACTGATAAGAAAAGGAAAGCTCGATATGGGCCCTTACTTGGTCAATCCTCTACAACCTCATGTATGGAGAGCTTATCGAATTGATTCCATAAACTTCATTCATATGATTTCTTCAAAACAACAACTTCTTCAAAATGTTGATGATGTACAAGTACTATTATGCAATGTTATAACTTGCCAACAAGTCAAAGATACACCTGCTAAAACAGCAGTGCATGATCAAGAATTGCCTCAGAGCTCAAAGAATTCTACCAATGGTCTTAATAAAGTTTATCCTAAAAAAGAAGAGTTTCAAGCACCAGAAGTTGCATCATTAGACTCAACAACCCAAATATTGCTTCAAAAGTACCAACAAGAAATTGACATGTTAAAGAAGCAACTACATGAAGAAAGAGAAAATCACTAGCATTTGCAAGAAGATAGGAGATTTGCCACACCTGCCTATGTCACAAGGAAACCTGAAACTCTTGAGAATTCATCTAGAATGTTAGTTACCCCCACCATGCTCCAACATAATGTCATATCTAATCATTCACTGCCGACGCATTCCATTAGTTAGCAATGTTCTCTGTATGGGCCAATATATGCATCTACAATGCATAATATTCCTGGCTTCATGTTGCCTAATCTACATATGTCAAAAATGGGCTCCAACACTATCTCAAATGATCAAGTGCTAATGCCAAGACATATCACAGAACAATTGAAAAAAATAGAGTTGTCAAAAAATAATGAGGATGATGAGATTCTTATCTTTTGTAATCTAAAGAAGATCTGTGAAAAAGTTACCTTCACGGATTACAGGTCCTCTAAAGTTCAACCAATATAATGGGAAAGATCCACCCCTAAAGCATATTGCTTATTATATCAATACAATGGGATCCTTAGCTTTTGAAGAGTCCTATTTGTTAAGATATTTTGGGACTTCACTATGTGGCCCAGCATTTGAATGGTACTCCAAACTCCCATCATGTTCAATTCTTGATTGGTGGGATATGCAGCGAAAGTTTTATAATCACTTTCAACAAGCAGGAACAAAATCAATCAGCTTAAATTGTATTGACAAAACAGAAGATCATCATCCATATGATGCCAATAGTACAAACAATATGCACAAAACAGATGAAATCAAGTACAAAGTATACAGTCAGGAAAATTTTGAAGCCTTTCCAGATAACGAACAAGCAAGCTCATCTTCTATATTTGCTGCTTCAACAAAGAGGGGCCCTAAAGTTAAAGAAAGTGAGGCTATCATTTCTTTGAGAGGTGGAATGAACAAACCATATTCTTTTTCAAAGGATAAGACTCGCTTTATCTTTGAATGTCTACAAAAATACAACAAAATAATCCTGCCGAAATCTAGAAGTCCTGAAGATACTGGCAAATCTCAAGATCCACATTATTATCCGTATCATCAGATTTTGGGGCATCCTATTGAAGAATGTTATGTGTTCAAAGATGCAGCAAAAAATTTGATTCAAAAAGGAGTTCTCAAAATGGGAGAGTATCTTCTCAACCCTCCTCAACCTCACGATTGGTCAAAACTACCTACAACTTCTATTAATGTGCATCATATTATCCTTATATATCACCAGTTGAAAGAGTCATGTGACTACTACAATGAAGGGAGATATTCAATTTATTTCACTGATGAGAACCCCTAAGCATTGGAGGCAAGTGTTAAATCCCCTTGGATCATGCAAGGGTAGAAATGGATCTCCTTCCAACTTTTTCCAGTATGCTGATATCAGAAGTATCTTAAAAAAAAAAAAAAAAAAAAAAAAAATGGAAAGAAAACACAAAAGAAACTAAAGATTGGTCAACATAAAACAAAAGGAAAGATAATGCCCACAAACCTATGGTGGATGATCATATTTGAAATATCTTCAACCAACCATCCAAGACTTGAGGCAAGCCACAATTGAAAACTTGAAGAGACATGATACTCATATCTACCAGTATATTCCTCAATGAGCAAGAATGGCGGCAATATACCTCACTCCTGAGAAGATCACATATCATTTTGCTTGGCTCTACAAAGAAATGCTTGGATTAGATTCAGAAGTAGCTCAACATGAGTTGGCCATTGATCCAACCTGTTGGGATCCAGGCGGGATACGAAGAACGCAGCGGAAACGACGAACAAAAAAATCCCGCTCGATGCCCACTGATTCGATTCGGAATGAAAACTAAAACCGAAAGTTAACAGGAAGTAATCTGATTACCGTGCATTGATTCGAATCCGCTTCCATCGAGGGGATGCTGCGAGCCGCACAAGCGTTCGGCCTCCAGCGGTATTTATCTCCAAAAGGCGAGGTACTGCATACCCTGTGCTCTTTAAGTAAGCCATGCACCAACAATAAAGCTAAATATTAAGCTTTGATAGTTGGCCTGGAAGTTGCTTTGGATATACGCATCCAAATGATTCAAGTCCATGGAGACTCATGTTGGGATCCGGGCGGGACGCGAAGAACGCAGCGGAAACGAAGAATAAAAATTCAACCCGCCCGATGCCCGTTGATCCGATTCGGAACGAAAAACTCAAACCGAAAACTACGAGAAGTAATCCGATTACCGTGCGCGGATTCGAATCCGCTTCCGTCTCGGTTCCGTCGAGGTGATGCTGCAAGCCGCACAAGCGTCCGGCCTCCAGCGATATCCACGCGATCCTCTGCGGTGGTTCGTCCTCGATCCCTCGTCCGTATCAGCTCGCTCGCTGAAGATCCGTCGCCGCAACGATTGCAGAAATCCCGCCGACGGCAATTCCCGACTTTCGAAAATCACACGCGGCGGAGACGAAAACTGTCTCAGCGCCTCGAACGGGACGCCCAGAGGAGGAGAGAGAAAGGGGGGATGACGGCCAGCAAGGGAAATCCTGGAGCTTGGCCCAGGGTTTCTCAACAGCGTGTATATATATTAAGTCGGCGCGACTTTTCACAAAAGTCCCCGAGTTAATATAAATCCCACTTATGTACCACCGACTGAGAATCTTATTGCGTGTGACCCTCTAGGCCCATTTACCAGTCCGGTTTTCACCCCGTTAAGTCCAATAACTAGTTATTGACTTATTGTAATTAATTAATATCTATATATTAACTAATTACTTAACCGAATTGACATCGCATGTAAATTCGATCGGACTTCTGATCAAGTTGGGTGCCAAGCAACACCACATGATCCCGGAAGGTAATGGGGTTCAGCAACTCACTCATGGAACCTGTCCGTCCACAGTTACCACGTGGCTATAATCCTTCGTTCGCACAATGCTCTCGAGTTAACCTAGGGTATGGTCAACTGTCAAACCCTAGATGGTCAACTCACTTGAATCATACTCCGCTGTACAATATCCGAAAACCACTTTTCTGATATTGTTTCTGCTCTGGCCACAGACTCCTGCGGATCTACTCTAGAGCATTCTCTCTCCAGTTACCTGAGAGCGAACGATCCTCTATTGAACACACAATCACCTTCGAAGGTCTTCCGCTGGACCCGATCCTTGACTATTTGAGATCCCGTGGATAGGGATTCGTAGGTCAAGGTCAAAGTCCAGAAGTCCACCGACAAGGTGTCTTTGGTGTCTCAAGTCCAAGGATCAACCACGCTACTGTGACGATGAATCAAGCCGATTGACAGTCAGGTAAATTACCATTCGACGATTCATGTCGGATCAGTTCAGTGAACTCATTCTCCAATGAACACCTACAGGTTTACCATTGTGTCTCCACACTAGTAACTAACGAGATCAGTCACCCTTATCATATGAGCTGGAATAACCTGTACTAGTCTAACCGGATGTTTGATGTCCTTCTCAAACATCCTACGACTAGGAACAATTAAGAATATGTGTTTATAAGTCATCAGTCTCATTATTATGATCTCATCATAATCTGATGACTGTTGCACATATTCATGGACTTCATTATGCGCAAATATAAATATGCCAATCTACATAATGAATTTAATGTCATTAATTAGTGAACCAGATTGAAATAGGTGCCTTATGATTGGCTTAGAGGACACATACATCCATCAACTCAATGTTGATTATATACCAAGTCTAAGGAATATATGATGGCAAAAGGTTCGAGTTGATTCCTTATCACAAAAAGGCCCTCAAGCTGATATAAAGATTATATTTCTTTGAAACCAACCATATCAACCGTAGTGCAAATGCTCAAGTTGATGCCCTGGCTAAATTAACAAGTTCTCTGGCTCTGCCGCTAGAAGCGTCCATTGAAATATAGGTCAAGAACAGAAGATTGTTGCCAACTGTGTGAAACATAAATGCAAATAGAAGTATGTGCAGTGGAAGAAGCCGATAAGCCTGATTGGAGAGAAATGCTTCTCGATTGGTTCAAGCATAAAATATTGCCAAGCACCAAAATCAAGCGTGCTAAATTGATCCGTATCAAGGATTCATATGAATACAAAGGAGACACTCTATTTCGAGTGACATATGATGGCAAAAGAAAAGTTCTCCTTAGATGCCTGTCGCCGAAAGAGACAGCTGAAGCCTTGAGGGAAATACATGACGGGGTCTGTGGTTCTCACCAGTCTAGCCCCATGATGAAAAATCAACTCAAACAATTAGACAACTACTGGCCTACAATGTTCGATGATTGTGCACAATATGCCAAATCATGTCACAAATGCCAGGAGCATGGCCCAATTCCAAGAAAACCCCCGGCGCCCTTGCACCCTATGGCACTATCATGGCCTTTCGCCGAATGGGGGATGGACGTTGTCGGTCCATTCATATCCTCCTTAAGAGGTGCTAAATATATTCTGGCCGCCACGGATTATTTTTCCAAATAGGCCAAAGCAGTGGCATTAAGAGAAGTCACTGGGGCAGCCGTTGAAAGGTTCCTCCGCCAAAATAGATTGTTCCGATATGGGGCACCCAGTTAGATCACCTCAGATAATGGAACATGCTTCCGAAATCAAATTATATACAAGCTAACTGCGAAATTCAAAATTGATTGGAGGAACTCTACAGTCTACAATTCACAAGCCAATGGGTTAGCAGAAGCTTTTAACTCTATGCAACCTTCTAGTAAAGACAATCAATTCAACCAAGAAAGACTGGGAAGAAAGAATGTATGAAGCATTATGGGCTTACAGAACCATATACAAAACTCCAACTGGCTGTTCTCCCTATTCCTTAGTGTATAAGTCAGAAGCAGTTGTACCAATTGAATTGGAAGTCCCCTCTTTGCGCATTGCCTTAAAGCAGGGGCTTATCAAAGGAAATCAATCAAATGCAGAAAGGCGGCTCAAGGAGTTGTTAGACTTAGAAGGCGACAGACTTCGAGCTCAATAGAATATTCAGATATATCAAGCTCGCATGGCTCGAGCATTTGATAAACTAGTCAAAGAAAGAGCCTTTAAGAAATGAGACCTAGTTATGGTCAAAAGAAGAGAAGTCATAGCGTTAAATCCAAAAGGGAAGCTGACCAGTAATTGGATCGGCCGCTATGTCGTCAAAACTGTTTATGAATGAGGAACATACACCCTCACCAATCATAAGGGAGAAGTGCAATTTCCTCCCTTAAATGACAAGCATATGAAGCGCTATCAAGCGCCACCTCCATGCTTTCCAAATAATGGTTAAAAAGAATATATAAAGCACTGTCTACGGTGTGAGCATAATCACCATAAAGACAGTCAAAGAAATCATCAAGCTCTCGGGACGTTTTCCCCCGAGACTATAAATCTCAAATGGCATGGTAAAATTAACCTACCTATATGAGCCAATGACAGTGAAGAGGCTCCAAAAGGCTTTACGAAGTCACCCCAAAGTACCTCATGGGTTGCCAATGATAAAATGTCATTGAAAAAAAAAAAAAAACAGAAGAAGAAAAAGAAGAAAAAAGTAGGCACGACCATCCCGCTAGTCGCGTAATAGTGCTGAGGCAAATCCGGTGCAGAGGGAGTATAAATCATTTCCCGCTTTCCGTTTTATAATCGGTCGAAGTTTTCAATTAAATCAATCTGAATCGATGATGTTTTCCGATTGCGAAATTGTTTGATATAAACATACATATGTCTTGCAACCTTGTCTCTTCAATGAATAGGGAGTAAGAAGCTACAAAGAAACAGAGGAGATGGCCCGAGTCCTGCTGGACCCTGCCATTCAAGTACAAATTCAAATCCAAGTGCAAAGTCAAATATGTATTGGCTTGGGTTCATTCGATCCCGCCATTCAAGTTCAAAGCTCCAGTTCAAGCTCAAGCATAAACTCAAGTTTGAAAATTCAAGTTCAAAGCTCCAATCTGAGCTCAAATCAAAGTATAAGTCAGCCTGGGTCAACAGGATCCGCTGCTTAAATCTAAGTTCAAGTTCAAATTCAAGTTTAAGTTGAAATTCAAGTACAAATTCAAAGCTCCAGTTCAAACTCGAGCTCAAGTTCAAATGTTAGCAATCAAAGCTCAAATTCAAGCTCAAATTCAAGTACAAATTCAAAACTCCAGTTCAAGCTTGAGCTCAAGTTCAAATGTTAGCATTCAAAGCTCAAATTCAAGCTCAACTTCAAGTACAAATTCAAAGCCCTAGTTCAAGGTCTAGCTGAAGTTCACATGTTAGCATTCAAAGCTCAAATCCAAGTTAAAATTCAAGTACAAATTCAAATCTAAGTTCAACGTCAAATATGTATTGGCCTGAGTTAGTAAGACTCTGCCACTCAAGTTCAAGTTTAAATTCAAGTTCAAGCTCAAATTGAAGCTCAAGCTCAAGTCCAAGATGAATCGGTGTGGGTCAACAGGACCCACCACTTAAATTCAAAATCAAATTGAAAAGCTCAAATTCAAAATTCAAGTTCAAACTTCAAAGATCAAAGCTTCGGCTTAGGAGCAAATTCAAATTCAAGTTCAAATCAAAAGCTCTACCCTAAGAGCAAGCTAAAGTTCAAAAGCAAATTGGCTTAGGTCAACAGAACCAGCCGCTTAAATCCAAGCTCAAGTTCGAGAAAAAATGGCCCGGGTCAACATGACCCGCCGCTCATATTCTAGCTTTAAATTCAACCCCAATGTCCAAGATCAAAGCTCTAGTTTAAGAGCCAGATCAAATCCAAATGTAAATTGGCTTGGGTCCTGCTGGACTCCGCCATCCAAGCTTAAAACAAGAAAGATGGTGTAACGACCCGCCACCCTATGATCAGAGACCCGATCACTAAATGGGCGTCGAATCATTATCCAACGGTCTCACACCCGGATCTTATACACACATCTGGAGGAGTAAGCATTAAACAAGATTAAATATAACGTTCACACGGACTACAAGGAAGTACAGTATGCAGGAAGTAAAGTAATAATGTCTATCCACAGTCCAACAATAATTACATGGTCCAACAATTAAAGAAGTACAGGCAAAAGTCAAGTACAACAACATCGGGGCATACCCCGGAACTGAGATAGCTGCTGGTCCGTACACCAAGGAGAACACCACGCGCCGCCACTCGCCACGAGGTCCACACCTGAAACCCGCAGGGAGTGAGCCACACCAGAACTAGGCTCAGTAGGGATCATCCGATCCCTTGCCTCCCACTCACACACCCACAACTGCAATTACAAAGATACATAGGAACAAGATAAGTAAAGCTGTAACACATTACTCCTAAATTCTCGATATAAACCACATGCATTTGGAATATAACATGCATATCTCAGAAATCATTCTACCAAGGAACCTACAACTCGCGTCTCGGCAAAACGCGTCAGCCACGTCTCCGAAAGTGGGAAACACTGACCCGCTGAGACCAAACAATAACCCCTCGGATAGTACGCTGGCTACCTCGGCGGCTACTCCTTCCCCCAGCAAACACCGACCCGCTGAGACCAAACAGTAACCCCTCGGATAGCACGCTGGCTACTCCGGCCCAACTGGCTCAGGTGGTTACTCCTTCCCCCAGCACGAGTGACACTCCAAAGGTACCACTCCGACACCGGTACAAGCTAGCTAACCCCGGGGTTCACCAGGTGACCCTCTCTCACTAGGCATCACCCCGCCACTGCTACCGTCAGCGCTGTGTCCCTCCGCACCGACACAGGGTGTAGAACGCTACAACTGTCACTCTTGGTCCACCAAAACAGAAAACACTGCACGATGCGATCCGGTCACGGAAGAGGTCCACGGTCACACGACATACAGCGCAGTGCCATCCGGTCACGAAGAGTTCATCACATCGAGTATACTAACAGCATGCATTAACCGACTATCTAGCAGTGTAAACACATTTTACTGGCATGGATTAGTGTAGTTCTGTCTTGAATCGTGTCGCCCAAGGCCGACGCCATTCAAGCACCCTAAACTGGTTCATGAAATATCGGCCTCAGAATCTGGCCTAAAAGGCGTCGACACCAGTGGTCGCCTTTTAAAAGGCGTCAACATCCTCAGACGTCGTTCACATCGAAAATCCAGGAAATTCCAGAAAACATTAATCAGGGAATTTCTGCCTTAAAAGGCGTCAGGGTTACCCGACACTTTTACGAATCGCGTCGCCCACCCACGACGTCTTTTAGTCCCATAATCCCCGAACTGACAATCCCTCAGTCGGGGTGATTTCCTGCCTAAATGGCGTCATGATGGCCCGACGTCCTTCTAAAAGGCGTCGTCCATCCATGACATCATTTAGCGCCAGAATCCCTGACTCTTGAAACCTCGAACAGGGGGATTTCTGTCCTAAAAGGCGTCGTACTGCCCTGACGTCCTTCTGAAAGGCGTCGACCAGGCACGACGCCGTTTAGCGCCAGAAACATGGTTCCCTGGTTCGATCCGAGGGTTTCTCCCTTACCCCCAAATACCCCGAAAAAGCCCCAAAACAGAAGGGGGAGGAAAAGAAGTTCCTCCACCACAAGCATGCTACAAGTCCACATTCACGAGCACGGTCATACCCACAAGAATACCCCCTAAACATGCTCAATCTAGCCCAAAACACGTCATATCATGCCTAGGAAAAACACGAGCAACACATGCATGGTTCGTCCCCCTACCGGTTCTTGAACTCCACCAAGCTCCGAGCTGCCGACCCACCGCACCGTAGACCGCCGCCGGTACCCCCGAGAACGCTGCCACTCCGCCGGGACGTCGGCCGCCGTCCGGAGAATGGAACGCCGCGAAGGAAGTGGTGGTGGTAGAGGTGAGAGGTAGGGAGGTGTTGGAGTGGTGAAAGAGGAAGAAGAGGAAGGGAAGGGGAAAAAGAGGGTCGGAGAGGGCGGAGAGAGCGAAGAGAGAGAGAGAGGGGAGGCGAAAATGAGGGAAAGAAGGGGAGGCTCGCGGGGTCAATCTGAAACTGACTAAAACGCGTCGATCGAGACAGACGCCTATTAGTTGACAGGACGGGCCGTACTGACAGCGCTCTGACGCCGTACACTGACACCGCAGGGTCGCAGTCTGAATCGCGTCGTCCATCATGGACGCCGTTCAGATGACAAGACAGGGGTCGTACTCTCGCGGCCCGAAATCCGTCCACGTGGCGCCCACGTGGCACAACAGCAACAGACGTAAATGGCGTCCACCCAGCAAGACGCCGTTTGAAAGGCGTCGTGCAATGCACACGTCATTCAGACCAAAGCTCCCAAGACCCCTCAGGGCCTAAACCAGGGGATCTGGCCCGAAACCGACCCGAACACTGAACCCGAAACCTCAGTCCTTACATTCTCCCCCCCTTAAAAGAATTTCGTCCCCGAAATTGCTTGCGACGAGTAACGAGAGCGAAGTAGAACCACTACCAACTCACATGGGAACTTTCCAGAATAGGTAGGAAATTGTTCCCATAACTCAAACCCGCACTCCCAGGTCGCCTCGTTCCTAGAACGCTACTCCTAAATCACTCAATCCGAAGGTACAACTTAGTTTCGAGGAACCTGTCACTTGTGACCCTCGACATGAACTGAACATTCTGGAAAGGACAAGTCCTCAGCAACGACACATGAAACGCACTGCACTAGTCTAATAACCTCGGCACACTAATAAACCAACTCTGATCCTTCCAACTGCCTCTTTGCCAATCTCAGACCAAATCACAGAAAATCGACACGGCCATCTGAACAAAGCCTCATAAGGCGCCATGCCAACGCCAGAATAGTAACTGTTATAGTACGCAAAACTCCACTGCAAACAAACGCTGCTCCCGAGAACCTCCTCAGTCTAGGCGCATGCCCCGAGCAAAACCTCCAAAATCTAAATGGCCCTCCTCGACCGCCCATCAACCTCGGGATAATAAGCCGGGCTGAAGGCTAACTGCGTACCCAAGGCCTTCCAAAAACTCTTCCGAGAGTCAAAAGTAAACCTCAAAGCCCGGTCCGACGTGATGGATAAAGGCACACCGAATAGTAAGAGATGATCCGCCACACCAACAACTCTGCCAACCTACTGACTGACCAGTCCTTCCTGATAGCCAGGAAGTGTGCTGACCTGGTCAATTGCTCAATGATAACCTAGATCATGCCCCCACCATCAGGGGGTAAAACAGTTCCAGCATAAGCCCAAAGTCACGAGCTCTCGTTCCCATACCGGGATTGGCAAGGACTGCAACCACGCTTCCGCTGCGCCACTCTGATGTTCAACCTAACTTGACGACAATTTAAGCACCAAACCACAAAATCCACCCCATCCTTCTTCCTACTGAACCATCTCCAGCAATGATACGACTTACTTATTCAGGAAGCACTTATTTATCTAGAACAGTGTGCCTCCATAAAAACACATCTGCGCACGTCCTCCATGGCCGGAACACAGGGTCTGCCTCTGAACCCCACTGTACCGTCAACCCACAATTGAACTGGCCAACATGGTTCTATCAGCCTCACGTGGAACCCAGAAAGAAGATTCCACAATCAGCTTGAATCCTCTTCATACAAATAACGCCTCTGGATCTATAGTGCAAACACCACAGTTGCCTACTCTAAGTCATGAATGGATAGTTCCCCTCATGGCTTGTTCAACTGCCTATAGGCATAGGCCACAATCTTACCAAGTTGCATCAGAACCGCCCCCAGACTTCGATGTGATGCATCTGAACAAACCACTCTTACACTGGAACCTAATAGAAGTACCAACATTGGAGTCAAAGTGAGGCGAGCTTTCAACTAGATGAAATTCCGCTCATACTCCTCGGTCCACATGAAACGAACTCCTCTACAAGGCAACCCTGACAAAAAAAAGGGTCGCTATCGAAGAAAACCTCTAGACCAACCGTCGATAAAATCCTACAATGCCAAGAAGCTCTCGGTCTCCGCTACTGTCGTCGGCCTGATCCAATCCTTCACTACCTCAGTTCTGACTGTATCTACTACAATACCCTTATCGATCACATACTTTACACGGGACTCCATACACATAATCGGTCAATCAAGTCAATACTAAGTTAATTATGTTCCATGATTCCGCCAAATTTGATAGACCAACATCATTATATATAACAACCTCACAGAGTACATTTTACAATGCAGATTCCCCACCATGCATAATACATAAAAAGTGTCATAACGCTCACAATCACTACCTACTAAGACAAGATAAGAGTGCTCATGTAACCCAGCATCTCGGACCACCACTGAAAGAACACACAACACCATACTAGGTACCGGGCTCCTACCGACCACTAGGCTCCTCACCTGTCTTATCCCTCTGGGGACAATTCCTCAAAAAATGCCCCCTCTTGCCGCAGCCAAAACACCCACTAGTTACCAATGGACACGTCCGACTGCCATGATGACCACCACAATGGGAACAATGATCTGCCGCAACCTGCCTCGCTCCCTGCTGCCTGCTAGCCACAGTCTGCATCTGCCGAGCCGAACCATCTATGTTCTTACCATAGGACATCTCTTGGGACCCGTATTCAAAGGAACTCGAACCGCCTGACGAAAAGACTGTTGATTTTCCCTTACCTTGCTGCTTCCCTCGTGCCGATCGCTCCAATTCTCTCGCCATTTGCTGGAATTGAGTCTCCACCGCTACTGCGTATTGAGCTGCCGACGCCAGATCTCTCCAACACTGGGATGCCACCATTGTCCTCAGATCATACCGGAGTCCACCCACAAATCTCTCTACTCTAAACTCCTCGTGCTCAGATATATGTGGAACGAATCCTTCAAGAGCCGCAAACTTTGTTTGGTATTCTAAAACTGACATTTCATCCTGCCCCAATTCCATAAACTCCATTTCCTTAGACTTCCAGAAGTGCCCTGAAAAGTACTGTCCACTAAACTCTCTCACAAATACCTCCCAAGGGATTTCTCTTAAGGGCCTATCTGCGAACATCACCTTCTTGGTAGTAGCCCACCACTCATATGCATTATCCTTCAATAAGTAGGTTGCCAACAAGGTTTTCTCATTCTCGGCACATTCAAGGACGTCAAATGCCTTCTCCATTTCCTTAATCCAAAAAGCTGCCTCGTCTGGGATTGGTCGACCCGTGAAAGAAGGGGTCTCCAACCTCAAGAACCGCTCCAAAATCGTAGGCTGATCGTCCCGAAAATTGGATCCTTCGCCACCAACTCCCCGCTGGTATCTAGACATAGCTCCAATCATAGCTTCCATGAGACAATTCACATTACGCCCTTCTGCACCCGAACTAACATTGTCTGCTCTCGAACCACAAGTCAACGCTACTCTCTTCCTCAGTGCCATCACTACCCCACGAACGCAACAATCAACACAAATACGTCAAAACCTATCAATCTACACCAGCAGCCATCGCCTGTACAGACTCGTACTTATTGTTGGACTACGATATCTAATCCAGTTTAGCACATACTCGACCAGACTGAGCTCTGATACCAATTGTAACGACCCGCCACCCTATGATCGGAGACCCGATCACTAAATGGGCGTTGAATCATTATCCAACGGTCTCACACCCGGATCTTATACACACATCTGGAGGAGTAAGCATTAAACAAGATTAAATATAACGTTCATACGGACTACAAGGAAGTACAGTATGCAGGAAGTAAAGTAATAATGTCCGTCCATAGTCCAACAATAATTACATGGTCCAACAATTAAAGAAGTACAGGCAGAAGTAAAGTACAACAACATCGGGGCATACCCTGGAACTGAGATAGCTGCTGGTCCGTACACCAAGGAGAACACCACGCGCCGCCACTCGCCACGAGGTCCACACCTGAAACCCGCAGGGAGTGAGCCACACCAGAACTTGGCTCAGTAGGGATCATCCGATCCCTTGCCTCCCACTCACACACCCACAACTGCAATTACAAAGATACATAGGAACAAGATAAGTAAAGCTGTAACACATTACTCCTAAATTCTCGATATAAACCACATGCATTTGGAATATAACATGCATATCTCAGAAATCATTCTACCAAGGAACCTACAACTCGCGTCTCGGCAAAACGCGTCAGCCACGTCTCCGAAAGTGGGAAACACTGACCCGCTGAGACCAAACAGTAACCCCTCGGATAGCACGCTGGCTACCTCGGCGGCTACTCCTTCCCCCAGCAAACACCGACCCGCTGAGACCAAACAGTAACCCCTCGGATAGCACGCTGGCTACTCCGGCCCAACTGGCTCAGGTGGTTACTCCTTCCCCCAGCACGAGTGACACTCCAAAGGTACCACTCTGACACCGGTACAAGCTAGCTAACAACGGGGTTCACCAGGTGACCCTCTCTCACTAGGCGTCACCCCGCCACTGCTACCGTCAGCGCTGTGTCCCTCTGCACCGACACAGGGTGTAGAACGCTACAACTGTCACTCTAGGTCCACCGAAACAGAAAACACGGCACGATGCGATCCGGTCACGGAAGAGGTCCATGGTCGCACGACACACAGCGCAGTGCCATCCGGTCACGAAGAGTTCATCACATCGAGTATACTAACAGCATGCATTAACCGACTATCAAGCAGTGTAAACACATTTTACTGGCATGGATTAGTGTAGTTCTGTCTTGAATCGCGTCGCCCAACGCCGACGCCATTCAAGCACCCTAAACTGGTTCATGAAATACCGGCCTCAGAATCTGGCCTAAAAGGCGTCGACACCAGTGGTCGCCTTTTAAAAGGCGTCAACATCCTCAGACGCCGTTCACATCGAAAATCCAGGAAATTCCAGAAAACATTAATCAGGGAATTTCTGCCTTAAAAGGCGTCAGGGTTACCCGACGCTTTTACGAATCGCGTCGCCCACCCACGACGTCTTTTAGTCACAGAATCCCCGAACTGACAGTCCCTCAGTCGGGGTGATTTCCTGCCTAAATGGCGTCATGATGGCCCGACGTCCTTCTGAAAGGCGTCGTCCATCCATGACGTCATTTAGCGCCAGAATCCCTGACTCTTGAAACCTCGAACAGGGGGATTTCTGTCCTAAAAGGCGTCGTACTGCCATGACGTCCTTCTGAAAGGCATCGACCAGACACGACGCCGTTTAGTGCCAGAAACCTGGTTCCCTGGTTCGATCCGAGGGTTTCTCCCTTAACCCCAAATACCCCGAAAAAGCCCCAAAACAGAAGTGGGAGGAAAAGAAGTTCATCCACCACAAGCATGCTACAAGTCCACATTAACGAGCACGGTCATACCAACAAGAATACCCCCTAAACATGCTCAATCTAGCCCAAAACATGTCATATCATGCCTAGGAAAAATACGAGCAACACATGCATGGTTCGTCCCCCTACCGGTTCTTGAACTCCACCAAGTTCCGAGCCGCCGACCCGCCGCACCGTAGACCGCCGCCTGTACCCCCGAGAACGCCGCCACTCCGCCGGGACGTCGGCCGCCGTCCGGAGAATGGAACGCCGCGAAGGAAGTGGTGGTGGTAGAGGTGAGAGGTAGGGAGGTGTTGGAGTGGTGGAAGAGGAAGAAGAGGAAGGGAAGGGGAAAAAGAGGGTCGGAGAGGGCGGAGAGAGCGAAGAGAGAGAGAGGGGAGGCGAAAATGAGGGAAAGAAGGGGAGGCTCGCGGGGTCAATCTGAAACTGACTAAAATGCGTCGATCGAGACAGACGCCTATCAGCTGACAGGACGGGCCGTACTGACAGCGCTCTGACGCCGCACACTGACACCGCAGGGTCGCAGTCTAAATCGCGTCGTCCATCATGGACGCCGTTCAGATGACAAGACAGGGGTCGTACTCTCGCGGCCCGAAACCCGTCCACGTGGCGCCCACGTGGCACAACAACAACAGACGTAAATGGCGTCCACCCAGCAAGACGCCGTTTGAAAGGCGTCGTGCAATGCAGACGTCGTTCAGACCAATGCTCCCAAGACCCCTCAGGGCCTAAACCAGGGGATCCGGCCCGAAACCGACCCAAACACTGAACCCGAAACCTCAGTCCTTACAGATGGCCTGGGTTCATTCGACCCTGCCATTCAAGCTCAAACTCAAATCGGCTTGGGTCAACAGGATCTGCCGCTTAAACCCAAGTTTAAGTTAAAATTCAAGTTTAAGCACAAATTCAAGTCCAAATTCAAAGATCTAGTTCAAACTCGAGCTCAAGTTCAAATGTTAGCATTCAAAGCTCAAATTCAAGTACAAATTCAAATATAAGTTCAAAGTCAAATATGTATTGGC
Source organism: Zantedeschia hybrid cultivar (assembly GCA_030544215.1). Lineage (NCBI taxonomy): Eukaryota > Viridiplantae > Streptophyta > Magnoliopsida > Alismatales > Araceae > Zantedeschia > Zantedeschia hybrid cultivar. Next base: position 53,659,323 of record JARZZO010000002.1, on the reverse strand, counting down.
ATGGGTCAGCAAGACTCCGCCACTCAAGTTCAAAGCTCCAGTTCACACTTGAGTACAAATTCAAGTTCAAATTCAAAGCTCTAGTTTAAGAGCGGATTCAAAGCCAGATGCAAATCGGCTTGGGTCTGTAAGACTCTGCCTTTCAAGGTTCAAAAGCAAATCAGCTTGGGTCAATACGATCCGCCGCTTAAATCCAAGTCCAAATTCAAATTCAAGTTCAAGCTCAACGTACAAATTTAAAAGCTCCATGCTCAAGTTCAAATACAAATCGGCTCAAGTCAACAAGACATTGCCACTCAAGTTCAAGTTCAAATGCAAAAATCAAGCTTAAATCCAGGCTCAAATACAAATGCAAATTGGCCTAGGTCAGTAAGACTCTGCCGTGCAAGCTCAAGTTCAAATGCAAATTGGTCCAGGTCCTACTGGACTCCACCATCCAAGTTTAAAGCAAGGTAGAAAACAAAGAACATGGCCTGGGTTCATTCGACCCCGCCATTCAAGCTCAAATTCAAATCGGCTTGGGTCAACAGGACCCACCGCCCATATTTGAGCTTAAGTTCAAGTTTAAGATAAGTTGGCCTAGGTCTGCGGGACTCATCCGCTCAACATTAAACAAGTTTAAGACAGGTCAGATTTGCCTTGGCTATGGTCCTCACGGCCTAGCCATTGTTACCCATATTTGTCTTGGCTATGGTCTTCTCGGCCGAGCCATTGTTATGCATATTTGCCTTAGCTATGGTCCTATCGGTCTAGCTATTCTTATCCTCATTTGCCTTGACTATGGTCCTCTCGGCCTAGCCATTGTTAACTAAATTTGCCTTGGCTATGGTCCTCTCAGCCTAGCCATCGTTACCCATATTTGCCTTGGCTATGGTCCTCTCGGCCTAGCCATTGTTACCCTCATTTGCCTTAGCTATGGTCCTCTCAGCCTAGCCATTGATACCCATATTTGCCTTGGCTATGGTCCTCTCAGCCTAGCTATTGTCACTCATATTTGCCTTGGCTATGGTCCTATCGGCCTAGCCATTATTACCCAAATTTGCCTTGGGTATGGTCTTCCTAGCCTAATCATTGTTACCCAAATTTGCCTTGGCTATGGTCCTCTCGGCCTAGACATTGTTACCCTCATTTGCCTTGGCTATGGTCCTCCCGGCCTAGCCATTGTTACCAAATTTGTCTTCGCTATGGTCCTATTGGCCTAGCCATTTTTACCCTCATTTGCCTTGACTATGGTCCTCTCGGCCTAGCCATTGTTCACTAAATTTGCCTTGGCTATGGTCCTCTCAGCCTAGCCATTGTTACCCATATTTGCCTTGGCTATAGTCCTCTCAGCCTAGCCATTGTTACCCTCATTTGCCTTGGCTATGGTCCTCTCGGCCTGGCCATTGTTACCCATATTTGCCTTGGCTAGGATCCTCTCAGCCTAGCCATTGTTACCTATATTTGCCTTGGCTATGGTCCTATCAGCCTAACCATTGTTACCCAAATTTGCCTTGGCTATGATCTTCCCGGCCTAGCTATTGTTACCTAAATTTGCCTTGCCTATGGTCCTCTCAGCCTAGCCATTGTTACCCTCATTTGCCTTGGCTATGGTCCTCCTGGCGTAGTTATTGTTACCTAAATTTGCCTTGGCTATAATCCTATCGGTCCAGCCATTGTTATCCTTATTTGCCTTGGCTATAGTCCTCCCGGCCTAGCTATTGTTACTCAAATTTGTCTTGGCTATGGTCCTCTCGGCCTAGCCATTGTTATCCTAATTTGTCTTGGCTATGTTCTTCTTAGCCTAGCCATTGTTACCCTCATTTGTCTTGGCTATGGTCCTCTCGGCCTAGCCATTGTTACCCTTATCTGTCTTGGCTATGGACCTCTTAGCCTAGACATTGTTACCCATATATGCCTTGGCTATGGTCTTTTCAGTCTAGCTATTGTTCTCAAAATATGCATTAGTTACGAGCCTCTTGGCCTAATTAGTGATACCTAAACTTGTCTTGGCTAATATCTCTTGATTTAGTCAATGATATTCATTAAAACTATGGCCATTATCCTTATGATCTATTGCCACCCTACATAGTAGCTAAGGTCCTTACGACCTCTGCCACCCCAATAAATGCTCAAGCCCTTATGGTTTGTGTCATTCTCAATAAACAAGTGATTGAGGTATCTTTTACCCCTCTCACTCTGTCCTTCTATTTTAAATTACAATAATCTCCATAACATTGCCAGTTATGGAAGCCAATAGACATTGTTAAGTCATTTTCATTTGAAATCTTTTCTTTTCGGCTTTGCGGCTACCATGGATGTATACTTCACTCTACTTCATTTACAACAAGGGGAGAGAGATAGACAAATTGAAATGAAAGAAAAATCAAAAGAGGTTTAAAAATAGAGATACCCTGTTGGACTTGATCGTATCTTCTGCGGTCAAGGGAAACAACGGTTTTATACCCGACTATGGTGAAAATGCGAAAGGGCGCCATAGGCAAAATCGGGAACTCCGCTGTGTGAAAACCCGAAAGGGCGCATGGACAAAAGTAAGAGGGGGCCAACTCCGGTGAAAACCTGAAGGGGCACTTGGATCAATAAAGTGAACAAAAAAAAGAATCAAATATATCATTCATTGAAAAGAGGGCATGGAGCAAAATTCTTCTTCATGTATGTCAAAAGTTACAAGGAGTGACTTCCTTCCCAGCTTACATGAAAAAGCAAAAATAAAATATCCCTCCCAATTACAAAAGCTGCATAATAAACAACATCATGGGTTTTCAAGTGTAACGACCCGCCATCCTATGACCGGGGACCCGGTCACTAAATGGATGTCGGCCCATTAACTACGGGTTCACACCCGGATCTCACACAACACGTCTGGAGGAGTAAGTGCTAAACAGGACTAAATATAACAAACACACGGACCACAAGGTAAGCAAGTGCGCAGGAAGGAAAATAACAATGTCCGTATACAGTCCAACAATAATTGCATATCCAACAATTAAATAAGTACAGGCAGAAGGAAGAACAACAACATCGGGGCATACCCCGGAACTAAGACAGCTGCTGGTCCGCACATCGAGAAGACACCACGTTTCCGCTGCGCCTCGAGGTCCACACCTGAAACCGCAGGGAGTGAGCCACACCAGAAATGGGCTCAGTAGGGATCATCCGATCCCCTGCCTCCCACTCACACACCCACAAGTGTAACAACAGGAATATATGGCAATTCAAGTAAAGCAGTAAACACAACACCCAACTCTGATGTGAAACGCACGGTAAGCAGTGTAACAAGAACCACTCCAAGTAACCCGAAGAACTCAACACAGAGTCACGACTCACAGTCAAAGTCCACGAAGCGACTAAACCACACTGTCGACCGAAGTCGAACGTCGCCTCCCAACACTACCACCACTGCTCACGCCTGTCCACCCCTACAGCGTTCCGGGGCACTGTAGGGTGAGGCAGCGAGCTAAACTAGGACTAGCTGGACTCAGTGTACCGCCACTGCCAGCTACGTGTGCACACAAGCAGTCTAGACTACTGTCCTACCGTCCGGATTGCCTCCACGCTAGGCCTCAGCGCTTCAGGAGGGCCCTGGGGACCGGCGAACCCCCGTCAAGCCGAAGCTATAGGAACTACCCACAAACCCAACTCTCCCGGGCTGCGTCAGGCCAAGGGCTATAGGTACCACTCGTAACCTTGATCAAAGGTCACATCAGGCCCACTGGCTAATGGGTAAACCAACTCCCACCAGAAACACCACCAGCTCCACAGCAAGAAACACGCCAGAAGCTGTCACGACAACCAAGGGAAACCCCGACCCGCTGAGACCAAACAGCGACCCCTCGGATAGCACACAGCTACTCCGGCCCAACGGGCTCAAGGTGGTTCTGCTTGTCTTAGCCAAGGGTAAAACACAATAAGCACCCCTCCTCACAGACACCATGGCCCTTCTCCCATCAGCCCATGGTGACAAACGTAAACCATAGTTAACCCGATCCACATTCGCATAACACAACCACACATATAACATGATTCCATTCGTACCGTAAAACCTCAGTCTCAGGATATAGTTAAAGCACGCACGCACACATAGGTGATGTAAATCTACTCACGCAGAAGTCCCCTGTCTCAATATACAACCCACAGCATGCATTAGAACCATCCCAACGTGAAACATGCATGAATAAAACAGATCTGAGCATTCCTGTCTTGAATCGCGTCGACCGAGGTCGATGCCATTCAAGACCCATAGACAGGTTTATTAAAAGCCAGATTTATCCTTAAAACGCGTCCACCAATGAAGCCGCCGTTTTAAAACGCGTCTGGGTGTGTCGACGCCATTCAACCCAGAAATCCAAATTTACAGAACCCTTAAACGGGGGCATTTCCTGCCTAAATGGCGTCATGATGGCCCGACGTCCTTCTGAAAGGCGTCGTCCATCCATGACGTCATTTAGCGCAGAACCCCTAACTCAGGAAACCTCACACAGGAGGTTTCTGGCCTAAAACGCGTCGTACTGACCCGACGTCTTTCGGAAAGGCGTCGACCAGGTACGACGCTATTTAGCGCCAGAAACCAGGTCTCCTGGTTCGACCCGAGGGCTTCACCCTTGAACCCCGGGCACCCCGAAAACCCCAAAACCAAAAGGGAAGGAAGAGGAGCTCAACCACGTAATCATGCTACGAAAACACGATCACAAACATCGTCATACCCACATGGAATCCCCCCTAAGCATGCTCAATCTATCCCCCAAACACCACGTCACGCCGAGAATCACACGAACATCACATGCAAGGTTCGTCCCCCTACCGGTTCTTGAACTCCTCCAAGCTCCTCGCTGCCGACCCGTCTCGCCCCACGCCGCCGCCGGTATCCTCGAGAACGCCTCCACTCCGCCGGGACGTCGGCCGCCGTCCGGAGAAGGGAACGCCGCGAGGAAGGTGGTGGAGGTAGAGGTGAGAGGTAGGGAAGCTATGGAGTAGTTGGAAGAGGAAGAAGAGGAAGGGAAGGGAGGAAAAATCGCCGGAGACGGCGGAGAGGGTGAGGAGAGAGAGAGTAAAGGTGAGAATGAGGGAAAGAAGGGGAGGCTCGCGGGGTCAACCAGAACTCCTCTAAAACGCGTCGATCGAGGCAGACGCCAATCAGTCTGACAGGACGGCCGTACCGACACCGGTCTGAAACGCGTCGCCCACCGCGGACGCCGTTCAGACGACAAGACAGGCCGTACTGACAACGCTCTGGCGCCGTACCCTGACACCGCAGGTGTCGCAGTCTGAAACGCGTCGACCGAGGTGGACGCCGTTCAGACAAATCTGACAGGGGCCGTACTCTCGCGGCCCGAAACCCGCCCACGTGGCGCAACAACCAACAAACCTAAATGGCGTCCACACAACCTGACGCCTTTTGAAAGGCGTCGAGCAGTGCTGACGCCATTCAGTCAGCAGTCACAAGACCCCCCACAGGGTCCAAACCAAGGGTTCCGACCCGAACCCGACCCGAAAACCGAACCCGAAATCTCAGTCATTACATCAAGTAATATGGATAACAGTGGGAGTCCCTCTCTAGCTTAGGCATTCAGTTCCAAAAAGAGCTTCCTCTTCAGTTTACAGTCTGGCGATCTCACTGGACAAAGATTCAAGAAGGTCCTGGGAGACCAAAATCCCTCTCTGCTTTACGTCCTCTCCTTCCATGACGGGATTCTGTTTAGAAGGTCTAGTGGAGGAAATAGCTATGTCTTCAGGAGTGGTCTTTAATATAACCACTTTGCCTTTCTCTTGTGAGGCCATTTTGCTGCAAAAGAAAAATCAATGTTCAAAACAGAAATCCAAGAAGCTTTATCCAAGAAAAAAATTCTACCAAAATTTCGGCAGCATCTCCAATTGACAGAGGCTATTAAAAATTTCATCGGAAGACATCCGGAACATGCCGAGATGCTCCGAAAAGGAAAAACCCATGTCAAAGATAGAGGGATGTAAGGATGGCATTCCAATGACCCAATTCCCGAGAGCCGAGCTACAGTCGGGACTAGGTACTGAAGCCGCAGCCTTAGGGATTGTTCCCACAAGGACTACAAAGATTAAGTAGCAGGCACACTGCATAAAAGCCACCGGACCTGCGAGTGCTACAGTGATGAGTTTGCGGCTATTGTAGATCTACGAGCCCAAAGTCGATTCCCTGCAAAGAAAAGTACGAAGAAAATTTTAGAAAAATGATACAAGTGCAGACGGAGCTCTCCCCTGCCCAAAATCAATAACGGCCAGCAACCCCCAAACAGTCCCACCGGCCAACGGTTAAAGAAAGGCCCCGCCTTTCACCTTCAACCCACAGACAAGGCGCTGGCAAAGAAGCTGAACGATGGTACGGGTCTACCGCCAATCGTGTTTGCTGGATCGGCCTCCCCTGTGCACACCAGCAAGCCGCGTGGATGAAGCCTGCAAGCCCGACCAATGAAGGCCTCCCTGCGACGGCGGTGGTGCTCCCCAGGAGCCTCTACAACACTTGTTACCAAGGAAGAAGAAGAAGAAGAGCCCGGCTATGGGACGTAGGCTAACCGCCCCATGGCCAGCGGCTCTAGTGCCCTCGGCGGCGACAGTAACTCCCATCGGAGGCTGTTGTGGCATCGTTACCAGCAAGAAGAAGAAAAAAGACGGGTGGCAGCAATGGCTCTCACCGACGATGGCCCTCTCCCACAGCCACTGCGGCGCCGACGGCAAGAGGAAGAAGAAGAAGGGATAGGCAGAGTGAACTTCGGAATCCCCTAGAAAAGGAAAAACAGTGGGAAGAAGAAAGGTCCACCACCTTTTGTTTTATAACCGACCTGGTCGGTTTAAAGCCCTGGCTGGTCATAGGCCCAAACGAGTTCAGTCCGAACTAGACCGGCACAGACTCAAGCGCCTTGTCCCCATCTCTCAAACTCAAGAAAACTGGCTGGTTTAAAGCCCAAGACTAGCGCATACTCAAAGGGTTATCCTGCCTCCTTCTAAACCAAGCAAGCTATAACCACCACAAGGGTCCAAGACCCGATCCAAATCGGTTGCAGAAGCAAGTCCAAGATGGGATCTACATGATTGGAGCAGTCTCAAGCGAAGGGATCCTCAGCCGATGTAAGAAGATTTTTCAAAGTGGGGCCGATTTTAAACCGTGAGCTGATTTAAGAAGATAAGTACGTGACAATGGGCCACGCATACAACTCACTTCATCGTCTCCGGCCTCCGTACGTGAGCCGCATGTGTGGGGGGCATTTGTTGTCACCAAAAAAATGAGTAAGAAGAAAAGCCCCAAAGATCAACCAAGAAGGCCCAAGTCAAGGAAATCGAATGGCACAACCAAGCCTACTATTTCAAGTAAAAGAAGGCCCAAAGATTGTTCAAAAGGCATAATATCAAAAGAGTTTAATGGGCAACAACCAAGCCCATTCTTGCAAACCAAAGGAGGTTTAAATAGGGTCACTTTGGGCCCAAATGAAAAAGAAATCCAAAGGACAGGCCCGGGCCCATTATTTTAAGCAAGAAGAAGCCCAATAGTGTCAGATTGGGCACAAAAAGTGAGGGCAAATGCCCGATTTTGTGGCAGCCATTAAAGGGCCCCCAAATGGTCCCCCCATGTCTCATTCACACCCTTTTGGCCTATCCTCAGATATGCCCAAAGGTGGATAAGAAGAAAAAAGAGTGGTCCCTCCTTCAAGATTCTTCTAGAAGAGGGTAGGTGAAAAGTAAAAAAGAAGTCAATGAAGATTCTCCAAGTGTTGTGGCCTTATTGGAGGGCTCTTAAGAGGGGTTTCTTGTCCCTAATCCAAGGCTAATAGATGTCTAATATAATATATCCCCCAAAAGTAACCCAACTTTATCTATAAAAGAACCACTATCTTCTCCCAGCAAAAGTTGGAGACACAAGCCCAAAAAAAGAAAAAAAAGAAGAAAAGAGAGAGAGTTTGGAGGAGCATGTCTCCCTCCTCCTTCCCCTCCATTTCCTGCATCCCAAGAGAGAAAAAAGAAGGAAAGAAGAAGAGAAAAAGAAAGGAAGAGAGTTAGAGAAGAAGAGAGCAAAAAAGTGTGCTTCTAGAGCCATTCTCCCTTCTCATCCCCTCTCCAAAGTAGAGTGGGGGTGAAGAATGGGTTTATTTATGTTCTTCTTGCCTTTTTAAAATATTTTATTTCCTTTTGATGTTCATAGGATCTTCAATCTCCCCCTTGATGTTCATCCATGGTGTTGAAAAGTAAAGAAATGTATGTTTAGATTTTTTCTGTTCTTGTGAGTTTGCTGGCTTTTTGCATTTTCTATGCTATTTATTTCTTCATAAGATGGGTATATTTCATGTGGGGATGGTAGAGGGACCTTTCTAGTTCATAGAAATGGTCTTATCAAGCCTCAAAATCTCCTAAAACTTGAGCTATGATCCGAAATATGCTTTGTTGTCCAGATTTCCTGAACTTTGCATTTTCTGGTTTTCATTTTATTTGTCTTGCGTTCGGGATTTTTTCAAGGTGGCTTGGCCTTCCATGTCCCTTAGGAGCGCATACCCTCTATGAATGATGCTCGCCCAATGCCAAATATCAAGAGAAATCCCCCAAATCTCATGAATCTCAAAATCTAGGTTTATGTTTTCAAGTTGTAACAGAATCAGTTTTGGTGTGATCTTCTCCTTTAATGGCTAAGGGTTTAGGACCTAGAGGTTCTCAAGTGGGTCTCCTCACTAGTTGGGGATGAGCTTATTTGGATATAAACCCTCTTACATAAAGTTAAAAGAAAAGATCCATGGAAAAGGAGAAAAGCAATGCTTAAGTTTTCATAGTTTCATATTCAAGTTCTTCATTATATTTCCTAAAAAAATGCATCTAAATATATTTTAAATAAAGGTTTTTGGGCTTCGTACCTTCTATACTTTATTTTCTATCATTTGGGGTAGTTTTAAACCCTTATCTCACCGAAAAACTACTTTTCAGCTGAGTCTGCGCATGCTATCGCTACAGTGTTTTGGGTATGTGCTAGGTTCAGTTTTGCAGGTTTGAGTCTGCGTCTCTTTGAGCTTGTGGTTTGAGCTTGAGGTGATTCTTTGATCCTCCCCCAATATGTCCAAAGGTTCCTTAGGCCTAGGGCTATCTCTTAGGAACCCAATGAAGGTCCTAAATGGCTTGGATGTTGGATTTTTATCAAGCCCTTAATGTTTTAAGCTAAAATCTTGTTCTATGTTTAAAGATTTTAAGTTTCCTCCGATGTTTCATCAATGAAGTCCCAATCAAAGGGTCCCAACAATACTAATGGTGGATAACCCATCAAGGGCCCTCATACAAAGAATATCACTCTTATGTTCCCATTGCTATGGGTTCATTCAGATGATATGTCCCAATTGTCCCAATGGGTTGAGGGAGTTCCTTGCTCCCCAAATGTAGAAATGGATTGGTTTACTCTCTGTGGGTGACCTTTACATTTCGAAGGCATCAAGGGCACCCTTCGGGTGAATGGTTGGATGCTCGGCACGCCCCCTTGACAGCCACTTCCATAGTTCATGGCTATATATGACCCTCTAGGGGAATTAGTGATAGAATTGGGTGGTCTCAAAGCCAATCATTGTACATTCTAGTTCAAATTATTAATAAAGGCAATTATTTCTTCATTTATAGTTCTTTCAAATTAACTATCGTAATGAAGGTACGTAGACAAATGTATGGGATATTGAATCATGATGAGATCATGATAGTGAGATCAATATCCTCAGTCACTTGTGTTAAATAGTTCTCGATCATAGGATATTTAAGATGGACATTAAATATCCGATAAGATCGACACAAGTTATGTCTGCGCACGTGATGAGGGTGAATGATCTCACATTCACTCGTGTGGTGATACTAAGACAAACTTGTGGGTGCTCATTAGAGAATGAGTTCACTGAACAGACCCAAATAAGAATTCATGGATGGTAATTATACCTATTAGTCAACCAGGGAATTCAATCGTTGCAGTAGCACAGTTGGTCCTTTGACCTGAGTCACCAATGATATCTTGTTTGTGGACCATTGTATCTTGATTCTCTGACTTGTGGACTTTAACCATTAAGTCCACGATAGTCGGTCTCTCAAATACAGTGGAAAGCTTGCGAAGGTAATTGAGTGAATAACAAGGGATCACTCACTCTTGGTATAAGACTGGAGAGATAATGTCCTATGGATTGTAGGTGCTGAAAATTTGCTCGTGTGATTAATGTGAAAAACTATGTTGTTTAAGGTAAATTAACCTATTAAAAAAAATGCAACTAAGGTGCTTGTGATCGCCAGAAACTTTTAACTAAAAAGCTTCAAAAAGAGTTTGATCGCTTACCTGTTTAAACGCGGAAGAATGAATCCTTGGTTCCCCTCCTTCAGCCGGCTGAAGAAAGAGAGCCTCTTCTTTGTTCTTTCGTTCTTGCTGTTGAATGTTGAGGATCGTCCAGAAGTTCTCCTGGCTTCGTGCTTGATTTCCCTCTTTTTAATTTCTTGTTGTTCAGTTGTTGGATGCAGCAGACAGAGAAATAGAAAAATAAAGAGGAAATAGTGATGAGAATCTAAATAGAAATAATAAAGTTAACCGTGATTATAAACATGTATAAACAGCAACTCACTTGTTTAGATGGCTTTGAAACCCCTTTAGAATAGATGGTTTTGGAAGATTAATGAGGTGGTGTGTGTTGCATGCAGTGAGTATGAGAGAATGAAACTAAAGAATGTAAATGAAATTCAGATATGAAAAACATATGCCCAGTCCAGTTCAGTTGAAGCTTTGAAGGATGAAGATCTGGAAGAAGGAAGCCGACTTCTGGTGACAGCGCTCCGGCGTTCCGACGTGGTTGCTTCGATCTCCAAATTGCTATAACGCTCTGGCTCAATAATTCTCTCTCTCCTTTTTTTTTTTTTTTAACTCCTTGAGATGCAAGGTATTTATAGGCATTTTCTGCGTTCGCGATTAACATAGAAAAATCTAGGATTTATCCACCTTTAATCGACAGATAATTACTGATTAATTCATCTTTATCTGTAATTATCTAAAACGCGTCCACCTTGGCTGACGCCTTTCAGATTAATTAAGATAAGGATAAATATCCGGGAAAACTTATCTTTATCTTTATTAGCTAAAACGCGTCCACGTGCGTAGACGTCTTTTACACTAATTAAGATAAGGATAAACATCCGGAAGAGAAGTTAAAACAGCTTAGGAAACCTAAAATGCGTCGACCTTAACAGACGCCTTTTAGCTAATAAATCAATTAATCAAAATTCAAATTTAAACGCTAAAATAGGAATAAACTCTAAAACGCGTCCACATGGGTAGACGCCTTTTAGGATTCTTCATATTTTAACTGAAATTTGAGCTAAAATCAATTCAATTGATTAACTTAAACATGTCTGTTCGATCCGACACTCAAAAAGATTAATAAAAATTAATTAATGATTAATTATCAGACCATTCTGAGGCATTATTATATGATATGAAATTTACTCGAAATGATGTCAAAATTAGCGTGTCTACAGCTGCCTCACCTTGGCATCGTATTTGCAAGGGAGTGAAATGGAATAGAATGTACTGAAAAGGTGATGCCAAGGTGTGATGAGACACGCTCTTAACATCACATGAATGGAATTTTTCTCAAAATCATCAATGAAGATAGTTCAATGAAATCAATGGAATCAATCCTGTCTGGATGAGGTAGACAAGGAAATAAAATAAGGTCGATCAACCTCCTCGGAGTGGGAAGTACCCCAGGTCATAGACACTGTAGGTTTCATCATGGGGAGCGTTTGCCAGCCAATGTGGACGTGCTGCAGCCATGATGGATCTTAAAAGAAAACAAGAAATATTGGATAAAGAATCCAATCAAGGATAGAATTCCAAGGATATCTTCAAGCGAATCTCAAAGACAATCAAGATACTCAATTCAGAATGGAATATTTCATATCATGTTGAAATTGTTTGATTTAATGGTCTGAAACTTAATCAATAATTAATCCTTATCACAATGATTTCAAAATCCTACATGATGCATGCTGGGCTAAAAGAAAAATATAAAGTCAAATCAAATATAAATTAATCAAGGATAATATTGTTAAATTGTCATTAATGAGTCAAGATACCAATTCTTGTAATTCAGTGCTAAGCCGAAGCTCGTTTATCCGCGCACCGTTTCACAAAAGTGGAACCATCGTTCTCACTAATTAACAATCCAACGGCCTATCCATGTGATTAAGAATCCTCTGGAATTATCACTGTTTTTGTTGTAGGGGAACTCAAATTCCAGTTTCATCAAAACTACAAGGTCCTTGATATGCTCTAATAAATATTTATCATATAGTAATGCGATGCATAATGAATTACATGAAATAATACAAGGGTAGAAATAACCGTCTTTTTAGCCACGGTCACGACTTCTTGAACTCCCACAGTGGGATCTTCTTGACATTTTCCACTTTCTTGAATTTTCTGCAATCAAAAATTGTCAACAATTCCAAACAAATATTCAATTTAAACATCAAAACATGGAATCATATAAAGATCTGAAACGCGTCGTGTCGTGCAGACGCCTTTTAAAGTTGAAACGCGTCGCTTATCCTCGACGCCTTTTACTCACAGAAACAGGTTTCTGGCTGTTCTCTATTCGGATTCCAACTCTTTTCATGCCTTGTGTCCTGTATATGACTTGAACAAACAGGTTAAGCATCTGTTTAGGCTTAGCCCCTTGCCTGACCAAATAAATGGTCAATCAATCTTTTCCTTCAATAAATGGTCAAGGGGCATAGCCTTTAGGTAATGAAAATAATCAAACTTAAGCAAAGTGCAACATACAAGCAGACAGATGCTTACTGAAAACAAAAGGAATGAGACACACAAAACGCAACAAGCAGATGCAAATTGAAATATTTTTGTTGTTTTGAAATATTCTTTTTTTGTCTGGGGTTTTGAAATATATGCCTTTTTTTTGTTTGGATTTCTGACATATGTATTTTTTTGAATTTTTGAAACATATGTATTTTTTTGGATTTTTGACTTATGTATTTTTTTGGATTTTGATATATGTATTTTTTTTGAATTTTTTTTGACATATGTATTTTTTTTTGATTTTTTTTTTGAAATATGTATTTTTTTTTTTGAAATATGTATTTTTTTGGATTTCTGACATATGTATTTTTTTTTTGATTTTTGACTATAAGATCAGCATGGTACTTAGATCAAAAGATCATATTCATTTATTAACTTAATTTCCAAATTATTCTTTAACAACTTAGCTTAAACCCATCGTGTTTGAATTTGTGTTTCCATTCGTGATCCCATTTGATGATTTGACCCTTAGTCAATGTAAGCCATTCCTTAAGTTTGGAGTACATCTCTTTAGAAAGAAAAGAAGAATAAGTTTAGAAAGCCCATAAGAAGGTTCCAGAGACTTAAAAAGATGTCCCTTTCCTACCCTAATATCCGTTGGGGTTCGGTCATTTCTTTCCGGGGTATTTATCGACCTTGCGTTCCCTTTTATTTCATTTCATGGCCTTCATGTAATGTTTGTAATGTAATGGCCTTTTGATTTGACATTTGGCTTTTGCCTTTTCCTTTTCTTTTCCACTCTTTTTCTTCGGGACGGATCTCCCCCTTTTTTTTCATGACGGCCTCCTACTAAGATGGCGGGTATTCTTGGTTGTCTATTCTAAGCCTCATTCCGATATCATGGGCCGAGTATAAAACAAAATTTTTGATTTAAAAAAAATGATTTGTACTTTACACTTTCGGTCAGGCTTTCGATATTCTTTAGGACTTGTCATCTCTTGTTACTCACGAATCAAACGTGTCAGTGTGTACAGTAATGGGCTTGAAATTAAGTTATCCAGACTGATAAGGAAATTTGAGTTTATAAACTTTCTGATTCCACTGGTCTTTGTACCATACTGATCGACTCTTTAACCTAAGGGTAGTATTTCTTAAGATGTAAACCATTCCAGGGATGTTTTAGCTCTTCTCCTTCTGCATTAATAAGACGATAAGCATTACCAGGAAAAGCGTGCGATACAACATAAGGTCCTTCCCAGTTGGGTTGGAGCTTAGAACGCGGACCACCAGGTTTTATAAAAATCCTTTTGACAACCATTTCACCGACTTTGAACTTACGTTCAATGACTTTCTTTTGATAAAAACGTGCTAGTCTGTTTTGATAAACTTTTGCATGATTAGCAGCTGACCATCTTTTCTCGTCTAAAAGTTCCAATTGAGCAAGGAGTGCTGAACGATGTTCATCAATGGAAAATTCCTTATTCAATTGTACTCTTAATGACGGTATGAGGATCTCATATGGAACTACCGCCTCCATTCCAAATGTTAAGGAATAAGGAGTTTGTCCAGTAGGCGTGCGGATTGAAGTTCGGTAGGCCCATAGAGCCTCAACCAATTTTTCTGGCCAATCTGCGAATTTATTAGATTTACACGTCTTTTTGATGATTTTTATCAAAGTCTTATTTGTTGCCTCTGCTTGGCCATTGCCTTGCGGATAATAAGGAGATGAATGATGCAATGCAATTTTATACCTGTTACAGAGGTCCTTCAGTTCCTGTGACACGAACTGCGGTCCATTGTCGGTGACGATGGTGCTTGGAATTCCAAATCGAGTGATGATGTTCTTCATGATGAATTTGCAGACGGTTGATGCTTTGATCTCCACGTACGCTTCAGCTTCTGCCCACTTGGTGAAGTATTCCGTTGCCGTGAGAATGAAAGATTTTTGCTTGATGCCGGAATCTGGATTACCAAGAGGTCCAATAATGTCGAAAGCCCACATGGAGAAAGGCCATGGGGAAGAAACATGATGGAGTGAAGATGCAGGAGAATGAATTTTATCAGCGTGAAGTTGACACTTAGCACACCTACGAACATATCCTACGCAGTCTTCTTCCATGGTTGGCCAATAAAATCCTTGCCTAAGGATCTTCTTTGCTAGCATCTGTCCATTGACATGACCACCACAAACTCCACTATGAGCTCCTTCCATAACCTTCCAAAGCTCATCTTCGTCTAGACATCTAAGAAGAACTCCATCAAAACCTCTCTTATATAATGATCCCCCAACTAGGGTGTATCTTTGAGAAACTCTCCTGATAGCTCTCTTCTCTTCAGTTGTAGCTTCCTCAGGATATGATTGATCTTCACAATATTTTGCAATTTCATAATACCATGGCTTCCGTTCATCATCCATCTCTTCTAACAGCTCTATCAGCATGATTTCTCTTCTCTCAATGATATCTCCGTCTCTGACTTTCTTCAGCAACTTCTCCTTAGTTCTAAGGAATGAAGGGTCTTTCACGGCGGGTGAAAGACGCCTATGAACTATAATTGATTCAGATTGTTTGCTGATTGGAAAATCAAGAGAAGATGCAAGTGAAGCTAGAGTGTCAGCTAAGATGTTCTGATTCCTAGGGACATGGACAAAGATCAATTTCGTGAAAAGCTTTGAGTAAGCAGAAGTAAGCTCCTGATAAGGCTTGAGCTTGGGATCGAGAGTTCGAAACTTGGTCAACACTTGGCGAAGAATCAATTGGCTATCACCTACAATCCTGAGTTTAGTAGCACCATGGAAATGAGCAGCCTCGAGACCAGCAAGGAGTGCCTCGTATTCAGCTATATTGTTTGTGACTGGAAAATCAAGCTGAAAGGCTTGTGGAATGGTGACACCTTCAGGTGATAACAGAACGATACCGATCCCTTTTCCATGAGAATTCAGAGCTCCGTCAAAATGCAGAGTCCACATATCATCTCTGATTTGATTTATGGACATCAGTTCCTCATCCGGAAACTCTGATCGCACTGGATCAAATCGAGGAAGGGGATGATGAGCAAGATGTTCTGCTATGGCATAGCCCTTGATAGCTTTCTGTTGAATATAGATGATGTCAAATTGAGATAGAAAGCTTTGCCATCGCGCTAACCTATCAGTAAGAACAGATTTCTCCAGGAGGAATTTGATCGGATTCATCCTAGCGATGAGATGGACTTCATGGGCTAGAAAATAATGCTTCAATTTCTGCACAACCCAAACCAATGCTGCACATGTTTTCTCCATCGCCGTATATCTCTGTTCAGCGGGGTTGAGAAGTTTAGAGAGATAGTAGGCTGCCCTCTCTTTTCCTTCTTCATCTTCTTGTGCTAAGACAGCCCCCACTGCATCATCCAGGACTGAAATGTAAAGTATCAATGGTTTGCCTGGAGATGGTGGTCTCAAAACAGGAGGATTTGCTAAATAATTCTTTAATCCATCAAACGCCTCCTGACACTTATCGTCCCAATCGAATTTGACTCCCGGCTTGGTAAGCTCGTAAAACGGCTTACACCTTTGTGAGTGCTGGGAGACAAAGCGGCGAATAAATTGCAACCTCCCGATTAATCCTCTCAACTCTTTCAAGTTTTTAGGAGGTGGCATTTCTCTAATAGCCTTCGCCTTGTTAGGATCGATCTCAATTCCCCGTTTACTGACGATAAATCCAAGCAATTTTCCTGAAGATACCCCGAATACACATTTCTTGGGGTTCATCTTTAACTGATATTCTCTCGATCTCTCTAATACTCTTGCCAAAACTTTAGCATGCTCAGCCTTTGTTTTCGATTTAACCAATAAATCATCCACATACACTTCCAAGTCTATGTGCATCATGTCATGAAATATTGCCATCATGGCCCTTTGATAAGTGGCTCCAGCATTCTTTAATCCAAATGGCATGACAACATAACAGTATGTTCCCCAAGGTGTAGTGAATGATGTTTTCTCTTGATCCTCTTCTGCCAGCTTAATCTGATTATATCCTGAAAATCCGTCCATAAATGAAAACGTCTCATAGCCAGCGGTATTATCGATGAGTACATCAATATGAGGCAATGGAAAATCGTCTTTAGGACACGCCCGATTCAAATCACGGAAGTCAATGCAAATTCTGACCTTTCCGTCTTTCTTCATAACCGGGACTATGTTTGCCACCCATTGTGGATAGAGGACAACTCTAATAAATTTGGCTTTATGCAACTTATCGACCTCTTCCTTCATCTTTAGAGCCATTTGTGGGTGGAATCGCCTTAATTTCTGCTTGACCGGGCTAACTCCGTCTTTTAATGTCAACCTGTGTTCAACTAAAGACGAGTCTAACCCCGGCATATCCTCATAACTCCAGGCGAAAGTGTCCTTATAGTCCTTGAGTACTTGTACCATTGCGTTCTCATCTTCTGAAGAAAGATTTTTACTGACGAGGACAACCTTAGGTTCGTCTTCAGTCCCTAAATTAATTTCTTTGGTGGGCTCTTCTACGGCAGCTGAGGGTTCATCAAATCTCTTTACTCCACTGGCATATGCCCCAGCCGCGTCCTCGTCATCTTCCTCAATGGGGTCCTTTTCATGTACTAATTCATATACCCCGTACCCATCATTGACTAACTCATCGTCCATACAATCTTCTGGCATCTGAATTGGATTTTCTAAAAGCTGAGGGATCAGAGAGCAAGAAGAGCACTTATCAGCTAAGTCCTGGAGGTATCTATCTGGAATTTGCCTACCCTTAGGCTTCCTAGACTGACTAACCTGACTAATCTGACTAACTTCACTATCATAACCTAAGGAAGACGAAGCAGGATGAAAATCCTGGGATACAGGTGGAAATACAAGAGAATCCTCCCGAGGGGAGGGACAGAGTAAATCTAGAAGAGAATCTTGACCGAAGGACCCGCGCGGAGGGGTGCAATCGGACAAGTAAGATGTTTCCTCAATGAGGATTTGGGAAGAATTTGTTGCCAAATTGGCGTTTTTTTTTTGAAAATGAAAGAATTAAACATAAAGCAAGAATGAATATAAATGGGAGGAGAATCAGACGGAGGAAGAGGCACCAAAGCCAGAGGATTAGGGGGATCATATAGTAATATGTCCCAGATCAGATCATACAACCTCTCTAGATCGAGAGGAGGTTGTGGTATAATGTCCCGAGGGGACAGAGTAATCATGACGGGCGGAGCCCGTGGAATATCTTCAATTATGACCCGCGACCAAGTCGGGGTCAAAAGCAATGTACGAAAAAGAGTATGGAGCATGAAGACATGTGAAGGATATGTCCCTCTCCAGAGCAGATCCGTTGTGTAACCAGCTTCATAGGGGTCATCTGGTTCCCCTTCATCAGTTTCTTCAGATAGCAGTATCCGCTTGTCAAATATAGCACCAGGGCTTTCAATCAATTCATCAATCTGCGGCCGCCACTTAGGTTCTGCAGGATCCAGAAATAGTCTGTTCAGTGCAATATACAGGTCCCTCAGGTCAAACCACCTGTACCATTCACATTCAGGGTCATAAAATTTCCTCCTTTTCATAGGCCGCAGAGCCTCCAAGGATTGGTACGTAAGCAATTCAGAGCAATGTCTGGCCAAATCCCTCCCATATATATCATGGAAGTCAAAACAGGAAGTAATGACCACCGTATTGTCATAGCTGAGTATGGGCCCTTTCACGAAGTGCGTACACAGGGTCCATGTTAGGGGATCTCGGCCTTCTTTGAGTGGCGTAGACATTGCCTCCCAGATCTTCGGGCCTTGTTCGATCTCTGCTTTCTGAACCAGATCTTGCTTCAGTTTTATTGGCCTATAGCCCAGACCACTTCCAGGTGCTGCTCGATGATTTCTGACAGGAGTGGTCCTGCCTTGCAACTGAGTGCCCAGACCTTTCCCAGGCTTGTAGCCGTTCTTCATCATGATCCTCCATCCTGGGGTACTCATGCACTTCCCCCTTTTGATAGCATCTAACGGATATGGAGAAATAGTAGCAGCTTTCAGAGGATCAGCCACTGGACGGTAGACCTGTAATACCGACAGAAAAGGTTGTCGGCCAGGTAAAACAGCAGATTTAATGTTCAAGGAATGAGCAGCAGCAAGGATCGGCATGCTCGTTACTTTAATTATTCGTCCTTTATAAGGAAATTTGAGGCATTGATGATTCGTAGAAGGAATCGCCTCGAGAGTTTTAATATAAGGACGGCCTAAAATGGCATTTATGGAAGGGTCGATTTCCAAGATGTGAAATTCAACCTCTGCATGACTTACAGGGCCCAGCTCCACCTTTAAATAAACCATTCCCAGAGGGGAACGGGTAGAATTGTCATATGCTGTTACTGATATGGGGCTGGGTAGCCATTTCTCTTTGGGCACACCGCACAGCTCCAGGGTCTTCGGAGGTAGAACATTGATCGAAGCCCCTGTGTCAACCAGGCATGCATCCACGGCCTTCTTACAGATGTTGACCGTGATACTCAGAGCCATGCTTCTGGCTGCCGGCGGTGCTAGTTCCGATGTATGGAAAGTTATAGAGGGCTGATCCCCCTGAGGAACTAGTAGTGCTGCAATCTTCTCTACCGGCACGTCTTCATTGACCATCACCTTTTGCAGGTATTCCATTAAAGCTTCTTGGTGACTCTTGGATCTTTTGATCAGTTCTAGTATAGTGATCCGAGCCGGTGTCCGATCCAGGTGTTTCAACAGGTCATATTGAATGCTTGGTGCACTCTCTTCATTGTGGGCTTCCTCAGTCGGCTGCGATGGGCCGTCTCTGACTGTGGACTGAGGAAAGACCTTGTTGAAGATCCTTCCACTCCGGAGCGCGTGTTCCTCAACCGTGGAGGATCCGGGTGACACCTTAAGTACCGCAGAGTTGGATGGTGCGGATGGCGTAGAAGGTTGGTAGGTAGGTGATGGCGTAGGGCTAGGCGTAGGGCTAGGTGGTGATGGCGTGGTGCGGATTAAAGGCCTAGAGGGTTGGATGGTGGATGGGTAAGTGGTTGGTGAAGTGGGGAATGGTACGCGTAATAGCGGTCTAGATGGTAAAGGCATATCTGGATAAGTGGTGGTGGTAGTGGGTGAAGTAGGAAACGGTATGCGTAATAGTGGCCTAGATGGTAGGAGGGGTGCGTTATTGGTTTGCGGGGGGCTATATGATGGAGGCGTAGTGGTGCGGGGCGTAATGGGTCTTAGGAAGGTGGGTAGTGGTAATGGGTTATTGGGTGTGGGCGAGTGGTATGTAGGTGTGGGTATGGGGGTAATGGTAACGGGTTGTGGCCTTGGTATGTGGATGGTGCGGCGTGGTGGTCGCTCTGCGGTACTTTGAACATGACCCGTTGAACAAAGAGAGGAAGGGTCCTCTACTCTCCATTGCTGCCCACGACCAGCCTCAGACTGGCTGTTCGTCAAGATGGGAGCAACCTGGTTTTGGTTCTGATGCTCCGGGAGTGGATTCTGCACTATGCCCATGTTGGGTGGTGCTACTGCCTGTGCCGGTGGTCTTGCTTGCTGCTGCGGTCTCCTCGCCTTCAGGGCTGTTATGTATTTCTTCATTTCCTCCCAGTCTATGCCGCCCTGCTCGTTGAGATCATGGATATAATATCTGAATTGGAAGCAGGTGTCATTGGTATGCCCAGGTTGTCTGTGGAAGTAGAAATACCTAGACGTATCGGCGTTTTGAGGCCAGACGGCCTTCTCCCTCGGCAAAACTAAGGCATTGGCTGCCATTAAAGCGCTGAAGATATATGCCAAGGATTCTGGGAGGGCCGGGTACTCTGCCCTTTTCGGGCCTGGAGGTCTCCTTTGTTGGTTGTAGTCACCAGGAGGAGGGACATTGTGGTACGCCGGCGGTGCACGCGGCTGGTACTGTGGCTGTTGCTGTTGCTGCTGATGTGGCTGCTGATGCTGTTGCTGCTGATGTGGCTGCTGATACTGCTGTTGCCGTTGCGGCTGTTGTTGTAGATGTTGCTGTAGCTGTTGCTGATTCGGCTGCTGGGGCCGCTGGTACTGCTGTTGGTAATGGGGGTTCTGCGGTTGCCTGTACCCTTGCTGGCTCGGCTGTGGTGGCCTCTGGTACTGCTGATTCCTCACAAACTGGGGCGAGTTATTGTTCATAGTACTGACCTGCTCGTGAGAGAGCGTGCCCTCAGTAGTTGGACCTGAGCTAGGAGAATTCGGCACTGCAGGCTTCCGAGGCGGAGGCCTGCTAGGTCTATGAGGATCAAAGACGCTAGAGAACGTAGCGTCCTTGAAAGCATTCTGGCAGTACCGTGCCCTTTCATAGAGCTCTGCCATGTTCGTCAAGTTGTTCAAGGAGAGGACTAGCTTGAACTGGGGGGTGGCGTTAGAAATCAACATTTTCACTTGTTCGGATTCGGACAAGTGATCTTTCACTTTTTCAGCTAGGCCCCGCCACCTGTCAGCAAAACTGACAAACTCCTCGTCCGGTTTCATCTTTTCTGCAATAAGATCCGTGATAGACAAGGAGGGTGCAACTCTGTCCTGGTATCGTTGGATAAATTTACGTGAAACGATACCATAATCCTCTACTTCTGAGGGTTCCAGAGAAAAGAACCACTCGAGGGCTGGTCCCTCTAGGGATCTCCTGAACAAGAAAGCTAATGACCTCTTATCATTCTGCCAAAAGGAGGATTCGTACATGAACTCCTTCAGGTGCGTGAAGGGGTTACTAGTACCGTTATACTTTCGATACACTGGCATTTCAGAGGGTGGCAGATGGAACACTGGCAGGCTCGGCAAATTGATTTCCGGCACAGCTTTAACCCCCATCATTTTCTGAAGATTGTTGAACTGTTCATCCATGCGCTCCATCTTGGCCAGCAACGTCTGCGTGGTTAGATCTGCCTGGGGAGGAGGAGGAGGAGGAAGTACCTGATAGGCCTGCTGCCTAGAGTACGTTGGACAAGGAGGATAATAAGGATGAGGTCCGGCAGAGCTTCCGCCATGCCCGAGGGCATTTTGGTAAATGGGCGTCTGCGGTCTAGCCGGTTGCCTGGATGAAGAAAGTTGTGGCCCAGTTGGCCGAGAGGTAAGATGAAGGCCTTCCATGGCCTGTTGGATATAAGGAGGAGGAGGAAGAGGTTGTTGAGGAACAACGGGGGGAGCCACAGGATTCGGCTCGGCAGGCTGCATGGGTGCCTTCCCCTTCAAGATGGACTGGATCGCCTCGAACTGCTGAGGGTCCAGTCGGGAGGCAAGAACTCCCAGAGCATTGACAAGATCCGTAGGATCGGAGGATGAGGGATCATGCTGATTCATGTCCCCCTCAAAGTCAGGATTGGGAATCGCATATTCATGCGGAGGAAGATCATGATATTGATCGTGCGGATTAAAAAGAGGAGTTCGTACATTCCCGTCATGTCGAACTGGAATGGGTACAGAATTACGAGAGGCATCAGCATCTCTCCCGTTCTCGTAGTTGAAATCAGAATTGCGAGGGGCATTAGCATCTCCCTCGTAGTTGATAATGGCGTCTTGGGCCATACTCAAATCTCTGCCTGATCGCAGCAACATTATATTAGATTCTCTTTTCAAAAAAATTAATCAAACAAGTTGTGCAGAGGTTAATCAAACAAGTGGATGCTTAACGTGATTTCAGGATTCCTTATTGAGTTATTTGAATTGGATTAAACCACAATTTCGCTCAGGGAAGGATCCTAGTTTCAGTTTGATTTCCACCGTTATTCTCTAAGGTTTTTCTCTCACAACGCTTTCGGAATCTAGCCGGGACTTCAATTGGTACAACCAGCCCGATGATCAAGGAGGAATACCTTGATTTTGGGGACTTATGGAGGTCTCAACGTCAACTTCTCTAGTCTGATCAAGGGACCAACCCAATCAGAGAGAGTTGCTAACGTCGAGTAATGTGTTCCTAAGAAAATGAGGGTTTTAGCCTCAATGCATATGCCCTGCGACCTGGATGGCCTCTAATGCTTAATAGAGTAATGTGTAGCTAGCACTCAACATAGAAATCTGGAAACTGAAAAATAATTAAGAAACTGTCTGAATCGCGTCGATGATAGTCGACGCTATTCAGAACAGAACTTAATTCTTTCGCAGAGAACAGATGCAAACAGCAGAGAGAACCTGGAAAATAACTAAAAACTGTCTGAATCGCGTCGATGATGGTCGACGCTATTCAACACAGAAGTTAATTATTTCACAGAAACATATGTAAACGACAGAGAGAATGTGGAAGCTAAAAGGCGTCTAGGAGCACTGACGCGGTTTTGAAACGCGTCGCTGTTACTGGACGCTTTTTATTTCGCAGAAACAGATTTCCAGAAGGATTTTCTGGGTCGAATCCTCCTTAAACAGGGAAAAATGCAATAAATAATCGACTCATGCAAAGATTTTTAGTTTCAGATTTTAAACAGGATGGTTTACT
This sequence comes from Zantedeschia hybrid cultivar, assembly GCA_030544215.1. Lineage (NCBI taxonomy): Eukaryota > Viridiplantae > Streptophyta > Magnoliopsida > Alismatales > Araceae > Zantedeschia > Zantedeschia hybrid cultivar. The sequence goes on along the minus strand of JARZZO010000002.1, from coordinate 53,636,125 downwards.
ATCTAAACAACTAAGAAATCACACAATCACACAGCATTTTATCACCAAAAACAGCTTTTTAAACTAATCAAGGGGAGGCAAGATCTTGCCACTGGGGTGTGCACGTGGTGCACGAGAGAAATTAAACAAACTAAACACTCACCAATTGGTGAGCACGTGTCGAAAGACACAAGTGGTGCACCGTGGGTGCCCGGTATGATAATGGCAAGAACAAAAGAAATTAAAAGACGGCGAGACCAAGTCCCACCGTGATCGCCAAAAGAGCTGTAGGTGCTGAAAATTTGCTCGTGTGATTAATGTGAAAAACTATGTTGTTTAAGGTAAATTAACCTATTAAAAAAAATGCAACTAAGGTGCTTGTGATCGCCAGAAACTTTTAACTAAAAAGCTTCAAAAAGAGTTTGATCGCTTACCTGTTTAAACGCGGAAGAATGAATCCTTGGTTCCCCTCCTTCAGCCGGCTGAAGAAAGAGAGCCTCTTCTTTGTTCTTTCGTTCTTGCTGTTGAATGTTGAGGATCGTCCAGAAGTTCTCCTGGCTTCGTGCTTGATTTCCCTCTTTTTAATTTCTTGTTGTTCAGTTGTTGGATGCAGCAGACAGAGAAATAGAAAAATAAAGAGGAAATAGTGATGAGAATCTAAATAGAAATAATAAAGTTAACCATGATTATAAACATGTATAAACAGCAACTCACTTGTTTAGATGGCTTTGAAACCCCTTTAGAACAGATGGTTTTGGAAGATTAATGAGGTGGTGTGTGTTGCATGCAGTGAGTATGAGAGAATGAAACTAAAGAATGTAAATGAAATTCAGATATGAAAAACTTATGCCCAGTCCAGTTCAGTTGAAGCTTTGAAGGATGAAGATCTGGAAGAAGGAAGCCGACTTCTGGTGACAGCGCTCCGGCGTTCCGACGTGGTTGCTTCGATCTCCAAATTGCTATAACGCTGTGGCTCAATAATTCTCTCTCTCCTTTTTTTTTTTTTTTTAACTCCTTGAGATGCAAGGTATTTATAGGCATTTTCTGCGTTCGCGATTAATATAGAAAAATCTAGGATTTATCCACCTTTAATCGACAAATAATTACTGATTAATTCATCTTTATCTGTAATTATCTAAAACGCGTCCACCTTGGCTGACGCCTTTAAGATTAATTAAGATAAGGATAAATATCCGGGAAAACTTATCTTTATCTTTATTAGCTAAAACGCGTCCACGTGCGTAGACGTCTTTTACACTAATTAAGATAAGGATAAACATCCGGAAGAGAAGTTAAAACAGCTTAGGAAACCTAAAATGCGTCGACCTTAACAGACGCCTTTTAGCTAATAAATCAATTAATCAAAATTCAAATTTAAACGCTAAAATAGGAATAAACTCTAAAACGCGTCCACATGGGTAGACGCCTTTTAGGATTCTTCATATTTTAACTGAAATTTGAGATAAAATCAATTCAATTGATTAACTTAAACATGTCTGTTCGATCCGACACTCAAAAAGATTAATAAAAATTAATTAATGATTAATTATCAGACCATTCTGAGGCATTATTATATGATATGAAATTTACTCGAAATGATGTCAAAATTAGCGTGTCTACATGGATGTGTACACAGAAATCCCTAGCCATGGTCAAATGAAAGAGATGTCTTTCTAGAAATTAACTGAGTACTGGAATCCATCTAAATAATGCGATAGAGGGTTTGACTATAAAACTATACCCTTGCGTTATTGGGACATTGGATGAGTGAAGGATTTTATCTGTGCGGTATCTGCAGACAGAAAGGTTCAATTAAAGGGAACAATATCTCTTATATCTTATGGGATCATGAGGTAGTGTTTGGTGTTGTTCATAATCAGAAGGCCAAGTGAATTAATCATCAGATGATAATCCACTTGTTTATTAAATTAATCATTTAACATATGATGTTTAAATGTTAATTAATAAATATTAAACTCTAGAATTAGTTCTAAGTTTAATGGGCCTGAAACCGGACTGATATATGGGCCTAGAGGGTCACACACATAAGAGTTCTCGTCAGATGGTGAGAGACGTTAAATTTCATGCTTATCTGGGTTTTTATGAAAAGCCGCAGGATAAACATGAAGATTTAATGGAGATTTATCCAAGGCCAAACTCTTGGATAATCATGATGATTAATCCTTGTGCTTATCCTTATTTCTATATAAGGAGGCCAAAGGGGAGGGGTAAAAAGTTGGTTGGACGAATTACTCACCCAAGATTCTCTATCTCCTCTCTCTCTCTCCTTCTCTCTCTCTTCGAGTAGATTTGTCTCTCTCTGCGCATGGTGGATTTGAGATCTGGTCGAAGCACTCAAGTCGAGGAGGAAATCGTGTCTGCAGCGGGAACTCGTGTGGATACCTCTAGAGATCGTGCGCGTGTGCGATTACCGAGTCGGAATCATCCACGGGAGATTCGAAACCCCGCAAAGGTGAAGAACCATTCTTCCCGCGTTTATTTTTATTGTCCGTTTTACGATCCCAACAGCCGATACATAGGAATCGTTTTTATTCTCTGCTGCGTTCTTGGCGATTCCTTACAATTAGTGGAGTGCCTTACTCCCCAAATGTAGAGAGGCTTTGGATTACTCCTTGTAGGTTTTTCTTACATCTCGAAAGCATTAAGGGCACTCTTTGGATGAGTGGTTGGATACTCGGCATGCCCCCCTTTATAGCCACCCCTATAGTTCATAGCCATTATATATCCCTTTTAAGGGAAGTGGTCCTTCGGATTACTTCATAGCATGATCCTTCATGAAGATCCTAAACCTTCATTGGGTTCCCCTAATGAAAGGTTGAAATTCATCTTGAAATCATCATATTACGCATTTCTAATGCTTTGTAAAATGATTCAAGAAGAATGGGATAAACATAAAGAAATCATGTTTTTTGAAAGAACCTACATAAGGAACATTCCTTGAAAAGGCTTTATGTAGCCATACTCAACTTCTGAGATTTTTCAGTATTATCCTCCCCAAATTTGAGGTGATTCCTGAATCACTTCAAGTTGAAAGAGGTATAAATCTGAAATTATGCTCAAATTTTTGACTATGCGCACTTATAATCATGGAAATTCGATTGGGAATGGGATACAATTGATTTTCCTCGACTCCGGATTTCATATTCTAACTTTAATGGTTAAAACTAATCCCTTGATGAATTTAAATGCAGCTTGAACTATGCAGGAAATTCAAAAAAATCATTTTCAGACTTGACTCTGCGCCACTGTTATGAGTTTGCGCACCCCTGCACAGACTGAACTCAAAACTTCCAAAAGATGCTTTGCATGGACAAAAAACCTCACTTGTGACTCAAATAAGTTCAAATGACAAAAAATTTAATTCATAACCCATTCAGAAAAGGTTTAAGATAGTCATTCTCTCTTTTAAGTAAGCACAAAAATTTTAAACTTAAGTTGAGTCTACGTACCTGCCCTAGGCTCTAAACATAAAAAAGGTTGTTTAAATAACTCAAATATCAAGTCAAATCTTTGATAAAAATCATATTCCATGGCACATACATCAAGATCAGCAAACTTCTTTCCAAAATGATTCTTGAATCTGCACACTTTTCATAAGCTCATTTCAATTGAAAAAACAAGTAAACAGTAAATTAAAATTTCACAAATCTCCTGAAATCATATATCAAATGCTTCATTTTATTTAAATAAACATCTATTTATAAAAGGCTCTAAATCCCCACAAAAAACAAATCAAAACTATAAAGTTCAGTTGAGTCTGTGCACCCCTACGCAGACTAAAATCTTTTTTTGCAAATCCTTCCCCTTTGAGCTTCAATGCTTCCTCCATTTGTAGAACCACTTGTTATAAGCTCTTCCAGCATCTTGAAAGTCTTCGAATTCCCCTCAAATGTAAAAGGCTTCATCTTCATAAAATTCCACTTAAAAATCTTCTTCAACTTGAGTCTGCGCATCAATCAAATGGCCAAAACCTCATCTTTTGGCCCTTAAATCATGTCCTCAGCTCCAAATCTGTAAATCATCACCAAACAAAACAAAAAATTAAGTTATCCCATCAAAAATCCAACACAACAACTCACAGAGAAAAAATTCACAGTTCAGACTTGAGTCTGCGCACCCCTGCGCAGACTCAACCTTAAAATTCATAAAAGAAAAAAATCAAGTTTTCATTCACTTAAAGATGATCTAAAACTTTCTAAAAATCAAATTTATTCTTATTAATCAGGAAATAAATGAAAAACATCAAATTGTTCTTCAAAAAATGCAAAAAATCTTTTAAAACAAGTTGGTGACAAATGAGTCTGCGCACCCCTGCGCAGACTCAACCCTAAATTCCATAAATTTTGAATTTTCAGCCTTAAATGCTTTACAAATTAAACCAAAAAATTTAAATAAAAACTTTATACTTCCTTAAGTCAAAAACCCCAATAAAGACCCAAATTGTCCTTGTAAAAAATAAAAAATATTAAAAGAAGCGCCATAACAAATGAGTCTGCGCCCTATTGCGCAAACTCAACCCTTAATGCATGAAATCTGAATTTTTACCCTTAAATTCTCTCTAAATAAAAACTAAAACTTCAGATAAAAACTTGATACCTTCTAGAAGACATAAAAATCAAATAAAATTCAAATTTTCCTTTTTGCAAAATATAAAAAATACCTAAAAGAGGTCTCATTTCAATTTAATTTGCACATCTTACTTATCCTTCAAAACCTACAAATTCAAAACATAAAAAGCATAAGTCTTTAAATCATTTTTTACTCAAATCAAATAAGAAAACATAAAAATTATTTTTCCATACTTTGCAAATCAAATACAAAGCTTCTTCATTTCAAATATGAGAAAACACAATAAAGAATGATAATAAAATTCTCTTGTTAATAAAACACAACCAAAATTAACATTCAAATTATAAATCATGATTTCTATAAAAAATACCATTCATCTCAGTCAAAATACCATAAAAAGGATTTCCACTCCTCTTGCAAACAAAAATCAAAACAAATACAAGCATTCTCATTAATAACAAATGAGTCTGCGCATCCTTACGCAGAGTCAACTCTAAAACTAAAAAATGAGTTTTCTTCTCAAATAAAAATTAAAATTCATTCATTTTTCAAATGCAATCTTGTATATCTCATTTATATTATTTTAAATTGTGTTATTCTAATCTTCCGACAATTAATCAAGGGTTTTCCTCTTAGGAGGATGTAATTAACGTTATTCTATTTATGGGTAGCGGGATCGAGTCTAAGAACTACGCAATCATCTAATCGATTCAGGTAAAGTGCATAAATATAAAATACAAATCTAAATCTAAATTAAAAAATCAAGATCTAGTGCATTCCAAAAAATGTACGACAGAGTGCCTTTTTTTTTCTTGAATTTTGGGTTTTGTTTGTAAAAGAGATGGCCCTCAGTATGTTGGCCCATCGGTAAATGACCCCTGACGGCATAAAGCCCAATGCCTTGCGGGTTGGGCCTGTACTTTGGGAGCCAGACAACCCATGTAGAACTTATTTTAGGATTCACAATTTGCTTCACCCCGACAAAATGTTTTTAATTCTAGAATATAACATCAGTGTGATCTAAATTTGAGCTCTCCAAAAGTTATATAAATATTTGACTAATTGAATATTCGTTCCTAAACAACTATCCAACTGAGGATGATCTGAAACATTAATTTTATTTCAATGACGTTCCCTCACATGTTCGCACCGGAATTGAGAAAAATCATGTTCTACAACATCTCCGGCAACAACTGCACCTACATGACTAGCGGCAATTAGTCCCACGAGAAAATCCTATCCTCCGTGCTCCGATGTCGTAGATCACCTCCATCCCCTTCTGCTGCGTGTTCCCAATGACTGTCACTTCCCCTCTTTCATTGGCGGCGAATGCCAGGCAAAACCTTTTATCGTTCGTCCTTACCAGCGTCTGTGTCACTGAGAGCGGGAGGTCGAGGCCGCTGAAGTGGAGCGTGACAGTAGGGGGATAAGTGCCATTGGGATTGTGGACAGTGTAGCATGTATCCAGAATATTGTAAGGCGGAGCCAACTGATAATGTGACATGCCATTGCGGAAGGCAATCTTGAGTGCTTGGTATGCCTCTGGCGGCAAGTAGGTGAAGGAGGTCCCAGAATCTATGACGGTGGCAACGTTTCTAAAGATTGATGGCGACAACTGCAGTCGTTGCCTGGCTACTGTTATGCCTACCAAGTCCACATGGTAGAGGCCTAAATCATTGATCCTACCGGTGATCATGGCCGTGTACATAGGCGATGGGGCTGCTCTCCGGCCGATGGTGAGGTACCCTGGCACGTTGTCCATGGAGGGGAGGCAATAGGAGAAGACGTTTCCAAGTCTGCTAGCTGCTTGAGTCACTAGTGAGTGAAAGCCATGCCCCAGACCAACCATGCCAGCAATTTTGCCAAAGACCCCCACATTATTCTGACCACACCCGAACACAAAATTGGGGAGCACGATTGGGCTCATTCGGGGTGCCGATAGCTCCATCCTTTCCATAGCGAGTAACCCACTAGTGGTCGATGAGTCGGCATAACGGGTATGGTAGGTGCAGACATTGTTGGCACAGCCCCTTTCGCCACCATAGGCGGGGAGGAGGGTGCATGCTTGATCATTGCAGGTAACGTTTCGATAGGTGGGCGAGGTAGTCGAGTCGAATATTGGGTCCACTTGTGGGTAGCGCGTCTGGCACGGCATGCACTGGACCCAACATAGATTGCTGCCGGTGTCGAACTGGACAGTCTGGACCCTCCGAGGCGTGCCAATGCCGATGGTCAGGATGTAGTTGACGATCCCGAGGTACATTCCATCCCTTGCTGGGAGTGTGACCTCCAGGGATGTTTGTGGAGAATCCATACTTGTGTTAAGCTTTGCGTTGTCTAGTCTGACCCGACTTTGAATGAAAGCGACCCTTCTCGATTCCTGGGCAAGGATTTGAGCCTCGTCTAGACGCCCTTCAGTAGAAGGGGAGCAGGGGCCAAACCGATGGACGACCTTTAATGAATTCCTGCTAGGTGCTAAAGACATAAGAATTTGTTAACCACTGCTGTTGCATGTAGAATATAGAAGAGGAAATTTGATTGAAGTTTTATAAGATGAGAATACAGTAGTGAGTTTCTCTAAAAATGTCCTTCCACCATTGAGCGGTACATTCTTTAGTTAGCAAACCTTTCTTTAAATGAAAGTATCATATTCCTCTATCCCGGATTTGATAATGGAATAAGAAAAATTAGAATAGGGTATAGATATGGTTAATTTGATAGGACAAATGTTATTTAATGTTGAACAATAATTCATATTCTTCATTAACTAAATTTTCTCTGTGGAAGAGGCGAAATAAGAAAAAGGTAGTATTTGCATTCTCCAAAAAACTTTTAGGAAATATTTTCCTAACTAACTTTGACAAGTTTTGCACACGCGAGTATAAGTTAGGTAGGTAAATAATTCTCAGAGTCTCAGAACATTCCCTTTTCCCTGAGATTTACGTTCTCAGTTCTCACCTCTCCATCAAAAAATATTTTCCGTGATTCTGTATTTTTTATCTTTCACATAAACTTTTCTTGTGATTCTTTATTATTTGAGAAGTTTAATCTGTGGTACAAGGTCTCTTTTTCTAGAGTAGACAAAAGACAAAATTTGCATTTGAGGCATAGATACGGCATGTTTAAAAAGCCCCAAACAAACATGAATTTTACAATATTGTGGCAATCATTATATTTTCAGATATTTTGCATAAAAAACAAATGACTGAGATCACTTTATTGCTGGACTAGAGAGTACATAAAAGTGGAAAAAAACGGTGAACACTTTAACACGTAAAATGGTTTGCATCAATCTACGGGGATACTAATTAAGTTGTTTTGCTGATCTGATATTTACAGTCATTAGATGCAAACCTTTCCATTCCGAACAGACATTGGCTGGTTCCAAGGTCAGGAATTCGGCAAGCCCAAACCCCTCATCACCTCCCTGAACTGTGTTATAGCAACAACATGCGAGCAAGAATAGCAAGATCAGGAGAATGCAGACTGGGGGCAGCGTAGGAGTCATTGCGATGCTATGCTTCAGCAAAGAAGGGAAGGGAGGGGGACATTTAAAGATAGGCCATGGACGATACAAGGGCACTACCGAAGGAGCATACTTGCTCATGCGCCGTTGCCCTGGATAACCTGTAACTACGGGTAGAACAGCTGGCGCCCTAGTGTCCATCCTCAAGATACGAATCATTACCCTTCTCTTGGCAAATCTCCCTTAGCTAGTTCTATCGATTTCTTACACCTGCTGGTTGGAGGGGTAATTGGCAACACCCTTTTCCTTTCAAAAAGAAGGCAACACCTTTTTCTTTTTTTTTTGGATTAGTTACATCCAACTAGTGGCAAGTCACTAGAGTGATAAGGACACTCACATCCACTAGCACTATGCCTCTAAAAGCCAAACTCCGTGCAACATTCAAATTCTATCCTACGGCCGATTTTCCCCAAGTCAACGTGGCGTCTAGGCCCCCATCCATGTTTGCACACAAGTATTAAAATCTACTATCCTATGGCCGGTTTTTCCCATACTTGCACTCATACTATAAATGTGGGGGCCTTGGGAGTCTGCTCGAACCCACAATCGGGTTAACCCGTGACCCGTTTCCTCATAGGTTACAACATGTCCGTATGTACTGAGTGTACCACTAGTGGATGTCCTTACTATAGGTCCTAACACAAGAAACACAGCATAAAGTCCACTCCTATGAATGATTCAAGCATGCAAGTGTATAAGAATATATATAACAATTATATTAAAAAATAAAATACAATCTATATAAGAGTAATTATATTTTACAATAATTCACAAAATAATACAACTACAGGAGTATTACAACTATTGTTCTGAATCACGTCACCAGCATAAGACACCTTTCGAATCGCATCACCATAGACCGACGCCTTTTAATCATCATTGTACAAGACTTGAATCGCATTAACCAGGGGTGACGTCTTTCAAGTCGCGTCCCCAGGTCTTGATGCCATTTAGCTCGATTAATCGATTGTTGGCAAAAAATCGATTAATTTGAATCACGTCATTCTAGGGAGACGCCTTGCAGCCTAATCAAGAATTTTCTGAAAATAATTTATAATTTATCAAACAGGGCCTAGGCATCTAAAACACAACGAAATACGTAAATTCTATCATGATTTCTATGGAAAAACTAAGACAAGTGAGGGACTATCATCCTACTTGAACCTTGAACTTCTCCCGACCTACAAGGGTCCTTCACTTACCACCATGCCATCCACATCGTCGCGGTTTCCATCTCGCCGCAACCACCTCGCCGTCATCGTCTCACTACAGCCACCTCAATGTCGCCATCTCGCAGCCACCACCTTGCCGTGGCTGGCTACCACAGCTCTACCCACTAAGGCAACGTCAAGCTTACCTCGCGACCATGAGTCTGTCGTCGCCGCCATGTCACTACTAGAGGGGAGGAAGAAGTGGATGGGAGGGAAGAAGAGAGGAGGAGGAAGGGGTTGTGTAGGAGAAGGGGAAGAAATGGGGGGAAAAGGGAAGAGGAAGATAGGAAAAAGAGGGGTGGATGCGCCTAGGCACACGGGTTGTCGGTTGGCTAGTATATCGAGGACAAAAAGTGGTATATAGTGTAAGTCCGAATCATGTCATAATCAGATGACATTGTTGTCTGCAAATTATGTCATATTATACTGATGTAAATCAGAGAGCCCGCTTGACAGGATTTTGACAAGGTCCGATTAACTTGAAACACATCTGTAGGAGGTGACACATTTCACAAGTTGCGTCATGTCGAAATGATGAGATTCAGACCAATACAATATATCCCTAAAAGACCCATTAACGTCCAACGGAAACCGATAAAAGAATTCAAAAGCACACGAATATTACAAAACTCATCATGCTCAACATGTCCATATAATCCATTCACCAATTATATTAGATGATCCAAAAAGTTTGAAAAATAAAAAATCAAACCCCTTTTATTGGGTTTAGCCAATAAGAATATTTTTTTCACTGTTGATTGGGCTCAATTTTTTAGATTTTTTTGGATTATCTAATTGAAGATATAGTAGAAAATCAAAAGATAAAAAATTTAAAAAGAGACTACATCGCATGTAGTGCAATCTTTCTTATTAGTCTCTATCATCTTTGTAATTCTTTTAAATCTCTGACAATCTTTAGTCTTCCTTAATGGGTTCCTTTATAAGAACTTTTTTAATATAATTGCTCAAATCGATAAACAAATAAGGTAGATAATTGATGTCAAATATGTACAAATAATCGCTAATGAGACAAAGCAATTAATCAATTAAATGGACAATGGATAATCGATTACACAAGTAAACATAATTGGGTTCCAAGTAACTTGTTAATCAATTCTGAAAATAATGGGTTTAATCGATTAAGGGACTATTCACTAATCGAAATGAAAAACAAGGATGTTAATGGATTATAGACAAAGAAATAATCAAAGCCGGGCATAGACTGATAATCAATCAAGTAATCGAGTGATGGTGATATTTGTAACCGATCCTAGGAGCGAATTGTTAATCGATTGTCTTAACAAATAATTAGAAGTAAGAAACAAGGTTAACCGATTAAACAGATAAAAGATATAATCAGAGAGATGCTAATGAGGACATCTCTAGCACATCTCTTTATCTCAGGAATTATCTTCCTTCTTGAGTCTATCTTGCATTTTCCTTTTATTTTCGGGCTTATGATGTATGGGCCTTAGCCCAATAGTATTTGCTTAGTATTGAGTCCTTTGTAATGGCCCACTATTAGTAATTAGGGTCATCTTAGTCTTTTTATTATTAGAGGGTATCTTAGCTGTGTAAAGAGTTGGCACTTCTATAAACAAAGGACCAACCCCCTCATTTGGATTCATTGAAAAAAAAATTACGAATTTTGCTCATTTGAGTGTTCTCTCTCCCTCTCCAAAATTCTCTCTCTACTTCTCTCTTCCCTCTCTCTAAAAGAAAGGGGGCACTCCTCTCTCTCTCTTCTCCCCCTAGCCTCTATTCACACCTCCTCCCCTCCCCTCCCCTCTTACCCTCATTAACTCACAAGCCCATAACCCATTCACACCAGCCCACTACTCCACCCTTCTTCACTCTGCCCTTTCATCTCCACAAAGTCAATGAACCTCCTTTTTCCCCTTCAAGAAAAAAATCTCTAACCCCGTCATCATCCACATCAGCCCAAGACCTACTACATCACCATCCACCTCGCCTAAAGCTAGCCACATCAACCCAAATTGTTCACCTCCCCTAAGAACAATTAATCCACCCAATAATCCACCCCACTAACACAACCCCGAACATTTCACCTCCCCGAGGCCCCCATTCACTACCACTGCAAGAACACGCACTCCCAATACACACCTCTTTAATCTCCTAATTTTGGAGAAAAGGAGTAGAACATACCCCATTTTATGGCCCTAGCAACACCCCTTCTCTCTAACTCGCCCCTCCTCTTCTCCAGCACTTCCACCACATCAATAGTCTTCTCTTCCACTCCATCACTATTCCTCATCCCTCCACCCTCATCTCTATCCCATACTACAGTAGAACATTAGTGTGGGAGTCCTGCAATGTCTTCATCATCTACCACAGATTCGTGAAGACGAGGGCTTGCTCCTCATGTCGTCATCATCGACTCCAGTATCTTCGGCCAGTGTCCCTAGGAGCGCTGGCGAGTGGCATCTTCCATCCCACAACCGTGACTCCCACCTCCGACAGTGAGTAGAAGCTCTCGACATCAACACCATCTTCCCCCTCCCCACATTCACTCCCCCCCCCTCCCTTGCGTGGGGTTTAGCTGTTGTATTTCTGTAAACATCCCCTTCCCGAGTCCACCCTCTTTGCGTAATGTTTGTGGTTTGGTTGTAACTAGTAGGTCAAAGCTTCCCAACGTTGTGTGCCTTATCACTGCGCATAGCTCCGGGTGACCACATCTTCGAGCAAAGTCGACCTTGCAGATCGGCGTGGTGAGTGTTGCACCCCTCTCCTCGTTAGTTCTATTTCCTTTATATCTTAGTCAACTGTATGCACCGTGAGTGAATGAGAGCGTCCTATTTTTACTATCAATTTATGCGATTGCTGCTGAGAGAGAGAGTGGCAAATGAGAACCTATGCTCCGTGAGCATATACATCCGCCCTATTGGTATTGGCCTTCCCCTTCAGAAGGTAGTTCCACCACTACCTTGTCCCTCTCGCCCCTCTAGCGGGCCTTAACCACATGCTAGAAAACCTACCGACCACCACAGATCCTCCACGAGGATTATTGATTGCAAGTGTGAATCAACCAAGTCCGCGAGGAAGTTGAGTGCTAGGCTAATAGCTTATTGAATTACCTTCTTAGAGTGTCTTCCTGTTTGTGTCCCGCATCAAATTTGGTATCATAACAAGTTCATTGGTGTGTTCTTGTTACGCTCTGGATCTAGTTCATTTTTCTTTTTTTAACTCGAAATCTAACCACGTAATCTCAGAAACGAGTAATAAGTTTGAATGATAAATTGATAATCGAAACAACCAATCACAGAAACAACTATTAATCGATTACAGGAGTATGACCAATCGATTTTAAGAGACAATTGATTGTTCAAGTGAACGAATAATCGATTTAGCTACAGTTATAGTAATCAATCCAAATATCAATTAGAAGGAGAAAATAATAATTGATAAGTGTAGACAGTCAATTAAAGTTAAGAAAAGAGGAGCGACTAAAGTATAGATGAAGAAACGATTATAAAATAGTAATTTATAGACTTAATCGGACTTTTGTTGGCAACTGATAATCGATAAGACTTTACCAATTAACTGAGTGATTGTTGTTGACAACGATATCAATTTGTAGAACAACTCTTTAATCAATTATGAGTAGGAGAGTAATCGGTACCTCTAATCAATTTAACCAAAATAAAGGCTTAATCGATTAGCGATAGAGATTATCCTCTAAAGAGTGAGAGTTCCTCTAATCGATTATAAGCCTAAAGGGTTCTAAGACTCTAACACTACTAATCGATTAGTGATAGAGGGTTAATCAATTTTTTCGGTAAACATTTAATCGAAAAGATCATTGGTCTACTAAAAATCAACTAAGTCCATGATTAAACTGTGCTAACTACACCAAATAATTGATTAATTCTATTACTTATTTTAGATAATCAATAGTTGATTTCAGACATTTTCAAAGTGTGTTATCACCAAAACACGAGGATTGAAATAATCAAAATGAATAGGTCAACAAGGGAGAGGTGGACTTGAGACTAGGAAACGGCGCAAAGGTTGTGTCGTTCGCTGTGGAGACAATCGATCCTCAAGTTTCCATCATAATATAGAATCATATTATCTGAATGTTATTATGTTTCTAACATAATAAATAATTTCATGTCTATCTCTTCTTTGGACACAGTAGGATACAAATTAACCTTTGAGAACAATGATTGTTTAGTTTATTATAGTAATAAACTTATTACTTTAGCAAATTTAGTTAACGGATTGTATATGTTGGATGTTCGTTATGATTCTCTTCACCTTGACCGGGCTCCTAAGAGGAGCAAGAATGGTGTGAACCAAGCCTATTTGTGCCCTTGTACGCTTGGGTAAATTGGCAAGAACATACTCCAGAAATTGCATAAAGATGAATATTTGGATCCCTTTGATTATGAAAGATTTGCAACTTGTGAGTCCTTTTTGATGCGTAAGTTGGCTAAGTCTCTATTTGTAGGACATGGGGAGAGGTCAAAGACTTATTGAAACTAATATATTCTAATCTATGTGGTCCAATGTCTACCCAAGCCAAAGGTGGCTTCTCATACTTCATCACATTCATAGATGACTTCTTTATATTCAGTTATGTATTCTTAACGAAGTAAAAGTCAGAACATTTTGAGTACTTTAAAGAATTTAATAATGAAGTGGAAAAGTAAATTGAAAAGAGTATTAATACTCTTCGATCAGATTGAGAGGAAAATACTTGAGTATGGAGTTCACACAATTCTTGAAGGACAATAGTATCCTTTCTCAGTGGACTCCTCCTATACACCTTAGATAAATAGTGCATCATAAAGGAGGAGTCGCATCTTATTGGACATAGTGCGATCAATGATGAGCTTTTTACATTTACAAATATCTATTTGGGGATATGCATTGGCATCTGTTGCTTATCTATTGAAGTGGCTTCCTAGAAAGTTTGTTTCCACATCATATGAGATATGGAAGCGTAGATAGTCTGAGTTTAAGCATGTTAAAGTCTCATATTATCCTGCCCATGTGAAGAGAAATAACCCAGATAAATTGGAATCACAAACTAAAAAGTGCAGGTTTGTGGGGCACTTAAAAGAAACTTTTGGGTACGACATTTACCACCCTAATGAACAAAAAGTGTTTGACTAGGAGAGCTATCTTCCTAAAAGAGGAATGCCTTCTCTAGGAGGAATGTGGGAATAAAGTAGTTTTAGATGAGGTTCTAGATCCACAAACTGTACCTGGCTCATTTGATGAGCCACGAGTTCTTGATCCTAATCAAGAGTACACACAAGAACTATGAAGGTCTTTTAGGGTACCAAGACAATCCGAAAGATATGTTAGACATATCAGTAAGGGTGACCCAAGTATGCCCTATAATGAGGATGACGATCTGCAGACCTACTAAGAGACCATTGAGAGTCCTGACGCTGAGAAATGACGAGAATCCATGAACTCTGAGATAGAATATGTTGGGTTCTCGAGATCCTCCGGATCGCTCAAGCAGCGAAAAATAAAATATTAAAATAGCGATCTGTTCCAGTTTTGGATATCAAAAATCGATTATCGGATAATCGAAGTCTTACCGTATGCGGATTCGAATCCGCAACCGTTTGGTTCCGTCGGTGCGACACCGCAAGCCGCGCAAGCGTCTGGCCTCTAGCGGAGTCCACGCGATCCTCCTCGCGACGAATATCCTTACGTTCCTCGTTCTTCGCAGCCACGAAACCTTCGTCGGTCGCCGCAACAATCGCCGCAACGCGCGGACGATTTCCCGTTGAACGGGAGTCGGAGAAGGGGCGGAGCAGATCCGGGGATCCGGATCTTACCTGGGGCGCCAGAGAGAGAGATAAACAGAGGAGGGGGCGACTAGGGTTAGCTGTAGCTTGGCCTGCTCAGCCCGTTCGCTACATTTTATACTAACTGCGCGGTTTTTCATAAAAACCCCTGGTTTATATAAAATCCACTTATTTATTCATCGCCTTGAGAATCATTTGCGTGTGACCCTCTAGGCCCAATTACCAGTCCGATTAATAGCCCAATAAGCCCAGTAACTCCTTACTGGATTTATTAATCAATTAATAACTCTTTATTAATTAATTAATCAATCGAATTGATGTCTCACATCGAATTCGACTGGGCCTCCGATCACGTTGGGTGCCAAGCAACACCACGTAAACCCGAAAGGTATCGGGGTTAAGTAACCCACTCTTGGAACCTTTCCGCTGACAGTTACCGCGTGGATATAATCCTTCATTCGTACAATGCTCTCGAGTCAACTCAGGGTATGGCGTGTTGTCAAACCATAACGGGTCTACTCACTTGGATTGGACGTCGCTGATGAATATCGGAAAACTCCTTTCCCGATATTATCGTCCGCCCTGGCCAGGGACTTTCACGCATCCTTCTTAGAGCATTCTCTCTCTAAATACCGAGAGCGAATGATTCCTTATTGACACACAATTCCCTTCGACGGTATTCCGCTGTACCCAATCCTTGGCTGTTTACAATCCCATGGTTAGAGATTCATAAACCAAAGTCAAAGCACAGAAGTCCACCGATAAGGTGTCCTCGGTGTCTCAGGTCCGAGGACCATCCACGCAACTGCGACAATAGAATCAAGCTGGTTGACAGTGAGGTAGTACCATCCAACGATTCAGTCGGATCAGTTCAGTAAACTCATTCTTCAATGAGCACCTACAGATTCACCTTAGTGTCTCCACACAAGTGACTTATGAGATTAGTCACCCTCTTCATATGAGCAGGAGTAATTTGTGCTAGTCTAAGCGGATATCCGATGTCCTTCTCGGATATCCTCCGACTATGAACGATTAAGAATATGTGTGTTTAAGTGATCAGTCCCATTAGTATGATCTCATCATAATCTGATCACTATCGCACATATTCACGGACTTCATTATGAGACGATAATTAATACGATTTACACACAATGAATATTATGCCATTATATTAATAAATATGAACGAGATTACAAAGCCATATTAGCTTGTAGGCCACCTAAGACTAACAATCTCCCACTTGGCCTAAAGCCAATCACCTTTATACAGTAAACTGATAGACTCTATGTAACGTCCCGCCACCCTATAATCGGGGATCCGATTACTAAATGGGTACCGAATCATTAAATTTGGGACCAAACCAGGATCTAGTAAGTCTGGGAAATAAATAATAAACTAAGCTAAACATTCACATCGCATTGAATTGAAATGAAAGTGCAGGAAATTAAAATTATTACAATGCGACTCAATTATAGCAAATAATTACATACTCCAGCTGAAAGGAAATAATTAAGCATACAGGCCAGAAATAAATAACAACTACATCGGGGCATACCCCGGAACAACTGCCGAAGACGCACAACACACGGCCGCACACGCCGCTCTAAGTCTGCTGGGAGTCCTCACCTGAAAATCGCAGGGGTGAGTCTCAGGAACAAGACTCAGTAGGGATCCTTCGATCCCCACTGCCCACGCACACACCCACAAGTGTAAAGTGCAGCTAACGGTGAAGTAACAAGTGTAGTGGCAGGTACAATACCTAATTCTCTACGTGAGAATACATGCAATCGAAGCATAATGAACGCGCACATTCCAAACCAGCCGCTAGAGAATCCACAACTGTAGTTCCGATAGAACCCGCCGACCGTACAAACAACGGTGGGAAAAACCTCGACCCGCTGAGATCAAGGAGTAGCCCCTCGGATAGCACGCTCGCTACTCCGGCCCAACTGGCGCAGGTGACTACCCCTTCCCTCAGCATGAGTGACTCTCCGAATGTACCACTCCGACACCGGTACTAGCTGACCCCGGGGTTCACCAGGTGACCCTCTCTCACTAGGCGTCACCCCGCCCACGCCCCCACCGGCGCTGTGCTCACGCCCCCACCAGCACAGGGTGGTAAAGTGCTACAATGTCACTCCAGGTCCACAGTAACTGAAAACCCAACACAGTGCGATCCGGTCACGTGAAAAGCCCGCGATCGCAAAACACACATAGAACCATTCGATCATAAGGAATCCATTTCTATCGGGTGCACTAAAACATGTGCTAACCATCTATCTAGCAGTATGAACACGTTTTACTGGCATGCATTAGTGAGATTCTGTCTTGAATCGCGTCGATCGAGGTCGACGCCATTCAAGCTCCAAGTACAGGTTAAATAAATCAGTCTTCAGAATCTGGCCTTAAAAGGCGTCGACCCTCATGGTCGCCTTTTAAAAGGCGTCGACATCCCCAGACGCCATTCAATACGAAAATCCGGAATTCTCAAGGCCTTATGCAAGGGATTTCTGCGGTTAAAACGCGTCATGGATGCCCGACGCCGTTCAAAAACGCGTCGCTTATTCATGACGTCTTTCAGCCACAGAAACCTCAGCCTGGCAGACTGTCTGCCAGTTAATTCCCGTCTAAAAGGCGTCGTGATGGCCCGACGCCCTTCAAAAAGGCGTCGTCCATGCACGACGTCTTTCAGTCCCAGGATCCAGGGACGCCCTAAACCCGAGGGCTCCCTATCCAACCCCAAATAACCCCAAAAACCATTCAAACTGGAGGGGAAACGAAGAGCAAGACAATTCATAGGCAAACACCCCCATAGAGAACCTAAACATGCTCATTCTAACCCCCAAAGCCGAAGATCTACCACATGCATATCGAGGAAAACATGATTTAAACACAATGCAATGGGGAACGTCACCCTACAGGACACTCGGACTCCTCCAAACTTTACGCCGTTCACCCTTCTCGCCCCACGCCGCCGCCGGTACCGCCGTGGTCGTCCCTGCTCCACCGTGACGTCGGCCGCCGTCCGGAGAGTAGAACGCCGCAGTGGAAGTGGAGGTGGTAGTGGCACGAGTTAGGTGGAGGATGGAGTGGAGGGAGAGGCGAAATGGTGGGAGGTAAAGAGGGAGGAGGAGGTGGTCGCCGCCGGTCGCCGGAGGAGGAGAGAAGGGGAGTTAGGAGGAAATGAGGGAAAGAAGGAGGGCTTGCGGGGTTAACCAGGAACTGGCTAAAACGCGTCGACATCTACGGACGCCTATCAGGTGACAAGACGGCCGCTCTGACAAGATTCTGAAACGCGTCGTCCTACATAGACGCCATTCAGACAACTTGTCAGGGCCGTACTCTGACACACCAGAGTCGCAGTCTGAAAGGCGTCGTCCTTAGCAGACGCCGTTCAGACGACCTGACAGGGCCGTACCCACGCGGCCCAAGGCCAACCCCCCCGCGGCACCCACGTGGCAGCACCTGAAACGCGTCTGCCAAGGTGGACGCCGTTTAAAACGCGTCACCAGGTCCTGACGCGATTCAACTCAGAACTTCCGCCCCCCACCGGGACTAGAACAACAGGGTCTGACCCGAAAACCGGATCCGAAAGTCTCGGTCATTACACTCTAGGTGATGCTCAAACACAATTTGAGCTAACGGCTTTGTCAGTGGATCTACTACATTGTCGACGGATGGAACTCTTTCCACTACTACATCTCCTCTGGATATGATCTCTCTAATAAGATGAAAGCGCCTCAGAATATGTTTCAATTTCTGATGAGACCGCGGCTCTTTCGCTTGTGCAATGGCTCCATTGTTGTCGCACAACAGCGGAATAAGTTCAGAGATACTGGGAACTACGCCGAGGTCGGTGATGAATTTCTTCAACCACACTGCTTCCTTGGCAGCTTTAGCTGCAGCGATGTACTTAGCTTCTATCGTTGAATCTGCAGTGGTTGCTTGCTTGGAACTCTTCCCGCACACTGCCCCTCCGTTCAAAGTAAACACGAATCCAGATGTACACTTGCTGTCATCTGGATCTAGCTGGAAAGTCGAGTCAGAAAAGCCTCGCAGCTTCAAGTCACCTCCTCCATAGACAAGAAACATATCCTTAGTTCTTCTTAAGTACTTAAGGATACATTTCACTGCCTTCCAGTACTCTTCGCCTAGATCAGACTGAAATCTGCTCGTAACACTTAGAGCAAATGCAACATCAGGCCGTGTACGTAGCATGACATACATAATAGATCTTATGGCAAAGGCATATGCTATTCTATCTATGAATGCCCTCTCATTAGGAGTCTTAGGAGACCTCTCCTTTGAGAGATTGATTCCATGTCTCATCGGTATGAAACCTCTCTTGGAATTTCCCATGCCAAACCTTTTGACTATGGTATCTATGTACAAGGATTAGGTCATTCCAAGCATCATCTTTGATCTATCTCTATAGATCCGTATTCCCAATACGCAGGATGCTTCTCCCAAATCCTTCATAGAGAAGTTTTTCGACAGCCAGATCTTTACTGATGACATCATAGCTACATCATTCCCAATGAGTAGTATGTCATGTACGTAAAGAACTAAGAAGGTGACTGCGCTCCCACTGGTCTTCTTGTACACACAAGGCTCATCTTCATTCTTAATGAAGTCATAAGACTTGATAGCCTCGTCAAATCTTATGTTCAAGCTCCGGGAGGCTTGCTTCAGTCCATAAATAGACCTCTGAAGCTTGCACACTTTATCTGGAAATTCTTTGGATGTGAAACCTTCTGGTTGTATCATATACACCTCTTCCTCAAGGTTACCATTGAGGAAGACAGTTTTCACATCTATCTGCCAGATCTCGTAATCAAAATGTGCAGCAATGGCGAGTAGAACTCTGATCGATTTTATCATGGCAACTGGTGAGAAAGTCTCATCATAATCAATTCCTTGCCTTTGACGATATCCTTTTGCCATCAACCTTGCTTTATAAGTATCGATCTGTCCATCAACATTGATCTTCCTCTTAAAGATCCACTTACATCCGATGGGTACGATACCCTCGGGCAAGTCCTCCAAGCTCCAAACTTGGTTGGTTTACATGGACTAGATTTTTGAGTTCATGGCTTCTCGCCATTTCCCGGCTTCTAGGCCTTCTATGGCCTCCTAGTAGGTTTTAGGATCATCATCCTCATTATATTCAACCTTAGACTCACCTTCAGCGATATGTCCCACATATCGTTCGGGTAGTCTAGGTAATCTACCAGATCTACGAGGCTCACCTGTGCGTACCTGAACAAATTCAAGAACTAATATCTCATCTGATGATAATGCAGCTGTTTGGGGATCTGGAACCTCTTCCAGTCCTATTTTACTCCTACTGTCCTCCTGGAGAAGGTATTCCTCTTCCAAGAAGACAGCTTTCATGGCGACAAACACCTTTTGTTCACTAGGATGGTAAAAATAATATCTAAAGGTTTCCTTTAGATATCCCACAAACCTGTATTTATCAGTTCGTGATTCCAGCTTGTCTTGATCATGCCTCTTTATATGAGCAGGACAACCCCAGACTTTAACATGTTTAAATTCTGGTTTCCTACCTTTCCATATCTCATATGGAGTAGAGGCCACAGACTTGCTGGATACTCTGTTCAGTAAGTATGCTGTTGACTCTAGAGCATACCCCCAGAGGGACACTGGTAATCCCGAAAAGCTCATCATAGATCGTACCATGTCCGACAAGGTGCGATTACTCCTTTCCGATACACCATTCATCTGTAGTGTATATGGAGGGGTCAGCTGAGAGAAGATACCATTATCCTTTAAGAATTGTATGAAATTAGTACTCAAGTATTCTTCTTCTCGATCTGATCAAAGAACTTTAATACTCTTTCCTAACAGCTTTTCTACCTCATTCTTGAATTCCTTGAACTTCTCAAACACTTCCGACTTGTACTTCATTAAGTACACATAGCCGAATCTTGAGAGGTCATCGGTGAACGTGATGAAGTATGAGTAGCCACCTTTGGCTTGGGTGGACATAGGACCACATACATCCTAATGTATTAGTTCCAGAATGTCATTGGCATGTTCTCCATGTCCAGTAAATGGAGATTTTGCAATCTTTCCCATAAGGCAGGATTCACATGTCGCAAACGATTCATAATCGAATGCTGTTAAATAACCATACTTGTGCAACCTTTGCAACCTGCTTTCACCAATATGCCCAAGTCTACAATGCCACATGTAGGCTTGGTTCACATAATTCTTGCTCTTCTTAAGAACATTATCAATATGAAGATTGTAATAAGAAACATCTAAAAGATATAGGCCGTTGACTAAAGATGCCGAAGCTATTGATTTATTACCATAATAAATCGAACAACTTCTATTCTCAATAGTCAACCTATATCCTATCTTGTCCAAACAAAATACTATTATGATGTTCTTTATTATGTTAGGAACATAATAACAATCTTCTAATAGTAAGGAGTCTCCTGATGGAAGCTTGAGGTTTGCTATCCCAATAGCAACCGCCGCAACTTTTGCGCCATTTCCTAACCTCAATTCCACATCGCCTTTTATCAGCTTGCGCTTACTTGTCAGCATCTACACATCATGGCAGATATGAGAAGCACATCCGATATCTAATACCCAAGATGTTGAATCTCTTACTGACAAGTTGATATCTATCATATAGATATCTGAACCTTCAGACAGCTTCACCTTTCTATGAGCTTTATCATTGAGGAACTCCTTGCAGTTCCTCTTCCAATGACCATTCTACTTACAGTAGAAGCAGTCATCCTTTACTACTCTTTTGCCTTTGTCCTTCGATCTTTTATCGTTAGCTATCATCTCTGCTTCAGGGGCATCTAATGCCGATGAAGCAGGAGGATCAGCATTAAGGGCGTAGGCAATCTGCTCAGATCTGAAGACATTCTTCAAGTGTCTGAGCCAATCTGAGTAGATCAGGTAAGTCAAAAGAGCATCAAGTATGCCGCGGAGTGGGTTATTCGACGACATAATTCTCTACAGGAGATAAGTAAAATATTTAGCAGATGTTCAATTATTAAATATAAAACAAGACATGGTCTTTTGTTTAAATTTTAGCTCCCACTAATTTTCGACGGACAGTATAACCCTCAGTTATACAGAACGGGAGACGCTGACAGTCTTCTAGTGGGAATCAGAATCTCAATGACTTACAGTACAGTCTTGTGGATAGCACAACAACCTGTAACACAATCAAAAAGCACCCAACTCATGGGACTTTCAACTCCTTACAATATCTGATCATAGCTTCGGTCCCCAGAGCTTTAATGGCCTTGTGGATAACACAACAAACTACTAATTCTGGTCTAAGCTAACCATCGTTACGCGACGAGCATAGGTTTGCATGCAGCCCTTGTGGATAGCACAACAAAACTACATGGTTCCTCTACCCCGATCATATAGGCATCTAATGCCATAGTCACAGTTTCTCCTCCCAATTAAATAGGCCTTGTGGATAGCACAACAAACGTGCCTAAAGTGATTCGAATCCTATGACTATAACGATGGTGGACCATGCAGTAAGTTCTTAACTACTCGCGTTACGGGTTAGAGTTTAGATGAGGGTATTTAGATAACTTTTATCTTGGTCTCTCCTAGGTGATAGTATAAACATATCGTATATATTTAATAAATACTATACCTACTTTGATTCATAATCAAAATAAAACAATGCATCTCATACATGTCAAGTGTGGTCATGGATAGCACAGTGGGTTTGATTGGAGCCAACAGTCAAACGCACACACTATCTAACATAACATTTATATTAGACTACCTTGCACACATAAAGGCAAATGATCTCCATCGTATCGCCTTCTTGATTGCAGTAGTGGATCGTTCTCGCTCCTTCCTCGGTTGCCTCGATCAGATTACAATAATTCTAGAATTACAAGTAAACTGAAGAAGGCCGTATGGCGAGTACAAGAGAGACGGAGGTAGAAGTACATCGGATTATGAGAGAGAGAGAGGTGCGCAGACCTCTATTTATTAACACTTAATAAACATTCCAATCACACATCCACGATCTACACAATCATTCATCACATGAATAATTTAAAATAAGTGCATATCCATGACCACGGTGTGTTTTAAACATTCCACACATGATTCAGCGCATCACATGGTTAAAATAAAAGAGTTTTCAAAATATATAATTTTGGCTTTCAAAAAACTGGGTTCCAATCAAAATTGGCTTTTGAATTTCGAAAACACTTTTAACAAGATTAGCATGCAATTAAATCTAATTTAAAAGCATATAAAACACACATCACATGTGCATACACTCTAAATTAATAATTCCATATTATTCCATGCAAATTAGAACACTTCTAATAATTAAACAATCTAACACTTAGATTGAATCAAATTAATAATCTAACAATTAGAATATTAAAATTATTTAATAATCTAACTCTTAGATCAGTCGATTAAAATTAATCATTAATTTAACACTTAAATTAATAATCAACTTTAATTAGTCATTAACTATTAATCTAACTCTTAGACTAATTAATTAATTAATGTTAATAACTAATTTAACTCTTAAACTAGTAATTAAGACAAATTAATTATTTAAAACTAATATAACTCTTAGATTATTGGATTAATATTAATTATTAATTTAACACTTAAACCAATAATTAATAACTCATTATTAAACCATTATATTAGTTAATTAAAAATAATCATCAATTTAACAATTAAACTAACAATTAATTCCAATTAACCAATAATAACTAATTTAACATTTAAATTAGTCTATTAAAATTAATTAATAATTTAACATTTAAATTAATGACCAATTTCAATCAATTAACAACTACTTGTTAATTTAATGATTCCAAAATCATTAATGGCTCAATTAAATAAAATTAGATAAAAAATTTTTAATTTCAAAACACTTTGAAATTTTAATTTAAAATCTAAATAAAATTTAATTGGGTCAATAAGGTTTAATAAGGAATTTAGAGGGTTTAATTAAATGGGTTTTTAAAAGTTTATTAGGCTCAGCCCATTAGGGCCAAGCCGGCCCAGACCCAGCAGGGCGCGCCTGGTTAGAGCCAAGCGCGCCAAGGCGCGCCTGGGCCTAAGCCAGGCGCCCCTGGGCTCGGGCCCGGTCCAACCAGGACCCAGCCGGTCGGGCCGGTCCCTCCTCCCACCTGTAACCCGACTCCCCAAGCTAGAAAACCCTAGTTGCAGGTTGAGGTTTAAGGGGCGGCGGCCACCCATGGCGGCGGCCGGCGGCCGGCCACCGGTGGCTGGCCGAGCCACGCCGGTGTCGCCATCATCGCCAGCGACTGCCCTGGCGCCGGCAAGCCGGCTGGAATGCTTTTAACTTCCATTTTTTCTGGTTTCTTGAAAAACAAGAAGAAGAAGAAAAAGGGATCTCCCCTTCCTGTCCGGCCACCACCAGCAGCCTCTCAGGCGCCCGCCACCGGTGCCGTTGGTGACAGGAGGGGCCCTGGTCATACCAGGGTCTCCGGCTACCTCCCCATCGCATGGGGATGCCCGATTAAAACCACCACGAACCTCGGTTCTTCGTCCAACCAAGAACGAAAATAAACCCCAAAAAATTTTAATTTTTACATGAAAATAAGCGATCGAATCGCAGCAATCATCTCATGATTTTAAACTTGTATAAAAAATTAAAACGATGCATGGAATAATACACAGAATCACTAAATCGGAGACCGAAACGGAACGAGAAATAGTGGAACCTGGCTCTGATACCACTATTGGGTTCTCGAGTTCCTCCGAGTCCCTCACGCAGCGGAAAATAAAATATTAAAACAGCGATCCGTTCCCATTTCGAATATCAAAAATCGATTATCGGATAATCAAACTCTTACCGTGTGCGGATTTGAATATGCAACCGTTCGGTTCCGTCGGTGCGACACTGCAAGCCGCGCAAGCGCCCGGCCTCTAGCGGAGTCCACGCGATCCTCCTCGCAACGGATATCCTCACGTTCCTCATTCTTCGCAGCCACGAAACCTTCGTCAGTCGCCGCAACGCGTAGACGATTTCCCGTCAAACAGGAGTCGGAGAAGCGGCGGAGCAGATCCGGAGATCCGGATCTTGCCTGGGGCGCCAGAGAGAGAGAGAAATAGAGGAGGGGGCAACTAGGGTTAGCAGCAGCTTAGCCTGCTCAACCCGTTCGCTACATTTTATACTAACCGCGCGGTTTTTCATAAAAACCCCCGGTTTATATAAAACCCACTTATTTATTCATCGCCTTGAGAATCATTTGCGTGTGACCCTCTAGGCCCAATTACCAGTCCGATTAATAGCCCAATAAGCCCAGTAACTCCTTACTGGCTTTATTAATCAATTAATAACTCTTTATTAATTAATTAATCAATCGAATTGATGTCTCACATCGAATTCGACCGGGCCTCCGATCACGTTGGGTGCCAAGCAACACCACGTGAACCCGAAAGGTATCAGGGTTAAGTAACCCACTCTTGGAACCTTTCCACCGACAGTTACCGCGTGGATATAATCCTTCATTCGTACAATGCTCTCGAGTCAACTCAGGGTATGGCGTGCTGTCAAACCATAACCGGTCGACTCACTTGGATTGGACGTCGCTGATGAATATCGGAAAACTCCTTTCCCGATATTATCGTCCGCTCTGGCCAGGGACTTTCGCGCATCCTTCTTAGAGCATTCTCTCTCTAAGTACCGAGAGCGAATGATTCCTTATTGACACACAATTCCCTTCGACGGTATTCCGCTGTACCCAATCCTTGGCTGTTTACAATCCCATGGTTAGAGATTCATAAACCAAAGTCAAAGCACAGAAGTCCACCGATAAGGTGTCCTCGGTGTCTCAGGTCCGAGGACCATCCACGCAACTGCGACAATAAAATCAAGTTGGTTGACAGTGAGGTACAGTACCATCCAGCGATTCAGTCGGATCAGTTTAGTGAACTCATTCTCCAATGAGCACCTACAGATTCGCCTTAGTGTCTCCACACAAGTGACTTATGAGATCAATCACCCTCATCATATGAGTAGGAGTAATCTGTACTAGTCTAACCGGATATCTGATGTCCTTCTTGGATATCCTCCGACTATGAACGATTAAGAATATGTGTGTTTAAGTGGTCAGTCTCATTAGTATGATCTCATCATAATCTGAATATTATCGCACATATTCAGGGACTTCATTATGAGACGATAATTAATACGATTTACACACAATAAATATTATGCCATTATATTAATAAATATGAACGAGATTACAAAGTCATATTGGCTTGTAGGCCACCTATGACTAACACAATCTATGTACACCAACTAAGTCTGGAACTTGGAGGACTTGCTTGAGGATATTGTATCCATTAGTTGCAAGTAGGTCTTTAAGACAAAGATTAGTGCAGACGAACGAACCAAAACTTATAAGGAAAGGTTGGTGGCAATGGGATATCGTCAAAAGTAATAACTATGACGAGACTTTCTCACATGTTGCCATGATAAAGTCAATTAGAATTTTTTTCGCCATTATTTACACTATGATTATAAAATCTAGCAGATGACATGAAGACTAGTTTCCTCAATAGAAATCTTAAGAGAAAGGTGTATATGATACAACTTGAGGGTTAAACATCCAAGGAGTTTCAAAATAAACTGTGTATGTTTCAAAGATCCATCTATAGACTGAAGTAGGCATCCCAGAGCTGGAATATAAGATTTGATAAGGCTATTAAATCTTACGACTTCATTAAAAATGAAGATGAGCCTTATGTATACAAAAAGAACAATGGGAGTGCAATTAATTTTCTGATACTTTACGTTGATAACATCTTACTCGTTTATTATCTATAAAGATATAGCTATCAAAGAACTTCTCCATAAAAGATTTGGAAGAAACATCCTATGTATTAAGAATATGGATCGATAGGGATAGATAAAAGAGGATGCTTGACTTCACCAATCCATATACATAGATACCATTGTCAAAAGATTTGGGATGAAAAATTTTAAGAGAAGTCTCATACCAATGAGACATAAAATTTCTCTCTCTAAGGAATAGTCACCTAAGACTTCTAAGGAGAGGGCATTGATGGACAGAGTACCCTATACCTCTGCCATAAGATCTATCATATATGTCATGCTATGTACAAAACCTGATGTAGCATACGTTATAAATATTACGAGTAGATATTAGGTAGATCCAGGTGATGCACATTTGAGGGCTATAATATATATCCTTAAGTACTTGAGAATGAATAAAGATATATTTGTGGTCTATATAGAAGGTGGCTTGAGGTAATGAGGGCATACTGACTCAAACTTCCAGTCTGATCTGGATGATAGCATGTCCACTTCTGGATTCATATTCAAATTGAACGGAGGTGCATTGAGTTGGACGAATTCTAAGCAGGAGACCACTATAGATTCGACGATAGAAGTACATCGATGTAGTTGAAGTCGCCAAGGAAGCAATTTGGATGAAGAAGTTCATCACTGACCTTGGTATGGTGCCAAGCATTTCTGAGCTCGTCCTGTTGGTGTGTGATAACAATGGGGTGATAGCACAAGCGAAAGAGTCACGGTCTCATTAGAGGTTAAAGCACATTCTGAAGTGCTTTCACCTAATTATAAAGATCATCGCTAGAAGAGACATCACGGTGAAAAGAGTTATGTCCATGGACAACATAGTAGATCCACTGACGAAGCCTCTATCTCAGGTTGTGTTTGAGCATCACCTAGTGTATACGGAGATACAACATATAGGTGATTGGCTTTAGTCCAAGTGAGATATTATTGATGTTGAGTATAGCCTATAAGCCAATCACGTACATTATACTATCTTGTTCAATCATTTTAATTATAATGGTGTTATATTCATTAACTGTAAATCAATTTTTATTCAACTATTTCATAATGAAGTCCATAAAAATGTATAATAGTCATCAAATTATGGTAAGATCATAATAATAAGACTGACAACTTATAAATACACATTCTTAAGTGTTCCTTGCTGGAAGATATTTGAGAAGGACATCAAATATCTAGTGAGACTAGTACAGGTTACTCCTATTAATTTGATGAGGGTGACTGGTCTTATAGTCACTTGTGTAGAGACACTAAGGAGAACCTATAGATGCTCATTGGTAAATGAGTTTACTGAACTAATCCGACTTGAATCGTTAGATGACAATTTATCTGACTGGCAGCTAGTTTGATTCAATGTTACAACTGCGTAGGTAGCCCTTAGACTTAAGACACCAAAGACACCTTTGAAGGCTCTCTAACTATGGGGTCCTAATCAATCAAGTGATCGGGTCTAGTGGAATACCTTTGAAGGTGATTGAGTGTTCAATATGGAATCATTCACTCTTGATAATTAGAGAGAGAATGCTCTAGGTAAGATACATGGGAGTCCCTGGATAGGATGGATGCTATATTGGGAAAGGAATTTTCTATTATCGTACGACAACATGTAATCCAAGTGAGTTGACCAGTTAGGATTTGATAATTGACCATGTCCTGGTTGAATTAGTAAGGGGTTACTGGGCTTATTGGGCTGGAAACTGGACTGAACTTAGGCCTAGAGGGACATACGCATAAGGTTCTCAGTCGATGGATATTAAGTGGGAATTCATATTAACTCAGGGACTTTTGCGAAAGGTCAACAAAGATTAATATAAATATATATTAGAGGGGAACCCTGGCCTAGACTCTAGGGTTTTCCTAGACCTGCTCATCTCCCTCCTCTCTCTCTCTCTCATGGCCCTTGGAGAAGGATCCCCCTTCCTTTCTCTTTCTTTTGCCTCTACTCCCGCAAGGATCGAGGCACCGCTCTCATACTACAGGCACTCGTGATGAGAAGGAGGGAAAGGGATCAGGCAAATCCCTCTAGCAATGAAGCGAGGACGATCCCTCAACAGAGAACTGCATCAATATTGCTAGAAGTCGTACACTTGTGTAGCTAGAGACATCTCTTAGATAGAATCAGGCTTCTGTCACAGATTTGACTCTACACAAGGTAAATAATCGTTCTTCCCTCTTTCTAGTTCTAAAAAATGGATCGGGATATCATGGAGAAGTTTTAATTTTTGTTGTATAATGGTTATGTAATATCTTGTTTGTTCTTTCCGTGAGGCCCTTACACCCTCTCCATAGAACAACCTCTTGAACATGGTGCCAATAGATGATGAATCGGAACGAGGGGGAGCAACTATCCCTTTGCCCTTACTAGAAGGTTGAGCCTCCACTGCTACTACACATCTCACTGTTGCTACCAAATCAATATAACAATGGGATGTCACAAGACTCCTCAAATCAAAACATAACCTATGAACAAATTTCTCAGTCCAGCCTTTCTCGTCTTCAACTATGTAAGGCATAAATCTTCTCAGAGTAACAAACTTCATATGCTACTTCAACACTAACATGCCTTCCTAAACTAACTATATGAACTCTCTCTCATTAGCTCAGCTAACCTATTTTGGGAAGTATTAGTTGTTGAAACTCTTCCATAAAAAATCTCCTAAGATATCTCTCTTAAAGTCTTATCAGCATAAAACTTCCTCTTCATGGTGACCTACCAGTCATAAGCATCATCCTTCAATAGATAAGTAGCTAACATGGTTTCTCATTCGCCACACACTCTAAGGTGTCAAAGACGACCTTTACTTCCATCATCTAATAAGCAACCTCCTCAAGGTTGGGTTGGACCATGAAGTGAGCTGGCTTTAGCCTCAGGAAACACTCTAGTAAAGTCGATGGCCCACCTTGAGCATGAGAACCCTCACTAGAGTCTCAAGATTGATATATAGACATCGTATCTAGCATAGCCTCCGAAAAATGTTCCATATTATGCCTACCTATTTCGGTGCCATTAATGTCATTTACCGCATCACAAATCAATGGAGCCCTCCTCTCAGGAGCCATCTACAACCTACCACATGAAAATCGAGATGCGTGAATTAGGTTCTACTACTTTATGCCAGCAGCCAAAACCTACACGTAACGATATATTTATTATTGGAATAACAAATTTACCCTAGTATTTCAAATATTTGGCCAGACCATATCTAATATCAATTGTAATGACATGCCACCCATAGTTTAGGAGAATAGAAGCCTAATGGGACATAGTTTGTCACCATCAAGCCTAAACCCAGGTCTACAAGCATATGTCTAGGAAATACATGAAATACTACGCTAAATAGCACAAAGGACGTAGTATAGAGTTCAATTGACATTAAAGGAAATAATAATACAATCCAACAATAAATACATAATCCAATAGGAAACAAAATATAAATGTATAAACTAAAAGAAAAGGTACAACTACACCAGGGCACATCCTAAAATACAATGACTGCTCGCACATGTGCGATCTCCAAAATCACACCCACTCCTGAGCATGGTCAGAACCCTCACCTAAAAGACAAGGAAGTGAGCCACAACTAAAAGGGCTCAATAGGAATCTCGTGATCCCTATCTCCCATGCACACACCCATACACTAGCAAGTACAACGTAATAATAAGCTACTATAGCAGTAAAGAGAACTAGTAGTGTCAAGTATAGCATCAAACTAGGTAGACCCACTAAGACAAGTCGAGAACCTCTCAAGTAGCCTAAGCTAGACTAGTCGCCACATAGCCATAGGTTGTCTGTAAGGATTGAGAATTCGGATTCAGTTTTCGGGTCGGTTTCAGGCCGGGTCCCTTGGTTTGGACCCTAATGGATATGGGGAGTGCCTTCTAAATGACGTCTAGGATGCACGACGCCTTTCAAACGGCGTCCTGATGTGTGGACGTCATTTAGCGAGGTTGTTGTTGTGCCACGTGGGCGGGCTTCGGGCCGCGAGAGTACGGCCATGTCGTGTCGTCTGAACGGCGTCCTTGAGAGACGACGCCATTCAGAGTACGGCCCTGGGATGGCAGTGTACGGTGCTAGTCTTGTCGTCTGAACGGCGTCTGCGGTGGGCGACGCGTTTCAGAGCCTCTGTCAGTACGGCCCGTCCTACCATCTGATAGGCGTTTGTATTGCACGACGCGTTTTACCCTGTTCCAGATTGATCCCGCGAGCCTTTCCTCCTTTCTCTCATTCTCACCCTCTCACTCTCTCTCCTCCCCCTCTCCGCCTCTTCCGACCCCTCTTTTCCCCTTTCCCTTCCCTTTCTTCCTCCTCCACCATTCCACTACCTCTCTACCTCTCGCCACTACCACCACCACTTACTTCGCGGTGTTTCCTTCTCTGGGCGGCGGCCAACGTCCCGGCGGAGTAGCGACGTAGAATGAGCATGTTAAGGGGGTTTAATGGGGGTTTCTATGCATGAGGATTTATAGGCTTCAAATGATGGTTCGATTTCCCTCTTCGTTTTCCCCCTCTTGGGCATTTTGGGGTGAAATTGGGGGTTAAAGGGAGCCTTCGGGTTGATTGCAGGAAACCGACATCTGGCCCTAAACGACGTCGCGCTAGGACGACGCCATTTCGAATGGTGGCTTCCTAGGACGACGCCGTTTAGGCAGAAAATGTCCCAGATGCAGTTTCTGTCAGAATAGATTTCTGTTGTGAATAGCGTCTAGGGACAGGGACGCCTTTCTAAAAGGCGGCTTCCCAGGACGACACGTTTTAAGCGAATTTCCTTAGTTTGTCGTTGTTTTTGTCGTTGTCCGGCGACTAGAGACAGCGACGCATTTTTAAAAGGCGATTGGCGTGAACGACGCCTTTTAAGTGAAAATCAACCATAGTTGTCCCTGCTTCTACCGCTATCAGACGACGAGGGACGGCGACACGTTTTAAAAGGCGGCTAGCTGTGGCGACGCCTTTTAGGCCATATTCTGAGGCCAAGATTTTATGAACCAGTTTAAGATGCTTGAATGGCGTCGGCCTTGTGCGACGCGATTCAAGACAGAATCACACTAATTCATGCTATTAAAATGTGTTTACACTGTTAGACAGTTGGTTAGTTGGTTAAATGTATGCTTTAAATTATACTCGATGATGATGGATTCCTTGTGACCTGATCGCACCGCATTGTGTTTTGTGCGACCGTGGACTTCTTACTGTGCTATGTTTTGTGCTACTGTGGACCTAGAGTGATAGTTGTAGCGCTTTATCACCCTGTGCTGGTGTGGGTGGAGCACAACGCCGGTGTGGGTGTGGCGGGGTGACACCTAGTGAGAGAGGGTCACCTAGTGAACCCCGGGGTTAGCTAGTACCAGTGTGGATGTGGTACCTTTGAAGTGTCACTCGTGCTGGGGGAAGGAGTAACCACCTGAGCCAGTTGGGCCGGAGTAGCTAGCGTGCTATCCGAGGGGTTACTGTTTTGTCTCAGCGGGTCAGTGTTTCCCACTTTCGGTTGTGTGGTCGGTGTTTCCCACTTTCGGTTGTGTTGTTGGCGTGTTTCCCACTTTCGGTGGCGTGGTTGGCGTGTTTTGCCGAGACGCGAGTTGTAGGCTTCTTGGTAGAATGATTCTAGAGATGTGCTTGTTACATTTCGAATGCATGTGGTTCATATCGAGATTTAGGAGTAGTATGTTACAGCCTTAATTGCTTTAATTACCTGTACCTATGTTATTGCACTTGTGGGTGTGTGAGTGGGAGGCAGGAGATCGGATGATCCCTACTGAGCCCAATTCGGGTGTGGCTCACTCCCTGCGGTTTCAGGTGTGGACCTCGTGG
Source organism: Zantedeschia hybrid cultivar (assembly GCA_030544215.1). Classification (NCBI taxonomy): domain Eukaryota; kingdom Viridiplantae; phylum Streptophyta; class Magnoliopsida; order Alismatales; family Araceae; genus Zantedeschia; species Zantedeschia hybrid cultivar. The sequence continues at coordinate 53,603,358 of JARZZO010000002.1, read as the reverse complement.
CGAGTGGTGGCGTGTGGTGTTCTCCTTGGTGTGCGGACCAGCAGCTATCTCAGTTCCGAGGTATGCCCCGATGTTGTTGTATTTTGCTTCTGCCTGTACTTATTTAATTTCTTGGACTATGTAATTATTGTTGGACTGTGTACGGACATTATTAATTTCCTTCCTGCACACTTATAATTCCTTGAAGTCCGTGTGATTGTTATATTTAGCCTTGTTTAACGCTTACTCCTCCAGACGTGTGTATGAGATCCGGGTGTGAGACCATTGGATAATGATTTGACATCCATTTAGTGATCGGGTTTCCGATCATAGGGTGGTGGGTCGTTACAATTGGTATCAGAGCTCAGTCTGGTCGAGTATGTGGTAAAGTAGGTTAGATATTATAGTCCAACAATAAGTACGAGTCTGTACAGGCGATGGCTGCTAGTGTAGATTGATAGGTTTTGACGTGTTTGTTTCGATTTTTGCGTTCGTGGGGTAGTGATGGCGCCAAGGAGGACAGTTCTGTTGACTCGTGGTTCGAGAGCAGACGATGGTAATTCGGGGGCAGAAGGGCATAATGTGGATCATTTCATGGAAGCTATGATTGGGGCTATGTCTAGATACCATCAGGGAGATGGTGGTGAGGGATCCAATTCCCGAGGTGACTAGTCTACGGTATTGGAGTGGTTCTTGAAGTTGAAGATCCCTTCTTTCACGGGTCGACCAGTCCCAGACGAGGCAGCTCATTGGATTAAGGAAGTGGAGAAGGCATTTGATGTTCTTGAATGTGCTGAGAATGACAAGACCTTGTTGGCAACCTACTTGTTGAAGGACAATGCATATGAGTGGTGGGTTACTGTCAAGAGAATGATTTTTGCAGATAAGTCCTTGAGAGAAACCCCTTGGGAGGTGTTTGTGAGAGAGTTTAGTGGACAGTACTTTCCGAGGCACGTTCGGAAGACCAAGGAAAGGGAGTTTATGGAATTGGTGCAGAATGATATGTTAGTTCTAGAATATCAGACGAAGTTTGTGGCCCTTTGAAGATTCGTTCCACACATATCTGAGCATGAGGAATATAGAACAGAGAGATTTGTGGGTGGACTCCGGTACGATCTAAGGACAATGGTGGCATCTCACTGTTGCAGAGATCTAGCATCAGCAGTTCGATGTGCGGCAGCGGTGGAGACTCAGTTCCAACAAATGGCGAAAGAGTTGGAGCGATCGGCACGAGGGAAGCAGCGAGGCAAGGGCAAATCAGCGGTCCTTTCGTCAGGCGGTTCGAGTTCCTTTGAGTTTGGGTCCCAAGAGATGTCTTATGATGAGGATGAAGACAGTTTGGTTCAGTAGATGCAGACTGTGGCTAGCAGGCAGCAGGAAACGAGACAGGATGCGACAGATTATTGTCCCCGTTGTGGTAGGTATCATGGCGATCAGATATGTCCATTGGTCGCTAATAGCTGTTTTGGCTGTGGTAGAGAGGGACATTTTTTGAGGAACTATCCCCAAAAGAATAAGAGAGGTCAGGAGCCGAGTGGTCAGTAGAAGCCCGAGACCTTGAGTGGTGTTGTGTGTTCTCTGAGTAGAGGTCCGAGATGCTGGGCTAGATTAACACCATTATCTTGTCTTATTGGGTAGTAGTTGTGAACTCTTATGACACTCTTTATGTATTCTGTACATGGTGGAGAATCGGCATTGTAAAGTGTGCTTTGTAAGGTTAATGTATAGTGATGTTGGTCTATCAATTTTGGCAGTGTTGTGGTACATAGTTAACTTAGTATTGATTTGATTGACCGGTTGTGTGGAGCCCCGTGTAAGAGTGTGATCGGTGAGGGTGATTGATGTGATCTGTGTTACCGGCATGGAATTGTGAGACGATGGTACAGTCATGTTTTGAGGTAGACTCTATGTTCCGACAGGAGGAGGACGTGCGCAGGTGTGTCTTTGATGAGGCGCACTGTTCTAGATATGTAGTGCTTCCCGGAACGATTAAGATGTATTATTGTTTGAGGTGGCTTTTTGGTGGCCTGGTATGAAGAAGGATGTGGTTGATTTTGTGGTTAGGTGCATGATTTGTCGGCAGGTTAAGGCGGAACATCAGAGACCAGAAGGGCTGTTGCAGTCTTTGCCATTTCCGGTATGGATATGGGAGCTTGTGACTTGGGACTTTGTGTCGGGATTACCTGTATTCCCTGACAGGAAATACACGATCCGGGTCATGGTTGAGTGATTGACCGAGTCAGCACACTTCTTGGCTATCAGGAAGGACTGGTCAGTCGGTAAGTTGACTAAGCTGTTTGTGGATCGGATCATCTCTCTGCACGATGTGCCCTTATCCATCGTGTCAGACCGGGCTTTGAGATTTACTTCTAGGTTTTGGAAGAGTTTTCGAAAGGCCTTGGGCACGCAGCTAGCCTTCAGCTCTGCCTATCATCCCGAGGCTGATGGGCGGTCGGAGAGGACCATTCAGATTCTAGAGGATATGCTTGAGGCACGTTGCCTAGACTGAGGAGGTTCTCGGGAGCAGTACTTGTCGTCAGTAGAGTTTGCGTACTGCAACAGTTACTATTCTTGTATCGGCATGGCACCTTATGAGGCATTGTTCGGACGGCTGTGTCGATCCTCTGTGATTTAGTCTGAGATTGGCAAGAGGCATTTAGCAGGACTAGAGTTGGTATAGCAGTGTGCTGAAGTTGCCAGAGTGGGTACAGTGGAAATTAATTACAGCTTGGAGCAAACATAAGTGTAACGACTCGCCACCCTATAATCGGGGATCCGATTACTAAATGGGTACCGAATCATTAATTTGGAACCAAATCAGGATCTAAGTAAGTCTAGGAAACAAATAATAAACTAAGCTAAACATTCACATCGCATTGATTTGAAAAGGAAAAGCAGGAATTAAAGTTATTACAATGCGACTCGATACAGCAAATAATTACATATTCCAACAGAAAAGAAATGTTTATACATACAGGCCAGAAATAGAGATAACAACTACGTCGGGGCATACCCCGGAACAACAGCCGACGGCGCTCAACACACAGCCGCACACCCCTCGCTAAGTCTGCCTGGAGTCCTCACCTGAAAACTGCAGGGGTGAGTCTCAACGAAAAGACTTAGTAGGGATCCTTCGATCCCCACAGCCCACACACACACCCACAAGTGTAAAGTACAGCAGAGATATATTAACCATAAAAAGCAGTAATTACTATACCTAAATCTCAACATGAATCACATGCATTCGAAGTATAATTAACGTGCATAATTCCAATTTATCAGGGAACCTGTAATTCGGCGTATCCTCAAAACACGTCAACCACACAACGAAAGTGGGAAACATCGACCCACTGAGACCAAACAGTAACCCCTCGAATAGCACGCTGGCTACCTCGGCGGTTACTCCTTCTCCCAGCAAACACCGACCCGCTGAGACCAAACAGTAACCCCTCGGATAGCACGCCGGCTACTCCGGCCCAACTGGCTCAGGTGGTTACTCCTTCCCCCAGCACGAGTGACACTCCAAAGGTACCACTCCGACACCGGTACAAGCTAGCTATCCCCGGGGTTCACCAGGTGACCCTCTCTCACTAGGCGTCACCCCGCCACTACCCCCGTCAGCGCTGTGTCCCTCCGCACCGACACAGGGTGTCAAACGCTACAACTGTCACTCTAGGTCCACCGAAACACAAAACACGGCACGGTGCGATCCGGTCACGGAAGAAGTCCACGGTCGCATGACATACAACGCAGAGCCATCCGGTCACGAAGAGTTCATCATCATCGAGTATACTAAAACATGCATTTAACCAACTATCTAGCAGTGTAAACACATTTTACTGGCATGGATTAATGTGGTTCTGCCTTGAATCGCGTCAGCCAAGGACGACGCCATTCAAGTCTCCTAAACTGGTTCATGAAATCCCGGCCTCAGAATCTGGCCTAAAAGGCGTCGCTACAGGTAGCGACCTTTTAAAAGGCGTCAACATCCTCAGACGCCATTCACACAGAAAAACCAGAATTAGCAGAAAACCTTAATTGGGGGTTTCTGCCTAAAAGGCGTCATTGTGGCCCGACGCTATTCAAATCGCATCATCCAGTCATGACGTCTTTTAGCGCCAGAATCTCCGAACTGACAGAGCCTGAGTGAAACGATTTCTGCATAAAAGGCGTCATGATGGCCCGACGCCGTTATAAAAGGCGTCTTCCATTCACGACGTCTTTTAGCACCAGAAACCAGGTCTGTCTCCTGCCCGAAGGCTCCCTTTTCACCCCCAAAAACCCTAAGATCCCCACAAAAACAGAGGAAAAAGAGGGACAAACCAAACCATCATAAATCCACATTCATAGAAACTCCCATTCCCATCAAGGAAAAGCCCCTAACATGCTCATTCTACCCAAAAACTATAGATCCGTAGCATGCTTTAAGCGAGAGAATATGGTTTTAAAATAAAACACTACGGGAATCGTCACCCTACCGGTTACTTGAACTCCTCCAAGCTCCAAGCCGTCCACCCGTCTCGCCCCACGCCGCCGCCGGTACCGCCGAGGTCGTCCTTACTCCACCGGGACGTCGGCCGCCGTCCGGAGAGTAAACGCCGCGGAGGAAGTGGTGGTGGTGGTAGTGGTGAGAGCTAAGTGGTCGATGGAGTGGAGGGAAAGACGAAGTGGTGGGAGGAAAAGAGTGAGGGGAAGGGGGCGTCGCCGGAGTCGTCGGAGGAAGGGAGGAGAGAAAGAGAGAAGGAAGAAATGAGGGAAAAGAAGGAGGGCTCGCGGGGTTAACCAGAGAGTGCTAAAACGCGTCCATATGGACGGACGCCTATCAGTTGACGTGACGGCTGCTCTGACAGGAGTCTGAAACGCTCTGACATAAGTCTAAAACGCGTCGTCCATCCAAGATGCCGTTCAGACGACAAGACTGGCGCCGTACACTGACAACCCAGGGTCGCAGTCTGAAAGGCGTCGCCCCTCACGGACGCCGTTCAGACGACACGACAGGGCCGTACTCTCGCGGCCCAAAGCCAGCCCACGTGGCACAAACTAAAACGCGTCCGCAACGATGGACGCCGTTTAAAACGCGTCTCGAGGTCTCGACACGAAACATAACAGAGTCTCAGCCCCACTAGGGCCTGAACTACAGGGTCTAACCCCGAAAACCGGATCCGAAAGCCTCAGTCCTTACATTCTCCCCCCCTTAAAAGAATTTCGCCCCCGAAATTGCCTGCTAGCATTAACAAGGTCAAAACGTAGAGGTACAAGTTTACAATGAGACTTACGAGAAAAGGTAAGGAAACTGCTCCCGCATCTCATCCTCCTGCTCCCAGGTTGCCTCACCCCTGGAGCGGTACTGCCAAATCACCTATACCAAAGGCACAACCTTGTTCCGAAGGACCTGTTCTCTGCGATCCTCAATACGAACTGGAAACTCTGGGAAGGTCAAGTCTTCTGCGATCTCCAACTCTGAAAAATCTAAGACATGGGATGGATCCTGAACATATCTTCTCAGCGAAGAAACATGGAACACATCGTGCACCCCTGCAAGATTAGGTGGCAAGGCCAGCTGATACGCGGTTTCCCCAATTCGAGCAAGAATGGGAAAATGCCCAATATATCGCGGACTCAGCTTGCCTCGCTTCCCGAATCTCATCACACCTTTGGAGGGTGAGACTCGGAGAAACACGTGGTCCCCAACCTCAAACTCAAGCGGTCTCCGCCAGACATCAGCATAACTCTTCTGCCTGCTCTGAGCTGCGATCAATCTCTGCCGGACTATCTTGGCAATCTCAGCACACTGTTGTACTAACTCTGGCCCTGCTATCTGCCTCTCACCAATCTCGGACCAACACACAGGAGATCGACACGGTCGCCCGTACAAAGCCTCGTAAGGCGCCATGCTGATACTAGAATGATAACTGTTGTTGTAGGCAAACTCCACAGTAGGCAAATGTTGCTCCCAAGAACCTCCCCAGTCTAAGCAACATGCCCTAAGCATATCCTCCAGTGTCTGAATGGTCCTCTCCGACTGTCCATCCGTCTCGGGATAGTAGGCCGAACTGAAGGCCAACTGCGTGCCCAAGTCCCTCTGAAAACTCTTCCATAATTTGGAAGTAAACCTCGGATCCCGATCTGATACGACGGACAAAGGTACCCCGTGCAGAGAGATGATCCGATCTACAAACAACTTAGCCAACTTACCGACTGACCAGTCCTTCCTAATAGCCAGGAAGTGTGCCGACTTGGTCAGCCGATCAACAATAACCCAGATAGCATCTCTCCTGCCAGGAGATGCACGTAATCCCATCACAAAGTCCATAGTCACGTGCTCCCATTTCCATTCCGGAATCGGTAAGGGCTACAACAACCCTCCAGGTCTCTGATGCTCGGCTTTAACCTGCTGACAAGTCATGCACCTAGCCACATACTCAGCCACATCTTTCTTCATACCAGGCCACCAAAAGTGCCTCCTCAAACAATGATACATCTTAGTTGTCCCAGGATGCACTGCATATCTAGAACGGTGCGCCTCATCAAGGACACTCCTGCGCACGTCCTCTTCGGCCGGAACATAAAGTCTGCCTCTGAACCTGACTGTACCGTCATCCCACAACTCCACCTCTGACCTCTGGAGAATATGCGGTAATTCTACATCTGCCCTCTGAGCCTCAATCACAACATGGTACACTGTTGGTCTCACGGTCAAGCTAGCCAACACGGCTCTATCATCCTCACGTGGAACCCGAAAGGAAGATTCCACAACCTGCTCAAATAATTTCCATTCTCGAATCATAAGGTATGACATGACCGTCTTCCGACTCAAGGCGTCTGCCACTACATTCGCCTTGCCCGGATGATAAGAAAGGTCAAGGTCATAATCTTTGATGAACTCCATCCACCTACGCTGCCTCAAATTCAGGTCCCTCTGTGTGAACACATACTTCAGGCTCTTGTGATCAGTAAAAACCTGAAATTTCTCACCATACAAGTAATGTCTCCAGATTTTTAGTGCAAATACCACAACTGCCAATTCCAAATCATGGGTGGGATAGTTCTCCTCATGCTTCTTCAGCTGTCTAGAAGCATAAGCCACAACCCTGCCATGCTGCATTAGAACTGCGCCCAAACCTCGACGGGACGTGTCTAAGTAAACCACAAACCCACTTGAACCAGATGGAAGCACCAACACTGGGGCCGAAGTAAGGCGAGTCTTTAACTCAGTGAAACTCCGCTCACACTCCTCGGTCCACACGAAACGAACTCCCTTTCGAGTCAACCTCGACAAGGGGGCCGCTATCGAAGAAAACCCCTAAACAAACCGCCTGTAATAACCTGCAAGCCCCAAGAAGCTCCTGATCTCAGACACTGAAGTTGGCCTGCTCCAATTCATTACTGCCTCGATCTTGGCTGGATCCACTGCGATGCCCTCGCCAGAAATGACATGCCCAAGGAAGTGTACCTTGTCTAGCCAGAATTCACACTTGCTAAACTTGGCATAGAGTTGGTGCTCCCTCAGGACCTGCAACACCACCCGAAGATGAGTGGCGTGCTCTTCCTCAGAAGAAGAATATATTAAAATATCATCTACGAATACTACTACAAACTGATCCAGATAGGCCATGAAGACTCGGTTCATCAGATTCATAAAGGCCGCCGGAGCATTGGTCAAGCCGAAAAGCATAACCAAAAACTCATAATGTCCATACCGAGTCCTAAAAGCCATCTTACTGACATCGACATCACGGATCCTCATCTGATAATATCCAGATCTCAGGTCAATCTTAGAAAACACCTTCGCAGACTGCAGCTGATCCATCAAATCATCGATCCTTGGAAGTGGGTACTTGTTCTTTATCGTCACCTGGTTCAGCTGTCTATAATCAATGCACAACCTCAGGGAACCATCCTTCTTCCTGACAAATAGAACTTGAGCACCCCACGGAGAAGTACTGGAACGAATGAAACCCTTATCCAGCAACTCCTGCAACTGCGCCTTCAACTCAGCGAGTTCGGCTGGTGCCATCCGATACGGGGCCTTGGACAAGGGTACCGTACCCGGTGCAAGCTCAATGGTAAACTCGACCTCTCGCTGAGGAGGAAGGCCAGGCAACTCCTCAGGAAACACATCTGTAAAGTCACACACTACAGGCACCTCCCAAGGACTGGGATTATCACGGACATCGGAAACAACAACAGAGGCAAGGAAGGCCTCACAACCACTAGCAAGCAACCTCCGAGCCTTAAAGGCAGAAATAAGAACACCTCGAGAAGAGAGCCTAATACCTTGGAAGTAGAAGGTCGGGATGTCCGGAATAGAGAAACGCACCCTCTTCCTGTGGCAGTCCACCTCAGTATAATGAGCTTCCAACCAATCCATGCCCAGGATGATATCAAAGTCACGAATGGCAAGCACGACCAACTGGGCGGGTAACTCATGGCCCTCAATGGTCAAGGGAACATCCCTTAAACAATTATAAGATAACATGAAATCCCCAGAAGGAACCTCTACCATCAATCCATCAGATAGCTCATCAACGGGTGCAGAAAGAACATCTATGAACTGTTCAGAAATGAAAGAATGCGAAGCACCCGAATCAATCAACACATATGCAGAGTTCCCAAGGACAGAAAATGTACCTTCCACCAAGTTGGACGCACGAGCCTCCTTCCTGGTGATAGCCAGCACTCTCCCCTGGGTCCTCGGCTTCTTCTGATCAGCTGGCCCTTGCCTCTGGCCACACCCCTGCGGGCAAAACCTCGCCACGTGGCCCTGCTGGACACAAGTATAGCATCTCCCGGAAAAAGTAGGACACTGAGTCCCACCATGAGTACCACCACAGTGCTAACAAACTGCTGGAAGCCTCTGAGCTGGCTCCTGCTGAGCGCTGGACACCGACTAGCTCTGCTGATCCTGCCTGGGTCTGCTACTACCGCTGCTGCCACTACTGCCGCCACCGCCTTGGAAGAATCTCCTAAATCTGGAGCCAAGTGACGACGATCCCGATCCGGACGAAGGGGCTGCCGCCGCTGTCTTACCCCTGCCACGAGCTGGTCCCTGAGCAGTCAGTCCTCTCTCCCGGGCTGACTAATTCTGCTGTGCCTCCACTGCTGCCGCACACCTAACCGCTGATGCCAAGTCTGTACAACAGTGAGATGCCACGAAGTTCCTCAGACCGAGCCTCAGTCCATCCACAAACCTCTCAGTACGACGCTCTTCGTCCCCTGATATGAAAGGCACAAACCTCCCAAGCGAAACAAACTTCGCCTGGTACTCGAGTACCGTCATACTCCCCTGAGTCAGCTCCATAAATTCCCTTTCCTTGGCCCTCTGGACATGCCTAGGGAAATACTGCGCATTGAATTCCTTCACAAAAGTCTCCCAAGAAATCTCCCTAAGACTCCTATCCTCATATGACAAACTCTTCAAGGTGGTCCACCAATCATAGGCGCTATCCTTCAACATGAAGGTAGCCAACGGAGTCCTCTCAACTGCTGCACAATCCATAGTATCGAAAGTCTTCTCCATCTCCCTAAGCCAATGAACGGCCTCGTCAGGGTCGGGACGACCGGTGAAGTGAGGTGGCCTTAGCTTCAGAAATCTCTCTAGTGTAGCTGTAGACCCTCCCCGAGCACTAGAACTCTCACTAGGGTCTCGGGTCTGGTATCTAGCCATAGTGTCCATCATAGCCTCCATGAACTATTCTACACTCGGCCTCCCGGCCTCAGATCCACTAGGGACGTCTCCCCGCTCTCGAATAACCGGCATCCTCTTCCTAGGAGCCATCTAATCACCTACAAACACAAAATCGAAAAGTTCTAGTTAGAATCCAAAAACCTATACTACCGCCGTGCCTGTACGGGATAATGTAATTATTTGCCGGACTCACGACATTTAACCTAGTTATTCATTTATTTGCCAGACCAAATGCTCTGATACCAACTGTAACGACTCACCACCCTATAATCGGGGATCCGATTACTAAATGGGTACCGAATCATTAATTTGGAACCAAACCAGGATCTAAGTAAGTCTGTGAAACAAATAATAAACTAAGCTAAACATTCACATCGCATTGATTTGAAAAGGAAAAGCAGGAATTAAAGTTGTTACAATGCGACTCGATACAGCAAATAATTACATATTCCAACAGAAAAGATATGTTTATACATACAGGCCAGAAATAGAGATAACAACTACGTCGGGGCATACCCCGGAACAACAGTCGACGGCGCTCAACACACAGCCGCACACCCCTCGCTAAGTCTGCCTGGAGTCCTCACCTGAAAACTGCAGGGGTGAGTCTCAACGAAAAGACTTAGTAGGGATCCTTCGATCCCCACAGCCCACACACACACCCACAAGTGTAAAGTACAGCAGAGATATATTAACCATGAAAAGCAGTAATTACTATACCTAAATCTCAACATGAATTACATGCATTCGAAGTATAATTAACGTGCATAATTCCAATTTATCAGGGAACCCGTAATTCGGCGTATCCTCAAAACACGTCAACCACACAACGAAAGTGGGAAACATCGACCCGCTGAGACCAAACAGTAACCCCTCGAATAGCACGCTGGCTACCTCGGCGGTTACTCCTTCCCCCAGCAAACACCGACCCGCTGAGACCAAACAGTAACCCCTCGGATAGCACGCCGGCTACTCCGGCCCAACTGGCTCAGGTGGTTACTCCTTCCCCCAGCACGAGTGACACTCCAAAGGTACCACTCCGACACCGGTACAAGCTAGCTAACCCCGAGGTTCACCAGGTGACCCTCTCTCACTAGGCGTCACCCCGCCACTGCTCCCGTCAGCGCTGTGTCCCTCCGCACCGACACAGGGTGTCAAACGCTACAACTGTCACTCTAGGTCCACCGAAACACAAAACACGGCACGGTGCGATCCGGTCACGGAAGAAGTCCACGGTCGCACGACATACAACGCAGTGCCATCCGGTCACGAAGAGTTCATCATCATCGAGTATACTAAAACATGCATTTAACCAACTATCTAGCAGTGTAAACACATTTTACTGGCATGGATTAATGTGGTTCTGCCTTGAATCGCGTCAGCCAAGGACGACGCCATTCAAGTCTCCTAAACTGGTTCATGAAATCCTGGCCTCAGAATCTGGCCTAAAAGGCGTCGCTACAGGTAGCCGCCTTTTAAAAGGCGTCAACATCCTCAGACGCCATTCACACAGAAAAACCGGAATTAGCAGAAAACCTTAATTGGGGGTTTCTGCCTAAAAGGCGTCATGGTGGCCCGACGCTATTCAAATCGCGTCGTCCAGTCATGACGTCTTTTAGCGCCAGAATCCCGGAACTTACAGAGCATGAGTGAAACGATTTCTGCCTAAAAGGCGTCATGATGGCCCGACGCCGTTATAAAAGGCGTCTTCCATTCACGACGTCTTTTAGCGCCAGTAACCAGGTCTGTCTCCTGCCTGAAGGCTCCCTTTTCACCTCGAAAAACCCTAAGATCCCGCCAAAAACAGAGGAGAAAGAGGGGCAAACCAAACCATCATAAATCCACATTCATAGAAACTCCCATTCCCATCAAGGAAAAGCCCCTAACATGCTCATTCTACTCAAAAATCATAGATCCGTAGCATGCTTTAAGCGGGAGAACATGGTTTTAGAATAAAACACTACGGGAATCGTCACCCTACCGGTTACTTGAACTCCTCCAAGCTCCAAGCCCTCCACCCGTCTCGCCCCACGCCGCCGCCGGTACCGCCGAGGTCGTCCTTACTCCACCGGGACGTCGGCCGCCGTCCGGAGAGTAAACGCCGCGGAGGAAGTGGTGGTGGTGGTGGTAGTGGTGAGAGCTATGTGGTCGATGGAGTGGAGGGAAAGACGATGTGGTGGGAGGAAAAGAGGGATGGGAAGGGGGCGTCCCTGGAGTCGTCGGAGGAAGGGAGGAGAGAAAGAGAGAAGGAAGAAATGAGGGAAAAGAAGGAGGGCTCGCGGGGTTAACTAGAGAGTACTAAAACGCGTCCATATGGACGGACGCCTATCAGTTGACGTGACGGCTGCTCTGACAGGAGTCTGAAACGCTCTGACAGAAGTCTAAAACGTGTCATCCATCCAAGACGCCGTTCAGACGACAAGACTGGCGCCGTACACTGACAACCCAGGGTCGCAGTCTGAAAGGCGTCGCCCCTCACGGACGCCGTTCAGACGACACGACAGGGCCGTACTCTCGCGGCCCAAAGCCAGCCCACGTGGCACCCACGTAGCACAAACTTAAACGCGTCCGCAACGATGGACGCCGTTTAAAATGCGTCTCGAGGTCTCGACGCGAAACATAACAGAGTCTCAGCCCCACTAGGGCCTGAACTACAGGGTCTGACCCCGAAAACCGGATCCGAAAGTCTTAGTCCTTACAGGAACAGTTTTGCAGAGATCTGTAGGAGACCGATTGAGTTTGAGGTTGGGGACTACGTGTTTCTCCGAGTCACACCCTCTAAGGGTGTGATGAGATTCGGGAAGCAAGGTAAGCTGGGTTCGAGATGTGTTGAGCCTTTCCCGTTCTTGCTCGAATTGGGGGAAACGGCATACCAGCTAGCCTTGCCGTCCAATCTTGCAGGGGTGCACGATGTGTTCCTTGTTTCGTTGCTGAGGAGATGTTCAGGATCCATCCCATGTTTTAGACTTTTCAGAGTTGGAAATCGCTGATGACTTGTCCTTTCCAGAGTTCCAGTGTGTATTGAGGATCGTAAGTCACAGGTTCCCCGGAACAAGGTTGTACCTTTGGATTAAGTGATTTGACAATATCGCTCCGGGAGCGAGGCGACCGAGGAGCGCGAGGTTGATGCAGGAACAGCTCCCTAACTTTTCCGGTAAGTTCCCTTGTGAGCTGGTAGTTTTTATGTTTCGTCCTCATTAATTGTAGCAGGCAATTTCGGAGACGAAATTCTTTTTAAGGGGGGAAGTATGTAAGGATTGAGAATTCAGGTTCAGTTTTTGAGTCGGTTTCCGGCCGGGTCCCCTGGTTTGGACCCTGATGGGCCTGGGGAGTGCCTTCTAAATGACGTCTAGGATGCACGACGCCTTTCAAACGGCGTCCTGATGTGTGGACGCCATTTAGAGAGGTTGTTGTTGTGCCACGTGGGCGCCACGTGGACGGACTTCGGGCCGCGAGAGTACAGCCCTGTCGTGCCGTCTGAACGGCGTCCTTGAGGGACGACGCCATTCAGAGTACGGCCCTGGGATGGCAGTGTACGGTGCCAGTCTTGTCGTCTGAACGGCGTCTGTGGTGGGCGACGCGATTCAGAGCCTCTGTCAGTAAGGCCCGTCCTGTCATCTGATAGGCGTCTGTATTGCACGACGCGTTTTACCCTGTTCCAGATTGACCCCGCGAGCCTTTCCTCCTTTCTCTCATTCTCACCCTCTCACTCTCTCTCCTCCCCCTCTCCGCCTCCTCCGACCCCTCTTTTCCCCTTTCCCTTCCCTTTCTTCCTCCTCCACCACTCCACTACCTCTCTACCTCTCGCCACTACCACCACCACTTCCTTCGCGGCGTTTCCTTCTCCGGGCGGCGGCCGACGTCCCGGCAGAGTGGCGACGTAGAATGAGCATGTTAAAGGGGTTTAATGGGGGTTTCTATGCATGAGGATTTATGGGCTTCAAATGGTGGTTCGATTTCCCTCTTCGTTTTCCCCCTCTTGGGCATTTTGGGGTGAAATTGGGGGTTAAGTGGAGCCCTCGGGTTGATTGCAGGAAACCGGCATCTGGCCCTAAACGACGTCGCGCTAGGACGACGCCATTTCGAATGGCGGCTTCCTAGGACGACGCCGTTTAGGCAGAAAATGTCCCAGATGCAGTTTCTGTCAGAATAGATTTCTGTTGTGAATAGTGTCCAGGGACAGGGACGCCTTTCTAAAAGGCGGCTTCCTAGGACGACGCGTTTTAAGCGAATTTCCTTAGTTTGTCGCTATTTCTGTCGTTGTCCGGCGACTAGAGACAGCGACGCCTTTTTAAAAGGTGACTGGCGTGAATGATGCCTTTTACGTGAAAATCAACCATAGCCGTCCCTGCTTCTGCCGCTATCAGACGACGAGGGACGGCGACGCGTTTTAAAAGGCGGCTAGCTGTGGCGACGCCTTTTAGGCCATATTCTGAGGCCGAGATTTCATGAACCAGTTTAGGATGCTTGAATGGCGTCGGCCTTATGCGACGTGATTCAAGACAGAATTACACTAATTCATGTTATTAAAATGTGTTTACACTGTTAGACAGTTGGTTAGTTGGTTAAATGCATGTTATAAATTATACTCGATGATGATGGATTCCTTGTGACTGGATCGCACCGCGTTGTGTTTCGTTCGACCGTGGACTTCTTACTGTGCTGTGTTTTGTGCTACTGTGGACCTAGAGTGACAGTTGTAGCGCTTTATCACCCTGTGCTGGTGTGGGTGGAGCACAGTGCCGGCGTGGGTGTGGCGGGGTGACGCCTAGTGAGAGAGGGTCACCTGGTGAACCCCGGGGTTAGCTAGTACCGGTGTGGGTATGGTACCTTTGGAGTGTCACTCGTGCTGGGGGAAGGAGTAACCACCTGAGCCAGTTGGGCCGGAGTAGCTAGCGTGCTATCCGAGGGGTTACTGTTTGGTCTCAGCGGGTCGGTGTTTCCCACTTTCGGTTGTGTGGTCGGTGTTTCCCACTTTCGGTTGTATGGTTGGCGTGTTTCCCACTTTTGGTGGCGTGGTTGGCGTGTTTTGCCGAGACGCGAGTTGTAGGTTCCTTGGTAGAATGATTCTAGAGATGTGCTTGTTACATTTCGAATGCATGTGGTTCACATCGAGATTTAGGAGTCGTATGTTACAGCCTTACTTGCTTTAATTACCTGTACATGTGTTATTGCACTTGTGGGTGTGTGAGTGGGAGGAAGGGAATTGGATGATCCCTACTGAGCCCAATTCTGGTGTGGCTCACTCCCTGCGGTTTCAGGTGTGGACCTCGTGGCGAGTGGTGGCGTGTGGTGTTCTCCTTGGTGTACGGACCAACAACTATGTTAGTTCCGGGGTATGCCCCGATGTTGTTGTACTTTGCTTCTGCCTGTACTTATTTAATTTCTTGGACTATGTAATTATTGTTGGACTGTGTACGGACATTATTAATTTCCTTTCTGCGCACTTGTAATTCCTTGAAGTCCGTGTGATTGTTATATTTAGCCTTGTTTAACGCTTACTCCTCCATACGTGTATATGAGATCCGGGTGTGAGACCGTTGGATAATGATTCGACATCCATTTAGTGATCGGGTTTCTGATCATAGGGTGGTGGGTCATTACATTGTCCCACCCCTTCCTAGTCACAAGAGTGACAAGGGTACACACCCACTAACGCAAGGCTCTTAAGTCAAACTCCAACCAACTCTAAACACCACAGTTGAGTATGCCAACTGGCAACTCACGACTCAGCCAAACCTCATGTATGTCCACCCTCGTAAGGTATAGATGCCTACGAGGAGAGGCAAGTAAGAAAATAGAACTAACTAAGATTTATAAGTCGACATAGTGTCCGCTCCCCCAGATAGAATCAGTCTACTGTCCAACGGTTGCTTTCCCTCACACTCAGACTTAGACTAAAAACATGGGGCCCTAAGAGCCAACTAGAACCCAAACACACCAAAGTGTTGGCTAACCCGTGACCCGTGTCCTGATCACATCGTGCATAAAGACACTGAGTGTGCTACTAATAGATGTCATCACTCCGGGTCTAAACTATAAACATATAGTACAAGATGAGAAAAGCCATCCCCTCATCAATGATTCAAACATGCAATCATGTAAGAATATATCTAATAGTTTATATAAGATTTTAGAAACATATTTTTTATAAGGCATGATTTATAATATTACACACACATGAATGCAATACTTAGGGAGTTCTGTTACACAGTTGAAATGCGTCCGGCATGCCTGAAGACTATCAAAATGAATCCATCACCTTCGTAGATAATCGAAGATAGTTAATCAATCAGTCTGAAATGCGTCGAGTAAGATAAACACCTATCAAGAAAGACATCCCCCTTACTAGACATTTTTCAAAGACAACAAAGTCCCTAGTGTGGGCTCACGTTTGACTTTGAAATGCATCAAGCGCTCTCGACACCCTTCATGAAAGGTGTCTAGAACCATGGGCACGTTATCAGAGAGACCCTTAAACTACAACCCCTTCTCTAGCTCTTCTCAGCCCACCTACACCACTAATGCCCAAAATGCTCCTTCCTGCACCAAACCAACATGCAAGGCTGTTGGGTTTTCTCGGTTTCTCCGGATCGCTCACGCAGCGGAAACAAAAAAAAAAATACAACGATCCGTTCCCGTTTCGAAATCTAAAATACAAAATAATCGGATTATCTTTTCTCACCGTGTGCGGATTCGAATCCGCAGCCGTTCGGTTTCGTCGGTGCGATACCGCAAGCCGCGCAAGCGCCCGGACTCTAGCGAAGTCCACGCAATCCTCCCCGCGACGGATATCCTCGAGTTCCTCGTTCTTCGCAGCCCACGAAGCCTCCGCTGGTCGCCGCAATGATCGCCGCAACGCGCAGACGATTTTCCGTCGAACGGGATTCGGAGAAGCGGCGAAGTAGATCTGGATCTGCCTGGACACCAGAGGAAGGACAGAAACTGAAGAGGGGCGGCTAGGGTTAGCAGCAGCATGGCCTGCTCAGCCCGTTTGCTATGTTTTATACTAACCGCGCGGTTTTTCATAAAAACCCGCCGGTTTGTATAAAACCCACTTATTTATCCATCGCCTTGAGAATCATTTGCGTGTGACTCATCACTGGCTTTATTAATTAATTAATAACCCTTTATTAATCAATTAATCAATCGAATTGATGTCGCACATCGAATTCGACCGGGCCTCCGATCACGTTGGGTGCCAAGCAACACCGCGTGAACCCGGAAGGTATTTGGGGTTAAGTAACCCACTCTTGGAACCTTTCCGTCGACAGTTACCGCGTGGATATAATCCTTCATTCGTACAATGCTCTCGAGTCAACTTAGGGTATGGCGAGCTGTCAAACCCTAACCGGTCGACTCACTTGGATTGGATGCCGCTGATGAATATCGGAAAACTCCTTTCCCGATATTATCGTCCGCCCTGGCCAGGGACTTTCGCGCATCCTTCCTAGAGCATTCTCTCTCTAAGTACCGAGAGCGAATGATTCGTTATTGACACACAATTCCCTTCGACGGTATTCCGCTGTACCCAATCCTTGGCGTATTAGAATCCCATGGCTAGAGATTCGTAAACCAAGGTCAAAGCACAGAAGTCCACCGCCAAGGTGTCCTTGGTGTCTCAGGTCCGAGGACCATTCACGCAACTGCGATAATAGAATCAAGCTGGTTGACAGTGAGGTACAATACCATCCAGCGATTCAATCAGATTAGTTCAGTGAACTCATTCTCCAATGAGCACCTACATATTTGCCTTAGTGTCTCCACACAAGTGACTTATGAGACCCTCATCATATGAGCAGGAGTAATCTATACTAGTCTAACCGGATATCCGATGTCCTTCTCATATATCCTCCGACTATGAACGATTAAGAATATGTGTGTTTAAGTGATCAGTCTCATTAGTATGATCTCATCATAATCTGATCACCATAGCACATATTCACGGACTTCATTATGAAACGATAATAAATGCGATTTACACATAATGAATATTATGCCATTATATTAATAAAATGAACGAGATTTACATAGTCAGATTGGCTTGTAGGCCACCTAAACTAACAATCTCCCACTTGGACTAAAGCCAATCACCTTTATACAATAAGCCCATAGACTCTGGGTGACGCTTAAACACAATTTGAGCCAATGGCTTTGTTAGTGGATCTGCTACATTGTCGACGGATGGAACTCTTTCCACTACTACATCTCCTCTGAATGTGATCTCTCTGATAAGGTGAAAACGCCTCAGAATATGCTTTGATTTCTGATGAGACCGCGGCTCTTTCGCTTGCGCAATGGTTCTATTGTTGTCGCACAACAGTGGAACAGGCTCAAAGATGCTGGGAACTACGCCGAGGTCGGTGATGAATTTCTTCAACCACACTGCATCCTTGGCGGCTTCAGCTGCAGCGATGTACTCAGCTTCAGTCGTCGAATCTGTAGTGGTTACTTGCTTGGAACTCTTCCAGCACACTGCGCCTCCGTTCAAAGTAAACACGAATCTAGATATAGACTTGCTATCATCTGGATCCGACTGGAAACTCGAGTCAGTAAAGCCTCGTAGTTTCAAGTCACCTCCTCCATAGACAAGAAACATATCCTTAGTTCTTCTCAAGTACTTAAAGATACATTTCACTGCCTTCCAGTGCTCTTCGCCTGGATCAGCCTGAAATCTGCTCGTAACACTAGAGCAAACGCAACATCAGGTCGTGTACATAGCATGGCATACATGATAGATCCTATAGCAGAGGCATAGGGTATTCTATCCATGAATGCCCTCTCATCAGGAGTCTTAGGAGACTGCTCCTTTGAGAGAATAATTCCATGTCTCATCGGTATGAAACCTCTCTTGGAATTTTCCATGCCAAACCTTTTGACTATAGTATCTATGTACAAAGATTGGGTCATTCGAAGCATCCTCTTTGATCTATCTCTATATATCCGTATTCCCAATACGTAGGATGCTTCTCCCAAATCCTTCATGGAGAAGTTTTTTGACAGCCAGATCTTTTGCTGATGACATCATAGCTACATCATTCCCAATGAGTAGTATGTCATCTACGTAAAGAACTAGAAAAGTGACTGCACTCCCACTGGTCTTCTTGTACACACAAGGCTCATCTTCATTCTTAATGAAGTCATAAGACTTGACAGCCTCGTCAAATCTTATGTTCCAGCTCCGGGAGGCCTGCTTCAGTCCATAAATGAACCTCTGAAGCTTGCACACTTTATCTGGAGATTCTTTGGATGTGAAATCTTTTGGTTGTATCATATACACCTCCTCCTCAAGGGTACCATTGAAGAAGGCAGTCTTCACATCCATCTGCCAGATTTCATAATCAAAATGTGCAGCAATGGCGAGTAAAACTCTGATCGACTTTATCATGGCAACTGGTGAGAAAGTCTCGTTATAGTCAATTCCTTGTCTTTGACGATATCCCTTTGCCACCAACCTTGCCTTATAAGTGTCGATCCGTCCATCAGCACCGATCTTTCTCTTAAAGATCCACTTGCAACCGATGGGTACAAAACCCTCGGGCAAGTCCTCCAAGTTCCAAACTTGGTTGGTGTACATGGACTGGATTTCTGAGTTCATGGTTTCTCGCCATTTCCCGGCTTCTGAGCCTTCTATGGCCTCCTGGTAGGTTTTAGGATCATCATCCTCATTATATTGTACCTTGGACTCACCTTCAGCGATATGTCCCATATATCGTTCGGGTAGTCTAGGTACTCTACCAGATCTACGAGGCTCATCTGTGTGTACCTGAACAGGTTCAGGAACTAATATCTCATCTGATGATAATGTAGCTGTTTGGGGATCTGGAACCTCTTCCAGTACTATTTTACTCCCACTGTCCTCCTGGAGAAGGTATTCCTCTTCCAAGAAGACAGCTTTCCTGGCAACAAACACCTTTTCTTCACCAGGATGAAAAAAATAGTATCCAAAGGTTTCCTTTGGATATCCCACAAACCTACATTTATCAGTTCGTGATTCCAGCTTGTTTGGATCATGCCTCTTTACATGAGCAGGACAACCCCAGACTTTAACATGTTTAAATTCTAGTTTCCTGCCTTTCCATATCTCATATGGAGTAGAGGCCACAGACTTGCTGGGTAATCTGTTTAGTAGGTATGCTGCTGACTCTAGAGCATACCCCCAGAGGGACACTGGTAATCCCGAAAAGTTCATCATGGATCGCACCATGTCTAACAAGGTGCGATTCCTCCTTTCTGATACACCATTCATCTGTGGTGTATATGGAGGGGTTAGCTGAGAAAGGATACCATTATCCTTTAAGAATTATGTGAAATTAGTACTCAAGTATTCTCCTCCTCGATCTGATCGAAGAGCTTTAATATTCATTCCTAACAGCTTCTCTACCTCATTCTTGAACTCCTTGAATTTCTCAAATGCTTCCGACTTGTACTTCATTAAGTACACATAGCCGAATCTTGAGAAGTCATCGGTGAACGTGATGAAGTAAGAAAAGCCACCTTTGGCTTGGGTGGACATTGGACCACATACATCCGAATGTATTAGTTCCAGAATGTCCTTGGTACATTCTCCATGTCCAGTAAATGGAGATTTTGCCATCTTTCCCATAAGGCAGGATTCACATGTTGCAAACGATTCATAATCGAATGATGTTAAATAACCATGCTTGTGCAACTTTTGCAACCTGCTTTCGCCAATATGCCCAAGTCTACAATGCCACATGTAGGCCTGGTTCACACAATTCTTGCTCTTCTTAAGAGCATTATCAATTTGAAGATTGTAATAAGAAACATCTAATAGATATAGACCGTTGACTAAAGATGCTGAAGCTATTGATTTATTACCATAATAAATCAAACAACTTCTATTCTCAATAGTCAACTTATATCCTATCTTGTCCAAACAAGATATTGATATGATGTTATTTATTATGCTAGGAACATAATAACAATCCTCTAAGAGTAAGGTGTCTCCCGATGGAAGCCTGAGGTTTGATGTCCCAACAGCAATCGCTGCAACTTTTGCGCCGTTTCCTAGCCTCAATTCCACCTCACCTTGTCTCAGCTTGCGCTTACTTGTCAACATATGCACATCATGGCAGATATGAGAAGCACATCCGGTATCCAATACCCAAGATGTGGAATCTCTAACTGATAAGTTGATATCTATCATATAGATATCTGAAGCTTTAGACAGCTTCACTCTTCCATGAGCTTTATCATCAAGGAACTCCTTGCAGTTCCTCTTCCAGTGACCATACTGCTTATAGTAGAAGCAGTCACCCTTCACTACTCCTTTGTCTTTGTCATTCGATCTTTTATCGTTAGCTATCATATCTGCTTCAGGGGCATCCAATGCCGATTCAGCAGGGGGATCAGCTCCAGGGACGAAGTCAATGCACTCAGATCTGAAGACATTTTTCAGGCTTCTGAACCAATCCGAGTAGATCAGGTAAGTCAAAAGGGCATCAAGTATGCCACGGAGTGGGTTATTCGACGACATAATTCCCTACAGGAGATGAGTAAAATCTATTTAGCAGATGTTCAATTATTAAAATTTAAAACAAGACATGGTCTTTTGTTCAAGTTTAACTCCCACTAATTTTCGACGGACTGTATAACCCTCAGTTATACAGAACGGGAGACGTCGACAGTCTCCTAGTGGGGATCAGAATCTCAATGACTTGCACTACAGCCTTGTGGATAGCACAACAAACTGTAATACAATCAGAGAGCACCCAACTCATGGGATTTGCAACTCCTTGCAATATCTGATCATAGCTTCGGTCCCCAGAGATTTAATGGCCTTGTGGATAGCACAACAAACCATTAATTCTGGTCTAACCTAACCATCATTACGCGACGAGCATAGATTTGCATGCAGCCCTTGTGGATAGCACAACAAAGTTACATAGTTCCTCTACCCCGATCTACAGGCATCTAATGTCATAGCCACAGTTTCTCCTCCCAATTAAGTAGGCCTTGTGGATAGCACAACAAACCTGCCTAAAGTGATTCGAATCCTATGACTATAACGATGGTGGACCACACGGTAAGTTCTCAAGTACTCGCGTTACGGCTTAGAGTTTATCTGAGGGTATTTAGATAACTTTTATCTTGGTCTCTCCTAGGTGATAGTATATAAATATATCGTATATATTTACTAAATACTATAACCTGCTTTGATTCATAATCAAAAGATAAACAATACATCACATACATGTCATTAGTGTGGTCATGGATAGCACAGTGGGTTTGACTGGAGCCAACAGTCAAACGCACACACAATCTAATTATAACATTTACATTAGATACCCTGCAAACACATAGGCAAGATATCTCCTTCTTTTCTCCTTCCTAGTTGCAGTTGTGGATCGTCCTCGCTCCTTCCTCGGTTGCCTCGATCATATTATATTTAAATTCTAGAATTTACAAGTAAATTGAAGAAGGCCTTATGGCTAGTACAAGAGAGAGAGGGAGGTAGAAATACATCGGAGTATGAGAGAGAGAGATGCGCAGACCTCTATTTATTAACAATTAATAAACATTCATACATCCACGATCCACACAATCCATTCATCACATGAATAAAAAATTAAGTGCATATCCAATTCCACGGTGTGTTTTAAACGTTCCACACATGATTCAGCACATCACATGGCTTAAACAAATGAGTTTTCAAAAATAGATAATTTTGACTTTCAAAAAGCTGGGATCCAATCAAAATTGGTATTTAAATTTCGAAAAACTCATTTATTATCTTAACATGCAATTAAATCAAATTTAAAAGCAATAAACACACATCACATGCACACACACTCCGAATTAATAATTCCAGATTATTCCATGCAAATTAGAACAATTCTAATAATCTAACACTTAGATTAAACCCCATTAATAATCTAACAATTAGACTATTAATAACTAATCTAACTCTTAGACTAGTCCATCAAAATTAATTAACAATTTAACACTTAAATTATTAATTAACTCTAATTATTAATTAACTACTAATCTAACTCTTAGATTAGTTAATTAATGTTAATTAGTAATTTAACATTTAAATTATTAATCAACACTAATTCTTTAATAATATTCATCTAACACTTAGATTAGTTAACTTAAAATTAATCATTATTCTTAACACTTAAAATCAACAATTAACTCTAATTAACTGATAAGTACTAATTTAACATTTAAATTAGCTAATTAAAGTTAACTATTAATTTAATTTAACACTTAAATTAATAACTAACTTTAATCAATTAACAACAATTGTTAATAATAATGATTCAAAAATCATTAAAGCCCAATTTAATAAAACTGAATAATAATTAAAATTTTCAAAATATATTTTGAATTAAATTAAAATCTAATTTTATTTTCATTAAATGGGCCAACAATGAATAAAGGGGTTTAATATGATTCAAAATCATAAAAGAGTTAATTAAATAAAATTGAACAATAATTCAAAATTTTAAACAATTTTAAAATTTAAATTAAGTCCAATTTTAATTTAATTAACAGGGCATAAGGGTTTAATTTGGGGTTTGGGTTTGAAAGTAAAAGGGCCCAGCCCTTAAAACCCAGCTGGCTCGGGCCCTGTAGGGCCTGGGTTCGAGCCAGGTGCGCCTGGGCCCGAGCCAGGGGCACCTGGCTCGTGCCTGCCTCGGGCCCGGTCCAACCAGGACCTGACCGGCCGGCCCAAGCCCTGAACCGCCCGTCCCCTTCCACCCGAAACCCTAATGGCTGGAGTTGCAGGTCCGGCGGCGGGAGGAGTGGCCGGCCGGCGGCGGCGAGCGCCCAGGCGCCGCTAGGCGCCGCCGGCGACGCCCCTGGCGCCGGCGACCTGTCCGGCGCCGGTGGGGCAAAGATCCGGCCAGGCCGAACCCATTTACAATGGGATTTTTCTGGTTTTTCTTCAAAACTGGTTTTGAAGAAGAAGGAAAAAGGGAGCCATAACCGGAGGGCTCACCGGGCCAGCCACTGATCCAGTGGTTATTGGAGACATCCCTAGGATGTGCAGGGATACTGGGCATCTCTCCAACAATTGGGGATGCCGGATTGAAGCCGCTAAAATCCGGTTGTTCTTCATCACATGAAGAACAAGAAATAACCCAAATAAAATCCAAAAAATCATAGAAAAATAATCAAATTATTTGCGTTCATCTTATGATCACTATTCCGTAATTTTAATCGGATTAAACGCATGGAATAACTCAAGAAAAATTAATTTCGAAAATCGAAACGGGACGAGAAACAGTGGAACCTGGCTCTGATACCACTGTTGGGTTTTCTCGGTTTCTCCGGATCGCTCACGCAGCGGAAACAAAAAAAAAATGCAGCGATCCGTTCCCGTTTCGAAATCTAAAATACAAGATAATCGGATTATCTTTTCTCACCGTGTGCGGATTCGAATCCGCAGCTGTTCGGTTCCGTCGGTGCGACACCGCAAGCCGCGCAAGCACCCGGCCTCTAGCGAAGTCCATGCGATCCTCCCCGCGACGGATATCCTCGAGTTCCTCGTTCTTCGCAGCGCACGAAGCCTCCGCTGGTCGCCGCAATGATCGCCGCAACGCGCGGACGATTTCCCGTCAAACGGGATTCGGAGAAGCGGCGGAGCAGATCTGGATCTGCCTGGACGCCAGAGGAAGGACAGAAACTGAGGAGGGGCGGCTAGGGTTAGCAGCAGCTTGGCCTGCTCAGCCTGTTCGCTATGTTTTATACTAACTGCGCGGTTTTTCATAAAAACCCCCTGGTTTGTATAAAACCCACTTATTTATCCATCGCCTTGAGAATCATTTGCGTATGACCCTCTAGGCCCAAGTACTAGTCCAGTTAATGGCCCAACAAGCCCAGTGACTCCTCACTGGCTTTATTAATTAATTAATAACCTTTATTAATCAATTAATCAATCGAATTGATGTCGCACATCGAATTCGACCGGGCCTCCGATCACGTTGGGTGCCAAGCAACACCGCGTGAACCCGGAAGTTATTTGGGGTTAAGTAACCCACTCTTGGAACCTCTCCGTCGACAGTTACCGCATGGATATAATCCTTCATTCGTACAATGCTCTCGAGTCAACTTAGGGTATGGCGAGTTGTCAAACCCTAATTGGTCGACTCACTTGGATTGGATGCCGCTGATGAATATCGGAAAACTCCTTTCCCGATATTATCGTCCGTCCTGGCCAGGGACTTTCGCGGATCCTTCCTAGAGCATTCTCTCTCTAAGTACCGAGAGCGAATGATTCGTTATTGACACACAATTCCCTTCGACGGTATTCCGCTGTACCCAATCCTTGGCGTATTAGAATCCCATGGCTAGAGATTCGTAAACCAAGGTCAAAGCACAGAAGTCCACCGCCAAGGTGTCCTTGGTGTCTCAGGTCCGAGGACCATTCACGCAATTGCGACAATAGAATCAAGCTGGTTGACAGTGAGGTACAATACCATCCAGCGATTCAATCGGATCAGTTCAGTGAACTCATTCTCTAATGAGCACCTACAGATTTGCCTTAGTGTCTCCACACAAGTGACTTATGAGATCAGTCACCCTCATCATATGAGCAGGAGTAATCTGTACTAGTCTAACCGGATATCTGATGTCCTTCTCGGATATCCTCCGACTATGAACGATTAAGAATATGTGTGTTTAAGTGATCAGTCTCATTAGTATGATCTCATCATAATCTGATCACCATAGCACATATTCACGGACTTCATTATGAAACGATAATAAATGCGATTTACACATAATGAATATTATGCCATTATATTAATAAAATGAACGAGATTTACATAGTCAGATTGGCTTGTAGGCCACCTAAACTAACAAAGGCAACCACCTCCCACCAAGATTTGACAACCGAAACTCCAAAATAGCATGATAAATCGAAAGTTTGTGTGAGGAGAAAACTTGCATGGGAGGGTACTAATATGCTTTTCTAGAATAAGCCTAGGTTTGAGAGGAGGAACCATCAACGTACCTTAGGTCTTCACTCCTCCTGACTACAAGGCCACCACGTAAATCAACAATCACGGCAGCGACTATTTCAAGACTTCAAATAGAATTGCAAGAGAATGATGCTACTATTAAAGAGTTGCAAGAACACGTAAAGGAAGTGGAGGGACGATTTGACCAACGGCTCGAGCAACAAAGACATAATCTTTTAGATGAAGTTGATCGCAGAGTGTTAGACATTTTGTCTAGGATGAGTAGTACATTTAGAGGTTTAGAGGATCAACATGATGGATAGGGATTTGCTCTTTTTTTTATTTTATTTTAATTACATGTATCGTTTATGAAGTACAAATGTGGAGTCTGTAACCTTGGTACGGTTTTACTATATAATGTGGAGTTTGGAACCTTTGTATGGTTTTACTATATAATGTGGAGTTTAATTATATTTGTCTCAATATAATGGTGTCTATTTTGCTTGCTTACAATTCTTGTATGTTTACAATGTACAGGTGATGTGTATAATAATTATAAAATATGTATGTAATATATATTTTTTAAAAATTTAATATTTTGTGGCGACTATCATTTCTTCACAAAAGATGTTATTTGTTGTTGACGACAATAAAATGAGTTGCTACAATAGACATTTCATGGTGACAAATGGACTTTTTGGTAACGACTGAGTAGTAACGTTTGTGACAGATACAAGTCGTCATAAATATGAATTTGTAGTGAATTTTTAACTCCGTCACAATATACCTATTGTGATACAACAAAACGTGACGACCTGTGACGACTACTTTTGTCGTCACAAAAGATATATTATGATGACTTAAGAGCTTTTGGTGTCAACAATTGTCGCCACAAAAACTATACTTTCTTGTAGTGTGTCTTCGCCCTCGAGATGACCGACACCTACCTACAAGCTCTACATCCACCCACACCACGCCACCTTTGTCGGTTCGCCACCTCCTCACCTTAACGTCGGCGACCGCAAGGGAGGAAAAGTGAAGGTCTGGTGGTGGTGGAAGGTGGTGAGAGGGAGAGAAAGCTAAGAGAGGAAGAGAATAGAGGCAAGGAGGAAGGAATGGGGAAGAAGAAGGAGGGAATGGGGGTTAAGACCGCCACACTCTAGCGGAGACGTTGAGGGGTGCATCCCTCTCCATGCCATGCATGCAAGAGGTGTGCCATGCAGAGCAAAAGACATAGTTGAAATGCATCATGTGGAGACGACGCTTTTTGAGAAATGCATCCAACCGCTAAGATGAGAAATTGCAAGCTAGTAGGAGACTACCATGTGGGCACTATGTAGATACGAGTGATTCACGTCGAAGTGTACCGTAGCCTTTTTCAAGACATGTCAAGTCTACTAGAAGTCTTTTACAACTGTATCTGGGATAACTAATCGGTAAGGAATTTGACTCCCAACCCGAACAACCCAGAGATGCATCCTAGGCCTACATAACCCACCTAGAGACCCACCAACACTACATTCGAGACCCAATAACTAGATCCCAAAGGCCCGGATATTACATAGTGCCAGGGCCAAGAGCATAGTGTGCTGGCCAAAAGTATGCCACAATTCACTCGTCCGCTTATCTGAACTGAGGCATAATTCTGTCCATAGTATGAAGACTTGCTAGGCTGGGTTAACGAGAGAGTTTGCGAGGCTATGATTGTCCCGTCAACTATGTAGGTTACTCAAGGAGCTTGAGCCTATAGCTATCATTGGAGCTCCGCCAAAGTAACTCCAACTTGTTCAGGAGGTAGACAAAGATGCAAGAAGGAACGTTGAGGTATGCGTGCGAGGCACGGTGCTCGTCCGTTGGGATTTGCTAGAGTGCCATCCTTTGAAAATGGTGGCGGTGCTTGTCTAAGGTAAATTTAAGGAGGCAGATATACTAAGTTGTTGTTGAAGTTAGTGAGTAGAAGCTTGGTAACTGCGGAAGATCCTAAACCATGCTGTGACTGAGTAGACTTAGGCAGAGCTAGGTCGCCAAGTGTTGTGAAGCTAAAGCAAGAGCCTTGACTATGTTTTTTTTGCATTAAAGCTCAAACTGTTCTCCAAGCTAGAGATGCCAAGGAGGAGAGGCCAGGTAGACAACTTTGAAGGAGTTCAGGGTTGGAGTGTTGGCACGAAGCTTGTAGTTGGATATAGGTATCCTTTGCGGAGGCATAAGGTGGAAGATATAATATAAGCCACTTCACTGCAGCTAGGTTAGGGGACTGGTGTGAGCAGTTTTCTGAGCAGCGAAGGTGTTAGCTAAAGCTAGAAATAGATAAGAACATCAATGGCTTAGGTTGGGGAGCTTGTCATGACCAAAATCGTGACTTAAGCTTTCCACTAATCCTTGAGCACTCAGGGTGCTAAGAGGGGCAGTATGGTTCGTGAAGTTAGTTAAGTTGTGGATGATTGATGGAGCCGAACTGTGCCTGGCAAGCAACTAGGTTAAACTGTGGATGATTGATGGAGGCAAACTATGTCTAGCGAGCATTGTCAAGTCCCGTAAAGACGGTGGTGGCCTTGAACACCAGAGCAACCGTTGAAGTTGGGCCGTGCAAAGGTGAAAGATCCTACCTGTAGAGTTGTTGAGTGAAGGGCGTTGGTGGCTTATTCCCCAATGCAATCCCAACCAAGGGGTGGTGATTGGTAGGCTAAGTTTTGGCCAAGTTAAGGCCTTTCATGTAACAAGCTAGCAAGTCTCCAGGCTATGCCTTAACCCCTCCTGCACGGCCAATGGCCGAGGGCCGGTTAGCTTGTAGATGATCGAAGTGAGGTTGTCTAGGCGAAGGCGCGACATGCACAGTCGATAGGCTCCAAGTACAGGTCCGCTCGACCATAGTGAGGGCGCCAGGCGAGGCGCAACGCGTGTGAGCGTAGGTCCAATCTACTAAAGCGTGGGCACCCATGCTAAGTGTACAGGAGCAGAGCTGACGAGCCCCATGCAGAAGTCTCAGTTGGAGAGAGAGTGCATATGGGTGCAACACCTGTAGGTCCTGAGCCATGATCCCTCCTGCATACACACAACCTGCACAGGTGCCCAGGTTTGGAGTGGTGAACCTCACCTAGAAAGATTTGTGTGAGGCCTGCAAGCCGAGCACCTGGACACTGCAAAACTCTGATATGAAGTGAAAAATTTAAGATTGGTATTGATATGTGCTTCAGCCACTGGGATGCCAATAGCATTGTGATAACTTCGTTTTTCTTAGTTATGCTGCGACATGTGGCAAGCATCAACTCCCCCCTTATCACCCCTATGTTGTCCACTCATATCATGGGTGCCGATTATCTCTCTCTCTCTCTTGTGTGCCTGTACGTGGTGGGGAAGGGGACATTCTAGATATTTTCTCTTCTATCGTTTACTTACTGCCACCTTCTAACAATTATAGAGGATATTTTTGACATATTTTAGTGACTATTAATTGATATTAACTTTAATGGCGATTTTTATACTATGTTGTTATTATGAAGGTATATGTGATATTGAGAAAGTAAGAGGGATATTAAGAAAATAGGAGGGTCTTATATGAAATTAATCTTTTATTATTTAACATACTTGATGGTCTGATATGAAGTTAGGATGGTCCAATTAAAATTGAGTAATACTTGTTGCGATGTTCCACGACTGATATGAAGTTAGGATGGTCCAATTAAAATTGGGTAATACTTGTTGCGACGTTGTGGCATCGCAATGCCAGGGGCAGCGGACGGCTGTGCAACATGTTACTCGAGTGGGTGGACGACGGTTTTTCATTTTTTTAAAATTTGTAAAAAGAATTAAAACGTCTGATAAAAAATTAGACAGTACGGTCGTATCGCTCGAGTTGGCCTCCATCTAACTGTGTAATTTCTTTTACAAAAGTATTTTTTACACATAAACGAGGTTTATATCAAATTTTTTTATTTTAATATATAATCGCACTGATAGTGTTCAATTTTTCATTGGATGTTCTAAACAAATTTTAAAAAATATAAAGAAAATAAAAAATAGACTCCAACCCACTGGGAACGGCACTCAGTTGCGGGGGGCGTTGCTGCAAGTATTTCTCATTAAAATTTTCGTAATAGAGTATGTAGCAGATAAGTGCCAGATTAGAGCATCCACTTATTAAACAATAGTAAATATTTCGTAATAGAGTATGTAGCAGTTCTTATTGATTGGGTCGTGACTAAGCTTGAGGACTGGGTGCATGCATTTGGCGGAAGGCGACGAAACTGACATCCCTGTCATTAGCTGTCGTGGTCCCGTTGTGTCATAGCTCCCACTCCCACAGTTCTTTATTTGGTCGTCATAAGCTCGAGGTCTGTGCATTCGGCGGAAGGCGACGAAATTGCCATCCCTGTCAGTAGCTGTAGTGGTCCCGTGATCATGACACCCGGCCATCACGGCATCCTGTCGTCGAGCATGCGCCGGACCTTTTTTGTCGGGTCTGTGTCGGGGAAGAACACCATGAGCCCGTTTCAAGCATGTGTCTGAGAGAGAGAGATGTATCCTTCTCATTGTTTTAAAGTTTGGTGAAACTTAAAATATTGTAAAATATAATATACTAAAGTTTTTATGTCTGAATCTTTGTAGTGATATTTTTCTTATCTTCTAAGTGCTCTAAATTATTGCATCTCGAAATTGTGATGTTCGGTACTTGGAGTTTGTCGTATAAGATTGATTCGTGTTGATTCGGACGACTCGTAACGTATCAGGACGAATCTGAATGACTCAATCGAATCTATACGATTTGATCATATAACTCGTAGTTGACCCGACTCGTATTGAATTATAAGAGATTCGAATCGGTCCGACTCGGCAAGTCGACGAACCTTACTTTCAGTGTAGAATTAGCTAGAAAAATTGACCATCTTATAGTGGGAGATTTATTTTCAAGGTGTGGCTGGTTTTAGCCAGCAATGCCGGGGCGAGGGACACCTGGTTCAGCCTGTGTGTAAGAACATTTAGAGCCATCGTGACAGCAAAGTGACGAAAAGGACATGCTAATTAAAAGACTTGACTGTTTAATGTTCAAAGGAAGGAGAATATTAAGTAAAATAATAAAACAAAATTTGCAATTATGAGAGAAACCAAATAGTATTATTGTACAAATTTTAATTTAATTTAACTATTTACTTAAAAAAATGAATTTGACTTTAGAAATGTTTATTTCGAAGTAAACTTGTTGTGCATGATTCTGATATTTGAAGAAAAAGGCTTTATGTCTTCCCATGAAAACGATTGGGTGATTTCTAACCGTAAAAGATTTTGTCAAGTCCTTTTCCTCGAAAGGGAAGGTTCTCCTCCTCCTCTCCGAAACAAGAAAGGGTAAATAAAATTCGCCCTGGGACATTTTAACAATTGGAAATCAGTTTGATTATAATTATCACTACAAGGAAAACAGGATTTGTCAGCGGCTAAGAGCCGCTGACAAATTTTAAATAGCCGCTGACAAATACTTTTGTCAGCGGCTTCTCAGCCCCTGACAAAGTCGTGGACATAAGTCCCGTTGGCATATATTTGTCAACGGCTATATAAAGCCGCTGACATATAATATATATGTCTACACACAGTAGCCGCTGACATATAACACATATGTCAGCGGCTACTTAAAGCCGCTGACATACATATTATATGTCTACAAACCGTAGCCGCTGACATATAACACATATATCAGCGACTACTTAAAGCCGCTAACATATACTATCTATGTCCACGGAGGATAACCACTGACAAATGGTACATATGTCGACGGCTCGGATTAGTCGCTGACAAAGAGTATTTGTCAGCGGCTCTGAAGCCGCTGACAAATGCTTTTGCCAGTAATATTAGCCGCTGACAAATACTCTTTGTCGACGGCTACAAAGCCGCTGGCAAAAGTTTGTCTGCGACAGAACATCTGACAAATGTTATATATATCAACGGTTTTTCTAGCCGCTGACAAATAGTTACTAAGAAAAAAATTAAAAAATTAAAAAAATAAATTATATATTTTTTCTGTATATACAGATTTGTACTTACAAACATATACAAAAACACATCCACATGTACAAATAAACACATTCACACTTTCAAATAAATACATTCACACTTTCAAATAACACATTCACGAAATCACAAAAAAAATACATCCATATATATAAATAAACATTCACATAAAATTAAAAAACACATCCATGAAAAATTCACATTACACATCCACGAAAAATTCACATTACACATCCACAACTAAATGTATCAATTATCATCGGCTCACTCTTCGTCATCACCATCAAAATCATCTCCTTCATCATTTGATTCGTCTTGGGCGTCGTCTTCATTCACAGCAGCTATCTGAGGCAGAGTAGGACTGTGCATTTTCTGAAATTGACTCATAAATGCGCTCATGTCTGCCATTTGTTTGCGCATCCACTCCATCTCCTCCCCTTGGGCTTTGATTTTTTCTTTCATGTTTTGCATCTCCACAACTTGCTCCTCAAATTTCTGTTGATAGGAAGAACTCGATCCTTCTCCCGGTCCATACCATGTACGTAACGTCTCTCGACTTCCTGCACAACGAACACGGCCAGATCGATCTTTTCCCATAACCGAAATGAATGCATCCTCAGCAGAAATGGGAGTACTCCCAACATCACTCTCCAAAGAAGAAGTGGTTAATTGAGTCATCCTCTCCTAAAAAATAAAAAAATAAAATTGTTATTAGTGATACATATTAAATTTAATAAGAATGATTAAAAATAATAATTCAAATGATAGAAAAACTTACATATCGACTCCTACTCTCCTCATCTACCCATTGCTCACTACCGTTTGGAAGATCCTTACATCTACCCATCTTGAACATCTCAAGGCGCTCGGGATCACGTTGATGAAGACGATGCTGTTCAAATTATATTAAAAAAAATAAGTAATAGAAAGTTAACAATATAGAAACACTACTAATAAAATGAAAATCTTACGAAGTCATCCTTCAATTGATAATGACTCGTTCGGTCCCGCCTATATGGCATAGACTGATGGGAGCGATTTTCCCTATTACGATCAGTAATTTTATGCAGAAAAAAAATTATTAGTTGTCAAATTTGTATCGAACAAATCAACATAAATTATCAAACTTCATTATTATTTTACCTGTTCATTTGACGTGCTCCATTTCTCGCACATCGTCTGCCAATCAGACGGATCAACACCCGCCGGCACGGAAACAATTGCATCCGTCAAAATCTTTTCCGTATAATGCTATGAAATGATTTCAGTTTGACTTCATTATACATGAATATAAGAAAAAATAATACAAAAATATATTATAAATGAATATAAAAAAAATTTCATTTACTCTTTTCTTCAAAACACCGCGCCAACTGCGATGCATTGAGGTCATATGCATAAGCATCTCCCTATCTGTCTCGGGAGTTCGGTCCTACTGATACATTAACTGCACATTATCGTTAACTTAATTAGTCATACAAAATTGACAAACATATAATTAACTTTAAATATTCTTACCTCGAGATCTCTAAACATTGCAGCTTGTTTCGCTGC
This sequence comes from Zantedeschia hybrid cultivar, assembly GCA_030544215.1. Taxonomy (NCBI): domain Eukaryota; kingdom Viridiplantae; phylum Streptophyta; class Magnoliopsida; order Alismatales; family Araceae; genus Zantedeschia; species Zantedeschia hybrid cultivar. The sequence goes on along the minus strand of JARZZO010000002.1, from coordinate 53,570,202 downwards.
AGGAAGAGTAACAAAATTTTTCTGCCATATCTTGCAATGAAGTTTTGCCACAACACCCATGCGGGATACAAAATTGCTTCCCTTCTCACCAACGCCGTAACCGCTGATCACCCACACGTTCCATCGTTGACCCTACTCCAAAGAACGGCAGCATGCATCTTGAAATTCTGTTTTTTTGCAGCATCATATGTTTCAACACCATTCTCCCATAAGTCTTTTAAGTCTTCTACTAGTGGTTGTAAGTACACATCGATGTCATTTTCCGGATCTTTAGGACCAGGAATTAGTAATGACATCATCATAAATGTTTGTTTCATGCACATCCACGGTGGCAAATAATAAACAACTGTCATTACAGGCCATATATTATAGTTGCTGCTCATATTTCTGAATGGGTTAAACCCATCACTCGTTAAACCGAGTCTCAAGTTGCGAGCTTCTGGTGCGAAATTTGGATACTGATTATCAAAATGTTTCTATGCCTCAGAATCAGCAAGATGTCGCATCTCTCTGTTTTGTTGAGGAATTCGACCATCAATATGCCATGTCAACCACTTGGCTGTCTTGGAGGACATAAACAACCTTTGCAATCTATCTTTCAATGGAAAATAGCGCAAAAATTTATTAGGTAGTCGTTTGCCAAGTCTCTTGTTCTCATTCTGTATTTGGTTGTTCAAGTCATGCATACTTTCCTTATACCTCGGTGCATCACACTGTGGGCACCGATCTTTATCTTCATTTTCCTTCCAAAATAGTAGATAATCATTCTGACATGCATCTATCTTCTCGTATCCCAACCCCAAATCTTTAATAATCTTCTTTGCTTCATACCATGTTTGAGGTACATTAGCTCTTTCTGGTAATATTTCTCTAATGAATTCAAGAAACATATTCATACATGCCCCTGTCACCTGATTCAGTGTCTTAATATGCAACAACTTTAAAAGAAATGTTAACTTTGAAACCTTCTGGCACCCAGGATACAATGGTATTTCAGCATCCTCCAATAGCTTATAAAAGTCTCTCGCTTTGGAATTCGGTTCATACTCTTCTTCTGCAATAACACTTCCAGCTTCTTGCAAGTCATACAACATCTCAACTGTACTATCAGCAATAAAAGATTGTTGTCGTTCACTCATCTCTACAGTAGGGATGTTGGTTTGATATCTGAACATATCAGTTTATGGTGCCTCTCCATGACACACCCAATTTGTATAATACACCCATACTCCGTCTACCTTAAGATGGGTTTCAACATCTATCCGGGTCAACTTTACTCCGTTAAGGCAATTCCGACATGGACACTGTATCAATTCATTGTTTTGTCCATGCCTAAAACTTATTCTATCTTCATGAAAAGTAAAGTCCAAAAACTCAGCTACCCCTCTCTCATATCTAGGATCTCCTCGATTATGAACAAACTCCATCCAACTCTTGTCAAGTCCAGCCATTTCTATGTATCCTCTAACCTACATATTAACAAATGTGATTGATTAATAACTTATATATTATCCACGCATGCAAAACACAAAGACACACAGTGGTCTCTCCATAAAATTTAGGAGAGGGAAGACCGAAGGCTCAGATAGAAAATGTTTTTAACCCCTAGGGGCTTCCGTATGCTTCAGCGATCCGCACAAAACGGCTGCAACTCGGTTGCCCAGCAGGACCATCCAGAGCTGCCGTGCCGTTAGCAGGTAGCTTGCAGTGGCCGTAAAGTCAAGTGTATCATCATCGCCTCACATACAATACCAAGGACATACACACAAAGAACCTGTAAAGATAAATGCATCGTCATCATATTCAATTAATTCAAAAGTACTACTAACAAAAGTTAAATACATAAATAGATAGATAAATATATTTATAAATATAGATATATACATTTCTAAAAAAAATTCGGCAGCATCTCCTCTAAAAGTTGTACATTTTTCACATTTGTATACCTGTCTGGTTTCATACAATCTCATAAAAAAATAATATCTGCATTACACATCCACATCCACATACGTATTCACATCCACATCCACATCCACATCCACATCCGTACCTGTCAGGAAAGTTACTTGTACACATTTCTAAACAAAATTCGGTAGCATCTCCCCTGAAAGTTGTACATTTTTCAAACCTGTACACCTGTCTGATTTCATACAATCTCATAAACAAAGGGTACCTACATCACATAACATGTCCATCCATGTATATTTGATCATCTAATGTTCTTTAATATATGTGCTTCATGATTATCTTAAAATTTCGGCAGCATCTCCCCACACTTCTCCAATATACCACCATTATTTACTAATTTTAACTTTTTCTCAAAAAGTCACTTGTATGAAATACAAGTGACAAAAAGAGCAGTCAAAATTAGCAGGTATATTGGAGAAGAGTGAGAAGATACTGTCGAAAATTTAAGATGATCATGAAACACATATAATAAAGAACATTAGATGATCAAATATCCACAGACTATCCAACAGGACAATTCAAGACTTTATGATCGATATATGTCATTACTGTCAAAAGACAGTAAAAACATATATCATAACAAAAGTCTTGAACGGACAAAAAAAAAAAAGGTCAACCACATCCATATATACAACTGCATTTACATATGCACAACCACATCCACATCCATATACACGTACACATACATGTACACATTTACATCATCATCTGTACCTATAAGAAAACTTATTTGTATCTACATGTAAATATCAAATCACATCCACATTCATACATCTCACATCCACATTCACATATATAGTACATAAATTATATTCTAATTCGCATGCGCATCCACAACTATATATTACCCTTTGGTACTAGGCGGAGGTAAACCTCTACGCACTGGGGTTACCAGTTTAATATACCAAAGCAGTAATATAGTCTGTCAAAAAAAAGTCTATATCTACCAAACGGACCCTAAATGTAAAGCTATATCAGAGGAAGATAACTTCTAAATAGAACTTGAGATCACTAAACCCTTGTGATCTCTGAGAACTATCCCAATAGAACTACCCGAATCATGTGTGGTTCCATCAAAGTTAATCTTGAGTGACCCTGAAGGTGGTGGGCACGAGGTAATGTCTCTGCTGGGTGTGGATGCTAAAGAAGTTTTTCAAATTTGGACCAGATTTCAAATTCCGATAGAGTTTTTCACAGGATGATCATCATAGGATTAAGGGCTTTCCCTTCGATAACATGCTTACAACGGTCCTTCCATATTTGCCAAAGAATGGAGAAACACATGACAAGGTGAGATTTATCATCAGTTGAACTGGAGAAAGGAGGACTAGCCCAATCAATCAACCTGTCTCTTAATTCTCTGTGAATTTGATCTGAGTGGTAATTCAGAGGGGATGATCTCCACACCACCCTAGCTTTGTGACACTCAAAACAACATATGTCTGATAGATTCTCCTGGGGCCCTCTTGCAAATGGAGCAGTGAGGGTCATCAAAAGGTAGCCTCTTGGAGAGGACTGCATTAACTGGAATGGCTTCATTTAGGCATTTCCAAACAAAATGGGCAATCTTTGGTGGGATTAAGTTCAGCAGCTTAGAGGATCAAAGTATCTTCCAAGTTGGGTCAGGGGATGATGAAGAGACCCTGCACTCCCTTCAAGTGAGCAGCATGTAGGCAGACTTCAAGGTGAATCTGCTGTGTTCAGTTAGAGGACTGATGATAGTATCTCCACCTGGAGGAGGTGTAGAAGGAAGCTCAATCTGAAGGATGGCACTGGCTGTTTCCTTAGAGAAGGTGCTGCCAATTAAGGATATGTTCCAACAATAGTCTTTGATAAGTTGGCAAACCCAAACCTCCTAGACTTTTGTGTTTCTTTAAAAGACTCCAATTGCTAAGATGGAGTTTTCCATGTTGTTCTGTGTCCCCCTAGAGAAATGATCTGTGGATTTGTTCTAATTTATTGACAGCAGTCCTCGGGAGTAAACCAGGTCCCATCACATGCATGGGAATAGAGGACATAACAGAGTTGATAAGGGTGACTTTGACTGCAAAAGAAAGAGTCTTAGCCTTCCAAAGGTTAAGTTTGGTCTTCATTTTATCTTCAAGGAACATGAATGGCTCAGTTGGACTGTTGAATATGAGGAGCAATATCTTCTTCCAAGTGTCATGGAGGAGGAGGGTTCTTGGGAAGGATCAGACTGAACTGGCAATGAATATTTAAGGATGAGTCACGAGCGTCATCATTGGGTAAGCACAGATCCTAAAATTGCTCTTTATTCAGAATATCCCCCTTTGCATGATATTTCCTTAAATGGAGATGCAAGCTTGGGGGACAAAGGTAGTAAGGGAGCCAAAGATTGCGTGCCAAAAGTTCAAATTCCAGAGATGTTGGGATCTGCTACAACTAAAGATTTCGGGAAAAGGATGATAGTTTATCCAATTTTTTCTCAACTTGGAGTGGTGAAGAAATGGCTGAGAAGGCCACTGCCCTAGGTCTTCAAATTCAAAAGAAAGCTGGTCAGTTTCGAAAAGTGTGGAAAGATGGTGAATATCATAGTCATACTGTATGTCATGCCAAGGGCAGCAAGAACTTCAATCTCTGTTGAATGATTCTGCTAGTGTTCAGATTGAAGCTCTAAACACTACTTTCGGAGGTCAGCATAGATCCAAGCTCTTCATGATGATTTGCCATGTTACTGTCATAGCGAGGGCATTGTGGCCCCTGAAGGTGGATTGAAGTTGCATTATGTTGTATTGTAAGGACTGAGGTTTTGGGTTCGGTTTTCGGGTCGGTTTCGGGCCGGATCCCCTGGGTCGGACCTTGCGGGGTCTGGAGAATTTCTTCTGAATGACGTCTACACATCACGACGCCTTTCAAACGGCGTCTTAATAGGTGGATGCCATTTAGGCGATTTGCTGTTGTGCCACGTGGGCGCCACGTGGGCGGGTTTCGGCCGCGAGAGTACGGCCCCTGTCTTATCGTCTGAACGACGTCCATGATGGACGACGCGATTCAGACTGCCACCCTGCGATGTCAGTGTACGGTGCTTGACATGTCAGCTGAACGACGTCCATGGTGGTCGACGCGTTTCAGACAGCTGTCAGTACGGCCCGTCCTGTCATCTGATAGGCGTCCTTCTCGCTCGACGCGTTTTAGGTAGTTTCTGATGACCCCCGCGAGCCCTCCTTTCTTTCCCTCATTTCTCACCTCTCGCTCTCTCTCCTCTCCCTCTCCGCCTCCTCCGACCCCTCTCTTTCCCTTTCCCTTCCTCTTCTTCCTCTTCCACCACTCCAACGCCTCCCTACCTCTCACCTCTGCCACCACCACTTCCTTCGCGGCGTTCCATTCTCCGGACGGCGGCCGACGTCCCGGCGGAGTGGCGACGTTCTCGGGGGTACCGGCGGCGGTCTGCGGCGCGGCGGTTGGGCGACACGGAGCCAGGAGGAGTTCAAGTATCCGGTAGGGGGACGAACCTTGTATGTGTTGCTCGTGCTTTCCTAGGCGTGTTTTGATGTGTTTTGGGCTAGATTGAGCATGTTTAGGGGGGTGTTCTTGTGGGTATGGCCGTGTTCCTGTATGTGGTTTTGTAGTAGGTTTGTGGGGGGTGAACTTCTCTTTCTCCCCCTTCTGTTTTGGAGGCTTTTCGGGGCAATTGGGGTTAAGTGAGAAACCCTCGGTTCGAACCAGGGAACCAGGTTTCTGGCGCTAAACGGCGTCGTGCCTGGTCGACGCCTTTCAAAAGGACGTCAAGGCAGTACGACGCGTTTTAGGGCAGAAACCTCCCCGTTCGAGGTTTCACGAGTTGGGGGTTCTGGCGCTAAATGACGTCATGGATGGACGACGCCTTTCAAAAGGACGTCGGGCCATCATGACGCCATTTAGGCAGCAAATCACCCCGACTGAGGGTCCGTCAACTAGGGATTCTGGAACTAAAAGACGTCATGGGTGGACGACGCGATTTGAATGGCATCGGGTAACCATGACGCCTTTTAAGGAAGAAATCCCTTGGGTAAATGTTTTCCTGAAATTCAGGATTTATCAGCTGAATGGCGTCGGAGGATGTCGACGCCTTTTAAAAGGCGACTTCTGGTGTCGAAGCCTTTTAGGCCAGATTGTCGTGGCCTCTGTTTTATGAACCAGTTTAGGGAACTTGAATGGCGTCGGCCTTGGGCGACGCGATTCAAGGCAGAACAACACTAATTCATGCCAGTAAAATGTACATACTGCTAGATAGTTGGTTAGTGCATACTCTAGTATACTTGGTTTCTTTATGATCGGATGGCACTGCGTTGTGTGTAGTGCGATCGCGGGCTTTTTACGTGACCGGATCGTACTGTGCCGGGTTTTGGTGTTTTGAGTTACTGTGGACCTGGAGTGACATTGTAGCGCTTTATCACCCTGTGCTGGTGGGGGCGTGAGCACAGCGCCGGTGGGGGCGTGGGCGGGGTGACGCCTAGTGAGAGAGGGTCACCTGGTGAACCCCGGGGTCAGCTAGTACCGGTGTCGGAGTGGTACATTCGGAGAGTCACTCATGCTGAGGGAAGGAGTAACCACCTGAGCCAGTTGGGCCGGAGTAGCTAGCGTGCTATCCGAGGGGTTACTGTTTGGTCTCAGCGGGTCGGTGTTTCCTACTTGTGCTTGTGTGGACGGTGTTTCCCACTTACGGCTGTGTGGTTGGTGTTTCCTACTTTCGGAGGAGTGGTTGACATGTTTTGCCGAGACGGGAGTTGGAGGCTCCTTGATAGAATGATTTTAGAATTATGCATGTTACATTCCGAAGGCACATGATTCATATCGAGATTTTAGGAGTAGCGTGTTACAGCTTTACTTGCTTTATTACCTGCATCTTTGCTACTGCACTTGTGGGTGTGTGTGTGGGAGGCGAGGGATCAGATGATCCCTACTGAGCCCAATTTTGGTGTGGCTCACTCCCTGCGTTTTCAGGTGTAGACCTTGTGGCGTGTGGCGGCGCGTGGTGTTCTCCTTGGTGTGCGGACCAGCAGCTATCTCAGTTCCCGGGGTATGCCCCGATGTTGTTGTACCTTATTTCTGCCTGTACTTAATTAATTTGTTGGACATGTAATTATTGTTGGACTGTGTACGGACATTGTTACTTTACTTCCTGCGCACTGTACCCCTTGTAGTCCGTGTGAATATTATATTTAATCTTGTTTAACGCTTACTCCTCCAGATGTGCAAATAAGATCCTGGTATGAACCTACAGTTAATGGGCCGACATCCATTTAGTGACCGGGTCTCCGGTCATAGGATGGCGGGTCGTTACAGTTGGTATCAGAGCATAGTCTGGTCGAGTGAGCGGTAAACTGGGTTAGATATCGTAGTCCAACAATAAGTACGAGTCTGTACAGGCGATGGCTGCTGGTGTAGAGTGATAGGTTTTGACGTGTTTGTGTTGATTTTCGTGTTTGTAAGGTAGCGATGGCGCCGAGGAAGATAGTTTTGTTGGCTCGTGGTACGAGATCAGACGATGGTAGTTCGGGGGCAGAAGGGCATAATGTGGATCGTTTCGTAGAGGCTATGATTGGAGCTATGGGTAGGTACCAGCAGGGAGACGGTAGTGAGGGATCCAATTCCCGAGGTGACCAGTTCACGGTGTTAGAGCGGCTTTTGAGGTTTGAGACCCCTTCTTTCACAGGTCGACCAGTCCCAGACGAGGCAGCTCGTTGGATTAAGGAGATGGAGAAGGCGTTTGACGTTCTTGAATGTGCTGAGAATGACAAGACATTGTTGGCAACCTATTTGTTGAAGGATAATGCATATGAATGGTGGGTTACCATCAAGACAAGGATGTTTGCAAATAGATCTTTGAGAGAGATCCCTTGGGAGGCATTTGTGAGAGAGTTTAGTGGACAGTACTTTCCGAGGCACGTCCAGGAGGCCAAGGAAAGAGAGTTTATGGAATTGGTGCAAAATGACATGTCAGTTCTAGATTATCATGCAAAGTTTGTGGCTCTTGGAGGATTCATTCCACACTTGTCTGGGCAGGAGAGATATAAAACCGAGAGATTTGTAGATGGACTCCGATATGATCTAAGGACGATGGTTGCACCTCAGGGTTGTAGAGATCTGGTGTCAGCGGTTCGATGCGCGGCAGCGGTGGAGACTCAATTTCAGCAAATGGCGAAAGAGTTGGAACGATCGGTACGAGGGAAGCAGCAAGGCAAGAGCAAATCAACGGTCCTTTCGTCAGGCGGTTCGAGTTCCTTTGAGTTCGGGTCCCAAGGGACGTCACGTGATGAGGATGAGGACGGTTCGGCCCAACAGATGCAGATTGAGGCTAGCAGGCAGCAGGGAAAGAGTCATGATGCGGCAGATTATTGTCCCCGTTGTGGTAGGTATCACGGCAACCGGGTGTGTCCATTGGTCGCTGGTAGCTGTTTTGGCTGTGGCAGGAGGGGACATCTCGCGAGGAACTGTCCCCAGAAGAATAAGACGAGTCAGGGGCCGAGTGGTCAGTAGGAGCCCGGTACCTTATGTAGTGTTGTGTACCCTTCTTGTGGAGATCCGAGGTGCGGGGATAGATGAACACTCTTATTTTGTCTTATGAGGTAGTGGTTGTGAACTCTTGTGGCACTCTTTATGTATTTTGGGTCGTGGTGGTGATTTGGTATTGTAATGTGTACCTTGTAAGGTTATTGTATAATGATGTTGGTCTATCAATCTTGGTGAAATCATGGCACATAATTAGTTTAATATTGATTTGATTGATGGATTGTGTGTGGGGAGCCCCGTGTAAGAGTGTGATCGTTGAGAGCATTAGCAGGATTTTACCGATGGTTGGTCCAGGAGTTTTCTTCGATAGCAACCCCCCTTGTTGAGGTTGACTCGTAGGGGAGTTCGTCTCACGTGGGTTGAGGAGTGTGGGCGGAGTTTCATTAAGTTGAAGACTCGCCTCACTTGGGCTCCAGTGTTGGTACTTTTATCAGGTTCCGGTGAATTTGTGGGGTATTCAGTTACATTACATCGAGGTTTGGGCGCGTTTCTGATGCAACTTGGTAAGATCGTGGCCTATAGGCAGTTGAAGAAGCTTGAGGAGAACTATTCATCTATGACTTAGAGTTGGCAGCTGTGATGTTTGCACCATAGATCTAGGGGCATTGTTTGTATGGGGATTATTTGAGCAACTGTGGAATCTCCCTTTCGGATTCCACGTGAGGCTGATGGAGCCAGGTTGGCCAGCAGTGGACCATACCGTAATTAAGACTTAGAGGACAGATGCAGAGTTACCACAGATTATCCAGAGTTCAGAGGTGGAATTGTAGGGTAGTAGTACAGTCAGGTTAGAGGTAGACTTTGTGATTTGACCGTGAAGGACGTGCGCGGGTGTCCCTTTTGGTGGCACACTGTTCTAGAATAAATGATGCTTCCCGGATCGAGTAAGGCGTATCATTGTTGAGGTGGTCTAGTGAGAAGGAGGACAGGGGTGATTCTGTGATTGAATGCTTGAATTGTCGGCAGGTTAGGGTAGAATATCAGAGTGGCGCAGCGGTAGCGTGGTTGCAGTCCTTGCCGATCCCGGTGTGGAGATGGGAGCTTGCGACTTGAGGCATGTGTTAGGATTGTTTCATTCCCTGGTGGAGGGAGCGTGATTTGGATTACCATTGAACTACTGACTACGTCAGTACACTTCCTGGTTATCAGGAAGGATTGGTCAGTCGGTAAGTTGACTGAGTTGTTTGTGAGTCGGATCATCTCTTTCTGCTCGATGTGCCCTTGTCCATCATGTCGGATCGGGTTTGAGATTTACTTCTTAATTGTGGGGAGAGTCTTTGGAAGACCTTGAGTACGCGGTTAGCCTTCAGCCCAGCCTATCATCCCGAGGCTGATGGGCGGTCAGAGGGGGGCCATTCGGATTTGAGAGGTTTTGCTCGTGACATGTTGCCTAGACTAAGGAGGTTCTTGGGAGCAGCGTTTGTTTTCAGTGGGGTCTTGTGTACCATGGCAGTTACCACTCTAGCATTGGCATGGCGCCTTATGAGACATTGTTTAGATGGCTGTGTCGATCCCCTGTGATCTAGTCTGAGATAGGCAAGAGGCAGTAAGCAGGATCAGGGTTGGTATGGCAATGTGCTTAGGTTGCCAGAGTTGTGCTATCATCGGTAAGAGACCGATTGGGTTTGAAGTCGGGGACCTCGTGTCTTTCCAAGTCTCGCCCTCCATGGGTGTGAAGAGATTTGAGAAGCAAGGTAAGCTGGGTCCGTGCCGTGCTGGGCCTCTTCCCGTTCTTGCTCGAATTGAGGAAGATTACCAGCCAGCCTTGCCGTTTAGTCGTGCGGGAGTGCACGATGCGTTTCATGTTTCGTTGCAGAGGAGTGTTCTGGATCCGCCCCAGGTGTTAGAACTTTCAGGACTTGAGGTCGCTGATGACTTGTCCTTTCCAGAGTGTCTAGTGCGTTTTGAGAATCACTAGTGACAGGTCCTCCGGAACAAGATTGCATCTGTGGACTGAGTATTTTGACAGTATCGCTCCGGGAGCGAGGCGACCTGGGGGCGTGTGATTGAGATGCTGGGAAGCAGTTCCCTATCCTTTTTGGTAAGTCCCCATGCGAGTTGGCAGTGGAGGCGTTTTCGCCCTCGTTACTTGTAGCAGGCAATTTCGGGGACGAAATTCTATTAAGAGGGGGAGAATGTAAGGACTGAGGTTTCGGGTTCGGTTTCCGGGTCAGTTTCGGGCCGGATCTCCTGGGTCGGACCTTGCGGGGTCTGGAGAATTTCTTCTGAATGACGTCTACACATCACGACGCCTTTCAAACGGCGTCTTGATAGGTGGACGCCATTTAGGCGATTTGCTGTTGTGCCACGTGGGCGCCACGTGGGCGGGTTTCGGGCCGTGAGAGTACGACCCTTGTCTTGTCGTCTGAACGACGTCCATGATGGACGACGCGATTCAGACTGCCACCCTGCGATGTCAGTGTACGGTGCTTGACATGTCAGCTGAACGGCGTCCATGGTGGTCGACGCGTTTCAGACAGCTGTCAGTACGGCCCGTCCTGTCATCTGATAGGCGTCCTTCTCGCTCGACGCGTTTTAGGTAGTTTCTGATGACCCCCGTGAGCCCTCCTTTCTTTCCCTCATTTCTCACCTCTCGCTCTCTCTCCTCTCCCTCTCCGCCTCCTCCGACCCCTCTCTTTCCCTTTCCCTTCCTCTTCTTCCTCTTCCACCACTCCAACGCCTCCCTACCTCTCACCTCTGCCACCACCACTTCCTTCGCGGCGTTCCATTCTCCGGACGGCGGCCGACGTCCCGGCGGAGTGGCGACGTTCTCGGGGGTACCGGCGGCGGTCTGCGGCGCGGCGGTTGGGCGACACGGAGCCAGGAGGAGTTCAAGTATCCGGTAGGGGGACGAACCTTGTATGTGTTGCTCGTGCTTTCCTAGGCGTGTTTTGATGTGTTTTGGGCTAGATTGAGCATGTTTAGGGGGGTGTTCTTGTGGGTATGGCTGTGTTCCTGTATGTGGTTTTGTAGTAGGTTTGTGGGGGGTGAACTTCTCTTTCTCCCCCTTCTGTTTTGGAGACTTTTCGGGGCAATTGGGGTTAAGGGAGAAACCCTCGGTTCGAACCAGGGAACCAGGTTTCTGGCGCTAAACGGCGTCGTGCCTGGTCGACACCTTTCAAAAGGACGTCAAGGCAGTACGACGCGTTTTAGGGCAGAAACCTCCCCGTTCGAGGTTTCACGAGTTAGGGGTTCTGGCGCTAAATGACGTCATGGATGGACGACGCCTTTCAAAAGGACGTCGGGCCATCATCACGCCATTTAGGCAGGAAATCACCCCGACTGAGGGTCCGTCAACTAGGGATTCTGGAACTAAAAGACGTCATGGGTGGACGACGCGATTTGAATGGCATCGGGTAACCATGACGCCTTTTAAGGAAGAAATCCCTTGGGTAAATGTTTTCCTGAAATTCAGGATTTATCAGCTGAATGGCGTCGGAGGATGTCGACGTCTTTTAAAAGGCGACTTCTGGTGTCGACGCCTTTTAGGCCAGATTCCCGTGGCCTCTGTTTTATGAACCAGTTTAGGGAACTTGAATGGCGTCGGCCTTGGGCGACGCGATTCAAGGCAGAACAACACTAATTCATGCCAGTAAAATGTACATACTGCTAGATAGTTGGTTAGTGCATACTCTAGTATACTTGGTTTCTTTATGATCGGATGGCACTGCGTTGTGTGTAGTGCGATCGCGGGCTTTTTACGTGACCGGATCGTACTGTGCCGGGTTTTGGTGTTTTGAGTTACTGTGGACCTGGAGTGACATTGTAGCGCTTTATCACCCTGTGCTGGTGGGGGCGTGAGTACAGCGCCGGTGGGGGCGTGGGCGGGGTGACGCCTTGTGAGAGAGGGTCACCTGGTGAACCCCGGGGTCAGCTAGTACCGGTGTCGGAGTGGTACATTCGGAGAGTCACTCATGCTGAGGGAAGGAGTAACCACCTGAGCCAGTTGGGCCGGAGTAGCTAGCGTGCTATCCGAGGGGTTACTGTTTGGTCTCAGCGGGTCGGTGTTTCCTACTTGTACTTGTGTGGACGGTGTTTCCCACTTACGGCTGTGTGGTTGGTGTTTCCTACTTTCGGAGGAGTGGTTGACATGTTTTGCCGAGACGGGAGTTGGAGGCTCCTTGATAGAATGATTTTAGAATTATGCATGTTACATTCCGAAGGCACATGATTCATATCGAGATTTTAGGAGTAGCGTGTTACAGCTTTACTTGCTTTATTACCTGCATCTTTGCTACTGCACTTGTGGGTGTGTGTGTGGGAGGCGAGGGATCGGATGATCCCTACTGAGCCCAATTTTGGTGTGGCTCACTCCCTGCGTTTTCAGGTGTAGACCTTGTGGCGTGTGGCGGCGCGTGGTGTTCTCCTTGGTGTGCGGACCAGCAGCTATCTCAGTTCCCGGGGTATGCCCCGATGTTGTTATACCTTATTTCTGCCTGTACTTAATTAATTTGTTGAACATGTAATTATTGTTGGACTGTGTACGGACATTGTTACTTTACTTTCTGCGCACTGTACCCCTTGCAGTCCGTGTGAATGTTATATTTAATCTTGTTTAACGCTTACTCCTCCAGATGTGCAAATAAGATCCTGGTATGAACCTACAGTTAATGGGCCGACATCCATTTAGTGACCGGGTCTCCGGTCATAGGATGGCGGGTCGTTACATGTATGCTCTGTTTAAGTCATTTGAGCTATGGTGTCGAAAGGATAGTGTTATTAGGGTACAATTCTTTTAAGCATTAACCTAGGTTCAGTGTTTTATTTTCTCTTTGCAGTGACTGGGTATTGTATAATTCTAATTGATAGACGTTTAATAAAAAAACTAATATGTTTGCAACTAAATCAGATGTTGAAACTTAGAAATGGGGGCACTGGTTTTTCTAACAAATTCTGCTCCCAAAAATATTCATCCTCCCTGTTCTTGCTTCTTTTCTCAAATAAATTTAAGATATTAAGAATAGAAGCATTTATTTTCCTTATCTCCCTCCCTCCTCTCTCTCTCTCTCTCTCTCTCTCTATATATATATATATATATATATATATATATATATGTGGGAACACTGATTTTTCTAAGAAATTCTGCTCCCAAAAATATTCATCCTCCATGTTCTTGCTTCTATTCTCAAATAAATTTAAGCTATAAAGAATATAAACATTTATCATTCTGTTATCTCCCTCCTCTCTGTGTGTGCACGCACACATGCTGGACCCTAGCTCAACTGTCCAATCTCCATCAGAGTTCCTTTTTTTTTTTTTTGAGAAACCCGCGCATGGCAGGATATTCGCAGCTGTGCAATGGACGGATGCATTGTTTCGCAGCTCCATCTGGGCAGCTGGAGTTGCCTCTCTCTCTCTCTCTCTCTCTGAAATTCAGCCGTCCGATGGAGATCAGACAGTTTAGATTGGGTGTGGCCAGTACACATGCAGGGCGCCGACTGTACCCTAGCATCTCTCTCTCCCCCCTCCCACATTTAGTATTCTTGCTTTTGTCGACAAATAAATTTGAACAGACCAATATGAATATTTATCATTCTATTATTTTATTTCCTTCCAAAAGAGGGTGAGCCATATGCATATGATGTGCGTGTATGCATGCCTGCCCTGCCCTCCACAGTCTGATCAAGATCAGACAGGCAGGTCAGCTAGCCTAATCCGCTTCCGACCCTACCTTGCATTTTTCCCCATCAAACTTGGATGATAGGACCCCTGATTCCCAGGAGTGCATGTAAAGTAGATGCACATAGTGACACATTTGATCCATTCAACCATGCCCTAAGCCTAAAATAAGGTATACGAGCATCTAGATTTTTAAAAAATTATACATGCAGTGGGCCGTGGAAACGAGGATGGCCAGTGGCCGTGGAAAGGAGAATGGCCGGTGGCCGGTGGGCGAGCACGATGGCGGGCTGAGCGGATGAGACCGGCGACAATGGCGGGTGAGCGAGCACGATGGCGGGACAAGTGAATGCGACCGACGACTACGGCGCGCCGAGCGGACACCGCTGAGATCGGCGACAATGGCGGGTGGGCGAGCACGATGGCAGGACAAGCGGATGGGACCGATGACTACGGCGGGCCGAGCGGATGCGACCGGCGACGATGGCGGGAAGAGCGGACGCGACCGGCGACGATGGCGGGCAGAGCGGACGCGACTGGCGACGATGGCGGGCAGAGCGGAGGGAGCACAGCAGTGGCTAGGGCTAGGAGAGGGGAAAAGAGGGAGACAGGGAGCTAGCGCTCGGGAGGGAGACAGGGAAAGGGCCGGTCTTTTGTCAGCGGCTATAAGTGTAGCCGCTGACATATAGTAGATATGTAAACGGCTACAGTTTTAGCCGTTGACATATAATTTTTACTGTTATTTTTTTTTCTATTTATTACATATGTCGACGGTGAAGCAACAGCCGTAAACATATAACCTACATATATCAATGGCTAAAGTGAAGCCAGTTGACATATATTCCGTATATGTAAGCGGTTATATTAGCCGCTGACAAATAAGTCTATTGTAAACGGTAACTTTATGGCCGTCGACTAATATTCTCTTTGTCGATAAGTATCTATAGCCATTGACATATATTCGCTGACAAAACCTGCCTTCCTTGTAGTGTATTATAAGGGACCACCGAATCATATTGGGTAGAGCCATACAAGTTTTGAGCCCTACAATAAGATAAGAGTGCATATCGTCTACGTCCCTTTTTAGAGGGAACTCAGTCAGTAAAGAGGAGAGGAGGAGGACAAATTTTCTAATCACAAGGCATATAGATGGGATTGGTTTTCATATTATTCCGCCTCCTCCCTCTCTCTGTACCGACCAAGTCTCCTTCAAAAAAAGAACATAGATGATCTACGTTCATAAGATAATGCTACTGGCCCAGGGTGACAAAAATATTTGTTTCCCATGGCCGGCCCAAAAAGTTCCTGCACCACCCCACGTGTCCTTGTCGTCCAGTTGAGGCTGCCATCCATGTTCGGTTGGATGTAAGCATTATGGGATGCAATGAACATATCCATAGTCCAAGTTTAATAAACACATATAAGTATTTGGTCGGGAACAAGTTCATAAAGAAATCCTATACTATTAGAAAACAATTAACACTGTGTAATTTAGTTACTAAAATTTAAAATATGGTGAAATATAACACTGGCTATGTGTTTAAACTAAAGATAAGTGTTACTAATTTTATTAGTGGAAATATTATTATGATTAAGAGCTAGCTTTTACCGCTGTTTTAAAAAATCATTTAATTCATTAAACCATTTAATATGCTTAAATTTATTTTCTTCTAAAGAGACGAACAGATTCGTGTCGCATCATTGATCCGAATATTTAAACTTGTAGTCTAATTCACGCCATTGCTGATGCCGGGTTACAGTTTGATGCTTGGATTATTTCTGAAGAACGGAAGCCAATAAACCCAAAGCAAGTGGTACCGGAAGACACCAAAACCCATCATTTCCTCTCTTTGATTGCAGCTAGTACATATGCGGATTTGGCAAGCAGTGGCGGACATAGAAATTTCGTCTAATGAGGTCACTCCGATATCAAGTCATAAGTACGACTAAATTAGTAAGATCTTGAGTTAGGTCATATGAAGTTTTGAGTTGAACCAGTAGGATCTTAGACTGGGTCAGTGAGACTCCAAACTAGACTGTTTTAAATTGGGCGAATAAATTTAGCAAAATTCAGTGGGAATCTATACTGGATCCGCCACTTTTGGCAAGCCTAATGCATCTGATTAAATCATTCACTGGTAAGTATCTGAATATAGTATCCGAATATCTGTTTGTCAGTCTATTTCCGAATCTTAAAGGAGTACAAATTATTTAGGATATGGTTAAAGACATTATCTATATCCTGATAGTTTTGTGCATGATTCTGACATTTGAAGAAAAAGTTACTGTTTGGACAAAAAAAAAGACTAGAATGAAATATTTAGAGATACAACTGCAAGGAATTCTCATTTAAAAGAGTTTTAGGCCTTAGCATTCAAATATATGTTGTCCATGTTAGTGCATTCAAATGATATAACACGACACCTCCATGAAATTGCTACATGCGGCTGGAATGTTACACCAAGCTAATGGGTTGGGAGAGGCACATGAACACTCAATAAAAAGGAAACTGAACCAACTGTCCTAGTCACCTCTCTTCCAGAAAGGAGGTCTCAAGTTCGATCTTGGTTAGGGCCTAAAAGCTCTCCAGTCATATAACTCTGGTGTTGTTAGGATCTTTATTTCATAGTCTGTAGGATTATTTCTCCATAAATCAGATGGACTTAGAATTATCGCCTAATTAGACGGATCCATCTGACCGAAATTATCTCTAATTATGGAGAAAAATCTCGAGTTTTGGATTGGAATCCCGATCACTCGTAAATAGTTGTAAATATTTGACCTCTGAGCCACTTTAAAAAAAAAAAAAGAAAAAAAAAAAAGAAAAAAAAAAAAAAAAAACTGACACCAAGATATCTTTCTTTTTGTCATGGACGGTAGCGGCTACTTTTCGGTCTGTGTAAAGAAAACAAACGGTCTTGTCATGCATGCTCCGCAACATCAACACAGATGCCCACTATCAAAATGCAACCAAAGAGTTTCCTTGATGAATTATTTAGGACATTTTCCGAACTCACATCGGGTGGAGATTTTGGGTGCCTCTTCCTGTCATCGAAGAGTCATTTCATCAATTTTTTACATATTTCCTAATTTTTTGTTCCCCATGAGGAGATTATTCTAAAGTGAAGAGAAGTGGCTCCACATGTTAGTTATACCTAACTCCGTGAAATAGGTAAATTATCGAAATATGTGGTCAGCGGTACATAAAATATTCAGCTAAAGTTACTCCTGTATAAGAAGTGAGATACTGTAAAGTGAATCCTCCATTTCCGGCAACAAACGTCTAATAAGTGAAAAAGAAATAAATTAAGGTCTCCAATGTTACGGGTATTGACCAAAGGCTAATAGAGAAGAGTGCCACTTAGGAGGAAAGGATTTAATTTTTTTTAAAAACCATTTCATTTTAAAAGGTTTTACAAAACCGAAAAATTTTCGAAACAACTCATCTCATGTATTTTTTATTATTTCGTATTAGAGATTTTTTTTAAAAAAAACTCTCCCACTCCATTTCCGCCTATCCAATTCGATCCTCGCTTTCCCTTAAGGGAGCCGAACTGCTATAAATGGGGATGGCGGCTTGCGGCGAAGAAGGCCAAACCCAAAAGCCCACCCCCCACCGGCTTCCCCGTCCTCTTCCTTCCGCACGCCAATTAACCCCCCTTGCGGCCGGCACGCATGGCAACCCACAGGGTGCCCTCCGCCTGCACCGCGCCCCTGGCTGCTCTGGCTGTCGTCCTCCTCCTCGCCACGCCCTCCGCCGCGCACATGTACATCTTCCACGCTCCTTTCTGCGGACAGGTCCAGCTCTACGACCTGTGCGACAAGTGCGAAACGATCCCCTTGAATACCTATGGCTTTAGGTACGTCTATCACGGCAAAAGCGTTGTCCACTACCACTACGGTGCCTGCACCGGCCCCGGCTCGGTACTCTCCCGCAACGTCTCCAACTGCAGCGGCAGAGTCTTTCGGAGCTTCAGGATAGTCTGCAAGCCCGGAAGCGAAGCGTTGGCCGCCTAGTAGAAGTGAGAACGCCCGGTGACCAGCCGGCTGCGGCCAAAGTTCCCCTGCAAGAGTGTTTGGTTTTCCTGCCACTAGCTGCGGGGATCTCATCTCATGCATGTGAGTTACTAGTCGTGTTTGAGTGGAGCATTTTAATTATGGGGGGTATGATCGGTTGTTGGACTAGGTAAATTTGTGAGTGGATGCTTGTTTGTGCTCAAAAAAGCTAGAATTTAGCCTTTTGAGAGTCCCCTCTTCCCTACTCTTTCTTTCCCTTTTAACTGTGGCCGTCTGTGTTTCTTTAATATTAACTTCAATGTTAATGCTGTGCAACTCAAAATATTATTATCCAAAATCAATACCATTATCACAACTAATACTATGCATGGGGAAGACTATCTTCTTGTTCAAAATGAGAAATTATTAAGCAGGTCTTGAACTAAAAGAGGGGAAAGAACTTTATTTGTCATTATAGTGTAGCTCAGTTATCTTGGTAGATGTACATATACCCACAAGAGACTGATGGAATTCGAAAAAAGTCCAATATTTTCTTGGCAATAAAGAAATTAATAATTCTGCGCAACTGACAATTCCACTTGATTAATCGATAATTCCGAATCAACTGATGAAGCAAAGGACATAATATAATCATACTCTCAGGAGACTCTAACCTGTGATCTCTTTAAAGAGTACAGTGAATGAGTGAACGATTCTCTATCGGATTGATTTGAAAAAGGAATCTTATCTCTGCAAGAAGCACTCGCCCCCACTTTCCTATGTCCCACCTTTGGGATGTCACGCTCAGAAAGAAACTTTATCTGTATCAAAGAAACCCCCCCGCCCCCGCGCATCAGTGCGAGCCCACTTGTGGAAGGCCCGTAGCGCAGTGGCATTGGGCGGACGCTGTACTCGTGCTCAGGGAGTCATTCGCGGGTTCGATTCCGCGGGCTTCTTTCATCTATAGGAGGAATTATGCGATACTCTGTGAATGTCTATGCTGTTTGGCAAGTTTATTCGCATCGAGTGCATAAACATCTTTTTCTTAAAAGAAAATTTATGGCCTCTAACCGGTTCGATCCTAATTCTTATGAGTTGGATACCTTGTCAAATTGGGCTACTGATCTAAAAAAAAAAAAAAAAAAAAGAGCCCACTTTCCCATGTCCCCACCACTGACACACTCACCCACTCCCAGCAGCCAACTTTTCCCACCACCTCCCCCTCTCAAAAACCTATGCAACTATTTTCCGTCCACTTCCAAACTGTACTCCTCTTAAGGCCATCAAGACTCACGAACATCCTCAACCATTTTGCAAACTCTCATTGATGTAAGTTTTCCAACTATTCATCAATAAGATTGGGATGGCTTTGATTTACAATTGCACTATATTTCCTACGGTGTTATATATAACCAAAAGGCATTAGGACCATCATATATGATTAACTAAACCGTAACCTATTGGTACTTACTCTATTAATGGCCTATGTTCTTCACAGTACAAGAGGATGTATATCTTTGCCACCTTATAGTCATCATCATCCATCAAGGTACGGTGGCCCACTAGACCAAATGGTTGAGTTGGGTGGGTAAACATAGGGATGTGTCCTATAGGCTGCACATCTCCGCCATCATCATTCCACAGGACTTGATTTAATCTTGTTTGAACATCATCTTCAGAACAATGTGAGTAGAAAGTTGGGATCTCCTCAATTATATATGCTCACAAAGAGAACCTTCAACACAACCTCGGTTCTAAATCTTCTTCTTTAATGGACGCATTAACGTACATGAAATGGAAGGATCTAGCTAGGATATCATGAATGCAGCAACTAAGAAATGGTATTTCTCATATTAACCTCATTTATAATTTTTTAGATACAATTAGCAGGGAATAATTATCTCGCTAAACATGCATTCACCGGCACTGCACAGGCCTACCCACCTTAGCCTCAAAAGCCAAGTAAACTACAAAGTACTCCATGCAAGTGCAAGGGGCAACATTTATCTAGCTCTAATGGATTCTATGGCCGTTTAGAAAGCTATGTTCGATGGCGAAATCTCAGCATGCGCTACAGAATACAGCCATGGCAATAACATGCAATCATTATATTTAAAAACAATTTGAAGAAATAAATTCAAGAAAGACCTGTCACTGTTGATATCAGCACCTTTGACAAACTCAATATAGTTGTAACCTTCAAGGAAGAGAAGATCATAAGAAACATCCAAAAGATACAAACGATTAATCAAATGGCCAAGCATTAATAGATTCTTATTTCTTAAATAAATCAAATAACGATTGTTCTCTAAGGTTAATGTGTATCTTACTTTATTCAAATGTAAAATGGAATAATGTTGTTGATCAAAGAAGGAACATAATAACAGTCTAATAGGTCCATCCTATCTTTAAAAGGGTAGCTTATCTCCCCACAACAAGTGCAACAATCGTTGTACCATTTTCGAACCTTAATCTCACCTCTCTCTTGGTCAACTTTCTCCTATTTGTTGTGTTATTTGAGAAACAATCACTCTCATTTATTTCAAGTCATTGATTATTTCGTTGTACCAGAAGCCGCTGACATATAATATATATGTCTACAGACAACAGCCGCTAACAAAGAACACATGTCAACGGCTGCTTAAAGCCACTAACAAAATGTATTTGTCCACGGCTAATATAATCACTGACAAATACATTTGTCAGCGGCTTTGTAGCCGCTGACAAAAGGCTTTGTCAGCAACATGAGCCGCTGACAAATACTTTATATCAACGGCTATGAGCCGCTGACAAATGCTTTGCTTGCAACAGGGGCCGCTGACAAGTATACGTCAACGGTTTTTAGCCGTGGACATATTTGCAAAAAAACGTTTGTCAGCGGCCTCCCTAGTCGCTAACAAATAGTTACTAATAAAAAAAAAATTAAAATATTAAATTAATATATTTTTCCTGTATATACGGACTTGTACTTACAAGTATATACAAAAACACATCCACATGTACAAATAAACACATTCACACTTTCAAATAAATACATTCACGAAATCGCAAAAAAAATACATTAACATGCATAAATAAACATTCACATAAAATTAAAAAACACATCCATGAAAAATTCATATTACACATTCACGAAAAATTCACATTACACATCCACAACTAAATGTATCAATTATCATCAGCTCACTCTTCCTCATCACCATCAAAATCATCTCCCTCATCATTTGATTCGTCTTCGGCGTCGTCCTCATTCACAGCAACTATCTGAGGCAGAGTAGGACTGTGCATTATCTGAAATCGACTCATAAATGCGCTTATGTCTGCCATTTGTTTGCGCATCCACTCTATTTCCTCTCCTTGGGCTTTGATTTTTTCTTTCATGGTTTGTATCTCCACAGCTTGCTCCTCAAATTTCCATTGATAGGAAGAGCTCGACCCTTCTCCCGGTTCATACCATGTGCGTAACGTCTCTCGACTTCCTACACAACGAACACGGCCAGATCGATCTTTTCCCATAACCGAAATGAATGCATCCTCAGCAGAAATGGGAGTACTCCCAACATCACTCTCCAAAGAAGAAGTAGTTAATTGAGTCATCCTCTCCTAAAAAATAAAAAAATAAAAATGTTATTAGTGATACATATTAAATTTAATAAGAATGATTAAAATTAATAATTCAAATGATAGAAAAACTTACATATCGACTCCTACTCTCCTCATCTACCCATTGCTCACTACCGTCTGGAAGATTCTTACATCTACCCATCTTGAACATCTCAAGGCGCTCGGGATCACGTTGATGAAGACGATACTGTTCAAATTATATCAAAAAAAATAAGTAATAAAAACTTAACAATATAGAAACACAACTAATAAAATGAAAATCTTACGAAGTCATCCTTCAATTGATAGTGACTCATCCGGCCCAACAAATTATCACATACATTTTTCTCGATGTGCATTACGTCTAAATTGTGACGAATCAGAAGACTCGACTAATATGGTAACTCTTTAAATAAAATGCTCCTTTTTTTCCATCCTTTCAAGTCTGCAATATCTTTTTTGAACTTTTTTCCGAATTTCAGATAAGGAAGACTTTGTTGTTGATTCCACAGTTCTAAACCTGTCAGAATTCTTGGATGTCTGCCACATACAACTGTATCATCAAATTTATGTTTGTAATTACTTTTCCTCCATCTGTGATGCAATGGCAAAGAACGTCGGTGCCCCAAGTAACAAAATTTGCGGCAATTATTTAACTATCTTGAACAGGTTTTATAATTACACGATGGACATGTAAATTTTCCTTTAGTACTCCATCCAGACAAATTGACATATGCTGGGAAGTCATTTATTGTCCAAAGAACGGCAGCATGCATCTTGAAATTCTATTTTTTGTAGCATCATATGTTTCAACACCATTCTCCCATAAGTCTTTTAAGTCTTCCACTAGTGGTTGTAAGTACACATCGATGTCATTTCTCGGATCTTTAGGACCAGGAATTAGTAATGACATCATCATAAATGTTTGTTTCATGCACATCCATGGTGGCAAATTATAAACAACTGTCATTACAGGTCATATACTATAGTTGCTTCTCATATTTCCGAATGGGTTAAACCCATCACTCGTTAAACCGAGTCTCAAGTTGCGAGCTTCTACCGCGAAATATGGATACTGATTATCAAAATGTTTCCATGCCTCAGAATTAGCAGGATGTCGCATCTCTATGTTTTGTTGAGGAATCCGACCATCAATATGTCATGTCAACCACTTGGCTGTCTTGGAGGACATAAACAACCTTTGCAATCTATCTTTCAATGGAAAATAACGCAAAAATTTATTAGGTAGTCGTTTGCTAAGTCTCTTGTTCTCATTCTGTAATTAGTTGTTCAAGTCATGCATACTTTCCTTATACCTCGGTGCATCACACTGTGGGCACCGATCTTTATCTTCATTTTCCTTCCAAAATAGTAGACAATCATTCTGACATGCATCTATCTTCTCGTATCCCAACCCCAAATCTTTAATAATCTTCTTTGCTTCATACCATGTTTGAGGTACATTGGCTCTTTCTGGTAATATTTCTCTGATGAATTCAAGAAACATATTCATACATACCCCCGTCACTTGATTCAGTGTCTTAATATGCAACAACTTTAAAAGAAATGTTAACTTTGAAACCTTCTGGCACCCAAGATACAAGGGTATTTCAGCATCCTCCAATAACTTATAAAAGTCTCTCGCTTTGAAATTCGGTTCATACTCTTCTTCTGCAATAACACTTCCAGCTTCTTGCATCTCATGCAATATCTCAACTGTACTATCAGCAATAAAAGATTGTTGTCGTTCACTTATCTCTACAGTAGGGATGTTAGTTTGATATCTGAACATATTAGTTAATGGTGCCTCTCCATGACACACCCAATTTCTATAATGCACCCATACTCCGTCTACCTTAAGATGGGTTTCAACATCTATCCGGGTCAACTTTACTACGTTAAGGCAATTCCGACATGGACACTGTATCAATTCATTGTTTTGTCCATGCCTAAAACTTATTTTATCTTCATGAAAAGCTAAGTCCAAAAATACAGCTACTCCTCTCTCATATCTAGGATCTCCTCGATTATGAACAAACTCCATCCAACTCTTGTAAAGTCCAGCCATTTCTATGTATCCTCTAACCTACATATTAACAAATGTGATCGATTAATAACTTATATATTATCCACGCACGCAAAACACAAACACACACACAGTGGCCTCTCCATAAAGTTTAGGAGAGGGAAGACCGGAGGCTCAGATAGAAAATGTTTTTAACCCCTAGGGGCTTCCGTATGCGTCAGCGATCCGCACAAAACGGCTGCAACCCGGTTGTCCAGCAGGACCATCCAGAGCTGCCGTGCCGTTAGCAGATGGCTTACAGTGACTGCAAAGTCAAGTGTATCATCATCGCCTCACACACAATATCAAGGACATACACATAAAGAACCTGTAAAGATAAATGCATCGTCATCATATTCAATTAATTCAAAAGTGCTACTAACAAAAGTTAAATACATAAATAGATAGATAAATATATTTATAAATATAGATATATACATTTATAAAAAAAAATCGACAGCATCTCTCCTAAAACTTGTACATTTTTCACATTTGTACACCTGTCTGGTTTCATACAATCTCAAAAAAAAATGATATCTACATCACACATCCACATCTACATACGCATTGACATCCACATCCACATCCACATCCGTACTTGTTAGGAAAGTTACTTGTATCTACATGTAAATATCATATATAGATAAATAGATATATGCATAGATAGATAGATAGATATGTACATAGCTTGCAAGATAGATAGATTAATAGGTTTATATATACATTTCTAAACAAAATTCGGCAACATCTCCCCTGAAAGTTGTACATATTAACAAATGTGATCGATTAATAACTTATATATTATCTACGCATGCAAAATACAAACACGCACAGTGGCCTCTCCATAAAGTTTAGGAGAGGGAAGACCGGAGGCTCAGATAGAAAATGTTTTTAACCCCTAGGGGCTTCCGTATGCTTCAGCGATCCGCACAAAACGGCTGCAACCCGGTTGCCCAGCAGGACCATCCAGAGCTGCCGTGCCGTTAGCAGATGGCTTGCAGTGGCCGCAAAGCCAAGTGTATCATCATCGCCTCACACACAATACCAAGGATATACACACAAAGAACCTGTAAAGATAAATGCATCGTCATCATATTCAATTAATTCAAAAGTGCTACTAACAAAAGTTAAATACATAAATAAATAGATAAATATATTTATAAATATAGATATATACATTTTTTAAAAAAATTCGGCAGCATCTCCCCTAAAACTTGTATATTTTTCACATTTATATACCTGTCTGGTTTCATACAATCTCATAAAAAAATGATATCTACATTACACATCCACATCCACATCCACATCCGTACTTGTTAGGAAAGTTACTTGTATCTACATGTAAATATCATATATAGATAAATAGATATATGCATAGATAGATAGATAGATATGTACATAGCTTGCAATATAGATAGATAGGTTGGTAAATAGGTTTATATACACATTTCTAAACAAAATTCGGCAGCATCTCCCCTGAAAGTTGTACATTTTCCAAACCTATACACTTGTCTGATTTCATACAATCTCATAAACAAATGGTACCTACATCACATAACATGTCCATCCATGTATATTTGATCATCTAATGTTCTTTAATATATGTGGTTCATGATTATCTTAAAATTTCGGCAGCATCTCCCCACACTTCTCCAATATACTACCATTATTTACTAATTTTAACTTTTTCTCAAAAAGTCACTTGTATGAAATACAAGTAACAAAAAGAGCAGTCAAAATTAGCAGGTATATTAGAGAAGAGTGAGAAGATATTGTCGAAAATTTAAGATGATCATGAAGCACATATAATAAAGAACATTAGATGATCAAATATCCACAGACTGTCCAACAGGACAATTCAAGACTTTATGATCGATATATGTCATTACTGTCAAAAGACAGTAAAAACATATATGATAACAAAAATCTTGAATGGACAAAAAAATAAAAGGTCAACCACATCCATATATACAACTGCATTTACATATGCACAACCACATCCACATCCACATACACGTACACATACTTGTACACATTTACATCATCATCTGTACCTGTAAGAAAACTTATTTGTATCTACATATAAATATCAAATCACATCCACATTCATACATCTCACATCCACATCCACATATATAGTACAAAGATTATATTCTAATTCGTATGCGCATCCACAACTATATATCTATCTACTTATATATTACCCTTTGGTACTAGGCGGAGGTAAACCTCTATGCACTGGGGTTGCCAGTTTAATATACCAAAGCAATAATATAGTATGCCAAAAAAAAATCTATATCTACCAATGATCCAACTTTGTTAGAGTTACTTAAAAAAGATAGTATCATTAAAGGAAGCAGAACAATAATTAATGCGCTATGGACAAAAACAAGAAAAGACATACAAGGAGTAAGAAGCTCCAGTAATAAAAAATGCATCTCTATAACCCCGCAAATCTGTGTGGAATTGGAGCAAATTGAATGAAATTTATTTATCTTATAAATCATTTGCTTGTGTTAGATCAGTCCAAAGAAACCATTCTTGAAAGCAAACGGATGATGGCTTTTGTGCAGATTAAATGTCACAAAATGGAAAACCTTAGAGTGCAGTATAAATATAAAATAGGTGAGCGTGCAGTTTAAAAAAAAAAAAGCTAGACAAATAGTGAACCTTTGCATCCTTTATGCTAGTTAATTTAAGATGTGTTTCTCGAAATCAATTTTTTTTCACCGAAAATGGTAGATTTAACACTTTCGAACCCATTCATCATAAAGGTTGGTCCAACTACACATGCATGCGGCTGAACCGGAGGTGGGGATGTTATCAAACATTTATGAGATAATAAATGGTGTGTACAAGATCTTGGGGACTTATTTAATGGTTGATTTGACGAATGAAATGATCATATGAGCTGATTAGGACAATCAAAAGTCATATCCATTAGGACCAATACCAATACTCGTGGAATAAATTAAATGGCAAATTACTCGCTGTTAAAGAGGCAAATAAGTTGAATAGGATATTACATCTTTCCCTAAAATATATTCAAGAGGAATGAGAGTCGGGTCTTTTAAGGTTAACCAACAAAAGCCTACCACAAGGGTATACTATTCTCATGTAGAATTAGCGACTTTTTGATGGAGCAAACTCTGAATGGGACTAATGGTCTTTTTTTAGGGTCTCTACCCCAATGGCAAAGATAGGCTATTATGAATAAGATAAACCCCAGCGTCCCAGGTTCCAACATGGGATGGGGTGTCCGTCCTATCCTACTGCCCCGACCCTCAATAGAGTTATTCATTAGACTGATGGTCTTGATGTGGAGAGTTTCATGCGTTACCGAGTCAAGTCTAAGGAAGAATAAATTCCAAAGCAGTCATAATTCCCACACCCACTCACCTAATGGACGTGGACAGGGAACCATACATCTTCCGGAAGTATCCAATGACTTGAAAAGGACAAGAACCAATAAGTGAAGAGAAAGAAATGCTGAAGAATATTATTATTCCCATTATTTGTAGCCAGAAGGGTGACAACATGGAGGCAACCGGACAAGAAGGAAGGGATGCCATGTAGCCCATGTCGGACTCTTCTCACAACCAAACAAGGTTAGATGCCTCGCAAAGGCCCCTTTGGGAGCTGTCTATGGAGCTTGCTGATTTGTATTTGTTTAAGTTGGATGACCATAAACATGAAATTGGCTTCAATATTGTAGACAAGCTTATTTCTTTACTAGCTTCGTCCCGTGTATTTCCTAAGGTTTAATGGCCGGCAACATCTGCGCCCTGGGAGACACTTACAACATGGGGTCGCATTGGTTTAAGTACTGGTCGGTTATGATGAATTTGAGGCTCACGAAGAAAGTAATCACATACATTAGATGCATTATATGAGGAAATAGATATTATCAATGTTGGGAAATACTAATAGGGTTGTGCAGCTTCACCGCACATGCGATTGTAGGTGTTATTATCCACTTTACCCCTTGACGTTGTGGAGGAACTATTCTAGTTTAGAATCGATTTGAGTATGCTCCAACTTATCATTCGTTAAAAGAGAGTGATGTAAACATTAACCAGCAGCAAGAAGGGCTCAGCTTGGCATCACTAAGAGTGCCTTCACAGTTCACAGTTCATGTCATTTTTCTTTAAAGTGACAGTCCATGTGATTGTACTTGGTGGGTAACAGCCAAACATATGGCACTCTTTTGCAACCCCATGGTCATGAAAAACGTGAGAGCCCCCTTCTCCCTCGCTGGCCCCTCATCATTAGTAAACTTAACTTTTTTATTTATTGTTCAATGAACTTGATTTTTAATTTTATAATTTTTTTTGAGTTGTCCGATCGAAGAACAAGTTGTATGAACATGTTAGATATGATGAGATTTATCATAAAAAATAAAATAAAAATTAAACTACCTGCCGTGCAGCAGTGCAACAACTGTTGTACAGCAAGTATAACTTACTCGATATTAGTTCCAAATCAATTAACTCAAGCTTTCCTCCTCAGTTTTGTCAAATGTCATGGCAGTCTCTTAGGTTAGAAAAGAGAATGGCTGTGCATGTTTGCAATTTCTGGTTGTCCCCACTTTAAAAAAATGAAATGTTAGTTATTATTCCATAGTGGGTGAAAGAACAACCTTCACAAGAATGGCCAATCTCTCTAGTTATTGTTCCATAGTGGGTGAAAGAACAACCTAACAGGACACTAATGCTAAACTAAAACATGTCAAAACTAAAACATGAAATGCAGCCATGCCACCTAAAAAAAATTCAAGTAAACATATAGCTACTAATAGGAAGTAAAAAAGCATCTGCATTAGTGATTAGAAAGACCTTACACATGATGCGTGTTTAAATGCCGTCGTTAAAACACAAACAACATCAATCTTAATTTCCGAATCTCAATTAAAAATAACAAGGTAGTGTATGGTTGAGACCGGGTCGATCCACGGAGAAATAGAAATCTAATTTTGAAAACTTTGGATTTTTGAATGAAATTGGATTTTCGATCTGATGCTCTAGTTAAAAACTTCTATTTTAAACAAAACTAATTACAGAATTTAACATGCTTCTAATTAGTACCTAGAATCTATCACCAAAACTTAGTTAACTAATTTTTTTAGGTTGAGTAAAGCAAATAAATCTGAAAAGATAATGTTAATCTAAGAAGACAGTGAAAATGACTACAACTAATTAACACAATCACTTTTATTGCAATAAGAAAGCATAAAATGTTCCAAGAAAATAATAAAAATACTAACTAATTTATTAATAACCAAAACAAATTTACTAGAAGCAACAACAAGAATACAAGGGCTATGTGAGCCTTCTGTGAGCGTTCTGGCACGTTGGACAGGGGGTGCGTGGACGCTGCTGAGCGCAGGGGCGCTTTGGACCGAGGCGGCGCGGCAGACGAGGCTCGGCAGGCGAGGCAGCGCAGGGCGGCCGGGCGGGAAGCGCCCGGGGAGCGCCGCGTGGCGCGCGGCGGCCCGTGCAAAGGCACGGGCGACGAGGCTGACGGCGCGAGCCTGCTGGCGCTGCCGCGTGGCGGGGCGAGGCGTTGGCGGGCCCGAGGTGGCGTGCGCTGCTGCGCGTGGGCTCGCCGCGTGGCGCTAGGGGCGGCAGAGCTCGGCACGGGCGACGAGGCTGGCGGCGCGAACAGCGGCGTGATGCCGCGTGGCGCTGGCGGGCGGCGACGACCTGTGCCTGGGCGTGCCCGAGCGCGACGCGTGGCTGCTGGGGCGGCCGAGCGGGAGTGCCTGCTCTGTGCAGGCACGGGCGACGAGGGGGCGCTGGCGTGACCTTGCGGAGCCCGGTGCGGCAGGCGGCGAGAGAGAGAGAGAGACAGAGAGGAAAAGGTAAAGGGGAGAGAGAAAAACACAGAGAGAGGAAAAGTTTGTGGGAGAGGGATGAAAAGCCGAGAGAGAGAGAGATGCGTAGGGAGAGAGAGAGAACTAAAAAAAACTGCGGGAGAGAGAGGAAAATGCAGAGAGAGAGAGAGATAAAAAATTTTTGAAGATTGGAGTCCTCCTCTTTCTTGACCTCCTCCCTTAGTTTTATAGAAAAGAGGGGGGGGGGGGTTTGAATTTCAAAAAGATTTTAAAATCCTCTCATTAAGTTCCCTTTAATTTAGGAGATCCTCTTTAAAACATTTAATTGATATTTTTGAATTTCGAATTTCTAAAATGGATCCTCCTTTCTTTGAATTTCAGAATTCCCTCCTTCTTTCTCTCTTAGTTGGCATGTGGGCCCCAGTCGAAGCCAAAATACAAAAATAAAATGATGTTTTTGCCAGGATTCGAACCCTGGTTGCTTCCTTGATGTTCGGGTGGTCTAACCACTATGCCATCTGCTTGTTCATGTCCTGTTTCACATAAAATAACAGTTAAGTTCTCATAGTCATAAATCATTCAACTGCGCATTAAATAATTGCTGAGAAAAAATGGAATTGCTACCCTTATTCCATCCATGGAGTGATGAAATTTTAAAATTCAGATTCTGAATGCGCAAATGGTTTATCTTATCATTCAATGTGATTTTGTCCGTTAAATTGATAGCAAATTATGTAAATTAGATCTGTTATTTATGTAAAATCGTGGACTTAACACACCCCCCAACTTAATCATTGCTAGTCCCTTAGCAATACAATCATTTGAAAAATTAGGACTACCATGATCAGTAAAAAGAATCACACTTCTTTTTAAAGGATATCTATTGCAAATGGTAGGTAATTGGAATTCAAGTTTTCGTTCTCCCGCCCACCATACTTAGAATCATGACAAGTGATTGTGCATATCATTTGAGGTGATTGGAGTTCATTTCTATCCTGTTTGGTATATCGTTGCCTTTACTGCCTCTTGGGGTAGAATTACCCAGGGGAGAGAATAGAAAAAGAGGTCTTTGAATTAGTTGGCTAGGTTCGTTTTTCGGTTTTCGCCCCGACTTAAAACTTTTTAGGATTTGGTCTTATTTTGCTGTGAAGGACTTTAGCACGATTGTTTTGTGCTTTGAGAGTGCGTACTTTTTGCCACTCTCTTTATTTCTGTCTGAGGGGAGGTGCATACTTTTTGCCACCGTCCTTCCTTTGACTCTTTTTAAGCATATTTTTGATTTTCACGCTTCTGATTGTCCCCCCTTTTTTTTTTTTTTTTTCGAAGTGACCGCCTCCTTAAAGTATTAAATGGTTTGATCTTCTATTACGAATCCTAACTTTCCATTCGTTTGACCTAAAAGTAAAAATAGAATGGGTAATTCTACACTTCGGGTAACTCAAGCAACTCTACACTTTCAGGATCTTCCACTCTTTCCAAGTTACCGTGTGTGTGTGAAAATCATCCTGTCGTGATTCATTGTAGAGAGAGAAGTTAACTCAAACTTTTACTCATCCTTTTACCTCAATTTTTTTTTGATCAAGATTCCCTAAATGAAGTGTGATAGATATGAATTTCTGTTGGGGTGTGAAAATGAAACAATTTTTCTTCTGAAAATTTGTGTGAAAATTGAAAAACATTTCACAATTTTTGTTCATTTTAAACGATTTTATTCAATATGCATTATGATTCTCCCCCCAACTTGAATGACATTGTCCTCAATGGCATAGAAATGCACAAAAATTAATGATGAGGAGAGATACAACCTGAGATGTGACGAAGCTTTTCTCTGTTCTCCATGGTGGATTTTTTTATGAATTTTCTAAAAGAAAAGAAAAAGAGAATAATTAGAATAGAAATGAGAAGATTGGGTTGCCTCCCAATAAGCGCTAAGTTTAATGTCTTCAGCCAGACGAAATTATATTCATTGTGGTTCACTTAGCTGCATGGATTCCAATGGACAATTTTGAAGGTTTTCAATGTAAGGTTTTAAGCGTTGCCCATTAACAGTAAAAGTCTGTTCATTTTTTGGATCCATGATCTTGACCGCACCATGGTCAAAAGCTTTAATTACCAAGAATGGCCCATCCCATCTTGATTTCAATTTCCCAGGAAACAAACGCAACCTTGAGTTAAATAGCCAGACTTTTTGATGAGGGTGGAAAGATTTCCTCACAATATGTTTATCATGAAAAGCTTTAGTCTTGGCTTTATAGATTTTCGAGTTCTCATAGGCTTCATTTCTTATTTCATCTAGTTCGCTCAATTGTAAGGTTCGGTGTGAACCTGCTTTGATTAGATCAAGATTGACCTGTTTGATAGCCCAATAAGCTCTATGTTCTAATTCCACTGGGAGATGGCAGGCTTTTCCAAAGACTAGTCTGTATGGTGACATGCCAATAGGAGTTTTATAAGCAGTCCGATAGGCCCACAAAGCATCATCTAACCTTTCAGACCAATCTTTTCTGTCGGGCCTAACAGATTTTTGCAAGATATTCTTGATTTCTCTATTGGATATCTCCACTTGGCCACTAGTTTGGGGATGGTAAGGAGTAGCAAGCTTATGAGTAATCCCATATCTTTTGAGCAATCCTCGAAATTGATAATGAGTGAAGTGCGAACCCCCATCACTAATGATAGCCTTTGGCCATCCAAACCTAGAAAAGATATTCTTCTGTACAAATTTCATCACCACCTTGTGATCATTGGTTCGGGTGGCTATTGCTTCAATCCATTTAGACACATAGTCCACTGCCACCAAGATGTATTCGCATCCAAAAGATGGTGGAAAAGGGCCCATGAAATCTATTCCCCAAACATCAAAAATTTCAACCACTAAGATTGGATTTAGAGGCATCATATCTCTTTTAGTGATATTTCCAACAGCTTGACATCTTAGGCATGTTTTGCTGAACTCATAAGCATCCTTGAAGAGTGTGGGCCAATAGAAACCGCTTTGTAAAACCTTTGCTGCGGTTTTCTTTCCGGAGAAATGACCTCCACAAGCAAGGTTATGGGAAAAGTTCAAAACACTTTGTTGTTCTTCTTCAGGCACACATCTCCGGATTATTTGATCTGGACAAATTTTGAAGAGTTCAGGGTCTTTCCAAAAATAATACTTCTCTTGAGAGAAGAATTTATCTTTTTCATTTTTTGTCCATCCTTGTGGGATTTGACCAGTCACCTTAAAATTCACAATATGTGCATACCATGGTGGTGACATGTGGGAAATAGCTAAGAGGTGTTCATCAGGGAATGAATCTCTCATTGGTTCATTATCTGAAATCATGATTCGGGAGAGATGATCAGCAACCACATTCTCGGACCCCTTTTTGTCCCGAATCTCCAAATCAAATTCTTGGAGAAGTAGGATCCACCTGATTAATCTTGGTTTGGCATCTTTCTTTGTCAACAGATATTTCAATGCCGAGTGATCAGAATAAATAATCACTTTTGCCCCCAAAAGGTAAGATCGAAATTTTTCCAGGGCAAAAACAACAGCTAACAATTCTTTTTCTGTGGTGGTATAGTTCATTTGAGCATCTACAAGTGTACGACTTGCATAATAAATCACCACAGGCTTTTTATTTATTCTTTGTCCCACTACTGCCCCCATAGCATAATCAGAAGCATCGCACATTATCTCAAATGGCAAAGACCAATCAGGCGATTGGAGAATGGGAGCTTTGATCAGAGCTTCTTTTAAAGATTTAAATGCTTCCAAGCATTTTTCATCAATATGGAATGGGACATCTTTGGCTAAGAGAAGGGTTAATGGTCGGGGAATTTGGGAGAAATTTTGAATAAACCGGCGGTAGAAGCCGGCATGGCCCAAAAATGACCGAATTTGCTTTACCGAAGTGGGTGGAGGAAGATTGGCGATTAGGCTAACTTTAGCTTTATCCACTTCGATACCTCTTCCAGACACTATATGGCCCAAAACTATGCCCTCTTTAACCATTAAATGACTCTTTTCCCAACTTAGAACCAAATTGGTTTCTATGCATCTTCCCAGTACATTTTTCAAATTCTCCAGACAAATTTCAAATGAATCCCCGAATATTGAAAAATCATCCATGAATACTTCAAGGAATTCTCCCACCATATCTGAAAAGATGGCCAACATGCACATTTGGAAAGTTGCTGGTGCATTACATAGTCCAAATGGCATTCTTCGGAATGCAAATGTGCCAAATGGACATGTGAATGTGGTTTTCTCCTGATCTTCTGGATATATAGCCACTTGATTATATCCCGAATATCCATCTAAGAAACAGAAATATTTCTGACCCGCTAGCTTTTCCAAAATCTGATCAATAAACGGGAGTGGGAAATGATCTTTCTTCGTCATTGTGTTCAATTTTCTGTAATCAATACAAACTCTCCACCC
The DNA here is from genome assembly GCA_030544215.1 of Zantedeschia hybrid cultivar. NCBI lineage: Eukaryota > Viridiplantae > Streptophyta > Magnoliopsida > Alismatales > Araceae > Zantedeschia > Zantedeschia hybrid cultivar. Next base: position 53,536,176 of record JARZZO010000002.1, on the reverse strand, counting down.
CGTGGTTAGCCTAGTGGGCATTTCTTCACCTTTTTCATTTGTCACCACAGTTAAGCCAGACTTCTTTGGCACTACTTGGGTTGGGCTTACCCACTTGCTATCAGATATTGGGTATATGATACCCGCATCTAGCCATTTCACCACTTCTTTCTTAACCACTTCCATCATAATAGGATTCAATTTCCTTTGCATTTCTCTGCTTGGTTTTGCATTATATTCAAGATAAATATGATGCATGCATGTGGTTGGGCTTATTCCTTTCAAATCAGCTACTGACCACCCTATGGCTTCTTTATGAGTTCGAAGAACTTCAATGAGTTGTTCTTCTTGGGTAGGGTTAAGATCCGTAGCTATGATCACAGGTAGAGTTTCAGATGGGCCCAAAAAGACATATTTGAGAGATTCCGGCAAAGGTTTGAGCTCTAATTGAGGAGGAACTTGGAGAGATGGAGGAGTAGGTTCTAGATTGAGTTCAGGTAAAGGCTCAACCTTATTGGGCTGCCAAGTCCTTTTATTCAAATCTGATATGGCCATTAACTCCTCTTCCTCTTCAAATTGGGCCGAAGGGGATGTTTCTATAATATTATCAATCACATCAATTGCAAAACAATCTTCCCCATCCTGCATATGGCCAGAAGCTTTGAAAATGTTGAGGGATAATTTGTGATCTCCAAATGAGATATCCATTAACCCAGATTTGCAGTTAATGATGGCATTTGCAGTGGCTAGAAAAGGTCGGCCCAATATGATTGGGCTATTTCTCAGATGTTGAACGGGCTCCATGTCAAGGATGACAAAATCAACTGGGAAGTAGCAAGTATCAATCCTGACAATGACATCTTCCACCATTCCTTTCGGTGTCCTAAGAGATCTATCGGCCAATTGTAGGATCACCGGAGTTGGTTTCAATTCTCCTATCCCAAATTTTTCATAAACTGAGGTGGGTAATAGGTTCACACTTGCTCCAAGGTCCAATAATGCTTTATCAAAGGTGGTTCCTTCAACAACACAAGAGATAAGTGGTGCTCCAGGGTCTTTCATCTTTTTAGGCATTTGGTTGAGCAAAATGGCACTCACTTCTTCAGACAAAAAGACTTTTTTGGGATTTGCTTTAGGCTCTCTCTTGTGAGTGCAAAGTTCTTTCAAAAACTTGGCATAGGCTGGCACATGTTGGATTGCATCAACCAATGGTATGTTAATGTGGACTTGTTTAAATAAGTCTATTAACTGTTCATTTTTTTTGCTTGGATTTGATGCTTTCTTTACTCTTTGCCATTTTCTAAAGCTTGTGGAAAAGGGATTTTTGGTTTATAATTCTCAGGACATTCCTCCATTTTTCCTTTTCCTTGAATGATATTGGGTTGTTCATTCTCATCTTCATCTTCTTCTCCTTTTTCTTCTTCATTTTGTTCAAGATTGGGCTGACTAGATCCTTGATTTGGGTAGGGATCCGGCAAGACTTTACCACTTCTTAAGGCCAAAATTGCTTTCGCATTTTCTAACTGTGGGCCTCTTGATGGATTTGAGCCCATTTGAGGTTGGGCTTGAGGATTAGGTAGGATTGGTTGATGTTGGAAACCCGGAGGATAGTTTCGCGGGTTTGCAATGGGTTGACTTGGTAATGGGCCCACTTCCCTCCTCATGGTTGTATCAGCCATTTGACCCAATTGGGCTTCCAATTTTGAAATGGATTGTTGTTGAGAGATGACCAATTGTTGCTGTTGTTGTTGTTGATTCATGAGTAATTGTTGCAGCATATTGAATTTGTCATCATTTTGATTTGATGGCTGATGTTGTGGGATTTGATATGGAGGTTGAGAGAACATATTCTGGTTGTTATTGGGCTGAAAGTAAGGGACTTGAACTTGTTGGCTTTTGTTGAAAGATTGATTTGGATAGTAATTCTGTTGATGGGCCCTGTTCTGAAAATTTTGTGCTTGTGGATTTGGAGCTTGGGCTTGTTGAGATTTCCATGAAAAATTAGGATGATTTTTCCAACCAGGGTTGTAGGTGTTAGAATATGGATCATGATTGGGCTTTGAATAACCCTGGGCTGCTTGGACTTGTTCTTGGATGAACGGTGGCAATTGGGCTGCCGTGGGACACTCACTGACATGGTGAGTTGGGCTGGCACAAAGACTACAAGCTTCTTGGTAAGATGAAGAGGATTCAGAGTAAGGTCTTGATTGTGCATGGATATTAGATCCTTGGTTGTTCGAAGCTAGGACTTGGTCTAGCTTTTGGGCCATAAGATCCATTTTGCTCATTTGTTGGGCCAGAAGGTCCACCTTATCCAACTTTTGAGCCAAGGCATTGATATCCATCTTAGGTTCAAATTCTCCTATATTTCTTATTTCATAGACTCCAGTTCGTTTGGATGTTCCCACAGATCTTTCATATGATGAAAGTGAAGCATGATTTATTGAATTTTCACTTAGTATTTCAAACAAATCATAAGCTTCTTCCTCACTTTTGCTCATGAATGCTCCTCCACAAGATGCATCTACCATTTGCCTGTATTGTGCATCTAAACCTTCATAGAATGCTTGCACAATTTGCCATCTAGACAATCCATAGTGTGGACATTTTCTCAACAATTCTTTCAATCGTTCCCAAGATTCATGAATTTGTTCTCCTGGTAATTGTGAGAATCCAGTTATAGCCCTTCTCATTGTATTTGTTCTCCCAATAGGATAGAATTTCTTTAGGAATTCTTGTTGCATTTCAGGCCAAGTCCTAATGGGCTTCCCTATCGTTCCAAGCCAATATTTGGCTTTGTCCTTAAGTGAGAAAGGGAATAGGATAAGTCGAAGGGCATCTTCCGTGAAATCTTGAATTTTCACGGTTGAACAAATTTCAAAGAATTCATCCAAATGTTTATATGGATCTTCATTGGTATTCCCATAAAAAGATGGGAGCATTTGGATGGTGCTTGGCTTGATCTCATAATGGCTAGTATGGACATTAGGCAATTGGATACAAGATGAAGGATTATAGTCTTGAGGAATGAAGTATTCCTTCATTTGTTTTGGCATTTGTTGATTGTTTCCAGCCATTTGATGTTGAATGTTGGTTTGGTGATGTAGGTATCTCTCAATTTCTTGAATGGGTTTGATAATATATGGCTTTTGAGATCTTCTACCTAGCATACACTAGACCAAGATGAGATGAGAATGATTATTTTTGTGATTTTTATTTTTATATTTTTTTATGTTTATTTATGCAAAGACAAACAAGTTAATAACAAATTCCTAATGACCTAAGTGTGTCCTAGACTTAAAGATGAGATTTCTCACAAAATGGCTAGAATTCACTATGAATCACTCCTACAATAGATCAATCGGCCAGGTAAGAGGTGGGATAGTGGGAGGCTCCCCCTACTTTCGTAGGGACCTAATTAAATAACCACTTGTCCACTTAGGCGTTTGCCTTTGTAACCTCTAGCCTAGACACCGTTGTCCAAAGTAGAAATGAATTCAAAGCTCGGTCCAATCATAGTGTGAACCCTAGGTGCAATTGCTACTTGATTTTTTATTGGGCTTGGGACAATGCAAGATGGAGTGTTTGTGGTTTGTGGGCCAAGGAAGGGTGATGAAATCCCCACCTTATCTTGTGATGAAGATGCCCTTAAATTATTTGATCAATGAGATGCACACCACAATTCAATCAAGTTTGTTTTGTGCAATAATGAAATGACAATGCATGAACATGTTGTTTGCACAATATTGAAAAACTTACCTTGCCTCCCGCACTCTTCAACATGGAATCAATGGCAAAAAATTTAAAACTAATGCATTCCTAAATGATGCATGTCCTAAAACATGGTAATTTGGTTTCTAATCTTGAAATGCAATTTTTTTAATTTTGTTTTTCTGATTTTTTTTTATTTAATGAGGGCTATGTCTATTTTAAGCAAATCTAAACATAAAAATATTAAAAAGATTGGAACAAACTCACCAAGTTGAGCTTTCCTTTTGTCTTCTTTTTTTTTTAAATTCCTGCAAAAAGAGAAAATGAATGTGAGTATGGATTTATACAAATGGACCCAAAATAATCAAAATTAAAATTCTAATTCCCTGGCAACGGCGCCAAAAATTGATGCGTGTTTAAATGCCGTCGTTAAAACACAAACAACATCAATCTTAATTTCCGAATCTCAATTAAAAATAACAAGGTAGTGTATGGTTGAGACCGGGTCGATCCACGGAGAAATAGAAATCTAATTTTGAAAACTTTGGATTTTTGAATGAAATTGGATTTTCGATCTGATGCTCTAGTTAAAAACTTCTATTTTAAACAAAACTAATTACAGAATTTAACATGCTTCTAATTAGTACCTAGAATCTATCACCAAAACTTAGTTAACTAATTTTTTTAGGTTGAGTAAAGCAAATAAATCTGAAAAGATAATGTTAATCTAAGAAGACAGTGAAAATGACTACAACTAATTAACACAATCACTTTTATTGCAATAAGAAAGCATAAAATGTTCCAAGAAAATAATAAAAATGCTAACTAATTTATTAATAACCAAAACAAATTTACTAGAAGCAACAACAAGAATACAAGGGCTATGTGAGCCTTCTGTGAGCGTTCTGGCACGTTGGACAGGGGGTGCGTGGACGCTGCTGAGCGCAGGGGCGCTTTGGACCGAGGCGGCGCGGCAGACGAGGCTCGGCAGGCGAGGCAGCGCAGGGCGGCCGGGCGGGAAGCGCCCGGGGAGCGCCGCGTGGCGCGCGGCGGCCCGTGCAAAGGCACGGGCGACGAGGCTGACGGCGCGAACCTGCTGGCGCTGCCGCGTGGCGGGGCGAGGCGTTGGCGGGCCCGAGGTGGCGTGCGCTGCTGCGCGTGGGCTCGCCGCGTGGCGCTGGGGGCGGCAGAGCTCGGCACGGGCGACGAGGCTGGCGGCGCGAACAGCGGCGTGATGCCGCGTGGCGCTGGCGGGCGGCGACGACCTGTGCCTGGGCGTGCCCGAGCGCGACGCGTGGCTGCTGGGGCGGCCGAGCGGGAGTGCCTGCTCTGTGCAGGCACGGGCAACGAGGGGGCGCTGGCGTGACCTTGCGGGGCCCGGTGCGGCAGGCGGCGAGAGAGAGAGAGAGACAGAGAGAAAAAGGTAAAGGGGAGAGAGAAAAACACAGAGAGAGGAAAAGTTTGTGGGAGAGGGATGAAAAGCCGAGAGAGAGAGTGCGTAGGGAGAGAGAGAGAACTAAAAAAAACTGCGGGAGAGAGAGGAAAATGCAGAGAGAGAGAGAGATAAAAAAATTTTGAAGATTGGAGTCCTCCTCTTTCTTGACCTCCTCCCTTAGTTTTATAGAAAAGGGGGGGGGGGGTTTGAATTTCAAAAAGATTTTAAAATCCTCTCATTAAGTTCCCTTTAATTTAGGAAATCCTCTTTAAAACATTTAATTGATATTTTTGAATTTCGAATTTCTAAAATGGATCCTCCTTTCTTTGAATTTCAGAATTCCCTCATTCTTTCTCTCTTAGTTGGCATGTGGGCCCCAATCGAAGCCAAAATACAAAAATAAAATGATGTTTTTGCCAGGATTCGAACCCTGGTTGCTTCCTTGATGTTCGGGTGGTCCAACCACTATGCCATCTGCTTGTTCATGTCCTGTTTCACATAAAATAACAGTTAAGTTCTCATAGTCATAAATCATTCAACTGCGCATTAAATAATTGCTGAGAAAAAATGGAATTGCTACCCTTATTCCATCCATGGAGTGATGAAATTTTAAAATTCAGATTCTGAATGCGCAAATGGTTTATCTTATCATTCCATGTGATTTTGTCCGTTAAATTGATAGCAAATTATGTAAATTGGATCTGTTATTTATGTAAAATCGTGGACTTAACAACACACTAGCTACTAAACACACTCCGTACTAGCCAATGGTTTTTTTTTTAAAAATCAAAATGGTGATCTTGGAAGCCTATGTTGAAGCAGAGCCAATTGTTTTTCTGCCAGCTGCGCCGTGGCCAAAGGGCGGTGCCAGCAACGATGCCAACCACCACATCATGGCAGCCGCTCCACCGCTGCCCCCTCCTCCTGCTCCGTTGCCATAGAGAAGGATCTTCCCATTTGTGATGAGGAGCCTCCTTGCTTTTGATTTTGACATTTATTTTATTTCAAACATGCCCTAAGCCTAAAATAAGGTATACGAGCATCTAGATTTTTAAAAAATTATACCTGCAGTGGGCCGTGGAAACGAGGATGGCCAGTGGCCGTGGAAAGGAGAATGGCCAGTGGCCGGTGGGCGAGCATGATGGCGGGCCGAGCGGACGAGACCGGCGACAATGGCGGGTGGGCGAGCACGAAGGCGGGACAAGCGGATGCAACCGACGACTACGGTGGGCCGAGCGGACGCCGCTGAGACCGGTGACAATGGCGGGTGGGCGAGCACGATGGCAGGACAAGCGGATGGGACCGACGACTACGGCGGGCTGAGCGGACGCGAGCGGCGACGATGGCGGGCCGAGTGGACGCGACCGACGACGATGGCGGGCAGAGAGGAGGGAGCACAGCAGTGGCTAGGGCTAGGAGAGGAGAAAAGAGGGAGACAGGGAGCTAGTGCTCGGGAGGGAGACAGGGAAAGGGCCCGTCTTTTGTCAGCGGCTATAAGTGTAGCCGCTGACATATAGTAGATATGTAAACGGCTACAGTTTTAGCCGTTGACATAGAGTTTTTACTGTTATTTTTTTTTTCTGTTTATTACATATGTCGACGGTGAAGCAACAGCCGTAAACATATAACCTACATATATCAACGGCTAAAGTGTAGCCGTTGACATATATTCCGTATATGTAAACGGTTATCTTAGCCGCTGATAAATATGTCTATTGTAAACGGCAACTTCATGGCCGTCGACTAATATTCTCTTTGTCGATAAGTATCTATAGTCGTGGACATATATTCGCTGACAAAACCTACCTTCCTTGTAGTGTTTCTTAAATAAATCAAATAACGATTGTTCTCTAAGGTTAATGTGTATCTTACTTTATTCAAATGTAAAATGGAATAATGTTGTTGATCAAAGAAGGAACATAATAACAGTCTAATAGGTCCATCCTATCTTTAAAAGGGTAGCTTATCTCCCCACAACAAGTGCAACAATCGTTGTACCATTTTCCAACCTTAATCTCACCTCTCTCTTGGTCAACTTTTTCCTATTTGTTGTGTTCTTTGAGAAACAATCACTCTCATTTATTTCAAGTCATTGATTATTCCTTTTCTTGTGTATGGAAGAGTAGACCAATTTGCGGACAGGTGGTTGTTCTCCTTTAGTAGATTAAAGGGAAGGCCAGTTGAGTCTAGGTGTTGTAAGACCGGTAAGGGGTCAGTACCTTGTAGTGTTGTGAGACTAATAAAGGATGAATACCTTGTGTGTTGACTGACCAACAATAGTTAGTTCCTTCTGGAGTGAAAAATCCAAGAAGTTCCTTGGGACTCGATGTAGGTCTAGATAGATCGAACCAGTATAAATCCTGTATGCAGTTATTTTGTGTGATTACTTCATTCTTCTTTCTTATTTTGCACACATTTAAGCTTCCGCATTTGACTTTTAAGTCCTAAATTTTTATTTACCCATTCATCCCCCCGATCGGTCAGTCTAGTCTTGGGCAACAAAAGCAATACAACCAGTCGTGTAGATGCTCAACTTTCAGCAATGTGCACAACATTCTTTAGTTGAGGGATTGTCCTCGCTTGTCCAGAAAGATCTACTTGATCTTCGGCTCTCTTCTTCCTTACAGGTGCCCGCAGTATGCGGATAGTATAGTTGGGATAGTGATAACAGACAAAGAAGTGAGAGGGATACCTCTTATAAGGGAGCTGGCCACAGAGAGGAGAGAGAGGGGGGCAGCCTGCTCTAGAGAAACCCTATAGCTTGGGTCAAGGTTTAGTGATTTTTCACAAAAATGCCTAGACTTGTATAAATTTTCACTTAATTTCTATCGACCGATAGACTCAAATGCTAATTTGGTTTCAAGCCCCACTAAACTAAGTAATGCCTTACTAACTTAACTAATTACTTAATATCACATGTTAAACAATTAATGTATCAGTTTAATCACCGCATGAGTAAATCGATCGGACTTTTGATTATAGTCGATATCAAGCATGACCACTTCCTATCATACTACTTGATTATAGTCCTTCGTTTATACAATGTCCTTAAGCGAATTTAGGGTATGGTTCAACTATCAACCTTAATTTTGTTCGCTCATGTAGATTAGATACGATCTATGAGCTTTATTAAAAAACTCATTTTTTGATATGTTGTCAAACCCTTGCAAGGGATTTTTCGAGTATCATGCCGTAGGACATTCTTTCTTAATCTCGAGAATGAACAATTCATTGTTGATCACACAATCACCTTCAAAGATATCTCATTAAATCTAAATACTTAACTATTCAAGATTTTTTAATTAAAAATCTTCAAGTCAAGAATCCAGATGCAACAATCCATTAATAAGGTACTTTTGGGTATCAGGTCTAAAGATCAACCGTACTATTGTGACTAAGAATTGTTTGGTTCATAGTTAAGTATTATAACCATTTGAAGATAAAGTATCAGAGTAGTTCAATAACTTCATTCACTAATAAGCACTTATATGTTAACCTTAACATCTCCACATAAGACTATATGACCAATTATTCATGAGCAAGAATAATATGTATCAATCTAATAAAATATTTGATGTCCTTCTCAAATATTTTTTAACTAGCAACAATTCAAGATATATGTTTAAAGAAGATTGTTCTCATTATCAGGATCTTGACTGAAAAACTTAGACTATATCTGTTTACAATATGGGTAGCTCAGTCAACTCATCTAGAGTTGACTAATGCCTCTAGGCTGGTCGACCCCATATTTTGAAAATGCAGTTGTTTCCCCTTTATCATATATGAACAAGCTCACTATCGGAGAGTCTAGTAAACTCATGCCCTCCCCCCTCCCCCCCCCACCAACACACACACACAAAAAATAAATAAATAAATAAAATGGTAAAATCCACCCTAGTCGATGATTCATTCCATATGAGCATAGTTGACTCCTCAGTGTCTGTGCTTGGTCCACTCACTCTCCTACTGATCAGATCATCTGCTGGCAGCCTGTATAAAAGTTCACCAAGGGATCAAAAGTAGGGGGGAAGGAGAGAGCTCACGCAGAACAAACATAGAAGCAAGAGAGAATATTTATAGAAGTTGAACGGGGGGATTTTAAATGAAATTGTAAAGGATTTTAGAGAGAGAGATCGACCTTCCAAAGTGTAATTTTCCTCCCTTGTAGTGAAATGAATGGAAGCTTCGTCTCCAGGAGAGCTCTTCAATGGTCTCCATGCGATGCAATGGATCTTGAGGGGTGAGGCCTTCCTTGCATAGGCAGGTGCTCTTAATTGAATCCCTCCGTCTCTTTCTCCATCCGATCATTCTCTTCCTTTCAGAATACTTGCTCAATTTGCATTAGTTTCGTTTTTGTCTATTTGGAGTCATCTAGATCATGGTTGTGGCCAATGGATATGGTGTTACGAGATTTCTCAAACAATACCACGCAATATATTCTCTAGAGGAGATTATAACTCTCAAGTAGAAAATTTCTAGGTTTCATATTGCTTCTTTGATTTTTATTTTGTATTTTCAAAACACGTTCATTGGCACATCCAATGGCATTCCAAGGTGCTAAGGTCCAAGGGATCACGACCTGCCAGAAAAATCTCTTTGAGGCCAAGTATGCCCTTAATCTAAGGAGTAATAGTTGCTGCACTGCGTGTCCTGTACTCTGCTGTGCAGTGCTATTCTATCCGGTAGATAGGATGGGTCGTAGTGAGTTCGTTACATTTTTTTTAATTTTTGTCATATTTTTTATTTTTTTTAAAATGTCTGATAAAAAATTTGATGGTACATCCAAGAAACTCGAACCGGTTTCAAGCCGTATATATTTTATTTGAAAGGAAAAATATTTTTTCTTCGCATGCAAACTGAGATGCGTACCAAATATTTCTTTTTTGGAAAAAAAATTATACAACTGGCTCAGGACCGATCTGATCTTTCCAGATGTACCGTCAGTTTTGATCGGATGCTTCAAAAAACTTAAAAAAAGAAACAAAAAAACACAAAAAAAAAATCTCATTTTTTTTCTTATAGTCCTCCTATTTGAAGATGGATGGCTTGGAGACCAAGCTCGATGGGCCTTAAGCTTCTCGATACTAGTTAAACATATGTTGTCATATTTTAAAACATCGATTTGTTGATAATTTTTTATTTGAACATACTATTCATCAATAAATCATGATTTACCGAAAGAATCTTCAAATTTTCCATAAATTCAAGAGGTCACATGATTTAATCATGATTTAGTCATGTGTATTGAAAATAAGGCACAAGGTTGTAAAAGAATCACATTATTTCATCATGTTTTAATCATGTATTCCTACGATAGGTCACATTTTTGTAACGAAAAGTAATTTATTTTTTTATTTTTATAAAATTTTCTCATAATTTTACAGATTCTTTATTCATTTAGATTTTTTTTTCCTTGAATCTTGAGTTGGTGGCGTTGCTCAAGTTCATATAAGAGATGACCTTCAGTGTGAATTGGCACATCAACAAAGGCAGAAGGCCATTGCCTTTGGGGCACTCCGGAAGCCAGAAAGCCCACGTAGAGATCGTCTATTGATTCACATGTCATGCTGCACGTCACCCACTCAAGTACAAAACCCCTGGCATCGTTTTCACAATTTAAGAGAAAATAACATTAACAAACTAGATCTAAACTGAAACCCTACCGAAGTGCTATAAATATTTGACCAACTAAATATTCTTTCTTAAACAAATGGCTAGCTGGGGATGATCTGAAACATTAATTTTATTTGGGCAATGAGTCCAGTTTTGTCCCTTTGCATACTAATGCAATGTAGATATTGCACCTAAATTGAGGAAAACAAGTTTTACAAACTCCACAGAAGTTGCAGGTGCACGGATCACGGGCAGTTAGTCCCATGGGAAAACCCTATCCTCCGCGCTTCGATGTCATAGATCACCTCCATTCCTTTCTACTGTGTGCCCGATGATTGTTGCTTGCCTCTTACATTGGTCATGAATGGTAGGCAATAGGTAGTGTAGTTTACCCTCACAAATGTCTGTGGTAGGGAGAGTGGGAGGTCGAGGCCACTAAAGTGGAGCATGATCATAGGATACGTCTCAATGGACTCGTGAATGGTGAAGCAAGTGTCCATTATATCATAAGGCGGAGCCAGCTGATACCGTGACATGCCGTTGCGGAAGGCATTCTTAAGTGCTAGGTATGCCTCCGGTGGTAAGTGGGTCAGGACAGAGCCAGAATCTATGACGGTGCTGACATTTCGGAAGATTGACAGTGACAACTGTAGTCGTTGCGTACACACTGTTATTCCTACCAAGTCAACGTAGTAGAGGCCTATATCATTGTGCCTGTTTGTCACCATGGGCGAGTACGCTGGTGATGGGGCTCGTCTCCGGCCAATGGTGAGGTACCTGGGATGTTGATCCTAGAGGAGAGGCAATAGGCGAAGACATTTCCAAGTTTGTCGGATGGTTGAGTAACCAACGAGTGGAAGCCACGCCCTAGACCGAGCAGGCCAGCAGATCCGCCAAAGTCCCCTACATTATTCTGGCCGCACCCAAACACAAAATTCTAGAACACGATGGGGCTCATTTGGGGTGCTGATAGCTCCATCCTTTCTATGGCGAGCAACCCACTAGTGGTCGACGAGTCACCGTAATGGGCACGATAGGTGCAAACATTGTTGGTGCAGGCCCCCTCGACGCCGGATCTGGGTAAGAGGGTGCACGCTTGGTCGTTACAGGTGACATTTCGATAGGTGGGGGAAGTGGTCGAGTCGAATATTGGGTTCACTTGTGGATGGCGTGTTTGGCAGGGCATGCACTGGACCCAGCAAAGATTGCTGCCAATGTCGAACTCAACAGTCTGAACCCTCTTGGGCATGCCGATGCTGATGGTGACAACATAGTTGGGGGAGCCGACGTACTTGCCATCCCTTGCTGGGAGTGTGACTGCCAAGGATGTCTGTAGAGGATCTATACTCATGATGCTCTTGGCTTTGGCAAGTCTGATCCGATTTTGGATGTAAGCAACCCTCTGTGATTCTTGGGCAAGTATGTGGTCCTCATCTGGACGGTCATTATTGGAAGGGAAGCAACGGCCTAACCGATGGACGACCTTTAGTGAGTTCCTGCTAGGTGCTAAACACAAAGGAATTTGGACACGTTAACTATCGTTGTTGTGTATAGAACAGTTGACGGTATACAAGAGGGAATTGGATTAGAGTTTAGAGAAGACTGCGGTAGTGAATTTCTCTAATGAAATCCTTCTGCAACTAAGCTAAATATTCTTTAGCGAACAAATTATCCTTTCTTTAAATAGAAAGTAGCATATTCCTCTAGCCTAGATTTGATCAAGGAAACAGGAAATCTAGAATATGATCTCATATTTAACGAATAATATACATTCCAACTTTTATTCTATGGCTAATTTGATACCACAAATGTTACTTAATGTTGACCAAGAATTCACATTGTTGAAATAACGATTGGAATAAGCTTCTAATCTATCATAAATTTCTGTTTTTGAAGCATATACAAAGACTAGAATCTACATTTGCTCAATTTGTTAGAATACAGATTCAAGTTACAATCTCAATTCATGTTCGACTTTGATGTTATTACATTCTAAGCTACAAAATTAAGGTTTTAACTATTTTGGAACCTAGATTGTTCTATCCTTTGTTTTAGGCTTAATTATTTTGTTATCAATAACTATGTACTATTAATCATGAGAGAAACAGACTTAGAAAGCCATTGGGTCTAACGTAGCCATCGATGCATAACATTTTATGACATTTTACCACAAAAGAAAATATGACCGAGATCACTTTATAAGTTCACTAGACAGTTAATAAAAGCGCAATAAAATAGCAAAGAGTAAAACAGGTAAAAGCGGTACTATAAATCTATGCGGATATTGACTCATATTGTTGAGCTAATCTGAATCGATGTTGGAGTGAGTGACAGGCAAAGTGCTGGAGGGTCCATACGTGCACACCTTTCCATTCAGAACAGACAGTACTGCCTGGTTCCAAGGCTAAAAATTCGGCCACTTCAAACCCCTCCATACCTCTGTGAACTCTGCAGCAGCAGCAACATTGAAGTAAGGAGAGTAACAGGAGAATGGAGAATGGGGGCAGAGCAGGAGCCATTGCGATGCTATGCTGCGGCAAATAGGCGAAGGGAGGGGGATATTTAAAGATGCTCCATTCAGTGAGAATGCTCCTGCGCCGAGTGCCCTAGATAACCTGTAATTAACCAACTAACGGTCAGTAGAACGGTCCATCCTCAAGATATTAATCCTCACCCTTTTCTTGACGAACCTCTCAAGTTCGTATCTATTGCTTACAGCTGCTTGTTGTTGGAGAAGAAACTGGCAACACCACTTTTCTTCTCATTAATTACACCCACCTAGTGGCAGTGGACAATTATTTATAATGGACCATGGATGGATCCCAAGTAGAACTGCAACTCGAGTCGAGTTAGGTCGGATTGAGGTCAACTCTAATCCAACCCATGTAAAAACCCATTAACCCTAATCCAACCCAATCCAACTCTCAACCAACCTCTTCAACCCTACATTTTTAGCATTTTTTTCTTACAATCAGTATCTACCGTAAAAAAATAATAAAAAAGAAGGTACAAACATAATTACATGAATACTACTTAGGAACATTACACGAACACTACTTGGGAACATCTTTACGCATATTGTAAACTAAAATTTTTCAATGGTATAAAATAAAAATAGAATAAATTCTAGTGATCTAAATTATCATTATATATATTAATGTCGGGTTCGGGTTAGGTCGGGTTGATAGACCCTCAACTCAACCCAACTCATTTAAGGTCGGGTTGAAAAACTCCTCAACCCTAACCCAACGCAACCCTAACTTTGATCGGGTTGAACCCGACCCAAGCATCGGGTTGGCCCATTCGGATTCGGGTTGACCCACCCAATGTTGTAGTCCTAATCCCAGGTAGTGGCCATGCAAACCCCCTCACCCGGTCCCAACTGAGCCACCATATGTAACTGTAGGTGCTGAAAATGCTCGTGTGATTAACATGAAAAATCTATGTTGTTTAGTGTAAACTAACCTATTAAAAATAACAACTAAAATGCAGTGATCGCCATAAACTTTTAACTTAAAAGTTTCAAAAGAGATATGATCGCCTACCTGTTTGAATGCGGAAGATATCGAGTCCTTGATTCCCCTCCTTCAGCCGGCTGAAGAAAGAGAGTCCTTTCTTTATTCTTTTGTTTTTGCTGTTGAGTTTGAGGTTGAGGATCGTCCAGAAATCCTTCTGGCTTTGTGCTTGATTTCCCCTTTTGTTTTCTTGTTGTTGTTGAGTGCAGCAGAGACAGAAAAACAGAATGAAGAAATACTGATGAGAATCTAAATAGAAGCAATATTTAAACTGATCATGATTTTAAGCATATTTAAACAGCAAACTTACTTGTTTAAATGGTTTTGAAACCTCTTAAAATAGATAGGTTTTGAAAGATTGATGCTGTGGTGTGTGTTGCATGAAGTGAATATGAAGAATGTAGAACTAAATGAAGATGTAGAATAAATGCAGAAATGAAACACTTATGCCCAATGGGTTGAAGCCTTGAAATGATGAAGATCTTGAAAGGGACGCCGACTTCTGGAAATGGCAGCGCTCCGGCGTTCCGACGTTGTTGCTCCGATCTTCAACTCGTTATAATAACGCTCTCTTAATGGCTTTCAACTATGACTCAACTTTTTTACTCTTCAAGATGTAAGGTATTTATAGACTTTTTCTGCGTTCGCGATTAACATAGTAAAATCTAGGATTTATCTATCTTAACCGACAGATAAATACTGATTAATTCATCTTTATCTGTAATTATCTAAAATGCGTCCACATAGGCTGACGCCTTTAAGATTAATTAAGATAAGGATAAATATCCGGGAAAACTTATCTTTATCTTTATTAGCTAAAACGCGTCTACGTGTGTAGACGTCTTTTACACTAATTAAGATAAGGATAAACATCCGGAAGAGAAGTTAAAATAGCTTAGGAGACCTAAAACGCGTCAGGACTCAAAGACGTCTTTTAGCTAATTAATCAATTGATTAAAATTCAAATTTAAACGCTAAAACAGGAATAAACTCTAAATCGCGTCCACGCAGATTGACACGTTTTAGAATTTCTGAATCGTGTCCACACAGGTTGACACGTTTTAGAATTCTGCATATTTTAATTGAAATTTGAGCTAAAATCAATTTAATTGATTAACTTAAACATGTATGTTAAACCCGACACTCAAAAATATCAATAAAAATTAATCAATGATTAAATATCAAACCATTATGAGGCATTATTATATGATATGAAATTTATTCAAAATGACGTCAAAATTAGCGTGTCTACAGCTGCCTCACCTTGGCATCGTCTTTGCAAGGGAGTGAAATGAAATGGAATATACTGAAAAGGTGATGTCAAAGTGTGATGAGACACGCTCTTAACATCACATGATTGAAATTTTTCTCAAAATTATCAATGAAGATAGCTAAAAGAGATCAATGGAATCGATCATGTCTGGATGAGGTAGACAAGGAAATAAAATAAAGTCGATCAACCTCCTCGGAGTGGGAAGTACCACAGGTCATAGACACTGTAGATTTCATCATGGGGAGCGTTTGCCAGTCAATGTGGACGTGCTGCAGCCATAATGGATCTTAAAAGAAAACAAGAAATATTGGATAAAGAATCCAAGAAAGGATAGAATTCCAATGATATCTTCAAGCGAACCTCAAAGATAATCAAGATACTCAATTCAGAATGGAATATTTCATATCATGTTTTGAAATTGTTTGATTAATGATCTGAAACTTAATCAATAATTAATCCTTATTACAATGATTTCAAAGTCCTACATGATGCATGTTGGGCTAAAAGAAAAATATAAAGTCAAATAAAATATAAATTAATCAAGGATAATATTGTTAAATTGTCATTAATGAGTCAAGACACAAATTCTTGTAATCCAGTGTTAAGCCGAAGCTCGTTTATCCACACACCGTTTCACAAAAGTGGAACCATCGTCCTCACTAATTAACAATTCAACAGTCTATCCGTGCGATTAAGAATCCTCTGGAATTATCACTGTTTTTGTTGAAAGGGAACTCAAATTCCAGTTTCATCAAAACTAAAAGGTCCTTGATATGATCTAATAAATACTTATCATATAATAATGATGATGCAAAATAATTACATGAAATAATACAGGGGTAGAAATAACCGTCTTTTTAGCCACGGTTAGACTTCTTGAATTCCACAGTGGGATCTTCTTAACATTTTCCAGCTTTATTTGGGTTTTCTTTGAATTTCCTGAAATCAAAAATTGTTAGTAATTCCAAACAAATATTCAATTTAAACATCAAAATCCACAGAATTTCGGATAAATAACAGAAAGACTAAAACGCGTCGTGTCGCGCAGACGCCATTCAACTTTGAAACGCGGCAGTTCTCCTCGACGCCTTTCACTCACAGAAACAGGTTTCTGCTTGTTCTCTACTCGAATTCCAACTCTATCAATGCACATCCCTTTTCCAATCCGGAAAAGTCTTCCTAGGATCGCAATGCTGTCTATATAAACACCCTTAGGTTGTTCCCAAGCAATCCTATCACAATCCAAAGATCCAAAGTTGAGTTTTCTTCAAGGTTTCTTCAAAGTTCCAAGGTTTCCAAGCTTCAAGAAGGAAGAACTCCGAAAAAGGGAGGATGAATTCTTCAAGCAAGAAGATGAAGATGTCTTTGGAGAAGTTTTCTGATGTGGAGAATCACCTTAATGGAAGGAATCCCAATCTCCAAGTAAGTTCAATCAACTTCTTTTCAATTCTTCTTCACGTTCTTCATGTTCTTCGTGTTCCTCATCATGTTCTTCGTCTTTTCTTTTGGTTTTCAGAACTATCCCATGTTTCCTGGCCCAAGGAAGTTTACTTCCTTATCTTAGATTCGTAAACTTGCAAAAAGTATCAAGCTTTTCATGCAAGTATTTATATCCAAGTGGAATCTTCAAGGTCTCGTAGTGCTTGCCAAACATTACAAGAGCGCGAACGCAGATTGGGCGGCTATGGGTGCCTTGATCGAGTGGTGGCATCCCCAAACTCATACGTTCTTCTTCCAAGACTTCGAGTGCACAATCCTTTTGGAGGAGGCGGAGCTTCTTTTAGGTCTCCCAAAGACCAAAGAGAACAAAGATAAGATAGCTTTGACGAAAGAGAGAATCACCGGTCAACAATTGTTGACATCGATTATGAAGAATCCTTCAGAAGCTAAAGGATGCCTCACCAAGAAGGGGATCAATCTTGCCAAGCTAGCCGAGTGGACGCTGTACGAAATTGATGATCTAAGGGAGGATGAAGCAGAGGATGTAACAAAAGCCTTAGTTACATGCCTTGCCGGTGCCTTGTTCTTCTCTGCGCAGGATAACATCTTAGAAGATGACCAAGTCAGTGTCATATGCGCAATCTTTGAAGGTAAATCCATTAGCACTGCACTCTTAGCATATCTTTATAGTGGGCTTTCTGCGGCGTCTGTGGGCCGTCCTCCTTATGGATGCATGCTACTCTTCGCCTTATGGGTTGAACTTCACTTCAAGTTTGAGTATAGCAAGAAAAGGCCTTTGAATCCATCTCAGATCTACTTGAATAACCCAATTCATTGCATAGCTAACATTGTAAAGTTCAATGAGCATATGATTAACAAGGTTCCAAAACTCAAGACCCGAGCCGACTGGAGAGAGTATTTGAAGCTCATGACGTCCGACATATTCGACTCGTCTCCACTCGCTCTGGTTGGAAAACCTGTTTGGGTGCGCCGTGCAGCAGGAGCAGATCTCAAGTTGATTGGAGCCACCGAATTCGTGCTATACAACCCACATCGGTGTCTTACTCAACTTAGCTTGGGTCGTCGTGAATTCCCTGAGTTCTCTCCCACACTCCCAATCAAGAAGCGCGACTTGGAATCCGACGAAGATTATGAAGCCGTACAAATCATTACCACTCTATGGAACCTTGGCTTCAGTTACCGTGTAAAATCCTCTAAAGATAGAGATAGAGGATTGAAAGCTCCTTACCTTAAAAGTCTTCATGAAATTCTTCCTTAAATGTCCTCTTTCTCTTTGTTTTATGATGTAATAAAGAATTTTACTGAATAAAGAAGTTTTTTTTTATACCTCAAAACCTTTCTTCAACTTTCTGTGATGTACACATGATTTTTCCTTTAGTAAAAACTTGATTTTTCCTGAAAACTCAACAGTTCGGGTTCTGTAAAAATGTAAAACGCGTCCAGTCAGACAGACGCCTTTCAACAATAATTCCTTTTCCAGAAATTCAACTTAATCCTCAAAAACCCGATTTAAACCTTAAAAACGCGTCTTCACATGTTGACGCCTTTCAACTCTCTCTCTTACTTTTTCCAGGATTCTGTCATTAATTCCATGATTAATTCTCGGAAACGCGTCAACCCACTAAGACGCCTTTCATCATTTTCCTCTGTACGGCTCTGATTAATTCTCTGAAACGCGTCTACATAGGTGGACGTCTTTCATTCAAATTCAAACTGTTGTACTTGTCGCCTCAACTTTTGCGCTCTAAAACGCGTCAGCCTGAGTCGACGCCTTTCAGCCTTTCTGTTAACAGACCCGCGAAGGCCCCTTTCTTCCTCACTTTTCACAAAAAAATCTCTCTCTTCACCGGCGGCAATCTCCGGCGATCTCGGTTTCTCTCCGTCAAAACTCTCCCTTCTCGAGCTATGGAACACGGTGAGGGCTCAAGGAAGACTAAGACCCTAGCCAAGAGACGGCGAAGGCAAGAAGAAGAGGTCCCCGAGGAGATCCCGGCCATGTTAGCCGAGGCGGCGGCCTTCTTGGAGGAAGAACTCCCTCCACCGGCACCTATGGCGGTGGAAGAAGAAGAGGAGGACGACCTCCACACATGCAATGTCGTCTATTATGAACAAAATTTTCCTTTTCAATATAAATCATCATCCACCACCTCGATCCCTGCTCTCTCGTTATAGCATCTCCCCGTTCCTCCACCTCTCCCTGCTGGTTCGGTGGGTTGTTCTTTGCCTGTACAGGTGATAAGTGCTGCCGATGGGGCTAATGTTGCCCCTTCTTCCTCTGGCTCGTCAGATGGGTTCTCCAATACTAGAGTTCTGCAGATCTGTGATGAAGCTAAGACGCCTTCGTCGGTCTTGTTGCACCAGACTGCTGCAGTGCCTACTGGTGCACCGGCTGTTGCATCACTCACGTCTGATACCCAATCAGATGCTACCTCTCGTACTGCCGCAACTGTACTTGTTCCTACAGATCACCCATCTTCTTCCACTTGTGCACCTTCACAACAGATGGTGACCAGATCTAAAGATGCATGGCACTCTTCCTCCACTCCGATTCAACAATCGACACCCATTGGCACTGCTGGTTCAGACAGATAAACCAGAACCCACTTGCTTCACTCAAGCACATCGTGATCCCCACTGGCGTGCCGCGATGAATGAAGAGTGCAATGCTCTAATTGTTAATGACAGTTGGAATCTCGTTCCACCACCTACCTCACAACACAAAATTGGCTGCAAGTGTGTCTTCCACATCAAACAGAAAGCTGATGGATCAGTGGAGCGCTATAAAGCACGCTTAGTTGCCAGGCAATTCATTCAACAAGAGGGCATTGATTATGATGAAAAGTTTAGTCCAGTGGTCAAGCCGATTACTGTATGCACTATTCTCTCTCCAGCTCTCTCTTCTTGCTGGCCCATTAAACAACTGGACGTTAACAAAGGCTTACTGCATGGGCATTTGGTTGAAGTTGTCTAGACGAAGAAACCCCCTGGCTTCATTAATTCATCCCTCTTTTCCGAATCATGTTTACAAGCTGCGTCGATCCCTATATGGTCTCAAGCAAGCGCCTCGTGCATGCTTTACACGCCTTAGTCAATATTTACAATCTTTGGGATTTATTGGATCTCAGGCAGACCATTCACTATTTATATATCAAAAGGATCGATGTCAACTTTTGTCCCCTCTATATTGGTTTATGTTGACGACATCATTGTTACGGGATGTTCTATGACAGCAATTCAACGACTATTGAAGTCCCTTCATTCTGAATTTGATGTGAAAGACTTGGGCCCGCTTCATTATCTTTTGGGAATTGAGACAACAGCAACTACCTCTGGCTTTCTTCTATCTGATCAGTCTAAATTAAATTTGTAATGGACATTCTTCGGTGGAGATCCTCTAAATACACGTTTGGACCGGAGTCTAGTAATACTGAAAGAAAAAGGAGTTATATATTATAAAAAAATCCCTCGTATCATCCTTAAATTTTAGAAATATTTAAGTCCTCTCCCACTCAGTACTATTGGACTATGCTCCAAACGTATGTTAAGTGGATCTCTTCTCTTCTTCGATAGGCAAAGATGACTGAGGCCAAACCAGTCACCACTCCTTCACCAGCTGGCGGGAACTTCTATCTCTCTCTCAAGGAATTCTATACTCTCATCCTTCAAGCTATCGAAGCATTGTGGGAATGCTGCAATACTCGACTTTGACTCGCCCAGACACTTCCTTCTTAGTTAATCAACTTTGCGAATTCGTTCACAAGCCCGCTATCTCCCACTGGACTGCAGTAAATCGTGTCCTTCATTACTTATAGTCTACCATTCACATGGGTCTACACCTGCAACGCTCCAACCCCTCCACTCTACATGCTTATTCCGATGTTGGTTGGGCTGGTAACCCTGATGATCATTAATTGATCTACAACTGGATTTGGTATTTTTCTTGGATCTAATCTAATCTCCTGGAGTCCTAAGAAACAAAAGACTGTCGCACGATCAAGCACTGAGTCTAAGTACAAAGGCCTGGCCAACAGTAATGCTGAACTAATCTGGATGCAATCTCTGCTAAGTGATCTGGGGATTACACTCTCAGGTCGGCACACTCAATGGTGTGATAATTTATCTACCATCTATATATCTCACTGCCAATCTTGTCTTCCATGCACGAACAAAGAATATTGAAATCCACTTCGTTCGTAAGCATGTTGCTCCACGACAAATTATTGTCCTATTTCTCCTGTGATCAACTTGCCGATATATTTACTAAGAGCCTATCAGGGCCTCGAGTCAGCATCCAAGCTCTGCGTCATTGACGCTTCAGCTTGCAGAGGAGTATTGGGACCAAAAAAATCTAGCATGTAGTTATAAGCATGGCGACATACGGCAATCATGCACGCAGCTATTTAGCGTACCGTTCTCAACGTGATTGACGTACATCGCTGTTATTGGGGTCTATTCCTTGTCATAAGGAGTGTGCTATTTTTTGTTTTTTCATGTACAGCTGTCCTTACTTTGAAATCGAATCTTGAGTTCAAAACTTTTGTACACAACAAATATGTACACAATGTCATACCATTGCTCTCACGTTGAGAGAGCTTTCTCCAATACCAGTTCAAAGTCTTTTACTATGATTTCACCACAAGAAAAGAAAGGAAGAAAAAAAAAGGAGATAATGAATATATGATCGATTCCATTGTAGCTTTCTTTCCCTATCAGATCTTATGTTCCTTTGTTAATGTTTTAATTCAGGGTGGATTCCACCCCATCTAGATGTTGACCACTAATGTATCATATCATGAAAGTTGAAGCATTATATGGCTGGATCCATAGAATGTGGATCCTCCAAGTGTAGATGAGGATGAGACTCAATTAAGTGCAGGGAGGGGGGCTTTTTAAAACAACCCCTCTAAATGGGGAATGACTTTCTTGAAAACTTCCTTGCCTCCTTTCCACTTATCCGACCCCAGCCTCACATGCACTTACAGGAACCGAACTCGGATCTATGGCCTTTACTAATTGAAGTCACCTCATCTACACAAAGAAGCGGAGCTGGGCAAACTAAGAGCCGACTGAGTTTGGAGCAACAATCAAGGGGCACAATAGCCCAACGAAAGCCCAATTGAATGCCCAAAATCTCCATGGGCCGACACATGAAATAAGACACTGGAGTAAAAGCTGAACTCTAACTTGCTTACGAAGACTCGACACAGGTCAACATACCTAGTAGCTCAGTTGACTCATAATGAGTCCACAGTCCACAAAGGGGCATATAGGCCCATCATGAGTCAACAATGCTATAGAGGGCCAGTCTACGCAAGATGAGTCGACAACCACAGGGGGACCACAAGGGCCGCCACCGCCAGCCACCAACTCTAAGTCAATTGGCAGCGTAGTTAAACTGGTTCATCACTGAACCCGTTTTTCTTTAAGACCGGTTTTAAACTGTTCAAAACTACGAAACCACCTATGGGCCGCCCACCCGGAAGCTTGAACGAACCGAACCTCGCGGTACGTGGAGTTGTGGGCCAGCCAATTCCTGCCCAATTCCCAACGCAGCCCGTGCTCTTTGCTTCCCCAACGCAGACTCTTTGGCTCCCCAACTCTCGGCACAACAGATAAGGAGAAAAATGATTACATATTAATATATAAACAAACGTAGTATTTTTTTCGTTTATTCAAAATTTTAATTCTTAATTTATTTTATTTAAATAAAACTTGATTGACATAGAATGCAATAAGTCAGGTTAATCGGTTTGACCTACATTTGACGCTTGATCCAAGAGTCTCAATGGTTCGATGATCGGTTCGGGTTTTAAACTGTGGTTGGCACCTCACATGAAAGGCTCTTTGGGGCCGTGTATAGCATCTATCTAAGAGGACTCGATCCCCCATTAATTATGCCCTCCTTTATGCAAGTTTCTGCAATTTAATTGATCATTTTTTATCAGCTCGAGCATAACATTCCTATCCAAAATTATTAGAGAATTGAGGCTAACATTCGTACCCAAAATTATTGATTTGATCGTGTCATAATTTGTAAAACTTTACAAGCATCACTGCCATGGAACCAAAAGTTACACCCTACCACTCATTGTTACAACAGCCAGACTTTCAATCGCTTTACTTCTCATTTTAGAGCTTGAGATGCCTGATGCCCCTCTATTACTTTATCTGTCTCATTGAGGTAGTTCATGTACAGTTATGTATGTGTGTTTTATTACACTGCAATAAATTAATTTATTAACAGTATTGTATATT
Source organism: Zantedeschia hybrid cultivar (assembly GCA_030544215.1). Classification (NCBI taxonomy): domain Eukaryota; kingdom Viridiplantae; phylum Streptophyta; class Magnoliopsida; order Alismatales; family Araceae; genus Zantedeschia; species Zantedeschia hybrid cultivar. The sequence goes on along the minus strand of JARZZO010000002.1, from coordinate 53,512,934 downwards.
TACCCTATGAGTTCTACTAGTTACTAAGCTAAATTACAGCAGATTATATATATCTATATATATTAGCTAGTTTAATTTTTTATTCTTTTAAAATCTGAAAAGAAGATAAAAATAAATGTGAGATCGATCGACACCTAGATATTTTAAAATTTTTGACTTTAAAAATAAAAATTAATATCTAGGTATGAGGTCTTATATTCGTTTAAACTTCTTTTTCTTTTAGTTTCTCTTAAAATCAAGGGTCTCCAAATTCAATGCAAGGAATATGTGCAAACCTAGGATCCGTTTGAAAGGTTCTAAAAGGCCCTGCAGGAGCAGCTTTTTGGGAAACCTTCGAGCGGGGTTGTTTGGTTACATGTAAAAGCTTAGTCAACATAAAATGATGACCACTTTGGAATCCTGATTTTGGCATCGAAACTGGTTGAGGCCATTTTTCTGGCACAACTCAGCATTAGATTTTATTCTCACCCAATCAAATGGTTCCATTGTAAAGCTTTTAGATTTTTACTTTTCACTCTTTATAAACTTTTAATATTTTTATAAACTCCTATAATTTTTATCTTTCTTCTTAGTTCTTATTATCATTTAGAATATCTTTAAAAAGCCTTTCAAACTCTATATATACCTTCAAAAATTAGTATATTTATATCTACACCCCCAACTCCCATGCATAATATGAAGGGTTATAGTTGCACCCCAAGTTCCTGCGCCGCATGGGATGTAGCATAAATTTTTTATTTTATTTTAAAATTTTTTTTGATGGGCCTGATCATGTCTGACATGTTCATATAATCCGATCTTCGTCGGACGATCCAAGAAAATCTGAAAAATAAAAAATCCAATCAATAAATAGTGATACTTTTTCTTTTAGGATTTTCTTGGATTGTCCAATCAAAGATTAGATTATAAGGATGTGTTAGGCATGGTGAGGCTGACCTTAAAGATTAGATTATATGGAGTAAAGATAACTCAAATCCTTTTTGCATATTTGGTTGATGTTTATGGCATTGACTGAGTGGTACAACTACAATATTTTTGACATTTATTTCATAGAATACATAGGAGTTGGGAGTATAGCCATAAATATGTGAGTTTTCAGGGGTACAAAAGCATAAATTTCTCTAAGAAAATATGAATATTGAAGGAATGTACGAGGAATATTGAAATATTATATGAACTGAGAAGTAAAAAACTAAAAATTGTTTTATGAACAAACAAATGGACGAAATTATTTTAAGGAAAATACTTTTCGGAGACACAAACAAAGGAAAACGTTTACGAGAAAATATTTTCATAAGTACCAAACATTGAATTATGTTTTCATTTTCCTTATAAATTTATTTCCTTGAAAAAGTTTTTCCATTTGAAAATATTTTACGTGCAACCAAACGCACCCCTAGTTGATGTCAATTTCTAAATCTTAATATGTTGACTTATGACAACCCATTCAGTTGCCTTAACAAAGTTTCAAGAATGTCCTTTAAATTTTATATACAATTTAAAATAAGCCTTCAAAAATATAGTATTTACAGAAAAACTCATGTAATTCAACTATTTACAAATAAGTTTTCATAATCTACCATGAATTGGTGTAAGGTCCTTAAGTGTCAAAGAAACGATTGCTCAAAGGGGTGGGAGTGGCACCAAAAAGAGGCCAAAAGAGCTTTCTCGTAAAAAAGTTGAGAGTATGGGGGATTATTCATAAATAATCATATTAGGAGGAGTTATATGTAATATTGAAAGTTTCTAGACACTGATATAAATTCTAATAGTGACTTTAGCATATAAAAACAGTGTTCATAATTATATTTCTCAATTGAATGTACCAGGCATGAGCCCGTTTGGTAAATTTTTTTGAATGTCTAGTGGATCTTTTCCCTTAGATTTATTTTATTTGTGATTTACTTTCATATCTTTTCTTTTTTGAATAGGTGAAAATATCTTTTCATCTAACAGGACAAGTGCTACATTGATGGCTCTTGTCATTTCAAATTTGTGCAGTAGAAAAATGATGAATGAAAATATGGTAAGCTTTTATTTATAAACAGTTTGAAAATTATTCCAATTCCAAGGAAAATGAGGCGTCCAAAATGTTTTGAAAAGCAACTACAGACAACAACCAGGCGCCTGTTCGAGCAGGTCGACGGCTGCATCACTTCGCAATCAACTTCAACCCCTCTGACGTATGGCAAGTCCCTGGTCACTTGCCCCGTGCGGCGAGCCATTGGGATGCAGGGAACAAGGAAGCAGATGAACTTGCGGGCTTAAAGAAGGAAAGTTCAAACAATGGGTCATAGATAGAAGGCTCGAGCGGAGATGGGTGTTTGCTCTCACCCTGAGGGTTTATATCCCCTCCTGCCTCTTGCAGAAGCGTCTGTTCGGTGGCGACGTTCTGCCTCCTTTGACAGATGAAAAGACGCCCCTACCTCGAGTAGGGGTGACCGCCGAATTGGTGCCCTCGCTCTGACGCGACCTGTGTTCCTTTCGAATCATGACCTATCGCCCTATGGCGAAAGGGTAGGCATTCACGCCAACATTAAATGTGCCTGCCCACTTACAGTTCAACCACTCCGAAGGCTACGCCCCTGCCCTTCAGAGCAGGGGCGCTAGTGAGAAGGCCTGATTTCGGTGACCCATTTGCTAGCTGGCCTGCTAAGGAGTGCCCTGGCTCGTTTCCAAGGTTTGATGGGCCTTTCAACCGTTAAGCCCATATACTTGGCCCCAGTCAGGGGTGCCTCAATCTGGAACAAACCCCAACATCCAGCGGGTGCCGAGAGACTTCTTACCGAAGGAACTTTCCTTCGGATCAACTCTGGAATAGATAAGGGAAGTTAGAGTCCCGTCCCACCTGGAGATTGGACCGAGCTTCCCGCAACATGCTTCTCGATCAGACTCGGTTACTACCTCAGATCTGCTCTATAAAAGGGACCCTCGGTACCTTCAAGAAGGTACGTCCTACACTAGATTCTCTACTTTCTTCTTTTCCCTACACGCCACGCTCTGACTTAGGCATCGGAGAAGGTTCCCTCGGATCTTAACTGGGGTCTCCTCTAACCTGGTGTATGTTTTGTAAGACGACATGAAGTATTCTATGATCTAAGGAGTCTAGACCATCTAATTTGTAGCGGACGAATCTCTGACCCACCAAATCTGTTCAATTTCGATTGACGTAGACATAAATCTGAAATTTTAAAAGCAACAAAAGTAGTCCCACATATTTCTTGTCACATTTGATGAATCCTTTGTCGGTTTATTACAGAATCAAGGTGGACATGTTTGGTAAAACTTCTACTTGAAAGTCACTTTTGACTTCTACTTCTCACATAGAATGCATCGAGAGAGAGAGGTTATAATTAATTCTTGTTAGTTACAAAAGTCAACCCTATTATAATATCGTCACTTTCTCTTCAATCTTGGAAGCTCCACTTTGTTGGTTACGGTTGGAAGCTGAAACCCAAGTAAACTAAATGGCTTTCAAGATCCAATTATTTCCACAAAAACAAACTAAGGGCATGTTTAGCAAAACTTCTTCTTGAAAGCTAATTTTGGCTTCTACTTCTCAAATATAATGAGTTGAGAGAGAGATGTTATATTTAATTTTGATTTGTTACAAAAGTCAACTCTTTAATTTTGATTTTTTTTCAATCTTGAAAGTTCTACCCTGTGGCTTTGGAAGTCGAAACACAAGTAAATTATTACATAAATCACTTTTGAGATCTAATTGCTTCCACAAAGAATAACTAAATGGAAGTAAGAAAGTGCTTCCAGCCAATTGGAAGTTGTGCCAAACACAAGCTAAATGGAAGTGTAAAAATGCTTCCGATTGAAAACTGCTCCAAACACGGCCTAAGACCCTACATAAAATTATTGTAAACAACCTAAACCGTTAAATTGATGGTGTAATCTCATTTTTCTCTTATCCTATTTGAAGATAGATGGCTTGGAGACCAAGGTCCATGGAGACTATTTTGACATAAATCTGCGATTTTTTAAAAACTCTTGATTTGTTCTCACTTTTTTCATTTGAACATATTTTTCATCAATAAATCAGATGTATTGTAAGAATCTTTACATTGTACGTAAATTCAAAATCCCACATGATTTAATCATGATTTAGTCATGTATATTGAAAATAAGTCACATTGTTGTAATAGAATCACGTGAATTAATCATGTTTTAATCGTGTATTCTTATGATACGTCACATTTTTGTAAAATAAAGTAACTTATTCTTACATTTTTTATAATTTTATTTCTTCTAACTTTGCGTATTCTTTGTTGATTTAGATTTTCTTTTCTTGACTCGAGATTCATATAAGAGATACCCGTCAGTATGAATTGGCCCATCAACAAATGACGTAAAAAGGCAAAGCCCATTACCTTTGAGGCTGGGCCGGCACTCTGGAAGCCACACCACACATCATGCACCCAAGCACCCACCCCCTGGCAACCTTTTCACAATTTTTTTAACCTCTACAAAAACAAAACATTAACAAGATCTAAACTTAAACTCTTCAAAATGCTACAAATATTTGACCAACTATATATTCTTTCTTAAACAACTGGCCAGCGGAGGATGATTCGAAACATTAATTATTTTATTTCAGCAATGAGTCCAATTTTGTCCCATTGCATACCAATGCAGAAGATTGCAAATCTATAAGTACTTCATTAGCAACGCATTTCAGGTTGTCTTCACTAAAGACTGAAGCAGAGAGGGAATAGATGGTATGAGTAATTCCTTGGGCAAGTGAAGTTGGGAGCATTATGTATGCTATGGTGTACGCTCAACCAAATATTTCTCAGGTTGTCAATGTGCATGGTTAGTAAGTACTTACTAAATTCTAGGAAGATCTATTGGGAGACTGTGAAGTAGATTCTTTGTTACCTCAAAGGTGCTTCTATTGTTAGCCTGTTATTTCAGAAGGCGAATGGTGATGGTGATCAACCGGTTGGCTATGTGGATTCAGATTACGATGGTGATTTGTATAAGAGGAGATCCCTGATAGGCTGTGTCTTTAGTTTATCAGGTCGTGCTATCCATTAGAAGGCTATTTTATAGTCGACCATGGTTTTGTCAGTAACAGAAGTTGAGTCCATGGCAGTGGCGAGGGAGTGAAGAAAGCCTTCTGGCTAAAAGTTTTGGTTGGAGATTACGGGCATATACAGGAGGCAACTCTGGTGTACTATGACAGTCAAAGTGTTATACACCTAACCAAAACTCAAATGTATCATGAGAGGACTAAACACATTGATGTAGCATCACTATTTTCGTAATGTCATTTGTAGTGTATAGTAAGTCAAAAGATTTCTACGGTGAAGAATCCAATAGATATTGCGACGAAGCCTATTCCAATAGACATTGCCTGGAGTTGGTTGGCTTAAGGAGCAGATGAGGTATGACCCAACAGCGGCAATGGTGGTGACAGTGATCGTGGTGTAACTTGACATTGAATGCAACTTGTGAAGACGACCCAAGAGGAGAATTACTATGTGCGGCTCGCCTTACCATCCATGCGGGTGTTGAAGGGAATGGGAGGAACCCCACTCGGACGTGGATTTCTCCATGGATGTGTGACTACTCCATCTCAGACGTGGATTTCTCCATGGATTTGAGACTACTCCATCCTGGATGCAGCTGGCAGTCTGCCACTCGAATACAAGGGTGCACGAGATGAGGAGAGTCCCAACGGGACTTGGAAGCAGCTTGTGGACTCCCACCAAGAGCTACATGGACAAAAGGGAATCCATTTTCCTTTCGGAATGGTCCTAACATGGGTTGTGTGGACTGCTGAGCACTATGTTATATGTGAGAGGTTATTCCCTATTTCTGCAACAAGAACAACAACAATAAAATAGAGAGAGTTGTGAGAGATAGAGAGAGTGTCCTCTAAAGTGAGAGTTTGTGGAGCTTGGACTGGAGGATTTAATACTCTGCAATGAGAGGATAAGTGTTCTGGAATAGTCTCCCATCTAGTGTAAGTTCTTGATCTTCATTGCCTATGGACATTTATAGGAGATTAATTAAGGTGTGATTTTTCTTCTTCTTCTTCTGTTCCTCCATTATTATTTTATTTTCACTCCTCGATCTTTGTTCAGTTGACAGTATTCAGTGTTGCCAGGGCCATTTACCATAACAAAATGGAAACTTCTTCTCCAAGAAATCTTTTCAATGGTCTCCTTCATGTGATGTGATGGATCTTGAGACGTGAGACCTTCCCTCCATCTTTCTTCATCCGATCATTTACTTCTTTACGTCATACTTTGCACAATTTGCATTTTCGTTTTGGCCTACTTGGAGGTATCTAGATCATGGCTGTGGTGATGGATATGGTCTTAGGAGATTTCTCAAACAATGAGATGGGCTTCTAGTGCCTTTCGACCATCCAATATTCTTTAGATGAGATTTTAAATCTTTAGTAGAAAATTGCCTAGTTTCATATTGCTTCTTTCATTTCTATTTTGCATTTTCATTTGAAGCATTCGTTTGCGAAACCAATGGCATTCCGAGGTGCCAAGGCATCACCAGTTGACGGGCAAGTCCCTCTGTTGCCGTGCATGCATGCCCGTTATCTAAGTGGAATAAACCACTTATGCCTCCTTTGTGCAAGTTTCTGCATTTTAATTTGATCAGTGATGAGGCAGAATCCGATTCGGCCCATTTAAGCAAGCTCAAACCCCGCTCAGCCCAGCAGCAGCAGTGCGAGGCCCTCAGGGAGCCTTCGGCCCATTAGCGGCCCAACAGCCCTCGGCCCGTAAGCGGCACCGTCGCTCCCGGCCCAACAGGCTTCAGCCCGTCAGCGGCCCACCAGCCTACTGCCCGGGAACAGCGCGGCAGCCCAGGGCCCAACAGGCTTCGGCCCATCAGCGGCCCAACCCCCTTCGGCCCGATAGCCGAGTCCGGCCCACTCCGGTGGCGGATCAGGCGCTATGGCGGTTTATCAGTAAGTCCGCATTTAGTCCTATATCGGCTACCACCGTTAACCATCCTCTATCCTTTGCTATAAATACACCGCTATTTATTGCCAAAGGGATGCTCTCTTATACCTCCGAGACTCTTAAGGACTACAGTCCGAAAAGCATTAAAGCTACTCTCTTTGCCTTCTGAATCGAATCTTCTTCAGGAGCTAACTTGACCGTCGGAGGGGGTTCCTTAGGGCTGAAGCCCGGGACTCCTGCTGACTGGTTTTCTTCCTCTTTCCCTCCTGCAGGAGCTCGGTTCGAATCATTGCCGACCTTCCCGAGTCGGTCTCGGCCGCCGACCTCGGACTCCTCTCCCTGGTCTCGACGCCGTGCACCGGCTGCCCCCGCAACAGAGGAGCCTCGGCCCCGACTTCCCGGAGCAAGCCAGCCACCGACCGAGCACCCCTCGGCCTTCGGACCTTCGGCTTCGCCTCTGCATCCTTTGCCTTCCGGATCCCCGTCGGGCCTCTGAACACCGATCCGACCCGGCACCGGATCCTTCTCTTCGGATTCCGGCTTCGGAATCCAGTCGTGATAGCTTCGGCTACATCACATGGCGCCGTCTGTGGGAAACCAACAAAACAAGTCATGTCTCAGCGACCTGTGACCCGACGATCCGGACAAAGTGAAGCAGAAGCATGGGAGGCCTCGGCGCAGATGCTGCCTTCCGAAGGCGCCCCTTCTGCCCCGCCGAGCCTGCCTCTGCCAACCATACCGGAATCTCTCGCCTCGGAAGACCGAGTGGGGGTGCTCCAGCAGCAAGTGGCAACGCTGGCCGCTGCCGTCACGTCCCTAGCGCCTCTTCAGGAGATGGTGTCCGCCATCGCCCAGCGCATGGGACTGATGGGACAGCTTCCTCAGCAGGCGCCGCTCCCCCCACTCTACCCAGTACAAGATGCCCGGTTCCGGCCGGCGCCTACACCGGTTTCTCCCAACGAAACCGCGGCGACGCGCAGCGAGCCCTCGGCGCTACCTGCCCGAGCTCCTCGCGCTGATCGCCTGACGGAGCAAGACTATGCTTCGTCGGAATTCCGTCCGGCCCGGACCGGAGGACAATCCGTCGCCACCTCGACTGCCCCGGACCTGGACCGACGGCTGACGGCAATGCGCAAGGAGATGCAGCAGATGGTGTCTCGGCCTCACGGGGCACCTCTCGCCAGCAGCATCCTAGAGCAGACCCCATTCACGGCGGAGCTCCTGGCTGCCGAGGTGCCCCCCAATTTCAAGCTGCCGAAGGGCCCTCTCTACGACGGAATGACAGATCCGGTCTGTCATTTCCAGAGATTCAACGCTTACCTCCGGGTCCGAGGGATCTCCGAGGCAGTCCGCTGCCGTCTTTTCCCCCTCACCCTTGAAAAAATCGCTCTCACCTGGTTCGAGACGCTGGCCCCCAACTCCGTCCACTCCCTAGTCCAGTTGGGCCAGTTGTTCATCGACCAGTTTTATGATGCCACCCGGCAGTGCAAAACCTCCGCCAGCTTGCTGGCCATCCGGCAAGGCCCCACCGAAACCCTCCAGGAATACTTCACTAAGTTCCGGACCGAGGCCGCCCAAATCCCGAACCTCGACAGCTCGATCGCGGTCTCGACCGTGATCAGCGGGTGCCGGGACGAGGGGCTCCTCGGCTCCATTGGGAAGCGCCATCCCCCTACCTTCCAGGACCTCGTAGCCCGGGCCCATAAATACATCAACCGGGAGGCCCTGATGCTGTCCAGGGGTAAAGGCGCAGCCGAAGCCACCTCGGCGCCTGCTCCCCAGGTGGTCCGACCTCGGCCAGAAGACCAAGAGCCCTCCCGAAAGCGGTATCGCCGGGAGGACTGGGACAGGGAGAGGCGACGGGACCCGCAGCCGCGGTACCTTCCCTTACCTGCTCCCCCTTCCCGGATGCTCATGGAGGTGAAGGGCATGATCCGGCGGCCAGATCGCATCAAGACGGATCCTCGCCGAAGGGACCCCGGCAAATACTGTGAGTATCACCGGGAGATCGGCCACACGACGGATGAGTGCCGGCAGCTCCGGGAGGAAATCGACCGCCTCATCCGAGAGGGAAGATTGCCGCAGTACCGACGGGAGCAGCCGCCACCGCAAAACCGGGACGTCCCTACAGCGCCTAGGCAACAACAACCCCCGGCGGTAGAAGCCGCTCCTCCGCCGAGGGTCACCTCGGCCCCGGTAGAATCGTCCCATCAAAGACCCAGTTCTGGGTCTATCATGATGATATCCGGAGGGCCGGGGGAAGGATCAAGGCCGCGGCAGCGCAGCACCGTAGCAGCGGTTGACGGCGAACCGAAGCGGTCTCGCCAAGAAGACATCACCTTCAGCCCAATCACCAGTCCGGTTAATAGCTCAATAAGCCTAGTAACTCCTTACTGGCTTTATTAATCAATTAATAACTCTTTATTAATTAATTAATCAATCGAATTGATGTCTCACATCGAATTCGACCGGGCCTCCGATCACGTTGGGTGCCAAGCAACACCGTATGAACCAGGAAGGTATCGGGGTTAAGTAACCTACTCTTGGAACCTTTCCGCCGACAGTTACCGCGTGGATATAATCCTTCATTCGTACAATGCTCTCGAGTCAACTCAGGGTATGGCGTGCTGTCAAATCCTAACCGGTCGACTCACTTGGATTGGAAGCCGCTGATGAATATCGAAAAACTCTTTTTTTCGATATTATCGTCCACCCTGGTCAGGGACTTCCGCGCATCCTTCCTAGAGCATTCTCTCTCTAAGTACCGAGAGCGAATGATTCCTTATTGACACACAATTCCCTTCGACGGTATTCCGCTGTACCCAATCCTTAGCTATTTAGAATCCCGTGGTTAGAGATTTATAAACCAATGTCAAAGTACAGAAGTCCACCGACAAGATGTCCTTGGTGTCTCAGGTCCGAGGACCATCGACGCAACTGCGACAATAGAATCAAGCTGGTTGACGGTGAGGTACAATACCATCCAGCAATTTAGTCAGATCAGTTCAGTGAACTCATTCTCCAATGAGCACTTACAAATTCGCGTTATTGTCTCCACATAAGTGACTTATGAGATCAGTCATCCTCATCATATGAGCAGGAGTAATCTGTACTAGTCTAACCGAATATCCGATGCCCTTCTTGAATATCCTCCGACTATGAACGATTAAGAATATATGTGTTTAAATGATCAGTCTCATTAGTATGATCTCATCATAATCTGATCACTATCGCACATATTCACGAACTTCATTATGAGACGTTAAATTAATATGATTTATACACAATGAATATTATGCCATTATATTAATAAATGAACGAGATTTACATAGTCAGATTGGCTTGTAGGCCACCTAAGACTAACAGGACCAAGGCGACGCCCTTTGAAAGGCGTCACCTGGTCTCGACGCCATTCAAGCCCAAATTTTGGACCTTTTGAAAGGTTCCTTTCTCTTGCTCATTCCCACATAAAATCAATCGCATAGAAAACTTACCAAGTGGAGGATGCCCTCCATTTCTTCTTCTTCACCCACGGCCGCGGGAGGAGCTTCTTCTTCTTCTAGGAACGCCGCCACCGCCGCGAGGTCGGCTGATGTCACCTCGAGAGCTTCTTCCGCCGCCACTATCGAGAGGGAGGCGGTCCGCCGTCATTTCACCACAACTTTGGCCTTGCTTGATCCTCCACGTTCCATGGCTTGGAAGAGTGATTAAGAGGGAGAGTTCGGGTGAGAGGGATCCGAGAGAGGGGTTTGAGAGAGAGAGAGAGCTAGGGAATGAGAAAGTTGAGAGAGTGAGATGGCCGGTGGTGAAGAGGAAGAAAAGTTCGCCGGAGTTGTCGCCGGAGAGGTGAAGGAGAAGATGAGAGAGTTTTGAGAGAATGAGGGAAAAAGGATGCTCGGGCTCGCGCGGCTTCTGTTTGGAAAAGTTAAAACGCGTCGAAGGACAGCGATGCCATTCAAAGCGCATAAATTGAGGCGGCAAAAGCAGAAATTTTGAAATCTGTAAATCGCGTCTTGCTATACTGACGCGTTTCAGATTAAATCGTCAATTCTGGTCAGAGCCGTACCACGAATAATGATGAACCGCGTCCGCTTGATACGACGTTTTTCAGTGGATAAATTATCAGATTAATGGCAGATTTATGTGAAAAAGTAGGAGAGAGAATTGAAAGGCGTCTACACAGGGGGACGCATTTTAGGCATAATATAGGATTTTAAGGAATAAATATTTGAATTTTGGAAATTAATTATGATTGAAAGGCGTTTTGATGGGATAACGCTATTTACACTCGGAAAACATATTTTAAGGAAAGATCATGGTTTTACTTAGAGTAAAAATCCTAGATAAATCACAAAATATTAAGGGATGATTGTTGTTGTATAAAGGATGGATTCTTTATTGAAAATAAATTCTTTACTACATCAGATGAAAGATAAAGAGAGCGTTCAAGGAAGAATTTTCCGAAGTCCCATTACATATGGATATGCTAATCCTTTATGAGCTTCGTGTGAAGATTGTACAGGATGGATGAAGTTGATGTTGCACAGTGTAACTATAAGCTCAGTTGCTTCAAAGTCTTCATTAGATTCTAAGGTGCGTTTCTTGATTGGAGAGATGTGGAAAAAATCTGGGAACTCATGGCGAGGCATGCTAAGTTGAGTATAGCAGCGATGAGGATTATACAGTACAGACTTAGTTGCCCTAATCATTCAAAGCTCTGCACCAGCTGCACGGCGTACTCGGATTGGTTTCCCTACAAGAGCAAGTGGAGAAGAATCGAATCCATACGATGGCATGGTCTTTAAATAAGCTCGCCAATTAGCTCGAGTCATGAGTTTGGACACTCGGTTGATCATTCTTTCATTGAACTTCACGATATTGGAAATATGGAAGATTGGACTGTTTTGATATATCTGAGATGGTCTTGCTGAATTTCTAGTGTGGTACTCAAATTTGAAGTGCAACTCAACCCACAGAGCGAAAAGAAGCATGCAACTATGAGGAGGCTGACCTATAGATACTACAGAAAGTCCACTGTAAAGATAGGTTAGGATCGCCGTATCAATATGTTTTCCTTCAAAAATCTCACAAATTGCACTAACTTGATTATCCTCCAAAATATTATCCTGGGCATGAAAGAATAGACCTCCAGCTAGGCATGTGGTGAACGTCTTCATCACGTTCTCAGTATCATCCTCTTTGAGTTCCTAAATTTCATAAAAGGTCCACTCTGCCAGCTTTGCAAGGTTAATCCCTTTCTTCGTAAGACATCCTTGAACTTCCTTTGGATCCTTCATAATCTTCATCAATAATTGTTGACCTGTGATCTTTTCCCTCATAAGTGCCATCTTGTTCAGGATCAGTTCATCATTCAGTTTAATCTTAAGAAGGCCCAGTAGAAGTTCGGCCTCTTCAAGATGTATAGTAGATTCGAATTCAGCAAAGAAAAAAGTATGGGTTTGAGGATGTCACAACTCAATTAGAGCTCCCATCGTTGCCCAGTCCACGTTTGAACTCTTATAGTGCTTTGTATAGACAACTAAACCTTGGATATTCCATTTGGAAACATAAGATTGCATGGAGATAGTGATATTTTTCGCAAGCTTCTGAATCCTAGGAAGGGAAGAGAATTTTATTGGGCCGGAAAAAAAAGAGATGCCTAGATAAATAAAAAAATTGCTATAACTCCATGAAGAACGTGAAGAACGTGAAGAACAAGGGATTTGAAGAAAAAGAATTGAAAGAAAGAGAGGATTTAACTAATTTGAAAGTTAGGATCTCGTCTGTTAAGATGATCTTTAACCTCTGAAAGTTTATCGAGCGTCTTATTCACCCTATTTTTTGAAGAATCTATCTTATTCTTGAGCTTTTTCCCCTTGAAATCTTGATTGTTCTTGAACTTTGTAGAGAATCTCTTGCTTTGATCTCTAAATTATGTATGTATTTGCGTTAATACAAGTTAAGGAAGCCTATCTATAGTGATTTGCGAGATTGAGGAGCCCTTTCCGAATTGGAAAAGGGATAGGCATGAAGAGTGTTGAAATCCGGATTGAACACAGCAAGAACCTGTTTCTGCGACTTAAAAGGCGTCGGTGAACAACGATGTTATTTGATTGGTCTTAATGGCGTCGGCGTGACACGACACGTTTCAGAGTTTTTCTGTTATTTGTCTGAAATTCCATGATTATCCATATTTGATGCTTAATTGAGTATTTGTTTGAAGTTACTGATAATTTCTGAGTGTAGGGAATTCAAAGAAATGACTACAAAGTTGAAAATTTCAAGAAAGTCCCACTGTGGGAGTTCATTTAGTCCCGACCGTGGCTAAAAAGACGGTTATCTCTATCCTTGTATTATTTCATGTAATTGATTTGCATAATCATCATTACCATATAATAAATATTTATTAGACTATATCCAGGACCTTGTGATTTTGATGAAACTGGAATTTGAGTTCCCCTACATAAAAAACAATGATAAATCTAGAGAATTCTTAATCATACGGATAAGCCGTTTGATTGTTAATTAATGGGGACGATAGATCCGCTTTTGTGAAACAGTACATGGACAAACAAGCTTCAGCTTAGCACTGACTTACTAAATTGGTATCTTGACTTATTAATGACAATTTAACAATATTATCCTTGATTAATTTATATTTTATTTGATTTTATATTTTTCTTTTAGCCCAGTATACATCATGTAGGACTTTGATATTATTGTGATAATAATTAATTATTGATTAAGTTTTAGACCATTGATCAAATAAATTCCAACATGATATGAATATTCCATTCTGAATGGAGTATCTTGATTATCTTTGAGGTTCGCTTGAAGATATCCTTGAAATTCTATCTTTCATTGAATTCTTTATCCCAATATTTCTTGTTTCCTTTAAGATCCATCATAGTTGCAACAACTTCCATATTGCCTAGTAACCGTTCCCCATGTTGAAACCTGTAGGATTTGTGACGTAGGGTACTTCCCAATTGTGGAAGTTGATCGACTTTATTTTGTTTCCTTGACTATCTCATCCAGACAGGATTGATTCCATTAATCTCTTTCAGTTACCTTCATTGATTGTTTTTGAGAAAAATTCCCATCATATGATGTTGAGAGCGTGTCTCATCACATCTTGGCATCATCTTTTCGGTACATTCAATTTCATTACACTCCCTTGCAAAGTCAATGCCAAGGTGGGGCAACTGTAGACACGCTGATTTTGACATCATTTTGAGTAAATTTCATATCGTATAATAATGCCCCAAAATGGTCTGATATTTAATCATTAGTTAATTTTTATTATTTTACTGTATTAATTGTCTAAATAATGTCGAGCAAGACAGACACCATTTAAGTTTATTAATGAAATTAATTTTAACTCAGATTTTTAATCGAATATGAAAAATTCTAAAAGACGTCGGCATAAGAAGATGCCATTTAGGGTTTTAATCATATCTCAATTTTTAATTTGATTTTTAATTAATTTTTTAATTAACTAAAAGACGTCTGCATAGCACGACGTTATTTAGGTGTCCTAAAGTACTTATGTTTCTTCTTCTCAAGTTTATCTTTATCTTAATTATGATAAAAGACGTCTCCCTTAAGCGATACATTTTAGTTAATTACAGATAATGATGAATTAGTATGTGTTTATTTGTTTCTTAGTTAGATTGGCTCTAAACTCTTTTATGTTAATCCATAAGTGACCGCGAATGTACGTAAGAGTCTTAAACCTAAGTCTATAAATACCCGAGCCTTTGGTCATTAAATAGTTAGTGAAAATCTTTGAAGAAAGAGTGAAAAGAATATGAAAAATTCAAAGGAAAGACGACGTCCAAACGCTGAGGGAGTTAAAGAAAGATTGAGGCGCTGCACGACTACTTCCAGAAGTCTTGAAAGAAGAACGTCTTCATCCTCTTCCTCCATTCAAGACCAAGACTTACATGGGCCATTTAACTCCATTCTTTCTTTCTTCCTATTATTTTCATCATATTGTTTTCATAGCTTTATTTATACCATCACTTCATGCTATTCACATACTCACAACATACATAATTTACAATCCACATACTAAAGGGGTTTAAAAGACTACAAAATAAGTGAGTAATTATGTTTAATTGCATGATTAAAGTTCTTATTAGAATAGATTCTACACGCCATTAGTTCTTATTAATTTCCTTTCTCTTTCTTTATTTCTTTACAAGGTACAATCACCAAGGAGATCATCATTAAAAAAAGAATTGGAGCAGAAAGGAAGATCTCCAAAATCAAATTCAAGTAAGAACAGAAGCATTAGAATGGCTCTTTTTCTTCAGCCGGCTGAAGGGAAGGAATCAAGAACTTCAACAATCTCCTAACTTCAAAACAGGTAAGCGATCATCCTTTGTCTTTTGAAGCTTTTTAGTCAAAAGTTTCTGACGATCACACTTAGTTTTTAATAGGTTTATTTGTCATTTAATCAACATAAAATTCATGATTTCACACATCACGATTTGAGCACTCGTAGTAGTGATCCAAATATTTTCAAAGAAGTTGTAGCTAATCCTAAGAAGGACAAGTGGATGGAGGCTATGGTGGAAGAGGTGGAGTTACTACACAAGAACAAGAGTTGTGAGTTGGTTGAACTTTCAAAATAAAAGAAAGCCATAGGCTACAAGTGGGTTTACGGGAAGAAGGAAGCTACATCAGAAAAGGATGGTGAAAGGTACAAGATAAAGCTAGTTGCAAAAGATACTCACAGAAGGAAGGAATTGATTAAAATAAAGTTTTCTCTCAAGTGGTGAGGCACTCTTCAATCAGAATATCACTAGCTATGGGATTCCAATTAGACTTAGAGCTGGAGTAGTTAGATGTGAAGACTACTTTCCTGCATGGTGATTTGGAAGAGTAGATCTTTATCGAGCAGCCAAAGAATTCAAGGAAGTGGGCAAGGAGAAGTATGTGTGCAGATTAAAGAAGTCATTGTATGGGTTGAAGTAGTCACCAACATAATGGTCCAAATGGTTTGGCACATACATGTTGAGCATTGGTTTCACCAGGTGTGAGTATGATTGCTATGTTTATTTCAAACTTTTTTCTGATGGTACATGTATTTTCGTAATGCTACATGGGGATGACATGCTCATAGTTGCAAAGAGTATAAAATATGTAAAACATCTGAAGTCTTTGCTGAACAAGGATTGATATGAAGGATCTTAGTACATCGAAGAAGATCCTTGGGATGGAAATCTACTGAGACAGAAAAGCAAGAAAACTGTGGCTCTTTTATAAGAAGTATATCGAGAAGGTGGTGGAGAGATTTAGCATGAGAAATGCTAAACCAATGGGACACCTTTGGCTAATCATAGAAATGTCCAAAATACCATATGCAAATGACACAAGTTGTTTAATGTATGCAATGGTGTGTACAAGACCAGATTTTGCACATGTAATGAGCATAGTGAACAAGTTTATGGCTAATCCAGGGAAGGGGCATTGGTAGGCGGTCAAGTGGGTGTTCAGGTACCTGAAAAGAACATCCAATTGTGGCGTTGAGTATGGTAGAGGACAAGAAAAATATATAGTTGTTGGGTATGTTGATTCTGACTATGTAGAAGAGGTTGATGACAGGAGGTCTAGTACTGGTTATGTTTTCACATTGGGTGGAGGACCTATATATTAGAGATGCATGTTACAATCAGTGATTGCATTTTTTACAACTGAGGAAAAGTACATGGCATTGACAGAGGCAGCAAAGGAAGCTTTGTGGCTTAAGGGTCTGCTAGTAGAACTTGGTGTGAGTCAGTAGGGTGTTCAGTTATAATGCAATAGCCAGAGTGTTATTTATTTGATAAAGAATCAGCTGTATTATGTTAGGATGAAGCACATAGCTGTAAGGTTTCACAAGATCATGGAATTGATCACATCATGTGAGATTGATCTTGTGAAAGTGAGTACTTAGGAAACGTAGTTGATATGTTGACAAATCTAGTCACCAGGGAGAAATTGAAGGATTGCTTGGATTTGCTCCATGTTACAATAAGTTAGACATATGATGTTGTTGCTACAGGTGAACATGCAAGTTTGAAGTTTTCCAAGTGGCTGAATGTTCGCCAAGGTGGAGATTTGTTGAGTTGTGGCTTAAATTTAGAGGGCATCTTAGTTAGTAGCAGCAATTAGGACAGGTTCTGTTGTGCCACGGATATGTCTGCTATGTGTTCAAGTCTGAGATGGGTCTAAGCCCGATGTGGTCCAATGTAGGAATATTTTGAGGCTTTTGTTTTGGAGAGATTATATATATTGTACGTTTGGAAAAATTTGACCTAAGGTTGGAAACAATAGATTGGCTCCTTCAAGGGCTCCGTTTTTGTACATGTTCTTGGAGAAGATTATTGAAAGACAGTGGTGAAGGAGTCAGGCTCTGTGGACGTAGGTACTTTGCCGAACTACGTAAATTGCTATGTGTTGTCCCTCTTCACTCTCTTCTTCTCTCTATCTCTCTCTGTGGTTTGTTCATTCGTATTTGGTGCGTATGTCCGATTCGGTTGGCGATGGGAGCAAGATCGATTCCTCCAAGAAAGGGTTTGTTTGGTTCTATGTAATAGATCACGTGAATGTTTTTGTTTTCAAGAAGTATATCACAATGACTTATTTTGTTATCCGGGAAACTCTAGTCAACAGAAAAGTTAATTCGTTCACTCCTTGTTTTCCCGATTTTGGCATTGAAGTGGATAAGACTGAATGCACTTTTAAAAATGATTGAAAACATTCTCATATGTATTAAATGACAAGTTTTGTTTTCAGTTTCCGTGTAAATCTATTTATTTAGAAAATATTTTTCATTCAAATATATTTTAGGTATAATGCTTGCTGCAATGTCTCCCTAACTGCAGTGAGGGCATTGCAATTGGTAAACAATTTCTTTTTTAGAATTTTTTTAGGTCGGGGCTGACGTGCCCTACCTGTCTATACAGTGCAATGCCCAATCGGACGATTTAAAAAAAAAAGAAAAATCAAGAACTGTAATTGGGCTCGGCCCATTAAGGGTTTTTTTAGGTTCAAGTTTTGATTTTTCAGATTTTTCTGGATCATCCAATCGCGCATTGCACTGTGCAGATGGGTGGGGCACATCGGCCCCGACCTAAAAAAAATTGAAAAAATAAAATTTGTTTACCCACTACAATTAAGTTAGGGGGCATTGCAACAAGCATTACTCATGTTTTACATAGAATTAAATGAACCCCAAATGTAGTTCTCTATTCATACGATTTTTTAGTTTAAATCATATAAAAATATAATTGTCCCTTCAATTTACTGTATTTATCATTGACCATGCCGATCACTGAACAAGATAGCATGAAAAGAACATCTTCGATGCAATTTAATTGAGTAGTAAATATCAGTGAATATCATATTTTCAGAAGTTAGGAGTTAAGAAGACATAGGCCAGACATACTAAACAGAAATTAGCTGTCTTAATAGACTAAACTTAAAAACAATTTCATATCGAGTGTATTTTGAAGTTCATAAATACCCTATCTGCCTTTCTTTATTAGTTCAATGATGGATTGTTTATACCATTTGGCCCATTATCTATATCATATTGAGTTTCGTTTGCTGCACAGCGCCGAGTGCGGGCATGTCTGCACAGCATGTGGGCAGTCGTCCGATCGATTAGATAGAATGACTGCAACAGCAACGATTTTTTTTAGGTCGGCCCCATCGTGGCTGACACATCTTATACTAGCCGATCTCCCATCAGGCAGCTCAAAAAAGTCTGAAAAATAAAAAATCGAACCCAATGAACAGTCAAAAAATCATTGTTCATTGGCTTGATTTTTTATTTTTCAGATTTTTGGGTCATCTGATCAAAGATCGAATTATACGGACGTGTCGGTCATGATGGGCCGACCGAAAAAAATTCAAAAAATAAAAAATAAAAAAATTTACGCCGCAACACAAGAAGTAAAACTGTATCATACTAAGTGAGTAATACATGCTCCAACACATGCGCCGCACATGGTGGTGCATGCAAACTTAAAATTGCTTTCTAAACTTTTTTTTTAAGGTTAATCCCACAATACTCCTCATGACAGTTCAATCTTCTATTGGGTGAATGCTCCGCATGGTGGTTCAATATTCTTTAAGCCCATCCAAAAATATTAAAAAAATAAAGTGAGAATTTATTGGACTCAGCTAATGGTCAGCCCATTAAGTTTTTTAAAACTATTCATTGGCACCTGTTTTTGATTTTTAGAATTTTCAAATCATCCAATTGAAGGTTAGACTGTAGGGATGTAAGGGACATGGTGGGGCTGGCATTAAAATCATTTCAAAAAATATTGGGTTCGCATTAAACTTGTGCTTTTTCTTGTGTGCATTGTAGGCCTCCAATGTTTGCTGAACCTTCAAGGGGGGTTTTGTTGAACCTGGAACAGAACCTTGTCGCGGATCATCCTTTGCTATAATAATTTCTTATCTTATCATTCTATATTCACAAAGCCTTAACATGTTAACAAAGGTTCTGAACTTGAAAACATGGCTTAGATTCGAATTTTGTGTGCTTCGTAACACCGCCATCTATTACGTGCATGAAGATCTTACGAATTTAGGACTCACCTGAGACCACAAAAATAAAAATATTGTTCTTGAGAGAACCCGTTATTTCTTTATAATCTAAAAAATTAGATTATCATCCATGGTAGAGTCATTAAATTATCATGCAAATTTTGGAGCCTTCAACAAATCCTATCGATTTTTCAGCGGCTTATGTAAATTTACATAATGTCATTATGACGTAATTGACCGTGTCTTAGTTCACATGACGATCTGAAAAAACTCGGTCATTCTATACGTGAATCTGCATAAGTCACTGGAATCTACTAGATTATTGCTTTCTGTGTATCTCCATCTTCATATTCCCACGATTATAGATCGTTGATATTTTCTTCACTAACTAGGATGTACGTAGTTTGCAGTGCTGTAAAATGTCATAATTTTATTTTTCAAAATTGTCAGTTCTAAAATTTCTTGGATATTAATTTTCAGTATTTTGTGGACTAAAAACTAAAAGAAAAGGGAAGAAATGAAACGTGGATTCACCATACTTTTATATTCACATATTCATTGCACGCAAGACAATATAAAATCCTCAGGAGAATAATATTTTAAGTGTTACACATCATTTTACACTATAAATTAAACAACACATAAAAGACTGACAGGAGTCAAATTTTGTTCAATATATTAATCTTTCACAAACCCTTTTTTTCCAAAAGCAATCACATGTAATAGTGATATATAAGAGTTGAAGTGGCCAATCAAGATTTGTCACTCTCAATCTCTATCTTTATTAAAATAGAAAAGGCAGTTGACGGTGGATCATCCCTCTCTCTCTCTTCGCATTATGTGAATGCCAAATCTAAGTAGGACCTCCTCCACTAAGTCCACAAGTCGAGACCGGCCTCTCGTTGGAAAGCATCTTCCGGACATGGCCACCTTACTGCTGATGTCTTGCCACCCCTGGGTATCCACCGGAAGAATCTACAGAGAGGGACGTGACAAGGGGGTCCTCTTTCCACCACTAACAAAAAGGAAACCCTAAAGAATATAACAAAAAGAAAAGAACCAACAAGCCAGGTCGTCGTACAGAGGCATGAAGCATATGTTTGCCCAGTTATCCTCAAATCCAATGGCTAATCCTCCTACTTGCCAATATTCTCTATGCCTCTTCTTACTGCTTTTCCATTATTCTAAGCATCTGCATCTGTTGCATCAGTGCCGGGTAGGGAGGGACGACGAGAGACCTTGGAAGCTTCAAATAGAGACTTCTTGTGTGGGGGGAAGTAAATGGAGTGAGAAAAAAGGAGCGATCGTGATTGTAGCTTCAAATAAAAATCAGTTTGATCTACTTTTACTTTGGTATCTTTCATATGCTGAAGGTATAGAAGGTTTAAAGCAAGGTTCGCCGACTCGTATTCGAATCTTTCATGCATGATTTTGTACGAGTCGAGTCGACTCGTACAAACTCGATCGAGTCGTAGAAAAAAGATTTTTAAACATATAATACGGTACGAATTGTCCGAATCAGCAAGAGTCGATCTGATATTACAAACCATGATTTAAAATGGCTTCTAAAGTAGATGTTGGAGCGGCTATATAATAGTCTTACATCGGTTAATTTCAGTTGTGGCCAGTGCTTATGATCCTGGGCCCCTTCAAACTCAACACCTGGATTTTGTGGTTTGTAAGATAGTATCAGAACGGGCTTTTCCTGATGGGCTGTTATATTCTACCAGATCCGTTCATAGCGTCAATTATGCCGTAACCATTCGGATTTGGCGCCAGGAGAGGTATTGAAGTTTAGTCCTATATCAGATTCTCTATGGGCGCCTTCCCTCTATATATGTTGAGGATTCCTTCAACTCAATGCCTAGGTTTTGAGTTCGAGTTCGGTCCTCTTTAACATAGTATCAGAGCAGGGGCCTGACCCAACTTTATCTTCTAATTTATGCCACCTTCTGTTATCTAATTTCCACGGTCCATCTTAGCCGTGAGGAGGAGTGTTGGAGCGGCTATATAATAGCCTTACATCGGTTAATTTCAGTTGTGGCCAGTGCTTATGATCTTAGACTCCTTAAAACTCAACACCCAAGTTTTGTGATTTGTAAGAGTAGAAGTTTTATCAATAACCTTATTAGGTGGTTGTGTGGTTGACGTTCCTTGCAATGGCAACCACTAGCACTACTTCCAAAGTGTGATTTAGACTACTCCAAAATTTGTGTTTATGTAGGTACCAGCTCAATTATTTTGAGCGGTGAACGTGGAAAAAGGTTGTTTTTGAGACAACTGATCTTCAAACAAAAAACTCAATATTCGACCTTCCTTAACTAGGAAAGGAATGGGTTGATTCGAAAAGAATTGTCTCTTGTGGCTGTCAAGAATAAGTAATTAAGATTCGCTCTCATCAAATGATATATGTTTTCGTACTTCAATTGGAAACTGCAAACTTGACCTCTTATCCCATTGATCGGAGATTGGCTTAGAGCTTTGTATTACAAATTTTCAATTTCTTTCCAATAAGACTCTATTTGGATGATATAAATTGTATTAGATATGCATAGGTTTTTCAGAAAAGCTGATCATGGTATGGATGCCTAAACTGAGACCTGAAGACAATCAGGAGGTTTCTTCTTGTTATAATCTGCAGGTTTTTAAGCATCAAGAATCCATAATCGTTTTGAAAAACATGTACAAATTTTACACCATATATAAAAAAATGCACCCTAAGTGTAACTTCAATGCAGTGATTAAGAACTAAGAAACTCGAGATTGATCCTTTCTGATCCTGAACTTTTTTTGGTGACTTGAATGATTAGACTCGTGAGTCAATATGAAAATATTTAATTAGCACATATAATAAATAGTAAACATATAAATTAACTTAACTATATTTTGAGTACATTTAAAAATCAAATCAGATTAGGTGATCCCACAAGAATGTCAGCAATATATATGATCATAAATCGGACAATTTTCTAGTCGGAACGCCAACTTTAGAAAAGTTCGACGCCTACTTCGCATCTGTTCAAAAGGAAAAGAAGAACACTCATGACACCACATAACATGCGCTAATGCAGACATAATGGCGCTCCATTTCTGGATGTTACATTTCTTGCTCTTAACCCACTCACAACCACCTCCACCTCCATTTCCTACATGCATGGTTATCCTTGCTTTGAAATTTTTTTTTCCTTTTGACCAAAGAAAGTAGTTATATATTACTCAAAAGAGAGGTGTACAACAACACAACAAAAGGCAGCACAAGGGGAAAGTAGAGTAGAACACAGTACATAGAGGGAGGAAAGAAACACAGAGGTTGTGTTTGGCAAAACTTCTACTTGAAAATTACTTTCGACTTCCACTTCTTAGATAAAATGAGTTGAGGGAGAGAGATTATAACTAATTTAGAGTTGTTACAAAAATCTCTTTCATAACAACTTTATTTTTCTTCTGATCTTGGAAGCTTCTTTCTTGTAAAAATACTTCCAAATAAAAGTTCTGCCAAATACGGCCGAAGGATAATAAGGTGGACTGGATCCAGCCGCCTGAAGCCTAAGAGAACCCAACGTTAGAAAGTAAACTCATCGGAGAAGACCGACCACTGTTCAACTGCAACGTATAGGAAGCTCAACGTCTCGACATCTAAAGGGGGAGGAGAATTCGATCCCTACTTTGTATTATCTCTATCTCATTCCAATTTAAATTATTATACCATAGCATAATGATTGATGCATGGATGCAAGTGCCCGGGTCTGAGGGAGATCTCGGGCTCTGTTGACCCCCTTGGGATCTTCGGAGGGTTTCCAAAACGCCCCCCCCCCACCTCTTTTCTTCTAGGTTCTCCATGGCACAGAAGAACAGAAGATGGTAGCTAGAGAGAGCAACACCATTTGATCAGAGATGAATGGTTCCTGATGTCTCTTCTTTGTCGGACATGTTTAGACAGGTCTTCTCTAGAGAGAAGAATGAGAAGAAGAGCTCACTATCTCTGTGTGCTTGTGAACCTACCATTTGTTCCTCGACTTTATATATAGATAGCTTAATTTGCATTCGTCAACGCCTGATCCATGGTCCTCTTCATCTTTTTCGGTAGCTTTTGGGCCATTGCATCCTCTCCCGGAGTCCCTCAGTTTTAGGCCTTCACTTCCACTAACATGATGGATCTTTGCCCTTGTTGTTTTGGCCCCTAGCTTGTGTAATGAAGAGGACAACGCCACGTGTGAGGCAAAGGAGAGACCACAGAAGAGCACCACCATCTGTTGTACATGGAAGCACTGTGGGAATTTCCGGACAAAATCTTACTGAGTGTCCCTTTCTTGATGCTTCAATGATGACACCCCACAAGGCAGAAGAATAAGGAGGCCTACCACAGACTGCCATTAAAACTTTCAGCAAGCACTCAGGGATGCTTTTGGATCTGCAGAAGCAACATAATCCACTGAAGCAAGACAATGTTCCTCCCTGCCTCTCTCTCTCTCTCCCCCTCCCTTACATGATTGAGTCAGTAGATTATTCTCCCTCTCCTAAGATCCAAATGATGAAGAAAGAGAGTAAAGCTAAAGGCTGCAATGCATTTGGACGACAAATTAAGTTTGTCAAAGAAGCCATTCGGCACGTAAAGGTATATGCCGACTCTTTGATTCGAAGACTAATGATACTGCTCTATGATGAAAAGAAAAGCGACCTGTACCTTAAGAAGAGGTCTTCATTTCAAATTAATCTAAGTGTGTGTTTCCTTTACCACGTTGAAACCCTCCCCTTCCCCACCCAGTTCAAATTCCCGTCGCCCGCTAACGCGGAAGAAGTGGGATCCATCACGCTACTGCGTACGGCTCAAATGAAAAGGCAGACACACGAAGAGGAGTGATGAAAGAACCATCATTATAGGAGCATTTGCTCTCACCATGGAAATGATGTCCTGTCTATTTTTTGTTTAATGGCACTACTACCTTGCTCGATTGCGAATAACCAAATGAAAGGACAACTGCTATAAAGTGTGAAGACATGTAAATGTCAGCAGAACCTTCTGCTCCTGATCTAGACAGAAAGGCTTTAGAGGATGTGGGGGACTTGATACATTGGGGCCAACATCCCCGCTCTTGAGGACGCCCATGATTCCCATAGAAAAGGAACGGATGTAAGTGTGCTACTTTTAAAGAGGAGCTCATCTGCCGGGTAAATTGGGCTACAGAAACATGGTGAGTTAGGTGGTGCCACATGTTGAAAAGAATGGGATTCTTTGCACCAATGTGCGCAGTGGCGGATGTAGAAATATTGTCCCGTGAGATCATTCGCACATTAGATCATAAGCACGGTTGGATCAGTAGTATTTTGGACTAGATCATATAGGGTCTTGAATTGATCCAATAGAATCTTAAGTTGGATCAGTGAGATCACAAATTACATTGCTTTGAATTGAGCCAATAAATTTGACAAAATTCAGTAAGATCCTGCGGCCACTGAATGTGCATGCGCCACCCCTGAGATTAGTGGGGAGGTGCATGCATGCTATGGTGCTCTTATAATTTACATGATGTCTTGTCAAAGAAAATTAGAACATCCTCTTATGGGTCAAGCACACATTGCTCCATGGCACAGAGGAACCCATCTCATTTGGAAGTGGATGACTGATCAATCCTACATATAACAGATGCATTACGTTATTGTCGGGGCCAACATATATAGCAAAACCTACAGTACTACTACAACTGTTAGCTAGCTGATTTGATTTGTAGAGCGACTTGCCTATGTCTCTTTGGCGTTATTCCATCGATTAAGAATTCCTAGCGTGTGGTCAAGTGCTTCTTCGAAGTAACAGCTTGTGTGGGTACTAATCCGTCTTTTGTGATGTTCAGGTGGCGCAAAGGAGAGGGGAAATATATCTAAAAAAACGCTCACTGTTAGTCTCTCCTTTTCCTTTTTTTCTTAACGCAGCTGGAAGAATACATATAAACATACGAAAACGGATTGAAATATAGACTATAGAGCTAGTTTGTTCTGTCGAAATTAACCACTAGTTGGATGCTGAGAGAAATCGAAGGGTGGAGTTATTTATTCATCAGATCAGATCTCAGACAAAATCTAGCACATCAGAGGGAACATGTGGTTTGTTCGAGCTCAGTTTGTTATAAGATTAGGAATTCAGTGTCCAGTGGGTAGTGGTGATGGTTGGGGTTAGACGGGTTAGACCACAAATACAGATTCTGTTGTAAGATGGTGTTGACACCAGAGGTTGGATAGCAGCACTGTGGAAGATCTATTTTTTAGTGAGTGCAGTATTGACACTAGGGCCATGGGCACCACCTTGATGAAGACTAGGTCCGGAGTATTTCTTAGGTTTATTTTTGGATGGTTATAGCAGTTGACCATTCTTTTGATGCCTGCTTTCTTGAATTTGTATTTATCTGAAAAAAATATGTGAAGGTATTGTTAAAAAGTACTACTAACATGGCCCAAGTGCAGTGCTCGTATTCAGTCCAAATTGCTCGGTCCAAGAGGTTGGTCCTTCAATGTTAGCCCATTATTTTCGACTGATCTTGTTATTCTCGGTTCAGTCAACCCACTTCGTCAGAACATGTGGCAACTTTCCAAACGACTATTGAATATCTCAAAATGTCATATAACTCTCACACTATAAAGTCAACTAGCATGTATGCTATAAAGGGGGCGCTATCTGACTCTCAGTCTCTGTCAATTCTCGCTATCGTAATATACTTCTCGGCCATATGCTAACTTAAGCATCAAAAGGTTTTTCCCTTGGGGCATCCCGGAGGACTTCTCACCTTGTTTATCTTACAAGGTCCAAAGAGCTCGATAATATCTCATCTTGGTCATCTATGCGAAGTGACTCATCTTTGGTTCTCATCCTTTGCTACTATGCATCTCGGTTCAACAAATGTCACTTTCATATCTCACATAGTAAACTTGAAGTCGCACAGTGAACTCGTCAACGGCATGGAAAGTCAACTATAAGAGAAGTCGACCTTGTGCTCGCACCTAATTTGGTGAGCCAGTTCTCAACCTCTCATAACTCTAAGATACTTGGAGTAGTCGATTATATGAGAAATAAGTCAGAAGAAAAGTCGATCACGAGAGAAGTCGGCCTCATCTTCGTCTCTAATTCGGTATTCAGATCTCAGCTAGACCTGATCTCAGTCTCATACAAGTACGGTCAATAACTTTCATTCTCCTATCATTATGCAATTATGTAGACCACTCTTAGTTAACTCGCACATCTATATCATATAAAAGATGTCAACAGACGACAGAAGAAACAAGTTCTTAGACATTAGCTATTGCCGAACTACGTAAATTAATTTATGTGTTCTTCCTTTCTTCTTCTTCTTCTTCTTCTTCTTTTGTCTGGGGGTTTATTTACTTATTACAGATGAGTGATTCAATGTACGAGATGCACAAGAGCAATCCAGCACAGCAAGAAGAAATGTAAATATTTGTTCCCATGTCACCTATCAAAAACGAAAAAGACAAAAAATGATTCAATTCAATGATCAATGATGCCAAGTATGGCGATCTAAACTCTTTATTTATTTAACCTGTTTTGTTTTGTGCAGAACAAACAATGATGATGCCCCTGCTCATTGGTTGATTACTACTTTGAAAGCTATATCACAATGGACTTGATGCAGAAAATAGGGGATCAATGGAAGTAGCCACTGAATGTTCCGTACACTAGCATATAGATCACACATACATCTTTCGAAAGGCAACTGCACCTCAATTTCTCTTCCTGAGAAAACGTCGAATTATTTCTCTAGGAAATCATTTGTAGAGCATCTCAAGATGAACAAAATTTATAACCTTGGAGATTGTACATTATGTTCTTTAGAACTCCTTTATAAATAACACATCGAGTACACAAATTTGTAGGTAACAAATTAACTCTGGTGTTGGTCTGAAGTATAAAATATGTTCATATTCTAACCCATGGACTTGCAAAGTGATATTACAAATTTTAGTGACGACAGTGTTTTGTCAGTCTCATTATTTACAAGAGGAAATTTAGGGTTTTAATTAATGTTCTACTTATTGAACAATTGCGCTTAACAGGCCATTTTATCTCATTGGCAGCCAAAACTTGACGAATACCATCCCTAGATTGTACTAATAGCAACTTAAAACGTGATTGCTTTCTAACTGCTGACATGTGTCTCTTAGAACCGCCAATGCTATAATACTAATGTGAGTATGACCAATTATTTCCACATTTTAAGCCAAAACTTTTAGTTTCCAATGGTAAAAGTTTAAATCAAAGCCGGTGGTTCAGTATAATAACTCAGCAGTAACGTTGATCTTACCTTAAAAGAGTCAGTATAATAACTCAGAGGCCTCTGGTGGATAATTGAGGGTAAAGAGGCTTCTTCATGCTATTTTGTAAGAAACTCGAGTTAGCTGACCTAGATGAATTATAAATTATGTGAGCAGCATAAAGGGTCCTACGTAGCATATTAATTTCCCAACTCTAAAGGCAAATGGTATTGATGTTATCAATATAAGATCGACTATGGAACATAAAATGTGCAGAAGCAAAATATCCTATAGAATAATTGAAAGTTCTAGAGACTAGGCTACCTTGTTTGTTTCAACGTAAAACAATGAAATCGAAAAAAAGTTTATGCAATGTTTTCAGATGTTTGGTTTAACATAAAATAATAGCCTTTTGGGCTTTTGTCGGTCTTGTTTGTAGGCTCATTAATTCGCTTATTTTGATTCCTACGAAGTAGAAACTGTAAATTAAAGCCAAAGAATTTGTGCATTCCTGTATTTTATCTTTATGTATTTTTAGAAGCATCCAAACAACAACACATTCTTTAATTTTAAAACTGTAAAAAATCATTAATTTTAAAATCAGTGGTTTTAGAACCTATAAATTATAAAATTTTATAATGAAACAACCAACTCCTAAGTGAAAACTTAGCCATGTATGCCCACAAGCCAGCAATCATAGGAATACTCATAAACAAACATGGGCACACCCAGCACAAACATAGAACCATAAGTGTTCTAACCACTCAAAAGACGAACCTCACCATCCTCCCATTGTGGTACTCAATCAAACATACCCAGCACTAAACACAACATCATAAGCTGTCGAGTGTTCTAACCACTCACACACAAACCTCACCATCCTCCCATTGCCACCAATGGGCACTTTATTCTAATGGCACACATTGTTCTTTTAACCACACGCACACTAACACCAGTAGCAAGCACCAAGGCACCCATTTGTTCTAGAACTGGAAGGGGGCCAAATCCATCGATACAGAGATACTGACTTCATCTAGCGCCGGAAGCTTCTGACCTGACGCTCCTCCCCAATTTCATCGCCTTTCAGCTTCACAGTGGTGTACACGGCGGCGCCGGTGATCGCCCCGGCGGTCGGCGCCAGCAGGTAAATCCATATCTGCCTGTAGTTGCCGGCGGCGACCGCCGGGCCCAGCGTCCTCACTGGATTCATCGACCCGCCGCTCCCCGGCCTGCATAGAGATCATGTCATTGCCAGTTGAAGTCGGTTTAAATTGTTTGGTGTTTATTTTTAATTGAGAACAATTTTAAGCTTAAACAGAACAAAAATAAGACAGAATTAGTAAACTATTTACATAAAATTTGTAAAATAAGTACGAACGAATCTATGAGACCTATTTATAGAGTTATCAACTTTGCGACTTTTTGAGCTGATTATTTTGAGACAAAAATATTTAACCAATCGAAGCTATTTATATGATTTTTGCTTCTTATCGAACATTAAAGATTAAATATTTTTGTTTTACCAAAAATGGGGTTATGAAAGCACGATGGAGTTTTGTGACCATTCAATTTTTTTTGGCAATGGAGGATTATAATGACTTTGGAAGTAGAAGTGCTGTCAAACATGTATTAATCAAATGCAAGAAAGAAGAAGAATCAATGTCTACAAAATAGACAGTAATTGCCGAAAGGTGAGAGTGGAGAGTGAACAGAGGGAGATTGTAGAAAGTAGGTGAAAAATTAATGTTTTTAGATTTTGTTTCTGAATGGGTAGATGGAAAAGGTAGACTGTAAAAACAAGTGAAAAATTGTTGTGAAGAAAAACACGAAAATTTATAATAACTGCAAGAATCGGAATTCTTGTCAAACGAAATATTTAAACAAATAAGCAAGGAATTAAGGTATAGATAGGAAAATGAAAAGTTTGGACACTTGGGAACAATGAATAGTTTGGAAGCTGGTGGAGTCGATAAATCACAAGCTTAGGGGCTGTTTCGAGCAGGAAAGGTGGCCTTGGACAGGTCTCATCTGGTGAAGACAAGCTTGGCTTGTAGCATGTGATACGTGACGTCTTGGTCAACGGTGAAGAAAAGGACAATGCATTGGATAGGCACAATAATTCCTATCTAATAAGGACGGGTAAAGGAACACACAAATAAGATAAATAAAATAAATTGTGGGAGGGAAGGACAGCCCTAAGATAATATATCTTATAAATGAATCATTACCATATTCAATCTTATTTTTAACAGTAACCAAGTCCTATAAATATTAAAATAACCTAGGGGCGTATTGCCTGTAGGAGAGGGAAGGAAATTAAGCCTCCCCCACGCCTCAACTCCAATTATTTATCTCTGGAATTCTTTTAGGTCATAAGAAGAAGAAGAATTATTCAACATTACGAATTAAGTTTATTTAATTATGCGGGTCAAACCCTCAGCCGTGGGATTAGGTTTTCTCCTCTCCGCTCATCATAAGGGAGATAGGAAAACACCAAGTAATAGAGGTGTCAATCAGGCGAGTCAGTCCGTGGCCTAGTCTAACTCAGTCTCTATTAAAAGAATTAGAGTTGACCCAAATTATATAAATTGGGTTGGATTAAACTTAAGTTGACATTAGTTAAATTTAGACTGAATTATATTGAAAATGAGTTGACCCAGTTTAATCTATTGACTTTTACAATAATTCATATAAAAAGTAAAACACTTCTAAAAAATTATTTATAAATACGATCAGCTCAACCCAACCCAACCCAACCCATTCGCTATTGAATTGGGGTTGAGTTTGGGATGAATTTGGATTAAATTTGAGCTAAATTTGGGTTTGGCTAAAGTTGGACTGGACTATTTTGAATTTGAGTTAAATTTGAGCTGAATTTAGGTTGGGCTAAAGTTGGGCTGGACTATTTTGAATTTGAGTTAAATTTGAGCTGAATTTAGGTTGAGCTAAAGTTGAGTTGGACTATTTTGAATTTAAATTAGATCCAAATTATCATATAACCCAACATAGTCTATCCAATTTACATCCCTATCAAATAGCTGTGACCCCAAGAAGTTGTACAGAGCTTTCTGAATCAATCCTCTAAACAACAACCATTGTTGTTTCTAAAGCATCAAAGTCTTTCCCCTGAATGTCAACGGTTTAAATAATTGTGCAGTCTTTGCAAGGAAGCAAAACACATCCTTAAAGGAATATCCAATTATCTTAGTATAAATCTGGCAAGATCACTAGTAACTTAACCAGCATTATCTATTTGCGGAATCTTACAAAATAATTTCAAAAATTTATATAGAGCTTAGTGTAGGGATTGATGTAAGAATTCAGCAAGAAATGATAGATCATAGGTGATTTTATGAACCTCATTAGTGTAAGTCTTGGTACCGCTCACTGATATCACTTAATGATGAAGTTCTTATTATTCATTAATTAATTATATATTTATCTTGATAAATAACAAACGATCTTGGATCGGAGAGGACTCAGAAGTAGAACACGAGAGCCAAAGGTCATAAGAACCATGGCCCCACAACTCTGGCTCAAAACAAATCCAACTCCATGAAAGAGTGGAAGTCAGCATGGGCACAGTAGCAAAGCTTTAAAGGAGTTCGAAAATTCCACTCACCCGGCTATCATAATGTTGAGCATGACCGTAGCTCCCACTGCTATTCCTGCCAGTTCTCCCACCTGAAAACAGCGACATACATATGAGAAGAAGTGGAGGAAACGTGTGTGTGAGAGAGAGAGAGAGAGAGAGAGAGAGATGCTCACGGCTTTTGTATCAGTGGCAACAGCCGTGACTACGAACAGTAGATTGAAGGTGATGACGAACTCCAGGAAGAAGGCCTGAGCCGTGGTGACGGCGGGCACAGTGACGCCGCCGGAGAGGAAGGGGTGATAGATGCCCTTGAGAGCAAAGGAGGCACATATGGAGCCGGACACCTGGGCGACGATGTAGGCGGGCACCTGCACCCAGGGGAAGTGGCGGAAGACGGCGAAGGCGATGGTGAGGGAGGGGTTGAGGTGGGCGCCGGAGATGTGACCGGTGGAGAGGATGACGAGCATGACGGCGAGCCCTGCACACGCAGCGTTGCCCAGGAGCGTCTCCACCCCATTGTACTTCTGGTTCACGATCGGCGCCGCCGTGGCGCCAAATATGAGGATGAACGTCCCCACAAACTCCGCCCCTAGCTGAAATGCAGTTGGGGAGCCTCATGACTTGCCTGTCCCATCATTAATCCACACATATATAGTTGCATGATTAATTAATCTATGTGCTCAATGACCAAGGATGATGCTTGTTCCTATGTATATATGCAGATTAATTCCATCAGGTTCACAGGATTAACCCATGCATCCGCAGTTTCATATGATTTGCCTGTCACAATATTAATCCATACACATAATTTCATGGTTATGATCAATCGAAATGATAGATGCTTAGTCAATAAAGACCATGCATGGTTGGACGTATGCACATTCCATCCTGCCCATTAACTAATATCCATAGTACATAATCCTAAAATGTTTTTATTTTAGCATATACCTTATTCTTCCCCACATTAAAACCAGAAGATGGACGTAGAGTACAAGCGTGGCGAAAATGGGCTTTAGCGGACAATGGGCTTGCCCAGCGCAATACCGTCCTTGCCTGCTGTTAATAGCTTATTCTACCCTTCAGGTTCTATTGAATAGGAGTAATACTTGATGCGGCCGATTGGTTGGATCAGATGGCAACATTACGGGCACGATTTTATTTTCTTAAAATATCAAAAAACAAGTGGGAATTTTAAGGGATTCATTTTACAGCATTGGATTTTTTATCCGACAATTAAAAAGTACTAGAAAGATGAAATTATGCCTTCACACGATCTGACTTCTGTAATTAGGTGTTACACAGTTAATAGTACAGTAGGGAAAGACCCGCAAGCTCAAAAAGCCCACAGGTTTTTCCGAGACGATCTAAAATCATCGATTGTTTAAGTAGTGATGAGACATATATAATTAATTGAATACCATATCTAAGCCATCGTGCACACACTAATATTCCTTGTTGTATCATATATCCTTTAAGGCCTTTCTTTTCCCATTGATTTATATAACTATATATGTGCATGGACACCAAGCAATCGACACCCGAATCCGAAACCCACCTAGGATTAATGTTATTATGTCGTGAATTTTCTACAATGACCGTCACTTCACGGGCTATTTACAACAAGGCTAGCTATGAAACGAAAGTCCGAGATAAGCTTATGTGCCACGCGGGGCAGCGGATGCGCCTAGAAAAGGGCTAGCAATGGTCTAGCCGCAAATTTTGAGAGGTGTGGGATAGCTTATGGCACCTGGCGTCATGCATGTTAGGAAGAAAATACCATGTACTATCTCTCTCAAATCCAATGCATCTATATATTTTATTGTGGGGGCTTGACATTTTGGTTTTTGCACGGTGAACATCCGAAGTCGCAATGAACCCAATGTGACATATGTTAATGTATGTTAGACGAAATTAACTAATTATAAAATAAATGAGAAGGTAGATGTTGACACATGAGATGACGGGAGGGGTGGGTGAGTTCATAGGGTGGGCGGCCTAAAATAGACAAATCAGAGAGTTTTGGTGGATATGAATGAGAGAGAGAGAGAGAGAACAAATTCATGCATTGCATTATATCCCATGGGATGCTCGCTGACATAGGAAACCGAATCCAAACAAATTCTTTTCTTTCTATGGTGTTATCTCTACATCCTCCTTAGATCACAGCCAAATTATGCATCTTGTCAGCATATACAGAGGGAGGGATGGATGCCTTACAATAATAAATCTTTGTGCTCGATCAGCATGTCTTTTCCTTCGTACGTAGGGATAACAAAGATATGTTATATATATATATATACAATAAGAATATTAACGACCCATCTGATCCGTCCAGTTTAATAACTTAATTTTGTACTTGTTTCTAAGTTTTTTAACCAAGTTGCTCAGTTAATTTTATATATATATATAAGGCTTCTCAAATGGGAAGGCTTCGATTATCAATATGGTCAAAAAGGTTTCTTCTTAAGGGTATTTTCGCCTTATATTCAGATGATACGATTCTTAGGGAACCAAATCTCATAAACTGCATGCCTGTGTATGAAGAGACATTTTTACACATCCCAAGATCTTCAAATGAAAGTTAAATTCAGACAAAACTTAATTCTAAACGATCTGATCATAAGTGTAACATCCGACCTCTAATATTCGGAACGGGCGGTGAAAATTAAGTGGGGTGTTCAATATCGACTTCCATGTAACACAGCTAATAGCTTTTGACTCTAATTGGATCTGTCAAGCACTCAGCTTAATTAAGGAGATTATCATTTAATGAGTGTGATAAATAGAGACTGAACAGAGCAAATTAAATCATAATTAATATGGTTAATTTGCAGAAGCCTTTGGTTAATATGGTTAATTTGCAGAAGCCTTTGGTTAACAAAAAGGGATCTTAATTATATATGTACCCTTAATTATTTTAATTATGTAGGTGGATGTATATATAAAATTCCCTAAAGAAACGCAAAACACTTGGGACGCCTGCCAGGGCAAACTGACAACCGGGGCCACCGGAGAAGGAAGTCAGAGGGGCATTTTAGGTAAATAGGAGAAGCTTATGGGGCCAGTCCAAATATAGAATAAAAAAAAATGGAGAAAGTGAAAAGGGCCGGTGTAAGAGTACCGTGGGAAGTCGACAACCCAAACAGCTCGAGAGCATCAAGCATGGAACTGAAGAGCAGATAAAAAAATTATCTCCGAAGCATATTTAAATAGGAAGAGGATTACCAACTCCCCATCAAACAATTTCTTCTATCAGCATCTGCCACTTCTAGTGTTAGAAAACATAATTACGATATAAAACTTGCAAGATAGAAGATATAACAAGTACATATCTTAGCTCATACTAAGCTCACGAGTTTTATCTTAATGTTGAAGGCAAGAACAGACCAGGCACCTTCGTGTAGCTGGGATCATATATGCAGAAAGTGCAGTAGAAATGGACGCTAGGAGCTGTAGGAAACCTTTAAGCAGCTAGTGAGCGGATAGACCGGAGATTGTGGTGCACATAGACATATAAGAAACACACGTACCTTCTTGGTGAGTGAGACGTCCGGCACCGGCAGGTCGGCGAGGCAGGTGGGGGAGGCGTCCAGGGAGCCGGCGGGCAGGCACTTGCAGCGCGGCATTGAGAACCGCTCGTACGACGCCGAGTCGATCCGGTGGTTCACCGACAGCAGCGGCGCCGGCGTGCCCGGAGTGCCCGGCGTTCCCGGAGTCGGCGGGGCGATCATGTTGGGAGTGCCGTTTCCCTGCTCAGGCATCCCTGCAGAAGATCTCTCAGGAATTCCTTTCTTTTTTTTCTTTTTCTTGGGTCCAATTATTGGGTATATATCTTGGTTTGAAGAACAAGGAGACAACTTAGCTAATCATTTTTATGGTTTTTTTTTCTTTGGTTTATTTTAGGGGGGTTTGACAGAGGCTAGTTTGGGCTAATATTACATGATTTGCTGGTTTTTATAAAGGTTTTGCTATAAGAATGGGGGAATTGTGGCCAGATTAGCTAGCACACGGTGAGTGTCTTCTCTATGGGCAGGCACATAGAAAATGCAAGAACTACGATTTTTTTTTTTTTTTTTTTGAGTTTTTGATGGAAATGGACAACCTAGTAGGACAAATATTACATAATTCGAAGTTTTTTTAAATGTTTTTCTAAGGAATAGGGGAAAGAAGACAAGCCAGATTAACCGCTAAACGCCTACAAGACTGCTCACCCAGGAAAGAAGTAGAACACAGAGGATTTTTGTTTTGGATGGCTAGCTGGATCAAGGCCTCTATATGAGAGATGACCCAGCAAAACACATGTAACCTCTAAAACGAGAAGAAATGGGAGAGGTGGGGGAGAAGATAGATGGGTAATCACTAGAGCTGTGGGAAGAACCTGACGAGGAAACAAGACTTATACTACCAAGAAGAAACAAACACCATTCGATGTGGATCCGTGGAGGGCTTCAGGGCGCAGCAGCAGCAGCGGCAGCAGACGGGAGAGAGAGCTGAGAGGAGAGGAACCAGGAAGGGGGCTCGCTTAATGGGAGTTTGTGTTGTGTGTGGGAGTCGGTATTTATAAATGGGGGGATAGGTCAATGCTGCCACAGTACCAGCTAATACTCGAAGTTAGAGAAGGAATAAAGAAAAGAAACTTCTCAGATGCCACGGCCAACTTGGGTTTCTAAATTATTGAAAGGAGAGAAGTAAGAAGAAATCGGACCAACAGCTCACTGTATTAGCAGTTGTAGCACCATATCGTGGTTTGCTTAATATGAGATTAACTGCAGTTATGTCCCCATGCATTGGATTGGCAGATACAAGGCGCAAAGGTGCAAAAATATCTCAATATGGATGGATCCGTGCATCGTGCCGCACTGTGCTCGACCAATAAGAAGCCTGCAACTCTGGTGCAGTTTTGCCATAAAAAGGACTGTGGCATGCTCTTTTAACCGTGGGGAGTGCACACCCGTCCCACCCGTGCTGGTCCATCAACCTGCACGCCTGCACCCGCCCGTGCAGGTGTGCACCCAGCTGAACCTTTTAATCATACTGTGCCGTGCAGCACAGATCTTGCCTTCCGCACGCAGCACAGATCTTGCCTTCGCACCGGAAGGCGGAAGCCAACGTGGGAGCCAACATGCTGCCTACAGGTCCAGCTAATTTGAGTTTCTACTTGTTCGAAGAAATAATTAGGATGCTGATTAAGCATGTAAATTGGGTGGGCTGAGCTGAGTTAGGACTCAAATTGAACCAGGCCGGTTTAAAAACGGGTCGACCGAAATTTAGTCCAGTCTAGATTATGTACAGATTATTGCAATTCAACTTATTATAAATTATTATAATAGTTAAATCGATAATTTTTATATGTTAATTCCTCAAAATTAACAACATTAATCTAACAAGAAATACTTAGTGCGACTAGTGTTTAGACGACAACCGAGCATGAGACATTTCTTTTTTCTGTTTTCACGTCAATGTCATTGCATTTCTGCATCCTTCAAAGAATGAAGGATTAATATTTTCATCTAATGGGTCATCTAATGTGTCGTAAAATGCTACAAAAACTGTCGTAGATAGATGTAAAACGGTGTTTACATTTGGATTGCGCTAACTCATTTTAAGTTACTTTTATGTATGTTTGTTTGAAGTGTCATGACTTATTTCAAAATCGAAATAATTTCAACTCAGTCCAGAATGAACCC
This sequence comes from Zantedeschia hybrid cultivar, assembly GCA_030544215.1. Classification (NCBI taxonomy): domain Eukaryota; kingdom Viridiplantae; phylum Streptophyta; class Magnoliopsida; order Alismatales; family Araceae; genus Zantedeschia; species Zantedeschia hybrid cultivar. The sequence goes on along the minus strand of JARZZO010000002.1, from coordinate 53,475,906 downwards.
AGATTCATATATATAGCCCGACCCATCGCAAACTCAAATGATTAATTTGGGTTGGGCTGGACCTAGGCTGGCCCGCCTTAGCCAACTTATTGTAAGCCATGACAGTAATCATATCACCACCTATTTTTATGGCTTGTAATTAAATTAAGTACTTTTGAGGAGCATAATATTTTCAATTCTACATCTGTCGACTTGCATGGGATCTTTTATTAGGCTTGTTTGGTGCATCGTAAAATACCGTAAATTCTCGATTTTGAAATTATTAGTTTTAAAATCAGTAAAAATATAATTTTTGTTTTAGGGGTCAACAAATTTTAAAATATGACAATTTCATGACACTTCAAACATACAAAAAAGTAACATAAAATGATTTGTAGCAATCCAGACATAAGGAAAATTATTTTTAAATTTTTTTAAACTCAGGCCCCACATGTTCCATACATCTGTACAAGCCCATTTTCGATCAGACAATGTAAAAAAGTTCTAAAAAGTCAAAAACTATTATTTCATTTGATCGTTAAGGGCATCTTTTACTATTCATTGGGACTCAATTTTTCATTTTTTAAATTTTTGAGGTCATTTGATTGAAAATTGGTCTATACGAACACATGGAATATGTAGAGTCTGACCCCAAAAAAAGTTAATTTTTTTTAATATTTGTTATAGGTGGACCCTCAACTTTAAAACATTATTCTTTAAAATTTGTTGCAATGTCCTTGTGCACAGCAACAGGTGCATTGAGGCAAATATTCCGTCACAATATTTCCTACTTACGTTGATTTGCTATTTTGATTGATGTGGAGAGATCATTTTGGACTACCTTAGGCTAATGCGGGCTGGCCCAAATACAGCCCAAATTTAGATTTTTGTTGACCTTCTTTTAATTCAACCCAAAATCATAATTTCAAGTCAGCCCAACAATTGCAAAGTCGGGTTAGGCTGGGCTGAGTTGTGGGCTAGCCCGCTCAACTTACACTCCTAACGCTGACCTATCTATGCTAGATGGAGGCATAGGCATCCCCCTCCCCTGCTCGTCACTATTTTTCCCATCTTATATTTTTTTATTTTTTGATAACTATTCTTCAGCCTACCTTTCCTCACGAGGTTGCTACTTTTTTTTTATTGACCAGATATTCTCATAAGAGAGATCCTCTTCACTTCTATACGTTTAATAGATTCAATCTTAGCTAAAACAATAAAGCAAGAATATTTTAGCTTTTAATATTTTTAAATTTTCATACTTAGAAATAAATTTCTATAACTTGTATATTTAGTATTAACTCTAAAAAGCTTATTCCATGTGAGTCCTTTTAGTTGATAGCTGTTTGAAGAATGAAAATAAGTGATAACAACTAAAAGATTGCTAAAATCTAATTAATAGAACCAAGGCTAAATACGCAAGATATAGAGATCTTTTTCTAGTTTCGATAGTTTAGAGAGACCAAAACTAAAATGTCCTCAAAGTAAAGATTTTTAAAAGAGAGTTTTAAGGCTTTGAATTGGATAATTCACTTAATTTAATATGATATTAATGTTCTTAGCTATACTCTATGTTAAAATAATTTTGCGTTGGTTAAAAAAATCCAGTATGCTTAAAAGAGTGAAATTTATTCTATTCAACGCCACGTAAGATTTTTAGTTGAACAATCTAATGAGCATAATTCTACTTTTATTTTGAATATTTAGCATTCAACTAGTAAAGGCCTTTGACTCAATTTCATTTTCTAACTTGATAGCAAGAGAATCTTTGTCGCTATTACACATAGAAACACGAGCATACACATTAAGATAGATAGAACATTGCATAATATTCGTAGCATTAAAAGTTATAGTAGATTGCCTAATTTGCTCTTCATCTCAAGTATCCTCATCTTTAGGTAACACATAGGGACTTCTTTCCATCACTCTTCATACCTCATATTATTGGGATCGAAGGAATACGATCATTTGATTCTTCCAATATGAGTCGTTGTTCCCATCCAGAAGGGTGGGCGATGAATAGAGCGCCCTTCAGGTACTCGGTTGAGGTTACCATGGTTTGCCATATATGAGATCTCTCAACGGTTGTTAAATCTAGAAAATAAGACTAAGGCTCTGATACCACTTGTTGTTCCAATATATGGCTAAACTCAAGAGGGGGGTGAATTGAGTTTTTAAAATTTTTAGAACTTTAAACACTAGAATTAGCAAAAAGTTGAAATCTCTTTGATATCTTTTTGAAATACATAAAAGAAATGCGTAGAGAAGGGGATTGGAGAGCCAATGAGCCAATCACACAAGTGAACAATGATTTATAGTGGTTTGGTCAATGAAGACCTACATCCACTTTGCCGACACCTCATAGGCCACACACTATGCCACACACATAATACAAATGCTAGCACAAGAGCTAGCTCAAAGTACACACGGAGGTATTTCAAGAACACCTAATAATGTTCAAACACACTATCACTCTCAACCTTCACACAAAATACAATCTATTTAGCAAAGACAAGAAGGAAAGAGAGAAAGAAATAGAAAGATGCCGATGTAGATCCTTGCAGTCCTATCCCCTAGCAAGATTGTTTTTGCCGTAGAGCCAATGGATGAGCTTCTTGCTCTCTCTTTCTCTTGCTTGATCTTCCTCTCAAGATTGTTATTGCCGTAGCTAGGTTAGTGTTTGAGAGGGAGAAGGTAGGATGCTTGGAAGAGGATGCTCTCACTTGATAGTTTTCTTTTTTGTATTGAAAAATCTACAAAAGGTTAGTATATAAAGGTACAAATCCCAAGATATACGTTAGGCATAAAGATAGCCGAGTTTAACCACTTTTTGAAAAAAATATAGATTAGGTGAAAAGCAGTTTACTAACTTATAGTCCACCGTTTCGATCAAAACGGTCGACTTGACTTACAGAATGTTTCACTCCGTCTTGAGCCTTCAAAACGGTCGATCGTTTCCTCTATTTTGGTCGACTGGATTTACAGAACCGTTTTTGTCAGTTCTGGAGTTATAAAACGGTCGACCGTTTTCATCGAAATTGTCAATTAGACTCAGAAATTACTTTTGATCTGTCTGGGGTTCAGGTCGGTAAACCATTTTCCCTGTATTGGTCGACCGTTTGCTCCACTAGCCATCATGCTCCCTTCCAATGTTTATTCTTTTCACATACCCTTCGCATATTGAGTTTACACTTGTCAATCAATTAGAGAATATGGCCAACACTAAAATATGATTTTATTATCATCCAAATCGAGCTACGTAGCTAACACATAACTACTGCATAGCTTGGCCATATATCAATACAGTCATCCAACTTTTGATCGGACAGTGTATTGCATAACAAAATGTGAAACTCTTACCAATAAGAGTCTTTGCCATAATGCTTAATGTAGTGCATCATCCAATCTTTGATCGAATGGTATAAATAGATAATACAAAGAGAGAAAGAGAGATGCTAGCCTCATAATGGTCTGGGTATTCAATCTCGATGAAAAGGTAAGATCTAAAGGAAAAGTGTAAGAAAACCAATGCTTGATTTTGGGTGGGGCACATCTAAATAAGATGCGCCACTATATATATATATCCTTGGCCTCATAGTACTTGAAGCCATTGGATCAGGAGTAGATAGTGTCTTGCCGTAAGGATTGTGGCGTAAGTTCTTATTGGTAATAGTGTGTCCTATATTTTCTTTTTTTAAAACTATTCTCCCTCCTCCGAACTTTAATCTAATAGCTCTGATTGTTGTGCGGCTTGACCATATAACATTGCAGCCATCCAAGCTGCATTAAGAAAACGTGAAACTCTTACCAGTAAGGGTCTTTGCCTTAACACCCAATGTGCCATCCAATCTTTGATGGAAGCCACCGTTGTGCGGTTAGGTGACACAAATGAGCCTGACTGCACAGGAGCCATTCCTCCCTCTATATGCATTGTATAGGTATAGTGCATATTAGAGAGAGAGAGAAAGATGCTACCTGCTATATACTAAAGCCTCGTTATGGATGCTAGATGCTAGCCACATAGTAGTTTGGGCATTCAATCTTGATCAAAAGGTAAGATATTAAGGGAAAAGGGAAGAAAACCCATGCTTGATGGTTGTGTCTTGCGAACAACACCAACGACTGAAACATGCCTGCACGTGATCTCACGGTGTGTGTTGTTCACTCGACTGTATTGCAAATGTTGCAATAGACTTACTGTATTTAATGTTGCAGTAGAGCATTGTGTTCGAACTCGGTCTAAATCTTCAAGAATAATCCTATCATCTAATTTTGAGATCAGGCAGCAAGGCTAAGGGGTTGGTTTATTGGCTCCCCCAACATTTCGATTTTGATCGGAAGGCTTCCCAACAGCAAAATGCAAGGTTGCAGGTGCATATTGCTAACAAAAAGACCTTTTTTTTTTGTTTACAAGTTTACAACTGTAGCTCCTAAGAGCTCAGTGGTAAAAACCTATTCATAATAAGCTGCCTATTTGACCGTCCTTAACAATTCCAAACCAGAAGACTATTCTACTGGTGTAACTGGGCCTGTGGAGTTCACCTCCCTTCCTGCGCATGTCCACTTATGTGGATCACAACTGGATGGATCCGAACAAAGAGGACTCCGCTATACGGAGCAGCTAAACGGATCTGATCACTATGATGTTCCAAAGACTTGAGGCAGGGTTGTGGCTCCAGCTAGGAATAGGGTCAATTTGTTCTCATACACATGGGATAACTTTGTTTAGTGTAATTTCCCCCTCTTCTCTTCTGGGTCAAAAAGTATATACAATAAATGTATATATAAATTATAGTTCTCAAAAAGTACAGAAAAACCAGGAATAATAAGGTATATACAATAAATGTTAACCTCAAAGGCTCTACAGTTCAGTCGTACTTGCCTTCCTCGTGTGCTTTGCGCAGTCTAAGGAACTTAGATCACAAACTTGAAAACGTAGTCTATGGGTAGAAAAATATTCTGAGACAAGTATACAAGCATAGAGTTGTGACTTGCGTAGAAAAATCCTCTGGGACAAATAGATATATATTGAACTTACTAAAACAATAAATGATGAAATTTAAATCAACTATTAGATTTTATAACTTTTGTGGTGAATCATATCAATTAACCTGGAATTCTTGTCCGTGGCGCAACGGACATGCTCCTCACCGTCGACGGGGAGACTTGAGTTCGAACCTAGCAGGGTGCCTCTCGCGGGTTTTTTTCTTCCATTCCCACCGTTTAATTTGACAGAATGCTGAGTTTCGAATCCGAGACCTTAGTTAGAAATCCCCTTCTCTATTACCATTAGCCTACTCATTCGAAAAAAAGAAGAAGAAAATACTCCAGCCATACACTTAGCAGGGAAAATGGAGGGTAAATAACCCTCTCCTCCCCATTGTACATTTTTAGTCAGCATGATTGAACGAAGTGGTTGGTCATGATTCGCGTGGTTGCTGAGTCGTGTCCCTGTACGGGCCCCTTCACTTTTCTTGATACATATCATATTGGCAAGCCGTGGTTTCTCTTCTACTTCTAGGTTTCATATGTAGCTAGCTTCTACTTGTGTCAAGTATGATGCCATACAGCATCATTGATGCGTATAAAATTAAGATAGGCTAGAATCCTTCTCCGTGTCATGGCTCATGATGTGCATGTGTTTGTTCCGTCACCACATTCAAAACCAGTTTTTAGTGCTGGATGTACCAAGACGCCCATTTTAATATGGTATGGATTCGCCTCCAAATCCCCACCCTTCTTCTTTATTCCCTCAACATGCTCTGACTAACTAATTTTTAATTATCTCTACCCTTCCCGTCCGAGTTCTTGGGTAGATTCTTAGGAAGAAAGGAGACATTAGGTGTACTTTCTTCTGATGTACCAGTCCAAAATTATTGTTGCTATTTTAATGTAACAAAAGAATCTTTACTCAATGTGTACCTCCCTATTAATGTAACATTACAATTCATGGTGAAGAACCTCATTAGAAATTCATTTAGTATAGACTTAACTGACCTTTAGATCTTTACATGTGTAAACAATGTGAAGAAGAACACAACTAATACCAACTCACTACTATCTGGTTGGATCAATTTAGATCATTGATCCTTAGTGCTAAACTTCCAAATTAATTGCTTCACGATAAATCAACCCTATTGAGAAACGAGGTGGTGCTGTGCCCGAAGCTGCCAAGGCCTATGCCATATGAGATGACATGGGATTGATGCCATCTTTCGTCACGTATTTCTACTGTTTTCCATTCAACCCTTGTGTCCCATCGTCATCCCATCAAGAAGATGGATACCTTGTCCAGTTCCCCCGGCCTCACTTCCCCCTTTTCCCTTCCTCCATACAAGCTCATGTGATAGAAGAGGGAGGAGGAGGCAACAAAAGGACACCACCAACCCACCCTAGAAGAGGCCTTGTGGCTTCACATGAGCTTTTGCTGATTCTTTTCCTCCCCGTCTCCAGTGTGATTTTGTGGACAAAACCTTGCGTTGGGGTCACTTTCCTGATGCTTAATCATGGAATGCAACAAAGGGAGCCCCACCCACCCACTCAATAATTAACCTACCTACGTCTCTTTCTCTCTCTCGTCCACACACACACAAACCATCTCGTGACTCGAGAGAGTGCCAAAGGAGGCTAAGAAACTCCCAAAGCCATAATAGGAAGCTACGCAAGCAAACATCTCTAATTTGTTGCATGTTGCTAGGTGATCCTAGTGCACTAAAGTAGTCCAAGAAAGAAGAAAAGGAGTGGGGCATAACTTGGACTTCGCCTCATTAAATGCTCATGTGCCAAGCTGGGGAAGTCCGACATATGCTTGATTCTCTCAGAATTTTGCAGACAAGAAGCTTCCCTTGGAGATTTTCTATCGCCAATCTTCACTTATTTTGTTGCTTGGAGATTCTGATCAAGCCAGAGAGCTTGTCCTTTGTTAAATAGTGAAACGATTAGCATAGATTAAGGAGAGAAAGGTAAAGAAAAGAAGAGAAGAGCATGCCATCACCACGAGCACACCAACTTTGCCACAAATTAATGTACCTGATGAGAATAAGCATATAGCATAGAGGAAAACTAAAATAACAAGACCACATGAACGTTTGAACATGGTTTAAGCAACTGGACAAGAACAAGCATTCGACTTTTGAGGCTTTTCCAACGCACATGCATCATCTTTCGCTCCTCGTGAGCTGGGTGTAGTCGTGCGGGGCACATGGAGAGTTGGTTTCCTACTTTACAACGTTAGACTTTGCAATGCCATCTTAACTTAACGTTCTAGCCGGAGACAATTAATTTCGAAATAAGTTGACATAGTTGAATTCAGCCAGTAGGGACGACTGCCTGGTGATCCCTTGATATGTTTCTTGATGAATGGATGATTTGATGGTGATGTTTGCTAGCTCAAAACTAGATTTTAGACATATATATATATATATATAATATTAATTTCTTCGATGGAATTGCAGAGAGTAACCATTTTTGAACTTCATGTTGACCTTGCAAGGGTAGGTACTTAATCCCCTCTTCTCATTCCGATTTCACAAGAAGTCTTCACAGATTCGACTTAAATCTACTAAACATAATCTGCATGAGAGAATGATTAAAAGGTGGTCGTGTTCAAGGGAGCATATGTTTGTATACAAGGAGGGAAGGACAGTATTTATAGTCAAAGTGATTAATATAGCTGAATTGGGCTCATAGCAGGCTCCGACTGTAACCAGGTTGTGCAAGCATTTTTGGACCCTAACAAGATGGGCTCTGTATGTTAACAAGAGTAGGATTCTCTGTAATGACAGGTTGGACCACAAGTCAGTGACGAGAATATAATTGTTTTTAGGTAGCCTCCCAGTCCGACATGTCTATATACCCTGATTTATGATCAGTCGATCTAAAAATTCAAAAAAAATAAACAGGTTATTGGGATTGACCCATTAGTAATATTTTTCTTCTGTTAATTCAGACTTGATTTTTTATTTTTTTAGAATCTTTTATATCCTCCAATCCGATTTCGACCTATACAAACACATAGAGCATCTTCAATTCAAACTAAAAAAAATATATTTTTTTGTGTCAAGTAGAATATTAGGAGTAGAAGGTTGTAGAGTAGTAAAAAAGCATAGCATGCAAAGGTTTGACAGAAAGTTGAGTGGTGCTAAAACGTATTGGGATATATAATGGATGCGGATTTAACGAACGGCTATGGAGGGGTATGTGGTGTTGGACATATGAAAGGTGGCATGACTGTTTTTATGATGAATGACAAATGGCATAATGATTGGTTTTTGGCAAGGTGATTGGATAGGTGTTTGGACATCTGGTTGAATGGGAGGTCGAATGTGACTGACTAGAAGGGTGAATAATGTTAGTGAACATGTGATTGGGTAGGAGGTTGAATGAAAGAGCATATGACTGAATAGGTGGTTCGTACGAAGGTCAAATAAGAGGTGTTGTTGGCTTAAACATGAACATTTGGATGAGAATTGTGTGAAAGACAAGAAGTGGAAGCCTTATAACATTCATGTTCGAAGGATAATATTTGATTTGGCATGACCCCAACAAAGTGAGTCAATTTGATAACATGATGTGATGAGCCTTGTTGGGATGAAAGTTGAGTAATGGATTGAACTTGTTGGGTGAGCGGTTGATGAGCCAACATATTGTACTTGGCCCTTTTCGGTTTTAAGGACAAAGTGGGAACCTTGTAACATTTTCGTTCGAAGGGGCATGTTTGATTGAATGACTACAATAAAGTAAGTTAATTTGATAATATGAATGTTGAGGAATGGATTCATATTCGGCTAGATGTTGATTAGCCAATAGATCGTACTCGGCCCTTTTGGGGTTCTGGCGGCCGACTAAAAGGGGCATAATTGTTGAATGAAGAAATAACATTATGCTGATTTGAGCTTGGAGCTGCTAAGGTAACGAAAGGATATATGAACTTCTCACCACATGTGGATATTCTCACTATTACACTATGAGGAGTGATTCAGTGAGGTCGAGCTCACTGAATCACTTTTCTTACACTATTTGTCACTTATTCTTGTTTTTTCTTTCTTTTTTTGGGGGGGGTGGGGGGGTGGGGGGAGAGGGGTGTTGGCATTGAGAAGTAGAGAAGATCTTTGTGACAAATTCCATACCTTCAAAAGAGAAGGTAGTGTTAAAGAAATGTGGGGCCGTACACGATAATGTAGCGGTGCCATCTCTTGCTCAGTGGGATGACGACGGTTCGAAATAGACCTTATATGTGCTTTTGGCAAATATTTGGAACAGAGGCCTCCCATCCAGTACTTCACCTTCGGGCAATTTGCTCTTCTCTGAGTGAAACCCTCCCCTATTTAGGAGAAAGTACCCTGACTCTAGCGAGACTCAATCTCCCTCTCTCCAGATTGGGCGGTACCATGTCCAAACCACTGGGTTACTGAACAAAAAGTTGAAGAAAATGTGAAGGTGAAGAGAAGACATAAAAAGAACCCCGTCGGTGTGAAAGTTTATCTATGTGGAAAGAATTTGGTAGAAAGACAACTATATAATTACCCAGACCATGATTATCTGGTATATATGAGTCTATTTGATATTTTAAAACTTAATCTCATGATGATTAAACTTTTGGAATTATTTGGATCAAAGAAGGATTAAAATATATGTGCATGAAAAAAATGGCTTAAAGCTAGCTCTAGTATGTTTGCTAACTATTTGCCTTTTAATGACACTCTTGTCATACACTTAATTGTTATTGGAATTGTTTGAAATAACTCCCTAAATAATCTCATATATACACAAAGCCCATTTAAAATGTATATATGCGAAAAATCTCCTATATAATCATTGTATATGTACCAACTAATCTCCCATGATCAAGTATTATACATAGCCATAGTTTCTCTCCAACTACCATCTTTGTCAACATTGTCTATTGGATTCTCTGCTCCACGTATCTTCTCAAGTGACAAAATATTATCTTCTAACAGTCTACGAATGAAGTGATACTTCATTTGTATATGCTTTGTCTTTGCATGAAAAACAGGGTTCTTGGCAAGGTGAATTGCACTTTGACAGTCACAAAACTACGCACTATTGCCTTGCTTCTTGTCTAACTCCTTCGGAAAAAATTTCAGCCATATCATTTCTTTGATGGCTTTAGAGACAACAACATATTCTGCCTCAGTTGTTGAGAGAGCAATTATTTTCTGAAGTTGAGAGACCTAACTTACAGCAGTACCACCCAAGGTATAAACATAGCCAGTGGTGCTTCTAGTATCCAAGTCACCACCAAGATCTGCATCAATAAAGACTTGGAAGGTCATGTCATTCTTTTAAACAAAGTGACATGCCTGAAGAGCCTTTAAGGTATCGAAGAATCCATTTCACAGCCTCACAATATTGTTTACCTGGATTTGTCAAGTATCTACTCACAGCTCTCACTGCATGTACTATATTCGGCCTGGTATACACCATAACATACATCAAGCTTCCCACAGCTTATGTATAAGGAACTTTGGTTATGGACTCACACTCCTCAACAGTCTTGAGTAATTGCTCCTTAGACAACTTGAAGTGACTTGCCAGGGAAGTGTTGACAGGTTTTGCATGCTGCATGTTGAACATGCTCCACACCTTCTCAATATAATTCTCTTTGGATAACTTCACAGTGCCAGCCGCTCTGTCTCTTACAATTCTCATCTGAAAAATTTGTTTTGCTGCTCCCAAGTCCTTCATAGCAAGCTCCTTTGACTATTGATTTTTTAACTTGTTGATCTCTGTCATACTTGACTTGCAATAAGTATATCATCCACATACAATAGCAATATAATATAGCAATTATCAAATCTTTTTAAAAAACAACAATGGTCTATATCACATATAGTGAATCTATTATTACCCATGAATCCATCAAACTTCTTGTACCTTTGCCTCGGAGCTTGTTTTAGAGCATACAAGCTTTTGTTCAATTTGCATACAAGGTTTTCTTTACCATACTTTTGAAAACCTTATGACTGCAACATGTAAATATCTTCCTCTAAATCACCATGGAGAAAAGTTGTATTTACATCAAGCTGCTCCAAGTGTAAAACTTTCAACAGCTACAATACTCAAGACAAATCTGATGGTAGTCAATTTAACAATAGGAGAAAAGATCTCAGTATAATCAATACCTTCCTTCTGTTGGAAGCCTTTGACAACCAACCTTGCCGTGCACCTCTTCATGCCATCATGCTCTTCTTTTATTCAGTAAAGCCACTTGTTGTGCATTGCCCTTTTTCCACGTGGTAATTAGGTCAGCTCTCAGGTTTGTTCTTATATAGGGAGGAGTTCATCTCCTCCTTCCCTGCCAACTCCCACTTGACAGTGTCTTTCACATGCATTGCTTCATCAAAGCATTCTGGTTCACTAGCATCAATCAACAGTAAATAATGTAAAGAAGGCGAATACCTTTGAGTAGGCCTGGGCATCCTACTTGATCTCCTTAACTCAATCACAGGGGTACTGAGTTATGGTTGTGTTATGGTGTTCTTAGGATTGTCGTGGCTCTTCTTAGCCACATCTTTTTCTATGATTTCATCTAACTGAACCTACTCACCTCTTACTTTTCCTGCACTGTTAGATTCTGTAATTGATCTATGTTTGTGTAACACCTTTACATTGAATATAACATCTTTATGCCTTACAATTTTCTATTTTGATCATCCCAAAAACGATATCCAAACTCGTCAGAATTATAACCAATGAAATAGCATTTTCTGGACTTCGGGTCCAACTTGTCCCTATTATCAGAATCAATATGCACATAAGAAACACAACTAGAGAATCTCAGGTGTGAGAGCTTTACCTCATTCCCTGTCCAAACTTCCTTTGGAATTCTGCCATTCAAGGGAACAGATGGTCCACGGTTGATCAGGTAAGCAGCAATATTAATAGCATTAGCCCAAGAGCACTTGGGCAATCCAACATGCAATCTCATGCTTCTAGCTCTCTCATTCAAAGTCCAGTTCATACTCTCGACAACTCCATTTTGTCGTGGTGTACCGGAGATTGTTTTCTCCATCTGGATCCCATTGGCTACACAAAAGTCTTTGAACTCCTTGCTACCATACTTACCTCCATTGTCAGACTACAGACATTTGATTTTCACGCTAGTTTGATTTTCATCCTCAGCCTTTACCATCAAATCCAAACAAATTTGATTCGTCATAATTTGTTCTTTCATTCGTCTCCTTCACATTGTTCCTTCGCATAGTCAGCGTCTCCATCCACCATCAGAGAGAGGAGAGGGACAGCCAGAGAGGGAGAGAGAGGAGGTCGGCTAGAGACAGACCCACGTTTTGGTTAAGATTTTTCTCTACGTTCCTCTATTATATATATTATCCTGACTTTTATGCAAAAGCAAGACAATGATTATGAGGAGACCTTTTTGCTGGTGGCCATAATCAAATCCATCATAATACTGTTGGCCATAGCAGCACATTTTGACTATGAAATTTGACAAATGGATGTGAAGATAGATTTCCTTAACGAAAGACTCGAGGAAGAGGTATATATGATACAACCTCAATATTTTATATCTATAGAGTTTCCAAGAAGGGTATGCAAACTGCAGAAGTCTATTTATGGATTGAAGCAGGCATCTCGCAACTAGAATATGAGATTTGATGAAGCAACCAAATTTTATGACTTCATTAAGAATGAAGTTGAACTGTGTCTGTACAAGAAAGTCAGTAGGAGCACAGTGACTTTTCTTGTTTATGTTAATAACATTCTACTCATTGTGAATGATGTAGGAATGTTGTCATCTGTAAAAATTTGGTTGTAATCTAACTTCTCCATGAAGGACGTGGGAGAAGCATCCAATATCCTAGGGATAAAGATCTATAGGGATAGATCTAATAGGATGCTTGGCTTATCTCAGTCTATATACATAGACACAATTGTTAAAAGATATAACATGTAATATTCTAAAAGGGGTCTCATATTGATAAAACATGGAATCTATCTCTCCAAGAGTCTATTATCAAAGACACTTGAGGGGAGAGAGTACATGAGTGAGGTGCCTTATGCTTCAATTGTTGGGTCTATTATATGTGCAATGCTATGTACTAGGCTTAACATGGCGAATGCTTTAAGCATAGCCAGTAGATCTTAAGATGATCCATGTCTACAACATTGGACAGCCGTAAAATATAACCTTAAGTACTTAAGAAGGACTAAAGATATATTTTTGGTCTATAGAGATTCTAATATGAAAGTTGTAGAATACACAGATTCTAGATTTTAATCAAATCATGATAACAACAAGTCCACATCTACTATTGAGGCAGAGTACATTGCAGCCTTAGAAGCAAGAAAGGAAGCGATCTAGATGAAGAAATTCATCCCACTATCGGAACCTATATATGCGCAAATTCTCGTACAAAAATAATCCTTCGTCCATAGAACTTCACAATGATGACGGAGTATGGTTGACTGTTAAACTCCTCAATCACTTAAGTAGATCGATCGCTCAATGATATATCAAAAAACCCATTTTCCGATAATCCCATTAATCCTGGCCAAGAACTTAAACGAGCATAGACTATTGTGGGCGATCCATCTTGACTACTCAATCACCTTCGTACAACTTCCACTAGTAACGGTCACTTGAATATTTAGATCCGTATACTCTGAATTCTTAATCAAGAGCCAGGTAGCAGCGGTCTTCGCACAAAATGTCCTTGGCGTCTCAAGTCAAAGGATCTGCCGTACTATTACGATACATAATATCCTAGTTGAAAGTTAAGACCATCTAGGAATTCTAGAACGGATCAGTTCAGTGAACTCATTCAACCAATGAGCACCTACATGTTTGTCTCAGTGTCTTCACACTAATAATTATGAGGCCAACCACTCTCATCATATGATCAGACAAAACATGTATCAGTTTGTCTGAATACTCGATGTCCGATTAGAGTATTCTATGACTGATAACAGTTTAGGACTTATGTTTATAGAGGGTTAATCCTATTATCACAACTCCTTGTGATTTAACGCCCATTGAATAAGTCCTCGGACGTAAGTAGATGCACAATTACACACATAAAAACACATATATATGAGAAATACTTTTTATTACTGAATAAGAATTATAGGAATTAAGTCAGTGATTGACTTAGGGCACGCTAACTCCTTCATTCTCTTACTTGTACTATAACCAATCACCCACATGTTTGATCCCCATCCCATGTAAGTGACATTCAAAAACTTCTTGAACCAAAGGTTTTATCGGTGGTTCTGCAATGTTATCTTTAGATGGAACTCTTTCCATGAAAATATGTCCTTGAGCAATCATCTCTCTAATCAAGTGGAACTTTCGCAGAATATGCTTTGACCTTTAATGAGACCTAGGTTCCTTAGCCTGCATTATTGTCCGATTGTTGTCACAAAACAAAGGCACATGATCAGAGATACTGGGCACAATTCCTAGCTACGTGATGAATTTCTTCATCTAGATCACTCATGTACTATTTCTCTGTAGGTATGTTTGGTGACAAATTCTTGGATAGATAGATTATATATCTCATTGGTATGAGACCTCTTTTGAAATCTTGCATGTTAAACCTTTTAACAATTGTGTCTATGTACATAGACTAAGATAAGCCAAGCATCCTATTAGATCTATCTCTATAGATCTTTATCTCTAGGATATAGGATGCTTCTCTCAAATCCTTTATGGAGAAACTATATGACAACCAAGTTTTCACATATGACAACATTTCTATATCATTCCTAATGAGTAGAATGTCGTCGACATAAAAAACAAGAAAAGTCATTGTGCTTCTACTGACTTTCTTGTACACACACTGTTCGTCTTTATTCTTAAGAAGTTCTAAAATTTGATTGCTTCATCAAATCTCATATTCCATATGTAAGACACCTACTTCAGTCCATAAATAGACTTCTGTAGTTTGCACACCCTTCCTAAAAATTCTATAGATGTGAAACCTTGAGGTTGTATCATATTCACCTCTTTCTTGAGTCCTCTGTTAAGGAAGACTATCTTCACATCTATGTGCCAAATTTTATAGTCATAATGTACTACTATGGCCTTAAGTACTTTAATAAATTTGATCATGGCCACTGGTGAAAAGGTCTCCTCATAATCAATACCTTGCTTTTGAGTGTAGCCTTTTGTAACTAGCTTGCCTTGAAGGTCTTTACCTTCCCATCAGAGCCAATCTTTCTTTTATAAATCCATTTGCATCTAATGAGTACAATATGCTTTGGTGGATCGACCAAGTTCCAAACTTGGTTAGAATACATTGATTACATTTCACAATCCATGGCTTCCTACCATTTCATGGAGTCAATATTGTCTATTGCCTCCTCACAAGTTTGGGGGTCTTTACCCTCAATATTTTATACCTTTTACCCATCTTAGGAAATATGTCCCGTATATCTATCAAGTTGTGTAGGTACCCTATTTGACCTACGTACAACTGGATCTAATTTCTACTAAATCGGAGTGTATAATTCCTGAATAGATTCCTAATATATCTTTGTACTGATCTGTGAGTCTAGAACTTCTTCTAGGACTACCTTGCTCCCACTATTCCTATCAAGGTTATACTCACTCTCAAGGAATTGGATGTCACTTAGCGACAAATACACTTGGTTTGCTAGGCCAATAAAAATAATATCTAAAAGTCTCTTTGGGATATCCAACAAGTCTACACTTCTCAGTCTTGGACTTCAATTTGTCCGGATCATGCCCTTAACATGTGCAAGGCATCCCCATACTCTAACATGTTTAAGGTCTGATTTCTTCTCTTTCCATATCTCATATGGTATGGCAGAAACTGATTTAGTCAGAACCTTATTTAGGAGGCATGCGACTGTCTCTAGGGCATTGCCCCAAAGAGGCACAAGAAGAGCAATAAAGTTTATTATGGATCGTACCATATCCAATAAGGTATGATTCCTCCTTTTAGTAACTCTATTTAATTGAGGTATGTAGGGAGGTGTCCATTGTGATAGAATCCCATTATTTTTGAGATATTGGGTAAACTCCGTACTCAAGCATTCACCAACTCGATCTGATCGAAGTATCTTGATAGTTTTTTCAATTTGTTTTTCCACTTCATTTTTTAATTCCTTAAATTTCTCAAATGACTCAGATTTATACTTCATCAAGTACACATATCTAAATCGAGAAAAATCATCAGTGAAAGTAATGAAGTAAGAAAAACCACCTTTGGCTTGTGCAGACATGAGTCCACATACATCTGAATGTATAAGTTCTAATAACTCACTGGCTCTCTCTCCCTTTCCACTAAAAGGAGCTTTAGCTGTCTTATCAGCGAGGCATGATTCACAAGTGGCATATGATTCATAATCAAATGGATCACAAAATCCATTTTTATGCATCCTAGTGACTCTGCTCTCACTGATGTTATAACGACCCGCCACCCTATAATCGGGGATCCGATTACTAAATGGGTACCGAATCATTAATTTGGAGCCAAACCAGGATTTTGATAAGTCTGGGAAATAAATAATAAACTAAGTTAAACATTCACATCGCATTGAATTGGAAAGGAAATGCAGGAATTAAAAATTATTACAATGGGACTCGACTCAGCAAATAATTACATACTCCAACAGAAAGGAAACAATTAAGCATACAGGCTAGAAAATAAAATGACAACTACATCGGGGCATACCCCAGAACAACGGCTGCTGGCGCGCAACCCAAAGCAACACTCTCCTCGCTACGCCTGCCTGGAACCCTCACTTGAAAACTGCAGGGGTGAGTCTCATCGAAAAGACTCAGTAGGGATCCTTCAATCCCCACCACCCACTCACGCACTTACAAGTATAACGACACAAATATAGACAATTTAAGCAACTAAAGCAGTAAATACATTTTCCAATTTCGTCATGAAACACATGCATTCAAACGGTAACATGCACAATTCTAAAAACCACTCTGTTATAATTCCACAACCCGCGTCTTGGCGAAACACACAAGTCACATGGCCGAACGCGGAAAACACCGACTCGCTGAGACCAAACAGCAACCCTTCGGATAGCGCGCTGGCTATTCCGTCCCGACAGGCTCCAGGTGGTTTCTGCTTCCCCCAGCATGAATGACACTCCGAATGTACCACTCCCACACCGGTACTAGTTATACCCCGGGGTACACCAGGTGACCCTCTCTCTAGGCGTCACCCTGCCACTCCCACACCGGCGCTGTGTCACTCTCACACCGACACAGGATGCCTAAGCGCTAACAACTGTCACTCTAGGCCCACGATCACACAAAACACAATACGGTGCGATCCGATCACATAGAATCCAATGTCATCGAGTACATTTCTACACATGCAATTAACTAAACTATCTAACAATGTAAACATGTGTTAATTACATGAATTAATGAGATTCTATCTTGAATTGCGTCGCCCAAGGCCGACGTCATTCAAGACTCATAAACTGGTTTATGTGAAATATGGCCTCGGAAGATGGCCTGAAACGCGTCGTTCACGGATGACGCCATTCAAATGGCGTCGCTGTCCCTAGACAACATTCAGTTCCAGAGACAGAGTCTGTTATCTTGGTCAAATAGCGTCGTGGGTGGAAGCCGCCTTTCTAAAAGGCGTCGCTCTCCCCCGACGCCATTCAACCTTCACAGACAGGTTCTCCCTCTGCCTTCCCCCAATCCATGGGTGGAATTTCCTCCTCCGAATCGTGTAAAAACACAAACAGAGTGAAGAAGGAGGAGAAGAACCTAAATTCCCATTAAAACACCCAATTCTTATTACATGCATTTAATATTTTCTCCCTAAGAGAACCCCTAAACATGCTCCAAAACGGGAAAAACATGATTTTTAAATGAAATACAACGGGGATCGTCACCCTACCAGTTACTCGAACTCCTCCTAGTTCCAAGCCGCCAACCCGCCTCGCCACATGCCGCCGCCGGTACCACTGTGGACACCGTTACTCCATCGAGACATCGGCCGCCGTCCGGAGAGAAAAATGCCGTAGAGGAGATGGTGGTGGTAGTGGTGGGAGTTAGGAGGTTGATGGAGTAGAGGGAGAGATGGAATGGAGGGAGGAAAGCAAGGAGAAGGGGAGGTGGTTCGCCGGAGCTCGGAGAGGAAAGAGGAGAGAGAGAGGAAAGGAGAGAATGAGGGAAAGGAAGGAGGGTTCGCGGGGTCAAACAGAAGCTGGGTGAAACGCGTCGTGTAAGTCCGACGTCATTCAGATGACAAGACCGAGCCATACACTGAAAACCCAGGGTCGTACTCTAAATGGCGTCGTCCATCCAAGACGCCATTCAAAGGATATGACCGGGGCCGTACTCTTGCGCCCCAAGGCCAGCCCACGTGGCGCCTACGTGGCACAATCTAAAACATGTCCACATTGTTGGACGCCGTTTGAACCGTGTCGAGCAAGCTCGACGCGAAAAAGAACCTAAGTCTCAGCCCTATCAGGGCTCCAACTAAAGGGATCCGACACCGAAACTGACCCGATAACTAGATCCGTAACCTCAATCCTTACAGATGTGATCTAGCCTATAGCGCTAAAGATATGCAGCATTCATCCCATCTCTAAATCTTTGGATGGGATTATCAATAAACATCATGAAAGGAGTGCAATCTAAAACACACAAGCCATTACATAAATTCCCATATGCAATCTTATTGCCATTCTTAAATAATGAACAACCATTATTCTTACTATATCCTATCTTACCCAAACAAGAAATATAAATAATGTTCTTAACAATTCTGGAAACATAATAGCAGATGTCCAAAAATAAAGTAACTCCAGAAGGTAGACTGCAGTTGATTGATCCAACGGTGAGTGCAAGAACTCTTGCTCCATTCTCCATGCCAAGCTCGACCTCTCTTTTGGCAAGCCTCTACCGCCCTGCAACACCTATAAGTCATTATAGATATGTGAGGCACAACCGATGTCTAACACCCAAGATGTAGATCTGTCAGAATGGTTAAGGTCTATCATATAGATACTTGTAGCTTTAGCTTGCTTCATCTTAGCCTTCTCTTCAAGGTACTTCTTGAAATTCCATTTCCAATGCCCATTCCCCTCACAGTGGAAGCACTTTTCCTTGTCTTTATGATCTAGTTAAGGTTTCTTAAGAGCCTTATTTATCTTTGCCTTCTTGCCTTCTCCTTTCTTAAAGGGCTTATGATACTTTCTTTTCTTGTCAGTCATATCGACAAGCAAGATTTGATTCTTATCCCTCTTTACAGTGACCTTAACCATCTTCATCATGTTCAGGAGTTTTGTTATAGTGGCATTAATCCTATTCATGTTGAAGTTCATAACAAAGTTGGAATAGAAATTAGGGAGGGACTACAGGATCAAATCAATCTGGAGATCAGACACTATTGGGAAACCAAGTCCTTCAAGTCTCTCTATCCAGTCAATCATTTTTAGGACATGAGCTTGAACAAGTGATCCTTTTGCCATCCTTGGACGAAAGAGACTACGAGATATCTTATACCTCTCAATCTTACTCTAGTTACTAAACAACTCTTGCAAATGAACCAACATGGAGTAGGCACTCATCTTTTCATGTTGCCTTTACAATTCATTTGACATTAAAGCCAACCTGATGTATTGAGCAGTGATAGCATCTTCCCTCTATTTCTTTTTAGCCTCCCTCTCAAGTCTTGAGGGGTTTTCGACAAGCTTAGGCACTTTCTCTTCGAGGACGTAGGCTATTTTCTCAATAGTAAGGACTATCTTTACGTTTCTCAACCAGTCAGTGAAGTTCAGGCCTGTGAGCTTGTTACCATCTAATATGCTACAGAACACGTTGATCGATGACATGTTAGCGATCTGTGGAGATAAAATATAAATTTTAATAAGCATAGGAATTCACAGTTTTAATTGCATTAAAAATAGATTTTTGAAAAAATTAATGTAATCTCTCACTAATTTTCGACGGATCACATAACCCTCATTATGTGAAGCGGGAAATTGTGATGATCTCCTAGTGGGTACTAAGACCCTATTAACATAATGTGGAGAGTCTTAAGGTAGCTCAACAAATTATACGATTCTTAATAGGTAGACAACTCTTGTCAGTTGCAACTTCTTGCAACTCTCAATAGTTTGACCTCCAACTTATCATGGCCTTGTGATAGTATAACAAATCATGAATGTTTGGTCAACTTCAACCATCATAACATTATGAGCATGGATTAAGTATGCACCTCTTGAGATAGCTCAACAAATATACATCTGGACTCCACCCCAAGGTGAAGCATCTGATGTCATAGACTAAATTCTCATCCTTTTGTCAGGCCAGCCTTGATTAAGACCTAACTAATTATAATCCTTTAGTCTATTATGATAGAAGGTCACATGGATTGTGTTCTCAACTCACTTACGTTAATTAACTTGAATTTAAAATGGAAGGATTTTTGAGCTAATATTTTCTGGTCTTATCGACTATTGTGCTACATACATATCAACTAAATTTGAAATATCATATATTATCAAATTATAGTAAATATGTATATAGTAGCAATACATATATATAATATATATATAAACTATTAGTCTTAGGTGGCCTACAAACCAATATGACTTTGTAATCCCGTTCATATTTATTAATATATTGGCATAATATTCATTGTGTGTAAATCGTATTAATTATCGTCTCATAATGAAGTCCGTGAATAGGTGCGATAGTGATCATATTATGATGAGATCATACTAATGAGACTGATCACTTAAACACACATATTCTTAATTGTATCTAGTTGGAGGATATCCGAGAAGGACATTGGATATCCGGTTAGACTAGAACAAATTACTCCTGCTCATATGATTAGGGTGACTAATCTCATAAGTCACTTGTGTGGAGACACTAAGGCAAGTCTATAAGTGCTCATTAGAGAATGAGTTCACTGAACTGATCCTACTGAATCGCTGGATGGTATTTGTAGACACGCTAATTTTGACACCATTTTGAGTAAATTTCATATCATATAATAATACCTCAGAATGGTCCGATATTTAATCATTGGTTAATTTTTATTGATCATTTTGAGTTAATTATCTAAATAGTGCCGGGTCGAACAGACATAATTTAAGTTAATTAATTAAATTGATTTTAACTCAAATTTCAGTTAAAATATGAAAAAGTCTAAAAGACGTCGACCTGTGTAGACGCCATTTAGAGTTTATTCCTATTTTGATGTTTAAATTTGAATTTGAATTAATTGATTAATTAGCTAAACGACGTCTGCCAAACATGACGCCATTTAGGTTTCCTAAGTCGTTTCTACCTCTTTTCCGGATGTTTATCCTTATCTTAATTAGTGTAAAAGGCGTCTTTATTGGGCGACATGTTTTAGCTAATTACAAATAAATATAAACTTTTCCCGGATGTTTATCCTTATCTTAATCAGTCTGAAAGGTGTCTTCCATGGGCGATGCGTTTTATACTAATTACAGATAATGATGAGTTAATCCGTATTTATCTGTTGGTTAAGCTGGATAAACTTCAAAATTTCTCCATGTAAATTCGCGGATGCAAAGAAGTCTATAAAAGCCCAGCCTCTTGAACGAGTGATAGTTAGTGATGCTGATGCAAGTGACAGTGATAGTGATTTTAGTAAGAGTGATAATTTGTGTGCGATTCAAGAAGGAGACGACGTCCAAACGTTGAGGTGCTGCTGCTTCCAGGAATCTTCATCTGTTCTTCGTCCATTCAAGATCCTCTCAAGACCAAGGCTTCCTAGGGGCCATCCAGCTTAACTTCCCATTTTATTTTTCTTCTCACATTTTTAGCATATTAGTCTCACATCTTCATCACATCACTCCATGCAACACACACACACTAGCATCATTTTCAAAACCTATTTGTTAAAGGGGTTTAAAAGACCATCCCAACAAGTGAGTTCACCTGATTAGTTGCATGTTTAAAATTTATTCTGGAATGGATGCTACTTCTGCCTGAGTTCTCATTATTCTTTACTTCTTTTCATTTTTCTTGCAAGGTACAAGAGGAGGCTAAGAAGAGGGAATCAACAACGAACAACAAGGAATCTGGACGATCCTCAAAACGCAATAGCAGCCAAAGCAAGAACAAAGATAAGAAGGGCTCTCTTTCTTCAGCCGGCTAAAAGAGGGGAACCAAGAACTCAAGAATCTCCCACATCCAAACAGGTAGGCGATCAAATCTTTCTTTTGAAACTTTTAAGTCAAAAGTTTCTGGCGATCACGTTCACCTAGTTTTCTTTTTAATATGTTTATTTTTCACCTAAACAACATAATTTTCATGATAATCACACACCCATTTTAAGCACTCACAGCTTTCTTGGCGATTACGGTGGGACTTGGTCTCGCCATCTTTTTAATTCTTTGTTCTTGCTGTTATCAATCGGGCACCCACGGTGCACCACCTGTGTCTCTCGACACGCCCTCACCAATTGGTGAGTTTTTAGTTTAGTTGTTATTCTTACGTGCACCACGGGCACACCCCTGCAGCAAGATCTTGCCCTCCCCGTTGATTAGTTGAAAAGCTGTTTTTGTGATAAAAGATTGTGTGATTGATTAATATTTTAGTTGTTTATCTAGTTAAATCATCCTGTTAAAATTTGAAACAAAAAAAAAGATTTGCATGAGCTGACTATTTATCGTTTTTATCCTGTTTGTGAGGGGTAATCGATCCAGAAATTCCTCCTGGAAAACTGAATATGTGACTTGAAAAGCGTCCAGGAGCAGCGACACGTTTCAAACTGCGTCGCCAAACCCAGACGCCTTTCAGTCTCATTTCTCTGTTGTCTGCTGCCTGAGCTTCTGCGAAAAAATAAGTTCTATTTGAATAGCGTCAACTAACAGCGATGCGATTCAGGCAGTTTCTTATTTCTTCTTCAGTTCTCAGATTTTTGATCTGTGTGCTATTACCCATTATGTAGCATTTTAGGCCATCCAGGCTGCAGGTCATACGCACTGAGGCTAACACCCTCCTCTTCTTAGGAACACTCTTCTTGACGTCTTCAACTCTCTCTGATTGGGTCGGTCCCTCGATCAGACTAGAGTAGTTGGCGTTAAAGACCTCCGTAAGTCCCCAAAATCAAGGTATTCCTCCTTGATCATCGGGCTGGTTGTACCAATTGAAGTCCCGGTTAGATTTTCATAACGTTGTGAGAGAAAGCCATAGAATATAACGGTGGAAATTGAACTGAAACTAGGATCCTACCCCTTGAGTGAATTTGTGATTAATTAATCCAAATAACCCAACAAGGAATCCTAAAATCACGTTAAACATCCACTTGTTTGCTTAATCTCTGTACAACTTTGTGTCAATCTTTGAAAAAAAAATCTAACATCATGCTACTTCGATCAGGTAGAGACTTGAGCATGGCTCCAGATGCCATAGTCAACTACGAGGGAGATGCTAATGCCCCTCGTGATTCTGATTACCATTTCGAAAACGGGAGAGATGCTGATGCCTCCCGTAATTCTCTTCCTTGTCCTGTTCGATATGAGGGAAATGTCCCAACCCCTCTTCATTGCCCTCATGATCAATATTCTGATCTTCCCCCGCATGTGCATGCAGTTCCTAACCCTATCTTCGAGGGAGACATGAACCAGAATGATCCCTCATCTTCTGATCCCTCAGATCTTGTAAATGCTTTGGGAGTTCTTGCCTCCCGTCTGGACCCTCAACAGTTTGAGGCGATCAAGTCCATTTTGAAGGGGAAGACGCCCATGCAGTCTGCCGAGCCGAACCCTGCGGCTCCCCCTGCCATCCCTCAACAACCTCCTCATCATCATCCCTTCATTCATCAGGCCATGGAAGGCCTCCATGTCTCAACTTCTCGGCCAGCTGGGCCGCAACTTTCCTCTTCTAGGCAACCGGTCAGACCGCTGATGCCTGCTATCAAAATGCCCTCGGGCATGGCGAAAGCTCTACCGGAACTCCACTTTATTGTCCTCCTTGCCCTACGTACTCTAGGCAACAGGCCTATCAAGTACCTCCACCTCCCCCTCCTCCCCAGGCTGATCCGACAACGCAAGCGTTGCTGGCAAAGATGGAGCGCATGGATGAGCAATTCAACAACCCCCAGAAGATGATGGGGGAGATCAATTTACCAAGTCTGCCTATGTTCCACCTGCCACCCTCTGAGATGCCAGTGTACCGGAAATACAACGGTACTGGTAACCCCTTCACTCACTTGAAGGAGTTCATGTACGAGTCATCCTTCTGGCAAAACGACAAGAGGTCGTTGGCCTTTTTGTTCAGGAGATCTTTAGAGGGACCAGCCCTCGAGTGGTTCTTTTCTTTAGAACCTTCTGAAGTAGAGGACTACAGTATTGTCTCAAGAAAATTCATTCAACGATACCAGGACAGAGTTGCCCCCTCCCTGTCCATTACTGACCTTATAGCAGAAAAGATGAAGCCCGATGAGGAGTTCGTCAGTTTTGCCGACAGATGGAGGGGCTTGGCCGAGAAAGTGAAGGATCACTTGTCTGAGTCAGAACAAGTGAAGATGTTAATTTCTAATGCCACGCCTCAGTTCAAGTTAGTCCTCTCCCTGAATAATCTAACCAGCATGGCAGAGCTCTATGAAAGAGCGCGGTACTGTCAGAATGCTTTCAAAGATGCTATGTTCTCTAGCGTCTTTGATCCTCACAGACCTAGCAGGCCTCCACCCCGGAAGCCTGCAGCGCTAAATTCCCCCAGCACAGGTCCAACTACCGAGGGCACGTTCTCTCATAAGCAGGTTAGCAGTATGAACAATAACTAGCCCCAATTTGTGAGGAGCCAGCAGCCACAGTACCAGCGGCCACAACAACAAAATCAGCAGGCTTACAAGAAGCAGCAGCCGAATCCGCAATATCAGCAGCCCCAGTATCAGCGGCCCCAGCAGCCGATCCAGCAGCAACATCAACAGCCTCAGCAGCCGCCACAACGGCAGTTACAGTACCAGCCACCACAACAACAGCAATATCAGCAACAGCAGCAGTATCAGCCGCGCGCACCGTCGGCGTATCACAATGTCCCTCCTCCTGCTGATTATAACCAGCAGAGAAGACCTCCAAGCCCGAAGAGGGCAGAATACCCAGTCCTCCCAGAGTCTTTAGCAAACATTTTCAGTGCTTTGATGGCAGCCAATGCTTTGGTCCTGCCAAGAGAAAAGGCAATCTGGCCCCAAAATGCCGATACTTCCAGGTATTGCTATTTCCATAGGCAACCTGGACATACCATAGACACCTGCTTCCAATTCAAAGGTTATATTCATTATCTCAACGAGCAGGGCGGCATTAACTGGGAAGAGATGAAAAAGTACATATCTGCCTTAAAGGCAAGAAGACCACCACAGCAGTAGCAGCAACAGCAAGCAAGAGCACCGGCACAAGCAGCGGCACCACCAAATATGGGCATAGTGCAGAACCCGCTTCTGGAGCATCAAAATCAGAACCAAGTTGCCCTATCCTGACAAATAGCCGGTCTGAGGCTAACCGCGGGCAACAGTGGAGGATAAAGGACTCTTCCTCTATTTATTCAATGGGTCACACTTCGAGTACCACAGAACAACCACCACGACGCACCATCCACATACCTAGACCAAAACCCATTACCATCACCCCTATACCAACACCCGCATATCACTCACCTGCACCCACTATGTAAGGATCGTGACTTTCGGATCCGGTTTTCGGAGTCGGACCTTATAGTTCTGACCTTAGTGAGGACTGAGGTTCTGTGGCGATTCGCGTCAGGACATCGAGACGCGTTTTAAACAGCGTCCACCGTTGCAGACGCGTTTCAGGTCCTGCCACGTGGGTGCCACGTGGGCTGGCTTCGGGCCGCGAGGGTACGGCCCTGTCATGTCGCCTGAACGGCGTCCACGTGTGTTGACGCCTTTCAGACTGCGACTCTGGGTTTGTCAGAGTACGGCCCTGACATGTCGTCTGAACGGCGTCTGCCTTGAACGACGCGTTTCAGAGTCTTGCCAGAGCAGCCGTCACATCAACTGATAGGCGTCCGTGGATGTCGACGCGTTTTAGCCAGTCTCTGATTAACCCCGCGAGCCCTCCTTCTTTCCCTCATTTTCCTTCCCTCTTTCTCACCTTCCCTTCCGGGGAGCTCGGCGGCGATTCCTCCTCCTCCCTCTTTTCCTCCCACCGTTTCATCTCTCCCTCCACTCCATCCTCTACCTAGCTCCTACCACTACCACCTCCACTTCCACTGCGGCGTTCTACTCTCCGGACGGCGGCCGATGTCACGGTGGAGCAAGGACGACCACGGCGGTACCGGTGGCAGCGTGGGGCGAGTCGAGTGGACGGCTTGAAGCTCGGAGGTGTTCAAGTATCCGGTAGGGTGACGGTTCCCTTAGTATTGTGTTCAAACCATGTTTTTCCCCGTTTAAGCTTGTTATGGATCTTTGGTTTCGGGGGGTAGAATGAGCATGTTTAGGTGTTCTTTTGATGATATGGGGGTTTTGCTATGAATGTGATTTCCTATGAATTGTATTGCCCCCCTTTCTCCTCCGTTTTTGGGTGATTTTAGGATTATTTGGGTTGAAAAGGGAGCCCTCGGGCTCATGGCAACTCTGGTTCCTAGGGTTAAAAGACGTCGTGCATGGGCGACGCCTTTTTGAAGGGCGTCGGACCATCGCGACGCCTTTTAGACATGAATCGCCTAACTGAGAGTCTGCCAGTTCTGGGATTCTGGGACTAAAAGACGTCATGGGTGGGCGACGCGTTTCGAATAGCGTCAGGTAGCCATGACGCCTTTTAAGGCAGAAATCCCCGGGGTAGTTTCTTTGGAATTCCTGGTTTTCTGTGCTAAAGGGCGTCTGAGGATGTCGACGCCTTTTAGGGCCTGATTCTGAAGACTGTTTTACATGAACCTGTACATGGAGCTTGAATGGCGTCGACGTTGGGAGACGCGATTCAAGACAGAACCTCACTAATTCATGCCAGTAAAATGTGTTCATACTGTTAGACGGATGGTTAGTGCATGTTTTAGTGTACCCGGTAGAGATAGATTCTTCATGACCGGACGATGCTACATGTATGTTATGCGATCGCGGACTTTTCACGTGACCGGATCGTACTTGCTGGGTTTTGTGTTACTGTGGACCTGGAGTGACATTGTAGCGCTTTATCACCCTGTGCTGGTGGGGGCGTGAGCACAGCGCCGGTGGGAGCGTGGGCGAGGTGACGCCTAGTGAGAGAGGGTCACCTGGTGAACCCCGGGGTCAACTAGTACCGGTGTCGGAGTGGTACATTCGGAGAGTCACTCATGCTGAGGGAAGGAGTAACCACCTGAGCCGGTTGGGCCGGAGTAGCTAGTGTGATATCCGAGGGGTTACTTCTTGGTCTCAGCGGGTCGAGGTTTTCCCACCGTTGTTG
Organism: Zantedeschia hybrid cultivar; assembly: GCA_030544215.1. NCBI lineage: Eukaryota > Viridiplantae > Streptophyta > Magnoliopsida > Alismatales > Araceae > Zantedeschia > Zantedeschia hybrid cultivar. The sequence goes on along the minus strand of JARZZO010000002.1, from coordinate 53,448,552 downwards.
TGTGGTTAGCGAGTTCTATCGAGATGACAGTTGTGGGTTCCCTAGTCGGCTGGTTTAAAATATGCATGTTTATTATATTTCGACTGCATGTGATTTCACGTTAAAAATTAGGAATTGTACCTCCTGTGTTTATTACTTTACCGTTAGCTATACCTTACACTTGTGGGTGTGTGCGTGGGCAGTGGGGATCAAAGGATCCCTACTGAGTCTTGTCTTTGAGACTCACCCCCCTCTGCGGTTTTCAGGTGAGGACTCTCAGCAGACCTAGCGAGGAGAGTGCGGCCGTGTGTTGAGCACCGTCAGCAGTTATTCCGGGGTATGCCCCGACGTAGTTGTTATTTTATTTATGGCCTGTACGTTTAATTATTTCTTTTCTGTTGGAGTATGTAATTATTTGCTGTATCGAGTCGCATTGTAATAATTTTTAATTCCTGCACTTCTATTTCAGTTCAATGCGATGTGAATGTTTAGCTTAGTTATTATTTATCTCCCAGACTTGATTACATCCTGGTTTGGTTCCAAATTAATGATTCGGTACCCATTATAATCGGATCCCCGATTATAGGGTGGCGGGTCGTTACACACTAACCCATTACCACCGCCCACTTTCCTCAAGCCCATTACACCCCACACCACTGTGCCTCCATTAAATAACCCCCCGCAACCCCATTACGCACCCCCTATGCCATCCAGACCGCTACTCCACGTACCACTCCCTACATCACCCATTACCACTACCGCTTACCCAGATACCATCCAACCATCTAAACCGCTACTACGCATGCCATTTCCCACTTCACCCGCACCAACCACTTACCCTTCTACCATCCAACCGTCTAGGCCTTTAATCCGCACCGCGCCGCCGCTAACTAACCCCACGCCCTCACCCACATACCAACACTCCACACCATCCGCACCATCGAACCTTGCGGTACTTTAGTTATCACCCGGACCTTCCACGGCTGAGGAACATGCGCTCCGGAGTGGGAGGATTTTCAACAAAGTCTTTCCTCAGTCAACAGTTAGAGACGGCCCATCACAGCCGCCGGAGGAAGCACACAATGAAGAGAGTGCACCAGGCACTCAATATGATTTGTTGAAACATCTGGACCGAACACCGGCACGAATCTCCATACTTGAACTGATAAAAAGATTGAAGACTCACCAAAAAGCTCTGATGGAATATTTGCAGAAGGTGATGGTCAACGAAGATGTGCCGGTAGAGAAGATTGCAACACTATTAGTTCCTCAGGGGGATTAGCCCTCTATTTCGTTTCATATATCGGAACTAGTACCGCCAGCAGCCAGAAGCATGGCTCTAAGCATCACGGTCAATATCTGCAAGAAGGCCGTAGATGCATGTCTGGTGGACACGGGGCCTTCAATCAATGTTTTGCCTCCGAAGACTCTGGAATTATGCGGTGTACCCAAGGAAAAATGGCTGCCTAGCCCCATCTCCGTTACAGCATATGATAATTCCACCCGTTCCCCTCTGGGAATGGTCTATTTGAAGGTGGAGCTAGGCCCTGTAAGTCATGCCGAGGTCAAATTTCACATTCTGAAAATCGATCATTCTCTGAATGCCATTTTGGGTTGTCCTTACATAAAAACCCTCGAGGTGATTCCCTCCACGAATCATCAATGCCTCAAATTTCCCTTCAAAGGACGAATCGTTAAGGTTATGAGCATGCCGATCCTTGCTGCTACTCATTCTTTGAATGTCAAACCCACTTCTTCACCTGGCCGACAACCTTTTCTGTCGATATTACAGGTTTACCATCCGGTGGCTGGTCGTTTGAAAATCGCCACCATTACTCCTTATCCATTAAATGCCATAAAGAGGGGGAACTGCATGAGTACCCCAGGATGGAGAATAATGATGAAGAATGGCTATCATCCTGGAAAAGGACTGGGGACATAGTGATAAGGAAGAACCACTCCTGTCAAGGACCACCGAGGAATACCTGGAAACGGCCTGGGTTATAGGCCAAGAAAAATGAAGCAGGACATTGTTCAGCAGGAGGAGAATGAAGGCGGCCAAAGAGTCTGGGAGACAATGTCTACACCGCACAAAGAAGGCCGGGACCCCTTAACTTGGACTCTATACACTCATTTTGTAAAGGGGCCCGTAATAAGCCATGACAACACGGTGGTCATTACTTCATGTTTTGACCTCCACGATATATATGGGAGAGATTTGGCTAGACATTGCTCATAACTGCTCACGTACCAGTCCTTGGAGGCTCTGCGGCCTATGAAAAGGAGGAAATTCCAAGACCTTGAATGTGAATGGTACAGGTGGTTCGATTTAAGAGATCTCTACATCGCATTGAACAGGTTGTTTCTCGATCCTGCAGAACTCAAGTGGCCGCCACAGATCGATGAGCTGATCGAAGGTCCTGGTGCTATTTTCGACAAGAGGATACTGCTGTCAGAAGAGACTGATGAAGGGAAGCCAGATGACCCCTATGAAGCTAGCTACACCACGGATCTGCTCTGGAGGGGGACTTATTCTTCTCATGTTTTCATGTTTCACACCTTGTTTCGCACTTTACTCCGGACCCCGACTTGGTCGCGGGTCATCATTGAAGATATTCCACGGGCTCTGCCCGTCATGATTACTCTGTCCCCACGGGACCTCATTCCACAACCTCCTCTCGATCTAGAGAGGATGTATGATTTAATCTGGGACATACTACTGTATGATCCCCCTTATCCTTTGGCCTTGGTGCCACTTCCTCTATCTCATTCTCCTTCTATTCATATTCATTCCTGTTTTATGCTTAACTCTTCTATTGCCCAAAAAAAAACGCCAATTTGGCAAAAAATTCTTCCCAGATCCTCATTGAGAAAATCTCTTACTTGTCCGATTATACCTCATCGCGCGGGTCTTTCGGTCAAGATTCTCTTCTAGATCTACTATGCCCCTCCCTTTGGGAGGATTCTCCTGTATTTCCGTTTGTATCTCATAATTTTCATTCTGCTTCATCTTCATTAGGTCAGGATAGGGAGTCTAGTGAAGTTAGGCAGTCTAGCTCTAAGCAGGTTAGTCAGGTTAGGAAGTCTAGAAAGTCTAAGGGTAGACAAATTCCAAATAGATACCTCCAGGATTTAGCTAATAGATGCCTTTCTTGCTCTATGATCCTTCAGCTATTAGAAAATCCAATTCAGATGCCAGAAGATTGTACAGACGATGAGCCAGTCAATGATGGATATGGGGTGTACGAGTTAATACATGAAAATGACCCCATTGTTGAAGATGAAGAAGATGACGAGGACGCAGCTGAGGCATATGCGAATGGAGTGAAAAGATTCGATGAACCCTCAGCTGCCGTAGAAGAGCCCACCAAAGAAGTCAATTTAAGGACTGAAGACAAACCTAAGGTTGTCCTTGTCAGCAAGAATCTTTCTGTAGAGGATGAGGAGGCAGTGGTACAAGTTCTCAAGGACTATAAGGACACTTTTGCCTGGAGTTATGAGGATATGCAGGGGTTAGACTCATCGCTAGTGGAACATAGGTTGACATTAAAGGATGGAGCTAGCCCGGTCAAACAGAAGTTAAGGCGATTCCACTCACAAATGGCTTTAAAGATGAAGGAAGAGGTCGACAAGTTACATAAAACCAAATTCATTAGAGTTGTCCTTTATCCGCAATGGGTGGCCAACATAGTCCCGGTTATAAAGAAAGATGGAAAGGTCAGGATTTGCATTGACTTCCGAGATTTGAACCGGGCGTGTCCTAAGGATGATTTTCCATTGCCTCACATTGATGTACTCATCGATAACACTGCTGGCTATGAGACTTTATTATTTATGGATGGATTTTCAGGATACAATCAGATTAAATTGGCAGAAGAAGATCAAGAAAAGACATCATTCACTACACCTTGGGGAACATACTGCTATGTCGTCATGCCATTTGGATTAAAGAATGCTAGAGCCACTTACCAGAGGGCTATGATGGCAATATTTCACGACATGATGCACATTGATCTAGAAGTGTATGTGGATGACTTGCTGGTGAAATCTAAGACTAAGGCTGAGCACGCCAAAGTTTTGGCAAGAGTATTAGAAAGATCAAGGGAATACCAGTTAAAGATGAACCCCAAGAAATGTGTATTCGGGGTATCTTCAGGGAAATTACTTGGGTTCATTGTCAGTAAACGGGGAATTGAGATCGATCCCAACAAGACGAAGGCTATAAGAGAGATGCCACCTCCTAAGAACTTGAAAGAGTTAAGAGGATTAATCGGGAGGTTGCAATTTATTCGCCGTTTTGTCTCCCAACACTCACAAAGGTGTAGGCCGTTCTACGACCTTACCAAGTCAGGAGTCAAATTCGATTGGGACGATAAGTGTCAGGAGGCATTCGATGGATTAAAGAATTATTTGGCAAATCCTCCTGTTTTGAGACCACCATCTCCAGGCAAACCATTAATACTTTACATTTTTGTCCTGGATGATGCAGTGGGGGCTGTCCTAGCACAAGAAGATGAAGAAAGAAAAGAGAGGGCAGCCTACTATCTCTTTAAACTTCTCAACCCCGCTGAACAGAGATACACGGCGATGGAGAAAACATGTGCAGCATTGGTCTGGGTTGTTCAGAAATTAAAGTATTATTTTCTAGCCCATGAAGTCCATCTTATCGCTAGGATGAATCCGATCAAATTTCTTCTGGAGAAATCTGTCCTTACTGATATGTTAGCGCGATGGCAAAGCTTTCTATCTCAATTCGATATCACTTACATTCAGCAAAAAGCGATCAAAGGCTATGCCATAGCAAAACATCTCGCTCATCACCCCTTCCTCGTTTTGATCCAGTTCGATCAGAATTTTCGGATGAGGAACTGATGTCCATTGACCAAATCAGAGATGAGATGTGGACTTTGCATTTTGACGGAGCTCTGAATTCCCATAGAAAGGGGATCGACATTGTTCTGCTATCACCTGAAGGTGTCACCATTCCACAAGCCTTTCAGCTTGACTTTCCGGTTACTAACAATATAGCTGAATACGAGGCACTCCTTGCTGGCCTCGAGGCTGCTCATTCCCATGGTGCCACCAAACTCAGGATTGTGGGTGATAGCCAACTGATTCTTCGCCAAGTGTTAACCAAGTATCGAACTCTTGATCCCAAACTCGAGCCTTATCAAGAACTTACTTCTGCTTATTCAAAGCTTTTCACCAAATTGATCTTTGTCCATGTCCTTAGGAATCAGAACATCTTACCTGACGCTCTAGCCTCACTTGCATCCTCTCTTGATTTTCCAATCAGCAGGCAATCCGAATCAATCATAGTTCATAGGCGTCTTTCACCCGCCGTTAATGACCCTTCATTCCTTAGAACTAAGGAGAAGCTACTGAAGAAAGTCAGAGATGGAGATATTGTGGAAAAAAGAGAAATTATGCTAATGGAGCTGTTAGAAGAGATAGATGATGAACAGAAGCCATAGTACTATGAAATTGCCAAATATTGTGAAGATCAATAATATCCTGAAGAAGCTACAACTGAGGAGAAAAGAGCTATCAGGAGAGTGGCTCAAAGATACACCCTAGTTGGGGGAGCACTATACAAAAGAGGTTTTGATGGAGTTCTTCTGAGATGTCTAGACAAAGATGAGCTTTGGAAGGTTATGGAAGGAGCTCATGCTGGAGTTTCTAGTGGCCATGTCAATGGACAAATGCTAGCAAAGAAAATCCTTAGACAAGGATTCTATTGGCCAACCATGGAAGAAGACTGTGTAGGATATGTCCGTAGGTGTGCTAAGTGTCAACTTCACGCCGACAAAATTCATTCTCTTGCATCTTCACTCCATCCTGTCTCTTCCCCATGGCCTTTCTCCATGTGGGCTTTCGATATCATTGGACCTCTTGGCAATCCTGATTCCGACATCAAGCAAAAGTCTTTCATCCTCATGGCAACGGAATACTTCACCAAGTAGGCAGAAGCTGAAGCATACACAGAAGTCAAAGCATCAACCGTCTGCAAGTTCATCATGAAGAACATCATCACAAGATTTGGAATTCCAAGCACCATCGTCACCGACAATGGACCGCAGTTCGTGTCATAAGAATTGAAGGACCTCTGCAACAGGTATAAAATTGCATTGCATCATTCATCTCCTTACTATCTGCAAGGCAATGGCCAAGCAGAGGCAACTAATAAGACTTTGATAAAAATCATTAAAAAGATGTGCACGTCTAATAAATTCACAGATTGGCCTGAGAAATTGGTTGAGGCTCTATGGGCCTACCGAACTTCAATCCGCACGCCCACCGGGCAGACTCCTTATTCCTTAACATTTGGAATGGAGGCGGTAGTTCCATACGAGATCCTTATACCGTCATTAAGAGTACAATTGAATAAGGAATTTTCCATTGATGAACACCGTTCAACACTCCTTGCTCAATTGGAATTCTTAGACGAGAAAAGATGGTCAGCCGCTAATCATGCAAGAGTTTATCAAAATAGATTAGCGCGTTTTTACCGAAATAAAGTCATTGAACGTAAGTTCAAAGTTGGTGAAATGGTCGTCAAAAGAATTTTGTAAAACCTGGTGGTCCACGTTCTAAGCTCCAACCCAATTGGGAAGGACCTTATGTTGTGTCATACGCTTTTCCTGGTAATGCTTATCGTTTAGTTAATGCAGAAGGGGAAGAGTTAGCTCACCCCTGGAACGGTTTGCATCTCAAGAAATACTACCCTTAGGTTAAAGAGTCGATCAGCATGGTGCAAAGACCAGTGGAATCAGAAAATTTAGAAACTCAAATTCCCTTATTAGTCTGGATAATTTAACTATAAACACATTACTGCACACACTGACACGTTTGATTCGTGAGTAACAAGAGATGCCAAGTCCTAAGGGATACCGAAAGCTTGACTGAAAGTGTAAAGTACAAATCATTCTTTTAAACAAAATTATGCTTTTACACTCGGCCCATGATGTTGGAACGAGGCTTAGAATAGACTACCAAGAATACCCGCCATCTTAGTAGGAGGCCGTCATAAAAAAATGGGGGAGATCCATCCCAAAGAAAGGAAAAGAAAAGCAAAGCAAAGGCAAAAGCCAAATGTCAAATCAAAAGGCCATTACATTACAAACGTTATATCAAGGCCATGAAATAAAATGAAAGGAAACGCAAGGTCGATAAATACCCTGGAAAGAAAATGACCGAACCCCAACAGATATTAGGGTAAGAAAGAAACATCTTTCTAGGTCTCCGAAACCTTCTCGTGGGCTTTCTAAACTAATTCATCCTTTCTTTCTAAAGAGGCGTACTCCAAACTTAAGGAACGGCCTAGATTGACTGAAGGTCAAATCATCAAATGGGATCACGAATAGAAACACAAGTTCAAACACGATGGGTTTAAGTTAGATCGTTGAGGAACGATTTGAGAATTAAGTTAATAAATGAATATGATCTTTTGATCTGAGCACCATGCTGGTCTTTTAGTTTACATCATGTTTCAAAAATCCAAAAAAAAGTATATACTCCAAAATCAAAAAAAAATAAAATACATATCTCAAAATCCAAAAAAAAAGTACATATTTCAAAATCCAAACAAAAATATTTCAAAACAACAAAAATATTTCAATTAGCATTTGCTTATTGCATCTAGCATGCTTCATTCATTTTATTTTCAGCGAGCATCTGTCTGCTTGTATGTTGCATTTTTGCTTAGAATTCGATTACCTTTGTTAATAAAGGCTATGCCAATTGACCCTTCTACTAAGAAAAGATTGATCGACCATTCATTTGGTCAGGCAAAGGGCTAAGCCTAAACAGATGCTTAACCTTTTTGTTAAGTAATATGCAGGGCACAGGACAAACACATGGAACACGAGATTGAAGGCCAAAAGTGTTATATATATCAGAAGTGTTCTGTACATGATACATCAAAAGAAAGGAAAATACATAAGCCCTCAAGGCTGGCTCTCTCCTGCTCCCTCATCCATCTGGCTCTGAGCCTCATCCTGGGCATCTGGCGGTGGAGCTCTAGGCGGCAGCGGACCTATGGCACTCGGACCAGCCTGACCAGAGGAGATGGCCACGCTGGCTGTGAAAGCGCTCGCCTGCCCGCGCTCCTGAGCACGCTGCCGAGCACGCGTGTACCTCTCCTCCACGCTCTAGTGCTCGTGCTCGGCAATGCCTAACTGGACTCGGAGGGAGGTCATCTTCGAGTCCAGCCTCTGCCGCTCCAGCCACTCCCTCTCCCTCTCCTCGGTGATGAACTCCAGTCGGGACTGGAGGCGTGAAAGCTCCCGAGGAAGATCCCCGGTGGAAAGGCGAGCCACCTGCTCCTCGAGATCGCGAACCCGGGCCGCATCCGCTTCAGCCCTCTGAAGGGCCTCCTGAAGCTCAGCAACCTGCAGAAAAAGTCATTGTTAGTCCAAGGCAATCAAGCAATCAAAAATCAAATTCAAGAATCAAAGGGAAAGGATCAGAACTCACTCGAGCGGTGCGATCCTCCTCCACGAGGGAAGCTCGGTGGATGGCGGAGGCGAGATGGCTCTGGAGGTCGGCTAGAGCAGCCTCATGGGCGACAGAAGAAGAGGAAGACGATGCTCCATATGCAGGGGGAGCCGCCTGGGTGTAGACGGCTCGCTGCACCAAAAGACAATCATCAGCGGTTAATCGTCAAAACAAATTAATTAACTAAAACATTCATTCATATTCATTCATACATACCAGGTCGAACAGCTCCTTCTGGACCTGGTCTAGCTGGGCCTCCACGTCGTGTAGGCGGGCCCGGAGGTCAGCGATGACCGCATCTCGCGCGTCCTGCATATCACTCATACATACATTCATTCACAGATATAAATTAAGATAATAATAAAACGAAAGGCGCATGAATGCATACTCACATCGAGTGGTCGGAGGAGCCGAAGCTGATCGGCGTAGTGGGCCCGGTACTGCTGGAGGTAGGCCTCGCTACTCTCCGCCCGGGATTCCACCCTGACGCCGTGGCGGTGCCAGTCCTCGTACTGCTTCGGGAACTTGACACGCCAATCGGTGGGGGCTTGCTTGCCCCACATGCTCCTCCCGACTCCCTCCGGGACCTCCTCGTCAATCCACTCCTAGTGGAGGCCCAGGGTCCTCATGACGAGGCGGAGGCGGAGCGGCTCGATCTCGTTGAGGCAATGCAACCACATTTGCCTCCCGAACTGTCTCCGGCCAGCCGTCACCCACGGCTGGCCCTCTTCGCCCATACCAAGGTACGGGCGCCAGATCACCTGTATACAGGTTAGATGCATTCATATAAAAAACTCGCATTTAATGAATAAAAGATTGCATTTAATGAACAAAATTGAATAAATTAAAAGACTCACTAGGAGCTCCGAGTAGTTGAGAAACTGACGGCGGAAAGCCGTCAGCTGGTGATGCTGTGGTGCCGTGTCCACAATTGGCTGCCAACGGCAGGCCAATGGGACGACACTGGGTCGTACTATCCTCGCTCGGCCGAGCGGGAAGTAGTAGTAGCTCCAAACCTACATACATGAACATATAAGTTAGAAATCATCACATCACATTGCATATCATAAACAAAAATAAGATGATTTAATACCTGAAGGAACGGCGAGAAGCCGCTGATGGTAGTCTTACGGTCAGGCGTGACCGCAGACAGGTCTGCGAACAGGTGGGCTAGAAGGGCTGCACCCCATGCATACTCCCCTACGCTATCTAAATCATCTAACAAATAAAGAAATCTACAATGAATGTGGTCTCCCTTCGTACCGAAGAGCAACCGACCAAAGAAAAAGACTAAAAAGACCCTAAGCTGCCTATCTACCTCCTCCCCCTGACTCGGGTCACTACAGTACACAGAGGAGGATGACTCTGCTAATCTATCCCTAAACTCCTCCCGGGTCTCATCTGACCGACGCCGGGGCTCATCTAATCCTAGGGCAGCCTCTACCTCTACCCTAGGGACCATCCTGGACTCTCTGCCTAGGCTAGACACCTCTATGCCTAGCAGAGCCTCTGCCAATCCCTAGTAGTTGGGGTAAGTCACCCCACTTACCGGTCGGCCCTCTACCCTGAGGCTAGTGATCCTGGCCACATCCTCTAGAGTGGGGATCATATGTCCCCACGGCATTAGGAAAGCCCGGCTTTCCGCATGCCACCTCTCCCTCAGTGCCTGCAGGAGGACCAGATCAAGCCAAAATGGCTCGATGTCCAAAACCTCGCCGAATCCCATCCGGCGCAGGCGCGCCTTCTGGAAATCCAGGAGTCCTCTTTATGCTCCTATAACTAAGTCCCAGGAGATCCTGGCTCTCATGGTCCCCTGCAAATGAAAACAAGGAACTTCATCAGTTAATGGACATAAAAACAAATAAGAATAACTGTTCAAAAGGTGTCGAGTCATATGGACGCCTATTGAACGGTGTCCACATGTCTTGACGCGTTTCAGGATCATTTTCTAGTCTAATTAAAAATTCTGAATTTAGCCTGAAAGGCATCGGACCAGGACGATGCCGTTTGAAACGCGTCAACTGGTCTAGACGCCTTTCAAGGCCGGATTCCGAGTTCTTCCCCCCTTCTTCCCTCCTTTTCTCACTCCATCCAATCACACAGAGAACTTACCAGGTGGAGGTCGCCCTCCCCTTCTTCTTCCATGGCCACGGGCGCCGGAGGAGCCTCCTCCTCCTCTAAGAACGCCGCTACCTCCGCGAGTTCGGCCGGCATTTCCTCATGAGCTTCTTCCGCGGGAGCCGCCGTTCGTCGCCTCTTTGCTAAGGCCTTGGCCTTACGGGATCCTTCGCCACATTCCATGGAGTTGAGAGAGGGAGAGAAGGGGAAAACGCCGGTGATCGCCGGAGAGCTCGGGGAAGAAAGAGGAGAGAGAAGGCAAAGGAGAAAGTGAGGAAGAAAGGGGGGCCTTCTCAGGTTCTGTTCGAAAAGTATAAAACGCGTCTGGGTACAGCGACGCGTTTCAAGGTGCACAAACTGAGGCAGCAAGGCCAGCTGTTTGAAATTGAGTGAAAGGCGTCTTCACAAAGCGACGTGTTTCAGGTTACCGCCAATTCTAGTCAGAACCGTACAAGGCATGATAATGAAAGGCGTCTACACATCAAGACGCGTTTCAGGGGATTAATCACAGAATTGATGGTAGAGTTTTGGGAAAAGTAAGAGAGAGATTTGAAAGGCGTCTGGGGTAGTGGATGTAGTTTAAGCTTAAATCAGGATTTTGAGGATTAATGGCTAATTTTTGGAAAATGAATTATGTTTTAAAGGCATCTGTCTGAGTGGACGTGTTTTGGATAAGTAAACCCGAACTGTCATGTTTTAAGGAAAAATCATGGACATATCACAAGAAGTTAAGGAGAGATTTGAAGGCATAAAGGGATGACTCTTTATTCAATAAAATCATTTATTACATTAGGGAAAGAAAATAAAAAAGAGAACACTTAAGGAAGAAATTCCGGAAGTGCTAGTATGTATTCAACTTTTAATCCTCTGTCTGTATTCTTTAAGGATTTTACACGATGACTAAAGCCAATGTTCCACAAAGTAGAAATGAGTTCTGTGGCTTTGTAGTCTTCATCGGATTCCAAAGCTCGCCTCTTGATTGGAGATGTAAGGGAGAATTCGGGGAACTCATAACGAGGCAAGCTGAGCTGAGTAAGGCATCGGTGAGGGTTGTACAACACAAGCTCAGTAGCCCCGATCAATTTGAGCTCTGTATCGGATGCGCGGCGTACTCTAATGGGCTTTCCAACGAGTGCAAGTGGAGAAGAGTCAAACTCGTTGGACGACATGCATCTCAGATATTCTCTCCAGTCGGCTCAGGTCTTGAGCTTTGGTACTTTGTTGATCATCCGCTCGTTGAACTTCACGATGTTGGAGATATAGTGGATCGGGCTGTTCAAGTAGATTTGAGACGGTCTTGCTGACATCCTCGTGTGGTACTCGAATTTGAAGTGCAGCTCGACCCACAAAGCGAAGAGCAGCATGCACCCGTAAGGAGGTTGACCTGTGGACGCTACAGAGAGCCCACTGTAGAGGTAAGCCAGGATCGCAGTGCTAATGGATTTCCCCTCGAAGATCGCACAGATCACACTAACTTGATCATCTTCGAGGATGTTGTCTTGCACGGGAAAGAACAGAGCTCCGGCAAGGCACGTGACGCAAGCTTTCATCACGTCTTCAGCTTCATCCTCCCTCAGATCATCGATCTCGTACAAGGTCCATTCAGCGAGCTTTGCAAGGTTGATCCCTCTGTTGGTAAGGCATCCTTTAGCCTCTGAGGGATCCTTCATGATTGACGTCAGCAGTTGTTGGCCGGTGATCCTTTTCCTCGTCAAAGCCATCTTATCCTTGATCTTTGGAAGACCCAACAGGAGCTCGGCCTCCTCTAGAAGGATAGTGCACTCGAACTGAGGGAAGAGAAAGGTGTGAGTCTGAGGATGCCACTGCTCAATCAAGGCACCCATGGCAGCCCAATCCACGTTTGGGCTCTTGTAGTGCTTAGCGTGGACCACCAAGCCTTGAAGATTCCACTTGGAGATGAAGGCTTGCATGGAAAGTTTGGGACTCTTGGCAAGCTTGCGAATCCAAGGGAGGGAGGTGAATCTCCTTGGACTGGGAAACATGGGGTATGCCTAGAAAGGTAGAAGAAAGATCAATTTGGAAAGAACATGGAGAACATGGGGAAAAAGAGGAAATTGAAGAAGAAGGAAAGATAATTCAACTTACTTGGAGGTTGGGATCCCTTCCAATTAGATGATTCTCCACGTCGGAGAGCTTATCCAGCGACCTCCTCGTCCTTTTGTTTGAAGAACTCATCTTGTTTTCAAGTTTCTTCCTTCTTGAAGATTCGAAGCCTTGAAAACCTTGGAAATCCCTTGAACCTTGAAGAAAAACTCAACTTTGGATATCTAGATTGTGATAGGATTGGTTGGGAACAAGTTAATGAAGATTATATAGAGGCAATTGCGATCTTAGGAAGACTTTTCCGGATTGGAAAAGGGATAGGCATGGGAAGAATTGGAATCCGAGTAGAGAACAGCCAGAACCTGTTTCTGCGACTTAAAAAGCGTTGTGGAACAGGGACATATTTTATATGGGTAAAGGGCGTCGGCGCGACACGACGCGTTTTAAGCTTTCTGTCATTTACCCGAAATTCCATATTTTGATGCTTAATTAAACACCTGCTCGAAGTTACTAATGAATTTTTGAGTGCAGGAAAATTCAAATGAAGCTGGAAAATGTCAAGAAGATCCCACTGTGGGAGTTTATGAGTCTTGACCGTGGCTAAAAAGACGATTATCTCTATCCTTGTATTCTTTCTTGTAATTAATTTGCATAATGGTCATTACTATATGATAAATTTTTATTAGAGTACATCAAGGACCTTGTGGTTTTGATAAAACTGGAATTTGAGTTCCCCTTCAACAAAAACAGTGATAATTCTAGAGAATTCTTAATCGCACAGACAAGCCGTTTGATTGTTAATTAGTGAGGACGATGGTTCCACTTTTGTGAAACAGTGCGTGGATAAACAAGCTTCGGCTTAGCATTGAATTACGAATTGGTGTCTTGACTCATTAATGATAATTTAACAATATTATCTTTGATTAATTTATATTTTATTTGGCTTTATATTTTTCTTTTAGCCCAGCATGCATCATGTAGGACTTTGAAATCACTGAGATAAGAATTAATTATTGATTAAGTTTCAGACCATTGATCAAATAATTCTCAACATAATATGAAATATTCCATTCTGAATTAAGTATTTTGATTATCTTCGAGGTTCGGTTGAAGATATCCTTGGAATTCTATCCTCTCTTGGACACTTTATCCAATATTTCTTGTTTTCTTTTAAGATCCATCATAGCTGCAGCACGTCTACATTGGCTGGCAATCGCTCCCCATGATGAAACTTGCAGTGTCTACGACTTGGGGTATTTCCCACTCCGTGGACGTTGATCGACCTTATTTTATTTCCTTGTCTACCTCATCTAGACAGGATTGATTCCATTGATCTCCTTAGTTATCTTCATCGATGATTTTGAGAAAAATTCCAATCATGTAATGTTGAGAGTGTGTCTCATCACACCTTGGCATCACATTTTCAGTACATTCCATTTCATTTCACTCCCTTGCAAAGACGATGCCAAGGTGAGGCAACTGTATATACGCTAATTTTGACATCATTTTGAATCAATTTTATATCATATAATAATGTCTCAGAATGGTCCGATATTTAATCATTGGTTAATTTTTATTGATCCTTTTGAGTTAATTATCTAAATAGTGCCGGGTCGAACAAACATAATTTAAGTTAATTAATTAAATTGATTTTAACTCGAATTTCAGTTAAAATATGAAAAAGTCTAAAAGACGTCGACTAGACGCCATTTAGAGTTTATTCCTATTTTGATGTTTAAATTTGAATTTGAATTAATTGATTAATTAGCTAAACGACGTCTGCCAAACATGATGCCATTTAGGTTTCCTAAGTCGTTTCTACCTCTTTTCCGGATGTTTATCCTTATCTTAATTAGTGTAAAAGGCGTCTTTATTGGGCGACGCGTTTTAGCTAATTACAGATAAAGATAAACTTTTCCCGGATGTTTATCCTTATCTTAATCAATCTGAAAGGCGTCTTTCATGGGCGACACGTTTTATACTAATTAGAGATAATGATGAGTTAATCCGTATTTATCTGTTGGTTAAGCTGGATAAACTTCAAAATTTCTCCATGTAAATCCGCGGATGCAAAGAAGTCTATAAATGCCCAGCCTCTTGAACGAGTGACAGTTAGTGATGTTGATGCAAGTGACAGTGATAGTGATTTTAGTAAGAGTGATAATTTGTGTACGATTCAAGAAGGAGACGACGTCCAAATGTTGAGGTGTTGCTGCTTCCAGGAATCTTCATCCGTTCTTCGTCCATTTAAGATCCTCTCAAGACCAAGGCTTCACAGGGGCCATCCAGCTTAACTTCCCATTTTATTTTTCTTCTCACATTTTCAGCATATTAGTCTCACATCTTCATCACATCACTCCATGCAACACACACACACACACTAGCATCATTTTCAAAACCTATTTGTTAAAGGGGTTTAAAAGACCATCCCAACAAGTGAGTTCACCTGATTAGTTGCATGTTTAAAATTTCTTCTGGAATGGATGCTACTTCTGCCTGAGTTCTCATTATTCTTTACTTCTTTTCATTTTTCTTGCAAGGTACAAGAGGAGGCTAAGAAGAGGGAATCAACAGCGAACAACAAGGAATCTGGACGATCCTCAAAACGCAATAGCAGCCAAAGCAAGAACAAGGATAAGAAGGGCTCTCTTTCTTCAGCCGGCTGAAGGAGGGGAACCAAGAACTCAAGAATCTCCCACATCCAAATAGGTAGGCGATCAAATCTTTCTTTTGAAACTTTTAAGTCAAAAGTTTCTGGCGATCACGTTCACCTAGTTTTCTTTTTAATAGGTTTATTTTTCACCTAAACAACATAATTTTCATGATCATCACACACCCATTTTAAGCACTCACAGTATTGTACCTCACTGTCAACCAGCTTGATTCTATTGTCGCAGTTGCGTAGATGGTCCTTGGACCTGAGACACCAAGGACACTGATCGTTCCAAATTGTGCGTCGTTAAACACTCATAAGAACGTTCAATCTAAATTTATTCGGCTCATTTAAATTAGATTTTGAAAATTAATAATGGTGAGTCCGAGTCGATCCACAGAGAGTTAAATTTTTAACTTTGAAAACTTTAGAATTTAGTTAATCTAAAAAGTTGAGAATTTGAATTGATTAATTAACTACCTAATTATATTAAACTAAAGTTACAAATTTAACTAATCTAATTTTTAAAAGCACAAATACAACCACTTTTAAAATTGAGAAGAGAGAGAGATTAACAAAATATTGTAAAAATAACATAACTTCTATGTTGAACTAATCGAGTTTTATGCAACAAGAAATAATAAACAATAACAACTTAACTTAACTAACTAAAATAAGCCAAATCAAAGTAACAGATGATACTAATAAAACAAATGCAGCAGTGCGGTGGAACTAGGAGGCATGCAAGTGCTGGTGTGCTTGGAGGTGTTGCTGGTTACGTGTGGGTGCATGGCGGCATGCATGCATGCGCTGGGGCGGCAGCTGAGACGTGGAGGTGCAGGGAGCAACTTGGCAACGCGAAGCAGCTGGTGGAGAGGCACTGGAGCGCTGCCGCGTGGGGGACGTCCGAGCATGCGTGGGCGGTGTGTGCAGGGCCGTGGGTACTCACATGCACGTGGAGCGGATGCTGGAGCGCTGGAACGCCGGGTGCTGGAACCGCTGGGTGCTGGAGCCGCTGGAGCCGTTTGGAGCTCGGGCAGGTGCGGCGTGGGAACCAGAGAGAAGCCGAGAGAGGAGTTGTGGAGGGAGGAAGAGAAGAGAGAGGGAGGAACCGAGAAAGAGAGGCTGCGGGGAGGAAGAATAAGGGAGAGAGGGAGTCTGCCGGAGAGAGAGGGAATAAGGGAGGGAAAGAGAGGGATGGCCAGGAGAGGCTGAGAGGAGGAGGAGAAAATGAGAGAGGGAGAAGGAGCTGTGAAAAAAAAAACGAGAGAGGGAGAAAGAAGCTGTGCGTGGGAAGGGAAACCGAGAGAGAGGAGGAGCCGGCTGCTGGAAATTTGGAGAAGGAGAAGGACCGGGAAATAACTGTGGGAGAGAGTTACGGGAGAGGAGGAGAAAATGGAGAGGAAGAAGGAACTGTGGAAAACGTGTGGGAGAGGTTGGAAAAGGAGAAGGATTCGGCTGCCGGAGATTGAAGAGAAAGAAGGAGAAGGAGAAGGAATATATAGAGAGGAAGAGAGAGTCGTGGGAAAGAGAGAGAGAGGAAAGTGTGCGGCGGGAAAGAGGGAAAGACAGAGAAAAAGAAATAGAGAGGAGAGAAGGAAAACAGTGAGGATTCTTTTTTTAAAAAAAGACGAAAAGGAAGGTTTTTCTTTTTTAAAAAAGAAAGTGGGGGAAGGGAAGGTGGCTGGTTTTTCTTGAGTTCTTTAGGCAAGAATTATGACATCAAATGACATTTTTACCCCTGCTTTAATCTTTTGGACAAAATGACGTCAAATATATTGAAATTCGAACCCTAGACCTCTCCCAAATTTTCGGAAACTTCACCAACTGCACTGCATCATCGGCATGTCCTATTCACATAGAATAAATATGAATTAGCAAATTATCATAAAAAAAAATCATTACATTTATTTATTTCATCTCAGTTTTATCGAAAAACCACAAATGCGCTATACTCCATTAATCATATGAAATGACGATGTTTTTAAGTCAGAATTTGACGAAATTGGTACAGTTGGACTTGGTACGCAATTATCTATCAGTTCATACTATTTTACAGATAAAAACGTGAGTATAATGCGTATGATTGCCTTTAAATGATCAATTTAACACTTTATCAGACACCTTGTCGGTGGACTTCTGTGCTTTGACCTTGGTTTGTGAATCTCTAACCACTGGATTCTAAACAGCCAAGGATCGGGTACAGCGGAATACCGTCGAAGGGAATTGAGTGTCAATAAGGAATCATTCGCTCTTGGTACGATGAGATAGAATGCTCTAGGAAGGATGCACGAAAGTCTCTGGCCAGGGCAGACGATAATATCGGGAAAGGAGTTTTCCGATATTATACAACAACATCCGATCCAAGTGAGTCGGCCGGTTAGGGTTTGACAGCACGCCATACCCTGAGTTGACTCGAGAGCATTATACGAAAGAAGGATTATATCCACGTGGTAACTGTTGGCAGAAAGGTTCCAAGAGTGAGTTACTTAACCTCGATACCTTCCAGGTTCACGCGGTGTTGCTTGGCACCCAATGTGATCGGAGGCCCGACCGAATTCGATGTGCAACATTGATTCGGTTGATTAATTAATTGATATGAGTTATTAATTGATTAATCAGTCTAGTGAGGAGTCACTGGGCTTATTGGGCCATTAACCGGACTGGTTATTGGGCCTAGAGAGTCACACGCAAATGATTCTCAAGGCGATGGATAAATAAGTGGGTTTTATATTAACTGAGGATTTTTATGAAAAATTGCGCGGTTAGTATAAAATATAACGAACAGGCTGAACAGGACAAACTGCTGCTAACCCTAGCCGCCCCTCCTCACTTTCTCTCTCTCTCTGGTGCCCCAGAAGAATCGGAATCCCTGGATCTGCTCCGCCGCTTCTCTGATCCCGTTTGACTGATCCCGTTTGACGGGAAATCGTCCGCGCGTTGCGGCGATCGTTACGGCAAACGGTGGAGCATTCGTGGGCTGCGAAGAACGAGGAACGTGAGGATATCTGTCGCGAGGAGGATCGCGTGGACTCCGCTAGAGGTCGGGTGCTTGCGCGGCTTGCGGTGTCACACCGACGGAATCGATCGGTTGCGTATTTGAATCCGCACAAGGTAAGATTCGATAATCCGATTATCGAGATTTTAGATTTTTCGAAACGGGAATGGATCTCCGTTTTTATTTTTATTTCCGCTACGTGGGAGATCCGGAGAAACGCGAGAACCCAACAGTGGTATCAGAGCCTGGTTCCATTGTTTCTCAGTCCGTTTCGGACTCCGAATTAGTTTTTCCTTGAAATATTCCATGCATATAATCTAAATGTACTGGTAGAACTATGTTTATGTGATAAACACAGAAAATTAGAGTAATTTTATTTCTACAAATTCGGATTTTTTTGGGGGGTTTTCGGTGTTTTTCATGCGACGAAGAACGGGGCTCTTTCCGATGCCGTTTGGGACATTTTGATGTCCGGGAAGGATGATTGGCTAGCCTAGATGGTCCTAGAACTAAGGCCGGTCATTGAGGGCATCAAAGCCATCGCCGGAGAGGCCTTGAAGGGGTTGCTAAAGGGAGCTCTTGTTCTATGATTTTTGATTTTATGAAAACCAGACAAAACAAGAAAGAAAGACCCTAGCTGCAGGTTTGGGGTTTCTCCGGCGAGCCCACCGGAGCCGGAAGGGGCGCCGGCGAGACCGGACGGCGTCGGGAAGGCCGGCCTCCGGAGGGGCGTCACCGGCTCACAAACCAGGCGGGCTGCCTAGACCCCCCCCATCCGGTCTGACAGGTCCAACTGCAGCCTGTCTAGGGCAGGCGGGGGGGTGCAGCCCGGGCCCGAGCCTGGTTCGAGCCAGGGCTCGAGCCTGACTCGAGCCAGGCACCCAGATGGGGTTGAGCCCTCTTCCCTTCCTTCTTATTTTTTTTAAAAAAAACCCCTATTAAACCAAATAAATTCCCTCAATTTCACCCAATTAAATTCTAATTAGATTTTAAATTTAAAATTTCAAAGTGGTTTTGAAATTAAATCTTTGTCTAATTTTATTTAATTGGGTTATTAATGATTTTGAATCATTTTAATTAACAATTAGTTCTTAACAAATTAGGGTTAATTATTAACTTAAATGTTAATTTAATAATTAACTTCATATGTCTAATTTTAAGAGTTAATTATTATTAATCTAAATGTTAGATTATTAATTATTAATACATCTAATTGTTAATTATTAATTATAGTTAGTTATTAATTTAAGTGTTAAATTAATAATTAATTTTAATTGACTAATTTAAATGTTAAATTAGTAGCTATCAGTTAATTGTTAATTTAAGTGCTAAATTAATAATTAATTTTAATAAACTATTCTAAGAGTTAGAATTATTAGTTATTAATAGTATAATTGTTATATGATTAATCTAAATGTTAGATTAACTTAATTTTAGAAATATTCTAATTGTATGGAATAATCTAGAATTATTAATTTGTAGTATGTGCACTTGTGATGTGTGATTTATATGCTTTTAAATTTGATTTAATGGCATGCTTAAGTTATTAAAAGTGTTTTAGAAATTCAAATGTCAATTTTAATTGGAACCTAGTTATTTTGAAAGTCAAAATTATATATTTTTTGAAAACTCTTTTGTTTTAGTTATGTGATGTACTGAATCTTGTGTGGAATGTTTAAAATACACCGTGGTTATGGATATGCATATTTAATATTATTCATGTGATGAATGATGTGTTTGTATGGATTGTGGATGAATAATGGATGTTTATTAAATTGTTAATAAATAGAGATCTGTGTATCTCTCCCTCTCTCATTCTCCGATGTACTTCAACCTCCCTCTCTCTTACACTCACCATAAGGCCTTCTTCTATTTTACATGTAATTCTAGAATTATTTTAATCTGATCGAGGCAATCGAGGAAGGAATGAGGACGATCCACAGCTGCAACCAGGAAGGCGATTTGATGAAGATCTCTTACCTATGTGTTTGCAGGCTTATCTGATATAAATGTTATGTTAGATTGTGTGTGCGTTTGACTGTTGACTCCAGTCAAACCCACTGTGCTATCCATGACCACACTAATAACATGTATGAGATGCATTGTTTTCTTTTGATTATGAATCAAAGCAGGTATAGTATTTAGTAAATATATACGATATATTTATATACTATTACCTAAGAGAGACCAAGATAAAAGTTATCTAAATACCCTCATCTTAATTCTAAGTCGTAACTCGAGTAGTCAAGAACTTACCGCGTGGTCCACCATCGTTATAGTCATAGGATTCGAATCACTTTAGGCAGGTTTGTTGTGCTACCACAAGGCCTGTCTAATTGTAAGGAGAGACTGTGGTTATGGCATTAGATGCCTATATGATCGGGGTAGAGGAACCATGTAGCTTTATTGTGCTATCTACAAGGGCTGCATGCAAATCAATGCTCGTCGCGTAACAATGGTTAGCTTAGACCAGAATTAGTGGCTTGTTGTGCTATCCACAAGGCCATTAAATCTCTGGAGACCGAAGCTATGATCGGTTATTGCAAGGAGTTGTAAGTCCCATGAGATGGGTGCTCTTTGATTGTTTTACAGCTTTCTTGTGCTATCCACAAGGTTGTACTGCAAGTCATTGAGATTCTGATCCCCACTAGGAGACTGTCAGCTTCTCCCGTTCTATATAGCTGAGGATTATACAGTCCGTCGAAAATTAGTGGGAGTTAAAACTTGAACGAAAGACCATATCTTGTTTTAAATTTTAATAATTTAACATCTGCTAAATAGATTTTATTTGTCTCCTATAGGGAATTATGTTGTCAAATAACCCACTCCGTGGCATACTTGATGTCAAACGTTTGACTAGCCTGAACTACTCGGATTCGTTCAGAAACTTGAAGAATGTCTTCAGATCTGAGCACATTGCTTACGTCCTTGGAACTGATCCTCCTACTGAACCGGCATTTGATGCCCTTGACGCAAAGATGATAGCTAACGATAAAAGATCGAAGGACAAAGACAAAGAAATAGTAAAAGGTGACTGCTTCTACTGTAAGCAGAATGGTCACTGGAAGAGGAATTGCAAGGAGTTCCTCAACGATAAAGTTCATGGAAAAATGAAGCTATCAGAAGCTTCAAATATCTATATGATAGATATCAATTTGTTAGTTAGAGATTCCACATCTTAGGTATTGGATACCAGATGTGCTTCTCATATCTGCCATGATGCACAGATGCTGACAAGTAAGCACAAGCTGAGAAAAGGCGAGGTGGAATTGAGGCTAGGAAACGACACAAAAGTTGCGACAATTGCTATAGGGACAGCAAACCTTAAGCTACCATCGGGAGACGTCTTATCATTAGAAGATTTTTATTATGTTCCTAGCATAATAAAGAACATCATATCAGTATCTTGTTTGGACAAGATAAGATATAGGTTGTCCATTGAGAATAGAAGCTATTCGATTTATTATAGTAATAAATCAATAGCTTCAACATCTTTAGTCAACGGACTATATCTTTTAGATGTTTCTTATTACAATCTTCATATTGACAATGCTCTTAAGAAGAGTAAGAATTGTGTGAACCAAGCCGACATGTGGCATTGTAGACTTAGGCATATTGGTGAAAGCAGGTTGCAAAGGTTGCACAAGTATGGTTATTTAAATGCATTCGATTATAAATCGTTTGTGATATGTGAATCCTGCCTTATGGGAAAAATGACAAAATCTCCATTTACTGGACATGGAGAACGTGCCAAGGACATTTTAGAACTAATACATTCGGATGTATGTGGTCCCATGTCCACCCAAGCTAAAGGTGGCTTTTCATACTTCATTACATTCACTGATGACTTCTCAAGATTCGGCTATGTGTACTTAATGAAGTACAAGTCGAAAGCATTTGAGAACTTCAAGGAGTTCAAGAATGAGGTAGAAAAGTAGTCAGTAAAGAATATTAAAGCTCTTCGATCAGATCGAGGAGGAGAATACTTGAGTACTAATTTCATACAATTCTTAAAGGATAATGGTATCCTTTCTCAGTTGACCCCTCTATATACACCACAAATGAATGGTGTATCAGAAAGGAGAAATCGCATCTTGTTGGACATGGTGCGATCCATGATGAGCTTTTCGGGATTACCAGTATCCTTCTAGGGTATGCACTAGAGTCAGCAACATACCTACTGAACAGAGTACCTAGCAAGTCTGTGGCCTCTACTCCATATAAGATATGGAAATGCAGGAAACCAAAATTTAAACATGTTAAAGTATGGGGTTCTCTTGCTCATGTAAAGAGGCATGATCTCGACAAACTAGAATCACGAACTGATAAATGCATGTTTATGGGATATCCAAAGGAAACCTTTGGATACTACTTTTACCATCCTGGTCAACAAAAGGTGTTTGTCGCCAGGAAAGCTGTCTTCAAAGAAGAGGAATACCTTCTCCAAGAGGACAATGGGAGTAAAATAGTACCGGAAAAGACTCCAGATCCCCAAACAGCTGCAATATCATCGGATTAGATATCAGTTTCTGAATCTGTTCAGGTACACACATATGAGCCTCGTAGATATGGTAGAGTACTTAGAGTACGCGAACGATATGTAGGACATATCGCAGAAGGAGAGTCTAAGGTAGAATATAATGAGGATGATGATCCTAAAACCTACCAGGATGCCACAGAAGGCCCAGAAGCTAGAAAATGACGAGAAGCCATGAACTCAGAAATCCAGTCCATGTACACCAACCAAGTTTGGAACTTGAAGGACTTGCCCGAGGGTATTGTACCTATCAGATGTAAGTGGATCTTTAAGAGAAAGATCGGTGCTGATGGACGGATCGATACTTATAAGGCAAGGTTGGTGGCAAAGGGATATTGTCAAAGACAAGGAATTGACTATGACGAGACTTTCTTACCAGTTGCCATGATAAAGTCGATAAAGAGTTCTACTCGCCATTGCTACACACTTTGATTATGAAATCTGGCAGATGGATGTGAAGACTGCTTTCCTCAATAGTAACCTTGAGGAAGAAGTGTATATGATACAACCAGAAGGTTTCACATCTAAGAAATCTCTAGATAAAGTGTACAAGCTTCAAAGGTCCATTTATGGACTGAAACAAGCTTCTCGGAACTGGAACATAAGATTTAACGAGGCTGTCAAGTCTTATGACTTCATTAAGAATGAAGATGAGTCTTATGTGTACAAGAAGACTAGTGGGAGCGCAGTCACCTTCTTAGTTCTTTATGTAGACGACATACTACTCATTGAGAATGATGTAGCTATGATGTCATCGATAAATATTCGGCTTTCGAAAAACTTCTCCATGAAGGATTTGGGAGAAGCATCCTACGTATTCGGAATACGGATCTATAGAGATAGATCAAAGAGGATGCTTGGAATGACCCAATCCTTATACATAGATACTATAGTCAAGAGGTTTGGCATGGAACATTTCAAGAGAGGTCTCATACCGATGAGACATAGAATTAATCTCTCAAAGGAATAGTCTCCTAAGACTCCTGATGAGTGGGCACTCGTGGATAGAGTATCCTATGCCTCTGCCAAAGGATCTGTCATGTATGCCATAGTATGTACACGGCCTGATGTTGTATATGCTCTAAGTGTTACGAGTAGATTTCTGGCTGATCCAGGCGAAGAGTACTGGAAGGTAGTGAAATATATCCTTAAGTACTTAAGAAGAACAAAGGATATGTTTCTGGTCTATGGAGGAGATGATTTGAAACTGCGAGGCTTTACTGACCGAGTTTCTAGTCTGATCCAGATGATAGTAAGTCTACATCTGGATTTGTGTTTACTTTGAACGGAGGTGCAGTGTGTTGAAAGAGGTCCAAGCAAGCAACCACTGTAGATTCGACGACTGAAACTGAGTACATCGTTGCAGTTGAAGCCGCCAAGGAAGCAGTGTGGTTGAAGAAATTCATCACCTACCTCGGCGTAGTTCCCAGCATCTCTGAACCTATTCCGCTGTTGTGTGACAACAATGGAGCGGTTGCGCAAGCAAAAGAGCCGTTGTCTCATTAGAAATCGAAGCATATTCTGAGGCGCTTTCATCTTATTAGAGAGATCTTCTCCAAAGGAGATGTAGTGGTGGAAAGAATTCCATCTGTCGACAATGTAGTAGATCCACTGACAAAGCCGTTGGCTCAAATTGTGTTTGAGCGTCACCTAGAGTCTATAGGCTTGCTGTATAAAGGTGATTGGCTTTAGTCCAAGTGGGAGATTGTTAGTCTTAGTTGGTCTACAAGCCAATATGACTTTGTAATCTTGTTCATATTTATTAATATATTGGCATAATATTCATTGTGTGTAAATCATATTAATTATCGTCTCATAATGAAGTCCGTGAATATGTGCGATAGTGATCAGATTATGATGAGATCATACTAATGAGACTGATCACTTAAACACACATTCTTAATTGTTCATAGTCGGAGGATATCCGAAAAGGACATCGGATATCCGGTTAGACTAGTACATATTACTCCTGCTCATATGATGAGGGTGACTGATGTTATAAGTCACTTGTGTGGAGACACTAAGGCGAGTCTGCAGGTGCTCATTAGAGAATGAGTTCACTGAACTGATCCGACTGAATCGCTGGATGGTATTGTACCTCACTGTCAACCAGCTTGATTCTATTGTCGCAGTTGTGTGGATGGTCCTCGGACCTGAGACACCAAGGACACCTTGTGGGTGGACTTCTGTGCTTTGACTTTGGTTTATGAATCTCTAACTACATGATTCTAAACAGTCAACGATCGGGTACAGCGGAATACCGTCGAAGGAAATTGAGTGTCAATAAGGAATCATTCGTTCGCGGTACGATGAGAGAGAATGCTCTAAGAAGGATGCGTGAAAGTCTCTGTCCAGGGCAGACAATAATATCGGGAAAGGAGTTTTCTGATATTATACGGTAGCATCCGATCCAAATGAGTCGACCGGTTAGGGTTTGTCAGCACGCCATACCCTGAGTTGACTCGAGAGCATTGTACGAATGAAGGATTATATCCACGCGGTAACTGTCGGCGGAAAGGTTCCAAGAGTGGGTTACTTAACCCCGATACCTTCCGAGTTCACGCGGTGTTGCTTGGCACCCAACGTGATCGGAGGCCCGACCGAATTCGATGTGTGACATTGATTCGGTTGATGAATTAATTGATATGAGTTATTAATTGATTAATCAGGCCAGTGAGGAGTCACTGGGCTTATTGGGCCATTAACCGGACTGTTTATTGGGCCTAGAGGGTCACACGCAAATGATTCTCAAGGGGATGGATAAATAAGTGGATTTTATATTAACCGGGATTTTTTATAAAAAAACACGCGGTTAGTATAAAATGTAGCGAATGGGCTGAGCAGGCCAAACTGCTGCTAACCCTAGCCGCCCCTCCTCTCTTTCTCTCTCTCTCTGGTGTCCTAGAAGAATCGGGATCCCCGGATCTGCTCCGCCACTTCTCCGAACCCGTTCGACGGTAAATCGTCTGCGTGTTACGGTGATCGTTGCGGTGAACGGTGGAGACTTTGTGGGTTGCGAAGAACGAGGAAGTCGCGAGGAGGATCGCGTGGACTCCTCTAGAGGCCGGACGCTTGCGCGACTTGCGGTGTCACACTGACGGAACCGATCGGTTACGGATTCGAATCCGCACACGGTAAGATTCGATAATCCGATTATCAAGATTTTAGATTTTTCGAAACCGGAACGGATCTCCATTTTTATTTTTATTTCCGCTGCGTGGGAGATCCGGAGAAACGCGAGAACCCATCATAAACAACCTTGGATGATCATGGACTCCATAATCTAATTGGATACACCAGAGCTTGTTGGTGATCTAATTGGAACCTATGGTTAAAATAAATACAAGCATGCCTAGCATCAAATGCTCCCGGTGATAAGGTGTTTTCTCCCATCAATCCTGCGAGTCTTCTGGTCCTTCTTAATATATTCGCTTCTTAAAATTATATGAATGAAAAATAAGGCACGTAGGTCTACAAATTTATATTCAATAATATTAAGAAACCTTGATCAGTAGTTAAGGGGAGTACAACACAGGGGGATATAGAAAGTACAAACTGGATTTAATAAAGAGAGAGGGAGACATGCAAGTCTCATAAATTCACACATCATACAAATATGCATTCATCCACTATTCAGGTTTCATCACACGACACATGTCCATGATCATCCAACCATATACAACCATACATCGTATGTATATTATGATGGCAATATAATTAGTTACATCTGAAATAACTCATTACTTCAAAATAATATAACTATATATATTAGGTTGTAAAAGTATCATTAACTAAATATTTTACTTAATCACTAACAAAGTCTAGACAGTTTTAGACATAGCTATCTACCGTTCAGCATGGGGTATTGCCATAAAGTGTAGTTAATTAATCCTGTCAAAATCTCATCCCAACATTTAATTAACTTACACAAAGTTAGTTAAGTCTAATATTTGAAACAATTTCAATATTTAGTCATTAACTAACACTCCTATGAATTTTTAAGAAAAATATGTTAATTGGTGATAAAAGAATTTCAAAGCCTATAAAAATATCTTTTTAGAATTTATAGATTTTTTAATTTTTTTAATTTTAAACCGTTAAAAACTTAAAAATTAAAATTTCAAAAAATATAGGGATCCAGCACAATGCACCCATGCGCAAGGGAGAGGAAGGGGGGCGGTGTGCTGGGCCGGTGGGCATAGTGGATTGTGGTACACTGGTCCCCCCCCCCTTCCCCCGACCCAACGCTTGTGGCTAGGGCAAACCATAGCCATAGTCGCCCCCTCCCCAGCCCAGTGTCAGGGAGGGAGGCCCTGGTCGCCGGCTAGGGCCCCGGCGACACTGTCGCCGGCACTGTCTGGCGGCGCCGATGTCGGTGGCGAGCCCCACCACATACTTTTTGTTTTTTTTTTTATAAGTAAGGAGTTCAAAGATGGAGCATTTGACTAAATGTTGGGATGAGAAAAGTAAGGAGTGTAAAGTCCCGTGAGCATCTTACATTGACACAAAACATTGAGTTTCTTGTACTCCCGTCGATTCCCCTATGACTTTCTTTGAACTCCTTGCTACCACACTCACCTCCATTGTCAAACTGCAGACATTTGATTTTAACGCCAATTTGATTTTCAGAAAATAAACCCATACCTTTTTAGTGGAATCATCAATGAATGTGACATAGTACAGTGAGCCTGCAAGGGATCGAATAGGGGCTGGCCCCCAAACATCTGTGTGAACTAGATCCAATTTCTCCTTTTGGCTGGTGTCCCAGACATTGAGAAAGTGACTCTCTTCTATTTGCCATATATGCAATCTTCACATAGACCAATGTCTACAAACTTCAAATCATAAAACTTTCCTTTTGCTGCCATCATCTTCATCCCTTTCTCACTCATATGTCCAAATATGCAGTGCCACAATTGTGAATCAACACTAGAGTCAGTCACGACTACTGTAACTCTCATATTTGTTGTCATATATAGAGTGCCAACTTTGTTACCATGCGCTATCTCCAGAACACCTTTTGTGATCTTCTAGGTTCCTCCATGTGGAAAAGTAATGCCATAGCCTTCTTTACCTAGCTGCCCAATTGAAATCAAATTTATCTTCATGCCTAGAATATTTCTGACATTCTCCGACTTCCACACTGTCTCGTTTGTAGTCTTCAACAGTACATCACCTTTTCCCACAACATCCAAAGGCTTATCAACTGGAAGATAAAGTTTTCAGAAACATAATTCTGCAAACATTCTCTTCATGAGGTGGAGTGATAAGATGCACCAGAGTCCAATATCCAGGACTCAATTGGACTATCAGCACTCAGAACAAAGGCATCATGTATCTCACCTATTGTGGCTGCATTAGCAATGCCTTCCTTTAGTTTCTGATTAACTGCTTTCTTCTTTGGTGCTCTGTAATCTCTTTTCAGGTGCCCTTTCTTGCCACAATTCCAGCAAGCATCACCATGGGGTCTTGATTGACTTCTTCCCTTGGACTTAAACCTTCCCCGATCTTGACCACGCTGATTTGTTCTTCCCTTGCCTTCAACATATATTCTAGGTAGAACTCGAGGATTCTCCTGATTCTCCGGCGAACATCTTTGCTTAGGATTAAATCTTGAACTTTATCTAACCTCAATTTGTTTGAAACGGAAGAACTGCTCACAACAGTTACATTTGCACCCCACCTTTCTGGTAGAGAGGACAGTAGAATCAAAGCCCGAACCTCATCCTCAAAGCGAACAACCCCCAAAGCCTAATTGTCCAATAGATTCCAATCTTCCTTATTCATCCCTTTCGGCATCCTTCCTAGAAGAGGCTCGTATAGCTTTTTAAGATACAGATAATCTTCAATCTGCATCTTCCAAAACTGAAGTCCTTCCATCGAACTTCTTAATCCCGACCTTCCCTTCTTCCATTGTCATTACTCCCACTGCTCCCCTTGAACACAAACGAGGCTTTGATACCAGTTATTAAGAATCACAGTATCCCGCAGCGATGGACAAGAGGAGAGAAAGAGGGGCAAGAAGGAATCAAACGACACAAGAACACAGGAAATTTATGTGGTTCGGAGTCGATGTGCCTTCCTACATCTACGGCCGCACTGAGTTCCTTACTTTCTATAGATTACAGTTACAAGAGACGATACGCCTTTTAAATACAAGGAGTCTAGAGCAACCGGCCATTGGTCCTATTACAATAATATCCCCAAATTTTCACGTAAAGATAGGAAGAAGCCTACCAAAAATAAGGATCATGCTCCATACTCCTTCAACAGTGTCTTTCATTGAGGATCAAAACTAGAACTCCAAGAGATGTTGATGATGAAAAACTCAACTATAACCATTTAATCAAGTGTGTCCTTCATTGAGGATCAAATCTAAAACTCCAGGAGACGTGATCAACTCTAAGAGTTAATTAGACATTATTTTTTGATATATATCTGATCACTAGCTCTAATTATTTTTCAAGACCAGACAATGAAAATTAAAACCTCGAAAATCAAAACAACTTTAATAGACCTATTTGAATATTTAAAAGTTATTGATAATTTTTATTCTTTTAAAAACAAGGCAAGGATGATTTTTTGATAAAGGATGCATCTAGGTTAGATTCACCATGGAATGTGTTGTGTATATATATATATATATATATATATATATATATATACATTCAGAGTGTACTATTACTGATAAAAGTCTATTGTAGCATCCTACAAAATATGCCACCTAATCTTTGATCAAATAGCTTTAACTGCTATGCATTCAGGACTTGTGGAAGGGCTTTCTATGCAGGCAAGACTTATGGAAGGGCCTAACTGCTCTCTATGTATCTGCTGTCCGATGGAAGCCGAACTGCTCTCTATGTATCTACTGTCCGATGAAAAATCGGATGATGTGCTACATGGGGCAATATGGCATAAACTCTTATAGATGAGTAATGATTGTTGCAATGTGGGCATTGTAGCGGTGTTGCAATGCCCCTCAGTAGCCGTCCGATTAGCTTCGATTGGATAGTTGCAAGTGAAAGAATTAGAGAAAGGAGAGAAACAGGGAGAGAACACGAAGAGTACAGATTCTGGAATTATGCTCTTGTTGCCTATTTTCTTGAGAGCTTTCCATTCTTTTATAACGAAGAGTATGTACATATACCAAATATTACAACTGGCCTAAATATAGCTAGCGCGTTCATATGCGTATGTCACAGGGATTTTCGGGATTTCCGATCCCCTGTTTTGTTGTTCTTGCCATCGTCTGTTGCGTCTTGCCATCTTCTATTACTTTTGTTGGCAGATGACAGTTGCCATTGCTGGCAGAGGCACTGGCCAGGCTGGTTTCACTAACATGCCCCCTCAAGCTCATGGTGGTATCAACAACATGAAGCTTGTCACGTAACTAGGTGAAATGAGACCGAGGCAGAGCTTTGGTAAGAAGATCGGCAAGTTGATCTTTTGTAGAGACAAAGGAGACAACGAGTTGTTTGGCGGCCACTTGCTCACGAACAAAGTGAAAGTCGATCTCAACATGCTTCGTGCGGGCATGAAACACTCGATTGACGGCAAGATAGGTGGCGCCAATATTGTCACACCATAGGACAGGAGGTGAAGCCAGGTCGAAGCCGAGTTCAAAGAGGAGGGAACGTAACTAGATGAGTTCAACAGTGGCATTGGCTACAGCTTTGTACTCAGCCTCCGTACTGGAGTGTGCCACAGTGTGTTGTTTCTTGGAGCTCCATGAAATAAGATTGTGACCCAGATAAATGAGATACGCACTGGTGGATCGCCAATCAACAGACGAGCCAACGCAATCGGCATCACTGAAGGCGTTAAGTTGAATTGGGGATCTGCGGCGGAGGAGTAACCCATAGCCAACGGTGCCTTTGAGATAGCGCAGCAACCGCTTGATGGCAACCCAATGCTCGGGGTGTGGATTATGCATTGATTGACATGCTCGATTGACGGCGAATGCAATGTCGGGGCGTGTAATGGTAAGATACTGTAGAGCAACAACAATGCTTCTGTAAACAGAAGGATCTGGCAAGTTGTTTGTCGGCGCCAAGATTTGAGCGGAGGAAACAACCCCAAGAGGAGTAGAAAGAGGTTTGGCAGCCTCCATCCCAATGCAGCGAAGAAGATCCATAATATACTTTGATTGAGAAAGCACGCATCCTTCATCGTGAGGCCGAAGCTCAATGCCCAAGAAAAAATGTGTTGCACCAAGGTCACGAACAGCAAATTCCCGGCCAAGAGATAGGATCAGCATGTTGACGCCCTCTACATCTGTGCCCGTGACAAGGATGTCATCGACATAAATAAGAATGTAGATAGAGGAAGACCCAGAGCGACGATAGAAGAGGGAGGTGTCAGTCTTGGAACCAAGAAACCCCAACTCCAGTAGGCTTGAGCTGAGCCTTTTGAACCACGCTCGTGGTGCTTGACAAAGACCATACAGCGAGCGGCGAAGGTGGTAAACATGGTCTGGGAATAGTGGGTGGGCGAATTCGGGAGGCTGATCCATGAAGACGGTCTCCTCCAAATAGCCATGAAGAAAGGCGTTGGAGACGTCTAACTGGCGGATGGGCCAGCCACAACTGATGGCAATAGCGAGGAGAAGCCGAACTATCGTGATCTTGATGACCGGGCTGAAGGTGTCGTTGAAGTCAATGCCTGGCTGCTGTCGGAAACCTTTGGCCACAAGGCATGCCTTGTGGTGGTCGATCGAACCATCTGCCTTATGCTTGAGCTTGAAGACCCACTTGCAGCCTACGACATTCATGCTGGGTTGGCGTGGAACAAGAGTCCACGTGCCATTGCGCAACAGGGCATCAAACTCAGCTGCCATGGCGGCACGCCAAGCCGGATCCTTGGACGCCTGTGTGTAACATGTAGGCTCATCGAGAAGTGTCGACTGGGCCGAGAAACATGCCGGCAATGGGTGTCGAGTAGTGACAAGGGCCCGAGGCAAGACCAGAGGAGCGGTGGTATATATCTCAGTAAGGGACCGAGTTTGACATGGCGGGGAGGAGCAGGTCATAGTTGAGTCCGAGCCAGAAGATGCTGAACTTGGCGAAGTAGCGACTGGCGAGGTGTGGCCGGGTGTGATTGGGGAACCAGGGACCGACCCTCCACCACTAGAGGCAGATGAGGAGCCTAGAGGGGTGGAAGGGCCATTGCTCGAGTCCGGACCAGACGCGATCGGAGCCACAACCGATGGTGAAGAGACGACCGTTGCAGGGCCGGGCGGGACTATATAAGGAGCTGCGGGTGGCGGCCGGAGACCTACTGGTAGACAAGACCCAGGGAACATGCCAAGAAGACCCGGGGCTGCAGTCGGTGGTAGCGATGCACGCTGCACCTGCACGGCAAAAGGAAAAGTGCACTCATCGAAGACAACATGGCGAGAAATGTGAAGACGACCAGTGGTGAGCGACAAGCAACGATAGCCATGATGAAGAGTGCTATACCCAAGGAAAACACAGCGATTAGAGCGTGGGGAAAGCTTATTAGGTGCATAAGGTCGTAACCAAGGATAGCACGCGCATCCGAAGATGCGTAAAAAAGTATAGTCCAGCGGTTTTCCAAATAATTTTTCGTAAGGTGTAAGCTTGTGAAGGACCGGCGTGGGGAGCTGATTGATGAGGTACACCGCAGTCAAGACAGCTTCATCCCAAAACTTTTGAGGAACAAACGCAGCAGACATAAGGGTGAGAGCAGTCTCGATGATGTGCCGATGCTTACGCTCAGCGGTCCCATTTTGTTCAGGAGTATGCAGACAAGACACACGATGGAAAATGCCACACTTATCTAAGTGCGTATGGAGGGAGTGAAACTCTCCACCCCAGTCAGATTGAAAGGTAAGAATTTTCTCTCCAAACAAACGTTCAACATGACGCTGAAATCGGTAAAAGGCATCGACAACATCAGATTTTCTTTTGAGCATGAACAACCAAGTAAACTTTCTATAGTCATCCACAAACAACACATAATACGAATAACCACCATAAGATAAAATTGGAGCAGGGCCCCACAGATCTGAATGTACTAGTTGTAAGGGTTTCAAAGAGATAGAAGAAGATTTAACAAAGGGTAACTTGTGACTCTTAGAAACCATGCAGGACTCACACACAAACGACTCTAAGCAATGGGTTGTAGGCAACCCATATTTATTCAAGACTTGAGACAGTACGTGAAGATTGGGATGATCAAGACGTGCGTGCCACGCCTGAGGAGAAGCACGTTCACCAAGCAAAGCATGAGGATTAGAGGACTACGTCGGCGAGAAGTGACAAAGACCATCTTTAAGTTGACCGCGAAGAAGTACCTTCCCCGAGATTCGATCCTTCACAAAACAAGAGGTTGGGTGAAATTCAACAAAAACATTATTATCTGCCGTAAGTTGCCGGACAGAGAGAAGGTTATGAGTAATTGTGGGAACATGAAGAACATGATTTAAATGAAGAGGGCGATATGGGTTAGGTAAGATCGTTGAGCCAAGGGTAGAGATTCGCAAACCTTAACCATTACCAACGTAGACTTTGTCGGAGCCATGGTACGCCAACGGATTCAGCAACATGTTGTAATCGGGCGTAATGTGGTGTGTGGCACCACTGTCCGGGTACCACATTGAGGGCGAAGGAACCGCAGGGGTAGATGCCACATAGGGGGTTGCATTGACAGAGAAGGCCGCCGAGTACTGGGACGCACCAGGGGCGGCTGAGGCATGGGGGTATGCAAGATGCGGCTGTGGCAGTTGCTGGCCATGCGGTCGAACGGTGGTACCTCCGGAAAACGCTCGGTTGAAGCGTTCGCTGCATTCAGCCCCACGATGGCCAAACTGCCAACAGATTTGACATCGAGGTGCGCGGTTTCTGCCCCTCCCACGACTGCGAGAGCCACCACTGCGATCACCACTGCGGCCACCTCTGTTGTTATAAAAAGTGGCAGCATTGACCGAGGGAAAGGCCGCGTCGTCACGCTGCTGAGCCATGAGGGTCTCATGCACAGTAAGGTGAGCAAGGATATCTTCAAGATTGTACATCTCGAGCCGGGTGGTGACGCTAGAGATGAATGCCTCATAGGAGGGTCCGAGGCCAGCTAGAACCACCATGACAGGATCGGTGTCGTCCACCGGCTGGCCGACGGCGGCTAACTCATCGGTGATTGTCTTGATGGTTTGGACATATTCATCCATGGAGGAAGTCCCACGCTTGATGCCATGGAGTTTGGTGTGGAGTTGCAAGATGCGAGACCGGGATCGGGAAGCGAAGGCGCGGGCAAGCGCATCCCATACGACCTGTGCAGAAGTATGGCCGACTACTAGAGGAAGGAGGGGTTCGGTGACGGAGGAGATGATCCACGAGAGGATCATCTGGTCCATTCTTTCCGAGGCATCAAAGTCAGGGTTGGGTGAGGTGGTCACCTTCCCGTCGGCACCTATGGTGGTGATGTCCTTTGGCGGGGAAGACTGCGTGCCGTCAACGATGGAGAGACATCTATGGCTCTTCAACAGGGGAACGAACTGAGCTTTCCACAGCAAGTAGTTGTCTCGGGACAACTTGAGAGGGAGGAAGTGCATCACGTTGGGTGACGCAGCAGGAGCAAATGAGAAGGAAGAGATGCTGTTGGAGTGCATCTCGGCAGAAGCAGTCGAGAAGGAGGAAGCGTTGGTGGAGCCAACCATGGATCGAGGTGCTGTTAGGCTAGAACGCTCTGATACCATGAAAGAATTAGAGAAAGGGGAGAAACAGGGAGAGAACACGAAGAGTATAGATTCTGGAATTATGTTCTCGTTGCCTATTTTCTTGAGAGCTTTCCATTCTTTTATAACGAAGAGTATGTACATATACCAAATATTACAACTGGCCTAAATATAGCTAGTGCGTTCATATGCGTATGTCACAGGTATTTCCGGGATTTCCGATCCCCTGTTTTGCTGTTCTTGCCATCGTCTGTTGCGTCTTGCCATCTTCTATTACTTTTGTTGGCAGATGACAGTTGCCATTGCTAGCAGAGACACTGGCCAAGCTGGTTTCACTAACAGCAAGAGCAAGTATTTTTTATTATTTTTATTTTTTAAATATTATTTTTATTTTTTAGGACCATTCTATCAGGAATGGTTCCTTTAAGGTTGCCCCCACTCTCCTAAAGTTTTAAAAAACTACAAAAATAATACTCGATGCTGCAGTTGTCCGATCAAAACTGATCAAACAACTGCCAGGGCGCATTGTAGTACTCCTTATGGATAAGAGTTTACTTTATATAATATTTTTTAAAAATGTAACATGCCATCCTATATGTATTTCAAACTTAATCCCTTGACAATACCATTTATGTAATCCATCAAATAAGATTTGAAAGTTTTGTGAAAAATGGCTTAAACATTAGCAGTTTGGCTTTCTCTTACTGTTTAGTTTATCCATAACCATCGCTATAGCCCTACAATTAATTATTTATTATTTTATGAAACAAACTTAATATATTTATGAAAAGCTTTGAGATGTTGATTAATATAGGTATAAAGTTCTTGATTAGTCTATGGGGTTTCTAAAATTCTTATTATGATTAGTTTTTAACTGCTTTGGTTTTCTTAAGAAAAGTATGGAGTTCGAGGTTGTTTGCAAAATATGATACATCTAGCTTTATGGCTCAAGAATAAGAGGTGAATTTGAGTATGCCATCAAAAATTACTATTATGCAATTTGACTTCTAGAATTCTTTGTGCATTGAAACGGCCATTAATGTTCTTTAAGTAATGACATATACATGCATGATGATCGTTTAAAAGAATTAGGGATAAGTTCATATTAACCCCTCTCATATATTAAATTAAAAAATGCCATGCTCATCCACATATTATCTTACATGCCATTCTAATATGTAATGCTTTAACATTGCCATGGCACGAGCCACTTGAAATGTATGCCAATAAAATGACATTTGATAGATTTGTTATATTGTAGGAGTACGTGTGATAATATGTACGTCATCATGGCATTTTTGAAGTTTAGTATGCACACAAAAGAGGTTAATGTGATATTATCCATAAAATCAATTCTGAAAAATATAAAATAATTTTATGTATCTACAAACTATATATGGATTTGTAATTTCATGTTTGATCACTAAATAACTTAATTTATTTTGACAATTATGGTAATTTCTTTGAAAAATAAGAAAAAGGATGATAAACTATAATTTAAGGAAAATATAATATTTAATCCATGAAATTTAATTTTATAAATTTAGACATAATTTAAATCTAATGAAACATATTTCCTTCCATTTTTTTTAAATCTTTTACACATTGAAAAGACCCGTTTAGCTCCTCATGTGATAAAGTAGTTATAATTTCTAATTATTATCAAATAATTTTAAAAAATTATAAAATTACTTTTACCTATCTATAGAATTATGATTATTTATATAGATCATGAGAGTGGCATTTTTAAGTAGAATATCATTTGTTTTGAGGTAAGAGAAGGGGACTTCATCTAAATCATTGTAAATCTCACAATTATGATTTTGTGCCATCTTTTATCTACAATATGCTGTGAACTTATATGACAAGTAATTTAACAAAAATATGATCATTGTTTGTGTGATTCATTAGTAAAAAAAACCAACTAGCATTTCAACATTATGAGGATAAATACTTGTATACTTAGTTTTTATTTTAAATTTTCATAAATAGGATAAATAAGAGCATGGGTCAGCTTCCTATGACCTAGATTTTATTATCATGATTCGATGATTTCTGGAAGTATGTTTTAAGTATGATTTTAAATTTACATCAAGCATTAAGCATGTGATATGACCATGACGACATTGGAATTTTGTAGAAAGATGATATTTGTATTTTTTATCTGATGCTTTTTGATATATTTTATGAAATACATCATTACGACATTAGGAAGTCTGTTTTGTGATAAATATAATGTTTGAGGATTTTAATTTAATTACTTTGTATTGAAGTTTAATTATGCAGTAGATAACTTAGGAAAATTTTGAATGAACATGAACATAATCCTAAATAGGACACTGCAACCTTAAGGGATGCTTTTTTGGTCTAATCTGAATGTTGGGATTTGTATTGGGCAAGAGCACTTTGTGATGTTGGTGGTGATGGATTGAAAATCCTAGAGTCATACCTTACCTTGGTGATAGTGTTTCCTGCTGTAGTTAAGACCTTTGTGTTACTAACTAGGTACTCTCTGTTGTCACTTGGATGTATGATTAAGTAAGTAGAATGTTTAAGAATCATGCCTATGAGATCTTTGCTTAGAAATATGCAAAAAGTTTGCATAAAGCTTTGATGATCAAATCCTAGGGGAGGGTACAAGAACTCAGGAAAGACATAACATGAGATGGTTGAATGGACAGTAAGAAAGCACTTAACCTTCGTAAGGTTGAAGTATATGTAAATAAGGTATTAAAGAGATTAAAATGCAAATATATGATTCATGTAGTCAGCCTAAATAATGAGACAATGCTCTGATGATGCTGACGCTGATGATAATCGATATTGGAAGCCATTACCCATCAGCTATTTTCAACTTGTACAAAATCTTCATTTACCTCATCTTCTCAATAGTGAATTCACAGAAGTTTGGAGGGCATGGTATCCAAGGATCACATCTAGCAAGAAACCGCTAGGAACCACATTGAGATCATATAACTACTTTATTCAAAGGAAATAAAGCCAGCATGGAATGGATATTTCATGTGATACTCATCTCAATGATATCATGGTGCCACTTTGATTGGAGAATATGAGAAGAACATGGGCGAATAAGGGGAGAATAAGCTTAATTTTGTTTTGACAAGCGGAATGGTTTATACTGGTGAAGAATAGCGTATTCAGAGAATAAAGAGAATAAGTCATCTCACCCTAGACCCAAGAATTACTCATTCTTCTTATTCCGTCAACGGGCCCCACAAAACTATCAAACGAAAATACTCCTTATTCTATTATACGCTATTCCGTCAGTGGATCCCACATAATAACTTATTCTGCAAACAAAGTAAAAGTGCAACGATATACAAATAGTGCCAGCATGCTTAAGGAAATTGAGAATTTGGAAACTAACAAAGTTCAAGAAATAAGAATTTATCTGAAACATCATCTAGATGGTTATGAACTTGTGAATATTTTTCCTACTGAATTTGACATATTATCTTATCTTTTAAGACTAGAAGCTAAAAAGATTTGAGGCATTCAAGGTAGGTGATTGTTCATTAAAAACCTGAACCATGATTGTTCATTAGAAAGAGGAAAAGTTGCCTGAATCACGCATGACTGTGGATAAGACTAGATCATGAGAAATGAGGTGTAGATAGGTTGAGTTCAAATAAAATTTAATTAGGCCAAGAAGTCCATACTGAGATTCACGGCAATATGTTGAATAGATGAACATCGGAAATATTCAAGGTGCAACTTATCTGAAGGTGACCCAACTCGACCGTGTCAAACCCACTTGACTCAAACATGAGTTTTCCCAAACCTTACTCAACTTTAATCAGAGGTAAAACACATTGAACCCAGTCGAAGTGGCACTAACCTGAAGAATATCTTATGGAAATTAATTTATTTTGCATATAATATTCTTTTCTTTTTTAGATTTTTTGAAGGTCAAGTTGTGTTGAGGGTCTAGCCCGACCTGACCCCAACTCAATGGAATTGGTACAGGTTGAACTCGGCCTGTTCTTAGTGAGGAAGACAACTTCCTGTTGCAGAACTTTGACATTGGAGGAGGTCGAAGAAGTCATTAAGCAACTGCCGATGGACAAATCGCCAGTCCAGATAGTTATCAGGAACCTTTTACAAGCAGTACTGGCATATAGTTAATAAGGAGGTGATAGAAGCTGGCTTTGCAGTCTTTTTTTTTAACGATAATTAGCTGGATCCTCAGCCTAATGCTACTTTTGTAGCATTGATCCCCAAATGTCAAAACCCCAGGGGAATGAAGGAATTTAGACCTATAAGCCTCTATAGTGAGTTTTATAAACTTATATCAAGGATCCTTGTGACAATGATCGGAAAGTTAATCAAGGAGGAGAATCAACTTTTCTCAAGGGAAGAAGCATTATGGATAATATATTGGTGGCACAGGAAGTTTTCCACGACATGAAAAATTGCAGAAGACACAAAAACATGATGGCAGTTGAAGGGAGAAAATCTCTCTCAACTTAGATGGCCCATAGGCCGGCCCAGTTACTCGAGGAAGGCCTGGTTTCCGTCCACAGAGGTCTCACTTAGATAAAGATAGCCATGAAGATCGGGGATCTTAATCCTTTCATAGACAAGGTTTTTAGGTAGACCCAACGACCTAAGACCCTTGCCTTGGGCAGGACTCAACCTACATCGGGATATCCATACCCTTCTTAGAAGGGACGGGCCTAAGTTTGAAACTCGCTCAGTTAAGGATCCCGTCCGACGAAGAAGTAACCTCTACTCCCGATAGGATTGGGTCAAACTCGGGAATCCCTTCTGGACCTGGCTCCTCTATAGCAAATCCCCTTCCGAATTAGGAACGCTCAAGATATTTCTTAAATCTTACTTCCTCGGTTGGGACTCTCCTATTCCATTATATAAGGATCATGGATCCAACCAGCAAAGGTACGTTTTCTACAACCCAAGCTACCTAATCTTTCCTATAGTATCCCCAGCCTTCTGACTTAGGCATCAGAGAGGACTCCCTCAAATTGTTGCCGAGGCCCTCTAATGGTGTTCTATTTTATAGAAACCACTCGGCGTCGTCTCTCTGATTGAAGACAAAAGGCTCTGATCGTGGTGGACGAGATTTCGGGCCATCATTTTTTAGCGCCATCTATGAGAAATGATTCAGAAAGCCATGGCCAGAGGCGATCTCAACAAGGGGTCTCAATAGAAAGAAGCCACGGGTTATGGGATAAACCTCCCTCCCACACTTCCACCTCCTCTAGCCGTTGACAACCTCCTTCTGGCGAGACCTCCCAATGGTGACCGCAACCACCCTGAGGAACTATACTAGGCAAGAGGTTCTGACCTACAATACTTGGTCAACCTTATCCATCGGCTCGAAGCCAAGGTCAACTGCCCGAGGGAGACGCTCAGCACTAGAGGTGCGGCTGGACAGCAAGTCCCATTAGAAGTCGCCGAAATGCGGAGAATCCAGTACAACCTTTGCCACACCACCCCCATCTGGCATCCCTGCAGCCCTTGTAGAGAGGCAGCCTTTACACCACGACCCCGTGCTAGCGGGGAGCATGTCCGGTTACATAAGCGATCGGTTCGAGAATGACCCTCCGGACAGGAGTCACACAGTCAAGCAAGAAGCGTCGCCCTTCCCTTTACCAAAGGTTTACATCGTCAAATACGGAACAATGCTTCCGCCAATAGTAGGACTTCCTCTCGGAAGTCTCTTAGTCTAGACTCCACTTCTTCGAGTTCGACAGCCTCACCTCGGAACAAGCACGATGGGTCTAGCCGCCACTATAATACCTGATATTTTCTAAACAGAAATAAGGATAAAGAAATAATAATAATAATAATAATAATAATAAGTAAATAGACAAATAGAGTACAATATAGTTATTTGAATAAGTCCATTAACTTAGTCTTATAGGTAGTTTAGCCTATTAACTTAGTTTGATAGGTAGTTTAGGACGACGCCAATCATCTTCTTCTTCAACATCGACGTTATCAACAACATGGGTCTCAAACATAGTTAAGCCATGTTCTGAATGCAAAATTTTTTGTCAATAATATTTTGTTTACTCTAGGAATATCCATACAACCAGATGACTTAATGTCAAAGCAGCACCCAATTTTGCCAAGGCATTAGCTTGTGAGATTTTATGACAAGTCACGTGGTTTATCTCACAATGAGAGAACATACTTGTGAGACGAATGACTACTACATGATATAGCACAACCTCTAGTTTTCGAACTTCATATATTCCCATAACTTGATAAACTACCAGCAGGGAATCCTCATAGATTTGTAGATGTTTTATGTACATATCTAGAGCTATCTGAAGGTCAATGACAAGTGACTCATATTCAGCTAGGTCATTTGTGAGTGGCTCAACAAGACTGCAAGAGATAGGCAATATCTCGTTCGCAGGAGTAACTAGAATAACATCAATTCCTACTTTTGATGTAGATATGCCATTTGAGCTCTTTGTTGTTCCAGAAACACCATCAAAATATAATTCTCATTGTTTGACTTTAATTTGACAACTTCTTGAGAAGATAATTCTTCTTTTTCTATAAGCTCTATATTCAATGGAGAATTTTTGGGAATAGGATGTGCTGCCAAAAAATCAGCAATATCCCGTTCTCAGGAGTAACTAGAATAACATCAATTCCTACTTTTGACGTAGATATGCCATTTGAGCTCTTTGTTGTTCCATAAACACCATCAAAACATAATTCTCATTGTTTTACTTTAATTTGATCAACTTCTTAATAAGATAATTCTTCTTTATCTATAAGCTCTATATTCAATGGAGAATTTTTGGGAATAGGATTTGCTGCCAAAAAATCCGCTATAGCTTGCCCTTTAATAGCCTTTTTGACTTATATAAGTATTATCGAACTCCATTAATAGAAGGGCCCATTTACCAAGCATTTCTGACCGAAAAGGTTGGCGTAAGAGAAATTTCAAAGGATATGCTCGTGAAATGAGTTGAATTTGATGAAATAACAAATAATGGTGTGACTTTTTAGCAGCAAAAACTAATGCCAGACATATCTTTCCATAGGAGCATATCAATGTTCAAACCTGACAAGCATTCTGCTGAAATAATATAGGGGTTGCTCTTTCCCTTCATCATTGACTTGGGAAAGCATTGCCCCCAGAGAAGCATCTTGGGCATGAATATATAGGATCAAAGGCTTTCCTTTGGTAGTTGCCCTCATCACAAGAGGATTCTGAAGACATTCTTTGATTTTGTCAAAAGCATTTTGACATTGTTCATCCCAATGGAAAGGGACATCTTTTTCATCAACTTTGTAAATGGTTGACATCTTCTAGCAAGATTAGAAATAAATCTTCTGATATATGCCAACTTTCCTTGTAATGATTTTAATTCTGCTAGATTTCTTGGAGGAGACATTTCTCTGATTGCCTTGATTTTCTTTCGATCAATTTCTATCCTTCTATATCTAACAATAAGCCCAAGGAATTTCCCACTAGTCACTCCAAAGACACATTTCAATGGATTTATTTTCAATTTATATTGACGAAGTATGTCAAAGACCTTCCGCAAATCTATCGGATGGTTAGTTTTTTTATTGGTCTTGAAGGCTAAATCATCCATATAACATTCAACCTCATGATGGGGGCATTTCATCAAATATTTTTGTCATGGCACATTGGTATGTTGCAACAACATTTTTCAGCCCGAGGGGCATCCTTTTATAGTTGAAGATCCTTTTGGGTGACCTAAATAAGGTGTCAATTTTATCTTTGTCGACCATGTGGATTTGATTGTAGCAGATAATCCATCCATAAAGGATAGTGCTTGATGCCCTAAAGTTATATCTACCATTATTTTTGTGGTCGGGATTGAAAAAAATCATTCTTGGGACATACTTTATTAAGATCCCAATAATCAACGCATACACATATCTGTCCATTCTTCTTTTTAACGGATACAATGTCGGCTAGCTAGGTCAGATGGATGCATTCTTCAATGAAATCAACATTAAGGAGTTTATCGACCTCGGCATTCTTCAATTGGTGTTCAGCTATAAATGAATCTAGACCTGGCATTTCTTTGTATGTCCAGTCAAATCAATCTTTATATTCAATCAAGAACTCTTTATATGCAGACATTTCTTCTTAAGGTGCTGAAAAAAATTGGTTTTGGCTCTACTTCAGAACCCAAGTTTGTTTCTAGGAGATCATCAATGGTAGTTTGACCTCCATCTGCTAGTTCTTTTGAGGCCAATTCAAGTTCCCCCAAGTCTTTTTCTTCATCAGTAGTAATTTCACAGACTTTAAGCCATTCTTGTTCAATCTCTTGTACAACTGACTGTGTCCTTTTATATTGACACTTTTCTTGAGATTCCTATGGATCTTCCACA
This sequence comes from Zantedeschia hybrid cultivar, assembly GCA_030544215.1. Lineage (NCBI taxonomy): Eukaryota > Viridiplantae > Streptophyta > Magnoliopsida > Alismatales > Araceae > Zantedeschia > Zantedeschia hybrid cultivar. The sequence continues at coordinate 53,405,642 of JARZZO010000002.1, read as the reverse complement.
AACTGTTGAATATAGGATGACTTGGTTTGGAAGACTGGTGGTTTCTCAGCAATGATAGATGAAACTTTAGGAATTTCTATAAGGAATTGGACATTCAATCTCTTGTCCAAATGTTGATGGAGTGAAAATAATTTCTTCTGACTTATCATCAGAACTATCATACTTATTTCTAGCATTAGTTACATTTTTTGTAAAATCCACCATATTAACAACATAATGGACAAAAGGCTTGCCTTGTCTCACATATCCTAATCTTCTTTTATCATTAGGCATATAGCGGGCATCTTTTGGATACCATAAGTCTTGAAAGAGCTAGGTTGTTTGAGGAGTTTGAGTACTGGGCATTTGCATATTTTCAAACATTTTTCTAATATTTTATGATATACCTGCAGCTCTCTCGTTTCATAAGATGAGTGACTGGCCTGGTCCGGCCAGGGATAGTAGCTACATCTTCTAAATTTCCTGGTACATTTGAAGTATTTGCACCAGTGGAATTGCAAGTGAAGATTCTTAGAACATTTCCCATTACTTAGACAATTCTCCTATTCCTCAGAGGTGGACGGACTAGAGGTATGAGGCATCCTTGCAATCTAGATGATGAGTGATGCAGACTTAGGAGAGTCATAACAGGGTCCATATGTAAGGCATTATGAGTATTATACTCAATTTTCATATAGAAACCTTTCTTTTCAAATTCTTTTGTGATGATAATCTTTCAACTGGGGCAGCCAACTTACAAGGCAGTCTTCACATCCATTTGTTCCAATTCAAAGTCATAAGTTGCAACCAAAGCTAATAAAACATGAATAGAGCTATGTTTCACAACAGGTGAGAACACTTCATTATAGTCCACATCCTCAACTTGACTATAGCCCTTTGCTATTGATCGTGCTTTATATTTTGCATCTTCAACACCTGAAATGCCTTCCTTTTTCTTGAAGACCCATTTACATCCAACAATCTTCTTGTCCTTAGGAGGCTTCACCAAATCCCATATGTGATTTTTATGAAGAGATTCAATCTGTTCATGCATAGCCACAAGCCAACTTACAGAATCATCACAAGAGACTACTTCTAAATATTTGGAAGGTTCACTTGCATTCAGAGTCTCTTATGCAACTAATACACCATAAGCAACCATATCTTCAAATCCATACATTTGAGGTGGTCTAATCTCTCTCCTTTGTCTATCCATGGTGAGAGTGTATTGCTCATGCTGTGAAGATTGTTCAACATGTACATCTTATGATGTCTGCATAGGCGTAGATTGGGAAGATGATGCACTATACTGAATAGGAATTGAACCGCCACTCTCAAGCTCCACCTGTTCTATGCTACTACTAGAAGAACCTGCACTAGTAGGAACAACAACTCCTTTCTAAGATGTAACATAGTAGATTCATCAAAAGTAACATTTCTCTCGTGTCATAAACTTAGGTGATTTAAGATCAATGCATCACAGCCTGTATCCTTTCACACCACATAGATAACCAAGAAAAATACACTTCTTAGCTCTAGGTTCTAATTTATCATCATTAACATGTGCATAGGCAAGACAACCAAAAAATTTTAAATATGAGTAATCGGTAGCTTTACCTGACCAAACCTCTGTTGGGATTCAGGCAAGGCGTAATGAACGCAACGGAAGCAATAAAATAATTCCCACTCAATGCCTATAGATCCGATTCGGAATGAAAAATGAAAAAGTGAAAAATGGGAGCATGATCACATCACCTGTGCGGATTCAAATCCGCATCCATATCGGTTCCGTCGAGGCAATGCCGCTAGCCGCACAAGCATCTGGCCTCCAGCAGTATCCACGCAATCCTCCGCAGTGGTTCATCCTCTCTCCCTTGTCTAGATCAGTGCATTCGTTGAAGATTCGTCGCCTCAACAACGTCCAAAAACTCGTGGACGGGAATTCTCGACCTTCGGGAACTACGCGCCGTGGAGTCGGGATAGCACCTGGCGCACCGAGAGGGGAGCCCAGAGGAGGAGGAGAGAGAGAGAGGGACGGCCAGCCTTGAGAACTCCTTGAGCTTGGCCTAGGGTTTCTTAACAATGCGTATATATATTAAGTCGGCACAACTTTTTACAAAAGTCTCCGACTTAATATAAATCCTACTTAAGTACCATCGACTCAGAATCAGTTTGCTTGTGACCCTCTAGGCCCATTAACCAATCTGGTTTTCAGTCTGTTAAGTCCAATAACATTTTATTGACTTATTGTAATTAATTAATATCTGATATTTAATTAATTACTTAATCGAGTTAGCATCTCATGTAAATTCGACTGGACTTCTGATTAACTTGGGTGTCAAGCAACACCGCATGATACCAGAAGGTAATGAGGTTCAACAACCCATATGGAACCTGTCCATCCACAGTTACCGCGTGGTTATAATCCTTCGTTCGCATAATGCTCTCGAGTTAACCTAGGGTATGGTCAATCGTCAAACCCTAGATGGTCAACTCACTTGAATCAAACTCCGCTGTACAATATCTGAAAACACATTTTCTGATATTGTGTCTGCTCTGGCCAGAGACTCCTGCGGATCTATTCTAGAGCATTCTCTCTCCAGTTACCTGAGAGCGAACAATCATTTATTGAACACTCAATCACCTTCATAGGTCTTCTGCTGGACCCGATCCTTGACTAATAGAAATCCCATGGATAGGGATTCATAGGCCAAGGTCAAAGTCCAGAAGTCCACCAACAAGGTGTCTTTGGTGTCTTAAGTCCAAAGATCAACCATGCCACTATGACGATGAATCAAGCGATTGACAGTCAGGTAAATTACCATTCGGCGATTCATATCGGATCAGTTCAGTGAACTCATTCCCAATGAGCACCTACAGATTCTCCATAGTGTCTCAACACAAGTGACTAACGAGATCAATCATCCTCATCATATGAGCTGGAATAACTTGTACTAGTCTTACGGGATGTTTGATGTCCCCTTCAAACATTCTACGATTTGGGACAATTAAGAATATGTATTTATAAGTCATCAGTCCCATTATTATGATCTCATCATAATCTGATGACTATAGCACACATTCAAGGACTTCATTATGCATACTTATAAATACACCAATCTACATAATGAAATAAATGCCATTTATTAATGAACCAGATTGTAATAGGTACCTCATGATTGGCTTAGAGGACATATGTATCTATCAACCTCCTCTGGAGTCTTCCACTTAAAGGCTATGGCACGAGAATAGTTTACCAAGTAGCAAGCTATAGTAACTGCTTCGGCCTAAAACTCGTTTGGCAAACCAACATTTGACAGCATACACCTTCTCCTTTCTGTAAGGGTTCTATTCATGTGTTTTGCCACTCCATTATATTGAGGTGTATATATGATTATATGATGTCTATAAATGTGTCCATTCTTGCAAAACTCATCAAACTCTGATGAACAAAATTTCAAACCATTGTCTGTCCCGAGTCTCTTGATCTTCTTTCTAGATTGATTTTCAACAAGTCTCTTCCTCTACTTAAAGTGTTTAAACACCATTCTTATGCTTCAATATAAACACCCAAACCTTCCTGAAGAAATCATCAATGAGATATACCGAGCACCACCTTTAGACAAAATAGGAGAAGGGCTCCAAGCATTTAAATGAATGTAGTCCAATGTACCCTGTGTGCTATGAGTTGCAGTGCTAAAACTAACTCTCTTCTACTTCCCAAAAACACAATGCTCACACAACTCTATTTTTTAAGTACTGTGACCACCAAGTAAACCTCTGTTACTAAGAAGTGTCATGCCCTTCTCACTCATGTGTCCCAACCTCATATGTCACAGCCTTGTGGAATTTGTCTCTGATAGGGATGTAGAGGAGACTGCAGCTGTGCCAGTGACTTTATTGCCCTGCAAAACATATAAATTTTTAGATCTTTTTCCTTTCATCAAAACAAGAGCACCTCTTTAAATTTTCATAACTCGAATTTCAGTTGTGTACTTCCATCGATTACCATCAAGGGTACCAAAGGAGATGAGATATTACTTCAAGTGTGGAATATTCCTGACATCTATCAAAGTTCTCACTATCCCATCATGCATCATAATTCTGACTGTCCCAATGCCAACAGTTTTACATGGGGCACTATTTCCCATCAAAACAACTCCACGTTTTACTATTTCATAGGTTGAAAACAAGTCCTTATGAGTACACATATGGTAGGAATAGATAGTCTAAAATCCATTCATCCTTGGACATGATAGCATTAGTACATTAAAGAACAAAATCATCATCTTCACCTTCAACAAACTAGCTTCGGTAGATTTTTTTCATTTTTGTTTTACTCTTTCTATTCTTTCTTCTATTGTTTGTTTTTCAACTTGAAACAATCAGGCATGATGTGCCCTTTCCTGTGACAATAATGGCATGTTTTATTTTTATTTTTTGATTTTGATCTGGACTCACTCCTCTTATCCCCAGATGTTCTTTCCTTTAGCCTTCCTCTAACAACCAAACCTTCAGCCTGACCTTCATTAGCACTATTGATTAATTCTTTATCCTCAATTCTTCCGAAAACATGGATGCCTTGACTTCCTCCATAAGATGGAATCTCTCCCATAAATAAGAATCTCTCTCAAGTGCTTAAATGAATGCGGCAATGAACACAAAATCAAAAGTGCTTCATCCTCATCTTCTATTTTCACATCAATATTTTTCAAATCCATGACAATAGAATTGAATTCATCAGACTTAATGGGTGTACCTTTAGCCATATGGAGCATGTATAACCATTGTTTCACATGCAACTTATTTGTGAGCAATTGGATCATGTACAATGACTCTAAAGCAATTGTCGGGTGTGGGTGCTCAATATGTGATATTGATCGGAATTAAAAAGATGCCACGAAGAATAGATAAACAATGATTGTAATCGCTAGAGAATGAGATTCTCAATGAAATAAAAAGAGTGATCATTGTTACCTAAGATTCTTAAAGATTGTGATGATAGGTTCTTTAACTTCTCCTTCTCTGGTCAGCTGAAGACAAAGAGCCTTTCTCTTTAAGCTTTTCCCTGTCTTTGAAGTGCTTTGATTTCTTGATTGTTTTTTTCCTTTTCATCTTGCAATAAATATAAACAAACCAAACAAAAGAATTTGATTAGAATTAAGAGTATAGTGTAGTATCTATTCTAAAATTACCTAAGAACATGCAACTAAACTAAAATACTCACTATTTTTATCTTTTCTTCTAAACCCCGATATGCAAATGGGTAGGAAATAAATGCTATAAATGCCTTTTTTGTGTATGTTTTCTTGTGAACAAGATGATAATATGAATGCAAACTAAGATGAAAAATGTGATGCGATGAGAAACTAAGAATAAGTAAGAGATTGGAGAAAAAGGAGTAAAAGAAGTTGGCCCCTTGAAAGGCTCTTGGACTTGAACACCCTTCAAGGGAGGAAGAACACCAAAGAACGATGAAGAACACCTCCAAGAAAAGAGAAATTTGTATCGAACAGAAGAGAGGGAGTATACCCACATGATAGAGCTCTCAAAATGCAATGGCCAACCTCTCTCAAGTTCCGAAGAGGTATCATATATATAGAATTCAAATTCCTACAATAATCCTTCCATAAAATAAATTCTTGGACTCCAAGGCACCCCAAGAAGGAAACATCATGTAGAACTCTCCCAAACTTCAGATCAATCCACTAGGGAAAGTTTTCAAGTGAGTAGAATTTGCCAGAGAGGAAAATAGAGCAAGCAGAGTTGGCCTCGGGTTGAAATTCAGAATATAGTTGAAATGTGTCATGTCCAGTTGACATCTCGTAAGACACGTCATCCAAACTTGACGTCTTTCAACAAGTCAAAAATAGGAAGGAAAATCATAATAAAATTTAGAAGAATAATATAGAAACTTGAAAGATGTAACCCATCTGTGACGTGACTCAGAAAAAAACAAACTAACATATAAAGATAAGTCAGATTCAATCAAGAGGGAAAGACGTCACTAAAGAGTGACACGATTCAAATGGCATTATATGTCCATGATGGGATTCAAGAGGTGAGGTAAAATTCAAGAAAAATAGATAAAAAGCACCAATTGGTGGAATCAAAGTCCATTTTGGGGCATTAGCAATATGATATGAGATTTACTCACTGAGATGTCAAAATTAGTATGTCTATAGTTGTCCTGCCTTGGCATCTGCTTTGTAAGAGAATGACACGGAGTGTAATGAATAGTAGTGAATGGAATGAAACGAAATGAAATGGAACGAGGTAGACTAAACTGAAAAGGAGATACCAAGGTATGATGAGACAGGCACTCAACACCTCATGATGGGAATCTTTTTAAGAAATTCAGTGAACTAGCTCTAAGCCATCAAAGAAACCAAGTTTGTTTGGATGGAATAAAAGGACAAGATCACGAGAGAAAAGGAATAAGATCAACTTCCATGAGGGGAAGTACCCTAGATCACAAAGTCTATTGGTTTTACCAATGGAGAGCAGTTACTAGCATGTGGACATGCTACAATTATGGAGGATCTTAAATGGAATCAAAATGACCAAGAGTTGAGGAATCTAGACAATCAAGATCTCAAAAACAACTCAAAGATATCTCAAGGATGATCAAGTACTTAAGCCAGAATGAAATATCTCACATCACTTTGGGATTTAGATAAACTGAATAGTCTGAGAAACAACCAATTGATAACTTTCACATAGTGATTTCAAAATCCTATATGCATGCACACTGGGCTAAAGAGAAAATTAAAACAAAATCAAAATATAAAATAATAAAAGATAAAATTGTTAAACTGCCATTAATGAGTCAAGACACTAATTTTCTAATCCAGTGCTAAGCTGAAGCATGTTTGTTCGGCACCGTCTTACAAAATGGAACTATTGTCAAGAATCAATTATCAATCTAAATGCCTAGCCGTGCGATTAAGAATACTCTAGAATTATTATTGTTTTTGTTAGAGAGGAACTAAAATTTCAATTTCATGGGAACCACAATCCTTAATATAATATAATAACTAATAACATATGGTAATGTAGTAATACAAATACAAGGATATGATATAACCAATATAATCACAGTCGGGACTTTTCATCATAAGGCAAGCCTTCCAACCTTCACATTCCTTCAAAGAATCTTTCCTGCACTCAAAAATTTGATTAGCAATAATAATGATATCAAACAATTCAATTTCAACATTCAATTCAAAATATGTCACCCATAGATGATGTCTCTTGAAACGCGTCACATCGGACTGACGTCTTTCAAACCTGAGACAGAGTGTGCTCCAAGTACTTTTATTTTCTTTTTCATGATGATGTATGATAGACATGCATCTGATATGACAGTTTGATTTATGATATGATATGTGACGTCAGAGCTTAATGTGATTGGACATGATGTGATTTGATGGAATTTGATGTCATGTGATGGATGTGATGTGATCATGAATTTGACTGTGAATAGAATGTGGTGACGTATCCTGATACAACATGTTTCTACCTCGCCTTTCCATGTATACCTATAAAACACACTAAACAAACAAATAAAAAATTTTGTTCTAGCTTAGTCCCTTGCCCAATAAACAAATAGCTACCTTGACCCTATCCTTGATGAACCGGTCTAAGGGCAAAGCCTTTATTCAACTAAGGCAAGTTATCAAAAGGGAAAATGTGTAAGTGCAACATGCAAATAATGAAATAAAAATATGCAATATGCAAAATACTACATGCGGATGTTTTTTTTGTCATTTTAAAATATAAAAAAATTAGATTTTAAAATATTTATTTTTTATTTTAAAATATTCAATTTTTTAGGTTTTGAAATAATCAAAAAAAAATTCTTTTGAAATATTCAATATTTTTGGATTTTGAAATATTCAAATTGTTTTGGATTTTGAAATACTTAAAAAAAATTTATTGTGAAATAGGAGACTAACTAATCTAAACATCGGCATAGTACATGGATCAAAAGCAATCTACTTGATCAAAATTTTAATTCTTATCCTGCTCTTCGATTAATTTAAATAAAAAACAATGTGCTTATCAAGTGCTTACTATTAGAACCCATCCAGTGGTCAGACCCTTAATCAGCCTCTACCATCCTTTAAACTTGGGACAGACCCAGAGGGAGAAGGGAAGAAAGGTTCAGAAAGCTAATGTAAAGGTTCGGGAGACCTAGGAAGATATCCCTCCCCTGCCTTATTACCTGTTGAGGTTCAATCATTTTTTTGCTTTGGAGGGGGTTTTTCAACTTTGATTTTGATGCCCTTTTTGTTTTGGATTTTGGCCTTTTGACTTTTGAGTTTGGAGATTTTGGTGGCCTTTTGACTTTTGAGTTGATTTTTGTGCTTTTTATTTTTTTTGTTTCCCCTTTTTCTTTATGACGGCCTCCTACTAGAGCAGTGAATAGAGTTAATAGTCTATCCCAACGCCTCGCCCTCTCGCCACGAACTGAGTAGAAGAGAATGGATAGTGCCTTACACTTGCAGTTTGGCTTTGATTTTTCTTAACCTAATACTGTTTATTACTCTGGCAGCGAGCGAGAATGTTTGAGTGCTTAATTGTCTTTAGACTAAATTATGAAGACTAAAGCAAGAATTTGAAATATTAAGTTTCGATTCCCACTAGTCCAGGCACTTTGCCGGCTTACATTCCTAAGGATAGTACTTTTTGAGGTAGATATCATTCTAGGGTTGAAATAATTCTTGACCATCAGCATTCACTAGCCTATAAGCGTTCCTCCGAAAGACTCCTTTTACAACATATGGACCCCCCCCCCCCCAATTATGTTGGAATTTGGAACGAGCACTGTTAGGTTTGATAAAAATCCTTTTTACAATCATCTCACCGACTTTGAATTTTCTCTCAATAACCTTCTTCTCATCTATGTATTACAACTGGATAAGGAGTGCAGATCAACGTTCATCAATGAAAAGCTCCTTGTCTAATTGTACTCTTAAAGAAGGAATGTGGATCTCGTAAGAAACTACCACCTTCATTCCAAAAGTCAATGAATACAGGGTTTACCTTATAGCAGTACAGATCGAAGTTCGATAGGCCTATAGAGCCTCAACCAGTTTCTTTAGCCAGTCTGCATATTTGATCGATTCACATATTCTTTAATTATTTTGATCAAAATTTTATTAGTAGCCTCTGCCTGACCATTGCCTTGTGGATAGCATGGAGAGGAATGATGCAATGCAATGTTATACCTATTGCAGAGGTCCTTAAAGCTCCTGAGAGACGAATTGTGGTCCGTTATAGGTTATGATGGTGTTTGAAATCCCAAACCTAGTAAGGATATTCTTCATAATGAAATTACATACTGTTGAAGCTTTGATCTCCATGTAGGCTTCTACCTCCACCCGTTTGGTGAAATACTCTGTTGCCATTAGGATGAAGGATTTTTGTTTAGTCAAGGAGTTAGGATCATCGAAAGGTCCAATGATATCGAAAACCTGCATGGAGAAAGGGCATGGGAAGGACAAAGAATGGAGTGAAGATGTAGAAAAATGGATTTTATCAGCATGAAGTTGACATATAGCACATCTACGGAGATATCCTACGCAATCTTCCTCCATGGTCAGCCAATAATATCATTCCTAGGGATCGTTTTTGCTAACATTTGTCCAATGGTCATGGCCACCACAAATTCCTAAATGAGTTCTTTATATGACTTTTCAAAGTTCATCTTCATCTAAACATCTTAAAAGTATGCCATCAAATCTTCTTCTGTAGAGTTCACCTCCAACCAAGGTGTATCTTTGATGATTCTCCTGATAGCCCGCTTCTCCTTAGTGGTGGCTTCTTCTAGGTATGATTGTTCTTCACAATGTTTGACAATTTCATAATATTACGATTTCCCCTCATCTTCTAACTCCTCTTGCAATTCTAACAACATGATCTCTCTCTTCTCTACGATGTCTCTATCCTGAACTTTCTTCAACAATTTCTCTTTTATCCTAAGAAAAATAGGGTTCTATATAGAAGGAGAGAGATGCCTATGGATAATGATACATTTAAAATGTCTGTCGAGTGGGAAATCAAGAAATGATGCGAGAGAAGTAAGAGCGTCGGCTAGAATATTCTAATTATGAGGGACATAGATAAAGATCAATTTAGTGAAAAGTAGCATAGGCAGAAGTTTGGAATCAAGGGTGCAATATTTGATGAGCACTTGGCCACAGATAAGCTAACTATCACCTACAATTTGCAGCTTGATAGCACCATGAAGATGAGTAGTCTCAAGGCCGACATGGAGAGCCTCATATTCAACTATATTATTTGTAATGAGAAAAGCAAGTTGAAAGGTCTGGAGAATGATAACTCCTTCATGTGATACAATAACAATGTTAATACCCTTACCATAGGAATTCAGAGTTCCGTCAAAATACAAAGTCTAAATTTTATCAGATGGTTGATTTATGGATATCAATTCCTCATCCGAGAACTCTGATTGGACTAGATCAAACCTAGGAAGAGGTTGATGAGCAAGATATTCCGCTATGGCATAACCTTTGATCGATTTCTACTAGATGTAAGTGATTTCAAATTCAGAAAGAAAGTTCTGCTAACGCGCTAATCTATCAGTGAGGATAGATTTTTCAAGGAAGAATTTGATAAGATTCATTATGATAATGAGATGGACTTCATAGGCAAAGAAATAGTATTTTAATTTTTGAACTATCCATACCAATGCAACACAAGTCTTCTTCATCATCATATATCTCTACTCTGCAGAGTTGATGAGTTTTGAGAGAGAGTAGTCTACCCTCTCATTTCCTTCTTCATTTTCTTGTGTCAGGACAACCCCCACCAAATCATCCAGGATGGAGATGTATAGGATCAAAGGTTTGCCCGGAGATAATGATCTCAAGATAGGAGGACTTGCCAGATACTTCTTCAATCCATCGAATGCCTCTTGATACTTATTGTCCCAATCAAATTTGACGCATGGCTTGGTAAGCTCGTAGAATAGCCTACACCTTTGTGAGTACTGGGAGACAAAGCGACGAATAAATTGCAACCTCCTAATCAATTTTCTTAGCTCCTTAAGATTCTTAGGAGGTGGCATCTCTATGAGCCTTGACCTTATTGGGATCAATCTCAATATCCCGTTTATTGACAATGAACCCTAACAACTTCTCCGAAGAAACACCAAATATGCACTTCTTAGGATTCATCTTCAACTTGTATTCTCTTGATCCCTACAGAACTTCAGTGTAATTGGCTTTAGTCTTAGACTTCACTAACAAATCATCTACATACACCTCTAAATAAACATGCATCATGTCATAGAATATTGTCATCATTACTTCTTCAAGCCGAATGGCATGACCACGTAATAATAGGTACCCCAAGGTGTAGTGAATGATGTCTTTTTTTTATCGTCTTCTGCCAAGCGAATCTGATTGTATCACAAGAACCCATCCATAAATGATAATGTTTCATATCCAACCATATTGTCAATGAGTACATTAATATGATGCAATAGAAAATCATCTTTAGGACAAGTTCTATTCAAATCTCAAAAGTTAATACATGCTTTGACTCTTTTGTCCTTCTTCATGATAGGGACAATGTTGACTAACCATTGAAGACAGAGGACAACTTTAATAAACTTGTCATTATGTAACTTATCGACCTCTTCTTTCATCTTCAGGATTATCTATGGTTGGAATCACATTAGCTTTTACTTAACCAGGCTAGAACCAAACATTAAAGTTAACCTATGCTCTACCAAAGGTGAATCTAGCCCCGACATGTCTTCATAACTTCAGACGTAAGTGTCCTTATAATCCATAAGTACCTTAACCAATGCCTCTTCATCTAATGGGGAAAGATTCTTACTGATAAGGACAATCCTAGGTTCATATTCAGTTCTTAAATTCATTTCCTTGGTAGGCTCTTCTACAGAAGTTGACGGTTCATCAAATCTCTTCATACTGCTAGCATGTGCATTAGCTGTGCCCTCTCCTTCTTGTTCCACTTCATTGATGGGGTGTTTCTCGTAGAGCAGTTCATACACCCCATACCCATCATTAATGCACTCATCTTTTTCAATTTTTTTTGGCAACTGAATAGGATTTTCTAAGAGCTAAGGGATTTGAGAACATGATTGGCACCTAAAGGCTAGCTCCTGGAGGTATCTATTTGGGATCTGCTTACCGTTAGATTTCTTAGACTCCCTAATCTACCTATTCTTATTTTTACTCGACTTACTAACTGTAGACTCTCTAACTTGAACTAAGGAGGACGAAGAAGGATAAAATTCATGGGGTACAGTACAAGATAAAAGTGAATTCCCCTGAGAGGGAGAATAGAGAAAATCTAGAAGTGGACCTTGAATGAGTGGCCTGTACAATGTTGCATACTTGGATGAGAAGTATGAGGTCTTTTCAATGATGAACTGAGAGGAAATTGAGAAATCGACACTTATTTTAAAAAATTTCGTCAATCATAAAGTAGTAGTAGCATTGGGGGAATCACAAAGCAGTATGTCCCAGATCTTATTATAAAGCTCCTCGGGGTTGAGTGGGACCTGAGCAAAGATCATAAATGGGGTGAGAGTGATTAGCATGGGCGTAGCTCGAGAGATGTCTTCAGTAATTAATCGAGCCCAAGTGGGGGCCAGCAACAATGTCTTAAAAAGAGTGTGGAGAGCAAGAACATGGTTGGGGTAGGTAGCAAGCCAAAGATGGTCCACAGTCAGCCTTATTTATAAGGATCATCAGACTCCATCAGTGTCATCACTCAACAGAATTCTTTTGTCAAAAATAGAACTAGAGCCTTTAATCAATTCATCTACTAACAACGACCACTTCAACTCTGTGGGATGGAGAAACAATCTATTCAAAGCAATATACAAATCTTACATGTCGAACCACGAATACCATTCACATTTTGGATTACGCAATTTCCTCCTTTTTAGAGGCTTTAAAGCCTCCAAGGACTGATAAGTTAGCCAAGAGATAAGATGATTGGCCACCTGCCATCCATACACATCATATAGATCAAAATGTGAGGTGATCATCACCACATTGTTGCATCCATGTTGAATGATGGGACCCTTGACAAAATGGGCAGACAATGTCCACGTAAAGGGATCCCGCTCTCCTTGTAGGGTGTCACCATGGCCTTCCATACCTTATTCCCTTCACCGTCTTGTTCTTGTTAAAACATTTTATGTCCTATTTTCTCTGGCTTGTAGCCTATACCACTCCCTGGGATGATCCTTTTGTCTTTTACAAGCTTAAGCCTACCTTGTAGTTGCACTCCAAGTCCCTTTTCGAGTTGATATCCCACCTTGAGCATAATGCGCCATCCTAGTGTATTCATTGGTTCCTTCCGTTTAGGCATGGCGACAAGGGAAGGAGAAGACATTTTGACAACCACTTGGTCAGTGGAGGGTTGGTTGGTGTTCAAAAGGGAAAGCAGTGGCCTTTGTGCTGGTAGAATAGAAGGTATGAGATTAACAGTGAAGGTGTGGGTAGTGGCCAAAATGGGCATGCTTGTAACCTTTACGACTCGGCCTTTGTAAGAGAACTTAACACACATAATTGGTGGAGGGTACAACCTCAAGGAGTTTCACATAAGGTCGATTGAGGATACCTTTCAAAGAAGAGTCTATTTCGAGGGTGTGGAATTCAACTTTAGGGTGGAAAATAGGACCCAACTCCACTTTGAGGTAAACCATGCCTAATGGGGACCTGGTGTTGTTGTCCTATGCAGTGACTAAAATGGGGGATGGCAACCACTTCTTCTTGGGGACCCCACACAACTCTAATGTCTAGGGTGGTAGCACATTGATAGATGCACCAGTGTCAACTAAACATGTATCTATGAGCTTTTGACATATATTCATTGTGATGTTGACGGCCATATCCCGTGCAGCCAATGGGGCTAGTTCAGATGCGTGAAAGCATATAGCAGGTTGATCACTATGTGGAACCAGGATGGCGGCATTCTTGTCCACTGGCACATTTTCATTTACTATTACTTTCAGTAAGTATTCCATTAGAGCTTCTTAATGAACCCGGGACCTTTTAATTAGTTTGAATATTAAGATACGTGCTAGAGTTTTGTGAAGATGCTTCAGGAGATCATACTGAGTACCTGGTATACTCTTTTCAGTGGGTTGTTCTTCTGAGAGCTAAGGAGCAATATCATGTGTAGTGGCTTGGGAAAACACCTTATTAAAAATCCTGCCACTCTGAAGTACTAGTGGTTGTGGCTCAACAGTAGAGGGCAAAGGAGGGGTTTTAATAGCCAGCGACTTGATGATTAGAGACCTGAATGGTAGGGGGCGACTAGGCTGTACGGCGAGTGTATGTTGTGGGATGCATGCGGAGGAGGGGTTTAGTGGGTTGAGGCATGGTAACGGTTGGTGAAGGGAAAGGAATGCGAAATAGTGGCTTGGATGGCATTGGATGGTTCTCGACTGGTGGAGGTATGGGTTGCTTGGTTGCAATGTAGCTTTCGAGATCGCGTGTAGAGGCCTAACAGGTGGTGGAGGTGGTATGGAGATTTTAACGGAGATGGTAAGAATGAGTTTTGGTTGTATAGTCGTGGTGATAATAGGTGTTGGTTAACTGGGGAAGATGATGTTTTAGATGGGTAAGGCTTTGTGATGCAGATGATGGAACGTAGTGGTTAAGTGGATGAGGTGGAAGTGGCAACCTCAGTTTTGTAGATGGCGGTGTATATGGAAGATGTATCCTCTACCTCCCTTACTGGCCCCTATTGACTTCAAGCTAGTTATTGGTAAGAATGGGGGCCACTTGTTGGTTTGGTGGGAATTCGGAGAGTAGATTATGCTCTATACCCATGTTCAACTTCTGGGGCAATGTTTACTGAACCAGCGCCTACTAGACTTGTTGTTGCTATTTCTAAGGCTGCGACCTCCTAGATTTCAAGGCTAAGATATACTTGTGCATTTCTTCCCAGTCGATCCTTCCTTCATTCAGATCAGAAATGTAGTCCCGAAATTGAAAACAAATATCTATATTGTGCCTAGGCTGATGGTGGAACATACAATAACAGGACATGTCTATGTTTTGTGGCCAAATGGTCCTTTCCTTAGAAAGCGTAAGAGCATTAGCTGCTATAAGGGCACTAAAGATGTCAGACAAGGACTCAGGTAATGGGGAATATTGGGTTCTCTTGGGATTAGGTGGTTTCCTGTGTTGGTTGTAATTATTAGGTGGTGGAACCTAGTTGTAGTTTTGGGGTTGACAGGCTTGGTTATATGGTAGCTAGGGTGGATGCTATTGTGGAGGCTTAAAGGCTTGAGGGTTTTATGGCCTTTGGTTGCTGAAGTGTGGAGCTTGGTTCCTTATGAAAGGGGTTTGGTTGTTGTTCACAGAGTTTACTTACTCATTGGTTAGTACCTTCAGTTGTAGTTCCATTGTTGAAAGAATTTGGGATATTAGGTTTTCTAGGTGAAGGCTTGTTGAGTCTGTGAGTGTCGAAGAGGCTAAAAAAGGTAGAGTCCTCGAATGCATTCTGAGCATAATGAGCCCTCTCACATAGTTTGGCCATGGTGGTGAGATTATTCTATGTGAGGACTTCCTTGTACTTTGGAGTTGCATTGGTAATCATCACCTTCACATGTTCAAACTCAGACAAGTGATCTTTAATTTTTTCTGCCATGCCTCGCCACCTATCAGCCAAGGTGATGAAATCCTCATCCACTTTCATTGTAATGACCGAGATTTCGGGTTCTGTATTCGGGTCGGTTTCGGGCCGGATCCCCTGGTTTGGACCCTGGAGGGGTCTTGAGATTTCTGGCTGAATGGCGTCAACGGTGCTCGACGCCTTTCAAAAGGCGTCAGGGTGTGTGGACGCCATTTAGGCCTGCTGGTTGTTGTGCCACGTGTGCGCCACGTGGGCGGGTTTCGGGCTGCGAGAGTACGGCCCCTGTCAGATTTGTCTGAACGGCGTCCAGCTTGGTCGACGCGTTTCAGACTGCGACACCTGCGGTGTCAGGGTGCGGCGCCAGAGCGTTGTCAGTACGGCCTGTCTTGTCGTCTGAACGGCGTCCGCGGTGAGCGACGCGTTTCAGAGCGGTGTCAGTACGGCCGTCCTGTCAGACTGAATGGCGTCTGCCTCGATCGACGCGTTTTAGAGGAGTTCTGGTTGACCCCGCGAGCCTCCCCTTCTTTCCCTCATTCTCACCTTCTCTCTCTCTCTTCGCTCCCTCCGCCCTCTCCGGCGATTTTCCTCCCTCCCCTTCCTCTTCTTCCTCTTCCAACTACTCCATAGCTTCCCTACCTCTCACCTCTACCTCCACCACCTCCTTCGCGGCGTTCCCTTCTCCGGACGGCGGCCGACGTCCCGGCGGAGTGGCGGCGTCCTCGAGGGTACCGGCAGCGGTGTGCGGTGCGGCGGGACGGCGGCACGGAGCTTGGCGGAGTTCGAGAACCGGTAGGGGGACGAAACCTTGCATGTGTGCTCGTTGCTTTCGGCATAATGTGGCGTGTGTGGGGCTAGATTGAGCATGTTTAGGGGGTTTCCTTGAGGGAACGACGGTGTGTGTGATCGTGTTTTCGTAGGCATGACTGCGTGGTTGAGTTTCTCTCCTCCCCCCTTTGATTTTGGGATTTTCGGGGTGTCCGGGATTCAAGGGTGAAGCCCTCGGGTTGAACCAGGAAACCTGGTTTCTGGCGCTAAATGGCGTCGGGCTGGGTCGACGCCTTTCCGAAAGACGTCCGGTCAGCACGACGTGTTTTAGCGCAGAAACCTCCCCGTTCGAGGTTTCCTGAGTTAGGGGTTCTGCGTTAAATGACGTCATGGATGGACGACGCCTTTCTGAAGGACGTCGGGCCATCATGACGCCATTTAGGCAGAAAATGCCCCCGTTTAAGGGTTCTGCAAATCTGGATTTTCTGGGTTGAATGGCGTCGGGACACACAGACGCGTTTTAAATGGCGGCTTCATTGGTGGACGCATTTTAAGGATAAATCGGGCTTTTAATAAACCTGTCTAAGGGTCTTGAATGGCGTCAACCTCGGTCGACGCGATTCAAGACAGGAATGCTTAATACTGTTATTTTATGCATGTTTCACGGTGGGATGGTTCTAAAGCATGCTGTGGGTTGTATACTGAGACGGGGACTTCTGCGTGAGTGGAATTGCATCACCGGTGTGTGTGTGTGTGTGTGTGTGTGCGTGTGTGCTTTAACTATATGCTGAGAATGAGGTTTTACGGTGCGAATGGAATAATGCTATGTGTGGTTGTGTTATGCGGATGTGGACCGTGATAACTGTGGTTTACGTTGTCACCATGGACCGATGGGGACAGGGTCATGGTGTCTGTGGTGTGGTGCACGTTGTGTTTTACCCTTGGCTGAGACAAGCAGAACCACCTTGAGCCCGTCGGGCCGGAGCAGCTGGTGTGCTATCCGAGGGGTTGCTGTTTGGTCTCAGCGGGTCGGGGTTTCCCTTGGTTGTCGTGACAGCTTCTGGCGTGTTTCCTGCTGTGGAGCTGGTGGTGTTACTGGTGGGAGTTGGTTTACCCTTTAGCCAGTGGGCCTGATGTGACCTTTGATCAAGGTTACGAGTGGTACCTATAGCCCTTGGCCTGACGCAGCCCGGGAGAGTTGGGTTTGTGGGTAGTTCCTGTAGCTTCGGCTTGACGGGGGTTCGCCGGTCCCCAGGGCCCTCCTGAAGCGCTGAGGCCTAGCGTGGAGGCAATCCGGTGGTAGGACAGTAGTCTAGACTGCTTGTGTGCACACGTAGCTGGCAGTGGCGGTACACTGAGGCCAGCTAGTCCTAGTTTAGCTTGCTGCCTCACCCTACAGTGCCCCGGAACACTGTAGGGGTGGACAGGCGTGAGCAGTGGTGGTAGTGTTGGGAGGCGACGTTCGACTTCGGTCGACAGTGTGGTTTAGTCGCTTCGTGGACTTTGACTGTGAGTCGTGACTCTGTGTTGAGTTCTTCGGGTTACTTGGAGTGGTTCTTGTTACACTGCTTACCGTGCGTTTCACATCAGAGTTGGGTGTTGTGTTTACTGCTTTACTTTAATTGCCATATATTCCTGTTGTTACACTTGTGGGTGTGTGAGTGGGAGGCAAGGGATCGGATGATCCCTACTGAGCCCATTTCTGGTGTGGCTCACTCCCTGCGGTTTCAGGTGTGGACCTCGAGGCGAGCGGAAGCGTGGTGTCTTCTTGGTGTGCGGACCAGCAGCTGTCTTAGTTCCGGGGTATGCCCCGATGTTGTTGTACTTCCTTCTGCCTGTACTTATTTAATTGTTTGGACATGTAATTATTGTTGGACTGTATACGGACATTGTTATTTTCCTTCCTGCGCACTTGCTTATCTTTGTAGTCCGTGAGATTGTCATATTTAATCTTGTTTAGCACTTACTCCTCCAGACGTGTTGTGTGAGATCCGGGTGTGAACCCGCAGTTAATGGGCCGACATCCATTTAGTGACCGGGTCTCCGGTCATAGGATGGCGGGTCGTTACAGATGGTATCAGAGCTCAGTTTGGTCGAGTATGTGATAAACTGGGTTAGATATTATAGTCCAACAATAAGAACGAGTCGGTACAGGCGATGGCTGCTGGCGTAGAATGATAGGTTTTGACGTGTTTTGGTTCGATTTGCGTGTGGTGGAGCAGCGATGGCGCCGAAGCGGAGAGCTCCGGTGGCTCGGGGTGCGAGAGCGGATGGTAGTGGTTCAGGAGCAGAGAGGCATGATGTGGAACGTTTCATGGAAGCCATGATTGGGGCTATGGCTAGATATCAACAGAGGGATGGAACTGAGGGGTCCAGTTCCCGAGGTGGCCATTCTACGGTGGTGGAGCGGTTCTTGAAGCTGAAGCCCCCTTCTTTCACGGGTCAGCCTGTTCCAGATGCAGCAGCACAGTGGGTTAAAGAGGTGGAGAAGGTGTTCGATGTTCTAGAATGTGCTGAGAGTGACAAGACCTTGTTGGCAACCTACTTACTGAAGGGCGATGCGTACGATTGGTGGATTACCACCAAGGGGTTGTTGTTTCCAGATAGATCTTCGAGAGAGATTCCTTGGGAAGGTTTTGTGAGAGAGTTTAGTGGGCAGTACCTTCCGAGGCATGTTCGCAGGGCCAAGGAAAGGGAGTTTATGGAATTGGTGCAGGGTGATATGTCAGTTCTAGACTATCAGATGAAATTCGTGGCCCTGGGAAGGTTTGCTCCACACATATCCGAGCGTGAGGATCTGAGGACGGAGAAATTCGTGGATGGACTTCGGCACGATCTGAGAGAGTTTGTAGCGGCCCATTGTTGTAGGGATTTGGCATCAGCAGTTCAGCGCGCGGCAGCAGTGGAGATGCAGTTCCAACACACGGCGAGGGAATCGGAGCATTCAGCACGAGAGGAGCAGCCTAGCAGGGATAGATCAGCGGCCTTCTCGGCAGGCGGTTCGAGTTCGTTTGAGGTCGAGTTTCAGGAGGCACCTTATGAGGAAGAGGATGGTTCGGTTCAGCAGATGGAGTCAGAGGACGGCTGGCAGCAGGAGGAGAGGCGGGACATTGCGGATCGTTGTCCCCGTTGTGGCAGGTTTCATGGCAACAGGATATGTCCCTTGATCACTGGTAGTTGTTTTGCCTGTGGTAGGAAGGGACATCTCGCGAGGAACTGTCCCCAGAAGAACAAGGCAGGTCAGGGACCGAGCGGTGAGTAGGTGTTCGAGGCGTGATTGGAGTCGCGTCTCTTTGTGGATATTCGAGAGGTTGTGCTAGATGGGCACTTTATCTTGTCTTGTTTGGAGATGGTTGTGGTCCCGTGTGGCACTTGTATGTATTAAGGATGGTGGAGAAATCGGTTTTGTAATTTGTGCCTTGTTTATGTGTGGTTGTTTTAATCTATCAACTCTTGTCAGGATTGAGAATCTTGGTTAGCTTGATGTGATGTGATTGGCTATGTATGTTGGAACCCTGTGTGGGTGATTGGGGAGAATGATTGTTGTTATTGATGGTTGTCGGTATGTGTGGGTTAGCCGAGTTGAACATTGAGCTGTTGCAAATTTCGAGGACGGAATTCTTTTAAGGGGGGGAGATTGTAATGACCGAGATTTCGGGTTCTGTATTCGGGTCGGTTTCGGGCCGGATCCCCTGGTTTGGACCCTGGAGGGGTCTTGAGATTTCTGGCTGAATGGCGTCAACGGTGCTCGACGCCTTTCAAAAGGCGTCAGGGTGTGTGGACGCCATTTAGGCCTGCTGGTTGTTGTGCCACGTGTGCGCCACGTGGGCGGGTTTCGGGCCGCGAGAGTACGGCCCCTGTCAGATTTGTCTGAACGGCGTCCAGCTTGGTCGACGCGTTTCAGACTGCGACACCTGCGGTGTCAGGGTGCGGCGCCAGAGCGTTGTCAGTACGGCCTGTCTTGTCGTCTGAACGGCGTCCGCGGTGAGCGACGCGTTTCAGAGCGGTGTCAGTACGGCCGTCCTGTCAGACTGAATGGCGTCTGCCTCGATCAACGCGTTTTAGAGGAGTTCTGGTTGACCCCGCGAGCCTCCCCTTCTTTCCCTCATTCTCACCTTCTCTCTCTCTCTCCTCGCTCCCTCCGCCCTCTCCGGCGATTTTCCTCCCTCCCCTTCCTCTTCTTCCTCTTCCAACTACTCCATAGCTTCCCTACCTCTCACCTCTACCTCCACCACCTCCTTCGCGGCGTTCCCTTCTCCGGACGGCGGCCGACGTCCCGGCGGAGTGGCGGCGTCCTCGAGGGTACCGGCGGCGGTGTGCGGTGCGGCGGGACGGCGGCACGGAGCTTGGCGGAGTTCGAGAACCGGTAGGGGGACGAAACCTTGCATGTGTGCTCGTTGCTTTCGGCGTAATGTGGCGTGTGTGGGGCTAGATTGAGCATGTTTAGGGGGTTTCCTTGAGGGAACGACGGTGTGTGTGATCGTGTTTTCGTAGGCATGACTGCGTGGTTGAGTTTCTCTCCTCCCCCCCTTGATTTTGGGATTTTCGGGGTGCCCGGGATTCAAGGGTGAAGCCCTCGGGTTGAACCAGGAAACCTGGTTTCTGGCGCTAAATGGCGTCGGGCTGGGTCGACGCCTTTCCGAAAGACGTCCGGTCAGCACGACGCGTTTTAGCGCAGAAACCTCCCCGTTCGAGGTTTCCTGAGTTAGGGGTTCTGCGTTAAATGACGTCATGGATGGACGACGCCTTTCTGAAGGACGTCGGGCCATCATGACGCCATTTAGGCAGAAAATGCCCCCGTTTAAGGGTTCTGCAAATCTGGATTTTCTGGGTTGAATGGCGTCGGGACACACAGACGCGTTTTAAATGGCGGCTTCATTGGTGGACGCATTTTAAGGATAAATCGGGCTTTTAATAAACCTGTCTAAGGGTCTTGAATGGCGTCGACCTCGGTCGACGCGATTCAAGACAGGAATGCTTAATGCTGTTATTTTATGCATGTTTCACGGTGGGATGGTTCTAAAGCATGCTGTGGGTTGTATACTGAGACGGGGACTTCTGCGTGAGTGGAATTGCATCACCGGTGTGTGTGTGTGTGTGTGTGTGTGCGTGTGTGCTTTAACTATATGCTGAGAATGAGGTTTTACGGTGCGAATGGAATCATGCTATGTGTGGTTGTGTTATGCGGATGTGGACCGTGATAACTGTGGTTTACGTTGTCACCATGGACCGATGGGGACAGGGTCATGGTGTCTGTGGTGTGGTGCACGTTGTGTTTTACCCTTGGCTGAGACAAGCAGAACCACCTTGAGCCCGTCGGGCCGGAGCAGCTGGTGTGCTATCCGAGGGGTTGCTGTTTGGTCTCAGCGGGTCGGGGTTTCCCTTGGTTGTCGTGACAGCTTCTGGCGTGTTTCCTGCTGTGGAGCTGGTGGTGTTACTGGTGGGAGTTGGTTTATCCTTTAGCCAGTGGGCCTGATGTGACCTTTGATCAAGGTTACGAGTGGTACCTATAGCCCTTGGCCTGACGCAGCCCGGGAGAGTTGGGTTTGTGGGTAGTTCCTGTAGCTTCGGCTTGACGGGGGTTCGCCGGTCCCCAGGGCCCTCCTGAAGCGCTGAGGCCTAGCGTGGAGGCAATCCGGTGGTAGGACAGTAGTCTAGACTGCTTGTGTGCACACGTAGCTGGCAGTGGCGGTACACTGAGTCCAGCTAGTCCTAGTTTAGCTTGCTGCCTCACCCTACAGTGCCCCGGAACACTGTAGGGGTGGACAGGCGTGAGCAGTGGTGGTAGTGTTGGGAGGCGACGTTCGACTTCGGTCGACAGTGTGGTTTACTCGCTTCGTGGACTTTGACTGTGAGTCGTGACTCTGTGTTGAGTTCTTCGGGTTACTTGGAGTGGTTCTTGTTACACTGCTTACCGTGCGTTTCACATCAGAGTTGGGTGTTGTGTTTACTGCTTTACTTTAATTGCCATATATTCCTGTTGTTACACTTGTGGGTGTGTGAGTGGGAGGCAAGGGATCGGATGATCCCTACTGAGCCCATTTCTGGTGTGGCTCACTCCCTGCGGTTTCAGGTGTGGACCTCGAGGCGAGCGGAAGCGTGGTGTCTTCTTGGTGTGCGGACCAGCAGCTGTCTTAGTTCCGGGATATGCCCCGATGTTGTTGTACTTCCTTCTGCCTGTACTTATTTAATTGTTTGGACATGTAATTATTGTTGGACTGTATACGGACATTGTTATTTTCCTTCCTGCGCACTTGCTTATCTTTGTAGTCCGTGAGATTGTCATATTTAATCTTGTTTAGCACTTACTCCTCCAGACGTGTTGTGTGAGATCCGGGTGTGAACCCGCAGTTAATGGGCCGACATCCATTTAGTGACCGGGTCTCCGGTCATAGGATGGCGGGTCGTTACATTCATCTTCTCAGAGACCAGATTAGTTATGGAAAGAGAGGGAGCAACCTGATCTTTATATCTCTAAAGCAACTTCTTACAAATAGTATCGAAGTCCTCGACATCAGTAGCTTCTAATGAGAAGAACCACTCTAGACCAGGTCCTTCTAGAGACCTTCATAACAGGAATGCTAGTGACCTCTTATCACTTGGCCAGTACAAGGACTCATAGAGGAAGTCCTTCACATGTATGAATGGATTGACAATCCCATTACATTTCCAATATACTGGCTTTTCAGATGGTGGCAGATGAAAAACTAGAAGACCCAAAACATAAACTTTAGGGGCTGCCTTAGTATCAATCAATTTCTTCAAACTCTTGCACTGTTCATCCATCTAATTCGTCTTGGTAAGCGGAGCCTTTGTCAGTGGATAAATCTGTGGTGGAGATACGTAGTAAGCTCAATTTCTGGAGTAGGATGGACATGGCACACAATGAGGTTGCAGTCCGGCAGAGTTTTCACCGTACCTGAAGGCATTTGGGATCATTAGTGTTTGGGGCCTTGAAAGGTAACGGAAGTTAGATTGATGTTGACCTCCCAGGTGTTAGAAGGGGTAATTCTGAGACCTTCCATGGCTTGGACAAGGATTCGGGCAGATTGCTTTTGATCCTAGGGAGAATGAGGGTTCCCCACTTCAGGTTGAGTTTCAGGGATTTGCCTTTGAGGATTGCTTGGACAACTTCAAGCTATTGAGGCTCCAAATGATTGGCAGCAGACCGAGAGCATTAATCAAATTGAGTGGAGGAGTAGTGGTTGACTTCCCATTAGCATCATGAGTCTTAGAGGGGAGATTAGGAGTGAGTTGAGAATCCGGTGCGTGAACTTGAGATTGACTGTAAAAACCTGTTGTCAAGTTGAAGTACTCCGGTGTGTATTCGTAGGGATAAGATTGTGAATTCAAGTCATGGGAATCATTTTGATGGTTATCCATGTCATCATAAGTGTAATTTTCCATCCCAACACGTTTTCCTGAGCATTACATCATTATGACAAACAATTAGATATAATTCAAGCAATTCTGTAGATAATAACTGAAACAAGTGGTTGTTTATGCAAATTTTTAGATGAATTTAAGCATGTTGAAAATTCTCTCTCAATAGGTGGGGTTCTAGTTTTAATTCATTTTCCACTGTTATTCTTTACGACTTCACATCCTCAGTACGAGGTTGGCAACTAAACCCATATCTTCAACGGTATAACTAGTCCAATGAGAAAGGAGGGATTCCTATGGTTTTGGGGACATACAGAGGCTTCACTGTGAGCAATTTAGATCCGAAAGAGAGGGACCACCTGAACCAGAGGGTCTTACACACAACGAGAAAGTGTTTAGATCCTATATGTGTAGGGAGATGGCTCCAATTCTGAGATGTTTTGTAGCTTGACAAAGGTCAATAGCCAATTCAAACTAATGCAATAAGACAGGTATAAGCAAATAATCAGAGATCTGAAATACGTCACTAAAAAGTGACATGATTTGAATTGCGTCACTGGACTGTGACATGATTCAAATCATATGACCACTATGCAACAATGGTTCCAGGCGGCAAGGAAGGGACCTGAAATGCGTCAGGTCCTAATGACGGGATTCAAATCATATCACAGAGGTGTGATGCGATTCAAACCTGTACAGAAGACAATGATAAGGGCCTTTCCCTTCAACCAAACAGGATTAAGATGCAGTAAAAGTGCACCAAAATAATCTCTAGGAACTCAAGACAACAGTGATGATAAAAAGAAGGGTAGAATTCCACAATCAAATATTGAACAATCACAATTCCAAAGTAATCCACACAAGACCAACTTTACTGATAAAGGGGTTGTGCACAAGGTGCACAAGAGGAAAAAACAGCGACCAAACTTGTGCTCGTGGAGTACAAGGCAAGTGTATGCGAGGGTGCAGAAGGGGTGCACATGAGGGTGAAAAAAGGGGATAACACCGAGGGTGTCAAAGTGTAATAAAAGAGTGGATGAAAACAAAAGAGAAACTAACAAAAGTAATCCCACCATGATCGCCAAAACGTTATGAGTGATTAATATCTGATATTGATCAGCATAAAAAGGATGCCATGAAGAATAGATAAAAGATGATCGTGATCACCAGAGAATGAGATTACCAATGAAATAAAAAGAGTGATCGCGGTTACCTGAGGTTCCGAAAGATTATGATGATGGGTTCTTTAACTTCTCCTTCTCCGGTTGGCTAAAGACGAATGGTTTTCTCCTTAAGCTTTTCCCTCTCTTTCCAGTGCTTTGATTTCTTGATTGCTTTTCTCCTTTTCACCTTGCAATAAATATAAACAAACTAAGCAAAAGAATTTGACTAGAACTAAGAGTATAGTGTAGCATCTATTCTAAAATCACTAAAGAACATGCAACTAAACTCAAATACTCACTTTTTTAGTCTTTTCTTCTAAACCCTATATGCAAATAGGTAGGAAATAAATGCAATGAATGCCTTTCTTTTATTTGTGTGTTTTCTTGTGAACAAGATGATAATTTGAATGTAAACTAACATGAAAAAAATGTTGTGATGAGAATCTAAGACTAAGTAAGAGATTGAAGAAAAAGGAGTGAAAGAAGTTGGCCCTTTGAAAGCATTTTAGACTTGAACACCCTTCAAGGCAGGAAGAACACCTAAGAACGATGAAGAACGCCTCCAAGAAAAGAGAAATTCGTGATGAAGAGAAGAAAATGAGTTTTCCTACATGATAGATGTAAGGATTAAGGTTTCGGATCCGGTTATTCGGTCAGTTTCGGGGTCGTATCCCTCGGTTTAGGCCCTTGTAGGGCTAGGGCTTGTGTTCCTTCTTGCTCGACGCGGTTCATGATGGATATAGGTGTCCTCTAAACCAATCATAAGGCACCTATTTCAATATGGTTCACTAATCAATGACATTAAATTCATTATGTAGATTGGCATATTTGTAATTGCGCATAATGAAGTCCATGAATATGTGCAATAGTCATTAGATTATGATGAGATCATAATAATGAGACTGATGACTTATAAACACATATTCTTAATTATTCCTAGTCGTAGGATGTTTGAGAAGGACATCAAACATCCGGTAAGACTAGTACAGGTTATTCCAGCTCATATGATGAGGGTGACTGATCTCGTTAGTTACTCGTGTGGAGACACAATGGTAAACCTGTAGATGCTCATTGGGGAATGAGTTCACTGAACTAATCCAACATGAATCGCCGAATGGTAATTTACCTGACTGTCAAGCGGCTTGATTCATCGTCACAGTGGCGTGGTTGATCCTTGGACTTGAGACACCAAAGACACCTTGTCGGTGGACTTCTAGACTTTGACCTTGACCTACGAATCCCTATCCACGGGATCTCTAATAGTCAAGGATCAGGTCTAGTGGAAGACCTTCGAAGGTGATTGTGTGTTCAATAAAGAATCGTTCGCTCTCAGATAATTGGAGAGAGAATGCTCTAGAATAGATCCGCAGGAGTCTCTGGCCAGAGCAGGAACAATATCAGAAAAGAGGTTTTCGGATATTGTACAGCGGAGTCTGATTCAAGTGAGTTGACCATGTAGGGTTTGACAGTTGACCATACCCTAGGTTAACTCGAGAGCATTGTGCGAACGAAGGAATATAGCCACGCGGTAACTGTGGACGGACAGGTTCCATGAGTGTGTTGCTGAACCCCATTACCTTCCGGGATCATGCGGTGTTGCTTGGCACCCAACTTGATCAGAAGTCCGCCCGAATTTACTTGTGATGTTAATTCGGTTAAGTATTTAGTTAATATCTAGATATTAATTAATTACAATAAGTCAATAACTAGTTATTGGACTTAACGGGCTGAAAATCGGACTGGTTAATGAGCCTAGAGGGTCACACACAATAAGATTCTCAGTCGGTGGTACATAAGTGGGATTTATATTAACTCGGGGACTTTTGTGAAAAGTCGCGCCGACTTAATATATATATACGCGCTGTTGAGAAATCATGGGCCAAACTCCAAGATTTCCCCTTACTGGCCGTCATCCATTCTTTATCTCTCCTCCTCTGGGCGTCCCGTTCGAGGCGCCGGAACTGTCTCCGTCTCTGCCGCGCGTGATTCCCGAAAGTCGGGAATTCCCTTCGGCGGGTTTTCAGCAATCGTTGCGGCGACAGATCTTCAGCGAGCGAGCTGATACGGACGAGGGATCGAGGATGAACCACCGCAGAGGATCGCGTTGATACCGCTGGAGGCCGGACGCTTGTGCGGCTCGCGGCTTCGCCTCGACGGAACCGAGACGGAAGCGGATTCGAATCCGCGCACGGTAATCAAATTACAACCCGGTTTTTGGTTTTAGTTTTTCGTTTCGAATCGGATCAGCGGGCATCGAGCGGGATAATTTTTGTTCGTCCTTTCCGCTGCGTTCTTCGCGTCCCGCCCAGATCCCAACAGTGGTATAAGAGCCAGGTTCCGCTCTGATCCGCTACGGAACGACTAAATTAATATTCTAGAATTAATTCCATGCGTAAATTTATTTTTCTCGCACACAAATTTGTTTATGGGATGAACTATAAAATTTAAATTAAACATCTGTGGAGAAAAATCCGTTTTTGGGGTTTTTCAGAAGGTTCTTCATGGTGATGAAAAACCGGCTCTATGGGCTTAGAAGAGACTTCCATGGTGATGGAAGACCTCAAAATTGCTTGCTCGTATGACCAGCAAATTTTCCTTATCCTTCCCTGGTGTGGTCGGAGGCCAGCGAATTTTTTCTTCCCAATTTTCAAATGTTGAAAGTGGGAAGGAGGAGGGCTACGATTTATGAAAAACCAATTTTAAACCGCCATCTTTTTGGGGTTGCCGGCGACGAACGGCTCGCCGGCCGGCGACTATCGGCGCCGAGAAAGAAAGGGGGTACCAACCCCTTCAGACTCCGGCCGGCCTCACTGCCGGCGGCGGCGCCGCCTGAAACTTGCATCAAAAGGGGGCAAAAACCCTAGATGCAGGTGGACGAACCAGGCGCCTGTAGACACCGATTTTGGACCAGCCTTTTGGTCATAAATCCCCTCCACCATCAGCCCGTCATCATAAGTCCACTCATTTCAGCCATTTAAGCCCACTACCAGCCAGGCCCATCAACCAAATCCCAACCCTTTTCACCTTTTCGTGGAAGGCCAGCCCCCTTGCCTTCCACCACCTTCGAAGGCCAGCTACCTCGCCTTCCTCCGTTTTAGCCACCTTTTTCACTTTTTTACCACCTTTTCGTGGAAGGCCAGCTCCCTTGCCTTCCACCACCTTCGAAGGCCACCCCTTGCCTTCCACCACCTTCGAAGGCCACCCCCCGCCTTCTACCCCCTTCGAAGGCCAACCACCTTGCCGTCCACCTCTTTCGCCATCTTTTTCACTTTTTACCAACTTTTCGTGGAAGGCCAGCTCCCTTGCCTTCCACCACCTTCGAAGGCCACCCCTTGCCTTCCACCACCTTCGAAGGCCACCCCTCGCCTTCCACCCCCTTCGAAGGCCAGCCGGGCCGCCTTCCACCACAAGAATGGAAGGCATGTCACCTGGCCGTCCACTCCTTAACCACCCCCTTTGACTCCGTCTTCCCCACGATCTCCTCTACTCACCGCCCTCGTCCCCCACTACTCCGACCACTCCCCACTCCGGCGACTGCCGCGTCCACTACCTCCAACCCTTGACCACTCCTTATTGGTTGAAGGGTGATTTACGGGGATTTAGACCCCTGTTTTCTCCCTTTTTCCCTTCGTCTATTTAAACCCCCCCACATCCTCTCGAGCAGGGGGTTAAGGACTTAAAAAGGTGGAAGGCTTTTGGAGAGGTTAGAGGTTAGAGGTGAGAGGTTAAGAGGAAGAAGGATTCTTTGGGCAGAGAGGGGTCTTCTGGTGAGAAGTTCGAGGATACTCCAAGGAGGAAAGCTCAGGCTACATCTGGAAACGGGCTTGCCTCTCTAACTTTTCCCTTTTACCTTTTCTTACTCATTCCATTGCATTAGTGATACCACTCCACTCTCCACACACGCAACTCCTCTTCATTTGCATGCATGCACGTAGGATGACTTAGTGATCCTTACCCCCCACAGAGGTTCTAAAGAAAAAACGGGAGGTGGGTGGCCATAACATATGGTCACCTTCCCTCCCCACCACCCATCCGGTGCGTTTCCCACTGATTTTAGTTAGTTTCTTGCATCTATATGGATAGATTTTGCACGTTACAGTTCTAATCGGGTTCTGCTTTGTCTGGCCTTTCCTTTTCAGGGATCCTTACCACCTAAACGCGTGCGGAGTACCGGGCTCTCTCCCTTTGGCCGGCCGGAGGAAGAGAAGGAGGAACTGACGTCTCCCGCTCTCACCAAAATCGCGATCACCTTCTACACCCCTGCGGAGCACAGGAACCCAAAGGTAATGCTCCTGGCGATCACTCTTTATACTCTAACTCCACTTCTGAATCGCCACAGTGCTGAGACGGACGGGAAGAACCCCGAATTCCAAAGCTTCGTCGCCGCTGCGACGGGAAGGGGGGAACGTTCCGGGCGCCTACAGCCCTCTGGCGATCACGGTGGGACCCCTGTAGCCTGCTGCACGGGTCGCGTTCAAAGGAAAAGAAGGTAAGGATCCTGAACTCAATAATCACTGGACGACCGGACCCCGGCCGTCGAGACCCCTGGACGGCCATAACCCGGTCGTCGGACCTTCTGGACGGCCACCAGTCGGCCGTCCACACAGCCCCTAGACGGCCATAACCCGGCCGTCGGACCTGCTGGACGGCCACCAGTCGGCCGTCGACACAGCCTCTGGACGGCCATAACCCGGCCGTCGGACCTGCTGGACGGCCACCAGTCGGCCGCCGACACAGCCCGTGGACGGCCAACACGTGGCCGTCCGACCAGTAGACGGCCAACCACTGGCCGTCGACATCTCGTTGAGCGGCCGTCCAACCCCTTTGACGGCTAACCCCCGGCCGTCTACCTTTCTCTAGACGGCTATCACCTAGCCGTCCGGCCCATTGGACGGCCAGCCCCTGGCCGTCGGCATCCCTTTGGACGGCTCGCGCCTAGCCGTCCGTCCCTCTGGACGGCCAGCCCCTGGCCGTCGACCCTCGTCGGCTCTGTCTCTTTCTGCTTCCTACTACTGTTCATGTACGATATGCTGTTATCTGTCTCTTTCTGTTCGCTGCTACTGTTCATGTACGATGTGCTGTTACCTGTTGTGTTGAACTGTTGCATGTTCTGACCTGCTGTCTGATAACTTTCTAGGATTTTTGGGGTGTTCTCCGCGGGGGTTATAAGGAAGAGCCGGCATCACATCTTTTAGTCACCTCTCCCGCAGGATCTGACTCTCCACCTGAGGATTCCCACTCGGGTGCGACTAGTCTTATTCTGTTGGGAACCTCCGTCAGTCTCCGCGAGCCAGGGATTCCTACTTGGCCGCCGAGCAGGTTGTACCCGAAACCACCCTATAGGAACCTTTGGGTTTGTGTGAGAAGTCAGTGAATTGCCTCAAATTTGAAGACACCTAATTGAATCCCAGTGCAACAAATTTTGAAAAAGTGAAGGGTCGTTAAGGGTTAAACTTGTTTTGTTAGAAACTAACTTTCATAAAACGTTGGCAAACATTTCAGGTGAAACCTAAAATCAATTAGGGCCTGTACTTCATAATGAACCGGATGTATGTCAATGCTGTGTATGATGACATGGACCAGTTCGGTGGCAATGTCGTTCACAATCCTTTGTTTGAAATTGAAGAAGATCCACAACAGACCTTCATAGGGATGCTCCAAGCATCCAGAGAAGGTCCTCAGAGAAAGGATTCCGATGAATCTTCTACCTCACAAGGAGAAGATGAGCCAGTAATCTCCAGTAGGACATTCCAAAACCCTGGAGAGGATCCGGAACTCATTGCCGTCCTATCACGCTATACTCCGGATCAACTCATCCAGTTGGTTTCTCGTGGCAAGATTCAGGATGCCACTCCTCGGAAAACCCAATTCCAAGGATCTTCTAACAGACCTCAGCCGGGTCAAACCATGCCCACTCATACGGTTCCTTTCAACCCCATCAATCAGGTTACACCTCCCAAGCAGGAGGAGTTTGTCTATAAAAATGAGGTCGAGAATTGTGTACGGCGACTCATGGCCGAGAATCTCAACCTCAGGCAGCCATATTCTCTCTCGAGCTACTGCAAGCTCCCCCCAGCTTACTTTCCACAAGGGTTTAAGGTACCTAAGTACAGAAAATACGATGGTACCACTGACCCCCATCATCATTTGTCTGGGTTTCTCATGGATTCCCATCAGTGGCTCTTCGATAGAGTCCTTCTGGTCCATCTTTTCCAAAAGTCCCTCGAGGGAGAAGCCTTGAGGTGGTTCTCTTCTTTGCCAGCCACTGACCTGATCAACTTTGACATGGTCTCTGAGAGGTTCATCACCCACTTCAACCACATGGCAGCCTTGCCCCCCACCTTGTTCGATCTAGTAATGGAAAAAATGAAGTCTGACGAAGACTTCACTCATTTCGCTAACAGGTGGAGAGCCATGGCCTCTAGAGCGGAGGTCGTCATTCCTGAAGCACAAGCAGTCACCATGCTTGTTAACAATGCTACCCCTCAGCTTCGAGCAATCCTTATGCTCAGTGAACTTCAGACATTCGCGCAGCTATACAATAGGGCTAGGGTAGTTCAGTCCCAAATTCGAGACTCCACTCTGCCCTCATTCTTTGAGAATAGAAGCAGGAATAAGAAAACCACATCAGCTCCTACCACAGAAGGAGTTACTATCAATGAACAGGTCAGCATGCTAGCACCACCAACCAGGGTTACCAACTCTCATTCTAAGTCTGATACTCAGCCCAGTCAGAAGCAATACTCAGCTGTCCCTCCCCCGACTAACTACAGTCGTCCTATGGCTAAGCGGGCCTCATACCCACCTCTGCCGGAATCACTGGCAGATATCTTTTATGCTTTGATGGCCTGCAATGCCATCCAACTTCCGCCTCCGAAGGAAGGTGTCCCGCGCAATACGGACACCTCCAGGTATTGCCCTTACCATAGGATCACGGGACACACCATATATAATTGCTTCACCTTCAGGGACTGGGTGTATGACTTGAATGATGAAGGGGGGATAAATTGGGAAGACATGAGAAAAGCCATTGAGGCTCTAAAGGCTAAGAAAGAACTGGGGATCGTGAAGGACCCGTTACCTTCTCATCAGGTAGGTCAAGACCTCTCCGGCTCTCAAGGGAAGATCAACACACTGATCAATGACTTGGAGCCCGTGACAGTTCGCAGGAAGCAGTACTGGGAGTATGAAGGGTCCGGGACAAAGCACCAAGACCCCACTTGGTTGTGTGAAACTAAAGGGACTACCTCAGAGGTCTCCACGCTTTCTCCTAATGAGCCTTTGGTTCTAATCCGACCCAAAGAACGATCGGCAATCCTCAAGCCGGTCTCCCTCGTGCAGATTCCTCCAATCACAGCCGAGGGACCCACCTTATCTGTCTATTGTCCAAGCAAGAACCAGGATTCGATGATCAGCTTCAATCCCATTAGGTCACCATTGGAAACAGACCCAATCTCAGTAGGGGTAACGCTCAGGAATCGCATCATTCCCTCGAGCCAGCCTCTGGATTCTCAAGATAGCTCATTCCCTGCCAAAGGGAACACCCAGTCTGAGTATGACATACTCCAGCATCTAGAGAAGACTCCCGCTAAGATCTCCATCCTTGAGCTTATCCGCAGGTCTCCCACACATAGGGAGACGTTGTTCAATTTCTTGCAACAGATTACAGTTAATGAAGATCTTCCTAGTGGCAGGGTCACTAATGCCATACTCTCAGTTACTCAGACTCCTATGATCTCTTTCCCCGAAAAGGATCTAGCTCCTCCTGAGTGCCGATCCCTCCCTCTGTGCTTAACCGCCATCCTTAATGGCCATTCAGTAGATTCCATTCTATTGGATACCGGTGCCTCCATCAACGTCTGTCCCCTTAAAACCCTCAAAAGGATAGGGATAGACCCAGAGAAGGTTGAGTCAACCTCTATGATGGTCTCAGCTTATGACAATTCCCAGAGACCAGCAGATGGGAAGATCTTCCTCCAACTAGAAATCGGCCCGATATCCATGACCTCGGAATTCTACATTCTGGACGTTAAGCCAATCTACAATGCCATTTTAGGGAGACCGTGGATGGACCAAACCTTAGGAGTCCCGTCTACCAACCATCAGTGCTATAAGTTCCCGTATAACGGGAAAATTGTGAAGGTTAAAAGCACTCCCTACATCGAGTCATTGGACTCAGTAACGGTAGAGCAAATCCCATCCATGATAACTTCCAGGAAAGGCAAAGAGCCTGTCCTTTCATCAGTGAATTCCCACCTGGGGCCTAGGTTGGGTATAGGTTGGCAGCTCATGAGTAAGATGGGATATAGCTCAGGCTCTGGGTTAGGAAAAGAAGAACAAGGAATCCGTGACCCCATCTCAGAGAACCCTGTCATTGGGGGGTGTGGCCTGGGATATAAG
The DNA here is from genome assembly GCA_030544215.1 of Zantedeschia hybrid cultivar. NCBI lineage: Eukaryota > Viridiplantae > Streptophyta > Magnoliopsida > Alismatales > Araceae > Zantedeschia > Zantedeschia hybrid cultivar. The sequence continues at coordinate 53,372,295 of JARZZO010000002.1, read as the reverse complement.
TTTGTTGAACCATCAAAAGAAACAAAGGGATGGTCCCTCATGAATCATTTCATAAAGAAGAGGCAAGAATTACCCAAGATAGAAGAAGAGGTGCGAGAGTGTTATGAAGATCATCAAGAGGAGGATTTTGGCTTATCCTCCTTGTTCTGTGAATCAGCCAGACCGACGGTAGGGCTTTTCTTGGCCCGGGATGAACCAGCCCCGGCTACGTTCATTCCTTTCTTATTCCACCCGCCTACCGTCCCGATGCTCTCGGCTTCGACCAACGCTAGCTCTTCGGAGTGTTCCATGCTACATACGGTTGGTCACGAAAAAAAAAGTCCAATTCCCATCCCGCTGGAGGGGAAATTACTTTCGAGGAGCCTGTGTGGTGGGGGAGCCCTGCCGTCATGGAATCTTTGTCCCAAGGGTCTACTCTTGTCCCATCCAGGACAGAATTGACCTGTTCTCCAAACCATGTACATAGTAGTTTAGGAATTAGGTTAGCTTCCTCCTTGTCTAGAAATTGTAGGACTAGGCAAGTTCCTTTGTTCTTAGTTCAGGAGTTAGCAAATAGGTGCAAAGATTTGAAAAAATTGGATAAGTATCTTCAGACTGGGGTCATCTCCGAACCACTGGAGGTAATGAAGAAAGAGTCTTGCAGTGATGGTTTAGGTGTGTTCGAGCTTGGTGAAGAGGAAGAGGTGGATGACTTGGTCGAGCCACTTGTGAGTGGGGCGAGACGGTTTGATGAACCTTCATCAGCTATCGACGAACCCACTAAAGAAGTCAACCTCGGAACGAAGGAGGATCCGAAGATAGTGCTAATTAGTGCCCGCTTGAGTCCAGAAGAAGAAGGGTCCATAATAGCCGTGCTCCAAGAGCACCGTGACGGGTTTGCTTGGTCGTACGAGGACATGCCTGGATTAAACACAGAACTGGTAGAACATCGGCTAATCCTCAAACCTGATGCCAAACCCGTGAAACAAAAGTTGAGACGGCTACAACCGGAATTAGCACTTAAAGTAAAAGAAGAGGTTGACAAACTACACAAGGCCAAGTTCATCCGGGTAGTGCTCTACCCTAAGTGGGTAGCTAATATCGTCCATGTGGCAAAAAAGAACGGTAAGGTTAGAGTTTGCATAGACTTTCGCAACCTCAATCAAGCTTGCCCAAAGGATGATTTCCCACTACCTCATATAGATTTGCTGGTTGATAACACAGCTGGATTTGAGATGTTATCCTTCATGGATGGGTTTTCAGGGTATAATCAGATCAGACTAGCTGAGGAAGATCAGGAGAAAACATCCTTCATAACTCCATGGGGAACTTATTGCTACATGGTCATGCCATTTGGACTTAAGAATGCAGGAGCCACCTACCAAAGGGCTATGATGGCAATCTTTCATGACATGATTCACATCGATATGGAGGTCTATGTAGATGATATCTTGGTGAAATCCAAAACTAGGAAGGAGCACGCTCAAATCCTTAGGGCTGTAATGCAGAGATCGAAGGAGCACCAGTTAAAGATGAACCCAAAGAAGTGTGTATTCGGTGTTTCTTCTGGGAAACTGCTAGGATTCATGGTGAGTAGAAGAGGGATTGAGGTTGACCCAGACAAAGTGAAGGCAATAGTGGAAATGCCCCCACCTAAGAATGTCAGGGATGTAAAGGGTCTCATCGGCCGTTTGCAATTCATCAGACGGTTCATATCTCAACACTCTGTGAGATGCAAACCCTTTTACGATTTATTAAAAGGAGGGGCAAAGTTCATTTGGAGTGATAAGTGTCAAAAGGCCTTCGATGAATTGAAGAGTTACCTCCTCAACCCTCCAGTCCTTATGGCTCCTATCCCGGGGCGGCCTCTACTACTGAAGAGTCAGCTGGTGCAGTATTGGCTCAATTAGACGACGAGAAGAAGGAAAGAGCAGTGTACTATTTGTCCAAGCTTTTCAATGATGCCGAAAAGCGATACACTGCCATGGAAAGGACATGTGCGGCCGTCGTCTGGGTAGTGCAGAAACTGAAGCACTACTTCCTCGCCCACGAGGTAAAACTTCTAGCAAGAATGGACCCGATCAAATATCTGCTAGAGCGGCCAGTTGTAACAGATAGGCTGGTGCGATGGCAGACCTTCTTGAATCAATTCGACATCACTTATGTAAATCAGAAGGCTGTGAAGGGGCAAGCAATTGCCGAGCACCTAGCTCATCACCCATTGCCCACATTTTCACCCGTCAACGAGGAATTCCCGGATGAGGAGTTAGGCTTAATAGTGGATGATACTCCATCCTGGGTCCTTCATTTTGACGGGGCACTTAATTCCCTAGGCAGTGGGATAGGAGTGGTCCTCGTATCTCCAGAAGGGGTAAGTATTCCGCATGCTTGCCAACTCTCCTTCTCAGTAACCAATAATGTTGCTGAATATGAGGCTCTCCTAGCTGGCTTAAAATTGGCGTTGGTTCTTAATGTCCTAGAATTGAGGATAATTGGAGACTCTCAACTAATCCTCCGCCAAACCGTGGGCAAGTACCAAACTCGGGATTCAAAACTGAAGCCATATCAGGAGTTGGTGAAGTCACTTACTAGGCGTTTCAGAAGGATCACCTATGTGCATGTGCCTAGGTCTCAGAATATCCTAGCAGATGCCCTGGCCTCTCTATCATCAGCTTTAGAGATTCTGGCACCCAAAGGCTCAGCCACCATCACCCTACACAAGCAAGATCTGCCTTCCCTCCGGGACCCTTGGTTCCAGCAATTCCTCTGCCCATCCGAGCATATCTCCGCTATCACGGATGAACTCACCCCTGATTGGGATGATGGGAATCCATGGTATTTTGATATCATGAACTATCTCCGCGATAGGTCATTCCCGTCTTATGCTACATCTTCTGATTGTAAGGCCATCCGCCGTGCATCTCAGCGATACCTTATCGTAGGCGGCCGCCTTTTCAGGAGATCCTTTAGCGGAGTACTTCTTCGGTGTCTAGATGATACCGAAATTCATCATGTCATAGAAGCAGCTCACGCCAGTGATTGCGGCGGTCATGTCTATGGTCGTGCCTTAGCCCAGAAGCTCCTCATGTCCTATTATTGGCCTTCAATGGAGGCCGATTGTTCCATATTCGTTCGAAGGTGCCTGAAATGCCAGTTACATGCTAACAAGGTTCATGCACCTTCCTCATCTCTCAAATCCATCGTTTCCCCGTGGCCCTTCGCCATGTGGGCATTCGACGTTATAGGACCTCTGGAAGATCGATCGGGTGAAACAAAAAGGAAATCATTTATCCTAACCGCCACTGAATACTTCACTAAATGGGCTGAAGCGGAAGCATTTGCAGAAATCAAAGCATCCACGGTGGTGAAGTTCATCAAGCGCAACATCCTCGCCAGGTTCGGGACACCGCGCGACCTCATCACCGACAATGGACCCCAGTTTATCCCCCAAGAGCTCCAAGACATGTGTAGTAAGTATGGCATCAATTTGCATCATTCTTCGCCTTACTACCCACAAGGAAACGGTCAGGCTGAAGCCACCAATAAAACCCTCATTCGAATCATTAAAAGAACTTGCATATCGCATAATTATTCAGATTGGCCTGATCGTCTAGTAGAAGCTCTTTGGGCGTACCGTACTTCCGTCCGAACCCCTACCGGACAAACACCTTATTCACTCACGTTCGGAACAGATGCGGTACTTCCATATGAGATTCTCTTCCCTTCTCTAAGAGTGCAGTTGGACAATGGAATTAGTGACGCCGAGCGTCGTAACGCCATGTTAACCCAACTGGAACTGTTAGACGAAAAAAGGATGATGGCGGCAAATCACGCCCAGATTTACAGAAATAGGATTGCAAGATTCTATGCAAAAAGGTTCTTGAAAGAAAGTTTGGAATTGGGGAAATGGTTCTTAAAAGAAAAATGATCAAAATTCCTGGTCCCAGGAGCAAATTGCAAGAAAACTGGGAAGGTCCATTTGTAATCAAGGAGGCATACTCAGGTAATGCTTACCGCTTAATCAACGAGAAAGGAGAGGAATTGCCCCACCCATGGAACGGGGTGTATTTGAAGAAGTTTTATCCATGAAAACACACAAAAAAAAAAAAAAAAAAAATCAAAAATCAAAAATCTCAAAAAAATCAAATATCCAAAAAACATCAAAAATATTTGTAAATATGTACATACTCCTATTGAAAAAAAAAAAAAACAACTGTCTGGTGACTACCACGTAACCCCCTGTCTAGGTCTAGTTGCGTGATAGGTTGGGTTGACATTAAGGTTTGGCTAAGACTTTGATCCACCAGAACTTTGGACGTGTCTACTTTACTTTCATACGGATCCCTATGATCATCTTGAGATGCACACACCTGCACGTTTTTAAAATGAGTTCCAAGTCTTTAGTGCACTGTCAAATGCAACCTTTGCTCTTCGTCTCTCGACCGATCAGGACAGTTGACGCCCTTAAACGGTCGAGCTCAGCAAATTGCGGTTCCTCAAAAAACCCGATAGATGTAACCCCTCAACAAAAAGGGCCCAAAATTGGAATGTAAAAGACCAGAGCACGTGAAGAGGGCAGTGTCCCCGCAGGCGGACTATCAAATAACCCCAAAAATGTCAAGAGCAGAAAAGAAATACAAACAAAAGGAAAAGGGGTTCAAGCAATCATGAAAAAAGCCTGGTCGTGACCGTGCCTGGCCATGAAATTTAGCAAAGGCCTGAAAAGTCAAAATAGGGGCATCTAAGAGGTCAAAAAGGGTCCGTTTTGTCACAGCTCCCCCTTTTAACGGTTTTGTCGATCCTCCTGTGAAGTTTGCCTCCACAATTTCTTCACTTTTTCTCCCCCAAGGTTCAGCACGAGATAGTTATCTAAAGACTGAACATCATTTTAAAATGGTTCGTTTTCAAAAATCGTCACATGCTCACATGATCACAGGAGTCCAAAATGAGTAAAGGGTAATGACGATGTTTCTGGTGAACTAATTTCGTAACCATAATCTCAATGTGTACTCTTACAACTTCGGGCTTAGGTCAATGCATGCGCGTCACCAATCGGTGCGACGGCGTCTGATTCCGGGTCAGCGTCGCGCGGTTGACCGTTAGGGTTCCAAGGTGTTCCATCATATACCTTCTAGATTGTGAGGAAGGAGACCCGGGTCGGGCAAATCATTTACCTCGAAAACTTTTTGGGCAAACTTGGTGGTCGGAAGCAGCTGGGAGCCTAAGCATGGCATGACGGTATTGTCATCAGTATGAGTCTTAACCGGTCAAGGTCAGTTCGAGGAGTCTAGAGGCCCAAATCAATCTAGATGTAAGCTTAGGATACCTGGGAAGTTGAGTGTGCATTTCCCTTTTATCATTTGACTAGGCTGACTTTGGGCAATCACCAGGTAGACGGAAACAAAACATGTTCTATCATACATCCAATTTGTTAATATCATTTGCATTTGCATGACGCATTCATATTTCTCCATTTGTCTGGTTAGTAGGACACGGCCCCTTGACCCTACGCGAAGGCTAGGAAAAAGGTAGTTGCTCTTTTTTGGGCAAGGGGCCGAAAACAGATACTACTAACAGTTTTCCCTAATGTAGTGCATGCAGGCAATCACAGGTACGAACAGAAAGCGGAACAAAGAAGTGCCCATGTAAATATAGAAATATGCAAGCATAACATCATACATCATCACAACACAGGGGCATACCCCTGCGCCCGCTCTCTCTCAATCCTTTCCCCTTTCCTCCGCATCATCATCTCTCCTATCCCGAGAGGGGTGCCTCATCTGGCTCTCGGCATCCTCCTCACGAGCACGACGATGTCCGGAAATTGGGCGCATAGACCCCGATGAGCCCGTGGGTCGTAATGCTCTCCACGCATCCTCAGCTAGCAGGGAGTCGAGGTCTCTGAAGACAGAACTCCCAGCAGGGGCCTGGCCAGCTGACGGGGCAGGAATGGGGGGACGAGCCCCTGGACTCTGAGTGCCGGATCTCATGGCTCGTTCTCGCCCCTTCTTCATCACCCGGTCCCATAGGGTTCGGTACTTGAAATCAAGCTCCCGCACCTCTGTCTGCGATCTCACCAGCTCCTCCTGTAGGCCAGCCATCTTACCCTCCCAGTACACGTCCGGGTGGGATCCCTCACTCGTCCTGGCCCTCGTCGTCTGTTCCTCCAAAGCTTGATCCCTCAACTGCTGATTGAGGTTCTCCAACTCCTGCGCCCTCGCCAAGGCAGCTTCCAATTCCTGGCGCTAGGGTCAGACATGCTCAATCATTAGAACACAAATGCAGAACAAGTCTCACTTGCTGTGCCAAATCGGCCTCTCGGGCCTCTGCCCAGCGGAGAGCATCCTGCAATCTCGTCTCACAATCAACTGGGGCAGCTGGCCCCTGGGATGATGAGCCCGCACATGGATCACTTCGCAGCCCATGGCGGATCAGCGCCTCTCTCTGCGTCACAAAGGTTTTCACAAAGATAAGGTGGATAATGTTGCATCCTAACTCAAAATTCAGGCTTCTTACCAATTCTCCAATCTGGGTAAGCAGATCGCTCGTCTGCAAAACTAGAAGCTCATTCTGACTCTTTAAGATCTCGATAGCTTCAGTCTCAGGCATCTGTTACAAGAATATCACTAAGATTAGTCCAGGGAGAATTTAAGTGCAAGAAACTGAAGGGTTAAAGTGACATACCCGCCGTGTATCCAGAAACATGCGGTTTGAGTACCGCCGGGAATAATCCCCCAAATACTTGAAGCTGTTCCGCAGAGATTTGTCCTCCTGCAGGGCATCCCCGGTACGGTGCCATATGGCAATCTCAGCCTGCCTCACTACTCGCCAATCTTGACCAATAGCAGAAGATCGGCGGCGACCTCGGTTCATATCAGGATAGCTTGGATAGACGAGTAGAGGCTGATGCCATCCCCATGTGCGGTACGCCATCCGGACGAAGAGGCCGTCACAAATGTTCACGCACATCAGGGGCACCTCTCGCCGGAACTGAGAAAGGCTCTGGGACACCCACGGATGATCGGCCAGGTCCTCCTCTGCATATGGCATCCACACCACCTGAATGGAACAAAGAATTAGGCCTAGTCACTTGTTCAAATGCACGATATATTTCAAATCACTCACCATATGAGGAGGGAAGGTATCAAGCTGAGCGCGGATACCCTCCACACGGTACGACACCGGACGATAGTCCCGGGTCACCTCCCACCGTGCCATCAGAGGGGTCCATCCCTCACGATCCGCTGAGACATTCCCACGGCCAATAGGAAAGCGGGTGTAACCCCAGATCTGCAAGAGTTAGCACAGTCAGTACCAATCAACAAAAGGAATGAAGAACCACAGCTAAGAAGATTACCTGGAGAAAAGGGGTGAACCCACCCAAGTTGCCAGAACCCTGGCGGTAGCTCACCAGGTGGGAGAGAAGATGACCTAGCATGGCAGCTCCCCACGCCATCTTCTTCGCCGCTTGAAGGTCCTCCAGTAGGGGCAAATACTTCAGATTAACTCTATCTGAAGCTGTGGCAAACAGCAGTCTCCCAAAGAAGAACAGGAGAAAGATCCGCAGGTTCTCATCATCCGATCGACCACCCAAGTCTAGGAGTGTCTCCACTCTCTCTGCAAAAGCCTCCAGGGTTTCACTCGGCATCCGCCTCACTTGGCTCAGACCCACAGATCGGGCAAAGTACCCAAGAGGAATGTGGGACAGTGCCCCCTGGATCCTGTAATATCCCTCGCCTAGGAGTCGATCGGACAACTGCCTGTAGTCCCTAAGCTCGGGGCCCACTACTGGATCCCCAATAACCGGCAGACCCGTCAAGAAGGAGACGTCCTCCAGTGTGGGCAGCATGTGTCCCCAAGGCATGACGAAGGCCCTGCATCTGTCATCCCAGCGCTCCCTGAGAGCCACCAAGAAGGACGCATCCACCATAAACGGTCGGACCCGGAACAGCGGCCCGAATCCAAAAGCATCCACTTGGAAGATCAGCTGATCAGGCAGTGCATGATACCAGGCCCAGACCAGCTCCCATGAAACACGGCCTCGGACCCTCTGAGGACCCTGGAAAGAAAAATCCAAAACAAGATCAGTAAATAAGGGCATAAACCAATTGAGCCTCCACCTGGTCGGACGACGGACCTGTCCGCCGTCCGCGCGGGCGGACGGCAGGCCCGTCCGCCGTCCGTCTGCGCGGACGGCGCCTCCACCGGCCGCCCTCCCTGCGCTTCCCAGGAAATCAAAAAAAAAAAAAAAAAAAAAAAAAAAGAAGAAGAAGCTCACCTTCTTCCTCGGTGGCGCCTCCTCGCCGCCGTCCTCTCCGCCGCCTTCACCTTCCCCCTCCTCTTCCTCGCCCTCGCCACCGCCTTCGTCTTCCTCGTCCTCCTCTGTCGCCGCCGCCGCTGCCTCTTCTCCTTCCTCCCCGGCATCGTCGCCGCCGCCGCTGCCGCTAGGGGCGTCTGTGCCGCCGTAGGCGTCCTCGGCGTCGCCGACACGGACGGTTTCGCTTCCGCCGCCGCCACCGCCACTGGAACCCGCTTCGTCGCCGCCGCCGGCCCTCCTCCTCCTAAGAGCACGGGGGAGCCATACCCTGGCCATGGAGAATTCGAAGAAGAGCAGAAAGAAGAAGAAGAGCGAAGCGAAGAAGGAAAGCCAGGAGAAAGAAGAGAGGGCCGGGTTAAGTCCTATTAAACCCCATGAGGAAGGCCATGGCCTGGCCGTCCGCGGGAGTGGACGGCCACGCGCTGGCCGTCCGCCAGCACACGGACGGCCACGCGCTGGCCGTCCGCAGGCTTGGACGGCCACGCACTGGCCGTCCGCCAGCACACGGACGGCCACGCGCTGGCCGTCCGTAGGCTTGGACGGCCACGCACTGACCGTCCGTCACCAGCGTGGACAGCCACACACTGGCCGTCCACCCGAGCGGACGGCCACTCGCTGGCCGTCCACCCGAGCGGACGGCCACGTGCTGGCCGCCTGCCGGCTCTCCAGGAGCCTACCCATCCGGAGTCAATTAAGCAGAAAGTTAGTCAGGCAGATTGCTCACATGTGCAAAAGGAATTTCAGGGACAATAAGATTTTATTCATTGAAAATTGAAGGCTACATTATTCCAACGCTCTGCGCCCCATAAAAAAGGCACAGACAGCAGGACGGATATTGGCTAAATAGCCTACATATTTCGCGACTTCCCCTGAAGTCTCCGCTACGTCTAAACATGCCTTGGTGAACCGGGAGTGACGCCTCCATGCACGTCGAAGCCGGTCTATGGCCTGAACCTCTCTCGCGTACCCAGTGTGTCGCGGCACGATCAGGGTGTCATGTAAGGCAGGGAATGGTACTTGTCTGGGAATGCCAATCTGAAGATGACAGCGATGTCCCTGATACACAACCAGCTCATCGGGGCCAATCAGCCACAGCTCACGGTCGCGAGAAGCCCTCGTAGTAAACTCCGTGTTCCGAAGGATCATTGGGACGAAGATGAAGTTCTCAACAGGCAGGAAGTTTAGGTAATCACGCCAGTCGTCCCGCGTCTTCAGGTGAGCCGTGAGACACCTGACTTGATCCTCGGGGCCAAGAAGTGAGCGTGCAGGATACCACGCACTGTGCTGAAATATTCTTGAAGCAGAGGTCACACTTTCATCAAAGTCGAAGGATACATGCATTTCCATCCATAGTTGCAAAGTGAACAAACTTCCTCTCGCAGATCGCCCCATGCTCATATGGCTGAGTCCTCCGTACAGGTGTGACAAGATCACCGGGGCAAGAGAGTGGCCTCTCTGCAGTAAATTCAGCACGCTCACATATTCCTTTTCTAGCACCGAGCCTGTAGTAGGGAACCACAGGACTCCCCCAAGAACCAAGCACACACCTCGCATCAGCCTTTCAGGTTCGACCACCCTGCGCTTAATTTCTCGGATCAACCAGTATGCAAGGCGGTCAACGAGGATCCCCCGGCTGTTGGTCATACGGCATGCTTCCCGTTTATCTCGCACAATGTCAGCAAAGGTCTCTTCCCACGAAGGCAAGCCAGAGGGATCACCAGCGGCTAGGCCTTCCCAACCATAGAAGGTCTCCACCTCCTCCAGTAAGACTGTTGCCTCGAACTCCCTAAACACAAAGGTGTGGGTCTCCGGGTGCCACAACTCCAGCAGCGCGCCCAATCCTTCCCAGTGCCAGTGGATGGTAGTAAACCACTTTGCAAACACGATGGAGCGTGTCAGATTCCATCGGTGCATGTACACCCTCATGCTCAACGTTATCACCTCCAACAGGGCTGCGAGCCAGGCATATTTGCGGGTATGCCTAGCATCGGGGAACTTTGGGAGAGGCTGCAAGGTAATCAAAAATCAACACAAAAAAGAAGAGAGAGACGAGGCCAATAAAATAAAGGTCATAGCGTACCTGTCTGTGGGCCACCAGGTTGCTCAGGTGGCCATCCACATCAGACAAAATTTCAGGTCCTCTGGCAGTAGCAAAAGTAGAAGACGAGGCCATCCTTGCACAGGAAAAGTGGAATTCTGGAAGAGGACCCCGCGACAACAACCCTTTTTATTATCTCGGGATAACCCCAACACTTTCCACGTTCCGCAAAAGACGGAAAGGCATCCACATCCCCTTCTTTTCCCCTTTTGTGGACGGCATGCCCTTTGCCTTCTACCACTTAGTGGAAGGCAAGCTAGCTGGCCTTCCACCTTTTCGTGGAAGGCAAGCCCTTGGCCTTCTATCACTTTGAAAGAAAAGCCCACGAGAGGACAAGATGCCTCTCTCCCCTAAGGAGGTAATCTCACCCCACAATTAAGGTGACCACATTCATCAATGAATTAATGGCCCATCTCGGAATTCGAGTCGAAGCCATATAGGATTGGCATTCTACCAATAGAATAGCCATATCTTCCATATCGGCTTCGACTCGAAACAAAACGTTTGCTTCTTATTTTCCTGCAATTTGATATGTAATGTTGTGATTACTGAAAATATGAACGTTGCTGATGTGCGTTCTTGCAGCTGCAGGGAATCGGAGGCAAATAGCATCGAAGACACAGGAGGCTAATAACTTTGGGCATATAGACTCTGAGTTCCTCTTTAAACAAAACAATGAGGAGTCTATATTCCCCAAGTTATTCGATTGGCCAATAAATTCCTCCTGTTTGCATTAGGAATTGCATTAGGAATTTGTTTTTAAATTTTAACCCAGCATGCATTGGCATAAGCATTCATCCTCGCCCTAGGGGCAATGACCATCACTCATCACTTTGCTTAACCCATCGCTGATCTGTGATTCTGGCAGTTGTGTGTCTGTTAACCCTTTGAATTGCAAGACCTATTCCGCCTTTCAGCACGTGTGCTTGAGAGCCTCTCACTTGGCGATCCCATGATGCGCCAGGCCACCGCGCGCCCGTTGTGTTGAGAGTTCTTCAAGTCACACTCCTACACCTTTCATGCTCGAGATCCCCTTGGGCCAGATCGCTATATTCTGGTACGCCAAGGCCTCGCGGTCCCAGCACCCGAGGGTCCCACGGACTGTGATTCTCTAGTATTGAACCTTGTTCCTTTTCCTAAGCCACTCTTGCAACTCAAATAGCCAGCTTTCATGCATTTGCCACATTCACATACCATCCTCGGATATAGCTCATTCATTTTCCGGGCGGTCCAAAATCAGCTTCGATTTCCGGAACACCTATTTATCTTTCCGTTTCACTCCACTGCAAAACAGGTGTCCCGGAGGGGCATTTGTAGACACCGATTTTGGACCAGCCTTTTGGTCATAAATCCCCTCCACCATCAGCCCGTCATCATAAGTCCACTCATTTCAGCCATTTAAGCCCACTACCAGCCAGGCCCATCAACCAAATCCCAACCCTTTTCACCTTTTCGTGGAAGGCCAGCCCCTTGCCTTCCACCACCTTCGAAGGCCACCCCTTGCCTTCCACCACCTTCGAAGGCCAGCTACCTCGCCTTCCTCCGTTTTAGCCACCTTTTTCACTTTTTTACCACATTTTCGTGGAAGGCCAGCTCCCTTGCCTTCCACCACCTTCGAAGGTCACCCCTTGCCTTCCACCACCTTCGAAGGCCACCCCCCGCCTTCTACCCCCTTCGAAGGCCAACCACCTTGCCGTCCACCTCTTTCGCCATCTTTTTCACTTTTTACCAACTTTTCGTGGAAGGCCAGCTCCCTTGCCTTCCACCACCTTCGAAGGCCACCCCTCGCCTTCCACCCCCTTCGAAGGCCAGCCGGGCCGCCTTCCACCACAAGAATGGAAGGCATGTCACCTGGCCGTCCACTCCTTAACCACCCCCTTTGACTCCGTCTTCCCCACGATCTCCTCTACTCACCGCCCTCGTCCCCCACTACTCCGACCACTCCCCACTCCGGCGACTGCCGCGTCCACTACCTCCAACCCTTGACCACTCCTTATTGGTTGAAGGGTGATTTACGGGGATTTAGACCCCTGTTTTCTCCCTTTTTCCCTTCGTCTATTTAAACCCCCCCACATCCTCTCGAGCAGGGGGTTAAGGACTTAAAAAGGTGGAAGGCTTTTGGAGAGGTTAGAGGTTAGAGGTGAGAGGTTAAGAGGAAGAAGGATTCTTTGGGCAGAGAGGGGTCTTCTGGTGAGAAGTTCGAGGATACTCCAAGGAGGAAAGCTCAGGCTACATCTGGAAATGGGCTTGCCTCTCTAACTTTTCCCTTTTACCTTTTCTTACTCATTCCATTGCATTAGTGATACCACTCCACTCTCCACACACGCAACTCCTCTTCATTTGCATGCATGCACGTAGGATGACTTAGTAATCCTTACCCCCCACAGAGGTTCTAAAGAAAAAACGGGAGGTGGGTGGCCATAACATATGGTCACCTTCCCTCCCCACCACCCATCCGGTGCGTTTCCCACTGATTTTAGTTAGTTTCTTGCATCTATATGGATAGATTTTGCACGTTACATTTCTAATCGGGTTCTGCTTTGTCTGGCCTTTCCTTTTCAGGGATCCTTACCACCTAAACGCGTGCGGAGTACCGGGCTCTCTCCCTTTGGCCGGCCGGAGGAAGAGAAGGAGGAACTGACGTCTCCCACTCTCACCAAAATCGCGATCACCTTCTACACCCCTGCGGAGCACAGGAACCCAAAGGTAATGCTCCTGGCGATCACTCTTTATACTCTAACTCCACTTCTGAATCGCCACAGTGCTGAGACGGACGGGAAGAACCCCGAATTCCAAAGCTTCGTCGCCGCTGCGACGGGAAGGGGGGAACGTTCCGGGCGCCTACAGCGCCTAGGCACCCGAACCGGCCGGCCCCGTGCCGGTTCAACCGGGGGGGCCAGCGCCTGGCCCGGGCGCGCCAGGCGCCCGACCTGGCTCGGCAAGGTTGCCCGAGCCTGGGCTGCGCCTCGCTCGAGCCAGGCCAGACCAGGGGTCGGGCCTGGCTGCCCCAGCCCAAGCACATTAGCCCTATGGGCTTGGCCCAATTGAACCCAGCCCAACTAACCCCTAAACCCCTTTTAGCCCATTAAACCCCCCATATTAATTGAAAAATGGAAATTTATCAACGTTTAAAATATGTTTTGAACTTAAATTTTAATTTTCAGTTAATATAGGGAATTCTCTTAAAATAATTTAACAATTGTTGTTGAATAATTTTATAAGAGATGTGAACTTAAAATAATTAACGAAGGTTGTAAATTTATTTTAAGTTATTAACATAAAAGGTATTAACAAATGTTGTTAATATATTTTATTTAAGTGATTAGAGGGCTTTAATATTTAAGATACGATCTTAAATTAAATGTTAACAAGTATTGTTACTGATTAATTAAGATATGATCTTAATTAAAGAGGGGTTTAATTTTAAGATGTGATCTTAAATAAAATTAACATAACTTGTTGATTGACCTTTAATTAAAGTAATTAAAGGGGTTAAAATTTAAGATTTTGATCTTAGATATAATTAACAAGCATTGTTAATTTAATTAAGTTATGACTTTAAAATTAATCAACAAATGATGTTAATTATTTAAGTGATTAGATTAATGCATTAATTTCTTAGCAATCATTGTTAGGAAATTAATTTTATAATTGAGAGACACTTAGTAATAGTTATTAAGTGTTTAATTGACTAATTTTGATGTGTTAATTAATTCTTGAGAATTAACCCTTAATAATAGTTATTAAGGATTCATTTATTTATTTTAAAACTCTCAATAATAGTTATTGAGATATTTAATTATTTTTCTCAAGAATCTCTCAATTATAGTTAATATTGATCTAATCTACTTGAAATTTGATCTTTTATAAATATTATTAAAAGATTAAATTAAGTCTAAGATGTTAGACTATTTTAATTAGAATTGTTCTAATTAACTTTTCTTAATAATTGTTATTGAGACATTTTATTTAATAAAAGGGGTTAATTAACAAGGAGTTGTTAATGGGGTATAATTGGAATTATAAATTCTTTTATAAGTGTTATTTAGGAATTTTTAATTTTGTCTAAATGTTAGATTGTTTCGCATTAATAATTGTTATTAATGTGATTTGAAATTAATCTAAGTGTTAGATTAATTAATTTAGAATTGTTCTAAATTATGCATGGAATATTATAGAATTTTAATTTTAGCTTTGTTTGCACATGTTGATGTGCTTGATGCTTTAAATTAGATTTATTACATGTTAGAAAATAGAATTTTTGAAATTCCAAAATTATCCAATTTTGATTGGTACCCAAGTTTTAAGAAAACCAAAATTATTATATTTTCAAAATTTTAGCCTTCATGTGATGTGTTTTATCATGTGTGGATGGTTAAAATTTGTGGTGGTCATGGACATGCACTTAGTTAAATTTCATATCATGTGATGATGTGTGATTATGTGGATTGTTATGGAATGTGATGCACTTAATTAATGAGGCCTGCGTGCCTCCCTCTCTCTCTCATTCCATTGTAATTCTATCTCCCTCTGTTATTGTACTCGGCTATAAGGCTTTCTCTTACAATGAATTTGTATTTGAAAATATTTCAAATTCTATTTTATATTTGTAATTGATCGCGCCGACCGAGGAGAGGCGAGGATGATCCACAAGTGCAACCAGAAAGGCGACAGGAGATGAGATCACCAGTGGCTATGTGTTTGCATGTTTAGATTATATAATTGTTATATTGTTGTGGTGATTAATTGTTTGGCTCCAGTTAATCACCGTGCTCTCCACGACCACATAATGAACATGTATGGTTGATGCATGCTTTTTAGTTTTTTATTATGAATCGATTATTAATATCTAGGTATAGTTAAATATATACGATATATTTATAAATTATCACCTAGGATGAGACCAACTTAACATAAACAAAACCTTCAACATAAAGTCTAAGCCGGAGCGCGAGTCATTGAGAATGTATCGCGTGGCTCTCCATCAATATAGTTTTTAGAACTTGATTCAGTGATGACAGTTTCTATGTGTTTACCCGAGATCTGCCACCATCTGATGAAAGGACTATTAACTATGGCATCTTGATGCCTTGAGATTGGAATAAAGGAACGGTGTAGCTATCCTCGCGTTTACCTGGAGCTACATTCTTACTCTACTCTGTCACATATTGATGGTAAAGTTTAGACCAGATATAATGGTCTACTGTGTTTACCCGGGACTATTAAAGACGTGGGAGCTGAAATAAGATCGGATATTGCAAGAAGTTGCAATTACCATGAGATGGTTGCTCTAAGATAATGGTATGATACTATGTGTTTACCCGAGGTCATACTTTGATTCTTGGAGATTCTGATCTTCACTAGAAAACCATCGGAGTCTTCCGTTCTGTATACCTGAAGGTTATACAGTCCATTGAAAAATAGTGGGTAATAATTCAAGATAAAAAACCATAATTGAATTATCAGAACTATCTGCTTAAATCACGTTATTTCCTTCGATTCACTAAAATGTCGTCTATTCGAGAAGTTGGCATATTGGATGCCAATACTTCTCATACTCAGACTGACTAGAAAACTCTGAAGAATGTTTTCAGGGCCAAGTGAAAGTCACTATCCTAATCAAATATCATGAATCCTCTTACTTGGATAGACCAAGGTGAAGAGGTACTCATGGTATGCCTTATTGAAAGGCAATGATTGTCATGAAATCTCTTATTTTGATAGACAAAGATGAAGAGATATTCATGATATGTCTTTGAGAAAGACAAGTGGTAAGATTTTAAACGATCGAATCCACACCTGAAAAGGATAAAGAAAAGTCAGCTGAGATAGAGAAGTAATTATTGGACTTAACGGGCTGAAAACCGGACTGGTAAATGGGCCTAGAGGGTCACACGCAATAAGATTCTCAGTTGGTGGTACATAAGTGGGATTTATATTAACTCGGGGGCTTTTGTGAAAAGTCGCACCGACTTAATATATATACGCGCTGTTGAGAAACCCTGGGCCAAGCTCCAGGATTTCCCTTGCTGGCCGTCATCCCCCCTTTCTCTCTCCTCCTCTGAACGCCCCGTTCAAGGCGCCAGAACAGTTTCCGTCTCCACCGCGTGTGATTCCCGAAAGTCGAGAATTCCCGTTGGCGGGATTTTAGCAATCGTTGCGGCGACGAATCTTCAGCGAGCGAGCTGATACGGACGAGGGATCGAGGACGAACCACCGCGGAGGATCGCGTTGATACCGCTGGAAGCCGGACGCTTGTGCGGCTCGCGGCATCGCCTCAACGGAACCGAGACGGAAGCGGATTCGAATCCGCGTACGGTAATCGGATTACTTCCCGTTGTTTTCGGTTTTAGTTTTTCGTTCCGAATCGGATCAGCGGGCATCGGGCGGGATAAAATTTTGTTCGTCGTTTCCGCTGCGTTCTTCGCGCCCCGCCCGGATCCCAACAGTCGTATCAGAGCCAGGTTCCGCTCTGATCTGCTTCGGAACGACGAAATTAATCTTCTAATATAATTTTCATGTTACAATTATTTTCTCTCGTGGAAATTGTTCATGGGATGAACATATAATAATTAGATTATTTTTTCTATGGAGAAAATCCAAAATTTTAGGGGTTTTTTTTTCGCCGTGTTCTTCATGGAGATGAAGAACAATTTTGTGGGCATAGATGGGCTTCCATGGTGATGGAAGACCAATACTTAAACTCGCTGGTGTGACCAGGTTTCCATCCCTATCCCTGGCAGGTCCCTCTTGTGCCCGGTAGCCGGCAGTGGAGCTCCTTCCCTTCCTTTTATTCTTTCTCATTTGATGAAGAAATAACCAAGGAGTTTGGGGGCTTCGGTCTGGTGCAGATGGGGCTTACAGAAGCCTCACCGGCACTGGGATTGCCGGCCGGCCCCCACCACTAGCGTCGGCGGCGGCGCCGCCCTAGGACCTGTTAAAGGGGGCCCCGGCGGCTGGGTTGTGGAACCCTAATTCTGGGCGAGCCAGACGAAGGGAAGTCCTGGACCGGCCGGTCCCGAGCGACCAGACCGGGCTTGGCCCGAGCTCCCCTAGTCCCGGGCTGGTTTAGCCCAAGTCTGGACCACTGGCCAGCCTGGCTCGAGCCAGTGACCTGGACCAGGTCCTGTGGCTGAGGCAGGCCAGGCCCAAGGCCCATGGCCCAATTGGCCCAGCCCATTTATCCAATTAACCCTTATAACCCCTTTATTATTATAAACTCCACCCATTTAATATGAAAATTGTAATTAATTTCTGTTTAAACTATGTTTTAAATTGAAATTTATATTTTTTAAGTTAAAGGGTTCATTAAGATGTGATCTTAATTTAAATTAACAATTGTTGTTAATTTACATTTCTTTAAGTTGTTAAAGGGATTTAAAATTTAGATATGATCTAAGTATTTAATTAACAAGTGTTAATTAATTAATTCTTTGGACTTAGAATTAAAGAGAGTTATTTGAGATGAGATCCTAGATAATATTAACAAATGTTGTTAACTAACTCTTAACTAAGTGTTAAAGAATTAGTTTAAGATGTGATCTTATAACTAATTAACAAATCTTGTTAATTATTTAAGTGATTATATTAATGTATCAATTTCTTAGGAATCGTTGATAGGAAATTGTTTTATAATTGAGGGACACCTAATAATAGTTATTAAGTGTTTAATTAACTAATTTTGATATGTTAATTAATTCTTGAGAATTTACCCTTAATAATAGTTAATAAGGATTCATTTGTTTATTTTAAAGCTCTCAATAATAGTTATTGAGATATTTAATTATTTCTCTCAAGAATCTCTCAATTATAGTTAATATTGATCTAATCTACTTGGAATTTCATCTTTTATAAATGTTATTAAAAGATTCAATTAAGTCTAAGATGTTAGATTATTTTAATTAGAAATGTTCTAATTATTATTTCTTAATAATTTTTATTGAGAAATATGATTTAATTAAGGGGTTTTAACAAGGAGTTGTTAAGGGGTTAATAATTGGAATTATTAATTCTTTTATAAGTGTTATTTAGAAATTTTTAATTATATCTAAAAGTTAGATTGTTTCGCATTAATAATTGTTATTAATGTGATTTAATATTAATCTAAGTGTTAGATTAATTAATTTAGAATTGTTCTAAATTTTGCATGAAATATTTTAGAATTTTAATTTTAGCTATGTGTGCACATGTTGATGTGTTTAATGCTTTAAATTAGATTTATTGCATGTTAGAAAATAAGATTTTCGAAAATTCAAATTATCCAATTTTGATTGGTACCCAAGTTTCAAGAAAGCCAAAATTATTTATAATTTTAAAATTTTAGCCTTCATGTGATGTGCTTTATCATGTATGGATAGTTAAAATTTGTGGTAGTCATGGATATGCACTTAGTTAAATATCATATCATGTGATGGTGTGAGATTATGTGGATTGTTATGGGATGTGATATACATTAATTAAGTGTTAAGTAATGAGGTCTGCGTGTCTCCCACTCTTTCTCACTCTATTGTAATTCTATCTCCCTCTGTCATTGTACTCGGCCGTAAGGCTTTCTCTTACAAGTTATTTGTATTTGAAATTGTTCAAAATTAATATTTTTTATAATTGAT
The DNA here is from genome assembly GCA_030544215.1 of Zantedeschia hybrid cultivar. Lineage (NCBI taxonomy): Eukaryota > Viridiplantae > Streptophyta > Magnoliopsida > Alismatales > Araceae > Zantedeschia > Zantedeschia hybrid cultivar. The sequence goes on along the minus strand of JARZZO010000002.1, from coordinate 53,353,292 downwards.
CGCGCCGGCCGAGGAAAGGCGAGGAGGATCCACAAATGCAACCAGGAAGGCGACAGGAGATGAGATCACCAATGGCTATGTGTTTGCATGTTTAGATTATATAAATGTTATATAGTTTTAGTGATTAATTGTTTGGCTCCAGTTAATCACCGTGTTGTCCATGACCACATAATGAACATGTATGGATGATGCATGCTTTTAGTTATTGATTATGAATCGATTGCTAATATCTAAGTATAGTTAAATATATTCGATATATTTATAAAATATCACCTAGGATGAGACCAACTTAACATAAACAAAACCTTCAACATAAAGTCTAAACCGGAGCGCGAGTTATTGAGAATGTACCGCGTTCCTCTCCATCAATATAGTTCTTAGAACTTGATTCAGTGATGACAGTTTCTATGTGTTTACCCGAGACCTGCCACCATCTGATGAAAGGACTATTAACTATGGCATTATGATGTCTTAATATTGGAATAGAGGAACGGTGTAGCTATCCTCGCGTTTACCCGGGAGCTGCATTCTTACTCTACTCTGTCACGTATTGATGGTAAAGCTTAGACCAGGTATAATGGTCTACTGTGTTTACCCGGGACCATTAAAGACTTGGGAGCCAAAATAAGATCGGATATTAGAAGGAGTTGCAATTACCATGAGATGGTTGCTCTAAGATAATGGTATGATACTATGTGATTACCCAAGGTCATATTGTGATTCTTGGAGACTCTGATCCTCACTAGAAGACCATTGGAGTCTTCCGTTCTGTATACCTGAAGGTTATACAGTCCGTCCAAAAATAATGGGAAATAATTCAAGATAAAAGACCATAATTGAATTATTAGAACTATCTGCTTAAATCACGTTATTTCCTTCGATTCACTAAAATGTCGTCTATTCGAGAAGTTGGCATATTGGATGCCAATACTTCTCATATTCAGACTGACTAGAAAATTCTGAAGAATGTCTTCAGATCCAAGTGAAATTCACTATCCTAATCAGATATCATGAATCTTCTTACTTGGATAGACCAAGGTGAAGAGGTACTCATGGTATGCCTTATTGAAAGGCAATAGTTATCATGAAATCTCTTATTTGGATAGACCAAGATGAAGAGATATTTATGATGTGCCTTTAAGAAAAGCAACTGGTAAGATTTTAAACGATCGAATCCACACCTGAAAAAGGATAAAGGAATGTCAGGTGAGATAGAGAAGTAGCAGTTCTCCCACTATAACCAATATAAGGATACTGGTAAATGCAAAATGAATATGGAACTTGAAAGAAGTTTCATATATTCTTATTATCGACTTTTGCATGTCTAGTGGAGAATTAGCGTATCCAATATGAGATATTGGAAATGATTCTCAGAGCTGCAATACTATGCAGACTTAGACAAGTAATGGAAACCGAGAAAAATGCAAATGTTGAGTTAGACTCAACAATTGTTCATGATATTCATAGGTTGCTGTCTGACAGTAAATCTGTGTATATCTATAGGAGTCTAAAATAAAACTGAATAATTGTTATTTAGTTGCATAAGATATCAAGAATTATAAAAGTGAATAACGTTGACTGAGAAGGAACAATAGTTGTTCAAATCAGTCAATGCACTATAGATTCTTGAAGTGACATTTCATGTGATGAATGTTCACAAGTCTCCTATAGAAATGAACTGTGTGAATCCTGATTATCTATGATATTGTACAAAGAGTTGTTCAATAAAAAATAATTGATGCTAATACATATTGATGTAAACAGCTCAATATCCATACCTTATAGTTAACTCTTAGAATGATTCGGCTGTATGTACTTAATGTAGTACAAGTCGAATGCATATGAGAGATTAAAGTATAAGATTAATATGAAGTATTAGAATTTTTGATTTCATCAAAGAAACTAATACTTTAGTATATGATTCACATAAAGAGAATAATTGTATCATCGCTCGATTAATCCTCATTGTGCATCATAGTAATATGATAGAATGAGGAATTGCACCTTATTAAGATATGGTATACTACATAATAAGATTTGCCTAATTATTATCCTTATGAACAAGAGTATGAACATTAGATGTCCATACTTTAAAGACGGTTCTAAATCAGTCAATGTGTATCCATATAAGATATGGAAACCAAATAATTCATATGAGATGTGAACTATGAACAAACCTGATTTAAAAGTCAAGTATTATCGTGATGTGAATTTGTGAATATCTGAAGAGTTTAGACATTACAGTTATTGGCCATACGATAATGAAATAATTGACGTCCTGAAAGCTGTCTTCTATGAAGAGGAATATGTTCTCAAAGAAGACAGTAGGAGCTAATAAAACTAGAAGATGTTCTAGATTTACAAGTTAACATAAGATTATTAGATAATCTTTAGTTGTTTGGACCACTCATAACACACATCAGAGAACTTCGTAGATTTTTTGAGATTCTCTCAGTGACTAGAAGGATATGTTTGACATATCTAATTTAGCGAGATGAGAGGAGCTCAAAATAGATTATGATCTAAAATCTATGATAATGATACTTTCTGTCATTACAACTTTGAGATTGATAAGTTTATTAGAATTCTATTTATCTATACTGCCAACCATGAGATGATGACAGTTGGATATTAAAAGCGTCCACTTAATGTGATTGAGGTAAAGATGTATATGATACACCTTTAAAGCTTTTAAAATGTCCAGGAAGTAAGTTATGATTTCAAAATATTATTTTGAATCAAACTAAAACTTCCCAAACTTGTAATAAGAGTTTTTGACTTAATTGTTAGATATTACGTGATCGTTAAGAATGATCACGGATTGTGTGTGTTCAGAAAGGACAGTGGGAGCACGATCGCTTTAGTAATGCTTTATGATAATAACATCAAAGTCATTAAGAATGACTTCAGGATGTTACTATTAGTGAAAGTATTGTTAACCATGTTTTCCTCCATAATAAGTTTAGTTATAATATCCCACGTATTGGAAATGCGAATCTATTAAGATAGATTGGTAGGGATATTGTATTGACCTGTATGTCAAGATGTTTGGCATAAATTTCATAACAAGTCTCAATTGTTGAGATATGGAATTTATTCCTTTAAAAAAAAAGGTTCCTTAAAGGATACAGGAGTGAATTGCATCATTAAACGCTTGAGAAGTGTTAAGGATGTATTCACGTATATAAAGAGGATGATTTGAAACTATGAGGTCACACTGACTCAAATTTCAAGTCAAATAATGAATTCAACTTTCTAGTGGAAAGGAATGGATTGGAATGGTTCCAATCCAGAACTCGATATTAAGGTGACGATATAAACAAGTGATAATGTTATTAGAACAGTATGGATGAAAAGGTTCATCCTTGAACTAGTTGCAGTTCAAAAAGGTCTCTGATACCATCCTATCGTTGTAGGACAACAGTGGGAGCAATGAATTGTGTGATCGAGCCATGGTCTCTTCAGAAGTTTAAGAACATTTTGAGGTTCTCTCACAGGTTCGGAGACAAAGGATAAATAGGAAATGACGTAATGGAAAATATTCCATCTATAGATAATTTAGTAGATCCCTGACCAAGTCTTAGTCACAGAATTTATGTGAGCATCACTTAGATTTGATGGAGATCAAATGTGAAGGTGATTGGCTTGAGTCCAACGGGGAGATTAATGGATATAGGTGTCCTCTAAGCCAATCATAAGGTACCTATTTCAATTTGGTTCACTAATAAATGACATTAAATTCATTATGTATATTGGCATATTTATAATTGCGCATAATGAAGTCCATGAATATATGCAATAGTTCATCAGATTATGATGAGATCATAATAATGAGACTGATGACTTATAAATATATATTCTCAATTGTTCCTAGTCGTAGGATGTTTAAGAAGGACATCAAACATCCGGTTAGACTAGTATAGGTTATTCTAGCTCATATGATGAGGGTGACTGATCTCGTTAGTTACTCGTGTGGAGACACAATGGTAAACCTGTAGGTGCTCATTGGGGAATGAGTTCACTGAACTGATCCGACATGAATCGCCGAATGGTAATTTACCTGACTGTCAATCGGCTTGATTCATCGTCACAGTGGCGTAGTTAATCCTTAGACTTGAGACACCAAAGACACCTTGTCGGTGGACTTCTGGACTTTGACCTTGACCTACGAATCCCTATCCACAGGATCTCTAATAGTCAAGGATCGAGTCCAGCGGAAGACCTTCGAAGGTGATTGTGTGTTCAATAAAGGATCGTTCGCTCTCAGGTAACTGGAGAGAGAATGCTCTAGAATAGATCCGCAGGAGTCTCTGGCTAGAGCAGAAATAATATCAGAAAAGTGGTTTTCGGATATTGTACAGCGGAGTCTGATTCAAGTGAGTTGACTATCTAGGGTTTGACAGTTGACCATACCCTAGGTTAACTCAAGAGCATTGTGCGAACGAAGGATTATAGCCACGCGGTAACTGTGGACGGACAGGTTCCATGAGTGGGTTGCTGAACCCCATTGCCTTCCGAGATCATACGGTGTTGCTTGGCACCCAACTTGATCAGAAGTCCGACCAAATTTACATGCGATGTTAATTCGGTTAAGTAATTAGTTAATATCTAGATATTAATTAATTACAATAAGTCAATAACTAGTTATTGGACTTAACGGGCTGAAAATCGGACTGGTAAATGGGCTTAGAGGGTCACACGCAATAAGATTCTCAGTCGGTGGTACATAAGTGAGATTTATATTAACTCGGGGGTTTTTGTGAAAAGTCGGGCCGACTTAATATATATACGCGCTGTTGAGAAACCTTGGGCCAAGCTCCAGGATTTCCCTTGCTGGCCGTCATCCCCCCTTTCTCTCTCCTCCTCTGGGCGCCCCGTTCAAGGCGCCAGAACAGTTTCCGTCTCCGCCGCATGTGATTCCCGAAAGTCGGGAATTCCCGTTGGCGGGATTTCAGCAATTGTTGCGGCAACGGATCTTTAGCGAGCGAGCTGATACGGACGAGGGATCGAGGACGAACCACCGCGGAGGATTGTGTTGATACCGCTGGAAGCCGGACGCTTGTGCGGCTCGCGGCATCGCCTCGACGGAACCAAGACGGAAGCGGATTCGAATCCGCGCACGGTAATCAGATTACTTCCCGTTGTTTTCGGTTTTAGTTTTTCGTTCCGAATCGGATCAACGGGCATCGGGCGGAATAAAATTTTGTTCGTCGTTTCTGCTGCGTTCTTCGCGCCCCGCCCGGATCCCAACAGGTTACTGTTAGACAGTAAATATTTGTATATCTATAGGAGTCAAATATGAAACTGAATAACTGTTATTTAGTTGTATATCAAGAATAATAGTTGTTCGAATCAGTCAATGCACTACAGATTCTTGATGTGATATTTCATGTGATGAACATTTACAAGTCTCCTATAGAAATGAACTGTGTAAATCTTGATTATCTATGGTATTGTACACAGGGTTGTACAATAAGAAATTATTGATGCTGATATATACTGATGTAAACAGCTCATTGTCATCTTAAGGCCAAAGATAATTAGTTCTATTGACTTACCTTAATGATTCGACTGTATGTACTTACTGAAGTACAAGACGAATGCATCTAAAAGACTAAGGTATAAGATCAATATGAAGTTTTAGAATTTTTGATTTGATCAAAGAAATTAATACTTTAGTATATAATTCACAAAAATCATTAAGAGGATAATTGTATCATCGCTCGATTGATTCTCATTGTGTATCTTAGTAATATGATAAAATGAAGAATTGCAGCTTATTAAAATATGGTGCAATATATATAATAAGATTTGCCTAATTCTTAAATCCTTTTGATCATGAGTATGAACATTAGATGTCCATATTTTACAGATGGTTCCAAATAAGTCAGTGTGTGTCTATATAGGATATGGAAACCAAATAATTTATATGAGATGTGAATTATGAACAAACTTGATTTAAAAGTCAGGTATTACCGTAGTGTGAATTTGTGAATGTCTAAAGAGTTTGGACATTACAATTATTGGCCAAGAGATAATGAAATAATTTTCGTCCTGAAAGCTGTCTTCCGTGAAGAGGAATATGTCCTCAAAGAAGACAGTGGGAGCTAATAAAACTAGAAGATGTTCTAGATTCACAAGCTAACATAAGATTATTAGATAATCTTTAGCTGTTTGGAACCAGTCATAACACATCAGAGAGCTTCATAGATTTTTGAGATTCTCTCAGTGACTAAAAGGATATGTTTGACATATCTGATTTAGCAAGGTGAGAGGAGCTCAAAATAGATTATGATCTAAAATCTATGATAATGATGCTCTCTGTGATTATAACTTTGAGATTGATAAATTATACTTACTAATACTGCCTATCATATGATGAGATGATGACAGTTGGATATTAAAAACGTTCTCCCAATATGATTGAGGTAAAGATGTATATGATACACCTTTAAAGTTTTTAGAATATCCAAGAAGCAAGTTATGATTTCAAAAATCATTTTGAATCAAACTGAAGCTTCCTAAGATGTAATAAAAGTTTTGACTTAATGGTCAAATACTACGTGACCATTAAGAATAGTCACGGATTGTTTGTGTGTTCAAAAAGGACAGTAGGAGCACGGTCTCTTAAGTAATGCTTTATGATAATAATATCAAAGTCATTAAGAATGACTTCAAGATATTACTATTAGTGAAAGCATTATTAACCATGTTTCCCTCCATACTAGGTTTAATTATAATATCCCACATATTGGAAATACGAATCTATTAAGATAGATCAGTAGGGATATTATATTGACCTGTATGTCAAGATGTTTGGCATAAATTTCATAACAAGTCTCAATTGTTGAGATATAAAATTTACTCCTTTGAAGAAAAGGTTCCTTAAAGGATACATGAGTGAAATGCATCATTAAGCACTTGAGAAGTGCCAAGGATGCACTCACATATATGGAGAAGATGATTTGAAACTATGAGTTCACACTGACTCAAATTTCAAATCAAATAATTGATTCAACCTTCTAGAAGAAAGGAATGAATTGGAAGGGTTCCAATCCAGAACTCGATATTAAGATGACGACATAAACAAGTGATACTGTTATTGGAACAGTATGGATGAAAAAGTTCATCCCTGAAGTAGATGTAGTTCTAAAAGGTCTCTGATAAAATCTCGTTGTTGTAGGACAACAGTGGGAGTGATCAATTTTGTGGTCGAGCCATGGTCTCATCAAAAGTTGCAGAACATTCTGAGGCTCTTTCACAAGTTCGGAGACAAAGGATAAATAGGAAATAACGTAATGGAAAATACTCCATCTATAGATAATTTAGCAGATCCCTGACCAAGTCTTAGTCATAGAATTTATGTGAGCATCACTTAGATTTGATGGAGATCAAATGCGAAAGTGATTGGTTTGAGTCCAAGTGGGAGATTGATGGATATAGGTGTCCTCTAAGCCAATCATAAGACACCTATTTTAATCTGGTTCACTAATCAATGGCATTAAATTCATTATGTAGATTGTCATATTTGTAATTGCGCATAATTACTCGTGTGGAGACACAATGGTAAACCTGTAGGTGCTCATTGGGGAAAGACTTCACTGAACTGATCCGACATGAATCGCCGAATGGTAATTTATCTGACTGTCAATCGGCTTGATTCATCGTCATAGTGGCGTGGTTGATCTTTAGACTTGAGACACCAAAGACACCTTGTCGGTGGACTTCTAGACTTTGACCTTGACCTACGAATCCCAATCCACGGGATCTCTAATAGTTAAGGATCGGATCCAGCGGAAGACCTTCGAAGGTGATTGTGTATTAAATAAAGGATCGTTCTCTCTCAGGTAACTGGAGAGAGAATGCTCTAGAATAGATCCGCAGGAGTCTCTGGCCAGAGCAGAAATAATATCAGAAAAGTGGTTTTCGGATATTGTACAACAGAGTCTGATTCAAGTGAGTTTACTATCTAGGGTTTGACAATTGACCATACCCTAGGTTAACTCAAGAGCATTGTGCGAACGAAGGAATATAGCCACGCGGTAACTGTGGACGGACAGGTTCCATGAGTGGGTTGCTGAACCCCATTGCCTTCCGAGATCATACGGTGTTGCTTGGCACCCAACTTGATCAGAAGTCCGACCAAATTTACATGCGATGTTAATTCGGTTAAGTAATTAGTTAATATCTAGATATTAATTAATTACAATAAGTCAATAACTAGTTATTGGACTTAACGGGCTGAAAATCGGACTGGTAAATGGGCCTAGAGGGTCACACGCAATAAGATTCTCAGTCGGTGGTACATAAGTGAGATTTATATTAACTCGGGGACTTTTGTGAAAAGTCGCGCCAACGTAATATATATATACGCACTGTTGAGAAACCCTGGGCCAAGCTCCAAGATTTCCCCTTACTGGCCGTCATCCATTCTTTATCTCTCCTCCTCTGGGCGTCCCGTTCGAGGCGCCGGAACTGTCTCCGTCTCTGCCGCGCATGATTCCCGAAAGTCGGTAATTCCCGTCGGTAGGTTTTCGGCAATCGTTGTGGCGACGGATCTTCAGCGAGCGAGCTGATACGGACGAGGGATCGAGGACGAACCACCGCGGAGGATCGCGTGGATACCGCTGGAGATCGGACGCTTGTGCGGCTCGCGGCATCACCTCGACGGAACCGAGACGGAAGTGGATTCGAATCAGTGCACGGTAATCAGATTACAACCCGGTTTTCGGTTTTAGTTTTTCGTTCCGAATCGGATCAGCGAGCATCGGGTGGGATAATTTTTGTTCGTCGTTGCCGCTGCGTTCTTCGCGTCCCGCCCGGATCCCAACAGTTCAAACGGCGTCCGGTGAGGTGGACGCATTTTAGGTTGTACCACGTGGACGCCACGTAGGCTGGTATTGGGCGGCGGGAATACGGCCCCGGTCTTATCGTCTGAATGGCGTCTTGTATGGACGACGCCATTTAGGGTACGACCCTGGTATGTCAGTGTACGACCCATCTTGTCGTATGAATGACGTCAGTCTTAGACGACGCGTTTTATCTAGTTTCAGTTTGACCCCAGCGAACCCTCCCTCTTTTTCCTCATTCTCTCCACTTCTTTCTCTCTCCTCCTCTTTCTTATTGAACCTCCTACGCCCTTTTCCCCCTTCTCCTTCCTTTCCTCTCCCCATTCTTCCTCTCCCTCCACTTCATCAACCTCCTAACTTCCACCACTACCACCACCATTTCCTCCGCGGGGCATTTCTCTCCGAACGGCGGCCGACGTCCCGGTGGAATAATGGCGTCTACAGCGGTACCAGCGGCAGCTCGTGGCGTGGCGGTTCAGTAGCTTGGAGCTCGGAGGAGTTCGAGTAACCGGTAGGGTGATGATCCTCGCAATGTGTTGTTTAAAACCATGTTTTTCCGCTTTCAAGCATGTTTAGGGGATTTTCGGGGTGAAAATGCTAATATCACAAAATTAGGAATGGTGGGTTTTTATTGGGTATTTGGGTTCTCCTCCTACTCCTCTATTTTATGGCGTTTTTGCGCCGTTTGGGGGAGAAAATCCCACCTTGTGAATTGGGAGGAGACGGAGGGAGAACCTGTCTGTGAGGGTTAAATGACGTCTGGGGATAGCGACGCTATTTAAAAGGTGGCTTCCACCTAAGACGCGATTTATCTCAGATAACAGACTATGTCTCTGTATTGAATAGCGTCCAAAGACAGTGACGCCATTCAAAAGGCGACCCCCTTGCACGACGCGTTTTAGTTCGGATCATCCCGAGGCCTAAATCTGTTTATGTCATGATTTGGCGACTAGGGACAGCGGCGCCTTTTAAAAGATGACTACCTTGCACGACGCGTTTTAGACCATCTTTTGAGGCCAGTTTTCGCATGAACCAGTTTAGGGGTCTTGAATGACGTCAGCCTTGGGCGATGCGATTCAAGACAGAATCTCATTAAAGCATGCAATTAACATGTGTTTACATTGTTAGATAGTTTGAATAAATGCATGTTTGAAAACATACTCGAGGACGATGATTTCTACATGATTGGATCGCACCGTGTTGCGTTTTGTGCGATCGTGGGCCTAGAGTGACAGTTGTTAGCGTTTAGGCACCATTTGTCAATGTGGAGTGACACGGCGCCGATGTGGGAGTGGTGGGGTGACACCTAGAGAGAGGGTCACCTGATGTACCCTGGAGTATAGCTAGTACCGGTGTGGGAGTGGTACATTCGGAATGTCACTCGTGCTGGGGGAAGCAGAACCACTTGGAGCCTGTCAGGCCGGAGTAGCCAGCGCGCTATCCGAAGGGTTGTTATTTGGTCTCAGCGGGTCGGTGTTTTCCACGTTCGACCGCGTGGTTTGTATGTTTATCCGAGACGCTAGTTGTGGACTCCGTGGTGGAGTCGTTTCAGAGTCATGCATGTTACTATTATGAATGCATATGTTTTATATCGAAATCTGGGAGTTGTGTTTATTGCTTTATTTAGTTAAATTGCCTATATTTGTATTATTGCACTTGTGGGTATGTGAGTGGGTAGTGGAGATCGAAAGATCCCTACTGAGTTTTTTTCGATGAGATTCACCCCCTACGATTTTCAGGTGAGGGTTCCAGGCAGGCGTAGCGATGAGAGTGTTGCCTTAGGTTGCGCGCCAGCAGTCGCTGTTCCGGGGTATGCCCCGATGTAGTTGTTAATTTCTTTTCTGGCCTGTATGTTTAATTATTTCTTTTCAGTTGAAGTATGTAATTATTTGCTGAGTCAAGTCGAATTGTAATAAGTTTTAATTTCTGCACTTTATTTACAATTCGATGTGATGTGGATGTTTAGCTTAATTTATCATTTATTTTTCAGACTTATCGAGATCCTGGTTTGCCTTCTATTTTTAATGATTCGATGTCCATTTAGCAATCGGATCCCCGATTATAGGGTGACAGGTTGTTACAATAGAGCTCTCAAAACACGATGGCCAACCTCTCTCAAGTTTCAAAGAGGTATCATATATATAAAAATCAAATTCCAGCAGTAATCCTTTGATAAATTAAATTCTGGGTCTCTAAGGCACCCACCAAGATGGAAAGACCATGTAAAACTCTCCCCAATTTCAGATCAATCTACTAGGGAAAGTTTCCAAGTGAGTAGAACCCGCCATAGAGGAAAATCGAGTGAGTAGAGTTAGCCTCGGGTTGAAATTCAGAATACATTCGAAACGAGTTGATGTTTCTTAAGACGCATCACCCAAACCTGACATCTTTCAACCAGTCAAAAATAGAAAGGAAAATCATGTAAAAATTCGCAAGAACAATATAGCAATTTGAAAGATATCACCTATTTGTGATGTGACTCAAAAAAGGACAAGCTGACATATCAAGCTGAGTCGGATTCAATCAAGAGCAAAAGACGTCATTAAAGAGTGACACGATTCAAAAGGCATCATGTGTCTATGATGCGATTCAAGAGGTGAGATAAAATTCAAGGAAAATACATAAAAACACCAATTGGTGAAATCAAAGTCCATTTGGGGCATTCGCAATATGATATGAGATTTACTCACTAAGATGTCAAAATTAGCACATCTGCACTTGGTTGCGTAAGGTTTAGAGCAAGCGAATCGCATAAGAATAGAGAAAGAACGAGAGAGAACTCACAATTTCCCACAAAACTAGAAAAATATCAATATCATTCAACAAGTATTTTGTACATAGGAGACATCTATAAATACACGTGAAATTTTGATTTCCACTAAAAAACACAAATCTACCAAATAAAAGAAGACTAAGTTCTAAGAAACTTCTACAAAAGAATCACTGCCAAAATCAAATTCTTAGTCCTCCTAATCCCTATCCAAAAAGTTAGCAAAATTAGCAATTTTTTACTAAAATTAAATTGTTCACTGATGAAACGATGGAATTTGAGTTGAAAATGATGTTTACAAGAAAGGGAGATATTGGGGAAGGAAACAACTTCCAGGTATTTCGGCGATGAGGTGTCTGAGCAATCTGAGGTTCCTCTGATGAGGGCTCCAAGGTTTCCTCTTCCACTGCGAGAGTTGTATTCCCTGGCTATTGTCTGATCCATTTGATCAGATGGTAGTTGAGACGCACGTCCATAGAACCCTAGTGTGCACTAGTCACATTTAAACACTCACTTTGGGGTCATGCTCACTATGATCTAAGCCATCATATTGTGAAGAGCACAACATGATCCGAATTGGAGTCCTGCGCACGAATCTGACTCTTGTGCTGAAAGTTATGCCCATTTTACTAACAAAGTATCTGATTCCCACTCGTAGTCTTCTTTCCCTTTTGGTTATTCTTATCTTCAAACTCTAGCCATGTCATCGCCACTTGGGCTGCATCAAAAATCAACTTTAGCCACAAGCTTGTAGCCGTCTTCTCATGGATCACCTCCGTGAGAACTTCATTAGACAAATCTTCACTTGTCATATAACGAAACTCACATTTCGTTCAAACTTCTCGATCTTAAATTTTGCCGACATCATTGTGTGCTCGTCAGAGGATCATTGCCAATCAACTTGGCTGATCCTAGTTTGTTGGGAATTACTAAGATCACGACGACGTCCAAGAACGAACACAAGCACACACACACACACATCCCCAAAAAAAAAGCACGCCCAAAATATCACAAGAAACAAGAAAGAAGAAGGAAGTGCACATAGAAATTTACGTGGTTCAGTCCGAAGACTTACGTCCACAGGCAAAGAGAAGCAAATTCTATTATAGAGAATCAAAGTACAAAGATGAAGAAGCTCTCCCCCATAGTCCCATACACCCCAAATCTCTCTCTAATATTTGCTTTAGAAAAAATGCACGAACTAGAGAGGAAGAAGGATGAGAGAGTAACCGCATAGCCTGTTCTCCTAACTGTGAGAGAGGTGAAGCCTGATGTGGAGAAGGCGGTTCCCATAAGCTACATGACAGAAGAATCCCTTTCATGCATGTATACTGATAGCGGTGATGGGAATTGGAGTCCCACTGGACTCTCACGTGGTTGACCAAGTCAACCTGACATCCTCGAACCCAAGAACTATGTTTAGGATCAGGCACACCAGGTTTCTTAATGGTGCCATCAACGAGTCCCAACTTGTTTTTTGCTGATAATGCCATAGGCATAGCCTGACGCCAGTCACCGGTAAGAGGATGGGGGACAAGAATAGTACCTCGGTTGTCCGACGAATGCAAAAAATAAGGATTTTGCATATCATCTGCTGTAAGAAGATGATGTGAAAGCCAAACTAGAGGAGACCATAGTTGCTCATGAAGAACACGAGCCAAAGCGAATAATGGCAACCAGAAAAAAAAAAAAAATTAGATTCATTCAAGAAGGTGAGGACGGAGTTAGATAAGTTTAGAGTACCATCACTTTGATATCATATTAAAGTTATTGGCCATTTAATTCAAAATCCTAAGACATTTAATAGAGTAGGTACTATGTATTTAAGTATTATTTATTTTGTCCCAATGTGAAGCTATTCTAACACTTCAAAAATAACTGCCTACAGCTGACTTAAAAATGTTCCTCTGGAAACTTCATTCTCTATGCCTACCTACAGCAACTCTCTTGAAGAAAAGACATGTTCTAGAATGTGACGTATGCTCCATCTGCAAGGATCAACCAGAAGATGCAGACCACTTTCTTTCAGCTGCAAAAACACATAGGAGTTCTGGAATCTGATCAGCTTGTGGCTTGGATGGAATCAATTCCTATTCATTTCAGTCAATTATGGAAGATCATACTACACCTCATTAAGAATGATGCAAAAGCTATATAGTCAGCCTCTTCCATAGCTTATGCTCTATGGCACTGGTGGATTTGGAGAAACAACTGGATCTGTAAGAGTAGTGTAGCACCACTTTCACAATTCGTAGACATGGCAAAGAGAGATTGCTTAAACATTACTGAAGGAAATCTGTTGGAAGCTAATGGGGGCTCTTACTCACACAAGGTGAAATTGTGGTGGAAAAATATGTGTAGAGAAGGTAGAAAACACAAAAGTTGAAGAAGACCTCAAAAGTGGATATTCTATTGATCATATGTAACTTCTTACATGAAAACAACTAACCACATGTATATATAGACCTTACATGAGCTTTCTAGATGGATAACTTTCTTAAAATGACTTTTAGACTCCCACTAACTAAGGCTCCAAGGTGGAGCACGAAAATCTCCCCATTACATGCATGGGAGTTACACTTGGGTGGTTACAAAAGACTCTTCAACTCCTATTAATGCCCATTACATGACTCTCCACCTCTCTTGCATTCTTAACTCAAATGAAGGTTACAAGAGTTACAAGAGAAACCCAAAAGATACCATAACTTCTAAATAATAAATGACCCATTATTTTCTCTCTAACTCATAACATAAGGAACTCCTTACACAATTATAAGAAGATCCCCATGAAATTAAGTTTATTTCACAACACCCCCTTGTAAACTTAATTATCTTCCATCAAGCATTCCAAGTAATTTCTTCAATTTGGAGAAGACATCAAACTTCAAAGGCTTTGTGAAAATATCCGCAACTTGATCTTGAGATTTGACAAAAATAAGTTCAATCTCTTTGCTCTTCACATGCTCCCGAATGAAATGAAATCTTGTATCAATGTGCTTGCTCCTTTCATGATAGACTGGATTCTTGGCTAAGGCAATTGCCGACTTGTTATCAACAAGTATCTTTGTAGGCTCTCTTTGATTAACATGAAGATTCTTGAGTAAATTTCTCAACCAAAGTGTATGACACACTCCGGATGATAATGCAACATACTCCGTTTCACAAGTAGAAAGTGTAACAATAGGTTGCTTCTTAGAAAACCAAGTGAATGCCGTTCCTCCTTAGAAGAATACAAATCCAGTGGTGCTCTTCCTTTCATCAATGTCACCTCCCCAATCACTATCGGAGTAGCCTACAAGATCAAATTCCTTGGATGATGAATAAAATAATCCATGATAAATAGTACCTTTGATGTACCGAAGAATTCTCTTTGCGGCTTTGAAATGTGTCGACTTTGGTTCTTCCATATATCGGCTCACTAAACCAACACCATATGAAATATCTGGTCTTGTGCATGTCAAATATCTAAGGCTTCCAATCAAACTCTTGAATAAAGTTGAATCAATCACTTCACCTTCTTCATGCTTTGACAATTTGATACCGCTTTCTACAGGAGTGTTGACCGGATTGCAATCTTCCATATCGAACTTCTTGAGAATTTCTTGTGCATAAGCTTCTTGGGATATGAAAATACCTTCAATTGTTTGCTTTACTTCAATGCCAAGAAAATAGGACATAAGGCCAATATCTGTCATTTCAAATTCTTGAATCATGCATTCCTTGAATTCTTTGAACATATGTAGATTATTTCCTGTAAGGATCAAATCATCTACATACAAACAAACAAGCAATATGTCTCCATTTTCATGTATCTTCAAGTAAAGTGCATGCTCATAAGGACATTTGACAAAATTATTTTGTAAAAAATAATTGTCAATTCTACTATTCCATGCTCTTGGTGCTTGCTTCAAACCATAGAGCGCCTTCTTGAGCCTTAAAACTTTTCCTTCGTGTCCTTTCTTCACATAACCCAAAGATTGATCAACATAAACTTCTTCATCAAGAAAACCATTCAAGAATGCCGATTTAACATCCATTTGAAAAATACTCCAATGATTTTGAGCCGCTAAAGCAATAACCAAACGAATAGTTTCCAAACGGGCAACGGGAGCAAATACCTCATCATAATCAATTCCGGCCTTTTGTTTGTGTCCTTTGGCTACCAATCTTGCTTTGTATTTTTCAACTTCTCCTTTGGCATTTTTCTTCATTTTGTACACCCACTTCACACCAATTTTCTTTTTGCCTTTTGGAAGAACCGCCAATTCCCATGTGTTGTTCTTCTCTATTGATTTGATTTCTTCATCCATAGCATCTCTCCACCTTTCATTTTTTACTGCATCATCAAATGTTAGAGGCTCACAATCTGCAAAAAGACAAAAGAGGGTTAGATCATTTTGATTTTCAGTTACATTGTAGATCTCATCAAGAGATCTCATCTTTCTTGGCCTTGAATTTCTTCCCGACGATGAAGATGATAATGGAGATCCACCACCATGTGGAGACAAAGGTGGCAAAGGTGGTGGCGACTGAGGCAAATGAGGTTCTTCATGTGCATCTTCATCTTCATCAACTAGTGGTCTCATCTCATCACTAGTTTTATTAGTATTCCAATTCCAAGTGTCTTCTTCATCAAAAATCACATCATCATTGACATCAACTTTTTCATTAGAAGGATCAAACAACTTATAGCCTTTAGTACGTGCATCATAACCAAGAAAGATATAATTTTTGCTCTTGTCATCTAACTTGGTTCTCCTTTGATCCGGTACATGTGCATAGGCTACACTTCCAAACACCTTTAAATGAGAAACATCCGGTTTCTCTCCATACCATGCTTCATGTGGTGTCATGCTTTCCAAACCTTTTGTGGGACTTCTATTCAACAAATACACCGCACAAGCCACGGCCTTCGCCCAAAACTCTTTTGGCATATTTTTGCACTTCAACATACTTCGGGCCATATTGAGAATGGTCCGATTTCTTCTCTCCGCGACTCCATTTTGATGTGGTGAATATGAAGCCGTTAATGGACGATGAATCACATGCTCTTCACAAAATGCTTCAAAAGACTTTGATGTGAATTCTCCACCTCTATCCGATCTCATGGCTTTGATGTAGCAACCACTTTGCTTTTCAACAAACACCTTGAATTTCTTGAAAGTATCAAACACTTTGGATTTTTCTTTAAGAAAATACACCCATGTCTTTCTAGTAAAATCATCTGTAAAGGTAAGAAAATATCTATTCTTACCAAATGATGTTGGAGAAATTGGCCCACATACATCGGTGTGAATGAGTTGGAGTGGCCCATTTGTCCTTCTTGTTACTTCTTTTGGAAAACTCTTTCTATGATGCTTGCCAAGAATACAACATTCACATAACTCATCCGAATGATCAATATGAGGCAATCATTTCACCAACTTTTGCTTAGACAAAAACTTCAAACTAGCAAAGTTAAGATGCCCATATCTCAAGTGCCATAACCAAGAGAGATCTTTAAAACATGCTTTCAAGGACTTTGTAACGTCACTTTGAATATTCAAAACAAACATTCTATTCTTTTGCATGTTCACTCTAGCAATCAAGTTGTTTCTTTTATCTCTTATTGAAAGACCATGATCTTTCAAGCGAATATCATAGCCTTTCTCTAAGAGTTGTCCCAAACTCAAAATATTATCTTTCATCTCCGGAACATAATAAACATCGGAAATCAATTGATAATTTCCATTCTTTGAACGAATCAAGATGTTACATTTTCCCTTGATTGCTATTTTGGATGAATTTCCAAAAGTAACTTGGCCACCAACTGTCTCATCAAAATTTGTGAAGATCTCTCTTTGTCCACTCATGTGATTGCTTGCTCCAGAGTCAAGATACCATGCTTCTTGATTGTCCTTCTCTTCTCCTTTATATGCTAACAAGACAAATGGTTCTTCATCTTCATTTTGCTTCTCAACATGATTAGCCTTCTCATCATCATTGTTAGTGGAATCACGCCAACATTCACTTGCATAATGTCCACGTCTATGACAGTTGTAACATTCAACTTGAGATTTTCCATACCTTGACTTTCCATATGAATCACCACGGCCTCTACCACGGCCTCTTGTGGAGTTTGTAGAAGTGTTTCCCTTCTCTTCATAGGAGATGCTTCGTCCTCCTTTTCCACCGCGGCCACGACCACCACGTCCACGACAACGTCCTCTTTGATTCTTGCTTTCACCTTTTCCTTCTTTGAGAGAAAGTTTGGCGGCAAGTGCTTGCTCCAAGGCTTCCTTCTTCTTCTTGAGAAGCCTATGTTCATGGGCCTCTAAGGACTCAATGAGTTGCTCGACGGACATGGTATCCAAATCTTTGGATTCTTCAATAGCCACTACTATATGGTCAAACTTAGAATCAAGTGACCGTAGTAGCTTCTCCACCACACGAACATCCGATGTAGCCTCACCATTTCTTCGTAGTTGATTTACAACTATCTTCACCCTTGTGTAGTAATCCGAGATAGTCTCGGACTCTTTCATTTGTAAGGCTTCAAATTCACCTCTTAGAGTTTGGAGACGTACCTTTTTCACCATCTCTTCTCCTTTGCAAAACCTCTCGAGCAACTCCCATGCCGCCTTTGAAGAAGTTGCTTCGGTAATCTTCTCAAAGGTAGCTTCATCCACCCCTTGGTAGATAAGAAAAAGGGCCTTTTTATCCCTCTTTCTTGAATCCTTCAATGAAATTCTTTCATTTTGAGGTAAGGTCGCTTCATCATCTGGCTCATCATAGTCTTGGGTGACGATATCCCATACATCTTGGGATCCAAGAAGCGCCTTCATTTGGATGCTCCAATTCTCATAGTTGATTTTGGAGAGTTGAGGAATTTGGAACGCCATATTCCCACTAGCCATACTAACTAGTAGAAATCTTGCTCTGATACCACTTTGTTGGAAGCTAATGGTGGGCTCTTACTCACACAAGGTGAAATTGTGGTGGAAAAATATGTGTAGAGAAGGTAGAAAACACAAAAGTTGAAGAAGACCTCAAAAGTAGATATTCTATTGATCATATGTAACTTCTTACATGAAAACAACTAACCACATGTATATATAGACCTTACATGAGCTTTCTAGATGGATAACTTTCTTAAAATGACTTTTAGACTCCCACTAACTAAGGCTCCAAGGTGGAGCACGAAAATCTCCCCATTACATGCATGGGAGTTACACTTGGGTGGTTACAAAAGACTCTTCAACTCCTATTAATGACCATTACATGACTCTCCACCTCTCTTGCATTCTTAACTAAAATGAAGGTTACAAGAGAAACCCAAAATATACCATAACCTCTAAATAATAAATGACCCATTATTTTCTCTCTAACTCATAACATAAGAAACTCCTTACACAATTATAAGAAGATCCCCATAAAATTAAGTTTATTTCACAACAAAATCACCATAGTCTAACCACCAGCTAGAAGTTGGGGAATCCTGTGCAAAAGATGGGGGCAATGCAACTCCAACATATCACTCACAAAGGAATCATGGGTCATGTAGAAACCTCACCCAAAGATTGGATTGAAATCAATTTTGATGGAGCTTGTGACTCAAACAATTCAACTTCGGGAGCCGGGTACACAATCAGGAACAAATCTGGGAAGTTAATAAGAACTGGCCAAATCTTCCTGGGGAAGCAAGACTGCCGATGAGACTGAAATCATGGCATTATGGGGAGGGTTGAAAGCAGGACTGTGTATCCAAAACTACAACATTACCATTGCAGGAGATTCCATAACTGTTATTGACTGGATACTACAGGACTGGGTTGCAAACATTCAAGGTCAAAAACTGAGATTCAGGACATCTCCTTCTACCGCGAGGTCTGAGGAACTAACCAGGCTGCAAATTGGTTGGCTAGACAAGGCAAGTGTTCTTGTAACTCATACCACTGGAGTGAAGATTTCCCCCCTGAATTGTTTAACTTCTGTATCGAGGACCTTGACCATCACCTTTACCTGCTGCGCTAGTGGTGGATCTAATTCATATTCAGGGGGTCCCATGACTCATTAGATTTTATAAAATTAAAAATACCTATTAATTGACATATAAGAATAATTGGTCTATTAATTTTGGTCTATGAGAGTGATCTCACTGACCCATTGATTCCGATTTCGTAGAATCAGCTCACTGAAGTACTGTCCCATTATACAAAATTTCTATGTTTGCCACTGCTAATCCACTAAGTTAGCTTTCTGTTTACCAAAAAGAAAAATATATGCTTGTGGTAAAAGCTTACGTAGTTAGATATCTTGTGATACTGACTGGAATTACAGAAAAGAATAGGTTCCACATGATTTGGGGAAATTTGACACGCAAGATTGCTTGAAGGTTCGTTGTGACCTGCTAAAGACTCTCTAGAAGGCCGAGAGGAAGGGGGAATTTAATTAAATCGTTGACAAACACTCTTCAATGGTCGTGTGAGAATAGAAAGGCAAACACGATGCAGTGGGGAGCAGCTAACGGGGGTTTGACGGGCGATCCATTTAGGTCCGATGGTATTAATCGGTAAGTGGGTAAATGGTCCGGTGTCTCGGCCGGGTCTACTTTCCTTTGGTTGACATTAAAAGATAAGTGGATCTAAATTAAGAAGAATCTATCCATCTTATTCAATAATATGTGTGAATAACGGGCTCCATTTTAGGATCATATTCATAGATGGAAAAGATCAAACATGCCTCAGGACTCATCTAATATAGATGTATTTTACTTGAAATCTTTTTTATCTCCACGTTAAAAAAAACTCAATAAGGATTATAAAATATTTAATTATTTAATTATCCTTTTTAAGATTATTTATATTCCTTAAAATTTAAAATTGACTCTCCGATCCTGAAACTCATCCCTAAGGTTGTTTCAGAGTTTTAGTGTTAATCATTAATTAAGTGATTTAAACCTCCCAAAAGGTAAGGTGCATCTTAGATACACCAAGGGTGCATTAAAATAGCCCAACCTATAAAGTTTTAACCATAAATATGTATAAAAACAGTAATAAGGCTGGTACTGAATGAATGAATATACTCAATTAGACCCAAAATTAAGGGACAAAATAGCTTGTTAATGAGGAGGGAAAATCTTCTCAGATGGGTCAAACATTGCAAAAACTCATCACCAAAGTTGGCAAATACCTGAGGCCTCTCCTCTCAATATTACTGGACACCAGCTTAAACGTGTACATCTCTTCTTATTAATAGATATGAACGCGTTTTAACAGACCTTGAGTGATCTCTGTCTTGATTGATGAGCGTTTCATCTGTCTATAATATCATCTGCATAGTTGACCTCATCCGGCTCAGTTCTCCGTATATACTTCCTCAGCAAGCAAACGACTCACGTAGGGGCCACAAAACGAAGGCTCTATGTAGAGGTAGAGCCGTGCCCGTGTGGGATGATGTACTCATGAAGGAATCTATCTAAAAGGTGGACGGTGGGTAAAGATAACAAGTGTAGATCGTCTAAGCCTATTTTTGGAAGAGACTCGGTCAATAAAAAAGGAGAGAGAGAAAGTACTTCTTCTTTCTTCTTCTGTACCGAACGAGTTCCCTTCGAAAGACATAGATGATGTGCGTTCAAAGATAACACGTTGAAGTTCCTGTCAGAATATTAAGGCATACGCAGGAACCAGGAAAGAAGCAGCGGGAATTTGACCCACGATCCAGTGATCTCCCATAAAACTTTGGCGAGCTATTCGTTTCTCTCTTTAAGTTCATCTCATCCCTCCCCAGTTCTCCGTACAGAATCCTCACAGTAGCCTCCCCAGTTCTCCGTACAGAATCCTCACAGTCAAAGCTCACAACAACCATGGATACTTGGATGGTTGCCTTGGTCTCTCTGCTGCTCTGCTGGGCACTCGCCCCCGTCCTGCGCCGGAAGAGACGGCTGCTTCCGCCGGGGCCGCCTGCTTTTCCCATCGTGGGCAACCTCACGTGGCTCACCCGCCCCTTATCCGACCTCAGGCTCGTTGTCCGGGAGCTTCGGGCCAAGTACGGGCCCATCGTCACCCTGCATGTAGGCTCTCGGCCGGTCATCATGGTCACGGACCGGAAGCTCGCCCACAAGCTGCTCGTCGAGCACGGCGCCGTCTTCGCGAACCGCCCAGCGCCGCTCGCCGCCTTGCGTTTCTTGAGCAGCAACCAGCACAATGTCAGCGCCGCTGGCTACGGCCCGGTATGGCGCCTTCTCCGCCGCAACCTGATGTCAGAGATCCTCCACTCTTCGCGCATCAAGACCTATGCGCACGGCCGGGAATGGGTCCTCGGCATTCTCCTGGACAAGCTCCGGCAGGGAGCCAAGTCCGGCGACGGCACCGTCCTCGTCATGGAGAGCTTCCAGTATGCCATGTTCTGCCTGCTCGTGCTCATGTGCTTTGGCGAGAAGCTAGAGGAGAAGGCTGTGAGGGACATCGAGAAGGTGCAGCGCGACCTGCTCCTCTTTTCCGGCAAGATCAACGTCTTCGCCTTCATGCCCAGGATCGCCAAGTACGTGTTCAGGAGCAGATGGAGGAGACTGCTGGAGCTGCGCCGCAGACAGAGGGATCTCTACGTCCCCCTTATCAGAGCTCGCCAGGAACAGATGGCCGGCCGGGCGCGAAGCGAGAACAGCTTCCACTTCTCGTACATGGATTCCCTCCTCGACCTGGAGCTGCCGGAGGAGAACGGGAGAAGGCTTGACGAGGAGGAGATCATCTCCCTCTGCTCCGAGTTCCTCAACGCCGGCACGGACACCACCTCGACAGCGCTGCAGTGGATCATGGCCAACGTCCTGAAGCACCAGCTCGTGCAGGAGAAGATCCTGGACGAGATCAACGGGGTGCTCGCGGAAGGAGAAGAGATCAGGGAGGAGGATGTGCACAAGTTCACGTACCTCAAGGCCGTGATCTTGGAGGGCCTCAGGCGGCACCCTCCGGGGCACTTTGTGCTGCCTCACGCCGTGACGGAGGAGTTGTCCGTCGAGGGTTACGTGATACCCAAGGACGCCTCCATCAACTTCGCTGTGGCGGAGATCAATTGGGACGCGAAGGTGTGGGAGGAGCCCATGGAGTTCCGGCCGGAGAGGTTCCTGCCAGGTGGCGAAGGGGAAGGGGTGGACATAACGGGGAACAGGGAGGTGAAGATGATGCCCTTCGGGGTGGGTAGGAGAATATGCCCGGCGCTGAGCCTGGCCATGCTGCACCTCGAGTACTTCGTGGCCAACCTGGTGAGGGAGTTCGAGTGGAAGGCCATGGAAGGGGACGAGGTCGACCTGGCGGAGAAGGTCGAGTTCACCACGGTGATGAAGGTTCCACTGCGGGCGCGGATCACCCCGCGTAGGAGGCGGCAGATCGCTTAATCAAGACGAGAAGACTGTCTAGTCTGTTAATTTCCGATGGTGTGCTTGTAGTCTCTCTTTTTGATATATATGTTGTTTAGCTTTGTTTCTTCTCCTTTTCTTTTAAACATTAGTTTACATTTGTTTCCTGCTATTTGCGCATTTGAATATTGAATAAAGTAGTACCCTGAACCTATACCTCAATCCCTGTTTCATCGAATAAAATTGTAGCTATTTCTTGTATTTGCTGTACAACAGTCAACAAAGAATTTCACTTATTTTTTCTCTTTTGAATTGGTGATGTAAATTAACTTGGGGTGGTAATTTGTGTTGAAAATATATTAATGAAACGGCATGAATTTAGTGTAGAAGATATAGGGGTAATGTTGATCTGGAGAATTAGTAGGCTGGAAGACGAGAAGGGGGAGCAGTTGGCTGAGGAGTTTAGCTCAATAACTATAATTAATTATGATCAAATTAAGTTAATTGTGTGGAATATCATGGGAGTTGGTAACTCTCCCTCTAGACGCAGATTTACCTCTATTTGTAGGACAAATAAGGTGAAGATTGTTGTTATTCTGGAACCTATAGTGCAAAACTCTTCTATGGGCGTTCTATCTCTTAAAATTGGTCTTTCTCAGTATTTATCTAGTGATGATTTGTTGGGCAAAGTATGAATTTTCTGGCACGCTTCCGTATCAGTAGATGTGATTAATGCTCATGAGAATTTTATTACTATTAAGGTTACTGGCAATACTATTCATTATATCACTTTTCTTTATGCTAATTGTCATCTATAAGACATAATTCAAATCTGGGATACCATCACTTCGTTGGATGTTCCTGACCCTTGGATGATTGTGGGGGATTTCAATTCAGTTTTCTATTCCCATGAAAAATTTGGTGGTAATGCCCCCTCACAAATTGTTGTGGATGCTTTTCATTCCTTTTCACAGGACTGCAACATGATGGATCTTGGTTTCTTGGGTCCCTCCTATACTTAGAGAAATGGACGACTTAGTCTTAATTGTATCAAAACTAGACTTGATAGAGGTTTAACTAACCCTGCCTGATTTTCATCTTTTAACACTACTGTTACTCACCTTCATTATATTAATTCAGATCATAATCCTCTCTTGGTTTCTTATCAATCTACTGATACTCTTAGAAAGTCTCATTTTAAATTCCTTAACATGTGGACTAGACATACTGACTTTCTTCATGTGGTGAAATCATGCTGGTATTAGCCTCTTCATGCTTCTCCATTATTCAAGCTTAGTGCTACATTGAAAAGATTGAGAGTCACTCTTAAGACTTGGAATAAAAATATTTTTGGTAATATCTTCGAGAATGTTTTACTGGCTGAAGAGAAGGTAAACATACTACAAATCATTGTTGACAATAATCCTTCTAACCATTCTCTTAATGATTTAACTGCAGTCAAGAAGGATCTTAATGAACTTCTCCTTCACCAAGAGATATTTTGGAGGCAAAAATCTCATCTCAAATGACTGAAAAAAGGAGATCAGAATACAACATTTTTCCATTCCATAGTTAATACAAGAAGAAGGAATAACTCCATTCATACTCTAGTTAATGATCAAGGGGATGAGATTTCTGATCAAGACACTTTACTTTCCATGGCTATTTCTTATTATCAAAATATGTTTACTTTTGAACCCTCTACGATGAATAACAGTGGTCTTCTACAATATATTCCTTCTATTGTATCTGATGCAGATAATCGAGCTCTAATGATTATACTAACTCTGGAGGAGGTCAAGGACTCTATATTCTCTTTAAATCCTGACAGTGCTCTTGGGCCCGATGGGTTCTCTGGTGACTTCTTTACCTTCTGTTGGGATATTATTTCATCTGATATTTATGATGCTGCAGTGGAGTTTTTTAATGGTGGCATCCTGCCTAAAGCTTACATTGCCACTCATCTTGTTTTGATTCCCAAAGGAGAAGCCCCCAAAACTTTGAAGGATTTCAGGCCCATCAGCTTATGCAATTTTATTTACAAAATCATCTCTCTCATTATTTGTAAGAAACTTTCTCTAATGTTACCTACTCTTATCTCACCTCTTCATGGAGCTTTTGTTAAAGGTAGAGATATCGGTGACAACATCTGTCTAGCTCAGGAGCTCACCCATAGTATATCTAAAAATGTTATAGGGCATAACATCATTCTCAAACTTGACATGATGAAAGCCTACGACATATTAGAATGGTCTTATTTATTTGATGTTCTTCTTAAGTTTGGTTTCTCTTATAACTGGATTAACCTTATCAAAGGTCTTTTCACGAACTGTTGGTTCTCGGTCATTTTAAATGGTAATGTTGGTAGTTTCTTTACTTCATCTCGCGGCCTTAGGCAAGGAGACCCATTGGCTCCTAGCCTGTTTATTATTGCAGAAAAAGCATTTAGTAGAGGCCTTCAGCATCTGACTCAGAGAGGGATCATCACACCTTATTATACTTTTGCTAAAGGGCATATTATCTCACATCTTCTGTTTGCTGACGATACTATTATCTTCGCTAATGGTTTTCAGAACTCTTTGCGGAGACTCATGGCCTTTTTGAAAATTTATGAGAATTGCTCAGGTCAGAAGATTAACACCAGTAAGAAATCCTTCCACATTGTTGGAAACACCCCAACTTGGCGAATCAACCAAATCTCTGCTAGAGTGTCTATCCCTCACAAGACTTTTCCTATCACTTATCTGGGTGCTCCGTTGTTTAAGGGTGTAACTAAAGCTGTATACTTTCAACCCCTCTTGGACAAGGTTAGAAAAAGACTAGCTTCCTGGAAAGCTAACCTCTTTTCGACAGGTGGTAGATTGATTCTCATCAAGCATGTATTATCTTCCATTCCTATACATATACTTGTTGTTCTTATCTCTCCTAAAAGCATTCTTTACTCTTTAGAGAGGACTTTTGCTGCTTTCTTTTGGGGATTTACTTCTACACGAGCACGCAGATATTGGATTTCTTGGAAGAACTTAGCTAGGCCTACCCACGAAGGAGGCATTGGTATAAGTTCTCTTCTAGAAGTGGGAGTTGCTTTTAAAGTTAAACTCTGCTGGAAAGTATATTCTAAGATGGGCATCTGGGGTAAGTATATCAATCAAGCTTATTTACACAAACACCACATCTCTACTTGTCCTATGATTGGATCTCCTCACTGGAAGAAGGTTCTTCAACATAGACATTGGGTTCTTGACAATTCTTATTGGTTGGTAGGACATGGCCACATCTCTTTCTGGCATGATGATTGGACTGGCCATGGTCCCTTAAGGGATCAACTTTCAGAAGATCAATGGTTTCATATAAATCATGCCCACAGCTGGTTGGTTCATGATATAATTATCTCTAGTCAACAATTGTTACATACTCTGCCATTGAATATTACTTCTCCTATCATAGACTGTATTGGCACTTTAACTACTATATATGGTCTGGACAAGGTTATATGGAAACCTAATTCTTATGGCTTTTTTATCGTCAAATCGGCTTGGCATATTATGAGACACCAGGTTCAACCTCTTTCCATTTCCAAATGGATTTGGTGTACTCAGATCCCCAAGAAGATTTCTATATTTATCTACAGGGCTCTTGCTTATAAATTGCCATTTGACTCCAATATTCAAAGAATTGGCATTCCCTTAGTTTCTAAATGTGAATGCTGCCATTCTCCGTCTGGGGAGACTCTCAACCATGCTTTGGCATATGGGGATTGGGCTATATATTGCTGGAGGTTCTTTCAGGATACTTGTAAAATTTCTATCCACGTGAGTTCTTTTCAACACATTTTTAGTTCATTCATTGCCCTTGCCTCAGGTACATCTCTTTACTCTTTTATTATAGGCACAACCCCTACTATTGTGGCTTGGTTTCTATGGAAAGCCAGGTGCTCTGCCAAATTTGATGGTGCTTATTCAAATAAGGAAAGCATCCTACATTAGAGCCTCTGCCTTATTCGAGAACTTGCCACTATGTATCGCCCAAAGGCTACCTCTACACCAACACAGAAATTTGTTCTACAAGATTTAGGCATAGCTGGTAACGTTTCTCCCTCTTTACCAGTCATTGTCAGATGGATTCATCCTCCTACAGGTAAATTTAAACTCAATATTGATGGCTGTAGTAGAGGTAACCCAGGTAATTCTGCAGGTTCTGCTATTCTCAGAAACAATAAAGGTCAGTTCATTATGGCAACTTATGCTTTCTTTGGTCATACTCATAGTATTATCTCTTAACTCAGGGCAATCATCATTGGTCTACAGATGTGTTCCCAGCGAGGTTTTACTATTCTTATTA
This sequence comes from Zantedeschia hybrid cultivar, assembly GCA_030544215.1. Lineage (NCBI taxonomy): Eukaryota > Viridiplantae > Streptophyta > Magnoliopsida > Alismatales > Araceae > Zantedeschia > Zantedeschia hybrid cultivar. Next base: position 53,326,000 of record JARZZO010000002.1, on the reverse strand, counting down.
TTGAATTTGATTGTTTTGCACTTATCACTCTTATGATCTCTGCTAATCCCACTATTCCTTAGATTCTCTTCCCTTGGTGGCTTGAGTTTTGTTCTCTCAGGGACACTATGGACCTTCATTTCTGTCATACAGTTAGAGAAGCCAATAAAGCTGCTGATGCTCTGGCCAACCACTCTTGCAACCAACAAGTTGATCAAGACTTCCTAGATACCTCCTCTTTGCCTTCTTCTGTAAAAGGGGAAATCACTTCTGATAAAAGTGGCCTTCCCCATCTTAGGATTTGAGGGGTTTTTTCAGGGGGATTTTGGATTCATTGATGTACTCTCTCAGGGGTAAGATGGTATGTCCCCCCCATGTACTTTTGAACTTTATGCAACAAAATCTTAAGGACCGGCCCAGGGTCCTAGATAAGTTCCTGGGTTTAAAAAAATAATAATAATAAGTTAATTGTGTGGCCATAGATACTCCTATTTAACTGCACCTTACATGAAGGTAGATACTTACATCTAATTTTAGTGGAGCTTAACTAGCTACTTTCAATTGTGAGAAATGAGACAGAGCACAACACACTGCCGCTATTACGTTCATGAGTTTTAGCTGTGCACCGCACATGGTCGGTTGTCTGTTCTACATAGATCAAACGACTGTAGTAGCAATTTTATTTTAAAAAAAAAAACTCAGAGGTTGGGACAATCTTAAGGGAATCATCTTTACGATTTGATTTTTGATCAAATGGTAAAAAAAATAAAAAATAAAAAATATAATGCATATTTTTAAAATTTGTGATATCATTTAGTCAGAGATCGGACAGTATGAATGGCTCCTTTCGAATTGCCTCCACCTTTGAGTTTTTAAAAAATAAAAAATAAAAAAAATACCATGTTGTTGCAACCATCTGATCTAAACAAATTGGGTGACTACTTGCTACAGCAACGTTAAACTTTTTTATGCAAGTAATGCAACAAGTAAAACTCTTATGTTCATTATGACAGGCAAGCCAACAAAAGATTCTTTTGATCATGGGTGAGACGTGACAGGCAGGGCACCCCTGGCTGTTGTCTCTTTTTTTTTTTTTTTTTTTGTGGAACTTAAAATGGTGCATTACTTAAGGAGAACTGGTACAGAGTGTCAGATCCCTAAGAACAGATTGACGAATGTTGATGGGTACATTAGATTCCATGTAGCTACTGATTTGGAATTAACAGCCAATTTAGCCAAATCATGGACCACACAGTTACGTGATCTATTAGCATATTGAATGGATACGTACTTTTGTGAAGCCTTCAGCTGGATACACTAATTGAGCTGCATCTCCATGGGGGCTCTGAGGAGCTGTTGATAGCACTAAATTAACTGATGTAAATTTTGAATTGCTGCTGTAAATTAACTTGAGGTGGTAATTTGTGCTGAAAATATATTAACGAAACGGCATGAATTTACTGTAGAAGATATAGGGTAATGCAGATATAGAGAATGAGTAGGCTGGAAGACGAGAAAGGGGAGCAGTTGGCTGAAGAGTTTAGCTCAGTAACTATAGGACATGATAATTAAGATCAAGTTAAGTTCGTTGTTTGGCTATAGATACGACGTTCTTTTCCCATTTAACTGCACCTGTCCTTAGATAAGCACTGAGATTGAAGGTAACCTTACATGAAGGTAGATACTTAAAACTATATTCACTGTAGCTTATCTAGCAATTTTCAATTGTAAGAAATGAGATAGAAGACAACACATTGGTGCTATTATGTTCATGAGTTTTACTTGCTGTAAGTGGGCAGCTGTCCACTCTACTTAGATCAGACGACAGTAGTGTGGACGTCCGGAGGGTGGCCGTCATTCCTCCCGCTCTGACCTTCTCTATCCGGTTCCGTGCACAATAGGGGAATGTAGTAAGGGATTAGAGTGTGATCGCCAAGAGAATTACCTCAGGGTCCCTATGCTCCGCAGGATGGGAAGATTAATCACATCTTATTAGAGCGGGGGTTGTGGATTCATGTTCTCTACCTCTAGCCGACCGAAAGGAGAGAGCTTGATAGTCCGCACGTAAAAGGTGGTAAGAGCTCCTGAAACGAAAAGAAAAACAATGAGAGAAAATAGCTCAATTAGAATTGCGAAGTGTAAAACCTATCTATGTAGACAAAGAGGTAAACTAAAATTGAAAGTTGACGCGGGTTGGTGTTTGAGGAGGGAAGGAGATCAAATGTTATGGCCACCCACGTCTCATATTTTTGTTTGAAACTTCTGAAGGGAAAGGTGCTAGGATATCCTAATATGCATGCATGTAGCGCGCGCGTGTGTGTGTGTGTGTTGTGGTGTGTTGTGGTGAGCAGTGGAGATGTAGTGGTAAAAAGCAAAGGAGGAGGAAAGAAAAAAAAGAAGGTACGGATTGAGTGAATGATGCAAAAAGGTAAAAGAGGAAAGTGTTAAGAAAACAAACCCATCTGGGATGCAGTGGACTCCTCTTTATTTCCTCCGTCTTGCCAAGCCCTAGCCTCTATACACCCGAACCTCCGTTGGAGCCTTCCTTTGGAAACTGCCAACCCGATGCCTACCAACTAGAGCCTCTTCCACCTTCAAAATTCTCAACCCCCTTCTCGAGAGGACCTAGAGGGTTTAAATAAGGGGGAAGAAAAATAGGGGAAATCTATGGTCTAAATCTCCATTAATCCCCAAGAGCCAATAGGAAATAGTCAAGAGCTGAGGATCGTGGATGTGATAGTCACCGGAGTGAGGAGTGGTCGGAGTAGTGGGAGGTGAGGGTCGTGAGTAGAGGAGAACATGGGAAGACGAAGTCAAACTAAAAGTGGGAGTATAGACAGCCAACAATCTTGCCTTCCACTTTCGTGGATGGCCATCAAGTTGGCCTTCCGTGAAAAGGTAGAAGGCAATACAGTTGGCCTTCCATAAAGTGGAAAGCCACTAAGTTGGCCTTCCATGAAAAGGTGGAACACAGCATAGCTGGCCTTCTAAAAAGTGGAAGGCCACCAAGTTGGCTTTCCGTGAAAAGGTGGAAGGCAGCATAGCTGGCCTTCTAGAAAGTGGAAGGCCACTAAGTTGACCTTCCGCGAAAAAGTGGAAGGCAATATAGCCGGCCTTCTGGATGTTGATTAATGGGCTTGACTACCCAATGGGCTGAATTAAGTGGGAAACTGTGATGGGCTAAATGAGATGGGCTACGGTGATGAGTTAATGGAAACGGGGTTTTATGACCAAAAAAGGTGTCCAAAATCAGGTGTCTACATATGGTAGCAAATTTTATTTATTTTTAAAGAAAACTCAAAGGTTGGGACAATCTTAAGGGAATCATGTTTACAATCTAATTTTTGATGGGATGGTAAAACAATTTTAAAAAATAAAAATGTATAATATATTTTTTCTTTTTATAAATTTGTTTAACCATCTAATCAAAGATCAGATCGTATCGATGACTTCCTTCGGATTGCCTTCACCCTTGAGTTTTTAAAAAATAAAAATATAAAAATCACCTTGTTACTGTAGCCATCTGGTCTAAACAAATCGGACGGTTGTCCGCTAGCAGAGCAGCAACGCTGCACTATTTTATGCAAGGAGTGCAACAAGAAAAATTCTTATGTGTGCCATGATAGACAAGCCAACAAACGATTATTTTCCTCATAGGTGAGACGTGATAGACAGGGCTAGGGCTATCAAAATGGGCTCAGGTCCGTTAATCGACCCATTAGTTATGTGTCTCGGTATACCCGTTTACCCATTAAGTCTTTTATTGTCATACATTGCAAAAATCTGTAAGCCGATTTCTTAGAATTTGGATCTAAAATCAAACCTAATTATATGGCACATAGAGATTTAAGATAAATAAATTATATACCAAGCCTATTTATCTTTCAACATCAAATAAATAAGAAGTAGGCCTGATAAGTTGATAATTTTGATCATTTAAGGACAATCGCACGCATCATACTCATGATTTTATCTGAAAATAGCATGAAATGATAGATAATTTTGTACTGATCTCAATGGTTCTAATTTCGTAAAATTCTGAATTAAAAATATCGTCATTTCATGTGAATAACGGAGTATAACGCATTTGTGGTTTTTCGGCAAAACTGAGATGATAAATAATTTATTTGTGCATAAAAATAATATTATTCACGATAAAACTCTAATCTATATTTATTTTTGTGCAAACAAGACATGAAGAAGATTTGGCGTGGTTGGTTAAATTCCTAAAGATTTGTGGAAGGTTTAGTGTACGAATCTCGGCAAAAATAACTTTATTTTGGCAAAAAGATCAAAGCAGGGGTAAAATGAGTATTTATGATCCCAAAAAGAGTTGTCATAATTCTTACTCAAGAAGACGACAAGAATGAATAACAGCCGCAACTCCTCTTCCCTCCTTTCTCTATTTTGAAGATTTCTCTCCCTTTAAAAAATCACCTCTTCCTTTTTTTTGGCGCTCTCTCTCTCTCTCTTGGCTTTTTCCTCTGCTTCTTCTTCATTTCTCCCCTACGCAGAATATCTCTCTCTCTTTTTCTCCCATACACATTCTCTCCCTCTATCTCTCTTCACCTTTTCTCCTTCTCTCTCACGAGACCCATCTCTCATTTTCTCCCATTGCACTCTCTCCCCATCTCTCAACCTTTTTACTGTTCTCTCTATCTATCTCCTCTTTCTTCTCTGCTCTCACGCCCTGTCAACGTACGAGGAGGAGGCTGGGGGTACGTGTCTGCACCAAAGAGCACTCAGTTAGCGTGCATGGTCGCAAGCGCACTGTGCCACTAGCAGACGACAGGCTCAAGCTTCCTTCATGTGCCTCTGCTAGCATTGTTGTATTTGGCCGAGCACCAGTTCTAATATTTTTAGAGTTTAAAGGTTCTGATTTCAATTCTGTTGTTTATAATGTTGTTTTTTTCAATTGATCTAATTATCAGTTAATTGAGCACGAATAGTTTAGGTATCTTTATTTTCTAGTATTAAAGATTCACATGTTAGCCTCAATTTGATTGTTTACACCAATGCAATGAACAGTAAAGTACTATTCATCACCAACTTTCAAAATTTTATTCGTCCAATATAAAATTCTTTTGTTCAAATCAATCGATATCTAGTACTTGTTTTGATTTAAATTTTATTTAAAAATGTTAAAAAAATAAAATAAAATGAAAAAATATTTTGATAAATTGTAACAAGGGGGGTATGTGGCTTAGTTTAATTGGGATGCATGCGTATGCAGAGCCCTTCATTTAGTGCTCTTTCCCTTGCACCTTTTAGTTTTGACATTTGCATTAGTACCCTTGTTTGATTAGTTAAAGTTAGTTGATTCCACAAGTTTTTTTTTATATCTTTATTTTTATTAAAATATAAAATTTTCAAAATTCAAAGTTTTCGAAGTTTAAATTTAATTCCCTGTGGATTCGACTCGGACTCACTATTATTAATTTAAATGAGGCGAATAAATTTAAATTGAACGTTTTTACAAGTGTTTAACGACACACAATTTGAAACGATCAATTTTTGGCACCGTTGCTGGAGAAGTAGATTTTTAATTTTGATTATTTTGGGTTTAGTGTAATTATTTCTTAGCTAACCTTCTTTTTCTTATTTTTGTAGGTGCATTTAAAAAAAAAAAAAAGGGGGGGGGGGGGGGGGGGGAAATCATTGGTAAGTATGTTCCAACTTTCTATTTTTCAATTTCCTTATTTGAGTTAGTTTCCTTTTTGTAGTTACTAATTTAGATAGGTTGCCATTAATATAAAAAAAAAAAGAAAAATTCAAATTCAAAATCTTCATCTCAAGATTAGAAACCTTCCATGCTAGGCATTCATCATTTTAGGAAAGCATGCATTAGTTTTTATTTTTAGTCATTTCCATATTTTGTTGAAAATTGCAGGAGAAAGGTACGTGTTTCAATTTTAACAAATCATTCATAATTGCATCAAAACCTCTTGCTTGATTTGACTGTTGCATAGCATTCAAAAAGACTTTAAGGGCAACAACTTTAACCACATAAGGTAGGGATTTGATCACCCTTCTTTAGTCCACAAATCACCTTCCTTGCATTGGTACTACCTAATCTAATTAAAAGCAAGTCGAAAGAGAATCTATGATTTACATTGTGAGCGGTTTAAATTTTGGGTTGCCTCCACTTTTGGCAACGGTGTCTAGGCTAAAGGTTAAACGGCAAACGCCTAAGCAGGAAAGTAGTTTCTTAATTAGGTTCTTACGAAAGTAGGGGGAGCCTCCCACTACCCCACCTCTTACCTGGCCGTTGACTGATTGTATTTGTGGCAATAAGTGGACCCCATTCACTTTGTGAGAAAATTCACATAGAAAGTCTAGGTCAACATTAGATCATTAGGGTAATTTGCTTGCCAAAGTTGTTTGCATTTATAAAATAAAAAAAGAGAAAAAGAAAACAGAATTAAAATTCAAATCCTTCTTCTCTCTCTTCGTCCTAGTGCATGCAAGGTAGGAAATCTCAAAACCCTAACCTTTTAGAGCCATTTGCTGAAATCGAGAGAATTCTGCATCAAGGAAATCCACCACATGATCAAATGGCCGATAATCATGATCCACCGAAGCAAATGAAGGATTATTTCATCCCAAATCAATACCAACCTTCATCTTGCATCCATCTTCCTCAAAATCCGGTCAATCAATATGAGATTAAATCAAGCACCATTCAGATGCTCCCATCCTTTTATGGGAATACAAATGAAGATCCCTATAAGCATCTGGATGAATTTCTAGAAATCTATTCCACGGTGAAGATCCAGAATTTCACCGATAATGGCCTTAAGTTGACATTATTTTCCTTTTCATTAAAGGATGAGGATAAATATTGGTTGGGGACTATAGGTAGGCCCATTAGGACATGGGAAGAAATGCAGAAAGAATTTCTCAAGAAGTTCTACCCCATAGGGCGGACCAATACCATGAGAAGGGCCATCACGAGTTTTACCCAAACTCCCGGAGAATTGATCCATGAATCTTGGGAAAGACAGAAAGAATTGCTTAGGAAATGCCCTCATCATGAGTTATTAAAGTGGCAAATTGTCCAAGCATTCTATGAAGGATTGTCTGAACAGTTTACACAAATGGTAGATGCCTCATGTGGTGGGGTATTTATGATGAAAAATGAAGATGAGGCTTATGATCTATTTGAGATGTTAAGTGAAAATTTCATCAACCATGTCTCATTATCATCCTATGAGAGGTCTGTTGGGCCATCTAAGCGGGCCGGAATGTATGAACTTAAGGCTCGTGGAGAGCCCGAATCCAGAGTGGACATCAATCTGATTAACCAGAAATTAGATAAAGTAGACATCTTGGCCCAAAAATTAGATCAACTCTTAACCTTAAACAAGCAAGAACCTACCTATCCAACACCATCTAGTCCATATGAAGGCCCATCTTCCATCTCTCATGACATTTGTGCTTTGTGCGTAAGTCCGGCCTATCAAATGAATGAATGCCCAACTGCGGCCCAATTACCACCGTTCATTCAAGAACAAGTTCAAGCTACCCAGAGATTCTCCAGGCCCAATAATGATCCATTCTATAATACTTACAATCCGGTCTGGAGAAATCACCCTAATTTTTTGTGGAAGAACCAGCAGGCTCCTTTACAAATGTCTAATCCTTCCATGCATCAAGCCCAAAAGCCACATAATTTATTTCAACATCAGTCGAATTTCTATGGAAATATACAGGCTAGGGGACCACAAGGCCACTTCTCTCAAGCCCAATTCTCTCAACCAGCCCAGTATCAATCATTCCAATCAGGGCAACCAATCCAATACCATCCTTCACCCATTTATCAACCACCTCCTCAACCCAACTTTGATGATAAATTCACACAACTCCAACAACTTATATTGACACAACAACAGTCTATTTCTAAGTTAGAGAGTCAAATGGGCTAATTAGCTGAGGCTACTATGAGAAGAGAAATGGGCCAACTTCCTAGTCAACCCATTGCCAACCCAAGGAATCAACCTCTAGATTTTTCACCGCAATCGGTCTTTTTACCTCAACCTGGCCCATTACCACAACCTAAAGGACCACAATTTGAAAATGTTAAAGCCATTTTAGCCCTTAGGAGTGGTAAGAGTTTAGAGAACCCATAGACAGATGGGGAGTTGGCTGAAGGTTCCACTAGTGAACCTTAGGAAGTCGAAAGTGAGAATGAGGCTGAACCCAACATGGAGAAGTTAGGGGGGGATCCGAAAGGAAAAGAGAAGATAGATGAAGGCCCAAGTTCATATCAACCTAGGGTGCCTTTTCCTAATGCCTTATTAACTAAGCCCAATGCCAGGAAGAAACTGGCCCAGAATGAGAAGTTGCTGGAATTATCCAAATAAGTCCAGATTAATATTCCACTCCTCGATGCCATCAAGCATGTGCCAGCTTATGCTAAGTTCCTTAAGGAATTGTGCACACCACGAAGAGAATCTAGAATGGCACCTAAAAAGGTTAGGCTATCGGAGGATGTGAGTGCCATTGTAATGAACCATCATCCCAAGAAATTGAAAGATCCTGGGGCACCTTTCATCTCATGTAACTTAGGTGGAGTCACATTTGATAGAGCTTTATTGGACCTAGGTGCCAGTGTGAACCTCTTGCCAACAACCATTTATGAGAAATTTGATATTGGAGAATTAAAGCCCACATACATCATCTTGCAGTTGACTGATAGGTCTGTGAAGACTCCACGAAGATTAATTGAGGATGTTATCGTAAAAGTCCAGGATTGTTATTTTCCTGTGGATTTTCTTATTCTGGATATGGCATCTCTTGAAGAAATCATTCACACCCCAATCATCCTAGGACGTCCATTTTTAGCCACTACCAAAGCTAATATAAATTGTGAAACCGGCATGATGGACATATCTTTTGGGGGTCAAAAAGTCAAGATTAATGTTTTCAAAGCATCCCAATATCCAGATCATGAAGAAGAATGCCATACTATCGATATCTTGGATAATTTGGTTGAAGAAAATGTGATGTTCACGCATGACCCTTTAAAGGAAGCCAATGCCTTAAAAGATTCTCCCGACCCATTAACATCTTGGCCCAACGTTGAACCTTTACCAGCCTTGCAATATGAGCCCGCTTTGCCATCCTTAGATGACCCTCTTGAGCTTGAACTTAAGCCATTACCTGACTCTTTCAAGTATATCTTCTTAGGCCCGGACCAAACTCTCCCGGTCATCATTGCGGCAAATCTCACATCGCCGCAGGAAGCCCAATTAACTGAGGTCCTCAAAGACCACAAGGGTGCCATTGGATGGTCGGTGGCCGATTTAAAGGGAATTAGCCCGTCCATTTGCATGCATCACATCTATATGGAAGAAAATTCTAAGCCCAGTCGGGAGATGCAAAGGCGGCTTAACCCAAACATGAAAGAGGTAGTTAAGAAAGAGGTTGTGAAATGGCTGGATGCGGGTATCATTTACCCCATATCGGATAGCAAATAGGTCAGCCCAACCCAAGTGGTACCAAAGAAGTCCGGAATGACGATTATCAAAAATGATCAAGGGGAGGAGGTACCTACTAGGCCCACCATGGGATGGAGAGTGTGCATTGATTACCGAAAGCTGAATCTCATGACTAAGAAGAATCACTTTCCACTCCTGTTCATGGATCATATTCTGGAAAAGTTATCGGGCCAGAAGTACTTTTGCTTCTTAGATGGATACTCCGGATACAATCAAGTAGCTATTTACCCAAAAGATCAAGAAAAGACCACCTTTACGTGCCCTTTATGGCACGTTTGCTTTCAGGAGAATGCGATTTGGATTATGCAATGCACCAGCCACATTTCAACGATGTATGATGGCTATATTCTCCGATATGGTGGGAGAATTCCTCGAAATTTTCATAGATGATTTTTCGATTTTCGGGGATTCTTTTGAAAATTGTCTGAAGAATCTGAAACAGGTGCTAGTAAGATGCATAGAAACCAACCTGATTCTTAGCTGGGAAAAGAGCCACTTCATGATTCAAGAGGGTATTGTTCTAGGCCACATTATATCTGAGAGGGGGATAGAGGTAGATAAAGCTAAGATTGATCTTATATCTAATCTTCCCCCGCCCACCTCAGTCAGACAAATCCGTTCATTTCTTAGCCATGCCGATTTCTATTGCCAGTTTATCCACAATTTCTCTCAAATTGTCCGGCCTCTAACTCTTCTCCTAGCTAAGGATGTTCCTTTCCAAATGGATGAATCTTGCATCAAGGCATTCAATTCTCTGAAGGAATCTTTGACCAAAGCTCCGATTCTTCAATCCCCAGATTGGTCTTTACCCTTCGAAATCATGTGCGATGCCTCTGACTATACTATCGATGCGGTATTGAGACAAAGAATTGTCGTACATTTTTTGAGGGAAAAAATGCACTTGATCTTGATTTTTTTATTTAGATTTAGATTTGTATTTGTGTGCTCTACCTGACTCAATCAGATGATTGCGTAGTTCTTCGACCCGATCCCGCTACCCATAAATAGAATAGCGTTAATTACATCCTCCTAAGAGGAAAACCCTTGATTAATCGTCGGAAGAATAGAATAACACCCTTTAAAATGATATAAGTAAGATATACAAGATTGCATTCGAAACATGAGTGAATTTCAGTTTTTATTTGAGAAGAAAAGTCATTTTTTAGTTTAAAGTTAAGTCTGCGCAAGACTTCATTTATTGATTTTTATTGATGGATGATGATGAGAGACATTTTTTAGTCTTTTGGGATTGATTTATATGGATGCATTGAAAATTTGTTGAATTTTTATATTTAGAAGTGAACATGAAGTTGAGTATGCACAAGGATGCACAGACTCATTTGTTACCAATGAGAATACTTGTATTTATTTTGATTTTTAATTTGTGAGAGGAACGAAGATCTTTTTTATGGTATTTGGATTGAAGTGGATAACATTTTTTATCGAAGAAGTCTAATAAACATTTCTTGTTGTGTTTTTTTAGATTTGAAGTGAAGAGTCTTTGGATTTGATTTGGAAGGTATGTAAAGGTGTTTTTTGTGTTTTCTTATTTGATTTGAGTGAAAAATGCTTCAAAGACTTATGTTTTGAATTTTTAGGGTTTGAAGGGTAAGCAAGATGTGCAAGTTCAATTGAAATGAGATGTCTTTTAAGTATTTTTTATGTTTTGCAAAAGGGCAAATTAAGTTTTACTTGATTTTTTATTTATGGGAAGTATTTTATTCTAATCTTGGGGTTTGTTTATTTAATTTTAAAAGAATTAAGGTTGAAAAGATTGAATTTTACCAATTGGGGGTTGAGTCTGCGCAGGGTAGTGCAGACTCATTTGTCACAAGCCTATTTTTTCAGTTTTTTAGGTAATTTCAAGGAAAAAGTTATCATTTTTGTTTGAGTTTTGATTTGTGGAAAATATAGGGTTTATCATTAAGATTTTGATTTTATTTGATGAGAATTTAATGACCAAAAAACCAGATTTTAAGATTTTAGGGGTGAGTCTACGCTATGGAGCGCAGATTCATTGTTTATCAAAGTGTTTAAACATTTTTTATATTTTTTGTGAAGGGAGTTTTAAGCTTTTATTTAGGTTTTTGGCGTATATAAAATATAAAGTTTTTATGTAAATTTTTGGGTTTAATTTGAAGGGAAATTAAGGTCAAAAAGGCCAAATTTGGGATTTCAGGGTTGAGTCTGTACAGGGTAGCGCAGACTCATTTGTCACCAATTTGTTTTGAGTTGTTTTTTGTATTTTTTCAAGAACAACTTGGTGTTTTTATTTGATATTCTGATAGATAAGAATAAACTTGATTTTTAGAGGGTTTTAGATCATCTTTTAGTGGTCGGAAAGTTATTTTTTATTTTTTGTGAATTTCAGGGCTAAGTATGCGCCAGGATGCGCAGACTCAAGTCTGAATTTAGAATTTTTTGTTTGTGAGTTATTTTATTAGATTCTTGGTGGGATAACTTTATTTTATGTTTTGTTTAGTGATGATTTACAGATTTGGAGCTGCGGGCATGATTTGGGGGCCAAGAGATGAGGTTTTGGCCTTGAGATTGATGCGCAGACTCAAGTTTAAAGAGGATTTTGAGCAAGATTCTTAAAAGATGGAATCTCCTGAGGTTGAGGGGAATTCCAAGAGTTTCAAAGTACTGGGAAGCTTCAAAGATTAAGAAGACAAGAAAAATGAGTTTAAGTCTGCGCAAGGGGTGCGCAGACTCAGCTGAGCTTGTGATTCTTGATTATTTTGAAGGGATTTGGATCCTTTTTATAAATAGATGTTTATTTAAATGACATGGAGTGTTTGATATATGATTTGAGCAATTTGATTTGTTCTTTAGTTAATTTTTTCATTTGAAATGAGCTCATGAAAGGTATGCAGACTCAACTTAAGTTTAGAATTTTGTGTTTATTTAAAATAGAAGATGGCTATCTTAAAACATTTTTTTGAATGAATTAACTTTAATTATTTAAGTTATTTGAACCATAAATGAGGTTATCAGTCCATGCAAAGCATCTTTGACAGTTTTGAGTTGAGTCTGCGCAAGGATGCGCAGACTCAAGTCTGGAAATAGATTTTTTGAATTTCCTGCACAGTTCAAGCTGCAATTAAATCCATCAAGGGGTTAGTTTCAACTATTAAAGTTAGAACATGAAATCCGAAGTGGAGAAAAAACATATTATACCCCATTCCCAATAAAATTGCCATGGTTATAGGTGCGCAGACTCAAAATCTGAGTATAATTTCAGGTTTATACCTCTTTCAACTTGAAGTGATCCAAGAATCACCACAAATTTGGGGAAGATAACACTGAGAAATCTCAGAAGTTGAGTATGGCTACATGAGGCATTTTCAAAGAGTGGTTCTTGTGTGAATTTCTTCAAATGACATGATTTCTTCATATTTATCCCATTCTTCTTGGATCATTTTATAAAGCATTAAGAATGCTTAATATAATGATTCTAAGTTGAATTTCAACCTTTCATTAGGAAAACACAATCAAAGGTTTAGGATCTTCATGAAGGATTATGGCATGAAGGGACCCGAAGGACCAACTCCCTTAAAGGGATATATAATGGCTAATGGACCATAGGGATGGCTGTAAAAGGGGGGCGTGCCGAGCATCCAACCACTCACCCAAAAGGTGCCCTTAATGCCTTCAAGATATAAGAAAAACCCACAAGGGGTAATCTAAAGCATCTCTACATTTGGGGAGCAAGGAACTCCACCAATTTCCCTAGAGGGTCACATGTAGCCATGAACTATGGAGGTGGCTATAAAGGGGGGCGTGTCGAGCATCCAACCACTCACCCAAAGGGTGCCCTTAATGCCTTCAAAATGAAAGGGTTATCCATAGGGAATCACCCATTCCATTTCTACATTTGAGGAGCAAGAAACTCCACCAATTCATTGGGACTTCGGGACATATCATCTAAATGAACCCATAGAAATGGGAACACAAGAATGATATTTTTTGTATGAGGGCCCTTGATGGGTTACCCAACATTGGATTGTTGGCACCCTTAGATTGGGACATCCTTGGAAAACATCAGAAAACATTTAAAATCTTAAAACATATAACAAGATTTTGGATTGAAACAATTAAGAGGTTAACAACCCAAAGTCCAAGCCATTTAGAATGTAAGGACTGAACCTTTCGGATCCGATTTTTCAGGGTCAAACCCTGTAGTTCAGGCCCGAGCGGGGCTGGGACCCTGTTCTGTTTCGCGTCGAGCCTACTCGACGCGGTTTGAACGGCGTCCACCGTTGCAGACGTGTTTTAGGTTCTGCCACGTGGGTGCCACGTGGGCTGGCTTTGGGCCGCGAGAGTACGGCCCTGTCGTGTCGTCTGAACGGCGTCCGCATGGGACGACGCCTTTCAGACTGCGACTCTGGGATTGTCAGAGTACGGCCCTGACATGTCTCCTGAACGGCGTCTGTGTAGGACGACGCGTTTCAGAGTCTTGTCAGAGCGGCCGTCACGTCACCTGATAGACGTCCGTGGATGTCGACGCGTTTTAGCCAATCTCTGGTTAACCCCGCGAGCCCTCCTTCTTTCCCTCATTTTCTTCCTTCTTTCTTTCTCTCCTCCCCTTCCGGCGAACTCGGCGGCGATCCCTTCTCCTCCCTCTTTTCCTCCCACCATTTCACCTTTCCCTCCACTCCATCCCCTACCTAGCTCCCACCACTACCACCTCCACTTCCACTGCGGCGTTTTACTCTCCGGACGGCGGCCGACGTCACGGTGGAGTAAGGACGACCACGGCGGTACCGGCGGCGGCGTGGGGCAAGACGGGTGGACGGCTTGAAGCTTGGAGGAGTTCAAGTAACCGGTAGGGTGACGGTCCCCATAGTATTGTGTTTTGAACCATGTTTCCCCCGTTTAAGCATGTTATGGATCTTTGGTTTTGGGGGGTAGAACAAGCATGTTTAGGAGCTCTTCTTGATGATATGGGGGATTTCTATGAATGTGGTTTCCTGATGGTTGAATACGCCCCTCTTTCTCCTCTGTTTTTGGGGTTTTTGGGGTTGACAAGGGGAGCCCTCGGGCTCATGACAAACTCGGTTCCTAGCGTTGAAAGACGTCGTGCATGGACGACGCCTTTTTGAAGGGCGTCGGGCCATCACGACGCCTTTTAGGTAGGAATTGCCTTACTGAGGGTCTGTCAGTTCGGGGATTCGGGACTAAAAGACGTCATGGGTGGGCGACGCGATTCGTAATAGCGTCGGGTAACCATGACGTCTTTTAAGGCAGAAATCCCCTGATTAATGTCTTCTGCATTCCTGGGTTTCTGTGCTAAATAGCGTCTGAGGATGTCGACGCCTTTCAAAAGGCGACCACTGGTGTCGACGCCTTTCAGGCACTGATTATGAAGACAGTGTTTTATTTAAACCAGTACATGGAGCTTGAATGGAGTCGGCCTTGGGCGACGCGATTCAAGACAGAACTACACTAAGTCATGCTAGTAAAATGTGTTCATACTGCTAGATAGTTGGTTAGTGCATGTTTTAGTGTACTCGACAGAGATGGATTCTTCCGGACATGACGGTACTACGTTGTGTGTTATGCGATCGCGGACTTTTCACGTGACCGGATCGTACTGTGCTGGGTTTTGTGTTACTGTGGACCTGGAGTGACAGTTGTTGCGCTTTATCACCCTGTGCTGGTGTGGGTGGAGCACAGCGCCGGTGGGGGCGTGGGCGGGGTGACGCCTAGTGAGAGAGGGTCACCTGGTGAACCCCGGGGTCAGCTAGTACCGGTGTGGGCGTGGTACATTCGGAGTGTCACTCATGCTGAGGGAAGGAGTAACCACCTGAGCCAGTTGGGCCGGAGTAGCTAGAGTACTATCCGTGGGGTTACTGCTTGGTCTCAGCGGGTCGAGGTTTTTCCCACCGTTGTTTGTGTGGTTGGCGTGCTCTATCGAGACGGCAGTTGTGGGTTCCCTAGTCGGTTGGTTTAGAAATTTGCATGTTTAATACATTTCGACTGCATGTGATTCCACGTTGAGAATTAGGAATTGTACACACCACTGTGCTTGTTACTTTGCCGTCGGCTGTATTTTACACTTGTGGGTGTGTGTGTGTGGGCAGTGGGGATCGAAGGATCCCTACTGAGTCTTGTCTTGAGACTCACCCCCTGCGGTTTTTAGGTGAGGACTCCCAGCAGACCTAGCGAGGAGAGTGCGGTCGTGTGTTGAGCGCCGTCAGCAGTTATTCCGGGGTATGCCCCGACGTAATTGTTATTTTATTTCTGGCCTGTATGTTTAACTA
The DNA here is from genome assembly GCA_030544215.1 of Zantedeschia hybrid cultivar. Lineage (NCBI taxonomy): Eukaryota > Viridiplantae > Streptophyta > Magnoliopsida > Alismatales > Araceae > Zantedeschia > Zantedeschia hybrid cultivar. Next base: position 53,310,255 of record JARZZO010000002.1, on the reverse strand, counting down.
TTTCCTTTCTGTTGGAGTATGTAATTATTTGCTGTATCGAGTCGCATTGTAATAATTTTAATTCCTGCACTTTCATTTCAATTCAATACGATGTGAATGTTTAACTTAGTTTATTATTTATTTCCCAGACTTACTTAGATCCTGGTTTGGTTCCAAATTAATGATTCGGTACCCATTTAATAATCGGATCCCCGATTATAGGGTGGCGGGTCGTTACATAGAACCTTCATTGGGCCTCAAAAGGACAGCCCTAGGTCCAAGGAACCTTTGGACAACTTGGGGGAGGATCAAAGAAACATCTCAAGCCCAAAAACCAAGTTGAAAGAGGCGCAGACTAAAAAACCTGCAACTGGCGCTGAGTCTGCACAGGGGGGCGCAGACTCATGAATAGTAGGCGCAGACTCAACACTGTAGCGCTGCAGACCGCATACTCAAGCTAAAATCCGGATTTTTGGTGAAAGGTGGGTTTAAAACTAACCCAAATGATAGAAATAAAGTATAAAAAATACAAGACCCAAAATATTTATTTAAAATATATTTTAGATGCATTTCTTTAGGAAAATATCATGGAAACTTGAATATGAACATATGAGAAACATAGGTATACTTTTATCTTTTTCTATGGATCTCTCCTTCTTGGCTCCATGTTAAAGGGTTTATACCCAAAGAAGCTCATCCTCAACTAGTGAGGGAACCTCCTTGAGAACCTCTAGGGCCTAAATCCTTAGCCATTAAAGGAAAAAGGTCCAAACAAAACTCATTCGGTTCCAACATGAAAACAGAAACTTAGATCTTAATATATATGAAACTTAGAGGATTTCTCTTGATGTTTGGCCTTGGGGAAACATCATCCATGGAGAGGATGTGCTCTTAAGGGTCATGAGAGGCCAAACCACCTTGAAAAATCCCAAAACCAAAGACAAATAAATGAAAAATCAGTTTTCAAGAAATCTAGACAGCAAAGCACATTTCGGGTCATATCTCCATATTTAGAGGGTTATAAGGCTTGAGGAGACCATTTTTATAAACTAGAAAGGCCCCTCTACCATCCCCACACGAAAAACACATACCTTATGAAGGAAAAATAAATATAAAATCAAGATAACCAGTAGATTCACAAAACAGACTCAAAAAATCTGAACATTGCATTTCATTACTTTCAATCACCATGGATGAACATCAAGGGGGAGATAGAAGTTTCTATGAACATCAAAATGAAGGAAAACATTATAAGAAAGCAAGGAGACAGAAATAGACCCCTTTTTCACCCCCACTCTACCTTGGAGAGAGGATGAGAAGGGAGAATGGCTCTTGAAGCCTACAATCTCTTACTCTCTTTTTCTCTAGCACTCTTCCTTTCTTTTTTTCTTCTTCTCTAACTCTTTTTTCTCTCTTGGGATGCAGGAAATGGAGGGAAAGTAGGAGGGAGACGTGCTCCTCCATGCTCTCTCACTTTTCTTCTTCTCTTTTCTCTTTTTTGGGATTTTTGTCTCCAACCTTTCCTTATAAAAGATGGGGGTTCTTTTATAGATAAAGTTGGGTTACTTTTGGGGGGTAGATTAGGCATCCATTAGCCTTAAATTATGGATAAGAAACCCCTCTTGAGAGACCTCCAATGAGGCCACAACATTTTGAGAATCATGATTGGCTTCTCCTTTTGCTTTTCACCTACCCTCTTCTAGAAGAATCTTGAGAGGGGGACCACTTGCTTTTCTTCTTATCCTCCTTTGGGCAGATTTGACCATGGGCTAAAAGGGTAAGAATAAGCCATGGGGGGGACCATTTCGGCCCTTTTGAAGGCTGCCACGAAATTAGACTTTGGCCTTTACTTTTTGGGCCCAAATTGGCCCTATTGGGCTTCTTTTACTTGAAATAATGGGCCCGGGCCTACCCCTTTGGATTTCTTCATCATTTGGACTGAAAGTAACCCCTTTTTGACTTCTTTGGGCTTGCAAGGATGGGCATGACAGCTGTCCATTAACTTTTCTTCACTTGGGCTTTTTTTGAAAAATTGCTTGGACCTCCTTTGTTTGAGATAATGGGCCCAGTTGTGCCATTGAATTTCTTCACCATTTGGGCCCTAGAGTGGCCCCTTTTTTATTCATTTGGCTTGCAAAATTGGGTTTAGCTGTTGCCCCTTAAATCTTCTTCATTTGGGCCTTCTTGGACAATCTTTACACAATTGTTTGGACCTCTTTTGCTTGAGATAATGGGCCCGGTTGTACCATTGGATTTCTTCATCATTTGGACCCTAGAGTGGCCCCATTTTTGATTCATTTGGCTTGAAAAAATAGGCATGAATGTTGTCCATTAACCTTCTTCACTTGGGCTTTCTTTGAAAAATTATTTAGACCTCTTTTGCTTGAGATAATGGACCCGATTGTGCCATTAGATTTCTTCACCATTTGGGACCTAGAGTGGCCCCTTTTTGGTTCATTTGACTTGCAAAATTGGGCTTGACTGTTGCCCCTTAAATCTTCTCTTTACTTGGAAAAAATTGTTTGGATTTTTCTCTTTGCTCATTTTTTGGTGACAACAACTATCCCGTGGTGATCTATTATCCAAGTCGCACCCTTGCATATGCTCAAATGAATTATATCACCACAAAAAAGGAATTATTAGCTGTGGTTTTTGCCTTAGAAAAATTCAGATCTTATCTTTTAGGGGAAAAAGTCATAATCTATTCTGATCACTCAGTTCTGAAATACCTTTTGACCAAGAAGGATGCAAAGCCCAGACTTATCATATGGATCTTACTCCTTCAGGAATTTGATTTGGAAATTCGGGTTAAAAGGGTTCTTAGAATGTGGTAGCTGACCACCTATCCCGAATTTTGATTTTCGAGAGTGCACCAATGACTAATTCATTTCCTGATGAGCATCTGCTGGCCATTTCTCACACTATTGCACCTTGGTATGCTCATTTTGTCAATTACAAGGTGGCCAATCAACTTTCGGAAGGATGGACTAAAAGTGAGGACATATTCTTTTCCCAAGAGAAGTATAATTTCTGGGAGGATTTGGAACTATTCAAATTATATCCTGATCAAATCATTAGGCGATGTGTTCCTGAAGAAGAACAACATAGTGTTCTCAACTTCTGCCATAATCTGGCTTATAGGGGCCATTTCTCGAGGAAGAAAATTGTAGCCAAGGTCCTGCAAAGTGGTTTTTACTGGCCCACACTCTTTAAAGATGCCCATGAATTTAGCAGAACTTGCCTCCGATGCCATGCTGTAGGAAATATGGCAAAAAGGGATATGATGTCACTCAACCCAATCTTGGTGGTTGAAGTTTTTGATGTTTAGGGGATAGACTTGATAGGACCTTTTCCACCATCTTTTGGACATTCATATATCTTGGTAGCGGTGGATTATGTCTCTAAACGGATTGAAACAGTAGCCACCCGAACTAATGATCATAAAGTGGTCATTAAATTCATCCAGAAAAATATCTTTTCTTGGTTCGGGTGGTCTAAAGCTATCATAAGTGATGGGGGAACACATTTCACAAATTACCACTTTCGAGCTTTGCTTAAGAAATACGGGATTAATCACAAGATGGCTACCCCTTATCATCCCCAAACCAGTGGCCAAGTGGAAGTTTCCAATAGAGTGATTAAGAATATTCTGCAAAAGTCCGTTAGGCCCGATAGAAAAGATTGGTCTGAAAGATTGGATGATACCTTATAGGCCTATCGGACCGCTTACAAAACTCCTATTAGCATGTCTCCTTATCACTTGGTTTTTGGAAAAGCATGCCACCTTCTGGTGGAATTGGAACATAGGGCATATTGGGCTATTAAACAAGTAAATCTGGATCTAGCCCAAGCAGGTTCCCATCGAACCTTACAGCTGGATGAACTAGAAGAACTGCGTAATGAGGCCTATGAGAACTCCAAGATCTATAAATCCAAAACTAAAGCTTTCCATGATAAACATATTGTGAGAAAATCTTTTCTTCCAAATCAGAAAGTTTGGCTATTTAACTCTAGGCTTCGTCTATTTTCAGGAAAATTGAAATCTAGGTGGGATGGACCGTTCTTGGTCATTAAAGTCTTCGATCATAGAGCTGTTAAAATCTTGGATCTAAAGAATGGGCAAACATTCACTGTTAATGGTCAACGGTTGAAACCATTTATTGAAAATCTTCAAAATGAGCCACCAGAATCCATAGAGCTGAGTGATCCGCATTAACTGAACTTTCGTCTGGCTGAAGACGTTAAACTTAGCGCTTGTCGGGAGGCAACCCAATATTTTAATTCAGTTTTTGTATTTCTTTTCATTTTTAGGTCTCTGAGCAACAGCCGGCTTTGGTAAGTAGTATCCTCGTCATCACAGGTTGTTTCTCTCCTTCACAATTCTCTTATGGCTGGTATGTTTTCCATATCTTTTATGCTATTTAGGACAATGTCAATAAAGTTGGGGGGTGGGGATAATCAGTATGATATGCATTTTATGCCATTGAGGACAATGTCAATCAAGTTTGGGGGTGGGGGTAATCAGTATGATATGCATTTGGTTAAAAAAAAAATCTTTTAAAGAAAATTGATATCTTTCACTGAAAAAATGATCAAAATTTAAAATTTTCTTTCAAAAATTTCTTTTCACATCCTATGGAAATTGCATGAAATCTTGTTTCATTAAGTAAATCTTAAACGAATCAGTTTTTTGTTAGTCACATTGGATAAAAGGCCTTCAAAGTTTATAATATCCCACTTCACAAGAATCTACGACCGGATGATTTTCACACACACACGGCAACTTAGAATAAATGAAAGACCTTTAAAGTATTGAATTGCTAGAATTAGCCTTAAGGATAGGATTACCTATTCTATTTTTATTTTTATTTTTTCTTTTGAGTTGAACAAAAGGAACGTTAGAACCCATAATAGGGGACCGTCCCACTCAGCACTCTAAAGAGACAGTCATTTAAAATGGACAGTTGTAAACACTGAATGCTATAAAAGGTGTCAAAAGAGGTAAAGAAAGAGAGGTGGCAAAAAGTACGCACCTCTCCTCAAGCAAATTAAAGAGAGTAACAAAAAGTAAGCACTCTCAAAGGCAAATGTGCAAATAAATTAAAAAGCCGCACAAAAAAGTCCTTTACACTAGAAAATACGATCAAATCGTGAAAAGTGCTGAGTCAGGGTGAGAGCAGAAAAACGGTCTTCGCTGACTTATCAGGAAATCTCTTTTACTCTTCTCTTCCCAGGTAGTATTATCCAGAGGGTTAGTAAAGACAAGGATATAACGGAAAGGGCGGAAACGAGTTCTAAGCGTGCCAATTTACCTGCACGATCACCTGTCGCGAATCAAAGTATTGTGGGAAATGAGAACTTTAGCTTAACCAATCGGCTACCGCTTAAATTGTTAGTGATAGATAACTGCAAATGAAGCATGATAATTTATTGTTTATCGTAATTTTTCTCCTATTTGCATTGCTAAGGGACTAGCAATGAATAAGTTGGGGTGTGTGATAAGTTGATAATTTTGATCATTTAAGGGCAATCGCACGCATCATACTCATGATTTTATCTGAAAAATAGCATGAAATGATAGATAATTTTGTACTTATCTCAATGGTTCTAATTTCATAAAATTCCGACTTAAAAACATCGTCATTTCATGTGAATAACGGAGTATAACGCATTTGCGGTTTTTCGGCAAAACCGAGATGATAAATAATTTATTTGTGCATAAAAATAATATTATTCACGATAAAACTCTAATTTATATTTATTTTTGTACAAACAGGACATGAAGAAGATCTAGGGGGGTTGGTTAAGTTCCTGAAGATTTGTGGAAGGTCTGGTGTTTGAATCTCGGAAAAAATAAGAGGACAAAAAGAACAGCTGCCATCCTCCTTTCTCTATTTTGAAGATCTCTCTCCTTTTAAAAAGTCACATCTTCCTTCTTTTTGGCACTCTCTCTCTCTCTTCGACTTTTTCCTCTGTTTCTTCTTCATTTCTCCCCTACGCAGAATCTCTCTCTCTTTTTCTCCCATACGCATTCTCTCCCTCTATCTCTCTTCACCTTTTCTCCTTCTCTCTCACGAGACCCATCTCTCATTTTCTCCCATTGCACTCCCTCCCCATCTCTCTACCTTTTTACTATTCTCTCTATCTATCTCCTCTTTCTTTTCTTTTCTGCTCTCACGCCCTGCAAACGTACGAGGAGGAGGCTGGGGGTACGTGTCTGCACCAAAGAGCACTCAGTCAGCGTGCATCGTCGCAGGTGCACTGTGCCACTGGTAGACGACAGGCTCAAGCTTCCTTCATGTGCCTCTGCTAGCATTGTTGTATTTGGCCGAGCGCATATATTTAGAGTTTAAAAGTTCTGATTTCAATTCTGTTGTTTATAATGTTATTTTTTTCAATTGATATAATTATCAGTTAATTGAGCACGAATAATTTAGGTATCTTTATTTTCTAGTATTAAAGATTCACATGTTAGCCTCAATTTGATTGTTTACACGAATGCAATGAACAGTAAAGTACTATTCATCCCCAACTTTCAAATTTTTATTCATCTAATGTAAAATTCTTTTAAAATTCTTTTGTTCAAATCAATCGATATCTAGTACTTGTTTTGATTTAAATTTTATTTAAAAAATGTTTAAAAAATAAAATAAATTGAAAAAATCTTTTGATGAATAGTAACAAGGGGGTATGTGGCTGAGTTTGATTGGAATGCATGCGTATGCAGGACCCTTCTTTTAGTGTTCTTTCCCTTACACCTTTTAGTTTTGACATTTGCATTAGTACCCTTGTTTGATTTGTTAAAGTTAGTTGATTCCACAAGTTTTTTTTTACATCTTTATTTTAATTAAAAATATAAAATTTTCAAAATCCAAAGTTTTCGAAGTTTAAATTTAATTCCCTGTGGATTCAACTCGGACTCACCATTATTAATTTTCTAAATCTAATCTAAATGAGCCGAATAAATTTAAATCGAACATTTTTGCAAGTGTTTAACAACACACAATTTGAAATGATCAAGGCCCAAGACCCGGCCCATTTATCCATTTACCCATGACCCTTATTAGGTCTGAACCGGGTCTAGGTTTCTTAATTTTGGGTATGGGTCTACCCAGACCTAGACCGTTGATAGCCCTAGGCAGGGCCAAGCTAGATAAAGTTTAATGACAAACATTTGTTGCATGTGATAGCAATATTGCTATGTGGAACGCAATGGCCGCATCCCTAGTTGTTGTCTGATCAATTTTATCAGATGGTTGTTGAGACGCACATCCACAGAACCCTAGTATGCATCAATCGTACTTAAACATGTACGTTGTGATCATGCTCCGTATGATCCAAGCCATCAGAGTGTGAGGAGCATGACATGATCCTATTTACTTTATTTTTTAAAATTGTGCCAGGTTTGATCGGATGGTTTGGATATTAAGCTGCGATTGGCCCTAAGTTCAATGAATTTTGAAGGAGGAGGATTTTGCTTTCCCAAGAGAACTGATGGGCCTGCCCACTAATCTTTCTCCCCTCAATGATTGTGAACCCACTGAATGCTAGGTCCACGTACGTCTAGCCCAGATCAAAGAACTCCATGGGAAATTTGAATCAAGTTTAGATCACATTTCCTTCATGCAAGAATTAAGACTTTCGGCCATAATCAGGGGCACGGGGCCCCCAAGCCTCTAAGACTCGTGAGCGAAATTGGGTCCAATAATCCATCTTGGATCCAACTTAACTAGATTAGTCCTCTTCGACTCAGGATCAACCTGGGAATATTTGTATTCCTTTCCTAAAGCCATTAACCCATTTGTAATATTAGTGAATCTTGAATACATTTGGGTGATGCTTTCCCCAGGTTCCATCATGAACTCCATATATTGGGTAACCAGAATGTCTATCCTAATTTTCTTGACTTTCTCTATACCTTCATAGGTCAATTGAAGTTTCTGCCACATTTCTTTTTGTAGTCTTGCAGGCAAAGATCCGATCGAACTCCTTCTTTGCTAGAGTACAACAGAGAATGCTCTTTACCCTATTATTCAAACACAATAAGCATTTGTCATTATCAATCCATTTATCTTCGGGCACAGTTATGATGTAATTGCCATCTTCAAACACTCTCCAAAGGTTAAGGTCAACTCCCTTAAGAAAATATTCCATATGGTATTTCTAGTAAGAGTAGTCTTCACCTTAAAATAATAAAGGACATTTGATAGATTGACCTTCAATATAATTGTTTGTCATAGTCATTACTCTCTTAACTGTTAGGTCAATTAAAATGAGAGACCGAACTCTGATACCACTTGTTACCCAACGCTAGCCTAACCCGGGAGGGTAAATAGGTTAATAAAAAATCTAGGACAAAAAACTTAAATGTGGAAGCTTAACAGTGCACAGAAGGAGAGGGAAGAAGGAAGCAATCACACACAATAACTGCACACAGAATTTATGCTGGCCCGGTCTATTTAGACTTACATCCAGTCTCCAAGCAACCTCTTGGGATTTTCACTCCATAAGTGTAGACACGCTAATTTTGACATCATTTTGAGTAGATTTCATATCATACAATAATGCCTCAGAATGGTCTGATATTTAATCATCAGTTAATTTTTATTGATCTTTTTGAGTTAATTATCTAAATAGTGTCGGGTTAAACAGACATAATTTAAGTTAATCGATTAAATGGATTTTAACTCAAATTTTGATTAAAATATGAAGAAGTCTAAAAGACGTCGACCTGTGTAGACGCCATTTAGAGTTTATTCATATTTTGATATTTAAGTTTGAATTTTAATTAATTGATAAATTAACTAAACGACGTTTGCCATGCACGACGCAATTTAGGTTTCCTAAGTTGTTTCTATCTCTTTTCGGATGTTTATCCTTATCTTAATTAGTCTAAAAGACGTCTCTACACGGCGACACGCTTTATCTAATTACAGATAAAGATAAAATTTTTCCGGATGTTTATCCTTATCTTAATCAGTCTGAAAGACGTCTCCTATGGGCGACGCGTTTTATATAATTACAGATAAAGATGAATTAATCTATATTTTTCTATTAGTTAAGCTGGATAAACTTCGAAATTTCTTCATGTAAATCCGCGCATGCAAAGAAGTCTATAAATACCCAGCCTCTTGGTCAAGTGACAGTTAGTGGTGATAATTAGTGTCAGTGATAGTGAGAGTGACAGTAGTGACAATTGGCGATGACGTCTAAACACTGAAGGATCGAGGTGCTGCTTCCAGGAGTTCTTCATCCGATCTTCGTCCTTTCAAGAATTTTCAAGACCAAGGCTTTCCAAGGGCCATCCAGTTTAGCTTTTAATTCGTTTCTACATCTCCTCACATTTTTCATCACATTATCCTCACATTTTCATTACATCACTCCATGCAACGCACACTCACCATCATTCTTCTTAATCCATATCTTAAAGGGGTTTAAAAGACCACCCAGCAAGTAAGTTCATTGTCTAGTTGCATGCTCAGAACTTCCACTAGAATAGATACTATATATATCTGAGTTCTCATTGTGTTTTCTCTCTTCCTTTCCATTTTTCTTGCAAGGTACAAAGGAGAATCAAGGGGAGGGAATCAACAGCGAACAACAAGGAATCTGAATGATCCTCAAAACTCAATAGCAGCCAAAGTAAGAATAAGGATAAAAATGGCTCTCTTTCTTCAGCCGGCTGAAGGAGGGGAACCAAGAACTTAACATCTCCCACATCCAAACAGGTAGGCAATCAAATCTTTCTTTTGGAACTTTTTAGTTAAAAGTTTATGGCGATCACATCACCTAGTTTCTTTTTAATAGGTTTATTTTTCACTTAAACGACATAAATTTTTCATGATAATCACACCCTCAATTTAAGCACTCACAGCTTTTTTGGCGATCACGGTGGGACTTGGTCTCGCCATCTTTTTAATTCCTTGTTCTTACTGTTATCAATCGGGCACCCACGGTGCACCACCTGTGTCTCTTGACACGCCCTCACCAATTGGTGAGTTTTTAGTTTAGTTGTTATTCTTACGTGCACCACGTGCACACCCCTGCGGCAAGATCTTGCCCTCCCCGTTGATTAGTTGAAAAGCTGTTTTTGTGATAAAAGATTGTGTGAATGATTGACATTTTAGTTGTTTATTTGATAAAGTCATCCTGTTAAAATTTGAAATTAAAAAAAAAAAAAAGATTTGCATGACCTGATTATTTATCGTTTTTATCTTGTTTTGAGGGGGAATCGATCCAGAAATTCCTCCTGGAAAACTGAATCTGTGACTTGAAAAGCGTCCAGGAGCAGCGATGCATTTCAAACTGCGTCGCCAAACCCAGCCTTTCAAGCAATTTTTCTGCTGTCTACCGCCTGAGCTTCTACGAAAAAATAAAGTTATGTTTGAATAGCGTCGACCAACAGCGACGCGATTCAGGCAGTTTCTTGTTTCTTCTTCAGTTCTCAGATTTTTGATATGTGTGCTATTACCCATTATGTATTAAGCATTAGAGGCCATCCAGGCTACAGGTCATACGCACTGAGGCTAACACCCTCATTTTCTTAGAAACACTCTTCTTGACGTCTTCAACTCTCTCTGATTGGGTCGGTCCCTCGATCAGACTAGAGTAGTTGGCGTTAAAGACCTTCGTAAGTCCCCAAAATCATAGTATTCCTCCTTGATCATCGGGCTCGTTGTACCAATTGAAGTTCTGGTTAGATTTTCATAACGTTGTGAGAGAAAGCCATAGAATATAACGGTAGACATTGAACTGAAACTAGGATCCTACCCCTTGAGTGAATTTGTGATTAATTAATCCAAATAACCCAACAAGGAATCCTAAAATCACGATAAACATCCACTTGTTTGCTAAATCTCTGTACAACTTGTTTGCCAATCTCTGAAAAAAAATCTAACATCATGCTACTTCGATCAGGTAGGGACTTGAGCATGGCTCCAGATACCATAGTCAACTACGAGGGAGATGCTAATGCTCCTCGTGATTCTGATTACCATTTCGAAAACGGGAGAGATGCTGATGCCTCCCGTAATTCTCTTCCTTGTCCAGTTCGATATGAGGGAAATGTCCCAACCCCTCTTCATTGCCCTCACGATCAATATTCGGATCTTCCCCCGCATGTGCATGCGGTTCTTAATCCTATTTTCGAGGGAGACATGAACCAGAATGATCCCTTATCCTCTAATCCCTCGGATCTTGTAAATGCTTTGGGAGTTCTTGCCTCTCGTCTGGACCCTCAACAGTTATAGGCGACCCAGTCCATTCTAAAGGGGAAGACGCCCATGCAGTCTGCCGAGCCGAACCCTGTGGCTCCCCCTGCCATCCCTCAACAACCTCCTCATCATCCTCCCTTCATTCATCAGGCCATGGAAGGCCTCCATGTCTCAACCTCTCGGCCAGCTGTGCCACAACTTTCCTCTTCTAGGCAACCAGTCAGACCGCTGACGCCTGTTTATCAAAATGCCCTCGGGCATGGCGGAAGCTCTGCCGGACCCCCACTTTATTGTCCTCCTTGCCCTACGTACTCTAGGCAACAGGCCTATCAAATACCTCCACCTCCCCCTCCTCCCCAGGCTGATCTGACAACGCAAGCGTGGCTGGCAAAGATGGAGCGCATGGATGAACAATTCAACAACCTCCAGAAGATGATGGGGGTCAAAGTTGCACCAAAGATCAATTTACCAAGTCTTCCCGTGTTCTACCTGCCACCCTCTGAGATGCCAGTGTACCGAAAGTACAACGGTACTGGTAACCCCTTCACTCACTTGAAGGAGTTCATGTACGAGTCATCCTTCTAGCAAAACGACAAGAGGTCGTTGGCTTTCCTGTTCAGGAGATCTTTAGAGGGACCAGCCCTCGAGTGGTTCTTTTCTCTAGAACCCTTTGAAGTAGAGGACTACGGTATCGTCTCCCGAAAATTCATTCAACGATACCAGGACAGAGTTGCCCCCTCCCTGTCCATTACCGACCTAATAGCAGAGAAGATGAAGCCCGACGAGGAGTTCGTCAGTTTTGCCGACAGATGGAGGGGTATGGCGAAAAAAGTGAAAGATCACTTGTTTGAGTCGGAGCAAGTGAAGATGCTAATTTCCAATGTTACGCCCCAGTTCAAACTAGTCCGCTCCCTGAACAACCTGACCAGGATGGCAGAGCTCTATGAAAGAACGTGGTACTTTCAGAATGCCTTCAAGGACGCTACGTTCTCTAGCGTCTTTGATCCTCATAGACCTAGCAGGCCTCCACCTCGGAAGCCTGCAGTGCCTAGTCCCTCTAGCACAGGTCCAACTACTGAGGGCACGCTCTCTCATGAGCAAGTTAGCAGTATGAACAACAACTCGCCCCAGTTTGTAAGGAGTCAGCAACCTCAGTACTAGCGGCCACAACAGCCAAATCAGTAGGGTTACAGGCAGCAGCAGCCGAATCCGCAGTATCAGCAGCCCCAGTATCAGCGGCCCCAGTAGCCGAACAAGCAGCAACAGCAACAGCCACAGTAGCAGCCGCAACGGCAGTTACAGTATCAGCCTCCCCAACAGCAGCAATACCAGCCGCGCGCACCGCCGGCATATCACAATGTCCCTTCTCCTGCTGATTACAACCAGCAGAGAAGACCTCCAGGCCCGAAGAGGGCAGAATACCCAGTCCTCCCAGAGTCCTTGGCGGACATTTTCAGTGCTTTAATGGCAGCCAATGCCTTGGTCCTGCCAAGAGAAAAGGCAATCTAGCCCCAAAATGCCGATACTTCCAGGTATTGCTATTTCCATAGGCAACCTGGACATACCATAGACACCTACTTCCAATTCAGAGATTATATTCATGATCTCAACGAGTAGGTCGGCATTGACTGGGAAGAGATGAAAAAGTACATATCTGCCTTAAAGGCAAGAAGACCACAACAACAACAACAACAACAACCGAGACCACCAGCACAAGCGGCGGCACCACCAAACATGGGCATAGTGCAGAACCCGCTTCCGGAGCACCAAAACCAGAACCAAGTTGCCCCTATTCTGACAAATAGCAGGTCTGAGGCTAATCAAGGGCAACAGTGGAGGATAGAGGACTCTTCCTCTATTTATTCAACGGGTCACACTTTGAGTACCGCAGAACAACCACCACGCCGTACCATCCACATACTCAGACCACAGCCCATTACCATTACCCCTATACCAACACCCGCATATCACTCACCCACACCCACTAACCCATTACCACCGCCCGCTTTCCTCAAACCCATTACACCCCACGCCACTACGCCTCCATTAAATAACCCCCCGCAAACCAACTACGCACCCCTCCTACCATCCAGACCACTACTCCGCGTACCATTCCCTACTTCACCCGCTACCACTACCGCTTACCCAGATACCATCCAACCTTCTAAACCGCTACTTCGCATGCCGTTCCCCACTTCATCCACACCAACCACTTACCCTTCCACCATCCAACCGTCTAGGCCTTTAATCCGCACCACGCCACCACCGACTAACCCCACGCCATCGCCCACATACCAATACTCCACACTATCCGCACCATCCAACCCTGCGGTACTCAAGGCATCACCCAGACCTTCCACGGCTGAGGAACATGCGCTCCGGAGTAGGAGGATTTTCAACAAAGTTTTTCCTCAGTCAACAGTTAGAGACGGCCCATCACAGCCGTCGGAGGAAGCACACAATGAAGAGAGTGCACCAGGCACTCAATACAACCTGCTGAAGCCCCTTGACAGAACACCGGCACGAATCTCCGTGCTTGAACTGATTAAAACATCAAAAACCCACCAAGAAGCTCTGATGGAATATTTGCAGAAGATGATGGTCAACGAGGACGTGCCGGTAGAGAAGATTGCAGCACTATTAGTTCCTCAGAGGGATCAACCCTCTATTTCATTTCATACATCAGAACTAGCACCGCCGGCAGCCAGAAGCATGGCTCTAAGCATCACGGTCAATATCTGCAAGAAGGCCGTGGATGCATGTCTGGTTGACACCGGGGCTTCAATCAATGTTTTACCTCCGAAGACCCTGGAGTTGTGCGGTGTGCCCAAGGAAAAATGGCTGCCTAGCCCCATCTCCGTTATAGCATATGATAATTCCACCCATTCCCCTCTGGGGATGGTCTATTTGAAGGTGGAGCTAGGCCCTGTAAGTCATGCCGAGGTCGAATTTCACATTTTGAAAATCGACCCTTCTTTAAACGCCATTTTGGGTCGTCCTTACATAAAAACCCTCGAGGCGATTCCCTCCACGAATCATCAATGCCTCAAATTCCCCTTCAAAGGACGAATTATTAAAGTTACGAGCATGCCGATCCTTGCTGCTGCTCACTCTTTGAATGTCAAGCCTACTTCTTCACCTGGCCGACAACCTTTTCTGTCGGTATTACAGGTTTACCATCCGGTGGCTGATCCTTTGAAAACTGCCACCATTACTCCTTATCCATTAAATGCCATAAAGAGGGGGAAGTGCATGAGTACCCCTGGATAGAAGATAATGATGAAGAATGGCTATCAGCCTAGAAAAGGTCTGGGCACACAGTTACAAGGAAGAACCACTCCCGTCAAGGACCACCGAGGGATACCTGGAAACGGCTTGGGCTATAGGCCGAGAAAACTGAAGCAGGACATTGTTCAGCAGGAGGAGAATGAAGGTGGCCAGAAAGTTTGGGAGACGTTGTCTACACCACACAAAGAAGGTCGGGACCCCCTAACATGGACTCTATACACACATTTTGTAAATGGGCCCGTAATCAGCCAGGACAACACGGTGGTCATTACTTCATGTTTTGACCTCCATGATATATATGGGAGAGACTTGGCTAGACATTGCTCAGAACTGCTCACGTACCAATCCTTGGAGGCTCTGCGGCCTATGAAGAGGAGGAAATTTCAAGACTCTGAATGTGAAAGGTACAGGTGGTTCGATTTAAGGGATCTCTACATAGCATTGAACAGGCTGTTTCTCGATCCTGTAGAAACCCAAGTGGCCGCCACATATTGATGAGCTGACCGAAGGTCCTGGTGCTATTTTCGACAAGAGGATACTACTATCAGAGGAAACTGATGAAGGGGAGCCAGATGACCCCTATGAAGCTGGCTATACCACGGATCTGCTCTGGAGGGGGACTTATCCTTCTCATGTTTTCATGCTTCACACTTTGTTTCGCACTTTTCTCCTGACCCCGACTTGGTCGCGGGTCATCATTGAAGATATTCCACGGGCTCCGCCCGTCATGATTACTCTGTCCCCATGGGACCTCATTCCAATACCTCCTCTCGATCTAGAGAGGATATATGATTTAATCAGGGACATACTGCTATATGATCCCCCTAATCCTTTGGCCTTGGTGCCACTTCCCTCATCTCATTCTCCTTCTATTCATCTTCATTCCTGTTTTATACTTAACTCTTCTATTGTCCAAAAAAAAATGCCAATTTGGCAACAAATTCTTCTCAGATCCTCATTGAGGAAACCTCTTACTTGTCCGATTATATCCCATCACGCGGGTCTTTCAGTTAAGATTCTCTTTTAGATCTACCATGTCCCTCCCTTCGGGAGGATTCTCCTGTATTTCCATCTGTATCCCATGATTTTCATTTTGCTTCATCTTCATTAGGTCAGAATAGAGAGTCTAGTGAAGTTAGGGAGTCTAGTTCTAGGCAGGTTAGTCAGGATAGTGTTAGTATTAGATGGTCTCAAAGCCAATCCGATACTATGTACTTATTCATATTATTAATAAATGGCAATAATTCATTGTGTGTAATTAATTCGATATGTGTTTATCGTATCACGATGAAGTCCATGAACATGTGCAATAGCCTTCGGATTATGATGAGATCATAATTACGGGACCGAAGACTTATAAACACATGTTCTTAATTGTTCCTAGTCATAGGATGTTTGAGATAGGACATCGAACATCCGGATATACTAGTATAGGTTACTTCAACTCATATGATGAGGGTGACTGATCCCATAAGTCACTTGGGTGGAGACACTATGCTGAACCTATAGGTGCTCATTGGTGAATGAGTTCACTGAACTAATCCGACTATGAATCGCTGGATGGTAATCACCTCACTGTTAACCAGCTCGATTCATTTGTCACGGTTGCGTAGATGATCCTTAGACCTGAGACTCCAAAGATATCTTGTTGGTAGGTTTCTGAGCTTTGACCTTGACGAACGAATCCCTAACCATGGGTTATCAATAAGTCAAGCGATCGGGTTCAGAGAAATGCCCTTAAAGGTAATTGTGTGTTCAATATGGGATCATCCGCTCTCGGTTGTTTGAAAGAGAATGTTTCGGGAATGATGCGCTTAAAGTCCCTGGCCAGGGCAGACTCTGTAATCGATAAGGAGTTATCAGATTCAGATTAGCGGCATCTGATTCAAGTGAATCGACCAAATATGGTTTAACAGTAAACCATGCCCTAGGTCGACCAAATAGGGTTTAACAGTAAACCATGCCCTAGGTCAATTCGAGAACATTGCACAGATGAAGGACTATATCCACGCGCTAACCGATGACAGAAAGGTTCCAATAGAGGGTTGCGATAACCCCAGTGCCATCCAGGATCACACGATGTTGCTTGACATCCAACGTGATCGGCAGTCTGTCCGAATTTAATGTGGGACATTAAATTCGGCTGATTAATTGAATATAAGGATATTAATTAATTCAGTGGGTCAGTAAAGGGTTACAGGACTTAATGGGCTATTAACTGGACTAGTATTTGGGCCTAGAGGGTCACACGCAAATGGTTTTCAAGTCGATGGATAATCCGACAAGATTTCGGATAAGTCTGGGTTTTTATGAAAAACCGCAAACAGACTTCTTATAAAAGAACGGATTCTACGTCCGGGGCCAGCAACCCTGACATAGCCGTCATTCGTTCTTCCCCACTTTCTCTCTCTTCTGGGCGTGCGGTTCCCAACTGCTCCACCTTCCGCTTGACGGGGATTCCGAATCCGCATGTCGCGGCGGATTACGCGCAATCAGACGGGATCTTCGAACGCCGCAGCGAGCGAGGAAGCGAGGACAATCCATTACGAGGAGAACCGCGTGGATACTGCTAGAGGTCGGGCATCTGCGCGACTTGCGGCATTGCTCTGACGGAACCGGAAAATGGACGCGGATTCAAATCCGCGCAAGGTAAATTCGATTTACACATGTTTAATTTTAACGACCAAAACGGGACAGATCCGATCTCGAAAGTTATATTCCGCTGCATTTGAGGATCGGATCCCGACACAGCGATCCCAACATATAGGAAGTCTAGAAAGTCTAAGGGTAGACGAATTCCAGATAGATACCTCCAGAACTTAGCTGATAAATGCCTTTCTTGCTCTATGATCCCTCAGCTATTAGAAAATCCCATTCAGATGCCAAAAGAATGTATAGACGATGAGTTAGTCAATGATGGATATGGGGTGTATGAGTTGATACATGAAAAAGACCCCATTATTGAAGATGAGGAAGATGACGAGGACGCAGCTGAGACATATGCCAGTGGGGTAAAAAGATTTGATGAACCCTCAGCTGCCGTAGAAGAGCCCACCAAAGAAATCAATTTAGGGACTGAAGACGAACCTAAGGTTGTCCTCGTTAGCAAGAATCTTTCTGAAGAGGATGAGAAGGCAATGGTACAAGTTCTTAAGGACTATAAGGACACTTTCGCCTGGAGTTATGAGGATATGCCGGGGTTAGACTCATCATTAGTGGAACACAGATTGACATTAAAGGATGGAGGTAGCCCAGTCAAGCAGAAGATAAGGCGATTCCACCCGCAAATGGCTTTGAAGATGAAGGAGGAGGTTGATAAGTTACATAAAGCCAAATTCATTAGAGTTGTCCTCTATCCACAATGGGTGGCCAACATAGTCCTGGTTATGAAGAAAGATGGGAAGGTCAGGATTTGTATTGACTTCCGAGATTTGAACCGGGCGTGTCCTAAAGATGATTTTCCATTGCCTCACATTGATGTACTCATCGATAACACTACTGGCTATGAAACTTTATAATTTATGGATAGGTTTTCAAGATACAATCAGATTAAATTAGCAGAAGAAGACCAAGAAAAGACGTCATTCACTACACCTTGGGGAACATATTGCTATGTTGTCATGCCATTTGGATTAAAGAATGCTGGAGCCACTTATCAGAGGGCTATGATGGCAATATTTCACGACATGATGCATATTGATTTGGAAGTGTATGTAGACGATTTGTTAGTGAAATCTAAGACAAAGGCTGAGCACGCCAAAGTTTTGGCAAGAGTATTAGAAAGGTCAAGGGAATATGAGTTAAAGATGAACCCCAAGAAATGTGTATTCGGGGTATCCTCAGGGAAATTACTTGGGTTCATTGTCAGCAAACGGGGAATTGAGATCGATCCCAACAAGGCAAAGGCTATCAGAGAGATGTCACATCCTAAGAACTTGAAAGAGTTAAGAGGATTAATCGGGAGGTTGCAATTTATTCGCCGCTTTGTCTCCCAACACTCACAAAGGTGTAAGCCGTTCTACGAGCTTACCAAGCCGGGAGTCAAATTTGATTAGGACGATAAGTGTCAGGAGGCATTCGATGGATTAAAGAATTATTTGGCAAGTCCTCCTGTTTTGAGACCACCATCCCCAGGCAAACCATTGATACTTGACATTTCTGTCCTGGATGATGCAGTGGGGGCTGTCCTAGCACAAGAGGATGAAGAAGGAAAGGAGAGGGCAGCCTACTATCTCTCTAAACTTCTCAACCCCGCTGAACAGAGATACACGGCGATGGAGAAAACATGTGCAGCATTGGTCTGGGTTGTTCAGAAATTGAAGCATTATTTTCTAGCCCATGAAGTCCATCTCAGCGCTAGGATGAATCCAATCAAGTTTCTTCTGGAGAAATCTGTCATTACTGATAGGTTAGCGCGATGGCAAAGCTGTCTATCTCAATTCGATATCACTTACATTCAGCAAAAAGCGATCAAGGGCTATGCCATAGCAGAACATCTCGCTCATCATCCCCTTCCTCGTTTTGATCCAGTCCGATCGGAGTTTTCGGATGAGGAACTGATGTCCATAGACCAAATCAGAGATGATATGTGGACTCTGCATTTTGACGGAGCTCTGAATTCCCATGGAAAGGGGATCGGCATTGTTCTGTTATCACCTGAAGGTGTCACCATTCCACAAGCCTTTCAGCTTGACTTTCCAGTCACTAACAATATAGCTGAATACGAGGCACTCCTTGCTGGCCTCGAGGCTGCTCATTCTCATGGTGCCACTAAACTCAGAATTGTGGGTGATAGCCAATTCATTCTTCGCCAGGTGTTAACCAAGTATCGAACTCTTGATCCCAAACTCATGCCTTATCAAGAACTTACTTCTGCTTATTCAAAGCTTTTCACGAAATTGATCTTTGTCCATATCCCTAGGAATCAGAACATCTTAGCTGACGCTCTAGTCTCACTTGCATCCTCTCTTGATTTTCCAATCAGCAAACAATCCGAATCGATCATAGGTCATAGGCGTCTTTCACCCGCCGTGAAAGACCCTTCATTCCTTAGAACTAAGGAAAAGCTGCTGAAAAAGGTCAGTGATGGAGATATTGTGGAAAAGAGAGAGATTATGTTGATGGAGCTGTTAGAAGAGATGGATGATGAACAGAACCCATGGTACTATGAAATTGCTAAGTATTGTGAAGATCAATCATATCCTGAAGAAACTACAACTGAGGAGAAAAGAGCTATCAGGAGAGTTGCTCAAAGATACACCATAGTTGGAGGAGCACTGTACAAAAGAGGTTTTGATGGAGTTCTTCTAAGATGTCTAGACAAAGATGAGCTTTGGAAGGTTATGGAAGGAGCTCATGCTGGAGTTTGTGGTGGCCATGTTAATGGACAGATATTAGCAAAGAAAATCCTTAGACAAGGATTCTATTGGCCAACCATGGAAGAAGATTGTGTAGGATATGTCCGTAGGTGTGCTAAGCGCCAACTTCACGTCGACAAAATTCATTCTCCTGCATCTTCACTCCATCATGTTTCTTCTCCATGGCCTTTCTCCATGTGGGCTTTCGATATCATTAGACCCCTTGGTAATCCTGATTCCGGCATCAAGCAAAAGTCTTTCATCCTCACGGCAACGGAATACTTCACCAAGTGGGCAGAAGCTGAAGCATACACGGAAGTCAAAGCATCAACCGTCTGCAAGTTCATCATGAGGAACATCATCACCATATTTGGAATTCCAAGTACCATTGTCACCAACAATGGACCGCAGTTCGTGTCACAAGAATTGAAGGACCTATGCAACAAGTATAAAATTGCATTGCATCATTCATCTCCTTATTATCCGCAAGGCAATGGCCAAGCAGAGGCAACTAACAAGACTTTGATAAAAATCATTAAAAATATGTGCAAGTCCAATAAATTCACAGACTGGCCAGAAAAATTGGTTGAGGCTCTATGGGCCTATCAACTTCAATCCGCACGCCTACTGGGCAGACTCCTTATTCCTTAACATTCGGAATGGAGGCGATAGTTCCATACGAGATCCTTATACTGTCATTAAGAGTACAATTGAATAAGGAATTTTCCATTGATGAACACCGTTCAGCACTCCTTACTCAATTGGAACTCTTAGACGAGAAAAGATGGTCAGCTGCTAATCATGCAAGAGTTTATCAAAATAGACTAGCACGTGTTTATCAAAAGAAAGTCATTGAACGTAAGTTCAAAGTTGGTGAAATAGTCGTCAAAATATTTTTGTAAAACATGGTGGTCCACGCTCTAAGCTCAAAACTAATTGAGAAGGACCTTATGTTGTATCACATGCTTTTCCCAATAACGCTTACCGTCTGATTAATGTAGAAGGAGAAGAGCTAAATCACCCCTGGAACGGTTTGCATCTTAAGAAATACTATCCTTAGGTTAAAGAGTCGATCAGCATGGTGCAAAGACCAGTGGAATCAGAAAATTTAGAAACTCAAATTTCCTTATCAGTCGGGATAAGTTAATTCCAAACACATTACGACACACACTGACACGTTTGATTCGTAAGTAACAAGAGATGCCAAGTCCTAAGGAATACCGAAAGCTTGACTGAAAGTGTAAAGTACAAATCATTCTTTTTAAACAAAATTCTGTTTTTACACTCGGCCCATGATGTCCAAACGAGGCTTAGAATAGACTACCAAGAATACCCGCCATCTTAGTAGGAGGCCGTCATAAAAAAAAATGGGGGAGATCCGTCCCAAGAAAAGAAAAGCAAAAGCAAAAGGCAAAAGCCAAATGTCAAATCAAAAAGGTCATTACACTACAAACGCTACATCAAGGCCATGAAATGAAATAAAAGGGAACGCAAGGTCGATAAATACTCCGGAAAAAAAATGACCGAACCCCAACAGATATTAGGGTAGGAAAGGAACATCTTTTTGGGTCTCCGGAACCTTCTCATGGGCTTTCTAAACCAATTCTTCCTTCCTTTCTAAAGAGGCGTACTCCAAACTTAAGGAACGGCCTAGATTGACTGAGGGTGAAATCATCAAATGGGATCACGAATGGAAACACAAGTTCAAATACGATGGATTTAAGTTAGATTATTGAAGAACGATTTGATAATTAAATTAATAAATGAATATGATCTTTTGATCTGAGTATCATGCTGGTCTTTTAGTTCACATCATATTTCAAAAATTCAAAAAAAAGTATATATTCCAAAATCCAAAAAAAATACATATCCTAAAATCCAAAAAAAGGTACATATTTCAAAAATTCAAAAAAAGTACATATTTCAAAACCGAAACAAAAATGAATATTTCAAAACAACAAAAATATTTCAATTAGCATTTGCGTATTGCATCTAGTATGCTTCATTCCTTTTATTTTCAGTGAGCATCTGTCTGCTTGTATGTTGCATTTTGCTTACAGTTCGATTACCTTTGTTAATAAAGGCTATGCCCCTTGACCCTTCCACTAAGAAAGAGATTGATCGACTATTCACTTGGTCAGGCAAGGGGCTCAGCCTAAATAGATACTTAACATGTTTGTTAAGTAATGTGCAGGACACAGGACAAACACATGGAACGCAAGATTGAAGGCAAAGATTTCATGTATATATCAAAAGTGTTCTTACATGGTATACAAAAGAAAGGCAAAATACATAAGCCCTCAAGGCTGGCTCTCTCTTGCCCCCTCGTCGAGCTGACTCTAAACCTCGTCAGGTGCATCTGGTGCTGGTACGCGGCTAGGAGGTAGAGGTGGTCCCATCGCACTCGGCCCTGCCTGGCCGGACGATATGGCGACGCTAGCGGTGAAAGCACTCGCCTGAGCACGATCTATAGCCCGTTGGCGGGCTCGCTGGTACCTCTCCTCCACCATCCTGCGCTCGTGCTTAGCCACCGAGAGGTGACCCTGAAGGCTCTCCAGTCGAAGGCAGTCGCGGTCTCTCTCCTCAGTCAGGATCTCCAGGCGAACCTGGAGACGCGCAAGATCGCCGGTGGAAAGACAAGCCACCTGCTCCTCCAAAGCCCGGATACGAGCAGCATCAGCCTCGGCATGAGCAGCTGCTGCGCGAGAATGCTCCAGCTCCGCTTTAGCCCTCTGAAGGGCCTCCTGAAGCTCAGTAACCTGCATAAGGTGATATTCTTAGTCCAAGGCAATCAAGAAATCAAAATTGAATTCAGAAATCAAAGGAAATAATAGGACTTACTCGAGCAGCGCGATCCTCCTCCGCTAGGGAAGCTCGGTGGTTGGCGGAGACGAGCTGGCTCTGAAGGTTGGCCAGAGCAGCGTCATGGGCGGTAGAATAAGAGGATGATGATGCTCCATATACAGGGGGAGCCGCCTGGGTGTAGACGGCTCGTTGCGCCAAAAGACGATCATCAGCGGTTAATCGTCAAAACAATTAATTAAGTAAAATGTCCATTCATGTTCATGCATGCATACCAGGTCGAAGAGCTCTTTCTGGACCTGCTCCAACTGGGCCTCCGCATCATGTAGGCGGGCCCGGAGGTCGATGATCACGGCATCTCGTGCATCCTGCATACCACACATACATACATTCATTCACAAATATAAGTTAAAGATAATGATAAAATGAAAGAAGCATAAAAACATACTTACATCGAGAGGACGGAGGAGTCACAACTGATCGGCGTAGTGTGTCCGATATTGTTGGAGGTAGGCCGCGCTACTCTCTGCCCGTGACTCAACTCGGACACCCCGGCGATGCCAGTCTTCATACTGCTCTGGGAATTTCGCTCGTCAATCGGTGGGGGCTTGCTTCCCCCTCATGCTCCGTCCCACACCCTCTGGGACCTCCTCATCGATCCACTCCTGGTGGAGGCCCAGAGTCATCATAACTAGGCGGAGGCGGAGCGGCTCGATCTCGTTTAGGCAGTAGAGCCACATCTGCCGACCGAACCGTCTCCAGCCAGCCGTCACCCACGGCTGGCCCTCTTCGCCCATGCCCATGTATGGGCGCCAGATCACCTGCATACAAGTTAGATGCATTCATATAAATAACTTGTATTTAATGAATAAAATAAACAAAATTGAATAAATTAAAAGACTCACCAAGAGCTCCGGGTAGTCGAGGAACTGACGGCGGAGGGCCGTCAGCTGGTGGTGCTCGGGTGTTGTGTCCACAATTGGCTGCCAACGACAGGCCAATGGGACGGCACCAGGTCGTACTATCCTCGCTCGGCCGAGCGGGAAGTAGTAGTAGCTCCAAACCTGTAACGACCCGCCACCCTATAATCGGGGATCCGATTACTAAATAGGTACCGAATCATTAATTTGGAACCAAACCAGGATCTAATCAAGTCTGGGAGATAAATAATAAACTAAGTTAAACATTCACATCGCATTGAACTGAAATAAAAGTGCAGGAATTAAAAGTTATTACAATGCGACTCGATACAGCAAATAATTACATATTCCAATAGGAAGGAAATAATTAAGCGTACAGGCCAGTAATAAAATCACAACTACATCGGGGCATACCCCGGAACAACTACTGACGGTGCTCAACTCACGGCCGCACTCTCCTCGCTAGGTCTGCTGAGAGTCCTCACCTGAAAACCGCAGGAGGGGTGAGTCTCAAAGACAAGACTCAGTAGGGATCCTTCGATCCCCACTGCCCACGCACACACCCACAAGTGCAAGGTACAGCTAACGGAAAGGAGATAAGCACAAGAGGTACAATTCCTAATTCTTAACGTGAATTCACATGCAATCGTATTATAACAAGCATGCATATATTAAACCAGCCGACTAGGAAACCCACAACAGTCGTCTCGATAAAACTCGCTAACCACACAACAACAGTGGAAAAACCTCGACCCGCTGAGACCAAACAGTAACCCCTCGGATAGCACGCTAGCTACTCCGGCCCAATCGGCTCAGGTGGCTACTCCTTCCCTCAGCATGAGTGACTCTCCGAATGTACCACTCCGACACCGGTACTAGCTGACCCCGGGGTTCACCAGGTGATCCTCTCTCGCTAGGCGTCACCCCGCCCACGCCCCCACCGGCGCTGTGCTCACGCCCCCACCAGCACAGAGTGATAAAGTGCTACAATGTCACTCCAGGTCTACAGTAACTCAAAACCCAACACAGTGCGATCCGGTCACGTGGAAAGTCCGCGATCGCGTAACACACATATAGAACCATCCGATTATGAAGAATCCATCTCTATCGGTACACTAAAGCATGCATTAACCATCTATCTAACAGTATAAACACGTTTTACTGGCATGATTTAGTGAGGTTCTATCTTGAATCGCGTCGCCCAAGGCCGACGCCATTCAAGCTCCAAGTACAGGTTCATGTAAAACAGTCTTCAGAATCAGGCCTAAAAGGCGTCGACACCAGTAGTCGCCTTTTAAAAGGCGTCGACATCCTCAGACGCTATTCAACACAGAAATCCGGAAATTCCAAGTCCCTTACTTACGGGATTTCTGCCTTTAAAAGGCGTCATGGTCAACCGACGCCATTCTAAAACGCGTCGTTCACCCATGACGTCTTTTAATCCCAGAATCCCCGAACTGGCAGACTCTCTGTCAGGCGATTCCTGTCTAAAAGGCGTCGTGATGGCTCGACGCCCTTCAAAAAGGCGTCGTCCATGCACGACGTGTTTTAACCCCAGGAACCAAAGTCGCCTGAGCCCGAGGGCTCCCTTTCCAACCCCAAAATTCACCCAAAACGGAGGGAAAAGAGGAGTGATACTAGCCATAGGCAACACATTCATGGAAATCCCCCATGTCATTAAAAGAATTCCTAAACATACTCATTCTACCCCCCGAAACCAAAGATCCAACAAGCTTAAACGGGGTAAACATGGCCAATAACGCGATGCTAAGGGGAACCGTCACCCTACCGGACACTTGAACGCCTCCGAGCTTCAAGCCGTCCACCCGACTCGCCCCACGCCGCCGCCGGTACCGCCGTGGTCGTCCTTGCTCCTCCGTGACGTCGGCCGCCGTCCGGAGAGTAGAACGCCGCAGTGGAAGTGGAGGTGGTAGTGGTAGGAGCAAGGTAGAGGATGGAGTGGAGGGAGAGATGAAACGGTGGGAGGAGGAAGGGATCGCCGCCGAGTTCGTCGGAGGGGAAAGAGAGGAAGGAAGGAGAAAATGAGGAAAAGAAGGAGGGCTCGCGGGGTTAACCAGAGACTGGCTAAAACGCGTCGACATCCACGGACGCCATTCAGTTGATGTGACGGCTACTCTGACATGACTCTGAAACGCGTCGTTCAAGGCAGACGCCGTTCAGTCAACGTGACAGGGCCGTACTCTGACAATCCCAGAGTCGCAGTCTGAAAGGCGTCGACACACATGGACGCCGTTCAGGCGACAAGACAGGGCCGTACCTACGCGGCCCGAAGCCAGCCCACGTGGCATCTACGTGGCAGAACCTGAAATGCGTCTACAACGGTGGACGCCGTTTAAAACGCGTCCCGATGTCCTGACGCGAATCAACTCAGAACCTCCGCCCTCACAAGGCTAGAACTACAAGGTCCGAACCCGAAAACCGGATCCGAAGGTCACGATCCTTACAAAACCTGCATACATGAACATATAAGTTAGAAATCATCGCATCATGTCACATTGCATATCATGAACAAATAAAAGACGATTTAATACCTGGAGGAACAGCGAGAAGCCACTGATGGTGGTCTCACGGTCAGGCGTGATCGCTGACAGGTCTGCGAACAGGTAGGCTAGAAGGGCCGCACCCCATGTATACTCCCATAGGCTATCTAAATCATCTAACAAATAAAGAAATCTACAATGAATGTGGTCGCCCTTCGTACCGAAGAGCAACCGACCAAAGAAAAAGACAAGAAAGACCCTAAGCTGCCTATCTACCTCCTCCTCCTGACTAGGGTCGCTGTAATATATAAGGGAGGATGACTCTGCTAATCTACTCCTATACTCTTCCCGGGACTCGTCCGATCGACGCCGGGGCTCATCTAATCCTAGGGCAGCCTCTACTTCTACCCTAGGAACCATCCTAGACTCCCTACCTAGGCTAGACACCTCTATGCCTAGCAAGGCCTCTGCAAAACCCTGATAGTTGGGGTAAGTCACCCCACTTATCGGCCGGCCATCTACCCTAAGGCTAGTGATCCTGACCACATCCTTTAAGGTGGGGATCATATGTCCCCACGGCATTAGGAAAGCCCAGCTTTCCGCATGCCACATCTCCCGTAGCGCCTGCAGAAGGACCAGATCGAGCCAAAATGGCTCGATGTCCAAGATCTCACCGAATCCCATCCGGCGCAAGTGCGCCTTCTGGAAATCCGGGAGTCCTCTATATGCGCCTATCACTAAGTCCCAACTGATCCTGGCCCTCATCGTCCCCTGCAAATGAAAGCAAAGAATTGCATCAGTTAATGAACATAAAAGCAGATAAAATATTTCTGAATTGAAAGGCGTCGAGTCACATGGACACCTATTGAAAGGCGTCCACATGTCCTAACGCAATTTGAGATCATTTTTTGTCTATTTAAAAATCTGGAATTTAGCTTAAACGGCGTCGGACCAGAGCGACGCCTTTTGAAAGGCGTCACCTGGTCTGGACACAGTTCAAGCCCGATTCCGGGTTCTTCCAAGAACCCCTTTCTTCCCTCCTTTTCTCACTCCATTCAAACCATAGAAAACTTACCACGTGGAGGTCACCCTCCCCTCCTTCTTCCACGGCCATGGGCGCCGGAGGAGCCTCCTCCTCCTCCAAGAACGCCGCTACCTCCGCGAGTTCGACCGGCACTTCCTCATGAGCTTCTTCCGCGGGAGCCGCCGTTCGTCGCCTCTTTGCTAAGGCTTTGGTCTTACGGGATCCTTCTCCACGTTCCATACAGTTGAGAGAGGGAGAGAAGGGGAAAACGCCGGTGATCGCCGGAGAGCTCAGGGAAGAAAGAGGAGAGAGAAGGTTTCTGGAAAAGTGAGGAAGAAAGGGGGGCCTTCGCGGTTCTGTTAGAAGAAGACTGAAAGGCGTCATGGTACAGCGACGCGTTTTAGGGCGCATAAATTGAGGTGGCAAGGCCAGCTGTTTGAAATTGAGTGAAAGACGTCTTGTCAGGGCTTGTTTCTCTCTAGTGAAGATCTCTCTAAGTGTACTTATTGTTTCTCTCTAGTGAAGATCTTCTATTCATACCAGGTCTTCAAAAATCTGCCCGTTAGACTGATGAAAAGAGATATGCGGAATTCCCCCTTGAGTCTAATGTTTGAATTCCCAAAGACAAAATATATATAGAGAGAGAGAGATAGAGTGTAACTTTAGACTTCTGTTCGAGCTAACTAAAGCAGTGCTTGGATGTTCCTCGAATGCAGAACCTGCTTCTTAGACAGGATCTTGCAAAAAACACTTTAAACATAGGAAAGCAAACTAGCTTTTCTTTGCCTTATGTCAGTTAGTTAGTAGAAGTATATGAAAGTATAATTAATTATACTAAATAGCTTTTTGGTCTGGCAGACAAATAAAGAGTAAAGCAAAGTAGCTACAAAGAAATCTGTTAGTCAAAGATTCGGTGCAATTAAAGATAGTATATAGTAGCATCGAAAAGTACACAATCTATCATCTAAAGATATGGCAGAGATCTCAGTTAAAAAGTATATATTGAGAGTACCGACTAACTGATTTCAAATCTTATATACTGAAGTGCTGGGTAATTGATTTAAAATCTCATTGGTAATCGCAACACAGTTAGCAAGAGTAATCAATGATATAATCGTTGTAAGTTATTCACTAATCGAAGTGAGAATTTGGCCGTTAATGGAAGCTACACTATTAGTCGAAGCATATACAGATCTCACTTAGATTAAAGATATGACTAGAGTTAAGATGCTATAATTGTTAATTGAAATAGTCGTTAATCGATCGAATTGATATAACGTTAATCAAAGACATAATCGAAATGATATAACATAAATTGATAAGGCATTAATTGATGTAACACGAGCGCAAATCAATCATTGTTTGCTGAGTTAATTGAAGTAACACACAAAGTGATAATTGATGGCCAACATAAACCGACAATCGGAGTGGTTCTTGAAATACTAATCAAAGTGATTCTTCCAACACTAATTGAATTAATGCTTAAAACGTTAATCGATATATGTCTTAAGGCGCTAATTGAAGAGTCAATCGATATAAGACATGAGCCGGTAGTTGAGACATTAATCGAAAAGCTAATTGATATACGATTAAAGTGATAATAGAAGGACTAATCGATATAGGATTTAAAGCACAACCAATACCTGACTAATTGTAGTAACCGAAATGCCACTTAAAACATTAATCCATATGGAAGAGTTTAATCGAAGAATCGTTCAAAATATTAATCGATAGAATATTTAACGATTTTTTTATAGAACTGAATCGATTAAACCTAAATACAGTTAGCAATAATAAATAGCTAAAGTATAATTATTTGTGCTGACATTTCTAAGATTTTGTTATCAACGAAATACAGGGAAGAATATAAATCCACAAATTACTTAACACGCATGAATGCCTTAGAATCCGCTGCATACTGTAGACTTATAAGAGGGAATATGGATCAGATCGCTTCGACCCATTCACCAAACTCTTACTAGCTCCCACAGTATACCTTCTTTTCTTTTCTTGTAAGACACATGGTCCTCCATCCTATCTCAAAAAAAAAAGAAAAAACACTCCAGTCCCTTACATGTCTTTCCATTTTATTCTTCTTCTTAATTTTTTGGTTTTTCTCAAAATAGTATTTTATTTCACAAATAACATGTATTTTTTAAGATAGTATTATATTTTTAAATAGCACTGTATTTTCAGTTAGATATTATATTGTAATGTTTTCTTATTTAAGAATATAATGTTAAAATTAAAAATACAATGTTAAAAATAAAAATATAATACTATCTCCAAAAATGCTACCTAAAAATACAATATTAACTTGAAAAATATAATTGTATTGGTGAAAATACAATCTTACATTATGAAAAGTTTAAAATTTTCAAAAAAAAAAGTGAACTTACATACAAGAAATTGGAAGAACCCCTCTACTAAAGGTCCGGATGCTATCAATGTAAGTTTGGTTGAGATTCAGTGCAGATTGAGGGGAGGGAATTTTTCAAATTCACCTCTAATGCGAAAACTTGAGCATGAGGGAGGTTTTTCAAACCTTCTTTTCTATGCACTGACCGACTTATCTTGCACTTAGAGGATTTATGTTACTCTACTAAGTGCTGATTGCAAGAATCTTTATCCTCATGCAGAGATCTTTATCCTTATCTTAGGTCTTGATTTTTTTTTAGAAAAATCTATTCATTAATAAAAAGAACTTACACTTCATTAATGAGCACAAAGATTCGAGGGCGTCGTAGGTTTGAGCCGGATCCAAAAAGAGGTGGCCATTCTACACATTAATGAAAGAGCTTCACTCTATTAATGAGTACAGAGATTTAAGGGCCCCCTAGATTTGATCCGGATCCGATAAAAAGGGCCGCCATTGTGCACAGCAGCAGCAGCAGGGAAGCAGATTAAAAATGCTTCAAGAAATGTTTTCTTGGTACCTAGCCATCTCTGTCTCCATTGGCCTCTGCCTAGCCCTGAGCTTCCTCCTCCTTAACTTCCTAGCGGCGAGCAGTAGAAAAGCGGGAAAGAAGGGGAGGCTCCCTCCTAGCCCCCAGTCACTGCCACTCATCGGTAACCTGTTATGGCTGAGGCGCTCCGTCCTCGACATCGGCCCCGCCGTACGCCGCATCTCTGCCGACTACGGCCCAATCGTCACCCTCAAGCTAGGCGTCTTCCCGGCCACTTTCGTCGCCGACCGCGGGCTAGCCCACGAGGTGCTCGTCGTGAAGGGATCCACCTTCATGGATCGTCCCAAGGTCCCATCAAGAGGGGCCTGCGATGTCTACAGCAGCAAAGGCCACATCATCAGCATCAGCAGCGGGGCAGTGTGGCGGGTTCTCCGCCGGAACCTCACCGCCGAAATTATGCACCCCGCGCGAATGAAGTCCTACGCCCCCGGGCGCAGGTGGGCGCTGGGTAAGCTGCTGGACGATCTCCGGTCCACGGCGGAGGGTGGGGAAGTGGGGGTGGCGCTAGCCGAGCGCTTCCGGCACCCCATATTCAGCTTGCTCGCGTACATGTGCTTCGGCAAGGAGCTGGACGAGAAGGTGATCAAGGACATCGAGGACGCGCAGCGAGCAATGCTCGCGATGGGTTTCCAGCTCAACTTGTTCGACGTAATGCCAAGGCTGGCAAAGCTTGTACTGTGGAAGAAGTGGAAAGCCTTCCTCGCCGTACGCCACAGGCAGGAAGGCATCCTCCTCCCTCTGATACGAAAGCGCAGGGTTGAGCGGGAGGAGCAAACGAAGGATGGCCATCAATCCGTGGTGTCGTATGTGGATACCCTTCTTGATCTCGAGCTCCCGGAAGAAGGAGGGAGGAAGCTCGGCGACAAAGAGATTGTGAGCCTCTGCTCCGAGTTCTTCAACGCTGGCGTGGACTCCACAGCGTCCACCCTCCAGTGGGTCATGGCCAACCTCGTCAAGTACCCCGACGTGCAGAGCAAGCTATACGAGGAGATTCGGGGAGCACTAGGGGATGAGGAAAGCGAGATAAAGGAGGACGTCTTGCAGAAGATGCCCTATCTCAAGGCGGTCATCCTCGAAGGCCTGAGACGGCACCCGCCGGCAACCCTACTGCTGCCCCACATCGCTGCCGAGGAGGCGACCGTCGGAGGGTACCTGATAACGAAAGGTGAAGCGTTGAACTTCGCCATAGCGGAGTTCGGGAGGGACGAGAAGCTGTGGAAGGAACCCATGGATTTCAGGCCAGAGAGGTTTTGCCCGGCGGCGAGGGCGAAGGGGTGGACATAACGGGAACCAGGGAGATCAAGATGATGCCTTTCGGGGCGGGAAGAAGGATATGCCCAGGGCTTGGTATGGCCATGCTGCACCTGCAGTACTTCGTAGCCAACTTGGTGTGGTGGTTCGAGTGGAGGCAAGTTGAAGGAGAAGAGGTGGACCTCTCGGAGACGATGGAGTTCGCGGTTAAAATGAAGAACCCACTGCGAGCTCGCATTTCTCCTCGGCCTCGGAGGAAGATATGAGCGGTGTACGTCGCAACAAGCCTGTTACCATCCGCGCTGCCAGGTGCTGACGTCTTTTAACCGGACTGGGAGCTTGCATGGTCGGATGGGAGCGTTCAGTGCTCGTAGGAGTAGGTCCATGTGCATTTTTGTATATCACGCTGAATCCCATGCACAAGTAGTGATATCCGAAAATGCGTCGGTTTCCTAAACTTAAAGGTTATTTAAAGGTTATAAAGGGATACGGTTCAAGGTTAAGGATATTATCCATATCTGAATATTTAGGATAAGAATAACAATGCACCTTTTTTGGAGTCGGATTATTTGAGTATCTGTCCGTTTTCTTTCGCTTATTCTATCGATTTATCTCATTTAAAACTCCCACTAAATAAAATTTCCAATCATATACCTACATAATTACATATCATATTGCCCACACCATTCTTTTAACTCTTTCTCTCCTTTATTCAATATGTATATGAATTAATTAGAAGCTTAAGTATATTTTGAACTTTATAAGAATTAATTAGAAGAACTTACACACACACATATATATATATATATTGAAAGTAGGATTTATTTGTTCCCTTTAGAAATGACAAAAGATTAAGCTTAAGTTCACAAATAGTATTGACCGATAATTTAACCTTTATGTACTTGTTTCCGATAATTTCTAATAATTTTAAAAGATAAAGATACAAGTAGATAAAGATAAGGAAAAAGATAAAAATACACATGTTCCTTAGAAGATAAGGATAAGGATAGAGTCACTATTCTATCCAATATGTATCCTTTTACATCCCTACGTGTAAGAGATTGTGGGCCCCTCTCTGCACTACTAGAGTTCAAATGTGCAATGAGAGGATCACATTTCTCGGATTGAGAGCACCTAAACCCATTCAATAGATCCTTTCTAAGACCTTAAAATCTCATTAGAAGGAAAAGGCAACCCATTAATAGAAACAAGTTTATTTTATTAATAAATATCATTTTTTCTCCAAAGTGATTTTAGGGCCTTGGGAAGGATCCATGAAATGAGTCTAGGTGCTCTCAATCCCTTTTAACCTACTTAGGATTCCCTTTGTAGCATATGTGCATTCAACAAAAAATTAAATAAGGTTTTGTCCATTTGTCTGTGTGAATCAGCTCACCTAAGTCGTTCTCCTGAGTTGTTGTTAGATCTTAAAATTTTATTGGTTATAATAATTTGCTTATTTATATGAAGAGACTTAGAGAATTTTAAAAAATCAAAAACCATTTAAGACTTTGAGTGCATCTTTTACTATTCAACGTAATTCATTTTTAAATTTTCTATAACGTTTTGAGTGGTCCGATTGAAGAACAAGACTGTAAGGACATGTAGAACACATATGGCCCAATCTAAAAGAAAAAAAAAACTTTTTTCTCTACTTATACTATGGGATGGTGTAATTTCACCTAACAATGTAGAAAATATTACTCTGGAGTTTTAGGGTTGAGGTAAAGGTTCCTTAAATGATCCAATTTTGTCATATTGTTACATTTGGCAGCGTATTAGTCCTTATACTGGAATAAGAGATAATAAGTAATCAAGACAAAATATTTGAACTGGTTATTCTACTCAAAATAACCATTAATGACACATTTTTATCATACGTTATTTATTTATTTATATAATTAAAACAACTTATTCTAAATAGAATTATAGTAGAATTTTAAAAATAAAACAAGCCTTATTCCAATATAAGCAATGCAAAATTGTTAATATAGAAATAAACAAATCCGAATAAACTAACGCTTAGTGAGTAAACTACCAAAAGTAACTCAACAAGAAATAAGCTACCGAAATATTCTTCTATTTTGACAAAATCTATTGTAATAAAGAAGCCAAAAGAGACTAAAAACAAATGCTACGACAGATGGGACTTACTCAAAAAACCATCTCGCAATGAATAGATTAAATGGGAGAAAGTATAAAATCTTCATCATAAATAATGAAAAAACTAGTCAATACCGATGAGAGGTAATTGGGCTAGCTTCAATCCAATTAAACCCACACTACAAGGAATATAGAATTTGTGGGCGGCTAGGAGCCGCCAACAAATATCAAAAAGTCGTAGACTAAAGGTTATGTCAACGGCTAGACAGTCGTTGACAAAGCCGTAGACAAAAGTATCATTGACAAATATTTGTCAACAGTTAAAGAACAATTGTAGACATATGCAACATATGTCCACAACTACCAACCATAGACAAATGAGACATATGTCAGCGGTTAGGCCCGTAGACATATAGACCATATGTAAACAATTTGAGCCATTGACATATGTGACTTATGTCAACAGTTCAAGCTGCTAACAAATATCTCATTTGTCAATAGCTTGAACTGTTGACATATGAAACAAATGTCAAAAGCTTAAGTCACTGACAAATAGGCTATTTGTCCACGGCCTAAGCCCCTTGACAAAGAGTATATGTCCACGGTTTCCACAGTCGTTGGCATATGTTATCAGTATGTTTTATCAGTGGTTGAAGCTGCTGACAACTGTTATTAATTAAAAAATATATTAAAATATTAAATAATGTAAAAAAACTTGTATATACACAATAACTTGTAGATAGCACTCATAGACACTCCATACACAAATAAGCACATCTATACATAAATAAACACATCCATATGTACAAATAAACACACTTTTAAAATAAGCACATCTACATGCACAAATAAATATTTACATAAAATAATAAACATATCCACGAAAAATTCACATTATACATCAATAAAGAAATGTATCAATTATCCTCGGCTCACTCCTCGTCATCACCATAATATTATCTCCCTCGTCATCTGATTCGTCTTCGGTATCGCCCTTATCCACAATAGCTATATAAGACTGAGTAAGACTCCGCATTGCCTAAAATTGACTCATAAATGCGCTCATCTCTGCCATTTGTTTGCGCATCAACTACATCTCCTCTCCTTGTACTTAGAGTTTTTCTTCTACAGTCTGCAGCTCCTCAGCTTGTTCCTCAACTTGCCGTTGATACATAAAAGAGCTCGACCCTTCTCCCAGTCCATATCATGTACGTAGCGTCTCTCAACTGCATGCACAACGAACACGACCAGATCAGTCTTTTCCCATAACTGAAATGAATGTCTCCCCAACATCACTCTCTAAAGAAGGAGTGGTTAATTGGGTCATCCGTTCCTACAAAATAAATAAATAAATAAAGTTCTTATTAATGATCTAAATTAATTTTAATAAGAATTATTAAAAAAATTAATTCAAAAGATAAAAAGACTTACATATCGACTTCTACTCTCCTCATCTACTCATTGCTCACTACCGTCCGGAAGAACTTTACATCTACCTATATTGAACATCTCAAGACGCTCAGGATCACGTTGATGAAGACGATGTTGTTCAAATTATGTTAAAAAAATTAAGTAATAAAAACTTAATAATATAGGAAGACCAATAATAAAATCAAAATCTTTCGAAGTCATCCTTCAATTGATAATAACTCATCCGGCCCCGGCTATATGGCATAGACTGATGGGAGCGATTTTTCCTATTACGATCAGCAATTTTCTACAAAAAAAATATTAGTTATAAAATTTGTATCGAACAAATCAACATAAATTATTAAGCTTCATTATTACTTGCTCATCTGACATATTCCATTTCTTGCACACCATCTGCCAATCAGATGGATCAACACCGGCCGACACAGAAGTAATTGCATCCGCCGAAGTCTTTCCCGTATAAAACTATGATATGATTTGAGTTTGACTTCATTATATATGAATATAAAAAAATGAATACCAAAATATATTATAAATGAACATAAGAAAATATTAATTTACTCTTTTCTTCAAAACGTCGCGGTAGCTGCGATGTACTGAGGTCATGTGTATAAGCATCTCCTTATCTGTCTCGGGAGTTCGGTCCCAGTGATACATTAGCTGCACATTATCGTTAACTTAATTAGTCATAAAATATTTCACAAATAAATAGTTAACTTTAAATATTATTACCTCAAGATCTTTAAACATTGCAGCCTTATTCGCTGTAGGAACAGTAATAAAATTTTTCTGCCATCTCTTATAATGAAGCTTTGCAACAACACCCATGCGAGATACAAAATTACTTCCCTTCTCGCCAACGCCGTAACCGTCGATCACCCGCACATTCCATCGTTGACCCTTCTCCAATCTCCCATCGGTGACACCTCTGGTTGGGCCCGAAGCCTATGTCCCCGACCCTAAGACTGCGTAGAAGATGGACCTATTTAAACATACATGATAAAGATATTTATGTTAGATTATAAATATAAAAATATCATTGAATGACTAAAATTAAAATTCATACCTATTGCAGATGAAGATGTGGATACAGTTATAGATGTCTGAGCCACAGCGGCCTGAGAGGCAACATGCTGAGAGACAAGAGCCTGAGATACAGGAAGGGCCTGAGAAGTGGAAGTTCAGGGATAAGTTGTTGAGAAGTAATGGCGAGAGGTCGGACGCTCAAGGATAGAGTGCTGAGAGGCATTCCACTCCGAAGCCACCACCTGAGGCGCGAGAGCTATTACCTGAAACCATCTGTTCAAAAGCTACCAAATCAAATTAACATTAGAAGTAAAAATAAATAAAAAATAAACCTCCTTGAAAATTATCTTCACATAAATCTCAAGGTATTCGCCTACTCTTACACTAATTCTTTCACTAATATCCACATCAATTGTTTCTCTGCTAACAGGAATATCAAATAAGTTTTCTTGATAAGCTTCTTCAACATGTAATGCATCATCTTCAGTTGCTTCACCCTGCATGTTATAATAATCTCGAGGTCATGCTCTAACAGGAATGATCCACCCTACTGTTGTATTATTATTTACATAGAACACCTGGTCGACTTGATTTGTAAGAGCAAATGGCTCATTTGTGTTGATTATTTACAATTCTATGGCTATCGATCTTAACTCTCCTGTCTTTTTTATAAACATCCCACCAATCCCACTTAAACAGTACAACATGACTTTTATGATCAAAAGATATCTCTAGGACACCAATTAGACGTTCATAATATCTATCATATCTATATTCAAGTTCTACGTTCACAATAACTCCAGACAATTGAGTCAACTTAGCAACAAATTTAATCAAACAAGGGGTTTTTATGCGACACCCATGAATATGGTTTTAAAGAAAAGACGTACCTTTCCCCTGCAATTTTCAACAATAAAATAAATTAACTAAAAATAAGAAACCTAACTAATTAAATTATTTCCTAAAATGATGCATGACTTAAACATTAAAGGGGCCAGCAGTAACGGGTTGGCGCACAGCGCCAAGCCAGATCGGTGCAGTGGGCCGGGTTAGGTTACTGTGCGACACGTGACAGGGTCGTGGCAGCGGTGAGGCGAGAAGAAGGTTGGCTCAGGCGACAATGCAAGACCGTGCGAACGTGTGTAGGGCAATGCGTGGCGGCGCTGCTCCCGCTCCTGGCTCAATCGACGAGGGGCGCAGATGGGGCGGTCGTATAGGTGATGCATGGCGGGCTCCGACGACTGGCAAAGGCGCTATGGCACATCCATTTGATGCGTAGCCAGGCAGTACAGTAGGGCACTACTGACACGAGCGAAGGAGAGAGAGAGAGAGAGTTAGCGGGGGAGAGAGAAAAGCAGGGAGAGAGAAGCAGAGAGGGAGAGGACAGGTAGATAGAGAGCGGTGGAGAAAGAGGGAGAGAGGCGCAGGGAGAGAGAGAGATAGAAAAAAAGAAGAAGTAGGAAGAAGAGGAAAAAAGAGAACATAGTGCGGTGGTAGAGAGAAAGGGAAGAAAGGAAGAAGGAGAGAGAGAGAGTGTGTGTGTGCAGCTAGGGGGGAAGAAGAAAGAAAGAAAGAGTTTTAAAATTAAGGGAGTAGAATCGGATCCCTGTGAAAGAGAACAACCCTTAGGACTTACAAGCCTAAAGGGAGTTTTGAATTTCAAACTTGACACTAAAATTTTGATTTTTGAATTAAAACTTATCTTCCTTAATTAGAGAAACCTCCTCCAGGATAAGGGGGTTTTTGAAATTTGAATTTTTGAGAGGAGAAATCTCTCTCCCATTGAATTTCAAGATTCTCTCCTTCCTCTCTCTCTCTTAGTTGGCATGTGGACCCCACTTAAAGAGAAAGCACAAAATTAAATCATTGTTTTTACCAAGATTTGAACCCTGGTTACTTAAATAGAGTTCAATTGGTCTAACCACTATGCCATATGCTCATTCATGTCCTGTATCTAAATAAAATAAAAATTAATCCCTGCAGTAAATAATTGTGCTTCTGCACTAACATAACTTATTCAGATATACATTAAGCCCTCGATAATTACCAAAAATCCCCTATTAATAATAGAATTTCCACAAATCTATTAACACTCAATTAATCACATGAAATGACGATATTTTTAACTCCGAATTTAACAAAATTGATATCTTTAAAAGGATCACTGATTTATCTATCATTTCATATGATTTTGTACATAGAATCACAAGTGTAATGTGCAAATTCCATCTATTTATTATCTAAAAATATGTAATTATCACACATCACAACTTAATCATTGCTAGTCCCTTAGCAATGCAAATAGTGAAAAATTAGGACTACCATAATTAGTAGAAAATCAAACTTCATTTTAAAGGATGTCTACCACAAATGGTAGCTAGTTTAAGTCAAAGTTCTTATTCTCCCCCTATTATACTTGTGATTAAGACAGATGACTGTGCATAACAGATGACATGCTTAGATTTCATTTATATCATGTCTGGTATATCTTCGCCTTTACTGACCTTTGGAGAAGAACTACTCGAGAGAGAGAAGGAAAAGGAGAGGTCTCCTGATTAGTTGGCTAGGCCCGTTTTGGTTCTCACCCAGACTCAACACTTTAGGATTTAATCTTATTTTGTTGTGAGAGACTTTTTGATTTAGCGCGACTTTTTCATTTGGTTGCGCTTATTGCCTTTGAAAGTGCATATTTTTTGCCACGCTCTTTACTTTGCCTGAGGGGAGGGTGCGTACTTTTTACCACCCTCTTTCCTTTGGCTCTTTTGAAGCATAGTTGTTATTTATCATTTTATTTTCATACTTCCAACTACCCCTTTTTCGAGATAACTGTCTCCTTGGGGTGTTGAGTGGATTGGTCCCCTATTACGAATCCTAACTTCCCTTTCGTTCAACCCAAAAATAAAAATAGATTGGGTAATCCTACACTTTAGGTCAACTCCAGTAACTCTACACTTTCAAGATCTTTCACTCTCTCAAAGTTGTCGTGTGTGCGTGAAAGTCATCCTATCGTGACTCCTTGTGGAGGGAGGGTAATCGAACTTTTACTCAACTACCTAGTTCGAAATTTATTTGTTTAAGACTCCCTAAATGAAGCATGATTGAAAAGAAACTCAGTTGGAGTGTGAAAATGAAGATATTTTTGAAAAAAAATGGACATTAAAAGATTATTCAACATACACAATGATTCCTCCCCCCTAACTTGAATGGCATTGTCCTCAATGACATGGTAATCATAAATGAAAAGAACAACGTAATATGATACCCATAATGAGGAAAGATACAACTTGAGGTATGAAAAAGGCTTCTCCAGTACACCAAGGTGGATGGTACCAGCTTCCTAAAAATTCACAAAAAGAAAAGGAATCAGAAAAACTAGAAGATTGAGTTGCCTTCCAACAAGCGCTAAGTTTTACGTCTATAGCCAAACGCATGTAAAAGCTCATCATCTTGGGTCAATTAAGTCATTTTCATCCCTCTCATAGCTTTTTTTAGTGATCTTGCTGTCCATAGCCATATTCATCCTAATCACGAAGGGGTGATCCAACCCATGTGGCCAGTTGACAACCTCATTCTCTCTTATTTTATTCATGATTTTGATTGTCTTTGCAACTATCTATAGGGTCTAGCGTTTCTCTTTACATGCATGTCTAGAGAGGGTAAAGATCTATGCTCAGATTGTGGAGGAAATGGAGAAGTTGTCTTAGAGTGCAAATTGAGCAAAGGGTCAATAGTCGGCCTAAAGTTAAGAGAATCCGGTGAATCTAAAAGTGCATCAGCTTCATCTGTGGAGAAAAAAAAAAAAAAAGAACTGTTCAAGATCTGAGCTTGTGTTTGTGTTTGCTTCATCTATAGGAAAATGGAAATGCTCAATATCTGAACTAACATTCATTGTGTCATCTATGGTATGTATTGTGTAACATCCTTCCTTTTGTCCCAGCTCCTTAAGGGCTTTAAAAATGTTGATTTCAATTTGTTTGTACCTAAAAGAAATGTTCATCCTGCCAGTTGCACAATTAATATTTGCCTTTGCCGTACTTAAGAATAGATGTTCCAAAATGATTGGAGTGTGGTTCAAATCTGAAGATGGGGTCATATCCAGAATAAGTAAGTCCACGGGAAAGTAGCAATCTTCGATCTGGACAATCACATCCTCAATGAGCCCTCATGGTACTTTAACTAATCGATCTGCCAGTTGGAGAATAACAGCTGTAGATTTTAGTTCTTCTAGATCCAGTTGTTCATAGATAGAAGTTGGCAAAGACTGGCCCCAAGATCTAGAAGTACTTTGTCAAATGTGATGCCTCCTATATCAGAAGAAATGAGAGAGGCACCAAGATCTTTAAGCTTTTGGAAAAGTTGATTTAGCAGCATCGCACTAACATCCTCTGAGAGCAAGATTCTTTTGGACAGCGCACAAGGTCCTCGCCTTTGGGTACATAGCTCTTGAAGGAATTTCACATAGGTTGGGATGTGCTTGATAGCCTCGAGGAGGAGAATATTGATGTGGACTTGTTTGAACAGTTTCAACATCTCCTCATTCTAGGCTAACTTCGGTTTGCTAAAGGTCTTGGATTGTAAAGCACTTGGGAAGGGGACCTTGGGTTGGTATAGGCTAAGGTCTTCATCTATCTTCTCTTTTCCTTTGACGTCTTCCTCCAACTTAATTTGGATTTTGGGTTGGAAAACGTTGCCCTGTCTATGGGAGCTCTCATCTATTGCCTGTGACTTAGAAGGAGCCGCTAAAATTTTACCACTTCTTAATACTGAGATGGTATTAGCATTCTCTACACGTGGGCCATTTTGTGGCATGGATGGACTAGGTTGAAGCCATTGAGGAATGGGTATGAGTGGTTGTTATTGGAAACTCGAGGATAATTTCATGGGTTTGTAATGGGTTGACTAGGTAATAGGCCTACTTCTCTTCTCATAGTGGTGTCAACCATTTGGCCAAGTTGGGCTTCCAATTTTGCAATGGACTATTGCTAGGCAATGACAAGTTGTTGCAATTGTTGCTGTTGTTGTTGTTGGTTCATGAGTAGTTGTTGCAACATGTTGAATTTTTTATCACTTTGATTTGGTGGTTGAGGATGTGGAGGTTGATATGAGGGCTGAGGATACATGGTTTGAACATTGTTGTGTTGAAAATAAGGGGATTGGGTCCAGGCAGGTTGACTCTTAATGAAAGCTTGATTTTGAAAATGATTTTGTTGTTGAGCCCTATTCTAAAAGTTTTGGGTTAATAGATTTGGAGCTTGGGCCTGTTAGGATTTTCAAGAAAAATGGGGATGATTTTTCAAACTCGAGTTATATGTGTTGGAATACGGGTCATAGTTAGGCTTAGAGTAACCCTAGGTTGTTTGGACCTGCTCCTGAATAAAGGGTGAAAATTGGGCTGCAGTAGGGACACTCACTGACATGGTAGGTTGGGTTTTCACAAAGACTACAAGCCTCCTGGAAAGATGGAGAAGGCTCTAAGTATGGTCTTGATAGTGACTAAATATTGGATGCTTGATTGTTAGAAGCTAGAACTTGGTCTAACTTTTGGACCATTAGATCCATTTTGCTCATTTGTTGAGCCAGTAGATCCACCTTGTCCAATTTTTGGGTTGTTGCATTAATGTCCATCCTAGGGTCAAGTTCTCCTCGATTTCTAATTTTATACAACCCAGTCCGTTTAGATGGTCCTACTAATCTCTCATAAGATGAAAGTGAGGCATGATTTGTTGAGCTCTCACTTAGCATTTCAAACAAATCATATGTTTCATCCTCATTGCTGCTCATGAATCCTCCCTCACAAAATGCATCCACCATCTACCTATATTGTGTATCCAATCCCTCATAAAATGCCTGCACAATTTGCCACCTAGATAGTCTATGATGTGGACATTTCCTACAAAGCTCTTCTAATCTCTCCCACGACTTATGGATATGTTTCCCAGGTAATTGTGAAAACTTGATTATGGCCTGCCTCATGGTGTTGGTTCTCCCTACAGGATAAAATTTCTTCAGGAATTCCTGTTGCATTTCAGTCCAGATCCTAATAGGCTTCCCTATTGTGCCAAGCCAATATTTGGCCTTGTCCTTAAGAGAGAAAGGGAATAAGATTAAGGACATCTTCCTTGAAATCTTGGATTTGCATGGTGGAACAAATCTCAAAGAACTCATCCAAGTGTTTATATAGATCTTCGTTGGTATTCCTATAGAAAGATTGGAGCATTTTGATGGTACTGGGCTTGATCTCATAATGGGCCACATGGTATTGGGCAACTGTATACATGATGAAGGGTTATAGTCTTAAGGAATGAAATATTCCTTCACTTTTTAGGCAACTTTTGATTATTTCTAACCATTTGATGTTGAAGATGAATTTGGTGATGTAGGTATCTCTCAATTTCTTAGACAGAATTGATGATCTCTAGATTTTGAGATCTCCTAGCATAAACTAGACGAAATGAGAGAAGAAGGATTTATTTTTTTTAAATGCAAAGACAAATAAGTTGACAAAAAATTAACCTAATGAATGAAGTGCAAAAAAAACCTAGACCTAAAGATGAATTTTATCACAAAGTAAATAGAATTCACCGTGAATCACACCCACAATGGATCAACGGCCAGGTAAGAGGTAGGGTAGTGAGAGGCAACGATTGGTGGGTGGATTCTAGCGCAACTTGTCACGTGGCAAAGACGAAGAAAGGGCTGGTGGAATTCAAGCAGCTGCAACCTGGAGAACAGATAATGTATATGGGAAACAACACCTACCTGAACGTAGAAGGTGTTGGATCATATCGTTTAGATCTTGGGGACAGCATCATGTTCCTCAAAGATGTCTGTTATGCGCCGAGAATTAAGCGCAATCTATTGTCTATAATTGCTCTCATGAAAAATGGTCTGGAAGTCCGATTCTACAATAAAAGGGTGTCCATAGGAAAGAACAAAAAGGTCTTTGCCATGGGAAAACTTATTCCCGAACATGGTTTATTTTGTATTCCTGTTGTGGACACAGAAGTGAATAATATTAATGATGCTGTTATGAATTATTCCTTATGTCATCTGTCTGAATGTGATCTATGGCATTTTAGATTAGGACATCTTGGAAAATCTAAAATAGAACAAATGATAAGATTGAACCTACTGCCATTAACTAAGATGAACATTGTTTAGTCAGTAAAATGACTAAGAAACCTTTCGCAGTAGGACATAGATCACAAAGATTACTAGAGTTGATCCACTCAGATATATATGGACCATTAAGTATAAAAACATATGATAGAAAGGAATATTTCATAACGTTCATAGATGACTATTCCAGATATGCCTATGTATATCTTATTTCTACTAAATCAGAAGCTCTTAATTATTTTAAGAGATATAGAGCAGAAGTAGAAAAGGCAACTGGGTAAAAACATTAAGATGTTAAGAACAGATAGAGGTGGGGAATACAACTCAAAGGAATTTGAGCCATATTGCCAAGAACATGGAATAAAGAGGCATGTAACTATGTCTTATACGCCACAATAGAATGGTGTGGCAGAAAGAAAGCATAGAACCCTTATGAATGTTGTTAGATGCATGTTATCGCATTCAGAACTCCCTAAGAACTTTTGGGGAGAGGCATTGCTCATGGCAAATTATATATTGAATAGAACTCTTACTAAATCTATCGAAAGTACACCTTATGAACTGTGGAATGGGAGGAAACTAGAATTAATTCATCTTAAGAAATGGGGGTCAGTAGCCCATGTTCTCATTCCAAATCAACTAAGAGACAAGTTAGACTTCAGAACATTGAAGTGTCGATTCATAGGCTATTGTGACAAATCATCAGGATATAGATTCTTCGATAAAGAAAAATGAATCATTGAATATAGGGATGCTACATTTCTAGAAAATGTAGAGGAAGAGGAATCTCATCATGAGAAAGAACCTCTAACTGTAATAGATGATGACTAATTATAATGATTTACCTATAAATGATCCAGAAATCGAAAAAGAACTTCCACCAAATGTGGAAGATGAACAAATGCCTTTGAATGAAACGCAAGAAAATCAACCTGCAATTGGCAATAAAAGACTTAGA
This sequence comes from Zantedeschia hybrid cultivar, assembly GCA_030544215.1. Classification (NCBI taxonomy): domain Eukaryota; kingdom Viridiplantae; phylum Streptophyta; class Magnoliopsida; order Alismatales; family Araceae; genus Zantedeschia; species Zantedeschia hybrid cultivar. Next base: position 53,266,317 of record JARZZO010000002.1, on the reverse strand, counting down.
ACTCCACCAGCATGGATGGATGATTATCACTTGTACTTATGTGAACCGTCATGTCTAACAGTAGACATAAATGAGGATAATAATATAGATCCCATGAATCTGAATGATGTAATGAAATCTCAAGAATCTAATGTATGGCGAAAAGCCATGGAAGAAGAAATTGATTTCATAAAAAGGAACAATATATGGGAACTATGTGAATTACCTAAAAATATGAAGGCTATAGATTGCAAGTGGGTATTTAAGAAAAAGATCCGTGTAGATGAATCTATTGATAAGTATAAAGCCCGATTAGTTGCCAAAGGATTTACTAAAATGCCAGGTATAGATTTTCAAGAAACTTATTCTCCTATGGCTAAATTTGCATCTATAAGGATGATCTTAGCAATTGTTGTGCATCTTGACTTAGAACTTTTTCAAATGGATGTCAAGACTTTATTCCTTAACGGAGAGTTAGAAGAAGATATATACATGAAACAACCTAAAAGTTTTCAGGTAGAAGGTCAGGAGAATAAAGTATGTAAACTTAAGAAAGCTTTGTACGGCTTGAAACAGTCTTCTAGACAATGGTATCTTAAATTTCATAATGTTTTTATTCAACTTGGATTTGTTCCAAATCAATTGGACAATTGTGTATATGTCATGAAGAGTGGGAGTATGTTTATTATATTATCTTTATATGTAGATGATATTTTGCTCGCCGAAAATGACATAGGAATGTTGAATAAAGTTAAGTCTAAGTTCAGTGAGAAATTTGAGATGAAGGACATAAGTAAGGCATCCTATGTTCTCGGAATCCAAATTCTGAGGGATAGAAAGTCTAGAATGTTGAGTATAAACTAATATAAGTATTTACATTCAGTACTTAGAAGGTTTTGAATGCAAAACTGCAATCCAGCACTAACGCCGTTGGTTCATGGAAAATGATTAAGTAAAGAGCAATGACCTGGAGAAGGGCATGATGCACTACAAGTGCCGTATGCACAAGCAGTCGGAAGCTTAATGTATGTTATGCTAGGTACTAGGCCTGACATAGCATACGCAGTAAGCTTAGTAAGCAGATATCAAAGTAATCTTGCTCCAGCACATTGGAAAGCTGTTAAAAAGATTATGAAGTACTTGAAAGGTACTTTGCACCACAAATTAATCTATCAAGCAGATACACTAGAGATGCTTGGTTATTCCGATGCAGATTTTGGAGGAGATAAAAATGACAGAAAGTCCACTTCGAGACACTTGTTCATCTTTGGTGGTGGTGCTGTTTCTTGGAGTAGTAAGAAACACGGGTGTGTTGCAAGATACACACAGGAAGCTGAATATGTTGCATGTAGCATGGCTACTACTCATGCAGTCTACATAAGACGATTTTTGATAGATTTAAATCTCAACTTGGTAGAAGAGCCAATTGAGATTTACTGTGATAATCAGGCGGCAATTAGCTTGATTAACAGTGGAGCGAATAACTCTAAAGGAAAACACAGAGAAATTCAATATCATTATATACGTGATATTGTTCAAAAAGGAGAAATAAATGTGACTTATATTCCCACCAGTGATATGATTGTAGATCTGTTGACAAAAAGTATACCGGTAGAAAGTTTTATCAAACATATAAGTCTAATGGGACTTAGAAATATATAAGTCGAGAAATTTTCTTTACAAAATTGAAAATACATTTCACAGATAGTGAGAATGTGTCAGAACATTAATGCATCTCACGGATAGTGGGAGTGTATTAAGAATTATTTGGTCTTGATAGTCAAGTGGGAGATATTAGACCGAGATGACCACCAATCTACAAAAGGAGGAGTTTATCCTTATCTCCGTTGAAGGGATAAACACAGGAGACTTAATCTCCCACGTTCCATAAAAATAGGAGGCGGTTACCATAGGAGCGGAGATGGCTAACGGAGGATGATGCCTCTATTAACAGGAGGGTTCCCTGCCCTTCAAGAACACATGCAACAAGTGTGAGAAACAGAGAGATTACCCTTGAGGATCTCTTTGGATAGCCATCGGAGCTCCCCCCAATCCTTCTCTGTTTTTCTCCTACATATCCCTCCCCCTGACTCTCTTAAGATGAACTTTGATGGTGCTATTAATTCGGATAAAGGAGCAGCTGACATTGTTCTTCGTAATCATCTAGGGTATCTGATCAAAAGTATTACAAAATCAGTCTATTATTCTGATACTATTAGGCAACTGCTCTTTTATAGCGCTCACTGTGGCAAATGAACTCAATCAGCCTGCCATTTGTGGAGGGTGATGCCCACTCTTACAGCTCAGGCTCTCCCGTGGAAACTCAAGAAGGTTACTGCTAGGAGTGTGAAAAATAACTAGTTAGAATGAGTTTTCTTATCTTCTATGCCATCTGGAAAGTTTATATGGTCTTTGTCTCCCTACTAAATATATCTCAGTGCCATCCTCAGATTAGTGCACATGGTGAAAGGAAAATAAAAAAATAAAAAAAATTACTCATCAGACTGCTCTGCTCTCAGGAGTATCATGAAGATCTCGAGAGCATCATGATCCTCTTGAGAGCATGATGCTCTCAACAGTATTTTAGAACACTCGAGAGTTTCATAATGCTCTTGAAAAATGACTTAACAGGTACATTTTTTAATTTTTTTAATTCAACTCCTCATGTGCACGACGTACAAATGATGTCGAAACACATTTAATGGAGAATATTTACAGTTCTAATGATTTAGCAAACATTACTCATTGATAATTATAGTGCTCTGTTGGCTGACCCGAATATCCAGTTGAAGTTCACCCCTAGATCTGGAAGGCCTGCGCCTTTGTCAAGTTGCTTTATCACAATCCTTGACTGCGTCCTGGGACTGCTCTTCATTCCCGGACTCCGGGTTCTATGTTCTCCTTGACGTTGTAACAGCCGTTATTACTGTTTGAAATGTATGATATTTCAAAAGTTTAAAAAGAAACATTGTAATTCGGGCGTGCCACTTATGATTTGTTCTGAAGTCGTAATGTTCTTAAAGGCCGATTTGTTTTGGGAATAAGAAATTAAATAGGATACTTTATTACACTTATTTCGTAAATTTGAATTTGAGAATATGAACGTATTATTCTTAGTGTAGACGTATTATTTTTGAAATAAATTAAATAATTTATTTAATTAAAAATTAAAAAATATTTATTTTTAAAATTAAAAAACACTCTAAATTTTTTATTATTATTCCAAATATAAGAGATCTAGTATAAAAAATTGCATTGAGTGGGCGCAGACACGTCCTGCCTCATTTAAGGGGGAAACATTATGCATTAAATACGCAGAGGAACTTGCCAAACAGGTCCGTTCCGCTTATCCTTTTTCTGGCACAAACCAGAAACATGCGCGTTAGACTTCAGCGGAACACAAGTTTCACAACTGAAGACGCCCATGGAAGTGGTCCTCGTCTTCATCTCTGTCCTCCTCCTCTGCTTAACCCTTCTTTTCCTCCTCTCCACCTCCATCTTCGACCTCCCCTGTCCACGGCAAATGAGCAAGAGCAGGGCCTCCCTCCCGCCTGGCCCGCGGACGCTACCGCTTCTGGGCAACCTCACCTCCCTGCCATCCTCCTTTTCCGCCCTTCTCCCCCACCTCCGCCGGCTCCACGCCAAGCACGGCCCCGTCGTGACCCTCCACATCGGCCGCCGCCCGGCCATCTTCATCGCCGACCACGCCCTCGCCCATCAGGCCCTCGTCCAGAACGGCGCCGTCTTCTCCGACCGTCCGCCTGCGCGCGGGCCCAACCGGGTCACCACCAGCGACCAGCACAGCATCTCCACCGCCGCCTACGGCCCCCTCTGGCGCTCCCTCCGCCGCAACCTGGTCACGGAGACCCTCCACCCCGCGCGGGTGAGGTTCCACGCGGGGGACCGCCGGTGGGTGCTCGGCGTCCTGCTCGGCAGGCTCCGCGCGGCGGCTGGGGCGGTCGTGGCGCCATGGAGAGCTTCCGGTTCGCCATGTTCTGCCTGCTCGTACGCATGTGTTTTGGCGAGAAGCTCGAGGAGGCTGCGATCCGAGAGATCGAGATGGTGCAGCGGAAGATCATCCGCAGCGTGGTCGGGCTCAACTTCCTCAGTTTCCTGCCGGAAGTCATCGCCAGGATCGTCTTCCGGAGGAGCTGTAAGAAACTGCTCAACGTTCGCCGTCGGCAGGAAGACCTTCTACTCCCTCTGATCAGAGCCCGGCGAGACCTGAAACAGAGTAAGCGGGTCGGGAACGAGACGTATTTCCCGAACTGTTATGCGGACACACTGCTGGAGCTGGAAATTCCTGAGGGAGAGGGGAGAAGGCTCACCGACGGCGAGCTGGTGACTCTATGCTCTGAGTTCCTGAACGCCGGCACGGACACGACGTCTACAGCATTGCAGTGGATCATGGCGAACCTGGTGAAGGACCATGAGATCCAGAAGAGGCTGGCGGAGGAGATTTTGGGGGTGGTGGGAGGAGGGGAGGAGGTGGCAGAGGACGACCTGCAAGGGATGCCCTACCTGAATGCGGTGATCATGGAGGGCCTGCGGCGGCATCCCCCGGGGCAGTTCGTGCTGCCGCACGCCGTCTCGGAGGAGACGACGCTGGCGGGCTACAAGATCCCGAAGGGAACCACGGTCAATGTCGAGGTGGCCGCGATGGGCTGCGACTCGGATGTGTGGAAGCAGCCCATGGAGTTCCGGCCGGAGAGGTTCCTGCCGGGCGGTGAGGGGGAGGCGGTGGACATAACGGGGAGCAGGGAGATCAAGATGATGCCCTTCGGAGTGGGCAGGAGGATGTGCCCGGGGCTGGGGCTGGCCATTCTCCACCTCAAGTACTTCGTGGCCTACCTGGTCAGAGCGTTCCAGTGGAAGCCGGTGGAGGGGGAGGAGGTCGACCTGGCCGAGAAGGCCGAGTTCACCACCGTGATGAAGCATCCACTTCGGGCACGCGTCCTCCTGCGAGAGAACCAGACGTGATCTATGTTTGGCAGCAGCAGCAGAGATGCTGTATTTCTTCCCCAATGTTCGTCTTTGTCTTCAGTTAAAATTCATAGCGCACGACAGATGTTCGATGATTTGCCTCAGAAAAATGTTGCTGTGCGTTTCACTTGGAGCGGTCATGTCGGCTCCCAAGTTTGCTTCAATTCCGACTCCCATTTTGAAGCTTCCGTGATCAATGGTTTACGCGTGTATTATTGGCTTTCTTTGTTCTCTCAATATCAGATATAGTATTACTGAACCAACTATGTAGAGTGGTCGGCTTCAATCCTTGACCTTCCTTGCGAAGGTCTCCAACTCAAATCTTTTGAAAACCTAAAAACCTTCTCCTTGTCATTAGTGTTAGGGATTTTAGGAATATCTGGAGCGGAAGTCATCCCTAACGCAGAGGAAAACGATGCCGGAGTCGATCCCCACGAGCAACGACTCTCGGACAAGAACGCACGAACTCCGGACGAGGAGACGATATAAACTCCGGCACTGTCTTCACTGGTTTCCTCTCTCTATTTCTCTTGATGCGTATGACCTAATGGGGAGTCATAGGTTTCTTTTATAGAGAGGAGGGACCAGTCCCGTTCTTACTACTAACTGGATCCTACCTATTACAAGATCCTCAATGGGCACTTAATGGGTTAAGCCCAATAACATATTCCATTAATTGGATGCCTAAAGGTGTGCAAGTGTACAGCCCAGTAAACACAAGTGGACCACTAATTGGGTAAAAACTTAACATTCTCCCACTTGGCCTAACTTGTCTTAAGCATATCAAATCTTCCTTTGAAAACATACTTATAGTATAAATATATATAGTTTCAAAATGATTCTTGAAGATTTGACATCATGGGCATGCACCTGAAGAGAGAACTACGGTATGCGCGCACACGATAAAATAAAAACTACACACAATTCCAATTAACGGAATCTTAAAGATTCAAGAACAGTAAATCAAATTATATAAGTCATGGCAACAAATGTATTCAATTACACACCTCCTTCCATGTACCACAATGCCACCAACTTACTATAATTGAATATCAAATATAGAACTGTAGATAAACTCAAACATAATGTTTATCTATTGGTCACCACTTAAACATACAATCTGTCAGCTTAAATCCATAACCAACATGTATACAAAATAAATGGAAAAGGCAGAAAGTAATAGAAGAATCACAACATATCGAGAGAACTAACAAGATCCATCCAAATCACATGACTACAAAAGGTGCTAGCAGGTAGTCCTTTCGTGAGTAGGTCAGCAACCATAAGATCCGTTCCAATATGTTCTATAGACACTTCTTGATTCTTCATTCTGTCTTTAAGAGCAAAATACTTAATGTCTAAGGCTCTACCACCTTTGGACGCCTTATTGTTCTTAGAGAAGAAGACCGCAGCGGAATTGTCACAATATATCCTGATAAGTCTGAAGACGAAATCAATAAATAATAGACCTGTGAGCAGATTCCGTAACTGGATGGCCTGTGCACTAGCCTCAAAACAAGCAATGAACTCAGCTGCCATCGTGGAAGCCACTGTAATACTCTGCTTCTCACTACACCAAGTGATACCTCCTCCTGCTAGGAGGAAGATGTATCCTGTAGTGGACTTCCTCGAATCAAGACAGCCGCCAAAATCAACATCAGAATAGGCAACGACCTCTAACTGATCTGACCTTCTGTAAGTGAGCATGAAATCTAATGTGCCCTTAAGATACCGCATGACTTTCTTGGCAGCTTTCTAATGATCCATGCCTGGGTTGCTCTGGTACCTGCTGAGCATACCCACGGCAAAAGTAATATCTGGACGTGTACAAGTCTGAAGGTACATCAAGCTCCCAACGGCTGAAGCATATGGGATGGGCTCCATCTACTTCCTTTCCAAGTCGTTCCTGGGACACTGTAATTCACTGAATTTATCACCTTTTATAATGGGTACTTTATCGGGTGCGCAGGACTGCATGTTGAACCTTTCTAAGACCTTTGAGATGTAAGCCTTCTGAGAGAGACCAAGAGTGCCTGAGGGTCTATCTCTAGTAATTTCAATGCCCAAAACATAGTGGGCATCACCCATATCTTTCATCTCAAAGTTCTTAGAAAGTAAAGCTTTGGTTTCGTGCAATAAACGAAGATCACTGCTAGCAAGCAAGATGTCATCCACATACAAAAGCAAGACAATGAAACTACTCCCACTAATCTTTAGGTACAAACATTCATCAATAATGTTTTCCTTAAACCCAAAGGACAGTATGATTTCATTAAACTTTATAAACTATTGGCAGGAGGCTTGCTTAAGTCCATAAATAGATTTCCTTAATTTGCATACTAAGTGTTCTTTTCCTTCAGCACGAAACCCTTGAGGTTGCTCCATATACACTTCTTTATCTAGGTCCCCATTGAGAAAAGTCATTTTCACATCCATCTGATGTAACTCCAGGTCAAAATGAGCTACCAAGGCCATGACTATTCTGAATGAGAGCTTCTTGGAAACTGGAGAGAACGTCTCATCATAGTCAATGCCTTCCCTTTGAGTGAAACCCTTAGCTATCAATCTGGCCATATATCGTTCAACTCTGCCTTTAGAGGCCACCATAGTTTTGAATATCCATTTACATCCAACAAGTTTGGACCATTTAGGCAAGTTAACGAGATCCCAGAGTTGATTTTTAGCCATTGAGTCAAGCTCTTCTTTCATGGCTTCAAACCAATAGGCAGATTTTTCACTCTTCATGGCTTGTGAAAACGTCACTGGATCATCAATGTCACCCATGTCTACACTATCCTCCTGTAGGTATACTATGAACACATCAGATATAGCAGGTCTCCTGACTCTTTCAGATCGACGCAATGTTGGCCCCTGATCCACCTGAGGAGGTGGTTGGTCAACAACAGCGACATCTTCTGGCTCTGGAGCAACTTGGGGTGGACCAACTGCAACTATTTGCTCCCCTAGGATTTCATTCCGAGGAATGAATATGGGAACAACGTTGTCAGTTGTTACAGGTGTTTCAACCTGATCCTGTAACTCCTCAAAAGAAATCTCTCGAGAAGGTCCACTCCCACTAACTCCGCCATCTTCAAGGAACCTTGCTTTATCTGTTTCTATAATGATGGGAACATGAGATGGGCAATAGAATCTATACCCTTTTGATCTCGCTGGATAACCAATGAAGAATCCACTGGTTGTTCTGAGATCAAAAGCCTTTTCATGTGGACTGTATGGTCTAGCCTTAGCTGTACACCCCCACGTGCTCATATAGCTCACAGAACGTTTCCTACCACACCATAACTCATAGGGAGTCTTAGGCGCAGCCTTCGTAGGAACCTTATTCACAATGTGAGCAGTTGTCTTAACGGCTTCGCCCTACAAGGATAAAGGAAGGGTAGAATGACTCAACATTGTCCTGACCATTTCTTTAAGTGTTCGATTCTTTCTTTCTGCAACCCCATTCTGATATGGGCTGCCAGGAGTAGTGTACTGAGGTACAATACCCTCCTCTTTAAGGAATTTAGCTAATGGACCAGGCCTTTGTCCCATCTCAGTATACCTACCATAGTACTCGCCACCTCTATCAAACATGACTATCTTGATTACTTTTTCTGATTGTTTCTCTACTTCCTTCTTGAAATCCTTAAAGACATTGAAAACATCTGCCTTTTCAAGAAGTAAATAGAGATACATGAATCTAGAATAGTCATCTATAAAGGTGACAAAATACCTCTCACCAGTTAGATAGAGTGGAAAAGGACCACAGATATCAGTGTGAATTATTTCTAAAATTTCAGAACTCCTTGTGGCATCTTTATTAGGCGTGTGCGTTTGCTTTCCTTTAATGCAATCAACACATGTCTCGAAGTCAGTGAAATCCAGAGTGTGTAACACTCCTTCTCCCACTAACCTCTTGAGCCTCTTAATGGAGATGTGTCCTAACCTCCTATGCCACAACATTGATGAATTTTCATTAACTCTACCACGCTTGTTGCCAGTAAGTACCGAAGTATGCAGGGTGTTATGAGATTGTTCAATCACATTGCTAAGACACAATTTATACAAACCATCAGATATAGAACTGTTGGGATCCGGGCTGGACGCGAAGAACGCAGCATAAACGAAGAACAAAATTGATCCCGCTCGATGCCCGCTGATCTGATTCGGAACGAAACACGCAAATCGAAAAAAAATCGGGTTGGAATCTGATTACCGTGCGTGGATTCGAATCCGCTTCCGATTCGGTTCTGTCGAGGCGATGCCGCGAGCCGCACAAGCGTCCTGCCTCCAGCGGTATACACGCGATCCTCCCCGATGGTTCGTCCTCGATCCCTCGTCCGTATCAGCTCGCTCGCTGAAGATCCGTCGCCGCAACGATTGCGGAAATCCCGCCGACAGGAATTCCCGACTTTCGAGAATCACACGCGGCGGAGACGGAAACTGTCTCGGCCCCTCGAACGGGACGCCCAGAGGAGGAGAGAGAAAGGGGAGGATGACGGCCAGTAAGGGAAATCCTGGAGCTTGGCCCAGGGTTTCTCAACAGCGCGTATATATATTAAGTCGGCGCGACTTTTCACAAAAGTCCCCGAGTTAATATAAATCCCACTTATGTACCACCGACTGAGAATCTTATTGCGTGTGACCCTCTAGGCCCATTTACCAGTCCGATTTTCAGCCCGTTAAGTCTAATAACTAGTTATTGACTTATTGTAATTAATTAATATCTAGATATTAACTAATTACTCAACCGAATTATCATCGCATGTAAATTCAGTCGGACTTCTGATCAAGTTGGGTGCCAAGCAACACCGCATGATCCCGGAAGGTAATGGGGTTCAACAACCCGCTCATGGAACCTGTCCGTCCACAGTTACCGCGTGGCTATAATCCTTCGTTCGCACAATGCTCTCGAGTTAACCTAGGGTATGGTCAACTGTCAAATCCTAGAATGTCAACTCACTTGAATCAGACTCCGCTTTACAATATCCGAAAACCACTTTTCTGATATTGTTTCTGCTCTGGCCAGAGACTCCTGCGGATCTACTATAGAGCATTCTCTCTCCAATTACCTGAGAGCGAACTATCCTTTATTGAACACACAATCACCTTCGAAGGTCTTCTGCTGGACCCGATCCTTGACTATTAGAGATCCCGTGGATAGCGATTCGTAGGTCAAGGTCAAAGTCCAGAAGTCCACCGACAAGATGTCTTTGGTGTCTCAAGTCCAAGGATCAACCACGCTACTGTGACGATGAATCAAGCCAATTGACAGTCAGGTAAATTACCATTCGGCGATTCATGTCGGATCAGTTCAGTGAACTCATTCTCCAATGAACACCTACAGGTTTACCATTATGTCTCCACACTAGTAACTAACGAGATCAGTCATCCTCATCATATGAGCTAGAATAACCTGTACTAGTCTAACCGGATGTTTGATGTCCTTCTCAAACATCCTACGACTAGGAATAATTGAGAATATGTGTTTATAAGTCATCAGTCTCATTATTATGATCTCATCATAATCTGATGACTATTGCACATATTCATGGGCTTCATTATGCAATTATAAATATGTCATCTACATAATGAATTTAATGCCATTAATTAGTGAACCATATTGAAATAGGTGCCTTATGATTGGCTTAGAGGGCACCTATATCCATCAATCTCCCACTTGGACTTAAGCCAATCACTTTCGCATTTGATCTCCATCAAATCTAGGTAATGCTCACAAAAAGTCTGTGACTAAGACTTGGTCAGGGATTTGCTAAATTATCTACAGATGAAATATTTTCCATTACGTTATTTCCTCTTAATCCTTTGTCTCTAAACCTGTGAAAGAACCTCAGAATGTTCTACAACTTCTGAAGTGACCATGGCTCGATCACATAATTTATTGCTCCAACTGTTGTCCTACAACGATAGGATAGTATAAGAGACTTTTTAGAACTACATCTAGTTCAGAGATGAACCTTTTCATCCATACTGTTCCAATAACAGTATCACTTGTCTATGTCGTCATCTTAATATCGAGTTTTGGATTGGAACCATTCCAATCCATTCCTTTCTACTAGAAGGTTGAATCCATTATTTGACTTGAAATTTGAGTCAGTGTGACCTCATAATTTCAAATCATCCTCTCCATATACGTGAATGCATCCTTAGCACTTCTCAAGCGCTTAATGATGCATTTCACTCTTGTATTCTTTAAGGAACATTTTCTTTAAAGGAATAAATTCCATATCTCAACAATTTAGACTTGTTATGAAATTTATGCCAAACATCTTGACATACAGGTCAATATAATATCCCCACCAATCTATCTTAATAGATTCGTATTTCCAATACGTGGGATATTATAATTAAACTTATTATGGAGGAAAACATAGCTAACAATGCTTTCACTAATAGTCATCATAAAGCATTACTAAAGCGATCGTACTCCCACTGTCCTTTCTGAACACACACAATCCGTGATCATTCTTAATGATCATATAATATTTGACCATTAAGTCAAAACTTTTATTACAACTTAGGAAGCTTCAATTTGATTCAAAATGATCTTTGAAATCATAATTTGCTTCCTGGACATTTTAAAAGCTTTAAAGGTGTATCATATACATCTTTACCTCAATCACATTGAGTGGACGCTTTTAATATCCAACTGTCATCATCTCATGATAGGCAGTATTGACAAGTAGAATTCTAATAAACTTATCAATCTCAAAGTTGTACTGACAGAGAGCATCATTATCATAGATTTTAGATCATAATCTATTTTGAGCTCCTCTCAACTTGCTAAATCAGATATGTCAAACATATCCTTTTAGTCACTGTGAGAATCTCAAAAATCTATGAACCTCTCTGATATGTCATGACCGGTTCCAAACAACTAAAGATTATCTAATAATCTTATGTTAACTTATGAATTTAGAACATCTTCTAGTTTTATCAGCTCCCACTGTCTTCTTTGATGACATATTCCTCTTCATAGAAGACAGCTTTCAGGACGAAAATTATTTCATTATCGCCTGGCCAATAATTGTAATGTCCAAACTCTTTGGACATTCACAAATTCACACCACGGTAATACCTGACTTTTAAATCAAGTTTGTTCATAATTCACATCTCATATGAATTATTTGGTTTCCATATCTTATATGGACACACACTGACTTATTTGGAACCATCTTTAAAGTATGGACATCTAATGTTCCTACTCATGTTCAAAAGGATAAGAATTAGACAAATCTTATTATGTATTGCACCATATCTTAATAAAGTGCAATTCCTCATTCTATCATATTGCTATGATGATCAATCGAGCGAGGATACAATTATCCTCTTAATGATCTATGTGAATCATATACCTAAGTATTAGTTTTTTTAAACAAATCAAAAATTCTAATACTTCATATTGATCTTATATCTTAATCTCTGAGATATATTCGTCTTGTACTTCAATAAGTATATACAATCGAATCATTCTAAGAGTACACTAATAAGGTAAGTCAATAGAAGTGATTATCTTTGGCCTTAAGATGACATTGAGTTGTTTACATCAATATGCATCAACATCAAAAAAAAATTTATTGTACAATCTTGTTTACAATACCATAGATAATCAGGACTCACACAGTTCATTTCTATAGGAGACTTGTGAACATTCATCACATGAATGTCACTTCAAGAATCTATAGTGCATTGACTGATTCGAACAACTATTATTCTTGTCAATCAATGTTATTCTTGATTTCTCATGTAACTAAATAACAATTATTTAGTTTCATATTTAACTCCTATATATATACAAAGATTTACTGTCTAACAGTAATCTATGAATATCATGAACAATAGTTGAGTCTAACTCAACACTTACATTTTCTCGATTTCATTTTACTTGTCTAAGTCTGCACACTATCGCAGTTTTGAGAATCATTTCCAATATCTCATATTGGATACGCTAATTCTCCAATAGACATGCAAAAATTGATTAATAATAATATATGAAACTTCTTTCAAGTTCCATATTCTTTTTACCTTTACTAGTATCCTTATATTGGTTGCAGAGGGAGAACTGCTACTTCTCTATCTCAGCTGACTTTTCTTTATCCTTTCAGGTATGAGTTCGACCGTTTAAAATCTTACCACTAGTCTTTCTCAAAGACATATCATGAATATCTCTTCATCTTGGTCTATCCAAATAAGAGATTTCATGACAATCATTGCCTTTCAATAAGGCATACCATGAATACCTCTTCACCTTGGTCTATCTAAGTAAGAGGATTCAAACTGGTATGCTATATGCGAATCACAGAAGGTCTGTCGCGTCATATCTACGAGAGACTGTAGCAAGTCATACATATCCTCGTGTAGGGTAGTTATCATCACATCTTCAGTAAGTGTTGGATGAGGTTTTGAGTCACCAAAAACATCATCAGCAATAAGATGTAATTATGCCTCAACAAATAAGTCTTAATCCCATGTGATAATAGGAAATGGTGCAGTATCAAATAGACCATCACTAAACACATCATCAGAGATGCGATCCAATCTTGATCGTCTAAATAATGTGTGATCCCAATTATGAACCACCCATGAGGCATCAACTTCGAACATTGTATCATCAATCAAATGTAGCCCAGAAGTAATGAATAAGTCGTGATCCCAACCAGTAATAGATGAGGATAACACTTTAGCTGAACAAGTTAAAAATAACTGTTGAAGCTTCTCCTGATTATGATAAGTAGAATTGAGAATACAAAAAGATGCCTGGTATCTATCGGGTCGTAAAAGACAATCTTGTTCAGTGGGATCAATCACAACTTGTCGCACGTTCATCCATTCTTTGCCCAAGCTAATATATGAACCCTGTGGTGTAACCTTGCACCATGCATGATCATAATATCTAACAGATCGAGAAATGCCTTTGTCCATTAGAAGATGGGAAAATTGCACACAGGCTCAGTCTCCAGAGACAACCATGTAGTCCGTATGGGATAGAGAATTCACAATCGATTGCGAAATAAAATTGTCGAACGGACTTGCAATAAGAAACACCCTGGCTTGCATAGAATCGGGTAGGTCCACCTCAAACGTAAAGTCCATGATGAAGAAGTGTACCTAAGATTCCGACTTGTAAGATAAATCGGTCCGAATAGAGCAGATGACGTACAGATCAGTGCACTACTAGCTGAAGAAGAACTGGACGAGGTCCGCCTTACTGCTAGGATACCAACGGTACGATCGGCGCTCAAAAACGGAGCACAAAAGAGCACCTCGATATACATGTAGAAGTGACACGTAAATCAATCCAAATCGGATCTGATGTGTGCTGAAACTGGATGGGCCTCACTGATACGAGACCAACGCCGCTGACGACGCTCAAATCGAGGTCCGAGACGACCTCGAATGTTGAGCACAAGTGCCCTCGTAAAGCGTGCAAGTGCGGAAGCGTGGTGGACCCATAACCCACAGGTCCTAGGATCGAAATCTGGCTCTAATATCAAAATTGATGCGGGACAAGGAGAGAGGGGGGAGGGGAATGGGTGATGGATCCTGCTGACCTCGCACCAGCAGGGAGAGCTTCCTCGGCGTCGCATCGGGGAGGAGGGAGGATCCTTGGCCTCGCGCCTAGGAAGAAGGGGAAATCTCTCTCGCAGACACCAAAAACGCACACTCAGGTAAAAATAAATTTATATTTTCTTTATTCCATTTCTTCTCTATCTTTCTCAAAAAGAAACATACATATTTAAGGAGTTTAGAAGAATAACTCTTAACTCTTGGACTCCCCTCTAACTCTAGGACTTTTCCTCCCTTATTCACGTTTTTATAATTCCTAGAAAATTAAAAACAACATAATGGATCATAAATGATCTTAATAAAAACTAATAAAGGAGTCCCAATCTCTGCATCGTCTCCTGCATCACTTGGTGTGTTTTTACCTTTTCTGTATGATTACTTTAGATCAACTTGAGCCTGAAATGGTGAAATTATTGGAGTTACATGAAATAATTCTTTTTTTTTTAGAAAATATTAGGCTTTGCCTCAAATTGAACGCTTTATTACTTCTGAATGAAATTGAATGTTAGGCTTTGGATAAAAAATAGTTATGAATACTGCTTTTCTCAACTACACACTTATCGACGCATGCACATGTATGTTACTTCTGAATTTGAGCATACTCAGTTCCTCCTAAAGTACTTTTGAGGGGGGGGGGGGGGGGGGGGGTGGTGGAAGTTTAAATAAAAAATGATTCACATGTTTTACATCTCAAGTGGTCCACAAAAGATTACACCTCTTCTGAAAGTTAGAAGAAAAGGTCGAGTCTAAAATCAAATCTTCATAGTAGAGACTTCTCAATCTAACAACTCAGTACCATTTGCCCATATATTTTCTATATTGCTACAGATCTAAATACTTCTCTCCTCCATTTTTTTGTTTGAAGCAACAAATAGGCCTCGCTTGGATGCAACATAAGAAAATACAGATAGAGTTATGATAAATACATTTATCATAAATCCAGTTATCATAAAATATTTTCCTAAACTCGTCTTTAGCTATTTTGTGTAAATGTAATTGAGTTATGATAAACTCAAGAGACTCCAAGTAGGTTTATAGAAAAACACATTTATGTGGAAGTTTTAAATTTATAGCAAACTCAAGTGAGTTTATGTCGGACATATTTTTCACCATCCAAATTAAGGTCACCGTGAAAAAAGAATTTACGATAAACCAAAGGGGTTTGTGGCCTGCATTCAAGTAGGCCCGTAGTCTGCTCGAATATATAGTTACATAGTTGAGCAAAATCATTTCACAAGATGAAAAATGAACAAAAAAAGTACATTACCCGCTGTGAAAGTGTCAATGGCATTGGTTGTGACTATAGTTCTTGGTGGAAATATGTGACGAACCTGGGGCCTATAGATTTATTGATTTAATCTGGCTAAATCTAACGATTGGTCCTCTTGATGATGACATGGAACCAATAAGCACAAACGCCACCTTCATGATTAATGATTTAGCCATAATGTAGTTGGGGACAACAACTTGGGCAACTGACTCTGAGAGGACTGTAGTAGTTTGTGGCCATACTTCTTTTCTTTTGGGACTCTAGGGACTCATTTAGATTTGTTCTAAGCTTCCACTATAATTTTTTTCTAAAAAAAATGAGAAAATAGTTCTAGAAAAAAGAACATTTTCCTGGAAGTATAAACAAAGATAATGGATCTAAAAGATTTTTTTCTTTCTAAAAGAATGAGAAGATGTTTCCAGAAAAGAAAACCTTTTTTGGAAGTATAAATAGAGACAATGGATCTTCTTAATTCCCTTTTGACTGAGAAGATACTCCTTTAAATATTGTGTATGTATAAATAGAATTTTGAGCTCCTAATATGTTTATTAGGATCCAATGTGGTCTGGAGCTTTAAACCGAGAATTCTTTGAGCTCCTTACTTCCCTTTTGATTGTGCAGGGAAAAGGAAGGTTGACAATGGATATCCTTGCAGTGTATACGTATATACAGAAATAGATTAAGCCCAACATTTAATATATGTATGTATAAATAGAAGAGACACTTGTGTTTTCTTTTGTTCGATTCACATTTAATTTAATATATATTACAATAATATTTATTATATAAAAATTATGTAATATATATCAGAATACATATATTTTAAAAGACAAATGCAAAAATGAGTATTTCTACTTCTAATCTAATTTCTTGTTAGAAGGTTCATATTTGGAACACTCATGTAGAGAAGGTAAAGAACAATTCTTTTTCATTTATGCAACCATTTTCAAATGTTGGAAATAGGTCGAAAATCAAAAAGTCAGAGTATCATTTATAGCCTAGCTACATTGCTATTTTCTAATTTTTATATTATCTGCTTCACGTTGTGATTCTCCTCTCCTCATGAATCATCAGATAAACAAAAAGATAGGACAGAGAAGGAGATGAGAGGGCAAAAAACTGCAGATCGTTTACATGGACAGACTGTAGATATGAAGGTGGAAAGGGGGTGTTGCCTTGCCTCACCCTCGGGAGGAGGAGATAAAGAAGTGGATGTAGAAATAGATGAAGGGCGTGGGATTCCGCTGGAGAGAGATATGAACTCCCAGTCTTGCACCCAATAATTGGGTTGTAGGGATCTTTATCTCTTGGTTTGTGAGATTATTTTTCCGGAAAATCAGGCGGACCTGGAACGTTCGCTTAATTAGGCGGAATTCTTGACCAGCGCGAAATTATCTCCGATTCTAGAGGACATCTCGGATTTGATCCCTAGTCACTTATAAATATCTGTCTATACCTGACCATTGTGCCACCGACAAAAAAAAAAGATATGAACTGGCTGGTGCGAAGTAAATGGGCCGTTTGCCTTGCTTCACAGTTCACACAGCAAGGGGGAGATGAAGAGGTGGATGCATGGATGCAGTAAGGGTTAGAGAAGGAGAGAAACACGGAAGGGCATAGGATTCCACTGGAAAGATATGTACAAATCGGTTGCTGCGAAGTAAATGGGGGAAGAGGAAGAGTCTGACTACTTTGAACCAAATTGAAAAATTAAATGTGAGCTAGACGAAAAACACATGTGCCTTCTATTTATACACATTAAATGTTGGTCTTAATCTATCTCACATGATTTGCTTATCCTTCCCAGCTTCAAGTTTTGATCTTCATGCATTATTACTTCTATCAGCACTTTTATCCTCCACAAGGGTGCTTTCTTCCAATCGAAGATTGAAGATTGTCATTTATAACATTTGAAAGAGCATGGTTCTTGAAGAATTACAAAATCTAGGTTGGTTGATTTCCTTTCTGCTCTAATACATAGGTCTTTTTTATCACGTATTGGCATTAAAACTTTTGAAAGTGATCATTTGTAGTTGCTTTGAATTTCTCTACTAAAGAATAGGTAGCATACACTAAACATAGATGCCATATAAATTTGTTCATAGTAAATTCAATCTCAAACCTACGTTCTAAAGTAGAATCAGTTAAGATATCATGCTTCTTATTGTGTGATAATAGTAACAAATTGTATTAGATGGAATTGATTGTACCCTCGCCAAACAAATAGATGGAAAAGTAATTTGATTGAGCCTTGCCAAACAAATAGACAGAAAGGTAAGTTTTACATCTTTTGAATATATGGCTAGGGCTATATAAAGTGGAGATATCATTCTTCATTTCTACTATGAGGTAATGTTCTTGTACTTTTTCTTTTTCTATCCTACTTGATGTGTTTTTACCTGTTGGATTTTATATCAATCACCCTTTCTAATGGTGAAACCTATTAGCCTTGTACAATCTGATTGCATTTTGACTTTAACTCTAAGTTGTTCACAACTCTACAGGTGTCTTTCATTTCGAGATGCAAAGACAAAGGCAACTAAAATTTATATTGGAGCAAGAACATGATTCTTTAGTGGTGAATGTACAACTTAAAAGTAGTTGTTTATGGAGGTTAGCTTATTAACAAGGCTGATATAATTTCATGTCAATAAAATGACTCTATTCCAAGCATTCAACCTTATGTTAATGATATTACAGTTTGAGTTTGACGATCCCTCCCTACAGCTGTGCTCTTAGCTCCATGCTTGCCTTGTCAGGAAACAAGCCACCAAGTTGGGTACGTTCATATCCTTCCTGACCATTGGATAGGAATCACATGCACCTACTGTTTTGTCTTCATGTGGGTTTTCTGATGTTCTGTCGATGCACATATTTTATTTTTAATTTATCATCCAACTTTCCCTATTGTTTCCTTACTATACTATCAAGCATCGGATTAAATGTAACACATTTGGAGGCATTCTATGTTTAAGTAAGCTGGGAGCATTGTACCTTCTTTCATATGGTTTCCTGTACTTCCTAACCACTCTTCACCGCCATATGACACTAGATGATAGGGTTGTGTTTGTTGAAACCCTATGGCCGATGCATTGTCTCTAATTCATACATAGTTTTAAAAACCAAAACAAAATTTGAAATTTCCTTATTGCTCTGTGTCATTATTGATTTGTGGTTCAAAACATTTGACCATCTTATTCATAAATGGGCCAGTCTTACAACTTGGATTTGGTTAGAAACTACCAATAATTGAAACTCAAAGAAAGCTAACAAACTCACAAGTGTGACTTATATCTAGAAATTAGTCAATATACATTTTCCATTTGTAAAAATGCTAAAATTGATGTTCCTATTGTCTCATGTTCAAGATTCTTGTTGGTTGTATCTTTTTTGTTGAAATTTTAGATCTAAACTCTCTACAACAATAGATTTTTCTAAGTCGATTTATCAATAAATGTTATTTATATATGTAGTTAGTGATATTTATCTCAATTTTATTGTATATCGGCAGAAAGTATAATCCTTTTACTGAGGCAACGAATATCGTTTGTGTCAGGATTGAGGTTTCGGATCCGGTTATCGGGTCAGTTTCAGCGTCGGACCCCTTGGTTTGGGCCCTTATGGGGCTGGGGAATAGGTTCATGTTTCTCGATGCGGTTCAAACGGCGTCCAGCAAGGTGGACGTGTTTTAGGTTGTGCCACGTGGGTTGATTTTGGGCCGCGAGAGTACGGCCCCGGTCATATCGTCTGAATGGCGTCTTGCATGGTTGACGCCATTCAGAGTACGGCCCTGGTATGTCAGAGTACGGCCCGGACTTGTCGTCTGAATGACGTCGGGCTTGGACAACGCGTTTTTCCCAGTTTCTGTTTGACCCTGCGAACCCTCCCTCCTTTCTCTCATTCTCTCCTTTCTCTTCTCTCTCCTCTCTTCCCTCCGAACCTTCGGCGCCCCTTTCCCCCCTCTCCTTCCTTTCCTCTCCCCATTCCTCCTCTCCCGCCACTCCATTAACCTCCCAACTTCCTCCACTATCACCACCACTTCCTCCGCGACGCATTTCTCTCCGTACGGCGGCCGACGTTCCAGTGGAGTAACGGCGTCCACGACAGTACCGGCGGCGGCATGTGGCGAGGCAGGTTGGCGGCATGTGGCGAGCCAGGTTGGCGGCTTGGAGCACGGAGGAGTTCGAGTAACCGATAGGGTGACGATCCTCGCATTGTTTTGTTTAAAACCATGTTGTATCCCGCTTTGGAGCATGTTTAGGGGATTTTGGAGATGAAAATACTAATTGCATGTAATGAGAAATTGTGGGTTTTTAATCGGTACTTAGTTTCTCCTCCTCCCTCTCTATTTTTATGGTGTTTTGTGCGAATTTGGGGGAGACAACGACGCCATTTAAAAGGCGGCTTCCACCCACGACGCCATTTAACCCCAGATAACAGACTCTGTCTATGGATTGAATAACGTCCAGAGACAGCGACGCCTTTCAAACGGCGACTTCCGTGCACGACGCTTTTTAAGTTCATATCACCCCGAAGCCTGTCTATGTTTCTGTCATTATTAGGCAACTAGGGACAGCGAGGCCTTTTAAACGGCGGCCCGTTTGAACGACGTGTCTTAGGTTTTCTTCCGAGGCCAGATTTCACATGAACCAGTTTAGGAGACTTGAATGACGTCGGTCTTGAGCGACGCGATTCAAGACAGAATCTCATTAATTCCTGCAATTAACACGCGTTTACATTGTTAGATAGTTTAGTTAATTGCATACTTGAAATCATACTTGTGGACAATAAATTCTACATGATCGGATCGCACAGTGTTGCATTTTATGCGATCATGGGCCTAGAGTGACAGTTGTTAGTATTTAGGCACCCTGTGTCGGTGTGGGAGTGACACGGCGCCGGTATGGGAGTGGCGGGGTGACGCCTAGAGAGAAGGTCATCTGGTGTACCCCGGAGTATAGCTAGTACCGGTGTGGGAGTGGTACATTCGGAGTGTCACTCGTGCTGGGGGAAGCAGAACCACTTTGAGTGAGGTCAGGCTAGAATAACCAGTGTGCTATCCGAGGCGTTGCTATTTGGTCTCAGCGAGTCGGTGTTTTCTGCGTTCGGCCATGTGACTTGTGCGTTTAGTCGAAACGCTAGTTGTGGACTCCGTGGTAGTTTCAGAATCGTACATGTTACTGTTATAAATACGTATGTTTTATATCGAAATCTAAGAATTGTATTACTGCTTTATTTAGTTAAATTGCCTATATTTGTATATTGCACTTGTGGGTGTGTGAGTGGGTGGTGGGGATCGAAGGATCCCTACTGAGTCTTTTTCGATGAGACTCACCCCCCCTGCGGTTTTCAGGTGAGGGTTCCAAGCAGGCGTAGCGAGGAGAGTACTGCCTTGGGTTGCGCGCCAGCAACTGCTGTTCCGAGGTATGCCCCGATGTAGTTGTTATTTCCTTTTTTGGCCTGTATGCTTTTTTTTTTTTTCAGTTGGAATATGTAATTATTTGCTGAGTCGAGTCGAATTGTAATAATTTTTAATTTCTACACTTCCTTTACAATTCGATATGATATGGATGTTTAGCGTAGTTTATCATTTATTTCCCAGACTTATCCAGATCCTGATTTGGCTCCAAATTTAATAATTCAGTACTCATTTAGTAATCGAATCCCCGATTATAGGGTGCCGGGTTGTTACAGTTGGTATCAGAGCATTCGGTCTGGCAAATAGATGAATAACTATGTTAAATATCGTAATTCCGGCAAATAATTACATTATCCCGTATAAGCACGGCGGTAGTGTAGGTTTTAGGATTCTAATTAGAACTTTTTGATTTCTGTAATTGTAGGCGATTAAATGGCTCCTAGGAAAAGGATGCCAATTATTAGGGAGCGGGGAGATGTTCCTAGTGGATCTGAGGCCGGTAGGCCGAATATGGAGCGTTTCATGGAGGCTATGATGGACACGATGGCTAGATACCAAACTCGAGACCCTAGTGAGAGTTCTAGTACTCAGGGAGGGCCTTCAGTTGCGCTGGAGAGATTCCTGAAGTTGAAGCCGCCTCATTTTACCGGTCGTCCCGACCCTGATGAGGTCGTTCATTGGTTGAGGGAGTTGGAAAAGACTTTTGATACCATAGATTGTTCGGCAGTTGAGAGGACTCTGTTGGCTACCTTCATGTTGAAGGATGATGCCTACGACTGGTGGACCACTTTGAAGAGTTTGTCATATGCAGATAAGAATCTCAGGGAGATTCCATGGGAGACATTTGTGAAGGAATTCAATGCGCAATACTTCCCTAGGCATGTCTAGAAGGCCAAGGAGAGGGAATTTATGGAGTTGACCCAAGGAAGCATGACAGTGCTTGAGTACCAAATAAAGTTTGTTTCGCTTGGGAGGTTCATGCCTTTTATTTCAGGAGACGAGGAGCGTCGGACTGAGAGGTTTGTGGATGGACTGAGGTCCAATTTGAGGAGTTTTGTGGCATCCCACTGTTGTACGGACTTGGCATCGGCAGTTAGGTGTGCCGCGGCAGTAGAGGCACAGCATGATTAGTCAGCTCGGGAGAGGGGACTGACTACTCAGGGGCCAGCTTATGGCAAGGGAAAGACAGCAACAGCAGCTCCTTCGTCCGGATCAGGATCGTCTTCACTCGGCTTGAGATTCCGGAGGTTCTTTCGAGGTGGTGGCGGCAGCAGTGGTAGTAGCAGACCCAGACAGAGCCAGCAGAGTCAGTCAGTGTCCAGTGCTAAGCAGGAGACAGCTCAGAGACTTCTGTAGGTGCTTAAAATGCTCGTGTGATTAACATGAAAAATCTATGTTGTTTAGTGTAAACTAACCTATTAAAAACAGCAACTAAGTGCAGTGATCGCTAGAAACTTTTGACTTAAAAGTTTCAAGAGAGAGTTTTGATCGCCTACCTGTTTGAACGCGGAAGATGTCGAGTTCTTGATTCCCCTCCTTCAGCCGGCTGAAGAAAGAGAGCCCTTTCTTTGTTCTTTTGTTCTTGCTGTTGAGTTTGAGGTTGAGGATCGTCCAGAAGTCCTTCTGGCTTTGTGCTTGATTTCCCCTTTTGATTCTCTTGTTGTTGTTGAGTGCAGCAGAAACAGAGAAGAGGAAACGAAGAAACAATGATGAGAACTTTAAATAGAATCAATATCTAAACTAATCATGATTTTAAGCATACAATTGAACAGCAAACTTACTTGTTTAAATGGCTTTGAAACCCCTTAAATCAAATAGGTTTTGAAAGATGATGCTGTGGTGTGTGTTGCATGAAGTGAATATTGAAGAATGAAAAGATGTAGAATGAAAATGCAGAAATGAAACACTTATGCCCAATGGGTTGAAGCCTTGAAAGGATGAAGATTCTTGAAAGGACGCCGACTTCTGGAAATGGCAGCGCTCTGGCGTTCCGACGTTGTTGCTCCGATCTTCAACTCGCTATAATAACCTTAATGGCTTTCAATGGGGCTCAACATTTTTTACCCTTCAAGATGTAAGGTATTTATAAGCTTTCTCTACGTTCGCGATTAACATAGAAAAATCTAGGATTTATCTATCTTAACCGACAGATAAATACTGATTAATTCATCTTTATCTGTAATTATCTAAAACGCGTCCACCATGGCTGACGCCTTTTAGATTAATTAAGATAAGGATAAATATCCGGGAAAACTTATCTTTATCTTTATTAGCTAAAACGCGTCTACATGTGCAGATGTCTTTTAAACTAATTAAGATAAGGATAAACATCCGGAAGAGAAGTTAAAATAGCTTAGGAAACCTAAAACGCGTCAACCCTCACAGACGCCTTTTATCTAATTAATCAATTGATTAAAATTCAAATTTAAACGTTAAAATAAGAATAAACTCTAAATCACGTCCACATGGGTCGACGTCTTTTAGAATTCTGCATATTTTAATTGAAATTTGAGCTAAAATCAATTTAATTGATTAACTTAAACATGTCTATTAAACCCGACACTCAAAAATATCAATAAAAATTAATCAATGATTAAATATCAAACCATTATGAGGCATTATTATATGATATGAAATTTACTCAAAATGATGTCAAAATTAGCGTGTCTACAGCTGCCTCACCTTGGCATCGTCTTTGCAAGGGAGTGAAATGGAATGGAATGTACTAAAAAGGTGATGCCAAGGTGTGATGAGACACGCTCTTAACATCACATGATTGGAATTTTTCTCGAAATCATCAATGAAGATAGTTCAAAGAAATCAATAGAATTAATCATGTCTGGATGAAGTAGACAAGGAAATAAAATAAGGTCGATCAACCTCCTCGGAGTGGGAAGTACCCCAGGTCATAGACACTGTAGGTTTCATCATGGGGAGCGTTTGCCAGCCAATGTGGACGTACTGCAGCCATGATGGATCTTAAAAGAAAACAAGAATATTGGATAAAGAATCCAAGAAAGGATAGAATTCCAATGATATCTTCAAGCAAACCTCAAAGATAATCAAGATACTCAATTCGGAATGGAATATTTCATATCATGTTTGAGTTATTTGATTAATGGTCTGAAACTTAATCAATAATTAATCCTTATCACAATGATTTCAAAGTCCTACATGATGCATGCTGGGTTAAAAGAAAAATATAAAGTCAAATAAAATATAAATTAATCAAGGATAATATTTTTAAATTGTCATTAATGAGTCAAGACACCAATTCTTGTAATTCAGTGCTAAGCCGAAGCTCGTTTATCCACGCGCCGTTTCACAAAAGTGGAACCATCGTCCCCACTAATTAACAATCAAACGGCCTATCCGTGCGATTAAGAATCCTCTAGAATTATCACTGTTTTTGTTGAAGGGGAACTCAAATTCCAGTTTCATCAAAACCACAAGGTCCTTGATATGCTCTAGTAAATATTTATCATATAGTAATGCAAATGCAAAATAATTACATGAAATAATATAAGGGTAGAAATAACCGTCTTTTTAGCCACGGTCAGGACTTCTTGACTCCCACAGTGGGATCTTCTTGACATTTTTCAGCTTTACTTAGGTTTTCTTTGAATTTTCTGCAATCAAAATTATTAGTAATTCCAAACAAATATTCAATCAAAACCACAGAATTTCGAATAAATCACAGAAAGGCTGAAACGCGTCGTGTCGAGCAGACGCCATTTAACGTTGAAACGCGTCAGTGCTCCTCGACGCCTTTTACTCACAGAAACAGGTTTCTGGCTGTTCTCTATTCGGATTCCAACTCTATCAATGCACATCCATTTTCCAATCCGGAAAAGTCTTCCTAGGATCGCAATTCCTTCTATATAAACACCCTTAGATTGTTCCCAAGAAATCCTACCATAATCCAAAGATCCAAAATTGAGTTTTCTTCCAAAGTTTCAAGGTTTCTTCAAAGTTCCAAGGTTTCCAAGCTTCAAGAAGGAGGAACTCCGAAAAAGGGAGGATGAATTCTTCAAGCAAGAAAATGAAGATGTCTTTGGAGAAGTTTTCTGATGTGGAGAATCACCTCAATGGAAGGAATCCCAATCTTCAAGTAAGTTCAATCAACTTCCCTTCAATTCTTCTTTACGTTCTTCATGTTCTTCATCATGTTCTTCATCTTTTCTTTTGGTTTTCAGAATTATCCCATGTTTCCTGGCCCAAGGAAGTTTACCTCCTTACCTTGGATTCGTAAACTTGCAAAAAGTGTCAAGCTTTCCATGCAAGTGTTCATATCCAAGTGGAATCTTCAAGGTCTTGTAGTGCTTGCCAAACATTACAAAAGTTCGAACGTAGATTGGGCGGCTATGGGTGCCTTGATCGAGTGGTGGCATCCCCAAACTCATACGTTCTTCTTCCAAGACTTCGAGTGCACAATCCTTTTGGAGGAGGCGGAGCTTCTTTTAGGTCTCCCAAAGACCAAAGAGAATAAAGATAAGATAGCTTTGACAAGAGAAAGAATCACCGGTCAACAATTGTTGACATCGATTATGAAAGATCCTTCAGAAGCTAAATGATGCCTTACCAAAAAGGGGATCAATCTTACAAAGCTAGCTGAGTGGACGCTATATGAAATTGATGATCTAAGGGAGGATGAAGCGGAGGATGTAACAAAAGCTTTCGTTACATGCCTTGCCGATGCCTTGTTCTTCTCTGCGCAAGATAACATCTTAGAAGATGATCAAGTCAGTGCCATATGCGCAATCTTTGAAGGTAAATCCATTAGCACTGCACTCTTAGCATATCTTTATAGTGGGCTTTCTGCGGCATTTGTGGGCCGTCCTCCTTATGGATGCATGCTACTCTTTGCTTTATGGGTTGAACTTCACTTCAAGTTTGAGTACAGCAAGAAAAGGCCTCTGAATCCATCTCAGATCTTCTTGAATAGCCCAATTCATTGCATTGCTAACATTGTAAAGTTCAATGAGCACATGGTTAACAAGGTTCCAAAACTCAAGACCCGAGCCGACTGGAGAGAGTATTTGAAGCTCATGACGTCTGACATATTCGACTCGTCTCCAATCGCTCTTGTTGGAAAGCCTGTTTGGGTGCGCCGTGCAACAGGAGCAGATCTTAAGTTGATTGGAGCCACCGAGTTCGTGTTATACAATCCACATCGGTGCCTTACTCAACTTAGCTTGGGCCGTCGTGAATTCCCTGAGTTCTCTCCCACACTTCCAATCAAGAAGCGTGACTTGGAATCCGACGAAGATTATGAAGCCATACAAATCATTACTACTCTATGGAATCTTGGCTTTAGTTATCGTGTAAAATCCTCTAAAGATAGAGATAAAGGATTGAAATTTCCTTACCTTAAAAGTCTTCATGAAATTCTTCCTTAAATGTCCTCTTTCTCTTTGTTCATGATGTAATAAAGAATTTTATTGAATAAAGAATGATTTTTCATGCCTTGAAACTTTTCTTCAACTTCCTATGATGTGCACATTATTTTTCCTTTAGTAAAAATTGGATTTTTCCTGAAAATTCAACAGTTCGGATTCTGTTAAATGTAAAATGCGTCCACTCAGAAAGACGCATTTCAACAATAATTCTTTTTCCAAAAATTCAATTAAATCCTCAAAAACCGATTTAAAGTTTAAATTGCGTCTTCCACCATTGACGCCTTTCAACTCTCTCTCCTACTTTCTCCAGGATTTTGTCATTAATTCCATGATTAATTCCCTGAAACGCGTCAACACATAAAGACGCCTTTCATCATTTTCCTCTGTACGGCTCTGTCCAGAATCTTGAAACGCGTCCACCTCGGTGGACGTATTTTAATCGATTTCAAACAGTTGTCCTTGCCGCTTCAACTTATGCGCCCTAAAACGCGTCTGTCTGAGTCAACGCCTTTCAACCTTTCTGTTAACAGACCCGCGAAGGCCCCCTTTTCTTCCTCACTTTTCACAAAACTTCTTTCTCCCCTCTCTCCGGCGACCGAGCTCCGGCGATCTTTCCCTCAAAACTCCCTCTACTCGAGCCATGGAGCGTGGTGAAGGATCCAAGAAGATGAAGACCCTAGCCAAGAGACGGCGAAGGCAAGAAGAAGAAGCTCCCGAGGAGGTTCCGGCGATGCTAGCCGAGGCCGAGGCCTTTTTGGAGGAGGAACTCCCTCCACCGGCACCCATGGCGGTGGAAGAAGAAGAGGAGGGCGACCTCCACACGGTAAGATCCATATGGTTTGAGTGGATGAAGAGAAAGAGGGAAAAGGGTTTCTTCAAAGAACCCGGAATCTGGACTTGAAAGGCGTCCAGACCAGGTGACGCCATTCAAAAGGCGTCACCATGGGCTGACGTCTTTCAAGATAAATTCTGATTTTTTTTTAATTAGGAATAAATATTTTGAATTGCGTCAAGGCATGTTGACGTGTTTTAAAAGACGTCCATATGGGCTGACGCCTTTCAAAACAGAACTGATTTTTCCTGTTTTCATTAATTACTGACCCTTTTTTATGTTTTTATTTGCAGGGAGTGATAAGGGCTAGAATCTCCTGGGACCTAGTGATAGGTGCCTATAGAGGTCTCCCGGATTTCCAAAAGGTGCGCCTGCGTCGGATGGGATTTGGCGAGGTACTAGACATCGAGCCATTCTGGCTTGATTTAGTCCTACTGCAGGTGCTGCGGGAGAGGTGGCATGCGGAAAGCCGTGCTTTCCTAATGCCGTGGGGCCATATGGTCCCCACCCTAGAGGATGTGGCCAGGATCACTGGCCTCAGGGTAGAGGGCCGACCAGTTAGTGGGGTTACTTACCCCAACTATCAGGGATTAGCAGAGGCTCTTCTAGGGATAGAGGTGTCCAGCCTAGGCAGAGAGTCTAGGATGGTTCCTAGGGTAGAGGTAGAGGCAGCTTTAGGACTAGAGGAGCCCCGGCGTCGGTCTGACGAGACCCGGGAGGAGTTTAGGGATAGATTAGCAGAGTCATCTTCCTCCATCTACTGTAGTGACCCTAGTCAAGGGGAGGAGGTAGATAGACAGCTTAGAGTCTTCTTAGTTTTCTTCTTCGGTCGGTTGCTCTTCGGTACGAAGGGCGACCACATCCACTGTAGATTTCTTTATTTATTAGATGACTTAGATAGCTTAGGAGAGTATGCCTAGGGTGCGGCCCTTCTGGCCCACCTCTTTACCGATCTGTCCGCGGTCACGTCGGATCGTGAGACCACTATCAGCGGCTTCTCGCCGTTTCTTCAGGTATTAACTTGTTTAATTATTTGTTTATGATATGCAGTGCAATATGATATGATGCTTTTTCTAACCTATATGTTCATGAATGCAGGTGTGGAGTTACTACTACTTCCCGCTCGGCAGAGCGCGGATTGCTCGACCGGATGCCGTCCCATTAGCCTGCCGTTGGCAGCCGATCGTGGACACGGCTCCACAGCACCACCAACTGACGGCCCTCCGCCGTCAGTTTCTGGATTACCCCGAGCTACTGGTAAATTTTAATTTGTTCAATTTCATTAAATGCAATTTTTTTATTCATTAAGTGCAATTTATTTATAAATGCTTCTAACCTATATGCAGGTGATCTGGCGCCCGTACCTTGGTATGGGCGAGGAGGGTCAGCCGTGGGTGACGGCTGGCAGGAGGAGGTTCGGGAGGCAGATGTGGGTGCATTGCCTCAACGAGATCGAGCCCCTCCGCCTCCGGCTCGTGATGAGGACGCTGGGCCTCCACTAGGAGTGGATAGACGAGGAAGTCCCGGAGGGTGTGGGGAGGAGCATGAGGGGCAAGCAAGCCCTCACCGACTGGCGCGCCAAGTTCCCGGAGCAGTACGAGGACTGCCACCGTCGGGGCGTACGGGTGGAGTCCCGTGCGGAGAGTAGCGAGGGCTACCTCCAGCAGTACCGGGCCCACTACGCCGATCAGCTTCGGCTCCTTCGACCACTCGATGTAAGTATGCATCCATGCGTCTTTAATTTTATTATTATCTTGATTTATATTTGTGAATGAATGTATGTATGACATGCAGGATGCACGAGATGCGGTCATCGTCGACCTCCGGTCCCGCCTACATGATGCGGAGGCCCAGCTAGAACAAGTTCAGAAGGAGTTGTTCGATCTGGTATGTATGAATGAATATGAATGATTGTTTTAATTAATTAATTGTTTTGGCGATTAATCACTGACAGTTGTCTTTCGGTGCAGTGAGCCGTCTACACCCAGGCGGCTCCCCCTTCTTTCGGAGCTTCATCTTCTTCATCATCAACTGCGCACGATGCTGCCCTGGCTGACCTCCAGAGTCAGCTCGCCTCCGCCATCCACCGGGCTTCTCTCGCGGAGGAGGACCGGGCTGCTCGGGTAAATTCTTCAACTTTTGACTTC
The DNA here is from genome assembly GCA_030544215.1 of Zantedeschia hybrid cultivar. NCBI lineage: Eukaryota > Viridiplantae > Streptophyta > Magnoliopsida > Alismatales > Araceae > Zantedeschia > Zantedeschia hybrid cultivar. The sequence goes on along the minus strand of JARZZO010000002.1, from coordinate 53,236,700 downwards.
TGAATTTGATTACTTGATTGCTAACACTGACTTTTATTCAGGTCGTTGAGCTTCAGGAAGCCCTTCAGAGGGCTGACGCAGAGCTGGAGCATTCTCGTACTGCAGCGGCTCGTGCCGAGGCCGACGCTGCGCGGATCCGGGCTCTAGAGGAGCAGGTGGCGCGTCTCTCCACTGGAGATCTTGCACGCCTTCAGATTCGTCTGGAGGTTGTGACTGAGGAGAGAGATCGTGACCGTCTTTGACTGGAGAGTCTTCAGGGTCGGCTGTCAGTTGCGGAGCATGAACGCAAGATGGTGGAGGAACGGTATCAACGAGCTCGGCAGCGTGCCCATGAGCGTGGTCTGACCAGTGCCTTCACGGCCAGTGTCGCCATGTCCTCTGGCCAGGCGAGTCCGAGCGCGATGGGACCACCTCCACCTCCTAGTCGAGGGCCAGCACCGGATGCGCCTGACGAGGCCCAGAGCCAGTTGGACGAGGGCGGAGGGGAGAGTCAGCCTTGAGGGCTCATGTATCTTCTTTTTTTCATGTATCATGTACAAAACACTTTTTGATAATATACATGAAACTTTTCGGCTCCAATCTTGTGTTCCTGTGCTTGTCTTGCATCATGTTCAACACTGAACAAACAGGTTAAGTATCTATTTGGGCTTAGCCCCTTGCCTGACCAAATAAATGGTCAATCAATCTTTTCTTCAATAAATGGTCAAGGGGCATAGCCTTTATTAACAAAGGTAATGAGAATTATCGAACTTAAGCAAAATGCAACATACAAGCAGACAGATGCTCACTGAAAATAAAAAGAATGAAACATACCAAATGCAACAAGCAGAAGTTAATTGAAATATTTTTGTTGTTTTGAAATATTCATTTTTGTTTGGGTTTTGAAATATATGCCTTTTTTAAATTTTGACATATGTATTTTTTTGGGTTTTTGACATATGTATTTTTTTTTGAATTTTGATATATGTATCTTTGTGGTTTTTTTTTTTTGACATATGTATTTTTTTTGGTTTTTTTTTTGACATATGTATTTTTTTTTTGAATTTTTGATATATGTATCTTTTTGGTTTTTTTTGACATATGTATTTTTTTTGGTTTTTTTTTTTGACATATGTATTTTTTTTTGAATTTTTGACATATGTATTTTTTTTGAATTTTTGATATATGTATTTTTGTTGAATTTTTGACATATGTATTTTTTTTGAATTTTTGATATATGTATTTTTTTTTTGGATTTTTGACATATGTATTTTTTTTGAATTTTGATATATGTATTTTTTTGAATTTTTGACATATGTATTTTTTTTGAATTTTTGACTAAGAGATCAGCATGGTACTTAGATCAAAAGATCATATTCACTTATTCACTTAATTCCCAAATTGTTCTTTAACAACTTAACTTAAAACCCATCGTGTTTGAACTTGTGTTTCCATTCGTGATCCCATTTGATGATTTGACCCCTAGTCAATCTAAGTCATTCCTTAAGTTTGGAGTACTCTTTAGAAAGAAGAGATGAATAAGTTTAGAAAGCCCATGAGAAGGTTCCGGAGACTTAAAAAGATGTTCCTTTCCTACCCTAATATCCGTTGGGGTTCGGTCATTTTCTTTCCGGGGTATTTATCGACCTTGCGTTCCCTTTCATTTCATTTCATGGCCTTGATGTAACGTTTGTAATGTAATGGCCTTTTGATTTGACATTTGGCTTTTTGCCTTTTGCTTTTTCTATTCCTTTTCTTTTCTTCGCTTTGGGACAGATCTCCCCCTTTTTTTTTTATGACGGCCTCCTACTAAGATGGCGGGTATTCTTGGTAGTCTATTCTAAGCCTCGTTCCGACATCATGGGCCGAGTTTAAAACAGAATTTTTTGTTTAAAACGAATGATTTGTACTTTACACTTTCGGTCAAGCTTTCGATATTCTTTAGGACTTGTCATCTCTTGTTACTCACGAATCAAACGTGTCAGTGTTTGCAGTAATGAGCTTGAAATTAAGTTATCCAGACTGATAAGGAAATTTGAGTTTATAAATTTTCTGATTCCACTGGTCTTTGTACCATACTGATCGACTCTTTAACTTAAGGGTAGTATTTCTTAAGATGTAAACCATTCCAGGGATGATTTAGCTCTTCTCCTTCTGCATTAACAAGACGATAAGCATTACCAGGAAAAGCGTGCGATACAACATAAGGTCCTTCCCAGTTGGGTTGGAGCTTGGAACGCGGACCACCAGGTTTTACGAAAATTCTTTTGACAACCATTTCACCGACTTTGAACTTACGTTCAATGATTTTCTTTTGATAAAAACGTGCTAGTCTGTTTTGATAAACTTTTGCATGATTAGCAGTTGACCATCTTTTCTCGTCTAAAAGTTCCAATTGAGTAAGGAGTGCTGAACGATGTTCATTAATGAAAAATTCCTTATTCAATTGTACTCTTAGTGACGGTATGAGGATCTCATATGGAACTACCGCCTCCATTCCAAATGTTAAGGAATAAGGAGTTTGCCCAGTGGGTGTGCGGATTGAAGTTCGGTAGGCCCATAGAGCCTCAACCAATTTTTCTGTCCAATCTGCGAACTTATTAGATTTACACGTCTTTTTGATAATTTTTATCAAAGTCTTATTTGTTGCCTCTGCTTGGCCATTGCCTTGCGGATAATAAGGAGATGAATGATGCAATGCAATTTTATACCTGTTACAGAGGTCCTTCAATTCTTGTGACACGAACTGCGGTTCGTTGTCGGTGACGATGGTGCTTGGAATTCCAAATCGAGTGATGATGTTCTTCATGATAAACTTGCAGACGGTTGCTGCTTTGATCTCCACGTACGCTTCAGCTTCTGCCCACTTTGTGAAGTATTCCGTTGCCGTGAGAATGAAAGATTTTTACTTGATGCCGGAATCTGGGTTACCAAGAGGTCCAATAATGTCGAAAGCCCACATGGAGAAAGGCCATGGGGAAGAAACAGGATGGAGTGAAGATGCAGGAGAATGAATTTTGTCGGCGTGAAGTTGACACTTAGCACACCTACGGACATATCCTACACAGTCTTCTTCCATGGTTGGCCAGTAAAATCCTTGTCTAAGGATCTTCTTTGCTAGCATCTGTCCATTGACATGGCCACCACAAACTCCACTTAAGCTCCTTCCATAACCTTCCAAAGCTCATCTTCGTCTAGACATCTCAGGAGAACTCCATCAAAACCTCTCTTGTACAATGCTCCTCCAACTAGGGTATATCGTTGAGCAACTCTCCTGATAGCTCTCTTCTCCTCAGTTGTAGCTTCATCAGGATACGATTGATCTTCACAATATTTTGCAATTTCATAATACCATGGCTTCTGTTCATCATCCATCTCTTCTAACAGCTCCATTAACATGATTTCTCTCTTTTCCACAATACCTCCGTCTCTAACTTTCTTCAGCAATTTCTCTTTAATTTTAAGGAATGAAGGGTCTTTCACGGACGGTGAAAGACGCCTATGAACTATGATTGATTCAGATTGTTTGCTGATTGGAAAATCAAGAGAAGATGCAAGTGAAGCCAGAGCTGTAGACACGCTAATTTTGACGTCATTTTGAGTAAATTTCATATCATATAATAATGCCTCATAATGGTCTGATAATTAATCATTGATTGATTTTTATTGATCTTGTTAAGTGTCGGGTCGAACAGACATGTTTAAGTTAATCAATTGAATTGATTTTAGCTCAAATTTCAGTTAAAATATGAAGAATCCTAAAAGGCGTCGACCCATGTAGACGCGGTTTAGAGTTTATTCGTATTTTACCGTTTAAATTTGAATTTTAATTAATTGATTTATTGGCTAAAAGGCGTCTGTAATGGGCGACGCGTTTTAGGTTTCCTAAGCTGTTTTAACTTCTCTTCCGGATGTTTATCCTTATCTTAATTAGGGTAAAAGACGTCTACACAAGTGGACGCGTTTTAGCTAATAAAGATAAAGATAAGTTTTCCCGGATATTTATCCTTATCTTAATTTAATCTGAAAGGCGTCGGCCAAGGTGGACGCGTGTTAGATAATTACAGATAAAGATGAATTAATCAGTAATTATCTGTCGATTAAAGTAGATAAATCCTAGATTTTTCTATGTTAATCACGAACGCAGAAAATGCCTATAAATACCTTGCATCTCAAGGAGTTAAAAAAAAAGAGAGAGAGAATTATTGAGCCACAGCGTTATAGCAATTTGAAGATCGGAGCAACCACGTCGGAACGCCGGAGCGCTGCCATTTCCAGAAGTCGGCATCCTTCTTCAAGATCTTCATCTCTTCAAAGCTTCAACTGAACTGGACTGGGCATAAGTTTTTCATATATGAATTTCATCTTCATTTATTAGTTTCATTCTCTCATACTCACTGCATGCAACACACACCACATCATTAATTTTCCAAAACCCATCTGTTCAAAAGGGGTTTCAAAGTCATTTAAAACAAGTGAGTTGCTGTTTAAACATGTTTATAATCATGGTTAACTTTGATATTTCTATTTAGATTCTCATCAGTATTTCTTCTTTATTTTTCTGTTTCTCTGTCTCTGCTGCATTCAACAACAACAACAAGAAATCAAAAAGAGGGAAATCAAGTACGAAGCCAGGAGAATTTCTGGACGATCCTCAACATTCAACATCAAGAACAAAAGAACAAGAAGAGGCTCTCTTTCTTCAGCCGGCTGAAGGAGAGGAACCAAGGACTCATTCTTCCGCGTTTAAACAGGTAGGCGATCAAACTCTTTTTGAAGCTTTTTAGTTAAAAGTTTCTGGCGATCACTGCACCTTAGTTGCATTTTTTTTAATAGGTTAATTTACCCTAAACAACATAGTTTTTCATATTAATCACACGAGCAATTTTTCAGCACCTACAGCTCTTTTGGCGATCACGGTGGGACTTGGTCTCGCCGTCTTTTAATTTCTTTTGTTCTTGCTATTATCATACCGGGCACCCACGGTGCACCACTTGTGTCTTTCGACACGTCCTCACCGATTGGTGAGTGTTTAGTTTAAGTAATTTCCCTCGTGCACCACGTGCACACCCCAGTGGCAAGATCTTGCCTCCCCTTGATTAGTTCAAAAGCTGTTTTTTGTGATAAAATGCTGTGTGATTGCGTGATTTCTTAGTTGTTTAGATAGTAAATCATCCTGTTTAAAATCTGAAACTAAAAATCTTTGCATGAGTCGATTGTTTACTGCATTTTTCCCTGTTTAAGGAGGATTCGACCCAGAAAATCCTTCTGGAAATCTGTTTCTGCGAACTAAAAAGCGTCCAGGAACAGCGACGCTTTTCAAAACCGCGTCAACACACCTAGACGCCTTTTAGCCTCCAGATTATCTCTGTCGTTTACATCTGTTTCTGCGAAATAATTAACTTATGAGTTGAATAGCGTCGACCATCATCGACGCTATTCAGACAGTTTTTAGTTATTTTTCAGGTTTTCTCTGCTGTTTGCATCTGTTCTCTGCGAAAGAATTAAGTTCTGTTTTGAATAGCGTCGACTATAATCGACGCGATTCAGACAGTTTCTTAATTATTTTTCGGTTTCCAGATTTCTGTGTTGAGTGCTAGCTACCCATTACTCTATTAAGCATTAGAGGCCATCCAGGTCGCAGGGCATATGCATTGAGGCTAAAACCCTCCTTTTCTTAAGAACACATTACTCGACGTTAGCAACTCTCTCTGATTGGGTTGGTCCCTTGATCAGACTAGAGAAGTTGACGTTGAGACCTCCATAAGTCCCCAAAATCAAGGTATTCCTCCTTGATCATCGGGCTGGTTGTACCAATTGAAGTCCCGGCTAGATTCCGAGAGCGTTGTGAGAGAAAATCTTAGAGAATAACGGTGGAAACTGAACTAAAACTAGGATCCTTCCCTGAGCGAAATTGTGGTTTAATCCAATTCAAATAATTCAACAAGGAATCCTAAAATCACGTTAAGCATCCACTTGTTTGGTTAATTTCTGCACAACTTGTTTGATTAAATCTTTAAAAAGAGAATCTAATATCATGTTGCTGCGATCAGGCAGAGATTTGAGTATGGCCCAAGACGCCATTATCAACTACGAGGGAGATGCTAATGCCCCTCGCAATTCTGATTTCAACTACGAGAACGGGAGAGATGCTGATGCCTCTCATAATTCCGTCCCCATTCCGTATCGACAAGATGGGAATGTCCGGACCCCTCTCTTTCATCCACAGGATCGATATCCTGATCTTCCCCCGCATGAATATGCGATTCCCAATCCTGACCTTGAGGGGGACATGAATCAGAATGATCCCTCACCCTCCGATCCTATGGATCTCGTCAATGCTCTGGGAGTTCTTGCCTCCCGACTGGACCCTCAGCAGTTCGAGGCGATCCAGTCTATCTTGAAGGGGAAGGCACCCATGCAACCTGCTGAGCCGAACCCTATGGCTCCCCCTGTTGTTCCTCAAAAACCTCCCCCTCCTCCTCCTTATATCCATCAGGCCATGGAAGGCCTTCATCTTACTTCTCGGCCAACTGGGCCACAACTTTCGTCATCCAGGCAACCGGCTAGACCGCAGACGCCCATTTATCAAAATGCCCTCGGGCATGGCGGAAGCTCTGCCGGACCTCATCCTTATTATCCTCCTTGTCCAACCTACTCTAGGCAGCAGGCCTATCAGGTACTTCCTCCTCCTCCTCCTCCCCAGGCAGATCTGACCACGCAGACGTTGTTGGCCAAGATGGAGCGCATGGACGAGCAGTTCAACAATCTTCAGAAAATGATGGGGGTTAAAGCTGTGCCGGAAATCAATTTACCGAGTCTGCCAGTATTCCATCTGCCACCCTCTGAAATGCCAGTGTATCGAAAGTATAACGGTACTGGTAACCCCTTCACGCATCTGAAGGAGTTCATGTACGAATCCTCTTTCTGGCAGAATGATAAGAGGTCATTGGCTTTCTTGTTCAGGAGATCCCTAGAGGGACCAGCCCTCGAGTGGTTCTTTTCTCTGGAACCCTCAGAAGTAGAGGATTACGGTATCGTTTCACGCAAATTTATCCAACGATAACAGGACAGAGTTGCACCCTCCTTGTCTATCACGGATCTTGTTGCAGAAAAGATGAAACCGGACGAGGAGTTTGTCAGTTTTGCTGACAGGTGGCGGGGCCTGGCTGAAAAAGTGAAAGATCACTTGTCCGAATCCGAACAAGTGAAAATGTTGATTTCTAACGCCACTCCCCAGTTCAAGCTAGTCCTCTCCTTGAACAACTTGACGAACATGGCAGAGCTCTATGAAAGGGCACGGTACTGCCAGAATGCTTTCAAGGACGCTACGTTCTCTAACGTCTTTGATCCTCATAGACCTAGCAGGCCTCTACCTCGGAAGCCTGCAGTGCCAAATTCTCCTAGCACAGGTCCAACTACTGAGGGCACGCTCTCTCACGAGCAGGTCAGTACCATGAACAATAACTCGCCCCAGTTTGTGAGGAACCAGCAGCAGTACCAGAGGCCATCACAGCCGAGTCAACAGGGGTACAGGCAGCAGCAGAACCCCCATTACCAACAACAGTACCAGCGGCCCCAGCAGCCGAATCAGCAACAGCAACAGCAACAGCAACAGCAACAGCCGCCACGGCAACAGCAGTATCAACAGCAGTATCAGCAGCCACATCAGCAGCAACAGCAACAGCCACAGTACCAGCCGCGTGCACCGCCGGCGTACCACAATGTCCCTCCTCCTGGTGACTACAACCAGCAAAGGAGACCTCCAGGCCCGAAAAGGGCAGAGTACCCGGCCCTCCCAGAATCCTTGGCAGATATCTTCAGCGCTTTAATGGCAGCCAATGCCTTAGCTTTGCCGAGAGAGAAGGCCGTCTGGCCTCAAAACGCCGATACGTCTAGGTATTGCTACTTCCACAGACAACCTGGGCATACCATTGACACATGCTTCCAATTCAGAGATTATATCCATGATCTCAACGAGCAGGGCGGCATTGACTGGGAGGAAATGAAGAAGTACATAACAGCCCTGAAGGCGAGGAGACCGCAGCAGCAGCAGCAGCAAGCAAGACCACCGGCACAGGCAGTAGCACCACCCAACATGGGCATCGTGCAGAATCCACTCCCGGAGCATCAGAACCAAAACCAGGTTGCTCCCATCTTGACGAACAGCCAGTCTGAGGCTGGTCGTGGGCAGCAGTGGAGAGTAGAGGACTCTTCCTCTCTTTGTTCAACGGGTCACGTTCAAAGTACCGCAGAGCGACCACCACGCCGCACCATCCACATACCAAGGCCACAACCCATTACCATCACCCCCATACCCACACCTACATACCACTCGCCCACGCCCAATAACCCATTACCACTACCCGCCTTCCTAAGACCCATTACGCCCCGCACTCCTACGCCTCCATCATATAACCCCCCGCAAACCAATAACGCACCCCTCCTACCATCTAGGCCACTATTACGCATACCATTTCCTACTTCACCCGCTACCACTACCGCCTATCCAGATATGCCTTTACCATCTAGACCGCTATTACGCGTACCATTCCCCACTTCACCAACCACTTACCCATCCACCATCCAACCCTCTAGGCCTTTAATCCGCACCGCACCACCACCACCTAGCCCTACGCCATCACCTACCTACCAACCCTCTACGCCATCCGCACCGTCCAACCCTGCGGTACTTAAAGTGTCACCGGGATCCTCCACGGTTGAGGAACACGCGCTCCGGAGTGGAAGGATTTTCAACAAGGTCTTTCCTCAGTCCACAGTCAGAGACGGCCCATCACAGCCGACTGAGGAAGCCCACAATGAAGAGAGTGCACCAGGCACTCAATATGACCTGTTGAAACACCTGGATCGGACACCGGCACGGATCACTATACTCGAACTGATCAAAAGATCCAAGAGTCACCAAGAAGCTTTAATGGAATATCTGCAAAAGGTGATGGTCAATGAAGACGTGCCGGTAGAGAAAATTGCAGCACTACTAGTTCCTCAGGGGGATCAGCCCTCTATAACATTCCATACATCGGAACTAGCACCGCCGGCAGCCAGAAGCATGGCTCTGAGTATCACAGTCAACATTTGTAAGAAGGCCGTGGATGCATGCCTGGTCGACACAGGGGCTTCGATCAATGTTCTACCTCCGAAGACCCTGGAGTTATGCGGTGTGCCCAAAGAAAAGTGGCTGCCCAGCCCCATATCAGTAACAGCATATGACAATTCTACCCGTTCTCCTCTGGGAATGGTCTATTTAAAGGTGGAGCTGGGCCCTGTAAGTCATGCGGAGGTTGAATTTCACATCTTGGAAATCGACCCTTCCATAAATGCCATTTTAGGTCGTCCTTATATCAAAACTCTTGAGGCGATTCCTTCTACGAATCATCAATGCCTCAAATTTCCTTACAAAGGACGAATAATTAAAGTAACGAGCATGCCGATCCTTGCTGCTGCTCATTCCTTGAACATCAAATCTGCTATTCTACCTGGCCGACAACATTTTCTGTCGGTATTACAGGTCTACCGCCCTGTGGCTGACCCTCTGAAAGCCGCTACTATTTCTCCATATCCGTTAGATGCTATCAAGAGGGGGAAGTGCATGAGTACCCCAGGATGGAGGATCATGATGAAGAACGGCTACGAGCCCGGGAAAGGTCTGGGCACACAATTGCAAGGCAGGACCACTCCTGTCAGAAATCATCGAGCGGCACCTGGAAGTGGTCTGGGTTATAGGCCAATAAAACTGAAGCAAGATCCGGTTCAGAAAGCAGAAATCAAAGAAGGCCCGAAAATCTGGGAGGCAATGTCTACGCCACCCAAAGAAGGCCGAGATCCCCTAACATGGACCCTGTGTACTCACTTCGTGAAAGGGCCCATACTTAGCCACGATAATACGGTAGTCATTACTTCCTGTTTTGACTTCCATGATATATATGGGAGGGACTTGGCCAGACATTGCTCTGAATTACTTACGTACCAATCCTTGGAGGCTCTGCGGCCTATGAAAAGGAGGAAATTTCATGACCCTGAATGTGAATGGTACAGGTGGTTCGACCTCAGAGACCTGTATATTGCACTGAACAGACTATTTCTGGATCCTGCAGAACCTAAGTGGCCGCCGCAGATTGATGAACTAATTGAAAGCCCTGGTGCTATATTTGACAAGCGGATACTGCTATCTGAAGAAACTGATGAAGGGGAGCCGGATGACCCATATCAAGCTGGTTATACAACAGATCTGCTCTGGAGGGGGACATATCCTTCACATGTCTTCATGCTCCATACTCTTTTCCGTACACTGCTCTTGACCCCGACTTGGTCGCGGGTCATAATTGAAGATATTCCACGGGCTCCGCCCGTCATGATTACTCTGTCCCCTCGGGACATTATACCACAACCTCCTCTCGATCTAGAGAGGTTGTATAATCTAATCTGGGACATATTACTATATGATCCCCCCAATCCTCTGGCCTTGGTGCCACTTCCTCCGTCTGATTCTCCTCCCATTTTTATTCATTCTTGCTTTATGTTTAATTCTTTCATTTTCCAAAAAAAAACGCCAATTTGGCAACAAATTCTTACCAAATCCTCATTGAGGAAACATCTTACTTGTCCGATTGCACCCCGCCACGCGGGTCCTTCGGTCAAGCTTCTCTCCTAGATTTACTCTGTCCCTCCCCTCGGGAGGATTCTCTTGTATTTCCACTTGTATCCCAGGATTTTCATCCTGCTTCATCTTCGTTAGGTTATGATAGTGAAGTTAGGCAGTCTAGTCAGGTTAGTCAGTTTAGGAAGTCTAGGAAGCCTAAGGGTAGGCAAATTCCAGATAGATACCTCCAGGACTTAGCTGATAAGTGCTCTTCTTGCTCTTTGATCCCTCAGTTTCTAGAAAATCCAATTCAGATGCCAGAAGATTGCATGGACGATGAGTCCGTCAATGATGGGTACGGGGTATATGAATTAGTACATGAAAAGGACCCCATTGTTGAAGAGGAAGATGATGAGGACGCGGCTGAGGCATATGCCAGTGGAGTGAAGAGATTTGATGAACCCTCAGCTGCCGTAGAAGAGCCTACCAAAGAAATTAATTTAGGGACTGAAGACGAACCTAAGGTTGTCCTTGTCAGTAAAAATCTTTCTTCATAGGATGAAAAAGCAATGGTACAAGTACTCAAGGACTATAAGGACACTTTCGCCTGGAGTTATGAGGATATGCCGGGGTTAGACTCATCTTTGGTTGAACACAGATTAACATTAAAGGATGGAGTTAGTCCTGTCAAACAGAAATTAAGGCGATTCCACCCACAAATGGTTCTAAAGATGAAGGAAGAAGTCGACAAATTGCATAAAGCCAAATTTATTAGAGTTGTCCTCTATCCACAATGGGTGGCTAATATAGTCCCGGTTATGAAGAAGGACGGGAAGGTCAGAATTTGCATTGACTTCCGCGATTTGAACCGGGCGTGTCCTAAAGACGATTTTCCATTGCCTCATATTGATGTACTCATCGATAACACTGCTGGCTATGAGACGTTATCATTTATGGATGGATTTTCAGGATATAATCAGATTAAGCTGGCAGAAGAGGATCAAGAAAAAACGTCGTTCACTACACCATGGGGAACATATTGTTATGTGGTCATGCCCTTTGGATTAAAGAATGCTGGAGCCACTTATCAGAGGGCTATGATGGCAATATTTCATGACATGATGCACATAGATTTGGAAGTGTATATGGATGACTTATTGGTTAAATCTAAGACAAAGGCTGAGCATGCCAAAGTTTTGGCAAGGGTATTAGAGAGATCGAGAGAATATCAGTTAAAGATGAACCCCAAGAAATGTGTATTCGGGGTATCTTCAGGAAAATTACTTGGATTTATCGTCAGCAAACGGGGAATTGAGATCGATCCTAACAAGGCGAAGGCTATTAGAGAAATGCTACCTCCTAAAAACTTGAAAGAGTTGAGAGGATTAATCGGGATGTTGCAATTTATTCGCCGCTTTGTCTCCCAGCACTCACAAAGGTGTAAGCCGTTTTACGAGCTTACCAAGCCGGGAGTCAAATTTGATTGGGACGATAAGTGTCAGGAGGCGTTTGATGGATTAAAGAATTATCTAGCAAGTCCTCCTGTTTTGAGACCACCATCTCCAGGAAAACCATTGATACTTTACATTTCAGTCCTGGATGATGCAGTGGGGGCTGTCTTAGCACAAGAAGATGAAGAAGGAAAAGAGAGGGCAGCCTACTATCTCTCTAAACTTCTCAACCCCGCTGAACAGAGATATACGGCGATGGAGAAAACATGTGCAGCATTGGTTTGGGTTGTGCAGAAATTGAAGCATTATTTTCTGGCCCATGAAGTCCACCTCATCGCTAGGATGAATCCGATCAAATTTCTTCTGGAGAAATCTGTTCTTAGTGATAGGTTAGCGCGATGGCAAAGCTTTCTATCTCAATTCGATATCACTTACATCCAACAGAAAGCGATCAAGGGCTATGCCATAGCAGAACATCTAGCTCATCATCCCCTTCCTCGTTTTGATCCAGTGCGATCAGAGTTTCCGGATGAGGAACTGATGTCCGTAAATCAAATGAGAGATGATATGTGGACTCTGCATTTTGACGGAGCTCTGAATTGTCATGGAAAAGGAATCGGTATTGTTCTGTTATCACCTGAAGGTATCACCATTCCACAAGCCTTTCAGCTTGATTTTCCAGTTACAAACAATATAGCTGAATACGAGGCACTCCTTGCTGGCCTCGAGGCTGCTCATTTTCATGGTGCTACCAAACTCAGGATCGTAGGTGATAGCCAATTGATTCTTCGCCAAGTGCTGACCAAGTATCGAACTCTCGATCCCAAACTCAAGCCTTATCAAGAGCTTACTTCTGCTTACTCAAAGCTTTTCACAAAATTGATCTTTGTCCATGTCCCTAGGAATCAAAACATCTTAGCTGACGCTCTAGCTTCACTTGCATCTTCTCTTGATTTTCCAATCAGCAAACAATCTGAATCAATCATAGTTCATAGGCGTCTTTCACCCGCCGTGAAAGATCCTTCATTCCTTAGAACTAAGGAGAAAAAATTGCTGAAGAAAGTCAGAGACGGAGATATCATTGAGAAAAGAGAAATCATGTTGATGGAGCTGTTAGAAGAGATGGATGATGAACAGAAGCCATGATATTATGAAATTGCAAAATATTGTGAAGATCAATCATATCCTGAGGAAGCTACAACTGAGGAGAAGAGAGCTATCAGGAGAGTTGCTCAACGATACACCCTAGTTGGGGGAGCACTATATAAGAGAGGTTTTGATGGAGTTCTTCTGAGATGTCTAGACGAAGATGAGCTTTGGAAGGTTATGGAAGGAGCTCATAGTGGAGTTTGTGGTGGTCATGTCAATGGACAGATGCTAGCAAAGAAGATCCTTAGACAAGGATTTTATTGGCCAACCATGGAAGAAGACTGTGTAGGATATGTCCGTAGGTGTGCTAAGTGTCAACTTCACGCCGACAAAATTCATTCTCCTGCATCTTCACTCCATCCTGTTTCTTCCCCATGGCCTTTCTCCATGTGGGCTTTCGACATTATTGGACCTCTTGGTAATCCAGATTCCGGCATCAAGCAAAAATCTTTCATTCTCACGGCAACGGAATACTTCACCAAGTGGGCAGAAGCTGAAGCGTACGTGGAGATCAAAGCATCAACCGTCTGCAAATTCATCATGAAGAACATCATCACTCGATTTGGAATTCCAAGCACCATCGTCACCGACAACGGACCGCAGTTCGTGTCACAGGAACTGAAGGATCTCTGTAACAGGTATAAAATTGCATTGCATCATTCATCTCCTTATTATCCGCAAGGCAATGGCCAAGCAGAGGCAACAAATAAGACTTTGATAAAAATCATCAAAAAGACGTGTAAATCTAACAAATTCGTAGATTGGCCAGAAAAATTGGTTGAGGCTCTGTGGGCCTATCGAACTTCAATCCGCACGCCTACTGGGCAAACTCCTTATTCCTTAACATTTGGAATGGAGGCGGTAGTTCCATATGAGATCCTCATACCGTCATTAAGAGTACAATTGAATAAGGAATTTTCCATTGATGAACATCGTTCAGCACTCCTTGCTCAATTGGAACTTTTAGACGAGAAAAGATGGTCAGCTGCTAATCATGCAAAAGTTTATCAAAACAGACTAGCACGTTTTTATCAAAAGAAAGTCATTGAACGTAAGTTCAAAGTCGGTGAAATGGTTGTCAAAAGAATTTTTATAAAACCTGGTGGTCCGCGTTCTAAGCTCCAACCCAACTGGGAAGGACCTTATGTTGTATCGCACGCTTTTCTTGGTAATGCTTATCGTCTTATTAATGCAGAAGGAGAAGAGCTAAAACATCCCTGGAATGGTTTACATCTTAAGAAATACTACCCTTAGGTTAAAGAGTCGATCAGTATGGTACAAAGACCAGTGGAATCAGAAAGTTTATAAACTCAAATTTTCTTATCAGTCTGGATAACTTAATTTCAAGCCCATTACTGCACACACTAACACGTTTGATTCGTGAGTAACAAGAGAGGACAAGTCCTAAAGAATATCGAAAGCTTGACCGGAGGTGTAAAGTATAAATCATTCTTTTGAAGCAAAAATATTCTGTTTTTAATTCGGCCCATGATGTCGGAACGAGACTTAGAATAGACTACCAAGAATACCCGCCATCTTAGTAGGAGGCCGTCATAAAAAAAAGGGGGAGATCCGTCCCGAAGAAAAGAAAGAAAGAAAAAGCAAGGCAAAAGTCAAATGTCAAATCAAAAGGCCATTACATTACAAATGTTACATCAAGGCCATGAAATGAAATGAAAGGGAACGCAAGGTCGATAAATACCCCATAACTCCGGGACTTCGGAGGTAGAACATTGATCGAAGCCCCTGTGTCGACCAGGCATGCATCCACGGCCTTCTTACAAATGTTGACTGTGATACTCAGAGCCATGCTTCTGGCTGCCGGCGGTGCTAGTTCCGATGTATGGAATGTTATAGAGGGCTGATCCCCCTGAGGAACTAGTAGTGCTGCAATTTTCTCTACCGGCACGTCTTCATTGACCATCACCTTTTGCAGATATTCCATTAAAGCTTCTTGGTGACTCTTGGATCTTTTGATCAGTTCGAGTATAGTGATCCGTGCCGGTGTCCGATCCAGGTGTTTCAACAGGTCATATTGAGTGCCTGGTGCACTCTCTTCATTGTGGGCTTCCTCAGTCGGCTGTGATGGGCCGTCTCTGACTGTGGACTGAGGAAAGACCTTGTTGAAAATCCTTCCACTCCGGAGCGCGTGTTCCTCAACCGTGGAGGATCCCGGTGACACTTTAAGTACCGCAGGGTTGGACGGTGCGGATGGCGTAGAGGGTTGGTAGGTAGGTGATGGCGTAGGGCTAGGTGGTGGTGGTGCGGTGCGGATTAAAGGCCTAGAGGGTTGGATGGTGGATGGGTAAGTGGTTGGTGAAGTGGGGAATGGTACGCGTAATAGCGGTCTAGATGGTAAAGGCATATCTGGATAGGCGGTAGTGGTAGCGGGTGAAGTAGGAAATGGTATGCGTAATAGTGGCCTAGATGGTAGGAGGGGTGCGTTATTGGTTTGCGGGGGGTTATATGATGGAGGCGTAGGAGTGCGGGGCGTAATGGGTCTTAGGAAGGCGGGTAGTGGTAATGGGTTATTGGGCGTGGGCGAGTGGTATGTAGGTGTGGGTATGGGGGTGATGGTAACGGGTTGTGGCCTTGGTATGTGGATGGTGCGGCGTGGTGGTCGCTCTGCGGTACTTTGAACGTGACCCGTTGAACAAAGAGAGGAAGAGTCCTCTACTCTCCACTGCTGCCCACGACCAGCCTCAGACTGGCTGTTCGTCAAGATGGGAGCAACCTGGTTTTGGTTCTGATGCTCCGGGAGTGGATTCTGCACGATGCCCATGTTGGGTGGTGCTACTGCCTGTGCCGGTGGTCTTGCTTGCTGCTGCTGCTGCTGCGGTCTCCTCGCCTTCAGGGCTGTTATGTACTTCTTCATTTCCTCCCAGTCAATGCCGCCCTGCTCGTTGAGATCATGGATATAATCTCTGAATTGGAAGCATGTGTCAATGGTATGCCCAGGTTGTCTGTGGAAGTAGCAATACCTAGACGTATCGGCGTTTTGAGGCCAGACGGCCTTCTCTCTCGGCAAAGCTAAGGCATTGGCTGCCATTAAAGCGCTGAAGATATCTGCCAAGGATTCTGGGAGGGCCGGGTACTCTGCCCTTTTCGGGCCTGGAGGTCTCCTTTGCTGGTTGTAGTCACCAGGAGGAGGGACATTGTGGTACGCCGGCGGTGCACGCGGCTGGTACTGTGGCTGTTGCTGTTGCTGCTGATGTGGCTGCTGATACTGCTGTTGATACTGCTGTTGCCGTGGCGGCTGTTGCTGTTGCTGTTGCTGTTGCTGTTGCTGATTCGGCTGCTGGGGCCGCTGGTACTGTTGTTGGTAATGGGGGTTCTGCTGCTGCCTGTACCCCTGTTGACTCGGCTGTGATGGCCTCTGGTACTGCTGCTGGTTCCTCACAAACTGGGGCGAGTTATTGTTCATGGTACTGACCTGCTCGTGAGAGAGCGTGCCCTCAGTAGTTGGACCTGTGCTAGGAGAATTTGGCACTGCAGGCTTCCGAGGTAGAGGCCTGCTAGGTCTATGAGGATCAAAGACGTTAGAGAACGTAGCGTCCTTGAAAGCATTCTGGCAGTACCGTGCCCTTTCATAGAGCTCTGCCATGTTCGTCAAGTTGTTCAAGGAGAGGACTAGCTTGAACTGGGGAGTGGCGTTAGAAATCAACATTTTCACTTGTTCGGATTCGGACAAGTGATCTTTCACTTTTTCAGCCAGGCCCCGCCACCTGTCAGCAAAACTGACAAACTCCTCGTCCGGTTTCATCTTTTCTGCAACAAGATCCGTGATAGACAAGGAGGGTGCAACTCTGTCCTGTTATCGTTGGATAAATTTGCGTGAAACGATACCGTAATCCTCTACTTCTGAGGGTTCCAGAGAAAAGAACCACTCGAGGGCTGGTCCCTCTAGGGATCTCCTGAACAAGAAAGCCAATGACCTCTTATCATTCTGCCAGAAAGAGGATTCGTACATGAACTCCTTCAGATGCGTGAAGGGGTTACCAGTACCGTTATACTTTCGATACACTGGCATTTCAGAGGGTGGCAGATGGAATACTGGCAGACTCGGTAAATTGATTTCCGGCACAGCTTTAACCCCCATCATTTTCTGAAGATTGTTGAACTGCTCGTCCATGCGCTCCATCTTGGCCAACAACGTCTGCGTGGTCAGATCTGCCTGGGGAGGAGGAGGAGGAGGAAGTACCTGATAGGCCTGCTGCCTAGAGTAGGTTGGACAAGGAGGATAATAAGGATGAGGTCCGGCAGAGCTTCCGCCATGCCCGAGGGCATTTTGATAAATGGGCGTCTGCGGTCTAGCCGGTTGCCTGGATGACGAAAGTTGTGGCCCAGTTGGCCGAGAAGTAAGATGAAGGCCTTCCATGGCCTGATGGATATAAGGAGGAGGAGGGGGAGGTTTTTGAGGAACAACAGGGGGAGCCATAGGGTTCGGCTCAGCAGGTTGCATGGGTGCCTTCCCCTTCAAGATAGACTGGATCGCCTCGAACTGCTGAGGGTCCAGTCGGGAGGCAAGAACTCCCAGAGCATTGACGAGATCCATAGGATCGGAGGGTGAGGGATCATTCTGATTCATGTCCCCCTCAAGGTCAGGATTGGGAATCGCATATTCATGCGGGGGAAGATCAGGATATCGATCCTGTGGATGAAAGAGAGGGGTCCGGACATTCCCATCTTGTCGATACGGAATGGGGACGGAATTATGAGAGGCATCAGCATCTCTCCCGTTCTCGTAGTTGAAATCAGAATTGCGAGGGGCATTAGCATCTCCCTCGTAGTTGATAATGGCGTCTTGGGCCATACTCAAATCTCTGCCTGATCGCAGCAACATGATATTAGATTCTCCTTTTAAAGATTTAATCAAACAAGTTGTGCAGAAATTAACCAAACAAGTGGATGCTTAACGTGATTTTAGGATTCCTTGTTGAATTATTTGAATTGGATTAAACCACAATTTCGCTCAGGGAAGGATCCTAGTTTTAGTTCAGTTTCCACCGTTATTCTCTAAGATTTTCTCTCACAACGCTCTCGGAATCTAGCCGGGACTTCAATTGGTACAACCAGCCCGATGATCAAGGAGGAATACCTTGATTTTGGGGACTTATGGAGGTCTCAACGTCAACTTCTCTAATCTGATCAAGGGACCAACCCAATCAGAGAGAGTTGCTAACGTCGAGTAATGTGTTCCTAAGAAAAGGAGGGTTTTAGCCTCAATGCATATGCCCTGCGACCTGGATGGCCTCTAATGCTTAATAGAGTAATGGGTAGCTAGCACTCAACACAGAAATCTGGAAACCGAAAAATAATTAAGAAACTGTCTGAATCGCGTCGATTATAGTCGACGCTATTCAAAACAGAACTTAATTCTTTCGCAGAGAACAGATGCAAACAGCAGAGAAAACCTGAAAAATAACTAAAAACTGTCTGAATAGCGTCGATGATGGTCGACGCTATTCAACTCATAAGTTAATTATTTCGCAGAAACAGATGTAAACGACAGAGATAATCTGGAGGCTAAAAGGCGTCTAGGTGTGCTGACGCGGTTTTGAAAAGCGTCGCTGTTCCTGGACGCTTTTTAGTTCGCAGAAACAGATTTCCAGAAGGATTTTCTGGGTCGAATCCTCCTTAAACAGGGAAAAATGCAGTAAACAATCGACTCATGCAAAGATTTTTAGTTTCAGATTTTAAACAGGATGATTTACTATCTAAACAACTAAGAAATCACGCAATCACACAGCATTTTATCACAAAAAACAGCTTTTGAACTAATCAAGGGGAGGCAAAATCTTGCCACTGGGGTGTGCACGTGGTGCACGAGGGAAATTACTTAAACTAAACACTCACCAATCGGTGAAGACGTGTCGAAAGACACAAGTGGTGCACCGTGGGTGCCCGGTATGATAATAGCAAGAACAAAAGAAATTAAAAGACGGCGAGACCAAGTCCCACCGTGATCGCCAAAAGAGCTGTAGGTGCTGAAAAATTGCTCGTGTGATTAATATGAAAAACTATGTTGTTTAGGGTAAATTAACCTATTAAAAAAAATGCAACTAAGGTGCAGTGATCGCCAGAAACTTTTAACTAAAAAGCTTCAAAAAGAGTTTGATCGCCTACCTGTTTAAACGCGGAAGAATGAGTCCTTGGTTCCTCTCCTTCAGCCGGCTGAAGAAAGAGAGCATCTTCTTGTTCTTTTGTTCTTGATGTTGAATGTTGAGGATCGTCCAGAAATTCTCCTGGCTTCGTACTTGATTTCCCTCTTTTTGATTTCTTGTTGTTGTTGTTGAATGCAGCAGAGACAGAGAAACAGAAAAATAAAGAAGAAATACTGATGAGAATCTAAATAGAAATATCAAAGTTAACCATGATTATAAACATGTTTAAACAGCAACTCACTTGTTTTAAATGACTTTGAAACCCCTTTTGAACAGATGGGTTTTGGAAAATTAATGATGTGGTGTGTGTTGCATGCAGTGAGTATGAGAGAATGAAACTAATAAATGAAGATGAAATTCATATATGAAAAACTTATGCCCAGTCCAGTTCAGTTGAAGCTTTGAAGAGATGAAGATCTTGAAGAAGGATGCCGACTTCTGGAAATGGCAGCGCTCCGGCGTTCCGACGTGGTTGCTCCGATCTTCAAATTGCTATAACGCTGTGGCTCAATAATTCTCTCTCTCTTTTTTTTTAACTCCTTGAGATGCAAGGTATTTATAGGCATTTTCTGCGTTCGTGATTAACATAGAAAAATCTATGATTTATCTACTTTAATCGACAGATAATTACTGATTAATTCATCTTTATCTGTAATTATCTAACACGCGTCCACCTTGGCCGACGCCTTTCAGATTAAATTAAGATAAGGATAAATATCCGAGAAAACTTATCTTTATCTTTATTAGCTAAAACGCGTCCACTTGTGTAGACGTCTTTTACCCTAATTAAGATAAGGATAAACATCCGGAAGAGAAGTTAAAACAGCTTAGGAAACCTAAAACGCGTCGCCCATTACAGACGCCTTTTAGCCAATAAATGAATTAATTAAAATTCAAATTTAAACGGTAAAATACGAATAAACTCTAAACCGCGTCTACATGGGTCGACGCCTTTTAGGATTCTTCATATTTTAACTGAAATTTGAGCTAAAATCAATTCAATTGATTAACTTAAACATGTCTGTTCGACCCGACACTTAACAAGATCAATAAAAATCAATCAATGATTAATTATCAGACCATTATGAGGCATTATTATATGATATGAAATTTACTCAAAATGACGTCAAAATTAGCGTGTCTACAGCTCTGGCTTCACTTGCATCTTCTCTTGATTTTCCAATCAGCAAACAATCTGAATCAATCATAGTTCATAGGCGTCTTTCACCGTCCGTGAAAGACCCTTCATTCCTTAAAATTAAAGAGAAATTGCTGAAGAAAGTTAGAGACGGAGGTATTGTGGAAAAGAGAGAAATCATGTTAATGGAGCTGTTAGAAGAGATGGATGATGAACAGAAGCCATGGTATTATGAAATTGCAAAATATTTTGAAGATCAATCGTATCCTGATGAAGCTACAACTGAGGAGAAGAGAGCTATCAGGAGAGTTGCTCAACGATATACCCTAGTTGGAGGAGCATTGTACAAGAGAGGTTTTGATGGAGTTCTCCTGAGATGTCTAGACGAAGATGAGCTTTGGAAGGTTATGGAAGGAGCTTAAGTGGAGTTTGTGGTGGCCATGTCAATGGACAGATGCTAGCAAAGAAGATCCTTAGACAAGGATTTTACTGGCCAACCATGGAAGAAGACTGTGTAGGATATGTCCGTAGGTGTGCTAAGTGTCAACTTCACGCCGACAAAATTCATTCTCCTGCATCTTCACTCCATCCTGTTTCTTCCCCATGGCCTTTCTCCATGTGGGCTTTCGACATTATTGGACCTCTTGATAACCCAGATTCCGGCATCAAGTAAAAATCTTTCATTCTCACGGCAACGGAATACTTCACAAAGTGGGCAGAAGCTGAAGCGTACGTGGAGATCAAAGCAGCAACCGTCTGCAAGCTTATCATGAAGAACATCATCACTCGATTTGGAATTCCAAGCACCATCGTCACCGACAACGAACCGCAGTTCGTGTCACAAGAATTGAAGGACCTCTGTAACAGGTATAAAATTGCATTGCATCATTCATCTCCTTATTATCCGCAAGGCAATGGCCAAGCAGAGGCAACAAATAAGACTTTGATAAAAATTATCAAAAAGACGTGTAAATCTAATAAGTTCGCAGATTGGGCAGAAAAATTGGTTGAGGCTCTATGGGCCTACCGAACTTCAATCCGCACACCCACTGGGCAAACTCCTTATTCCTTAACATTTGGAATGGAGGCGGTAGTTCCATATGAGATCCTCATACCGTCACTAAGAGTACAATTGAATAAGGAATTTTTCATTAATGAACATCGTTCAGCACTCCTTACTCAATTGGAACTTTTAGACGAGAAAAGATGGTCAACTGCTAATCATGCAAAAGTTTATCAAAACAGACTAGCACGTTTTTATCAAAAGAAAATCATTGAACGTAAGTTCAAAGTCGGTGAAATGGTTGTCAAAAGAATTTTCGTAAAACCTGGTGGTCCGCGTTCCAAGCTCCAACCCAACTGGGAAGGACCTTATGTTGTATCGCACGCTTTTCCTGGTAATGCTTATCGTCTTGTTAATGCAGAAGGAGAAGAGCTAAATCATCCCTGGAATGGTTTACATCTTAAGAAATACTACCCTTAAGTTAAAGAGTCGATCAGTATGGTACAAAGACCAGTGGAATCAGAAAATTTATAAACTCAAATTTCCTTATCAGTCTGGATAACTTAATTTCAAGCTCATTACTGCAAACACTGACACGTTTGATTCGTGAGTAACAAGAGATGACAAGTCCTAAAGAATATCGAAAGCTTGACCGAAAGTGTAAAGTACAAATCATTCGTTTTAAACAAAAAATTCTGTTTTAAACTCGGCCCATGATGTCGGAACGAGGCTTAGAATAGACTACCAAGAATACCCGCCATCTTAGTAGGAGGCCGTCATAAAAAAAAAAGGAGGAGATCTGTCCCAAAGCGAAGAAAAGAAAAGGAATAGAAAAAGCAAAAGGCAAAAAGTCAAATGTCAAATCAAAAGGCCATTACATTACAAACGTTACATCAAGGCCATGAAATGAAATGAAAGGGAACGCAAGGTCGATAAATACCCCGGAAAGAAAATGACCGAACCCCAACGGATATTAGGGTAGGAAAGGAACATCTTTTTAAGTCTCCGGAACCTTCTCATGGGCTTTCTAAACTTATTCATCTTTTCTTTCTAAAGAGATGTACTCCAAACTTAAGGAATGGCTTAGATTGACTAAAGGTCAAATCATCAAATAGGATCACGAATCGAAACACAAATTCAAACACGATGGGTTTAAGTTGAGTTGTTAAAGAAAAATTTGGAAATTAAGTTAATAAATGAATATGATCTTTTGATCCAAGTACCATGCTGATTTTTTAGTCAAAAATAAAAAAAAATACATATGTCAAAAATTCAAAAAAAATACATATGTCAAAAAAAAAAAAATACATATATGTTTCAAAAACAAAAAAATATACATATATCAAAATTCAAAAAAAATACATATGTTTCAAAATCCAAAAAAATACATATGTCAGAATTCAAAAAAAAGCATAAATTTCAAAACCACAAACAAAAATGAATATTTCAAAATAACAAAAATATTTCAATTAGCATCTGCTTATTGCATTTAGTGTGTTTCATCCCTTTTATTTTCAGCGAGCATCTGTTTGCTTGTATGTTGCATCTTTGCTTAAGTTTGATTATTCTCATTACCTTTGTTAATAAAGGCTATGCCCCTTGACCATTTATTGAAGGAAAAAATTAATCGACCATTTATTTGGTCAGGCAAGGGGCTAAGCCTGAATAGATGCTTAACCGGTTTGTTCAAGTCATATACAGGACACAAGGCATGAAAGAGTTGGAATACGGATTGAAGACAGCCAGAACATGTTTCTGCTATTGAAAAGCGTCGTTGAACAGCGACGTGTTTTTGTTCATGTGAATGGCGTCAGCTCGACACGACGCGTTTCAGAAATTCAAAGAAATGAAGCTGGAAATGTCAAGAAGATCTCACTGTGGGAGTCAAGAAGTCCTGACCATAGCTAAAAAGACGGTTATTTCTACCCTTGTACTCTTTCCATGTAATTATTTGCATTTGCATTACTATACGATAAATATTTATTAGATCATATCAAGGACCTTGTGGTTTTGATGAAACTGGAATTTGAGTTCCCCTTCAACAAAAACAGTGATAATTCCAGAGGATTCTTAATCGCACGGATAGGCCGTTGGATTGTTAATTAGTGAGGACGATGGTTCCACTTTTGTGAAACGGTGCGTGGATAAACGAGCTTCGGCTTAGCACTGGATTGCAAGAATTGGTATCTTGACTCATTAATGACAATTTAACAATATTATCCTTGATTAATTTATATTTTATTTGACTTTATATTTTTCTTTTAGCCCAGCATGCATCATATAGGATTTTGAAATCATTGTGATAAGAATTAATTATTGATTAAGTTTCAGACCATTAATCAAATAATCAAACATGATGTGAAATATTCCATTCTGAATTGAGTATCTTGATTATCTTTGAGGTTCGCTTGAAGATATCATTGGAATTCTATCCTTGATTGGATTCTTTATCCAATATTCTTGTTTTCTTTTAAGATCCATCATGGCTGCAGCACGTCCACATTGGCTGGCAAACGCTCCCCATGATGAAACCTACAGTGTCTATGACCTGAGGTACTTCCCACTCCGAGGTGGTTGATCGACTTTATTTTATTTCCTTGTCTACCTCATCCAGACAGGATTGATTCCATTGATCTCATTGAGCTATCTTCATTGATAATTTCGAGAAAAATTCCAATCATGTGATGTTAAGAGCGTGTCTCATCACACCTTGGCATTACCTTTTCAGTACATTCCATTCCATTTCACTCCCTTGCAAAGACGATGCCAAGGTGAGGCAGCTGTAGACACGCTAATTTTGACGTCATTTTGAGTAAATTTCATATCATATAATAATGCCTCATAATGGTCTGATAATTAATCATTGATTGATTTTTATTGATCTTGTTAAGTGTCGGGTCGAACAGACATGTTTAAGTTAATCAATTGAATTGATTTTAGCTCAAATTTCAGTTAAAATATGAAGAATCCTAAAAGGCGTCGACCCATGTAGACGCGGTTTAGAGTTTATTCGTATTTTACCGTTTAAATTTGAATTTTAATTAATTGATTTATTGGCTAAAAGGCGTCTGTAATGGGCGACGCGTTTTAGGTTTCCTAAGCTGTTTTAACTTCTCTTCCGGATGTTTATCCTTATCTTAATTAGGGTAAAAGACGTCTACACAAGTGGACGCGTTTTAGCTAATAAAGATAAAGATAAGTTTTCCCGGATATTTATCCTTATCTTAATTTAATCTGAAAGGCGTCGGCCAAGGTGGACGCGTGTTAGATAATTACAGATAAAGATGAATTAATCAGTAATTATCTGTCGATTAAAGTAGATAAATCCTAGATTTTTCTATGTTAATCACGAACGCAGAAAATGCCTATAAATACCTTGCATCTCAAAGAGTTAAAAAAAAAGAGAGAGAGAATTATTGAGCCACAGCGTTATAGCAATTTGAAGATCGGAGCAACCACGTCGGAACGCCGGAGCGCTGCCATTTCCAGAAGTCGGTATCCTTCTTCAAGATCTTCATCTCTTCAAAGCTTCAACTGAACTGGACTGGGCATAAGTTTTTCATATCTGAATTTCATCTTCATTTATTAGTTTCATTCTCTCATACTCACTACATGCAACACACACCACATCATTAATTTTCCAAAACCCATCTGTTCAAAAGGGGTTTCAAAGTCATTTAAAACAAGTGAGTTGCTGTTTAAACATGTTTATAATCATGGTTAACTTTGATATTTCTATTTAGATTCTCATCAGTATAACTTCTTTATTTTTCTGTTTCTCTGTCTCTGCTGCATTCAACAACAACAACAAGAAATCAAAAAGAGGGAAATCAAGTACGAAGCCAGGAGAATTTCTGGACGATCCTCAACATTCAACAGCAAGAACAAAAGAACAAGAAGAGGCTCTCTTTCTTCAGCCGGCTGAAGGAGAGGAACCAAGGACTCATTCTTCCGCGTTTAAACAGGTAGGCGATCAAACTCTTTTTGAAGCTTTTTAGTTAAAAGTTTCTGGCGATCACTGCACCTTAGTTGCATTTTTTTTAATAGGTTAATTTACCCTAAACAACATAGTTTTTCATATTAATCACACGAGCAATTTTTCAGCACCTACAAGAGCGTCAGCTAAGATGTTTTGATTCCTAGGGACATGGACAAAGATCAATTTCGTGAAAAGCTTTGAGTAAGCAAAAGTAAGTTCTTGATAAGGTTTGAGCTTGGGATCGAGAGTTCGATACTTGGTCAGCACTTGGCGAAGAATCAGTTGGCTATCACCTACAATCCTGAGTTTGGTGGCACCATGGAAATGAGCGGCTTCAAGGCCAGCAAGGAGTGCCTCGTATTCAGCTATATTGTTAGTGACTAGAAAGTCAAGCTGAAAGGCTTGTGGAATAGTGACACCTTCAGGTGATAACAGAACGATATCTATCCCTTTTCCATGAGAATTCAGAGCTCCGTCAAAATGCAGAGTCCACATATCATCTCTGATTTGATTTACGGACATCAGTTCCTCATCCGGAAACCCTGATCGCACTGGATCAAAACGAGGAAGGGGATGATGAGCGAGATGTTCCGCTATGGCATAGCCCTTGATCGCTTTCTGCTGAATATAAATGATATTGAATTGAGATAGAAAGCTTTGCCATCGCGCTAACCTATCAGTAAGAACAGATTTCTCCAGAAGGAATTTGATCCGATTCATCCTAGCGATGAGATGGACTTCATGGGCCAGAAAATAATGCTTCAATTTCTGCACAACCCAGACCAATGCTGCACATGTTTTCTCCATCGCTGTATATCTCTGTTCAGCGGGGTTGAGAAGTTTAGAGAGATAGTAGGCTGCCCTCTCTTTTCCTTCTTCATCCTCCTGTGCTAGGACAGCCCCCACTGCATCATCCAGGACTGAAATGTAAAGTATCAATGGTTTGCCCGGAGATGGTGGTCTCAAAACAGGAGGACTTGCTAAATAGTTCTTTAATCCATCGAATGCCTCCTGACACTTATCGTCCCAATCGAATTTGACTCCCGGCTTGGTAAGCTCGTAAAACGGCTTACACCTTTGTGAGTGCTGGGAGACAAAACGGCGAATAAATTGTAACCTCCCGATTAATCCTCTCAACTCTTTCAAGTTTTTGGGAGGTGGCATTTCTCTAATAGCCTTCGCCTTGTTAGGATCGATCTCAATTCCCCGTTTGCTGACAATAAATCTAAGCAATTTTCCTGAAGATACCCCGAATACACATTTCTTGGGGTTCATCTTTAACTGATATTCTCTCGATCTCTCTAATACCCTTGCCAAAACTTTGGCGTGCTCAGCCTTTGTTTTAGATTTAACCAACAAGTCATCCACATACACTTCCAGATCTATGTGCATCATGTCATGAAATATTGCCATCATGGCCCTCTGATAGGTGGCTCCAGCATTCTTTAACCCAAATGGCATGACGACATAACAGTATGTTCCCCAAGGTGTAGTGAATGACGTTTTCTCTTGATTCTCTTCTGCCGGCTTAATCTGATTATATCCTGAAAATCCGTCCATAAACAATAAAGTCTCATAGCCAACAGTATTATCAATGAGTACATCAATATGAGGCAATGGAAAATCATCTTTAGGACACGCCCGGTTCAGATCGCGGAAGTCAATGCAAATTCTGACCTTCCCGTCCTTCTTCATGACCGGATCTATGTTAGCCACCCATTGCGGATAGAGGACAACTCTAATAAATTTAGCTTTATGCAGTTTGTCGACCTCTTCCTTCATCTTTAAAGCCATTTGTGGGTGGAATCGTCTTAATTTCTGTTTGACAGGGCTAGCTCCATCCTTTAACGTCAATCTGTGTTCAACTAAAGATGAGTCTAACCCTGGCATATCTTCATAACTCCAGGCGAAAGTGTCCTTATAGTCCTTAAGTACTTGTACCATTGCCTTCTCAT
Organism: Zantedeschia hybrid cultivar; assembly: GCA_030544215.1. Taxonomy (NCBI): domain Eukaryota; kingdom Viridiplantae; phylum Streptophyta; class Magnoliopsida; order Alismatales; family Araceae; genus Zantedeschia; species Zantedeschia hybrid cultivar. The sequence goes on along the minus strand of JARZZO010000002.1, from coordinate 53,209,282 downwards.
CCTCTGTAGAAATATTTTTACTGACGAGGACAACCTTAGGTTCGTCTTCAGTCCCTAAATTGATTTCTTTGGTGGGCTCTTCTACGGCAGCTGAGGGTTCATCAAATCTCTTCACTCCACTGGCATATGCCTCAGCCGCGTCCTCGTCATCTTCCTCATTTTCAATAATGGGGTCCTTTTCATGCACTAACTCATATACCCCGTACCCATCATTGACTGACTCATCATTCATACCGTCTTCTGGCATCTGAATTGGATTTTCTAAAAACTGAGGGATCAAAGAACAAGAAAAGCACTTATCAACTAATTCATGGAGGTATCTATCTGGAATTCGCCTACCCTTAGGCTTCCTAGACTTCCTAACCTGACTAATCTGACTAAAACTAGACTGCCTAACTTCACTAAACTCCCTATTATAACCTAATGAAGATGAAGCAGGATAGAAATCCTGGGATACAAGTGGAAATACAGGAGAATCCTCCCGAGGGGAGGGACAGAGTAAATCTAAGAGAGAATCTTGACCGAAGGACCCGCGCGACGGGGTGCAATCGGACAAGTAAGATGTTTCCTCGATAAAGATTTGAGAAGAATTTGTTGTAAAATTGGCGTTTTTTTTTTGATATCAGAGGAATTAAACATGAAGCAGGAGTGAATACAAATAGAAGGGGAATCAGACGGAGGAAGTGGCACCAAGGCCAGGGGATTAGGGGGATCATATAGCAATATGTCCCAGATCAAATTATACATCCTCTCTAGATCGAGAGGAGGTTGTGGAATAAGGTCCCGGGGGGACAGAGTGATCATGATGGGCGGAGCCCGTGGAATATCTTCAATAATGACCCGCGACCAAGTCGGGGTCAAGAGCAGTGTACGAAATAGAGTATGGAGCATGAAGACATGTGAAGGATATGTCCCCCTCCAGAGCAGATCTATAGTGTAACCAGCTTCATAGGGGTCATCTGGCTCCCCTTCGTCAGTCTCTTCAGACAGCAGTATCCGCTTATCAAATATGGCACCAGGGCTTTCAATCAGCTCATCAATCTGCGGCGGCCACTTAGGTTCTGCAGGATCTAGGAACAATCTGTTCAGTGCAATATAAAGGTCTCTCAGATCGAACCACCTGTACCATTCGCATTCGGGATCCTAGAATTTTCTCCTTTTCATAGGCCGCAGAGCCTCCAAGGATTGGTACGTAAGTAGTTCAGAGCAATGTATGGCCAAGTCCCTCCCATATATATCATGGAAGTCAAAACACGAAGTAGTGACTACCGTGTTGTCGTAGCTAAGTATGGGCCCTTTTACAAAGTGTGTACACAGGGTCCATGTTAGGGGATCTCGGCCTTCTTTGGGTGGTGTAGACATTGCCTCCCAGATTTTCGGACCTTCTTCGATCTCTGCTTGCTAAACCAGATCTTGCTTCAGTCTTCTTGGCCTATAGCCCAGACCACTTCCAGGTGCTGCTCGATGATTTTTCACAGGAGTGGTCCTGCCTTGCAACTGTGTGCCCAGACCTCTTCCAGGCTCATAGCCGTTCTTCATCATAATCCTCCATCCTGGGGTACTCATGCACTTCCCCCTTTTTATGGCATCTAACGGGTATGGAGAAATAGTGGCGGCTTTTAGAGGATCAGCCACTAGACGGTAGACCTGTAATACCGACAGAAAAGGTTGTCGGCCAGGTAAAACAGCATATTTAATATTCAATGTATGAGCAGCAGCAAGGATCGGCATGCTCGTCACTTTAATAATTCGTCATTTGTAAGGGAATTTGAGGCATTGGTGATTCGTAGAGGGAATCGCCTCAAGAGTTTTGATATAAGGACGACCCAAAATGGCATTTATAGAAGGGTCGATTTCCAGGATGTGAAATTCCACCTCTGCATGACTTACAGGGCCCAGCTCCACCTTCAAATAGACCATTCCCAGAGGGGAACGGGTAGAGTTGTCATATGCCGTCACTGAGATGGGGCTGGGCAGCCATTTTTCTTTGGGCACACCGCACAACTCCAGGGTCTTCGGAGGTAAAACATTGATCGAAGCCCCTGTATCTACCAGGCATGCATCCACGGCCTTCTTACAGATGTTGACCGTGATGCTCAGAGCCATGCTTCTGGCTGCCGGCGGTGCTAGTTCCGATGTATGAAATGTAATGGAGGGCTGAACCCCCTGAGGAACTAGTAGTGCTGCAATTTTCTCTACCGGCACGTCCTCATTAACCATCACCTTCTGTAGATATTCCATTAAGGCTTCTTGGTGAATCTTGGATCTTTTGATCAATTCAAGTACAGTGATCCGTGCCGGTGTTCTGTCCAGATGTTTCAACAAGTCATATTGAGTGCCTGGTGCACTCTCTTCATTATGGGCTTCCTCAGTCGGCTGTGATGGGCCGTCTCTAACCGTGGACTGAAGAAAGACTTTGTTGAAAATCCTTCCACTCTGGAGCGCATGTTCCTCGACCGTGGAGGATCCGGGTGACACCTTAAGTACCGCAGGGTTGGATGGTGTGGATGACGTAGAGGGTTGGTATGTAGGTGGTGGCGTAGGGTTAGGTGGTGATGGCGCGGTGCGGATTAGAGGTCTAGATGGTTGGATGGTGGATGGGTAAGTGGTTGGTGAAGTGGGGAATGGTACGCGTAATAGCGGTCTGGATGGTAAAGGGATATCTGGGTAGGTGGTAGTGGTAGTGGGTGAAGTAGGAAATGGTACGCGTAATAGTGGCCTGGATGGTAGAAGGGGCGCATGATTGGTTTGCGGGGGGTTATATGATGGAGGTGTAGTGGTGCGGGGTGTGATGGGCTTGAGGAAGGCGGGTAGGGGTAATGGGTTATTGGGTGCGGGCGAGTGATATGTGGGTGTCGGTAGAGGGGTGATGGTAATGGGTTGTGGCCTAGGTATGTAGATGGTGCAGCGTGGTGGTCGCTCTGCGGTACTTGGAACGTGACCCGTTGAACAAAGAGAGGAAGAGTCCTCTATTCTCCACTGTTGCCCACGACCAGCCTCAGACTGGCTGTTCGTCAAAATGGGAGCAACTTGGTTTTGGTTCTGGTGCTCCGGGAGTGGATTCTGCACTATGCCCATGTTGGGTGGTGCTGCTGCTTGTGCCGGTGGTCTTGCTTGCTGCTGCTGCTGCTGCTGTGGTCTTCTCGCCTTCAGAGCTGATATATACTTTTTCATCTCCTCCCAGTCTATGCCGCCCTGCTCATTGAGATCATGAATATAATCTCTGAACTGGAAGCAGGTGTCGATGGTATGCCCAGGTTGCCTATGGAAGTAGCAATACCTGGACGTGTCGGCATTTTGAGGCCAGACGGCCTTTTCCCTTGGCAAAACTAAGGCATTAGCTGCCATTAGAGCACTGAAGATATCTGCCAAGGATTCTGGGAGGGCCGGGTATTCTGCCCTCTTAGGGCCTAGAGGTCTTCTCTGCTGGTTGTAGTCACCAGGAGGAGGGACATTATGGTACGCCGGCGGTGCGCGCGGCTGATATTGTAGCTGTTGCTGTTGCTGATATTGCTGCTGTTGGGGCTGCTGGTACTACTGTTGCCGTTGCGGCGGCTGTAACTGTTGCTGGTTCCTCACAAACTGGGGCGAGTTATTGTTATTCATGGTACTGACTTGCTCGTGAGAGAGCGTGCCCTCAGTAGTTGGACCTGTGCTAGGAGAATTTGGCACTGCAGGCTTCCGAGGTGGAGGCCTGCTAGGTCTGTGAGGATCAAAGACGCTAGAGAACGTAGCGTCCTTGAAGGCATTTTGGCAGTACCGTGCTCTTTCATAGAGCTCTGCCATGTTGGTCAGATTGTTCAAGGAGAGGACTAGCTTGAACTGGGGCGTGGCGTTAGAAATTAACATCTTCACTTGCTCAGACTCGGACAAGTGATCTTTCACCTTTTCAGCCAGGCCCCGCCACCTGTCAGCAAAACTGACAAACTCCTCATCAGGTTTCATCTTTTCTGCAATGAGGTCAGTGATGGATAAGGAGGGTGCAACTCTGTCCTGGTATCGTTGGATAAATTTACGTGAAACGATACCGTAATCCTCTACTTCGGAGGGTTCCAGAGAAAAGAACCACTCGAGGGCTGGTCCCTCTAGAGATCTCCTGAACAAAAAGGCCAACGACCTCTTGTCGTTTCGCCAGAAAGATGATTCGTACATAAACTCCTTCAGATGTGTGAAGGGGTTACCAGTACCGTTGTACTTCCGGTACACTGGCATCTCAGAGGGTGGCAGATGGAATACTGGCAGGCTCGGTAAACTGATCTCTGGCACAGCTTTAACCCCCATCATCTTCTGGAGGTTGTTGAACTGCTCATCCATGCGCTCCATCTTGGCCAGCAACGCTTGCGTGGTCAGATCTGCCTGGGGAGGAGGAGGTGGAAGTACTTGATAGGCCTGCTGCCTAGAGTACGTTGGACAGGGAGGACAATAAAGAGGAGGTCCGACAGAGCTTCCGCCATGCCCGAGGGCATTTTGATAAATAGGCGTTTGCAGTCTAGCCGGTTGCCTAGATAATGAAAGTTGTGGCCCAGCTGGCCGAGAAGTAATATGAAGGCCTTCCATGGCCTGATGGATATAAGGAGGAGGAAGAGGAGGTTGTTGAGTAACAACAGGGGGAGCCACAGGGTTCGGCTCAGCAGGCTGCACGGGTGCCTTCCCCTTCAGAATAGACTGGATCGCCTCGAACTGCTGAGGGTCCAGTCAGGAGGCAAGAACTCCCAGGGCGTTGACGAGATCCGAAGGATCAGAGGGTGAGGGATCATTCTGATTCATGTCCCCCTCAGGATCGGGATTAGGAATCGCATATTCATGCGGGGGAAGATCATGATATCGATCCTGTGGATGAAAGAGAGGCGTCCGGACATTCCCATCTTGTCGATATGGAATGGGGACGGAATTACGGGAGGCATCAGCATCTCTCCCGTTCTCATAGTTGTAGTCCGAATCGCGAGGGGCATTAGCATCTCCCTCGTAGTTGATGATGGCGTCTTGAGCCATACTCAAGTCCCTGCCTGATCGCAGCAGCATGATGTTAGATTCCCTTTTTTTCAAAGATTTGACAAACAAGTTGCACAGAGATTAATCAAACAAGTGGATGTTTAACGTGATTTTAAGGTTCATTGTTGAGTTATTTGAATTGGATTAAACCACAAATTCGCTCAAGGAAAGGATCCTAGTTTCAGTTCGATTTCCACCGTTATTCTCTAGGGTTTTCTCTCACAACGCTTTCGGAATCTAGCCGAGACTTCAATTGGTACAACCAGCCCGATGATCAAGGAGGAATACCTTGATTTTGGGGACTTATGGAGGTCTCAACGTCAACTTCTCTAGTCTGATCAAGGGACCAACCCAATCAGAGAGAGTTGCTGACGTCGAGTAGTGTGTTCCTAAGAAAATGAGGGTATTCGCCTCAATGCGTATGCCCTACGGCCTGGATGGCCTCTAATGCTTAATTAATAATGGGTAGCTAGCACTCAAACCACAGAAATCTGGGAACTGAAAAATAATTAAGAAACTGTCTGAATTGCGTCGATAGTAGTCGACGCTATTCAAAACATAACTTAATTTTTTCGCAGAAACAGATCTGAAAAATAACTAAGAAACTGTCTGAATCGCGTCGATGGTAGTCGACGCTATTCAACACAGAACTTAATTTTTTCGCAGAAACAGATGCAGACAGCAGAGAAGATATGAAGACTGAAAGGCGTCTAGGGGTGTTGATGCGGTTTTTAAACGCGTCAGTGCTCCTGGACGCTTTTCAGTTCGCAGAAACAGTTTTGCAGGAGGATTTTCTGGGTTGAATCCTCCTCAAACAGGATAAAAAGCAGTAAACAATCGACTCATGCAAATTATTTTTAGTTCCAGGTTTTAACATGATGGTTTACTAACTAAACAACTAGGAAATCAATCAATCACACATCATTTTCATCACAAAAATAGCTTTTTGAACTAATCAAGGGGAGGGCAAGATCTTGCCACTGGGGTGTGCACGTGGTGCACGAGGGAAATTAATTAAACTAAAACACTCACCAATTGGTGAGGACGTGTCGAGAGACACAAATGGTGCACCGTGGGTGCCCGATTGATGATAGCAAGAACAAAAAGAAACTAAAAGATGGCGAGACCGAGTCCCACCGTGATCGCCAAAAGAGCTGTAGGTGCTTAAAATGCTCGTGTGATTAACATGAAAAATCTATGTTGTTTAGTGTAAACTAACCTATTAAAAACAGCAACTAAGTGCAGTGATCGCCAGAAACTTTTGACTTAAAAGTTTCAAAAGAGAGTTTTGATCGCCTACCTGTTTGAACGCGGAAGATGTCGAGTTCTTGATTCCCCTCCTTCAGCCGGCTGAAGAAAGAGAGCCCTTTCTTTGTTCTTTTGTTCTTGCTGTTGAGTTTGAGGTTGAGGATCGTCCAGAAGTCCTTCTGGCTTTGTGCTTGATTTCCCCTTTTGATTCTCTTGTTGTTGTTGAGTGCAGCAGAAACAGAGAAGAGGAAACGAAGAAACAATGATGAGAACTTTAAATAGAAGCAATATCTAAACTAATCATGATTTTAAGCATACAATTGAACAGCAAACTTACTTGTTTAAATGGCTTTGAAACCCCTTAAATCAAATAGGTTTTGAAAGATGATGCTGTGGTGTGTGTTGCATGAAATGAATATTGAAGAATGAAAAGATGTAGAATGAAAATGCAGAAATGAAACACTTATGCCCAATGGGTTGAAGCCTTGAAAGGATGAAGATTTTTGAAAGGACGCCGACTTCTGGAAATGGCAGCGCTCTGGCGTTCCGACGTTGTTGCTCCGATCTTCAACTCGCTATAATAACCTTAATGGCTTTCAATGGGGCTCAACATTTTTTACCCTTCAAGATGTAAGGTATTTATAAGCTTTCTCTACGTTCGCGATTAACATAGAAAAATCTAGGATTTATCTATCTTAACCGACAGATAAATACTGATTAATTCATCTTTATCTGTAATTATCTAAAACGCGTCCACCATGGCTGACGCCTTTCAGATTAATTAAGATAAGGATAAATATCCGGGAAAACTTATCTTTATTTTTATTAGCTAAAACGTGTCTACATGTGCAGACGTCTTTTAAACTAATTAAGATAAGGATAAACATCCGGAAGAGAAGTTAAAATAGCTTAGGAAACCTAAAACGCGTCGACCCTCACAGACGCCTTTTATCTAATTAATCAATTGATTAAAATTCAAATTTAAACGTTAAAATAAGAATAAACTCTAAATCACGTCCACATGGGTCGACGTCTTTTAGAATTCTGCATATTTTAACTGAAATTTGAGCTAAAATCAATTTAATTGATTAACTTAAACATATCTGTTAAACCCGACACTCAAAAATATCAATAAAAATTAATCAATGATTAAATATCAAACCATTATGAGGCATTATTATATGATATGAAATTTACTCAAAATGATGTCAAAATTAGCGTGTCTACAACTTCCGGCAGCTTGTCGTCATTGCGGTGGTACTTATGGTGGAACTCAGTGTCCTACATTTTCTGGGAGGTGTTACACTTGTGGCCAGCAGGGCCATTTGGCGAGGTATTACCCACAGGGGCATGGTCAGGGGTAGGGACCAGGTGATCAGAAGAAGCCAAGGACCCAGGAGAGAATTCTAGCTATCACCAGGAAGGAGGCTCATGCGTCCAACTTGGTGGAAGGTACACTTTCTGTCCTCGGGAACTCTGCGCATGTGTTGATTGATTCGGGTGCTTCGCATTCTTTTATTTCTGAGCAGTTCGTAGATATTCTTTCTGCACCCGTTGATGAGATATATGATAGAGGTTCCTTCTGGGAATTTTATGTTGTCTTATAACTGTTTGAGTGAGGTTCCCTTGACCATTGAGGGTCATGAGTTACCTGCCCAGTTAGTTGTGCTTGCCATTCGCGACTTTGATGTCATCTTGGGCATGGACTGGTTGGAGGCTTATTATGCCGAGGTGGACTGCCACAGGAAGATGGTGCGTTTCTCTATTCCGGACATCCCGACCTTCTACTTCCAAGGTATTAGGCTCTCTTCTCGTGGTATTCTTATTTATGCCTTTAAGGCTCAGAGGTTGCTTGTTGGTGGATGTGAGGCTTTCCTTGCCTCTGTTGTTTTAGCTGGTGTTAATAGTAGTTCCAGTCCTTGGGAGGTGCCTGTAGTTTGTGACTTTGTTGATGTGTTTCCTGAGAAGTTGCCTGGCCTTCCTCCTCAGCGAGAGGTTGAGTTCACTATTGAGCTTGCACCAGGTACGGCGCCCTTGTCTAAGGCCCCGTATCGGATGGCTCCGGCCGAACTCGCTAAGTTGAAGGCGCAGTTGCAGGAATTGCTGGATAAGGGTTTTATTCGTCCCAGTACTTCTCTGTGGGGTGCTCCGGTTCTGTTTGTTAGAAAGAAGGATGGTTCATTGAGGTTGTGCATTGATTATAGACAGCTGAACCAAGTAAAAATAAAGAACAAGTATCCACTTCCGAGGATCGATGATCTGATGGATCAATTGTAGTCTACGAAGGTATTTTCGAAGATTGATTTGAGGTCAGGATATTATCAGATGGGGATCCGTGAGACAGATGTGAGTAAGACGGCTTTTAGGACTCGGTATGGACATTATGAGTTTTTGGTTATGCCTTTTGGCTTGACCAATGCTCCAGCAGCTTTTATGGATTTGATGAACCAGGTCTTCATGGCCTACCTGGATCAGTTTGTGGTGGTATTTGTAGATGATATTTTGGTACACTCTTCTTCTAAGGAAGAGCATGCCACACATCTTCAGGTGGTATTGCTGGTTCTGAGAGAGCACCAACTCTATGCCAAGTTTAGCAAGTATGAATTCTGGCTAGATAAGGTGGACTTCCTGGAGCATGTCATTTCTGGAGATGGCATTGCAGTGGATCCAACCAAGATTGAGGCAGTGATGGATTGGAGCAGACCGACAACAGTAACTGAGATCAGGAGCTTCTTGGGGTTTGCAGGGTATTACAGATGGTTTGTCCAGGGTTTTTCTTCGATAGCGATCCCCTTGTCGAGGTTGACTCGTAAGGGAGTTCGTTTCGTGTGGACCGAGGAGTGTGAGCGGAGTTTCATTGAGTTGAAGACTCGCCTCACTTCGGCTCCAGTGCTGGTGCTTCCATCAGGTTCCGGTGGATTTGTGGTTTACTCAGATGCATCTCGTCGAGGTCTGGGTGCGGTTCTGATGCAGCATGGTAAGGTCGTAGCTTATGCTTCTAGGCAACTGAAGAAGCATGAGGAGAACTATCCCACTCATGACTTAGAGTTGGCAGCTGTGGTATTTGCACTGAAAATCTGGCGACACTATTTGTATGGAGAGAAATTTCAGGTTTTTACCGACCATAAGAGACTGAAGTATGTATTCACGCAGAAGGATCTGAACTTGAGGCAGCGCAGGTGGATGGAGTTTATCAAAGATTATGATCTCGACCTTTCTTATCATTCGGGCAAGGCCAACATGGTGGCAGACGCCTTGAGTCGGAAGACGGTCGTATCATATCTTATGGTTCAAGAATGGAGATTATTTAAGCAGGTTGTGGAATCTTCCTTTAGGGTTTCGCGAGAGGCTGACAGAACCGTGTTGACCAGCTTAACTGTGAGGCCAACAGTGTACTATGCCGTAATCGAGGCTCAGAGGGCAGATGCAGAGTTACCACAGGTTCTCCAGACACCAGAGGTGGAGTTGTGGGATGATGGTACAGTCAGATTTAGAGGCAGACTCTATGTTCCAACTGAGGAAGACGTGCGCAAGAATGTCCTGGATGAGGCGCACCGTTCTAGATATGCAGTGGATCTCGGAACGACTAAGATGTATCATTATTTGAGGAGGCACTTTTGGTGGCCTGGCATGAAGAAGGACGTAGCTGATTATGTGGCAAGTGTAGAGACGCTGATTTTGACATCATTTTGAGTAAATTTCATATCATGTAATAATGTCTCAGAATGGTCTGATATTTAATCATTAGTTAATTTTTATTAATCTTTTCGGATTAATTATCTAAATAGTATCGGGTCAGACAGACATAATTTAAGTTAATTAATTAAATTGATTTTAACTCAAATTTAAATCACATATGAAAAAGTCTAAAAAACGTCGACATGTGTAGACGCCATTTATACTTTATTCCTATTTTGATTTTTAAGTTTGAATTTTAATTAATTGATTAATTAGCTAAAAGACGTCTTCAGGACACGACGCCATTTAGGTCTCTTAAGCTGTTTCTATCTCTTTTTCTGGATGTTTATCCTTATCTTAATTAGTCTAAAAGACGTCTCCCATGGGCGACGCGTTTTAGATAATTACAGATAATGATGAATTAATCTGTATTTATCTGTTTGTTAGTTGGATAAATTTCAAATTCTTTCATATTAATCCATTAATAACCGTGGATGTAAAGCCTATAAATACCCAACCTCTAGGTCATTAAAAAGTTAGTGATGATAGTGATAAGAGTGATCATTCTTGAAATATTAGTGATAATTTTGAGTGATCCAAGAAGGCAACGACGTCCAGACGCTGAAGGATCGAGGTGCTGCTACTTCCAGGAGTCTTGAAACAAGCTACATCCCTTCTTCATCCATTCTTCGTCCATTCAAGAGCTTTTAAGAACCAAGGCTTTTCAGGGGCCATCCGATTTAGTTCTTTTCATTAATCTCTGATTGCTTCATCATATTAGTTCAAAATCTCATTCATCACATCACTCCATGCAACACACACTCACTAGCATTATTTTACAATCCATGTTTAAAGGGGTTTAAAAGACCATCAAACAAGTGAGCTCATTTGTTTAAGTTGCATGATCAGAATCTTCATTAGAATGGATACTACTTTTGCTTGAGTTCTTATTATTTTCTTTTATCTTTTCTTGTTGCAAGGTACAAAAAGAGATCAAGAGGAGAGAATCATCAATAATAAGGAAAAGGAATCTGGATGATCCTCAAAGTCTGATAAGCAGCCAAAGCAAGAACAAAGTCAAAATGGCTCTCTTTCTTCAGCCGGCTGAAGGAGGGGAATCAAGGACTTAAAAATCTCTCAATTCCAAAACAGGTAGGCGATCAATCTTTTCTTTTGGAACTTTTTAGTTAAAAGTTTCTGGCGATCACATTCACTTAGTTTTAATAGGTTTATTTGTCACATAAACAACATAAATTTTCATGATAATCACACACCCAATTTGAGCACTCACAGCAAGGTGCCTAACCTGTCAGCAGGTTAAGGCAGAACACTAGAGACCAGGAGGGTTGTTGCAGCCGTTACCGATTCCGGAATGAAAATGGGAACACGTGACTATGGACTTTGTGATGGGATTACCTGTGTCCCCTGGCAGAAGAGACGCGATCTGGGTCATTGTTGATCGATTGACCAAGTCTGCGCACTTTCTAGCTATTAGGAAGGACTGGTCAGTCGGTAAGTTGGCTAAGTTGTTTGTGGACCGGATCATCTCTCTGCACGGGGTGCCCGTATCCATCGTCTCAGACTGGGATCCGAGATTTACTTCTAGGTTCTGGAAGAGTTTTCAGAAGGCCTTGGGCACACAGTTAGCATTCAGCTCGGCTTATCATTCCGAGACTGATGGGCAGTCGGAGAGGACCATTCAGACACTAGAGGATATGCTCAGGGCATGTTGCCTAAATTGGGGAGGTTCTTGGGAGTAGCACTTGTCTACATTGGAGTTTGCTTACAACAACAGTTATCATTCGAGTATCGGCATGGCGCCTTATGAGGCATTGTACGGGCGGCCGTGTCGATCTCCTGTGAATTGGTCTGACAGTAGCGAGAGGCAGATAGCAGGGCCAGAGTTGGTACAGCAGTGTGCTGAGGTTGCCAGAGTGGTGCAGCAGAGGTTGACTATAGCTCAGAACAGGCAGAAGAGTTATGCAGATATCCGTAGAAGACCACTTGAGTTTGAGGTTGGGGACCACGTGTTTCTCCGAATCTCACCCTCCAAGGGTGTGATGAGATTCGGGAAGCGAGGTAAGCTGAGTCCACGATATATTGGGCATTTTCCCATTCTTATTCGAATTGGGAAAACGGCGTATCAGCTAGCCTTACCACCCAGTCTTGCAGGAGTGCACGATGTATTCCATGTTTTTTTGCTGAGGAGATATATTCAGGATCCATCTCGTGTTTTGGACTTTTCGGAGTTGGAAGTTGCCGATGACTTGTCATTTCCGGAATTTTCAGTACGTATTGAGGATCGCAGGGAACAGGTCCTTCGAAACAAGATTGTTCCTCTAGTAAAGGTGATTTGGCAGCATCGCTCCGGAGGCGAGGCGACCTGGGAGCGCGAGGATGAGATGCGGGAACAGTTTCCCTACATTTTCTCGTAAGTTCTCTTGTAAGCTAGTACCATTATTTTCGATCTCGTTATTTTATAACAGGCAATTTCGGGGACGAAATTCTTTTAAGGCGGGGAGAATGTCAGGATTGAGGTTTCGGATCCGGTTATCGGGTCAGTTTCGGGGTCGGACCCCTTGATTTGGGCCCTTGTGGGGCTGGGGCATGGGTTCCTGTTTCGCGTCGAGCTTGCTTGACGCGGTTCAAACGGCGTCCAGCAAGGTGGACGTGTTTTAGGTTGTGCCACGTGGGTTGGTTTTGGGCCACGAGAATACGGCCCCGGTCATATCGTTTGAATGGCGTCTTGCATGGTCGACGCCATTCAGAGTACGGCCCTGGTATGTCAGAGTACTGCCCGAACTTGTCGTCTGAATGACGTCGTTCTTGGACGACGCGCTTTTCCCAATTTCTGTTTGACCCCGCAAACCCTCCTTCCTTTCCCTCATTCTCTCCTTTCTCTTCTCTCTCCTCTCTTCCCTCCGAACCTCCGGTGCCCCTTTCCCCCTCTCCTTCATTTTCTCTCCCCATTCCTCCTCTCCCTCCACTCCATTAACCTCCCAACTTCCTCCACTACCACCACTACTTCCTCCGCGGCGCATTTCTCTCCGGAAGGCGGCCGACGTCCCGGTGGAGTAATGGCGTCCACGGCGGTACCGGTGGCGGCATGCGGCGAGGCGGGTTGGCGGCTTGGAACACAGAGGAGTTCGAGTAACCGGTAGGGTGACGATCCTCGCATTGTTTTATTTAAAACCATGTTGTATCCCGCTTTGAAGCAAGTTTAGGGGGTTTTTGGGATGAAAATACTAATTGCATGTAATGAGAAATTGTGGGTTTTTAATCGGTACTTAGTTTCTCCTCCTCCCTCTCTATTTTTATGGTGTTTTGTGCGAATTTGAGGAAGAAATCCCATTTTGGAACTCGGGAGAGGTAAGAGGAGAACCTGTCGGTCAGAGTTAAAAGGCGTTTGGGGACAGCGACACCATTTAAAAGGCGGCTTCCACCCACGACACCATTTAACTCCAGATAGCCGACTCTGTCTCTAGATTGAATAGCGTCCAGAGACAGCGACGCCTTTCAAATGGCGACTTCCGTGCACGACACTTTTTAAGTTCAGATCACCCCGAGGCCTGTCTCTGTTTCTGTCGTTATTAGGCGACTAGGGACAGCAACGCCTTTTAAACGGCGACCCGTTTGAACGACGTGTTTTAGGCTTTCTTCCGAGGCCAGATTTCACATAAACCAGTTTAGGAGACTTGAATGACGTCGGCCTTGGGTGACGCGATTCAAGACAGAATCTCATTAATTCCTACAATTAACACGTGTTTATATTGTTAGATAGTTTAGTTAATTGCATGCTTGAAATCATACTTGTGGACTATGGATTCTACGTGATCGGATCGCACCGTGTTGCGTTTTGTGCGATCGTGGGCCTAGAGTGACAGTTGTTAGCGCTTAGGCACCCCGTGTCGGTGTGGGAGTGACACGGCACCGGTGTGGGAGTGGTGGGGTAACGCCTAGAGAGAGGGTCACCTGGTGTACCCCGTGGTATAGCTAGTACCAATATGGGAGTGGTACATTCGGAGTGTCACTCGTGCTAGGGGAAGCAGAACCACCTGTAGCCTGTCAGGCCGGAGTAGCCAGCGTGTAACGACCCGCCACCCTATAATCGGGGATCCAATTACTAAATGGGTACCGAATCATTAATTTGGAGGCAAAACAAGATCTAGATAAGTCTGGGAAATAAATAATAAACTAAGCTAAACATTCACATCGCATTGAATTGAAAAGGAAGTGCAAGAATTAAAAGTTATTACAATGCGACTCGACACAACAAATAATTACATACTCCAATTGAAAAGAAATAATTAAACGTACAAGCCAGAAAATAAAATAACAACTACGTCGGGGCATACCCCGGAACAACGGCTGCTGGCGCGCAACCCAAGGCAGCATTCTCCTCGCTACGCCTGCCTGGAACCCTCACCTGAAAACCGCAGGAGTGAGTCTCATCGAAAAAACTCAGTAGGGATCCTTCGATCCCCACCGCCCACTCACGCACCCACAAGTGCAGCAACACAAATATAGATAATTTAAGCAAGTAAAGCAGTAAACACAATTCCTAAATTTCGATATAAAACTCATGCATTCGAAATATAACATGCATAACTTTGAAAACATTCTACCACGGAGCCCACAACCAGCGTCTCGGCAAAACACGCTAACCACACAGCCGAATGCGGGAAACACCGACCCGCTGAGACCAAACAGTAACCCCTCGGATAGCACGCTAGCTACTCCGGCCCAACTGGCTCTAGGTGGTTTCTGCTTCCCCCAGCACGAGTGACACTCCACAGGTACCACTCCCACACCAGTACTAGCTAACCTCGGGGTACACCATGTGACCCTCTCTCTAAGCGTCACCCCACCACTCCCACACCGGCGCAGTGTCCCTCCCACACCGACATAGGGTGGCAAGCGCTACAACTGTCACTCTAGGTCCACAGTCGCATGAAACACAATACAGTGCGATCCGATCACGTAAAAGTCATCATCCTCGAGTACGATTTCAAACATGCAATTAACCAAACTATCTAACAATGTGAAGATATGTTAATAGCATGAATTAATGTGATTCTGCCTTAAAACGCGTCGCCCATGCAAGTCGCCTTTTGAAAGGCGTCACTGTCCCTGGACGCCATTCAGTTCCAAAGACAGAGTCTGGTATTTAGGCTAAATCGCGTCGCGGGTGGAAGACGCCTTTCTAAAAGGCGTCGCTGTCCCCCGACGCCATTTAACCCTCACAGACAGGTTCTCCCTCCGCCATCTCCCGGTCCACGGGGTGGGATTTCCTCCCCAAAATCGTGTAAAAACACGAAAAACATGGAGAATGGGGAGAAGAACCTAACTACCCATTTAAAACACCCAATTTCTCATTTCATGCATTTAGTATTTTCACCCCAAGAACACCCCTAAACATGCTCCAAAGCGGGAAAACATGGTTTCTAAATGAAATACTACGGGAATCGTCACTCTACCGGTTACTTGAACTCCTCCAAGCTCCAAGCCGCCTACCCGCCTCGCCCCACGTCGCCACCGGTACCGCCGTGGACGTCGTTACTCCACCGGGACGTCGGCCGCCGTCCGGAGAGAAAAACGCCGCGAAGGAGATGGTGGTGGTAGTGGTGGGAGTTTGGAGGTTAATGGAGTGGAGGGAGAGGTGAAATGGAGGGAGGAAAAGGAAGGAGGGGGAAAGGGGCCGCCGGAGGAAGAGAGGAGAGAGGAGAGGAAGGAGGGAATGAGGGAAAGGAAGGAGGGTTCGCGGGGTCAACCAGAAGCTGGGTAAAACACGTCGTCCACGCCCGACGTATTTCAGATGACAAGACCGGGCCGTACACTGGCAAGCCAGGGTCGTACTCTGAATGGCGTCGTCCATCCGAGACGCCATTCATACGATATGATCGGGGTCGTACTCTCGCGACCCAAGGCCAGCCCACGTGGCACCCACGTGGCACAGCCTAAAACGCGTCTACATTGCTGGACGCCGTTTAAACTGCGTCAAGCCTGAACAGAGTCTCAGCCCCATCAGGGCCTGAACTACGGGATCCAACCCCGAAAACTGACTCGATAACCGGATCCGAAAACCTCAATCCTTACACAGCGCGCTATCTGAGGGGTTGCTGTTTGGTCTCAGCGGGTCGGTGTTTTCTGTGTTCGGCCATATGGTTTACATATTTAGTCGAGACGCTAGTTATGGGCTCCTTGACGGAATGGTTCCAGAGCTGTACATGTTACATTTTGAATGCATGCGTTTTATATCGAAATTTGGGAATCGTTCTTACTACTTAACTTATTTAAACTCTCTATATGTGTGTTGTTGCACTTGTGGGTGTGTGAGTGGGTGGTGGGGATCAAAGGATCTCTACTGAGTCTTTTTCGATGAGACTCACCCCCTGCGGTTTTCAGGTGAGAGTTCTAGGCAAGCGTAGCGAGGAGAGTGCTGCCTTGGGTTGCGCGCCAACAACTGTTGTTCTAGGGTATGCCCCGATATAGTTGTTATTTCCTTTTTTGGCATGTACGCTTAATTATTTCTTTTTTAGTTGGAGTATGTAATTATTTGCTGAATCGAGTCAAATTGTAAGAATTTTTAATTTCTGCATTTCCTTTACAATTTGATGCGATGTGAATGTTTAGCTTAGTTTATCATTTATTTCCCCGACTTATTGAGATCCTGGCTTGGCTCTAAATTTAATTATTCGGTACCCATTTAGTAATTGGATCCCCGATTATAGGGTGGCGGGTCGTTACACATACTTCATTACATTCACTGATGATCACTCAAGGTTTGGATACATATACTTATTGAAGTATAAATCTGAAGCCTTTGAGAAATTCAGAGAATTTAAGAATGAAGTAGAGAAACAAACTGGAAAGAGTATAAAAACCATCCGATCCGATCGGGGTGGTGAATACTTGAGTACAGAGTTCATTAAATACTTAAAGGATAATGGTTTCATTTCTCAGCTTACACCTCCTTATACACCTCAGATGAATGGTGTATCAGAAAAGAGAAATCGCACATTAATGAAAATGGTGTGATCTATGATGAGCATGTCCAAATTACCAGGGTCCTTATGCGGATATGCACTTAGCTCGGCTATATATATCCTGAACAAGGTACCCAACAAATCTGTTGAAACCACTCCATATGAGATATGGAATGGAAGGAAACCAGACCTTAAACATGTTAAAGTCTGGGGATGTCCTGCTCATGTTAAAAGACATGACACAGATAAGCTGGTATCCAGAGCTGACAAATGCATGTTTATGGGATATCCAAAGGAAACTTATGGATATTACTTTTATCATCCTAGCGAATAAAAGGTGTTTGTGGCCAAGAGAGCTGTCTTTCTGGAAGAAGATTATATTCTCCAAAAGGACAGTGGGAGTAAAGTTAACTCTGGAAGAAATTCCAGACCCACAAACTGGTAATGGTTCATCAGATGAACTATCAGTTTCTGAACCTATTCAAAATAATACACAGGAACCTCGTAGGTCTGAAAGAGTACCTAAACCACCAGAAAGATATGTGGGACATATTAATTTGGATGGTTCAAGGATACTCTATAATGAGGATGATGATCCTAAGACTTACCAGGAGGCCATTGGCAGTCCAGAGGCTGGGAAATGGCGGGAAGCCATGAATTCTAAAATACAGTCCATGTACACCAACCAAGTTTGGAACTTGGAAGACTTACCCGATGGTATAGTACCTATCGGCTGCAAATGGATCTTTAAAAGAAAGATCGATGCAGATGGACGAATTGAGACTTATAAAGCGAGATTAGTGGCAAAAGGCTATCATCAAAGACAAGGTATTGACTATGACGAAACCTTTTCACCCGTTGCTATGATTAAGTCTATCAGAATTCTTCTCGCCATTGCTGCCTACCATGATTATGAAATCTGGCAGATGGATGTGAAGACTGCCTTCCTCAATAGAAACCTTGAGGAGGAGGTGTATATGACACAACCAGAAGGATTCACATCCAAAGAATCTCCAGACATGGTATGCAAGTTGCAGAGGTCCATTTATGGACTGAAGCAAGCTTCCCGAAGCTGGAACAAAAGATTTGATGAGGCGATCAAATCTTATGGCTTCATTAAGAATGAAGATGAGCCCTGTGTGTACAAGAAAAATAGTGGGAGCGCAATCACATTTCTGATTCTTTACGTTGATGACATCCTACTCATTGGGAATTATGTCATCGGTAAAGATATGGCTGTCAAAGAACTTCTCCATGAAGGATTTGGGAGAAGCATCTTACGTATTAGGAATACGGATCTATAGAGATAGATCAAAGAAGATGCTTGCTTTAACCCAATCTATGTACATACAAACCATTGTTAAAAGGTTTGGCATGAAAAATTCCAAGAGAGGTCTCATACCGATGAGACATGGAATTTCACTTTCTAAAGGTTAGTCTCCCAAGACACCTGAAGAGAGGGCTGTGATGGATAAGATTCCCTATGCTTATGCCATAGGCTCCATCATGTATGCCATGCTATGTACTAGACCTGATGTAGCCTATGCTCTAAGTGTTACGAGCAGACATCAGGCGGATCCAGGTGATGAACACTAAAAGGCTGTGAAATGCATCATTATGTACTTAAGAATGACTAAGGATCTATTTCTAGTCTATGGAAAATGAGACTTAAAGTTACAAGGATATACTGACTCGAGTTTTCAGTCTGATCCTGATAACAGCAAGTCAACATCAGGTTTTGTCTTCACACTCAACGGGGGAGCAGTGAGCTGGAAGAGTTCCAAGCAGGAAACCATTACTGATTCGACAACGGAAGCCGAGTATATTGCTGCTGCTGAAGCCGCCAAGGAAGCTATATGGATGAAGAAATTCATCGGCGATCTTGGTGTGGTGGAAAGCATATTTGGTCCCATCCCACTGCTGTGTGACAACAATGAGGCGATTGCTCAAGCGAAAGAGCCGAGGTCTCATCAAAAGTCGAAGCACATTCTACGACGCTTTCATCTGATCAGGAAGATTATAGCTCGAAGAGATGTCGTGGTGGAAAGAGTTCCTTCAGCCAACAACATAGCAGATCCACTAACAAAGCCTTTGTCTTAAAATGTCTTTAAGCGTCACTTAGAGAATATGGGTATTATGTATAAAAGTGATTGGCTTTAGCCCAAGTGGGAGATTGTTAGTATTAGATGGTCTCAAAGCCAATCTGATACTATGTATTGATTCAGTTTATTAATAAATGGCATTAATTCGTTGTGTGTAATTAATTCGATCCATGTTTATCGTATCACAATGAAGTCCATGAACATGTTCAATAATCTTCGGATTATGATGAGATCATAATTACGGGACCGAAGGTTTATAAACACATATTCTTAATTGTTCCTAGTCATAGGATGTTTGAGAAGGACATCAAACATCCAGATAGACTAGTATAGGTTACTTCAGCTCATATGGTGAGGGTGACTGATCCTATACGTCACTTGTGTGGAGACACTACGTTGGACCTATAGGTGCTCATTGGCAAATGAGTTCACTAAATTGATCCAACTATGAATCGCTGGATGGTAAACACTTCACTGTTAACCAGCTCGATTCTTTTGTCACGGTTGCGTAGATGATCTTTGGACCTGAGATGCCAAAGATATCTTATTGTTAGGTTTCTAAACTTTGACATTGACTAACGAATCCCTAACCATGGGTTATCAATAAGTCAAGTGATCGGGTTCGGAGAAATGCCCTCGAAGGTAATTGTGTGTTCAATACGGGATCATCCGCTCTCGGTAGTTTGAGAGAGAATGTTCCGGGAATGATGCGCTTAAGTCCCTGGCTAGGGTGGATTCTGTATCAGATAAAGAGTTATCCGATATAGATTAGCGGCATCTGATTCAAGTGAATCGACCGGTTAGGGTTAACAGTATACCATACCCTAGGTTGATTCGGGAACATTGCACGGATGAAGGATTATATCCGCGCGGTAACCGTTGACGGAAAGGTTCCAATAGAGGGTTGCGATAACCCCAATGCCATCTAGGATCACGCGATGTTGCTTGGCATCCAACGTGATCGGAAACCCGTCCGAATTTATTGTGGGACATTAAATTCAGCTGATTAATTAAATATAAGGATATTAATTAATTCAGTGGGTCCGTAAAAAGTTACTGGGCTTAATAGGTTATTAACTGGACTGGTAATTGGGCCTAGAGGGTCACACACAAAAGGTTTTCAAGTTGATGGATAATCCGACAGGATTTCGGATAAGTCTGGGTTTTTACAAAAAACCGCAAACAGACTTATTATAAAAGAACGGATACTACGTCAGGGGCCAGCAACTCTAACCTAGCCGTCGTTCTTTCTCTCTCTCTCCTCTCTACTGTGCGTGAGACACGAGGTGGCCATCTGGAGGCTCCGCTTTGATTCCCGACTGCTCCGCCTTCCGTCCGACGAGAGATTCCGAATCCGCATGTCACGGCGGATTACGCGCAACCAGACAGGATCCACGAACGCCGCATCGAGTGAGGAGGCGAGAACAATCCATCGTGAGGAGAACTGCGTGGATACCACTAGAAGTCGGGCACCTATGCGGCTTGCAGCATCGCTCCGACGGAACTGAAAAACAAACGCGGATTCGAATCCACGCAAGGTAAATCCAATTTACTCCGGTTTTATTTTGTTAATCGAAACGGGATGGATCCGATCCCGAAATATTTTATTTCGTTGCGTTTTCGGTCGGATCCCGACACAACGATCCCAACACTTTTGTCCTTCATAAGTAGCAGCATTTAGTGAATCCAAGGATCAGAGGAGAGAGGGATTAGTGGGCCGGTCCATTAGTACTTTTTTGGGTCAAAAGAAATATTCCTCTTTCACTTGCCCCCCTCGCTCTTTGCCATGTCTACATGGAAAGGAGCAAAAAGACATCTAAGGAGATGCCTCCTGGCCTGATGCCCGTTGGCAGTTGTCCTCCTTCATTCCCGAGTAATGGTTCCAGGAAGTCTTGTGGACGGTCACGATCGATGAGCAATGCTTCATCTCCCGTCCGAGGCCTTTAAAACCTCAAGAGGCGGGGGGGCAGGCTAACGGGGAAATTCACTCCTGGAAATGACTACCAGTATTTGGATGTCTTATGGGCCAATTGTGGGCCAGATAGGCCCAATATAATGTACAATCTTGTTCTTATTAGAGCGTGAATTTGCAATTTATTAATTACTTTACATTGTTCTTAGGATATGTCGTTGTAAAGTCAATTTGAGATGGGATCTCGAATGTGGGTTTGACTATACATGGACACATACCTTAAACAATTCCCGATTGAAGAGTAATCACTATGGGACATTGATTACTCATAAATCGGCACACATGATGTGTAGATGATCAATCTCACGGTCACAGGTGCGGGGCACCAGCACATATGTGTGGGTGTGCATCCTAGAGGATGTCCACTGAACCGATCCACTGATGGATCTTCAGATGGTTAATTATACCTAATATCAACTAAAGATCTATTTGTCTCAATAGTATCGTTGATTCTTTGACCTGAGACATTAATTGGGTCTTGCATGAGGACCGGTATAATTTGATTTTTGGTTAAGTAACTTTATCCATAAGTCATGAAATGTCAAATTATTGGCCACATCGGAATACGTGCGAAGACAATTAATGTTCAAAAGGAGATCGCTATATATCAAAGAGTTAATGGGTCTTGACATGGATGCTCCACTAAACCGTTGGCCAAGGTAGTGTCGGTTCGTTTGGAACGAACATGATGTATTTTAGGCGGTCATGGTCAGACATCACGATCTCTAGTGGTTTGACAGTTACCATACCACACGATTGTATCAGACTCATAGAACGAACAAGGGATTATAGCGATGCGGTAACTGTAGACTGACAGGTACCGAACATGATGGTTATGAACCCAGCATCCTCTGGGATCATACGGATTTACTTGACCCAATGCGATCATAAGCCCAGATTAAATTAAACAGTTATTTTGTTTCAATTAAATAGAATAACTAGTTTAATTTACTTCTAATTGGGAATTAGAAGTTAATGGGCCTTAAAACTGGAGTGACTATTGGCCTAGAGAATTACACACAATTGATTCTCGCCGGACGGAGTATTATTGTATGGATATATATACAATTGCCTAAGATTCTTTTGGGAAAAGAATCATTAAAAGGCTTAAAAGTATATATACAATAATACTAAGGGCATATAGATAATATATACATTATTAGGTTTCTTTTGAAGGGAGCTAATAATATATATATATATATATAGATATAATATGCTCTTTTAGGGTTGGGACACAGCAAGCATACGTGTGCCCCCTTCTCTCCCCCTCTCCCAACCGCACGCACCTCCTTCCTCTCTCCCTCTCTCACGTCTTGGAGAACGGGAACTCAGGGCATATTTGGGAGGTCTGAGACTTGTGCGCGACGTGAAGAAGAACAAGGAGAGTACCATTGCTGCATGGAATCCGTGTGGATTTCGCTCTAGAGGCCGGACATTTATGCGGCTCTGCACTCGTGGAAATCGGCATCGGATTTTGTGAAATGGCTTTATTCTGCACAAGGTATTAATCGATCACTAGAATAGTTATTTTATTGCATCGATCTGAGCACGACTTGTGGTTTCAAGGATCCTATTTTCTTTTTCCTTCCACTGCGATCTAGATCTAGGGTAGATCGAAACTAAAAAACGACATCATGGATTACGCCGGGAACGTTGCCAAGAACTACAACGCCACAAGCCCTTTGCGTATGACACTCGACCTCCTAACCGAGCTCCGAGCGACCTATCGTGTTCCAGACGAATATCGTCTAGTGGTGCCATTCCCTGAAGACTGCCTCTTGTTGGAGAGGCTAGGCGCATTTATGGTGTACGCGAGTATGTTTGAAGCTGGCTTCCGGCTCCCAGTGCCAGCCTTCGTTGCCCAATTATTGCAGTTGTTCAGGGTCACCCCTGCCCAGGTGATGTCGAACTCCTAGAGGACGATTCTAGGGTTCGATACGCTGATCCAGGACCTGCGCCACTCTGGTACGATGGTCAACATGTTCCATTATGTCTTCTAATCCAGGCGTTGTTCTTCTCCTGGTGCTCATGGCTTCGTCCAATTCAAGGCTGGGGACGTCAACCCGTTGATGCTCAGCCTTGGGTCCTCCTGTCAGTAGGACTTCTTTTTCTGGGTTGAAGGGGCCTCGCAAGGGGAGCGGCCCTTCCCCACGTCCTTCTGGGACCTCTCTGCGGATCCTCATTTCATGCAATGGGTCGAGGAGCTTCCAGACGAGGATGCGTACGTCTTTGCCATCATCTAGTATGGATCCCCTATGGCTATCGGACTACAACTCTCGAAGGAGGCACTACAATGTGCAGGGTTGTCCCCTCCGATCCGACCCAATCAAGGAGAAGGGGACTCCGGTGATAAGATCACATCAAAGTCACTCATATCCAATAGATGTACACAAGCGGGCATCCTCTTACCTTAGATTTCTACATCCATTATAGAAATAACACAATTAGTCCTAGCTATAATGTCGTCTAGGGTGTCAATTAACATGTCTCCAGTCTAAATAAACTATCTAGTACTCAATGGTTCAGCAAATCTTGAAGAAATAAATGAATATATTGCACCAGAATTGTAACTACCCGCCACCCTATAATCAGGGATCCGATTACTAAATGGGTGTCGAATCATTAAATTTGGAGCCAAACCAGGATCACAATAAGTCTGGGAAATAAATAATAAACTAAGCTAAACATTCACATCGCATTGAATTAAAAAGGAAGTGCAAGAATTAAAAATTATTACAATGCGACTCGACACAGCAAATAATTACATACTCCAACTGAAAAGAAATAATTAAGCGTACAGGCCAGAAAATAAGATAACAACTACGTCGGGGCATACCCCGGAACAACGGCTGCTGGCGCGCAACCCAAGGCAGCACTCTCCTCGCTACGCCTGCGTGGAACCCTCACCTGAAAACCGCAGGAGTGAGTCTCATCGAAAAGACTCAGTAGGGATCCTTCGATCCCCACCGCCCACTCACACACCCACAAGTGCAGCAACACAAATATAGATAATTTAAGCAAGTAAAGCAGTAAACACAATTCCTAAATTTCGATATAAAACGCATGCATTCGAAATATAACATGCATAACTCTGAAAACATTCTACCACGGAGCCCACAACCAGCGTCTCGACAAAACACGCCAACCACAAGGCCGAACACGGGAAACACCTACCCGCTGAGACCAAACAGTAACCCCTCGGATAGCACGCTAGCTACTTCGGCCCAACTGGCTCTAGGTGGTTTCTGCTTCCTCCAGTACGAGTGACACTCCAAAGGTACCACTCCTACACCGGTACTAGCTAACCCCGGGGTACACCAGGTGACCCTCTCTCTAGGCGTCACCCCACCACTCCCACACCGGCGTTGTGTCCCTCCCACACCGACACAGGGTGCCTAAGCGCTACAACTGTCACTCTAGGTCCACAGTCGCACGAAACACAACACAGTGCAATCCGATTACGTAAAAATCATCATCCTCGAGTATGGTTTCAAGCATGCATTTAATCAAATTATCTAACGATGTAGATACATGTTAATAACATGAATTAATGTGATTATGTCTTGAATCGCGTCGCCCATGGCCGACATCATTCAAGCTTCCTAAACTGGTTCATATAAAATGGGCATCAGAAATGGCCTTAAAACGCGTCGCCATATGTAGCCGCCTTTTGAAAGGCGTCGCTGTCCCTAGTCGCCTGATAGCGACAGAAACAGAGACAGGCCTCGGAGTGATTTCACTTAAAACGCGTCGCGCATGCAAGTCGTCATTCAAAAGGCGTCACTGTCCCCGGACGCTCATCAGTCTAGAGACAGAGTCTGTTATCTAGGCTAAATCGCGTCGCAGGTGGAAGCCAACTTTCTAAAAGGCGTTGCTGTCCCCCGACGTCATTTAACCCTCATAAACAGGTTCTTCCTCCGCCATCTCCCAATCCATGGGGTAGGATTTCCTCCTCCAAATCGGGTAGAAACACTAAAAAGAGTGAAGAAGGAGGAGAAGAACCTAAATACCCATTAAAACACCCAAATTCTCATTACATGCAATTAGTGTTTTCACCCCAAGAAAATCCCTAAACATGCTCCAAAGCGGGAAAAACATGATTTTTAAACGAAATACAACGAGGATCGTCACCCTACCGGTTACTCGAACTCCTTCTAGTTCCAAGCCGCCAACCCGTCTTGCCACACGCCGTCGCCGGTACCGATGTGGACGCCGTTACTCCACCGGGACGTCGACCGCCGTCCGGAGAGAAATGCGCTGCGGAGGAAGTTATGGTGGTAGTGGAGGAGGTTGGGAGGTTAATGGAGTGGAGGGAGAGGAGGAATGGGGAGAGGAAAGGAAGGGAAGGGGGAAAGGGTTCGCCGGAGAGCCGGAGGAAAGAGAGGAGAGAGAAGAGAAAGGAGGAAGGGGTCAAACAGAAGCTGGGTAAAACGCGTCGTGCAAGTCCGACGTCATTCAGGCGACAAGACCGGGCCGTACACTGACAAACCAGGGTCGTACTCTAAATGTTGTCGTCCATCCAAGACGCCATTCAGACAATATGACCGGAGCCGTACTCTCGCGCCCCAAGGTCAGCCTACGTGGCGCCCACGTGGCACAGCCTAAAATACATCCACATTGTTGGACGCCATTTAAACTGCGTCTCGTAAACTCGACGCGAAAAAAGAATTAAGTCACAGCCCCACCAGGACCCAAACTAAGGGATCCGACCCCGAAACTGACCCGATAACCGGATCCGAAACCTCAATCCTTACAAGAATCAACAATACTCTAGCATAAATGTTGTCATTGTGGAGTATAGCTTCAGCTACAACAATATTTCCCTGTGCATCTTCCCTTGTTAGGGTATAGACTCTTGCCTGCCCCTATACTATGGTGGTTGTTGTTGTTGCCTCTGTCTTTGCTTCTTCTTAGGATTTTTGCAATCTGTAGCTATGTGTCCCTACAATAGGTGTTAACCTAAATTCGTATAGCTTCTAGGTCTACCTCTTAGACTACCCACTTAAAATAATATTTCTTAGGTTATGGTTCGTATATTTTGGATAGCTACAAAACCCCGAAGTAGCACAATAGGTTCTAATACCAATTTAACCTACGACACCCTTTTTTGGTAAGGCCACCTGAAATCGTATACTTAAGTTATGGTCTTGAGAAGCTTACGAGCAATCAATGTCATAGCATCCACACAATGTCCAAATATACAACAATATAACCATATCAAAACCACTAAATTAAAACATACTTAATTATATGCCAGATCACACAACTTACAATCTTAAACTTTACGAGTGAAGTCTCAAAAAATATACACCACAAACTAAACTTTACACCCACAACTAGACCTACTTCGAGCTCTGTAGAAACTTCTAAGCCCAAGTCCCAGAAGTGTTTTCCAGTCAAGCCCTCCTATTGCCCTCCGCTGGAAACTCCTTAAAACATGTCAACTTACCTAATGTGAGTTTAAGACTTAGCAGGTACTAAAATCAAAGCATGCTTATTAAATATTAAAGTTCACAATGCACATGATAATCTGCTGAATTGTCTAGAACATTATACACATGCTAAATCATAAGTCAAAGGAAAATGAATAGCACAAAGTTGTTGAATTAAGCCCATTCATTTCATCAAAATTCAACATAAGGTGAATTTTCTTATTTAAAGGCTTGTTATATATGCAATCAAATACACACTTCCAGTAAATCAGATCTTGTCTGAAGGAATCAAATTACACATAAATATCTTATTTTAATCTTAAAAGTTCGGACAAGTGTCTAAACCACAATGAAAGATGTCATACACAGTTCCAGGTCTTCCATTGGATCATCATAATTGACTACTACTGTATCAGGCATTTACGACAGACTTATCCATAAAATTTCCTTAAGATGATATCGTCCATGTGCTTCAAATAGGTATCTAAACCACAACAAAAAGAGTCATAAACAGTTTCAAAATTTGACTACTATCGCATTAGATACTTATGCGGATTCATCCATAAAATCATCTTAAGATGGCACCATCCATACATATTACATTTTTCTTAAATTTTTAAAACAAACACTTTGTTTACCATAGTTTTCTAGCACATATAGAAAGGAACTTGAGTATAAAATAATTTGCATAACAATTTAATTTCTGCATACATTAAATCTGATAATTACTTCTTAATAGGAAAATCAGAAATATGTATAATGTGATGCAGATTTGATCTATGATATATTTAATCTAAACAATATATCTTCAAGTATTAAATCCTCTCACATGCAGGTTTCATAGTCTTCTAATTGTCAAAATAAATTTAAAATAATGTAAATAACAAAATAACAATCTATCATACACCTACCTGAGGTTAAAGATCTGCAGTCAAATTTTCCCAAGAAACCCCAAACTACAGCTACCCGAGCCTAGGATCTTGTTACCTCTTCCTCTTCTCCAATCGAATTCCCAAGAGAACAATGGAAAAAGAATGGAAAACAAATCCCGCTAAAATGGTTATAAACCCCACTATAGGCCAGTCCCATGTACTACTAATACACTTGTAAAAATAGCCCAACCAAGTGTCGCCCATGCACTGCCAAATGGCGCAAAAACTCTCACTAAGAATCTAGGGAAATCCTTAAATATTCCCTTGTCAAAATGAACTAATGCCCAGCACATGTAACCACTAAATAACAGTAGTTTTATAAGAGTAATTGATAATATAAGTTCAATCATAAAATCAATATATCAGTTAAGTCATTAATTACAAAGGTTCAATCTATCAATTACATGCATTGCACAATAAAACGGCTAAAGACTTTAAGTCATCGATTGCATGTGTATCGCTAATTGATTACCTTATCAATTACAAGTTTAAGTTATCGATTACAGGTTGTTTATCTAATCGATTCCCTATCAATTACACAACTTAAGTTATCGATTACAAATTGTTTATCTAATCGATTTCCTATCGGTAACATAGCTTAAGTTATGAATTATAGGTTATTAGCTAATCGATTTCCTATATGTCTATTAATCGATTACAAGTTCTTCATATAATCGATTACGTCTTATTCATGTAATTGATTACTCTTTATTCTCATAATCAATTACCTATTGTTCTTATAATCGGTTAGGTTCTTATAATCGGTTAGGTGCCTTACTCTGACTTCGATTATAAGGCTTATGTTAATCGATCATAGGTCTTCACTTAATCGATTACATGGTTTAGTTTAGCTTTGATTATAAGGCTTAGCTTAATCGATTATATGTCTTCTGTTAATCAATTATGTGCCTTATTTTGACTTTGATTACTAGCTTAACTTAGTCGATTGCTTGATTTATTTTAAATCAATTATTACTTAACTTAAACTTGATTATAAAAACTTATCTTAACTTCGATTACTGACCATGTTTACCTTCAATTACATAGCAACTTTTAGCTTAAAATTATATGTTCTTATCACTTAATTGGGCTCCCTTTTAACTCATTTAATCGATTATCTGGGATAGTCTAATTTCTAGGTTCTACCTATTGGAAACCTACTACACTCTAAGGGGTTTTCTACTCAAATTAACTAACTAAAATCCATTCTAATCAACTTAATTACAGTAATCTGACTGCCTAATATATGGGATATTATAAGCTTGAGCCTTGAGCAACAATGATAAGGATCCCTAAGTTTGTTTCAAATATTTGGATTTGGTCATTGACTAGTTGACTAGTGGAGTTAGAGATGTTTTCAAAGTGTAGGTTCAGTAAGAAGATGGTACTTCAGGCAGTTGAGGTAGTTTTTAATTGCATAAGAGGCACCACTTGTTGAACCAAAGTGGTTTGAGAAGATAATAGAACGCATAGAGTAAGCACCCCTTAAGATCAGGAACTACCCCTTGGGGACAACCTATAAGCATTCGAGCAAGAGAACAAAGGACACAGAATGTAGAGAAAAATAAAACTTAATAATTTCTCCTGCTGATCTCGATATGTTTCGAGAAATAAGACAAAAGTGGTGATCAATCATCACCTGGCAAGGAGTCATATATGCATCTGTTTGGCTCCAACGGAACGATACCGCTAGTCGTGTAGTTGCCCGACCTCCAGCAATGTCCACACGATCCTCCAGTTGATGGTTCGTTCTCGATCCCTCAGCAGATTCGATACGATCACCGATGTTTCTTCTCCGTGGTGATGCCCACGGCATGCGGACAGAGGTTCCCAATGATTGGGAAGTGGCAGAGCAGAGGAAAGAGAAAGGGGCACCCCTTTCCACTAGGGGGCCGGAGAGAGAGAGGGAGGGCGGCCAGAATGAGAGAGGAACCACTAGAACTTGGCCTAGGGTTCCCACATTACGTTTACTTATATTAATTCCTACAACTTTTCATAAAAATATCTGAATTAATATAAAACCCGCTTAAATACCATCGACCGAGAATCTTTATGTATATTACTCTCTAGGTCTAAGTACCAGTCTGATTTTTAGCCTAATAAGTCTACTAACCCTTTATTAGCTTAAAATAATTAATTTAACATTTGATATTAAGTTATTATTTAACTGAATTATTATCTCATAATAATCAGTCGGACTTCTGATCAAGTTAGGTGCCTAACAACACCGTATGATCTCATAAGGTAATGCGATTCAGTAACCTGCTCAAAGAACCTTCTCGTTATCAGTTACCGTGCGACCATAATGCTTCACTCGTATCAATGTTCTCGAGTGAACTAGGACATGGTCGACTATCAAAACCTAGCCGGTCTACTCACTTGGATTAGATACCGCTATACAATATCAAAAAATATATTTTTTAATATAGTGTCCGCCTTGGCCAAGGATACCCACACATCATTTTCAGAATATTCTCTCTCTAATTATTGAAAAAGAATAATCTCATATTGAATACTCAATCACCTTCGAAGGTATTCTGCTAAATCCGATCACTTGACTGATTAGAATCCTCAAAATTAAAGATCTATTAGCCAAGGTCAAAACTCAGAAGTCCACTAATTAGATATCTTTAATGTCTCAAGTTCGAGGATCAACCATACTACTGTGATAATTAATCAAGTTGGTTGACAATAGGTAATTTACCATCCAACGATTCAAGTCGAATCAGTTCTCTGAACTCATTCACCAATAAGCATCTACTGGTTCGCCTTAGTGTCCCCACACAGGTGACTATGACACTAATCACCATCATTATATGAGTAAGAATAATATTTACTAATCTCACCGGATATTTGATGTCCTTATCAAATATCATCCGACTATGAACAATTAAAAATGTATATATAAATGATATTAATCTCATTAGTATAATCTCATCACAATTTAATATTCATTGCACACATTTATGACCTTCATTATAACATGTTCAATCGGATTACACATAATAAATATAAATGTCATTATTATTATTATTATTAAAAGAATAAGATTGTACAAAATATGTGATTGACTTAACGGGTACATACAATACTAACACAACCCACCACGTGGCATTGCCGCGCCAAAGTCCCAATCCATCAATGTCCAATGGTACCAGTTTATTATCTCTCCGCCTAATGTGATCTCCACTAAGTCAGTCCTTCACCTTGCCTAATTCATGATCTCCACTAATCTCATAGCATCCATGTATGACAATATGACTCAAATATCCATGTAGAATATGCCCGTCCATCACCCAGTACTAAGATCACGCTAGCTATCTCTATCCTAGGCCTAGTTAATGTACGGACACTCACATGGGATACATACCCTTTTTTTTGGACATTGTGGCGTAGTGGAATGGGCACGGGGGCCCAGCTCAAAACGGCTTGGAATTGAGCCGGCCAAAGGCGAGATATTCCTCACGGAGGAATTTTATATGCACTTAAGAAGGGAGATTGCCGCAAGCACGACAGATCCGCGGAGATAAAACCCGCAAGCATTCTGCCGTTTCGAACCGCAAGCGTTCCGCCCAGGGGCGAGTTGGGCTATCCATTCCGCTATGCGGTACAGCCCAAATACATACATACCCCTTTTCCTCCTAGTCAAAGGGGCTGTATAGGTATTCAATATGCAATTTAAAACACTGATTTGACATCCCTAGCTCAATAATAGAGTCTTCACTTTGGCGTTGAAAGGTTTTCCTCCACTCAAGAGTCGGGGGACCCTTGACATCAAGCGTCTTTACCTGGTAAGTCCTCCATTCAGCATAGAGAATCTTCACCGTCCATTAGTGGGTGGCCCTGAGGTATGCAATTGTTAAATCGCTACATTTCTCAGACCTTTACAATTTTCATTGTTTGTTCTCTTATAACTTACTTTCTTAAAAAATAATTTTAAATGTTTGTTTGCCTAAAAATGAATTCCATAATTTTAGCACGGACGTGTATAATACAGAGAGATTTCAAATAACCAATTGTTGACGTTGCTGCAAAAGATTGCTTCATTCACATATACTTTTGGATCGGCTAGTACCGCATTATAATAAATAGAGTAATACTTGCTGCAATATTTTTACAGAAAAGCTTATAATAAATAGAGTAATACTTGTTAGGTATTCCTACGTGCTGCACGCAGAAGTATTGTAGTGGGTAAACAAAAATAAAATTATTTTTTTAGGTCAAGCCCCGAGATGTCCTAACTTTCTGTACAGTGTAAATCCGTGTAAATCCGATCGAATGACTTTAAAAATTTGAAAAATAAAAAAATGAACTCTAATGAATAGTAAAAAATTAATCGAGCTCTGATGAATAGTAAAAAAAGTACATTTTTTAACTGTTCATTGTAGCTTGATCTTTTATTTTTCAGATTTTTTGGAATAGTTAGGACACCTCATGACCCATCCGAAAAAAAATATTTTTTTTGTTTACCCACTGTAATGTTCTTACGCAGAGACAATTGCAGCAAGTATTACTCTAATAAACAAAACAAATGAATCTAATAGATACCTTTTTATCTGTAAAATGTGTTGACTGTTCTTTGAATTTTTGCATGTACCAAACAACTTTACCATTCTAATTTTTATTTTTCCAACGCCCTCATGAAGCACGATCTAGCACCTAGCCTACCAAACAGATTCTCATTTTAAAAGTTATTTGTCCAACTTCAATTGTTAGAATTTATTTAATTTTCATAAAATATTTTTTGAGTTATTTTTGGCGAGGAGAAAAAAGACACATGAATGTATCTCTCTTTATAAAATTAAAATTTAAACTTAAGATAACTTTTTTAAAATATTTAATATTCATCTCTCTATTTTTAGTCCTTCCAAATACTTCTCCAATACTTAGATCCTATCATGTCACCTTCAAACACCACGTACCTTGTGATCCCATTTCAAAGAGCGATCAATTGAAAAGTACAATTTGAGTAAGTGCAAGGTTGGATGGGACTCAAAAAGTGAAAGAGGGAGGAAAGAAGTTTTTCAAAACAATATTTCATTGGGAATGAAAAAAAACACTGCATTAAAGGTTTTTTAAAAAATTCCAGTCTAAATCTGCACTTAGAGGATCCTATCTTCCAATTGAAAGGCAAACACGGTTTCATACTATTAGGGGTGTAAAGGAGCCTACTCGAGCCAAGCTTTTAATCGAGTTCGAGTTTAAACCGAATATTTATGATAATTATTCAAACTTATCTTATTTATATATTAAATAAGTTTGAGTTGAGTATCAAGTAGTTTGCGTGGAGTCTAATGAATCCATCATAGATATAGTCCAAAAAAATTTAAATTTGAATTTATGAACTCAGGTTGAATCGTGGGAGTAACAAGTTGTTTGCATCTCTAGTTATTTAATAGAAAACACTTTAAGATATTAATGAATAGAATAATCTTATGAGTACTTAAAGGAGATCTTAATGAGTACCTAAATGAGTTCTTAATGAATATTAAGATGAGTTCATAATGAGAACTTAAACGAGCCTGTTCACCAACATAATTGAGTCAAGTTCGCTTTTGTTCAAATTTGGCTCATTTAATAAATTGAGCTCAAATTTTTGTCAGGATTTTTACATAGATACCTCTCCAATACATCATATTGATATATATACTCCCAACTCCTACATATATTTGTACCTTTAGAATCTCAGATATGTTACGATTATGCCTTTTGTCAAAATAACGTGAATTCTAACTGAATATGTCAAAAAAGATTATGTAAATCTTGATAACATCAAGGGTACATATGTAAAATTCTAGTGAATTGAATTTAAGGGCATATATGCAAAATCTTTCAAGTTGGATTTAACGGCATTTTAACATAGAGATGTAACTGCAACATATCGGAGGTTTCAGAAGTATTAAAAATAATATGTGGGGGATGGAGGTATAC
Source organism: Zantedeschia hybrid cultivar (assembly GCA_030544215.1). Taxonomy (NCBI): domain Eukaryota; kingdom Viridiplantae; phylum Streptophyta; class Magnoliopsida; order Alismatales; family Araceae; genus Zantedeschia; species Zantedeschia hybrid cultivar. Next base: position 53,176,009 of record JARZZO010000002.1, on the reverse strand, counting down.
ATGCGAATTGGTGTATTTGAGGGATATATATGTAAAAATTTATTTTTATATAAATGTATTTATTTAACTTAATAAATGAACTAAGTGGCGAGCGGTGTTATGACCTGTTCATGGGGCGTATTAGTTCGTTTACAGCCCTTAGTAAGCTAGGATGCCATTATGATCATCAGCTTGAGGCATGAGTTGTGACATTCATTTTTGGGAATTCGTTCTCACTTAAAATGAAGAATGAGTCTACTTAAATGTCTTTGGTAATCAATCTAGAAAACTCTTCCGAGAAAGAAGAGGCCATTTTAAAGAGAATCAGAATTACTTTACTTTCAAACTAGCTGCAAACCCGTGCGATGCATGGCCAGTTAACATATTTGAATAAAACAATTATAATTAATATAAGTGAAGTTAATCTTTTATATTTTTTGAAGGAATGAATAAAATACTTATAGAACTTCAGAAATACTAAAAAAAAATTCTATGAATATTAGATTTGTTGTTTGATAAACATTAAAAGTTCAAAACCATTATATTCAATTAAAATATAGATTCAGAGATAAAACTAAAAAGTGAACTGAACGTTATTATTATTATCGCATGAAATTATCCCAATAAATATTGTGTTGAAATATAGATTGGAAGAAAAATGAGAGAAAGATTGGTCTCATTAATAACAAAATTAGTTATTATTATTATTATTATTATTATTATTATCCCATGTGACTATCTCAATAATGATAATAAGCATCAAAATATATTATTATTATCTCAAAAGATTATCTCAATATTAATAATAGTAATAACAACAACAACAACAACAATAATAATAATAATATGAGTGAGAAAAGTGAGAGAGAGATTAGTCTCATTAATAATAATAATATCAAATTTCATTATTATTATCTCATGAGACTATCTTAATAATAATAATAATAATAATAATGATAATGATGATATCAAAATTAGTTATTATTATCTCAAGACATTGCAACAACAACAATAATAATAATAGGGGATAAAAAATTAGAGATTAAAATATTAATAAGGAGAGAGAAAAATGTAAAAGAGGAGAAAGAGAGATAATAATAATAATAATAATATCAAAATTAGTTATCATTATCCTATGAGACTATCATTTTGATATTAATTTTTTAATAATAATAATAATATCAAAATAAGTTATTATTATCCCATGAAAATATTATGGTAATAATAATAATAATAATTTTAAAATTAGTTATTATTATCTCAAGAGATTGCAACAACAACAATAATAATAATAATAAGGGACAAAAGAATAAGAGATATAAATATTAATAGGGAGAGAGAAAAATGTGAAAGAGGATAATAATCATAATAATAATACTACTTAGGCAAAGAGAAGGGAGAGGGAGAGAATTAATGAGAGAGAGAAGGGAGAGAGAGACAATTAACGAAAGAGATGGTGAGAGAGAGAATTAATGAGAAAGAGGAGGAGAGAGAGATATAATGAGAGAGAATTAATAGGAGACATAGACATTAATAGGGAAGGAAGAAAGAGAGAATTTAGAAGAGAAATAGAGAATTATGGTGTTGAAACATGGCACCAAAAAACTTTGCTTTATATATATGGTACTAGTTGCAATCTCATGCGATGCACGGTGAAAGTTTAGATTTAAGTGTATTAAAATTCAAGTTAATGTTATATTATCTATGAAGTAATGAATAAATCAATTGCATAATATTACATGTTGAAAAGAACTTACTTTATTTTTGTGAATATTTAGTTAATTTTTTTTTATAATGAACAAAATTTTAGAATCCTTTTATGTTTTTGAAATAGTGAATGAGAAAGAAAATTAAAAAGTTAATTGAAAGTTGATACATTAATTAAAAAAAGAGAGAAGTTACTAAAGGATAAAATAACTATTATAATTTTTCGAACCAAACTGTAATTGACTATTTAAAATTCCAAACAATAAAATTGAGAGTGTAAAACTACATACTTTAATATTTGACAAAGTTTTAAACAATCCAAAGTTCACATGTGGAATGTATCTTGAGTATTTAAAATTCAAATCAACCAAATTTAACTTTTAGAGCTGTCAATTTCATCTTTCTCAATTTTAATTTGCTTTTTCTTATTGCATGATAGGTGTGCAAAAATAAGATCTTCAGAGCCATTTTGTTGATGAAGATTATTTGAAGCTGGCATCTTCAACGGAGTAATGGTACTCGAACAGCATGAGACCCAAAATATATCCTATATTAGAGAGTAAATACAATTAATTACATTGAAACATTATGAAATCTAAATATATAAGTAATCTAAAATTTTGAGTAGTTTCACTTACATTTTCAGCATATGAACTATCCTCAACTTGTGTAACACTATAATTGAAATCAATTTACTCTCTAACATCCTACAAAAATTGTAAAATATAATATAAATAAAGAATAAGTTAATGTATAGTTCTCAAGCATTATATTTTAAGGGTATATATTTTTAGAAGAATATAAATAAGGAAATTTATATATTTTAGAGGATATTATATTAACATGATTGACATTTGACGTAGCGAAATAAGTTTGGATTAAGTTTGTGTCATCAGACATTCTTGTCACTGTATAAGTCGACCAATTCTGACGGAGGTTGTGATCAGATATTTGTATTTTGAATAGAAATTTCTTTTCTAAAAATTGATCTAGTTCTTTTGGAAATGAATCACTATCTCCGTCATGTGAAAAATGAAGAATAATATTATTTTTTAGAATCACTTGATTTAATCTATAAATAGCATGAATAATTGTAGATCAAAAGAAATGTTCTACCTTTAATAGTTGCTCTCTCAATTCTGCTACAGACTTGTGTAGAAATTAGATTGCCTTACGATCAAAGATGAGAACTGAGGCAGAACCAGTATGGTCAATCACTCTCGTTTGAACTTTATATCTGTGAATTAAAAAAATAATTGTTAATTAAAGTATTAAGTTAAAAATATTTTAAACATATTAATGTAAAAAAAATTTAAAAAATAATGACGTTTCATAAAAATACTCAAGAATTTAACAAAAACATAAGGATTACCTCAGTACTATAGCTCTGGCATGTTCACAACATTTTTTCACATCAGAATTTCCTTCCATCAGGTTTAACTTTCTTTCTACAGTTATTACAAGAGTTATAGAACCAGTTGAATTTAGTTTCAATTTTTAATTTTATAGAACCAATAAATACCAATTGCGGGTGCTAATGGTAGGGGATTCAAGACCATTAGATATTGTGGTTGGGGATACCAGCTAGAGAGGATCTGATCAAAATCGTCCTTCCGGGTCTTCATTTTCCAACTACTGATCTTGGACTTCATTATTTCCACAATATATGCTAATTGGATGGGTAATGCTCTTTGTGGTAGGAGGGGGACTCCTAGGTACAACTCATTTCTCTGCACTACATTAATTCGACTAGCCTGGCAAATGGCATCCTTAATGTGAGATTTGATTCCTTTATTCAAAATGAAACCAGACTTGAGCTTGTTTAGGGACTGGCCTGACCATCTGCCCTACTCATTTACCACTTGCATGAATTCCTTAACCACGTCAAGTGTAACCTTCCCAAAAAGGACTACATCTGCATACATAACATGAGATATGGCTGGAGGATGGATGTTTATTTTTATCCCGCAGATTCTCCTTGCCTGCATCCTGCTCTAGATCAATTGTGTTAAGATCTCTGCACATAATATGTAAATGTAGGGGGACAGAGGACATTTGATTACTATTCTTTATGGTAATAACCATATTGCAATTTGCCTTTGTTTGATGGCAGGGTAACCACTTAATAATCTTTTTCTAATCACTGCCACTTAATAATCGGATGAAAGATAATTGGATGAAAATTATAATAAAAAAATTTACTGGCACGTAATATTACTACACCTGCCTCTGCTGCCTTCCACAAGAGTGGCTCTGCCTCTGCCGCCTTCTACAAGAGGTCGTGAGAGCTGACACCCGTCAGCAAAAATCTTGCAGGTAAAAAAGGATACATTAGATTATACTTTAAAATTTTTCAAAAGAACAAAAAGAAAAGAAAGATCAATAACCAACCTGAAGGCTCAAGATCACAAAATTGCGGGGAATGGTTACAGGAAGAGGGAGAAGGAGGGATGAGGAGGGAGATCGGTAAAAGGTGAGTAAGAGGGCCATGTTGAGCCTCTTAAAGGGTTAATGCTTAAACTTTAAAACCTTGTAATGTTCTGCAACTATTTTTGAAAACTGAACAACCGTTTACAACATTTAAAGCCATGTTAAGAACCCAAGAGAGAGAGGGAGAAAGAGAGGAGATTGTAGAAAAAGATAATGGACAGAGGAAAACTTAAATGAATGGCTTCTGCATGATTTAAGATGTCCATTATTACTCAATTAATAGAATGTAGTAAATTATTTTATTTGGATTTGGATGAAAAAACGTTTGAGCTTCCCATGGCATGTGTACTATATATGGTCACAACAATAAGTGTGAATTATAATCATTCTATGGGTTTAATTCCCATGTGCTGCGTTTAATGGGCTTTATGGGACAGTAGAAACAGGTTTAGATGATTCAGGGGTAGCAATCTGTCATTGATTTCCAGGTGCTGCGTTTAATGTGGTTTATGGGGCAATCTGTCATTAATCTCATCAAATAAAGCAGTAGAGAGTGAGAAGTGAGGGGGTGCGACGCTTCAGGAAGCAGGCATGCGTTAGCTTCAAAATAGAAGTAGGGGGAGTGTGACGCTTCGGTTAAAATCTTTTATACTTTATAATATAGCTTTGGCCGGAAACAGGGAAACAGGGAAACAGGGAGAGGTTGTCACGTGGTAGAATATAGTTTTAATAGGAAACAGGGAATTGTGTTTTATAGATATAGGATAGATGTCTTGGGAAACTTCACCACACATGGTGGATGCTGAGCATTTGAGGGCCCTGTATCAAGTTGCTCTAATAAAACAATTTAGGCACAGTTTAATATTAATTATTCTTATATATTATACTTTAGAAATAAGTATTTTTATATTATCTTACATATTTCTATAGAATGTTATATCCATCAAATATGTCATTTCGATGACATCCGTAAAATGTTTATATACATCAAATATGTTATCGTTATAGTAAGTTTGACACATTATATGTATATATTTTTTTTTGAAATATCATATATACCCTCGTTAAAATGATATAGTATCCACCAATGACACTTTTAACATAACGTTATCATAACAAGGGTATATATAATATTCCGTAATATCATGTATACCCTCTTTAAAATAATATATTATCCATCAGTTACACTTTTAATAGAATGTTATTATAACGGAGATATATATGATGTAGTAAATAAATGGCATATATCTGATATTTTACATGTAAGAAAGATTTATATAAAATTAACTCTTTTAAATTTAGTATAAAAAGATGAGTTAGTATGAAATTAGCCTTAAAATTTTAGGAAAAGCCAATAACCAATAGAAAACTGAAATACGGCAGCGTATCTTGTTCGTGCATAACATGATGTTTGTGGCCGCTCTAAATTTGCACGTTACTCACAACGGCACATCCGTACGGGATTTCTTTTAGTAAAATATCAGTTTCTTCCGTAACAACCGTTTCTTACGGAACGACCCCCGACTTACCTTAGAATAAACCTTTCTTTCTGGTCTAGTTATTAATCGATAAAGCTTTTAATAAAGTACATACGGGAAACATGGTGATCGTTTGATTGGACATAATATATTAAAAAATAAGTTTTTATATTAAAATCATTAACTTTCAGAATTTTTAGTTTTCAAATTTAAATAATTATAGATTAAAAAGTTAAGAATTTTTTCTTTCAATCTCTACTGTCTTTCAGTATTCTTTATAAGTTCTTACAATCTTTATATTCCTAGTTAGCCCTTACAATTATAAAATGTTTATAAAATGCCCCTTAAGGCTCCTTAAGAGAGATTTTTTTAAAGATGATTCAGAGATTGTGGAAAGTTTTAAGGAATAAAAACTACAAAGACTTATAAAGAATATTAAAAGATTACATGACCAGAAAAGTAAAAATTCCTAAAAGGTAAAACTTAGTAAAATAGATGTCACATAAATCGATACGATGCTTAAACGTAAAGCAAATAGTCGACTCGACCTCCCTTAAATTTCGCCTCAAAATACATGAAAAGAGGAGGTGGTGAGATATAATCTATTATTATGCATCAAATGATCTATTCACCTCTCCTTCCATATGTTATGCACACCGGCATAAGAGGAGAGGTCCATAGGATCGCATTTCAAAAGATATTATTTTTTAGAAATTTTTACTTTGTAACCTTTATGAACTTTTGATATTATAATTTTTTTTAATCTAATTATTTTCTCAAAAGTCTTCATAGTTTTCAAATATTTATAAAAATATCATTGCAATTAGCGGACATTTGAAATAAGAAATATATTAGGGGCTATTTTATTTGCCAAAGACTAACTATTCCAAGTGACTCGTCCCCTCTAAGTGATTGTCCGTCTTAATCATGTGTGGAATAATAACAAAGCAAGAAAAGGAGACGGAGAGTCAACTAGTTATGCAGATGAAATATTCTTTTGTATATTCTTTATTTTATATATCTGTTAATTGTAAACTACTTTTGTAAATATTCAAATGTTAGAGAGACTTCAGAATAGTGGGTCATTTTTGTGATATTGAAAGCTTATAAGGGTTATCTAGTAAAATTTTCTATTCTTATTATACTTGCTATAAAATAATATTTTACATTACTTTACAGTATTTACAGCATGTAAAATGACTCCATAAAGGATTCGAGAATGAAGACCCAGAAAAATAAGAAAAGAAGTGTCACGGAAAGCTGATAGTTAACGAAAGGATATAGAAGGTATTGTGTAGAAAGTGCTAGAATAAGGTATAAAATAGCCAAGATGGGATAGGGTTGGAGCGTTTTGCTAGTCCAAGCGATCCCCACTTGGCCTTGCTTTTTTCTTGTGGGCACAGTTGCTTTGCTCATAGCGTACGCAGCCTGCGTCCCTCCAGTGTTTACCCACCTAACCAAGAAGCGAGTTCTGTCCTCCTCTGGCAGGTATGGATCCACCCCCTTTCTCCGTTTTCTCCATCTCCGATCCCCCCTACGTGTGTGGAATCTGGCGCCGATCCGAAGATTTTTCCTCTGTTCTTGTTGGTTATCGATGATCTGCAGATTTTTCCTTCTGTTCTTGTTGGCAGTCGATGAGCTGAAGGCGTTTTCTTTCACCTGTCCTTGTTGGTAATCGTTGACTTGAAGATTCTTCTTCTGCTCTTGCTGGTAATATATGATCTGAAGATCTTTTGTTTTGTTTGTGTTGGCAATTGATGCCTGTGATGGAACAAGGTTGATGGTTGAATGGTTTGATCCGTCTTGGTTATGATTGGTTAAGCGATTTAGTATAGCTGTTCTGTCCTTCGGGAATCTCGATTTGTCCCGTTTCTTTTTTCCTTTATTTCTTTCTTTTTTTCGTTCTTTTGGTTCTGTTTGTTTGCGAATCTGCCGGTCGGTTGGTTGGTAGCAGTGCGGAGAAGCGTGAACTTTGTAGATCTGCGTTTGAGTGGGGTTTCTAGCGCGGAAGAAGGCCGGGTGCGTGATGCGTTGACCTTTGTATGGCGAGGTTCCTAGGAAATTATCGTGTTTGGTCTGGAAATTTATGGTAGATTTTCGATGGATGGCTTGTAGTTTCTTTGGATCTAGGGAGCCTGACGTTTGGAGTTTTTTTATCTCTGTTTCTGCGTTCCTTTGTATCTTGCATCTGATGAAAATATTAGAAAAACACGTTTGATTGTTGCAACACCGGCGCACGCACTTGTTTCAGATGAATAAAATACTAAATTGGTTACTGATCTGTCAGATTTACGCAGTCGTCAACTGTGTGAATCTATCATACATCGATTTAGGGCTTGTGATGTGCTGTATATGGGGGAAAAACTGATCGGTCATTGATGGGGGTGCTTCCGTGACTCAGATTTCATGAATCCTGTTTGCTCGGGGTGATTTCCTAATTCTGTATGGATTAAAGCATCTGTCGCTTAGATGTTGCACACAGATTGAGTGCCACTAAAATTGCATCGTTGAATAGGGTTTTCTTTATGGGTCTTTTTGCTATAATTTAGGAAGGCGTGTGTAAAGTGCAAACTGTGTGCACTACATGTATTTCTTAGTCTGGTTAGACACATGTGACGCATGTATGCAAACTGTGGGTGCTACATGTATTTCCTAGGCTGTATTAGATGGACTTGAGACGTATGCAAACTGTGGGTATTACATGTACTTTGTAGGCTGTATAGATGGATGTGCAGTTCTCAGATTTTAACAGGATACTCTTGTTGTTGGTAATTGCTAGCAGAAGGTGGTAACTTTAAATCTTTGGATGTGGTCATGTCTCGTTCTGAACTGCTGCTTTAAAAGGAAATCACCTAAATGGTTCTCCTGGACTAATCCTATTGTTTAGCAAAACTTTTAATTTTTAACGATGATGTTGCATGCTTAGTCTATTTTCACATTGTCTGTTTGTTACTGATTCATCTTTTAATTTGATTACATCATTGATGAATGTATTTGTTTAGATAATTAATGAGTTTATGTGCTAGATATAACTATTTGATTATATTACTTACGATGTTGTTTTATGAGAATGATTGAATGTCATTTTGTAACTGGTATGAGACCTTTGTGTGTGTGTGTGTTTGGGGTTCAAGCATGCGCAAACAACATTTGTTTTAAGGAAGACTTTCATGTAAAAACACTTTGCAGTGCAAGGTTTGATTATCTGACTGATTAAAGTGCTCTCTCTCTCTCTCTGTGCATGTGTGTATGCGCGCCAGGTTACAGTTAGCATTCTAGTTTTGGTAAAGCTGCCAAGATGAGTCGTTCACATGATGGTCATTGGCCATTTTTCCCTTTTGGAAATCCCATCCGGATGATATTACCTAAGGGCTCCTGTATATCGCCAAAGTTGAAAAGCTTATTGAGTTCTTTTGAGGAAACATTGGCGGATAGATTCAAGAAGCTTAAGCCAAAGGGTAAATCGGAGATTGTTAGTTTATCGTGGATGAGATATGCTATGGAGTCTTTATCCGAGACACACAATGATATCAAAACCCTCATCACCGACCTTCAATTCCCTATTTCTGACTGGGACAGTCAGTGGATGGACATGTACTTGGACAATAGTGTGAAGTTGCTTGATATATGTATTGCATTTAGCTCAGAGGTTTCCCGACTTGACCAAGGCCAGCTCTTGCTCCAGTATGTCCTTCATGTTGTTAACCCTTCAGGTAACTTTCCTTCAGGAGAACAGCTTAAGAGAGCCCATTCATCTCTCAGTGATTGGATGCAGCAAATCAACACAAGGAGTCCAAAGCTTGAAAGCTCTTGCTTTAACCTACAGGGACTTGCAAGATCTCTTTGTTTTCCAAAGGTTAAGGCCTCAGCTAAAGGGAAGATATTAATGCAAGCCATGTACGGAGTAAAGTTGCAGACTATTTTTGTTTGTAGCATCTTTTCAGCAGCTTTCACAAGCTCATCAAAACCACTCATGGACTTTCAAGTTTCTGAAAAGTTCCTGTGGGCCCAACACTTTAATGACTTGCAAGCCTATATGAATGGGGAAGTTAGAAGAAGGATTTCTTCTGGCAGGCCTATCATATTGAAAGAACTGGAAGCAGTGAGTTGCTCCGTGGAGAAGCTGCATGCTTTGATCGGTGGTGCTGCCCAGTTTGAAGCAGAGTGCTTACAGAAAGAGAATGGCATTGACGAGGAGAACAAATCCTTGCGAAGTTTTAATGATAAAAAGGACAAAATTGAAACACTGAATGAATTGGTTATGGAGCTTGGTGAGGCTTCAGAGAAGGTTGCTGATGGCCTTGACCTCCTATCAAAGCAGGTTGGGGATTTCTTTCAGATTGTTTTGTCTGGACGTGATGCTTTGCTTTGTAATCTAAGAGTATCTGATGTCATGCAAGACAATAATCTTGATCAGAACAGATATGATGTCTGACCTTACATCATATATTACAGATGTAATATTAGTGATGTCATCTGTAGTTTTCTTTGGAGGTAGCCACAACAGTTGGAGGACCTCTGGAGAGTATAAGGTTTGTATGGTTGTTTTTATGTATAATATGGGTTTGAAATGGGTGGGCTGTACTGATGTTTCACATATGAAAATGCATGTTCACAATTTGCCATAAGGTGGGTCATTATCTCTCATTTTGGCTTTCTACAATTATTTATCCTGCTTTTATTTTATCAAGGAGAGAGCATTGCCAAGCTATATTCAGTGTCCATTACATCTGATCCTGGGCTGTAATGCTTTCAATATGTTGCTGCAAGCAGTATTGAGGTACCATGAATTCTTTACTTTTGTATCTGTTGTTACATGCTTCAATTATTATTTGGTGCATCACTTACAGACCTACAGTAATTATTCCATTTTGCCTTCTTTTCAATGGGTAAAAAGTTTTGTTCAGTCTTGTTGGATAATATTAATAAGAATTCTATTTAAATGGTTGCATACCATTTTTCTCTATATGTTGATAGATGAAGCATATTATAAGGTTCTTATCCTCGAGGATTAAACGCTTGCAGTAATTAAATTTTACTCAATTTTGTATTATTCTGTTAGCTCTTCATAGTAGATGCAAATATAGTGCACTGATCCTTCTTTTGAGCAAATGTTTAAAAAAAGGGTTCTTAGAAAACAACCCCCAAAAGCATCTGGTATGTGTCACAGCACTTAAAGGTTAGAACTTATTTTAGGATAAAAAGAAACTTGAAGGGGTTTTCTACATATGTATAATGCAGGGGAGGGTTTTTTCTTCTTTTCATATACTAGATTCTTAAGGGGATCACATGCCAAAACTTTAAAGTATAAAGTTAATGCTTGAGTTTAAAAATTGTTGCATCATATATGTATAACAAGGATGTTCGTTTTCTTTTCAAACATTTGGGAAACTTGAATGCATGATGAAGTCAAAACAGAAGGAAATGGAAAAACACAATGCCTGCAACTAATGTATGTCACCTTAAAAATTGAAACTTCTGCTTTAAGATTGTGTCTTCTGATCATGGTGTGCTTTTCTTCAAAAAGGTAACGTAATTGGAATTTTTCAACTAGTCTGAAATGTCATTTGTCTTTGTTAAAGATCTTTGTTCCAAGCAGGCTTTTATTCTATCTGATTTTTAATGGTTCTGGCTTGGGCTGCTCATGTGGTTTTATATGTTTTAGTCACTTTTGTAGCATGCAACAGTTGTCATCCTTGCTGACAATAGTGCCGTTTTTTCTTTTTACAAGTTATTGGCCAAATATGAAACATCTGCTGAATTAAATGGCATTTTCTGATCCCATTGCTGCCTAATATGCAAGCGAAGATTTTTAAGTTCGACGATACCTTTTTCCTTGGCTAGTATGAATAGATACATCCTTCCCAGACACCTCTGTACTGGGTGGTTTCTTTCCCAAGTTATAATGGTTTAGCTTTTCACAAGGAAAAGGCAAGCATGGGAAGCACATCTACTGTTTGGCAAAACCTTTTGGCAAATTCTTTACCTTGGAATGACAGGCTGGCAGGGAAATGTCTATTCATTTGTCACCATTCATTGGAAAAAGTCACATTTCTGATTATTCATGTTTTATGGTTTAACTCTGCACTGATCTCTTTCATGTTAATGTTCCTCCTAACTTTAGTGATTATGACGGTAAATGTACCTATAGCTTGTTGTCCATGATATCTTTTTTGCCAAGATTTGTTGGTTGGGCACTGTGCCTGTTTTTGGCTATAATAGTTGTCAAGGTGCCTGTTTCTTTCTTTGTTTCAACCCCTGAAGTTATTAAAAGTCTTTGGGATCCAGTGGTTGGAACCTGGTCTTCTTCTAGACTGCATGTTAAACTGTATAACCAATTAAGCTTGTGAGACTGGCTAGAACCTGTGCAATCCATAATTAATTTGGCCACCACTTTGCAGCAAATTGTAGAAACTTTGTTAGGCTTGCAGGTGGTTATTTGTCTTTTTGCCAAGTTCCTTAAAACGGTTAGTGGGTCTTACTGGCTGATGGGTTGATTATGATGACGTGCTGTATGCAATCTTCTGGTTATAGCTATTTATAAGGTGTGACTTATTTTTTCCCTCACAAAACAAAGAGATGCAAAATGACTGAGCTTTTGCTGTTTTATTGGAAAGCTACTGGAAGTTCCTCGCAGACAATTTCGGAGGATTACTTTCACGAGAGCTTCTTCCTTTTTTGTTTTTTTTTTGTTTTTTGTTTTAAATTGCTCCACGGCAGCTTGAGCTTGCTAGTTTCACTCTAATGTTATAATTATTAAAGCAGTGGGTAGCCCATTTTATTTGGTTAGCTACCTGAATGCACATCTCCTTTTGTTTTTTCTTTTCATAAGCATTTGTTGTGATAAATTCTAGCCAAACTCATCTGAGTTAAGGATTCTTGGATAGATTGATGCAAGGGTGTGGGGTCGTGATGCTGAAGTGCAAAAATGTGTTAGCCTAAATTGTGTGATTCTTGAACGTTTCTCTTAGAGCAGTCCTAATCAACTGACTAAGCAGGTATTTGGCTATAATTTCTTTCCTCCTGTACAAGCCATGACATTTTTGCTCTGGTTTGGATTTATGAGTAATACGTGCCGCAAGACTTTGGACATTGTAATCCACTTGGCATGCAATGACGGACGGCTGTGCGGTAACTCTGGTCGGGACGCACTCAAGTTCATTGGCTGTATTGTCGGATTTTTTTATTAAATGTTGAAAAAAAAGAAAATTAAAAAAATTAAAAACTTGCTTTTATCCACCTAAGTGAGTTGCTGTATTTTTTTGTAAAATAAAAGCACGTGTTTTTTGTGAATCTTATGGGGTGGTTGGAGTTACCACCGAATGAGAGGAAGATATGGAGAGTGGTACGTTAGGACCTGACGCAGGGAGAGGGAAGTGAATATTTGGTGTGGAAATATTTCTTTATTGGGGGGTGGGGAAATGAATATAGGGGAAAAAAGTATTATAGGGAAAAAATTTCAATTAACTTTTACTCGATTGCAAAATGTGTGAAAGTTGGAAAAATGTTTTTCCATTGTACTCATTATACACGTTGTAGCATTTTAAGAGACATTTTTGTGTAATTGTAATCAAATAGAATCTAGTTGTTACCTCTTTCTTGAGAAGAAGGGAAGACTATGAGATAGGGTGTTGTTACCTCTTCCTAAGGGAAGCGAAGACCAACTAAGGCTGGATGGTTGTTTAGTTTATAACCTGCCAGAAGTTTGTACCTCATATAGCCGTTGAGCCAGTGGAACTCCCAAGGGGTCACTTGGAGACTAAATGTAGGTCAAAAGATTGAACTAGATAAAAGATAAATTAGTAGTTTAAGTTAATTATTAATTATCCCATTCAATCCATAGCATGAGCAATAAGTGGTATTAGAACTCAGTTTCTCGTTGTAAAATCTAAAGATTTGAGAGTTAAGATGGCTATAGTTAATGGTTACAATGAAGGCCAATCTGTCAGCCGCCTTTCACTATTGAAGGCAAAGACTACTCCTACTGAAGATGTCAAATGAAATTTTTCTTAAAAGGCCTCAACTTTAATTTGTGGAGTGTATTTGAGGATGGTGACCACGTTGTTACCAGACATAACAATGGAACGACATGAGCAGGCACCTTATTTCTTTGGATAATAGGGCAAAGAGCAGGCATTGTTGTGTGTTGTCCAAGAAGGAGTTCAATAGGATCTCTACATGCAAGTTAGCCTAATATATGTGAAGAAAGATGCGGCTAACCTATGAAAGAACAAAAAAAATAAAGGAGATTAGGATCGACATCCTCATGTCACAGTATGAGAAATCAAAATGGAACATGCCAAGACCGTCACCTAGATGTACAACAGATTTAAGATGCTACCAATGGATTGTTCACCTTCGATAAGGACTACAACACCGGTGACATGGTGAGGAAGATTCTTTAATTTTTCCCTAGTCAATGGACTGTGAAGGCAATTGGTTTGAGGAAGCAAACAACCTCATTGGCATGAGCCTCAAGAAATGTATTCAGTTTCTTATGACCCATGAGATCAACATGGAGAGGCTGGGAGAGAGTGTATCAAGATAGAGAAATGCCACTAATGCTGTAAAGGCCAGCACGTCTAGCTCAGGAGATGAGTTTTTTAATGAGGACAATGAAGTGGATAGTGAAGAAGAGGCACTATTGTCAAGGAGGCTATAGAGGATTCTCTAGAAGAAGAAGCAAGGTGCCTCCTGCTAGAGCTACTACAAGAAGAATATCGAAAGCCACAAGAAACATGAGGTGACCTGCTATGAATGCAAGCAACCATGTCATATAAAGGCAGACTATCCTTAGTTTAAAAAAAGAGAAGTATAAGAAGAAGGCCAAAGACTTCTCCAAAAAGTTCAAGAACTACAAGAAGAAGGTCATGGCAGCCGCTTGGGACAATGAGGATGACTCCTCATGCTCCTCCATTTCTAAAGAAGATGAGGAGGTCAACCTCATCCTAGTGGCAAACAACAACGAAGACGATCAAGTAAAATCTAACATTTTTTTTAATTCATGTTTTGATTTCAATAATGATGAAGAGTTTTTCTTGGAAGAAGCATTTAAGGAGTCATATAAAAAAAAATATATATTTCCAAAGAGCTTAAGATGTTAAAATTGGAACATGGCAAACTTAGTATAATGAGTGATTCCTTAAAATCTTAGAATGCAAAGTTGGTGGTTGATAAATTCCAGATTAAATTTAAAAATCAATAATTGTGTAAGACTAATAAAATCAAAGATCTAAAGTTGGAAGAGTTACATATTGAAATTTTTAAGCTTAACAAGGAAAAAATGTTGATTGTTGGATAATTCATATAAGATAAAAGAAAATGAGCTAATGTAAAAAAATCTCTATCTAAAATCTTCCATTGAGAAATTGGCTAGGGGTAAAACATCTCTCCAAATTGTGCTCAAATCTCTCCAAATTGTGCTCAAATCACTTAAGGTAACTTTAGAAAAGAAGGAATTGTCTTTGTTCTCCTTAAGGCCTCTAAACCTGTAAAGCCACAAGACAAATATCTTCCCCTTATATTTGTAAAAGCTTCAGTATAGATAGGATCAAGCTTAAATGCTTCGGTCATTGATTACTATTTTACTGTGACAAACTGAGTCACACTTTAAGGACCTACAAGTCCAAGAAGTTAGCCTGAGTGCCTAAAGGATCTATGCTTACCAGTAACATCAAAGGACGCTTTGAGTACCTAAAACCACTAAGTAAATTTCATTTACTTGCATGATGGCCTTGCAACATCTAAGTGGTACCTAGATAATGGATACTCAAGGCACATGACAGGTGATTGACCCTATTTAAGACTGCAAGCTGAAGTTAGGACAATATCCTATGGAGATAATGGAAAAGGCAAGGTCATAGGTGGTGGCAGGGTAGCCAGTCATCAAACCTAATAGAGGATGTACTATGTGTTGATGGACTGACATACAACCTCATCAGCATCACCCAGCTATGTGACAAAGGACACAAAGTCATCTTTGAAGAGCCGACTGCATAATCACTAAATAAGATGAAGTGATATTAAGGCACTCAAGGATAGAAACCTATATGTACTGCACTTAAATGAGCTAAAAGATCAGGATGCATGCCTTGCAGCCAAGAAGACATAAGAGCTTGACCTATGACACATAAGGCTAGGTCATGCTAGTTATGGAGTCATTCAGAAGTTGATCAAGCATAACTTAATAGAAAGGCCGCCTAAGATGAAGATGAACAATGCACAGTCTATGTAGCACATGCAAAGTGCAAGTAGACCAAGAACAATTTTCAATCCAAAACAGTGGTCACTACTTCCAAGTCTATAGAGTTCATTCATATGAATATGTTTAGGCCAATGAGGACTCAGCTTAGGTGGAAAGAATTATGGATTCGTGATTATGGATGGCTATTCTCGATTCACTTGGGTGTCACTTCTATAAAGTAAGTCAGATACTTTTGACGCATGTCTTAAGTACAACAGATTTGTACAGAAGGATCAGAAGTTCATTACCACTGCAATTAGATCAGATTGTAGATGAGAATTTGAGTATGTTGAGTTTAATAAGTTCTATGATGAACAAGAGATTCAACATAACTTTTCAGTACGAAAAACCCCTCAACAAAACAGTATAGCAGAAAAGAAGAACAAAACACTATTAGCTATGGCCAAAATAATGTTGTTAGAGTACAATCTTCCAAGATACTTCTAAGCAAAGGTAGTGAACACAATAT
Organism: Zantedeschia hybrid cultivar; assembly: GCA_030544215.1. Taxonomy (NCBI): domain Eukaryota; kingdom Viridiplantae; phylum Streptophyta; class Magnoliopsida; order Alismatales; family Araceae; genus Zantedeschia; species Zantedeschia hybrid cultivar. Next base: position 53,159,703 of record JARZZO010000002.1, on the reverse strand, counting down.
ACTATATCATTAACAGAGCGATGATCAGACCCATCTTGAAGAAGCCACCATATGTAATGCGGGACAAAATCAAGAACTAGAAACCAACAAGCATTCAACTCAAAGAATTAGCCCTCTAACAACGTGAATGCTCCCTCGACGCAACCCAAACCTTGGATGACTTGGTGATAGTAGAATGGGATTGTGGCCCGCAGTCAACCCACACTAATCTAAGTGCAATGGGGACAAAGGTAGACCCACCCTCTGTTAGTTTTAGGTGGCCTACAAGTCAATCTGACTATGTAAATCTTGTTCATTTATTAATATAATGACATAATATTCATTATGTGTAAATCACATTAATTATCGTTTCATAATGAAGTCCGTGAATATGTGTTATAATGATCAGATTATGATGAGATCATACTAATGAGACTGATCACTTAAACATACATATTTTTAATCGTTCATAGTTGGAGGATATCCGAGAAGGACATCGGATATCCGATTAGACTAGTACATATTACTCCTACTCATATGATGAGGGTGACTGATCTCATAAGTCACTTGTGTAGAGACACTAAGGCGAATCTGTAGGTGCTCATTGGAGAATGAGTTCACTGACCTGATCCGACTGAATCGCTGGATGGTATTGTACCTCACTGTCAACCAGCTTGATTCTATTGTCGCAGTTGCGTGGATGGTCCTCGGACCTGAGACACCAAGGACACTTTGTCGGTGGACTTCTATACTTTGACCTTGGTTTACAAATCTCTAGCCACGGGATTCTAAAACGCCAAGGATTGGATACAGCGGAATACCGTTGAAGGGAATTGTGTGTCAATAAGGAATCATTCGCTCTCGGTACTTAGAGAGAGAATGCTCTAGGAAGGATGCGCGGAAGTCCCTGGCCAGGGCGGACGATAATATCGGGAAAGGAGTTTTCCGATATTCATCAGCGGCATCCAATCCAAGTGAGTCGACCGGTTAGGGTTTGACAGCTCGCCATATCCTGAGTTGACTCGAGAGCATTATACGAATGAAGGATTATATCCACATGGTAACTGTCGGCGAAAAGGTTCCAAGAGTGGGTTGCTTAACCCCGATACCTTCCGGGTTCACGCGGTGTTGCTTGGCACCCAACGTGATCGGAGGCCCGGTCGAATTCGATGTACGACATCAATTCGATTGATTAATTAATTAATAAAAGGTTATTACTTGATTAATAAAGCCAGTGAGGAGTCATTGGGCTTATTGGGCCATTAACTGGACTGGTAATTGGACCTAGAGGGTCACACGCAAATGATTCTCAAGGCGATGGATAAATAAGTGGATTTTATACAAATCGGGGATTTTTATGAAAAATCGCACGGTTAGTATAAAACATAGTGAACGGGCTGAGCAGGCCAAGATGCTGCTAACCCTAGCCACCCCTCCTCTGTTTCTCTCTCTCTCTGGCGTCCAGACATATCCAAATCTGCTCCGCCGCTTCTCCGAATCCCGTTTGACGGGAAATCGTCCGCGCGTTGCGGCGATCGTTGCGGCGACCGGCGGAGGTTTCGTGGGCTGCGAAGAACGAGGAACGTGAGGATATCCGTCGCGAGGAGGATCGCGTGGACTTCGCTAGAGGCCGGGCGCTTGCGCGGCTTGCGGTGTCGCACCGACGGAACCGAACGGTTGCGGATTCGAATCCGCACACGGTGAGAATCGATTATCCGATAATCGTAGTTTTTAGTTTTTCGAAATGGAAACGGATCTCCGTTTTTATTTTATTTTCCGCTGCGCATGAGATCCGTGAGCTTAGGATGCCTACAATCAACTCGGACAGATCTCATGCACTTTGGACACACTTTCACTCGCTCTCCTCACGGCAGCGATATATAGCAGAAATTAAATAGAGTTCAGGCACTCTCTCTCTCTCTCTCTCTCTCCCCGTCGGCTTGAGCTTCTAGGAATACTAGATAAACAGGAAATCAACAAGGAGAAAGGGCAGACCACTTACCATGCCAAATTGAAAACTCAGTCCCAATCAGAGACGAGGGTGAGCGGCGATGCATGCATACGCGCCCACACACAGTGCCAGTGTAGACTTCAAATGCTAAGATTACAATCAAATCAAATCTCCATGCATGAAGAGTGAACTCGAGCAGGGGATTAGAAGCTTACAAGATATTACTCCTCACGTAGGAGGGGTGATCGTGGGGAAGGGAAGCTTCAATGGATGCCGATGATGGAGCTTCTATGCGAGCCAAAGTTTGTCGATCTATGCCCTGTGCGAGGTAGATTCGAGAGCAGCTGCTACGTGTCCTTCACTTTCGGGACCAAGTAAGGCTAAGGATGGAGTCCTCTGGTCGTTAAGAAGGCGGGGAAGAAGGAGTCGTGGAATCGGGAGCACCATGGGATTTCAACAACAATGAGAGGGACGGTTTGGACAGATTGTCGAAGTCAAGTTCCTCATGTTGCTTCTACACGTTTAGCCGATGTCGAGGAGGCCATATAGAAGTCTACTTTGAAAAGGGTCTCCAAGGTTGATGCTTCAGAATAAAGAGGGACAATGAAGCTCCCTCTTGCTCAGCTATCAGAGTATTGGGGTGTCCGAAAGAAGTTCTACGAGACTACTTGGTGCTGGGAATGCGGCAGCACCATTGGAACTCCAGGAGTGTGCTGGAGCGTAGAAATTATGGAGGGAGAATGGGGTCTGCAACAAGGGGTGGTGATAACGGTTTGAGAGAGAAAACGGAGATGGGTGGAGGGTTTGAGAGTCTATTTTGGGAGGAGGCTAGGTGGTACACGAAAATGTCTTGGTGGAATAGGATTTGGAGAGGTCAAGATGTCTCTTTGACTCCCTTCTGCCCACTAGTGGGTTTAGAGTTTTAAGGGTCACCTTGAAAAAGGTTAGAGTGTATGGAAAAAAGAGGAGATACTATGGGGGATGTTGCAACAGAAGTTAACTCTCTATGGGGAGATGAGAGGTTGCACGTGGACTTGTGTTAGTAGAGGAGAGTAATGAGTGGGTTTTATGACTTTCTTGGGCAAATGAAAGGTCAAGGCTTATGTGGCAACGACGTTGTTGTTGGGGGGTGATGTGGAGCTGAAGTGGGTGATGAGGTGGTGGCTTAGGTGGCTGGGATCTGGTTGGGAAGAGAGGATTATGTAGGAGAGAGAAAGAGGGAGAGAATAGAGAGAGAGGGGTAAGGGCTTCACACCCAAGGGTTTCTCACCTTTTGTTCTTGGTTTCACACCAGGAGCTCTAGCTTCACACTAGTACACAAGAGAGGCACATAAATACTAGTTTTTTCACTAAAACAATATTGTCCATGATGGAGAGGGTGGAGCTCTATTTAAAGGCTCCCACTTTCACATGACCAAAAGACCCTTAAGATACCCAGTACTCTTTTTGCCAAGGGTAATTCTAAGACACTAATGACCAAACCAAGTGGACCAAGATAATGGGCCACATGCACTTTCTAAATAAAAGGTGAGTACATGACTTAATAAAGAAAAAATATATAAGCCATTATATAAATTCCTATCCGCAATCTTATTGCCATTCCTAAATAATGAATAACCATTGTTCTTAATGAAAATATCATATCCTATCTTGTCAAAACAAGAAATGGAAATATTATTCTTAACAATATTAAAAAGATAATAGCATGTCTAGAAACAAGAACTGAAAATATTATTCTTAACAATATTAAAAACATAATAGCAAATGTCTAGACACAAAGTAACTCTAGAACGTAAACTGAGGTTGACCGCCCCCACGGCGAGTGCAACAACTCTTGCTCCATTTCCCATGCGAAGCTCGACCTCTCCTTTGGCAAGCTTCCTACTGTCTTGCAGCACATGTAAGTCATTACAGATATGTGAGCCATATCCAGTATTTAATACCTAAGATGTAGATTTGTAAAAAAGGTTCAAGTCTATCATATAGATACCTACAGCCTTTGCTTGCTTCATCTTAGTCTTCTCTTCAAGGTACTTCTTGCAATTCCATTTTCAATGCCCTTCCTCCTAGCAGTGGAAGCACTTTCCCTTTTATTTTTTATCTAGTTGAGGTTTCTTGATAGCCTTGTTTAACTTTGCCTTCTTGCCTTTTCCCTTCTTGTGAGGTTTTTTTTTTTTGTTAGTCTTACCGACAAACAAGTATTGATTCTTATCCTTTTTCACTGTGATCTCAACTGTCTTCAACATGTTTAGGAGTTCAGCTATGGTGGCATTAATCTTATTCATGTAGAAATTTATCACAAAATTGGAATAAGAATATGGAAGGCATTGTAAGATTACATTAATATGAAGTTTACGAACTATTGAGAAACCAAGCCAAGTCTCTCAATCTAGTCAGTCATTTTTAGGACATGAGCCTAAACGGGTGATCCTTCTGCCATCTTTGCAAGGAAAAGACTTCGAGATATCTCATACCTCTCAGTCCTACTCTAGTCACTAAAAAACTCTTGCAAGTGAACCAGTATGGAGTAGGTACCCATTTGTTCGTGTTGCCTTTATAATTCATCGGTCATTAAGGCCAACATAATGCATTGAGCAGTGACAACATCTTCCTTCTATTTCTTATTAGCCTCCCACTCAACTCTTGAGGGGCTCTCGACAAGTTCAAGCACTTCCTCTTCGAAGACATAGGCTATCTTTTCAATGGTGAAGATTATCCTCACATTCCTCAGCTGGTCAATAAAATTAGGGCCTGTAAGCTTGTTAGCATCTAGTATGCTGCAGAACGAGTTAACTGACAACATTATAGCGATATGTGTAAAGTGTGATAAGCATGTAAACATTCATAATTATAATTACATCAATAATATATTTGAAGAGTTAACGTAATCTCATTATTTTTCGACAAATCACATAACCCTCATTATGTGAAATGGAAGATACCGATGATCTCCTACGGAGTACTAAGATCCTATTAACTTAATGTGTATAGCCTTCAGGTATCTCACCAAGCTATACCATTCTTAACAGGTAGGCAATTCTTGCCAATTGCAACTCTTCACAACTCCCAATAATTTAGCCTCCAAATTATCATGACCTTGTAGTAGCACAACAAATTATGGAATCTAGTCAAGTTCAACCATCACAACGTTATCTTGAGATACCTCAATAAAGATACATCCGAACTCTATCCCAAGGTGACGCATCTTATACCATAGATTAAATTCTTACCATTTTGCCAAGTAAGCCTTAAGGTAACTTGTCAAGTAAAACATGTCTAAGAGTAATCCTTTAATCTATGACAATGGAAGCCATGTGGGTTGTCTTCTCAACTTACTCACGTCAATTAACTTGACTTTGAGTCGAGGGATTTTTTTAGTTAAAATTTTAAGGTATCATCATAACAATACTACTGACATATTAAATAAGATTCAAATATATTATATATATAACCAATATAGATACTATGTCCTACGTAGCACAAGATCCAACATGCCAAATTTGACTAATGAAACTAACCGAATGATCATGGACTTATGTCTAAGTTGGATCCACCAGAGCCAAATGGTGATCTATTATTAATCCTATGTTGAATTAAGATGCATCATATGCCATGGAAGGTGTGTCCCTATAATGAATCTTCCAGTGGTCCTCTTGCATCTTGTACCATCGATCAAATTGATTCTATTCTAGATCTAAAGTAGAAATTACATAAAATAAATCTGGGTATGCAGACACAAATTTATATTAATGTTATAAGAAACGTTGATTAGTAGTCAAGAGGAACATATTTTGGAGGGAGATAGGATGTACAAATTAAGTAGGAGATAGAGAGGAAGGTTCGCAGACCCCATTACTAAATTCATCACACACACATCCACCCATAGATGAAACAATCCCATTTTAGAAGTCCATGATCATCAAGATCCATTCATTCATAACAAACATCACATGTATCATGAATGCATACAAGATGGAGATCAACTATTTATCCTTATTAATTAAGTTAAAAATATTTTTTTATTTTTAAAATAAATAATAATAAATAATTATGTTTCTTAAAATATAATTTTGAGGTTAATCTCTCTTAAGACACTATTGGCATGCTAAACGATCAAATCATGGTAGGAATTAAAATAGCAAGTCACATCTCATGTGAAGTAAACAAGTAGAGAAAAAATCTTAAATTCCTTGTGCAAAACCATTTATGAAATATTTTTATAAATATATTTTCCATTTCATTACTCAAAATGCCCACATGAGGAGGAGGGATACAAAAGAAACATTTTTCATATTTAAAACTATTTTATAACATGAAAAATGGGTCTTAAAATATGTTTTAAATACTAAAAAAGGCTTTAAAACAAGTTTAAAAAAAATTAAAGGGCCATTTGGCCCCTGGACCCGCCGGCCCAGCCGGCAGCCCGCCCGGCCCACCCGCATGCTTGGCGCGCAGGTAAGTCGGGGGCCTGCACGCCGGTCTAGGCCAGACCCACTTGGACCCAGGCGCCCCCCCGCCCCTTCTACCGCTAGGGTTTGAGGGGCACAACTGCAACCACGGCGGCGGCCGCACTACCGCCCGACACTGGGCGACTGCCCCGTGCGGGGCCTCGGCCCTACGCGGCGGCGCTGTCCCACCAGGCGGCCCTGCGCCACCGGCCAGCGCTTCCCAGCGCGATGCTGCTGCACCGTGTTGAGCTTCCCAAGCGCACGCGGTGCAGCCAGCCATTGCACCGGTCTGCTTGCCGGCGGCATGCCCCAATGCGCTTAGCGGCGCCGCCCAGGCTGGCCGGACCCAGCCAGCGTCTTCCCATCACATGGGGCCTTCAAACGTCTCGCCAACGTCCCCTCCTCATCGCACATAGAATAACGAAAATGGAAGAAAATTACACAAAAAATAAAAATAATAATAATCTCTACGACTATTCTATTGAATCGAGCAACAACCTAGCTCTAATGCTATTGTAAGGTTTGCGGGATCACAACGGCACAGCGAGAAAAAAACACAAAAATTATATCCAGTGAAACCTCTCATGATCGGTTGTCCAATTCAATAGAAAACAAAAACATGAATTCAAGAGAGAAGATTCTCACTGTGCGGAGATGAGGGATCTCTAAAAATCGATGTCGAATCTACCAGATGCAAGTAGTCGCACACACGTACAGTCTCTAGATACAGTATCCACACAAATCCTTGCATGGACGGCTTCTCCTTCTTGCTCACGATGCCGATGCAACGACCACCACCACCATCCAAAGGAGGAAGAGAGGGGACTGCCAGGAAAGAGGGAGAGAGAGGGGACGGCCACGAGGAGAATTATTATTCAATGGACCTTCTAATCACGAACGATACCAAGCAACACCTCGTGATCCCAAATGATGTGGGGATCATCATCTCACTACCGGCACCTATATGTCAACAGATTATCATACGGAATTAATCATTCGCCTACACAAGTGCAATAGTGTTAATGGAATATAGTTAACTCTCAAACTCCTTAATCACTAAGTGGATCAATTGCTCAATGAGATATTATCGAAAAACTCCTTATCCGATAATCCCATTAACCCTAGCCATTAACTGGGCATAAACAATTGCAGGCGATTCCATCTTGACAACTCAATCACCTTCGTATAGATCTTACTACTAACGGTCACTTGAATATTTAGATATAGATATTTTGTATCCTTAATCAAGAACTAAGAAATATTAGTCTCTATACAAGATGTCATTGGCATCTTAGGTCAAAGGACCTACCGTACTACTATGACACAGAATGTCTTAATTGACAGTTAAGACCATCCAAAAATTTTGAAACGGATTAATTCAGTGAACTCATTCGATCAATGATCATCCACATGTTTATCTTAGTGTCTCCACACAAGTGGTTATAAGATCAACCACTCTCATTATATGAGCAGACACAACATGTGTCAGTCTATCCGAATACTCAATGCCCAATTTCGAGCATTCTATGATTGAGAACATATTATGACCTATGTTTATAGAGGATTAATCTTATTAGCACAACTCCTTATGGTTTAATCCTCATTAAATAAGTCCATGGACATCAATATATACATAGATACACACAAATATATATATATATATATATATATATATATATATATATATATATATATATATATATATATATAAGAAATACCATTCATCATTGAATAAAGAATGCAAGAATCAGGTCTGTTGCATTTAATGTGATTGACTTAGGACACCCTAATTCCTTCACCTTCTTTATTCAGAATAGCAAGCATAGCACTTTAATTGTTTAAATTTATGTTGATATTATATTTGGTGTTACTAATGAATCTTTGCACAAGAAATTTGAAAAGTTATGTTGAGAGAATTTGAGATGAACATGATGAAAGAATTCAACTATTTTCTTAGACTTCAAATCAAACAAATGAAAGAAAAAACTCATGTCTATTAAGCCAAGTACACCAATGACCTACTCAAGAACTCCAACTTTGACAAAGTAAAACCTCTATCCACTCTCATGACCACATCAATCAAGTTAAACAGTGATCTTCAAGATAAGAAAGTGGACTAGAAGCTCTACAGGGGTATGATTGGGTCACGTATTTGTCTCACTGTTAGCAGACCTGATATTTATATAGTGTGTACATGTGTGTTAGGTCTCAAATAGATCCTAAAGAATCATGCTTGATCTGTGTTAAGAGGATCTTTAGATATCTAGTTGACACCTATAATATTTGTCTATAGTATCCTAAAAATTGTAATTTCAATTTACTTGAACATTCCGATGCTTACTATGCTGGCTGCAAGATAGATAGAAAAAGCATAAGTGGTACTTGTCAATTTCTTGCAGGTTGCTTAATATCATGGTCCTCAAAGAAACAAAACTCAATAATATTGTCAACAGTAGAGGCAAAGTATGTAGCAGCTAGAAGTTGTTGTGCTCGATTATCGTGGATCAAGTATAAATTAGAGGACTATGGATACAAGTTTCAAGGGATTCACGTGCTGTGTAACAACACAAGTGCAATTAATGTGACAAAGAATCCCATCCAACACTCCAGGATCAAGCACATTGAGGCCAAATATTATTTTATTAGTGATCATATTGCACGTGACAATATTTGTGTTGATTTTGTTGATACATTGCATCAGTTAGCTGATATTTTCACAACATTCCTTCTTGAAGATATATTTACTTCTATCTGAAGAGAATGGGATATGCAATTTAATTTAAATGTCAGCTGACTTGATTCACGGCATGATATTAAGATAGATAGATCTTTTGGAGTGTGTTTGGATAAGTTAGAGCTTTCATCCTTAATCAATTAAATTTTCCTTTTAGTCACTTCGCATAATTATTCATTTCAATCAATTAAGTGCTCTTATATTAATTAAGTCAACAGTTACATCAATTAGTTGTCTCCCATTAGTTGCTCTTTTAATCGCTATTCAGCTAATCGATTATCTATTCTATATTTATTACATTGTGACTAATCGACTTACTTTGATTAGCGAATCACTTCAATTAAGTGGGTCACTTTGACTATCTCACCTCCCTTCGATTACATGACCCAACTTTAACCACTTTCCTACTCAATTTTCTTCTAATCGACTAGTTGGCAATTCTAATCGATTAACTCCTTTAGTTAGTTGACGTTTTGGCCAGTCAAATAACTTTTTTGCCCGACTTGATATATAAGTCGACTAATTGTCTTCTTCCCATCAACCCTAAATCAACCTTTCTCTCTCTCGTTTCAAACCCTTTCACTCTTGCTGCTTCCTATATAACCTTCAAGCCTTTGCTCCTTTAACCTTACATGATCTCACTTCAAAGGTAGAATTATTTTTTTTTTTGAATTTTTGATCTCTTCCACCTTTGCCCTAATTCTGCTCAGCTTATTGATTCCTTTTTCCATATCTTCTTCTGGAACCTTAGACTTCGTCCTACAACCGCAATGGCACAAGTAGCAGCAACACCAGCAGCCCTAGGATCAGACTGCAGTCATTTTTTGATGGATGCCAAATGGCTAATAACATTGATTCAATTGGCATTAACATAATACGAATATTTCGTCTATTAAGGAGGATTCCTCAAATACCTAAAATAGAGATGATCATCGACAACGTAAAATATTTAATAGGATCCATTTCGGGAACGTGGAATGTTAGTCAAAGAAATTCAAATTCTAGTCTGTGTATCCTCAAACATTTCTGTAAAAAAGTGAGGGGCCCGACTCACTCACTTCCCATGGTCAATGGCTGCATCTCAGAGGCCAAGTTCCGTAGAGAAAAACATGAGAATAGCCTCGGGGCTTTGGTTTTTCTTTCTTCCGTACGTTTCTTGCAACAATAAAAATAGTTTTTTTCAAGGTAAGTACTTTCTTGAAAGTCAGCTACTTGCTGCAATAAATACAAGTCAACGAATGTAGATTTTTGTGATTGCAAAGTTGTGGACTTTGAATGAGAAGCAAGGGTTTGGGTTCAATGGAACAATATCGGAAAAGAATGTCTAAAAAGAAGATTCGTGAAGTGAATGAACCATTTTATACATATCTAGTTAAAGCCTTCTACTTGACTATGGTTGGATAGACACTCATCTCATTGTCAAAATTAAAGGAAAGAATATAAAGATCAAGTCAGAATTATTAAAGAGTCTATTTGGCTATGAAGACAAAGGATACACTCATAAAAGAAAGGAGGACATGATCGTCAAGGTAGAATGCATAGTGGATCCTCAGTATACTCAGATGAAAGGGTATATTGATGTCAATAACTTACAACAGAAAAAAAGATGCTCCACATAATCCCAAGTCACACCTCGGTGAGCAGATGAGGCAATTTCTCTTTGGTAACCAAAGTCGACGTAGACATACTATATTGGATCCTCTAGAAGAAAGATGTCGTTTGCCCTCTTTCATCTTAAGCACAACGAAGTCTTCTGTAGGAGATAGCCTCCCTCCAAATGAGAAGGAGAATAAGAAGGGAAAGAAGGATAATGAGGATGAAGAAAGTGAGCAGGCAAAAAATGAACCAGCATCCAAGAAGAGAGTATAGCTACCATATGGCCATATGCTCATAGTGAACTTTAAGCATTTTGGAGTGAATGTGTCCTAAGAGAGAGAGTCACATCATATACCCTATAACTCTAGCGCCTTGAACAGAAGCCATTTCACATATAACGACAGAGTGTGGATGAAGTCTACCATACCTTTTGTGACAGTAGTAGATGAAAATGCAGAGGCAGCAACAGTTGTAGAGCCAGAGATTGTCCCTTAGAAAGAGTCTAAGGTGGCACTAGTGGACGAACCTCGGGACCAGCCAGAGTCATGGTTGCATCCTTTCCACAAATGGCACCAAAAAATGATGCAACTGGATCCGAATGCCACATGAGAATCCAACAAGGCAAGTCCACCTAGGCACATCTTGCACAATCAAGAATCATTAATAGGCTCCCTAGTGTGGTCTGGAGGAGGCACCCTCCGACCCTTAAGTTAGTATAGAGACACATAACAGTGGACAGGTAGTCCATGTAATAGGAGTGAACTTATCTTGATTTGACAGGGCTTCTTTTGTAGAAGCAAGGTTGGTGAGATTCTTCATGACTTAAGATGTGGGGCTATTCCCATACTTGGTGTAGGCCTTGAGGTGGCATCTTGGGTCCTTGCGCAATGGGCTAGATGGGCAATTCGGCCGAGGGTTTCACCTGAGCTAACCTAGCCTAAACTGCCCTGTGTCTCCGCGCCTAAGTTAGCCGAGCCCACGCAAGGGGATTTTTCCCCTCATCGATGGTATTTGGAAGATAGGTTTAAATCCCCGTTCTAGGTATGGATACAATAATGGAAGGGTGATGACAACTGTGCCTGGAAAACCATAAACTGAAGAACCATCCATATCCGATCGTTTCATGCTTCTGCAGTTTAATTAAATGACATCACGGCCACCTCAGACCCAACCGGAACCAAATATCATTTCTCTAACAGATGATATGCCAACCTATAGAAGTCTGGTTACCAATAATAGACTGGTTGCCAAAGAAGCAACCCAAAGAAGTGCCAATGTTGAAGACCAAGGCGTCACCAACGATCTGAGAACCTCTGCGCCACAGCATAGCGACCCGCCACAGGAGATATGCATAGCAAGTTCATGCCTATACTGATTTGGTGTCCTACCACGACGACGTTGATCTTGTTCCCGTGAGAAGCCTTCATCGCCCCCGAAGCTGTATGTACTCGAGCAAACCTCATAGAGTTGCTAGTAAGCACACGTTCAAGACATTGGGGTACGGAATTAACAGAATTCCCAGAATAACAAACCACAATGACCTTCGTACGCAACTAGCTCAGATACTTCTGAGTGGTTATAGAAAGAATTCCAATACATTTGTACGTACGAACTTTGGAATCCAACGCAGGCAGCAACCTGTGTTTAGTTCAAATATAAAATTATAGGATTTTTTAGATTTAGATCCCTATAAACATAGATAATTCAAAACAAGTCCTTGTATCTTGTGTATTTAGTTACTCATCCTCCAAAACTTAACATATTTTGTAAATAAATCCTATTTAAAAACCATCTCAAAATAAGAATATACTATTCACACAATATTCTTCGAATGGGCGTCAAAACAAAAGGCAACATCTGAACCCTTCCCACTTTGATTGCAGAATAAGTTATTCGAAATTACTTATCCGGAATAATGTATACTAAAATAAGAGGTGTTTCAGTTTGATAATTTTGTGAAGCCCACTCACGAAATAAAAAGAATAAACAATTCTTGGATCTAAGGTAGAATGACTTGTTCTCCTTATTCTGATATAAATAATTCTGACGCAGCTTACCCATTCCATCCATCAAATTAGAACTAACCTAATTCTAAGAATAAGAGGCTTTATTCTTCTCCTATTCTCCAATCAAAGTGACGCTAAGGTGAAGGGGCAGGAAGAGAGAGACAGAGAGAGAGAATCCCCATAATGCCGCCACAAATCCAACTCCACCAACCTCCCTAGTTTGAGATGCTTCACTCCGCCTCCCTTTGGCACCCCTGGATAGTGGACCCGCATCATTCTCATCGTCCCCAGAAAAGGAACAGCAAGATGATGGTGGTGGCGGCACCTCCCCCACGTCCAATAGTTCCGCCATGGGAAGTGGAAGGACAGATCCAAAGATGCTCCTATGGGTTGGAGAAGGTGACACTTTGCCGAGAGTACAAGGAGGTGGTGACTCTGGGAAAGGCAATCTTGGCACCTGCTGCATCACCACCATCGGGGAGTCATAGCAGGTTCTCTGCGTCGAGATGTGCCCGTACACTTAAGTTCTGGCCGCCCAGCTGGTGCAGCACCTCAGCACGGCCCGTGTGCAGCCACTGGCTGATGGAGGCGGCCCCTCAGCTGAATGACCTTGAGTATCTGCTTCAGGGTCACAAGATCCTTGGCCCGCTCGTCGATCCCATGCGCCAGCAACCCTTTCTCGACCTCGCCTTAGAAAGATGCAGTGCACAGAAGGCCGCAGGAGGATGAGCTGGCACACGGAAACGGAAAGCCATCCTGGAGTAGCTTCGGCTTGGTGTCGCACACAATGCTCTGCTGCACTTCGAGTGCTTGTCCTCCAAGATCATGTGGCCCTCACTGATTGGTGAAGGCCATGGGTTTTGCCTTGCAGGGTGTGGATTTCTAGCAGCGACTGTTCGCTGGCAGCAAGTCACTCTTCGACGATGGCACTAGTTTGCTGTTGTCCCTTGAGTTGTCCATTGTCTCCAACGCTGTCAACGTTCTGAACTGTCCGGCAGAAGGGGTGGGGGGGGGGGGGGGTGTGAACGAGACAGAGAGGGGTGGGGTTGGGGGTAGGGAGGGCATAAAGGTCAATTACTATTTAGGTAATATTAAGCCTTGTTTAACTACGGTTAGGTTATTAAGATGTAACAGAAGTAGATGGCAAGAATTTAAAAAAGTCAAAGTACAAGAGGATTAATAACTAAATATGCAAGATACAAAGACTTATTTTGGATTTAAAAAACCATAAAATATACCACAGCCAGCTCATCAAAAAAACCAAACTAACTTGCAAAAGCACAGAACGATCATAGAATCAGAAGGTCAATTGACTCAAATTTACGGAAAGAAGAGCTAATTCTATGGGAGGCTCTCGTCTCTAGAGACTGAAAAGGAAACAGAAAACTTTTAAACAAAAGACATTGATCAGACAAACATTTCGATAGCACCAGGTATGATGGAAAACTTCCTTGGAAGAAATCCTAAATGCTCCCCATCAGATTCGACATAAATATCATCATCGCATGCCAAGGCCTCAACTTCAATTGTATGTACACTGAGAAGGAACAAGGTAAATCTTATAAACTTTTCAAAATCGAGGCAGAAACAGGAAAAATGTGATTATCATAGATTTAACTTCAGAATAAGCACAATACATGAAACATTTACTGAACCAGTGACTCAGCGTGACTCAAGTGTTCAAAAGAGGAAACAAGATTACAACGTACTAAGCCAGGCTCATTTGATTCCATAACTAGTGTTTAAACTTTCTGCATATGTGCCTGCAAACGTTAAGTGTATGTCCAACAAAAATTGTTCATCCTCTCAGAGACTAGCTAGGTTTTCTAATTGGCTTTCCAATGAACCACGAGAAGTCAAAACTTTGTGAGCAATAAGTCAACTGGTGACTTTCTGCTAAACAAAACACACAAATTGGACAGTAACTGGATTGACGCGGCTTTTCCATATTGGACAAGAAATCTGTCATCTGCGTGACCAGCTTAAGTACGACAGTAAACTTTAACACCAATTTGACATAGAACAATGTAACACAAAATTCATGTAGGACAATATACATGACACCATATTGATGTAGGACAGCCTTAGTGACCAACTACCATGTGCAGGCACAAAGAATAACCTGAATTGCAGCAAGAATACTCTAGAAAGCAACGAATTATACAGCTTCCTAGCAAATGAAATTTACATTGCAATTGAATTGGTGGATGTTATCCATTCACCATGTTCTCTTTTTCCACATTAAAACTGATGTGACAGAGAATTTGAAGACTTAGTAAGAAATTCAAAGCAAATAAAATAGAATATATATAGGGCCTGAGTTCAAAATCTGCACTGTGGTTAATGAGATGATTGGACCTGGGTTATTAAAACTTCACTCGGCAAGTGAAACTTTGCCTCATGGCTATGTCTAGGATGGTTTCTTCTGGTTTGGGTAGCTTAGTCTTTTTCTCTTTTTTTTTGTAAAGGTTTGATATGCTACTGTGTTTAGATGGTGTGAGCCTGGTTTTAGTTCAAAATGCATTAGTGGCCTCAGACATTGGTGCCCGATCTGTGAAGGCCAGCAATAGAGATTCAGTGGCTGGTATTTTGTTGTGATGGAAACCAAGAGGCAGCAAAATCTCGGTATCTGGAATACAGTCAATGTTGGCTTGCAGATAAAAACATAACCACGTGGCACAATTTTGACGAGAAAGTTGAAGAATTGGACCGGGTGGGGGGGGGGGGTGAGAAGACTCATACTAGTTAAACTTATAGTAGGCAAAGAAGTTCTAAATATAATTAATACTTACGCACCTCTAATAGGACTAGATGAGTGTGTTTTGATAAGATAGTTCAAGATATCCCTAATAGTGAAAAGACTTTTATCAAAGGAGATTTAAATGGCCATGTAAGAAAAGATAACGGTGGCTATGAGAGGGTCCATGGAGGCTTTGGTGTTGGTGATAGAAATGGCATGAGTGATGTCACTCTTGACTTCATTATTGCATATGATCTAATAATATTAAAATACTTATTTCAAAAATAGAGATAAATATTTAATAATTTATAAAAGCAGAATACATAAAAGTCAAGTAGATGATTTTATTATTAAAACAGTTAATCGATATTTGTGCAAAGATTGTAAAGTCATACCAGGCGAGTGTCCAACCCCTCAACATAGGATTTAGTAATCAATGCTTACATCCAACAGTGGAAGAGAGAGAGTGTAGTGAATAGTTGCTCTAAACTTTAATGGTGGAACTTCAGAGAACATTTAGATGCCTCTAAAAGATGTCTATTAAAAGAAATATAGTTTTCCAAAGGAGAAATTAACATAATAGGGGATAGAATGGTTTTATTGTATAAAAAGAGTAGCAAAACAATCTTAAGTGAATCTAAAGGTAAAAGGATTCTTAAAAAAGGAGGCGTGGTGGTAAGATAATAAAATTCAAAACTCTATTAACAATAAGTGAGAATGTTTTAAAGCGTGGCAAAGGAGTAAAAATGTTCCAACCTTCAAAGACTACAAAATTGCAAATACAAATACTAGGAAAATAGTTAGTGAAACTAAGCTAAAGACTTTCGAGGAATTGTATAATAAGTTGGGAATTCGAAAAGGTGAAAAAGATATATATAAACTTGCTAAACTAAGGAACAAAAAGAGTAAACATTTAAATCATATGAGATATATTAAGACTTTAAGAGTGATGATGATAGGGTTCTAATAAATGATTGTGAGAAATTGCTAAATTGGAATCAATTTAAAGGCTACGCTTGTGAAGGAACTAATGAGTCTAGTAGGTAAATTAATTATCATACATTCGACATATTAAAGCTTTCGAAGTTGAAGATGCTCTAAAAGGATGAAAGTGGTAAGACCCTTGGACCAAATGGGATACTTATCGAAGTTTAGAAAAGTGTAAATAATATAAGTATTAAATGGTTGACTAGACTTTTCAATATGATTGTAAAAAAGAGGAGAATGCCAAATGATTGGAGAAGAAGTATTGTGGTTCCCTTCTTTAAAAATAAATGAGATATTCAAAATTGCAATAAGTACTGTAGAATTAAACTTATAAATCACACTATAACACTTGGTAGCAAAGAAGCGTCTCAAATGTATAACTAATGTCTTGAAAAATTAGTTTGGATTCATACCTAGTACACCTACTATACAAGCTATTTTCCTATTGAGACAACTGACGGAGAAATATAGACAGATGAGAAACATTTATACAAAGTTTTTATTCATTTAAAAAAGGTCTATGATCATGTACTTAGAGAGTTAATTTGGTGGACTTAAGAAAAGAATAAAATATCTAAAGGATATATCCATGCGATTAAAAATATATGAGAGGGCTTAGACAAGCAGGAAGACTATTGCTAGAGCGACATCTGAGTTTCCTGTTACTATTAGATTACATTAAGAGTCAATATTAAGTCATTATCTCTTTACCTTAATTATATGAGGTTGTTAAACACTTGTATGATGACATCCTTTAGTGTATATTATTTGGAGATGATATTATTCTAGTTGATGAAAATATTAAATAAAAGATGAATTAGAACAACATAGGTCACATTTTGGAATATAAAGGCTTTAGGATTAGTCGAACTAAGTCAGAATATATGAAATGTAATCTCAGTAACAAAAAGGTTGATCAGGTGATTTAGATACAATTGAGGGTCAAGTTATTCCTAAAAATAATAACTTTCAATGTCTAGGACCTATTATTCAAGATAATGAAGAAATCCAATATGTTACTTATAGAGTTAAGGCAGTTGGCTGAAGTGGAGAAGTGCTTTTGAAATCCTTTGTGATTGACAGATCCCTTTAAAACTTAAAGATAAGTTTCATAGGACAGCTACGAGACTTGCTATATTATATAATTTCAGTGTTGGGCTACAAGAAAGGATCATATGCAAAAAATGTGTGTTCCTGAAACGAGGATGTTGACGTAGATGTGTGGTAAAACTAGGAAAGATAAAATTTATGAATGATTATGTACATAAGGATTTAGGTATAACTCCTATTAACATTAAGCTTAAAGAGAATAGGCTACGATGGTGTAGTTATATACAACGTTACCCAAGTTCAACACCAGTTAAGAGGTGTAATAAAATTAGAGCGGAGGAAGGTAGAAGACATCAAAAAAGACCTAAGATGAGGTGGGTAGATGTAGTTAGAAAGGACTTGACATGCTACGTATTACTTCAAGTATGGCATTAGATAAATTGAGATAACAAAACATGATTCATGTAGCTGACTTCAAATAGATGAGATAAGGCTTTAATGATGATGATGAGAGGATGTTTTTATGGATCCAAGTCAGGGTCATTCGGGCCCATAATGCTAAAAATAGGCCAATTTGGATGAGAATAGGTCAAGACTAGTGCGGTTCAGCCAGTTTTCATATGAATTGGTTGGTTACATCTTAAAGCAATAATAAAAGAACTAAAAAAACTTTGAACCAACTTGAACTCGCTTAAACTGGCCTTGAACCAGTTCAAAAACCATCACCCAGCCTAGAATTTGGTCTTTTACTTTTCCTTTCCCATCTAGATATTTTAATATTTATTAATATTTTATAAATATCATATAAAGGCCTATAATAGGCCAGAATCAACCTAAACCAGCCAGTTCTTTGGGGAGCTAGGACTGACATACCAACATCGCCAATTAGATGAGATGGAGCACATTTATCGCCGTTAAAGGATTGTATGTAGTTCTATTTGACTCGAAGATAGTTTGCATTATGTCTAAGTCATAAGGTGTCAAATGTTGAGTCCATTGAGTCCTTGCCAAGCCCATTTGGGTCCCATTTAGCATCATTTTCTATTTTTGATGTATTTTCATGCGATTTTTGCATAATTTTTTAGTCTAGAGGTATTTTAGTCCACGGATAAAGGTTGGTTAGTCTCCATAAATAGTGATGAAAACACTATTTTTCAATTAATGATGAATTTTGAATTTGGGATATTTTCTGCTTGCCTCCCTGAGATGGAGATTCAAAAGCCTAGAGACGGTTTCGAGTATGATGCCTACGTATCGCCACTGCTATCCTTTGCCTTACACCGCCATCTTCCTGCTCATTCTGCATCAATATTAGTATCAAAGCCAAGTTTGGATCATCCTCATGATCTAAATCCTATCTTGGTTGCCGCATTCCCACGTCATTGCTGCCGCCCGCCACCGATATGACTGTACCACTATTGTCGCCTCTCTCCTCCCTTTCTCTCTCTTTGTTCTCTCTCTGTTTTGTGCCATACAACTGTACAGATGAAAGACATGTCACCCCCACTACGCCAAAGTGCGGCAACCCTGCGCGTGCCTGTGCACGATGCCCGTACCGCGAGCTAGCCCGCATGCATTACTATAACATGTTAGTATTAGATGGTCTCAAAGCCAATCCGATACTGTGTACATATTCAGATTATTAATAAATGGCAATAATTCATTATGTGTAATTAATTCGATCTGTTTTTATCGTATCACGATGAAGTCCATGAACATGTGCAATAGTCTTCGGATTATGATGAGATCATAATTACGGGACCGAAGACTTATAAACACATATTCTTAATTGTTCCTAGTTATAGGATGTTTGAGATAGGACATCGAACATCCGGATAGACTAGTATAGGTTACTTCAGCTCATATGATGAGGGTGACTGATCCCATAAGTCACTTGTGTGGAGACACTATGCTGAACCTATAGGTGCTCATTGGTGAATGAGTTCACTGAACTGATCCGACTATGAATCGCTGGATGGTAATCACCTCACTGTTAACCAGCTCGATTCAATTGTCACGGTTGCGTGGATGATCCTTGGACCTGAGACTCCAAGGATACCTTGTTGGTAGGTTTCTGAGCTTTGACCTTGACGAACGAATCCCTAACTATGGGATATCAATAAGTCAAGTGATCGGGTTCAGGGAAATGCCCTCGAAGGTAATTGTGTGTTCAATACGGGATCATCCGCTCTTGGTTGTTTGAGAGAGAATGTTCCGGGAATGATGCGCTTAAAGTCCCTGGCCAGGGCGGACTCTGTAATCGATAAGGAGTTATCGGATTCAGATTAGCAGCATCTGATTCAAGTGAATCGACCAAATAGGGTTTAACAGTAAACCATGCCCTAGGTCGATTCGGGAACATTGTACGGATGAAGGATTATATCCGCGCGCTAACCGATGACAGAAAGGTTCCAATAGAGGGTTGCGATAACCCCAGTTCCATCCAGGATCACGCGATGTTGCTTGGCATCCAACGTGATCGGCAGTCCGTCCGAATTTATTGTGGGACATTAAATTCAGCTGATTAATTGAATATAAGGATATTAATTAATTCAGTGGGTCAGTAAAGGGTTACTGGACTTAATGGGCTATTAACTGGACTGGTAATTGGGCCTAGAGGGTCACACGCAAATGGTTTTCAAGTCGATGGATAATCCGACAGGATTTCGGATAAGTCTGGGTTTTTGTGAAAAACTGCAAACTGACTTTTTATAAAAGAACGGATTCTACGTCCGGGGCCAGCAACCCTGACCTAGCCGTCATTCGTTCTTCCCACTTTCTCTCTCCTCTGGGCAGCCGCAGCGAGCGAGGAAGCGAGGACGATCCATCGCGAGGAGAACCGCGTGGATACCGCTAGAGGTCGGGTATCTGCGCGACTTGCGGCATCGCTCCGACGGAACCGGAAAACGGACGCGGATTCGAATCCGCGCAAGGTAAATCGATCTACATCGGTTTTTTGTTTTAACGACCGAAACGGGACAGATCCGATCCCGAACTTCTTTATTCCGCTGCGTTTTAGGATCGGATCCCGACACAGCGATCCCAACAGTGGTATCAGAGCCAGGTTCCACTGTGTTTTCGCCGTTTCGGTCTCTAAAATTTATGGTTTTTGAATTTATTCCATGCTTAGATTTATGTTCTTGAAAGATTTATAATCATTAGATGATTACTGCGATGAGATCGTGATTTAAATCTGAAGAAAAATTTATTTTTGGGGGTTTTTCGTCGTGTTCTTCGTTGGACGAAGAACGGGGCGTTTTTGATGTGGTCGGATCCATAGAGATGGATTTTAAGGGGTTCTAATCGCTGTAGATCATGCCCAATGACCCTGGTTGAGTTGTTGGTGGCATGGGTAGCCGTGGAAGAGCGGCCATGAACCTTCTTCTTCCTCCCCACGGGTTTGAGAAACCTGCAAAAACAGATTTTTTGGGAGAGAAAGGGGGGCGAATAAACCCCTTTCCGGGGCACCTCCGTGGCCACCACCGGTCACCGAAGCTCGCCGGTGGTATGGGCTTCGCCGGCGACAAGGTCCGGTCCCCGGTCGCCGCCGGTACCGGCGCCGGAGAGGAAGCCCAAAAGGGCACGGCGCCGTCGGGTTCCCTGCAACGCAGGGAACTCTCGGGCGGTTCGGCCGGGCGGCTAGGGTTTCCCTAGCCGCCGACCGAACCGGCCCGGCTGGGCCCTGGCTCGTGCCAGGCGGCCCGAGCCAGGTGCAACAGGGTTCGGACCTGGGTCCGAGCCCTAACTGCGCCCTGGCTCGGCCCTGGCCCGAGCCAGGGGCTCAGCAGGGCTGAGCCCTTTAAAGGGGGCCCAGTTGATTAAAATTTTTAGTTTTTAAAATTCTAGTTATAAAATTGGTTTAATAATTATCTGTAAAATATAATTTTACTGTTTTTATTAAATTCAATTTTGATTGGGCCCTTATTAAGGTTTATTAATTAACAAAAGGTTGTTAATTAAATTAATTCTAAATGTTAGATTAAACCTTATGCAATCTAATTGTTAGATTAACCCCATAAATATTTGAATTGTTCAAATTGAGCATGGAATATTTCTGAAGCCGTTAATTTTAGATTTTAATGCATTTTTGATGTGTTATTGATTTGCTTGTTTAAATTGGATTTAAATTAGCATGCTTGCAATAAATACTAAAGTTTTCGAAAATTCCAAATAATCCAAATTTTGTTTGGTCCCTGGTTTTATGAAACCAAAATTATTATTATTTTCAAAAAATTTAATTTAGCCATTTGATGCGCTATTCATGTGTGGTTTGTTTAATAAAACACATGGTGGTCATGGACGGGCATTACTTGTGGATGTGGAATGTGATTGTGTGGTTTATTGTGTATTAATAAATAGAGGTCTGCGAACCTCTCCCTCTCATATTCCATTGTACTTCTACCTTCCTCCTTGATGTAATCGCCATAAGGCTTCCTCTTCTGAATTATCATGTAATTGGGAATTACGATGTAATTTGATCGAGGTGGATGCACGCGGAGCGAGGATGATCCACAACTGCTGACCAGATGAAAATGAAGGAGTTCATTGCATTCATGGGTTTGCAGACTCATGATATAAGTTGTTATATTGTGTGTATGTGTGCGTTTGACTGTCTGGCTCAAGTCAAACCGCAGTGCCGTCCATGACCACACTAATGACATGTATGTGATGCGTGTGCTTTATATTTGCTAGGTTATTAGTATTAATAAATATATTCGATATATTTAATACTATCACCTAGGATGAGACCAAATTAAATAAGCAAAACCTTCGTTACAAACTCTAAGCCGTAGCGCGAGTCATTGAGAATGTACCGCGTGGCTCACCATCAATATGATTGATAGAACTTAATTCGGTGGTGGCAGATACTATGTGTTTACCCGAGGTCTGCCATTAACTGATGAGAGGACTGTTGATCATGGCATAAGATGCATTTGGATAAGAGTAGAGGAACGATATAGTCATCCACGTGTTTACCCGGGAACTATGTTTCTACTTTACTCTGTCACGTATTGATGGTAAAGCTTAGACCGGGGATAATGGTCTACTGTGTTACCCGAGACCATTAAACTTGGGAGCCGAAGTACGATCGGATATTGCAAGGAGTTGCAATTATCATGAGATGATTGCTCTGAGATAGCAGTATGATACTATGTGTTTACCCGAGGTCATACTGTGATGCTTGGAGATTCTGATCCCCACTAGGAGACAGTCGGCGTCTCCCGTTCTGTATATCTGAAGGTTATACAGTCCGTCGAAAATTAGTGGGAGTAAAACTAGATAATAAAAGACCATATCTTGTTTTAGATAATCTGAATATCTGCTAATTATCAATTAATTATCTCCTGTAGGCGAGAATGTCGCACCATAACCCGTTGCGAGGCATACTTGATGCCAACCGTTTGACAGGCACCAATTACTCAGACTGGCTCAGAAACCTGAAGATAGTCCTCAGGTCTGAGCAGATTGCCTACGTCTTGGATACTAAACCTCCTGCTGAACCAGCATTGGATGCTCCAGAGGAGGAAATGATAGCGTATGAGAAATGGAAGGAAGATTCCACCATGGCCCAATGCTACATGTTAGCCTCTATGAGCAATGAGTTGCAGAGGCAACATGAAGAGATGGATGCTAGATCCATCATGCTCCATTTGAAGGAGCTCTTTGGTGAGCAGAGCAGAATCGAACGATATGAGATATCGAAGAATCTGTTCAAAGCTCAGATGGCAGAGGGAACTTCAGTACAGAATCATGTGCTGAAGATGATTGAGTGGGTGGAGAGGCTGGATGCTCTTGGGGTTACACTTCCCAAGGAGATGCACACAGACCTTGTGTTGTCTTCACTTCCACCTTCATATGCTCAGTTCATTGTCAATTTCAACATGAACAAGATCCAGGCCACCTTAGCTGAACTGCTGAACATGTTAAAGACTGCTGAGGGGAACCTTGTGAAGGATAAACCCCAAGTCCTAATGGTTGGTAAGACCAACAGAAAAAGACTTGCAGTCCAAGCTTTTCGAAAGTATAAGAACAAGGTTCAGAGAAAGGCAAAGGTTGTCAAGAAAGACAAGGGTAAAAATGCTGAGAAAGGTGATTGCTTCTACTGTCACCAGAAAGGGCATTGGAAGAGGAATTGCAAGGAATACCTCAAGGACAAGGCTCAAGGAACTGTGAAGCAGCAGGACGCTTCAGGTATCTATATGATAGATGTAAACTTGTCAATAAGAGATTGTACATCATGGGTATTAGATACTGGATGTGTATCTCATATCTGCAATTCTGTGCAGGCACTGACAAGAAGACGTAAGCTGAGGACCGGAGAGGTGGAGCTGAAGCTAGGTAACGGCGCAAGAGTTGCGACGATCGCTGTGGGGACAGTGAAGCTCAAGCTACCATCCGGAGACACATTTTTATTAGATG
Source organism: Zantedeschia hybrid cultivar (assembly GCA_030544215.1). Lineage (NCBI taxonomy): Eukaryota > Viridiplantae > Streptophyta > Magnoliopsida > Alismatales > Araceae > Zantedeschia > Zantedeschia hybrid cultivar. Next base: position 53,135,792 of record JARZZO010000002.1, on the reverse strand, counting down.
ATTGTTATTATGTACCTAGCATAATAAGGAACATCATTTCTATTTCATGTTTAGATAGAATTGGATACAATTTAAATTTTGGGAACAATAGTTGTTCAATTTATTTCAGAAATAAATTAATAGCTTCTGCTATTTTGTCCAATGGATTGTATCTATTGAATATGTCTCATGATAATTTACATATCGGTTCTTCGATTAAGAGAAGTAAGTATGAAATGAACAAAGCCTACTTATGGCATTGTAGGCTAGGACACATTGGTGAAAACAGACTCCAAAGGTTGCATAAAGATGGATATTTGGATCCATTTGATTATGAATCATATGCAACCTGTGAGTCATGTTTAATGGGTAAAATGGCTAAGTCTCCATTTAGTGGAACTGGAGAACGAGCCAAAGGCATATTAGAACTCATACATTCAGATGTATGTGGTCCTATGTCAACCCAAGCCATTGGTGGTTTCTCATACTTCATTACATTCACTGATGATTACTCAAGGTTTGGATATGTATACTTATTGAAGTATAAATCTAAAGCCTTTGAGAAATTCAGAGAATTTAAGAATGAAGTAGAAAAACAAACAGGAAAGAGTATAAAAACCATCCGATCTGATCGAGGTGGTGAATACTTGAGTACTGAGTTCATTAAATACTTAAAGGATAATGGTATCCTTTCTCAGCTTACACCTCATTATACACCTCAGATGAATGGTGTATCAGAAAGGAGAAATCGCACATTAATGGAAATGGTGCGATCCATGATGAGCATGTCCAAATTACCAGTGTCCTTATGGGGATATGCACTTAGCTCGGCTATGTATATCCTGAACAAGGTACCCAGCAAATCTGTTGAGACCACTCCATATGAGATATGGAATGGAAGGAAACCAGACCTTAAACATGTTAAAGTCTGGGGATGTCCTGCTCATGTTAAAAGACATGACGCAGATAAGCTGGAATCCAGAACTGACAAATGCAGATTTGTGGGATATCCAAAGGAAACTTATGGATATTACTTCTATCATCCTGGCGAACAAAAGGTGTTTGTGGCCAGGAGAGCTGTCTTTCTGGAAGAAGATTATATTCTCCAGAAGGACAGTGGGAGTAAAGTAATTCTGGAAGAAGTTCCAGACCCACAAACTGGCAATGGTTCATCAGATGAACCGTCAGTTTCTGAACCTGTTCAAAATGATACGCAGGAACCTCGTAGGTCTGAAAGAGTACCTAAACCACCAGAAAGATATGTGGGACATATTAATTTGGATGGTTCAAGGATATTCTATAATGAGGATGATGATCCCAAGACTTACCAGGAGGCCATTGAAAGTTCAGAGGCCGGAAAATGGCGGGAAGCCATGAATTCTGAAATACAGTCCATGTACATCAACCAAGTTTGGAACTTGGTAGATTTACCCGATGGTATAGTACCTATCGGCTGCAAATGGATCTTTAAAAAAAAAGATCGGTGCAGATGGACGTATTGAGACTTATAAGGCAAGATTAGTGGCAAAAGGCTATCGTCAAAGACAAGGTGTTGACTATGACGAAACTTTTTCACCCGTTGCTATGATTAAGTCCATCAGAATTCTTCTTGCCATTGCTGCCTACCATGATTATGAAATCTGGCAGATGGATGTGAAGACTGCCTTCCTCAATGGAAACCTTGAGGAGGAGGTGTATATGATACAACCAGAAGGATTTACATCCAAAGAATCTCCAGACATGGTATGCAAGTTGCAGAGGTCCATTTATGGATTGAAGCAAGCATCCCGAAGCTGGAACATATGATTTGATGAGGCGATCAAATCTTATGGCTTCATTAAGAATGAAGATGAGCCCTGTGTATACAAGAAAAACAGTGGGAGCGCAATCACATTTCTGGTTCTTTACGTTGACGACATCCTACTCATTGGGAATGATGTAGGAATGATGTCATCAGTAAAGATATGGCTGTCAAAGAACTTCTCCATGAAGGATTTGGGAGAAGCATCTTACGTATTAGGAATACGGATCTATAGAGATAGATCAAAGAAGATGCTGGCTTTAACCCAATCCATGTACATAGAAACCATTGTCAAAATGTTTGGCATGGAAAATTCCAAGAGAGGTCTCATACCGATGAGACATGGAATTTTACTCTCTAAAGGTCAGTCTCCCAAGACACCTGAAGAGAGGGCAGTGATGGATAAAATCCCCTATGCTTCTGCCATAGGGTCCATCATGTATGCCATGCTATGTACCAGACCTGATGTAGCATATGCTCTAAGTGTTACGAGCAGACATCAGGCAGATCCAAGTGATGAACACTGGAAGGCTGTGAAATGCATCCTTAAGTACTTGAGAAGGACTAAGGATCTATTTCTAGTCTATGGAGGAGGAGACTTAAAGCTGCAAGGATATACTGACTCGAGTTTTCAGTCTGATCCTGACGACAGCAAGTCAACATCAGGTTTTATTTTCACACTCAACGGGGAGCAGTGAGCTGGAAAAGTTCCAAGCAGGAAACCACTGCTGATTCGACAACGGAAGCCGAGTATATTGCTGCTGCTGAAGCCGCCAAGGAAGCTGTGTGGATGAAGAAATTCATCGGCGATCTTGGTGTGGTGGAAAGCATATCTGGTCCCGTCCCACTGCTGTGTGACAACAATGGGGCGATTGCTCAAGCGAAAGAGCCGAGGTCTCATCAGAAGTCGAAGCACATTCTGCGGCGCTTTCATCTGATCAGAGAGATTATAGCTCGAGGAGATGTCGTGGTGGAAAGAGTTCCCTCAGCCGACAACATAGCAGATCCACTTACAAAGCCTTTGTCTCAAAATGTTTTTGAGCGTCACTTAGAGAATATGGGTATTCTGTATAAAAGTGATTGGCTTTAGCCCAAGTGGGAGATTGTTAGTATTAGATGGTCTCAAAGCCAATCCGATACTGTGTACATATTCAGATTATTAATAAATGGCAATAATTCATTATGTGTAATTAATTCGATCTGTGTTTATCGTATCACGATGAAGTCCATGAACATGTGCAATAGTCTTCGGATTATGATGAGATCATAATTACGGGACCGAAGACTTATAAACACATATTCTTAATTGTTCCTAGTTATAGGATGTTTGAGATAGGACATCGAACATCCGGATAGACTAGTATAAGTTACTTCAGCTCATATGATGAGGGTGACTGATCCCATAAGTCACTTGTGTGGAGACACTATGCTGAACCTATAGGTGCTCATTGGTGAATGAGTTCACTGAACTGATCCGACTATGAATCGCTGGATGGTAATCACCTCACTGTTAACCAGCTCGATTCAATTGTCACGGTTGCGTGGATGATCCTTGGACCTGAGACTCCAAGGATACCTTGTTGGTAGGTTTCTGAGCTTTGACCTTGACGAACGAATCCCTAACCATGGGATATCAATAAGTCAAGTGATCGGGTTCAGGGAAATGCCCTCGAAGGTAATTGTGTGTTCAATACGGGATCATCCGCTCTTGGTTGTTTGAGAGAGAATGTTCCGGGAATGATGCGCTTAAAGTCCCTGGCCAGGGCGGACTCTGTAATCGATAAGGAGTTATCGGATTCAGATTAGCAGCATCTGATTCAAGTGAATCGACCAAATAGGGTTTAACAGTAAACCATGCCCTAGGTCGATTCGGGAACATTGTACGGATGAAGGATTATATCCGCGCGCTAACCGATGACAGAAAGGTTCCAATAGAGGGTTGCGATAACCCCAGTTCCATCCAGGATCACGCGATGTTGCTTGGCATCCAACGTGATCGGCAGTCCGTCCGAATTTATTGTGGGACATTAAATTCAGCTGATTAATTGAATATAAGGATATTAATTAATTCAGTGGGTCAGTAAAGGGTTACTGGACTTAATGGGCTATTAACTGGACTGGTAATTGGGCCTAGAGGGTCACACGCAAATGGTTTTCAAGTCGATGGATAATCCGACAGGATTTCGGATAAGTCTGGGTTTTTGTGAAAAACTGCAAACTGACTTTTTATAAAAGAACGGATTCTACGTCCGGGGCCAGCAACCCTGACCTAGCCGTCATTCGTTCTTCCCACTTTCTCTCTCCTCTGGGCAGCCGCAGCGAGCGAGGAAGCGAGGACGATCCATCGCGAGGAGAACCGCGTGGATACCGCTAGAGGTCGGGCATCTGCGCGACTTGCGGCATCGCTCCGACGGAACCGGAAAACGGACGCGGATTCGAATCCGCGCAAGGTAAATCGATCTACATCGGTTTTTTGTTTTAACGACCGAAACGGGACAGATCCGATCCCGAACTTCTTTATTCCGCTGCGTTTTAGGATCGGATCCCGACACAGCGATCCCAACATAACATGCCCTCTTTGTATGCACTGTTACGCATTCCTCCGACACAGTTTCGCATGCCCATCGCATTACCAACGTATCACCCCGCTGCTGGCCAGCCACCAATCATCGTCGTCATTATTAATATGTCATGCCCGCCGCCAATGCGTCGCCCTAACTACCAAGCATGGAACGTCCCGCGACTGCTAAGCTTTACTCACCAAGGCTGCTTGTCCAGAGATCCGCTATGACTCTGTCATCTTGGATGGAGCTTGTGGATGCAAACGACCTTAGTAACACGGTCCACATAGTCCTATAGATCAGATCGTGTTCGTTCATCGTCAATACCATCTACATGCATGACTTCCTCAGTCTTCTATGCTAAAGTTATTTGCCCAACGATTCCGCCCTTATGTTTAATAGTGCACTAAAGGAGAGCTTTGTTTCACATGCACTTGTTGATAGGAGAAATTGTGCTAGATGGTAACTAAACGTTCGTGGAATTCTCTAGGCCCTTCAAGGGAGTTTCTCACTTTGACGGGGCATAACATACTATCCTTTCAAAGCCCAGACCATACATTAGAGTTGGCAGAGACTAGATGAGGAACGACATGCCACTATGGATCTCGAGCGACAGTAGGTCATTCTCTAGTCGCCTCTCTTGAAAGTAAAGTGTCCATTTTTCCAATCAAGTATCCCTCAAGTGCGATAAAGCTCTAGCCTAAGGATGCAAGCAAGGTCGTAAAGTTTAATGCCGATTCAACAACCACTTATCTAGATTTAGCAATCATGACTTCTCTTCCTTTGCTTCACCTACCCACGTAGGATTAGATTAGCATAGTTGCAGCCGATCTTCATTTACTAAAGAAACTTTTATTTAAGGAGTCGATCATCGTCAGAGGTAGGAACCTTGCCATTTGGCAACGAGCTTTTGATTTAGTGTGGTGTGCATTTGATGATCATGCAGAACGGTACTCTGTAAACTTGGATGCAATAATTGCTTTGAGATTTACAGTGCTGCTCTTATATGCTATTTTTACTATCGTGATCCTCTAGTACTACAGAACTAAAGGACGAGTTTTCTTGAACCAAGAGAGAATAATGGGGACTTAGGACCAACTTACCAACATCAACAACGTGTTACAAGTGCTGGAGCATACTTTTGCCGACAGAGGACTACACTCCTTCGTTTGAATCATCCAGAGCTGCATGAGCTGAAAAGACTGTATGATTTCCTCTAATCTTCTCAGTCCCACACCTCACCAGTTTGAGTAGGCTATTCCTGCCTATCTAATGATGTTTGTATCTCTCGTGTGGCTCCAATAACACGGCCGCTGAATAGAAACATTAAAACTGAAAGCCCATACAAAATAAACACCTAAGAAAAAAAGACCATATGCAGATAATGAAGAACCATAAGACTAAATTACCTGACATGCCTATACCCATAAAAAATCTTGGAGCCACCCGTTAATAGTAGTGGAACTCTGTGCAAAGTTTCCTCCTACAGTATGAGTTATGACCCCTTGATCACTTATAGTACCCCAAACATCCGATTGCATTTTCAGGACTGCTCCTCTTAATCTCGCTTGTTCTCAATCTCTATCCGCTCTATACCTACCAGGAGGTGAACCAAAGGGAACAGGCCCTTGTCCACGACCTAGATTAATACCCCTTAGGTGTTCCCTAGGGTAGGGGGTACCATTCCTATAACCTCTAGGTGGGTTTTGTTACATGAACTTCTACTCAGGTTACATGCTACCTAGACGAGCATCAAGTAAGTCAGAGGTCACCACTCCCTAACTTATGACACCAGTTATCCCCGGCAGACATTACCGAACTGACACCAATCACTGCCTTCTTGTCTTGAACCCCTGTAACCAAAAGGACAAGTCCATTTGCTATCCTCTAGGTAAGTCACTACCAATAGCCACTAGCCTATTAGTTTATTCTGGGATAATAGTAATTAGTGAAAAAAGAATACTTGTACAAACTAGCAAAATGACCCCATTTCCCACGGTCCAAAGATACAAATCATTGGAATATTTTGAACCCTTCATGAACATCACAACAAATATGATTAAGATATTTATAACTCCCACATAAATAAGGAGCCGTGCTTTTTATTTAGTCTTACGTCATAAAAAGATAACAATTCTTATTCAAATTTTAAATCATAATATTGTAATTTACTAAACAAAACAAAAACAAATAAAATATAAATATAATATAAATTTTAAAATGGGCACATTAGTTAAAAGGCCCTGGGATTTCTAATATATTCTATTCGAAGTTTTTTTTTTCTATTTGGCTTGAAAAGAGTTCGTATGATGTCTAAGTCATAGGGTGTCAAATGACAAGTCCATTAAGTCTTTGTTCAGCCATTTGGGGCCTGTTTAGTGTCTTTTTCTATTTTTGATGTATTTTCGTGCATTTTTACATAATTCTTGAGTCTCGGAGCATTTTGGTCCAGGGATAGTTAAGGTTGGATTAGTCTCTATAAATAGTTTATTGTGAATTTGGGATATTTTCTACTTGCTTCTCTAATATGGAGATTCTGAAACCCAAAGACAGGGTCGGGTGTGACGCTCGGGTATTGCCGCCACTCATTCGCCTCGCACCACCATTTTCCCGCTCATTCTGCATCAGGTTATGGTCCTAAATGTTTTGGGCTCATTCAATGTTTCCTTTGTGCTAGTCATCTTTCCTTTCTTAAAAGGCCACATCCCCTTATTTAGGGTCCATTATTTCCCATGCAGGGAACTAAGTCAAGTGGCTTCAAATGGCTCATCAACTAAACCCCAATCTATAATCAGAAAACTCTAATTACATATCATAGAGCAGATTCTGCTCTTCCTGATATCTTTCGTCCAGTTCTTTAGATTGTTTATCAGGAATTGTTGCCTCCTTCAGTCCTTGTCATTCATATCAAGGGTATGGATGTCCAATTAGAGGAACCTCAAAATTGCTGAAAGACGATGTGTCTTATCCATCTGAGACAGTACTTGGAAGATGTCAAGAAGAAAAAAAATAAAAAAGCAGGGACTTGAACAGTTTGATCAAAGATAGACAATCAAGTGCCAAAGTCAGAGCTTTTCAAAGAAAAAGTTAGGGGCATTGCTTAGGGTCATGAAGTCTCCTCAAGGTTCTTCTTTATGCTTGAACTTGTGGTTCACATGCTCAATTTGTAATTTCCTATCTTTGAGATTTTCCTTTTTTTTTTCTGGGTAAGGAGTGTAAACCTGATCCTAGACAACTTTGGTTGGCCAGGATTGGCCAGGATCAACCAAGAACAACTTGGGATCAGCCTACACAGAGCTACCCAGGACCATGATCCCATGCCTTAATCCTGATCTATGGAACATTGACCACAACTTTTGTGTGTCTATCCTTATTATGTGAATTTTTTTTGTAGTTACACAACTTTTCTTTTAACGGGTGTATACCGTGCAGAAGTCTCTAACAGTTGATCCATGTTCATTAACAAACTCTAGCGGTTGGATGATGGACATACCACATGAAATTCATCTAAAAAGTTTATCCAAGCAAAAATCTCTAACATCTTATCAATGTTCATTAATGAAAAGCAGTTGGGCAACAGAGGATGATAGCAAGGACATACCAGTCACTAAATTCATCTAAAGAGTTTATCCAAGCAAAATATCTAATAGCTGATCAATCTTCATTAATGAAGCAGTTGGTCAACGGAGGATGATGGCAAGAACATAACACGGTCACCAAATTCATCTAAAGAGTTTATACAAGCAAATCAAAATCTATAGCAAATTTCATGCATTCTTTTTTTCTCTTTTAAGAAGGTGTATATTAAAAATCCTTACTTTTAGAGACTACCTTCTAATCACCATTGGAAGGTCGTGCTGCTATGAGAAGCTAGGGGTTCCATACACTGATGTGATCACTTCATCAGTTCTAGGGTCTAGATGGGTGCCAAAGTTTTGTGCTTCATGAATATAAAAGAATAGCGAAGGTTTCTTCCATGACAAAAGCGTAAGGCTGCAAAATAATTTACTAATTAACTGGAGTACAGTTGTTTACCCTAAGCCAGAAAACTGCAGCTGGGTCGCATCTTGATAAGATAAGTACATGAATGAAAGTCTTTTTATTTGAGCATCAATTTAAATCTCCACCAATGGATCAAGTTAGTAGGTCATAGATTTTTTTTATTTTTTTTAGAAGGTGACCCACACAACCACTCCACACCACCCCCCACCCCCCCCCCACCCCCAAAAAAAAGGCAACTACAGCACCCAACTCTTCCAGTTACATAGCTTGCCAATGATGATAGAATTCAGCAGGTAGACCCCAGAGAAACAGAAATTCCATTCTTGCACAAAGTGAATACACCTATTAATGGATTCTGAAATTTATCTTTGAAGATTCTGTCTTTCCTTTCCTTCCAAATAGCCCAAAGTAATGCTGGTAGAACCAAAGACCATAATTCTTTCTCAGAAGGAAATGTATTTTACTGCTCCCAAGACCTGAAGAGATGCAACACATATGAACAACTGAAACGGAAACTTCCCGAAGTCTTGAAGAACAGCCTCCACATAGTGTCAATGACACCACACTCAAGGAATAGATGATTAATGGATTCCTCTCAAAGAAACCGCAATCGATACAAGTTTCCTTGATATCCCTTCTAAATTTCGTTAACCTATTCCCAGTAGCCATCTTGTTCCAAGCCACTTTCCACATGAAGATTCTAATCTTAACGGGAAACAGCTTGTTGCACACCTGATAAAGCCAAGGGACTCTAATTCCACCATCCACAAAAACATCCACCACAGATTGACAGAGAAATTACCATATGGCTTCCACTTCCATTCTCTATTGTCCCTATTTGAAGCATCTAACCCAACTTGATTGATAATAGCTGAGAGTTTCACAAAATCTCGACATTCACTATCAGTAAGGTATCTCTGGAAAAGCAGATTCCAATGACAATTCTCCCCATCTTGCAAATACAGCTCACAGATCTTCTCATCAACTGAAAGGGAAATGTAACCAGGAAATTTGTCAGCAAGAGGTATATTATCACACCAATGGTCCTCCCAGAACTTAGTTGACTGCCCATTCCCAATATGAATCGAAGACAAGCATTTGTAAAAACTAAACTGTTGGAAAATACCTTTCCAATGAAGGAGAGATTGCTCTTGAGCAGAGTCATCCATCCATAGAGAGCTGTCCTGAAGATATTTGTGCCTTACCATCCTTGCCCACAATGAGTGATCATCCCTTTCCAGCCTCCATACCGACTTAAGCGGAAGAGCTTTATTCATAATATAAATAGGAACTAAACCAGCCCCTCATTTCTCCCTGCTCCTGCTGACAGACCTCCAATTTATTGGATGAAATCCTCTATCCTCTGGACTTCTACCCTTTCAGAAAAAAGCTGATCTAATTGATTCCAACTTCTGACAAACTTCTTTAGGATTCTGAAAATTGAGAGATGATAGATAGCCAAGATAGACAAAACAATCTTGGATAAAACCCATCTTCCACCAGCTGACAAAATATTACCTTTCCAAGCTGCCAAACTTTCTTCATATTTCGTAATAGTAGGATTCGACTCAACATTTAACTCTAGATTCTGGGAAGGGTAAGCCAAGATGCCTGATTGGAAATTACTGTGATATTCTATCAGGTCATACATTGATGGAGAGGTGGAAGAATATCAGGGGAAGCAACTACGACGTTGTTTCAATTTAAGAACAAACTAAAGATCAAGAAGCATGGACAGGGTTAGTAAAGAATATCACAGTCAACATGGTAGCACAATTAAATTTGTAGAACAAAGTGATTGCTAACTGCCAGGAACATGGGCATCTTGATTAGTCAAAACAACAAGAACAGAGTTGTCTATAAGTTGCCCTTGGTTAATGCTTAAAAGTTAGCACTGCCCCACATAAAATATGAATATGTGTGAGAGAGAGAGGGAGGGAGAGACCAAAATGCATGCCCTAAAGGAAAGGGTGAAAACAGTTCAGAATTTGGGTACAATGACATCCACCTACCAGATCTCAGGATGAGAGTGAACCTTGAAAGTGTTCCTAGGTGGATTGGACATAGGACAGAGAAATAATAGGTCAATGATACAAAGTGACCAACAATCAAAATTGGCAAGAATCACAGGAAAGTGGAAGCTCTAATCTAGAAAGAAACAATAGGTAGTTTAACGCATCTGCATTCATAGTTCTCAAAGTGACAAGGCAACCCAAGGTGTTCCTAAGCACTTAGGCATTAAGGCGTTCACCTAAGCAGTGCCATGCATGGATCTACTACAAAAAATGGACAACAAAGTATAAAATAAATAAATTAATTGCAGATTATTTTTTAGTATAAAACTAATAGGAAATAACAGTAACACCATAATGCATTGAAATTAAAGATGACTTCCAAAAAAAACATTGAAATTAAAGACAAAAACAACAAAACTATAACGAATACTTAGACCAAGGTAGGCTAACTCGGGGATCGGACTCGGATCGGTCCGGTCCTGACCGAGTGGATCGGCCGATCCGATCCGATCCTGGACCGATCCAGACCGAGCCGGACCGGTCTGGCCAATTCAATTTAAAAAAAAGAAAAAAAAAGAAGAAAAATAGGGAAAAATAGAAAAATAGGTCCAAAAAATAGAACATAATTCCAAAAAAATCAGAAAAATTATATTTACCCGAAACTTATCTAGGACCTCGGGTAAGCCCTTGAAATTTCATTAACTTTGAAAAAAACTTGAATACAATACATGGGGGGGGGGGGGGGGGGGGACATAAAACCTTACCCCTAAGTATTACATGATAGCAAAAAATAAATAAAAAAACACAAAGTGACAAAACAAGTAGACATACATTTATTCTAGCCTTACATTGTAGGCATTATACAAATATTGCACATAATCGGTCCAAGACATATAAGCTTGGTAACATTGTTCATATTCATGTACAAACCGGTTATACTCATCTGTGAATGGGTAGATTATTGTCATCGGTATCCATCCTTGTGTCTTTGGCTCATGATAAGATCCTTCTGAGGTTGAGGATTGATAAGAGGAAACATCTGAAGTTGAAGGATAAGTGGGATATCCTCCTAAGTAACTCAATGCATCATAGAGTGGTGGATGTTGATAATATATACCTGGATATCCATAAGGACTATAACCCTCTAATGAAACTTGAGAGGATGCATCAGACGAATGCTCTTGAGAGGATGTTTCTATTACTCTCTTTAAGAACTCTTGTTGTTTTTCTTTGCCTTTATCTGTTGCTGATGTGTTCTTAGCCAACCTACTGGAGTGGTCATCATCCTGCGTAGCATGTGTAAATTGTTGCTCCCCTGTGAAAATCATTGGAGGAGCTTCACCATGTTGACTTGATCCACGTCTTCGAGATGACCGTTGTTGCAAGGATCCACCTTGACTTCCATGTAGATCAGCATCGTCATCGTCATCGTCAGGGGTACTCGTTGCCGAAATAGAGTCGTCTGAAGTTTGGTAAACAACTTTGTCGCTCGGCTCCGGTGTCTCGTCTGACTCATCTTCTTGTACAGTTTCTAAATCTGCAATATCAACATGAGTAGTTACTCTTTTACCTTTACCCTTACCTGAACTTTGTGGGGTGGATTTCTTTTGCCGTTTTAAAGGAGGTAGAAGTTGAAACTCAACGGACAAATGGACACCATCTAATTGTCCTTCTGCCCATGACCGATCATTTGGATCAAATTCTGATGGACCCAAAACATTCCTTGCATCCACCCATGCATTCAGTGGGTTCTGCTCCTCAAATATGTCGTCCAGATCGATTGGTTCCTCAACTTGTTGTTCTGCTTGCACCGGTCTTCTAGCAACTTCATCTCTCCATCGTTCTTCTTCTCTTTGGTTCTCTTGAATTTTTTGAAGATTCTTTAATTTCAAGCGCATGTTGTAGTGGCAAAAGACCAATTGCTCCAATCTCGCTGAGCTTAATCGGTTCCTTTGCTTGGTGTGTATCAAGCTAAATGTAGACCAGTTCCTCTCACAGCCAGAAGAGGAGGTGGTTTGGCTCAATACACGGATGGCAACATAAGCAAGATCTTCATAACCTGGAGCCTTCCAAGATCCATCCACCAGTCAGCTGTAATTCCATGATGATCCAACTAACAATTAGCATTGTAAAGCCTAGGCATGATAACAATTCCGTGAAAGTATTAGTTCTGTGTAAAATTCTAAATACCAGGTGAAAGCAACATGACTACCCGTTGAGCACGATGAGTACCAAAATGTAATGTTCGGAGCCTATAGTGATGCATTTTGTTGCATGTTATGATAGCTCGATCATCATCATGTAACAAACGCCGAATTACATTTTGAGTCCCACAGAGTACTTCATCATTGGGCGCATTTTGAGTAGTAGAGCTATATTGGTATCTTGGGTTGAAGAAATGACCTAAGGAATTGAAAACAAAATTAAAAAGGAAATAAAACTTATAAGAAATAAAATGGCAAGTAATATGGAATGACTTATTTTGTTACCTGCTGCATGCAAGTCATGGTGGAGTGTCCTATCCCATCTTGCATTTATGATATCCTACTACTTTCTGTATGTATTCTTGTTGGCCCTGGCAATGTCTTCCTTCGCACGGTCCATAGCTTCATATAAATATCCCATGGTGGCCTTCTTATCTCCATCCACCATCCTCAGAACCCGCACAAGAGGTTCAACTACGCTCAAGATCATCTTTATATCCTTCCAATACTCCCGACTCTCAATCAAGTCCTCAACCTGCTTCCCCTTGTCTCTAGCATCACGCTTCGCGTGCCTTGTCATCCAATCCTCCCATCCTTTACTTGAAATCATCTGCTTCAAGGGCGTTTTTATGACTGTATACTCTCCAAGGAAATGTATGTGAGGCGAAACGAGTTACCCCAGGACGTAATAACTCCCTCTGTCCAGTGTGTTCACGCATCAACGTGAGCACAAAGTTATGGTTGTAGATATAGGATGTGATGAATTGGGCTGACTTCACTGTCTCAGTAATTTTTACATCTTTCCCAATATCTTCTAACATCAAATCTAGGGAGTGAGCAGAACAAGGAAGCCAATATAGATGTGGCCACTTCTCTATTAACATATGGCCAACAGCTTTATATGAAGCTACATTATCTGTTACAACTTGTACAACTTGATCTTCCCCCACCTGCTATACAATGTCATCAATTAACTTGAAAAGATATTCAGCATTATTTACCTTTCCACTAGCATCTACAGACTTTCAAAATACAGTCCCAACTTGACAGTATATAAGGAAGTTAATCATACTTCTTCTCGTAATTCCTATTCAAATAATGTTATAAATATTAAAGAATGTCTAAATTAACTAAAAAATATAATCTTTAAATCTAAGATTCTAAATATGTTAAACTAATTCAATGTACTCACCTGTCTAGCCATCTGTCATTATTATGTAGTCTCTTTCATCCCAAATTCGCTCGAACGACTTGATATACTCTTATAGATCACTTACCTCTTGAGGAAGGTAAGTGTTGTATATCTCTAGGAATACCTTACCCACATCTCCAATAGTCTCAATCATGTCTTCCCAATAAAGACCCTTTGCAACATTGGCAGGTACACTGTTATAAACAAACCATCTCGAAACAGCACGGCCAATCTTCTCCTTGCATACCTTCAAATTCTTCATAGTAGCTGTGATTGATGGTTGTCTATCTCTCCGTTTTGTTAGGAAAACATCTATAGGACCCACTCTAGGGTCATTGTCCCTAGTCAAGTCATAAATTTCCTCCTCGTTGGATCCATGTCTGGATCCACTCCCTTGCCCAACGTGTCAACCGGTGCGTCTATACACATCCTCGTCAGCAAAAGATCTTCTACTTTCGTCCATGACTCGACGTATATCATCTTAAAATTAAAATAAATGATTTGAGACTAATTTAACTGAGATGAAGTGTAAATAACTAATTAAAAATTTAAAGGCAAATAATACCTCGAGAAAAGTCTTCAAATGCAGTGGATCTCCTTCTAGTAGGGTCTATGTCTCCCTCCTGAGATCTATCTCCCAGAGGGTGAATATGAATACCTTGACCTGAGGGCCGTGTCATTTTCTCCCTAATTTGGCCTCTCATCGTTGATGCTGCTCCTTTTTCCATCTCTCTTTGTCCTAGGTAATTTTTGATTTTTTACCTCTAGTGGTGCAGCAGTACAAGCCTTCACTTCTCCTTTAACACCCTCAATATGTTGCTTTAGACGAAAAACTCCACCCGAAATAATCCGACTGCAGTAGTTGCATTTGACTTTGTGTGCAACCATGTCCACGACAGTGCAATGGTTCCATCCCGGGTCACCACGAGAGGTGATAGATGTGGCCTCATTATGCTCAGAAGTCGACATCTTTAAAAAGAAAAAATATATTAATAGGGAAAGAGAGAACTACAGAAAGAGAAATAGTGAGAAATAAGAAAAAACATAGAAAAAGAGTGAGATTTCATATCATACTTCGAGGGAGAGTGAGAGACAATGAGAAAGAAAGCTACAGAGAGTCAGAGACAAAAAAAGGTTAGAGGGAAAAATTAAAATGTGATAAAAATAAATAGATACAAAAAAAAATGGTTAGAGAGAAAGATAATTAGAGAGGGAAAAAAAAAGAGAAATTTAGATATGAAAAAGTCTGAGAAAGAGATATATGTTAGAGGGGAAAAAAAATAGAGACAAAAAGTAAAGAGAGATATATGTTAAAAAGAGATTAAAAAGTTAGAGAGAGAGAGAAAAAATATGAAAAACATAAAAAAAAAAAAAATTAAAGAAATAAAAATCATAAAATGATGAAAAAAAATTGATATAGTCCGTCCGTCCGTCCTTTAGAGAGCAAGAGAGCTTTGAGTTTGAGTCTTTGAGAGAGTATGAGAGCTTAGAGAGAGAGAAAGAAATTTTAGAGAGAGAGAGAAATGAGAATTTGTATGAATGAGGGAGAGAAGGGTATAGGGGGGGTTTTATAGGGACTTGAAGGGGCTTAGAAGCCCCTTCTAGCCGTTGGGAACCCATTTGAATAGGGTCCCAACGGTTACCCCAACAGCTAGTTCGGAACTAGCCGTTGAGGGTTGGGGTCGGCCGGATCGGTCCGACCCGGGCCCGGGTCGCCCGATCCGGCCGACCCAACCCGATCCCAACAATCCCAGGGCGGGATCGCTGGGTCGGGGCTCGGGGTCGGATCGGACCACCCGGTTTCCGAGCGGACCGGGCAATCCGATCTGACCCGGACCGAGTTGGCCTACCATGACTTAGACAAAGACATATAACGTTATAACAAAGAGAAGAACAATTAATTAGACATTTTCTGAACATTTCTAATTTTAAGTTAAAGAGAAAGAGGGGGGTGGACTACACAATGGGATGAATCAGTGAGAGAGAAGGGAGTTTTTTTTTTTTTTAGAACAACGTGGATTGTACCACCAATTTTATTACGAATAAAAAGAGGAAGTACAATCATTTGGATAGGAGAGGTTCCAATCCAAAAAAAGAAACTACTTAAAAACCATAAGCCACATATCTGCTGAAATCCCTATGATGTTTCTTGACCAGCTATACAAGAACGATGTGCATGAGGAATGATCCCAATAATGCTCTTCAACTCCTTTTGACATGCTTTTCTTCGCTGGTTCTTGAAGAAAATCCACATATCCAGGACCGTTTGAAAGCTGGCTTGAAGTTCAACAATGCTCCAAAAGCCTTCCAAACCATGGTTGGCAATATTGGCCGATACCGATGCGTATCGGCCGATACGTATTGGTATCGGCTTGGTCCGATACTATACCTGTAAACGGGTATCGGCCAATACTGGGCCGGTACCGGCCGATACGTACCGGTATCGGTACCCTCCGATACTGGTACCAATATCGGTACTGCCATCCATGTTCCAAACTATTTGGCTAACTCCACAGCTGATTAATAAGTGATCAACATCTTCATCATGTGTTCCACAAAATAAGCAGATTGTATCCTCATTTGGATTCCATTTACTTCTATACATTTTTGAAATGATCCTCTTCTCATACATCAACCACATAAAAGCTTTCACCTTGAGTGGTCCCCTGACTTTCCATACCTCATCATTTTTAACATAAGATGGTAAATTTCCTTCAAGAACTTGATAGTAAGATTTGACAGTGAATCTTCCTTTAGTTGTCCCCCAAATCATCTTATCTGCAGCTGAGATACTGACGCACCATGGTAAATTAAACTTTTGATAGCATGACATCAATTCTCTCCACATCTCTCTCCGTTCTTGGATAGACTGAGGTTCGTATACAGCTGTCAACATCCAACTCAAATTAGAATGGAGATCATTTAGTATAACTGTCACTGAACACTGCAATGCCTAACAATTTCCCTTCCCGATTGTGCTTATTCCAGGCTATGATAATTCTTCCGACTTGTCCTGATGCTTGTCTGAACACAAAATCCGGTTCATAGATAGAAGTGAGCTTTTTAATGATATTGTGATCTGCCATTTTCATCTTGGTTTCCCGCAAGCATTGAATATCAACCCCCTTCCTCCTGATAAGCTCTCTCACAGACCTTTGCTTTCCACATTCATTCAGACCCCTGACATTCCACGACAGAATGATCATTATTCTCAGGAATCTCCCTCTGATTTTCTGAATAAGGTCTAGTACCTCTCTTAATATTCTTCTGTAAACTTCTCAAGTATTTTCTCCCCTTTTGTCTTGCCACAGCTTCTCCTTGAATACCCGAAGTCTCCCTGGACAGCTCCTCGGTTGTCCAGCTTTGCCTTGAATTTGAAGGCCAATTCCCCAAGCTTTGCCCTCTAACTAAGAATTATCCCATTCCTTCAGAAAAGATTTTTTTTTCCTCCTCCACAATCTCTTTCCTTCTTTTATATGTGACTAATAGCATTGATAGGTACCAGCTGGAGATCTCCTTGCTGTTCGTCGTCGATGGCGAGATTCTCGGCACCATAAGGGGGGAGAGGAAGTCGGGATGAGTCAGAACTCAGAAGGGGGGTCAAGTTGTAAATGCATACCTCCAGAGTTTGAATTTTGAAATTTTCTCTCGCTGTCCACCATCATCGTCTCCTTCTCCGACGCCAAAAGGATTGGAGGAGTACCTTCCCTCCATGGATTTCGTCCCCTCCGCAGGTGAGCCACCTTCCTTCCCTTGGCATTCCTCATCTCGTGCCTGATCCCCCGCATAAGAACGGAAGTAAGGCTAGCTAGGGCTTTCCCCCATCAAAAGGTGGAGGACGAGGCTATATTACCCCTTCCAGAAGCTTCATCCATATCCCTATGAAGAATAGTTGCATGGGCAGAACTGTCATTCTTCTGTTTATAATGAACCGGATCCAACTCTGTTACCCGACCCAACTCACATGACTTGCCCAAATTGTCACAGCTGCTGGGTACTTCTTCCAATCTGTTTTGACCCAGTTGAGTAGGCCGAATCATATCTTCACTTGGACAATTTAACTCCTTCCCCGACTGAGTTAACTCTGTCTTCTTCCTCTGCACATCATCACCACCCGAAACCCTAGCGTCACGATACTCCTTGTATGCCAAAGCCACCTCCTTGTACATCCATGGAGGCTTCTCAACAGTAGCAGAGATCTGTGGTTCCATTTCCACTTCTATCCAGAAACACTACGTTGCCCCAGTGCAACTCCTGCTGGAATAGAGCATCCCTCTTCTAAATCATAAGAACACGGGAAAAACCTACGTATTCCCAGTGAAGAGTATTTCTATCTACCTTTTTCAACCGACCAAAGGACTGAACAATGTTCTTAAAGACCTCAACATCCCACAAATGCAGGGAGACTCCTTTCAATCTGCACCATCTCTGCGACACATCTTATCTTGTATGTTCCAAAGCCTGGATACCAATTCTTCCACTCAATGATATCATCCCAACAAACAGATTTTTTTTTTTTTTAGAAGGTGACATAAAGTCACAATTTCATTGAACAATAAGAGAAGAATTTACATAAAGTCCACAAGGGCATCACAGCCTGAATAGACATACCCTCGTCCAGGTCCCCAACTAAACTGAAGAAGAAATTACATAAACTGTTTTATCAAGAAAATAAAACAGAGATACAAATTAAAGAAAACCATCAAGAAACCAGTTCTCTCCACCTTCTGGCCTTGTCAAAAATTACAGAACTCCCCTCCTTGATAAGATCAGCAGCTCTTCCCCAGTCTTCCACCCTTCAAAAAGTACTTTTCAATATCTCATTAGCACTGCTGAATTGGTCACTGAACTTCCTTCTATTTCTCGCGCACCAGATAGTCCACGAAAGGGCCGGATAAATAAGGAACCACAATTGTTCAAGATCTTTAAAAGGACAAGCGGTGCTTCACCATGTTAAAAGTTCCAACACAGAAGATTGCTCCACCCAATTGAGACCAAATAATCTGCATATAGTCTTCCACTGGATAATAATTATGCCACAGCCACAAAATAAATGCTTTTGATCCTCCTCAAAGAGTGCACAGAAAACACACAAAGAACTTCCAGAGAAATGGAGCTTCTTAGCCCTCCTTCCCGTAAGAATTCTAGACCAGGCAAACTTCCATAGGAACACCCTGATCTTATTTGGAAGATGGTTAGACCATACTAGCTCCTTCCACCAGACCCTAGTACCACCGTCACTCAACATATGAACCATGGACTAAACTGAAAACTGCCCATTTTCTGTCCATCCCCAAATTCTCTTGTCCTGCAACTCACCACAAATTCCGACTCCACTGATTATTTTAAACAGAATTAAGAGTTCTTCTGTTTCCATATCAGTTAACTCTCTTCTCAAAGTTAAATTAATCTGGCCTGCATCACTGTGAGATAAAACATCCTCAACCGTAGCCTCTTGATTACGAGTAATGTTAAAAAGATTGCTAAAGTGCTCAGAAAAGACCAAATTAGAACATCATTTATCTTTCCAAAACTGTGTATCACATCCATTACCCACTTGGATAACACATGAGGTGACCATAAAATCAGTACATCTAACAATATTTTTCCAGATCAGAGACAAGTTGTAACTGGTTGAAGGGTTGAAACTCCATTTATTCTCAAAATGAAAGTACAAATCCTTGACAATCACCGCCCAGAGAGCATCCGGACACTCCCCCCTTCTCCACAACCATTTAGCTAGCATAGCTTTACTGAAGGTGGCCACTCCACAGAGACCAATTCCACCTTGCTCCTTTTACACACATTACTCCAGTTAATCAAGTGAATACCTCTCTTCTCCCTTTTCCCTCCTGACAAAAAAAAAAGAACTTCTAACTGATTTGCCTTCGGCCACTAACTGATTCTACGTACTCTTTGAAGGATGCCATAGAATAATCTTGTTTTTATGAATCTTCGTCCACCAGGCTTCCTTCAACTCCGGCCATCCTTTTTGCAAATTTCCAATAAAATGTCTACCTGAATAGGGCTCAAAGATGATCCCGCAATGCACCGGTTGAAGAATCTCCGGTTGTTATCAAAGGCAGGAAACCAAGGGACATCGACTGAAGGATTTCTCTGAAATTGATCCTCATTCATCAATACTGAAGCTTTGGGCGTGGAATCAACTGGCACTTCAGATCCTCCCCTCTGCTCAGGTGCTTCCTGAGTCATCATGCAGTTGAAACTCCGGTGCCCCAAACCCTTACATCTCCAGCAAACAAGAGCATTTCTACAGTCTTCAGCCTTATGATTACTCTCTAGACATCTGAAACATCTTCTAATAGAGAGACTATTCCTGGAATTGAAGTTTCTACTGCTCCCACCAGTAACCCACTTCAACTGCTCCTCTCCCCAATCTTCCCTCTTTTCCTCTCTGTTCGATTCCTCCGGACCTCCCCACATCTCTCAGAAATGGTCTCTTCACCAAGTCCTGGGCCACAGCTGGGAATTGCAGGGGACGATGAAAGAGATCCAATCTTGTTCGATCTCCGGATCTGCCCGCCTTGCTCCCCCTCGGTAGGGGTCAATCGAGAAAAAGAAAAAGAAAAAATCTCCAAACTACAAGGAAAATGCTACAATGGGATGAATCAGTGAGAGAAAAGGGAGTTTCCGTTCAGGTAGTCAGGTGTTCACTGTTTAGAGGGGTTGGCTCCACGTGCGCTGTGTGTGTGTGTGTGAGAGAGAGAGAGAGAGAGGTATTTGGGGGGTAAGTTGAAGGAGATTCGGATTGTGTTCAGAGGAGAGAGAGAGAGAAGAGTGTAGGGAGATGGGTTTAGGGGGAGTCGCATTCCGTTCAGAGGAGACCGGGTGACTGTTCAGGTAGGGGGGCCTAGGCATATGCCTTTTCATGGCCCAACAAAGTCACTTTGGCACCTAGGTACTATAGTTGTCCTTGATGCCTTGACAACTGTGTTTACATTGCAGCTCAACCACCAAAATTGTCTAACAAATAGTCAAAACATGCCAATGGACCAATCCATAGATAATAGATATCAGACTAAATTATCTATGGCAGTTCAAGCTAACCATAGGACAAATGTCAATCTCTGGGGGGGGGGGGGGGGTAAGATGAGCATTGTCTTATATAGATTTCACATTTGTTGTATGAATAGTATAAAAAATTGAGCTTGTTTCCGAAACAACCTGGCAGCTGAAACAATGATATAATAATAGTAATAAATAAACTAAATAAGAACATAATAAATGGAAGAAAACAAAACTTGATGAGATTATACTACACCACCCTCTTAGTCACACTCACTAGAAGCCATTTGATCATTTGATTAGAGAGCTCTATTAAATACACTAGTTGCCAAAAAAAATATTTGTGTCAAAAGTAACTTCGATAAGAACCATCTGCTCAAATGATCAAGTGCTCCCAATGAGTATGGTAAAGAAAGTGGTAGAAAGTGTGGTATATAATAGCATTCCTCAAACTTGGTTTGAGCAACACAAGAATTACCTCCTTGAAGATACATTTCTCTCTGAAAGATGTGATCCATTGTAGAGCTTATGCAGTTTGAAAATGAAGTCATACCATTTGAAATCTTGAAGAATCACAACCTGATCCACCCAACAGAAATGCAAACTCAGGTATAGTTGGCAACATCCAGAGAAATGGTGCCGTTGTTGCAATTGGAAATGAAAACTAGAGTTCACCTGAAGATTTCCACTTGTAGGATGTGCCATTGGAGTAATCTTCATGCCCCCACCATAAAATTTAGCATTTCCTATGCACAAAGCAGTCACTTTCTCAAATGTTTCCCAGTCGCCATCATCAACCTGAAAGTAGAACATCGAGAAACAGCAAATAAATGATTATATCCTAAGCTTGTGCGCAAACTTCTTCTATCAAGGGATTTGGCTAACCGACGCACCTTGATCTTGAGGTCTTGATTGTTGTGCCCAATGAAGGCCCTTAAAGCACCAAAAACATAACACAAGCTCCCAAATCTTTTATACTTAGATGCATAGAAAGCAGCCTTTGCACTCCTGCGCATTTCCCCGAGGAAAAAAAAAAAAGCATACAATTAATGTTAAATAGTGATTGCAATTTATCAATTTTATCAAGTTTGTATCCTCTACGGACACGTACAAATGGACAGATGCAACATTTATGAAGTAATGTGGTTCTCCATTTTGCACAGTGATAACGCCAACATCTATTCTGGATTTCATCCCTGCACCACACTCAAAAGTGATGCATTCTTGAGTTACTAGCATAGGCAACTTCATGCAATTCCTATCATTCAAGGAAAAATGGAAAAATGATAAATTCTTTACTTCTATTACAAAATAAAAATTGAAAAAAAAATATAATGTCATTTTTAAGACAGGTTTCAACCCATCCTCTACCAGATAGTTGCCTGATGAAGATCATATATTGCATCTAAAGCCTAGTCTGAGGGTTTCTTTTGAGTTGCATGAGCTTAAACTACACAACCAAGAATTCAATCTTCTAGCCACTGTCCCAGGCTCCCAGCAGGCAGTTTTACGCAGCCAACTCTTTTCATGAGATTATTGATATGTTACCTCCATACAGGCATAGAGTACATACACTTGTCCTCACATTGATGAGGTTGATGTCAGAGCAAGTCAGAAAGCTTTGCCAACTCTTTGGATCAACTTGTTAGTTCCAGCTAGCCCAGATTGATGAGGTAAGCAAATGATGATAAACATTTTACAACTGCGAACAGACTCAAGTAGACTCAATACAACAAGCTGCAAAAACATAGCAGAATTAAATTCAACAACACTAAGCTCAAATTTTGGAGCTTACCAAGCATAATCTGATGCATTTATAATTCATAGATCTGTCCTATGATACAGTCGGAACTGGAAGTACCACAAGAAAATACCACACAGAAAAAGAGGAGATCTAGAAAAGGCAGTTAATTAAGAGTTATTTTGTAAGTTTTTGGAATTACTATGGATAATAAGGCCTGTAAGGTTTGGAAAAGTCAACAGAAGGCAGGATTTGAGTTTTTCTGTCAAAAGAGGCTGGAGAAGGGAAGACTGAACAAGTATACTTGAGCATCTGGCAAAGCTCTAGATCCTCTGCTTCTAGCAGCCTCGGTAAGTTGTATGCAGGGAAGGCAGAATGAGAATCAAATCAGGACAATGGATCAGCAGGTCCTGATCCAATCCAGATTGGGATTGGATCAGCCAACTTGGCTGATCTCAAAGGAAGGAAGTCGATCACTGGATCCGTGGATCAGCTTGATTTTTAAGTTTGAAAACTACAAAAAAAATCACAAAATCCAGAAGAAACAGAAACACAGAAAAAAAATTAAGTATCTAAGGTTGGTTGGATTGAGGGGGATTGGCCGGGGAATCAGCTGTTCTTGACAATTCAGCCAAGTGCTGATTTGGCCTGAGTTTTCCTCTCTCTTTTTTCCGTTAGGTCCCCTCCAAAATTGTATTGATAGGCTCAATTCCTAATGGATCGGCCATGCCCATTGAGATTGGAGTCAGCCAACCCTGTAACCAGGGTTGTACAGGGTACCCTGCCAGGGGGATGCTCAATTGGGCAATAGGCATGAGAGCAAGCTGTAGCTGACAGACTACACATATGGGAGCATCAAACAATTGCTGCTGCATTTTATGGTTCTGCTTTGGAAAACAAAACCTAGCTGAAGATGGGTAGCCAAGGTGAATGGAGGCAGGCCCCTATGCATGCAAAGATGCAGTACACCTTGAAATGAGATGTTGTCTGGTTCTTCAGCCACTAGTTACAGTATGCAGGTTGTCATTGGCTGGGACACAAATGTCATCTCTGATGCTATGTGAAATAAAGGAAAAAAGAGAGAAAGGGAAGGTGAGATTAGGGAGGAAAGGGTGGGGAAATTTTTGTCTGCATAAAAAAATATGAAAAACATCGCACTGCATTTCTAATTCTAGTTTACCAACTGTTCAAGTCAAGCTAAAAAGGTGACCAATAATCAAAAAATCATGATGGAATATGCATTTCCAGGTAGGTTTTCAGCTGTCATATCACTTCGTCAAGTGCAGAAGCAGACAGACTAGAGGCTTTAATCTGAATTGAACACGGTTCACTGCAATGAGGGATGCGAAACACTCGAGATGCGTTCAGAGCACTTAAGTTAGTGTCAACCTAACTACGGCCAAGAAAGCCATGCAATGATTTCAGAATTGCACAAATACTCCCTTTAAATAGAGGGGATATAATTAACTATATTTACGTGCGAAATATCAATATGCAACTTAACTTCATATTAACCATCCTTGCGTGCAAAATATCAAATATGCCTCTCTTAGCTACACAGTATCATATATACCACTGCTATAACAATATTATGTCAAGCATGCCATTAACGTTAGTCTCCATATGTGACTGTTAGAACATCCTAGGAATATTCCTTATGCTGTTAAAATGAATAACATACCCCCTGAGAGAGAGAGAGAGAGAGAGAGACTGGCGGCACTCCTCAGCTACTCGTGCCTTTGCCTGCTGCCGAGGTCCAGCAGCCCCACACCCAACTCGGCCTTTCCCTCCACACCTACCCCCTCAGCCCCACTGCCGCCGCCTCCTGTTCTCTCATGCCTCCCCCACCCCCGGCCCCCCTTGTTCCCTTGTCGCCCTCCACCTCTCCCTTGTCCGCCCCTTGCACCGCCCTCCCCCACCCTGGATACCAAGGCCTCGACATCACCTCCCCCATTTGCCGCTCACACGCGGATACTAATACAGCTGTCTAGCCCCAAGAGTAGGGGGAAAAGCCGGCACCCCTCTGCACTCCCGCCTAGATTCAATCTCCACCATCCACTCATCCATCCGCTATGACCTATCTTGAAAACAACATCCATAACACCGAACCAATGTGAAGACCTTCTTCTCCACTCCATCACTGCTCCACAATAAATCCCCCCCACCCAACCCCAAACCCCTTTACTACTGCAAACCCTCTCCTTCTGGATTCTGCTACCCGTTGCGTTGAGCCATTGACAAGGGTATAGTGGAAAAAGGAGGCTCCTCTGCAGCTTTTGTCCAATCAGGGGAAGATTTTAATGTGAAGGTTCCCAGGCATGGATTGCAGGATCGGGATCGGCAGCTCCCGATCCGTTTTGCGGGTGGGGGGGGGGGGTGCATTTAAAAAAAAAAAAAAAAGCTCGAGCCGTATCGGGTCCAGATCCGGGCCCATACGGGCCCGATGCGGGCGATCCTGGTACTAGTATTTGGGTGTCCTACAGTCCAATTGTGGGTCGGGTATGCCTGATATTATGTATAATCTTATTCAACATAATAAGTAGTTATTAGAGCGTGAATTTGTAATTTGTTAATTACTTTACGTTGTCGTTAGGATATGTGGTTGTAAAGTCAATTCGAGATGGGATCTCGAAAGTGGGTTTGACTATACATAGACACATACCTTAAAATGTTTCTGATTGTAAAGTAATCACTCTGGAACATTGATTACTCGTATAGCAGCACACATGATATGAAGATGATCAATCTCACGGTCACAGGTGCGGGGCACCAACACATCTGTGTGGGTGTGCAGCCTGAGAGGATGTCCACTGAACTGATCCGCTGATAGACCTTCAGATGGTTAATTATACCTAATGTCAACAGAAGATCCATCTATCTCAATAGTATCGTTAATCCTTAGATTTGAGACATTAATTGGGTCATGCGTGAGGACCGGTATGGTTTGATTTTTGTCTAAGTGACTTTATCCATAAGTCATGAAACATCAAATTATTAGCCATATCGGAATACATGTGAAGACCGTTAATGTTTAAGAAGGGGATCGCTCACTGTCATGTATATGTCGGACAGTTAATGGGTCATGACATGGACGCTCTACTAAACCCCTAGCCAGGGTAGTTTCGGTTCGTTTGGAACGAACTTGAAATAATTGAGGAGGTCATGGTCAGACGATACGATCTCTAGTGGTTTGACAATAACTATACCACACGATCGTATCAGACTCATAGAACGAGCGATGAATTATAGTGATGCGGCAACTGGAGACTGACAGGTACCAGACATGGTGGTATTGAACCCAGCGTCCTCTGAGATCACGAGGATTTGCTTGACCCAACGTGATCATAGTTCCAAATTAAATTAAACGGTTATGAAGAATAACTAGTTTAATTTACTTCTAATTGGAATAGAAGTAAATGGATCTTAAAACTGGAGTAATTATGGGCCTAAAGGATCACACACAATTGATTCTCGCAAAACGGAGTATTATTGTATGGACGAATATACAATAGCCTAAGATTATTTTAGAAAAAGAATCAATAAATGGCTTCAAAGTATATGTACAATAATACTAAGGGCATATATACAATATATGTATTATTAGGTTTATTTTACAAGAGTTAATAATATATATATATATAAAATATGCTCTAGGGTTTGGGGTAACAAGCCAAGCAGCCATACGTCCCATCCCCTTCCACTCCAACGCACACCTCTCTCTCCCTCTCTCTCTCTCTCCTGTCTTAAAGCACATGGATCGAGGTGGGAGATCTAAGGTTCTGTGCATGTGGAGAAGAAGGGTATTGTTGCTGCGAAGGATCCGTGAGGATTGCGCTCTAGAGGCCGTACACGTGTGCGATTCTACGTTCGATGAGATCTGTATCGGCTTTTACCATAGTTGTCAAGGCGGTAAGGCGGACCAAGGCGTGCTCGGGGTCTCCGACCGCCTAAGCGCTTAGGCGCCCGCCTAGGCGTCGCCTAGGCGTACACTTCAAAATAATATATTTTATATCACAATAACTTAACATTAATATAAAAAATATGAAGAGAATAGCAATAATATCACATTAACATGAAAACAAATATTACAATAAAGTACCAAAGTTAAATATGTGGCTGAACAATAATTAGAAAAACAAAATTTCAAAGATAAAATACTAACCTCATATTTATGGAGTTCCTCTTCCAAAATCTGCAACATAATACTCATAACAACAATATATATATGATGCAAAAATGTAAACACATAATAAAAGAAGATAACTTCATTACATTAAATAAAGTTCATGAAGTCCTAATATCACATCCATCACTAAGCATAAAATAAAGAAGAAGCAACACATTAAGACTAAATACTCAAGAAAGCAAACAAATAAGACTAGTTCAAATGTCTAACAAAACTAATTCAAATAAAGTTTAAAGTTCTCTAAATTTTAAAGCCAAATGGTGCATGCTCAGGAGCCATGTTCCCATCCTCGTCCCCATCATCTTCATCATCATGTTCGCCATCTGACTCCCAAGATGCATTATCATCATCATCTTCTTCCTCTGCCTCTTCTTCCTGATCTGAATGGTTCTCTTCTTCATCATCACTAACCATGGGCATGGGCTGCGAAGTACTTCCTCTTTGTGGCATTTTGCCTCTCCTGAGTCTTTCTTCAGATGCTCCCATGGCTATGTCCACAGCTGCCCATGTGAGATCGTTATCATCATCATGAACCAAATCTTCTGCGTCCTTAGTCATCCACTCACTTCCCCAATCCAAATCTGCTAAGCATATAGGATCACTCTTCTCTGGATGATTCTTTCTTTCTATGAATCTTTCACGAAGGCGCCGATTGTATTGAACATACACTAAATCGTTCAATCGTTTATGCTCCAACCTGTTCCTCTTTTTTGTATGAATCTACATAAATAAAAAAGACAAATCAAAGACAACTAGAGAAATTCAAATATGAAAATTGAATGAAAAAAATAAAAACATACTAAGGATATATCTCAAGTTAAATACTTACATACTCAAATGTGCTCCAATTACGCTCACAACCAGAGGAACTACAACAAAGTCCTAAGATCCTTAAGGCTATCTTCATGAGCTCCGGTGCATCTCCACCAAATTGCATCCACCACTCAACTATAAAAAGAATTTAACTGGTAACTTTAGTATAATGTAAAATCATTTAACTTGTAAAACAAAAAAATACCAAGCAATAAAGAGAGATTGCAAGAATTTACTCACTTGGTAGCCTCCTTTCACGAGCTCTAACTGCCATTGGCTTTGCAAATAAGCCTTTTCCACAAATATAGTCTGCAACTTGATCACTTATTTTGTCTTGTATATCTCTTTCTGGCACCATCTTTTCAACACATTCATAAAAACTGCTCTCAAATTTTTTACCATTAGCAATATCTTTTGATTTGGCCTCGAAGTATAATTTGGGATTCAAAAAATATCCTGCTGCATGTAGTGGACAGTGCATTTGATCTTGCCATCTTTTATCTACAATTTTCAAGATGAGTTGATAATTTTTTTCCTTTGAACCAAAATTTACAATAATTTGTTGCCTTGCATATTCCATGGCAGCATACATGTATCCCATGGCAGGCTTCTCATCTCCATCAACTAATCTCAAAACTTGCAAAATTGGTTGTGAGGCTCTTAAGACATCTTCAATACCATGTCAGAACTTTACCTGAAAGACAAAAGAAGCAACGTTTTTTCCCATAGTTGTCTTTGCCCATGCACTATTATGCCATGCTTCTGAAGCAAACAACCTACGCAAGCATCTCCTTACAACATCACCGTGCAACCTTTCTAATGTAAGAAAAGCAGTTGCAAACCTTGTAACTCCACATCTCACAAGTTCCTTTCCCTTTGTCTCCTTTCTCATATAGTCAAGTAAACGTGTATGTGTGTAGATGTATGAAGTCAACTTCTTGGCTTTTGAAATGACACACTTATATGCCTTTAATTTGCCAAAATCTTCTAACATGAGATCAAGGCAATGTGCAGCACAAGGTGTCCAAAACAATCTTCTCCTCTTCTCCATCAATATTCTTCCTGCAGCAATATTATATGAAGCATTATCTGTCACAATTTGCACCACATATTCTTCTCCAATTTTTTCAATCATACCATCCAACAATTCATATAAGAGGTATGCATCCTCTTTACGATTTGAAACATCAACGGACTCCATAAAATAAGTCCCTTCTGGACAATTCACTAAGAAATTAATCAACTTCCTCTGCCTTTTGTCAGTCCATCCATCACACATGAGGGTGCAACCATAAGTCTTCCAATGTTGCTTATAATCATCATGCAACTGATGTGTGCTCTCTACCATTTTTTTTAAGAGAGGCACTCTCAACATGTGATAACTTGGAGGCTTGTATCCCGGTCCAAATCGCCCCGCAAGTTCGAACATCACCTCAAAACTCTTCAACTTTGCAACATTAAAGGAATTCCAGCCTCATAAAACCAGGTGGCTACAGCTTCATCAAGCTTCAATTTTTCTTCTTTCTTCCATTTACTCTCCAAAGTTGTTTGAACCCTCTTTCCATGTCTCCTTGCTTCAACAAAATCCTCTGCACTCATCTTTGCAAAAGCATCCATTGGCCCCTTGTTTGGCTTTTTCTTCAACGATGAAGAACCTTTATCCGATTTGGGGGGAATTTCCTCGTCAGATGATTCATTTATACACACAAACTCTTGGACTGTAACTTTTCTTTTCTTGTTTTTTGCCATCCAACTCAACATTTCTTCAGAAATATCCTTTGTTGTCTTTGGACATTTTTTTACATCACTGAATCCTCCTACTAAATGTTCTTTTTGTCTTTTGATCCCCCCATTTGTCACCAAACCACAAAGTTCACACTTCACTTTATTTTTATCATTTTCATCCGGCCAATAGGAATACTTCCATCCCGGATCATTTGACTTGGCCTTCTTCTTCTCTAACATTCCTTGCACGGATGCGGACTGCGACCCTGACTCTTCTTCCATTTAAATTTTAAAGATAAAAATCTGGCATGGGACAAATAAAAAGGAGTAAGAGAGTGGGTGGTATGTGACATGAGATGGTGAGAGAAACAAATAAGGTGAGAGAGAGAGGGGGTGGGTCTGTCATCTATGACAGAGAGACAGAGAGAGACAGGATGAGAGAGAGAGAGGGTGTGTGACAGTGTGAGTGAGAGAGAGACAGATATGGCCCGAAAGAGAGAGAGTGGGTCTGAGAGAGAGAGAGAGAGAGAGAGTCTGAGAGAGACAAAGAGAGAGTGGGTCTAAGAAAGAGGGTGTGAGTGAGAGAGAGTGAGACAGAGTCTGAGAGAGAGGGTACGACAGAAAGAGAGTGGGTATAAGAGAGTGAGACAGAGAGAGCGTAAGACAGAGAGTGGGACGGAGAGATATAGAGAGAGTGAGACAGAGAGAGGGAGACAGAGAGAGTGGGACGGAGAGATAGAGAGAGATAAAGAGTGTGGGTGTGTGAGACTGAGAGAGACAGAGAGTGTGGGTGTGTGAGAGAGAGTGAGACAGAGAGAGACATAAAGTGTGGGTGTGTGAGAGAGAGTAAGACAGAGACAGAGAGCGTGGGCGTGTGAGAGAGAGGGAGCCAAAGAGTGGGGGTCCGGGACAGAGAGATGGAGACAGAGAGGGAGACGGAGAGACAGGGAGATAGAGTGAGACAGAGAGAGGGAGATAGAGAGATGGAGACGGAGAGACACAGGGAGATAGAGTGAGACGGAGAGAGAGTGAGACAGAGAGAGTGGGACAGAGAGATGGAGACAGAGAGACAGGGAGATAGAGTGAGACGGAGAGAGAGTGAGACAGAGAGAGGGAGATAGAGAGAGTAGGACAAAGAGATGGAGACAGAGAGTGGGGGTCCGAGACAGAGAGAGTGAGATAGAGAGATGGAGACAGAGAGAGGGAGACGGAGAGACAGGGAGATAGAGTGAGACGGAGAGAGAGTGAGACAGAGAGAGGGAGATAGAGAGAGTGGGACAGAAAGATGGAGACAGAGAGAGGGAGACGGAGAGACAGGGAGATAGAGTGAGACAGAGAGAGGGAGATAGAGAGAGTGGGACAAAGAGATGGAGACAGAGAGAGGGAGACGGAGAGACAGGGAGATAGAGTGAGACGGAGAGAGAGTGAGACAAAGAGAGGGAGATAGAGAGAGTGGGACAAAGAGATGGAGACAGAGAGACAGGGAGATAGAGAGTGAGACACAGAGACAGTGAGAGATATAGAGAGGGGATGGAAGGCTCACCGGAGAATCGGAGATGACGGCAGCTAAGAAGGCCTCGCCGACGACAGCTCCAGCTGCAACAGGCAAAGGAGACGACGGCAGTTACAGAGGCGATCGCCGGCGGCGGTGGACGCAATCGGCGGCGAGCAGCGGTGGCGTCGCGACGAGCGAGGGCGGCGAACGCCGTGAACCCTAGCGGAGCGAGCGAAAGGGGGTGCCGGGGTCGAAAGGGGGAAGAAGATGATCGTATCGGGTCGGGTTATTTAACGATGGTAGCCGGCCGGGTAAATGGGCCGTGGGTAGATTGGGCCGGCCCGGCCGGGTAATGGGCTGACCCAGCGGGCGCTTAGGCGGCCCAGGCGGGCTGAGCGAACCGCCTGGGCGCCTAAGCGAACCGCCTGGGCCGCTTTTTGAAGCCCGGTTCAGGCGCTGGGCCGCTTCGTCCAGTGTACAGCGCCTATGCGCTTAGGCGACGCCTAGGCGACGCCTAGGCGTCCGCCTTGACAACAATGGCTTTTACAGAACGTGTTTGCGCAAATTAAAATCTGAAATCGTCTAGATCGATTTGTTGCATTGATCGGAGGCCGATTATGCGGCTTTTGGGGATTTGTTCTTTTCTATTATTTTTCTATTGCGAACGGGATCCCGGGATTCTTTCAAACCCTACAACAGTATCAGAGCCAGGTTTATGGCTCTTATCAATGCAACTATAATGATTGATCTGTGAAATATCATCATGCTAGAATCATTCAACGTGTTCTTCAATTTTTTATATTTTTTCAGGTCCCTAAAATGGCGATTTTTCTGTGCAAGACGTTGGGCGTCAAAAGGACCTGCACAAGGCAGGCACCTACGCAGGGCACGTAAAACGACGATTTTTCTGCGTAAGACACTGGGCATCGGAAAGACCTGTAGGGCAGGCCGCCTGCGCGAGGCAGGCACCCGCACAGGACGCTCAAAGTTGGAATTTAAGATTTAATAAAGCTATTCAATCTTTCGACTTCATTCGAAATAAAGACAAACCCTGCATTTACAAGAAGGTCAATGGGAGCTCAGTGACCTTCTTAGTCCTCTATGTTGATGATATCATACTCATTAGGAATAATGTAGGGATGCTAACATCAACGAAGTCTTAGTTATCTAAGACCTTCTCCATGAAGGATTTAAGAGAAGCATGTTATATGCTAGGTATTAGGATTTATCGTGATAGATCCAAAAAGATGTTGGGATTGTCCCAATCCATGTATATAGATACTATACTCAGAAGATTCGAGTTAGAAAATTCCAAAAGACGTCTCATTCCTATAAGACATGGAATTTACCTATATAAGGGCATGGCCGCTAGAACACCTGAGGAAGTAGCACACATGAGTCGAGTACCCTATGCCTCTATGACAAAGTCGATCATGTATGTCATGCTATGTACTCGCCCTGATGTGGCTAATGTTTTGAGTACTGCCAACATATATCAGAGCGATCCAAGCGAGGAGCATTGCAAAGCAGTAAAATGCATTCTTAAGTACCTGAGAAGGACTAAAGATCTTTTCCTTCTATATGGAGGAGAAAAGGACTTGCAACTTAGAGCTTACACAGACTCTAATTTCCAGTCAAATCATGATGATAGCAAATCCATGTCCGGATTTGTATTCATGCTAAACGGAGGGACAGTCGGTTGGAGGAGTTCCAAACAGGAAATGACTGCGAATTTGATGACAGAGGCAAAATATATAACTACGGCTAAAGTTGTCAAGGAAGCTATCTGGATGAAGAAATTCATCTCGAAATTTGGCATAGTTCCCAGCATTTTTGCTTCCGTCCCATTATTTTGTAATGATAATAGGGCCATCGCCCAGCCAATGGAACCAGGTCTCACCAAAGGTCGAAACATATTCTGAAACGCTTCTACCTGATTCGAGAGATTGTTGCACTAAGAGATGTGGTGGTAGAACGAGTATCATCAGAAGACAATATTGCATATCCATTGACTAAGTCTCTGTCACAAGTTGTGTTTGAGCGTCACCGTGATAAGATGAACCTCAAGACTGTGAGCAATTGGTTGTAGTACAAGTGGGAGATTACTAGTATTTTGGTGTCCTACTGGCCAATTGTGGGCCAGGTAGGCCCAATATAATGTACAATCTTGTTCAACATAATAAAGCGGTTATTAGAACGTGAATTTGTAATTTGTGATTGCTTTACGTTGTCCCTAGGATATGTGGTTGTAAAGTCAATTCGAGATGGGATCTCAAGCGTGGGTTTGACTATTATACATAGACGCATACCTTAAATTCTTTCCGATTGGAGAGTAATCACTCTAGGACAGTGATTACTCGTAAATTGACACACATAATGTAAAGATGATCAATCTCACGGTCACAAGTGTGCGGCACCAGCACACGTGTAGGTGTGCATCCTGAGAGGATGTCCATTGAATTGATCCGCTGATAGATCTTCATATGGTTAATTATACATAATGTCAACTGAAGATCCATCTGCCTCAATAGTATCGTTGATCCTTAGATCTGAGACATTAATTGGATTATGCGTGAAGACAGGTATGGTTTGATTTTTGGCTAAGTGACTTTATCTATAAGTCATGAAACACCAAATTATTAGCCACATCAGGATACATGCGAAGATCGTTAATGTTCAAGAAGACAATCGCTCACTGTCAGATATATGTGGACAATTAATGGGTTATGACATGGACGCTCCACTAAACCCCTAGCCAGGATAGTTTCGGTTCGTTTGGAACAAACTTAAAGTAATTGAGGAGGTCATGGTCAGACAACATGATTTCTAGTTGTTTGACAATTACCATACCATACAATCATATCGGACTCATAAAACGAACGAGGGATTATAGTGATGCAGCAACTGAAGACTAATATGTACCAGACAAGGTGGTATTGAATCCGGCATCCTCTGGGATCACGCGAATTTGCTTGACCCAACGTGATCAGAGGTCCGGATTAAATTAAACGGTTATGAAGAATAGCTAGTTTATGTGCCTAGAGGATTAGAAGTTAGTGGATCTTACAACCGAAGTGATTATGTGCCTAGAGGATCACATACAATTGATTCTCACATAACGAGGTATTATTATATAGACGAATATACAATAGCCTAAAATTCGTTTAAGAAAAGAATCAATAAACAACTTAAAAATATATGTAAAATAATACTAAAGATATATATATATATATATAATACATGTATTATTAGGCTTATTTTACAAAAAGGCTAATAATATACATATAATATGCTCCAGGGTTTAGAGGACAAGCCAAGTAACCGTACGCTCCATACCCTTCCCCTCCAACGTACACCTCTCTCTCTATCTCTCCATCTCTCTCTCCCGTCTTAGAGTACGTTGGTCGAGGTGGGAGATCCGAGGTTCTACGCGTGTGGAGAAGAAGGATACAATTGCTGTGAAGGATCCGTGTGCATCGCACTCTAGAGGCCGTACACTTGTGCGACTCTGCGTTCGAGGAGATCAACATCGGCTTTTACAGAACGACGTGTACTGTGTAAGGTAAAATCCAAAATCATCTAGATCGATTTGTTGCATTAATTAGAGCCCGATATTAGGCTTTTGGGGATCCATTTTTCTATTATTTTTTCCCCTGCGAACGGGATCCCGGGGTTCTTCCAAATCCTACACCTTGATCCCCCCTTAACGGGGGATCGAGACGCAACAGTAGCTGCTGCTACGTTTGGCTGCCCCAGTAGCGCCCCCCTCCCCTAGCCCTTTGCCCTGCCGCCGCCGCCAGTCGCAGCCGGCGATCCAGCCGCCATCCTCTTCTCTCTCCTCTCTCTTTCTCTGTGAGATCTCGACC
Organism: Zantedeschia hybrid cultivar; assembly: GCA_030544215.1. Classification (NCBI taxonomy): domain Eukaryota; kingdom Viridiplantae; phylum Streptophyta; class Magnoliopsida; order Alismatales; family Araceae; genus Zantedeschia; species Zantedeschia hybrid cultivar. The sequence goes on along the minus strand of JARZZO010000002.1, from coordinate 53,101,186 downwards.
AAAAGAAGGGGGTTTTCACACCGTCATCGCCGATTGACCGTCTGGCAGCCACCGCCGCCGTTGTTGTCGCCGTTATTGCCGCCGTCGACATCGGATTTTTTTTCCGGATCTCAATCCGAGTTAAAGTATATTTTGATGTAAAAGTTTTTAAATTCTCAAAAAAATAGAAATGATGTATCGTAATGTAGATCTATTAATATTTAGCTTTAAAAAAATTTAGCATGTTGATTAGACAAAATCTCCAAATTAACCCTAATTAGGGGTTAAAAATTGAAATTTTTGTATGATTAGTGTAATTATGGTTCAATTGAATGTGCAGGAATATACAGGAACCCTGATCCTAAATACACCAAATCAATTCATGCCAGTATACGGACAAATAAAGAAGATGAGGACCGGCGAGGAGACATAGGATTATCAGCTGGATCAGTACTTATTGGTTCTCAGTCTGGGAGATTCGTTCCTAGGGACTCTTTTACTCGCAGGACTGCTAGTTCTGTGTTGGGTTGTAGACGGACGTCAAATGTGGCACGCGGTCCTATGGATCAATTTTTATACATATCAAGATCTGTCAAACAACTTGGAATCAAGCAAGTATCGAAAAGAGTCAAGGCCTCGACAAAAAATGCCTTGAAAGGAATTGTAAAGTGATTTTTACATGCAAGTGTGCAAGCACATACAGCATCCAATCCACATTTTCAGACGATGGTGGATGCAATTGCAGATGTTGGGCCTGGTGTAAAGATCCCCACATCTCGCTACATTTATAATGTTGGGCTCGAGGAGGAGTATAATGAGTTGAAGGTATGGGTCGACAAAACTTCAAAAATGTGTGGAAAGAGTGTGATTGTACCATCATGTGTGATGGTTGGATAGGGACCACAAGGAGATCCATGATTAATTTTCTTGTGTATTACAGCGATGGCACTATTTTTTTGAAGTCTGTGAATGTCTCAAACAAAATAAAAAATACTAATTATTTGTACATACTAATAGATGAGGTAGTAGAAGAAATTGGTGAAGATAATGCTGTACAAATAGTCACTGACAACGAAGCAAGTTACAAAGTAGCTGGTAGATTGTTGATGCAAAAGAGTAACCATTCGTACTGAGTGCCTTGTACAGCACATTCTATTGACTTGATTATGGAGGATATAGGCAAAGACCTTTTTGTTAATGAGATAGTACAGCATGCTCAGATGATCACACGATTTATTTATAGTCATAATATGATCCTACATATAATGAGAGAACATACAAATAGACAGGATATTCTTCGTGCTGGCCCTACCAGATTTGCATCCAACTTCATCTCTTTAGAGAGCTTGAGGAAGTACAAGCATCAGTTGACCCAGTTAGTCCACTCTGACGACTTTTTGACATATATAGGGACATTGCCTTGGCAGTTGTGAGACTCCCTTTTGAAAAAAAAAAATCCTCTAATTTGAAAAAAAAATCCTCTTTAGATTTGAAAATCTTTGGGGAAATCTTAATTTGAAAAGAGAGTTTTAAGTTTTGAAAACATATTCTCTTTTCTTTTAGGCAGACTTTTATGATTAATCCTCAAAGTCTGAATGACTTCTGGATCGACTGTGGATCCGTGTTCTTAACCTCTCTCCACTGATCTCGGTCAATGTTAATTTCACCAATCACTGATTGGTAATCCTTGATTAACCATCCAGATAATGCTTGAAATAAACAGAAAACAAGTAAGAGTTAAACACAGCATACAAGTCATTTTTTTTGTTCTTTTTTAGTAAAGATGAGTCCATAAGTATCTTTTAAAGGATACTTAAAGGATTTTGAAATTCTCGCAAAAGAGTGAGTATCTTTAAGGAAGATTCTTGGAAAATTATCCTTTAAATATCATTTAAAATGATGTAGGATTATTTGGACATAATGTCCTTTCATTTGAAATCTTTTGAAAAGACATAGACTGCCTAAAGGATATCCTTAATTGATGAGATATGAAGGTCGCCACATAATTAGGAATATTCTTTAATAGTTCTTCAACCAACATGAAGGAACCACAAAATTATTTTAGGTTATTTAACCAGTATAAATGAAGCAGAACTTAATGATTAATCCATCAGCGGAAAATAACTACTTTAATTAATGGTTATCCGATTGATATAAAATGAACAAAGATTTATTCTTATTGGCCCATCTATTAATAGGATAATCACGACTTCGTAGCATGGCCCCCAGTTAGGACAGAACTATAAAAGGCACCGATTATACCTATTGATAGGAATTGATCAATAATCATAACATTTGGTCATTTTACCAATAAGAGTGAACCATTGATCAAGTGGTCAGTCCACCAATAGAATAGAACCACTAAATTTAGGCCATTCAACCAGTCTGAATAAACCTGATTTTTTATTGTTATTTAGAAAGAAAGACCTTGGTTAACCAATCAGTATGGAAGGACCAAGTTGATTTAATTGGTTGAGTAACAAATTTGTTAATTTGATTTATTAGTTGATTAATCAAGAATTCTAACTTGATTAGTTAAATTAATTGATTGATTTGATTTAATTGATTCATTGGATTTAATTGATTGATTGGTTAATTAATTAACTTAATTGATTTAATTAGTTGATTGATTACAACACTTTAATTTAGTCAGTTGAATTAATTAATTAAATTAATAAGTTTTGTTAGTTTAATTAATTGAATAATTAATTAACAGGTTTTTGTTAACTTAATTTGATTGATTATGTACCAATTTAACAAATTATAATTAAATTATTTAGTTTATTGATTTATTAACAAATTTTATTAACTTAATTGATTAATTAAGTAACAATTTAACTTAATTGGTTAAAATCTTGTTGATTCAATTGATTAAATAATTAATTAACATATTTTTGTTAACTTAATTGATTGAATAAGTACCAATTTAACTTAATTGGTTGAAATTTTATTGATTAAGTTGGTTAAATAATTAATTAACATATTTTTAATAACTTAATTGATTGATTAAGTGCCAATTTAACAAATTTTGTTGAAATCTTATTGATTTAATTGATTAAATGATTAATTGACACATTTTGTTAACTTAATTGATTGATCGAGTACCAATTTAACTTAATTAGTTGATTAACAACTTGATTTGGCTAGTTGATTAGTTGATTAACAAAGTCGTTACATTAGTTAATTGATTAGCAACTTGATAAATTAACTTAATTAGTTAAATTAACCGATTGATTAAAAAAATTTGTCGACTTAATTGATTGATTATTTAATGAATTAACTTAATTGGTTAAATTAATTGGTTTTGATTGATTGAATTAATTGGTAGACTATTAAGTTTGTTATCTTAGTTAGTTAAATTAATTGTTTTATTGAATTAATTAACTTAATTCGTTAATTTAGTTAATTAGTTAATATTTTTATTAATTTAATTGACTGATCAACAGATTTTTGATCTACCAAATATTATAGGAGAATCATTTTTAATTATTTCTTTTTTTATTTAACTTGCCTTTTTTAATGTGGTCAACCAACCAATATAGAAGAGCCATTTTAATTTTAATTTTCTGATTTTATTTTCTGATTTTTAATGTTTAAATAGCCAACCAACTAATATAGAAGAACCATTAATTAACTTATGATTTTAATTTAATTTATTAAGTTAATTCATCTTTTTAATGGCCAACCAACCAATATGAAAGAACCACTAAATTTAATTTATTATTTTCTATTTTTTTATATTATTTAAGATTCATTAATTTTTTATTTTATTTAAAAAATATTAGTCTTATTTTTATTTTATGTTTTATTATTTTTAATTTGTTTTATTGAATGGCCTACCAACCAATATGGTAGAACTATTATTTTATTATTTTATTATTTTTTGCTTTATTTTTCTTATTTATTTTATTGGGTGGCCTACCAACCAATATGGTAGAACCATTGATCTGTTTTATTATTTTCTATTTTTTTATTTAAGAATTATTAATCTTATTATCTTTTGTCCTTTTATTTTCTATTTTTATTTAAGAACAATTAGTTTCATTATATTTTTATTTTATCATTTTTATATTTCTTATTTCTTATTTTATTTAAAGTTATTATCTTTCTATTTTCTGTTTTTTCTTTTTTTTAGTTTTGTAGCCAGACCAAACAATATGGCCAAACCATTAGTTAAATTTTATTTATTATTTTTTTATTTTTTTATTTTATGGCCGACCAACCGATATAGTGGAACCACTTATTTTAATTTTTTGATTTTTTATTATTTTCTTATTTTTTATTTTATAGCCGACCAACCGATATGGTAGAACCATGATTTTAATTTTCTAATTTTTTTATTCGATGGTCGGTCAACCGATATGACAAAACCATCATTTATTTAATTTTCTGATTTTTTTTTATTTGATGGCTGGCCAACCGATATGGCAGAAAACCATCTTTTATTTAGTTTTACACAGAGAAATTAATCTACAAATAAAACATGATTGTAAACTTTATTTCTTGTGAAAAATAAAATACAAGCCTAAACAAACTAGGCTTTCTTCTCTTCTTTTTTTTTCCTTGCAGATTGGAACTGGGCCTTCTTAGAGCTTTGGAGGAGCTTGGAGCTGCGGCAACGAACCTTGGAGGAGCTTGGAACAGCCTTGGGGCAAAGAGGCAGCGTGAGGGCTTCTTCTCCGCTGGAACCGGGGGGCCTTGTGCGCTGCAGATTAGGGGCCTTTTATAGGCATTGGAGATGGCCGGGTAGGAGAGGCCTTGGGGGAAGCGGTAGCACCCCCCACCGGTGCCAAGTAGGTGCCGGTGGGGGGCGGATATGTGCGGCCAGCAGAGGGATAGAGATGAGGGAGTGGGGAGTTGGTTGAGGATAAGGATGGAGATAGGGATAAAGATGGAGAGGGATGAGGATGAAAGGAGTTGGAGATGGAGATGGAGGATAGGGATCGGGTAGAGATGGAGGAGGGGAAGGAGGTTGGCGGTTCTCAAGGAGAGACCGACCGGTCTCCTCTTTTTCTTTTTCTTTTTTGTTCATCTGTTTCCCCCCATCTGCGGTTTTCTTCCTCCTTGCGATCCTCTCTCTCCTTGTGGCTTTGCTGGCCGGCCGAGGCCCTTGTTGCTGCTGGAGGTGCTGTTGGAGGCTGGCAAGAGGCTTCTTGCTGCAGATTTTGAAGGCCTCTTGCTGCAGATTTCTTGAAGCTGCTGTTGTCTTCTTTGGCTGCTGTGGATTGGCTGCATTGGAGGCTTCTATTGCAGATTTTTCTTGGGGCTTCGGGTGGCCTTGTTTGGGGGCTGCATTGAGCACTCCTTGTTGCAGATTTTGGGAGGTCCAAGTTGCTGCTGCTGATTGGAGGAACTTGCGAGAGGCTTTCTTGTTGCTGTTTGGAGTCTTGAGGGCTTGTTGTTGCAACAGAGTTGAGGTGTTGTTGGAGATTTGCAGGTATGGCTCCTTTCTTCTTTTTTTATTTGCTGCCATGTCTTTGTGTACCTCCTGAAATCTGCACGCATCTCCTTTTTTTTTATTTCTTTGTTAATTTTTTTACATGCATAAGAAAACCTATATGTATCTCTTTTTTGTTTCTTCATACATACACATATGTATATGTTCATTTACATGCTCCTGAATACATGTTTGTATGTATATGGACGTAGATAGCTTTGTAGAATTTTTTTGTTTCAACAGCAGTGCAATCGCTAGTTAGGGAGAGAAGTTTCTGGGATAAAATTTCTCGCTATCTGAAAATGGTTGACCCTCTGGTACAGGTTCTAAAGTTGGTTGATGGAGATAACAAAAATGATATGAGATATTTGTACGAGGCCATGGATAGAGCAAAGGAGTACTTGAGGGAAAGACATCCTACAGCTTTTGAAAAATGGTGGACGATCATCGATGATAGATAGGAGTCGACTCTCATCATGATCTCCATACTGCTAGTTAATTTTTGATCTTTTCTACTTGATTTTATTTGATTAATGTTAATGACATTTATTTTGATAACTAATGAACATTAATTTAAATACAAGATATTTTTTCAATCTAAAGTATCAGTACGGTGAGAGTGTGCATAATAATGGAGAGATCCTTCGAGGCACAATTAATGTGATTACTAGAATAGCAAGGAATACGAACAAAATTATAGATGCCTTAGCAGCGGTAACATGCAAAGTAGGAGTTTATGAAAATCTAGTCTTCTATCATTAATTTATGTCATTTACATTTATTTTGTATGAGAGATTTAAATTAAAGATTAGCATTTATAGAGATGATGACGTCAGGGCTGCGGTAACGAGGACAACTCTAGGTGAATTACATAATAAATAGTCAAATACTCAATTTAATGATACTACCAGTCTACATATGATTATTAATATCGTCGTCTTCTTTTTTTTTTCAACAGCTAAATGGTGGATCCAAATTAATTACAGACAAGCTGCTACAAACCCTTTGGTGTATATTACAGTAAGAGCACTCAGTCAAACCACTTCTTCCAGTCCGTGTGAAAGAAACTGGAATACATTTAGTCTCATTTCACACGAAGGTTTGTAACAAATTGGGCGTTTCTAGGCTGGAGAAGTTGGTGTACTGTCACTATAATATGCGCCTAAAGATCAGGTAGATTCAGGAAAGACAAGAGACTTGAACAACAGAGATTCATGGAGTTTGATGGCATACCAGTTGATGAGCCTATACATCATATTAATATTGATGAATTGTTAGATGAAGAACACCCATTGCATTCTTAGGTGGAGAGCAGAGCAGTCAGAGATGTCCAGCCTGAGTTTGATCATCAAAATCGGAGTTGGACAGGAGGTGAATAAGATGGAGTAGTTGCTCGAGATCCTAAATTTCAGGCAATAGACAAAGGAGGTGCACATGTTCTTCAGAGAACTTCTGCCTCTCAGCCAGCACTCGGGAGATCAACTACTCAAGTGGATCCACATAGAAGAAATGAGAAAAAGCTAGCGAAACCTTCATTGCAGTCATCTAGCAGCAAAAAGAAAAAACAATCAAAAGGAAAGTTTAAACAACGAGTGCACCCATCGGAAGAAGAACAAGGGAGATACATAGCTAAAGTTCAACAGACTGGAGAGACACTTGAGGACACCCTAGTTTTACTACCTCACTTGGCCAACATGTACGAGGTAGAGAGACAAACCTACAGGCGTAGAAGAAGGCGACTGAGGAAAACAAACCAAGTGGAGAGTGATGACTCCACTAAGGATGATGATGGTGGAGATAATGATGGTGATGGTGATGCTGCTAGACTATCAGGAGGTTCTGGACTTGGGAACAGTTACACAGAATATGAAGATTACTCTGCACCTCCGAGTAATTCTGAAGGAACTTAAGGCCAAAGACAAAGACAACAAGGGAGATTTGAAGGCCAACAGAGACAGGCAAGATATGATTGGCCCCCATAGGAACATGCATCTTCTTATCCGCCCATTTTTTACCCCCTACATTGTTGTATTCAGACATCAGCAGCACTACTGAGGGGTACTCTAGACCTCCACCTATCCAGTATGGCATTTATGTCCCTCCAGCATAATCAGGAGAAAGTTCAAGTCAACAAACTTACACACCTCGAAGTATTCAAAGGAGATTCGAAGACCTCGCTAGCTCCTTGTTTGGCTATAGATATCCAGCATATATGTCGGTAGATTATGGCCCGCCAACTTAAACTTATAAGCCAGATAATGAAAGATCACAAATGTGATCTTTCTAAGATATTTTTATTAATCTTATGTAAAATACTTCATAATATCTTTTTTAATTAGTGCACAACAATAATTATTAGCAAGTTATTTGTCTTTAATGTTTATTTTTTATGGATATGTATGAATTGCATTCATTTTTATTGTACATTCACTAAATAATATGTATATAATTTTTTCCTGATTTTTTTCTCATTTTTTTATTATTTTTTTAATGGGGCCAATCTGGACTGGCTAGACTTCAACAGGATTGGCCGATCCAGATTGGATCGGATCGAGATCGGCGGATCCCGATCTTGGGACCCGATCCGACCCAGAATTTCTTGCCATCAAGTGTTGTGCCCTCTTGTCCCCTTCTCCCTTTGTGTGTGTATGGCTTTGTTTTTTTTTTTTTTTTGGGGGGGGGGGGCGTTTGTTTTAAGGGCGTCGGATGGCAAGTGGGAAGGAGATAGGGGATTCAACGTCTTTAGGGAAAGGGACCTCGTGGAGCTCCTCCTGGGAGTGGGGGGCTTTGGCAAGCTTTTGGACATGTGAGAGGAGGTTGTAGAGCAAAAGATCTGGGTGGAGCTGTGGGTGTCCCTCTACACCAACCTCCACGACTGCTGCTCCTTCACACTAGTACTTCTTCACATGCGAATGCCATCAAAGGACAAAATAGCCTTTACACACTTTGGTTAATATTTAACCACATCTTGTTCAGTTAAAGGGGCAGAGGATAATAGCGATGGAAAATATGACACAATATACCCACTGCGATGGCATATATGATGTTGTGCAACTAAGAGTGGTATATTTGATATTTTTCATATAAGGATGATTAATATGAAATTAACCCTGAATATATTGCCTTAGGTGGACTTTCAGATCCCCTAACACCCCTGCCCCCAAACTTCCTCTCCCTCCCTCCCTAAACGCTATAGATACCTTCTTTACTCTTCCTGCCCTTCTCCCTTCTTTAATGGAAAGCAAGAAAGCTATGATTGTTGGAATGAAGAAAAGAATAATCTGACAACAGATAGAAGAAGACACATTATTTTCAGTCAAGCACTAAAGAAAAATGAACCTTTAGCAATACGCTCTATTGCTTCATGAGGGTGGCTTTTCCTGAAATAGATAACAATTGCCATTTAATGATCAGCAAGTAAAGAATCTAATCCAAATTCTCACTCTTGCAAAGACTAACCAGCCAAATGTTCGCCCAAAATCAGATCCAGTGCCTAAAGGGATGAGCTGCAAAACAGACAACCATATTGCAGAATACATCACGCATTGGCAAGGTCTTCAAGAACAAGTAATGAACTTAGACAGGGCAAAGGCCAAAGGTTAACAATTGAACAGCATCTCTATTAGTAACTCACACCAAGTGCAGTTGAATGCTTGTGTTGATGACCATGAGCATATGTCAGCTTCCCAGATTCAAAAAAACCACTCACAACCTGCTAATTGAAGTTTGACAGCAAGAAGATATCTAACACATTAATGGAGTAATAAAGAGTCTTAACATGAACAATTAACAAGATATATGTGAGACAAATTGCATAAAACAAAAATGAGAAGAAACAAGACGCACTCTTGTATTAGAATACCTTCGTGGAGCAAAGAGAAATAGAACAGTTACCACCCAAGGATGGGTTTACGTCCAAGTATAGAACAGAAATCTTGTAGACAAAAGTAGTTTGCATTCAAACAATTCATGGCAGATCAAGAGACCATTCAGACAACTGTATGAAACCTCTGCCACAGCAAAAGGTTCCCAAAAGTTGTCCACTTATAACTCTCTGCACATCTACCAAAAGGGAATGTATGACAATAGCCAGCCTACCCATATTTCATCAAAAACTCATATACCTCAACAACACTAGGAAACATGCTCCCAACTCACCATGAAATGATCCCTTCCAAAAACAAGTTTGAGCAACAAGCTGCCACTATGCTGATATCCTGTAGCTCAAAATTCAAATGCATTTATTTTTTGCCACAAGAAAATTCTCTTGGTGTTTTACTTTGATGAAAGCACTCAGGTTCTGGCTGACCTCTCCAACAGTCCAACCATGCCAAAAGAGTCATGGAGATCATTTTATACAACACATTCAAGATATTGATGGATCTAAAGTCCTTCAGGCATTTTGTGCCATCCTTCTTTGGTGTTAATTACAAGAAATCTTGTCCACAACCCTGAGAGTGCTTTGCCTCCTGGAACCCTTTGATGGAAGAAAACAGGTCCCCCTTTAGAAGCTCCCAAAAGTGTTGGCAGAAGAATAAGTGGAATCCATTTGGACCAACAGTTTTATATCATACCCAACATCACTAACAGTTATATCATACGTATTTGTATCAGCCGATACTGCCAACCATGGATCAAACCGAGCTCGAATAGTTGAAAACTCGACTCGGCTTGGTTCGCTTCCAGCCCTAGGCTTGGGCTTGAGTTTTCAAAGTGGGTTTGGGCTTGGGCTTTGCTAAGCCCGGCCCATTGACATCCCTAATACCAAGGCCAAACATAGCGCCCCAGTGGATTTACCGCTGAATTATCAAGGTTATCTTTGTCTTCTTGATGATCTTGGCCATCCCATCTACAGTGCCAATTGCAGTGCCATCAATGAATCCCATCTTTCATGATCACAACAAGTACATCGAGACAGACAACATTTGGGTGCTTGGTTGCTATATTGGGTAGGTCTATTAGTATAAATAGTAGGTGTTTGGTTATGCTCTATCAGTCTTGATATTTATACACTAGTAAAGTTTACTATCATAACAAACTTAATACAGCTTTGAACCAGTTATAAAAATGTCTTAGTCTTTGACAGTCTCAAGACTCCCCCTCCTCTCCCTTCCCCACCCTAACAACTTTCCCCTACGACCACCTTCCTCCACATTCTTTCAATATCTATATTGGGGACCCCAAGAATATTAGTGTTAAAATTCATATTCTAACCCAAAAAAAACCTCACTCTAGTTTCCTCATGTTTGTATATTTGCTAAGCAGATTTCCGCTTTAAGTTGATGATTCTTTGCCAGTTTTAGTGTTTCATTACCAAACACTTAGTCATTGATACAATATGAATTTTTTAGGAGGTCAGGAGGACATTAACGTGATTTACACTATATATCTAGTTAAGTGCTCACCTTATATGTTGGGGGGGCAGTATTGTACATATGGCGCATTACCTCATCACAGAGCAGTTGTACTAGCAAACAAAAGTTGACACACATCTGCTTGTTCCTCTATTTTCTATGATGTTCAGTGACCTTACAATATCACAGCTGTTAGTGGTTTTTTTATTCCAGCTGACTATTATTTCCAAAGTACCAACAAAACTCTTCAATTTTCTCCAAGCTTCCAATGATTGTAGACTTCCAAAAATTGTTCCTTTTTAGCGTTCTAAGGTCATAATAGGTTTACCATTGCTGCAACTAACTACATGTTGCATCACAAAGCTAGGAGATACCTTTCTTGCCAATTGGACACCCTACATTACTCATAGTTCACATTAGGTACCATAGTAAGGAAGCGAGTTACCCCCATCTTCAGCTTTATACTTTTTCATAAATGCCACTTCATCATACTAACTCCATTTTGAAAATACCCTTGCCATGTTGCTGTTAGATCCATGATGAGACAAGAAATTGGAATGACAAATGGAACATCCTCACCTCATGAAGAGTGCCATCACCTCCAACAGCTATCACAGCATCTGCTCCCTCACTTATTGCCTATATTCCCAAAGAAGATGATTTGGATCATTTTAAAAATTTCAATTAAAGGAATGCAAGGAATTAGGCTAACATTCCATACTTCAGGTCAAATGTGTACCTCCCTTGTTATGTCCATGGCATGAGAAGGTCCTGAAGTAAATGATTCATGTACCTGGACACAATACAAGGAATTATTAACATTAAGCTAGTAGGCAAGTGTACAAGAAATTATGACATTAAACTAGTAAACAAGTAGAAGCACAAGGACCAGCATGCAAAAATGCTACAAGGAACAAAAAGACAAAAAATATTTGCTAATACTGCATCTATCAATACCATGATTATCATTTAGGAATTAATTTCTAAGAACGAGGCCTAGAGACTAAGTTGATAGAATATCATGGAACAACCAATCATAAAAAACAAAAACAACTGACTATAATACATACTTATCAGGAGGTTAACTCTTAGAGTCAATATTTGTGCAACATGATAAAAATCAAACAATCTGGATAGGAATGTTAAGCAAGGTTCGAAAAAAGAAATCAAATGCTAGTCCACTGAGGGGATCTTGGGTATGCTAATGTATGAAACTGAGAACTAACCATTGATCTGTTTCTATCAAGTACTCACATCCAGATAATAAGACGTAGAATGGCAAACCGCAATTTGCCAGCTCCATGTGATTTCCCGAGGCATAAGGGACCAACTTGGTACTCCAAAAGTGCATATCTTATTGTCAAAATGAGAAGAGGGCATAATTTCCCAATGTCTAAGCATGTTTTCAATCATGCAATAGATCAAACTTAATTTTCTGTGCCACCTCCTCCCCACCACCCCTGCTCCCCATCTTAATCACAGAAAGGAACATATAATATTTATCACCACCCAAAAAAGAATGGGAAAGAAAATAAATAAGCAAGTCATGAAGGAATGATCAAATTAAATGTCATGCTTGGTTAGATATTTTTAGAATATGATTCAATCTGCATGTAAAGCAAACAGGTTGGTAATAAATCTTCTAATAACCCTATCAAGCTAGCTTGTCGAGGGGCCAATAGAGCATTGCGAAATGAGTATGGGACTGCACAGACATGTTCAAGTTCCTAGAGGCTTTCCCATGCCATGGGGATAGTTTCCCTACCAATAAACATCAAAATACGTAATTCCCCTAATAAAATTGAGACCACTAGAAATTTAGACAATTTTGAGAAGTGTACCATGGTTTTATTGAAATGTAAGAAGAAAGTGTAATACTTGCTGCACAACTAGGTTGTGCAGCAAGTCCTGTCACATCGCACAACTCCATGCAGTTGGACCACGTGGCCAACTCGGCCAGCTGGGCGAACTGGCATGGCTGCCCCATAATATTTCGATTGACAAATACAGTTTTCGATTGACAAATATAGTTTAGATTGACAAATACAATTTTCAATTGACAAATACAGTTTTCGATTGATAAATATATATTTCGATTGACAAATACAGTTTTCGATTAACGAATATAGTTTTTGATTGACAAATACAATTTTCGATTAACGAATACAGTTTTCGATTGACAAATACAGTTTTCAAAATGTGTATTTATCAATCAAAATCTGTATTTGTCAATCGAAAACGGTATTTGTCAATCGAAACTGCATTTG